>JARWGP010000021.1:90000-5848064 GCA_030710325.1 Penicillium sp. 91 TS-2023 | reverse complement strand
CCCTAACCACCCTAACCACCCTAACCACCCTAACCACCCTAACCACCCTAACCACCCTAACCACCCTAACCACCCTAACACTAGAAATTACATAAATATCAAGAATGCAGCATACATATACCCCTGATACACAACACTTTCTTGTAGTATTACCGCATATATCCGAATCAACCACTTCCACGATGTCTAATCGCGAATACTACGGCGATCACACTCCCGAAAACCTGTCTTCCAAAGACAAGCCACAGCAACTCAACTTCATGCGGAACTCAGAGCCTCTCCCTGGCCAGGTAGGATCAACCCCGTCTTATATATTTATTCAACCGCTGAACCAAGAATTACCAGCCACAACTACGTGACCCAAATACATTCAATTCGTGTGACCAATACGAAGACTTTGGTCAGGCTACTACCAGTGGGCCCCCCGAAGGCGAAGGAGGTCTCGGTGCGACAGTCGTCGGTGGAGCTGGAGTAAGTACAAAATTTCCCATCAATTCTACAAAGCTAATCACCACACCTTCTTGGCAGGGTGCATTCGTCGGACATCACGTCGGGAAAAAATCGGATCATGGAACCTTGGGAGCGCTTGGTGGCGCTTTAGCTGGTGCTGTTCTGGCAAATGTGGCATCGAAGGCTGTTAAGGGCAACCACCATGGGCATGGTTCTGCTCATGATCGTCGTCGCGAGAGACTAGAGAGACGTTTGGAACGATTGGGCTGATTGGAAAGCTATTGCGGGCATTACTGTACTTTCATGAGAGATTCGGCGGATGAGATAGTACTAGGTTTTTCTCATTGTTAGATTATACCGTGCTTCGGCTGAAATATATTGTTTCTCTTTATTTTGAGTCTTAGTTAGGTCCATCTTACTCCAAACCCAAATTGTAATATACCACGTGAGAGAGACTTTCATTATACGCAACATAATTCCCTTCGTAGGCAGTAAGACCGTCTAGGCTAAGGAGAAGACAAAGATATTGCCAAGGTAGGCTTTGGAACAGGGCAAGATAGATAACAACAAATGCGACTACAAAGTATTTGCTGAATTGATCTGTTTGGGACCTAGACACTCTCATCTATCAGTGTCATGGAATAAATGCCACGAGTGCGCGGATTTGGGGGTATCTACCAAAATTCGTGTCAGTTGTACTCGAGCAATTAGGGCTTTAAATCCTTCCAAAAACATGACGTCACCAAAACAATTGCTAGAGCAAGCCATAGATAGTGAGCGTAGCACTACAAAATGCCTGGAGGGCGATCCCTTCCGAATCATTTACGTACCACGATACTGAAATATTACGGTTCGGGCGTTATTCGGTGTTTAGATTTAGCAAAGCCACTGCACACTCCCGATTTCCTTGGACGGAAGCAAACTGCGCGTATGAGACACAGGAATTGATTATTTTCAATTGACAATAACATTTTACGGATAAATAGATCGCCCAAGTATTTGGCCAAATACTTGGACCGTACTGCTTGGCATGGCGTGGCGCTTTACGGCCGTACCGCGAATGCTCAGCCGCAAATGCAGTTGGGGCCAAAAGCTTGGTCGCATGCCGATATTTGGCTTCAATCTATGGAATAGGGAGTAAAAGTAAATATATCAAGTCACGTTCTGGTGTGATTTATCCGCTTGAGAAGCTCCAAAAACTCAACCCCAAAGATCAGTCATGATTGCCCACGAAGTCCTGGCTTGCCTCGAACTAGGCATTTATGTCGGCCTCCTAGTTCCTGCAGCATTCTGCACGATCCACTACCTCTTTAGAGGACAGTTTCCATGGCTATATCTGCACGCTTTTGTGATCGGTACGTACCTTCGATGGTTAAACATGTCCCTAAGGCTGATCATTTAAAGCAAAAATCGCGGGCCCAGCAATCTTCATTAGCACATCCGAGCACTCTCCATCAGCCCGCGGCCTACAAATAGCAGCCCAAATTTTATATCAAATCGCTTTGGGCCCTCTCATGTCCGCAACTTTATCTTTTGTCAATATATCCTCCAAATCCGACGAAGATAAGTATGAGCATTCTTATTCTCCGCTCGCCCCGCTCACGCAAGGAGGAGGATCACTCAGGATTCTTCGCCTTGTTCATCCCGTAATCATTTGTGGCTTGGTTTTAGGCATCATCGGTGGAATCGACCGTATGCCAGAGAGCTCCACTGGAATGATCAATGCGGACAAGTATGACCGTGGTGCAGCCTTCATGAAGGTCTCAAGTGCCTTATTCCTGATTGCCTTTGCCGCCATCTGCTTCGGTGTGATTAGATTGTGGAGGCAGCGCAGATCCCTCGCGACAGTGTTTTACTACATTGTCACCGGCATGGTTCTCGTCCTACCTCTATTGTTCCTTCGGATTATGTATTCTGTGCTGAATGCAGCCAACCTGGACACCACTGGCCATACGGGCCATACCAATTATAACATCATGAGTGGCAGCTGGGTAATTTATCTCATTTTGGGTCTGATCCCTCAGGCTATGATTATTACGATATATATTGCCAGCGGAGTCTTTGCGTGGATGAAAGTTCGCCAAGGTACTGGGTTTGACATCGACTGCACCGGTCGGGTCCATTGAAATTGAGAATTTTTGAGGGTCTTAGAGGAATGCGCATGTTGAATATATAATCTACCATTAATCTTTTCTATTTTCTATTTTGGAAACCTATACCTTAGTGGTTAAAAGCACTCGGCCACAGTGCATTTTTCTGCATCCCGATTCGTCGTTCTGCATATACCTGTCGCCTATGGTTGTGTCTGTTTAGCCCCCGACCCCTTCAAAATCCTCGAGTTCCGACCGTAGCGAGTTTGCCCGGTAATCGTCACACGCTTTGACCACTAGTGGTGTGCTGACCAAGCCTCCGTCTTGGTCAGCCACACTAAATTGTCACCCCACACTAAATTGTCACTATTTACACTTTTTGAGCTTTTCCGGCGTCACCCCTTCTGTATCTATCATATAAAGTGGTTTTCCATCATCTCCCATGACCCATCCCTCGAAATCCTCGATTTCAAGGTTTTCGTCTGATCTTTCCGGAATTGAGACCGAATCTCGTGTAGCGGCCCGGAGCATGCGTATATGCTCTGCCTTTTTCTCGTCCTTATCACGCTTCCAAATTCGCCGGTTGGCGTCTAAAGGTGTTAAAGCAGTAAGACTTGATAACTGCTTTTTAGACCTTTTGGTCTGAATTGGACGTTGACGAGCTTAAATTGAGAGCAATTTCCTCTCAAGCTCATTTGTATACTCCGTGTTGATCAGCTGACCTGTCTGGTAGTGCTTAAAATCACGTTTTAGTCATTTGAGCTCTTCGGTCTGATCTTCGATTTGGTCTGATATTTTTTCAATACGCTTTTCGAGTTTTTTCCCTATATGATTAAGCTTTTCGACTGTCTGTGGTGGTGAATTAATGGGAGAAGACCGTGGTTCTGGTGTATGGCCTAATAACTTGAGAATTGGGTCGTTTTAGTGCCTTTCATCCCATCTTTTTTATATTGGTCTGATTATAATATTAGGGTTAAAAGGCCAGAGACTAGTATCTCGAAACGCACTTCGGACGATACGTTATTTAAATATAGTCTCTCGAATTAATATAATATCCTCGAGAAATTAACGCTTTGCCGAATCAGGACGGAACCATATATTTATAAGCGAATTTTCCTTCTAGAAATGCTATTTTAGGCTTTAAAATAGCTTTTAGTCTAAAGATTAAGTAAAATAGGAAGTATAAGGTCAAAAGCTAATTAGAATAATCCGATTAGCTTCGCAAAAGTTAAGGAATTCGAAGGTTAGGTAGGACCTATACCTATTAAAGAAGAGCACGCGTCTTCTATCGATCCTAATACGGTCCTTTATATTCTTATAGAAAATATAAAGCTATTCTAGGGCTATTAGATCAGACGATCGGCTATTTAGAGAGACTTAAATATTATAGCGCTAATTAAGCGTATAATTATCGTGGAACTAGTCTTCTATATATATCCGACCTTTAAAGATTAGATATAGGACTATAATCTATCTATCTATAGTAATATACTTAATCAAGGTAATAATTTAACCTCGATCTCTTATACTAGACTTCTCTAAGCTATATTAATAGCGTATAACGACCTTTTAAGCTCGTCCTTAACCTAATTAGAACCCCATTTCATCGAAATTATAGATATTTTTAGGGCTAATACCTTTAATCTAATCTCTAATATACTTAAACTAGATTATAAGCCTCGATATATCCTCTAATTTAAGTCTCTTCTTATCTATTAGCTTTTATTTAATCTAAAAGAAGCCTTCTAGAAGACGTTTAATAAATCGACTCGACTATATCTTACTTACTATAGGTTAACCCGATTATAATAAGATTGAGTTTATATAACGCTTGATCTCTTAGAGCGTATAAGATACTTATAGATCGTTAAGCTACTTAATATATTAGATTAAAGCAGTTTCTTAAACTATATCTAGGGCTCTTTAGACCGACCTTTTGATCTTAAGTTTTCCGCGACTATAGAACTAGTGGAGAAGCGTTCGATATAGAAGATTAAAAGACCGGGCTAAATCCTTTATATTAGGCTTATTTTAGTCGGAGACGCTCGTTAGGGTACGCTGATAATGTATTTTAAGTTCGGACGATATATTTAATGTGTTTTAGTGGAAAGATGGGATTAAAAGTGTAAATAATGATAATTTAGTGTAGGGTGATAATTTAGTATGGCTAACTAAGATAGAGGCTTAGTTAGTATACTACTAGTGGTTAAAGTGTATGATGATTAAAGAAGAGGATAAGCCTAACTTATTAAATATATAACTTTAGTATTTAGGAAGGGTTTAAAAATACTTAAGATTTTTAGAAAGATATAAAAATTAATTTTATAATATCTAGTCTTAGAAATAGTATAGAATAGTATAAATTTTAATATAATTATTTAATATTTTTAATATACTTTCCCTAATTATAATAATCTATTCTAAAGAACCTAATTATATCTTAAATATCTAAAATTATAGTTAAAACTAGGATATTTTATATAATTATAAAACTTTCTATATTTATTATATTTATTAGCCCTTAAAATATTCTAAAAGCCGCTTTTTAAGAATAAGATAAAGATCTATCTAATCTATAAATAGGAAGAGCCTAGCCTCTATCTATAAAAATATAGATCTATAAGCGGCTCTTAGAGAGTAGCTTATAAGCTATTATAAGATCTAACTCTAAGCTATCTAAAAATAATAAGGAATTGCTTATATATTTTTAAAGATAAGTTTAAACTAAATTACTTCTTATAATAATATCTAATAATATTATATATAGATCTATAGTCTTATTATCTTTATTAATACTAGTCCTTAATACTATAATATATTTCTTAATCTTTAAATAGAAAAACTAAAATATAATCTAATCTAAGATATTTAAACTTACTAAAACTTAATATTTCTTATATTAAGATAAATAAAATATCCTATATTAATCTTTAATAAATATTAAATTAAGTATAATTAGTCTTAATTTAAATTAGATTTATAAGAATAATAATAGATTAATTATCTTCTTTAGATTATATAGCTATTTTATAAATAGACTATAAGACTATTAAAGATTAAAGATATTATAGATTATAATATCTTTATGATATATAACATATTATTTAATTATTTTAAGAAATCTATTTATTAATTTAAATAAAAGAGAGTAATTTAGAAATAAGTAATACTTTAAGCCCTTTATAAAGAAAAAGAGAAATTATTTATTTATTATAATAAGATAAAGTAAGTCTATTTATAATTAGAATAATTCTTACTCTAAAATATAAACTAGAATTCTTCTTAAAAAAAGACTAGACTAATAATAATTATAAATAATATTAGAAATATAAAAAATCACTATAATACTATCTTCTTAATTATAAATAATAGTCTATATTATTATTCTTATTACTAAATACTTTAAATTAATTAGCTAGTTACTTTAGTACTTTATTTAATAAGGATTAATCTTAGTATAATAAGTCTTAAAAAGCTAACTTTAAAAATAAGCTTATTAAATATCTTAATATTAGTATAAATCCTCTTAAATAAAAAGCTTCTTTAAGCTAATCTTTTAGCTTAATATAGAATAATAAAAAGATATTAGTCCTTATAATTATTAGCGTTCTTATTAATATTAATTTCTAATACTTATTAAGATAATATAGGATATTTTCTCTATTTCTATAATTAGCGCTAATATTAAGTATTTTTTTAATTTTATCTATAATATTTATTATTATTAATATAGCTTTCTTTAATCCTTAATTATTTAAGATCTTATAATATTTTATTATATCTTAAATTTTAAGATTAACTAAGATAAGATTACTTTAAGTAATAAAGCTTATATTTAGGAAGAGTAATAGATTATTAAGAAGAGTAAAAAAATAAAACTTTAATTAGAAATCCTAGATATAATTAGTAATAATAAGAAAGAGCTAATTAATAAGATCTATCTAATTATTTAGATTCTTAGTAAATATACTCTTAGAAAAAGATAGAAGAATACTATATCTATATTAGATATTAAAAATAATAATAAGATTCTATTATTACTAATATAAAAAGGAAATAATATATAACTCTATATAATAATAAGGAATTAAGATTAGAAGTAGCCTAGATAAGAAGATAATAACTTTATTTTATATTAATAAAATAGTAATATAAATCTTACTCTTTCTTAAATTTTAAATCTTATTTCTTTCTAAATAGAAAAGGCGATTATAAGTAGAATACTATAAAATATAATAGAAAACTATATAATTCTAAGTAAATAAATATTTATATTATTTATAGTCCTATAGGAAATCCTATAACTCCTATAGGAAGTCCTATAGGGGTATATATTACGCGGTGCTAACTAGTCATAGTGAGTATCGCTCGTAGTGGTCGTATATATACGTCGAGGCTCGTCCTTAAGTCTTAGTCGTAATCGTACCGTTGCTGGGTAGGCCTTACACAGGCTCGGATCTATAGAATAGACTCTTATTGGGCTGCGCTAGATAGTGCGCCTAGTTAAGCTATACTTAGGATCTGTGTTAAGTGATAAGAGACTAAGTATACCTCTCCTAGTAGGGTGGTTATCTTAAGTACGAAATAAGGTTATAAAGCTAGAACTATAGGTTCTAAGTAACAATATATGATTAAACACGAAGAACTAAATATATATATAGTAATAACCGTCCTTATATAGCTAGTCCTCCTATTATCCTATCCTTATATCAGGATAGGTCCGTTCCTGCTATTAGGTCAGGTCCGTTCTATTTAAATGGATAGGTTAGCGCCTGATCACTAAGGGTTACTCCTTACGTGATATGCCTTATTATCGTGGCGCCGAAAGTAGCAGTCGTTTAGTAAGGCCGGGTTCTTATAGAGTAGAATCGCGTATTATGCTTAGGCGGCTGGTTTCGGCCTATCGCTAACCGTCCCGTAGTATAATAGAGTATTTACTAGCACGGTAAGTATAAGGCCGTAAATAGCGCGGGCGGTAAGCGTAACTAATTACTCCCTAGGATCTACTAGTCCTTAGTGTCCTAGAGTAATACGTGCTAAGTAGGTCCGTAATATCACCCTCTCCTTCCTTAGGTCTTTATCCCTAAAGACATTTCCTTAATAACCGCTACCTCCCTTAGGTAAGTGCGGCCTCTATTTTCTAATATTTTCTCATTTTCTCTACCCCCTATACTTAGTTAAATATATCTTCTTCTAGGGTTTCTAGTCGTAAACTTCATCAGCTAATTAAGCACAAAGGTTTTGAATCCCTCGTCCCTTATTCTCATTATACTCGTCTTCGCCACGTTTATATTCGTTCTAACCGTTCTAAGAGTTATTCTTATTACGTTCGCGCCAGTCGGGGTACTAAGTACGAGATACCCGAGCGATCGTTTACCGATTCTAAATAGCGTCGCCTCCTAAAATCTCAGTCTTCCCTTCGCAACCAGGAAGAGGAGCTTCTTAAAGCCTAAGCTAAGATTATTACTAAGTTAATACGCATCCATAAATAAGAGCGTTTATTGCGTAAGTAGGCTGGTGATTTTATTACGCGTAAATATAAGGATATTACTAAATTAGAGGAACTCAAGCGTCGTGAAAAAGAAGAGTTAGATCGCCTTAAAAGAGGGCGTGTCAAAGCCGATTAATAAAAAGATCATAAAGTAGAGACTATTTAGGCCACTAGTAAATATTCTAGTCTTACTTTTAGTAAGGATAATCGTGTCCTTACGGCCACGTCTAAGAACGTTACTCTAACATAGATATTAGCGTTAGCTCCCTTACCTTCCACTAATTAGGCAAATATTAATTTCAACACTTTCTTTACTACCGTCCCTTATAGGTCTTCTTCGCCTTATAGTAATACCATTAAACTAGCTAGTAGCAGCCCCTTAAATTCTTAATAGGTTCCTATATATTCTCCGAGATAGGATATCCTTACCATTTTACTAAGAGTTATTACTAATTATTATACTATCAATCTACTAGGATTTCCTTAACTTCGTACTCTTCTTCGCTAGCGTCCTCGATTTCTACGTTTATAGCGATTTCTATATTATCTAGTGCTTTTTCTAATAATAAGATATAAAATACTAGATGAATTCTTTTTATGCTCTATAGTAGTTTTAGCTTATAGTTTACTAATCTAGTTTTTTCTTTAATCGTAAATAGTCTGAGTTATTTATGGTTAAGTTTATCACTTAGTCGTTTAGTCTTAATGTTTCGTCGTAGGAGATATACTTTCTCCCCCTTTTTTAGCTCTAGTCCCTTCTAGTAGTTCTTATTATAGTATTTTTTTATTCATAGGTTAATAAATTCAATATCTCGTGATATTTAGAGGTATAGCTACTTAATTCCTATAGCTAGGATCCTTAATAATTCTACTACTATATGGTCACTAATTAGGTCTCTAATAATTATAGGATTAAACCTATAATTCGCGAAGAATAGCGATTCTTTCGTTATTACGTATATTATATTATTATACATAAACTACGCGACTAGTAATAGTTCTAACTAGTTATCTTACTAGTAGTTTATATAGTATTATAGATACTATTCCATTATCTAGTTTATTCGTTCCGTCTAGCCGTTAGTTTATAGGTAGTATACGGTAGAGAGTCTATACTTAATACCGATTTAATCCGCGAACGAACGCTATATATTTAAAGTGAATAACTTATCTCTATCCGAGGTAATCTTTCTAGATAATCTATGATTAGCGAATATATTCCTAACTAGAATCAAAGCTATTTATTTTATATCGATTCTTTTAGTTATCAGGATCATATATATATACTTAGTAAGTTTATCTATAACTACTATAATTATATCATATCCTTCCGATACTAGTAATTTTATAACGAAGTCTATTATAATCCATTCCTATAGTTTCTTTAGTACTTCTAAGGTCTATATTTCTCTATATAATAGGTGCCTAGTTAGTTTATCTCGTAGGCACATATCGCATTTACTAATATATCTTCGTACTTTTTTATACACATTCGGGATATAGAAGTGGCAGGTAATCAATTCCACTATTTTCTTAATTCCTAAGTATCCTCTAGTAGGCTTATTATAGTATTTCTAGATAATCTCGTCTTATATTAATCCTAGGACGTAGATTAATCTATATATCTATAATATTCCTTCATTTAGGATCGTTTTCCTGTTTTATCATTAAGTATTTATTATAAGGCTTCGTCCTTAGCGGTTACTTTCTTAATCTATTATAGCTAGGTATCGTCTTATAACTAGCTAGTCGCGGCGAGGGTTTAGTAATTATAGATTAGATTTCCTTATTTATCAGAGGTTAGGATAGCTAGTATAGCTTCCTTAACTCCGTCCTTATAATCTAGTCTTCTACTAAGTGCATCCACTTAGCTATTAGCTTATCCATTATAGTATTCGATTCTATAATCGTACTAAGATAACGTTTTAGCCTATCACGCTTATCATTATATAAGTTCTTTCGTTATCGTGAAGAACGTAAGATTCTTATAGTCAGATTTAACCAAAACCTAGTGTTTTACTCCTTCTAGATATAGTCTCTATACTTTAAATACTAACACTATAGCTAGTAATTCTTTATTATAGATATCGTAATTAAGCTCTACGGGTATCATCTTCCATAACTAAAAGGCGATTACCTTAGGTCCTCTAATATCGTTAATAATCATATCCTAAGTTATCCTTACCCCTAGGGCGTAATCTAATATATCTATTTCTACTATAATTAGTAGTTCCGGGTTAAATACGTAAAGAATAGGTCTTTCTCTAAATAGTTATTTTAGTTCGTTAAATAATTAGATCGCTTCTTTAGTCTATTCCTACTTCTAGTCTTTCTTAGTAAGTTTATTAAGTCCTATAGCTACCTTTCCAAAGCCGTCTATACTTCTTCGGTAGTAGTTATATAGTCCCAAAAACTATTAAACTTCCTTAAGGTTCTTTAGTTACGGCTACTCTAGGACGCTTTAAACCTTTTCTTCCTCTATACTAAACTTATTGCTACTAATAATATATCCTAGGAATCCGGTTTCTTATATATAGAATTCGCACTTCTTTAGTTTAAGAGTCACTTTAGCTTCTCGTAGCTTCTAAAGTACCTTTTAGTTATAGATTCTATATTCCTCTATCATTTTAGAGAATACTAGGATATTATCTAGGTATACTACCACGAACATATCTAGGTAGTCTTCTAATATACTAAAGATAAAGCGTTAGAACAATACTAGTGCGTTAGTAAGTCTAAATAGCATTACTATATATTTATAGTATCTAAACTTAGTTCTAAATACTATCTTCTACTCATATCTACCCTTAATATAGAGGTAGTTATATACTTCTATTATATCAAATTTCGAGAAATACTTAGCTCTATAAATCCAGTCTTAGATTTCTTAGATCAATAGTAATAGGTATCAATCCTTCTTAGTGATCAAGTTTAGTTATCTATAATCGACATATAATCATAGACTTCCGTCTTTCTTTAGTATAAACAGGATCAGGTATCCTACTAACGATATCGAATATCTAATATAACCTTTCTCTAGGTTCTTTTCGATATATTCCTTCAGTACCTAAGACTCTTTCTTAGATAGCTAGTAGATCTTTATATAGGTTAGTTCCTTACCCTCTATAAGGTTAATCTCGTGGTCGTAAGGTCTATACTCTAGTAGCTAGCCTATTAGTAGTAGTATAAACATGTCCTTAAACTCCTAGTATTCTTCAGGCAGCTCTAGTACTCCTTCTCCTATTATATAGAAGGCTATTAATTCTTTATATACCATAATATATTCCTTAAGCTCATCGTCCGATATATTCGGTCTCTATTCTAGATTCCTAATAACGCTTATATCTATAGGCCGTCAGTCTATTACCTTTAATAGAGATATATTCTCCTATCATAGAGCATCCTTAGGATCACTTACCTCTATACTTAGTATCCTTCCTCGCGTTTCTCGTAATATACCTGTCTATTATTAATTCGTTTCCCTATATTAGTAATTCTAGAAATAGATAGATCCACTATCCTATTTAATAATCGGATTATAGCGCGTTAGCTAGGGCATTCCTAGTACTATATTATATCCTCCTAGTAGTAATATATCGAAATAGATTATTTCGAAGTAGGTCCCTATAATCATAGACTATAGTTAGGTTTTATACGTAATGCCTAGTCCTAATTTTTCTCTATTAAGTCTAATAATAGATACTACTTACCGTTTCTTATATAATAGGGCCTTAATTCTTTAAACGCATCGCGGGTCTATAAAGTTTCTATATACTCCTAAGTCAACCAGTACTCTAACTATTTTAAGCAGGATATTTACGTTAATCTTCAAATAAGCCGCCTATTACGTGGCTATAAGGTATTATTACTTCTTTAGACGCGTAGACGCATTATTATCAGCGCTAGCTTATTTGATTAGTTCGTTAAGTAGTGGGTCCTAGAAGACCACTTTTATGGTTCCTAGGATATCGCGACCATCGTTTCGGGGCTCTAAGGCTCCTAGGACATTAGTTATACATCCTAGTTCGTTAGTTCCCGCTCCTAAGAGCCAATCAGCTCCTAGGGCCCCGCCCACGCGTCCCCTAGGGTTGTACGGTCTGGGTCCTAGGAATAACGTTCTAGGTTCCTGCTTCCCTATCACTAGATCCTAGGAGCTAGTATCGTTCTAGTCTCTATACTAAGTCTATCCTTAACTCTTAAGGATTTCGTCCTCTATTCCTAGGAATTCGTCGGCTAACTCTTATTCCTATTATATCCTAATTTCTTTCTTTATTAGGTCTAATTTATCTAAGACTTTAGTATTCTTATAGAGTATCTTCCGTAAGTATTACTCTAATTCTTATAATATAGGTTTAGGTATTTCGTTTTCGCTCTTAATTCTTTAGAGCTTTCCTATAAGTTCGTCCTACTACTATATCGTTTCTTCGTTAGCTCTTTTAAATAACTCTTTACTTAGTTCTTCGGCTTAGTTAGTTTCTTTTTCCCCTATAGCTAGCCCCTAGTTCTACTCTTCCTTTCCTTATAATTAGTTAGTGGCGCAGAGTCGCTATGGTTCGTTATAGCCCCCTCACTCTTAAGTAGCTCTAATTTATTATACGGGCTAGTCGCTATAGCTCCTATAATCCTTAATTCGGTGTCCTAGCTTTCTACACTTAAAGTATAGATTATCGTTCTTACGTCTCTTTTATTCTTTATCTAGTAGTCTTACTATATCAAGGTCTATTAGTTATAGGCCGTAGTCGTCCTATCTCGGGGCTCTATAGCCTCAGTCTCGTGGTTAAAAGCGGTTTCCTCGACCTAGGTTCCTTCTCTAATATTCGACCTCCTTCTTTTCCTATTATCGGTCGAAGTATCAGTTATCAAATCGCGTTACCACATTAATCAGTTCCGTTATTATAGTCGGTCAGTTAATACGCGCGAGTTCGTCTTTCACGTGGGATTTTAGTCCCTCTACGTATCATAGAATAAGGGCGTAGTCGGCCTATCCTAGTACTACTACGGCTTATATAAACTACGTGGTATAGGCGGTAGCGGAAGTGGTTTAGCGGAGTGCTACTAGCTTCCGTTTAGCGTTAACGGTTATATTGATTTCTCTAAACATCTTAGTTATATAAGCTATAAAGTTACTATAGCTAGCGAAGATATCCGTTATGGCTATGCTCTATTTATTACGTGTTTTCTTATAGTATTCGCGGATATAGACTTTAAACTAGTCCTATACTTATCCTTAAAGATAGGTTAACACGAAGATGACCTTACTTTCTTTATCGGTTAGTTATTACTAATTCATATATAGGTATATTCTCATCTATATAAGGAATCCTCTAAGTTTAGATCGGGTTCTATCGAAAGTCTCTGCTTTCGGGAGTTTGACGACATATATAGCCGTGGCGGGAGCCGATGCTCCAACCTAGGCATTAAGCTACGTGATATAGTCCTACATATCAGGGATCCGATTCACGTCTTGCGTTATGGCGTTAAGCTAGGTAGTGAGCCCCACGATATAGGCTCTTAGTTATCTAACTAACTCGGCCTGGTTATCGTCTTTATCGTCGCTCTCCGGCGGCGGTCGTATAGTTTAGGTCTACGGGGGAACCGTGGGTCGCTACGCTAGTGCCATAACTGCGGTTACTATTTCACGAGTTATTTTCGCAAAGACAGGGTGTTTAATATATTACGCGGTGCTAACTAGTCATAGTAAGTATCGCTCGTAGTGGTCGTATACGTACATCGAGGCTCGTCCTCAAGTCTTAGTCGCAATCATACCGTTGCCGGGTAGGCCTTACACAGGCTCAGATCTATAGAATAGACTCTTATTAGGCTACGCTAGATAGTGCGCCTAGTTAAGCTATACTTAGGATCTGTGTCAAGTAACAAGAGACTAAGTATACCTCTCCTAGTAGGGTGGTTATCTTAAGTACGAAACAAGGTTATGAAGCTAGAACTATAGGTTCTAAGTAACAATATATAATTAAACACGAAGAACTAAATATATATATAGTAATGACCGTCCTTATATAGCTAGTCCTCCTATTATCCTATCCTTATATCGGGACAGGTCCGTTCCTACTGTCAGGTCAGGTCCGTTCCGTTTAAACGGACAGGTTGGCGCCTGATCACTGAGGGTTGCTCCTCACGTGATGTGCCTTGTTGTCGTGGCGCCGAAAGTGGCAGTCGTTTGGTAAGGCCGGGTTCTTATAGAGTAGAATCGCGTATTATGCTCAGGCGGCTGGTTTCGGCCTGTCGCTGACCGTCCCGTAGTACAATAGAGTATTTACTGGCACGGCAAGTGTGAGGCCGTAAATGGCGCGGGCGGTGAGCGCAGCTGATTGCTCCCCAGGATCCACTAGTCCTTAGTGTCCTAGAGCAATGCGTGCTAAGTGGGTCCGTAACAGTATAGTCCTACTATAGGAATTCCTATTAGGGGTCTAGTCCCACTAGACCTACTCCTATAGGACTAAACTTTAGTCCTAGGGGAGTCCTATAGGAAATATTAAGATCTACCTCTATCTAAGCTTATATAGATTAAATATATCTTCTTTTACTAAAGCTTAGTAATAGAAGACTTAATATACTAGAATAAAATATTATAGATATTAAATATAGTATATATAATAATATCCTTTATCTTATATAATATAGTAGTAAATATAAATAAATTATATGAATTAAATCAGGAGTCACTATAATTCCAACTATAGCTTACAATATCTCTCCCTTATCTACTATGGATGAATTTGGAATAGGCCAAAACTTGAAGAACACTACCATCCGTAGCACACACACTTCACACAAAATTAGGGCCAGTTGAAATCAGGGCGAATTGAAAATACCGCCTTGTATTCATGGCTCTGTAATACTCATGCTAAGACGAAGGGGGCTGTGGGAACGAATCCAGAACCTCAGACTTGCCATTGACTATAAAGCTGGCAGTTGGATAATTAGTTTGGCCCACATCCACTTGCAGAGTATACGATCCAGGGTACAGGACTAAATCTCCATTGCTGTCCGTGCGCGCGATGGAACCAAGAGTGACATCAATGTTGACGGAGCGT
Organism: Penicillium sp. 91 TS-2023; assembly: GCA_030710325.1. Classification (NCBI taxonomy): domain Eukaryota; kingdom Fungi; phylum Ascomycota; class Eurotiomycetes; order Eurotiales; family Aspergillaceae; genus Penicillium; species Penicillium sp. 91 TS-2023. Next base: position 5,832,978 of record JARWGP010000021.1, on the reverse strand, counting down.
GTCTCTCCTGGGCGGATAGAAGCCGCTCGCGTATAGCCGACCAATGTCTTAATAGGATAGGGTGTAGGACCAGCGTTTTTGGTGGAGGCGAAAAGCAATGCAACGTAGTCGGAGGTGACATGTCCAGTATTCTTCACGCGGATCGTAAAAGTGTCGAAGAGAGCAGTGTCCTTGTAGCTGGAACTGGATGCCTTGACGAGGGATGCGGTGTTGTAAGGACCCGGCTTCATGTCAGCCCACGAGATTTCGAAGGTAGTATAGTGCAGACCAAAGCCAAAGGGGATCACCGCGTTGTTATACCAACGATAGGTGCGCCCAGGAGTGGTTGTATTCGGACGCAGGCTCATGTCTGTCATGGGAATTTTATCCACGTAATTGGCAGGGTATTGTGTTACCGGCAATCTTCCAGCGGGAGGGGACTGTCCTGTAAGGACATCAAACACTGCCTGGCCACCAGCTTGACTAGGGTAGCCACACCACAAAAGAGCATTCACATTCTCGTTCTCAATGAGAGATGAGTCATCCACTTGACCGCCGCCGAATTGCAAGACAACAAGCGGCTTTCCAACTTTGGAGAGCTCCTCGATAAGCTGAAGCTGGTTACCAGGCCATACGATGGTGTTGCGATCGTTACCCTCAGCCTCGATCGAGTTATCAATCCCTCCAGCATACACAATTATGTCTGCTTCCTTAGCCGCAGCCAAGGCAGCAGCAAAGTTAGATGTGTCGTTGGTGTTGATGGCAGTGCCTGGTTCAAAAACGACGTTATATCCCGCCTGATCAGCGCCCCATATCAGAGTTCGGATATACTCCGGCGTGCCATAATAATTGCCCTGCAGCTGAGTAGTGGCATTGGCAAAAGGCCCGATCAAAGCGATAGTCTGCTTGTGTTGAGACAATGGCAACACCCCTTTGTTGGTTTTCAAGAGAACAATGCCTTCGACAGCAGCTTGATTGGCCAGTCGTTGTGACGCAGGGGTACCCACATCGGACCAACCGAGAGAACTGTACGGTGATTCTGCCTGGTCGAACCATCCAAGCTGGACTAGAGAAGAGTATAAGAAAGTAAGAGCTGTATCTAAGGTCGAGTTTTCGAAAAGACCTTGAGCGGCGGCCGCGGGAAGATACTCAGACATTGTGGTTCCACAATCCAGGTTAGTGCCGGCATTCAGAGCGTCGGCAGCCGCCTCCGGATAGGAACTGGTGTAGTAATGGGGGTCGTAGATGTTAGCAACCGCGTCGCAATCTGAAGTCACCCAGTGTCCGGTCTGGTTCCAGTTCCAATGCTTACGAAGAATGGTGTCCAACAAGTAACTGTCGGCGCAAGAAGGAATTCCGTTGACAGCATTGTAACTACACATGACTGCCGTGACTTTGGCATCGCGTGCGCAGCTTTTGAAGGAAGGCAGATAGTACTCAGACAGATCTTGGGTCGAAATTATTGCGTCGAAAGAGTTTCGTGAATATCCATCCCAGTCCTCAAGATCGTATCCAGCAAAGTGTTTGCAAGTCGCCGCAACTCTGGGATTGGCAGGTCCAATTCCATTTTGCAGACCGTCCACCAGTTGATACACATAGCGGGCAGTGTGGAACGGATCTTCTCCTGGCGTCTCTTGTCCTCTACCCCAGCGCGGGTCCCTGAATGGATTGATGTTGGGTGTCCAAAAATCCAGTCCTGCAAAGCCATAGTTATCGAAGGCGCGACCTTCAATGCTAACAACGGCACCGACTTGTTGAATGAGGGCGTCGTCAAAGGCGGCAGACATGAGAATGGGCTGTGGAAAAGAAGTGGCATAGCTGAAGTTGCCGCTGGGTTGAAACGAGACACCTGGAGAGTCTGCCACACCGTGCAAAGCCTCGCTCCACCACTCATATGGTGGTAATCCGAGACGAGGCGCACCAAGTGAGCCATCCTGAGTGTTACTAACCTTTTCGTCAAAGGTCATGGCGCCAACAAGACCTCTCGCGCGGGAGAGAGGATCGAGAGACGTATCACAAATGGGGTTGCTGCACAGAGGATCCAGCGTGCAGTTGGGCTTTATCGAGGACGCAAGGGGAACTGGGTTGGGATTCGGATTTGAAATCTGGTAAATATCAATGCTGCGGGAAGATGTGGCCCAGTTAGGTGACATCTAAACACGTGGGAAGCTACGGTTTTCACGTACAGCCAAGTACCCCCGCAGATCTCGGAAGAATTACCAGCGCAGGCATAAGTGCATGTACTGTCAGGTTGTAGCACCGCAGCACTCTCGATGGTACTTCCACAGTAGCATTGACTGATTTTGGGGGAACCCCGGTGAGCATGATGGGCATTTATCAATGAGGATAAAGGCAACCTACCTCGAATATTCCACTCCAGCATAAACAAACCCAGCCGTGCCACAGGCATTGGCACATGCCTGAGGCGTGGCACCACCAGGTGTCGTGGCCACTCCTCCTTGAAGCACCCGTGCTTCGTCATCTGTGTAGCATCCTACGAACGAAATATCGGCTGTATATGTAGGAATGCTGTCGGCAGGAATGCATTTGCTCTGCAGCGGCCGGGATGAAGGCACAGCAAGAGTATGGGATACCCCAAGGATGGCCAAGCTCCACAGTAGAAAGCCAGGTTTAACAGCCATGGTGACTCCTAGGTATCTGACAGGACCCCTAAGACACGAGTCTTCTCAATTGGAGTGGAGGATGCTGGTGAAGAGGAAGGGCGGGCGTGTGAGAACAGAAGGAGTCAATGCATAGGAGGGACTCAATTTATATATTCCTCAGGGCGTTATCCTCATACTGGGATATTTTGAGGAAATATCATTCTCTTCCACAGAATGGTCTTCCCCGCAAATGTTCTACTAGGTCTGATCATATCCCAGATCAAATAGGCTCAACGGATAAATGTGGACATCTCCTCTCACCTCGCATGGTCTGCCCGCAAATGTTCGATTAGGTTTGATCATGTAATCTCTTCCACAGAATGGTCTTCCCCGCAAATGTTCTACTAGGTCTGATCATATCCCAGATCAAATAGGCTCAACGGATAAATGAGGACATCTCCTCTCACCTCGCATGGTCTGCCCGCAAAGGTTCGATTAGGTCTGATCATGTATTCTCTTCCACAGAATGCTCTTCCCGGCAAATTTTCGACTAGGTCTGATTATATCTCAAATCATGTGGTAAATAGGCTCAACGCGTAAATGAGGATTTTTCCTCCCACCTGGCACAGTCTTCATTCGAACCAACGAGACTTGCGGCCTTTCGAATCGACTCCTGGCAAGAAGCTGCAAAGCCATCTATTCGCCTTTAGCTTCCTGGAGCACATTGCTAATCCGTAGATCGATAGAACCATAGGCGTAAACATTTAGCCAAAAGCCCATATCGCCCCTACCCCTCAGTGCAGATCAGTATTGAAAATTGGGTTTGATAGCAGAGAGATTTTTTTTCTCAATTTTAGCGTCCTTAGTCTTCATTCCAGGGATCAGCACGGATAAAAATCCCTGATTATGTGCGGGGTATGTGTGATGAAACCCTTGTTCTTCTCCGTCTTCCTCGACGCCAAAAATGGCCGCCTTTGGTCTAGCTCTTATTGGCTACGCCGGCCTTGTGGTCGCTAGCCATAAAACCGCTAACTTCCCTTACCCTGCCCTCCCTTATTCGACCTTATCTTTTCCTTCCTAGATCCCCTCGTTGTTCCTCACAATTCCGCCCTACCCTCTTTTGTATGCCCTCTAAGGAGTCTACTCTTACATTTTGAACGATCGATTTCCGTGCCTCCTATCTATATCCTATATATCTTCTACTAATAAGCCGATCTAAGTATATCCTCTACGTACTCTGACGTCGAATTGTCGAGCTAGGAGCTAGGGAATAAGATTAATATATCTAGTGTGTCTTTTCGGCTAGACGATAGTTGTTACGGCTTAACCCGGATGTTAGGGCATGATATCAGGGCAGACCGATATAGTGTCTAATCGTGCCCGATCTGACCCCGGAAAGCACCTGCATGACTCGCTAAGTCAGGGTTTAGCCCCCTCATGTATATAATTGTTGCACTTAAGGAACAAGATAGTTCCTTAAGGATTAGTCTTTGTCTATTCTACGTCTGAATTACACGTGACACCTTTGACCTTACCTAGTCCATCCTTTTACCTTAATAATTCTAATCCTTCTACCCCGGACTACCTAAGGAAAGATGGTTAATACCCGCCGAACTGAGTCCGCTAGGGCCGCGAGCACCCCCGCTGTGGATACCCCGACCCAAGCAAGAGCACCCACGCCCGAAGAAGATCTCGCGGCATGCCTTGAAGCAACAAACCTGCGGATCCAATAGCTTGAACAGATCAAAGCCGCCCGTGAAAAGATCGCCGAACTTGAAGCAGGTCTTCGCCAGCTTGAACCCCCAGCTCCGGCACCTATTCACCCCCAATTCGCTACGAATTCGGCACCTAAGAACGTCGATATTAAGATCGATGATATTCCATCCTTCAATATGAGGTTCTCGATACGGAAACGCCATGAATGGCTTATCAACCTTAACTTCGCCTTCCAAGCGGCACCCCGTCGCTACCATAACGACAAAACCAAAATTCTAGGAGCCCTGAGCTTCATGGAGTCGTCGTGTCGGACAAAGTGGTTCGAATACACTTCCGAAAAGGAAGCAGAAGACCTCCGAAACGCTACCGAAACGTGGAATGTCTTCGAAGACTGGACCCTGTCTCTGATTCAAAATGCCACAAGCATCCGCGCAGACGTCCGAGACCAACTAGAAAAAGCACGCCAGTTAAGCACCCAGGACCCCCGCGATTTCCACACGTACCTACACTCGCTAGAGCAGCATCTCGAACGCGAACCGGAGGAGAATCGTACCCTCAACTTCTTCGCCAAACTACAACAAACCTTAAAGGACGAGATCCACCGTCACGTCCGACCACTACCTAGCAATCGTGAAGAAATGGTTGAAGTTGCAGTGCATTACTGGAATCTAATCAAGCCTGCTACGGTCCCGAAACGAGGGCATTCCGACAACGAACCCTGGAAAGAACGGGATCGGGATACCAAACGCTTCAGGACCAGTAGCAAGCCCCAAGAGCAGTCAAACCGGTTTAACCAATCCAATCGCACAAGATACCAACAAAACAGCGACACCAAAACCCAGTCGTCAAACAATACCTCAGCTCACAATCAAAACACCAATAACCGACCGAAACACTACCAAAACCCCACCGGAAGGGACGGGAAAACCATGCTTTGCAACATCTGCAAAAGCGCAAACCACTTCGCGAATAATTGCCCTGACCTTCCACGATCGATTCAGGCCCTATCCACTACCGAATCGGGAAAAGTCGAGGAGTTAGACTAGACCCTGCCGATCTAACTCCCCTCCCGGCGGTAGGGACTACAACACGACTCTATACCCACGCCCGAGTCAAGAATTCGATCGAGATTCGAGTGGATCTCGATAGCGGAGCCGAAATTGACTGCGTTAGCTTCGAATTCGCTAAGACCCACAAATTCGAACAAGAAAAACTCACGATTCCCGCCCTAAAAGCGGCCGGAAACCTCAATATTCCTAACTATGGCGCCTTTCGCGTGCCCATCACACTTCAAGACTCTCGAGGAGTCACCCGCTCATTCATGCGCCCGTGTGTCGCCATAGACCGAGAATCCGCCCCAGACAAGAGCCCGGTTCTCTTATCCGTAACCACCCTGATTAACCACCGAATACACCTCGTTCCGTGGAAGAAAGAATGGTGGTTCGAAACGAACAATTTCAACTTATATAGCCCGCAAAAATTCGCCAAGGCCTGCAGGAACGAAGCTCGTGTCTTCGCAATCGTGCAGTTGCCAGAGGTAATCCCACTACCTGGAGACGACGAAGCAGGACCGGAAGAGGAGCGAACCCTACCCGAATTCGAGGGGTTTCGGGACGTCTTCTCCGCCTATAATTCCAAAATTCTGCCACCCCGGAAATCAACCGACCACGTAATTGATCTAGTAGAGGACGCCGAAGCACCATACGGGCCAATCTACCCGCTATCCCAGAACGAGCTCCGAGTCCTTAGAGAATATATTGACGAAAATATCAAGAATGGTCGAATTAGACCTTCAAAGAGCCCCGCTGGAGCCCCTATCCTCTTCGTACCAAAGAAAGATGGAGGCCTTCGCTTATGTGTTGATTACCGGGGATTAAACCGCGTTTCGGTAAAGAATCGGTACCCATTACCTCTCATTTCGGAGATCCTCGACCGGATATCAGGCGCCCAGTACTTCTCCAAGCTTGATGTACAAGACGCCTATTACCGCATCAGGATCAAAGAGGGAGACGAGTAGAAGACCGCGTTTCGCACCCGATACGGTCACTTTAAGTACACGGTTATGCCTTTTGGACTCACAAATGCGCCCGCCACATTCCAAGGATATATTCATACCGCACTACAAGGGATCCTCGATATATTCTGCGTCGCATACCTTAACGATATCTTGATCTTCTCGAAAACAAAGGAAGAACACATAGACCACATCCAGTAAGTCCTTTCTCGCATGCGAGACGCCCAACTATATACGAAACCCTCTAAATGTGTGTTCTATCAAGAATAGGTCGAATTCCTTAGATATATCATCTCGCGTGATAGCGTATCAATGGATCCCCGGCGCGTTTCCACCATCGAATCGTGGCCAATTCCCCAGAGTTTCCGTGACATCCAGGTCTTCATCGGATTCTGCAATTTCTATAGACGTTTCATTCGAGACTTCTCCCGCATTGCAAGACCCCTAACCTCTCTGCTTAAAGGGAGCCAGAACGGTAGGAAACCCGGGAAAGTACAGCTTTCCAGAAGCGAAACGGCAGCATTCCGCTAGCTTATCGACGCCTTTAAGGCCGCCCCGCTACTAAGGCATTTTAACCCAGCAAAACCTATCAGACTCGAAACTAATGCCTCAAAGTATGGCATAGCAGGGGTACTATCTCAGCCGGACGATATAAACGTCTACCATCCTGTGGCGTTTTGGTCCCGAAAGTTCTCCGAAACAGAGACTAATTACGCCACCCCTGATCAAGAACTGTTTGCAATTATGTACTCATTCAAACACTAGCGTCACTACCTAGAAGGTAGCCGATACACTATCGAAGTGCTATCGGATCACGCTAATTTACAAGCATTTATGCGCCAACCCAAAATCAACGGGCGACAAGCCAGATGGTGTATATCCCTTATTCCATTTGATTTCCTAATCAAGCACCGTTCAGGGAAGTCAAACCCTGCGGATGCACCATCTAGGTTATTTAAAAGGACTAGGGACGCCCAAGATCCTAACCTTTTAGCCCAGCTCCATCTGCGGATAGGTAGCGAAACGGTGCCTAAACTACCTAGAAGCGCTGCGGCGGTCCAGAGTTTAAAATTAGATGACCTAATCAGTCATAAATCCCAATTTGAGGCCAGGGACGACGGAACTGTCCGGGGGGAACACCCACCTCAACTCCCGTACTGCGGTGAGCATGAATCAAGCGTTTGGGCTGTCTGGGAGGACCTTGCGAGGGACCAAAAGATACCCCAGTATCGATTAGACATATTGCAGGTCAAAGAGAGACCGCATATTCTAGAGATATCGACAAGTGCCGATTTGATATCGGAAATCAGCCGAATCCAGGGCGAAGACCCTAAGACCCAGCGAAGAAAAGCTGCAATCACACAAGGATCCAAAGGATTCTAAGGATGGCACCTAAATGATGCCGATTTAGTCATGTTTCGCGACCGATTCTACATCCTAGCGGGAGAGAATCTGCGCCAGACCTTATTAAAATTATATCATGATGACCTGCTCGCAGGACATTTCGGAAGAAACCGAACAAGCCAATTATTAAAAAGGAAGTTCCATTAGATCAACCTTATAAAAGACGTGGAAGAATATATCAAATCATGTGCCGTCTGCCAGGGTACTGCAATACCTCGTCATCGTCCATATGGAAGTCTTGAATCCCTACTAATCCCCAAAAGGCCCTTCTCAGAGCTAATAATGGATTTTATCACGGGAATACCACCCACAATCTTTAAGAAACAATACGTTGACGCAATTCTCGTAATCGTTAACCGATTCACGAAATATACCCTATTCTTCCCCGTTTCGACCACGATTAACTCCGCTAAACTAGCCGAGTTATTCCACACAGAGGTGGAATTGAAGTATGGCCCGCCCGACGGCATCATCTCCAATCGAGGCCCAGTTTTCACAAGCAAGTTCTGGTCTAAACTCTGCTTTATATCAAAAATCAAGCTACGCCTTTCGATAGCGTTTCACCCCCAAACCGATGGCCAAACGGAAAGGATGAACCAAGTAATCGAACAATATCTTCGAAATTTTGTGAATCAGGAGCAGACAAACTGGCCTACCCTGCTACAAACTGCCCAATTCGCTTACAATAATGCGACTAGTGTAACGACTGGGACATCACCATATTACGCACTTCTAGGTTGGAACCCTGACTTCCATATCAGCGCTAAGGACAGCGCTCAGTCAAGGGAGGTCCCCGAAGCCACAGCAAGAGTTAAAAAGCTATCCCAAATCAGAGCAAAACTCCAGGAACACTAGCGAAACACTACTAAATCACACACAAAACACTATAATAAAGCACACAAAAAGCTCGAACTTCCCAAGAATAGTCTAGTAGCACTCTTAACAAAGAATCTCAGGCTCAAGATCCCATCGAAAAAGCTAGCTCCCCGCTTTATCGGCCCATTCCGAATCATTAACAAAGTAGGGCAATAAGCCTACCGCCTTGCACTTCCAGAGGAATACGACCGCATTCATAACGTCTTCCATATCTCCCTTCTCGAACCATAGCATGAAAGGCCCCGAATCAGTACCAAACCGGCATCTTTTCCCCTTATAGATAATGACCAGGAATGGGAAATTAAAGAAGTCAAAGACGAAGAAATACTCGATAATAAGACGCACTTTCTCGTGAAATAGAAGGACTGGCCCTCAGAATATAATCAATGGATCCCTGAATCAGGAATGGAGAATACGCAGAAGGCAATCCAAGACTACAAGAAAAGAAAGAAACAAAGAACCATATCATAGAATTCAATCTACGCACAGAGAAGGCCGAAAACATCACGAAACCCCATCGAAGATCAGCCGGAACGAAGCCGCAGATCGACTCGAAAGGGGCAATCAAAGCAAGAAAAACAAAAGACAAGAAACAGGCCCGAAACCCGAGTAAAAACCACCCGAAATCAGATCTCTTCGAGCTCGACAGGACAAGTCTCCACCACAAAGTCGAAACGCTCGGTCTCCGGATCCTCAGGGTCAGGATTACCCAAGTTATCTACGTCCAGGGGCCACGCCTCTACGCAGGCCGCTTTTACCTCCGCAATGAAGGCATGCTTGGCACCAAGCCAACCAACATACCCTTCATCGCCCAGCTCCAGGCGGTGCTGACGAGACTCGTGGAAACGAGCCCACTCCGCACGAGACGCTTAAGGAAGGGGGGCGGGGATGTACGTAGCCAAGTCAGCACGACGGGAAGCAAGATACTGCTGGTAACGGGTATGGGCATCCTACCGATTCGTTAGCGAAACAGTCCCGAAAAGAGCAAATCAAAACAAAAGAACCTACTGCCGTGGACTTCTTAGACCCGGTCAAACCGAAGTGCTTTCGGTGCATTTTCAGTACCGCATCGAAGGACAAACAGAGGCGAAGAGCGGCCTCAATCACCTCAAGACGAAAGTCGTCATCATCCCAGTCGAAGGCAGACTGGCGGTTGTCCTCCTCCCAGAACTCGGAAACCCACGCGAGGAGCGCACGGAGATCGGTGGCATCCCCCGTCATTCCTTTGTCGATCTAAGATAGACGAAACATTAGCGAAACTCCCCCGAAAGGAGGCCGAACCTACCTATTCACAGGTGCCATTATTAGATGAGCAGTGGAGGCAGGAAAGCGCCGTAATGCCATCGAAAGTGCAGCTAAACTCCACCGGATTGGCAACGTCCATGTCCCATTTCGCCGTCTGCGAACGGAAATAAGTCATGCACCAGAGTCGAGTAGCGACGATGGGGTTCGCCCTAATGGGACGAGGAGGAGGCATGCGGGCGATTAAGCCCCGAAAGGGCAAGGAAATGGTAGTGGAAAGCGATCAAAACAAGGTCGAAGCGCGGTCAAAACAAGAGGTTGCGAAGTATAAGAGAGAAAACGAGGGAGTGCTAGAAAAGTTGACCTTAAGGACGTTCTTTGTTTACGTTACGAATCACGCTATCAGATCACAACAAAGGACCACCGCACCCCATAACCACACTTTGTTTACATCTTGACGCAGCCTTGGTTCCTACCACTCGCTTATTATCTCTTTATTATTTCTCCACGTCGTCGAGGTCGACTCCATTAAGAAGGAGGGAGATAATTGTTACGGCTTAACCCGGATGTTAGGGCATGATATCAGGGCAGACCGATATAGTGTCTAATCGTGCCCGATCTGACCCCGGAAAGCACCTACATGACTCGCTAAGTCAGGGTTTAGCCCCCTCATGTATATAATTGTTGCACTTAAGGAACAAGATAGTTCCTTAAGGATTAGTCTTTATCTATTCTACGTCTGAATTACACGTGACACCTTTGACCTTACCTAGTCCATCCTTTTACCTTAACAATAGTAATAGCGATATATTAGACGCCGATTAAGCCCCAGGTTTAACGACGCAGACTTTACTAGAGCCTTTATAGTCTTCTAAGCCCTATAATAGAGTCTCGCGTAGCTTAAAGCCCTCTTTATCTAGTCTAATTCGCTCTAGGGATTTACTAAATTTTAGTAACGACCCTAATAATATATAAGAAGGTTAAGATAGTAAAAGACTAGATAAGAAAATAGTAGAAGATAAGTAAACTAAATATAGAATAATACTAAAATAAAGTAGAATTAAACTAATAAATAGTATAATCTATATTAATTATAAAACTAATTCTTAAAAAAGGAAGAATATAGATTATTTCTCTTTCTTAAGTATTAGAATAGTCTAAGCTAATAAACTAATTATAATTAGCTTACTTTTAGAGAGCTACTTATAATAAGCTTACTTTTAGTAATTCTAGATAGTTCTAAAGAGCTCTAGATTTCTATAAGATTAAGATACTAAAGTAGGCCTATTTTAGTACTAATTTAATATCTCTTTAGATTAGAGATAAGCTTAGATCTTATCTCTATTAGTTCTATCTTAGAAAATAGGGAAGTATAATTTCTTTCTTAATATATCTTTAACCTTATCTAGTCTGTCCCTTTATCTTAATAATATCTATCTATCTATTCTACTATCTCTATATATATACTTTATATATATACTTACTAAGATTATATGATCTAGCTAGCTTATATCATCTAATATACTAATAAGTACTATAGATCATGTGATCTAAGGTTTCTAGTTAAATAACTAACTATTCATCAGAAAATGGTATTCATACTAATCCAAGATAGTCAAATAAGAGCGCGAGGTACCATAAGATATTAGGGAAAGGAAACAAAACTACGTGCTTAATAGAGACCCACTCTAGATCCTAAATAATCACTATGAACATCTCCGCCATACGAAACTCATACACTGCCTAGCCGTATAAGGGAAAGACTAGAAAATGATTGATATATCCGTTACATGTGACTATCTCTCCCGGATGTGGGCCCGGGACGGGAGACCTAGGAGAGGTGGGTTATATGGCGTAGATAGCAATAAACATACTATTTTGACGCCATACTACTAAAATTGAAGCAATTTCGATTTCTACGCTAGGAATGGCACTAGGTCACACTACTGTACTTTAAGGCTGGTTCACGGACAACTACCCCGATTATAATATAGAAGGCTACACCATATTACATTAAGTAACACCAGTATCATTAAAAAAAAAAGCGTTTAATATAGTGTTTTGCTGCGGCTCACTCAGTGGTATGGGGTAGCCTTAGTAATTCCCACATTCCGCCCGTTTGCGCCACTCGCCTGGGAATTAGTTACGGTTCGATAACCCACATATGATCCAAATAAGCCTCGGATGATCCGCCCTACATCCTGCCCCCCCCCCCCCCCGCCGTCAGGCTTACACCCCTCTGCGAAGCCAACGCTTACGCACATCAATTGCACTTCCTGGAAAACCTTGGGTCGAGGAAGACCCGGAAAGAACCGAGGCCCGAAGAACAACCTATCTCTAACGAAGTAAGCAAAGTCTTCCGCGACCAATATATTTGATCTCCAGGACCCCTTAAATAATACTCTACTAAATTCCCAGACCATTATTGATATATTAAAGGGACTCGGAAAGGCTCACACTTATTCAACGGTCCTTAGACGTGGATTTTAAATCTTTCAGCTTTCTAAGGCAAGTCTTATTCTAATACTTTCGTGTGAAAGTAGAATTAATATTTAGTCATAGAGCACGGGAATAGCACTAAGAAATACATAAGAGAGCAGTAGCTCTGCTTTACCAGTAAGTATATAGTTCATTATCAACTAACCCCACGTAGATACGTTAGTTAGTTAGCTAAGATACATTAGGCTACAAAGAAGATAGCTCGAAAGGCCTAATATTCCGATTCGAAGAATCCCTCCCTAAACTCCCTATCCCAACCCTTAAAGAAACCGTAGCTTAATACCTCAAGTCCGTCTATCCGCTCCTTTTAAGCACTAAACTAGCCTTAACAACAAAGGCCGTCTAAGAGTTTATTAAGCCTAATAGGATTAGTACTAAGCTCTAAGAAAAGCTAATTACTCGCCGTAAAGACCCGAGATATAAGAATTAGCTCTACGAGTAGTAGAACGATACGGCGTACCTAACGTATAGAGACCCCGTTATACTATATATCAGCTACTTCTATTCTCACCATAATAATCGAAGACGGCGAGACCCTACTAAGCGCGCTATAGCTATATCTATAGCGGCGCTAGAGTTTAAGAAGCAGATCGACGAAGGTATATTAGAGCCTAAATATATAAAGAGACTACTAATATTGATAGAGAGCTACTAATAGATATTTAATATCTATAGGGTTCCCGCTCTACCTACCGATTACCTAATTAAATATTCCTCTAAAGAGAATAAATACATCCTCGTTATCCGCAAGAATCAGTTCTTTAAGGTCTTACACGAAGTAGACGGAAAGCAGCTAAATACTTCAGAGTTAGAGCAGTAGTTTAAGCGTATCTACGAACTAGCGGGTAAGGTGGCCCCTATCGGTACTTTAACAACTAAGAATCGCGATATCTAGATAGAGATAAGATAGATCTTACTAAAAGCTTATCCTATAAATATAAAGTCCTTAAAAGAAGTCGAAGTAGCCTTATTCATTATCTATCTAGACAATACTACCCCCGTAATATTAAAAGAGCGAGCATACTAGTACTAGTATAGAGATAGAGAAAACCAGTAGTACAATAAACCTTACTAATTTATCATTAACGATAACGGGACCTCTAGGTTTATAGGCGAATATTCTATAATAGACGGTACCTCTACTTATCGACTAAATAAATACGTAAACGAAGTAATCTTCAACAATTAGCTTAACTTCTCCAACCCTTTAGTCCGCTTAAACCTCCTAGAACCCACTTTAATCAAATTCTACGTTAATAAGGAGATATAAGCCGAGGTTAAGCGCGCCTAAAAGGACTTTAAGGAAGTTATAGGTGCCCACGAGTTAGAGGTTCAAGCCTACCAAGGCTATAGTAAAGGCTTAATTAAAAAGCTACGATGTTCTCCGGACGCCTACGTCCAAATGATTATCTAATTAGCCTACTTCAAGATATATAGCAAGAATAGGCCTATATATAAGTCGGTCATAACGCGCAGATTCTAATAAGGTCGCACAGAGGTTTACCGCACTATCTCCGATGACTCTATAGCGTTCTATAAAGCCTTCGTTAATTATTCCGTTAATCTTAAGGAGACTACTACTCTATTTCATAAGGCGCTTAAGGCGCACGTTAAGTACGTTTCTACTGTGGTAGACGGGAAGGGCGTCGATCGCCATCTACTTAGACTAAAGAAGCTACTTGGTTCGAGTAATAAGGTTCTAGCCATCTTCAAGGATCCTACATACAGCTACTCGAGCTTATAGTATATCTCTACCTCGTAATTAAGCTCGGAATATTTTAATAGATTTGGCTAGAGTCAAGTCATCCACGAAGGGTAGGGGATCGCATATATGATTAACGAGAACAGGTACTTCACCCCTTCTAAAGCTAGAATGAAGATTACTAATAATTCATAGTATCTAATTCAATATTATGTCGAAGGGCCTTAGAAGCGAGCGAATGAGCTTTTATCTTAATAAGGCCGTAGGGGATATTAGGGACCTTCTGCTCTCCGCCCTCGATCCTGCCAAGGCAAAGTTATAGATGACTATGAGAGGTAGCTAGACGGGTTTTGTATATATTATAGCTAGGCAACTAGGATGTCTCACATGCGGCATACCTGGCTCTTTATAATGACAAGCTCTGTGTTAAGGAGTCAGCCTGGGTCACCTGCTCTCCACCCACATAGGTACTCCCTGAGTACTCCTGGAGTAGGTGGAGTAAACCGAACCAATGGGGCCGGAAGACGTAGGAAACGGCTATCGATTTACCAGCACGTAGATTACTATTAGTTACTTCCTTAATTCTTCGTAACTAAATATTATCTTATAACTCACTTATATCTATAAGGGTTTAGTAATTATAAATTAGATTTCCCTAGTTATTTAAGATTAGGATAGTATTATAGAGCTAGCAGGGTAGGCTTTACTTTACCACTAGGCTAAAAAGACTAGACCTCATAATAGCCCGCGAGCCGCCCTCTAAGGGCCGCCCATAGACCCACACTTTTGCGGGCGGAGGGCGGGCTCTTCCTGCCCGCGGGTCGGATAGGTCTTTACCTTACCCTTAGAGGGCGGCCCTTAGAATATTTTGAGGGCCGATAAATATAATAAATATAGAAGTTCTATAGTTATATAAAATATACTAGTTTTAACTATAATTTTAGGTATTTAAGATATAGCTAGATCCTTTAGAATAGATGATTATAATTAGGGAAAGTATATTAAAAATATTAAATAATTATATTAAAATTTATACTATTTTATACTATTTCTAAGGCTGGATACTATAAAATTAACTCTTATATTCTTCTAAAAATCTTAACCGCTTTTAAACCCTTCTTAAATACTAAAGTTATATATTTAGTAAGTTAGGCTTACTCTCTTCTTTATACTTTTTATTTTCTAGTCTTATTAATAAGGGTTATTATTATTATTATAATTAAGCTATAATAATTATAATTTATATAATATTAATAACTAGTTCTATATTATGAATCTCTTTATTATTATTAATAGGCTTAAGATATAGAGCATTAAGATCTTTTATCTCTTAATTAATCTATATCTCTTTATATAAAAGATATTTATTAATTAGTAAATCTTATAAAAAATATTTAGAGGGCTAGTATTCTCTACTCTTTATCTAGCCCTTATTTATATAAAAAGAATTAACTATTCCTAATTTAGATATATAATCTTATTAATTTATTCTATTTAATTACTAATTTTTAAGCCTATTCTTATTTATATTTTATTCTTTATAATATTACTTTCTAAGTCTTATAAAATTATAACAAATTTAGTTATTTTATAATAAAATATAATAAATAATAATTATATTATAGATTTAAATTATTTAAAAGTAAATTATAAAAAAAAAATAAAAAAGAGATAATTTTTAAATATAGTAATTAGCTATATCTTAAATACCTAAAATTATAGTTAAAATCAGTATATTTTATATAATTATAGAACTTTCTATATTTATTATATTTATCAGCCCTTAAAATATTCTAAGGGCCGCCCTCTAAGGTTAAGGTAGAGACCTACCTAACCCGCGGGCAGGAAGAGCCTACCCTCCGCCCGTAAAAGTGCGGGTCCGTGGGCGGCCCTTAGAGGGCGGCTCGCGGGCCATTATAAGATCTAGTTTTAAACCACTCTATAGAACCTATTCTAGGGTTAACCCAAGTGCCATACTTCTTCATTTACTCTAGCGATATTAAATCGTAGAGCGGGTCCTTACGATTATAATTGATAACGTTTCTAATAACAATACCTCGATGTCCAGCATCCAGGAATCAATCTAATCACTTAAGCTTAATAATAAGACTACTATTATTAGAGTTCTATGCATCGCCCATATAATTCAGCTAAGTTTGAATGAGCTCCTTAGGGAAATCAAAGCACGCCCCAAGAACGAGACGGCGGAGATAGAGTGGTTAGAAGCTCAGGTACTCTCTTATATACGATCACGAAGAATGGATATCAGCGACACCCTTAATAAGGTAAATTGTCCTAATTATCTCCCATTAACAATTTGGATTAACAACATCTCTAGGCGCGACAACTTACTGTCTTTATCAACGCAAGCCCTCAGCGCCGCGAGTCATTTTTGAGTCTCCAAACTAGTGAACCAAAACTCGTTCTAATTCAAGATATTAGAACGCGATGGAATTCTACCTTTTTAATGCTCCGCCCGGCAAAGCGGCTATAATCTGCATTTAACAAATACTATATGACTTATGCCCGGCCAAGTCTAGCCCTCATTCGAGAGGAGTGGCGCCAGATTGAATATCTTCTTTGGATCACTTAGGCATTCTTTAAGTTCACCACACTACTTTGCAAGTTTAAAGATGCTAGTATCACCTAGCTTTACAGTAGCATTTACAGCAAGCTTTTTGCTCATCTTAAAAAGTCAATGACGCGACTTCAAAGGAAGAGAGTTCCTTAGAAGGATATGATGCGGACGGCACTTTCTGCGGCAAAGGAGAAGCTTTCTGAATATTATAGTATGACTAATGATGTTCATGGAGACCTTTTTACTATTGGTACCATTCTCTCCCCGCAACAGAAGCTTCAATTCTTCTCAAGCAAGGATTATTATGATCCAGATCAGGATTGGCGCGGACGATACCGCAAGAGCCTAGAATAGTATCTCAGGCCATATGAAGAACGACTTTCTAACAGACAATCATCAAATCCTCAAGTTCCAGCCGCCATATTCCCAGAGCTGGAAATGATTTGTGTATCAGAAGACTCCCAATCAAGAGTTTCTGGTGAACATCATGAGCTGACGAAGTATCTTGAGAGTCGTAAGTAATGCTAGATACATCTCTGACTATCTATTACTAACTAGTACCCTAGCAAATATTTTGACGACACCTCAATTATTCTGGAAGGACCATTAACATGAATTCCCTGCACTTGCCAATCTCAGGAGGACATCCTCTCGATCCCAGCAACTGGAGCAGGTGTAGAGCGCCTGTTCAACACTGCTCGTGATGCTTGTCACTACCGTCGAGGCTCTCTTAAACCAAACAAAATTCAAGATCTCATGGTGTTCATGTGTACATCAAATTTTGAGTTTGAGGATAGAAAACGCACCTTGATAAATGAGTATCTTTCCAGTGAAGGGATCCAGATGGCAAACGAAGAGAAGGATCCGCATGCGCAAGATAATTTTGACGCAATTAGTGATACTAATGAGGACGTGAATGAGAATGGTTCGGTCTCGACTCATGAAGATATCGTCCCTAGCATACTAGGCAAACGTCGGGAGAGTCCTACAGTTGAGGTAGAAAGTTGTGAATCACAACAGGGGGACCATGAGGAAAGGGATGATAGCGATGACATTGATGTACTTGACCCTGTCTTGCCTGACATGCAGCAGCGGATATCAGGTAGAGTTCGGAAGCGTTCAAGGCTTCTTGATGGTTATGAAGTAAGTCGGGGGTAGTTTTGTGATGGAAATTAGCCAAAGAAATGAAGCTTTAAAAGATATCAAATTATTACTACATCTACTAAATTCTTACTTGCATTCTTCCTCATATTCACCTATGGATCCATACTAAAGGTGTAAGACAAATACGCAAAGATACAACACCAAAGTGCATAATATAACATGCAAAACTGAGAACTACATTGTTTGTCCTGTGCAAGTAACAGCATTTTATTCATCTGATTTCAGTAAAACATTAGAATTTATGGAAATGAGGATCTATGAGAGCCAGGCGAGGGTAATCCCGAGGTCTACTATCAACTCATATGCGCGTGCGCTAATCAAAAACTAAACCAGAAGGCAGATATCCACTATAGGCTCGCCTGAACGGTCTGAGATACCATAGGGCAAGAAGAATCAAGAATAGCCATAGGCACCGGTTCCAGATCCAGCAAGGCTTCCTCAATCAACGCCAGGGCATCCGACGCACAGCCGAAGGAAAGACTCCATCCCGCGCCACCTTGGCCATATGAGTGCACAATGCGGCTAGGCTTGCGGCCCAGTTTGCGCAGTTCACGTTCCACACGCACATTCTTCGCCCGGAAGGGTCGCAGTCCCTGGGCCAATGGGTAGTCGGGGTCCAAGCGGGCATTCTTGAGACCAGGGAGGAAGGACTCACAGCGCGCTCGCATGCGCTTAATGATTGGCGAGTCCAACGTCAGATTCAGATTCCATTCGTGCGACTCGGCAATGCCGCCGATCAACAGGATGTTGTCGTTGCGAGGCACCAAGAAGACAATCTCATGCTCGGAGTGGGCCGCATCAGCGGAGATGGTGAGGGCGGCCTCCGCCTTGGGGAAGTCCGAGCCATTGTTGATGACTCGAATCAGTCCGCCGCGGATAGGATAGCAGGAGGCGTCACCGGCAAGCTCGGCCCCAGCTAGCCCCGTAGCGTTCAAAATAACGTCTGCTTGGAAGCGTCGACGAAGCCGTTCCTCATGCTCAAGGATGTCACCTTGCAGCGTCTCCTTCACGAGTGTGGCCCCTTTGGCCTGGACCAGCTTCATGAGCCAAGCCATGCACTGGTCGGTGTCGATAATAGGCGCCATGTGCTCGTAGGCATCGACGGCGCCATATTGCGGATCAATGTGGCGTTTCTCCATCAGGCCACTAGAGCGGACGAACCCTCGAACGCCGCTAGCCATGATCTCCTCCATCTTGGCCAACTGCGCTGGGTCCTCCTCGATAGGATTGGGGAAGAAGAAGTCGGCTGGCTTCATGGACACACCCGAGGCAGCGGCGATAGTGGGGATGGCGGCCAACTGGTCCCAGTTGTGGTAGGCGACCATACACCAGCGCTTAGAGTTGGCCAGGGAGATGGCGTCGGTGTGCTGCCCGCACACGGCTGGAGGAAATTCCCACAGCGCGCCAGCGATCTGCGAGGTCAGCCGTTGCTCGCGGCCGTATGATGCCCACTCCTTGGAGAGGATCGTCACATGGTACCCCTTGTCAAGCAGCGCCCAGGAGGTTATCAGACCCGTTACACCTCCTCCGATCACGAGGATCCGGGGAGAAGAGGGGCTCGCTGCCTTTAGGCGTGCATTATGGGGAGTCATGTCTTTCCACATCACCAAAGGGGATGGGATGCTCTTAGGCAGATACGGGAGAAATTGAGCCATGGCGTTGCAGTGTTCTTTTTTGAGTCTCGCCTCAGTGACTGATAGAGTGCAGGGGGACAGAGAGTCTTAAGAGAGACGAGGGAATCGTGTGAGAACGGACTACATCCCTTCTTGAGAAGTCTAGCTCGACTTAGCAAATAATCATCGATACAAGACAGCCCGTCGAGCTTACTTGCATAAATACGCCATTAGCTTACCTACATCAATACTCTAAGAAGACTTTTACGTCTACTGATACGTAAGAAGCCCAACAGAGGACAATTATATCTGAGAAATTAATTGGCATTCATACTAGCCAGTGAACTAGAATTTGACGCTAAATGTCTGTGGAAATTAGGTACATACTTCAAAACGATTGTTTGAACCCAAAATACGGAACACATTCACGTGGAACTCGAGAAGATCCGATTGGAAAGATCTCTGGGTATGCGCGATGTAACCATACCTGCTCTTCCTCTCTCCTTGTGATGAATCTATACATGCATTCTGCGGAGGAAACTAGGCCCACCTCGTGTAGGGGGCGGTGTCATTAGGCGACCCGAAAGTCTCCAGGTTATAGTCGGAGACCGGCGGAATCGATCTCAGGTTCCTAAATATGTGATGAAGAGGCTGAATTCGTCACGGGCGATCCACATCTGCTAAGCTACTACTAGTTAGTGGATTGCGGACCAGGTTTCATCTTTTCCGTCCCCTCTTCGAATCGGATGCTCCGCCTACCACCCTGGAGAAGATCAGCATCTGCAAACTGAGGTGGCTTGTAACGATGTTTCGGAGGAGAATTGCAGTATTTGGCAACCTCGTCCGTTACCCGTCCGGTATTTGCAAATGAGCCTCAGTATGCGGCTTACGTTCTTGTCTAGGCGTTAGGCGTACTGCGCCATGGGACCATAGAAATTACGAACGTCTGACATTCTTCAATATAGCATGCAGTCAGCCTGCAGTAATTATGGGGACCCCGCTTGTGATCATGGCCGCCACGCATTAACACCTGCAAGTCGATGGCGTCTTCCGAGATCGGAGAGAAGTGGCCACTACTGCGGCTACGAGAAAAAGGCTTTCTCCCGGTCGGGTACGGAAAGCCCTATCAGGTATCGAAATTCAGCTAATGGTATAGCGTAGTACCCGACCCACAGAAAACATTTACCCATGGGCCATGATAGATAGTATACGAAAGGACCCCACAGGGTTTCGCAAGGAACTCGAATGCTGAAGAGGCTTCATAGTGCCGTTCACATCATGCCAATTAGTATTTAAGAGAGATAATTTCCTACCAGTCCAGGACTAGCATTAAGAAGACAAAACGCTTTCAATGTCTCAAAAGATGCTCTCTACAGAGGAGAAGCTGAACCTTATTACTAGGAGGCAATCCTTCCTTGAACCTGCGGACGCAGAATCTCTGAAATTGCTGCTTGAAGAAAAGCCTAAGCTCAAGTTGGCATGGGAAACCACACCTACAGGCAAGCGTACGTGTCTTTTGGGCTGACTGGAGAACGTATGCGGATACTGACCTTTGTTGTATAGCTCATGTTGGATACTTTGTGCCAATTGCGAAGCTGCTTGACTTCATAAGGGCTGGCCTCGATGTGCGTATCATCCATCCGTAACCCAAGCCGATCTGCGTACTAACGCGTGCTTTAGGTGACTGTGTACTACCTTGATGTCTACGGCTTTCTTGTCAACTACATCCATTCCATGGAGACTGTGGCATATCGGCAACAGTATTACCACTTCCTGGTCACTGCTATCCTGAAGGCACTTGGCGTATCACCATCCCAGGTGAACTTCGTGGCCGAGTCCAGCCATGCCTACGAAAAGCAGTTTGTGGTTGATGTCCAGAAGCTCTGCGCCATCATGACGCAAAAGGATGCGCGGGACACCTCATCCGAAGTGTCAGAGACAGAACAAATAAGTCCCCTGCTCTGCTCCATCTACCAGTCACTCTCGGAGCCGTATTTGGATCTGGACATACAGTATGGCGGCGAGGATCAGGTTCGTAGGATGACCGCTACGCACATAAATGCCTGCTAACAGTTCTGGGAATCAGACGGGCCTCTTCGAGCACGCCAAGAAGTTCATCCCTATGCTTGGGTACCGCCGCCGGGAGCATCTCATGAATGTCATGGTAGCAGGGCTCGATGGTTTGAAAATGTCCTCTTCCAAGTCGGCGGAGACGAAGATCGAGTTTCTGGACGACCACGAAACAGTCCGTGGCAAGATCTCCGGGGCAGCGTGCCCTGAAGGACAAGTCATGGGAAACGGAGTCCTAGGGCTGCTTCGAGATGTTCTAATTCCCATCAGTGAGCAGCGCGTGGAAAGATTGCTAGGAAAAACAGGCCTGAATATAAACGAGAACAACGGTTCCGAACTCGAACAGCGCCCTTTCTGCAGTCTAGGATCGCCAATCGGCACTGTTTTCACCACCTACAGTAAGGATGGAGAGGAGCAGAACTTCGCCTCATATGATGCCATCGAAGCAGCATTTGTAGCAGGCCAGCTACAACCAGAACCTTTGAAGGAGGCTGTGGCAGATGCATTCAACGTTCTGTTAGCTCCTATCCGAGCCATGTACATGGAGAGTGAAGAATGGCAGGAGTTGGATAAATTGGCCTATCCCGATGGGAATTGATCACATTGCGATGTTTAGAAAACACTCTGTACTAGCTAGCTTTCTCAATCTCTACCCTTCACACTGGCTTCCTGAGCGTATGTCTCATTCTGCGCATTTTGATTCTGTTGCCATTGAACCACGTAGTCCGGGACCTGGGCCACTTTGTTTGTAACGCTTGGAATGGGTGTCCCAACTGACTCCCAGATAGGAAGTGTTCCCGTCCACACTCTACCAGTAACCTCGTCGTTTTGAAGGTCTTTCCTGTCATCAGAAGGCCCACCCTGGTTTATTTTAGCGCTGGCGCTGGCGACATGAACTCTGAGAACAGACGTGCTCAGGTTCTCGGCACGCGTGGGAGGCACGCGGGAATTGCCCCATGACCCCGGCACCAAGCCGTCCGTAATGAGGTGCAGAGCCCAATCTTTCTCTGCTTCATCCGTAACAACCGTGGCGTGACCGTGCACCACAACGCTGCGGTAGTTACAGCTGTTGTTGAAGGGCGTCAGCGAGAGCTTGATGCCGTCGAGCAGGGTGGCGGCGACGCAGACGGGGATTCCCTCCGGCCCGTGATTGTCGGCTAAGCGCATGAAACGCGAGGCACTGTGGCCATGAAGATATACTTCGAGGGCCCCAGTCGATGGACCATCAAATGAGCCCATATACCCAATCATGGGAAGGATGGTTGGATAGGGGTCATCAGCCGGGTCCGTAGGCAGAAAGGACACGTGGAGGATGGGCGACGCGTTCACAATGGAATGGACCGTTTCGAAGTCGTACTTGGCTCGTTCGCGATGGCGGCGTACCGTATTGCGTGCTTGCATGGGGTAGGAGCTTTCCATTCTGAGTGAATAGCCTCCCGAGGTCGGAGGTCTGTGATCAGGGAATTTGGGGGCGGCAAAGAAAGACTGTTCAGACTGCTTTCGAGCAAGTAGGTTGCACAGGGGTACGCCACTTGGAACGAGAGGGGTGAAAACTTTATATATACGCGGCTATGTCGAGAATGAATCACGCGATTTCGGCCGGAGCCGGGATGGTCATCCTGCTTTCGTGACTATAACGTGAGTCTTGACTATAATGTCAGTCGTGACTATAACGTGAGTCGTGACTATAATGATACAAGGTGTTGGTTCCTTCTAAGCTAAAATAAGTCATCTAGCTAGGCGAGGCCAAGTGGGGTTAGGCGGGGCCGGGCCGCCGGCGGAGACCGGGCTTAATGTGTCCGTGCGGGGTGCAAAATTGCAACTTGGTGAGATTCGAAGTGAGATTCACTCGGGAAACTCCGTAGGGATCTACCGTCAGCATTTTGAAGATCTGGTACCTAACTAGCATATTACTGTAAATTACACCAAGTGTCGGATCCACCATCGCAGTTGGCGACCTAAATAGACTAGTCAGCTGTGGTGGTGACACTACCTCTCGCATTTCTGCCCGTATTTTTAGGCAGGTTGTAGTCGCCCCCCACATGCGGTTTGCCGCCCCAGGTGGCCTAGAGCCTCATCAAGTACCACCTCAAGGGTACTCAGGTGAGGCCACGTGAATTGCTTTGCGGCCCCGGGGGTGGGTGTTTTACCTCCGAAAAGGCATTTTATAAATAAAGTACGTTTTGTATGGTATCACTAGGTAAAAGGCATATCGAGGGCTAGAGGTATTTTTTTAACACCCCACTCAACCACACTACGAGATACTAGTTATCAAAAACTAAGAAAGAAATTAACAATTCCTTTTATGTAAGAGGCTTTGTTAAAAAAATACATCGGTATTATTGTGTGAATTTGAACGAAGTTCTTTTCCCATACATTGGTTGGTTACATACGGTGAAAAGACTCGAGTGACTTTCTCTATCTTTTAGATATCTTTTTTAATCTCAGGGGTTCAAGAAAAGCGACTTCAGGACACATACACTATCATTGGCCACTGAATGGGATATTTTGAGTGTGCTTTAACTGTGCTTATGCTGTAATCTTGTGAAAAGAAAAAAGACGCGGGAAAGAAGAAGCCCAGATAGATCCTACTAGATACTATGCCCTAATAAGCCAGCCTATTATAAACTCTTTGCTCACTTGCTTCTTCCCTATATAGGGTATCTTATTTTTGCCCTCCACATCCGTTCAGCTCACAATATTGAGAACCTCTCCTTGCTGTATAACCAGCCTACACTTTCGACAATCGTGTATTCTCAGAATCACAGACCCAATCACGAACCTTTACGCCTGAAATTTTGAACTCGAAATAGTTTCTGTCAAGGTTACTCTGCCTATGGAGATCCTTCTGTATGTTATCTTTGTTGCCCTGGGCCTCTATGGCGCCACTCGCTGGGTTCTGGGTTTCGCGGAACGGCGGCAACCTGCTAAGTCAGTGGGGATACCTAGAGATTTGAAGGTTCCTGGTATGTTACTTGCCACCCACCCCTATACTGGCTACGGATGTGAACACTTGTTAATGACATTGTTTGTGTTAGCGCCTTCGGTTGATTCCTCGGAATATAAGCGACTGCTGTATATGACAATCTACTTCAAGCTTCATAACCTGGAGGATTATCCGGATTTCCTCCCACTAGCTAGGGACACGTTGCTTTCGTTGTTGGCCGAGGGGGTATCCTGGGAGCGAAAAAGACCTGGTTCCATTCTGTCCTTGGAAAGCTGCAGCCCATCCTCTATACAAGCTTTCATTAAGCAGCAGGATGAGCAGATCGCTGTACAATGGGAGCAATATATTGCCAGAAGGAAGTCGGGAGGAACGCGGGAGCTATTCCAGACCCGGGAAGAATCTTATGACTGGATAAAGCAGAGGGCACCACTCAAGCTCGTCGATGGAGCTTGGGTTGGTCATGTTCACCGGGTCAGCACGCCTTACGGGAAACGACATGTGACTAAAGACGCATGGCAGATCTTGTCAGAGGAGTACGGGGATGGAAAGCTGGAAATGCACCATGTGCACTTGTACAGTCAGCTCCTTCAGGAGGCTGGAGGTTCCCTTCCCCAACCTTACTCAGCCGATTTCATCCACCCTCGGCATGGCATGGTCAATAACCTGGCATGGAAAGCCGCCGTCTCACAACTTCTCATCTCCCTCTTCCCTCACGATTTTCTTCCTGAAATTCTCGGATACAACATGCACTTCGAGCTCCTTACGCTAGAGACCATGATGGCAGCCAAAGAGCTTGAGGAGCTGGGTATTAGTGGTTATTACTTTTTCCTTCACATCAGTATCGATAACTCCCATTCGGGACACACCGCCATGGCGATGAACAGCGTCGCGAAATTTCTCGCGCACGTCGAATTAACAGAGGGGGCTGAGATGGTAGAAAGGGCCTGGAGGAGGGTCCAAGCCGGCTATTGCCTTTCAAGCGCGCTTTCTTGCCCTGAATTTGCATCTCCAACAACCCCCGGCAACGAGTGGAACAAAGAAGTCGTCGAAGTATTCAAAGCCAAGATACAGGCGGCTGGGAGTATTCACTGCCCTAGCTTTATCAAGCTTGATGGCCAGACACTCGGCCAGTGGCTGGTTCCCGAGAATTTCTCTTCGATACAGAGCCAAGAGAGGTTCGTCACGGCTCTAGCTAGGACAAAACCATGGGTACGCCCGGGAGATAGTGCGAATAGCCGCTTGATACGAGAGCTGTCCTGGGGCGGCAAGATGTTTGGGTCCTTCACCTCTGCCGAAGTCGATATCGTCAAGAGGTGGATTGACAACCTGTGCAACCCGTGCCCACAGGCTTACCTCGAGCTCTTCGACGACCTTCCTCCGCTTCCGCCTGTTAGGGGGGATATTCGTGTACACTACCCCCTGTTCGCCCCAGGAGGCTTAGAAGGTCTCGACTTCATCCATGCGGCTGACTACGACTTCAAGATGTTGAATCCGGACGCCAGGACTATCCTTCCCAGACTTCTTCCGCTTTGGTTCACACACCAGTGTGTCCTGGAAGGATTGGTGACAGTGCCTTCAAGGACAGCGAACCCGGCTATATCGGCAATCATCCGTGTCCTCGGAGCATACAACGGCTTTACTTCCGTTGACGCTGGCGTGTCTGGCATGGACGAAGCCAGAAGAACAGCAAAAGTGGGACTCATCGAGATAGGTCTACACATGGTGGAAGAGGCTGGACTGCCACAGCCAATATCGCTTAAGCAGGTGCTCGACCTTTGGCCTTGTGAGTTTTCCATGGCCTTGTTGCACCTCTCAATGCGGCCGAACAAGAATAGATCTTTGCTGTTAGGACTCGCTTCGGCATTTTCGGCACTCCATGGGGCTGTCTTGGGGTCTAAGCTCCTGCCGCTAATGGATCGGGAGGTCTTGAGAAGCATCATCTGGACTGAGCGACTGGCTTTCAAGCTTTGCGAAGAGGGCGAGAAGCTTACAGAGCAGAGACGTGATGAATATCAACGGGGCCAGGAGTCGGGCAAGAAGGCCGTAGCGGGATTGTGTCAGGCTATCAAGTTAATTCAGTGATACATTTGGTAGAAGGACAAAAAGGGGCTAGCGGTTATTTATCGCGTGGGTGAGAGACTGAAAATGGGGATGGCCACTTTGAAGTTGAAGCAGGCTACAAAATTTGCTGGGCGATGAACAAGAATGGATAAAAGGAAGTTGAGATTACAACCTGGGAGATGCAGGTGATAATAGATGACAGCATGTATAAGAGTTGCACGTCTCAGAAAAACTACATATATCTCCCCCGTATGGAATCCTTCACTATTTCATGTTGTTTTGTCCAAGTTAAGCATCCCGTGAATATGCCAGAATATCATCGGTCCGAAAATATTAGTCTGGACCGCTGGAGACAAGCCATGCTCAAAAGACATGCGAGAGGTATTAAATGCCAGCCTCTGCTGCTGAAATACTTGGGAGGGAGCCCTAGAAGGCCGAACCCTTTCCATTCAGGTTCTGAAATTCGCATTAGATGAAACTGCGCCTCTCGCACTCTGTAAGGGATGGCATAAGGAACATGTAGATAGCCTAAGCGGAATGCGCCTTGAAAACGCCGAAAAACATCTCCAGGAGTATGTGAGACTACGTGGGGCGAGAACTAGAGGTGGCGATAATAGCCCGGGATCCCACAATACGGAAGTAGTTGCAAGGGACGAGCAGCCTACGAGAGTTCTTACCGTTGATGATTTTCGTAGAGGTCAAACGCTGTGGGAGGCCTGAATTTGACTTCTGTGGGAGGCCTGAAGACTAAGGCGATAAGCTAGCCACCGTGGAATTGGGCGACGACGCACGCATCGCCAGGGTGGCTGACAAGCGACACTTCCTTTTTTTTGTATCTAGCGTTTTGGTCCGTATTTTAGAGCCGGCAGAAAGGGTTAAATACCGTAATTACCCATATAGAGAGAGATTAGTCAAAATCACCAAGTCCAACACTTATATATTAGTAAGGAACCCCATTTTGACTACAAAAATACGGTAGTGGTCTAAATTAAGTGATTAAGCGGTCTTTAAACGATCTCCGTAGATTGTGACTAGTTAAAGCAGCGTTTGCTCGCTTTAATATGCGATTTCTCACTACTCGCAGTAGGGGCTTAGTAGCGACCAGTACAGATTATGACCTAATGACTAGCGAGACTCTATTAGACCTCGTAACGGCCCGCGAGCCGCCCTCTGAGGGCCGCCCACGGACCCGCACTTTTGCGGAAGTTGCTTACCTTCATTGTTCGTGCTGCAGCTGTGTCTAGATGCGCGCATCAACGTTAGCTGGGCATGACTCATGAGCACATGCCGGTTATTATTCGAAGAATGTGACTACGGAGTACTCCGATAAATTACCGTAGTCAATAAATACCTAGATTAATACTAGTAATACTAGTCTGGGCTGTTTCCCGTCCTTAATACGACATGTGCTGCGGCCCGCTTTTGCCACCTCCTGGGCTATGCAGAACTTTATCTCGTCCTGAATACGAGCGATTCATAGCCGGACATAGGTCTGTCTATTGGTTGAGAGCCCTCTACGTAATTCTGGCCCGAATCATGCAATAATTTTTCTTTCTCGTTACGAGCCAGGTGTTTCAGGAAAAATACTCAATTGTACTTAATCAAAATACCACAAATGGGGGAGAAGGAAGCAAGAGGGAAGCAAGATCTGGAATCAACCATGGAGACCTGAAGCAAACAAGAAAATGTCTACCTACAGTTATGCCCCGCTAGACCTTAAATTGAAACTGAGGTTCCAATTTGTTATGTTCTAGTGGAAATATGCTCCGGAAAAGTTCCCACAGAAACAAAGAAACGAGCAAGCAAACAAACGAACTGCTCCGTACCAAATGATCTTACTATTATGGCCTGTGGCGAATGCAGACGTAAGAAAATGCAGATTTTGTGACATGTCTAAACAGAATTCCGAAAATCAATAAACCCTGTCTCTTCTATTATATATATTACAAATTAGTCGACTTTTTCAGAGCCCACATTAAATGTGCATTATAATGTCGTAGCCGTCCCTCTGCCGCCTGTGCTGCCTATGCGAATACTCTTCTTTGCGCTTTCTTTTGCTCTTTTTTCCGTCTCTCTACATCCGCTTGTTCAAATCCATGCCGCACTTAGAGTATCGCGCGAGAATAAGCAGGAGACAACCTATCATCATGGAGGTTCCACCGAAGAGCTGCGCGTATAGATACTGACCCCCGTGGAGATCGATGAGGGCTCCCGCGATTGGAGGCCCCGTCAAAGAGGCGACACTAACAATGGAGAAGATCATGCCGATACGAACTCCGGCCTTGCTCGGTTCATCTGTCAAGCTCGCTAGCGCCGATGGAAAGAGACTCTGCACGCCGCCGCCGAAGAAGCCGTAAATCACAACAAAGGCTATGAGACCCCCGTAAGAGTCAATAGCAGCCCAGCAGTATAGTAGAACGGCCGCTGCGGCGCTGACCGGAATAAATGTATTTATGGGACCGAAGTACCGGTCGGAAAGGTAGGCTGGAGTGAGACGGCCGGGCAAACCTAGTCCGTTCATGATCATGAGGATGGAGAAGGAGGTGTAATCAGAGACGCCTATAATATCTCGACTAAACGAGCGGACCTGGAGATATTGGTCAGTTACAATGACCCACAAAACAAACAGCAAGGAAACAAAAGGTAGGGTTGAACTAACATAATAATAGGCGTAGTAGACGGCCCAGAAGCAGAAAAACGTCCCCATCGCGAAGAACGTGTAGGAAAGATCGGTGAACGCCTTGAACTCGATCAAAGGGCCCAACTTGCGCGGAGGCAGCCGCTGCCGCACACAGGCCATGACAATCACTGCATTGAACAGGAGCACAAAGCCCATGACACGTATAGTCCAGGGGAAGCCGATGCGGTTCAGGAGGGTCTGCGCGATGGCGGGAAAGACTAGGCCGCCGGTGGCCGCACCGCATGCGGAGATAGAGATTGCTATGGTGCGCTTCCTTGTGAAATATGTAGACATCAAAGCGACGATAGGACAGAATAGCAGTCCGTCCCCGATGCCCTGACAGATACCTTGGGAGAGCAGTAGTTGCCAATAGCTAGTCGCCAGCGAGGTCATGAACACTCCCACCAACTGTAGGACTAGGCCCACGACCAGAGTAGTGCGGAGATAGCCCGCGTCCATGGCTCGGCCGGAGAAGGTTCCTAGGAAGTAGACGAAGAAGATCTGTAGCGAACCTACCCAGGAGATATCTGAGGAATTGCGATTCAGAGCCGTGGTATAATAGGACTCAAAGATGCCATAGGAATTGATATAACCCCAGACATTGAAGACAATCAGATGGCCACACAGGACTTGCAACCATGCCGTGAGCCCCCCGTCTGGGGCATCTCCGATCAAAGGTGTTTTGGGGGCAGACTCCTGGACATCTTCTTGGACATCTTCTTGAACATTGACAGGTCCCATGGTACGAGAGGTATTGAACGCTGGGGAAGATGGTGGAATCGCCTCAAGTGAGAAAAGAAAAAATGCAAAGGAGGAGCACAAAGGAAACGGGACAAAAGCAAAGGATAGAATAAGCTCGTTAAGTTACTAGTGTTTGCGGCCTATTTTATTTAGTGGCAGTAGCCGGTGCAAATGTCGGGAAACCATTGGGTCGGGATCTACCTAGGTATACATGCTTAGGTAGTATGGTGTCTGCAGAAGACAAGATTAGTGCAAGTGCAGAGAGGGAAAAAAACAGCAAAGAGTGCCAAGGCGGCCTGATTAAGCATACTTCCCCTCGGTTTGACAAACTATCAAAAGTGAGCTTTAGGGCTTACCGTCCTCGTAACTACTATAATTCTATTGGTTCACCCTATTTCTCGCCATTTTAGTCGTGATCCTGCAGTTTCAAAACCTCCAACCTCGGCCCCCAAAAATAAGATTATAGAATGCAAAAATGAGGCATCCATTCCAAGGTTACATCGTTGAAAATGCCAAGACTTTTGTCAGTTTTGGAAACCCCTTTAGTTTCGACGCATTTACTCTCCGGCGATTTTAACGGTGTTTGACCGTTAAAATGTAGATAAGGTGTACGGAGTACATAATGGTCGGACATCAAAAAAATAACGATAGGCCCAGCGGGGCTGGGCCGAGCCGACTGCCGCCGGAGGCCCGCGGAGGGCCGGAGGCCGCGCGGACCTAGTACCTAGTGTAGCAGGACACCCCTGTCTTTCTTAGTTATTACCGCGCAAGACACCGATACCGGATGTTTGTTGTTCCGAGACAGTATCGAGATTACATCTAGGATAGGTATCATTGTTCCAATAAGAATCAGCTATCCTGCCATGCTAGCGCGGCTGAGAACCTTCGAGGGACGCTAAGGCATACCACGTACCCACCTACCTTTTCCCCCCTTTATGGCAATACCAACATCAGTAATCAATAATCGAGAATTACCATTAGTTATGTAGCTCATACCCTTTTCTGTATTTAAATAGTTGGATGTATACTCTGTACTCCGTACATTTGAAAGAATACCATATTTATAACTCGTGGCGGGCATGCATTAGCGTCTCTTCTCAGCCTCGTTGCATGGCGGGGTAGTGTCACATTCAATTTTTGCCACTAGATGGGATATTCTAAGTGTGCTTATGCTGTAATGCTTGTACTGTAATCCAGAGAGAAAAAAATGGGTAGGAAATAAGAGAAGAAAACCACATGGATCCTGCACGCTGCCTAACGAGCCCGCGTCTCCCGAGTCTACTCTGTTATATCCCCTGACTTATTTAGTTCTTCCCTAAATAGGGTAACCCCGTATCCCGTTTTAGCCCTTCACCTTCGGCAACTCAACTTTCGATCCCACGGCTATTGGAGTTCCCCGCCACGATGAAGGAGGCCACTGGGAATGCTGGCGCGCAGCCTCAACCTGCCAGTATTGGTGGCATAAACGATATCACTGTCACCCCCATCGTGCAGTCGTCGGTCGACAAGCAACCGGTTGCCATTAGTGCCGGTACTTCGAACGAGAAGCTCGAGCCAGAGGTTGAATCGGCCCAAGAGCTAGTCGAAACAGGCCAGAAGCTCCATCTCCCGCTTATTCTTACCTTGGCTGGAGCAGCCTTTCTCAATGCAAGTCTCTGCAGGTGTTAGGTCCGATGACACGTCCATTCTTGCTGACGATATAGCAGACACTCGCCGTTCAGTCAACAGTTATCATCCTTCCCAGTATCGGCCGGGAACTAGACATACCTGCGGAGCGCCAAGAGTGGATCATCTCTGCTTATTACCTTTCCTTTGGCTGCTTTCTGCTCCTATTTGGTAGATTTGCAGACATCTTTGGACGTCGCTCGGTCTTCCTCATCGGGTCAGCTTGGCTCACTGTCATTACCATTGTGATCCCGTTCGCGCCGAACGAAATTGTCTTGGACCTATTCCGAGGCCTACAAGGTCTGGGTGCAGCTGCCAACGTTCCTACAGCGATCGGGATCCTCGGTGCTACTTTCCAGCCCGGTAAGTATAAGAACTACGCATTTGCTCTGTACTCGGCCGGTTCTTCCTGCGGATCAGTGCTAGGGAATATCTTTAGCGGTGTGGTTGCGCAGTACGTCAGCTGGAAATGGATATTCTGGGTCTCCGCTATTCTCTGTGGAATTGTCACCGTGGCCGGTCACTTATTGATCCCAAACCCAAAGGTTGAGGCTTCCTCTTTCTCTGACCTTGTGGCCAATGTTGATTGGGTAGGCGGCACATTGGTGACCGTGGCCATAATACTCCTTAACTTCGCTCTGACAGAAGGCAACGTTGTCGGATGGAGCACGTTCTGGGTTCCAACATTGCTCGTGCTTTCCATCGTTTTGTTAGTCTTGTTCGCCTTGTGGGTATGGAACCTTGAGAGGAAGGGGGGGAGACCGCCTCTCTTGAGGATTTCTATCTTCCGCAACAGCCGTTTCAATGCCGCGCAGGTCATCATGGCCACAGTCTTTGCGGCATTCAATAACTACCTCGTCTACGTGACCTACTTGTAAGTGTTATAACTCCCTATCCTGGCTTCCTCGAGGGATCATAGATGGACAAGAGCTAACAGTTCCGTCGTACCTAGCTACCAGGACTATATTGGACTCGGGCCACTAGACACAGCTATTCGGTTTATACCCACAGGAATTATGGGCTTTGTGGGGAATATCATTGCCGCCAAACTTCTTTCCCGTGTCCCGGGTTACTACCTCCTAGTTTTCAGCTGCAGCTGCGTGGGAATTTCCTGCCTCCTTATGGCCGTTCCCATACCACCCTCGACTTCCTACTGGGCTTACAGCTTCATAGCCATGTTGTTGTCTACACTAGGAGCTGACATTGTCCATCCAACACTCAATCTTTACACAGTGCAGTGCTTACCTCTAGAAGATCAGGCCCTCGGCGCGGCAGTGATCACTGCTGTCTTGCAGGTGGGTAGATCCATTGGAATCACGCTTGCAACCGTGGTGCAAGTATCGGTAGAAGAGAGGGCCATAAGCCACAGGGGAGCTGAGGGTGATTTGGCCGCCTTACTCCAGGGACTTCGCGCCAGCCAGTGGTTCAATTTCTCGCTTGCTGTTGCTGCATGCATTGTAGCTCTGCTGTTCTTCAGGAGCAAGGAAAAGGTAGGCGCGACTCGACAGTAGTAGTCTTGAGCGTCTGGGCATAACTAAGCGTATGGAAGCGTGATTGAGATCTTAAGAATAGAGATTTAGCCAGGCCTCAAACAAGCATTGCCAAGGGTGTACTTCCCAGGTGTGGGTGTGGCTGTGATGCATAGGGTGACAAAAGTATTTACACACTTGAAGTTTTGATAAATAGGACATTGTTTGCACTTCGATTTCTCCACCCACTAATTATATAACTAATGATTAAGTGAATTTCTACGGTCTATGTTAATACTCGGGATTGGGGATGTGTATAGCGGCCAGGGGTCAAATGCCTGAGGTTTCTGGGTTGATGTCTGCCGAGGTGGTTTATACATAAGTCCCTACCAGGACAAGCCCAGGTGCAACCCCTGATCTTAGCTTACACACCTTCCAAGGTTCCCATCCATAGGAACAGCTTCCCTCGATGGCAAGATATGTCCACGGTCTCACGCGGTTCACTTTGAAAAGCATCAGGTCAGTCGCGTACCTAGGTATTCGCACCGTGCGGGGGTTCAGATCGCAGCTAACTATAGTCATACGTAGGACAAATATATTTATCCACAGGGATGTAACCCAATCCAGGTAATTTAGTTGGCAAAAGTATCAATAATTGTTGATGAGTCCTACAGAACTACCTGTTCAACCTGGTGCCGAATTGTTGGACCAACCTTGGACATCGGTTAATTACTCCGTCGTACCTTGGCCCCATGCAGCCTTGGTGGCGTGGGAAGGGCGAAGAAAGTATGATAGATAATACCGCTTCGCAGCCCCGTCCGTGGGCTGCGTGACCCGATGCAGCGGCGAGTGGAATTGCGATTTTGATAAGCGTTGCAGGGAGTCGGCAACGGTGACAAGGGCGCATCCGGGCTTAGGGACCGCTGCAAAGTCCCATCGGTCCTGCTCAGGAAGGTAGACATGCAATCCCAGCTGCTCGTAGAACAGCAGGGTAAAGGTCCCGCTATCGGTGTGCTTATTCTCGACCACTTCGGCGGCCTTTGCGAGTGAGGGCTCGTATATGAGCTTGAGGGCAGTATCGCTGCTGTCTGTAGTGCGATGGTGCGTTTCAAACCGTGCGTTGCCCTTGAGACCGAGGGAATCAGAGAGTGACGAAAGCATACTTATGGCGGCAGCGTGGCAGGACTTGTTGAATTGCCGGACTAGATCGCTCTCATCATGCAGAATGGGCGGGAGTCTTGGGTCACCACGGAAGAGCTCATCGTCGGCAAACTTGTGGAGATGGTCAGCAGAGCCTTTGCCAAAGGCAACGAACAGAACTGATAAGTACCTCAAATGTCTCATCACAATCACTGCTCCTGTAACTTTGATAGAGTAAGTTTACTTGATGCCAGCGAATGAGTTAGAGTATTTCTTACCCACGGTCGTTGGAAGCAGATTGATCCTCGCGGAAATCCTTCAATTTTTCTGTGTGGGGACGTTCAAAATAACGGTCCGATAGCGCATACAACTGTGGCAAGGCGTCGAGTATAGCTTCATTGCTACTCTTGAAGTCCAAAAAAAACGCTCCGGGACGTGTAGCAGCATCGTAGAGTTTCTGCCTTTCCTGGGAGTCACCGGTCACAATGCGTGCCAGGTCGACTGTCTCCAAGTGCGCCATGTTGATGTTTGCACCAAACTCATCTGGGATCTGGTGGGTGGTTGTCATTGCGTTTCCTCCAGGGCTTCAGGGAATATCTGCAAAGGGATGGTATACACAAAAAATGAAAATAATGAAGATTCGATAGGGATCAATGACGAGGAGAGTTAAATAGGAATTACAGTAACATTCGAAATCAGATTTACTGTCGAGCTGAGGATTTGGTAAATTACCACTGGTGGGCTCAGCCTCAGGCTCATTCAGCGTATCCCCATCTCAGCGTGCAGTTTTGTATGGTAATCCGGAGATATTTCAAAAGTAGGGTGCCGTAACGCACTATATTCGTCTAGCATGGCCCGTTCTGTGGTGCTCCACAAAAGGACGGATTGAAACTCAGGGGCCGCATGTGAGGAGCCGGGGAGGCCAAGGCCTCCCGAGGTCAGTGCTCATACCTACGCTGGGGAAAGCCAACAAGTGGGGCAGCCCTGAAATCCGCTAGTATACACCTGTAAGCCGCAGGTAATATATGTCTTATGTGGTATTCTTTCAAATGCATACAATAAATTACATACATAACAGAAAAACATAGGTATTGGTATTATCGGCAGGCTACCCCCAAGTAAGCTAGTAGGTGCATATGCATTAGTGTGAGTTCTCGCCTGAGCTAGCATGGCAGGGTACATACATCCATGATTGTGAAAAAGGACCAGCTTTCCCAAACAGGCATGCTTATGCGAGCCATTGAGCGAGCAGATAACCAAAGCATTTGTCTCATAGGATAAATAGAACAAGTGCACTTGCACTTCGACTTGATGAATACCACCACACTACTATTCTTCTTTGTTGTTTCCCACGTCAGATCCTAGCTAATCTTACCAAATTAGAAAATTAACACCTTCAAGATGACTCAAGTCCGTGTGGGGGCTGTCCAGGCCGAGCCTGCCTGGTTGGATCTGGCTGCCGGTGTCGCAAAGACCGTTGCATTAATCCAGGAAGCTGGCGCGAAGGGCATCAATGTCCTGGGTTTCCCCGAGGTGTGGATTCCAGGATATCTGTGGTAAGGGGACAGTACCACCCTAAGCGAACGAAACACTAGAGGTCATTAACTGACCTAGTCGCCCCACACACGATAGGACAATGTGGACGGGCAGCGTTGTGGACAACATGGAGCTTATGCACCAGTACATGGCCAATTCACTAGAGCGTGATTCCCCCGAAATGGATGCTATTCGCCAGGCCGTCAAAGAGGCGGGTGTATTTATCGTGCTCGGCTACAGCGAACGTGACGGTGGGAGTTTATACATGGCGCAGTCGTTCATCAGCCCCGCCGGCGAGATCGTGCACCACCGCCGTAAGATCAAGCCCACCCATGTCGAGCGGTCCATTTGGGGCGAGGGTCAGGCGGAGTCTCTCAAGACGGTAGTCGATTCCCCCTTTGGTCGCATTGGAGGCCTTAACTGTTGGGAACACCTACAGCCACTCCTACGGTTTTACGAGTACTCGCAGGGGGTGCAGATCCACGTCGCCAGCTGGCCGGCGGAGTTCCCCGAGCCGAAGGGGATGAAATGGCCTTTCCATGAAACGGACGTGGCGAGTCGCAATGCCAGTCAATTCTTCGCCATTGAGGGCCAGGCCTTTGTGCTAGTTTGTACGCAGGTAGTCAAGAAAGAGAGTCTCCAAAAGCAGAACCTGGTCGAAGGCGGGATTATCCAAACGGTATTTTCTCATTTTTCTCATCTCTATTATTTTTGTTTTCCCCCTTCCTTTTCTTTCCGTCCGTGGTAATAGTTACTGATTTCCACTGTGAGCAGCCTAGCGGAGGGTTCTCCATGATATTTGGACCAGACGGAGCCTCTCTCGTGGAGGCACCCCCCGCCGGGGAGGAATGCATCCTGCAAGCCGATATCAACCTCCAAGACATTGACTACGCCAAGGCAATGATTGATACGGTTGGCCACTATTCCCGTCCAGACCTACTGTCGTTGAACGTCAACACCGACGCGGCCAAGTGTGTTTGGAAAACTGGGGACAAATCAAAGGACTAAGTATAAAGCCGAAAGGGTGCTCCAGTTAAATCACGACATTATTGAAATTCGTCATTCAAGCGCACATCAACGTGCTGACATCTCTTTGCTAAAACAGCTGTACACCCAGCCTTATGTATGATTTCTTAAGCATATCTCCATGCAGTTTTGTCACATAAATAGATTCCTTTGGAGATTGAAATATTATCTCGATCTTCCTTGGTGAGTCTAAATCGTACATCTCTTCTCCTCGTCACAAAGCCTCGGAATCACATCTGTAAAACCATAGTAGTAATGTACTGTATCTCAGAGGCATGAATGTAAAGGTTGGCCTTGTGATTCCCAGTCGTCCTCCAGAATCATTCATCAGAAGCACCGTATACCGTTTTACGTTATTCAGACGAGGAAATCTCGGTGAAGGGACAACATGGGATTGATATGTACTCGTGGTCCTCTGATGATCACTTTCTTTGCAGAACTGGGTTTTGGTGAACCTTAAAAAACGAAATACTACTTTTCGTATCTTAAACATAATATGATCATCAAAATGAGAACGGCGGCAAAGAGTATGAATAATAGCACATAACTAGCAAAAGTAGCTTAGTCACGTTAGTCCAACGATAAGCGTTCTATCCCACCGGAGGCGATGCGCTTGTGCTCAAGAAATTGATTGGAAACGGATGTCAGTAAACGGGAGCTGATTAGGGGCTTGTGGTCAAACAGCCCAAAAATGTCCAATTTTTGAATAACTCAGACAAAAATGAAACATTATGGACGGATCACGTTTGTATTTGATGTTCAAAGACGGTGACTGTCACGGTTGCCCTTTGTGGCGAATGAACAAGATTTCCAAACTCATTGAATTAACGCAACGCTAGGATTTTGAAGGATTCTCGTGGGGACTTCCCCAGGATTCCAACACCGCCCAGTCAACGTAAGTCGTATAGGGTGTCCCGTGTCAAAAGGTCTCTTTGGACAAAATGTGTGCTATAGCCAGGCCTTTCTCAGAGGCAATGAAGTCGGGGGTTGCCAACAGATGAAGAAAAGCGGGCCAGCCATATTTGCCGTAACTTGTCAAACATATATCCGGACGCCGAATCAAAATGGCCAATATATCCAAGTTGCCTTTCTCAGCCGCACCTGTTAGGGGTATCTCAACATCCTCGTCTATTTGAATCATGCAGTTTGCGTCGGTACGGATGATACATAATATCTCATAATATTCGCAGCTTCTTATGCAGTGACTCGTACTAGAGAGTCAGCCGCTCTCAAACGGTCGATTAGCTCGTCGATATCCGTATATACACCAGCTAAAGCTTTTACTTAGAACATCATCATAATGAAGACTGCGTATGCGACTGTGAGGATACCGATGACGCTGCCGGTCGTTGAGAGGGGCCTACCGGCACAATAAATTTGTATCACACAGGTATTGTTGCCCGACAAAGCTGGGAACCCTATTAACCTGCTCAGGGATGCATATGCAGGCTGCTTTCAAAGCGTCTGAGGCCAGGGAAAGGTACGCCCAGGATGAGCGAGGAGGCACGGTGCTGTGGCATTTGAGATTACAGGAAATTGGTCCGTAGAACACGGATTAAATGGCATTCAGGGAATAATATGAAGTATTTATGTTCCTCTGGCGCGGTGTATGCGTTATCTATCCTCCCATGTTCGTTTCCTGACCACGGTGCCTAGAACTCGTTGTATATGGTGATTTCCCCCTTTCATTGCGGGGTCTGGATGACGCGGCGGGAGCTAATTCAGGCAAGACCTCCTGCGTATGGGTAAAATTATGGACTCTACCAGTGGACTTTCATTGGAGAAGGACAGATAGTGCTTTGGGATAAGGCGGGGTAATGGACAGCAATCCCAGCGATGGTTTCATACATGAAAATCTTACCTGCATGAGACTTGCAGCTCACCATCTCAGGAATTTAAAAACTGCCTGCAAAGTGCCAGGGGTAGTGCCGTTGCTGAGCTTCTTCATACCCATGCCACATCGCATAGGAGTTACGTTGTGGTAAAGATGAGGTCTGGGTTACTAAACTGATGCTGGACATCCAATTTATGTACACAAATAATGGTCAAAACAAGAGTTTAGGTAAATTTAAGGATAATTAGATCTAGCGAGGAAAGATGCTGCATTCTAGAGATACACCCAACGGTGCTGTATAATACTGTCGAGGCATGGAGCGGTAACTTGCCGTGTAGACAGAGGTTATACTGAGTGACCCACTTCCCCTTGTGTTTTGTATAGTAATTTGGTATCTTTGGCATTGCGGCTGTCGACTACCGCTGTGTATAGGTCAACAAGAAATTCAGTGGAAGCTACAAGGCGACTATTGGTGCCGGTTTTCTGACCAAGGGGGTCCTTGTCGATGACCGACTGCTAACAATGCAGGTATGGACATTTGAGGCCCCTATGAAGGCAGCTGTTAGAGACAATCATTAACTTATTTTGCACAGATTTGGGATACTGCCGGTCAGGAACGGTTCCAGTCTCTGGGCGTCGCATTCTACCGAGGAGGAGACTGCTGTGTGTTGGTCTACGGCGTGAATAGCTCGAAGAGTTTCGAGGCGCTGGACAGCTGGTGCGATGAGTTTTTGATCCAGGCTATCCCGCGTGATCCGGAGAGTTTCCTATTTGTGAGTATAACACCGTGTACCTTAGTAATCCATGGGGTATTTCAACCCGCCCTATGACATTCCTTCTTTTCTTCAATCAATCAACCTTCGCATCCAAGATTGGTTCCGCTTGGTCCTATCCTCGATACCATTCGCCTCCTAGGACTACTAGCCTATACGGTCTCA
Organism: Penicillium sp. 91 TS-2023; assembly: GCA_030710325.1. Lineage (NCBI taxonomy): Eukaryota > Fungi > Ascomycota > Eurotiomycetes > Eurotiales > Aspergillaceae > Penicillium > Penicillium sp. 91 TS-2023. The sequence continues at coordinate 5,793,481 of JARWGP010000021.1, read as the reverse complement.
GCTTGCTCCGACAAATAGTACCAGACAAGGTTTGACTATATGGGGCCAAATCCGGGGCAGAACTGGGAGGTCCGGACCTAGTTATCACATCGCATAGTAGTTGCGGTATATATACGAGCAACTTGCGTTCCACCAACCATTCAAATCCTTCTTTTCTGGCTTTATTGGTGGATAAGTGACTTTTCGGCTGGGCCGTCTATCGGTCTCATTTGACTTCACGAAGTATCGAGGTGCATTAGCTGTCCCAAGGTAGAAGCCTACTGACAGACCGCATGGGACAATAATCTGACAAGATGGGGTACAAGGACTCCCTCGGTCGAGGAGAATTGGTGACTGCTCATTTTAACGAGTCCTAACTGAATGAATGTCACCTGCCGTGCCTCGGCTCCACACCTGGCGCTTTTGGAGCAAAACGCTACAAAAGATCGAGATGGATACCTGTCCACGCATTACCCCAAAGAAACACGAATAATTCAGATAATAAATAACTGGGCACTGGAAGGTAGAGGAAAATTTTAGTAGCCGGCTGTACATGATACCATATATTGATATTCAATAATTCAAGTGAAGGAAGGGCAAGAAAAGGAAGTCTGTCTGCTTGTATAAATGTCATTTTATCCTAGAAAAAGTATCCAGAAGGACGTCTTTGGTCTGTTTATTATGATCAAAAGCCAACTTGACATATTGTCCTATAGTAAGGTAAAACCATAGCCCTATCGGTAGAGCATCTGCAATGTATGCCAGTCCAGTTCATCAGATTTTGGGTTTTTCCAGAGGAGAAGCTGTCTTTTTCAAGTATTCATTGCCATGGCTTTTCTTCCAATCGCTGACAATATCCTGTAACATCTTCGTCAAGATCCTCTCTTCCCTGCTGACATCTACCCTCCAGTTTGATACCGCCATTCGAACCGCTGGCTTGTCCTCCCACATACCCCCAGAGAGGTAAGCATGTGTGGACTCATTAATTAATCTCAGCAAGCTCTGATTCAAGCGTTCATCCCTCGCCCGAAACAAAACAAGCATGTAAACCCGCTCTAGAAGTTGCTCCTTCGTGAGGCCCTTGCGCACTGGTAGCAGCTCAAAGTCGGGCGAGTCTAACACAAAGGTGGCGACTGCCCGAGCCACAAAGACCTGCCGGGCGAGCATATCCTCGTATCCGCTGCGGCCGTAGGCCACCAAAGTGGCATACACAGGCAGAGCTCTTAGCCGCCGAGAATTTTGGATGCCAATATTGAGCGGCGAGGGAATCTTTGAGTCCAATTTGGTGGCAAAGTAGGCAATGGGGGGCGTCTCAAACACCGCTTTGACGACAGCCGGATGGCGCGAAAAGAAAAAGCCGCAGTCATACGGAACATTGAGCAGCTTATGTCCATCACCAGTGATAGAATCGGCGAACCCAACACCCGCGGCTGCCAGCCTGAGATACGCGAATTCGCTCGTCGTGGGGAGGGCAGAGGCGAAGAGCCCGAATGCGGCGTCGACGTGCAGCCAAGCCTGATACTTGTCACACAGGGCTCTCAGTCTCACCATGCCATCTCCATCAGTGCCAAACTGTCCGGTCATGACCTCACCACAGGAGACAGAGACAATACTGGCGGTACGTGATGCCTGTAACTCCTTTTCCAAGAGGTCAAAGTCGATCTTCCACGGCTCACTCGGGAACCCGACTTGCTTGATTGATTTTCGTCCCATCCCAAGCAGATTCGCGGCCTTAACGATTGAGGGATGGTGCCGGGTCACCAGAAGCTGGAAATTATTCACGCCAGCAGCAACACAGGCCTCCATCAGTCCGATCGTCCCCAGGTCCGTGGCTCCTCTCTTCGCAAGAACATATTCCCGGCCACACGCAATGGCCATAAGATTGCTTACAGAGGATCCTGAGGTAAAGGTACCTTCCCAAGTCTTGTCAAGGCCGACCAGATCTTTTAGCAAGTCCAGGGCCTTCAGCTCAATATCTGTGGCGAGTGTCTCTTCGGGCAAATGGACCTGGACATTTTGGTCCAGAGCAGAGACGAGATTGTCTGCCAACAAGGCTGCAGGTGTACAGCCACCGGTGATGAAGCCATAATACCGTGGAGAAAGACTTGAACAGGAGAGGCCTGGCAAGATATCATTTATCATGTGGCTTGCGGTGGCATTGAGACCATATCCTGTGCGTGGCAAGGAAGCAGGAAATGTCTTGACTGACTGTTTAAGAGTCACGATTGATGGTAGGACAGGACCATCCTTTCGAGACTCAATCGCCTCTAGTAGCGCGGATTGGAATTTGAGAAATGTCTCCTTAAACTCCATAATCGACAAGATGATAGTCACGTTTTGCGGATTCTGGGTGCGATGTGAATGCGAAAATCACTAAGACAGCGGTGCAATACCTGTGTTTGCAATTCTGCTGTCGTGTTTGAAAGGCATGAACATTAGCTTATGTACACGGGTGCAGCAATCCTCCAATCCTCCTTTTACGTGGTTGTGGGGCATCCTGTCATTCGACGTTTCAATAATGGCGGGCACGCTGGGGGTCTGTGTGTCAAGATAGCGGAGGTGGCTTGCCACTATCCATGCCGTTCGGGAACACCCAGAACGGTTCCCGCTGTGGGTGCGACCAAAGGGCACGAATAGTCAGTAATTAATTCCCGCACTCTCACCGACCCGTTCAGCGTCACATTCGACCCCCAGTCGGCTGACGTGCTCAGTTACATTCGACGCAAAGCGGGGTCTGGGTTGAGGGGCTTTAGGGCGCTGCATACGGGGATGAAAGAAGAAAGAATTCCGTCCTGGAGCCCTGGTCGACCTGATCGGCACGGCCAGGAAGGTTTGACCAACTGTCGATCCAGGATCTCAGTTGCTTATCTCTTTGTGATCTCAGTGTTCGACCAGTGGAACCGAGGTGCTGAGACTCCTGAGTTAAGTGCTAGATGCGAAGAAGATCGAGCCACCCCCCTGATCCTCCAGTGCTGTTCAATAAGCGGGCCCGGTCCACTGTTTATCTTTCCCTTGCTACTCCTATTTCTTCCTACTTTAGGGATGTCAGCGGTCGGGATGGCCAGCACAGGATCCGAAATTGAAATGTACAGATTGGCCTCTCGTGCCTCTTGTTCTCTCCCAGAACCAGCGTTTGCATATATCGCCGCCACAGGGTCTACTTTACACACTATTACAGAACAGACACATAATGCGCCGAAATCTAACCACCCACCACCAAATGGCGGTTCCGTGGCCTGGCTGCAAGTCCTCGCGGGCCACCTTGTCGTGTTTAATACCTGGGGCTATGCCAACAGCTTCGGCATATTCCAGTCCTACTACGCGTCATCGCTCTCCCTACCTCCCTCCACCATCTCTTGGGTCGGTAGTGTCCAGGTGTTCCTTATTTTTCTTATCGGCTCGGTCTCAGGGCGGGCATTTGATACCGGTTATTACCGGCCAGTTTTGGGGATCGGATGTGCAATGCAGATAGTGGCCGTGTTCATGACGAGCCTCTGCACAAAGTACTGGCAGGTATTTCTAGCCCAAGGTGTGTGTCAGGGCCTAGGCAATGGCCTCATCTTCTGCCCAACAATTGCGTCGGTGTCAACATACTTCACCACAAAACGGACAATCGCCATCTCTACAGCTGCAAGCGGTGCTGCAACTGGGGGAATTGTCTTCCCTATCATCGCGGAGAAGCTACTGCCTCAAATTGGCTTTCCCTGGACTGTTCGGGTTATGGGCTTCGTGGTGCTGGTAAATGCAGCGATCGTGGTGACCATCACCCGAACGCGACTCCCGCCGCGCAAGACAGGCAGGATAGTCGAATTGGCAGCCTTCGGGGAGCCAGCATATCTACTCTTTACCGTCAGTATGTTCTTCACGCTCTGGGCGACGTACTTTGCGTATTACTATGTGAGTTTACCTTTGTGGTAACATGAAGACTGATTGTCTCCCCTTGGGGCTCCGTGCTAATAACGGCCACTAGGTTCGTCTATACGCCCTCGATAGCCTACATGTATCACAAGCAACATCGTACAATATTCTTCTTATCTTCAACGCTGTTGGAATCCCAGGTCGCATCATTCCAGCCCTGCTTGCAGATCGCTACTTCGGTGCTATTACGGTCCTTATTCCGATCATCTTCCTCGCTGGTTTATGTGTCTACGTATGGCACTCGGTGCAATCTCTCGTATCTGATATAGTCTGGATTGTTTTTCTTGGATTCTTTGGTGCCAGTATTCAGGGTCTCTTTCCCTCGACTCTCGCTAGTCTGACAAGAGATTTGAGTAAAAGCGGCACCAGAATTGGTATGGTATTTACCATTATCAGCATCCCATGCTTGACCGGACCTCCGTTGGCGGGCAGGTTGATTCAGGTCGGGGACGGGAACTATATTGGGGCACAGGTGTGGGGTGGCACATGTTTGCTTCTAGGGTGTGGGATTCTCTTTGCGGCGCGGGTAGCGAGTATGGGGTGGCGTTGGAAGCCTGTTGAGCAATAGTTATGTCAGAACCAGCTTAAAGTAGACTGCGCCAAAACCCGCGAATGGGTTCTGCACCTAGAACCCAACCCAACCTAATAGGTTTTGAGTATAAAAATAGGGAATTAATACTCCCACTACCCCTCTAATACTACTCCTAGGCTGTCGGCATAATAGGTTAGGCCCTTAGGTTAGATTAGGCTTCGGCATAATGGGTTGGGCCCATGGGTTGGGTTGGGGTGGGTTCAAAATGGGCCCCCATTTAAGCCCATTTTTGTGGGTCCAAAATTATGTATATATTTCATAAACTATGTAGAAAGATTGGTTTTGGAGGGGTAAGATACCACTTTAAATACCTCATAGGCTACATTTCTATATAACCCTTACCTAAACTAGTTAAAATATAGCTTATTCTTTATTTAAATTATATATAAGGGGTGGTTAGGGCGAAGACCTATATATATGGTTGGTAAGATGGTAAAGCTGCATATTCTATATATATATCTCTCCCCCATCAGCATAGTAAATCAACCACTTCAAAAATTACCACTCTATACCATATCCAGCTACCCTAAATCTAGGGCAAACTAGGGTATTATAGTATAATAAGCTTACATTAAGCTATATTATATATAATCACAATAGGTATAGTGGAAGGTATAAGAAATAGTGGTTACTATACATATACAGTAACGTAATTCCCTACCAAGCGAGCCACACCCCCAACCGAGCCACCCCAAAACACATAGTAAATGTGATAAATTACAACTTAATATCTCAACAACCAGACCTTCTCTTATATTCTCCTTATTAAACATCCTTTAGGCTATCCATATTACATTCCCGGGGTTCAATTGATTTCTACAAGTCAAAGATTCATAATTCGAGCGTGAATGGGTAATTTATGTTGTAATTTTTGGTATGATTATGAATTCCTGCATTATATTATACCAGACTCCAAAAGCAAGCTGGAGTTATCTTAAAGAGATAGTATCGAAAGTTTTATACGATTTACACGCGTTGTTGTTGAAATACGAAGTTATAATATATCGCATTTACTATGTGTTTTGAGGTGGCTCGGTTGGGGGTGTGGCTCGCATGGTAGGGAATTACGTTACAACCAGAACAGACGTAATCAAAAAAAAGGCTTGGCAAATAATATGCAAAATCAGGCAGGAATCAGGCCAAATTCAGGCCAACAGTTTTACCCTATTTTCAAAACCCGGGCCCATTGGGGGCCCCTAAATGGGCCCTGGGATTTTTTGGGTTGGGTTGGGCCCTGGAATTTTGAAATGGGGGCCCATTTGCCGAAGCCTAGATAGGTATATAGAAACAGAACGGTCAATAAGACTACCAGTTAGGATATAACTTACTAGAGCGGACGGAGAAGTCATTTAGATAAGGAACGGCTTGTTTTCTAAAAGTGAGGGTGGGGGACAACTATACTTATAGTCACACGCTGCATAGCCACCAATCAACTAAGGGCCAATGGTTCCCAGGAACGATCGGAACGCTCACCGCCCGCGCCATTTACGGCCCTATATTCGCCATATCAAGTATTACTACTACTCCATTTAACGATAACACGGTGAGCAGGCCAAAATCGGCCGCTTTTGGCGCCATTTTAAGTATCTGGCTCACCCTCACTCTCCTGGAGGAGGGGAGCCAAAAATGGTTCCCCGGGAGCGGCAGCAAAACGATGACGGCATTCGCCCGTCGCGTCAAACTCCGCTTAACACGACTCGGCTCAGTCACGGTCAACTCGAGCCAGTCTAAGGAATTTTCGCGCCTCTTTTGAAGCTTGATTTTCTGATCCCATTGTGATATCATATTTCTTTGGCCCTTTTGTTGGTACGGTTATATCATCTCACACTCGCAATAGCCAAGGGCGCGAAGCCGCAGGGCAATGTCTCGGAGCAGACACCCTCAGTCGAGGAGGACCTCTAGAAGATTTTGGGCGTGCTATCTGATGCGACGCTAGAGGCCATCAAGAGTGTCTACAAAAAGAACGCCCTCAAGCACCATCCAGGTACGTAATTCTATCCCGAGCACGTCTTGCGAAGCTCTCCTGAGTGAAACAAACTGACGTCGCAATAACCTTAGACAAGGTGAGCGAGGATGTCCGAGACAGGGCCCACGCGAAATTCCAACAGATCGCCCTTGCGTATGGCGTTCTGTCCGACGCGCGCCGATGAGAAGTGTACGACCGCACGGGCAGCACCGACGAAGTGTTCGGCGACGACGGCGACTTCGACTGGATGGACTTCTACCGCGAGCAGCTCTCCGCCATCCTGGACTCGCGCGCAATCCAAGACTTCCAGAAGAAATACCAAGGCTCGGACGAGGAGAAATGGGATCTACTGGCAGCCTACGAGACGCACGAAGGCGACATAGACGCGATCTATGACACCGTGATGCTGTCCAATGTCTTCGACGACGACGCGCGCTTCCGGGCTATCATTGACAAGGCCATCGCCGATGGTGATATGGAGAATTTCGAGCGATATTCCGAGGAATCAGACAAAAAGCGGCAGGCGCGCGTGAAGAAGGCACACAGGGAAGCTAAAGAGGCAGAGAAGCTTGCGAAGGAGGTCGAGGCCAACAAGAAGAAGGCCGCGGCGGCTTCGAAGGGGTCTAAGGCTCCGGGGGCGGGCGACGATGACTTGCTGGCAATGATCACTAAGCGACAGCAGCAGCGTGGGCATGGGTTTTTCGCTCATCTTGAGGAGAAGTACGGCTAGCCGAATGGCAAGAAGCGTCGGCCGTCTGATGAGCCGTCGGAAGAGGGATTTGCTACCGTAGGCGCCCGGAAGAAGTCCAAGGAGGGTGTAAAGCCGAAGTCGAGGAAGTCCAAGACATGAAGTGGACAGTCTACCATATCTCGGACATGTATGATGTTTTCTGAGCCTGCAGGCACGTCCTAGCGCTGAGGATATAGTACCAAGATGCTCTTGCAGACTACAAAGCTGTCTTAGCAGAGTGAGGATTTTCCGCTCCAGAAAAAGCCCACAGGCTTCACGCAATACACGCGGCTTCGGGCCAGATATATGCAGGTAATGGAGTCTCTATCTTGACCTCTAGGATGTCATTAAAAATCGAATATAACTCACATGGGTTGGGCACAAGACCCATTGTGACCTTGACTCGGTCGGCAATACTAAATCTCCTGGAAACTTTGCTCAAAGCGGGCTGCGCTATTCGTATGGAAAACCCACGTCTCCGCCGAGAAATTGCGAGTTCGCTAAGAGTATTCAGTGGCTAGTTTTGATTTACTTATTCCCGTTAGCAGTTGCATGAATTGAACTATTGCTATGCCTCCATTTTTCCCTAGCCTTCATTCCAGTGTCCATTACTGTCTGTAAACGAACAGGAACAGGAACGCAGTTAACAAAATAGACTATTGCTATGCCTCCATTTCCCCAGCCTTCATTCCAGTGTCCACTACTATCTACAGACGCACAGGAACAGGAATAACGCTAGGTCACGTTCGGTCCCTCCTTCAAGCGACGACTACTCCGGTCGGTCGCCCGATACTTACTTGGGTCCGTTCCACAATGCTGGAAAGCACGGACATGGAATACAGCTTCCTCCTTTATAGGACAGTGCGCTGTGGCCTTCTTTCTTTCTAAATTGCCCATGCCTTATAACTCTGTAAATAGTCTTCGCTGTATGCACATGCCATAGCACCACTGTTAGGTCAGCTGACCTCATGCTGCTATATCCCATCACCTTAGCTAGCTTAGACTTCTTCTCTCCTCATACCACTTCTTCACACACCACATACGTTCCGTACTATTCACACGTACGTCCGTAGAACCACCTTTCATTCGACACTCACTGCTATTATTCTTCTCCCTAGACCCTACAACATCCCGAATGTTACCACTCAGCTATAGATCAACGATGCATTCTCTGTTTCTCTTATTCGCCCTTCTTGCAGTGGCCACGCGCGTTCTAGCAGCGCCGGCCTTGAGTGTGTCTCTCAATGAAGACGCATTGGAGCAATGCAAGGCCCGCCTGAATGGCCAGCTACCGTACTATGTTCCTCCGAATTTCCAATTTTCGGGAAATGTTCGTCGCTACTACGTGGCCGCGGAGGTCGATACTTGGGACTATGCTCCGACAGGTAAGGCGCTCCCGGAAGTTTATAGAATCGTTTTCTAATTGACGTATCGAATGAGTAGGTTGGGACAACTGGCTTGGTGTCCCAATGGAAGAGTCCTTCCGAGCCCAGACATGGGGGTACATTCCATCGAACACAAGTATCGGCACCAAGTACGACAAAGCGCTTTACAGGGGATACACAGATGCCACTTTCGAGGAAAGATCCGAGCAGCCTCCCTGGGCCGGGTTCCAGGGCCCAATAATCCGTGCAGAAGTTGGTGATTTGATCGAAGTTAGTTTCACCTTGCACCTCTACCTGTGCCGTTCCTCAGTATGCTAAGCCCAACAGATCATGTTCGTCAACAGAATGGAGCATTTCTACTCCAACATGCATTCAATGGGTCTGTTCTATACCAAGGAGTCAGAAGGCAGTGTATACTACAATGGGACCAGCAGTGTCACTATTGGTGACGCAGTTCCTCCAGGTGGATGCTTTGTCTACAAATGGTACGTTAGTTCCAGTGGTTATTCATCATCTAGCATCATTAGAGAATGACGATCAATATCTATACAGGATTGTGCCGGAAACCTCTGGTCCTAATGGCCAACATGATAGCTGAATCTTGGCCTACCATCCATACATCAGCATGTACCAAGATGTAGATGCTGGCTCCTATGGACCTGTGATCATCTACCGTCGCGGGAGAATGGAGGCCGTGATGAGGCAGAACCGTGAATTCGTCCTTCTCTACTCGGACAATCAGGAGTGGAACTCGTTCCTCGCGTTGCATAACGTCCAGAAATATCTCCCTGATATGGCGTCGCAGGTCATGAATTTGTCTGACCAGTATCCACACATTTCACGTGGTCAGGGAAATTTCAGTTTCTGGTATCCCCAGTTGATCAACACACCGAAAACCAATGTTACTCCCACAATGGCGGCAAACTTCTTTCCCGTAAGTGATTCCCCCCCCCCCCTCCTTTTTTTTTTTTTTTTTGGAACTTGTCTTTTTAGTCATAACTGATATGTTATGAATGCACAGTTAAACGGCTACATCTATGCCAATAACCCACCTTTCGAGATGTGTCTCAACGATAGTGTCATCTGGTACCTTTATGACATGGGCTTCGACACGCACGTGTTCCACATGCACGGCGACAATGTCCTTGATCCAGTCACCGGGGCCACTATGCCCACCGTCACCCTGAATCCCGGACAAATGACTACCGTCTTGATGACTGCGTTTAATCCAGGTTGGTGGCACTTGATCTGCCATTTCAATACACACCTAAGTAAGGGAATGGAGGCCAGTTATATTGTGCATGGCGGGCCCTACGGCGAGTGTCCTCTTGTGCCTTTGGAGAAACCCTAATCGTGTCTTGACCCATTCCTCCGGTCTGTGTTTGGAACTTGATATTCCAACCGGCATAGATTATCCTTAACTGACCCGACTCATGAGGCTATGGTCATTAATATTGATATATTCCGAATTCATTGCTTCTTTTAGGATTTCTTCACACTCTTGAGCGCTTCAGGGTACTCTGAGCACTGTCGCCATCTAGTGGGGTCTCGCCGAAGTTCCTCTGTGGACCTTTCTATCCAGCCTCCTCACTCTACAAGAGAAATATCGCAGGCGGTTTCCCCTCTCTCTAAGCTATCACAGGCAAGCTTGCCTCTCCCGATAGTACCTAATTTAACGCCTTTACTTCTAAATAAATATTAGCTTAAATAAGTATTTCTTTTCTAGAATTTTACTAGAATTATAGAGAATTAAGGATAAGATAAGAATTCATATAATTTATATAGTTAAAATCACTAGCATATTTATCGTATTTATTACCTAATTAGGTACCTAGCTCTAGGTCTAGGTTAAGGGAGGTAACCTAGAACCTAGTGCTAGGTCCTGATTTTAGACCTAGACCCGGACCTAACTAGGTCTAGGTCCCGCTAGGTCGTGCGATAGTCTAAGTCTATTTCTTCCTTAACTTCTTTATAATCCCGTTCTCGTTAATCGGCTTTTAGACTAGATTAAATTATTCTCTAATAATCTTTAGATCTTTATACTTAGCGCGCTTATAATTATATTATCTTACGGATCGTGTATCGAGCTCTAGGTGTCGTTTAACGTAATTTACAACCTAATTTTTGCTAATGATTTGACTCAGCGTCGTTCCACGCGTTGCGAGTAAATGATTGGCCATTTCTTACACCACTTCAGGTCGAGGGGCCGCTGCTCAAATATCCATAGAGATGACCCAATTCTTAAGCGAATTCTCCTCGATTTCAGTTAATTTGAACGAATTTGCGCGTAATTCGACGCGGTTATCGACGCCGTGTATCCGGTTGTGGAGTGTCGATTTTGGTACATCATATATACGTGCTGCTTCACGAATCGACAATTTTTCCTGCTTTTTGATAACTTATATAGCAATTAAGATGCGTCCCTCTTGCTCTGTCAAATTTTGACGTTTTTGAGAGCGAATTGGGGGCATGGTTGGTGGTTGAAGAAGAAAGGGATTGACGCGTTTTAGTTGGGGTCGCGGCTCCCCTGTGCTGACTTAGCAGTTGATGCCTTGGAAATCAGGAATGAATGGGCGTTGAATGAAACAAATCGCGCTATTAAGATTCTCCTCCACTTTTACCGACATTATTCTCTGAATTACAACTTCCGTGCTAGTGCCAGATGCGGCCAGTGGTGGTGTTCTTCTGAACTTGTGGTGTTCTTCTAGCAATCTCTTTCCGGTCGGTACGGCGGGCTCATGTACGGATGCGGCGCCCGCGACTGAGTGTGATGCGGCTGGATTGGAGGCTGCGTATGCGGCTGCGACATAGGATACTGACGCTGCATGGTGGAAGCCGTAAAGGGTGCGACTAGGGATGCATCTTTAGATCAGGAAGAGGGAGAGAATACGCATAAACCTGTCGCCTGTAAGCCGAGGATCACGGAACAATCGAACCTTCGAAAATCCTTCTTGTCCTTGCCTGCTCATGGCATGTCAAAAGCCAGGGGCGACTTAATTCTTCCCACTTGAAACCTTCGAGGCAGAAAGGGCAATGTTAAAGGTCGATTAGGATCGACTTGACTTGCGAGATCTGATTCCACCAGGTATGAGATCAGAAGAAGGAAATGCTTGATTAGAGGAGACTCTCCCTACCTATCCATTCTTGTGGGACCCATGGTGTTCCGCACATTTCGCACAACCGATAAGTTCTGTATTTAACGCGGAAGAGGTAACAAGAGTTACACACAATCTGAAAGGTCCCAGTGATGTCTCTGAATCAATATTTTCTAGTCATCGTCAGAATCCGGCAGATTTCGTGTAGGTTCCGGAACCGAATAGGCGTCCGCAAAGATTCGAACATTCCATACAATGGATATACCTCCATATTTTGGAGGCTCTCCTATAAGGGACGGAACCAAAATTAGGGGACTTACCGCTCTTAGTAATAGGTTCCACTGTAAAAGAATCGAAAACAGCAAAAGAACACAGTATGACCGGTCCGAGGCTATGAGAGCTGGAGGTGGAACTGAGAAGAAAAGTCGGGACGCGTTCAATGGCGTGTTGAGTCTGCTAAGTACATAATCGAAGAGCCTGCATATCGCTTTTGTAGTTGATCCACTAGACTAAAATTACGAATCCGTACCCAGACTAGTAGATTATAGTTTAAAATCCAACTTTTGTTTTGCGAGGGCCAGGGTAAATGAAACCAACCAACCAACCAACCGAGTGTATAACCGGGGCCAAAGAAGATTATAGAACTTCGCCGACTTGGACAGCGAGATCCGCTTGCAGTCGATCATTAGATACTAATGTATTTTTGGGAAAGAATTTGCCAATTGTGTCTGAAAAACGAGACAGCAAACATGTCTCGCTCTACTCTACCATTGTCTACACAGTGGCATTGTTTAGACCAGATGCGGTGTCCTACGTCTTGGGCCTACGTTTTTTTACTTATTTCTCCATATTCGCTCTTCTCTTTTCCTTTCTTTTCTCACTTATCTTTGAATTTTCCGTTCTCATCTTTTCCTTGTGACATTCTTGTATCACAGGCAGTTATTCTTTATCCCTGATTATCTTTCTAATACATCCCTCTCGCTTCACATTCGTGATCCATATTGAAAATGCACATGAAGCAGATTATCGCCCTCGCTCTGTCCCTTGTGACAGCTGAGGCTACCTACAAGGGTTTCAACTTTGGTTCTACCAACGAGGATGGTAGCGCCCGCCATAAGGCAGATTTTGCCGCTCAGTTCAAGAACGCCAAGAACCTTGTCGGCACTTCTGGTTTCACTAGTGCTCGTCTGTACACTATGATCCAGGAGGGTACCACCAGCACCCCTATTGAGGCTATCCAGGCCGCTATTGAGGAGGAAACCTCCCTTCTGCTGGGTCTCTGGGCCTCCGGTGGTAACGTGGATAACGAGATCCTCGCCCTTAAGTCCGCCATCAGCACCTACGGCACTGACTTTACCGATCTGGTTGTCGGTATTTGCGTTGGTAGTGAGGATCTCTACCGTAACTCCGTTATTGGCGAGGAATCCGATGCTGGTGTCGGTCTAAACCCTGACGTCTTGGTCACCTATATTAAGGACGTTAAGTCCGCTATCTCTGGTACTAGCCTGAGCTCCGCTAGCATTGGTCACGTCGACACCTGGAACGCCTGGACCAACACCTCTAACTCCGCCGTTATCGACGAGATTGACTGGCTCGGATTCGACATCTACCCTTACTACCAGACCACTGACGATAACTCCATCGACAACGCCAAGAGCCTCTTCGATGAGGCTTTCGCCAAAACCAAGGCTGTCGCCAACGGCAAGGAGATCTGGGTGACAGAGACCGGCTGGCCCGTTAGCGGTTCTGATGAGGGAGAAGGTGTTGCTTCTATCGCTAATGCCAAGACGTACTGGGACCAGGTCGGCTGCTCTCTTTTTGGCAACACCAACACCTGGTGGTATATCCAGCAGGACTACGGTGCCAGCCCTAGTTTCGGTATTGTCGGCGAGACCTTGAGCACTACCCCCCTGTTCAACCTCACTTGCAACACTACCAGTACCTATAACTCTTCCTCCTCTGCCTCTACCTCCACTGGTGTCACCGTCGGTCGTAACGGTACCGCTACTGTCTCTGGCTTCCGCTCCGTCGGTGCTACCACCTCCGCCCCTCTGATCGCTACCGCTACCACCACCAGCTCCAGCTCTGGTTCTTCCACTAGCAGCTCTGTCTCTGCCTCCTTAATCTCCTTCAACGCTGCCAACCGTCCCGCCGCCTCCATCTTCGGTGCCGTCGTCGCCGCTATCGGTCTTGCCATCGCTCTTTAAGCGCCCTGCATCCAGGTATTTGGAGTGATTGGCTCAGTCAAATATTAGTAACTAGATCTACGCCGGAGTTATTGGAGTACAATTATTTATGTTATTCAATTCTCATGTTCGCTTACAAGTAATAACTGACTGCATTGACAGACCCCTGTGGGAAAGACTTGAGGACATGTCAGTCTGGGGAGAAATCACAGCATTCCATGAAATCCTGTATAATAGGCTATCAACTCTTTAGGCCCTCTTCATTCCTTTATCGGATTTTTATACATACATAGATTCACGTAGGTTGTAATCGGTTTCTCCTGAGTCATGGATGTATGTGTAGCAAAGCTCACCTAAAAGCGACAACGGGAGAGCCGGGCATTCATCTACCAGATCCATTTGAAACCCTTGTAGTGTTTTGGCTACTAAAATACTCAACATGCCATCAAATTTGCACAGTGAGTGCATGCCAGGCTGGGAGACCTTTAATCCCAAAGGATGGTTAGAAATAATTAGGATATCGGCCGTCCGCTCAGTTACAGGCCATGCCGTCCTACTGGTCTCTATTAACTAAAATTACTAATGATTACTTAGTATTTCTAGGTTTCTAACCCTTTTTGCGGGTGCCAGATCACGGACTTCTTCTGCTCCAGTAGGACTACGTTATCGATGGCCGATGCTATGAGTCGCGTTAAGTAAGAGTAACTTCGAAAGCGCCGCAACAATCTTTTACGCCGCTATAATGATTTTTTGGCGCCTATATAATAGCAAAAGCTGGCTAATTATAGAAATGCTAGATAGGCGGATTCTTATATATTATTTATATCCTAGTATTACTACGCTAACTAAAGAGGAGATAGTAAGATTAGATCTAGTCTTAATTATAAAGTTTTCTAGAATACTAATAGCTCTAGGTCTAACGCTCCTAGTCTACTATTATTAGGAGATTAAGGAAGAAATAGACTAGGTAAGAAAATAGTCAAAGAGAAGTTAAGTAGATATAAAATAATACTAAAATAAACTGGAAAAAGCTGGATGCTGGTGGCTGTGTCACTGGGGCGGAGATTGACCTTCCTTTGATATTCTTTCCTTTGTTTTGACGCTCTTTTCTCCGTTTTTGTACTTAATTTCTTGGATTGCGGGCAACTGGGGGTAGGTGGGCAAGCCCTAACTTTGCCTCTATGCACGATATATCCCGGATGTAGCGCACCATTACCTCGCTGCCGGGTAGGCCCGGCAGCACCCCCGCATAGCGGCCATTACTAGAGGCAAGCTAGATCGGGTAAATGAATTCTACTACTACTACTAAAATAAACTAGAATTAAAATAATAAATAATATAACCTATATTAATTATAAAACAAATTCTTAAAGAAGAAAAGATATAGATTATTTCTCTTCCTTAAATATTAGGGTATTTAGAGCTTATTACCTAGTAAACTAATTATAATAAGCTTACTTCTAGAGAGCTCTAGATTTCTATAACTCTTATTCTAACTAAGGTGCTAAATTAATTATATTTTAGTACTGATTCGGTACTTCCTATAAGCTTAGATCTTATCTCTATTAGTTCTACCTTAGAAAATAGGGAAGTATGATTTCTTTCTTAATAATAAGAAGTGGCTCTAACCTACTCTAGAAAAGTGCTTTAACCTACTTCGAGGCCCCTTTTTCTGCCTATAGTTAAGCCTCCTACACCGCCTAAAAATCGCTCTAGTCTACTAGACTAGAGGTACCCCTATGGGATAGGCTTCTCTAAGGCGATAAGCTAGTTAGCGTCGTTATTTATGGCAGTAAGAGAACTTTAAAAGGATTCTTAATATGTTGGCTGATAACTGGGTGTCAGGAGTAAATCCCGCTTGATATGTTGATTGATTTCGTTCGAGATGTGGCTTCAAGAGGCTCTGCAGAATGGGGTGCGCTCCTCTTGCCTATTTCTATGTTCTCTCCTGGGAGGGTTCCATCTAACTCACGAGAATAAATCCAGTGAATGGTTGACTGTCAGTACCTGTTCTCCGAGGATTTAGTAATGAATCGAGCCCAGGATAAGGCTGTCACTTGTTGCTTCACATAGTGGAAATAGCAGGCGACCAACTTTTACTGTACAAACCCGTAGTTGCATGCGAGGTGGCCATGAATTCTGGAACCCTATTCGTCCTCTTGTGGGCCTGACCAATATACTGTTCCAACCAGACCAGGGCGAGCACCAAAACTGGCGGCAACTGTTCAAATATCGACCCCTTGGAAATTCAAAGATAGGTCGATGTAGTTATTTTATGCCATAATATATGAGACAATCTTATTTTTCGACGATAATGGAATTCCACAGACTCATATTTTTTTTTCTCTTATGACCCACTTTCCTTCTAGCGGGGACGGCCTATTAATTGAGTGAACCTAAAATGACTTTCGGGCTCAAAAATAACAGAAGATCCTGCGCACCGTATTTCCTTGCATATCATCTTTCCCAACAAAGGAAAATGTATGACAGAAGCTTTCAGAAAGTTGCCTGACCAGATAAAGGAAAGAGAAGAGCTAGGAGAACCTACAAACAAACTCATAGTGCGATTACTGAATCAAAATGGGATTGATTGATCTTGAGATGAGGGATGTTATTGGTCGCGGGTTTTCGTGGCACTGCGCGGCCCCACTCATGTATAAGGAAATACTATAAACCAATCATATCTTACTACATAAAGAGGTATTTTTCAGCTAGTACTACCTATAAAGGGATAGTCTGTAAGATAATGCGGTGAGGTAGTCCGTCTTAGGTTCGTATCATTTCGAACGAAACCCACTTTGAGTTGTATGATGATCGTGATATGATATTGATGCTGTAAGATTGCCTGGATAAATTGACCGGAGAGCTCAAGTACTATAGCTCTAAGGGGCAAGGAAGTAATGAGCCTGTAAGTCGGCAATTATACTCTTCTGTGATAGGTCTTCCTCAAATGTTAGATGGCGTGATGAAGAGTCGCTGGTAGATACGAAAGACAATGTATAGGTAATACGCATGCGTTTCTAAACTAGATGACTTGGTTTCTCACCGTACGGTCAGGATTGAGAGTCTAAAGTGCTTCGGAGGGATGAGACTGTTTCTTGCAAGTGAACGATCCTACACGGCGAAACTCGAACCCAACTAGTAGACCAACCACTCTCTTCTACGGCTGGTGAGCGATGAACTCAACAAATGAGAAGGGCAGTTATGTGTCCAAGCCTTCCGACAGTGAAACAGTCGAGCCTTATGTCTCTACTGAAACGATAACAGAACCTGGTCAGCCTAATTTCGAGTTTGTCGAAGGCATTGGAAATCATACTACCCGCAGCCATGCAATGAAATCATATTGGAGACAGAAAAAAAACGAACGACAGCGTCAGGAAGATTCCAAGTTTGATCAGCCAGCTTTGCGACCGCTACTATCCAGCAAACCGCGAGGAGACGGCGATTCTGTCCACTCCACCCAATCACAGACAACAAACGAACCTCCTCTCGATCATCAGAAATTCTCTAGCTCTGTCAAGAATACACAAACATCTGGGATCCCTGATCAGCTTTTTGACGGCCTTAGATTCCTCTTTGCCTCAGCTCTAGGCCAGAGAACTGAAACAAACACATACCCGATTTTAGCACACCATCACCAGTTTTTCTATCATTGTGAGTGAATCATTGCACATCACTTGACCACATCAGGATCCCGATTGACAGCCTCAATCTATTTTTAGGGCTAAGCATGCATGCCCGCTTTATACATGTAGGGCTTGAGGCGCGAACCCTTATTCCATTCAGGGACGTCTGGATCCCGCTGGATTTATCAAACCCTGCATCGTTCAATGGAATCTTAGCTCATGCAGCTGCAGATCTTGTTGGTTCCAGAGGAGACGGAAATAGCTCTGAGATTCTAAAATACAAATCTGAAGCCATCGAGATTATCAACAAATGGCTCGGTACTACCACCACTACCATCAAAGACGAGGTTTTCGCCGGTGTCGTACGACTTCTCACATTCGAGGTATGTTGCTTCACAGCAAAACCAATTCAGTATTCACCGGTTCGCACCACAGGTTGTGCTTTGTGTAGACCATACATGAATGAAGTTTTCTAGAGTCTAAGATGATTGTTATACGCAGAGATATTGGGGCACGCGTGAGCGATTTGACCTCCATAAATTTGGGCTTCGGCAAATGATAAAGGCCAGGGGGGGCTATCAAGCTTTCGGCCTGAACTGGAGGCTCCAACTTGTCCTTTCGCTGTAAGTCTTCTAAAATCATAACCAATATCTCTACGTCACATTGTGATTAAACTATCAGGCTCACTGTGGGTGAGGTACCGGAACAGCCGCCGTCCGTGGCCTATTTAATGGAAGAATTCGAGAATCTTGTATATGAGATACTAGATCTGTTCTACTTGCCTCATGAAGTCTCTAAGAAATTTCGAGATCTGAAGCAGCTTCGGAATTTTGGATCACTGGCAGAAGTAATAGAGCTTTTGCAGCATAGAAGGGCATCAGAGGAGGTCATGTATGGCGACTCCCTGCCTGAGTGGCAAGCAGCCTCAAAATGTCTGCAATCTTTACTTTTCATCTGGGCGACGTTCGAAGATAGTAAGAAGAGACATGCCGAACATTCCTTAAAGGAAGATGATGATGTTCTGTACGCACTCAATATCTTTTTTCGCGGCTCAAGACACATATGGGCCAACTCTGAGAACAAGGTCTTCTCGCTCATCTGGGAGAACCTAGCTAAGAGGGAAGAGAATGGGCAGATAACTCTCTTTGTTATTATGGTGACTGAATCGCTTCGGGATATTAGTCCCAGAGCCCTGCGGGGAGTTGAACAATGCTTATTGAGCCACTGGAACGAGAAAAGTGTTTGAACACCTGAAAGGGCCGTGAGAATACTTATAACGACAATCAAAAGAAAAATATCAAGAAGTAAAGAAGAAGTAAAATAAATTGAATATATATATCTATTTGTGCCCTGGACGTTGTCCACAGTTTGATCTGGGATAGAATGTGTTGATCCGACTACAACGAAAGGACCAACCAAGGCAGTCGCGCCTAGCAGAGCAGCATCGGAATGAAGGACTAAATGACCATAGTCCGGTCTGAATTCGGAGCGGAGCTTCTCAGTTGGGCCTTAAAATCAACAAGATGATCCATTCAGATGTGGCCTGGGCAATGATAAAGTCCACCTTCAATCACCGACTCAACATATCACTACTCAAAAACCCCCTCCGCCCTTTCCCCCAGTTCTGATGACTCTTTTTGATGTTTGGTATCTAGACCCAGTACGGACGACAAGCTACTTGAGAATAGTAAAATATAATCACAGGCAAAAAAATCACAATGAAAAACAAGGTAAAGTTACTGAGATCTGAATTAAAAGAAATGGGCAATTAGTATATGGTGTTTGGCGGTGGCCCAGTCGCCCGTGTGGCCCGGTTGCACGTGCATTACGTTGATAGCTGTTGGTGGCATTACAAGCCGACTAGATATCCCTGGTGCTGATCATTACCACAATCCGTAGAAGTAGTTACCCAATAAGAGCGCGTGTTTACTATTACCAACCTGGGCAGCTGATAGCAAGACCCCAGGGTGTACTAGGATGAAGAGACATTAAAAAAAATAAGGATTAAATAAAACTGCATCACTGTCTACAAACAGCCGAATTAAAAAGGATGATGATATGACGCCCATGAACCTCCTACCAACCGATAGCCCGCTCATCTCAACGGCCTCAACGGAAACCAGTACATGAAGCCTGACGGTATTCAAATCAGAGCTTTAGATAAAAAGTCCTCAGTCTCTGTACTTTGGCCAAGAATGAATCGAGATGTATCTCCAGGGTCACATGTAGGGGGTGTGTTGAGAGGACAGAATCTCGACCCAAAGAAACTGGAGAATTGAAACTGAGTAGAATTCTTTGTAAGAAAGGGTGTTTCCACAACTTATTTCGCTACCGAATGCTTCCATATCCCCAAAGGACTTAGGCCCAGTTAGCTATGCAATGGCCCTTTGTGTAATGTGTCCAAGCTAAAAGTTTAATTTGCATTGTAGGTCCGTTATGTCGTCTGGTTCTACTCAATCACTGGCGCAGATACATGGTAAAAGTGGGCAAGTTGACCCACAGAGAAATCAATGCAAGGAGTGAGACAAGCGCGTCTCACAGTACCTGCTTATCGGACGCCACAGTTAGGATTTTCGTCGTTTTTTGTAATGGCCTTCTCAAACCTAATTTGTGGGTGGAAAGCCCGGTGGATTTGGGCCAACGGAAGGCTGCCAAGCTACCGCCTCATTTTGCAACCTGAAAATGGGCGGGTTTGTGAGTTCAATCTTTTCCAGTTCCGACCATGCTAATTTTGGGATGGCATATCCCGATTGGTGCAATAGTTCTACTGTTTTTGGGGCCCGTGTTCGGGCAATATGGAAAAGAAGGGTGGTGGAATTTATCATGAGGGACATGACAGGGGATCAACCTTTTCTCATGCAATACTTCTTACTACTGTATGTGAAGATATCGTTGGTATTTCTTCCATGTAATCTACATCACGGCTTGAAATTATTTTGTTGTCATCACGAGGTTTTGGTCACTCTGCTTCAAGTCGATAATGCCCAAAGGTTGGTGAGAAGCTTCTCGCACTTTATTTTACTTATGAGATTGCTAATGCTGTACCAGGTACCGAACTCAAATCTCATTTGATTGGTGAACGGTATTTTCCATCTCACCTAACCCCACCGAAAAACGAAGCAATGAGTAATGGGGCATGTGAGACGTCGACACAACGAAACATACTCGGCCGACGAGACGGTTTGGAGGAATACAAAGAGAGTTTGAAGAGGGAGGAGCAAAATCTTAAACAACAACTTCAAAGGTTAAAATATGACAGATATTGTGATGCGGCAATGAATTAGTCGTGAAGAGAGATGGCGAGGTGATGAAATCATGTACGTAAAGGGCTTGCCTTCATCCCATCGAGGGGGATAGATCCTGTAGAGAAGGCGTTGTTCGATCATCGCAGACTGACTTTATTGGCATTTTATAACCCTGTCAAACCCCCTGGAACCTTTTATATTTTCACAGCCAGCTCTGTGGGACGTGGGCGGTCTTGATAATGCGAAAGGCTTCTTTGCAAAACGCCTCCGAGTGAAAAAAATCTGTCAAGGCCCATGAAAGTTATTTAGAATAGCGAGTCAACTCTTCAGATATTGGATATAAGTCCCTCGAAGAATATACTCTGGACAAGCAACAATATTACGAAGACACGGGCCAGTCAACGTAAGAAAGGTGAGCAGAATAGAAAGACAATCAAGAAGGACTTTCCAGGAAACAGCTTTTATCTCTTGAAATAGGAGTTAGTTGCGGTGAGGGTAACAGTTTTGTTTTCAATAGAGGACTGTAACCGAGTCTCTTGGCTTTTCATGCCAGTTACGACGTTGTACAATATTTTTTTCCGCGGTCGGCGTTCTTCATATTGAATGTACATCATTCAATAGAAACAAGTTTAATGTCTTTGATTTATGACTCCGTCTGCCCTATCCAAGTATATTACCAAATCCTGAATTGTGCAAATCTTGATCCCCCACCTTTTCCCAAATCTCAAGCACCCATCCCGACGCATCATTCCATTATTCCCACCTACCTCCGGTACCCCCTCAACGAATTCTCCGTCTTCAACTAGCTCTGCAATAACGCCGACGGGAGCTTTTCCAGCCAGCCGGCACAAATCCACCGCAGCCTCGGTGTGGCCTCTACGCTGGCGCACGCCACCAGGCTGAGCTGTTAGCGGAATAATGTGCCCTGGCCGTCTGAAGGAGTCCACACGGGCATGTGGAGAGGCTAGGATGCGGCATGTCTGAGCGCGGTCTTCAGCGGAGATGCCTGTTGTGATAGAGTCGGCGCTTGAGTCTATCGTAATTGTGTAAGCTGTTCCCTTTGGGTCGGCATTTTGAGTGACCATTTGAGGGAGGGCGAGGCGTGAGGCAAGGCTCGGGGCAATGGGGGCGCATATTAAACCACTGAGTATCGCCATGAGACGTCATCAATACATGACACAATTAGAAAGAAGCGCCTGCCCCTTGGCCAAGACGATCTCCTCCCTGGGTGCAGTTGAGGAGTGTATGGCGTTAGGGTGCTCTCTCACCTGGTGAATCGGACTAGGAATGCCATCTGAGCAGATGTGATCGACTCCGCGGCGATGATCAGATCGGCTTCATTCTCTCGGTCTTCATCATCCAGGACAATGACGAATTCCCCATTCTCTACATTGAGTCACAGGTCAGCTGTTCTGTTGGTGGACCTCAAAAGCCTGCGCGTTTCACAAAGCAAAGGAGCTTAGGAAACACTGATTTGGCAGAAACGGAGACTTACTAATAGCTGCGATTGTTTCATCAATCGAATCAAATCGAGATTCTGGAGTGGGCATGGGCATTTTGTTCAAAATAGGAGCGGTTCTCGTTCACCACTTGATAAATTTCAAGAGAGAAAGTGCAAGCGCAAGACGACGCCCAAGGGTGTCAAAAAAAGAAAAGAATAGAGACTTGGTGCACGGTTTCAAAAGAATTCCGGAATTTTAAATACGACGATTCCCAACCGCTATGCAGGTAAGTTTTTGTTTTTCTGAAACTTTCACTTCCTGGCCGACCGACATGGTTGTGATATAGGAGCGCCAGTAGTAGTGGGGCTAGCAGCAATGGTAGTGTGCCCAACAACACCTGCATGCTTCTACCGAAATTTAAATACTCGATGCATCTGGCAAGACGACCCACCAGCTTCCGAGTAACATATTTGATCCACCTTCATTTAATGGAAAACCTTGCGACTCGAAGGTAAGCCATATATCCCGGAGATACCTGCTGCATCGAGGTGCTAGCTGTATTGGGCAACACTGCTGATCCAATTATCCGTGCATGAGAGATATTTCCGCCAAATACCCACAGCACATTCCAAACTTCTACCGACCTTTCATTCACCTCGTACGTGTCCCGGAGCACCCGGCTAGTGGCGGCATAGTCATCCATTCTTAGCCTGGGACCAATGCAATCGGAAAACTATATCCACATAGAAAAATTCATCAGGTGCTAAATCGTGTATGGGATAAAAAGAAGAATTCCGGCATGAAAATGACAGATTGCGTAGATCTACCAAATTCTGACTGGAGCCCGACCAGAACGCTGTTCGTTGAAGAGGATCCTATGTAATAATTTACAGGTCAAGGACATGAAGCTATCGATCCGTTTTATCGGAGGTTCCGTTGGATCAAAAGTAACTCCCCCGTGTCATATGACTGTTGACGGAGGATAGAAGAGAGCCTAAGGCCCGATTAGTGATACTCGGTAACTCCCCCCCTTCTGGCTGCGAATAGAAATTTCACGTGATGATGCCAATTTTACGCCTCGCTCATGTTGACCTCATTCACCTTTGCAAAAAGTCCTTCAATACTTACAATCGTGTACGCTTCGCGTTATCCCCTCTCAACCATGATATTGCAGATGTACGCACGAATCCAGTCCTTCCTTGACGAGCCACATGCCTCGAAATCACTACTCGGCTCTGTGCAACGACAAACAGCAATCTCTTTGGATGTTGTGTCCGCAGCTCTCCAAAAGTACGATATCTCGGAACTTGCAGTTTCATACAATGGGGGTAAGGACTGCCTTGTACTCTTGGTCCTTTTTCTGGGTGGACTTGGTCGCCGTTTAAGTCAACAACAGAATCAAAGGAGAATTCTTAGTCTTGAAACCCATGACAATCTGGAACCGGAATTTGAAGTAGAGGTGGATGGTATTCCAGCTATATATGTTCGCCCCACCGATCCGTTTCCAGCTGTTGAAGATTTTGTCATGAGTTCTGCTAAAACTTATGGTCTGTCTCTCACGGAATTCACTATTGGGTCTTCAAACACGACACTGCGAGATGTTTTCGAAAGTTACTTATCAGAACAATCCGGGATTCGAGCCATATTAGTGGGCACTCGCAGATCTGATCCTCATGGTGAAAAGCTGTCGCATTTCAACCAGACAGATCAAGGGTGGCCTGATTTTGTTCGCGTTCATCCTGTGATTGACTGGAGCTACACTGAGATCTGGGCTTTCATCCGTCATCTGGGCCTAGAGTATTGCAGTCTCTATAATGAGGGGTATACGAGCTTAGGGGGAACATCGGACACGCGGCCTAACCCCAAGCTGTTGAAAGAACGATTTAGCTCGTCCGAAGCTAGAGATTGGAGTCATAGTATTGTGGAATCCCGGAAATGCTGCCATCAGCAGTACCTCCCTGCTTACGAGCTCGGAGAGGAGAGAAGTGAGAGACTGGGGCGTAAATGACCCTCCTGCCGAAATACTGCAACAGCTTCACTGAGTAACTAGCGAATCAAAGATTTTCTTCAATTATGCTCTTGGCGAGGGCAGACAAAAGCTCGACTGGTCACTTTCTGCGGCCACAATCTTCAGTTGTTAGAACGGCAGCATTGCGTACAATTTCTGTGTATCTGGGCTGTTGTAGTCAGTTGTAAACTTGTAAACTCCACATGCAACCTCTGCTAGTGGTTCGGAGAGTGCGCATATTGGTTTGTCCTACTTTATCTTCTTCCTACCTCACGAATGGCGAGAGCAGACAGGACACCGACCGCAGCCACATCGTAGAATGCTGAAATATTTCTCCGAGAGAAAATACGCTTCGACGCACTGGAATATTATGGAAATAATAGCGAGAAACTTTGGGAATCTTTTCATCCTTTCATTATGCTTAATCTGTCGATAGAATTGAATTGGGGGGGATAACCGGCTAGCTGAGGACAAAGTACTGGAGAATGGAATTACACCACGTCTGGAGAGATTGATTACTAATGAAGCCACCATTCCAGTCAACCTAAGTAGATTTGAAAGAGATTTGAGCATTGGATTAAGGACACATGTCATCTTTCTACGGGCTGGCCTTGTGTTTGATGCTGAAGACGG
This sequence comes from Penicillium sp. 91 TS-2023, assembly GCA_030710325.1. NCBI lineage: Eukaryota > Fungi > Ascomycota > Eurotiomycetes > Eurotiales > Aspergillaceae > Penicillium > Penicillium sp. 91 TS-2023. The sequence continues at coordinate 5,768,676 of JARWGP010000021.1, read as the reverse complement.
TGACGTGCTTCGCAAAGGATACAGATAATAGTACCTAGCACAGTAATACGACACAGCGGGAAAAATATAATGATAACCACTAATAAAGAACGATAAATATAAAGGGATCAATAGTGGAATGCAGTGGAGTCATCCAAGTTGATGAAATCTTCAAGTTTAAAGCCCCCAGCCTCCCAGGTGAGGGGAAAAGACGGGGTTTCTATACCTGCGGAAGAGTGACTGGAGTCATTGGGATCCGGATCCGGATCATCGTAGAGCATTTTTGTGCTATTGTCTTTCTCAGTCCTGGCAGTGCGCGAATCGACCGCAGTAGGGAGAATAAAGTTGTCGGATGTTGGACAGAAGTCGGGTATGGTGTAACTTCTCTGGAGTAGGGCCTGGAGACGGTGGGGCTGGGGCCGGGATTGGCCGCCAGATAGGCAGTGGCCATTGCCATAGACGTATTGCGTGGTTTTCAATGTAGAGCCCGGTGACTCAGGATAAGCAGCAAGCAGCAAGCCGCAGTTCTGAGTTCAGATGAGGCATATTTGGATCGGAGGGAGGTGGGTCTCTGAGTTGGCAACTTTGAATATTGGCGGCCGTGACTATGTCATTGTGCGGTAGAGTATGCTGAGTCGCATTCTGCCGCCACGCGTGTGTAGCTTGAGAGTTGGTGGATGATTGAGTTGGGTTGATGGCCTGCTCTTGAAGTTTTTGCCAAGGCCATGACAGTGGAAGAAAAGAGCTCCAAGTCGAAATCTGCTGGGTTTCATAAGTGGGGCCTGAGCTCAATGCATCGCTGGAGTCGTCATAATAGAGGGGAATAGCGAGATTGGGATTCGAGGCAGCATCTGAAATGTTTGCGTAGACCATGGATGACTGCGCAATATCATCAATTGTTAACGTGAAAGACCGTCCATAGAGGTCACCGGGTACAATTGCATTTCCTAACACACTCGACCTTATAATTTGTTCGAACGAGGGCTGCATATTTGACAGGTGGGAATCTGTATTGTCGCGTTCGGGATACGGGAGAGAGCTCCTGCTCTGAGTTTGGTGACCTCATCTTTGTACTCATGATGATGGTATGTACGCAAGGTAGATTATATATTCCTCTGGGTCTACAAACAACGCAGATCTGATGTAGTGGCGGGTAGGAAAGAGAGATACCAGGCCCCCGGGGAAAGCTTTACTAGTCCAAGCAGATCCAAAACGAACTGAGTCAAACATCATTTGGATTTGCGATAAAATGGTTTACATGATCCATGGATCATGGATTTTCCTCATCCCAAAAGGCGTACTATAAGACACCACGACAAATCCTCACGCAATGGGGTTTTTCGCTACTTACTATTAGACTCTCGGAAACTTTCCGAGGCATTAATTACTATTGTGCCTTTCTTAAAGAGCACTAAACTTGACCCCTGTATGCTATAGTGAACTCCACAGACCTACTGGAGAGAATCAGAATGGGATATTAATGCACTAGACGATTTTTTTAAAAGCGTTTTCATGTGAATAGGTATCCATAGGGTAGGCTTGATTGCTGGTAAGGTCCTCAGCTGGTGCTCAACCGACTGTCAACAGACTTTGGTGTCTTTGCGGGTATTGTGAATATTTGAAGAAGCATATTGATGACGCGCAGCAGTACATTGCGGCATATGAGCGGTTGCTATAATTGGGGTATTGAGTTTGCATGTGACGCATGGTAATATCGTTCCCAGCCTGGTTGGCTCACTCCTGGTAGCTGATGTGAGTATCGGGCCAATTCGTCAGCGTCTGCAGCATTCATGCCAACCAAGTGGTCACACTAGTCTCAAGCCACATGAACTTACCGATACAGTGGAACTCAGCCACCAGCAGGAGTGATAGGGTTCCCAGGCCTATCAAGAAGGCCTAGATCGGCACCCACTTTCTCTCCGCTGTGGTCTGTAAGTAGCCACACGACACTAATGAGATACCGGTATAGTAAAGACGTAAAATAAGATAGTAGTGCCCAACACAGCAGTGATAGAATGATGATAGCGAAGGTATTGGTGACGAGTCTTTCGATTAAAGTCATGACATACGGCCCAAATGTGACTTTATAGCGATAGTACTCAAGCAGTATGAGGTGCACGCATTGCTAGATGATATTGTGTTGTTGTTTCCGTCGAGTTGCAGTGGGCACGTTCATGGTCGAACTGTGTTTGCTGATTCGCTAGTCGACTACCATGGATGAGCGTGAGGAGGTGATGGTGGCGGAGAGCATAAAGTAGAAAAAAGATTTGATCACTGTGAATATGGGCTGCCTCATCAAAAAGGAAGCACAGACCCATAGAGTGTTGACAAAGTCGGAAATCGGAATTCTACCCGTGCTGGAATATTATCTGGCTTGTAACTCTCTGCGAGGTTGGATCGAGGGGTTGGGGAGTCAGGTGAAGGGATCAAAAAGAAATAATAGGGATCTCAGATAGGCACAGCGAGGAGGATAGGAGAGTTCAGGATAAGTCCAACTCCCCGCTCTTGAATTCATATTGAGAGCAGCTTAGTAGGTGCGTATTAAGGGTAGAATTTCCAGAATTACGATTTACTTTGTGAGGTATTAGGTACTGTTTGCGGGTTCGTTTCAACGAAAACGACATGGGAGAGAATTCATGTCTCATACGTTGTGAGCTGATATCATGGATTATTGTGAATGAATATCCACTTACGAATAGAATATACGTTCATCCCCATTAAGACGCTTAGTGATGTGGCTTTGGTTGTACTTTAGACACTCCCCGCATAAGTCATGACTAAAGCTGAAAATCGCGGGCTCATGTGTAACTTCATTCGTCTAATAAGAACCTTTTGAATGGGGTATGAGTATTTTGCAGTCAAGAATCTAATGGTGCACTAGTTGATTGGATTAGTAGTACTACCAGGTATGGCAAACAGCCAGATGCGGGTCTCCTACATCCATCCCCTCGGACTTTCCTCGGTCTCTTATAACGTTTCTTTTTGTGCGTCTTTTTCATTGGCACCAACGTATGATATTACTCACGAAGCTTTAACATGTTAGCGTACTCTATATCCGGTCGGAGGTAGTGAGCGTGCGCACGAGTTGGGGCAGCTTCGATTCGTTACAAGCAGGTCTAGCAGTTGCTAAACTTCTTCTATACTATTTAAATCCGGTTTACAGCAAAACTGTGAATGGTGTAATAAGTCAACTGCCGTGAGGGAGACATTCCGATATTAATCATTTCCAGAACGATTTGCGAGCTAGATTTCCGCATCCAGCGACGAGTAAACTGAAGGCCACAATCCTTTGAGCTACTAAATACGAAAAGGTAGGACTCGACTCTTAACACAATATCAAGATCAACTTTCAATAGATATTTCTGTTGCTTTTTTGACACGTGCCCCGAGGTCTGGGTTCACACGTGCAAAGAAGGCTGGATGAAGGACGTCAGCCAAAAGCCTCTACGCTGATAGGAGATGAGTAAACTAAATAGTGACGTAAGGCTCTCTATGATGTCTTGAGTATTCACGATGTTATTAGGCAAAGTAGAACCTGCTGAACGGAAGAATTATGGAAACATGAATATCCAGACCATGTGGAAGACCTATTATGAGAAAGGAATCACTAGTCTCTCAAATAAGGGCTGCTCGAGTCAAATTCTATGTCGTCCTACGGCTAAATGACAAAATACACAACAAGAACATTGACTAATACTTGTGAGAAGGTGATCACGACAGTCGTGTTGAGCGGGCAGAAAGATGAGCTCGTATATTTCGGTATAGCCGAAACCTTTCGTACTGTACCCACTCTTTTCTAAGGTAATTAATTGGTGACTACGAGCTACTGGTGAATGTCCTTACCCATGAAACGTAGATACCTTTGACCAGGACTATTAATTGGCCACCAATCCGGAAAGGACCCTCAAACGGTTCCTGATAGTTTACCACCGTAATATCCGTCCTATATTATTTGCTCCTACTATGCCTAAATTGGCGATCCTACCAGATATTCAAGATCCAGTATGCACGATACGGATTGTCGGATCCCTCTGGGACCTTCAAGAATATCTTGATGGTCAAAGTATGAGCATGTCTCGAGAAGATAAGCATCGCACAGTATCGCAAAACAGTGCAAATTCTCAAATCATATCGCTGGATCTACTGTTCTCGTTTATTTTTTAGCTCCATTGATTCAACATTACACTGCAACAGACAATGGGAGGGTAAAGCACCATAAGGTGTCAAAGGTTTATTTTAGTAGTTAGAGTGGTAAAGTCTGGCGTGTAGAAAATGATTTCGTTTCCCCAATCGACGCCTTGAATCTGTGTTACAATTTGCTGGAGATAACACACGGGACATCATTTACGTCGTAGAGACCCTTGCATTTGGATTTAACAACATCCACTCCCTAGACTATGGTTAGTGGTTTTGCAATATTGAGTGTGGTGGAAGCTCACCTCGGCCCCAAATTTATAGACCGAGTCCTCGATACCGCAATCAGGATTCACAGGAGCAAAAGAGGCATCTGCAACCCTGAGATTGCATGATTGGTGGGCTTCAAGGGCTGTGATATGTCATAAGGGCCTAGTTATAAAGGTATATTAGTGTTATGGCGAGCACGTGATAGGGGCGGGGCTCTTGCGATATTCAGCCTGACTTTGGTCCACCGATGCCTTCATCGTCTCTTCACTGAATTGAGCTGCATCTTTGACGGGCACTCGCAGGTAGAGATGGACGTCGTTTCAAGACTGTATGAATGGTCGTGACTCGGTATTGGTTCATCAGAATGGTGTTGAGCTTCCATTCTGCAGACCATATGCTCTTTCTCGGGAGTAGGGTACAGTATTTGAAGTGATTTGTAATGTCTCTGAGCAGCCGAGTACCGTTCCTTTCGTTTCCTCTAGTGTTCTCGCATGGCATGTCTGCGGGCTTCGGACTCATTTCCATTGACAAAAAAGAAACGCGTGTTTTTCGTCGTACTGTTGGCGGTTGATGGGGAGTTTATCATACCAGCAGACATTGTAACATCGGTGTTTTATAATCCGTCGCTATTGTCTTTTGGCCATTGAATAATAGTAGTCTATAGTGAGTGTGAGTGCAAGACACGCGTGGACAAGAAAGTAGACAGAGACAAGATTATGGGAAAGGAGCATGAATTGTTGAAAAAGGTTCGGTCCTAAACTAAGAATTTTAAAGCCCCGCAATGACTTCAGTTAGCGTAAAAGTACAGTACCTGCTTTACTTGGCTTTGATGATCATGTCTCGATCGTTGTATTGGACTCTGACAAATGATATTTCTAATACTAGTCTCGTACAAAGGCCTTATTGTATGAAGCCGGTGTGGCGAATTGTACCAATATGTAGATATTTTTCTTCACTATAAACACTAAAGTTGTCTTTAGATCATATCCCGAGCAATTCTGGTAATCACTAGACCTACTTGAATTGTATTCCATAATTTCTTAGCATGATAGTTTTCCCGTTTATGGAGAAAGAGGAACGTCCAAACGTGTTGATTGGTCCAGTCAAGAGAACTTCAATCCATACTATTCATCTCCAGACAACAGCCCTCTCTTTTAGTACTTCCGAAAGAAAACTGTAAAAATAGACAGAGCTCAATGCAGAATTATTATTGGGTTACGTGTCCCACTTGCTTTGGGGGCCGATCGCTCTTACGCTGGCGATAATAGCTGAAAGGCCGCGGAAGATGCAGACGCCACAGCTTCCCCTCATGAGGGGTAAGAAATCTCAGTCACTAGCTCCAACATGACTAAATGAATCTGCTCTGCTGATTCTTTGCCTCGCCATATTTTCGCTCGAAAATACACAGAAAATCACCCAATATGATGATGGTTTCGTATAACCAATCTCCAAACGCGCCGGTTAGTAAGGCGTCTTCTGCTCTACCTCAGAAGATTGATCTTCACTTCAGAAGAAACACGTGACCTTGTAATACAGTATGGGCTCCAACTCCAACTTGATTTCTAAGTTGATTGGAAGTCAACTTGCTTCTTCGTAGACACCTTGGAAACTATTTCCGATGATCCGGCCTTCTCCTGATCAGCGCCTACCTCATATCACAGCATATTACATCGCCCGAATTAGCGCCGAGTCTGAATTAGTCCTCAAATCTGCTCCGTAGTTGCTGCCGCGGTAGCCTTAGCTTGATGTAGTCAGAGGGTTCACTGTTGTGGGTAGCCAGACGGTTCCTCGCAGTGCTTCCGCGCATGAAGCATTTCAGCAAAGAGCCATGAATAGTTTATCGACAATGATAGTGGCAGAGAACCACGTCACCTTAGCATTACGCTATACAGCCGTATTATCTACATGGGCAGTAGAAAATGTCGGTAAAGGGAGGGAGAATGGCTAGCGTTATTTATTCCATTCCACCCCCACTGCCTCCGGATTCCTGAAGGTAACGTATTCGGTAAGCGAGCTGCGCATGTAAGCCAGCTGCGCAGCCGGAACACCATAGTAAATACGATAAATTACAACTTGATATCTCACTTACCACGAGGTTAATTCATTTCATTACTTTTAGATAGCTATTGATAAGGCTTTTCAACACCATATATCAATTTCAAGGAAATCTTAAAACTACATTATGGTGGTTACGAAAATTACGTTGATTAGAACCCCAAATAAATATATCTCAACCACCAAGATATAATAATTCCCTAAACTCTCTCAAGCAGTTAGATATGATATGTAAAGTATTAGGCTACAAGGAAAAGTCCCTACGTATCTACGTTGTTGAGATATCAAGTTGTAATTTATCGTATTTACTATGGTGTTCCGGCTGCGCAGCTGGCTTACATGCGCAGCTCGCTTACCGAATACGTTAATGACTGCTGAATGATTATTAAGAGGCTCTTACTTTTTGCTCTCAGATTTATATACAACGACACATGTCAAGTACCGTGCAAGGGCCCCATTGGCGAATTGTAGTACTAGTGTGTACTTATTTTCTCGAAAGGAACAAACATCCTTTAATGATCGCACTGTCATCTTACGTATCATGGGACTTTTGGTACACGTTTGAAGATGGATAGACCATCAATGCCTCGATTACCCTTGATTTCCAAGACATAAAACAGACGCCCAGCTTTTTGCCCACCACGATATCCCGCAAATTCACAGATGGTAAGGCGAGACCAATTTCACCAAGTTCGGTCTGGCCGAAGCACTGGACTCTGCCGCAAGCCCTATCACACCTGTCGACAAAATTAAACGCGAAAGCCTTTCGATGGGGGTCACCGCTTACCACAAGAAAGACGAGGCCCTGCGTTGCCAGTTCTTTTAGACTCCGCATTATGTCCTTTGCCCAAATCATCCGAGCCAGCATGAATGACTAATGTACGCTGATCGGCTGCGTTAGTGTCATTTTTGATCATCCAGCCAACGATATACCTTACCCCAAGCACACTTTCCAAACCAATCAGCTTGACAAGGTGATCCTGCATTGTGCCTTTGGAGTTACCAGCAGCATCAGTCTTAAAGTTTCCCAAGTCGCCGACGTGGCGTTCAGAGTCATCGGGCCCACCATGGGCCCTCCCGAAGGGATTGACTTTTCTTGCGTTAGTGATAGAGCCAACTGGAAGACAAAGTTCAACGCACAGTGAGGGCCGGCCGATGTACATCCATTGGTATTGTCGCCAAATTGATGAATGTGGAATCCACGCTTAGCATTAGGATCATTTCCAGTAAGGTTCCAGGAAATAGTTGTTGGGGATTTCTCATCGATTTGCTCGAAGCTCACCACCCCGGCGATTTTCGAGTCGCCCCGAACAAAAGCAACTGCACTAAATCAGCCTCTTATTCTAAAACTCGAGTTCTCTTCCACTTGTGCAATGCTGATGTCAAGTCCCGGAATGCCCAAGAAAATTAGATTGTACATTAGCAACAACGGAGGAGAGCTGATGACATCGCAATAGAAGAGAAACCAACGAGAAAAGAGATCTTACCGCCTCGCACCATTTCTTATCCTAAGACGGCTCAAGAAGGAAATTGTTTCTCGCGGGAGGAGGGGGAATGGTGGGGGAGGAGGGATCTGGTTAGATTTATTGGATATCTCGGCTCAAGTTTGAGGGGACAAGAAAAAAAGAACAGACATGCCCCGGGGTTTGGGGTAGGTATTGATTTATGTGTGCGCTACGCAGCGGAAACAGTAACCCCGTCTTATTCATCAAAGCTTCATCGAAACTTGGCGCATGACCATGCGTGGTTCACAATGTTCAAAAACTATAATTTTGGAAAAGTCTTCCGTGATCTTGAATCTAGACAGTCACCAATGAATGTTGTTGCAACTGGCGCCTGCTACAGGACGGTCTAGAACTTCCCGCTTAGAAACGAACGAACATCATTATCTTGGCTCGATCTTGCGAGAGTGCCCAACTTCGCCATTTCATTTAGTATATCCCTACTTGGTAGTACTGCACAATTGGTCCGGCCAATTCCGCGACGCCACAAAGCGGCTCACCTGGCACCAAGTTCCTAGGGTGGTAATTCACCACCCGGACTTAACTCGGGGTCACGACGGATGAGCCGCCTGTTCTGGATCACATGCGCTTAACTGGAGAGCGATTATTCAACAGCACTCAACAATCAAGCAACCCCTCATGTTTTTTCTCAGTGCTAACCTGTGCCTCCTGTATATCTCATTACAGTGCTTCAGTGGCTAAATAATCTGAATACGAGGAGCCATTGGTTTCGAATTACATACATTCCGCAGCATAGGGATACAATGCCTCTCCACTCCAACGACAAAAATGAACCAACGTTTCCAACGTGCCGTGCACAAGTAACTTTACTGAGTTGTTATGCGGTTTACGTGATGCTCTTTGCGTGGAAACACGGTCTAGTGCTGAATGAAGCAAGCCCGATTGGCTGCAATATGGTATCAGTCTGTTCTTCTCGCCTAGAAAGGCCTTGACTTCTACTCAAGCTTCCCTCCTTTAGTGAAAAAGGGACTTTCAATGGTAGAAGTCAAATATATTCATATTCAAAACCTGGGAATTTACAAAAGGGGATATGATGTAAAGCGCGAAAGTAGAAGCCGCCAGGCTCTTATGGGACTGTTCCAGCCAATAGGACGATGGAAATTGGTCAGTAAAAGATACTAACTATCATCTCGAGGCCAGTCACAGCTTGCTGGAGACAAAGTAAGGAATATTCTTTGCCTCATAGAGATCCTTGTGCTCGGATTTGATAATGTCCGCGCCCTGGAGTATGGGTTAGCCTTCTCGTGTGATTTAGCAAGACTGATTTGATCACTCACCTTCTCGCCAATCATGTAGACGGAGTTCTGGATACGGCAGTCCGGAATCACCGGGATAACGGAAGCATCCGCAATCCTGAGGTTGCGCACTCCGTGTACGCGGAGCTTGGAATCGACAACACCTTGGTGGATGCTCTTGGAGAGTCGCGCCGTACCACAGGGGTCTGTAAGTCATGTTAGCGCTGGTGCGAAAGTTGGCGCGGATCGATCTTACGGAATCCAGTCTGGCTTCGGTCCAAAACAGCCCTATTCATGTCATCGTCCGAATGGAGAGGCATCTTCCAGGGATATTCCCCAACAACAATGTCCTTGAACCCAGCACCGTTGGTGAGAACATCGTATGTCCAGCGTACACCCTCCCGCATGGCCAGAATATCCAAATCGTTGGCGAAGAAGTTGAGATTGATGTTGGGCTGCACCAGGGGGTTTGAACTGTTCAAGGTAACTTCACCCTCGGATAGGGGCCGGAGAAGATCGACAATGACGGTCATGTAGCTACCCTGCTCGGGCATAGGGTAGTGCCACTGGAACGCACTGCTAAATAGGCCGACAAAGTCAAGCTCGAAGTGAGGCTGGCCCGCAGGTCCGAACGGATCCAGTCCACCGTTCGCAGCCTTAGCCTCGCGATAGGCAGGATACTTCTCCAGTCGCTCATCGATACGGGGAAATCCTACAAGCTCTAAGAATCCGGAGCTAGCAGGGCCGGTCTTATCACGCTGGTACGTTGCTAGGGCCTTATCATTCAGAGGACCCGGGCGGAGGATATGATCGTCTAGGCCATATCCATCCTTGATCTGAAGCACGAAAGGCACAATGGGGTGGTCCAAGAGATGCTGGCCGACATGAGGGGAGTCTATAACCGGGCTGATTCCGTGCTTCGCTAGTTCCGTGGCCGGGCCGACACCGCTTAACATCAGAAGCTTAGGGGTCTCAAAGACACCCTGGGAGACTATCACCTCCCGGCTAGCATAAACACTGATCTCAGTGTTAGACGCTTCGCTGATCACAGTAACGCCGGAGCAGATGCGTGTGGCCGGATCGATAATCAACCGCTTGGACTGAACCCCGTAGAGGATCGTCACATTCGGCTTGTTCTTTAAGTATAGGAAGCTACCCTGGCGCTCACCCCGGTGGATGGTATCCACGCAGTGCGTGAGTCCTTTCATTTCACCAGAAAAGATATCTTCGGTCAAAGGTTGGCCCTTAGAGACCCACGCTTGAGTAAGCGCGTCGCGGAACGGTTGCATCTCCGGCACCAAGTCGGCATGCGAGATCTGCACGGGACCACCGGTTCCAATCTTGCTGAGTTCGGCCGGATACAGCTTCTCGTCGTCATGATAAGTGGCACATTTGCGAAGGTAGTCCACACAGCTATCCCAGTTCCAGTCGCGGCCACCAAAATCCTCCCAGTCGTCAAACGTGGGCTTCGAACCAGGGATCCAGGTGAAGTAATTAGCACACGTACTTCCACCAAGGGCCTTTCCGCGGGTGTTGGGCTTTTCAATGCGCTCGTAGTCGTCGCGCTTGATCATGGTTGTCTTGTAGGCCCAATCATACTTGCTTCCACGAAGAGTAAACGCCTTTGATGGCGTGGTGATTTGTTCGATTTGATCCGGGTTGGGGATACCAGCTTCAACAACCAGAACACGGACGTCGGGGTTTTCAGCCAGACGACCAGCAACGGCATTGCCAGCCGTGCCACCGCCGACGACGATGAAGTCGTACTCAGAGCCGTTGGAAACGGTTGCCATAATGGAGATTTGTCTTGAAGGCAAGGAAGGAATTGACGTCGAGTGTTGTTCAATGTCTGGCAGACTTGATGTGCAAACTCGCTATTAGTGAGCCAACCCGGTCACCTTTATACGGGTACATCATCATGCCTGCCGAATTCCGAGCAGTAACATCGGGAGGCCACGCCCTCACAATGGTAGTACTACCCAGTACGGTTAGTTAGTGGGTCCATCTAGCTGCAGTTCCTGGAAAGGCATTTCTGCAATCTTAATTGTCATTGCATAGGCACCAAACAGCACAGTAGCAGAAGTGGTTTACCCCTCATGAGGGGAAAGGAATCCCCGCATTTTCATGTAAGCAATGCTGGTGCTGTCACTTCAACCTGCGCTGTGCGGGTATGATGCCGAGTCCGGCAAATTCTCGGTGGTAAATCGGCTCACACTAGCCATGGATCTCGGCCCGCATTTAAGGTTTCATCCGCTTTGCATTAGGTCGGTGTCTATTTGCCCGCAGACTGTTAGCGTCTAATTCGGATTTTCGCCATAGTATATCCCATATATTCTACCCCGCACATGATTATATATCCGACTGTCTCCGGCTAACAACCTAGGTCTTTGTCATCGGAATGTCTTGATGCGACGTTGGTATTTGATCTAATAAAGGTCAGGCCACTGCCCCGGGAGATAGAGCACCCACACCACGTGTATTTGGTAGTCCAGAACAAGAATTCGCCATGCCGAATCCCACGTTCACGCTGGCAGAAGGTACGTTACTTGAACTCCCACTACAGTGGGCTTCTGCTGATATCCCGCAAGGCCAGCCAATTGCAAACCCCTCCGTGAGCACTACGTTGCCTACTCTAGGCGGCGGAGGCATCACAACCTTAGGTGACACGCTCTTAATTGAGACGCTTTCGCACTTCAACCGTGAGCGTATTCCTGAAAGGTCAGGAACATTCCACTCCTATGGTGAATCCAGAACTAACTCTGGGCAGAGTTGTTCACGCCAAAGCTGCTGGTGCGTGGGGAGAGTTCGAGGTCACTAATGATATATCTCACCTCACGTCGGCCAAGTTCCTCAATGGCGTGGGCAAGAAAACTCCGGTGCTGTTCCGTCTGAGTACCACTGGCGGGGAAAAGGGCAGTGCAGACACTGTCCGGGATGTGCGAGGGTTCTCTGTCAAATTCTTTACAGAGGACGGCAATCACGACATTGTAGGGAACCACGTTGTGAGTCTTCTTTCTTTGGGGTCTTCCTCTCCTCTTACTAATTCATTCCAAGCCGGTGTTTTTTGTGCGCGATCCAATTCGGTTCCCTTCACTCAACAGAAGTCACAAGAGGCACCCCGCCACTAACCGGCCGGATTGGACTATGGTGAGTGCGGTTTGATCTCCTTACTTGCCGGTGAAGCTAATCTTCTAGTTCTGGGACTTCCATGTCAACCAGCCAGAGAGTGTCCATGCGTTGATGCACCTGTTTGGCTCCCGCGGTATCCCTGATTCGATCCGGAGAGTGACCGGTTTTGGTGTGCATACCTTCAAAATGGTAGCAGCTGGTGGCAGATTCCGGTACTGTAAATTCCACTTCCGGCCGACTCAGAGCATCACCCATTTCTCTGAACAACAAGCCACACGGATGGCTGGGGCAAATGCCGACTTCCACACCCAGGACCTGTGGGACGCCATCTCTCGGAGACAGTTTCCAGCCTGGAAGCTTTATGTGCAGGTGATGGAGCCCGAGCAAGGTGAGACGTACGGTCGCGCTCTTTTTGATATCACCAAGGTCTGGCCCCATAAGGACTTTCCCTTAATTGAAGTTGGTCAGATGACTCTGAACAAAAATGTAAGACAGCATTTGACGGAAGGCAAGGAGCGCATGTTGACGTAAAACCAGCCGGATAACTATTTCGCCGAGATTGAACAGGCGGCATTTTCACCTTCCAACATGGTGCCTGGCATTGCCATGACACCTGATCCTAGTAAGTGCATATTGGGATTTCTGTCACCATCAACAAGGCACTAATACCCCTACCCTATAGTGTTGCAGGCGCGCATGTTTGCCTACCCTGACGCTCAGCGATACCGCTTAGGGGTGAACTACACACAGCTCCCTCCAAACCGCGCCATTTGCCCCGTTTACGCGCCCTTTGAGCGTGACGGCATGGGTACCGTGACTCGAAACTATGGCGGCGACCCTAACTATGTCCGTAGTACCTTGAGCCCAGGCGTGCCCAGCCAGGTGGTTTCCGACGTGCGACACACCGAGCCCATCAAACACAATGCTATCCTCGCCCAAAATGAAATTTTGGTTGATGACGAGGATTACATCCAGCCACGGGAGCTATGGAACAGAGTCTTTGATGAGACCGAGAAGAGGCAGTGGGTGGCGAATGTCTCGGAGACCTTGGGGGACGTGCCTGCAGAGCTGAAGGAAGCGGTCATGGGGATGTTCAGCAAGGTCGACCCCCGTATTGGGGAAATGATGGGTGCTAAGACTAAGAGTAGCTCGCGTCTTTGAGAATTTCTATTATTTGTTCTACTGTGCAGTCATGACTTGAGGAGAATTGTCCACGGCTTATTTGGAATTTTAATGTCTATCAAAAGCTCTTGCTATACTCGCATCTCATCAAACACTGTATGGTACGTATTTCTGCACAAGTAATCTTCGCATGCTTTATTAGTGACACAATATGAGGGCTTAATATCTCCTATCACCTAATGCTGGGATATGCCACAGCACTTGGCCACCAGCAGTATGGTGTCGTCGATGGCTGCCTACTGTAATAGGTCATTGATAAAAAATAGGCCCAGCTGGCACTGAAAAGCTCGTTTGAGTGACGACCTTTGCTGATGCAGTTAACATGATTTGTGCCAAGGACCTCGACCGAGTCATATTCGTTACTTTCAAACCATTCATCAAGATGTGTGTAAAAGAGCCCAATGGCTTTTATTCCTCTAGAAATGGTGTAGCCAAAACCCGAAATTGAACCGAGCACCGTGAAGATGGAAAGCGGATATTTCTCGGCAAAAACCCGGCTGACGAACTCGAAATAAGCCCACACCACAAAAGGCAAAGATTATTGGTTGGATACCATCACCTGTTAGGGTGTTACAATGTCCTAAAGCAGACAATAATTGTTGCTGATCAAGCATGTCGTCTAAATGAAACACTAGATAAATGAAAAACCTCTTTCCACCGGTGAACGAAGGCAGGCCGCGACATGTGCGTAGCATTGTCGTCATCCGAATTGGGAGTGGTTGTGGGCATGGGGACGGAAGCTGTCGAGCATAAATAATAGAATGTTTTTCGACAAAGTGGACAGCTCGCATCTCGCTTGCACATCCATTTATCAATACATGGCTGATGGAAATAGTGCTCGCATGGTAATCGCCGAAAGATCGATACGGAACTCAATTCCTCCAAGCACAAACTGCAGGTTTCTGAGGTATGGCAACCCAAAAGATGTCAGCACTGATGAATCAGAATCAGAAATTGTCTTTAAGCGGGCCTACCGTCACTTGTGTAATTTGAGCCCACGTGACAAGGCATTGTAGCTAACTGTCGACTCCTCAACGGTCGCAGCGTCCCTTTATCGAAAGGAGACGAATTCAAATATGTGCTGGACATAATGTAAAATCCTTTCCACGAGTGTCGTACAAATTGAGGTATTCGCTGCGCTGCTAAAGCAAGGATCGGAATGTCCAATTTGACATGAACTTGAGGTAAGGCCTACAAGTTATAATCATTTATAGTCCATATGCTCTAGATTATGCTTTCTCGCTACGAAAATGTGAAATAATAAGACAGGTTCCGAAGCTTGACCGAGTATCTAGAGAATCCTCGATTGTCTCGAAGCTCAAAGTGTCACTACAGCCGTTGCTCGGCATTTTATTGGGCGATATACCATTACTAGAACAGGGTAGTGGTTAATAGTGATAGTGCTAATCTTTCCCCTCATGCGGAGTTGGGTGAAGTGCGGAGATTCCTTTTCTTGCCAAGCAACACCATGGCAGAGACCACAGCTGTTGACTCACTTGCAAGGATGCCACGAATTTTGCCCGAAATTTTACCTTATCTGGATAGACCAGTCGGCATTCTCGGAAGGGTACGGCATCCCAACGGCGTTGACAATAATACGCAGGTTATGATCCCACTATATTTCTGACCGTACTTTACCTTCCTATAACTTCTGGGGGGCTTCTACCTGCTATCTAGAGCTTCAATCACCTTTTTGAGTCTCAAATTCCTTCTAGAAGCAGTTGGTTTGGCTTGCAAAGCCAGAACTTCCAGTCAACAGGGCTGTTGAGAAAGGGACCGCCCAGAAAGGAAAATGGCTTCCGCTATACCACTCAACCACTCTTCTTTTGCACATTTTTTGCGTTTTGTTGCAACCACAGGTATGTGAATGATTCGCCTAGTACGTTGCGTTCTATTATAACGGCCGGAGGGGCATTATTGTGGCTTTCACCATGTTCGAACCACCTGGGATGCTCTCACAGTATGATCCAATCAAGCGAAGATAATAACGGTTTCTGGTACTTCACAGTGGGTCGTGACAAGATCTTACGTACTCTGCAATACTTCTCGCGCTTTTACTGTTGGTACCTCGACCGTGCCAATCGCCCGCACTCTGCCATCCATCCCTTCGAAGTGATAAAAAAGCAGTTTAAAATAACTCGCAAGATTCTGCGGATCGGAAATTTCGTCGAGAAGTTCAATGCTGCCTCCGCTCTGCTGAGGAAAAACAATCGTATGGATCCTGTGCTCCGCTACCTTACTGGTATCGGTCATCTCGGCTATGGCAGTTATCTTGCCCTCGACACCATGACTGTCATGGACGCTATTGGGGTGCGAAAGATGGCCGCTACGAAGAGACTGCAGAAGCTTGCCTACCGTGCATGGATGGCTGGGCTAACCTGCAACGCCATGGCCAGTATCTACTCGCTGTGGAAACTGCAGCAGAAGGGGAAGACTGCCAACCGTAAAGAGGGCGAGGGAGCCATCGAGGCGAGGAAGACTCACAGGTACGTTTCTCGTAGTTATAATATATACCCATCAAGATGATCATTTTATTATATTATACCCATCAAGCTGATCATTTTGTTTTCAAGAGAACGCTCTAACACATGTGCTCAACTAATCGCGACCCTATGCGATTTAACCATACCCATTTCCGAGCTCGAATTCGCCAACATCAACGACGGAGTTGTTGGTATGTCCGGTACAATCAGTAGCTTGATTGGTATATGGTTTCAATGGCGAAAAACTGCAGTCCTGGAGCCGCGAAGATGATGCAGCAGAGGTCAAAGTCGAGGTAAAGATTTTGCGTCAGAGCCTCCGGGTGCGTGTTTTAGCACTTTGACTTTTTGATTGCCCCCAAATTCAAGCAACAGGACTTCATGTTCCTTGTTAAAGTCAATAAAGATAGCGTTGTCCGAATAGCATTTAACTTATATAGTGGATGTATCTCATATGCCACACATGTCCATATTCGTCGGAGATTACCGCTGCCCTTTGTAGCCTACGTGCTGCTTTATGCACCTCAGGTTCTCCTTTAAGTCTGCAGTATATTGAAACATCGAAGGGCTTAGACCTGATTTCCTGTCTTGCGGCTTATCTGAAGGTGCTCTACCTTATTGTGTCTCTATACCTTCGAACACGGATATATATCGAAACGATGTACAGCAGACCGCAAGCTTTCGAGCGGTTGGAAAAGCATCAAGAAAGTCAAATTTATCGATATAATTTAATCCAGTCCGCAATTTCGACGAATTTCCCGTACGAGCGTTTTAAGACCGCAAACAACCCACATCAAGAGGTTGTAAAAGATGCGAAGAGTGAGCCGGCGTGCAAATTTCGTCAAATTTTGGAGTTAAATGGCTTCCATGACCATCAAGAACCAAGAGTCGATATTTTCCCTTCGTTCTCGACAACGTCGAGGGAAGAAAGACATTTTCAAGCCAGCGAAGTCCAATTTCATTCGAGGTCCATCTATTTGGACTAATTTCGAATTGCCAATCGTTCGGAAGCGCATTAGACCAACCTTCGATGAAGACTTTCCCTTAAAGATCACCACTGGAGGAAGGTTAAATCCAGACGTGCCTATCGGCATTTTAGTCCCTCGCTGCTTTCAGCAGTCATGAAACAACAGTCAGCGAAGTGGCCTTTCTTGCTCAAGGGTACCTAACTGACATCATCATCATCATCATCTACATATTTATAGCCACGGCATTGGGTATAGCATGTGGTAATAATAAGGAAGGTTTGTCGCAATATTCTATCTTACTTGATGGATGACTTGATCGAAAAATATCAACACGCCATATCAAAGGTTGACTTTTTTCTGGAAGTCGAACGTGATGGAATGCCGATGACCTTGAACCATTATCTCAATAACAATCTGCAAAAGAAGTCATTAAATCTTACCCCTGTCATATGAAGTCCCTGATTCCCAACTTGAAAGACTACAGCCGGCAACACAAAATCCAGCCAAGTTTGACCAAAATGGCTTGCACGGATAACTCATTTGGCACGGTGCTGCGAATGAGCGATATAGCCCACTATCATCACATGAGCAATATCAAACACACCGTACACGATATTCATGATATTTTGAAGTCCTATTACAAATTGGCTTGAAAGAGATTTGTTGGTAACGTCTGCATGTAAGCCGCGGGTTACTATTTGGTGACTGACCAATGGCGCCGATGAAATCGGTGGAGGCTCACTGATACTGTAGCCAGTCACTCCTCAGTGAAAGGTTCGCACGCTATGGGATAGAAAGCCCTCGAAACACTGACAACATTACCCATGTAAATGAGTTTATGCTACTTCTGACCCGGTTCATAGCGCCATTTGTTGCTTCAGAATTCAACAGATCGCCCTCCCTGGCCTGTATTGTATGCCTTGTTTTCTGAAGTCTGTAGAATTTGCCAAATTCTAAAATTCCTCACATTATCGTTATTTGCGTTAACGTTATGTAAGATGCAGCTGGGTAGTCCGGCAGGACTAACGAGTCCGAATCTACCTCTAAGAATGCTATTAATTCGAGCAATCATGGCTAATAGTTGAATACTTTCAAATAACCATATCGGGAAGTGAGCAATGAGAGACATTGCTTGTATAGGCATCTGCCTAAATATTTGAGCTTAGATGTCGAGATTACGGGATGATAATGAACAGCACCGAAAAGAGCCGGTAAGGATGGAAACCTGGGATTCTGGAATCCCAGAACGCCAAAAAGTCTATCTCCGCCTTCCAAGAAGATTCAAAGCAGCTTTACGGCGATGCCTCGACCTTGACATTTGCCCCCTTCGCTTTCAATTCCTCCTCGGTAGGTTTTCTTGCCCACACGCGGTTCCTAAACGTTATTAGCATCAAACAATTCAGCGGTGAGATTGCAAATAAAACCTACCCAGGTTCATAGGCGTGAATGTGTGGATTCTTCAGCTCCACGCGCACTTGAGCCAGATATACCTGTACCTCCTCCTTTGTCCACGGCTCCGGCTCCCCAAAATGAGTCAGAAGCCACATCGCCCAACCCTCTAGAGCGGTGTTCCAGTGGGCATACTGGAGGTATCCGGCCTCCTTTAGTAACTTATCCTTAGGCCAAGGTCCTAGGGGGATCTTATACTTTTCCTCTTGCACGTCGACGAACCCGGCTTTCTCAATTGCGCTGCGCATCGTTTCATGGGTTCTGAGTGACCGCCCAGCTCGCTCAGAGCATCTAATAAACATGTCGCCCCACCCCCATAGATGGTGTTCTTTCTTCAAGGTACCGTCATCGCTATAGACTCGCACGTCTAGTTCCATTTGCTCGATCCAGCCACCGGGTTCGAGGGCGCTATAGCGAAAGTAAAAAGATATTAGCGCTTAATAACTTAGAATATCGAGTAATAAGGATTGAAACTTACTCATAGGCCTGTTTATATAGCTTGTCCCATCCCTCAGGAGGGAATGCGCCATACATTAGGCGCATATGGATAAAGTCAAATGACTCTCTCCATGTCCACTCGCGAATCACATCATCCACCTCGAAGGTGCAGTTCGGGGGCATCCATGACACGGGTGGGGGGTAGATATCCACGCCGCGCACGGTAGCTAACCGGTGTTAGTCCAAGAATAGAAGGAGTCGAATCAAGAAATACAGTACCTGATGGATAGAGATCGGCAACATCACTAAGGACTTGTTAGAGATTCTCTTAAAACGGGTTACACGTTAAATTACATCGCCCAACTCCCTTGACCAGTTCCGATGTCCAGAATATTCTACATTGTGATGTTAGCGGGACGTTTAAGCGAGAAACGCCTCGGTATAAATTCACCTTAGGGGAATCGCCGATTGGGGCGCGGAAAAGAGGATTCGGCTGGTTGTGGTCTATCACGAGAAACACCATGTGGCTGAGTTTGTTAACATCACAGCCCTTCTAGCTAGTGAGACATGAAAGATATGGGGATGGGGTGCGGTTTACCCAATCTCAAACGCCTCAAACTGCTGCTCGTCAGAAGGACCCCTGGACATGGTTACTTGATGTAAAACAAAATGAATGCATCGCAACCAACCAGTAGTCATCTTCCTTAGTGGCCTGGTATCTATATTTCGGGTTAGTCTCAGGAAGCGATCTTGGACTGGAAGTTGACTAACCTTCGGCCGTTTTCCAACCGTCCCCTTGCGATCGCGGACGCGATAGAGGTGGTCTCCCTGAAGACATACTGGAGTAAGAATGTGACCATAGGTATTATTCGCAGTGGCACTCACGACTGAAAGTCCTGCGGATCCGTGCCATAGCTAGTGGCCATAGAGTAGAAATCAGGGTCCTAGGGAGAGGTGAGAATGGCCACATTAGATCATGAAAGCATCACTTACCACCGCGATTTTCTCCATATTTTCAACCATGGTCGCGACACTTTTCCAAAGGCCGAAGGGAAAGCTGTCGACGTCGGAGGAAATGCCAGGAAATGGTTCAGGAAAAGGGGAAGGTGGGGAAGGCGGGGTGCTAGGTCGGGTACGGGACTTCCCGAGTTGGGACCGACTTCCTCAGCGGGCAATACATCATACGAAAAAAAGGCTTTCACCATGCTCACCCCTCCTGAGCAAGGGGTTGGCACGAGGAAAATCGTTATTCGTATTCGTAACTAATTGTGAGAGGTAATAAGTTTCTGACGTAGAAGATGTCTACTCTATTTTTGAGGTTGTCAATCGATTGCGGAGATTGATAGAATGTTAATTTATATTTTCGACGAAAATTAGCGGCTTAGGGCATTCCAAACCGCGACCAAAAATTCACGAATAATCGTAATTTTATTCGTACGAATATTAACAACCAGAGAACTGTTTAGTATCGCGGTGGTCAAAGCCTATGGTGGGGATCATCAAGAGACGTATAAATAAATGAGGAGTCCCACCTCCAACAAGTCAATAAATAAGAACTCAATGCAATCACTTTTATCTCAATACATATTATTCATATTCGCAAATAATCATGAATATTCATATTCCTTTCGGAGCCCTACTTCTGACAGACCAACGCTATACCGTATACCCTATTGTTTGGAGGATCCAATGAGAGAGTGATGATTGTGTCTGATTCTGCTTTTCCTGGGGGGTCTATGCTAAGTATCGGCGAAATCCCAGACCTTTATTCAGCCTGGATTAGCGCTATTTTGGCGTGAAGTGGGTTGTCTGTTGTGCCCCGTGCCCCGAACCTTCGGGGCGAAGCAATTCCGAGGTCATCTGCCATACGAATCGTCCCGTGTCTACGGATACTAAGCCACAACTAAAGCACGAATGCAAATATTTTAGTTGGGTGCTCTCCCACTTCAATTAAAGTGGTCCCGATAATCTTTCTCTTAAAAGGAACAAGAATATCTGAAGCTCACCACATGATCTAATTGGATTTCCGCATCACGGCACGGGATCAAGCATCACGTACGGCAGCACCAGCGGGACTGGCACTGCATACGGTGGCGGCCTCTGGTCAGACGCCATGCATGGCGGCGGGTTCCGTCCGGGTCTTGGAGACACCTCGCCATCGCGCTCTGCTCATTCCGAGGCGTTTGAAAAATCAGAGTCACAATTCAAGATATTTGCTGCAGTATTCGTTGCGTTGTGTCTCGGGCTTTTCGTCTGGGTCATGCTCGCTGCGAGCGAGGATGAAACCGGAGGTGGGAACACGAGCGGGAACGGGAAGACTAACAACAGCAGCAGCGGTTGGACCTTCTGGGTTCCCTTGGGCCCGCTTTGGATTGGCTACGGGCCGGAAGGTTTTCAGTGGAGGTAAATTTTAGTACATAAAGGCGGAAACGAGCGAGGAATGGCCAGCATCCAAACCTAGAAAGAAAAGTGAACGCTGGATCGTCTTAATCTCACGTCCACCCCACTTTCTTTCGCTGGTCGGTCTACATGTTTTTAGGATTTTAAGATAACTTAAGAAATATTCTTTTTAAACCTATAACTCTGCGTGAACGCAAGAGAATATTAGCCAATCAATATCAAGAGTATGTCCACGGTGGCCATTTGGTGGCTGATTATAGCACCGGGAGTAGGGACGCACTCCAGTGTGGCCGTACTCCCCTAGTGCCCCAGACCTATGGACTCCCGCAGGACTAGGATGAACCGCAAGCTGAGGAGCCCGAGATAGACAGGAAAGGAGTGCGTCACCATTTTTGATTCACAGCCATATTTTGGAATACGCTTCGCTAGCTCCTCTTTCCAAATTTGCGTCGTAACTTTGTGTGCTCTCTTTTTTTCTCTCGGTACTTACGCCACCCACAGAACGCAAAGTATGCCTTCTTCTACTGTTAGGGTGGGTCACTTCAAGCTAAGTCGCGGTCCATTTTAGATACCAGAGATCCCGTGTCGGACCTTCCTACAAGACCTCGTGAAAAACATTTGGAGGGCCGGTATCTCCCGCCCTCTCCCGGCCCTCATTTGCATAAAAAAGTTGACCATTCCTAATTTAGATGCTTAATCCTTCTGATTCATTCTGTTTAACTAAGTTACTGTTTTTTAAGCCCGTTCCTGTTCATACAGTAATTCAATAATCTATAAATAGTGTCGGGCAGGGGCGAATGCGTATGGACTAGTAATGTCGGATCCAATTGCGAGAGAGTTGTTCTATCTTAGTGCTGGACCGAGTTGAGCAAGCCTGCCAGTTCACGGAGGCTAGTTGTATAGCCCGTACGGATGCTTATGTCCATGTTACATACAAAAACAGTATTATACAGTGGTGTACGTTGAGTTTGAGGATGTCAAATACGCGTTGCATCACGGATAGTCGAAATTTCACTGTTTTTGAATGCTTGTAAAGCAAGCAGGATTCGGCCGGAGTGATCGCCTTTTTTTTGACATGACTGAGAGCGAATTGGTGGCGTGGTAGAAGGTTGAATAGTGGTGGTTGGAAAACGCGGTCGCGTTTTGGTGAAGCACCTAATGACGTCAATGGCCGTCTAGGACTAATGCCACTCGTCGCCACACGTCGTTCAGCACCAGAATTGGGGAAACCTATGTGACAAGCAAATAAGCCAAAGTGACCCGCAAAAATATGTCTGATCAAGACCAATATCAACGGGAACATGAGGACCTTAATGTATGGATACTTGGCTCGAGTATTGGCTCTTTGGCATCCGCAGTATTCTTGATTCGAGATGCAGAAATACCTGCTCCTCAGATTCATCTCTTCGAGTCCCGCGGAGCACCAGAAGATGGACTACCCACCACAGGTGATGCGGTGAGTGGTTATGACCACCAATCTTCATGCTTGCCTATAGTTCGCGACAAATATACCGAGTACCTACTTTCTCTAGTTCCTTCGATCGCTTGTTCAGAGCAGACAGCACTCGACAACTTAAACAGTTCTAAAGAGGATGTGGCCGCCACTCGTCTTCTATTTCAAGGTGACAATCACCTGGAAGCTATCGACCCCAACAACTTCAGTATCGGATGGAAAGTCAGGATGAGCTTGATGAATTTCGTTCTAAAATCCGAAAGGAGCCTTGACAGAAAAGTGATCTGTGATTGCTTTAAGGCAAAATTCTTTTCCAGCGCATTCTGGATTACCTGGTCTTCTACGTTAGTCTCTCATCGAAAGATTTCAAAATCATTGCTAATATTGGCGAACATAAAAGATTTGGTTTCTGTCCCTGGTCTAGCGCTATTGAATTCCGTCGATGCTTACAGAGATTCTTTCACAATCGACGACCTCATAACAAATCCAGTCCTCCTGATCGCTTTATTTGCGACCCGCAAGAAGATATTATTTTGCCAATAACCCGTTTGCTTCAGAAAGAAGGAGTTGATATTCACTTCGATGTCACAGTCACTGACATAGTCATGGATCAAGAGCAAGGTCACCGGAGAATATCAGCTTTCAAATGCATCAAAGACGAAACAGAGACTATTGTGACTGTTGGCAAACACAACATTGTTATTGCAACCCTTGGGTCCTCCGTATCCGGGTCAACTAGCGGTACCAATACAAAGCCACCCTCATTGGAATTACTGAAAGCAGAAGACAGATTGGATAAAAATTGGTCGCTCTGGCTAGCATTCGGTTCAACTTTAGGCGATCCGTACAATTTTTGTACGCGAGTGGATGAATCTCGAGTGGAAACCTTCACAACTACGTTTCAAAGCACTGCATGCTTGGACCATTTGATCAAATCAGTGAAAGCTGAGGTTGGTTCAAGAAATTTAATCGTCCTTCAAAAAAGCAATTGGTCCATCAACCTGTTTATCCCATGTCAACCGCTTTTCTCCCATCAATCCAGAGATGTGGGCGTGATTTGGGGCTATTGTTCAACCCCTAATCATTTAGGGAATTACGTGAAGAAAGCAATGCTTAGTTGCTCTGGGCAAGAGATTTTGGTTGAATTAGCCGAGCATCTCAAAATACCCCGAGAGTTCATGTTGAATAATTCGATTAATATCCCGCGTGTGATGCCTCGCTTAGCAGCACCCTTGTTGACTCGGGCTTCTGGAGATCGTCCAAAGGTAATACCAGAGAAAATAACCAATTTGGCAGTCGTGGGCCAGTTTGTCGAAATACCAGATGAGACTTGTGCGACTGTGGACTACAGTGTCTGCGGAGCCCATACCGCGGTGAATCGATTGGTTGGACTTCGAGAAGCGTAAAGGGGGTTTAAAAGTGTTTCTTATCTGCTACTGATTTTTCTCTTCGTTATGAAAATATTATTTTGTAACTTTGAACTCTTGGTTTTCTAAACGTATGGTTGCAGTGTCATTAATTTCCCCCCAAGTGTAGGATAATGCAGAATAAAACGGTCTGCGGGATCGAGGGCCGTTATAGCCGATAATACGGAAAGCGCACTGAAACTGCTCGTCCCCAGCCTTATGGCCATCGTGATCGTGAAATTGGCTTAAATCTATCCGAAGTACACGAATCATTTTCTTCGTGGGGTCTAGGGGATATTTGGTGTAAACTGGATGAGAAGCCATTAGAGAAATCTCTCTAAGTCACTATATTGTTAGGTTAAGGAAGGAGGTTGCCATAGAACACATTTGGTAAACTAAGGCTTGGGCGGAGACTCAGGCCTGATTCATCCTTATTGCTGCCTGAAGTATCCGATGACTAATGATTAACTAGTTAACTAACTAGTGTCGGTAAAGTGGAGAAGATTATTACTAGCGTTTAGAGATATGTTAGGACTCAGGAGGCTAGCCCAAAAATAGAGCCCTGCCCTCTTGGCCTAATTCTGTCTTCCCAAGCTAGCCCGTTCGGTCGCCGAGCCAAAGCAAACCGCGAAATTCTAGACACTCTGGTAACAGTACTAGGGTCGTCTGTCTGTATCAATGTCCGATCCTGATTCTTCTTTTGCGTAGTAATTGCGTTCGGTGGCAAGACGACAAACATCTTCTGCGTGCCTTCGAAGATGCATTTCGTGTAGGAGATCATCGCTACACATATGACATCTCCGATCCTCCAAGTGCTTTTTTCGAAAGTGTCGCAAAGTTGATTTGTATTCGCTATATTTGTGTGTTCGACGATGACCAGGCAGCAGAGTATCGCCGTAACATTGAAAACATCGTCGAGGCTTTTTGGCCTTTCGGATATACTTCCCAGCCTTCTCCAGAAGCCTTTCTTCCTTCGACATTTCTGGAGAGACGGAGGTTGTCTTGGTTGTTCGCACTTCCATTGCTGTCTGCTCCTCATCGGGCTCATCGCTTGGAGCCGGCCGTTTACGTCGTCCACGTAGCGGCCCACCTTCAAGATGACAACAGTATTGTGAGATGCCAATGACAGCAGCATTTCGTCTCTGCTACTCCGCCTCCAATGAATGGGAAGTCGGCCATGTTAACAACTTTTCGAGAAGATCAATCTGCTCCGGGAACATGCTGTCTGTTCGCAATATATTTTTCGCTTCCTCGTCGTCGATAGCCCCATCTATGTTCGCGTGTTTGCGGTCAAACTCCTTTCGATTTTTCTGTCTCAGTGTACTCTCTAGCCGGCCAAAGGTGTTGAGCTTTTCACGTGCAAGTTTGTCACGTCGCGATCGCATCTGCTCACAGTTCCCCTCCCAGGAACTGGTTGGCCCTCAGTCATCAAACTGAGGTGCGGTCAAAGCGGGTCCGTAACACAGCGACGCTCATTTATCTAGAGTTCCCACCGCAGAAAACCTCGAGTGGTGCTGTAACAATCGGAGCAAGTGGCCACCGGATACCAAGAACTACCTGCGACGCGCTGGTAGGAGGCGCGGCCAAAACCGACCCGTTGGTTAGGCTTTCCCGGAGGGCTCAAAGTCCAGGTTGTAATAGCCCGCATGGGTAAAGTTGATCTGTATTTTGAAAATGGTTTTACTTGTGCGATAGATTGTACTTCGATAAATAACTGCCCAGCGCGCAAAGAGCAAAAACAATATCTAGAATGAATGAGAGAAAGCTATAGATTTAAGTTAGTTATTGCTCCCTAATTACATCATTCTTGCTCTAGCGACCTGATTTGGACTAGTGGCACTCTGAACGTAATCGCATCACGTCAGTCAACTTTCGGCTTAACTAATTTCCGAATCGCCTGTCTTGGCTGAAGTAAGCGCAGTATAATTCTATGACTAGCTAGCACCTCCTGCATTATCAGGATGCGCCCCCTAAAGCTGTAGCCCGACTGATCTTCCATACACGAGGTGAGAAAGAGTCTCTCTGCTCCAACCCTTGCTCACCTTTCAGGAGTTTACGAAAGTAATAGTGGATCTTGGATCATTTTACCCCTCGTAGAGTTACTAAGGACAATCCCTGTGCATCCCGGAAAGTGTTACCATAGTTCCCAGAGAACTAGAGGCTCCTGTGAACGGATGGGTGTGTCTCCAGGGCCCAAGGTAGAGAGCCCAGGAACGATCTAGCTCGCTTCCGGGCGTGACAGGTACAGTTGCTAGAGGACGTTGAGCTCCACGAAGCCGATAGCATAGACCCTATAAGCGAGGGTTGGATCTAAAAGACGTGAAGTCTTCCTGGCGCATACTCTTTGAGAAGGTTCCCTCAATCAACAGATTGCGTGTTGACCAGAAAAGTAGCCAGTTGGTCGTTTCTGAACAAGACAGGCATACCGAATTATGTGCGGCAGTGTTGAGAGAATAAAGTGCCGCTCATTTTTGTGGGCCTTGAAGCCCGTTTCAACGCATTCAAAAGGTCTCGTCTCCGCTGCGGATATGAAACGGATGCCCTTCAAGAAATATCGTTGTGGAAATCGGGTAGGTTGGTTCATCCTGGAGGTGTGTTGATCATTGTACACGACGACTTCGATGAACGTTCAGTAAACAGAAAATAAACAGTTAACTAGTAAATCGCCTTTAATCTGTTATCATTTTTATGTTAACGCGAAGGTGATTTTTGTTGTATGTTCTCTTGCTCAAGAAAATCATACATTTAATGAATTTAACAAATATAGGGGTGTTGATACTACCACCCCCTTGTACTGCTAGTTAACCAGGCCCCCCCAAATTTTTCAGGCCTCCATCTTTCTGCCGAATGAATCGTGCCTAGCTTTTCAGCTGTCCAAAGGCTAAGCCTAGTGCGGTTAACTGGAATTCGGGTCCTGATAGGGACTCCACCTGTATTCCTCCGGACCCACCGGTTATCCTGTACTGTTACGATGGCTCTCCCTTTTCCAGAAGAGTGACTTGGACATTGCATTGCGGGGTATCGAATACATGAAATATGTATGTTGGATATTAATAACACTTCTACCCCTATTGATGTGAAACTAACACCAAAAATGTAGATTCAACCCTGAATCCTGCCGCGGCCCGACCTCGCCCACCTGGGAATTTTATTATCGGCGTATTCCAGTCCTACCTATTGGCCATGACATTCTTCCTGACTCTCGTCTCATTCTCCAGAAGTTGGAGGATTTAGCACACGATCGACCTAGCCTCATAGCTGATACAAGCCCGGAAACCAAGGTTCTCAAGCTTTTATTCGAGACTCTCGTGATGGATGCCGGCCTAGTCAGAATGTGGTCATCATCGTGTTAGCTAATCTGGTGGCTTTGAGGAATGCAGCGTTCGTGAAAGATCGAATGGACTTCATTAGAGGAACGATGTCACTGCAAGAAGACGCCTTAATGGTCGCCTGACCAGAGGCAATCAACGAGGTGAAACGAATCATCGCGCTTTTTGAAACAAGTCTCCTCGCTAACGGCCGAGAATTGATTTTGAATACGAATAGTCCAAGCTTAGCCGATATTGAGGTGTCGTGGCTCCTCCACTGTGTATTCTAGCCACCAGGGTGCCTTCCAGAGAACCAAATCTCCGCGAGGATTTTCCATAAAGGCTTTGGATGGGTTGATGGACTGGATACCATGGTTTCAGAGCTAAAAGGATAACTTCCAAAGCCTCGGGAACTTCCAGGCAAGGAAGTTGCGAATAGGGTCGTTACATCCACATACAAGAAAGCCCCAAGTTAAGTAGAGAGTAATCCAGATAAACTACAACAGGGGCAGCTGGTAGAACTCTGGCCAACGGACATAGGTTCACAACACAAGACCTTAGGGAGACTCCTCGATTTCAATAGCAAGGAATCTACTATTAAGATAATTGGGAATTCAAGTGTGAGGGTGCACTCTCCGAGGCATAGGTTCAAGGTGGCTGCGTACATTGATAAGTAGATACAAGGCAGTAAACACGGTATCAATGGATTATAAAGAATGCAATATTAAGATCAGGACAGCCTATAGACACATTTCAAATCACCTCTACGTCTTCATTCGCCGTTTCATCCAGCTCAAGCGCCAAAAGCCTTCTAAAGGGCGGGCTGGATGTTGTCCACATTACTCACATCATAGCCTATGGCAACGAATTTGTCAGAATGGTGATTTACGTTGCGCCTAGTGTTATAATACATGGGCTCAACAGACCATTAATGAGGGTTGTCGGAATGATGACTGCAAGGGTTCCCTTCCATTTCCATTCAGGGATATGGCTGCGTGGATGAGTCTCGGGTGACAGTGAGCTCTCAAATTTTCCTGAAACGGCATAGTGAGGTCGATGTTTAATGATGGGTCTTGATGATTGAGAGATCAATTCACTCCATCAAAAGGTATTGGATGTAAGGAACGGTCGGTTCTTGTAGATACATGTGGCTTTTATGGACCCCAAGAGATATGGGACACGAGTCATGGAACCGAGGTGCTCCATTCTAATCTGACGACGATTCACGTAGGACATTCCAGGTCTGACCTCCCAGTGGCAGTGCTAATGTACGATAGATAAGGACACCAATATGTTTCTTTTCTGTTTCTACATTGGGGTGTCATCTAGTTGATGTCCAATATGCTGTCTCATTCGTTGTACTGATTGATATGTATTCCAGATCTGAACCCACTCATTGCCACGTCCAACGCTTCCGGTCTCACACAGAGAAAAAGTTAAGCTAAATTGCGGTGATCTAATTCATATCACGTCAGCGCCGTCGCTTATCCACCAAGCCTATGTCCCACACTTAAATATTCACGGTCGGCTTGCTAAGGGAAACTTTGCTTATGCCAAGTAGCAAGCCAAGATGGCTAGAAAAATCCGGATTAGGAAAAATTTAGCCCTCGGGTATAGATGGGGACATAAAAGCGGCTGTCGTAAGGCATTCAGGCGTTCCATCAATATATTTTGCAAGGATCACGGGCCTGTTGTTCATCTACGCTAAATATAGATTCAGATATGGTAGTACAGTATCACTATGCAAATACGTCATCTTCGTATTTATGGTTAATTACTGAAGGCCATATTTGCTATGTCAATATTATGACAGCGTACTTATAATAAATTCACTCGCGGGTGTCTATTTGCCTACTTTTGCCAGCCTTGTTCAGTCTTCCATATGCTCAAAGCAATCTCCACATACGCTTGTTAACAACATTTACTTCTATATCTCTCTGCCAGATCCCTTTTCTCCATCTCGCACACCATGTCCGACTCAAAAGGGTATCTCAACGCCGCTTCCACTGGTACCATTAAATTCGACAATCTCCTCATGCAAAGATGGTTAGTCCCAGCCCTTGTGACACTCGTTATTGCAGGGCGTCTTCTTCTTTTGGTCTTTATCACCTGGTACCATGCTCAGAAAGGTCGCAGGGTAGGCTGTGATAGTCGGTCATGGGATCGTAGGTGTTTTCTCCGCGTCGGAAGTAGTGTTTCCCTACCGGGATGGCGGGGGATTGGCTGACTGGACTTAGTTTACTACCGATGGCGAGAGTTGGTCGCGTTCCCGAGCACTGCTACGGCCTCAATTTACCCGAGACCAGATGAGCAAACTTGACAGGGAAGAACGCCACGTTCAAAATGCGATGCGTGCCATTCCGATGCTATCTGACGGCTACTCTTCCGCAGTGGATATTCAAGCCATCTTCTTTCGCCTTACTCTTGATTCGGCCACAGAGTTCCTCTTCGGTAAAAGCTGTGGTAGCCAGATCGCTGCTCTGGAAAAGGAAGTGGGACAGACTTCTGATGATTTGACCGGTGTATGTGGTATCTCGCGGAGCGACTCCGGTTCGAGCGGCTGTACTGGATCATCTACAATCGGGAATTCGGAAGTGCATCGACATTGTGCACACCTTCGTGGACCAGTATGTTCACTCTGCTCTCAAGGAGGCGCAGCAGCAGGAAGACAAGGCCCAGGGTATCGAAAAGGTTCCATCGCAGTATATCTTCCTAAAAGCCCTGACTGGTACTACAAAAGTCTCTCTCAGGTTGCGCGATGAATCTTCAAACGTCCTCTTAGCAGGCCGTGATACAACGGCTTCTCTACTGAGCTGGTCGGTCCTCCTTCTCGCAAGACACCCGCACATCTTTTCAAGCACGTCTTTCCCAAATGCAAGATTATGCATAGTGCACGGATGGATGGATGAATAGATAGTTGAATAACTTCGTTTACCCTGACTCCTTATAAGTGAGAAACATCATTTAGGGGACCATAAAAATTAAGAAAGAAAATATAACTGCCAATCTTCTAAGGCAGAAATGATGGAAAATTGGAACTAAGCTTATGACCTGTCTAGGAAAGTACTTAATCAGTACTAAAACCCGAATGATCCAGGATCTAGGTTAGAAGTGTCCATTACGAAAATACGGGGCTCTCTAGAATCATCTAGAACTTATTGAAAATAACCTTATTATGAGCAGCTCTTCAGAAATAAGTTCCAAAATACCCTAATACTTAAGGAAAGGGAATGATCAATATATTTTCTTAAGAAATAGTTTTGTAGTTAATATGGGTTATATTGATTAATAGTATCTAAATCAACTTCATGTCAGTATCCTTTCATATCAAATTCACTTCTCCTTTACTATCTTCTTACCTAGCCTTATACTTCGTTATAATTAACTTGATGACATAGCTAAGATTTAAAATGATGATATAAAGATACATTCAAAACCAAACGAAGTGATAAATATAGTATGCGGTTTGGGCTCTTCTCTACTCACTATAAAGTAACATAAACAATTTTGGTTGCTATTGTTTTCGTTGTAATTGACTTCTCTATGTCCCTTCACCCAAAGCCTATTTTGTTTACAAACCACTGGGCAGCACCTACTTTCACGCCGTGCTTGACGAAAAACCCCGGGTCTAGATCCTCATAAATGTGCATGAGATCGAGGAAGTTTTCAAGTCACCTCACGCGCTTTGTTGATATTATCCCTGAAGTCTTGTTGCTCATATGTGACTGCTAATATTCGGGACATTCTCCCACGACGACATCAAGCAGCCCGTGAAGGATGGTGGGTTCAGCATAGCAAGGCTTAGCAGGCGTGGCGTCATTCACAGGAGTAGATATTGATTGTTGAGATGAACCAGCTGGAGGACATTGATATCATATGGGCAACACATTGAACCAATCGTAGAGTCATATAGGGGGTTCTTCCGCATTTCATGCTGCTGGTTCTCCTTAGTATATAGATGCCTTGAAGGCTCAAGGGAACATCATTATGGGTCTTTGCCTCCTTTATGGCCAAAGTAACCAGGGGTGGGGGCAGACGAGGGAGTCTGTTCCCAGAGACCAGAGCGTTCAAGTCGCACTACTAAGGCGCTAGCCTTAGATATGGGTGGATCTAAATGGATATAGCAGATATATGTATTTGAATTCAATCAAAAAAAGATTCGCCTTCTATCTAGGACTTTATCTGTCATCATATTGCCTTATTTCCCTTCCGCAGCCGCAGCCTTCGCTTTATCATCAATGGTCTTAGCAATAGCCGGGCGAGCCTTGATACGGTTCAACCAGGAATTAACATGCGGGAATTTGTTCTCAAGATCCATTTCGTTCGACCAGAAGAGCCCAGCTACCTCAAACCACGGCACAAAAGCAGCATCAACATAACTGTACTTGCCGCCAACAAGGTACTCCTTGTTCTGGAGCGATCGGTTAAGCACTCCCGAAACACGACGGATCTCGTTAACGTAGCGCTCGACTGCACTGGGCACCTTCTCGGGGTGGTAGACCACAAACCAGGTCGCCTGCCCGAAGTACGGTCCCTGGCCGGACACCTGGTAGTGTAGCCACTGCTTGCTTTCGTAATACTCCTGCGAGCCTGCGGTGAAGCTGATGGTGTGTTGCTTGTCGTACGTGTCCACCAGGTACTCGAGGATAGCGCCGGATTCCCAGATCGTGATGCCGGTGTTCGGATCTTTGAGGGCGGGAACACGACCGTTAGGATTGATTGACTCGTAGGGCTCCTTCTTTAGGTCGCCTAGATCCACCAACTTGGGCTCGTAGGGAACCTTGAGCTCTTCCAGGATCATGAGGACCTTCCAGGGGTTGGGCGTGCCGGCGTGGCCCCGGAGGGTCCAGAGAGTGAGGGGTTTGAGGGACATGGCGAGTGATTGAATGATTTATTGATTTGGAGAAAGAGATGTTCGATACAGAGACAACAAAGATCGAGAGTTAGTCTGCTTAAAAGTACTGATATACTCCAATGGCGGAAATATCAGGACATGAATTATTCAATTCGGCACCCGAGATGACCGAACGCTTGGTAAGCTGAATATTTAATTATTATATGATTTTCATAGGCGTTTATTAGGCCTTAGTTATCAACACAAACCACAGACTATGCAGCCAACCTGAGCCAACCCGGGCGAGCCTCGGGGCGTTGATTGGTCCTTGATCATCTGACATCAACACAAACAGCGCAAACTATGATGCAAACAAAATTTGCTTGCAGTGGGGATGTTTAATAATTGCAGAGCGTAGCGAACCATTGGTCCTTGGTTATCTAAACAAACAGCATAAACTTTGATACAAACAAAACTTGCTTGGAGCCAAGAAAACATTTCATGCGGCATTAGTCAAGAAATCCGGGGCGGCGACAATCCTGCCCGTGATATTCATAATCAACAAGAGCGGGGGTCTCTCAGATGGAACGATTTTTCTTTGTCGGCTTTTTATACCCTGATGAATTGCAATAGTACCTATTTAGTTCATATAAAATTAAAATCAGCAAGTCTGTATAGTCGACTTTGTCGTATATATGAAACATAGCTTCTTGCCAGCCCGCGTTTGAAAGTAGCTGTGTGATCCTTTGCTTCGATAGTTTTCTTTGCTAGTTTTGGATATAGCGGCTGACAGATTGTTTTCTACAGGAAAGTTTGCTTCGTTTACAGGTGCTGGCAGAGAGACTAGCATCGGTGTCACTATTGCCAGAGCTTTGGCCCGGAACGGCGCGGGCTGAGATGGTAGCGACTGAAATCAATAAAGAATTGGCACCAGACCCACCATCGTACAAGCATGAGTGGAAAATTATGATACTGCGAAAACATGGTTGAGTAAATTCTGAAAGCATTTAGCGTCGATCATATCGATATTCTCAGTATGTCATGGGCGGCGTGATGTTCTTTCCAGGTAGTCACTAACTAGTGTAACTAGTGGGACGAAGCGGTGTATGGTGACTAAGCAGATGTGATGTCAGGTAGTTATAGTTCACCGCTTTCGTGCACGGATAAGCAACTCAGACCATCTTTCCTTCTACAAGCCACTTCTAGGTTCTCCTTTCTTGTCCCCCACTGACCCTAGTGGACGAACTTGGACGTGGTCCCTATTTCGCAGATATACCACTTGCCTCGAGCGTTCCCCTCTACACTAGTTAGACAAGACTGATTGACTATCTGCTTTAGTCAATAACGTAGCGGCTGCACGCAATACACCTCTCTTAGAGCTTAAAGAAGAGTAGCTCGAATACGAATCATAAAAAGATAAGGTGAAAACTAGATACAAAAAATGTATATGAAATATGTATTCAATACATCTCCTCCAACTCGTAATATTTACACTGTTAGCCACCCGCTAGGTACCCATGACGCCTAACTAGGCAGATAAATCCGCCTACCAGATGATCCGCCTATAGGTGGGCTCGGGCAAGACCCATTTTGGGCGGCTCAGGGCTAAAATAAGGTCACTGAGGTAGAAGATATCAGGTAATGGGCTTATGTTTCTTCCATTTTCAGTATTGTATAACTTAAGCATTATGCTCCTTTCCAGTCTTTTAGGTCTAGGAAAGTATGTTAATGGTCTACCTCAAGAGCGCTAGCTATGTGGGAATAATTTACTGTGTAAATAATGATGTACTCAACACGCAATGTTGAAAATCTATTCTACTATCAATTTGAAGTTTATTCTCAGGCACGGAAGCATGGTCTATATTCCGCGACCCGCGTATGCTCCAATATTTGGCTTCCCTCCTGATATTTCGGCCCCCCAAAAGTCTTTTCCACCGTCATCATCAACGATTGTTCCTTTTTGCAAGGCTCCGCTTCCGTTCCGAAGCTTGTAACCATATAAACCATCCAAGGTGCTGCTATTTTGCCCCGCTTCCACGAATTTCGGGTCCCCTTGAAATTCTAGCCACGAAGGCAACTTCATATTCTGGTACATATTCGTCTGGTACTCAATGTTGGCACCAAATGGAAGAGTGGAGTTCCCAGTGGCCACAACAATATTGTTCCAAAAATTGGTTGAAGGAGGCAAATTAAGTTCGAGGTCTTTGTTGGGGCAATAGACGAGATTATTATAGAACCACAGAGTTGGAGCATCACCATTGCTATAAATCCTGCAGTCGTTTTCGAATATATTATATCTGACGATCTGCGTGGCACCGCCAGGGGAGGTGCCACAACCGTCACAGTTAAGAAAGATTCCCCCGGCGTTGTCGTGGCTATAGTTGTACTCGACTGTGCATGTTCCGGTGTTTCCCCAGTCGCAGTCGAAAGCCTCACTGTCAATCTCAGACATAATGGATCCATACACAATATTGTATCGCATTACCGCATTGTAGCATCCGAGTACCCAGATGCCAGCGAAATTTCCGCCGGAGTATGGGTATATCCCGTAACCAAGGTCTCCAGCAACGTTATGGTCGATTAAGGGCGATATTGCATAGGAGACGACAATACCGTCACCACCAACTTTTTCAATCATGTTATCGTGCACTCGTAGGTTTCTGCCCTGATTATCAAGTTGGCCAAGGCGCACCTTGATACCACCCCCGCCACAGTTAGACATATTATTGCCATATATCTCAACATCGTCATATCGGGAATTGTTCGTGGTTCCTTGGAGTAATATGCACGCTGAATTGCTGAAGTCGCTTGAATAGAGTCGCTTATTTGTACTGCCAGCAACAGCATCAATGCGCAGATTCTTGATTGTAATACCAGTGTGGATGCGACCGTCAGTCGCCTCCACATCAATACCCTGGCGGCGACTTTCGACCCCGGCCGCATTTGTGAGAAATAGATCAGACACAATCCAGTAATCCACGTTTTGAAGGTAGACGGTCGCATTGAATCGACCTTCCGCATCAATTACAGGGAGTCCCCCGTGGCCATATCGAGTGATGGTGATAGGATATTCCTTTATGCCACTTCCTTGGGGCATCAGTTGTCCTGTGCAGTTGACTTCTGATTTGAAGAGAAGCTTGTCACCCGGACTGAAGGTGAAATCATTGACTGAGGACAATGACGTGTAGGGGTAGGCTTGTGAGCCATCCCCAGAACCGCTTTCTGAACAGTCAACATAGATCGATTTGGCCGATACAATGGGCAGCCCTGCTAACAATACTGCGAGGAGCCCGACTTGAGCCTTCATTTTGGAGATGTCTTTATATGGGGAGATTTTATTGATGCCTTACGTGGCCAAAGTCGGCACTTAATATATATACAGCTGGAAATAAGTATGAGCTGCTCAGAACATCAAGTGTAACGTTACCCATATCTCGACCTGATAGGAACACGTTGGCTCGCAATCATTGTAACCCACATTTACAGTCACGTCTTTGTAGTTCATCCCTTTCTATTTGCGCCAAGACACCCCGCATATTGAGATGAAACAATCCCCGCTCGTGGCTGGGTGTTTACCAAAGGGGATCCAACGCGATTGGATATCAGATACGTGGGGGTTTTTTTAACCGATCAACCAGTTCCACAACTTGCAGACTGTGCACGCGCTAGTGTACGGAACCTAATCTACTTCGGTAAATCTAGACAAATAGGAAGTGCCGTCGGCATTATTTACCTCATTTTCGAAGATAACGAATCCTGGAAAGTAGTCAATACGACCCAGCCATTCGCTTAGTAGGAATAGAGTTAGTGCTCCCTAGGAAGCAATTGATCTTCATACCAAGATATGAAGCAGTTCTTCGATATCACTGTTCCATCGCAAGACCTCTATGACTCACTCACCTACATCTTCGAGTCTTATGTAGATAGACCTCCCTCCTTTCTCATACCACATATTCTGACCATACCGTTCCACTATCATCGACTTGTGTATCCGTAGAACCACCACTCTCCTGATAGCTGCTCAAAAATGTTTGAGGAGGTACTATGACGTACGTATTGTTCTGTTCGTCAGATGATCTGATACCTGAGTTATAAATTTGCCAATGCGTCGTAGGTTTCAGTGATTTTGTTTCACATCGTCGGAGTATCAGCATATTATCAGACCAATCCCATTCTAATTAAGCATATTTTCCCACAATGAGGCTATTCTTAACTCTGAACTTCACCCTTTTTTAAAAAAAAATTGGGACTGCGGCCAGTGCTTGCTCAGACCTGAAACCCCCAACTCCGACAGGGCACTTTCCACGTCGTTCGACATGGGTCCACCCTGGTGTGATGGTTAGCCAGGACCAGATCGATTACTTCAAATCAGAAGTGGCTGCCTCTTCGTCGCCTTGGCTTGCGGCTTATAACCAGCTTCTTGATCAAACGGCGGTCGCTAATGCAACATATACGCCCTCACCAGTACCAACCGTTGTCTGTGGGTCGTACAGCATCCCAGATGTTGGATGTTCTGCCGAGCGCGAAGATTCTCTTGCAGCGTATGGCAATGCCTTGGCGTGGATCGTTAGTGAAGAGCAGTCATATGCAGATAGAGCCATTGATACCATGAATTCTTGGTCTTCGACTATCCTCACTCATAATGATTCTAATGCGCCTCTTCAGTCCGGCTGGGTCGGATCAGTCTGGGCTCGTACAGGAGAACTTATCCGCTATTCCGATGCTGGATGGAGCACTACTAAGATCGAAGACTTTGATACAATTCTATCCTGAGAAGTATATGTGATTTGGTAGGTGTAAGAGAGATAGTCAAGATAAAAAGGAACACGCTTGCCCGCTGAGTCGAAAGTGGTCCGGTATATAATGTCTGATTTCCCTGGAAGTTCCAATAAGTTTATTTTTGGATATGATAAGCGTGGTTCATGGCTCGTGTAAAATGTCGCATGCAACTAGACACAGGTCTATCATAATATATCTGAGGTAACACAATCGACGGGGGATGTGGGCGGTTGTGAAGATGGCGACAACTGTTCTGTCGAGATTGCTGTGCCGTCTTCAAGAGCCCGCTTTTTGATATCAGACACAAAGTTCTCAAAATGTTGCGGAATCCCGTCACCATGGTGAGAGCGTGGACTTAGATAAGACATATTACTACATTCATCAAACCACGGCTTTCGGCGTTCATAAATTTCTTGTATGTCTTGTGGAAATTTATGCCGAGTCTTGTCAGCAAGAAGATATTCGGCTACTTGTTTCATATCACGATGAACAAGAAGAACGATGCCGTTGGCGTGCCACTCTTTCAGCAAGACGCGTGCCTCTTCCGTTTCGACAATCCCACCGCCGCATGAGATGACATGACTTCGTGGCTTTGTTCTCATGACCTCTTTCAGAGCGGCGACCTCGAGAGGTCGGAAATTTTCCCAGCCAAAACGCCGGATCAATTCGGCAGATTTGAGTCCGTTCTGCTCTGCAATCATCTCGTCTATGTCGACAAAGGTCCAGGACAATAACTCCGCAAGCCACTTGCCCATGGTCGTCTTGCCTGTTCCCCTCATTCCAATGATAAAAATGGATTGATGGGTTGTCATTCCATTATGAGCGATAGACTTTGAATCTATATTGCTCTGTGTAGAGATATTTCGGTGGTTGTTCATTGTGAAAATCAATCCGAATGAACTCCGAATGGTCAAGGTTGAACTTGGATTGACGTACCGACCGGGTCTCGGCCAGCGACGGGTGCCCAACAAGTCGCCGGTGATAGTATTAAGATCCGACAAAGTATAATAGTTAGGTTTAATAGCTAGTTGGGCGTTGGCAATGGGTAATTATCATATATGAGTTATCTCTGGCGAGCATTGAAAATTCAGATGGAGTCACATTTTTGACTCAACCATGCGTCGCACCGCTGCGGACCAATGATCGGCAACCTCAGCATTGGCAATCGGACCCACTCCGCCAACAATACTCCGTACTGCCATACGAATGACTGCTTTGACTTCAATATTCAATACGCGAAGTCTATTATCATTATTGTTCCAATAATTTCAAGTCTTGCTTCGACGAAGAAGCTTCATAAGAAAAAGACAATACAATTAGCCGATATCAATTTTCTCTACAAGTGATAGCTTCGACACGGAAGAGTAACGGAGTTTCTAACCATGTAGAGGCTGCTGCATGATTTACGCGTAGCAATGGTTACCAAGCATATTGTTTCTTTGATTCCTGCAATGACCCAAAGTAACCAGTATTTTGTGGAGTGAGATACCTTGGGAGGAAACGAATTTCTTAGAACGCCATTTCAAAAAAGTCCACAGGGTTGTCTGAGATGAAGAACTGGTCATAGTCGAAATTATTCAAATTCGGCATCTCTGCTACCAAACCATCGAGGTCTATTGATTCTGCCCCGCGGGAAATGTGTGAATCATCATGCGAACTCTCCTTGCAGTACTCGAAGGAGGCATCGAAGTAGCCATTTAGGACATTGCTGAGAGTTTGAGCGTCATTCTTCTTCCTTTTTTGCTGTAATAGAATCAACAAGCCTGCTGTTCGAAATGCCTCCTTCATAACTGCAGTATCATAGATTCCGGAAATGATTTTGAGAGTCTGTATAGCCTCATCTAAACGAGAGAGGGATTCAGCACTGTCTATTGCAAGCAGGGTACTGACGATCTGGAAGGGAACATTTGCAACGTGACTCCAGGGACAATTTTGGTATGCCAGCTCTTTGGCACAGGCGAGGGACTTCATGATGAGGCATAAAATCCGGTCCATGTCTGGTCCGCACACGTCGAAGTGAAGTGCACGCAGTCTTCGAAACACACAAAGCATAAGATTGCACTGTGATAGGACAAATGGGGGCTTTGTATGTGAACTTCCAAGAACATTAGATAGTATTGCGGTGAGTTGGGTAGAGTCTAGCGAGTTGTTTGGTTCCAGTGTCTCTGAGAGGGGAAGCAAGTTCAGCATTTCAGCTGTATAATCCCCCTCTCGGCTTGTTGGCGAAGTGTAAGACGCTCCACGCAGTACTACTCTTGATCGACCCAAATCGAAGGATATCCAAGTGTTGAGGTATTGCACAAATCCAACCAGCCGTCTTCGAATGTCAGGGTCGACATTCTGTGGCCTTTGAAGGAGAAGTGTCCCAGACGGGGACTCTAAATGGAGCCCTGATGCTTCTATTAGGTGTAATAATGAGCAACTAGCCATCCAAGTAGTGTGTGGAGAGCTCGTCAGCCGCAGGTAGGCTAGTCTGAGAGCCCATCCCGAAATAGTAGTCAATGATGGTATGCCGGACATGGAACACTGTTCAAGAGTTGATCGAGCAGACTCAACTAGATGCAATTCTGCGGCGATAGCCTTTCTCCGGGAGAAAAGGTAGCCCATTGCCGCCACTCCACATAGAACCGCGTCGTAAGGCTCCAATGTGGACTCTCGCGACCATCTCGAATCCAGGCCCGCGAAGAAAGTCGCACGATCGATATAACCGTAGTAAGGGTCTACTTTGTCGAAGTAAATTTTTGCGAGGCTCGTTATCTCCCTGTAGGATACGATGTTCAAAATAGACAGAGGGACAAAGTTCCCTGGCAATTGTCGGGCGCCAATATTCCAGGCAAAGACTTTAGGCTCGGGCGCATTGGCTGGGTCGAGTTTGAGCCCCAGCCCCCGCACGAAAGCTGCACCGGAGTTCGATTCCAGGGATTGTGATTGTATGTCCTCGGGGTGTGGACCTATGGATCGGCCGCGCGGAGATGTAGGATTCAAAGGAGTCCCCTTCCCCTGGTCTTCATTGGGCTCGGTCCGTTTTTGGGCTGGTAACAACTGGTTTTTGTTCCTTTTTTTACGACCGGTGATATCGTAAAAGCACTCGTATTCAAAGTCACTGCAAGTTTCGCAAGGCTGACGACCATCACATTTTTTCTTACGATCTCTGCATGGTTCGCATGCGACCTTGGATCGGCGGGGGCGTTTTAAGAGGTTGGACATCGCGGGAATCCTCCCAAGGGACTGCGGCGTCGCTCGATGAAGCTCACTGCGGGACACCAGTTGACACAGGTCACGTGTGAACCTAGAAGTAGCCTCCCAGGTCAGGTGACAGTCACATTAAATTGTATCAGTCTTAACACCTCTTTCTGATACCAAAACTGATAGATAGCATGAACCATCTCCAGTTTCATGAGATATCTCATATCAATTCGAGGAGTCGTAAAATTTGACGGTACAGAGGCGAAGGAGACATCAGAGAAAGATCTACAGTAACACAAGTCAAAAATCGTAGGTGTAAGGACACGTGATGTCAATGCAATGTCGTCTTGTTTTTGTCTACTTCCGATTTATCCTTGTTGCTTCAACTTCATGCTCTCGGATATTCTCATTACAGTCGGCTTCATCGCTACGTGAGCCGAATTCACTCGTTTGGAACGGGGCGCTAGTGCGGGGGGGCGGAGGTCGGAGGATGAATTGTCCCCGATCCTTTTAATTGACGCGGCATGGTAAGTCAGATCGCCGAAGTAAAGCATTTCTCGCCTTAGCCCCGAGGAACCTTGGATCACAATCCTAGAATCTTCTATTCAATATTGCCAATACCGCCATCGACAGCATTTGAGATCCTACGTAATATATATTCCAACGTTCATAATCATCAACAGAGCGGGAATCACTGACTAGGTATGGATGCTCAAATTATATTCTGCAATCAATTTTCCTCTTCCCGGCGCATGTCGTGAATTTCTTATGTGACGGAGATCTTCGCTGATTACATATAGAAAATATACCACTCAAAATAATTAGTATGGAAAAGGAGACTTGGCCAATAGCGGAAGACTGGCATTCTCCCTTGTCGGACAAGGATTCCATTACTGGAGATGATAGGGTCGATCTATACCACCGGGCTACGGCACTGGCCCGGGCGTGAGCTCTGCCTATGCAGCCAAGACATAAACCTACTAGGTATCAGTCTCCTGGCATGAACTGACGAAGCTTCAGGAGTGATCATCCCCACATATCCCCACGCGATATTTCCCCCCTAGCCGAGGGTCCCAGAGACACAGCAATAAATTGGTGACCCCGATGTGCTAATAAAATTAAGACGGAAGCCTGTGACTTTTGAAGGTTTTTCTCATTCTTATCTACAACTGATATATTTGTTTGCCAATCTTGCATACCAACGATGCATTTGCAAAATACTGGATTAATATTTCTCCTTCTCCCTTTTGGCCTGGGCTCGTCATTCTCAGACCCATTTCACGCCTCCTGTGACACTTCGACACTCAACACCACCTCTGGTGTTTACTATGCGAAGGAGAACCAGACGATCTTTCAGATTGCCGATGCTGTGAAGCGAGGAGCCTGCGATATCGCGCGGTATAACCGTATGGCGGACGCGATGTTCCCTCTGACGACCTATGAGGAAATTCTGATCCCACCCCAAGTTTGCAAACCGGACAACTCCACTTGTTTAATTGTGGCGAAACCGAATGCCACTTACGCGGACTGCATAGTTGGTGGTCCCCATACCTACACTACCCTAGCGGGTGATACAATGGCCTACATTGCACTCAAGCTCAATCTTACCATTGACGCTCTGCTAAGCACTGCCTGGGTGCCGAATATGGGTTCTTCTACCGATCCAGTGGAAACGGGCCAGAGCATAAAGCTACCTCAGTGCAGTCCCAGTCAGTGCACTGTCCGGCCCGGAGAATTTATCTATGGCACCTACAAAGACCTAGCTGTCAAACTGGGCACCACACCCGGCCAGCTGATGGCGTTCAATCCGACCTATAACCATACGGTTGCCCCTCAGGGCGAAGGTCCTGTCTTGTCGATGGTAAGCGACTGTGTGCTTCTATCGAAGAATATTTCAATCATTTCCTGAATCTCTTTGCCTTCACGGGTAGCACATGCAGTTCATGGAACCAAGCGTCGATGACGAGTATACCTAGTTGTGCTCTAGGGTATCCATCCACTCTGTTTGATTACCTACACTCTTGATCTACCCTGAAGCTAGTCAGTTTGCCTTCTCTGTGAACACAATATTCTTGGGATGACTCCTGCTTGATTACAGGTCGTGTCAAAGACCTCTGGCATGTCAGGTGTCCATGTCAGCCCTGGAGACCGTAGATAGGCTTCTTGTCTCCTTGACTCTTATTCCTTCCTCATACACCTGTTAGCATGCATATGTGATCGCTCCCATCTGGTTTGTTCTTCTTCCGTATAAATATCATCACGTAGAGAAATTCATGCTAGCAGATCTATGATTTAGTCATTCGATCATGAACTCAGTCTTCCGCTCTATATAACCCAGGGCTAATAGTCGCTCGATCCATAAAGTCAAGCGACTTGAGAATCAGATTACGCCATATGACTCCATTATTTCG
The DNA here is from genome assembly GCA_030710325.1 of Penicillium sp. 91 TS-2023. NCBI lineage: Eukaryota > Fungi > Ascomycota > Eurotiomycetes > Eurotiales > Aspergillaceae > Penicillium > Penicillium sp. 91 TS-2023. The sequence goes on along the minus strand of JARWGP010000021.1, from coordinate 5,726,057 downwards.
AATGCAGGCGATAGTACGGTAGTGGACGATGGTGCATGGCGGGCAATACCAAAACCGTCTCATCTGCTCTCTAGGTATGGCTGTATTGCTATTCTGTATAATATAGAACCGTCATTTAGTCGTGATTTAAGTAAGCAAGCCTATAGTTAGTTATACTAGAACTGAGTGTTCAATTTTATATTTACAAATTAGAGCCGTTGCAGTTCGCGTATAACAAGATCAAAGGCTGGAATGCTCAAATTTGCAATCCTTTTACTTGTCGAAGGTTTATATCCCTACGCATACGTTTCACGCTTCCACAGGGCACAATACCCCTGTAAGCACGATGAGAGTGTTCTGCTTTGCCACTGGAACCCCCACCCTGCCTTCCCCATCGGAACCTAAATAACCTCCGATATTCGTGACCTACAGTGTCTACAGAAACTATTTTGCTCTAAAGGTTGCAGGGGATGAATGTTTTCAAGTCATTGTCACCGAAATCCTGTCCTCGCCGTTGAAACATACGCATGGTATATGCTTCACACCATTGCGCAAACAAATAGGATAAAAAAAAGAAAGACACTTTTGCATAAGCCATCATGTTCAAAGGAATCACCGGGGAGACAAATCTGGAAAGCCGACAGTCCGATTCTTGTCCCCGGATATACTCTTATCACTCCACGATCCCCACAATTTGTGCGGGGAATGGTCCCATACGCGGATTTCCCGGATATTAGATCAAACATTTAAACGCATAAATAGTACATAAAAGGAGGTTTCTGAGCTATTGTATCTACACAAACGTCGTTTTTTCTCTGCCGCTGCCTTCTTCGTTATAATGGTCCAGCTGATTCGCTTCGCCTTGCTAGGGCTCCCTGCCTTCGCTCTCTGCGAACTAAATCCTCCATACTATGCCGATTTGACCTGGCAACCGGCTCGTACACTGTCTAACTGGTCAAACCTCACCGTTCAGACCCGTACAGGAACTTTTGTTGGCATGTTAAATGACACATACCCCAATGTCCGGCAGTTTCTACGTGTTCCTTTTGCCCAGGTGAGAACAAGTTTCAACTTCTGATATAAATCGTCATCAAATTTTAACAGCTCTAATTTATTCTTCAATAGCCTCCACTTGGCGATCTCCGGTGGCTCCCACCTCAGAGGTTGCCTGACTCCTCGAAAAGAATTGATTCGACCAGATATGGCCCGGGTAAGGAACCCGACTCCTGACTATCCCAATCATGTGTTGTTGGCTGTAAAATCAGCCAGTGCTAATAGTCCACTTGCATATATCAGCATGTCCGCAATACGTTGCCTCGAGCGACGGCATGTGGTCCGAGTACGAGCCAACCAGTCTCTTGCTCAATGTAGGCGAAGCCGATAACCAGGGTTCGACAGCCTGGTCTTCAGCTGAAGACTGTCTGTCGCTGGCCATCTGGACCCCATCTAACGTGAAGGAATCCTCCAAGCTTCCCGTTGCACTATTTGTCACCGGTGGTGGAGGAGTTACTGGTGGAATCGAGATTCCATCCCAGCTTCCGTCTCATTGGGTGTCACGGTCTCAGGAGCACATTGTGGTCACAATCAACTACAGGTTGAATATTTTCGGAAGTGAGGGCTTATCGCGTTCTTTCATCTTTTGCTTGATTGGCTGACTGACTTTTCTCATTCCCAGACCCTAAATCGAAAGCCCTCAAGGAGAGCTCACTGACTCTGTTGGATGTCCGCGCTGCGGTGGAATGGGTACGTGAGAATATCGAGGCCTTTGGGGGTGATCCCGAAAACATTATGGTAAGTGATTTCCTTTTTTTTTTTTTGCCTTGAAATTCCATAGCCTTCAACTAATCTAACATTTCCATTTCCGCATTAGCTTTGGGGCCAGTCTCAAGGTGCCGCGTTGACCCACTTATACACCCTCGCCTTCCCGAACAACCCACTCGCAGCCAAGTTTGGCATCATATCCCAGCCGCCTTCAGTGACCATTAACCTAACGGAAACAAATAATGTCTATGATGATTTCCATATTGTGGCCCAAGGACTTGGCTGTAACTACGGGGGTGACGCGGATGCAGAGCTTGAATGCATGCGCCAGGTCTCCTGGGTGCAAATTGAGGAGTACATCAATCGGTATAACGGCACTACTTCGTTGGAATTCACTAATTATATTCGTGTGTCTGCCCTTCATACACATTTCAGGTCTGTTGATTCACTGACCCTCTGTGATAGCGGATGAGAAATACATATTCTCAAACGAGACAGCGCGATATCTGGCTGGCAAGGTAGCCCGAGGACCAGCTATCCGGTCGGACGCATCTAGGGAGCAGGCCAACGCAGATGAATCAGTCACTATGGAGGTTGAGGGTGAATGGATCTGCACTGCCTACGAAGATTCAATATTGCGTGCCTCCCTGGGGCTGGAGACATATCGATACTTATGGGCGGGGAACTTTTCCAACATCAGCCCAGTGTCTTACCTTGGAGCCTTTCATTGGTCTGATCTCTTGATGATCTTTGGAACCTATATGACGGATGCTGGTGATATCTCGGAGCTCGAAGTCAAGACGTCAGAAACGATGCAGGACTACATTCTGGCCTTTCTCAAAGATTCATCATCGGTAAATTCTGCGGTAGGCTGGCCGGCTTTCCATGCTGGTGCACCGCACGGTGGGCTTGTCTTGGAATTCGGTAACCAGACCACTGTGAAGAACATCACGGGCGAATTTCTCGAGTCTGGTTGTTGGAATTCATCCATACCCTTTCCAATTTATGAACCTAGGAAAAGACCGGCACGGTCATGGTCTGCATAGGTCCAGAGTGTATGCTGACTTGCTTTCGACATTCTACAGCTCTTTGCAGGCATCATGTACGGCATTTTTCACAAGACGCAAAGTATCTGAACTGATCTGTGCAAATAGACGGACACTTTTGCTGTCATTAATGAGCTCAACCAGCATTATCTTTCCTCTCCACCGTTTTGCGTAGAAGATGCATAAGACAAGCAAGGGCAAGCTGGTCTCATACTACAGTGATTACAAGATACTGAAGTTTTACCCCACCGATCTAGTAAAGCCTATCAAGTTACTTCCAAGCGGAGTAGAAGCCCCCCAAATGGTTTCATCTACCTAATTTCCCTACACCATTGAGCCGAGGCACAACCAAAGGATAGTTATGTATTCTCATCTGCTTCACTGTCACATAAATAGTCTCCTACTGTGCAGATGCCTTTCAATTCGCATTACACAATTTTTGTTTATTTCCTTTTCTACTTGGCTAATCTCTAAATAAAGATGATCTTATGGCCCATTGAAAATTCAGGTGATGGGAAATTACGCGCATCTCCTTAAAGAAGACCAAGCCTAGATTCTCTAGACGCTGCGTGGGCATTATGTTGGCATACGAGAAATTATACTCACGAGGAAGGGTTAAAATGCCTGTTGAATTCGTGATCACTGCTCACGATTCGGAAGCATATTTACTCGTCACATTTGAATCCATAGATCCTAGATACCCTCGTTGGTAGGACTGGAGCACGATGTACCGGGATAATCAAAACGAAGATGGGCTGCGGAAACGAAACATGAATTCTATTGGCACAGTAATTGCAAGATGTGACTCTAATAACGCCAAGGACCGGATATCAATAGTCTATACATAGTTCTCGAAACAAAACCCTAGACATGCCTTCCGGCATCGTGCTCACCATCATGCGATAGAACCGAGATATCGATCTGTTTGGTGATACCCGTTGTTCCTTCATGAACCTGCGTGGGGGAATCAGGGTGGCCAATCGTTGTGCTAGTTTGGGTGCTCTGATCCAGGATTCGCTCAACGCTATCGTTTTTAGTGTTGTGGGACTTGAATCTGCGCACGCCTTGCGACTGGCGTGACTTGTGTGGACCGGTCTGGCGACTAAGCTCATAGGATCGAGAGAAGCCACCGCTGGAAATCTTTCTCACGGATGAAATGATCAAGGGACGGATGCAGGGAATGGAGGACGTGATGATGATGATGGCATTTTCAACATATGCCCAGCGGATCAGTTCGAGTCCTCCTGTCGTTCCCAGGTTCGTGATGCTGGGTACTTGGTTGAGCTTGGTGGTTTTGACGATAGAAGCAACCATGGCCCTGATCCGTCAGTATCTCATTACTCATCAGGAGAAGGGATAACTTACACTATGCCAAGACTGAGCAACACGATCAAACTAATCTTGATCCGCAGTTTGAGGTTAAGGTTCCAGAATACCACAGTCGGAAAAAGAGCGAGGAATAGGTCGGTAGCGGAGTTGAAGGCTTCAAACAGGGTCAGCGCTCTGTGCGATCCCTGGTCGTCGCAACCCAAACAGCGGACTTACTGTTCGAAAAATAGGCAAAGTTGATCACTGCTACCAAACTGCCACAGGTTGTCTTGACGGTGGGGTCCCATAGGATGTTGACATTGCGACAGATACTAAGGGGCAACACGGCCGAGACAATATTTCCCGCCAACTGGATGGCCAGCACGGTCCATAACGCGATCTGATAGTGCTTATTGGTGCCCAGGATACCCAAGAGATAGAGGATAAAGGCTGAGCGGGCGATCGTGGTACTCAGGGTGACGATAGGCACTTGAATGGCGATATATTTCAAGACCAGCGAGGTATCGTGCGTAAAAGGATCACCTAGCTTTGCGCCAAAGCCATGCTTCACCGATAGAGTCAAAAAGACAGTTGCGACGATCGCGAGGATCTGCGGGAGACAGCCATTAGCGGAGCAAGGAGGACGGACACTAAGGGGGTGTCAAACCTCAGCAATGATCATCAGCACATCATCCACGTTGAACCGTTTGATCTTGAATTTGGCAAAGACTCTTAAAATAACGATCACCGCGGCGACGGCCACGGCGCCCCAGACGCCTTTCTCCAAAGCGGGCCCCCCATCGGCGGATTGTGACATTGGTATAACTCGCTGGCCAGTGCCCAAGGGGAATTTAGTAGAACATGATCCAAAAATCTCGAGTTCTCCAAGGATTAAAAGGAACAGCCATGCCGTCAATTGACTTTTCGGGGTGACGAGCTGAAGGTTTGGTGTCGGGGCGAAGCTCCGGAAAAAGAGCATGAGCAACTGCCTTTCCATGGTTCCCTCGCTCTGATCTACCCACAAGCCATAGACCGGAGAGAACCACCGCATTTGAGAGATGAGCCTGGGCTGGAGCCAATGGGCATCAAGGACGGATCTCTATCCAGAGAGGGAGAGTGGAGCGCATCGGCAGGGCAGGCGGCGATTGGTTGGCTCCTCTCCACCGTGATCCACTTCACGGGCCTGATTTCCCTTTCTTTTACCAATTTGAGACACTCGATCGATCCAAGGCTCGCGGGCCCGGAAATTGAGGCAAGCGTGCACCTTTGGACCTTCACCACGGTCTGTTCAGATCCGCCGGAACTCCCATCTGTGCGCAAAATTCTGACTTCCGCATACTTTAAATTGGTTTCAAGTCCATCTGCCTCGGTTCCTGGGGTTGCGCCCTGTGCCGCGAGCCACGCCCGCATATGCCGCATATGCCTGGGTCGCCGACTAGTCTGGGACCATGGAAATCATAATATATTAAACATCCAAGCCCAAGGTTTTCGCTCGGTTTTACTCCGGGGAATTTCTTCCATCTCCACAAAATGTGTTCACCTAGATAAGATACTATTGAAATACTAGACGCACTTGGGAATACCTCCGAACTGTCCATCTGTAGAACAGAAGGGGGGGATGAGGATTACTCCGAAGAATGTTGCCTCTTTGGCGCCCCATAAATTAGGTGTGATCGTCCGGAAACTTCCTGATCTTCGCGCATTTTTTCTTTTTCTTCCCAACCCCACATCATGAAGTGGTTCCCCCTCGTGGCTCTGGCCTCCACGGCGATCGCTGCCGAGTCTCAGTGTCGCTGCTTGCCGGGAGATGACTGCTGGCCCTCCGCGTCGGACTGGTCATCCCTGAATCACACCGTCGGAGGCCGCCTGGTTGCGACCGTCCCAATTGGAAGTCCTTGCCATGCGCCCACCTACGATGCTGCCGCATGTGCTACCCTGCAGGCCGACTGGACTCTCCCGGAAACTCAGTGGGTGATTTCGTGAGGCTGATGGAATCAAAGAGGCTAACATTGCAACAGCCTGGACTCGTCTTCGTCGGTGATGCAAACATATTTCGCCAATCAGAGCTGTGACGCGTTCACTGCAAAGGACCGTCCTTGTTTGCTGGGCAATTACGTCAATTATGCGGTCAACGTGTCCACAAGCGAGGATGTTGTGTCGGCCATTCAATTCGCCCAAAACAACGGACTTCGCTTCGTGGTTCGGAATACCGGACATGAGTAAGTAGGCACGGGAGACGAGCATAGAGCATCATATCTTTGTCAAGGCTGCCGCTAATCATTCCTAGTTACTTGGGCCGTTCCACCGGCGCCGGTGCTCTCTCTGTCTGGATGCACCACTTGAACAGTATTGAATACCAAGACTGGTCCGATTCGACTTATCAGGGACCCGCGTTCACAGTCGGAGCCGGAGTCCTCGGATACCAGATGCTCGAGGCTGCCACCGCGAAAGATCTGGTGGTCGTCAGTGGTGAATGTCCCACCGTAGGGTTGGCTGGTGGCTATACCCAGGGTGGTGGTCACTCGGCTCTGAGCACTGCCTTTGGTCTGGGCGCTGATCAGACCCTGGAATTCGAGGTCATTACCGCCGCGGGCAAGTGTGTTACTGCCTCTCGCTCGCAAAATGCCGATCTCTTCTGGGCTTTGAGTGGCGGTGGTGCTGGCAACTACGGCGTGGTCATGTCCATGACCGTCAAGGCTCATCAAAGTGCTATTGTTGGCGGTGCTGCTCTGGAGTTTACTGCAGCGGGCATCACATCTGAGGTTTTCCTGCAGGCGGTCTCACTTTTCCACCAGCTTCTTCCTCAGATGATTGACAGTGGCGCCTCGGTGATCTATGAGATGACTTCCAGCGTCTTCGCCATCAACCCCCTGACAGCCTACAACCAGACCTCTGACGACGTCAAGGCTATCCTTCAGCCATTCATCTCGGGTCTTGCCCAGCTGAATATTACCGCCGAGGTGGCCTACACTCAGTATGACACATACTATGACCACTACAACAAGTACATGGGTCCTTTGCCCTATGGCAACTTGGCTGTGTCATCCTACCAGTATGGCGGTCGTTTGATTCCCCGAACTGTGCTGGAGGACAACTCGGTCGGTCTGGCAACAGTGCTCGGCAACTTGACTGCCCATGGTGTGATCGTTGTGGGTGTTGGCATGGACGTCTCCAACCCTGGAAATGTCTCTAATGCCGTCTTCCCCGCGTTGCGAAATGCCGCTGTCACGATGCAAATCGGTACTGCGTGGAATGAAACAGCGCCATGGTCAAAGATGGTCGCTGACCAATTCACGATCACCAATGAGTACGTCCCCCAGTTAGAAGCCGTCACTCCCGATAGTGGTTGCTACCAGAATGAGGGCAACTTCCGCCAGCTGAACTGGAAGGAAACCTTCTTCGGCAACAACTACAGCCCCCTTCTTTCGATCAAGCGCAAGTGGGATCCCACCTCTTTCTTCTACGTGCTCAAGGGCGTGGGAAGTGATTCGTGGGATGTCTCAAGTTCTGGTCGGATGTGTCGTGTTTGAAATAGATGTGATGAATGGGCGTGAAAATAGAGTTGGATAGACTGCGGGGGTATCAGAGTTGTTTTACCAGTTGTATATGTATATACCTGACTCGGATAGGTTGTGACTATCCATAGATGTATAATGATTGCCCAGTCCGGGGCTCGATAGACAAAGTGTTAATCTCACGCTAGGTACGCCTTGGACCTAGCATTGAAAATTTCAAGATCTCACAGGTTCACAGTTGAAATACTCTCCTCCTCGAAGCAATGCTTGGCATGAGTCCATAGTCCAGAGTGTAGAGAGTTAGCCAAGACAGCTAAGTGGGGCGCGAAGACTAGCCTTGACGCGTAAGACAAGCATTGTGCATTGCAACCTTGGAAACTTTAAGATAATGTTGAAATGTCGAAGACTTCTTGGGCAGATCACCTGTGAACTGCTCATTAAACCTGACTCATGCGATTGATTTTTCTCTCCGGCCATTGATGGGTGGTGGGAATCGCCAGAAACGGGCTTTGAGAAGAGGTGAGAACGAGGGGCCCAAACAGCGGAACAAAAAAGCCGAACAAAAAAGCCGAACAAAAAAGCCGAACAAAAAAGCCGAACGCGGCAGATGAGGGCAATCAAATCAGATTAGATGTCGGGACTATGGACTCGTGTCATCTGGACCCACGGATGCAAAAGCCGACTTATCCTTTCCGACCGTAAGAAAAATCTAATCAATCAGATGATATAAATGGCTCCAATCGCGTGGAGATCTCAAGAGGAAAAAACTTAGCCGGATTCGGGACCCGGTTCTTCATTCACATGAGTCGACATGGCAGCACGAAGCCCTATTTTCCACAATCCCTGGTATCAGGGCGCCATGTGGTTTGCATGAACGTGGAGCCACGAAAAACGAGGAAACGACTATCCAAAGCTACCACACACATCGGTTTGTCCCCTCAAGCTTTCGTTATCAATATTGCAATGTCGGAGTCCAGCTACCATGCCAGATGTCAGACGGGACACGCCACCCGGCCGAGACTAGTCTAGCTTGAGTGATAACTGATCCATCGCTTGAATTAACCCAATGGTGCGCGGGTTCTGTCGGCACACCCGCCAGATTTGTTCCTTACCACTCCCAAAGTGGCAGCGCTGAGACGATAATTTCCGTTTTCCAAGGGTTCGAGCCACTGCGGGGCTGATTGATAGGCAAGAAGGGTCCACTCAGGATGGAAGAAAAATTCAAATGCCATCAGCTGTGTGCCGAAGTTCATAGAGCGCCCTAGATTTACTTTCACTTGGTTCGGCAAAAAAGCGCGAAGATGTTACGCCGATAACCGAGCAATAGAGGTATGTTTCGTTACCTTTAAGACTCGGCCCACTGCACCTCGAGAGTTTTCTTTTCTTTTCTTTTCTCTTCTTTTCTTTCTTTTGGTTCTTTGTTTTCTTTCCAACCCATAGACACTTTTTCTCCGTCGTTTAGAGAGGCAGCCCGACTCTTTGCACGGACATCATGGGCTCGGTGGTCGACCGGCTTAAGGGCCGCAAGGCGACTCACACCGTCGACGATCTACGTCCCGTTGACGAGACTGATGCCCAACCTCCTCACTCTGGTAGCCTGGAGGCACCCAACCAAAAGGATGAGTCCAATCCAGATGAGGTCACCAAAGAAGCCCAGATCGGTGTTCAAAAGGCGGAGGCAGCTGCTCTCGTGTGGAGCAAGAAGGCAGTCTACATGATTTATGCATGGTGAGTTAAGCCACAGGGCGATGAAGACTTGCTCAAGCAGAAATATCGTGCTGATGAAACCTGGTCAGGATCTGGATCTGTTACTTCATGCTATCGCTTCATGAATATATCGGGAGCAATGTACTATACTACGCGTATTCCAAGTTTGACTCGGCTCCACAAGTTACCACGGCCTTCATCTTGGCCAATATTATCGGTGGAGTACTCAAACTCCCCATTGGCAAACTTCTTGGACTTTGGGGACGTGCCGAAGGTCTCATGGTCTTCTTGGTCGTTTACCTCTTGGGTATGATACTGCTGGCCTCTTGCGAAGGCCCCAAATCCTTTGCTGCTGGGTATGTATTTTATTGGGTCGGATTTGACGCCATTTACCTGATCCTGGAGATCTTCATTGCCGATACGTCCGGCATGCGGAATCGAGCCTTTGCGTTTGGCTTTTCCACCACTCCTTACATTTGCACTGCTTTTACGGGTCCACTAGCCGCGGCCTCCTTCCTCAAAATTGGAGGTTGGAGATGGGCCTATGGTGCCTTTTGTCTCATCCAACCTGTCGTCTTTGCGCCACTGATCATCACCTTCAAATACTATGAAAATAAGGCGCGAAGGGAAGGTATTCTTGCCCGGCAGCCTAGCGGTCGGACTATCTTGCAATCTATCATTCACTACATCCATGAGTTTGACGGTAAGCCAGTCTCTCCGGTCGATTATACCGGCATATCGAACTGACAGAATATCATAGTCATTGGTGCTCTGATCTTGATGGCCGCTTTTATTCTCTTCCTCCTACCCTTCAGCCTGGCAACCTATGGGCGGACACAATACCGCGATGCGTCCTTCATTGCTGAAGTGGTGGTCGGGTTTTGTCTATTCTTCGTTTTTGCAGCATGGGAAAAGTGGTTTGCCCGCACCCATTTCATTCCCTACCAGCTCTTGCGCGACCGCACCGTTCTAGGCGCGTGTTTCGTAGCGGCAATTCTCTACTTCAGCTTCTACTGCTGGGATAGTTATTTCTACTATTTCGTCATGGTGGTCTACAACCTAGACGTCAAGCTCACTGGCTATATGACCTCCATCTATACCATTGGGTCCTGCTTCTGGTCGCCGATATTCGGCCTATGGATTCGTGGGGTGAAAGAATTCAAATACTCCTGTCTTTTCTTTGCTGTTCCCCTCATGCTGTTGGGAGCTGGCCTGATGGTTCATTTTCGAGGACAGGATGCCGACATCGGCTATGTGATCATGTGTCAAATTTTCATTGCATTCTCCGGTGCTATGCTTGTAATTGGAGAGCAGATGGCTGGAATGTGTGCATCGGACCGTGATAATATTCCGATCATTCTTTCAATGATTGGTCTATTCTCCAGTGTTGGGGGTGCTATTGGAGATGCCGTGGCGGCTGCGATTTACACAAATACCTTCCCTCAAGGACTGCGCAAAGCCCTTCCCGCAAGTGCTCAATCAGAATGGGAATCTATCTATCTCGGCGGCTATTCTGCACAGTTGGGCTATGCCCCCGGGACTGAGGTGCGTGATGCTATCAATTTCGCCTGGGGGTACACACAAAAGTACGAGGCAATCGCAGCTACCTGCCTGGTCATCCTCCTGGTTCCATCAATCTTGATGTGGAGACATTATCGTGTGGATAAGAAACAGAACAAGGGTATGACACTGTAACGGTAGGCTGTGCCATTCGCTGAACTTGTCAACACTACACGAAGGATCAAAATCGGCTTACTGGGAGTGAACCGGTTCGCCTCAACATTTTTTGATGCTGCCTGCCATAGATGAAAGTCGGCACAAAATAATAGGGGCAACGAGAACGGGGACTGCGGTATGTGTCTGCAGCTCTTAGAAATAGAGGAAATTCCGTCAATGTAATCTGTCTTTAAGAAGGACTTGTATCTGATATAATTAACACATTTGAAGGTTAATCTAGTAAGAATCAATGCCGAGAATATTCGTGAAACACCATTTAAGCATCGATTGAGATCTTATCCATACTGCGGGTTAATCAGTGTTGGAATTATCTTCTATTCACGGCACGCAACACGCCTTAGTATTCAAGTCAATCAATAATAAGGGCTGACAGTTTACAATGTGTCATAACTCATATTCAAAGAATCATGAAGCTTGACTGATACACCTCCTTGACATCAGAAAAGTCTGGGTGTGTTGAAGGCGAAATTCGCTTTGCTTTCGCTCATATCGGCCATATCGGCCCTAAGTTCAGATGATCATAACACCTCGGCCGAAACAAAACTGTCTGATATTCAATGAATATATAAATGGGGCCAGAATTTGATCCTAGAAAAGCAATTCACTTCACTTTTTAGTAATATGCCTTTGCTGAAAGTCTTGATCTGTGGAGGGGGAATTGCAGGAAACGCCCTCGCATTTTGGCTTTCCAAGCTTGGCCACCAGGTCACAGTTATTGAGCGTTTCCATGAGCTCCGCGCAACTGGCTTACAGATTGACCTTCGGGGACATGGCATCGAAGTCTTACGAAAGATGGGCTTGGAGGAAACGTTTCGAGTTCATTCCGTCAAAGAAGAGGGACTGGGCTTTGTCGATTCCCGGGGAAGGCAATGGGCCTATTTCCCTGCAAACCACTCCGGCCAAGGCCTGCAAAGCTTTAGCAGCGACTTCGAAATCATGAGGGGAGATTTATGCCAACTGCTGCATGATGCCACTGAAGGCCGCGTCAACTACATCTTCGGAACCTCAATTCAAAGCATCACCGAACAACCTGACTCTGTAGCGGTGGCATTCTCAACCGGTCAGAATGATTTATTTGATTTGGTCGTTGGTGCTGATGGGCAGCGATCTCACACACGGCGGTTGATCATGGGCCCTGGAGAGGCAGATCCTTTCCATTCTTCGGGAATGTATGGTGGATACTTTACCATACCCAGAGAAGTGCAAGAAAATGAGGCATACGCAGCGACCGCCTACATCGCCCCAGGAAGTCGGTTCATTATGACGCGCAGACATGACCCTCTCAAAATTCAGGCGTACATGTTCTGCAAGTTCGACCCCAAAAGCATCGGGTTCAGTAGGGGTAGGGCCGATCGCGAAAAGGATGCATTGAAGGATATCTTCAGTGACGCTGGCTGGGACAGTGATAGAATCCTCAAAGCACTCGATGTTGCTGACGATTTCTACGGGGACCAGAGTGGCTTCATCAAGATGAGCTATTGGTCACGCGGACGTGTTGTGCTAGTAGGCGATGCAGCATACGGATCATCCGGTATGACAGGTATGGGCACAACATCTGGTCTCGTTGGTGCCTATGTACTTGCCGGTGAGATTAGCGAGGCATTTGACCGATCCTCTGAAGAAGTATCTGCGGCAAGGATCATCGCTGCCTTCGAGTCTTATGAAAACAAGTTTCGGCCATTTATGAATCAAGTCCAGGAAGGGCTGTCGGATAACGATTCGGCTGGTTGGAATTGGCTTTTATCCAAGTCCATTACTATCACCATCTGCTATTTTCTCTTGGCGGTGGCATCCTACCTCAGACTTGATATAATTGCTCAGTGGTTCCTTCGCGAGGATATTAAGAACTGGGACCTTCCTGCCTACCCAATCATGATTGATGCATGACATGTTGCGCTTGGAATTTGAACCATCTCCTCTCAGTGTACCCCGCTATTGTGCTCTTACTAAATGAAATTTCCGTGGCCTTTGTCCTTGTATTTCCATGTATTTGACTGTATTTGATTTTGGTGCAATTAATCAACCAAGATCAACCCACTGCTGAAACAGATTCGAGCTTTCAAAGTCAAGATTGAAAGAGCCGTCACTGAAACCCCCGAATTCGCTGTCCATAGCCCCCGTGGGAGTCACAGTATCATTATAGGTCCATGTTTCAAGTTCTGGGTCCGTAAAATAATTTTCTTTGCGGCCAGCTAGCTGTGTGAGAATTCGGTGGCATGTGTTCAAGCTTTCTTTAGCAGCATTCGACATAGCCTCTTCGCCCGATGATCCATCAAGTAGAGCCTCAATCTGAGCTGTTGCCATACTGAGAAATAGATATCCCTTCACATTGGTCTCCCCGTAAGACATTCTGTCCCTTGCGTATTGAATTACTCTGTGGGCATCATTGATCAACATTTGCTGATGTGCGCGGTGCCTACTCTTTGCGAGTATTGAAATTCCGCTGTCAAGACTAGAGTTGAACTCCAGATAGATCATCAGTGCCCCCCGTGTGATGATATCCCGAAACATGCCCCCTCCATTAATGAGCAAGCAGCAATAAAGACGATCATCAAGAAGTGCGATGAGATCGAGAGCGACGTCCAAGCACACTCTATGTGAGTGGGCATAAAGTGGATTTTCTTTAGCTTTCACAGCAAACATGAAGTGGAGGCATAAGAGAAAGCGGCGCAGAAGGTGGCTGCAGAAGCTCTGCGTGAATTGGCTAGGGGGCTTCTGGCTATGCGAGACTTCGTGTTCGATTACCACGGCAGCCTTCTGGAATGCAAGAGAAAGCTCATTCCCCAAGGCCAATACTTGATCATATTCTGGCTCCTCTTGTAGGCTGTTTATGACGATGGCAGTCTGTATTCTGAGGGGAAGAGATTCGGCCAATAAATGTTGAAAGGATGGTTGAGGCTGAGCTATGGGGTGTGTTTCTTCCGAATGATCTTGCCATATTTCTAAATTGGTGTCGCACTTTTGACTAGATGGCGGGTATGTGTTGTAGTCCGCATGAGTTATCATAGGTGCCATTCCCGAATCAAGAGCCGCCTGTACATTCATTTCAAGAATCGTGTACCAAAGCTGCCTGCGAATATCTTTTTGCCCAGGGCTCATGTCCCCCAAATGGTCGGGATCCTGATGCAGTCCCATTTGCATAGCCATTCGAATGAGTGACCCCGCCGAAATCCATACGATATCGGCACCTACCCGGTTGACCTGGCGAGCGAGAAGGAGAAGACAATGTACCTGAATTCCCTTGATTGTCAACCGATCCTTTTCCATGGGCGCAGAGAGCCAAGTTTGAGATATATGTAGCCATGTCGGTATTTTTGAGCTCAGTTCTTGGCGAACATCGTCATTGCTATGCATCATGCCGGTGACAGACAGGAGGAGAAGTAGCTCCACCAGAAAGGAGCCCGTGGCACCTTCTAGGGCATCAATACAAGCAAGGTATTCCATCATAAATGTGGGATAGTGAAGAATCGGGTAGCACGTCTCAGTTGTGGTGAAATATAGCTGTACCAGTTCATCGATGATTTGGCGGGTTGGTAATGTTCGACATAACCCTGCCGGAAGAGAGCGTCGGTTCGGACGGTCCCTCTTGATTTCCCTTGCTAGTTCTTTACATTCCGCCATCATCCGGGACACCTCGTCGTGAGGCTTCTCCCTGTCCTGCTGGGATAAACGATTCTTGAATTCGGGCATTGGCCCCAGGGTTGACAGCTCCGGTGCCTTTTTGGCAAAGGGAAATATCAGCCAATATCATCGACCTTTAGGAAAGAAGAATTACCATAGACATTGTGTTCATCCAATGGCCGTGGCCAAAAATCCTTGTTTTGGAAACCGTCCCACGTATCGGGCCTGCTGGTGCCGAGGAGCGTGGTGAGGCGCGTGGTGGGTCTTCGCCTGATCTTGGTAATGTTGAGCCATCTGCCTGCCCGGGTCGGGGCGACGTCTCCTCGCAGGCTATCATGGGAGAGTCCATTGAGTTTCTAGAGCCGTTTTTCCCGTCTTCATAGACACATGGCACAAATTTGTGGGCGGTGCACTGGGCGCATGGTTTGTTTCGGTCGCATCGGACTTTACGACGGCGGCATTCAACACAAGAATGAGCGGGTCGTCGGCGTTTTCGGATATTCTTTGTTGGTGAGACCATGGTGCCTCGGGGGACAGTCACGTATGGGAACAAGGAACTTAGGTAGTCTCCAGGGTGAACAATGAAAGGTTGTCTCTCGGCTTTCGGATCTGATATGGAACTCCGATATCTCCGGTGCCAAGCCCAACCTTTTACTACATTCATCACTAGGTCGACTATTGACGGCGGGACCATGAAAGTATACAGTTGATGTGAATTATATGTACTATAGCTGTTATATGTGCTATTTTTGGATTCGAAAATAACCAATCCTTCGAGATACCATCTGCAGAATCCCACTTTAGTCATCCATATCCAACTCAGGATTCCTCAGGAATCGTTGCAAATTTGTTAAGGACTTGCTTCAATGCGGGCCGTCGAATGGGTTTGCTATCTTGATGTCAGTGAAATGAAAGTATTAGCCTGTCGAGGTGGTATCTCACCTAATGAACATGTCCATCCCTGACTCCATACAGTCCTTTACATTACTTTCGTCCGCAAATGCACTCAATGCGACAATTGGAGCAGAATACCCCATTTCTCGAATAAGGCGCGTACTTTGGATTCCATCCAGATTGGGCATCTGTATTATCAAGGATAAGTGTCTGTTTTCAGTCTATTGAAGCAATGATGGGGCAAATTCGTACCTGGATGTCCATGAAAATGAGGTCAAAGACCGTCCCCGTTTCCATATTTGATTTCACCGTATCGTAGGCTTCTTGCCCATCCTTGACCATGGTCACATCATAGACATCTTCGAGCGCAAGCATCCTGGCGAAAGTCAGCAGGTGCAAATGGTAAGGATAGTGTGGTGTCATACCGTCGAACCACCTCCTGGTTTACCCTATTATCCTCGGCTACCAGAACGCGGGTTTTCCTTGACCCTTCATCCATTGATGATTTGCCTTGACTTGATGTTGGATGATTGGGCGAAGGTGACTTCGGGGATGAAGGAACTGTCGGTGTGAAGAAA
Source organism: Penicillium sp. 91 TS-2023 (assembly GCA_030710325.1). NCBI lineage: Eukaryota > Fungi > Ascomycota > Eurotiomycetes > Eurotiales > Aspergillaceae > Penicillium > Penicillium sp. 91 TS-2023. The sequence goes on along the minus strand of JARWGP010000021.1, from coordinate 5,709,911 downwards.
GGCTGGCTGAGACCAACCAGTCTAGGCTGAATGATGTCTGACTTTTCAAAGTTGGTAGCAATGGGCTCGCCTTTGGTGGATCCTTGATTTGAAGGAGTGCGTGCAGCATTGGAAAATTCTTCCAGGGATAAGAGACTCGGCGTCCGCGATCCTGGGTTGCTGGAGTTTTGAAAGCTTGGGGCAACTTCTTTGACAAATCGCAATGGTAGCCGGAGGGTAAACAGGGACCCCTTGCCCTCCTCGCTCTCCACAAGAACAGTACCACCCATGACTCGAGATAGCTGTGCACAGATACTCAGACCAAGGCCTGTTCCTCCGTATTTACGATTCAACCCCAAGTCCCCTTGCACAAACGGGTCGAAAATGCGTCGGTGCAGGTGATGAGGAATGCCGGGGCCGTTATCGCGAACTTCAAACAGGAACACTAATGGACGTGGACTCGACTGATCTGAGAGCTTATCCTTTGGCGTGTGTGTGAAATTCTCGGTTTGATCTGAAGAAGAAAGTCTGCTGTGAAGGCTCTTGGTCCGCACGGCAGGTCTTTCTTTGGGGTCATACTTGAACGGAAGGGAGCCCTCAGCAGCGGACTCCTCGCCGAGGCAACGAATCCACACCTCTACTTTCCCGTTCTCTGGAGTGAACTTGAGACTATTGCTGACCAGATTGATCAACACCTGAAGAATCCGATGCTGATCACCGTAGAGCACCATATCCATAAGCTTCACGGGTGCGGGCTTGCCGATTAAATCAATCTGGTGCACATCATCCAGACAAAAGGTAGCAACTCCTTCATCGGATACACTACTGCTTCCGGTGACACAATGGATGCTGAAATCAATTTTCTTCTCATGCACTTGGTTTTGGAAGATGATGGCGAGTTGTGCCCGGACATCGGAGATCTTGAACTCCTTTTCCTCCAGCTGGATGGCCTGTTCGATTTGATTTTTGCTGAAAGTCAACAGATCGTTGAGTAAGTGCAGTAGAAGGTCGCCGGACTGGTAGACCACCTGCAAGGACTTTTTGATGCGTGAAAGATCATCTTCTCCCATACAAACCGCACACATCCCCAAGATTCCGTTCAATGGTGTTTTGAGTTCGTGAGATATATTAGCAATAAACAAAGTCTTGCTCTCATTAGCCGTTTCTGCCGCAAGTTTCGCTTTCTCTAGCTCTCGAGTCCGCTCGATCACTCGCTCCTCCAGTCGATTATACTGGATGGTCAGCTCATCGGACATTTCATTGAATGTTTTGGTGAGTTCGGTGAGCTCATCTGTCACACAGTGGCTGCGTTCCTTGACTCTGCGTGGAATCTGGAAAGGACTTTGGGCCCCTTCAGCGCTGAAATTCGCGGAGCTATTCAGCCTCTCTAATGGGGCACGAAAGCGTTTGATCAGGGCAAAAGGAGCTTTCTCGTTACTTTCATGCCCCACATCTCGTTCGGTACTCTGCGTGGTCGCGGCTGTCTCATGGTGGCCAGATCGCCGTCCGTCAGCCGGGGGTGGTACGAATTGTGAAATCACCGAGTTTCTGGCTGCTTCCCGTAATCTGCGAATAGGAGCGACGGCCCAATGGGTCATCAGTGGCACGATCAGGAGGATCAAGCCAGCAGCTCCAAAAACACAGGCCAGGATGACCTTTTTCAGCCGCGCCACTTGGGAGTACGCCTCTGCATGAGTCTCCTCGACCAGCAAGATCCATTGAGCTAGCGAACTTTCCGGTCGAATTGCGCCCACGGCCACGTTTTTATTTTGTTCGTTTTTTGTCGACAGATCGCTGATAGCTTTGTGTTCATCCGCGTAAGACTGCAGCATCAAATCCAGTGCCATCGGGTAATGTGAGAGGGGGAACGAGTCAGAGGTGGAAATGCCGGGATGGCGATTGGTCTGACCCGGTAGTGGCGTGGGTTGAAAAACGTAGTGTACGTTTGCTTTCTTGAGGGTAGCCGCGTCTGGAGAGGATGTCGCGGAGGCAGGCTGGGCCGTAGAGGCAAAGGTATTTTCGGGTCTCGAGGGGCCAAGGAGAAGCACTTGGCCGGTATCTCCCATTCCATCGCGGGAACTAAGAACGCTTTGTACGTTTGCAGCGCTGGCAATGACACTATCCAGAGCTTGATATTCAGTATTAATCACACAAATTGGACTGATCAGAGGGCATCGCACGTCATATAACCCAGAATGTCCGTATTAGATGTGTTGTTGACAATTGGGATGGTTAAAGACAACAAGGAGAAGGAGGTGTTGATGGCGAGCGGGCCTAATAACAATGCCGACGTCAACCCAAGGGTGTAATCCGGGAATGCACGGACGATATCGGAGTTGCCGTTGCTCGAGGTGGTGTACGTCAAATTTGGATAGAGCGAGGGCGGGTAGCCCAGGCCATCATCTCCCAGGAGCACCGCGCTCCCGTTCGGATAGTTGTATGGAAGGGTGATGTCGGGAACCGTGGAACTAGTGACATTGAGTAGCCGACCGTCTCCTGAAACCTTCTCACTTGAATATATTGAGGCCTGGTAGAGATCGAGATACCCTCGACTACCCAAGGCCGACTGCACATCCTCTATGGAAGTCGCCCAGTTGCTTGCGGAGGTGTTGCCCGCATAGTACCGTCCAAGAGCCGCTTGGACCAACAGGCGCGTCACGATGGTTTTGCAGGTCACTTCTATGAGATCGAGGTCGGACGCAATCTGGCTGGCTTTGATCGTTGCAACCAGCTGCAAACTTTTGGATCTAGGGCACAGTCAGCAGGCGGGTTATGGCTTGTCATGGAGAACAGGCGATTCTTTACTCAACATCGATCACAAAGTCATATGTGGTGATCCACTATTCAGTACAGAGTTAGCTTGGCGAACTCGCCGATCTCTTCCTTCTCGGCATCCTTACTGTCGCGACGGCCAAAACGGTAATCCCCAACAATGTGGTCAGCAGAACCAGCAGCGCGAGCTGCACAGCGATAGGAATGCGCATCCCACCGCAGCGTATTCAACGCAGGTCATGGGTGTTGGACGTCGCGCCTGCCAGCACGAACCCGAATGCGACGTTTGCGAACTGATCAAAGGATTTGGGACAGAATCGAAGCGTTGGGGGGAGAGGATGGGGGGGAGAAAATATCGGATTGCAAGGGGGGCGAGAAGGGTGTATTAACCCCAAAGTGACAATTTCGGCTCGAAGAGAGAACCCCATGTTTCACAGCAAAGATCAGGATTCCACGCGAATCTAGACTCGAATGGATTGAATGTGACAGTCGACCCCTAGACTCAGATAGGCTTAGTGTCTGGTTGGCGATGTGGTGCGAATAGCCGACCGTGGGCTGGATCGTAGACATATATACATAATACAGGTACTGTGATTCGACCCGAGAGTGTAATTCATGCCATTGCGTCCAAGCTTTGCATTGTTCGATTCCAATATTGCCAATTCAACGAGTTGCCTAGGTAGATTTGGGTGGGTAAACAACCCCCCCGTGTCCGAGTCTAGGAGGATCCAGAGCGTCCACGGTTAGCGCTCCAAGTTCACCCGGGCATTCTACTTGCAAATCACACCGGAAGCATCACCAATCAATTTATACATCCTTGATCCAGTTCCATCTGATCTTCATAGAATCTAACATGTTTAGCCTCGGCGATAAGGCAATTTTTAAATCCGTGATTCCTGTCAAAAACTCCGAGGCCAATTAGAAAAAGAAAAAGAACCCCCCTCCATAAGCTCCAAACCCTCAAGTACCTGAACCGACTATAAGCGCATCATTTACACGCAAGACTCATATAAACTGGACTAGAGCCCTTTCGCGTGTCACAATGGAATCACATAACACCCGGTATCTCGCTCGCCAACAGGGCGATGCCTTGGTGGCGACCGTCACTGGAAGGCCGGTCGCATTCGGGCCCATGGAGGTTCTGATCCGCGTCAAAGCGGTGGCCATCAACCCAGCCGACTATAAAATGATTGATGAGGGCCACAGAGTCACCTCATGGCCTTTAGCGCCAGGCCTCGATGGCGCGGGCGTGGTAGAGGGGATTGGAGCCAACGTGAAAAACGTCGCATTGGGCGATCGAGTCCTGGCGCTTTTCACCCCGGGAGACTGTGCCGGATCATATCAGACCTTTGCGGTGGTCGAGGAGAAATCGGTCGCGAGAATTCCGAGCTCGTGGTCGTTCGAAGATGCGGCATCCTTGGGGTATGTGTTTGTACTTCCGACCTCCCCAGAGCGATAGCTGATTGAGGCCTATAGTGTCTGCTATCTAACTGGGATGATGGCACTGGGAATAGGTCTCAAATGCCCTTTGCCCTTTTTGAAAGATGGACCCATCTCCGGTCTTAGGCCATCGTCCGCTCTTATCTTGGGTGGCAGCTCGGCAGTGGGGGCGGCCACCATTCAACTGCTCCGTCTCGCTATTCCGGACTGTATGATTCTGGCAACCAGTTCACCAAGACATCACGCTCATCTGACAAATTATCTTCATGCCGATCACGCCTTTAATAGGAGCTCTGCTTCCTTGGTCACGGATGTGAAATCAGTCACCCCGGACTCTCGGGGAGTGGATGTAATCATTGATGTCGTTGGCGCCGGAAGCATGCAACCAGACATTTTCAATGTCCTGGACAGAGATGGACCACAGAAGTATGCTCAAGTATGGACGGGGAATGCCCAAATTCAGGCTCCGTCGGGAGTGGACTCGGTGATGTTCCGAGGACGCGACCTGCCGCAGTTATCGGGAAATACCAACATCGTGCTGGCGCTGGAAACATTACTCCGCGAGGGCGAATATAAATTACCACTCCCAGTGCGGGTTGTGGGACAGGGTCGCGAGGGACTAGAAACAGGGTTGGAGCTCATGCGGCAAGGTGTAAGTGGAGAGAAACTAGTAGTCAACCTCTAGGACCTCACGTCCCCCGCACTTCCCCACATCCATGAATATCTAGGCCGAATAGCCGATGAAGCAAGCATGCAAACTGGAAGTTGCATTGATACTCTGTGATGGTGTGAATTTGAAGAAGTCGGTGAAATGCCAGTACTTTATACGAGGATTTGTCGCCAGTTCAATCCCAAAAGTAGCGAGTCCAAAGCAAGGCCCTAGGCTATACTTCCTGCACTAGACTACTAGACTACTGTACTTGGGTAGAATGCCGAGGTCTGACAGTCCATAGAAACCCATTACCCCACCTTATCAACGTAGGGTGGCAGGTCTCACGATCTCCAAATCTCTCGGCCTTTTCCCACTGGCTTTTCTGTCTTCCTCAAGTCAACCTGGTATCCAATTATCTGTTTCAAAATGATTTTCACGTCTACGCATCCAAACATTACAGGTAGGGACTATACAGGACCGTCGACAGATCTTCTCAACACTAACTACATATCGTCGCAGTACCCGAAAACATTACCATATGGGATTGGCTTTTTGAGTCATCAGACTCACCTCTTAACCAACAACCTTCAACCATCGCAGGGTTTACAAACGCCGTCACGAAAGAACGTGTCCGATATGACGAGGTAAAATACCATGCGGTCTCCATCTCGACCGCGTTGACGCGGAAATTTGGCTTGTCTCAAGGAGATTGCGTCGCTCTCTTTAGTTCAAACACGGTGTGGTATCCAGTCGCGATGTTTGCGGCTATACGTATTGGTATGATATTGCTCAAGCCCACAACAATTTGAACGGAGCTCTCCTTAACATGACTTTGTTTCTAACACAGGTGGAATGATTTCGGGGGCCTCTCCCGCTTACAATGTCGAGGAAATGACTTACGCTTTGAAAACATCAAAGGCAAAGATTTTGATGACTGCGGCTTCGGCACTTCCAGTGGCGATACCAGCAGCAAAAAACGCGGACATTCCACAGGATCGCATCATACTCCTCGAGGGGAAGCATGAAGGATTTGCTACCATTCACGATCTCATGGAATTTGGCAGAAGCTTTGGTGTAGATGGCCAAACTCCGGCGTTGAAGCTTAAAAAGGACCAAACAAACAAAGGGCTATGTGGCTTCCTTAGTTTCAGTAGTGGAACCACCGGTCTCCCCAAGGCAGTGAGTATCAATTTGAGCATTTGCTATCGATATCCCTGTGCTAAATACTAGGCAGGTTATGATCTCACACCATAATGTGATGGCACAATGTCTACAGGTTTCGCAGCTCACGCCCAAAGATCATAAGAGAATACTCGCGGTTCTACCCTTGTTTCATAGTAAGCCACTCACTTGGTTGACATGAGACGATTTCACTAAACATCCTTGGCAGTAACGGGTCTCGTGCATCAAATGCATACGCCCGTGTATATAAATGCAGAGGTCTATATGCTCCCGGCGTTCGACATGAAGACCATGCTCGACACAGTGGTCGAGTATCAAATTTCGGAGCTCCTTCTTGTGCCACCCATTCTGATTCGACTCCTCCGAGATCCCATCGTGAAAAACTACGATTTATCTCATATTCGCAGATTTTCCTCTGGTGCAGCTCCACTTTCGGCCGAAGTCATCCAAGAGCTACAACGTCGCTTTCCTCAGACAGGCTTCAAGCAAGGATACGGCATGACAGAGTCCTGTAGCTGCATTACCGCCCATCCTATAGAGCACTCCACATATGAATATGCGAGTCGAGTGGGCAGTATTGTTGCCAATACCGAAGTCAAAATCGTGGATCCTGAGACGGGAGCTGAGCTTGGTTATGGCGAGCCGGGAGAGATTCTCGCCCGCGGTCCGCAGATTGTGATGGGTTATTTGAACAATGAGAAAGCCACGGCCGAAACGTTTGACTCCGAGGCTTGGCTGCATACTGGGGATGTTGGATACATTGATCAGGAAGGTTTCATTACTATCACCGATCGCATCAAGGAAATGATCAAAGTAAAGGGGATTGCTGTCGCCCCCGCCGAGCTAGAAGACTTGCTTCTGGGACACCCGATGATTGAAGATGTGGCGGTCGGAGCAATCGCAGACGACTATACAGGGCAGCGTCCCAAGGCTTATATTGTCTTCAAGCCTGAAATTCGCGAGGGCAAAGGCAAAGAACAAATCTTGGCCTTGCTGAGGGGGGTGATTAAATATGTCCAGGAGAAGAAAGTCCGCCACAAGTGGATCACCGAGGTCGAGTTGGTCAAAGAAATCCCTAAGAGTGCTAGCGGCAAGATCCTTCGTCGGGTTTTGCGACAACTTGAGCAAGACGCCAACATGCAAGACCGAGTCTTAGTGGGTAGGGAGGATGTTCGATCTAAATTGTAATTATTGTAATTATGGAAAAGGCGACTTCAGATGATGACGCCCGTCCGCAGGATTATGCCTAGCTTATTGTCTTAGACTTCCAACAATGATGGAAGTTTAAGGGCCAGTTTGAAGAGCATATGTGAAGTGCGATAGAATTTGGATGAAAATTATTGTTCATGAAATGTAATGATCTTGAAATGTAATAATCTTGAAATGCAATGATCTTGAAATGTTCCTGAATGCAGTTGCGCATAATTCATGCATCATGCCAACGTGGATGATAAAGAGGTATCTATAAACAAAACGACTTTTCACAGAAAGAAAAGAAAATACAGAATAAATGTATATATGATAGAAGAGAAAACGAAAATCAGGCGCTCAACGCTTATGCGTTCTCAGCGTGGGTAGGAACCTGCTCCTTCTTGCGACCGGAAGGGCTGTCATCCTCCCATTGGTGGCGAGTGGGAATCACAAAGCCGCTGCTCTTCCAGGGCTTGACCTTCTGAACGTACATGTAATCAAGCTCCTCCAGAGTGCGACCCTTGCCCTCGATGACGAAGAAGTAGACGACGAACGCGGCAACCAAAAGGCAACCGGCGAAAACGTAACCGTAGGCAAAGTCAATGGCGTTGGTGATGAAGACGGTGAAGAAACTGATGAGGAAGTTCCAGGCCCAGTTGGAGGCAGTAGCCAGAGCCATGCCCTTGGCACGGTACTTGGAGGGGAAAAGTTCGGCAACGATGGTCCAGATCATAGGACCCCAGGTCATGGCAAAACCAGCGATGAAGAAACAGGTGACGACGATCATACCCTTTCCAGCGCCAGGAGTGTTCTCCGGGTTCTCAATGTCCAGCACGAAGTGGCCGATGGAGGCGAAGATCATGAACATGACAAACATCCAAATGGCACCGAAGATGAGCGACTTGCGGCGACCAAAGTTCTCAACCACATACAAACCACCGAAGGTAGTGCCGAAGTTGACGGCACCCAGAATAACCTGAGTGATGAAGCTGTTCGAGATACCGGCACCCTTGAAGATGGTCGTTCCGTAGTAGAAGAAGTAGTTGGAGCCGGTCAGCTGCTGCAAGCTCTGTAGGGCCATACCCAAGACGATACGATAGAACATGCGAGGGGCAGTGATAAACTCGTGCCACTTCTGGTCCTCGGACTCAGCCTCGAACTGCTCGCGGATCTCATCCATCTCCTCGAGGATGCAGACATGGTTCTCGGGGACACCGTACAGGCTAGCCAAGGTCCTTTGGCAACTCTCAATCTTGCCGTGACGGAATTCAAAACGAGGGCTCTCGGGGAACAGGGCCATACCACCTCCGAGAACCAAGGCAAAGAGGAAGGTGAGACCCAGGGTGATACGCCATTGGGCAGTACCCTCCATGGTGTTGGTACCAAGGTTAATGCAGTACGCCAGGAAGATACCCAGGGTGACGAACAGCTGGTAGCAACTGATCATAGCACCACGGACGTGACGGGGAGCACTCTCACCCATGTACATGGGCACCAAGAGCGAGCAAGCACCAACACCCAGACCGGTGACGGTACGGCCGATGACCATCTGGTACCAGTGACCGGATGGGGAAGAGATTTGGACGACGAGACCAATGATGAGGACGATGTTCCAGAGGGTGATGGACCACTTGCGGCCCAGGAAGTCGGCCAAGGGAGCGCCAACCAGGGCGCCAACGAGAGTACCAATGGAAAGCATACCGACGATCAGACCAGCACGGACGTCGGTGAAGGCCCACGATCCGTCGATGTCCTGACCATAGCGGCGCAGGTAGTTATCCATATCTTGGAAACCCGAGATCTGACCGGTATCAAAACCAAACAGGAGACCACCCATGGAGACGAATAGGGCCATGGTCAAGGACTTGAGGGTGACTCGGGGGATCGGAGTGTCCACAACAGGGTTCAAAGGCTTTTGTACGGGACTAGTGGCGTAGGAGGTCTCATCACTGGAGAGTTGAGCGGGAGTGATGGACTCGCCATGCTGAGCGTAGGATTCGGATTCAAGACCCATGATGGCGGTTCAGTGTAGTATAGAAGGAAGAAACCAAACCCCAACGGTTCAAGAATTAAGAATAAGAATAAGGTAGAAGAGGGTTCAAATGCCCATGGGGAAAAGAAAGGAGAAAAGTGCCAACAGTCGGGGGAAAGCAGGGCCCTTTTGTAATCCTCCAGGGACAGGGAAAAAAACATGGCCAACCGCCATCATTCGCCGAGTGGAGGGTCGAGTGGAGAGGACATTGTGGAGAAGCAAGACGCGCACGATGACCATTCTCCAGGGCCAGTAATGACCAGCAGGAACGCAACCGGCCGAAGCCGACTCACGCGGGCCAGACGAATCCACTAGAACAGGAGAGAGCCAGCCAGGAGGAGTTCCAACAAGGGATCGGCTGTGGTTCGCCAGTCACAGAGAGGAATAGCGGAGTGGCCGGCAACGGTATTGGGATTCGGGTTCCCGTCAAGAGTGGCAAACCCGGGCACGAGAATGCCGAAAGTGACGTTCTTGGCTCGGTATCCGGGGCATTTTCCAAGGATATCGGGTCCGATTGACCTCGCTTCCAGAACTTTGATCGAATTCTCGATTCAGGTTCTCACTAGGAGGGTGTTCAGTATGCGGGTAAATGTTTTACTGAATGGATTTTTCTTTTCCTTGAACTTTGGGAGTTGATTCTGGAGAAGTTGTGGGCCATTCTTCATTGGCAGCCGAAGGTTCCGACCCCAGTCATTCTCCGGACTTCTTCCCCCCAAATCCTACCCGATATGTGTCTCGGTGAGTCGCACTGCCCGCACTATCTCAACACCAACAGGTATTTCTGAGGGGTAAATGCGGAGTCTGGAGTTCCTGCACGTGTGACGTCCTTTGATATGGGGTCTATGGCATCACATTGAGACTCGCGTGGCTCTGAATTTCCTCCATCCCCTAATTTCCCATCCCCACTCAAATACTCTCAGTCCCGTTCCAATTCTGCTTCAAAACACAAGACTCCCCACAATTATTATTAAACTCATAGAAAAATCTGCTTTAACTTTCGATATTCCTCTCGGTGGCTGGCCGTAAGTGGCGCCGCCACACCCGGGCCTTGGTACCGAGTACGTCACTGCAGAGTTTGCAAAAACACAGTTCACTGATCGCCTTCAACATACCCAATCTGTCTTTTTTTTTTCGTTTTCACTCGTTTGTTTGCATGATCAATCATTTATGATCTACTACAGTCTTAAAGCCATAGCTATTGTATTGCGTATCTTTTGCAAGAAAAACCCCATTCCGAGCTAGAATCCTACCATCCGAAGCGAGTATATAGCTGAGTAAGCGCGCGGAGTAGCTCTTATCCAACGCTTTTTCCGTTCACGTCACCACACCCGCCGCGCGGTGTTATGATCGGTAAGGCTCCGACTGCCCCGGTTCATTCGGGACCTGGTGCTTCGGCTAGAAGAAGCCGACCTCCTCATTGGCGTTGTCTCCCGGTCGGGCGAAATTGGCCCCAGATCGGGAGCTTAGTTCCAACAGAGTTTTTTTCACGGAAAAAAACATTGAACAGCTCATGTTTTTAGATGAAGAAGTCTCATCCGAGGGTGACACGTGTTGGAGGATCAGAGTCAAGTTTCACCTTACGTAGACGAGGTTACTTGGCGTGGAGTCTCCGCGCCAAGATCGTGGGGAAATCCGTTCGATTGGGAGACAACATGGCACGATCTGGACATATGTCCCGATATTCCTGAAAACAGGAAATGCAGAATTTACTCAACAAAAGGAAAAACCAGGTGGGAGACTATTAGCGCAGCCAAATTAATCTGGCTCGGAATGGACCGTCCTTAGCCATTCAAGACAAGCGCATTCATGCTTCCCCGGAATAGGGGGAATGATGGAAGATCTGCAGAATTTTCCACCGGTGATAATAAATAAACAATGTTATTCTCTAATTATGAAAGTCCCCCTATTCTATCAAGTCCCCGATGCCATAAATTCCGAAACAGACTTCGCTACTTTCCCCGCTCCCGTTTCCTCAAACAACACGGAGCAAGAGGGGGACCATGAGACTTTGAATATGCCAATTCAACTCCCCGTGTTGACTGCGGCGCCGTGTCCGTTTTATTCCTGTGGTCCGGTTTCATCGCTTCACGATAGTTAAAAAGACAAGAACGATCTTAAGTTTTACCGAGTAGCCCTTTCCAGTCCTACCGTGTACACCATGCAGTCGCTGGCAATAATATTTCTCGCGAGTCTGGTCTCTGCCCAGGTAGCACCATACGGACAATGTGGTGGAAGTAGTTATACAGGCACCACAGCCTGCGAGACGGGGTGGGTCTGTCAATATCAGAACGAGTGGTATAGCCAATGTGTCGCAGGTGAGAGCGATCACAACATGGAAGTACATTGTGTTGACCCTTCGGCATCTACAGCTACAGGCACCACCACGACTACCACTTCATTAACGACGAGCACTACGACGAAGGCCTCAACAACTTCTACCAAGACTACAAGTTCGACATCGACTACCTCAACTACTGCACAGTCCCCCACCGGATTTTCCAGTGCAAACGGACTAGATTTCACCATCGATAGAAAAACAAATTACTACGCTGGAACAAATTCCTACTGGATCGGTTTTCTCACTGACAATGATGATGTTGACCTTGTGATGAGCCACCTCAACGAGTCCGACCTACGTATTCTACGAGTATGGGGGTTCAATGATGTCAACACGGTCCCCTCCTCTGGCACAGTATACTTCCAACTTTTGACAGACGGCACAGCTACTATCAACACTGGAGCCGATGGACTAGAACGACTAGACTACGTTGTTTCGTCCGCAGAAGCACACAACATCAAGTTGATCATCAACTTTGTCAATAACTGGTCTGACTATGGCGGCATGGCCGCGTACGTCACTGCTTATGGAGGTACCCAGACGGGCTGGTACACAAACGATGATATCCAAACAGCCTATCGTAACTATATCCAGGCTGTAGTTTCCCGCTATAGTGATTCTCCCGCCGTATTTGCGTGGGAATTGGCCAATGAGCCTCGCTGTCAGGGTTGCGACACGTCTGTGATCTATGATTGGGTCGCGTCAACCAGCGCGTATATCAAATCCCTCGATGCGAATCACATGGTCTGCATTGGTGATGGTGAGGCGATCTCTTCCATTCTCGCGATTTGTTTTCACTGACAACGGTTCCAGAGGGGTTTGGACTAGATACCGACTCGGACGGCAGCTACCCATATACGATCGGCGAGGGACTGAATTTCACCATGAACCTAGGCATTGACACTATCGACTTTGGCACTTTCCACCTATACCCGGATAGCTGTATGTATTAAATAATCCTATTCTAAAATTTCCTGCATTGACATTTCCTTAGGGGGAACCACCTACGCATGGGGCGATGGATGGATTACAGCGCATGGAGCTGCATGTGCAGCAATTGGAAAGCCATGCCTTCTCGAGGAGTATGGTGTAACCTCCAACCATTGCGCTGTAGAGGCCCCATGGCAACAGACAGCACTTGACACGACAGGTATAGCTGGCGATATGTTCTGGCAATACGGTGATACTCTCAGCACTGGCGAGTCTCCCGATGATGGCAATACGATCTATTATGGAACCTCGGACTTTACATGCCTTGTGACCGACCATATAGCTGCAATTGGCTGAATAAAATGAAGACAGTCGTGTCTAGTTGAGTTATGCATTGTCATTCTAAGAAATTATTTTGGGGGGGGGGGGGCTCAATATTATATATCACGACTTATATCGTCGACGTACCTAACCAATAACCTTCCAATTTCACATGAATAGAAGATAGGAAACATATGTCATTTAAAACTAACCTTAGGAGGTTGATTCCCTTGGATGACATCAATGGTTTCCGTTCATTTCTGAACCCTTGTTCTTGTCTCGGAGGTTGGGTGCATATTGGCCCAACAGTGGACCCGACCCTGCATCATGCATCAATAGACGCATATTTTAATCCATAAGACTCCAACATAATGACGATGCGCCATTATCGGTATTGGTCAATTCTGATGCTCCAGTCAAGACTTGCCAAATCCATTACCAATTGCGATCAATTGCATGTTGCCCCATGGGTGCCTATTTTCAAACACGGCCCCCAAACGGGATCCACAAGACAACTTGGGCGCCGTGAAACATGCATGAACGTACAACTGGGCACCTGGGCCCACGGGGCGCTAGGTAACAGATCGGAATTTCTCGAAACTGGGTCAATTTACATTTCTAAACATTCACGATGCACATTGTCAACTGTTCCAAGAGGTGTGCAAGGAAAGCTCAGATCCACAAGTGCTCGGTCGCATAGAAAAGAAACATCTAGGTAAAAGTAGGCGGCCAATTTGACTCCTGGAACAAAAAAAATAAAATGGATATCTGACGTAGCAAAGATCTGCTTATATGTACATCTAGGCGCTTAACAGCAATAGTCCCGAAAGTCTTACGATGGCGCATGTGGAAGGTCGGGAGTCCGATCAGCAAGGCGGTGGTGCGTATGGAAGGTTGGGTGCAAGGTCGGAATGGGAGAAGCTGCAAGGGACCATGGGTTTGTAAGAAGTGACTGCAAAGGGGTAAAATCGGTGCTGCAATGGCGAAATTATAGGGCGCTTGGAATGTAGACGATCGAGGTAGTGGGCGTAGTGGGCGTAGTGGGCGTAGTGGGCAGATAGGACAGGTGCAAGGCCAGCGCTGCAATCGGACAATTATCGGCTTTTCGTTTTCTCGATTTCAGCGATCGCTTCGGGCATGGAGTCGCTGTCGGTCTCTACTGCATCGGTAGGAGGACCACGGTAATTCTTGTAACCCCAGACACCGTACCAAACAGCGGCCATAGCCACAACTCCAACAAACACCACGGATGCGTAGTTCATGCTGGTCAAGGTGACGGTCTCCAATGTAGGCATACAGAAGAGGGGAATAGCAAGGGCACTCCAGGCTGGACGGGGGATTAGAAAACGGGGTTCCAAGACCACTCGCCAATTTGGGGACGAAAGAAAAACTTACCGAGAGCAATGACATTGGCAATGGCGCCAAAGATGCCAAGATTGAAGCTGGCATTCTTGATGTCCTCCCGACGACGGAAGACCAAGGACACGAGGATGGGGCAGGCGTAACTCATCGTCAAGAAGATGACACCAACGCCTGAAAAGGCGTTGTAGGCGGCAGTAGATCCAAAGTAGATGACACCTAGGATGATTTCGACCACCATGCCGAGCATCATGGCGTTGAAAGGAATATCGAGTCTCTTGTCAACCACGCGCCACCAACCCGAACCTGGAATACCACCGTCACGAGCAAAGGCCCAGGTGCAGCGGGAGGTAGCAGTCACGCAACCAACACCGCAAATGACTCCCAAGATCAGGAGAGGGATCATCAAGCAGAATGCACCCACATTGCTGCCGAGGGCCTTCTGGAAAATGACGGGCGTAGGCTGTCCGGAAGCGAGGTCGACCAACATGGTGATATCGGGCATGACGAAGCAGACGGGGACCAAGAAGAGGAGACCGGCAAAGGTGTTGATCACCACGGTACCCACCATGGCCTTGGGAACCATCACGGCAGGCTCTTGGACTTCTTCACAGAGACTGTTATAAAATTAGCGTCTATCCGAATATATCGTTCGGAACACATACGAGCCAATCATTCCGGTAGCCGAAGTAGCATAGGCAGCCTGCAGCAAACCAATAAAGAATGACCACCCGGCGGGCCAGCCAGCATTTGGTTCAAAACTTCCGAAGACCCAGGCACCGGAGCGGCGACCATCCTTCGCAACGACCAAAATAGCCACGACAATAGCAATCGAACCAACAATGGTCAAGAAAATCGCAAATGTCTATGCGCGCGACGATCGTCAGAACATTTCCAATTTAGGAAGGGGGGCACGTGTATCATTCAAAAAAAAATCTTTTTCGTCAGGGGATGTCACATACCTCGAGCATGGGAAGCCATTTGTTTCCAAACCCTGAGATCGCGTGGGTTAACAAAGTGATACCCAGGAAGATGAGGAAGGTCTGGTAGGCTTCGAAATTCTCGGTGAGGCCGACGCCGTCTGTTTCAAAGACATTGAGACAGGCGATGAACAACAAGGTGACACCGAAGTTGACGGCCAGAGTAATGGTGATATTTCCGGCGACATAGGACCAGCCACAAATCCAGGCTGCGACGCGGCGACACCAGAGTGGGGAGAGGACGAATGTTTGGTAATAGACACCACCGGCGGTTGGGTAGACGGAGGTGATTTCGGCCAGCGAAATCGCCACACAGAGAATCAAGAACGAGACCAGAACCCAACCCCAGATGATGTTGGCAGGACCACCGGCCGCTAGAGGATAGTACAAGGTAGTACACAACCCATAGGGGACCGACGAGAGAATGAAGCACATGAAGGTGACCTGCCAGATGGAGCGATTGCGCGCCAATTCCGGGGTATATCCAAATTCCTCCAGGGTGCGGTCCGCTTTGGTGCCGGTGATGCCTTCCTCAGCATTCTTGACCGATATCCGCGAGGGACGGCGCGATTCTCCTTCAGCTGTCATCCTGGAAAAGTTACTGTGACGAGCTGTGCATGTGTTGAATTGAACCAAAACCAGAACCAGAACCAGAACAAAAGGGACAAAAGAGAGAAATATAATGGATCAATTCAGCAAATAGAGAAGAAATAGGAATTGAAAATAGAAATGATCGAGGGGAATGGTGAGTGGGGAAAGCTGGTTAACCTCCTTCCAAGAACAATGTCCCATTAGCCGTAGATTTTTCGTCCCACGTCGAGACAGGGACCAAAACAGATGAACCAACCGTGTGGCAGAAAAAAAAGCCACTAACCGCCACTAACGTCTTTGGACAAAGCCTTCTCGAAGCCATGATTTCAAAGTGGGGCTGAAGTTTCAAGCCGGACGCGATCGGATTATTTGCGTGCGTGTCTTTTACGGCATCTGATTTGACCCTGCACGCCTTCCGATTTGGACCTTAATTCTATTTCTTATTTTATGATAGATTCTTTATCTCGGCTTTCTCGGAGAGAACGGAGACCAGATGACGTCAAGACGGGCTGTGTGGAGGAAAAGAAAACCGAGTCGCAGATCAAATCAGGTTTCACCAGGGGAAACTTTGGTTCTCTCCTTTAGCGACTGCCAAGCCAAGCCAAGGTGGGAATCCCCGGTTGAAAAGACTCCATTCCAGCCTATGGCTATCCCGCATGAATGTGGGGCAATACGCGGGTTTTTCCCTCGTTTCTCCATCGCAATGAAAAAATGGGGGAACGATAATGGCCATTGTGTAGCATGGATCTAGGCTAAACAAAGGCTAGCGATAAGCATGAAACTCCAGATCTCCCTCGGTGTTCCCTCGCTGCTGCGTCAAAAGTCAATGGCCACTTTGAGTGCCTGATGCTGAGATGCGGCTTGAAATGTTTCATACGCCCGGCTAGCTTCGTCGCAAGGGAAATCTAAGTGGAATGGAATCAGTAGGGCTGCAGTAGCACGTGCCGGGACAACATACGATGAGTAACGAGGGCCCCAGCATCCAACGCTCCTGATTCCACCAGCCGTAACAGGCGGGGTGTTGTCGTGGCGTTCACCAGCGACATGTGGATACCTATGAGATCAGCATCAGTCTCCCTACTCTACGATCCGGTCTGTCGGCGGAACCCCTCCGTCACTCACTGATGTTTCGATCCCACAATCTCTCCAGATGTAAGTCCACCTTAGTGCCGTGGACGCCGACGTTGGCGATTCTGCCTCCAACCGCAATTATCTCCTGGCACAATTGAAAGGTCGCGGGGATGCCCACAGCTTCGATGACCGAGTCAAAGCCAAGACCGTCAGTCAGCTCCATGAGCTGTTGTGGAGCGTCGGGGGCGGAGGAGTCCACGGTAGCGTGCGCACCAAGTTTTCGAGCGGTCGTCAAACGGCCATGGTCCAGATCAACCATCACAATCAGAGAAGGTGTATACAAACGAGCAGTGAGGAGAGCCGCCATGCCGACCGGTCCAGCCCCGACAATCACCACTGACCCTCCAGGCTGTACGTTCGCACTGAGAACACCGCACTCTAGGCCGGTGGGGAACGCATCGGACACGGCGAGTGCATCGTGGGAGCTGATGACTTCGGGGAGCGAATGGAGGGAAAGCGTTGCATGAGGCACGCGTACGTATTCAGCCTGAGTACCATCGGCATGGTTCCCAAGCACCCATCCCCCAGTCTCGCAATGCGAGGCGATTCCTTTCTGACAGAAACGACAAGCACCACATGAGGTCATACAAGAGATCAATACGCGGTCTCCAATCTGAACACTCTGCACTGCAGAGCCGAGTTCCTCCACGATTCCCACTCCTTCATGACCAAGCACCCGCCCAGGTTTTATACTCGGCAAATCTCCCTTGAGAACGTGGAGATCCGTACCACAGATCGAGGCGTGGAGTAGACGCACCACGGCATCCGTGGGGTCTTGGATGGTCGGTTGGGGTCGCTCGAGAACTTCGACTGTGTTTGGTCCCGTATAGACAATGGCCTTCATATTGGGTTCAAGTATTCACAAGGGTAAGGTGATAATGGTAGATGTCTGTGATGTAAACGTGGCTTCCAGAGGTCGGACAGTACAGCGATGAAGATGATACATGTGACCTGTAAGAACATCGGGGATGGTCCGACCTCATTAACCTTCAGCCTCTCTTGCGCCTTCCGGCCCGTGGCGTGTGGGGGATGTGGGCACCCCCCACATCCCCGACTAGACCATCTTTGGATATCAAGGGAACTACAGCTCTTTCAACCATGGGAACCTTCATAGGAAAGAAGAAATGATCTTGAATTTCCAATAATGTTTGTTATTATCATCAATGAACTAAAGAAGATAAGTCATGTTGTGGTATGAATGTTGTCGTAGTGACCTCTCACACAAACCATGAACTTGTTGACACAAGTTGCCACGGGTGCCAGCAGCGTGAGAACTAGATATTTTTCTCAGTTTCAAAAGTCAACCCCTCTGTCTTCTTTCACACATCTCTCCCTACAGCTCTCTCGAGTCGCTTTGAAAATACAGGCATGGTACAGTGTTCATCCTCAACTTACCAGGCTAACATTATGAAGGCATGAGCCTGGCTCGCGAGAGCCATGGAGCATAGGCTAGGGCCTCAGATAGACAACACGTCTTCTTCTATCCCCCAGAATAGCAAAAGCCCCAGTCTTGCCGCCAAACTGCCAAGTCTCCCAGCAGACCTCCCCATGTTACCCCCGTGCGAATGGCTCCCACGACCCAACAAGCCAGATCAAAGTTATGGGTTGCCCCCCGTTGAGACAATTGCGAAGATCCGAATCGACGGCCTGGACCGTGTTCTCCACTCATCCAACGACTTCGACGAGTGGTACTGGGAAGCGATAGGAACATTGAGGAAATACAATCTGGAAACATTGATCGAAATTGAAACTCCACGCCCCCAAATGACCAGCCCCCTAACTCCAGCGGCAAGGAGATGGGTAAAGGCATCAATACTTGTGGCCAAATGGCTCCACAGCACCATATCAGCCGGTTTGATGAAGCAGCTCAGATCCTTTTCACAGCCCATGAGCCTCGCAGACGACTGCATGAATCTGATCTGGGGATACATGGATTTCCATCAAGTCTCCGTCGATTTTGACCGATTCAACCGATTTGAAAACTTGAAGTTCTCGGACTTTGCCCGTGGTTCGCAGTACGTGGAGGCTTTCGGTCAGTCATATCTTCGACTTCAACGCCGGGCCTTGGCGCCTGCACCCTACCACGCCGCGTTGCGTCTGCTGAATCAGATCGGGATACAATATCCATTGTTGAGAGACGGAGCTATTGCAGAGATGGAGAGAGAACGGATGTGCGCAACCGCCTTTCCATTGAGGCAGCTTTGGCGTACTGTGGAATTTTTAGTTCAACAACTGAGAAATTACGAAGCTGCGGGTTCTCAAAATAGGCCAGGTGGAATCTAAATACTCTGCAGTATTCCGAAGAATCGAGGGGGCAGATGAGGAAATTCAGTCTTCTATGGTCCTGTTGAGGAGCGAAGCTGCATGAGTTGATAATGTGGTCGTCTATTATGATACACTCTCTCCTAGGTAAAATCCTTGCGTCTGCGTAGAAGATACACCTCTTTTCTGATAATGCTAGCGAATGGAGGCCCTCTGATAGCAAATACTTCCACTTTGGGGCTGACTCAGACGCTAACCCATCCTGAGTGAATACCATTGGTCAAATAGCAGACGCTAATCCTGTGTAATGGCACTAGTGGCAACTATGATCCCTGGTCTTCCCGTCTCCTCCCTCGAATCCCTGCATGTTTGCCGTGCGCTGATAAGACGAAAACCCTCCAACTGTCGCCCGTCCTGTCGGCTCGTAGGGTCTAATTTGCTGGGCTATCCTTTGCCGGACCGGTCGCCGGACCGGTGCCCTAGGATGCTAGGACAAGGTGTTCGTTCTTCATATCGCGCTTGTCCAGACTTCAACAAGTTGCCGGTTGACCGGGCATGTCCCGGTGTGGCTGAGGATCCTGGCAGCGAAGTTCACATGTGCAATCGACAACGGTCACTTGACGAATCCTTCCAAGACTGTTCTCCTGAGAAGTAAACTCGAGCGAGGTGTATGTTGCTCTGGCGGGCTCAATGTTAGCGAAGATGATTTGTATAGATGACATAAGTAAACACATCGGTATTGGATGAATCAAGGGGGGAAACAAACCAGACACAGAATACAACCCCTTTCTCACCTTATCTAGCCTCGGTCTCGTGCTTACCCCAGATTCGTATTAGCATTAGCGAGTCTTGGCGTAACCCGTCGACTAATTTATCACGGACCCTGTGGCGCCCAGTGCGGTGTGATCACAGCCCGTATGATGAGAAGGCTTGAAGAGGTGGTATTTCGCGGAGATATTGCGGCACGTATAAATAACAACAATTCCCCGGCAATGCTTTGCTCAACTTACATCCTCTTGTTGATGGGCACCGTGCGAAATGGCTACGATTGAACCCATCAACACCATGGGCTATTCGACCGACCGACCGGCCATGACAGAAAAGGGTCAAACTGTGCGCCATTTGGTCGAGGCTGATCTCCTGGATGAACGCTACGAGACCACGAAACGAGGACTGAAGAGCCGCCATGTCCAGCTCATGGCCTTGGGTGGCACTATCGGAACCGGTAAGACCCTCTCCCTTGCACTTTCTAATCAATGAAACCCTAAATTAAAGTACACTGTAGGATTATTCGTATCGTCTGGGCAGTCCCTGGCTACCGGTGGCCCTGCTTCATTGCTCCTTGGGTATATCTTCATCTCAGCAGTTGTGTACGGTCTGGTAACGGCGATCGCTGAAATTGGGGCTTACCTGCCTGTTCATGGTGGTACTATGAGTTATCACGGATTTCGATATGTGTCACGAAGTCTAGGATTCGCCATGGGGTATCTATACTGGTATTCGCTGGGGATCCTGGTTCCCTACGAGATCACTGCGGCGGGCCTTGTTATTGGATACTGGGACCCCAATGGGACGATTAATATCGCCGTGTGGATTTCCATCATGATGGTCGTGATCATTGCCTTGAACTTCCTTCCCGTGCGCTTTTACGGAGAATCGGAATTTTGGTTCTCAGGAATCAAGGTGAGTGACTTCATTATAAAGAAGTTGTTGGTTAAATCATGGGGCGCATAGTCTGCTAACATGAGTTAAAATGTAGATTATAACTTTGATCGGCCTTCTTATGGTATCGTTTATTCTTTTCTGGGGCGGCGGACCCAATCGTCAATTGCTGGGATTCCATTATTGGAAACATCCAGGTTCCTTTAATCAATACCTTGTGCAAGGAGATGCTGGGCGTTTTGTGGGTTTGTTAAAATGCACCGTGTCCAGTGCAATCGCTTTCATCTTCGCACCAGAATTGATTATCATCAGCGGTGGAGAAATGGAGTCACCTCGGCGTAATGTGCCTCGAGCTGCTCGTCGCTACATATATCGTTTGGTGTTTTTCTACATTTTTGGTGTTCTGGCCATTGGTGTGATCTGCCCTTCCAACGCCGCACGGCTCACTCAAGGGGATGGGACGGTCAAGTCGTCGCCCTTTGTGGTCGGAATACAGAATGCAGGCATCCCAGGTGCGTGTGTTAAGGCCAGCTACAAAAAGACATAATGACTAATGAGGACAGTTCTTGATCATATCGTCAATGCCGCAGTGTTGACATCAGCCTGGTCCGCAGGCAACTCGTTCTTATACATGTCATCCAGGTCCCTGTACTCCTTGGCGATGTCTGGCAACGCGCCCAGCATATTCAAGTCCTGCAATCGATGGGGTGTCCCATACTACGCCGTCGGCGCATCGGCCTGCTTTTCAGCATTGGCCTATCTGACTGTCGGCACGTCAGGCTCCATCGTCTTCAACTGGTTTGTGAACTTCACCAACACATCAGGATTCATCTCGTGGATCTGTTGCTGCATCGTATACTTTCGATTCCGCAAGGCCGTGTCGGCACAAGGGATCGAACAGCCATACCGATCGCGGTTCCAACCATATGGAGCTTATTTTGGCATGGCCGGATCGACGCTCATGTTACTCATCAATGGGTTGACTGTGTTCTTCCCCTCAGAATGGTCGGTAAGTAACTTTTTCACCGCGTATGTCGGCATTCCTGCGTTTTTGGTGCTCTACTTTGGCCATCGCATTCTATTCTGGAATGATCCGTGGGCCTGGCGCCCTGAAGAAGTAGACATGCACACAGGTCTGCAAGAGATTATTGATGCTGAGCTTCCACCTGGGCCACCTGGGCCATGGTGGAAAATTTGGTAGAGGCGGGCCGACTTGCTTGTGATATGCCGAACAATGTGGGCATCAATGTCGGAAGCTTTTACTTCGGCCTGAATTTTTACCTAGCCGGATACCTTGCGGTTCGAATTTGTTGTCGGTAATAAACATCAGAAGAGCCGCTTTGCTGATCTACAACCTTACCGATCCTTCTTATTATTAATTGCCGTAAATCATGAGGCCGAATCTCCGCATTTCGGAATCGGGGAGCTATCTTATCCAAACCCGCACTCGTCCGCACCGGCCCGCACTCACCCGCACTCACCCGCCCTTGATATCCTGTAACCAGTGGCAATGACATTATAATGACTGTCATGTCCATCGTCTCCATTGTTCTTTCAATCCATCCGATTCACCCTCGGTATACGCCGTAGCCCGTATATATTAACTGATATTCCATCAGACGTGTGGCTTTTCGTCCTCCATCCCGAATATAAAAACCTTAAACCTTCCCGTCGAAAGCTTAGCTTCACCAAGCAGCTTCTACTACATATCAATTTCATTGATCGATCATGGCCGTTGCCGGACTACCCCCTACAGTTCGCCCTCTGCAGCCACCCAAGGGCTCCGATATCGATTTTGGAGCTCAGATAGAGGGTGTTGACTTGGAGAATTTGACTGGTTTGTCACTAGGTCCGCAGAAGCTCTTTATGGAACCTAAAATCTTATAGATGCGCAATTCACGACCATTCGAAACGCACTTTACAACTATCACGTAGTTGTACTAAAGGACCAACACAAGCTATCCCCGAAAGCACAATATGAGTTGACCAAGCGATTCGATCCTGCATCTGATAACTACGGCCACGGCAAGACTATCGATGCGAAACGCAGTATTCTTCACCCAGATCTCAAGACAGTTCCCCACCAGCCACAAGTCCAAGTAATTGGAAATGGGTTCGTCCCCTCCTATGAAGGGTTAGAGAACATTCAATTGAAACACCCCCACCACCGAACCTTTCACAAGGATCATATCCCCGACGAACAGGACTACGATTTTACCCGATTTTACCGCTGGCACATTGATGCCGCTCTATACGACTTGTATCCACCACAGGTCACTACCTTGCTGGCTGTGGCTGTTCCCAAGGGCCGACGTCAAACATTGCTGTATGATGATGGAACCGGAGAGACTATGGATGTACCGCTGGGCACGACCGCTTTCGTCAGTGGTCAGCGGATGTATGACCTGCTTTCCGAAGAGGATAAGGAGTTTGTACGGACGAGCAAAATGGAATATGCGCCTCATCCGTGAGATACCCAAGCAAACCTCATACCTGCAAAACAAAAGCTAACTGACCCGCTAGGTACATCTGGATGAGCCCTGCACACTCCCGCTCAACCGGTCTTGGTTTACACTCCGAAGGTCTCGAGTTACCAAGCTCCGAACTGCCACCTATTGACGAGAAGAAGATTATGGTGTTCCCCATGGTCTGGAAGAACCCAGTAACCGGAAAGCTTGCCTTGCAGATCCACCCTTCAGCAGTCCGTCGAATCCACTGTGCTGATGGCACGGTCATCGATGACTTGGAACGTGTGCGTGATATCGTCTACAAGCTGCAGAGACCAGCTATTAGCCCACAGTATGTATACCCCCACGACTGGGAAGAGGGCGATTTGGTTCTGTTCAACAACCGAGGAGTCATTCATTCGGTCGTTGGCGCATTCAAGCCAGATGAAGTACGGATTTTCCGACAGTGCAATTTGGCTGCCTCTGAACCTCCCATGGGACCTTGAGATATTTATCCATCACTAGATGCATGGCGTTAGGAATAAGTGGCGCCTTTCTTTGGTGAATGAGGCCGCGATTTGTTATGTTTTGTGTTGGTAGTAAGCGTTCAATTATTATTTTCTTGAATCCACAATCTTACGTCACTGAGCGCGCACTCTTCGGGACATTGACACGGGCACCGACATCCCTGAGAACTAATATACATATTAAATATTAAGAGTCTAGGTGACCAAATTTATAAACCAGGAGAGATTAAAATCACTGGCGACTAATAAAATCACCGGACAATGTAAAAACCATTCACCGCGACTTGCCTTTCTCTCACATCATCAGTTGCCGAGCGGACTCCAAGGCGATGGAGTG
Source organism: Penicillium sp. 91 TS-2023 (assembly GCA_030710325.1). Lineage (NCBI taxonomy): Eukaryota > Fungi > Ascomycota > Eurotiomycetes > Eurotiales > Aspergillaceae > Penicillium > Penicillium sp. 91 TS-2023. Next base: position 5,685,778 of record JARWGP010000021.1, on the reverse strand, counting down.
GTACTTGCTCCACCCACTTCTGCCCGCGAGTTCGCATATTGGCACATCCATCGCGGGTACGATCCATACACCCAGTATTTGATCGTGACATCTCAGCTGCGGGTTGCATTTCCGCGGCCCAAGCTGGACCAGCCAGTGTGTTCAGCACAACTGATTCGTCGTACGCATCTGCAAGCATAGCAGCTTCCGCTGCGGCGGCCTGCGCATCAGCCAGTTCTTGGCTGGTTTTGCCCGTCGGGGGTGGAATATCGGCACGAAGATAACCCATGACACGGACTTCTAATTTGTTTGATTGAAGGGGGACGTCATCCAGCAGACGTAGTTTCACAACAAGCTTTGCAAGCTGTGATATGTCAACCCGAGCGGCTTGCAATGGATCGAGGCTGCGAATAGAAAGTACGGCTGGATACCACCCGCCGGCGCTGGACTCTTTGCTTGATTCAAAGTCGAATCGAGCCCAGCCAAAGAAATAGCCTCGGAGTTGCCGAGGCACCCAGTCTGGTACCTTATTAAGTGTAAGCCTTGGACTATCACCGATGCTATTAGGTGGCGGTGGCTCTAGAACTTGGCCTCGGGCTTTGAATGTCATCGGAAAGGGTGGCTGAGGACCAAGTTCCATTGGAGACGCACCATTGTAAAACTCCATCGAATGGGATTCTTGGGCAGGTTCTCTTTGGCGGGATCTTGTAGACCCATTGATGATCCCTCCAACTCTGTCCTGGACACCACTAGCTGAATAAGCGGTCTGCGCCGCCGTCTGAGTAAGCCACGACGGGCGATAAGGATTCATTTTGGCTGTTATAGCCGAAGTAGCAGGCGAGACTACGGTCTGAGCCGCAGTCCTTGCATAAAGACTGACGACCATTGCCCCGACTTCCAGAGGCAGAGTGCTGAGACTTGCACCACGGAGAGAACTGGGGCTGGTTGATGTCGAAAGCACACGGAACACGGGACTGTTACCAATGACCTTCTTCTTTGGGCCTTGGCAGAGGACAAGTTGAAAGTAACCATCCCCACCATCTGCAGGAATTCGCACTACCGCGGTTTCGCGTAGTATATGAGTGTCTCGTGGTCGGGCAGGCGCTTTCTTGCGAAATTTCTTGATATCGCGTTGCCAGGCTCGCTCGTCGTCTGGGTTTATTTGATCCGCATGCAATGGCATTGCTGGGGTTACATCCAGCCAGCTATCGCGTAAACGAAGCATTGCCTTTGCGCGCATTCCAGTCTTGCCAGTCCATCCTTTACTTTGCAACCATATAGTCCGATCCGGGGGTAAGGGGGTATCAGAGAATATCGAAATAGCGACCGACGTAGAATTTCCACGATAGAACACCAATCCATGGGAGTGGCGCAGTATGGTGACATGCTTGTTAGATTCCGTTGGGTGGTTGATCAATCCGCCGAGGAAGTGTCGAGCTTCACCATAGGCTTTTTGGACAGGGGTTGGAGAAGGGGGAGGCGTCGGAATTGATGGCGATGTGGCTTCTGCGGTACGTGGTCGTGGGATTGGGCTGACTGGACGAGAGCCATGTGGCGCAGGCCCGTAGAGTTCCGTATAAGATGGAGGGTACAATGAGGGAGATGGCATTAGAGCGGGGGAGGTCGCGGTATGTCCTAACGTCGGAACCTGGGCGACTGCGGTTTGTCGTAGGTTGGGGTTGGATACAGGTTTGCGTCTGATGGTGAACGAATCTGGCGGCCTTTCCGGCCGCAACGTCGTAGACGCCATAGCTACATGGCATTCGTATAGGCATCGCGATCGTCATTGATGTCTTGAGATGCGATTGGATTGGCCGCCATGATCAGTCATCAAGGTGCCTCAGGTGTCAGAAGCATGTGACACTGTATGCACTCGGGATCGATGAAATGTGCTAAATATCTCATTGGGTATGAGAATGTAAATGAAAAGAAAGATAATACCCATCACGGCATTACCCAAAAGACAGACTGTAAATGATGTCGCTACTAACGGCATATCTAATGCACACTATTACTATCCCAAGAACATTTCAGTGAGATAGGAGCCTTCGGTTCGGACTTCCAAGCATTACGACATTAAGATCTGGGTAATCGGATCTGCTTCCTCATGCATGAGAGCTGCGATATCCCATACAAGGATCATCCTTCCCCTTGGGTAAAGATGACATCGTCCACCAATTCTCCCGTCACCTTCCCCTTTTGGATGGATCACTAGCCTGCCAGTAGTGCCTCGCACTGCTCAATCTCATTGTACGAGAAGATTATTCCCATTGCTTTCACCATATCGGCCGCTACCGTCGTCAGCCAGTTCCCAGCCAGGATGGATGGAGACTCACGTGTAATTCGAGCACCAGCAGTGTCATTCTCATCGCGACCGTTCAGCCGGGTGTATTGAAGGACAAAGTCGACACGAGGTCGGCGATTGGATTCGTACAATTTCAGTCGTGCAGGGATCTCCTGTGCCTTGATTCCAAATGGAAGTAACGCTGCAATGCCGACGGCATCTTCAATAGCCATGGCTCCACCTTGACCCATGTCTATTGTGGCGTATTAGTCGACCGTGCCGGGTTTATCGCGTGATGGATCCTTACATGGTTGGAATGGATGTGCAGCATCGCCGATAAGTGCGGCTGTGCCTGTCGTCCATGTAGGCAAAGCCTCCATGTCGAACATATCCCACACCTTTAACTTATCATCAGCCCCCTCGACAATCTTCCGAACTCCTGGGGCGAAATTCGAAAACATGCGAACAACGGTGTCTTTATCGCCCACCGTTTGCCAGCCTATATTATTTTAGCCCGCACCAGAGCATTTCAATATTGAGAGACACGCACCATCGGCCTGGGTATCAGAATTAACCTCAATGGAGGGAATAAAAGCACAAAGATTATACACCTTGCTACCAGAACATGGGTATGCGACGAGGCGACAAGTATCACCCGCCCATTCAATGAAAATCCCTTGCTTCTGCACCAATTCCCGGGTACATTCGTACTTTTGCAGATCTTCGGTTGGGAGAAGCCATCGGAAGCACGACTTTCCTACTTGGTAAGGTACAGGTGCCCCCGGGGCAATGACACCACGAACCTGAGACTAAAAGCGAATCTGGTTAGATTTGAAAATTGGCTCAATCAAGACACCTGTTCTGCAGATACATACATGCAGCCCATCTGCTCCGAGTAAGAGGTCGGCCGCGAATGTCCGTCCGTCCTCAAGTGTGACTGAAGGACGAGTGGCGTTAATATTAATGCTAGTGATGGTGCACTTAGTATGCAGAGTCGCAGTCTTAAGAGCATGCTGCTTGAGATGATTATGCAGATCAACGCGGTGAACGAGATACCATTCCTAGAAGGCTGTTAGAGAGCCCATGTAAAGTTCCATAGTAGATCACATACGTCCTGCCAGATATGGCGGATGTCGGCAAATTCCTTTTTGTATTTCAACTCACCAGCAAAACCATACCGATGAATCTTATCCTACTGATTAGCTCAGAATAGTCAGTGACGTCGTTTTCACTCTCACCTCATGAAGAAGAGTGCCGCCGAACCCGGTTGGATGGACGCCCATCCAGCGCAACAAGGCGGTACAATTCGGTGGTAAATGGATGGCTGCTCCAGTTTCCTTGAGAAATGCCGACTTCTCCAGAATCTAGTGCCATCCCTTGATTAGTATGAGGCAAATGATTGATTTTATAGCCGAACGTACCACAACGCGATGGCCCTGTTTCCCCAGAGCGATGGCGGCTGAAAGACCAGCAACGCCAGCTCCGATCACCAGCACATCTAGAGGCTTATTTTCCACAGTCATGTTGGTACACAGGAATAATAATCCAAGATCATCGTGTTCTTCTTAAACTCATAAATACTCTCTTCGCTCTATCTGGTTCCCAAACAGGTAACTCCGAGTACTATCTCCGACCACGGGTGAGGACAAGTCCCCATGGCAGATGCAGATCTTTACTGCTTATCTTTGCGCAATCGGGGGTGAACATGAAAAAAATGACTATGTATGAGGCCATAGGTCGTATAAATGCCATGATACGTGCAAAGACTCGTGACAGAAGGTCCACTGTTGTTCTAGCTTGCAGAATCCCGGTCCCGACGGAAGTACGGAAGCATGCGAGCCCGAAACTTGCAACTCTGAATGTACAGCATTTCCCAAGGTCTTTCAATTATTGCAGCCAGAGAAGCGGCGATTGCGGAGATTAATATGAATGTGTGAACTCACAACCCATGAATATTGTAGCCTCGATAGGGGTATCATAATACGAGTCGATCTCCACGAACCCATACCTGCGATAAAGGCGCTGAGCTGCTCTCATCTCTGGCAGCGTATCGAGCTTGATACCACTGTAACCCAAGCTCTTGGCCTTTTCTAGGATGGCGACCACGAGTTTATCGCCAAGCCGTAACCCTCTTGCATCGGGGAGGACATATAAGCGTTTCATCTCACACCAGTTGTTGGAGCTCCGCCGGAGCGCCACACACCCCACGACATGGGCATGTGGGGATGGCGAATTGGGTGTGGAAATACCGGAGATTGTTTGGTCTTGAGGATAGTCTCGGTGTGCTCGCGCAATCAACAATGCACCTCCTTGGGATTCGTCATATTTTCCCGGTAAAGCATTAAGCTCGTCTTCAAATGACTGAAAGGCGAGGTCTATGCCCAAGGATGCGGCGTACCCAGAAAACAAGGTACGAGTTGCGTCGATATCGCGAGGAAATTGTGCCGGCTCGATACAGACTGCCATGTTGAATAGTCAAGTCAACACGGGATTCAGTAACTTAAGAATCACTGGCGTGATGAGTCATGCGTAAGGTTTAACTTAAGTTAAGCGCTGGTCACAATTCAAAATATCTGAATACAAGTGATCAGGAATCGCCGATAATCTACATCATAGATTATCCCCCGTTCTCCATTTTTCTATAGTTTTCCCACTTCCCCGTTGACAATGTGAGATGAAGTGGAAGTAATGATTCACATGAACTCTGAAACAGCCGTATTAGTCAGCTGGAAGGTTCTCTGATCTCATGACACCTTGATTAAACGACTCCTGAGACATTAGTTCCAATGGTCAACTTGTAAAATCTTGCCAAATCAATGACATGGATTCCCTCAAAGGCTTTCTGGCCGACAATGGTCATATTCATTTTGCGACTCCCGAGTCCCCCGACTTTGCTGATCTATGCGCTGTCTTTGTGGTCAACGCAACAAGAAAACCAAGCATGATTGTTCGGCCCCGTTCAGCAGAGGATATCGGCGCGTTAGTATCGATCCTCATTGCCAATGATCTCCCCTTCACAATCCGCGCAGGCGGGCATGACGTGTTCGGTCGGTGTCAGGTAGACGGCGCAGTCACGATTGACATGCGCGAATTCACTGATGTGCATGTGGACACCGAGTCCCAAACGGCCCGAGTGGGCGGGGGCGTCATCTCGATCAATCTGGTCAAGGAACTGGAGAAATCCAAGATGGTTGTTCCACATCCCGTCACCCCAACCGTGGGGTTTGTTGGCTGGGCACTCCATGGAGGCTACGGTTTGCTTAGCAGCAAATATGGCCTTGGTGTAGATCAGATCCTAGGGGCTACTGTCATCGATGCTCAGGGAGTGGTTCGTGAGGCGGACGAGACGATGTTGACCGCCATTCGCGGAGCTGGAGGAACAGTGGGTGTTATTGCTGAGCTCAAAATCAGGATTTACCCGCTAGACCAAGTGAGTGATGCGTTGTCAACATCACTTGTATTGTCTGACAAACTTCCAGGTACTTGCAGGAGCAATCATATATCAACCTAACGACCTGGGCGTCACAATTCAGAATTTCAATGATCAGCTTCGAGAATCCAAGACACAGGGCCTCCCACCTGCACTTGGTCTATATCAATTAGTCAACAACAGCCCAGTGGGTAAAACTGTTACTGTTCTGTTTGTATGGGCTTCATCAGACCTGGATGAGGGGCAATCTTGGTTGTCTAAGGTTTCTTCATGGGCACCTGTGGCAGTCAACGCGGTTAAGCCCACCACGCTAACGGCATTCAATGAAATCGCCGATTCTTTGGTTCCAAAGAAGGTCTATGGGTCCCTTTATACCGCCACAGTTTACAGTCTCACTCCTGAGGTTGTGAATGTTATCAGCAAGCATGCGCCGCTGCAGCCAAACAGTCCTGATGTGATGTATGGTATCCATGAGTTTCGAGCAGGGACTCCATATCTAGAAAAAGGTTCCGTTTTCTATTCGCATCGTCCACACGTGGTTATTGAGATCATGCCCATATCACAATCACCTGAAACAGTGGATGAAGCAGTGACATGGGCCCAGAGATTTCACCTCGAGCTATCACAAACAGACCCGGCGAACATTCCTCCTTTCTGCTACATTCCTTTGACTCCTTCTAGAGGTCTTGACATGAAGGCAATTTATGGAAGTAAGTATGAGGACATTCAGGCGATCAAGAAACAGTACGATCCACTCAATAAGTTCAACAATGCCCTGGTGCAGCTCTAGATATATCTTGGAATCGAGATACCTGGATGAAATGTGAAATGATGCTTTCATTCCAAATTATTATATATCAGACCGTGACAACGTGTTAAGTAACAGGTGCAATCGGAAACAATCTAGCCACTCCATTAAACCGATTCCAACCTTGGTAATCTTCGAGGTTTCTCCATCCATGAAAACGCCAAACGCCAAACGCCAAATATCACAAAAACCGTCTCTATTTACACTCGAAATCGTTATCCCTGGTAGGACACAGTGAACTCAGTGTCGCTCGCAACATTCACCACGGCGAGCACCTGGCCATTTTGCTGAATATCCAAAATCTCGCCATCATTGACACCGTAGGCCTGGCCATCAGCCATAGCCTGTGCACCAATAAAATTGACGTCGCCAAAGTTGGCAAGCGGCACCATATCGGAACCGGAGTTGAAGTCCTCAACAATCCACTCGGCATTTTGACCACCGAGTGTGGCAGAAGAAGAAGGAGCATCCAGGCTCTTCGTAATCTTCTCTCCAGTAGTCTGGTTCTCAATTGTAGCAACGCCCGTGCTAGGTGAGTAAGACTCCACCATGGCGACGATCACATCGCCCTCGGAGAGGTCGATATCGAAGTTCACTGCGCTATCGGGATACCACTCGTACCACGCATCAAAGCTCTGCTGACCATCCTGAACGTAGGCGTCGATACCAGTCTGCAAGATGGCGTTGGTATAGGTATCACCATCAATACCAACCCAGGCGGATGCGGCTTGCATGTTGCCCGAGTCATCGGTTGCCGTGGGACTGGGGACTGTGAAAGTCGCCGAGACAGCGGTATAGGTGGCACTAGCAGGAGGCTGCACACGCACGATACCAGCCCAGTTTTTGCTGTACTGGACCTTTGTGGATTTACCACCATCCTTGAGTAGGACGCCGTTCTTTTCGGCAGGTGTAGACTGGCGCGACAAGATGCCGCGTGCCTGCAGACGCTCAACCAGTCCAGGCCGTGGAGCCGCGAAGGCACCCGTCACCAGCATAGCGGTGGCAAGGCTTGCTGTAGTGAACTTCATATTGGCGATAGTAGATGAAAAGCACGATACTCCGGAAGAGGATGGGAACAGCAAGGAGAAGATTGCGGCGTGGCAAGATGGGCTACTTCCTTATAGGATTAACATCGGGTTATATATTTGCTTGTTCAGAAGGTTGCATGCAGTGATTCAACCGCATGAGGAAGTGGACCTCGTGCTGTTGCGGCCTCGGCTCATCGTGGGGTCCTGACAGGGCATTGTCTCGGGGCCCACTTTGAGTGGAGGAGTGGAAGCAACGGGATCTGAGAAGCGTGATAGTAGCTCAAAATTCATTTCAATTTAATTGGGTCTATCAAAGTTGGAGTCTGTTGATCTTCACCCATTTGCGATGGTGTAGAGAAAGCTTCCTCCGTAGCGGGTCTGAGGATGCGGTTTCGTGATCATCGGCGCTCAAAACGACCATCCCAGAAAGCTTGGCACACAAGATCAGCTTGCGCGTCTGGGTGACAAAAACATTCTCCAAGAGCAGTAACATCTGACAGCACAGCCATGACGAATTGACTAAAGATCGACAGCAAATCCGATCTAAGCCACGAGGCACCGATTCCAGATACTCCAAGTTGGTCTACCTCCCAACACAGGATATTATGGAACATGATTGAATTTATGCATCGGTGCAAGCAATTGGAGCAGCCTAACCCGGTTTCCTTTTTTGTTCTCTTTTTTTTCCCTTTCAGAAATCTATCGTACTGCAAAATATAGATTATCAGATCCTATAGAGTGGAAAAGACGCAAATAAAATCAATTTAGATTGGCCACGCCGGCCAAGAGATGTGATCATGCGTAAGAACGTCTTGCAACTAAAATTGAGAAGGAAGTGACATCATTCTATTTTACTCAACTGGAAGACGTGATCGGAATCATATGCTTGGCCACATACCAGTTGAGGAATGCTGGCATTCCTCACGACAACGCTGCGGAAGGTGATACGCGGCCTCAATATTCCTTTTACCGCAACCATTTCCTGTCGCTGATCATTCTTGACTTTGGAAACAGAACCTGTTGAGATATTTTTCGGGCCATCGGACGGCCAAATGCATTTCTGGGTTTACGGCGCCTGGAGGCAATAGAACCGGTACCCAACACGCTCTAAAGCTTGCAAACGTAAACAGAATAGCAAGAATTTTCAAAAGCTTAATAAGCTTTTGCACGTCTCGATGAATGCTAGGTATGTACAGGCCTTTGAAGCTATAACGTCAATTTGAATGTTTCGTTTCGGCCGCAAACTAAGGAGTTGGCCGATTATCTTCTTTGTACTGATCCAACCGGAATTGGGTAGCCCAGGTGGCCCAGGGGAGAGGCAGACGCAGCATAGTTCATTAAAAGTCAGTCATCGTCATGTGAATCTATGGTAAAAATGGGGGGGGAAAAAGACAACCTCAGTATCTCAGCAATGGTATCAATCACATTGGGAGGCGTCGCATCTCATCAGCCGACCAGTAGTTGCGCATGTTCTCCGCACCCAATGTCTTAACTTCTTCATCCAAGTGCTTCCACAGTACCTCGCCGAATCCCTCCATCAAGCGCTTCACCTCTTCACGTCGCAAATCTTCCTCGCCCGATCGACATTTCTCAAGATATGCCTCCAGCTTCTCCAGACCGGCATGGATCTGCTTGTGTTGACGCAAAAGTTCGAGCTCTTTCTTGAATTCGGGCATTTTCTTCGCCAGCACCGGGAAGATATGCTGCTCTTCAATGGAATGGTGAAAGTCCAATTGAGAGCAAAATTGCAGGCCCATCATGATCATTTGGCGGGCGGAGAGTCCCGAGGGCCGTTTTCCAGCAGCACTACAGGCATCAAAGAGCTGGTTCCATGTCAGGCGGAAGTGATTGTGCTAAACATTCGTTAGTCAGGATTGCTCATCGGACCCACGCTTACTCAGGGCTTACGAATGCATCCATCTGCTCTGCCAACCGGTTATATGTTCGGAATTCACTGGGAGACAACTTGGGGAGGGCCTCTCCAGAATCCGCCAATTTGGAGGCGTTGCTGTTTTTCGCCATGATGTTGAATGGTGTAGAGGAAACCCGCGCAGAAGCAGAAGTGTATAGTCGAGCACTGATAGGAGCCCGTAAGAAGGGTGGGGGCACGATCACTCGCAGGCCACGCATGAGACGGCAGTTGAGAGAAAATGACTGCCGGAGTCTGTGTTAAAGGAGAACATCCGCCCAGAGGGCAGCCTTTTATATTAGAAGTTGGAATCCGGGGATGATGATAAAGCAGAGATTTCTGATTCGGCGGAAACCTGCCCCACGCTACAGTGGACCTGTGGCAAGTGTAATCTATGGCCTTGGGTGCTTCAACAATCTGACAAATAAGGCGCGAGCGCGAGCACTCTTCAATGAAATAGCATTTATAGAGAAATCCCATGTCTCCGTACTAGTTGAATGTAAGACAAAAAAAAAATTGAAAAAAAAAAAAATTTAATAAGTTGAAAAGCATTTACAAGCTACAAGTATATCATATTAGGTATGTTCCAGATCTTCAATGGACGTGTGCCATCTCGGTCTGGCAAAACCAGACTCGTCAGACACAAATCTAGTACATCACTGGTTAAAGAGAACCTTGAAAAAGGATCCCCCAGTTAATTTCAGCACTTCTTCGGCACAACCGCAGCCATGGGAGGGCTAGATCGCAATTTGACATCCGTGCTAGTAATTATCGGGAATGATGCTGCTTGCATCATGGTCAGCAACGGATTGAGTCCGGGTGGGACATGGAATAAAATGTTAGATTATTATCAATACACATCGTGCCACCGGTGGCAAGAGGTGGCATGCGGGGATATAATGAAACAGGAAGCCACCGGCACGGGGGGAATCGAATATTAGGAAGATACATGTCGTAACGCCGTGGAGATATAACAGAGGGGATCACAGCTCGTCCCGGCCGATGGCAGCGGCGGAGGCAGCAGCCAGCTTTTGCGCCATCTTCTCCTGGGTTTGGGGAGACGGACGAAGATTGCCCAACCTGAGTTCTTGCCAAGCGAGATCAAAACGAGCGCCCATCCACCAAGCGGCAAAGATCTAGTCCATCGTTAGCTATAAGTAAACAGAGAGCGACAGTTCGAGAAACTTACCATAGTGCCCGCGACAAAGAAAATGACCGCACCCATGAGCGCCATCATGAAGTAGATATCGGCCTTGTTCTCGGCATCAACCTCACGCTTCTTGGCCTGCTCCGCGGTAAGCTGGCCAGTAACACGGCGTTGGGCATCGGCGGCATTCTGGGTGGGGAAGATGGTCTCGATGAACTTCTCGATCTATAGGAATTTATTAATACCTTACGCATAATGGTCAATGATGGGGATCTTACCCGGCCACACTCAATGCTGATCTTCAGGAAGTTCGGATCCTTCGCGGTATTCTTCTTGTGCACCTTACGAGCAAACTGGCGGAAAGTCTGGCATAGAGTCTGCAGATTTTGTGTCGATTGCACCATCAGTTCACACGCATCACCCTTGGTGATCTTAACGTTGCGCTCGAAGACATCATAGTTGCGGAAGCACAACTCGAGAGTAGCAATGGCCATGGCCTGAGGAATGGCACAGAAGTTAAACACGCTCTGCTCGCGTAAACCCGCCAGGTAAAACAAACAGTCCTCAACGTGCTCGAGCGCATTGAGAATCATCTCGGCGTTACAGTTGAGGGCCGCATCACGGTTCTCAGGTTTGAACAGATCCTCAAACTTGTCGACGTGCTTAGACCAGATCTCCTGGGGCCAGAATCGTCGCTCATCGTCAAAGTCCTCTCGGATGTCACGGATGATGTTGGTCTTCTGCAGGAACAGGCCCATGGACTTGTGGAGACGGGCGCGTTTGAGAAGAGCAGGGTTTGCCAAGTCAGCCTCAACAAAGAGGCGGGTCAGACCCTCACCGACCAGTCCGGCGACATAGTAGCAGTACATGTCGTATTCCTCGATGGTCTTGACACTCGCATCGTCGCTCTCCGCCTTGACGCAGTAGTCGGCCATACCGTTGCTCATCTTGTCGGTGATGTCCTTGACGATAGCCTGGTAGGCAGGCTTCATGTTCTTGAACTCGGCGATCACGTTGTCGAACTGAACCAGCAGTTCCCGGTCCTTCTCCTCGGGGCGGTTTCCGTTGAATGTCCAACCATCCTGCTCCAAGATATCCTTGAAGCCGCGCAAAAGCGGCTCCTTTGTCTTAAGGTCGATGGAGGTGTCGTCCTCGATGGTGTCCAGACCACGAAGAACAAGGTAGAATACACACACGGGGAACAGCAGCTCCGGGTGCAGCTCCTTGATGACCGCGCTGAAACTGCGACTAGTCAAGTCCAAGAATTCGAAGCATTTCTTCTGCGTCACGGTGTCGTCTTTATCATTTCGCTCGTGCGGCGGGTTGTGCCAAACCTTCCTATAAGAATAACAAGGTTAGTCAAACTTGCGATGCGAAAGCAAGCTGTGCCGAGGCCGAGCGGAACACCAACCATTGAATAATCGACCTCAATTGGATCGGATGGAAGGTGTAGTAGAGAGCATTCTTGACAAAACCCATGGTGAGTGGGGAAGATATGACACGTAAATGTCCGGGGCCAATAGCAGGCGAAAGATGAACCTGAAATCCAAGGATGAGATCCCAGTGATCTCAAGAAGCAAACGAAAAAAATTGTACAGAGAAAAAGAAAACCCGGAAAGAATGATCAAGTCCAAGATCCAAGGAATTGTGGAGAAGAAGAGGTGGAAAAGGGGGAACGAGAAGCGGAAATGAGGAAAAGAACAAAGAGACCTGGTCCACGTGACTGAACGAACGCGGTGAGATAGATTATTTGGCGGGGAAAAAGTGATTCCAAATCTTCGATTATTGATTTCATAAGGACTGCGCTATTTTACTGAAAACCACCTCCTGAACACTTCTCCAAGCACTGGTGTCACTTTATTTTTGATATCCTTCTATTGACCGCTGCAGAGTCCTTACTCTGCTTCCATCATGGTCGCTGATACCGCCTATTATGACGCCTTGGGCGTCCCGCCAACAGCTACCGAGCTTGAGATCAAGAAGGCCTACCGAAAGCTCGCCATCGTCACTCATCCCGGTAAGACTGACATTCCACTCTTCTTCTGGCGCGGTACTAACATGCTTCCCACCTCCAGACAAGAACCCAGGCGATGAAACCGCGCACGTTCGGTTCCAGGCGGTACGCCGGAATCCCACCTGTGACTACCCGGAGTCCCCGACTAATAGCAGCGTCAATCATAGATCGGTGAAGCCTACCAAGTTCTGAGCAATGAAGATCTGCGCAAACGTTATGATAAGTTTGGAAAGGAGGACGCGGTCCCCGGTGGCGGCTTTGGTTAGTTGTCCCGGAATCTTACAATTAGGCAACCGAGGCGCTGCATAAAAATGCTAACCTTCCTCTATAGAGGACCCCTCGGAGTTCTTCAGTATGATCTTCGGAGGCGAAGCATTCGTTGACCTTATCGGAGAAATTTCCCTTATGAAAGACCTGACTGCGACAATGGACATCACCATGGAGCAAATGGAGGAGGAGGAGCTAGCCGAGTCCGCCGAACAGAAGCTCAATATCCATGACGAGGAGGTGAAGGCGGGAACTGAGGACGCGTCCGCGACAGATGCCTCAGCAGGCGCCTCGACAGCCCCATCAGCAACCGCAGATACTCCCCAAGCTTCCTCGGAAGCCTCCGGTCACGGCTCTGGAACCAGCACACCCCGGCGGCACATGGGCCAGCAGGCTCTTATGGACCGATCGGAGGAAGAGGCGCGCATGGATGCAGCTGGTCTGTCCCAAGAGGAGAAGGAACTGCGCAAGAAGGAGAAGAAGAAGGGTCTGTCAAAGGAGCAGCAGGAACGCCTGGCCGCGTTCGAGGAAGAGCGAAGAAAGGCTCGGGAGGACCGCGTTAATACCTTGGCCAACAAGTTGATCGACCGTCTCAGCGTCTGGACCGAAACCGACAAGGGTAAAGACGTCACCCATGCGTTCGAGGAGAAGATTCGCCTCGAAGTCGAGAACTTGAAGATGGAGTCGTTTGGATTGGAAATCCTGCACGCGGTTGGTGCCACTTATGTGCAGAAGGGAACCTCGTTCCTCAAATCCCAGAAGTTCCTTGGTATCTCTGGGTTCTTCTCGCGACTGAAGGATAAGGGTACTCTGGCGAAGGAGACCTGGACCACTATCTCGACCGCTATTGATGCCCAGATGACCATGGAGGAGATGGCAAAGCTCGAAGAGCGTGGTGGTGAGGACTGGACCGATGAGAAGAAGGCTGAGTATGAGAAGAAGGTGACCGGCAAGATCCTGGCCGCCGCATGGCGGGGCAGCAAGTTCGAGATCCAGAGCGTCCTGCGCGAGGTCTGCGACCAGATTCTGGGTGATAAGCGTATTCGCCTTGAGAAACGCGTGGAGCGCGCCCACGCACTGGTCTTGGCTGGTAACATCTATGCTAAGGTATGCCTCCGTGTATTCATATACCTCTTTGATCTTATACTAACCATGATAATCCAGGCTGAGCGTGACCCTGAAGAGGAGGGCGATTATATGGCGTTCGAGCAGTTGATGGCCGAAGCCATGACCAAGAAGGGCAAGGACGAGAAGAAGAAGAAAGAAAAGAAGAAACATGGACGTGAGTCCCAGGACCAGGAGCCGGAGGAGAAGCCGACGGCGGCATGAGTGTTCCCTAGACACTTTCTCACCTTATAATTGCTCCCTCCTTTCTCTCTTCCTGCCATGCTTGGACATACCTGTATTGTTGGATCCTGTTTCTTTTTTATTCGGAGAGTAGATCACACCCCCCTTTTCAGCCTTGTCTCGCAACAGCAAACCTACGCGTATAGCTCTAGTCATAGATTGCCCTTGTTTACCTGGCTACAGCCAGTTCCTTCATGAAATACATGTCAGATAAGAAACGTTGATTCAGACAATTATCAACAAAGACCATTATTAAAGTAAAATCAGGTACAATCCAGGGTATTCTCAACATGCTCCAAACATTACAATCCACATCGTATCACCATTTCATGCGAAAGCTCAGCACCGAGAAAAGAGAAACATGTGTGCTCGTGACGGATTCGGGTTCGAGTCTCATCGTTTACGCTTTACTCGCATGGTGATCGTGAACGCTATCGCCGCTGAGCTCGGCGCTAGCAATGGCCGAAGGGGACGAGGCGCTAAGGGATTGAGTGTTCGGCTGATCATGCAGAGGCTCAGCATCCCGAGTAGACAACTCGGACGGAGGAGCAACGGGGTGTGTACTCATCGGCACCTCAGGGTCATTTGCAGGTGCACTGGCCTTAACCGCCTGTGACTTGCGCATGGACTGATAACCCACCCAATCCGACACCAAAACACCACAGAGTGATAACACCGACAGGATAAAGAGGGCGAGGAAGAGGAGCCTATACACAAGGAATGTGAGCACAACATATACTGATACCATAGGCACCCGAAGAACTGTACCAGAGGAGCACCGCGAAAGCGATGACCGCGTTAAAGTAGTCATTGAAGCTGGTGAATCCGCCGAGTAATGAGGCAAGATCCGCGAAGCAGGCCAGCCAAAAGACCATTGTCACAAAGTAGACAACGGCGAACACGATGCCCAAGATCGTGCTGATCTTCTCGCTGACCCCCTTTCGAGTATAGAACCATGACAGGACGACTCCGCCCGGGGTGATCAGAATAGTCCAGCAGGCGGCGAAGAGGAGAAAGGCCAGAATGGGAGGCGTGCTGACTTTCACGTCTTGGGAACTGTAACCCCCGTAGACATTATAGTAGAGCTCCTCCCGAGTCGTGCCGCCAAAGAAGGTAGCGACATAGGCACATAGTCCAAGCTCGATGATAGCAAAGACCAACGACGTGGCCAGGATGGTATAAAGGGCAATATGAAGAGCTATCATGGTGACAACACGATAACCCCTAAAATGTCACTGGAAGTGGGAAAACAATAGATAATGGGATTCAGACAAGAAAATACAAATAAAAGAATAAGTAAACAGTGCGGCGACTCCAGGGGCAAGTCCCTTGCTCTTTATTGTCTGCACCTCCCATCTCCCACGTGTGAAAGAGCTGAATAGATCAAGCGGCTCATCGGAACTTAGCCTTACTGCTTCTCATAACAAACCAGACCGGATGTTGGGCGCCATCGGAGGAGAGCGAATGTCTTGGCTCCAATCGAAGCTCTTCAATACGAGTGGACACATCGTAATGGCGCTTTCCCGAACCAAATCGGTATAAGGTAAGCGAGTGGTGGGTTGAAACGGCTGATGATCGGCTGGCTAATTTGACCCTAAACCTGCAGGAAGCTTTTTCCTGTCAGACGTGGCTCAAGCTAGCTCCTTGAGAAGAGAAAAATTGGTTCGGCTTCACGGCATCCTCAGGGTCTTTTGGGGCTCAAGGTTCAGGGTTCGGAGCTGCACTTCTGGCTTGGCTGCCTGGAACCCGTTTCAGTGCCTGAAAGTCCTTGATAGAACTATGTGATCAGTCTATTCGCGGTCAGTGCCAGGTTGAACTAAACTTGATAATGTTGTGCCCCCTCGCATCTTAGACCTCAGGATTCGAGTCAGCGCTGTGGGGTGCGAACACAGGTAGATATATGGCATAGTTTCCTGCGCCATAGCCCCATCGTCATATCCCCCCCCCCAAAAAAAGAATCAGCCCAAAATATGGCTGCGACCTCGTATTGAGCAGGGATCGACAGGCCACTATTCCTCACTGGGGAATCACCTAGGGGTGAAACCGGATCACGGTTAGTGTTAGCGCCTACTCTGTCCTCGTGCACGGATAAAAAGTGTTCGGAAGAGACCTGGTGAGAGCCTCGGAAACACCCTTGGGTATATCTTTGCAAGATCACTTAGAGTCGAAATTTGCCTGGGTTGTTAACTGTCCCCATGGATCAGAGATAGAATTCAAAGGATATCTTACCCATTGCGTATAAAGATAATGATCTATGTACACTGATTTAAATGTTCCGAGATTCCAAGGTTGTGCGCAATATATATCTCTTCGCGCATATGTATATATATTTCACCATTCTGATTTAGAACGACGGAGGTTTCTGAGCACGATAAAAAATGCTCATACCTAATGATGATACGAAGTTCAAGCTCCAGGACGGGGACTGGGCCAAGATTTGAACATTTATCGCCTGGGTTGTCTGGTTTGCTGACTGGTACCGGAAAGTGCCTCCAGGGCTACAGACCTCAGCATGATGTCCACGGATGCAGAAGAAAAAATTGGCAAGACTAACTTAGAACCTCGAACATTGTTTGTCTCCAAAGTAATCTTAATTTTTATTTTTAATTCTAACATCTGCAAGGTTGAAGGATGCTGACGGGGTTCCTGAGATCGACGGAATAACGTTGATCCTGCAATACTGTGCCATCCACAACTCTTCCTCTACGTATTTTCAAATTATTCTCACATTCCAAAAGGTTGTTCCAAAGTTCTTGACCTTGTATCTAACCTACTTCTTCACTGTAATCAGGCAAGCAAACAAACAAAGGAAGATCCCCCGCGACCGCCAGCTCCGTGCAAAGTATTGCAACTCCAGGTCTGGAAAACGCGAGCCTTACGGCTTGATCAAGCCGGAGTCGATTCCAACCAAAAACCCCCATTGCCTAATGTAGCTCGGATTGGGGGCAGTTTGACATCTAAACTCCCCACATGTACTGATTTTGGAAATGGAAATAGAAAATAGGTTTCCAATGGGGACAAGCTAACCCTAAGTCCGTTTTGGGGGCTGATCCTACGGACCCGTAACCCTGTTCCAAAGGGATCCTTGAGCCTTGTATTTAAGATACCGCTGTGGCCCATGATCTCTACAGGTGGTATCTTAGCAGATAATCCCTCTCTCCACATGGCTATCCTATCATCCACAATTGCGCTGCTAGCTCTTGCTGGCAGCAATGCTGCCGCTGTCATGGCTTCAACGACCTCGAGCTCGGCTGCAGCTGCAGCTAAGACCGGCGCGACATTCGAAAACGGGTTTGATATTCGGAGCAGCTGGGCTAATCTAGCTCCTTATGCCGATTCTGATGGATATGGTGCCCCTAAAGGCTCTCCCCTGCAATGTGAGCTCTCTCAGGTGCACTTGCTCGCTCGCCACGGAGAGCGGTATCCTACCTATAACGAGATCGACGGTGGCATCATTGAGAACTTTGCCTCAAAGTTGGCCAATTTCTCTGCGAAGCATCCCAAGACTGCGATAGGTACTGGTCCACTGGTGTTCTTGAACTACTGGGACTACTTGTTGGAGCTAGACAGTTTGCTCCCTATGGGTGCTTCGACCTCAGCTAGCTCGGGAGCAGAGCTTTGGAGCAGGTACGGTCGCTTGCTTTATCGCGCCGACCGGACTCAAAGGAAGTGGGAAACCTCGATGAATGTATACCCCAACGGCACTGCTCGCCCGAAGCCGATCTTCCGGACGACCAACTACCCGCGAGTCTTCGAGAGTGCCAAGTGGTTCTTGAGCGGTTTCTTCTCAAACACGGACGCCAACAGTTCAGAAGAAGATTATGATCTCGTCAGCATCCCCGAAGTGGCTGGCTTCAACAACACCCTTTCTTCGTACGAGGCCTGCACAGAAGGTGAAACCGCCGAGGAAACTGCTCTTCTAACCTTTATTGCCACTTTCACCAAGGCCCCACTCAAGCGTCTTACCAAGTACTTCCCCAGCGGCTTCAACCTACAGGCCGTGGACGTCTACGCGATGATGAACCTTTGTCCATATGAATCTGCTTTGCTAGGCGATTCCTCCTTTTGCTCGCTGTTCACCGAAGATGAATGGCGCAGCTTCGAGTACGCTCTTGACCTGGAGTTCTACGGTGTCTATGGCTGGGGATCTCCCAGCGGCCGCGCTCAGGGTATCGGTTACGTGCAGGAATTGGCAGCCCGTCTGGAGGGACGTGTGATCCCAGTCAGCCACTCCAGTATCAATTCGACATGGGACGACAACACAAAGACGTTCCCACTGAATCAGCCTCTATACATGGATATGTCCCACGATAACACGATCGTCTCTGTGCTCGCGGCTCTCAGCCTGAAATACTTCAACTATGGTCCTAATGGCTTGCCTGGCAATGTTGTCACCCCACCCGCCCGCACCTTTAACCTGGCGGAACTTGTTCCCTGTGGTTCCTGGTTGGCTTCTGAAATCTGGACTTGCCCCAGCGATGTATCCTTCGAGAACCTGCAAGAACAGTTGTACAAGAACCCTGCTCTATCTTCCACGGCGAACACCACGGACTACATTCGCTTTGTGCTGAATAGCGCCCCCGTGTCACTGGAAGGGCTGGATGCTTGCAATGGATCGGTCAATGCGTTCTGCCCCGTCGAAAAGTTCCTTGGTGCCGTCCCTGCCTTGACCGGGGAGGCTATGTACGCCGAGGCATGCTTTGGCAGCTACAACATTACCAGCCAGGTTGCCAACGGTAACCCGATCACATCTTAAGTGCAGGTTCGCATGGGCTGTATGATTAGACCTCTTTGATTTGATTTGATTTGATTTGCATGTCGTGATAAAATATCCAATTTACCCTAGAGATGTGTACATAGAGAGCATGTCCTCGTTTACCGAATTATGTGAACTTATGTTAGAAGCGATGTTGAAGATTGACTTATGATTTGAAATTTGCTGTTGCATTATATGCTGCAAACAATAACCATAGAGGACCATCACCACCACCATCCAATCATAGTGTTGGGTTCGAGGATTCTCGTCTCTGCATGTACCGACGCCACTGCTTTCATTAGCAAAGCCAGCCTGTAGATCCATGGTTGGAGGTAGATCACTTACGGCAGGATTGAAAAAGTACACTGGAATGCCAAGCAGGAAAATACCAGCTGTGACTACAGTGAGAATACCCATAGCAGTCGGATAGCTATATTTTGTTACCATGGGAATTAACCCATAGCTAATCCCGAAAGCGATAATATTCTTCGTGCCAACAACGGCCACAAGGGCAGGACCAGGATTCTTTTCCCAAGCCTCGGCCGCAAAAGAGGTCGAAAGAATCAACACCGACACAAAGGCAACTTGAAGAATGGTCCAACCCATGAATGGCCCGCCCCAGGTAGAGCCACCACCCGCCGTGAAGCCATAAAGGAGAAGGGAAACAACCATGAGAATTCCAGGGATGATCAACAGAATCAGTCGGTGCTCCGGAGTATGGACACCACCAGATCGCTTGGCCATGTGCAGAACAAACCAATCGCCAAAGATACCGGCGTATAACATGCCTCCAAAGCCACCGAATACTCCACCCAGATTGATCAAGCCAACATTTTTGGCTGGCCAGCTGTAGCTTTGGAGCACAGTATCATAGGTAAGCGACATCCCTATAGAGCAACCCAGAACCACCGATGCCAAGAGGGTGGCGTAGAGAATACCCGGTGAAGTAAATGCCTCAAACATATCAAACCAGGTCATGAGAACTGTTTGGATGGGGTTCTTCACGGGTGTCTGCCACAGCTTTAGCATCTGAAGGTATGACTTTTTAGGCCGTGCCTCGTCCGAAATATTTGTGTCATCGTTTGCATCTAGTGATTGCAGATAGCCCTGGGCCTCCGCCACTGTGAGAATCTGCGTCACACCAAATTGATCCGTGATGACGACCTGTCCATCAAGGAACTGGGTACGGCGCTGGTATTTGGTTTCAAAACAGCCGAACACAACCAAGATCAGGCCAACACCGATCGCAATCACATATACCCAGTAGAACCAGCGCCATCCAAGGGCTGCAGCTTCATATGAGCTGGCTAGGTTTAAGCAGCTGGTAACGACGTTCTGGGTTGTCCAGTATAGACCGAAGATCAAACCTCGTTGATGGACAAAAGTCACTTCGGAGAGCATTAATGGAAGAAGCTGTGATAGAGGTCAATATGTAACGCGTATCACTTGAATGAAAAGTGACTAACCGACTCGGTGGCCCCTGTCGCCAGTCCCTGTATGATGCGTAGAGCGAAATGTTGTTGAAAGTTCTGGGATACTGCGCACCCAATAGTTGCAGCGAAGTTGACAACAATGGCCAAGATTGCAGCAAATCTGCGGCCATAGATGAGACCCAGAGGAAGAATTAAATAGTTGCCTGCTATTGTTAAAGACCATCAAATGTGAAGTCCCCGAGGCTTACTTACCAACACCGACAAATAAAGAAGGAAACGTGCTCAGCCAAACAATGTGAGTTGTGCTAACGCCCTCAGCTCCGTACATCTCTATGAAGACACCCAGAATGGCCCCAAGACCGCCAACTACAGAGAGGGACATGATCGCTAATGGCTGGTTAGGAATCATACGCTTCACAGGGGATGAATTCTCTCACAAAACCAGCAGCAGCTGACAATCACGCCAGCCTTTTCCCAGACCGTGAAATTGAGAGGATCGTTAACATCATTGCTGGGCACGGGCAGCTGTTGAGTACTTCCTGCAGCGTCCACCAGAATCTTGTCCTTCTGTGCCTGGGGAGGTTTTATATCCTCCAGAAGCTCGATGTTAACTTTCTGGTCCACAACAGACATGGTGCTGGTGTGTATTCGACCCGCAGCAGCTCCGGGAGAAAAGAAAAACAAGGAAGATTGGCGACGCCGCGCCTTTTCTGTCCTCAAGTACCGACACGGCGTGCGGGGGAGCTAATGTGAAGATTATAGTCTGATCGGTCCCATTCGAGCTACGCGACCCTGACCCCAGTGGGTCTTCCCCCGTTGACCATGACAGTTCCCCGTGGGGGTGGATCCCCCACATCCCGACATAGATTAGGAAGGATATTATTGGTTCATTGCTACGACAATATCTGGCTAGAATTACGGCAGATTTCCCAAGTCCTCAATAAGCGAACAAAGATTCTGAATCATCGGTGGTAAATCATCGCCTGGTAGAGGAAGAGGGCAGTTTCCTTCAAACACTTGCCGCGCAACAGCCATCACCGATCGAGGCCGACTCAACTCACAAAAAGCATGCGAGTCGCGATATTGACATATTGTTAACCCTGGTCGACCAATCCCACGACTCAGAAAAGCTTTAGTCAACTGATTCTCTCGTCCATCCAGAGCAACATTTGGTGTGGTATCAGTATCACTCATCGGAGTGTGTACTTCCATTTTCTCTCTCCACACTGCAATAACCCGTAGACCCACAGAACCAATGAAGCGTGATATATGGACAGAGAGTCAAATCCACGGAACTGCCAAGCTATCACCGTACGCGCAGCTCGGAGAACTTGACCCGCGTGCCAGATAGCAGCACGAGCTTCTTTGGTGCGGCTCCACTCTCGTAGGCCTGGGTATGCACGGCGAGCTTCCCGCTCCCCCATTTTGCCGACGAAGCGTTGGATCGCGTCAATATCGATGTGAAGGTACATCATGGCGAATTCATTCATTAAGATAGTCACTGGTGGTGAATCTGGTGAATCCTCCTGTATAGATTTGAGGGTCGCGTAACTAGAGGTGAAAAATTAGTAAGTCTCGGCCACAAAGCCAGCGGGGGTCTTACAGATCTTCTTGTCTACTTTGAAGCCATAACAAGGTGGTGGCGCGAGACCCCGATAAACGCTTTTGCTGGCAGAACTCCCATACTTGAAGTGCAACGCCCTGCAGGAGGGCCGACCTGGCGATGCCAGGATCAAGTTCGGGTGCAATGTGGTGGAGGAGTGATGGATCAGAGAGAAGGTCGCATAGGTTTAATTCGGAGAAGCCGATGGACCTATAGCGACTTCTCCATATGTCTCTCCATGCAGTAGCAGTTGGAGCTAACCATAGATCTCGGGCGGCAGGAAGGGGCAATGTAAATTCCGTGTACGAGGTAAGCGCAGGTCGATTCATGGATAGAGCAACTTCCACATCGTGACCGAAAATATGATAGACAAGTCTAGATAGTTTTTAGCCACCAATCCATTCCAAGCGCATTATCAAGAAACTACCTCTTGAGTGATTCTTGGCGCACCCAACTAAACCACGCGCGTTGTAGTGATGCCTCGTCATCACCAAGAGAATAAGGTGTAATGATAGAATATGTCGATCTGTCAAAAGCAGCAGCACGCCGAAGAGCCTAAAAAATCAGCCCGAGTTTCCATATGAGATTGAAGGAGTGTAATTACCGTGCAGAGGGGTTGTAAATAGCTCTCAGCAATTTGCATTTTGCGTGTGTATCCACATGAAATTCCAATATCCAACCATAACATAGATGCCTGCAAGTACTGAAGATCACGAAGAACGCTATTGTCTTCTTCAACCTGAGAAATTTTTAATGAGAGTTCCACAGATAGCAGACGAGACCACATACTAATTGCGCCAGGCCAACTCTGGTGATCTCCTGAAGAATAATCCCCGTTTTGCTGATCGAGGGCACTCCGCAGCAAACACACCCCGCTGCTACCAGCGCAGTCAAAAGCTCAGGGCGTAGCTGTTGATATTGCTGGTCATAAAATGTGTATAGATGAATCCATGCGTCCGTCTCCACTCTTTTTCCTATTCCAACCTTAATGAGAGTATCAAGGTATTCGGACGATGGGAAAGCGGAAACAGAAAGCCGAGAGCCTGCGGCTCGCAGCACCAACTTGAATATTTCGTCTCGTGCTTGGTATGAAAGCCTGCCGGGGATTTTAAGCGCATCAAGGCGTGTCTGATGTGTCGAGGGGATACTGTCGCTATCGCGTAGCGGGATTCTTCGCTCTTCACTAAACCCGTGCTGATTTTTCTCGGGTATCCATAGCCTGTCGCAAATTATCATTTAGCTCCACGAACCTGAAAAGGGAGCTTCTTCAATGTGACTGACCAGAGTGATTTTTGGAAAGCTGCAGCACGCCGGCTCGCTGACTCTTCATCATCAAGTGACGATTGCTGATTGTCTAAATCAGAGAAGGGAGCAGCCATGTCTAAGATCTTGTCGAGATCAGGGATGAAGTTGGTTCCAAAGACATCATTTTCCGATAAAGTAAAGTCGATATCTTGCATAAAATCAAAAGCTCGGGGCTGCTGCGTCCCTTCAAGTTCTGTTCCTAGGCCCGGGAGCATGACTTGTTCAAAAAAGGCAGGGAACTGGTTAAGAGTTGCATAAGAATGCACTGGCTCCTGATCACCTGAGAGAAAGGCGTCTAGTGTCATTGCTGGTTGGGTAGTGAGAGATGGATCGTATATATCACGAATGCTCCCGGTATAGGAGGTGGGCGGGGGGCCACTGAATTCTGAATGGTCGGAATCGGGGGTGGCTGTCAACGCGGAGACTTCACATGAATTCGTCATTCCATGTGTCCTTTCTCGCGCAGAGGACTCTGGTAAATTTGGATCGGAGATTGCTCCTCGCTGGTTCCGACGTGGTAGCCTCGATGGCCTGGCCACACACTCGATCTTTTTCAACTGACATCGCTGCTAGGTCATCAGCAAGCGTTTCAACCAAGTCACGGACACTTTGTCGCGTACATTGCAAGGTCTTTGGTTATCGCAACTTAGCTTTGCTGACGCACAGGCCTCGCAGGCCTCGCTTGCGCGCTCTTTATGGCGACGAGTAGATTTACCATCAGGGATCTCTTTTTCGTGCACAGCTTGGTGTCGTTGTAAGACATCCCTGGTCAATTTTAGCGAAGCATATTTCAATTTGGGGTGATGAAATCTACCGGCGATTGAATCCGCGTTGGCAGGTTGGACATTGATAAACACGCTGATTGCGATCTTGAATCCAGAAGGTCAGCTTATCTGAGTTTTCGATCGTTCGATAGGGGCCTTACGAGAATCTAGATGGCGCGCAAGATGATCTGGGCGTTCATAAGCTTTGTCGCAGTGGGGACATCGATGACTAGCGGTAGTCTTACGTGGGGAACGACGTGGGGTCTGGGGACTGTCCGGCATGGCGATACAGTTTGAAGAGGATGAGCGTTGCCATTTATGCAACGCGTCGGGATCCATTCAAGATGCGGGCCACTTTCCCCATGATTTCGATGCGCATTGTGGGGCTGCGCTTTGACCGGGACAATTGAGTCATTTGACTTGATAGAATGTGGAGAAAAGTGGAAATTTGAAAGACATTTACAAGTTTAACAGCTAAAAGGTACATCACTATAGTTTAGTCGACTTGGTGGCATCCATTTGGTCCTTCCATGCTTTAGCGCCTCGGTACATGCAATTAAAGTCCATAAATTCAGCGGGGCTCCTAATCAGTGTCAGCTTCATTTCTAAGGCAAAGGCATTAAGTTCGGATTCTGTACATAGTCACGGTCTTGTCGCCCTTTACCGCTGCAGGCTTCGCCGCTTGTCGACTAAATGCTTGGATGAGGCTAGCACGGGAGTATCGAGCTTGAAAAATTTCCTGAACTTGTAAGTCTACCTCTCTTTTTCTCGGAGCTTTAAGACGGTTCTCACTTCAAGGATCTTGGCAAGATTTTCCGGTGAAGGTGGTTCAAAAACACCCTCGAAGAAAGCACCCAATGCTTCGGCATCCTCGATTGCCTGGCTAGCACCTTGTCCTTGAGTAGGTAACATGGCATGTGCAGCGTCGCCAATGAGAATGACGCGGCCGGAATGCCATTTCTCGAGTGGATCCTAGTGTATTTAGTAAATGAAAATACAGCATTGGAACATGAACTCACCAAGTCATGCAGCTGCCATAAACCGAGATCTGCCGAGTGTCTATTATTCGTGAGAATCTCCTCGCAAGAGAGTATGTCATGGCAGTCTTACTTGAAAATATTCGTGACCCAAGTAGGATATTCAGAAAATGTCTCAAGCATCTTGTTCAAGTCTCCCTCAGAGACCCAAGATTGATTGACGTTCGGGTCCTCTTTCATTTGATCTATTCCGGTTAGGTCGAACGGGGAAAGATAGAAGGTGTTGTTTACCATCTGGTACAAGTGCAACAATTCCGTACACCTCTCCCTGCCTGCCAGGTCCCATGATCAACCGACAGTCATGAGCAACTACCATGGACGTGAGCGGATCCCGAGGGTTAATCTGTGAGCAGAACTCTGGTTCATATTTCTCAAGGGTGTCGGTAGGGATCTGTCGAAGTTAGCTAAGATAACTATCATGAACCAAGTTGCATACCATCAGACGGTAAGCTGGCAAGTGCGTCAGCAATTGTAGCTGGATACCAGGACTATTTGACTCACCTGAATGCCCAGTTGGCATTGGACGCGCTTCCTGTAGGAGATGCTTGCGGATCATACTATGACTGCACATGTAGTTAGCTTATTGTTCTTGAGGAACGGAGAAAGACAATCACCTACATTCCATCTGCTCCGATTATCAAATCCCCCTGGATAATGTTGCCATTTTCAAGTGTCACTATTCCTTGGTGCTCATCGCAGTTGATCACTCTCGATGCAGTCCGAATTTCCACAGAACCCCCGACAAGGTCAGAAGACTGGGAAGTCAATGTTCTCTTAAAGATGTCATGGATGTCTTTCCGATGGAATAAAAGACGGTCTCCTCCGTATTCCGTCTTGGTCAGTAGTGGTACGCTGTTGACCAATCGACCCTCGGTGTTGTAAATACGGAATCCTTCATCTACCAATGGCCGGGCATCATGTAGATCCAAGCCCCAAGTTGATTGGAGAATCCTTGACGCATTTGGCTGGAAAGAAATTAAAGCTCCAATTTCTTTGTTCAAGCTTGATTGTTCCAATATGGTAATGTGTCTATTGGGTCCGCGCAAAGCAATGGCTGCGGCAAAGCCGGCAATTCCACCACCCACGATAATAATGTGAAATGGCATTTCGTCCAGTGGATAAGCTACAAAGTAAAACAAATCGACTGCCAATTCAAAACACAATTAATTCCAACGTTCCAACATGACCATATGGGCGAAGGCCAGTCGCCCACCCTCCCCCACCTCCACTCCCCCACTTTCCGGATTATGGGGCACTGGGCAACGCGTCAAAACAACGGCAAGGGCTATGGATAACATGACTTACAATAGCCACTTGTGGAGGTTTCTAGTGATGCGTAGAATTTTGCTTTTTCTCTGGTCAGCATAGGATATAAACAGTGTACAAACCCTCCAAGTACACAACTTCGGATTCACGGGTATAGAACATTAGCAACCATGTCTACTACTGTGACCGTTACTCAGATGCAGGCTAATCAGAACATTCATGGCTCCGGTCGGATGCGCATGGATGGGACGGACCTACCATTTGGTGATTTCCGTGATGACCTCACCCGGGATGGCTTTGCTGTTGTCAAAGGAGCCATTGCTCAGGAGAAAGCTCTGAAATATGCCGACGAGATGTACTCCTGGCTTGAGGACTTGTAAGTCTACAGCGCCCTAGGCTTTTGGCCGAGACTGACACCTGGTAGCAAATTGGGCTTTGATCGCAATGGCCCTGCCACGGTACACAAAGACAAACTTCCCATGATCAATGAGAAAGGAATGTGTCTCCACTATGGTCTCTCCCATGAAAGCTTTGTATGGAATGTTCGCAGTGAAGCTGGCGTGGTTGATGCATTTGAGAAGATTTATGACGATAAAGACTTGATTGTGTCTTTTGACGCGATTAACTTCCAATTTCCCAAGTAAAATCCCTGTTCGAAAACATGATGACTGTGTCTCTAACCCCAAGAAGTCGGACAGATATCGCTTCCAACAAGCCCTGGCCACACCAGGACCAGGATCCCGTGAAACATGGATTCCGCTGCATGCAAGGACTTGTCAATTTGCTACCCAACGGACCGGACGACGGTGGCTTGATCGTTTGTCGAGGTGAGGAGGGACATCTCACATGAACCCCGTATCCAAGCTGACCTAGGAATCAGGCGGTCACCTTCTGTCCGAGCAATTCCATCACGACATGGGCGGCGAAGAACGTATTCCCGCGTGGACACCGGAATGGTACGGCTTCACCGAGCGAGGCATGAAGTGGTTGGAGGACCATGGCTGCACGTGGGAGAAGGTGTGTGCTGAGCCAGGCGATCTGCTTCTCTGGGATTCACGTACTCCGCACTATAACCTGAGTCCCAAGAATAAACAGCCTCGATTCGCTATTTACACTTGCTTCATGCCCGTTGCCGATGCCACCCAGGGCGATTTGCTACGAAAGAAGGATGCCTTTGAACGTCGCGTTGGAACTACTCACTGGCCGAATGCGAAACACACTGGGTCCAATGTTGCCCAGAGGGATGGAGTGGATGACCCTCATAACCGGGATCGACCAGTAACCGAGCCTGTGCTCAGCGAGCGGGCATTCAGGTTGACTGGAATCCCTTATATCACGGAACAGGCATAGACTACCTTCAAATCAACAATATTGGTGCAGGGGTGGATGTGTCTAGTGAATCATGGAATGAGATTGAAATCCAAGTCCTCAATGATATTTGTAGCACATATTTCAAGAAATGGTGCAATGAATGATCCAACGTAATGTGGTGAGATGTAGATGGTGAACACCGATCAACGCAAAGTCAATGTCGTCACATGTCCCACCCTGATCAACATCCCCTTACTCCACTTCAACTCCTCTCACCTCACCTCCCAACCTCGAGACTGCGCACATAGTTCTCCTTCTCCCCATCAATTCCATCATTCAGGCTTTGATAAAGAAAAATCCTCATTATGCCCGTCCACGAGATCAAAAGGTAAGACACGACCCGTTTCCCTCAGTATCATATCACTAACAAAGTCCCAGTTTATCTGACTTCATCGAGAAGATCCTCAGCTCTGAAGATCTTGTCGTCCTTGATTGCTTTGCTGAATGGTGCGGTCCCTGCAAGGTTATCGCTCCCTTGATCGAGCAGTGGAGCAATGAAAACCCCCACATCAAATTCTACAAGGTTGACGTCGACAAGGCGGATGGTGTGGCGCAGGAATTGAATGTTCGGGCAATGCCTACTTTTATGTTTTTCAAGGGAGGAGAGAAGGTTACGGAAGTGGTTGGCGCAGACAGGATGCAAATTTTGAATGGGATCAAGGCCCTTGCTGCTTAATCTCGAATTGAGATGAGAGCTTTATGAGTTACATGATCATCACCCGGCAGTGGGCTTGATTTCAGATAAATGCCTGGCACTACAGCCCATATGGCTCTTGTCGGATACTCTCCCAAGCGTCAGATATTCCTAAATTGCATTTTCACATGGTAAATGACACATGGGATGCGGGGACCAACCAGATTCACCACAAATGACCCGAGTCACAGTTCGGATTCTACGTGACCCGGTCGATCCCCCACAAGATTGGAGTCTTCACGCTGCCTGGATCATCGTATGATCCCAGTGGGCTGCTCTCCGAGTTGCCGAGTCTGTACTACAGTAGACCCTGCCCACTCACCATGCATCACAAAGATTGCGTGCGATTAAGCTATACGCTCCACCTCGGCTACAGTGGATATTCACGCCACTATCCACTAATGGCAAATTTCATGTATAGAGCGTATTCGGATATATTTACTATGGTTCGTCGTCATGCGTACCGGCGCGGGGTTAGATATTCCTCGGTCCGCGCGATGTGTTAGGGGCTCGTGTGATATTCTAGTCTAACACGTCCGGTTCGGCACATGGAGACTCAACCTGCACGGTCACCGTGGACTCTGTAGATAAACTACGGATAATTGGTATATAAAGAATCCCTGAGCAAGCAATACAATTTGAAGCTATCCCAAGAAATTCCGTTGTTCAACTCATTTACCACCTAAGTACTCCAAATCATGGGCTCGAGTATGGATACATCCACCATCAGAAACCAGCTTGTCAAAGCTCTGGCCCAGGCAACGCCCGAGCAGAAAATCATCTACAGCCTAGCAGCAATCACTACATATCTCATCCTAGCATCATCGATCCGCTTTCACCGACGCAGCACCCTGCACAAGAAATACTCCTACCAAACCCGGGACTCAATGAGCAAGATGACCAACCACGATGCCTGGGCAATTCAGAAAACAATCCTACAAATGGAGTTCCCATTCATCGTCCTCAAATCCCTTCAATTTGCCCTTTTCCGAGTAAGAACCCCCACAGCCCCAAGTGAACATTCACCAGAAGCTAAACAAGTATATACCCACCAGACATACGGCATTCCAACCATATCAACTCTCCTACTAAAGACATCCCAGTTCTCGGACTCGGCAACTTCGTTCAAACGCTACGCCGACACAGGAACACTGATCGGCGAATTTATGGCCTTCGACCCCAATTCCGAACGTGCTCGGACTGCCATCGCACGAACCAACTTCCTGCACCAGGGATATCGCGCAAGTGGGAAGATTCTCGACGATGATATGCTGTACACATTGAGTCTCTTTGCGATGGAGCCTATCCGTTTCGTGAAGTTGTACGAGTGGCGCGAGATGACTGAGATGGAGCGCTGTGCGGTCGGGACATATTGGAAGAGCCTTGGTGATGCACTGGGTATCAGTTATGATACATTGCCATCCGGGAAGGTTGGGTTCCGGGATGGGATTCACTGGTTGGAAGAGGTCAGTTTCTGGAGCCAGGAGTATGAGGTCCAGCATATGAAACCGCACCCAAGGAACAAGGAGATTGCAGATAAGACGATCGACGTGTTGGTATATAACCTGCCAGGGTTGATGAAGCCATTGGGGGTTAATTTCGCTTCTTTCCTGATGGATGACAGGCTTCGGAATGCGATGATGTATGCATGTGCCCACTCTGAGGAAAGAAATATATGCTAACAACTGCCTTTCCAGGATTGACCCGCCCCCAGCTTTCTTCGCCGCGTTTTTGGGATCAATGCTACAATTACGCAGATTGTACCTACGCTATGTGGCTCTTCCACGACCGAACTTCATGCGCCTGGATGTTTTTACAGAAGAACCGAATGAGAATGGTCGGAATTTCGTGTTATCCTACGAAGGCGCACCATTCTATGTGCAGCCCACAATTTGGAATCGCTGGGGTCCCGTGGCGTGTTTCAAGTGGGCCCTGGGACAGCCCTTGCCTGGAGATGATGGGGACAAGTACTATCCCCAGGGATACTATACCCCAGATCTGGGTCCCAAGTACTTTGAAGGCAAGGGACGCAAGGAGTTGGAGGTGATCAAGGAGAGGATTCGGATGCAGCGAACGGGTCGATGTCCATTTTCATAATTTTGTTCGCCTTCGGTGATTGGGTGATAATTAGAAATTTAGGTGCAGTAGCGACAAATTTTTGAAGCTTTCGTTTCTATTAGCGATCATACGAGATAATTGGTTATCGTATGGGTCTTCAATAAGTATCACAGGCATCTAGGCTCAACAGCACATAATCAGACAAGATTGGAATATCGGGTATCTATCACAAGTATCAAAACAAGAGGTGGCCGACTATATCAGACCCATATCTATCACCCAGCTCCAATGATGGATATATCAAGCCAAAGAAAGAAAAGCGCCGACGGTCAACGCGCAGAACAAAAGCGTGTATCCGGAAAGAGAGAAGAACCAGGACAGAATGTATGCGGGGAGGCGTTATATCAAGATAAGGCATAACAACTCAACAGTGGTGTATGAGATTGGGGTATTTTGCGAAGGAAAGGTGTGAAATGAGAGTATTAGAAGATTAATCTGTCCCGCCAGGAGACGATGGTAAAGGGAGTGAAGCTGGGTCGGTCAAGCTAGAATCATCAAACGGTAACTCCGGGGATACAAAAGAGCCGTAGTGGGCCGATGGGCTGAGAAGGGATCGCCCACTTTCGCTGACCTCGCCCAGCTCCTCTGGGGACAGGACACGGCCGCCTATTGCCACATCCTGGACATGCACATGGTAGTCAAGGGCCTTCTGGCCTTCCTTGATCAGCTCTTCAGTCCACCCGAGGCATCGTTTGAGGCTCTGGTTTAATTTCTGGCTGTCCACCAGGAACTCCTGGTGCCGAGCTAGATCGAGCATGAATCGTTTCTCATCATGAGCACGATGCTTTGCATCATGATCGGCAAGGGTGTCGGGACTGACGACCCCGTCATCTGCAACAGAGTCTTCGTCGCTGAAATCGGACATTTCGTCGTGAGATCGGGAAGAGGAAAGTTCACTGGTGCCTTCTTCCAGTTCACTCGTTGTTGACAGCGCTGTGCCAGAAAAGGAGCGAGTAGAAGGAGCCATGGATAAGCGACCAGAGCGACTTAAGCGTCGAAACCGGCGAAGCTCCGCGTTTTGCTTGCGCATTTCTCGCTCTAGGGTTCGGTTGATAGCAAGCAGAGAAGAGTTGCTGATTTCCAAATCCATAATCTTTCGTTCTGTTCGAGCATTCAAAGCAACCTCCCCACTCTCTGATTTCCCAGGGCTCATAGGCATGGACTGATAGGGGTCAGTGGAGACGGAGGAACCGTTACTGAATAGACGGGGGCGGAGCGTCGGGACTTGGTCGGATAAGACAGGGGCAGGGCCTTTGGCGTGGTGTGTTTGAATATTGGGCATAATGACTGGGCTAGCATGAAGCCCATTTCGTTGCGACATCGGGTGATGTGTTTGACTGGTGGAATCCATGCTGGACGACTTTCGGTGTTTCCCAATGGAAAGGACTTGTGGTCCATCGGATACGATGCTTGGGGGAGAGCCTAAACGAGGTAAAAGGCTCTCAACAGCCTGATCCAGATTCGGACTAGGATTGCTCTGGGTATCAATAAGCGGAGACGTTGCGTCTGAGACACGAGGGGACTTCAACCGCGGGGCGGCTGAAGGGCCTTGTCTGGTAGTGGGAGCAACCCGAGGAAGTCCCCCCGACCGGCGTGAAGAGGCGGTTGTGACGTAGGATCCTTCTGGCGATGAGTGTCGTTCTTGATCCCCATTTGCGTACATGAAACTCGAGGCTGGTGGCATCTTCCCCTGTTTCGGACAGGACTGTTCGACATCGGAGGAATTGGACGATCGTGTTTCGGTGGCATGAAAAAACATGGGCGAGCCAGCGGCCATATCGGTGAAGGAGTTCGGGCGAGACAGTTGCTGTCCTTCTGCTCTGAGTGTCTTGGCCCTCAAGCTGCTCGATTGCTCTAACTTCACCCCACGAGCCGGGCTGCGTTCCCGTCGTACACCATTGAGGCCCAGACCGACCGTGGGTTGGGCGTATGGAGTCTGCGGAGACGAGATGGGAGGAGTATTTGTCGGGGATGGGAATCCGACATCACGGCGAGTATTGCGAGATCCCGAGCGAGGGGTGACATTGACACCGAGGTAGCTCGGAGTAGCGGCGGGGAGGTCCTCCTTGGATGGAGTCGAATAGGGATGAGCATGGTCGGGATTGGCGAGACGGCGAGGAGCAGCATGACCTGGAGTAGGACTGGCTAACTTCGGAGTCAGGGGAGACTTGTTGGAGCGGTGAAAGGCCGCACTGAGTGTGGGCGTAAATGGTTTGGCGGAGTAGCCGTTGTTTTGTTTATCGGAGGTCATAGTTGCGCGGGTGCAAGAGATGGCATTGCGACCGCGAGCAATGAAGCATGATGGCACCGGCCCACCAAGTCTGTGATTGTCGTGTGTGGTTTTCAGAATCGCTTAGTGGCCTGATGTGAAGGAAGGGGTGTTTTAAAGATGGTGTAGTGGTGGAGATGGTGGGATCAATAGAAAAACATTGGGCCCCGAACGGGTCTAGTCACGCCCAGTCTTCACCGCATCAAGAATTCTACTAATGTCATTTTGGCATAGAACGTCAATAAAGCTAAGCAGATTGTATTGAACTTCAATCAATATGGGGTACAGATATTCAAGTGTCATTTTCCAGAGACTTGGTAGTTCTTCGGGTTGACGTGACCCCTTATGCATGGTCCTGGCATGGGGTTCGGTATCCTGATGCTCCACTCGATCATCCAATTGGCCGGTCGATCCCGGCTGGGAAGACCGCGACCATGCACAAAAGTAAGTAAATAGTAAGTCGCCAGGTGATTTTGGCTCCATCAGTGAGAGTTTTTCAAAGGGAAATAGATTAACGCAGTTGGAAGATATTTTGATCGGGTATCGTTGTTGGAAGGGGTGTGTGTATCTTGTGAAGCTGCAACTAGTGCAGATCAATCTATAACTGTGACGTCCGTCGGAGATTATGGACTCAGCGAAAGAAAAGACGTTTCTGCCGAGGGTCAACGTCATAAGAAGATGCCTGGGGTGTTGATTTCCGCTTCCGATTTGAATTAACAGTCATTTCTTCTGGGGGTTCAGAAGTATCCTGAATGGCTTCACGGATGGTCTGTCGAGAGAGACAGAAATCCACATGATCATTAAAGACCCGGTCATCGGCTGCTTGAGCTCGACCACATATGGGGCAGTCCCACTGGGCTGGTGCAGGGTCAGGTCCAGTCGACACAGTAGCATCAGGGAGATTGGCTGCTTCTTGGCTGAGCTGCTCCAAATCGTTCATTTCATCCTGGATTTCTTGTCGAGCGGCACACTCGAAGGCCTCCTCGGCCGTGATTTCATGATCCGCAGCTTTGAAGTCGGGTTTTTCTGCTGAAATAGGTCTGGTCTGCACAGCTGCGGCACCAAAGAAGTTGATGCCAGCCTTTTTGGTACTGACCAAATTCGTGCAACGTAGACCAAGCAATCGCAACTTCATTCCAGGGATTTCTTTTTCTAATTTAGCTAGCATAGGTAGTGCGAAGTTATAAAGGTCTTTCGCCTGCGAGACAGCCCGAGATGGAGCTGTTTGACGGGTCAATACCTCAAACGTGTGTAACTTCACTTTGAGGACCAGTGTTCGACCCTTGAACTGTGTGCGCGCCAGATCGCCTTCCAATTCCCGTGAAACCCAGTCTAACTTTGCACGAATCTCATCCTTATCCCCAATCTCGTGGAAGGTGGTCTCAGTTCCCACGCTTTTTCGCTCATGGGTTTCAACCGGCTCAATCTTTGTTCGGCCCAAACCCAGGTAGCACTGGGCAAGGAATTGAAACGCCTTTTCACCAAATAGCCTGGTCAAGAGTGCGCGGTGTGGATAGATATCACCGCAGGTCTCAATGCCAATGGAGCCTAACTCTCGTTCAAAGACACGGCCTACTCCATTGACCTTTCGTACGGGCAATTGTCGCATGAACTCCATTATAGCAGCCCGATCGTTCGGAACCCGGAATTGGCCGTTGGGCTTGTTTTGATTAGATGCAATTTTAGCGATTTTCGCATTGGCGGCAATTCCGGCTGACACAGACACCTTGGTAGTCTGCAGGATTTCAGCGCGCATTCGTTGCACAGTTTCCTCCGGATCCAGCTCGTTCTCGGCACAGTAGGCAGTGATATTCAGGTAAGCCTCATCGATGCTGGCGCTCTCAAACAGAGGGTCGTACTGTGCCATGATCTCGCGGATCTCCTTGGCTTTCGATGAATATTTGTCATAGTTCATTGGAAGAAGAACGAGTTGAGGACAAAGCTTCTTAGCCACGAAAGACGCCATTCCACTGCGCACGCCAAACTTCCGAGCCAGGTAATTGCAAGTGGTTAGAACGCCTTTGCCCACGGCCATGGGCACCGTTTTCAGCTCAGGCCGGTCCAGTTCCTCGACGGCGGCGAAGAATGCATCGCAGTCGACATGGATCACGTATTGAGAGAGATCTCGAGTCGATTCCAACTCAGCCAGGTACTCATCTGCCCGTCGTAAATCATGACTGAGATCCAAGGTTTCAAGATGAGTTTTTTCTTTGAGAATTCGCTCAATCTTGACAGTTAAATTCCGATCGCGGTCTTGCTCATGATTGAAAAATTTGGAGCCTTTAGATGCTTCATAAATGATCTCAGAGACCTACCACGTTTTATTAGTAACCAGGTCTTGGTCGTCAATCGTAAGTTCGTAGCCAATCCGTACCTTTTGCTGATCAACCGCATCTTGACCCGCTTTGGTTAAAGAGGGCCCCAGTAGTTGGTATTTCAAGGTGTCGCTATTCTCCTCCTCCTGTGCCAAATCGGGCCTCGTATCTTTGACAGGTCCAACAGGGGACACCATGATCAGCGCTTGCCCATGAGTTGAAGGTTGATCAACGTGAGAATCAGAGAAAAGAGTATAGTTCAGGCAACGACCGCCACTGACGCCTGATCACGTGCTCACGCGTTTCGCTTCACGTGAAACTTCTCTCACGATCGATTGTTGGGTTCTTCAGCAACACTGTCTCCATGTGGATCCTGGATTCAACAGGCGACTTCCTGGATGGTGCGATATGAATAATACTATCGGCATAATACTCAGAGTATTGCTGACCTAATGACTAGGGAAGCGAGTCTGGCTGCGGCCCGGGAAGAAGTATCTATTTGGCCGACCCCCGCAAGATGGCGGTATGTCCAGCTTCCCACAATGACGTGAAGACCTCGACTAACATTGGCCAGCCCACCACGCCATATCCGAAAATGTCAAGACTGCCAATACGATATCCCGCAAACACCTCACAATCGAAGTATCTCGTGTCACCCCTCGCGATGGAGTACGATTACCTACCTAATCTTGATGGACCTACCGACTGACAGACACACAGACCCGTCCACACGCTCGAACCAAAGTCATTGTGACCGATTTGAATTCGAAGAAGGGTACACTTGTGGATGGAGAACAAATACAAGGTGGAGAACGGGTGTTGAATAGGGAGGAGCACATCATTCAGCTAGGTCGCTATGGCCATCCTCTTCGGTCCGTATTCCCTGTGCCGATGTATACGGAAACCTCGTCTGATGCACCTTTCATTCACAGGATAAGATGGCAACCAGTGGTCTTTAGCTTCTCCTTTTCCTCCAAGGAAATGAGAGCAGATGACCCCCTAGCGAAAGTTCGCTCCAAATTAGAGGACCTGGATATCAAGACCATCATCCCATACATCGTGGATCAGACCACTCATGTGGTCCAGAGCAAACGAAATACTGCCAAGGGTCTCCAGGCATTGACCAATGGCAAAGCAATTGTCAATCACTCTTACATTGACGCTTTGGTCTATGCCACCACCCCCACTGACTTTGAAAACGACGAGGCCTTGTCCCCGCTCGAGACCGATTTTGATGCTGCATGGCCAGATGAGACAGAATATCTTCCACCCCCTGGTAACGAACCTGTTACTCGTCCGGCAGCTGCCTTTGCGCCCAACCCAGCCCGCATAAACGTTTTCGAGGGCTACACTTTTGTGTTCGGAGATGCCGCTCAATTCGAGAATTTACAAGCGGCGATCAATAACGGACAAGGTAAGGCCCTATTTTATCTAATAGAAGATGGGGTTACGACAGCAGCCGAGATAGTCAAATTTATGAGAGAGGCCGCGGGCCAGAAAAGCGGTGATATTGGAGATGATGGGCCTGGAAAAGTCGTACTTGTGCGATTCCGATCCAAAGGTGAACACGAAAATTGGTCCATTGAGGTGGGCAATGAGGTTGCTTTAATGACCGATCGACGTGTGATTGAACAAAGGGAGTTCCTGGATGCTATTTTAGGTAACGACGCCTCTCCACTTTGTCGCCCTCTTCCTCGTGAGGAAGGATCAAGCCAAACATCAATTCCCGCAACTCCTCCCGGGCCCCAGCCGCAGCTAGTCCAAAACAATTCCCTTCCAAGTTCACCACCGCCTGCTCCTGCGCAATCTCATACATCAATGGACTCTTCAAAACCCAAAGCTCCTCGAGTACGCAAGTTTGTGAGCAAGATGAAGGCCTTTGATGACGGCTTTGACATGGATTCCGTACCTGAATACACACCCGATGATGATACCAATGATACTCCGGTGATGGATTATGAGCTTGAGCCTTCTCAACGAACTGAGTTCCTCGAAAAAGTAGAAGAGGCAGAAGAAGATGCGGTCACAGATCTACTGCCTGGTACACGGGCAATGAAGAGGCGGCGAGAAGAAATGAATCAAGGCCACCATAATCGACCTGCGCAAGTGGAACCGGAAGCTGCTCCGAAGCCGAAGCGTGCGAAGCTAGACATTCGAGAAGCCGCACGAAAGCATCGTGACGAAGAAGAGCAACAAAGAAAAGCCGAAGAAGATGTCCATCTTACCCAGGATGTCAATATTCAGGATTTGCGGAATCTAGCTATCGTCGAGGAAATGGAGATTCCCATCCGCGAAAAACTCTCCCGAGAGGATCCCGGCAATGATCGATGGGATGAACAATGGAATGGGCGGAAGAATTTCAAGCGATTTCGGCGAAAGGGAGAGCCACGCCATGCACGCCAACGAGTGCAAAGCGTTATCGTTCCCCTGGAAGAAGTGACGAGAAAGGATTTTGGTATTGGTGAGCACCAGTGGGTTACTAGTCACAAAGCGCCTGCAAGAAATGATGAGCCGATGGACCAAGAGGATCAGCCGGCGGGCACTCCAAGTGACCGGGCAATCTCGAGGTCACAACAGTCAGTGGCTCTATCTGTCAGTCCCGAGCCTACCCCTGATCCACAACCTGCACCGTCGCGCAGTCGCACCCAGAAACGGCCTCGAGAAGTTCGTGATTCCGACAGTGATGAGGAGCTGCGTTTCCGGTTCAGGCGTAAACGCTGATTTCCGTGCCTTTTTGCTAAGTTCCTTGATATGTCGCATAGTTTTATAGCGTGTTTCCAAGTTTCAATGCATCGATACCCCCAGATCATATGACGGACGTGAAATGTTCCCAGCGGTGTGCTGCTGCACGCGAAGTAGAGTAAATAGGTTGGCTATTCCTTCGCTCTACATGGGAGTAAGAATTCATGGCATTGAATCAAGAATTGCCAACTGTACCCACGCCACATACATAATCTATGTCCTTGACTCGTTAATAACTCGAGTCTATCTATCAATTAAACTTACAACCCTCTTGAAGCTTTTGTTTTGATTGTGTTGAACACTTGCCACGAACACACATACACATCTATATACATATAGGTATTCTGATTCCATATCTTTTTTTTTTCAATATCCTCGAAACTAACAGCCTCCTCTCTGTTACTCCTAGATGTCCCTTCTTTTCTGTCTTTCTGCTCTAAGACTACCGTTTTGACCCTCTGGGAACCAGTACGCAAGAATCATTTGACGATGAAGATTGCCTGGGAAGCATGAGTCTGGTAAGTGAATCACTGGGCAAGGTGGCAGGCCAGTTCTGAGGCCTTGGAAACTACTGGCAGGCTCTGTAGTTAGTTCTTCAGGTCCCTTCTGCAGCAATGTAAGGCTCAACACCTTCTCGCTTACTGCGGTCCATCCGTTTGAATGTCGAGTCAGTGTGCTCATCTGTCCGCCTCAACGACCCTGGTGTGGCAGGACAAGCTACTCGACAGCTAGCCACACCCCTTACCCTGGAAGATATAGACTTTTTCTGTACTTTCGAGTAGTCAGTTCTGGCTGCAACTCGAGCTACGCATCAACTCCCCGATCTTTCAGCCACTGATCCTTGCTACAATGATCTCGGAGTGAGAACGAACCCGTCAATCCTGACTTCTCGTTTATTCGGGGATATTGCACTGGTCTGTGGAACGAGATCATGGATTTTATTCGTCGAGTCCGCGTGCTGATCTCAGGGTCCTTGAGAAGGGCAACCTACGGAGCAGGACGTTACACATCAGCCACAATCACTTCTCAATGATTTTTGCTTGAATAAAGAAGTCTTAGAAAGTGATGGTTATATAGCGGTTCGCAACTTTGAGGCTGTTGATAGCAACTTGGATGGAGCGACAACCTTGGAAACTGGGTAATTATTACAACGAAGTTTGACAACTTTACGCCTTCTTGTCTTGGGTGTTTAAATCCATACTTTGGCCTCCATCGCGGACAATAATGCCCAGGATCCACGCATTGACAGCGAAGAAGAACAGAGAAGCGAGGAAGAGACCAGGAACAAAGGTGGAAAGACCAAGAAACTCCAAGTTATAGGCCTGTTGGAGCCAGAGAGCCTATCCGGTTTAATCAGCAAGCAATCCCCATGGACTAACAGAAAATTTCAACAAATACCTGTGCGATAACCCACAACAGGGCAGCCGAGGTACCCAAAGCAGGCTTGCGAATGAACTCGGAGGAGGGGAGGTAAAATGGTAGGAGGATGAGATACCACAGGAAGTACTGCCGTAGTTAGATCAAATTGTGAACGAGTAATAGGAGCCAAAGGAACACACCTGACTAGTGCACACTTTGTTGAACGTGACGAATGCAAAGGTCTGAGCCAGCATGGCGGTTGCGAGGCTCTTTTTCGCCAGTACTAATGGAAGGGCGACAACCACAAGCAGAAGCTGAGGCAGAAATGCAAGTGCCTCAAAATGAGATTCGGAATTTCCAGCCGCAGAAAGATAGAGCAGGGTGGCGTAAGGAGAGAAGTTGTGTCGGTGATCAATACGGGTGAGATGATGGAAGAAGGTGTGGTGGAGGAAGGGCATGCCGTACTGAACATACATAAGGAGGTTCAGAACAGCAAAGCTGATGAGCGCGGACAACGTCAACTTCACTCTTGAAGGGGTGATGAATCTCAGAACCTGAGATACCCAGCTAATGTCACGAGCAGCAGGGACGGCGCCATCACGTTCCGCATCCCACCACCAGAGAATCGAAATACCGTAGATGAATGGGTAAATCTTGAAGTGGACAGCCAGACCAAGGAACAAGCCTGCAAGAATGGCCTTTCTTGTCAAGGTAGCCCATAGCAGTGCCGCAACAAGAACACCAAGCAAGCCCTCCGAACTGCCACGGGTACTGATATTGGCGACCATGGGGTTCCACAGCCAAGCAGCGGCAACATACCGCAGGGCGCGCTCCGGCGACAGCCGGTAGAATTGAGTCAAGAGCTGCACAACCAACCATCCAGCCAGAATATCAGCCAGCGCGAAGAGAATTTTCCCAAAGGCAAAGGTCACTGATGACCATGGCGCAGGTGCTTCCCAGGCTGTGGGAAGAAGCATCCAAGCCAAAAGAGGCGTATACCGATATGTATCTCGGGCATATGGGGTGTCTCCCTTTGATACATAGCGGGCGGCATCTGTGAATACCATGTAATCGATATCAGTGTACTTCACGGCAGAATGAGCATCTTGCCAGCCACCATAGACGAGCAAGACGAGGCGCAAGAGCGTCGCCGCGAAAAAGACGCGGGGCGCAGAGACAAATAGCGCCATTGATCTTGCAAGAGATATCAACGGACAATTCCCGGTTTGGAGAAAGGCTGCTGGTGTATGGTGAATCTCCCCTGGCCAATTAGTCCGGCCTTCGGGGGCTGTTAATGGTGCAGCGGTACAGCAGTCCAACGAATATCCCCGAGTCAGACCAGGTCCGATCTAATTTCCACAGCAGAGCTCCGTAATTGCCCTATTATCTCATCGCTGAGATCGGATTCTGTTGCGATGTTTACTGGATTCAACACTGTCGAAATGTCGTGGTGGAACGCGGAGCTGAGTCAGCACTCTCCGAGGCAATTTGACTATTTGTGGTTAGATTGTCTCGCCGCTTTAAAGGCCACCCACCCACACCTTAGCTGTAAATCATCTGCACAGTACTTGGACAGGCTTGTGTTCCATTTGAAATAAAGGTCGTCACTCGTTAAGATTGTTGAGCCACTGTGAAGAGACTATCTGTGACTTGCACAACAGTAGAATGATTGATTCATGCAAGGGTTGTCTTCAAATGTTCACAAGTGCAGCTACAAAATATACATCACTCAAAACATTGGTCCAAGATACAAATGTAGTACATCCCAACCTCAGTATCCCAACTTTTTCGCAACTTTGTAAGTTGAGTTGAGTCCGGGTGGCTATATTGACCGACCCTGCTCCGACAGCGTTAACAGTAATAGGAAGACTGATTGCCAAAATATGACTCTGGGAAGGGTTCGAAATATGGCTGCGCCGCAAACTTAGAGCCCTTGTCATGGTCCGGTGTCAAGACAGCCATGGCATCGCCACGATCATCAAGGTCCATCCCAGGCCAGAGATTGTTGTCACTCCAGCTCAGGTATTCCCAAAGATATTGACCAGAGTCGTCAATGAATGGGGCAGAAAGGGGATCTGAAATCCCGCTTTCACTCAACGACATCCCTAGACGCGCAGGCTCAGGTGGTGAGAACAGGGAGTTTAAATCCCGACCGGCAGGAAACATGCTCGTTGGGATGATTCCTGCAGTGGATGTAGCCAAGTCATCACCACGTTTGCTAGCCTCGTAGATCCGCGACACGGCATCCAGAGATCGCTGTGCAGTATGACCATACGCTGACATCCGCGCGAGGGTGGTCATGGCA
Organism: Penicillium sp. 91 TS-2023; assembly: GCA_030710325.1. Taxonomy (NCBI): domain Eukaryota; kingdom Fungi; phylum Ascomycota; class Eurotiomycetes; order Eurotiales; family Aspergillaceae; genus Penicillium; species Penicillium sp. 91 TS-2023. The sequence continues at coordinate 5,644,228 of JARWGP010000021.1, read as the reverse complement.
GTCTCGACCTGCGCCCGACAGGATTCAATCGAGGCGCGAGGATCGTCTGTGGTGGGGTCGTTGAGGAATAGCCCCACTAGGGGTACCAAGGATGCTTGAAATGTCCACCAGACGGCATTCCAGCCGCACAGCTGGTTGAACTGCGCTGTAGCGGCAATATTTTGTATAGAAAGCTCCGCGACTTCACGGCATTTTACGATTGCCGTGCGTTCTTCAACTCGGAGTGCGATGTATGGCACACGGCGCATCGCATAACTCAGCAGTGTAGGACGATAGATAAGCGTACGCTGATTGTAGAATCGCCACCGCATGACGGTGCGAACGGTACTGATCGACTCCGTGCACGGTTCATGGTCTTTGAGAATGGGGGGAAGATTGTCCCACCAATCAAGAAGTTGAGCATCGGCGTGAGCCATTTCCTGATGCTTGACGAGTGGTGCAGCAGCTAGAGACTCTTGGACTTGCGTTGCGATTTTGGCGAAGCGGATGTTCTCTACGAGCGGAAGGATGTCGAGGAAGTTTTCCTAAGGACGAGTTAGTAAGAAAGGCAATGACTTCGGCGATATAACGAACCTTATCTTGGCAGTTTGGTGGCTTGACAGTAATGTAGGGACCGAAGCGACCCATACTAGGTCTGCCCAATGTCATACCTGCCCATGTATCCATGACAAACAGTGACCACCAAACTCGACGTTTGAGATCCATGGAGGCAAGCTTCGCGGGACCGGCAGCCTGTCGACTCTCTGAAAACTCTTTATGCAATCCCAATGTGGCTGCCATTCGTAATGCAGCACCGAGGACGGAATATGCCAGATTTGGCTGGCTGATATAATGACAATACCATCCACCGATGAGGCCGAGAGCTTGAATGGTCTCAATATGGGAGCTTCCCAGGGAACTTAGGCTCAAGTGACTCTTGCAGCGCAGGAAGTAGGTCTGATGTGTCATATCATCTGGACTTGTGGCAGCGATGCTACCCAGTGCTAGAACGATATTCAGCAGTGATAGCCAATGGTCATCCTTTCGGTGGCCAGTCATATAAGATTGTCGAAATGACTTTTCATCAATCATTGGAGCAAATGCTTGGAAATAACAGAAGTATGCATCTAGCATTTGCATTTCACTCGGTGGAATAGAAGGTGGGGGCGGAGTTACTGGTGGCTGAGGAGGCCATGCGTTCTGAGAATCATATTCAAGATCCACTTCGTCGCGCGGGTAGACCGCTGGTGTTCGAGCAAAGAAGGAGGCACAACCTGGATCGAGCCAGAGAATGACTTTGAGCACAGCCTGAATGGACGATACCCCAAGGTAGGATGAAGGCTGTCTGGATGACAGAGACAATGCGTTGACATCGTCAGAGACGCCTTCAACTAAGAAGTTAGAATGACCATGGCGGCCATCGTTAAGTTCCTCGGGCATGCTTTGAAGAGACTCAAGATTGTCATTTTCATTAGACAGTGGAGATACATGGGCCTCCATAGAACCCGATGTAGAAGGTGAAGCGGCATGGTGCGTATTGAGTTGTGCCGGCAAGGTTGACGGCGATGCCGATGTGAGTTCAAGTAATTTTTCCCGTGACAGATTGACAAGGGACTCTGGGGCTACATTGGGGAAAAGCCTCCCCAGAATGCTGCGATATTCATCCAAAGTCGTGGAAAGCTTCTCGACATGCCTGTTCCATAATATTTAGCCAGTACTTCAGTACTCCAGTGCTACACATTCAGTCTCCCACCTTCTGGATGGCCTTGGGTCAGAGTAATGACACTGATCTGCCTTCTTATACCACCGACATGCCTCGCATGGCTTTTCGCCGTCACATTTAATCTTCCGATGTCGACATGACGTACATGCGCGCAAGGTTGTAACACGGCGACTGACTGACTCGCGGCGCTCAGTAGCGGGGCGGGTTTTGACAGGAGTCGCTGCTGTCGGATTTTCGAAACTCTCAAATGTGTGGAACATAGTTGCGGGATAGAATCACCGAGTAAAAGTCACGAATCACATAGTTCAAACACTCTAGAGGCAACGGGGCGATAGCATTGGTGGGGCGAAAGTCGTAGTCGTACGATGCGGTGTCAGAGCAATGTGGACACAAGTTTAAGTGGTGCAAAGAAGAGGAGAGACTGGCTTTGGGGCTCTGAACCGATCATGAAGATCATATCATGTCAGAATGGGATAAGTTGATGAACATAAGTCGGAAAAAATACGACCAGGAGAAAATCAGGGAGAAGGCCCGCGCGAGGCTAGGTGAGCAGCAGCTAAGACCGAATGGAAGGTAGCACTGTTTGGTCCGCCTAATTCTCCCCCGCATTTCAAGTCTGGGGTCTTTGTTGCCCCCGGTGTCCCCGGATAGGGATTCGCTTATTGGAGAAGTCACTCAGATTGATTTTGCGGGATTATCGGTACTAAATCTACTATACTGTAGAAGGAATGCTATGGAATTCGCAAACTCAGTCTTGTGGAATTTGATGTCTAGACAACCTCCCAAGTCCACTTGGATTCCTACTGCCGAACGCCGGTAGATACTGATGACAAGATCTGAGTGGAGCATCGAGTGAATCCCGAGTGACATACCGGTGGCCTACTGTCTTACCGAAAAGTGCCACGCACCAGCCGGACCGGGGCTCATGAGGGTGACACTGGGGTAAATTACGGAGCGCATGCTCTTCGAACGCCACTGGTTAGTTCCACGCGCCGAAGCCCCTGTCACAATTTCTCCAGGGAGGGGAAAATTCCCCAGGTTTGGTGACTCGGCTAGAAGCAGGAAATCCCTAGGTTGCAGAAGTGGAACGAACCCTGCAGAACACCGGATGATCGCCTGAAGACGATGCTTGAGACCACATTGCTGGTGGGAGACCTGTCCTGGCATTTCGCCCCGCCTACAATTTAATATCAGATATTCCATTAGTCCGGAAGCTCGGCCCTTGGGCCCCCAAAAACCCCTGTATGGAAAAAATGCGTTGCGCGGGGATTTGAAATTAGCCCATGGCTAATTTCCATGGGGAAAGCCTCGTGGATCGGACATGGAAGCAGGGAGATTAAGCGGTGCGGGACCGAAACACATCGTTCGTATATTGATCAGGCGGGGCAGGGACGTGCCATCTTTTGCCCAATCACTGTCAGAGTAAGGCCGAAGCCGAGACCCCATGGCGGGCGCGATATCCACTTTGGGCCAAGGGTCCGAGAGAAACAGGAGACAGTGGTAATAAATTCAACCCCAACCTCCAATGACGAGCTGCTTGGATGTGAGTTCAGAAAAACGAGCTGTACGAGAACGAAACAGGTATGGCTTGCGAAAGTCCATGCAGTTTTGTAGAAACCCCAGGTTATTTGAGGGGAACTGTAACGCCAAGTCTAACGAAATGTCACCTTTGATGAAAAAGCCGAACTACCAAGGAACCGTTGCCTTCCGGACTCCGAGGCGGGAGCGATCATTGGCTCGGTTAAAGGGACTGGGAACACTAGTGTGGAATCGGTTTGGCTTCTCAGTAGTTTCTGTGATCATCGGCTGTCTGACTTTGAATACTATTTCCCTATGCAATCTATATAGAGACATGAGGAAGAGGGTTGCCTAGTGTGGCTGAACCCTGAATGAGGAGAGGCGTTTTCTCCGTTGAAAGGGGAGAGTTGGGGGTACCTGAAGCTGGACGGAGATGGCTCCGTGTCTGACCAGGTAAAGTGAAGGTCTTCCAATATTCTGGAAACCCCACTACAGGTGTGTCACACTGCGGGTTGAACCTTAGGAAAAAGCAGCATCGGGACTTGCCTGATCACGCGACGTGAGAGATTAATTGGTGCCCAAGGGCTACAATAACTGCCTGTTCTATGAGGTGTCAATGTCACGTGCTCGGAGCCTCCGCACCAGAAGGGGAAGGCGCGTGGGGTAGCTTATCGATAAGATAACCACTGTTCATCTAAATAGCTTAGACAGCTGTCGCAAAATCAACATTGTCCAGCATTCACTCGTGCATCATGGAGCTGAATAGCTACGCTCTTTCCACCGGCTGGTCCTTTCGGGACCGGGAGACAGAAGAATGGATGGCCGTATCAACAGTGCCCTCCGTCGTCCAACAGGATCTACTCGATAACAAGAAGTAAGTACATTGTAAGCAAAGGCGATCCTGATATTTCGCATTAAAAGAACTGAAATAGGCTGGAAGACCCCTTCGCTGAGCTGAATGAGGTCAAGGCACGTTGGGTCAACCAGAAGTCATGGGTATACTGCAACACGTTTGAAAGACCGACCGTTCCCGAGCATGCCGCGATCGACTTGGTCTTTGATGGCCTGGACACTTTTGCTACCGTCAAACTGGATGGTGAGGTAATCTTGCAGTCCGACAACATGTTTCTAGGTCATCGAGTCAATGTCACGAAGGCAATGCAAACAGAGGGCGAACATACGCTGGAGATTGAATTCGACTGTGCCGAACTCAAGGCTCGTGAACTACGTAACCAAGACTCATCTCACAAATGGGTGGGGTTCAACGGAGATATGTCCCGTCTGGCAGTCAGAAAAGCGCAATACCATTGGGGCTGGGACTGGGGACCGGTGCTGATGACGGCGGGCATTTGGCGTCCCGTGCGACTAGAAGTTTATACTGCACGCGTGGCTGACCTGTGGCCTCAAACAAAGCTCTCCGCAGATCAGGAGACGGCTGAGGTAGTTGCCACAATTAAGATCGAAACACCAAATGTTCAGGAATACACAGCTCGGTTTAGTCTGAGTCTACACGGCAATGAAATTGCTCGCCAAGAAATCCCGGTGTCCAGTGAGAAGAAGGCCCAGGTTGCATTCCGTGTCAATCGTCCTGAACTTTGGTGGCCTCATGGATATGGACATCAAACTCTGTACAAAGTTTCAGTGATACTGCTTCACGGGGAAGAGACCGTGGATCAAGCATGCAAGAAGTTTGGAATTCGAACAGCGGAAGTTGTCCAAAAGCCGGACAAACATGGAAAATCCTTCTTCTTCCGTATCAACGGAATGGATATTTTTTGCGGAGGCTCCTGCTGGATACCCGCAGACAGTCTTTTGACCAACGTCACCCCAGAGCGGTACCGCAAGTGGATTGAGCTGATGGTGGAGGGTCGACAAGTGATGATCCGGTATGTTTCGACCCCGAGTCAAGAGATTCAACTAATATTGTGCCTACAGTGTATGGGGTGGTGGTATTTACGAAGATGCTGCGTTTTACGAAGCCTGCGATGAGCTGGGAGTGCTGGTGTGGCAAGACTTTATGTTTGGGTGCGGCAACTATCCTACATGGCCATCCATACTCGAATCCGTGCGGCAAGAAGCGATCTATAATCTGCAGCGGTTGCGCCACCATCCGTCCATTGTAATCTACGTCGGTAACAACGAAGATTATCAAGTACAAGAGTCAGTTGGTCTTACTTATGATTTCGAGGACAAAGATCCCGAAAGTTGGCTTAAATCAGACTTCCCCGCACGGTACATCTACGAGAAGCTGCTGCCGGAGGTGACTTCGGAGCACTGCCCAGGGACGTTCTATCACCCAGGCAGTCCGTGGGGAGATGGTAAAATCTCATCGGATCCCACAGTGGGCGATATGCATCAGTGGAATGGTATGTTTGCTTATCTTGAACGTCGGGAGTTCGCTAAAATGTGTTAGTGTGGCATGGAACCCAGGAGAAATACCAAATCTTCGACACTTTGGGTGGCCGTTTTAACAGTGAATTCGGCATGGAGGCATTCCCGCACATGGAGACAATCAGATCGTTTTCTCGAAACCCGAAGGATCATTACCCTCAATCTCAAGTGATGGACTTCCACAACAAGGCGGATGGCCACGAGAGGCGGATAGCAACCTATTTGGTGGAAAATTTCCGATTTCCACATGGTGGAAGTCTCGAGGTAAGACCTCGACCCATCAAAATCAGTAATGGCGTTAGGTCTAACACATTTAGGCATATATTTACCAAACTCAAGCTGTACAGGCCGAGACAATGATGTTTGGGTATCGGGGCTGGCGGCGCCAGTGGGGCGATGAACGACACTGTGGAGGAGCCCTTCTCTGGCAGCTTAATGACTGTTGGCCAACTATCTCCTGGGCCATTGTGGATTATTTCCTCAGACCGAAACCTGCATATTATGCCGTCAAGCGGGTGCTCAACCCTATTGCTGTAGGCGTACAACGCGAGCATCATGACTGGAGTGTGGTTCATGCTCAGCCGGTGCTGACTAGTCAGTATAAATTATGGGTCGTCAGTAACAAACCCCAGAATGTCCATGGGACAGTGGAGCTGCGATTTATTTCCATTGAGACTGGAAAAGAGATACGCCCCCCGGTGGTCCGCGAGAACGTTTTGATTGCAGGCAATGGCACAACAAATATTATCACGGACGGGATCATCGATCATGTTGCAGAGCCAACCCCTCATGTTCTGGCTGCACGAGTGTGGGTGAACAACGAACTTGTAGCCCGGGATGTTGACTGGCCACAACCTTTCAAATACATCGATCTTCCGACACCGCTCATTGAGATTAAAACCTTGAGCTCGGTATCCAATACAGACGATACTCGGACCGTGACGATTGCCGCCCTGAAACCCGTCAAATGCCTCGTCTTCGAGGAGCGAGACGGAATCAAATATAGTGATAACGCATTGGACCTTGTCCCTGGCGATGTACAACAAGTGACTATATCGGGATTGTCGAAGAACATAGCAAGCCTGACATACAGGTACCTAGGACATGAGGAATCTGCCCAAAGTGTTGACATCTAGGTCTCGGTAGGGCTGAGAGCCGCGCAGCTGATAGAGTTACCAAAATGAAATTGTATTTTCCACTTCTTACCGGAGATGCCAATCAGAACGAATAAGAAGAAATGCAGAGCTTTGGAACGCGAGGCCAGAACTCCTCGATATTGTGTTCAATCATAAAGCCTTGCGGAATACAGCTAGGGCTAAATCTGTCGCAGGAAAAGGCCGTTACCCATCATGCCAAAATCACTGGTGCTTTCCCGCTGACGACCTCCTTGAAGACTCTTCGCGCCTGGAAGCCCAAAGGGTCGCTCGTCCACCTCGCAGATAGTGCCCGGGAGTGGGAGTTCCCCTGTTTGGAAATAAAGTCTGACAATATTGGCTGTGCACTCAGATGGGGCCGCAAGTGAACAGTGCTACGAATGTTCGCCACGTTAATCATAGAGCTACAGAATCGACAAGACAAATATGGTGTTGGATTGAGAACTTACACCAAGGGAATTCTGCTGTAATACAACAGAATCGGAAAATCCGGAGGACATGGTGACGGCACTACAATATGTAAGCGTGGCACAATGGCTGCATGTCAGGGGAGCTTCTCACTTTCGAACTGGAGTCACTGGATCATAGGAGTTGCCAATGAAGAGTAGAGGATGCGACGTGCGTTGAACAAATGACCCTTTGGCAAACACAGTTAGAACCCGGCGAAATGGTAAAACTATATGAGACGAGACCTACCATCAAAGGCCCAGTCGGGTCTGACCTGCCAGCCAGCACACGGGAGACGAATACTGGCCCATTCATCTCCAACGGCCTGACTTTGATTTTGAAGGGTTTTCCAATATTCCCTATACTCGCCCTTTGTCATTCCATGGATATCTCTTCCATCCGCACATAAAACACCCGACTGGGCCTCGGGATTATACCCAGGTTCACGGGTTGCTTTGAGGGTCTTGACTTTGAAGTCTGCAAATGAGGACCCGTTGCGGTGGGAAAGATCCGCCAGAAGTCGCGCCATGGTTGGAAACAAGGTCAAGGGGGTATAGAGTGACTGTACAACCATCGCATGAACATCGCTATAAGTGATGATATCAGGCCCTCTAGTCATTGATCCAGGGACAGCGATGGGGTTGCTTGCCACATCAGCTAGGATATTATAATAACCTTCGGTCGTCGCATGTAAGTTGTCAAGTGCCAACGGACATGACGCCGGACCTGCTTCATGGCAGTACTCAAAGAACTTTTCCAGTGTCGAGTCTGCATCCTGAAGGTTTGTGAGCCAATTGCCAGCATAATAGTCCATTGAGTCGCAAATGCCATCCACCACCAAGCGATGGATCCGACCAGGCTGCATCGCGGCAAAAGTTGCACCCAAGACGCTTCCATATGAGAATCCCCAGTAAAGCAATTTTTCCTCGCCCCTCTGCCACATATTCCGCAGCTGAATGTCTCTTTGCTTCTGGATGTAAATTTGCACTCCATCCCTCAAGAGTCGACCGGTTTCTTTCTCACGCCACTCAGCATGCCGCTCGACGAGTTCAACCATATCTGCCACGACCGGGGGCGTGTTCATGAACCGGCCTATCCATTCCGAGTCACCCGCGCTAGCACCATGCGCAGAGCAAGTTTCGCCCAAGGCAATCGCGCGTGCCCAGAGGTTATCAAACGACGCATCTGAGCTGCCAAGGTTCCCCTCCGTGCCCGACTGAAGCTTCCACGCCCGACGCGTCTCCGGATCGGCAAAACAGGAAAACGTAGGAGTAGTGTTGCTGACTCCCCTTGGATCAAAACTGACGACATCAAAATACTTCGCACTTGACTGGGCTTCGGGGTCCTCGGGTGATTTCTGGAAATCCACGGTTCTTTGGACATCCTTCCCTCCCCTCAGGACCAAAGATACCCCAGATCCCCCCGGTCCACCTGGATTCAGAATAACAGGGCCACCGTATCGTACATCGGTAACAGGGACCTTGGCGGGGAGTCGGATTATTGCTATTGCGACCGTTGCACCCTGACCATCTGTCCGATTCCAGTCCATCGGTACCTCAAGGCGAGCGCATTCATACTCGTCATGGCAAGGGTGATATTCCAGCTGCTTGCTTGGTATAATCTGTCGCTTATTAACACCTCTCATCTCAAGCAACTGACTTGACTCACACTATCCCATTGGAAATCTATATCAGTCGGCACTTCATCGCCCTGTGAACCCGCGAGATTGTCTCGAGAATATTGTAAAGTCCATAGGACTGCTAGGATGAAAACAGCAGCGACCGGTCGCAAGACTTTGGATATCCATCGTGTGGGTCTATCTGGAGATAGCTGGATTGGCCGGTGCTCCCCCTTTTGATTGAAATCCATGTTGGATGCGGGGTCGCGTGGTGTAGAAAATAAGCAGCTTGTGTCTGGGAACGGGAACACAAAAGTGGGCAATGCTCGGACCAGTCCCAATACGATTGAGTAGGGAACAAGGTTCCAAAAATTCGGAGGTGGTTTGAATGATTTCCAATGTTGAGGTCGCTACTACGCTACTACGCTACTACGCTAGTAGGCTTTGCAGCCTAACCGAGATCACGACGCAATCTGGGAAATTAATATCGGGGAATGGGGGCGGAATGCAATATGGACGAGTAATCAAAAGTCAATTCAAATCCCACCCATTCTGGTTGCTATACACTGTAAAACGCAAATACAAAGAAGAAACACGCAAGTGAAAAGAAACCCCATATCAAACAGTCAAACGTTCGCATACTTGGTAAGCAAATCAACCACCCGCCCAATCAGGCGGCCTTTTGGTTTAAAAAAGACTTTCCATTAGGCGAGACCTTTCCGTTAGGAGGAACCTTCCCATTGGGGGTAGTAGTATTCGCGGAGATCGATACTCTCCTTGGACGAGTGAATGGCATCCGGCCTGTGGTAGGGCTACTGGGACTTCGACTCATCACTTGTTCCGCCTCGCTCCATAGTGGATGTGATCTCCGGATCTGAACGACATAATTCAGCGGGTCGCGGTCATCGGTATCCACCCGGGAAATGCGCGGGAGGATCGTGAGAGAGTTGTCGGGGGGGAAACCGGTCTCCGTCTCTGACTTTCCTGTCTTCTCTCCCGGCAAGGCGAAGGACTTCCGCTCGGAATCATCCCAGCGCTCCGGTTCAAAGTCTGGCTCATACTTAGAATGCCCCAGTTCAATTATGGTTCCAAGGTGGTGGGTTGCTATATGATGCTAGCGTAACATGGCTCAAAGGCAAGATGGTTTTATAGAGGGGTTTATATCAGGTAGAAGGTAAAGTGATTGGTTGTTTACATGTTCAGACGGAGTCATTGATTAACGATGAGTCATGCGAATCTGACAGCCGCACCGTTTACTAAAATTCAACTTTTTCCACTTGAATTCCGGAGTTTATTCATACTTTCATACATAAATTGAAGACTGTAATCGATCAAAACTTGGGCCATACCATGACTGGCCCCATCTACCTCGGTATTGTTGGTACGACCCCGCACCTCTGGATCATACCTACGAGGACCGGACTCTAGCTAAAACAACATAGGTGTCGGTGGAGTCGGTGCAGCATTGCTGGAACAGCTTGCAAGGATTCCGAATGCTCCTCAGCTAGTTCTACTTTCCCGCTCATCCAAGACCCTGCTGGCGCCAACTCCATCATATTCGCCACCAATTCCATTTCTGGACTGGACAAATGCTGCAGCGACACCCTCGATAATAACAGTCGACGCGTTACACCCAGAAGAGATAGCGCGCTACCTATCTTCTGTCCCTGGCCGTGCTATTTTAATTGACAATACTTCCAACCTGGTCTTGGCACAGGCGTATCCCACCTTCCTGAAACAAGGCATATCCATCGTAACCCCCAACAAAAAAGGATTTTCAGACGACATTTCACTGTGGAATGATATTTTTGCCTCTGCGACACGGGGAAATGCATTGATATATCACCAAGCAACGGTTGGGGGGAGCTTACCGATTCTATCAACCCTTCGCGATCTGATAGCAACAGGCGATGAAATCGTGAAAATCGAAGGCGTTCTTTCCGGAACGCTATCACTTCTCTTTGACACGTACATGCCAGCTGTTGGGACCGCAAATACCACATGGAGTTCACTGGTCGCGCACGCTTTGAAAATTGGATTCATGGAGCCTGATCCGCGAGATGACTTGAACGGCATGGATTTTGCTCGAAAACTTACCATTCTCGCTCGGGTGGTGGGTCTTCAAGTGGCTGGACCGGATGCGTTCCCAGTTGAGTCGCTAATCCCTGCTGAGTTGGAGCTACTTCCATCATCGGCGGAGGGAATCTCTCAGTTCATGAACAGGCTACCCCAGTTTGATGAGGCGATGGCGGTAGCCAAAGACGAGGCTAGCAGAGAAGGGAAAGTGTTACGGTACATCGGCAGTATCGATGTACACAGCCAGAAAATTCAGATTGCGCTGCAGCACCTTGAAAGGGATAACCCGATCGCAAATCTCAAGGGGAGTCAGATCGTCAGTATCTATACCAAACGGTATGGAACCAATCCATTGGTTTTGAAGGGTGGCGGTGGTGGAGGTGAAATCACCGCGATGTGTGTGATGGCTGACCTGCTAAAGGCGATGGAGCGCTTAAACTAGTAATTTTCAGAACCTATAGGACACACAAGTTGATTGTTGTAGCCATTCAATTCAGCAACATGATTCCCTCCTATCTCATATCTCAGAGAATCTTCTAACTTCTATACGTTGTCTAATTTGATGATAATTGTGAAGATGATTTCCAAAATCTATGTCCAACCCATTCTGAAACCCAGCCTTTGTATCCAGCCAAATACATGTAATTCAACCCCCTTTAATGCTACACCTACACGCCAACGTGCTCATGTCTCTCATCGATAGGCTTCTCGATCCTCTCCGTGTTCACAGTGCGGTGGTATCCAGGCTCAACAGGTCGACCGTGAGACTCGAAGACGCCTCCAGTCAGACCGCCCTTCTCGAATAGATGGTCTACATCTTCGAGCTCGAGTCCCTTGGTTTCAGGGAAGAAGAAGTACACCATCGGAATCTACGAAAGTCAGCTTTCAAATTCATTGGTCAATGGGGGAAACTTACCCATGCAAAGCAGAAGCAGGCAAAGATGATGAATGTTCTCCATGAGATATTGTCAATAGCAGTCGGTGTCACTTGGACAACGATGACTAGCAAGGTCAGCGATGTGAAATAGCGCAAGGCAAGATAAGCGACTTACAAACACAGATCCAGTTTACGAAGCCGGCGAATGCCTGGCCTCGAGCACGAATGCGAGTAGTGGTAATCTCACTAGGATAGAACCTATAACATAGTTAGCACTTCCATGACAAACATAATCGTCTTCAAAAGGGGGAAAGGAAGGCAACATACCATGGCACAGGCAAATATCCAATACCTAAGAAGATTTGGAAGATGAACACGAAGACAGTTGCAGCATAAGCGCAATCTGTGCTACCGACAGAGAGCAGACCAGCGACCAAAACAAAACAGACACAAAGACCAGCAGCGGAGATCATAAGGGAAGATCGTCGACCGAGCACATCCATACTCCATAGAGGGATGATAGAACCAACCAAATATGCAAGGGAAGTGCAGCCGCCAAGAATCAATGCCAGGTTTCGAGAAAGCCCCATTGCATTCTCATAGACTGTAGGTGCATAGTAGTTGATCATGTTTGAACCTAGATGAAATGAGCGACGATTCCTGCATGAGTGAAATGGTGAATTTTACCTGTGAACTGCTGTTGGACATTGACCAGACCAGCCAGGATCATGCGACGCAGATTCTGGACCTTGCCACCAGCCAGAAGCTCCTTGTATCTAAACGGACCTCCCGCCGACTCGATCTCAATAGCCGACTCGATCTGGCGACGAATACGGATCACCTCAGGAGTCGATTCATCCGCAGGCTGCTCAAGCTGCAGATGAGCGAGAATGCGACCGGCCTCGTCGCTACGATCTTGTTCACAGAGCCAGCGAGGTGTATCAGGAAGCGGAATCATTTGCAGAACTAGGCAGACGGCGAAGAATGCCTGGAAGCTGATTGGAAAACGCCATTGCACGGGGGAGTCGACGAAGCTGAGGCCGTAGTCGAGCCAGTATGCGATACATAGCCCCATGATCGTAACGGTTCCTTGAGCTGATAGGAGTCTACCACGGCGCTCGGGTCGGGCCATCTCTGACATTGATATCAGCGTTTGATCACTCTCATTAGGGAAAGTAGGTGTTTTTTCCACTTACCACTCTGGTATGTAGGAACTGTACTGCTGTTGATGCCATTGCCAAAGCCCGTGACAACTCGCCCAACCAAAAACTGGGCTCGACTATAGGAAGATGCAAGAATGATGGTACCAATAACCATGATTGTCCCTCCCGCCATGATCATCTTCTTCCGACCGAGCTTATGGCCGACGACAAAACTCAGCAGACATCCGACGGCACACCCAATATCATAGATCGAGGTCACTGAAAGATTGTTAGCTATATTTCGACCAACAAAGAAAAATCAAGTCATACAGATTCCCTGCATATTAGCGTCGGGGTGGCCAAACTGTTGTCCAAACTGATTGTTGGCCCCAATCAGTCCACTCATGACTCCCTGATCATAACCAAGCAGGAGGAAGGCCTGACAGCTGGCCGCTGGATAATATCAGTATTGTCCAGCACCAAACATTGACCTTCATGGTTCTCATACCTGTCACGGCCCAATGCAAGTATTTTCCACGCAGTTCAAACATCTTGTGCCTTGATGATTTCAAAGGTTGGATTCAACACAGAATGTTACAGACGAGGTGGAGTCTGGGGCTCCAAGGGTGTTTTTTTTCTCCGCCATTTGATTGACGATGACCAGGCCACCTCGCGGTGTTGTTGACCCGAGGAAGTTATCTCGGTCTAAATGAGCCCGGAGTTGCATTGGTATTGGCTCGCTAAAGGTCAAAATCCGGGGATCTGTGGAGCGGTTGTGGAGTCACCCCGCACGTTGACGATTTCAAGAGAAAACAAGGTAACAAAGCTTCGGCAAAGGCTTGAGTGGCTTGGATTGGATTTCTTCACAGAGCGACGCCACTGAAACTTTCTTTTGAATTATTCTCCTGGCTCGGGGGAGGTTTCCATCTCCAATGCTGTCGGGTAGTAGTACGCGAGAAAACATACTCGATTCTCTACGCCTGGTCACAGCCTACGATGTCCGTTATCCACGCGCAGAGGGTATTGGAGGAGATATCTTCAGGGTGCAGCATTGCGCATGGCAAAAGTTGTAATTGTCGATGTTTGTCATAACATGCTATGCTCTGCGAATCTTCGCTAAAAAAAAAAAGACTGCAACAGATCATGAACAATTGTATTGTGACGACAGATTGTGATTGCTATTACGATCGTTACACAGGACTGGTGGTTTGTGGTAGTGATTGCGTTTGCTCTACTTGCTTGCCCAGATGGTGTCGGGGAAATGTGAGTATGTAGGGGAGGGGGAATGTCCAGTGGGTATATTCCGGGCCACTAGACGGCGCCTTTTACGCTCTGCCTGATGAGTCTCGTTTTCTCTAATCTTGCCCTCGCTGCTTCGAGTAACTTCTTTATGAGAGAGGAATTAATATACAGCCACCGGTAAGGGGTATCTATAAGTAATCACAATCAAGATTATTGATTTAAGTCGAAGCAAACTTGGATCAATGAATGATACATCTCTAGAGACGTGCTTTGTGAATTGCAGGTAGACCCTTGGTACTGTCCGGATTTGACAGAACTCAAGTTCAAGGGGATATTAATCCACGAAAGCTGGACACTGGTTATGCGTCAGGTTTTTCTACCTTTCGACGGTAATTGATTTTGTGGTGGTCGTCGTGGCTGCTAAGTTCCTTTTCGGTTGGAATACAGCATGGTCTGTTGGCGGAGTTTTTGTCGCATTGTTGACGCTTATAAAGAGGCCCATAAAGCATCTTTGGAATTATGCCGACTATCAAAGCACCTGGCTTCCCTTGCTTCATATGTAGTCTGGGCGGCATTCGGCTATAGATCACCATAACCGCGATGCGGCAGAGCTTATCGGTATTTCCACAGGTTAGTCATCGGGCCCCTCAACGTATTTCTAGACCTTCATACTTCATGCTTCCTTACTATTTCATCCCATTTTTGCAAAATGACGTCCATACCGAGTCACCAACAAGCAGCTGTCGTGGAAGATCCCGGCGACAATTTCAAGATCTTGCTCCGCGATGATATTCCCGTCGGAGAACCAGGGCCTGAAGAGATCCTCGTCAAGTTAACATGCACAGGACTTTGGTAAGATCACATCTTCTCTAGGCAATTTAATTCTGACACAAACAGCCATTCTGAAGTGCGAGCCGTGTTAGCTTGGGGCGCGTACAAATCAATTATCGGACATGAAGGTGTGGGGACAGTCGTCAAAGCTGGTGCCAACGTTTCCCCATCGCTAATGGGTGAGCGTGTGGGTGTCAAATGGCTTTACAACGCCTGCACAAAATGCTCCGTCTGTCAACGCGGTCTCGCCCATAATTGTCCCAATCAGCTAAACACTAGCCGTCACGTTCCGGGCACACTACAGCAATACGTTGTGGCGGATGCACGATTCATTACCATGATTCCCGAGGGACTTGCCGATGAAATTGCGGCCCCAATTCTTTGTGCTGGTCTAACCATGTCAGGAGCTTTGGCGCATCTTGACCAGGAGCTAAGACCCGGTGACTGGATTGTGATTTCCGGGTCGGGCGGCGGACTCGGCCATATTGGGGTGCAAATTGCGGCACGGGTCAAGAAACTCCGTGTTATTGCGATAGATAGCGGGGATGCCAAGCGAAAGCTAAGTCTGGACTCTGGAGCGGAAGTATTTGTGGATTTCAAAACGGAGGATGTTGCGGCGCGAGTATTGGAATTGACTGGAGAGGGTGCTCATGCCACAATTGTTGTGCCGGGGACCAAGGAAGCCTTCCAGATAGCACCGTCACTGGTACGGAATATGGCGACTATTGTGAATGTGGGCTTGCCACCAAATCACATGGATATTCCGATTTCTGCGACCATCTGTGCGGCTCGAGGTGAGAGATATAACCCTGCGTACGGCACTCGGTCTGTTTCAATGGATACTAATCTCAACAGGACTCACGATCAAGGGATCTTCAGTGGGTACTGAAAGCCAATTGACGGAGCTACTCCGTCTTGCTTTAGAAGGAGTGATTACTCCTGCTATTGAAGTCTTTGAGTTTGCTGAAACCCCTAGACTCATTCGTCAACTCACCAAGGATGAGATCATGGGTCGGGCGGTGGTGAGGATTCCGGTGGATCAGTAAGAGCGAAAGCAACCTTGGAAGTCAGGGTATATGGGCATGAAAGCCCCAATTGTATATAGAAGCTTTATTACCTATGTTCTTTTTTTCCATTTAGATCCCTTGAGTGCATCCATTGGTAGATTCTGAGAATTTGTCTTCTCCAGGTTTACTCAAAATGAAGCTGATAAGCCGATAAGGATAAACCTCTTATCGAGCAAACCTCACTTTCTCCACCTCCCACCTTTCACATACAATGGGCACCAAACGATCCTGGCAAGGCCAGCCTGTCACACAAGACACTGATACCATGACCTCCGAAACTACTAGCCCGATCATCTCCATCTTTGAGGGCTTCCGCAATGAGCTAGACCAACATCATGACCGACGCGAGCGAATCATCAAGGCCAGCCGAGACATCACCGCGCTGAGCAAGAAGATGTAAGTTCGTCACTGAGATTTTTCAATTTATAGTCTAACAAGAAACCAGGATCTTCGCCCTCCAACGTGTCCGCGCCATCAACCAACCCCTGCCTCCGAAAATCGCACAAGAAAATCAAGTCCGCCTCGATCAGATCAAGGCCCTCTTTACCTCTATCATTCCAGATGTCACAGGAATTAATGCGTGGCGATACCAGCGCCAGGTTGGCGGCGGCATTCAAGAGTTCATCGAAGCAATCTCATTTGACCACTACTTGCGCACACAAACATTGATCAGCCACGCCGAGGTGCAAGCCCAACTCCCCGCCGAAATCCTTGTCACCGAAGACGACTACGTGATGGGCCTGTTTGATTTGACGGGTGAGATGATGCGATTTGCTGTGACAGCACTGAGCTCCGGGAATGCGTCGAAGCAGGAGGAGACCGAGACCGAGACCGAGTCAACAGACGCGACGCGGAAACTTCCCCATCTTTCTGCTACACAGGCCGGCCTTGTTGTTGATGTACGAGCTATGCGCGCGGAGTTCGAAGCACTCAGTGTTCCAAAGCGGTCCAACATGATGCGTGACCTGTTTAAGAAGGTGGAGGTGATGCAGAACAGTGTGGAGAAAGTGGAGCGGGCGGCATATGGCATTCTGGTGCGTGGGAGTGAGCGACCGAGTGGATGGACGCCAGATTTGTCGGCGCCAGTTGAGATGGAGATTCATTGACCTGGGAGCCAACACCCTTTTATACGTTGAGCGGATTTTACCCAAAATATAAAAGTTACACAACTAGCCATGTTGAATCCAAGAGCTCTGTGAGCCAATTATTAGCAGTGTTTGCACCTACTTCCAGGGTTTATCTCTCACACAAGTACACAATGACCTAAGTTACAATTACGTTATTCCAATTTGAAAGTACTTACACCGTCCAAGGCTATATCCAACCCGAACTAGTAGGAAATGCCCTCCATCCTAGCTTCGACTAGCGAGGCCTGCTGTCGAGGGTTCCTGATAGAAAATTAGACCTGATAAATCAAGGTTTCCGGCTAATCTCCACCATATCAAATTCACGCTATGCACAAAATTAAGTCAGTTGGGGTTCTCAATATGTAGTTGAAAATCTTCGTTAGAATTCGGAATGCGGATCCCCCCACTATTTTACCCAGTTTCAATTGACTCAATGGTGCTCATCGTTACGTGACTAGTGGGCTAAAGCAAGATTGAGAACATTCATGTTACATATGGCGTCGAGAAAAGCTTGCAACAACCCCTGTACAGGACTTGAGCACGTCAATCTCCTCATTTCGCCTCAGTCCAGGATTCCGGAATTCCGATCTAGAAGCCACCAACATGATAGGTAACGGTGGTGCGACACTTTGTTGAAATGAAACATTATTATGGAGGTAAATCAGGGGGTGAAATACAGATGAGTGAGTCGACTTACCCACAGTTGGCAACATCTCCTCCGGAGTCTTCCTATCTGGTCCTGTAGGTGGAGGAACATATGAGGCAGCTAGAGTTTGATGCGACAACTAGATAGAATGGGGTTTCGGCCTCCGATGTTAGGGCTCAGGGATGAGGACGTTATGAAAGAGAATGGCTAAATGTACGATTCCCTCTATATAATGAAATTAGGTCCTTCCTTGGATGATGCATCTTACTCCACTTAACCCATTCCCACTTAAGGCTCTATGTAGTCCTGTTTGCCTAGCTATAATGATAAGAAGTGGGATGAAAAGAATCCTGGACTGTCGAGTCTAATCATTTTGGTACTAGTCTCAGTATAATACAGTCAGGCTCCAAATGATCATGAAGTAAAATCCCCGATGATTCTCGCCGGTAAGATGCAGTAACTATTCGGTGGCGTGAGGGTCCATATAGTACTTCTGTAGTAAAAAGGCAAAGGAGGCGCTGTAAGCTCCGAACTGAATGAAGAGAGGGTGACATTCGAGAACATTGGGATTGCAACAAGAGGATATAGCATGTGATACTGTCGCCACAAGTAGTTCCATCTTTACCTGGAGATCTACTGAAGGCGATCCGATCAACTGTTGACCCGCGGTGGGACTACTCTACTCCATATATCAATACTTTATCTCACTCTCCTCTCAAGTATATAAACCATTCAAAACTGCAAAATTCGCACATTCCTCGATAATAGAAATAGACTTTGCGGGGGACCAGTAACTAAGTTATGTGGAGCAGATACCGACAATCGTCACGGTGACATCATCACCCGCACCATGAGCGACAAGCCCCATCACGAAAACCCCGCAAAGGAACGGAAAAGCAAATTGAAAGAAAAGGGTAAAGAAAAGACGCCATAGTCCTCATTAGGCCTGCTCTCAATCCCGGGCTTATCATCGCACAATCATAGAGATCAGGTTCGTATCGATCACGCAGAAACGCGTATAGAACTAAGTAGAGCGTGGATTCTCGTCTTCCTCGAGGATACCCTGAGAAATAAGCTCCTCTGGGTCAGGGCGATTCTGAATCTTATGCTCCAGGTTATCGGCGAGCATGTGGCGCTCGAGTTCGCGAGCCTGGGCCTGCAGAGCCGGGGCGGCATTGGTGGAGGGGAGGATATTGCCTTTGGTAGTCAGTATCTTGTCGAAATAGCTTTGTATGCCAGAACGAGACTGGGGTTAACAGTGAGGTATATAAAGAGAGATATTCAGGGGGTTAAAAAGGGGGAAAGATATTGAAAGAGAGGGAGATATACGCTCCACGAGCTCTTCCCGTTCAGGCCTCTTCCCTAGGTTCTTCTTCAGTTCGTCGGAAGCGCGCTGGCGGGCGAGTTCCTGATGAGCGGCTTGGAGAGATCTATTGTCAGTCAGCCACGCTAGCTCGGAAGTAGGTCGACGACGCGGAATCCGTACGGGGCAACACTAGTGTTTAGCAGGATGTTACGGTCCTTGAGGTCCTGCGGGTCCGGCCGGGTTTGAAGGTGTCTCTCCAGCGAGTTGCGGCGTTCATAGGGGGCGGTGCCCAAAGGAGTTTCGTCAATCGACATGATGGAATATTGATAGTGAAGAAATGTGGATCGGAATAGAAGTAGAATTTAAAGGGAAGGTTGAAGTTAGGAGGAAGAGTCAAGTGGAAAGTCGAAGTCAAGTGATTCTAGGTTTTGGGTCACGCGGGGAAGTCAACTTTATCTTACAGTTTACAGTTTTGTAAGGGAAATTCACATTTACACGTAATTATGCAGGGAATTCAGGAATAAAATCAAAATTCCAATGTAGATCTCAGGTAAATGCAAATCTACTTGGCCTCCATAAAGTCACAAAAAGAAAAGAAGATAGAAAGCAACTTCTCGTGGGGAAACACGGCAACCCATATCTTCTCCCAAAGGAATTTCCAAGGTGACAAAAGGTACAGAGGGCTCCTCAAGGAAGGAATCCATAGAGCAGTCCCTCTGAGAATCGGAATCGAATCGAATCGAATCCTCCCATGGCATCATGTCCGGCTTTCCAACCGTGTTGTGGGATCCTGGGAGTCATGCCGGGGTGGGAATGAAGGAGAAGGGGAAGCAGAGAGTGAAAGACACACGTCCTGCAGACAAGCACAGTAACGAATCGCTTTCACCTCGTGCGAGGTGCCTGTCCTGTAAGGGAAAGAAGACAAACCTGTCCGGTGTCTAGATGCATTCATTTCAACATGTTCACTTGGCCGGCTGAGATCCAACAGAGTCGGTCTCAGCAGACCCCCTCAGGCCATCAAGGAACCCAAAGTTTGCCTCGGCCTCGTCCGTTACCTCGTGCAGCACCGCGAGGGGCACCACGGCTGGATCCACGACTGGCTCCACCGCGGCGCCCGTTGGAACCGCGACGGGAGGCTGCGTTACCACGACCACCGCCTTGTTGGGGGCTCAGATCGACGGCGGGCGGGGCCTTGGCCCCACCAATGGATCGGCTGAACGAATTTGGGTCGATAGGTTGAGTGGGCACTTCGATCGTGGTCGTTGGGGGTTCGGTGACGGCTGGAGGGCTGACCTTTGCAGCCGCTTTGCGAGATGCCCCGCCGCGCGGACCCCGAGAGGGGCCTTTGCCATTGCCGCGACCACGAGGGACAAATACCAACTCGTCCTCGTCACTTTCATCTTCGTAGGATAGCAGAGTTTTGGGTTCGGGCGTCTGAGTTTGGGTCTGGGTCTTCTCAACGTATTTGCAGCGGTTCTTGTACTCGCGCTCTTCATATTGAATTGCAGTGCGCAGCTGGACGATATTCTTCACGCCAATGCCGAATTTCTGAGCCCAGATCTGAGTCGCTCGGTCGTTGGTTACGAGAATACAGCCTTTAGCAGAGTTCTCGCCATCCGGACCACTGTGCAAGCGCCATAGGAGAGCACTCAGCAACGGGCGTAGCTCAGCCGGAGCCACGGGAATCGTAGACGCCGAAACGGTGCGCTGATGACCCACCTTGCCTTTCTCCAGTTTGTTCGAGTTGCCATTCTCATGCTGAGCGCATTCGGGGCTGGTGCGCGAACTGCGAGACGAAGTGCGCGAGGCTGGCCCGCTCGGGGAGCCAGCGGAGGTGTTGGAGGTCGCTTCGGGATCTTTCTTGAAGTTCAATCTGCTGAGCAGCATCTGCGACAAATCGTCCGAAGCTGATGCGCCAGTGGTTTCGTGTCGCTTGGTCGGCGATCGCGGAGCATCGGCAACCGCATTGGCTTCGTCGGTCACGGCCTCAGGCTCCTCCTCGAATTCCGGCAGGAAGAATTTCTCCGCATCCTCCCAGTGCTCGAACAGTTGATTGGGGCCTTGGAGTTCGACTCGATCGGAAGTGATGGTGTCTTTGCCGGAGGTGACTCGGTCGAGAAAGCGAACGGCCTCGCGGGCATTAATGGCGGTTTGCGATCCCGCCCGTTTCAAGGCGTGGAGCCGCTCAAGGGCTGAAAGTGAACCGTGCGATTAGCAATGATCCCGGAGAAGCTAGATCACTCTCGTTTCCCGTTTGAACAAAACCTACTGTAAAGAGGGACAATAAGATCGATGGACCCGTTGGTGGTCCATTTCTTGATCTCGCTGATATTGGTAGTCAGAGCCGTCTCATCCACGGCGCAGTGAAAGACCTTGCGTCCGGTCGACATGGCGGAGAGGTCAAGTGTCGGTCGGAGGAAGGTCGGGGAACAGTCCTACCCTATACAGGGGAACTGGAAATGAAGACAGCCGCAACTGGAGGAGGGGGAAGATTGGGTCAGCAGAGTCCCACGAAGGAGGTTTGCGGGTTTGGGGTGGTCTGGGAATGTGGGGGCAGCGGGACGTCGGCATGCGAAGGCAACGCACTATGTAAAACACAATGAATCATCTGCAGCATCTTTAAAGACGGTGCAACTCAGGATAATGCTGAGAAGTGGGATTTGCGAGTCGTCAATGGAGAATCGAATCGGCTTTCAGGCTGAGATGAAGCGCTGACTAAGCGCCGAACCAAGGTTCCAGAAGTGCAACTTACCTAGAACTAAACCCGAAGGAGAGGACAAGGTGATCGGAAAGAAAGATATAAAGAAAGAAAGAAAGGATCAAGATGAAAGTCATGTAGAGATTTCTAAATGCGATGCGCGCGGGGAATATCGTCTAAGAGTATAGAAAAAGAAAGGATCAAATGAGAAACAAAGGGATCATTCCTCCAGCCTATCGACCATAACCTTAAGAAATGCCTTGCGCCTACTGCTTCACCTTCTTAATAAGATTATCTGACTCCTTCACCCGTTGAGCCCATTCACTGTTGACTTTATTAGCATGTGGTACAAAGTAATGGGGACAAGGGACGATCTTACGTCCAGCTGCCATCGTATACTCGGCGCAGATTAGCATCGCCGTACTCCGCCTGACCCAGAGCGGTTTCAATAATTGTCGCCGTCACACCAGTACCACAGGAGCTGATAATCGAGCGCGAGGGATCCACCTTGCGCTCCTCAAAGACTTTGCGCAGTTCCTCGGGAGACAGGTAGGTCTTGGTCTCCGGGTCCAACAATTCCTGGAAAGCCAAGCTCTTGGATCCAGCCACATGGCCCGATGAAAGACCTGGGCGTGGCTCAGGGTCGGTTCCAGCCCAGCGACCGTAAGAACGAGCATCCAAAATCTCCACCTCCTCTGCGCCCTCCTTGCCATAGTCCAATGCCAACTCTTTCATCTCACGAAAGGAGATCACCATCTTCGAGTCGTAGGTCGGGACGGGGTACTTGCTCTTCTCCACGGATGCAGGCTCTCCGCTTTCAGTCGGAAGTCCCTCGCGAGTCCAAAGGCGATAGTTATTGAGAATGTGAACATTGGGGTGGCCGAAGACGCGTAGGGTCCAGCCTACACGCGGGGCACTGAAGATGCCCAACTCAGCGGTATCGTAAACCACAATTTCGTCATCCCGGCGAATCCCCAATTCGCTCATTGCATCTGCGAATGTCTCACATGTTGGCAGCATGTGAGGGTAAGGCGAGTCCTGGTCTTTGATGCCATCGAGATCGAAGAACCGAGCCTGTGGAATGCGCGATTTGCGGAAGGAGTCAATGCCTGTACGCCCCTCGGGATCATTCGGCATGAACCATGCCGCGCACAGTGGAATCACTCGTGGCGAAGTGGAGATTTTAGTGGGCGGGTTCTTTTTCAGAGCCTCATTGAGCTCCTTGGGGGTGACCAGGTATGAGGAGAAGGAGATTTGGCGAGTCCCCGGGAGATGGGATGACATAGCGGGACGAAACAAACGTGATGAACGGATGGCGGCGAAAGCCATGATTTTGAGGAGAGTAAGAAAGGTACTGTTTCTTTACATTTAGAGTGAAATGAGGAGTGGAGTTATTGATTTGGTGCGGAGAAACTCATGTGATAACGCCGATAAACAAAGCCGCGCTTATCAGCAACTCGTTTCCCTCCACAAACTTCCTACCATTTGCTCCCAGATCAATCCGACCATGAAAGTCAAGCTGAAGGAATGGAATGCCATTGCCACTTGGCATTGGGATATGCCCGAGGATGAAGTTTGTGGTATCTGTCGTGTCCAATTTGACGGAACCTGTCCGACCTGCAAATTCCCCGGCGACGACTGTTCGCTCCGTAAGTCGCCATCGATCCGTTGGAGACCTGACTAATCGCCTCTAGTGCTCGGCAAATGTGGGCATTCGTTTCATATGGTATGGGGTATCGAGATTTGGACTATGGTACGCGACTGACCCACTCAACAGCACTGCCTTTTGACCTGGATTCAGCAAGAATCTTCTAAGGGACTGTGTCCTATGTGTCGCCAGAGTAGGTATCCCTCGCACATTCGATCTACAAGATGCTAATGATTCCTAGAATTTGAATGGAAACAGACCGAAGAAACGGAAGAAACCGTGGAATCTGAGCAATGATGAGGCTGTACATGATTTTCTGTGGCGTTGACTGGGCAAATTGAAGGATACCCCTGCGTTCTATTGTTGATTCTTGCATAATTCGGTGTTTCGTGGAATCGGGAAGTCACCCTCAATGTGGGGTATTGCATATGTACACAGACCGCAACAATACGCAATCCCCCCATCCAAATTTCTTATCCAATTTTCATGCCTAAAACTTCGATGTCATAGTTTCTTATTGGCTGTAATCGGTAGGGTCCAAGCGGTACTTTTCGAACGAATGCCAAATGCAGCATTCAATCCGCGATCAAGTCATTCCCATCTCCAATCACGTCAGGCGGTACTAAAAGGCCCTAGCAGAGAGTCCGAGGTCAGAGCCAGTCATATCGCAACATTCGAAAATCAATAGCAATGACACATGCAAATGTTCATACAATGTCCGGTGAGGATAGGTGCTACTCAATCATTCATGGTTTGATGTTTCCCATATTGCACTATTACTATAACAATTCGCACCATACAACCTTAGGAGGATGGCTCGGGCCGAGTTCAATATATCCCAAGGCTCTTAATACCCATCGGCTTGGTCCAGGGAGCAATCTACTTGTGGGGTACTTTTGCTTTCCAGCATCTCAAGAGCCCCGATTCATCTCCGCTGCCTGCTTCTTAAACTGCCTGGTTGGTATCTTCTGGGCGAACATCCCATCAAGTTCGCTAAAAGTGCGGTCCTTGAACTCTGGAACCTCAAACCAAGCCCAGATCAGACTCAGGAAAGAAAGAGCCATCCAAACAAATGCAGATTTGCCGCCCAAGTCAGCTGGAGAGATAGAATGTCAGCTCGTGCATTTTCAAGGTTCATTGGGCATAAGACGTACCGTTGTCAGTGTTGATTAGATAGGGCGCAATGAAGTTCATGATCCAGCTAACCAATGCATTCGTCACGATGGCTAGACTTTGCGTTTGGGCTCGAAGTTTGATGGAGCTGGCCTCGGCGCTGATCGTCCAACTAACCGCGCCAACAGTTGGAGCATAGAACAGTTGGGCAAAATTCATAACGTAGCCAACGTAGTATAGGGCGGCCATGCTGGAGAAGCATCCAGCCACACCGACAGACAGCAGCAATAGCGCATTAAGAGCAATTCCTGTCAACAAAAGTGGGCGGCGACCTATAGATTAATTTTTTTCCATTAGTCGTTGAGGTCAGCAAAGAGAGACCATACAGACTAACCAATATAATTCATAATAAACCACGAGACGATGTTTCCAAACATGGCTACTCCGAATCCTCCCAGTGCTAGCTTGAAAGTAAAGCTGACGGGAAGTCCAGAAATACCCAGAAAGTACAAAGCTTGTGAGTAGAATGCGATTCCAGTGAACTGCTGCACTGCAAACATACCACAGGAGATGCGTGTTCTGCGCCAATTGCTGCCTCGGAAGCAGTCTGTGTAAGATGCATCTTTTTGACTTTCGGCGACTGCTTTTTCATCGGCGATAGAAGATTGGATATCCTCTAGAACCAAGGATGTATCAGTCGACTTGAAATGCAATCTTTCAAGACTCTTCTTTGCCCCTTCAATATGACCCTTTCTGCAAAGATACCAGGGGCTCTCAGGCATGACAAACGTGACCAAAGCAATAAAACATGGGAAAGCCCACTGTGCCGCAAATAGAACCTTATAAGACGACGGACTCAATATAGAATACCGGGTATTTCCAATAGCGATTGCCGTAAGCTGACCCGCGTTGATAAATAAATTGACCGCGGCAGTTAGTGATGGACGCAAAGCAGTTGGAGCGATTTCGGACGCGTAGACGGAGCTGAGAGTGAGAAAAAATCCCAGAGAAAAACCATTGACCTAAAGGTCGAGTCTTAGTTCCCTGAACAGAGGAAGGGCGGAGGTAAACCTTACAATCTTTCCAGCCAAAAGTATACCAGGGCTATTTGCAGCGTATTCGAGCCCAACGCCTAACAAAGAAATGGCAGATCCTACTGCAAACCCAAGTCTTCGACCGCCACGGTCTGAGAGATAGCCACAGATTATACTTCCTGCAAAATTAATGAGCATGGGATCAAATTGGAGGCAAAGATGAAAGGTACGCACCAATCAACATGCCAAGAGAGGTCATAGCCGTCCAGAGAGCGTTCCAAGTTGCTGAGATCAGCAGTTCGCCTTGATATTCAAAGCCAAAGACCATCTTGAACCCAGGCAGTGCGGCAGAAATAGAGTTGACACCTTAAGATCACATAGTTAGAAACCCGATCGGAGTATGAAGATAGGAAGGGCCACACCAATATCAAACCCCCAAAGCATTGAACTGGCGCAAGCACCAACGCTATACAAAATAACTATAGGGTTTTTCTTTGCAGAGGCCCAGGCACCTTCCCCTGGCCCATCATGTCCCTGGGATTGAGAGATATTCTCAATCATCTCCAAATTAGCATCCTTCTTGCCTTCCTCTAGATCCAAGTCCACCGATGAGTTGCGAGGAGAGGAAGCCATTGTCGTAATGAAAACAGCTTTCCCAGCACGTGAAAAAAAGAAGAACGGGGTGCAGGCAGGTCGCTCTGCAAAACCAAAATCAAGATAGCGATGGGCACTCGAGGGATCACAAAGTCGAGGAAGGCCCACATATTTGAATCAAAGCAGCTCCATCCTCAAAAGCTGGGGAAATTGTGTGGAGAACCTGAACAACGTGGAGGTCGTTGGGATTGCTGGGGTCTCCACAGATCAATGCGGACGGTGGACGGCGGAGGCGGAGTGGAGTGGAGTGACCGAAAGAAATTGATTAAGCGAACACGCGTCCACTACCTTCAATAGTCAGAAACAGGCAATTTTGTATGTCCAATCATAGCTTATGTTATTTTCTTTCACAATCAACTGCTCAAGATCATTTCTTCAGGCTAAAACCGTTAATCGTGCACATCCTCGGCTTTGATGGATTTGTGTAAATCACCATCTGGAGACTTAGGCACGAAATCATCTCATTTTTTTCTTCAAAAGTGTATAGAATTCCAGGTGTCAAATACTTGTATAGTAAATAATTAAGGTTGAAATAAATCACATAACCAAATAAACACAGAAATAAATCAATCCCACATGATGAAATCAAAGCTCATTCCAGGTTCCTGCATCCTCTATTTGCAGAGAAGCTGCGCATAATCCTGCACCTGTCGTGACCTTGTACATCCCATTAAGAGACCGCCAGACCTTAGCAGCACGATCCCAATAGCCACTGACGTCTCGTTGCAGAACCGAAAGTTTCACTTGCTTGGTTTCGCCTGGCTCGAGCCATTGCTTGGTAAAGGCAATGAGCTCAGAGCGTGGTTTCCAGATAACACGATCTACCGGAGGCTCACTGTACACTTGGACTACCTCATATCCCGCTCTTTGGCTCGTGTTATGGACATCGACGGTTATGATGATCATCTTGTTTCGACATTCCGCAGAGCTCTCCCCATTGACTCCATCCTGGCGAAGAACATTCAAATTGTTATACTCGAAAGATGAATAAGACAGACCATGTCCAAAGGGCCATCTAGCATAAGACGCGGTGTGAGGATTGCGGTAACCCATTTGCAACCCTTCGCTGTATCGTATGACAGGCCCATTGCCAACGTCCTTTGCCGGAAAGTGCGCAAAGGATGGGACTGCGCTTTCACTCAGGGATATTGGCCAGGTGGTTGCAAGTCTTCCACTTGGATTGGTCTTTCCAGTAATGATATCAACGATGGCCTGGGCACCTTCCTGTCCAGGGAAATGCGCAGCTAAAACCACGTCGATGTCTTCAACGAAGTCCGAAATATCAATCGGGTTGCCGCAGTGCAGCACAAGTACTGTTTTCTTTGAGACATTAGCCACAGCTTTGATCATGCGGACCTGACTGTCGGGCAATTTCAGTGTTCTCAGGTCAAATCCTTCTGACTCGTGCTCACGGGTGCGCCCGCCCATAATAATGCTGACGTCGGACTGCGCAGCTATGCTGACTGCCTTGGCGATCGCAGTGCGGTCATCATGTTCTTCTTCAAAACATAACTTGGCTGAATGAGGAGATATCTCTCCTTCTCCTGAAGAAACGTCTCTGGAATGGGTCCGAAGGGTTATTTTGTAGGGCTGGTGAGCATTCATTTGAACCACAATAATACTTTCCAGCTTCTTGGGTTCAAATAAGAAGTCCTCAACTGACATCTCTGGCGCAGGCTTTGATAATATCTGCATTCTATTAGTACATGGTTCGTGTTAAAATCCTTGAAGGGAAGAGATGAAATATACCTCTTTTCCATCCACAAACAAGGTAAAATCTCCAGTAGCTTGGACTGCTAACTTGTGACTGCCGCTGTTGCTCACGGTCACGGTAGTCTCCATCATGTAGTGAAACCCTGTTTGTTCTGTTAGACCAGGCTTTAGTCTTCCAAGCATGACCACAACCGGCTGTCCAATATACTCGGAATACACTGGTGTTTTGGACCCATCAATGAAGTAGTCTACATCAACACCAGGAAGGCCGTTGCGGGCTTGTGTAGTGCTGGGGGGCATCAGAGGTACCGCATTGTTAGGATTGACGCCATGAGCAAATGAGACCTGTTTAGGATCATTGCAGGCATTCTGGAAGCATTGAAGGGGAGAGTGGGTATACTGAGGCTTAGCACAAGCACTACCTCCTCCTGTAATAGATGGATTGACAGCTGCGGCTCCAATCAGCGCCACCTTAGGATCGCTCTCCATGTTGATTGGAAGACTGTTGTCGCGGTTCTTCAGCAAGACGATACCCTCCGCGGCCGTTCTCAGAGCTATAGCACTGGTCTTTTCGCAGACTCGAGAACCTTCTTCCTTGTCACTATGGCTTGCTGATGTTCTATCAATCATCGCCAAAACATTGCTCACAGCAAGATCCAGTGCTTCCACTGGTACATCTTTGCGATTGATTGCCTCGGCCAATTTAGAGCCACGGAAGACAGATGGACCTGGCATCTCCAGATCAAGTCCTGCCTCTAAAGCCGCATTTGTAGTCTTAGTGCCGTACCAGTCGGACATCATGCAGCCATCATAGCCCCATTTCTCACGGAGTAAAGACTTGATAAGTGGAGTCTGGCTGCAGAAATGTCCATCAAGGGCATTGTACCTGGGGAAGGATCATCAGCCTCAACTCCAATCATGAACGAGAGATGAATTGCGCTTACGCTGTCATGATTGAAACGGGATTTGTTTGCCGTAACAAGTACTGGAAAGTGCGTAGATAGATCTCACGCATTGTTCTGCTGTCGCCTGACTCGTCGACGTTATAACGCCTGCGCACTGTTTCACTCTCATTTGCGACAAAGTGCTTCACACAAGCACCCACACCCTGGGATTGAATCCCATTTACAATAGCAGCGGCCATTTGGGCAGTGACCAGAGGGTCTTCACTGAAAGACTCGAAATTACGTCCAGCTCTCGGGTCTCGGTGAAGATTGATATTGGGACCCAACACAACTTGGACGGACTTAGATTTCGCTTGCAGGGCCACTTCTTCACCAAATTCTTGCATCAAATCCGTATTCCAGGTTGACGCAAGACATGTTGAACTTGGGAAGCAAGCTGTCCCTGTATCCTCTAGATGGGAAAGAGATCCACGAACCCCGTTGATCGAATCGCTGACCTGTTTGCCTTCGTTAGACATTGTGGCTCAGATTATTTAGATCCTTGTACTGGATTAGTTACCTTCAATGTAGGAATCCCCAAACGGGGCACACCTGCTGTGTTGGTGAAGCTCACGCCAGAAATCAGGGATACCTTTTCCTCTAAAGAAAGAAAAGGCAACTGATCTTTGTAGGGGTACTCTGACTTGGAGCCCTTGGTAGATTCAGATGCACCATTACTCAATATTTTGGTCATTTCTTTAGGCGTCTGGGATCCAGAAAAAAACGTGCAAGAGAGATTGGATACTGGAGGCAATTGAATCGAGGGTGTAGATGAGCTACAACGTTGATACCAGATTAAATAAATTTTTAGAATAGATTTCGTGCTGGTAGCTCAATAAAAAATTATTCATGCCAAGATATTGGGAATATAACAATGTTTTTGTCTAATCGGCAATCGGAGAAGCCGGAGGACGGATACCGCAGCAAGTGTGGACGCAAGGGCTCCGTCCGCGGTACGTCCGCTCGTGTCCACGTGCCCGCCCCGCCCCGCCCCCGCCTTTGTCTCCACACCGTCCGCTCCTCCCTACATGTCAACGTCCACTTCCCGTCCACAGAAACGCACTCCAACCTCCTTGCCATATCGCATCCTCACAGGCAGATAAGGCTACCTTTGGGCTACTGTGACGTCATGAACGACGGACCGGTTCTGAAAAAGCAGTGCCCTGAGTGCCCTAAGACGTTTACACGCCGTGAAAACCTTGTGAGGCATTTCAAAGAAAAACGTAAGAGTCATTCCGGGTCTATCAGCTGCATTGAATTGAGGATCACTGATGTTATATGAAAGATGACGAGGATCAAGGTCAATATGGATGCCCCGACTGTCCAGCCAAATTTGGCCGAAGGTGAGCTACCGGATCACTCTACAACGGATTCTCAATCGATTGATCGTGATTGTAACATCCTTTTCCAGCGACACCTTAAGCAGACATAGGAGAATCCACACACCAGGTGGAAGCTGCCCATCAGAGCTTCCCAGAAAGAAGCGGCATACTTTAGGCCAAACAGATGAGCGCCCTACTCCCGCAAAACGTCGGCGACAAGCTCAACATGAAAGTGATCCTTCTCCTTTTCCGGAAGCCCAAACATTAGAGAGCTCAGAAGAGCCTCGATTGTCTGTCTCTAATTCTCTCTCCGTTCCAGACCCGGTCCTCCCTGTTGGGCATTCTGAGGCAACAGATTGGAATTTCCAGTGGCCAATTTTTGGCGAGGGGCTCAACTCCGTCAATATGGACTGGGCTATGGACTTTCTGTCACAAGGGATATCCACCCACAGTCCTCTTGATACTGTACATTCATTCGATAACCCTGGCCAGGCAACAGGGTTCAACAACGCAGGCGTCATTTCTGACTCGAATACAGGGCAGCCTGCAATCAATGACAATGGCCCTCACGAAAATGAGCCTCGAGCATGGTTTGGCCACGAAAGCCGAGACATCAGTCCAATTCGACAGAGTGTGCAATTCACCTCGTCAAAATCAGCTGCCTATGTCGATAATGATGAACAAAATGACTTTCTTGTTGCAAATATCGGGAAGATGCAGACAAGTGGCCGAATTACAGAACAGACACACGCGGTGATGATTGAAACTGTCACGTCATCATACCTAGACGGCTTTTGCAGCCAAAAAGACAATATCAAGCAGTCTTTCCCGTCTACCTTGGGAATTGAATATTTCCTCCAGCTGTATTTCGTCCACGTGCACCCTCGCTTCCCTGTGGTCCACCTACCAACGTTTGATCCGAACTATTCTCCACCCATACTTTTGTTGGCGATGGTCATCCTAGGCTCCAGCTATTCGGAGTCTAATCGAGGCAAATTTGCCTTGATGTACCTGGAAAGGACCAGAATGACAATCAAGTTGATGCAGCAAAAAGACTCGAGATATGTGAGACCGATTCCACCCCATAGAGCACAAGCAGAAGGTTCATGAGAACATTCACTGGACTCTGTTATACCATCATTGTTATGAAAGTCGACTAATAAACTATTTCAATCAGTTGCAATCATTTGAAAATCTTTTTGCGTTTTTTCTCGTCTCGCTCGCTGCCATGTGGTTAGGTCATAAAACGGCCTATGAGCGTGCCGAGGGGGACCGAGGTGAGCTGACTGTTTACTGTCAACGTGGTCAACTTTTAGATTGCCGGAGAAAGAAAACTAGTGCCTCTCAGTCTTCATCTGGACAAAAGCGGAAATCAGCGAGTGGAACATGGATGGAGTGGGCTCAAGATGAAAAAAGAAAGCGACTGGGACTTTCCATTTATGTGAGTATTACTATTTCCGAGATCGACGCTAATGAGAATCCGCTAACAAGCTCTTCAGATACTGGACTGTCAATTCGCAGCTTTCTTCCAACGCCAGCCATACATCAGCAAAGCTGAAACTGTGAACGCTGCATTGCCATGCGCGGATCATTTCTGGAATGCCCCAACGGTTTGGGCCTGGAAGGCTTTGCTGGGACCGGCTGATATTCCTCCAAGCACATATTTCCTAACGACCTTAACAAGCATCCTCTTGTACAAGGAAATATCCGATGTTCTGCCTTTTCCACCCCTTGATGGCTTCTGCGGGACGCTCTACGCCTACGTGTTACACACACAAGTCTTCGAATGGCGGGAAACAATCTGCATGCTCAATCCCACAGGACTACTGAGTTCTCCATTATCCATGGCACCCCAGCACATCGGTACCTCGCTACAAGAGCGACGAACCTGGCTGGAATCCTCTCTGGAAACCTGGGCCAGCTTCTATGGGGAAAGCAACCAGGCGGATCCCACCAATCGCAACCGGAAGAACTTTCCGGGCATTCTTCTCTATCATCTGGCCGTCTTGGCACTTCGCATTAACTTCTCCGATCTGCACATTGTTGCCGGTCGATCTGGCTCGAAGGAGGATATTGCGTTATCCGAGCAGTCGTTGCGTAACTGGCTTCAGGAAGAGAGGGCCCACGTCATATTAGACGGTACGATCCAAATGGTCAAGGTAGCACATGAAACTATTGCCGCTGGAGAGGCACAGCGGAGTGGATTCGAATTGTCAGTCTGCCTCTTCATGAGTGGGCTTGTCTTCTGGGTCATGTCACGGTTTGGGAGTTGCAGTATGATTACCAGCATTGGGCATCTGAAGATGCCTCTAGCCTCAAATGTCCCGGGGCCAGGATACAACAGCAATGATCCATGGAACCAAGAAAATGGAACTCCTGAGCATCGGGACGATGTGACTTCGCAAGCAACATATTTGCTGCTGTGTCAGGTTGCAGATGCCCGCAATTGTTTACGCGCTATGAAATGCCATCGCCTGGCTGTGGCTTTCGGGGACATCCTAGATCAATTCCTTAGTAATTCGTGATAATGAAATACAATTGACGCTCCTAAATTTCATCCAGTCTGCGACTTTCGGCGTTCGGCGTGAGTTGTAGATTGTGATAAACTTACTGTCGGCGTGCCCTTAGGCTCCACTTATGTTCGGTGTGATCTGGAGTTGCAAACGTCCACTTTCACTCCGCACTCCACTCCATATCCACTCCACAGCAACTCCGCACGGTTTCTATCGTTACCGTGCGAAACCAAGCATGGACTTAAAGGTACCATAGCCCAAGTCGCCATAAGGGGAATTTCAGAAACCACCTGAGCGTAAAAGTGAACACAAATACATCTCACAGCTACCATATAGTTCATTTGGCAAGCCTCTCCATTATGTCCTCAAGCGGGGCATTCAACAACCCTATCATCCCGGGTTTCAATCCCGATCCATCCATATGTCGGGTTGATGATGACTATTTCCTAGTCACCTCGACTTTTGAGTACTACCCTGGTATTCCGATCTATCACAGTAAAGATCTGTTGCGATGGGATCTCATCGGCCATGTCATCACAAGACCCTCGCAAGTGAACATGCGAACTACTGAACCCTCTGGTGGGCTCTGGGCTCCAACGATTCGTTATAACAATGGCCGCTTCTATGTGTCTGTGGGATGTACACATCGGTTCCGGCCGAAGGAATGGGTGAGTTCTTCGCATACGATACGCCCTGGTTTGTTAAGCGATCACATTTAATAATTGATAGGACATTGTCATTCCACGGGGCTTCTACGTCTCTACTTTGGATATCTGGAAGTCCAATTCCTGGTCTGATCCAGTGTTCTTCGATATTCCCGGTATTGATCAAGATGTAAGTAGTTCATTCTCCGGGTGTGCATCTAGACTGTGCAAAGGCTTTACTGACTTTTCTGCGAAGCTGTTCTTTGATGATGATGACAAAGTTTACTTTTCTGCCGTTAACATGATCACCGATCCCAGAGTCAAGAAACATGGTCTTGGACTGGCAACTTTCACTACAGAGATAGACCTAGCTACAGGTCGATGCTTGGGACCCGTGAAGTATAATCGGATCTCACCTTTCAGCATTGGTATCGCTGAAGGTCCTCACATCTTCAAGAAGGATGGCTACTACTATTTGAGTACAGCGGAAGGCGGCACCGATGAGGGCCATCAGCAGTGGATTTGTCGCAGCTCCACAGGACCTTTCGGGCCATGGGAAGTCGGCCCAGAAGGAACCGTGAACCCAGTCATCTTCAACGACGATGATGCTTCAATCCGCAATACCGGGCATCTTGATTTCATTGAAACTTCCGAAGGAAAATGGTGGGCCGTGTTCCTGGGTGTTCGACCGCAAGGAGAGAAGTCCGAGTTCATCTCCCAACTTGGACGGGAAACATTCATGGCTCCCGTTGAATGGATTGACGGGTGGCCAATCGTCAACGGCCGTCAGAAAATCGGCCTCCAGATACAGGCAGAGGGCATGGATCTTCTTCCGCGGTCACAGATCTGGAGAGATGACTTCAATGGTCCCTCAATGCAGCTTGGATGGTATCGTTTGCGAACGCCGCTGAAAGACGATTATTCTCTATCCGAACGAACGGGGTGCTTGAGTATTTACGGCAATGCATATCGCATCGACCAGTCAGAATGCCCGTCCATGCTGCTGCAGAAACAGACTGGATTCTCGGGTGACTGGTCGACCAAGGTGAATTTTGCACCAACAGAAGCTGGCCATGAGGCTGGAGCGGCGATCTGGTGGTCGCAATTTGCGTACGCTTCGATTGGAATTCGCAAACCCTGGGATAATGCACAAGATGGACTGGAGGTTGTATCTCGATGTTATGATGATACGAGTGATGAATTCAAGGTATTATCATCCTAATCCTCCAATGAGCCCTGGAGTGCTGTCATACTAACAATAGTAGGAAACTACACATCAACTATTACAAACTTCCTCTCTGGAACTCATCATCCGTGCACATCCCACACAATACGAACTCTTCTTCTCATCCGAGGAGACAGGTCAATCAAAATTGATCAAATTGGGTGAACTATCCAGTGCATCGTTGACTCATCGCCGATCAGGAAAAGAATCACCCAATACTGGAGCCCACTTTGCGATATATGCGCAGGGTGCTTACGACAAACCGTGTTTTCAACCAGCGCATTTTGAATTTGCGCAATGGAAGGCTACTTCCTAGCTGAAAGATGGGCAGTATGCTTAGGAATATAAGAGAAGAAAGGGAAAGAGGCTAGTTGGGGAGCCGATTTTTTCCATTCAAAATTTCGAGTGGTATTTGAAAAGAACCCTACATGTAAATATTGTACCAGATACGAGAACACGTGAAACCATGAAATTTGTTCTCAGGTGGAGATATATCTTCGTAGTAATGATTGAGACAAAGACCTTCAAGAAATCGACTCCGGAGTCCACTGCAGCTCCAAATACAGTAGTTAATCATATTTAGATCATCACGATCAACACAGAGATTAATCACTAATAAATACAGCGAATATTGTGCCTAATACTACATAAGTATGCACGTTCACATGTGGTGCTTCCATAGCTGTATAGGCATGGCGATAGGATCACGTGCCGTTATCGATAAGAAGCTCCGTCGATCACATCTGGATCATCCCAGCAGCTCAACTGTTGAGATGTAGCGACAGCGATGTCTCTGAATAACCCGACCCATCCTCCCTTCCAGTCCTCCAGTCCAAAAGACATCCCACAGATCGTATCCAGCCCCCAGCTGGACGGTCCGCATACCCGCAGAGAAGCAACCGAGCTCGTCGCGTCACCCCACGGGGCACCAGATGATCCGGGGGCAGCAGCCGAACCGCAAGATGGAACCCCACAACAGCCAGCCTTCCAGCCATTCTTCACACTCATCGAAGATATCCCCGCGGGCGAATATCACCACCCAACCGTGCACTACATCTTCTCCGACGATGACACCGACATAATCACCGAGGCAGCTTTGCGCAGCCTGGAAGCACAACAAGATGCTCTGCCCGCTAGCAAGAAACATGTCTACATCGGACAGCATGGTGGGACAGAAGGGCAGGAACCATCCACACTTCTTCCGCCTCCGATCCCGGGTGTGCAAGAGAAATACTTGGTTTTAGACGTTGAAACAGTCCCAGCGTCTGAGCACACCACCCCCGCAGCAGCGCCAGCAACCATAAACTTCGGCGCTGGAATCACGAATACCATGTCTACATCCCGAGCAACACAACCATCTCCCAGTACAGGAACAGCATCCCATCCGCATTTCCGCGTAACATCAGCAAAGAGTTTCTCACCAGACTGGCAAGTCATGAGGAGCGAGATGGTTCCAGCGCCGACATTTGAAAATAACGAGGACGGTGACGGGACGGGACATGGACTTATGCTGAAGATTCACGGGACGGCCGGGTTACCGTATGCTGCTGAGTCTGGGAGGGAGCGTGGAACACCGCGGTTGGAGGATATGATGAGTCAGTTTGCGAAGCGCATGGCGGAGTTGCAGACCGTTATTGATTCGGCACATGTGGAAGAGGAGCCTGAGAGTGAAAAGCCTGATGGTGGTGACGGGGAGACCGGGGCCGGAGCGGACCAGGAGCAGGCACAGGAGCTGCTGCATAGTAAGAATATGAGTGCGGAGGAACAGGCGCAAGAAGGCGAAGTGCCCGAAGCTGCGCTGAAGGAGGATATCAGTCAGAAGCAGGCCTTTGATGAAGCGAAAGGATGGTAATGGCTTTCTATTTCACGGTGATCATGATCTGGCGCATTTAGGAGTTGATTCATGGGTGCAATTTAGCTTTTCTTTCGGATGCGCCTATACCAATCTGCTTTCTACGTTCAAACCCAACTGAATTCAAGATATTTACGATGAACCATTAAGATAGATCGAGGTATTCGATTTAGACCAAAGGCCCGGTCAGAATAAGTATGAAAAATCATTTAAAATCATCCAACGCCTGTAAGAAACCCGCCTTCTATGATGTCCAGTCCATCAAAATTCAACAATCGTGTAACAAAAGAAGAAGAAAAGAAAGAGAAAACAAGGAATGACATTATCCGACATGGTTTTCCTAGCCAGAAACTCCGGTCAACCAAGCACCAGCGACATTGGGTATCAAGAGGCCATAATCAAAGTGTGTGAAAGCAAAGAAAAGAAAAGAATCTAAGACATAAAGGAGGTTATTCAATTAGTTTGGAGCGCGGCTGCGGAACAGTCGTCGGCCTCCGGGGGCAGCAGATAGGGGCACATTCTCGCGACCCTCCATCATGCCAGCCATCTTCTTGGAGAGCATCTTCTGGGGAAGCTTGCTCTCGACGGTGTTGGTCGTGCTGATCGAGTCAGAGCGGCGGCGCTTGAGGGTCGGTGGCTCAGATTCGTCCTTCGCAGGGGTGTTGTCAAGATCCACAATTGGGGTCTGTACTGGGGTATCGGGTTTGCTGGGGATAGGGGTATCGTCGGCAACATCAGAGAGGGTTTTAGCGACGTTGAGATCGACCTCCCTAAGGCCGGTGTTGTTATATGTCACCGCCATTGATGAACGTCGGGTCTCGATCTCCTCTACAGGATCGCTATAAACAAAGGCCTTCGCAGGAGAGGAGGCGGGAGGGCTAGAGACAGGGCCTGGCTGAGTATCTTCGTCCTCGTTAAATGGAAGGGCAGTAAACTGCTTTGAGGTTCGGTGTCGGGTACGGAGCCCATCATGAGACTCGGTGCGAGGCAGATTCGTAGGGTAATCGTACTTCCGTTTCTTGGGTGTGACACCAGATGGAATGTATTCCTTCATAGGGTGGCTTTCAAAGTTGTTACGAAGATTGGCGAGTGGCTGACGGACCTCCTTCTGCAGAGGCGCTGCGCACTGCTTCATATTCGCAGTATGCATGTCGATATGACCCTGAAGTTGACCGGCCCGTTCACCAAAGCCATCTAAATGACCTTGGATAGCTTCACGGGAACCGTGCACGCTGGAATTGATCGTAGCCAGACTGCCAAGCTGTGCCTCATGGAAGCGGCCGTTGTGAGATCGGGCCTTGGCAACGAAATCATCGAGTGCTTCCATTTGCTTGCTCATATCACTCATCTGTGCATCCACAATGCGCACAGTCTCTTGGTGCACAGACTCCGTGGTGCGCTGAATGGCAGCATTTCGTTGATCGAATGTCTCCCAATCATGTTGCATCTTGGTCTTAATATCGTCCCTAGATGTGACGACATCCTTGGCGAACTGTTCTTCCTTGAATATCCACTCGTCAACGTGTCGGTCGTACTGAACCGTCGCTTGTTCCAGAGAGTCCCCAGATGCGGAAATATCTGTACGAAGACCATCGACTTTAGTCTTGAGACGAATAGATTGCCTTTGGCTGGAATCTTCGAGTAAATTTCGGATCTGAGACATAAGATTGTCACGCTCTGTCTGGGCACTGGCCTGCTCCTCTTCCATCACCTGGGCCAAAGTAGACGAGGCTTTGCGATTTGCCTCCACTGCTTGGCGATTGGATTCTTGAAGTTCAAGTCGAAGCCGGTTGACCTCGATCTTCTGTTGTTCAAGGTGAGCTGCCATTGTGTCGAACATGCCCTTAAAATCCTTTCCAAGGGCACTGTAGGATGAGTGCAACTGCAAGTGAAACTGGGAAAACTCGCCAATGACCTCTTCGGAAATTCGCGCAGCTGCAGCTGATAGTCCATTCAATCCCTCCCCGACCTTCGTCTTGACATCCTCTCGAAGAACTTTGATTTCCTCAAGAACTTCGTTCATCTCGTCGTGTGCACCGCTGGTCTGGCTCTTGGCTTCAGCTTCGATCTTGTCAAAGGTGGAGTCGTATTTTTGAAGCTGGGAACGAGCTGATTGGACGGCATCAATCTCACTGCCAACAAACTCATGGATCCGGGTAGACATGCTCTCCAGTAGCATGTCATGCTGCGTTTGGAAGTGTTCCATACGAGCATCGATCTTCCCAGTTACCTCGCAGACCTCTCCGGTGGATGCTTGCCATGTTTGGCGATTGTCAATTTCCAAGTCGTCTTTCCGGTCTATTTTAGCATGGAGTCCGCGGACATCATTAACGGTCCCATCCAGCATAGATAGAAGATCGGCGCCTATCTCACGCAGCCTTTTCTCGGTGTATTGATGAGCCTTGCGAACCGCCATCTCTTCATCCAGCTTCTCAGAAGTGGTCTTCAGGTTCACTTCGGTGTCTTCCAGAGCGTCTCTTGTGGTATTGAGTTTTCTTTGGGTGTTCTCGTTATCCTCCTTCAGCGTGTTGAAATTTCCAGTCAGAGCAAACAACTCTTGGACCTTGTGCCGTAAACTTGACTCCATTGACTCAATCTTTGCCCGTTGTTCTCCGTTGACGATTCTGCGAGACTCACTTTCCATTCTCATCTCTTCATAGGCATCTGGTGTCATATACACACCATTGCGGTTACGTGTAGCAATGAGCTCGCTCTTCAGTTTTTGAATTTCCATCCCAATTTCCCGAAGTAGCTTATTTTTCGAAATGAGAGAGTTGATCTGAGGCTTATTGCGGATATTTTTCGCTCGAAAAGCGTAATCCAGAGTCGAAATTGTCTCTTCCAAATTACTCCGTGCAGGCGACACTGTGGCGATAATGCATGTTTTCGTGAGGCCACCAAGTGAATCTTGCAACAATCGTGTGAGCTTCGACTCCCGATAAGGGATATGCGAGCTCTTGTCCACCAACGCGTTAATAACTCGCCCCAAAGTGAGCAAGCTTTTGTTGATCAGACCAGCTTCGGCCGCACGCTTGTTCTCTGCGCCACTTCGCCCGATATTCTCACTTCCGGCCAAATCCACCAAGTTCAACTTCCCAGAAGTAACATAATCTTCGCCGGACTCACTTGTCCGATTGGTAAGAACGGTGATTGTGAAAACGGTGTGACTTCGAGAACTCAGATCATTGCATTTCGTCGAAGCAACTTGACGTTTGAGACTGCCCATCTGCAATAGTTTAATGCCGGTGGAGGCCGAATCGATATAGGTCTCTTCCATTCCTTGCACCATAGTAGCCGAATGGCCCTTCTTCTCATTTTCGAAAATCTTTAATTTGGTGTGGTCATCGGCAGAGAGAAGATCCCGCAGTTCCTCGTTGTAAAGCTCAATGAAGGAGCACTTGACTGTGCTTTCAGTCCCCTCGAGTTTTTGAAAAAGGGAATAGAGGGTGCGTGGGATAATACCGGCATCGTCGGACAGGATACCCAAGGTGTCGGTCATGTCCCCGGACATGGTGTATGTCTTTCCGGTACCAGTTTGGCCGTATGCGAAAATGGTACAGTTGTAGCCTGCGAGCATCTGTAACACAATTAACAGCCGATCACCGCCTGACTAGGAGTTCTTGCTTACCTCAGTGACAATTGGCATGACAGTTTCTTCGAAAACCACGGTTTGGTCTGCAGCCGGAGAGAAAACCTTGTCAAAAGCATATACCTTGTTTGAAAGCGCATTGGGCCCCATAGACAGGTCGACCTGCTTCCCACTAACTCCTTCAGTAGACAGCACAACCCCACTGTTTTCTTGAATCTCACGATCATTGCGACCACGACAACGCACGACCACATGGATGCTTGTGTTTTCATTGATCTCCCGTTCAAATTCCCGCTCCTTTCGTTTTGCTGCTGCGCTAGCTTGCTCTGGACTAAGTTTTGAAGCGCGCGTCGCAACAGCAGCACCCGAAGTTGTCGCATGCTTAGCTGTGACTGCTGGCGACACTCCTCGTTGTTCTGGCACGGCGGAACCTGCACGTCGAGTCGGCTGGCGCAAGCCTGTCCGCTTCGTAGGGAGGGAGGAGGCAGGCCGAGCTGGGCCGGCCATGGTAGTTGATGTTGCGATTAATGTTGGCTAAAGATTAAGTTGTATTCAATCAAAAAGAAGACTATCGCTGCCTTGATGTTGTGGGTGAAATGGGGAATCAACCGTGGAACAAAGAGGGGATCGTTCAAATCGTTAGGATGCACGAGTGGATCCATTTGGCAAAACATAAACAAAGTACACGTGACCCGCATATCACGGCAAAAGATTGACATTATCGGCCCACAACAATACCGCCTGCCCAATGTAGCTAGTTCACAGCAGTCATCCCCCCTCTCACATGACCGAGCGTCATCGCGGTTTCCCCGCGGGTGATCGCTACTCCCAGGGTTGCTTTCCCTAATCT
Source organism: Penicillium sp. 91 TS-2023 (assembly GCA_030710325.1). Lineage (NCBI taxonomy): Eukaryota > Fungi > Ascomycota > Eurotiomycetes > Eurotiales > Aspergillaceae > Penicillium > Penicillium sp. 91 TS-2023. The sequence continues at coordinate 5,603,285 of JARWGP010000021.1, read as the reverse complement.
TTACCTTTCACCCTACTCTCCCATTTTCTCTCTTCTCTGGTGGATGTTTACTTTCGCAGCAACGTCGCGATGACTGCCAGAAGCCCGGCACAAGTCCAAATCTTCCCTGGCAAAGGCCTGGGCTTTATAAGCACGTCTCCCTATCTCCGATGATCTGCATATGAAGATAAGGCTAATTGTTGTCTAGCTCTTGGTGCTTCTCTCCACAACGTCTTAACCCGCGTGAAATCCCATCCCCACGTTTATCCTGCGATCGATCTGTCGTACTCCTCCACTGAACCTCTCTGTAAACCGGTGGTGTTACAGTTGCCCTCCAACGGGTTGCGCCTACGCTTCGATGGCCCCGACCAGAGACTCCGCCTGATCGAAGTGCTAGACTTTTCTCGAGTAAATTTGGTCTACAAGAGTCAGGATGTGCTTAAAAGTGGCAAAACAGATGAGCCGGCGACCTCTCCACAAGGTCCCAGTTTTCGACATGTTTACAACCGCCTGTTTGGTCCGTCTTACCCCGGCGAGTATATTCCGCCAGCGGACAGGTCTTCTTACGGCACCTATGTGCTGTCATATCCGGGAGTCGCATTCTCGTTCCCGCTTCAACACTCGGCATGGTCCGACCAGTGTGACTTTGTAGCCTTGCTTTCGTCCTCCGCTGCTTTGCCGGCAACCTCCATGTCCATTTTTCAAGGGTCCTCCTGGCCCGAGATTCGCATGAAACTGTTCACCCATCCGCCTCAAGGTCCCCGGTTCTCTGCAGTTGCCGGCAAATCACGCGATTCTTTCGCCGATGAGATTGAGGAGATTCATATTCTCGGCGCTGGGAAGCTAGAAGTAATTCGGCGAGCGAGTCCACCGTTGCTCATCAATCTCGGGGAAACCACTCCCCAGGATCTGATCGCTGGGTTTGGTCCTCCAGATGCCATTTATCGTAAACACGACCGACGAATATCTATTCACCGCGCAACAGGAGCTGGCGGCGGGGACCCGCTGCATATGAGCCCCCCGCCAGGACGAGCTATGGATTTACCTGATACTGATCATTCCTCCAGTAACAGCGTGACTGACGACTCGGATGAAGAAATATCTCCAAGCAACATTGGTGACCCAACCTCGTTACCGACAGAATGCTTCTTCAACTACTTTCATCACGGCTTCGATGCCTTCATCTCGTACCCAACTACAGCAGGGCCGGCCTTCCCGAACTCAGGAATTTCGGATCCATCCCCGCCACTATCCTCATCTCAACTGACTGTTACCAAAATGATTCTACATGGGAATGTACCAGGATCCTACCCCTTCAACCGTCACCGTCGAAGCCGCTGGATGATCCATCTCGACCAGTCCGGTGATGGTCTTACTTCTGAAACGCCATATGATGAGATATCTGAGCGGCTTCGTGAAGTATGGAAAGGATATTATAGCAACCAATCAGAAGAGCGTTCCACGCAACGGCCCATGGTATTGAATCGGGGCTGGGGTGACAGTCCCGAGAGCAGTGTCGAGTTCCTTGGGGGCTGGGAAGAAACCACAGCCCGAGGGCCCAGGACAGGTCCGGATGGACAAGATGGCGGCTTGGGAAATACAGAGCTATTTGGGTTCCCTGGGCTTCTGTTTGAAGTATTGAAGAATGGTGCGGTCAGCTGTCTGACTGTCTATTGATCTACCCTTTCGGGCATTTTGGTGCATGGGAAGAGAGGCGTTTTATGTAACTTGATATCAGATCCAAGCGATATAATGACATTTATGGTTCACGATGATATCTTTCTTCTCCCATCCGTAGACTATTTGTTTCCTTTCTCTTTGAGATGCCTAGTCTTACGAGCAGGAAGAAAAGGCAAAAGAAGGAGGTTGAGCTTGACACAGGGAACTGTCAACAAATGACATGGTAGCAGTACTGATTGTTCGGAGAACAGAGAAGAATAGTATTAGCTAGCTTATCAGGTATTGATGAGCATATTGCAGACAACATGCAAGATAAAGCTTCATGCAAGTCGGGATTTAGATAAGAAAAAGCCAGTGGGTATCACTTTTTTATCATTTTCACATTCAAATGTTAGGTATAGAGACCGACTGTGAGCAAATGGGTACCTGGGTATGTACTCGATAAGATTACTACTCCAATTTTCGCATACTGCGCCTTGCCTAATACCGTTTACATGGTGCCCATTTAATTAATAACTGCCGTGGAAATTTACTATACAGGGCATACAGGGAAATGAAGACTCGCGGTAAAGATCAATATTGAAGAATCGCTAGAATGCTCGCTAAAAATGTTTGCTAAAAAGGCTCGCAGTCATTAAGACAAAAAGGCACATAAGACAAAACCGAACTTTCTCAAGAGGAAGACATGGGCAGGGCGAAGTCAGGTCCTTTCCATGGGAAGGCCCTCGGGTCCGCAATCTCGACTGAGATGCTCGGCTCCATAACCTTCGTCGTGAGGTACTTTCGGATCAACTGAGCACACTGCACCCACGAGTCATCCATATCCTTTCGATTTGCAAAGATCAGCACAGTAACAATAGGCGCTGGCATCAGGCCCCATTCCGATTGGCGAGTAACCAGCATCGCTTCAATGGGTTCGATATTGAAGCGGTGAGCCATCCGGTAAACCCGGTTGAGGAGGTCCCCATCCCATGCAAGACTATAATAATGGCTGCCTTCATCAAACAAGCTGGTGGTCGCGGGGAGGGCGCACAGCTGAGGACCTCCAACACGGAATTCTTCGTTCCAGATGTTATCGTCGGACATGTAGCCCTGGAAACCCTGAGGAAGGATGTCGTCCCCAATTTGTTGACCCAGAGCACCTTCATTGATGCCTGGTTGAGTTGAGCTAGTGTTCCCATAAGGCGAGTTGGTAGATGAACTTGGGGAGGGCCAAGGGTTGCCACCAGGCATGTTCGAAGGCTTGACAGGAGTATTCAGGACCATAATTTGAGCATCTTGGCCTGTCTCTGAGATGGCTGGCTCCATTGAAGTAGTCAGAGCCGTCCATTGAGTAGGCTGGTTGGTGTGAGCCATATTCGGACCCATGAAGTGAGTGCCGTGACCTGACTGAGAGATGGCAGATTGCATGAGAGTAATCGCATCAACCAGTTGAGTAGGCTGATTGTCGTAAGCCATATTCGAGGCCATGAAGTGAGTGCCCTGGCCTGTCTGAGACGTGGTTGGATCCATGAGACCAGGCGAAGGCAGAAGAGTGCGAGGAGGGGTCGCGAAGTGAGTAGGCTGAGCATTGACATGAGTCCTCGGGGCCGCCATGGGAGTAGTCGGAGCCGTCAATTGAGTAGGCTGGTTGATGTAAGCCACATTCGAGGCCATGGACTGAGTGCCCTGGCCTCTCTGAGAGGTGGTTGGATTCATGAGACCAGGCGAAGGCATAAGAGTGCGAGGAGGGGTCACGAAATGAGTGGGCTGAGCATTAACAGGAGCCCTCGGGGCCACCATTGGAGTGTGAGGAGCCATTGGAGTGCGATGGGCCTTGGGAGTGCGAGGGGCCTTGGGAGTGCGAGGGGCCTTGGGAGTGCGAGGAGCCCTGGTAGGTGTTGAGGGAATAATTGAAGGGATTGAATTCAGCTTGTCAAGTCAGAAAGCAGGCCACACCCGGTGAAGCGTTTGGGTGAAGGAAGTCTTGTCTTCACTCTCCTTACCTGGAATTGGATGAAAGACATTGTCAAGACAGAAGATCGAAATAGAAAGGGGTGGATTGGGAAGGAGAAGGATGGAGGAAGGAGAAGAGGTTGCGAGAAATTCACTCAGAAGATTTTGATAGTGAATGGATGCTGTTACTGAATCGGGCTATGACTTGACTCAAGAAAATATGCCATAATAGAAGCGTATGTACAGTCTAGAAAACGACAACCGTTTTAACACTCCGAGCCACGCCTCGTATCTTCCCATTATTCTAGCTCGAAGTCCTTAAACGGACATATAAAGAGTACCGTTGTAGGCACACTTGATCTCCACATCGGGTTGTGGGTTATCCTGGCAAATCCACTTCGTTCCAGGAGCATTACCTTTGGCATTGGAGTTTAGCACGGCCCGGCCATTCTCAGGGATAGAGCCATTGACTCTTTGGAGCTCTAGAGTAAAGAGGTTGAAGTTTGGAGCACCCTGGGGGAACTTGATATAGTACTCTCCATCATTGCAACGAGCACTCGATTTGGGCATTTGCCCGTAATCCCTACAGTAGAGGCTATTAGTCTAAGTTCCCTGTGACCTGGGATACTGAGAAGCTTACCAGATCAAGTTGCAGTCTGTCGGTGTGTCATTTGGGTACTTGGGGTCGGTGACAATGAATTGCATAGATGCTCCAGGGTCCGAGGGGCCCGCTATGGCAATGAAGTCGGTGATCGCCAAAAAGCTGCTTCGCTTGGTGGTAGGAACAGCAAGAGCCGAGCTTGCTGCAAGGATAGCAGATGCGATAGTAAGCTTCATATTGATGTTGGCAATCGAGGTTTAGACTGAAGGGTTGCTAGACAGATGAAAAGAGTGGGGAGAACGCCCCCTTTATACTTGTTGAACCGTGCAGCTTCAATTGTGGAGCTCGAATCTACATGTGACATTACCGTGCAGAGCATCATCAGATCGATCGCGTTGCTTATTGTGGGCATGGTGGGCGGAGCAGAGACGAATCCAGAAGCACTCGAGGACCGTACAATCTGACTGGTCCAATTCCATATTTTACACGCTTTCAAAGATTGAGAAGATTCTATTTTGGGGGCTGGTTGGGGATTCCAGGCTTCCAATCATGCATGGATGCTGGCAGATGGGGACTAGAAGATCATTGCTGTATACAGGCCGATATTTAGGCTAAGCCTCAGATTACAGGATGCAGGTCCAGTAGTACATATCTGTACCGCCTAATCTAAAACTTGTTTATTTACATCCTATCTGCAGGAATTCGCAGTTCATATGCATATGCAGTTTTCTCGACGTTCGCTATGGAAACCATCAAATTTATGAGACATGCATTGACGAAGAAATTACTGATCGTCATCGTTTCAGGTTTCAGGTTTCAGGGACCCAATCAGTATTGTGGTTGGGTACCTACCCAGATACCTGCCTATGTAGGCCATGTTGTTTAGCATCTCCGACCTTGCCAGCATTTGGTAGCTTCTAAGAGAATGTTGTGAACTGGTAGAATTGGTCGAGATATGAGATGTAGTCAGGTAGTGGGTTATGTATCTGTATTACGGTATCTGCACTAATGCAGGCGACCTAGTATTGTATTATTGGTCCCGTCTGTACAACCCCAGTTCCGTCGCGATCGTCGCAAATTCCGCGCTTTTCAAGCTTCACGACTAATAGTCAGGATCTCAGGAACCTCCACAGGATATGCAGGAGGATGTCGAAACCGCCAAGGTCCATTCCTAAATCCTGGACATCAACCCTCAAACTCCCCAAATCGGCCTTTCCCCCGCGCGTGTCGCCGGCCGACCAGAAGAAATACCTTAAACGATGCACCGATGAGCTGTACGCCTGGCAGCGCCAGGAACGACCTGCCAATCAACCCTTCGTCCTCCACGATGGTCCACCTTATGCGAACGGCGAATTGCATATCGGGCATGCGCTCAACAAAATTCTGAAAGATATCATCTGTCGTTTCCAGTTGGGACAAGGCAAGCGGGTGCGATATGTTCCCGGCTGGGATTGTCACGGTTTGCCCATTGAGCTGAAGGCGCTGCAAGGCCTGCGCGAGATGGGTGTGGCGGATAAATCGGTCAGTGCGGCGGTGATCCGCAAGTCGGCGCGACAGCTCGCGAGGCAGACGGTCAAGGACCAGATGAAGGGATTCCGCGGGTTCGGAGTCATGGCTGATTGGGATAATCACTGGAAGACCTTGGACAAATCGTTTGAGATGCGACAGCTGGGAATCTTCCGGGAGATGGTGGATCGGGGGCTCATCTATCGAAGATTCAAACCGGTGTATTGGTCGCCGTCTACAGGGACGGCACTGGCGGAGGCGGAGTTGGAATACAAGGATGACCACGTCTCAACCGCTGCGCTCGTCAAGTTTCCTTTGGTGAGCATCCCGGAGCATCTCACAAAGGACCCGTTGCTTCAATCGAAAGATGTGAGCGCGGTCATCTGGACTACCACCCCATGGACCCTGCCTGCCAACGCTGCAATTGCCGTCAGCGAAGGCCTGGAGTACACCATTGTCAATTCGGAAACGCACGGATATCTTCTTGTGGCCCAATCGCGAGTTGAGTATCTCCAGCATATGTTAAACGAGGATTTGGATATCATTGTGCCATCGATTCTTGGGTCGGAACTAGCGGAGAAGACTACCTACCGAGCTTTGTTCAAGGGCCCGGAGGCTGAAACCCAGCCGATTATCGGCGCGCCTTTTGTTACTGCGGATTCTGGCTCTGGATTGGTTCACTGCGCACCTGGTCACGGTATGGACGACTACGAGGCCTGTCTTGCTCGTGGCATCGAGGTCTTTGCACCTGTCAACGATGACGGCAAATTCACCGAAAAGGCCATGCCCCATGACCCTGCTCGCTTAACTGGAAAGTCGGTGCTCGGAGAGGGTAATGATGCAGTTCTAGAATATGCCCAATCCCAAGGCCAACTCCTCGCTCAGCACCGTTACGATCACAAGTACCCCTACGACTGGCGTTCGAAGCAACCAATTATCATCCGGGCCACTGAACAATGGTTCGCCGATGTTGCCGACATTCGCAGCAGTGCACTCAAAGCGCTCGAGGATGTCCGATTCGTCCCAGAGGCCGGCAAGCACCGACTGGAGAACTTCGTGAAGAGCCGCAGCGAATGGTGCATTTCGCGACAACGGGCCTGGGGTGTACCGATCCCTGCTATCTACCACCGACCCACTGGTGAGGCGGTTCTGACCAAGGAAAGCGTGTCACATATCATGAAAACCATTGAGGAACGAGGCATTGACGCCTGGTGGACCGATAGCGCTGATGACCCGGCCTGGATTCCATCATCGCTGCGAGATGACTCTGGAGGCTATCGACGCGGCACGGATACCATGGATGTTTGGTTCGATAGCGGCACTAGTTGGTCGGAGATTGACGTTCCCATGGAGGGACGCAGCCACCCCGCAGATGTCTATCTTGAAGGAAGCGACCAGCATCGTGGCTGGTTCCAATCGGGTCTCTTGACTTATATTGCCCACCAGCTCGCATCTGGCAAGACTGGCGTGCCTCGTGCACCTTTCCGCAACCTTATCACCCACGGCTTTACTCTGGATGAGCATGGTCGCAAGATGAGCAAGTCTATTGGCAACACCATCGCGCCCCAGACCATTATGGATGGTACCCTCCTGCCCCCTCTCAAGCCACGCAAGGGTAAAGGCAAGAATCAGGCTGAGAACCAGGGTCCGACCTACGATGCCTTGGGGGCTGATGCTCTTCGCATGTGGGCAGCTAGTAGTGACTACACCCGTGATGTCGTGATTGGCAAGCAGGTTCTTCAGACCGTTCACACCAGTCTCCACAAGTTCCGGGTTACATTCAAACTTCTCCTTGGCGCGCTGGCCGATTTCCAGCCCGAATGCATGGTGCCATACATGCAGCTGCAGCAGGTAGATCGAATTGCTCTCAAACACCTGTCGGATATGGTCCTTGCCTCCCGCAAATCCTGTGAGAACTTTGAGTTTTACAAGGCTGTTAGCATAATGAACCGCTGGGCCAACCTTGAGTTCTCCGCTTTTTACATGGAGGCCATTAAGGATCGACTTTACACCCTAGGCGAGAACAGCATTAGTCGCCGGGCGGCCCAGACCACCCTTTTGTACATCTATCACCACCTCCAAGAAGTCCTTGGTCCCATTACCCCCCTACTGGTGGAGGAGACCTGGGAGCACACCCCTACCGCCATCAAGTCGGTCAGCGAGCACCCCTTACGACGCATCACCTCGGCCCCCGCGCCAGAATGGCAGGATTCCTCTCTGAATGAGAACTACTTGGAGATTGTTACAGTGCACTCGGTGATCAAGAACCTCCAAGAGCAGGCCCGCGGAAAGAAGCAACTTGGTTCGTCCTTGCAATCATTCGTGCACGTGGTCCTCCCTGGTGACACAAGTACTGTATTCCACCAGTACCTTTCCGAACTACCCGATCTCTTTGTTGTCTCATCGGTGACCCTCGGTCACCCTGGCGACTCAGTCCCAGCCGAGATCTCGCAGGCTGAGTGGCAATATGAGGAAGCTTGTGAGCTACCGGATGGACAGGGACGGGTGTATGTCTATGCACCCCAGGCCTCTAAGTGTAACAGGTGCTGGCGATACGCAATTCCCGAGGTGGAAGCCGAGAATGTGATCTGCGATCGCTGTGAACGCGTATTGGACGAGCTCGAGGCATCCGCATAAGACGACCTGTACTATATAGATTCATGCATGTACCATATTTTTCATTTCTCAGCTCCACCATTATTGGTTCAATGCACTGCAGCTGCAGTGTTCCCCTGCAGTCTTTTAGTCATAGTATCAACCAAAGCCTGGAACCTGCAGCTTCATTTCCAAAATTTCCAATTTTTTTCCAAGATTTTGTTTCGCTTTCGTTGCACCTGTATCGATGACGACAGCTGTGATGTAAACAAAAATCAAGATTTCCCTTGTATTACCTTCGACACTTCTCACTCAACAACTTCGATTTCTTTCATCTTCATCTTCACCTTTACCTTCATCTTCATTCAATATGATCATGCCTGACTTTGCCGATTTCCCAACTCCCACCATGCCACCAACCACCACCAGTTCGGTGGCACCGATCCCCACCGTCATCCCGAACCTTCCGATCTACCAGGAGATCCATACCACCGGCCAACGTACCCTCTGGTAAATCCATATCATCCCCGAAACATGTCATCCATCAGCTAACAAATCAACCAGGGTCGTGACTGTTCTCATGGGCATCTCCGCCCTGGTCTTCTACAGTCTATCCGCCCGCGCTCCACTGGTAAGTCCCGCCAAAAATAGATAAGCATCAAGCTAACCCACCCCCACAGCCAAAGCGGGTCTTCCACATTCTAGCCGGGTTGATCACTACCATCTCCTTCATAACCTACCTCGCCCTCTCAACCGAACAAGGCATAGAATTCAACTACCACGCCATCACCCACAAAAACAAGCATGTCCCAGACACAGAGGACGGTGTCTTCCGTGCCGTCCTCTGGCTCCGCTTCGTGAACTGGGCTCTCACTACCCCCCTCCTACTGACGAACTTCGCCCTCGTCTCCGGTCTTCCGGGCGCGAATCTGCTTGCCGCCATTGCCGCAAACTGGGTGATGCTCGCATCTGCCGCGTTCGGCTCATTTGCCGGACATACCTCTGTGCGGTGGGTGTGGTTGACCCTGTCTTGCATTGGGTTCTTGACGATGCTCCACCATGCCGGCTTCCACGCGCAGCGGGCAGCACAGAACAAGGATGCGATGACCAAACGGTTCTTTGGGGCGTACTCTGGATCGGCTTTCTTCGCTCTGGCTTTGTTCCCGATGTAAGTTTTCCTTTTACCTCCCCGGCCCGGTGGTGTGGTTTGATGTGCTGGGCTAACTTGTGGCAGTGCTTTTGCGGCGGGTACTCTTGCCTTGAAGATTAGTGTTGACACCGAGACAATCCTCTATGCTATTCAGGATATCTTTACCCAGGGTCTGCTGAGTTACTGGCTTGTGGTGTCGCATGACAGTGCACAGGGAATGTAAGACTAAGCCTGCCACTCCCGTCGTTGTCCTTACTAATGTCTATAGTACCCTTCACCTGGATGGATTCTGGTCTCACGGAATTGGCAACGAAGGTGCCATTCGGATCGAGGAAGAGGGTGCTTAGGTTAACCACATGCACTCCTCCCCCAGCAGAACACGAAAAGGTGCTGCGGTGATCAAATTGTCGAAGTAACGAATACGGTTTACAAGACTTGATGGATTATGGTCAAGCATTGCTTATGACCTAGTTTACCAGATTGAGAAAGGTCAGGTTGATTTTCAGTTTATTTTCATTTCGGTTATGCTGCATGTAAAATAATCCATGCCTAGTAGTGGGTACTTGCCCGTTAACTCCATGAATCGAAATTTCCTCATGGTCCTCACTCCACCCCATGTGAAACCTTCATAGCGCCTTGTAAAAGAATACACGCCCATAATCATGATCCATCCTCCCATCAATACTTACAAAGTTTCAATGACCTTCTTTCCGCCAATGACCTCGGCATTCAAATCTTTCTTCACATCAACATTGACAATACCAACCGGTACAGCTTGCAAGTCAGTTTCCTGGGGAAATTCAATAGAAACGTTCCTCATAGAAAGCGGCAGCCAGAGCCCAGCATCAATGCATTGGCCCTTGAAATGAATGCATCGCAACTTCTCGGGATCAAACCACTGGATGATCGGATCCGCATCGATAACGAATCCGCTCAGTGTGAGTTTCCGGATTGGAAGGCGGCGACTGGTTCGTCCCATTTGCATAGCAAGGACTTTGGCAACTTCAATGCACTTCTTGTCGAGGTATTCTCCGTATCCGATATTACGGTGTAGTTCGCCAGTGCCGTGTTTTCCACTAATAACAATCAGCATCCACTACAAGGTTCTCTGTCATCTCGTACATACTACATTCAAGCCAATTGGAAAGGAAACTACTCACAAATATACTGGTTCGCCACCCATTCTGCCATCAATGGCCCAACCCTCCTTGATGTTTTTCCACTCGCCCTGAAGAATCCGATTCACAATCTCCGGCTCCAACATCATCCCAAGCTCAAGCTCTTCCAGCTCCAGGTTCAACCATACAGCTCGCCAAATAGAACTCTGATATGACTGCATCATTCCCATGATCTTGAGCGAACGCAGGTTCCGGAACTCGCAGAGAGGTTTCAACTCACTATGGGTGCGCGTTCCGACATCTTCATCTCTGTCGAAATTATAGGGTCGGAATAAATCAAGACCAAGTCTTTCTCTATTCCGTAGAATAATAGACCAATTGGAGCCACCACAAAAGTTGAGCAGTGGTCTTTCCGGTGTTGCTATTTCGGTGTCATACTCGATGACTCCCGCATCTGTACTTTCACAGTATGTCAGTGGAGTGGCAGACAGGTGTGGAGAAGGCGGCAAAGAAGCTGAGACATTGAGTCGTGACACAGAACGGGAAGGTGAAGCTGGCACCTCAATTTCTTCAATTGTGGTATGTCGCGGCGGAAGCTTTTCCTTCAGTGGAGATGACTGTAGCGTACGTCGCGGACCATATGCACGCGCGGGAGGCGACGGGGAACGAACACGACGACCAAAATCTCGAAGGCGAGAAGTTGCTGCTGTAACAGTCTTACTGCGGCGAAGGCCAGAAACGCCTTTGATGTCGGACATGCTGAGCTTGCGACGACGTTTGGGGGCTGGGGTTGTTTGCGGTTCTTCCAGTGGACTCTTCTCTCTGTTTATGTCCTGCGCCTGTTCTTCTTCCTTGGCGTGTGGCCCTTCTTCAGGGCCCAGGTTGAATGGAAAGCGTTTGTGGAGATTGAGGTCGAGCGCTGAGGTATATTAATTTAGTGTCTTGGTCTGGTTTGGCATGGGAAGTGGGAGCGGGGAGGGTAAGAGGTAGACGTAGAGACAGGTAGAAAGAATCCAAAGAATGTGAAATGAAATAAATGACGTGAAAGGCCAAAGAAGGTTCCAAGGTTTTACCTTCATTCAGTGCTGGATTGCTTAGTCGCTCCTGATAAGCTTCTGCATCTTTCCAGAAATCCCATCCCATAAGGGTGCACCTCCAGTGATCTGGGTGGTCGTCCATGTCGAGTGAAATCGGTGTTTAATGATTGTGTTAAGATAGAAGAAATGAAATGGTTGAGATGAGGTGTCTCGATCTCAGAAAGAGCGATGTGAGATCTCATGGCGCCTTATTGAGGCAGGAGCTGTTGTGCCATAGATAGAGTCAGTGTTATTTCCACCATGACCCCGATCATATATACATATGTACCCGCTATACTACCATGCCACATACAAGCATAGAGTATTTGAGTGAATCAAGGATGACTTTCATGGAGCTGAACTGATCAGCTGAGCTTGTCGAGGTCCTAGCGCCGAGGTCTGGGTTGTCAGACCATGATTGGTGTTATTGATGTTCCCATTGGAATCAACAAGTTCGTGTTGGTTACCAGTATGAACCTAGTATTGGAGATGGGATCGTGATACTAGAGACCTATCACTGGAGACAAAAACCTACGTTTACTCATGAAAGAGGTAATGGCCGATACTGGACTTGCTTTTTCGCTTTTCCCTTCCCGTTAAATACATCCATGGAGCCTTTTGGGGGAGAAACCAAACCCGCAAGTCATTTTAGATCCAGCACAATAAAAAACACCTTTTAAATTTGGGGGGTGGTAAAGAAACTCGGAACTAAATCATGCGTGCATCATTCTCAATAGCCTAGTACTTCTTGCCCTGGCGCAGAACATCACCGAACTCCTCAAGAGGAGAGCGGATGAGCTTAGTCTCCTTCCAGAGGTTGGGGGTGAGGAAACCGTAGGTGTTGACGACGGCAACGAAGGTGGCCTTGAGGGTGTTCTCGAGGGTCTTGGTGGAACCGGAAGAGGAGGTGTAAGCATCCTCGACACCGGCGAGCTGGAGCAGACGCTTGACGGCGGGGGAGGCGACAAGGCCGGTACCACGGGGAGCGGGAATGAGCTGGAACAGCCGTTAGTAAAAGACAGAAGCCAAAAACCATCAGATCACAGGTGGTACATACACGGACGGAGACGGAACCACACTTTCCACTCTGCTTAACGGGCAGAGAGTGAGGCTCACCAAGGTTGGAGCCCCAGTATCCGCGACGGACAGGGAGGACAGCGAGCTTGGCGATGGTAATAGCAGCGCGGATGGCGGTAGCAACTTCCTTGGAGGTCTTGATTCCGAGACCGATGTGGCCCTCACCGTCACCGATGAGAACGATGGCCTTGAAACGGGTACGCTGACCGGCACGGGTCTGCTTCTGGACGGGCTTGATCTATAATTCGAGAAAACATTGAATTAGTCTTGATCTCTGAAAGTGATGTTGTTGCGCTCTCGCGATTGGAAGTGGCCGAGGGTCGCATTGAACTTTCATTCTCCTGCGATTCTGCGATTCCCAATTGTGCGCGCATTGTGTCGGTGGTCGTAGTCGTACCTTCATAACCTCATCCTTGAGCTTGGGCAGGAAGAAGTCCACAATCTGGTACTCCTTGACGGGCAGAGAGTGGAGGTAGATCTGCTCCATGCTGGTGATCTTGCCGGCCTTGACGAGACGGCCGAGCTTGGTGACGGGCTGCCACTCCTTCTCCTCCTGCTTGCCTCCACGGCGGCCACGACCACGGCGACCACGGCCACGGTCACCACCACGGTCGCCACGCGAACCGAATCCACCACGTCCACGGGGAGCAGCGTCAGCCATTTTGGATGTATTTGAGGGCGACGGGAAGGGGTTGTTTTGTCGAATTGGTCGTCGGAGACTTCGATACGGGTGTTTGGCACCGAAATTTGCGGGTGGAAGCTAAGCGAGGCGGGCTGCCCTATGCGGTGCCCTAGCCCTATTACTGTTTCTAGGTGGAGGGACGGGTATTATGTAAGAAGGCGCCTGGCCTGGATGGCACGTGCAGCGGATTAGATAAGTTGTCGGCTGGTCAGGTGATGGATCCACTTGAGTTCAAGATCTCATTGAGGATTTGACTGATAGAGTGCGATGAACTATACAATATAATGTAGAGATGTTTGAGAAAATAGATTAAACATATGACGAGGTGGATTCAAAATCCAATTATCTGCTCGAATAATCTCGTCTTGAATGTCATCCTCAATTATGAATGAAAATCCAATTCTGTCCCCGTCGGATAGGTTTCCTAATTTGGGGTCGGGAGTGTGGATTGTGCACTTAATCCTGTTGAACGGTCAGGTTGACTCCGCAATTTAAAGATGTCATCGCCCCAGTCTTGATCTTCCACTTGAACCCTCATTCCTGTTCTTGTTTTGTTTATAGCACTGCATTGTCTTTTTTGGTCTCTTCTCCTTCTCGACGACTTCTCTATTCACACCATGTTGCGCTGGTTTGTTTATCCCCGTCTCCCAATTTCTTATCTTCACTGACCGACATTATCGATACAGGTACCAAGCCAAGTTGGCTGCAAAGCCCATCCTGACCACCAGCATCAGCAGTGCGGTACGAGTCCCTCTTAGACTCCTACTCTCTGACTTCGTCTAATATACAGTACAGGTACTGTTCGGCAGCGGAGACATTCTGGCACAGCAGGCCGTTGACCGCCGAGGTCTTGAGAAGCATGACTTTGCGCGCACCGGTCGCATGGCTCTCTACGGTGGAGGTTAGTCCCTCCCACTTCTAAAATATCCCTACGATGTACTCATTCTGTTCTCTTAGCCGTATTTGGTCCTGCGGCTACCCAGTGGTACCGTATTCTCCAACGTCACATCAATCTCAAGAGCAGAGCCGGCACCACTATCGCCCGTGTCGCAGCAGATCAGACGGTGTTTGCTCCGATCCAGTTGACCTGTTTCTTATCTTCAATGGCCATCATGGAGGGATCTGACGTAATGGAGAAGTTGCGCCATTCCTGGGTGCCCAGCTACAAGGCCAACCTGTTGGTCTGGCCCTTTGTACAGGCTGTGAACTTCACATTTGTGCCATTGGAGATGCGTGTTCTTGTGGTCAATGTGGTCAGCTTAGGTGAGTGACTTCTAATGCTTTTAACAGTGTCTTTGGGTCATATCTTTATCAGTTCTGTACTAATTCTTTTCAGGATGGAACTGCTTCCTGAGCTTGCTGAACAGCGGTGAAGAGTAAAGCTGATATACTCACCTTTAGGATCTTTGACTTTCACTATATTCCCCACGTTTTATTGGCGAGTCATTAGCATTTCTCATAGAGGGTCTTTGGTCGGTCCGGTCTGATATCTACGCTGGTTTTCTGTACATATTGTATACGGGTGTCTCTTTTTTTGTATATTGGAATAGGATTCACGGAGTTGCTTTATAAAGGACAAAATATCTTTGAACAGAAAACTCTTTCATTCATATTCTACTTAGATATTGTGATGGCTATACTGTATTAGGGCTGTGCGGCCCGACCCAAAGAGGCAAGAGTTTTTCGCCGCTTTTTTTGAGCGGAATTGAATCTCGAACTTCAAAACTTCGGTGCGGGTCCCTATCGTGTTGCCCAACAACCTCTTTTCTCCCCCACGCTATATTGCCTGGACTGCCTGGAGCAGATCTCTCTGTTTCGTCTCACTTCACAGGCCTCTCACTTGCTCTTGCTCACTCGGCATTAGCACTTACCCGATAAAATCCCGACCTTCGTCTTCTTTCATCACCCACCAACCCCATCATGGCCGCCGTCGCAGAGAATGGCCACCCCGTGGCCGACGAGAACACTGCTCCCGCCGTTGCTCCTTCCGCCGATGAGCTCGTGACCGTCTTCCACAACCCCGACAACTTCAACGTCAAGCACCCGCTCATGCATGAGTGGACACTCTGGTTCACCAAGCCCCCCAGCGGCAAGGTCCGTTTTTTCATCACTTGCCACCCCAACCGAATCCCCAATCGCTGACCTCGATGATAACTAGGGCGATAACTGGAACGATCTGCTGAAGGAAGTCGTTACATTCAGCTCCGTTGAGGAATTCTGGGGCATCTACGTATGTGCCCAACACGACAGCCGAAGAACCACAAAATATACAATCGGACTTGTTCAACAGAGAGAGATATATAACATAACAACTAACACTCATTTCTCTCATAGAACAACATTACCCCCACCTCCGAGCTGGGCCTCAAGGCCGACTACCACCTCTTCAAGAAGGGCGTACGACCGGAATGGGAGGACGCGCAGAACAAGCACGGTGGCAAGTGGTCATACCAGTTCAAGGACAAGCGCTCCGTCCCGATCGATGAACTCTGGCTGCACGCGCAGCTTTCCGCCATCGGCGAGACCCTCGAGGCCGACGGTGATAACGAGGTGATGGGTGTGGTCGTCAACGTTCGCAAGGGTTTCTACCGTGTTGGTCTGTGGACACGAACTGTCGGCAAGGGCATCCCCGGCGACAAGAGTGCCCGTACCCCCGCTCAGGGCAAGGAGGTGTTGGAGGCCATCGGTGCGCGGTTCAAGGATGTGCTCCGCCTGAAGGAGGCGGACGTTGTCGAGTTCTCTGGCCACACCGATAGCGCACACAGTGGTAGCACCCGTGCCAAGGCCAAGTACACCGTTTAAGCATCGGATCGAATCGAGGACCGGGATTGATTTCAATTTCGCCTTTGATATGATATCCACGTTATTATCAAGGGAGATATGGTGCTCAAGTCAGGGTCATTATGATGATTGTACCATCAGGCCTGGAGTTGAGAGCGGAGTTGCAGAATGAAGGAAAAAAGTCAATGATTCCCACCTGGCAGTCTCTTAGCACCTGCTGCATTTTCTTGTTTCATCAGCAAGATTTTCCTTATTTTTTTCATTTTATTTTTTCCCAGTGACGACCCTGATTGCTTGCGACATGTATCTTACCCTACCAAACGCATTTTATGAGGCATATGTCGTTGGCCATGCTGGTCTGTTGTTTAGAAAGTACGTCATTATAGTATATTCAATTTATTATGAATTGATGAATGTTAGATTCCTGGTCCCAGTAGATCAGAGCGAGATGCTCTAGATGCAGTATCTATAACTTTCACCTCAACCTTGGAAGAGCTGAAGGGGTTTCAAGTCATAAAATGTCAATCAACTTATTATTCCACCTGGCATTCACCTCAAGTTCTGTTTCAATTTCCAGTATTAGTTAGTTCGTTACACTTTGGCGGATGTTTTTCCCCCGATCCTCTCTATGGATATATATCCACACCAACAACCTTGAAGTCTTTTGATAACCCCGAGTTCACTCTATTTGTAATCCAACTCAACCTTTTCAATTCTCTCCGTGACACAAAATAAGCTCGGATATACAAATGCCATGGATGTGGCTTGACGATGTCACAAAGTCAGTCAGCATGTCTCATCAACCACCAATTTGTGTTCCCAGCATGCCTGTCAATGAATCTTCCGCGCCAAGTGGCGGTAGTCAGCAAGGTCACCGATAACCTTGTTCTTCTCTGCCATAAATGGGCGATCAAATACTCGAATCTGGCTGCTGGTTTCTTTTCTAAAACTCATTATCCTGTTTGCAGTCTTTCCCTTGCTACAAATTTGATTTCTCAGCATGGACACAATCTCCATCTCACCTCTAAGCTGGACCCGAGGTGTACTCTTTCTATTCCTCACAGCACTCCTAGTCTTGTATTGGTACATCCGCATACCATCTGACATGCCCAAGAACATACCCACAGTCCCAATCTACATATCCCTTATAGGCCTTTGGAGCGATATGGGCCAAGACACAATCTATGACCGCTGGCTTCGACCACCCCTCGAGAAATATGGTGCTGTGCAAATCTGGTTCGCGGGCCGGTGGAACGTCCTTGTGACACGACCGTCGTACCTTGTGGATATGTTCCGGCATGAAGACGCTTATGCAAAAGCGGGCAGCCAGAAGAAGATCCCATGGAGTGTGATTGCAGCTCTAGTGGGTGATAACATTATCAATGCGCATGGGGAGAATTGGAGACTGTTTACTTCAGTTATGAAACCTGGTTTGCAGAGGAGGATCACAGATTCGGGACCGCTATTAGAGAAGTCGAGGTTGTTTGTTGATATTTTGTTGAGTGAGCAGGACAAGATAGGGATGGGTGTTGCTGTCAATGCTATTATTCAGCGTTGGGCGCTGAGCTGCATGGGATTGAATTTTATGGGGGTTGATCTTGAGGTATGTATACAAAAAGAGCTGTATTAGTTTTCCTATGGTCTGCTCATGCTGACGAACACAGTCGTTGGAAAAACCTGGACAGCGTCTCGAAGAACTGCAGACTATTATCAAAAAGACTCTTTTCAAGCCTCTCTTTTTCAACTTCCCTGACCTGGACAAGTTTCCTTCTCTGTTCCACCAGCGGAAGGTGGCATTTGCTATCATGCAAGAATTTGGCGATCTATTATGCGAGACGGTCCGAAACCGCGTACCAGCGACCCACGAGGGAAATGGTACTGAACAAGTAGTCGACCTACTCGATCGAGCCCTCAAAGAAGGAAAAATCACTGAAGAACAATACCGCAATAATCTCAAAGTCACATTCCTAACCGCCCACGAGAACGCCCAGCAGCTTCTTAACTCCGCCTTCTGGGAGCTGGGCAATAACCAAGCCATTCAGAACAAGCTCCGAGCCGAGATCCTCGCCATGGACATGCTAAGCCCCTCGACTGACGACGTAAACGCAATGCCCTACCTCTTTACTGTCATCCTCGAGCTTCTCCGTCTCTATCCTCCAGTCTCCCAGCTCATCAACCGAGTCACCACATCCAAGACCGTCCTAGGTGGCGACATCGTGATACCAACCCAGACATGGGTAGGCTGGAATGCGTTCGGCGTACACACTGACACACAGGTATGGGGATCTACAGCCCGAGAATTCATCCCAGAACGCTGGGGAAGCGACGTGAAAACCATCCAGAACGCAGTCCGAAGCAAAACCACGCAGTGCCATTTCATCGCATTCAATGCACACTCCCGAAAGTGCCTCGGCCAAGGTTTTGCAGTCCTGCAGATGAAAATCTTGCTATTCGAGATGGTCCGGCGAATCGAATGGACGGTTGATCCAACCTACGAACTGAAATTGACGTCGGTGAGTGGATCTGAAAACACATCTGACGTGAACCCTACATCGGAGGTAAGTTTTCGGCTGATATCTTAACAGGGTGGGATATTAGCGCCGCTGATGCTTCGCGTGATTCTGCAAGAGAGGAAATGAAAACAGCGGATGGAGCGTATCGACCCGGCGAGCTAGTTTTGATAGCTCCGCCTTGACGGAGTGTATATTTATTTTTCGAAATCTTGGTCAGATCTATAGGGTGAGAGCTGTTCGCAGACTTCAATCTACTGCTATAAATGAGAACACAGCCTCTTCTTACCTGGCACACATTGTTAGCAACATTGGACGCAAGTGTGAACTCTGTCGTCGGTAAATATGGGTAGCAACGGAGGTAGTACAGAGACCAAACATGGATGTCGGCGTCAGCGAGTCTATTCTCCATATCATAATTTCTAAGCATAAGATATCAAGGGATAGCCCTCAGCTACTTCTCCGATAGTTTGAGTTGAGCCAGAAGTCTCTTTTCCAGCCAATACGCCTAAACTAAGCTCAACCCAGTGATCACTCAGCATGTCGGGACCATCTCCGAAGAGAAACTTTAAGGTTGCCGTGCTGATCTACGAGTGCGCAGATCTCCTCGACTTCACAGGCCCTCAGGAGTAAGAGCTTGTAGTCATCATTATAGTGATTGAATCGATGGAAATATCAGTTGATTTGTCCAACCCTTTTCAAGTGTAGGATTCATGCTGCTGTTTATCTATTTAGCCATTGCTTTGGCCCGTGACGTTCTACGAGGCTGCTCCTAGACACCAAAACCAACGCCAGGAATAATTGATACGTGTTGAATATTAGGTAGATCCTGAAACTGATCCGGGTGAAGAACTTGGCCGAAATAGATTTTTCACTATGTATAGCAAAGATAGTCTGGCCTGTGACGTTAAATTATGATCCTGAAGGACGTGCATTGTTATGTACTGGTTCATTAGTGCTGCTGTGGATCGACCTAAATTTGTCGCGGCCCGCACAGCGACTGCCAAGACGTTGAGGATCTATACTTCAAAGGGAAAGATAAACTCGTTTCAGACCCATTGTATTGAACAAAATTACACCTGCCCTGTATGTACAACATAAGCATTTTTGAGTCAGCACCGTATAGTCAAACCTTGGCACTTAAATCAGCCCACCCAAACTCAACATGCGGCTTGGCATCTTTCAGTTGCATCTCCTATATTGTTCCATGCCTAGAGAGATACCTCAATCGGGATATCAACTTTCATGTTCAGTTCTTTGAATCTGATCTGACTCAGCTCTACCGTCGGGGAGCCGCCGGGTTTTTCGGCAGCAACCGGAGTATCTGACCTTGTGACCTGTGAGATCCAACGGGAGATTCAGGAAAAGTACCAAGTGTCTGGGTCCTTTTTGCTGCTGAGATTTAGTATTAGAATGAGGATCCTGAATCAAATATACTCAAGTCTTTTGCAATATAAATAGCTATCCACATCTAGACATCACAGGAGCGAGGAAATTGAAGAGCGGCTTGTCCGATACTATTGATCCGAAGCACACATCCTTCAAACTCCTGTAATCCTCACCATGGGCGCTAAGAACACTGCTCAGATGGAGATCCTCGTACTGGGCCTACCCAGAACGGGTACCCAGAGTAAGCAAAACAAACAGACAGGGAATCCCAACAGAACTACTAACACTGATAGGCCTCGCCGGCGCTCTTAATCTGATGGGCTACGAAAAGGTCTACCACATGAAGGATAACTTCATAAGGAGCGACCACACATTTTGGTCAAGAGCCATGGATGCCAAGTTTGCAGGGCAAGGCAACCGCGTGGACCGAGAGGACTTCGATAAGCTTTTCGAGGGCGAGTACATGGTGAGCTCTAACCTTCTTGACAACCTCAAAAACCGGGAAATAAAATACTGATATACCTTCGCTGCCTAGGCAGTGAGCGATTACCCCGCTGCTATGTTCCCCGATGAGCTGATAGCCTCGTATCCTTCCGCCAAAGTGATATTGTTAACCCGCGACCAAGATGGATGGATCAAGTCAATGGAAAACACGCTTTTGCACGCGTGGAGTGCGGAAAAGAAAGCTGGAACTGAAACGGAAGGTGATGCCCAGTCAACCCGATTCGCTCGTGATGAGATGGTTCGCAAGATCCAGGCCTATGTTTGGAATGATGATTTTGAAGCCAATGGGCGTAAGCTGTTTGTTGAGCACAATGAGCATGTGCGTCAACTTATGAAATCCCGGCCGGGAGACTTTCTTGAACTCAATGTTGCGGAGGGGTGGGAGCCGCTTTGTCGTTTCCTGGGGAAAGAGATTCCTAGTGATGGATTCCCACGAAAAGATGATTGGGCTAAATATAAGGAGGACGTTCAGAGAGCGCAATAAAGAGACGGTGATCTGGGTCATGATAGAATCAGTTGAATATTAATCCAATTTCCCGGGCTTCAAAACATGACATCCTTGTGACAACCTGCATAAATCTTAGGGTTAGCGACCCTGGCTCAACGCCATATGCAGTGAGCACATCCATTGGCCAGCGACTTCGGTGTCGGCGAGATTTTCCTCACCGGTTTCATGTGTAAGCGGAGTTAATGTCAGCCCGCTATCTAACTAGTGCAGTCCGAGATTTCACCGGAGATCTTCATTGGGGGCGACCGAGGGTGCAGTGCAATCCCCTACTTCATGCTTATGCCCTATGTAACATTGGGGATCAACGTGATGATCTTTTGTAGATTGCAATTCAGATGTGATGTTATAGCCAAGGATCATCTCGCCAAGCACGGAAATGCAACTTTAATAAAATGCTTAGCCGGCGTGGAGTCTGACGCGCGGGCTTCAGGAACCAACGGGATCTCACACATTGATAAGAATCCAGTCCGCATGATCTGAAGTAAACCTCATGAACAGTCTCAAGAAAGGACCGTATGGCCGGTCTCGGATTGCGAACCTCATGGACGGGCTGTTTAGCCTTTCAGAGAACGCGTTGTTAAAAGCCAAGGGCTTGGAGGCGCGCCCTTCGAACCAGCTAGTCCCCAGCGATCCTTGCGATCAGTCTTGTCGTTGGTGGAATCGGTGGGACTCGGATGCGGCCTTTCCCTATTTGCTGCTTTTTGGTGTAGCGAGCGAAGTCGGAGCGATAAGGTGTGCGTCTCAAGGGCTTTTATTTACGCGGGCGTCCCCCGTCTGACAGACTTGATTCTTTTTTCTTGTTTTTGGGACTTCTTTCCTCTCAACTTTCATCATGCTTCCTTCTTGGCCCTGAAGGTGTAGATTTCGCTTTTCATGCAGCGAAATCTACACCTACTGTCTCCCCACACCATGACCAATACTCTCGACACCTCGAAACCTCCTTATCTGTGAACCGTCGCTCTTGGCAGAAGCGCCAGACTCCACACCCTCCCATCGCCTGCGCGCTCGCCCGCCATACACTTACGAGAGAAAAATACCCCGGAATCGATGGTCTGAGCCACCAGGCCATCCTGGACAGTCAAAAATTTACGCGCCAAATGAAGAAGGTGCTTTACATTGGTTGGATATTGCCGGCTGGTGCAGGATCTCGAACTTGAACGTCTTGATCAGCGCAAATCGCCTCCTTGGCCCCCCGCATGCCCAGGCCAGCGCGACTAACAATGGAACGGACTCCGGGGTAGCATTAATTCATCACCAAGCTCACAATGAGACAATTTCCGAAACCTACCCGTTCAAGTCGACAACGCGGGGAAAGGCCCCAACGTTGCACTGAAAGTGGCGACAATCAGGGAATATCTCCAGCAATCAGCCTCCTATCAGGCCGGGGATATTTGGGACGAAACAGCTGCAGATAGGGTCATGCAATGTGGCAACCGAATGCATCTGTTCTCCATCCCTTGCGAGGTCAAAGCGGACCGAGATTTTAGGTCGGCTTATTGAAATACCTAAGCCTTCTACGCATACCCAAATACACTCCCTGTGTGGCTGTTCACCGGACTCAGGTACAAGCCTATCTCGGATAGAACAAAAAAAAAAGCCTGCCCCCAAAGCCCGAGTTCGCCGTCCACGGCTGAAGAATGGAAGATTGGAAGACTGGAATGGGCAAAAGTTCCGGAGAGCGGATTGGACTCCGGCTGGACGCCAAGACTTTTTGCCCGGTCAGAGGAAGATTCGCCTCGTGGCGACTGGAGCCACTGGAACCTGACTCCGGCTGCAGTATACCGAAATGGAGATTCGCTAGGGTTTTTGGTCGCCGGCATTCTCCGACAGGTACTGCCGGTGTGATTCGCCCTGATAAGGGTGGAGAGCTTGGAACGGGGTGGGAAGATTTTTGGCCCTAACCTGTCTTGAATCGCGCGCCCCGGGGCTTGCTTGGTTCTGATTGATCGGGGGCCCCTGGCAGACTCTTGGCATGTTGCTTACCACTGCGCTATCAGTCATATCGAAGACGGTTTTGCATTCGTGTTTCCATGTCTGGGGTTACATCGACACATGGACGGGATTTCAATTCGTTCCGCGACAGACACTTGCCGATCGCATCCACGGAACGGGAACTTCGCTGGGAACAATGTTTTTATTTAATTATTCCTGTCGCGTGAGTGGGACTAGCTCTTGTACTAAGAAGGCGTCCCATTCATTCAAAAGTCTTGGCCTTTATATTTTTTTTTTCCTCCGTTCAAGCGCCGATAAGAGTGCTCATCCCCACAACGCCTCGGGTGTTGGGTAATAAAAACTGACTATATAGTATACGGTCGCGGTCGCCCGTTGCTTTGGTTTTTCTTTCTTTCTTCCTCTACGTCCATTGTGCCCTTGGAAGACTAGATTGCGATCGCAAGGTAATCTGAGATGTCGAACACAGATAAAGTAGCCGAGGCTACTCCTCCGTATGTACTCCCTTCATCCTATATCCATGCACACGATTCGTTGGCAAGGATCTGACTCATATTCCCAGGGCCTACGCCAATGAAACTTCCGTTGAGCAGGTCATCGTGACCGACGAGAAGCGGGATCTCGATATGGATAAAGAGGCCCTCTCGGTCACTGTGGACGGCGAGGAGCCCAACGACGATGAGAAGCGCTCCCTTCGCCACGTCGCAGAGAACCTGCCTATCTCCGCATGGCTGGTGGCTATTGTTGAGTTGTGCGAGCGATTCACCTACTACGGAATGTCTGGCATGTTCCAGAACTATATTCAGCGTCCTCTCGACGGCAGTGAGGGACGTGGTGCTCTCGGCATGGCTCACCAGGGTGCTACTGGTCTGACCACTTTCTTCCAGTTCTGGTGTTATGGTAAGGCTTCTTAGGGCTTGGTTGACTTCAGTACAACGGTGGCTAACTAACTCCTCTATAGTTACCCCCATCCTCGGTGCCATTGTCGCCGATCAGTACCTCGGAAAGTACAAGACCATCGTCTGGTTCTGTGGTATCTACCTTATCGGTCTCTTGATTCTTGTCTGCACTTCCATCCCTGTCGCCCTGGAAAACGGTGCTGGTCTGGGTGGCTTCATCGTGGCGATCCTGATTATTGGTCTCGGAACTGGTGGTATCAAGAGTAACGTGGCTCCCCTGATTGCGGACCAGTACAAGCGCAAGAAGATGGCTGTCACCACCACCAAGAAGGGTGAGCGCGTGATCATCGACCCTGCCCTGACCATCCAGCGTATCTACATGATCTTCTACGGATGTATCAACATCGGTTCCCTGTCTCTGCTGGCCACTCCATACATGGAGAAGTACATTGGTTTCTGGTCCGGTTACCTGTTGTGTCTGTGCATGTTCGCTGTTGGTACCCTTACCCTGGTCCTGGGTCGCAAGTACTACGTCGTGCGCCCTCCCCAGGGCTCCATTATCACTGACGCCTTCAAGGCCTTGGGAATGATGATTATGAACCGCAACATGGATGCTCCCAAGCCCAGCTGGCAAATCGCCAACGGCAACGCTGAGGTTTCACTGCCCTGGGACGACCACTTCATTGACGAGCTCAAGCGTGCTCTCATTGCTTGCCGTGTCTTCGCTTTCTACCCCATCTACTGGGTCGTGTACGGCCAGTTCTCCGGCAACTTCGTCACCCAGGCCGGTCAGATGCAGGGCCACGGCATCCCCAACGATCTGATGCAGAACTTCGACCCCATCTCCATCATTGTGTTCATTCCCCTGCTCGAGACCCTCGTCTACCCTGCCATGCGCCGTATGAAGATCCCCTTCCGCCCTATCACCCGTATCGCCCTTGGTTTCGTCGTCGCCTCCCTGGCCATGATGTACGCCGCCATTGTGCAGCACATGATCTACTCCGCTGGACCCTGTTACGGCAACCCGCTCTGCACCGCGTCTGAAGTCGACGGTACTGCCCAAGGCAACAACGTCCACATCGCCATCCAGACCCCGGCCTACGTCTTCATCGGTATCTCCGAGATTTTCGCCTCTGTCTCCGGTCTGGAGTACGCTTACACCAAGGCTCCTCCTTCCATGAAGTCCTTCGTGCAGTCGATGTACCTCCTCACCAACGCCTTCGGATCCGCCCTCGCCGAGGCCCTGACTCCTGCCGCCTTCGATCCCGCCATTATGTGGATGTTCGTCGCTCTGGCTTGTGCCTCGTTCCTGTGTGGTATCATCTTCTGGTTCGTGTTCCACCACCTCAATGCGCAGGAGGATGACATGAACGCCCTCGATGCGGACGATGGAATGCCCGATGCTCCTATTGAGGAGGAGCGTCGCCAGTCCATGAAGCAGTAGATCTGTATTTGTTCGAGTTTTTGCTTTCGGGCTTGCATTTGCACTGCGTGGGAGCAGGGTCTTCCTGCGTCTAGACTGCTGGGCAGACATGTGGGACGAGATATGAGTTAATCCATACCTATGAATAAGGTAGTAAATAGTTAATCCCTATATTATATAAATAAATTTCAAATGTTTAAATATTCAGATCAAGTGCAATTCATATCCGTACTTAGCAATGTCCAGATATCCCAACGGTCAGTTTTTTTTTTTTTCCAATGGCCCCGCCCCCACTTACGGAGGCTCCGGAGATGGTATCTGGATGCCTAGATCAATTGATGCCAATGTGCTATTTATGGATCTATCTCCCACTAAATGTTAGCGCTAGCTCAATATGAGCTTGACTTGGATTTCATGTGCAGGTTAATTCGCCTCTAAACGCTCAGGTTGCATGTGCTAGGTGTGCAGGTGGCTTAGGCGACACAGCGAATATATATAACGGGCGCTTCCATGGATCTCTACCTACAGCTTGTCAAGGTGGGAATTAGGCATCCTTATTGTTGTGGATATTTTATACTTTATACTTCCTTCCAGGATCTAGGTTTGAACCCTGAATTAGGCATGGAAAAGGAAACCCGCTGTGCACAATCATGACGTGCAGGCTTGGTTGCCACCCAGCCTCTGGTGACATGTACTAGGTACATGAAGCGTAGTGCGGAAAGTAAGAGTGGGTAAGTACCAGTACTTCGGGGGAAATGCTTTCCCTGACGTGCAAGGGTCGATCCACTGGGTATCGCCGATCCGAGCCTCATAAATAGAACAGCGTGCAGCTTCAGCCACAATCATTCCGGGGCCAAAGGGGTTCCACTGTAAGGAGGCCAACACCCACGCAGGAACCTTTTTTTTTGCATTTGATTCCAGTTCAATTTGAATATCTTCAAATTGGCTTCGTAATTTGTTTTTTATGCTAATAAACCCCTGACTATCACTTTTTTGAACAA
Source organism: Penicillium sp. 91 TS-2023 (assembly GCA_030710325.1). Taxonomy (NCBI): domain Eukaryota; kingdom Fungi; phylum Ascomycota; class Eurotiomycetes; order Eurotiales; family Aspergillaceae; genus Penicillium; species Penicillium sp. 91 TS-2023. Next base: position 5,576,921 of record JARWGP010000021.1, on the reverse strand, counting down.
AAGTGAAACATTCTGCCTTTTCTCTCCACCACCGCCTGCAACTCCACTTCTCCCGTCTCACCCTTCTTCTTTCACTTCAAACCTGAAACCCCTTGCTCGTCACCTTTGTTTATCCATCATAATCTGTCATAATGAGTGTGAGTCGTCAATCAGTGGATGTGGTCCTTTGGTGAAGTTTCTGACGATGATAGTACCAGAGTTTGGGAGATAACAACCAGGGGGGCTACGGCCAATACAACCCCTATGGAAGTCAGCAGCAGCAGAATCCGTATGCCAACCAGGAACAGGGCTACGGATATGGAGGTGGTTACAACCAGGCCAGTGCCGCTGAGCAAGGCAATGGTGGATATGGTGAGTCTTGACCAAGTCCGACAGAATCGCAATGCGCTGACCTAGCCCCCTTACTAGAGATGTCCAACATGCAATCCGGAGGTGGCCCGACCGCGATTCTGAACAAGTGCAAAGAGATGAACGATGCTATTACTGAGCTGCGCACCAAGCGCGAAGGCCAGCTTGTCGCTGCCCAGAACGCCCTGCTGGACTCGAGCACCGGCAAGGAGGACCAATCCGCCCGCCAGAACGTCGACTACATTGAGGATGAGATCAACACTGCCCTCCGCTACCTGCGTGACCAGTTCAAGCGCATCAAGGAGACTCCTGGATCCGGCGACTCCCGTGTGTCTGGCCAGGTTGAGAATGTGAACCGCAACCTCCGTCGCGAGATCGAGCAGTACCAGCGCACACAGTCCGATTTCCAGAAGCGCCTTGAGGAGCAAGTACGACGTCGTTACGAGATTGCCAACCCCGAGGCTACCCCCGAGGAGTTGGAGCAGGGTGTGCAGCTTGTCTTGGCCGGCCAGGAACAGAGTTTCGCGGTATGTTTGGAACCGTTCATCTTAGCGCATCTTAGCGCATGGCCGTTTGTACTAACGTTGTTTTCGCTCTAGGTCCCCGGTACCCGTTCGCGCCAGGCCAACGATGCCCGCCAGGCTACTCTGCAGCGATCCGCTGCCATCCGCAAGATTGAGCAGGATATGATCCAGCTTGGTCAGTTGTACCAGGAAGTCGCGGAGTTGATCCACCAGCAAGAGCCTGCGGTTACGCAGATCAACCAGGCCGCCGAGGAGACCCACCACAACGTGCAGGAAGCCAACACCAAGCTTAGTAGCGCCATTACCAGCGCCCGCAACGCCCGCAGATGGAAGTGGTACGCCTTGGGTATCGTTAGTAAGTTGCCCCGTTTGTGCCCCTCTATAAACCCGGCTGACCAATACAGTCCTCATCATCTGCATCATTATCGGCGTCGCTGTCGGTGTCACCGAGGCCAACAAGCATTAGTTAATCTTCGCGCTACGAATCCCATTTTCCCACCCGTGCACGACCTTATCCCCCGAACTGGCATGGCATCGACTCGACTCGCATGGATTCACGTCCGATCCAAATCCCGCCCAGTCCCCATTACCCCGTGTCATCATTCAATTCCCCTATGTCCCATGCCCTCGAACCCCTTCGTTTCTATACCACCTTCTCGCATGTTCCACTTCGTTTTTGTTCTGTGTAAAAGCAATGCTCGATCGACTTCGCTTCTTTCCTTGTGTTTTCTTTGCCATATTTCTGCTGCTGCCTTCGTGTACAGCTGCGCTGAGACGGACCACCGTAAGCGCTTAGCTGATTATGTCCTGTTTTGTGCTCCTGGGACTCCTTGAGCAACTTGCGTCGCCACGTGCGATGGCCATGCCCGGGGTCCTTGGATGTATATACTAGAGTGTTTGCTTTCTGTCGATGTCGATGCCCGGTTGTTTGGCGCTAGAATCTATGTAATACTGTATTAATTGATGTCTATACTTGTAACCTGTAATCAGTGATTGGCTGATCAATTTATTCATTCAATCGGGTATCAATCTTTATGGATACACTATAATATAGTCAACAGTAAATCTATGCCTGCGCTTCTCTCTCCTTCTCCCGCTGCTCCTCAGCGGGCGTCTTCGTCTTCAACTGCAATGCATGAATACCGCCCTCCTGACTCATCTCCTCCTTCAACAAGGCATAGACCATCCGATGCCGCGCAGGCTGCATCTTTGATTCAAAAGAATCAGAGGTAATTGTGACACTATATCAGGACCGGTCAGTAAACCAGAACAGTACCGGCGACAAGCTATCTTTCATTGCATATCAAGGGAATCTTAGGTTTCTGTACTGGAAGTGCGTCTCTTTCGACGTGGCTCCTTGCATGGCAGCATGGTGCGCGTGCTTGTGGGAATCGTTGCGAATTATAAGGGTCGAGGGAGTGAATGCGTGAGCGATCTAGAATTATCAGTGTTGAGTTTGTATGGTTGAACAAAGCTCGGGTGTACCTTGTCGCGCATGAGGTCTTCCATCGGGGTTGTGGAGGCCATTTTTGCGGAGACGGAGAACAGGCGTCGGGGAAACTGGAGTGGAAGAGAGCGGAGCATTGGACTTGCGAAGAAGAATGAGAAGAAGAAGAAGAATGAGAAGAAGAAGAAGAATGAGAAGAAGAAGAAGAATGCGAAGAAGAAGAAACACAAGGAGAGAAAATGAGAGCAGAGGAGAGTAAGAGAATCAGGCCACGAGCAGAAGCGATAAGCGGAGAAAGGAAACGCGGATAATATTTTTGTTGCCGCGGAACTTCTTTATGACATCAACCGTCACCGAGGTCTATTCTCAAGCCATTGGGCTCTTGACACCGTGAAGGTTCAAATTAATATGATATATTCAATCTAGATTCACTGTTCATCATGTCTACCCGCATCCTAGCCCCGCGGTTCCTGCGGCCGTGCCTGCGCATCCATGCACATGCACGCCTAGCGACTCTCCCACCTACGAAGCTCCTCTCCACGCTCCCCAATATCCCAATCTTCCGCGCCCTGCAAAACCATGATCCCTCCAGCCTGGCGGTGGTACACAGCGCATCAGCCCGCAGCTTCACATACGGCAATCTCATCGCCGACGTCCTCCGCGCGAAAGATGATCTCGAGCGCAAAGCATCGGGCAAGCTGGCAGGAGAGCGAGTTGCGTTTTTGGCAGAGAATAGCTATGACTATGTTGTAACTCTCTTGGCCATCTTTGCCAGTGACGCTATTGCGCTGCCGTTGTCTCCGTCGTTCCCCGTTGGTGAATTGCAGTATATTATGGATAACTCGCAGGCGAAGGTGCTTCTTGCGACGGAGAAGTATGCTGATAAGGCGAGTCAGATTCTCAAGGCCGGGCTGGAGTTGGATCCTTTGTTTGATGTCAGACGGAAGATTGAGGTTGGTGCGGGGGCCGAGTCTGTTCAATTGGATAGTCGTGAACAGACTTCGTCCGGGATGATGCTCTATACTTCGGGAACTACGAATCGACCGGTAGGAACAACCACTCTCTTCGCTTGAACATTCACTAAAAAATTACAGAAAGGTGTACTGATCCCTGAGTCTGCAATTACTGCGCAAGCATCATCTCTTCTACAAGCGTGGAATTACACACCACAAGACCGCCTACTACACTTGCTCCCACTCCACCACATTCACGGCGTAGTAAACGCAACCATAACACCAATATTCTCCGGCTCCTCTATCGAATTTATGTACCCCTTCAATCCAGAACAGGTCTGGCGCCGCCTTGCTGCACCATTCCTCCCATCTGAGGAGACTAAATCAAAAATCACCTTCCTAACCGCCGTCCCAACAATATACAACCGCCTGATGACATCCTTCCAATCTCTCTCCCCAGAAATCCAATCTGCAGCACAAAGGGGTGTGCACCCGGATCATCTTCGTCTCAACATCTCGGGCTCAGCAGCCCTCCCAACACCCACAAAAGAAAAATGGTCCTCCCTCAGCGGCGGGAACGTCCTCCTCGAACGATTCGGCATGACAGAAGTCGGTATGGCAATTAGTTGTGGCCTCGATCCGGTAGACCGCGTCGACGGTAGCGTCGGATGGCCACTACCCGGCGTTGAGGCCCGTCTCGTCGATACAGAGACGGACCAAGTCATCCCAGTGGGCCAAGAAACCGATGCCAACGGCCGAGCCCTCGAAGGCGAGATCCAGTTACGGGGAGAAACGATCTTCCGTGAGTACTGGGGAAACGAGAAAGCCACGACGGAAAGCTTCGTCAAAGCAGATGACAACGGCAAACCCTGGTTCCGGACTGGAGATGTTGCCACAAGACGGGTAGTCGATGGAGTTGGCAAGGGAAGTAGTGGAGAGTGGGCGCAGGGGCCTATGTACTTCATCAGTGGACGGAAGAGTGTTGATATCATCAAGACTGGAGGCGAGAAAGTGAGCGCTTTGGAGGTTGAGAGGGAGTTACTCTCTCTGTAAGTTCCCGATTCCCAAGTTTGGTCTTCAATTTTCCTTTATGCGGAAAAAAGCTAATCTGCCATCCAGTCCCCAAATTACCGAAGCAGCTGTCGTCGGCCTCCCATCCGAACAATGGGGTCAAAAAGTCGCGGTCGTGTTGGTTCTTAACCCCGATGCAGCGACAAGCGGTCGAAATGGCAAGTCGTGGGGTCCGATGGATATGCGTCGTGCGTTGAAGGATCGATTGGCGGGGTATAAGATTCCGCAGGATATGAAGATTCTGGCGAGTATTCCCAGGAATGCCATGGGCAAGGTGAATAAAAAGGCTCTTGTTAAAGAGGTGTTTGGGGTTTAGTAAACCCCGACTCTTCGATTGTATGATATTGTATAGTAGATTGTATTTTAATCATATGCCATCCCGATTTGGCAGCTCTCCTACTCGAGACAGAAAAATGAAAAGAGAACACCCATATATGCAGTTTCTAAGTAGAGACATGGTATAATACAATATAGTACAACATAGTACACGGCAATTAAAGCCATTAACCCGTGAAAATCAAGGTCGCTTAAGCCCACTCCCCAACTCTTTCATACTCCCTAATCAAACTCAGAGCCTCCATGCGAACCTCCAACCTAGCCATATCAACAGCAACAATCTTTGCATCCACAATGCCAAAGATATCCATCCGCTCCCTGTCCGCACAATCATCCGGAATAGCAATAGAACAGGTAACACCCAGATTAGCAATAACGCCAGAATACACAGTTCCATCACGTTCGGGCAGAATGCGCCGCATGCGTAGCACGACGGGGAATGTTGCTGGTAGTTCACAGCCTCCGAAGTAGAACGCGCGGAAGAGGAGCATGCAGGCCCAGTGTTGGGATGAGTACGCAGAGACATCGCGGAGGCGGGTGCGAGTTGGGATTGAGTTGAGGATGTGGGAGTCTAAGTCGGATTTTGTGTATGGGAGGGGCTGGAGTGAAGATTCGATTTCGGGCTCAGCTTCGGATTTGAGCGTTGTTTCGGTCTCAGGATCGGGCATATCAGCGACTCCATCGAATGGACGACCATGTTCAGCTTCAAAACGCAATGCAGCCTCAATCTGATAATGCGCAATCACATCCGTGAACCGACGCAACGGACTGGTGCTCTTGACATACGCATCCAGCCCAAGCATATGATGATGCACAGGCTCTGAAGAAGAGAATGCCTTCGGCATTGCCAGATCCAAAAACTTCTGTCCACCGAACTGCTTCATGTTCTCAGGCGTGACGCGTCCGTTTTCCGGGTCATACCAGGTACCGTCGTAAACAGCGGGAATGTTACGAGTAGCGCAGAACTGCCCGGCGATATGGCCAGCCAAGTTCATCAGCATTGAGACGAGGTAGTTCTTAGACTCGTCGCGGACCTCGTGTGGGTTGAAATCCTGCATGCGCAGTCGGATGGCTGGGTCGCCAATATAGTATCTTCCCTCTGTGACTTGCATCTCGTAAGGTTTGAGTGGGGCTGTGCCTGCTTGGACCGTGAGGGACATGTTGGGGCGCATGGATTGCATGTCCATGGCACCGTTCTTCTGGCGCTGAGTGCGGAAGCCCAGCATCAGCTTGCGCAGGGTGGTAAATGTGTCTTTATCTTCGGCCGTGAGTGTCTCACGGAACTCTTTGCCCTTGGGCGACGGGGTATCCACGAAATTGCCGACAGTGAGAGTCTCTCTCGACTCATGGGCGTCGGGATTGAGGTATTTCCGCAAGGTGCCGTGCGTCACACTGATGACATTGTGCACAGTCCCGTTTGCCACCTCGGTGTCTAGGATCTCACCATCAAGGTTCATCTTCGCACTGAATGTTAGCGTTGGTCGACCTGGTGCAAGACTGAAGTGCCCCTGCGTGAGAGATTCCGGGAAAATTGGGTATGTGCGCTCGGGAGCATACAGGGTTGCCAACCGCGAAGCAGCATACTCGATGGTCGGATTATTGTATTCCAAGAAAGCTGTTGGATTGGCGACATGAATATGCACCCAGAATGTGTCATCAGATCCAGGAATGCGCTCCAGAGACACTGCATCATCAATCTCCTGTGCAGTGACATCGTCGACACAGTAAACCGGCAGATCTCCCCAGTCTTTTCGAAGGTGCTGCATAGAATCGACTAGCGAATCAACGTTCTTCCAAGATTCTTCGATTTCCTCCCAGCGCATATCTTCAAGGAGAGACACCCCATGTCCTGGTAACGTCAAGTTCTGATCCAGCAGACTCAAATTCTCCCACGGGGAAATGACGCCCAGCTCCTGTAAGAACATGCGAGTGGAAGACTCGCTGAGGCCGAGGGTATTATACATGCCCGTCACCCGCATAATATGCGAGGCCGTCGACTTCAATGTACCCGATGGCATGATCACTGATGGAGTTGCATACATTTGGAGATATTCGATGATCATCTGGTCATTCTGATCAAATTGTTCGGTCAAAACCTCGCGATAAGCCATCGCCTTGCCATCTTGACCAGGTACAAACTGTTTCAAGGATGGGCCCACACTGGACATGATTGTAGGCGACCGCACCTTTCGACTGAGGCGAATCAGGCGCTGTGCCTTTTGAGTAAATCGCTGGATTGGGTGCAGTGGGAACTTGTCCGCCGTCATTCCTGTGGAAGTCGTAGCCTTGTGATCTAGAAAAGCCTGGTGGCTCTTTCCCATAGCAAAGCGAGTGAGGTAGTCTTGGTGCTCATGAGCCCAAGTGGTGACTTGCTCAACAATTTTGGCAATCCGCTTCGGTTGCACAAGGTAGGTGAAGCTGAACAATGAGGTGGAGTCCTTCTCGATAAGAAATGGGTTGTTTCGAGTAGCCTGGTGGACAGCAAAGAGGTTGACGCTGTTAAGTTCGGACTCTTCGATGCCCAGAACTTTCATAGTCAATTCTTCAATACTCAAGCGACGAAACTCGGAATCATCGGCGACGAGATCATGCAGATTATCCAGCTTGGCCGAGTGAGCTCTGTAAAAGTCCAGGATATGACCTTGGAAATTGTTCATCATTTCCAGGAGGGGAGCGGCAAGTGGCCGTGGAACGCCGCCCTCTGGCACATGTTGAATCTCTTGATTGATCATGGGCGTCGTTTTAGGGAAATAGGGCTTGATAGGATCCAATAACTCGACAGGAGCAAAGTTCTTGATCACATAGTCCAGTTCGCGAGTTTTGCAAAGTCGCCAATTTCCGCGGTTGACGTAGAATTGCGGTTGTCTCTGGATGGACTGCACATAGATTGCCCATTTAAAGGTTCCATCAGCCACTAACTCGGCCACCAGATCACCAGGCTCAAGATGATCGCCATGATACTCCTCTGAAGTATCTATGTCATCTTCTTTCGAGAGGCTCGGATCATTCCACACGGAATCGCCATAAGTGTCCCGACCATTGGGCATGGAGCCCAACAACGGACCAACATCCTCATCATGGTTTGGCTCTCGTATAGGGTCCAAGAAGGTTGGATTATTGGCTTGCCAGTTCGAAAGATATCCTCGAATGTCTTTGTAGGCCTCGATCTCGGCTCTGTGGAGGGCTTCCGGGAGGCTTTGTGACTGATTGATTGGTGCCCTCGGGGTGGAATACGGATCCTGCTCTGCTAACTAGTTGAAATGGTCAGCTAAGTCCGTCAATTGTAGAATGTCCTCCATACTTGATTGCCCGATTCCAAGATTCTTGTGGTGGATAGTAAGCGGCCGTGGGGCACGCGAGCCAGCCGCGACAGACCTGCTGCTTGTCGTTGCCTTATCGTGGTTCGTGCGCAGACATTTCTCGCATTTGCAAGTCTCTGCAACGGCCCAGTCTTTAGCCAGACCATGGTTGTGTTTGAGATCGCAGAAACGCGACGCCATTGAAAGTTGCATTATTCTGCGGTCATACTAGCCACCGCTTTGAGGCGGTGTGTGAGTGTTGACACCTCAGGTGTCGACAACCCCACAGAAGTAACCAACTACGGAGTACAAAGAATACCATTATACCCGCATTATCATTTGAAAACTACTTTGCAGTTCGTCTGGAAGCATAATGTACAGATTAAACAAAATTAATCATCATGGATATCCTCACAGGGCAAAAGTGCACGGCTTCCATAGTTCGAGCTAGCTTTTAGCGTTGAATATGCAATCTATCTTGACGAACGCCCAATTAACTTTAGTAAAATAAATGCTACATTATGGACAAACCCGAGGATCAGGTTCGTCAGCCATTCGTTCCACGAGAGTGAGACATCTGGATCCCTGTATCGGGGTTTATCCGACTGAGCGCCATGGCCCAGGGTCTCAAACCTCAATTTTGAGCCACATACGTCTTTCTAACATTCTATTTTAACAAGAAGATGATTATTCTCTGAAGAAGATCACCTCTGCGTTTTCGCATTCGTATCATCCCGGTCCGCGGTATCTCGCTGCGGCTTCATGTGATGGACAATCCCCCACATTTAACAGTTGCACGTTAGGCGACGTTCATTCTAGTTCTGCGGATCGCATTGACAGAACAGGGTTGGCAGCGACTATCATTTCTCATCTGGTCTAAGCGAGCTGTGGTCCGAGCTGCTTAACTTTCATACAGGAACCGTTCAGGGGAAATCCCCCGCGCGTCCCACCCGGCAGACTAAAGGGTCGTAGATCCCGAAGGGTCTCACGACCACTCTCGGCCTCTATGATCACGATAATCATGGGAGGCTTGATGACATTTCATTGTATCTGCGTGTTTCTGATGTGATGCCTATGGTAAATTCTGGTAATAAGGGAAGAGGAAGACATGAACTAAACGTGTTGTGTGGTTTCTAGCCCTTATCTGCTGCATGATCCATCTTCTCGGCTCATCCGGGGTCAACTGTTGATCATACCGACTTCTGATCTATCATAACACCGCCACAGACTAGACCAGAACCAGGAACCAACCGGAGTATTTGGATATTTTGAGTTAGTGCCATATATTTCCCGGGCAAATAGCTCAGGCCCTCACCAATGAGACGCTTCACCTTCGCGATCGTCAGGTCTGATTAACAATGCCAATTGGGACTGACCTAACTTGACAGCAGAATATGTCCCGAAGTAATTCCCGAGGCTGCTAATGCCTTCTTCATGTGCGCCTTTTCATCAGTCGCAGGCGTCTCCATAATGGAATCCAGCCCATGATTAGCTCCGGAGGCAAGGCACTGATGGTCCTTACCCAAACCAGCATTTACACTCGGAGCTTAAATCCGCATATCCACTTGGCTTCACGGGGCCTTCTTTGCGCCATGGCATACACACTATTGGATACACATGGACTAGCGACCCAGTCCAACCCATCTCAAAACTACTTATAGCAATGAGCCCCCGCTCCTGCATATCGGGCACCGGAGAAAAATCAATCGCATCCTCAGAATCGGGTCTTCTTATTCAAGAATTATAATTTCTTCCTTTTCATACATACATTTTATTAGATTTACATCCACGCATCTGGTTTGACACAATGGTTTCCAGCACCAGCTGGCGTGCCTTTGCGCTATTCATCGCATCAATTGCATCCGTCGCAAAAGCCGACATTTGTTCGACCCTCGCGCAGGGCGGCATCTCAATTGAATACCCGTTGACGCTGGACTACACAAGCGCCCTCACAGATTACTGGTCAGCAGCATGCGGAGACCTCAAACCAACATGCATTGCGGCCCCATCTAGTGCAGCGGAGATGTCGCAGATCATCACCAAGCTGCATGATTTCGAGACATTGTTTGCTGTCAAGTCTGGTGGACATATGCCGAACAATGGATTCGCTAGTATTGAGGGTGGATTGTTGATCTCAACAAAGAACCTGGATCAGGTGGACTATGATGAAAATGATCAGACTGCTGTAATTGGGCCTGGTCTTTCATGGGAAGAGGCACAGAAGGGCTTGGATGGCACTGGACGGGCCGTTGTGGGAGGACGATTGGGTGGTGTTGGAATTGGAGGATATATGCTTGGAGGTATGTTGACGGAAATGGCATGTTTAAACAAGATTCTGACTTGACTAGGGGGAATGAGCTTCTTGAGTACCCAGTATGGATGGGCCGCAAACAATGTGGTGAACTACCAGGTTGTTCTGGCTAATGGCACAATTGTTGACGCCAATGAGGATGAGAACACTGGTAAGTTCATGCCGGGGTTTGCTTCCGCTCACGAGTCCAGCTGATCAATGATAGACCTCTTTGCATCCCTCAAGGGAGGAGGTAACAACCTCGGTGTTGTCACTGCCTACACCATGGAGACCCACCCTATCGACCAGGTTTGGGGTGGTAACTTTGTTTACACCAAGGACAAGACACCTCAAGTTCTGACGGCACTGCGCAATTTCGTGGACAATTACCCCGATGATAAGGCCGCTATCATTTTGACGGCAGAGCATGGAGTGATCGGGGTTGTTGACTTCTGGATTATGTTCCTTTTCTACGATGGACCCGAGCCACCAGCTGGTGTTTTCGACGAATTCGAGGCCATCGATCACACGTCCACCACAAAGACATGGGACTCATACTATGATCTGCTGACAAACAACGACCAGTTCATTCTTCAGTGAGTACGCTGATCATCGGTTTGTGGACTAAGCTAACCTAAACAGCGGCCAACGCTACACCATTGGGACGGAGTCGACACCCGTGCCAAACGCTACTGTTGGACTCGATGTGATGCAAGAGTATTTCGACCACTGGTACAATGTGACCGAGACTGTCCTCGGTGTCACTGGCGTCATCGGATCGATTGCCTTCCAACCAGTCCCCATGGCATTCACCAAGAAAGCCAAGGAGCGCGGCGGAGTAAGCATCCCAGAATTGAACATGTGCATAGAGGCTAACAGAAACAGGATCTTCTCGATGTCCCCGACGACCAAAACTACATCTTCTTCGAGTTCGACTTCTCTTACTCGCTTGCGATTGACGACGAAACAATTGACCAGGCCACTCAAAACGTGTACCAGGGAATAGGCAACGTTGTTCAGAAGAACATTGACGAGGGGCTTCTGCCCGATGTGTACCGACCATTATTCATGAATGACGCTTATTACCGCCAGGACTACTGGGGCCGCATTAACCCAGAATCAAAGGCACTGGCGCTGAAGACTCGTCTTAATGTTGATCCCGACGGGTTCTTCCAGACGCGGACCAGTGGTGGTTGGCGACTTGAGTAGTCCCGACGCCACTGACGCTGGATATTTGTTTCGGAAATATAATTATAATCAAGTAATTGTCTGATACTGAACAGTATACATGTCTATTTTGGCAAGCTCCAATAAGCTATCGTGGAATTGACACCGCGAAAAATAGACTCGTCGATCGCGTGCAGCGTGCTTGACCAGAGAATAACAAAGCCAGCCACAAACCAAAATAGTGAAGAGACAAGGATGAAACACAATACCCCCTAGCCCAACCTGACTCATTTAAGTAACCGCCTGCATCAGATCAGAATCGTCAGAACAAATGAGTGGTCCAGAAGCGCCCGGGGTAAATAGCCTTCTTCTCCACGCGCCGAGGTGGAGCCGCGGGCGCCATGACAGCCGATCTCCTCCAGATCCGAACTTTTACACACCTCCAAAGCTCTAGAGCTATTCAGCTCGAGCTATGAATCTGCAGATCGCTTCATTAGGATAAATCTCCTTCTCATTGTGATTGGTTCGTGGGTTCCGCCCGCGGCTGGTCTTAGACATCCTCTAACGCTCTGCTGGGGCTCAACAGATTGACCGAGTCTAGATTTCAACTGCTGCTAAATCGGGGAATCTAGACCCTTTCTTTGAGGCTTTGTTCATTATGCGGGCGGTTATGGTGGCGTCGCTGCTGAAGAGTATAAAGGGTGTGGTTCTGCAGGTTCAACTAGGGTCTTCCTTTCACTATCATCAACTCATTCAGCGATTTCTTTATCTTGTTTTGAACTTCGTCTTTCCTTACACTCTCATTATTATCCTTTTGACATATATCAGCATATATCAATCGCATCGCATCGACGCTCCTTCGACCTCGGAACTGGATCAACGTTCGTACGCCTTGATCTGACGCCCGAATTTCAATAAGTCTTTTCGACTCGAATTTCATTTCATCTCACGCGAAGATACATTCATTGAATTAATAAAGATCGATTTCTTTTCTTTTGCACCAAATGGCCCCTCGCTATGGAGCCCTCGGCGCAACCTTCCAACTCGCCCGCCTGTTCCAATGCTGCTCCCTCATCGCCATCATTGGGATGGTAGCTAAGTTCATTGCGGTCATAGTAGGACAAGACGACACACCACCCAACATTCTAATTGGGACAATTAGCGTGGTAAGCTACTGGCTCCCTTTGCAATCTTCCAACTCTCTGAACAACTCCACTAATCTTGAACTAGACCTGCATCGCCGTAATCTATTGCATAATCTCTCAACTCCTTTATCTAGACGACATCCTCCCATTCCTCCCATCGGCTGGCCTCGACTTCCTCATTCTAATCGGGATGATCGTCGTCGCTGTCATCATGGGAAAACCACTCTCGTACCTGAGCTGTTCGTCGCTATCCGATCTAGGCGATTCAGATGCAGCTGCGTACGCATTTTCGGAGCATTTGGATGGTTATCTTGATAGTTTGACTGGAAAGATTGATTATGAGGCGTGGATTGGAGCCTCGAAGGCGATTTGTTTGGAGACCAAAGCTGTCTGGGGGTTGAGTATTGCGCTGTGGTCAGTATTCTCTTCCATCTGCGGGGGGTCTGTGCAGCTGCTGACATCTACTTAGTATTCTGTTTTTCTTTTCGAGCATCTGTGGTGTTATTTTGTGGAGACAGAAGAAAGTGCTTGCGGACAGCGAGGAGAAGTAATATTACACGGGGTGGTAGATCTAACCATCGCCGACTAGGATGGGGGTAATGTGGAAGCATACCAAGTATTATGGGCTAAGTATGGAAATGGAGATAATGAGGAGATTTTGGGGACAGGCAATTTGTATTTATTCTTCATCGCGCGGCGCTTCACGATTTGATTTCAGTGCATTTCGGCGTTTGGCGTTTGGCGTTTTGACTTGAAATGAAAAAAAAATCAAAGGGAAACGTCGATTTCCCAACCAAATATGTCCCTGGCATGCCGGACTGATATAATACATCGCAACCAGGTAATTCCACTGCAGGCGCTGGACGCAAAGTAATGCATTCCGCCAAGCATTCAAACGAGTGACTACCCCGAACTGACAGGCGGAATAATTGCAACCTCCGCTTCGGCTTGAATGATTGTCTGCGCATCATCCTCAACGTCCACATACTCTCCATCAAGACTGACCCCGCAGCTGGCGAGAACCTTCTCCCCGATACCAGGGTATCGTTCTTCTAGTAGAGGGAAGAGTTGTGCCAGTGGAAGTGGGGCGGGTAGACTCTCGGTGTTTTTTGTTGTAAATTGGGAGGCCGTGGCAAAGTAGTGGATTGTGAACATTCCTTGTGACACGGGGTTTGAGGGTTGAGTTGCCATGGCTTTGGAGTTGTGAAGGGTGTGGGATGAAGATGAGGTTGGAGTTTGACGGCCAATCCCGGTGCGGGGGTTGCCAGTTGGCGGGTCCCATCTACACATCGTTTATGATGGATCTTTGTAGCGTCCTAAGGTCTATTGATTCACATCATTTTAGATATGGGAATGCATGACTTGGAGTCCCGCAAGTTCATATTTTCAAGGCTTTACTCGTAGAGCTGCCGGGTCAGAATTTGATGATTTCGCTGTCTTCAATATCAATCGGGATGCACCCAAAGACCATCTCCCACGTTTCACTAGACGGATCACACTGATTCCATGAGAATTGCAGGAAGTACTGATCACTACGCCGTCCCCACGGTGCAATATCTTTTTCCGTTATTTCAGGAGGGAAGCCGTCCTGCGGCCGAAAGATACCATGGGGTCTAATTCGCGCCTCTTGTGGGATCAGCGCTGCCGATGCGGATATTCGCATATCCATTTCAATATCAGAAAGCGGAGGGGACGGGCTCGCAATGGATTTTACGTGTGGAACATAGAAGGGATTATCCGGGCTCAAATCTCCATACTGGACCGGTGCGTGGTTTGGTGTGATGTACCCGGTCGCGGGAGGAGATGCGGGAAGTTTCGACTTGGCAATTGCTTCCTCTAGGAAAATGACCCTTTCGCCCATAATAGTACCGTGGTCGCGCTTGTAAAGTCCCTGGATTCGATGCGACCGAGCGAGGAGATCCAGTGCTGCACGTCGGATAGTAGGCTCTCGACAGCGAAGGCTGGTGAACCAAAGGGGGAGGCCGATGCTGATTTCAAATGTGAATGGCGGGAGGATGCCATTCGATCGCACTGAACTATCCAACGCGATAGAAGATTGGTCGACAATCGTTTGGAAATTTTGTGTGAAAGCGTCCGTAGTGACTCGCATTGGCGATACACAAACTGCGAGAATGACGGATAACATTTCGTAGTAAGTCAGGAGAAGGGCGCTGGCGCTGACTTGTGACACAGGTAGCCCGGCTTTCGAGGCGCGTAGAGAGTTCATCAGGTTCGTAAAGGCAATATGCCAACTCTCAAGGCGAGCGACGAGAATAGTTTGCCGTTGTATTAGTTCGTCTGATACATACCACGCGCCTGAGCTTTGTAGGTACTTTTCGCAGTCTAACTCCAAGAGCGGGATCTCTGCAGCGAGCACCACGATAGCCTCCCGGGCGAACTTCAGGGACGCAAATCCTTGCGTAGATACGGACGCATATGCTTCGAGTTCCTTTAATAAAGGCATGGCAACATCCCAATTGGCGTTAGGAGAGAATATTCCCAACCGGGCAAAGATCGGAATAATCGTCTCCTTGAGCAAAGCCAACCTGCCAAAGGACTTTTGAGCACGCAATGTGAGAATGAGCTGCACACCTTGGGCATATAGTCGCATGACTTCCTCTATACTTCCAAAGAGGGATTCGATACATATGAACAAGATGCAGGTAATCAGCCCCACAAAAGCGTCAACACTGCCACGGGAAATTCCCTGCCGCACAGCAGACACAGAGCGCGCATACCAGTCCAATGCATCTTGATGATTCTGATTAAGCTTGTGCGAAACACGACGCAGCGGATCAAGATCAGTACAAGGATCAGGGCTTTCAAATAGAGCGCTAATACAAATCATAGCATCCCACACCGCAGGTTCACTGCGACAAACCTGGGGAACGATTGTGCGCCAAAAGTCCAAATCCAGTCCACCCCCAACAGATGCAGCAGCATATTGGAAATAATACGCAAAAGCGCGACGCTCACGCCAGACCGTATTCGGAGACAACGAAAGGGGCATATTGAGCACGCCGATGCTGCACATGTCGGAAGCCGAAGCCGTGGAGAATTGCGCCCGGGATTTGTGACTTTCATACTCGCATTTTCGCCTTGTGCTACTGCACCTAAGACAACTTGGTTTTTCTTCTCCGCATTTGACCTTTCGGGCCTTGCATGTTTTGCAACCGAGTCGTGATTTCAGGGGCCTCGTTAGGCTGACGCTCAAATGGGAGGACGGGCTTGAAGACATGGGGGCAACATGTCCAAGAAGAGGGCTCTGGAGGCCAGGATAGATGGGCTTCGAGATTGCAGGATAGGAATCGGATGAGCTATTTCGCGTGTAGCAACGTCAAGGCTATGTGAGATTCATATGATTTTTGATGCCGCAGACCGTAAGCAGACCCTCTTATCTTTATCGTTATCGCTTATCAATGACTTTATCGCCTTAATCCTGAGTCTAGCCCGTTCTAACATTAAGTGATCAGAAATTAGAATGACCTCGCCTGTACAACCTTTGATCCAAAAGCTAAGCGGTTGGGTAATTGGATCATCCTGCCGACGCAAGAATGGGCCGCGGGACGCTATTTTTCTAAACTTGAACCATGGTCGTGGAGAAAAGGCCCAGTACTCTTAGACGGTGGAGAGTGGAAACTTAGTAACCGTAGTTCCGTGGTGGGCTCCCCCACGGCCCCATTTTTGCCCACATATAAGGCTGCCAGACTATCATATCTTTTACCAGGTGCTGAAGGATAAAGAGGGTAGATCTGCTGAGATGCCTTTTTGGGACAAGACTGTCAATATGTAAAATGGCTCGGATGTGGCAGAACAAGGCGGTCGGATTTCATCCGAGATCATGTTTTTGTCCTCCGGTCACTTGCGCTATAAGCTTATAACATACAAATTCTTGAAAAATGCTATCATTTTTAGCAAAGAAAGTACCACGAACCACAACTTGTAGGCTCAACCCAATCCTATTTGATGATGGCCGTTCCTTCATCGAATTCAAGTCCCCCAACGACCAGTATCTCGTCATGAACCGCTGGCCACCCGGTTCCAGCGAGATGAACAAGAATATAGCCCTGCGCCCGCCACTTCACTGGCACATGAATCAGACAGAAACTTTCCATGTGATTAGCGGGTCCGCGAAGTTCATCTACGAGGGACAAGATATAATCAAAACAAGCGGTCAAACCATGCTGATCCCCGTGAAAACCTTCCATACCTTCTGCAATGCAAGTGCCGAGAATGAGCTAGTGGTTGAGTTTGTCCTAGAGCCAAAATGGAAAGAAAGGGATGAGGCGTTTTTTCGTAGGTGTACAGTCACGCATATTATGACTTGTAATTGTGCTAACTTGGCTAGGAAACGTGCAATCCTATCGTGATGACTGTCGTAAGGCGGGTCTCTCTCGAAGCTTACCACAAGTGTTATTATTCAACTGGGCTGGAGGTGTTGTACTTGCTTTGCCTGGCCCACGTATCCTCGCCAGGTTCCTAGGGGTATGCATGAACTTTTTCGGGGGTGTTGTGCTAGGAAAGTATATTCTTGGATACAAAGAATCATATCCAGAATACTATAAGCCAAAGACTTAGTGGTTTAGGGCTCTCAGATTACTAGATATGTCTTTGCTAGACTTTGGAACCCATTAGTTATAAGATTTTCTATATGAGAATTATATTCGGCGAATTCGAGGTACCGCATCTGAGATGAGACTGGGCGCTGCTCATGTCCTCCTCCCCCTCCAAATCCTCTTCCCAACCCCCCAGATCACCGACCTCATCGAGGGAGTAGGGGGGTGCATGGTCCGATCACAGATTCAATTGGCAGAGCTCTAGGTTGCTGCTGTCGACTAGGCCACTCGCCGGCCGGGGAGAATCCAGGGTCGAATGGATCGCTTGGACGGGTCCGAGCGTCTCAGTCGCGGAAATGATCCTCGCGCACCTAATTGAGCACCGGTTACCGCTCTCCCGCGCCTGCTCCAAGAGTACTCCATTCTCTTGTTCGAGCTGTTCGATCCGGGATTTGAGATTATTTCCTGAGTCGGTTTATGAGGGAGGATGGCCGCGTAGAGATGGAATGGGTTATTGACGTACGGTATAAGCGTTGCGCATTGCGGTTCTGTTCCCGTCTTTTCTCGGTCATCGTCCGGCCCATATTGAAAGAACTTTTCTTATCGCGGGTATTGACAGGATAATTTTCCGCCTTCAGGCGATAGTGAGAGTCTAAATGAATACCACCTTTGGACGACGATGGTCGCTTAAGATTCTTATGCAGGAAGATGAACAATCGTTAGTACATGGTGGTCTACTATGGAATGTAGATGAGTACTATTTTTGAGCCATTTTGTCCGTTGTGCTGACCACTAGCCACCCTGCTATTGCAATCGAAGCCAACACCGAATCAGTAAGGTTGCGTTACATTCGATTGGAATGGGCAGACGAAAGATGTCCCCGTGGGGGCCGAGGAGAGAGAGGCTTCTCAAATGCTCCCACATATTTCGCCAAGAAAGCAACAAGTCACTTGGCTCATGAGTTTAAATTTAAAGCCAACTGGAGCTTACTGAACGTTGTTGAACATGATGAATATAATCACTGATCGATCGTGTAAGAGACTCGAAGGTCAGAGATGAACGGAACGTCCCGGGCCGGGGCCCACCGGCGGCCCGTCAAACGTTGGTAAGCGGCGCTCCGAGAGCCAAATGAAATGGTGCAATTTTCCGACCTCTTAGGACTTGATTTTGAAGCTTTACACCGGTTTAATTAGCCTCTAAGCCATCAATCGTATCAGAAGTGGCATGAGAGGATACATAGTGTAGAGGGACAGTGGAGTAGCGGTGTGATCTGACTCGGCAGATCCAATGTGGTGTGTACATGTAAGTGCTGTGATTGTGGAATTAGACCGTTAGACAACCTTCCCGATCCAATACCCCATTTCGAGCCGTGAGCCATGGCACTGGTACACAAAGAACCATGCTCGACAATAATCCCTTTTGGTTCGCCAGTGCTTCCTGAGGTAAATAGCACGTATGCAATATCCTGCGGCGTGCTCCTATCCGGCATAGGGTCCGGTGTAACAAGGAGGGCTGCGACCTGCTCCCTGGACACTTCAATAATTGTGCAGTTGCTCACTTTATCCCGAATTCGAGGTGAAACATTCGTCAGAACGATGGGCGAATGGGTCATAGAAAGAATACTTTGATTTCGCTCTCGGGGATAGGTTGGGCTAAGATTGGCGCATGCATTGCCAGCCTTGAGAACTCCGAGCATGGCTACAACTGCCCAGGCTGATTTCTCGAAGCAAAGCGGGATTATGGAGCCAGCCTCCAGTTGCAAGGACCGCAAATATTTGGCAAGGCGTTCTGAGTAGTCGTCAAGCTCACGATATGAGAAGCACTCATCATGTGCCGCCACGGCGGGCGCGTCCGGGGTTGCTGCAACGCAACGGCGGAAGACATGATGAACGCACTCCTCTAAGGCTGGGGGGTGGAGCTTGTTGCTGATGACAATAGGACATGGTCGTTCACGGTGGGGATGAGTGCTGCGCAAGTCGTATGAGATTTAATGACCACCCTATTGCTGGTTCGAATGATGGTACTGTAAGTGTAATATTGATGTACGTAACTTAACATATGGCCATCTCATCTATGGAATGGCGCCTTTAATATGCTTATGCAGCAGCCAGTGTTGGCCCTTCTTCCCGGGCGTGTATGCATTGGCAGCTGTTCTTTGCCCTACGGCTGACTCGGCCATGCACGCAGCGATGAGCCCTATCGGACACCGTACCGAGCGGCCGTGAGCGTACGTTTATCAGTCGCGCTGAGGTGGGACTTTGACATGATTACTGTAGACTAATTTACCATCACCTGATTGGATAGCTGACTGGGTGCGGGAGGGGTAAGCAATCGGCCAATAGGTCACTCAGTGATTATAAAAGGGCAAAGCCTGTACTTTGTTCGCGTAATGTGATATTCTTTTGGCCCGCTTTTCCCTCGATTCGATTCGACTTACAATATGGCTGAGATCCCAATGTCTTCTTGCGTCGGGCAAACATTACATTTGCCCTTTATCGTTCCCAATCGCAGCCATGCTTATGTCGACGTCTCGATTAGTACAAACAATGATCCTGAACAATACGGCTTCGACTTGCTCTTTCCTGACAATCCACTGTCGGACTTCGTTGGCTTTCCGATCTGCCAGGCAACAATCCACTCTCCCAAATCTCGGGGCTACGCATCTATGTATGGCTGGATTCAGATCACTCGGTCAACCAGCGATACCGATCCCGAGGCTGTGGAAAAAGGCTCCTGGGAAATGGATTCCATCCCGATCACTGCTGGGCTCAATTACCCCTTTTGCTGGTTTGGACCGGAGCCCCAGCTATTCGATGCCCCGGCTCGAGCAAACGTCCAGCAAATCGACTGGACGGCACGAAGCTTTCTTACCTACATAGAAGATGGCCTTATTTCGAAAATTGTGCATCCGATCCTCGTCTTTGAATGGGGGTTCAATATCAACGCGGGAGAGAAGTCGATCAAGCCACTCCGGGAACTCGGTTTAGACGTGTGGAATGAACACACAGAATTCTTCGCCAACCAATATTCAGGCTGGAATTTCGCCATATCACAGTGATTACTTTACAGGGTTAAGGGGAGTCTAGGCAACAAACACATTACTGTATTTCCGTCCACTCGGTAGATTCTCACCCACAAGTAAATAGTGTAACACAACGCCCTTATTTCCATATGTTGTAATAGTCTATTCACCAATAAAGACTTTATAAGACACTTCGTTTGGTTTCCTGGGCCGATACCAAGCGTTCCCTAAAGGACAATCCTGCACCTCTGTAAGCCACAGATAAGCCATATGCTTAGTTACAAGTGATGGCTTAGTTAGTGGACTGGCTTACTCAGCCAGCACTTCACTATATCCAAGGATGGCGTTTTGCCGTCATGATCTTCTGTGTGACTGCAGCTGCGTTTGTTATTGGATACGTAAGTGTGGTTATTTGAAGGGGATGGACAAGTGGAGATTATAGACTTACAGTTATTGAATGGTCTGCCCAGGACAACAACTGCGTGGCTACGATCCTGCCTGTTTTGACCGATGAGTTTCATGCGCTCGGAGATATGGGATGGTACAGCACATCATAGTGAGTCCTTGAACTATTTCAGAATTTACTTAGTTCCAGTCACTCGGGTAGCTTACGAAAAGCCAGTCTCATCACCTCCACCGCAGCTGTTCTGAGTCTCGGAAAGCTGTTCACCCTCTTTGATTTCAAACCTGTCTTCATTTCAGTGATGGGGGTGTTTTTGATCGGATCCATAGTATGTGCTTCCGCACAAACCCCTAAGGATACGAGGACTGAGATCTAGCTACTTCCTGTAGGGCAGTACCACCCTCTGTAGCAGGTAGCCCCCCACCTATATTTACCCGCCAGCACGATCCAGCCTAACAACCCCCAACTATTGGATTCAAGCAACCCCGCTAGCCGAGTCTAGCGACAGGAAAAAAAATCCTTCACACTCCGATGGTTCCCGCTGGGTCGGGGTGTGTGGTCGGGGTCGGGGTTCTCCCTTTACTGATAAACCCGCAAGTATCCTTTGCCGGCATTACGCCGATCCCGGTTCCGAGAGGAAAGCGCGGGTCGGAGTGTGTGGTAGCGAGCAACTGATTGAAAACGATTTTCTTGGTTTCATGATCAGATAAGATGGATCGACCTCATTTTACCCACTTTCTTCTGAGACCACAAGAGAAGATGAGACCAGTTTGGTGCCGATGCAGATCTTCGTGGTACCTTGGAAAGAAGTTGGAACCGAATGTTGCGTAACCAGGCGGAGCCAAGATGGGTCCGGCGTTATAGTGGGACTGCGGTTCCGCCCAGAGCTACGTCCAATTCTTCAAGGTGGGCAGCAAGAACAGTTTAAAAAACAATGGGCAGGGGAGTTCCTTGATTTAATATCCAGTTTGAAGGTCCAGCCTCAACCAGGAAATGCGTTGCAGAAGAAGTTGCGAAGAATCTTCACGGAAGACTGAAGTTTGGGAAGTTGTGGACAGGTCCCTGAATTCTGAATCCAATGGGCGAGACCCCTGCCCAGCCCTACTGTATGCATGGATGAAAGATAACTGTCCAGACTCAATAATGTGGCAAGGTGGAGCTGGCACGAAGGAATGGGACCGGCGTTTATAAAAAGGATCGTCCCGAGCACTTACTCCGTACGATGCCGCTACCGACGGCTGAGACAGAGTGGTCTTTCTCCAAACTCAATGGTCCGAATTGACATGACCCCACGGGTCCTCGCATTCTTTCACTTGGTACCTGGTACCTGGTATGAATGATAGAAATCACCACATGTCGTTCCGAGGCCGTCCGGGCGGTTGTACCATAGAAATTCCGATAACGGATTATACGACGAGATATACGAGGGTACGAGGGTACGAGGTATAGCGGAATAGTCGTATTCGCTCATTTATCTTCCTGAAGACTCGTCTCCTATCTGAATTTTACAAATTCCGGAGCTTTGCCGAAAATCATAACCGCCCGTTAATTATACGCGGGATTAGCATTAGAAATTCATTCCAACCCGGAAAAGGACTAACCGGCCGAATGCCAAGACCCGCTAGTGCGACGCCAAGCCATCCGCCCGTCGCAGATGTGCGGTGTGGGTCCGGTCTAACCCTAGGTTGTCGACCTATGCAGATCTTCTCTTTACGGAAGATCGCTTAATCTGGGCAATTGGTGCTTGCGAGAATTAAGATATATGATCAATTATCTATGATTTTTGTTCCCAAGAACGCAGTTTTGGTTGATGGGCTTACAATGTATAGGTGTAAATGTGATAAGAACGTGCAGCGAATCACGGCAATATTTGATTTGATTGACAGCATGTCGAAAAGTTAATCAGGTCAGGCCCTTATCTTGTTCATGGATGATCGTCTCTCTGTATTCTGTATCAGGTAAAAAGAGAGATATCCACAATCTCGGCGTAGTATTCCCTTGAAACAAGGATCCCATTATGCTCTGTGGCGCTGGCCGGTTCGCCCGACTGGGCTACCAAGGCTATGAATGGTTGAACAACGATTCTTGTGGAGTGATAGCCGACGAAACATATGTTCTCTTCAGCTGGGCCGTTCTGAGTCCATCTAGTTCAGCCGTATGCAAAGCCAAGTCCAGCTTGGCGAGGGGTCTTGACCCAGTATGCCGCCATTGCGCAATCGCAATGGGGCCTGTGATGTAACTTGTAATGGGTTTCTTAGTTCATCGAGTGGGTTTTTGTCCATCGAGTGGATATCTATTGTATCAGGGTCTGGTCGAAGCTCTGGACGGAGTAGACATATAAGATGCCAAGGGCAGGCCCCTTTCTGAGCGAGATTGTGTGGTTCTATAGAAGCAAATCGAGTCTTGATCAATAGATCGTTTCGATACTCACGATTCAAGATGGCGGCTTCGTCAGAATCATTGTATGTCCCGGTTCTTGTTTATTTTCTATTGAAGTCTTTTCTTTTCATACTAACTTTTGCACAGCCTTATAGAACAACTTCTACGTCTTCGGAATGAGGCTTCTCATCCAGACTCCGCCCAACACCTATCCTCCCTCCTCTCTTCTCACAATGGTCCTTGGCCCGCTAAGCACCTTCTTCCTTGCTTTAAGGATATATACAAAGCCCTGCCTGAAGCATTAAAGGCTAACAATGATGAGTGCATTGCCGGCCTCCGTGCGCAGGTCAAAGCTGTCACCCCCGATGTGGCATCTCTGATTGGAACAGACAACCGTGCTGGCTTCATTGATGCTACCACTGGAAGACATCTTACCCATGGTGCCATCCAGCAGTTTGTGCACAACTTCCAGTTGCCCATTGGTCTTTCCCGGCATGGCAAGCCTCGCATCGCTGTCATCCTGCCTAATGGCCCTCTGATGGCCATTGCGGTTCTCGCCTTCACAAATAGGTATACTATTGCACCTATGGCGTCGAACACTGTGCCAGAGCAGCTTCATATGGACATTGAACAGTGCCAAGCTGATGCTGTTGTCGCATTGGACTCGGATATTGGCAAGCTGCAATTGGACAATGGTAGTCGACCTGTATTTGGTATTGAGCCACTAGAAGATCTGACTTTCCGTGTTGTCTCTGAGCGACATGCTTCTGGTGCATCAAACATCCCCGCCAACGCTGGCGATGATATTGCAATTATTCTTTTCACCAGTGGTACCAGTGGTAAGAAGAAGCTGGTCCCTATCACAATCTATAATCTCATCGCTGGTACGATGGCCACCGTTGAATCGGTCGAATTGTCCGAAACAGACACATGTCTTAATATGATGCCACTTAACCATGTGTATGTTCCATCTCAACTGTCACATAGAGAAGTACTAACAGCAACAGTGGTGGTATCATTCGGAGTATCTTCTCCCCCTACTCGCTGGTGGCGCGACGATTTGCTGCCCCTCATTCGACCCCAGCATGTTCTGGGATGCTGTCGAAAGCCCTTACATGACACCAACTTGGTACTATGCCACACCCACAATGCACCAGATGATTCTCGGTGAAGCCAAGCACCGTCCCGAGGCTGTCAAGCAAAGTGTCATCAAGTTCATCTGTAACGCCGGTGCTGGTCTCCCACCGACACTTGCCGCCCAGCTTCATGATACTTTCCACAGTGTTATCCTGCCCAGTTATGGTATGACTGAGTGCATGCCCATTGCTGCGCCACCCAAGGACTATACTCTTGATCGTCAAGGCACTTCAGGACGGATTGTTGGTCCTGAGGTTGCAATCATGAGCGATGGGAACCTTGTTGCTCATCCTGGGATGCTCGGACACATCTGTATTCGTGGATCACCCGCCTTCGAGGGATACCTGACCCCCGAAGGCAAGATTGATACCAGCGCATTCGATGCGGCTGGCTGGTTTGATACTGGTGATCTGGGATACCTCGACGCTGACAACTACCTGTACATCACTGGTCGCAGCAAGGAAGTTATCAACCGTGGTGGTGAAATCATCTCTCCTGTCGAAGTGGAAGACGCCGTGCTGGCCGCGGCCAAAGATCCCAACTCCCCATTGTATGGCCGTGTGTCTGAGACACTGGCCTTCTCCGTCCCCGATGAGGTGCTCCAAGAAGTCGTCGGTGCGGTCATCACTTGTCCCCCGGGCGTTCCTCGCCCTGATCTTCGGATGCTGCATGAGGCACTGCACCCCATCATCCACCAGCCCAAGTGGCCTGTTTTGATCACATACATGGACCGCGTCCCCAAGTCCAATAATAAGATCCAGCGTATCAAGCTTGCAGAGCGGTTAGGTCTAGAGGCGCTCACCCCAACCACCCCTCTGGCCGATCGACACTTCGAGGCTGTCTGCCCGCCCAACGGCACCCCACTCAGCACACCTATCAGCAAGAAGCGATGCATCGTTGACGAGGGCGCTATCCGGTCGGTTCTGTCTGATAAGGCTAGTACTCCTGATTTGCACATCCACACACATCCCCGCGACGGGTTCGCGCAGGCTGTGTTATTCGGCAAGAGCCCGGATGATGAGCCTATCACGCCCGAAGACCTTCGCAGCGACCTCGACGGCTACCTCATTCCCAGCCGTATTACCTCCCTCGAAGGCCCCATGCCTATCGATGCTTTCGGTAACCCTGACCAGGCTGCGATTGAAGAGGCGATTCGCGCTCTTTACTCGGATGGCGATTTGACACCCATTCAGCGCCGTGTCCGGGAAATCTTTGCTACGGCTTTGTCTTGTGGAGCAGATGATGTTTCCGCCGTGACCGACTTCTTTGCCGCTGGCGGTGACAGTCTCAGTGCTGGCCGTCTGGTTTCGCAGCTTCGTCGTGAGTTCAGTATTTTCCTTGCTGGTGACATTCTCTTCCACCACAGCACAGTCGGTGAAGTGGAAGACGAGATCACTGAAGCGGTTGATATCAAGGCTGCCAAGGGTGATCAGAAAGAGATCGAGCTGCCCGGTTGCGAGAAGACCTACAGCAGCACCAACCCGCTTCTGATGATCCTGCATCTGTTCCCGATCATGTTGTTTGCTCCCATGAAGCGTGCTTTCCAGTGGTTGGTCTTCGCGTATGTCATGGCTGAGTGCTCAACCCGATTCCCTATTAGTGACGTCCTCATTGGTCGTGTCGTCCTGATAGTTTTGGCTGTGCTGTCTGCTCGTGTGGCTGGACATATCGTGTTCCCTATCTGTGGTATTACCTTCAAATGGCTTGTGATCGGTCGCTACAATCAGGGCATCTTCCCCATGTGGGGCCCATACCACACTCGCTGGTGGTTAACCCAGAAGGCATTGCAGATCTGCGGTAAGGGTATGTTCGCTCGCTTCAACTGGTCCCGCGTGCTCTTCTATCGTCTGCTTGGTGCAAAGATTGGCAAGAATGTTACTCTTCACCCGTTGGTCAAGATTGGTGAATATGATCTGGTCGAAATTGGCGACAATGTCATCATGGATGTTTGCCAGTGCCGTCCCTTCGCCGTGGAACGCAATACGTCCATGCTCCTCAAGCGCATCTCTATTGGCAAAAAATCATCCGTGGGTACCAAATCCATCCTTGCCCCAGGTGCCATTGTCCCTGATAACACTTGCATTGGTCCCAACTCATCCAGCTGGGAACTCCAGGACGCAGATGAGTCCAACCGTGACTTGCTTTCCTCCCGCATCCCTCAGCCGCACTGGATTTGGTCAATCATCCTCATCGAGCCCATCAAGATGATCGTGTGGGTTGCTTCTCGGCTTACCTGGATGGGTGGTCTCGTGCCCATGGTGTACTCCTACCCTAAAGCCTCGCCTGACATGTTCCTGGGTACTCTGAAATGGTTCACCAGCAGCCAGCGAATTGGATACCACATTACCGCCAAAATCTGCCGTGCTATCGGTAGTCCGATTGTTCAATTCGCCGCCGTCTTGATTATCAAGTGTCTCCTCGATCTCTTCTGCGGTAAACCCAAGCCTGGTCCTGCCTCAAAGCAGACTCAGCGCCAGAAGGTTCGGAGCGCTGTGCTATCCCAGATCCTGCCTGCCGGCGACATTCACGAGCTGACCCGTCTTGTCGGTCGTCACTATGAGGCGGTCTCGATTGCCGTCCGCGCCCTGGGTGGTAAGGTCGGAAAGCGTGTCTACTGGCCTAGTGTTGGCCCCGCTGTTCCCGACTTCGACCTCGTCGAGGTTGGAAGCGACGTTGTCTTCGGTTCTCGCTCAACGATTGTCACATCTGATGGATACGGTCGCGATCGTGTCACAATCGGAGACGGCACCATGGTTGGTGATCGTGTCGTCGCTCTGCCCGGTACTACTATCGGTCGCGAAGCGATGATCGGCTCCGGTGCTTTGCTCCGCCGCAATGGCGACTTCCCTTCACACACCATCTGGACTGGTAGTAAGGGAGGTAATGCCGTGCAATTCCCAACCAGTTCACCTCCCATGTCGAATGCTCCCACCGTGGTTGACAGCAGCAGTGGCAGCAGTACAAACGGCGACAGCGATGACGAAAAGCGCGAATATGGCGAAAAGTCGTTTAGCGAGAAGCAGACTGCTCTTGGTGAGAAGCAACAGCCCGCCGAGGTCGAGACGGATACCTGCAAGCCCTTCGGTCGCGCTTTCTACCGCCACGAGTCGAACTACTATGTTCTCCGCATCTGGCAAATAATAGTCTACTCTGTCATCGCCGTCGTCTTTACAACCGTGTTCTGGATCATCTCCATCCCACTTTCCCTCTTCGCTCTGCGTGGTGCCCTGACTTACGGCACCTCTGAAGCCCTCCAGCCTGGCCCATGGCGCCCATTCGTCAACTACGGTATCCTCGCTGCAGTCTTGGCGGGTATCAGTACCGTGCAAGTCTTCATGGCCCTCGCTCTCGTCATCAGCGTCAAATGGATGGTGATGGGCCGTCGCCAGGAAGGAAGCTTCCACTGGGACAAGAGCAGCTACAACCAACGCTGGCAGTTCCTTCTCTCCTGCGAGACCTTGATCAAGGATTGTTACGGTAGTCTGGGTCTTCTTCCACTGATGAGTGGGACCGCCTGGATAGTCTGGTACTACCGTCTCCTCGGCGCGAAAATTGGAAAGGACTGTGCTATCCACGCGAATGGCACACCCAACATCTTCTTCACCGAGCCAGATCTTCTCACTCTTGGTGACCGTGTTGCCGTTGACGATGCCAGTCTAGTTTGCCACTTGAACTCTCGTGGTGAATTCGAGTTGCATCCCTTGAACGTTGGAGACCGAAGTATCTTGCGCGCTGGTTCGCGCTTGATGTCTGGTGCTTCGATGGGTCAGGATGCTTGTCTTTTGGAACATACACTGGTACTGTCTGGTGATCATGTCGAAGATGGAAACACTTTGCAGGGTTGGCCTGCTGGACCCTTCGAGGGCGCACGTGTTTAGATGTTAGATTGTGTCTTCTTTTAGTTTTGTTTGTTTTTTTGTTTCGATTGACCTTATGATGAAAGGCTCATGTTTGGATGTGATGTATAAAATTCCGGGCTTTTGCCTGTTGGGTTTGTTTTGGTTTATAGAGATGGATTTCGTATAGATTGCCTGGACATGTTGTTCATAGCTTCCGGTTAATGTTTACTGCAATTTATGATTTCATGAGCTTGTCACAAAAAGGACCTATCTAGTAGATGAACAGTTTCCAAGTAAATTTCTATAGAGAACTTAAGGCCAGTGCTTTATAATTATAGTTTTTCCCAGCCTGAATTGCTCACGAGCATCTCTTGCTTCAATAACCCAACCACTGACACGGCTTCCTCGCACACATCAATCATTGAAGACCCTCGATCTCTGTCCATCTGGGTCCAAGTTTATTTTGATTACGAAGCATTTGACAGGGATCGCCTTCTACAAAATGACACCGACAAAACCCGACCCAGTCATACATCAATAGCTAGATTACAGAATAGAGGAAACACAGGAGACTGACCGTCGTAAGTTATCAAGGTGATGCCTCTCTTCCCTCTATACTGTGGCATTCTAATCAAACTTCGACGAGCCAGGGTTAGTGAATTAAATATTTCAGACCAGCTCTAGGACTATTGTATCCGATTCTGCACCTAAACCATGCCAAACCAAAACATGCTGCTGAGAGGACCTGGCCTGTGGAACGGGGTTCTATGGTTATCTTTCCTGTCCTGGTGGCAAGTTCCATCTGGCCACTCTAGCGTGGTGAACCTGATGTAGGGAAGCAGAGATTTGTGATTCCGGTACTCTAGTGTTTAGGGATCTAGGCAGTTTCTGGTGCTAGCGAGATGCAGTAGAGCATCTGGAATTGTCTCGTAAATCGACCGTAGGATCATTCCATCCATGGGTGTTGAGTACTTCCAACTGTTCATGATGATCAAGTAGATAAGCAGCACATTCGGCAACAATGAACATGATGTACTTTCAATGACTAGGGGGGGGGCTTTCTCTGGGCCCAGTCTTGTTCATCGATGTTCGTCTCCAGCGTCGGACGGAATGTTCCATTAGCAATGTACGCTGCAATCTCGTTCAGAAGGATACAGCCAGTGGGAACAGAAGGTAATGAGAGGAGAAGAGTTGGATTTGAGGGAGATGGACTACACAGGAGAGGCTACGAGGCAGAGAGAAAAGTGCGTGGGAGGTGAGACTGAGAAAAGTGAGGGATAGAAGAAATGCAGGAGAAGCACGTATTCTCCAGATATTAATTGTACTTAACGTGTGAATGCTAACAGGGAGATTCAAATGAATGAAGTTAAAGTCACGAGTCAACACGTCCTTGTGAAGGAATATGAGATCCAAGTAGGAAGTGGAAATAAGCTGATTACTGTAAGTTTTCTCCGAAGGAGTGGATATCTCTAAATCTAGTAATATCAAGCTCTCAACTCCTTAAAAGCCTTGACCAAATCATTCCTCAAATCCTCCCAATTCTCCAACCCAATGCTAATTCTCAACAACTTCCGATCAACGGTCGCATCCGACATAGTACGCCACTCAATAAGCGACTCCACACCACCAAGGCTAGTAGCATGCTGGAAGAAATGCAATTTCGACGGAAGAGTCTTCGCGAGCTCTTCTTCCTTCATGCATATGGAAAACACAGGACCAAATCCATTGGGCATCTGCTTCTTCAACCATTCACCTTCATCCTGCAAGCTGGCATGGAAGACTTCACCCAGTACGCTCTGGACAGCTGCCTCGTCGCTCCCGGGAGTAGGACTAGGAGCATGTAGAGCAGTTGCAAGCCATTGGACAAGCTTGGTGGTATTCTCGCTTTGGCGCTGGACGCGGACTTCCAATGTGCGGAGGGAACGGACGCCAAGCCATGATTCCATGTTACCCATCACGCTACCAAGGAAAACGCGGTCATAGAAGAGTTGTTTAGACCATTCTTTGTTCTGGGTTGCGAGGACACCGCAGAGGATATCGCTGTGACCACCAAAGTATTTCGAGCCGGAGTGCATGACCAGGTCGGCACCCCAGAGGAAAGGATCTTGTAGGCCCGGTGGAGCGAAGGTGCCGTCGACAATGATGTAGGCGCCACGAGAGTGCGCTTTTTGAGCGTAGGAGGCAATATCATAGGCTGTGCCTTTGGGGTTGAGAGGTGTCTCGAGGAGGATTACATCGCCAGCTTCTAGCTGGTCAGCGGGACAGTCGAGGGGAAGCTTCTGGAGGCCTGTCAGGCGAGTGAAGAGGGCAATCACGCCATGGCAGCCGTGGTAGCCTTCGCCGACGGAGATACGGTGGGGGTTGAGCAAGGTTAGGGCTGCATGAAGGGCGGAGAGACCGGAGGAGTAACTGATTGCTGTACCATTGAGGAGGGCAGAGAGAATAGTTTCGAAGCGAGTAGAGTTAGGCGCCGAGGCACGGGAATAGATGTGGGAAGTGGCATCAAGTCCGCTCTACACTATTGTCATTATCGAGCTCGGATATTGTAGCAAAAGTAACATACATCGCTTAGATCGGTGACTGGAAATAATTTGGCGGGATCATCGGAATAACGGAAAGTAGTAGCAAGATGCATTGGAGGGGCCACATCAGAGACTACATTCAGCGCATCATCCGCGTGCAAGGAGCGCGTGGAGGTGCCAACATTTTGAGCCATGGTTCTGCTATGTTCTGGGGAATTGTATGCACAAGGAAAGCAAAACGCGAAGCTATGATACAATCAAGCGAAGAATGAGTCCGAAGTCGGAGGGGAAAGAGGGGTGGACACGTGAGTCATCACGTGGTGTGGGGATGGGCGTCAAAAAGTTGGAGAGAATTTGGAGTTAAAAAAAAACCTGGGGAAGAAGGGAAGGATGGGATGAAAGGGAGGATATGAGGGGGGTAGAAGCAATCATCTTCGCAGGGATCCCATGCGAGAAGGTTCACGGACAGATCCAGGTAAAGCCACCTTGAAATTGGTGCGGTCTAGGTAATTGTTAGTACAATTAATCATCGCAAACATCCCAAGAAACGACGTACCAACTTCCGAATCGAACGTAATAGTGAGGTCGTCATGTTCGATCGGATACTCGGGCATGTCCAGACAAACGAAGTTGGAGGCCGGATCGTCGTCCTTCTTTGGAAGTGCAAATTTGGCATCCACAATGCGAATTCCGAACTTGCCAGATCGGCCAAAAGACTCGATATGGTCAGTGCCCTTGAGGATGAAGTTCATGCAAGTACCATGCTGGAAATCCGAAAAGAAAGCAACCAGCTGAACGATCTTCTCCTGTTTCACGATCTGAATTCGTGCGAGATTGGCCTCCCATTTTTTGTAGATCGGAACAACGCTGCGACGGCGAGAGATAGCGAAACACGAAGCATTCCTGATAATGTTAGCATGGTCCAGATAATAGGATTCAGGTTCCACTTACCCGTCATAGATGACACGGAACCCAGTGACCGCTTCTTCAAAGGAATGTAGATCTAACATAATGTGAGTAACCAGAATGTTAGAACCACAAGACAAACGACATACCATTCATAGAAGCAAATTCCAACCGACGGACCATTGGCGTGGTAGTGACCTTCTCAAGGAAGCCTGCTACTTGCCCCGGCAGCTCTGGCTGAATGAGGTTGTCCGCCAGCGAAACCGTCAGATCCTGCTGGGCTGGTCGGAACAAGCTCATTCCAGTCTTCCGATTGACATCCAGGCCAATCTTGAGCTCTCCAGGTCCTGCGTGGCGAATTAGCATACCGTCCCCGCATCCATTTGAAAGTGATGCTTACCTAGATTGATGCGATCTGTAACAGATCCCCATTCCGTAGCGATAAAGGCGCGCAGGTTCTCCGACAGAATTGTTGCGCCGTAGCCATGATCCACATATGAGTGTGTCTGATCAATCACGAAGACGTTTCCAGCTGGGAACTGCAGATGGGTGACAGCTGACCGACCGCTTGCTTGGTCGGCCGGTTGCTCAATGGCATACGATCGGAGAGGAATTTCGCGACCCTTAGACTCCAACTCGCGCGGGGCCATGCCTAACAACACGGCATGCATCTTGGTGCGTTCTTCGACATCGTGGAAAGTCAACAGCATGGATCTTGTGCGGCCGTCTTCCGTAACCTTGAGAACAAGTGCAGGAGACCCATCTTCCCCCCTCAGCAGACCAAACACCACAGGGGTTCCATGGGCTAGGATATGCTTCACATTGCTGAGTGTCTTCACCTTGGGGCTAGTCAGAACGGTCAATCGGAATCCACGGTGCGCATTTCGCGTTCCAGTGCCTTCCTTGATTGTAACCGATCGCTCGAACAAGCGAATCCGACAACGCTCCAATGGCTCGGGTGGGAAAGCCTTGGTACTCCCGGGGTCCATGTATTGGAACACTTTCACTGTATTTTCATACACAACGGTTTCACCCGCCTCCGGAGCAAGACTCGCCTCCGATTTCTGGGTGTACTTGACGATGTTCCAGAGGGTTTTGAAATCTTCTTCTTTGAACGTCACATCCAATTCAAATCCTCGAGGGAGCTTGACTCGCATAGAGTAGGTACGGGCTTGCCATTCCACATCTTCCCAAGTAGGTCCCTGTTTGCGATCGGACTGGATCATGACATTGACAAGCTGGCTTTGGCTCGTGATCGCGGCGAACACATACCAATCTGCTCGTTCTCGAATAATGGCAAGACAACACGGCATAGCATACTGTTGACTATCATCCTCGCTGGAGCTCACAGAGGCCTGAACGAACATGCTGCCATAGCTGAAATAGCGAGTGGTGTCTCCAAGTGGCATCGTGAAGGCCATACTCGGTGCCTTTCCCGGTTTGTCGGCCAACATAGATCTCTTGGCCGATCCTGATAGCACCGCCGACACATCTGGTGCAAAGAACGGATAGCGTAGCCAGACACTGGTGTCTAAATGGTTCGGAGAGGCATCATCTTCATCAATGAGAGCAATGATATTATTGCGCTTGATCGACATGGACAGCGACCGCAAATGGTTGAGGGTGGTCTGATGCAGACTGAGGAGATCCACCATCTCCTTATCACCCGTTGTGCTAGCAACTGCCAAAAGAGCATCAATTCCCATCTGCTGACCGTACCTGGAGAGCTCGGGATGAGCTGGTACGATATTGTCGTTGATCCAGAACGCCTTCCCAAGGTCTATGACGGCTTGTTTGGCGTAGCTAGGGGGGCAATTAGCCCGAGTGCGCGCATAGGTCTCCAACCGGGTCTTTCCCCTCAAGAACCACCAAATCGAGGCCCGGATCCATTCCGCCAGGGATGTCTCGATAAGTGGTTTGACGCTCTCTGCAGCAAGTCGAAGAAGACTCTCGTACCGGGCGACATAACCTTTAAATTCTGTAAATGCAGTGTCACCGACTTGAGCAGCCACATTCCGCAGCGAGAATTTTGGTGGTTGGGGGCTTCGCGATGGTTCGCGACTCGCCTCTTTTGAACCTAGTTGGTTCCTCGTAGAAGGTTCCCGGGTAAGGGCCTGTGAAGGAGTCGAGAGAGGTACCTGAGGAGCTTGAGGCGCAACTTGAGGAGCCGCAGGAGCAGTCTGGGGAGGCAACTTGGGTGGTGTCGGCACGACCTTTCCTGGACTTCCAGGTGTCAGTTGAGGGGGTAGTCGCGGATCGATTGGACTGAGATTGGTAGTATTGCGACTGACTACCGGGCTTGGAGGGTTTCGAATCGAGTGGACAATTGATTTGACCGAGGGCGCGTTGGATGTGTACGAAATGGGGGTGTCATAGAGCGATTCTGACTCGTGATTACTATGGGGGCTGCGACTGTGGGGACTGTGTGAAGGTTGCACGGGGCTTGACAGATAATCATCCTCGTACTCGTCGTCATCCACCGGGGATGAGCCATCGTCGTACCGATTGTGCAAAGCTCGCGCTTCCTCCACCTGCATCTGTTTCCGAACCCGCTCCGCGAACGAATGCGAGTCTGGCGAGCCTCGGAAAGACAGACGGGAGCCAGGTTTGGTTATATGGAGGGTATTCAAGAGGTCTGCGTCGCTGGAGCTTTCGACTAGCGGCTTTCGGCTCGGTGACGTCCCACTCTGTAGGTCCTGCGGGAGGTTTGTTTCATCCCCATCGCCCAGCGATGTGTTCACTCGCAGATTCGGCAGGTCTCTCGACGGGTTCGGAGAGCGCGACGGTGCGCGCTTGACTTGTGTCGCCTGTCGGTCACGAGCACGTTGTCGAGACCAGGAGATCTCGATTGTAGGTGCCTCCGATTCATCTCCTCCCTCCCCAATTACTTCAGGCACTCGATCGGAGAAGCCCACCCGAAGTCCCTTGTTCTTTCGCCGGGTTTTGGTCCGGGACAGTTGCTGGGGTTGAGCCTGCGGGGGTAGCTGGGATTGAGGTTGTTGGGGCTGCTGGGATTGCTGGAGTTTCTGGGAGTACTGAGGTTGGGATTCTGATATCGGACTAAAGGCGACATAGCTCTCGGTCGCGGAAGGTGGGTGAAATTGTGCGTTGGAGACATCATGGGCGGAGGGGATTCGATGAGTGGATACGGTGGGCGGGGGTTGACTGGGATCTGCCTTGGTCGCGATAGGGGATTCAGTCCGGGGGCGGTTAGAGGCAAGGAAGTCTTCGATTTGTTTGTCTGGCACAGCACCCTTATTCCTATCCTTAGAGAAGAGCTTCTCTCTCCAAAGGGAGGTCTTCTTCACGGGTTTAGGCTGCTCGGCAGGCAGGAAAGCAAACGGATCATCAGCAGGCATGTCGATTAAGAGTATGGCTCGTGCGCATCGCAGGTTTCTCAATCAAGTCTCAAATAAGTGACGTGACAAGGAAGCCAGTCCCTGGAAAGTCGCTCGGTTTCCCCCTCTCCCCAGAGAGAACGAAATGATCGACAGGGGGTTATCAAGGTTGAGTCCCTGATAAGGTGAAGTTGCGATGGGGAGGGAAGTAGAGGAAGGTGGGATATGAATTTTTGGCGGAAGATGGGAAAAGGCAAGGAGCAAAGGAGGGGTGTTAATCGTAGCGC
Source organism: Penicillium sp. 91 TS-2023 (assembly GCA_030710325.1). Lineage (NCBI taxonomy): Eukaryota > Fungi > Ascomycota > Eurotiomycetes > Eurotiales > Aspergillaceae > Penicillium > Penicillium sp. 91 TS-2023. The sequence goes on along the minus strand of JARWGP010000021.1, from coordinate 5,541,952 downwards.
CCGTGCATGCCTAGGACTAAGATAGCTGGTCTCGTTAGTCTGGAGATGAGTGAACAGTGGAGTAAAGATCGTCGTTTGGATTTTATTCGGTAGGGGGGGCAGTACATTTATGGATATTCCCTCACGTTCTCATCGAATGACTGGATATATTAACAATTAAGCTGGACCGGCCAGATGGGAGAGAAAAAGGACAGTCTGGGGTTCAAATGGTCTCAGTGGATACAAAAGAGAGGAAATTAGAATTATTATTAGTGTTCTATACGTAGAACAGGGTACTCCGCAAGTACCAGGATTGCCGCTGTGGAGCCATTATGGTAGTCGTTTCGGATTCTTGATCTCTTCTCCAAGCATGCGTATATATAGCTTGATGTCTATGTTTCTCCCTTCAGCCTCGTCGCACTAAGACAGCCGCCCACTCGAGAGAACAGGAGGTCCAGTACTCCATGATGTTGTCCCCGCTGTAAACTATCTACCGCGCTCCCTTTCACCAATCATATACATCATCAAACCCGGGTCTCATCGTGAAACCCCTCTAAGCCCAATTGGGCCACGACAGAGGGGCAGTGGGTCCCGCTGACGAGTTATCGCTTTTCTCAAAGGATTTCTTTCGCAATCGAGATATGGACACGTAGATCAAGCATCAACGAATCACCAAATAGTTGGGTCGGTTTGCGTGATAAGCAACACCATATGGAAATCAAGCTCAAACAAAAGACATATCTATATTATACGACCTTTCAAGGTTCGGGACAAGATATATGCAGCCACCAGCAGCCACTCTCTAATCTGGCAGTTGATCGGATGCTCACCTCATTTCCGGCTTGCCCCTTTCGTCGTCCCGGCATCATATGCAGGGGTTTCAAGAATGGGCATTACGATCCCTACCATCTCCCTTATTCGCCAGGGGCTTGAATTTATTTATACTTGAATAAAGACCGCTGTCAGTGGGGCTCCAGACACCGCTACGTTCTCCAGGTGGACCAAGTCCTTAGCGATATTGTGCGTACGTATGGTCCGTCCACAAAATTCTAATTATACCTGTAAACGCCGTGCTACTATCGTGAATACGGTATTTTCTACCGAGGTGAGTTCCTCGTTGCACAGGATGATCGTCAAGCCACCCCGCAACCTGCACCGCGCATCCAGTGGACCGAGCTACAGAGTACTCCCCAACTGGGCATCACCATTCCGACGGTGCTTCAGTCTGTCAACAAGGGGGCCAAGGTCATCAATATCCAGTCTTTGATTTCCAAGGTCATCTTTAGTAAGAATATGATACAGAGTTTCCCTGATGAATATCGGGAGATCATGCACTGATCTGGTGTTCTTCGTCGCGGCTGTGTTGTCTTCGGTGGAGCAAGATCGGCAGAGGCATTAGTCCCTGACCAATTCCCCCATAGAACCTCAGGGATTCCGATCTTTTTGATCGAGCAACCCAGGGCCTTTATGGCGTTCTCCGTATTCAATTGATACATTCTCTCTTCAACAGATTTAGAATAATTATATCGGAGATTTCATTACAAATTAGCTTCACTAGTCTGTTCAATGATGCTGTTGTCGGCCCGAGGCGGTAATCCCTGCATGTCCACATGGGACGGGATATACAAAACACCGCAGATCCTCGAAAAAGACATCAAGAACCAAGATCCTCAGTCCAACCAATTTTATCACCGAGCGGAGAACCTGGAAGTCGAAAACAGAGCTTGGACGCGAATAGTTTGGTCTGGGAATTCACAGTAGTAATTCAGACAAAATGTTATCTCCAGTGTTAAAGAACATACACCTCAGCTTGCTTGATTCAAGTCAACATGCAAGATAACGCCTCATTGGAGCCGAGATAGACACTCATAATTCAATCATGGGTAAAAGAGTATCCTTCCTTAATCACCTTCACATTCCCGGGCAGTCTACGGAGCAGTGTGATCGAGTAGGTACCCGGGTATGTACTTGATAATACTACTATTCTGAACCTCGATTACTGCGCCTCACCTAAAAGTATAGCTCCCCTTAATTTTTGTAAAGCTCTTTCAATGTTTCATTGGTCAAGGACTGCAAAAGTTTCCTTCCTGAACATCTCATTTTCAGAATTACTGGGGTAATACTGTTGACATCGCCCATGCTTCCATCGACACGTTGGTCAACACAGACGCAATGGCACGCATCTGCCCGAGTTGCTGGACCGAAGGGAAGCCCTGGAGTGAGACATATAATGAGGCTAAGCCCTGTATTGCACCGAGCCTTAGCTCCCTAAGATAGATCTCAACGATTTTACGGTTGATGCTTGATTGGGTGATGATTTGATCTAACTGATTCATTGTCCCCCATCCCGGGATGCCTGTGCCGACTATTGCCGGGATAACCTGCAGGGACCGGTGTAGCTGTCCACCAACTAGGCAAACCACATGCCATTGGTTCACCAAGCCCCCGTTCAGCCACAATACGATCCTCACTATAAAGAGTGGCTGAGACACTACCAGTGACCATGCGCAGATACGTACCCACATGGACATGGACCCTATTTCTGGGCTAAAAATGAAGTTATCGTCGGGACTATGTCTCATCAACAGCCGATCCTACACAGCTGTTGATCGGCAGCAGAGAGACAAGCGGCAAAAAGAAGCTTGGAAATTGTTCGGAAACGGATCAGCACTATCAGCAGGTGAGACACTGAAGCGCACAACTGAGAGATTGACTGAAACCGGTTTCCTGGATGTCAGGAATCGTCTCCATGTTGTGCTTCTGTGGGACGGTGAGAAATGGCTGACGACCCGATGTGAGCCACATTATGGGACGCGAGGGATGCAAGGCTGTAGTTTCTACCTACATGTACAAGAATATCAAGCGGCGCGCCTAGTACCGGTTACCACATCCGGATCCGCCTAAAAATACTCCAGAATTAAGGTGAAAATCAATAATGGAAAAAAGTACGAGTAAATAGTCGTGTAGTCAGCCAACTCCACAAGGCGCAGCAACAAGTGTTTTTCGGTGGTTTTTTCTTTTCTTGTTTTTGCCTGGGATCAATTTCCCCTTTTGCCTGATTCCCCTAAACCCTTCATCTTCCGTCTACTCAAAGTCTTTTTTTACTCCGGCTTATTGCCGCGAACCTCACTAGGGGTTGCCGACTTACGTACCTCACTCTCTTCCCGCCCCGAATTCCCCTCTTTCTCCAATAATCCCGAGTCCAGGCTCCATCCATCCAACTCTGTTCCCTATTCACCTGGGTCTCCACGACTTCCCAGATATCCTTCTCGAATCCCCGGGCCGACACGCGTGTGTGAGCGAGAAAGGTGGACCGCAACGAGGAAAAAAATACCGGGCGAAACCCCTTCCACCCTACCGATTGTCAACACAACGTGGATTCGATCACCGACGGGGGCTGACCTCCCCTAGGAGGTCATCCCGGATGTCCGAGACACTCGAGATGTGTCACGATTCGACGCATACTCGGCATGATGCGGTTCATTTGGACGGTCCGCATGCAACCAAATGCGAGCGACGCGGTGGTTTGTCGGTCGCCCAGGGCCGACAATGGAGAGACACTTCCAAACGAAGGCGGCGAGACGCGTACGCGTGGAGCTCCGGCTGGTGGATAGCGGTGCTGTGCCTGATCTCGTTAGCCTCACCCGCCGCCGCCGCATCGCTCAGTTTCGATAACTGTTTGAGCAAGGCGATCCTCGCTTCCAACCCGCTAACCCTGCAATACGTCCCGCTCGATGTTGGCGTCTGGTTCAATCTGAACGATCCTCTGCATCCGCTGAATGTGACGGTCTATGGAAATGTATCGGGCACGGCCGACCAAACGACGGATTATCCCTCCGAGGATGATGCCTCCTGGAATAATCCCAATGTGACTGAGGGTAAAATTGTGGACCTGGATGTCTCGAATGACAAGTACAGCACGCTTTTGACCAACTTCGATGTCTTGAGCTTCTCTCCCTTTACCAATCCCTCGAGATTTTGCGAGTCCCTGGTTCAGGGCGAGTGCCCGCTGGGACCGGTCTTCCATTACAATCTGTAAGCTCATGCTGCGTCCCCGGGATTTGAATTGAGGCTAACAGGATTTCTTCTTAGGAGCGACCCGAGAACACTGCGCGCATTTTCCATCAAACATGATATGCTCTCCACATACCGATTCTCCACGATCACTCCAAGCTTTGTTATTCGCTCCGGAGATGCCGATGCGGATATGCTGGGCTGTATAACCGTGCCCATCACGCCGGACTTTGGTTCACTGCTGAAAAACGCACTGACATATGTGCCGTTGACTATTTTGATTCTCATTGCGATTGGCACGGTCACCGCGGCCGTGTACACGCCATGGGGCACGACGGATATCTTCCGTTGGACCAGTAACTACGGCCGTGATGAGGACATACTGCGCCTTGTCACGCCTGGCTTTGCTGATTGCCTGCAGTACCTTCAATTCGTGGTGCTAACGGGTTCCTTGTCATTGGATTATCCAGGCTTCTTCCAGCCAGCTGTGAGCCATGGGTCTTGGTCTGTCCTTATGTTCAACCAGAGCTTTGTCAATTCCGGAGGCTATAACCCAGTTGTGGACGGTGTATATGCGATCAATGGCACATACGGCCTGAATCGGATGAGGCAGCTGGTTGGAATGACCTCCGAGCAGGATGTCTGGCCGGGTATGATCATCTGGCTTCTGGTGGTCTTGGGAATCATTATCCTCCTCATCCAACTGGGCTTTACTATGCGCTGGGTGCACCGTGAGCTGGCACATAGCTCCGAACAGGATCTGCGCGCCAAAAATATGCCTTTCACGGTGGGCAACATCATCCGTATAGTTTTCAACTACTTTCTTCTTCCCATCATCTCGCTATCATTTTTCCAGCTCATCACGGCACAGGGATCTCCTGCTCAGAGCGTTGCTTTGGCTGCGATAGTGATCATTGTTCTAATCTGCTTCTCGATCTGGTTTGTTCGGGTTATTGTGTCCACCCGGCCCAAGTCCCATCTGTTTGACGACCTTCCCACGGTTTTGTTATGCGGGCCGCTCTACAACACGTATTGTGATGATGCGGCAGCCTTCGCCATGGTCCCGATCTTCCTCAACTTTGCACGAGGTGTGGCCATTGGCGCCTTGCAACCGTCGGGCATTGCCCAGGTTGTACTGCTAGCTATCTGCGAAGTTGTTTCTGTGCTTACGATAATCGCATTCCGACCTTTCCCTGGACCGACTCACATGAATCTTTATCACTGCCTATTTTCATTCATACGGTTCCTTACCATCATTCTTATGGTGATTTTTGTTCCATCCCTTACCACTAGCCAAGCGGCACGTGGCTGGACTGGCTATGTGATTCTTGTCCTGCACGCATTGGTCTTAATCTTTGGATTCTTCCTCAGCGCTCTGCAGACCTTGATCGAGGTCCTGGCCCGACTTGCTGGTGCAGGTGGTGCCACTCGTGGTGGCCTAGTGAAGGTTTTCGGGAAGCGTCAATTGTCGAGGCGCGTTCCTCGGCGTGATATCACACGACAGAGTTTGGGATCCGAAGCGGCTATGTTGGCTAATGTTGACGAACGCATGTCATCTCAGTTTGAAGGATCGCATGCCCGTAGTTTGTCAGGAAGCTCGGCTCTACTGTTGAATCGTGCAACAGCAAGTGAGGGCCGTGCTAGTGCAATCTTGGATTATGCTAGCTCCCATGGTGGACACAGCCGTGCCGCAAGTGCAAACCTGATGGCGCAATCTCCTACTGCCTATACCGGAGCTGGCGATTTCACCGCTAGCTCACCAAGCAGTAGCACTTTCATGGCGTCATCTCCGCGAGATCCATATTACCGGCCTCCTAGACCTGGCCGACATACACCTCAGTCTGGTACCGGAGATAGGAGCAAGCGAAGTTCTAGGAGCTTCATGAAGCCAAGTCGGGTCGGCACCGAAGAGGACATTCCAGATGACTCAGGTCGAAACACGCCAGTGCCTGCGTATCTACCTGCCCCCAAAGATGACATGGAGATGGATGATTCCCGGCAGCAGAAGGACTATGCTGTTCGTGAAGTCGACTTTTATTATCGAGTTCGTGGTCCGCCACTTTCTCATACCGGCACTCGCAAGTTAAAGACTGGCCCAGCAGATCCCACTGGTCCCGTCTCATCGGCCACAGGGTGGTTCCGCAATATGTTTCAAGGCAAGACTAAGGATAAAGGCAAGGGTTTCGAGGTTGTCCGAAGTGCTCGAGCGCCTCCACCCGGCCTTTTCCCGGAAGGTGATTATAATGAGCAACCCTACCACGACGATCCTGAGGATCCAGAGGCTGGCGATCACTCGCGCGAAGTATACTCAGGCGAGGGGCCATATCGTGACTCTGAAGGTGACCACGAAGCTAGAAAGTCGGGAGATGGGCAAGACCCGGAGAACTTTGTTGGCGGCATCGAGCTAGCCAGTCGATCTGGGTCCCGTCGCTCCCGGGCCGCATCGGAACAAGGCGGGGAACATGTGTCAGGAGCTCTACCTGCAGTGACTGAGGCTTCTCAATCAAGAACCAGCACAGAGGCCCCCGACTCTGGCCACCTGCGACCCGAATCCCCGACTACAGGACGATTACCCTTTAGTGGCAGCAGCTCGCCTTCCCGGGAGCGGGGCCTCTCCGTTGCATCTACATCTGCCTCCATAAGTTCCAGCCACAGAACCGGCCGCGACGGAGTACGCACCGACCGACCTTCAAGCATGGGTTACGTCGCTCAACATCGCACACAAGATAACATCCACCAAGCAAGCCCCGATGAGCCATCCTTCGCCGGTAGCCAAGCCGAGCTAGTCGACGAGCACCTACACAATGAAAAATGAGCCCGCACCTTGGGCATACATTCAAAAAATGAACCCTTATACCCTACTTCATTCCCTCGCCATCTTATCCGCTTCTACTTGACCCTCTATCTACCACCACTCATCCACTGTATTGATTGTCTCAAAATCCCAGATCATATTGATGCCACAGTGACGAATTTCCTAATAGCTTTTCATTGCCATCCTTCTTGTCTTTTCTTCCTTTGCTATTGCATTCGCTGTCCAAAAATTGCTCTCAGGCGTTCGATTCATATATGGGTGAGAACTGAAATGAGCCGTGCAAACTTAATAATTCTGGCTAGGTTTAATCAATGCTTACCCTAATATCTGTACTTATATTCCACGATATACAAAGTGGTTTACTTGGTACTGGAGGGTAGTTTCGCTAAATATTCAAGACCTGTCAATTGCCTGAGTTAGCTTTATCCTATTAGTAGATGGAGTGTGATAGTTGAACACCTCACTAGCGTTATTAGACAAGGAGCCGGAGTTAGCCGACTAACTAATCGAAATCCAGACCTCGGTAGTAATGTTATCGAGTACAAACCCTTGTATCTACTCGGTCACACTACTCAAGTACTGCGTAGAGACAGATATATAGTTATGGGCAGCCGATGGGATCATGATTCAACTTGTTGATTTTGCCGAAGTGCTCATAGGTATCCTATCTTGATGGTCACACTCCATTAAATAAAACCTGCTAAATGAGATTCAAGTGACAGACATGAGCAATGTATGATTGTTCTCAAGGTCAAACCCGTATAGTCGAGGGGTGACGTGACGTAGCCGAGATAAGCGGACCGATTTTGCCGGCCACGACCGCCCCGACCCACCGATAAGGCGCCCCCGTAATTTGGGCTTCATCTGTCTTGCATCCACGGCTCTCCTTGTTTGACCACGCGATCAAAGACCTCCTGAGCAGGTGTACTGCGGGCAAGACATATTTTTTGCTCTGAACCATTTGGGTCCTTTGAAACCCTTAACGCACATATTAATCACATTTCATCGTCACGAGACCTCAAATTATCTTGACTGAGGCTCTGGTCCATATCCAATCGCCATGGTCCAGCACCTGCTGTGATCACGGTTCACTGGACTTGACCACTTTTTATATGCAGGCAGAATCGACAAAGCCAATAAGAGGCTTGTTGATACCTCAAGTGTCCCACCAGTCCATCATACGACGTCGATAGATGGTATATATTGACCGAGACCTATTCCTAGCTGGAAGGCTTCCATAGTCTAGACGATTTGATCAAAAACGAAATGTCCGCTGCCAGCACTGCATCGTCGAGCCCGCCTGCGACTAGCCCTGGTGGCCAAGATACCGATAGCAGATGGAACACAGACGATGGCTTGGATGCTGGACACCACGCCAACCCAGTACATATAACGAGCAGCCCCGAATGTGAAGATCAGACGAGGGCTAGAGAGACTGGATTAAGGGCCCAAAGCGATGTTGCTGGCGACCCAGATATGATGACAGGAAGCAGCATAAGACCGGCTGGAAGTGACAGAGGTAATGAGGATAGAGATGATCTCGAAGTGTCTGTTACACATCAATATATCTCCGCTGGATCGGCAAATCAAGAAGAAATACCAGCAGTACAGGATAGGTCGAGCTCTGCACAGCAAGTACTACCGAGCCACCCAGCCAGAGACCGCAAAAGACGCTTGACCAGCTCAAGCAACCACGATCGACTGCAACGAGCACGTTCCGGAGACTTGGCGAGTCTAAACACTCAATCCCTATTGCCTCAGCGATCAGTCTCCATGGTCATTCCAACAAGGGGAAAGTCCGGTTCAAATGGCCCAGGGTCATCATATGCAACAGCCATTGATATTACCTCCTCGCCTCCAGATGCTGGTCCATCTGCCAGCCGCCGAAACAATGACTCGCCGTCTTTAACCGGGTCCGTCACCTCAAGAGGCAGTGGCCAAGGCCGGTCTGATACACGCATGCTTTGGGAATCAGGCTCTGGGTCTGGCGCGCTCCCTCCTCCGCCTGTTTCGTCGGCGATTCATCCTCCACGTAGGCACCCTTCGTCCAGTTTGCGGGGTAGTATATTGGATCCATATCCGCAATATCCCCAGCCAGGCAGGCCGCGAGGGCAGTCCGAAGCGATCAGGAATCCCAGACGCGAACGTCACTCAGGGGTTGGTTGGCAAGCATCAGGGACTGATGAAAGGACTTTACGAGCTTTCTTATCTGGATCATCGGACACACAGACTTTGGCAGAGGCTCTCGGAGCTTCCCAGGATGAAGGAGAAATGGAGACGACTTTGCCGCGATGGCAGCCCGATGCAGAGGTGACGAATTGCCCGATCTGTGGGGTGGTGTTTAATTTTTGGTATCGAAAACATCACTGCAGGAAGTGTGGTCGGGTGGTGTGTGCCTCTTGCTCCCCACACCGAATCACCATTCCTAGGCAGTATATTGTTCGCCCGCCTGAGTTCTCTCACTTCTCTGAACACTCTCCCACTCCACCGCGTCAAATCGTTGATCTGACAGAAGAGGATTCAAATGAATTACCATCGACCCTCAATCCTGCTCTCGGTGGTGGAGAAGAAGTCCGCCTCTGCAATCCCTGCGTCCCAGACCCGAACCCCAACCCATTGGGTTATGGGCGGACGCGAGGCCATCGTCCTTCCCATTCTTTGCCATCCGGCATGGGCAACCGCTTTGCTAGCGAGTCGGTAAGTTATCATCTAATGTTTAACGACGCATTTCTTTCATCTGACAATATACAGGGCGAGAGCTCCGCGAACCGACATGCTCCCCGGAACTACAGCCCTGAGTTCCTGCGGGCTATGAGTAACAATGGGCAGCAGAGCCCCCGTGAGGAAGAGCTCGACTACGAATCTCCCCTCGATCTGATCACCTCCCATCAGCGCTCGGCTCCATGCGAGCAGGATCTATGTCCTATCTGCGGGCGAAGATTTCCTGCCATCAGCCGCGAGCAGCCGATAGAAGCACGCGAGGCGCATATTCGGCAGTGCATCGACAACTACGGTGCCCCGGCTGCAGCGCAACCCGTTTCCTCCGTGCGCCGGGGCCCAGCACCGCCTCCGCCTCCGCCACCAGTGTCTCGAATGCTGGAGTTTACCGCCACGGAGAAGGATTGCATCGGCGAGGATGGAGGTCCCGCCGAGTGCACCATCTGTATGGTGGACTACGAGGGTGGAGATTTGTTGGTCCGCCTGGAGTGCTTGTGCAAGTTCCACAAGCACTGCATTCTGGACTGGTTCGTGCACAAGATGGAGTGCCCAGTGCACAAGGTGGCATAGTGACTGGGGCTCCATCTTGTGCTTGTTTGTTTGCTGTACGGAGTATTTCTGCATTGATATCCCCGCATGACGCGATTGCTTTGTTCTTCGATCCATTTCATCTTATGTAAAGAGTAAATGTAACTATCCAAGACGATAGGCGTCTTTATTCCGCATAGTATGACATTGGCTTTAGAAATAAGGAAACACATCGTTGTCCAGTAGAAATGAAGTCTAGGCGGTCACGTGCGGCTGACGGCTCTTTCGGCGCCCAAAAGCATGAAAGCCATGAAGCCCTCAGACCTATTCCTCCATCTAGAAGGCCCGGTGCATCCACGTCTCACTAATTCCTCCTTCTAGAAGGGCTAGTGCATGACCCGGCCGCCTTTAAATTCTAGTCCCGACTGCATCACCCTGTACAGCCAGTGGCAGAGCAGTGCGAGTCCCCCGGTCGGAAGTCGGAGCTTATCGTCACCGTTCTCCGTGTTATTCCCACGAGGCAAAAAGAACCAACACTAGGCAGGGTCACGTCACCCCAAACACTGCAAGGGTCCCGCCAAAGAAAGCACTCTCTATCCAATCATAGAAAAAACTCAAACCGTGGGTTTCAAAGCCGAAAGCCCGAAGGCAAGAGGTGGTCCATTATCAAATCGCCGATCCAGCGGTCGGCCCCGCCAAACTCCTGAAATCACGGGGATCGCAGCGACCGACTTCCGCGAACTATACCATGGCCAATTATCCTGAACCACCAACGCATTTATCCGAGTCACATGGAGCACGGGCCTTTGGATTAGGGTTGCATCATGCAGAGACACCCTCCACAGAACCGGAAGACCAGCCAGTGGAAGAGGTAAAGCGACCCCGGGCCTGTGAACCCTGTCGCCAATTGAAAGTTCGGTGCGATGCGGACCCATCGGACCCAGATGGCGCTTGTAAACGGTGCGCTAAAGCACGGCGGCAATGTATCGTTACAGCGCCGACACGCAAGCGCCAGAAGAAGACGGATAGTCGGGTGACGGAGTTGGAGCGTAAAATTGATGCTTTGACTGCTACGCTCCAAGCGTCGCATCATTCGCAGCTTGCAGTAGGTGCAGGCACAGGCACAGGGGCACAGCAGGCCAATTCGCAGCCGAACCGAGAGCAGTTTTCGAGGTTGTCACGCGAGGACCAGAATATAGCAGGGAAAAAGCGACATCATGATGGCTTTTTGGTCTCTCAGTATCCTCGGCCCAATAGTCCGTCTGCAGAACAAATACCAAAACAGCCTGCTAAGCACTGGCGGGTTCCATTTGCTGGGGAAAACCCGCCGGGACCTAAACCTGATGCTGGAAATGAGTTTGTGGATGTGATCGACAGAGGCATGATTGATGTAGATACTGCCCAGGCCGCTTTCGACCGCTATGTCATCGAGATGGGAGACGAGATGCCATTTGTGGTGTTTCCCCCAGGCACAACAATGGGCACAGTACGCCGCGAGAAACCGACGCTTTTCTTGGCCATTCTCGGTGTCGCAGTGGGAGCTATCAAGAAAGACCTCCAAATGCCCCTGATCAATGAATCTTATCGATTGATTGCGGAGAAAGTTGTCATCAAGGGCCACAAGACCCTCGAGATCGTTCAAGCTTTGCTTGTTGTTTCGATCTGGTATATGACGCCTGATAACCTGGAGGAGCTTAAATTCTACCAATTGATCCATATGGCTGTTGTTGTGGGCATGGAGCTGGGCTTGAATCGTCGATCCAATGGAGATCTGAAAATCGTACGTATCAGAGAGATCGTCATAAAAAGAAAGACAGCACCAACTACCGATTTGGAAAATCCTGAAGCAAGACGAACATGGGTGGGCTGCTACTTCCTAGCAATCCAGGCAGCAATAGCTCTGAGGCGAATCCAGATTGTACGATGGCAGCCATACATGGATGAGTCTCTGCAAATATTGGAAAATCATCCTGAGGCCCTAGCTTCTGATCGCAAAGTTATCTGGTGGGCAAAGTTGGGGTGGATCATGGAACAAGCAGGCTTGCAGCTTACCACGGATGACACGCAGTCAATTGTGTCGTTTGCAGACAACAAAGTGCGGTACACTATCAAGGCATTTGCCAATCAACTTGCCCAGTACCGGAACGATATCCCAGCAGAACTCTGGACCCGTAAGTCAGTACCTGTGTTTGAAAAGCCTCTCTAACTTCTCTAGCGACATTGGCCCACACATACCATGCACTTGATCTTTTCGTGCACGAAAGTGCTATGGGAGTCGACTGTCGGGAAAGTGTCTTTCCCAGCTCCTCAGATGAAGTCCTGCCTGGCACAACTATGGCACCGGTTATTGAAGCTCTTACATCGTGCCTCAACTCTATCCATAGCTCATTTGACATAATTCTCGCTGTTGACGTGGAAAGAGTCAGAAATCTGTCGACATTAGCATTGGCTCGGACGGCATACCCAGTCGTCAGTCTAATCAAAATTTACTCCCTTATCACGGCCCCGGGTTCCCGCATTGGCCAGGTGATTGACACTCAGAGCCTTAAGGTGGAATACTATCTCAACCGGATCATCGGCCACTACCGGGCCGCTGCGGCCCTCGATGGCGGCAGGGTGGCAGGTAAATTCGGAAATATCATCATGATGCTGCGAAACTGGTTCCTGAAGAAGAGGGAGAACGGCACGGAGCTTCGGGAGATATTTGGCGCTGAAATGCATGATACGAGGGATAAGCAACCCGTGCGTATCCCCAACTCCAAACCCCCCAAAACAGTACCTCGATTAACATGTAAACAGATGAGGCATGATAACACACCATTGCACGTCCTCAGCGATCTAGCCATGGGCGACCAACGCTCCGGCAATCTCACGCGCCAATCAAATTCCAACCCAGGATCCATCTACTCACCATCGAATCTAAATCAAGATATGGCCCGCAACCCCACGACCCCAGCCACGAGCTATGGAACAGTAGAAACGTCCACACACTGGTCACCAGCACCCGTCACACCCCAAATGTCCACAATGTCCAACGACTCAGGCATGGGAGATAGATCATTCTATCAATCATTCACGCCAAATCCACCACAACCATACGGGATGTCTGCGTCGATTCAATATCCTCAAATGTCAGGGGTAGGGGATATGCCCATTCCACAGCCGATGGGGATGTCTGGGTTACCGACAGAGCCAGCTTTTGATCCGAGTCTGGCTATATTGGGAAATATGATGGACGAAGGGCTGTTGTCCTTTCCGTTTGCCTTTGATGGGAATTTCCAGCTTTAATGGCATGACCTGGGAGGTTAATAATTTTCATGTGTTGGAGTTGTACATGTCTTTTTCCCACATAGACCTGTAGGCTATACATACCCATGACATGATGTCTAAATACGAAACCGAGAAACGACAATACATAACACGACCATGCTTCCACTGAAGGATTTACTTGCATTAGCTCATTATTTGAATGACCGTGAACCGAGGACGTAAATTATATATTCGCGATATCGCGAAGCATTCGTTGCGGGAATTAAAATAAGCAAGTGGGTATATAACATCAGATAACAAGCTTTTTCACTCCAACTGTCATCGTGAGCCCCCTTGCCATGTATGCAAAATCCGTTGCTCAACATAAGCCCACGGCCACCCATTTTCGCGTTCCGTCCGACGCAGGAGATCAAATAATAAGTTTTGAGCGACGGGGTTGTCGATCCATGCGCTGCCTGTAAATAGTCAAAGTTAGCTATTGAAATGCTGTACTGGGGCAGGAAGGAAAGACGTACAGGCACATAGAGCATGACACGCCATGATTCGTAAAGATGGTTCATCGTCAGCGGAAAGGGCAATGCCGAACAGATAGTCCAGGTTTTCCGATATTTGTTCCTGTTAAACTTGCATTAGATATAATTCCTTTGAGCACATATACTGTTCCATACCTTTAATTGCACCCGCTCTTCCCTTGATGACATGGCATCTTGAAGCTCGTATTCCCGAATCAACATAAGTGCCTTGGCAAGACAAACATGCTGCATCGCAGTAGCTAAAACCACCATTAGCATACCACACAACCTCCAGCACCAACACCCAACTCTCAAGGAAGCGATGTCACTCACAGTGAACCAAACTGGTATACCAAACAACCGGGAAAGGTTTTCCCCTTGCAGGATCAGGAGGCGAAACATGTAGCGGCGTAAAGGCCTCGGACCTCTCCAGCTCCCACTCCCTAATCCTCTCCTTAAGCGCAATCTCACCCGCAACACCAAGTCTGCCCCCAAAATTGCGCCCAGAAACATTATAACAGAAATCGATCGTCTCGGCAAGTAACCAGATAGCCCGGTTCACCCAGTCCCCATCACTGAGGACCGGTTTTGACTCCCACCACCTACGGAGCCGGTCATCGAACGGTGCGAAGGTTAATCTGAGACATTTCTGGTAAGTGAGTGCGAACTGGATATCCTGGATTACAAAGACCCAGAATGAAGCTGATGCGAGACTCCCGCTTATTGCGCAGTCAACGTGGGAGCTGATGTAGACCGAACCGGCGAGGAGATGGCGTTGAGGGTCGTTGGATGGGGTGTGGGCTACACCATTAGTATTGGTTGTTTCATTCAGGGGATGGGTTCGGCTTACAGGAGATTTGTTCAAAGAAGCGGAGAATAACAGTCGAACTGAGAAGGATATCGATCCCGATATCGAATTCCGGTTTATCGAGGACAGGAAGCATAATCGAGATGCATCGCTCGTGATAATTATCCGCCACCTCGGGGGAGACGGTATGCGCTGTTCGTGAAAGGTGACAGGCCGCTACGGCTATACAGGCATACAGTAAAAGTGGAGACTGGATCGCGCGTCTGGCGACATCGGCCGAGAAATGGCGCTCGGGGTCCCCGGCATCGAGCTGTGGAGGGGTTTAGCCATGGACTTGAACATGCGATAGAGAGGAGCGAACGCACCCAGTCTGCTAGATGTCGCTGGAAATGTCGGAGGAGATAGGCCTCGTTCACATTTTCGAGTCGCGGTTGCCCGATCGGGGTTAGTTGTGAATGTTCGGATGTAGAGCGCGAAATAGTTTGCGACTCTGTTAGATACGGTAGAACGACTGTGCTAGGTCCAGACATGGGTTCCACGGATGAAGGCGTTGACCGCGCTTCAGATGACGAGCGGGAGATAGACGGGTGCCCGAGCACGGGAACGACGAAATACTCCGCGGCCGTCTGATCGGTTTCATCTTTGAAGGAGTCTGTGGAGGTTAGGTCGGTTTCATCTCTGGGAATGGATTCTTCTAGGGGCTTGACCGCCACTTACACTCCGACGAGGTTTCAACCCAGACCTGGTCGTTCGGGAAGGCGAGATCGCTCTCCCCGTACCTCGGGGGCCCCTTTCCTCGGAGAGAAGGATTCTGACCATGCCGAAAGGAGACCTCTTCAGATTTCCCCGGGGCTGGAACACATTCGCGGCCGGATCGTTGACAGCGCAGACATTTTGTCGCGGTTTTATCACCTAGACGAGAGGGTTAGTGGATCCCCCTGGAGATCAGCCTTGGGGACAAACACACATTTCAGATGGCGCAGACGACACGTGAGGCTAGGAAATCAGTCAGTACTCGAGATTTTCCACGTCCGAAGCCGATGGGGGAGGTTACTGACCATCCCCTCATTACGCAGGGGTCAGAATAATGGTCGAACAAGGAAGAATTCTAGAAGGAAAAACAAATTCGGCATCCCGGATCGCGCGTATATGTAGCTTGTACGTAGAGTATATATCACATTCAACTGTTGAATTGCGTATTGGTTGGGTGGATATTGGGGTAAAACAAGTAACTTTCGAATTGGAGATTAAGTGGAGTTAATTGTAGTTAAAGGCCAACGTGGCCAGCGTCAGTGCAACGCCCCCCACCAGATGTGTTAATGTGTTGCAAATATGGTTGGATATTCAATCCCCACCTGGTGACTAGGGCATAAACAAAGTTTTATTCCCCTTGAGACCGATCGTTGCCGGATGAAGAATATGGGTTCTGGCCGAGCGGCTTGTATCGGACAGCCGCCATGGCAATAACTAGCGAGGATGGGGTCGGGATGGAGATTGAACCCCTACATCATTTAGAGTACGCAGGAGGAAATGAAATGACATGCATGGCAGGGTATCAAGGACCCTTATTTTCTCTCATCTCCCGGGAATTATGGATTTCGGTGGGCTTAAAAAAGATGTGCGCCGTGACGTGGTTTCCCCAACCAATCACCATCCGGTCTCCCTGATGATATAAACCTCGGAAATTTTGGTGCCGCCGAATCCGAAGGAATCCGTCGACGAGGGACTGGGAATCAGGAAAAGTCAAGCTTCAGACACTAGTGCAAGAGGACACTAGTGTTATGAAAATCCACTCTTAGCTTCACCGACCTGCCTTATTAAGTATTACGCGTGGCACCCATTGGATGATAATATCAAACAAAAATAACTCCAAAACCAGGTCTCTCCGGACACCAGAAGACCCTGGTGGCGGTGGCCTGCACCACTCTTCAAATCTAACTCATTACAAACCACACAGTAATTGGACCGGTGATGCCGGATCGACTTGACAAATCCCGCACAGTGGAGAAGCAGGCGCACCAGTCATGAAGTCAGAAGCATCCGCTCGCACTCGTAATCTCGTGGACCCGTGGATGGCGTACTCCGGACCCGTCGAACCCTGTCGATCGTAAGGAGAGATGAAGCCCGAGACCCCCACGCTGGATGCCGATGCTGTGATTTGTTCTGTTGCCCGCCTCCCTCCCCCAGGTGCAGGAATAGAGTTAAATTGGGATCTTTTAACTCCCGTGTTGACGGAGCTTTAGCCTGAGTAGATGCGTTCGCCCGTGGGCTTGACTTGTGGGGGAAGACAGATGCCGAGTGTTTCACCTGCCTGTTTGAGCACATGGGCCGGATCCCCGAGATAAGAGTGGATTGGGTTGTCGGCCAGGTACCTGGATGCCAGTTTGGCCAGGCAGCAGTTTCTCCAACTTTCATCGCTTACGTGAGCAAGAAGCAAACACTCTATCTCCAAATTCTCATTACACATGCATATGACTACAGGCCCATTCATCCTACTCATAAGGCCCCTACTGTCCCCACTCCTTCACCCATTTCTGAATCCATTCCGCTTTCACAGCGTCCACCAGCCGTAACTTCTCACTAATCAGCGCAGTACCCGTCGCATCCAACACATTCTCGGCCTCCGTCTGGTGCATCACATCCTCGAAAAAATCCAAGAGCTTAGCAGCCGGATTCTTCGCAAGCTGAATCTGCAACTGCTCTTGATCCTGGCTAACAAGCTCGATGTCCCGTCGGACACGGAGGATCCATTCTTGAAACGGGATGATCTCCATGATCTGTCCTAGACCCTGAAGGGCGTCTGCAACCACGGGGCGGATATCCTTCCAGGATAGCGGGTGTAGGTTGACCGGGTGGTAGACGCCGACTCGTGGGCTTTTGAGAAGGGATAGGTCGACTAGGATCTCAGCGAGGAGGTCGATGGGTACCCAGTCGACACGGTCTAGAGCTGGACCTATAGTTTCTGGGAGAGCGTTGAGGTGCAACGAGCTGAGTGCTAGACTGGGGAACCATTCTGATTTGCTCCATAGTCCATGAGACCGGATCGGTCCTGCAACCTGGCCTACACGGGCGAAGGCAGGGCTGTGGCCTTGCTGTGCTGCGTGTGCAAGCAGATGCTCTGCTATATACTTGCTGTTAGCGTAGCCGTTCGGAGCTGGGATTGTAGTTTTGATGACTGTCTCAGGCATGAGGCCATCGTTGATGCGGCCGTAGCCCATGGTTGAGCTGATCGAGGAGATAAAGAACAGCCGTGGGGCATAGCTAGCTTGGCCAGTGAAATTGATGAGGTTAACCACACCTGCCAGTTGTGGTCTGAAGGAAGCTAGCGATAAATTGAAGTTGACTGCCCAGGCATTGTGGATTATGAGCGTCGCTGTCTGCTGTAGCAGTTTGAGTTGTTCGTGCTGCAATCCGAAGCCTGCCTGGCTGAGATCCGCTTTCCAGAATGTAACCCGATCTTCATTTACGGAGTCCAGTCCGTAGGTGGCCATACGCTCCTGCTGTCGATCGCGAGCGCGGTCTGTACGGTTCAAGCAGTATACATGCTTCACACCGGGGGTCTTCGACAGTGTATCGAGTAGATATGTACCCAGCTGCCCAGTGGATCCGGTCAAAATAACGGTCTGAGTGTCGACTGCTTCAGAGTACTGTGCGTTAGGAGTCTCAATCTGTCCGATAAACTCCTGCAACAGGTCATCCCGCTCTTGTATCAGGCTCTGAAAATTAGCCTCGGTCGAGTCTTCGTAGTCTTGATGGATAAGTGCATGGGTTAGACCCGTGACCGTCGGATGCATGTAGATCACATTGGGAGTGAGATTCGGAAGGTTGAGACCCTGCTTCAGCACACGGGTGGCTGTAATAGCTTGTAGAGAGTCAAAGCCAAGATTAAACCAATTTTCTTCGTCAGAAAGCTTCGCCGCACTCCACCCCGTGATCTCCAGAATAGAATCCCTGGTAAATTTGGTCACCTGTGCAACGTCATCCACCCCACCTGGCCCGGATAGGTCCTTCGCATCAAGCTGAGAGAACTTGTCCGCATCAGTATAGATTTTTTCAATCTCTTGCGCATACATTTCGAGCGTACTGGCGCGTTGTATGGTTCCCTTGGCCGCGCGAAGCATGGGCTTCTCGGGCAAGGTGAACAGAATATGGCTTTTGGCGATCCGGGCATGAGCAGGAGCCGGGATGTTTGCCTCCTCTATGCTAGGCCAGAGCTTCTCAATCGCAGAGCACTCATCACCAAGAGACTTTGTATCCAGCTCCACGAGGAGAGCAGCCTGGAAGCGTTGGGCACCAACGACAAGACACCCAGTAACCTCGGAATTGGCGGCGACAATATGCTGCTCCATCGATACAGGATTTGTTTTCTCTCCATTGAGAAAGACGATGATATCATCTAATCGAGAGGACGGGCGCCAAAGGCCAGGCTTTGTAGGATGAGGAACCATCAAGTCATTGGTCCGGTATTCCTGTCGATCGGCGAAGATAGAGAATGGGAACTGATGACCTTCACGCTCCGGGCTACGCACCAACACCGCCTCATATTCACCTCCAGAGACATGATGGTGTTCGATTCCCAACTCAGGATGAAATTGCAGATACCGCCACTCTGTTAAAGGATCCCGGATTGGTGAGTGGACCACATTTAGAATCCCGAGCTCTGAGGCACCATATCCATTCATCAGTGGTACCTTGGCCGCGACTGTGTTTCCAATCGCTTGCGGCAGGTCACCTCCGGCGTAGATCAAGTATTCCAGGTGAGTGCTACAGTATTCGAGAGCCTCAGGATCCTGTGCTAGCTCCTGTATAATCGACGGCACGACCATGGCATATTCAAATGGTCTCTGCTTCCTCGCAGCTACAAGGGCAGCAGCTGTAGGAAGGCCTGCCGCGGTCGGCATAATGAGTGTCACATCGACAGGTATCGTAACAAAGAGAAGATGGCCGATTCCGGCCGCCTATATCTACCATCAGCGCCCGTCACCATTATTAACACCGATAAAGCTTACATGAAATGGAGGCATTGTCAAATACATTCTCTTTCCAAACCCTTTCCGGTCCTGGCCCTCATATCCTGCGGGGATGTCTAGTCTTTGCATATGCATATGCTTCACCGCACTCTCAAGAGTCCAGATAATGGGCTTGGGAATCCCCGTAGACCCGGAAGTATGAAGCACAACAAGGCGATCAGAGGAATCATCAGGATATACCTTGTGGTAGTCGAATGGTGGATAATCGGTCGTCAAAAGGTCGTCCAAGCGGGGAACACCCATGACACTGAGCGAGATGGCATCCACGATAGCTTTTAGGAAGGGGGGATGTGGCACAGGCGTCAGCAGGGTGGTACAGTTGAGTCTTTCCAATAGCGAACGGTGTGCTTCTATACTATTACGGGGCGAGGTTAAGAACATCTATTGTCAACATTCAAACATTAGTTGTCATTCAAAATCTCTTTTCGGCATTCCATACGCAGTAACCGGCTTTAACGGCACCCAGAACCAAGGCTGGATATCGAAGGTCATTCGGACCCAGGTAGGCTAGTATCTCTCCATGACCTGGACCTAAGCCCTTCGTCAACCAGTGCGCGACACCATTTATGGCGTTGGCGAGGGCTTTGTAGGTAATCGCTTTGTAACCCTCATCATAGCTCATGGGGTTAACAGGGTACTCGGCGTAGATAGCATCGGGCTTGGTGTCAGCATAATGATCAACCAAATTCGGGATAAGCTGGGTGTGAGGATCCAAGGACGTGCTGGGGGTAGCCATGATGAAAGAAAAGATGGAAGCAATGAGGATGACATGGTGGCATAGCCGTGGGCCTCCTTTTTAAATGGGTTGAAAACGTTAGTCAGATTCATTTCCAAGGTTGGGGGTAAAAGAGGGGCAAAGACAAAGAAATACCTGATGCATTGCAATATGCGGCTGAAATACAAGGTCTGAGCCCACCGGGTTAACCATTCGTGGCATAGAACGGTTGCTAACCTCGAGTCATGTCATCCGTTGGGGGCTTTTGGACAAAGAAATATAATCAACTAATAGTGAGCTGGTAATGGATGACGGCAGCCGTCGGGATTAGTTAGATATAGGATGGCACGCCTAGTCTACCCGATCTGTCCAAGTACGGAGTACAAGATAGCGATTAGACGCCCCGCAACAATATAGCAGAAGAGACTGGGCACCAGTCGACCTCAGCGTTCACGGAGGATCTATAGAATCAATGAATGGTGGTAATAATTCTCTTATCTCCGAGTATAATGATGAAGATAATGATAGCTGGTGATTGTTTGAGCATGAATTGATGTGATGTCCTGTATACCTAATTCCCCGGTCTCTCTGCAGAGTATAGAACTTCGAAGTTGGACAAATTGCTGGACGCGTAGAAATCGAAGGAAACAGACGGCCCGTTGGAGAAAAGTGAGAATAAAACAAAAGTAAAGCAAATAGAGATAATTATCGATTATTAATCTCTTATACTTCCCTTACAGTAATCAATGTTCTCATACTCCGCTTAGAATATTTCGCAGCACTCCATAGCGAAAGGCGCACCATCAAGTCCAAGCAATATTACACTAGAAAGGAGGTTCTTCTGTTTCGAACACTCCTGCTCCGCGATCTCTGGAGGAAGACCCTGGTGGACTCGACTTCTGTTTCCAATTATCTGGGTCGAATGGTCCACAGCAGACCTACCTGAGATCGTGAGCAAGTGGAGTCTCAACAGCCAAGGTGGACACACCCGTCCCCTGGATAGATTCAATCACAGATGTTTTATGTATACTCGCGACTTGATAAAGAAACTAGAAGCGGGTGACCACAAATCCGTGTTATGAGATAAAGGGGTATTGATGAGTTGGATAGCATCATTTTACAAAAACGTGGCAGATAACAAGAGGCATTCGTAGCGCTCAACCCTTGTTCATGGAAGCCATCTGGAATCTGCGACATTGGCCAACATCAAAGAGGTCACAGATAGTCGTAATCTGCTGATCGCTTTGTAGCTGGAGGTGACCCCTGTTTGCAGTGCTGTTTGTTTCGGCCGTTTCTCTGTTTGTTTGTTCTGTTTGTCGCGTCACCCTCATTCCCCAACTTCCCTTAGCTCATCTTGTCCGGTGTTCCCAAGATTAAACATGCATAAGCGATGTAATGCAAGGATCCAGTGCTCGGCGAGTTTCGATTTGTAGACAGTATTACAACACTAGCGTAGAGATAAGATAGGCCAAGACTGTATGAGCTCGGGGATCACCACGGTATTGGTGGGCCAAAGGGTGGGTCAACCCGGCTAATAATGTACGAGCGGGGGATCCTACAATTCAAGTTTAGGCCACTTTTGACATCACTGTCCCAAGCTTGCTCTTAATCTCGAGCTATCCCCCGTCTTTCAGTTAGTTTAATCACAATGATATAACATGTCTCTCAATCGAATCTCATTCCTAGAAGGATGGGAGCGCAACCCAACTTTCCGCCGAGATGACACGTCGGACGACGAATCCGACAGCTACCAGGACCTACCAGAAACCGCGTCCTTATCCTCCTCATTCCCGTCCACGTATAGCAGACTCAATTTTAATCCTTACGCGGGTCCGGGCTGGAACGAGACTGCTGACGATCGCGATGATCGTCCCTCGTTGCTCGGATCCCTGGGTCTGTCCCCCACGACGACACGGGAGACTCCGCGCGTGGACCCGCTTCGGCCGGCAAGTCCTGCGGTGACACCCAAGGACCCGGCGGGCTGGTCTGAGACAACCGGAGCGTTTGAAGTGAGCCCGGCAAAGCGAATCGGTATGTATACATTCCAAGATATTTTCGTCTGCGGTCCTTATTAAGGCTAATATCGGTCATTCAGCCCAGGTATGCATGGCGGTGATCTACTGCTTCTTTGCAGCCGGCATTGCATTCGGCTTCGCGGCCTTAAAGCCGGTTCTTATCCGTGAGAAGGTGTATCGCGATTTCTGCTCGCGACAGGAACTAGAGGATAATGTCGATGTGTGCAGCGGACAGGAAATTCGGTATGTGCCTCGAGTGATCTATGTAAAGCTCAAAACTAATACCCTCAGGATGAACTTGATGTTCACCATTGCCGCCGTCGCGACCAACGTCTCTGCTCTACCCGTCGGCACCATCTTGGATGCATATGGCCCCCGCGTGAGTGGGATAATCGGCAGTTTCTGCTTGGCAGCCGGGGCCATCATTTTCGGATGCGCCGAGCAACTCCCATTCGATGGATACATCCCAGGGTACTTACTCCTCTCACTGGGAGGACCATTCGTGTTCATCTCATCATTCCACTTATCGAATACCTTTCCCAAACACTCCGGTCTCATTTTATCCATGTTAACCGGGGCATTTGATGCATCAAGTGCTCTATTCTTGATCTTCCGGCTGCTGAGCGAGCACACCGATGGCTACGTCTCGGTCCAGAAATTCTTTCTGGCTTACCTTGTCGTCCCGGTCTTTATTATCACGGTCCAACTCACCATTATGCCCACCACCTCATACAAAACAGCTGGCGAGCTAGTCCTCCACGCCGAGGTGCAAGTCATGGAAGAGGTCAACGACCGAGTAGACGATACGATTCACGATCGCAATGAAAGCGAGCGCCAACGGAATGACAGGCGTATCCGCCGACAAAGCATCGTGCACCACATCCAAGATCTGCTAGACGACACCGCTTCAATCACATCAGGTATCGACGATGCCGTTTTCAGCGACCATCCGCACAATGAATCACCACTTCACCTAAATAATGGTATCAACAACGGGAATAACAACGATCACTCTTCCCCATCAAAGCCTGCCAGCCCGCAACCCCCAGTAAACACAAGTACAAGCGGTGTCTGGGGTGTTCTTCACGGCCAATCAGCCTTAGCCCAACTACGCACACCTTGGTTCGTTTTAATAACAGCCTTCACGATCTTAATGATGCTGCGCATTAACTACTTCGTCGCCACCCTCCGCACACAATACAGCTACCTCCTCTCTCCACCTCTCTCCAAGAAGATAAACACATTATTCGACATCCTCCTCCCAGTCGGTGGCCTCCTCTCCATTCCATTTATCGGCACATTCCTCGATAATCTCCGTACTCGGACCGTGCTCTTTATTCTTGTGAGTACGGCAACTGTTATCGGGATACTAGGTTGTATACGCCACTCCATACCCGCTGCAGCGGGTAATATTATTCTCTTCGTGTTGTATCGACCATTTTATTACACTGCTGTTTCGGATTATGCGGCAAAGGTCTTTGGGTTCCAGACGTTTGGGAAAGTTTATGGTCTTATCATTTGTCTTGCTGGGGTTGGAAATTTTGCGCAGGCAGGTTTGGATGAATTGACACTCAGACATTTCGGGGGCGATCCGGTGCCAGTTAATGTTTGGTTAACAGTTGGGGTTGCTGTCGTTGGAGGTGCGTTGGTGACTTTTGTTAGTTGGAAGACTAAAGTGTTGGCGAGAGAGGAGGTACCAGGGCAGGCGGTGGTGGATTCGAGTGTAAGGACGAGGGATTGGGAGAGGGAACCTCTTTTGGACGGGGAAGTGCAGAGGACTTATGTGTGATGAGTATAGTACCGAGGTATACATTATATAGCATGTATATGCGAGCGAATGATTTGACAATAACATTTAGTTTATATCTTAGTGATTAAAGATCATTTCATTTCATGCATGAGCCACAGATCTGACTTGCAATTCTGGACCTTGTTGGTTACAAGGTCAAATAGCCAGAAGTTCTATAAGCTTCAGTGTTGAACAGATACCCCGTTTCTCATGAAAGAATTGAGATGATCGTCACTTCATTCCGCAAAAGGGGTATAGATAGAAAGTATTGGACAATGCATCACTGAAAAGAAGAAGTTGAACGCAGGGAGCGGTAAGTAGCAGAGGTAGGTCACTTAGTACGGAGCCGAGGCTCCTCATGGACTTCAGCTGAGTTTTCCTCCAAGTGACTCTCAACTTCGCACCAGATATTCCGACCTGCCTTCTCGCAGGCACCCTCATGCCAAAGCATTTTTTCCAAGGAAAGCTTGATTTCGGCCCAAGATCGAATATTGCTGCGACGCACTATATCAGCTAGACTAGCGACGAAGAATAATCGATCGGGTGTTCCAAAGGCTGCAATTCCACCGAGCATTAAGATCCAGATCAGGGGGCAACAGGTGCTTGGAGATGACCAAAGGGCTACTGCGGTTGGCTGGAGGATGACGGCACGGAGTTTCTTTGCGAGGTCCTTGAGAGGACTGTTTTGTAGAGGAATGGGGAAGATTACCCCCACGCCAAATATTAGGCCGGCTAGACGACAGGCTTCATAGGTTGTGCCTTGGGTTGGATGGGAGAAGTAGGAAATCATGGCTTCAGAGGGGAGCAGAGTGAGTAGGGTATACTCGGTGAGGTTTCGTTGGTCGGCAAGCAGTGATTCATCGAGACGGGCGTCACTGCGACTTTTACGGCCTTTCTCACTTTTATTGATAATTTTGACGTACGATCGGGCAGCTTGGAAGGCCTCCGCCATCTGTGGGGTGAAGCCAATCACTTGGTATTGTCCGAAACCGCGTTGAATATCGGATGGGCCGAAGCCAACCAACTCCTGCAGCGAAATTCCAAGACGGCTTTCGTTCAGGGGCCAAAATTCAAATATAGGCTGGACGCACCAAACGGCCGCAGCGAAAACTTCGGAACTGGTCGAGTCAGTAGAGTACTCCACTTCTAGGGAGGGTTACCTACAAACAAAGCGTTGCGGCTAGCCCGGGCAGTTTAATGTTTCGCAAGCCACCACGCAACTTGAGCAACTGTACCAATCCCTGGATGTGGATTATATTTGGAGAAAGACAGCCATAGACATCTAGCCACTGCAGTTGCTGAAATGGTGGTTCAAAAGGCGTGCTTTGTATCTTGATTTCGGCTGGGGCTGCATGATGCGCCATGCAAATGACGCTCAGCAAGACCGCATCACTGATCGCACGTGATGGGTCACGAATTGCCTGATTGATTAAGATAATCGAATCGGTTTCACACTTCTCCAAAAGGCGGTGTTGACTTGGGCCGTACGAGTCACTTGGAAGCCGTTGGTTTGCCCAAAGCACCCGCTGGTGACATAGAGAGCCATATATAAACGCGGTAAAGAGGGCGGGGTCCGATCTAGCAAGCGAGAACCATGATTGTCGGGGAGACGAGTTTATCAGCGTAAGAGAGCTGCTTTGCCCAGGAACGACTCCTGGCCACATGGTATTGAGGCCTGTAGAGTTAGCATCATTTTTAGTTCCTTTCGATATGACAACGAACAGTAGCTTTGGCATGCATCCACCACCTCGGGTGTCGCTCCCAAATGATTAGGGTATGTCATAAAGGGATCTATTTGCCCGGAGACCTGGCGATTTAACCCAAGAATCTCATTCCACGGTAACAAAGTGGCCGACGCCGACGCCGCCTGTAGAGGTAGGGTGATTACTTCATCACCGCTCTCACTGCTATCACTTTCTTGCGGGGAAAACGCGGGGCGGTTCCCTGGACAGCTGACGGGAGCTGTTAAGGAGAAGGGCAAGTTATGATTTTCGCTCGCTAGGGGAAGCCGGTACTGCGGCTGGGTTGAAGACGGACGCGACACGAGGGCAACAGAGTGACCAGGGCCGTTTTTGTCGGAGGGCAAGCCTCGGCTGGTTTGAAGGTTGGCGCCATTCGAGTGGCTGGAGGTATGCAAACGACGGCTGGTCTGAGCGGAGATCCAACGACCGACATGCGCGCGTACCACGCGCTGAAGTCGGAGGCGTTCGAACTCAGAAGTGGGTCTCGCATTCACAAAGTGGATGCCACCCTTCTTCCGCGCGGGCGGGTTATGCTTCTTGGATGCCATTTCTCGATCGCTCTCGACATCCCTGATGATGCCTTTCCACCGGCGCAACGAATGTGAGATATGCAGAGGTAAGTTAACCGGGCATCCTTTGGTCAGGAGGGAGGATTTGTGTGAGGTGGACTCGGGGTAAGAGCGCGTGGGGGGGTGGGTTCACAAGAGATTAAAGTATTTCGGGCTTTCCATCTGAACATGGATCGCCCCTTTTATGGACGGGTCATGACAGGTTGGTGGCGGTGGAATTTAAATAGAAAAAAATAACAAGAAGCCCTTGGAAGAGGGGAAAGGGAAATAAGGGGAAGGGAGAAATGCAGAAATGCAGTGCGGAAATGGAATAGATTGAAGATTCCCAAGATCAGTTAACAGTCCGGTAATCTTACAAATTTACGGTTATGGACTTACGATCCCTGAGACATCACATTTTCAATTGGCTGATCTGAGGTAATTGACAATACAGCGGTCCCATACGGTAATCCAATTCAGGGCCGCAATGTGATAAAGCTCAAGCTTCTTCCCATGATCCATGTAACATCTCTTGCAGGGCGACTTATTCACGTTCCAAGGTTGCATTATCTGCACGCAATGTGCTCGTATCTTCCAGCCTATAGAGCGGGAAGGTTGTCCGACGGTGGAGGTAGACGAGGCGTGATCCATGGAACGAAGCTATGATTCGATACATTTCCAGCTGCCCCAAGCTCCTCTCTTTGACCAGGTCGCTCCGTTCCCTCGGGACCAACAATTATACTGGATTGAAAGAGTGGCCCCTGGTTCTGTATTCACATCCTACGCGATTCTTTGTTCCGTTTTGCCCTGATATATCGAAACGGCAGCATAACGGCGGACTGTATGGGAATTTCCCCTCGAGTGACCAGGGCTGCCGACCCGGCGGTACACAAAACCTTGGCATTCAACCACCCGATTGATGATAGGTCTAGAATCACTAGAACAGATTAAGTGGATCACAATGACAGATGTCAACGTCGATCTCCTTGTTTAGCTAATCGCGACCGCAGAACAATGTACTGTTTCGGTCTAGCTGCATAGAACAGGCGCCAAGCTGCAGAAATGAGCAGTGGAATTAAGGCAACAAAGAAGGGAACAAGGGAAAGAAAGAAAAAGCGAATCAAAGAGAAACCCTCCCATTCATGCAGAGTTTCGACCAACAAGCTTGTTGGGTTGACAGGGGAATGCATGCAACTAAACTAGTGTTGTTCGAGGGACTGTGACATGTGACACGTAACAATGTAGCGGCGCCCCGCTTGGGCGTCTTTTAGTTGCGCAATGAGGTTGCACGACAGTGATCGCGTGATGCGGGAGCCTTGCGCGAGAAGGTTGGGTATGTGTTGATTTATTTAATAATAAGATATAAGGTATAACGCAACGCTACGTAACAGAGCTGAGACGGGTTTGGCTCGGAAATGGAAAGATAAAGCAAACCGAAAAGATATTCGAAATAATTCATATCTCAGTCAATCTCGAGTAGGCTATATTTGGCACACTGGCCAGTCTGTGGGTCGATGTACTGCTCCAGTGCATTCTCCACAACAGCCATGTAACCGAGGACCTGCTCCTCTTGCCAACGGCGACCAACGACCTGCACGGCCGTCGGCAGACCAGCCATCTTGGCGGAATCGTAATGTTTCCAGGCCCCGCGCGCCACAGCGTGGTTGCTACCCAGACGCTGCAGGACAGTCTGGTACGGAGCCACCAGGGCATCACGCACAGCGTCAACATGGCCCACGGGTAAGACACCCGCCGTGTAATCAAGCAGATTCCAGAGGAACGTATAACCACACGAGGACATGGCGTCGTACATGGCCTTGTGCGGCAAGGCCGGCGTGGCATTGACAGGGCACAAGATGAAATCAAACTGCTGAGGCGCGGCGTTCCACCACTTGTGCCAGGTGGCCCGGAAGGCCTCGCGTTGCGCGACCAACGGCCACACCTGTGCAGAGGACTTGGGACCGAAGTTGCGAATTAACGTGGCGAGGATCTGGTCACGTTTGATGTAGCGCACGTAGAGGTAGTAGAGGTAGCGCAAGGGACGGGGCAGGTGTGCGACACGGGTCAGCTGGTAAGCGCCAGGATCAGTCGGCTCGAAGCTGCGGAAGGGCACGTTGAAATGATGACAGCCATCGGAGTTCAGGAGTTGAGATGCAAGGTCAAGGCCAGTGAATGGATCGGCTCCATCGGGCGTCGTGATCTCAGTCACCGTGTGGCCGGCTTCAGTTAAGGCGGCGACCGTAGTGGAAACAGCACGCTCGATTGCAGGAGTGGGTGGGACGACGCCTGTTGTGGTCAGCAGCAATTCTAAGCAATGAAACCAGGAAAGAATCATAGAAGCATACCATCATTTCTCATCAAGCCAATTCGAAGAGGCTTAGTCTTTGCATCAGTCTCAAGTTCATCCCGCCACGCAATCGGGTGGACAGTATTGTCATACTTCCACGGCTCCATGCCAATCATGGCGCGAGTGAAATAGGTTAGGTCATTCAAGGTACGGGCCATTGGACTAAAGACACTCGGAATACCTTCCTGGCCTGCCATACTAGTGCTCACGCCAGCCTTAGGCCAGCGACCCGTGCTGCAGCGCAGAGAATAGATCCCACTCCAAGCAGCTGGCACACGCACAGATCCAGCAACATCCGAGCCGATACCGATACGGCCACCCTGTGCCAGCAGAGAGGCTTCGCCGCCGGTCGAGCCACCAGGGGAGTACCCAGGTACATGGGGGTTGAGACAAGGGCCCCAAAGTCCGTTAGCAGACTCAAAGGAGAGAAGCGTGATAGGCAAAGCAGTCTTTGCGTAAGGAACAGCTCCTAAAGACGGGTTAGAGGCTGCTAGTATTGCCATGGACGGTATATAATTGAGAGTCAAACATACCGGCATCCTTGAGCAATTTTGTCATTGGTCCATCTTCAGTGAAAGGCTTTCCCGCCAGTGCGGAGTAGCCGAGGGTGGTATCAAAACCCTTGATTTGGACAGAGTCCTTAAGCGAGACAGGAATTCCGGCCAAAGGTCCTTCGAGGTTCACCTCTGATTCGAGCCATGATTCTGCTTCCGGGAGCAGGAGCTCAGTAATACAGTTGGTACGCTTTTGGGCCCGAACAGCAACCTTGCCATAGGTGCGGAGAACAGTCAGAGCCGAGGTCGTAGAGCCTTGGATAAACCGAACCAGCTCTTCGATAGGTTGATCAATGATCTTCTTGTCTGATGCTGTGATCTGGAGGTGATACGGGTGAGGCAGAGAAGCGAAGCGGAGGTCTCGTTCCGCCTGCTTTTGGTTTCTGGGGGCACGTTCCAGAGTTAGACACGATCGGATGTATACAGGATAAGTTTGGGAGATGAACTGCTTACCGTATGCGGCGATACTCAAAGTAGTCGAAAGGAGGAAGCATATTGGCTTTTGGGTGTACAAAGAAGATGGCGAGACAGCGGCCTTTTATCCGAGCTCAAGCTCTTGCGGGGAAGTGTGGAGGCGACTTATCCGATAAGCCCAGATAAGAACCCGGCCCCGGTTGGAGCCGGCGGTGTTTAGTCCGCTAGGGATAACGAGTTGGAGATGAATTATTGAATAAGCGATGCAAGATTTTGATTGCCATCTCGATTAAAGTGCCGCGGTCTACACAGGATTGACCCATTGTGCGGACGGCACGTGTATATTCACCATCAATATGAATGTGACTAGACCAATTTCGGTAGGTCGACCGCGAACAATAATGAGATTGCAGATTAGAGGACGGCCAAGTGGTATAAATGCACAATTAATATTTCCATGTTCTTCCGTGTACTACATTATAAGCTATCTACTGAAACCAAGCCCAACATGAAAGCCGCCCTGGAGGCGCGGCGGGTATATCTCCAGTGTCCAACCCGAAAAGCAATCCACAACGCCAAGAGACCGATCTAGTCCCAAATGCAATCAAACCCATGCATCACTGTCTCAAATCGGAACTCGATTCATGGCTCGATGCTTTGAAGCCAGTGGTGCTTGCTGAGCCACCACACGATCACTCCGCCAGTGACAAGGAGGACGATACAGAAGAAGATGATGAAGCCCCAAATGAGGGACTTCTTGCTTTTCCGACGCTCGCGCTCTAGCCAGGAGTCTTGTGCTCTAGTGGTCTGGTTAGGTTATTGGTTCGGAATTGGAGTCGACGTGAACGTACTTTTCGGTCATCGGTGTGATAATTTCAGCCTCAGGTGCGCCCTTTGCTTCTTCGTCGAGACGCACTGCTGTTGAAAAGCGTTTCCAAAAGTACGGATCGCGCACAAGGGCCATTGCTTTTTCGAGTATGGATGCAGAGAGTCCTAGGAGCCGGTGTAACACCAAATTCCCTTTCTATAATTTGCTGGCAGTCGAGCAAAGGAAAGTAGCGTCGAGGTGTCTGACGCGAGAAAGCGGGTTGAAAGTCGCAGGATGGAGAGCGTATGTGTGTGGGTGCAGATAGCAATTAGCAGGTCAGAGTTGGGAGGAAGAGAACGGGAGATGCCACTACACTTAACACCCAAACAGAGGGGGGTGGGTCAGATGCCACGCCGTCGATCTAGCCAGTTAATTGGAGGGCTGGGGGGAAGGCATCCTATTTCAGCCGTCTGAGATATGCGACAGATCCCCAGGCGCTAATGCTATGGACGATTATTGGTGTATGAGCTACCATGGAGACAAAATAGCTGTTGTGGTATGGCGATCTGGAATGAAGGGGTAGGGACTCGAGCCGGTTGGTGTGGTTGGAGTTGAACCAATCCTGCTCATTGAATGATTGGAATGTCAGCCACCATCGACTGGTATTTCCTTGGATAAAACATGATTCTGCGGGACTATTTATTCTTGATCTGTATTGGCTGGATTCCAGATATAAATCGTTGCGGGAACCACGGGAACCACGAGGGTCAAGGGGGACAGCAGAGCACGGGCCGTAGTGAGATGTTGGACGCGAAAGCAAGGGGGAATCGATTGATATGTATAGATACAGAACAATGGCTTGGTCGAACCCGGTTATTCGTATCGAGAAGCGTTATTTAATCATGGGGTCTACGTAACAAATTCTAATTATCAGGTCGCGTGATTCGCCATGGCCAAAAGGCTGCATCAAGGTGTCCGGACTATGGAGTCCTGCTATTGATCAATGATTGAGTGGATTTTGCCCTTGTTGTGGGGGCTGAAGGTGTTCATTTGGGTCAGGATGATCGATCGTGCGCCACATTTGAAGTGCATCGCTCCTCTAGAAAGAGCAGGCACACCATGAATTCTTCTGTCAAGGTGGAATACCCAACGTTCTTTATAGCATAGAGCCAATTGATTCTTGGTCCTTGAATCAGATGTACAGGGTACATTCCTCCTGCCAGTCCTTGAAATAATACCCCGATGACTAAGTGGCACTCTAGTCTCTGTCTCTCATTATTATATTTGTTGGACCATAAAACAATACGGCTTACAAGTATGGAATAGAATGCTCTGTAGATGACTAGAAGTGACAATCAGGTCCGAGGTTTATTTTCCGGCCTGTGCGGAGTACTTGCGCAGCCAATTGTTGACCGGCACGGAGAATCGTCCTTTGCCGGGAGTCCAAAACCGTATATTTCCGTTGCCGATCTAGGATGTCCCAAGCCAAAAATAGCACCTTCATTAACCGATATGGGGTAGTGGCTAACCTGTCGGCTTTTCACGCCGAAGCGCGGGGTTCGATTCCCCGTATCGGTGCACTTTCGTTTTTTTGGTTCTTCAATCAAGTCAATAAAAATTATTACTCTCTTTTAATTCTTCTTAGATCCTGAAGACTAAGAAATGTTTTTCTACCTGGCAAATGCTATGGTTTGGCTTATTGTTTTGTGCCCAGGTGTCTGACTTGGTACTTGTCCTTGCACTGAAGTATGTGCTCGGTGAGATGTCCTCTTCCCGACCGGCGTTTGTAATACTATAGCTTGTGAGCAGAAAATCATCTTGCAACAATTCCAAGATTATTCTCGTCACCAATCTTCCCCCTGTATTTTATTGAAAGTAGAATCCAAAAGTAATCAATTTATATGCTTCTACTGTAAGGTGAAGCTTTACTTTCCCACCGCCTGATTCGCCACTCGGCAAGATAAAACCTTACCGATCGTTCCCCGAACATCCGCTCCACAAGCCATGACAGCCGTTGACCATTCGCAAATATCTATCTTGGCATCTGAAAATTTGGCAAAATGGCATCTTCCAGCAAAGCAGCTGATTCGGCGATCAAGCGCCAGAAGAAGAAGTCCATTGCGTAGGTTCCACTAGCTTCATGCGAGATCGACTTGCTAATATGGTCATAGATGCCGGCGATGTCACTCTCATAAGATCAAATGTTCTGGAGGAGAGCCTTGTGTTAAGTGTCGGCAAGCAGGCTGTCCTGCCGCGTGCACCTACATAAATCGCGATCGGCAGGTCAAAGTCCATGAAAGGTATGGAGATAGTAGTGAACTGATCTGAGGTATGTATACTAATTACTTCCAGCTATCTCGAACAGCTTGCAGCGGAGAATGAACGTCTACGAGAACAACTTTCACAATCACCAGGACTTGCAGCACCCGAAGTGCAAGGCATTCAAGGCAAACAAGGTATCTAAGCTACGAATTATCTATAACATATTCATACTTTGAATAATCGCTCAACATATTTGTTAGGCGTCACTGCACCCGATCTCGACACTCATGTTCACAACCCGATGTTGGGAAAACTGGCTTGGTTCCAACCATACGACTCATCGGCACCTCCAATTTATATCGCCGAAGCAGCTTGCACAGCTTTCGCTACTCGGTTACGTCAAGTCCTCACCAAGGATACTAATACATCCCATCTAACCCGAACACAGTATACGTCTGAGGCAACGTTGATGAAGTTGCGCAACCCGGCACTTCAATGGCCCAGCCTGGCTCAAGCTCGTCTTCTCATCCAGGTCGTCTTCAACCAAGTGAGCAGGGTCTATCACTTGGTGCTTCGAAAATCCACCATGGATGAACTGGAAGACGCGTACCGAAGGAGCAATTTCGATGATCCAATCTTGACTTGCAAATTCTTCGCTCTGTTTGCTCTCGGGGAGGTCTATTCGGTGCGGTCGAATTCGAATCCTGAGTGCGGCGTGCCTGGGGCTTCATTCTATGCGAATGCGATGATGTTGATTCCCATTTTGCCGGAACGACCGAGCCTTGCTCACATTGAGTCTCTCCTGCTTTTGGTAAGCCACCGCGACTTGGAGAAAAGCCTATGGGAAAACTGATATTTTAGTCATTATACTCTTATTTCCTAAATCGTCGGCACTCCGCATTTTTCTTGAATGGCAGCGCTATGCGCTTAGGCGTAACTCTTGGACTCTACCACAACATCCCCGAGTGCCAATGCCCCGACCCGGTAGATCGACAGCATCGCATTCGACTGTGGTGGGCAATATATGTCTACGATCGCATTTATAGTTCCAAGATGGGCTGGCCGAACCAACTTTCTGACGACGATATTAATGTCGAGATGCCATCGACTATACCCGGAGATGCCCATGAGGAACAATTTTCAGACACGGAGTTTCTGAACGCTAGTATTGAACTCGCAGGAATCACTGGCCAGGTGACGGAGAAAGTTTATAGTCGCAAGAAACAGCCAGATTCGTTCCTGCAGCGGGAGCAGAAACTGTTAATGTCGCTCAAACAGTGGTCCCAGGCTTTACCGCCGCATATTCGACTGAACCGGGATGGACCGCTCCCTAAAAATGTGATTTCATTACATCTTCAGTTTAATCAGGTGAGTCCCATGCACGCAAAAGTCTTGTCTTGTGCTGTTATAGCTGACAGATGTAAGTGCATCATCTTGGCCACGCGACCGATTTTGCTTTACACTCTGATCCAATCGAGGGACGCCAGTCACGACAAAGATCCCGCCCCCTCTAACGCCCAGACACTCAAGACCCTGGGTGATGCATGCATCCATGCTGCAAGGAACACGCACTCGCTGATCGTAGATGAGTGGGCCAACGGCACCCTGCCGATCTTCGGATACTTTTATGCCCACTATATATTTTCGTCGGCGCTTATCATGGTGGTTTCCAGTCAGATCTACAGCGACCATTGCAATGACTTTGCCCTATTCGAGACAGCGTATGAAATCCTTCATGCTATGAGCGATCATGGAAACCTCGCCGCGCAAGAATTCTACGATAACCTCGACTACGTGCGAAAGTGTCTTGACATCATAGCCGACCCCACCGACTCTCTTACTGACCCACGGAGCTCGGACCTGCCAGGCCACGCCCTGCCCGAGATCACGGCCCCCGGTAGTCTCACCGACATGGACTTTTTAGGCGCGAATATGGAAGAATTCTTGGCGCAACCCGATGTCGATTTTGGGCCACTGGACCCTTCGGGGGTGCCGATCAATGTGGCTGACGCGATGTACTCGTGGCCGACATTTTCCTTGTGGACTGCATGAAAGGGAAGAAGTCGGAACGAATAATATAAGGCCATTCACATGAGGCTTAGCGACCGGGATGGTACCTGATTTGTGTTAGGCGGAAAATCTCGTATGATGACGGCAGCTGAGTGGGATTGGATAATGTGATGGTGCCACATAACATCATGTTATTATTTTTACGATGACTCTTATTCTAGTCATCTGCTCAGAACATTCTTTCCACAACTGACGTCAACTTTCATTGTTTATACTTCATTACTCTGTTTCTACTTAATTCCCCGCAGTGGGTCCACATGTTCGTGCCTGACCGCCCCTCGCTGCCTATTGACTCGAACTCCCTTGACGATCCTGGCAATGCGCTGGTCGCAATTTCTTCACCTGAGATCTCCGATGAAATGTCTTCCTGGGGGACTCTGATCAACCCAGACAAGAGTCCAGCGCCGTTGCTGGAACAGCTATGTCTAGGGATCGCGCAGTTGCTGGTGAGCATAACGTCATGGGTTCGATACAGACAACGACTAACAAGATGCAGCCCACGTTTGATTCAAATGGTACAAATGATCTCACTCCCGATCGCATCGCGTCATTTTACCGCAAAGTAGGCGGCAACTATGATCCTCTGTTTCTTGGTACCAAGTCTACGGCGCTTTCGTTCATTTATCAGTCGCTTGGCTGCTTTCACAGCCTCCAGCCTTCCAGTAATCCATATGAACCACCCTCAGTTCCATCACTGCAACCGGCTGGCTTTGTGAGATGGCAGACGATTCAGTTGTTGATGGAACCGGACGAGCACTGGCAGTACTTGCAAAACGCGGTTAATATGTGGGACATCGCTGACGCGAACGGGGAGTTATTTCCAAAGGAAATCCCGCGCGACGCGTTTCCCTCCGAGCCAGACCCCGAGATGCTACAGTGGCATGAGGGAGTTAGTCGGCGACTTGAATTAGACTACATGAAGCGGAAGACGCCGCGTGCTTCACCACCCGACTTTGGGGGATATCACTATCGTTTCAGCGGACAGGATCCACTACCAGATGAAGAAGAGTGCTTTTCGCATCCGCCACGACAATCAGCACCACGGAATCATAGCTACTATGAGCCGGATCGAGCTGGTCGGCGGCGTCAGCACCACCGACGCCTCAGCGCCGAGTATCCTGCATTCGATGCCCGCAGACCGGAACCGAGTTTTGCCTCAAGACCAGATGGAGTCCGGTCCGGTGTTTCCTCTCCCAGAGGTCCTTCGCCATCCTCACGGGAATATCCACATTACCGCACCAGAGATCATGAACAGTCAACCTGGCATACCCACCACCCATTTCCCACAGAAATGGACCAACCTCCAGAGCCAGAATATGTCTCCGATGATACAATACATGAAGAAGAACCGGAACCCGAGCCTGAACCCCAATCCAGACGTCGGGCTCGTCGTAATCTATCCCCACCACGCTCACGTACACGCCGTCACTCCCATGACGCATACGCACGGAAACCTTTCCGCGATCTCTCGCCCTCCGCACCACGAAGAAGCCATAGAGGACACGACCACGAGATTCCCACCCCCACCCCCAAAACAAGAAAATCAAACTCAGACGGAACACCTAGATCCCATCATCACGACAGCCGTTCTCGCTCCAGATCGTCAGGTGTCAAATTCAAAGAATTCGTATTCGACGTCCCTCACCCAGCTCCAGCCCCAGTCCCAGCCCCAGCCCCAGTTCCCGACCCAGCAATGTACATGCCCCCACCACCACGACCATGCCCCCGCTATCGATACAATCTAGACGCATACGCCGACGACGTTAGAAGAGGTAGTTACAGCGGTGGCAGCACAGGAGGAAGTCGACCCGGAAGTGGAGGGAGCAGCTCCGATCGACCGCGCTCATTTAGCAGTGCCGGCTTTCCACCTCGGGCATCCCGATGGACGAGTCCCTCGCGAGGACCGGCTAACCGGTATATTCCGACTAGTCTTGCCGAAGATGCGGAATATATTTCTTCGCGGAGACCTCCGCTATATAAGTGATGATTTATGCTGATGTGCTATGACATATTTGGAGTTTTTTATCTCACCTCACCTTTTTGCGGCATCTTACAGTTGCATTTCACATCTCAGATCCTCTGCATATTCTCTATCGCTTTATCACGACAGATCTCATTTATGATTTACGACTCATGTGGTGTGTTGGGGGTTATTTCTTTTTTAGCGGTTTTATTTGGTGGTTTCTTAGGCATACACGAAACTTTGGATCAGCTTTATTTCTGTCTTTACTTTGATGAACTATCTATCATTTGATTGAAAAAGGCACCCAATTACGTATGTGTGGTCAGAAAATGGTTAGGGGTATGCCGCATTAGATGTATTTTGAATGAGCCATCTATAATGTAGAAAGGCTTGGTGCTCTCTGAACTTGAAAAATCAAATGCCATTAAAACCCAGGAACTAGCTGAATACATTCAGGAATCTTTCAAAATTGAAGTACTTCAAACATATTGTTA
This sequence comes from Penicillium sp. 91 TS-2023, assembly GCA_030710325.1. Lineage (NCBI taxonomy): Eukaryota > Fungi > Ascomycota > Eurotiomycetes > Eurotiales > Aspergillaceae > Penicillium > Penicillium sp. 91 TS-2023. Next base: position 5,504,557 of record JARWGP010000021.1, on the reverse strand, counting down.
TCCAACCACTTGCATCAGAATAGAAAATTAATAGAAAGTGCGATCTACGAGCTTCTGTAACTCCGGTGAAAATTCTCGGTACAAATCCATTCCCCCATTAAACAGCTCATCCAAAGTCTTCCTCTGATACCCATCCATCTGCCAAATATCAGGCCCAATGGCCTTTACATACCCTCCATCACCCCATAGATGACGACCGTAATACGGGATTCCCAAGGGAAGACCTCCAGTAACGCTTGCATTAAACTTTCGATCAATCTCTGCTAGACTTTGCTGGAAGATCTGAGGAGGCGAGCCGTGTTTCAGCTCGAGAGATTTAGCTATCTCGGCACCTGTCGGTTGTAGTTCTGAGAGACCGATGACTCGGCCTTGAAGATCGGCGATGGGTGTTTTGGCAAAGATAGAGGCGTATGCTGCTGCAATGTATTCTCGAGTGCTATCGAAGATATTAGCGACAATGAAAGACGATATGGGCAAACGATTGACTGTCCAGGACTTACCAAATATTCAAAACCTGATGCTCGGAATCACCAGAGAATATGATCCGATTCTTGGCCAAATCAATCCCAAGTAATCTACAGAACTTATCAGCTGATCTGATTCACATCACAACGAGAGCAGGACATACCCAGTGCTCAAAGCAGACTCAGCAAAGAGACCTGGCAAAATAATAGTCATTGGAATCCCAGCAGCCTCAGCAGCCCTTTCAACCTCACTCTTCAATCTGTTAACCCTCGCTCTTAGGCCCTGCTCATCACACCGGAACGCCAAGTCAGAAGGCACAAAGAGCTGGACGTCTGTATGTGGCAGAGCCTTGACAAAGGCATGCTGGATCTCGATTCCTGCTTGGCCTACGAGAGATCTAGAGCTAATTAATATACCCTTACGTATCAAGTGTCTCTTCGACAAAGGGGAGAATACATACATCATGATATCGATATCTTTTAGGGAGGCTTTCAGGGCATCCTGATCCCCAGTATCAACTTCGACCGCCTCGACATCACTGGGCACATTGCTGATATCTGACCCCGGTCTGTATAAGACTCGAACCGGTGCACCGGATTTTGCGAGGGATTCGAAGATCTTAGAGCTAGCCCAGCCACGGTGGGCATAGACGGCTAATCTGTTGAAAGACATGGCAATGAAACTGACGAGAGTAGAGAAGATAATGGTATATAAAATGCTGTTTGAGAACAAGATGGAATACGAAAACAACGGAAGATGACTGCCTTTATAATATTACAAGGGGAAGTTTGATTTCGTGAAATGCTGAATTGTCGTGTTTGCTTTCTTTTGAATCAATTCAAACTAAATCCTTCTCATGATTGGGCCCAATCATTGGTCGGGCTTTCTTTGCAATGGGAAATGTTTGATGAGTTTGCCTTGTTGAGTCGGTTTGGTTAGTTTGGACGCATGGCAGCCAATTAGATTGCTCCATCTTATCCGTAGTAGAAATAAGCACTATGTCCAGATGAGTTCCAATCAGGAGTAAAAATCATAAGAAAATCAAGACTGAATATGCAAATGAATAGCTACATATCTTACGCCTCTCGACTACAGAGTCTGACCAAATAATGAGCTGCCAAAGATACCAAGTTGCTGTGGATACAAATGTTTCTCAGGATGAGACTGGAATTCTACTGGTGCAATGTTCGAGGTCCTTCAGGCATACTTGGCCACAGAAATATAGACATATGAAAAAGCGCTAAGTCTGGACAGCTAGTGGCAAGAGTCCAGGGGGTTGGAGAGTCCACTTGGGCTATTTTGCACGAGAAAATCACATCTTGCATATCATCTATCATCTATTGCAATGTACTATCGTGAAACATGTAAATGCCATATCATGAATCTTCCACACGCATGTGCAAAGTTAAGCATCCTCCCTCTGCTCGACAGCCCCCTTTTCTTCCGCTCGCATCCAAACATCTACTTCCGCAGCCTCACCCTGCGGCAGATTGCGAGCCATGGAGACAATATCCCAAGTAGTTGGCGCATCCCGAAAGACATGGTTAAGAGCCTCCAGGTTGCGATTCATTGTCTCGGGGTAGAACATGTAAACTGAGATGGGGATACATGCAGAGATGACAGCATACATAATGTAATACTGATATCCAATGGTGTCCAGTGCAACGGGCGTAATCATCACGACGACGAAGTTCCACAGCCAGTGATTGCCTGTCGAAATAGCGGCCATGGCGATACGGAGACGCATGGGTGCAACTTCGGTACAATAAAGGAAGTTTCCACCCAGGAAGCCGACAGGGTAGAATGAGTTGAAGAGGAAGATGAACACTGCCGATACGACTGAGGCAGTATGATTGTTTTGGAAACTGTTCGTGATGGCTAGGACGGTCATGCAAACGGCCATACCTGCGCCGCTGATCATGAAGATCTTGCGACGGCCCAGACGATCGATGGCAAAGAAAGCAATGAAGCTGCAAAGGAACTTCCATGTCATTGCACAAGAGGAGAGGATGCGAGCAAGGTCGCTCGTCATATGCAGGTTCTCTTCAAAGATGGTCGACACGTATGTCGAGATAAGGTTTCCACCACACATCTGCTGGAAGAACTGGAGCGCAACGCACAAGCAGAATCGGTATAGTAGGCGTTCCTCATCGGGCTTGCTCGGGTCAAAAATATCGCGCAGTCTGGCGCTGTCGACAGTGATTTCGAGGGAGGTTTCGATACCGGCGATTTCGACACGAACAGACTCGTCTTCGGGAGAGGTGCCCTTGTATGCAGCGAGACTGTGAGTCGCTTCTTCGATGCGGCCAACGCGAACAAGCCATCGAGGGGATTCAGGAAGGAGGAAGACGGCGAAGAGGACGACAAGAGAGAAGAAGAATGAGACAACGAGCGGGATACGCCATTGAAGTGATCCATCCACCTTGCTCAGACCAAAATCAATCCAGTTGCATAATGCATAACCCAAGCAGATACAAATTCCATCAACAACAACATGTTGACCTCGGTGCTTGGCTGATGTGCATTCGGACTGCCAAACTGGTACAGCGACACTGAACTGGCCAACGCCTAGCCCAAGAATCACACGTCCGACGACGAACTGTGCGAGTCCATAGGCAGATGTTTGAAGCAATTGTCCAATAAGTGTCAGGATGGCACCAAGGAAGATAGTCTTACGGCGACCGAGGCGGTCGCCCAAAGCTGTACATGACAAGGCTCCAATGAGAGCACCAAGCTGGAAAGAGGCAATCACGGCACCCTTTGCAGTAGAGTTCTTCGCACGCTGAGCACCTGTAGTATTGATGGTGTCAATCTGAGGAAAAACGCCTACCCAGCTCTGTAATGTGGCCAATGGACCTAGTCCAGATTGATTATAACCAAAAACAATGAAGGCAGGCGCGACAATGAGCAGCGCCTGCGCCAGACGAAGCGATTTGCCTTGAAACATGGTTGCTTGCAGAGGGAAAGAGATACTCAAACCAAGAACAAAAAGGAAAAGAACCCAGCGACAGAGATTTTGTCTCGGATTTATGTCTACCGGTGAACCCCAGGCCGTGGAGACCCCACAGGATGGGCAACTGAGCTGGAGATTGTGGGTTACGAAATGGTATGTGCTCAGCATCCATCACCCAGTCTTGAATTGGTTGATATCGCCGCGGGCTCCATCGGGCCCATTAAAATAAGCTAATGAGCTCATTATACCGGGTATGTGCGGGATAATTTGGGGATATGATCGTGGAAGGATCGCCGAATGTCGGAGAACATGGTGCCTTGTGTGGTTCAAAACGCCTGAGACGATGGATGTGCGTCGTGGGGGTGAGTGGACTTTCTCCGAGACGAGGATCAAAGTTTATTGGTGCTCCATCGCCCAGCGGGTCGGACATCCCTTTCCCTGATATTATGGTTATTCGGGCCGAACTTGTATACCGTGGCTGGAGCTCCCGGTGAGACTGGTGCGAACGGGAAGACTAGCTCGGCTTGATACCGATATCATGAATCCCGGTGAGAGGTTGACATCGAGGTAGTTCTCTATCAGGGCTGGGGATAGGCTGACGCCAGTACTTTTGGGTTTGACGTGGCCAGATTACCCCAGCATTGGCAGCCTATTATGCATCGACCAACTCGTGGCACAAGGGGAATATTCAAGGCTTGTTTGTTCTTGTGCACCTCCAACGCCAAGAGGCCCGCCAAGAGTCGCGCCAAGCGGGCTCTTAGCCCGATCCGGGGAGTGTCCGGGGCCCAGGTGGAGTGCCAAGGGATATGGACGGCGTTGGATGAGACTTGCTCCACTATATCGGTCATGTTCCGAAGGGCCTCATTCGAATGGTTGGGAAGAAAAGGTTAAAAGGCCAGTGATCTCGTTTAAAGTGCGCCACTTCCTTCATTGAACCGTTGGTTGATGGTGGAATTGATGATCTGGAATTATTTCGGAGATTTCTGATCCGCACAGAAATGATCGACAGAGGGGATTAATTGTTTCAGCTGACCAATGTGGTGATGTGTGTGAGAGAGAGAGGGTGTGTGGCGAGAGTTAATCTCCTCAATTCTCATTTTTACACCTTCCACCTTCCCACCAATGAAGAGGAAAAGTTGACAGACAACCAGTCGAAAGCTTGTTTATGTTCCTGTTTCGAGAGCCATGCTTGTCGTTCATTTCAAGCTCTTGATATGCCTCAATTTTGATCCGGCCATGCTCGGACAGGAGTACAGAAGATAAGCCGAATGATGTGTTCGCAGGTTGACCACATATTAACCGCAGTGGCCTACTACTCCAACCCCAACACAAGCTGATCAAGTTCCTCATACTACCTTTCCGTATTGTGATTGACGATGATTTTATCAGTCGCCCTAGGATTCAGCATACTTAAGCTCGACATTCGCTCGAGCAAGCTCTTTTGACACATTTCAGTGTTGAGACCTGCCCAGGGTGTTTTGGTGGGAACGTATCGCACATCGGCGCTGGAACTTGCCTTTAACAGCTCAACGCCGCGCATCTCAATGCCCAATACCACAACCAATCCTCTGCTGAAACACTTCAAGATCGACAACTAGATTCGCAATCCATTATATAGAAGGAGACTCTGATGCGTGTTACATAATATTCTAAAGGTTCACATTATCCTCAGTAACCTTGATGAACCAAGTGTCGGTATGGGTTATTCGGATCCTGCTCCTCCTCCTCAGGCGATGGAATGGTCTTCACCACACGACACGGACTCCCCACCGCAACAGAATATGGCGGGATATCCTTGGTCACAGTAGATCCCGCACCAATGGTGCATCCCTTGCCAATCCGAACGCCGGGAAGAATCAGCACATTCCCACCGATCCAGCAATCATCCTCAATAAAGATCGGGTGGCCAAATTCAACGTTTTTCTGGCGGGACAGTACACTGGTATCGTGTCCAGCAGTGAATATGCTGACCCCAGTTGCAATCTGCACTCGATCTCCAATAACAACGAGACTGGTATCCAAAATAGTCACGCTGGACAATGTCAGTCTATGGTACGTTCACGTTATTGTCATCGAATACGAACTTCCAGTTAATAAAACAATCACGCCCAATTATGATATTGCATCCATAATCCGGGAGAAAGGGTGGTTCAACGAATGTGCCATCCCCAACTCTGCCGACCAATTTGCGCAGCAGCTCAAGTCGCTTATCGGCTATTTGATCATAAGGCACAGTCTTTGTGTCCAGGTTGTTGTAGTCGGCTGTCAGACCACGACACAGATGACGCGCTTCCAAGAGCTTTGGGATGGTGGGGTTGTACCTGGATTATCAGCAAAATTGTCATGATAGGTGGCAGTGAACATACATCATTCCCGAGATCATGCGTTCATAATCTTCACATTGTGGTACCCCGCGCAGACTGCGCGAAAGCTCGATGATTTCGGGGCGCTTTTCTGTGGCTGCCATTTTGCTGAGGCTGTTGAGGAGGGAACAAAGAATTCTAGGGACCGTAATCTTGTAAATGGTCCACGTTTTATATGCCAATGTCAAAAGATGAAAGCCCCGTTACCCCGCAGGGCAGCGAGATCGCTAGCCTGGTTGGGTAAAAGTGCCAACTCCGAGCTTTTGCCGTGATCATGCTGCCTTGGCTACCAGTTTAAAGAGAATAAAAATATAATTCAACTGCTTCTATTCAGAGATGTCCAGGTTTCACAATCTCAGATTTGTTCGTTGAAAACTGGCCGGAGCTTGCACTGGATGTGATAGCCAAACCAGCCGCGCCTTTTTTTTGTGGGGCCACAGATTAGCCGCACAACACCCACATCCAACAAATCCCCAAACTACGTGAACGCATCTTTTTAAACCGTTTGTTTTTGTTTCTTCAAGATACCCCTGCTCATACCCGAGATATCTTTTTTTTGGTTTACACCCCTCAGAATTCCCTGATCCCAGAACACCCATATTAAGCCTCGCACAATCATGGCCAGTTCCAATATCGCCAAACGAGCACGAGCAAACACTGCGGGTGATACTCACTTTCAGCTTGTTGAAACCTCGGCCAATCAAAATTCGGCCAATCAAAGGTCGGCCAATGAAGCCCCGGTCAATGAAGCGCCAGTGCCCTCACCAAAAGAAATGATCAACCTCAAAGCCGAAGGCCTGGCTGAGCTTCTCCACAAAGCTGCCAAAGCTCACCCAGATGTTAACACCATGGTGACCGCCGCCATTAACAGCATGATGGAGGAACGGAAGGAACGTACTATCGACTTTGAAAATTATTCCAAGTCAATTTGGTCCGCGATCAACGTCCGGCACAGCTCCAAGAAGGGCTCCAAGCAATATGAACTTTCATTTGACGTGGCTAGCGAAGTAAGCTCCACTATCAGTCGCATCGCCAACCAATGCGCCGAATTTCCAAATTCCAGGACACGACTCAACGGACTAGAAACACTATGCAAGATTGGCAGGACAATTTGCCTTTCGTCAAATGATACCTTGGGTCACGAGGTACAGAAACAGTTCCAGTCGGATCCAAGTCTGGAAAATGCCATGCACGATGTTATATCCGAGATGTCACCCGAGGAAAGAGAAATCGTATTGAAGGGACCTCTGTGGCAGAGACTGGATGAACTTGAGCAGCTTGCAAATGATCGTTGTGTATTTGCGGGGCTCCATGCTGTCATGGACCTGATTCAAGGCGAAGGAGGCAACGACGAGGGCGAGAAGGAACAAAGTGAGGAGGAGGAAGAAGATGAGGAAGACTATGACGAGGATGAATACGATGACGAGGATGAATATGGGGTCACTGGTGACGAGCACGATATCTGTTAGAGCCCAATATTTCTATTAACTGACACGTCGATCCAACGTCTCAAACTCATACGCCCCGAACATGACTGCATTTTGTCTCGACCTTAATATCCGACATCTATCCGGTAATTTGCCATGTTTCATATGATCTCAAATTTCAGACTGAACCTGAACCTAAAAAGGTGACAATTTTCTGAGTTTTGACCCATAACTTTAATTAAAACTGCCTCTAAACGTTGATCATGATATCAAAGGATGAAATCGAGCATTTGGAAGAGCTAGAATCTAGGTAACACAGAGTTGTCTACACTTTTCTCAAGGATTTTAACTCAATGAGATAGATCGCAAGTCGATGAAGCGGCGAGTAAAACCATCGGATCGGAAAGTCAATCTATTGGTCGAAGGACAGAAAGACATTTGATTGGATTAAAATATCCATCAACGTCACGCACAACCCCTTATGAGTCTAGTCTCCATGTTGTGACCCGACTGAACGTGTCTTGGAAACCGGTTACTGAATAGCAGGGTCGATCACGACTATCGATCGGAAGAAGCTATTGGCTTGGCTTTCGTAGTTCAACCCACGATTGGATCAACTAAATTAGTGTCTGCACCGTGACCAGTGGTCACATTTTCGAAGGCTTCATTGAGTCGTATTGTGTGCGGGATCGCCCGACGGGGTCCAGGCTTTCCCCTGAAAATGTCCACCTCCACCCGCGAGAGTCACGGGGAACCCACTCAACCAATGGAAACCCACTTAGGGGCTTCGGCCGAAATCATGAGAAGGTACGGATATGGGGCAGCCATCCACGAAGATCATGCAGCATGGACTTGAATGATCTACGAATGTCGAATTTCTTTTTTCTCTGAAACCTCAAAAGTAACAAAGCCCCGAGAAAAGAAACCTAAGAAGAAGAACCCGGAACAAGGCTATGACTAATATCTCATCCGAGGGAATCAACCATCGTCGTCTATTGGCCCGAGGTCAATCCGTGGGGAAAGCGGGGAAAACATCGGGAGATGGGCAACACTGATGCCCTCCTAACTCACGCGTCAACTCTCCCGAAACTACCAGCTAGCGTACTGTTGTACAACCCTACTTCAACCCTGATAGCTGGGCCAGATCCCTGGGCCAAAGAACCATGGTCGTGAAGGCATGCAATCGATGTCATGCCGCCAAAGAAAAATGCACCTTCAACGGCAGTGATCAGCAATGCTTAAGATGTCGCCGCTTGAAGATTCCGTGTTCAATATCGCGTCGCAGTGGTCGCATCGGCCGCAGACCGTCCGCCAAGGCTTTCCCGCATGGTCAAATGCAGGTCTGGAGCGTGGAGACTCGAGAGCAGCGCAGCGAGTCCGAACCAAGCAGTAGTAAGGTGTCATCGCGTGCGCCGAGTCGAGGGTCCGACACAAGCTCTCAATCCGATGCCACAGAAGAGCTGGGCGCACGAAATAATAATAATATGATGATGCTGTCGCCAGAGCGGCTGATCGCCTGTCCAAAAAAACTTCAAACACAGGCGGACGCACTGCAGACGGTGCTAGACGTGGAACAGTTTTCGGTCATTCATACGCCTTTCATGCTGGGATCCAGCTTTATACCCGAGGCGCAAAAGACCGTGTATACCATTTTGACTTTATGCGGACCGACGTTGACAGAAGGATATCTGGCTTTCCTGGGGATGATGACTCGGCACCAAAGATCGCTCGTCTTGCGTCCACAACCACCGGATATGCGCAAGGCGGCGAAGGGATTGCAACGCTTGCGGGACGTCACCATTCACAACGATTATGATGCAGCCTGTACGCTGTTTCTTGGGCAGACGATGTACGTGTTCAACGTGATCACCGCTCCGTATTCGAATACCGCACATAGCATCGTTCGGAGTGCACTCCTGTCAGCCAAACCGTGGTTCCACCGATTGGTACAATATCCGATCATGGAAAGCATTATCATGTCCCCGATGTTGATCGATACGGCCGAATGTTTGACGCATCGTGAAGTTCCGATCATCCGATTTCCTGATGCCGGACGAATTATTATTGATCGATACGCGGGGATCTGTGCGACCCTCTTACCTCATCTCTATGACATTTGTGAATGTAGTCATCAGTGGAAGAAGAGCGTGCTAGAGGACAGTGCCACGTATACCGAATATTATGAGCGGCTCGCGGTGATCGAGCAGCGAATTCAGGCCTGGGTCCCTCCGACACCACCTGAGCTGTATAGCAATTTCGGTCAACATGAGGTGTTGGCGATAGTCACGCAAGCAAATGTATACCGTCTCGCGGCACTGTTGGTTATCCACCGGCTTCGATATCCGCTTGGGATGGAGGATGAGACGGCCAGAGCGCTGGCGGAGAGCATTTTTACCGCGATAGAACTGTTTACCGTATCCGCGGCCGAAAAAGCCACCGCGTTCCCTATGGTCTTCCCCATAACCATGGCGATGCTGGAGATCGAAGGACCAGGTGAAGCATTGTTGGATAGATTAGCGACATTCACTGTGCAAGCGACAAGTGCATCACGGCTGAAAGGATTTGTAAAGCAGATCAGAACAGCCAGGGAGACAGGATATGAGGGGGTCTGGTTCGAATTAGTGGATACCCATCTGCAGGTAGCGATGCCACCCTAGTTCCGATTTCTCAGCGGAGCTTAACTATCAATGGAGGACAATCCGACCATGAGGTCATTTTTAACGGATTCTTTTCTCCACAGGCATAGCGTAAATTTAAGTTAACGAACTAGAACCATGCCGTTTGGCCGGACAATCTCCCGTCTCGAGTCTGGGGCGTGCTAGACCGTGGGCGTGATCAATTTATTGCAGATTGGCGTGCGGGACCTTCAATCATGAGGATCGGATATCGACGGAGGGCAACTAGATTCGGAAAGAATTGACCGGAAATCTCCACAAATCCACTTTCCGTGGATTTTGACGTCTGTGCGACCCACTTTTGACTCGATCGAGCAGTAACTGCCCGGATCGAGTGATGTAACAGATGAAACAAGTCTGGGGTTAACTTCGCTCCCTTTTCGCGAATTCAAATCTTATATAGGATTTACATCTACCCCGGATTTACATTCAGCTTCTGACAATCTCCCTGTTCTTGATCCTTGTAAAAAAGTACGACTGGTGATTTTGGAAGGGGTCATCTTAGACAGAATCATCGCTAGCACGTGGCATCTCTATACTTCGGAGTGCTACGACGCCCTGCACTGCCGCGATGGAAGACCACTCAGCAAAGCGACAAAAAGTCTCTCAATCTAAATCCATGTCGAGGCGAAACCAAAAGGCGTGCCAGCTATGTCACGTCACCAAGGTCCGATGCAATGCGACACCAGGCTCCCCCTGTCAAAATTGTTATCAAAGAGGGGTACAATGTGTAATGGATAGAAACAGTCGGTCAAAGTACGTGTCAACTCTGCAATATGCCGAACACAGGCTCATGGTTATAGACAACAAATGCAGCTCAAGACAGCCGGATTGACACCAACACCATCTGGCGCGCAATGGTCACCGGAAAGCGTGGCGGTCGGCGCTTTTCCACATGCCGCTGCTGTGCATGGCTGGAATACCGAATATGGATTTCACGCATCTAGTGATCCCGACTGGCGAGATTCCTCTCTGAGTCCAACACGTGAGTTTATAAATACCTCCATAGGAGATCCAGATGGCTGACTGTAATAGCTCCACAACCTGCCTATTTCGACAATCCCTTTGTGCAGCCTGAGGAGGAGGTCTGGAATGCATTCACGAACCTCGGGTCCCCTGATTCATCTGCCTCTGACACATCGAGCCCGGGAGTACTCCTACCAGGTTTCATCCAGCCTCTACCAATGATGATGAATCCAACGACGATCGAATATCTTTATGTGAATGGCGTGTTCAGTTTACCGACTACGCAGTTGCAGAATGCGCTTCTCCAAGTATTTGTCGACTGTGTCTTTCCGAGTATGCCGATCATTGATTGGCCTGCTTTCATCAACGCCATCTGCAATCGAGATAGTGACCATGGCTCTATGAGCCTGTTCCTTTTTTACGCCATCATGGTATCGGCGACTACCTTCGTGGACCTGGGTCAACTTCAAGAGGCTGGTTATTCGACCCGACAAGAGGCCCAGGAAGCCTTCTATACTAAAGCCAAAGTATGTCTATCCTCCTATCACTCACGATACAAACTAACGTCAGGTAGCTTCTCTACCAAGCCGAATACGAACCCAACACTATCACAGTGGTCCAGGCACTCCTTTTCATGACATACAGACTCGAAACAGCGGATGGCGACGACAGTCGATACTGGTGCTCGATTGCGACCTCAACAGCACAGTCCATTGGCCTATTCCGAGACGTCGCAGGAGTGAAAAACGTCCGTCTTAACCCCAAGTTCTGGAAACGACTCGCCTGGACCTGCTACACAACCGACTGCCAGATCGCACTCAGACTTCGGTGTCGCCCAATAATCCACAACTCGACCTTCTGCCACCAAATGCTAACAGAAGATGACTTCGAACTTTATAACCTCTTTCCCGAAGCACTGGTCCAAGCTCTCGGATACCCATTATCACACAGCATGAACGTGCAACAAGACCTAGCACTGATGTTCATCGCCAACGCGACACTCTGTGTATCAATAAGTGAAGTCCTCGACGTCCAAGGCAAAGGTCGCACACGCCAAGGCTCATTCGCATCCGCATCATCCCCAACCAACGCCGAAACAGCTGATCACAGCGCTCGAGTCTCGGCCGTTGAACTCAAACTGGCTGAATGGGCAAGCACATTCCCATCATCTATCCAGACATACTCCTTCGAAACAAACAATATCGATGAAGAAAATACTCTTTCATTACAACGAAACCTCCTCCACATGCAATTTTACACCACCATCGCCGTATTCTACCAATCACAATCACTGCCCTCCTCCACATTCTGCGTTCAATACGCCGCGCAGCAAATTACACAGATCGCATCGGATTTATATCACAAGAAACTTCATCGACGACTACCGCTCGTCGGCGTAACAGCTATTCTCGTTGCATTGATTATTCATATCCCCGGAATAAAGAAAGCAGGTCCACAGGAAAGGGCACAAGCATTTCAAAACTTTCAACTTGGGTTAGAAGTCATGGCGGACCTGCAGGATGTTTATCAAGAGGCTAAGCAGATTATGACATGGGCTTTTAAGATTTTGGAGAATGTTGCTGAGGTTCCGTTTTCTCAGGCTGTGCAGGATGTTCATAGTTCATCGGAGCTTGGTTCTTGTTTATCTATGAGCGTGCCGCAGGTTATGTGACCCTTGATATATTTCTTCGATGCCAGGACTTGAGTTTGGTATAAATTTAGTGTATGAATAATAATATTTTTGAAGATCATCAATAATTTACAGTTTTATTTATGATTTATGTAGGGCACAGTAGTAGTAATATGATCGATTACACATCTAGTCGTCGTTTTAATCCGGCGGGATTGGGGGGGGGACCGGGTCCATATCCTGCCTTTTTTCAGCGTCGGTAATTATGATGATGAGGTTGAAGTGAGGTCAAAGTGTCGAGAAGTATGAGCCTAATCGAACGGACGTAAGGGAAAGGATCATTTTCGAACGAGCGTAATAATTGTGAGAGGGCAAGTCTAATCAAGGAGAAAGAAGAGAAGAATCCATCATACGAGAAAATCACAGTAGGATTCGAAAACAGATTACCCTTAGATACTGCCCAATAGCCTGCTACTCAGAAGCTGTCTCAGAAGCCGGAATACTTGACTGGTTCAACTCTGGAGGTACCACGAACTCCAGAAAGGGTCATCAAACAAAATCCTCGCTTAGGATTTACACCGTCACCTAAAGCAACTACTGGCAGCCAGGGCTTGACTTTCTAGACCCCAACTTTCACGACTGGAGCAAAGGTGACAAGGATGCGCTTGTCTCCATCGGTTCCCATAGCCTCTATCTGTCTGCTTCGGGGCCTGATCGCAAGCCTCGACAGCCTCTCATCGTTCTCATGCAAGGCGTTCGCAGCACTGTCGATGTGTGGGCTGCAGTGCGAAATCTTATGGTTCCATTTGCTCGTTGGTTGAACTACGATCGCTCAGGGATGGGCAGGAGTGAAGGTGTCGATCAGACACCACCAACCATATCTGCGGCATCAGTTGCAGCAGAACTTGAGACTCTCCTAATGAACGCCGGTGTTGAACCTCCGTTTATCATTGTCGCTCACTTGTGGGGAGGCTACACTTCTCGGGAATTTCTGAAACTCAGGCCCAATGATGTCGTGGGTATTGCGTTTGTGGACAGCGTTACTAAATATTTCTTTGACCGCATTATTACTGGTGCGTGGGGCTTCGAGGTTTTCATTCTTGCCATCAGTGGCCAAGAATTCCTTGAAGCCACTAGTCGTGGAACGCCCTATGTCCTATTCAAAGAGGAGTGGAAAGCCATCGAAGATGAGCGGGCTGAACTCCGGCATCAATCCACTGAGGCCAGTGAAGTGCTGGCAGTGCCGAATGGCGAAAGGGCATTGGCCCACAAAAAATAGCTCGACAAGCGACTTTGGAGGATTATCCTGTCGGTGTGATCATGGTGGATCAACCAAAAGATTTTCAGCGAATGTACGACTTCGGAGTGGCCGAAGGCAATGGAACGGAGCAAGCACGAACTTTGTTTCGAAAGTGTCTCGATAGATGGGCCGAGATGGATGAGGACTGGTAAAGAGAGCTTTTGAGTCTCTCTCGTCTCAGCAGATCTGTCCGTCTGCGGTGCAGGCACCATGTGCAGCTTTTAGAACCACAGAGCATAGTTGAAGAGATACAGGGGATCATGGAAAAGCTGCAGATAGTTATTGATCCGATAAGAGATCTTAACAAGCAGTGGGAGGTGGTCACCACGCTAGCTAGGATTTAAATGCTGAGGTATATCCCCTGCTGGATTGAAGCGTTATCCTACATGTTGACTTGAATCAAGGTATACTCTTTAATATTGGAAAATCAGGTGCAGGAGCCTTGTGTCTAAATTTGGATTACTGCTTGGCACTATATGTAATTAGTGAGCTAACACTCCGTGGACTTCAGTTAACAGCCTGGGTATTTCTCGGATCTGTATTGCGTTGCTTGGTTGCTATTTGTCTATCATGATAACTTTGGCCGCTCCTCAGAGCTCTTCTTATGCACCGCAGTCAACTCTTCGGCGAATGGCTTTTGACCATATGAAATCCGATCCTATATCAATGTCAGAAATTGCTCAATTAAGGGGCCATTACTCATAAAGAATTCCTTACAATAGCCCATTGCGGCAAAAGCCAGAGACACCAACGAGCGAGTGTCGATCCACCGCCAATCCAATACTTCCCCGTCGTTCCCCTTTCCACCTGACGTACAACATCGACGGAAAATGCTGCTGGAGATATACTCATGGGAACCTTCTCTGGCTGTCTTCTGATGATTTCCGTAATACCCAGATAATAGGAATCAGCGGGCAAATTCACGCTAGGAAGATTGTTCAAGAAGTTTGTTGCAACTCCGCCTGTTATCAAAGTGAGGACGCGCACGCCAAGGGGTGCGAGCTCAAGACGCCAGCCCTCGCCAGCCTGGATCAGAGCAGCCTTGGTCCCATTGTATATGCCTGTGAAAAAGATTAGTCCTGCTCATAGCAATGGCAAGGGATGATCACGTACTGCAAAACGGAATGGGAATACGCCCACCAACAGATGAATTATTCACAATGCACCCCCCAGCTGCGATAAGCATGGGGCTGAACACCTGGATCATCTCAAGGACAGCAAAGAAGTTTGAGTCAAAAACCCTTCTCGCTTCGTCGAGAGGAGTATCAAGGGCAGGTAGTTCCAACCCAAGACCGGCATTGTTAATCAAAACGTCAAGTCTGCCTCCAGTCTCGCGCTTGACGGTCTCTGCGGCTGCAGCGATGGACTCAGAGGAGGTAACATCAAGTGCCAAAACAGTGACATTGGATGCCTCATGTAATGAACTTGGAATTTTGGATGGTGAGCGCGCGGTTGCGTACACATGGTAGCCCTTGTCTTTGAATGCTTCTGCAAGGGATGCGCCAACTCCACCGGCTGAGCAGCCTGTAACTAGGCAGGTTTTGCGTGTGTTCATTTTGAATGAACAATCAGTTGAGAAACATGTTAGAGAAGGATAAGAAAGCTTCTGCGAGAGAGGGTTTTTATAATTTTACATGGCCGGCCATTTTGTCATGAGAATATGTCGCGTTTACCTCCAACCCCAATTTTGATTGGTTGCGTTCTCCGCTCCTTCATGGCCTTCCATTGGTCGGTAAATGCGGTGTATAGTCCCACGGATCTACTTCGTACAGATCTCGCGATGTCAAGCATTATCGGAGTTACGCGGTGCCGGAGAGTGGTGACATTAGAAGGAGCAATGTCTACTCGTCAAGGAATTTACAAGTACTGACTCTACTGATCCGATGATCTCGGGTTCTGGTGTACTGCGAGCCTCAAGTCACCTGACTGCAGTGCTTCTAGTCCACGTGACCAGAACAGTGTCTCTTATCTCATTGTGTTCGAATCGGTATCCGTAGTATCATGATCGATTTAGACGCTAGAATCTACTTCTCTGAGCATCATAAATCGAGGGGGATAGCTGTCAGATCGTCACCCGGCCAGGGAGGGACATGTCCATAATTTGTGAGTGCGTTGCCATCTTTACCGTTGACCAATCAAATCACGCCTCACGAAGCGGGACTCCAACTCGTAAGTTTCACCAACACCACCGCACGCGCCAAAGCGGCGAATGCATATCCGTTCATAATTATCGCGAATCTAGGCCCCAGAATTGAAAATATCGTTGACCACCAGGCATTCATCACCATAAGCATCTGCTGATTCGGCAAATGGACTGGCTCTACACCAGGTAGCATGCCTGTCCGACGAGCCAAGTCCTGTGTCAACTGTCGCAGGGCGAAGGCACGATGTTCGCTTTCAACACCCTGTTCGCGATGTGTGACTCGAAGCTTGGCTTGTCAGTATGCGACAGCTCTACCTCCTCTTGCGGACCGCTGGCCGAGGGGGTTCCGGCCTATTAGACCTGCCACAGACACCACAGTGAACAGTACTACGGTCGGGAATGCTATAAACGAGGTCTCTGACACTAACTTTACGGCACATGGTGCGGCGTCTGCGACTCTAACAAAGAATGGAACGCGATCTTCCAGCATGAATAAGCATGAGGAGGCTGGAATACCTACATGGCCGGAAATCGGAACAGGAATTCCACCATCGGACATGACCAACTTCTCGGGCTTCAATGAGCTCTTCGATGTCTTGGGGTCCATGAACATGACCCCAATTTCACAAGATGCGCCAAGCGCACATTTTCCCACATTCCCAGACATCATCTCCCCGCGCCTATTGAATCTAGACTTTTCCACTGTCTTCCCGGGCTTGGTAACCCCAAATTCAATGGATTCCAACCAAGGCACAAGAGTGCTGGAACCGCAATTATCGCAGCGATCGAGGTCACTTCAGCAAGGGTCCATGACAGCCAAAATGATTTTCAGTCGTATGAGTGATTATGGCCGTATGATGGCCGATGCCAAGTCACTCCCACCATTCATTCATCCCCCGTGCTGTGTTGGCTCTGGTGACGCGTGTTCCTCGGACGCAGCCCATAAATGCTTGCCTGAAGCTTTGGCAGTATGTTCCAACCTTGCGCATTTGTTTTATTCGAGGAGGTCAGGGAGCCACGACTTTGTGTGGAAGCAGATACGTTCACATCTAGGGCAGATGCGGGACGAGGTGAGCTTTATGGTCTGATGTAACGGTATAACCGAGCTGATGGCTGTCAGTACAATGGCTATGATGAAGGCCTTAAGCTGCACGCTCTGCAGGCGGCTCTGGTGTATGGGATGCTATGCGCTCAATGCATAGAATCCGTGTCAGTTGAGGATTCTACATGGGTGGTTGAAAGTATCGAGGTGCCCTATTTCCTGTCTTGAGTTCTGTTCCTTTACCTGACTTTGTATGTCTTTACAGACATTTGCCGAGGAGCTATACGATCTTGGCACATGGACATTGGATATGAATCAGCCATGTCCCGAGCGCAGCCACTGGGTATTTGTTGAGAGTCTGAGAAGGTGAGAACTGATTGCCTGAAAACACAATTGTAGTTCCAAATAAGTGCGGACCACTCATATTATCTACAGGATTGGCTGTCTTCTTTACCTAATCGACCTATTACTCCGGGTAGATACCCAGACACCGTCCGCGGGAGACTGTTCCGAGTTCTTTGATATGCCATTGCCTTGTTCCCGCGAAATTTGGCAGCCAATATCCGATGGAGATTGGAGAAAGCGATATCAAGAAGATATAGAGACAAAAAAACAAAAAGGACGACGAGGTTTGACACTGGGAATGCTGCTGTTAATACGACAGTCGGCAGCATGTGGTGAGGATATCACCATATTGGCTAGGGAGGGCTTGGCGGAAGAGCTGACTGAATGGTGTGAGCGGGCAGATGATTTATCAATGCTGCTGTGGATGGGGTTGACTGTCGAAGGAGATGGGCAGTCACAATTATATCAAGTAGGAACAAGCCCGGCACTGATGTAGAGTACGATTACAATGACCTTGAAATGGCGATCATCGAGGAGGGAAATATGGTCATAATATTATGAATCAAGGGTGAACGCCATACTTTCTAAGATGTCAATTCTTCACGGCATACCTATTCTATCATCGGTAAGAGATTCTTCAAACACCGACATCGGGAATGAGCCATCAGCCTCGGCAATGTGTCATGATCAATGAGTCACGGCAGAAATCGGCTCGCAAATAAACAGGCGCCCATTTCTATGTGACATATCTTTGTAAACAATTGATTCTCATTGATACTGTTCATTTGAACTTCATTTTAAGTTATTGCACCTTCGCTGCTCCGCTCAGGCCCTCAAGGTACCCCCGCACCCCCTCGTCAGGAGATCAAAGATCATCAATGAAGTGACTTGGAAATTGCAGATGACCAACGATGATTCCTTCCGAACTGAACTCCGCAACACCAAGGTGCTTGAAGGCCCATTCCCAGACCTGGATTTCGACACATTCCCAGAAACCCCACACGATGCTTTCAAGCTGTGGTTCCACGAAGCGGTCACCGCTGGAGTGAAGGAGCCGCATGCCATGACCCTCTCCACAGTCGATGAAAGTGGATACCCCGATGCCCGAGTGCTAATTTTAAAAAACGTCGACGCCCGGGGCTGGCATTTCGCAGTGAAAGCCGACAGTCCGAAAGGAAAACAACTGCATAACAATGAGCATGCCGCTTTGACATTCTACTGGCCGCAAGTTGCTCGACAGATTCGTCTGAGAGGAAAAGCTATCGCATTGTCTGACGAGGAGAGCGCTCTTGACTTCCAATCCCGTCCTCTGGCTTCTAGAATCAGCGCTATGGCCTCGAAACAAAGCGAAATTCTTTCAGGCCGAGATGCGATAACTCGGAATCTTGCTGAAACAGAAGCAAAGATGGCGGAAAACCCTCTTATGGGTGCCAAAAAATGGCGAGTTTATGCTGTTTTGCCTAATGTTGTTGAATTCTGGCAAGGGAGCGATACTCGTCTTCATCGGCGTCTTCAGTATATGTACAAGGAGGACGAGGATAAGTGGCAGAAAAACTTGCTCTGGCCTTGAAGTCGTCTAGCTGGTGTTACTGAAGTGCGCGGAAAGCCTTGAAAGAAGGACAAAGCCCACTGGAGCCGCCCCGGGCATTCCACCATGAATCTTGGTTAAAAATAAATTACAAAGAAACCGGAACACTTCTTCCTCCGGTCCATTGAGCCCCATATTAGAAATGGCCGACCATATTACTAATTTTCGTATGATATGCCACTTTGAAACTAAATTTATTGGCATATTATAATGCCTAATGGGGTATTCGGAATTTCAGGACCATTTAGTGCACATTCAACCGTGGCATTACCTCTATACCTCTGACAAAAGACCTTTGACTATGATGGATTTCTGCTCAAGCTTCAAGCTCAAATAAATGATCAAATGCCAAGATTGACTCTAACTTGGAGCCTAAGTCAAACCTTGGAAGCTAGTCACTTCATCGCCGATGGTTGTCCTTTGTTGCCAGATCTTGAGGTCCGCATCTTCCAAATATAGATAGAATAACCTTCACTTCTTTGAGCTTGCTTCATTCTTTCTTTTTTCCAACGGTTGTCCTGGACATTTATATTTATAAATTTCCATTGCTTGCTCTTGAGAATTGTCAGTTTTTTCCTCGAAACATTTCATCTATATCCAACTACAATCATACCTAAAACCCGAAAATGGTCGCTAAACACGGAAGCAAGAAGAGACGTGCCCCATCCCCAGCCGGTGGGAAAAAGGCGACCAAGAAGTTAAGGGCTGACGAACCCGAGCCGATCGTAGCGAATGACGGCGCCCGAGTTGTATCTCGTGGGATCAGTTTCAAGGATTTAGATCTTGATACATCTTATGTGGGAAAGGTTCTCGGGCCTGACCGATCGGCCCGTCCTGGCAGACAAGAGTGGGAGTATGTTGAAAAGGATATTTCAGCTGGAAAGCTTCCAACGGGCTGGAACTATGAGGAGCCTGACCTTGACAAGCAGTATGTGCTAATTCTGTCTTGCACAGATAGTTCAATATCTTGGTTACTAATGTCCATTTTAGCGATATCGATGCACAAATTGAGAGGTGCCATGAAAGAATCAAAGAGAATATTATGCCCCATATTTTCAAAGCTAAGCTTGCAGAATACGAGAAACGAAAAGTGACCAAGCGGTACGTACAGTACCGGTCCATTCTTAGGGAATACTTATTTATAAAATCTTAGGCAATTGATCGAAAACAACCCTGGCCTTGATTGGATGGTCATCCAACGCTTAAAGACACTACAGGAAATTGATAACTGGCTCGAGGAGGGTGGGGACAAGTACAAGTTGCGGGGAAATGTGAAGGCCGTCACAGATGCCTACAAAGCTAGGAAGCTGAAATGGAACCCAGGTCTAGTGACCTACTGGTCCAAAGGAGTTCAGGTGAGTGAACCTAGACCTTGGGACATTGAAGAAAATGCAGCGATTGCGACTCGCTTCGGGGGCGATGAGGACTTCTGGGTTGAAGAGGTAAGTTAGTGCTTAATGTGGTCGAGATACAATACTGAATCGTTGTACCAGTGCCAAACTGAATCCGAGCAAGTGTTGCTGGGACACACGTGGTATGGACAGCAGCAATATATGAATCCTGGGACGCATCATGTTCAGGTGAGTTGAGAATGGGAATTGATGAGATGAAGGACTAAGACTGACTTTTTTTTAGCACCATCTACAAATTCGGATTTTTGAAAATGACAACATCGGTGAACCTGGAACGATGGCCCTTGACCTTAACGTCATTGATGATAGTGGAAGTGATTTTATGTGCATTTATGAATCGGACTACGACGACCTACTTAGGCTCTGTAATACAGCCGGTCTCCACTGTGGAGCTCCAGTGTCCGGCGTGGCGTATGTGAAACAGTTCGATGGCCACCGAGCACTTTGTCATACAAGGATTCTCTGGGTGAACATTCACATCCCAGGTACCACCTCAGACATAGATGAACCTCTAGGAGCTTGGACACAGGTCCGCTGTGTTCTGTGGAGCCACTCTCGACACGCGATACATGCCCCCCCAAGAATCAATGGGCCATGGCTAAGATCGATTCTTTTCTCTGCATCTTACCCAAATGGTGATGGCAACATCGGGAATAATGTTTCCTTCTTTCGATCGAAGAGCTGGTTTAATGTAAATATGCCAGTCGTGCGCGATGGCGTTGACGATCGACCTGTTACACGTGTCCTTCAATATGGGATCTAGGAGTATGCCTATTGCAGTTCATCCAAAGGAATGGGCAGATAGCTTTGGAAGGCCGGTTAATGGCAACAGTCATGCGGAATGATTCGAGTTTGTCTTGATCCGGGAGGGGGGGGCTTAAATGTTTTGTTGTACTTCAATTCGGATTTCCTTTCTTTGTACGGATTTTATCAACGTTGACAGATGCTCATGCTATGATTATTGAATATTATCTTCATTTCAAAATTGATTGTTCTTTTGTTCCAAGTCAAAGGGTAGTTCAAGTATCGACATTAGATTCCATTTTTTCTTCAGCATTCTAGGAAAGCGATGAGACTAGCTTTCACAATCCATGATGTAGATCTAGCCCGTACATGCGTTTAATCCTTTTACATGTCCCTTGGAGTGTTAACACACCCGGGTCTAGAATCTATAGACCTTGTCTTACTACACAAAGTCTAGTGTGGCTCACAAGCCTTCATGAAGTCTGGGGGTTACACTCACGCCGAGAAATAAAGATATGTGCGTGAACTTTTGAAGTATTTCTGTCAATGGGGTGCACTACAGTGGTACAAAGAACGTTCGCCAAGTATCCACGGGCGGTCATATCTACTCCGCATAGGCCAGACGGCTACATAGGCAAGGGCTGTGTGCCACATCAAGTCAAAATTTCGGTATTTCGTGATCGGTGACTCACATGACTGAGAAATGGTCGCAGGAATACTCCAAAATGCCAAGGTCAAATCTAATTTTGTGCCAAAAATAATGAGACCAGTTCCCCAATTTATGTCATACCCATCAGCGGATGAGTGCTGTCAGACCCTTATATTCAATTTCCCATGGGCAGATAGACTATCACTTCTTCATCTACTCAATTTCCAAAAATCTCAGTTACCATGCAGCTGTTCACACCTCAGACTTTCTGCCTTGGGGCTGCTATGCTACCATTGGCAGCTACTTCCCTAGACTCCGCAGTGGTTACTATATCCGACAGACTGGAATCTGGAAATTTCAACGCTACTGAGCTTGCGAAAGTGGAGGAATTTATCAACTTTCTGGCGCGTCAGGCTCAGGGTTCAGTTGTTTGCACTCTGTCATCCTTCCATCTAGGACAGGCCTGCCGTAAGATACTCCTTGCATGATATTCGACCGATTTTTTGACCGCACCTTACAGAGGGAACGACTTGTGTTTTGGCCCCCGATGCGTTGCACTTTGTTTGCCCTTAGCGTCCAGTTGTCTCCCAGAGAGAGGCTTGGCAAATCTACTTTATTTACCTTGGAAAGTAGACCTGAATACACCCTTGCCTTTGAACTCTTTTCCAATTTCGATTCTCGGATAAAATTTATTCATACATGAACGGGATATGTTCTATAATCCCCGTTGCCTAGTGTAGAAGAGCGGATAAATGTACGACTAAAAACCGAATTTTGGCTTTCCGTCCCACATAAGAACGTTATATCGACGTGGGGCCTTAGGCAATTCGACTTTCCATCACCAATGTAGTTTCCAGCGCCGTACTGTGGGAAGCCTAGAGGTAGGAACCAGTCATGAGAAAAATCACGGAAGAAAGAAAAATATGCAAGGCCCAATTTCTTTTCCTCAAGTCTCCAGTTCCGTTTCAACTTAATTCGTTGACATTTTGCAACTGCAACACACAATAGACCAGACTCATTTCACAACTTCATCTCGGGTTCAACAGGGCATTTCAAAATTACAATTACACACAGGCCGGGTATCAATTCTTTCACGTGAAGTGAAACCAGATGTCTATATAAAGCCAAAAATGTTCCCGCAGTCCATACAGATATCCAGGAAACAAGGCCGCGTCCACATCCACAGATTCCAAAACAGAAGTGTCCAAGGTTTACCTTGATCAATCATCACCATGAAGGCCCAGACCATCGTTGCCACTTTGATCTCCGTCTGTGTTGCTGCCTCCGCAGTTCCAGCCAGCAGCGGCTACAAGACTGTTGAGTTGAGCGGAAGCCAGCTCCAGAGTGCGCTTGCCAAGTCCAACAAGGGTGCCAGCTTCGATGTCGACCAAGTCATCAACTGCACCGTTTCGTACACCCTCGCTCTGAGTATGACCTCCCGTTCTGATCAGAACCTTGGAACCTGCTAATCTGATCTACTAGGTGCTGGTGGACCCCCATACACCATTGACCTCGCCAGCCTCGACCTGTCCAACTGCACCTACACCTAAATTAGGTCATCAATGATCAATCGTCAGTCAGTCTGAGCACTACCAGTTGTTGAGGGGGCCTTGTGGTTGCCGTTGAGATACTACATGGCTTGGCACAAGGGGATGTATTTACTTGTCAAGCGAGCAAATAACTGGTTATAAGACATCGAGGCGCCTATGTAGAGCTGATAAAGCTTGTAATTGCATTGTAGTCGACATTACGTGCAGTAAAAGAGCTCACTCCAACCCTTCAATGCCATTCGCAATGCTCACCTTGATAGGTGTGAAGTCAGACTGCCCAAAGAAGCCACGAAGTAAGATCTGCGCTCTTATGCGTGGTAAAATCTCCGTCCGATCCCGTATCTCATCCTTGGGCGGGTCCGGGATTTTCTTGTTATCCGGTCGTAGTTCGCGAAGAATCGGCACTACATCGTTCCAATTCGTTTGTTCCCCGAACGCAAATATACGTTGCGATTTAACGCCCTCATCTAGGAGACCAACAACGCAAAGCTTAGCGACATCTTCGACATCGACGAACCATTCTATATAATAATCAGTCACACGACCAAGAGAGTATATCTCGTATAATACGGATGTCTTCGGGAAGGCAGCAGCCATGAAACGTACGTTCAGGGAATGAAAAGGCCGTGCTATCCCCACCGAGTAGCTTGCGTAGGTTACCCATAGTGGAACCAAATATCTCTGGGTGAAGAACTTTCCCAACCTGCTCGCATTAGCCTGGAACTGAAATCTGTTGGGAATTATGACCTACAGTGAAACATGGTAAGATTGAGTTGAATGCAAATGATCGTTCTTCACTCTCCATCCACTTCCAAGCCTCTTTTTCTGCTTCGATTTTCGATGCGGCATATATCGCCATTCTCCTATTTTGCTCTGGAATTGTTTCATCCCATGCGTCTTTCACGGCCCTTTCGTTGTAGTTGTCTTACGCCATAATCCGTCAGTCTTTGAAGTTCCTTGCAAACTTTGAAGCTTACCTTGGTGAATCTCACGGCCTCGTGGGTCCGGATAAAGGTTATCGGTAGTACTAGACGAAGAGACCAGAACAACACGTTTGATGCTTGCTGTTTTAGCAGCAGCTTCCAGCATGTTGTGGATTGCCCGGACAACCCATGGAATAACGGCCTTGGGATCATTGGAAAAGCTCACGTCGGTTGCCTGAACTCAGTTAGTTATGTTACTTAGTGCCTCTTGGAACTTGTCATGAGCAATATGGCGATATATTTTAAAGGCTTACCAGATGAATAATCCCATCAATGCCATGCAGGTGGTCCTCAATATCACTTTGGTTGTCGAAGGAGGAAAGCTCAATAGTGTCAAAGACATCTGCGCCATATTTCTCCTCGAAATATTTATTCAACCATGGCTTTGGTGTGCGGACTGTTCCTCGCACCAAATACCCTAGCCTCAACAAGGTATCAACTACATGTGAAGCAATGTACCCATTTGCTCCAGTGACAAGTACTCGTGAGCCCGGAGGTAGAGCGTATGCATTGTTCTCCATTTTGTATTGTCTAAAGAGGTATTAGTAAGCAGCATGGCAGAAGCCGAGGACATAGTTATAACATACCAGGATATCGACAGGGATGACGGTTCTCCTTGTTTGATTTGCTCAGATTTATCTTTGTCACTTCGGTTGATGATACGACGGGATCGATTTGTGTGGAATGCGGGGTTCGGGGTTGTCGGTGGCTTCACCTTGTACCTATGATGTCACTCTACATGTGCGGTCAAGGTAGACCCCAAGGGGTTGGTCACACGCTGGTAGTTAGCCGAAGTGCGCTGCGTTATGTTATAATAAATTTCAAACCATGGTGGTGTCTCAATGAATACATAGTCTCTACATGCTGAGCTGTATGTGAGGTAGTAGAAGGCATTACGGAATGAAAAAAGAAATTTATAGCTAAATCCATCTATGCCACAATATTTCCAAAATGTCAAACTAAACCCCAAACCCGTTGTAAAAGCCAAAGTATTCTAACCGCAGGCTCCAGGAATCGGAGACACCACATCTAGTCAATAGTTCCTTCCGGCAAGATAGAAATGTAATTCAAAGGGGCAAACTCGGTACCATCGGGTTGCCCAACAATCTTGAGGACATCACCCGTCATCACCGGGACGCCAGGGAAAGTAATTCTCGTTGCCGAATGTCCATCCAAATACTCCGAGAAATCATGACCAAGTTTGTCTTCCAAATCCCCGGACCAGGATCCAATCAGCTGCCTATTGAGGAAAGCCTCATACTTTGATCTCCCACCGAGATGATCGTAGTAATTAACCGCGATATTATAAGTCCCCGGCGGAAAGTCCAGCTTCGTTTCTGCGGTACCAGAGACTTGACTTGACTCAGTAATGATGGCCTCTCCTCCCGATGCTGCCTCGGCAGGAGTAACAGAAACAACCTTGTACCCCGACAATTTCATGTTCTGTGCCTCAATACGCCAAGGGTGGTTTCCGACGCGATTCTTCTCATCAGGGATTTGGCACTTGTTGAAATAGAAGTAATTAACGGAGTCGCGCCACACGATGGCATGACCGGCCTGATAATTCAGCTTGAACGCGACGTGCTCAAATCGGTGATCATCGATCAAACCCTTTAGCTTCGCCCATTCCACAGGGAAGGTCTGAGCATGCTCGGCACCTTCGTAGTGCGCATCATAGAAATGTTGAATAACCGTTTTCCCAGACTTGAGACGATGAGTATAGGGAACATGATGAAACCAGAGAAGCAGGTCATCAGGCGTGGTCTCGATATTCTCAAAAACAGCGGCGACTTCAGCCGGATACTGAGCTGTATTCCCCGAGCCCGTAGCAAGAGTTCGATCCATGCCAATAGAATGATTATTCGCACGAGTCCATTGACCCCATCCGTTCCCATCCTGAGATCCAGGACTAGGACCGTAATGCGTGTAGATGATATCGCAGAGTGTCTGAATACCAAGGTTCCCGCTGTAGTTCTCATATGTAGGCCAGGACTCCATGGAGATCTTGGTTACGGTATCAACAACAGTTTGATCCAAGCTGAAGGTGAGACGAGCCCAGTCTTGGATAATGGATGTCGGATCGGAACATGGGTCCCAAGTCATCCGACCGTAGGCGTATAGGTTGGATAGGGAGAGGTGATGACCGATCCAGGTATCATCACTTCCAATGTTGAGAACGGTGGTATATCCACTGCGACTCCAGCCTAGACGCTCACCAGAAACGATATCGCGAATTGGCGATGGTTTCCCATCAATTCGCATGTCGAAGTCCAAAATCTCCTTCCATAGTGGCGCCATGTAGACAAAATGAGATTGTTGTCCAAGATATTCCTGCGCGACTTGGAATTCGATGACAGCCTTGGTTTTCCGTAGGTTTGCTAACAAGGGTGACGGCGGCTCTCGGACTTGGAAATCGATGGGACCCCATTTAATCTGAACGATAACGTTGTCCTCGAACTCCTCATCCAGGTGCTTGAAGTATTCCACTGCGGCATTGGCTCGGTCATTTTTCCATTCAGACTCTTCCAAGTGGTGATTGTAAACAAAGGCCCGGTACATGACAACGGCATCGCCGTATGGTTTTAGTGCTCGGGCAAACATGTTCGCGCCGTCGGCCAATGTGCGGTTATAGGTGAGCGGTCCCGGCTGACCTTCTGAGTTTGCTTTGATGGTATACCCAATCATGTCAGGCACTTTCTCGTAAACTTTCGCGGTGATGTCTTTCCACCAGTCATTGACTGCAGGATCGAGTGGGTCGGAGGTAGGTAGACCGCCAAACTCTCTGGGTGAGTCGAAGTAAAGAGAGATGCCGATTCGCACACCCCAAGGACGCATGGTGTCTGCAATGCGACGGAGGCCGTTCAGGTTTGTTTCATTGAAGAGCTTGGGGTTTGCGTTGACGTTGTTTACGACCACGGCGTTCAAGCGGATAGAGGAAAGGAGACGAGCGAACTGGGCGATACGCGTCATATCCTGGACAACCTCACCATCCCGGAAGAAGATTGACGGACCCGCGTATCCTCGCTCAATACTTCCATCCAAATTGTCCCATTGATTAACCCATCGTATCGGTGCGCTGGGGTTGTAGGCTTCTGCGACGGGTGTGAAATTTCCTTGTGCCAAACGCATCAGGTATTCGAAGGCACCATAGAGAGCACCGCGATCATTCTGACCAAGGATATGAACACAGTCATTTCTGGCTTGGGTGTTGAGCCAGAATCCATCCTCTTTGAGTGTTTCGATTTCATCGTCCTCACCTGCTGCGAATGCCGTGGTGGTACCAACAACGAGAGAGCCCGAGAGATCATCACTCAGATCAAAAGAGATGTCGACGTCCTGCCCAAGAATCTTCTTAAGTCCCTGTTGTAGCTCCTTTCCAGCTGTGTAGACAGGGCTCGTTTCGGATTTGTTCAAGACAATAATCTTGGAATATTGGCGATGTCTCGCTTTGATTTCCGCTGGCAAGGCAGAATACCTAAGCCAGCCATCGATTCCACTCTCTATAGACATAGTGAAATGATTGAGAAACAAGTAAATTGAAGAGCATATTGTACCCCTCAGGCGGGGTAGCACCACGACTTTTATCGTACCCTGGTCACTATGAACCGGCCAGAAGAGCGATTTATCCGCTGTAGGCTAAATGTCGGACATAGCTTACATAGCTTAGGCAATAGTAAAAACCCAGTATTGGGTCATGGGCTGAGGAAGCTGAAGTCGTGGGGGTAGAGTACGTGGCCCGTTCGTGGCTTGATACTTACTAGTCAATTATAGTCATAATGCGGACTTCTGGCCTGGGTATTACCTGAATCTTAAGTTTTGCTTCGACATCGCCAGGACGCCTTTTTCCACGACAAGGAGGCCTGTTAATTTCTCTACGTTGAATTAAACATCAATCCCCGACCGAAAATCGGCCATAATCATGAATAAACGTATGAATCGACCAACCAATTTCAAGAGAAGAATATATGTAAAAACTTGCTTTAGTTGCATCTACATTTAACGAAATGGTGAATGATGCCAAAATGGGAACTAAATTAATGAGAATTTATCACACGGCGTTGCTGGAGATTCACTCTGGTAAATCTCGTGGCAAGAAACTATAGATTCATTGCAACTAAATACCCTATCATCCCTGCTTCCTGATAACCTCTGCTGCATCTTCCTCAATCTGAGCATCTTTGAACTCCCATGCCTTCAAGTCCCTAGCGAATAGAATATCAAGTTCCTCATAAGTACGTCCACGCGACTCAGGAAGACGGAAATACGCCCAGATAAGAATAGCAATGGTGAATCCAGCAGCCAAAAATGCCGTCTTGCCTTTCCAGTCACCCGCTGTAGGGTTGAGCGTATATGGAGCAACAGTGGAGCTAAACACGTTGGCGACATTGTAGGCGTTGCGGGCAAGAGAAATACTCTTCGATCGGAGGCGAGTAGACGAGATCTCGCCAACAATGATAAACGCGATCGGGCCAATGGTTAACTCGTAAAACACGTACCAGAGGAGGTACATCGCCGATTCTCCATATCCGAGGCCTGCGGTTTGTTTCACACAGGACATGATCCCGATGAGAAGCATGGACATGCACATGCCACTGTAGCCAACGAAGAGGACAGGGCGGCGACCGAAGTTACCGGTGATGAAGACCGAGAGTAGAGTGCACAGGAAGTGCAGACCAGACTGGCCGACAGACATCTTGTATGCATTAGAGGTAGACAGGCCAGCCTGCTCATAGAAGTAAGTCGCATAGGAGGTGATGGCAAAACCGCACAGCACTTGAGATGTCCAGACGATGCAGCCAATCTCGGTACGCCATGCGTTCGAGCCACGGAAGCAGTCCAGAAATGACGCCCCCTCAGTCATAACCTTTTCCAGCTCTGTAGTCTGAAGCATGAGTGCGACGGATTTCCTAGCGTGGTCGGGGTCTTGTGAGGAGGTGAGGCGCTTCATCGACTTCTCTGCTTCCTGGATGCGACCCTTGCGAACCAGCCACCATGGAGACTCGGGGGCAAAGATGAGCACCGGAACGATGATCACTGGCCAGACCCACTGCACAGCAAGTGGGATTCGCCATGCCCAATCTCCGGTATGTTTATCCAAACTATCCAGGATACCGGTGGCGACGAATTGACCGATACCCCAGCAGAGGACGACGTAGGTCTCGAGGTAGGATCGAAGTACGACAGGTGCAACTTCGGAGGCATAGGCTGGGGCCAAGGTGGTGAACACACCCCAAGCAAGACCACAAAGAAGTTCTCCGACGAAGAGCACCTCGACCCTCGTGGCGAAGAAAGGCATGAAGAGGACGGCGACCAGGAAGCCTAACGTCCCCAGACAGGTCTTCTTGTGGCCCCACCTCTCAGTCAAGAATGCATTGATGTAGATACCGACAATATTTCCCAACGGACTTGCGAGGCCCAGCGCAGTTTGCCATTTGGGTTCCAGTTGATAAGATCCCGGCTTGCTGGTCTCATGGCCGAATTTCTTTTGGAAGGCCGGGAAACCGAAAAGCGAGCCGATGAGAGCGGTATCATATCCATCCAGAATGACAACGAGAGAAACAACCATTGTCCACATGCATGCTTTCGGGTACAACTTGACCGCCTGAACGAAGGTCAAGCTGTGCTCTTGGATCGTCGCATTCCGAGCATCTTCGGCCAGACCCACCCAGCCTTGTAGCTCGTGGTCGTGAGCCATTTCATCATGGGTGATGTGGGGCGCATCATCAGATTTCACCGGAGTAGACATGATGACAGTTGACTCAAGGACATGAAAGGGGGAAATCGCTGGGCGACTGCTTGTTATTAAATCGGTTCAAATGGCACGGCGCCACCAAATATTCTCAGGAATGCTACTAGTCTGACTGGCTGGAGCATGCTTCTCATTTTGCCGGATAGCATAATATCAAACAAGAAATGACTGATCAGGCCATGTGATTAACCGCAGGGATATAGGCTCGATTGTAGGGATTGGATATCCCGGGACTGGAAGATACTGATTCGCGGTTGGGGAAAAGTACGCGTGGCGTCAGCCACTACTCATAAGAGGGGTCTTAAAGAATTCAGAACCTCTTTGATAAGTCGGTTGTGTGGCCGTTTTCCCGTGGACACATAAGACGTGTCTAGCAAGAAAGGCTATTTTTACCAACGTGCAGTTTCCATATACAACTCCATATTCATACCCATGGATATTCTAATTCAACACATTGTCAAAGATAGGCATACACGCATCACGAGGCTCTAAAGTTGGTTGACACAACGCGGTAAAACTTCGGCAACCTCGGCAATGTTCAGCTGTTTACTCTGGGGTAAAAAGTGAACTGTGTGGGGGGTTCCCGCTAGCATGACTATCACCATTTCGCCGATTATTTCCTATGCAGAATAGAGAGAATATCTCAGGAAACAAGAGAAACCAAATGCTTGAGATCTTGGCTTAAACCCAAAATCCCCGTCTTACCCCGCGTGTCCCCACGCTTTCCCCAGATTGACCACAGACTAACCAGATCCATTCGGACCTGCAGCTATGGAGCAATTCGCTTACACGAATTTAGCCAGCAGGCGACTTTAGCCAAAATCAGATTTATTGGTCGTTCAAGGTCATTCAGAGATGCGACTCGTGGAAAAATGCCTTCCCCAGGAAAGCAAGCTGTTCTTTACCCGGAACCGCAGTCTGGGGTAATAGCCTATGTTCATTTATCCATATTTTTTGAAGAAGCTTCCATTAGCTTTTGCAAGACCAACTGACTGATTTAAGCAACTCGCTTCTGCCAATTGGTACTTACTTCCAATTGCATGGCATGAACATATCCTAATATCTCAATATGAAACTCTCCATCATTGACCAGATCTTTCTGCTGGGCACATTTCTCTCCGTCACAGCAAGCCCGACTACCTCCTCCCATGTCTCCGTTTCCGTCAACCCGAAGACCCAATTCCAAGAGATAGATGGCTTCGGAGCGTCGCAAGCATTTCAGCGTGCCGAAGATATCTTTGGCAAGTACGGTCTACCCAAGGTCAATCAGACTCTCGTTCTGAATCTTCTCTACGACGAAGAAGTTGGTGCGGGGTTCACGATCCTGCGAAAT
The DNA here is from genome assembly GCA_030710325.1 of Penicillium sp. 91 TS-2023. NCBI lineage: Eukaryota > Fungi > Ascomycota > Eurotiomycetes > Eurotiales > Aspergillaceae > Penicillium > Penicillium sp. 91 TS-2023. The sequence goes on along the minus strand of JARWGP010000021.1, from coordinate 5,473,240 downwards.
GGAATTGGCTCGAGCAATTCCTCCACCAGCAACCTCATGAACTCCATCGAGCCTACCGACCCCGGAAGCCCAAGCGCAAAGCCCGATTACGTGTGGGACGGTTACAATAGTGGGCAATTCCCGCTGGCGCAACAGGCCTACTCTCGGGGCCTACAGACGTTGTACGCAAATGCCTGGTCTGCACCCGGGTATATGAAAACGAACGATGACGAGAACAACGGCGGATACCTCTGCGGTGTGACAAACGAGCACTGCTCAACTGGGAACTGGATGCAGGCGTATGCGAACTATCTTGTTCAATACGTGCGATTCTACAAGGAGTCCGGCGTCGACGTGACACACCTGGGCTTTTTGAACGAGCCCCAGTTCGCAGCTACCTATGCCGGTATGCTCTCCAATGGGACCCAAGCTGCAGACTTCATCCGCGTCTTGGCGAAAACCATCAAAGCTTCCAACCTCGACGTGGAAATTACCTGCTGTGATGGTATCGGGTGGGATGACCAGGAAGCTATGATGGCTGGCCTCGAGGCCGGTCCGGACCCAGCTATCAACTACCTCGATATCGTTACCGGCCACGGATACGACTCTGCACCCACCTACGCGCTCAGCACCAAGAAGAAGACCTGGCTTACCGAGTGGGCTGATCTCACTGGGGACTCCACCCCATACACATTCTACGAGAACGGTGGACCCGGCGAAGGGATGACGTGGGCAAACCACATTCAAGTCGCACTGAGAGACGCAGGGACGAGCGCATTCCTGTACTGGATTGGAGCTGAGAACTCGACCACCAATAGTGCACTGATCAATCTCATTGATACGGAGGTCGTCCCTTCGAAGCGGTTCTGGGCTTTTGCACAGTTCAGCAAGTTTGTGCGGCCTGGGTCTCGTCGGATTGAAGCGACCAGTTCCAGTGCCAATGTCACAGTTAGCTCGTTTGAGAATAAGAGTGGGAAAATTGCCACGCAGTTGCTTAACCAGCTTGATGTGGAGGTTGATGTTAGTGTGCAGATTTCCGGGGTTAAGGCTGGTGTTACTGTGACGCCTTATATCACTAACAATGATTATGACTTGGAGGCCTTGGCCAATATCAAGGCGGGCAGTGGTGGGACATTCAAGACCCAAATACCTGCCAAGTCCATGGTCACCTTTGTTACTGCTTAGGTGTTCTCAAGGTGTCAATGACATGTATATAACATACGCATCAAATCAAAGTACATACTACCACAGATTCAGTAATATCCATGGGTTAGAACTGAAGTGGTCACAACCATCAAATTCACGGCTCATACTTACTATAAGGGTATCTATGACACCCAGTTTGCGAAGTCAGTTGTGAAAATTCCCAATGGAATCGCATCCGCCAACGCATGGAAAGCCTCCAAATTTGGGTGCAAACGATCCCCCGAATCAAACTTCTCCGCCAGAACGGAAGCCTGATGGTCATCCCGTAAGACTTGATCAAAATCAATAACACGATCAAAGGTCCCGCTATTCCGAATCCAGTCATTGACCCTCTGTCTTGTTATTTCTCGCTGTGGATGCGAGTACCAAGTAACACCCGCTTCCTCGGGATCAACAATTACCTCCCCCTCTCTGCGTCCAAAAGGCGTGATAGTCGCAGCGAATATTCGTATCCCACACGCATGGACCCTGGTGGCGATCTGTTTGTATCCAGCGATTAATCGATCTCCGATAATCTTCTGGCTTTCTTCGTCTGCATCCGCAGTGCCTATGTCGTTTACGCCTTCAAAGAGAAAGACTTGCCTCACCCCTCGGAGGGAGAGAATATCTCTATCCAGACGGCTGAGTACGTTTGGTCCGATTCCGTCGGTTAAAATCCTGTTCCCACCTGCTGCTTGGCTGATTATTGAGATCGAGGCTGTCGGCTGGTATGATTGAAAGCGAGAGAAGAGGAGGTTCGGCCAGCTTAGTCGGTATGTCAGCTTCAGATCTGCTCTTGATTCTGGAATATCTCACGTACCGATCATCTCCATTTGTTGTACTACAACGGCCATCAGTTATGCTATCCCCAATGATAGCCAATGTACCCGTATCCCGAGGCGCAAGTATTTCAATTCCGGAGATGTAATACCTGGTTTTTCACCTTGCGATTAGATGTCAAAACACCAAGTAGGTACAGGATATAGCTTACCAGTGCTCAATCTCTTTAACCGAATATCCTGTAAAATCAGAATCGGCCACCCGATTTCCCAACACACAAAAAGAACTTGTGCGACTCCCAGGATGACAGGTAATCCCCGTCTGACTGTTCTGTCCAGATTCAAGAAAAATGCTGATTGTAAGCACGATTCCCGCCGGTAAAGGACCCAGGTCCACCGCATCCGAAACGGTCAGCGCCCCACCTGAGATCGTCGTTGTCGACTCGCCGTTGAAGGTCACTTTCCTCAGGGTGGATAACTCGATGGCATTACTTCCAGAAATACCATATTTTGCCAGTGCGACAGTTGTCTCGGTTATTATCAGATCGTCAGCGCCAAAGGCGTTCGAGAAGCGGAAGCGGAAGTATCGTGCTAGACCGAGAGTAATCTTGACGCTCTGGCGGATTGTGGTGCCATGGAAAATCAAATTATCTTGGTTCTGGAGATGCAATCAATTTCCATGCGCATTTTTGTGGTGAGCAGGTGTAATACAAATGGCTTGGGTGGGAGTTTGTCTGGTTCTGCAAGCAGTGGCATTGCGGTCCACGTGTGGATCCAGTGCTGTTTTGCGATCATCTGGGCGGCGGATCAGATGCAAGGTTGAGTTATTGTCGAGATGTGAGCTTTCCGAGATGCGCGTGGGGTACAATTATAACCGACTAGCATTTTGCGGCTAATCGGGAGTGTGACCGGATAAATACGAAGCTACCAATCCCTAAAGAAATGTGCGGAATAGATGTACGGATTTTAGGCCGTGCTCGATGGTTTCCCGTTCTGGCATAGTGCTCACTAGGCTTCCCCAGCCCCATGCCCGGACCAATGATGAAGGCTGCGCAGCAATCTTGGGCAACAAGCGCGAGAAATATTTGACGAAAGGCCGTCGAATCATACATCCAACAGACCCAGGCATTAGCAGACAAGTTCATTGTTTGATTGCTGATGTTTACAAAGGCGCCTCTGGTGAAGCTCTTCTAACAACTCTCATCACGAACTACCCTGAACTGGGAAGACGATGGTACCCTGAACTTTTGACAAAGGCGCTTAAACAGCAGCATGAAGCAAAGAAGTTAGACGATGCCAATATTTTTAGAAAGGCTCAAGCGGCTTGAATACTCAATGGGAGGGAGACTAAGCACTTTCAAAACCTTCGCAGCCATAAGCAGATTAGTAAAATTCCAACCCGTGGTCTACCTAAAGTCCCTTCATAGAGGTACATATTTGTAAATTCCACAAGCGGCTACACAAGCAGCTAGTTCGCTAGACGCAGGGCGTTAAATTAGTTTTCAACATATTTTTTTATGTGGGTATATAGAGCTAATAAATCCAACCAGTCGCCAGGTAAATCATGATCATCGTCGCGCACTTCTAAGAATTATACGCTCCCTTGCCCGTCTCTTCCACCCCTTCATGCCCATTGTGATAAAGATGACTCCATTCCAAAACCCGCGCAAAGACCCAAATGCACTAACAGCAACAAGCAGCGGAAACGACTCCAAATCCGGATGAATAAATGTGGACACCCGATTAATCGTCGGCGCAACCCAAGTAGCCAATAAAGCCAGAAAAAAAAGGGACGGCATAAGAATATATTGTTTGAATGAGACGCGACGCTGTTTTGAGGATTGGTAGTTCATCGGTGCTCGATTTGCTGGAGGGCCAGGAGTAATGGCTTGTTCGACGGAGGAGTGGCTCGTGATGTGCGAATCCGAGACATCGGCTTTGTCTGAATCTGGGAGGGTGGAGGTGGCTTCAACGGTTGTTATTACTGAGACTTGGGTGTGTTCGGGGTTGAAATTATTGGAGGAGAGGTTGGAGGTAAGGGCAATATGGTCGTCATCTGTGAGTTTGAATTCGTGGCGGAGGCGGGAGATTTCGATGCCAATTAGCGCGTAGAATAATAGTACAATGGCTATGGTGAGCCTAGAATGTGATATGGGTTAGAGGATGAAGAAGGACAATGCTGCTCGGCAAGACATACCATACGGGGCCGTAGTATAGGATGAGGCGTAGGATGATCCACCTTGGAGATATCGAGCACCAGATCTATAAGAGTCAGTTTCTTTCTCTTGACTGTTTGCGATTGGAACCCCACCGTCTCACTGCCATAAACTGGCCCCTTCTCATCAGAACGAATGAATAGAAATACCAACGCAGGTATGAAAGTGAGGGCAGTAATGCCTCCAATATATTTCGGTTCAAGTCTTTGCAAGTAATGAGCATCGAAGTGGTGGAAAACAACAAGATAGGTATCTAGCGCCATAGCCAATGTCCATAGTACATCAGCCAGTGGGAACCTAGAATAGTCCGCGGTTAGTCCTGCTGTACAATGTTTGCTGCATCTAGAACCTACATCTGCAGAGCAAAACCCTGAAACTGGCATATAGATGAAAGATCTCCGGACTCCGGACCACTAACAGAGATCATAGTCGCGACCGAATCGAACAAGTTATAAAACGCATTGAAAAAGATAATGCGATGGATGGGGCTCCGAAAGTGACGAGAAAAAACAAAAGCACAGATAATCGTGATTGTCCCCAGCATGGATAACGCAGAGCTAACTCGCCCCGCGATACCTATTGAGCTGATCTGCTCCGTCGTGAGTGTCATGGTGAGGGATTGACCCTCCGTAGAGGGAATTTGGAGTGATCAACACACTACACTCAGGGTCCATGCTAAATACATAATGAAATTTGCGATCGTTTCATCAGAAACTTTTTATCAAATCACACCACGGCCTGTCCAGCCTTATGACAACTAAATGGCTTCGATGACGTGATTACGAATAGGGAAATGATCTGTAGGCAAGATCGTGTTCCATCGCGCAATTTGTGGGGCTTCTTAGCTGCCGATCCACCTGCCACTGAGAGGGACGGGCACGAGGGATATTTCCTCGGGCGGAAGACTGTTTTTCATGGAGTGTCGGATCATACCGATTGCTTGATGGAGCTGTTAGTTAATATTGATGAGCCTCAGTCGAGCGGATCCGCCCCAGATCTTCCAATCAATAGCTTTGTAGATATTTTCACTCCAATGGGCGCGACAGCCTCCGATCCGCATTATCTCGCTAATTTCCCTTCCCTAGAACATGGTTGGAAGCATGTAATATAAGTGGGCTGAATCTTGTGGCTGAGACAAAAATTAAATATTATTGCGGGCTTGCACGCAAACATTTAGGCGCCGTTGCCGTAAAGCGGACCGGTGCGCCCTTCACATCTAGGACAATGCTTTGTGTTTGCATCGTATCTATCAATTTTGTGGCATAGAATTCTAGAAAGAGAAAATAGACAGAGATTCGGAATGACAATTAAGAGCGGCATACACCTTGCTAGTTCGAACATGCAATAAAATAGGCCCCATACCGGGTGTCTGTCTTTAGTTGGACACTACGAAATTCAGGACGCATTTATGAGCACATAACAATAACATCATCAAACGTATCTATCATCAGTTACTAATATAATTATGCTCATGTATATAGACGCCCTGGCTGCACTCTTATTGTATCGAGCATCGTTCCAACTGACAATTTTCCGATCTCGCTCTCGCTTTTCACATCTCCAAACCGAATTTCCAATTTTTTAATCGACCTAGTCTTCTGATCACCCCCAACAAAGGTGCCTGACTGAGGAAGCTCCAAGAAGGGTGATGTCCAAATAAAAGTTGAAATGTAACCCAATATATCTGGGTTCTTACTCAGGCTAGTCAACACGGCGGTGATCACAGCAGAAGCAGCCATCACAGCCGTTGCAACAAGGAAGACTGCTAGCCAGGCATGATCAACGACATATATCGAACCCGGATTATAAAAGGCTCGTGTCGCATTGGCCTCTGTTGGATTCGATGGGGTACCCTGCAAAGAGCCCGCGGGGTCAATGGTGCTGAAGAACATAGTATTCAAAAGCTGTTCCAAACGGACTCGGAGGTCATCTATAGATGGCGAGGCAGTAGAAGGGTCCGAAAGTTTGGCATCGAGTGGCGACTGTGGATACCGGAGATAGGCTTCTGACAGCGAGAAGTTCTGGCCAGACAACAAGGTGCTCCACTGGCCCGAGATGTCCAATGCAGTAATCCAGTTGAACTCAGGGTGCGTGTTCGGCCTGCTCACTCTCATTGCGTTTACGGTGCAATCTCGATCTCTGGCCGAGTCCCCTGTCACCATGCACCGGACTTCCGACTTGAAATATCGCTGGCTCCACTTGAAGACTGCTTTGAATTTTTGGTTGGCTGGACTAAAAGTAACGTACGCAGTCATATTGGCAGAGAGACTCGAGGTATTCCAAGGGATGAAATCTTTCGCGATGGTCAAATTTGCCTCAACTCCATCTCCATTGAGCGCGAGATTTCCAGTGGTGTTAACAAGCCCCAAGGAGAAGTAGGTCGATTCTACCACGGCAGTGACATTCCCTGTTTCATTCAATCCACCGAGAGGAATGCCTGTCAAAGCCGAATATGTAATATTCTGATCCGTAGGCACAATAACCCAGCCAGTAGAGTTCGCCGTTGAGGATAGAGCATCGAAGCTCGGGATTTTCAAATTGGCCCAGGGGTCCATCGAGGAATACCGAAAGCTCTCGGATGCAATGAGGCTGGTTGTATATAGGGCATCAATGTACGGCGCGTACCAGGCAAGGTCGGCAGCTCCATCGACTACAGAGGAGCCGTTGACCTGGGGGTATTGTATTGTCTGGTGAGTTGTGCTCACAGTTTGAGCAGTAGAGAGGATGTGTAAAGGAGACTGGCTTCCAACAGGGGAGACTGTCCATAGAAACCCCAGTGTAAGTGATAGAATTCCAAAATTTCGCAGCTGGAGTTGTGTGACGACAGTGTTGATCAATGTCGAACTTCCATTCAAAGTCTCCAAAGTCTTCAACGAACTCCCTCTCTCCAACCTCCATTCCGCTATCCGCCGGGTCATGCGACTAACCAGTGCCGAAAAGACAAGGGTAAACGCGGTAGCGGACTAGAAATGTCAGTCTTATCTGATGTATCACAGAACAACTGTGAACGTACCACCCAAAGTCCCTGATTCATACGGTTCAGCTCAACTGAATCCACGGGTTGGTTGTGTCGACTGGCACAGAAGATAATCAAAAAAAGAAACGGGATGACAAGCAGAACACCCAGTATGTCGACCGTGATGCTCCCCCACTTCCATTGCCGCAACTTCTGTGGATTCTCCTGGGAATTCGCGAGGTTTCTCAATCTCGGATCGGGCGATCGTTGAGCGGGCCTGGTGGGTTGGGGTAACAACTCAAATTCTGCGTCATCTTGGACCGCAGATGTTTTCCCATTATGTCTTGGAATTCGTAGCGATGTCATGTTGGCATCTCTCGAAGCTTGGGAGGCAATGTTAGGCGTCGAGAGATCTTTTGTTTTGGAGCACATCCACATAAGCCCAAAACTTTGCCCAAAGGATCCTGCTAATGCACAGTTCGTCCATTTCGCCAATCAAGCGCCTACCAAACGCATTCCATTGGTGCAAGTTCGGCCCGGTAATTCCAGTCTGGGGGCCAGACTAGGATTAAAGAGGAAATGAGAACAAGGGGTTGGGGCGGGGCGGGGCGAATCCGTCTCAGCCGCATCCCAAATCACAAATTTGAAAGTTTCCATAGGGAACGTTATTGAAAACATCCATGAGTAGGAAGTTGCATTATAATAATCATCGCGCAGTGTCCCTGGAAATCCCGGCATGCTACGTTTTCCTGGTCGCGCCAAGTTCCGATCGGTCGCGAGCGAGGATCCTAGTGACACACACGATGACAGGGAGGAGTTGATCTACGTGAATCCGTCCGAAAATCAATTCTCCTCTAATCCCAAAGACTCAAATGACGCAGCACAGATCACATCGATGGATGTCCAGCCCGAGCCTCAGTCACTAAGACCATCAAATCGGCGATGGCTTGGACTGGCAGCTTGCATGATTGCAATACTTCCATTTTTCAGCCTTGCATGGACAGCAGTGGGATTACATGGGCGGGGAATTAGCCAAGTATCGTGGAATATAGTGCAAATCGCGATGAAAGTCGTAAGACACCCGTCTGAACTTCATTTTCTCATCTGACAAAACAATAGGAAGTGACACTATTTCCACTCTTGTTTGCAGCTATTGTAGGACGCATGTGTCGACAACTGGCACATTGGAATTTGCAACAAGGTGCTTCAGTGTCGACGATTCAAAGATTCGTGGGTAGTACCACGGTTTTTGGAAGTATCTATACCTCGTGGGTGCTGCGGTCTGTTGATGTCGTTGGACTTGGGCTTTTCCTGCTGTGGGCACTTTCGCCACTAGCCGCGCAGTCCAGTCTGCGCATCTTGTCCGCCGTGCACGGGAAAACACTGTCATCTCCTCGGTTGAGTTATTTGAATATCACCGGGACGGCCGATATCACCGCTTTGTCGGACTGGGGGTGGACCAACGATCCTGGCGATGAGATGTTCATCGGTGGTCTTGTCACTGCAAAAATGACAAAGGGGTCTACGACCGATCTATGGGGGAATGTGAAAGTACCTTTGCTGAGTAATTTGACGGGCAGCACGTCAAACTGGACAGAGGTGTTGGGAGAAAATGTGGTTTACACATCTCAGCTTGGGGTGCCTGTTTTCGGGCTAGTCAGCAATGGCAGCACATCGACAACCGTGGAAACATCATACATGGAGTTTCGCTGTCGAGACCTCCACGATAGGGCCTTCGAGGGGGCAAACATCTCGTCTCTGGACGTCCCAAATATTAAATATGTTAACGGAACCATTACAGAGGCTATCGTGACATGGAAGTCATCCAACTTTATAGACTCCTGGTCAAGGTTGAACAAGCCAGTGGCTGAGGCAACTTGCTCTGTAACATCCCAGAGTGTCGTGATGGATGTGAGTTGCAACCGCACAAGTGGCTCGACTCGCAACCAGGGTGACTGTGCGGCGTTTAGAATTCGGCAAGGCCAACCAGATGCAACACTTCCGGGAATATTGTCCACGCCTACAATATTCGATAACTTCACAAGCAGTATTCTGAAAGCCATTCCAAGTGGACAACCTGCTGCTGCCACAGTGCTGGATTACTGGATGGCCAACCCGTATGGCTCATACTCCGATTTTCAAGCCAATATCAGTCTCTATGAATTAGACCCAGATATCTTCTCCCAGCGGTTGACGCAGATGGTCAATTCATTTTATATGGCTCGACTAGGATATTCTTTCATGACACGGACATCCCTCGCCGGTCTCCAACTGAGCACCGAGGGTAACCAGACAACAGTAACAACAGATAAAGGTTCTGCCATTTTCACATCGGTAACCGGAGACGCGGTTGAAATGAATTCAATTTTGACGCTCCATACTAGCCCTGGATGGATTACGGCCTTTATATTGACAATTGTGATTATGATTGCTGCATCCATCACGACCTTCTATCTCGGGTCGGTGACTTTGATACCGGAGATACTTGGATATGTGTCATCGTTAACACGAGATAATCCGCATATCCTACTAGGCGATTTTCCAGTCACTGTGGCTGGTTTGAAGAGAGCCCGGATGCTGGGGTCTATGTCCCTCCGTATGGGGGATGTTACGCCTGGTGAGGATTTAGGGACATTGGGGATCGGGAGGTTGTCTTCTACCATACGATCGAAAGCTCGTCGAATATTTCGATAGGGCGCATATCGGATTTGACAGTGTAATCATCGTCGCATATCAATAGAATAAAGTTGTTATCGTGGCATTCACCATGAAGGTATCTCTTCGAGTATGAAGGTCATCGCGCTGCTGTCAAACAGACGGACTGGTCATAATAGTCAATCGAAACTATCTTCAAAACGCCGTGTAAGACTAAATCACTCATTCAATTGAGATGCCAAATGGCATGGATTCAAGTAAGATTAAACTCATGACTTCACCACGTCCTGTTGCCCAAAGAAGGGGCAAGTCGAAGTGAATCTCCGTCGCTCTCCTTGTTGGAATTGTCTCTTGTGAGTCCCATCTCATGGGAAGATGACATGTTCTCCTGATAAGTCTCCAACAATGTTTCCAAAGGGATTGCCCTATTCCTTTTGTTCTGCGAATGGTTCCCACTCCTAAACGAGCTAGTAAAGATCGAGGAGAACCGACGAGAAGACCGCGAGCCGCCCTGAGCAGACGAACTTTGAACACTAATGACAAACAGTCGAAATGCAGGAAGGCAGGAGGTAACGATAGCTGCCGTATTTTCCAGCATGGAATACAATTGGAATTTGATAGGATCGACGTCTCCATCCGGGTTATTGGATTTGACCAAGCGGAGACATGCAAATAAAACTGGGATGATCGGAAGAGAGAATAAGCCGATGAGGATCCATCGTTTTCGATCATCAATCCTCAGTTTGTAGAGAAGAGGGAAAGGGATCAGCATCACTACCTAAGTTAGCACCATTTGAAAAGCAGATCAAGGGGTAACGCACCACACACATCGCCAGAAATGTCACTGCACACTGAAAAGTGGAAAACAAGATTAGAGTAGAATATATCCCTTTCGGATCCACATTTGCCTGTGTCGAGTTAATCCCGCGCTCGGTCATTGTTCAAGACTTCTTACCTGGTATAAAAAAGTCACCGATGGGATCGCAAGCGAACTCCTGGAGAATTACACTCGTAATCCAAGTAGACGCTGTGATCCCACACATGATCCACCAGAAAAGCTTCATCGGAGAATGCACCGAGTCGAACAGTCGCCAGAAGAAGAACAATAAAGAGAACTTTACGGACCATAGGGTCGTCCAAAGGAGAATGTCGGCCGCATACTGTAGCTTGAGGAAGAAGGCTCCCTGCTCCATAAATGTCGGCCCCATTGGCTTCAGACCGGCACTGACGCTCAGCACATCATACATCGGAGGCATAGCAATCTGATAAACTATAGCTGTGGCAATATGACATACTAAAGCAAAGAATATGCAGTAGTCGTTTATGAAAAGTCGCCTGCTATTTCGGTATTGAGCGTGAGTGCGAATAGTGACAAAAGTACACGAGAGGGCCACACCAATCCACATAACCAGCTGAAACACGCGACGATTAGCTCACTTAAGCTTGGCTGCCATCTTCAAAATTCCGATAAAGTTCTTACAGCTTGTCCTTGCTCTGATATTATCGGTGGCTGCATCATATGATCACGTTTCTCCCATGGAGTAAAACCAGTGGGGAAATGGCGCATCATAGCCAATTTCCCGCAATCTTGGAAACTGTCTTCACAACACCCTCGACCGTATTCGGGGAGTCCATCTGATAATCTATATGGCAGGTCAACTCCGAAGGTAGCACAGATCGTAACGTAGCAGGCATTAAGCAGATCTTAAGTATGCGGCTGAGCTAAGATTACGGTCCTGCCCAGCTGGAAACCCCCTTGCAACATTCTCAATGAAATGAAGGATCGGACAAGTAGCCGCCCAATCAAATATGCTCCTATCTGTCACACCGCATATTGTGACGAAATATCTCATATAAACTGAGTTACCTGGCCCATTCACCCTTGAGGCCAGACTTGATCATCGCGGGCCGCAATGGGTCTTTTGTGGCCCAAGCGGGGTGGGCCTTCACATCTTATCTTCAACCCTGAAACGCGTCGGTATTTAGCATTTTGTAGTAATTGTGAGCAGTATGCAGTATAGCAGTGAATTCTTGATGTTGAGAGCTGGATGGCTAAGTGTGCCTTTCTTGTGAGATTTGACCTCCTGTACCGCCTCGTTGTCAATTCTAGCGAGCCAATCCTTGGGCCAGTAGCGACAAATATTCGCTTGACCAGACCCAGTGGGAACATTCACAGAGGAGAGATCCAGTGCAGAGGTGTTATTCTATTCGTTGAAGCCTGGGATGAAAAAGCCGAGAACCTTGAAAGTAATTGGGGGCTGAAAAGGGATTTTGAAGGGTTAAGGTGGTTACAAGTTTCTCCACGAAGAATGCGCGGGTGTTTCAAATGCAAGGCGCACGAGAATTATCTGCAATCTTGGCACTAAGCTTGGGCACAGCACATGAAACTTTATTGATTAATCAAGGCCACATGGGCAAGAACGGTATGTACACAATGAGTATACGTCGAACATGCGTATCAATAGTCTAAAGAAACTATGAAACAACAGCCAGTCGGCTCCGAACTGGCATATTCTCTTTCATACCCGGCTCAGGGAATCCGGAGACATTGACACCCTTCCGGAAGAGGAGACAATGGGTAGATCCACCAAAGTGGAACATACCAATCTCATCTCCCTTGGTAATATGCTGACCTTCCTTGACGGTAATATCGCAAGTAGAAACTTCAGCCATACCTACACCAATGAAGGCCATAAGCCCAATAGCCGGCTCATCGGCCTCAATAAAGATAATAGCTCTGGTAGCAGTCGAAGTAATGTATCCCTGCGAGGTGACTTGACCAGCAATATCAATATCCTGGGCGTGAGGCATTGGATTGCCTACTCCCTCAAACAAGGGCTCAGAATAGTATGTCCCGTCAGCCACGAAGGCCTTCACAACCTTTCCTGAGACAGGCGTATGCCAGCGGTGGTAACTCAGAGCACTCAAAAATGCCTGGTAGACCGTACCACCAACGAACTGCTCAGCATGCTCATCATGAGCCAACATATCCAGCACAGAGTACGGTTGGCTCTTGATCCAGAACCTGTCACGGGCTTTCACGTTGTGTGCGAGTCTGAATGGTCTCGACTCACACGCATTCGCAATGACCCTATCGTTTTCTGGCTCTGCGACCGGGCGCATTCCATCGCGGAATAGGCGAGTGAAGAAGTCGTCCCATGACTTGAAGCCATAGTTTGGCGCAGAGGGGTCACAGTGGAACATCTGATGGAATTCGAGGGTTTCAGTGGCCGTCGGGCCGATCTTAGCCACGGCAGTGAGGTCCTGGTGCCCCGTCTCACCGAACCATCCATTCGAAGTTGTGTTCAGGACATCAGCCGATGCGGGCGAACGCAGGAACTCGCCCCAGGCGTTTAGAACCTTCTTCAACATAGCGTTAATTTCGACATCTAGGAATGCGGCGTAGCCACTTGGTGTGCCCATCGGCCAGTCTAGCACTGCGTTAATGGGTAGACCGACCAAACCAACGCGGTGGGCTTTGTCAGTCCATGATGGGGCGGTTGTCAACAGATGGTTGAGGACCTGGAGGAAGTGCTTGTAGTCACGGATTTTGGGGTGACCTGTTGGATCCTGGCTGTATGGCTTCTTGTTTGGGACTTCTTTGAACATGCTGTCAAGCAACATGTACACCCGGGCGTTCGTTTCAATCAGATCTTGGAATTCCTGCAGAACTGGGTGGAGTTCTTTTTCGTTGTTGTCCACGTGCTTGATCACTCCGCCTAGCCATTCTCGGTGGGCTTCATGATCTGAAGGCATCCAACTGCCGAGGCTGAGAGGGGATTAGCAGAGTGTTGGATGAGGAATGAGAGGAACTTACTGATGTAGGGCATGCGTGTGTTTATTACTGGGTGACATGGCGACCAATTGAGCGATATAACAGGTAAGATGTATTTACAGCGATTGATGTAAGGATTAAAAAAGATGTTTCGAGTTTCCAAAGTTTTAAGTGTAGAACGAAGAAAGCTTGACTTTGAAAATCGTCTTGGCATGCCGTTATTTAAGGATTGCGGAAAATACTTTGCAGGTTCCGGATTGCATCATGGTGACGGTGGTGTGGATTACAAGATCAAGGCATTCTCCGTATTGTACGGCTTGATTGTATGAATTGCATGATCCGCAACCTAAATCTGGGGTACAGAATGCCAAGTTTCCGGGGATGATGTCATAGCAAGAGCGAACAGCACAAACACAACACTAAACTCAAAATAAGAAGTCAGCCTGGCAACATGAAATGGAAATTTTGCAGAACACTGCCTGGTACGAAACCAGAATAGAAATAACCAAGTATGCTGTGGGGCGAGTGTCCGTCATCTTCTGACCAGTCGACGGCACGAAGGTCGGGTCACATGATTAGCCGGAGTTTTCAAGGGTGGGTTGGTTTGGATATGGATTGTTTACGTGTACTGGAAGAAGGAAGAGTTGGACTGTTGTTGCTTTCATTTATATGTATTCGCACCGAGGTGGGGAGGGCCATCTTGATATATTGATGCATGCCAGTATCGTTGTGGAACTGTTATGTATATTTGGTAGCTTTTGTTTATCATGAATTCAGCCACTTTTCGCATGGAGTAGTGACCTACAGCGCTGTTAGAAGCCATCGTGAGTTAAGCCTTTCCGAGATACGTGCTGAGGTGACTCTTGAGTGGCCAAAGGTTATGTGGAAATGATATTTTACACCTGAGCAGTCGCTGGAACCTCTCATTAGATAGCCAAACCTCCCTCATAGTTGGCCATTTATTTATTTATGCTTTACATGTTAATCAATTCATCAGGTTATCATATATTAGCGCTGGGGGGGTTTAATAATGGGATGGATATCTTGAGGCCAGCTGTTGGCCCCAGAAAAATGCTCTTTGTATTGAGGTACTCAAAATATAATTCTTTTGGTAAAGCCCTGCATCGCTACTGACAATCTGGAAATATTTGATTATGGGCTCAAATCCGCATTTCCAGAGGGAGTCAATTACTTCTCTTTGACCTCTGTTTGGACCGCCTCTACTTTTTCCGGCTCCTGCACACCCCCACATCCATGTGTCTCATCATTACTCTTTGTCTTCAGGCTTTTCCAATCGTACAGCAGGGCACCTAAAGTCGATGCTGTTGCTAGTATAAGCCCAACGCGGAGGGCGTCTTTGATCGCCACACCATAGACTGCCTGTAATTCTGGCGAAGATCCTGTCGATTCTCCGTCCAGAACAGACTTAGGGTTCAGGTTCGGGGCCAGTGTTTTCAGCGCTTTGCTGATATTCTCCAGGAAAACTAACTGCGCAACCGACACGAACAAGGCTCCACCAAATGTCTGCGCGAATAGGATAAGGCCAATTCCAGTTGCCACATCATTTTCAGAAAGCGTCGTCTGCACCATGTACAGCCCTTGCTCTTCTCCGAGACCGATTCCAGCCCCGCATATTATCTGAAACCCGACCCATCTAGCGCGGGAGGTGTGATGAGGCCGAACAGTCATCAACAGGCCAGTACCTATTGACATGAGGACCGATCCGGCATAGACGAAAGGTGTGTAATATCCTGTTCCAGCAGTCCCAAAGCCCGCGAACATGAATCCACCGACTACACTGACCATAAATGGGATGAAGAGGATTCCAGATTCGACAGCAGAGACACCATCGACGATTTGAAACCATAGCGCTAAAGTCCAGATCAGTATATATCTTCTGCACAACGATCCGCCATACTTACGGATATAGTAAACATTCACCTAGCACGATCATCATATCTTAGTCAGTCAAATGTTGTATGAAGTTCGCACTGGGGGCGCGGGGGGTACACACAAAGAAAACGCCTCCAAGACAGATGCCAAACCAGATTGCTGCACATATGCTTCGTCTACGTAGTAAACGTATAGGAATGATGGCGCTATCTTTCATCCAGTATTCAATCCCCACGAAGGAACAAAATAGGAGAACAGTAAGAGTGAGCAGGGCTATTATGCGGACATTATCCCATGCATATGTCGTACCACCCCATGAGAGTGCCAGGAGGAGACAAATAGTCCCGGACATAAAGGTAAAAGTGCCAGCCAAGTCGAAGCGCGCGATCTGGCTCCGAAATCCGGTCGACTCAAATGCTGTCTTGTCACTGCTACTACCGTGATAGAAAAATAAGATGAAGATCATGACAGCGCCTCCAATTGGGAGATTGATGTAGAAGCACCAACGCCATGTAGTTGAATCTGAGAACGCTCCTCCCTACTCGAGTTGTCAACCACGGCAAAAGATAACCCCTAATCAAAGAATATGTAAATACCAGTAAGGGTCCAGCCACACTTCCGACTGCAAACATGCTACCAATGATGCTATTCCATGTCGGTCGCTGGCTTAATGGAACACATTCAGCGAGAATGAGCGTAGTGCCTGCTTGTATCCCAGCGGAACCTATACCTGCTAATGCCCGCCCAAGAATGAACACGTGAGAGCTAGATGCAGTAGCACATACAACGCTTCCGGTCTCGAATATCAGCAACGCCGCCAAGAAGACATATTTGCTGGAGAAGAGCGTATAAATCTTCCCATATGAAGGTTGAAATGCGCAGGATGTCAATGGGTAGATTCTGTTCCGATTGCTGTTAACATTTACCCACTATCTCGCTTCGAAATTCACAGATGAAGAACGTACGCGGCATACCAACCCACATCGTCAATGCTGTGAAATTGCTTTGTGATCCGAGGTACAGCAGTCGAAATTATCGTATTGTCTATTGATACGCACAACGTCGCCAAGCACAATACAATTGATATTATGAGCACCTTCGAGAACTTGACAGAGCTGTTCGCACCCTCGGTTTCTTCTCGAACTTTTTCTTGTGTCGCTGACTCGCTCACACCGGCAACTGCAACTGCATTCTCCGTAGAAGAATCCGGAGACATCCTGGTTGGCATCCTACCATAAGTGTGAATAAGAGAGTACGGCGCTAGAGTCAGGGGCTGTCAGTTGACAATGCCCGATTTCCTAAGTGTGAGCTTCACCGCCATATGCTGACTCAACAGCACGAAACGGAATCCTGGAGCCTTGGGACTTTGAGGGATCGTAATCGGTATCAATGTTGTGTGCTTAGCACGCCAACGAAAAGGTCAAGGAGACAGTGAGTCGTAGAGAGATACCGTTATTAAATCGGATGGGAACCCGTCTAGATCGCAAGTGGTGATCCCCAATTGTATTTTCGAAGAAATCAGTGGATAGTGGGGGCCATTTCCGGGGTTCATGATTCGTGTTGTGGGGAAGTGATTTTAACGCAGGCCGTCGGTTCTCCGCCACGCATGCTGGACGAGACCTCTGCACTCGTCATTCGTCGCCTGCGATTGAAAATGAGCTGGTTTCTGTTGAAGACCACTCAGCCTTATCATTCCCGATTCTAGTTTAACAAGCAGAGAACGATATATTTTTTGTGTACGCGTGACCGTGGCTGATTTTCGGGAATACTTCCTCGCAATTCGTTTTATATTATTTCCCACACCTGCAACGGGCGTGGAGACTTGTGTGACGCGTATCAAGCCATACTGCCAAGATGTGGACGGATAATTGCTTGTTGGTGCTTGGCATTGGACTGAAAGCGGGCCTGTGGGCCTGTTCCCGAAAACGCATAATCAGTGGTGCGGCACAGAGTTGACTATTTGCGAATAGCATAGTAAGGAGGCTATTCAAAATTATGCAAGAGAGCTCTGATAATGATTTGATAACGAGGGCTGGCAAGATCGTTGTAGGTCTCCTTTGGATGGCTACTTAGTTCCCTTTATGTCACTAAACTCCTCTTCTGACTAGCTCAATCAATCAACACCCGTGGACATTCTCCCTCGCATGGGTTTCTCCATTGTCACTTTTTAGTCCATTGTCACTTTTTAGTCCATTGTCACTTTTTAGCCCATGATATCCACCAGTTACTGTCCCGTGTCTATGGGTGACCTGTCCAGCACCGGTTTTGAACGCTAGTGCGATCTTCAAGCGCCATGGCTTCAAGGTCGTCCATGCTGGCCATCGAGCACGCGAACTTCGCGTCACTCGCGATTTATGGCTTCTGCATCCAAGATTGTATCTTCTGTGAGTCGTGAATCTGCGACAACTTTGAAACCTGAGAGTCTCGAAATTCCTTTCTTGTCGTCGAAGACGGATGACTATCTAATGCCCCCGGATATGTCACGGGCCACCACATGTGCACTTTGGATCATATAATTAGCACCAGGTCGCAAAATATTCAATCTTGAGGGAAATCGTCACCCGTGCGATGGCCGTTGATCAACTCAAACGTGATCTGCAAAAAGGAAAAGTCAGCCCTTGAAGTGCACTCAAAATATAATCGTATGAACTTGGGGCTTTGAAGGTAATGGGTTTACGCCTTCGAGATATGGCATCTATTACAGTATATACATATGCCCAAGTGGGCTTAGCATTCGTTCCAAGCCCTTGAGGTTGGGGCGATTTGATCAACAAAATCTGAGGGTCTGAGTGGGATAGGTCTCTATTGTAGTGAGGGACCCCCTGTTACTTGATATTAAGGATTGGGCAGGATGAGGTTTCTCCGATCTGTATTGTAATACCTGATTTCCAGTACGCTGGTCTGCCGGGAACGGGTAGTATATCCAGCACCTCGAAGATGGTATTGAATCAAACGCTTCTACACCACTCTTATCTACACATATGGGTGGTTGCTCATGGGTCTCTCGTACAACCTGCGGTAGCTTGTTTTTTTGTTTTGCGTTGCTTGATCGACCCGCACATCTTCGAGTGTGCTGCCAAAGAGCGTTGCCCTCTTCACTATATATACATGCACATGTGTAATATAAGTTGAACAACCCTGGAAGGTTTACCATAGTTTATTCGAGATTACCGTCCAATCAGAAGATATAATTATTGGAACCCTGAAGATCGGGATTGGTCAGCTTCCAAAGGTTGGCGGATTGGCCTATTAGGTCATCAGGAGCTTCTCAGGCCCAATTTTTGAGGTTTTCCGTTACCGTGAATTTGAGAACTTTATAATTAAAAATCTTCATTTCACGTTCAATTTTCCTTTAAGTCCAGTATGCAACTACCTACCTTCTACGGCAAGATCATCAAGCTTCACTTGGCGGGCGTTGGATAGTTTTGACCCGTTGGGCCGATTACCATCGGTGAATGCCCTGCACCATGCAGGTGTGAGAACGAATAGAGGAAATGATGTCAGGAGATTTCTTTTAGGGAAGATCTTTTAAGAGAAAGCATGATGATCGTGAGAGGTTTATTCCCGTCAGACATTTTGCATGCCGGAATTTGACGCGAATAGGGAACGTGGTAAGGGTAAAACCGGAAGTCCCTCGATTGATTTGGCGTGGACCACGAAAACTCAATTTGTTGTTCTCGCCAGGCACAAAACCATATCGTTCGTCATTAATGCATTCTAATGTGGGCCTCCGAGGATCTACCGACCAGACGATCATTTCGGTCAACCCAACGGGGAATAGGAACCACTTCAAGACGACGCACGGCTCCTGCCTACTCCAAACCCTAGACCAATAACCCCAGGCATGGATTAACAATATCTCCCTACGAGTATAGCATATAGGAAAAAATTTGTCACTTAATGTGCCCAATATGGCTGGACCGAAAGAAGCCGATACTTTTCACGGCATGCCGACCTTTCGGCAGGCGGGGCTGACCGAAGCCGAGTCGGTTCGGAGAGACCTAAATCGGGAAGTCATCGGTCCCTCCTCGGTGTTATCAAAATCCACCTTCGACTGCTCACACGCGGGCTTTGTCCGAACATGTCAATCTCTTGACTACGTGGCGTTCCTGTTCCTGGCCACAATTCGTCCATCATTCTCGTGGTCCACAGTTCTCATACGAGGGAAGCTGGTTGCAACCATGGACTTGTGATTATGGTCTCACAAAACAAGATACGATCGAAAGCCTGTGCATATCCGCGTAGTCCGGGGGTGTCGTCACTAGTCTTCTCTTAGTAGTTCAGGGTCAGGTGGATGATTTTTCTTGCAGCTCAACATTCTATAGTAAAATTGCTAGAAACCCAACAGTACGAATTACCCAACGTACGTACATACTGTATAGCAGAAATGAAATTAAATCCCAAGTGTACCTCCACTTTGGCGAAAGTCAAATCACATCTATTGAAAAATCCGAGAACACGTTAGACCACCATGGGGCACTGCTAGGCCAAGACCCCACGCTTTGTTGTAGTAGAGGTCCGCAGCCCCATACTCGCAAAACCCGGAGTTTTGCGGATGACGAAGTACCTTCCCCTGGAAGTAGGCGGTTTATATTCTGTCTCGCTTCCCCCAAATTCTGGTTCCTTCCAATATCATAAAATTCTTTTCATCCTTTCTTAAGGAATATATTTCATCATGAAGTCGAAACAACAGCAGCAGCCGGTCTCTGCTTCTCACGAAGAGAACAGCCCTACAACGGAAATGACTGCCACACATGATGAGACCCCTAGTGACAGTGACAGTCAAAAAGGATGGATTGTTGGAGGAACATACCGCGAAAAACTTTACGATGAACAATCATCAGATTTCGATAATCGACTTTTACAAGAGGTCGACTTCGACATGCCTCTCACAGTGACAAGGAAAATGGAACGAAATGGAGGAAATTTTCTTGTGCTTGAATTTGTCGAAGGTGACAAAGAAAACCCTTTCAACTGGAGTGCAAAGAGGAAGGCTTTCATCAGTTGTCTGCTTTGCCTAATGACCCTTTTCATTGGCCTTGCCACAACAGCCTACAGTTCAGGTATCTCAGACATGGTTGAAGATCTTGGAGTTTCCACCGAGCTGGGTGAACTGGGTCTGTTCACATTCAACTTTACCTGCGCCCTTGCCCCCCTCTTCCTGGCTCCTTTCTGTGAGCTGGCTGGACGACGAGTTATCTATGTTGGAAGCTACGTTTGCTTCGCCCTCATGTTCATCGGTCTGTCTCTTGGAAAGAACATCGCCACTATCATCGTCTGCCGTGCCCTGCTCGGTCTGTTTGGATGTGTCGGAACCATCCTTGTTGGTGGTACCTTCGGCGACATGTACACCCCGGCTCACCGTGCCATCCCGATGGCCTCATTCTCCTTCATCGCCATTTTCGGTACCGTCGCCGCCCCGATTTACGCCGGTTTCATCGACCAAGCTCTGGGTTGGAGATGGGTGGAAGGCATTCAGGGTCTGGCAAACGTCCCTCTCGTCATTGTCATCGCCATTTGCCTGTGCGAAACCCGTGGCGGTGTCACTCTGTCCAAGCGAGCCAAGATGCTCCGCAAGAACACTGGAGATGAGCGCTTCGTCACCCACAACGACCTCGAGGCCCCCGGCATTAAGCAGATGCTGCACAACTCGTCCGTCAAGGCTATCCGCATGCTTTTTACTGAGCCTGTTGTGTTTGCCTTCGGTCTCTGGATCAGTTTCGCCTGGTTCCTGACTTTCCTCTTCTTGTCTGTCATCCCTATCACTTTCGCCGACAAGCGTGGCTGGGGTGAGGGTGTAGCCGGTCTCCCCTACATTTCTCTCTGTGTCGGCACTACCATCGGTTTTGGCATGAACTTCTTTCAGATCAAAAAGTACAAGTCTCTCGTCGCCGATCCCTCTCGCAAGGTCGACCCCGAAGCCCGTTTGTACGGTGCCATGTGCGGTGCCGTCTGGCTGCCAGTCGGTCTTTTCATCTATAGCTTCACTCAATATGCCCAGCTCAGCTGGGTCGGTCCTGTCATTGGTCTGGCTCTCATCGGCATTGGAATCTTCTTCATCTTCGAGTCCTGTTACAGCTACACCTCTGACTGCTACGGCGAGAACTCGTCCTCCGCCATCGCCGGTCAGGGTTTCATGCGTAACACTCTTGGCGCTGTCTCGCCACTGTTTGCTACTCAGTTCTTTGAAAACCTGGGTAGCCAGTATGCTGGCCTGTTGCTGGCTCTCATTGCCACGCTTTTGACATTTATTCCATTCGTACTGTTCAAGTTCGGACCTGCCCTTCGCGCCCGGTCGAGGTTGGCTAGCACCACTGTGGCTGCTAATGTCCTTTAAGATATTTTATACAAAGCATCTGGAGAATTGGTCCGTCGAATGGACTGAGATTAGTACACACATCATCATACTCAGGAAACTGAGCACATTGCATATAAAAATTGAGTTAAACGATCTCGAATATAACGAATACCCTGACTGAACTGCCTTCCTCTTCTATCTTAAATTATTAGTCTTTGAAATCCTCTCAATGAATCACCATTGTGAGACATGAGACCCGTTCCCCAAACAAAGATGTGGGACCAGCAACGCCAATGTTTAGCGGGAGCGGCCGGGCGTGATTACATTCACTGTGGCGTCGTTGTGTGGAGTATAGAACAACAGCATGTTATCAGAAGTTATCCTTCAATTAAAGATGACACAGTGAATGGAAGGCCAGAAACGGCCGCTTTTGACGCCGTTTTAAGCCGCTCGCTCACCGTGCGGTCTTGGCATCACGTGCACCAAAGCCAAGGACAACCCCGTTTACTGCCACCCGGGCTTCGGGTTGGCCGTGCCTGGTGCCTGGGCCCATTGATCGACCGATGTCCATTCGTGCCGCAGCCGCCACGGGACCCCATCCTCGTTCACCCTCAGTCGGTCTCCTGGCGGAGGGAGCCATTTTCGGCTCCTGATAATAGTCCCAGGGCTCAGACAGACTATAATCCAAATTCAATGGCTGGGATGAATCCGCTTGGCTCTTGGCTATATGTAGTACGCCACTATGCCCAATCTAGGTTAATCTATTGGAGCTTGATCTGGAGCGCGTAGATCCAGATGCCATGTAAGGGTCACCACCACCAGCTACTTGGAAAATTATATATTAAAGTGTCTACCAGTTAATTATGTATATAAACTGGGTCAAAATGTACCTAGGTAAGAACAGCTGCTTATTTCAAAGTGTGCTCTGCACGCTGCACCTGACTATTAACATAAACATTGTCAACAGTAGGGTATATGGGGATATTCAAATGACATATGTAAACAGATTCATCCCAGCCGTCTGCTTTCCCCGACCCCGAATCGGCTACTCTCTCCCAAGTTATAGGTGTTAACTTGAATTTAGACAACTTGAAGCTCTCTCGACGTAAACCTCGCTTCATACTGGACCCAAGTCCGGGGTATATCGTCGGGGTACCATTCCATGGTACAGTGGACAAAAATGTCAACAAAGTAAAACTTCTCTTCACGTCTATGACCTGAGGGAGATTCGCTGCACTTTTCGACGTGATTTTCAGCACCAAGCTCACAGCTATTGCCTCAGTTGAAAGTGGTCCTGCTTTTTGGGGATCGACAAAGATCGCCGGTCTTTCCCGGTGGGTTTGCTGAGCGGCTGTAGATATAAGAGCCCGTGGGAGTTCCCACATGATGCTGAGCAAAGGTAGTGGTAAGGAATATCTAGGTAGAAACCTTTCAGCTTTGCGTTTTCCAACTTCTCTGGTTTTACTAACTGGTTCGACCAGGGCACCTGTGCCGGCGTCACACGGCAGGCCTGATCGAATAGCACGGGTACCAAAACCTTCCATTTGTAAACAGTTGTCAGTTGGAAGAAGAAACCTTTTCGAAGAATAAGAGAAAGATGAATTTACGGTTGGAACAAGATAACTTGACCGAGTTTTAAAGGGTTACCACTTGCGAGGGGTAACAGGACGCTAATTTCCCGAAAGGAAATCGACAGGGCGCAATTCATCAGCACTAAGTGTGTCCAGTAGTGAGCAGCGATATCCAAAATACTCAGCATCTCTCATACTCGCATTTTGCCTGGGCTAGAACCTTCCCCGCTTCTCTGTATTGGATAGGTCTCACGGTGAATGTAACTTGCACTAAGGTCTTTTAAATGTTACAATATATTCATTGAACAGAATGAATTGTATTGATGCGGCAGTCAAAGGACCTTTTGGGTTTATTTTCTTGCGTAAATGCTCAACATATCGGTGCCTTGTCCACTCTCGTAGGATCTCTCGGGCTTGATATACCACTTCCTCTCGAAAGAACCTGTTACCACCTGTTGGTCTTGTTTGGGGGGATACTGGATTCCATCACCACCCTCAGCCAGCAAGTTCCAGTGCACGCCTTGCAAGGGCCATGGTGGGCCTGGATAACTGATTTCTTTGAAGAGAGGGAACTCCAAACAAACCAGAAGGCCACCCGAAAGCAACAGGTCAGCCATACGCAAGGCCCATTGAGCACGCATATTCGGATGAAGAGCACAAAGGAACTGCCTTCAATTAGCTTGTGTGCAGAGGCCTACAGGTCCGACGACTTACAGTGTAGTCATAAATTATGTCGAACTTCTCCCCTTTCGTGCAGTCAGATTGAAAGAAATCACCCTGAATGAAAGACACAGAGCCCCTTTCAAACTTATTTGCCCAAGCAGACCCAAAGTTGTATGCTTGAGGCTCTTGAAGTTCTTTCTGTGCGTACTCATCTGCAGTGGAAACACCTTTGGCTGAGAGCTCGAGCCCAACGGCATCGAATCCATGCAGGGCAAGCATGACCACATCATAGCCTTTTCCGCATCCCTACACCGAGTAAGTTTCTTGGATTTGTGAGAAATATACAAGACCTCTTACAGGTATGAGGATCTTCTTCCTCTGGCCGTTAGCTGCAATTGGGCTCAAGATGTCCTCTCTTTGCTCCAGGAGGTCAATCAAGGCAGGTGAGGGCTTCCCTCTATCCCACATGTCGCTGTTATTAGTCTCCCATAGGTTGTTCCACGCATCATTGTGGTTCTCGATCGAACTGCGTGCTGTCAGTCCTCTATCACTCTTTTGAATAAGAAAAAATCCCATACCTTTGTTCGAAGTGTTTGACCAGGCGAGACTTATTCTCGGGGGTCTGAAGACGTTCTGGCGGAGTCGTCATCTCAAGTGTCGGTTATGTTTGCTGATAGGTGAAAAGTTTAATGAGAGAAAATATCAAAGTCAAAAACTGGGTGTCTGCGTCGTTTTAAGGGGCGCCGTTGGTGTGGGGCAAACCACTCCATTTTCTTTCTCGGAGTCACCCGGAGGTTCCATTTGAAACGATGCGCCCTATGGATTTCCTTTTGAGTAGAGCACCACTCTTTGTCAGTTCATAAGCTAGAACTGCCCAGAGTGATGCTTATGCAGATATTCTGTCCATGTGCCCACCTGGACACGTTCCTTAGTCCATGACGTCTCTAACTACGCACCTCTACACCGAGCGCGTTGTATAGAGACAATACTAGTGAGTGATGTTTATTTGTTTTTTGTAACAAGCTTGGCCTTCTAATGGAGTAGTATTTGCTTGACTGACTGGTTGTGATCATGCTGATGTTGGATTCTTTAGAGCGTTCAGACGAGGACGAAGACTACTGATTCGTATCCCGATGAACGTAATTTTTAGCCGCATGACCTTGAACCTGGAGATCAAGATTCGCAATATGCCCCCACTCTAGGATACTACTGTCGAACGCCTGCGTCAAGCTGTGGCTTAGCCCTTCCCCCGAGTCTCACTCCAGCTACAGTATGTCTTTGGGTTTCTTTTTTAGTTCGGGAAGTACAGTACCCCTTGCCGTTCTGCTCTTCAGCCCATTCACCTGAATTCCCTGGACACCACTAATTTACATTTGAATATCCTGCACGCCCTGAACCCCTGGCCTGTCCTTCCCCTAGTATACCGATTTACTTTTCTCACAGGCGTGCTCTTAATCACAACTCTGGTACTAGCTAATTGGCAGATGTTTCAAATGGTAGTAGGAAAGAAAGGCAGCCTAGGAGAATCATGTTATTGAATATAAAATTAACTGGTTTATGGTCCACACAAGCGAGTAGACCACCCCAAAACACATAGTAAATGCGATATTTTAACACCTTATATCTATATCCCAACATAGCTATTGATGAGACCTCTTCCAAGGTTAACAACATATATCAATTTCAAGAAAAACGGAACGATGCGTTCAAGTACGAGAGACTTCTTAGAACTATCGCCTTCTCCCAAACTGACCTTAGCCTCCGGGCTGTGTTATCCGCCAAGCAAGCTAAAAAGAAATAAAGAAAATAAAGAAATAAACAGATATTATAGGAACACGTGGTAGCGGGTGTTTAACTGAGCAGAAGGACGAGATATGCCAACTCAATTATTTCTCAGCTACAATGGCTCCGTCAGAGCATATTACTTCTTCTGGCTTTCGGGAGAATGGCTAACCTAGGATCCCCAAATAAGCCAGGGGAATGCGGAAGTAAGGTACCTGAACTTACCAGCTCCACATTATTTCCAATTAGATCCGAAACGAATGCCCCGTAGTAATTCTCATGATACTCTGGTCTCAACCCAGGCTTGCCATTGCAAGTGCCCCCAGCGTCGATCGCGGCCCTGTGAAACGCGTCGACAGCAGCCCGGTCTATCACGGGTCAGTCTATAAACATATAACTTGGAATTAAAAAATAAAGCCATAGGAGGAAAGTCTAGGAGAAGTCACCATACTCGGAGCAGTAAAGGCAAAATGGAACCCCGAAGGAATATGCGTCTCCTTCTGGGTAATCCAGAAGTCAGGAATCTCGCTTCCCAGTCCGACCACACCTGGGAACCTCATGATTTCCTTGTAACCCAGTGGAGAGAGAGCCTTCTTATACCACTCCACAAGAGGCTCAAAATGCTCATCCGGGGCAGTGATGCCAAGATGGTCGATGTTGCTGGACGTCATGGTTGTTGACTATCCGAGTAATGAAATTACACTGGGAGTGCAGTGGAAACGAAGAAAAACAACCAAAATGCCCTTGCAGAGGTTCACATACTCTTTATATATGTGAGGGGAAGGGAATACGAAGTCGGCATCTACTCAAGAACTGCACTGACTGCAATGCTGCCCGGATAATACGAAGCCACTAACCATAAATAACACGATCCTGTCAACATAACCTCCGCTTTGCTGCCTAGAATGAGGGGATCATGATATCATGCTCAAACGATGATGTAATTGACAATCTCCTGCGGCTTATCACGTACAGTCCCGCCCAGGTTCGCCTTCTATATTGGAGACACAGAGAGACTTTTCCAAACCCTTATTATATAATCTATTCCAGTTTATTACGGACATACTAGGTACTAATCGGTTATAGGGCCGCAACTTACAAATGGGCCACTAAGAACCAATCGATCTAGTTATCTGTCATGTCAGTAGTTATATTAGATGATGTAAGCTAGCTAGATCACATGATCTTAGTAAGCATATATATAAAGTGCGTGTATAGAGGTAGAAGAATGCATAGATAGATATATATAATCAAACGGACACCTATTAGTCGCTGATCCACCGCCCTGATTACGTATATAGATAGTTATAAGCCCGGAACTACTCTGATATCACGAATTTGGTGAAATCAAGGCTATTTAGATAATATCTAGACTACCTACCTAGGCTTCGGCATATGGGGTTGGGGTTGAAATGGGCCCGGGCCCATTAATGGGGCCCCATTTGACCCCATTTATATGGGTCCAAAATTATGTGTATTTTTCATAAACTATGCAGAAATATTAGTTTTAGAGGGGTAAGATACCACTTTAAATACCTTATATATTACACATAGATAATATAAAGTCAGCTTTTAAAGGTATAAACTCTATGGTTCTACCTTATTTTTTCAATTTTTTCATTGTTTTCTTCATATAAAAGTAAGACCTATAAGCCACCCTATAAGCCACCCTAACACCCTAATATCCTAGTACCTATAATTAATCAAATCACGCATAATGAATCTAATTAATTAGTGATATTATTAAGGTAAAGAGGGTTAACTAGGCGAGGTCAAAGATATTAAGATAACGATTAGGTGCGGAGAGACCGGAGAGGCCGACGATAACGACAGATGCGAGGTTAAGGCATTTACTAATAGGCGGCCGAGAGGAGATCTGCGGCGCTAAGGGCTATGCAATATAACCTCAGATGGGGCCTGAGATGGGGCGGATAAAGCGGACCATGCAGCATCGAGGAGGGCAATTAGGGAGACCTCGCAATGGGAAGGCCTCACCAGCAGAAAGCGATCTAGATTACTTTATAGACTTCTTTAGAAAATAGAGTATTAACACACAATCACGCGATGCGGTGGATAGCTGGATCACCCTAGTGCTCCTGCCCCTAGGCGACTGGATAGCATTGCAGTTCACACTGGTCAGAACGACCACGGTGTCGTGTCGGATCGAGTGGCATCTCTAAAATAAAAGGGGTAGTGCGTCGGGCTGAAAGCCAATGCGCAGGCAACGGTGGGGGCGAGAAAGAAAGGGGGGAAAGGGGGGCAGAAGGGGGGAAAGAGAAGAGAAAGTGCGTCGACAAGAGGAGGAGAGGGCGAGCGGTCTTTTATAGATAGATGGAGGGCAGGTAGGCAGGGCAGTAAAAGCGGTGCAATGGGAGCGGTTTCCAGCGCCCCGCTCACCGTGTCAACTAATACTTACTAAATCTTTAAATTTTTTTTGGAAAGTTTTGAGAACGAAAATCAAACTCAGAATTTGAGAAGCCCGTATGAATTGACTCCACCATGAGTTAAGCCCTTGTGGCGAAGAAATCATTTGAACCTTTGAATTTTTGAGACCGATTTCTTTTTCCAACGGAGAAAAACCGGGGAAATAGTGAGCAGAATGTCAAGCTTCCTGATATAGTAGGCGGAGTGGTAATGCAGCTTCGACACGTGATCTACAACTATCTGCCATGAGCTCCACGTGACCCAATTCCGAACTCTTCACACGTGACGCTGCAGAAGGCGGTGTACTCCCGCCTATTCCATTTCCAGAAATTTTCCATCGAAAATCTTCAACCCACCTCAATACCCCAATTTCATTTGCTTATTTTAAAAGGCAGTGATCCTTTGCGTGAGCCCATATCTCGAAAGATTTGGATTTGATTTATCTCTACAACAATGGCCGAAGATACCAACGCTGGTGAGTTACCAAGACAAGCCACATCTGATCTGAATATCAATGCTAATTCATCATAGCCTGGCCCATCGCCGATGAGTCTTTGACTCAGTCCCTGCTCGACCTTGTCCAGCAGGCTTCCCACTACCGTACGTCCCCAATCCCCGTTGAGAGTAGACTCTTAACCTCATCGACCTCTGGAGCAAAGCTAATCTTCGAACAGGCCAGCTGAAGAAGGGTGCCAACGAGGCCACCAAGACCCTGAACCGCGGTACCTCCGAGATTGTTGTCCTCGCCGCCGATGCCTCCCCCCTGGCTATCGTTCTGCACTTGCCCCTCCTCGCTGAGGACAAGAACGTTCCCTACGTCTACGTCCCCAGCAAGATGGCTCTGGGCCGTGCCACCGGTGTCTCTCGCCCCGTGATTGCTTGCTCGATCACCACCAACGAGGCTTCCGAGTTGACCAACCAGATCCGCACCATCAAGACCGCTGTCGAGCGTCTGATGATCTAAGGAATTCGATACCATAGATCGTGACTGATGGAGGGTTGTATCCAGAGGGCAGATAATGTGACATCGGTCGGGCCGTGAAGAAGTGTTTGGCGAGAAATGGAGCTCCGGTTCTTACTCTGGCCTCGCGATTTGCTGTCCAAGACTTTAGCTAGATCTTTTCAGCTTTGAGATACAATTTCAGATCATTTTGAGAACTTGCTTGGCATGTCAATGAGGTAGTCAGTAATTATTATGCAGAGTTATTTCAATCCGCTCTGGTACTTGGAAACTGTAGCCCCCGGTCCTTTCGGCTGAAAGTGGAGTGCAAGAGCATTGCGTGGCTTTCTACCAAACGGTATTTTCGGTCTCCTCGAACCAAGTGCCGATATGCATTCGGCAGGCTTGCAGCAACAACATGGAGTATTAGTACGGAGAATTTATCTTCCAAGGCTGGGGTATTGGTGCAATTTGCAGGTTATACACGACGCAAGGTGTCACTCGGGTAGTTATAACCCGATCACCCCTGTAAGCCACCAGAGATCCGAGACTCTTCGTGAAGAAACTACCGAATAAGATCGGCAGTGCCACCGGAACTCGTGTAAGATCAAAGCACTATACTAGCAGCAGAGTTACCTTTCAAAAGTCGGCTAAAACATGACAAGGACTTTATCAGATCTACCTTCCTGACATGATTCAGTCAGCAATCAAGCTAACTTATGGCATCAGGGTAGAGCAAGAAGTTGAAGAGGTTTGAGAAATATGGGCCTAGAGCCCGCAAAAGGAACTGTTGACCGAACCGATCCCTAGTGTGGCGCCGTTGTATCAGCCCAGGCTCTCTAAACCTGCCGATCACTCAATACCAGACGACTTTCGGGCCCTCTTTGACCCTCCAATCTAATTCTCAGCTAACACTCCTGTGGGGTTTTCTACAAACGTGCACTCAACCTAAGCTTCCATAGCTTCACTGCAGGGGCTTCCATATTAGCGGGGCACCATGTGGAACGTGATTGATGGATTGCCCTGTCGTGTCTCGGAATGGCCTAAGACTGGACTGGAGCATTCTCGGCTCGACGCAGAATCCTCAGGAGGGGATACGGAATAATATCTCCCCCAACCAGTTTTGGATATCTTGCGCCGTTTGTCAATTTCATTCGAATCCTCAGGGGCATTTATTTAGTCTTATTCTGTCCTCGGTTCATTCCAAAGTTTCCTATTTTTCATTCCATTCAATTTTTGTATCTTTTTCGTATATTTATTTTTATTCGACATGCTGTTGACTTTCCTCGCAATCGGCCTGGCGCCATTGCTGGTCACTGCTCAGCTTTCCGGCTCTGTGGGCCCTACAACCTCTTACGCCACCAAGGCCGACAACAAGATTTGCAGTGTTCTTGACTACGGCGGTGTTGCCGACAACTCGACCGATATTGGACCGGCTATCACCTCGGCTTGGGACGAGTGCAAGGATGGTGGTGTTGTCTACATTCCGTCTGGTGACTACGCTCTCGACACCTGGGTTACCTTGACCGGAGGTAGCAGCTGTGCAATCAACATTGATGGAACCCTCTACCGGACTGGAACCGATGGGGGTAACATGATCTATGTTGAGCATACTACCGACTTTGAGCTGCTTAGCTCCACTTCCCAAGGTGCTTTTCAGGGCTTTGGATATGAGTTCCATGCCGAGGGCAGCATCTCCGGACCTCGTATTTTGCGTCTTTACGAGGTTGTCGACTTTTCGGTTCACGATCTTATTCTTGTCGACTCCCCTTCGTTCCATTTCTCCATGGATACCTGTGAGAATGGCGAGGTCTACAACATGATCATTCGCGGTGGAAATGAGGGTGGTTTAGATGGTATTGATGTCTGGTCTACGAACATCTGGATTCACGATGTGCGCCTTCACCATCTTCCGACTTTTCTACACCTTACTAATATTTTACATAGGTTGAGGTCACCAACAAGGACGAGTGCGTCACCGTCAAGGTAAGCATCATAGAATCCCGAGATATGAATCATTTCCTAACGCGAATCCAGAGCCCAGCCAAAAACATCTTAGTCGAGAGCATCTACTGCAACTGGAGTGGTGGCTGTGCCATGGGCTCGTTGTCGACGGATGTCGACATCTCCGATATCACCTATCGCAACATCTACACCTGGTCCTCGAACCAGATGTACATGATCAAGAGCAACGGTGGTAGCGGAACAGTTTCAAACGTCCTCCTTGAGAACTTCATCGGTATGATATGTCACACTCACGGGCCCACCAAAGCTAACACACATAGGCCACAGCAACGCCTACTCCCTCGACGTCGACCAAGCCTGGAGCAGCATGAGCACCGTAGACGGTGACGGTGTTCAACTCAACAACATCACCTTCAGCAACTGGAAGGGCACGGAGGCATACGGCGCTGAGCGTGGGCCTATCAAGGTCCGGTGCGCCGATACCGCGCCCTGCACCGATATCACCATCGAGGACTTTGCCATGTGGACTGAGGAAGGTGACTACCAGTGGTACTGGTGTGAGAGCGCTTACGGCGAGGGTTCTTGCTTGAAGAGTGGAGATGACTACACCTCCTACACTACCACTGTCACTGCGACTGTTGCACCTACAGGATACTCTGCCACTACAATGGCGTCGGATTTGACCGCTGCCTTTGGTACTGACTCTCCTATTCCTATTCCTACTATCCCGACCTCGTTCTACCCTGGTCTTGCCCCCTACAGCGCTCTGGCTAGTGCTTCGGCGACTTCGGTTTACCCTGTTCGGGCTTAGGTTGGATTAGGTCTTAAATGTCATCAGAGCAGTGCCTGATGATGAAATCCGCCGATCACATGCTAGGTTGTAGTTTACGAGTAAGGAATATCCATCCACACTACGTTTATTCATGACCACTTAGCCAGGTAAGAGCAGTATAATCAAAGATAAAAAGTCAATCAAAGATAATTTGGGACGTTTCAACATACTGCGATTTTGCATTTGTAGATCTTCTAGCAACTTGAAATTGATATGTTGTCTTCGAGTGCAAGTACACATAAAATCCTGGGCTCGGAAAACGGTCAATAATCACGTCATTACAGGGTTTTACAAAGAATGTCAGCAGATTAGGTTCGACAATCGAAACAAGAGACATGATTCGACCAGATCTTGCATATTCTAACCCCTTTGCGCGAGTTGGATTCCATGGAATTCTGGGCTGACATGCATATAGAGATGTCCCTAGAGGATTTCCTTCCATCTGAACTTCCGCACTTCAGCCATGTCCGATCACACCAAATCACCAAATCTTGAGCCCACGGCGATTGAATCTCCACCATCATCAACAACACCCCCACCCGATGAGTCTGACAAGACCACCTACAATGCCAAAGCCGAGGTGCTCAACCGTGCAATCCAAGAAATTGGCATGGGTCGCTACCAATGGCAATTATTCATTGTAATCGGCTTTGGCTGGGCAAGCGATAATCTCTGGCCGATTGTGACATCCCTCATTCTCGCGCCAGTAGCATACGAATTCCAGATCAGCAAGGAGGGCCTCCTAACACTCGCCCAAAATATCGGGCTGCTAGTCGGCGCCGTATTCTGGGGTTTCGGATGTGATATCTTCGGTCGGACGTGGGCATTTAACCTCACCATCGGGGTCACGGCCGTGTTCGCCTTGGTCGCAGCGGGGTCACCCAATTTCGGTGCAGTGTGTACCTTCGCCGCATTGTGGTCTGTTGGTGTAGGTGGGAATCTACCGGTGGACTCTGCTATTTTCTTAGAGTTTTTGCCTGGGTCGCATCAGTATTTATTGACCGTTTTGTCGATTGATTGGGCTTTTGCGCAGGTTTTGGCGACTCTCGTTGCGTGGCCGCTTTTAGGGGATCTGACATGTTCCCAGGCGGAGGGCTGTACCAAGGCGAAGAATATGGGGTGGAGGTATTTTATGATTGCCATGGGTGGATTGGCCATGATCATGTTTGTCGGTCGCTTTGTCTTTTTCACTATATATGAGTCGCCGAAGTACTTGATGGGGAAAGGACGGAATGGAGATGCGGTGGATGTGATTCATGAAGTGGCGCGACGAAATGGCAAAACATCTTCTTTGACCCGTGAGGATCTGGATGTGTTGGACCGGGGACAAGAGCAGTCACAGGAATTCCACGCCACGAGCCTAGTCCGTCAGCGACTGGAGAAGCTCAATTTCGAGCACGTCCGCGCGTTATTCGACAGCCCGAAGCGAGCTTATTCAACAACATTGATCATTCTAATCTGGGCGTTTATCGGCCTGGGTTACCCTCTCTATAACGCCTTCCTTCCTTATATCACCGCCCAACGCGGTGCAGCGTACGGCGACGGATCAACATATATCACCTACCGCAACTCATTAATCATCGCTGTGATGGGCATCCCGGGCTGTCTGTTGGGTGGCTTTCTCGTTGAACTCCCACGATTTGGACGAAGGGGTGCTCTTTCCGCCTCGACCGTACTAACAGGTGTCGTTCTTCTGGCATCAACTACATCATCCACATCCGATGCCCTTCTTGGATGGAACTGCGCTTTCAGCTTCATGAGCAGCCTGATGTACGCTGTGCTTTACGCGTACACTCCGGAGATCTTCCTCACAAAGGACCGTGGTACTGGCAATGCATTGACCGCGTCTGCGAATCGTGTGTTTGGTATCATGTCACCCATTATCGCCATGTTTGCCAATCTGGAAACTGCCATCCCGGTCTATGTCAGTGGAGCCCTTTTTCTCACAGCCGGGATTCTGGTTGTTTTGATGCCATATGAGTCCCAGGGAAAAGCAAGTCTCTAAGGTATAGGGAATGAGTAAATAGAGTCTGACCCGAACCCCATGGCAAATGGACACATTAGATTACTGCCATTTTGACCAGGCGTGAATCCAAACCCGTCCGTGTTGACAAACAATGACATCATCCGTCCGTCACCGCAGGACAATAAATAGCCACCAATAAACCAACTGCGCAGATCTTTAATATAAAAGTATTCAATGACAGTTAACCGCCACTCTCATAGGCGTAGCATCGACCCTGAGTACCCCACAACCAATGGAGGCCATATCCCATGACTATGAGCTCAATGTGGATCCCAGCACCTGGGCAAATTATACGTCAGGTGGTTTGACTGGTTCTGATGGGGGTGACACATTGTGGATGCGCATCTTATTCGATCGCTTGGTACCCGCTGGCGTGGAGTTAATCTAATAAAGTAGTGTGGCTTGAGAAAGTTGCACACATTATATCATGGCTCGGAACAAGTTTTCGTCATCGTCACCAACGAAGGATATTTAAGAGGGGAAGTATGCTCTCTGAATAATATCAACAATCAACCTTCACAACCTCAAATACTACATTTTCTGCACTTTATACCCTTACATTTTATCTCTACACATTGCAACATGTCTGAACAAAACAGTACGTCTCCACGCCACCACAGTCACTCCATGCACGCAGTTCTAACCACTCTTAATCTGACTAGACAACGGTGGTCTGCTCGGCGGCCTGGGCGATACCCTCGGCAAAACAGTTGGAGGCGTCACCAACACAGCAGGTAGCGCGGTCAGCGGTTTGGGTAGCACTGTCGGTGGCGTCACACAAGGACTTGGACAGACCGTCTCTGGCGCGACAGAGGGTCTAGGCAACACGACCAAGAGCGCTGGACAAGGTGTCTCGAATGGGTTCCAGAGTGTTGGCGGGAAGCAGCAGACCGCCGAGAACCCACTCGGATTGAACCGATAAAGATGCTCACTGGGACATGTGAGGATAAGAATTGAACCGATTGAATTATCGACTGCGATGATAATTGTATAGTTATTTGATGTACTATAGTATAATTACCAGTTTCAGAGTACCAAACAGGCCTAAACATGAACTTCGGTATGATTGCATCATAACTACGATTTGCATAGTGGACCCTTATGGGGGCCGAGGTTAAACCCTTCAGTAAGATACAAGTTTTTCAAGACGTCGTTTTCACGAGTCTTGCGACTGTAGATCTCTGCAAGAGCCTCCTAATATAATAACTGCCCCACAAGACAGTCCAGTGTCTGGGTCAGTGTCCCTGAAACCTCGGAACGCAGAGCCTGGTGCGCCTGGCGTGCAACGAACGTGGAAATATCTTTTCTTTCATATCTGTTGTTTTTCACTCTCTCTCCACCGGGGCACATTCTATGGGCAATGTGTCAGCTATGTTGATAGAATTATCGTCGACGGTTCATTACATTGAGAAGCCGGAGGATCTTAGCATCTTAATTCTTCCAATGTATTTTGTTCTGAGTGCTGCATCGTTAGCATCATGCGGCCCGGTATTGAACTGAATTCTTTCTAATTTCATCACAGTCGATTCTATAGTGGTCACTTGGAGAAAAAAAAAAGTATCCCGCGACATTGATATCTATGGATGACATGACTCAAACAAAGACTTTCGCGGCTACTGCATGGCCCTTGCAGCTAACCAGGGGTCCGCAACACGGCAGATCCGAATTGAGGAAGATTTAGTTTTCTTTCTTTGAGTCGTCTCATGTGTAACTCCAGATACCTAATTTTGTCGAATCTGGTCATTTCTTTAAGAGCCCGAAGACCGGGGACCAAAAGTCAATCGGCGATTGACGTAGAAATAGTAGATCTGGTTCGGCCAATAAGGTTTAGCTGTTCTGGAAGTTTACCGTAATCAGCCTTCAGTGTGGAGAGCGATGGACCCAAATTGCTGGATTACGTCATCTCGGCCGACTTACCGTCGAGTCATACGGGGATTGACAACTCCGGCGACTATCGAGAAGTATGCCAAAATCTCTGCAAGTCTTTGTTCACTTCTTTAAATATGTTCTGAATTCGCGGATGAAAATTTTCGTATTACCTTCAGCTAATTGAGTTGAAACATTACTCTGCATTCTGACCCATCGTACTCTCACCAAATCAAGAGTCCTAAACAATGCCTGATTGCCAGAATACAAAACAGCAGCCTGGGTCCAAACATGATGAGGGTTGGAGAAGGATAGTCCGCAACTTCACACCGTCGTTCGTTGCCATCTGATACACCAGTGTGTGACAATGCTGACCTCCCTTACAGATGGTTCGCTGTGACGATGGGCACAGGCATCGTCTCGATCCTACTGCATAATCTCCCCTACAATGCAGTATGGATCTACTGGATCTCGGTCGTAATATTCGCTCTGAATGTGCTTCTCTTTACGCTGGGGTGCATCATTAGCATCCTTCGCTATGCATTGTACCCGGATATTTTCATGGTGATGATCACGCACCCAGTTCAGTCCATGTTTATTGGCACTTTTCCCATGGGTCTCGCCACGATCATCAATATGATTGTTCTAGTCTGTGTACCTGCATGGGGTGAGTGGACGAGATACGTTGCCTGGGGATTATGGATTTTCGATGCCGTGATTTCCGTGATGACAGCTTTATCATTGCCATTTATCTTGTATGACTATCGCCTGCATAAACAAATTGTATTCCAAGTTGCTAACGTATCAATAGGATGGCACAGGGAAGTGAAACTCATCTTTCCTCCATGACAGCTGTCTGGCTTCTTCCCATTGTGAGCTGCATCGTGGCCGCCTCCTCCGGTGCCATTGTTGCCGAGGTACTTCCCAACCCGGAACATGCACTCTGGACCATTCTTGTCAGTTACGTGCTTTGGGGAATTGGACTACCCCTTGCTTTGATGGTCATGGTCATTTACCTCCAGCGCTTGACTTTGCACAAGTTACCACCCAAAGCTGTTATTGTCAGCGTATTTTTACCGCTGGGCCCTCTGGGACAAGGTGGATATGGGTAAGAAATTTTCCTTTAATTATGTCAAACTTGAGCTAAATTTTAGTAGCATGATGAAGTTGGGTCAATGCGCTCGAGACATTTTCCCTAAAACCCACACACTGGAAGAAGGTTCCGGACCCACCTTCTACACCCTTGGCTTTCTAGTTGCCCTGATCCTGTGGTCTTTTGGGCTAGTCTGGCTCTTCTTTGCTTCTGCGTCGATCGCCCACTGCAAGAAATTTCCTTTCAACATCGGATGGTGGGGATTTACCTTCCCATTGGGCGTTTTTGCAGCTAGTACGACCCAAATCGCGACTGAGCTTCCCTCCAAGTTTTTTGCAGTCCTTGGAACCGTGAGTCTAATTGTCTATTTTCTTCGCTAGGCTCTTCGCTGATTTCAGTTCTCTAGATCTTATCGCTTTGTGTCGTTCTTCTATGGGTCGTTGTGAGTATTAGGACGCTGCGTGGGGTGATATCGGGCAAGTTATTTGTCGCGCCGTGTTTGGCCGATCTACGGGTTGTAGAGGAAAAAGAGGCCTGCAAGGCGGCGTAAAATGAATATAATTGTAAAAATAAGGAGCCATCTTATCACCCTTCGAATTCATAATAGGTTGGGTGACTGGGGAGTATACTTCCCCGCTCGTGACCGTCACGTGATGTGGAGAGAAATCCTCGAAATTTGATTTTTAATTTTTTAATTTTTTCCATTTTTTATTTTTTTATTATTATTTCCCTAGTAATTCATCGAGATCCCCAGACCGTCATCCACTTTGCCTCCCCCCCCCCGATCTTTATATACCCTGATCTTCAAAACAGGGTGTACTGGGGCTCTTTGGATCCTGCTGGAGTGCCCTGTTGGCCCTGGTGGTTCCTCATCCCCCTGAATCACTCTTTCGTGTGTGTTGGGCCATTTTCTTGCAACTTGCGCTGACCGGCGGCACTCGGCCTCCGTACCCGCTAGGCTCTTTTTGGGAGGGGCAAACTTCTGCCTTCCTGCCTTGTGGCCTTGTTGCCTTATCTCTCGGCCCACCCGAAACAACAAAACACGCGGCGCGACTCTTACGGTCTCAACTATAACTCGTGAGATTTTTCAACACGCGACCATTGTGAGGTTGACATATCTATATATATCGGTCGTTCGTTACGAGTATTTCATGATCCCTGGCAAGCGGTGGTCGCATGTATCGTGATCAAAGCCAAAGCTAAAACCCCCATCGAATCCCGCTGCCGCTGACGGCTAATTCGAACCCACGTCATTGAAGATGATGGGATACGGGGGTCAATCCTTTCACCCCTCCCAGCAGCAACAGCAACAGGCGCAGCAAACCCATGCTTCCAACCAAGCCCAGCATCCCCTGGCCCCTCAACGTCAGCATATCCCATCGCCGTCGCTTGGCGCCGCGCCGAACCTCCCGCAACATGGAAGTCCCTTCCCAAGCAATAAGCCGATTTTCCGGGCACAGCCGCAACAGAATTATACGGCGGCGCAATCTCCAGACATGCGTAAAATGGCTCCAACTTCGACAGGGCCGTTGGCGGGGTATCCCACCACCACAAGTTTTGCGGCACAGTTCCCTGCCCACTTTGCGCCACAAGGCTCACCGGATTTGATGTCGCGAAATCCCGATCCTATGGCTTTGCAGAATATTCAGAGGGGGGCCTACAATCCAATTGCGCACTTGCGACCGCAGCCAGGAATGAGTCCTGGAATGAGTCCCGGAATGAGCCCTCCGACTGCCATGACACATCAGCACGCTGCGGGGGTATCGTCACCACAACAGTCTTTAAACAGGCTGCCTCATTCGGGTGTCCACCAACGGGAAAATTACCCATCGGCTAGCCCATCTATGGCGAGTCCCTCCATGTTTACCATCAACCAGCAGAGACAGCCTCAGTCTCAGCCACAATCCCCTCAGCAGACACATCAGCAGTTGCA
The DNA here is from genome assembly GCA_030710325.1 of Penicillium sp. 91 TS-2023. NCBI lineage: Eukaryota > Fungi > Ascomycota > Eurotiomycetes > Eurotiales > Aspergillaceae > Penicillium > Penicillium sp. 91 TS-2023. The sequence goes on along the minus strand of JARWGP010000021.1, from coordinate 5,434,409 downwards.
GCAGAGGCAGCAACAATATCAGCAGCAACATCAACACCAGGAACGGATGCAACAACAAAGGATAGAGCAACAAAAACAGTTCCAGCAGCAGCAGCAGCAACAGCAGCAGCAACAACAAAGATTGGAGCAGCAGCAGCAACAACAACAACGGCTGGAGCAACAAAAGCAGCTAGAACAGCAGAAGCTAGAGCAGCAGAAACGCCTTGAACAACAGCAGCAGCAACAGCAACGTCTTGAACAGCAACGGCTAGAGCAACAACAGCAAAAACAGCGGCTGGAGCAGCAGCAGCAGCAACAACAACAACAGCAGCAGCAGCAGCAGCAGCAGCAGCGCCTGGAACAGCAGCGATTAGAGGCGCAAAAGCAGCATCAGCAACGCTTAGAGAAACAGCGGTTGGAGCAACAGCAGAAGGAGCTTCTGGAACAACAGAGATTACAAAAGTTGCAACAGCAAACCCAAGCACAAAACCCTTATCAGCAACAGGCCTCTCCCTTTACCCAGCATGCTCAATCCCCATTCCATCAGTACCAGCCGCAGGGGTTCGTTCAACAACCCGTCCAATTCAATCAGCAAACTCAACCCCAATTTACCTCTTCGCAACAAACTCCCCAGTTCCAGCACTATCAGCCACCGTCGCAACCCTCAGCAGATGTCTCACGACAATCCGTGGTGCCATCTGGAACATCGTCAGCGGGGAACCAGGCTATTAAGATGGAAGACCAAAGCCCTGCTCCGAAAAAGAAGGCCGCCCCCAAGCCTCGAAACTCTCTGGCTGCTCAGCCTCAATCTACCCAGGCTCAGATGCAGCAGACCATTCCCGCTTCTGTACCGACTGCCACTCCTGCTCAGCCCAATGGCCAAGTACAACTAGCTACCGGCGACCCGTCAACTCCAACGCCAAAACGTAAACGTGGACGTCCGCGCAAGGAAGAAGTGGCAGCCAGGGCTGCTGCTGCTGCTGCCCAAGCCGCGGCAAATGGCCAACCCATTCCGGGAACATCACAGCCCGGACAAGCATCGTTCAATCCTAATATGACACCCACGGCCGCTGGTTCAGCTGTGGGTTCAGCTTCCCAGCTTACTCCTATCATCGGCCCTGATGGAACCCCATTACCTCTAAAGCGCAAGCGTGGTCGCCCTCGCAAGGCTGACCAGATTGCTTGGGCGGCTGCAACGGGGCAGCCATTACCACCACCGAAGCCAAGAAAGCCTCCTCAGCCCAAGGCAAACAAGCCTAAACAACCCGGCACAGGTCGGCCTCGTGGAAGACCTCGCAAAGCAGATATTGCAGCGGCGGCTGCGGCGGCGGCTGCTGCTGCCGCTGCAGGCGGAAACCCGATACAGGCTGAGAACAAGCCGAACTTGGGGGATAATGCGGAGATGACCCAGGCTCGTAAGCGTGCGGCGCTCGCGGGAGATGACGATCCAAGCAAGCGACTTTGTCCAACCCCTCCGTACGGCCAAATGCAACAGCAGCAACAAATACCCCAACAAAATCACTCGCTTCCCCAGCCTATTCAGTCCATGGCAGGGCAGTCCATGTCTGGTCAACCAATGCAAGCACAATCAATGCATGGACAATCCATGGCTGGTCAACCAATGCAAGCACAATCAATGCAAGGACAGGCAATGTCACAGGCCCATCACCTCCAGCAGCAGGCTCAGCACATGACGACCCAGGCAGGTCAACACATGCCCCAACAACTAGCACACCAGCCTGGGCAAGCTCTGTCAATGCCGCATATGCACATGCATCAGCAGTCGCCTATTCACTCAGCGCGACCTACACCCCCACATGCGTTTATGCAGATGCCTCCTTTGCAGCAGGTCCAGACCCAACCGATACACGGACACCCCCAGCCCCAGCTTCAAGGCGTTCAGACACACCACACACAAGGCAGAGTTCCACCCCGCCCTGCACCACAGCATCAACATCAACATACATTCCAGATCCAACTCCAGCCTCAGCCGACCTAGGCTAGTCTGTTTGTTCTCGCCTGTACATGCTACTTCAGTGGTGTCTGTCACAGTACCTACGGCTACATAATTACATTTATACTCGACTCTGCATTGATTCCCCGCATTCTGCAATTTTTTCTTCCCATTTACTTGATTCCCTTTCTTTTGTTACTGGCATTCGTTCTCATGAGTGAAGGTGAAGTGGGATGTCTATTATATCCTGGCGTTTTTCGTGATATTTTCGATCTTGGTTGGCATGATGGACATTTGTTTTATTTCCTTCTGTCCCTCTTGTGTTCGCTTAGCCGGTGGTTTGGTCGTGTTGTGATTTTTTCCATCGCCATATATATCTAATGTTGTAGTACATATTTCTAATCCAAGTTTGCATCCAATATTGTACGGGTCAAATATGTTGCCAGATTGAAGTGCTTCCCAGACGGATATTCGGACAACATTTAATTCAAATCCACCTCCAGGGCAGAAAACAACCACAACATACATGGAATCCTCATGCACCTGGGTGCATTAGCTCGGAACCTTGCAATGAGATCCATGTATCTGGAGATCTACCAACCCTGGAAGAGGCTATGACACGGGTAGTATATAAAGTAGGCAGGCATCATAACATCATGATCATTAACCTAAATACAACAAGGCGAGAACACAATTCTCTCGGTTGATGACAAGAATAATAAAAACAGACATAAACCATCATCAAAAGAAAAGAGTATAAACACCGCATGCATTTGTGCAATAACCTCAAATACCTTCAGCTTCGAAATTAATCAACTCCTCCAACCCCTCCATCCTTGAATCAACCTCCTCTCGAACCGCCTCAGGGAACACCTCCTCACCCAACGTCGACGCACTAGGCCAATCCTCCAAATCAACCTTGAGCATGGGAGCAATCCGCCTAATAACATTGTCACACAACTTGAAAGCCCGGTGTGCCGCCGCGTCCACAGAAGCCATAGTATGGATCCACGAAAGAGCCTTCTTAGACATTCTCAGCGCGGTATTCAAATCCATTTCCAATAACGATGGATATGGGGCGCCGGATAGGTTGGTCGGGAGTTCAGATGGCTTTTGTCTGTCTTGGCCTGGTGGTGCGACGGAGCAATATAACAATCCCAAGAGTAGTGCCGTCGTAGACTGCATCAGGAAATGGAGAACACTCCACCAAGGCGTTACACGCGCAAGCCAAGCGATATCGATTTTCTCGGGGAATGTAGAGATAAGCGAACAAGACGCCTGGAGACAATCGGTTGCCATTTCGGCGCGCAGTTTTGCGCGGGAGGCCTTTTCTTGTGTGCAGGGGCTGCGGTGATTCAGGCTTAGACAGGGTCTACAGAGCGTTATTCTGGCGGAATAATAGTTCATTGCCAGACAGACTCGTTCACGAGTATGAGGGAGTGATTCGTCGTCCAGTTGAGCGTGGTTTAAACGCCATGGACCGGCATCTGGCTGGGTGAATTGGTAGCTTGGAGGTAACTTTGAGAGCCAGCGGTCCATGCGTAAAGCGTATTTCTGGAGACGGTATTCTGTTTGGCTTGTTCCTTCCCGGATTCCTTCTATGCTGTATACTTTGTTGAGGACGGATTGACAGATGAGGAAGAGGTCTACTAGGTAGTGGAAGAAGAGGGATGGACTGGGTGGGACGGTGAAAGTCCAGGATGGGACTGGATTGGGCTGGTTTATTTTTTCGAAGAGCGTGGCGGAGACTTCAATCCTGGATGATTGGTCCAGGAATAGACGTTGGGTCTCGGGTTCGTCGAATTTCTCTTCGTCCACTGGGGTTGGGAGTTGAACTGAGCAGAGGCTCTCTCCGACGCAAGATACCCGGCCGTGCATGGATGTGAGAAGATGCTCTAGGGAATATATAGACCACCATAAGCGGCAACGGGCTTCTTTCGATGCGCGGTCTGTTCTCTCGTCCAGCAGACGTAGGTTGATCCCAAGTGAGATGGCCGAGTGGAGGGCCATGTTGGCGAATTTAGATGCCCTGCACTGATCAACAACTATATATTGAAAGACGGGAAACAAGAAACTTACCTATTCACCCGTCCAGTGCAAAGCAGATAGACAGCAACCAAGAACTCCAACTGGATCTGCTGAAGCCCAGTAGGCTCGAAAAGAATATTATCCTGCAGACTCAGTTGTCTTGCGCGCGTCAAAAACACAGCGTGATCATCATAAACGCCGCTGTTAGTGTGATCTATCAATCGACAATGTCGACAACCAATGGCAAAAATCATATTCAGTACTGCGAGCCATTTTCGCGGTGGATCAACCCTGCGAGTTGGGTCAGATAATCGGTTAAAATACTGCACATACTGTTGCGTGAAAGTTGACTGGCGAATAGCACTGAAAAAGGGATTGACAAATGTCATATAAGCATGGAAATACTCGTCAGCCCGTTCCCTTGGCGGCATTCCAAACTGGTCCGACTGGGGGTCCACGTCGGGGATATCCAGCTCATCCAAATGATAGTTCATCATAGCAATAGGAATATCCCTGGCTATTTTGTCATTTGGAGGCGCGGAATCCCCCGAGCCCTCCGAATGGTCCAGGTGAGGAGAATCAGACATTTCCCGACTAGTGCTTCGTCCTACACTATCCTCAAGTTTCTGAATCCAGGACACCTCGGAGCTCTTGCCGAAGAAGCCAGAAGCGCGCGTATGCTCGTTGCGGTTCAGATCTTCGCTGACAATATCGACAGCTTCCAAAGATCCCACCGAAGATGCGCTATCAGAATCATTCCCATCTTCAGGATGTGCGGATGTCCCGTCTTTGGACTAGATGGAGCCTCGTGTCAAATCACTATCCACAGGTCGAATTTGGACAGTCCAAGGAAAATCTAAGACTGGTTTTTGATTACTCACCTTCAGTGCTTTTCTAATTTTTCGTGCTGTCGGGCTATCGACTTCACTCTCAATACCCCGAAGTGTTTTCTCATATTTTTCCACGCGAGTCGTGAGGGACTTGATTTTATTCTCGTCGCGGATTCGTTTTACCTCCTCGTAGACACAGCGATTGTTGTGGTATATACACTGTCCACAAGTCGGGCGTTTACCATCGCATTTTGTTTTCCGTTGTCGACAGGATTCGCATGCACGCGCTGAACGTCGTCGAGCCTGCGCATTGGTAATGCCCGGTATCCGGGGGATCGCGACCTTTTCTAGAGGTAGTGAATCGGGAGTATGACCTAAATCTGTGCTAGACGCGGACGGCGTAGGGCCGAATGTGGGAAATGTAGTCTGAATTAACGTATGTGGCGTAAACGGCGCGGTATTGCCCGCATAGATGAAGTCTTGTGGGGCGAGAGACGATCGAGGGCTTATGTTCGCGTGTGGCGCCCAGTAAGGACCCGTGCTCGTCGGAGTAGGTACTTGGTGCGGTGAGTTGTGTTGAGAGCTCATGGCCACACTTAGGTATGTATTCAGATGAAGAACGACACATGAAAGAAGTGAATATTGAACGTTTCATCCGGACGTCCCTGGGGTGAGGATGGAATTGGCACCCGTGACTAGAGAGGATAAGACCGGTTCAAATTCTGGTGACGAACCAGATGAATTCAATCGTCTCCCCGCTTTTCCCGCCACTGTCCAGTTTTACGCACAGGGGTAACCAGCTCTCTGTTCTCACTTGTTCCATGCGCGCGTTTGTGGGTCCGGGATCTGTATTTGACGTCAGATTTAGGTCAACCTCGACGGATGTCTCCACCTAACCACTGTTGAGATATACAATCATGTTCTCGGTCGCGTCTAGAAATCTTGATCGTCCAACGGACTTGGCAGCTTCTTGGATCTCAAGTATAAATCAGGTAGGAGACCCCTTTTTTTTCACCAATGTCGTTCCATGGGAAAAGACTCCGTATCAACATCCCACGGGATGATGTCTTTCCACGAGAACGTCATCTTTGCCCAGACTCAGACTTTCATACCGATCAAGCATGTCCGTAAGCCCCATCCCAGGATAATCCTGAAGGTTGGTGCCGCCCTCGCCACCAATGCCATGGTATTTTTGTTCTTGATTTAGCTTCTCCAGCCCCTCGGCATAATCATCAAATCGATCATGACCTCTCCTGGTCGATTCTTCATCAAACAGGTCTTTGAGCTCATCCGAGATTGAACTCGCCCTGCGAATCCGATCACCCTGAGCCTTGGCCCGCACGGATTGTCGGAAGATGTGAAACAGGTTTCGCCCCAGTGCCGATCGGCTAGCGACAATGGAAAATGCGCTCGCCAGGGAGAGAAAATCTTCGTCGACCACGTCAAAGCCTTCTTGCTCTAATAAGGTAAAAAGCGCAAGGTTGATCGCGTACATGGCAAATTGATGTGCGCGGCTCAACCCATATTCCTGTCGGTGTAGCTGCGCGAGCTCAGCAATGCCTCGCGCTGCCAATTGCGTAACTTCCCAAGCATTATACTTGGACTCAGGGATTTGTCTGGGAGAACTTTCGGGTGTATGAGGCGCTTCGGATGTAATACTTGAGAATGCGCTGTCGGAAATACAGCTGAATAAATTGATGATCAAGGTATGGTATCGCATTCTATAACATAGAAAGTCAGCCATTCATCCACCGTTCGCGCTTTCGTTCCACTTATGATGAAATTTTCATCTTACTTCAACAAAATAATATACGGTGGTGGATCCGTTGAGGCAAATGCATCGGGTAACAGAGCCTGCCACCGTAGCAGTCGCTCATAGAGTTCCTCTCGATTTTGGCGCTGGAGTGACTCATCCCGAGTATCACCGGCAAACATACTGCGTGAAATATCACGCGCAATTGTGGACAAGTTGCACGCCTCGTCGAAGAATGGTTTGAGGTATGATGGGCGTGGCTTCCGATGCGTCGGATACGGAGTCCATTGGGGCTGACCACCGGAGCAGTCATCCTCGATACGGGGAAGGTTGACATGATCAATTAAGCTTGGCCTGAGAAAGCCAGTATGGATCATCCTGGAACCTGTTAGCCTTGAACGACTCGTCGATAAACTTCACCTACGTGTCAATGTTAAAAAGTCCCCACGCTGCCCTTCTGCACGACGAATCCATGTCCTTCGACAACTGACCCGATGCTATTCTGGGTCCTTTGTCTCCAACCAACCCCAGGGACTCACCAATTCCGATAGCCTCATGCAGTGTGATATAGCCCAGGTCGTTGTTGTGCGACATGGCATATCTCTCATACATGAGAAGCGTTCCTTGCAGTAAGACAAGGCTAGGCTGGGGGCTCTGTAGCTCTTTTAGTCTCTCAGCCTCGGCAAGGAAATCACAGCCTTTGGAAGAAATATTCCCGGGGACGCCATATGCTTCCGAGAACTCTGAAAAATACTACTCAGCATCAGTGGTCATTCAACAATTCCAGGAATCAAAAACATACACAGGCGTTACTCAACATTGCATTCACCAGATAGGGACTGCAAAACTCCGATCGCAGATCTCCACCAACCATATGCCTCAGAAAGACATCTCGGTCCAACCCTCCTTGAAATGGGTAGTCCCAGGTGAAATAAAGTGAGACGAGGTTCGACACCAGGTCTGCATCGTCTGTGACGTTTGTCCACGGATATGCAGGAACCTTCAACGGAGCCTCATCACAAAGATAATGAATATCCATCACCTTGCTTCGAAACGCAGGACCATCAGCTTCGACACTAAGGAGGTAGCGTGCATCCTCTAGCTTGGCTACCGTCTCCTGGGGCGTGGTATTATCTGCACCAAGAGTGGCCAGCGTTTCGTTGATATAGGACCTGACCTCATGAGGAGGAGCATTGCGTCGAATTATGTCCAGTAGCTCCAAAGCGCAAGACTCATCTGCTTCACGAACCAACTTGAATAGATCGTTCAATAGGTCGCGGTGGTAGCCCAGTTCATCTGCTGTGCGTTTAGCAGCAACGCGGCGGCGCTGGTCAAGTGATTCATCGAAAATACAAGTGCGCTGAAATGCACGACAGTTGTCGCAAGGCGGTGTTCCCGAGCACTAAGCATCAAAATACTCAGCTATTCTATTCTATTCATGACAAGCTAAGAGGGGACATACCTTCCGTTTTGATTTCTTACAAGCCAGGCAAGCAGTCGACACCCTCTTCTTCCATGCATGGCCAGATGATAACCTAGTATCATCTCTCGAAAGACTCGCACGATCCGAAGTCGGCGACAAGCCAGATGCATGGTATGGTTGATCAGTCATAGCGTAACAGCGTAACAACGTGCCGGCGTAAAATATACAATCGTTGCCAGGTTTTCACCGATATGTACAAGCTGGATGCAGAGATGGCGACAAGTCTGGAAGACAATGTCTCCCGCCTAAAAGATCTTCAACAGTGGCGGTGGCACAGGCATCGAGTAGCCACAGCGATGGACTAAAAGTTATATCATATCCGACGCAGGCGCCCCCATGAAGGCGGCGGCAACAGGTTTAGAGCTGGAGCCTGAAGTTGGACAAAGCTATCCATTGTAGATAGGAGAAAGTGAAATTGTCAACAAAAAAATAGTTGGTACGGATGACATACTCACTGTAGAAAAGGCACCTGAATGGAAACTTGGACGTGAAATAATGATCCAAGACTAGTCTCAATGCTAAATCGTGAAACGGTAACAATCTTCATACTTGCGGCAGTATAAGTGGCTAGTGACGCAAGATGAAGTCACCGGGATAAACACCCACCTATCCTGACGGAACACCGATAGCCACCCACCAAATTAAAGTGGATTCATAGCTGTAGTACAGTAGCTCATAGTGCTTTCTCTGGGGATAACCTGTTTTATCTGACAGGGAATAATTGGCTAATTGGGATTCATACAGTACATGCATGGTCTCGCGGTACTTCCTGCCGACCATTCTAAAGAAGCCTGAAGCAAGCCTCATTAATGAAAGTTGCATGTCAAGCGTCGGAAAAAAATGCCGAACATTTAATATGGGTTAACTATTCTGATATCATGTAACCTTGAATTGACTCAATGGAATGCCCTAGGGCTTTCCGATTTAGGGGTCTTAGTAAACTAAGGTTATCATATGTAGATCAATCCATAGATGAACAACTCCACGCGAGTTAAGAGCATGACAAATGGGGTTTATAGCGCGTGAAAGTAAACAACATCCTATTCGCATCTAACAGCTTTCATACTAAAGAAAAGCTACACTTTGTGCGCGGAGTTGTCTTTAGCTAAGCAATCCAAATTTGAATATGTTCAAGTGGCTTCAAAGGTCATAGTGGAAAACCTAGATCATCCTGCAATTATCTCACCCGAGCCACCAGAAAAAGGAAAACCAGCATTCAAATGTTCAAGTGCTCAACACCGACCGTTGAGTTCCGTAAAAGCTACCATGAAGAATCTCCTTAAGCGTTGGCTCACATCCCCAGTAGTAGCGAAACTGCAGGAATTCAAGTGCCTTGCACGAACTGGCATGATCCTTAGAAGAAAGAGGCCCTTTCTCACTATCCAAGTCATTGATGACAGTATTCCTATCATACCTAATCAGCGACGATCTTCTAAGTAAATATCAAGGTAGGAAATGAAAAAAGATAACTTACACCCAAAATCGACATCCCATCCCAGTGGCATGAAACTGGTACAGATGCCTCCCCTTCCTCTTTATAAACAGAAGATAGTCACGCACTCTCCACAGCCTGCGCACGGGAAGTGTAATACTTGCAAGCTCGCTTCTAGGTGTGTCATAGTAACAAGTCTTGATATCGAGAACACCTTCACAGTCTTCACCAAGACACATGTTGAGGCGAACGGAAAAATACCCCTGCACAATGATCAAGTAGATTGATGCGTGGTTTCCTTGCATTACTACCTTGACGCTTTGGACGAGATACTCTTTGTCGATTGGTCTGATGGGGATTGCGTTTCTGCCGGGTTCTCGGGCTGGGATGGGCTTAGGCCTTATGTGGCGAGGCATTTCGAATTGATAAAAAGCTTCGGAAGTTCTTTGGTGATAGTTGATACTTTTCTGGCTGAAAATTCAGAGCCTTGGAATGAGCGATCTGTAGAGTCAAATTGAATGCAGAAGTTCAGACGAATATATACTTCACCCTAGTCAGTAGACCAACATCAGAACAAAGATAAATCCGAGTCTATACTGTTGTCCTGCGTCTCAGTCCGAATAAAAATTCTCAATGGTCAATGGTACCTAAATGTCTGGGACTGTAGCTTTGGTATCAAGAGATGTAAAGGATCATAGCTAATGGAACAAAGAATATGCTACAACTCATCTGAGTGCAATATGGAATGTCTTGGATATGAATGGACAGAGTATACAAAGGCTAGAAGATTACAATTGACGTCTATGGATATCTTTGAAGTGAATGTATCCATCGCAAGCCCACCTGAGGAGTGTCCACGGGTGTCGAGAATATCATAGAATCGCAGGTGCTACGGCTTCACACTGCTGTAATGAGATATGCCCAGAGAGTCGATATATCGGGTGAACAGACATCCAGCCCAGGTCAAGGATCAGCCAAACAATATCAACCGGATTATCTAAGATCTATTACTGAATATATAATAAGCGTGGATTACAATCGAGAATTACGGGTGAAGTAAGTAAAGATCAAAGGTTGGCATTGACTCGGAGTCCTGGACAAGTGCTTGAGAAGAAAAGAAATACCGACAATCCCAATGCAGCCAGAATCAGGATAAAGACGGACAGAAAGAAAGAAAAAAAGACAAACGCTGGATTATTCAAATGTAATACAAGCACATAAGTTGCATACTCCATGGATTCCATAGCCACGAATGCACCTCCCATAACAGAACAGAGAATTGCACACTGTAGTCGGAGACTGTATCCTCATGCCAAGCCAACGATCAAAAGCCAAACGGGATATTAAGTTTTAATTGCCAATTGCTTAGTGCTCGAGGATTCTCAAGCTACCCTGCACAACACAGTTCTCAAGGACGGATCCTGGGGGAATGTCGATGGTGCTACCCTCGGTGGCGACAATGATGACGGTACCCTTGAGGGTCACGTTGCGGCCAAGGTTGACGGCACCAGTAATGGTCAGGTGGTCAAGCTCGACAATGCGAGGGATGCTGCCAATGCGCTTCTGGAAGTCGGAGACCTTCTTGAAGTCGGAACCGAGCTTGATGACGGGCACACCACCGAAACGGTTGGGGTCCATGACCAGCTGACCGTGCTCCAGGCGGTACAGGTCAGACTTGACGACCATGAGATCGGAGCAGGTCTTGACGGGCAGGAAACGACGACGGGGCACGTTGACACCGTGGGCGTTCTTGAAGTGGCGGATGGCAGCACCGACGGCGGTCTCCAGCTGGTAGATGGCCTGGTCGGCCTCACCCTTCTTGTCAGCGGGGATGGACTTCTCGTTGGCAATAATCTCCATCTCGAGCTCGTTCTCCTCCACAACACGCTTGATAGCACGGACGTTCATCCAGATGTTGTTGGTGTTGAAGTACTTGAACTTCTTGATGGACTTGAACTCGTTGACGTGCTCCTTGGGGACCTGGGCGATCTCCAGCAGACGGACCTTGCCGTCGTTGTCAATGATGGTACCACCCTTGACATCAGCCTTGGTCTTGTCGGTCAACTCCATGATGTACTCAGCCTGGGAGTCAACCATGTGCTGCAGGATGCGGAGATCGACAACGGCACCCAGGTTGTCAGCATTGGACAGGAAGATGTACTCGATGCCACGCTCGATCAGCTTGTCCAGAGTACCGGAGTTGTAGAGGGACTCGAAAACGTCACCGTGACCGGGAGGGTACCAGTCCTGAAGGGGAGCATCGAAGCTCTTGGGGGCAGGGAGGAGGGAGTCCTTGATGATACGGGGGTAACGGGACTGGTTGAAGGTGATGATGTCGACGTTGTGGCCCTCGTACTTCTTAATGATGGACTGGGTGTCCTGGTCGGTGTTGAAGGAGTTCATGAGGACGAAGGGAACATTGACGTTGAAGGTACGGTTCAGGTGCTCGATCTGGCGCACGGACAAGTCTAGGAAGGACATGCCCTCACGGACCTCAATGACGGACTTGGGACCAACGCAACCCATGGAGGTACCGAGACCACCGTTGAGCTTGACGACAGCCAGCTTGTTGAGGAACTCGACGGAGGCCTCCGCACCGAGCTCTTCGTAGCCGACCACCTGGGAGGGCTGGGGAGGAGCAATGCGGTCCCAGGTAACGGCGTTACCCTTAGCCTTATCGTTCAAGAAGCGGCGGAACAGGGCGAAGAAGTTGTCCATCTCGGTCTCGAAGCGCTTCTTCTCGTTGCCATCGGGGACGCTGTCGGCGAGGGCGTTCAAGGCATTGCGCATCTGGGAGGCAGCCACGCTGGTGGAGGCATTCTCAAAGGCCTGGTTGGAGGCGATCAGGGTCAGCGCTGCGGTTTCAGGATCCATGGTGGGCAGAAATGCAAAGAGGGGTAATGAGGTAACCAAAAGTGAGCAAAGGGAGGGGAGGTTCCGGATCGGGATCACTAAGGAGCGGGAGCGCGATCCAGCAAATAAACAGTATTTGGTTTGTAAAAGGATGGGATGGGAAAAACACAGTTGAAACAGAAGCAGGAGAGTAAGAGAGGAAATGAGAGGGCTCAAGTTCCAGCTCAGCCTCCGGCTTCAGTGCTCCATCCCAAAACAAGCAGGTACAACTGCGCTTACTGCTTCAAACAAGCAGGAACGGAGCTTCATCCCGTGATCCCCCATGATCCTGAGCTCCCCGTACAAATTGTAGATAGATTGTGGATTTCACTTACCATGTGCGACTGGGACTTTCCATGGTGCTTGCCCTCGAAAGAGCCAGTGGCATCAGAGCCAGGAGCCCGGAGGTGGGTAGGAAGTGCCTTGCCGGCCATTATGAAAGATGTGGGGGAAGAAAGTGGTGTAAAGAAAAAAAAAGATCACAGATTGGGGAAAATCTGGTTAGATAAATAGCAAGTTAGCGTGAAATTGGCCAAGCTAACGTGGCCGCAATGTTTTTATTTGAAGAGGGGTTTTGCCACAGCTGTCGATCAGCCCGGGTCAAAGAGCCACGGGATGTCGACAAGCTTCCGTCATTGGCGTGGGCCCGAGAGATAAAGAGTATGGGCGGCAAACCTACCAGAGTTGTGCAATGTCAATGCTCTTGCAGCATTGAACAGAAACAAAAGCTTGGAAAGAGAAGAAAACAAGCGGAGAGAAAGGAAGGGAGGTGGGGGAGTAACGTGATATTTATGATCCCTGTGGAAGCTCAAACAATTCACCATACATCAATCCGAATCTGACGAAGTACTGTACAATCTCCTTACTTGACATCCAGCCACTCTCGCACGTTCGTTTTAACGGTCCGTGTTACCCAGGCCGAGTCCCCATCTATCATACTCAGCACTCAATTACGCTCTACGGTAAGATATGCCGATGGTCTAAACCATAGGGGAAAAGGAAAAGGGGGAAGTAAAGGGGGGCAGAACTCTTTTCCCGTGGGGGTTTAGGTACGTTCTTGGAAACAAATGAACAGATTCCAGAATTCGATCCGAGTTCCAGAAGCAGCATCCAGACTCCCATTTTTTCCCCTTTATTTGCAGTTCCACCCGAATGGTGCCTCCGGTCGGGTGTAGTATACCCACACCCCCATTTGCCCCACCGCGTGTCGTTGCCTGGAATCTGGGAAAAGGGCCCGAGTTGTTCGCCAAGATTGGACTCACTCGTATCAGAGACATTGTGGTGGCCAGAACCGTAGCGTGCAGTAGTTTAGGTATTAATATCTCACCCAAATTTTCTTTTTTGATAGAATCTTCTGGTGTGCAGCTGTATACCGGTCAAATGTTCTAATAATATCTCCGGAATGCTGTACCCCGCTACCATTCCTCCCAGCCCAGCATACAGAAATCCAGCTGATCGAGATCTCCAGTCCAGACGAACCAATTACTCACAGAATCGAAATACCCAACGGGTGGGCAGATATTGTCGTAGCACTACATAGCCCATTGCTATCCCGGAGCCAGTGACAAGTCAAGGAAGGATTCCGAAACCTTTCCATAGCTGCCACTCACGCCTGAAACAGTTCCAGACTCGCAGTCAAAAACCAAGATTAACGAATTCAATTATATCCCCAATCCCATTCAAACCAAGAATTTCATCTAAACTAGACCAGATTCGGATAGAACAGTGGAGCCCATCTCCCAAATTAATCAAAAGCTCTCCACCGAACCAGACCAGTAACCGACCGGGCTTGCCTACGTAATAGGAGCTTCGTCGTTTGAAATAGACGGGGGATGACCTCGGAGCTCACGACTATTGACTTGCGTACGTCAATTGTCCCTTTTATGGGGTATACTTCTCCTTAATTAGAGGTGGAGAGTACATCCTCCTGAGATCCCATCGTATAATTGCATGTCTTACGGAACAACCCCGGCCGATGCCACGGTACCCGTACACCTGTCCCGAACTAAGCTTCCGAGGAAATGTAGATCATCATGGTGAAGGGGCTGTGCACGCAGGCTTTTTTAGAGATCTGCTTTTATTGAATAGGGGGGGGGGACTAGTTGACGTAGATGGGGTGGAGTTGGACCCCTATTTTCGGCAGGAAACGGAGTAGGGCTGTCACGTTCCTTTGAGATCTCTACCTGCGACAACCTTAGCCAGGAGACTGATTCGTACTGCGCATATTTTTTGACAGATCAACAAATTGAAATCAATTATTGTCCAAGGATACCGCTATACCGGTCTACTGAATATAAAACAAGCATAGGGTAGGTAGGGACGCCATGAACCGGAAAGAATCCATTGCACGCTACTCTAACAAGACCAAGTATGAACATAAGTTAAACAGAATAATCCAAGCCAGGTCAATCAATAGATCAAGACAAATGCGGCAAAGAAAATGAAAGGATATCACATAACAACAAACCCGAAGCAAAAAGTCATTTGAGGGTTTTGTAAGGTTTTCAGTTTTAGGTTTTTCCATATACTTGGCCCATACCTCATTCATAGCCAAAAGGCAGACTCTATAGTTTCCACATTCAATTAAACACCACTGACACTCCGCTTGCTGCTGAGGAAGCTGCGGCGGGAAGGTTTGTTGCGGGAGTCAGGGCTCTCGGATCCATCCACATCAACGCCGGCAGTGGAGTGCGAGGTAGTAGGGCGCAAGCTGGACTCTGAGGGAGTAAAGCTGGAGCGAATGATCACCGAGCCAGAACCAACAGGGATAGACTTTTCCTGGTTAGCGTCAGAGCCCTGGTCGGACACAGGGAATGGGGCTTCGCCAAGGACATCGTCGGAACCAAAGGTTGAGTGGTTGACAACGCGGACTTGGTAAAGCGCATCGGCGGCTGCGTGGGGGACCTTGAAGGTGTCATCGTAGTTCACAGTGTCACCACTGACCTTGTGCGCCTTGGTCTTGTGGAGCTCCTTCATGCCCTTGGAACCCTGCGCGCGCACAATCACCCGCAAGTTAGTGGATGGAGGGAAGTTCGATGCCGAAACAATAGTGATGAGTGCAGTGCCGGTCTCGCCACGACCAGTGCCACCAATCACGCTCAGGTTATCGCCAAATTGAGAAGCGGTGCTGCGGTTGCGACTGTGCTCCCTGGTAGGGGTGACAGATCCCGGGGCACCATCGACCAGAGCGGCAGATGGAGACAAGCCACCTGACGGGGAACCGTGGCCTTCTTCAATGGTGCTTTCTGCCACGGACATGGCATCGGCATCGCTATGCTTGTTCTTGTGGATACGGGACATGACACCGTGCTTGAGGAACGAGGCACCACGGACCACGTTGCCACCAACGAATCCAACACCTTTGACGGGAGCGCCGACAATTTTGCCGGGCATGGCAAAGGTGCCCGAGAAAGTGGCAGATCCCTGTCGAGATCGAGTAACGTAGTTAGGCTTGAAGATTAACTTCAGGCGGATGACACCAGACTTGCCATTCAGAGGCAGAGTAATTTCTTGAACCTGGAAGGGCTCCAATAGTTCAAGGTCAATCGGGGCAGCACCCAAGAAATCGGCGGAGTCACCAAAGTCCCAGTCGTATACGTCGACGTGGAAGTTGGCACCAATCCGGGATTTGACGGGGATCTCGAAGAACTCGTTCCAGGATGGGTGAAGGGTCTTCTTCTGGACCTTTGTCTTGTAAACGTCCCTGTTGTCTTCGCCAATGCGGAACTTGCAGTAAGGATCACTGAATCCGTTTCGGTCGGCCGAGGGCAGATCCGCGGCATCCAAAACATCAACACGAAGATTACCCATGTTGTTGATGCTCTCCATGGGGTCAAGCTTCATCTGCACGGGAATGTAGCGAGCGCTAACGGTGACCTTGCTCACCTCGCCGGCGTTGGAGCGAAGGATAAGCTCAGTAGGGTTATACAAAATACGCTGCAGAGTTGGCAGAGTATCACCAGTCAGCTTAGCAACAGTGTGCTCCTCGCTAGAATCCTTGGGATCATCCTTGTTGACCAGGCGCAGAGTAAGCTTGGAGAATTCCAGCTCACGCACAAAGGCCTCACCAATATCCGAAGTCTTCACAGTTTGCGAACGGAGCTTGGGGGAAATGTAGGCAGGGAACATGTAATCATCAATCAGAACCTCCAATTGGACATTGCTGTGGGCCAGATGGGCTTCATGGAACTTGAAAACGATGAAGCCAGACTCGTATTTGGAGAGATCCTCGGGTCCAACGTAGGTCTTGGGGACCTCCTTCATGGACCGGACCGACGCGGTTTCAGAGTCGCGACCAGTGGGTGCGCGAGAAAGAGTAGTCTCAAGACTGGCACGGCCAGTGGGTGCGCGAGAAAGACTAGTCTCAAGACTGGCACGGCCATTGGTGGTTGGCTCTCCATTCGAGGTACCGGTGGTGGTCGTTCCATTAGACAAAGACTTAGAAGCCTTCGAGTCCACACTAGCACTCTTGGAGTGCGTGCTCTTGACGGGCGTGCCAGTGATCTCAGCGTCACCATTCTTCTCTGCTTTCTCTGCTTTCTCTGCTTCCTCTTCCTCGACCTCGTCCTCGGGGTTTACCACAGGAACACTGGGGAAGAAGGACACAGTGTAGCTGAGGACACCCTTATTGGGACTAGAGCCAATGTGAAGGTGACTGTTAATGAGCTGTTTCTCGTCATCGATCTCATACTCGCCAGCCTCGTTCTCATGAACAAAGTCCGAAGCGTTCAGCTCGGCCCAGCCGAGGGTACGGTCCTTGTTGATGGTCTCCTCATCCATAACCTCCACGGTCAGCTTCTCGCGAGCGCTGCGAATGGGGACATACACAACCTCGTCCCATTCGGGGTTCAGGTTGCTCCGGAAAGTCACAGTACGGCCCTTGGTCAAGCCAGACAGCAGTACACGGACGTACGGGTCAGACTTGCCCATAGCCTCCAGGTTGCGCAGATCAGTGGCACGCTTGAAGTGGAAACGCATCACGCCAATAGGATCAATGTAGCCAGCGCCACCAGCAATGCTTCCCAGGGCAACGGGCTTCCAGTTCAGCATCAACTTGGCACGGCCATCCTTGGCTCCATGGAGATGGAACCATTGCTTGCCTTGCTCCTGCATCTTGAGCATGTCGTTCATCTTGATTTGGTACCGACCAATGATGGGATCGGTCATCAAATCAGTGTGGTCCTTAATGATCAGACCCAATTTAGCGTTCTTACGATCGGTGATCAAGAATTCCTTAGCAGCATCCTGGAAGATGGGATTGTTGGTTCGCTTCAGGACCTTGGTAGTGTGGATTTCCTTGCCGTTCAGCAGCAAAATAGCATAGGGGTTCAATTTGCCGACCAAGCCCTTGGAGCCATCAAGATCCTTGGCCTGCTCGACGGTGAATTGCGCAATACCGGTATTCAGCTCTGGCGGGGGCTCGGTCTCGCCACTCTCCAGCTTTCTACCTTCCATAACAGGGAAGAAGCGAATGTCCGCTTGGACAGCACCACGATGACGGCCACTTGAGAGAACCTCCAGGACGGCGCCCTCTTGCAAAGGCTCTGCCTCAAGCTTGTCTAATCCGAAAGAAGCAACACCAAGTTCCTTGTCCTTGCGGAATTCGTTCCAATCAAAGACCTTGATAGCCAATGCATCGGTGAAAGAAGTGATGATGACATAGATGGTTTCGTTCCAGCGAGGACTGTCGGTATCGTGGATGGTCTTGGTGCGACCCAGCTCTGTTCGGCCATTCAAAGAAACTACGGCGTAAGGATCCGGAGTGCCCGCGAA
Source organism: Penicillium sp. 91 TS-2023 (assembly GCA_030710325.1). Classification (NCBI taxonomy): domain Eukaryota; kingdom Fungi; phylum Ascomycota; class Eurotiomycetes; order Eurotiales; family Aspergillaceae; genus Penicillium; species Penicillium sp. 91 TS-2023. Next base: position 5,416,286 of record JARWGP010000021.1, on the reverse strand, counting down.
CTTATCAGGGTTCTTGAGCTGATTAGCACCGTGCAGTGTGACAGCGACAACACCAATGGCTTGATCCACAGGATTTCCGGCCAGCATCTTAGCGATCTCAATCGGGAACACGTTCGGGTCGTACATCATGGGTCCGAGGTTGTTGTGGATCTGCTCCTTGATGAAGTTCTCCAGACCAGGAATGAAGTTGATGTCGAAACCAAGGTAGTCACCTCCAAGCGGCTTACAGACGTAGTCGAGCTCAGGCTTCTCCAAGAAGCAGACGTCCACACGCTCAATGTGCGGGAAGGGAATCTGCAGCTTAACCTTGACGCGCATCAAGCCTGAGCAGGCCATATCCTCGACAATCACATCCAGGCCCTTACTGAGAACACCCTTACCGACGCGAACCTCTAGGACAATCTTGGGGTTGATCTTGTTCTTGAGTTGGCGCGCAGTCAAATCCATGGTATCGTTGGGAGTGAAACTGAATTTCCAGTCCATGATGACGGTATCGGGCTCGGTCTTAGGGTATGTCTTGACATGCTCGAGACGAGGGGGCTTGGTACCCAGAATGAAGGTTTTTAGGCGCAGATTGTCAAGGAAGGCGGGGGTCGAGGTACTCAGCACCTGGTCCACGGAGCTGATGATCGTGTCGCAAAGAACCGGGGCGTAGATGGGCCAGAACTTAACGAGGAAGCTGTTAATCCACTCAAGACTTTCGTGATCGGTCTCCAGGCGAGCCTTGGCCATTTCCCGGTTAATATCGTCACGGAAATTGCGGCGCACCCGACGAAGCGAGGTACGATAGTAGGTGCTGCATGCCGCCATGACTAGCAGCACCCAGCCCACACCACCGCCGAAAATGGCGATGATCCACGAGCTCAAGCAGGCAAATGCAATCACACCGGCATTGTGGTACCAGTCGCCGTAGAACTTATCCGAGATTCGGCCCTCCAAAAAAGTTTGGTGGTCGAGCAATGTGCCCTCTGCTTCCTCCTCTGCGGTCCGTTCTTCGTGCAGTTTGGGCGCCCAACCGGTGCGATTACGCGCCCACCTCATGTCCTCGTCCATACCTCCTTTCTGACCCTCGGGCGCATTAGCATCCTCGGCAATAAGAGCGGTGGCTGAGCGCGGCGGGGGGAGATCGTAATCGGCTTTTCCATCATCCTGCACAGGTTAGCATCGATCGCGTTGGTCGAGTCTGGGGAAGCTCGTACCTTATCCGTGATCACTGCAACTCCTTTTGGTGTCTTGTCATGGTGGAAACCCGGTGGTAGCCGCTAGAATTAGGACTAGATTAGTACTCGCATTCTGCACAGCTGGTTCTCCTGGGTATCTGTTTCTTTCATCGAGTACATACTGCCTGAGCTGCGGCCGCCTTGTCCTCTGGCGAGGCATTGGGATCGAATTGGTATGCAGGAGCCCCCGACTCCCGAGTCTCCTTCACGAGTGCATCCTCGATAATATCCGGGTTGACCTTGGAGTTGGGATCCTGGGTCAGCTCAGTGGCAGCCTCAATCATTCCCTCCTCCTTCAATTCTGTCTCCTCCGCCTGGACGGACGCCATGTTGGCGGTTGGCGCCTCTGTATCCCGGAAAGGTCGGGTAATTAAGATGGATGACTTGAGGTGTGGCTAAGGAAATGGTTAGAGATCCATGGGTGGTGTGATGCGAGACCAGCGCAGTCGGTCCGGGGATTGTAGCCGGTTTGGGTGAGGGGAAGAGACGGGGCGGGAATGTGATTAGCTATGCTTACCTAGGGCACTATACACGACGAAGTCAAAGATTAGTGTGGTGCGGACACCTAGGCGAGAAAGGTGAGAGTAAGGGGAAAAAAAAAGAAGAAGAAGCGAAAATGGAAAAGGTAGAAGAGGGTCTTCGGAGAAAGGAAAAGGAAGAAAGTGGAGAGACCAATTGGGGGGGAAGGGGAGCTCTCGGGCAATCAACCGGTTGCGTCAATGGAGGAGAGCACCTTGTGGCTGGGGCCGCCATATACGTTGTTCCCGGTAAAAGAAATATTGATTTAAATATGCTCCGGAGGCGAAAATGCCAATTCAGAATGATTGATTGGAGCCTAGAGTAGCCATCATCGCCCCTAAGGAATAGGGATCGGCCCTGGTCGATCGAGATCAGTGACGTATTACTGTACACACTTTGTTTATCATCCAAGGCACGTACTGCAGTATAGGGTCCTCCGTGCCTGGATTAGCTATATAGGTACCTATGATCGCTATCACCTATATGCATATATTTCTAGGTAAAATCTCTTCATCTTCATGTACAAGTGGAACCTGAATGTGAGCTCCTATTTTACTTTCTTTTCTCGCTAACCTAACACAGAAAACCCACGAACCCATTCCCAGCCACACTAACTAGTGTGAACTATTAACTTCCTAATGGAGTATGCACCGCCACACTTTCGAGAAACACTGTGGCTAAGGGGGAACAGCCCTACAAGCAGTCGGACTTGTCCGTACAAGAATGTAATAACTTCCACACGTATCTCCGAGGTCTAATTACATAAAACCATTTTATGTACTCGCACCCCTCATTTATTGTCATTCAACAAGGAAATCATTATGTAGTACACGTGGCACACGCAACTCCTGATTAACAATCCCAAATCAATAGTCGCTCCTCGCGCCCCCGAGCCCCGATTGGGCTTCCGGAGCTCACACAGATCGCCCCGAGTCAATTGTGGGTACACTAGCCCAACTCCAGTCCGATTTTAGCCTACAAAGTACACTGTCCTTAGAAGTATCCCCTCCATCAAGGTTTAAAATGTCAGCTCTAGCGCCAGAATCTATCGCTACTATCTTTGATAGCGGATTTATATCGGTCGAGGCTCGAGACCTATCCCGAGCTTCACCGTAGCTGATTCGTTCCTAGCGGTGCTTTTTCTGCAGACCATGCAGAGAGTTTCAGGCCGCGTCTGGCCATTTTGATCTATCAGGTATTCAGCGGGGGTTGGGGTGGGTAATTCCCTGCTGTTTTTTGGGAGGGGAACCAGCCCCTTGCACTCATATCACAGATCCATACTGACGGTATAGAATACAGCACTGGAACTGAATGCGTTCCGTGTGTGACGCTATTGTGGAATCGTGATGTTCCCACTGTCGCGTCCATCCATGGATCTCGGGTGTGCTTTGGGCCCGTCGTCCCCACCGATCAGCTTCGGCCTTCCTGTTCTTTTTCGGTTAGGGTTGCTTTTTTCGTTTTCGTGAGATCTGCGCCGACACCAATTCAGGCTTGCCATTGGGTTACTTGTGCGATCTTGACCGCCGCGGAGGGTGTGGTGGTACAACGTAAAAAGCAAGCCCGTAAATACGAGTCCTAAAACAGAAGGTCGCTGGGGCTTGCTACCTGAATAATGTATCCATTGATAATGGTCCAATTCCTCTAGGGCGTAGTAAATAGAACTAGCCCTGTCGGGAACCTTGGAACGTGCGATCGGAGCTTATCTTTATGTTTTCATAGGTGCGTGCGCCACACTGCCGAGGTCCACTCTCAAGGTCGATATATATTTACCCCGGTACCTACTTCCATGCCTACGAAGCTACAACCTTACAACGATGAACGACATCCATAATGAATGGATTGGACTCTAAAAAAACACATGATATAATGGAAATAAGGATATTTCATGCTAAGCAACTTATGAGAAAATGATTTTAGAATAAACATTGAAAAAAGAACCTTGAGACTTGAAGTAATACTTGCAAGACAGCTCGTCACATCTTGAATTCGTTGCAATATAGACCATTCCCACAAAAGGAAGGCATTTACCGGCCCATGCGGATCACACCAGCAGCCATCAGCTTCTGGATCTTCATGCGCACCTGGCTGTTCTGCATGTGCTCCTGCAGCGCAGCTGGGTCGTTCTTGGCTTGCTGAAGGATGCTCTGCATGACAGGATCCTGGAGGATAGACATGATCTACAACAATTCATTAGCACTGCAGAAAGAAAAGCGAAAAACACGAAACATACCTCGGGGTCATTCTGGATACGAGCAGAGGTCTGCTCCTCGGTTTCACCAGCACGGGCGCTGAACTGCGCATCCAGACACTTCTGTTGCTGCTGCTCAATCTCGCGTCGGTGAGTACCATCATCGTGCTCAGCGGCCTCGGTGAAGGCGTCCAAAGCACGGTTGAACTCCTTCATAGCGATAAGGGCCTGACCCTTGCGCATGTATGCGCGAATGAATTTGGCATCGAGACGAATGGCCTCGTCGCAGTCCTGCACAGCTTGAGGGAATGCCATCAGCTTGATGAGGGCGGCGGCACGGTTTGAGTAACCGCGAGGATCGGTGGGAGCACGCTTGGTCATCTCGGTGAAGGCATCAACGGCGGCGGGCCAGTTACCCTCCTGGAACTTCTGCTGGCCAAGCTCACGGCTCTTCTCAGCCTCGGCGGGGTCCATGTAAGCATTCTTCTCGGCGGCGGACTTGGTCTTCTCGGCGGCGCGCATCTTGGCCAAGGCTTCGGGTGTGCGGTGCTCGGTGAGCGACTTGTGGTAGAACTCAATGGCCTGGGTGAGGTCACCCATTTTCTCGTAGGCACTGCCGATACGAGTGTATGCCCTATGTTATTGATTAGTAAATATTTTCGTTGGGAAGGTGTGAATTCATCATACTTGGCAATAGTCTTGAAGTCAGCACGCAGATCACGACCCTCCTCCACGGCCTTCTGGCAGGTCTCAATGGTACCCTGGTAATCGCCCTTCTCGAACTTGGCGGCGCCAAGGTTGTTCAGGTAGGTGATATCCTTGTGCAGCTCCCAAGCCTTCTGGTAATGCTCCATAGCCTGGTCGAACTGCTTCTGCTTGTAGAAGTCGTTACCAATTTTCTTCTCCGCATCACCAGCCTCCTGGGCCTTCTTCTTGGCGATAGCCTCCTCATCCTCCGGCTCAGGAGTAGGCTCCTTCTTGGGCTGCGGCGGCGAAGCAGGCTTGGCATCAGGCATGGGAGTGTCCTGGGCACCGGAAGGACCACCCTCACCACCGAAGTTCATATCAATTCCAAGGAGCACACTCATCACCTGCAGGAAACGAGGGTCACGGATCTCTTCTCCGACACTGTTGGGGTTTTGTTGGATCTTCTTCAGCTTGGCCATGAATTCAGCATCGGCAAGCAGGGGGGCGGTCTTAGGGTTGCTGGCCAGCTTCTGGAACAGTCCCGGGTCGTTGAACATGCCTCCGAGGCCGGCACTGGGGTCGCCCTCAACACCGTCGGCGGTGGCCTCGGCATTGATGGCGCGCTGGACAGCGCTCATTCCTGACTTGGCCTGGGCGTTCTCGGGCTCGATCTTCAATGCCTCCTCGTATGCGTCATGTGCGGCCACTAGTTATAGTCAATCAGCCACCGTTCCTTAGCTTTAATCCAATTTGTAACATATTACTTACAGAGGTCTCCCATGCCCTTGTAGGCAGCTCCCTTGCGGGCATAGCCCTTGGACCAGTCGGGCTTGATACTGATAGCCTTCTCGGCATCCTCCAAAGCTTTCTCGTACTCGGCCTGGGCAGCATAGACAGCGGAACGGTTGGAGTAAAGAATGTGGTTTTCGGATTCGATCGCGATAGCCTGAGTGAATTTCTCACTATGGTATACCCATATCAGCAACAGTCTCCAAGGTTGCAAACATCGAGGGCGGGGTAGTAACGTACATAGCAGTCGGGTAGTCCTTGGCCGAGAAGGCCTTGTTGCCCTCAGCCTTCAAAGCGTCAGCCATATTGTGAAGTATATCGAAAAAGAGATGGGGTATATGAAAGAGTTGACTTGACTGGGGCCCAGTCGTTGGATTATGAGCTCACTAACGACCGTGAGCTTCTGGAAATTTCCGTCATTTGAAGTTGATGCCTGAGGCCAGATAAAAGTCAAATGCTAAAGCTCCGGATACGCTAGTCCTGAACAGGAAGCCCGACATCCCCGCTGCGAAAAAGTCGCCAAAAAAACACAGTGAATCACAATTTTTCTCGACTATTGACTCACGCGAGCGAGATAATCATGCTGCTTTAACTTCTCCTGCTCTTGCAAGAGGCCCGAGTCGAACAATGCTATCTCAGCCCCTCCAATGATCCCCTGATCTTTCGTTATCCCCTCACACATCGAGTCTGACTCCTCCGTTCCCTTCTCCAACTCTCCGACCATGGCCGCCGCGGAGTCTCGAGTGAAAGAGCTCGCCTCGAAGCTCTACGATGCCTGCGTAGAACAGTTCGATGCCGACCACTCTTTCTACCAGCAAGATTTGCTTAGCGTCTCGGTCATCCCCAATGATGATGTTATGCTCTTGCTGGAATGCGCTCAGTCCTTGGTCAACCAGAAACTGTTCCGACTTCTCGAAGGCCAGAACAAGCGCCTTGTTTGGCGCATTGTTGCCCGTGAAGATGCCGAAAAGTATGCCAAATACCCTGAGACTTGTCGTCAACAGCGCATGAAACTAATGGTTTCTTTTTTTTCTTTCACCACAGACTCCGGAACCTCAGCGACGATGAAGGCCTGGTCTTCAGTGTCATCCACTCCAGCGGTCGCTCTGGTGTTTGGATTCGCAACATCCAAAATCGCACGAACCTGCACAAATCTATCCTCGACCGCTGCCTGAAATCGCTCGAGAGCAAAAACTATATCAAAACCGTCCACAATGTCAAACACCCCACAAAGAAGATGTACATGCTGGCCGGCCTGGCACCAAGTGAGGATGTCACCGGAGGCGCATGGTTCACCGACGGCGTATTAGACGCAAACTTCATCAACAGTGTCGCCGGTTTTATCGAGTACACTGTAAGCCGCAAGAGTTGGTATGAAGATTCCGCCGACCGCGGCCGGTCGAACAAGCGGATCAAGACTATCAGCGGCAAGGCGGATGTTAAATCTGAGACTAAAGAGAAATCGTTCCTCCCTTACCCTGCAAACTACCCTGGATACCCAACTCCCGAGGCTATCACCCGCGCCGTCAACGAGAGCGGTATCACTCCGGTCCAGCTCACCCCGGAGAGCATCATTCAACTGTTGCACATGCTCTGCTTCGACAAGAAGCTCGTCGCACTCAACGACGGCAAATACTACAAATCCCTCAAGGACCCCGAAGCCGTCAAGGCCAGCCAAGCCCGGAAGCCAATGGAGGATAGCAGAGAGCCCCAGCCTATCAAGGATCTGGGGAAGAACGGTATGACCGAGTCACCTTGTGGCCCGTGCCCAAGCTTCCGACTGTGCACACCTGGTGGAGCCATCAGTCCGGAGACCTGTGAATACTTCGATCCCTGGTTTGAGAAGAATCTCGGGTTCTAAAAGCGCTGCTTTGGTCTTTCGGGTCCATTCAAGTCGAGCAACAGAAGACTTCAGAATGTAATCTCGTCAGGCCCAACGAGCGAGGGGATCACTTGCCCTCTCGCTCTGTACCTGATAAAAGACACGATTTTTCCCGTGTCCGCATTTGCATGGATGACGAAAGGAAAACAAAAAGGGATTTATGTGCATAGCGATGGCGTTGACTTACTACTTTTTACCCTTGGCATCCACTTCTCGTGGGCGATTGCGGTCTGGCTACATCTTATCTCACGGATAGGCATATGCCGAAATTTTGGATAAGTGTTAGATGAATACCAACTCGGGTTTCTTGAATGTTTAATTGATACTACAGTAGTGATACTTACGGAGAGACTGCTAGGTAATCGTTCCTATTCTTACGTAGCAACCTTGGCTATGATATGAGGAGTAGTTTAGTAAAGTCGAGACGTGCACATCTTGCGTGAATAAACTTGAAATTTGAAACCTTTTGCCTTCCCAACGCCGTGGGTATAAACCAAATGAAAGATAAAAGAAGAAAAGAGAAATTACTTGGCAAGGGTCTTCCTGCACTCATCACAAAACCATGTCCCCGCAGGCTCCCTGGTCAAACCAACACACTTCCAATGGAACCACTCATACGGGCAACTATCGTTGTCGCAAGCCACCATATCCCCATGGCTAACAGTTCGACAAGTGCAATAAACCTTGCTATCCTCATTGCCCTCCTCCTCCTCCTCATCATCATCCATATCATCCTCACCACCACCAGTATCGCTCTTATCCGAGTCCGAGATATCGGCACTGCTCAGAAGCGAGTCATCATCTTCATCGCCTTCCCCATTAGGCGACTTCTTAGACAATTTCACCCGGTGACCAGTACTCGAAGACCGTTTACTTTGTTTGTTGGAACCAGACTTAAGCCTCTTTACTTGCTGGTGTGGCGCGACTTTCTTGGTGAGAGGCTTTTTGATCGCTCCGCTGGCGCGTGGACCTGCGCTGCCTGCGCGGCTGGTAACCGGTGTCCCAGCCTTAGGTGTGCCTGGGCCCATAGATGACTGACGGAGGTTTGATGAGGCCACCGGGAGAGTGTTTAGAGAGGGGTGATTTAGGCGTCGACGTTTACTGTCGACTGCGCCGGCTGATAGCTCGCGCTGGCGTTGTTGGAGGTGCACACCTGTGCTTCCAGCTGGGGTTGCAGGTGCGGAGCTTCGAGCAGCGGCTTGCACGGCGAGAGAGGGAACAGGGCGGGGAGTGGTGGACTGGTTCAGACGCTGTGCTGCAGCCAGGATGGGATTTGTGTTTCCAGATGTCGGGTTGAGAGGGGTGGGGTAGGAAGATGGTTCGGAGGGGTTGGAGTCCGGGAAGAATACACGAGGCGGATCGCGATAGTTATTCTTGTTATCGAAGAGTGAGGGGAGAGGAGGGTCGTTTGTCAGTAGGCCTTCGTTGACTAGATCGCGGATGCGCACATCCAGTCGCTTGATTTGGCGATCGAGTAGAACACAAGCTTTCTCGCTGAGTTGGATCTTCTCTTCTTGGAGCTGCTGGCTGCGATCGATATTTTGGAGGACCGATTTGCTGTATTGCTCTTCTTTCGGGTTGGGCGCCAGGCTACCGTTGAGTTTGATGAACTTTTGGATGCTGCCATCGCGAGAGTTGATAGTTGCCCGACATTCCTGTATAAATTTGTCCTTGGCTTGAATCTCCTCCATCAAATGGTTGATCTCAGCGGGCAAGTTTGCTGCATCGTGGACAAACTGTTCCAGGACGGTCGCGCAGTCTTCCGCGCCGTGCGCCATCGCTAGGGTTGTGAAGGATCAGTTCGCTTGGATCTTGGGTCAGTGCAGATGACTGCAAGTAACAACCCGAGGAAAGAGCGGAGAGTCGGATTCTGGTTGGTTGAAAGGCGTTTATTGGCAACCAAATGGAGAGTGCGCGTTTATCGAAGATCGCCTTGCAGGGAGATCAAATCCGGAGTTGAAGGCCAAGAACCTTATTACTAATCAGAGGCGGTGGCTCCACTTCTAGGGAATGGTGTATTATATTGAGGCATCACTGCATCAGTCTATAAATCTATACTAAAAAGTAAGGTGACGCTGGAAAATGAAAGGTCACATTCTATCATCAATGCCAAATGATTGAATTCTGAAGACAAGTTGGATATGTGCAGGGCCTCTGTAATTTTGCCTACTGAGCTTGTTTACTATTAGATAGCTGCTCGCAGAGTTTGACATTCAAGAGGCGTATCAAAAATATAAGAGAAAACAGTCGGATTCGCAAACTAAATGGCCATCACGAAAAGAGAAAAAAACTTGAATGAAAAGTCAGTTTGACCCATTCTACAAATTGAGCGGCTGCCGACCCTATTTTGCGGTTGAAAGTAAGCCATCAGGGCGCTCCGAGAGCTTACCATATGTTTCCTCAAAAGTTTCATCTTCGCCAACGCAGATCTTATAGGAAATTTTCGCACATTCTTGTGCTTGGGTTTCAAGTGCAGGCGCAACATCATGGTAAGCACCAGCGAGAATCATCCAGCATGCAACGACATCATCGCTCATGAATCCCCATGTATTCACACTTAAGGGGGGATCTGAGGCATGTGGAATTGTTCCACCGTCAATAACCAAAGCTTTCAATCCGAATTTTACAGCCAATCGAGGTTGGTGTGATCTAGCACAAGCTGCCGCAAGATTGAAGTATGATGACCACAGTGCAAGACGGGGGACTTCGGAGCATGGCCGAGAATATGTTCTTGCGAGCTCGGATATCATGGCTTCGATTCTCGCTGGATTTGGATCTTGCGATGTGAATAGTGTTCGCAAATTGGCTAGAAGTCCCGTTCGTTTTAACAAAATGGTCTTCCTGGTCTTCTGGATATCTTCACATATGATACAGACACACTTGAAGCCCCAGTGCCCTAGATCCACTGGAGTACCATCGAAATCATTATTTGGGGGCTTTTTGTAGGGAAACGTGATCTCAGTGTCAGGGACGAGGTCTTTGGCAGCACGAATAACCATCATGTCTCCAATGAATGAGCGACGGGCATTACCAGAGCAGGAATGATTGATGTATGATGCAAGGCGCCAAATCCCACAAGAGTAAAATCGCTCATTGGCTTTCTTGATCGCCGTATCGCCTCTCATGGAGCGTATATGAGCCTGGCAAGAAGAGAGAGGGCATCCAAACACATTCAGCTGGATTATTCTTTCGATGAGAAAGCTACTGAATGTTAGTGGTTGTCTTAAAGACCAGTAGAAATACATACGTATCCACGATAGGTATGCCATCTACTTCATGGACATCCACGGGCTTGTATTTGCCATGGTGGAGATCGATGAAAGCGGGCAATAGAGAGGCATTCTTGTAAAGATTTTGGACTACCAACTCAATGAGCTCCGCCTGAGCTCCCACAGTCATAGTATCGTTTTGCGCGTCGATCAATAGAGCTAGATCCTGTGCTGCGTCACTGCTATCATAGAAAGCACAAGCAAAAGCCTTCTCACAGAGTAGAAGGTCTCCAGCTTTGACTGTTTTCGTCGTGAATAAACCTCTTCCATGATATTTGGTTGGTTTCACAGACACAGGGCCAACAAAAGTGCCGTAGTTGAGATGCGGTGGCTGGCGTTCTTTTGCATCTAGCTGCATTCTCTTGAATTCATATACGCCGCTATTTTGCTCTATAAGTCGGGCAGAGGCTCGTTGAAATTCGCGTCCAGCAACGGTATTCTCTGGGTACTCCTCATTAAGTATTTTGTAAGACTCGCAGGACTCTTCGAACCTTTGGAGGTAATAGAGAGCTTGACCTCTGCGAAAAAGAGCTTTCTCGGATGGGTCAGGCCTGCATGTTGCTGTTTGAACATCGGCGAGCGCGGCATCAAATTGATGATTTTTGAAAAATGCAAGAGCGCGATTGACCTGGATTGTAACTGCTTGCTCAGCCGAGGGAGAAGAGTTCAGAGCCTTCGTGTAACTGCCGTCATGATCAGCCTCACCCCACCAAACGTCCAATAGTATTTCGAGCTTTACCACTCTATTGCCAGATGGAAGCGAGTTTGACGGTAGAAATCATTCCCTCTTAGCCTCCAAGTATCTGGAGAGTCATCATTGTTAGGAATCCGTTTTCTCCAGGACGGCGGACATAAGTTGTCGAATTCCGGAATTAGTTTTACATCGCACAGGTGGTCGACTCGAATACCATAGTTGCCGTCTGCCATCACCTTCACGTAGGGGCTTGTGCTGTGATATGGTATTACGACATATCACCGTGAGCGTAAACTGTACAAAGTTTTTATGGCTACCATCTTTCCTCCTTAGAATACCAGAGCCCGGTAGTGAGATTAACTGGACGGTTTTACGTTATTCAAACAATCTGAATCCTTGCCATCGAGAAGCCACACGCTTTCAAACCCAATGTTATATTTTTCATATGGAAACAGAAGCCAAGACACCACGGGAGAAACTCAGATAGCAGCTTCAAGAAAGTCAAGGGTTTTCTTCCCAGTCCTATCATACCCTTCCACATACTTGTCTCCAAACTCGCCAACAAAATTGTCATATGTCGTCTGGGGCTTCGTCTTACACAGGTCGCACAGGAGCTCCCTCACACCCTCTTTGAAGTTCTGCCTCGGAAACACACTGACAGCATCATTGAAGATCTTCCAAGTTAATGGACCGTTTCCTCCCGGAAAGATATTCGGCCCCATAAAGTCAGCCGAGATTCCTATATGGGCAAGCATGACCTCGGGCTGCTTGTGCATAGCGATGGAATTGGTAGTATGCAATGCAATCGCATCCCACACGACCTGGACGCGATGACTGGGCCAGCTATCATCATTCTCAGTCTCTTTGACTAAGAATTCCCGAGCCGCGTTGGCACTGTCGACTTCGAATCGTTTATCTGGGGTGCACTTGTCACTGCTTACTACCCAGGCTAGATCGTGAAGAATCGTGCTGACAGCGATGACTTCATAGTCAATCTGATAGTCGGGCGCAGAAGCAGTGACTATAGGAATGGAGGTGATGGCGAATAGGAAGCTCCTCATGACATGGTTGTATGTGAAATCATCAACCTGGTCTCGCATGTAAGCGATAGTTTTCTTGACCAGCGGGGTATCTGGGATTGTGATCCCAGCTACCTCCCGGGTTGGGAGAGATGAGAGAAGTGACATGTCTATTGCTGCCTAGGTGGTTTTGAAGTTTGCGGAGAGGTAGATGTCTTGGTGAATGATGAAGAAGAAAACGAGAAAATCGAACCTTTATATATGCCGATTTTCTCCCACATTGGCTGCTGATGCCAATCTCAGATCATGGTGCATCTCAATCTCCGAAACTCCGAAATTCCGTGTGTCGAACACGCAATAAATCCGCGGAATTCTTGATCTGGATTCATTATTCTGCTTTGCAATCAATATGTAGATGGGATTTTACGGGAATGTCAGTGGGTATGGACTCGATTGTCTTGGGATTTGGCTGGTTCTATCTCCATCGAAAGTTGCTCGGCCGTAGGCTCTTGGTGAGCCAAAATTTGAGCACTCAGATAGAAATCGTATAAAGACGTAGGCAATATCACCATTCAATGGCTGAAGGACGAAGTCTCCTTTCGCCTGCTTCCCGGTGTGAAGTTTAGAATTGCTCTACATAATCAGTTCTTAAGAGAGGCGCGCTTTGATTTCGTATCGACTATCCGAGGTTGCGGTAAGCAAAGTCGCGCTTCACATGTCTGGGCTCAAGGGGTGTAAAGGCCATCCCGAGATAGACGTAGTTGAGGGCGCTATATCGTTGAAGAAGTCGTGCAGGTTTTATTGTGCCAAAAAGTAGTGCTAGCCAGAAGATCATCCAGGCTCCAGTCATCCATGGATGTCATCTTGTTCATTGATATCGACACCGTACTGCACTAGTAGCTGTACAATAATGAACAGACCTTCCTGTATGGCACAGACAAGAGGTGAAATTAGACAAACACCCTGTGTATTGATTAAGCTTCCCCTTGTAGCTGTCTTGAAGAGAACAGGATCCTGGCGAATTTCGAGGGTTGGGGACCCAGCATCGGCGCCTTTCTCTATATAGTAGATGCTAAATAGGCCCAGTGGGGCAGATGCAGCTCTTAAGTAGATAATTGAGCTTCTACGTATACCCCGCGTTTTTATCAGCGCCATTTAGCGCCGAGCTTCTTATCATGTCCATTAAACATCATCAAGTCTAGTGCTATGCACTAACAGCCTGAAGATCGTGCTTGCGCATGTATCTACCCGCCGGATCTCGTTTAATTAATTGCATTTTATTAACCAAAATATGTTATTTGGATGCCAATCTAATCTGCAATGATATTTTGCACCCGAATTTCCTTTCGATAGAAGGCCCACGCGGCCTACGCCCTAGCCACGCCCAAAGCGGCAAATGTCGCCGAGGCTACAAGTCAGTCCATGATTTTAATCTCTCGGGTTTTGCAGGTGGCCCTCCCCGAAAGCCGACTACGCAAGTCCGAAATTGCGTAACCCGAACCAAGGAGGTAATAATAGGCAATATCCGAGAAGAGGAAGGATCAGGGCGGGCATCGCCAGCTATACAGATATACCACAGTGAATAAGCAATATCGCACGGAACTATCAAACTAATCGATACAAACTCCTAAATTAATTCCCCGGATATAAGCTTTTCGACGATCTACAGAGCATTTTGGTCAACCCCCACCATAGTTTGGCACCGTTGCAAGCTGCAAACACTGCAAACACCGGCGTATTCGGGATTTTCCCCGCGCTAAAACGCGCGTGCTTGCGATAAAGAGAAGAAAGGCAGGCGTGGCATTGCCGTACGTTTTTCTTCCGTACACCACTCTCAGACTCTTTGTAGCTTCCTGCTCATCTGATACCCACACCAGACGACCCATCAGCCCAGCAGAATGGGTCAGGACAACGCTCCCACGCCAGAGGGCGTCTCCTCCCTTCTGGATACCGATCTTTACAAGCTGACGATGCAATGCGCCATTCTCAAATACTTCCCTGATGTTTGTGAGTAGCACATGCTAGAGTGACATGTTGCGGGTCTGACCATTTGGTAGCTGTGACCTACGGCTTTACGAATCGCACCCCAAACATGAAGCTGCGACGCGGGGCTTACAAATGGCTTTTGCAGCAGCTGGAGAGTGAGTGGCTTCTTTAGTTGAATGCGAAACGCTGGTCCTTTTTGACTCATAATAATCCTCTATTCGTCTTAGAGCTCGGATCCCTCCGGGTGACCGCTGAAGAGCGCGACTTTCTCAAGCGCAAATGCCCATACCTGAACGATGCCTATATCTCCTTCCTTGAGACTTTCCAGCTCAAGCCAGACGAGCAAGTGGAGATCAAATTTACACCTACGCAAGATACGGGTAGCGATGAGGATGAAGGAGTCGTCGATTACGTTATTAAGGGTCTCTGGCTCGATACCATCCTCTACGAGATTCCGCTGTTGGCACTGACCAGCCAGGCGTATTTCATGTTCAGTGATAAGGACTGGGATTACGAGTCTCAGGAGGAGAAGGCATACCGCAAGGGATCTACACTGATGGAGAACGGGTGTATTTTCTCAGAGTTTGGAAGCCGGCGACGACGCGATTATCACACCCAGGATATTGTGATGAAGGGTCTCACTCGTGCTGCGGAAGATGCGAAGAAAACTGGGTGGAAGGGCGCATTGACTGGTACGAGCAATGTGCACTTTGCTATGAAGTACGACGTTAATGCCGTTGGTACTGTCGCGCACGAGTGGTACATGACTATTGCGGCTATCACGAATGATTATGAGAATGCCAATGAGCTGGCATTGGAGTACTGGCTCGGATGCTTCGGAGAAGGGGTAAGTCCACCTTTCAATACGTTTCATACATTTTCGAGCTGGTAGCTAACTTGAAAAGGTTCTCGGAATTGCCCTTACCGACACATTCGGCACACCGGCTTTCCTTGATGCATTCCGCAAGCCAATTAAAACTCCCGTCGAGAGTGCGAGCAGTCAGCCCCTCAAGTCCTATGCGCAGACCTACACGGGTGTGCGCCAGGATTCGGGTGACCCATCAAACTTTATCAAGATGGTGCGCAAATTCTACGATCATGAGGGTATCACCGACAAAAAGACAGTCGTGTTCTCTGATTCGTTGAATATTGAGTCATGTCTTGAATACAAGACCCTCGCCGAGGAAGCGGGATTCACTCCCTCTTTCGGCGTGGGAACTTTCTTCACAAGTAAGTCAGAAAGTACATCATTATAGGGGTATGGGTTGCTAACATCTTTGCCCTAGATGATTACCTCAACAAGACCACTGGCGAGAAATCGAAGCCTCTTAACATTGTCATCAAGATCTCCACGGCAAACGGCCGTTCGGCTGTGAAGCTCAGTGATAACCTGGGCAAGAATACAGGTGACAGTGCCACAGTCGCCGAGGTGAAGAGGAGACTGGGCTACGTCGAGCAAGAAGGTGTGCAAATTGACGAAAGCAATCGCTGGACACAACAGAAATAGAAAAACCTATGCTAAACTGAAAAACATACCTGTCACTGATTATTGCCGGAGGCTGGTATTCGTTTTCGATTTTTTTGTACGGATGGCTCTTTGAAGATCGATTATTTTAAAGGTTGATAGAGACAGGTAGTTTCCATGATATCCATTAATAGAGCGGGGGAAAAACCCATCATGAAATTATACTTCGCGGTTGTATCCATCGATATCTTGGTCATACTGATAGGACCAACTCATAACAAGTTATATACACTCATAAATGCTAAAATGCAAAAGAGATTCATCAAGATAAACTTAGAACATCTCGTCCCCAGTCTGAAATCCTAAGTCGCGATCCAAATCACCCGTTATATCAGCATGCCCAGACCGATGTCTCGGTCCATCATCATAATCATTATCCTTAAGCGCGAATGAAAAAATATCGTGTTCTTGTTCTTGCTCCTGCTCACCACATTGTGATAGATTCTGCTGAGCACGACGTTGTTGATCAAAAGATCCCGAGTTATCGAGTTCTGGTAATGATGTCCCCTGGAACAGAGCCTTTGTCCAGTCCAGATCATCAAGATCTTCTGCTGGAGGTGAGATCTCCATTGGTTGTGTGATGCGTGTTGATGTGGGATCTGCTAAATCGGGGAAGTCGAAGTCGACGGAGAGGTAATTGAAGGGATTACTATCTTCTGGGGCTGTGACGGCCGCGAAATGGTCGTCAAAGTCGTTGGGGAATGGGCGGTAGGTCTGACGAGGTGTTTGGGATTGTTCGCGGGGTGTAGGAATGCTTTGGTTTCGTTGTTGAGTTTGGTTCTCTTCGTAGATGGATGGTGTTCTGTGGGACGCTGATGGTGTTCTGTGGGATGCTGGGGTTTCAACATCTGATTTGTTGCTCTCTTGGCGGAAGGAATGGGGTGTTGATACTGAGTCGGCGGTGCTTTGTTTCCTGGTTAGGTCAAGAGGGGTGGTTGAGGTGTCGAAATTGTTTTGCATGATCTGGAAGAATGTGTTGTTGGTGTAATTGCCCGATTGTAGCTTGATTGCGGCTTCGAGATTGGCAAACTCGACGTTGGCGGCTGGGTACATATCCTTTAGACAATGTAGAACATGAATACATCGTTGAAAATTGTGTATGCTGCTCTCGCGGATGGCTGGGTTGTCAGACACGGAGTTTGAAAGATGTGCCACTGCTGCAGGTAGGATTACTGTCACGCCTGACTGTGGTAGGAATCGTGTGAGATTGAGCTGGTTGAGGCCTTGAACAATGTGGGTAATGCCGGTAGCAGCTTCATGCATCTTTGTGCGGGCTGCGTTGCGCCATTCAGTGCGAGATTTCGACTGGTCTTTAGAATGGGCGGCCCAGGGCCTGTGGAGCGCACTGCTGGTCGCATGATAGAGCATACGAAGCATAGCACCATGTAGGAGTAGCACATCCTCGCCATCTCGAAAATCGCTCCTGGATGCTGGAATGAACTGTGCATCTTTCGGCAGGCCAGTAAGCCATGAATCTAGTTTCTGACTGCATCGAGTAAACTCAGATTCTGATGCCTGCCGGGGAACCAGGGTAACTGTCGTTCTGTCTGTCGCTCCAAATTGTCGTTGTGATGGCGCATATTGCGCAAAGATTACTCTTCCAATACACTGGCAAAGCTTAACCTTTTCAATAAACATAGTGGCCAGGCGCCTTTGGTGTGACACGTCCTCTAGTTGTCGACAGTGGAAGAGGCCAACCGCAGATTTGCAGAAAGGTTCGAAGTCAAAGTCCTCAGGTTTTAGCATAGGAACATTGCTTGTTCCCTCATTCACCTGTAATGGGCGTCGCATGCCCATGGCAATCAACCGATCCCGGGAGTAAAGACACCACCACAGTCGAGTGCGCAGTCGTTTAAGCCTGGGGTCGATCTCAGCAGTGGATGGATCTTTGTTTAATCCAATAGAATGTGCCTGTGTGTTACACACTCCAATCCAGTCCCAAATATCTCGCTGTAGGCTATTCTCGGGGTCCGACCAATATGTCATGAGTAGTACTGTTTGCAGGATTATGATGCGATCTTCTTCGCAGTCAAGGGAGAAAAGCAGCTGGGATACTGAGGTTAGAAAGATTGAATGTGTAAAGGTGAAAGGAACGATATGCGTACTCGTAACCGGGTGAAGAATGCATTACGTGCATCTTTTCTCGTCGAATACCCTGCAGCCTGTAGGTGCTTGATGTCGACGAAAGCTGTGCCAACGAACATTACCGCTTGAAAGAGCAGAACACTGACGTTCCCATCGGGGTCGTTCTCGGCGACACATCTCAAGAGCTCTTGCAAATTGAGTACGGGCATAAAACTGTGCACCCACTGGATATATGACCGCAACAACTCATTGCGCAAGCCGCTCTCTGGAATCGTCAGCGCGCCCCGAAAGCGCAAAAATTCCAGATCTTCCCGTGCGATACGATTCGGCAAGGGCTTAAGAAATCGGGGCTCTTCGTCCATGATGGCTGTCAATGGATCAAAGTCTGGGTCGATCAGATCTTGCACCGCAGAGACCATATTGGCAAGTGGCAACGAGTTACGGACCGCGGGATCACCCAGCGTGCGCCAGCCGTTGAGCGGCCTGCCTGACTCGAAGAGCCATGGGGCCTGTGGATCGTATCCTGATATACTATGACGTTTAGACGTTGGTTCGTGGCGAGTGTCAGCCTGCTGCTGCAGCTTGCGCTTAAGAGCAAGCGCGTTGCTGTTTGGAGATAAAGACATCGCCACTTATGCCGAACTTAGAAGGTCCGCATATAGCCGCAGACCTCTAGCGTATTCTCCCAGTACGTAACACGGATGCAGGGTTCAAGCAGGATCGGCGTGTAGAGTAAGCGAAATGCAAATTTTGGGTCCTCAACTTGTCTAGCCCCGGTGAATGGAACAGGGCGGTATTCGGAACTTTGGGGAATGTGGGGTTTTTGCGGAGGCTTACGTGGAGTAAATATGAATGGTTGGCCAGAATATAAAACTTGGGTTTGATATGCCGGTTTGACTGCCGCGATGCTGATTAATGCCCGTTGAAGCACGTGGTCTATGATCTACCTCGCAGTCAACCAATGGCGAGCATGCACCTGGTATATTTAACAATAGAATATGATACCCATTTGACTTGAAAATGCAACTGCTCCAAGGTGATTTCTACATGTACCTGACTAGCGGGTAAGTGCGGGAGTTGACAATATTTAATGCGAGGGTCATAGCTATACCGATGCGTAGTGGGTCATTTCTTATGCCGCAACAACCGACCTTCCACCTCTCGTCTGTGGTTTAAGCTGGCCAAGCATAACCTGCTTAGCCCGCCATGCGGCCCACTCGTTGACTGACCTAGTTTCGTCTTCCTCGCCCTGTTCCACAGGAGGAATAACGCCACTTCTTAGTCTTTGCATCGAAGCATTGTTTCGTGGCCGCACTAAGTACGCCACGCTTTGACGGGCCACCCGTGCCTGCTCTCCGGGAGCCGTTATCACACGATGCAATGAGCTCCGCAACAGTCCACCCGTCCATTCAACCAGAGTATCACCAATGTTCACCAATGCACTTCCCGACTCCGGCTTGACATACAGCCAGTTTTCTAGCTTGTTTTCACGATCTGCAGGCAGTATCTGCAATCCACCCACCACGTTGAAGAGCAGAGTGATGGTTCCGATGTCAGTGTGCCCACCAAGTGAAATGCTATCGTACTGCGGGCTCAGCTGGGACTGACTGCGTAATAATCTAACTGACGTCTCGGAGATTTTGTTCAAAGGGCTGAGTTCACTGAGTGTTCCAGGTTGAAGGCCCAGCTGCTTATCGAGATGAGAGAAAATGACATCTGCTAGCATGAGAATTCATCTAGCTCCTTGTTCTATTCATGGTGGCATACCTATTATCGAATGGGAATTCTCAATGAATTGTCGCACATCTGCTCTTTTGGCTTCAATGGTGTCGGCATTTTTGCGTGCAGGTCGGTTGCCTAGCATATCGTCTTGATTTATCGAATAAAGCTCCATGCAATCCATTTTACCATCATCTGTCTTGAGTTGACCCTTTCGCTTATATCTTCTTATGGTCAGTGGCCTAGAAATAAACAGAAAAGAACTCGTCATACCCCGTTAGGTCATGAGGCGGCTTGTAGGCGTAGCTGTCGAGAACCGATTGGTCGAGGTTGTATGTCTCATTGGTGAGATCAAACATTTGTTCTGCATTTCCTAGGAGCTCGTTGCCCTTACTAGACTGTTGCAGACTCAGCAAGAAGAACCCCCACTCCTGGCATGCTTGGAATAAGAGCTGGCCCTCTTTTTCGCTTCCATTCTGGAGTTCTTCGAATGACACCTTCGGTAAAGGAACGGTATGCACACCGGACGGGAAAGGGGGGCATTGGTCAAAATACTTGACAGTCGGCATCGTTAACAATGTAGCCTTGGAAATGAATGTTCAAGAACAATTGAAAATTCAGGGTGCCAATAAGGTATTTATCTATCCATACTTGTTTTCCCCGCATCAATACATTCTCCCAATAAGCTGATTTCTAACCAAAATAGCCCCCAATCGACCCCTGTCTAGTATAATACGTCACTCTTTAGGCCCCCCCAATGTTACACGTCAGTATTTATTACATTTCACCAGCTGCTCCAATATCTAGTCACGGATTGTCCAAACTAGCGCGCGTGACTTGGTCATTCGTTTCCTCGGTACTGCATTTCTGCCCACCAGGTATCGAGTAAACCTCCTGATCGACATACTTGAGTTGTTTTGTACAGTATTTTGTGCTGTGCTCTGAAATCAATCAGCAAAAGAGCACCATTTCCAGGTTCCTTGCGCCATGATCAATTTCCTTGGGATCGATCTCGGGAGTCTGTCTACCGCATCGTACGTGATTTGTCGTGTTCCGCTTCATCCTGATACTTGTACTCATAATGGATGACAGTCAAAATCCTTGGTATTCATAACAAAGCTGTGGCACAGCCCATGTAGCCATGTGACGTGTGCCCTTGCGAAGAGACTATTGTACAGATAAAAAGAGGAGCATCAGACCAATGTCTATGCAACTTGGTCCCCTGACCGACGCCATTATGCTTCCATGGAGAAACGATTCACGTTGAGAGGATGGGAGTTCGAGGTTTGAGTATATGGTTGATTTACATACTGAGACGCGTTAGTTCGACTTCAACGTGCCAACGATCTCATCAAGAACGGTGTTAGGGGGATGACTTGACTCACGGAGGGAGGAGAATCTCGCCGAGGCTGCTGTGGAGGAAAGCGACGCCGACCTAAAGATAACGTCAGTTTCATGATCCGGATCGTAGGGTAACGAAGACGTACAGTGAAGATGGCGAGGCTGCGAACGATGGTAGCGTTCTCGGGGTTACGAGCCTCGTCGAAGACGGTGCTGATGAATCCCTTCTGGGAGCCGGCGAGGTTCTTGGGGGCCATTGTGATCGTAGATGAAAGCCGGTGAAAGTGAATGGTAGATGGTGTATGGGAGGCGGAGATGGTGTTCGGAGGTCGAGAAATCTGCGGCTTCGGGACGCTTGGCGTCACTGCGTCTCAGGTGCGTTTCGACACCCGTATATCTTTTGCGCGGGCGCGCATGCAGCAGTGACCTTGTCTCGCCCAGTCTGTCATTGGGAAAATAAAAGGCGAGGATCTTCAGTTTTATTCTCCTCCAATCGCATCGACTGAAATTTTTCTGTGAAGGGAAACGTGGGTGGTCTCACTGCTTTCTTCCCTTGTGAAAGAGCACGCGCCGCAGCCATGACTAGTGTTGATGAGCTCTTCAAGGTAAGTCAAGCCCTCTCAACACGTTTTGGATCTCCCTCTGACTTTCAAAGAAACCTTCGGGTGCAGGCAACTCCAAGCGCAAGTTTGAGCCCCTTCAAGACCCAAGTACGTGCTCCTTCCCTGCGATACACCTGCGACATGAGCTAACAAGTCCCAAGATGAGCTCTACAAATCCGCAAAACTAGACCCCAATGCCGATGTGAGGTCCAAAGGAAAGGAAGCAATGGTTGAGGATGAGATTGATGACGATGGCGAGGCTGGTCCTGAAATGCCTCCAGACATGGACACTGAAGATATCCCGGACGACGAGGAAGGCCGGTTTTTTGGTGGAGGAATGGAGCAAAAGACTGCCCAGGCGATGCAGTACATTGACCAGCAAGAAGAAGATGAAGCTGTGGTATGTGCATAATTTCAGTTCTTGGCTCCTATTATGCTAACGATTGCTCTGCAGCCCGAGAAATTCGACACAGCCTGGGTCCGCCGATTCGCTTTGAACTTCGAGAAAAAGATATCTAAGAACGCCGAGCTACGAGCCAAGTTTGAAAATGATCCGCAGAAGTATGTGAGAATTTGGGGATACTCCAGGCTGCATGCTGATTGACTGCAGGTTCATGGCATCCGAAGCTGATCTGGATACCGAGATCAAGGGATTATCGATTCTGTCAGAACATCCAGACCTCTACAAGGAATTCGCGAAGCTGGGCTGCGTGGGTTCATTAATCTCGCTGCTCTCACACGAGAATGCCGATATTGCGATCGACGTTATTCAAATTATCGGCGAGCTTACAGATGAGGATGTCGAGGCAGAACAGGAACAGTGGGATAGCCTGGTGAACCCTATGGTGGGTTTCAGAGCAAAATTACTTTCGACACTATGCTGACAAGGATTAGATGGATGCCGATCTCATTGAACTGTTGACCGCGAATCTTACTCGTCTTGATGAGGGCGTGGATTCTGACAGGGCTGGTGTTTACTATATCCTCAGTAGGTTTCTCTTGCTAGACTATCCTTAAGTCGCTAACCATCTCTAGGTGTTTTGGAAAACTTATGCTCCCAGACCTCTGTCGCAGAGAAGATTGGGCAGGATGCTTCCATTCTTCAATGGATCTTGACTCGTATTCAGAAGAAGGAATCACCCGTCAGTCAAAACAAGCAGTATTCAGCAGAGGTCTTAGCAATCCTATTGCAGTCCTCCTCAAAAAATCGAGAGCAGTTTATCGAGCTCGACGGCGTCGACATCATCCTTCAAATCCTCAGTCAATACAGGAAACGAGATCCTGAAAAGGACTCGGACGAGGAAGAATATGTGGAAAATCTTTTCGATGCTTTGATTTGCCTTGTCGATGAACCATCCGGGAAAGACAAGTTCATCGTGGCTGAGGGAATCGAACTTGCATTGATCATGCTCAAGGAAGGCAAATTCAGCAAATCGCGGGCCCTAAGAACTCTCGATCACGCCTTTGGTGGAGCAGCGGGTGGCCCGGCTTGCGAGCAACTGGTTGAAGCAGTCGGACTGAAGACCATATTCGGCATGTTCATGAAAAAGGTAAGCATGGCTCCTCCTATAAAGAGTACCTTTACTGACAATATGCAGCAAGAGGGACAAAACATCGAGCATCTGCTGGGCATCTTTGCTTCGCTTCTCCGACTCCTACCTGGTGCATCGGCTGCGCGTATCCGGACCCTGGCTAAGTTCATGGAGAAGGACTATGAGAAGATCGAGAAGCTTGTCAAGTTGAGACGAGAGTATGCTGCACGTGTGGCCCCAGTCGAGCAAGCCATCGAGAAGGAGCGGAAGTCCTACTCACCAGAAGACCAAGAAATCATGGCTGGGGAATGGTTATCTCGTCGATTTGATGTCGGGCTCTTTTCCTTGCAGACAATTGACGTTGTCTTGGCTTGGCTGATTGCGGAGGATGATGGAGCTAAGAAGAAGATTGTATCCCTCTTAGCAGACCGTGACGAAGATCTGTCCCTGATTAGGGGTACCCTACAAGGTAAGCATCACCCATGGGCCTCGATTGGCAGTTGCTGAGATACTAAACCCATACTTAGAACAATTGCAAGGCCTTGGCGATGAGGAACCAGGACAGAAGGATACCAAAGACATGCTAAACACCTTACTGCAGTTTGTGTAAGGGCGGGTGTCATACTATGCAATGTATTATATCCAATAATATTCAATATTTCAACAAAGTTCGATAGCTCATACCTAGGTACAAGCCTGGATGTCCAATCTCGGAAGATGTATCCATGCGGATGGATATGTTCCCGATGTCATTTCACGTAAGTCTATTGGATCCATCCGTGTAGTGAATGCATGGATGTGTGAATAGGTAGTAGAGGTCTAGGCTAGCGTACACGTGCCTGGGCAATCATACGCTCTTTTGAATATTGCTAGCCCTCCGGAGGAGGGTTGTCAAACCCGCCCATGTGTGTATGAATGTTTAAGACTACCCAGATGATCTAAATGATTTGGTAAGGCAAAATATATTTCCTCGAAGAAATACCATTCCCGAATTTTGTTGTGAACTGCCAACCTTTCGAGATCCTCCCAAGTGATGCCCTACTCACTAAGAAGCCTCTAATTCTAAAAAAAAAGATTTTATATCAAATCTTACAGCAAGAGCCTCTTGTCCTCACCAAGACTTTTCAGGTTCGACCTAGGGAAGATTGTGTACGCCAGACGCTCACGTGACCATATTGACACGTGACCAAACGAATCCTTATCAGGACTAGTGTAGTAATTCGGCGCCGCCGAAGCATCAAGATCCTGGGAGATCGCCAATCACTTCATCCGTCACCGCTGGGAGTTTTTTCTTCATTCCACCGAGCTCCCGTCCAGCTTCCTCACTTGTCCGGGCCGGCTGCAGAAAGTTCTCTACAGTCACTGACAGGCGGGTGTTGCCGCGCGTTGGGTGAATCTCAGATCACCGCTCTCCCCGACCCGACGCGCCTCTGCGACCCTTCGAAGATTGGTCTTTTCGCCTTTCGACCTCGCCATTAAAAACGCACTGGGAGATCCCAGGAATCCGGCATAATGGCAGACTACGACGAGACATACGAGGAGGAGTTTTACGATGATTCAGATGAGGGAATCACCTCCGAAGACTGCTGGACTGTGATTTCTTCGTTCTTCGACACGAAGGGTCTTGTGTCCCAGCAACTCGACTCTTTTGATGAATTCATCTCCTCAACCATGCAGGAGATGGTGGAGGAACAAGGACAAGTAGTACTTGATCAGACCCTCCCTCCCTCCGAAGACGAAGACGATCCGGTTGTTGTTCGCCGTTACGAGTGCAAATTTGGCACTGTCATGCTTTCGCGACCATCAGTCACCGAAGGAGATGGTGCGACAACGATTATGTTGCCCCAGGAAGCCCGCTTGCGAAATCTTACCTACGCCAGTCCCCTCTATCTCGACGTCACAAAGACGGTCATGGAAGGACGAGAGCGTTTGATCGCCGACCGCGATGATGGGGAGCCCGGCGAGGCCGACGAAGGCAAGAACCGTGGTACATATCTGGAATGGGATCAGATCGACATCGGTCCAAATTTGGAGAAGAAGGTGACGGAGACAGTATACATTGGCAAGATGCCTATCATGCTCAAGTCCAAATACTGTATCCTGAAGGATCTGAATGAACAGTCACTATACGCCTGGAACGAGTGTCCTTACGATTCCGGTGGTTATTTCATTATCAACGGAAGTGAGAAGGTTCTTATTGCACAGGAGCGCAGTGCTGGAAACATTGTCCAGGTCTTTAAGAAGGCACCCCCGAGTCCTACGCCTTACGTTGCGGAAATTCGCAGTGCTGTTGAAAAGGGATCCCGACTTTTGTCTCAACTTTCCTTGAAGCTCTTCGCCAAAGGTGACAGTGCCAAGGGTGGATTTGGCCCTACCATTCGTTCAACCTTGCCTTATGTCAAGGCCGATATTCCCATTGTCGTTGTTTTTCGTGCTCTGGGTGTCGTTTCCGACGAGGATATCCTGAACCACATTTGCTATGACCGCAATGATATCCCTATGCTGGAGATGCTGAAGCCATGTATCGAGGAGGGTTTCGTTATCCAGGACCGTGAGGTGGCTCTGGATTTCATCGCCAAGCGTGGCTCGTCCCAATCTAACCTTAACCACGAACGACGTGTCCGTTATGCACGAGAGATCATGCAAAAGGAGTTGTTGCCCCATATCTCCCAGAGCGAAGGTAGCGAAACCCGTAAAGCCTTCTTCCTCGGCTACATGGTGCACCGTCTGTTACAGTGTGCTCTTGGTCGTCGTGATGTTGATGATCGTGATCACTTTGGAAAGAAGCGTCTGGATCTGGCTGGTCCACTTCTCGCTGGTCTTTTCCGTGTCCTCTTCACTCGTGTCACCCGTGATCTCCAGCGTTATGTCCAGCGTTGCGTTGAGACCAATCGCGAGGTTTTCCTCAACGTGGGTCTGAAGGCTGCAACACTTACTGGTGGATTGAAGTACGCCCTCGCTACAGGTAACTGGGGTGAGCAGAAGAAGGCTGCCAGCGCCAAGGCCGGTGTGTCCCAGGTGCTGAGTCGTTATACCTACGCATCTTCGTTGTCCCATTTGCGACGTACCAATACGCCCATTGGACGAGATGGTAAAATTGCTAAGCCTCGCCAGCTTCACAACACTCACTGGGGTCTTGTGTGCCCAGCCGAAACGCCCGAAGGTCAGGCTTGTGGTCTGGTCAAGAATTTGGCGCTCATGTGCTATATCACTGTTGGTACACCCAGTGAGCCGATCATTGATTTCATGATCCAACGAAATATGGAGGTCCTTGAGGAGTTTGAGCCCCAAGTCACACCTAATGCCACCAAAGTGTTCGTCAACGGTGTGTGGGTTGGTATTCACCGTGACCCATCGCATCTTGTCAACACCATGGCGTCTCTTCGTCGGCGAAACATGATTTCCCATGAAGTCAGCTTGATTCGTGACATTCGTGAGCGGGAGTTTAAGATTTTCACTGATACCGGACGTGTCTGTCGACCGCTCTTTGTTGTCGACAACGATCCCAAGAGTGAGAATGCTGGATCACTGATCCTTAACAAGGAGCACATTCGAAAGCTGGAGCAGGACAAGGATTTACCGCCAGACCTAGATCCAGAAGAACGCCGGGAACGTTTCTTCGGATGGGAGGGATTGGTGCGATCCGGTGCCGTGGAGTACGTGGACGCGGAGGAGGAGGAAACCATTATGATTGTGATGACGCCTGAAGATTTGGAGATTTCCAAACAACTCCAGGCTGGTTACGCCTTGCCGGAGGATGATAGCGACCCCAACAAGCGAGTCCGCTCGATCCTGAGCCAGCGGGCACACACCTGGACTCATTGTGAGATCCACCCCAGTATGATTCTCGGTGTCTGTGCCAGTATCATTCCCTTCCCTGATCACAACCAGTCGCCTCGTAACACCTATCAATCCGCTATGGGTAAGCAGGCCATGGGTGTGTTCTTGACGAACTTTGCACAGCGCATGGAGACCATGGCGAACATTCTTTACTACCCCCAGAAACCGCTTGCCACCACTCGGTCCATGGAATTCTTGCGCTTCCGTGAGCTGCCAGCTGGCCAGAATGCAATTGTTGCTATTGCTTGTTACTCTGGATACAACCAGGAAGATTCTGTTGTCATGAACCAGAGTAGTATTGACCGTGGTCTTTTCCGCAGTCTGTTCTACCGCACATACAGTGATGTTGAGAAGTCGATCGGCACGAACATTGTGGAGCAATTCGAGAAGCCTATGCGGATGGACACTCTCGGCATGCGCAAGGGCACATACGACAAGCTTGACGACGACGGTATCATTGCCCCCGGTACGCGTGTCTCTGGAGAGGATATCATTATCGGTAAAACCGCACCTTTGGCCGCCGATGCCGAGGAGCTTGGTCAGCGTACCAAGGCCCACACCAAGATAGACGTGTCGACGCCCCTGCGAAGCACGGAAAACGGTATTGTCGACCAGGTGTTAGTTTCAACGGGCCAGGATTCCACGAAGTTTGTCAAGGTCCGCATGCGTACCACCAAGATTCCCCAGATTGGTGACAAGTTTGCCTCTCGTCACGGTCAGAAGGGTACCATTGGTATCACTTTCCGACAGGAAGATATGCCCTTCACCCGTGAAGGTGTGGTCCCTGATCTCATTATCAACCCCCACGCCATTCCGTCTCGTATGACCATTGCTCACTTGATTGAGTGCCAACTCAGTAAGGTGTCGTCGCTTCGTGGCTTCGAAGGTGATGCCACTCCTTTCACTGACGTGACCGTCGACTCGGTCTCTCGTCTGCTCCGGGAGCATGGTTACCAGTCGCGTGGATTCGAGGTCATGTACAACGGTTACACTGGTCGCAAGTTGGTAGCGCAGGTGTTCCTGGGCCCTACATACTACCAGCGTCTGCGTCACATGGTGGACGACAAGATTCACGCTCGTGCCCGTGGTCCTACCCAGATTCTGACCCGTCAGCCCGTTGAGGGTCGTGCCCGTGATGGTGGTCTCCGTTTCGGAGAGATGGAGCGCGATTGTATGATCGCCCACGGTGCCAGTGCCTTCCTGAAAGAGCGTCTCTTTGATGTCTCTGATCCATTCCGAGTCCACATTTGCGATGACTGTGGCCTGATGACGCCTATTGCGTAAGTCATCCCATCCGTTTCAACTTTCTAGTCTATTAACTAACACCTCAACAGTAAACTGAAGAAGGGTCTCTTCGAGTGCCGCCTTTGCAACAACAAGCACCGCATCTCGCAGGTCCATATCCCCTACGCTGCCAAGCTTCTGTTCCAAGAGCTGGCCTCGATGAACATTGCCGCTCGGATGTTTACCGATCGGTCCGGAGTGTCGGTGCGGTAATTGCATATCCGCATCTTGCACAATTCTCATTTACATTGTACTTTAATGATTCACTCGAAAATCGCGAGTCCTTAAGGACTATTGTTATGGCGTCTGGGGATTTCTGGCCCTCGCATTCTATTAGGTCATACATAGTCGGAAATTAAATCTTGTGTACTTGCCGTTCCTGTAATCAGTATTTGGTCTATGTCTTGAGTGCTTGCCCAGGTGTTCTGTCGGTACTCCGGATCCTCACAATACATGTGGCCCATATACTCCAATCTACTAAATCTATAGCTCGACCAGTTATGAATCAATATCTCGAATTCAACAATTGAGTATCAATTGATCGAACAAATGCAATCATTTCACCAGGTAAGTGGCAGGCCTGACAGGCATCAAGCGCTGTTAAGCCCAACCAACACTTGACAATGCAGCCTATCCATTTATTCAATCACCACCGGTAGCCCAGAATAGATCAGGCTAGTTTACGTTATGCAGGGACGAAAGATCGATGGCCTTAGTTAGTAGCTTCTACTATTTCCTCAGTTGCATACCAAGAGTGCCGCAACGAAGAGCTTGTTCTTATCCAGGGAGCACATTTCAGTTTAGTATGCCTTGTGGACATGACCCCTGCCACCGGGCCGGAAGAGCTATTATTATTCGACCACGTTGTACCCTTGTACCCTTGTACCCCACGCACGGAGATTTCGGCATGTGCAACTAGTCTGATCCAACTGACAACGAAGACCAATCACTCTGATCTAGTCTAAATTAGGCCGTGGAGCGTCAACTGAAGGGATTTGCAATTTATGCAGCGGCCTGCAGGGCCGAGGAAAGGCAGTAGCATCCGGAAACCTGGCCAATTCGTCCCTCTGGCAGAATCATTCCGTGCTACGTCCAGAGTACATGTAGATGTACATGCGGGATGGATCTTGATTCTTGGCTCGGATTGGCCCTGTTGAGTGCTGGCGGGGAATCAGCGGGACTAGAATCTGCAGGATTACGGTGAATTTTCCCGTCATCAAACCTTCGGGATGGGAATGTGGACTGTGCGCAGATCAGAGTTTAGTCGTGGCATTCTATTCTTGTTGCGAGGCACATTTGGGTCGTTCTGTAGTATAGCCGTTTGGGGGAGGAGTGGTGTTTGTCAAGACTGTACTCCGTATAGAGCTCCGTATAGGGATGGCCTAGGGGCCGGGGCAACTTATAAATGATGCATGGATGATGGAATGGTGGAATGATGGCAGGGAATCCTGCTGCATTCTGCAGGAAGAGCAACCATGAGGCTGATTCGATGACAGCCCCTCACCTGGTCTCACCGATAGCGTCAAGTACAGGGGTTTGATTGGCCGAGGAGGATGTTGACAGCCCATCACTGCGCAACACCCCGGGCAGCCAATCAACAGGCTGGAATACCCGCTCACACCAAATCTTCACTTTCTGCAGTGGTTGATCCATTCGATTCCCTTAAAACTGTCCATAACCGCCCAGGCGGATTCTTCCTTCTTTCTTTCTTCAGCGAGTTTTTGTTGTTGGAGCTGTTCATTCGAGTTTGAATCCAGGCACTGGTTGTCCGGTTCTTTTTCTTCTTTATACTATTCTTAATTTTACCCCCACTAAACGAGCTGTGCTCTGCTAGTGTTTACCCTATTCTGCCTTGCTTCGATTCAATTCTCGATTTCAATTTCACAGTTCTGCCTCATCGTTGCCGGTCAGCGTTGTGCCTTGCTGTATCAGCTCTATCAACAAACACGTTAATCTAATCTCGCTCGATTCCGTTTATATTCTTGTTGTCGTGGACTGGTTCCCTTCGACAATTACAGATTCAAAGACATTCAACTCCAATCAGACTCCGGTAGTTCTGATTGACATATTTGACTCTTACGTCCTACGACAACTATATAACACTATTTGCTTAATTTTTTGATCGATCATTCATAATGGCCGCCGTTCAACTCAAGTTTTCCCTGCGGACCTCGTCCAATGTCAAGACCGTCCACCTGGTTGGCTCCTGGGACAACTATGCTCGTCAACTGCCCCTTTCCGGCGAGGAGAAGCCCGGTGCCTGGGTCGGCAAGTTCCGCTTCCAGACCTCCATGCTCCAACTCGGTAGCCGCTACTGGTACTACTACATCATGGATGGGTACCACGTCTCCCACGACCCAGCAGTCGAGTACACCGTCGAGCCCACCACTGGCCGCAAGCTCAACATTCTCGATGTTCCCGGTGGCAAGTCCAGCTCCCGCACTACTGCCCCAAGCAGCACCCGCCGCAGCTCGAACGTCGCCCACGGCCGCTCCCTCTCGCCGTCCAAGATCCAGCACCCCAAGCCCTCAAAGCCCTACGCCTCGCGCCAGCTTCGCGAAGCCGAGTTCGGCGCCCCAACCGTCGACGACTTGACCCGCCGCTTTGCCGGCTCTCGTCTGTCCGATGAGTACTCCTACTCCAACAGCCCGCCCAGCTCTGCCGGCTCGTCGCTGTCTTCCCGTTCTTCGGGATCTACCTCGCCTTCTTCTTTGTCCTCCATGAGCGACCCCCAGTCCGTTTGCTCTTGCGAGCGCTACGGTATCACCCGCAAGGGAGACCGTGTCAAGCTGGACTGTGGTGGCAGCCGCTGCGGATACGCTGATGAGTCTTCCGATGCCAGCTGCTCCGAGGATGAGGAGAGTGATGAGGAGTACCGTCATGCCCGCAGTGGTGCCCGTCGCCAGGGCATCGTTGTCCGCCGTTAAACTCGACCTTTTGGTTTAGTTTGCTCGGTTACCACGCTGCGCAGGCTATACCGGGGGTTTGTTTCCATGTCACACGCTTGGACCTGGTAGCAGGGATTCGGTTTGCGTCTATTTGATTACCTTGCTTTTGAAAAAAAGAAATTACAAAAAAATAACCCTTCCCCGTGGGTGAACCGGTTTCGCTTCCGGGGTGGGTGGGGATGTTTGATGAGAATGGGGGAGGAGAGGTGTGAAGAGAGAGTGGAGGAGGAGAGGAGCAAGAAGACATCGATGCCCAAATCCGATGCACCGATCCGACAATATCCACTCTGGATTGGTACTTTGCACCCGTCTAGACCAGTGGATCGACAAGCTTATCTCGCGCATGAGCGCGAGCCATAAGAGACAATCCCGCTCTGTGTCCTGCATGTCAATTCAACCAGGACACGGCCTCGCGGAAGAGCCATGCATCTCGTAACCATGAGCATCCATTGATGTCCGGGCTTTTCAAAAGCTTAGGCCTTGGTTAGATCTTATTCTAGATGCGATGAATAATGAGATATGACCATTGGATCTCTTGGTGCTTAATTCTTTTGTAGATATATACTGTAGCTGCCTGTAGTTGAGTAGACTAGTAGGTAAACAAATGAGCCGCCTGAGTGGGTATGACTGCTTAGTCAAATTCGCATTAAAGGTGCAGCAATTGTATAATCAGGCTCCGGGGTAGCCTGTTGTGAGCAATCAGGTAAATCGTTATGTACTCGATAGTATTATCTACACTACGCGGTGCTCAATCGTCAATTCTCTCATACCTTTCCTACTATTCAATATCAGAAGAACGACATAGCCACGGATTTGATCACAACCGCTTCCTCAACGAATGGCTTATACGTCATTATGTGCCGGTGGTAGAACGCCTTTTTTATATCTTGAACAAAAGAGAAACTGGAAATATCTCACTCCTGAACATCAATTTGTGTTTCCGGGCTGAACCTCGCCGTTAATTATCAAAGGACCAGCAACTCCGATCCTGCATAAAGCAATCCGATAACAATATTTATTCCACGTGCCTCAAGCCTCAACGGTATCGCCCATACTCTTCCCCTAGGTTATGGCTGTACTCTAAGCCTTGCCATACTCGCTATTCCTCTTCTAATTCATCAAATAAAGCCTTTTCCCTAGGTTGTTCTGATACTCGCCATTGTTGAAGCCATACTCTTCACATTGTTGATCAAATCAGGTATTCTTATCACGCGATATCACAACAAATGACAGCGCAGGACCAAGTCAGGAATCTGTCTCCATGGTCTTTTTCATGGGCCGCTGTTTGCCAATATGGATCAAAGTCGGATATGATTAAGACTCTGCCAAATATATATTGTCGATATCGATCTGATCAGCTGCAGGCTTGTAATATCGGGGAGTCCTTTAGTGATAGCGATCTGCACATCGGTGGTCTTTACATCGTGAAACCCCATCCTACAGACAACTCTCCAGGCTTCTGATATGAAGAGCTGCGAATGATAAAACATATAAGTTATCCCCCCTCTTATCGCCGATGGGCCATCTAGCACCATCTCCTGGTATTAGCCGTCAACATGAAGCTTTAGAGATTGACTCTCTGCCTAATAGCGGGCACAAAAGGCAGCGATTAGGTGGACGGTCCCGGAATTGTGCATCCGGATCCCTCTATTTTGGCTCTTGCCGAAGAAGAAGGCGTCTGGTATACTCAGTAGGTACGTGCCTTGATCAAACCCGAAGAATCAGCTTCATTGATTGACCTGAGCGAGGATGGTAACGTAGACATACCACCTTAAACGAGCGACATGAGCTTACCACGCCCTGAGATTGGAATACTCAACTCGAGAAGAAGGACCGTGATGTGCTTTCGATATATATTGTGAGCCAAGTGTGTGATGCTCAAAACGAGAATGATTTTGGTATCGGAGAATGGGGTGGTGATTAAGAGAGAAGAGAAAATAAGTGGGGAGCAATCTCTGAATAGCCTTCTAGATGCTGCTACTTGAAGGATCTTTAGTAAACAGTCTGTGGGTTCGGGATGTGCTTCGGCCGTAACCTTAACTGACGAGGCATGCATTCAATGTTCACGAAATCTACGAAATCCCTGCCAACTTCGAGGGGCATAAACAAAAAACCATGTCAAATGAAGTGAAGTAAAATTGATTTAAAAATCACAGACGTATCACATTAAACGTATCTTAAGTAAAGGACATGAAAGTGAAAAATTATTTGTTCTAAAACTTTGAAAATCACAATCTCGAAAACGCAGGACGAAGTGTGGGTATGTACCATCGGGAACATCCGTTTACAAAAGTCCCCTAAAGCAGTAGCACTTAACAGCTCGTGGCCGTATGTTCAAGGTACCGCGTCTCTTGCATTGGCATAGCCGCTTACAGCATGAAAGCCAAAGCACCACCGACAACTCCAAGAGCAGCAACGGGGTGCGCGGCGATAGCGAAACCAGCACCAGTGGACTGGGTGGAAGTAGCAGCGGCAGTGGAGTTGGTAGTGGAAGAAGCAGCGGTCTTCATGCCAGAAGCGGTGCTTGCGGCGTCGCTGGTAATGGCAACAGTACTAGTCTTAGTAGTGCTTGAACCAGTGGAGGTGATGGTTGACACAGCATCCTTGGAGGTCGCGGCAGTGGTCTTGGTAGTCGACGAGGTAGAAGACTCCGTGGAAGAAGACGAAGAAGACGAAGTAGACGAGCTAGCCGACTCAGTCACGTTGAACTGGTTAGACTGAGCCAGGATGCCAGTGTTGTGGTCGGCATCGGACTTCAGGCTGATCTGGTAACCGTGTCTATTGTCATGTCAGTTCAAATGGTCAAGTCAAATGAAGTATCGAGGCCTAGTTATCCATACCCCGAAGCAATGTTGCCGACGTTCACGGTGTAGGAACCATCGGAGGTGCTGATATCGGTGGCGAGCTTCGTGTTGACGGGAGGGTAGACAGCGTTGTTGGTGAGGTAGATATCGAGGCTGGTCTCGTCGGTGCTGATCGGGTTAGCTTGAGATACTTGATGTTGGTGTGGATACATACTTGACAAAGGTCCACTTCACGTCCACAGAGCTGGAGGCGACGATGTCGGCGCCCTCCTTGGGCTCGGTGACCTCAATAGCTAGAATATCGTTTAGCAGAGGGCTTCGGGATGAGTATGGGTGAGACTTACCTCCAACGGAGATGGCCATGGCCAGAGCAGACAAAGCGAGTGTGAAACGCATGGTTGCGTATTAAAAGCGTAAGCTTGTAGTAAACGAGTGATTGAAAAGTGGGTGATGAGAAAGGGAGGAAGAAGAACGAAAGAAGATCTTGAGGTAAACAAGTGATAACGAGTGATGGAAGATGTGATGGAGATTGTAGATGTGTATGACCGGAAAGTTAGATTAAGTAGTAACAGGCACGACTAAAAAAACGAACACGAAACAAAGTCTCAGAAAAGGCCCCTCTAACAGCAACACAAACCTGAAAACGAATCTAATAATATCTGAATCAACATAATTCTCTATGGAGGCGATCACTTCGCAATGCGATGTCTTTCAGGGTCTCTAGATGGTAACCATGGACCTCTCGATGAAGCGGGAACAGATCCCGGTGCTAGCGCGCCAGCGCACTAGTGCTCACAAAATTTTCATTTCGCCAAGGTAATCAAAGCCCCAAATCCGACACCGAATTGAATCGACAATACCCACAGTTCAGAGATCCAAGTTTCGTTTGGAAGATGTTTCTGCGCTAGCCAATGTATTGGTCAGTATTTTCGCACACGCCGGACCAGGATTAAGCCGATTGGTCTGATAAAGACCCTTGTAGACCCTGCCCCACTTGGTGTGATTTAGCGGCTCCGTTAGTGAGGAACGGTCTTCAATGGCGGCCCATGGATGTGCGCTAGTCCTCGGCTCCAGCTAGCGCCCGATAAGCCGGTGCTTGGGTGCCGTATATATGGTAATTTTCGTATGCAAAATTTGCGTATTTTATCCTTATCATGGTATCCTGGTATTACCAACTTTACACGGATTGCGAGGTTACATTCTGGCTATCACCACAAATTGTGCATGCAGCCCCTGATACACACGGCTCGCACATTGAGGCTGTTGACACCTGGACATTCCCCTGTTCATCGCCACACATATGAGCTCAGCAGAAATGTGTATGATGCAGGTGGAAAGTTTCAACCTCCTGCCCAAGGGTTAAAAGAATAATAGCCAAGCCTAAATACGAGGTGTACCGTGTATGTACCCCAACGGAAAAAAATCCATTACAGCGTAACAAGACAGATCGAGCGCGAGAGTTGGTGGAGATTAACAATGGCTTGGCGAAAGCTCGACTGCGCTTAAGCCTTCCGCGGATTACCGCATGGGGGTAAATGGGGGTAACAGCAAACAGGAACGGGGGCCTAAAATCCCTGCCCTAAGACATTCATTGTCGACCCACGCGAGAATTCAGGAACATGGCCACAATGTCTCACCGAGCTTGTGCCGACTATGCATAGCGCCATCGTATTTTCCAGTGACGTGTTTCAAGGCAAATTAGGCTACACTGCAGAGTAACAAGTCATTGTCACACAGATGGCACCTTAAGGAGATTTTAATTGTAACTTGAACGGGGGTGAACAGGGATTAAATGCCACTTAATAAAGTTACAACGGTGGTGCTACTGCTCGTAAATATTCAGGTTACTAGTAAAATTGGTTAGCTTCAAGCCCTCACAAGCCACCAAAGATAAGAAAATCATGGGAGGACGTACTACTCCTTTAGGAAATTGTTTCGATCGACCGCCGCAGAGTCAACCCAAACACTAACACTCATCGCACCGACAGGGAATGCACCATAGCCCCGCCAATCAATGACAACAGACGCAGACTGATTCCCTAATACATCAATCCACGTCTGTCCCGTATTCTTTCGACCAATAAACATCCGCTTTCGGCTTGACCCTGCATTACTGATGATACAGGCAAGTCCAGGAGAGGACCCGGGAACACCACTGCGGACAAATCCTGGTTTGTGTCAGCTTCAATGAAAGCTAGCTCAGGGGCGAGACAAACCGATGCAGTTTGGTTGGTCGAAGTAGTCTTTCTGTTCTCCATACGCGTATAGCTTTCGTGCCTTGGCGAGCATGGGAATCTGTCCGCTTCCTGCGGGTGTCATCGGGTCTGTCACATTGGCTCGGATCCCGTAAACATCACCGTAGAATAAGCAAGGGAAGCCCCCTTGTCGAAGTAGAATCAGTGCATATGATATCAGCTTGAATTCGGGGGCAATCGGAGTCTGGACTGGTGAGCAGTGAGGCTGACATGAAAGGGGGCTATGTGCTTACTTCTAGCATCTGTCCAGGTTGCTTCAGGGCTGGAGTTAGTATTGCCATACAAGGCTGTAAATCCAAAAGATGACTGAAATTGATGTACTCACCGTATCGTGGTTTGTAACAATTGTCTTCGTATATCAGTACCGATCTTAATTGTGTTGGGAGGTTGCTTACCACGGCATGATCTGGCCTGCATTGCACCAACGTATTATCAAAGACGCCACGGAGGTCAGCAGCCCGCTCATGGGATAACTTCGAGAATTTCTCAAGAAGAGGCACATCGTAAGCTGCTATACTGTGCCCCAGCTTGTCAAGATAATCAAGAAGTGCTGGAAGATGCCCCGTCCAGTACTCGCCAATAACAAAAAAGTCCGGGTTAGCTGTCTTCTGAACATGAGCCACAAAGTCTTTTTGGAACCCAGCGGAGATGTGCTTTGCAGCGTCTAGTCTCATCCCACTGAGGGATAATTCATCGGTGATCCAAGTTCCCCAGTTGAGGAGATCGTGCCGGACCTCGGGATGGGAATGATCTAGATTAGCAAACATCAAGTAGTCATAATTCCCAAGTTCCGTCGAGACATCTGACGCCCATCCTTTCCCAGGCGCTAGAATCTTGTAGATGGCCTGCTGCTTGCTCTTATCATCCCAGTCAACACCGCTGAAATGTTGCCAGCTGTATTTCATGGGACTGTAAGATTCACCGCGACCGGAGAAGTCAAAGCCTACCCAACCATCTATTTTCAATGGCTTGGATACCTCGACATTCCTCTCTGAATGATAAGGATTAGTAAATATTTCCAAATGTCCAATACATAGAAGTAACTTACCCTTCGGATGTACTTGAACCGCCTCGAACTGCTCGGGAAAGTCCGCACCAGCCTTATGATTGAGAACAGCATCCCAAATAATTCCGATACTTAGTTCACGCGCCTCACGCATGAGCTCCACTAGCTCCTTCTTACTACCCCATTTTGTGGAGATTGACCCTTTCTGATCAAACTCCCCAAGATCAAACAAGTCGTAAATGTCATACCCATTGCCGTTGGGATCCATTCCTTTGCATCCGGGCGGAACCCATATTTGATGAACGCCGAGGCTTTTGAGGTCTGGAAGCGCACATCGCAGGCGGTTCCAATGGCATTGATCGGCAGGTACATGCCATTCAAACGCCTGAAAGATTAGTGCATTTTCTGGGGCAGCCCATGCACGTGGAAGATCGACGAGTGCTTTTCAAAATAGGTTATTATATTAAACTTGCGTCCCCCGGATTCGAGCTTTGTCACCGTTTGGGTACACACCTTGTTTCTCTGTATAGGTTCCTTTTGATTTCCGGTGGAGCCCGGTACACCACGAAATGAACGAAATCATCGGACCACTCGGCAATGACCGTTAAATTTTCTGGCAAAGAAACGGATCTTCTTGGACCTCGGGAATTGATGGCATGAAGGACCTTTCAGAAACGTAATTTTATTGCCCTGAATTCAAGTTCAGTTGAGCTCCTCAAGTGTCTCACTGTACCTGGAAAAAGTCTTGGGTCGGTTGAGTCAGAAAATTCCATCGGCGGGTCTCGCTATTTTTGTCTTACCAAACCAAAACATCCGGAAATTAATTTACTTTGACCTTCACTCCGCGCCAGAAAATCCAATAAGGTATTAACCGAAATTATCATTAACAGCTAAGAGCTTCGATAAATACCTTGCATATGCACGAAATGCCCTAATCATTATGTCAAGCCCAGAAAATATGTACATTGGGGGTCGAAATATCACAAAAAAAAAAGTGACTCCTTATGGTCGGACAGAAGCAATGAAGATCCACGCATGATCTTACGCAGAAAGATATGAAAACAAAGTCAAATGTCGAATAAAGATGATGACTCAACCTGTCAGAATACAAGGGTCATCAAAGCCAGGAAGAAAGCACCCAGGGCTGCTTGCCCAGTAACCTGTTGGGCCTTGCTCCCAAGCGAGGTTGTTACCCCAGTCTTGACTTGTGTGTAAGTAAGATTGGCCGAAGAGTAGCCGCAGATGCCGCTACCCGGCATAAGAGCAGTAGGGAAGAACACCCGCGGTAACCCCGATTCCATATCGACAATCAACGTTGCGTCCCATTCATTAACCATGTATGTCTTGCAGCTCAAGACCTCCGTGACATTCGTACCAGCATTGTATGAGGCCGGCAAAGTGAGGGTGTATGGACTCGAGTTCGTGCCTTGGTTAGAAAGGAGCATGATGACCTGGCGCCCCTCGACACCCTTTGTGAACGCGATTTCACTGCTTCCTTCGTAGATGTTGTAGCTCGCAGTGTCAACGTAGCTGTTATCCATCCGATAGGCGTGCTTGCGAATCTTGTTGAGCGTGGTGATTACAGGAACAAGCGCACTGCTGTTATCGTACCCGGATGTCCAGAGGGCCGCACGGTTCAGTGGAACGCCAGATCCCTTGAAATGTTGTTCTTGGCCTTGATAGATGAAGGGGACACCGTCAAACAGGAGTGTCCAGGTCACGGCGTTCTTGGCGAGCTGTAGAGTATCTGATTAGTACAGAAGTTTGGATGATATATTGGTTTTGCTCATACCGATATGTCATCCGTGAAGCTAGCGAATCGCTCCACGTCGTGATTTTCGGAGAAGGATACCAGCGCATTGACATCGGAGCATGAGTCCTTCATCGTTTGCACTTGATCCACCAGCACGGAAACATTTCCCTGTGTGAAAGCAGCCAACATGGAGTAGTAGATGGGGTAGTTGGGAAGACTACCCATGTAATTGTTCTGGTAGTCACAGATGATACTCGCTTCTTGTTGCATGACCTCTCCAGTCATGAATGCACCAATCTCGTCGGAGTATCTTCGCAAGAAAGAAGGAGTGACACTCTTCGCAGCATCAATTCGGAGTCCATCAATGGAATATTCGCTCATTGTGTCGCGTGTCCAATTTAGAAGCAGATCTTGGACATCGGTATGCTCAGTGTACAGGTCAGGCAGAGCAGTCTGGTTGTCACCAGTCTGACAAAGTTGCGCGTCGGTAAAGTTGTTCCAATTCGTAATGATGCAGTAAGGATGGAAGTAGTCCTCATTGTTGAACGGCGTGAAGACCGAGTAGTCAATGCTCGTAGCAGGGTTGCTGTAGTTCGTTATGTAGGCCATGTTGTTGATAACCGTATCCATCATCAAGTACATGCCTCGGTCGTGTACCTCTTTGCTCAAGTCCAGCAAGTCTTGCTTTGACCCGAAGTGCGAGTTGAGGGAATACAGATCCAGCGGCCAATACCCGTGGTAGGCTTCTCCGTATGAGACGCGACCTGCCACATTTTCGATGATGGGGGAGATCATGACCGCATCGAACCCCATGTCCTGGATGTAGTCGAGTTTGTCGATCGTTCCTTGCCATGTTCCTCCACAATATAGACCCGCGGTAGCATTGCAGGGCGCGGTTATCGAGCCGTCGGTACGGGCGAAGCGATCCGTCATCGTCTGGTAGACTGTCCTGGTCTTCCATTGCTCAATGCTCGCTGCTACTGCTGACTCAAATAAGAATGATACGGCAAAAACACCACCTGCCAGGCGGCCGAGAGTCGATGAAATCCGCATCGCGAAATGGGACGCGCTAGATGCGCCAGCCGGGAAATGCGCACAATAATACGGAAAGTGAGAAGTCGTGTGGTGAATTGTTTGTAACGAAGGGATAGGCCAAGGTGGCCAATAAAAAAGCAAATTAACGAGTGACACAAAGCTCAATGAATGAACTTTGGAATGATATTGAAGCGAGTGAACAGACTAACGCATGGCCAGAGGAGAACAAAGAGGGGAATCTAACGCATGACCAAAGGAGAACAGAGAGGGGAATCTACCCGATCAAGACGTGAACCGAGGGAATCCGGTTCAAGCAGGGAATAAACTCGCTAGCTTGTCTAGCGGCATCGTGGCGATCATATGGTCCATGAATCCTGGGCACCAAGACCGCAAAATTGATGTGACCTGATTAACTAGTGTATTTCCTGTCCAATCCTGGGCTGTCATTTCCGCCAGAAAGCCGTTCTCCTCACGGCCAACATAACATGGTTATCACCTCGTTGTGATAGCACCACCCAATCCTCAAAACCCATGGAAAAACTGACAAGTTGAAGTTCCCCGGTGGCGGTGGGGTGAACAAAGTGGAGTGGGACTAATGATTTTTTTAATCATGAAGACTCTGCAGGTACAAAACTAGAGAAGTTATGGGGAAGACTGAGGAAGGAGCTTGGCTCAGTCACTGTGGGCCTGGACGCCCAGCCCGACAGCCATGATTCATGACTATGGAGTGCCCCGGTGGCTGAGACATTTCTCCATGTATTTCCGAGTGGCTGCGGTTAAACCGCGAGCCTGGAACCGGAGAATGGGCATTGGACTGGGTAATAGCCTGAGACAGTACGTGAAAAGGGTTTGGACTGCTTGTTCTCCACTCCAAACGCCGATAACTGATTATCAAATACTGGGATTACCTTCAATACCTTGGCGTCACTATCACAACCCCCAATATTTCGAGATCTGAGACATGCATTGGAACACGGGATTTGGGTTGTTGGCGCACAAAGTAACTGGGTTTGACCCGAGAAATCTCCAGACATCGGTCGTGGATTTTAAGATTGCCTTCTGAACGATGGAACCTTGGAGAATACAAGATTTGGAGCTCATGTGATATTCTAGAAGTCAAGCATTTCAGATTAAGTCTGGTCCCTGCACAGGTGGAACAAGGAAAACAATACAGTACCTAACCCCCTGATAGTCAAAAGTACCGTATTCCAGAATCGAGTCCAGGAAAAATAATGGATACATAGAACGGTCTCTTGGCACTATGTTTCAAGATCAGCCATTGGCTGTCCAACCTGCAACAGGATCTGACCAAAAGATAAGAGACCCATTGTAAATGACCGAACCGTGGTTTTGAAGTGAAACCGTATCTGGTACAGGGATCTTGAAATTTTCATACCGAGTTGAAAATTACACGTAACCGGCGATTTTAAGTCGGCTCAATCCGATGGATCCACCGGCGCCGAACCGACTCGACAACGGCGCCATCCCGACAGGTGCCGGGATATATTAGGGGGCACGAGGGGAGTTCGGAAAATATCAGGAACTGCCCCGTTTGAGGGGGGAATGAATACATAAAGAGACAGATCGACTTCGATCTCGATTCGGATATTACCACAGCTGTACTCGTACATAGCTCGACCTCAATCTATCCGTGGATGGAGTACCCACACAAACTTACTGAAACTTACTGAAACTGGATGTCACCCATGTGGGAACGAGACCGATCCCACGTTTTGTGATCCGTCGTATATAATTGACGTATAATAGTCCAGGATTATATCCTAACGGATACGGTGAGTGGGTCCGTGAAGGGTTTTGCTAGAGTGCATCTCTGCCCAAGAGAAAAGCGGAAACAAATAATATTTAAATAGGAGAAATACGATAGTCACACCAGCGCAATGATCGATTTCCTCGAGAATACAGGTGTTATGACCCTCCGATAGGCGTTCGCGTCTTTTTTTAGATTTTATCAGCCCTCCAGGCCGCGCAGAGATAAAAAGTCAATCCTGCGCTTTTCTCACGATTGAGGCTGTACTACGCTTCGGTGTGCATTTTTGTCTTCGTATTGCTATTCCATTTGCTCCCAAGAAAAAGCAAGATTGTAGATTCCATGGGAAAGGGCTGCTCGCATAGGGCTGATAGAGCTGGAACCGGATTACACCGGCTCGTGGTGCTCCGCAGAGACCCTGATGTGCTGGCTGAATCGGAAGGAAACCGATGTCTGTGCTAATGCCAAGAAGCATTAATCATATCAGCCTCGTTTCGTGTCTCATTTGTAAGTCAAGAATAGAAATGTAGAATAGGCTAGCCGCTTAGTTCTTGCGAGATACATTAGCACCGCACGCCACTAAATACTCCGCCATCTGGGCATTTTCCCTATGTGATCAATTATTTTCTTATGCATTGATTTACTTTTCTTTCCTTCTCGTATCCCTGACCTTATCGGCATCTGCAGTGAATGCCGTCCACTCGTTTTTGAAAGCTACTCTTTGGCCTTGGCTCTGCGGATCAAGAGAGAGCTCTGCGCATTTTCTTGACCTGCATTTCCCTGACCTGCATTCTGTTTTCTTCTACAACAATCTCGTCCGAACTGCGAAAATTTTGAGGTTTCCAACACCCTGCACTAAGCATGGGGTGGTGGTCCTCTCTTGCGCTCGTTGCGCTTTGCGCCAAACCCGCTATATCCTGGCCCTACGACCCGTCATTAACGCAGTACAATCTGAACGAAAATCAAACCGCAACAAATCCCGCCGAGTACTGGGGATCATGGCCGGATCATGAAGGACAGTACTTCCCTTCACCAGATAATTGGCGATTCCCGTTCTACACGATTTTCTTGGATCGCTTCGTCAACGGTGATCCTACAAACGACAATATTAATGGAACATTATTCGAACATGACCTGGACTCCAACCAGATGCGTCACGGTGGTGATGTAGCTGGTTTGGTGGATACGTTAGATTATTTGCAAGGAATGGGCATCAAGGTTTGTGCTCCACTTTGGAGGTGAACGCGGCTACTCACACGATAACAGGGTCTTTATCTCGCCGGAACTTCGTTAATGAATCAACCCTGGGGATTTGACGGATACTCAGCTCTCGATACAACTCTGCTTGACCAACACTATGGTACTATTCAAATTTGGCGCAATGCTATTACTGAAATACACAAGCGGGGGATGTATGTTCTTTTCGACAACACAATCGCTACGTAAGTTAACAACCTCTCCAGACGTTGATATCAACCTAACATGTTTGTTTTAGAATGGGTGATTTAATCGGCTTCGACGGATATATGAATACCACGGCTCCCTTCACTGTTAAAGAGCACCAAACTACGTGGAAATCCGCCCGGCGGTACGTCGATTTCGATATCGGTCAAACATACAATCAAACTTGCGATTACCCTCGATTCTGGTACGAGAACGGATACCCGGTCAATGAATCTCTGATCTCTGGTCTGGTTGGATGTTACGACAGTGACTTCGACCAGTACGGTGATGTGGAGGCTTTCGGTGTGTTCCCAGATTGGCAACGTGAACTGGCCAAGTTCGCCTCCGTGCAAGATCGTTTACGTGAATGGTATCCTCCCGTGCGCGAACGTCTGATCCGCCATTCCTGCATGATCATCGCATCCTTGGATATTGACGGGTTCCGATACGATAAAGCCACCCAGTCAACCGTTGACGCACTGGGAGATATGTCCTCCGCCTACCGCGAGTGTGCGCGCGCCGTCGGAAAGGAAAACTTCTTTATCGCCGGCGAAATCACAGGTGGAAATACCTTTGGTGCTGTGTATGTTGGTCGTGGTAGACAGCCTGATCAGATCTCACCGAGTCCGGACGATGCGATGAAGATGAGCAATGAGACTGCGGCGCAGTACTTCTTGCGTGAACTCGGCAATGAAGCGATTGACGGTGCAGCCTTCCACTATTCCACCTACCGTGCTCTGACCAGATTCTTGGGTATGGACGGATCGCTTTCGGCTGGTTATGATACCCCTGTCAACTGGGTTGAAGCATGGAATTGGACTTTGCAGACAAACGATTTGGTGAATGCCAACACTGGAAAGTTCGATCCTCGCCATATGTTTGGCGCCACCAATCAAGATGTGTTCCGCTGGCCTGCTATCGAATGGGGTGTACAAAGGCAGCTTCTAGGCC
Organism: Penicillium sp. 91 TS-2023; assembly: GCA_030710325.1. NCBI lineage: Eukaryota > Fungi > Ascomycota > Eurotiomycetes > Eurotiales > Aspergillaceae > Penicillium > Penicillium sp. 91 TS-2023. The sequence goes on along the minus strand of JARWGP010000021.1, from coordinate 5,372,142 downwards.
AATTCATCACCACATTGCTTATTCCTGGCATTCCTCTTATGCTCTGGGGTGAAGAGCAGGCCTTTTACATCTTGGACGCAACCGCAGAGAACTATATCTATGGACGTCAAGCTATGTCGCCTGCGACTGCCTGGGGTACACACGGCTGCTTCTCGTTGAACTCAACGCAATACTACCAATGGCCCATTGACGCTGGTCGTGAGGGTTGTCATGATGAAGCCGTTGTCTATGATCACCGTGATCCCTCCCACCCAGTGCGCAATATCATGAAGCACATGTATCAATTGCGTGAATTATTCCCGGTTCTCAACGACGGCTACGTCATGAGAAACTTGTCGAACCAGACAACTGAAATTCTGTACCCTGGATCTAACACAACGACCACAGAAACTGGAATGTGGTCTGTCGCTCGCTACATCTCCGAGATACAGGATTTGAGCTCTGCTGCCAACAACCAAACCGTCTGGCTTGTTTATCAAAATGTCAACCGAACCATGGATTATGAGTTTGATTGCAGTGATTTTGATACTGCCTTACTTGCTCCATTCCCAACCGGAACCACGGTGAAAAATCTCTTCTACCCTCACGATAGTTTCACACTACATGACGGACCGGTCAAGCTTTACTTGGACGGATCAAACGAGCTCAACGGTTGTTATCCCAACCTAACCTTGGACAGGTACGAATTCCGTGCCTATGTTCCCATCGAAAGCTTCGCAAAGCCCGGGCCTATGGTCACCAAGTTCTCTCCTGGTCACGACTATCCTCTCCACTCGACAGTGGCACCCAATCTTTCGGAAGATGTGCAAATCGAGCTCTACTTCTCCGAGGAGATGTCATGTGACTCGGTGACAGACAATCTGTCATTCAACTCCTCGACAGAATTCGGCAAGACCCCCTCAATCAACACTGGGAGCGTCAAATGCGGGAATATTACTGCGACAAGCACCGAATGGATTGGACAAATTCCTAGTACCTGGAAGTGGTCGGCGAATATCACCGGTGTTTACAACGGAGTTCACCGGTTGAACTTCAACAATATCAGCAATGTTGGAAGCACTGCATACACCGAATCGAATGACCACTTCCTATTCCGCATTGGACAGGTCGATAACCCCATGATTTTCAGCTCGGCCAATTATTCCATCAGTTTGCTTCACCAGGAAGCCAGCAATGACACCCTTTTCATCCAGCACCACGCTGCTGGTGCTGACAAGTACCGATACTCGACGAACTGGGGAACAACCTTCTCAGACTGGAAGACCTACACCGGTGGAAATGACACAATCGACCGTCTTGCGTGGTCCGGTACCAAAGCGCAGGCTTGGAAGGGAGATCATGTACGCGTTGAGTACTGGAGTCGTTGGACCGGTAGCAGTGATTATGTGCAAGAAGGCGACGTGAACTGGGGATCTATTCAGCGTCGCTTCCCCCATGTCTTCTTCAACGGCCCATACAATGAGTACGGATATGACGGTGGTCTGGACAATGTCATGCGCCTGGACGAAAAAGACGGAAACTGGAAATACCATTTCACTTCTGAGTGGCCGGCAGTTGGACAGCTCAATATTTGGGGTATCAACCCCGACGGGCAGCCAGATCAGAGCTGGGTGTTGGGCGATATTGATCTTGATAACGTTCTGGATCGTATGCCGCCATCAGCTCTTTCGGCCACGTTGATCAATATCACGGACGCTCCATCGAAGGGATACCTTTCCTGGAAACTCCAAGTCAACGACGGAACTCAGCGCTACCAACTTGTGGCTGTCGGATCTCAATCTATTCAGATCGCCATGTATGTGCTTTTCTGGATTGTGCCTCTTTTGACTGGCTGTGGCTGTGTCTACATTTTCATGATGTCCTTCTACAAGGTCAAGTTCAACCAAGTTGGTGTCAGTGAGAAGCGAAGCTTGACCCCGATGGTGCTTTTGCAGAAGTTCAAGCCGTTCAACAATTTTATGGGAGGTTCTGACAATCGCTTGTTCCGTATGGGTGGCGCCAAGTCCGCCTTCATGCAAAGTACCTCTGCACTGGGAGCAGCGGCTGCGACGGATAAGCGACGCATGGTTCTCATTGCCACCATGGAATATGACATCGAGGATTGGGCCATCAAGATCAAAATCGGAGGTCTTGGTGTCATGGCTCAGCTCATGGGTAAGACTCTCGGACACCAAGATCTGATCTGGGTCGTTCCCTGCGTCGGCGGAGTTGACTACCCGGTCGATCGAGTCGCAGAGCCTATGACTGTGACTATCCTGGGCAGTGCGTACCAGGTTCAAGTGCAATACCATACCTTGAAAAATATCACTTACGTTCTCCTCGATGCGCCCGTGTTTCGTCAGCAGTCAAAGTCCGAGCCATACCCTGCTCGCATGGATGACTTGGACAGTGCAGTCTACTACTCGGCTTGGAATCAGTGTATCGCCGAAGCGATCAAACGTTTCCCAATTGACCTCTACCACATTAACGATTACCACGGATCTGTTGCTCCTCTCTACCTACTGCCCGAAAGGACCATCCCCGCCTGTCTCTCTCTCCATAACGCCGAGTTCCAGGGTCTTTGGCCCATGCGCACTGTTAAGGAGCGAAAGGAAGTCTGCTCGGTCTTCAATCTCGATGAAGAGACCGCGCGCCGTTACGTCCAGTTCGGAGAGGTCTTCAACTTGCTTCACGCTGGAGCAAGCTACCTTCGTGTTCAGCAACAAGGTTTCGGTGCTGTTGGTGTGTCAAAGAAATACGGCAAGCGATCTTACGCTCGTTATCCCATTTTCTGGGGTCTACGCAAAATTGGTAACTTGCCGAACCCTGATCCCTCGGATGTCGGAGAATGGACCAAGCAGCCTACCAAGGAGGAGGATATCACAGTCGATGCTCAGTATGAAGCAGGCCGTGGTGAACTCAAAAGACAAGCGCAGGAGTGGGCTGGCCTGGAGCAAAATCCCGACGCTGATCTCCTAGTCTTCGTCGGTCGTTGGTCCATGCAGAAGGGTGTCGATCTGATCGCTGATGCCATGCCCGCTGTAATGGAAGCTCGTCCCAATGTGCAGCTTATCTGTATCGGTCCTGTGATTGATTTATACGGAAAGTTCGCCGCGCTGAAACTCGGTCGCATGATGGAGGTTTACCCCGGACGAGTATTCTCGAAGCCGGAGTTCACTGCCTTGCCGCCTTTCATCTTCTCTGGTGCTGAGTTCGCCCTCATCCCGTCCCGTGATGAGCCCTTCGGACTTGTCGCAGTCGAGTTTGGTCGTAAGGGTGCCCTGGGTATTGGTGCGCGTGTCGGTGGTTTGGGTCAAATGCCTGGCTGGTGGTACAATGTTGAATCAACATCTACATCGCATCTGCTCGTCCAGTTCAAATTGGCTATTGATGCTGCGCTCAGCTCCAAGACTCCTACTCGTGCTATGATGCGCGCGAGATCCGCCAAGCAGCGTTTCCCTGTCGCTCAGTGGGTTGAGGACCTCGAGATCCTGCAATCTACAGCCATTCAAGTTCACAACAAGGAGTCGACAAAGGGACCTTCAAGCCGCCTTCAAACGCCTAGAGATAGCACCATCAGATCTCCAAGTGAGGGACTGAGCCCGCTGCCTTCGCCAGGAATGCATTCCGCGTTCCCACATTCCAGAGATAGCAGCTACTCCAGCTTCAACCAGGTCACTGATCTGGGACCACCGAGTCGCAATATCTACAGCCGTGATGCGGGCCCTGAGACTGAAAAGCCAAAGTCTGGTCTGAGTCGATCTCTTTCTCTCGGTGTGCGTTCGGGTCCTGGTCATCGTGGAAATCGTCGCAATGGTCAAAGCAGCGAAGACTCAACAGAGACTGACAGCGAGATTGACGCCATTGCTGAAGAAAGCGGTGATGATGATAGCAATGAGGAGTACACTCTTACTGCGGCTCAGCTTGAGGAGAGCAGACACGCACACGCTTTCCAGCGACATGATATCCCGATGCATAGACGTGTACCAAGTCAAGAGTCTGTGCATGCTAGGTACATGTCCCCTCTGGCAAGCCCTGGTCTGGCCAGTCCGGGCACACCACCAGCCGCCGATCAGCTTCTTCTGCCCCCTCGATCCTTCGCAGAGGCCAACAGACTGAGCAGTGCCTCTGTTCTGTCGCTCGACTCCGTGGTCGGTAACAAGAAAGACTTCCGATTGCAGAAGGTCGATCCCTTCTTCACTGATGGCAATGGCGAATACTACCACACTTTCGAATCAATGTTGGCTGATCTGAATGGATCAAACTCCGAGGGTTCGCTCTGTATCGAGGAGTTCCTCGTCAAGAGTGAACAGGAGTGGTTCGACAAATTCCGCAACGCGAAACTGGGTCGTCACGCCCACAAGTCGCCCACCCCATCCGTCTTCCGCTCAAAACACAGTCACTCCCCAGTCCCTTCATACAACGACGATGGCATGACCCACGTTGCCGATAGCGAAAATGGTGATGAATGGGATGATGAATTCCTCCTCGGAAAGGACTACGTTCCTCCCACCGGACTGAGAAAATGGATGCAAATCAAGATTGGAGATTGGCCCGTCTACTCTATCTTCCTTGCTCTAGGCCAGATCATCGCTGCAAACTCCTACCAGATTACCCTGCTCACAGGCGAGGTCGGTGAGACTGCTGAGAAGTTGTACGGTATCGCGACTACATACGCCATCACCTCTATTTGCTGGTGGCTTGTGTACCGCTACTTCAAATCTTATGTCTGTCTCTCGGCACCGTGGTTCTTCTATGCCGTTGCTTTCCTCTTGATTGGCTCTGCTCACTGGGAGAAGAACTCATTCAACCAAGGATGGATTCAAAACATCGGTAGCGGATGCTACGCGGCGGCTTCATCCAGCGGATCTATCTTCTTCGCCTCGAACTTCGGTGACGAGGGAGGTGCCCCGGTCGAAACATGGATCTTCCGTGCCTGTGTGATTCAGGGTATTCAGCAGGCATACGTGATTGCTCTCTGGTACTGGGGTTCGACTTTGAGTAAGGCCTCTAGTGAAGGCCTCATCACTGACTCCAACACTATCGCCAGCACCTGGAAGATGACGTATGTACTCTCACAATCTCCAATTTTATGCAGCTGCTAACATTCCCAAGTGCCATCTGTTACCCAATTGCCATCTTCCTCTGTGGTATCGGTCTGCTCCTGATTTTCGGACTTCCCGATTACTACCGCCAGAAGCCAGGCAAGGTTCCTTCATTCTACAAGTCTCTCTTCCGAAGGAAGATCGTTCTCTGGAATTTTGTAGCAGTCATCCTACAAAATTTCTTCCTCAGCGCACCATACGGTCGCAACTGGAGTTGTGAGTTTCTTTCCACCCTGTTCCCAGCCTCGCGATATACTAACACAACACTTTTTCAGTCCTATGGAACTCCATCCACACCAAACCCTGGGAAATCGTCATCCTCTGCATCGTCTTCTTCGGAATTGTCTGGTGCATCTTCCTTTACGTCGTCAGCCGTTTCTCCAAGCGACACACCTGGTTCCTCCCCGTCTTCGCATGCGGTCTCGGCGCACCACGCTTCATCCAGATCTGGTGGGGTGTTTCCGGTATCGGATACTACCTACCATGGGTTGCAGGAGGCTACACTGGTGGAGCCTTAGCATCACGCAGCATCTGGCTGTGGCTGGGTGTTTTGGATTCTATCCAGGGTCTTGGATTCGGTATCATTCTTCTGCAAACCTTGACCCGTGTTCACATGTGCTTCGCCCTCATGGCATCACAAGTTCTCGGTTCTATCGCAACGATCTGTGCTCGGGCTTTCGGACCTAACGCCACTGGCCCTGGCCCGGTCTCTCCGGATATGACCAAGGGTGCCGATGCGTTAGCAAATGCATGGTTTTGGGTGGCGTTATTCTGCCAGCTTTTGATTTGGTAAGTCTATCTACGCTCGTGAAACGATGAACATAACTAACAACGTTTTTAGCGCTGGATTCTTGCTCTTCTTCCGGAAAGAACAGCTGTCTAAACCCTAATCTTCCTTCATTTACATTGTCATTTCCCTGGTGTTCGATACTTTCCTTGACGTTACATACTACGTTTAATGTGAAATCTGTACATAGCCTTTTTAGACCGAACTTAGGTCATTCATTACGCTGGCCTGCATACTAGAGCGGCCCCTTTCCAATATACTTCTCCAAGAAATCAAATCCTTCCCGCTGTAACCACCAAGTCTTCGATCCGACCTTCATCATCATCGCAAAAGTATGTTCTTCTCCCGGGACCTCGGTCATGCCACAAGGAACACCAGCCTCAGACAGGCGCTTATACAACTCCCTACTGACATCGATAGTGACCATGGTATCCGCAAGTCCATGCACGATATAAGTAGGCGGGAAATCAGCCGTCACATTCTGCACCGGGTCGACCAGCTTATATCCCTCATCGGAGCCACCAGCTTCACCAGGGGGGTAGATAGCAGACATAACCTTGCCAGAGGAAATCTGCGTAAAAGCAAAGGCGTCACGGGGTTGCGAGAAGTTGGGACCTTTCGAGGCACCGGACTCGCTTTGTCCTTCTAGGGAGACGGAACTGTCGGTCGGAATCGGGATCTCGTCGTAGATTTTGTTAAGGAAGGACTCTTCAAGGTTAGGCGGGAGTTTAGCTGCGACATGGGGGAGCTCCTGTTTCCAGAATGGATGCGTAAAGTGCACCGCGCCATATAGGGAGAAGATAGCCTTGGGTTGTTTGGGTGTGTTGAAGCCCTGTGTTTGTTAGCTTCCGTTGAGCTATGGTTTCTCCCACACGCTCATAGTATGAGTAATGCAAGGATAAAAGAAGGAAACATACCAAGCCCAAAGCTAATTGTCCACCAGACGAGGTTCCAAAAGCAGCAACATTCTCCACATCAACACGGTGGGGTCCTTGCTCCACCAGAATCGCATCGAGGTGTCCATCATAAACCCAAGCGAGCAAATCGCGAATATCCTGCATAGGACCTTCCAGCAAGTTCACACCGGGACATAGCCGGTGGTTCGGAACGAGAACGATCCATCCGCGCTCCAGGCAGTCGTTTATCTGGGGCTTGGACACCATTTTGGAATGGCCCAGCATGAAAGCACCGCCATGGATATCGATTACTATGAAGCACAAGTTAGCATGCAATTGATTGTTTAGTATATCTATCCCGATGAGCTGACACGCGGAATGGCCGGATAAGGGAATACCCACCAACGGGATACTTCAGCGGCGATGACGAGGTAGTTTTCGGGAGGTAGACATCTGTGGTGACCTTGCTTCCGTTGATCTCTTTGTAGAGCACTGTCAGGGGGGTTTCGAGCGACATGACGGAGGTTTGTGGTTAATTGGAGTTGAAGAGGGGCAGTGACGAAGCTTTATGGGAATCTGGGGAACTGAACTCGGAAATTCCGAGTGCGGGGCTCATCCCATTTTTCTTCTCATCCTGACCTCTCAGTATTGACCAGGTTCACCTTTCTGCGCACGGCGATGTATTTCAACAGTGGTAGGTTACAGGTATTGCATGTCGGCTGTGGGCGGTTGTGGAGAACCCGCAAAATCCGATGGAATTGACCATTGCTTTTAGTTCTAGCATAGGATCTGCATATTAGATCTTACTTTGCATAAGTTATATTTAATCTATTTTTATCGCTACCTCGTTCCGCGTACCAATGAACCAGCTACGATAACAACCACGTGGAACTGAAGTCATCGGTTCCGAAACCGTTGAAACATCGATAATGAATTGTTCATGACAAGGGATGTACCGTGGTTCCCTCTTATCATAACAACGATGGCATCGAATCGCACCGCTGTACTCAGTTAAGGTGTACTGATGATATGCATTGATGATATCACGATTCTGACTTGCCCTGGTGCAGCGACAACGGCATTGAGCTATAAACCCGTGTTAAAGTCCCTGTTTCTCCGATCAATCTTGGACATAAAAGCACACGAAATCAATTTTTATATATACCAGACTCAAACAAAGTAACTCAATCCCGTCAATATGGCCAAAGACTTGGTAAGATTGACTTCGATAGGTATGCTTTGGCCCAAGTGCTGACCCAAGTTAAATGTCTAGGTCTTCGACGTCCGCTATGTCAACGAACTCGCCCACACCCACTACGGGGACGGCCAAAAGCTAGCCAAGAGGTGAGGTTGAATATGCTTTATGATATACAAAACTTCCTCTAACATAGTCTAATGCTCAGGCTTATGGGGATCTACAACCAATATAATGTAGAAATCGCGGATAATTTTGACTCGCCCGTGTCCGAGTCCTTGATGAGTCTTGTACCGTGCGTATCCCCGTCCCCAAGAGCATGTATGTAGTTCAATGGGGCTGGAGGACCTTTGTTAATACTCATCTTTAGGGTCTCGGCACCGGATGGCACGACTGTTGATGATTTGAGGATGGTGAAGGTACCTCCGGGCTTGATGATTGAGATTCTGGACTTTGATATGTACTAATTCTTAAGAGATGGAAGTCTTTACTCATACTGCTATTGATAATCATATTCTATTGAGTCCAATTGCAAATCAAATTTAAAGAATGAACCACAAAATGTCCCCAATAGTTGAGATGCTCATTCTCTATTAAAATCACGAAAGATATTCAGGGTCTTGTGGATCAAAATTGGGACTACCCGTTTTTAGTGAAGTGCCCGATCCAACCCAAAGCGAGTCTTGAACGTGATAAAGCTAATAAATTAAATTGCCGCATATCCTTATAATGTAGATCCTCGGTAGCTTTCTAATTTTCTATGCCTGGGTCAGGCACCTGAATTCTCACACGGAGCCATGATCTCTGAAATCTAAGATTCGGCCCAGGAAGGCGACCGAAAGTCAGCTTGAGCCTATAGACGCACATCGTGTCAATCTAGATTTGGCTCATTACTATTTTAACATTGGAGTTAGCGAGTTTGAGGTGCCGGATTTAGAATTAGTCCTATGCTCATGGAAATTCTAGAGGGGGAATGCTTGACTCTAGCCACAGGTCTCCTTGTAAGCCCAACGAGTCGAGCAACGCCATCCAGTCGGGATCATGGGCAACTACATTAGACATTTCGGGACTCAAATCCATGAATCCGTGATGATGCTCGTTTTGACTTGCTGTCGGCTCTTCAGATTTATTCCTCTGGATGCACTCGGCCTGGTTTAGTATCGAATCAAGGCTTTTGGAAAAGATTGACTGGGCTTGTTTGCAAATTTGATAGTTGCTCTGCCCAGACTCCGTCCAAGAGTCACAGCACGATATCAAAATACTGATATCTTGGATTATGCCGCTTCGATTGATAGTCAAACGTTCTGCGGAATGCTGATTTTTGCGCAGAAGCTCTAATATCAGAACGCTGGCACAAGGTATGGCATAGAACACAAGCTGGCATATGTGTAAGTCTCCGAAACTTGAGCTTGCTTAGGTATCTCTGGAATCACGTCACTTACAGCCCATTCCATGTCTGCCCTATGACTATGCAGTAGGTCCCTCATCCGTGTCGGTAGAAGGACAGTATGGACGATCTCGTGCGCGGTTGAGAGCAGCTTCTCGCGACTTACTCCAGAGGTACTGACAAGTAGAGTATGTAGTATAAACTCCGTGTAAAGATAATCCAGCCGCAGACAGTGTAGCATCATGGCAGTTTGGGGTTGTCCTGTCCACTGTTTCACTGTATCGTTTTTCATATGTGACGGAATTGACTCCCAGGTCGACTTCAATTTTCGTAAGATGCGTCTAAAAGTAGTGTTAAGATGGATTGACGGCATATGGATTACATTACTCACTCTGCATTTGCCTCAATATCTGGCACTGGAGGCCCAAGTTTCAGCTCTAAAGCTTCTTCACGAATCATACATAGCATCAGTTGTACTCGCTGACCAGAAACTAGACGTACGGTTCTATCTTTACCCCAGCCATCTGCATCCAAGTTCTCGCAAGCTTTCCGGAACATTTCGGGTGTCCCCATAATCGCAGAGTCTGGCAGATCAAGCGGCATTTCGATTTCGCAGAAGTGGCGGCTGAGATGAACAGGTCTATAACCAGAGCATTGTCAGTGGGATGGTATGCAGTTTGAGCCTAGGGATATATCCTACCGGGATGTGAAACTGGCGCAAACCTTGTCGTGGTCGTGGGCCCAAGCGATCGCTCTTTTCCGAATCTCGGTCATTTAGAATGGCATGGAAAGATCATGCGGAACTCCCTTATGAAAGCCCAGGGCAAAGAATACGGACGACATGCTACCGGTGAGCCGTAGCGCATGGTATGAGTCATCACCAAAGCACCATGTAGCGAATACGATAGTGACCATCAGGAACCATAGCGTCAGATCGTTGATAGCACCGAGATGATCGCAGAACGATTCACATTGAATGCAAGCTTGAAAGGCCCGTCGCATCAGTTCTTTGCGATCAGTTTTCCACGTTTCATTGGCCAATGGACTGAAGGATTTATACTTTTCTCCACTTAGGTATATTCCAATTTGCGCACAGTATATGCCAATCGTCTCCCAGCGCAAGGCCTGTGTGGAGAATGCTGATTCCAATGCGCCGCCAGCTGCAGTGGGAGGAAAGATCAGGTGTGTAGAGGTTCGCTCGAATATCTCTCGGGATATCGATTCCAGATTAAGAGTCGGGCGATCACTTAACAAACTTCGTATGCTGTTATTCGTCGCGTCCCACGCTACCTTGACAAGGGGTCCTTGTATGCATAGGTCTGTCTCAAACATCGAGAAACGTTCGAAAGATTCACCGATTTCAGTAACCAGTTCCAGAACATCATTTAACAAACTCGCTCCTTGGGAGATTATTTCTTGATTGGGTGAAGAAGGCTGAGGTAGGGCTACACTGGTCCTTGTCAGGGATGTGTAAGAGCGATGCGGAGTATTTGAGTCCGCAAAAGACATCAAGTTTCCGTTCATATTAATCAGCTCGTAAGGGCTTGAGCCTGTTGTGATCGACCTAGCAGCCTCCTGCTGATGCGGTGTTTCCCGGTTGCTTTGGGGCGTGAGCTGTCTGGCCATCGGAGCTGGGTGGTAATGGCATTGCTGCTCGGACAGCCGGCGGCGGACACACCTCCCACACACTGGTCGTCTGTGATCGCATCGAAGTTTGGACTTGCGGCACGGCTCACATGCAGACAGTTGGCCGTTGCGTCGGATCCTATCGGTCATTATGAATTGCCCCTGGCATGAAAGGGTGAACAGGTGTATGAGTGCAATGAGATTCGAGTGGTAGTTCGGAGTGACGGCTCTCGGGTTTCTGGTTACGAGCTCCGAGCTCCGACCCCGAGTGGACCCACCCGTCTCTGAGCCTTGTTCGAAAATGCATTGCAGTGAGCTAGTCAATATGACATGGACTATCACAGTCAGTGTAACTGGTCTTAATAAAGAGATCAAGACTTAATCATATAGCCAGCCCGACGTGTATCTTCAAGGTTGAAGTATCTCTCCAGATTCCCCTGAGTGAATGCAGGATAGTCCCTGTACAAATCACCTAGTAATATAGTCGGTAAATACCACCCTTACAGGTGGGCTATCAGAGCAAAGCTGGGCTTACCTTTTATGAATGATGACATTGCTGTTCACCGAAATCATCCATTGATTATACCGTTTATATTCCATTCGGGGTATCGGACCAGATACATTCGGAGTTTAGAATGTGGCTGAGCAGAATGGGGCAATAGATCATATCTGTCGTGGAGATCTTTTAGAATATTTAGATACAAGACTTTATTTGTCCATACCAAGGTGGAAATAACGCTAGACACCCTGCAGAAATTAAATTGTCTAAATTTCACTCATTTATAGACTCAGATTCAAAAAGCCACTGCCTGATATTCCCAAGTCCCTGAAGATCTCCCTCAATAGAGTCAGACTTCTCCTTCTCAACCCACCCCTTGGTATATCCCCCGCCATAATCAACCAGATAAGCATCATCATTGACATCAAGAAGTACATTGGCAGCCTTTGCATCTCCCCAGACAATACCGTGTGCATGGAATTGTTCAAGTGTGCGCGAAACCTGATCAAACCATTTATGTCGGAGCTGAGAGTACTCGGGATCTTGTCCATCGATGCAATTTAGTGTTACTCTATCACAGTCGATATATGAGAGAAGTAATCCTAGTATATTTCCCTCGTCATCCTGAACAATTCCGTTTAGTTTTGATGTGAGGACGGTGGAATCGAAGTTGGCTGTGTGGATTTTGGAATATGTGGTGATCTCTCTTGTTGTGCAAGTCACGTCGCCAGAATAGGCTTTCTTGTAGAAGCTAGGTTGTGGTTCTCCGTTGATAAATACCTTCCGAGGTATACCCGGTAGTGCGGTTGATTCTTCATCAATTTCAACCTGGATTTCCCTGGGGTGGTAGACGGGGACAATGGTGTTGATCGACAATGGCAATTTGGCCCCTATCCTACAATGTTCCTGGTTCTGGGTGCTGTCGATGTAAATGGGAATCATCTTGTCTTCCATGACTTTCACCGTGTAGTGAAACTCCTCTGAAAACAAACAGTCCTCAAGAGTGTACTTGTGGGTCGGATCCAGGGGAGGAATTTCCTGGAAAATAGGCATAAATGGTTGTAAGATCCATTCATGCATTTCATCTAATGGGTCTTCAAATTCCATATTTTCTAGCTCTGATTCATCAGGTACCCAATCTGGCTCTTGTCTTCGAACTTGTCGAAGATATTCGGCCAGTAAGGTGAGGGAGTTTTCGAAATTAGAGGAAAATAGGTCGATTTTGAAACGTTTGTTGGAGACAAGAATGTTCACGGTTGTGTCTTTGCTCTTGGTGCTTGATATAAATAGGCCGATGCTATAGATGGGCTTTTTCTGATCCATTGCTGACCAGGAGCTGTGGTGAATAATAGTTGGAGATAGTCGTAGGAAGCGGGTCGAGGGGGTAGCCGCGTTCACCGCCATTCTCCTGTCATAATGGAGGGGCTGCGGGGATTAGGCTGCAGGACCGAAAGCGAAGATGCACAGGGGCCTAGATGCACTTGTAGAAAACCCGGCGGGGGAAAACGTGATTAAAAAGGAGAGTGTATGTATAATAATGCTCACAATACCCCAATCGCTCACTAATGCAGATATGCAGACATCGCTAGAACCAGTTCACAGCGACAATCACAATAGACAAGGAAACAAAATCAAAAGACAGACATCAAGTCCTGAGAACATATCCGTGTACTATACATTGCCGTCATGCCGTGCATCACCAATAATCCGTCTCCTCCGAGCTCTGATAACTCATACCCACCCATCCACTTCGCCAAAAGGACAGGCACGACCGGCGAACTGTTCTTCTGCTGGATATCGACTAGCGATGATCCATATCTGAAGTGGAAGAGATGAGTAGATCGTTCGGGCGGGGTTCAGTCAAGACCTGCATTAACAAGACTCCATCCATCCGATCAAGAGCTGTCCATGCCATGCATATGCGCAAACACCAGTGTCGGGCACATCACCATATTATCAATATCGGGTCATTCCATCATAGCACATCCATCCCATCAAGCATCCAAGGAAATAAAGAAAGTCCAGTCCGGTTCGGTCCAATCCTCAAGCCATTCAAATCCAATTGAATCAATCAACAGACAAGAATCTAGTCCAGAGATCCCAACGGCGTCATTTCATCCAGAATGATTCCACAATCTGACCTGCAGAATGAAATCAACCCTCGAAAGAAACAAGCTACCGTCCCGATCCCTTGGAACTAGAGTAGCCGGAGTCCGGCCAGCGGCCGGCGGTAGGCGAAGAAGAGGCACCGCGCGCAGAGTGAATCGAGCACGCATAACCCACCAAAACGGTCTTTTCCTGGACAGAGTGACCGCGTTGACCATATGCAGCGCAGGGGTCGGTTGAGTGTTGGAAATAAATGCATTTGCAAACAGAGTAGCGTTCGACGACTTTGTAGCACATTTTGTCGGCGTCTCTTTCAAAGAGATTATTTGTTGTATGTTTTGTGGGGGGTTATTTGTATCGGCGGGGTATGCGACAGAGAATCGAAGTTGCAAAGGTATAAAGACCGAAGAAGCGATCGAGCCAGCGATGAGTCGAGGAGATTATCGAGGAACGATTCTTTGATATGAAATGATCGATCTGAGATCCTGTCCGGTTGAAAGAGGGCGAGCGCACAAAGAAAAGGAAGGTGGACGGACCAGCCTAATATTAAGAAGCTCGAGTATTCCAAAGACCAGCAACGCGCTGCGATGCGATGCAATGCAATGCAGACGTAGTCGAAAGTAGAAAGCTCAGGAAAGCAAAGAAAAAGATTATAACGAAGGGAAGAACATGCAGATGCGCTGTCGAGAATAAATCACCACAATCGGCTCCATGCGAGCGTTATATACAGAACAGAGTGTTCATGACATGGGGAAGAGTTAGAAGAAAGTCGAAGTCGGGACTGCATTAGTTTCCGCTGATCACATCCGAATCCATGCAAGGCATCCCGCAACGGCCAGCCCTACGAGAGCCCCAGGCAGAGACCGGAAAAGACCGATGGAGTTCGCGCCAATGGACGAATGGGCGAGTGAGCAAATACGAGAAGAGCTTAGCTTGGGAAGTTCGGTGGAGCCGGTTTTTTGGCGTTGCTATTATTATTCCTTTCCCCGAACCAGTCAGAGCTGGTTGGGAAATCTGGAACATGGGTCAAATAGATGTGGATCAGGAGAAAGTTCGGGAGAAAGTTTCCGTAGCTTGGGGAGTTCACGTCAGTTCTATTCCTTCTGTCAGGTGTCTGTGGCTAGGGTGTAAAGACGGTGAACGCAGCATAAGGACGAGGTCCTGAAAGCCTTATTTTTGCGGAATGAGTCGGTGAGTGAACGGATGGGAGGCTGAGTTGCTGAGAAAGTAAATTGATGCTAAGAAAGAACGAAGTGGGAGAATCCACTTTTGAGGCTTGACCGCTCTCTCATTGGTTGAGACGGAGTTGATCCGCGATGATTCATCGGGCGTTCTGACTCCGCCTCAGTGGCTAAGGCTTCTTTCTTCTTTGGCCTGCTCACGAGATAGAATGACAGTGTGTAATGACATAGTGAGCGCAATAATTGAATCTTCACCGTTCGTGCTCTCGTTCTTCCCATAGTAATGTTCATGCTTCCACTGCAAACCCGCGGTGTCCCTCAGTACGTGGGTGGATGGTGTGGATACGCGCTAGGCTTCCACTTTCAGCTGCTGACGCTCACTGGATGGAGACCCGGTTTTCTTGTCTGCGTTGTGACGAACCTTGGCCCCAGAGACGTAGGGCTGAGAGAGGTTTGGTCCACTTCTGCTCCTCATTGGGGATGGTGCGACATCGGGTACATGGTCTCAGCTGGGTTTGGCACTGATGCCATACAGAAACAAGTCATCACTCGCCGATCATTGGATAACCGGATGCAAACTACTTCAGTACATAATAGAGAATGGAGCTAGTCCATGCAGGGGTATGGCGATGACCTTGCCTAGACTGCCGCAGGGCTTCGGATAGTAGGAATACTTCTGATAAGCTCATTTTCCAGGCCATGGTAGGCCGCCAAAATGAAATTAAAAAAACACCGCAGAAACAGAGCTGCAAGCCACAATAATCATACATGATCGATCCTTTCCAGCTCATGTCTAAACCGACCCCAATGCACCATAGCTAAGGCCTCGTGCCAATCCCGTTCGCAACATTCGGAGTACATCCTCGCCCTTCGTAGCTTCGGAGAGTCCCACTCGCCAGTCCCATCCGCGGGTCCGGCCCGCATCCTTGTCACTGGGATGGGGCACAAGGACTCCTGAGCTACCAACCGAGGCAGGCCCACCATTACGAGCTGACTCAAGCATATCGTTCCCAATAAGGGAAAAGGTTGACCCCGACATCGCCGATACTGATTTCTTCAGTAACTCGCGGGGAGAAGGCGGTGCGAATTCATTGGAACTGCGCCCAGCGGAGTAATATTCCAGAAGGGTGGATCGGAAGCATTCTTCGCATTGTGCAAAAACTCGAGGAGTCACCGTCTCAATATCCTCAATGGCTGACAGAATGGTAAATTGTTGAGAGACCGAAAGAATCGGGGTAGGTTCTGATTACCGGTTAGTATACATCAGGCATCGAGTTCCGGATACTTACGGTTCACAAATACCAAGGCCTCCCCAAGAAGAGCCAGCAATCCATCCACCTGCACAGCCGAGTCACGAGCAGGGTCGTACAGCCCTCCATAGATGTTGTCGGCCGCACTGCTGATGACAGCTGTAAGGGCCTTGGCGGCCATGCGACGGCGGGCCAGGGGCTTGAACTTAGGTCGCTGGCCATCCTGCAACTCCACGGCCTCGTCTCGGATCTCGTAAAATCGGCGAAGAGTGGCGTATCCACTGATATGGAACTGCAAGATCCGGGCGGCCTCCTCATCGACAGAGGCAATAGAGGACAGACAGACCTTCGGGTCTTTGATCAATGACCAAAGCTGACTATCCAGATCAGCGGCGGCCGGGAAGGCACGCGAATGCACCAGGCTGAAAGAAATCAACAAATCCACGACGGATTTGACCTTGCGCTGATTGTGAGAACGGGCATAGCAGACGAGAGCAAGACCAAACTGCGAGGAGCGGGAATCCTCGGAGGAGGTGATCTCGTCACCAAATCGCTGTGAAAGGTTAGTGTCTGGATCCAAACAAAGAATGACTACGACATACCTCCGAAACCCGTCTTCCTTCTTCCTCCAGACCTAGATCCGAGAGCAACATGACCAATCGGTCCAGCTGGGCAAGGTCTTCCAATGGCAGACGATTCACAACCTCCGATACCGCCTTTTTCATCATCTCCGTATCAT
Source organism: Penicillium sp. 91 TS-2023 (assembly GCA_030710325.1). Taxonomy (NCBI): domain Eukaryota; kingdom Fungi; phylum Ascomycota; class Eurotiomycetes; order Eurotiales; family Aspergillaceae; genus Penicillium; species Penicillium sp. 91 TS-2023. The sequence goes on along the minus strand of JARWGP010000021.1, from coordinate 5,355,392 downwards.
CAACTCGGGTTAGGACCTCCAACGCCATTTCCCAACCTTGACGAGCACCAGTCTCGTTCTCGATCGCACCACGATCATTCAAGCCAAATGCATAGTTGCGAAGGATGTCATCCTTCTGAAGACTCTCAATGGGTGGCCGGCTGTCTTGACCATACGAAAGAACCATCAAGTCGTGTTCGCTCAAACCGGGCATCTTCTTGGAGGCGCCAGCCTCAAACCATCCACCTAGACTGGCAACTTCGGTGACAGCAGCCGCGACACATAGGGACCAAGTTTGTATGAGCTCAAGGGCACCCTGCACATTGCCTTCAAAGACAGAGGCTAATCCAACCTCCAAGCTACTCATAGTGTTCACTCGGAAGCCGGTATCATCGGACGGCTCATTTGTTGCGCTGCCAAAGGCCAGATCCAGGCGCCGAAGGTACGCATCACGGGTGTTGCGGTCCACGGCTCGATGGTTTTTAGATCCACGGGGGCGCTGGAAGTCGTTGATGGAAGTGCTTGCGCGGAGATCTAGATTCGGCACACCATCATCGTCTTCACCATCCCACCACGCGGTCAGCCCAATGGTGGCTTCCACCCAGTCTTGAGAATAGGCCTTGATAGTGGTGGTGTCGCCAAGAATAATTCGGTATAGGGATCGAAGGTTCTGGTAGATAGTCCACGGCACGCGGCTTTCGGCCATCCGCGCAGACTGTGTGAAACTGACCGGATTTGGGTTGAAGTTGGCAAGGCCAAAGTTGATGGCCTGGAATTTGTTTTCCTGCACAGGGATATCGGCTTGATCTTTCTCGGTGCCCTCGGCAAAATCTTCGAGATCGTTAACTGCTGCGAGGACCCGCTTCCGGTACTGTGTCCAGTCCGGGCCTGTGATATTCCAGTCATCGTCTTGGAATCCGGGGCAAAAGTCCAGAACTTGCAAGGCTTTGTTTACACAGCGCTGAATGTTCTGCAGTTGCACGCCACGGTAACCCGGCTGGGGTAGGCCATCCTCCAGGGCTGATCGGGCGTAGTTGAAATCAGCTGAGCGCAGAGTTTCCGCGGCCTCTGCAAAACGACCTCGAAGAACGGCAGCATTGATGATGTCCCAGAAGTTAGAAGACGCAGTTGGGTTTGGCTCCACGTGTCGCAAAGCCTGGAGGTCATTTGTTTGGGATGCGTGGTTCCCGTTCAGCCAGTCTAGTAGGATCTGAGGTAATGGAGTCGCAACACTAGCTCGCTGCATAGCCTTGACCATGCTGTTGGGTGCGCCACGGGCCATAGGGTTTGACGCGCTGGCGATCGGGGCAGAGGCACGAGAGGGATGGTGGATTTGAAGTAGCAGTGAAGCAAGGAAGCTAGCCTTCACCAGGTTAGGAGCCTGTTCTCCCGGGCCAATCTTGGACCCGGCACCGTAGGGTCTAGTGATGCCGCTGCGGTCTGCGCAGATATCCCAGGTTGCTGCCAGCTTGTTGGCTGTATAAGACAGGATCGAATCAAGATCAAGGTGCCCGTACTGGCCATCTCTAATCTCGTCCCACAAGCGACCAAGTGTATCCTCTGTGTTAATGATCATATCAGCGGGCTCATTGACCGGCGGAGGGACGCGTGTTCTAGAAGCGAGATTATGTAGGATCGAGGGCATGGCGGATGCCTTCTTGGGGGATAGCTTCGTCTTGCGGAGAGGTGACTGGTGTGCCCATTGTTCATCCAGCCTCGGGCGCTTGGCATCGACAGGGTTTGAATAGATGGATTTGCGCTGTTGACCAAAAAGGAGCGACGGTTGCTGTGGCTGAGGCTGGGTCTGCTGGATTGGCAGTTGCTGCGTGGTGAACGTCTGCTGGGGGAACGTCTTTGTAGGCAGCGGCTGTGTCGACAACGGGTTTCCGAAGGTTGAATCCAAGAAGCTCAGGCGGCTAGCCGGTTCACGGGTGCTAATATCCATATCACCTTCAGCATCTTCCTCAACCTCCTCCTCGGGCTCCATTTCTGCTTCATCGTCGTACTCCTCGTGGTACTCGCTCAGATTGGACGACTTGAACCCATTTGACTGTCCAAAGTTCATCGACTGACCGAAAGCACTCCCGTTTGTCGCGGAAGTGAAGCGAGACTGTGCCGTGAAGGTGTTGGCTTTCGGCTGGGTTTTCTTGGGCATCGCAAAGTCGGTCGACCCGAACGAGGAGCCGAAGATGCTGTCATTGGTGTTAAAGCCTCCGGATTTGGTGAAAAGAGAGTTGGAGTGCTCGGTCCTTGATTGGTCTAGCTGCGAGGTATTAAACGCGGTGGAATGCGGGTGGCCTTGCGGTGTGAACGAGTTCGTGCTTGAGGGTGGCGGGCCGGCGGGTGTCGTGGAGATATTACTCCAGAAGCTTTGTCCCTTTGATTTGTCGGGAGTTGAAGGAGGGCTCGACTCGTAGTCGTAGGGGACCTTGAATGTCATTGTGGGTTGTTGATGGGGTGGATCACAATCACTTCAGATCGTCAAGAGCAGAGAAGGATTGCAAGTTTTGGGCCGCAACACCTGCAAGCACGCGTATAGGGTAGGGAGCAATCGCCCAATGAGCAGATGGATTAGTGTCGCCTGATAGGAGAGACACGAAAAAGGGTGTGATTGTGTCAAGTCAGGTCCATCCTCAAGAGAATGTTTTTTTCTGACATGTTGCTCTGTTCGTTGACGCGCCTTCCAGTCCGCGAACTTCAGGTCATGTGACCTGAGCTTATTTGGCGTGCCGAATTGCTCATCACAACACCATCTTTCCAGCGACCAACCCAAGTTCGGCAAGATCAGCCATATTCAAGGCTCTTTAAATGGTCACTGAACTGATCAGCCTTAACTCGCCATGAACGCACAACTGATGAAGCATGTCCTTCAATTTGTCAACCAATATTTCTCTGAGAACATACCTCTTTAACAAGAAAACTGCGCACTAGTTACTGAAGTCGCTCATCATTTTTTTTTTAAAAAAAATTGAGTAATCACCCGCTAAATGAACGGGATATAGATCAAGACTGGCAATGAGAGCTATAGCTAGGTTGTTTCCGTAAAAAGACGGCATTGAACCACCGAGCAACTTGGCTTGTTATACGTAGGCCGATCTGTAGATACGAGTCTACCAATAGGAACATTTGAACCAAGGGACTTTTAGGTGACAAATTAAATTCTCGACTGTCAGCCCTCGCCTTCGCCAGTCAGAGCTATATTTATTATCAAGTGCAATTGAATGGAGCACAATAAAGATAGCTTGGTCCGTCTCCCTGGAGCAATGTCCATATCGCAGGCCGAGCGGCTACAGGCGTATTAGGCAGTAGCAAATGGTAGATCATCATGTACTTTCCACTGCGCAGATAACAGTTCACCAAAAATGCGTAGATAAAGAAAGAGGGGGAGAAAAAAAACCTCCTCGGTTAATCGAGGGAATTCCCAGAGGTTGATTGCCAGTCAAGCTAGAGGCTTGATCGGGCCCCGGCGTAGCGGCCAGTCAGCTTGAGTGTACTAGAATTCTCAACTATACTCCCTGTACGTCCCTGAGTACTCTGGTAGTTCAATCCTGTTCTTATGCGGTCATCACCTTGAACTGATTATACACACATGAACCATCAAATCACCTTCTACGGATGGTAAGCTTTCAGGGGTTTCAATAAGAATCATTGATGCATGAAAATTGAAGATTTAAATAGTTACTCCCCTGTATCCTAAGTGAAGAGTATTTCAATCTACTTCTGACCCGACATATTCCACGATTGGGAGATTGTTGTCTCGAAATCCTCCGGCTCACGCCCCAAGAGCTCCGGGAGCAAGGGGGAAACGAAAGCTGCCTCTCCACGCCGAAAGGCTTCGAAAGTCGTCGTCCAAACCTTCGAATGATCGACTCCGTGATAGATGAAGTTAGGACTCACCTGAGGCTGCTTCGCAAATTCTTCCACGGAAACCTGACGAATGCGCACGGAGTGGTTGGCAATTTTCCCCAGGGTAGCGACAGTCTCTTCCATCGTCAAGGTCTTAGCTCCCGATAACAAGACCTTTTGGTTTCGGTATTTGAACCCCGCTTGGTCTTGCATATATCTTTTCAAAAGCTCCGCAGTGCCTTCCCCAAGCTCCTCGCGCTTGACCCACGCAATTCCTGGGCCCGAACCATCATGCGGGATTTTAATTTCGTCCACTGGGTGCTCAAGATCGAAAAATGCCGTATAGAGAGGGTAAGACTCGGAGTAAAGCCCTTCCCGAATAACGGTGTACGCAAATCCCGGGTGCCGTTTGACGCATTCGCCGAGATATCTCTCGGTATCCAAGTGCGCCTGCATGACATGGGCCACGGACTCGTCGCTGTCTGGCTTCCCACCATAGCCCAAGGAACCGTAGAAGATGAATTTTACTCCACTACGGATAGCGAAGTCAATCGCAATTTTATGGCGCTAGGTGAAAGGTCATTGTCAGTGTGTTTGTCCCGGTGGTCTTGTCTCTAGTGGAATCGTAATACCTTGGACCGATGCTCATGTTCAACTGACGCATATGATATCAGAAAAAGGGTATCCACGCCAGAAAATGCGTGATGAAGGCTCTCATCATCGTCGTAGTCCGCACAGCGAAGGACTGCATCTCCAACAGGAAGGGATTTGAGCTTCTCTGGGCTTCGAGCGATGAAAGTCAGGCTTGACGATGGAAGACGCGAAAGGAGATGCTTCACAGTGCCCCCGCCAATTCCCCCTGCGGCGGGGAATACTCCAACAGTATGGTTATTCATTGTAGAAAAATAAAATATCTGGTCAAGATCTAGCGCAATACTAAGTTGGGAAGTCTCAATGAACTTGTCATGATGATGTTGCTTAGATAAGTTGAATCATTTCCGGCGGAATTCCAAACCGCTTCGGAGATATTCACGTCAATTTGTCATGATTACAATTGAACTAGGAGCGAAGGCGAAAAAAAAGACCGACTCTGATCTTGGATCCTTAAGTACCATTGTGGATCCATGGGATACAACAGTCCGGACACTGTATATACGGAACACCGCTTGATTTTCTGCCATACTCGTCCGGGTTTGAGGGCCATTGGAAGTCGTGACCCAAGAGAAGAAAACATTCATAAGAGTTATTAGATGCTCCTAGATTCGCTAAAATATGGAAATCCAATAAATGCGAGTCATTTTGCGATAAGCTGTTGGCGCCTGCAGATGGTGTCCAAGGAAACCTGTATCCCGAGTTAAGTCCGTGTCCGGGAGACTCGGAGTCGATGTCGCTCCACTGTATGCTTTCAACAACCCAATCAGGATCTTCGTGTGGACCACCCAATGCTTAAGTTTCATCATGTATAATGTCAATCTGGTGACAAATGCACCGAATTCCCTTCGGAGAGATTCGAATGGAAAGCTTGACGGTACATTTGGATTTGCAATGTGGTCCCGGGCCTGGCTTGAAAAGGGTTCAAAACTTATAAAAGAAAAGTAGACAAACTTGCCTATGAATTTGGCTATTATAACTAGGCGATTGAAGAATCCCAAATATTGAAACTGCAATAAAGTCAAATTCATTCTTGTAATCGTTCAACATTAAAGATGCATTCTCTGTACGCAAACGCCGACGAAGGTTCCATGTCAAACTTGTCAACGAGCCCGCTACCGGCGTGAGTACTCTCCTGAACATGTGAATGCAGATTTATGAGGGTCTTTGGCCAAGATCTGATTTCCATCAATTGGTTAGGTATATTACTTTACGCCACAGCAAGACCCGCCCGCCGGGACGGCTATGTCGCCGGCATCAACTAACAAGAATATACCTAAGTTATTCGATCCACTACTCATTAGAGGACTCGAGTTGCACAACCGCAATCTTGTGAGTAGTGCCTGGAAGTTTGTCTTGCCGATGTTTCCCGGCGAAGTATGCCCGAAGAAACGCTACGTTCTTTCTTTTTTCTCGTCAGTGGTACTTGAGAATCTAGAGAATGAGCCGAGCTGGTATGTCGAAATAAAGATAAAACACTTGAGTATAAGTAACAGTGGAGTTGAAAATTTTGTGAAAGTAAGACTTACTTGGGTCAGGTACATACTGTAGGCACCTATATAGACAGGATCATGTCTGCCGCCAGAGCCTCCTTAGATTGAAAGGAGGTGGAAAAGAAGACGAAACTCTCTATTATATTATAGCGATGTAAATTACCCGGTTAATTTCAGTCGCCCCGATGATGAATGGATCCAAGAGAGATCAAGTCTGAATAGTGTTTCCTCAGCACCGCACTATCGGAAGCCGATCCAAGTTACGAGCCGCCAATACGTGCTGTGAGGACTACAGAAGGAAGGGATTGCCCACCAGTGACAGCTGAACGTGGGCGGCTATCGCTTACTGAGGCATTCAATTGGCAGACCGCGAGCTACACAACTTCTTCTCCACAGCATGTCTGGTACACTGGCATTTTAATACTATAATATTATAATAGAGTTTAAGGGGATAGTCTCCTCAACGCACAGAGTATTCATTTGGAGCAGACTAAGCGCACGATTCTGATTTGGTACCTTTGGTCCGAATGTGAGACGGATATACGCCACGTGTTTCACCAGCTCAAGTCACATGATGTGGAATGGGCAGCCACTGTGCGACAGTACGAAGACAGTTCCTATGACCACAAATAGGTCCGTCATTTATTACGGAGAAAGAGATTACCGCGAACACCTTCACAGTCCGTTGGAGTGGCTGATTTTTATCATACCCAACAATATGACAGTATTGATAGGATCCCCGATCGGCGATCGGGGATCGCCCAATGAGGGGTCGATCAGCGGGTTGGCCCCCAGATTGCTTACAGCTCCCTTCTAGCAGCCTAAAACCTTTTGGCGTCTCAAACTCGTCATAGCCCCTGAATCGCATCAAATGGCGAACACAAACGGTGTCAACCCCATGGAGAATGGAACCGGTGTGAATTCCAAGCTTATTCCGCTGGAGCCCATAGACCATTGGCAGCCGATTGATAAAATCCGTACCATTGTATTCATAATCGTTCGTGAGGTCCTCAACGAAGATGCAATGCGCGATGGACTGGATAGTCTCATCAGAGATCATCTACCTATCCTAGGTGCTCGCATTGAGATCATCTCCAAAGAAGGGGATCTGGCGTATCGCGTTCCAGATTCTTTTTCGGCTGATCAGAAGTTGTTCCGGTGGTCAAACCAGGTCATCGATTCTTCTCTTGCAGCCGCTCAGGTCCTACCGGTGACTCCTCAGGCAAATTCTGACATTTTTCATGGGCCATGCTCTATTCCAGAGTTAGAACAGAAATGGACGCCGTCGACTTGGCCAAGGACAAGCCGGTTCGAAGATCCCGACTTGCCTCTTCTCCTTGTGCATATCACCAAATACACAGACGCCACAATTGTATCCATGAACCTACCACACGCTGTCTCGGATCAGATGGGATTTGCAAGCCTAATCACCGCATGGACACAAGTAATGAAGGGCGAAACATCAGCTGAGTTTCTGAAGCTGGAGCCTGGCGCATTAGACGGCCTGAAGAATCCTTCAAAGAAAGAGCTGCGAAAGAAAGGAACATTTCGAATCACGACAAAGTCGGAGAGAATCAGAGCCATAATGAGCTTCTTACCGGACCTCATAATCAACCAAAAGGAAGTCCGGCAAACGCTATTCCTGCCGGTCAAATTAGTTGAAGAGTTACGCGACCGTCACACGCAGGATCTGAAAAGCAAATACGGAGAAAAGGCGGTGGCCCTGACGAGCGGTGATATTGTCACTTCACTTTTGACCAAATTTGCGTACATTGGTCGCAAAACTTCAAGGAATGTAACCATCACTACAGTCATAAATGGTCGTGGACGCCATCCAGCACTTCCTGCAGACAAGCCATATCTTCACAACTGCACATGCTATGCTGTCATTCATACACCAAATCCAGACAAGACATCTCTTGCAGAGCTAGCTTATCGGCACCGTCTTGGAGTACTCGAGGGGCTCAAGCCTGAAAATGTCGAGCGCAGCTTAGCAATCACCAAGGAACTTTGGAAACAAAAGTATAAGATCCACATCGTTGAGCCGGGTGACTTGAGCTATTCGTGTACCAATTGGTGTGGTGCATGGCGCAATATCGACTTCGGTCCAGCTGTGGCATCGGATAATGCTGCTGTCAATGGGAGTGTGTCGGCTCCGCCTCTGGTTTTGGGACATTCACTTCAGCGCACTCATCCCACAAGATATAATACCCAGGTCATGTGCAAGGGGGATGGTGGATTCTGGTGTGATTTCACAGTCTCTGCCAAAGCATATCCTTTGCTGGAACGGCTTCTCAAATCCGATCCTAGGCTGCACAATTTTTGATGTACGGTTTTTCATTTCATAATATGTGGGTAGATTCTCTAGTGGATATAGCTAATAGGTCTAGAACGATTTTAATATATTATACAGAGTCAGAAATAAGGTTTGAGTATTTTTCGTAACCTAAACAGCAAGCAAACAGCGCCAAGCCGTTTCATTGTCATACCTAATTCCGCATTTCAAGGTTTCAAGGTTGGTTTTTGCCGGCCCTAGTTCTGCATATGATCTCAGGCAGCAATGGTAGCAGGACTCTGAAATTCTTTTTGTGACCCCGTCGGCTCCGGGCTGTACAGCAGATCCTCCCGAGTGCTTGTCAACATCTTGTATTCCCGTTTTAGCAGAGTCGCGCGCCAGATTATAAAGCTGTGCAATTAGAACATGTACCATCCTTTATCTACTTTAGGTAAGGCCAGAAATGCCTAGATTTGACCAATGACATGAGCCCCCAGTGCGCTTAATTTGGGGGCGAACAGCATGATTGGCGCATATCCGGTTGGCCTTGAGCTGTAGCAGGGGCGGATGGACCCTGTCGTGTGTGTGGGTCAGGGGCCAAGCTCCCTATTCTGTGGGAAGCCTCACTCGGCCCTGTCCCGATCAGATTCGATAAATATAGGAACATGAAATATAATAGATCTAACATATAAAGGCTCGTATATCTCTAGTCAGCATGGAAGTTCCCAAAGTACCAATTTCCAGATTGAAAGTGGAAACGCAGGGATTCCAGATAGTTAGACTCGAGCCTAAAAGCCTCATCACACCTGGCAATCACACATCATGCGATCCAGCCCAAGGCTCGCGCGCCAATACTCCATCACCCACAGCCTCTTCCGACATGACTACGAAATCCTTTTAAATGGCAATCACATGTTCCATGTGGACAATTCCCAATTGACACCGGGAAAACCAGACCTGACGTTCCACGAAGGTCCGGACACCAAAGGCCCCATCGCGGGAGTTTGCAAATACCGACACTTTTCCTCCGATGCCATCATCGGCCTCGGCGACCCCGGCCACCCCTACATGAACTGGGAACATTTCAGTCGCGAAAGTCTCCTCTCCTGCCGCTATTCTTTTCGCGTAAAACTAGGCGATCGCACCCGCACTTTCACCTGGCGACGTACTCATTCCACGAAAGTCGAAACCTTGGAACTTGTGCATGAAGCCACGCGTGATCTCATTGCGGAGTTTTCGTCAGGCACCACCTTTTCGAAGAAGGCGGGTCAATTGAATGTTTACAAATGTTATGGCGATCAGTTTGCCCTGTTGGTACTGATTACGGGTCTTGCATTACGGGAAAAACTCAGACGGACCCGAACCAATTCGGCTGCGGGGGCCGCGGGGGCCAGCGGTGGGGGTGCATGAACAATACGAAAGGTAACATTCCGAGGTCATTCCCAGGGTAGCCAAGGAAAGCCAAGACTTGTACAGTCACACGTGTACCACGAATTTTACGAAATTACGAAGTTACGAAGCATGGAATCCATGTGGATGAGATGGGGCCGGAGTGGAGATGTTGGAATGTACTATATAAGCCTTGGTACCACGAGGGTATTAGTTCCTGTGATAATAGCCAATCAAAGTCGCTAGTGGTCAGTCGCAAATGAACTTAGTCCCAAAACCAACCCGACCGATACCAAGGGAGGCAGTGCTCCAAGCGAGGCAAGACAATGTTTCAGAAGGACAAGCCTTTTTTTTTCTTGTTTGATCGACAGGGTTCGCTTAGGTAATCTCATAGTGCCGGACTTTGACGTTTCTTAATCCTGTTGCCTACTCCATTTTACACAATAATATCGAAAAAAAAAACTCTTTTGGTCTTAGTGAGATCTTCTCCAAACTGCATCAAATCCTTATATTTCCCTTGAATTTTTACTCCCCTTCCCACCCTTTCTACCCCAAACCATGCCGATCCAATCGCTGTGATTTCCATGGCGCTCCGACGGCCACACCGAAAATCAAGACATGGGTGTCTGGAATGTAAACGACGACGAGTAAAGGTATACAATGTCGTCTCGAGATCGAAACCAGCCTGAAAACTGATTCAATTAACTCTAGTGCGACGAGGCCCGACCTACTTGCGCCAATTGTGCAAAACGCCATGCCGAGTGTGAATATGGTTCCTCCAGCTCCTTGCTGTGGGCAAATGAAGAGTCCACTCCCACCCGGCATTCATTCCGGGCTTCCTCGGATAGCGGCCACCAAACAGACTCCGTACTAGGATCTCCCACCGCAGCATCAGCCTCATTGGGAATTCTAGGCAAATTTAGCGGTGCAGAATCGGCGGCTATACCAGCCCCAACACTCAATCTCCATGATTTGGAACTGATGATGCAGTGGTGTAACACGACCTACCTCACACTCTCCCGCGACGAGAGCACGGAACAAATCTGGCGAAATGCCGTGCCCCAAGAGGGCCTTTCCCACCCTTTCTTAATGCACGGGGTCTTAGCTCTCGCCGCGCTCCATCTCGCTCGTATGGGTCCCGATCCATCCCGGCGCGCGGCACATCTCAATCGCGCCGTCGCCCACCAGAACCAAGCGCTGGCGCTGTTCCGGGAATTACTGGGCGATATCCAGGAATCAAATGCGAAAGCCATGTTCGCGTTCGCGGGCATTGTCGTCGTTTACACGTTCGGATTCCCGAATTCTCCAGATGTGCAAGATCACTGGTCCTGCATCGACGATTTCCATCAAGTCCTCGTGCTCACGCGCGGAATCCAGCAGGTGATTAGATCACCGACGGGCTTCTTGACTGACAGCTCGTTTGCTCCGATTTTCCAAGTCGACGAGGCTCGCGCTCCACTTCCCGAAGAAATTACCGATGTCCTGCGGCAGTTACACGGAGCGAACGATACGTGTGGGGCGCGCGATCCGAACCACGAGACAGTTGTCTACAGCGCAACCATTGAGAGCACAGCGAGTATGCTGAGTTGGGTCTACGCTGGGATGACGGCTAGTTCGGTCGCGGGGCGCTGGGCTATTCAGCTGCCCTCTCGGTTTTTGGATTTGCTTCACGAGCGGGAACCCTTGGCGCTCGTCATGTTAGTGCATTATGGCGTGCTCTTGCAATATCTGAAGCATCGGTGGTGCTTTGACGAGTGGTGTGTCAGGGTTGCTAAGGCCGTCTGGGCGATCTTGGATGAGCAGTGGAGACCGTTGATTCATTGGGCCATGCGCGAGATCCTCGGTCAAAATTACTTGGAACGGGTCGAGAGTTCGTGAGGACATTGAAAGCATCGCGAAGTTCTCGAGTCCTCTCAATCGCAATGTTTCTCCGCCGCAATTTTTATTGCCTAAAAGACCATTAGATCAACAACAACAAAGCCCAGCACAGTAATGAAGTCCAGGATCCGTCGGTATGCTAAATTTACCCAATGGCTTCTGCGATCGACCGAGCTGGATTCTTCAGAATGGTGCGCAATCCTCAGCCGCATGAGAAACGACGAAAGCGACCGGCACGAAAATATACACGATAACGTTCGGTCGGTTCATGGATGATTATATACCCCAGACGTAGCACTGGATTCACCAGCCATGATCGATTTGAAAACAAAATATATCAAGAAGAAGAAAAAAATTCAGAAAAATCAGAAGAAAAGGGAGGAAAGAAAGGAAAGAAAGGGTGGAACATGTCATCCCATCCGAAGTCCATTCGTCCCAACAAGAGCCCCTCCGATTACGCAACCAAACGCCATGTATATACTTACATTGAACAACACTGGCGCAACCAGGGAGAACCTTCTCTGAGAGATGGCATCGTGGTTCGAGTCATAGCCAGTGGGGACCTGGAGGAGTTGTAGTATATTTATTAATTGCGGACATGATCTAGTAAAATACCCTATCAGTTAAAAAGTTTTATTTCATCCTCAGATCTAAAGTAGACTCAATCATTAGTTGCAGTATGTTGCAGGTGCTAGGGAGAGACTTCCTAGGTTGTTGGCCAATTAAATGGTAACCTAGGTTTAGGCTACAGTGAAAGGAATGGACTGTTTGATAGCAACAACCTTGGAACCCCCTGGGCAGCATGAGAAGTTGTCATACATCTGCCACATACTCAAGTGCTTTGCTAATTTACGAATGTGGAAGAACAAAGCAATGAGAAAAAGGCTTAATTCGGATTTCAGATCATCAGTCCCCAAGGTCCTCGAGGGAATAACTCATATACAACAGTCTGACCATCTACAGATCTCCATTACAGCTTCGCCTGCTCCTCCCCATTCTGCAACACATACCGATACCTAGCCTTTCCATCGTGCATATCTACCAGCGCAGCATTCACATCCTCCATAGACCTCTTCTGAATCCACGGCAAAACCCTCTTCTCCGCAGCAAGTTGCAACATCTGCCTAATATCCTCCGGAGAACCAATATTCGAGCCCGTCACCTTGACCCCCTTCTGAATCAATGCAAAAGCCGCCAATTGAGGCAATGGCTCTTCCGGTGCTCCAACCTGAATAAAAGTGCCATCTCGCTTAAGCAGGCGCAAATACTGCGAAAATGGCATATCACCCCCAGACACAGTGGAGAGAATAATATCCAACGATCGCGAATACTTCTTCGCCCAGCCCTTCTCCTCCCCAGTGGCAATAAATGCATCAGCACCTAAGCCCTGAACAGCATCAGCTTTCTTACTAGAAGACCGCGAAATCGCAACCACCCGATCCGCACCCAACGCCTTCGCAAACAGAACGCCCAGATGCCCCAATCCTCCAATACCCACAATGCCCACCGTCTTCCCGGGCCCGGCACCGTATTTCTTCAACGGCGCATAAACAGTAACACCAGCACAAAGCAACGGCGCCGCCTCAGCCGAAGGAAGTCCATCAGGAATCTTGAAAACAAAATGCGCGGGACCGCGCCACTTCTCCGCAAACCCTCCATAGGATTTACTCTTATCAGCGTACCGTCCATTATACGTACCCACAATGCGGGTACAATAGGACTCTTCACCATCAGCACAAGCCTCACAATCCGATCGGAGACATGCTCCACTCTGCGCGCCGATACCCACACGATCCCCGATCTGGATCTTGCGCGATGCTTCGGAAGATGGGAGTGTCGGGACGGCTGTGCCGATTCGCTCGACTATTCCGATAATCTCGTGCCCGACTACGCAGGGGTAGTCGGTTGGAGCCCAGCCTGAGCGGAGAGTGTGGACATCAGTGCCGCAGATTCCGCAGTGCGTGACGCGGATCTCGATGTCGGTTTCTGTGAAGGGTTTTGGGGTGAAGGTTGTGAATTTCAGGGGGTTGGTTGCGTCATGGGCAACCCATCCCTTGAAAACTTTTGCGGGAGGTGAAGACATGTTTTTGGTGGTTGTATTATTATCGATGTTGGTGGTCTTTATGGCGGTTGAGGTTTCGGGTTCATGCGCTTGATGTGGGTCGTGCGGAGAACCGCGGTCAGAACAGCGGAGTTCTGGAATAAGAGCGCGACCTGGATTGGAACTTGGCAATTGGGAGAGGAGATCTTATTGATATCGGAGGAGATGGGATTGAATAGGTAGGTGGTATTTCACGATCGAACTTTGGAGACACGAAGATTCACATCTGAATTGTAGAATGCCGATGTCGAGCCGAGGTACTTTCCCGATCGGGACCAAGCCTGTCGCTCATTGATCGCTTCCAACACATACGATTCTGCTCGAATTTCGAGTGTGGAAGGCTTTGCTGGTGATCTATATTCGCAGTGTTATACTACAAGTACCAGGGACTTTGCAATTGTATATGGAATGTCTCGCTGGGCACTCACACTCAATATTCGAGTGGCCATGACCCTAGCCCATTTATATAGTGCATGCACATTTACCGGGAGTTACTGACCTCATTTCCATGATGCCTTTTGAATTTGCCATTTCAGATTATTTGATTTCGTCAGCAACCAACTCACTTAATCTGTCAAATACTCAGGTACAACCCGCACTGACTTCTAAAAGTATAACGGATGCCAATCAAAGGTGTACCAGGACACAATGCCTACCTTCGGTTTCAGGGACAAACTCCGTGGACTGAAGTCTCCGCCGAAAAACGAAGCAGCAGAGACACCAATGATGAGACACCACTCTCATTAGCTGCAAAGAATGGACACGAAGGTGTAGTAAAATTACTTAAACATTACAGTCCTGAGAGTGGGTGATATCATTCCATTAATAGTCGGTATAATATTTACATTTTCAGGTTGCATTCAACTCCAAATATTTACTTGATACCCCAGGTCAGCATATCTAAAGTGTGATATTCATAAATTTCAGAGCCAGGGAATATAGGAGCAAAGAAGTTCGGCATGACGTGACATCAACAATATGCGGAGAAGATCATCGGCTGGAAATTTGTCGGAGTTTTGTAGGGAAATTCTCGGGGGGTTCGCATCGCTCTCATTCGGCAGCAGGTCATGTCTCGGCAGTTCTGTACATTTTGCCGATGGCCCCATGCAACTTAAGTCGTAAACAAATGACTTTTATGTTACCTACGAGCTAAATATCCTGCAAAGAATCTCCATCTACTCCACTCCAAGATCCAAGTGTCCGAAAATATGGCGATACAACTCCGCAGGCGCCCATCTTATATAACTAGAGAATGCATATAGTTCGCTGATAGAATTCCTAAATATCTTAGAGCATATTGGACCATAACCATAACTATGAAGTTGAGGTTTTCAGTTCCAGTGGTACTTGGTACCATTGCCTCGGCAGCTTGGGGAGAGCCCCTAACAGCTGCTGGGATCGAGAAGATGGGAAATAATAGCCTCTTCACGATGGCGCGTTGGAGACCATCGTCTCATTTTCTTGCACCTGCAGGCTGGATGAATGTAAGAAGTGATGTTTTTTCTTTCTTTATTTTTTGATTCAAGAAACTAGGCTAAACATTCCCAGGACCCTTGTGCACCGATGTATGACCCTGTTCGTGGTCTCTATCATTTACATTACCAGTTCCATAACAATCATATTGCCTGGGGTATGTGTTCCGACTCCAATTCATCGTATTGAATTGATCTAATCGACATGATCCAGGAAATATCTCATGGGGACACGCGACGTCCCGAGACATGATTACATGGACCGATGTGGACCACTACCCCAATGACGAACTCCCTGCTTGGAAGGATTACCAAGCACAATCAATCGGCACCACCAACTTAACCAGCAATCACCACGACCCAGCACTCTATAACCACTTGGGTATCTTTTCAGGTAGTGGCCAGGCAGTCAATTTAACAGGGGGAGTAGACGGCACACTCCTAGCCTTATATACCGCTGTCTCGGAGCTTCCAACCGCCTGGAACGAGCCATACCTCCCGGGAACTGAAAGCCAGGCATTAGCGATCTCTACCGACGGCGGAATAACATGGGAGCAATATGAAAACAACCCCATTCTCAGTGACCCACCCGGTAACTGGAACGTCACTGGCTGGCGAGACCCGTTCTATGTCCCATGGCCTCAATTGGATACATTACTCAATAAGACAGAACCTCACTGGTATGCTGTCTGGGGCTCAGGCATCCGAGGAATTGGCCCTCGTATGCCGCTTTATACCGCTCCTGCTTCGGATTTGACCAACTGGACCTTCATGGGAGCTCTGTGGGAACCAGAGAAAAATACTTCACTGGGCACGCTGGAAGAGACTGGTTCTTATGGGTTCAACTTTGAGCTGTCTAATTTCTTCTCGGTTGGCGACCGGTACTTTGTTTCAATGGGAGCTGAAGGAGGAAATGTCAGTTTCCATCAAGACAAATGGTCATTATGGAACGAGGGAATGATATCTGTGCGGGATAATGGAAGTATCGCATTTACTCCAATCGCTGGAGGTGCGTGTGACTTCGGCCTGTTGTATGCGGTAGGAAGACCCCTTACCTCCACTTGGTACCGAGCTCATTGCTAACAATTCTCATTAGATCAACTCATTTGACGACGTCAAGAATGATCGCCGTATCCAGTGGGGATGGGCCCAGGAAGACACCAACGATTTTGGCGCTACACAGCTTGGATACCAAGGCGCGATCTCGCATCCACGGGAGGTGTTCATCAAAAACACCACAGGCGTCACCCATAAATCCTCTGATGTTCTTGGAAGCTCCCGCTATTTCAAAGAAACTAATGGAAGTTGGACAGCAAGTACCCTTGGTGTCCGCCCAGCTCCAGATGTTGTCAAGGGTCTTCACCGTGGTGCCCGCCATATCAAATATTCATGCAACCAGAGGAAGTGTGACATGAAGAAGATCAACCTACCGAGCAACCTTGCCTCATCGTATCAAATTAGCTTCACCATCGAGCGCACCACTGGCATGGCTGGAGTGACAGTTGGTGCTTCACCCAACGGTGAAGAATATACAAACATCTACTACGATCCCTCGAGCAACAACATCGTCGTTGATCGGGCTCACTCTTCCCTCATCGACGAGTTCACCAAGACGCCTCATATTGGATTCTTTGAGCCCTACCAACTGCAACAACAAAGTGGCAATACCACCACAGAGCCTATTCAAATGAATGTTTTCGTCGATGGCTCTCTCGTGGAAGTATACGCGAATGATCGTTTCGCTCTCACTAGTCGTATCTATCCTAGTCGAGAGGATAGCACGGGTGCTAAGTTGTTTGCTGCTGAGGATGTTCATGTCAAGTACTCCAATGTTGAGATTTGGGATGGTTTGTTGAATGTCTGGCCGCATAGGCCTCGGAACAGCAGCTCCCTTCTGATATGGGATACTGCTGCTGAGACGGGCAATTATACCTGGTGGACGGGTAACTGAGCCTGGTCTTGGTGATTTGTTCAATAGATGGCAAGGCTGTGAAAAATGTTCATAGATTCGTAAATATGAAATGCCTGAATGGTGTGAATCTTCGCATGTCCTTGGCTTGTGCAGGTGGCTATGTTGTGTTGTTTCTCTTCTTCAAATAGTTCCAAGGTTACATTAGAAGCAGGACCATAGCCGAAGCTAGAGCACCGAAATAAATTATAGTAATGATATACAACGACACGCCATTACATGCTCGCTCATCAAGGTATATGTACAGTTCAATGAAAATTGTAGAAGGTGCGCAGTCATATCCCTCATCGGGAGGGAACACCCATAAGATCATCCAGCTCGTCACTGGTGAGAGTACTTCGGCGTCGGTTGCCAGACCGGCTGGATACTTTCTCTGGTCGACTTCTTTTTCGTGTCTCACGCTCCTTGCGAGAGCTTGCCGCCTCGCGAGCTTCGTCTTCGGCTGCGGCTAATTTTTGGTGAATACTCATAGATTCGGTACCATTGGACTGGGGGAATTGTTAGTACATGGTCAATTTCACGGAGGAGTATGGATCTTACCAGCTGGCTTGCTCCGAGATCGGTCTTGCGGCGTGATGGCCGGCGAGTAACAGCTCCCGATCTGTGAGCCTTAATCTGCAGGGTTTCGTCGTCGACACTAGGCTCACATGGCGATCCTTGCAGACCAGGAGTAAACGAAACTTTTCGAAGTCTTTTAGGTCTGACAGCTGCATTGTCACTGCGTTCTCGTAGAGCCCGTTCTGCGCGCTCGGGGACTTTGCGAATTTTGGATCGAGTCAGAGGGGCGTCTGTGGTAGCATCTGGCTGGTCCTCGGTCTCGCTCATTTCTTCTTGGTCCTCCAGGATCGGAGAAATTGGCTTGTTCTCTGTCTGACCCTGGAAGCTCAAATCCTCCGTTGAGTTAAAGCTCATATCGAGGTTCATGCCCAGTTTCAGCTCTTCCACTCGAACAGAGTCACCACCATCCGCAAGACGACGCTGCCATCCGTCCATCATAGTGACAGCTTGCTTCCAACGATTTTCCATCTTCTCCCAGCTCCTGCGTAGGCGCTTGATTTCTTCGTCCCGAATTTCGACCTCTTCCAGCGGCACAAAAGAGGGGTTTGTGAGTAGGGTTCGCAAGTGATCCAGCACCGCATCCATCCGCATAGACAGTTCTTCGGTCGACGTAGGAAGTGTAGTCACAGCGCTCGCCGATTTTTGTGGCCCAACACTGGCAGCCAATCCAGATGTCTCGTCACCGTCGTTTCCTTCCTCGCATTGGGTGAGTCCTTGTACCTCCTTCAGCGTCTCGACGGTGTTTCGCGCAAGTTCGATTAATGTGTCATTCTCGTCACTGAGGTTCTGGCACAACTCCGTCAAGAAGTCTGTTGTCTCCTGCTTGAGGCTGTATCCGGGGTCATTGACTCGTTCGCCACCACTGGATCTCAATCGAGAACGTGTTGACGCGGGGTTGATGTTGATGGTAGTGACGCTCAGCCCCTCGCGTTTTCCTCGCTGCCGATCAGCCAGGTGTGATTTCAATTTCTGCATTTCGAGATCGCGCTTGCGAATATCGTTGGCGCATTGCGCGCGCACTTGTTGGACAGTGGCCTTCATGCGCTGGACTTGCTCTTTCAACCCTCGGATGGACGCTTCGGCGCTTAAAATGTTAGCGCGGAGCGCATTCTCCGAGGCCTGGGTGAGGGCTAGCGATCGTGTCAATTCGGATGCTTTGGTTTTCAGTTTCCCCTAGCAAGGCGATAACAAATTGCGCGTTAGTTTCTATGCTTGGGGATATGGAATTTTCACATACGATCTCCAAAGTCTGCTCTGACTCGCTACCCCGCAAGGTCCGAATAGTTGTTGCTAGGTTCTCGCGGTGTTCGGATTCTCGCTAGAGGTTGTCAGATACAATGCGACACTGTTGGGCAGCAGTACTGACGTCTCTCCTTAAAACCAAGTCGTTGACCAGGTTAATGATCCGCGCCATAGTGGCCTCGGTTCCCCCCTCATCATTTTCGGGATTGGCAAAGTCAATCGATGCACCATCATGTAGCAGCCCACGCGCCAGTAAAATATTGTTGACATACGTCGATGCGGCCTGCAAGTTGTGCGCATCCATGACGTTGCGATGGTGGAGCTAACGGAAGTTCCAAAGCGGAAGAAAGTAAACAGTGTAAACAAACTATGTGATCGGACTCCGGGTATCCGGAGGAGCCAGTCGCGCAAAGCACGTGCCATCTCAGAGACGCGAAGTATCTCATTTATTCCACGGTCTCTTTTCTTCTACTTTCCAATGTACCTGGAGTATTGATGGATCAAGTCAGACATGGCATCAAAAGTATCGGCTCTTCATAAACAAGGCCAGAAACTATACCAAAGAGGAGACTTTAAAGCCGCCGCCGAAGCCTTCGGAGAGGTAGGCCCATCCACTCTAACCCAAAAAGGCAGTCCACTAACCATCTGCCAGGCATTGAACCAGAAAGATGCAGATACCATCGGTATTTTAGATAATCGTGCAGCTACGTACTGCAAACTTGAAGATTATGACAAAGCGCGCCGAGATTCAAGACACATGATCAAAAAGGCCAATCAAGATGAGCGCGTAAGTACTTCGCGTCTGTGGAAGAGCGCATTTTGACAGGATATCAGGGATATCTACGATGTGCGAAGGTGCTTCTCCTTGAAGGGAAGCCTGACAAAGCCATGGAAATCTACGCTTATGGTCTGAAGACGCTTGCTAGCAAACACCCACGTCGTGAAGTATGTTTCTGGTCTTTCTATTACGAATGAACAAATCAAGCTTATAACACATTTGCAGCTGCTGAAGCAATTGCATGATAAGGTCCAGGATCGAATGCTTCTCAATAGGCGGGATCCCTTTACAATGTTGCCATTCGAGATGGCAATGATGGTAGTCCAGCACTTCTCCTTCAAGCAGATTGTGGGCATTTTACGTGTCTGCAAAGGATGGGAACGATTCTTCGGCTCTATATCTCACTTATGGATGAATATTGACTTCAGCGGGGCTCGAGGGACCCTCTCTTTTCCCGCGGTCCGATCATGCATTCGGCGATCGAAAGGGTTGCTCACCCAAGCCACCATCAAGAACCTGCCACCATCGCAAACACCCAAAACCTTGGAATTTCTGAGCAGATGTCCCCATATCGAGCACCTGCAGCTATGGGTATCTCATGATCATAAGGACTTCTTCAGTAAGTTCAAGGGTTCCAAGAAGCTAAAAAGCCTAGTCCTTTCGGCAGACATGGCAATTCCACATGATTATTTCGGGCGACTCCTAATCGAGCTACCAAAACTGGAGGAAATATCACTATGGAACTCTCGGAATTCATCCACTGAGTTTCTCGGTTCTGGCTCTTGGCCCGCCAGTCTTCCAAATATAAAAAGCATCACTTTATCCACTCTCCAACAGCCACCAACCGCGCCATTGACTCAAGTAATACCTGCTCTTCATCTCCCTAACATTCTATCTGTGAGTGCCGTTTTTCTATGTCGTTCGTTTCGAAGCTAATCTTCATAGGATATGACTCCTCACCCTTATCAAAATTTGAAGGAATTGCGACTAGAAGCAAACTTATCAAGGATTGTCCCGGTTTATTTCCCCTCAGAAGCTGATACTGGCCCTGGACGTGGGGATGATGTTGGGAACTTCTCTCTCCCGCCACTTCATCACCTCGAGCTTCGAGGTATCTCTCCAGATACTTTTCTTCTTGCCTATTTGCCCACCAGTCTCGAATCCCTCATTTTATCGGGTGGGCCATCTCGGCCAAGTCCCATCACACGAGTTCCAAAAACGTTTCCAAATCTACACACGCTCATCTTCAGTGACACTGGATGGCTCAGTGCCCTGAGCCTTTGGACGCTCATTATAGAGCTACAGCCTCCAGTCCGCAAACTTTGCTTGGATCAATGCTTCAATCTTCCCTGGCACGCCCTCATCAATATTATCGATGAAAGGGCCCGCAACCCCAACTTAGCCAAATTGGAAGAGCTCACCATTACTCATGTGCGAACGATAGATGATGTGTACACGAATGTACTCCTAGACGCATTCCCCAATCTTACGTTTCTCGATTTATCCTATACGGGTATTACCGGCTGCACGATCCGGACAATTGCCGATTTGCGAACATCCGATTCAGCCAAGGGTCCAAAGATTGATCGTCTTATTGTGCGAGGCTGCGAGGGTATTTCGTCAGATGCTGTGGCATACGGTCGAGAGAAAGGGCTTGATGTGCTGTTCTAAACTTCCACGCCAGTGTCTATCAGTTTCATCGAGTTGTCAAGCTGAAACTGCTGTGGAAATCTATACCTTGCTCTTTGCCAGCATAGTCCAAAGCGGCCAGTGCATGCTCGTCGAGTCCTCTTCGGTCGGAAATTCCCTATGGAGATACAATACTGCAAGCTGCAAAATCCTAGCATGGACCTCATCTACATCTCAGGTGACGGAAATTATGCCTGAAAGGGGTTGAAAAATTCAGGTCCATGCGCACATCCTATGACATGAAGGGGGGTTGAACCTACACCGCGAAAGTGGGGGATTAACTCGGGCCGGTCTAACTCTTGTCCAACACTGACTTGCTGGCCTCGTCTTGTCGGATGTCACGTTATCATCTACACATGTCAAGTAACTTTGAATGCAAGCTCTTGATTTATAATTGCATATTCCAGCGCATAATACGAGACCAAGAAAAGCCGACTTAGATGTAAATCTCACGCTTAAATTCAATTTATCTAGCCAAAAAGGCATACGAAGGGACTAAATTGTCCGATCTACCAGAACCACATGATACTTCTTGTGAACAAGGAAACGCAACCAAAGAAACTGAAAGAAACCAATCCCTTTTCAAACTCCCCGCTCCTGGCACCACTTCTCCACCTCCTTCGCCAACTTCTCCCTTTGGTCACGCACAAGCTCCATCATAGGCTCAACCTGCTTCCGGTGTCCAGCAATGCGATCCTGGCTTCCATTCACAATCGCCACACCCTCTTTGGGGGCGAGGTAGGAATCATAGATCTTGACCATAAGATCCATAACTGCGGATAACTGGTTGGGCAGCCACTAAATCACAAATCAGTATGGATCTAACAGATGAAGAGAGACGAGGCTCAAGAAACTTACAGTCACAATAGGACTTCCACCGGTAGCAGTGGGGTGCGGAGTCCGACGGATAATATATTCGCGGGCAAAGAGCCAGTGGCGCCAGCGGAAGCTGCGAACATGGTCGAGAACCTTTAGGAATAGGACTGCAGTCTCAGAGTCCTGGACAGAATAATCCTGAACACCAACTTCCTCGGATTTCTCGCGAATGTATGTTAGGAACTCCCTGTGAGGGGCGGGTCGGTACGCGCGGAATTCGTGGAGGATTTTGGTCAAGGGGGTGGAGGGCATGGGGATTTGGCAGAGGTGATCAAGAAGGGGGATCTGGAATCATTATTAGAATGTAGGGCTTCTTGAGAAGGGAAGGACTGCGTACAATGCTGTCGTTGGCGCCGCTCTCGCCGCGGAAGGCGAGGGGCTTGTTATCCTCCACACCGTCGTAGATTACGCCGTTAGGGAACATGGATTGATTGGTGATGCCGAAGATAAAGACACGGAAAGAGAGGTACTCTGATGGCTTGGAGTTTCCCCACATATCTATAAGTCAGTTAGTATTAGTTCAGACTTTTGAAGTTGATCCACGCTTGCTAAGTTGGTAGAATGGGCAACATACCTTCCATCGATGCCTCAATTTTCTCCATAGCTGTCAGAATCTCACGGAAACCATTGTTGATCTCGTTTCGGGGACCATGCTGCTCGATATTATCGACCACTCGGAGGACACCACCGATAAGTGCACCAGTCTCCTTGACCATGTCAACGTGAGTCAGGATGAAGCCTGCCTCGGAGCTCTTGGGGTCCAGACCACGCTCGAAGCCACGGATCAAGCGCAGGTTGGAGTAGTCCGATAGACCCTTAGAGTGGTCGGCAAAGGTGTAGTTGAAGAGGGCATATGAGGCGGCATAGGACATGAAAGGAGGAAGGTCCAAGCTATAAACAGATTAGATAAGATGTGACATGATAGTGTGTATGTATCTCTCATGAGAGGACATGAAGACAGGAACATATAAGAAAGGAAGGATACATACATCTGAGCACAGAGGTACATAGGGCGAGCAACACTCTTGGGCAGAACCTCCCGACCAAGACCATATCCTCCATCTGGGTTCTTGCACCAGTTCTCCCAGCAGGGCTCGAGCAAGTACGACGAGGCGACGAAGGTGTAGTCCCGGAAGACAGCAGTCAAGGTGAAGCGGTCCGGCGAGCCATCAGGAAGGACAAGCTTCTCAACCTCATCAGTGAGGTCAGGCATCTCTGCCTCGACAGCAGGACCGAACTCATAGGTTGCCAAGAGGCCTGGCGTGCCATCGAGCTTAACGACGGGCATACGTTCCACAAGGGACTTTAGGGGTTGGAAGGCATCAGGGAGGTCAACAGGGCCAGTGGCATAAGGCAAGAAGCCCGTTGAAGTAGTGATAGTGAAGGGGTCCAAGGCATGAGACAACTTGGAAGGGTCATCATGCACATGGGGGAACTTCTTGAGGGTGGCAGGGGAAGGGAAGGGCACTTGGGAGATAGTCATCGTGAAGGTGGAAGACGTTGACCAAGTGTGATGAGATCAATATAAAGTAGAGTAAGGGTGATAAAGAGATAAGAAATGTATCACAAGGAAGGAAGACTTGAGATAGAAGGGCGTCAGGGGTATAAAGTGTAAGAAGGGTAACACCAAGGTAGAAGACCAAGTCAGGACCCAGGAAAGCAGGGGAAATGAGCTAAAAAAGAGGAGAAAAGATTTGGGGAATCTTGAGAGATGAAAGAGAAAGAAGAAATTTCACTTCCTTGGGCGGGTGAAGAGGCGATTCTTATAATACTAAGAGGCCGGTATCAATTCCGGCCTCAAGCCCACATTACGAAAGAGAAAGCAACACGACGATAATCTAGTGACATCGGGCATGGAGTGGGGTCAGTAAGCGCCGATAACATACGTAAGGTCTTAAATGGGGTTTATAAGAGTACCCAACGTCAAAATAAGGTAAACAGGCATCCATGAAGGTATTCAGATGCTCTATACAGATGTGCTGGGATGGAGGGCACAACGGTCACGAGGAAGGCGCTAAGCCCGTTCTAGTAATATGGAATAAGACCCCAAAGTTGATATTCTAGGTCAATAGGCCCTATGATCAAGTGATTGATATCATTGTGGATATATTTCAAGTCCTCGTGGGTCATTTAATCTCCATTTCTTAGAAAATATGGTGAACCAGTCATGATTCCGCCGTCGATGTCATGATGTAGGCTCTATATATGATCCGGTGCCAAGGCTGCCATCTGAGATCCGCCATTTTGATTGGCAGATAAGGTATATTTAGACTTTACTAGCGTCAGGAGGCCGGAATTCAGCCGGCCTCCGATAATAACCGGCCGATTTGATATACTCCGGCCTACGGAGACAGTGTGATCGGGTAGTTCCGAGATCTTCATTTTGCTAGTTACAAAACTCCAAGAAGAAGAGCAATCAAAGAGATGATTACCACAGGAGAAACTTGAAGAGGAAATATCAATTTCTCTAAGAGCTCGCGCATCTTTAACTTTAACCATGCGTCTTTGTGCTATAAATCGACGGTCGCCATAGTTAATAACCGACACCTACTTGGTCAAGTTCGAAACCACCATCAGCAAGCACTTATGGGTGGCCACTAATCTAGTTGCTGGCCCAAGTTGAATGGCGTCGACTAACTGGGAAGGGAATTGTTAATTGAACGCCATATTAATGGTATTATGCAAGGCGCAGTATTCGAAATTCAGAATAGAAATATACCAAGGTTTATGCAGACCTTCTTGATTTCCTGATCCATCAATATGACGGGTATACTCATGGCCCGGAATCTTCTCTACAGAGGTTCCTTCGATGGCATTGAGAAGCTTCTCTAAATTTTCCCCGTAGCAGTGTCATAAGCAGCGCCTGGCAGGGAAGCCCTGGCGTAACGCAAGGAGTAACGGATGGTTGTGAGAAGCAAGATATATCCAATGAGCACGGGGGTTCTCGACCGGACGACGATGAACAAGTTGGTGATGATGGAAAGATGGGGAGGAAATTGAATTGGTAAGAGGGAGAAAGGGGCGAAGATATATTGCCCAGCCCTGGAGGTACCTACTTACTCAAACTAGGCTACTCTGGAATGCCCAAAGGTGATTAAGGAGCGATCCTTACCTGCTACATCGGCACCTTTCTAAGACTGCATTTGTTAAACCGGATAAGAGTTTCTAGTGTTCTCAGTATCTTCGAAGTCTCGAATGCACTTCGTCGAATTGTGGAACATTTAAGGTAGACTGCCAATAATTGAATTCGCGACATATGGAAGCAGAAGATATAGAAACGCCCATTTGCCCATGCTAGGCATCTTGCGAGGGAACAATACTGAATTGGCTGAGGGTATAGGGCTGGGTGTATGGAATGGTATGTTGAACTGATAGCGTATCGTATGATTTTGACTCGACAAGAATCGTCGCTGATTGAAGGGGAGAGTGCATGGTATAATACATCTAATAATATCGTACAAGACATTCACTTTGTACAAGGTTGGACAAGTCGCCAAATAGTAAAACTCCCTGGGCCTGAATTAGAATAGAGGTCATCACGGAATTAAATTCCGGACAAAACTCACTGAATATGCATTGCGCTGTCTAATAGCGCAGACAGGGGTATTTCAAACTCTTATTTTGATATTCCGGCTCATGTTCCTGTATTCGGAGGTTGATTTGCTGAACTTTGGATGTCGGTTGTGCTGGTAACGGTCTGCAGCTTCAGGTATTCCTCTTGCAGTCGCTTCTGCAACTCAAACTCGGCCTGTCGCTCTTGTCGGATACGCTGCTTTTCCATGTCTCGCTCGACGCCTTTGTGCATTGCCTATGTATAATCCAAGATTAGCTATTGTATCTCTATCCAGGAACAGGAAGACTTACCGCTCTGTCCGCCTCTTGCGACCAGTGCACAAACCAGACAATGCCCGCGGTCCCCAGACCAGTAGCTGCCAGAGTAAACTTCGCCGCGCGAGACATTATCAACTTAACCCGAATGGAACCGTAGACCAATTCACTTCGGACAATTGGAAGTAATGACAGGTGCCAAAAATGCCGGGTTAATTATCAGTTTATCGCGATGGGGCGGTGGGGAGTGTACTGCCATTCCCCACCGCTTTGGGGGGTCATGCGTGGCTGATCGAGCTACGAAGCTCCGACCCTCCAGCAGTTAACGTTTCTTTCCTCACTTCCCATCACATTTAAACGAGGGTTCCAGGAGCAAATATGGTGAGTCTTTCTACCCCCTACTCAATCATACCGTGCGCAGATGCTAATGGTGGTGGGGAATTAGTCGGCTCAGAACTCCGCGGGTATTCAGACCCTCCTCGATGTACGTTCCGACCGGACTCGAGCGCCAGATCGACTATGCTGATGAGATATACAGGCCGAGAGAGAGGCTCAGAAGATTGTGCAGCAAGGTATGGTGACTGATTCGTGAGGTCATGGACTCTAGATGCTAATGTATTCGAATTCGTCTAGCCCGAGAATGTACGAAACCCGATAACCCCGATCGGCATGCGCTGGTCCCCTAACTTATTTTTGATAGACCGTACCAAGCGGATAAGAGACGCCAAGGCCGAGGCTCAGAAGGAAATCGAGGAGTACCGCAGCCAGAAGGAAGAAGAATACAAGAAGTTCGAGGCTGAGGTGAGATCAATCCCTGGACGGAGCATCGTTTCACTATCATTGGTTTTTGCTGACATCGTTTGGCACTGCTCAGCACTCCAGTGGATTCAAGAAGGCCGAAGAAGATGCCAGCACGGAGGCCGAGGAGAAGCTGAAGGAGATCCAGGCCGCTGGCAAGGCGCAGGGCGACAAGGTCGTGGACGACCTGATCAAGGCCACGACCCATGTCAAGCCCGTGGTGCCGGAGAAGATTGTGAAGGCATAGATTTGACAATTTCGGGGCTTTTTGCTTTTCTTTGGCTGTCGCTAGATGATGCGATTTCGGCTGTACATCGATATCCAACATTCGAGATATATGAGTTTCTTTACTGGGTTCTATCTTTACTAGGCTCTGTTGCTACGTGACTTTATAAAAAGTGGCGACAGAAGTATGTGTATACATTGTAGGACCGGATACCAAGGTTGTCTGTTTTCACGTCATCGGTATATCTGGTGTAGACATCTGCCTACAGAGCAAGCTTTATGTGGATCTGGGGTCTAATGAATATTAGACTTCAGCCCCTGGAGATGTATTATATTCGCCTCCATCGAGAACAACACAATTGCCAGCTTGATCAAGGGTTGACTGTTCCCAGGAAGTACACGACGTCGTAACGAGCCACAATAACATCTTTTCTTGATTGTGAAGATCATATTTACAGATATTGATTTATTTCATCTTTTCATGACAAAGTGATTGTCTGATTTGAAATCCAGTCGGAGAAGAAATTGATATGGGTGTACGTTGTGTAGTTCATAGATCTCATCGGCTCGTCGTGGTTTGTCTCCCCGCTCCAAAACCTCAGGCACCACCCGCAATGTTTCCGCGGCGTTGCGTCATCCCATCTCTGATACAACCGTGACGCGCAACTGCAGATAATGGGATATGCGGTATATACAAAGCTCTTTACCAAGCAAATGATAAGCAGTCGTCTTCCACAAGCAACATGCATTTCAACAAGGCGCGCATTTCACGCGTCCTCGTGCAGGCTCAAGCCTATCCTTGAGCCACGCCTAGAAGATCATGGCAATTTGATTCATGATAAATACTCGGAGATTCGAGATAGCTACGGTACTTTGTTTACCTGTGATGACATGGTTCAAATATTAATTTTGACAGATGCTCCGAAACATCCAGTCGTTCTCGCCCATGGGTTGCTTGGTTTTGATGAACTGCGCCTAGCTGGTCCCTATCTCCCTGGTGTTCAATACTGGCGTGGAATTAAGGAGGCACTTTCTGCGAAAGGAATTGAAGTCATCACTGCTACTGTTCCTCCGTCTGCTTCTATTGAGGAACGTGCCGAGGCGTTAGCCCGTGAAATTGAAGTTGGGGCGCGAGGGAAAGATGTCAATATCATTGCGTATGTGAAGTGTTCTCGGATATCTGGGCATACTCGTGCTAACCTTTCATGATCTTTTCTAGTCATAGCATGGTAAGAGTTCTTTTGTGTTCCTTATCTTGGATTCGTACTAATCCAGGAACAGGGGTGAGCCGTCAAACACAAGCATACCATTCTAAAATTAACTCACATAGTGGCCTCGACTCCCGATACATGATTAGCCGGCTTCGACTAGAGAAATTCAAGGTCCTATCACTAACAACCATTGCTACTCCACACCGAGGTACGTACACCTCAAATCTTGGGTTCCGCTGCTAAATGTGCTAATCTATTGTCCTAGGTTCTGCTGTGGCAGATTACGTCTTCGACCAGATTGGAGGTAAGTTGATCAAAAGTCCTACATCTTTCAAGATGCAAGCTCATGTTTTTCCGTTCAATCATTCAGCCGAGCGTCTTCCCCAGATTTATTACGCATTAAATCGATTCCGCGTCGAGACGGGCGCCTTTGGTCAGCTAACGAGGAAATACATGTCCGAGACTTTCAACCCAAATACACCAAACGTTGGAGATGTTCGGTGTGTGCACAAACCTGACACTCAAGGACTATACGCATTGCTAATCAGTTGTAGATATTTTTCCTACGGTGCAGCATTTCAGCCCAGTATCTGGTCTATGTTCCGCCTGTCTCACAAGATTCTCGCCGAAGTTGAAGGGCCCAACGATGGTCTAGTCAGTGTGGCGAGTAGTCACTGGGGAGGTAGAAAGGGATACAAAGGGACATTGATGGGAGTCAGCCATCTGGATCTTATCAACTGGAGCAATCGATTGAAATGGCTGGCTGGAGAGGTAATGGGGCAACGGCGGAAGTTCAACGCCATTGCTTTATATCTGGATATTGCAGGTACGGAATGCTTTTCAGGTTGTATTACCAAAGCTAACATTTTTATTCGAGATATGTTGGCGAAAGAAGGACTTTAGTTGTATAGTGACAACATCGAGTGAAGATCGGCCGGATGCACAGACCAGATCTTCATTAAGATCCGGGGCAAGCGACAAAAATTGAATTAACAATTGACAATTATTCGATAGCCCGACGGTCTGTAGCTTGTCTCGTATCTTTTTTAAAACAGGCATCTTTCAACCCAAAATCTTACTGCAGGTCGAAGAACCGGTTCTTTGTGGCTGTCGAAATTCTGGTGCCTGATGCCGCGGCCACGGTATAGTAAACTTCCAAATTTGGCATCACTACTAGATAATCGTAGACTGGGATTTTGAGGCATTTTTTTTAAAGTAAATGTCGACTATTTAATCTGAATTCTAGATTGATCAAAATGCTCGAAAATTTTCCAGGTGATATTGTAGTTAGTTTAGTCTTGGACCGTTGAGGATTTTCTGTAGATCGTGCCGAACTCCGAGCATTAATTCATGTCAGGGATACATTTTTGGCCAAGACTACGCTTTTCTTATCCAGTGGGCCAACGTGGCTGAGTATCAGTGAGGCGCAGCTCTGGCATTGCCTCTCAAAGCAGCATATCATGACGAGGGTGGGACTATAGGGCAGAATAAAAGCTGCCCCATCAGTTGATCTGATCTGCGGCCGCGAACGTCATCTCCACTCCCCTCGCATTTCAAACTGCATTCCCCTCGAAACATCCCACTCCACTCTCTTTCCACTCACTACTCCCGGGGAAGCGGCGGAATTACTCCTGTTACAAATAAAATAGGGGTCAATTCAACTAGCCGCGAATCCAGACAAGCCACAGCCGAAGGAGGCCGAACCGCTACGGCCCGGGCGCTCGCCGCGATGTCCGCCTCCGCCACGGTCTTGCTGGACAATCAGCTCACGCATTTCACCAATCTTGACACTTTGTCCGGTCGGGTGGTGCTCCGTCTCCCGACAGAGGCAGCTATTGCAGGAATTCAAGTCAAATTGGAAGGAGAAAGCCGCACAAGGCTGTCGGGACCTCGCAATCCGCAAAATGTGCACTCTGAGAAAAAGCGAACGGAGCTGGAGGTTCACAAGGTATGGCGCGGTTCCTGATAAGGACCATGGGTTGAACAAATGGCTCATGTCTGCAGATTTTATACAAGGTTGCTACCGTCTTCCCGACACCAGCTGTCGTTCAAACCGGGCCTGCGGCAACGTCTTACACATTCGCAGCCGGTTCCTACGAATATCCCTTCCAGTTCAAGGTCAACATACCCTACCTATAGCTTTGGCATGCACCCTAATATCCGTCTAGTTTCCGTTCAACAATGCTTGCAGTGCCCATAATAGCATGCTCACAAATCTCAATTTCACAGGCCTGAGGGTCGAGATGGCTCGCGATACAAATCGGCATGTCAAAAAGACGCTTCCTCCGTCTTTGAGTGGATTTCCGGGCATGGCAGACATCCGCTACTTTGTTAAAGCTACAATCATCAGGCCTCAGTTCTACAAAGAAAACATTCGGGCCGTACGTATTTTTTCTTTCACGACTTCATGCCGCCCTAGCTAATAGCCTTTGTAGATCGTGCCTATGATGTTTCTCCCCATCGAACCTCCAAGGACTGGGAATCCAAACGAGGAGACATACGCCCGACGACAACACGAATTTTCTAAAATTCAGGGTGGAAAACAGAAGAAGAACATATTTTCCCGAACGTCTTTACGAGATGCCTATACCGAGGCCCCGCGCGTGTCTCTGGATGCTCGGCTCCCAAATCCTTCTATTCTCACTTGCAACGAGCCTGTTCCACTTCGCTTGATTGCCAGAAAGATGACTCACTCGCCAGATATGATCTATCTGCAAATGCTACAGATTGAACTGATTTCCCATACCAGGATCCTTGCCCATGATCTCACACATACAGAAACCGGCACTTGGGTTGTTGTGAGTCGAAGCAACATGGGTCTTGCATTGGGAAAACCAGATGACAAAGCCGGCACTGACTGGGCCATCGATCCAAATCTGTGGAACGCTGTGCCTCTACCCAACTCAGTGGCGCCTTCTTTCGAAACATGTAACATTGAGCGAAGATATGAGTTGGAAATACGGGTTGGGCTTACTCATGGTACCCCGGGAAATATGAAGGTATTTTGCAATTTTGTTCTTTCTGTCCTACGTCTTACCCGTGACCGGCCCCGCCTGTTAACATCTATACAGCCGCAACTCATTGTTCTTCCACTGCGAATGCCAGTCAAGATCTACTCTGGCATCGCGCCTCCTCAGGCCCTCTTGGATGCTATGGCAGCAGCAGCGGTACAACCATCGCAATCAAAACCGACACATCGGCCCACCTGGCCCACAAGTAGCGATTCTAATGACCCGCCTCCAATGCCGCCCCGGCCTGCCGGACCTGTACCCGTATCAGCGGATTCAAGTGAATCCTATGATGACGCACCACCAAGCTATGAGGACGCAATGGCAGAGAATCTAAGCCCAGTCGATGGACCACGCCGCGAGTATCACCCACCAGACGCCTCTTCTTCCCGGAGCATGGAATCTGGAACTGATGCCAAATCCCCAGTCGAAACTGGCCGGACACGTGAAGGACCTGTCCCCGACCCGCAAGGCAGTCTTGCACCCTCGGCATACGAACCCCAAGGACGCTCTTCCTCCGAATCCTTCGATATGCTGCCCACTACGCCTCCCGAATCTATATCCGGTTCCCCTCCTGGCTCCCCCGTGAGACGCTCTCAAAGCATGATGAAGGTCCATCGGAACCCAATGGACGATGAAAGCCCTCCCCAGTATCAACCTGTAGCGGATGGTCAGCTCCAGGCTCCCAGTAATAGCATTCGGCAACGGCCTTCGCAAAACAGTCTGCGCCCGATGAACCTTGGCGTACCGTCTCGAAAACCAGTGCCGGGCCCGAGCAGACGACCTACCACCTAAGCTGAGAGATCTGAGCCAATACTCCTCCCTTCAGTTGCATATATTCGTGCACACGTTTCAACAACCTATTGTTAGCTGCATCTCTGATACCCTTTTCTGATATCCTTGAGGCTATGCTGGCCGTCTGGACGGTTTTAATTGGCATTATTTGCATACATGCGGAGTTGGACTACCGCTTTCAAGCGACAGCTACATAATATCATTGTAATTTTCTCTTGGCCAATATGTCATCTACTTCTAGGCATGTATCCACCAAACCTACCTACTGTTATACATAGGGGCGGAGCTCAATAGGGTATAAATATACCTCGAAATTGATCTCGATCCTCAATCCCCGCTGGCAAATTCGAGCATTATGGGAGTTCATGCAGGCACCAAAGGCAGTTGTAGCCAGTGAAAATTAACAAGAATGGCATTGCACCTATGTTCTCATCTCAAACGTTACGATTTTATCCAAAAAGACGCAGCATAAACACACGCTGCGATGGCTTAAAAGTTCTCCTCAGCCGCTGCACATCTTACCATCGTTTACCACTCTCATTCACAGAAAAAATCCTCATCTTGATAAAATCGTGCAGATCTCTCAATCTTCCATAGTCTGATAAGGCTAATCTTCTCACATAACCCTGTTCGCGAAAAATTCGCAGGCAAATCCGGCCGAGATGTCTGTGTATAGATCGAATACGTGGTGTCGATCATTAGCGCCTCAGGCGCCAACTCAACCCAAAACAGCTAGCGCGTCTCCAGGTTTGGAGCTGCACGAGGCGCCTTTTATTGACCAGCTCTCTCTGATCAGCACCATTCTCACCGCGTTTTCGATCTCTGCCCCTCCTCCCCCAAGTCAACCAAAGCCCCTCGAGATTATCACCACCGTCCAAGTTCCTCAAGGAAATACCTCAACTCGCGCGCTTCACTGTTACGAGGCGCGAAGGAAGCGCAAACTCGGCCTGTCATTGTACACCTCCCCTAACCCCCCCTTATCCTCATGGTTCAATGATCTAGTCCAAGATCTCGCAATTATGCGGCTTCATCTTGTTATTTCGCGGCATGGATTGCCTGCGACCCGAATCTTGTGGACGACTACCGCTGCCGCTTCGCTAGGCGAATATGGAACCCGCGGCGCAGCTCCCACTTCCGCGATTGCCTCGTCTCGAAATCCCAATGTTGCATTCTCGAATGGTGGATACACGATTGCTCAGTTGCTGGAGGACGTAAACGAGGTTGTTCCACTCGAGACGGAACCCAGTGTTTTTGATCCTGAATTCAGTGGCCATTGGGGCCTGGAAGATTATGTGGTGGAAGTCGGTGGATCGGAGTGTCTACATTTCATGGAAGTGGAAGGTTTACTACGGGAAGGCGATGAAGTTGTGTATGTTGGATTGGCTCTTCCATGTCTGTCTGGTTGCGATCATTTGCTGACAATATTTTCATAGCATTCGTGCTTTACAGCTCGCAGATTTACGCGCAAGGCGTCTGTGCGGTCGTTTCCAGATTGCTACAGATGGAAAACACCTCATCGACGGTGTCCCCTTTGGAGCCCCGTTCATTCAGCGTGCCACCAATAGTCGTCCAGCCATAACAATTCCCCCACGGAAGAAACGCCGAACAGTATTCTCTTCTGGCTGGGACCAAGACGCAGGGCATGCGTATGAAGGTTCAAATGCCGATGAAGAAGGCGACGGGGAATGGCTGCCACCGACTGACACTGGATTCGGAAAAGAGCTCTCTATCCTGCCTGTAGAGCATGATATGTCTATGGGGACAGTGATCAGGCACGCCGTTGATCATTCTGCGGATGATGATAGCGACGATGGCGATGAGTATGAGCCCGAAGAGGATGAGCTCGAGAGTGAGCTCAAGGCCCTGAAGGAGGATTTTGAAGAGCCAGCCTCCCAGTTCATCGACATTCGGAACCAAAACCAACAAACCGGCAACCTTTCGATGGGACGGCCCAGTTCTGCGGGTAACAGACCTGGCTCTGCCAGTACGCTACCTGGAGGATCGCTGGTTGGCGCCTCATCTTTGTCGAGCAAACGGTCGCGTGGGGAGGACTCTTCACCCAGAGCTTCCAAGGCTGTGAGGTTCAACGGAGGAGAAACTGTTCCAGGGAAGCCCCATTCCGCCCAACTTGTCAAACCTGAAGTTCGAAACAGTTCACCGGAATCATCCGACTCCGACTCTGATTCTGATTCTGACTCTGACTCTGGTTCCGACTCTGATTCCGGCTCTGATTCATCGGACGATGGTTCTACTGAATCCAAAGCCGCCTCTTCGTCTGAAGAGGAATCTGATGATGGAAAATCAAATGCATCAAGCTCATCCTCATCTAATTCGAGTTCCGACGATTCCTCATCCGAGGAAGAACAGCCCGCCCCGAAGAAAGCGCGACGCTCTCTCATGGCTCCTCCTGGCCATGGGACCGTCCGAACCAAGAAAAGCAATAACCGATATAAGCTTCGCCGCCGCCTCTCCAAACTAAAAGAGATTGGCGTGCTCCCTGACGATGCAGACTTTAATTCTCTGCGAACTTGGGAAGAGGAAAACGGAGGCTGGCATTTCCCTGAAGGGTCAAGCATTATGTCTGCGCGAGCAAGCAAGGAGGATAAGAAAGAACAACACCAGAAGGAGTTCGAAGCCAAACGGCAACAACTTTTACGTGATCTCGCGGCTTGCGGAATCGATGTGGAGGGGACATCTGAAAAGGAAAATGTTCCTCCGCGCACTTCTACCGTCTCTGCACCTGCCGTTCCTGAAACTGCTGTCCCCAAAGAGACCAAAATTGAAACTGCCGAATCAGAACGCTCAAATCGACGGACATTGGATGTCGAAAGTTCACGACGACTCCTTTTCGGGTCTCTTGGGGTGCGCACGCCAAAGACCAAAGAAGATGAAGAGGCGACCATCAAAAAGCTAGCAGCCCAGGCCAGCAAAGTCTCCAAAAAGCCAATCAAGAAAGCGCCAGTTGAAAAAGAGTTGCCCGTTGAAGAAGATAGTGATGATAATGATATCGTTCCTAACTGGCAAGACAAACTCATTATTAGGGCTACAGAATGTGTTGTTGAAGGTATCACGCTGACGGCCCCACCATTCCCGTTCAAAAATCGCTGGGATCCCGATGCGAATGCAGAGATTCGAGAGCGACTGGGCTGGAACAAAAAGCGCAAGCGGAGAAAAAGAATCCAGGTCTACGACGGAGCCGAAGAAGAATATGATGAGGGCCAGTATGGAGATGGCAATGCGTACCATGGGTATGACAACCACGAATATGGAGAGGCGGCCTTCGACTACGACGAGAACGGCAACGTGATTCACTATGACGAGAACGGGGACATACTTCACTACGACGAAGAAGGAAAGGAGCCAGAAACTGACCACGCCGGGCATACCCAAATCGCTGTTGTCGATGACCTTCCTGTCTTCCCCGATGACCCAAGCTCTGTTGCGGACTTGCAGGAGAGTGAAGTAAAGCCTGGGGCCATCATTGCTTTTCGCCAATTAGACATGTCCAAGGAGACAAATTGGCAACCCCGCATGTCTGAATACAGAGTGGCCGAAGTGCAAAAGGTTGACAAGGGCACTATTCATGTTCGCCTGGCGGTACGCGATTGGAAACCTAAGCAAGACGCTGTGGATCCAGAAGACGATGAGCCCCGTCAGTACAGCGGCTTTGAGATGCCTGGATTTGATGACGAGGAAGACGAGGACGATGGCCTTCGCGAGCTCGCCTATGCAGAACTCAGCGATCCAAAGCTTCTCAAACCTGCGCCATGCACCGTGGACGATAACTCGGACAAGGAGAAGGATGAGAGTGTTGCTCAAGAGGATAGCATGTCAGTGAATTGACCTTACTTTTGGTTTCCAATGCTCACTCTCTTTAAGTATCTCCGTCATCGCCGATTCGATGCCGAACGCCCAGCTGGTTCCTCCATTGGACAGCATGGACCTCGATGAAACGACATTTGTCACTCTGGTTACTGCCAATGAATCTCCCCAACGGCTCTCCGATGTTCCATCTATCCGAACCCCCGGCGGTACAATGCTCCTTGGGACTCAAGGCCAGGATGTCGATGATGAACATAGTGACACTCCTGTGGTGCCTTCGCCATCTTTTTCTGGATTCCATTCCGCACTGTCATCTCCGGGGATGAGATTGCGTTTCAATATTGAAACTGAAGAAGGCAATCTCGACGGTCACACTCTTGTCGGTGAGGCTCCATCGATTTCTCGTGACGTGTCCAACCAGGATATCTCTGCGCTTTCCTTTTTATCCGCCAATGAATCTATGACCCTCGATGTATCTCAGATCCAGGAGCAACATGACCGCCAGGTCGTTGACGAGCCCCAAGCTGCGCCTGGGGCCAATGGGTCCGGCCCTGATTCCCTTTTATCCCAGGTCCAGAATGTAGTCAGTGCCAACTCTGACCAGTCAAAGCTCTCACCTGCCCCTGCCCGGAGTACGGTTGAAGAAAGCCCTGATCCCCGAGCAGAGCCGTCTGAGCCGTGGGAAGATCTCGTGAGCACGCCTTCTCACGAAAATTCCGATCATGACAAGGACGAAGTAGGCTACGACGACGAGCAGGAAGAGGACCAAGACAGTCTTCTCCATAGCAACCAAAGTGTTGATCTCTCCCCTCACCCATCCCCACCTCCTCCCAGCTCGCGTTCCTCAAACAAGCCGCCTCCCAGTGCTCAGCCAGAGACCTACCCCGAGAAATCTCATAAAGCAAAGGCATCTTCCAGGTCGAAGACTGAATCTCCGGCCGGATCCGTCCGCACCAAGCGTCGTGCTGCTCGCGCGTCCACCTCGCAAATCAATTCATCACAGACGTCTGAGGTCATGGATCTCACGTCTAGCCCCGCTCCCACCAGCGACCCCACGGGGAAGTCGCAACAGGATGCTTCTGAGAAGCCAGGTACGGGTGATGATTCTGGTCCCGCGCGGCAGAGTAAAATGCAGCGCATGACTGAAGTTAGCGTCAGTCCCAAGACCGGCCACAAGAAGAGCAAGAAGCGCTTGTCGCGCAAGTTCTGAGATCTCTTCCCCCCTTGCTTCCTATTAAGTTCTTGACTGGTGTCAAGACTTATTCTCTATCTTCATGTGCACGAGATATCCCTTCATTGTATCTTATCTATTAGCTGGCATTACGCCACGAACAAATCTAGGATTTCTTTTTTTTTTATGAAACAGGGCAGTGATCTAGATGCCCAAATGCAAGCAGGAATGTCGTATACGCAACCAAGTACAATACAGGAATTGTTGACCAAACCCGCTCGGTGATTGGCTCAGTGTGATGTCACTCCGCGTCTACTGCATCACCATCACTATAGCTAGCTAATCCTTGGGTAAAGTATGTACCAGAGGTATTTATTCGCAATCATTAGTCGAAATTCAATTGAACTCATTACCATGTCTTCCCCTCTTTCCCTCCCCCGCTCCTTGCATCTCCGCCCTTTACCAATCAGCTCTGTATCTCTACGCCCACGCACTTGTCGTGCAAGTGCTCTTAAAAGCAGATTGAGTTCCTGTGCGCATTTAATTGTCAGCACTCGAGCAATTCCTCATAGTGCTCGATCCTATACTTCTTCCTCCTTTCTATCCTACATTCCACCTTCAATTTCCTCCAAGAGACACTTATCCCCAAACACCCAGGTTGATTCACACCAAGTTCTACTCACTTATCCCACACCTCTATTTGCAATTCAACCTCGAACTATTCCCCCGCTTCCACATTATTCCAGCATCCGCGCTTTCTCATCCAACGCAAACATGGCCCAAGAATACAAATTGAAAGGCCTGAATTCCTTCGGGGACTTGAAAAGCACCACCGACAAAATTGAAGCTGAGGTGGAAGGTGTCCCCGATGGAAAAGTGCTGCTTGTCAATCTGGATGGCAAGATTCATGCGATGAGTCCGCGCTGTACGCATTATGGTGCGCCGTTGAAGAATGGTGTTGTGTCACCGGATGGACGGCTGACTTGCCCTTGGCATGGAGGTATGTCTTTTGATCATCAATTTATTTTTGTTGATGTTCTTATCAAATTATATGTTCAAATTGAATCTGATCAAAAACAGCCTGCTTTAACGTTGAAACTGGAGATGTTGAGGATGCACCCGCTCCGAACGCCTTGCACAAGTTTGACGCCTTTGAGAAAGACGGTGCAGTATACATCCGCGCTACAGAGGCCGATATCAAATCTGGACAGAGAAACCCCGTTGGCCAGTGTAGCGTCACCAAATCGGACGAGAAGGTTGTCATTATTGGAGGGTGAGTTTTCTGAACAAAACCCATCAACAAATGGACGTTTACTAACTCCCCATAGTGGAAGCGGAACCTTCGGCGCAGTCCAAGCACTGCGCGAACTCAAATACCCAGGTCACATCACTATCATCTCCACAGAGCCAGAATACGTGATCGATCGCACGAAACTCTCCAAGGCGCTTATCCCAGACGCATCCAAGATCCTCTGGCGTCCGGATGAATGGTACGCTGAGGCGAAGATCGAAAAGATTGTCGACGAAGTCAAGGCCATTGACTTTTCAGCGAGACTTCTCTCCACCGCTTCGGGCAAGAGTATTAACTACACTAAACTCGTGCTAGCAACAGGAGGAACTCCGCGCTCGCTTCCACTGCCAGGATTCAAGGATAATGAACTCCGAAATGTCTTCCCACTGCGCACTGTCGCAGATGTCCAGGCTATCCTCGAAGCAACGGGCGACCAGAAGAAGCAGATAGTGGTGATTGGCTCCTCATTTATCGGCATGGAAGTCGGAAACGCACTGGCCGGCAAAGAGCACAAGGTCACGATCGTTGGTATGGACAGCGCCCCACTGGAGCGCGTAATGGGCGCCAAAGTCGGCCAGATCTTCCAGCGTAACCTCGAGAAGAACGGAATCTCATTCAAGCTCTCCGCAGGCGTGGAAAAGGCCACACCCTCCGAGTCAAAGCCCAACACAGTCGGCGCAGTTCATCTTAAAGACGGAACCGTCCTCCCAGCCGATCTAGTCATTCTAGGCGTCGGCGTCCGTCCCGCAACAGACTACCTGAAAGACAACGTCGCCATTTCACTCCAGAAAGACGGATCCCTCGCTACAGATTCCAACTTCCTTGTCGAAGGCCATAAATCTGTCTACGCTATTGGTGATATTGCTACGTACCCCTACCACGGTCCAGGCGGAAATGGAAAGCCCGTCCGCATCGAACACTGGAATGTAGCGCAAAACGCCGGACGTGCAGTTGCGCGCGCGATTGTCCATGAGAGACATTCGCCTTTGTCTTCTCTCCCGGCTAAGACATTTATCCCAGTTTTCTGGTCTGCTCTTGGTGCTCAGCTGCGGTACTGTGGCAATACGGTCAATGGGTATGATGATGTGGTTTTGAAGGGTGAGCCGGAGAATGGGAAGTTTGTGGCTTATTATACCAGTGGTGATGTTGTCGTCGCTGTCGCTACTATGGGCGTGGATCCTGTTATGTCTAAGTCGGCGGACTTGATGAGGAGGGGAAAGATGCCCGGTAAAAAGGACATTGTTGGTGGATTGGATGTGTTGCAGGTTAAGTGAGGTCTGCATTTAACATGTTAGTGGGTAGATTGATATTCCAATTGCAAGTCGGACATATTCAAAACGTGGTTCATCCTAGCTTTGTTATTAGATCAATTTTTGGGAAGTAGGTAACCCCAGAATGATATTTTTCGGAGTATTAGCTTCCTATGTAGGTTATGTGAATCTTCTCCCCCTTCCAAGGTTTACTACTAGATACTCTAGAGGAAATAGAAGGCTTCTAATTGCACAGTTGGTATATGGTTAGGCAGACTAGTTGGCTTGCGGAAAGCACTTTCACCATTGGCTAAGATAGCATACAGATGGGCCTTTCGCATAACATTCAGACAGAAGTTAAGAGCGTTACAGCGCTATGATGTCAGTATATATATTCCAATTAGTTACCCTATACCGTATAAATTATACAATATTCCACCAGTCAAAACCTTAGAACTTTCACAATAGAAGAAAGAGTACCTGCGTGTTTATTATTTTTCAGGTAGGTAGGAATAGTATAAACACCTATATACTATATACAACACCTTACTACCTATTATACATTCCATTATAGATTGAAGTGGTCAGCGTGGTTAGCAGCATAAGCAATGTTGGTGCCGCTATCACACGAGATCGACCCGCAATATTGCTGGAAGGCGTCGAAGTCGGACAAGTAACAGTAGGATACACCGCGAGCTCTAGAGGCGAGCAGGCATAAGAGGTGGCCTTGACGTATAAACTGGATTCAGCTGCCGAATTTATTGTCACGGCGCACTGGTTAGTGGTTTGACTAGGTCCGAGTACGCCGTAAGTATCTTCAACAGAAGTTACGTTGAATGCATAAGCTACCATATTGCCGCACATCTTAGTAGATGTGGCCGCGATGAGATCGGGTACCTGCCTGGACTTGCGGGTGGTAAAGATGGTGGTATTACTCCGCGTGATATCTTTAGGGAAGGCCTTAGACTGGGAGCAATTATTGACATCTAGGCTCTAGGCAAGGGTCCAAAAGCCATCTTGGTAGGCAAAGGTGTTAACGTAACGAGTGACCAGAAGAGTATCACTAGAGGAGAGGTCTAGCGTGTATAATTCAATACCCCCGTCCTTGATAGAGCCCGGGGAACTCCAGTTATTGCCTTCCTAGAATTCCCAGCAGATTATAACCCCTAACAAGAAAGCCAGAGTCAGGTTCTGCACCGCAAACATGATAGGCATTAGCGCCTGAAAAGTGTAAGTTTCATTGCGTGGGAATAGTAAGTCCACTTCAAAGGTGCCAGAACTAGCAGTGGCATTGCCTATCGTAGTCATTGGGCCAGCTAGCGACTTAGAGAAGTCGAACGTGTAAGCACCTGGAAAGTGAAATGGAAAACATAGTTTGACGGGTAATGCGGCTCAGGGATCAGATGGCGAAGAAAAAAAAACTAAAAAAGGGAGATTTGAGGTGGGAAAGACGGAGGGGAATCCAATTTTGGGGGGCTCGACCGTAGCGCTCGGGAGGCTGTATAATTTACCTACTAGTACTACGAGGTATCTATAATTCATACCTCGACCCTTGCGGTATTATTTCTCGAATCATCGAAACCCCCATCAGGACAAATTTCATACTACTGATTCATCTACGGTCGCTGCTAAGTGGCTAACGCGCCCCTGCGACGATTGTTTTAATAAATATTGTGATCAATGGGCAAGCTATTGCATTTAACTTAAAACTTAGTAGAAATACTAAGACATGGACATGGAATCCACAGTAAAAGTCACTTGTAAAATGTTTTTTAAAAAAAGTAGTGAGCAGGAGCAATTGTCTCTCAAAAGACCGAAAAAGCAAAAATTCAACAGCTTGTATTGGCCTACTTGGATATTTGGCGTTCAGTAGATGGAGGTATGACTGCCATGACCGCAGCATAAGAGTAGACCGTTTCCTGGCTATACTCATTCCCATAAGCCATATAAGACATGGCAAGTTCTTCGTGATGCGGAGTGGAAATCCATGTTATAGGCCGTGAGTACTCGGTTCTTGGCCAGCTTGCTTGGATTCTCTGAATGGATCAGCATTGGATCTCAGCATATTTTAGAGAGCTAGCTCCATAGAACATGGAGTAGGATATAAGTTTTCAACGATAATAAATTGTACTCACCGCGAGCAGTCGCAGTCCCCCTTCTTCTTCTTCGACCTCGTTAGAGTCGGCAACTAGATGAGGCTGCAGCTCAGCTCCAACGTGTACACGTCTGGCAATGTGCTTGTACTCAAGGTACTCTGCACTCCTCTCTGGGCTTTTCTCTGCTTCTCTTTTCTCTGCTTCCCTTTTTGCACGTCTCTCTGCCTTCTCTCTTTCAGACTCCTCTGTTTTGACCGCCAAACTTTGCCTCTCCTCGTCTTCGTCTATGTCTAATTCGTCTTCGAACCCCTTCTCATCATCGATCACCACGGGGAGCACGTCAACCTTGATCCCAAGCGAACGCAAAGCAACGTATACAGTCATGTCTCCGCCTTTCAGACCCCGTGGAAGTAAGGTTTCGACGTTAGATGCTGTATGTGGATAGGCGTGAGAGCAGAATATTCCGAGAACACCGCCTGTAATAGTCAGCTACTATCTCAAGGGTCTTATGTCTCTGGTATCTGGACGTCACCTTTCGGCATGAACCCGGGGTTCTGTAGAGTACTTTTCAACTCCCTGTACAAGACTAATCTCTTTGCATCAACGAGTGATGCGGGGGCATCTGCCTCGAGGGGCTCGGCAATGTATAGATTGTAGGTCAAGGTAATACGTTCACCCTCAGTGATGGTCTTGATCTCATGCTCACAGTCACTGTAAAAAGCAGCCCATTGAATCACGTCTGCGCTTTGGTGCTCCCAATCGAAGTCGATCTCCTTGCCTTTGTGCCGCACAATCAAGTTTCCACCCTTGAAAGCCGATGGCAAACACACAACCAGAGATCCGATTTGGCTTTTCGAGCGCGGAGTATCAACGTGTTTTTGGAAGAGGCCAGACGGACCCGAGTACACATTGAGCTTGTAGAGCTCTGCTTCTATGCGTCGTGATGTAAATTTCTCGTCCGAATCTAAGGGGGGGGCAAGGATTTTCTCGATGATCTCCAGGAGGCCAAAATCCATGAAATGGAAGCTCGTCACAAATTGGCCAGGCTCGAGCTTTCCGGCTTTGCGATATTCGGGATCCATAACATCTTCTTGCCCTCTACCAAAACCAGCAGGCTCACAATCGGCGACCAGTTGGCGAAGACTGTCATCGCTAGAGTCTTTTATGGGAAGAACAAGCTTCTTTGCCTGCGAGCCATCTTTTGGTTCCCAGAAAATCGTGACCGGGTTGGACAGCTTTGGAATTTGGTTCTTGGGCTTCGCTGCTTCGTCTTTGATTGGAATAATACCACCACAGACAAATGCTGAAGAATTCTTTTCATCCACGATGGCTTTCTCGAGCTGACTGCAGACCTTATGAAACTCGTCCTTGGAAAGAGATGACTTGGGCTCTTTATTGGAGCCAGATGGCTCGGTGGTGCTCTTTCGCTTAGGCATGATGAGTCTGTCAATCAACAGGGACGGGGGAAGGTTATAGAAGAAGAAAGAGTATGATGCGAGAGGCGGGGAAACAGAAACTCTAGAGTCGGTACGACAAAATGACCAGTCCAACCCTATACATGTAACATAGTTATGTAGAGCTGCTGCCTGAAGTCACTGCCTTAACCAACAAAGAGTCGCATCCTAAATTGATAGTTAACACATTTGTCCTACACATATGATTGTTATCCAAACCCGATTCAGAAGCACTACCTTCTATAATCTAGAGGATCTTGTGAAAGACCCATAACGATTTCTACGAGTTACTGACAGCAAGGTTCTATCTCCATCCATGGGTCATCAACCAGGGGTGTCTTCATTTGAACACCACAAAAAGGGGTTGCAGGTTTCACTACTCATATTGAGTGTCATAGAACAATTTGAATTCAGATGTGCTATTTGATTTCTCAAATATTAAATAACATATGACGTCGCTTGGTTCAAGTTAGCATGCAGGATCATGCTTCATTCGAGCCTGGGTATGGTTAAAAAGGCGACTCGGCGGGCATCACGTGTGAATCGCCTTCAAACTAAGTACAGAAACATACTGTGAGCAAGTCGTCACCTTATCGTCATTATTGAGAGAATCTGTGTGCAGATTATAGTGGTAGTGGAAGAAAGGATGGGGACTTCAGGTTACATTGAAGTATATCACCGGTTATCAGCTTCTGGTGCAGGTTATGTTCTACTTTTGCCGTACATAATTTGAAAGATTGAGATAATCTATGATGATTTTCAATTCACATGTACACATTTGCATAGCTATAATTCTTTTGACCGGAACGCCCACCGCGGATGTAAAAATCAAAATGTAGTAGAATATCAAAAACACCCAACAGAGAGACTCTGCCGGCTCAGGTATACAGACCCTATTTCTCCTTCTTGGGCTTCTTCTCCTTCTTTTCCTTCTTCTCTGTCTTCTCCTTCTTTTCCTTCTTTTCTTTCTTCTCCTTCTTCTCCTTTTTATCCTTCTTCTCCGCCTTCTCGGCCTTCGTCGGCTCCAGCTCAACGTCAACCACCTGCACCGCCTCAGCCGGTGGGGACACCGAGATAGGAATTACCCGGTTTGACTTCTTGTCCGAAGAACCCCCGAAGAAAGAAGTAGGCAAAGATTGGCCCTGGTGTTCCGCTTGGGCGAGCTTGTCCTCATCCACGGGCTCGAGCATCGTACCCTCGATACTCAAGAACCCACGATCCCGCTCCGAGCCTGGAATAACATCGACATCAACGACACGGAATCGCACGTTACCGCGCACACGGTGGCCAGATACGGACTGGAAGTGGCCAGATGAAGCCTCCTCCTCCTCCTCATCGGCACCCATACCAAGCTCGTCCGCAGCCAGCGCGGCGGGCTGGAAGAGTTCCTTCTCCGCATCGAAGAAGGCCTTCTCGTTTGCGCCTGATTCCTCATCTGTGGTCGCATCGTGGGCTGTTCCGGTGCTGTCCTCGGTGTTCTCGCCTTCCTCGCCCGGTGCTACCCATGTCCAGCTTGTGGGGAGTCGCTTGCGCTCGATACCGACGGAGAACAGGTTGAACACGACAGCGCCGAGGAAACCTTCCGATTGAACGTTCACCCAGCCGTCCAGAGTCTGGCCACGCTTGGGGCGGAAGACGAGGAAAGTAGCTGTCAGGTAGACGTAAAGAACACCGTACTCGTCGGCGGTCTTGGCG
Organism: Penicillium sp. 91 TS-2023; assembly: GCA_030710325.1. Classification (NCBI taxonomy): domain Eukaryota; kingdom Fungi; phylum Ascomycota; class Eurotiomycetes; order Eurotiales; family Aspergillaceae; genus Penicillium; species Penicillium sp. 91 TS-2023. The sequence continues at coordinate 5,310,552 of JARWGP010000021.1, read as the reverse complement.
AGAGTCAATGGCGCAGGATTCTGATCGCTGGACTGCTTCGGTTGAGATGAGGGTGGGAAGCTGGAGATAGAGACGTTCGAATAGGCCATCACCACACCTTTAAGTGGTGGGTAATAGGTCAAGAGCAGCGGGGCGAGGTGCTCCGCCTGCAGCGAGGCCAATGCATGGGTAGGTGAGATAGAAATGGGAGCCAAAGGCAGGTAGAGGGTAGCCTTTGTGAGCGAGAAGGGGGACTCGGGGTTGGGATTGGAGTTTTCTGTGGCGGCCTTCTTGCTCTTTGATTTGGAGTCGGTTTGCTTGCGCTTTTTCGTCGGAGACGAAGCGTCCTGCTTCTTGTGTTTGCGTTTGCGCTCTACCTCTTTGGCAGTCGCCGGGGAGCTGTCGATGTCCATTGCGTCGGAGGCCATTATGGGCGCAATTGAGCTGCTCCGAGCTGTGGGGAATGATCGGGGTCGGTCTTTTTTCTTTTTTTTGATATAAAAAACTTTTTTTTCATCTTGCATTTTCATGATGAGAGAGGAAGGCGGTGGATCTGGGCGGTGACGGAGAAGTAGACAAGTTACGCGCTGTGGAGATCAGTAAGGTGGAACTTCAACTCCGCAGTCAACTTTGGTCTCAGAGGATAGGTTGGAAGGTGCTGGGTTTTGGATTACAATTTGTGATTCAATCCGACCATCATGGCATCATTACTACCCTTTATCGGGTGGGCAGTACTCCCAAATGTATGTGGATACTTTCAGAATGCGTAAATGCGGAGAATACACCACATCCGCTTCCTTTGTTTGATTAAGCCCCTCTAATAGTGACACAATCTAGTATGCAACAAATATCTTACAAAGTGTCTATTATGGCATTACCATCCGAGCAGGCGAGCCTCGCCCCATGCCCCAAACTCCGCGTTATGAGCGTCATCGTCGCCGGATCTTCATCTTCGTGATCGTCGCCTACCTTCTCTACACCCTGTACGAAACCTTCCACCAAGTACAATTAGCGGGCGACTACTATCAAGTCCTCGGTGTATCACCCTTCTCCGATGAGCGCGCTATCAAGTCCCGATTCCGCCGGCTTGCAGCCCAGCACCACCCAGATAAATCCGGAATGGATAGTGGATCAGACGCCTACTTCATGTTCCTGCGCCGAGCTCAGGAGACCCTTGTGGATCCCATGAAGCGCTTCGCATACGATCGTTTCGGTCCGGACATGCATAATTGGGGTGACCAGAAGACCATGCGCGACTTCGTGATGCACTCATTGCTCAAGTCTATCCTACCTCAATATGTGGGTGGATTTGTGACAATGCTGGTATTGAACTGGCTGTGGTGGCCGAATTGGGGTCGATACGTATGTCAACCCATAACAAATTCTTCGTATGGGTATAGTGCACTAACCGTACTTCTAGTGGCGTTTCTACACCTTTGCCGCTTTGCTCACCCTCGAACTTACCATGATCACACAACCTCAGGCCGTCTTCATGCCAACATCATACCTCCCCGATGCAATTCAATCCTTCCTCCCCGATAACTCCTTCTACCTTCTCCCATTCCAGATCCTCACGCTCGCCCGACGCGCGTCTATCACACTTCATATCTTCATTTCCCAAGTTGCCCCACCGGGTAGCAAGAATGCCGAAAATGGCGGTGACAAGATCTCTCCGCAAACTATGCAGCGAATGGGTCAGCTGGTGACAGCGACTCGGATGGCGGATACTGAGGCCACGCGCATGCTGCAGCTTGGAATGGCGCCGTATCGCGGGGATCGGGAGAGCGTTTCTGCGTTGAGGAGGGGCATGAAGGAGGGGTTGATTCTTGGGGGCGTAAGGTCTAGTCCTGAGGTCCAGCGTGCTGTTGCGCAGGTCATTGAACGGCGGAAAGCGGAGGGGAAGATCGAGTAAACATCTTCTTATCTTGTTATTAGAGCATATGCTAGAATTGTACATTTTCGGACAGGACTTTGCCGATGTACTGAAAAATGTACCAAATCTACTCCAAACTAATGTATAGGCATTGTACCCAAGTACTAAGATTAAATTGAACAATATGTTCTGCATGTTATGCCAAATTTGTATTCAATCCTATCTTATGCCTGTGCCTCTATTCTATTAACACCTTTTCAAGTCTCGCTCTGGCCTTCATCTTTCTATACATGGATAGCGCTATGCTACATTTCCAGAGTTGCCAGTGTATTCAAATATGATGTGATACAGAGGGTGTTTGCCTTGAAGATATATATAGGTACATATCCCAGCGTATCCAAGGTTAACATGTGCCATGAGCAATAAAGGCAGGGTTACCGATATATACTTTCAAGGTTGATCTAACATTTTTGAACATAAAGGTTCCAAGGTTGCAGATAATCCATGAATTGGGCGCTACTGCATATAGACAGGATAATGTCTTTCAAATCTTGGCTTTCCCTTTCCATGTCAGTGCTCGCCTCTTGCCGCTTTCTGCTCGATGTGGGTGTATTGAGAGTAATCAATGTTCAGGATTGCCCCCGGGGCCCATTATAACACGGTCGATCAGCGTTAAAGCCCCTCGAAATATCCAACCTTCATCACCGATGCCGGCGCATCTGTAATGATGATGTCTGTACCACAGTTCGAAATGCAGCCATTGGTTCCTTCAGCTGCGCTCCAACGCTTCGATGATAGTGCTACACTACGATGGGAGAGGGCGCAGGTGTGTCCCATAACCGCTAGTGTCTTTCGGGTCGAGCCGATCTCCGCAGGGTTCACACCTGGTGGCGACGGGGTAGACGGGTGCTAGCGGCGTAGAAGCTTGTGAGCGCCGTATCGACTAGTATCGTATGAATGGAAAACGTACTTTTTTGGTTTGCTTTTGTTTTCGTTTCTTTTCTTTTCTTGGAAGAGGCACGAGACTTTGAATACTCTTTCCAATCCCTTCGGTTTCCTCATTTGTCGAATACCACCTCGGACGGCGCTCAGGCATGGGAAACCACACTACTCAACGCCACCGTAAACATGAGCCGCCTTTGTCTGTCTTCCTCCCTGGAAACCTATGCGCCCCAATTCAAGCTTCTCGTCGGCTAAGCTGAGTGGTTCATGGCTATTCTCCCTGTTTTGTTTGTGGGGTCTTCAACTTCTACGCCTACCTACCTCTCCTCATAGGATTCTCTCGCTCTCTTCTCGGTCTTTCGCCAGGTCATTCATTGCTTTCAACTAAGTCTTATTTCCTGCCCACTTCCAAAACGCACGATACCCATGGCTTTCAACTCACTCCTTTTATTCGCCTGTCTAGCGTGGGATGGGGCAAGGGCATTGTCACTTCACCAGCGCAATGTACCTGCGATTGTCAAGCTCCCCATTCAACGCGGGAACAATATCCCAACTCGATTGCAAAAGCGGACATCTGTTGCCTCGGAGCCATTTGAAGTGTTGGTAGGGTTCTCTCTACAACACCCTAATTTTTTGATGAACGAAAACTGAGTTTGATAGGATCCCGGATTCTTTCCCTTATATTATGCCAATCTGACAATTGGCAGCCCGCCTCAAGAGATCCAAGTTGGGTTGGATACAAGTAGCGGGTATCTCGAGATTACGGCTACCAATGCAACATGGTGCAAATACTCAAATTGTACAAGTGGCTTTTTTGACATCAATGCCTCTTCCACGTACCAATTCGCCAACGAGGATTTCAATACAACATACACCTGGGATAAAGTTTTCACTGGAGACTTTGGAACTGACGATGTAGCCATAGATGGTGTTACACTATCATCTATGGACCTGGCAGTTAATTTTGGCTCACTCTCCGACAATATCCTTGGCCTGGGCTATATTGTCGGAAAGACATCAGATGCACCTGCAATCATCCTTCAGGCCTTGATAGACGGTGGGCATATCAAGTCCGCTGCATATAGCCTATGGGTGGATGGGTCGACAGAAGGAACGATTCTTTTTGGTGGAGTGAATACGGCCAAGTATACTGGTGAACTTCATACCATGTCTATCCCAGCATCCAATGGGATACACTACCTCCCTGTGGCATTAGTGACAGGGGTTACTCTTCAAACGGATAGTGCCTCGAATAACCAAACGTCTGCTTTGTCCACTTATATGGCTTTAGACTCAATGGTGTCGCAGACCTTGCTCTCGGACGACATTGTCGAGCGGATTTACCAAGACTTAGGGGTTTGGTGGGATGGTCAATTCCAAGTCGGGAGAATAAACTGCACGATGGCACAGAAAGATTACAACATCACATTCTCCTTCATCGACTTCAGTATCAGCAGCCCACTCAGCGATTTCATCGGCACCGGAAATGGTGAAATCTGCGAGTTCAATATTGTACCAAGTTTCGGTGAGACATCAGTGCTAGGCGACACATTCTTGCGCAACGTCTATGTGGTTTACGACCTATCAAACAACGAGATATCTATGGCACCGACGAACTTCGATGAGAGCGAGGGACAGATCTTGGAAATTGGCAGCGGGGCCACTCCGATTTCCGGCGGAGTCCCCGAATCAGCCACTGCAACAGTGGCAGTTCCAACTGCTGTTGTCAGCCCAACGGCAGTTCGGGTGTTTCCTGCCACGTCCACCTCAGGTGCTCCGACTACTACTTCAACGAGCAAAGGTGCGGCGGCGGCTCCGACCGCCAGCACCAATATCATGGCTGGATTCATCGGGGCGGGACTCTTAATCGCCCTGTAGAAATAATTAGCCAAGGGCAAGGCTATTTCTGACCAAATTGCAATTTGTACATAATGAGATACCTGAGCCCTACTGCCCTGGGTAGCAGACAATTGGACCATCTGGTAGGTGGAAAAATATAATAATACACAAGTATGGGGTGCATGTTTTTACTAGTAGTATACGAATACGAGGCGTCGTTGAAGTGAAAAATGAATGAACGCTATGATCTCGGCTATTCAGGGTCTGTTCTTTTCAGGGACTCAGATCAGTACGATGCCGGATCTACACTAGACCTTTTCTAGTATTTTCCTTTCCAACTGGCCGAGGCTAAAGGTTGATCATGAGCAAGCAGTGGATTAGTCATTAACCACGTGACTGAACTGAGCATGATCACCGAGTCAAAGCCTGAGCCTGAGCGCCCTCATAAAAGCGGCGGCGGCCCAGGTATGAAGGCCCCAACCGGCAGACATTATCCTGTCTATATAGGGGCATATATCCACACCTAGGCGTGGAGTTTCAAGACATGCCCAAGTGGATGTGCATGGATTTAGCGAGTGCGTGGGTAGGTACGGTAAAGAGTAAAGCTAGGATTAAAAAAATTCATTGGATTCATTTGTACTCTATAACCTTATTTTTTTCCATTAAAACTCCAATTTAATAAATATTCAACCTCCAGTTGGAAGTGCCTATTGGCGCTTTCCAATGCTTCGTTGGCCAGCGTTAACAGCCGTAATAACCTCATCCAGACATCCAGCAGAAGCAGCGAAGAAACCAAGGAAAGCCTTGCTGGGGCTCAACACACGACTGAGGTACTCGGGGTGGAACTGCACACCGACGAACCAGGGGTGATCCTTAATCTCGACGATCTCCATACGCTCACCCATAATGTCCTTTCCAATGAAGGAAAGACCAGCCTTCTCGATCTGTTCGATCATGGCCGGGTTCACCTCGTAACGGTGACGGTGACGCTCCTCCACTTGGGTCGTGGCGGGACCATACATGGCCCGCAGACGGGACCATTCGGTACCCTCCTGGAAGATACAGGGGTGCTTGCCCAAACGCATGGTACCACCGAGCTTGTCCTTGTCAACTTCGGGCATGTAGACAATAGCGTGGTTCTTGGCGTTGGGGTGGAGCTCCTCGCTACCAACATCCTCAATGCCCGCGACGTTGCGGCAGTACTCGAGAACAGCCAGCTGCATACCGAGACAAACACCGAGGAAGGGCTTCTTCTGGGTACGAGCCCAAGTGATCGCCTTGATCTTACCCTCGGTGGCTCGGTTACCGAATCCGCCTGTCACGAGAACACCGTCCGCGGTGCAGACGGAGTGCCACGCCTTGTGGTACTCGGCCGGCGAGTTGGTTTCCTCCTCAAGGTGCGAGGCATCGACCCAGACGATCTGGACCTTCTTGTGACAGTACATGGCGGCGTGCTCGAGCGCCTTGGAGACACTGATGTAAGCGTCATGGAGCGTGATGTATTTACCGACCAGAGCAATGGAGACAGTGTCGTGGACAAACTCCTGGCCACGGGCAAGCTCGCACCAGTCATCCCACATGCGCTTGCCAGACTCAATGCGGTCGGCAGGTTGCGGGGGAAGAGAGGTTTGGAGGTTAAGGAGGTTGCTGATGGTGCCAATCAGGTTCTGCTTCTCAAGAAGCATGGGCACGTGGTATGTGGTGGTGACGTTGTGCACACCCAGAACCTGGTGGGGCTCCATGGAGCACATGTTGGCGATCTTCTGGATGGTGGCAGCCTCGAGCGGCAATTCACAACGGCAGGCAATCAGGTCGGGGTTCAAGCCGGCACTGCGCACATCGCTCATGGCACGCTGGGTGGGCTTGGTCTTCTGCTCACCCCCAGGGCCGGGAGGAATCACAGGAACGTAGGAAACGTGAATCTGAACAAAGTTTCCCTTGCCCGCGCGGCGCTGAAGCTGGCTCAGAGCGTGGATGAAGGGAGCACTCTCGATATCTCCAACGGTACCACCGAGCTCGATGATACAGACATCAGGCTCCACACCGGACTCGTCAACGGGGATGCGGGCCACCCGCTCAATCCAGTCCTGAATGGCATCGGTAACGTGGGGCACGACCTGCACGGTCTTACCCAGGTAGTGGCCAATCCGCTCCCGGTTGATGACGTGCTGGTAAATTTTACCGGTGGTGATGTTGTGATCGCGGGTCAGGGTAGTGAGGAGGTAACGCTCGTAGTTGCCCAGGTCGAGGTCCATCTCGCCGCCGTCATCTGTGACATAGACCTCACCGTGTCTATAGAATTACACCGGTGAGTCAACGGGTTCAATCGAGACGTGGAATCGCAGATACTGACTCGGTGGGGGCCATAGTACCCGCATCGATGTTGATGTAAGGGTCGATCTTGATGCTGGTGACCGCCAAACCAGTCGTCTTAAGGAGCAGGCCAGTGCTGGAGGCAATAATGCCTTTGCCCACGCCGGAGATAACACCTGCATACGACGAATATTGGATTAGCTTTTGGTTTCCTCCCAATGTTGACAGGTTTTGCATTTTGCTTGAATGAATGGAACAGAACAGTCTTACCTCCAGAAACCAAAACGTACTTCATCTTGCCGGCAAGCACAGGAAAAGCAGAATGGACCAGTGCGCGAAGAAATGGGCGACACGGCAGAAAATCAGAAAGAAAATGGAGATTTGCGCCGCGGTGAAAATCGATGCGCTAAACCTAGTTGGGCTGTCACGTGCAACCGTTGAGTCAAGTCCCCAGAATTCAAAGTATAGAACATGAGGATCGAGAGCTCAAGTTATAAATTGGATGCCCGATTGAATTCAATTGGCAATTTCCATCCGAAGTGGATGGTAGTAAAGATAAGGGATCATTTGCCTTGGGGATGAAGGGGAGTGAATGTGAGGTAGGCAGGCCATGGCAGGATAGGATTTTGCATCTAGACTTTATCGATCTATGTATAGATATCTGATGATGACCAGAACTCGTGATAGGGAAAAACCAATCGAAATTCTCACGGGGTCGTGGACTTCAAAAAGTCGCGAAGACAAAAGTACAGAACAATGGATCTGACCACTTGGTTCGATCCCCGTGTGGCATTTTCGGGACGCAGCGGGTACAGTCGACTTTTAGACTGGAATGAGATCCATCGACGGAGTTAGGGTTGGCGAACTGGATTCGGAATGCTCTGGGCCGGGATTGTACGCCCCGAAACAAAGAATAGATTGAAGAAGAGTTGATGTGTATTCCTTTATTTCTTATGACATAATTATCGATAACCATGTAAATATGTCGAAATTCAAGTCTTGAATATCATACGAAGTGTAAGTCTGTACAGATTCTTTGATGCAGATCGGGTCCAAAAGTGGTAATATTGGTAAGGTATTGTCACGAAGCCATGAATCAAGTGATTCCGCTCCCACTGATCCATGTGTAATCCGGTCACACGGTGTACCATTTGGACGCGAGGCCCTCACCTCTTTTCCCCCCTGTGTCTCTCTACGGCTGCGACGAACCTTTTTTTGATTTGGGCCTTAGAAGAGAAATTAAACGAAATGAAATCCACTCGCCTCAACATCCCTTCTTTTTCCTCCCCGCCACCTTCGTCTTATCCCCTCCTTATTCACTTCCCCTCCCTCCCCATACTATGATCCCATCTCTATTCACTGTCGACACTTTTGCCTCATATTGAACGAATAATTTATTTCCTCAAACCCCCATCTTCCGGGCGGTGGAAACATCCACGTCACGATCACCGCCCCTGTCATTCTCCTTACCACCGCCAATCTCTTCAAATACTACCACACGAGGTTCACCTTCCCGACCTCTCATCGCCTCCATCATGCCTCCCGCCGGCTCTACTACCAACGGTCGCTCCAATCGCGCCAGTACCTCCAAGCTCACCCCTAACTCCTTAGTGGTGACTTTGAAACTCTCCCCAGAGGCGCTACAGCAGGTCCTAGGGGACGCCTCCGACCACTCCCCCAAAGCCAACCTGGACAAGGGTGCCGAACACTCCTCACCGGCCTCGAACGCCGAAGTCGCTGCTGTCCGTCCCTCCTCTGCCGACAATGGATCCGATGTCGAGGCAGCTTCAACACCTGCTGCTGGAGCAACCCCAGGGGACACTCCGCGCCGAAAGGGAGTTCCGGGTCCCAAGCCGGGCAACAAGCGGACAAATGGACAGACTGACGCCGCGTCGCGTGCACGAGGCAGACCTGGACCGAAGAAGAAACCACGTCTGTACGTTGGAACTCACGAGTGATTTGTGACGATCAAAATACTAATACATTGTTCTTATAGTGAGGAAGGCGGCGCCGAAGCTACCAAGCCAGCAGCCAACCACCGCATCGGACCGAAGGCCAACACCGGTGCTATCAACGCTGGCCTGCGCGCCCTTGACCGTTCCGGCACTCCATGCCGCAAGTGGGACCGACAGCCTTTGAAATTGCGCAGTTTCACCGGAGTTGCCTGGCAGTTGCCTGCCTGGCACACTTTCAAGTCCGCTCACTTAGATTCTCAGTCGAACAAAGACAGTATCCTCGAGAGCGGCGATAGTGACACTAAAACCTCCTTGGCTGTCCCAGGCCCTGATACCCTCAATGGTAGCAGTGCCGTTCCCAGTGAAAAGAGTACTGGTGATGGCGATGTCACCCCTGCCCCGTCCAACCTGGTTGAGCCTTCGTCGCCGGCCATTGCCATGACGGCATGAGCCCGGGCTGTACATTAGATTCTGACTTCTCTTCTTTCCTCTTATTTTCCTGTCTCCATTTATTTTTTCTACGATCATGTTTCGGTTGGGTTTTGTTCGGTTCGGCGTCTTGAGTGGGTTATCGGGTTTTGCTTTCTTACTTTATGGGCAAGGGTCGCATATTGCGTTACCCTGGGAACTACTAGGATCAGGTCTTGACTGGGATTATCTGGCTTCTATTTTGTACTATAGGTTTTTTAGGGTGATTTTCTCTTTCTTGTCGCTAAGTTTATGACTTTTTGATAGGGTGGGAGAAGTGCTAATCATGGGTGTTGATTCTTTGGGAGATAGGACCATAGCGCCGCTAGGTGTCTTCCAAATAAAAGTCCAAGTCTGACTCCGCGCTATTGCCTTATATATTATGTCCTGGGACTCCTTATCTTAATATTATGTATCAGTGAATCCACCTCTCTACGGGCCGTCGGTTCCACGGCGGGGGATAGACAATATATATAGTTCCACTCATAATTACGGCCTGGTGTGGCTGGAGAAGCATGTAGGTTGTACGATGGAAAACAATCTGGGCAGAACCTAGTCCAGAAAGATATATCAGTTCAGCAAATCAAAATAATGTGTATACTGCATGGGAAAAAAGGCCTCGTGACAGTTGTTCCTTTCCAATCACCAGTCGCTCCCCTCTTTTCCTGTTTTAAACATCCCGGAATCTTCCCCGCAATTCCCGATGAGTTGATTGATGCCTTTGTCCTTCCATGATTTGATCTAAACTTATGATCTCAGACTAGTTTCTATTTCGTGGACTGGTTTGATTCCACATTGCTGTGTTGCGGCCTCGTCGCTGCTTCCGGTCACCCAAATGACCCGCTGGTCACGCAACAGTCAGCATCTCTTAGCGTGACGCTCGTGAAAGAGAGATAGAGGGGCAGCGTAAGGAAACATAGGATTCACAAATCAGCACGGGTGAAAAAGAAACTATTCGCAGTCGGCAGAGAAAAGACCGGCAGAGAGAATTATAGCGCCGCCCCGTCATCCATTCGGGGTGACCCGCACGCCCACCATGGCTGATGTTCCTTTCCCCGGTGGAGCTCGAGGAGCTCCAGCATACGGCATCGGTCAACGTCGTTCTTCCTACGCCTCCGTCGTGTCCGGCAACGCCTTCTCTCCCCCAATCTCCAGCTCATTTTCCCACCTGCTCAACTCTAACCCCGTCTCCTCTTACCCGCCACCTTCCCCGTCTGAGGGCCATCTCCACCGGGCCTTGTCCGGCTTGAGTGCCGCAGAGATGCATCTCAACCCGGCCTCAAGGTCCACTACTTCCCCGGACTCCCTCCCAAGCTACTCTCGCAGATACACCGGGATCGCGCGCTCGACAGAATTTCCGCACAATCTAGCGTTGACCGATAGCCCGCCGTTCTTGACTCCTTCCTACCTTCGCCAATCTCCATACATCTCTCGCCTCGATGCTGCCCATCGAGCCAAGCTGGCCGCTCAACAGCGCGATATATCTTCATCGAACACCGCCTCCAATCCTCCTTTGTCAACTTCATCTAGCCATGTCCAGCTCCACCGCATGGCTCCGTCCCACCGCGGTATGACGTATGATCTCATCGAGAAAGAACCCCCCACGGTTGCCGACCCCAGCATCAGCCCTCTTCCCACCCAGTGGAGTTCCGTCGACAAATACACCGGTCTGGAGATATCAAACGGCGGCTTCGATGTGCGGTATACCGGCCCTGTACACAAACACGATCACGAGGCCGCGGCCTTGCGGACCGACAATCCCATGCCACCAGAGTGCGGGATCTACTACTTTGAGATCAAGATAGAATCCAAGCCTAAGGAAGGGTAGGTATTTGCAACTGAACTGAGGGTTATACAGGTTATTTTGGGATGAATGCTAATGGCCATCGTTCATTACAGCATGATCGGAATTGGTTTCTCCAGTACAAAGGCTTCCGTTGAGAGGCTCCCCGGTTGGGAACAGGAATCATGGGCATACCACGGCGATGACGGAAAGTCGTTCTATGGTGAAAGCCAAGGGCAAGGCAAGCCGTATGGACCGACCTTTGGTGTTGGAGACATTGTAGGGTGTGGGGTCAACTTCTCCACCGGCCAGGGCTTCTTCACCAGGAACGGCGTTTTTCTAGGTATGTGGAATTTTGGGTTTATCTCGGTGACAAGAACTAAAAGCGGGCTCTAGGATATGCATTTCGTGAATTGCGCAACGTCAAGCTATACCCATCCGTCGGAATGAAGAAACAACCCCCAGTGCACTTAAAGGCGAATTTTGGCCAGGATCCCTTCGTTTACGATATCGACGGCATGGTTCGGGTATGTCAGCTCTGTATTTACCTGGACCTTTCAATCTGCTAACTATTCGCAGCACGAGAAAGCCGTCATCGAATCCCAGATTAGCATGACAAGCACGGACAGTTTACAACCGCCACTAGACGAATCATCATTGCTTCAGGAGTTGGTTGCTCAGTTTTTGGCTCATGATGGCTACGTAGAGACTGCACGAGCTTTTGCTGAAGAAGTTGCGACTGAGACAGCAGCTTTGCAGAGTGGACATGATGAGCCTCTGAAAAAATATGAAGTGGAGGAGGACCATGAAGCCATTAATCGAAACAGTAAGTGAATATGGGATATGGGCAAGATGCTCGGACAATTGACTAACAGCTTTAGGAATTCGCGCTGCGATCCTTGATGGCGATATCGACAAAGCCCTTAAACACACGAAAGCCTACTATTCCGCTGTTCTAGAAGACCATCCACATATCCTTTTCAAACTCCGGTGCCAAAAGCTACTGGAGATGATCCGCCGAGGTAACGAGATGTGTGCTGCTGCGGAACTTGAAGATGCAAAACACCGCCGCTCTGTATCCCCAGGGATTGCGGATGAGAGTGCCATCTTTGATCAGGACATGGAACTTGATGACGGAAGTTGGGATGCAGATGGGATGGATACCGAAGAGCCTGAGTCTGAACCCGAGAATGAGTCTTCGTCAAAATTCAAGGTTGAGTATTCGACTGAAGCCCTCCTGTATGGCCGGCAACTACGCATGGACTACCCATCTGATGAGGGCGGTGGGGACCTGAAGATGCTTGCTGATATTGCTTCGCTACTGGCGTATACGACCTCCAACTCTCTAAACGGCCATTTACTAGACCCTGCTGCGCGAGCGGTTGTGGCAGAGGAGTTGAACTCGGCCATTTTAGGTAAGCTTCTTCGTTACAACATGATCATAATGAACTGTGCTGACATGTCCAGTCTCCCTGGGTAAATCCTCTTCCGCTGCCCTAGAGCGGTTGTACCAGCAGACAGAGGTCCTGGTCAACGAGATCAGCGAAGACGGCGGCGCTGGGGCGTTCATCAATGTTCGGGATTACATCAACGATCGGAATGACAGTTTGCTTTGAATCGGCGCCGAGGGTTTCATAATTTTTTTTCTTCGTTTTCTATTTCACTTCATGTCACTGCGTCCCTAGACCACGTTCAAATTCAGGCCTGCTGGTCTGCTTTATTTTCTCCACTCTGATCTGGGCCCGATCGGTCTGGATCCCATCCGGGCGTTATTCTTTCATCGTTTATCACACTAGCCAGAATTTTTGATGTCACTCGCTCGAGAGGCTGTCCGTCTCTTCTTCTTTCCTTTTCCTATTCAAATTTTGCTCCATGCTTCACCATGCTGCATTTCCCGGTCATTGATCTTATGCAGTGTTGGCAACTGCACAATCAGTGGACCGATGCAAATCCTCGGAAGGATCGATGTGGAATTGATATTGAGGTGGAATTGAATGGGTGGTATGGTGCGTTGATCGAAATCTAGTCGTGGTTTCTAGTAATTTATTTGGTAGTGCTTGGGACAGTCCTTATATTCCCCTTGAACCAATTGACCTGCAGACGTTAGCTCGTTCTTCCCGGCTGTAGCTTATACCAGTGATTGCCTTCAATCTGCGACCAAAGGAACTGACATATGTGCATTGACTACGGCCTTATAGCTTACTCAATGTCCAAAAGCTCGTCCACTTGGAGACACCACGTATTTCTGACTTTGGCCGCAGTTGTTAGCAAACTTCAATGATCTGCCTGGTACTTGTAACGAATATTAATGAGATCTGCAGGATTGAACCTTGGAAATGAATTATTTTTGTTATACACAGGAGTTACTACAGTATCAAATGTCAACCCTGGGTTTATGTTTTACTATGCAAGGGCCGGATGTGTCATCGAGCCTGGAGAATGCAGGCGCACACATAGAAAAATGGACACCTCCCACTGCAATGACTTCCTAAACCTTAGGAGACCCCTGATCATCCCCTCCTCACATATATAACTGAAAAGATCCTCGAGAACATCATGCTTGCACTCAAGTGGACACTGTTTCCTAATCTGGCCTTATCCTCATTACCTAATCAACCCATTACATCAGCGGTTCAGCTGATTTCTCCGCTTTCTTGCGCCAGCAGCTGTGATATCTGTGTACCCTGCATCACTGCGCAGAGAACGCTGTACTCTGTGATAGCTCTCATCCAGAGGACGACAGGGAACGGATGATTAGCTCGTCCTACTGTTGCTCCGTCAAGGGGTAACATTCCCATGCCGCCCATGGATTCCCTCCCGCATAGCTCGGGCGGGAACCACTATCCCAGCATTCCGACTCATTCCCGCACGGCAACTTCCCTGCGCTGCTGCTGTGGTCGTGATGACTGTGCCCTGCTCGAACACAATAATGTCGCTCTTGAGGGACTCGAAAGGACCTTGAAACAGCCGCTAAATTAGGCCAGGTACGTTGCATCTTGTTTCTTATACGTTCGCTGCGATCGTTAGTTACACCGCTGTACCTGTGGGGCGTTGGGCTTCCATGGCGAGCTGAGCCATGCATGATTGACACATCGTTTTGATTTCATCATTCCTGAGTGTGTGTGGCTCGGTTTGCTTTTTCGAAGGAGAATTCCTGTTCCTATTTCCCTCATCTGCCCCCCCCCCCCTCAACTCTATCTACACTAAGGAGAAAGGTTCCACACCTCTTCACACTCTATTTTCGTTTCTATGGACTCCCTAGTATTGGGCTCTCCTGTGCTTTCTCGTTGCGTTGGCGTCCGTCATGACCTTACTTTTCCACGATCACTCTGCTCTGGCAGACTGTCATGCTTCGTCATCGCTGACCTTTGCTTTACAGGCCCTGCTCCATCGCCATGAAAGTTATATGGCCGAGGCGGAAGAAGACCGTCAGCGCTTGATTGACAATGTCGATTCACTTGAGCGCGAAAAGCGCGAAGTCCAAGCTGAGAATGCGCGTATCGTCGAGGAAAACCGCAGTCTTCTTGAACAGCTTGATGGATTGAATAAGAATGTCGCCGAGTCAGACGACCAGATTCAATCGCTGACTCTCACTCTGGAAAGAACGCAGGCCGAGCTGCGCAGGTTGACTGTTGCTGCAGCGCGTGCTGGAGAACTTGAGATGCAATTGGCTATTATTGAGACCGAACAGTCCAAACTGCAGGAAAGCCTCATGACTGCTCAGGAAGATGAGAAGTCTGCCGTGCAGCGTTGGCGCAATGCTGAGAGTACACTGCGTGGCCTTAATGACCAGGTTGAGCGCATCGAAACGGAGGCTCGACAGGAACGCGAACGACATGAAGAAATCATTCAACGAATGGAGCGCAAACGGAATGTGGAACGGGAGCTGGACAATGCTGCTATTCGATTGAAAGGTGCCGCCGCAGCCTCTGAACTTAGTCGTCACTCTGGTACGAATGTGGTTTCACGTTTTGTCAAGGATATCTTGGAAGACAATGCGCACCTACAGGTCGGTATCACAGAGCTGCGTGAAATGCTTGAGAGCTCCAACCAGGAAGTGCAGAGTCTACGAGATCAGATCCTCTATCACCAGCCGCTGGACGGCGTGGATGAAGAAGAGAATGGCGAATCTACTACGACTGCGACACTGTCCGAAGAACTGGAGGCAAAAGAACGTCGTGTCTCACAAGAATTCCACATCCACCACCATTACCACACCCCAACATCGTCGCGCAAGGACAAGGGCTCTCTCAATCGTCGTGTCAAAAAGAAAAGGCCCGCCCTGGGAAGTCCTGTCGCAATGCACTCTGCAATTGGAACTCACTCCCCTCGGCGGTCTATCCATCGCTCCCAGTCATCAGGATCGTCTATGAACACTATTTTATCACATACTTCCGTCTCCATTCCACCGCCCTCTTCACGTCGATGGTCACTGCAATCCCCTCCAGCAGATTCATTGGCCAGCTCTCCGCGGTCTGCGTTCCGTACCTCCTCGATCTTTGATCGACCTGAGCGTGGATACGATTTCTCTCAACCCACCAGCCCCGATAGCACCGTCTTCTCCTCCCCTCTCATGGAGCACCATACCAAGGGCTACGATTTGCCAATCAGGCCCATGAGTGGGTTCGACGATTTCGATCAACCGCCCATGAATGACTCCTCTGGCTTCTTCAATGAGGACTACGACCGACCGGGCTTCTTGGACCTATGTGATGGCATCAAAGCTCATCCCGCTATTCCAGAAGAATCAGAATCGTCATCATCTGCACTATACTCTCGAACTATCACAAACGACCCCTCGGCCACCTCAGAGGATATTCAGGGCCTGCATATGCCATATACACCGTCCCTCCGCAAGTCGGCGTCCCACGACAGCCTGATTTCTGTGGCTGGCATGGATATCCACACTCCAATCAATCGCCAAGCCCGCATGGGTGGTTGGCATCCGGGAATTCGGATTCCTCAACGCCTCATGTCTCCTACCGTTGGACTAGTATCCACACCACCAATCATATCGGCCCCTACGATCATAGCTGATCGAGCCAAGGGTCCCGAGATATCATCCCGCTCTCTTCTTGCCTCTGTTGCCGCAAGTGCAGGGAACAGCCTTCCCTCGGACTCTGCATCGGTCGGCTCGGCAGACAGTTCCAGCACTGCCTCCACCGCAATACCTGGCTCTCGCAAGTCTTCCGCATTGGGCCGCTGGGTCTTGGGCCGGTGGGGCACCGCTGCTGTTCCTGATATCAGGGATCCCGATTGCGAGGACCGTATTGCTGCGATTGAATCGGCCTTAACCCCAGAACCCTCAACGTCAGAGCCAACGCCTATGCCCCAACCTCCCAAGGCGCCAGCTCCGGATCTTGCAACATCACTACGCTTCAGGTTCCCAGGTGTGAACCAAAAGGGTCCAATCATGGGTCTCCGCCCTCCACCCCCAGCCCCAATCGTCGTTCAAGTACAAGGAATTGATGAGAATCTCTTGCAAGAGAGTCTTGCTGAGAGCGGCGATAATAGCTGATTCTTTCCCTCAGATATTTTTCTTTCTATTTTGCATCTTTCCCTCCACCTCTCCTTTCCCAAATCCTACCTCCGACCTACCTTTCCCTTCTACTTTCCTCATGGTATTTAGCATTGCATTGGGTGGGCTGTCTGCTAGTTTTGCATTGCGTGGTGAATCCAGTCTTGAACTTTGATTTTGATGTTTTCACGGCACTTGAACCGTGGTAGCGCTGTCGACGATACCCTGAAGACATTCCTTTTATATGCTTTTGTCTGGTTGGGGCTTTTCCCCCTCCTGTGATGAGGCCACAGTCTTGTACATTTGTGATTAGAGTGCTTTAGCTACTCTTTGTTTAAATTCAAGATATAAAAAAAAACAATGAATACAATCTTCGGAAATTTATAACCCCGAAACCAAGTAGACATGGGTATTTAACAATGCAATTTCGTAGCCTCGTAAACGTGGCTCTTATACCGGTGAAATCATGTATGTTCGAATAGGGATGTCAGTTGCATGAAAGAAGCCAGTCTGTTGATCAGCCGGTGTAGACTCGAACGGCAAGCGTTCAGCATTGAAACCAAACGAATCTGTCCTCGCGTTAGTTTTTGTCCTTTGTCTTCGAAGCAGCCCAACTTACCACATTCCGTCAAGAAAGCCTGGAAAGTAGCCTCATTCCGCAAAATCGCAGAAAGAATAAACTGCTTAACACCGTAATTCTCAAAGAGATCCCGCGCAGTCGATAAAAGCGGGGGAATGATATCCACGTCGTAGGTCTGCGTATATCAGCACACAAACCCAATCAAATGAGAAGGGGTAAAACATACCAAATCCGCGCCAAGAGCAACATCAAACCTCGGCTTACCACCCGCAACCATCTCCTCTCCCATCCCCTCTATCCCCTCTAAAGGCGTCCCCCAGTCCCAAATAGCAGGGTACATAGGAATCGCCTTACCACCCTCAGCACCGGAATTCAACCGCACGCACTCCCTCATATTGTCAATCAAAAAGGGCTCTCGATCTGTCGCAACGACGCCCTTGACACCAAGATGTCGCGCGCATAGCAGAGATAAAAATCCTGTCCCTGCGCCGAGCTCGATCACCCTTTTCCCCTGCACGATATCCTGACCTGCCGGTGACGCGAGGAAGGAACCTAGATGGAGCGCTGCTTCCCATGTCCTATTCCCAGTTGTTCCGCCCGCGAGGATCAGTCCGCGCGATTCGCCGATTATGACTGTTCGGTCTGAAGGGGTGGTGGATTGTGGTTGGAGTGGAGCGGTGTATTTGACATGGGAGAGCTCTGTTGCTATTTCCAGGGCACTGGGTTTCGGTTGAGCGAGGAGATTTCCCCATGTTTCCATTAAATCGTCAAGGATTTCCTGTTATAACATTAGTTAGTATTTACACTGTTCCTGAGCAAAGCGGGTATGACGAGTGTGGGGTAGCGAAAAAGTAAAATGAAAGATGGAGGGCAATGTATCTCCGCACAGGGCTCAAACCCATTTGAATTGGGCTCAAGCAAGCTTCAACTGGGAATCATACATCTTCCTCGGGATCAGTAATTGCGCCTTCGATGCGCGCAACAAGCAGTTTCAGAACGCGAGCCCGATATGTCGCTGGTGGTAGTGGGGTTAATGATTCGTCGAACATGTGCTTGTATAAAGCTGTCTGGACCTCGGGGCGGATGAGGACATTGTCTGGTGGAAGATCTAGATTTTGGGGATCAACCAGTTGGAAATATTGGGCGATTAAGATGTGAATTGAGTCGGGCATGGTTGGTTTGGAGAGGAGATAAATTAGTGGCTGAAATCGATAGCCATGACGCGCATTACTGGATTGGGTTTAGCGTACGCCTTGTCACCGGGGAACTATAAATCTAGGGCAATGTTAAATGGACCACTGGTAATGGACCTTTTTTGAAAAATGCCTTTGTTTCATGTGGATGAATTTTGCACTTGGGCTTATTGTGGTTATATTTTTGTGTTTCAAGGTTGGTCAATCAGTTGATAAATATTAAGTATGGGGTAGGTGTTTACATAGTATAGAGAACTGGAATGGGAGTGGGAATGACCTCGAAGGTACAAGGGAGGCAATAATAATGTGGTTAATGAAAAGGGGAGATAGAAATAGCATCGTGGCCATAGGGAGGGTATGAAGAGCTTTATGGGTGAAAAGGGAGCTAGGAATAGCATCATGACTAAAAGGGGAAGGAAAGTAAACATACAGGGAGAAGGGGGTGTAAATGGCATCATACATTATGGTAGGAAAAGGGCCACGTGAATAGCCTCACCAAAATGTTAGCAAAGCGAACATAAGAGGGAAAACTAAGGATCAGATGTTAACCCCTAAACCATCGTGGCCTAGTGGCACGAGCACCGCATGAAACCTTCAGTTGGATTTGATCCCCAACGAAGGTGCGTGGGCCACCTCCTAAAGAGAGTGCGCCGGTTCGATCTGTAGCGTGTCTACCTTAAACTTCTTGGTTCAGTTCAAGAGGGGGCATGGAATAGGATTCTGTTAAGCGGCGACGGAGTACAAACAGGGGGTTACTCGCAGTCAAGTCAACATGTGAACCAGGTTCCATGAAACCAAAGTTTTTTTTTCTCTATCTCTTTCTTTCTTCTTTCATAATCATTTTTTTCAGATTCACTCCATTCGTTTTCGTTAAACCAGTTTTCTTCTTTCAGGTTTGTTGATGTGGGACTTGAAGCTATTCAATCCATGAACCTGGATTTTCCATCATCTCCAACATTACTCGGTCCAAAACACCTATGACATCCAATAAAAAAAGGCAATAATTTCTCCAGACATCAGTTTTTGCAGTTCCAGTTCCAGTTCCAATCTTAAACCTAGTTTTTTGAGAAGAGAAAAGGCATACTGATGACAGAAAAGCAATAAAGTTGTAGATATTGATAAGCGGATACCGATAAGCCGCGATAGTAGTCGATAAGCGCTTATCGACTGATAAGTCAGCAGCCCCGTGATCCACCTGACCTAAGCACTTCCCAAAGTAGACTAGCCTGGTCCGTAGCCGAGAAACGCACACGAAAATTGAAAGTCCATTCACACTCATTCGACTCCCTGCATCACCACTCACCACCAAAATGGCCGACACTCCCGTTACTCTGCGGACTCGCAAGTTCATTCGCAACCCTCTGCTCGGTCGTAAGCAGATGGTCGTGTAAGCGCTCCCCTATTTTCCTTATTATTTCGGTCTGGCGCGAAATGGCAATTCAGAACGAGCAAGGACCATCGAAAACCACCACTCGTGCTCCATCGACACACACACGCCCAACTGGAGGGCAAGGATGGGATGGGAATTCCGATCGCCATGGATTTCGCCAATTTCGCTGCACAGACCGATATTCAATTTTGAAACCGGCGACTGACTTTATCTCGTTTAGGGATGTCCTCCACCCCAACCGTCCCAACGTCTCCAAGGATGAGCTCCGCGAGAAGTTGGCCGACCTGTACAAGGCCAACAAAGACCAGGTCTCCGTGTTCGGGTTCCGCACACAGTACGGTGGTGGCAAGTCCACTGGCTTCGCTCTGGTCTACGACTCCGCCGAGGCCCTGAAGAAGTTCGAGCCCCACTACCGTCTGGTTCGCATCGGCTTCGCCGACAAGATCGAGAAGCCTTCCCGCCAGCAGCGTATGTCTCCCCTAAAACTCCCCTTAAAAAAGGATTTTTTCCCTCGGGAAACTATCTACCTCTTCGTGAGGTTGCCTCCTTGAGGCCGACCCTTTATATTGGTCACCCCACTGACACACTTGCTTACAGGCAAGCAACGCAAGAACCGCTCCAAGAAGTTCCGCGGTACTGCCAAGACCAAGGGCCCCAAGAAGTCCAAGGACTAAGCGTCTCGCCCTCCTTGACTCGATGGATACATTGTTTGGTGGCCTGGTGGTTCTGGGAATATCCTGTTTCACATTTTCTATCCTATGAAATGTAAGCAGTCGTGGTCGACGGTGGATGACCCGGAGGCATTAAGATACAAAAAAGAACTTTTATTGTGATCCGTGGACTATTGCCCGACTCCCAGAAGAATTGTCGTTGTGGTTTTGCCCTGTGGGAGCCGGGTCTGCTATACCCTGTAGATACCGGTTCTCAAGATCTGATGATCCCTGTTTCAAAAGGCGTCAATGTTGGTTTTCTTTTGTGGTTTGGGTCATCAGTTCAAATAAAAAACGAGGGATATGAGAATCCGGGTTTTGGCTGCTGCCCCCGGCATGAATTACATATTTTCTATTTCTGTTCAGCCCAACTGTTCAGCATAATGTAGACGTAGATCTAGACCATCTCCGCACTCGTCGCATATGACACTAAGTCCGGGGCAAATCTTACGCCGTGAACATCAACTGGTCAATGCCCGTTCCACTCTACCCTAGATCTTTACCACCCATGTCCCTGTCTCTGCCCCTGACATGTACAATGTCATAAAGTCACACAACCCACCCCGGAAAACCCTCATCATCTACCCAGCGAATAACCAGACTAGGTTAGCTCATTCCAGGAAACCGGGGCAAGACGGGGCGGACAGCCGAACGCTTTCCCCAAACTCAATCCGTCCCCATACACATGCACAGACACTGCATATGTCCCGAGTCCAGATGGGGTTTGGATTGAAGAGCTATGGGGTACAGTACACAGTACAAGTACAACAGCATACAATGAGAAACTCAATTTAGGGAGAGGGATATGGAGTAGAGGCACGGGGAGACACTGATGGATGACCTTGGAAGCGATCTTTGAATAAGGTTATCAAAGTTATTAGAGTTGCCGACATCATGCGGTTGTATCAGACCCTCTTACACGAGCAATGTAGGGTCTAAGGGTCTTTGCCACCTAAGTCATTCCAGATCATAGTCATGTAGGCAGAGATGAGGGTTGTGCAGGGTATTACACAGGGCTGGAGTAGACGGGTTTTAGTTGCACAGACTTTGTAACTTCGAAACATGCAGGGTACATGTGTCTACTTGCATACTAAGGCCTGACTTGTTTAATCTACAAGGGGTCTCGTATCTACTATACAGCTCCATGTGATAGAAATCTGCTCGTCTAGTCTGGCCTTCGAGGTTTGCGTCTCAAGCCTCATTTCCGTTGTGCGGCTTAACAATGATCAAATATCTAAGGTTAAGCATATAAATAATGACAATTGGTAGAAACGATGAAAAGATTGATTCTCGGTATCTGCCAATGGGTCAAATCATTGTTGCTGCTGGTTCCGCAACTGGCATTATCATTCCGCAAATACTTTGATATACCCCAAGCCGGATTAGGAATGGGAATTCTCGGTTAACTTCTATCAAATATTAGCGGAAAGACTTTTGCGATCAGAATAAGATCTTCAATGTACAAATAGTACTTTTGTTGAATGAGTCTGTCTGTATCAAACATGGATTCTTGCCAAAATCAAGGGTCGACGTAACCCTTTATGCAGTCAAGTGGATCCGCGATTCTTTAAAAATCGCAGCCGCACCGCGATCGATCCAAGTAAATATACGTCATGTAGCACAACGTTTAGCTACTGTCCGGTAATTGCATCCAGAATTCTTGTAATTAACGAGTAGTGTGTAGACCATACTACCGAGTGAATCCCAAGGTTGGCCCCTCTATTCTATGATACACTCTGGACATAATCTGCGACCTAAACGATACTATCAACTGATCATGTTATCAGAAGATCCTGATTGAGATTTATTATCATGTTACGCCTAGAGAATCATGCGCCCTAGGTATGAGTATTCTTCTAATTGGTCAAATCCCCTATTTAGCATACATAAGGCGGGATTTTTCACGTTTAACTTTTTTGTTCCCATACATCAACTATACTAATGCTGCACAGAAATCATCCAATCCCATAAAATATTGTCCAATACTAGAAAAGTCTGAACATGTTCATATTAAATTTATCATCTTCAAAGGCTCTGGGGGCCGCTAGGCTATCTAGCTACTATATACGTCATTCTCATGGCACGGGTTACATATATGTATCACTCGACTATCATGCTGCAGACACCGGTCACTCATGAATTTATGTGTGTACCACCGGTCCTCACTCGAGGGAATACAACATACAAGTGCGTAGCCAAGAAAGAGTCTGACATATTTAGGGAAGATAAGATGCAGGTACATATTCTATTCATGGATATTATCGCACGACACATGGTCATCATCAAAAATAATGTGATTATATTCGTACCGTAATATTAGGCATCAAAGGGAGGCTCTCACAAATCTTGCGAGACAAAATGTCAGCCAGATAGCCCTTCGCTACTTGAGAAACTCAAGCACCAAAAAGAAAATAGATATCCTCCCGTAATAGCCAGGATTAGATGGGAAAGAAAAAAGAAATGAAAGTGGCCGGTCCTAACTTGGTGACGAATCTCTGTGTTTTGGGAGATTGTAGGGTAGTAAAACAGGGTAAATGGGGTAAACAAGAGAAGGGCCGACAATCAGAAGCTTGAAACCTTGACGCCTTGAAAAGAATGAGAGTAAGATCAGGTAAAAGGACACAGGTCAGCAAGTATTGAAGAAAAATAGCCTCCACGCATTTGACAATTAGATATTTGCCACCTCCAGTCACCAAGTAATTTTTAGAAACAAAATCACAAACAAACATTACTTTCAGGGAGTCAAGAAGGACGGAAAATGGGGTTATCAAAACACATGCAAGTACACAAAGAGAGTAAACGCAAACAAAATGCCAGAACAAAAACAAACGCACCAGAAATACAGCTGTTTGAAGACACATGCAACGCCAACGCCGACATGGTTATTAAGGGTCCTCCGGAGATCCAGGCCCGAGAGCCGGTGATACGCCAAGCTATTCTTCCGCCGATCAGAAGGGAAGAGATAGATATTGATCGGGGATATACTCCGATCCGGTCCCTCTTGGCCTTCCAGCACTCATCACTTTTGGATCCATCATCACATCAAATCCAATCCCAGAAAAAAAGCAAACAAAAAACAATCAAATCAAAGATAAACATGCCCAAAGGAGGGTACGGACACTTCTAGTACCCCTGGTTACCCAACGGTTCAACAGGCGGGCGGTGCACGTTCTCGACCACACGGTGATACTCAGACAATGAATCCGGACCCAAATTGAACGAGAATGCAGTGCCAGGTGTGTCCCGATGCTGCACACGAGTATACGGGAGTCCATTAACGAGGGTACGGGAATCATCTCTCCCGCGCTTGCTCTTTTCGCTGGTGCTATATCCGTACATATCGGGAGAGCATTCATTGGTCAATGCGAGTAGCTGTTCTCCGGCGCTGTGGCCTCGGGAGTTGCGGCCCAGTCTTGTGGGGATTTGTGGGTATTCTGAGCCCAGTGTTTCCAGGACGGGGTAGGCGGTGTTCCCGCTTATTGTTGGTGCTGATGTTGTGTTTGTTTCTTCGGTTGTGGTTGGGATGGGGAGATAGGGGAAGAGCATGTCGGGGGTATTGTTTTTTATGCTGACGTATTTGCTTTGGAGCGGTGGGCTACTAGTGAGGGTGGCGTTGCTTGGGACCATGGTTGAGTTGGGTCGTTGGTCTGAGTCTGTTTGACGTGGGTTCCAGAATGAAGCTGAAGTTTTGAAGTCCGGTGCCCATGTTCCGTCTGGTAAAAAGCCTGAGCTGGGAGCTGGTCCCCTGGATGTGGGTGTTGGCAGGGTCCGATCTGGCCCTGAGGTATTGTCGGAAGAGGACATGGTAGTAGTAGCTGAGTTGGCCGATTGAGGCAAGTCTGGGGAAATTCCTTGACTGGGAAGCATGTAGGCAAATTGAGACTGGTTTAAGCTGGTCTCTGGATCAGGGTAGAGATTGCCATTTTGAGCGCGGCCCGTGTTGAACATCGAGTCCCATCCTTTAGGGCTCCAGACGGGTGAGTTGTAGTCCATAAGAGCCCCGGATGGAGCGTATGAGGAAGACTGGGTGTAGTTTATCGGTTGCTCAAAGATATGGGCTTCGGCAGCACTCATGTCAAATTCTGGACTTCGTTGAAGCTGATATGGAAACGCAGCCATACGCGTCTGTGGTGAGCCCATAGAGAGATGACATGACTTGTATGAGGGCTGCTGTGGGACCATCCCCAGCGGGGTGGATGGTGCAATCGCGGCTCCCACATGTGGGTAGGGCTGCCACACGGTGCTGGTCTTATGAGAGTTCACGGCATGGGAAGTCACCACATGGGAATTCACAGCATGAGAGTTCACCTAAGATAAACAGTATGAGCTCTGAATAGAACTTTTGGAGTATAGGGGTGCTCCTTACGATTCACTTGTTAGGGCAGGACTTACTCTGAAGAATTGGCAGTCATTCGAGCCAGCACTGCGGCAGTTGGAGCATCCTTGGCCATCACCAGAATCACCACTGCATTTGATTTTTCTCTTTCGACACCGTCGACACTGAATAACAGAGTTAGACTATGAGAAATCTGGAAGTCTATTTGAGTACCTACCGCCACTGGAACACGACGTCTTTGGGAACTGCGCATTTTGCCATCCACCTCTGTAGTCGTCATACAAGACTGATCTCCAAGATCGTGCTGGTTCATGCTTCTCATAGAGCGAGATATTGATAGGACATCGTGATGGGACTGGTCAAAGCCGGGTTTTTCTGCATAAAAGGAGCTCATTGCTGGAGGTTGTTAGTTAGATTAAGTCATTGCGAAAGATGTTATACCAATGCATACCGAAAACAGGCACAAAAAGAGAAGTAGAAAATGGTTCAAAGCATAAACAGGTTGGTTTTACTAGATGTCAAAGTTCATGTCTAGTCATGGAGATCAAAAGAAGGGGAAGTGAGAAAGAGAAGTTGTCTCTGGAGGTAGGGCTAGATTTAAGCCTATGTTTGGGTAACAATCGGTGTGATGATTTAGGTCTCTTTGATTGAATCAGAGCCCCTGGTTAATTTAGACAAATTTAATGAATTTAGTCGATTTGATCGATCTAGACTAGGGTTTTTTGCATTATGTTTTTAAATTTTTCTATCTACCATCTCCTAGGATAAGTTGGGATCTGGGTATTGCATGAAGTGGAGTGAGAAAAACAAATAAAATAAAATAAAATAAAATAACTAGGGTGTCTCTTGTTTCTACATTTCGAATTTCCTTTTTATCTTCTCTTTCTTTTTTCCCTTCTTGTTGTACCCAAAGGAAATGATATGCAGAGTTCCGTATGCATCCAATCCAGATTCCCCAGTCGATGCGAAAGACCAGCCAGCAGGACTGCCCCGGCGTTTTAGAGACTTGGTTTCACAAAGTAACGTCACACGGGTTATGACCTGATAGTAATGACGAGAACAAGTCCTAACAAGGAGATTAGAAAAGCCCTCTCATCCGCCACAGCAGATTTCGACCAATCAGTCAGGGGTACCTGTTTCTCTTCCACGTTCCCTTAGTCCAGAGGCTTCAGGGTTTGGGGGCTTGAAAATATAAAAATCCAACAGAAGAGGGGGGGGGAAAAAGAAAAGAAAATCACAAGCAGACGACCGACAACGTTTGCCGAACTTCCTGGTGTCGATCCGGGGGACATCTTCCGGTGGATCGATCATGAAGATCCAACATGAAATGTTTGCTCATGATCTGGTCAAAAAGCTGATTAGCGTGGCGCCCCGTGCTCAACGGAGGGGGTTAGGGTCTTTTCAGATGCATCAAACAGGGCGTTAAACAGTCCGAACTGGGGGACCCGGGACGTTGAGCCGAGCCACAAGATGATTGGAAGTCTCCCCCCCCCCCCCCCCCCCCCTAAATCCTCTCCAAATACATCTGGCGACAAACGCGCACACAGTCAAAATTTCATTCTTTCAGGTTGCCCCATGTCTCAGACTCAGAGACGCAGTAAATGTCTCGCACAAGATAAGAGGCTAGAAAAAAAAGAAAAGAAAAGGCTTGACACCTATCATTTTGATCAGCCGGCGCTAGCACGTACTAGGATTAGGTAGACCCAGTAAAGCGCGCGCTGTTAAGAACACTACCAGGATCCATGGCCTTAAGGTTGCGTCTTGATCGCCGACATGGATTGACGGATCCGCTTGGTAGCTGTTAGCGCTCCCGCGCGCCGCACCTAGATCGAAATGGCAAGTACAAAAAAAGCAACTCCAGCCAGAAAATGAGAATGTGCCAGATCCATAGGACCTGGAACCGTTGGGGCAACAGAATCTGAATGCCCCGAGCTCAAAATGGAAAAGGGGAAGATCGAAAGTCCGCACCAATGATGCAGCAGATTCCGGGATACTGGGACATACTAGGGTAAGGAGGTCCAAGTCCCTCCACAGGGAAGATAGTCGTCCTTCATACCGGGCCATTGGCTCTCTATTTCTCTGGGATTGTGTATTGGAAATATCGAAACTGAAGCTAGAAGAAGGGGGAAAGAAACTCTCCCCATTCTTCTGAGTTTCAAATGCCCGGAGCCAGCAGAGATGAAGAGTCCATGGGCGGAGTCTCTCAGCAACTCCGGGTCTGACATGGCACGACACGGGGCAGAGTCAGGAGAGGAAAACCGCGCTAAACCAGCTGACTCTAACTTGGCTCGCCAGGAACGTTGAAATTGAAACTAGTCTTTGCACTAGGAGGGATACCTTGCACCTGGGGCAACTATCCCTGTTTGCCGGAGCCTCTCGGAGATCCTGCTGTTTCGAGTTGGTTTGGGTTTGGGTTTTTGGTGACTTTACTCTTCCTTTCGGTGTCATGACCAGAAAGGGAAAATCCTCGTTCATGATCTTCGTCCCCCACGTGTAGGTGATGGGGTTGAAGATGATAGATGTGTCCTCTTTTTTCTTGCCTGCAGGAGGCCGCCCGTTTTGGCCCCCCCCACCGTTTTCTGTCGTGGAACAAGTCATCCGAGGGTTATCCAGAGAGGTCACTGCGCTGACAGGTCGTGGTACTGTGTACACAGTCATCCTGAAGTCAGACTCGGGGAGAAGAACATGAGGCAATGGGTTAGAATAGAAGAACCCCTTCAGTTCTTTCGGTTCGGACTGACTTAGTGCATGACCTATTCCGAGGAATCGGTGAGGGGATCTGCAGCAAACAGCCTCAGATCTGCATCTTGATCTGAAAAAGGGTTAGGGAGCTTGTCCAACTGGGACACTCAGAAGATATGCCGGTCGATTGTGAAGGGACAGAACGTGAAGTTGCACAAAGGAAGGCGGGTCGATCATCCGGAGAAGCTATGAGTTGTGGCCTGCATGTGGACTTGTCAAAAATCCTCCTAAAGTCAAGTTGTACAAAAAAGAAAAAACTGGTGATGCATCTCTAGTTCCCCGGTGTATCAACAGCTTCTGATTGGTCCGAGCTCCGTGTCGATCTTTCTCTCCGACTTCTCTCTTTCTGCGACATCGATCTGAAGCAAGAAACACACAACCCTGCTCTCCCCCCAAATGAGCGCTTTGCTGGAGACTTCCCTGGGCGATATCGTCATCGACCTCTTGGTTGACGAGTCGCCCAAGGCTTGTGAGAAGTAAGCGCCCTGATCCCCTTGACCCCAGTCCTGTCCAATGTCGTGCCGCATCCAACTATGCTGAAT
Organism: Penicillium sp. 91 TS-2023; assembly: GCA_030710325.1. Taxonomy (NCBI): domain Eukaryota; kingdom Fungi; phylum Ascomycota; class Eurotiomycetes; order Eurotiales; family Aspergillaceae; genus Penicillium; species Penicillium sp. 91 TS-2023. Next base: position 5,282,389 of record JARWGP010000021.1, on the reverse strand, counting down.
AAGAAACTAAGCTTCTCTTCGTCATAGCTTCCTCAAGCTGTGCAAAATCAAGTATTACAATTTTTCCCCCGTTCACAGCGTCCAGAAGAACTTCTCCTTCCAGACCGGGGACCCGCTTGGCCCTGACGCCCCCGAGAGCGATGGCGGATCGTCAATCTGGGGCTTGCTGGACGGCCCCTCTAAGCGCACCTTTCCAATCGACCTGCCGAAACTCAAGCATACCGAGCGCGGAATCGTGAGCATGGCTACCGTTCCAGCCACCAACGATCCCGACCAACGCCTCGCCGCCAGCCAGTTCTTAATTACCTTGGGTGACAATCTGGACTACTTGGATGGGAAGGCGGCTATTTTTGGCAGAGTCGTTGAGGGATTTGATGTGTTGGAAAAAATTAATGAATCGTTTATCGATGATCGAGGTCGACCCTTAAAAGATATTCGTATCCGCCACACCGTCGTTCTAGATGATCCCTTTGACGATCCTTCGGGGTTTGTCGAACCGCCCGAGAGTCCGTTACCATCTAAAGCACAGTTGGCGACGGTGCGAATCGCGGACGATGAGGAGTTAGATGATGAGATGGATGAGGATGCTATGGAGAAGTTGCGCCGGGAGCGCGACGCTCGTGCTCAGGCCTTGACCTTGGAGATGGTGGGAGATTTGCCGTTCGCCGACGTCAAGCCCCCAGAGAATATTCTTTTTGTGTGCAAGTTGAATCCGGTGACTCAAGGTTTGTCTAGACTTTTGCCTTGGTTGAATGTCGCGCTAACCATATCTTACCAGATGAGGATTTACAATTGATCTTTAGTCGATTTGGAGTCATTCTATCCTGTGAGGTAATCCGGGACAAGCGTACTGGAGATAGTCTGCAATACGCCTTTATTGAGTTCGACAACCAGAAAGACTGCGAACAAGCCTACTTTAAGATGCAGGGAGTGCTCATTGACGACCATCGAATTCATGTCGATTTCTCTCAAAGTGTATGTCCTCAGATATGCGCCGCCTTGATTCCCATTTCTATAGATTATATGCTGACATGCAGCTACAGGTTTCCAAGTTATCCGAGAGCTGGCGCAATGCCACCGTCACCAAGCGCAGGCAGCGAGGCGGATTTGGTGGTGTCGCCGATCTTGAAAAGAAACGCCAGTACCGAGTGCCTGAAGACGCTCGAGCGGACGAGGCTGATGGTAGCTACAATATGGTCTTTGATAAAAAGAAGCGCCGAGATCAACCATCTGGACCGCCTGACGCTCGTGAGGAGCGTCGTCGCAGCCCTCCAAGAGATTCATACCGGGATCGACGAGATCAAGATCGACCTCGTCGGCGCTCTCCAAGTCGAAGCCCTGGGCCAACAGACCGCCGAGACCGCGATCGCTACCGTGACAATCGTCGGCGAGATGATCGTTATGATCGTCGACGATGAATGTAACATACTTAACCAAAAAAAAAAAAAAAAGGATATGCCTGATATACCAATGGACTACATATCGAATCAATATAGTACCATCAGCCTGCGCCTCACAAAGCCATCAATTTCAAACATCAATAGTAGAAAACCGGATCGGTAGCTTGCCCCGCTGGCGGGGCACCTTCAGGAATGGCAATCCAATGGCCAGGTCTCACCCGGGGACTCACTCAGGTTCTTCTGTCCGTGGCTCCGATTCGTCTGAAACACTAAAAATAATTCGTAGCCTAAACCAGATCTGGGTTTAGTTGAGGTGTATCCCTAGTTACGGTGTAGACGAAGCTACAGCTTCACCCCGCGAATTGGAATTTATTTACTTTTCTTCCCGCCACTTTCCCTCCTTCCACTCCTCCTTCTTCCACAACTTCTCTTTTTATTTCCCACTTCACTTCCCTTACACACGCAAATTACTTAATCACAATGGCTGCGGCAATCAAGGAGACCGTCTCCAACCTGATTGGCAAATTCTCAGGTGCTGCCGAGGAGGCGCCCCGGGAGCCCTCGACCGAAGAGTTCCAGTCCCTGAAGGAGAAGTACACCCAGGCCGGCCAAGGACAGGTCTTCGCCTTTGTTGATGAGCTTCAACCCGTCGAGAAGTCTCAGCTCTTCCACCAACTATCCAATTTTGATCCCACCCGCATCAATGAGCTGGCCGATGTTTCCCTGAACCCACCCAAGACCGAGCAGGCCACCGCCACGGTTGAGCCCCTCCCCGCCTCCGCTACGGCCTCGATCATCGATTCCGACCCCGCCGATCTCCAGAAATGGTTCGACGCAGGTCTGAAGCAGGTTGCTGAGAATAACGTCGCCGTGGTGCTGATGGCCGGTGGCCAGGGTACCCGTCTGGGTAGCTCTGCGCCCAAGGGTTGCTTTGATATCGGTCTGCTGAGCCAGAAGTCGCTATTCCAGCTGCAGGCGGAGCGTATTCTGAAGTTGCAGGAGGTCGCGCAGAAGACTCACGGCGTCCAGTCAGCGATTATTCCCTGGTATGTTATGACCAGTGGCCCGACCCGCAAGCCGACAGAGGAGTTCTTTGAGAAGAGCAAGTACTTTGGACTTGACAAGAGCAACGTTTTCATTTTCGAGCAGGGTGTGCTGCCTTGCATCTCCAATGAGGGCAAGATCCTGCTCGAGGGCAAGGGCAAGGTATGATCCCTTTTTTCTTCTACTTATGTCTGCTTGAGCGGTATTGATTGATAATGCATTACTATAGGTTGCTGTTGCTCCCGACGGAAACGGTGGAATCTACCAGGGTCTGGTGACCTCCGGAGCCCGTGAGGACATGCGCAAGCGTGGTATCAAGCACATCCACATCTTCGGTGTCGACAACTGCCTGGTCAAGGTGGCCGACCCCATTCTCATTGGTTTCTCCGCCGACAAGGACGTGGATATCGCTACCAAGGTGGTGCGCAAGCGCGACGCTGCCGAGTCTGTCGGTCTGATCGTGCAGAAGAACGGCAAGCCCGACGTCGTCGAGTACTCCGAGATCGACCAGGAGACCCGGGAAGCCAAGGACCCCAAGCAGCCTGAGCTGCTCAAGTTCCGTGCCGCCAACATTGTCAACCACTACTACTCCTTCCGCTTCCTCGAGTCCATCGAGAACTGGGTGCACAAGCTGCCCCACCACGTGGCTCGCAAGAAGATCCCCTTTGTTAACCCCGAGGACGGTGAGGCTGTGAAGCCTACCAAGCCCAACGGCATCAAGCTGGAGCAGTTCATCTTCGATGTCTTCCCCATGACCCCTCTTGACAAGTTCGCTAGCATTGAGGTGCGCCGTGAGGACGAGTTCTCGCCCTTGAAGAATGCCCGTGGTACCGGTGAGGATGATCCGGATACCAGCCGTGCCGATATCTTGAAGCAGGGCCAGCGGTGGATCGAGGCTGCTGGCGGTATTGTCATTACCGACGGCGAGGCATTTGGAGTGGAGGTCTCTCCTCTGATCAGCTACGTATGTTTCTCCCTCCCAACTATTTCCCCTATTACTCAAACAATGCTAACTATTACGTGTAGGCTGGTGAGAACCTGGAATTCCTTTCTGGTCGGGAAATCAAGGCCCCGGCAATCCTGGAGCGGGAAGAGTAGATGTCACATTCCCTGCTAGAAAATATTGAGAGCACCTAGTATAGGTGTAACCTCTCGGGCTGCATTTTGGTTGTTACGGTTTACCTTCCCTTTTTTTCTCTTTTTGTAGGGATATTGAAACGAAGAAATGAATTGCATAGTATTTTTATCCTCTTGTTGATCAGAGCTACGTGTTTGTTCTTAGGCATGTCGAGGTCTTAAGTATATTATGAAGGCTGCGATGGCATCAAAAATTCTTCTTATTCTGCATCTGAGAAACTAGACAACTGGTTACAGGACGGCTGCAATAATTGATTGTCAACCTGAAAGAGGTTTTTTGGCCGAATCTGCTTAGAAGACTTTTGCTGTCATTTGTGGCGAAGAAAAGACACGCTGCCCACGAAATAGCGATCAATGGCTGCCTATGTAGACCACGAGCGCTCTTTGGTACCATGGGGGATTCAGCGACTTCTGTGATCCCGATCGATCTCCGCGAGTGGGGAGCCTAAAGTCCAAAGAAGGCCTTCGAAGGTTCTTTTGGAGTATTTGGGGCAATCAACTGAGCCTACTGTAGATCTGATTATCGAGTTGTGGTATGCGAGATTTAATTTGGTGATTTGTTGACCTGAATTAAGCGAGATCATATCCTCTTTGATACCTAGAAATTCAGGTCTCGCAGCATTTTGTTCAATTCAAATCACTGTATGATCCCATATGTGCTTAGTGAGGCGCCCAACTAAATTTTGTGTTCAATTGTCACACTTCGAAATCAAAGCCCTAGCAATCCTGGAGCGGAAGAGTAGATGCTTCAACATTCCCTACTAGTAGGCACTGGAAAATATTGAGAGCACCTACACAGTGCAGATGTAACCTCTCTGGCTGTGCTTTGGTTTTGCGGTTTACTTTCCTTTTTTCATTATTTTGCAGGGGTGCTGAAGCGAAGAAACATTTTGAAAGGACTGCATGGTATTTCTTTTTCTCCTGTTGATCAGAGAATGGACTTGGTTGCATCGGTCATGAATGATTGGCCTTGTGGAATGTAGGGGCCCTATAGTATACGTAAATCCGTACCGTGCATTGAGCTCGTAGGAAGCTTTTATCTGCTAGTATGCTCTACTCTGTAGTGCTTGCTATGGCAGTAGTACTAAGCTATAGCTTGAACTATGACCTCGGGCAAGCTTGAGCCTATTGGGTCACTTACGTCATATGCAGTACATCTACTTTCAAATACTCATTTGACGAGACTATGTATCCAGTAGCTTCGGTTTGAGATAAACAAGAACTTGCTGGGATTGATCAATTCTATCCTATATCAATGGAATCAAGACAGTGATCGTCATCGAATGACAGCGCAGGTGAATCAGCAACCTTACGCGATACGGAAACGCTCGGGAGCTAGTTTTGACGAGTTTGCACCCCACGACCTTTTTTATGATTCTCTCCTTCATTCCTCATTAAAATAAACGTGATATCGCTGTTTGAAGGGTTTCATTTTCCTGGTGTTGTGGTAAGTGAAGCCATTGTGCGCTTGGGGGCTAACGCTGCTCCCCCCACTTTTTTTCTCGTGTTTTTTTTCTTGGTGGGCTGTCAAGAACGTGGTGTTCTTCCCCATTGTTGGTTGATTTTGCGCTTCTCCTCCACAAGGTTCTCAAAGCTAACAGGGTCCCTCAAACTCAATAGACTTTGGAATTGGCAAGAATATTGTTCTTTGGTGAGTCTGCGCCTTTGTTCTGCCCGTCGTTTTTTGTTCCCCGCGCGGATCGTCGGTCTCCCCTCTATCCCGCACGATGCAATTTTTGAACATGCGACAAAATCGGAATATCCACTCCGCTCTTTCGGTTCCGTGTTGGACAATCATACGCACATGATATCGCTGCAGCTTTAGTCCTCCATCTTTGAATGAACCCAGATCGAGAAGATATGGCTGTGAAGGGACAAATGGCGACCGGAGGCTTGCGGGCTCGGGGAACGACATGTCGAAGTCGAATTGGGCTGACGCTGGTCGGTAGAAATCAGAAATGATGTTGTCTCGTCGTGCGTGCTACAAGTGTGGCAACATTGGCCACTACGCCGGTCAGTTGAGATCATTTGGTTTGTCTAGAACCTTTCACTAACTGGCGTAGAGGTCTGCTCTTCCACTGAGCGCTTGTGCTACAACTGTATGTATATCCATACTCCTACCATCATTCGTCTTGATCAAAAGCTAACAAGAATTTCATAGGCAAACAGCCCGGTAGGCATTTCGTGTGACCGTCCCTCGATCTACAAAGTCTCATTCATTTCAACTAGGCCACGAGTCCAGCAGCTGCCCCCTTCCTCGTACCACTGAGAGTAAGAAACTACCCCAGTCGATGATATCATGTGAGCCATAGACTGACCTTCAATAGCCAAGCAGTGCTACAACTGCCAGGGCGTTGGACATGTCCAGGCTGACTGCCCCACTCTGCGCCTGAACGGTGGTGCCAACGGCCGCTGCTACAACTGCGGCCAGGCCGGCCACCTTGCCGTACGTTGAACTCGTTGTGTTATTCTGACCGGTATACTTACAATCTACACAGCGCAACTGCACTAGCCCTGCTGCCCCCAACGCTGGCCGCCGCCCCGCTGGAGCTGCTCGCGGCGGCTTCCAGGGCCAGGGTGGTTTCCGTGGTAACTTTGGTGGCTTCCCCCGCACTGCCATGTGCTACAAGTGTGGTGGTCCCAACCACTTCGCCCGCGACTGCCAGGCCCAGGCCATGAAGTGCTACGCCTGCGGCAAGCTTGGTCACATCTCCCGTGACTGCACCTCCCCCAACGGTGGCCCTCTGAGCCAGACCGGCAAGGTCTGCTACAAGTGTGGCCAGCCCGGTCACATTTCTCGCGACTGCCCCACCACTGAGGCTGCTGCCCCTGCTGCCTCTGATGCTGCCGCTGCTACCGTTGCTGTGGATGCCACTGCCTCGGCTCCTATTGCCCCTGTCGTCTCTTCCGTCGCTGCCGTCGAGGCCGTCGAGGCTGGCGAAACCGAGGCCTCCACTGTGGCCCCTGCTGCCGCCCCCGCTGCGGCTGCTCCTACCACCGCTGCTGCATAAGCGACTCTTTGATTTAACCTGATTTCTCACCACCGTACCATGTCCGGACTTATTTAACCCCCATTTCTTCTTTCATCCCTGTATTACGGTCACTTTCAACCCCGAACGATCCTTTTTTCCCCCCTCTCTGGAGTCTTCCTTTGCATATATTGGCCATTCTCCCTTTGAATTGGGTATTGGTTTGAATCTGTTTGTTTATCATCTTTGTCTTTTCTTTTCACCTTGCCACTTGTTATGTATACGACGATCAAACAGAAAAAGTTCCTCCCCTTTTTCTTTTGAAATCACGAACCCCCGGTTTCCCTCAAGCTGACTTGGTCTTGGTCAAGTCTCATGGTTGGCGTCTTGTCTATTTGTTACTCCCACAGTCGAATCTTTGATTCGATGAAATCTACTCTTGATTGCGGTTTTCCCGGATGGGCCCGGAGAGAGAGCGAGAGAGGATGAGAGGATGAGGAGTGGTGGATGCAGAGGAAGAGAAAGAGAAAAGCAGATCGCAGTGTATTTGGATTGGGGCCTTTTCCGGCGAGAAGATTCCTTGGTGCTGAGAATATGAAAACGCAATTCTTTCGACCTTTTTGCAGTGTAAATTGTTCCCTGGTAGAATCAGTGGTAGTGTAAAAGGACATGGCGTACCGCGAGGTCAATCGCCTGTTCTGTAGTAGACCCGTGACTCTCATTCCCATACAAGTTTCACTCTTCAATCTCTCACTTTCCATCATCATCGCCAAAATGCCCGGCTCTGATGTAGGCGATGAATATGATGTCGAGGTTTGTCTCATCTCAATCTATGCAGCTGGTACCTTCCAACAGTTGACTTTGATCAGGATTTCATCGTGGATATCGATGGGATTCAATCCCACGGGATTGGAGCAGCAGACATCACCAAGCTCAAGGCCAATGGTTACTACACTGTTGCTGTACGCATATATCATCAATTGATCCCAATAAAACTCAAAGTTCCTTGCTAACACAGATATCAGTCGGTTCATGGTGCTACCCGCAGAACACTCCTCAAAGTCAAAGGCTTCAGCGAAGTCAAGGTAGAGAAAATCAAGGACGCTGTCCAGAAATGCCTTGTCAGTTTAACATCCAAAACGCTTTTGGTGAGGATTCTGGAATGACTCCTAATACATGATGCATTAGCCCACGTCGGGATTCATCACAGCCATGGAATTATTCCATCAGCGCAAGAAAGTCGTCCGGATCTCAACAGGAAGCAAACAATTCGACTCTATTCTCGGAGGGTAAGTTGACTTCTACACAGCCTAACTCAACGATGCAGTACACCGAAATCTCATGTGATCTAATCTAATCTAATCATCTCATATGCAGCGGCTTTCAAAGCATGAGCATCAGCGAAGTCTTCGGCGAGTTCCGCTGCGGCAAAACCCAACTCTCACACACGATGTCGATCATCGCCCAGCTCCCGAAGTCAATGGGCGGTGCTGACGGCAAAGTCGCATACATCGACACAGAAGGCACATTCCGGCCTGAGCGTATCGCGCAGATCGCCGAACGCTTCGGTGTTGATCCAGGCATGGCTCAGGAGAATATTTCGTATGCGCGTGCTCTGAACAGTGAGCATCAGCTGGAGTTATTAAATACGCTGAGCCGAGAATTCGCGGATGGGTCTTATCGATTGCTTGTGATTGATAGCATTATGAACTGTTTCCGGGTGGACTATTGTGGGCGTGGGGAGTTGGCGGAGCGTCAGCAGAAGCTAAATCAGTTTTTGATGAAGCTGGCACACATGGCTGAAGGTAGGCTCTTTGTTTCTATCCGATTTTGTGTTGAAGTTTCATCCTTGTTGTGGAACTTTGGTGCTGATGTTTCTGCAGAGTTCAATGTCTGTGTCTTGATGGTCAGTATACCAATGTCTTTCGATGGTTCTTGTACTAGCATCTAACTTGTGTTAGACAAACCAAGTCCAGAGTGACCCTGGTGCAAGTTCCCTCTTCGCCGGCGCTGATGGTCGCAAGCCTGTCGGTGGACATGTACTTGCTCATGCATCTACTACTCGAGTGCTGCTTCGCAAGGGCCGTGGCGAGGAACGGGTGGCTAAGATTCAGGATTCGCCCGGTGAGCACCAACACAAACAAACGTGCCTTTTCAGTATAATCTTAATATCTCATAGACTGCCCTGAAAGAGAAGCCACCTATGTTATCACGAATGGAGGTATCAATGACCCAGATCAGATTTGAGTGACGAGAGATAAGGATCTCGGAAACAGCAATATGGGAAGGAATTGTATTTCTCATGGAATCACATGCAGTATAACATAATCATTACGCTATAATAAACCAATCGACTTTCTATTTATCTATTATTTCTGTGACTGCGTCATTCATGTAGTTCCTCGCAGCTTATACTTGCTCTGTTTCACCGCCCAATGGCCCGCCCCGACAATACGGCAGAATTAAAAAAAACTGCGAAAAAGTCACCAACTCAACCAGGGAATAATTAACACCAATCCTCATCACCAAAATGAAGAGAGACGCTCCCGAAGTGGAAGGGTACACCACCCTCCCACTCCAGCTCCCAACACTCCCGATCTCTCCCAAACCAGCCACCCACTACCTTTACATTCGCCCCCACGAACCTCGCATTCCAGACCCCGACTCTTCTCGCTCTCTTTTCATCGTCAATGTCCCCATCGATACAACAGAAACTCACATCGCTCACCTCTTTGGCAAGCAACTCGCCGCCGGTCGTGTCTCAAGTGTTCAGTTCGAAGATGTCCCGGCCAAGAAGACCAACGTCGCACCCGCAACAGAAAACAACCTCTCCCATCGCAGCAAGAAGCGCAAGCGTGTCACAGCCGACGATCTGCAGTCCCAGCTAGACGAGATCACCCTCCCATCAACCTGGGACCGCCAGCTCCAAAAGAGCGGCGCCCACGCCATCGTCGTCTTCGCCGATCGCGCCAGCATGGAAGCGAGCCTTAAAGCCGCTGCCAAGGCCGCGAGAAAGGGAACAACCATCGTCTGGGGTGAAGGTATCTCCACAGACCGTGTCCCCGCACTAGGCGTGCAGCGCTATCTCTCCCACGAACGTCGCCGATACCCCGCCCGCAGGGAGTTGTTAACCGCCGTCAACGACTTCATGACTGTCTTCGCTCAGGTCTCCGAGGCACGGAAGCGCGAGGAGTCGAGGAAGAATGCGGAGCCGGACGAGGATGGATTCGTTACTGTTACCAATGGACCTAAGTTGAATTCTGTTGCGAGGGAGGAGGAGATGAAGGAATTGATTGCGCGGGAGAAGAAGAAGGCTGAAGGATTGGAGGACTTCTACCGATTCCAGTCTAGAGAGAAGAGGAAGGAGAGGCAACAGGAGTTGCTTAAGAAGTTCGATGAGGATAAGAGGAAGTTGGCAGATATTAAGATGCGGAAGGGCAAGATTCGGGTGAGTTTCCTTGCTTTGACTGAGTTGGTAAACACCATGCTAACTATTTTCTAGCCTGAGTGAGGTGTTTCTAGCATGGCAAGGCGTTCTGGGAGTTTTTATGGACAAAAACCAAGCGTCCTGGTACATAGGGAGTGAGTTGTTTCGAATTTCTTGTCTTTGTCTGTTCCTATTTCATACTCCAATGATGAATCCGCTGGGGCCAGTGTAGCAAGACGCGCTTCGCCGCTGTCTGCCATGCCATCAAAAACCAGCATTTTAACAATCTTCTCACCCCCTGAAAGAGTTCAATGCCACGGAGTCTTCTGTCTTTTCTATTTGGCGTTTGCTGATCGATATACTAGTTGATCAGTCATTTAGTGCATTGAATATGTGTCCATGTGAATAAAATAGAATTATAGGGACATCAATGAATTTCTGTCCTGAATCAAGCATTCAACTAAAGGAGTGTGATAATTAAACATCACATTAAAGGTATTAGGTAAGGTGCAGTATTTGAAATTCGAAGTGATGACATTATTGAGTATATACCCAGGTACCTACTGATCATACTACTTAGACTGCCCTGGGATGTGAGGAAGTTTAAGGAGTGATTTCCACTGAGCCGCGCTTTCTTACCTAGGATTGAATTCTTGTATATCTAGGCTCGAATGAAGCGTTATCTTGCATATTGGCTGAAGCAAGCGAGGTCATATGCTCTTCAATACCTGGAAAATCAAGCGCAGTAGCATTTTGTCTGAATAACAATGATTGTATGGCCCCACATGTGCTCAGCGAGGTGTTCAACTACTCTTATGTAGTGTTGAATTATCACACTGCTTGAAGTTGGCTTCCACCAATGACCCACTTGCCCATCACGGGTCATGTTTTCCCCACTTTGGTGGATAGATGCATAGCTGAAGTACAAGAAGCCCTCCAGGTCTTGCTCTGAGGATAGAAAATGGCGTAGATGCTACTGGATATACTTAAGCGCCCGAGGACAGGTCACATGATAATGAGGGTAAGGAGGGCTGTTCATTTTCTGAAAAGTTGGGCATTTATCTGCTCAGTAACACAACATAGAGCGCATCGCATATTAACTATGGCTTCCGTATCTTTTGGCGGCACAAACTCGGGTCACCAGGTGGGAATCAATCATGGAACGATCCATATTGGTAGGTTTCGCAGGGTTATGGCTAAGCTAGGTCAAACCATGGATTTACCTAATCATTTCTGGGTTCAGAGCGAGAGCGACCAGAGACACCACCCCCTCCTCTATCGACCGTGCCCTTCCGTCGTGACCCTGACTATGTCGATCGTGGATCGCTGCTCGATGAAATATACGAAAAGGGGACTACACCTGGGGCTAGGATAGCTCTTGTTGGGCTGGGTGGTATGGGGTAAGTGAAGAAGGACAGCAGATTGGTGTCGCTGCTAATATATCGGAAGGAAAACTCAACTTGTGATCGAATTATCCTACCGAATTCGGGAACAGTCGCCCAATACATGGGTTTTCTGGATTCACGCAGGTAATGCGGCTCGGTTTGAGCAGAATTGCGGAGATATCGCCGACCGGGTCAAGATCCCCGGGCGGAGAGACCCCTCGGCGAATATATTTAAGCTTATTCACGACTGGCTTGCCGATGAGAGGAATGGAAAATGGGTTCTGCTGCTTGATAATGTGGACGATAGTCGGTTCCTCCTCGAAGCTCCGCCGTCAGGGCGACCACTCCTGGAATACCTTCCGATTACCGAAAATGGGTCAACGATCATCACATCTCGAAGCAGAAGCGCTGTCTCTCGCATAGTAGAAGATGACGATATGATTCCGGTAGAACCTATGGATTCCTCACACGCAACTATACTCTTTGAAAAAAAGGTAGGAGCGCAAGCAGAGAAGGAAAACATCATTCAGCTCGTCACTACTCTTGACTGTATACCACTTGCAATTGTGCAAGCTGCAGCCTATATCAAGCGAAAAACGCCTCGTCTTTCAGTACCTCAGTATTTGAAGGAATTCCAGAAGAGCGATCGCAAGAAAACAAGCCTGCTGAATCATAACGGGGGACAGCTACGTCGAGATAGAGATGCAAAAAGCTCTGTTCTGATTACATGGCAAATATCATTTGACCACATACAGCAAGCCGAGCCGGCGGCAGCGGGCCTCCTATCACTTATGAGTCTATTCGACCGCCAAGGTATTCCTGCGTCTTTACTACAGCGTCATTTGGCGAAGGCAAGCGACGACACCGGGGAGAGTGAAACAGATTCTAGCATAGACGATGAGTTTGAAGAAAATATACTGGTTCTAAGGGATTACTCCATAATCTCTATCAGTGTTGATGGAGCAACATTCGAAATGCATCGGCTAGTACAATTGGCTATGCGTAAGTGGCTCGAGGCCCACGGACAACTCAAACAGTGGAAGCAGCAATTCATTGAGATACTTTGGTGTGAATTTCCAGAAGCAAATCTCGAGAACTGGGCGGTTTGCCAACCGCTCTTTTCACATATACAGTCTGCTGTCATGCAATCACCGGATGACGAAGGGATTTTACCAAAATGGGCCGACGTGCTTAATAGAGCAGCTTGTTTTGCGATCTCGAAAGGAAATGCTCGTGAGGGCGAGAATTTGGCAGTCTTGGCTATGAATATAAGAACAAGATTGTTCGGTCCACGACACAAGCAAACGATTGATAGTCTTGAAACGGCAGGGTGGGCATATACACTTAGCGGTAAATGGGAGGACGCAAAAATTTTGCAGCTAGAAGTCATCGAATATCGCAAGCAGACGCTCGGCTCGGAGCATCCCGAGACACTTGAAAGTATTCATGCTTTAGCCTTGACCTATTGGAATCAAGGACGATGGAAGGAGGCCGAAGAACTCAACGTGCACATGATAATGGACCGCAAACAGGTGCTCGGGCCAGATCATCCCGATACTCTGACCAGCATGGGCAGCCTAGCATTGACCTACCAAGATCAAGGACGATGGAAGGAGGCCGAGGAACTCAACGTACAAGTGGTAGAGGCCAGCAAACAGGTGCTCGGGCCTGAGCACCCCGAAACTCTAAACTACACAGGCAACCTAGCAACGGTCTACCGGGATCAAGGACGATGGAAGGAGGCCGAAGAACTCAACTTGCAGGTTGTAAAGGCCCAGGAACAGGTACTCGGGCCAGATCATCCCGATACTCTGACCAGCATGGGCAGCCTAGCATCGACCTACCAAGATCAAGGACGATTGGAGAGGGCCGAAGAACTCGGATTGCAGGTGGTGAAATCTCGCAAACGGGTGCTGGGGCCAAAGCATCCCCACACTCTGATTAGCATAAATAACCTTGCAATGATCTATAAAGATCAAGGACGATTGGACGAGGCCGAAGAACTCGGATTGCAGGTAATGGAATCTCGCAAATTGGTACTCGGTCCAGAGCACCCCAGTACTCTGATCAGCATGGGCAGCCTAGCATCGACCTACCAAGGTCAAGGACGATTGGAGGAGGCCGAAGAACTCAATTTGCAGGTTATGAAGGCCCAGGAACAGGTACTCGGGCCAGAGCACCCTAGCACTCTGATCAGCATGGGCAACCTAGCATCGACCTACCAAGATCAAGGACGATGGAAGGAGGCCGAGGAACTCAACTTGCAGGTTGTAAAGGCCCAAGAACAGGTACTCGGGCCAGAGCATCCCGATACTCTGGACAGCATGAATAACTTGGCTTATAACTTAAGGTCATCTGGTCGACTTGAAGCTGCTTTACAGCTGATGACAGAATGTTCCCGACTCTGCAGCCTAGTTTTAGGCTCTGATCACTGGCAGACTATTTCTTCAATATCTGCTTTAGATGACTGGAGTAAAAGGAGTATGAAGGACTCTCGGTCTGTCCAATCTCCTGAACCATCAACTGGAATTGGAGAGGTAGAACAGACCCAGCCCGTTTCCATGGAGGCATCTGAGCTGGCTCCTCAGGCTAGCCCACATAATCTATGAGCAGTCCTCTCGCGCTTCGTGTTCCGCAGAAAGTAGGGTCTCTCAGTTCTGCTGAACAGTCTGAACAGGGGCGCGGACTTTAGTCCGAATGTTTGTATAGAAACGACATCAATGGATATAAAGAAGCCTTCTCATCCAAGAGTTGAGCACCGTTTAAGTTGTGGCACTCCTTCATGATAAATTTAGAGCAATATATTGTGTGTGATTCATAGAAGCCAATTTCCAAAGAGACTGTTAATTGAACACCTCACTAATCATATATGGACCATGGCATCATACAGTAGTAGCAATTCAATCAAAATGGTACGGTTTCTTATCTTCCAGTTATCAAAGAGCATATAGCCTCGCTTGATCCGGGTCAACATGCAATTTATCTCATTCGACTCAGGATATATGCAAGAAAAGGCGCCAGCTCAGAAGTTATCACTCGCGAATCACCTTCATATCCAAGAGTGGCTTAGTTTGAGTAAGTGGGTGCCTGGACATGTACTCAATAATGTTACTAATCTGAGTTTTGGATACTACGCCTTGCCTAACACTTCGTGGTGTTCAATTAACATTTCCCATTTCCAATAGTACGTTGGCTCGATTAACGGTAAAGCACAGACCAAGGCTTGGCATCGCCTCCCACTTAAGCTTGCACGTCCGAAGACCCGGAGCTTCCAGCTTTGATGCACAGCTTCCAGGTCTGTATGTTTAGACGGTGTCCAAAACTTAGGGTGTGAAACTGTGCTCCCTGAATAATGCATCAACACTTGTAATGTGAAGTCGTGGCTACGGATCCTTCGTACCCCGCAGGGCCGCAGACATATACGCCCACTTGACACTCTTCAAATCCACGCTAGCTCACATCACCATCATCCTCTCTCCCTCACTTTTTTTGTTTTGAAAACAACCATTCCCCCATCCCCGCCACATCGCAATCAAAATGTCCAACACTGCAACCCCGGAAGAGGCCGACACCGAGTCAGACGTGGAATTCGAGGACGTGCCTCTAGCCGCTGCACCAAGATCAGCACCAAGAAATGACAACGATGGCACCTCCTCAATCCACTCTGTTTCTTTCCAAACAGAAGCCCCTCTATGGGTTCCGTTACTTTCTCTGCCCGAGCAACGCGCTGAGCCTATCCGTCCCGGCTCGACGGAGGAAACTCAACTGCGCGGTCGATTGAGCACAGGCATTGAAAGAATCAACTACCGCCATATGAAGTCCGAGATGGGCATGGATGGAAGCGAGACCCGAGCTTCAGAGAAAAGATTCGAGAATTTCGCCCAGTTAGCACGAGAGGTGGGGGTTTTAGTTGATTCGCTCTGGGCATCGGCGACTCGTGAGTTTATTATGTTTCTTCCCTTCCCAAATCTTCATGTTTACATGATCCCCCCTGCCCGGTTCTAACAAGCTCACATTGTTATGAATAAGACTAACAACATGCAGCGTCAATCCAAGTCGAAAGCCTAATCACTCTTGCCGGGATCACCGAAATGGCTCTCCCAACCTACAAATTCGACCCAGAGGCTACACTAACCATCCTGCATAAATTTGATTCGATCTTCGCTGCCCTCTGTACCGGTCAGCACCCGGTCACTAAAGATCCTATTCCCGGCGCGACGGCAGACCATCCGCTCGTGACGCAGACGCAGAAGGTTCGGATTCGCAGCTTAGCGGAGACGACCCGGTACAAGATCTTTTCTTGTCTTGAAGACTCTGGTTCGAGCAGTTTTTCTGAGTTGAATGAGAATGGGAATGTGGTGTACGATGATGAGCCCTTGGATGCGGATGTTCCTATGCAGCCTTGGTTGATGGAGGCTGCGAAGGTTTATGATCAGACGTTGATGTTATTGGCGGATCAGGGTGAAGGTGGTGATCTAGAAGGGGGATGTTATGCGGATTAAGTGTTTGTATGTAGGGTGTTCGGTGTCCACTGCTTTGATTGTTTTGTATGGCTTACTTGTTTAGAGTGGATACGTGGTTCTGCTGGTAGTTTCGGAAAATCAATTTATCTATTAGCAACTGGTCAAGACCGTCCTCTGTAGAGGGACTACCCACGGGTGGCAAAGTTTATTGTTTAAATGATAAACGTGGCTAATTACTATATTTTGATCCTTACATTGCTTGAATCCTCAACTACATGTTGAAATGCTGCATCATCTAACATTGAATTTAATTAAACGTACCAAGTTAAGCGCCCAAGCTAGCCCTCTAGTCCCACCACACACGCCATAGACGACAAAGAATTTTCTCGAAGACACTAGAAATCACCCCAAGAGGAAAAACACCAAAAAAAGAAATATAGTGGGGTGACCCAGCGTCAGGTACACTTGCGTCCCAAATCTCCAAGGGAGGTAATAGCGATGACCGGTCGAGTGACCCGTATGTGCAATACCTCCACCAGACGCTTGTAACGATCGAAGCGAGTCCCGGCCTTCTCTTTGGATAGAGCGTCGCGAACTAGTGTGGATTCGAGCCCTGAAAGTGGAGCCTCTTTGGGTTTTGGGGATTGCTCAGCCTCGGGCTTGAGCCATGTGTGCATATTTGGTCTAGTTTAGTTTAGCATTCGGATTAATGGAATTTCAAACGTTCGCCCCATTAAAAAATCATGATTTCATTGATTCATTTCAAGGCTCTCGACAATACATTCCGATGTCTATTCATAGGGTATGCCCTTATTTCCTAATTCCGGGTGGAGAGGAACTCAGGTTCCATGGTTCACGCGCCCAATTAATAATGTGTCTTTGTTGGGAAATACGCGGTCTTTCCGCGTCGTGTCGTGTTCGCGTTGATATTACACACTGGGTAGATATTACAGACTATACTTAGTACATTCTATGCATTGTGATAAAGTATAGCTTCACTCCTTCTCCCTGGCCTGCAGGGAGGTTATGACAGGCTGAATCCACATAGGTTAAATCTTGTGTGAGGTTGTGTAACTAGGGCAGCAACACGAGATGCAAGGGTTTTTTCCCGAAGATTTGGGCATCAATCGTCTGTTTCGTACTGATCTCATAGATCAACGGGTCCCCGATCCCCTTGCTCATACCAGTCTCATCGAGGGATGTACAGTAAGATCAAACTCTGTATGAGCTCGATCTGGAAACAAGGGTTCCAGGATATGCACACCTTATTCTACTGAAGTGAACACTTAGTTATTGCACGCTTGTTGAATAAGCGTCGATAATCAGAGCGAATGAAAACGCGTCTCGCCAAGCGGGAGCTTTTGCCTCCACGCCAAGCTTGATCCCAAAGCTCCTCGGTAATTCGAATACGACTAGAGACGGACCCCCAACCAATCACCAGCCAGAAACAGCCATGCTCGAGTCCCATGGTTCTGGTTCAGGTCGATGTTGCTCAGCTTGTATTGTGCACCGGGTGACGTATTGCATATCCTTGCGTTGTAAGCGCGGGAGAAGGTCCGACATGGATCTGAGAACCTTGCTTCGAGAAGGTTTACAGCCGAGGACACCAGTACCTGGAGGGTACCGCACTGCAGCATATTATTTTGTCTAGCGGGCGTGGTGCCCTGTATGTACTGCTGACCTTGATTACCGATCAGGTCATGCCCCTCCTCCAGCTTGAAGCTGCAGGTTTTCTAAATCGGGGTTTCCAGTTTTTTTTTTTTTCTTTTCTTTTTTTTTCTTGTCCTTTATGTATCGGGCTGACACCCTGGTGTATGGTGTCTTGGTTTTACCCGCGGAGGCCCCATTTCCACGGTTCTGTGGCGTCTCTGGTGGAGCTCTTCTGTTTCCGTTTGTTCTGCAGGCTTGCGGACATCAGAAGGATTTGGCTTAGCTTGGGACAATAGACCCTGCATTATATAGATGCAGATAATATCTAGTTTGCAAGCGAGGTACATTAATCTAGTCCACGGGTGTAGCTGTGGCTCATGGAATACCTTCAGGTATGGTATTTATGATCTCAGACTACCCCATCTAATATTCTGATAAGCATTGAGGGGATGCGACAAGTCACATTCAAAGGGTAGCGACAGGCGGTCCTTGCAGATAAATGCACTCCCTTGGATGGCTTCCCTGCGTTCAAAATATTCTTAGTTTTGGCTTTAATCAATACTTGGAAGGCAACCCCATGGAAATTATGCAGTGACCGGGTAAAATGGAACGTTTAGGTAGAGATCGGCTGAGGAGCTGGGGGTGGGTTTACTATGCGATTCTGCATAGAAACTAGTACCCCGGAATCTGGTTTCGGCAGTGATATCATCTGCATACCAGACATCACCTGTATCGAGAGTAAATAGTAAATAAAGGATATAATTTCCGTGGATACTACCGTACTCTGTAGTTATGTAGTTATTCACGAAGGTCTACAGTATTATGTAAATGTAAAAAAAAGGAAAATAACATGACCATACCGTACCCTGGATTACCTGGTAATCTCACGTAAAACGAACCAAATCCCTCCCTTAGTAGCGTAATGGGCTTTCCCACTTCCCCTCTAACTCGCAGAATCTGAGATTTCAATTCTTCGTTCCCCTCCAACCTTCTTCATCCCTCCTTTCCTATTGTTCCACCTCTCGGTTTGCGGATTTCGTTCTGTCTTGCGCTTCGGGAGTTCTTCTCAGGTTTTCATCACCTTTTTTCGTTTTGAAATTTGCCAGGTTCTTCCTCCCCTTGGTAAGTCGTGTGTTCGCTCTAAAGCCTCTTTCATCATCGCCTCCCCAGTCCTGCTCTCACCAGCCACAACTACATCATTATCTTCCCTCAAAATCAAATCCATGCCGGGGTCAGAGTCCATCGCCTCACTTTCGCCATTCTTTACATTCATCGGTCGCTCGCTCGCGCCCGCCATGGCCGAGATCCCAGCTTGCCTCGGAATATCGCGCCGCTGAACCCTCCACCTTGCGCCGGTCGCTTCTCTTCCACGATCGCAGTCACTTGTCGCCAGCGTCGCAGAAACGTTACGGTCTGATCGCATGGGTTAAATGGACAGTGGGCGATGAGAAGTGGATCCTGGTGGACGGTCACAATTCAACGCTGGAACCTGGACGGAAACGGCCGGCGCATGGTGCGGGACCAAGTGATTCAGCACTCGCTATCCACAACTTGCTCTGCAACATCCGATTCTTTGCCAAAAAAAAAAAAAAAAAAAAAAGTCTTACCTACTCCGGCGGTTTCCGTTCAAACCATCAAATTGCGCTTAAGCGGAGTGCTGCCCGAAAGACAAAATACTTGGTTTCAGTGCGGTTTCCGGCATATCGTCGCGGCTGAAGTTTGCGGCAGCCTTGCCATTTGACAATCATCGGGACCGCTTTCACTCCGCCCCCAACAAATATCGGACCAACTTCAGCTTCACCTGACCCGGGCGTGGATCTTGATTTCAGTTTCCCCACACATCTTTGCTATCACATCTCTTTTCTTTATATTCGCTCTTCTTTTTTGGAGCGTTTGATGCATGCGCCTCTATTTCTTCTTTCTCACTTTCCTATGACTTCCACCTTCTAACACTTTTTGATCAGGAAACCTAACGCCCATCTCTTAGTTTTTGGGTTCACGAAGTGCTTCTTGATCTTACGGTCTTTCCTTAACGACTCAACGAAATTTCAGTCGACCAGACCGTTTTATATTCTTACGTCGAATTTTCGGATACGTTTGATTGCACAATGTCTTTCAACAACTTCGATTCCTTCCCCAACCAGGCTGATGCCGCCGCCGCTGGGGCCCCCGCTCCTGCTGACACCAACATGACCGGCCAGGCTGACCCTGCCACTGCTGGTTTCCAGGGCGCTGCTCCCGATGGATCCGCTCCCGTTCCCCAGCAGGGTGCTGATGGCAAGACCACCCTGTGGTACGTTTGATATCTACTGTTTTTATCTCATATCTGCTCCTTGGATATAGGACTAACAGATTTGGAACAGGATGGGTGAGCTTGAGCCTTGGATTGACGAGAACTTCATCCGTAACCTCTGGTTCCAGATGGGTGAGCAGGTCAACGTCAAGATGATCCGTGACAAGTTCTCTGGGTAAGACCACGATTGCCTGCCCATATTTAACTTTTCGATGATTCCCAAGGTCCTAATGTTGGTAGTAGGAGCAATGCTGGCTACTGCTTTGTCGACTTCTCTTCCCCGGCTGCCGCTGCCAAGGCCCTCTCTCTGAACGGCACTCCCATGCCTAACACCAACCGCGTCTTCAAGCTGAACTGGGCCACCGGCGGTGGCCTCGCTGATCGCAGGTAAGCGCAACTCCTGTAATAGATATTTCGTCATCAATGCATTGTGGCTAACGTAATTTCTTTGAAACTTTCAGCCGCGATGACCGTGGTCCCGAGTACTCCATCTTCGTTGGTGACCTTGGCCCCGAGGTTAACGAATACGTTCTTGTCTCCCTTTTCCAGAGCCGCTTCCCCTCGTGCAAGTCCGCCAAGATCATGACCGACCCCATCAGCGGCATGTCCCGTGGCTACGGTTTCGTTCGCTTCTCGGATGAGACTGACCAGCAGCGCGCCCTCACTGAGATGCAGGGTGTCTACTGCGGCAACCGTCCCATGCGTATCTCCACCGCCACCCCCAAGAACAAGGGTCCCGGTGTTGCTGCCAACATGGGCGGCATGCCCGGTCCCGCTGGCATGTACCCCCCCATGAACGGTCCCCCCATGGGCTTCTACGGTGCTCCCCAGCCCATGAACCAGTTCACCGACCCCAACAACACCACTGTGTTCGTCGGTGGTCTGTCTGGCTACGTTACCGAGGATGAGCTCCGTTCCTTCTTCCAGGGATTCGGCGAGATCACCTACGTCAAGATCCCTCCTGGAAAGGGCTGTGGTTTCGTTCAGTTCGTTCAGCGCCACGCTGCCGAGATGGCCATCAACCAGATGCAGGGCTACCCCATCGGTAACTCCCGCGTTCGTCTGAGCTGGGGTCGCTCTCAGAACAACTCCGGCCCCGCCGGCAGCCCCTACCGCCCCGCTCCCCCCCTCCTCCCATGTACCCCTCCATGGGCATGCCCCCGGCAGCCCAGCACTACGGCGGGTTTGCCCCAATGAAGGTTAGCAGTCACCCCGGCAGCCCAGCACCAGAACACTCTTGAGTTAAAGGCTCGGTCGGCTGACTCTTACATTCTCTCTTCATAGTAAGCGTTCCTTTATTCAAGAAAGCACCAGCAGGAGTTGTTTGCATCATTTCAATGATGAGTCCCCCTTTGTGTGATAAACAAATTTGCTATTCCCCCTGGTTTCGAGACTCAGCGCTCTATAGCTCTTGATGAGCATTCGTTTCCTCCTGTGCTACGCATTTCCGTGAGCGCTTATTATCCTAGCAAGATGAGCCCCCCGTTTTTTATTTTTATTTCACGTCTCTTTTTGTTACCCAGGATCGTGGACGTCTTTTTTTTCGTTTCCCCCTCTTGTATCCCCCACACAACGTTCGTACTGCTTTTTTAACGTTGTGTTTCCTTATCTCAATGCCCCTTTCTTTATTTACGTCTATGCTGCTATTTTTCGATTTTTCCTCCCCGCCCTGGGGTCCTTGTTCGCGTGTAACGAAAGTGCGTATTTTTCATGCGGTTCTTTTTTACTCTATACTCCTTGGGCAGGCATTCTGCGAAAAGTTCCACTTCTTCCATCCCTCGCAATCTCTATTTCCTTTGTCCTTTTCTTTCTTCCATCGAGCAGCCAAATTGAACTATGTTCGCTTCGACTACTGTTGCGTTTCGCCGTTCCTTTCCTTGTCTTTCTTTCCTTGTTAGACTGATGACGGCTTGTACAACACGCTCTGCTTCGTGCGTCTCCGCGTTTGTCGAATTTCGTTCTATAACCATTGTCATGCACTCTTTCTGATTTTGACGTCTCGTGCATCTGGCGCCCGTCTTGGTACTGATCTTCTACAATGCTCTCTCCCTCTCTTCAACCAACCTAAATCGGGTTGGGATCTGGAGTTTGGAGCAGTGCAGCAACTTCAGTTGACGGCTATTCATGCCAGCGACTCGAGACTCCCTGTAGCTGTGGAATCATGGTTCTGGCGCACCTGTGGAGGCGTTGTCTTATTTTGTTTCCCGGATTCTGTTCTGCATTGACTGAGTCTTGTCATGGTTAGCCAATTTCGTATCTTGTAACATTCGGAGACTATGTCTCGGTCTTTTGCTGGCGTTCTTGTCTTTGGCTTGGATGATTCCCCCTTCGCTATATCATCTTTGTTCCGCCATTCCTTTGGGAATTTGAGGGATTTCGACAGAAATACAGTATGATCGTATTCAACTTGGTTCATGTAGACTCAGTCTTGGTAAAGGGTTGCAGTAGAGAGTTTAGCGTAGGCGTGTCATATCTCTTAATCTTTTTACTCCTCTCTACATGCCCTGAGTAATCTCTCATGTTATCTGAATTAGTGCTCTCATATGTCCATGATAGTGATTGGATCTTGCTCACTCTGTGATAGAGTATAGATCGGTTGGGGATGGAACTGTTCACCCGTTTGCACCTTCCTTATGGCCGTCACTATGTGTTCCTTCTCTGTGGTATTGTTTACTTCTGATCCCATTCCATCCGGTCCAAATAAAGCAGGTGCGTCTGCCATATATCACACCACTTCAACAATTCTTCAAAAATCCTTCACCATCGTTGTTGTTTTTCCCCACTCTCCATTCTTACTACTACTTACAAGGGACCACCAACCGATATCATGCGTTACGAAAACTGGGATGTTTTGCTCTTCCCCGAAGCTTGCAAAGTGCCCATCCAGGAGTTCAAAACGCAATGCTTCGTGACCAAAGATACCGAGTCCCCCTACCTTCAGATTTCTGCCTCCATGAGTCCTCCGTCCTACTATCCGGCTCAGGGCAACGTTGGTCAAGTCCCGGTTTTGACGACCTTCATTCCGAGCCTGCCCAAAGATAGTTGCTTTCGTGTCTCCATTCACAGCTGGGACAGGCCGCGCCCCAGCCGCTTCATGGAGAAGTTGATGGAACCAGAGGATGTGTTGATGTTTGAGGGCCGGGTCTTCATCGACGGGCAGGTTGTCGCGTAAGCATTTTCAAGGCTGGCTGTGAGAGCTGGCACTTGAAATCCGGCGGGCTTTGGGATATCCAAACAGGCTGACGGTCACTAGTGGCGGTGTCTTTGGTCAGAGGACCATGTGGCCCTATGTTATCGGTATGTTCATGCGATTTTCGAGCTCAGCTTGAAGATTATGTGCTGATTACTCTGGATTAGATTTTAGTTCCCGTATGCGATGCCCCTCGTCCCCTCCAGGAACATGTGCTAAGTATTTTCCAGATATCGACCGTGACGGCAATCAAGACGTTCTTCGCTTCCCTCCTTTCCACCACGAGATCCTGGATCAACAACACTGGGATGCTGGAGACCCTTTTGGCCGGATCAAGGTAATCCTTTCCGAGGGGTTTGCTCGTCCAAACCGGTCTCCTCCGTTTGAGAGGGTCAAAGATGTGATCTCTTTGTCTTTCCAGCACGCCCCTCTAAGTAAGTATCCTGTGATCGATGCTACAAGAAATGAAATTGCTGACAGGACAACAGGCATCTTGGAATATTCCAACATTGCCTGGCCCAACTCTAACATGTGGACCCAGGCCTTGCGAACTGGGACCAAAATCGACTCCACTGGAAAGACTGGCGGTGCCGGGGCTGATGATACTCTTCATGGCCACTCTCCATCCCGACCAGAGCCTCGACTCCTACAAACCACCAGCAGCGAGTCCAGTAGCACTCAGAGTGGAACTTCCAACGCATGGGCCTCCAATGCATGGGTTTCCAACCGTGCATTTCCCTTCCCTGTATCTCAGTGGGACCGCCAGGGGCCAGAACGTCGATGGGGCTTCTATCCAGAGTGTTTCCTTGCACCACTTCCAACCGAACAAGTTATTGAACCGTTGATCACCGATGACGCCTGGAACCATCGAGGCGCCCGATCATCTCGCGAAGATGTTCCCATGCCAGACTACTCTAGCATCGGTAGCAGCCGTGCCATGTCGAGCGTGGCTGGGATGAGCTACGAACACAGCAAACAAGCCAGCATGTCGACGCCAATCGATGACGATCAAATCAACGAGCTCATCCAAGCCCTTACACCAACCAAAGTACCACCCGCCACTGGCACTCGGGCTCCTTCCAATACCCCGTCGACTTTGCTTGCAGCAGTAAAGCCCTCTGCTGTAAGCGAAGTCAGCCATGGCAGTACCCGCACCTCTGCTCTGCGAGAACTCTCACAGCCCAGTACCCGTGATGTCTCCGGATCGAGCAACATATCTCTATCAGTTGAGAAGATCACAACTCCATCCAAACTTGTTAACAGTCCCAGTGGCAACATCAATGGCAAGAAGGAACGGACTAAGGAAAACTCCAAAGAATTCCCGCAGAAGAGTTCCCGGGAGGATGTAGTCGAGGACCCCAAGGAGCATGACACGCCCCAGGAGAAGAAGATTGACAATGAGAAAGTTGTTCAAGAGAGCGAAGGACCTATTTCTGTATTGCTGTGAAACGAAGGGCATCACTGGGGTTGCCCTCTATTTTTATACTGTTTATCATGTATTAATGTATTAATATCCGAGACGATTGAGATCAAGAGTCAATGCCAAAGAATTTCGTGTACTTTAGAGCATATTCCTCGTTCTAGTCGTTTACATCGTTTGATTCATTTGAGTTAAGTGAGAGAGCGTGTATTGCCTTCCTGCCTAATTTGCATGTTGTGATTTCTTCCTTCCTCTCACTCACTCAATTTCTTTCCCCCTCCATGCTTCTCTTCCTTCGTTGACGTTTCACACTTCGTGTTCTTGTCACTCAGTTTACGTGTTCAACCTTCTCACTTTCAATATCCCAGTTCCGATTCCCATTCCTCCTCAAAGTGCTTCGTGGCTATGGAGCTGCCACATCTGTATGAGCTTTTCCCTACGAAAAGTCCTGAGGCTTCTCAGGATCCAGGAACACCTTTCAGCATGCCAGACAGATCTCGGCAGCTGATCTCTCCACTGGTTGGACTAAGCTTGAGCAATGCCCTTGTTCTCTCTGGTCCTGGAATTGCCTCTGCTACTTCTGGCTCTGGAACTATTTCTGTTCCTTCTGTCCACATGCCAACACGTGCCCTGGAACAGGCCTACCAGCTGGCTCCTTGGGAGAGTGTGAATCACACTTACAATGGCTCAGCAGCTGCAGACCCTTCGTTCACATTTGTGATGGAAGGCAACCAGGAGCCTCAGCCTCAGCTCCCGGCTTGGCAACTTTTCGAAGCGAGCATGTTGCAAGCTTTGAACCCTGACGCTCAGGTCTCAGATGGCACAGAAGAGGTAGCTCCGATTCGTGATTCCAACTCTCTGCGTGTCGCTTCTCTTGCGGAGAGTGCGGGTCGTGAAATCGTTCCGTCTAATCGCCATGATCTGGAGCTAATCCAGGATGATCCGGGTGATCTTCCCACAGTGGAGTTTGGGAAGATCCCCCGGTCTGTGTATGGCCTATATGATGCAGTCCAGCCTGCTCTAAAGCCAGTGAGTCCAGAAAAGATGATGCTGATGAGCCGTTGTGGCTATGACAGCTTGGACTAACCACTGGATAGACTACGATGGAGTCGGTCGACGTGGCACAGCTTCAAGACAGCGAGGTCCTGTTCCTCTTTGGAGTATTTGGTATCATGGCCAAATTGAACCCAAGATATCAGTTCAAATATGGTGGCTTGGGCGGGGAAATGGTCGGCATGAAGCTTACGCTGTATGGCTACACAGTCTTTGCGGAGCCTAAAAGTGCCTCGGCCAATGAAGCCAGAGTCTTAGGCTGCAGAAGAGCTCTGGCCAAACTGCGAGAGGACAACCCGCAGTGGCCAGTACCTCCTGAACCCAATTCTGGTTGTCCTACTGGCCCAGAGTGGAATTGGCCAGCACTACTCGAAGGTGAGAGCTAGGTCTTTTGATAATATTTGGGAGCCAATTGAACGGAATACTAACCCGTGTATGGCTCCAGAGTTCTGCGGAAATGAAAATTGGTCATTCTCTCTTTACAACCCCACATTGTATGGCTCTGACACTGACACTGAGTGGCATTGCGACATTTCTGTGAATGGCCGTGTTTTCCGCACGGGTTGTCCATCTTACAGCCCGGAACAAGCACAAAATACGGCGGCTCACATTGCATTGCACACAGTGTTGGTGTATGCAAATATTCTCCCAGGGTTCATCTTACCATTTGACCACCCATCCTTCGAATTTAAGAAGGCAAATGGGTTCAAATTCAAGGGAGAGACCTCGGCTGATACCGTCACTGTAACTCCTATGTCGGCTTTGCCGACTCGTATCCTGAACAGCTCTATGCCGGCTTCCGTCATGGACAGCATGGAGGTTGCCTTCATCTCGCGCGGCTCACGTGGCTCGCGCGGCAAGGGCAAAGGAAAGAAGGCACAGAAGAGACTTGCAAGACGTGGTCCTAAGCCTGTGAAGGCTCCGACTCCTCCCAAGACTGGGAAAGGATCGAATCTTCCCAAGACTGACATAGACTCGAATCTCATTCCTTTGACCAAAAGTCGCTTGGCTCCTCTATTGATAAAGCCGGCGGTTGTCGAGGATCCCCTGGCTCGCCTGAAGAACATGCAACGGGAGCTTGGAGGGATGGCCACTGACTCGTCCTACCACGCGCTTTTGACTCGTAAGTACCATGACAACTTGAATCATTCTGGCTCTGAGCAACTAACTGAGTCTTGAATTTGTTTTCACAGGTATGTGTTCTATCATGGGGGCCAACATTCCTGACATTCGTTATGAAAAGAATCCGGATGATTCTTCGCCAAGCGGTTGGATGATCCGTGCCTGGTTTGATCTCAAGGATCCATACCTGAGCCGCGCCAGTCCAATCATGCTGGCAAGAACCACCAAGATGGAGGAGAAGATTGCAAACTCTCTTGGTGTCAAGAAGTTGATGCTTTATCTTCTCCGCATGACTCAGGAGGACGTTGGTCTCATCTCGTTAGATCCAGATTACGCAAAGGAGTTTCCGTTTCTGAAGGCGTTGGAAGTGGAGATTGAACAGCGTCTGATGAAAGATGCCATGAAATTGCCCAAGTAATTGTGATGATTGTGTCCCATGATCCCCTGTTGTAATGATGATGAAACGAAATGAGGCTGGTCGATGGGGTTCCCTGGGTACAAGTATGTGACTGTTGAGTGTGGAAGGTCGAGACGCGCGTGTGTGGTTCTATCTGTTGTTTTCCCTTTGTTTCCCATGCAGTTTTGTCAGTATCAGATAGCCGGCGGACAAGCTCTCTCACAAATTGCATTCAGATTTAGGTTCTATCCGGTTCAAGACAGACAAGTAACCCAATCCTCAAGGATTGGATCTGACCCAGTTGATGTGCCAATTCATCTTGAATTTGCAAATCCTTCCGCGATATGTCCCAAATACTCACTGCAGGATTTACGGGAAAGTGAGAAGGAAATACTCTTTCAATTGACTCCCCATGGCTTCCATGTGCCTATAGGTTCATGCTTGATCCAGTTTCAAATGTTCTTAAACTGCATACATGGCAATTTTTGAGTATCCAGCTTGTCCGCCGTGACTTTGACCTGAGCAGCGTAATAGAAGTCTCCCTAATCGTAGCGCTTCGCCCCGTACATCATACTACGATGCATTCTTAAAGAAACATGCGTGGCAACAATATATGGATATAAATTCGGTCCCAGACAAACAGCTCGATGAAAGCGGATGTGGGCATTATCCAAAGAAACAAGACATCGCGCGTTGACCAAGTTTAGAGCCTGCTATCCCTCAGTACTACCATGGTAACCTTAGAAATCCAGCACCAATCCCTTAGAGCCCAACATGAATCCCCATCTGGGGTATCATCCCTAAGATCGACGTTCTTTTGGCCTCCCTGACCCCAAAATAGGTGGGAGAATCCCGTTTCGAGATGAGAAAGCCGATTAAGAAATGAAAAGAAGAGAAATGAAATGGTGGAGTGATAATCCAATAATAAGGCAACTGTCCAGTACCTGTGCACCTAGATAATGTGGAGCTGGCGTATGTCAAGACTGAAAAAACAAAGGCAGGATCAATCTCAACTGGGATGAGTAATTGAGATCAAGACAAAAAGAAGGGAAAATTGGCATAGCGCTGGGAATACTAAGGGCTATCAACATGGCCATGTTGAAAGAGCAAGAGATTAAGTAACCGCGAGATAAACAGTAGTAGTAATAGAAAGGAAAGAAGGGAAGCCAAAACTCGTAGGTCACAGTGCACTAATCTCGAATACAGAACAAATCTCCTGGGTCAGTCCGAACAATGATCGTTTCCGGACTTGTTGGGGAGGGAGAGAATGAGGGGATAATGCGACCCCTCTAAACACACCAACGCCAATCTCATATCCATGTGGAACAAAAAAAAAAAAAAAAAAGTAAGCAAAGGGAGAGAGAAACGAGTATCCGCGGAGAAGAATAGGCAAAGGTAAAAGAACTGCCAAATCAAATCAAATGTACAAAACAAGGGTATATCGGAGAGGTTTAAAGCACCTGAAGAGGACCATCAAGACTTTTGCATCGTTCAGAGACCGTCACCGGCCCCAGTTTCAACACCATCGGTGTTATAGGGCATGCTGGGGTCGAAGCCGAAGTCGGTTCCAGCAGCATCGGTATTCAAGAATGTATCAAAGTCAAAGCTCTCCAAGATATCGGGGTTATCCAGAGCGCTGAAGTCGAGATTGAAGGGAGTGTTCTATTCAGGAATTAGTAAACTGCAGCAGAAGCAACCGAAAAAAAAAAAACAGGGAGACGTACATCAGTCATGCTCATATCAGTGGCGAATGGCTGAGACTGGTCTGGTGTAGACTGAACCATCGGAGGAGGGGGAGGAGCCGATGTTTGCTGAGGTGGTGCGTTTGCGTTTGCATTGGCTCCACCCTTGAAGGTGTTAGTGGGAGGATGAGGCGTGACTGGAGTGGGCGGGTTCGGCGTTTGCGAAGGGTCGGCGGACTCAGCAGACGCGGCAGCAGCGGCAGCCTGGCCCTTCTTGTTGCCTCCCTTAGGTTGATTCTTCTTGTCTCTCTTCTTGGGCGCAGGCTTGGAAGGTGGCTGAGGAGTAGGTGGCGCATTACTGCCAGCAGGAGACTCCTGGGCACGGCCGGCGTTACCTCCAGCGGTAGGCGGTGCTTGAGGTGGAGGCATGTTGCCTCGTTCCTGCGGCGTACCAACTTGAGGCTGAGTCGCAGGAGAATGCTGTGGCATTTGTCCTGGCGGCCACTGACCACTAGGAACGCGGTTAGCAGCATTGGCAGGAATTGGCTGGCCCATCTGGGGACCGCTAAAGGACGGGTTGGAGCTTGGGGGTCGCATGTTGGGCCCGCCCTGTCCAGGGAAGAATTGAGCTGCCATATCAGGCATCTGACCGTTGAGGTGCATAGATCCTGGTGATCCGCGGTTCTGACCAAGGTCACCGGCGCTGGGTGATCCGGGAAGGCCGGTTTGAGGCATCTTAGGCGTGCCCCGTTTCATTTGATCGCTCGGATTTGGTGATGCGCCCGTCCGACTGTTCGGGGAGGTGCCTGGTGGCAAGCCTCCCTGTGGCATCGGCTGGCCATCACGAGACATGGTGTCCTGCTCCTGGCGTGCCATCATCAGGCGGCGCTTGTTCTGCTGCTCGAGCAGCATAAGCTGCATCTGATAATCTTGGAGAGCGTGGTTGCCGCCGTGCTGACCATTCGGTGTGCCTGCCATCCCGGGGCGGACCTGAGTGAGTTGACCGTTGGCGTTGTAGTACTCTCCGCCCATTTGGTACATTGTCTGGCCGTCAGGCATCGTCATCAGATCCCCCTGGTTTGGCATCACACCGGGGTTCATCATACCACCATTCGGAATCTGGGAAAT
Source organism: Penicillium sp. 91 TS-2023 (assembly GCA_030710325.1). Taxonomy (NCBI): domain Eukaryota; kingdom Fungi; phylum Ascomycota; class Eurotiomycetes; order Eurotiales; family Aspergillaceae; genus Penicillium; species Penicillium sp. 91 TS-2023. Next base: position 5,252,629 of record JARWGP010000021.1, on the reverse strand, counting down.
TGCTGAGCGCGAGTGATGAGAGGCTAGGTTCTGAGCATATAATACCTGCATGGATTTTTGTTGCGCTGCAACCTGTCCCGGTGGAAACTGCTGCTGGAATTGCGACGCGTTCATTCGCGGAGGCATTCCGTTCGGCATCATCATCTGTGGGTTTTGTCCCTGCATGCCTTGTCCTTGTCCACGTCCTCCAGGTGCCAACTGCTGTCCGTTCGGGTGGCCGTCGAGGCGAGGCTTTTTCGACGGCGAGGGAGCGTTGTCGGTGGAGGCAGGGGATTGTGGTCGATTTCCGTTCATGTCCTCCATAGACTGTTCGCGGGCCAACTGCTGCATCATATGCATCTGCTGCTGTTTCTGGAAGGCTACCTGCTGTGGGGTTCTATAGTTAGGGGAGGCAAGTTGTTAGTAAATGATCGCACCACTTCCAATATACTTGGAAAGGATGCCAAAGGAGGTGTTGCATACAGTCCGGTAGTGTTATTCGCCAACGCGGTCTTTAATTGGCTGTTGCCGGGATGCTGGACCATGCCAGGGCGGGGACGCATGTTCATCTGATTCCCCATGTGGCCGGGCATCATAGGTTGCTGCGGTCGCATCATATGATTTTGCTGTTGTTCGCGGAGGCGCATCAAGTTCTGTGATCTCATGTCAGATTCAAAAAAAAAAAAGGCACCCATGCGAGTGCAGTGCCCACGAACCTGAGTATGTTGGAGGTATTGCCTCACTTCATGACTGTTGCCCTTCTTTCGCTGGGCCCAGAAAAATTCCCAGAAGAGACTAAACCAGTCCAAAAGGAATGAAGACTGCAGACTTTCGCTAGGGAGGTTGGGGCGAGGGAGATCATCAGGGATCTTAATCTTCTCCCCATCCTTTCCATCCGTCATCATCGCATCGCCATCGATTCCGTTTGCATCGTCGCGCCGATTACCGGGGCTCGTCTTAACACCTGAGTCAGTGTTAATTTTGATGTTTTCATCCTGAACAAGCGCGCGGGCGCAGTCGTGATAACCACGTTTCAAAAAGTAGTCATAAATATAGGTGTTGAGGTTGTTGATCATCTGTTCAGGGATATTCATGGTGCCGTCATTACGAGGAGCCGTAGAGCCGTTGTTCATCATCGGGACACCACCCACAGGGCCTGCCATCCCAGGGTTCATGCCGACGTTCATCTGGTTCATGGTGGCGAATGGTGGAACAGCAGCCACCCTTGCCGAGGTATTTTTATCAAGTGCGATTCCAAATACTCAAAGCGATCGGAACTTCCAAGCGCGCATCCACCGATTCAGGCGATGAGGCCTAACGCGGGGTGGAGAGAGCGACGCGTGGGAATGGGATAGGGAGAAGCGGTCAAGGCGCTTCGGGCGGCGGAATGAATCCGACCAACGAATACTCTCCAGGGGGTATATACGCGTAAGAACGGTGCGCGCAGATGAAGTGAATCCACTATCGGTACGGAAGAAGGGTTGCGATGGAAATTTGCGGCGGTTGACAGACGTCTTCTCCAGGTGGGAGCCACGCGACGAGATAGGGAAAAAGGATCTAAATCCGGGTGGCGCAGAGAAGCACTCTCAGATAAGCCCCGGCAGCTGTGGAATCCGACCGTTAGAAGATGAGGCCCCAATGCATCAACGAGTGAAAGTAAATTTGAGAGACAGATGAAAAGCGCAGTCACTAAGGTTTGAGCGATGACGGAGATACCCAGGAGGCGGGAAGAGCGTAGTGAAACCAGTGAAACCAGCAAAGATGGGGGCGGGCACTTTTGGGGGGGGGGAAGCCCGATCGGGCCGGTAGACAGAACAAATGGGGTATACCAAGCGCATCAAGAGAAGGGGAAGGATCTCACCAAGAGGGGAAGAATGAGAAGGGTTGAAGGTGGAGTCTCGCAGTGAAGGGGAAAAGAGGAGCCGGGGGGTAACGGCGACTTGCTACTGCTCTTTCTCTCTCCAGTCTGTTCTCTGTTCTGAGGAATCGCTTGCTCGGATCGGATTAACGTGGGTTCCCGGGGCTGGGGATGGCGCTATCAGGCGTATTTCTGGGCATGCAAGGCCAAAAGTGGGCTGGGGTTCAGAACAGTACAACGTAGAAAGCAGAAAGAATTTCAGTGAAAGATGGAATCAGAAAGATGCCCAGATATAGTAGATGATCCGAAATGTGACAGAATCAAGAATCAGAGAAAAGAAGTGCAGAAGAAATTGAGGAAGGTGGAAAGGTCCGATCAGGCGCGAGAGGCAAGTTAATATGGGTCGATTGATACACCATATGGATCCCGCAAGTCTAAACTCAAGACTCCGCGCAGAGTATAGGATCGACGATCGGGCCAATCAAGACAATCAACGGGGAGAAGATAGAGACAAATGGAGAAAGGAAATATGGAAGGGAAAAGGGAAGAATAAGAAAAATTGATCTGTAGGATTTTTTTCTTTCTTAAAGTGGCGGAGGTATGTATTGCCCAGATACCGTATTATTACACATTACACTCCCGCATGTTATGCATCGACACTTCGATATAGATCTTATATCAACATAGGCCTACGCGACCTAGCCAAATGATCTCGATCAAAATTTTCATCCTTGCTTGTTAAAGGGAAAGGTTAAAAGGAAGTTTCAGTCAAAAGTCTAATCCCTAAAAATACACTGGGAACCGATCCGATGCCAGGATAAATCGTGTGGCGGGGAGTTGGTTCCTACTGCTGATAGATCATAAAGCCTAATGCTGCGCAGAAAAAAAAAGAACAAGAATAGAATTTCAGTCCTCAAATCATTACCCATAATAACCTGCCGAAAACGCCGGTGGATGCTCTTGCGCCATCTTACTCCTCTTCCGGAGGCATCTCGTCCTCGATGTATCGAACCAGAGAGACCCGCATCTCCGTAGTGTCATCACCGCGCAGCACATCGCTCACAAAGTGCGCCTCGATCTGCATTTGGACCTGGATTCCGGGTCAGCGATCGGACCCAGCATAGAGGACTCCCGGAGATTTAGATGTAAAAAGAAATAAGAGGGCAGGGGGGAAGTTACCATCTCTAGCGATCCCCGAAGCACACCGCACAGGATGTTGGAGAACCAGAGCTCATCTTGGGCTCGGCCATCATCTGGTAGTTCGACAAAGTCTGCCAGAGGGTTCTCATCAAAGATCAATGAGAACTGGTTGTTGTCACTGGACCAATTGGTGACTGTTGGTGCCACATTCAGAAAGATCTTGAAGCCCACCTACAAATAGAAGATCAGTCGGCTGCAACTTTCCCACAGAACTATCCTGACTCACTTTGGCAATCATATCGGCGGTCTCGCGGAAATTGGCACACCGACCCACCCCCGACTTGGCCAGGAAATCCTCAATCAATCGCATACCGATATTGTAACCCATCTTATCCAATTGCTTGTTCACATCCTGATAGTTGCTGTCGTAGTCTTGGCATAATTGTGCGACAATGGTACCATAGGTTAATGTGACTAGCTCCGCATTGACTTTATCGATTCTTGTTCTGCATTCGGGAGACCAAGTTAGACGGTGAAAATTCAAAGGAGTGACGTCGCGGGATAGGTTGAATCAAGCTGCTCTATGGCGCGCAGTGGTTTCCGGGCTTACTGACTTCCATATTCTATCCAGCAAGTCATTAGCAAAGATGTTTATTATCCGGAGTCAAGCTCACTCACTCTTCTCCTATTCTGGAGGCTTTTGTAGCTGACATGGTGGATAGATTATATGCGCTGCCCAATCTCGATATTGGTTGATTCAGTTAACAGGATTTGGATACAGTAACAGAAAGACGCAACTAGTTGCAAGGTTCCGTGAAGGTTGACTGCGGGGAGTGCAAGTTGCTGTAGCTGTCTCCGTACACAATTGGGCTCACCGCCCGAAAGAGTGGGATTATCATTCTTCCCGCTGTCTTCAGATTATCAGGGAATCTCTTCGCACTACGCTCGCCTGTCAATCTGTTCCATTCATAAATCTTCCACCGTGTGTTTGGACTTTTTGGGGTGATCCTCCTTCTATAATGTCTGGAGAAAAGCGCCCAGCCCAGGAGGCCTTTGGGTCGTCCAGCCAGCTCGTGGTGAAGCGAAAGAAGTCCGATGCCGACCTCAACCCGGGTACAGCTATCGTGAAGGGCTCTTCACAAAATGGAGCTCTTATCCAAGCTGTAAGTTGCTATACCCTTGCGATCTGGGTGGACCAAAGAGGTGGAACACTAGCTAACCTATGAATAGATCCCTCGTACCAGCGGCCTCGATGCGCCAATTATGGAACTTACTGGTGAGACGCGTTGGCCGATTGAGTGGATGAATTCCCTCTAACCCAATCAACCTAGGTCACTCCGGTGAAGTTTTTACTGTTCGGTTCGACCCGACGGCACAGCACATTGCATCCGGTTCGATGGACCGGTCTATTCGTACGTCCTGCCTAATATTGCCCCAGGAAGCATCGACTAATGATCACCTCTAATATAGTGCTCTGGAACACATACGGACAGTGCGAGAATTATGGTCAATTGACAGGCCACAAGGGTGCCGTCCTGGACCTCCAATGGGCGCGCGATTCACGAGCGCTTTTCTCAGCATCGGCAGATATGACACTTGGAAGCTGGGATGTGGAGACTGGTCAGCGTGTGCGCCGCCATATTGGCCATGAGGAGATTATCAATTGCCTTGACATTAGCAAGCGTGGACAGGAGTTGCTGGTGAGCGGCAGTGACGACGGCTGTATAGGAATCTGGGACCCGCGGCAAAAGGATGCGCTGGAGTACCTGGAGACCGAGCTCCCCATCACCGCGGTGGCCCTTTCGGAAGCAGGAAATGAGATTTACAGCGGTGGCATTGATAATACAATCCACGTGTGGGACCTGCGCAAGAAGGCTGTGGTTTACTCCATGACTGGACACACCGACACTATCACCTCTCTTCAAATCTCCCCTGACTCCCAGACTCTCCTGTCGAATTCTCACGACTCTACTGTTCGGACATGGGACATTCGACCTTTTGCTCCAGCCAATCGCCAGATCAGAACCTTTGACGGTGCTCCTGTTGGGCTGGAGAAGAACCTCATCCGCGCTAGCTGGGATCCTAAGGGAGAGAAGATCGCTACAGGAAGTGGTGACCGAAGTGCGGTCGTATGGGACGTGAAGACCGGAAAGCTCCTTTACAAGCTCCCTGGTCACAAGGGCACTGTCAACGACGTGCAGTTCTCGCCCAATGATGAACCTATTAGTAAGTTCCGTATGACTATGGTTGATATGACGCATTTTTCTAACATTATTGCAGTCGTTTCTTGCTCTTCTGATCGCAATCTCATGCTTGGCGAATTAGGAAAATAAGTATGAGCAAATACATATCGGAGAATCTTTTGTCATGGTGGATAAGCGGGCGTTGAATTGATCTAATCCTTGATTATCCTAACATCTTGAACCACATACGTTCTAGGGAACAATTTAGCCGACATGAAGGCTTACCCATAAAATGGGCCATCTATTGCTATCTCTTTTCTTGTGTTCAGAGATATGGTTTTAATGATGTACACTATATCCTACTTGAATAAGGCGTTTGCCTGTGTTCGTTTTGTCTTGGCATCAGTAGCCAGTTCGCTCTTCAGTTGCTTGAAACTATACCGCTGGTCAACTATCTTCATATTCAACTTGAACCATATGAACTATAAGGATATAACCAAGCCCAGTAAACTGAAATATATCTTATTGGCCCGTCAATTGTTCCATGTCGTGTTAAGAAGGGTCCAATGATCAACTATGGATGCGCAATAAAAGATTCCCGAGTTGGCTTATCTGGCCGTATCCACTCTCCCTCGCCTTTTCCCCTTCAGCACTGGGCACTACATTCATTTGAAGATTACTCTGGCCCAGGCACTAGCCACGGATTTTGAAGTCCCTCCAATCGGCACTCCTTTAGCATCTACCGCCCCCACACAAAACCCCCGCGGTCGACCGCTCCGGTGATGCGCACGCGATGTTGCAGCTTGCCAATGTTCAACCCTCGTCGCGCCTGGATAATGCTGGCCTGGGCCATCCTGTTTTCGCTATGGCTCACTCTAGCGGAGGGGATGAGAGATTACCAAATTAAGGAGCTTAGGTGCGGCATTCTGTCTCTACCGCCTGCAAATCCAGCCCCAATGCTGACGTCCCGTGTCCTACAGACAAGAAACGGAGCACATGTTCTACCATGGATTTGAAAACTATCTCGACCATGCCTTTCCTGAAGACGAACTGCGCCCACTCACCTGTGGTCCCTTGACTCGCGACGAAAAATATAACGATAATAACGATGTGCTGGGCAACTATTCCTTAACCTTGATTGACAGCTTATCGACACTCGCTATCCTATCCTCGAGTCCGGAGAGCGGGGATCGGTCGCTAGGATATTTCCAAGATGGTGTGAAAGACTTCGTTAGATTATACGGGGATGGCTCGCGGGGCCCTGCTGGTCGGGGAGAGCGCACCAAGGGGTTTGATATTGACAGCAAGGTGCAGGTGTTTGAGACGGTTATTCGAGGACTGGGTATGGCTTTCCGGTTTATTTAGATATCTGTCTGCGCTGAATTGGTTCAGCTAACATATCAATGTCCAGGCGGATTGCTCAGTTCCCACCTATTCGCTATAGGTGAACTTCCTATTACCGGATACGAACCACCAGAGCAGGAGGCTGCCTTTGCAGCTGCGTGGAATAAGAGTTCTTTCTCGGAAGATGATCATGGAATTGAATGGAGAAATGGATTTGTCTACGATGGCCAGCTTCTTCGGTTGGCTGTTGATTTGGCAAATCGTCTCCTTCCAGCCTTCTATACGGAGACTGGTCTGCCTTATCCGCGAGTCAACCTGCGGCACGGAGTACCCTTTTACGAAAACTCGCCTCTGAATCTCAAGTCTGGAGGAAATAAGCGAAAGAAGTACTCGTACCTCTCAAATGCCGAGGTTACCGAGACCTGCAGCGCAGGCGCAGGCAGCTTGGTCCTCGAATTTACCGTCTTGAGCAGGCTCATTGGGGATGGTCGGTTCGAGGAATTAGCTAAAAGGGCATTTTGGGCTGTCTGGGCTCGCCGAAGTGATATCGGATTGGTTGGGTTTGGCATTGATGCTGAATCAGGGAAATGGATTGGCTCGTACTCCGGGGTAAGTAAAGATAAAAATCGTAATTAACAAAAGAGATACTAACAAGTGACAGATTGGTGCCGGTATTGACAGCTTCTTTGAATATGCCTTCAAATCACATGTTCTCCTTTCCGAAGGAGAACGTCCCCCTTTTGATACTAAGAGTCCTTGGAAGATACTGGATGACTACTATCTACCCTTGACTGAGGATCAGCATTCCCCAGATGCATTCCTTCAGGTCTGGGAGGACTCCCACTCCTCAATTAACCGTCATCTATACCGAGGCGAGGGGTATCAACATCCCCATTTGGTTGTTGGAGATGTCATCACCGGAGCTACGAGGGCCTTCTGGATTGATAGTCTGAGTGCATACTATCCCGGCTTGCTTGCTCTGGATGGAAAGCTGGACGAGGCCATCGAAATTCATCTTCTCACGACCGCAATCTGGACGCGCTTCTCTGCCCTTCCTGAGCGGTGGAACGTGGCTACAGGTGATATTGATAACGGTCTTTCCTGGTACGGAGGTAGACCTGAGTTTATCGAATCCACTTACTACATTTATCGGGCAACTCAAGATCCCTGGTATCTGCATGTCGGAGAGATGGTTCTCCGTGACATTAAGAGACGTTGCTGGACGAAATGCGGATGGGCGGGTTTGCGCAATGTCGTAACCGGCGAAATGATTGATCGTATGGAAAGTTTCTTCCTTGGAGAAACTGCCAAGTACATGTTCCTTCTCTTCACGCCTGATCACCCACTCAACAAAATCGATGCTCCATGGGTATTCTCGACCGAGGGTCATCCTTTGATCATTCCGAAAAAGAACAGGCCAAGTCAGCCCCGTCTCCGAAAAGATGTTGAGCCGTTCCAGCACACAGCTGATAACATTTGTCTTGCGCCTCCTGCTCCGTCTACCTTTGGTGCATCTTCCACCGCATCGCGGTCTGACATCTTCCACGCTGCCAGTTTGGCTCGTTTACATCTTCGACCTGATCGCAGCACAGATGAAGGTGCCATCCTGGCAGGCTCACCCAATCACCCGAGTGTATCGGTAGCTGATCTTTCATCACCAAGCAACTATACATTCTATCCGTGGACGCTTCCTCCGCAGCTTGTGCCTCACAATGCGACCAGCGCGCCAATGGCACTTCGTCCCACGCTTGATATCTCATTCCCAACACTCCCTGGTGGTATCAACATGGGTCCAGGGGCCTTGGAGCGCGTACACGACGGCATTTTGATCAAAACAGTTGGAGGGCTTCGATTGAGCATGATTCAAGATGTCCCGCTGGGAACGAGTGGCAAGGGCAGAGATGATGACGGATTCCGAGTACAGGTGATCAACAATGTCCCTCTGGGCAAAGATGAGAAGGTATACCTCTCGCGCCAGATCACCTTTGACCTCGTCGACCCCTATGATCCCAACTTCACCCGAGTCCGTGATAACGCCGTTGTTGACCTCGTCATTGACGTTCTTCCAGAGCCCCCTCGACGAAACAATGGCTCAGCTCATACAAGATCTGACGAGCCTGCAGAAGAGCCTTCGGATGATGCAGAAAGCCCAGAGTCTCACGTCAGCCGAAATAGACCCGTCGCCGACGACGAAAACCCCAGTGTCGAATCTCCCATGAAAACCATGCTTTCATCGCTGGTCAACTCGGTGTCTTCTCTCCTCCGTGACGATCCCGTCGAAGCGACTCCGCTTCGCCTCAGCCTCCCGGCTACCCTTCCCACCGGCATCGGGGCCGCTCCTCTCCCGGAAGTTGAAGATGCCCTCAGCATATCCCTGACTGGCAACCCATCCACATCAAAACTCTCATGGGCATCCATGTACTTCGCAGGTGATCTCTGCGATGAGCGTATCCTCCGCGACATCGCTCAAACCCACGAAGTCCTCGTTCTAAAACGAGGCGGCTGCACTTTCTCCCAGAAAATGCGCAACATTGCCGCTTACAGACAGTCGCGCTCATCTCTGAAACTCGTCGTTGTCGTATCCTACGACGATGAGGTCCCTTCTCCGCAGGCTGATCCCGAGGACGAAGCATCTGAGAGCTCGCAATCAAAGCCCCTATCCTCTCTCGCCGCTTTGCGTGCAGAGCCATACCTAATCCGGCCCCATCTCGATGAGAACCAGATGACTGCCAGCGGTATCCCACGCAATCACCTCATTAGCATGGTCATGGTTGGTGGAGGTGACGAGACATACGACCTGCTGCAAGCTGCTACTAGCGTTGGGGTTCGCAGACGATATACGATGCGATCTCAGGGTGTCCCGATCACCAATTTGTATATTCTTTGATTGTCATATACCCGGGCTAAGGATGTATTTTGTTCGGTTTGAGTTCGGGGTCTGTAGATTTAGATATTTTGCACAATTGATCTTTTTTTTCAAATAAACCAATTATCGAGAGTAGGTAATGCCAAGACAGAAGATATCGAGTTATCCTGATCCGATGAATACACCAAAGTTTTGGAACATTTAGGAATCAAGGAGCATCAAACAAAGTGATTCAGAAGAAAGTAAAAAGGAATATCTCAACTAAGTTTTGAACCCGCAACTTTGCAATATTGGGAAATATGAGCGAGTTTCGAAATAACATCCTTCGTGGGCTGTATTTTATCTCAACTCCTCTATGCCCAGTACTTTACATCCACATTACACCCTCATTAGAAATAGCAAGAAAAATAAAAATGAAATTCAATTAAAAAAGAAGTAAAAAAGAAGACCAATTTCGGCCTTTTGCCCCAGCCTATAGGCCAGATTCCCACCCATCCCCCAGTAACATGAGCCGTTGAAACTAGGACCGGAAATCATCGCTAGCCAACGCACATGTCCAAAGCGAACCAGGTCATGTATGTACCGCTGCCTGGACTCAAACCACTCGGCCAGCAGGGCTAATGTTTACAACATTTCCTTTTTTTTTAGGGTATAAAGGAACATACGCTAACTTTTTAGTTTCTTTGGACTACACCCCCACCCCCTCTATACCTTCCACTTTGCACCTTATACTCTACCCCTTACAAGTCTCAATGATACCAAGCACCTAATTCTATCAATCATAATTCAATTCCATTTTCATAGCTACTGAGCATATCTAGATTACTCCAGAGCAATGCACTCAATCTCGACGGGGACACCCTTGGGCAGCTGGTGAACAGCAACACAGCTACGAGCAGGCTTGTGCGTGAAGAACTTCTCGTAGACAGCGTTCATGGGAGCGAAGTTGGCCATGTCAGTGAGGAAGACCTAGAATTATAATGTTGGTCAATCATCCAAAATCCCCAAACGTATAAACATGTATAGGGAGTGGAGTTGGGATAACGCAAAACTTACGTTAACCTTGACAATCTTAGACACGCTGGATCCGGCAGCAGTGACAATAGCCTGGATGTTGTCGCAGCAGGCCTGGGTCAGGACACCGATGTCACCCTCGACCAGGTTGCCGGAGGCATCAGCGGGGATCTGGCCGGAGACGAAGAGCTGGCCGTTGGCGCGAATAGCCTGGGACTATAGATTATTGGTGTCAATTGGGTGTCCTGTCCGTAATTCATGTACGCCAGCATTGATTTGGTATGATTGGGGTTCTGGGCTCGGGGTGGAGTCGATTGGGGTTCATGACTTGAGTCATAAGCGGGGTATGGTATTGGGTATATGGAGTTCGAGAGGAATTGACGGGGGTGTGAAGCTAGGGATGGGGGGAGCTGAAGATAGAGGAACGTACGTAGGGGCCGGCAGCTAGATAATGATAATGTCTGTTAGCAATTGATACCAATCTCACGATGCTGGTGGTAGCTGTGGTAAGCAGGGCGGGTGTGAACGTACGAGGGCAGGCATCCTTGGCAGTGATGATGGTCATGTTGGCAGACATCTTGGGAGTGACTTTGGTGGTGATAGGGGCGGTAAATCTAGGATTGAAAGTACGAGAGAGAGCTTGGAGACGAGAAACAGAGCGCAGCATGTTGGAAAGGTGGGTTATATGATGGAAACTGCCGCAGCGCCCCGCCCTAGATTGGTGGGGTTGTTGGCTGCTGTTTCCCGCGGTGAACTCAATTGTCGGGAAACATGGAAGTATTGACCTATCTTGGCATACTTCCAGATTGTTCGAAATTACAGAGAATGAAGGTGGGAGTATAGGTAAGAATATTGGTGGTTCAATTCGCTCAGATAGTTATACAACTAGTCGTCTCTTCGTTAATGGGATATCGCTGTGTTCAATGACAAAGGCTCGCAAATGGCAAAATGTTCAAACAAGGAAATAGGTGATACATATTATAGTTGTGCCCCCATATTACGCAGCTGTTGCATTAAGCTAGCTGTCTGCTCAGCAGAGTACCCGAAGAACACCGGTCCATTGAACGTGACATGAGACGGCATGGGATTTGCGTCTGTCGTCGCAGTGGTATCTTCGGGCTTCGGGGCACCTGCATCGGCTTGAGCAGCCTGGACATGTTTAGGCCAGTTAGACAGAGGTGATACCGGGCGTTCGGGTTCGGGGGCAATGGCAGCCGAGGAAGCGACTGGAACGGGTTCGATCACTTCAGGCTTAGGAGCACCATGTCCAAATGGACAGCGACCGGCCGGCTTTGCTGGGGAATCGGTGGATGGTTTCTCCATGGGTCCGCGATGAGAATCAGGAGACATAGGGCCAGGTACGGGTCCGGAGAAGGGGAGTGAAGCACTGGTTTGTTGGGCGATAGGCACAGGAATACCCCAGGGTCGACTCGGAGATTCACCCAAGCGTACTTCGCGGAGAGGACGGTCAAATCGACCCAAGCGACCTTCATCATTTTCGTTTCCATTGACGTTCTCAGTCAGATCATGCTCATTTGGTGGAGGTGGTGGAGGTCCAGGATTGGTTGGATCCAGGTCCTCTGCCCATTTCTCAATTCTCTCGGTGGACACAGATCCGGTCTGACCATCGCCTTCACCATTTTCCTGTCGACCTGGCAGGAAAGCCTGGTGCTTGGCTGAAAGACCACTGATCATGTTGATCAACCCACCATATTTCGCATCCAACTGTCGCATGTTCTGGGGGTCTCTCTGGTATCGCTTCACACAGATGGCGTGGCTTCGGGGGATTTCATGCTTGTGTCTCTCCACATACTCGGCAATCTCTTCCGGTGAATGTTGGTCCAGGTATCGTATCGGGCATCGAGAGACAGGGCATCGGCTTCCGGAGGTTCGGACAGACGGCGTTGTACTGGACCGTCGTTCATCCTGTTCGGCCTTGATGGGATCCAAAGTCTCATGTCCACATGTATCGACTTGAATTTTGGGACCATCACCAGTCCCGTTCAGCGCCTCACTTCCTGATGGTGCCTTAGGTTTGGAGAATGGGCAGTGCAGACTACCCTGTGCACCGTTGGTGGTAAAGTCTTCCTCCAGATACACGGGGTCTGGCCCACGCACGAACATGCATGAGTTGGTGGAGGACATTTGGGAGACGCCATCCTGAGTACGGAGCAGAGCCTTATAGCCCTTCACACCGGCCACAATGGCTCGAGTGGCATTTTCGTCTACATTTTGGTGTGAAACGAGTGTCTTGATTACATGCATGGAATTCAGCGATTGCTCTTCGATTCGAGGTTTGTTGTGCACAAGGCCTAGACACAATTCTTTCTGTTGATCCAATAACCTTTGCTGAACCTCCATTGCATGAGGTCTATCTTGAGGAGGCAGCTGTCTGGTGACATTGGTGTACTAGAAGGTCGCATGTTAGCAGCGATCTCTTAACAAAGTTGTGATACAGTCAAGAAAACAACAGTCTCAATCAGATAATACATGTTAATCCGTCACCGCCACATAAGTGACTACTGATCTAGAGCTAATCAAATTTTCTCATCATTTGAGACGTTGGGTTTGGGGGGGGTTGGGGATGGGGGCGAATAAAAGCAGGGAGGGAATATTTACCTGTTTGAAGACACCCTCCGTGTATTGTTTGAGTTCATTGTGTCTGTTGGTAAGCCGGTAAAGGGTTAGTAGTAGGGCATCGAAGGCTTTGCCCACGGCTTCGAGCTGATTGAGATGCAGATCCGGCTGCATCTCCTCAGCAATAGGGGCTGGCATGTCGTGGTAAAGCGAGGTATATTACAGGGTGGAGAAAAAGCTCATATGACATTCCAAGAGCGGAACTCCATGGGGTGGTACAAACACCGGAGACATGGAAGATGATGAAAAAAGGAGAAAAAGCAAGACAGACATTTTATAGCGGATGGAACGACGTCGGAAAAACATAAGCGAGCTGGTCCGTGCTGTGTCACGTGGTGTTCCGGGTTGGGAGATCTTCCGAGGCTCAACGGGAAGTATAGCAGGGGCTAATAACATTCATGGACCACGATCTGTGCATAATTGGGTCTCGGTATCTTAATCCAGTACTAACTCCTTTTAATTTGCCACTAGCTCTGTCGCAAGAGTGGATATAGGTTGCAGTCACACCGAAGTATCATGAACCTGGTCCATCAGACCCTGCCATGGGGAGATTGGTTGCACAAAGTAATGCACCCGGAAGTCTGGAGCGATCGGTACGTAATTTGATTTTTAATGCTTCTATTGGCTAGTATGTAGATGTGAGCGATTCCAGGGTCGAGACCTACGTACCACAACGTATCGCGTCTTTTCCATGCGCAGGTAGGTAGCTGGTGGTCTCGTGCATGAGGAAATATATACTTGGGTGGTAAAGGACCCGTGGACAACATTCAACGAACCATTTCAAGATTTAAGTGGACAATGTTACATGGAAATTAAAGATGTTAAATCCTATGATGATCTTGAAATTTGTTCTGAAAAAAACAAAAACACGGAAATAGAGAGCAGGCGACTGGAGTGTAGGGAAAAAGCTTGTATGTGTTGGTGAAAGCTGCTGCCCGGTAGCTCTGGGTTATCTAGCCATAGTTTGATCTGCCTTCAACAAGCCCGCCGGGCTAGCTCAATCGGTAGAGCGTGAGACTCTTAATCTCAAGGTTGCGGGTTCGACCCCCGCGTTCGGTTCTTTTTTGGACAATCGTCATTTGGGTGGATAATTTTTTTTCTTCCATTTTCTCCACTTTGCCTTCATAGAACCACAAATCTCAATGCCTTTCACAAGCCCAGCCGGGCTAGCTCAATCGGTAGAGCGTGAGACTCTTAATCTCAAGGTTGCGGGTTCGACCCCCGCGTTCGGTTTCTTTTTTGGCAAATCGTCAGTCATTAATTATATATACTCCGTATAATTCCTACATTTTTTTGCTCTAAAAATCTAGCGGGGGTTAGACTCATGCAGTTACCCCTCACAAAGTCAGCCTAGAGAGAATGCATAGATAGGAGACAGGACTCTCGATTACCCCCCACCTCCCCCTGCAGAACAGATAGACCTGGATTCTGCACCCAAACGGTCCCCTCCACTAGATCCCCTAGCGCTGCATGCATGTACACCAAAAGGAGACAAACCCCACTAGAATGGCTGTGACAAGTTTCAGATCGCGATGTAAGTGGCCTGGCGATCACTATTGGCTCCTTCCTAGTATTTGTCTGTACAATGTGTCAATCAACCCTGCATGGGCGACGTAGCGCTCGGAAATGGTCTGATGGTCTTAGACCACTAGCTTCAAAGACCTCATCCATTCTCCGCACCAATGATCATATTCAACCTATTTGGGTACACACCATCTTCAGCCACTGTGGTCTGGACACAAGCTAAACACTAGGGGTGTGACTGTGAGTCATTTCCCTTCTTTACTTTATCCGGCCTCGAATGAACCTTCACGGTCAAAGCCAAACCGAGGATGGTGTGATGGGCGGAACACGTTCGTTGATTCGTCCGGCCCAAACAAAGGGGGCGTCCGTAGCCCCAAGGCTAGGCAGCATGCATGTCTAGGCAAGTGGGCGACTCCGCAGATCAGAACGAACTGGGCGCATATTCTGCCCGAGGCCCGCAGCGGGACGGACCCCCAAAGCCAGACACATCAGCACATTCCTCCTGCTGCATAGGCGGATTCTAGAAACCGGCGCGAATGCATGGCGTGACACGGTAATATTACGAGTCACCGCTTATTCCCGGTTCCTGTAGATGGTACCTCGATGGATGGGACTGACAGGTGTGTTTGTCCCGGTGGGAGGGAGTATGGGTTACTGTGGATTACCTCCAGAGTATAAATTTCCAGATTTCCGTATACGAAGATCTGACCGCTGGTTGATGATCTTGGACCTTCTTATTATCTTCACTCCATAATGAACCCAGAAATCAATTCTTGGTCCAACCAGAGTACCTCTACCAAACCAGAGCGATGATGATATTCAGGTTCATGGGTAACAGTTACCCCTCCATACAAATTCTAGGCCCCGCGAGGGGCAACTTATCGGCTTATCAGCCCTAGACCCGTAATTTTACCATTGAATTTTCCAATTTTCTTTTTTTAAATTTTTTTTACTACGTACTATCTTTTTACTCTATAACCTTCTCAATCATCTACCCCTCCTTCGCTCCCCTTCTTCTCTTTCTCTCTCTCACCATGTCCCAATCTACTCTTCCTGATGCCTCCGCCCAAGTCTCCGGACACGCCGCCTCCGATGCCACCAGCTCCGCCGAACTCGCCAGTCTTAAAGTAGCTCTGCGCTCTTCGCTGCGCCAGTTCCCGGACTTCCCTACTCCGGGAATTCTGTTCGAGGATATCCTGCCCATCTTCGCCGACCCCAAGCTTCATGAGGCTCTGATCCGCTCTCTGGAGCTGCACGTTCTCGCCAACCACGGCGGTCAGAAGCCCGATGTCATTGTCGGTCTGGAGGCCCGTGGCTTCCTGATCGGCCCCAGCTTGGCTCTGCGCCTGGGTGCTAGCTTCGTTCCTGTTCGCAAGCAGGGCAAGCTTCCTGGTCCCTGCATTACTCAGGGCTACGAGAAGGAGTATGGCCAGGATTTCTTCCAGATGCAGTCTGATGCTATCAAGCCCGGCCAGAAGGTCATTGTTGTCGATGACATTATCGCTACTGGTGAGTGATTAACAACACAGCTATAGATCGCAACCCGCTAACATTTTCAATCCCAGGTGGCTCTGCCTTCGCTGCCGGTGAGATGATCAAGAAGCTCGGCGGCGAGCTGCTGAGCTTCCTCTTCATCCTCGAGCTCGAGTTCCTCCACGGCCGTGACAAGCTCCCCGCTCCCACCCACACTCTCCTCTCCGGCCAGGCTTAATTATGGCGTTGCCAAGGCCACGCCTCATTCAATTATCACAAAAAAGTGCATTTCTTGCGATCACCGAGATCGCTGAATCGTTAATGACCCAACTGCCCACCGGATTGGCGGTGTCCCCACACTCCACCCGACCAGCCGCCTCTTCCGACTCCGCGCTCATGCAACCAATTCGATCCGACTTCCGGAGTATTTGAACTGCGCTTCCGAGTGTTGCGTTTTTCCTTTTTTGTGATTTCCGTTCTTGTTGCACGTGGTTCCTCTGGGAGTCGAGCCGGACTCATACGACAAACCCTCAACTTTAATAATAAAAACCGCTTTATCCCATATAGACAGATACCTCATGTGCTTCGTGTTTGGCAAAATTGCTATTGGTAAATTGGCTCATGTCAACCTTGGAATTGGCTCTATCTATTGGTATCATATATCGTAGCTATTTGGTATACCCATACAACCAGCTGCTATACACAGGGGTCCAGGTGAGACCCTAGAACTTACTGCACCGGAATAAACCGCCTCATAACTTCCTCAACCCATTTCTCGGAGACTCCTAACGCCACCGACTCCCGAATCGCCCGATTCATCCGAGCAATATACTCAGTCTTCGGCGGCGACGCTATCACCCGCTCCTCATCAATATAAACAAGCACCGGAACCTGGCCTCCAGATTCCGTTTTGAGCCGATGTTCCCCATCTTCCTCATCAAACCACTTAACAACGGTAGCAGGAAGATACCATTTATTATAGTCACCTTCCCCCTGTTCCCTAGGCCGAATCTCCACCCCCACCTCCCCACTTCCATCCGCTTCCTCCGCATCCCAATCCACACCCTCATACCCGTCTAGTATCTTTTCATCGGCAATATCCATTTCATACAAGACGCCATAAACAGCATCCTCGGTTCCAGACACTGGCACTTGGGACGCGGCTTCGCTGTCCTGTGGCCCGACCCGCATCCCCTGTGGAGGGAGGACATTAGCGTACCCCGCTTCACAGATAAGCCACCTCCACTTCGGGAGGATGGCGATGGCGAGTGGTTTTGCTGATAGAGAGGGATTGACGATGCAGCGCTGGTTCATTTGTGATGGAGAGAGGTTGGAGCCGTAGGCGAAGTAGAGATATTGTGGTTTGGTGGTTTTGTCGGTGCGGGGTGCGCAGTCCGGGCATGTTGTTGCTGAGACGGGGAGAATTGTCTCGGATTCGGGAGTGTATTTGATGTCGATGTGCATTTTGATGCCTAGGTGGGATTATGTCTAGGTGGTTGTGTGTTGTGGAAGTTTGGATCTAAAATTTAATAGATCAACAGGTAGTTACCACGATAAGCTTATATAAGATGAGTCACCTTGATCAAGAATGAACCTTGGAAGACATAAAAGAACTTTATTTGGATGAAAGCCTGTATTTTTCAGAACTTTACATCTCAGGACCGTACGCGAAATAGTTTGGTACCTGAGTATATCACATCATTTGGACGGATTATGTTACCATGGAACTAGACCGAACTGTGCCTATTTTGTGGAGGTTTACTATATGATTCTCTAGGTATACGTATACTAGCGACGTGTACAAAGTAAAGCAGTGGACTGTAATTATTATGATTCTGCATTGATCTTTCTATGGTGCCACCAATTTCTAAGTGGACCTATATTTCAGTGGTAAAATACGATCTACGTGGTTGAAAGTGGATGTGCTACGGTCCACATCTCGCCACTCAGTCCGAGATATCATACCATGGGCGTACCCGCTTGGGGTTTGAACAGGAAGCCAATTGATACTTAGCTCATACATGCCGTCTGTCAATCTCAATTCCAATAGTATGAGTTTATCACTCTTAGAGCTAACGACGTCAGATCTAAGCCAGCTCCTAATGGACTTACGCGAGTGATAGATCAAGTAAAATATAGTCGTTTGGATTGCGAGATTCGTATAGTGAGTTAAGAATTACGAGTGACATCATACAGTATCTTATAGAACACTTCAATCGCTAGACATGTAAAGAAAATGCAAAATGAAACACAAATGTAAGGATAAATAACACTCAGCGCTGGGGAATCATCCCACTCATTCGGCTGCCGACCCCGGCCATCAGACTTTGCTTCACGATGGCATCAGCGGCAGCAGCCGCAGCCAATCTTTCCTTTTGACGGCTACGATCACGGAGATAACCGGCTGCTTCAGGTCGCATGCGAAGGATGCGCAGGATCATGTCGTCGTTCGGATCGGCCTGGGCATCACGGCGCTTCTCTTCTTTCATCTTCTTCATGGTACCTAGGTTGCGCGAAAGCATAATACTCTTTGCGCGACGTGCAGCGGGAACACCTAGACCACCGTAGCTAGGGCCAGTGGCTCCAAGGTGAGCGGGGGCAGAGGTACGGTTGCGATTTGCCTGTTGGCGGTTCACAGTTGCCGAGGCCATCCGCTCTGAAGTGCGGATCAAGTTCTCAGTGGGTTCAAAGTAGAAGAAGTTCAAACTTTGGATCTCATGGTACTTGGGAGATTTCAAAATATCGAGGGGAACACCACCAGCTTCTCCGGTTTCTTCATCCACCGCATGGAAGAAACTCAATAGCAACACGAGCCAGCGTGATACGATGTCCACCTCTTGGATTGTGAGTGGCTTCTGATGGGATGGTTTATCCGATAGAGGTGGAACCAGTAAGCTCTCGATGGTTGCAAGGACCTCTTTCCACAGACGAGCCATAACCATTCGCATGGCCTCCCCGGTAAGTGTTTTGTTCATGATGGCAAAGTTATCATTGAAATAGTTGAACAAAGGTGTCAGAGCATTCTCGACGTCGGCCGGGGTGGGCCCAGCCGAAGTCTGTGGCGCTCGGTTGCGGTTTAGGAAATTCGACACAGTCGACATGCTGATGCCGCGGGAGAGTAGCGACTTCAATGTTCGGCGCGATAGACAGTAGCTGATATACGCAGAAAGCTAATAAGAAAAGTCA
This sequence comes from Penicillium sp. 91 TS-2023, assembly GCA_030710325.1. Lineage (NCBI taxonomy): Eukaryota > Fungi > Ascomycota > Eurotiomycetes > Eurotiales > Aspergillaceae > Penicillium > Penicillium sp. 91 TS-2023. The sequence goes on along the minus strand of JARWGP010000021.1, from coordinate 5,233,425 downwards.
GTGAGGCCATAAAGTAGACTATGAGATAGCAAAATCACATACCTTCTCGGTAATCCTTCGAGTCATGTCCCTCTCTGTTCTTTTGAGGGTACGGAAGGCTTTACCAAAGTAGAATTGGATATCATCACGCTCTCCCTCCATGCTGACACGGAGCAAAAGGCGTCCTTGAGTATCCAGATCGAGCCAGTACTCCCTTGGCAAGAAGTCACTGAAGTGGACTGGGTCAAGCTTGATGGATGTTCGGCCGACATAGTCGTGATCACCAACTGCATCCCAGTCCCAGATTGTAGCGATTATGTTCAAAGGGCCCTGGGTTGTGATATCCACAGAATCTTCCCAGCGGGGATTGAGATTGTTATAGATGATGCGGGTCTTGGCAATCCGTTTTTGATATTCGTCCGTTAGAACCACATACGGATCGCTGGCACCATTCATATCACAGGCTTTCAGGTCTTCTGCTTCTACAACCTTGATGGTGAAGACATAAGTGGTCGACTTGCGGACCTTCTTAAGCGCCGGAGGGCTGTGCTTTGCAATGACCTCGGCACAACCATCGACGTTGATCTCACGTTCAAGGGCATCCAATTGCTGAAGGGCAAACTCGATGTTGTTCAACTTCACCAGAGACTGTAGCAATGTTAGTGATGTGGGTCATCATTTCGAGCTTGGGGACGGAAGTCATACCTCCGAGGAGAACTGGAACGGCTCAATTTTGTCCTTGGTCGTCCACGTGTCTTTAGCGAATTGCATTAATTTTTCCTGGGTGGTTTGATTTAGAGCTGCCTCTTGCTCTGGTGTGAGTCGGTCCATCTCTCGGGCAAACATTTGCTCCAAGAATTCACAATATTTCGCAACACCTTTCCCGATGGAGCTAGATAATGCAGTCATGAATTTTGCATATTGAAGATCATCGTCCCACTCTAGCTGTACAAGGTTCTCCACCACTTGGTTGAAGGACCGGAACACATCAATAACGGAGACACTGTGCCGGTTATCCTCTGGGACATCCGCGGTCGCTTCATCTGCACGAACTGAGAAGGCGTCTTGTCTGGTAGCTTGGTTGACCCATTCCATAACACTCTGGTCTGTCAAACGTAGCCAACGCCAGACAAATTCTTCCAGAAGACTTTCAATATGGAATGGGAAAGGGTCATCCGGAATTGTGCTAGTGAACAGACGCCTGATCGTAGCAAGGGCTCTATACAGTTCAAAGCCCTCCTCGATAGCGATCTCTTCATCCCGAGCCTTGGTCTGCTCGATGATTCGGATGACCATCTCCTGCGCATCTTCAGCAAACATAGGGAGCACATTGAGACAAAGTGTCGTATATGGGTTTACACCCATAATCTCAGGGTTATTCCTGTATCGCTTTTGAATCTTCAGTGCAAGCTTTGAAATCGCATCACCCAACTGAATGATATCGTCAACCCGCCAATCTTCCTGATTGACGGAGATCAACTGGCTTAGAAGTCTCTGATACTTTTCCGTCGCTTTTTGAGCAAGACCGTCTTGTACATACGAGCCAAATCGACCAATGTCCTCGGGATTCTCTGTATAATGTGGATCCATTTGGATGTGATTCTCAAGCACGTACATGACAGGTCCAAGTGGACGTGGTTTTGTCTCAAAGCAGTCCATCATCACATCGTAAAGTTCGCGTAGCAAAGCTTCATGAATTTTGGAAAGGAGATGCTGCATCGTTTGAATATCATGCACAGTCCATTTCCGCCGGTCAAAGACAGATGGGACCACAAAACTGCTGCGTTTGTTACGATTTTCAACAGGAGGTGACTCTTTCGCAAAGGTAAATGCCGAGTCCAGGGTATTGAGGTCGATCTCATTATCCACAAACTTAGATTGCACCACATCCAAGAATAGCACAACGCGAGAGAAAGTCGGAAGCCGCCAGCGGAGACAGATTTCATTCAGCATTTCTGATGATTGCTTGGATAGGAGTTTCGTGGATGGGGCATCGGACGTGGCTTGGGTGGTCTCAATATCACGTTCTCGCAAGTCATGAGCCAAGGTTTGTGACAAGATGAACCTGTATAAAGTCCGAGGATCAGAGGGGATGAATGTATAAGTATCTGACTCCTCTGAGTCGCCATCAGAGCCACCCAACGAGAGTCCGCTGATATCAATAGGCGAGTCAATACCATAAGATGTTCGGTCAGTACGACCAGAGGATATTCTGGATAAGTCGTCCTCTACTGGCGAGCTGAGCTGAGGCAGAGTGCCAGGTGTGCTCTTAGCCAATTCTGGATTGGACTGCATGATGGAAAGCATCATCTGCGAGAGTTCAGGACCCTCACTCTTCTTCCAGCTCTCATAGGCGTCATCCGTCTCAAAGTCATCCCGCGACAATGTCTTTTGGGTTTGAAGACTCAAATGAGTTTGATAGGTCTTGAGGTCCTGCAATGCGGCTTTTGCCGTCCAGGTTTTCTTGTGTTTGTCAATCTCGGCTTGAGCTTGGGAAGTCGTCATTCCGAAGATCTTGGCCACATGTTGCACCAGGGGCATATCCTTGATGTTGTAGCTCAACGGGGCGACAACCTCGATGGTTGAAGCCGTGCTGTTGGCGTTCATCAAGTCCTGGTCCTGCACCAGAAGCTTGTTCTCCAGGACAGACAATCGATTTGCCAGCTCCGGGCGATCCTTGCCCCCTTCATGCGCTTTCAGAACCAGCGCAAGCAATCGGACAAACAGCGCAACATGTCGATCTACCATGAGCTTCCAGCCGTCGTCATCATGGTCTTTACCCTTGCTCAACTCCTTGATGGCATTGGAATAGAAGATGAGGACCAGGTCCTCCGCTCGCCGGTCCTTTTCCATTCGCTTGCGGAAGGAATCTTCCTTCAGCACATTAAGAAAGGCAGCAAATGTGCGCACCACCAGATGATCCTGGTACTCCTTCCGCTTCTCCTTTCCTATCAAAACGCCTGTCAACCGCTGCTCCAGCTCGGCCACAAAGCCATGGGGAATCCTCGTGCTCTTAGAGTCCCTGACCAGCGAAAAGTCACTCATCAAATCATGGATCGAGGTATTTGATCGCTTGGGCCGCGCCGGCGCGGCAGGTACGCTCTGAGTGCGACGAGAGCGTGGATGGAGGAGATAGGCAAGGTAGGCTACGCGGAGCGCATGGCTGCATGCGACGTTGGCGCTGAGTGGTCGGCGCCGCGAAAGGGAGGAGTTGCGCGAATGGCGACCTTCATTTTGGATGCTGTTGATCCGTCGGTTGACTCCTCGGGACTGACTAGATGCTGTCGACATGAGGTCTGTATTCGCATACGGTTCGGGGAAATGCAGTGGAGTGCGGGACCATGGATGGAGATGGACGCAGACCACCAGCCAGCATCCGTGGACGAAGCCCTGCGCGAAATTTCGGGGAGTCTTTTTTTGGAGTTTGAGGTGGGTATGTCTCGGAGGGGGAGAACACCTTAGGCCGAGCAGGGGGGCGGTGATGGGGTTTCAAATGTTTACCTCAGGAGAAGAAAGGAGAGGAGGGGAACGGATGAAACAAAAAGCTCCGGTGAACTGACGTAGGCGCCCGGACCAAAACAAAGGTATGATACTGTCCCAGGAGACTCAAGAGCGTCTGGAAATATTTAAAGGGAAAAAACTTGTTTTATATCTGAGTTCTTGTTTTTAACTTAGGATATGAGCCCTAGCCTCTCCCTTGGAGGGGTTTGATCTACAAAGCTAACAATGACGCCGGCACAACGCAAGGGTGGTCTATACAACCTGTACTATTGGCCAGAACAGGTGATTCTTTGTTTCTTGTTCTTCTTCATTGGAAGAGAATGTGACTCCAAACATGTCAGCACATGTATATCATCCCATTCTATTTTAAAGCGCTTTCTATTGTTGAGCGCTGCTACCTTATAATAGGCTGTGGCTCATAGCCAATGTGCGGCCTATGGTGATACAAACTAAGTGGCACTAATGGCACAGCGAGGTGGAAAGGAAAATATGTTGAAACAGAGTAATCGAACATCTAGTTCTGGTCTTGATCCAACATGCGTCAAGGAGCCGGAAATCCGTTTTTCGGCGAATCGACCATCAGACACTCAAGTGACGCCAAATCGAGAGAAACAAAATCGTCTTGGTATTTACACACACAACAAAAAAGAAAAGTAAAGAGAGCAGAGGCAAGTTTACCACTTGTCCTCACCAGCCTTGCGAGCCTGCGTAAAGGTTAGCTATGGGATATTCCATATAGTGGTATATTCACAGGGAAGCTCATAAGTCTTACCGGCGACGCATTGGGTCCACCCAGCTCCTTCTCCAGACCATCAACATAAGCCTTAGGGACGCTGGGCTTGTCGGGGTAGTAGAGGCTAACAACGCCGCACACACTGAGGAAGGCCACAACGAAGCACCCGAGGTGGAGGAAACCCTTGCCGGCAGAGACATGGTTGTACTGCTCGGGACTGAAGACACCGAGAATTTCGTTCTCCTCGTGGACGGGCTCGCCGAAGTTTCGCTTCTCTTGCGCATCCCACCAGCCACCGTAGGGGTCTCTGAAAGAACGCTTCACGCGGGGAGGGTTTTGGTAGCCACCATTCTGCCATTGCCGTTAGATTACTTGGGTACTGACCACAAAAGAGACACTATACCTGTAGAGGATCCTCAGCTTCGGCAGCTCGGAGAGCTGCAACCTGGGAGAACGATGCGCGGGGGGCAATGGCGTGGCGGGCAGCCACCTGGGGCAGACGCCGGGCTAGGATCCGTTGAGACAGCATCTGGAAGGACAGGGAATTGGAAGTCAGTAATGCCTCAAATATCGGAAGGAAATCTGAAATCGGACCAACACTCACTGCTCTGCCAAAAGATCGAAGACCAATGGGGAAGGGGATAAAGGTCAGGGAAATTGGTGGAGATGAAGTGCAGGATGATTCGATGATGGAGACGGAGGTTTGCGGCTGTGGACACCTTAGGCCTATAACACCTGAAATTCTAGGCATCCACGGCGCGGCGCGCTTACAAGTCGTAAGTGCTCGTTTCCGACAAAAAAACCACTTCCTCACGTATTTCCCCCATCTGACCACTTTTTCCGTCCCCATCAACGCCCCCGTACCGATAAGGATGCCAAACTTTGTGTGGCACCTTGAATCGATCATAGCTACCCGTTGACGCCAAAATCGCCAATTTTGACTGCGCCATCGTTGGGATAACTGGGGTCACCTGCGAAGAAGGCCCCTGTCGTCTGCGGCAATAAGTCATGCAAAACGGCAGCCCAAACGGCCCATCACCACAAGATGAACGCGTAACGCCTGTGCCTGAATCTCCCCACCTGGAAACTTCCGGTGTGGAAGATCCATCCGATTCTACCCCCTGCCAATCGATCCCTACCTTGCCGAATGACGAAGCTAGCCATCAACTTGACGAGCCACCATCGAAGAAGCGTCGCCTGACAGACTCAACCCCGTCGCGCAACTCAACTCCCCGACCTCCTTCGCCGCCATGGAAGAAGGTCGGTGTGGAGGGACCGACGTCCTTCTTAGTCGAAGGTCGGCGCAGATCATCACGGCAAAACGTGGTCCCTATAGAACAGCAACCGGCATCTGACAAGCGACACACACGCGCGGCGCAGCAAAGCTACGTGACCAAAAGCACACGAGGAGGGACGAAGCCAGTCACGTCCTCCCCACTTGCTGTGACACAGTCGCGTGCCAACGGGAAACTCGGTGGCAAGCTGATTACAAATGGTTCACCCAGGACAGTGCCTACTAAGGGCGCGTCTGGTAAGCAACAACCCCCTTCGCAGTCTCCCGCACCAAAGCCATCTCAGTCGCGCACTCGATCTCGAAGCTCCGCTACCACGAATCAACCCCGCCCCACCGCAAATGGTGCCAGCCCTCGTGAAACTCGTACCCGAACCTCCCTTCCAACCACATCACCTGCGCCGGATAATAGCTTGGATGGAGCGGATGAGGATAATGGGGATTTGGAGTCAGGGTCCCAGATGGTGCCGCGAATCCGAATCAAGGTGAAAAAGCCAATACTGCCAATCCGACATCCCGGCCACGTGTCCGGCAAGAAATACGAGTCGTTCAGAGAATGGATAGATCATGAGGATGCCCCGAGTTTGTTATCCTCGGAGGAGGCCCTCGAGGAGGCCCAGAGGCGGCAACAAGTGTTGAATGCAGCGGAACCTGGCGGGCCATTGAGCTCGGAGGTCTGCTCTGCATATATTGCGGAACCACAGGAGGAACCGCCATTTCAGTATTCGCACCAGGATCACTTAGTGGCGCATGCACTTTATTTCCAAAAGCTCCTTGAAAAGGAGCATAAACGCCACCGACAAACAGCCAAACTTTTCGCTCAGTGGTGTGCCGATGCATACAGAAAACGCCACAAGAACCCAGAGGACATTCTGCGGGAACAGCAAGAAGAAATGCGTGGAAAGCGCAAACAACTGGCCAAGGACCTTCAGAAGATGTTCGACCTGACACGCGCCGATATTGACCGGGTGCGTCTCGCACGTTGGGAGGAAGAGCGAAAGGTTCAGGACCAGCAAGCCCTCGATCGCGCCATTAGAAAGTCAACCATGCTTTTTGAGAAACGCCGTTCCGAAATTCTAGGAGAGGTTCCCAGCGATGCTCCTGTTTCAAGTGACGAAGATGACGGGGAGACAGACTATTCCTCAAACGCATCAGCAGCAGACAACGATAGCAATATGTCGACATCCGAGTCTGAATCCGATGACGAAGGCAATGTTGACGATGATGCTAAATTGACGGCCGAGGAGCTCCGATTGAAGTACGCTAGTCTGCCAGACGAGGACACACCTGATCAGATGTCCGTAGTCTCTGCGTCCGTCATTGACAGCGAAGTTGTCCCTGATGAGACAGATGCCAGTGTCAACCCTGGCGACACTCAGCTGGATGACGTTGATTCAGTTTTGATGGACGATAGCGATGAATCAATCGACATGAGTGAAGAGATGAGCGATAGTGAAGACGAGAGCGACTCTGGAAATGAAGAATCTGGCGATGAATCGGATGGCAGTGATGCTAGTGGTATGCTTGGATTCTTCTCACGCAAGCAACGGGCCAGTGATAAGGATTCCGTCGGAGCGGTTGTGGAAGAAGTTGATGAAGATGAATCCAATGACGAGGAGTTCAAAACCCCAGGAGAAGAAGCTCTGGATAACGATACAGAGGATCTGGACGAGGTTTCTCTAGTTCCTAACGGGATAGACACCAACGAAAATGAAGAGACGCTAGATGAAACTACTCCTTCAGAAGTCGTCGAAGCCTCTATAGCCACCCCTGCAGACATAGAAGACATCTCTATGGCTGATACTTCCACGGTCAATACTCCCACGGTTGACACCCGTATGGAGGACGACCCTTCCGAAAGAGTGCTTCCTGAGCCCAGGGCTCTCGAGGTACCAGGGGACGGTGAACCAGTGGACCAAGTTCAGCCAATTGATATTGAACCACTGCAGGACAGCCACCCCACTGGAGAGGTGTCCAGCGAAGTATCCCCAGGGACTTTCGCAACCAAGCCCTCTGAGCCGGAGTCTGTCTCTTCATACGAACCTGCAATTGAGAAAGCCTTGCAGGAGAGTCATTCACCTGCACCAGGCTTGAAGACTCCCATCCCCCATCTGCTGCGGGGTACCCTGCGTGAGTACCAGCACTATGGACTGGACTGGCTTGCTGGCCTCTACAATAATCGAATCAACGGTATTTTGGCTGACGAGATGGGTCTCGGAAAGACCATTCAAACCATTGCTCTACTTGCCCACCTTGCTGTAGACCATGGCGTTTGGGGTCCGCATCTTGTGGTTGTGCCTACCAGTGTCATGCTCAACTGGGAGATGGAATTCAAAAAGTGGTGTCCAGGTTTTAAAATCATGACCTACTACGGAAATCAAGAAGAGCGCAAACAGAAACGCAAAGGATGGACTGACGACAACTCTTGGAATGTTTTGATTACATCCTATCAACTTATCCTGCAAGATCAAGTATCCTTGAAGCGAAGGGCCTGGCATTATATGATTCTCGATGAAGCGCATAACATCAAGAATTTCCGTTCACAAAGATGGCAGGCTCTTCTCACATTCAGGACACGAGCCCGGTTGCTCTTGACTGGTACACCGCTTCAGAACAATTTGACTGAGCTTTGGTCTCTTTTGTTCTTCTTGATGCCTTCCGATGGCGATGGCGCTGGTGGTGTTGAAGGCTTCGCCGACTTGAAGGACTTCTCCGAGTGGTTCCGACGACCTGTGGAACAGATCTTAGAGCACGGAAGAGAAACTATGGATGACGAGGCCAAGCAGGTAGTCACCAAGCTCCATACCGTCCTTCGTCCTTACATTCTGCGTCGTATGAAGGCAGATGTCGAGAAACAGATGCCCGGAAAGTATGAACATGTCATGTATTGCCGGCTGTCGAAGCGCCAGCGATTCCTGTACGATGGTTTCATGTCGATGGCTCAAACCAAAGAAACGCTTGCATCCGGCAATTTCCTTTCCATCATTCATTGTCTCATGCAGCTCCGCAAGGTCTGTAACCATCCTGATCTGTTCGAGACAAGACCAATCTCCACCTCCTTCGCAATGCCGCGTTCTGTGGCCACCGACTACGAAATGAAAGAAGGCCTTGTTCGGCGACGACTGCTCTTTGATCATCCTCTCACCAAGGTCGATTTGGACTTCCTAAACCTGGCGCCTGTGTCTCGAGAAGATATTTCGAGGCGACTAGCTGATGACAGTATCCGACTCATGGCATTCGGGCCGTTCAAGACTCTTCGTGAGCGTCAATATAACCGCACCAATTGGCAGATGGAATTCAACGGCTCTACCATGGAAACAATTCTAGAGTCGCTGGAGAATGCCAGCCGGAAGAGACGAATGGCTGAATTGGAGCGATGTTTGTACTTTGAGTCCAAGCGTCACGGTCGCCGACCAGTGTACGGTAGCAGCCTAGTTGAGTTCCTGAGAGCCGGGACCAAGGAACACGCGCTTTCCAACGCGCCCTTGCGAAAGAGCAACATGGCTGAGTGGCTTTCTAGTCGGTCATCCGTTCTTGCTTCTATGATTCTGACCCTCGAGGAACGCTCTCTTGAGATGGACGGCTACGTTCAGCGATTCGCTTGCGTTACGCCGGCTGCTGTTGCGTCGGGCATGACGGAGGCCGCCTTGACTCCTGTTGAGACACGGCTTTTGACCAACACCGCCAAAGACCAGCCGTATGACCCCTTCCATGAGGCTCGCATGCGTCTCTCGATTGCTTTCCCAGACAAGCGGTTGCTACAATACGATTGTGGTAAGCTACAACGGTTGGATAAATTGCTACGTGACCTGAAGGCCGGCGGTCATCGCGCCTTGATCTTCACGCAGATGACCAAGATGTTGGATATTCTGGAGCAGTTTCTCAACATTCACGGACACCGCTATCTACGCCTGGACGGCACTACGAAGGTTGAGTCGCGTCAGATGTTGACCGAGCGGTTCAACAGTGACCCCCGCATTCTGGCATTCATCCTCTCCAGTCGATCCGGTGGTCTGGGTATCAACTTGACGGGCGCCGACACTGTCATCTTCTACGATCTGGACTGGAACCCCGCCATGGACAAGCAGTGTCAAGATCGTTGCCACCGAATTGGCCAGACCCGAGATGTCCACATCTACCGCTTTGTGTCCGAGTATACCATCGAGTCCAACATCCTTCGCAAGGCCAATCAGAAACGAATGCTAGACGACGTGATTATCCAAGAGGGCGAGTTCACAACGGACTACTTTACCAAACTCCAAAATGTCCAGGTGGAAGAGACCGATGAGCGTGACGGCCAAGACGAAGCCAGTGCAGCCATGGACCGGGTTCTAGGCAACCGCGTTGCAGGTGGGAACCGGGCTTTCGAACAAGCCGAAGACAAAGAGGATATCGACGCAGCGAAGAATGCCCAGAAAGAATTGGAGCATGCGGACGATGGCGACTTCGAAGAGCGCAGTCCTTCACATGGAACCCCCGCCCAACCTGGTACTCCATTGCCCGGTTCTGGCGAGGGTCAAGCTTCCGCTGCGCCCGACGATGCAGGGGCAAGTCCGGAACCTGGTCATATTGACGACTATCTGCTTCGTTACATGGAATGGAACATGCGTGACGAGCCCCTGGTACTTCCGGTGGACAAGAGCAAGAAAAAGTCCAAGAAGGGCAAGGAGCACCACCTCAAACGTCGCCGCTGATCATTCTCGGTCTAAAAATCCTTCACGAAGTCAAGTATTGTCTCTTTCCTTGTTTGGTTGTTTTTCCCAGGTCACGGGGAATCATCACCAATGATCCGCTCCACTCTCCTCCCCAACCGTTTCACAATCCCATAGTTCAAATCCCCATGTATTTCTGCCGGGCGTGACTACCTAATTGAGCGTGTGTTCAAGTATTTTTATTTCTTTTTTTTTGTGTTGTGCCATTGGCAATCCATATTCCCTCTCTTCTCCTCATCTGACCTGTACCTGTACCCAATTTTGTTTAATTGCACTGCGCCGGAGTATCCATGTGGGTATACTACTTTGTAATAGTGTCGAAAAAAAGAGTGGAGAGAAGAACGAACCAGAGGGCCGTGTGTACTATGGAGTAAAGGGACGACCAAGCCCAAGACCATCTAGCATGTTCGTTCGAGACAAAAAAAAACTCTGTATATTTATACTTCACGCCGGGCATTTAGCGCCAGTATTTTGATTCACGTCTAGACTCTTTCGGGGCAAAAGAGCCCACTTTTACATTTCATCTCGTGGCTAAAATCTACGATTTCTTTTCGATCCACAACGCTAGTGTAGGTTTACTTTCTCCCAGTTCTTACTCTTCTGGGAATGAGGCTTCCGATGTGCACTTCCGACCGGATGTTTACTCCACACTTGACAAATACTTCTAAATTAAATCTATTCTTAAAAAGAATAAAACTGCCCGGACAATATACTCATCTCGTCAAGTGGGGAGGAGGGATCTAGAGGCTTTTTTTATATTAATTTCGGGTTAGATTCCGCCACCTGGTTCTGCATGGACTGATTCATGCTAGCCCTAGAAGTAGTTAGTGAGGACGACGATGTTTACTCGGATTTGGCTGCGTCTGTGGAGTTCATTTAGCCAGAACAGGAGAAAGTGATCTCCGCGGCAATTTGATTAGCCCTGACGCTAAGGCCGAAGTTCTCTCGGACTCTTCATTCCCTCGTCGTGGTCTGCGTCATGGCATTGTCTTTGCCTCTTTGCCTTGGCCAAAGTTGTTTTGGGTTTGAGTTTGGACCTCGACGCGAGGCATTATAGTCCTCTAGGTTAACAAAGGGGTGTTTCATAGTCAAACTACTGTATGAAGAGTGTTGATGTGTACTGTAGAGTCAGGCTGCCAAGTGGGCTGACGATTATGACCCCAAGCAACTAGCGACTCCGTACTATAACAATGATCCTCAAGGAACAGGGATCTCCGAGTCCACTCTGCACATGGGATCCTGTGTATACCGGTCGATCACGGGAGCCGTCGATCAGGCGGGTTCCCATGCTCTCGGCCAGACTACTCCGAAGAGCATCAATGCACCGGTGACCTCAATGGCTGGGGAGTGGAGAAGATGCACATCCGGCAGACCGGGGTGGAGAACAGGATTGGTGACAGGAAATTAAGGATACGGAAAGGAATACGCAAGGACGAAGGGAGTTGGAGTCGTAAGTGACTCCAAAACCTTGTTGTAGGGCGACATCCATAAGTAAAACGCGGTTTCCACGGTTCAGTATTCTTCACGGCCGTTTCGATGCTACCGAGTATTCACCGGTTTCTCATATACAAAGTGGAGATGTCGATCCCAGCGGGGTTTAAACCCGCTTTGGGGGTTTAATCCGGCATGAGTTGCAGAGAACCACGGAAAATCCGGAGATCCTATTTGTTCCGAGGCAGGATTTTTTGCTTTTTATTTTACTCTGCATGGCATGATTGACCAGGTTTCATATCGAATTGGGAAAAAACTGACCGGTATTTCAGGATTTCCGCGGAGCAATGTCGTGATTGGTAGAGGTTGTAGTCTCATCCTCCCGTACATTAAAACCTCCTGCACTCTAACCCTATAAGGCGATGACCTAAGCGTAGGATTGATTTGCACATTGTTAGCCTGTGCCCTTCGTAAAGCCTGGGGAGATCTCCATTCCGCCCCTTTCCGCTCTAGCCAAGCCTGTGTGACCATTCTACTGTGATCCGTCGAATTCTGCGATATTTCGCCGCGTCTGTCAGCCTAAGATGGTATGGCGCCATTCGAGAGCGATCCTGTTCGCCGATCCCCGCACGCTGTAAAGCCCGACTGGATGGACCCCGGTAAGGACCGAGGCTCGGCCTTGGGGATACTGTACTAGTCTAGTCCGAACAAAGGGAAAGTTAAGGGTTTCGGTTGTAGGCACCGGTAGTTAGGGAGGCAAAAAGCGCCCGGTAGTGCCCAGAGCTCTGTACCCGAAAGCTACCGATGTTCCACCAAACGTGGAAATTGAGGATGCCAAGGATTGCAAACAGATCCGCGAAGAAGACATGAAGGAAAACAACTTGGGACAATTTTTGACTGTGATATGCAGCCGCAAGAAACTACGCACACTTGACACTAATTGATAGCGATGTCGGCCACCCACTGTGCTGGGGAGAGACAGAAATTTGCTTTTTCCTTGTTTTTTTTTTGTTTTTTATTTTTTATTTTATTTTATTATTTTTTATTTTCTTTTTACTGTACAGTAATGTCTCTCTCAGTCCTGTTGCTCCCGGTGTTAGGCTGTACGCTTGTGGCGTCCAACAGTCGACAATATGACTGGAGGCTCTAGTCTCAAAAGTGACTCCACTTCACCCACTATTGAGTACCCGGGGAGATCGGAGGGATCCACATCCCTATCGATTGGCGCACTCACGAACTGCTACTCCATGGATCGCGTCATCATTGGTCTCGTCCGAGAGGGGGCTTCCACTAAGCTGATACCATTCCATTTTCATTCTTAGCGTCTTCGGCCCAGGGCGCCAATTCGCCATAGGGGGGAAGTTGTCATTGAGCCTGCGTACAGACTACGTACAGACTGCGTACAGACTGCGTACAGACTGCGTACTTGGAGTGCGGCAGGAGCGAACGAGGCACCGGAACGTGACTCGTGCCGTGTTGGGCCCGCATGGATCAACGAGGATCCGGAGCCGCTCAGGCAGGAGCGTTTTGCCTGATGGTTGAATAGACTCGTGTACCTCTTTTTTGATCCGCGGAGCTTTTACCATTCGGCATCATAACCGTTGCACATGTCTGGAAACCCAAATGGTTGAAACGCTGAACAAAGCTCAGATCATCTCCTTTGGGGAAGAGTTCCGGTGAAGAGCCGGATTGTCGACCGCGTGAGGATCCCCGGTCCGGTGATGATCGGCGGCTTTGGAGATCCAGTACCTCCTAAAGTGGGGATCGGCCGGGGGGAGGGCTTATCTGAAATGGCTTGGTAAACCTAACCGTAAATCAAACGCACGGGGGGGGACTGACCCCATCTGAGGTTGATCCGATGTGCGGACCTGGCTAACGTGGTTGCCAACATGGATTCGGGGTTGGGCATCTCGATAGATCATCTGTGGGGAGACCATATCTTGTTTGACCTAGTTTCTAATAGAATGCTGTAGCAATCTCAGACAAAGAGAGCTGTCAGCTGTCATGGGTCAAGATGATCAGTCCAATCTGAGTCTTTGTCGAACCGGATATGCGCCAAGGACTCCATTGGGGATAGTTCATGTTTGGTTGGAGATGTCAACGATCCACTCCTGAAGCCCTGAGGATCGTCGATCCGAAATTCCCACGTCAAGCGTCAGGATCGACGAGAGCACGTTGACAGACCCGACACCATGGAAAATGAAAGTGGAGTTGGTTTTCATCCAGACCAGACCCAGGGACCCAAAGACCCTGAGTTGTTGGTCTGTTCATATCGCGCCTCCCCGGAACCACTTGTTCTCCACTTACGATTATTGATTAAGTGATCCTGCTGTTTGTTATTTTATTCGACGGAGTAATTCCCCCCCCCCCCCCCCCTATCGTATATATCCTGGCTCGACCTCCCCCAATCCACTCCACCAACTATCACCACCACCACAACCATTTTGTACCACCACCACATTTTCTCTTCATTCCTCTTCTGATTCACTGAAAAGGATGAAGACATCAATCTCCTCTGATGTATGGGAGAAGAAGAAAGCCTTGATTGCCAAGTTATACATGGAAGAAGAATGGCCATTGAAACAAGTCATCAAGCAAATTCGGAGCGACGACTTCAATCCCAGGTTAGTATCATTCCCCTTGGTCTGAGACTTTTTTCCTCACACATCCTCCAGTGAAACACAATTGCGCAGTCGCTTGAAGAAATGGCGAGTGACCAAGCCATCACGCCAGACTCGCAAGAAACCCAATGCAGATGATGACGACTCAGACAAGGATGTCAAGAGATCTTCGACTTCCCCCCGCAACCGGCCATCTCCCGTGAACACGGAGAAGTCCCGTCCCAACTGGAGTACATACCCATACGCTCCAGAGCTTCAATCAAACGATCACCCAAAGTGGACCGCATCACTTCCATCACAGTTAACTCCCAGCCCATCGAGCGAACATGGCCTCGTGGTAGAGAGACCATCCGTTCACTACGACCACAGTCCAACCACCTCGTCCTTTGAGCAACCCGCTCAAACCTCGCCCGTGGACGAGGCCCTCATGCTCAACACCAGCTCAGTCTTGACCCCGACCTACGCGGGATACCCTCTTTCTCCCGACTCCGGTGTCCCCAGTCCCGGGTCCACCACAGCCGCAATGCCATGGCCAGCCCGCGCCGTTTCCGTCGACATGGGCCTCAACCCAGCTTTGCACCCCGGACAATGGTATCCCATGCCTTTTGAGCCTATCACCCCGCCTTCGGGTGTGACTCATTCCCACATGGCGCCTCCTGGATACCGGGACCACATGTCTATGGCCCCCCCAGGCCCGGGCGTTTTTTCGCCAGAGTTTGCCTACCCTGGCGAGGTGCCGGACTACCACCATGGGTATGATCCCAAGTCTTGGAAGCGCACTATGTCGCTCCACTATGACTATGCGGGACATCCCTCCGCTCGGCCGGACCATGCGGAGCGAAAGCACCCGGCTCACCCACCGGGTATGGTGCCTATTCCCCCTCATCCTTCACATAACATGATGTGTGCACCGCTTCTTCCGTACATGGGGCAAGATCCTATTGTTCACAAGCAACACCCCGGTGTGGGATACTGAGATTCTTCTGATACCTGAGCTATCTGCTCTTTCCTTTCGTTTTTCCATTCTCTGAACATTTTCCATATACGCTGTGAAAATGGGTGTATCCAATATATATTTTGTATGACATACTGGTGTTGAACTGTGGGCGGTTGTCTGCTTTGTTGGTGTTTCTGGCGTTTGACGGGCATTTGTCCATTGATACCTCTTGAATTGACGTGTACTTGAACTGATTTGACTGTTTTCTGCATTGGCTTGTTTTTCCATCTTTAAGATCTACTATATCCCGATTTCTATCATATCACATACATATTACATATTACATATTATCACCTCAAAGCACATATACATCCTATAATTCCATTAGAATCCCAATCCAATCGTAAGATCCTAGATCAATCGTAAGATCCCAGATCGATTGCCGAGCTCATAGCCGAGGACAAAGTACCAACGAGGAACCAGGAACCAGAAACCAGGAACCTGAAACGAACGAGTCATGCTTCATCCCAACAATCAACCTGAAACCTCTCAAAACTCCCAAACCAGCCCTGTCCCAGTTGAGGCACTCATCCGTAGGGGAAATGACGGTTTTGATAATCAAGCCCCGTTTCACGCCTGGACCCTGTACTTGCCAATTTTTCAGATTAACGAACCTTATCTCCTCCAACTGCAGCCCCAAAAACGGTCTGATCCACGATCCACCCGGACCTCATTCCTTTTGTTTACACGTGGCGAAGATCACGCCGTTTGGGGGGCAATCAAAAGCTTAAAAGGCGATCATCCGGTCCTGTTTCCCGGAGTTTGAGGTATACAGAACAGTATACCTTCATTACCGGATGGACTACTATTCCTGGATGAAGTCTTGGTCTGAAGTTTGAGCAATTGCAACATTATTATTTGTTCTCAAGTTGAGGGATTTAAATGGATCAAATGGTGCAGTTGGAGAGTTGACTTTAGCTCACTTGGAAACCTTGGAATTGATCTGAGCTCCAATAGGCAATTACTAAGCGACGGAATAACGTGGACCCGAGTCCGTGTCCCGTTATTTTTTCTTCGTTCCACTTTCATCTCAATCTCATCATCAATCCAATGTGGTTGCCAGAATCTGATGTTGTTTCTGTATACACCACACGTATGATGCTGAATACCTCACTAATCTTATCCAGTCAATACCCTCGATTCGAGGGTCTCATCCCAACATAAACACTTCCGCAACTCCACAATCCAGCTGTTCCTGTCCTTTGGACTTTTCACGGACCCTTCTTGGAGGACGGTCTTCACAGCGTCGCGTCTTGTGGCCGTGATAGACTGGAGCTGGATTGCGCGTCTGGGGTTCCTCATTCGAGATTTCTTGAAAGAGGAAACCTGGGCGTTGATTCTTCGAGTTGCTAGAACAAATAAGGGCCTTCATAGTTCATGTTTACTTGCTCGAGTCTTCTTCTTTCGGGAGGATGTTATCTTTTCTACGAGAGCATGACTCCTTGCGCACTACATTTCCTAGTTACTCCAATTCAATCTTGAAATCTCCAATCGAAATTCTATGCTTGTGTTCACTGGTATCTTCATTCCCAAAGATAACTTCCGTAATAATATGTTCACTACATTGGACTACCATGCCTTGGATGGGATCCGAAATGTCGGATTTCAGGTTTTCTTCATGGTCGCCTTGATAACGTGTATGCGCTTCCATACTCAATTTCTGAGCAAAAAGCGGCGAGGGATGAGGACCTAAATGGAAAGAGATTCATCCAGTCTATATGCAAGTCAGATTAATGTCCTGCTGATTCTTCAAGATGTACAGTTCCATTGGCCAAGTTTCCTGTTTCTTGACACCGCATAAACACTCGCGCCAAGCCACGGGTGCCGCCAAGACCTCGGCATGAGTTTCACGCACTAAGAATACTTTATGAAAAGCATCACTCGGTCTACTTTGAAAGGATTAGCTTCAACTGTATGAATGTATTTGTCTTTTATAATGTACTCCAGTAATTTACCCACCTGTTCATCCAAGGCTGATAACGTAGAGAAGGATGATTGAGCGAGGACTAAATCTTGGCGTTATATAAGGTTATAGTTCCGCTCGTTCCCACTCCACCAGATGGGCTTCAACATTACTAACCAGGGTCGGATTGAAACAAGAGACTGACTTATAAAGAATAAAATGCGAGCATTGGAGTTGAAAATCCAAATACCTGCCTAGTTACCGAACCCACACGTGCCCTCGATGTAGTGGGGTGGTTGCCCAGAGTCGATGTATGGGGTCAGATAGGGCTTCCCGAAGTCTGTGATCTTCACCATCTAGAGTCCCGATAGAAAGTATAAGTCACTCCATATATGTTCCTAGATACTTCCTATCCTTGGTACTTGTACTCGCGGTCCAGTTTCCAACTATTCCAGCCCGCGCCAAGCCCTCAGATGGGGCTAAATGTCACACGGACTGCAGCCAAGAATCGTATCAATCGCGTTCCCCGCCAAACAAATGGGTACACTCTCGGCGTTGGGCAGACTTTTCCAATCGTGTGATCGTCAAACATGAATTTCTCTTTCCTCTCATCCCACATTCAACCATAACACAATCATCCGAATCTATCATGGGTGCATCTATACAGAGCCTGTGTTTCTCACTTTTTATCATCCTCGCCATCTCCGGCCAGGCATATGGCTTCGGTGCGGGGAATATTGCGTCACTTTCTTCGATCGAAGGCCAGAACTGGCGCCACGGTGATATCGAAGATGCGCTCTTAAATCTGTTCCTGGCCCGCGGAGCGGGTGGACAGAAATTTAGCAAGTTGGATGTGAAACGCGTCTACTTTGGGAACTGGTTGAGGGATTATAGCCAAGCTGTTGATGTGGGGACGGTCAAATATGTCAGTGCGGAGGCCATTCGTATTCTGATCTGGGTGCTTGGGTTTATGAGCTTTGGGTGAGTTGTTCTAGCTTCTTCAAGATCCTCGGAATATAGCTAATGAAGAATTAAAGCTACGGTACTGGCGAGTTTGAGGTCACTACGGAAAGACTCGGATGCTATCAACCTACGGAACATATCGATAACCCTCAGGGATACGCGGAGGGAGATGATGCTCGCAACTATGACGCACGGCTGCGAGGACCGGTGGATGAGGAGCGGGAACTCTCTATCGACCCGCGCACAGGACTGAAATACTACATTGCATCCGAAGACATGGGCATTGACACTTCGGCGAATCTGATCCGCAATGTCCTCGGTCGTTCAATTAAGTACGGTCGTCGTTATGCTCGTTCCGGCAACAAGGAGGATCTATACGAGGCCCTTCGGCTACTGGGAACAGGCTTGCACTGCTTGGAGGACTATGCAGCCCATTCAAACTATACCGAGCTGAGTCTGATTGAACTTGGAGAGACCGATGTCTTCCCGCATGTCGGACGCGACACGATGCTGGAAGTTGAGGGTGCACGCGACATGGTCTATCCCATCGTGACCGGAACCTTTGGCGGAGTCGATTTCTTTCACTCCGTTCTCGGTGAATTCACCGATAAGGCTGCGCAATCGGAGATGCAGTCCTTGGAGGGCGTTATCGCCGAATCAGAAAATGATAGTTCCTCAGAGAGTGTCCTGCAGGGACTATTGAGCAAAATTCCTACCGGACTATTTGGTGACAGTGGTGCGGATGCAAGCCAGATGGATGACTTCAAGGCAAAGGCAGATGAGGCCAAACATAACACCCCTGATGTCTCTCCACGGGAGCCTGAGGAGTGGATTCGCTATTTGGACGATGTTCAGAAGCAAATCTACCCCGTCCTGGAATGGCATGACAAGCTGCTGAAAGCAATCAATCAGGCGATTGAGAAAATCCCCGTTTTGCCAGAGCTGATTGAGCAAATCCAAAGCGAGATCACGATCTTCGTCTTTTCCGTCATCGCCCCCTATGTCCTCCCTATCATTCGACAGGTCAAATCCGAGCTCGAGACTGGTTCCTCGGAGGTCATCCAGAGTAGCCAGCAACAACAGCATATCGTGTTCAATGATGACTCGTCCTCCAACCCCACCCACTCAATGCTCTCTAAAGACCACTTCTCGAATGTGCTCAACGAACCAGCCGGACGTATTGCTTCTAGCGTTGTCAAGTGGACAGTTCCTCAGCTGATGCAATGCTGGGATGACGAAGATGCTGATATCGACCAAACACTGACCAGAATCATTACTGGTGTGTTCCACCACCCTGCTCTCCGCGAGTACGGAGATGATGGTGCGAACGAAATCCGTGGAATCATGTTCAACACAGTCGAGGCGTGGTGGAATGAGAAGGGTAGTGAGGGACAAGACTGTCTCCGCGAACAGCTGAGCCGTGATGGTGTTCTCGAGGGCAAGAACCACAAGGAAGGTGTTCAGGACTGCGGACACGGCTGTGGAAAGCCTCTCGCTCTACCCAAGGTCAACAACAACTTTGGTGGAGAGTCTCAGTCAAATGGATTCGAGAATATTGCCTCGCAGGCATTGGGAGGAGGAGCCCTCGGTGGACTGGTTGGAGGTCTTGTTGGTGGCATGGGATCGATGATCTTGAACAATGCCAATGGTCGACAAAGCCCCGAGGAACGAAATGATGATAGTGATGGCGACTCCCGCCGTCGCCGGCTCTACAGTCGTCGGGAAGATGAGTCTACCGATGGCGAATTTCCATCTCATTCCCATGAGGAATATCCCTCTGGAGATGGATATGTACAGCGTACCGACCAATATGCCGGTGGCTATTCTCGCCCTGAATATCCACCAAATCCTCCTATGCATCATCCTCCCATGCAGGGCTACCGCCAAGAGGAATATCAGCAGTCCCAGCAAGAGGATGGAGGCCTTTATCAACGACAGGAGCGAAGAGAGTATTATGAAGGTAGTCAGACCGAATACGTGCAGACTGACTCGCGCTACGACTATGGACCTCCGCGTCCCGCCTTCCCACCCATGGAGCAGCCTGGGTACGGTGGAGGATTTGAGCAGTAAGTGTTTATTCATAAAATCTTTAAGGATGGTGAGGAAGTCTCAGTTATTGACAATTCTAATACAGAAGCTATCAACCCGTTGACGACCTACCGCCACAGCCACGTCGTTTCGATGAGTTCGAGAGACCTAGCTACCCACCTCAAGAGGGCTACGGCGAGAGATTCGACGAGAGAGTGGAGTATGTGGAACGGCGTCCGCGAGAGGAGTCACCCCGGGAACGCTCAGGATCCCGAAGTGGTAGCGATGAGGAACACTCTCACCGACGTCACCAGCACCATCACCACCATCACCACCACCATGAAGAGCGTTCGGGTTCAGATTCAGATTAGGTATATTTTGTGTAAATATCTACATGAACACTACCACTCCTTGACCTCACCAGGAGCTGGCTGCTCTGTTCGGATAACCTTGTCGCAGTTGAGTAAACGCAGGGGATCAAAAGCCAATTTCAACTACCATAGATGTTAGTGTTTTGTTTAGAGTAGATGGAAATAAATATTTGTAAGAACTTACCCGGCGCATGGCATCTACTGTAGTCTCGCCCAGCTCATGGGCGAGATAATCCCGCTTAACGAGACCGACACCGTGTTCTCCTGTCACGGTTCCCTCCATCTCGACGGCACGCTTGACCATACGGTGGATTACTCCCTCAGCCACCTTCTTTTCGCTCTCATTGAAGAGAATAATTGCTGGATTTTGGTCAGTATGTTTTGCTTGTTTGATATTCAAAAGAATGCTTACCGTGGAAGTTTCCATCTCCAACATGGCCGCAGATTCCAGCCAACAATCCACTCTTGGTCATGTCCGCCTTGGTCGCATCGATAATATCCGGTAGTCTGCTCATAGGAACAGCCACGTCGGTCGTCCAGACGCGATCTTCAGGTCCTCTGCGCATGGCCATCACACTCCACAGGGCCTGTTTGCGAGCACTCCAGAGCTCTTGCATTTCTTCCGCACCACGGGCAAACTCAAAGGACTTGCCCGAGGTACTGGCAGCGAGTTTTTGAACCATGTTAATCTGTTCCTTAACAGCCGATGGGGTTCCGGTGAACTTGAAGAAGATAGTAGGAGACTCCTTCCACTGACGGCTAGTAGTCTGGCTAGCATTGATGCACTTCATCTGCACATCATCAAGAATTTCCACTCCTGCGACGGGGATACCGGCCTCAACGACTTTAGTGACACACTCAGCGGCATTCTGAATGCTAGCGAAGCTGGCAACAGCCACATTCTCGCTCTGGGGGCGGACGGTCAGTTTCAGGGTTGCCTCTGTTACGAGACCCAGAGTACCCTCGCTACCAATGAAGATCCGGGTCAAGTCATACCCAGCACTGGACTTGCGTGGGCGTTGACGGGTCTTGATTACTGTTCCATCGGCCAGGACAACAGTCAGCGACAGAACCCACTCGCGCATCGTTCCGTAGCGGTACGCATTAGTTCCTGAGCAGCCTGTTCCAACCATGCCGCCGATCATAGCACCAGGACCTGGGTCCGGAGGAAAGAAGAGTCCATCCTTGGTTAGCTCCTCGTTCAACTCCTCCCAACCCACTGCCGGCTGGACTACTACGTCGAGGTCACTCTTGTTCAGCTGTAGGATGCGGTCCATGCGACGGAAATCGATGCAGACGCCTCCACGAGTCGGAGCGAAATGACCCTCCAGACTTGTGCCGCCCGAGTACGGGGTAACCGGGATAACGCGCGTGTGGCAGACCTTCATAATCTTGGACACCTCCTCAGTGGTAGACGGGTAGACGATCAAGAAAGGCTTCTCATTTTCCTTCAGCGAGTACGAAGACCAGTCCGAGCCGGCGTGCGACTCCAAGTCACCGGCAGTAGTCGAGACATTCTCTTTTCCCAGAATCTCCACGAAATCGGACCAAGCAGCCTGGAGGTTGGACGGGGAGACATTATGCTGAGCCGGTTCTAGATCCACAAGTGGACTTGTAGATGAGGTAGGAAGGGCAGCGGGCTTAAGCGATCCGAGATAGTAAGAGCCGGTGGAGAAGAAGACCAAAGCTGCACAGAATTAGCGACGGCCCGTTCGGGAGGGACGGAGTGACGTACCGAAGAGTAGAGCGGCATATCGGCCTCCGGGAGACTGAGTCTGGTACTGCGCAAAACGTTCTTGCTCGGCCCGCTCGCGCTTCAGACGTGCCTGGGTGCTCTCGTAGAGCTGGCTCTTGAAGGACGCCTGCTGCGGCTTCTCGGCCTGGTATCGGGCCGATACACCGAAGAATCTTTGTTGTGGGAGGGTTGGACGAGCTCGAAGGGTGCGCAATGCCCCTCGGAGGGCGATGGAATGTGGGTGCACCATGGCTAGAGGATGTAAGAGCAATGCGAAGCTCCAAGCATCCGAACGGTGACGAAGTGAAGAGGCGGAAGCACGAGATTCGATTCTCCGCACAGGCTTGGCACGCACGGGCCCAGACCTATGCAACAGCAACTATATCTTTAAGCTATAAGCTATAAGCTTATGGTAATATCATATGTGAGGTATTACAACTGTATGTTACGATCTGTGGTCTCTTTCGCGATACGCTGTCATCATTTTGCAAATTTATAAATTTGGCTGGTGATAGGGTCAGCTGGATAGCTGTTCCACATCTATATATAAGTCCATTTCTTATATAAGTTGGATATGATTTTCAATTGACTGTAATGATTCGAATATAACCGCGCTAGATTTCTCATCTCTCCTTGAAAATAAACAGTTCCTCGTGATCAACTGTGGCGTTAACGTGACATAGGCAAAATCGGGTAAAAGTCCCCCGCGGGTAAAATCCCAATTGGATCCACTCGGGGCAGGTCATCCGCTACTTGCGGGGAGCACCAGCTCGGTTCATTCCACATTTTGCCGGTATTGGATATTTATTGCCATACTGGACTTGCTCCTTTTCTCTCTTTCACTCATCCATCACATATTCCCCCAGCACAATGACTTCCACCGCTCAAGTAAGTGCGAATCGATACATACACCGCCCCTCTCCCGGACTCATTGGCTAACGTGGCGAGAGTATGTAGAACCTCTCCTTTGTCCTGCAAGGAATCCACCAGGTCAAATTCGAAGACCGTCCCGTCCCAGAGCTTAAGAACCCACACGATGTGTTGATTAATGTCAAATATACCGGTATCTGTGGTAGCGATGTAGGTGCAATCGGCTCGATGCGGGGTAGCGCTATACGGTGTGACAAGAGATGATAGCTGACTGGGATGTGTCGGAATCACTAGGTGCACTACTGGGAGCACGGTTCGATCGGTCACTTCGTGGTCAAGGACCCAATGGTGTTGGGCCACGAGTCCGCGGGTATCATTACCCAGGTTGGATCGGCGGTCAGCACATTGAAGGTGGGCGACCGCGTCGCCATGGAGCCTGGTACCTGCTGTCGTCGATGTGAACCCTGCAAGAGAGGAAAGTACAACCTGTGCGAGGACATGAGGTTCGCGGCGACTCCCCCGTACGATGGTACCCTGGCCAAGTACTATGTTCTCCCCGAGGATTTCTGCTACAAGCTCCCCGAGAGCATGACCCTACAGGAGGGCGCCCTCATGGAGCCGTTGGCTGTCGCGGTTCACATTGTTCGACAGGCTCAGGTTAGCCCCGGTCAATCCGTAGTGGTGTTTGGTGCCGGTCCTGTTGGTTTGCTGTGCTGCGCTGTCGCAACCGCCTTTGGAGCGTCTAAGGTTATTGCCGTTGATATCCAGCAGCCTCGTCTGGACTTCGCACAGAAATACGCAACCACTTCCACTTTCATGCCTAGCAAGGTGGCCGCACAGGAGAATGCTGAGCGGTTAAATAAGGAGAATGACTTGGGCGCTGGTGCTGATGTCGCTATCGATGCCTCCGGAGCGGAACCGTCGGTGCACACTGGTATCCATGTTCTCCGTAACGGCGGCACCTACGTGCAGGGTGGAATGGGTCGGAGCGAGATTCAGTTCCCCATCATGGCCGCCTGCTCCAAGGAGCTGACCCTCCGAGGAAGCTTCCGCTACGGTAGCGGTGACTACAAGCTTGCAGTCGATCTCGTTTCATCGGGCAAGGTGGATGTGAAGAGTTTGATCACAGGAACTGTCAAGTTCGAGGAGGCCGAGGAGGCTTTCTTGGGAGTCAAGGCTGGAAAGGGCATTAAGACCCTCATTGCCGGGATTGATGCGTAATGGATGGTGTGAATCCTAGTTCATACGGCTGTGGTTCATGAGATGAAAAATGAGAAATGAGATCCAAAATAAATATTGCGATTAGTTTGTCCACGAAACCACTAGGAGAAGTCCACCGCCCTCAATCTCTTGGGGTCAAAAGACATTCTCGTGGGCTGTGATAAATAAGCATCTGTAAATCATGAACGAACGTCGAAAGAGGGGTATCGTGCAGGGTTTCAACGAAAGACATGTCAAAACAAGTGTAACGTAAATAAAAGAGATCACCCGAAGTATCAGCAACAGCCTCTGTTTCGCCGGGACTGAGGACCACCCAAGCGAAACACGTCTTCCCATTCTCTCATGCCACCCTTCCAGCCCGCTGAACCAGGTCGGTTGCCTCGTCGCCGCGAGGACCGATGAAGTGGCAGAGCATTCTCGTCTAATGTGGCTCTGCTCCGAATGCTCGAGGCGTCGCTGGTGCCGTGGCCATAGAGTCCTCCATCTCCGTACTGAATGCCACTCTGGGGATCATCTGGGTCAATCTCTCCCAACTCAATCTTCGTGAGAATGATCCGCGCAAGTCGATGAAAGATCTCCTCCACACCCTCACCTGTCAGAGCGGAGATCTCCACAGCGACTGGGATATTCGATTGCGCCGCCCAACGAGCCGTGTCCTCCCGACTCACCTCTCGATCCTCGGCGTAAGTCGCCGTCATACGTGTTCCCGCGCCCAGGTAGTTTGTCGAGCGCATGGAGCTGTTGGCGTCGAAGGGCAGCGAGGACTGCTTACTGGAGCTACTCGACGACGTCGGCGGAGCTCGCGTGGACTCGTCGGGTACTTCGGAGGTATGATCGGCGAGATCAGCCTTGTTCCCCGCTAGCAGGACAGTCAAGTTCGGGGAGGCTAGGGCTCGCGCGTCCATCAGGAAGGTCGGGAGGGCAGCGAAGGAAGGGTAGGAGGCGACATCGTAGATGAGAATGGCACCGGCTGCACCGCGATAGTAGGATCGAGATACGGATCGGAATCGTTCCGTGCCGGCCGTGTCCCAAAGCTGGAGCTTGATGCGTTTCCGTCTTGAACCCGTGCCTAGCTTGATGATGCGGGAAGAGAATTCAACTCCGATGGTCTGTGATGATAGTACTCGCCCTGGAGGGGAAGGTTAGCCAGATGCGATCGGCAAGGTCTCGTGGTGGTCGTACATTCATTCTTGACGAATCGGTGTAGCACACAGGATCTGTGTTGAGACCCGAACGGTCAGAAATCACCGTTCTCTTTCTGCTTTTCTTTGAACTTCCTGGTGACACTTACTTCCCCGCACCACTAGGTCCCAGGAGGATTACCTTGGCTAGGTAATCGTACATGCTCCCCAGTTCCTAGAGAACGGTTAGATAGGGAATTCAGGGGAAAGGAACGGACTTTACCTGATCCTGATCAGGAACTGAGGAGACAGAAGAGGCGGCAGAGAGACCCCTGGGACGCATGAAGAAAATGAGAACAAGGGTGTTGAGAGGAAGAAAAGGTGATCCCCAAGGTCCCTGAGTGATTGGGTTGATCAGTACCTAATCCCCGACCGCCAATAACTGCCCTAGGATTTAGGCGCTATTGAATGAACTAGCTGTTTTTACGCTGGATAAGAAATGCTGATTCTATGATGGACTATTTGGAACGAATTCTCTTGTACTCCTATAAATTTCTAGAGATACACTGTCTGGCGTGGATCCGATATGAGGCTGAATGGATAAATGCATTCTTTCGCGAGGATTATGAACATAAGTCAAACCATGGATTCCTCCATGTTTTTTTAAGCTGATTGGCTAGTATGTAGACGATGTAGGCGCAGCACATGCGCATTGATACCATGCATATGTCATAAGGTCGCTTACTTGGGTACTATTGTACTGCGCCTTGTAGAGGCTGACAGCGGGCCAATGAAGTAATTCCTTTGAATGCAACCATGCTACAGTGGCGGTGCAGGCTCTCGTATTCGTTCGCGCGATCGTCAGGGTCTCCGCTCCCAAAGAAACCCGGAACTTGGTACTTTCCTTTTTAGAGCCGAAAGCTTGCTTTTGTTTTCTTTCCTTGGCCTCTTTTTATTTTTCCTTTTACATCGTTCCCTCTCATTATCACATTATTCAAACTCGGAATATTCACCTATCATGAAGTTGGCTTGGACAACCGCGCTTTTTCTTTTGTGCTCCACCGGAGTCACCTCCTTACCGACAGACTCTCAAAATGGCCTCGAGATCTTTGGAGTTCCTGGGGACCATGAAGTAGAACTAGAGAAGCGCCGTGGTGGTGGAGGTAGCCACAGCAGCGGGTCCAGCAGCAGCAGCAGCAGCGGTGGAAGCAGCGGAGGTAAATCCGGCAGCAGCAGTAGCAGCAGTGGCAGTGGCAGCAGTGGTAGCAGCGGAAGTTCTCGTTCGGGTTCATCGAGTTCCTCAAGTGGTTCGACAGGCAAGACCAGTTCTTCCAGCAATACTGGTGGTACAACCAGCAAGGGTTCAGGCACAGCAGCATCCTATGGCGGCGGAAGGTACGATAATTCATACTATGATACTTATGGCTCCACTCGCAACAGATACGGGTCTGACTCGTCCTATGGAGGATACGGGTCCGGCTCGTCCTATGCAGGGACCAGTTCTCCGAGACTTCCAAAACACAGAACTTACGGTGCAAACAGATATTACGCGGGAGGCGCAACTTCACCCTATCGAGCCGGCTCTTCGGCACTAGGAATCACCCCATTCCTGTTACCAGTGGCCGCCCTGGCTTTCTTCCCCGGGATCTGGCACCATCCCGCCTACGCTTACAATTACAATGACAACTACAACTACATCGACGAGAGCACCAACAAGAATACGTCGTTGCCGGTGTCATGTCTGTGTGAGGAGTACCAGGAGTGTGGTTGCGGGGAGAATAACAACAGCACTTATTACGAGTCTTTGTTCAACGGCACCCAGCCCAAGAATACCAGTGTGGTGAGCGTGGCTACGGTCAATGGCACGGAGAAAATTTACATCAACGGTACCCTGGCCAACGGAACCACGGCCGCTGACACTTCCGCCGCCTCAGGGGCCATGGCGACTATGTGGCAGGCCAGTGGGAATTGGGTAACAGTCGCTGTGGTGTTTGCTACGGTGTGGAGTATCTAATGAGCCGAGGATGGGGTCGAAAGGGGCCCGGAGGAAAAGCGCACGAGGCCTCATGCACGCCTGATTTTTTCTTTTTCTTTCTTTTTCTTCTGTTTCCTCTTGGCCTACGCTTTATAATGCATAGCTCTGCTAGGATTGCGCATGCTGCCAAGCCCCTAACGTTCTTTAATGAGTTTGACGACTGCTTGCTTGTACAGTATTGATGGGCTTGACTGATATTCTTGATGTGTTTTTTTGGCTCAATACCCCGGTGGAATCATTGCTGCATTTTTACTCTACTGGTTAATGAAACCTCATACTATAACCTCCTTTTTTTTTCCTAAACAAATGCTGTTATCATCGGAGTAATTGCACATTCCACTGGTCGCTGGGGCGCGGTTACGTCTGCCGCTAAACCCAACACAGATAAGTGTACTCCCCTAAGATTGGGCTTCATTTCCCGCTTCCCGCCCCTTGCAAACCAAATTTCTCTTCTTTCCTTCTTCACTGATCTCAGTGCCATTCGTTTTTGATCTCTCCAAGCACACGGGCTGTCGCATTCTTTTCTCCCAGCTCCATTCATTCTTTTTTCAACCGGACTACCAGATCAATCAATCTCAAACACCCAAAATCCACCTCAATCTATAACAAACGTCGCAATCATGCACTTCTTCAAGACTATCGTTCTCCTCCTTGCTCCCATCGCACTTGCTGCGGAGACTGTCACCGCGCCAGCCGTCACTGTCACCAAGACTATGACCCTGGTTCCTTCGGGCTACACTCCTAGCAGCTCGACTCCTTGCCCGAGCTCCACCTCCACCTCTACCCCTCTGCGCACTAGCACTCCTTACACCCCGAGTCCCAGCGCTACCCCCAGCTCCAGCTTCATCACCGTTAAGCCCAGCTCCACCCCTCTGGTCAAGACTACTTCCGCCCCCACCGAGGCTGCTGCGCCTACCCAGGCCGGCTCCACCGAGGCTACTGAGACCGCTGCCGCTTCTGCCGCCGCTTCATCTCATGCTACCGGTGCCGCCTCGCGCCAGCTCCCCGGAGCCGTCGCGGCCGGTGCTCTCGCCATCGCCGGTATGCTGATGATCTAATTGGGATCCATCCCAATGTTCGTGAATATGCGCGTTTAAACGCGTACGATCTTGAGATCAACACCCAACCCACCTGCTTCGCAGATTCCCGCAGCTTATGCTTGTGGACCACATACCATCTAGGATGGTCACTACATTTCTTATTTTCTTCTATATAGGGCTTTTGTTCTTTCTTTCTTGGCTGCCCACCTTGAGTCATATATATTCTATTATTTCTGCATCCGTCGATGTACACGGCTGCTGTGATGTGTTCTCCGAATTCTTCATGCCTATACCCTTTTTCTTATCTTCCGCCAACCTCTTTATGTCATCCATGTTTTTTTTTTTATAATTGCGATTTGGATTGATCGGGAATTAATCAGCCCTTTTACCGCTTTGATGGAATCATCTTTGCTGGCTTGGATGTCATTTTGTTCCAGTGTAGATTTTGCTTTAGTCCCTTCAAGGTTTTAGATATTGGAGGGAATGCAATAGTGTAAAGCTTATCCCTTATTTGCCTAGTGGGTCCTTAATTTCCGATATGACTTACTATAAGATTCGAAATACGAGGTTTAACGGTCACTAGTCCCTATACGTATCTGACTTCCAAGGTTCAGATCTGGTTTATAACACGTGATTTGCAAAACATAATACATATTTCAGAGGGGACTAAGGATGTCTATCTACTACACGGTCTCCAAGTCAATTGGAGACTCCAAAATAAAAATTCAAGTAATATCATACAGGAAGCGGCGCGACTTATTCGCTCTTGAAAGTGGCCTCGTATCTATATCAGAAGTTAGCAAAGCTGTCGAACAAAATCCGGAAGGGCGGTAACATACCTCTTGCCTCGGAATCCCCATAGACCCCAGTTACCACATGAAACATCATGCGGGTCCTGGTCATTCAGATCCCAACGCAGACTGCGGAAGATGTTCTCACCAGGCTCAAGAAGCATATCGAACTCGCCGGCACACTTCTCATTGACCCACTTGATATCGCGCTCCATATCCCACTGCGTGTATCCGGTGCAGAGAATGGGGACCTTGGTCTCAAGCAATTGTGGGAGAGTTTCCTGCCACTCTGCTGAGCTGGCGGGGTGGCCCAGACCGGGGTGGAAGAGCATGAAGCAATCCAGGTAGGGATCGAAAGGTTGGAAGTAGTTGGCCTTGTACATGGTGTGGAAGTAGTCAACGTAGGTGGTGATCTTCATCTGGCCACCCAGACGGTCCTCAACAATTCCACCGAAGGGATTCGAGGGTGTGCGCTCTGGCAACGGGTATTCGGCGTCACGGTTGGTCATGCTCTCGGGACCGATGAAAATCAGGTGCAGCAGGGAGCGGGGGAACATGTACTGGAGCTGCAGCCAGACTTCGCGGGGCAGAGAAGACTCCGCACGGGCTCCGAGAATAAAGAGTCGGACTGGAGGGGCCTTCAGGCGCAGACCTTTCACGTCAACATCTTCACCGGTACGGGGAGGGTGAAGAGAGTATCGGAGGGCTAGACATGGGGAAAGCTTCCGTTAGTAAAGTGAAAATAACCAGGGCGCAGTAGCCGCCTAAGGTTTCAAATTCAAAACATACCACTCAAACTCTTCAATCCCTCAGGTGTCAGCTGGTTCTTGCTTCGGACATTATACGGACTGAGCTCGTGCAGGACACTAGCAATAGTCTGGGGGTAGGTGAGCATCCGGGTAACCTGGCGCATAGACCGGTCGGAATTGACTGCCTCAAACTCGCGCGTGTACATGAAAGTATCCCAGTTTGTCATGTTAATCACGAAGTTTTCATCCTGAACACCGGGGTAGTTGAATTCAGGGAAGAAGCGGCCGGAGTGCAGGTCATGGTCGTCCTCGTTGATCTGTCGGAGAGTATCACAGACTTCCAAGTGAGCTTCAAAGTCGTCCATCCAGTGACCCTCGGAGCAGTAGACAGGAACACCACAGTCAGGGCACTCGAAATGCGAGTGGGCCGGAGGCAAGCTAGCGTCTGTCTTTCGTGCTTCCGGGTCATGCGGCGACATAGGGGCACGGGTCTGTTGGTGGTCGGGGTGAGGACAGTAGGCATGTTCTTTAATGTACGCAGCGCGCTTTCGGATGGCGGGCGAGGGAGAGTTGGAGAACGAATGGAAGAGGTTATCCGGCTGCAAAATAGCTGATGAATCGATGGAGGATCCGGAGGCTGTGGAGGCTGCGCGGTGTGCAAGCGATGGGGACGAGGTAGGCTTGATCGTGGAGGCAGACTTGCCAGTTCCTTGACTCAGTTCTGGTGATTTATCCAATGGACGGTTGTGACGTCCCGAGCCAAAGCTGCGAATCCACGGAGACGCAGGATATCTCCGACGCGAATGGGCGAGGGTCTGCAGGCGAGCCGAGGGCGCAGGGGCGCGGACTCCCTGGCGGAGCACCTGGAGGCATTGAACACAAGTGTAACCACCTGCCATTGTGAGTTGTGGGGTGATTCAGAGGGAAGTGAGTGGGCTGAGGTTTGAACTGGTCGTTTTTCCTCGAATGATCCCGTGCACGTGACAGGAAGTGGAGTTCGGGATCGGATCGTATAGATCAGGTATGTTGATGGAGCTTCAATTCCAAATTTATATGCCTCGTAACACGTAAATAGCTTTTTGTGCTGCAGTTTACTTCTCAATCTCGGTCGACAAACATCAATTGACTAAAATACAGCTTATGCTTAATCGTGTATTCGTGGATAATGCAGAAAAAAAGGTCTTGTACATAATACAGTAACAGTCCACCTCGAAAATCAAGTACTAGAAAGGACGAAACCCATTTGTACTTTAACGCATAGTGATTTGAAAAAAAGCAGAACCGCCTAGAGCCCTTGTAATTGGTACATTTGCCGTCCCGATCAGAAAATATCTTCGGCGAGACTCCAGTCCTGGGCATCTCTGCTGGACCAATATTTACCATTGTGAGACCAGTACTCCTCCCCAGTGGTAGGGCATGTGGCCCGAGTAAAGTACTGGGGAGAATAAATTTTACCCTCGGCTTCCCGGTCCCTCCGTTTGGCACGCTGCTTCTCCTCAACACGATGCTTTTCATCAGCAGCAAAGCCATACTCACCGTCCTCCATAGCACGCTGGTCAGGACGTAATCGGGTGTCGGTAGGAGGCAACCAAGGCCGCAGGTTGTCGGGAATGGCGTTCAGAGTGAGGACGAATGGAGTCAGGTTGAATGGCACACCCTTAGGACGCTCATGGGCTTGCCAAACCAATAATGTCTTCGCTGACTCGGGATCCTGGCCAGACACTGGTGCTTCGAACCCTGGGGTATGGCGAGCGTAGATCTTGTCATTCCATCGGCCACCAATACTCCACTTCGGAGAACCGTCACGGTCAACCACCTTACCGCTGACCTGATAAGCTGAGGATGCCTTCCATCCACGAGGCTTAAAGTCAAGGTAGCAGACCTCGCCGGTAGTCCAATTCTTAATTTCCATTAAACCATAATTGTCCACCGTGGGGTTACCCGTAATAATGCCAATCACAGAAGATGTGACCTTCTTCCAGGTATACAGTTCTTCGCCTCCGGTGCAGGGTCGCAGCTTGCAGAACCAAGTGCCCAGAAGATTAATGTCGAATGACTTGCCGTAGAACTTGGACTTGAGTGAGGACTCACCCTACATGCGAATACTTCGTCAGCTTGACCTCGACATAAATAGAAGAAAGTTTGCAAAAAGAACTTACCCAGTAATCCCACTTGGGAGACTCTGCCCATGCTGCACCGATTGGAGGGTGATGGCTAACCTGCTCGACGAAGAACCGGTAGCCCTTGTCAGGACGCACATACTCAAAAGTTTCACCGAGTAGAGGATTGAATGGCTTAGCCACACGTCCAATAGTTGAGGCATATTCACTAGCAGCGTAGGAGGCCACGTATAGAAGGCGCTCCATGGAGTCGGATCGGTCTGCGGCAATATCAAGAAGATCGGTGTACTCTAGATCCTCCGCAACTCGCTGAAGTAATGAAGTGGGTTCGTTGAAGGACACGGGCAAGGTCATCTTTGTCATGTCTTTACCGATCATAGATTTTAGAATTCCCCAGAGCGAGATTTTAGGCCGGTCATCACTGTCCATGTTGAGTCTCTGTCGCACGGGGTCTTCGTATCCCCTGAAAGAGGGCTTGATCGTAGACGCCTTCTCTTTCCGGGCCAGAGCACTTTCATCCTCCGGTTCCTCGGGCTCTTGGGTCTCAGTGGCTTGGCTGAAATCCTCCACTTCAATTTCACCAGCATCAATGGCATCAAAGAACTCGTCATCGTCTGACTCGGAATCATACAGACTGCTGATCTGAGAAAGCCCGGAGCGTTTCCGGGTGAGAGGAATAGGCGCTGCTGCGAGCTGACTTGACTGGCCATCTTGAGAAACAGGCTCAGAGTCACGGATCTCTGCCTGGCTCGTCTCCAGGACGCTAGAGGGTTCCGTTTGCATACGTGACGGTGCGCCGCTCATGGAGCGGCTCCTGCCAGTCGCGTTTTCTAGCGCCTCCTTCAAAGCTCGCTTGGTACGCTTGCGCTTTTCTTCAGACTCGCCCATCTTGGACTGCAGCTCCTCGTGCTCCTGAGCAACGCGAGCCATGCTCTCCTCCCACATGCGACGGAGATGCTCCTCGCGGTTCAAGCGATATTGCCAGTAGGAGTCGCGGTCCCGTGAGATCTTGAGGAGATTTTGAACTAAGCCCTTGAGGCTACTGACAGCACCCTCATAGGCAGTAAGAGCTTGCTCGATGGCTGGATCCGCAATTGACATTTCCGGGTTCTTGGTCCGCTCAGCCTGCAGAGAAGCGGAAACATTTGCAAGAAGATCTAATTGGAGTTTCGCGGATTGCGCGGTAATGTTAAGGGCGTCCTTATCATTGGAGGGCATATCATCATGGCTGGAAGCATAGTCGTTGAAATCATCGTCGTCTTCCCCATCGGGCACAGTGGTTACGTGGCTCAGCACTCGGTTCACATCACCCTGATCCACTGACCCATACGCCGATTCTTCTTCCTCTGCAGGTGAAGTTTCAAGTGTCGTACGCGACGCCTGGGTACTAAGTCTGGCGAAGCTGCCGCCAGGAACTCCAAGCGACAAAGGAGGTGGGCCCCTACCGCTGGTTCTGCGGCTAAGACCGGACTCGGAGGGAGTGTCTCCAGATTGATCTATCTTGGCCAGGCGAAGCGCCTCGGCGGTCTTCGAACGCTGTCGCTCTTCCTCCTTGGCTTCATCTTTGGCCCACTGGATCGCGTTGTTCAGAGACCAGAACCAACGTTTGGCTTCCACAACATGATTTGCCTTCAAGTGGTACTTGACCGACGACTTGCCATGAATTTCGAACCGGGTTTTGTCCTGGGCGTCCATGTTGAGTCTCGCAATCTTCATGTTGATAGCACCACGACAAGCGGAGCCAGCATCATCTGCAAGAATTAATTAGAGATCTGTCAAACCTAATCATAGCAAAATCGGCAATAAGCTCATCCTTGAGAGAATTAGAACATACCTTGATGTTTATAATAGCTCAATACCCCATCTTCGAGGACAAACCATCGCAGCTTGTATCCACTTGTATAGTTGGTCCATTTCTTGAGATAACCTCTCATCTCACGCGCGTCTTTGCCGGCCAAAGGTGCCTCTCCAATAGAGGCACGACCAGACAGGCCTTGAGCATTGTTGTTACCAAGAATAGCCTTCTCCTGAATGCCACGCTGCGCAATCGCCGCCGCCGGAGATTTTTTCAAAAGTGCTCGGGTCTTGTCGTCTTTGGTGACATCCTGGGGTAGCTTGCCCTTCTTGTCACGACGGAAGGGGTCGGCTCCATGGGTCAGGAGAATCTGAATGAGCTGCGCATCTTTATTGCGAGCACCCTCGTGCAACAACGTGCCGCCCGATTGCACAGTGGCGCGGTCGGTCACCAATTCCTGGCTGTTGACATCCAAGAGACCCTCTGCGCGGGGTTCTTCCAATAGCTTCTCGAGATTATCATATTCCCTCTTGCTGATCAGGGCTTGGATTTCCTGAGTCTTGCTATCGATAAAGAGGGACCGGGCGAGTTGTAGCTGTTGGAAGATCTCCGGGGTGCGTGCGGCATCGAGCGGAGTTTGGCCCCGATAGTTGACGATGGCGTCGTTGACCTCGGGTCTGTTCAATAGATCACGTACTAACGAGACCCGTCCCAGCTGGGCGGCCAGGTGAAGCGGGGTGTTGCCTTCGCGATCGCGCGCGTTGATGTCCAACCCGGTGCCCGTAGACAACACAAATTCCACCACCTGGGGCTCAGCGCACTGCAAAGCCAGATGAAGAATAGTCGTTCCATACAGATTGTTGGCCACCTGGGGATCCTTGGCCTCCTCGATGGCTTTGGCGATCGCATTGGTATCTCCCCCGCGCAGAACCTCAAACAAACGGAATGTCCGTACGGACTGGTCCAGAGACATGCTGGTGCTCTCCGCCTGAGGCGCGGAGGTCACGCTTTCCATTCCGCGGGTATTCTGGGAGCTCTGGTTGAGAGGGGTATCTTCGAGGATGGCTGGAGTTGCGGGGGACGGGCTGGGGTCGAAAGCAGGTTTACGGCGGCCGTGACGGCTCAGGCTGCGGGCGTGGGTCAATGGGGAGGAGCCATTCGTCGAAGTCCCGGTTGAGTTGGTGTCAGTGTCGTCTTGGCTTTTGTCCTCG
This sequence comes from Penicillium sp. 91 TS-2023, assembly GCA_030710325.1. Taxonomy (NCBI): domain Eukaryota; kingdom Fungi; phylum Ascomycota; class Eurotiomycetes; order Eurotiales; family Aspergillaceae; genus Penicillium; species Penicillium sp. 91 TS-2023. Next base: position 5,198,207 of record JARWGP010000021.1, on the reverse strand, counting down.
CCGCGGGATTTATCGCGGTGTAGAAGAGAAAGCGCTATGGAGCTGCGAGAGCGCTTATGCCTGCGAGAAAACATGGGGTCAGTCACATGAAAGTGCCCAGGAACGAGCGAAAAATGTTGTTTAGATCGCTCTTTCCACGATGAATTTGCGCGGTTCTATTCTCTCCGGTTCTTTGTTCCTCTGAAATGTATCTTTCTGCAACATAACAGGCGATAGGCAGCACTCGGGCGAGGTCATGGGCAACCGCTTTGGAACCTTGGAACCATGGGTCCTAGTGGTTGACATCTTGAGGGAAAGGGCAAATAAACGAAACTCACCCTTCAGGTCTTTCAGACATATTGAGATGCCCCGTCGGATACGTGGGGTACTATAATCAGGACAAAAGCATGGAGAATGTAATGCGAACAGGTGGGAAATTAGGGGTATTAAAAGAGGCCTTGTTTTGGGAGGGGAAGGGGTCGATCACGGCGCTTGGCGCCGTGTAGATATTAGGAATCTATATTTTATCATCCCAGCCATTTAAACATTTGAGAATATACAGGTTACATAGATTTCTATATAATGAAACAAATATTGTACAGATTTCTCATCATTTATCGAGTCTCGCCGCTGACCAGAATGACAACACTGCCCAGTTGTCGCTTCATGTCTTCCTTGGCCACATCGTGAGTATCCTCAACTTCGCCCCACATATCGGTCTGCCACTTCACCTCCAAGCTCGAGGCCTCGGCCGCCTCATCCAGACCAAACTTCTTCTCTTGGGACCGCTGAATGTGGCGGAAGTTTTCACTCCATTCCACCAGCAGGCGCACAGCCACCAGCAGACTCTTCGAAGCCAGAATGCCTCGCTCCAAACCAGCCAGATCATGGGGTGCCAGCTGCGACACCCAGCCTTTGATAGTATCCTTGGTGGTAGGCGGCTGCGACACTGGGAGGATGCTGTCCGCGTCGAGGATAGGCTTGATCTCCAACCCAGGCCAGACCTTAGTGGACAGGAAACTCATGATATCCTTGGAAACGCGAATTTGAATCTCGCGCAGAGTCTCGGTATTTTCCCCATCCGCCTCCATTCGTCCAAACAATCCAGCTTGTCGCTCTGGCTCCCAGCAGAGCAAAGTATCCGTTTCCAGGTATCGCATGGCGGTGTTGACGATCTGGTCTCGGGTGGTGCTTTCGCCCCGGGCATCTTCGCGAACGATATCTTCAGCACGAGCTGCTAGGGAGGTCAAGGGAATCAAATGGCTCTTGAGAGCTTGTTGAGCAGATGTCATCACATCCCACTCAAGGGCGATTGCGTGCGCCAGTTGAGGCTTGGTAGGGGGTATTGAGAGAATGTCCTTGTTCGGGGTCCTCACGGGGCGCTTATCGAGCAGTACTTGGTATTCTCCTGTTTAAACAATTCCGTCAGTTCCAGGCTATCCTCCGCTCCAGTGAGGCCGAGTCCAAACATACCGGCCTTGCCGTGAACATGGACATCTTTCCAGAATCGTGACTTCAACGGGGAAGGCTTAGTTAATTTTGATGGCAATTCCTCTCCTGAAGATGGCTCATTTTCCGATTGGCGGGCTTTGCTCTTAAATTCTGCTGATGGCGCCGGAGCTTTGGGCGGGGGACCGTGGGCAGTGATCGGGTGCGGAACGGCGGCGCGGAAGGGGGAAGAGTGAAATTGGCGTGCAGCATTTCGTCGCACGGCGAAGGAAAGCTGCGGGAGCGCAGCACGAATAGTAGCCATGCTAGGTTTTCTTGGAGACGACAAGGGTTGAGCTCCGGGGAAGAAGTTGCGGAGGAACTTTTCGAGTCTCGGCCCGATTGTTCCTGGTCCGCGCTTGCTTACATATAACACATAGCCACTTTTGTACTTCCACTCCAAATCTGTATGATATCAGCTCTTTTCAGCTCTGTCGATCATTCGCCTGCATTGAGTTTGATAATTAGATAATTCCACAGCATCCCCGGCGAAGCTACTGCACTATTGCATCAGGATTATGTTATCATTGGTGTATGTTGCAGATACCATGATATCATTCATTCGAAGTTCCATTGTACTTTTAGGGAATACTACTTGTTACTTTTTTCGTAGCACGATCAGAAGGATGAGGGGATTCTTCAAACGATTAAGTGGTGGCCAATTTACATGTGTTCAGTTCTTGATGGTAGGCTCTATGATCGAGACATATGTACGATGACAGCACGCTTAGGAGAGTCCATCGCCTCCCAAGATTGGAACCAGATCATGCGCATAATTCAGTTGGATTAGAGATTATTCAACAGCAATCATAAAACCTCCCTTGCATCTAGATCCCAAAGAAAAAAGATAGAAATGTTGAAATGCTACCAGAAAAAAGAATCCCAGGGAATCAAACCAGTTTGAACAGTAGACGCAAATCGAAAAGAGCAAAACGACGAGAACCGCCCATGCTTTTGTAATTTACAAGAAAGATCAATCAAAAAGACTGCAAAGCTCGAGGCTGGCCCGCCCTTTTTGTTTTGAAAACCATGTGCAATGTGAAAAAAGAAAAGAGAAGAGAAGAGAAAAAAAAAAAAAAGCCGAATAGGTCGAAATGCCGGAGCTGTGGCACTACGGATCAGTGTCTGTCGAATCCGAGAGAGAAGGCCTGGAACTGGATCCTTCAATTCAAAGGCAAAAAGTCGTAAAATCAAAGCGCTGGATCTAGAATCGGCGAAACGAAAGAAAAAAAGCGGGTTCAAAAGTTCGAACGTCGAAACAGTGGTCGTCACGGCATTTCATCGTAAGGATTTCCAGGGCCACATGCGTGCCCGGTGCACATCGATTTCTCCTCATCTATCTGGTGAGATAGCTGGGGTAGTAGGGGTAAGGTTGCTTTTCGCGATCGGCGGCGGTACGTTTCTTCATGCGCTCCGCGTCATAATCATCAGCGCCATCACGGCTACCCCATGTGGTCTGCAATGCATGGTCAGCGAAGATTCAAATCCAGGAGATGTATGAAAAACGGAAAAGCCATCCAACGAATCGGGCAAAGATGTGCGAAGGGAATAGCACGAAAAAAAAACACAAAAAAGTGGCGCGGGAAGATAGTGGGTAAATTCCTGCAAGAAGGAGGAGTCGTGATCAAAGCGTTGAGCTGGCGTGGAAGGGGAGGGGCATCGGAGTGAAGCGACTTGTATTGTGCTACTGGCCCGAACAAAACCAAATACGTGACTTACCACATTAAGTGTCATCACCGCGTACATCTTGATTGCGCCGTGGAAATAACCAAAGAGCACCGAGACAGGCAAGAGGAACAGATCAACCGGATACCGGATATAATGACCCAGTAGCTTGATAAATTTGCTCGTAAACACCCATAGGAGGAGCATATTCATAGCCCGACTTTGAAGTACATCACCCCACGGAGCGGTCCCTCGGTGGCACAGCCAGACCAATAACAGGTCACCCAGGAGAGCAGGAGGCGACAAAGTTGTCAGGTGTACGGCATATGAGCTCCAGGGCTGACGACTATAATAAAAGTTAGCGGCTGAAAAAAAAGAAAAAACTCCTATATCGCGCGAGGCAAAAAAGCGAAACGACTCGGTTACCCCGAGAAGGCCAAGGCTCATGTTTTTGCCCCGGACATGGCTGTCTGGTTACCCACAGTCCCTTTCGGATCCTTGGCCGGGACCAAAGAACGGGCTGTATGAGTGCAGATACAGATGCATCATGCACAATAGACGCATCATGGGCCGAGGCCATCCGAGGACCAAAAAGAAGAACGAAAAACAAGAAAGAAAAAAACACCAAGGGAAAAAAAAAGGAAAAAGGACAAAGGAAAAGGAAAAAAAAATAGGGTGGTGTCACTTACTACCAAATGTGCTTCTCGTGAAACATACTGGACAGATTGCTCCGCCAATTGCTTCGAGACCAACGCGCGCATTGCTTCAAAAATCGGGGGTTATCCTCCAATGTAGTGAGCACCTCTGCTTCAGGGTGATACTGCATATAAGTCTCCCAGCCATGGGAAACCATCCAACGGGTGATGAAGTTATCATCGTCGGCATTGAGCTGGTACTTCCCCCACCACCACTCCTCGTTAGTGAAGGCATATGTAAAACCCTCGTCCTGGAGAATATTAGTTCGATAAGCCACTGTCCGGCCCGACATGCATGGCAATCCTCCGTCCAGATTGGTGGTAGCCCCGCAATCGAAGTTGCGTCGCTCCAGATACAAAGCTCCCAGGAAACCCCAGATACGCTGTGAGAGGGAAGGCGAGATAGCCCGACGCAAACGTTGGCAAGTCACCACACCTCCATATCGTTCGTCTTTTTCGAATGGCGCCAGAATCCAGGGCAGCAGGGTCGACGGCCAGCTCACGTCGTCGTCGGCCAGCAAGGTGATTGCCGTGCGGACTTCCGGGATGGCCCTGGTCATCTGACGGCGCTTGTTGGGGTGCGTGACCGTGAAGAGGCGAATTCGGGACTTGGACGCCGGCATCACACTCAGCATTCTTTCGGCCTTCCCCCGATTGGCCTCGATTGTCACGAGGAGAATCTCAAAGGGCTGATTTTCCAGAATCGAGCGGATTGTTTCCACCAACTCCCCCCCGCAGCCCTCCAAGGAGGGGATAATAACCGAAACATCTTGGGAGGTCAATTTCGGGGATTCTGGGGGCGGGATCGGCTTGAATGTCCAGAAGGAAACTAGATTCACCACGAGGCGAAAGTAGCGATACACACTAATAATCACCGGTCAGCCGCCACCAATTGACTAATCGATTGGGTCCCAACTCACAAGAGCACCACAAAGGCCCGCAGGAATGGAAAGGCCATGATGTTTTCCACTGTAACTTTCTTGGCTTTTGAGGGGGTTGTTTATAGATTGGATCTCTCCGGAGTTCGATTCCGCGCCGGTATAGGCTTTGCGCTCTTTTCCAATTCCACTACACAAACCATGGATTTGATTAGCGGGGATTTCTTGGGGCGGTTGGACAAGACCGCTCACCTGTGTGGCTCCAATTGTTCCCAGAAAGAACAGGAGAATATAGAATGGGCTGGTCGGAAAAATGGAAGCACAGTCAAAACGAACGTCGGGGAAGACACAGCTCCCTCAACCAGCCCAAGGAATTGAAAAGGAAAGGGAGGAGAGCAAAAGAATAAAGGAAAAGAGAAGGGAAAAGGTTCGAAAGGACCGGGACAGGAGGTTTAAATTATAGAGCACATGCTTCGATTCTACATAAAAATAAAAAAGGCAAAATATAAAATCAAATTCAAAAAGACAAGCTAAAAAAAACAACGCCCCAGTTCCCGTTGTCGTTTTGAGTGTGCTGCAGGTGTAGTTTTGCCTCGTGCGTCAGAGACCCTGGATCTAGAGGCATTCAAGAGTGGAGAGGGATGGCCCATGCAGCGGAGCGGGTAAAGTAACATGGGTATTACGCCGTCAGATAGTAATATAACTTAGTTCGGTCTTAGCTTTATATTGCTGAGTTCATGGTATCGTATTGTCGAGGAATTTAGTTTTAAGGCGAATGTGAATCCATGGAACGAGACGATCAGCTGAACCATAAGACATTCTACACACAAGGCAACCGTGAGCACTTGACCTGACTCCTTTCCAGAGGGTTCGAGCAGTGTCGCAGGTACCAGATCGAACTAGAATCGAGTTAGTTAGTACATGCAGAAAAAAAAAAAGAAATTAAACGAGGTCAAAAGGACGGAAAAAGAAAAAAAATTATATGGAATATTCAAATCAAAGGAAAAACCGGCATGGGGGCCAAGGGGAGAACATCTCCGATTCCCCTCTTCCCCTCCTTGTGGATCTTCATGCCCAGCCCACCAACACCTTTCGGATCAGCATATCATGACACTGATGATTATATGATCATTATGCAACTACTCGGCCTATCTATTAGTGGAAGAATCACACAAATTACCAAATTACTATGATTATCTTGCTACTAGCTACACAGAGGAAAAAAAAAAAAAAAAACTGCCAAACCACACCCATACTAGCGCCAGGAAGGACCCATTCTCGTACCTTTTGTACATATTTTTCCCGCTTCAGAGTGCGACAATGATCGGCCACGATTCGCACGCCTTGTGCCACAAGATGGATTTCTTAATTTTGACGTGCATCGGTCCAAATCCACTTCCGTACCGCAAGTGAACGATTCCTAAGAGCCAACCGTGAAGTGTTTCAAAAAAGTGAAGGGGGAATCCTAGCGGCCGATCGTCACCTAACTCGTTCCTCCAAGCTTAGGTGGGGCATTACAGAGACCTGAGTAAAAGCATACGCGAACTTTGGATAAAGTTGAGAAAGGCAACTCCAGAAAAAAACAAGGCGGCCCCTAATAAGCGAATAAAGAGTTTTAGGCGACCCAGCAGGCTGGCACCCCACGCTTTCTGAGAACGCATTCTCGGCCCGTGTAAACGAAGATAGCTTTGACCTAGCACATAGCTGAACTGTCCAGGCATGACTCGAGGAGCCTTTAGCCGAAAGCCTGGAACGAGACCACCAGCCACTGCCCAGGTTTACGGAGTATATCCGTGGGACATATAGAATCCCCCCATGAACCAGGTACCAATTGGATTTCCCCGCCTCTGCTTACAGACGCGGGCGTCTAATCTCCTGCTTACAATCGGAGTCCGCCCTAACGGACTTGGCCAAAGCACCCTGCAACTCGCTAAATGGGGTATTGCTGGATCTTTCTGCCCCGTACGTGCACATTGTGGACATGCGCTCGGCCATGATCGGCCTGGTCAAGCACAGTGTAGAGTTAAAATCACGCCAAGGTCGCCTGGGACTGCACTTGCCCACGTAATCCGGTACTTTAGGTCTTTCCCAACGGGGCTCGCTACAGCACAGGCCGTTCCCTTTCCCCAGTGGCAACGGCACAACTTCGTGCAAAAGAAAATAACGCCATGTATTTTTGATGCTTTTGTCTTTTCTCTCTTTCTTGCATCACCCCATCCTTAGCTTCCTGAGGGCTTCGGCCGAACCTCCTGTATTTCTGTGGAGATCCAAGGAGTGAAACAGACGCGTATCTCGGCTGCACGGACATTCTCTTGCCCAGACTCCACACTTTCCACACAAATACCCGTAGCGTCGCTCTCATGTCCACTTGTCCACTTGTTATCCCGGGAGTGGCCGAGCTCATTTTGGCAGTTAAGCGAGCAGCCCATGCCAGGGAGATAATAGGAAAGTAAAATATGGTAAAAGGAATATTGAAAGGAATAATAAATATAACAAATATAATAAATACACGTGGTTAGGTATCTAGGATATCGACTATTTGGGGTAATTTTTTAATCAACATTCCAGTATGATCATCAAAAGCAAATTTGACACGGAAATGACATGCAGGTCGATCAGACGGCTTTCCCCTCTCGTCGCGTCCATTTCGGGTCTTAGTCTTTAGCGCTGACAAGCCGATTAGCCACCGTCTAAATAATCCGACGAATGGAACATGCCACTTCTGTTGCCTACTGTTTCCTGTTTGGGGTCAGAGGAACGCCCAGATCGTCCAGTGGGGCTCACGGTGCGTTACAGTCCAATCCAAGAAAAAATCACAGTGGATTCGCTTCTGACTTGCAAGTACTCCGTCCCGAATCCCGACTATTGAGCGTATAATCTTGGAACAACACATACATACCCTCTTGTACACAAATCCACACCGGAGAACACTTGCTTCCCAGTTTTGTATTTTTTCCTTCGCGCTTTCCCTTTACCCCCCTACTCCACCATAGTAAAAGGTCCAGGTCCAGCCCCAACATGAGACGTGGTCAGCATCCACACCTTGATACGCAGAATCTGAATGGGTAGCGCGATCTGGTGGCAACGGCCGACAAGACTCTCCACAAGCTGCAGGGGGCCCCATCGCGCACTGTCCCGTGTCAGATCCCCATCCTCCGGAGGCTCTCACTGATACGACGTCGAGGACCAACCGTTCCCCGCTAACTTGTCGCTATGATCCTCTAGCTGCAGCAAGGCTGCCTAGTTGGCTGCAGCTTCTGCAACCGTGGCATATGATATCGTCGGGTCAATCACCGACTTCGGTCCTCCGGCGTTCTTCTACTTACAGAGTAGGTAATTTTGCTCATGCTCTAGTAATTTTAGAGCTTGTTGCCGATCTTCACGACACGAATGGGAGAACGTGCATGAAAATTATGGCGCAATCTGTCTTGTGTAGACGAGTAATTAATAATCGTAATGCGTTGATAGCGAGTAAAATTATTCAATAATAATAGTAGTATTAATAATATTAATAATCCATAAATGTAGAAAGTACATCGCCATGCGTGCAAGAAGATTAAATTCTTGACAGGGGCTCCTAGCCCTGTCAAAAGCGGGATTATTTGTTCGTCAATGCGCATTACATGCAGCTCTAGCGGTCATTGCGTACGTAAAAGCAAAACGGCGTTCAGGCCGCTCGCCGAAGCCCGAGAAAGCATGAGGCTGCTTTGAGACCGATTGCGAACCGGCTGAACCGCTACCATCCAGCTAGACCCGGGGCAGTGCCTCGCTACCGACTGTATGGATGCATGGCCCAAAGTATCTAACAAACCTCGTAATCAGAAAGTACTTTCTTTGCGACGCAAGCCGTGGTCTCAGACATCCTCGGCCCAGTTGTCCTCTAGATGTAACCGACATTCCGGATCTACGCGAGATATACCTCACAGGCACGAGACGATCCCCATGCTCGATGTACTCGTGCCGGAGATGCAGGACATGCATGGCGTGACGTCAAACTCCCTTCCTACTGTTCATGCACCTTGATCAACTGGGGGCGTCCAGACCGGGGGGCGGAAGGATTACATGCCCCTGGTCAATCTTCCACAATGACACTATACTGCATGGCGGAAATGCAGCTCTTGCTTCCCCCCGGGGCACTAATGCGCGTCTCTACTCGGAGGAAATCCTTGAAGGGTGGTAATCGATACCTTTCTAGAATCATGCATGTACGGGTTAGTCTCGAGGTGCGTACATGGATGCTTAGCCGGCTGTCGGGATAGGCGCATGTCCACCTTCCCCGGGTCAAGTCGGATATTGTAATCATTCCGGGAAGTGTGGGATATAGGCTAAGTATAGAAACCGCATGAGTAGAGATGGTGTGATGGGAGTTTTATCTTGATTCAAGGATATCATGTTCCATGAGTGATCTAGACCTGAAGTAAGCAACGCAGGTGTGCAAAAACAAGAATGTCAATAGGGCCCAGACCAAACTCCTGGAACCTGATGGCTAAGCAATACACGTCCAAGCAAATCTCTCGTCATCCTCATTCCCTCGATCTCAGCTCTGATATTCGCCTAGACCTGAACTAGGCAACGATTCTAGAACATGACTCTAGAACATGCATCTACTGCGCAGGCTGCCAAAGCCAACCTGCAGGGTCAAAGCAGGATTCAAAGTCAACGCCACCAAACAGCCCGATAGCCCCATACAGATCAAAATCACCTTCAAGTCCAGTGATTCCTCCGGAATCTTCATCCACCTCTTCGTGCAAATCCCACCCCCCGACCCGATGACCATTCCGGGTGAAGAAAACCTCCACGTTGCAAGGCTGCTTGATCCCCTTCTGTGTCGCATCGCCGCTAAACTCAGGAAGGGAAAAGATCATGCCAACCCCAACGGTCTCACCTACATTGACAGGGGCAGTAAAGTCCCGGCCGCCCCACGAATCGTTCACAAATCGACACCCATCATCGGAGAAGATCCCCAGACTTCCCCGCTCCCAGCCGGGTGATCGCCAGGAGGGATAGGGCTGAGCCACGAACCCGATGGAGAAGCCACTTTCGTCAGTATTTCCCGATCCAGGTCCAGCCCTGCGAGCCAGCAGTTTCACCTCGAAATAGATCGTTTTGCGCATCTCGCGGATAAAGGGCGAGTCTGCGGCGGCAAAGTAGAGTGGTAGATGCGTTAGGACTATGCAGTCCCCGTTTCGGTCTGCTGTGTGACCGCGCCATCTCCCTTGGCCTGTTGATTGGAGATTCCCGACGAACTCATTTGCTCGTACAGGTCGTAGGTCGTGATCTTGGACTGCGCTGTAGACAACCTCGGAGGGCCGGGCTGGGATGTAGAGTGGGGTGTTGTTGCAGAATGCATGGGCTCTTTCTGCGTCATTACTGGATGCATTCCCTGTGCCTGAGCTGTAGAAGCCTGATACCGGTGGCGGTGGGAAGATGGAGGTGTCGGGAACGGCTTCTTGCCAGTTGTGGTATGGCGGTGGGTCACCTCGATCACCTCCCTGCTTTGATGCCTCCTCGTAGCTGGGGGGTGGAGCTGAGAACTGAGATTTAAATTTCTGCATTATGGTCGCTTTCTTCATCAGGCTTGTGATGCTGAAGGTGATCTCTTTGATTTGCTGGGAGACTGGACTAGTTGTGATGTGAACGCTCCGGTTCCCGGTTGGTTTAAGGTTGAGCTTGGTTTCCACGGCGCCAAGCGGGGCTGTGTGGATGAGCCGTGGATCGTTCTACTCAGGAAGGAACCTGGGGATAGTAACATCTAGAATAGTAGTAATATAGCTCATCATGACGATGACTGTCATGTCATGTCTGCCACTCCTATTCTACCTGTAGATCAACATTAGAGATGTCGTATTTCCAACTCGGCCGTGCCGGGCCACATAACAATAGTAGCGATGAAAAGAAACAATGAAACCAAGAAACCAAGAAACAATCCAATCGCCATAAAAAAGTGAGACAAATGGAGTCGAGGCAAATCTGTGTTGGTGACTAAGGGAAAAATCAAACGGCACTAAGAATAGTACCCTGCAGCAGTGTCTCACATGTTGGAACGGGAAATCTCAAGTATCACAAAACCACACAGTGGCGCGATTTGGAATTTCTCGCCAAGTTCATCCTCTGGGGGATTCTCGGCGAGAGAGAGAAGTTCTTACTCTCATGTCTCCCCTACTCCCTGGGTCCGCCGTTCTTTTCACTGGGCACGATGTCGGTCGATCCCCTCCGCAGACGGCGATCATCCTTCTCAGAACGCTTCCAGCGCGTCTTCAGTGGTGATCGAGCTGATCAAGACAAGGTAGACCCCCCCCCCCCCCCGAGCCTCTTGCGAGAAGTCCTGTTGATGGGTAGTAGAAGCGCCAGAGCATAGGGCCAGGCACCCCGCAAACCTCGTCCCGTGTTTCAGCTCGACCGAGCGAAGACAATGATTCCAAGTCAGCAGCAACTGTCGCGCCATCGGTGCCTGATGATACTGGACTCAGCTCCTTTAACTTCTCGTCGGACTCTCATATTCCCTCTCTCAGCACTACTGGCTCCAGCGCATCTGTTCGCGCAGTTTCCAAGGATGAGGACCCCACTCAGCAAGTGACAACGGAGGCAAAGCCCGCAGCAGAATTCGATCAGATTCGCTCCTCGCCCAAAAGGGGAAAAGAAACATCGCGGAAAGAGAGGCGGGCGACCAAGCGACTGGAGGCAGAGAGGAAGGAGCAGGAGAAGCGTATGCTTCAGCTGGAGCAATCCCAGACCCAGCTGGATCGTGGCAATATTGATCGCAGCGGCCGCCGGTTGGTCAAGAAACAAAAAGCGAGCTCGGAACGATCATCCAGTGCTGGCAGTTCACGACTGAGGTCGTCATCTATCACGCGATTTTTCACACGCTCCCGTCGAAGCTCTCAAACAGGGATTGATTCCGCGAACGAAAGTGACCATGAATCTGCGCTTGGCTCCGCTGATACAAAGTCCGCAGCACCTGTTTCACCATCAATCCCGTTGGCGCTAGAGGAACGTTTTGGGGCCGATGTCTCACGGGAGCTGGCGACTCGACATGGAACTACCTTGATCCCTGCGAGTCAGCTTGCATCAAATCAATCCCCCCGATCAGTCTCATCTCAGCATACTCAGAAAGCGCAGCGCTTACACCATACCCCGCTAAAGTCAGACGATCTTCGAGAAAACTGGAAGATGGCCGAGGAATGGCAAAAGACACAGGGCCGCGAGTCTGGCGCAGGTTTTGTTCCGCCAGAGAACATGGACGAGGGACGGCAATCCCCTCGAGTATCACTGATTGGAACGGACCTGGACCAAGAGGTTACTGTAACTCCAAAGAACGGGAGGAAGCTCCCCAAACCCCCCAATAACGGGCCCCCAAGCGCCGGAAATGCGACTCATCAGTTGATTGTGTCTTCGAGAAACACACTTGAGGGCATCCCACAGGATGTTGACCCCTCGGCTATGCGCATCACGACCGTGCAGCAGCTACGTGAAGTTTCTAACACGGCGTCTGAGGAATCACCTACTTCATATAGCACAGTGGATGTCCATTCATCTATGCTTGTTGAAGAATATCCTACGAGGAACCGCGTGGAATCTACGCCGCAAAATTATCAAAGAGCGTACAAATCCTCGCCTTTGGCTATGAACCCAAATAGCCCCGACAGCCCGACCCAGTCGTCAAATGTTGATCCTTCGGTGCGTACAGATGACCTGGATTTGCCGAAGCCCTTGCGAATTTCAAAGATCCCTATATTCGAAGGGCCCCGGACGCGCAATCAACAATTGACTCCAGTTTCCTCATCTGAGAAGGCTCAAAGTCAGCCAAAGAGGGCTAGTCCTGGCGAGAAACGGGAGTCGTTTAATGGAGCATGGCCGTTGACTGGGAACGAGATTCAGCAGGAGAACCGCAATTCGCAAACAGACACACAGGAGCGAAAGATACCTGGAGAAGTCAGGCAATCCCATGCGATAGCACCTCCCAAGCACCCAGGTCGACTAAGTCTTGAAGATCACACTCCCAAGTGGACAAGCAATAAGAATCCGGTAGAAAATACCGCCTCTGATGGTGCACATGGCCCCCAAGAGCCCCAAATCCATCACCTCTCTCCGCGCAGGATTACCGACGGGGGATTATCTCCACTGGGCTGGACTGACCCAGATAATAGACGGTCATCCATTTCATCGCAAGCGTCTAGTTACAACACAGCCGACGAAGAAAAGCTCGATGTACCTCCAGGACGATCAAAACGAGCATCCGTCCCAGCTCCAGAACTCAAAGAAGCAAACCCCACCGCTCCCACAGATGTCGCTAAGAAGGAAACACCCAGAAGTCCCTCCAGTCCTCGAACCAAACCCCCATTAGCCTCTGGCTCCACGGGTATGCTACGCAAAAGCCCCATGCAAAAGATGAAACCACCCCGATCAGACGACGCCCTCTCCAAGCTGTTCGTCATCTGTTGTCAATGCAAGTACTGGCACGATATGCCACCAGAGGTATATGCCAAACTTGCCGTTCCTGAACGCCTTTCTTCGGGATCCAGGTTTTCAAGGACATTTTCACGACGGAATTCGGGGAAAAAATCCATGCCTGTTTCGAAGCGCGTGGCTCCTAATGGGCAGCCTCGGGGCCCATCTGGAGATGCATCTCAACAGGGGCCTATCCCTCGACATCAATGCTGCTGGTGTGCGCATGGTATGAGCAAGGCTTGTTGTCAGGGTTGGATTGCTCTTGTTCATATGCGCGAACGATATCATTGATTCTAATTAGCTGATCCGATCTATGTATGGATTTGATGGATTATGATCACGATTTAATGTCTTTTTTCATGTTTAGCTACACATGTTGTTTGACATACCCATATTCAGTTCCACTTGTGCTATATCTTTGGGCTTATTTGGCTTTACTTCGCAATCTAGGAACTACATAACAACAAAGGAACATACTGTAAGTTGAAGTTCGAGATGAATTTGTGGAGCTGAAATCGATCTAGACTCTACCAAGGTTAAAAGTGGATTGATTATCCGAGCAACCTCGGCATCTCACGCGGGGAAACCCCAGCTTAATATTTTCCCATCCGCCCAACTTTCTCAAACCATTACTCTCCTATATTCTATTCCAAAGAAAACACAATAATCAAAATCAAGATGCGCGCCGTCCAAGTGAGCGAATACGTCAAGGTGCGTCTAATCTACTCATACCTACTTCGGCAACCAATACTAACAAGAACAGGGCCCCCTCGAGCTCACAGTCTCAACCGTCCCTACACCATCACCAGCAGCAGACAAATACCTTATCGAGATCCACTCGGCCGGTACCAATTTCTTCGACATCCTCCAGATTCAAGGAAAATACCAGCACCAACCTCCCCTTCCCTGGATCGGAGGTTCCGAATTTGCAGGAACAATTCTCGCCGTCCCAACATCCTCATCTACCCCCCGATTCAAGGTCGGCGACCGAGTATTCGGCGCAAGCCAAGGCGCATACGCGACCCATATCCTCGCACCCGAAGCATCATTACTCCCCGTGCCGCAGGGGTGGAGTTTCGAGGATGCAGCTGGATTATTCGTTACGGCTCCTACATCCTATGGCGCCCTTGTGCACCGCGCTGGTGTGAAAGCCGGTGACTGGGTCCTTGTCCATGCTGCCGCTGGTGGTGTCGGACTTGCAGCTGTGCAGATCGCCAAGGCGAAGGGTGCAACTGTTATCGCGACAGCTGGAACGAAGCGGAAGCGCGAGATTGCGGTGGAGTTTGGAGCTGATTACGTGATCGATTATACCAACAAGGCATGGCCGGAGGAAGTTAAGAAGCTTTGTGCTGAGAAGAGGACGGGCAATGGAAAGGCTGGTGTTGATATTGTCTATGATCCTGTTGGATTGATCGACGCTAGTTTGAAGTGTGTCGCGTGGAATGCGCGGTTGTTGGTTATTGGCTTCGCGGCTGGAAAGATTGAGAAGGTTGCTCTGAACCGAGTTTTGCTGAAGAATGTGAGTTTGGTTGGACTTCATTGGGGCATGTATGCGAAGTTTGAGACCGAGACGGTCCAGGAGGTTTGGAAGGGGATCTTTGATCTTGTTGCAAAGGGACAATTCCGGGGAACTGCATTCAAGGATGAGAGCTTTGTTGGATTGGAGAGTGTGCCCGGGGCTTTGAAGGCGCTTGGTGGTCGTGAGACCTGGGGAAAGGTTGTGGTGAATGTTGTTGGTAATGAGAAGGCTAAGAGCCGGCTATAAGGGCTTCTGGAATACCACCTATTGTATATGGGAGAAGCGAATGAGACCATAGAAGTATATAAATTGACGAGATGTATCATATTCCTGCCCCAAGACCCCATGGCTTGGTCTCTCTCCCACAATTTAGCGTCAGTTTAATGTTCAGGTATAATGCTAGCCAAAGCATGTAGCTTGTTGATCAACTTTGGGAGATCAATCTCCGGAAACCCAGGGTTACCCCCGGAATAGCTTCAAGAACCAGTTCACCAAATTAAACTTCCTACATGGTCCTGAGGTCAAGCTGATCTTCAATTCTATTGCTACTGTATAACGAAAATACACATGTCAAATGGAGAATACAAATGAGATGGCAATTATCAGCTTCACCATACAACGCTTGTTGGAATGGGGGATTTATGCACAATCCAGTTTATCCATCAATACCCCTACTGTTGGACACTCAATGAGAAGAGAGGGAGAGCACTAGAAGGCTATGAGAAAGCTCTAGGGCTAGAGTATCTCATCACTCTCTCTAGTGGCCGTATCAAGCTTCGATCAGCGTGGAGCATCCTAGCCTGATACAAACAATCGCCCCACCCTGCACGGTGGGCCATGTGGCCATGGTAACACGGAAGGCACTAGTCCGAATCAGGATATCAACAGAGAGGGGCATAGAGTTACTGGAGGACATATGTCAGATTCATCAACTGTCACCTCTGCAACTTTACTCTCCTCAAACCCTTTCCAATAGAGTCTAAGATTGGACTGAATCGGGCCACTATCTCTGCTCCTCCACGACATACCATCATCATGAGCCACAACGCCCCAACTCCTGGAGCAGCCGCCGCCGCTGGCGCTGCCTCTTACACCCCCTTTGTCTTATTCTTCTACGACTCTTTGGTGCTCGGTCTTTCCAATTCATTTGCCTGGGCATGTCCCACCAAGACCGTTCAGCTTCCATTTTTCAAACAATTCATGGGCCACCGTCATCTAGACATTGGTCCTGGAACAGGCTTCTACTTAGCCAACGCCGACATCCCAGAGAAGACTGAAGTAACCCTGATGGACCTGAACCCTAATTCCCTTGCTACTTCCCAGAAGCGCCTCGGCAGACCATCCACACAGGCTATCCAGGCCGATGCCACGCAGAAGCTTTCCCTGGAAGGCGTCTATGATTCCATCTCGACTTTCTTCCTCATTCACTGTCTTCCAGGTCCTTTAGAGCGCAAGATGGTCCTCTTCACAAATTTGAAGCCTCATCTCGCGGAAAATGGAACCGTTTATGGAACCACTATCCTTGGAAAGGACGTGAAGCACAATCTTTTCGGACGCATTTTGATGAATGTCTATAACCGCCGAGGTCTTTTCAGTAACTGGGATGATGGAGAACAGGAGATCCGGGATCATCTTTGCAAGGACTACAGTAAGGTTGAGACCAAAGTGGTAGGACGTGTTCTTATGTTCTCTGCTTCCCAACCCAAGCTCCCGTGATATTGGCTTGGATTGTGATAACACTAGAGGGTTTTATGTCGTTTAGGATGGGTCTACTTTCTGTGAATTCCCCTAATATTTTGGAGGGCTGGATGAAATATAAGTATGGGCATTAGTTCGCCTTTGCCTTTGCCTTCGCTTTATGGTTTGGTTATATATGTCGCTCTTTTTCCTAATAGCAGATAAACCCCACATTAAAAACATACTGCTTGCTGCCTCAATCCACCTCATTCAAGTCCATTACGTGGCGGCACAGAGAATATACCGAGAAAGGATCTGAAAAGAGGATGACTTGCAATGAAGGCTTGTGCAGGAGTCTTTGATTTGATTTTGTTGGAGAGCAAATCAAGTTGGTGTTTGCTGTAGAGAGTATCAGGATGCCCTAGTCCTAGAGCTTTCTCATAGCCTTCTAGTGCTCGCCGGTGCATAGCTTCGGACTCTTCGTAATTGCCCTGTCGTTCAAGCACCAAACCAAGATGGCTGACACTAGAGAGAGTGGCGGGATGCTCTAGCCCTAGAGCTTTCTCATGGCCTTTTAGTGCTCGGCGGTGCATAGCTTCGGCCTCTTCGTACCTATCCTGCTGTTGAAGCACTGAACCAAGATTGTTAACAGTTGCGAGAGTGTTTGGATGCTCTAGTCCTAGAGCTTTTTCATTGCCTTCTAGTGCTCGGCGGTGCATAGCTTCGGCCTCTTCGTAATTGCCCTGTCGTTCAAGCACCAAACCAAGATCGTTGACACTAGAGAGAGTGTAGGGATGCTCTAGCCCTAGAGCTTTCTCATGGCCTTTTAGTGCTCGGCGGTGTATAGCTTCGGCCTCTTCGTAATTGCCCTGTCGTTCAAGCACCAAACCAAGATGGCTGGCACTAGTGAGAGTACTGGGATGCTCTAGCCCTAGAGCTTTCTCATGGCCTTTTAGTGCTCGGCGGTGCATGGCTTCGGCCTCTTCGTACCTACCCTGTAGTTCAAGCACTGAACCAAGATGGCTGACACTATTGAGAGTATTGGGATGCTCTGATCCTATAGCTTTCTCTCTACCTTCTAGTGCTCGGCGGTGCATGGCTTTGGCATCTTCGTATTTGCCCTGTTGTTGAAGCACTATACCAAGATGGTTGACACTAGAGAGAGTGTATGGATGCTCTAGTCCTAGAGCTTTCTCTCTGCCTTCCAGTGCTCGCCGGTGCATGGCTTCGGCTTCTTCGTACTTGCCCTGTCGTTCAAGCACTGAGCCAAGCTGGCTAACACTGCTGAGAGTGTCGGAATGCTCTGGCCCCAGATGCCTCTCACGGACTTCCAGGCAATCAACGAGTAGAGTTTTGGCCTCATCATATCTTCCATCACTGTGTAAAGATAGCCCCACTCTTGAAGCAAATCCAACAAACTCGTATTGAATGTTTTGGAACTCTTCACTGCTCATCAAATATAGTGCATGAGGTAGGTAATCTCTCCACAGCCCTTGATTGATGTGGTTGTTATCAGGGAAAGTACGATCCAATTGCTGAGTTGCCCTGCGTACCCAATAATCAAGAATTTCGCTTCTCCTCATCCAAGTCCGCGTAGCGAGATGCACAAGACGATGAAGACTGAGCGAACCATTAATAGCATGCTCACTGATGAAGGAATATGCGCTCAGAAGTCCTAGTGCATCTATCTTTTTCTTTGCCGAAGTTGTAGGCTCAAGGATTGACTGCGGAATGTCTCGTGGGCTAATGCAGGCCATGAATGACAAATAGTCTGCTGCCAATCTATTGAGATCCTGGATCTGCTGGAAAGAAATCAACCAGGTAGTAAGAACTGGGTTCTGAGTCTCAGCGTATCGCCCATCATTCTCGAATTCCTCACTCAACAGCTCGGCTGCGTCTGTCTCTCGCTCTTTCAATAGTGATAGATAATCAGACAACGCAATGTTGTTTTCATTTATGTAGGCCGCAGCCTGACTTATCGCAAGCGGCAAAAACTCAAGCTGCTCAAGCAGAGCAGTAGTTGTAGAGTTATCATGTAGCAGACCCTCTCGGATGAGTGCCTTTCCAAGTATGTCCATGGCGGTGGTTTGATCCACATCGGGAATAGATAGAACATTCGGTGACGCCACTCTCACGGCTAGCTTTTGATTGCGAGAGGTGAAGAGAACGTAGCCGTTCTCACTGCGAGGGAGAATATCTTTGAGCGGTGGCGCAGTCGCGCTCCTCTTGGTCCACATTTCCATGTCGTCTGCGTTGTCAAAAATCAGAAGCCACTTTCCCGCGCTGTCTTGACTAAGATGAGCTTGTACCCGTTCTTTTGTCTTCGCTGGCTCTATGTCCGAAAGGCCTAGGGTCGAAGCAATTTTCATGTAGGCTTGTTGCACACTCTCATAACTGGTACATGGAATCCAAAAAATAGAGCATTCAGGGACCTTTTCTCGCATACGGTAGGCCAACTCTAGTGCGATTTGTGTTTTCCCAATTCCTCCTAATCCATGGATAGCAACCTTGGTCGGGCCAGTCGTGTGGATGATGAATTTTTCAACATAGTCGATCTCCTGTTGACGGCCAACAAATCGAGGATTACGAGCGAAGGGCACCATCCAGGGGCGAGCTTCTTTTGCATCGCTGCTATGGCTAGGGCTGTACCAAGGAACCACTCTCAAGAGAGCTTTGGTGTAGGCAGCGGCAGTGAGAGCGGCGTATCCCTGCCAATTTTTGTGCTTATGTGAATCGCAATAGTCACAAACTCCTCTAATAACCAGACATGGCAACTGATCCATCAGCCCGGCTGCTTCCATTTCAAAGCAGAGGATATTCAGCTCTCGGGCAATAGCATCTCGTGTTGTAGCACTCTTCATGACTTGGTTTCCAGATGCAATCAGACCGTAATGAATGACGGGCTCTTTCGTTCTTCGTGCTGGGCGCACAACTAGTTGGTTCAGATCACACGTTGCACAGTCGGTACTCTTGCTGTCATGATCATAACTTGCCTGGAACAGCCAGTCTTGATCTGGACGTGAAAATTGGTCTGGGAGCCTCTCGTGTTTTTGAAATATCCTTGATGTGATGTCTTCAATCGGTGTGTTTACATCAGTGGTCTGACTGCGTATTTGAGATACTGCAGTTAACAAATATTGCGGCGGCTTATTGAGCGATCCGGTGCGTTCGAAACGTCCATCGCGGAGTGTTTTCCCATAGTCATACTGAATTACGCCCCCGGAGGTCGAAGTTGGCATGCTGATGACCACATCGCCTAGGCGAATATCGGCATCTTTGCTCGGTACACCACCTCCGATTCCCATCATCAACGCGAATCGAAGAGACGGAAACGTCGGAAGCATATGAGCGAGCACGACTGCTGCGGAGGTGGTTCCGTAAACGCCCGAGGGCAAGCAAGCTATCACCACATTGTGCCCACTCACGCTGCCAAGTGTGTAGGCGTTGTGGTCGGTTACGGGCTGGGACAGTTGAGGATGGGGCTTATCCAACATCGTCTTAGCCGCGGTCATTTCCAGTGGCAAGGCGCATATCCACGCGACCGTGTAGTCGCCATGTTTTAATCTCATTCTTGCTATCGTCGGCGACCGAGAAAAGGCAAAGTTGAAAATAGTCTAGGCTACACAGGATACTGTTGAAGCGCTGAGGTTGGAATGGAGGGGGGACGGCCTTGTCTATTATTGGCTAGACCGGACTTCAGCCTCACTACATGTAGGCAAAGTGCGGATACAGTTCGTATGGCAGATATATTGTAATGTAAGCTGAACTTGTTGTGCTGCGCTCTTTTTTTTGTTTTCACAAATACCAAGTTACCGAACTTATTTCTGGTTTGGATCAATATATCAGTCTCAACAGCCTTTGCACAATGTCTAAAAATCAAGCAATGAATTGGCGAAAGTGAAACCCCCATGCACTAGCCCCACAAGCGGCCCGACGGGCACTGCCGGTTGTTCAACCAGACTTCGAAATGTTCAAATCTGCCGTCTTTTACCATCTACATAGAGCGTCTCTCTGTGTTTTGGATCTTACAGGTTAAATAAAATTATCGGCAAATGATGGAGCAAGTTTGAGAGGTAACAAGAAACCCAAATAACTCAACGGTGGCAAAAGAATTGATCTACAGCTCGTCCTTCATGTATGGCGTTGATTCCTGGACCGCGAAGTGTGAGGCACAAGTGTAGCTCTCAGCCAGATTAGGATCGCCTTGGCCATCGTACAAAGAAACCAAGGGGAACTGGCAGAGATTTCGAGACACAGTTGTACCATTCGCATTTATCGTCTCCGCCGGCATTGTTTCTGGGGCCTTTCCTTCCTCCACCCAGGCAACAAGTTGACTCAACGGATCCACGGGAACAGGACCAGCACCTCCTTCACAGTGTCCAACACCGGGCGCTAAGAATAGACGATAGAATTCGTCAACATTCTCCCCAGCCATGGTATCCTTCACACGGTTGTAGTAGTCAGTTGTTCCTTCGGGGAAGATGACGGTATCACCCACACCGTGCCAGGTAAGTAGCTTTCCACCTCGATGATGGAAAGCAGAGAGATCTGGATTATCAGTTCCGATGATATCATGATATTGAGTGGCCGAGTACGCAAAGAGATCTTCGTAGTCAGAGTATGTCAAAGTTGAGGTGTCGAATGTGGGATCACGCTTGATGAAGAACTTGGTCCAGTTTTCGGTGATTGGGAAGGGAATTCCAACACGCTTCCCATCAATTTCCGCATTCATAGCAACACCAAGCCGGAGAGTTTCGTCATAATATGTGCCCCAAGGAAGGCCGTACCAGAGGAAGCCTCCCTCTGCCGAGCGAGGGCCTTGGTGGAGTTCTTCAATCAATGCAGCCATAGGTTCGGTGATGGTAGAGCTAACCTCATCACAAGTGGCCACACTACCGACCAGGCTGAACGGGTCGAAGTTACAATCATTCTGGTTTTCAATGACACCATCAACGACTCCATCGAGACCATCACAAGCAGCGAGACTCGCATTCACAAAAGCACTGTATTCGCATCTCGTAGGAAAGACCTGTTCTTGGTTCATAACAACCTGGCCCCAGAGCTCCGCAGGAATAAACTTATGCCAGTTGATAGCAGGCGCGTTTGCCATGATGCCGTCAAAGTCTTCGGGATACTTCTGAGCTTCCATGTATCCTTGCCTGCCACCAGTAGAGCAGCCATTCCAGTATGAGTACCTGGGCGGCTTGCCATAGAAAGAGGTTGAGACAGATTTACCAACAACTGCCAGGTCATGAAGTGAGCGAGAGGCAAAATTGAGAAACAGGGACCAATTGACATTTCCCTCGCTATCAAGTGCCCAAGCCTCTGGCGACATTGCATTTGGAATAAAACCTCCATCTGTATGCGCTGCCGCGTAACCCTGGGAAACTGCAGCTTGCAATCCGTCTTCTCCTTGTCTTACGGCAAATCCTCCACCACCAAGGGCTTGGAATCGACCATTCCACCCCGTCAAAGGCAGTGATACGTGGACATTGACTTTATCATTTTCACCCAGGTGTGACAGTACGACGGTCACTTCACAGACGTCAGGCGTAATAACTTCACCGCTAACGGGATCTGAGTTGCCCAGTCGCTCTTTGGCTGTAGTCGATATAACTAAAGCGCCGGGGACGTACGGCGCAAGACCAGAGGAACAACCAGATTCAAGCGCATAGACCCCAGATGCCAATAACGATAGGGAGATAGCTAGCAGAGGGAGTGACTTTCTTATTCTTTTGACTGTGGAAAACATTTTGATCTTTCACCCTAGATAAGATAGACTTAGCGGGATAGTGAAAGAACTGGAGTGTCGTGCGATTGAGTGGAGAGCAGATCAGAAGGAAATGAAAATACTGGACAATGTCACAAGCTACAATCAATAGCCACAATTAAGAAATAATTCAGCGACACTGTACATGTGCGTATATATGGGGGCGATGTGAGGGGTGCAGACGCTATGTGGGGCAGATTCCCCCGGAATCTCGGTTCGGTATCGGTTAGCGCAGTCTCGTCCATGGCAGTCAAGGACGGCAAATATATGAAATACAACATGCCTGATTGAGAAAACCCTTTGCCATTTTCCCATTTTCCTATTATCTAATTTGATATTTATCTTTCTCCGCCCATTGGTCATACAATCTTCTATATCTTGATAAAGTCATTCTGGTACAAAGAGTTTTAGACGCCCACAGTCAATAATCAGACATCAGTGTCGGTAAGCTGCGAGCTAATATCACCAGTCTGGTAGTTGAGATTGGTGGTGGTGTTGTAGTTCCAGAAGAAGTCCACGTACTGAGGATACGAAGAGTTGGTCTCGCAGGTCTCATCGAACTTGGGAGCCTTGTCGACGATAGCCGAAAACTTGTCAAGCGGGCATGAATAGCCCGGTCCGCTCTGGCAGGAGTTCCACGGCACAACCGCCTCGTTGATAACCGCACGGACGTAGACGCCGGCCTTGCTAGCAGCAGTGGCATTGCAGGTCATGCGCTCCAGGGTAAGGTGACCGCCCATGGGGACAATATCAGAGGCCCGGTAGGAGCTGGGGAACTGAACGGTGTCGTTAGGGAGATGGTGCTCAGGGGTATCAAGTCCGAGAGCAGCGACAATGGGGGTAATGTTGGCGTCATGGGCACTAGGTAGTTGTCAGTACGGTGTCTCTGACCAAGCGTTAGAAAATAGCCATAGGTTGACTCACAAGCTCCAGAACATCGATCCGGCTTTCTTGGGGCCCTCTTCCATCAGGACACGAGTGGCGTTGGCGTACACCTGTCCATTGGCCATTTGGTAGTTGCTGCCGGGTCTATAAAGAGAGTGATCAGCAATGAAAAATCATCAATCCCAGAGAGGGAAGCCATACCCAAAGCAGTAGTAGTAGGACAAGTCAAAGATATAGCTAAAAGCAACCCATTCATCTATAGTGAATGCATTCGCCCATGGTGTAAAGGCACGGACATTAAGCTCAAAGGCAGCCATTTCTAGACAAACGATGAATATTAGCACAAGGTTGATAAAGAAGATAGAACATGAAGTCCTTACGCATCAAGTAGTTAACATCCGTAGCAGTGAGCTTGAGTCCAGGGTTCTGCTTGTTGAGGCGTGCAGCGGCAACTTCGAGAGGTGGGAGTGTCGAATAGAAGCGATCTTCATAACAGGAATACTCCTCAAGTACACCCGCAGCACATGTCGGCGTCAAAGAATTAGCGCCCTGGGTAGCGGCCTCTGGGATGATGTTGATGGCGGCACTGGTAGAGTAGTTGTAACCAAAGAAGCCTTGGCCGAAGTACCGCGCAGTCTCGATCACGCGCTCGTAACCAGAGGTGAAGATGGGCACGACAGACTCGCCATCCCAGAGATGACCGTAGCGAAGACGGTACTCACTACCCCGACTGAAGGCATCAAGCAAACCTGCATACGGTCCAGTGGTTGACTCCTGGGAGTAGAGGTTCGAATCAGGGACATAATAGGTCCACTCGTTCAAGAAAGCGAGATCCCCCTTGAAAGTAGAAACATTGGCTCTCATTTGGTCCAATGTGTCCACATATAAATCGCCAAAGCCTGAGTAGTCCGGGTACCGTTCACCATGGCGCATGATCATGAAGGCTTGATCGACCTCACATCCATCCGGAGTGTTTCTATCCACACCATATGCGACACGGTCGGAATAAGGGGCAAGAGAGCTCATGTATTTGATGAGGTTGTATCCATCGTGGAACTCCTGCGAGAACTGCTTGTCTCCAAACTTGGGATACGCTCCCATGTTTGCAGAGGCCAGGGAGGCCAAGGCCAGGCCGGGGGCCAACCAAGAGAGACTCAACATCTTGGTAATGGATCAATTGAATAGCAGGCGAATCCGAGACGGCAATTGATTAAGAGATGGCAATTTGCATGGGAAATGGATGCTTTTATAGCCATAATTCCCTATACCTGCCCACCCCTGGGCCGGCATAATGCCACTAGTGCGCGGTAATTGCTGAAATGGCTTGCATAGGTAGAGCTGGCAAATTTCTACTTTTTACCGAGATTGAGGCAATTAAAGTGTATACTAGTCGCCCCAGAACGCACGTCAAAACTTCACTGACAGCACAAACGTGCATGTAAAACTACTTCTTATTGGAGACGGGAAGCGGTAAAATTGGGGTGTTCCCGGACCAAGCTTTTGACATTCCAAGACCGGGTACGCACGTGCGGCTAAGATAACTTGTCACTTGATGACCACTGTTGATTAGATCGAACCCCTTCTTAATGAGTGGATAATATTATTTCCCCCTCGATTTCAAACCCCTGTGGGGTGAAGTTGACGGAAACATCCGACAAGCTCGGACCTTCTTAGAATCATGCGTAGAACTCTAGAACTCTGCATAGAACTCTGCATAGAATTTTGCATATAACTTTGCGTAGATTTCTCCAGACTTAATCAGGAAATTGGAGCTAACAGCGCCCGTGTCCGAATTTACAAGATTTGGGGAGCCTATGATTAGCCTATATTGCTTCCCTTTATGTGTGAGTTCAACTGAAATTGATTTTACCAGCCATCCAATTATGTTCAAATGAGAAGCGGGATCATCACAAAATAGGTAAGTGGTTGATCCTTGGTTACCATCTTCTTCTCTAAAAGGAATTTCTATCCTCTGGCCTCTATTCCACGTTGTTAATTTCCATTCGATGCTTGAATACAGGTTTCAGTATATCAATTGAGCCTTTGACATCGGTTTGAATGCAACCCAGAAAGCTTTGCACAAAACATGCTTCTCCTGGATCTCACTACAAGGCCTTCTGGTCACAAAACCACAAAAATAACCACGAGGGGTCAACGAGTGCATAGATTTTAGCATCTCCGCTATAGTTAGGTAAATCCAAAGAAAGCCCTACACCACTTGCGATGAATATCAAAACTCGGTGATTGACTTCTAAAACCACTTGACGGACCTACGGCTCAGCCTCGACGTACCTTGAGTTAACCCAACTTTTCCCCTCGGACACAACTTCAGCGAATGAATTCAGGATCCGCGTTTGGCAGACAATAGGTTTGATCTTGGAAGTCTTGCTCCAGACACCATTGCCCCCGGCCAGCCTGCTTCCAAAATCAGACAATAAGAGGCATCTTTCCCATTCGGCTCAACTGCTACCACCAGTGGTTGCGTAAAATTTTTATGGCCAGACGTTTTCAAGGCGACTCCAGATCCACAATATGTTATGAGAGCTTGGCAAGACAACGGTCTACCTTGACTGGGATTGATCGCTAGGAGATGTTGCGTCGAGTTAACAAATTCATATTGATGATGCGCGATTAAATCCATCAATTCCTACCAAGTATGGTATACCTGTGACACATCCATGACAAATCCAGCCTTAATTGCGTCCAAGGTCATCACATGACGGGTTCTGAGTCTGTTGGAAGGGTTAGATTGGTTTGCATAGAATGTTTCGTGAGGAGTATTAGTTCGACACCCAAGATTAACATTCTGACACCTACTGTCCTATATATAGATTAGTACAGTAGTTGACATTCAGACAAAATGCCGCCTCATTTTTCCGGTATGTATCCAAGAACATACTGTAGAAGGTCTTGTATAGTTTTACAGCTCGCACGCTGAAAAGCATTCACTGACTAAGCACTCAATGTGCCATGGATCAGTCGCTTATCACGTGACAAGGCCCGTCGTGCTGACGTTTACCCAGCGATGTGTCAGCCTACATAACTGTAAGCGCCCTCGTAAAAGCGGCGGTGGTAGATAGGAAGGCCCCACCCGGCAGACATTGCCCTGTCTATTAGGTGCATATTAACTGTGCAAATCAAATCCGTTCATATGTCACGCGTTGTGCTCTGCATATAGATAAGGAGATCTAGACCGGATCTTTCGCCTTCCAACTTTGACTTTTAATCAGTGGTCGGTAGCGTGAAGTTAATAGCAGACAAGGTAATAATAAGAATCCGATCAACCAATTATAATATCATCAACTTGAAGTTAGTTGCAGGTATCGAGAGAATGTAGGGTTTGAACTCGGTTTAGTTGCTGAATCCAACCTTGGAACTCGTTGCGACTCTCCGTACTCCGTCTCCGCATGCGGGATTCTTCGGCTTCACCGCTCCCTATTTCTCCTCTTTTTACTCCGTACCTCACGATCTTCCCCATCGAGACTTTTTCTGCTCCTTTTTCTAACTGATTCATTTTCCTCCACCACTGGGGTTGACTTGTGTGTTGCTCAGCTTTTCAAAATAGTGACTGGGGTTCACTGTGTGCCTTATCGCACATGCGCCAGTCGAACACGGTCCTCAGCTTTGTGATCTTGACCTTGCGCCCCCGCGCTTACGCTCCACCCCCATATCCTTGATGCTCGCGCCCCAGTCCTCGTGCGCTGCATTCATATCATTCCCCAGGCCCGGCTTCACCGACTGGTGGCATTAACGTCAATTTTCACCCACCCCTCCTATTCCCCGGTGACCGACACCACCATGCGCCGAGCGACTCGTTTCTGAGGTTCTCATTCGTGAAGAGTTGGGGAAACGGGCTATCATCATGGCTCGTACTGATATTCATTGTGGTCGTGAGCCGGTGGTTCCGACTTCAAAAGGACGACTTTCCAGCGACTCCCTGATACGATCTCTCACTAAGAAGGATGCCCGCTCTATGTCAAGGACGGGAACGGAGGCTTCTTGGGCGTCTAAAGGCGTCCCATCTCATTCAGATCTAGAGGGCGTTTTTGCGCCGGCTCCATTTCCTGAGTACTCTGATGCTCAGTCTATTGGGTACAGAGACCACGACTCGACCGCTTCGACCAAAGTTCCCTCCAATGTGACCCCTAGCGAGCCATGGAGTTTGACCCCCAGTGAATCGTCTGAAGCGCTAGATTATCGCTCTAAGAGCAAGCACATGAAGCCCAAAGTTCACATCAAACCGATACTCCGCAAGATGTCGCGTGATGATGCGCCGTCCACATCCATTGATCTGTCTCGCTCGTCAACCGAGCAGGAAGGGCTAGGCATCTACATGAGTATGGAGCGGGATCGGCGCCGAAGCGAATCGCTGACCGGGCCGACATACCGGCGGGCATCTGGCCTTCACAATCGATCCACAAGCGGAACCTCTCAATTTTCAACTGGAACCGGATCCAGCGGAGGCAGAACAGGATCTCAATACGTCTATCCCATGCGCCCAACCCCAAAGGTATATACACCACCATTGAGTCAATCTTACCAAACGTCAAAAAACGACAGCGATGAGGCAGACGAGGGCAGTTCTGAGTCCGAATCCAGAGCCCCGCCCGCGTCGGACACTCCCAATTTCGTCCGTGCTTCTTCAGGACCGGTTCCCCGTTTGTCATTGCAAATTGAAGATGACTCGTTCATTCACCTCCAAGAGGCTTCCTCGGCACATCTTCCTAGCCGACCATCCTTCGGTTACTCACGAGACAATGGGAGTACATTGGACACTGCATCGCCGATCTCTAGGCCCTCTCTTGACTACGTGTTTCGCTCACGAACTCGCACCAGTACGGATCCGGTCTCTAGAGCGGCCACCGTCCAGGCTGCCCGGCAGGCGTTTGAGGAAAAGGAAGCTGCTAAAACTCGCCGGCTCGAGAAACAGCAGATGAAGTCTGAAGAAAGACGTCGCCGGGTCAAGCAAAACTTGACGGGAGGCCATGAGTCTCCAGCAGTGCAATCCAACGAGAATATTTCCGAAAAACCATCCAGGCCGCATGGCCCGCAGGGAATTCAGGCGGATAGACAGCCATCGGCTTCATGGAAATCCCAATCCAAAAGCACTTGGGTCCTCTTCATGACCTGGCTCCGAACCCGGGTGTTCAAATTTCAACGAAAGCTGCGAAAGACGAACTGATTCTATCTTGCCCCTTCCCGCTTAACTTTGTTTCTTTCTGTCGGCTCATCTCTGTTTATAACCCAATCATCGAGCGTTTTCATATTTTTTGTTTTTATGCTGGGCATCTTTGCAGCTCTAGGGCTTCCACTCCATATGATTTAGGAGTCGAGGCAACACTGGCGTTTTCAAATAGGGATCTTTGCTGGGCGTCAAAGACGACATTGTTGATTATTCTGGATCCCAATTAGCAAATAATAAAAAAAAATATTTCACATATATCTCTCCATACTCATAGGCCCAAAAGGTTGTCGAAGATCGGTATGTGGGGTATCACGTGACCAAACTGCGCAAGTGTGACCTCTGCGTCGCCAGCCTTTTCCCTTCCCAAACACTACGGCGTACAGCAGCGACAACAAGCGTCTGATAAGAGCTCCGTTGCTTCATCGCGTTGTTGTTTTCTCCCTAGGCGGACCTCCACCAGGGGGAAAGCGTCTCGATAATGGTGTACGACTGGGCAGGGAAGCGGGACATCTGCTTCCAGATGTACATCCAGGAGAAGAAGGGTCTGGAGGAGATCATGGAGTTCATGAGGACCGCTTATCAGTTTTCCCCGAGGTAAGCCATCGCGCCTGCCATTGTATATGCCATGTACTTTCCACAGAGCTAACCACCGTCGGTAAACAGTAAGCGTGCCTTCCAGACCCAGTTTAAACGATGGGGATTTCCGTCAAAGCAAAATCCAGCCCATAAGAATGTCGAACTTGTCGCTCGAGTCCAACAGCTATGGGAGCAGAATACCAACCAGCGTGACATGCTCCGAGTCTTGAATGATGAGGGCTTCGTGATCAAAGAACGAGAATTAATGCGCGTGCGTGCGAAAAACCGATGGCTTCTTCGAGTTCCTAACGGCATGAAATCCCAAGCGCACAACCCTACTTTGCACGAGACACAACCAGAGGACGAAGGCTTGTTGGCCCTGCAGCAAGAGGTCTACAAACAAGACTCAATTCTGGATGGTGCCGAGCCTCCGCCTGCGGAAGCGTCCGCATTACTCGAGGGATTTCCCCCATCGCCGAGTCTGTCACCAGAGATCATAGCAAAACGCAAGGCAAGGCTGGACCGTCTGAAATCGGAGAGCGCAGAGCGATGGGCATCCCGAAAGCGCCGGCGTCGCACTCGTGGCTGGGCCGGACTTCCAGCAGATCCTCCGGGACCACCACGATTCCCGTCGGAGACCACAATTGACGAGAGTAAGCAGTATCTCAGCCTGGACAACGTCATGTACCGCCAACTCCGCGATAGATTTCAACGGATCTGCGAGGAGGCTGGATTCATAAAGAAAACAATTGCAGGCCCGGAAAAATGGCAAGCCGCGAAAGACAAACTGATCCAGGAAACTCCACACCTTCAGCAGGTTTTCAATACAGAGCCCAACGAGCGTGATGCGAAAGTACTCGCCTTAGATGTTGTCTGCACAGATGTCACTAAACGGATGAGAACGTTAGAGCGAAGGATGACCATTGCCGAGGCAAAGAATGCCTTGGGTGTCAACCCTGAGGAAAGCCGTCAGATTCGGAATGCTTTTTATGACACTCTAAAAATGGACCATTTCACAAGCAAACTGGAAGCAGGGGACGAGCACTGGAAGGAGCTGAAAGCACAGTGGATCCGGGATACACCTCTTCTGCAGCGAATCCTGGAACCCGGAGAAGCAGACCCCCACCACACAACCAAACTGAAAGCCATGGAGGTACTATGTCGCGACGTGATGAAAAGACTGCGTGATGACCAAACCAAGCGAGATCCTGCCCGGAAGAGATCACGCGCCCAATCGCGTGGCGAATCACAGCAGAACACCACGCGGAACAGCGCCACGCCTGTGAACAATATCCTTGAGAATGAAATCAGCAATGGGATTAGCACACTGGCATCCCAAGCTCTTGCAAGTGCCCCAATTACCGCCAGTGAAATTGGAGATATGCAAATCGACCCTTCACTGCTCCAGGCAGCGAATGATCCCTCGTCTTATTCATCCAATGCCCAACACGAGGCCGGCACTCCCTTTGAATATATGGATCCCATACTACACTCCTCGTTGCTCAACACTGATGTCATTCTCCAAATTCGTCCGCAGAATAATCTTCCTGCAAACTCCACAAGAACCTGGTCCGAAAAGCTTAATGATCGGACTCTTGATGAAATCCGCCAATTAGTAGCCAATCGGTATCCATACTCGATCGTCAGCAAGATTGAGGGAGTTGGTAAGGATGAACATGGGAACGACACTTACTTCGCTATTGACCAAGATCATGAGTTGGATGCTTATTTGACGCATGTGCATGAAAGAAAGCCTTTGCTCGTCTTGACACTGGCGCAGATTTAAGTCTGTTCCTGCCGAGTCTATCTTTATTTCGGCCTTTTCTCTCTTCCGGTTGCTTTCAATGAAGCATAGTGCTACAGAGCACAAACTCCATACATTATTAATGAATCTAATGAACAAAACACGAGCTGTATAACTCACACAAATCCATCCCGATCCATTTCTGTCTACTGTACTGTTAGATATAATTAGCCCTCTCCGAAAGACGGCCTCATTTATCAAGATCGGCTACAAGGCATATACAGGGATGAGAAATTGAATAGGTCTTCCAAGTTTCAAGAGGATGACAGTACCAAGATTCATTTATAGATACATGGATGATAGAAACGCTTATATCCCACATTTACATAACAATATCCTCTTCAGTGAGGCTTCATCTAATATTTCAAAATCTAACTGCTACCCAGTGTTTGAACAACATTCCTGAATAGAACACCAAGAGAAGGCAGCGAAAATGAAGGAGTGTCACCAAATACGCTAGCCAGCCCCTTATTTTGACCAGCAGAATTATCACCCTCAATAGCCAAAGGAGCTCTCTCCGGGCCTCGACTGAAGATGGTAGCCAGTCCTGAAGTGAGTTGGCTCGTCACCTCAATCGGCTGTACGCTCTTCTGCGAAGCCTTATCCAGACATCCTACGCGCTGCACACTGGAGCCTGCATCAACGACGATATAATCGCCAGAGTATACATCCGCTAGAAGTGCGAGCGGGCAGCTTCCGAGAGTTTCTTGGAAGACAATGTCTAGGGATGAAATGTCGTAAATCCGGATCTGGAATCGAGATTGGCGACGCTTCTTTTGTGTGCTTGAGTTCTCGAGCTCATGGCTGGCGATGGCGAATGTCTGGGTTCGGGGGTTGACTGCAACAAGGGGTTGGCTTGCTGCGTTGGCTGGGCTGGAGGACTCAGGTAGCTGGGCAGGCTTGACGACGTCATCAACGGTATCCCAGACTGCTACTGATCCTGCGGATGCAACGACTAGGTATCTCCCGAGGAACTTGGCGGAGTAAGGGGTGCCGAGGAAGACACCGGTTCGTCGGTAGTGGACTGTGCAGTTGTTGACATCGATCAGGAGAACGAGGCCGTCGTTTGCTCCGGACTCGGATGGCAAGCAGACTGCGAGTACTGAGCCGTCCTCGGAGAAGCTCATGCAGGCTTGCTTCAAGGATGTACCTGCGTCACTGAGACGGCCAGTCAAGTCAACCGTGTTCCGGCATTTCCATGTATCCAATTGCTTCTCAGAATCGGTCTTGAGGCCACTGCGGTGGCGAGCAGTAGGGCACCAGAAACGAAGGACTGCATCTGCGCCGAGGGTAGCAAACTCGTGAGACTGGGGGCGAGCAACCAAGCCAAGCACCTCCGCGTGGTGGTTGTCATTGAAATGAGGCCCGTCAATACGGCTGACAAGTTCCCACATACTGGAAGATGCACTCCATTTCCAGAACTTGAGGAAGATCTCAGATCGCGACAAAACGTTGTCTCGGCGGGAAGCAGCGCCAGCAAGAGCCTCGACATCTCTGGGGTGGGGGGTCCAACTATCGACAGTCGCCATCCATTTTCCATCATGGAGGATGTCCATATTCCTAATATCCGGTGTAGCTATTGTGGAGCCTTCAGGACCGACATTCAATGTTGTTGCGTTGGTTCGGGCAAGAGCCTGGCGGGAGATGTGAGAGTTGGATCTGATATCGAAAGTCTGCAACATGGCAGCATTGGAGCGCTGGGCCTTCTGGGTGGATTGGTGCGAGGCAGGAATGGCGACAAGTAGCTGCTCTGGGTGTTGCGGGTGGAGAGCTGCAACAGCGGTCAATGACTTTTTGGAGGCAGAGTCCTTGATGTTACCTCCCTCCGAGCTAAGCTGTAGACCAGTCACGGTCGCAGTGGGCAACAGCTCTCTTGCAGACAGAACCATCACCGAGTTATCAGCCAGATGCACCACATACGAAGTGCCTTGCGGTGAAACGGTGATGTTGAGAATCGGGGATGACAGATGGGGCAGGAATTGCTTTCGGCCAGAATCCAATTGCCATAGAACGATGACGGACTCATTTCCACCTGAGAGGATATAATTACCTAGACGGGTTTGTTAGGGCGCATATCCTTAAGCAAAATATAATGAACGCGAACTTACCATCTCTTGACCATTTCACAGTATTGACAGAGCCACGGTGCCAGTGTAATCTTTGTGGAGATGATTTCTTCTCTGCATTGCGTCCAAATAGAGTGTTGAATACGTCTTGGTAGACCAAGATGGATCCACTACCTTCGCCCACCACCAAGTCAACAGCCTCTGAACCTTTGGCAGACTTGGACTCTGTGCCCTTGCTCTTTGCGGAAAGACTCTGACGCAGGTGGAAACAGGTGGCAGGGGATGGAAGCGTAGCTTCTCTCCAATTATATTGTACAGACTCGGCGTTCTCGAGATCGAGAGTTGTTGTGGTACCCATGAAGATACGAGGACCATCACAGGCAATGATGACTCGTCCCCCGCAGATAACTTGGATATTGTTGATCTGCTCCTCGGTAGTGAGAGCAACGATGCTAGGGGACTTTTTGTCGGTCAAGGCATTGATCGAAATCTGTCTCTTTCCGTCCTTCTGGATCGCAATAGAGTATGCGGCCAATTGGTTCTGGTTCTCAACCTGTGGCACATCCACCGCAACGGCCCGGGACCCGGTTCCCCACCGAGCAAGTCGCTTTCCTGAATCCCAGTGCCATTTGGTCACAAAGCTAGAAGTGAAGATGTAGAGGATCTCCTGGTCAAGGGGACAGATCTTGTATCCAATCACATTTTGTCCAGCCTCCATCTGCAAGGTTCGCACCAGACGAGATGTCGAAGTCGCAAAGACTTGGACAGCCGTATCGAGTCCAATGAAGAGATGACTGCACGATATCAGAATGGGTCCGGAAAAGGAAGGGTGCAAACATGAGCTACTTACGCTTCATCAAGAGTCATCACGGTGTTCACATTTCTGTAACGACCGCCGACTGGGCGTGAGAATGACCATGGTGCACTGCTCTTGTGTTTCTCAACTGCCAATGACGAGGCATCGCCCACCGGGGCTTCTTGTGCAGGGCTCGAGCCTTTTGTCTTTTTCTGGCTCTGAGAGTTGTTGACATCCGAAGTCCGGCGCCGTTTTCGCTCCTCGATCAGTTGCGATGGTTTATCGGCGGCGTCGCTGGCTCGAGATCGTTTTTGGTGTCGTGCTGACATGTTTGCAGCTGTTGCAAAGGTCTGGTGGATTTAGACCAACAGTATTGGTAGTGAATACAAATCGTGAATCAATCAGTCATGCCTCAATGTCATTCGTGGTGACAATTAAGGTAGACAGATACCGCAATGGTCTCTTAGTGATGCGCAACTTTTTTTTCTCGGAAACAAAAAGACAAGGCGGAGGTCGCTGGCAGAAAACTGTCCCCTCCGCTGACCGCCAACCGCCCATCGGCGGAAAAGTTTGAGTGAGCTTCACATCACTCTTTGAATCTCTAATCCTCATCTCGCCACGATGATTATCCCTGTGCGTTGTTTCTCTTGTGGAAAGGTTAGTGACATTCCTGCGATTCCTTCAAGTTCTTCCCTAATCATGTCTTTAGGTTGTCGGCGACCTGTGGGAGCGGTATTTGCAGCTGCTCGATGATGGTGTCGCTGATGGGTAAGAACTCTTGATCATCTTTACTTCCTCCTGGTCAGCTCTAATATACTGTCAGTGATGCTATGGATCAATTGGGTTGCCGTCGGTACTGCTGCCGCCGCATGATCATGACCCACGTGGATCTTATCGAGAAGCTCCTCCGGTATGTCTTGAAGCTTAGAGATACAATTGACCTCCACTGAGAACCTATGCTATTCAGATACAACTCCGCCGAGAAGGACCGCACCAAGGCCCAAATGTAAATCAGCCGAACGGATTCCCTTGTCATCACACAATATGTTTTCTGTGCAAGCCCGCATAGCCCATCGCGCGGGCATCTTTCTCGACACAACAGCGACGCCGGTTTCCAATACCCTCCACCATCAGCGCTAGCTCTCGGCATCCGAAGAGGTTGAAGGAGGATAGGGTGTTCGAATCTATACCCCCAGCTTCTCGCTCACAGTTTTCTCTTTTCCCCGCTTTTTTTTATGTCTTGTGTTTAGCTATGGCGGGGCTTGAGCACTATCGAACCTACTCCAAGAGCTGTTCGATAAAAGCTGGATTTGGTCTTTTTCTCCGATGGAATGTATCATTCTCGCCATCATGCATTTTGGAGAGGCGTTGTACACATCACGGGATTCGGCGTCTATGGAGGAATTTATTAAAAAAATTCACAAGCGATTCATAAAACACCGGATTTCAATGCCTCAGTACAGCAAGATCATATCAATTGACAGATTCGAGGCAAGTGTATTGTAATCGGATTATCTTACACGTGAACATTGCAAGCGCCTTACAACCCGAAACAGACTAGTCTGGGGGCGTCTGAGTGGGGAACGGACAAGCCCATGCATGCCTCATCACGCCCCAGGCGCCTAGTCCAGTGTGCTTGCTCGGCTTTCTCTGCTTTTGTCACTTTTTCCTTGGTTTGACTTTCTGCTGGATTTCTGATCCTCTCGGAGATCTCAGCGTGATTGGAACAGTAGAATACGAATACCCGGTGACCAGGCTGATGGGTTGTCTTGCGGCCTGAGCTCCTCTGATGCGCGGGGATTGCGCTCGACTCCTCTCTCCTCTTCCTTCAACTTCCCTGCCCATAAAATTCCAATTCTCCTTCAACCAGCTCGGCCATGATGGCCGTCAGGTCGCCGCTGCCCATTATATCGTATCACGATACCTCCAGCCCATATGCTGGATCAGATTCGATGTAAGCCATATCGATGTTGCCGAATCTCATAGATGCGCCCTGTTGCTTATGCATTGCCATATAGGTCTTTTGAAAGTCCCTCAGCCAGTGTGAGGAACTCAATCTCTTCTGCTCCGGATGAAAACTCGGTCGACGAAACAAATGTTATACCTGCCGCCCCCACATCAGATGAAACGAAGCTAGATAAGGGTAATGATGATGAGGGCTCCGTTGAGGCGACACCAGTCCAGGATTCAGCGCCATCTATACAGCCGGGACTGACGGTATGTGAGAAATTGAAGAAACCATGTTCTTTTTACGGCCAGCATAATAATGTGAACAGATCCAAACTTCACACTCCTATAATATTGGCTACAATACAAGATCAGACGATGATGAGCCACCACAGTCCGTCATACATGCTCCGCCGGGATTCAGGGATTTTGTAAGAAACGGTTCAATAATTCCATTGGCTATGTCGGTGCTTGCTGCTAATGATCAATGAAGACTCGGGGAGAGACACAGGAACAAGAGGCATGCGATGACGAATCGTCGCCTGAGGCGGAGCATCATGCCCAGCTGGCCGTTGCACCAGGGAAAGCCAGGAAGGTACTTTTGCAAGCAGCCTTTGTCGCAATTAATTTCCACTGACAAGGAGATGTCGATCCAAAGATTGGCAATAGTCCCATATCCCCCCCGCCATTGACGACCACGGTCGCACCTCCACAGGACTGGGCGGAAAGAGCAACTCCTCGGGCACAGACAAGATATGAGTTTGAGGGATCGGGACGACGTACACGTTCTAGCAGTTTAGAAGGTGAAAATCCGTTCATTATCTCCTGTGATACGTCAACCTATACATCGGCTCACACTTGGATAGATATTCCTGAAGGTACACAAGGTCCACAGCCGATGAGCAAACTCCTCGCTC
Source organism: Penicillium sp. 91 TS-2023 (assembly GCA_030710325.1). NCBI lineage: Eukaryota > Fungi > Ascomycota > Eurotiomycetes > Eurotiales > Aspergillaceae > Penicillium > Penicillium sp. 91 TS-2023. The sequence continues at coordinate 5,161,912 of JARWGP010000021.1, read as the reverse complement.
CCTTTACAACCGTGAACCTGGACACTGACATGTTACCAGGAAATTTCTCCAGCAAAGACATCGAGATCAATGCTCTGCGAACAGCCCTGGCTGAATGTTGGACACTATGTAATACGTTGGCTAGTCTTAGTTATATCAATCGAGAACGGATCTTGGGAACCATTCAAGATGGAATGGAAGAGGACGCCTGGAGATCCTGCTGGCGACTTTGCCAGAAGTTATACGATACACGAGAGGATGACTTTTCCCTGCAGGTCAACCCGACACTTGACCTTTGTCGAGAATTCTGCCAAGCCCTATTTGAGGTCCGAAGCTGCGATAATGACCTGACAGACTCGGTGCTCCGCGTGAGTTTTGAGCTTAATAACCACCTTTACAACACACACGATCGCAACCTACCAGACGCCTTTCGAGAGCGAACATTGGACTTTTATATTACCTTATGCCACCGCCTCATGAAGCAACGCACCCGCCTGACCGCAACGGACGCCCTCCTCAGTGCATGCTGGACATTAGCCGAAATGCTTTTCAGCATTCGACAGAGTAAACGAGAAGGGCAAAGGTTGGACGAGGAGCTATTGGGATCGGCCGTGCAGGCCTGTTGGGAGCTTTGCGACATCTTTCGTGAGGGCTGGACCCTGCACAGTATGCGCAACTCAGATCGGGGTACACCACGGCCCAGCCAGACGACATTTGCCCAGGCTTTCCAGCAGGCGGCGCAGCAGTCTGAACTCGATTTTGTCGATGACTCGATGCAGTTGGGGAATCCTGAGACTCCAACCACTATCTTTGAGGATACGGCAACGGTCTCTCCCGATGAAGCATCTGTGCCCAACATCCTCGTTCTCGGTCATGGTCATGGCCACAGCAATGGGCACGGCCATAGTTCCCATCCCAAATGGCCTTCCGGGGCGTCTAGCATCTCAGAGAATTCTCGGTCTTCCGGGCACACCGCATCATCAGCTAATACGGTGACCACTGTCTCTGAGGACCCAAACTTCACCCGACTCAAGGTGTTGGTCACTAAAGCGGCCATTAACAGTGGGTATCAACGGGGTACTTCTCAGAACATGTCCTCCTTTGTGAAGTCTCTACCCTCGGATGCTTTTGGTTCAGCGCCCTGGCAAACCTCGTTGCTGAAGCACTATCGAAAGCTGGTCGCATTTGATCCCGCCTTTCGCAGCGTTGGTTCCCCGGCCCGTGTGGGTGCCGTTGAGGTAGCTCGTGCCTGTCAAGCAATGCTTCAGAGTGGACAGTATTCGTGGCTGCGTGATCTCTACCGGCTTGTCTTCGGATTCCACATGGAAGAAGCGATGGGCCGGAAGGGAGTCACGATCCAGACTTGAGGATCGAAATCCATATTTGAAACGGCTCGTATTTCGGGTCCCAAGGTTATTGTGGAAGAATATGAAACGGGGGCAATCTCTCTTTTCCTCGTTCTAGGAAGCGAGAGTCATGTTTGGTACGGTGTACGGAGTACAGCGACGTCGAAAATGAAAGTGGAGACAGTATCCACCGGGCATTTTCAATTTTTCTTATAATGTAACGAATTGGCACCAGAATCCGGTGATGCAGTTGAACTGAACCATTTTCCCGGAGTAAAGTATAACCATTCAACCGCTTCTGACGCCGGTTGGAGCTCAGATCACCTGGTCTCACGCGTCCCTCGCCGATCATTCCTCGTTCGGTGATGGCCCGAGTACCCTATTTAGCGGTCCACATCATCTACTGCCGGTTCTGGGGCCGAAGCAACCTCGCATACCGTTCAATATGGAATCCCCAAAGGTAGATTGTTTTTCCCTCGCCAACAAATCAAACCCCCTGTACGAAGTGGAGAGTAAGAAAAGGCCCGGGGGCCAAGTGGATCCCAGGATCTCGAAAAGTCGGGATTGAGATGTCTACTGAACCCATTGAGAATTCTGCGTTACCGATTCTGAATTCGCTGTCAGTCCATGCATGGAACTCTCTTAGAAGAATCTCCTTCCCCCTTGAGCCCCTTGTGGGACAGGAGAGGACTTGGGCCTTTCCAATCGGTCCAGTCGGGGCATGTACCCTCTCCATTCCCCCGCATATAAGCCCAGCTGGGGAAGATTCCGACTCGGTTGAAGTTTGAACGCCGCTGACGCGCAGGATCTTGAAGACTGAAAGTGGAGGTGTAATTTCCAACGACGGGATCAAATGATGTGGGGATTTAGGCCGACTTCTCGGTGTCCGTGTGCCACGGGGAACAGGGATCGAATGGACCATTCGGAATAAGTCGGCCCCGAGTCTCTTTTACTGCGTCGGGATATGCCGTTGAAGCGATTCGTGGAAATCGAAATCAGACATTTTAGCCCGAAATTTGATTCGGGACCTGGAGAATCTTACAAGAAAGCGAGATTCTATCACGGAAGATTCCTATTTGAGTCCTATATAGAGGAGTATGTATTTCGTTGTTAGAATCAACTCATCCATCAAAGAGCTACGCAATGGATACATTTACTAAACAGCCACAGGGACTCGTTTCCCTCTTTTTTTCGCTTTCTCCCCGTTCCCATAGAGTGGATCTGTGGTAGTAGCGTCGAACGCCCGGTGGAGCCTGATGCCTGCTAGTAATATTTTAGTGAATGGGCTACAAACATTCGCATTCAACGACTGATAGGATCATTTCACTACGATAAGATGGCACTGTGCTCTACAACTCTTGACAGTACGCCAATATGTATAAAAATGCTAATTGAAATCTCTCCGGCGTATGAATACCATCCAGATCTCAATTTTGAACCGCCAAGCCTTAGATTGGGTTACTTGTTTAGCTTAATTAGTCTTGGCTCTCGGGACCAATCACGCCAATCAACGCTGATCCGCTTCTCGAATGACGCGGAGCATCTGGTGCATTTGGTGCCACAGACTTTGTATCGCGTGTCAAGTGGAGTGATGGCGTTTCAGGTGGATCCTGGAGAGACAGAGACGGGGAAGACGGAGTAAGAGGCGCCTGGAGAAGAAAAAGAGAAAAAGAAAATATGTATGAGAAAAGTATAAAGAGGGTTGATTTACCCCCTCTTATCTGGCTCCGGTCTATACATAATTCTTATTTTCTTATTTTTCTATTGGTTTCCAGTTCTGGTAATCATTCATCATGTCCGACGTTCCAAAGTACGCCGGCTTATCTGGCAACATGCTGTCACGGACAGTCACTGCCACTGCAACTATGGGTTTCCTGCTCTTCGGTTATGACCGTACGTACTCGTCCCTCCAAATCCTTATCAGAGACTAATAGGAACTCGTAGAGGGTGTTATGAGTAGTATTATCGACTCGACTGCGTTCTTTAAGCTCCTTCCCCAGTTGGATGGAAACTCAACCTTGCAAGGCACAGTCACCGCTCTTTACGAAATCGGTACGTCCAAGGCACATCAAACAAAGCCCCATGACGGTATGGCTAATCATTTCTAGGATGTCTCATCGGCGCTATCTTCATGCTTATCTTTGGTGACTGGCTGGGCCGTCGCAAGGCTATCATTTCTGGTGCCTTCATCATGATCATTGGTGTCATTATCCAAGTGACTTCGTACCACAGACATGACCCCATGGTTCAATTCATCATTGGTCGTATCGTCACCGGTGTTGGAAACGGAATGAACACATCCACCATCCCTACCTACCAAGCCGAGTGTTCTCGCACCTCAAACCGAGGTCTGCTTATCTGTATCGAGGGTGGTACCATTGCCTTCGGTACCCTGATTGCCTACTGGATCGACTTCGGTGCCTCTTACGGCCCTACTGACCTGGTGTGGCGTTTCCCTATCGCTTTCCAATGTATCTTCGGAGTCCTCATCATTGTTGGAATGACCTTCCTGCCCGAATCTCCTCGCTGGTTGTTGACTCGTGAGCGCCACGAGGAGGGAGAGAGAGTCATTGCTGCTCTCCAGGGCCAGCCTATCGGTTCTCACGAAGTGACTCTGCAGAAGAACATCATTCTGGATTCCATCCGAGCGTAAGTTTCATTGTCTCCTGGAGAATTCAAGTCAGGTGTAGCTAACCTTCATTCCAGTTCCGGTCAGATCAGCAAGAACACTCCCTTCTCCGCCGTCTTCACTGGTGGCAAGACTCAGCACTTCCGCCGTATGTTGCTCGGTGCCTCATCCCAGCTGATGCAGCAGATTGGTGGTTGCAACGCCGTCATCTACTACCTACCCATTCTTTTCAAGCAATCAGTCGGTCTCACCGGCAGAATGCCTACTATTCTTGGTGGTGTGAACATGGTCGTCTACGCCATCTTTGCAACTCTATCCTGGTTCCTGATTGAGCGTGTTGGTCGCCGCAAGCTCTTCCTGTACGGAACCATCGGCCAGATGGTTTCCATGATCATCGTCTTTGCTTGTTTGATTCCAGGCACCACAGAGGCTGCCAAGGGAGCTGCCGTGGGTCTATTCACTTATATTGCCAGCTTTGGTGCCACATGGCTTCCCCTACCGTGGTTGTACCCGGCCGAGATCTCCCCTATCAAGACTCGTGCTAAGGCTAACGCCCTCTCGACCTGCTCGAACTGGCTGTTCAACTTCTTGATTGTCATGGTCACCCCAATTATGGTTGCCCACATCTCCTGGGGCACTTACCTCTTCTTCGCTGTCGTCAATGCCTGCTTCTTGCCCATCATCTACTTCTTCTACCCGGAAACTGCCCGTCGCTCCCTGGAGGAGATTGATCTGATCTTCGCCAAGGGTTACTCCGAGAACATGAGCTATGTCCGTGCGGCGAAGGAGCTGCCCTACCTTAGCGATGAGGATGTTGAGCGGGTCGCCATGCAATATGGATTCGGCCCCGCTGATGTCCACGAGGCTGATTACGAGGCTAAGGCTAGCAGTGCTAGTGACAGTGCGCCTGAGCACGCACTTGCCGAGCCTAAGGTTCAGACTGTTTAGTTTCAGTTGCTTTGAAATTTGAACAACTTCCTTTAAATGGAAGGAAGACGACCGGTTCTCGTTGCAGATTTTCTGCAGGGCCGGGTGAAATACAATGATGCATGGGCTCGATAATGATTAAACGAGTGACCTTGTTCTTGATACCCATGAAAGAGACTGATTTTACGGAGGATTGCTAGTTCTGCCATCTTGGCATTCTTTTATTAGATTTGAGTTCGAATGTTAGATGGGAATAGGATGGACCCTTCTCGCCAACTATTGGAGATGAAATTGATATACCCCTTCCAGCCTTTTTCCTTGGTAGTTGTGTCTCTTGTAGGATGCAGATTCGTCAGAATGTCTCTTTGAGTACAACACACTGGGTAAAGACCTTTATATCTATAGCGTTGGAATATAAGGTAGCAACTGTCCATTTTCCATTCAAGATTCATTAGTGGTATACTCTCCTCCCTAGCGCGGATTCACATCAGTAGCCTGGACCCTTACGACATTTCCCCGCGTTACAGGTCGACTAAAAATGAATGGTCAATACTAGCTCTTAAAGATCCTGGTAGATTGACCTAGCAAGTACTGGACACTTAAAGTACATAAATGTTCAAAAGTCTGGTCCGACTCCCGGGGCCAGTTCTTCCACAATATATATTAATTACACATTGCGCCACAACGCCGTATTATGCTTGATCTCACCCGAATAAGAATTATGAGTAAGCTTAAAAGAAAGAAGGTTTAGCTATGCGAATCTTATAGTAAATATATTCCGTGTGACATACCGAGCCCAGAAAGGGGAAACTTATATGCAAACTTCCAACAACAGGGCTTGGAATGATGGAGACAGGATTCTTCCATGGGTTTGGAATGCTACGGTCATACTGTAAGTAGGTATAGGTCTGGAAGTAGGTATGAGAGTCCTTAAAATGTCTTGAATGTTTGAAACATGGATTGCATTGATATACAAATTTTCATGGTGATGCATATTTTATGATTTTGATGAATGGAAATTCACCGTGATATTAGTAAGGTACATTAAAACGTTGATAAGCCATCTCTATACAGAGCCGTCACAGCAATGCTGTCTAAAACCGATTGAACACCCGTAGAAGGGATTCACAGTAGGGCAAAATGGGCGGGGAAGAAAAGAACCAGTTAGCTCTAACCGAGCAAACTCGAAAGCCAAAAATGCAAAGGTCCCACTTGCTCATTGAGCTTTCTTTGCCTCCCGGCGCTTCTTCAGAGAATCCGGGTTGTACTCAGTGTCGAGAGCGTAGTCCCACCAGCGGAAGCTGCTCGCGTAGTTGCCAACGAATTTCTCGTGGTGCAGATCGTGGTGATCGGCACCGGCCCAGAAGGGGAGGAAGTGGTGCAGACTCCATGGGAACTCATAACCGGAGTGGGCATCGATGGCCTGGAACAGGCGCAGGACAATCCAGATGTACATGGTAAGAATGTGCAAATCACCGGTGAAGGCACACCAGACGATCGGACAACCAACAGTTCCGAAACCGAGAATCATAACCTCAATAGGAGAAGCATATTCGGCCGCCAATCCGAAGGGAGCCGAGTACTGGTGGTGAATCTTGTGGATAGCCTTGTAGAGCGGGCCCCAGTGAAGAGCGCGGTGGGAGAAGTAGTGCCAAGCGTCCTCCATCACAAAGAAAATCGCGATCTGGTAGGCCATGGTCCAAAGGGAGGGGAAGGGAATCGAGGTAGAGAGACCGAAGAATTGAGCCATGGGGTGGAAAAGCCTGTGGATAAATTAGCCTACCGGCATTGCGCGGGGAGATTTCATGTGGAAAACTTACCAGATCTGGGGGAGCTCGACGGTGAAGTGACTCAAGAGCACAAACTTGGCGCAATCCCACTGTTCCCGCAGCGAAGGGATTTTGTTCTGTCGATGGTTTAGTTTCAGGCTCGTCCGGTATTATAGGTTGGTTTCTGCCACTCACGTTCTGAATTTTGTATCGGTTGAAAAGACCCATGCTATCGATGAAGATCCATGGCAGCGATCGGCCGAAGTAAACCAGCTCGTGCATGACGAAGGACATGATACCAGTGGCCAGCACATCATTCTGCATCCAGGCATACCATGCTGCCCATAGTCGCTCCGGGACATTCAGACTGGGGTTATATTGGCCAATCTCTTCGAATTGACCCCAGTAGGTGATCGGTGCCACAGTGGAGTTCCTGCGCATACGATATTAGTAAAATTCAAGGATAGAGAAAAGAATTATGTATGTGATGGAGTGGAGGGCAAAGAAGGGGGGATAACGAACATTGTGGTTCCCAGAAAAAAAAAAAAAAAGTGAAAGGAAGAGAAAACAACTAGGGCCCGGAAGTTGGACCTGTAGACACTGGAGGCGTAATAAATGCGCGAACCAGTGATTCTTATCGAGTTGTTGACAGGGGGTTTGAAAAAGGTTAGAAGATAAGGGGGGGAAAGAAAGAGAGTGGGAGTGAGAGCTGATATAATTTGTCGGGGGAGGGCAGGACAAGCCATTCCCGAAGTGGCGAGACCACTTTATCGTCAGGGGAAAACCGGCATTTGGCCAGTCACCGTCCAGGAAAAGGGGCCGCCTGGGTAAGGCCACTGCTGAGCCGATCACCATCCGAAGCCCCGTTCGCCCCACCCCGGCATAACAGGCATAATGCCTATTCAACCCCTTCTGTTTGGTGGAAGGCCTGGGATTCCAGGTCAGGCCATCTGGGGTTCATTCTTTCCAGGATTGTCTGATCGTGGCGCTATGCAGATCATGTCATCCTCTAATCGTATTCGGACGTAGAATTTAGAAATTTCCTTAGGTTTACAAAGTCTAGTCTTCAAAAGATCTCATGAACGATCTGCTTATGTAATTCAACCATAAAACACGTGAGCGCACAGTACTCATCGTACACAGTACTCCCAAGTACGGTGTTTGTATCTTGTTTGTTTTGTTTGCTCACTTTGTATCTAATGACGACATCCACTCTCACATAGGTCTTTTTCTCTTGTCATGTTCTGACCGCACGCGCCATGTCGATTGTCCGGGAGTAAGATCGTACGATCCCCTTAATTCCGGTGCCTAGCTGACTCTATTTTCCTTTCTTCTCTGCGAATAGGAATGCGCATGGTCTGAACATCCAGCTAGACCGTCTCCAACAACAAATAATTCTTCCCGAACGGTTCGACGCGGTCGAGGCCCCCAGTCACCATGTCCACCGGCTCCAGAATGTGATCGATTCAATTTCTGTGACCTCCAAGACCCAGTCTCTCCTTCCAGCCACCCAATTAGTGGAACTGCTTTCGGATCCTACGCTCTCCCATCTTCTGCTTCCCGGGGTCACGGAACCTAAACCCGAGAAGCATGTGTCAGACTATCTATGGCTGGTTGCTGCTAAAGCAGCAATCCAGGCCTCGGGGTTGGTCATGCATACCTTGCTAGACCAAACGATTCAGCTCCAGGAGGAGATCTACTATTGGGATGAGGTGCTAGGCTCGATGTGGTCCAGTGGTCTCTATGCGGCGCAGACCTCGCCTGTTCGACTTTGGCACTGGTCGATAGATATCTATACTGAACATAGATCCCACGGGGCCTTCCCTGCCTCCATCTCGAGATCTCTTGCTGTAAGGTGGGGACAATTCTATCAAGTTGCTCGACAGAGCTTGCGTGGAATGTCCGAGCACCCCACCGCATTGAATTGGTCTTCACCTATCCGGTCTTGCCGAGCGGAGATAAGACAGAAGAGAGATCGTCTGATCGCAATGAAGGATGCTCATACGAGCAGCCTAGGCCTTCTCATGGATCAATGGCATGCTTTTCAATCTGAGGACCTCGCTAGCAAGGGAAATGTCTCACCGGACCAGTGGCAGGAAACCGTATCGAAAACAGTGCATCTTACAGAGGCAATTCTCGACCATGTGTTGAAGCAGTCCAGCACTGCGGCGTTCGAACAATATGTTGTCCAAGCCGTTGAAAAGGACATGGCCAGTGTGCAGACCCGAAACTCTGCCTCATCGTCCACCCAGCCCACCGATCTGATCCAGCGTCTAATCCATGTTCTCCGTGAACAATTGCCTACCCATACAACCTCTATCTCTACATCGATTGGAAGCCACGGGCGCCCCTCAAGGATCGTCCGATATTGGCTACCGTTGTCGGTGGCACTGCTTTCGAGTAGCATATCATTGAAGGTGCTGATCCGTCGTCAGGACGAGATCATCGAGTGGATCAGAAATATCGGCTCCACCATCATCGACTTCGGGGTCAACTGGGTGGTACGGCCTATCCACAATCTCATTGGAACCATTAGACATGACGAGAAAAGCGAAATTGCCATCATGAGTAAAAACAGCTTGATAGCCGATCGCGCCAGTTTGGAGCGGATGGTCATTGATTTTGTCCGTGATCGGCCAGACACAAGTCAGGGGAAGCCAGCCATAGAGGACACGGCAGCCATCGCGAATGCAGTCAAGGAGGGGGACCTGACACCTGTCTTGAAGGCCTACGAAAGGGATTTGCGGTCACCATTTGCTGGAACCGTCCGAGGCGACCTAGTTCGGGCTCTTCTGATCCAAATCCAGAAGACGAAGGTTGACGTGGAGATCGCGATCAGTGGAATTAATTCCTTGCTGAAGAGTCAAGAGCTTGTTTTTGGGTTAGTATTCACCCAGGCTCTATAGTGATTCAATCATCATGAATCTCGTTACTGATGCTTCACAGTTTTATTGGCCTCACGCCGGGGATTCTAGTATCGTATACTTCTCTGCAGTGGGTGGCAGGACTCTTCAGTAACCGACGAGGCCTACGACAAGGCAAGAAGCGTTACCAGGTCAAGCGAGGACTACGGTAAGTTGTTCATCTCAATAATTCATCGAATCATCTTAAGTCGATATGCTAATACAGGCTACAGAAATGTCACACGAATCCTTACGTCCGCCTCCTTGACCACCAACGAGGTGATTTCCTACAAGGACTCGGGACGACTGATCTGTGAAGCTGAGGCATTACTTCAGCATGTCAAAACAGTGCTTGGGGGTTTAGAATATCGGGAATTCCGAGAGGACGTTGAAGATCTTTTGGATATCCAAGGGGGAGTCACCAAGCAGCTCCGGGTAATTGAGAGGATCCGATGGACCTATTTCCACTAGTTCGTGTTTTGAATCCCGGTATACCCCAATTGTGAATAAAGAGTGAGATATAGAGAGAAGAACACTATTTCTTGATATTTTGCAAACCACAGTAACGCCCAGCTCTCCGTACCTGAGTAGAAACCCCGAGTTATAAGGTTGGAACAAGAAAGATACTAAGTCAAACGGGAGAGACCAGCGGATTATGTAACCCGGGGGGACATCGACCGTACCGTCATCATTCCGCCTAGGTGTTGACCACATTTACCATTTCCCTCTCCTCTAACGGCCTACTTAAGGCTGTCTGCTCTGATCTGATAACTTTATCTGTGGATTTCTTGCCCCTCAGAACTCTTTGTTTTGCTTGTTTCCATCTTGTTGGTGGCCGATCTGCACTCCTCACCCGACGCTCCTGATATTGTCCCTGGAATCCTGGAAACACGAAATCCCGCCCACCACTTAAGCACCTAACGATACCTGCTTCGCACTGCCTACCTCCTCACAACACGTTGCGCCGCATCCTCTTAATCCAAGACTATACCTTTAGTCCCAAAATTGGTGGAACCCGCTGCCAGTCCGACCGTCTCCTATCTCAGAATATCGACTCTCGCCAGTTCTAACGAACACAAAACAAAGCCAACATGGCCGGTACAAGGAACTATGACTTTCTCGTACGTGTCTCCCTGAGATCCTTCAAGTGCATCGGCTAACTTGGACCTACCTTGTAGATCAAACTTTTGTTGATCGGAGACTCGGGCGTGGGCAAGTCCTGCTGCCTCCTCCGTTTCAGCGAAGACTCCTTCACTCCTTCTTTCATCACCACCATCGGTATTGATTTCAAGATTCGTACGATTGAGTTGGATGGCAAGAGGGTGAAGCTGCAGATTTGGGATACCGCAGGCCAGGAACGTTTCCGTACCATCACCACGGCTTACTACCGTGGTGCTATGGGCATTCTCCTTGTCTACGACGTGACCGATGAGCGGTCTTTCCAAAGTAGGTTCTTCTTTCTCTTCCAGGATAATGAACGCCTGAGACTAATTTCATTTTTCCCCCAACCAAAAGACATCCGCACCTGGTTTTCCAACGTCGAGCAACATGCCAGTGAAGGCGTACACAAGATCCTCATTGGAAACAAATGTGATTGGGAGGAGAAGAGAGCTGTTTCCACCGAGCAGGGGCAACAGCTGGCTGACGAGCTTGGTATCCCCTTCCTCGAAGTCTCCGCAAAGAACAACATCAACATCGAGAAGGCTTTCTATAGCCTCGCAACGGACATCAAGAAGGGAATGGATACCTCAAAGACCGAACAATCTGGCTCCCAGGGCGTCAGTATAGACCAGCAGGGTTCTGGCCTGAATGGTAGCGGTGGCGGAAAGTGCTGCTAAACCCTGTACCATCATCTTCCTTTCTCCATCTTCCTTCCCCTCCCTCTCCCCTATCTCTCTATCCCTCCTATCAGCCTATTTCTTCCTTGTTTTTTCCCTCCTATTTTCCTATTTTCCTCCTTTTTTCTTTGGTGTTTAACTCTCTCGCTTCGAAACTTGCGCGTGTATGTGTGTTTTTTGTTCTCTCGTATCCGCAAGTCGTTTCCTGCGCAACCTGCCACATATCCTTTTGCCTGCAATTTCACGTGCTAAGATCTGAATGTCCTGTTTCTATGGAGATTTGGCGCCTGTTCCCCAGTATCATAAACACCTGTCCATAGCCTGTGGCACCTTGTCTCGTTACTTTATGTCCGGTTGAACTGCGCTGGAGATAGATGCCGTAACTCTTGTTTTCAACATTTTTAGTAAATTGACATTGAAACATACGATACATTGCACCTTTTAAAGTTAAGACTTGACTCCTGCAGCCGCCTTGACTGCGACCCACTTTTTGGGGGGTTTATCAACCCACTGATAAGCTCCCCACCAGAATTTCAATTTCTCAAATCGATTTGGACTCAGCCTTATACCTGGAGGCTCCTGGGCTTGCATTTGTCACTGGCTCTCGATATTTACCTGCAACCTCTTGTTGCATCGGATTGCAAAGCTTCCAATCCATACAGCCCCGCGGAGAAGTATTGAGTACCACCCCCAGTGTGTATGATATCTCCGTTTAAGCCAGTGCGAACCACCACCTCTCAGATCTACGCGCCGAAACATCCGGGGATATATGGGTTATTTCTGATAGCTTTCCTTTCGACTAATTCCAGTTCCCGATCTGCTGGCTTCCTTGATTTGAGCAGCGAAGCAAGATGGCCGACGTTCGCAGCTTCACTGTCCGGCCAGTGTCGAAACAGGCAAGAAGCGATTACAAAGACGCATTCCGCATATATCTATCCTCCTCGTCGCTGGCTTCCCTTAGACTTCGTGCCGATGATCTTTGCGACATATCGTTCGCAGAAGGGCCTCCGAAGACCGCGATTGCTTGGACCGCGACCGAAAATATACAGAGTACTGTGGTGCAAACATCAAAGGCTCTCCAAGATTGCTACGGAATTAAGGTCGGGGGAAAAATCAACATCACTAAAATTGATGGTGCATTGGAGGAGATCAAATCAGTCGTTGTGATTGATTGTTCCGAACCCGAGAAGATCGAGAGATTTGGCCAAATTTCGTCGGAAGAGCGATGCCACTGGGAATGGGCATTGGAGTTCCCGCTGTTGAGATGCGAGGTCATTGCCAAGGGCTTAGTTTTCGAGCTTGAGCTCAGAGGTCAGCGCCGAAGCTTCCAGGTGGTGAACATCCATTCCGAATCCCCAAGTTCTAGTCGTACGATCTTTCGCTTCACAAATGCCACCAAGATCTCTATTGGCACGGAAGTAGAGGCGCCTTCTGAGACTCCCCATGAAATCTCCGTCGATGCCGATGGGTTGGGTGGCCTTTCCCGACAGATTGATGACATCAACGAGAGCCTGTCGGACTTCAATATCGACCTGCTCAAGCCTACAATGCCCTCTTTCTATGAGCATGGTCGCGGTATTCTTCTCTATGGACCTAAAGGAACAGGAAAGACATCCCTTCTCCAGCAGATCGAGAAGGCTGGCTGGCGACAAGTTTTCAAAATTGGCACTGCTACCCTCGGACGGAGTACAGGCGAAGCCGAGAAAAAACTACGCACTACATTCCAGGATGCCGCTCGTTCCAAGCCCAGTGTGATCATCATTGATCAGCTAGACTTCATCGCTCCTAAACGGACTTCCCTGGAATCTTCATCGCTCGCCTCGGTCCTATGTGAAAACCTAGATGCAATGAGGAGCGCGTCGGTTCTGGTGATCGCTGCGACTAGACACCCCAACAACGTCGATGATGCACTCAGAACCCCTCATCGCTTCGGTACAGAGATTGAGATCCAGGTCCCCACGGCACACGACCGAGCCGAAATCCTACGTGCCATCCGTGGACCAGCATCTGCAGGGCTCACCGATGCCTTGATTGACTTGCTTGCTGAGAAGACTCACGGATACGTCGGAGCGGATTTGTTTGCTCTACTCCAGCTTATTTGCCGGAAAGCACGCCAACGGCAGATGCTCGAACAAAAATCAGCCACTCCCTCTAGGAGCCAGTCTGTACCGGCATCTGATATCATGGATGCTACTAGCGATGCCGAAGAGAATGGCCCTGTTACTGTGGATCTGGCGATTCAAGAGACTGATATATGGTCCTCGTTGCAGGAGATCCGCCCTACTGCTATGCGAGAGGTGTTCTTGGAGACACCTAAGGTGAGATGGTCCGACATCGGCGGGCAGCATGATATCAAAAAGCGCCTGCAACAGGCCGTCGAGAGACCCCTCAAGGTAAGCAACTCGCTCGTTTTGAACTGACCACGAAGCTCATCATCTATCATAGTTCCCCGAACGTATGAAGCGTCTCAATGTTAAGAGCAAAAAGGGTGTTCTCCTATACGGCCCACCGGGATGTTCCAAGACCCTCACAGTGAAGGCTCTGGCCACAGAGGCAGGCTTGAACTTCTTGGCCGTTAAAGGTGCAGAAATCCTGAGCATGTACGTTGGTGAATCCGAACGATCACTGCGAGAGATCTTCCGCAAAGCCCGGGCGGCACGACCTAGTATCATCTTCTTTGATGAAATCGATGCCATCGCTGCACGACGCAGTAGTTCTTCTTCAGGGGGCGTCAACGTCCTGACAACTCTACTCAATGAAATGGACGGTATTGAGGAGCTGCGAAACGTGTTGGTCGTCGCGGCTACCAACAAACCCGATGTTCTTGACCCAGCACTTATGCGTCCAGGTCGTCTAGACAACATTCTCTACATCGGGCCTCCAGACTTCGAGGCTAGAAAGGAAATCTTGCGCATTTGGGCGAGCAAATCTGTTATTCACCCAGACGTAGATCTCGATGAATTGGCCGCTCATACTGAGGGCTACTCCGGTGCAGAGATTGTCAGCATCTGTGAGACCGCGGGTGATGCCGCATTAGACGAGGAGGAGGAGACACAACAAGAGCTGGAAGTGCAATTGAAGCATTTCGAGTATGCCTTGGGCCAGGTTCACCGGCAGATCACAGATAGTGTGATTCGTGAATATGAGCAATGGCGAGATGGCCAGAAATAGAAGCTCATCTTTGCAAAAACTCATGATAAAAATATATACATCCTCGAAATGAGTGGATTTACTACCGACACTATACATCGCGTCACTTCCAACCTTCTACCTGGCCCTGTGATATCTTACATCTTAGATCACCCGAGATATACTGCATTTGCGCCGACAAGCCATAACGATGTAACATTCAGAATACATATATTTAGACTTGGAACTTCCTCAACCTTGGAAGTGCTGGTTCTGATCAGTCTGTCCCTAACATAATCCACCTGTCCTCGTGAAACATTTAAATAATATAGAACCACAACCCTTGGAAGCCATTGCTCCTCAAGAAACCTGACACTTCAACGAGCGCCAAGTCATATAGTAATGCGGATGGTACATCGTCGACTCCTGACAACCAGTAGACTGGTCGTAGAGATCCACAATATTCGAACCAGAATTACTACAACTTTTCTCAAAGGCCATACAGCTGCCCCCGGATATACTCCATGACCAGATACCCAGTTCTGGGCTTGAGTCGCAGTCGGCGTAAGTGGAGCCCCCATCAGTATAGTATCCACAAGACACGCCGTCCGTCATCTCAAAGCTAAGACCGCCATGGAGGTCGAGACATGCAGTGTCTGTTAAGCTGGTCCCCGTTAGCATGTAGTAGTCGCCGTTGCAGGTTTCTCCGGTGTAGGCGGCAAGGGTCCAAAGGCCTGCTCCAGTTGCGGCTGCTGTGGTGGTTTTAGTACTGGTTGAAGACGTGTTCTTAGTCGTACTCGTTGATTTCTCGGTAGTGCTACTCTTAATTAAAGAGATACTGCTGGAGCTCCTTGTTGAAGATGTGGTACTAGTGGTACTAGTGGTGCTGGCTGATGTGGTATTACAGCCGGAGATGCACTGACTCGTTCTACACAAATCCGAGTCTCCGTCTTCTGCTGTAGCACATCCACCTGTGATGATACACTAGACACAAGAATAAAGTCAGCAGCTGGGATCATATTGGAAGGTGTTAATGATAAAGCCAAAAGACACATACACAACCAGTAGCACATGGGTTCAGTGAAGATAGGTCGGCGTAGTTCTTCGGTCTAGCTGTACCAGGCACCTGGGGACCGCATATGGCTATGGGGAGGGCCATGGGCATAGGAGGCTCACCTGAGCTAAGACAGATGATGTCCCCTTGGTGGATACCGGAACAGCCTGTCCAGCTCCAGGTGTCGCTGTTATACTTCTCAATCAAGGCTTTAGTGATACCATATTCTGAGGCAATACTTTGGCAAGTATCAGAGAATTGTACGACATAGTCGTAACAGAGGCCGTCACTGCCTTCTTCTGGCACGCTTGATGTAGCTCGCACATTTGGGGATAGGGCCGTTGCTGTCTTGAACAGCCCCAGAATGCCCCAGAGTACAAAAAGAGTCTTCATGTTTTAATGGAAATTCAAAGCTAATCTGGCATATTGTGATCTGGAAAAACTAGTCTCATGGATAGGGAATGATAATCTCTTATATCCATTTGGCACAGGGATTCCATATCACCTGCGTTCATCAAACCGGACCCTTGAGGGTGGGAAAGAAAGAAGCATATATGACCAGTGTCAAGTCGCATTCAACAATGATTCTCGTTAATACTGTTCTGGCCGGAACTCGACCCGTTAGTATTGTTCTCTGTGGCAAACCCGTGTCTTAAGGAAACAATGAAGGAGAATAATAAATTTAGAGCCTCAAGACAGGACGGGAAACATCATGTGATGTCAAGGGTGAGAGAAGTACTTGGCAACCTTTGATCTCATATTTTGCATTCTTCTGTGGTCAGGACTTATGTTTTCTCATAGATGATGTTTTATATCACTTCTGGCTCACTTATCGATAAACATAGAATCAATAGATGTAGGATCACGAGTATGGTACTACCACATACTTGAATGGTTGTAGAGAGTGTGTAGGTAAGCATCAAGGCGGTGTGCGCTGACCTTGGAAGGTCATTACCTAACAGGGCTTAGTGCAGTGCAACGCGCAACCTGAAGCTTCCATTTCCATCATACAGTCTTGTTTCAATTAAACGCCGTGGGTCCCCTACAATCTTTGACTACCTCAAATCGGAAGCACAACTATGTCTTCACGACCCCGCAGTCGTTCGCCGCTCCCCTCCAACGATCGCGCTCCGTCGCGTGCTTCGCGCTCGAGAACTCGCGACTCGCGACCTCGCAGTATCACCCGCACTCCATCTCTCGATACAGGTCGCCATGACCGACGATCAAGAAGCCGAAGCCGAAGCCGCTCTAGATCCGTTTCACGTACCCCTAACAAAGGCGGCCGCCGTTACCGGAGCCGCAGCTACAGCCGCTCGCGCTCGCCTAGCCGAGATCGAAGCCCACCCCGGAGCGCAAAGGTTAGTTCCATGAATTGGCTTTCACTGCCCCCGAAATGATTCAGGTCACTAACACAGAGAGGCAGATTGTGGTAGAGAAATTGACCAAGAATGTGACCGAGCCTCACCTCCGAGAGATATTCGGCGAATTTGGTGATATCGAAAAGCTCGAGCTCCCAATGAACCCAGCTTGTAAGCTGCCCACCTGCGGCCCCATAGACGCGCATCGCTGACTTATATTTTTTAGTCATGACCAACCGCGGTACCGCCTACATCCTCTACTTTGACCCCGCAGATGCCGAGGCGGCGATTGCCCATATGCATGACGCCCAGCTTGATGGTACAAACCTAAATGTCTCCATTGTCCTTCCCCGGCGCAACTTTTCACGATCACCACCTCCATCTACTCGAGCAAACGGCCGGCGCAATGGTCCATATGCAAACTCTCCCCCGAGAAGACAGGGTCGTGCACGGCCTACAGAGAGGCATGATACGTACCGACCACCTTCGCTATCACGCTCGCGGTCACGATCACGATCACCACGACGAGGGAGCACTCGCCCGGAAAGCCCCCGTCAGCACCGACGACGAAGCCCTAGTTACAGTAGCTATAGTGACCGGAGTCGGAGTCGGAGCCCTAATAGGAGCCGAAGCCGCAACCGTCATTAAATAAGAACTCAGTCATTCGACACGCGGTGTTGAAAACAAAATAACTCAGTTGTTATTTCCTAACTGGGTTCGGGTCTTGATATCCAAAAGACCTCATTACATGACGCCTTGAAGCTCTAAACATCGCTAGGTCCAAAAAAGATTGAAAATAATGAGAATCCAAATTCAAATACCGAAATTCACCACCCACCACCTTTAATATGCCGTTGACGCCTTTCACGGGGAATTTTCAACCCTGTCGTTTCGGCGTTCCTTTTTCCATGGAGTAAGACCATGAGCCATGAAGAGCATTGAATGCTCAAAAGAAGGCGCACCATCCAATGTACATGGCCGCCAGATTCTTCTTATCGGTTGCCTGCATGATCAATTCATCCACTTGTCCATCAACGGACAAGGCGATGGGCTGTTTAGACATGAAACCCCGGAGCTTGTTGCGAACATCCTCCAGGACACCAGCCGGAGTGTCAGGAACGTTCGTGTGATTACGGCGCTAGGAAGCGGTGTTAGTGACAGAGCTTCGAACTGATGGGGAGACAAGACTTACTCTTTTCCCGATGAAGTCGGTGGTTGGGTCATGAAGGAAAGTTTCCAAGATGGTCATTAATGAATCCTCATTTTGTCGGAGGAGACTGAGAGTGATTTCACAGGTGCGCCGGAAGGGTCCTATGGTCATGTAACATTAGCAACCGGGTAATCTTGCAATCAGCTTATGGGATAACGTACCGTTGTACCCATAAGCACCAAAGGCGTCGACCATGTTGTTCGTCAACCGGAATGGAACCACTTCCGGTTTCTCAAATGTTTGGCCCTGGAAATTTGATGAGCATATGTAGCAAGTACCAGACAGTCGAATGACCTACCTTGTCGAATAGACAATTGAAATCAACATGCAGAATCCCTCCGGTACCTTCTTCAAATGACAAGTTCTCTCCATGTCGATCACCAAGGCTAAAAGTAATGAACCACATCAGTATGATAATGATATCCTTCAAAATGATATCACGTACCCTAGAACGTATCCAACCATAGACATCACGGCCGCAGATCTTGTGTATCGCAATCTTGCCGAAAACCAGGCTTCAGTCTCGGGGAACATCTCAATGAACCACTCATGGAGCACGGGAGGAAGCCTATATTATTATTAGACCTCTAAATCGAGCTTGACGCGGGGAGGAGGATCGAACTTGGCCAGAATCTTGGTTGTAAACAAATTTACTTTGGAACGTGATTTGTCTGCACAGATCTCGTTGAGATGTTGCTTGATTTCGCCATACTAAATTTCTCATCAGTTACAACAGTCTGGGATTTGTAAGTTTCCATCAACTTACATTTGGAGAAATTCCTCGCTCGCGGAGAAGCTTGACTATAATGTCTCTCAATGTGCGCAGATTGTCCACCCATTCGATGAGACCGCACTCCTCATTCAATGGGGTGACTGCGTAGGTTTTGATGTCTTTTGATGAATTAGCCTCGGACTAGAAAAGTACTTGAGTTTTATGATTATGGACGTTACTCACACATTCTTCGTTTGCTGGCCTCAACGTCCCTTTTCAAGAATCGATTGATCATGTTATTGAATTCCATGAGACGTTGGTCCTTTCGAAGATCATCTTTGGGTTTGCAAAGTGCATTGTAGATCTTGCCGTCGGAACCTCGAATACTGATCTTGCGAGGCTTTTGCAGCGAGTTCAAAATTGTGGCCTCATCCAGAATAGCTAAAGCAAGTAGGTTAGCCAGTATTCACAAAAGCTTGGATAGCTTCAAGAACCTTCTACTGTCGTCGGATCCCGGGGGAAGGCTCTGAACCCTTTTAGATATTCTGCATCATGGGATGCAGGGAGACTGGGAATCAACATGGCCTGGAACGGCACGACTAGTCGACATGGCGCAACCTTGTGGTTAAACCCAAGGCCGCGCGCAAGCGAGACCTTAGTGGCTCTATCCTCGACAGGTGCGAGGCATAGCTGAAGCAATTCCTCGGAGAACTTTTGACCTGATGTTATCATGCGACGAATGTCAGGAGATGAAATGTCCACCTTATGCTTTGTGGTGAACTCCTATAAAGACTGTCTTAGTGCTGTTTCACTCTGCTGTGAGCTTCTTAACATACCGTGATCTTCTGAAGACAGTTGTAGCCCTTCGATGCTCGATCTTTATTCGAAGATTTGACCACAGCGAGAACTGTCCATAGACCTTGCTGGGGAAAGTAGTGGACAGCCTTGGTTACAATTCTAGTTAACAGATCATAGACCGTATTGTTTGGGTGACATATACGGGCCACCACCTGGGGCAGGATTGTAAACAGCTATTACAGTTAGCTTCCTATGAAGTAGTAGCAGCAGATTTTTTACTTACCAAAGCAGGCTGGAGACGAGACGAGATGTATTTCTTCAGTTGGGCATGCATCTCGTCTAGGCTTTTCTGTCGTTGCGCCTTGGTGTGCCGCTGGAACTCCCTGGTAATTTTGGATTCCCAAGTCAGCTAACTGGGCATTCCAGGCAGGAATGATTACTCACTCATTGTCTCCCCTTTTTGGATCAATAGGTTGACCAACGATGGAAGCATGCTCCAACCAAAGAGTGAGAAGCTTCGGTAGGGTTTGGAAAACGTATTTACTGCCATAGGTCAGAGAACGAAGGTAGTTGTCAATCACCAACTTGGTAGCCTCTCCACTCAGACTGATAGAGATGTTAGTTTCAGTACGTGCATGGTATAAAGAGCTCGAGAGCGTACTATATTTGAGCTTCTTTCCCCATTGGCTTCGCCTTCTCAGAGTCAAGGATTTTGTTGTAGTGCTTCCCTAGGTAGTAATGGGCTTTCTCCCACCTGTTTACCGTTGTTAGAATAGTTCCTCCAAAAGAACAGCACATAAAACCAACCGTGGGTACAGCTTGATAGCTTCCCGATATCGTTGAACAATAGCCTGAGAGTGGGTCTGACCAGCTCTATCAGTCCACTTTGCCAGCATAAGATGAGCCTGATTGAATTTAGCGTCTTGAAATTTAGCTGTGTTGAGTGTAGAAGACATACTCTGGCAGGAACATCATTTTGCTTCTGTCCACGACTGGAAACAAAAGAGGCTGCCTCGGATTCAACCGGATTGGATGCTGCTGGAGTGGTTTCGTTCATAGATATGGCCCCTTCTAGAGTCTGGATCGCCTTCCGATGGTGTCCATCTTGCCAGAGCAGTTTTGCATGTTCAATGGTGGCCGATCGATCTTTAAGCCTAGCTGCATTGAGCATTGAATGATATGCCTGGCTGGTGAATTTGCCCTTGCGCGAGAGGTGGGCACTTGTAAGCCAAGCAGCGGAGATGTCGGAATCAACGAAGCCACCTCTAGAGCATGAGAAAGGAAAAGTCAGCGAGCCCGTAGAAGATAAAGAGGAGTTGGTGTTAACCTACGCTAGCTCCATGGCCGCTCGTCTGATACCCAACAAGTACTGTTTCTCAGTGATGTAACCTCCCAAGACATCCAAGCGTCTTTTTAGGGCGGCAGACAAGTCTGGATACGATGGATTTCCAGTTCTTGCATTGGCTATCGCTTCCACATCTGCCAAGGCATGCAATCGGAGCATATCGTCATGACATGATTGTAATGAGGTGACGGAATTTGCCGTCAAGGACTTTGCAACATTGAGCCTAAGCTGGTCAATGGTTTTTGTAAAGACTTCTGATTTCTCCACCAACAAAGCGCCATTGTTTTCGTGCCGCCCTTGAAGAGTGCAGAGAGCCGAGCCAATGCCCACGTTGAAGTCGCCAGTTCCCTTCTCAGCACATAATTCCAGATAACCTTTGAGCTTAGACCATCTACCTGTGATCCAAGATGCTTCGACTGCGAATGGCAGAAATCGCGAGGTTGCAGCATCTTCATCTTTGAGAGCTTCGAAGCGAGTGAGAATGGCATCTAGAAAAAGTGAGCTGAGGATGAAGGGGAGTAAAGGCTATTTGTCAAAATATAAATACCTTGTTGACCGGATTCCTTGAGACAAGTAATAAGATTCCACTGGGCCTCAAGGTTGTCAGGTTCCTTTTCGAGCTGAAGCTCATACCAACTCTGTGCGGTGGCCCACCTCCCAGCCTTTCGGTGTTCCAAAACCTGCTGGTCAACGTTAAGTCTGGACAAATGGCTGGATATACCTTCTATCCCGTCTGGCTCATCAATTTGGCTGTAAATGTCTTGCAGCCTTTGGTAAAGCAGCTCTGAGTCAGAGCCTTCCGTGGAATCCGGTTGCGAGTTACATCGCCGAATATACTGCTCCCAATGAAACAGAGCTCGAGAGAACGATTTACATTCCACAGCACGCTTAGAAATTATCTCGGGTGGGATTGCAGCCAGAATGGCCTCAACAGACTTGATCTGAGCTGAGAATTTGTCGAAAAGTAATTCTCGACCGGTATCTCGAGAACGGCTCGACTGGTTAGGTTGATGGCCTATGCTATTGAGCTGCTTCTTCTTTCCCTGAAGCCATCGCGACAAGTAGTCAAGGACATCGAAAACACTCTGGAATAATTGGTTTGTCTTTAGTAATTTGTATGGATCAAAGCAGCCGGGAAATCATACCTGACTGCAGCATATGATTGTTTCACGGGCGTTGTTATTCGTATCGGGAAGAGGATGTGAAAGGACCTTTATTAGTTCGAGCTGAATGTCTTGCTGTTCTTGCGTTGTTCCACCGACGATACGGTAAAGAACCGCGAATGGCAGCAGGAAGGAAGAGATGGAGATGTCTTGACCTTTCACCACACGACTACAGAAGGCAAAAACGAGCTTTGCATTGTCGTCCTTTTGGATTGAGAGCAAGTCCTGCACCAAAGTTCGAAGCCACTCGCTATGGGTCATGTCCGGGGAAAATAGAGGATACTCAATCTCGGGGTTCTTCGCAACGATGGTAACGGTGTATGTCGATGTAAGAAATGGCGTCAAAGTGTTTCGGATGCCTTCAGGGAGTTCCATCCACCGCTGGTATTTCTCATCGCCCTGGACATTATACGACCGCTGAGAAACAACCGATTGCAGATTGGAGATTCTGAGAAGGCCCTGCATGGCATATGCCAAGAATCCCTGGGCTCTGGTATTAGAGGCCGACAAGAATGCATCGACAAGCACATGCTGGAGGAAGAAAAGAACAAATTCCACAATTTCCTCCGTTCGGTCGAAATTCGAGAGAACAAGGATATCCTTCTTCTCTTTGACTGTCTCCACTCGATTTGGGTCCAAACAGCCGATAAGCCCTAAACATCGCGCAGACAGTAATGTGATGCTGTCTGAACTAGTATTGAACTTAACACAACAATCCAATAATGCTCTCGTGAGCTGTGCGATCACAGGATCCGGTTGTTCGCTAAGAGCAGAGACATGCAAGAACTCCTCATTGTTGGACAGGAATGGAAGTAACTCGGCCAAGGCTTGCTCAACAACTGTCCCATTTTCACTCTGACAGCGGCGGATTAAGGCGAGCAACCGACTTCGGACGTCCATCTCTGCCCGCAATTCGTTGATTTGAGCCTCAAATTGGGCCATCTCGGGGATAGAGGCTAGAGACGGCATCGTATCGAAGGTATCTCGCACGAGGTTTGGATGATTTGTCAATATATGATCGATCAACCGATGCGCATGTTTTCTGCTTCGGTCAGTCAATCTGTCCCAATATCTGATTACAATTGCAAATGTCTGGTCGATGAGAGGCTCTATGTCTTCTGCACTGAGGGAGCTGATCAAGGTCGTCCAAGCCGAGAACGCTTGACCACATAATTCCTCCATGTCCAGGGCAGAACGGAGGCAAGCACAGACCTGAGGCAATGCGTTACTGACATGGCCCTGGGCAATACTGATCATTTCTTCGATTGCTTTAAGATTCCGTCTCTTCTCCGCTAGTGTTTGACGCACTTGAAAGTCATTGATTGCGTTTGAAAACTGTGTGATGATCCCAAGAACATGTTCTTCGATGAAGTGGCTCAGCAAGTCCGCTTTTTTGGAGGAACCTCCATTTGAAGTAGACTTTCTTGGAACGAAAGAGGCTAGGCGACGCAGTGCTTGGTGAAACTAGAAGAGTTCAATTTAGCTAGACACTCGAAGCCCCTTCTTACGGGTGATATACTCACTCTTTCCTTATTTTGCTCACCGGCATCCCCGAGGCTTTTCAATAAATCACAAGCAATCAGGATTGGCTCGATTCGGACCAACTCCGCCAGAGTCCGTCCTTTGAAAGCAGGGTCTATCTCTGCCAATAGGGACATGATCATGGCTTCTGGGTTGCTAGATTCCTGGGCTAGCAGAAAAGCGAGAATTGCCGCAAGGTTGTTCTTCTCAGAACAAACGTCGAAAGGCGATTCCGCTTCATCGCGACTTGCCCCGATTCTGCAAATGATGTCTCTTTTTCTTGTCAGAACCAAGTAAGGTAAAACATGGACCTCTGTTAACCGCAAAAAGCTGTCAACTTTCATGCCAAGCAGTTCGCATAGCTGTTCGGCCATATATGGGCGAGTTTGAAGATTCTTGACAACTGCCACAGACAGCGTTCTCCAATACGGCCGGAATAAGCCAGCAGGTGTCAAAGTAAATTGAAAAGCAAGTTTGGACAACTAGATCAATCTTTAGTTTTCGAATACCAAGGAAATGGGTAGATAGGATGAACCGGGCCTAGAGAGGCGATTCAACTCCGGTATAGCTTACCTGGTCGTATGCTACTGCACATATGTAGGGATTTGGGTGACCTAGATACTCCACAAGGCGCAAAAGAATGATATTTTTCTCTTCCTCATCAGAAAACCTATGAAGAGAAACGATTGAATGAGCGGGGAATCAAGAAATATGACAAATGGGACATACTTGGCAAGACAGCAGAGTGTCAAAACAAATGCCTCCTGTAAAGGAATGTCGTTCTTCTCGGAAATGTTCTTTAACCATTCAAGTACGACGACAAAGTTCGCTCGGCGGACGTCTGGCTGCAGACTGGGGTGCACGAATGCTACGACCGAATGACTACATACCAGTCAGCAAAAGCCCAATTTGAGTGTGAAGTCGCCAAACGAACCTGGTCGCCACGCGAAGTTCTCGGATAGAACTTCGAAAAGCGTGGAGGCAAAACTCCCCAGATGCAGACGATGATAAGTGCATCTGATCTAGACAAGGGGAGTGCATAAGTATCCTTCTTAGAGCTACCATAGCAGCTATGCGTGGACCGGGTGTGCGTGTCAGTTTTGGTAATATGGAATTGAACATTGCCCACAGTTCTTCGAATTCAGCTTTGTCTTTTTCAGTGCCGGCCCCAGGTTTGGGTTCTTCGAAATCACACGTTTGACAGAAGACTGTATCTCGCCCTACAACCTCTGAAAGCTTTTGTTCAAGGTGTCCTGTGATGGCGCAGGAGAGTTGTCCGATTATGACCAGTACGTCTGACCTTTGAGGGTCAGAAAGCTCATCATACGAGTTTCTGGATTCCAATCTTAGCTCAATCTTTTCCAGGGCACAGATAGTCTTAAAACACTCACACAAGTGCAGTGCGCAGGTCTGTCAATCCTCCATAATTGTCGCAATTTAACAGCGCCGATAGCTTCTCTGTAAGCAGATGCAGTAAGCCTTGATTTGAGGGCTCAACAGGCAGGCACATGCGCTTTGAGGCTCGTGTATCATCATCCAAGTCCATTTCATAGGTAGAAATGCCAGGTTTCTGAACATCAGCCGAAACCTCGGCTGTTGGAGGAGCAGGTAAACCCTTGGGGTGAACTTCGGCGAGTCCCGAAACATCAAGCAGCACCACCTCAAGAGACTGGATTGAGGCCTGGCACAAAGTTAGCTCACACCTCCACTTAAAATGCCAAGCTAACTGAATATAAGGCTGATCATTACCAAAAGACCTGGCTCCATAGACAAGAAATTACCATCCTTGTCCTTGATTTCCGCAAGAACAGACAAAAATGATTCCCTCAATTGTTCTGCGAAATCTTTCGAATCAATTGCCGCTTGTAGCGCTTCCTCCAAGAAATGAATCAGTCCCGTCTGAAGGACAGGCAATGGACTGGAAATACTGGGCGGGAGTATGTCGCTTAGGCATTGAGCCCAGGTCGAGGCCAAAGAGACGTCCGAACGCAGGGCTGATCCAGACGTGTCAGATACACAAAACCGGTGTGTATATGCCATGAATTCTAAAGTATCCTGTTCTTCTTCTGGAGTAAGTGTTGACCCAGCTTTCTGTACCCACTTGGCCGCCACTTGACGGAGGCGGTTGTACCCATTCGAAACCCACGGAAGGTTTTGACGGAGATTGAAGCTTCGTCGATTCGGGAGACCTTCTATTGTGGCCTGAGGGCTAAATGAATCTAATAAGAGAGAGACAAGGATGATTGCTTGAGAGAAAGACCCCAGGTTTATCCTTTCCCGTGTGAGACCGCGGGGAAGAGCCAGGTTATCGAGATCGACACCGAGTGACCCGTTTGTCGCGGGTATGAACAGACTTTTAGAAAGAGGGTCTCGCAAGTTACCACTCAGCGATGTTTCCAAGGTGCATAAAATATCTGTTGCAATGTTAGTCGAGCTTTCACGATAATTTTCCGAGAAGTATATAACAAACCTGATGTACAAGCACGAAGAAAGGCCGAAACGCCGTAGCATAAAGGTGATGAGCGAGTTTGTTTGGATTGAAGACTGGCCATGCTGCTGAATATCAGATGCGTTCTATGGTGGATGAACTCGGAGGACCAAGCGCCAGCCAATCTAATCAACCGTAGGATCAACCAGGCAAATAATGGCGCTTGGACATCCTCGCCCATGATCAGCGGATCTGAAATCTCCCATAACGCCTGGGGGGCTTTCTCAATGCTTGCTTGGATGATATCCAGACAGTCGATGATTTGGCCCAGCAGGTCTTCTGTCGGTTCGGCACTAGGTAGATCCACTTCTAGGCCGGCTTTAAGAACAATACAGATGAGTTTATTAATGTCTGTGATGCCTTCGTCGACACGCACTTGACTCTGTATTTCCCCTAAAAGCTCTTGGCGAAGCTGTGAGAATGTCTCCCGCGGGAGCCGATGTCCTTTCTGCCCTTGCGGTGCCAGAGGGGCGAAATGAGCCGCAAGGATGGATGAGGCTGGCTCCATGGGCGGCTGCCGATTGCCTTGCGCGAAGCCATCGTTGTTTCTCTCAGCTGCCATAGTGAGTGAACATGGCTAGCAGATCAGGATCTAGATATTCGGTATTTGGGGATGAACCACACGCGTTGCAGAATGATAAAATGCACGCGGAGTTGATATTGACACGGACACCTGAGGCACCAACTCCCCACCACGAGTTTAAACTACTAGGTTTAGTGATATAAAGCTCACTGACAAGGGTAGAATATTTGAAACAGCCTCCAATATTAAAGGACATATCTAGTTATATTTTCCAATGTAAAAATAGGACGCTGGCTAGATACATCAAGATGAGTTGGCGATTACACACAAAGTAAAAGCATCTGGATTTTTCCCGTGGAAAATCTTACAATTGAATAGTTCACCTCTACTTTCACTCTCTGCTTAACCACCACAGCCGGCAGATGAAAACGACTTGACCCTTGTGCCTCTAAAGATTTTTCCAGAGCATAACAAATTAAGAATGGATTTATCCACTGAGACAACTTCCCTCACTTCGCCGGTCCCAGCGGAGGATTCTCGACATGCCTATTTTATGAAGCAGGCGCTGTTGATGGTGAGTGCTTTCCTTTTCCCATAAAATTAATTTCAAACTCCATGTCTAAGCAAACGAACTTCTAGGGTGAAAAGGCACTGGAGTGCGGGGAGACCCCTGTGGGTTGTGTTCTGGTCCACAACGACCAGATCGTGGGATATGGAATGAACGATACCAATCGTTCAATGAATGTCAGTATTCCCATCATGACAGACAACTCAGTGCAGCAGAACAACTGATAAGCTACAGGGAACCCGACATGCGGAATTCATAGCCATCGCAGAGGTGCTCCAAACATATCCCAAGTCAATTCTTCAATCCACGGATCTTTACGTGACGGTTGAGCCATGTGTCATGTGTGCCTCGGCCCTCAAACAGTATCGCATTCGCAGTGTTTATTACGGATGTGCCAATGATCGATTTGGAGGCACTGGTGGTGTCCTATCACTTCATTCAGAGTCGGTGAACCCTTCGTAGTTCCAAGCTTCGGATTTCAAACTGACTTATGATAGCCCCTCCATCGACCCCACATATCCGGTGTATGGTGGGTTTTTTCAACAGGAGGCCGTTATGCTACTTCGTCGGTTTTACATTCAAGAAAATGAGAAAGGTCAGATCTGGAATTGGAGACCCGAACGATCCATACTAACGTTTTCCCAGCGCCAAATCCTCGGCCAAAGAAGAACCGTGAACTGAACACCAAGTTTGAGAATGCAGAGGGTCAGGCAACGGGCTCATGGGAATAAATCTATTGAAGTCATTTCCATGCACTAGCCAGGGGAGGGGACCCAGTCGGGCACGGGCGTTTGATACCCAAAACATAGTTTCCGAAGTACTTGGGCGAATCTTTTAGCAGAACATAAGTTTGTATTGTTAATTGCAAATTGCGCCTTCAAAAAACACACGAAAAATGGATATGTGTACAAAAATTTTGCAACTCCAGGGATCAACTCAGGAGACGAATAGTTCAAAGAGCTCATGAAATTAATCTAGGCGGTGCGCTCAGCTTCCAATTCACGCTCCGCTTGTTGGTAGTACTTGGCAGTGTCGACACCGTGCTAAAAGACAATAAGTCAATGGGTGATCTATAGAAGGAGGGGTTCAAGATTGGGGAGGACTAACCTGATCGTGGTTGACAATGTTGATCCACGGGAGGACGTGGATGAAGAGCTCGGAGTACCGGGAGTTACGGGCAGCAATACCCTGAATATAATCGGACACCTTCGAGACACCGTACAGGGGCTCGCCCTTCTTCACCTTGTCAACCATCTCGCGCATGTCCCTCTCAACCTCCCGGGAGTTCTCGGTGAAGCCGTAGAAACGTCCTGTCAACATGTAAGTATCTTGGTAAGAATCCAATTGATCGGCGCACATACTGCAGGATCTCTGGTAAAGCACGTGGAGGCCACCGAGAATACCGACGGCACTGGCGAGGCGCATCACGGGGGCAAAGCCACCGCGGCCGACATGCGACGGGCTAACCCGCTCCATGATCCAGAATGCAATGGGGGAGACAGTAGCCATGCCACCAGCCACGGCATAATCGGAAGGCCGAGCGTATCCGAACACACGACGCAGATGCCTAGAGCCATTGTAAGTGTCGAGCTAAACATGGGGGAAGGGTTCGGGGAAGATCGTACGGGTCGGAGTCGATGAGCTGCAGAAGGCGGTTAGCGATGAACATATATGCGGTGGGGCATACATACGGGATAGTCGGTATTGGCCCGCTTAGGGGGCACAATGGCCGTGGTGGAAGAAGCCATGATGAAGATTGATATGGTGGGATACGGGCGTTGTGCAGAGTTGAAGTTCGGAAGTTGGAGGTGGTAGCTACACTAGCCCTTTTGGGCTTAGCGTATGTCGGCGGCCAGCACTCATCTGGACCAATGATAAGGCTGCTGACTAGGCGCGTCCAGAACGCGTTGACTGGATAGCTGGTATCGAGGCTTAATTGATATGAGCATTCAGTGAAAAGACTCCCTTCCTCAATTCGCATTGGATTCCATCATACTCCAACCCACCCATTATGGATACTTCAGCAGAGCGAGCCAGCTCTCCCACCAATATCAATGATCTATTCGACTATGACGTGGGCCTAGACGAAATCTTTCAAGGGAATAACGACGCGTCAATCAATGATGCTCCAAAGGCAACAGGAGATCCCTCCTCTCTCGGACTTGGACTAGACGAGGAGGTCAAAATCACCAAAAAGCGACAACCGATTGCAAAACTAGACGAGGCACGGTAAACAGCGTGTCTCCTTTCAAATGGCAACATATTCTGACAATTGTTCCCTCCTAGTCTGCTTTCCCAACCAGGAATCCCCAAGCTCCGACGCACAGCGAAGGAAAAGCTTCGACTCAAAGGCAAAGGACATGAGGTCAGTCAATATCTCTATGTGGTAAAAACGGAGGACTAACAGGATGGGTTGTGTAGTTTTCGGATGCAGCCCGCTTATTGAACTTCTATCAGCTTTGGCTCGATGACCTGTACCCTCGGGCAAAATTTACAGATGGTTTGGCTATGATTGAGAAACTAGGCCATACCAAACGCATCCAGACTATGCGGAAAGAATGGATCGATGACGAAAAACGGAAAGTCTTCGAAAATGCCACTGACACAAGAGACCTTCCTACGAGGCTTTCTTCAGATCATAATGGTGGCGCAGCGAATGAGATGCTGAATTCAACAACAACACAACCAGCACAAGGTGGATCAGGTTCTCCAGATGATTTATTCATGCCAGACCCTGAGGGAACAACCCGGCAGTCCGTTAGCCATCCCGAGCCCGATGATGATGATCTGGAGGATCTATTGAGAGAGCAATATGAGGAAACATTAGGAGGACCACAACCAGCAAAGCAGATGCCGAACAGTGGACTCGATGACGATGATCTGGACGAACTATTGAGAGAGCAAGATGAAGACATGTTAAGGGAGCCACAGCCAGCGAAGCAGATGCTGAATACCGGACATGATGACTTCGATGCCGAGTATGAGGCTATGAACGAGATGGGACTGTAGTGATAGATATAATATTCTTATGACAGCCATGAATTCATTAATATGATACTATCTTGTCCGGCAGCCAATGGACTAGAACTCCTCTTCCTTGCCAAATTTTTGAAAATTCGGCTACCTCTCGGAACAGGACATTGAACCAATCGAGACCATGACTTCAGTGGACATATGACTCAAATAATAATATTAGAGAACCGGAGCTAATGTGATTTGGATGAATCAACCACTGGAAACATTTGAGAGGAAATGATTTATCGTCAAAGAAGAAATCGCAAAAATTAAATGGCAAAAATGAGGAGAACGCCGGAACAATAAGATGGTAGAAGGCGGTAGAAGACTCGAAACTAAAGGTCGGCGGGCATCGTGAACACAGAGAATTGACCACCGGCACCGGCCCAATTCAGTTGCTTGCCACGGACAGCAGTGTTGTCAATGATTGTAGCAACCTCGATGTCATCCTGAGTGCCCTGTCCAGTTTGGTAGGTGGCAGAGAAACCCCACGACCAAGCACGGCCATCGGCATCAATGGCGAGTGAGTGGTCAGAAGCAGCGGCAACAACCTTAGCATTGATACCAGGCACGATAGTCGGTTCAATCAGGATACGGGGACGTCCACGCTCATCCTTGATAACTGAATCGTCGCTAAGAGCGTCCACCTTCAGGCCGCTCTGGAAGCCATCCAGACGACCCCATACCAGGCACTCTCCATCAGCAGTGCGAGCAATGGAGTGGTGGGAGCCACCACAAATCTGGGTGATGTTGCGATCCGAGAGCGACTTCACAACGAGGGGGTGCACAATGGCGGCTTCATCGTCACCGGCGCCCTCGCGAATGGCTGTAGCACCGAAACTGTTCAACCCCCATGCGTAGACTCTGCCAGACGTGTGGACTGCGAAGGAGTGATAGGAACCACTTCCGATGTGCACAATGTCCTTGGGAAGTCCGAATTCGCGTGGCTGCAAACCGTGCAGCTTGTTGCGCTCGACGATACGGCGGCCGAGCTGATTCTGCTGGCCAGAGCCCCAAGAGTACACAGCTCCCTTGCCATTCAAGGCAAGGACATGGTTAGCGCCACAAGCCAGATGCTTAATATTCTTCAAGTCTGGGAGGAGGATTGGGGTGTCCTGCACGCGGTTGTTTGCATCGAATCCGAGAATTCCGTCATTGCTCTGGGAGAACCGTAGTTAGTATAGCGCGAACATTATGTGTCAAGCAATTTTCTTGTCTTACTCGGAAAGTTCCCCAGCCGTAAACAAGACCATCATCGGTCAAAGCAAAGCTTGCGCTGTCGGCAGCGGCGACTTCAACAAAAACGGTTCCTTCCGGGAAAGCGCTCGCAGGGATTGCGGTGGGTGTGGACTCCTTGGGGTTCAAGCCGCTATCCTCGTCCTCGGAATCCGAGTCGCTGTTATCGTCCATGTCCTTGTAACCACCATCCCAGGTGGTATCGCGTCCCAAAGAGCCCTGATCGTTCACACCCCAGGTGAAGAGCTGGTTGTCGTGGGTCAGAGCAACACAGTGCATACCACCGACGGCTACCTGTACGACACCGACTTTGTCGGCGGCCAGGAGCTGATTCAGGCGAGGTCGTTTCACGTCAATGACATTCTTGGCCGTGCCCAAACCAAGTTCACCGGAGCTTCCCTCACCACAAACAAACACATTCAGCCGAGTCTTGGGAGCTTCATTGATGACAACCTTAGGCTTGACGGGCTTGGGCTTGACAGCCTTAGGCTTTGTCGCACGCGGCTGAGCAATGACACGAGGTTTTTTGGGCTCACGAGGCTTCTCCTCCTCTTCATCGGCCTTGCGCTTCTTCGACGCGGTGGAGGTGGTGGTAGCAGTAGTCTTTGTTTTGCGCGCCGTCTCAGTGGGTCCCTTCTTCGCGGTAGTCTTGGTAGTGACTTCAGTAGTCATTTTCTTTGGGCGCCCCCGACCGGCACTAGTAGGTTTGGCGGCGGTCTTGATGGTCTTGGTCTTGGTCTCAGCGGCCTTGGGTGCCTCAGCGGTTTTAGTTGCGGCGGCGGTCTTCGCGGCCCTCGGCGCGGGCTTCTTGGGGGCAGCTGTAGCCTTTTTGGGAGGCATTTTTGCTGTGGAATGTGGAATTGAAGAAAAGGAGGAAGGGGAGGGGGTGGGGAAAGAGAAGAAAGAAGAAAATGTGGAAGGGCAAAAAAAGACGCGTTAAGGCACTGATTAAAGGTGGAAAAAAAAGTGATTGATGCCAAGGCACGGACGTAAATAACACGGCATTCCCAGTGTTCCCGCCCCCCAGATTCGATCATCTTATGTTCATTGTTTCCCTCGTTTCTTTGACAACTATAATAATTTTTTTTTTCATTAAGTCATCTTCTAAGCATATGAATTCTATATGGATATAAAAGTAAAAGTGAAAAGCAAAAGCAAAAATTTCGATTAAGGGGGAGGACCGGCTCTCATATCCTGTGGGCGGATTTTACCACACATGATCACATTTTGCCCTAATGGTGTCCATTTCACGTCGCGTGGATTCAAGGCAGCATTGGGGTTCCCTTGAGGATCAAGTTTAGACTCAGGACTAACCCCAACACCCCCGTGACCAAGGTAGGTAGGAGCTACTGTCACGATGATTGAGTCGATAAAGTTGGTGTACTCGGGATTCAACAGCTCGTTCAAAACGGTCCCACCTCCTTCAATCATGACGCTCTTGATTCCTTCAGAGGCGAGAGCCCGAAGAATAGCTTCCCAGCGTAAGCGCCAGTCTCGATTGTACTCCACAATTCGCAGAAAGTCGCCCCCATAGCCTTTGAGCATCATGAGTCGGTCAGAGTTGATTGGAGCTCCTGGCGAGACTACCACCCAGGGGGCCCTGCCTTTTCCTTCCACGGCAGTGCGGAGCATCCGGTCATCTGGATGAATCGGCCATCGTCCCGTGGGATCAATGACTACTGGGCGAGGTTGCCACATCCTTCCCAGGCCTCCGAAGCCTCCAGCGCCTTCGAGTCGACAGTTCAAGCCTGGATTGTCTGCTAGCACGGTTCCAACCCCGATGAGTATTGCATCGTGGCGCGATCGAAGGTAGTGGGTCATCACCTTGGCCTCGGGTCCGGAAAGCACAGTCTGCATCCCAGCACGAAGAGAGATCTTCGAGTCCATTGACGTCGCATAGGACAAGGTGACGTGGGGGAATTCACTTTTTTCAGAGTGATGGGTAGGTAAGGTAGGCAGATATGGCTCGAGGAAGTCTAGGGAGAATTGGGGGAAGGCGAGGGTATCTGGCGGTAATTGAGGCGAAGGAGCTGGAAGAGTAGGTTGCATTTGGTGTGGTAATTGCGGATGCGGCTGCGGTTGCGATGTCTCATTGATGCCATTGGCTGTTGCAGACTTGATGATGCCCTGTCCTTTCTGATATTCGTATCCCTCGTGGGGAACAAGCTGGACTTCTGGGTTTTGTATGCGCCATTTGGCCGCGACATTGCGCACATCGGTCACCGTGAGAGAGCGGCCTCCGGCTTCATTGAGCTTCTCGGGCTCTTCTTGAAACTTGGCGTAGATCGACGATGGGAGATAGCCTTTTACCGACTCCCTCCGTACGAATTCCATCACCCCAGAGTTACGCTTCACGCGGTCGCTATAGTCAAGGTCATGGGTGTGGGTACTGTCACTTCCCGGGGTTCTCGAAATGGTGACGGCTGAATATGCGCCTTCAAACCGGACAACCTTGATCTGAAAGTTGCAGGTGCCTCCTTCTCGAGAGCGTTTCTTTCGGGGACGTTTGCCCTCTGGTAATGGTGGTCGAGTCTCTGATGGGCGGTGCGTAGGGCGCCGTAGTCGACACATGTAGTAGTCAGAAGTGCAGAGCCCTTCCTTGCTGGCATTTGATCTTTGCTTGACCCAGACATTATCAATGAATGGCCAATATGTATCAAATTCCTCCTGTGTGATCTCAATTGGGTCATTGCACTCGAACAGGAGCCTACGGATTCTCGATAGATTCGGCGGGATATCGAACAGGCTATCCGCAGGCTTTCGACCCGGGGGTCTTGGCTCAATGCCGCTGATATTATCGGTCGCGCTATGAGGTTGCGATAGATCATTTGCATCGCCCCGCTGCGCTTGCTTTTCCAACGCGCCGGTCAGATCCACAGGGGTTGAGGTATCTTCGGATTGCGGAGGGTCTTCGGGGGGGTCTTCGTCCATCACATCTTCTCGAGGTTTAGGTAATGTTTTGGGCTCTGCGTCTGTATTTTTCGCTTCGTCTCGAGTTTGTGTTTCTTCATTGTGCAGTGACGCCGAACCGCTTCCAGACGTCACCGGTTGTGAGCCCGCGTCTGACGCGTGGGAGGCATGGTCCATCTTTGTGTGGAACCCGGGGACGGCGACGATTCGCAGGCGGGGTGTAGATCAGTGAAATCCCAGGCGATGATGACGATGGAGCATCTGGGCGGTTGAAGTGGCTCCATCAGCAAAGTGGGACTGAACTTGCCGAATGGTGTCTGTACAGATAGTGAGTCGCAAAGGAAGTCCCGTAGGCTTGGCACTTCTAGAGATAAACTTTACTGAGATACTATCTTCAAGCATAATACGATACATCATCCACAGTTTGCAAATCAGAATCAACTTGTATGTCGGAATTAATGACTTCAACATATCAGTGCCCCTGTTATTTGCTTTTGGGACTCACAGAGTATTCGCAAAACAACAGATGATATCATAATTTCATTGTTCCCGTCCCTTGTGCATGCCCGGGGCCTGCTACCTTAGTATATTTTGAAGGAACGAAGCTATACAAGCTTGTAAGTCAAGATCAGAAATGAATACGAAAAGCTACACTAGGGTGGATCTTGGACTTGACTTTAATATTGGAAGTGCCCTTTGTTTAATCAATTGATCAGATAACGCATTATTGAGTAGATTCCACTGTCTAGATACAAACATATCCTTAGAAGGCGCCAATATCGGATCCCGCCCGAGCCAAAGCCTCGTAGACCTTGGGCGGCAATTTGTACTTCACCATACCGGAGAAGACCATGAGATCCTTAGCCATGACCAGAAGCCGCTCCGCGAATCCTTGGTGCATATCGGTCTCATAGGGGCCCGAGGTCTGGCGGTGGCGCTCATGACCAATGCATGCAATGCACCACATAATCACATGGCCAATGTTGCGGGAGATGATCTCTGGGAGAGCCGAGAAAGACTGTGCTGTGCTCCGAATGAACTGCATAGAGCCTCGTGCTTGCAACGGAAGAATGTTAAGCTTGTCAATAGCCTGCATAAAATTGTTAGTATGGAGAAAAATAAGACAAGATAATGTTCTCCGCTTACATCGAGTGCTGGAGCCCACCTGCCAGCTTCCACTTCAATCTTCGCTTCCATCATGCAAAGAAGGAGTCCACAAGCGTCCCGGCTGACCGGGCGAATCTTATCGTAGTACATTGGCTTAGAGTTGTAGAGAAGGATCATGTTTTTGCCCAGAACAACCGGGTCATCGACAGTGGTCAGGCTCAGACTGCTTCCAGGCGCCGACTGATCAATGGACTGGCCGTCTTGACTCTGCTCGACTCGTGGACGAAGAGGTTGCAACTTAGGCATGATACCACCCAGCTCAACGGCAATTGATTCTGACAAAGCGCGGTTGATTATATCGATCACACGATCATAATTCTCCGCCAAGTGGTAGAGGAGGACCGCATCAGTGATCAGACCCTTGTCATCTGCCACACCTGCTGCTTGCACCGTAATATTTTTCAGGAAATCATCCTGATCCGTCAAATTGATCAGCTCAATACGTTGCTCAATGATACCCGTGATTCTTGTCCCATCGGCCCGAATGTCACCCAGCAACTTGGCAAAGTCACGAGTCTCAAGAATGAACTCGCGCAGGGCCTCGTGACAGACCGCTGCCTGGGATTTGCCAAGGGAGCCCGGAAGGTCCGCGTTGAGACAGATCAACGAAAAGTAGTCAATGGCGGCCTCAACGTATCCAGTGCGGAATTCTCGCGTGTATTGGGTGATGAGATAACCGAAGTTAATCTGTGGATACTGCTTCACAGTGAAAGAAACTAAACGAACCCAGGAAATCAAAGGTTAGCAAAAATCAACGGTATGGATGGCTTAGTGTAGTTGGACTGGGGGCTTTGCTTACGGATTTCTTCCCCAGAAGCATAGAAATCGGAGACACGCAGGAGACCATAGTATGCCAGTGCGATAGCAAAGTGCACCGCAGTAACAGGCGAGTAACTTCCCAGGTATGCCACGGCCTGCTCGAACATGCCTCCCAGGATTTGGAGAAGGAAGAATGTTCCATAACCACCAGGCGCATCCTGGCCCTTGGTAAAGACCCTTTGACCGATCTCCGTAATATCTGTCTGAATGTCTTCCAGTCCAAAGACGTCACCTGCGACTTCCTCGGCTCGATCATCCTCCCTGGCGAGGCTGAATTGCAACCACATCCAGTCCTCAACGGTCTGATTCACGCCATCCAGACGACGCCGGGAAAGATCACAACGACCGATGATCTTATAGCATGCCATCCGATAGGGATCAACAGTATTGTCAGGTGCATTCCGAGAGCGTTGCTGGTACTCTCCATTGATTTTCTGCTGCATTTCTCGGCTGAGACGTGAATCTTGAGCGTAAGTGGTCATATAAGTCACGAACTTGTGATCCAAAGACCGGAACCCAGGGTCTTGGCTGACATATTCAGCGGCCTCCTTCACAAAACCACATCGTAAAAGGTAAAAGATCAGAATCCAACAGTAATCCTGTCCATTCATCTGCAGTTCGGTTCCATCGGGTGCTAGATCTTTCCTGGCAGCACGAAGGCGGATATACGCCCGAATTTTGTTAGTCACAGTCGGAATGCCACCCAGCTGAGCTTCACGTGGGTTTTTGGTAATGAGGTTTTCCACCTCAGTGTAAAACATTCGCTCCAGGAATCCCCTGGACCCTTCGAGAATTCTCTTCTTAAGATTGATGGCCTTCCGAGAGTGGCTTGATTCCTCCAGATAATCTGTAGCGTACTGACGTTCTTTCACCGCATCGCGGTCCTCGGCGCCGGTAATGTTGGGGCTCTCACCGACGATACTCATCAAAGCTTGATAAGCGTCAAATAGTTGCCGTGGAGCCTAGGAGAGGCAAGTTAGCTCTGCAAAAAGGAAAGTTCGAATTCCAAGTACATACATCACCGCCAGTTTGCATTTCAACTTCAGAAAACTGGTGAAGCACTGGGTATGTCCGCCCTTGGAGACGAACAAGATTCAACTGCTGGACCTTCTCGGCATAGTGTCCCATCTTCTCTCGCAAAAATCGAAGATCTGGAGACGGCGCAGTAAGCCCCTCGCTGCGCTCTGCTGGGTCCTCGAAAAGCTGGCGACTTGTGAGACCGGCACCAGGAGTTCCAATGACAGATTTGTCAAGACCAGAGCGACCAAACACACTTCTCCGGGATGCAGCGGGGCCACCTTGCTTCGATTGTCTCGCTGATCGACCAAAGGCACCACCCCGCGTTGTGGGTTTCAGGCTTGCGCCGTGAGAGCTGTCTTTTTGCGCGAGGCCAAAGTGTTGGAATATATTCTGCCGCTGCTCTTCCCAGTCCATGTCCACTTTCTCCTCCAAAAAGGAATCAAAATCCCTTTGAGCCCGCGATAAACTCTCTGCAATCATCACCTGCCGGCCACGCTGTTGGATGTTTCTCAGGTATCTCTGGTTGTCTGGGTCGAAGGTGTCCGGTTCTCTCGTCGCGGCCAGAGACGCCTGGGGGTCTAGAGAGCGAAGATCTCGGAGCGTCCGTCCGGGCGCAATACCAGATGAAGCAAGAAGGTAATGACTATCAACATTGTTATCAAGTTAGCGACAAGCGCTGGGTCAGTCCTCGGGGTGGGGGAAGAGGATCGCAAGCAAGGAACGACCTACGCCTTCGTCGTCGCGCCATTCTGTTGGGAGTCTTTGCCCCCCGATGTTCCCAGCTCTCGCGCCTTTCTGCGAATATCATCCAGGCCTAACTGAAGACTGGGCACATCCTCAAAGTTTCCATTCTGGGCAGTACCCGACAGAGGTCGCTTTTTCCCACGCTCCAAAAGGCTGTTGAAAAACGCTGGTTTGGTTGCTTGGGTCGACATTTGCGGTTGCTCTTGAGGATTCTTGGCCGGTTGCTGGGTCTGCCCTATGATGCAAGACTGAGTGGGCGGCTGCGGCTGCTGCTGAGCTTGGGATTGACCAAACAGAGAAGAGGGTTGAGCAGGCTGAGCAGGCTGAGCAGGTGCAGCTGTCGTATTGCCAAAGGCACTGGTTGTATTATTAGACCCAAAAAGGCTAGGCTTGGGGGTTGTGGCCCCAAGACCACCGCCTCCGAACAAAGAGCCCATGTCAAAAAGTATGGATGTTGTGGCGTCGATTAAGCCGGGATCGAAGACGATTGAAACTCAACGACTGGATAAATGGTCAGAAGCTGTAAATTGGGGATTGGTGGCAGAGTGTGGCCGAAGGGAAGCAGAGAAAAGCAAGTGAAGCTGCGCAGCTGTAGTTAGGTCGTACCTTTCAGTTCGGAAAAAAGTCTAGAAGTCTTTCAGGGTCCCACCACATGCAATGTCGCGATAATCCCGGAAACAGTCTTTTAATAACGCTAATTCACTACCAGATCCCAAGGGCCAAGCAACAGGAGGGTAGATGAGCTTTATGCTCTTGTCGCGCCTAAACAAAAGTTATCCCGTTGTCGGACAATCAATTTCCCGAAATCGGGTTGACCCCGATTGAACATTGAACCATCATGCCATTATTGAACTCACATTGACATTGCAAATATGCCTACCTTTCAGTCCAAAACCTTTCGCCGAGCAACAAGTGCCTCATCCACGCTCGGTGAGAAGTTTGGAGCTTTGTACCGCGCGCGACTGCCTCGGCACCCTTTTCTTCTCTTCGGGCTTCCATTCATCACCGTCATTGTGGCCGCATCTTTTGCCCTGACCCCAGCGGCCGCCTTGCGATATGAGCGTTACGACCGTAAAGTCCAGCAAATGAGCAAGGAAGAAGCATTCAACCTGGGACTCAAAGGCCCCGATGGTGAAGAGGGAATTAAGCGCAATCCTCGCAGGAGAATTATCGGTGATGAAAGAGAGGAATACTATGTAAGACGCCTGAAAGCTCAATGCATATTGGTATGGGAAGAATGCTAATCGAACGTTTTCAACCTTCCAGAGACTTATGGCCAAAGACCTCGACGACTGGGAACAGAAACGGGTGAAGAGATTCGAGGGTGAACCCGATGGGAGAATCTGATTGTATAAACAGCCATGGAATCCACCGAAAGGGAATACACTCTGCCCACCGAAACCCCTCCCGTTGAGGCTTGAAGCTCAATCGCTGCTGTTCCCGGGATGTTTTCAGAACCAAGAGCTATTCCAACATGGTCATGATATTGACAGCACCGATCCTGGTCTGGGTCCATACACATGCCTTTGGGCAACCAGACCTTGACCAACACCCCTGCATTCCTTGTCTGTGGTCGGGTTCTTGTCATTTGATATGGTTTAATTGCCGTGTCTGCTGTTTTCACCCTTTACGGGCCATCTTAAGGCGCCACCGCGGAGGGAGTGGGGACGCTTAATTGATTTTGGATCCAGCTACACCTGGTTACATGGAAGCCATTCAGACCCCAACACGGATGGGCTAACGCATGATCAACATCGGTATGACGGTGAAAGTTGGGCGCTTTTCTAAACTCCCCGCCCAGGGATGATTGAGTATGTACAATAGTAGTTATGAAATACAGGGAGTTCATCCTCCGCTAATTTCCTTGCTGTTAGGGAACCGATTGACCTCAGGTTCCCTTGAGGAGTTTATACACAATAATTGACCAAATTAAAAATCCGATCAACGTAACTCTTTCCTACTTGTATCTCTCAGTAACGTACATATCATTATATATGGCGGATATAGAAGAAACCAACTGAACCGAGGGTTTGACCGGAACCCGTGATCCCCACACATAACGTCATACCTCAAGGATTCTGGAAGCCCAAAAGACCTTCACCACTTCTCTTTTCCTCCCGAATTGAACCTAATTTATTTCCTACTCTACCCCTCACAGCACTTATTAATCATGGTTTATGACATTTCCCTCTGATAACAGGTTCTTCTCCTCGCTTCCATTGGCCTAATTTGTGCTCGTTCTGGCTGGACCCTTTTCGCCTCAGCCCCCCTCGAACACCATCCGACTTATCTTACGTCAGTTTTTTTCTACGACTTCCATTCTCTCTTCATTACCACTACGACATACTCTTTTCACCAAGCATATTTGTGATAGATGTTCCCGTGAACTAAGAGTGAAGGAAGAAAATAAAGGAAGGGGAAAAAACATTTCCCCCGCCATCGTCATCATCATTTCCTCTGAGTCAGCGAGATCCTCGGCGGTCTTCCTTACATTTCGATCATATAAATTCGAATTTGAATCCACAATTGCGCACCAAATCGGGCTGATGGTGTAACTGCTTCTGTCGATCTGATAAACTTCTGGGGTCCCAAGCACTGGGAGGAAAACCAGCTACCATGACGGGTCCCGGCCGATCACCATCTACACCGTGGGTGCAGCCAGTGCAGGGAGGTTCCCGGGATATTAGAAGCCCACAGTCTTTCCATCCCGCCCTGTCACCCTCAGCAACTGGTATGCGCTCGAACGGTTCTATCACGGAGACCTCCAGTCCCAACTACTTCGGCATGACAGTTGAACATCGCTCGAGCAACCCACCAACATCAACCCCCGGACCACACGCGCAGAAGAACTGGGCAGGTGCATTTCCTAACCCTCAAGCATCTCTCCCCAGTCCGACCAAGCTTCAACTATTCTCGCAAGAGTCGGTATCTGAAGGCCTAGTCAATCTGCTGAAAACGGAATCAGAAACTGACAAAGGCCGACGGGAATCGGCTCTCCAAGGTTTTCCCTCTAATGGAGATCGGTCATCAAGTTGGTCCCAAGGAAGCTTAAGTGGCTATACTCCGGCACATAGGAAACCGTCGCTCGGTAAGTGACCGCAATGCCTGCAATCCTCCTAGTTGCCCAACCCCACACAAGAATTAAATGTCACTAAACTTTTACTACAGTTTCCGTACCTGAAGCCTCTCAGTGGATCACAGCTGACCGTTGTGCTGAGCTTATTCGATTCTCACCACAGGGACTCCTTCTCTTGGATGTTCGGCCCTTTGCTCATTATTCCAAAGTCAATATACGAGGATCTTTGAATCTCTGTATTCCAACCACATTGCTTAAGCGCCGGTCATTCGATACCCAAAAACTGGAAGGTACATTCACCAGTGATAATGACAAACGGCGCTTTTCTCGGTGGAGAGAATGCACCACTATCATTGTTTACGACTCCGCCACTTCTGAGGCGAAAGATGTGGCAGCCCTGCTGAATGTAATCAACAAGTTCCAGGCAGAGGGCTGGGGCGGGGAAGGATTGATTTTGCAAGATGGCTTCAAGGGCTTTTCCGGTCGATTTCCAGACTTGTTGCAACGGCCGCAAGCGCAGACCGCAGCCCCGTCAACTAAGAAACGGTCTCCCATGAGCATCGATCTTCCTTCCGTGGCCCCTGTCGCTGGGGGTTGTGCTCTTCCCGATTCATCATCAGCCGTAAATCCCTTTTTTGGTAATATCCGGCAAAATATGGATTTGATGGGTGGAGTCGGGCAGATTCCTTTGAAATTGCCTGGTGGTCTGACGGAGTTTAATCGACAGGCGCTTCCTCCTTGGCTCAAAAATGTCTCGGACCCGAAAGATCAAGGCCATACAGCCTCTGAGAGATTTCTGGATCTGGAGAAGACAGAGTTGCAACGTATGAAGCAGGCGTTGTCATACGAAGGCCCCTCGGCTTTGGCTGGAGGAGCTTCCAAGAAGTACCGCGTCGCAGGTATTGAAAAGGGCACCAAAAATCGCTACAATGATATCTACCCCTTTGAACATTCCCGAGTCCGGCTTGAGGGGATCCCCCTGGGAGACTGTGATTATGTGAATGCGAATCATATTCAAGCCGAGCTCAGCAACCG
Organism: Penicillium sp. 91 TS-2023; assembly: GCA_030710325.1. NCBI lineage: Eukaryota > Fungi > Ascomycota > Eurotiomycetes > Eurotiales > Aspergillaceae > Penicillium > Penicillium sp. 91 TS-2023. The sequence goes on along the minus strand of JARWGP010000021.1, from coordinate 5,119,630 downwards.
CCGATACATCGCGACACAAGCTCCAGTTCCGGATACATATAACGTTAGTAAACCCTTCATCTTCTTCATATGTTGTCTGCTTCTGTTCATACTGACCATTTCTTAATAGGATTTTTGGCGAGTGGTTTGGGAGCAAGATGTCAGGGTCCTTGTCTCACTGACGGCTGAGATGGAGCGAGGACAGGTCAAATGCCACCCTTTCTGGAAGACTGGGGATTACGGGCCATTCAAAGTCAAGGCTTATTCCGAAAAGTCCATCCATGTTGAATCCCTAAGCCGATCAGCTACTCCAGGTCAGGCTCCCGACGGAACCAACGAAAACCCGGTCATCATCGTGCGGCATTTCAGCCTTTACCATACGGCGTTGCCGTTCCAACCACTTCGAGATATCACACAGCTCCAATATCCCTACTGGCCTGACTTCGGGACCACTTCACAACCCACTCATTTGCTCAATCTGATTGAGCAATGCAACAAGGCTATCCGCTCTACTAGCTATGCCGGCTTCAGCAGCGAAGAGGCTGAGCCCACTGGCCAGCGACCCATCCTGGTACACTGTAGCGCCGGCTGTGGTCGCACCGGGACTTTCTGTACGGTAGACAGTGTGCTGGACATGCTAAAACGACAGCGGGCGCCGGGCGCGCAATCTTCAGAATCACCAGGACCACCGGGATGGACCCGGGATTCCCATCTCGACCTGGTCCGAAAAACGGTAGAAGACTTCCGGACCCAGCGGCCGAGCATGGTGCAAAATCTCAGCCAATATGTGCTCTGTTATGAAAGCGTGCTTGAATGGCTTGTCTCTCGAATGAACGAGCAGTCTTGATGTTTGAATCCTGAACGATTGGATATACCCATTTTCTTTTCGGACTTTGCATTGCTGAGGTGTTTTATGACGGGTGCGGGAGTTTCTAATAGAAATGATGAGTACATGAAAGCAATATCGCTTCTATGATTTGAAGTGATGAATACACGAATGCCTTCTCAGGTTATATCATCTTTCCTCGTATCCCCTTACGCCAGGGTTTGAATACCCATGTCTTGTACATATAGTTTTTTTGACGTTAGAAAAAAAATGCATAGATACACGAAAGCGTCTCACTGTCTCTCCCAATCAACTTCATATATATTGTTTCTTGGAATGAGGGCATTTTCTAGGTAATCTGATACATATATGTATCTGTGTTTACGAGTAGTGCCTTTTGCAGCTCATGTATAGACTCGAGTCTACATATATATCGGGGAAGTTCCAAGGTTGAACGGGCCGATCCCGACACCATAAATGGAAACGTTCTAGATAACCTGCCGAAGCGGAACCTTTTCCCGCCAACATTTGAATGTATTTTTTTACCAAGTCTGGATAAGCTAATTTAGGGTTCGTGCTTGCGATAAAGTCAGAGAATCCACACTTGCCAAGGTTGACCGGGCGTCTCCGCCTGATAATAAAGTAAACTTTAAGGCAACAGGCGCCGGCGCCTAAATATCCTCTTTCCCCGACTCACTTTGAATACATAAAGCCAGCCCAGCCCACCTGGTTATAAATATTTAGCTCGCTCTCACTCTCACTCTCACCTCTCTTTCCTTTCATTTCAGAGTTGGATGAGAATGAATCCCATCCCACACAACACAATGCTGCTCTCACTCCCCGCTGAGCTGATTCAGCTGATCATGCGAAGTTGTGACAGCCCATCTTTTTTACAGACGGCATTTACTTCCCGCAATCTACTGGAGCTTGCCACCACTAGCCGCAATCTCGTCCAACACCAGCTCTCCCAGACCCCCGGAGATTCTGACTACTCAGCGTCCCTCACAACTCGCCAGCTGTTCAAGTTACTCCTACATCGATCCATCGATCAGCTGTTGTTTGGGATTGAAACTCATTTCGAACGCAAATCCTTTACCTTCAATTCTATCTTCGGTGGGAAAGTGATCGACAGCCGTGCTTCTTCCCTGATTTCCTTGCCCTACGACGCAGGTACCCGCACCCAAGTGTTATTGGTATTCCAAAACGACTCCTCAGTTTATCTCTTCGACATTCAAAACGGGTCTTTGGTACTTAGTTTTCGATGCGACGCTCCTGCGAAGCGGTATGGAAATGTCCAAGTACTCCATGTTGCACTTGACAACGAACAGATCTATGTGCTGCATCGCTTCAAGCCTTTTATTGCCGAGGGGCCCGATAGTGAACGTCCTTTCGTGAAACAGGCACAACAGTCCAACCCCAATGGGAACATCTTCCTAGCTACTCACCCAATTCGACACCCAGACGGCACCATCTGCATCCGTGGATTTCCGGACGAAAAGGATTATGAGCCGTTGAGCTTTGTGGTGGAGGATGAGCAGTTTGCTATTTCCTGGCAACATGTTCAACACGCTCACGATCATCGAGTGATGCTCTACAAAATGGAGCAGCATGGTGTGTTGGAGGATATCCAAGGCAACCCTGTTGAGCTCATTGGTTATGATCGACATGATGATGGTTTCTCGCAGGAAGCCCTTCCTCCAGTCACAGGTTTGTTCTATTCCTTTCTACACGTGGCTAGCAACAATATTGGGTACTAACGCATGACAGCCAAAGAATACAAGTCGTTTGTCCTCGCAGAACACCACGAAGGTGATGGTGATCCCGATGCCGAGCCGACAGTTAAACTGGAGTTTAACGATGTCGGCCAGCAGTTGTTACATTATAGCCGAGGCCAGACTCTCTACAGTTCCTTCCAGAAGATCAATTGGGTGTCATCACCCGGTCAGTGGAAGCCAACAGCTAATCCGAACGGTTGTAATGTCACATTCACCAGTTCACTTGCCCTCAATTTCTCAATTGGGATACCCTTTTACGGCACCCATCAGCAAGGCGATGCATCTCGCGGGTCTCGTTGTCATTGGCAATATCTTGCTCTTGGTATTGCGACTCATCGAGTAGAGCACTGGTCCGTGGCCTGTTTACTCCGATCCGAGGCATCCCCTCTGGCTCATAACTGTACACACGAGGAGAACTTTGACCGAGGCAGGCGATTTGAGACCTGGAAGATCATGGCCCAGCTGGGAGGGTTCCACGAGACGAACACCTCGACGGGATCTCTGATTGCAACTTCATCACAGAAGACCCGAATCGCGATGGCTAGTTGGAAGACCGTGACCATCTGGGCTCTGGAGCCAAATGTGTTGATCAATGGCGAGGATGGCTTCTATCCTGAGTCGTGGCAAACAGGTGGAGGATATCCAGAACTCAAGCCTGCCGTAATCCAGTTGGATGGTGTGTGCTCTCAGTTAGAATTTACCGAGAACGAAAATGAGCTCGTGGCCATCACCGACCGAGGGCTGCTGCTCCTGCGTCTCAAGCCCGAGGGGCGAGGAATCGGTTTTGTTAATAACAGTGGAAATCGTATTTGCGAGGAAGAGGTGGATATCTCGGCATGGGTCTCATAGCTGGCGGCTTTGGTCTTATATTGATATATTGCGCGCATTCTGTCATCATGAGTTTCATCTCAATTGCATAGCGTTATTTGGCTGCCCACGTTTGAGGGGCGTTTAACCATGATCAGATCAAAGATACTGAGCCGAGGATTCAGAATTATCTCGTAAAAACAATATGATATTCTCTTCATCTATAACCACTCTATTGTCCTTCCCCGCCACCACCACCACCGGACATAGTCACAAATGTGATAATCAAGAGCACCCACCAGTACCTATTATTTATCATATTAGCAATGAGACTTATCAGAAATAGGAGTAGTCCATCACTTACTTTTGGAAAAGGGTTTTCTCCGGTACTTCTTCAGGATTTGACCCATCGGGGCTCACGACGACCGGTCGGTTCAGATGCGGCTGCGTACCTGGCGCATTGGAGACCAGCTCCACCTTGGAACCAGAGGAAGATGAAGCGGCGAGAGAAATATGGTAGGGCTCGTTGGAAGGTCCGAGGTGAAGGCGAATTGTGGGCTGGTCATCTCCGGTTAAAGCGGACGAGGACACCAAGCTGCCAGACCATTGCTTGGGATTGGAGGGAGTAGCGGTGTATAGACCAATGCGAACGAGGTCATTGGGAGAGCTGGCCGGAGGATGGTACGACACCAGCTCGGACGTCAGTGTCGCAGGATCATAGGCGACGCGTGCCAGGAGAGAGGGCTGTGGAGATCCGACGGGCCAGTAGAAAATCTCGGAGGACTCAGCGGCGACGGTAGCGATCAGGAGCGAGATAGCTCCTAACAGATATAGGAGATACATGGTGTGGGGTTGGGGTCGGAGGACAGATTAGAGGGGAAAGGGGAAAAAGTGAAGCTACTTGCTATATCGGTATCGGGGCGGTCGGGCCGTGCGATAAGTACTACATCGGACCCAGGTACATTACCCCACAAAAGCTGATGCTGTCATATGTATGATACTTTTGTCAATAAACTTGGATCTTTCGCCTCCTACTTCCATTGTAAACTCTGGTGAGACCTCTTTTTTCTTCTCAGATATCTTGACAATACAATCGTGACTCTGATACTCTATCTAGTGTGAAGCTTTCCCCCCCACATTTCGATTTTGATCCCAAAGCCATATACCACTCCACGGCACCATGGCACTGCCTTACCGCCGTCCCTCTCGCCAGGGCTCTCGCCAAGCCTCCTTAGACCCCCGAAACGAGCTAGCAGTGCACCTAGACCATTTCATTGGCATCGATGTGGGGACAGGCAGTGCTCGAGCTTGTATCATCGATGCCAAAGGTGATATCGTGGGCTTAGCCTCAGAGAATATTGGGCTCTGGCAGCCAGAACACGGCTACTATGTATGATCTCCACTGCAGAAACTTGATATTATCAATCCACCAGTAATCTACTGACGGGTGCTCGTGGCTAGGAACAATCTACGACGGACATCTGGCGTTGTATCTGCACAGCGGTGCAACGGGCTATTAGCCAGCACAATATCAGCCCGGAGACCGTCCGGGGTATTGGGTTCGATGCAACCTGCTCTCTATCCGTGTTCAACAATGAGACTGGCGAACCCATCTCTGTGACGGGGCCGAACTTCGACTCGGACCGTAATGTGATCTTGTGGCTGGACCATCGTCCGGTGGATGAGGCAGCCAAGATCAATGCTACAAACCATAACCTGCTCCGATATGTGGGAGGCACGATGTCCGTTGAGATGGAGATCCCGAAAGTCCTCTGGTTGAAGAATAACATGCCCGAGGAGCTGTTTGACAAATGTAAATTCTTCGACTTGGCAGACGCACTTACCCACATAGCCACCGGTAACGAGAAGCGTAGCTTCTGCAGCGTGGTCTGTAAGCAGGGATATGTACCTGTTGGGGTTGATGGCAGTGTGAAGGGGTGGCAGGAAGATTTTCTAAACGATATTGGTCTGGGAGATCTGACGACAGACAATTTTAAGCGCATGGGCGGCGTCGACGGGGTGGTGAGCCCTCCCTGAGTTATGATAAGAGGCAATTGGCTAATCTTTACCAATCCAGAATGGTGACTACTTAAGTGCTGGTGAACTAGTCGGCCACCTGTGTGAAAAGGCTGCTGCAGAACTGGGCTTGCCTGCTGGAATTGCCATTGGCAGCGGTGTAATCGACGCATACGCGGGCTGGATTGGTACCGTTGGTGCCAAAGTCAACCTGGGCTCTGATCAGCTGAATGAAGATATCGCCAAAAATGATATAACACAGGCCTTCTCTCGTCTTGCAGCAGTGGCGGGTACCTCAACTTGCCATCTGGCCATGTCTCCGGATCCCGTCTTCGTCGATGGTGTCTGGGGTCCGTATAGGGACACGATTCTCCCGGGATACTGGATGGCTGAAGGTGGACAGTCTGCCACGGGAGAATTGCTTAAGCATGTCATTGAGACACACCCGGCCTTCAATCAAGCTACCTCGATCGCCGAGTCTTACCATGCCAATATATATGAGTACTTGAACGAGCACCTTAAGGAAATGGTGCAAGACCAACAGGTTCCGTCTGTGTCGTACCTAGGTCGCCATTTCTTCTTCTACGGCGATCTTTGGGGTAATCGGTCTCCCATCGCCGATCCTAATATGACCGGGTCCATCTTCGGATTAACAAGCGACAAGACCGTTGACGGCCTTGCCATTTACTATTATGCTACCTTGGAGTTCATTGCTCTGCAAACCAAGCAAATCGTGGACACAATGAATAAAGCTGGTCACAGCATTACTTCAATCTTCATGTCGGGTTCACAATGCCAGAACGACATCTTGGTCAACCTCATCGCATCGGCTTGTGATATGCCGGTGGTGATCCCTCGATACATCCACGCGGCTGTGTGTCACGGTGCTGCCATGCTGGGCGCAAAGGCTGCCAGTACCGATCAAGACGGGAAGACGGAGAGCTTGTGGGTTATTATGGACCGTATGAGTAAGCCTGGCAAGAAGGTGATGCCCACAGTAGACACCAAGGAGAAGGCTCTTCTGCAGGCCAAGTATCAGGTATTCCTCGAGCAGTGCTTTAAGCAGCAGAAGTACCGCCAGATGGTCGACGACGCCGTGGGGGATTGGATGGCCTGAGTCTTGGCTTGGATGAACTTGAGACGGAATCAGCTATTTAATGAATTTGGTATATACGACATCGGTATTTGTAGTTTATCATCCAAAGGAAAAACGAAAAGGTCTAGCAATGTTCATTATGCGATTCAAAGTATCCCTGATGGGCAATCTTCGGGAAAACAATTAACATGAGATACATGAAATGAGTCTCCTCTGTCCAGCAAGGAGCCGATGATTAGAAAAGATGAGCGGGGCGAAAGCGACAGAGAGCCGTTCAAATCATGAACGAACCATGCAAAATGTGGTAGGTATGAGACAAAAAGGCATGGCCCATAAAACAGAACATGGGCAATGCCCGAGCATTATCACGAGTTAGATATGTTCAGTTTAATATGCCTGGCCGGAACGAGTACGACCGATAGTGTAGAACTTCTCGGAATGAATGGAGCCAAGGGCGAGCTTGTCGAATCGATCTACACCCATGCCGTCCAGGTTGCTGTATCCCGATAGATAGAATCCGAGGATGACAACCAGGTAGGTCAAGACGAGCACAGAGCCCTTGAAATAGTTGCTCTTTCCTTCGCCGTAAACGTACGACAATAGGAAAACGCACAGGATGACAGTGATCATATCCCATTGAGGGAAGAGGAGACTATGAATTACATTGCGTAAGTAAATAGGTCTGGTGGAATCTGAAGGGAAGGGGAATGGATGGACATACTTGAATGAGTGCTTTGCGAGATCTGCAGGGTCGATAGAGCGCGTATATAGAGCACTGAAAAAGACTAGAGCAGGTATCTGCAATAGGCAGACTTGCAAAGCATAGGCGGAACCAATCTCCATAGACAATGCAATGTTTCCGTTCATTGCAAATGAAATGGCATTCTGTGAGGAAAGTTAGTGATCCTGAGGATTTCAAATTGGGAAATAGAAAGACAGGCGCCGACATACAAGGAACTCGGTGGTGTTGGGCACCAGGGCAAACAGTGTAATTCCAAGGAACTTTTCATCAATTTCCACACTCTCTAATACCACATCCACGGTATTGACAAGAAGCTCTGCAACTATAGCATAGAGAATAGTTGCACTAAGGAGAATGACGGAACTCTTGGTTCGACTCCAGTTTGGTGCATCGTGGCCCCCGCCAGCGTGCGCATCAGCGGTTATGCCAATATCCTCAGCCTCCTCAAGAGGTGGTTTGATTTGATCGGCCATAGCACGCCCGGCCTGACGCCCGGCAGTGTGTTGACCTGGGATCTTCCGGTTTCGAGCAGCATCGCGAGCCGCCACTGCAGCAGCTGTGGCCGCCATTTCAGTGACCTCGCGGACAAGCCTCTCGTTGTCTTCCCCACTCAACCCACGAATGGATTTGGGAAGCTGCCGATCCTCAATGCCCCCAGCTGGTGGGGGTACCAGGTGAGGTGTGTTGCTCCGATGTTCCACCCCCGAGCTGCCATCAGTGGTTTCCCAGCCTCCATCTTCGAGGCCAACCTGCCTTAGTGACTGGCCTAAGATCCGCTTGTACAATGGAGATTCACGAATGGAGTCTTTGTGGCTAGTGAGGGCACCGGAAGCCTCAGCGGATCCCGAGAAACCGTGCCTGGGTTCATAACACAGCGAATCCTGGATAGGGTGAGATGACTTCTTCTCTTTCTCTTTCTCTTCAATCTCGGTGGCCCAAATTAGAGCAGCGTGTGTCCGGAGGGTAAACCAAAGGCCAATTATGTACGACAGAAAAAGGAACACAGCGGCAGCCCATGCATAGGGCTGGACTGCCTTCTCAAAGAACGCATCCTGCACAGATGCCAGCTGGGAGAAATAGCATTGGCGGCAGTCGTCCTGGATCACCATGCCGGCCGGTGCAACGCATGGATGGCAATTGAGTTCGTGCTACAATATGAAAGTTAGCTCGTAGCTCGATTGCAGGTGGATAAAAGCAGGGTCACTTACACTGCCATAAACCTGGTAGAACAGGGTGGGACCAAAGGCGGCGATCATAGCAAACAGCAGCATCGTCGAGGTCACACCTGCAGATTTCACATTGAACCGTTGAGTCTTGCGCTTGATGGCGCCAAAGCACATGGAGAGTCCAGGAAGAAATAAAATTCCCGCGAAGATACTTCCAATGATACTTCCCTCAACAAGCCGAGCCTTGCCCTCTGTCAAGGCGATGCAGTAGAGGTATACCTCTACAATAGTTGAGAAAAACGCGTTGATCGCGGCACCTAGTCCCATTGAGGACTGGGCAGAGATCGAAGCGACTGCCTGACCGATGAAATAGGCTAGCGGGATGATTGAGAGCAAAGCGAGGGTGAAGATTAATCCCGGGTGTGTCAGCCATGACTTTATGCCAAGGTATTGGCTCAAGACATAGTAGTCAAATATGACGAAAAACACCACACTTAGCAGGTTGATGAAAAAGATATTTGTGCCGTCGATCGTATATTTCCAGTACCTGGTGCCTGCAGCGCGGTATGTGCATAGTAGAATGGAAGGCGAGGAAGACCCGGAGCTGAGCCTTGCATATGTAGTATCGGAATGGAAAGACAAGGCAAGAGGATGCCTTCGTAGATGGCTCACCAGGATGAGTGTTACACGACCCATTGGAATCCCAAAAACCAGCAGCCAGCATAGTAATGACACCAAAAGCATCAAGGGTCCTACCAAGAAATAGAAGAACACAAAGAAGACGACTCGGCCTGAGTTCCATTCACCGCGGCCAAATAGACGACGCTTCGCCTGAGGGAGCTGCGAGTCCGAAAGTTGTCCTCGCTGAGGCCGGCCCAGCAGACTGTCTTGTTCACCAGCAGAATCCACACTGTTCCGTCGGCGTCCCACAAGCGATCGGTCCCTGCGAGGGCCAAAGAACAGTCGACCATGCTCCAAGTCCCCGTTCTGCCATTGCTCATATTCGCTGATACTGCGGCCCTCCCCTTCATCTTCCTCTGCATAGAGCTCATCAGTCCGTAGGAGAACGAACGATCCAAATGGGTAGAGTAGGTAGCGCGAAAGCCCCGAGAATACCCTCCCATAAGCCACTGCGCTGGAAGAGTAGGCGAAGCAAAAGCAAGCTACCGCCGCTAGCAAGGCAATTAGGGCAAGCCACCATCCAAAGAATAAAGACCACAAGAGGTTGGATAGGAATAGCATGGGGCTGACACGACCCCCCGGCGACGAATGAATATCGCCCTCGGCGGTTTTTTCCACCGACCGACTCTTCTTGTACACAGCCGGCTTCCAAATTCGGATTCCGAAAGGATGGGTTTCATTAATGGCTTGCTGTCGATCCTTGAGTGTGAAACTCTCTGCATCACTGCTTGCTCCCTCATCCTCATGGTCATCATCTTCATGGCCATCATCGTCATCATCGGCAGGGGAATCATCACCGCTGTCCAGGTCACTCCCTCCATCTGGCTGTCGTAGGGATGGAAGCTCTCTCGAGTCATCCAAGCTAGGTTCCGGTAAGACAGAGTCGTCCCCAGTAAGATTATCCGATTCAGCTCGTGTAAGGGGACTGGGACGGGCACTGGGGCGTCGTCTCAGGGTGCTGGGTGCACGCAATGGACGAATCCTCGGGGATGGCTGGGAAGTGGAGGCCTGATGCAAGGCAATATCTTCCTCAATCTCTTTGATATCATCGTCGGTCGAAAACTCTTGTCCCTTGTGGGGTATTTGACGTTTGGACGACATGCGGCGGGTTACTGGTGGCTTTTTAGACCTGTCAGGAGCCGTAGAGGACGAGGTGAAGGCGCGGATCGCGGAATCCTCAAAGCTTTCTTCGTCGCGCAATTCAGACGTCGGCTCGGCGGGGAATGTATCCAGGGTTCCTATTCGCGCATGCCATTAGCACCATTCTTAGCCACTCCTCTCTCTTTCCGTCCTCTTCGGTTACACGAAGGTTGCAGCCTTACCGTAATTTCTTCGCACAGAAGGCGTAGATCTCGGAGCCGGCGTCGATGACCCCGGAGGATAATCACTCCCCGTCAATCCCGAAGGCCGGATTGACTCCGGGTTCTCGGATTCATTTGTGCTGCCCGCCATTTCAGGGTGGACCGAAAGATAACGGGATTAGAAAGTCAAGACAACTCTAAAAAGAAAAGAACAAAAAACGGAAAAAGCAAAAATAAGAATAACAAGCCCCAGATATGTATGGATCGATTGTAATGGGGAAGAAGCCGATCAAGCCGTTACATGGCGGGGAGCAAGTGAAACCAGACGTTAATCATCGTATCAGCTGAGATGCGAATAATGTACAATCAACGTGGAGAGCTCGAGCCTGATGACCCATGGTTCACTTCCAATCAGGAAGTGATGACTCATCACTTGGGGAGCTATCGTTTGTGCTGTTTGTTTACCCTTACTGGCCTTACGGGGTCATTATGGCCTGAGGAACCAGGTGTCAAGATCATGTGTTGGTTCCCGCAGCTTCGAGAGAGCTGGTCCAGCTCCAACTGAGGACTCTCATCCCAATCATCATCGCGTTCCTTGCCCCCCACCTCCCACCAATTCCACTTTGGTTGCATCTTCCGCTATATCTCTCTGGGCTAAATTAAGAGCACCTTTTCAACGGATCCCATTCCTCTGTGGAAGTCAGCAGCCCGTGACCTCTCCTCGCTCCGATAGCGTCATCTCGTCAACATGGCGCTCGACAATTACTACCGCAATAAGATCGAGGATATGAAGCTCGAGATTATTCAGGGTCAAGCAGTTCTACGACGTTTAGAAGCACAGCGTAATGACTACAACTCGCGAGTGCGGCTTTTGCGAGAGGAGCTTGGTCTCTTGCAGCAACCCGGCTCCTACGTCGGCGAGGTCGTCAAGGTGATGAGCACCAAGAAGATCCTGGTAAAGGTACACCCGGAAGGAAAATATGGTATGTTTAACGGCTCTTGAATGCGGCTTCCAGCTACCCTGCTCTTGATGGGCCTCGATTCTAACGTTGTTCAATCTTCAGTGGTGGATATTGCAGATGGTGTCGATATCGCCAAGCTCACCGTGGGCAAGCGAGTGGCGCTTCTTTCGGACTCTTACAAGCTGGAGAAGATGCTGCCATCCTCCGTCGATCCCCTCGTTTCGCTCATGATGGTGGAGAAGGTTCCGGACAGTACATATGACATGATCGGTGGTTTGGATCAGCAGATCAAGGAAATCAAGGAGGTGATCGAACTCGGTCTCAAGCACCCCGAGCTATTTGAGTCGCTGGGTATTGCACAGCCAAAGGGTGTTCTGCTGTACGGTCCTCCCGGTACCGGTAAGACGCTGTTGGCTCGTGCCGTGGCTCATCACACCGACTGTCGATTCATCCGTGTCAGCGGTTCAGAACTGGTACAGAAATACATTGGTGAGGGAAGTCGAATGGTGCGTGAGCTGTTCGTCATGGCTCGTGAGCACGCGCCGAGTATCATCTTCATGGACGAGATCGACAGTATTGGTTCCAGCCGTATAGATTCCGCAGGAGGCGGTGACTCTGAAGTGCAACGGACCATGCTCGAATTGCTGAACCAACTGGACGGTTTCGAGCCGACTAAGGACATCAAGATCATTATGGCAACCAATCGTTTGGACATTCTGGATCCAGCCTTGCTGCGGCCCGGTCGTATTGACCGGAAGATTGAATTCCCCCCACCATCGTCAGTTTTCCCCCTTCTCCCACGGATTCATTACATTCTAACCATTATCTTTCCGATGCAGGGTCGAAGCGCGTGCCGATATTCTACGAATCCACTCCCGGTCAATGAACCTGACTCGTGGCATCAACCTGACCAAGATCGCCGAGAAGATGAATGGATGTTCGGGAGCAGAGCTGAAGGGTGTTTGTACCGAGGCTGGTATGTATGCGCTGCGTGAGCGGCGTGTGCACGTTACACAGGAGGACTTCGATCTGGCTACTGCCAAGATTCTCAACAAACACGATGACAAGGAAGTCGCCGTGTCCAAGTTGTGGAAGTAGAGTGGCGGGGATGATCGACCTGTATCACTAGTTCTAATCTTACCCTTGGCCTTTCCATGTCTCCCCAGATTGCGTATTGGTGTGTGACGATCATGATGATTGTTTCTGGCGACTTTGCCCTTTCCATCTTGGCACGACCCACTCCAGAATCTATGTACTGTACGGGGCCCAAATGGTATCTGGGCATTTAAGATGCATAAGTAAGATTTCCACGAATAAGACCGTAGCTTAGATGGCATAATTTGCTATAGCCAGTAGTCTATATAGGCCTAGATCATTTATTCATGTCTCCACAGCTTATCAGGGTGACTGCCAGGTGAAGAATAGAGCCGTAGATATGACTCTGGGGTATATATACACCAATCTGCAGTGTTGGCAGCAGGAAGCCTGGTCAGCCTGCAGACATTAGGGTCGAAGCAAGATGCAATCAATTGCAACCTAACCATCGGACACTCATCGGACTGCGCGGTATGGCGCAAGAATGGGCCATCAACTCCCTGTGTTGCCGAGTTTCGGGCGGGAAACATGCAGGCTGAGAAACCTATTTGCTTGGCCGTCATCCCTTGAGGTCTTGGCCCGTTGAAGCTATCACCAATTTTGACTTATGCAGTGGGGAGCATGCCGCGGTATCCCTGGAGCAGAGTCCGGAGTAGACTAATGGGTAAACTACTGTTTTCAGCACCGCCCCCAGGGGCTTGCACATCATCCTGTAGTCTGCTTCGTGCTGGATGTATTTGATAGGAGAATGTCAGATCGACCGCTTGGCGCGGATCATCCAGCGCCCTGGCGACTTATTGTCTTGGCAGTCTGGGATCGAACTGTCTGCAGTGCCCCGTATCAGAATGATGTTTTCTGTAGGTTGCACACTATCGGCATGCCAAGGGCCAAGAGATTCTTGGAATTCCGCTCCTTAGACATTATTGTCTTTCTTTCTTCTCTGTGTGTATTTGTTCGTCATCCTGATGATCACCCTAGAGTGGCCACCTATGACGAGTATTCCTTTGGTCTCAACGTACTGTACGGAGTAACGTATGCTGAAGGAGTCGATTGGACCACGATTGTTCTTTCTCGAATGGCAAAGAGAAGAAAGTGGAGACTCGCACTGACGCGGCCTAAAAAGCGCGTGACTAGCGGATCAGTGGGGGCAATTGACAGCCAAAATGTACTTTGAGTGGGACCTTTGTTCAGTACCGGGTACTTCGCTCTCCCCAGGGTCCACTCGACTCCCCCAGCACAAAACTCCCCATACTTGGGGCCGCGCTGGATGTACTGGGTACTTTTGGCCCCCTTACTGGACCCCAAAAATATGCCGGATTTCATTATTGGTCCAAGTTTCTTTTCTTTTTCTTTGATCATTTTGTATTTCAATTTCTAATTTTTTTCTTCACGTCTTATCTTGGTGGATTGACATGCACTCCGTACGCAGTACATGTAGAAGTCCAAGGTTGGGAATGTGAGATCTCCCTTATACTCCGAGCACATATAAAGTATTCTTGGAAGATATTACTGTATACCTCCAAGTTAGCACATAAATAGACCGAACCCACATAAAGTCCATAAGGTTTTTTAAAGTACTCTCCCTGATACTAAACACTACCGTATACAAAGTCCCCGGACTTGCTGCATTTGGTGCATCCGCAACGCTGACCGACTCTTATCATTACTCAATCGAATAATCCAATTTCACTCCACACTCGGATCTCCCTTTCCGTCCCCACCGGAGCTTCAGTGGCACTATTCTCTTTTATCGCCCCGGTGAAGCATTCCGTACATTTGGTACTGGATGATCGGATCTATTTCAACCGTATTTATCCCCGAGTCCCTGATTCCCCACCCGGTTCATGGTGGAACCACCCCCTTCCTTCAGAACTATATAAAGAAAGATTATGTCCGACTTGTGGTCTGCTCTTGTTTCTGCCATTGATTCCGACTTCGACGCCATGCCTGCTGTCCTACAATCTACCATTACCCTTTTGGAGACGGAGCTCGTCAAAGCCCGGGCCGCTCTCCAAGAGATCCAACCCCATGCGCCGATCTTGCGCATCGGAGATGAGGTGGCCGTCGGCGCTATGATCGCCTATCGTCAAAATCTCATCAGCCGCGCCCCCGACTTCTACGGCTCTCGTCGCCTCACTGCAAAAGAACTGGGTCTTGAACCCATTGTGCGCGAAATACCTCAGAAGATTACCCAAAATGTAATGTCTATGCCAGAGCCCACACCCCCGCCACGCCGAGCGCCTATCGAAGAGGCCCTAACCAATAGCCTGATCCTGGATCATGTCGCGCCTTATCTCGCAGCACCATCCTTGCTAGCTCTGGCATCGACATCGCGACTTATGTACAGCATGATTACACAAACTCCCTATATTTTCCGACACCTTGATCTGACTCGCTGCCGAGGTGCTCAGCTTCCTAAAAAGTCGCAGCGCCAGGATGACGTGCAGACGGAAGACGAAGTATACTCTGCCCCACTGCGGCGCATTTTCACAAGCCTGGAGAAGAGATCAGTGCTGCAGGATGTGCGCACCCTGGTCTTGGATGGCCTACCAGTACCGGCCAATTTAGTCGCCGATATTATCCTGACAGATCGATTTAATGTTAGCATCCTCTCGATTCGCGAGTGTCTCCACCTCAATGAGCGAAAGCTCATGCAGGTCATTCAACATGCCGTTCGACCTACACGCCCAGAGGGCACGCCCCGGATCAAGGGTATCTACCATTTCTCGCCCAGAACCAAGGCAACCCGGGGTGTAGTGCGACGCCGATATCGTGACTGGTGGGGCTCTCGCATTGGCTCCCGGAGTCCCAGTCAGAGCTCCAGTTCATCCTCATCGAGCGCTTCCTCGGATGACGAGGAAGATGTCCCCAGGACACCGGCAGAGCAAAATGAATGGTACAGCTCCTCAGGCAGATTGTTCAAACACACTCTGGATGATGGCTGGGCGCAAACCTTGCAGAAATGTGAGGGCATTATTGCATTTGATGCGGTGCTTTGTCGTGGACCACGCCATGATGTCAATCTATATTCTGCAGACGAAGGCAAAATGGCCCCGGAAGCTCCTCTGCTAGGACCAGCGGTGGCAACTGTGGCGTTGGGCCCGCGTGGGTGCGATGGATGCCATAGTTCTCCAGAGGGACCAGCGATCTGGGGGCAATCCCCAGATCTACAGTTCCCACTGCTGAACCCAATGCCCTTACACGTATCCAGCGCCACCGCAGCGAAGCGCCCTGAACATATTCCCGGACAGCATCCATGCCTGATTGCACGATGTGCCGACTGCTTGACTGATCGCTGGTGTCATCGGTGCAACAAGTGGTTTTGCTCCAACTGTCTGCCCAATCCTCAACATGCTCAAGTGAATTTGTCGCCACACCAGACAGCGGTTCGTCCCCCTCAGGGATCGCTAACTGGACCTGTTAGGCCAGTAGAGAGAGAGGTATGTAACAGCGAATCTTCGACACTAAATTGCGACGGTTATTAACATTGTTTTAGACATCTGTACCAGGAGTGAGCAAGGATTGCTGGGAGTGTGGGCCGACCGTGAGTGACCACCCGTTGATTTTATATATCGACTTTCTAATCCACCTGCTATAGTGTGCATCGTGTAAGCTAGATTGCCAGCATACCTGCCAGAGCTGCCAGGGTGACTACTGTATCGACCACAACGAAGGATGTTCGGCCACGATGGTAAGCTTGCACCTACAACATTGAAATATGCAAAGTTAACAATTCCCAGTGTGATTGGTGCAATACCAGTACTCGCCACCGTATGCGCAGTTTTCGTTGAAGAATAATGAAGGATTTGGATTTCTAAGCGGGCGTTTTTATGTTTATTATACCATTTCCGGGGGCCGCGGAGTCTTCCAGAACTTCTAAGCTTTCGGTGTTCCCCACCTTAAATTATCGCAATGCCACTCTTCTCTTCTTCGTGCTTCATATCATGGAAAATAATACTTTAACTTGGTCAGCTCAGCTGGCTGTAACTGCTCCTCAGAAAACACCTCGTCTACCGGGAGATAAGATTACACTCCCTCAATCCGCCCTCGAACAGCTTCTTGCCGCCGCGCCTCTCCAAGCTGTCCCTCCGAACCCTCGTGTGCACACCACTTCCTTTGACCCCTTCAATCCCCACACATTCGCTGCGGAGTCCCTAGCCCGTCAACAAATCGAGAATCGTCAGCACCAGCTTCCCCACCCGCTCACGTTCCGCGTCGTCAATCCCCAGAATGGTCGTTTCGTGTACGCGGGGATCAGAGAGTTCTCCGCTGCGGAGAACGAAGTTGCACTGAGCGCTTTGCTCCGAGAGTCACTTGGGATTCAAGATGCCGAATTTGACTTGGACTTGAACGGCGCGACACAGAATGCAGACGAAAGCGACGTACAAGAGCAACCCGCATCTAGTCCAGTGGTGACGGTGCATGCGAAACAACTCCCCAAAGGCACATATGTGCGACTTCGCCCGCTCGAGGCTGGCTATGACCCCGAAGACTGGAAGGCCTTGCTCGAGCGACATCTACGGGACAACTTCACAACTCTGACCGTTAACGAGATACTGAACGTGCCCGGGACACGCAATGAAGCTTTCCGGTTTTTAGTCGATAAAGTGTACCCTGAGGGTGATGGGATTTGTGTGGTGGACACAGATCTGGAGGTTGACATTGTCGCACTGTCGGAGGAACAAGCTCGAGAGACTCTACGGAAACGATTAGAACGGGCAGCGCGGGCGCCAGGTACAACGAGCGGCAGCTCAGTTGGTGGTGTTCTCGCCCTCGGAGAGAATGTAGCGGCCCAGGTCTTACCTGGGGAGTATGTTGATTATGAGCTTCGAGAATGGAATCGTGAAGACACGCTCCAAGTGGAGCTCGTCACGGAGGATCCTAACCTCTGCCTTTTTGTTAGTCCCCTTGGTGCGCGTCAACAAAGCCGCCCTCGAGCTGATATGCATGTTTGGGGGGACTTCTCAAGTCAGTCTCCCAAGCGAGTGAAGATTCGGTCGACAAATGTGGCTCTTGAGGGAGCAGAGGCTCTCTATATCTCAGCCCACGCCAACTCTATCGACTCCGATGCTGCACCTACACAGCAGTCTCCGGTGCAATATCACCTACAAATAACCGCAAATGAACTAGAGAGAAAAGAGGAGACAGAAGAGGCCCACGAGACCGGAGATGTACAGTGTCAGAATTGTCGACAATGGGTGCCGCAGCGGACATTGGTCCTCCATGAGAACTTCTGTGTCCGAAATAATGTCCTTTGCTCCCAATGCAACAATGTTTTCCAAAAACGGTCGCCAGAGTGGGAGAATCACTGGCATTGCTCTCATGATTCGGCCCATGGCAATGATGCTTCCAGCAAGCTCAGACACGATTCCATCTTCCACAGCGCCCACAGCTGCCCAGATTGTGCCGCTCAGTTCGAAGGACTGCCTGCACTGGCACAACATCGCACAACCGAGTGTCCGGGCAAGTTGATTTTATGTCAATTCTGCCATCTACTCGTCCCACAAAAAGGCGAGGCAGACCCCGATCTCAACGACCCTGAAGTCATACTGTCCGGCTTAACACCACACGAGCTATCAGACGGCGGCCGAACAACAGAATGCCACCTATGCAATAAGATCATCCGACTACGCGATATGAAAACCCATCTCAGACACCACGATCTAGAGCGCGTTTCGCGTCCAGCTCCTCGCATCTGTTTGAACCAGAACTGTGGCCGCACACTCAGCAGTGCAAGTAATACGTCCCTCGGTCTTTGCAGTATATGCTATGGACCTCTGTACGTCGATACATATGACCCAGAAGGCAAAGCGCTCCGCCGCCGTATCGAACGACGCTATTTATCCCAGATGATGACCGGCTGCGGCAAGCCATGGTGTCAAAACGAGTACTGCAAGACCGGGAGACAGAACAGTAAAACGACGGATTCTCCTGCGCCGATGGGCGTGGCTGATATTATGAAAGTTACGCGCCCGCTCGTGGATGCCATCAATTTCAAACCCGAAGTACCTAATACATCGCCATTGTACTTCTGTACGGATGAGACGGGGCAGATTCGCCGTAACTTGGCGGAGATGCTCTCTGCTGAGGGGTCCGATGGCAAATCCTATTCGCTTGAATGGTGTGTTGCTGGTGCCGAGGCGGCTGGTGGTGATCTGGAGAAGACCAGAGAATGGCTAGCGAAGTGGGCACCGACGCAGGGTGAAACAAGTCGGTAAATCGGTTTATTTGTCTTCCTTTATGTGGTCTTTTGGGGGTTTGAGCACGGACAATTTTGCATCATACAAGGTCTATACGGATGAATTGGATAGAGGGGCATTGACGAATCTAATGGTATAATGATATATAACACATTTAGAACCTCATGATATTCATAAATTAGATGTAAGGAACAGCAGGCTCAGAATTTTCCACATGTTCCCCATTCTTTTACCGGGATAGCCTCCGCAAAAATAAAAATGGACAGCAATTTCACGCCACCATTAGACTATGAAACTCGTTTGAGTGACATAGTCTCCAAATATGAATCAAAACCACGGACCTCTAAGCAGCACCCGTTTTCGCAGCCAGAGTACCTGTGCCCCGTGACGAGAAGATACCCATAATACCGAAGACAACGTAAAACAAGGCCAAAGGATACGCCACCAACCCGCGCATACCGCTCATGCGCGCCACGGCACAGAACATGCCAGACGAGCTGTAGGTGCACCAGCCCACGGCGGCGGTGGTCAAGAGATAGCCGAACATGGTGTCCATGGGGAGCAGAACACCAATGAGGGCAGTCAGGACAAGTGGAAGAAAACAGTATCCCAGAACACTAGCCGAGCGGGGGAAGGTCAATGTTGCAGAGAAATGGCCAGCAGTGGAGACGCCGGACATAGAGGGCTTGTGGTGTGGGTTGTAGTTGGTGGGGTCGGCGGCGTTGGGTGTGGGAGCTCCGTCGAGAATGGGCGACATGAGACTCAGGATGAGGTGTAAGGAGACAGTGCCAAAGACTGCAACACCATAGATATAACCATAGAACACCTTGCCGGATAGGAGGAGGAAGAGGCCGTATAGGAACACGTAGAGCAGGGCGCCGTAAAGGTCACTGTCGTCCATTAAATGATTATCGATGGATGCGAATGGGTTTAGCACAGTCAAAGTCTACAATGGTAAAGTGTTAGTTTATCTTGAATCAAGCGAGATATCATATACATCAGTGGAGAAGCATGGAAGTTGTGCTGTCCGAACTAGGTTCGTAGATCCAATGCTGTATCACACCTGGAAGTAGATACACCCCTTGCAACAACTTACCTTGGTTTTAATGTGACCAAGATTAATTCCCAGCTCCTCCTGTAAAGACGGTTCTCCATCATACCCCTCGGCTCCAAACGCGGCTAACCAGCCTGTCCGCAAGCCACTCTGCTCGCCCATCCTGCCGCTCACACCAGCAGCTGGAGACCCAAAGCCTCCATATCCACCCCCCGGATAGGCCTGTGCAGAGGGATTAGGAGCGCCACCGAATCCAGCACCGTATGATGCCTGTGAGGGGGTCGTGTGGCCGGATACTGAGGAATAGGACGAGGGGAAGAACTGGAGGTTCTGTGCGGAGCCTTGAGGGGCATAGCCCGGCTGTTGTTGTTGGGGGTAATACTGAGCCATTGCCGGGTAGCGGCGATCAGACGGATTTCGGTTGACAATGGGCAAGAATAGGGTGGAAAGTAAGTCGTGTGGGAGCTTGTGAAGCTCGATGTGTCCAACTTGCGGTTTGTCCTGATGCCTGCTGACTCAGCCCCGCGTGGAGCCCGGGAGCTGAAGTATAGAACTAATACAACAAAAATAACACCAGGGTAACATCAGGGTAACGGATTTCAAAACTAAAAAGGAATGAAGTAAGGTATAATTCGACTCCGCTAAGCTTTAATAATAGGAAACATGTTTCTACAGGAAGTTGATGCCAATTCCAAGCTGCAGGCCCTTGCGGCCCTCCTCGCCCTTGCGAAGGACGAGCGGCAGAGAGAAATTAAGCTCGAACCGCGCCACGGGAAGGGCGTACACGATACCAACACCGGCTGAGATACTAGGCAAGCCGTTCTGCAGGTCAGAGATGGTTGAGATCATGGCATCCTGCACCTCTCCGCTGCTTGAAGGAGCGGTCTTTTGCGAAGTGCGCAGCGGCAACAGGCGACCACCGTTCAAGAAGGCTTGCAATCGCAAAGGCTTCTCGGCTCCCACTCTGGGGAGAGGGAAGAGCAAGTTCGCGCTTCCGGCAGCGTAAACGTCACCACCAAGGGAATCAGGTCCCTCACGGGGACCAAGTCCGCAGAGACGGAATCCACGGACATCAGTCGGACCACCAAGCAGGAAGCGGTCATTGACGCGAGAAAGCTGGGGCCGCGAGTTTGACTCCAGTCCCAAGGGGTAAAGAAGACCAGCACGGAAGCCAGTAGTGAGGCTAATGCCACTGTCACCCTTGACGCCCGGAATAGGAATGGGGATACTGCCCTGGGTCTCGATCTCCGACTTCCAGAATGATACATCACCCTTCAATGGGCCCCACCCAGCAACTTCGTTGAAAATCTTGGCGTAGTAACCGCGAGAAGGCAGCATAGGGTTGTCCCGCTGATCATTAACCCAGCTGTGGAAGATGCTGCTCTTCACGCTATCTCCAGCGTCAGCTCGGACAGTCGGAGAAGCATTCTCTGCAAGGCTGGTAACCTGTCTCCAGAATCCGTTGTAGCCCAATTCATGGCGATGGCCGGACTGGGAGAGCCATCGGAGCTTGCTCCAGCCACCCTTGACCACCTCCTCGTGGCTAGCCCAGGACTTCTGGGTAGAGCTTGCGATACCGCCAACTTCCAGGCGGAAATCGGGGTTACAGAAAATCGGGGTCTCAAATGCAGCCTGGTAGGCAGATCGTGTGCGCGTACCCAACGAGGCGTTCAGGTTCAAAGTCTCAGCACCTCCAAACACATTGCGCCATAGGAGGTTACCGTATGCCGAGCCCTCTGCATTTCCAAGGTCGGTTCCGGTCTTCAAAAGCACACGAGATTTCTCCCGGGTAGCAAGGATAACATCGATGTTGCGCAATCCGGTGGTGGGATCTGGTGTCGACTCATCCAGGTGAACGGCGATAGGCTGTTGGAAGAGATCTAAAAACTATGTTAGTAAAAGAGACAATAAAAGCCTGTATCTATATGCGACGTGAGGGTCACCAACCAAACCGTCCAAGTTTGTCTGCCGCAGCCGAGACTTCCCGCAAAGCCTCGGAGAGAGTGTAGGGATGATCGCGGTTCGCGCCAAGAAGCGGGTTGACGATGTGCTCGAGGAAGCTTCGGCGAGTGTGGGGGGCACTCTGGAATTGGACCGACGAGATTCTGCAGGGTAAGGTAGAGTTTTGGTCGAGCTTTATAGAAATCAAGGTTAGCCGGAGGTTCCTCAAGTCCACCAGTAGGCTTGGTGATCAATGGCCCAAGGGCCAGAGAAAGCGGGAACCATACCAATTCTCCAAGGCGATATTGGGCCTTTTGAAGGATTGCTTGCATCCGCTCATTCACGGCTTGCTGCTGCTCTTCAAGGACCTGCGGGTCCTTGCGCTGTTGCAAGCGCTCGAAGATCTATGGACAATAAGGTGATTAGTCTAGCATGAACACATAAGATACAGCTCCAAGCTGCATATATGTTCAACGTACATCTTCATCCTCGGCAGATAGAGGGGAGGACATCGTGAAGGCTACAATGGGCTAAAATCGGGGAACAGCATCATGTTGGTGATCGCGTGGGAAAACGGTGCGCACGTGACTCCGGGGACGCTCGCCGCGCAACCGTTTCACCTTCGACCTTTCACTTCATCGATTCTCTTTGACTTGGATTTCCTTTTGTTTTGCTTCTGTCTCTCCCCAGAAGATCTCTTTTCTTATCAGTTACACATATTCTCTAAGGAATTTTGTCCTGCAACATGGCGACCAAGGCAGCTTTGAAACGGGTGGGTAACCGAGACATTCATGTTCACGCAACCGGGAGTCGCTAACAGACTATACAGCTCACTCGAGAATACCAAACCATTCAGAAGAACCCCCCACCATTTATTATTGCCCATCCATCTGAAAGCAATATTCTTGAGTGAGTGTGACCCCTACGCCCTCTGGAAGAAACTCATGCACTAACCAGACCAGATGGCACTATATCCTCACGGGCCCTCCGGGCACCCCATACGAGAATGGACAATACTGGGGTACCCTCATGTTTCCTCCTGAGTATCCTTTTGCGCCCCCAGCCATCCGCATGCACACTCCCAGTGGTCGATTCCAGCCCTCTACTCGCCTCTGCCTGAGCATCAGCGACTTCCACCCCAAGTCTTTCAACCCTGCTTGGGAAGTTTCGACCATCCTGATTGGACTATTGTCCTTCATGACTAGTGAGGAGATGACTACCGGAAGTGTCAGCGCATCGGAAGCGGAGCGCCGAGTATTTGCCGTTCGATCACGATGGTGGAACTCAACCGGAGGCGGTTCGCACCTTAACGCCACCCCGGGTGTGACTCGAACGGCCAAAGGAATCAATAACGTCAAGGCAGGAGATGGAGGATTGAAGTTTCGGACCGAGTGGCCTGAGTTGGACCAGGAAAACTGGGCCTGGATGAAAGAACATCGCATCGATACCAACACCGGTCAGATTCTCCCAGACCCCAACGCCCCTACCAGATGTTCGCCAGAAACTAGCGCATTACGTCGACGACCGAACGGCAGTGCTCCGGGGATTGGAGCGGTTGTGGAGGGAGGCCATGTGGCTCGGGAAGCCGGTCAGGGATGGGCACGACGAAACCGTCTTTGGATCGGGTTGGCGGTGCTTTTTGGTTACGCATTAATCTCTAGACTCATGAGTGACATGCAGGGGTAAATAAATCAACGACATATGCTCGAGAGAGATTGCGATGTACGAGGGGAGCTGTTGTGTTTATTCTTTTGATCGTTAGCGGCTTGCGTTGTTACTTGTGCTTGGCAGCATATTCGGGCGCTTTATACAGGACCTTCTTTTCTTCTGGATGATTTACCTATATTTACTCTCTATATACCATGAAACTATGCATAGAAATGGTTACACAGTTCCATCATATCACCGGATCATCACTGGTTGGATTTCTCCGCTTGAACTACTTTTAAACTGAATTTGGCTGGTGCTCTATCTCTCCCCCGCATTGACATATTGGCAACGTAACTACTCCTCTTCTTTTCTTCTAAATCCGTCTTCTCACCCCCACTTCATATTGACTTCATTGGTTTGTGACTTGTCATCTCGCTCTGCGCTGGCCTTCGGGCCCAAGATGGATCATCTGCAGTCGTTCACGTTACCAGGTGTTCGAACTTCCCATTCAGGTTTGTGCTCGATTGTACCTTTCCTGGCCAGCCCCCATAACCCGGAAAGACCCACCGATCTACCCCATTCGTGGATCTGTGCGCCACGATTTGACCCTGGAGGCCTTCAATGGCCTTTGTGACAAACGAATCCTACAGTTCTTATTTGCCTAGGGAAATCACCTCCATCCTGGTTGCACTAGCAGGGAGAGCATCGCAAAACACACTGACAGCTTTGGTCCAGAACCCAGTTCAAGAGCCGCTCCACCGCTTGATCGGCCGTCGTTCACCTTCATCGACCACGACGATGACTTGACCTCCAAACGAATCAAAGATGTTAATGCCCGCAAGGCGATCCGTTCTCATGTTATGCGCGATGTACGCCGACGAGAGAGACTGGCGGGAACCAAACGAACATCGAGGCGAGAGAACCGGGAACAGACAGCTACAAAGTCCCGACGGAAGGTCGTTGAGGAGTGTGAGGACCAACAACTGGTTTTGAGGGCTGTATCCCAGACCTCTGTCTCATCGATAGGGGATACGGATTTCGAGAGTTGTTCTGATTCAAGACCTCGGCGAGCACGTCCGCCACGATGGTTGGCTGGCTATCCACTACCTTGTCATTTGAGCCTAAACCCACGGACTTTACCTGCATCCTGGCTCTATGATCCCTTCTGTTCATTGCCAGGAACGGGCGAGCTCCCTTCTATGGTTGCACGTTTAGTTTATTACTGTACGTCATGTCTATCTTTTGAAGTATATGTGGGCTAACAACCACAGGGAAATCTGTCTTTGTTCCCATGACCTTCCCGAGCGGCCTCAAAGACTCGGAAATCCCCGAGTTAGAGTTGATGGTCCGAACTTCCTTCTCTGACCCGGGGAGTTTCTTCGGTCTCATGAGCATGTGCGCTGCGCACCGAGCCGCTTTGGCCATGAATCGCCTTGATCCCTTCGCCACGGTCGATAACTCTGATCAGGTCATCAACGATTCTGACTATTGCATCATGAAAGCTAAATCAATACACGAGATGAACACCAAAGTACGAGACCCCAGATTAGCACTCAGCAACGAGGCATTCGATACAATTGTCAACCTTCTCACTGGATCAGTAAGACTACGCTTGAAAATGATTACCCGAAAAACTTCTCACATATGTCATGGTAGTTAATTGCAGGGTTGTTTGACGAAGCCCGGGTTCACCTGACTGGCCTAAGGCGCATGGTGGAGCTTCGGGGTGGGATCACCGATAAGAGCATAAGCTCGTCTTCAATGTTGTCGGCAATTCTTACGTGCGTGATAGACCGCGCTCTCGAGTACTTTGACTAACAATCCAACAGAAGCGATGTAAAAGCCGGTACAGGGCTGTTAGCTCAACCGGTCTTCCCACTGACTTGGGATGCACAACCCGTACCTCTCGATATACAGCACCGAATTCGACCTCCCTCTTCATCATCAATCCGACGACTTGGCTCTGGGTTCTGGGCGAACACACTCCTCAGTCCACCATTAATACGCATCTTGAACGTGATACGGGACATGATCTTTTACAGTATCACCGTCCAGGTTGCGCCCCAGGCCATCCACTTCAGCGACCATGATTTTTTCCGAGTGCTTAATTGCGAAACCGAGCATCAACTGCTCAGTTATATTTACACTGAAGACTCCTGGTCCGAGAGGATCCACCCGATTGAAGCAGTCACCCGTGTAACTTCGATCTGCTTTCTCAACTACTTTCTCATTGTTTCCCCTCCTTCCTCGGGCCTTGGTCGGGCTCTCACAAAACACCTCATGAAAGTACTAAACAATTTCAGACTCACTCTTCTACTCGAGTTACCCAAAGAGAACTTTGGGTTGTTTGCCTGGGCTTTGTTCATTGGAGCTCAAGGCTCCTTCGGTCAGCCCGAGCGACCTTGGTTTGTAGAGCGGCTGGCTCGCGTCGCAATGCTATGTGAATGGCAAAGCTGGGAGCAAGTATCTCGCGTCTTAACCGACTACTTCTTCATTGCGGCTGGATCGAGATGGCGGGCCATTTGGGACGAAGCGATGGCAGGGTTTGTGATCTCTGTGAATGATGTGCGAAACATTCAGCCCGTGGCTTTATCAAAGATCTCCTGATATCGCTTTGTATATTGAATCTTTGAAGTTAGTATTAATGGTAATGGGACCCTTATTGATGTAAACCAACCATATCGCCTGGATTTGTATACTTCGGCCCGCTGCGGATTACGAGTCGGATTATGTCATCATGTCGCGGTTTTCCCGATCTTTTATCGCGCGAGGCAATTTTTTGGATTTTACCACTTCATTGCCACTTTTTTACCCTCAATTCCTCTGTATTTTAATAATATCCAAATGGGTTGGTTTTGGGCAGACTCACAGCCAAAGGCGCCACAGGCACCTCATCCTCCTACCAATGCAGCTCCCCCAGTACGCTCTTCTGACCCTAAATTTACTTGAACTTCCCGACTGACTATCAATACAGCCTGCATGCCCGATGCATGAATCGCGTCAGGCGCCATCCGCTGTCCCCGAAGGCAGTTGCCCCATGAAATCTGATTCTCCCTTCTTTTCGAAACCATCTGCCGCGCAATCGCCGCCAGCACCAGCGGCTCCAACCCAATCCTCCACCTTGTCGAAACTGAACCCGATGAACTATATGTTCGCCTCGATCTCCCAGGAGCGTGCCGCGAACCAGACCGTCGATCTTCCCGTTGAGCGTGAACAGTCTTCCATCCCCCGAGGCGACAGCGACGAGAACTGGGAGTACCCGTCCCCTCAGCAGATGTACAATGCCATGCTGCGCAAAGGACATACCGACACACCGCAGGATGCTGTGGAAGCCATGGTTGCTGTTCACAACTTCCTGAACGAAGGTGCCTGGAATGAGATTGTGGGATGGGAGCGCACATTTGCCAAGGGTCTCAAGGAAGGATGGAGCAAGTGTCGCCGAGGCGAGGAGAATTTGAGCTGGGACCTGGCTATGGCCGAGGCGCATGGACTTGCGGACCCGTCGACAGAGCCTCGTCTGATCCGGTTCCAGGGTCGTCCGAAGGATCTCACTCCCAAGGCCCAGATCTTCCAGGCTCTGGGATGGATTTACCCTTCCAAGTTTGAGTATGTCGCGATCATGCAACCTCATTTTACCATTGCCAACCAGATACTAACGTGGATTACTATAGGACCAAACCACCCTTTGACCGACACGACTGGTTCGTTCAGCGTCAGACACCTAACGGCTCAAAGGAGGTTCGTTACGTGATCGATTACTACTCTGGTCCTCCTGAGCCGAATGGAGATCCGGTCTTCTACCTCGATATCCGACCTGCTTTAGATTCGCCAACTGCTGCGGTTGAGCGACTGATGCGATGGGGAGGAGACGCATGGTGGAGAGCCAGCGGAGCTGCTGTTCGCGAGCAGAGCTCATGAGGCTCTCTATACCGTTTGGTCCTTTCTCCACTCCACATTGTATAATTCTAGACATGGCATGGGCGTTCTTTCGTGGTTTCCTTTTATGAAACCCCTATTCATGATCTCTGGTTTTTTTCTTTCTTCCTGTGTCATATTTGGCCTGTCTTATCACCCCAGTTTTAACAGTTTATTTCCACCAGCAGACGATAATGGCAATATAGTGACGTTCAAGGTTTTCGTGAGACTCTATCGATGTGAATAGGAGTTCCAAGCCAATCCATTATAAAAGCTTGCCATTAAGTTCCAAATGTACATTTAAATATATATTTTCATTATCATTGATGCCGAGGGCACTTTATATGGTACAAGAAGTGGGATCTATGTCTTAGATGTTCGGCGACAACTGATCGTACTTGACGCACTGCTCGACACTCTCAATGCTGGCCTGCAGCAATCCACGAGCCTCTAAACCAACCCAGACACGAAGCATCGAAGTGTCGCCTGAACGGACTGTTTGCAAGAATGTGGCGCCAGAGCCGAGCTGTCGGAGGATAGGAAGGGCACTAGAAAAAGGTTAGTGTTGCTCTAAATTGAGATGAAGATTCAGCATTTCCATACCTCTTAAACAAGTCTAGGTTCGGATTCAAACTTCTTCCAATGCCTTCAAGTAGGAGGCAAGATATCACGACGTTCACAAAGTCACCTTCGAACCGGACGTGATGGCCGCGAACCATTGTTAAGACTTCACTCAGAACATCGCCAATCTTGATATTCCCAAGCGCAAATGTACGTTGCTTAATGCTCAGCACAAGGTGTTGCATTTTCAAAGCGAATATCTCTGGCTCGAGGACCTGTTCAGGTGTACGACATCGCTCAACCATAAGTTGACCAGCTCTGTATCCATCGAACTCAGCAATGGCCCGGAAAAGATCCAGGAAATTCCGCCGATTGGTATCATTTAACTCGGTAACCAGACCCGTATCAATGAAAATAAGCTGCGGGCGGTATCCTTCTTTATTAAGCTGAGCCAGGGCGGAATCCCATTGTTGTTGATGACCAATATGGGGACGTAGTCGCGCAAGCACAGACTCTGTCACGTCTACTTCGGCTCGGGTTGGAGCATCAGTGGCACGTGAATGCTTGCGAAGGGATAGATCGAGTTCGCTGGGCTGGTAAAACCGAACCATGATGTTGCCCGGATGCAGATCCGCGTGGACAAAGTTATCGATTAGAAGCATGTGCAAAAAGGCATCGAGACCTTCATTGGCAATCTCGTGCTGGTAAACGCCTCCTCCGATGTCCAGAAATGTGGCTAGCGGGATACCTTGAGCGAATTCTTCGACAAGCACCTCGCGAGTTGTATAGTCCAGGTAAGGGTACGGGAACCAGGCAGTGCTACGGGACTTGAATTTCTCCCGAAACCTGACGAGATTGGTACCTTCGATGCGCATGTCCAGTTGAAGTTTCATCATCTCACCGAACTGCTGGACCTCATCTGGGAAGGAGAGCCAATGCATCGTTGGGATGGCATTTATCAAAGAAGCGAAGAATGACATGATGCGCAGATCACGATGGATCATCTTCTCGACTCGGGGATGTAATACTTTGATTGCGACATACGATGATGGAACCCGCTGTGGTGAGTCCTTGACCAGCACGTCGACATTCTTACGCATTTTCTCCCCCAAGGTGATGGGCTCGTGGTCCAGTTCCTGGTTTGTAGTAGCTAGGCTCGGTTTAAGCTTCGCTTTATAAACTTGTGCAATGGCACCAACGCCCAAAGGCTTTTCGTGGAATTCCTCAAAGATCTCTTCAAATGGAAGACCATTGAATGCCTTTCGGATCGTCCGCTTGGTATCGCGAAGGGAATGAGCGGGAGCATTGGAATGGAGCGAGGACATGACGGCGCACATTTCTGGAGGGAAAATATCAGTTCGTGAAGCGGCCCATTGACCAAGCTATCAAATAGATGATTTTTTAGTAAATATTACGCAAGTGGAAAATAGAATTCACAAACCTTGATAAAAGCAGGTCCAGCGCGCTCCATCGCCTTCACCAAGAACCGATACCACCAGATTGTACCAGATTGCGCCCCATTCTTACTTTCAACAGCCCGACCAAACCAGATAGCAGGCACAGTTACCACGACCGGCATAAATATCACGAACAAGTGAAGGAATCGTAATCCGGTAGCGATTGGGTCATAGACATAGTAGTAGAATTTGACAGAGAGGGATTGCCAGACCCGCGATAAGCCCTGAGCATCTGGGGAAACAGCTTTCCTGATCTCATCGCGTGAAGCTTCCAGCATCTGCATCTCACCCGTCTTTTCAGGGTGATCCACCTCCGCCAACTTGAGGAATGCGCTGGGTGCTAAAGCGGTCATCACCAGTCCGCTGATGACCCGGCCCCGCCGCGGGGTTTGTTTGGGAGGTTGCCATGATGTTATACGATGTCGCGGGATGCGCGGGATCCCGCGTCGAAAGCAAAACCGACTGAGGAGGACCGTCCTCATGGTCTATGGTTGAGTGCATGGAAGGAGGAAGATGAGCCGCGGCGAGCGATAACCCCGATAACCGGCACGTGTTGCAACGTCATAACCCATAGAAATCAGGGTATGTCCTTGCTGTAGTTACATGTCGGAGTAGTTACTCACCTACGTCTTAATTACATAACAGACACCAG
This sequence comes from Penicillium sp. 91 TS-2023, assembly GCA_030710325.1. Taxonomy (NCBI): domain Eukaryota; kingdom Fungi; phylum Ascomycota; class Eurotiomycetes; order Eurotiales; family Aspergillaceae; genus Penicillium; species Penicillium sp. 91 TS-2023. Next base: position 5,089,754 of record JARWGP010000021.1, on the reverse strand, counting down.
GAACACAACTGGAAACTTGATATTTCGGACTACTGCAGCTAAAATGCAATGATTGTAGATTTGACGGGCTGCGACGGGACTGTACATGGTTCCCAAGTTGTGATATGCATGGATAAATATGAGATCAAATTGGGAGATTATCCATAACCACTGGGGCTGTTAGCACAGGGGTAGTGCGCTCGCTTCGCATTTCTGTGAAGCTGCGAGAGGTCCGGGGTTCGATTCCCCGATAGTCCATCTTTTTTTTTTTTTTTTTCATATTGAAACTAGTGGCTGCTGCTGTCTCTTGGTGTTTCTCTATCTTCTTTTTGATTTTCGCTGCAATTTATTCAGCGAAAATTACAAGCATGGTCTGTAGTAGTTATTTTGATTAGGCAACACCAGTGTTGACAGAGCATCGTGTACGGAGTACCCGAAGCTATTACTATCCGAAGTGCGGAGAAGCCGCATTTCTCCACATCGATCGGTTGATGTGGAGGCGGAGGTGGACAAGAACCCAGCATTGATTCTTCACAACTCGGCAGTTGATTCACCGAGACCTAGGACCTTTTTACACCGAGGCCAAGCTTAAAAGTGCCCGCCCGAGCGGAATTGTGAAAGTCTAGGGAGACCAATATTTAATGGCAACAAACATGACTATACGGGCATTCCTCTTGACGATAGCTTTCTGGTCGCACGGCTTTGGGCATCTTACAGAGGCGCTGGATGTCAGCTCTAGAAAGTAAGTGCTAAGTGTGATCTCTGAACCCAATGCAAGGCTAAAGACTCTAGCAATTACAATGATAAATCTTTCTCCCCCGAGGCACTAGCTGTTGGCCACGACACCCAGTGGCCAACATTGAAACCGTCCAAATTTGCTCTCACTTTGGATTACCCTATCGCCACCATTGACTATGGATTGGAGGTTGCTGGATACCCATTTTTCGAAATAGAATCAGTCGAAGCGCCAGCACAGATTGAAGTGAAGTACAGCGAGCCCTACGATGGACTCCAGCATGTTTGGGGAGATGGCCCCTACACATTTTCCATGGGCCTTTCCAATGCTTTTCGGGTCGAAACTTTCAATATTACCAAAGCGGGAACAGTTAAGTCTTCATTGATTCAAGGCGGACAGAGATGGCAGTCTATTCAGTTGGTGGCCGGGAACAAGGTCTCGATATCCCGAGTCGGCTTCGAGCCAACGGTTTCCGTCACAGATCCGGACACACTCCCAGCCCGCTTTTCATCTGACGACTCAATTTTCAATGCGATCTGGAAATTGGGACAGAAGGCAACAACTATGGCATGTCTTGAGAAAGGTACCCAGAAGGCTGTTTGGGATATTGACCCAGTAAAAGGGGCCTTGGTGCACAGCACAAGACCTGCAGCGAATGTTGAAGTTGCCGCGCTCGAAAATTATACCTTGCAATTCGAAACATCTATTGATAGGGGCGGAGTATGGTGGTCGGTAGTGAGTTCTATTGTTACTCTCATTTTCCTTACTGCTACATCCATATAAATACTGATTAGTAAATAATAGGCGCAATCTATAAGTTTTGGAGATGCCATTCAGCTATTGCTTGTTGGAGAATTACCCGAGGCCTCGACATTCGCCAATACCAATCGGTCCTTGACACCTCCGAACAGTATTTTGTTGGCAGACAGATATGGCTTCGTCAACCAGACAACGGTGGACTCATATTTGCTCGATACTTTTACCATCCCATTCAACGTGCGCGAAAATGAATGGTACACCGTTACTACGGTCTTATCAGGCGGCAATCAACTTGCTGTGCAGCTCAATGGCATCTCTGTCTTCAACGTTTCGCTGTCAGATTACTACACCGGTGGTTCTGAAGTATCACTCAGCGGATCTTTTGGGCTTGGAGCCTACCAGGATCAAGCTGCCTGGGTTCGCAACGTCAAGGTCCATGACAGTGCAAATGGCTCCCTGTTATACGTGGACAGCCTTCGCGACCAGAGTGCTTTGGCACGCTATGGAACACAGGCTAACCTGGGAACCATCTGCTTAGATGGGGCCAAACGAGACCGCCTGGTCTGGATGGGTGATTTTTACCATACTTCGCGCATCATTGGGGCTAGCACTGGCCGATTCGATTGGTCACGCGGGACTTTGTCGTTCTTACTCGACACGCAGACCTCTAATGGCCAACTGAATTTCGCGCCACCTATGGGGTACAACCCATCGACCACCGTTGATGCTTTCAGTACAGACGGCACATATCCCGGCTTGGAAGACTATCAGATCCTTGGGTTCCTAGGCTTCTACCACCTGATCAAACAAACAAACGACTTGGAATATGCCGCTCAAACGTGGCCGCAATGGCAGAAACAACTGACATGGCTTTTAAGCACTATAAATGCCACGGATGGACTGGTGGACGTCAACAGCGCATTTCTAGGCCCGGGACAGGGAGGTTCAGCAGTTAGTTGCATTACGGTCGAAGCTCTGAACGGAGCCGCAGAGATTGCCAGTGCACTGGGGAACAACACTGCTGCCAGGATATACAAGGAGTCCGCCGAAATGCTAGCTGATGCTGTCAATACTCACCTTTGGAACGATCAACTTGGAGTTTACTCTCTTAGTCGATCAGAAAAGAGCGACTTTAGCGTTGCTGGGATTGGACTGTGCATTACTTCCGGAGTCGCAAACTCAACCAGGGCCTCACGAGCTGTGTCTTCCCAAATTTTGACAACGCTGAAATTGGGTCCTGGTTTCAAGGATGATACTACAGTAAATGGAACAGATTCCAGTGTCTCGATCTCACCAAACACTAATGGCTTCTTATTACCGGCTCTGTTCATGGGTAATGCCACCACGACCGCCAATGATCTCCTCCGATCCTTGTGGGGAGCGATGCTGTCAGAGGACGCGGAAGTAGGCGTCGGGAATGACACTACATCTACTGGTGCAAGCTGGGAATACCTAAATGTCAATGGTTCCCCTGGCTTGAGTCTGTTCACTAGTCTAAGCCACCCATGGGGAGGAGCAGCAACATATGTTCTCACAGAGTGGGCCGCTGGACTACGTCCAGTTAGTGGACCCGAGGGATTTGGGTATAGAAATTGGCTTTTGGCCCCAGAAACAGGGTTACAGATGGGCCTGAAAAAGGCGAGTGCTCTAGTTGTTACGGAAGGGGGAGATATCTTGTCTGTTGCATGGGAACTAGACGGGGCAGCGTTGAAGGTGACAATTGATGCGCCTCACGGTACCAATGGGAAAATTCAAATTGGCAGCGAATGTAAAACAATCAGTGGGGGAGGTGTTCAGTCAGTACGAATTCCACGATAGTGGGGATGACGGTGGGGGCTTGGGGGAGGGGGAGGGGGGGTTCTTTCTACCAGGCTATAACAACGAACCATCCCGTCCAGTATGAACGAATATGCCTCGGCCTGAGATAACCTTCAGCCAACTTCTCGGCCATCAACCAAATTCAACCTCTACCAAATTTTGAATTAGACTATTTTAGGTCCTTGAAAAACAGTATAGAACCGACAAGTTAACGTTGCATTCTGCCTATCTTCGCCGTACCTACTCGTGGACCCTGGAATGATGTGGATCTTATCAGTGGATTAATCCTCCAAAAGACCCACATTCCACTACGCATTCCTCACCCTTTGTTCTTTGTCCGTTTTCCCCAACAAAGAATTTCCTATTCCGGAGGATTCGGCTTAATCCAAAAGATTTCGGTGTTGATCTTGGGGGTTTTTACCGTAGTCGGAGCCTCCATGACAGTATATCCCGAAAACAGACCAGGCGGCCATGTCGCAACCATCGCCAACCAACATTAAAATGAATAAGATGCCCCCTGGTCGCTCGCGACGGAGTTTTTCTCCTGATTCATTTCGATAACAGCAGCTTTTGAAATCACCATGGGTCGTCCCGAAAATACCCATGACGATATTGAATCGAATCGCGACAGCGAGTCCTCAACTTGGCGCGATTGGGCGGCAGTGACAGCCTGGTGTGTATTGGGCTACTTGTTCATCATTTTGACCGTGATTGGCTATTTTAATCCATCATTCTTGCCCATTGATCCCACAGCATTGCTGTTCAACAAGGACATTTCCCCATTTTTCGCCTACTCGCATGGATCGGGATATTTCCCGAAGCCGCATGGCATCAAGATTGTCGCCTTAGTGCCCTTCAGGTTCCACGAGCGTACAGAGATTCTCGATTGCTACTTAAAGGTTAGGGGGTTTCCAGGTCTTACTTTAAATGAAATGGCAAGCTAAGATCGCTACAGAAAAACCTCGTTCACAACCATGGCTTCCTCGACCAGGTCGTTTTCGTTCCTCAAACGCATGACCCGGTCAGCCTGGAATGGTTACAATCTACAGTGATGGATACCCCGGGGTATGCAATCGCCCCGCCTGGTCAGGATATGGACTGGAAAATCACACGGGACAATGTGATGTACATTCGCATTGATGGGGACATTATATTCCTGGAAGACCACACCATTCCAACCATCGTGAAAACCAAGCTAGATAATCCCGACTCGCTGATGGTTTCCGCCAACGTCGTGAACGAAGCTGCTCTTGCAGCACTGCATAGCCACCCCGGTGTTGCTCTCCCATATCTACCAGAGCTGCACCATGTCAAGCAGACCTCTGGATTCAAGGATCAGCTTAGCCGAGGATGGCGCGCCTCAGGCCTACCCAAATGGGAAGGACCAGCAAGTTTCCGGGTTCAAAAGGGATTCAAGCCCCCATTTGAAGGCCATCGGTGGTTGCTACCAGCTGAACCGGGCTCTGATCGAGATCCCATAGCGGCGTCGGTATATACGGACACTGGACCGACTATGGAGGATTGGACTGTTGCTGCCCAGCAACATTACTCGTTCCTTCATCATCTCGAAACAGGTCATCTGAATCGATACAAATTTCCGATTTGGGTTGACCCCACCGAGCCAATTAGCCAGAACTTTGGATGCTTCTGGGGTAGGGATGCATTGGCCCTTCGTGAGATTTTCGAGGTCGATCCCACAAACGATGGAACCCATAAGCCATGGATCGGGGCAGATGGATCTAGACCGCATGTCCACATTGATGGAAAAGGTCTAGCCTCGCATTACGAGGCCAGTTCAGGAGCTGCGGGTCTAGATTCAACTGATCTTTTGGATCGCTATCGGGCATATGCTCAAGAGAAAGTCTGTCGCTATACATCGTGACGAAGGGATATGAGGGCAGTCCTTATTCATTCTGTAAATAATATACCCTGCGAAATATAACTTCTTTTGCTTTGCTTAAATTCGTGCGAGTACGACAAATTGTAGTCATTCTACCTATTAGCTCAAGCCATTGAATCCAAAAGAAACACCTGCAGGCAATCTAGGTATCTAACCAGAAACGCTTCTCGGCCGAGTAATAAGACTGAGGTCATAATAGGCTAGAGCCAGTGGACTTCTAGGGATCGGGACGATCACATCATTAGAAGGTTGATTGTGCCATGAGCGTACCCCACACAGCATCATCCCACAATCTTGTATCGGGATAAACTAGAATTGGGGTATTTGAAACAAGCTACTACAGTGCAGATCTTCCCGAGGCCAATTTCAAGAGCACTAATCAATAAATATTCACTCCTGCAGCTTCTGATTTGATGCCATCTGTTCCCTCAATGATGCGATAGCTCTGTGTATATAGGGGGAAGCAACATCTGTTCATAGTTCGCGTTAATCCTATGGCTACCTCAGAACCAAAATAATCTATCGTTCATTTTATAATAGGGTACCGAAAGTCACAATTAGCAATGTCCTCCACAGCCTCCCATGATGGTGCCATCGCTACTTATAAAGGGACAGAGTCAGTGGATATCGAACAACAAGGCAGACCAAATGCCCTAGACTCTGGGCTTCCAAAGTCCCTCGGCGCTGGTGTAAGTTCCAAATCATGATATATTCAAGACGAAAATATAACTGACAGTTAGTGTAGTCTGCGTTGGCACTGGGAGCATTCGGTACAACACTCACCACACTCTCGTTAAGTCTTATGGAATGGCGAGGAGTAACCACTACCAACGTTTTCGTGGCCAACTTCTTTTTCATCGCGGCATTTGGTCTGGTTATAACCGCACAGTGGGAACTGTCTATTGGAAATGGCTTCGCCTACACGGTTTTCAGCGCTTTTGGTACGTTCCAACATGATTCTCATGAGCAGGCGAAGATGATCTGAAGGCTAGCTAAACATTTCGCATTAAAGGTCTTTTCTACGCCGGATATGGAGCTCTTTTGACTCCTGCGTTTGGAATTTCTCAAGCATACGGTGGAACCAGCACAGCAGAGTATAACAATGCCGTCGGATTCTTCATGATTCTATGGACGGTATTTGTATTCACGTTCCTCATTGCATCACTCGCAAGCAACATTGCCTACATTCTTGTCTTCCTCTTTGTTGACCTTGGGTTCTTGACTGTTGCTGCAAGCTACTTTGCCAAGGCAGATGGCCACGCTGCGTCTGCTGTCGCTTTGCAAAAGTCAGGCGGAGTATTCTGTTTTCTCGCTGGTTTGATTGGATGGTATATTGTATTCCACTTGTTGTTGCAGGATTCTATTCTGGATCTGCCATTGGGTGATACTTCGAGGTATTTTGGGAAGAAGGGGAAAAAGAGAGAGTAGATTGCGTGATTGGATCGCGATCAGCAACGGAACCTTGGTTAGTTTCAGGGAAATGCCATAATACCAAGGTGCAGGTACGGTTACGTGCTCAACTTAATTCTATTGCGATATCTCTTTTTGACTGTTTTTGATTTATCTACGTGCTTATTCGCAATTCGTAGATGTTGGAGTGTGATATCCAATCGATGATGCGTTACTCCGCCCGCAGTGGGGCATGCATGATCTACAGCATATGGTGATAACGACATTTACCCCCGGTTTGACGAAACGAACACCAGCTACGTATTCCAAGATTTGTCGGCCGAGTATCGATTGCATTTTTGGGTCGTTTGGGATGTCGCGTATCGCATCATTATCTACAAACAGCATGTCATCAAGACGGACTTGTCTCGGTGATGGATAGATATACTGCGAGATCCCCAGCATTTATCAAGTCTTAACGGAAAGACATTTTTGCGAGTAACTTTCTTTGATCACAATATTTATTCCAACATGACAGTCAACGTGGACGTTCCAGCGACAGACCCGGCGGTTTATGCTTCTTACGAAGCGAAATGGGCCACGCTTCCAGACACCGCCGCGGCCTGGCTAGCCAGAGCACGCGAAGTAGCTGAAATTCTGGAACAAGATGCAGCCCAGAGAGACCAGGAAAATAAGTCTCCGCGCGCCGAGATTGCACTTCTGAAGCACTCAGGCTTGCTGAAGCTTCTAGGACCTAAGAAGTATGGGGGTGGTGAGCAGCCGTGGAGTGTCGGGTACCAGGCAATCAGAGAAGTCGCTAAGACAGATGGGTAAGACTTGACCAGGTTGAGTACATGAAGCTTATGCTGACACCGCGGGGGATGATAGTTCCATTGGCATGCTGCTCGGCTACCATCTGCTGTGGTCGACGACCGCAAACGTTGTTGGTACCCCGGAACAAATCGAGCGTACCCACGACTTGATCATCTCGAACAACTACTTCGTCGGTGGTGCGGTCAATCCACGGGATAGTGACCTGAAGATCACATCAGATGGCGACCATATTGTCTTTAATGGGGCCAAACACTTCAACACTGGCGGTGTTGTATCTGACTTGACCGTTCTGGAAGGTGTTCTGGAGGGCACCGAGGGTCACATCTTTGCTCTTGTTGAAACCCGCCAGCCTGGAATTAGCTTTGCCCACAACTGGCATAATATCGGCTTGCGCTTGACAGAATCTGGCGGAGTCAAGATTGAGAATATCCGTGTGCCATGGAGAGACGCACTGGGCTGGGATGAGACCACTAAGCAGCCGCGTGAGGATATTTTGCTCGCTCCATTCGCCACTTTGCTTCTCCCAACGTATGTATCTTGAAACTGCCACGAAGGACCGCGTTGCTGACAAGTTGATCTCGTCTAGTATCCAATTGGTCTTCAGCAACTTTTACCTTGGCATTGCCATCGGAGCTCTGGAGTTCGCATCCAAGTACACAACCAATGGCACCCGTCCTTGGCCCTTCGGTGGAGACAACAAGGAGTCCGCAACCGACGAGTTCTATATTCTCGAGCGATACGGGAACTTCTTCGCGCACCTCCGGGCTACTGAGACGCTGGCCGACCGGGCAGGTGAACAGCTCTCTGGATTATACATCCGTCATGGAGCCAATCGGTCCGCATTGACTGCAGAGGAACGAGGCGAGGCTGCGGAGTGGGTTGCCAGCGTCAAGGTCGTCACTACGGACGTTGGGCTTCGAGTTACATCTGGTGTGTTTGAGGTGACCGGTGCCCGGGCAACGGCCTTGAAAGTGGGACTCGATCGGTTTTGGCGGGATATTCGAACGCACAGTCTGCATGACCCGGTGGCGTACAAGAACCGAGAGTTGGGCCGGTTTGTGCTTCTGCGGGAATACCCCGCGCCGACTTGGTACACGTAGAGGGAAGTACCTGGGTGCATAGGACTACCTTAAGATTGTTTAGGAAATTTATGATGAATAGGAGAATTCTTTCTTCTTCTGTACATATATTAGATCATAGAGACCAGGTTCCTGAGTATATAGATCGATCTATACGGAAGGGGCAGGTGTCAAACGATAAGCCCCGCCACAGATAAGATGCCGATCCGAAAATTTCGATGTTCGGCTTTCTCCGAGGGTTCAACACCTCTTTCTTTTTAGACTCGTTCCTGTCGCAGTTTTCACATCCCTGTTCATAACTCGGTTCTTTTCTCAACACGCCAAAATGGTCCAGAAGTTCTACGTCACTTATAACCAGGTACGTTCCTCCTTCACCTACAAAGTTCCCCTCTTTACATTGAGCGGGGCGGACTCGAAGTGACTGTCAGACTGATCACATGTATAGGTTCACAAGCTCTGCCAGCAGTCGGCAGGTGCTATCCTGAAGGAGACCCCCCCTCATCTGATGATCGCGATTGGCGGTGGTGGCTATGTTCCCGCTCGTATCCTCCGGTATGTCCATGCACTCGAGTCCTATACAAATGCGCAGTCCTAATCGTCCGTCCCCGCAAACAGATCCTTCCTCAAGGGTCCTGGTGATCCCAACATCCCTATCCAGGCTATTGGTCTGTCCCTCTACGAGGATCTTGGCCGTGGCGATGCCGAGGAGGTCCCTGGCACCAAGGTGACCCGCACACAATGGTTGGACCTGAGCTCTCTGGAGATGGCCAACCTGATTGGCAAGAACATCCTCATTGTTGATGAGGTTGACGACACCCGCACCACTCTCGAGTACGCTGTGCGCGAGCTCGAGAAGGATGTTCAACTTGCTCAGAAGCAGCTTGGTCGCGAGAGCGAGAAGACCAACTTCTCCATCTTCGTGCTGCACGTGAGTATTCTTGAGACTGGAAGCTATGATGATGGAAGGCTTTTGATCAAATGCTAACGCGATTTTATGCAACAGAACAAGAACAAGGAGAAGAAGGGTGTTTTGCCCGCCGATATGATGGAGAGCCGTTACCACGCTGCCGTCACCACCGACGACGTGTGGATTTGCTACCCCTGGGAGGCTCGGTATGTTCCTGCGAATACACATCTTCGACAACTAAACAGAGATTAACACATTCTTAGTGACATTGACGAGCACGACGCTCTCGCCAAGGAGCACCCCATCATCTAAGACCCGCGAGTCTTCTTGCATCGTGGAACAGAGTTTCATTCTGCGCAGCGCTTCTGTACAGCTGGTGGCTTTTTGGTCCCTTGGCAATCTATCCCGAATGTTCCAAACGACCCGGGCACGTTAATTTACGATATCATTGATGAAAATTAGAGAAAAGTTGTCTCCTTCAAATACCTACGTCAACTTGAGCCATGTAAGGTCAACCTTTGGGCGTTTCTGCATGGTGGAAGTGTATATCCAAGGGTATCAAACGGATGTTTATTGATGGCGAAACCAAATAGCAATTAAAAAGCTCCGTATTTTATAATGCCTTGCGGCCTCATTCCACGGAGAGTCACGCTTCCACAATCCCAAGGTATCCGAGGTGACTGATCTGCGTGCGATAATGCGCCCCAACCCAATTATTCGTGAAGATTGATTTAATCGACATCAATCTTGCCCTGGCGCAGTTCGATCTTGGCCAGCTCGATCTCCTTCTGCAGTTCCGCGTGTGCCTCGGGGACGTCGTTAAAGGTGAAGATCGCAAGACCCAGACGGGCGAGCAGGTAGCATCCGAAGACAATAATAGCCCAGAAGGGAAGCTAATACGTGACATGGGGATTAGCGACTTGTTCTAAGCTATCTCAGGAAACTAGGTATGTTCGGCCGGATGCGACGTACCACGGGGATGACTTCGTTCTGGAGGGTCTCGTTCAGGGGGATAAGACCAAGGTAGAGACTGAGATAAAGCTGGAAGGGTTATTCGTTAGCGTTGCTTTTCTAGGTTTGCGCCACGGGATAAGGCCGAGGACGGATTTGTTGACGTACAGAGGACACGAGGAGAAGGACGGAGATGGTTTGCTGGGCGCGCGTCATGGTAGAGGTGTGAAATGTATCTGATGGGAAGGAAAAGAAATGCAAGGAGAGGATATTAAATTTGATAGGGATCTCAGGTTCAATTGACCGAGTTTAAAGGAGTGAATGGGGGGTGGAAAGGGAACAGAGGACAGCTTTGGGGATTTAACGGGTTCTTGGCTCGAGGCACCGAAGGCGGAACTCCTTAAAACATACGCATATCGGAACTACGACAACAGCATGGATACACATAACATGTAAAATTAATAAGAAGAATTCTATAACTGGCGACATTTATTTCACCCTCCAAGATTGCAGAGTAAATTCGAGCAAAATATAGGCGACCGTGTTGGCTGGTCAATAGTTCTGTTAATAATCCCACGTTGGTGCCTGAATTGACCTCAGGCAACACTCTCCACATTATCGATGCGGTGCCTATTCTCCTTTGCCAATTTCAACTATTCAAGGCAACGATCGCGGCTCTGCACCAGCCAATTTGGTAACCAAAATCATGGCGTCAACCAATGGAATAAATACCGGCCATGGGTCCGCACCGGACACAAGCCGGCCTTCAGTCCCATCAGAGTTGGACCTGCCATCTGTCGATCAAGTTCTATCAGGCCTACCTGATATATCCAGCATTCTCCCTGTCCAGGACACCACAGTGGACCCAAAAGACCAAGAAGCTATGTTTCGGGCTTTGAAGAAGATCATTGAACATGCCGAACAGACGAGCGAGGTGGGCAACAGCTTTGACCTGAAAGAGCTCCATGCTTCCCTGGGACAGGCAGAGGAGGAGGCACGTCTCGGCCGGCGAGATGTTACGACATTAGAGAGTGTGCACACAACTTTAATTCAGCTATGGTCATGCAATTCCAGTCTCATGGCTCAAGCGGCCGAGATTCTGGCCAATGGAAGTAGAGATCGTAAGTTTTGAGGGGGGATTATTTCCTGCGTTTGCTCGACTAACAGCTCTGTAGCATCATGGAGAGCTCCAATTGGCCAATCTGGCATCCTAGAATTCTTCTTGGATGTGGTTTCCTCGAGGCAAGAGCTCGAGCAAGAATTGTTGCTGCATTCCTTGCGGTTAGTTGGCAACTCCTGTGCCGACACGGACGAGAACAGAGAAATTGTCGTGAAGGGAAATTACACCCTTGCCATAATGCGGCATTTTCTCAACCCGGAGTTGATTATGGTAGCGATCCCTGTGATCTATAACATCTGCATGGATTATGGTGGGACCCCTTTTCGTCTGATATGGCCTACATTTGCTAATTAAATAACCAGAGCCCGCACATGCTCAAATGGCGGAAAACCGGGCAGCATATATCATATTGAGACTGCTTAGAGATGGCGCCATTGCAGACAATGAGGCTCTCCTAGGCTTCGCATATGACCTTGTTGAACTAGCGTCTGAGCAAGGTATGATATGATATGCACATGGATTTAGGTATCGCGCGCTGACCCAAAGTACAGCCCAAGGTGTTGAGAACTCGCCCGATGGAACGATTCTACTTCTCATGGAACTTGCTTTGAACGAAGACATAGCCTTTGAGCAGTACGCATCTTTGGTTAACTGCCTCTCCACATATTTGGAACAAGAAAGATTCCAAAATGCCTGCATCTCCAACAACATGGTCGAGATGCTTCTCGCTGTTTTGAAAAGATCCATTTCTATCGAAATCGACAGTTCTTCTAAGGAAGACGTTCAAGCTCTGGCCCAGTCGCGGATTAAGGCCAACCACGCTTTATCCGAGGTCTCGGCCTCCCCGCTATTTGCAGAGCACTATCCCCTCGATTCTGACCTATCAAAGACTCTCAAATCATGGATTATGGCAGAGGAGGAACAGCTTCAGGTCTGTGCTTGTGTGATGCTGGGCAATCTAGCTCGATCCGATGAGGTCTGCAAGGTGATGGTTAAGGACCTCAAGATCCACGAGGAGTTGATTGCTGTTCTCAACAGTGACGCCCGAGGTTCTGTCTTGCACTCTGCTCTTGGATTCCTTAAGAACCTGGCCATTGCTGGTGACAATCGCGTCAGTCTGGCAGAAGCTGGAATCATTCCCGCCGTGTCACACTTGTGGGCCTTTGATTCTGTTCCCCAGGTACAGTTTTCCGCTGCAACCATCGCCCGCCAGGTCATCATCTCGTCACCGGAGAACATTGCCAGATTACTTTCCCCACTCTCAGATGATCCCGATTCTCCAGCAAACCGACGGACATATCTGTCATTGCTTCTGGTTCTCTTTGAGAAATCCGATTCTCAACCTATCAAGACCGAGATCGGGCGCAGTATTGCTTCTATCTGCCGGACTCTTACACCCAAAAGCCGCGAAGGAGATGAACAAGCGAGTGCGCTATTGGACACTCTGTATGACTTACATGCGGGTGTTGCTCGCCCACTCGGTGCAATGATTACTCAAACCCAATGGCCTGTTGTTCGGAGCGAAGGTTGGTTTGCGTTGGCATTGATGGCTAACAACAAATCCGGTTGTGTGGCAGTGGCAGACTGTCTTGAAAATGAGGAAGTGTTGGAGCTACTCAAGAAGACTCTAAGTATGAGCACTGAGCCTTCTGATGAGGATACCGAAAAGAAAGATCTGTCTCAAGTGACTAAAGACCGAGACAATGTATTTGTGCTTGTGCAAGAGTTGTTGAAGAATGAGGTAAGTTTTGTACTTGGTTTTTCATTTTCTACTTTATACTGATGATAAGGCAGTCTGGGGCGCTTCCTGAAGGCTATCGGAGTATGATGGAGGATTTGGTCAACGAGCACGCTTCGCAGTTGAAGTTGAGTACTGTCTAACAAGATGAGATGAAGATAATGAGAATAGATATGATAAATGATGATACAGTCGCTCTTGAGAATCACTTGTGATCTATCAAATACATTGAACATATGGTCTCGAAAGCCAGTACATCTAGTGTCATGCAGTAATTTTAAACTAGACAAAATGATATCTCAAATATCCAAGAACTCACCCCCTCGCTTGATTCAAGTCAACATGGAACATAAAATTTCATTCGACCGAGGTCTGCACTAAGATTTCAGTCCTAGGTAAGAAACGGCATCAGCCAAGTATAACTTCTCAGTGACCTTCACATTCCAGGGTAGTTTAAGTATGTACCTGGATCTGTACTCGATACTATTACTGCTCTGACTTTCAAATGGCCTAAAGGCGGAAGAAATTCCATTCATCTCTTTTATACACTACACCAAGCATCAGCTATCAGATGCGGTCATACTTTGTGGCAGCAACTTTGAAGCGCCAATCGACTCTGCGATATGACCTTAAATCGTGGTGTGGACATTGCCTTGTACTGATTTTTCTTCTATATCCATGCCTCTCAATCCAAGTGGATCGGATCCACTTAATATGGATAATAGTGGAGCAGTAACTAATTGTCACACGCTTTGACCACTAGTGCTGTGGTCAAAGCGTGTGACAATTACTAGCGGAGGCCCAACCTCACCATCTCGGCAAATTACTATACCCACTGGATTGTTCCCCTAATTAGAACGGCCATCGTGGGATCTAGCATGCTATTAACGATAATACTGTATAGATATCATTAATTATATAGAAGATAATTCCACCAGAGTCGACAAGCGAGGAAAACTAGTCACCAAAAGAATACCTAGTATACGAGGCTAAGATTGACGGCGAGGCTTCTAGTCAGCAAACAATTGGCGGGATTTTTATAGAATTTTAATATCCTAAACCTCCACTAGATGGAAAAACCACCATAAACTACGATCGAATCACCTAAAGTCTCATCAAATACGTGTAATATAGAGGATTATCGAGACCTATGATAACATTCCTGATAGCCTTCGCGAACAGCCTTATGCGAAGGAGGATCGGTGTCTTGAAAGACAGAAGAGCTTAGATAACTCTACAAGCGTATTAATATATCCTCCGATCCACCTTACGTCCTTCCAAATCAATCATTACGAGTTTCAATTCCCACTAGTTCTGACCTTACCAGCCTAGCTTGCAAACTGGTTTACTTGAAATTCCTAGGCTACTTGATAAGCAGTCGAGGAATATGCTACCTAGCATCGGTCACGGGTAAGCAGTGAGACTTTCAGGGAATATAAACAGAATGCCCGCGATGTGGCCCTTGAAAATTGCCTGGATCTCAAGCAGATCCACAAAGACCAAGGTCCTGAATATTTTCGCGTTAGCGACATTGGCGATTACGTGAAGCGACATAGAGACGAACGGTCATATAGTTTGTTCAGACGTTATGTAGTAATTAGAGACCGTTAGCCATTCAATTCAAATGTATTCAAGAGTCGCGACTCAAGCTTGTTACAGTGCTCTTCGAATTTAGTTATACCTCCACACTCCTTCGAATTGATTCCCGGAAAATACATCCGAAATGCTCTAATCCTATTTGGGGTAGCGCTCTGCGATCATGGCAGACCTGTCATACTGTAATCGCTGAGTCACCGTTATGATACCGTAACAATACATTGAACTTCCTGGGGTCGCTTAAAACCGCCCGTCTGCTTTTCGCCCTTCCCATCAGCCCAGCCGGCTTTCGCCTTCTCCCTCATTCTTCCTACTAGCGCAACCTTCGTCTGCGCCCGTCAATTATAATATGGCATCGATCCTGCTATACCGTTCTGTATTTGCCACGTGATTATACCAATATTCGTACTTCCGCCGCTCATTGAGAAGTTGGTAATAAACTTGCAAAAGGGTCTAGCGTAGAATGGACGCGAGTTTTTGTCCCGTGGGTGGGTCCGGGCCATATTTACTAGTTTATTTATGGAGGGTAGTCGGGTTTTAGGCCATTGCCGATTAAGGGTTATTTCCTAGCTTGGAGAATTAAAAACCAGATATTATAGGTATACTTCATATAGTGGTAGGAGAACTCACTCTTACGACTGGATTTGTGGAAAATTAATCCGAAATGTGCAATTTCTGATAGTATGATTGTTGTTGACACAGCCAGAAAGCCCGGCTCCACCACGTGCCGACATTTAGTCTAGATGATTTTGGTAAGCTAGTGTGTACTGTAGTCCCGCTTGAGCGTACTAAACTTGCCCCTGAGGCACTGAGCGTTATCGGTCTCCGCGATGTCCGCTTTGCAGATTTCCAGACCTAAATATCACCTCTCATGCAAATTTTTACCCACCACGCGTCAGTCCAACTCTTAGGATGAGTAGCGATGAAGATCAAAGGAATGCGGGGATCAAGATCGTCTCGGCCCTGTTCATGTCGATAGCATGTTGTGCCGTGATTCTCCGATGTTACGTCCGCGGCTGGGTGCTAAAGGCCTTCGGATGGGATGACGGTGCGATGGTGATGGCTATGGTGAGGTTACGGCTTGTTGATGAGGTAAATTGTTGCTGACTCTGAGATAGCTATGGTATATAATGTACTCCGGGTCCATGATCGGAGCGGGTGTACATGGTAATGGGCACCACTGGTATAATCTGGAACCAGAGCAGCGAGTGGTCGCCATGAAGGTAACTTGTACCCCATCGAATCGTCCAGGAAGCCTCGCTGACTCCCACAATAGTACTGGTGGCTTTGCGAAATCGGTTTCTGTTTTTCGTCCATTTTCTGCAAGATCTCAATCTGCATTTTTCTGCTGCGTATCTGTGTCAAGCGGATTCATATTCTGAGTCTCTACACTGTTATGTTCCTAACAGTATTTGCTGGACTGGTGTTCCTGTTCCTGATGCTCTTCCAATGCAAGCCATTGTCGTTTTTCTGGAACAGGATGGCCCACCATCCCGTTGTGAATATCGAAGGGGAAGGTTCCTGCATCAACATGGAAATTATTGTCGCTATGACATATGTCTACAGTGTATTTGCCGCAATGTGCGACTTCACTGTGGGTATTCTGCCAATTTTCCTGGTGTTAAAACTGCAAATGAAGCGACGGACGAAAATATTGGTAGCTGGAATCTTGGGCATGGCCTGCGTGTATGTGAATGCTCTCTTTCTAGCCTTGGAAACATACCGCTGACAAATTCTGCAGAGCATCTAGCGCCGTGATTGTTCGGATCCCGTTTGTGGAAACGTTTAATGATTTGGATGACTTCTTATGTACGTTATTTTTCCACTTTCTCTTCAGACCTCTCGCTTTGAAGAACGCTAACCCGCCAAAGATGCTACCGTTGAAATTGCCTACTGGTCGAACCTTGAGATTGGTCTCGGCATTACCGCTGGCAGCCTCGCAACTCTTCGTCCCCTCCTTCGCCGCTGGCTGGGCTCATACGCAGACAAATCATATTCCGCTGGATTTTCAGCAGAATCTATGGGACGCCGTGCTGGTGCTAGTGGGCAGCAGCCAATACCTTTAGGGCCATTGAATGGAACTGAGCAGGGCGGGTTAAGACCTGACAAATTGGCCGTTATGGTAACCAGCGTCGAGAGCCGAGGAGACTTACAAAGCTCGCGGCCACGGCCATCCAGTCCAAGCAGTAGCGAGGAAATATTGACTGCGCAGCAACATCCACTTCCAGGAACAATAGAGGTGGGTGTCCATCAGACATTTGAGGTTACACGAATAGCATCGGGTGGAGATGATGGGGAGGGGTCTCACCGGATTGCGAGAGAGCATGTATGATAATAGACACGGTCACCCTTATTGGCGAAAGTTTGTGCAAAAGTAGTTCCTTTGGCTTCGGTGTATGATTCTTTATATCCTGCTATGGTTTCTCTACTTTTTCTGCGCATGGGCCTCCATAACCTTCGCGTTCAGTGGCGAGTCTTCATAGGCTCTCTTTTCTTTTCACTCGAATAGCTCAGGGGATCTCAGAAGATGTGGGCAAAGTTCACTTGTAGTACGGCCATTACCATCATATTTCTGCCGAAATTAAATGAGAGGTGACCTGAACTGGGATTAGCGCATTTCTGGTTTATTTTCCGGGAATCAAGTCGTAAGTATGGAGGTAAAAACTGAATTTGGAGGCCACTATAATATTCGCAATAAATTACGGCAATCTCAAAGCATCTACACGCCCCAAACTGGAAATATCCGGACATCGGCGGCAGTACTATCATTACGACAACGTTTCTGCTGGAATCATGAAGCGGAGACCTAGATTAGGCTAGCGCCATCCGGATTTATCTTCCGCGAAGTAGTAAGAGTGTGGAGGTATTACTGATTTCGAAAACTACTGTATTAGATATTATTTCCCTGTTCCTTTCATCACAGAATGAAAAGTATTCCAACTCTCTTCAAGGACTGGTTGTCCCTAGCCTATCATCCATTCTGAGTGCAGTGCCTGTTGTGCTGTCGCTCTTTCTCCTAGCCGGAAGGTTAGCATTAGGCGAAGCATCGCCTTAAATGCCCCCCTCTCTCTCTCCGTCACAATCTCCTGGCCGGCCTCGGCCCGAGGCTCCTGTATGCAGTAGTCAAACCTCAAGTCTGGCCAGGACTTGAAGAACTAGATGAAGCTCTAGTGATCGGGTATAGCCACTTTCCGTGAGGCTTATGTTGGCGCAACGAATCGTTGTCTCCCAGAAATGATGATGGCTATGGTATAGTATAGCTAGTGTACGTAAATAGATATCGATTCTGGGCCTCATTTACTCATGCCGAAAGCCTTTGTATCTAAGATCTATTTGATATTATCATGCTAGTCTAGGATTTTTTCTTAACATTCTGATTCGGAAAGTGATCATAATTATACCTTATATAGCATATTAAGTATCATTAGCTAAAAATAAAGAAAAGGCTAGGTAGATCTCGAGCCGTAATCCGCAATATGATTTAGTATTAGTACATCTACATTAACACCGACTATAATATACTTAGTCTAGATATTTCTTTCATAGTAGCACTCTATTAATTTTGCTTATACTATAAGAATACATTTTTTATTACGCTTAGGCAGTATTAGGTTTAAAGTTAGCAAGTTAGGTGACTATAAAAACGCTAAAAGCCCCTTACCCCTCTAATTTCTTTTTGGTATTAGTATATAAGTAATAATAGGCATAAAGAAAGAAGGTCATAAAGAGTAAGTTATAAAAAATTAACTTAGAATATAGTTATCTATTAGCCGTCTATTCTGGCTCCAGTATTCTAACAAGACTGATTTAGTGTGTGCGTTGCGAGTATTTTGCGTCTGGCCTACCTCGCAAAGATGGACATGGCCGATGCGACATGTATGCTATAACGCCCAACCCTCTCCTTCATTCTTGTGTGCTGACTTCTAGAAGACAGTGAGGTCCACGCTGGTCTTTGGACCATGATTGAAATGCACTTGAGTATCATATGCTCTTGTCTTGCAACATATCCGAGTCTGTTCCGCCATTATCGCAGAGATAGAAGCCAGAATACGAGCTATGGCTACAAGCACTCTTACAACAGACCATTCAATGGTCGCTCTGGACCCGGTGGGACTGGAAACTCGACAGTTGATTTGAAAAGATCATCAATTCCAGAATCGGACCAGCAATCGATCGACAAAATGTATCAGGGGGGCTCGGGGCATATGATGAACAGTATGGGCCCTGTACATGTGCAGACAGAGGTGAATATTGGATGGGATGAGGAGGCACAAACATCGTCTCCAAATGATCATCACCATTCAGCTTTTTGAATGCTGATCGATTTGTTTGACATCAGTGACAGTCCAGGGCTCAGAGAGACGTGGCAAATATGGAGCGTTAAACTTGAATCAGCTTCAAATGTTGACAAGAAAACGCCGGACTTGTATATATCAACCTTGGAAACATTGGAATGCATGTGTTTATTTCCGTGTACCTACCTAGGTATCGAGATTCAATTAATGGTTCAATTTTTTTTTCGAAAATGCTTTCCTTGCGGAGAGAGTTCTTCAAACCCAGAATGAATCTAAAACATATTTGGAAATGGTGCAGATGTTGCGGATCTCAATAATTTGAAAGCCTAGACATTCATTCTTTGAAAGGGATGCGGTGTTTCATGATTGGCAGCCGCGAGTGTGGAGTATCCCAAAGATCGGGGTGCACTTTTCTTTGTCTCTCCAGATGTCCCTCCACGGTTATCCGTAAACAACTTTTTTTTTTTTCAAACTCGTTAGAGACCACTTCCAGATGTCAAATGTTGCAACATCAGCCATAACCAAGAATCTTCGCATACATAAATACCTGCCCAAAGTAGAATCATTGGATCTGGTAATAAGACCAACATTTTGGACCCCAGGTGCCCTCACATGTGCAGGGTCTTTGAGAGCAATTAGGTTATCAATTATGCTCCAAGGTTGGGAAATTACAGAGTACAGCCCCGGGATCCAAGTAATACATTCAATGTTTCAAACATTTGGATTTTACCTAGGTATGCCCACCTCTAGGGTCATGTTTATGTACCCCTGTGCACCAATCACAATTTTCTAGAATGGACCCCCGCCCCGCAGTATTAATATTTAAGAAGCATCCGGATGTCATCGACTACTCCTTCTTTTCATTACCCCTCCAAGTCGTTTCCTCTGTCAAAATCTTTTTCATCTTGCTTCTCCCGAGGTCATTTTTTAACAATGTCTACCTCAAACCCTGAAATTGTCATCAGTGGAGGTGGCTGGCACACTCCAGAGTCATACGCCCCGTTCCGCACTGCTCTTGAATCGCAAGGCCTGACGGTCCACGTCCCGCTTCACCCAACTATGAATGGTTCACGGCCTCCGAATGGAGACTTGATTGCGGATTCCGACGCCTTCCGCCAGGTCGTGACTGAATTAGTCGACGCTGGCCGCTCTGTGGTTGTGATCATGCATTCCTATGGTGGTCAGGTTGGAACGAATTCCCTGATTGGTCTTGGAGTTGAGGCTCGCAAGCAACAGGGGTTGTCTGGTGGTGTTATCCAATTGATCTATCTCGCTGCTCAAGCACTCCAGGAAGGACAATCGGGGATGTCTCTAGCTCAAGGTGCTGGGCGTACAGCCAATTTAGCCATGGTCATTGATTTTGCTGAAGACGGAACCTGTATCCACCTAAAGCCTAAGGAGTTGTTTCTTAGCCCCGGGCCTGGGTTGCCAGAAGAGGAGGCAGAAAATTTTGTGGCAACTCTGGGACGTTGGTATGGAAGATGTATTGCGCAGCCGCTGCAACATTGTGCCTGGCAGGAAATTCCTATAGCCTACATTCATACTTTGAACGACATCGCCTTCCCTCTACACTACCAGACAACTATGGTGGAGCGTATCAGATCCACAGGGCGCGATGTCCAGACTTTTGAACTTGAATCGGGCCACTGTCCGACATGGACCATGCCCGAAGAACTGGCGACCCTCGTCAAGCAGATTGTCGACAGCTCGACCATCTAGACCCAGGTGGCAGAATGTGACATAACTTTCTACATGTGGAGTTGATTGCCTTGATCATTCCACACTTGAAGAGATTCAAATGTTGGGTCAAGCGGGATTTAGCCATATGTTGCTCCATAGAGACAACCCATTACCGAGTTGATAGTGTTGATATTATGATAAAAATGCTATGACATGCCCCTTTCAAAGTTATCTTTCTATTCTTCCCTCCAAAGGCATCAAGCAATTTCAATCCCCGAAGCGTAGAGACATGATTTTTGAGAAAGGAAGACTTGGAAAGTGTCTATGTAAAACTCAACTGCATAAAATGGATTAGATGGGGTTACCTAGACGCCCCCGGGGCCGTGTTCTGATCCTCTCAACCCACGGCCAACTGGCCACTAGTGTTCAAAGGCCAACAACAGCCCCACGACATGATTGGCAGCTTCCAAGCTTGACTAGTTCAAATTAGAGCCGAACTTTTACACGATGCATAACCAGCATCAAGCATTTTTGGGGGCCATTTCCAGTTCAATATGCCAACAATGAGACCGCTTTTGGGATGTGGGTTTGCTGATCAACTTTTAAACGTGCACGCGTCATCCATCTACATGCATGTGGACAAAATATTAGCGATTGCATCCATCCTGTGAAAGCTTGCAGTGCTCAAGTTGTTCAGCGCCACCGGCCCCCAATGTCCTGCCGCTATATAAAGGAGTGATCGGCAGAGTAGATATGCCATGGGGCAATTAGCTCCACATCATAACCTAAATTTACAGCTAAGGCGCTACGATATGGGGCAGATTACGTGACGTATTCCTATTAGGCACTCCCGAGAACACACTCCACTCGAATCTGGGTTACATCCAGCCTCCACAGGTGTTATGGACATACATGCTAGGCGAGTTCAGCCATTTTGGCCCCAAGCACTAGTATCATTTGAACCCCTGCAGAAATGCCTTGTCTCCAAAAACCCGCACGTCACATGACCGGGTTCGAACCGGGGCCGTAACCTCAAAACGCAGTCAAGAATAATCAATTGGAACCACCGTTACCATAGGGGCCTGAGTCTTGGAACTTTCCTACACCGAGGAAATTTGGTGCGATTGCAGAGTCCCCTTTGTTCTTATGTTGATTGTTGAATCTGGACCATGCTGAATCATAAAGGAATCGAGAAATCATCTATAATAACCTATAACTGCAAAATGAATATGCCTTTATGTTAATGTAATGCAATTCCCGAACCTTAGATCTTAAGGCTGTCATCAACCTAGGCGGTTATGTCATTGGATTGCACTGGTGTCTGTCCTGGATGTGTCTTTGACGTGGAAGAGGTCTCCATCATCTCCACTGATCCGGCGCATGGCTGTGTAGATGTAATATAGTCCGGTTTCGGTTTCTTTGCTTGTTTACGTTCCTCTTCGGTATCATCCGAGAAGAAATCCCCGTCGATGTACTCTAAGCCATCCCTTGCTCGGTAGTTGTTTAGTTTAACCTGAGCGGCTAAGTAGTGCTCCTGGGTCTCCTTGCATCGTTGACGAAGTCTCTTATTTATCCGAATCAGGGCCGTGATTTAACGGTCATACTAAGCATGTTGAATTTGCATAGATTCGATTGTCTTGATATGGAATTGTTGTGCATCCTGAACCTCTTTGACCAGTTTTTCCTTCAACCCTCGACCTTTTCGTGCCCGCGCTAGAATGGCATCGGAGTCTTCAACCACGTTGGTCTTTGACATTGTGTCGTCTTGCGTCTCAATTCCTTCCTCATGTGCGCGGTCCAGATTCACATATTTTCCTGTAGTGTCTCGTGGAAGCGCTGCAATCCCGTACTATCAAACTGCATGGTGGAGTGATGGAAGTGGCAACCGGAGAACGAAGTATTGTGTGCCACATGCAGTGTGGATCTGCGTGGAAGTACATGGGACAACCCGAGTGGTTGCCGCCCTGGTTGTACCAGGTTGAACCAGCTACCATATTTTACTTGGTCGCCATTGGATGCATGATACGGGGATCCGAGGAGATTATACACTCGGCACCTACACAATCATGGACGATGAAGGAAACAGACGCAAACTGCCAAGAGCCGGTGATCGATCAGTGATGATGTCGGAGCCCAGCAGCTCTTCTTCAAACAACGTTTATCAAAACCACTCAATTCTCAAGTTTGAGATGAGGTCATTAGCGTATACTGCGATACTCTACAGCTGGTTTGGAAAATCTCACTTGCTTTCGCCGCTCTCGGGTTTATCGCCATCTGGTCTGAAAAGCAGATCAAGCTACGCATCGAGTTGAAGACAGAATATGGAATTAAGGACCTGAAGGATGGGAAAAAAGATGTAGAAGTCGTCGTAAATTAGACAAGATTTGGAAAACGGTCTTATAGTGAAGGCCATGTAAGGGAAGATTCAGATGAAGTATAGAAGATACGTAGTCATAGGATTGATCTGGCAACGAAATATTTGTGTGTCTTCCTACAGAGTCTACATAGCAATTTCACAACAGACACAAACGGAGCGCATCAAGTGTGCTTATAAACTCAAAAACGTTGGTACCCAAGATCCTTGACAAAGGTCTGATGCCAATGTCCCTGCGACTTAATCTCAGCAAGCTCGACGTAGAAGCTTCCGTGTGCATCCCCATCAATGTTGACGTATAGAGGCGATCCATCAATCTTCCGCTGATCGGCATAATAGAACCTATATCGGTCTGTAAGCATCAATTCACAGATTCCACCCAGATAGCAGAGTATACACACTTGAACCCACGGAAGGGGTATGAGGCAGCTAAGTATTCAATAATATGCGACGTAGCGGCCTTGCCAACACCTAGGCTGAAGAGTGGTGGAAAGATCTTCGTGTTCAACACATTACCGGTGTAGATAAAAGTCCTAGAAGCCTCGGCCGGAAGTTCTGCAAAGCCCCTTACGGCCTCCTGTGCGGCGGCGTAAACGCTAGCTGTGTTGATATTCAAACTCTGGCTGAACTCGGCCAAGGGGGTAGAAAGAGGATCTTGAAAGTCGGAACGGCCCGCAGCAGCAGCTGGAAATTGTTATCTCAGGTTAATATAGCATTAGGAATTTCCATACCATTATACACAACGACACTCGGAATGCCTAGTGTTTCTTTCACTTTTGTGAACACATCGAGCACGGAAAGGGGATCGGATAAATCGCAGGCGATATGGAATTCGTTTGGATTGCTGTCTTCCTTCTTGACTGTTCGAGAGGCTAGAGCGATCTTGTAACCCTTCTCTGCAAAGGCTTTAGCCACGCTCGCCCCAACATTAGACCCGGCGCCGAGGATTAGAAGAATAGGGGATGATGTAGCCATATTTTTGAATGTATAGAGCGGTTGATCAGAGATATTGACGGGTTGTATTGATTCTGAAATTTACGCTGGTCCTCCAAGCCTTTTTATAAGGCGATCATAGCATCATTCTCATGGTATAGTTACCCGGGGCTTGGCAAGTCCGGGGCCCCGCGGCCTCGGGCTGCCACGCATTTATAATCGATCACTCTTAATCTTACTCATTCGGCGCTGTCAAGACGATTTAACCCCGATAATTTGTAACGCCAGATATTAATCTGATCCAATATCACTTTCATTGGATTGACTAAATGTACCTGCTTTATGGCGGACTATGCGGCATCTCATATGCAAATTGACTTAATATTTGAACAATATTTGTGCTGTCTATAAATTTCCCATGCTATTAACGCCCAATCTAGGCCTTTTTGGAATAATTCCTTCAGCTGAACATTACGTAGAAGATTTCTCAAAGCTTACGTAGGTGTGCGCCAGCCTATGCCAGATCGCATGGTTCGACCCCTCAAACGAGCCAAGCATCGTGCCATGAACGGCTCGGAGACTAATGGCGTAATTATCGGAGTAGAGATCGGCCGCGCTTATCATGACATAGCTGAGAGCGCGTACCACGAATAAGATATTTCTCAAGGTTATCTTAAGGTTATTATTTACGAACTTCATTCTTAGCCGTTTACATTGCCTTGTTTGCCACCCAGGCCGGACCGGCTGTAACTATGCGACCTTTCGTCCAAAGCTGCTCATCAACGATTAGCCCCATCTATGGCAATAATATGTGATTTTTTATAATCTTTTTCGTAGGAGAGTCAAAGTGCGAATTTATACACCAAGGGGTTCAGATGGCCTAAGAAACACCCGGGGCTTTCAATAGCTCCGTTGATTAAAGATCCTTTGGCTGCTCGGCAATAGCAGCTAGCAGCTCATACAGCTTCGTACGGACAGGATCAGGCGCTATCCCCGCGACGTAAGGTGTCGCTTTCAAGAGAACAGGCGCCGAGTCACAAACAGCCTTCAACCCTCCAGCTCGATCAATAAAACTCCCTGCTTCCTGCAGTCCTTTCTCTGCCGAAATTGGTTCTCCGGTTACATAGTCCTTTCCAGTAATACCCTCATACAAATATTGTTCCAGTCGCATAATAGCAAAATGACCCAAGGCCCCGCAGGCAGCACATCCTTCCCAATAGTCCCCGACCGTCTTTTCGAACGCAGGTACAATCGAATCTTCTGGATTCAAGGTCCAGTAGAACCGGCTGGGTGAAATACCAGGATTCCGGCCGATGTGTGGAGTACCAGGTGGACTTGAGTAAGATTCCCCCGGCCCAACCAGGATTTGTCGACCACCTGTGAAAATAGACATCTCACCCTCAATCATTTCGGTGGTCTCTGTCATTTCCATGTGGCTATGAAGCGGCATGATGAGATCTGGAGGAGTTGGCTGCATCGTGACTTCATATCTCATGCGACCGCCATTTTCTTTATTGGGGAGTTCGAGCAGTTTGAAGGTATCCCCTGCCATGTCAGTCACAAGACCGACTTCGAACTTCATTTTGATATATCTGAAATTTCGTCAGAATATATTTCGAGATTGGTGTTCTGACGTATGTCAGGTTGGTTTTCTGCTCGGGGATTGAATATGAGTGACGAGTTAGTTATCTTTGAAGATGACTCACAGGTCACTTTCCAACTACTTTTTAACATGTCAATCGGGTATGTGTTTGATAAATAGCCTCGGCGTACTATTTCCGGCGGCTAATATCAGAAGATTTACCCTTCCACATTTAGTCGGGTCTGCCCCGCATATATTGCCGTCGATCAGCTTTCTGCAAAGTCCGGCGTTTCCCCACTACAGGAACGCACAATCTCGGTATATTCCCGCGCATACTAGTGGCTCCTGTCCAATGAGACTTTCCATCATCGCTTTGCAAATCAAGCCAATGACGGATGTTTGGGAGTGGCTGTCCGAAGAAGCGTGTTCATGTGATTTTCCCTGTTGCCGGTTGTAGATTTTGAAACAATCGAATTTATTTGGATTACCCTAATATGGGCCTACATCGTGATTCTCACCTTAAACTACCTGAGCCTGCTCCAGTTCTGTATGTCCGGTCTTATCTATATGCTGCCAAGGCGCCTAAGTCCCAATCTCATCCATATCTGGGAACTTTCAAGGTCTCCACTTTTCCTCTATAATTCGGGGAACGGTGTTTCTTTCTTCATCTTTGCCGGGTATAGCGGGTGGGGAAGAACCGGGACAAAATTATGATTCCACCATCAGGAGGGAATACGCTATTGCACCTACAATCTAGCCATGTTTCCAATATTTGGTTGTTGGTAAGGTGACTGACTATTCTTGTATATAATTCAGACGTAAGTGTCCGTCCGAGCCATACAATCAGCCTCTGCGAACTGACAGAATCGCGCAACTCGATTTAGCATATAGATAGGAGTTTGATAATTGAACACCACAGAATTAGTTGAACACCTCACTTGTCCAAGTCCGAACTAGCGCAATAATTGCAATTGGGACAAAATGCCACTATAAAAACTGTAAATACCTGGTTTCTCAGGTATTCAAAGACATATGGCCACTCTCAATCAAGCCATCATGCATAAGACGCTTCATTCAGGCCGCGGCATGGGTAAGAAAAGTTGTCGTATCTGCAGACATCACTCCCAATCACCTTCACGTTCCTGGGTATGTACTCGATAAGATTACTACTCTCAATTACAATTACCGCACTATCCCAGTTCTAGGCTAGTGATCTGTCAACTAATGTGTTGTTCAATTATTGATCTCCTATAGATATGTCCCTTTCAAAATTTAGTCTATACGCTCTCGCTCCATCCCGACATAGGCTTTGAAGTATAAGAGATTTC
This sequence comes from Penicillium sp. 91 TS-2023, assembly GCA_030710325.1. Lineage (NCBI taxonomy): Eukaryota > Fungi > Ascomycota > Eurotiomycetes > Eurotiales > Aspergillaceae > Penicillium > Penicillium sp. 91 TS-2023. The sequence goes on along the minus strand of JARWGP010000021.1, from coordinate 5,062,756 downwards.
AACACAGTAATGACGCAAGTTTCCCTTGATTCTAATTATCTCGAAAGCCGATTCTATACGCGCTTCAGGCATATTACTGTCTGTTGGACATGGTCTAGACGTAGAAGAGCGCGAAAGCAGCACCGAGTAGAGCCATTGCTCCCTTAGAAGCGCCCAGCTGAGAAGACGCAGCGCCAGTCGAAGCCAGAGGGGAGGTAGAGGAACCGGTGGATGAACTGTCGGACGAGGTAGGAGACGTGGTCGTAGAAGAAGAGCTAGAAGTGGTGGAAGTGGTGGTGGATTCTGTAATGAAGAAAGGTGCATTAGTTCAATCGCCTTGTAAGATTGTCGGAGTTGCATCATGCCTGAAGAAGACGAAGGACTAGTCAACGACGTGGGTGTTGAAGATGCCGAGGATGTAAGGGTGGAGGTGACCGATATAGAAGTGGTCATATTGGGTGAAGAAGAAGAAGAAGAAGTGGAGGAGGAGGGGGCGGTGGTAGTAGTGGTGGCAATGGTGGTGAAAGAAGAGGAGGTAGAAGAAGAGGAGGATGTGGTACCATCATCCGAAGCGCCCTTCTCGACAGTAAAAATGTTACTGACGGCGAGCTGGCCAGCAGAGTCAATTATCTGGATCTCATAGTCATCTCTAAGCCATAACGAAATGGTATTAGTGCTGTTATTTTCTGTTCACTCAACTCTTTCCTCTACATACCCGTTGGAAATACTAGGGTTAGGCTGGGTCGTGTATTCGCCGTCAGAGGTCTTCACGTTATCCGCCAATTTGGTCTGGAAGGAGCCATCCTGACTTCGAAGGATAATGCTGATTACCGAAGGATCACTAGAGTCGCTGGTGAATTTGATAGTTTTGGCAGTGGAGAAATCCCACACCGTGTCTGATGATGGAGTGGTGATGGTGATTGCAAAAGCCGATGATAGGAGGCTCAGAGCCGTGATAGTGAATGAGTAACGCATGTTGATTGAATGGAGTTATGGAATTACAAGAGTGTGCTGTGGCAATGTCTCACTCATTTCCAGGACAAGACTATATATATTAGGCCGATAGACTGAAAGCCTCATAGTTGGAAGATCTATATACAGAAACTAGTAACTTTCAGCTGAAGCTGAGCGCATTGAGAATACGAGATAGTCCGAGCCTTGCATAGAAGCAGAATATGATATCTGACATGAGCTGAGCGGTGAAGAGACTGGAAAATTCCAGGGGTCTCTCTGGTGTCCACGTAGGGTAACAACGAACGAGCACTGCTAGGGCCACCCCTGCATCAGCGACCCGCGCCGTTGTGTTGGGTCCATCAAAGTGAGCATTGCAACCCATCTTTCCGATCAAGTTTCCCAAAACGGATTGTGAGCTGTTATCTTGGTTAATGACGAATTAAAGTTCTAACCGATAGCTACGATCATGTCAGCGCTAGCTTAGCGGTGAGAAGCGCAGTAAATACGAAGTATACCGGCAAGGCTGGAAAGTCGAGGTTATCATAATTAGAAATCAATTGTCGTTATATTGTATTGTAACTTACAGCCGTGTATGAATACTGGTCGTGACTGGTACGTAACATTCAACACATGAGCTAGGTCTGCATGCCGCCTTACTATATTGTGCCCGATAGTCAAAAGTGACTATTGAAATTCTGCTTCAAGAACGGAGTTTCTAGTATACAACATATCTCCTATTTTCCGTTGCAATTCACGAGATGTATCATAAAAGTAATAGAATCAAATGTAAGGAATATATCTTCTATAGTAAAACCACTGCAGAAACCATCTAGAACTAATGCGCAGTACATGAAAATGATCAAAAAAGAAGGATTGGCGGTCTAGAGAATTAAATGAAAATGCAGGACACGGTCAATGCAGCCGTGACGATCAACGTTCCCATCTTCCACGACAAACCAAACGAAGAAATCCTAGCGCCGGTGGAAGCTTTCGGAGTTGCTGACGAGGCTTTCGATGTTTGAGTGTGATTTCCACAAATATTAGTACTTCCGTTCAGGCTTTCAGTGGGATAGTACACCCGAGGTCCTCCATCCGAGCTGAGGTCTACATTGATGTTTCCGCTTGAATCAGTCACATATGTTTTGCAGGAAAAGAGCTCGGTCACATTTTGTCCGGATGAGAATCCTGTGCCGTCGGAGTCAAGCGTGATTTGGGTGGTGGCGTTCGTAGCTGGCTTGGCTCCCAAATTGGACACCACGCTCACAATCTGGTTACCAGTAAATCCCTTGCGCATGGCCAAGATGTTTGTTGATTTGTAGATTGGGATTGATAGGTCCGATAGGTAGTTGCTTCCTGACTTCGTGGCGACCATGAACTTTTCTCCGTCGCCGCTCGCATATGATCGAATACGATTCAACGACTGGACCAGCAAAGGTAGGGAGGTCGAGTTCATGGAGTATTTGGTAAGCCATAGGGCCTCCCGATTGACAGGGTTGAACCCACCTGACAGGTGCTGTTCTTCCCCGTAGTAGACTTATTCTAGTGTTAGTATACTTGGCTTTCGTTTCAATTCGTCAAGGTGCAACATACGGATGGGGATACCGTCAGCGAGCATGCTGATTGTGAGAATGTTGCGAGCCAGCTAATCAGGAGTAACAAAGTCAATACATGCTGACAAAAAGCTCAATGCACCCAACTCACCGATATATCTGAAGTATACGAGGCAAAGCGAGGGACATCCTGATTCGATGTGAAAGTTCCCAAGGGGAAGATGTCCTCACATTGTGTCCTGATGTAGTCGATAGACTGTACGATCTTTTTCAGGTCTCCATTCGTCGTATTGAAGGCCTCGGAGAGGATATAGTACCTAAGAAGTGTCAACAAGCCCCTATTCATCTTGATGAGCTACTCACAACGGATAATTTAAAAGTCCACTTAGACTGGGTTGAAGAGAGCAGTAACCGGATGCGTCTTGTGTGGCTCCTTCACCCATAGTGAAAACGTCCGCTGACTTGCTGAAATTGGAGAAAAAGACAGGGGGGATGTTCAAAACACTGTCGATTCGCAAGCCATCAACTACAGAAGATAATTGTCATTAGATCCGTTGGAGAGATAAGAAACGTGCAGACATACTTGAGTAGTTGGAAACCAACTGCGACACCCAGGTGCCCAGCATCTGCTGGACTTCCTGATCCTCGTTTCGCAAATCTGGGAGCGATATAGTGTTGTCTCCCATCCAGCACTGAAGAAGGCTTAGCAATGCTCTCATAACATACAATGATAGAATTACATCAAGAACACAAGTTTCGTTTGTGGGGTCCTCAGAAAGTAGCTTGTAGTCGTGAAAATACTTCTGATCATTGAATGGATTGAACTTGCTGTAGTCGATCGTGGAGGCATTTCCAGCCCATGCCATGTCACCAACGACAATGTCCAGCATCAAGTACTGTACTTTTATGTCAGTTTGATGTGTAGATATGGGAGCCCTCGACTCACCATGCCACGCGCGTGTAGCGCTGCGGATAACGCTTTGAGATTATCGGGAGTGCCAAAATGGGAGTTGATGGAGTACAGGTCGTTTGGCCAATACCCATGGTATGCTATCATCCATCAATCTTTGTTCTCTATACCTGTTGACAGTCAAGACGATCATACCTGAGAGATCCGCCGTGCGAGTTGACTCCTGGCTTTGCACTGGAGAGATCCAAACTGCATCGAACCCGAGTTCCTGAATATAATCCAGCTTATTTATGATGCCCTGTAAACTCCCACCACAATACACTCCCAGTCCTGCATCACAAGAAGCGGTGGTTGAGTTATCGGATCGAGCGAAGCGATCGGTGACCACTTGATATATCGACCGGCCAAGCCATTGGTCTCGGGAAGCCGCATTTACTGTCCCAATGGTGACAACCACCAAAATCCTCCACAACCACATTGTCAGTGATGTTTGCATGGCAGGTCGAAGGTAGATCAACTGATGGATGGAGTCAGAGACAATGAAAAGGCTACTTGAATTAATTGACAAATATATGTTGGATTGAAATGATTTACGGTGAGGTAGAGATGTGTATTGTACTGTATGTGTAATATGTATGTGTAATACATATATTAATGATCTGTCATCTTGGATGTACATCAAATAGCCCGGTCTGCATTTGGTGGCGCTCGATAAGTTGAGACTCATTGCCGCTTTTTACCACCGCCTTTTATATGATTTCATATGAGGCTAGCTCGCCTCAACACGCGCTTCGATGCTAGACAACGAAGAGACGCTAGATTTCATCCTTTCTCTGTCTCAAGAGGCCTGGTCGGAGGAAGATACAGATATACATAGGTGCCTCGCTAAAACTATGCCTAGCTGGGTAAAGCAGGTATGTGAAATTGAGGGCTAGTGTGCTGTACTAGTTATTAGATAATAAATTCAGGGTCTTTATTGGGCAGAAAACGTGGCAGAATAAGTGACGGTAAATGGGGGGCCTCAACTCAACGAACGCCACGATATTTTGTCGGGCCGATCGGCAGCCCGCGTCGAAGCACGGACCTCAATCGAGCGCACTGATGGCTTCCATCGGCAGACGGGCCGTGGTCAGCTCGCGGGTGACTCGGCTCCGTTAGCCTTGTTGACAAGCATTGTTCATGTTACTTTGTTGTGTGTTACTTTGTTGTGCTGGCCTTGGAGTGGAAGAGCCGCGTGGTTGATTGCAATCTGGTCTCGATTTCTTAGATCAAATAATCAGCGGGAAGGCCGAACTGCTCCTTATCTGACCCCACTGATGCTTCCAGACCCACATGGAACAAAGCCCAGTTGTCATATTTGAACCGGCAGGTGGGCCCGATCAACGAATCTGGGAATGGATAAATAATTTATCACGCAAGGATTGCTGCAACTCGTCTTGAATGGGTTTTGGGAGCAAACTACTGACAGTTTCAGCCAAGCCAACTCAAGCACAATGTGCATAAATTGCCGACTACCAATTGCGCCTTGCCGCAACCCTAGCAGCATGGACGGAGTGGCCGTAAACAAATAGAAAAGCAATACAAGACAGGAACGACGCGCAAGAACAAGCCACATGCTTATCATCATATCCACCTCTCACCGTTTTTTATAGGTCTGTCCTGGTATGACGTGTTCTATCCACTATGAGGCGGGATACCCGATCCAGCATAGTTTACGATTTATGATGGATGATTTCGCTTCCGGCATGACTGGTCTTGAAACAATTGTATACCCGAAGGTCGTATACCGATGCATGTCAGATTTTCTCCGTTTGTATGAGACATGATCCGGCTTGGGCCTGGAACCTGGTCTAGATACCCGAACAATGCGCGCACCAAATGTGGTGTATGGCGGTCGGCTTGAGATGCACCATCCAAAATTAGAACAGCTCAATCGTTTAGTGTGAGGATGGATATGCTTTGCCGTGTATTGAGGCTGTACAGTAAGGCTGGCTCGGGTCTCCAGCAGTTCGCCTGATTCCTGCATCTATGCGGATTACAAACAATGATTGGTACATAGTCTCGCACTCAGAATCAATTAGCATCGACTTGGGGTACTTATTGTCTTTCACATGCTTCTCTTGCACATTCGCTCTATGAATCGTTCAGAGTCTATGTTTCTATGACTTATCGCTTCTTCCTGGTATGCACTTTGTGGCTGTCCTTTTGCAGTCGAGGCTCGAACGACGTGTTCTGTGAATGCCACCATAGTGGCATTTACTGTGCGGAATGAAGTTTCTCGCTTCCATTGCTCATTACCTTGGCATTGTTGCAATATCTATACGCATTGCACAATCCCTGCCGTATCTTCCAGAGGAAGCAAGTTGGAATCTCAATCAAAACCAGACAGCGACAAACCCCCTCGACTATTCGGGTCAGTGGGATGGCCATACATACAACCCTTCGCCAGAGAATTGGCGATTCCCCTTTTACACGATATTCCTCGACAGATTCGTAAATGGTGATCCGAGTAACGATAATGCAAATGGCACACAGTGGGAACATATCTTGACCTCCAACGAGTTCCGCCATGGCGGTGATGTTCTTGGGTTAGTTGATACGTTTGATTATCTTCAGGGAATGGGGATCAAGGTGCGTCTGTTGCTTCAGAAAGACTGGATGTGAAGAATTTATTGACCATATCCAGGGCGTCTATCTTGCCGGAACACCGTATATCAACTTCCCTTGGGCTGCGGATGGATACTCCCCGCTCGACCTGACTCTGCTTGATCATCACTTTGGTACGATCGAGGACTGGCGCACAATGATAGCTGAGGCGCATCGACGAGGGATCTATGTTCTTTTTGATAATACCTTTGCAACGTATGTGAGATCCATCTGCGCAACCTCCGATGTCGTCTGCTGATTGTGGATAGGATGGGCGATCTTATCGGTTTTCAGGGTTTCTTGAACAAGTCCGCACCAATCAACCCCGACGAGTACGACTATGTATGGAAGTACGACCGTCAATACTGGGACTTTCAGCCTGGAAATGAAGTTGAAAGTGAATGTCTTTGGGAGTATCCTCGGTTCTGGGATGACGACGGGACGGGGTTGATCACCACAACCCTTGGTCCTTCATGTCGAAATAGTGAATTTGATCAGGTAACCTTCATCATTTCTTTCGAAATTGAGCATTACTGACCTATACAGTATGGAGAAGTTGCCGCCTTTGGAAACTACACCGAATGGGAAGGGCAGATAGCCAAATTTGCATTTGTGCAGGATCGTCTACGCGCATGGCGACCGGACGTGCTGGCCAAGATCAAGCACTTTTCGTGTCTAACCATCACCATGCTTGATATCGACGGATTCCGCGTTGACAAGGCTCTACAAGTTACTCTTGACTCTCTGGGAGAATGGTCCGAGTATATGCGGGATTGCGCCAAGCAGGTGGGAAAGGAAAACTTCTACATTCCCGGAGAGATCGTGGCAGGAAACGCTTTTGGTTCGCTCTATATTGGTCGCGGTCAACAGACAAATCAAACCAAAACCAACATGACAGAAGCTTTTATGACGACAAACAAGACCGACAAGTCAGATGAAGATCTGTTTTTGAGACCTGCGGAGAGGTCTGCGTTGGATGGGGCGGCGTTTCACTACACGTTATATCGTGGTCTGAGCCGGTTTCTAGGGTTAGTTTCTCCCCTCAGCACTCTCAGCTTACTCAAGCTGAAATCTTTTTGTTTAGTCTAGACGGCACCTACACTGCCGAAGGCGACCCGCCAGTCAACTTTGTGGAGACATGGGATGGTCTTGTGGAAACCAACGATATGGTCAACACGAACACCGGTAAATTTGATCCTCGCCACCTGTTTGGTGTCACGAATCAAGATGTCTTCAGGTGGCCAGGTATCAAAAACGGGACCCAAAAGCAGAACTTGGGTCTATACGTCGCTTCGTTGATCATGCCTGGAATCCCCATCATCTCCTGGGGCGAGGAACAGGATTTTTACGTACTGGACAACCAGGCCGACAACTATGTCTTCGGCCGTGGGCCCATGACATCTGCTCAGGCATGGCAGCTGCACGGATGCTACAAGCTGGGGTCATCGAAATACGTTGACTTCCCGCTTGACCGCTCACTGACCGGATGTGAAGATGATTCCGTCAGTCTCGATCACCGCGATCCTTCTCACCCAGTGCGAGGCCTAATCAAGATGATGTTTGAGATGCGTGAAAACTATCCCACTCTGAATGATGGCTGGTACCTGCAGCAATTGTCAAACCAGACGTTTGACATTTATCTTCCGGGCAGTAATGGGACAGCGACCGAGACTGGAATGTGGAGTGTCATGAGATCACGTTTTGCGGATACGCAGAATTTCGATGGCCAAGGCCAGGGGAATACGAGCGTCTGGCTGTTGTATTCCAATGACAACAAAACAGTCGAACACCAGTTCAACTGCAGCAGCAAAGACGCTTTGATCTCGCCATTTCCCATGGGGACAACGGTTAAAAACCTCTTTCCACCGTTCGAGGAATTGACCCTGGCCAACAGCTCGATTAAGCTCGGGTATGATTATCGTTCTGAAATTAATTCCTGTTACTGACAATCAAATAGATTTGAAGGGTCTGACATTCCCAACGGGTGTTATCCTAACCTTACTATGCCGGCCTGGGGTTTCAAAGCCTTTGTTCCGAAGGATAAATTCGTACAGCCTTCCCCATATATAACACGCTTCTCCCCAGGACATGACGCTCGACTTTTGCCCCAGGGAACAAGTGGTGAGACAGTAAGAATTGGCTTTGAGTTCTCTCAGGAGATGGATTGCCGAGACATCACCAACTCGCTGACGATCACGTCCAAAGCGCTTCACGACGAGAGCCCGCAGCTTAACACGACGTCGGTCTCTTGTAAATCCATTGAAGAGACTGATATTGTGACATGGCCCGGGGCCCTTACTAGTGTTTTCAGCTATGAGGTAGATTTGGGCAATGTCTTTCCAGGGGTTCACAGAGTCACACTTAGCAACGTGACTACAGCAGACGGAAATCAATCCACAGGAGTGAGTATATGCCTCGCTATAAAGGTCAAAAAATTCAGCATACTAATTCAGTCGGACAGTCCGTCGACCACTTTCTTTTCCGTATCGGACAGACAAACAATCCGATGGTCTGGCCACAGTTGGCAAACTACAGCAGAACGCTACTGTTCGACAACCCCTCATCTGAGACTGACCCCTTATCTGTGATGCCACAGGCTCCTGGTGCAGACATGTGGCGATACTCACTGGATTTTGGAGCTACATTCAGTGGCTGGATGACATACACTGGTTTCAACACGTCGATCCCAGGCAAAAACTGGAGCGGCACTGCGAAGCAGGCCTGGGAAGGAGAACATATCCTTGCCCAATACTGGAGCAAGTTGACCGGCAGTAGTGCACATTGGCAGCATGGAGACACGCAATGGGCATACAAGCCCCCGCGTCGTTTCCCAAACCTCTTCATCGAAGGCGAGTTCAACCAGTTCGGATATGACGCTGGCTATTCCAACAAAATGGCTCTTAGCAACGACACTGGCGTATGGGAAATCCACTTCATGGGCGAATGGCCCGTGCAGGTTGCATTCAATGCCTGGGGATTAAACGAAGACGGTCTGCCTGATCAAACACAGGTATTTGGGGACATTGATGGAGACAACGTTCTGGATCAGGTCCCTCCAGTCACGCTGCTGAGCAATGTTTTCAACGTTACCCTACCACCACCTTCGCCCTATCTTTCCTTCAAGCTTTCGGTGAATGACGGCAATCTTAGGGTTTACGCTACGCCCACAGGATCCAGGTGGGTTCAGCTGGCCATATTTATCGTGCTAGCAATTGTGCCTGTCGCCACCGCTGTCGGCGCGGTGTATGTTTACCTGAAGGCATTTTACCAGGTCAAATTCAACCAAATCGGTGTCACGGAAAAAAGATCAAGCATGGCTCCACTGGTGAACGTCTTTCAAAAGGTCACCCATCGATCTCATGACATGGAGACCAATCCTGGACTTGCTCTAAACAATGTGGACCTGTTCCCATCTGAGAGTGGAGGCGCCGTCGGTGCCACTGTTAACACCCGCCGACGAACCGTGCTCATTGCAACCATGGAATATGATATTGAAGATTGGGCCATTAAGATCAAAATAGGTGGGCTCGGTGTGATGGCCCAGCTCGTGGGGAAACATCTGAGCCAGCATGACCTGATATGGGTGGTCCCTTGTGTCGGAGGCGTTGACTACCCCAAGGACGATCCCCGTGAGCCGATGGTGATTACCATTCTTGGTAATAACTACCAAGTGGATGTCCAGTATCATCGACTGCAAAATATCACGTACGTCTTGCTAGACGCGCCTGTGTTTCGAGCTCAGTCCAAATCAGAGCCGTACCCTGCCCGCATGGACGACCTGAATTCGGCTATATTCTATTCGAGTTGGAATCAATGTATTGCTGAAGCCATCAGGAGATTTCCGGCTATCGACCTCTATCACATCAATGATTACCATGGCGCCGCTGCCCCTCTCTATCTTCTACCTCGCACTATTCCATGCTGCCTGTCTCTGCATAATGCTGAATTCCAAGGACTCTGGCCAATGAAAACCACACAGCAAAATCTAGAGGTTTGCAGCGTCTATAACCTTGACCATTCATTGGTGAAGAAGTACATACAATTCGGCGAAGTCTTTAACCTTCTTCATGGAGCTGCCAACTATCTGAAAATCCACCAAAACGGATTCGGCGCTGTTGGTGTCTCCAAGAAATATGGCAAAAGATCTTATGCCCGATATCCGATTTTCTGGGGTCTAAAGAACATTGAAGCGCTACCAAATCCCGATCCATCTGACATCGCCGACTGGAATCACAATGCAAACGACAATCTCGAAGACGTTGTCATCGATGCAGAGTTTGAAGCCAGTCGTGCTGCACTCAAGAGACAAGCGCAAGAATGGGCAGGTCTCAAAATTGACCCAGAGGCCCAGCTGTTTGTGTTTGTCGGTCGTTGGTCAATGCAAAAGGGCGTTGATCTGATTGCAGACATCTTCCCCTCCATTCTAGACGCTCACCCGAGTGTCCAGTTGATGTGCATTGGTCCAGTAATTGATCTCTATGGAAGGTTTGCTGCGTTGAAACTGAATCGACTCATAGAACTCTACCCTGGGCGGGTCTATTCCAAGCCAGAGTTCACTGCACTACCGCCCTTCATTTTCAGTGGCGCTGAATTCGCGCTGATTCCTTCGCGTGATGAACCGTTCGGTCTAGTGGCCGTGGAATTCGGCCGGAAAGGAGCGTTGGGTGTGGGATCACGGTAGGTTGGCCAGACTCGAGTATACCACCAGTGCTAACCTATGTTTCTTCAGTGTTGGTGGTCTTGGGCAGATGCCAGGATGGTGGTTCACAATGTGAGTTTCATTCTCTCACGATATGTTCAGACTAACCCATTCTAGCGAGTCTATGACAACCAAACATCTTATCCAACAGTTTAAGATGGCCATCAATGACGCTCTGAAATCGTCTCAGGCGACTCGAGCGCTCATGCGTGCACGATCCAGCAAGCAGCGTTTCCCCGTAGCACAGTGGGTTGAGGATCTGGAAATCCTGCACGCCACTTCAATCGAAAAACACGCCAAGTACTCTAAACCACACGATCGCAGCTCATGGAGGATGTCCAGTGGCAGCACTCTTGTCCCAGAAAGCATTCGCAAAGTCTCGTCGAGCTCAAAAACTAGCCGCGAACAGAGCCGATCACGCAGCTCCACTGTGTCTGACCCGCCAAGCAGGCCGATCACGTCTGATATGAGACTGTCTGTACCTAGACCATGGTTTGACCACTCCCTCTCGCCGACAAATCCGTCTTCCAATCTAAACATGTCCGACAACGAGCCCGATTCTGACACCGACCCAAAACGCAGACCCATGTCCTCCGACCCTTCCACAGATTCGCGAATCATTTACTCTGCGGGAAGCGATGGGGAAGATCTCGAGTCCATATCTGGGCCTATCCGAGAGGATGGCAGTACTCGTCCATCGTCACTTATGACACCTACTGTTTATTTTGCTCCATCTGGTGCCAGCACACCACCTGCCAGCGCACAATCAGAAGACGGTCTGCCAGGCCGAAGAGACGCAGGGGCATCCATGATGAGTCTGGTCAGCGTCGACGGTATAATAAAAGAGAAACAAGACTACAATCTCCAGAAAGTCGATCCATTTTTCACAGATGCGAATAATGAGTATGCGGAAGTGTTTGAGAAAAAGCTTGCGGATCTGAATGGCAAGAACTCCCAAGACCAGCTCTGCATCGAAGAGTTTCTCGAGAAGAGCCAAAAAGACTGGTTCAATCGATACCGCGATGTCAAACTGGGCAAGTCTCCCTTGCCGTCTCCTGCTCCCTCTGTCTTTCGCATCAAGATCCGTGAAACCGGTGGACCGGAGAGTCCACCAATTCCTGCTCCAGGTGCAGACCCAAAAACCGAGCAATTCCTTCTCCCAAACTACTATGTTCCTCCCACTGGCTTGAAGCGTTTTATGTTGATGAAGCTAGGCGATTGGCCCGTGTACTCCATTTTCCTCGCTATCGTGAGTTGTAACCCTACCAAGATTTTCATTACAGCGGTTAACAGTATTCTTTAGGGCCAAATCCTTGCCTTGAACTCGTATCAGATCACACTCCTGAACGGTGAGATTGGAGAGACGGCTGAAAAGCTATACATTCTGGCATCCATCTATCTGGCCTCTTCGATCATATGGTGGATGGTCTTCCGTTTAGTCCCCTCGGTCTACGTGTTGGCGGTTCCCTTCTTTGTACGTTCGCGTTCCTCTTTCTGGCCCACCCAATTGCAAGCTAACTTTCCGCAGATATACGGATTTGCCTTTCTGTTTGTCGGTCTTGCCGCCATCCCTAACGGCATTAGTCGAACATGGCTACAGAACGTAGGAATCGGCTTGTATTCATTTGCATCTTCGAGTGGTTCGATTTTCTTCGCCCTCAACTTTGGAGATGAAGGTATGCAACAATTCTTTCAGGAATCACGGCAGTTATCTGACTTTCTTTTCCAGGTGGAGCGCCTCTGAAGTCTTGGATTTACAGAGCCACCGTCATCCAGGGCACTCAGCAGTTATTCATCAGTTTCCTTTGGTACTGGGGTAGCTGGATGGCTGCTCTCAATCAAACGGGTAGTACGCAGTTCAGCCTTGCCATGACCAATCCAGGTGCTTTGCTCGGGATCGGACTCGGACTAGCCTCCCTTCTGTGGCTTTTGGGGGTCCTGGTCTTCTTTGGACTTCCTTCATATTATAGACAAACACCAGGTCAGGTGCCGACATTCTACCTATCGCTCTTCCGCCGTCGCATAATTCTTGTATGTCCCTTCCAGTTCTCCCTCAAGCTAACTTTTATTCTAATGCGGGATTTCACAGTGGTTTTTCTACATGGTTTTCATATCAAACTACTGGCTATCGGCACCTTATGGACGAAACTGGCTCTATCTCTGGTCCAGCAAGCATGCAGAGGTGTGGCAAATTGTGCTCCTTGTCCTCTTCTTTTTCATCGTTGTCTGGGCGGCAGCTCTCTGGGTCTTCCACGTCTTTTCCAAGAGACACGCCTGGTTCATCCCGATCTTTGCCGTCGGCCTTGGTGCTCCTCGATGGGCCCAGATCCTGTGGGCAACCTCCAACATAGCCACGTACATCCCCTGGGCCGGTGGTCCCGTAGCCGGAGCTCTCCTTGGTAGAGCACTATGGCTCTGGCTTGGAGTTTTGGATTCCCTTCAGGGTGTCGGTAAGTTTCTTCTCGCGGCGAAATAAAAGTAACACAAACTGATTCACGCCAATTCAGGATTTGGGATGATTCTCCTCCACACAATGACTCGATTCCATGTCACCTTCACACTCCTCGCCGCGCAGGTGGTCGGTTCTATTGCGACTATCCTTGCCCGCGCGACAGCACCGGATAAATTAGGCCCTGGTGATGTCTTCCCTGATTTTTCCGCTGGCGTCACAGCCGGCTTGGCAAAGGCAGACTTCTGGGTCTGCCTTTTCTTCATGATATCCATCAACGTGCTCTGCATCTTCTTCTATCGCAAGGAACAACTCGCGAAACCTTGATCGCTGTTCCAACCTTGAACAGGCTTTCTTTTATTTGGCTTTTCTTTTGTGTTGCTTTTCTTTTTTACATTCACTGAACATTTTGAGGCGTTGGTATTTTGATTGAAGGACTAATTGTAATAGAGTGGGTTGCATTTGCTGGGGCGCGATAGACTTTGTGAAGGTCACCCCATGTTTTGGATTTGTATATAGTGTATAGAAAGACCGCGAGTTTACACGTTCTATAGGTGTTCAAACTTAATTCCCATTTTCATGTGATTCTGGATAGGCAATGATGCTTCCAGTCTCAAATCAAATTCATTTTTTTTCACCTTAAAACCATTTCCCATTCGATTGGATTTTTTGTCACGCGTGGCGAGCGGCGCCTCCCGATCGCGCGAGAATTAACATTATGGAACGGTACAGCCCACACCAACATAGGACGGGTGACTTTAATTGAACAACACAGAGTTTAGTTGATAACTTCACAGCCCATATTTAGCGTAGCTTGGTAGTTGTAATTCAGCTTATGGTCATTAGTAGGGCGCCCAGTAAGTACAAGTGTAACAGCTCCCTACACCAGCCACACCTGTGTACTCGGACATGGACGCAAACACCCCCAGATTTACCTTTTTGATTCGAACATGTATAGCGTCTTCAGAATTTTCGTTTTCGTGGGGGATGGTATAAATAGTACATAAATATCAGAACGCAGGTCAGTTCACCCCTTCTGAAAGTTCAGCTCTCTACCGGTGAGCTGACCTGTAGTCACCATAAATATGACACATCGGAACAGTGCTTACTTTTTTAATATTCGAGATATTAGGTGGCATTGTTTATGGACATCAATTACCACGCTACTATAAAAGTGGTTAGTGGAGGGCTCAACTAACTTCGTGGGTCTGTTTCAGGCCTAGTCAGGGGGAACTGGTGATTCCGAGCCCTGTGGTCAATAATGATGCATATATTACCATGATGGCCCCTATTTTCTTTGCAAATTGCAGCTGCTCGAGTTTGTTATTCTTGCCACCCTTTTCAAGATAGCACAACTTTATACATTCTTTTATACCACTCTTTTATTTCATTATCGTTATTCCATTCTTTTCCTTCATTCTCTTACTCTAGTTGTGCCGTCCATTTCCCAGTCTCTCGTTGTTACCCAATGTGTCACATTTTTTTCTCGTTCCTCGTGGCCTTCTGCCTTGGCACGCGCTGGGCGGTCGCTGCTTTAACATCAGGAGAAATTGCCAACTCTCTCAATGAATTAGCACAACAAGGATTCGCTGCTAAGGACCTCGTATTGGAAATTAATTCCACTGCGGACGCTGGTCCAATTCCGGTAAGTGAGGTTCTCGAGATCAACGAATGGGAGCTCATAATAAAATTCAGGATATCTATACTGAGATAGACACGATGGTCACTGTAGTTCTAACAGATGTAGAATTTATGGTGAACACGCCGATCATTACTGATCAGGCGGAGGAGCAGGACGTCTATGAGGGATACTCCAATGTAGGTTGATGACGAAGAATACGTCAGTCAGAATCATGTATACTTAAGGACGCTAGTTCGTACAATCCCTCCTCGAGCTCATGGACGCCTTTTCGAGCAGCGCAGCGCAGTTGAAATCCATCAACCAAACAACCAAGGACAAGGTTCCCTCTGAAATTCGCATTTTGCAAAGTGCCGTGGACGTGAGTTTCTTGATTAATTCTTTGCGGCGGCCTGAGTAAATTGCCAATAAGATGCTGACAACTCACAAGGCCTACTTCTACAATATCATCGGTCTTTTTCCAGCCAACAGCTCGTACAACGCCCAGGCCAACAACCAGAAAGCCCAGGTGGATACGCATTGCTTCCAGGCTGTCTGGGCATTTCATCTCGGTAATAGCAACGGTAATCAGTCTACTTATCAAGCGCGCAACAACAGGTCCCTTCACTCTCGGTGGATGAAGCGCGGTTCCTCGTGATTTTAGACTATGACTTGCATAATACCTAGGCTTTTACTTTGGCTGGGGGATTGGAAAGAAGAGACTTGGATTACTGACAGTTGCCTCGTGATATGCTTGAACCTTGGATATTTCTTTTCTAGAGGAATAGGTGTTTTCTTTACATACCTTGACTCCCAGCATTAGCAGCATCAGTTCTCGCGAATGAGTAGCAGCACTTGAGCTCCTAGGATATATTTCTGTCTTACCAACCTTGGAATCACATTGGTAAAATGAAAGGTCTGAGATCTTCTAGGATATCCAGACTTTATAGATGAGATATTTTTTAATTGCTGTTAGAGTATGACAGGCAAGTGAGGGGACCACATGGTCCGTGTTTCAAGACGGATCGTGTACGACCATTATTCATGGGCGGTTAGATAGTCCAGTAGTCATGATCGATGAGTTTAGAATATTTTCCCTAGACATTATAGAATCAAGAACTGAGGTATGGATATTTTCCGCAACTATGTAGAGACAGTATCGTTGATGCGAGACTTGGCGAGTTGAACAGGTGGCAAGACAGGACTCGGAAAAAAAGTAAAATAAATAAAAAATAAATAAATTGAAAGCCGCAACGCGCGATGTATGCAATGGTAGTGCGTGTTAGGTATAGTGCCTGATTAATCTCGGGGGTCGGTGGTAAAATTGTTCTAGTGATGACTACGCCGGACCGTCGGCTTTTGCTTACTTTTCATCGGGATTGAAATCAAGGCCGAAAGTATGCTGACAAAGTGCTGCCGACCGGGCTCCGAGACAAACCTTAAACGATACAGTATATTCGCCGATGACGTCATTCTTGTTGACGAGAACTATATAATAGTTGTTTCATGACGATAAATTATAGGTATTCATTCAAGCACAGCACAGTTACTAGTCTACTTGTCTATCAGAAACCTGTTCACTTTCACAAACATCCATCATGGCAAAACTTCTTACCGTTTTCGGCGCTACCGGACAGCAGGGCGGCTCTGTTATTCGTGCTGTTTTGCAGGCCGAAACCCTTTCTAGAGAGTTCAAGATTCGGGGTATCAGTCGTGATACTTCGAAGCCGGCAGCTCAGGCTCTTTTGAAGCAGGGAGTTGAGCTCGTCTCGGTAAGATAGCAGCAATTTTTCGAAAGGCAGATCATTCGATTGTTTACTAACAACATACTTAGGCTGATATGAACTCCAAGGAGTCGTTGATCAAAGCTATCGAAGGAAGTCATTCGGTCTTCCTCGTCACTACTCCGGCTTGGGGTGTCGCTGGTTCTGATGCTGAGCTTGTGCACGGCAAGAACGTCGCCGATGCTGCAAAAGAGGCCGGAGTCCAGCATCTCATCTTCTCCTCTCTCCTTGATGTCACCAAGGAATCTGGCGGGCGACTCAAGCATGTGCCTCACTTTGATCAGAAGGCACAGGTCGAGCAGTACATTCGGTCAATTGGTGTCCCCGCTACCTTTGTCTTGCCAGGCTATTTCATGACTAATTACACTTCATTTGGAATGCTGCGCAAGGGCGATGATGGTGTTTATACACTGGCTTACCCTGTTGGCAAGGATGCTCAATTCCCACTCATTGATATCGCAAGTGATCTTGGTACGTAGAGTTTTGTTTACACTCTGAACAGGGCTAACGGAAGACTTTCATCAGGCAAATACGTCGCAGCTGCCTTGCGAAACCGCGCCGAAGCACTTGGCGCCCAAATTTTCGCCGCAGCGGACTACTACACCCCCACTCGCATTCTTGCCGAGTTTGAGGAGGTCACTGGAAACAAGACTCGGTTCGTGCAGGTGGACTCTGAAACTTACAAGGGCTTCATTCCTGGGCCTATGGGTGAGGAAATGCTGGAGAATCACCTGTTCATCGAGAGCCCTGGTTACTACAAAGGTCAAAGCTTGAAGGAGAGCCATGATTTCCTTGAAAAGGCTGGTTTCCAACCCACGACTTGGAAGGCTTACTTGGAAGAGAACAAGTCCTCGTTCTAAAATGACCGAGGGCGACATGTGGAGTTTCTATATCTGCTTCCAGTGGGTGAAATTTTCATTGTGACGGGCAGTCGTCATGGATATAGAGCTAGCCAGGGAGTTGAGCCGTGTGTGGGGCATATGACATCTTACTGATGCTCTATCGAAACTGTGTATAGAATCAGACATAGCCATGCTTGTCTCGATACAGATATTCGATCTTGTATACAATGAAATGGATGTAGCCGATGTCACCGCTCTCTGTTTCCACTGCTCTGCTTGCTCCTGCTCTACTATTTCTCCTTGTTCCAGAGTGTGGGGTAAATACTATATTCTGTAGGGTGATGATGCTCAAACGGCGATAATAGAAGTCGGATTGAAATATTCACGTTCCTCCCAACGGTCTCCCAATGTAGTGTATGCTGTATAGAGACAGCTATCCAAATTACTTAGTTGCAGTGACTTACTGAACCCGCTATCTTTCATTTTATCGATGTAATTATCATTGAAGAGACCCCGGAATTATAAGTTGATTTTAGATTGTCACAAAGAATAGAACTCTAATTGTCCGTTAGACGTAGATTAGACGTAGGACAAGTCACACGTTAGGGTGTACGGGCCCCACACCGTTCAGATTCCAAGGACAGCTACTACTGAGTATGTGTGTGCCCCTGAGAGAAAAAGAACAGCGACGATCATCAGCTACTCTATAAGGTCCCGATAAGAGATCAATTTTCACACGACGCGTGAAGTCCAATTATCTTCAGTAGCGCGCCAAGCCTTAGCCATAGCTGTCCAGGGCCTGACGCTCTTTCGCCAGCATTCTCAACTGAATCAATCCAGTGCTTATATTACGACTAAGAAAATAAGGGATTGCATATTTCAAGGTTGATATTAGCCACTGAAAAAAAAACGGGTCATTATGTGATCCCAGTCCGTTGGGTCGGTTAATCAGCAAGCTCTCAGCTCCGCCTGACTAAGAAACCTTGAAACTTTCCCTTCGACATTATTGTTGAAACCATCAAATACCATTGAATTACTATTCCGATGGGGGGAAAAAGTATCATATTCAATGAGTGCTGAAGACTGAAATTAATACGTTGTCCGACAGTCGAGCCTGGATGTCTCAGACTAACCCCTCATCCCGGGCCATCTCCAGTCCTCAAGGAGGGAGCTCATATAAACGCAGTTGTATCCGATGCAACCAGAGGAAAGTCGGATGTGACCGAAATCACCCCTGTGGTCGATGTGTGGAATCGGGGGTCGAATGCAATTACCCGGGGAACAAGCGAGCTCCCCGCAAATTGAAACGGCCTCCAATATCCGACATTATGGCCCACCTAAAGGAGTTGGAGGAGGAGGTTAAATGGCTGCGGTCTACATCGACTGCCAATCAATCCAATATCAGCTCTCGGTCGAGTGTCAATGACGCAAGTCGTCGGAGTAAAGATACCAAGCAGCCGGAACACCCAAGGGGCAGGCTGGTTATTCGGGGTGAGCGAAGTCGTTATATGGATGACGAGGCCTCGGTCCTCATTGGGGATAAAGTAGGTCTTGCGTTCTTTTGTACAAATGTTTTGTGACTGATCAGCGGTAGATCCGAGCATTACAGGAAGTCTATGATGAATCTTTGGATACAGAGAGCTTTGCCCACCCTACCAACGCCAATGCCAATGCCAATGCCAGTCTTATGTCTGATCCGTTCATTGGAATCTTAGACTCGAATCAAGATGCACATTTGGACATGAGTCATATTCATTTCCTTCAGCCTTTCAAAATTCGGGCACTCTGGCGCGTCTTTCAGGATAATGTGGCACCCTTGATTGTCATTCTGCACAAACCCTCCATCGAGGCTATTCTAGATGATTATTGTGCTAACCCCGATTCGGCCTTGCAGACAGAGCAAGAAGCTCTTATTCTTGCCATCTGTTTTGCGGCCGTGGTGAGCATGACACAGCAGCAGCGTTCCTCAGTTCTCAGTGACGGTCACGGTGCCTGCATCCATCAGTATAGAGTCGCCGTGGAACACGCTTTGGCAGGCGCCAACCTGGTTAGCACCCAGGACATGCGTGTCTTGCAGGCTGCTGTCTTGTTTCTGTTATGCCTTCGCCAGTGCAGTGATTTGGAGCGCGTATGGGCCGAAGCAGCGATTGTGGTCCGTGTCGCACAGCGTCAAGGAATGCATCGTGATGGCCAGCAGCTGGGACTGACGCCATTTGAGGTCGAGATGCGTCGCCGATTATGGTGGCATATATGTATTATGGACATGCTTTGCTCGGAGGATCAAGGGACTGATACCCAGATCCGGCCTGGGATGTTTGATACCAAGCTTCCATCAAATATCGACGGAGACGAACTTACACCAGAGATGACTAGTCTACCACCTTTGCGACCGGGGTATACTGATATCACATTGTGTATAATTCACTGCGAGATGATTTCCAACTTATACTGGGCCGGCAAGTCTCTCGACCAGGGCGTGCGGCAGTCGTGCATGCCCGAGAAGGACAAAATGTTATCCAATTTGGCAAACCGTCTCGAGGAGCAATATTTGCGCAAATTTGACCTGGACATCCCAATTCAATGGATGACGGCTGTGATTGCCCGACTCATGCTGTCCAAAGCTTGGCTGGTGCATCGCCTGAACCTCTCAGCGCCAGATCAAGATCCCCTGGTCACTCAGAACGACGAAATCTTCAATATGGCGGTCGAGATTCTCAAGTTTGCGACGTTGCTACAAAATAATGAGATAACGACCCAGTGGGTATGGCTTAGCAAAAGCTACAAACAACAACACGTGGTGGCATTCATCCTCTCCGAGCTCTGCGTGCGACCTATTACGCCTGAAACGGAGCATGCCTGGGAGTTGGTGACAAAGATCTATAACGAATGGCTGCACGAGAGTCTACAGACCAATTCGATGCTTCAGAAACCCCTGTCGCACCTGATGGAACGCGCGGCGCTCTCGCGAAAGAGAAAGTTGGCAGAGCCTGAACCTTCTGAGGGTCACCGTGTAGTTGAACGGCCTATGGGTGCGGTAGCAGAAGCTGCCCAACGGACTTCACAACCTGCTGCGTCACAAATAAGCATTCCTGCTCCAAATCCCTTTGCGGAAACAGGTATGGGCACGGGGCTCGGAGGTCCTAATGTAGGCTCGTTAGAGGGTCATGGTTTTGACACCGATTCTATGCCCTTTGAAGTGGAAGAATTATCTTTTCCTATACTGGATTGGTTGAATGGATCTTTATTGTGATATCCAACCTAATAGAGATTGAAATGGTCCTTGAACTTTGCATACCAGATAGTTTGTGCAGTACATATAATTTGTGCTGTAATCACCGAATAAAGAGAGAATTATGCATTGCTGTGGATTCTCTTCCGCTCAATGTATGGTATATGGAGACCGTCTTACGCGCTGCACTTGTAAATGCACGTGGAATCCATGCCAAGATGTCCAATGGTGAGAGAAACGCGCTCAAAGATAAGTTCAACGATTCAGAGAGTGATTTACAAGTTTTTATTATCACATATTCACTTTCTTTGGGTTGGGTTTGAATCTGCACGAGGCATGCGACTGTGTGACTCTGACCGCACCTGGTCTTAGCTGGAGCCAAGAGGCCCAAGCAGCTGATAGATGCCTTCGAGTAAGTTTCCTGAGTATCATTAGAAAGCAGTCCCATTGATACTAATTCTGCCTTTTAGATCACCTAAAAATTCGATCTTACAGTTCTCCGTGTCTATACAGAAGATACGTTTGATCAATTTCGAAATACCAAGCAAGCCCAAAAGGCTTCGCTGGTGCTGGCTGTGAGCGCGAGAGATCCAACCATTGAAAGCTTAATCCTGAAGCTTTTGTAAAGACTCCGAATTGCTGCCGAAGAACTTCGTGCCTCAGAGGAAGGCCAGGAAATCCTTGACCTAGCTAAATCTGCGCAGGATTATACTGTTGTGGAGTCTGCAGCAGAACACGAGCATGAATCTCAGTCAGGCTGTAACAAGAGAAGTCACACGCGCCGAAAGCATGGCCATGGAACATCTGATTATGAGGCCTTTGGGAGTGACATAGCAGATGAAGAGGACGATATTTCAGATCAAGGCTCAGTAGTCCCAGACCATGGACTTGACCTAGTGGAAAGCCTCCGAACTTCAAGTCCCCGCATATCCGCGGCTGTCAAACACATCGAACATGTCATGAGCTCTGCTAGACCAAGTGAGGAAGAGAAGCAAAAGCTCGCACTCATGATGTTACAGGAAGGTAAAATCTGGCAGGCGCGTGACCTGCGGATATCAACCACCCCGAGTGGTTTCAAATTGGGCTTCGTGCCCTGTTGGATGAAGGAGATCAATAATTGAACACCACAAAATTGGTTGGACAACTCATTAGCCCACATCTGGGATAGTGCGGTAATTGTAATTCAGAGTAGTAATCTTATCGAGTACATACCCAGTGTAGTGGGGAACGCTCGAGGCAAGTGGTATATCTGCGAAATAGGGACCACGTCCAAGTTCGTCCATTGGGGGCAGTGGGAGATAAGAAAGGAGACCTAGGGGTGACTTGGAGAAGAGAAGATGGTCTGAGTTGCTTATCCCTGCACGAATGCGCTTAGTTATAACGTAATTGGTAAGCGAGTCGCCCATGTAAGCGGCCCGCCCACCCTATCTAATTTTGATAATTCAAACTAGTATAATTCAACCAAAATAACGTAATAATGAAAATCTAAGCAATTTAATCAAATTTGGACAATGTGTTCTCTTATGACCCTGGATATTGCACTCTGAGCACCTTGGTGGAGCTCGTCGTCGCGTTTCTTCACCTTGTGATTGACCGGTTGACTCGATATCTTGAGGTTCAAATTGAGGTATTATAGCAGTTTGAGCTAATTGTTCAAGCTCACCTGCACTTAAACCTTCAGGTCGAACGATTAACTGCCTCGATCGAGTCTGCTTTCGCTTCTGCTTCTCGTTGGCAGCGCGTAAATCATGATTTTCTTATGCAAGAATTATCGCGTTTTGCATCGTGATTTCACAACCTTTAATAAGTTGGTCTAAAGCACGATTTGATGGGCTTTAAGGGCTCTTTAGACGTTGATTTAAGAGCTTTTTGATTAAAGATGCTTGTCGATGGAGTTACTTAAGTGTTCGAGGTGGTTTAGGGGTGAAATTTCGACTTGATTCGCTTCCACGACTTATTGGTGGCGTTAGAGTCCGGATATAGATATTAAGCTTAGAGGTAACTTGATCTAGATTATATAGATATAAACTAGTTGCTGCGAAGCTATTTTTGATCGTCTTTGACTTAAAAGCTTCAAAACGGGCAGTCGGATATACATCGAGGAAGTCAAGCTTATTAATATAATTATAACTAACTAAGCCGCATCCGGTATTCAACAAGTCGACCATATACGCGCTTTAAAATAGCAAAACAGCCAACTAGCCGTCATATAACAACCGAAAATAAGGCGTCACGCGTGAGAACAATGAGATTCTTGTGCTTTACAAACAAGGCGCAATAATTGCATCAGAAGAGGGTGAAAATGGTATTTTAAGGGAATCCAACGGAAAAGGCGAGTCTGGAAGTATAGAAAATAGAAGGCATGTTATTGTAAAGCAAGATTAACTAGACGTTTAAATACATCGAAAGGATCATGTCTGTGACGAACACTCGAACTCACAAAATGCATAATGCGTATGCGATTTCCAAATAATTTGACTGCGGGGATTCGTGATGTCTTCCCACAATTCAGGAAAAATAGGGGTTTCAGCCACCAGAGATATCCCATCTCTGACATTTTATCACGGAACCTTTTCCAAACAATGACGTAAGTCCAATTACATCTATACGATAATCCAGGCTTCCTAGGGGTTCTAAGATTTGTTCACTTGTAAGATATACAAGGTTCTATGAAGTCAAATGCATCGTTGTTTTTTAAGTAAACCTAGGTAATTGAAGATATGGACAACCTTAGCAATTGAATTGAGGTTTAAAAGAACCGCATCGATGTAACCGCCCCTGTAAACTCCCCCATGAAACATTGAAGCTGTCAGCCATTGGGAACCTAATGCCTAGAGTCGTGTTTGGTTGAGGTTGTTCTTGAGCCATAATGACCTCAGTAGATTGATGGTGGCTCATTAGTCTTCATCCTAGGCAGTGAAGGATATCTAATCATGACCCGTTTCAGCATCTTATATTTGATAGTTTGTATATACACGGGGAACTAGAGAATACTCTCCAAACGAATGAAGAGAAAAATGAAGAAAGAAATGGATAGAATGCTTGGATTCTCGGAAGAAACCATTTGAAAGCACTATTCAGACACCTGGAATTCCATGATAGTCATAGCAGACCCATCCGGGCAATGCGAAGACTGTAACTGCAAGTGAGGATCAACTTCGCCTAGAAGCCGCTTAAAATCATCCTCCGTGCGCTCTCGCCCTGCCAACAAACCAAACATGGAAACATCAACATTGCGGATAATCTTCTCTATATAAAGAGGCATGTCAACCCCCGTGGGAAGAACATGTTCAATAACCAAAACCCGGGCTCCTGGACGAAGAGCTGGCGAGAGGTTCCGGATAATGTCTTGGGCTTTGGCATCAGACCAGTTATGCAGGACGAAGCGGAGGATATAGCAATCGGCAACCTGTTTCTGTGGCTGAAAGAAGTCATGTTCCTCAAAGCGGATAGAACTGGCGTATTTGGCTGGTAGTTGCTCCCGAGATCTCGTGATTACCTGACCAACATCTTGGACTGTCGATTTTACATGGGGGTAGCTATCGTAAATAGAGGTGGATACGTGGCCTTCTGATCCACCCATCTGAGATAATCAAGCACTTAGCCTCGAATTCAAATATTTGGGGTTCCGGTAGAGAAGACGGAGACATTACTTACGTCCACAATGGTCTGAACCTTGTTCCAATCGAATCCTCGTGCTACATGCTTGCACTCATAAACTGAGATCGACTGTGTTGAAGCCATGGCGTTGTCGAACTGCCGCTCTTCGTTGGGATGGGTTGCATGATAATCCCATAAAGTAGGCAAAGGTTTTCCTGGTTCTGCCATCGCGACACTGACGCCTGTTTTAGTCTCATCTTTGCCGGTAGGATCTAACTGAAGTGACTCGAACAGCTTAATTGCGGCCGGAGTGGCCACATTAACATTCCATAAGATGCTGTCACGAATGTTCGGGTCACGCAAGCAGGCAGAAGATGCTGAGTTGTGTGCGACAACACCTGGAGAGGGCTCTGATAGAAATCCAGCCGAGATGGAGTATCTGATGAGACGGACAAGGAGTTGATGGGAAACTCCAGTCTTCTCTGAAAGCTCCTGGAATGGAGAGGTTCCCCCAAGGGGAATATACTCGAGAATGTGGAGTCTGATGATTGCTGCAATAGTCCCAAGTTCAAATCCCTATTATAGAAAATCAGCAAGAACATAGAAATAGCGTTCAGGGCTAGGGAGGAATGACCTGTAGGGTGAGGTTTGCTAAACCTTCGGCTGGTCCACTTGCTAGCCGAACGAGGTTCAAGGCAGCGGATAGCAGATCAAGTCGTGCGCGACATCCTTCTGCACTTAGCAAAGGGAAGGAAACCGGGAACGTCTCGTCATCAACAGGTGGCAACTTCATCTTGTCAAGCTCCTTTTGAACTATTGCGGCACTCGATGCAACGGACTGGGCCAGCTCTGCAAGGGAGTGCTGGTGGCTGGGAGGTGAAGACTCAGTGGAGATAGTCATTGCTAAATTTTGTCTATTTTCGCTGATCAAGATTAATGCAAAGTGCACTCAAATTGGGGGGACTCGGAGACAGATGCTGCGAGTGCTTAGGCTGGCGAATTATTGGACGTGTTATGTACCTCGCAGGAATTATTCAGCTAGGTAGAGTACTTGTGAGCATAGACGGACATTTGAGCTTCTCGACTGTCGACACTTAACTGCTAGGTACCACATGTCAGAATCAAGCCAGCTGGCACAATCATAGTCATGCTGCAGGTGGCCACCTGTAGCTGCGGCCTATTTTCCACGGCTGAAAGCAAGGACGAAAATACATAGATCGCCGATCCAGCCCCACCAGGTAAGGCATGGTTATTGGATCTATCCACTTTCAGGTGCGAAAATACAGTGGTGTAACATAGGTATTTGACCTTGGGTACTTCGGGATCCACTTTTAGACTTCCAAATATTACACCTGTAGATTGAGACGAGCGGTCTGCACCGATACCGAGATCAGCAAATACAACATACATTACATACAGTATACCAATGTATCACTTCCAAGGCTGAGTGCTGTCGGGTCTGCCGAGATGACGTGGAAGGCGGAAATGGATTCATTGGTGTTTCCAAGAAGACCTCGGGGAGTATCGCATCCGGGGTCATATATCGCTTACACTTCCGAGTTTTTCATGAAAGCACCACATGCAAAAGAATGCGTTTCCTAATAAAGAACATGCACGCATACCAGAGAAACCCGAGATATCTTGAAAGACAGAGTATTTATGCTACAAAACAAATTTCACTGGTTTCTCCCATGTATGCGGGGTTCAGCTCAATCCGACATCTCCAGACCATCCAATCGCACTTCAGGGTTGCTGCACAAAGCCTTAACAAAGCCTGTTGCTGTATTCAGCAGGCTGGTTGCCATATTCAGATCCATCATTGCACTCGTGTACGCAACGGTGAATTCATGCTCAGCGGCACGAGGAATGGAGTAGAGAAGAAGCTCTCGGACAACCCTGTGCCTGTAGAACAACTCATACTTCTCCAGAACAGCCTCTCCAAATTTCAATCCATTGGATTCCGAGTAGTAATCGACATGCTGATGAAGGACGTAACTTCCAAATTGTTTAGAGAGATCTTGCGAAGTCCAGTCTGTGCAGTTGGCTACAAGATCATCAGGCTCAAATGATTCATGTGCCATCGAGTCTCCATGCTGCTTCTGGATATCATTGAGCAGATCCATGCCCGTCCATGTGTCGAATTGGTGGCGCACACGCACAGGAACAAGGTTCAAGCAAGGTCCAACAATGGTCTCAATTCCAGGGAATGTTTGCGCTCGCCCGTGGGAGTATTGCGCGAAAATAATATCGTCGCTCTTGGAAAACTGCGCGAGCACAAGGGACCATGCCGCTTTGACAACTGTCGCCATAGTAATGCCGTGAGGCGGAGTCGTGGAAGCGATGGTCTTTGTCACATCTAGCATTTCCTCCGCGGGGTCTTCGGGGCCAAATTGGTTCCCGATATATGTCATCGATGATCCATGCAAGAAGTCTTTCCAATATGAAGTCACCGATGGAGTGCGACCGGAGAAATGGTTGTAGACCCAGTCTGTGAACCCGGCTGCTGGGCTTGAAGGTCTCCAGCCCGCATATAGGGCAGCCAAATCGCGGATCATGATCAGCCAGGACTCTCCATCATATTGAACATGGGATAGGCGGAGGACAAGGACATGGTCATCGGAACTATCACGAGCGTTGACGAGGGTGAACTGAATCACTGGATAAGAACTTGGTATTGGCATCCTGTCATCGTGTTGACATATTTGTTGAAGAAGGTCTGCTACCTCATCATTCAGTTCAGCTTCGTAGAACTGAAAGTTTGTATCGATTCTATTGAGAACGATCTGGAGCATTTGACCTTCATGTTCCACGAAGACCGTGCGGAAAATCGGATGTCTCTCGACGAACATCTTACAAGCGGCTTTGAGCTGAGTTCGATCTATCTTTCCCTTGAGATATAATTTGTAGTACTGGCGCGGAAAGGAGCCCATGTACTCTTGCATTTTTGTCATAGGAACAACGTCTTCAATGGTTTGCTTAGAGGAGAGAAGGAGCTGCGTCGCAATGTCTTCGTTGATGACTGCATCGCGGTTGGGAATGTCAAACAATGTCAGTTGAGTGGGGCTATTATATTGAACCTTTGGACCAGGCTCGGTCCGTTTCTGGTCCACCAGATTCTGGAGATCTGATAGGACAGGGTGGCTGAAGATTTCCGCCACTGTCAGGGGAACCCCTTCAGCGCGAACTGCCAATGCTAGTCGCATTGAATTGATCGAATCCCCGCCAATGTGAAAGAAGTTGTCCTGTAACTGGATCTGAGCCATAGGGATATTCAAAACTGTTGCCAGGATGGTTCGGATCGTCCATCCATCGCGACGTTCCTCCGAACTTGTCCCGTTGGTTTTTACAGGATGTGAGACCATGTAGGAGTCTAGGTCTGTTTTAGACAGGTCGGCACCCACATCCCAAAGTCTTAGCCGGTCAATTTTGCCGGTGAGTGTCAGAGGAAGGTACCGAAGCGGGAGGAAGAGCGATGGAATCATATAGTCGGGCAGCATATTAGAAAGTTTCAAGAGGCCTGCTTTACTTCGGCTGAAAAAAGCTTCGCTGCTCGGCGCCAACGGTGATTGAGACACTGAAAAGGCATCATTGTCTGCAGACTCCAGCAGCACAAAGGTTGCTAGTAAAGAGCTTCCGCCACGGCTCTTAGGATGAATCAGTCCTGCGACTGCATGGTGAGCCCCAAATGCCTCCCGTACTTGGTACTCGATCTCGCCCAGCTCGACGCGTTGACCCCGGATCTTCACCTGAGCGTCCCTCCGGCCGAGAAAATAGAGGCTACCGTCGCTCTGAAGTCGGGCAAGATCTCCCGTGCGGTATACCACCCGTCGGGATTCACGAGCGGGTAGCCAGGGTGGATTCCGGTAGAAAGTATCTGCCGTCTTTTCGGACAAGTGAAGGTATTCACGGCCTAGAATGGGCCCCTCAATACAAAGTTCACCGATTCCACCAACAGGAATTAAGATATCCCTGTTTTGGGGATGTGTAACCCAAAGCAAAGAGTTAAATGCATGTCCAACATCTTTGGGATCAGACGAAGGCTCAAGTGAGCGACGCGCAGTGCAAAGCACGGTACATTCAGTCGGGCCGTAGGATAATACCAACTCAGTTATTCCTGACCAGGCCTCTATCATCGCTTGTGTTGGGGTTTCGCCCATGAGGACCAGGTTTCTCAGCCCAGGGACAACATCCGGACTCAGAAGAGCAGCCACAGACGGAGTTGTGCAGAGGAAATTAGCCTTCAGCTGGTTGATGGCACCGATGAGATTGCTGTTTCTATCCTCATCAGAAGGAACGCATACACATCCTCCTTGAAGCAAGGTAGTGAGGTTCTCCATAATACTGATATCAAACGCGTATGATGCAAACTGGAAAACACGCGAATCCCGGTGAATCCCAAAATTCTTTGCTTGGCCCTGGGCTCCAGTAGAGAAAGCAGAGTGCTCTATCACAGCCCCCTTTGGTGTGCCAGTGGAACCAGAAGTAAAAGCCACATAAGCTGGATTACTGGGAGGAATAGGCTTTGATATAGGAGCAGCGTTTGGCCATGTCTCGGCCTCTTTGTCACTAACTTGAACCACATTATCCACTAACGAAGAGGCGGATTCTGCTTGGGTAGCAGAACATATAACTATGGTTGACTTGACTGTGCTGCAAATCCACTGGCGCCTCTGCAAAGGATGGGATGGGTCCAGAAGGACAAATGCCGCGCCAGTCTTCAACACCGCTAGCATTGCGACGGTTGTCCAACGTGACTTTTCAAAGCAGAGCGGAATGAACGTCTCATGGTCCATTGGAAACTTAATCAGATGCCTTGCCAGTTTGGAAGAAAGTTGGTCCAACTCTTGGTACGTAAAGTCGCCATCCCAGGCATTCACAGCAGATGCTGTCGGCTGCTCCAAGCATTTCTGGTGAATCAAATCATGAACGCATGCTTTGACGACTGGGACCTCAGATCCGTTCCAGCGAAGGAGCTTCTTCTGATCATTTGCATTCAACGTCAGAGCCTTTGATAATGGAGCTGTCTTGTCCAAGCCATTCAACTCCGATATAAGGTGTATGAATTGCTGCAGCATTTGTTGAGACTGCCATTCGGTCGAAGAAGAACCGGAATTATTTGCCCGAACAGTAACGAACTCAGACTCAAAAGTGCAGGTCACATTTAAAGTTGAGTCGGTCTTATCTTGTGGGGGCTCTTTTGATATTTCGCCAATTTCGAGGATGCTCGGGATTGAGAATGAACTGAGACGCTCCGCAGCAATTTGAGGCGTGGAAATGTTGTTGAACTGCTCATCCACAGCGTCGAGCGTCTTCTCAAGAGAATCGTCAAGGTGAAGTTCGATGTCGAAGGGTCTTCTTGTTTTGTGATTCAAATCATATTGGACCCTCTCCGAGCCACTAAAAAGGGCCAAAGTGATTGCCCAGGCAAGAGCGAGTGTTACGACCTCAGTTTGGTGGTCTGAACTGGAGGAGGTGGGACGCGAAACTCGGTCGCAAGTCTCGAAAACCGCCATCGCGTTGGACGCAGAGCTGGTCAATGTGTCGGGATGAAGAATGTGATGTTACTAAGACTCGAGCACTACTATTTAATCCGACACACCTCAGCAAGGCTCACAGATTCCCAATTGAAAAAAACAATTGGGTAATCCAATTTAGAAATACCTACATGTACTCGATAGAGGCCAAATACCATAAAAACATCATTCACGGCCTTGGAATTACGATAACTTTCCGATCTATTTACATTACCGCTTGGATTAGTCTAAAGGCTGACTTGTAGATCGTATTTGACTACACGTACAGCTGGAAGTATCTGCACGCTGCAGACTTTAGGGGAATTCTCTGTGGGTCCCTCTGATACCTACGCAAGCCTCAAACTGCGGGCTTCTCTTTATTGGGGAAGATCTCGATCTGCGGGGATCCACCTCAGCTGAAAACGCATCAAAGTCTATCCCGGTTCATTGTCCTGCACGCCAAGTAAACTGACCATGCTGCCTGCTTGGAAATGGCGCAAATCCTGCTTCAAGCTCCTGTGGTGACAGGGGAAATTTGAGCTCGGTATTACTTGCCTTGGATGAATTGGCAGAACGCCAGTGGATGCCAACTATCATTACGTCAGAGTAAAGACGCGGAATAACGATTTGATATTGTGAGGCTCTCGCAGAGGCAATGCACTGATGAATGCTTGCTATCTAATATTCTGGCTACATCACATATGGGCACTTCTCCTGCCTAGCGAGCAGGCTCTTAGCATACTCCTCAAAGCTCCGAGGCGTGAGACTCGGGTACAGTTCTCGCGCATCCAGATAACCCAGATAGCGCCCGTACTCGGGCACACTGTCTCCGCGAATAAACCGATTATTGTTATACTGCAGACCCAGCAGTGTCAAGAAATGCAATTGATTGTCTGGCTCTATCTGGAGTAGCCTCTCCGTGTTGGAAATTGCTTCGAGGTGTTTTGCGGGATCAACC
The DNA here is from genome assembly GCA_030710325.1 of Penicillium sp. 91 TS-2023. Lineage (NCBI taxonomy): Eukaryota > Fungi > Ascomycota > Eurotiomycetes > Eurotiales > Aspergillaceae > Penicillium > Penicillium sp. 91 TS-2023. The sequence continues at coordinate 5,032,025 of JARWGP010000021.1, read as the reverse complement.
TACAGAGTAAATATATTGTTAGATTCTTTCTTGAATGTTCTGATGATCGGGATTTGACCTTTGTAATTTGAACTTTCTCCCCTGAGACCTTCTCCATGATCTGAATGACCTCATTTTGAGTTGCGGTCTGACCGTAGCAGAAGACTTTCTTGTTTATCGTTCGATCATCCGCAATGATGCGGACTGTATACCGAGCAACATCTGCAAGATCTATCATGGAGTCCTTCACATTCCCATCGCCGAAGATCTCCGTGTTCTCGTCAATCATCGCATATTTCACATGACCGGAGGGGAGTTGAGGGAAGCTGGCCTGGTACCAGAATCCTGTATCGATGATGGTGTAGGGGAGATGGAGCTTGAAGATGTATTGGTTGATTATTTCTTTCTGGACATAGTTAGCACTTATCGGAGTACTGATATTGGGATGAAGCATACTTCATCTCGAATCTTCACAACTCCACCAACCGGGCACAGAGTGCTGAATGAACATGGTACAAATCTTTCCACACCGACAGCTTTCGCTGCATCTACCAGGTTTGTTTGACACAAAATCTGGCCTGGAGTGATAGCACTGATAACAATGTTCACGCCACTGAGGAGTTCAGTCAGTTTTCCCAGGGGGTCATTGACATCTCCAACGCGAATTTCAACGCCGCGGTCTTTCAGTGGTTGAACGTTTGGGTGCCCCAGTGACTTTTCACGAATCAAAACAATCACAATCTGAGCAGAAGAAAGATGAGTATTCTGCTGCTAAGCATCCAAAGTGTTTCAAAGTGGCGTACAAATTGCTGAGACAAAAGAATCTCTTGCAGGAGAGCATTGCCCGTAGCTCCTGTAGCTCCAATGAGCAATACAATTTTCCGACTCATTGTGGCACCAGTGAGGAAATGCAGTGGTCTTTGGGGTTGGCCTGGAAAGGACAGCGAAAACAGGGACAGGCTTCAGAGAATGATGCTTTGGGGCAATAGGATGAAGTGCTCATAGATGAAGATATCTCTGAGCTCCAGTCCCTGGAATATTGCACATGCATCTATCCTACTGTACGGAGTAGCTCCGGCCACAAGAGTAGCATCTGGGCTTAGAGATCGGCAGTATTAGTGAGCCACTCGCAAGTAGTCAAACTTATACCGTATCAAAGATTTGAAATATGGTCAGTATTGCCAAGAAATGGGTCGTTCACATGTGCAATTCTCGAGCCCGGTGGCGTGGTTGGGTTATCAGAAAGAAGTGGCGTAAGCTGTCGAAGCTGAAAAGGCGCATGCATATACATCGAACTAACACTCATAGCTCCGTTAGCTGAATATTTGCGAGGTGATGCACAAAGCTCCTTCGCATCTGATCTGTTGCCGATCCTCACTAGTGGAACAAATTACCTATCTAGAGACGGCTGATATGATGTATCTAGAACACCCTTTGAGCGGTGAGATCATTTCAATACGCTACCTGGCCACGAAATGTACAAACCGCATTAGCGTCACTAGCGCCTGATTTTTGTATTTGAGTATTATATACTGTATTTAACAACATTCAAAGCCTTGGGGTCCAAGTTATGACAAAAGCTGGTTTTTACAATATGTGGGGGCTGGCGTGCAAGGCTAGCGCGAAGATTGAAGATCTTTGTAAATTTGGTGGCCAGGCAGTGTACTCCAACCCCATCTCAGCTGTCTTCCGAAACTAACTTACTTTCACCACCCTCGTGTGATTTTTAAAATTATTTCAGGCATCATGGGCTCAATTGACACCCCTCTTATCACTGTATTTGGAGCGACGGGAAACCAGGGCGGCTCCGTCGTTCGATCCCTGCTGCAGAACCCCGCATTCCGTGTTCGTGCCCTGACTCGAAACCCCTCATCCGATGCTGCTAAGAAATTGGCCGATGCGGGCGCCGAGGTTGTGGGAGCAAATGGATTTAGTTCCGAAGATATGAGCAAAGCATTCCATGGATCATGGGGCGTATTTGTAAATATCAATTCGGACGACAAGGTTTGTGGTCTTTGCGGGTAGTAGGAAGTTTATAAGCTCACTCGGGATGGCTTCAGGCGTTCGCGGATCCGCAGGGGCCGAGTGAGTTTGACATGGGGAAAACCATTGTCGATGCAGCAGCCCAGGCGGGAGTACAGCACTTTGTATTCAGCTCCGGGCCACCCTGTACAGAGATGACGGGAGGAAAAGTGAGAATGAAGGCCATGGACAGTAAGGATATCTCGTGATATATCCCCGTTCTTCTCAGAGCTTGCATTGACACTATGCTCCTCAGTGAAGTATAAAATTGAGCAATACGCAAGTCAACTGGCAGCTTTCGCGACTGTCAATCCCCTCGGAGCAGGGTGGTTCTTCGAGAACTTCCTGGACAGTATGGTCGCACCGATATTTGGTGGCTTTCCTCACTTCTCAGATGATGAGGGTTACCTTACATTCCGGGTCCCCTATTGGGGAGGAGAAGAGCGGGTGCCATTTGTGAGCATCTCAGACGACTTCGGTGATATCGTACAGGGTATCTTTTTGGACCCAGCTCGGTACAAAGGTCAGTTCGTGCATGGAGTCAGTGACATTCGCAGCTTTGATCAGATCGTATCGGACTTCGAAAAAGGTGAGTGACATTTTCAACTCCTCCTTTTTCGGCACTCTAATAGTTTTAAATATAGTCACTGGAAAGAAATCTCGTTTTCAACCCATTCTTCCCTCGTGGGAGGCCTTCGACACACAAGGTATTGCGGAGCTGGAAGATGTCAAGTTGATGTTTGGCTTCACTCAAGTGACAGGAGGGAGGTACTTCGGACCTGAGCCTACTGAGAATAATACTGCGGCGGATCTTAAACGGGCCACTGCCATTGCGCTGAACAGGCCAGAATCAGAGCAGAATCTTGTGACGGCTGAAAGCTGGTTTCGCAAGCGATTTTGAACCTGTAACTACCTCAAGTGCTAGGCAATATGCAATATGTTTCGTATCTCCAATAGCTAGCAAAACAAAAAAGTAAACAGAATTCAACCTTCTTTTCCGATCGTCTTGATCTTGCCTAGTTGGAATTTTTGTCCCTAAGTAAATTTATTATTAATGTGGTACCGGCACACTGGTACAGAGTATTCATTCCTGCACTGTTATCAGCAGGAATACATGAGGGGTACGGAGGTGGAGACTGCAGCTGCTTGCCCATTTTGCTTTGTTTATCCCTTGCACTAGCTCTCACTTGCGTCGGTGCTTTAGGATGGAGCACTAGGAACTTCCCTTTGTCTTTGATTTTTTACACTGCATTTCGCGCTCTCCCTTCACAATTTCAATCGTTGTATTCGTCCACATTGCTCTCTTTTCTCTTAAGAGACCAACAGAATGGGTCCCCTTGAGTGGCTTGGGATTGCAATAGCGACTGTGTGATTATGACATTCAACTAGAACCCAACCCTTTGCTAACTGCTCTTAGTGGGCTACCTTTCATATCGGCCTCTTTCTCTACAATATTTTCTGCCACCCTCTGCGCAAATATCCCGGTCCCATTTTCGACTCCGCCACCCAGCTCCCATATGCATACCACATGATCAAAGGTCATGGTTGTAAATACATTGCAGATCTCCATGATCGTTACGGCGACATCGTTCGCGTCGGACCGAACGAGCTGTCATATATCAGTGCCTCCGCCAACCGAACAATGTTCGGCGGAAAGCCAACTGAAGAGACCGTCTACGAGAAGAACCCGGCTGTTTGGCTTCAAGGATCGGGGAAAATCCTAAACATTTTCTTCGCTCATTTTCGGGATCATGAACGCTATCGCAAGCTCATGGCACCCGCCTTCGCAGAGGCCGCAATCCGTGAGCAGGAACCCGTTATCCAACAGCTCGTCGATCAATTCATGGATGGGATGCGCAATCGGTCGGGCGAAGAGGAATTCCCAGATGCCAAGGGAGTGGTGAATATGGCGGCGTGGCATAACTTTGTTGTCTTCGATGTCCTGACTCGTCTGTCCTTTGGCTCTGCCTTGAAGTGCCTCGAACAAGGAAAGTTTCATCCTTGGCTTCGCGTGATTTATGGGGCGATCAAGCATTCCCACTACGTTCAAGCTGCCCACCGACTGAAGCCCTACCACAGAATCTTGGAATACAGTATTCCGTCGTCGGTTACGAATTTCTACACCACGCATTTGGACTTTTCTTATAAGCAACTGCTAGATCGCCAGGATGAGTATGAGAAAGAACAAGGGAAGATTGCCCGCACCGACTTCGCCTCTTTCATTCTCAAAGGCCTCACGCAGGAGGAGTTAGAGGACAATGTGAATATTCTCGTTACTGCCGGCGGTGATACAACTGCCACTACGATGTCATCCCTGACATATTACATCACTCACAATCCCGTGGCATACCGTAAACTGACGGAGGAAATCCGAGGTGCCTTTAAGGAGGAGAAGGATATCACTGTGACTACTGCAGGCAGCTTACCTTACCTCAAAGCTGTCATCAAGGAGACGTTGCGCATCCACCCATCGATCCCAGTGGGCTTGCACCGACTCGCGCCGAAAAAGGGCGGTATAATCGAAGGCCAATGGGTACCTGGCGGGGTTCGTGGGGCTCTCATCCCTTGTTTCCGATGTATTTCTAACTGGTATTTGCAGACTTGGGTATCGGTTGCCAACCTTGCCGCGTATAGATCTCCGAAATACTGGCATGAGCCTGAGCGTTTCATACCGGAACGCTGGCTTGGCGAGGATGCCGCTTTCGATAATGACAACCGAGATGTTTGTACGCCATTTTCAATTGGTGTGCGGAGTTGCATTGGAATGAAGTATGAAGCGCCATTGCCTATAAGCCCCTCAAGTCCCTAGCTGAGATTCTGACGTATGAGCAGCCTCGCGAATGTTACTATGCGCCTTGTGGTAGCCCGGTTGCTGTGGAATTTTGACCTCCATTCACAGCCAGACAACGTGGATCCTCATGACCACTTGGAATACGGTGTATGGGAGGGTGTGCCTTTGAGAATCAAAGTCACTCCAGTCCGTACCTCAGAGACAGCCCAATGTACTTGAGAGAGAAAGCAGGCCCAGAGATATGAAATATATTGTCATCTTTCTTTACCAATTGGCTGCTTGCTCGATATCCAAATCTATGGACGCATCATCTACCCTCGTCTTACGAAGCTTAAGACAGCATTTTCATATATCTCTAGTGCAAAAGCTACTGTTGGCTATAGAAAAGCTTCAATGTTAGTGGAAAGATCCTCACGGGCACAACCCACTGCCCCCTTATCTGGAACCTTACTATTCCTGATTCCCATTTTTTGAGTTGGATTGTGCTATTATATTGAGCAGTACCTATTTGCTTGAACTCAAAACCGATTTTGAGTCTAGCAATTGCATTTGAATTGATGCTAAAATGTTTCTAGCCTCGTATTGAAATTTCGCAGCACATATCGGTTGACTCGTGGTCATTACTCCATATGTCATGAATTTAGTTTCACCGAAAATCACGCTTGAATCATTCGAAACCTTGAATTATTCATGAGCTTGGGCCCGGCGACGTAATTGGGATTGTAAATTAGGAGATGGACCTTGTTCAAAGCGATTGACTGCATCTGGTGGGCGTTCGTGGCGCAGTTCGACGGACTGACACGACTTGATTACGGGTTAATATTTTAGAGTTCCAGCTCCAGCTGCTGCAAGAGCTCCCATCTAAGGTTTAAATCCCTCATGTCGTGTTACAACACTCTGCATATTCCCGCATATAGGTACACATCCAAAGCCACGCACAAGTGCGTTCCTGCGCACTAGTGGATCGAATGCCAAACTACCTCAATTCCTTGTAACCATGTCCTAAAACCCTTTAGCGGTATTTGATCTATCTCTCGATTCGCCTTTTTTTTGAATCCGAGGCTGGCTGAAATCGGGATCTGAGGGCTGGGTTGTACCCCACCCACATCTGCAGGCTAATGCACCTTTTGCCGGTGGCACGAACACATGTTCTCCTTTGGCCGCTATAATAGGCGCCGATCCTTTTGGGGGCTGATGATCGGTATCCCATCTCAGCCCGTGGCCCCACTGGTAGATTCGATGTTATCACGAAATTACTGAAAAATCCAGGTAATCATCGGTGTTCGGGTAATGGACGCCTTCGTATGGACTGCAGAATAACTCAAATGATCCTCTCTACCACGGAAAATTTGACTTTTGCGATACGGGTGTGGCTTATCCTCTTTTGGGTCGGCTCTTGTAGATCGACAGGGAATATGGGTGGGGGGCTGCACTTCTGCATCCTTTGCTCCTTGCATGGTGCCTGCAGCTTCGCTAAGGCAAAACAAGAAGGTCGGAGAAATGGCTGCAAGCGAGCGATCGTACGCCTTGGCAGGGATCACTCGCCTCATCAATGCCCGAGTAACCTCGGTTATGAGGTCTCCATCTACTGGAGTCCAACCCATCGGCGATCGAGGGATCAAACTAATGCTGGCTGAAACCACCCGTGGCACCATACCAGAACCCTGAATATCGCCACAACAGTGGGTCCTTGATGCGGGAGGAGCAACCTTCAAAGGTTGGAACCTTGGTACTATGGAGACAGCCTGGCCGGGGAGCATCAAGTGATTACATAAACTCTCCTCTCCTTGTATAGCGGGAATTGATAGGGGCGCTCCCACTTTTGTTCGGGACACTCCTCATTATGGATGTAATACCGTTGATTGGCTACAGTATTTCAAAATTGTCATGTGGCTGTATTGGTATTCAATCTCCGTATTATTTACATGACCCTCTTCCAAGATTGTATGCCCAACTTTACCACATGCAGACAGCGCTAAAGTAAATCGAACGAACCCCACAAGCGCCAGCAGTGGCTAATTCCAAACCTTCGTCGTAACATTGACAATATGTGTCCTTGCCATCGCTGATCTTCTCAGGTTCCATGTTGCAGGATCCAGCAATGTACCAATTGGGACCTTCTTGCAGTACTTGAAGCGGGCCCCGCAAGAGCAGAGCGTTCTCGCCGACTCCAACCAGGAATTAAGTCTCACAACAATTGTACAATATCATGTCGTACACTGCTCACCTATGAGGTATCTTCCGGGATTCAATTTCTGTTGATCTAGATCAGCATAATTAACTCCCTGTGCCGTACGTTCAATTGTAATTCCGGGAAGCAAGGTCCGAAATCGGGGCCAAGAAAGTGGTTCCTTAGTACTGCCACGAGCATCATCTTCAGCATCGAACCTTGAAACGTTGAACCGTAGCCTGTACAAGCAATACTGTTACGTGTAATTGAAATTCGCGAGCGTGGCTGATGTATGTTACGAGAGCTATTAGTTTCGCAGGTAGTCTTCTATATGCGCCCTCCCCTAGCTGGTGTTTACAGTTTATGAATTGGTTCAAAAACATCTTCTATACTCTATTTCACCCTCTGATCTCCGATATCCTCGCGTGGGCAACGACATCGCTCCTTGCTACTCAATTTTCTACCATGCCAATCAAGATAGATTCGAATTATGACACAGTCGTTGCCCGGGATGTCGGGCTGGGACAGCTATTTCACAGTCAAGTTGAAATGCAACCCACTACAATAGCAATCGTCGACGGAGACACCATATTATCCTATCAAGACCTCCACTTGAGAGCCTCCATAGTCGCTCAGCAATTGCACCAACTGAAGATTGAGGAGCCCGTGGGCATTCTCAGCAGACATGGAGCTTGGGGAATTGTGGCTCAAATAGCTGTCATCTATGCAGGTGGCAGCTGCGCTACCATGGACCCTGCCCTTCCCAATGAACAAATCCGAACCCGCTTGGAACGATTGAACACCCAGATCCTGTTGGTGGACAGCTTCAATTCCCATCGAAACTTGCCTTTCCGCCTAGTTCAAGTGGAAGACGACCTTCTCAAACCAATACAATCCCAGAAAGTCCCCTCCTTCGATCCAGTATCTACCAACCTTGAACATCGCACACACCTCATCCACACATCGGGTACAACAAGTGAGCCGAAGGCGGTGCAGATAGCAGCACGGTCAATTCTAGAGGTCGTTTACCATGCGCCCTTTGAGCCTGTTCGGCCAACCGATGTGGTGGCTCATGTCAACAACACCAGCTTTGATGTCGCTCTATTTGACGTTTGGGGCCCGCTACTACGCGGAGCGCGGATTGCTGTCCTTGACAAAACAACCCTCCTTGATCTCCACAAGGTGGCTGAGCGTATTGATGACCTTGGTATTACCTTCATGGCTACTACAACTGCACTTCTCAATTTGGCTGCCTCAACATGCCCCACGGCATTCCAAAAGCTTCGTATGTGCTGGATCGGTGGCGAAGCCGCCAATATGTCTGCGATTGAGAAGATCTTCCAGGAAGGTCCGCCTGCGACACTGATCAATGCATACGGCCCCACAGAATGCTGCATTCTATGCATGGCACACCGTGTGACCATGGAGGATGTTCAGGCTGGCACTGTCAGTATCGGGAAGCCAATTGGCCGTACAACAGCCTACATTTGTGACGAGGATTGCCAACCAGTCACCGATGGGTATGAGGGCGAGCTTTGTATCGCTGGCCCAGGTGTGTCTCTTGGGTACGTCAATCAGCCGAAGAAAAACAAAACGGCCTTCTTTAATCTCGAGCAACCGAATCAAGGCGGTAACGGTCCGGTGCGGCTCTATCGTACAGGTGACATTGTGCGCCAACGACCTGACGGACAAATCGACTATGTCGGACGCCGTGACCATCAGGTCAAGGTCCGCGGATTTCGAATCGAGTTAGAGGCTGTCGAGGCAGCGATGCTTAAGACAGGTCTTTTCCTTGAAGCCGTGGCGATGAAGATCGATTCAGTACAAGAAGGTGCAGGTTCAATGCTCGTAGCATTTGCCGTTCCGGCAGAAACTTCACACTCAGACGCTGTGGTTTTGGCCATGGCATCTGATGCCCTACGTCGCGCAATCCCGGATTATATGGTTCCTAAGATCGAATTACTCAATACAATGCCGCTGAATAGCCACGCAAAGGTGGATCGGAAACTGTTGACTCAGCAATTCTCTCAACGCTGGCAGTCGCAAAGCGCTCAATTGCCGAAGAACAAACCAGATGGGACAGACAACACGTTTCACCAAATGGCGGCTCTGTGGGCAAGTCTTTTAGGCATGCCTAATCTCCCTGAAGATCCCGAGGATGACATTTTCAAGCTCGGTGGAACATCCCTCCAAGCGGCCCTGCTTATCAACCAAATCCGACAAATCTTTGATGTGGAACTGTCCTTGTTGACGCTTTACAACAATTCCACTCTGCAAGCACTGACCAATGTTCTGAAGGAGCTTTCAAGCGGCACTGTGGAAACTGTCAAAGATGACCGCGACGTCTGGGTAGCCGACACTAAGCTGGCCGATCATCTTCCCTGTCCAACAGAGCCTATTCCCGACTGGCGCAGTGAGCTGGAAGGCCGAGTGTTCTTCACCGGAGCCACTGGGTTCGTCGGAGCATTCCTTCTGGCAGATATCCTGTGTATGCGCGAAGTGCGCCAGGTATGCTGTCTGGTACGTGCAGCCAATCCCGCAACTGGTCTTCAGCGCTTGCGCTATTCTCTGGGCCAGTACGGAGTGTGGCAGGAGAAGTTTACTGACAAGCTCTTGGTCATGTGCGGGTCCTTGGAAGAGCCGGACCTAGGCCTGGGTGCATCAAAATTCAAGCATCTTGGCCACTGGGCTAGTGTGATCTTCCATTTGGGTGCGCGGGTGAACTACACACAGCCATACTCACGTCATCGCCCTGCCAACACTATTGGCACCCTGAATATTATTGAGCTTGCGCTAGCCGGTCGACCTAAGTCTGTTCAATATGTCTCCAGCATTTCCTGCTTCGGCCCCACCGGATACTTCACTGGTACTCGATTTGTTAGTGAGGGTGAATCTCTGCTCAAACATCTCGATGCACTTCCATACGATCATGGATATGCACAAAGCCAGTGGGTTGTTGAAGAGCTGCTCCATCGCCTGATGACACGCGGTTTTCCGATAGCTGTGTACCGGCCAGGCTTCATCACCGGCCACAGCAAAACTGGGGCATGCAACCCGGATGACTTCTTTAGTCGGCTTATCCAGGCCTGTCTCCAAATGGGGACTTATCCCCGTCTACCCAACCAGCGGAAAGAGTTTATTCCCGTCGATTATGTATGCGACGTGATATTGCATATTGCATCCTCAACCACTACAGTTGGTAGCGCCTATCATATTGTCCCTCCGAACATGTCTGTTTCCATCGATATGGACAACTCAATGAACCTGGTTGGGCAATCAAGTGATTCCCCTTTGAAAGGTGTCACTTACGACGAATGGGTCAAGCAGCTGGCCAGTGATCCCAAATTTTCACTGCAGCCACTGCAGCCTATGCTAGCGGAGAAAGTCCACAATGGGTTGACCCGCTGGGAGTTGTATGAGAATATGCCCGTTTACGGAACTGAGAATACACAAGCAGCACTGGCGGACTATCCTGGCGGTCTTGCATTTCCAAGCCTGGATGGTGGCCTGATGCAGAAGTATTTGGCTTGGCTTCAAGGCTGTTGGAATCATGCTTCTTCACGAAAACGTCCATTCTCAGCCATCTAATATAGAACTGGATATAATTGACTTTTTTTAATTTTTTCGGGTATTTGGATATTGATCTACTGTTTATTTGCAGGGCTTTGTCATTATAGAAGGCGTACACGATAGCATGAATGAATCAACTTTTATCCGATCAATATCTATTCCTTTGGACAACTAGTCAACACATTTGTACTGAAACCTTCAAACCTTGAACTCCATCCGACATAGCTTTCGACTAAATTAAAGAAACCCTGAGTAGGCGCATATTCAACACAACCAATCTATACCTCCTCAGACCCAGACCCAGCTTCACTATTATCCGCCTTTTCAACCACCGTCTGTGACCCAGTGCAAAATACAACCACACAGGATGTCAGCCCACAAAGCAAACCCAGTACAAGCGTCATAACATTCCAACCCGCATACTCCTTAATCGACCCTCCCAAAATAGGCCCACACATCTGTCCACCCGCAACAGCCATATTCAAAAGTGCATATGCCTGCGCGGTGGGTATCCTATCCCCGAAGATCCCAGGACGCCTACTTTCAGCAACGATAACCACCTGCGAAGCCTGCGTCATGGACGATACCTGTGCTAAGACAATCGTTACACCAACAACGAATAGGAGGCCAATTAGAAGGACCTGAGTCGCGATAGTATTGCTTTGAACGAAGCGGAGAAGGGTGATCGCAACGGCGGAGAAGAAGAACGCGATACTTCCTGGGATGCGCGTGCCCGCGCGATCTACCCATCGTCCGATCCAGTCGGCGGCACAACTGGGGATTGAGAGTGCTAAGAAGGCGAATCCGGCACCAGAGGTTGTCCATTCAAATTTCTTCATTACGAAGAGGGGGATAGTCTAGGGGTTGGCTGTTAGTTTATGATCTGGGAGGGAGTGGATAGGCTTACAGCTTCTAGTGCGGCGAATATTGAGGCGACTGTGATCGCTGCTAGCATGGGGACCCAGATGGTTGTAGATACTAGCAATCTGGCCATTACGTAGCCTGGGTTTTCTTTCTTTTCATTGTTTTTAATTGTAGTCTCGCTGATAGCTGACTTTGTGATCAGGGGGGACTCTTCATCACTTCCAGACCAAGGATTACCAGAAGAACCCGGTTTCGCGTGCATGTCGTTGAAGAGTCCAGATGGGCTGGCCGTCGGATCACGCTGGGGGATGTTGTCTGGAAGCGGAGCTATTTGCTTAGCGGCTGCAAATAACAAAATAAGTTCCAATCCTCAAAATAGATATATGGAGGGGGGGGGGGGGGGCGTACCCGTCGGCTCAATCATCAAGAATCGTAGTATAATATCCAGCCCGATAAGCCCGATCGGAATGTAGAAAGCAGCATAGTACCCCCAACGTTCATATCTAATCTCAAACCCGTTGTTAGACACTTCCACTTCGAAGGCAGGTTGAAGGGAGCATTTACGTCACACCTCCAATCGCCGGTCCCAGGACAGATCCCCAAGTCATGGCCACCGTTGTCCGTCCCATAGCTCGCCCAAGCCGATCCTGGGGTACCGTATCAACGAGAAGCGCCATTCCAATGACCCACACCGCTGCCGCCGAAAAGCCCTGTAGCGCCCTCGCAGCAACTAGCGCAGCTGGTGAGCGACCAGCCATAAACAGTCCGGTGGAGCTTCCAAGGGCAAGCAGCCCGAGGGTGAAGGGGACTTTGCGGGATTTGGAGTAGTCTGCAAAGTAACCAAAGATGGCTACCGAGAGGAAAGAGCTCAGCATTCGAGTCCAAGTGCCGAAGAGAGAGGAAGAGGGGAGGACATGACGAGGGACTTACGAGATCCGAGGAGAACCGTCGCACCGTAGACAGCGAGAAGGATGTTAATCCAGCTTTGAGCTGGAGAGCGTTAATACACAATGGCGTGGCATACTCGATCGGAAAAGATTTCCAACTGTACCATCTTCCTCGGATACGTCTGCGCGCTCAACCAAGGCCTTTGGGATCACTGGTATGATCTGGGGACGGATTAGATATAAACCACCGAAGCACTTCACGCAGTGCAGATAAACAGGAAGTCGTTTTCAGCGACACAACTGGTCTTACCATGCCATAATTAAAAGTATCCTGCCATGAGAAAAAATTTGCATGTCAGTCAAGATCTCTAGGAAGGGCTAGAATTACCCACAGTAAATAGTCCTAGCGAAACCACGCAAATAATGAACCACTCTGAGGACCGCCATGGTGCCCGTTCCTGGTATGTGGACTCAAGTGCATCCGACATGGTGATGATCGTTGCGCTGGAAAAGCCTTGGAGGCTACCAGAAGTCGAGACACAACAAATCTTCAAGTTTCCAAGTTATGCCTTCAGGTTTCCAGATTTCGCTTGAAATTTACAAGCGGTAATACCGTATGTACATCTGCCATGAACTCAGACCTTGTCTTGCCATCCTTGGCTGCACTTGTGGCTGATGTATGTGCTGGATATGAGCCGTGTGTGAACCTTGTCCACCTTGTCCGAATGATCGTCAGAGTTCTTCGGAAGCGATCCTGCCGATCGATCCATAAGTGGCTACCTAGCCAGCCACGTACCCGGGATCTGACGCATGGATCCCTGGCTTCATGGCGAACCTAAAGACAAGCTTGCATCAGTTATCCACTTATCTATCCTGTCGAGGTGACCGCCAATAAAATACCCCCGGATCCAAAGATCGGGAACATGTGAATTTCAATATTTCCGGATTGTGACCCGTTCATCTAAGTCGCCACGGCACGGAGCGCCCCACGCGGGATGGGTGGGATTACTGTGGGGCGTGAAAGACTTCCAAATCGCTAGGACAGAATAGTGCATGCAGCTGAACTGCAAAGGGGGGAGGGCTGTGATGATCAGCGTCACATCTCCATACAGCATATGCAGTAACTTATGTTACCATTTGTACTATGGCAAGACGTAATCTAAATTTTCAGCACTTGAGAAGGTACCTAGATGTAGTAGATACGTCAACTGAGCTGTATCGGATAAGATCGAACATACACCAGTTGACATGTGCATGCACCTACATATCAGGGCCGTCACCCCACCCCTTTTGGGCTCATCATAGATACCTTTCTCTCAAAGCTCCTCAAGACTTCGTGCCGCATTACATTCAAAACTCCTCTCCGTCACTATCGCTCTTTAATCTACAATGACTACAGAGGATCAAACCGTAACCATCTACGACTCTCCTTACCTATCCGAATTCTATGAGCTGAGATGGGGCCGTGACTTGGGACTGAAAGATGTCGATCTCATCTATTGGCCCGCATTGACAGAGCTGATTGCCTCTCCGGCTCGCCTAGGCCAATTCACCTTCCTTGATGTCGGCACAGGAGGCGGTCGCGCGATTCTGGGGTTGCTGAACAAGGCAGTCGAAGCAAAGATCGAGATCCCTGCGACCGCTCAGTTCATCGGCATGGATATCTCAGACAATATGCTCGATCAGGCTGTTAAGGAAGCGAAGAAATATCCCGGAATTGCCCCTGTTACCTGGTCTTTGGGTTCGGCCCTTGCACTCGAAGAACTGCCTCCGCTGGCTGACAAGAGCAGCACGGTTGATCTTCTTATCTTCACCTTTGGCAGTATCGCGCATATCACAAATGATGGCGAGGTTGAGCAATTCTTCGACCAGGTCGCCCGAGTCCTGACTCCGGGAACCGGTCGAGCTTATGTTTCCTTTTACGACCTTTTCTTTGTTCCTCACGGCCAGAAGATGCCTACTATCGAGGATTTGCCTGCCGATGAAGCCAATCTCCCCCCTGCGCTGCAGAACAGAGAGATTCCCAGCGCTCAGTGGCCGGGGATCTTGTACCGGATGAAAACCACGCAAGCGTTCTTTGATGGTAGTGGCCATGTCACGGAGATGAAGTTTCAGGCGGTTAAGGGCGCTGGGTCTGCGGATGAGACGGTGGTCGAGAGTAATACCTGCAAACATCGTCTTCGTATGTTCACGGAGGACCACATCAACATTTCTTCAAAGGCGGCCGGCCTTGAACTCTTAAATGTCAAAGCATTTGATGAGCAGAAGATTCTTGTGTTCCGAAAGTCCGCTTGACCCTGTGGTTTAGTCTAAGACTCATTTGATAGCCATTTCAAAATATGTCGAGCATAATAGAATTAGATGTTCTTCCAATGTTCTGGTCTCAGGCTTTCTGGGCAGAAGTCCACAGGTGTTCTTAAAGCCCATTTAATACACTGGCGGCCATCAAGTATCCTTCAAATGTTGTGAATTTGAAAGTACGAGTCGTGATTTCTGAGCGGATCTTTGCCAGACTATGCATGTACACGCCGACCTGGATACAAACGAAGTCCCACGGGCCCGTTGTACTAGTTGCAGCGTCACTCCTCTAGGTGTGTCTCTTCAAACTAACGCAATATTTAGCATGCAGGAAGTATCATTTCAACATTGTCACCTAGGGGAAATAAAGAAACGGCGCAAAACATATCATTGAACCAGCCGCAATACGGAGTAGTTGCTAGGGTCAGCAACTATCCTGACATTCACCTAACTCAATCTTCAGGCGCTTGAGATCTCAAAGCCTGGGACTAGAAATATCGGTTTTTTTTCCCGTCAGGGCCTTAAGATAGCCCCCTTCCTGAGATATTGCCCATGAAGTTTACGATGATATCGGCTCCGATCTAACCAAGGTCTTTTATTACGGAGTGAGAATTTTCGCGAGACTCCCATGTTCAAATCTCACCCTCCCAGCTCACTACAGTAAATATAGCCGGATATATCCCATCTGGTGTCGGATACAAAGACTTAGTTGGATCGAAAACAGACTCTGAATCCACTTTTCAAGCTATTAGCCAATCCCGAGAACCTTTGAAGACCGGTCCGTCATCACGGATTCTTGCTCTTTGTTTGAATCTTCGTGCCCTTTCACACGGGCAGTCCACTTACCTTGACACTCATATCCCATCACCGCTACCAGACCTGCTAGCTTAGTCTTTCGATAACCTACAATGTACCTAGTGGTTGAAAAAAGTCCATACCGATTTCGTGCTCTACGTCTAACCGGATCAATATCGATGCACTCCAGCTCAGGCTCCGGGTGGTAGACTAATTCTGGGCCATTATCGTAGGGATCATAATCTAGACACTCTTGCTCAAGTCCATTCTTCTCTAAATTGTTGCCCTGGAGGGCTGATCTATACCGTATTCATAATAATCCTCCGCATTATAATCATCTTCTCTTTAATCGTATCCATTTCCTCCCCTGGAGCATATTCATTCCTATCGAAGTAATCATCGTATTCCTCCTCTCCCTCGTCATCACCGTATTCATATTCATTCTTATCTTTGTAGTACCCACATTCTGAGCCTCCTCCTCCTCCTCCTCCTCCTCCTCCTCCTCCTCCTCCTCCTCCTCCTCCTCCTCCTCCTCCTCCTCCTCCTCCTCCTCCTCCTCCTCCTCCTCCTCCTCCTCCTCCTCCTCCTCCTCCTCCTCCTCCTCCTCCTCCTCCGCCCATCGTCAACGTCAGAAGACTCATAGTATTCCGCCTACACATATCAATCACAATATTCATCCTCAGCATCATCAGACAGGCCAGTTTGGGTTTTTTGGTGCTAGCTACATTATGTGTCCGAACGACCTATAGATTGGCTAGAAGTGGTAGCATCACTTTGGCCGTTAATAAGGACATACCAACTCGTTCACGATGAAAATCCAAAGGGTCTCCCAATTCAATGTTCCAAGACTTAGGCAATTTTCCTTCTCTGATATATCCGTCGAGGTCATGCTTGGCACGTAAGAACAATGTGGTGTCTCTGCTTCCCGCAAAGGCTATGGAAGCTTGGCCTAGCTGCTCTGCAGCCCTCTTAAAGGCGGCAATATTTATGCATCCGTTTGCTTTGGTAATTTTATATCGGATACTCTTTGCCCGAATTTGGTCATTTACTTTTGCTGGAGCGACCCCAAAGGATAGACTCAATGAGTGGCTCTGCGATACCATACTCCTCAGTATATTGGGGTACTCGCAAGTTTGGCGGTAGGCCTCAGAGCAGGGGCGGGCTTTAGGACAAGTCTCAGTGAAGGCTTCATAATCGCCATGGTTTTCTTGAGTTTTTGTAGTTGAAGAACGTTCCAAATGGGATGCTTTCCAAGATCTATGATTTTGACACTCTTATTTGTGGCTCGAATAGACTCCAAATATTTCAACACACTATCTGAACTCTGTACATTCAATCAAGTTAATCGTATCCAAGGACGGAAGAGTTGATGACGATGGGAACAGATATGATTAGCACCCTGGAAGAAGTCTAAGTCAGCGCAGAAATGTTCTCCATCCGTGTCATCAGCTTGTACCATTGCTGCCATGTCGAGGCGGTTTCCATATTTAGCTCACGCAGAAAATCTCAGCGAAGATTGTTCTGTCCAGAATGATTTCGCTTTGCGGCATGGCGCGTCGGCGTGACAGCGGAATGCCGTAGACGAATTAATTGCCGCGCTTCAGAGTCCAAGAAAAGTGTCAAAAGAAGAAGATCGTGGTTTGAAAAACACCACCTATTGACCTGAGTTCTAAGCTCAGTCTTCCTGGGGAGTATTACACTTTTTGAGTGCTGTGACCGAAACCACGTAGTCGAAGTGGGTACTAGTATGGGACGGAAAGACCACGTCAGCGCTTCAGGCACGTGCAGGATATTCAGGTCCAGAATTGTGGTGTTCAGGGCATGAAGGTGAAGGGGGGCACGTGGATACTTGGCCTTGATAGTGATGCAGACGGTAAGTATGGTCGCTCATACGCAACCTCGAAAGTATCCCTTTGCATGCCCATGCCGGCCTCAATTCGGTTCGGACAGTCGGCAAGGAAGGGGTTCCTCCCGCCCTCATAGAGAAATTCGTGGATCTCCCTTTCGACCCAGATTCCTTTTCCTATATATGGAGGATCCACATCCACTCCAATGATCAAGTTTGGTCGGAAGGCGGGCTCTCGCTCGTGCCATTTCAAGGTATCCCGGATCTCGTTCAAAAGCGAATGGTAAGTCCCGCCATTATCCAGAAAGGTTAGGAAGTTCAGCGACACGGTCTGGATAGTGGCCGATATAGTTATTAGTAGGCCCATGAGGTCGGATTGGGTTACCATAAATCGTGATACTTGGAAGTGCCTTGGTTGTCCCAGTCAGAGACGGGGAAGACCTTTTGCAACGGGATGAAGTGCGCCATCGAGCCGCCACCCCCGGGTACCACAGAACCAAGACTATGGCCCGAATACATCCCGAGAGTCGTAAATAGACTAAAATGCTCGAGTTCCTCGGCTTCGCTTAACATCTCCGAAAGGTAGCGAGCCCGGAAAGCAATCCAATCGAAGTTCTGGTGTTCCTGTCCGCCGACGGAGAGGGGAAGATCAAGACGCCGAAATCCCGGTTTGGAAAGAATCGTGACCAGATTGTTGTATTCCTCGCTAGGGGTGTAAAATATCGAGCAGTTCAGCCCCGTGGGAAGTCCATTGACGTCGATCAACAGCTCCGTGACACGGTGCGACGCTTCTTGAGCCAGTACCCGCGTAACCATGCGAAATCCATGCCATCTATTCTTAAAATCTTCGGATTCATCTTCCCAGAGCGAAGGCATACTTCCTCCTCCTGGCCATCCGTGCGGAATAGGGTAGTTGAGCCCATAGGGAAAGGCGCGGATCATGGGTGTTTCGTACAGTGGAGCGAATACCCATCCATGTGTAGCGGGGTAAATAGTTACCCGCGTGAGGGAGGGGAACCGTGTCAACCCGTAAAGAAACGCTTCCTCGTGCTGCTTCGAAATAAGCACTTCGTGCTGCTGTTGGACGAGATTTTTGTAATATTGCCAGCATATTCCCAGTGGTAGTTGAGCATTGACTTGATTTGCCCGCGCGATATGATGTGGCAGGTCTATATCTTGTCCCTTGCGGATAGCCAGATGTGCGATGTTTTGGTGGCAGACCTTGGCAAACCAGTCTGGGCAGCCTTCGGTGCTCATGGCGACAGCTTCATCCCATTCTGGTTTCTCAAATCCTGTGCGCGAAGCCAGTCGCCCATAGGTGAGGCGTGCATCGTCGTAAATTATTTCAGTGATTTGCTCCCGGTACTGTTCATGGTCTGCGATGGCGCGAAAGACCCTGATGTTTGTTGGGTCGGCGGATAGGAACACGCGGGTGAGCCGCAGCTGGGCGATATGACTGATCCCGGTACATGTTAAACGGAGCGATTTGATATCAGAGTTTGAAAGGTCAGCGCAGATCAGTAAGATCACTTCAACCGGGAGGTTGGCCACATGTGCCATTTCTGGAGGTTAGCTAGACCTGGCGGGGTTATGCGGAGTCCTAAATTTTTCCAGGTTAAAAAGTCAAGAATAAGCACTTGCATTGATATGGATTTTTCTGTTTACTTTTTGCCTTTCTCCATAATCTGTACTCTGGTTCCTAGTGAGCCCAAGAACTGGCGGGGCGGATTCATCCGGCTGCTTTTATTCCATATTGACTTCGGCAATTAGATTACTTTCAATGAAACGAGCCGACAATAATTGGTATTTGCACAATGTTAGAGCACCGTTGAAAACTATCCGAATCCAAAGAAGGTTGACTTGTGATCCGGAAAAAGACCAAATATCATTCCCAATCTGGCTGGAGGATAGCGCCTTTTGGGCTCCTTGAAATTTAAGGGCACTTAAATTTCTCAGTAAGTAGAAAGCTTGCTGTGGCGCATGGGTCACGGTTGTGTTATGTGAGATATCGCAAGATCGATGCTCGCCGTGCCATCCAAGCTGCTTCAGGCACTGACTGATGGCGCTACAAATCCTGCGCTGACTGGCCAGTCCCTAGTTAGAGCTGGCTAATTACCAGTCATTTTAATCCCTTCGGTCTTTTTCTACTTCATTATAAACCCCGCACTCCATTCGGCTAATTGCGTCAGTCCACGTAGAACGCAGTTTCAACGGTCTCACCCTTCCAAATGCAAGTATATTTGGTATCCACGCACCCAAAGAAGAGTAGATGCCAAGAAGCTATTGCTCATTTGGACAAGCTACTTAGCGAGAAACCAGTGGAACATTCCCATCGAAACCTTTCACATGGATCACGAGCGCCCGGTTGGACCGGTTGTTAAGGGATATCTCAAGAGAAGCTAGCATCCATAATACGCGTCATTGGGACGAAGGCGAACAGCCTCGTGGGGCGGGGTCGAAGTTCCGCTCGAATACGATGATCCCTGCCATAACTCCGCTTGAGCCTCCGGCAAAATTATCCCCTATCCTGCTCAATTCAACCTGGGGTAGCTTCCTAGTCCATACCGTTGTCAACGCATCTCCAAACAAAATCCGGTTCAAATTTTGACGATGCATTACCTTTGAGCGAATTTAACGGCAAAACTGTTTCTTCCTGTTTTTTACAATTCGCAACATGTCCTTCGTAGCGACATTTGATCGTATTCTGGCCCCAGTCAGTTTAAGTCGCACGGCCCCATCCAGGTCCCCAAAGTGGCTAGAGAAACCTCAAAACCGTCAATTTTACTGTCGATCCATGATATAACTCCCCACTCAGGATTCACAGCTTGTGCACTAATAATCAGAGGCGCGTGTCCTCGCGAAAACATTTCAACTGGGCAATGCCGGTCTTATCTCTTCTCCTCTCACGCCTCACCCATGTCATAACCTTTCAACAATGACTACTACGTCTGGATCAGACTCACCCACCAACTATGGTCCACTGACGACCACCTTCACCCCATCGCCCGGCTGTTTCACGGAGAAATGGATCTCCCACATCGCCGCCTCGCCGATCCTGCTGTGGGGATATGCTTGCCAGACAAGCACATTCTCGCTTGCCTCGTCATGTTGGCCGGAAGGTCTCTTGCAAGTTGCACAGAGTACTGATCTTGCAAATGTCAACCACGTCTTTTCACCTGGAACCATATGCCCTTCAGGATGGGAGGCAGCGTACAGATCCACCTATGGAGTGGCCCCTGGCACCTTTACCTATAATGCTGGTGCGGACTTTGTTACGATGCAATCTGGTGATATCATGACGGCGTGTTGCCCTTCGTAAGGTTTTCCACAATCCCGATTTACGCACCTGACGGCAAGCAACTATAAACAAAGTTGAACGAAGTGACTAATATTTGGATTAGTGGATACGATCTAGGTATCTCATGTACTCAGCGGGTACATACTCTGGGGCAGCGTCAAATTATTAGCGCTAATTCAGACAGCGTATGCTCCACAGGGACTATTAAAACATTCGATGGAACCATAGGGACCCATACACAGGTTGTCGCAACGCTTAAAGCCAAACCTATTGTTTTAATCATCAACACGGCATCGGCATCGACATCGACAAGTAGCACAGGCAATTCGTCGACGGCCGTCAACAACACAACTGGTTTGTCAACTGGGGCCAAGATCGCGATTGTCATATGTGTCCCTGCCAGTGTTTTACTCATCGGCGCAGCTTTGTTCATCTTTTGGCACCGACGCAGGAAGTCGAAGGCATCTGAGAACCCGGTTCCTAAGACGCCTGCCTTTGAGAGGCCTGCCTATGGGGATGTTATATCTGAAATGCCTGTTCCTGACCCACAAAAAACTGAGTTTAAAGCCCATGATCCGAAGTTTGAAACATCGGGATTGACGGGTTCACCGACCGCGCCAATTGAGATGTCGGGTGAGGGTGTGTTCGAACTCGCCGGGGATGCCGAAATATCAACACAAGAGGGTGTAGGTACGCGCGGACATGATTCACCGAAAGGGTAAATCATATACGAGGCATATATACATGCCCGGATATCTTGGAAATATTGAGATACCTTGGTGAAGTATTGACAAGTTGGGTAATAGGATATGCCTGTATAATGTCAAGGAGACAATAATAATATGAAAGGTAGCTACGCTGGAACAGGAACGAGCAGTTGAGGAGAGATGTTATGGAGTATTATGGTAATCAGAGAACGGAGAAGCATAAGAAGCACCTGCTTTCTATAGAGTACCTGATCCTAAGGTCATGGTACATCGGGAAGAACGGACAAAGTGACCTACAGGGCCGTTCTTCTGAGGAAGAATCATAATACATAGTATTTATAACGTCTTGCTGAGAAATACCCTGTCAACATTCATAGATACAGCGAGTCAGGCATGTGTTCGCTCTAGTATTTTCAATTTGGCATTTGAGATCCCGCAAAGAAGAGTTTAGCACTATATCAAACTTTATTAACCGCTTGACTAGATTTGAGCAATGCTTGGCACATCTTTAAGTGATTGACGAGTGGTTGATGACTACACCTCTCACACGTGAACGTGTACGTTTTGCTTAGAGCCCTGATTCGAGACACCTAACAGCCTGATTCTCGGAATAACGAAATGGGCTACATGGATTTTTGTTCATCATCAATCTAAAAAGCACAAGAATATTACGAATACAGAACCATGTAATCTTGAAACGTCGCTACATATCACCACTTTTTCGATGGTCGGTATGTGCGGTGGCGCCAATGGTGGCTTATAGCTGCCGTTCTAATTAGTTCCAAAGTCCCGAAGAGGCTGTGCTGAATCGATTAATCAACGCCAGCTGAGAGGCGCAGCGATCTTGAGTTGGGCTGTTTAAAACGAAGATCTTGATTCCTCTTGTCAGTCCAACTCGGTTACCTCACCTCTCATCCCATTTACTGTCAAACAAGCTGACGAGACAAATCCCCCCTTGTCAAATCAAATGCCATGATGCACAGAGTCTTCATATTGCTCCTTGTAATTTTTTTTACATGATATGCGCGATCGGACTACAACTACCAACAACTGAACTAGCAACGAGCCTGACACCGGTCCACCCCCGCGAAATCTCAACTTGTACCAACTCGATATCTACTACCACATCAACCCTGTCTTGTGGCTGATTCATGCAAGAATTCCAATATTACCCAAAGGCTTTGTTGATTGGGCAAATTCCGCCATAGATTGGGCCGAGACATCAGACGGACTAGAGCTTTCGATCAAAATCTTCGACGTTTTATCCACTATAATATCATTCATCTCAAGCGCCATGTTGTTGACTATAGGACACCCTAGCTGGGCTCATGGGTTTTTACCCTTCGTTGTCTATTTGTTCGTCTTCTTCCTTTTTTTGAATATCTCGTTTACAGTCCCCAGTTTATTGATAGCTTCTATTGCCATATCATATTGGAGCTTATGTGTGCTTGCGATGTATACCATGGAATATGTGTTCAAAGCTTACTTGAGTCGAAGTGTGGATCGTTCAAAATCGTGTTTCTCTCTACAGTGTGCCCCACAGTCGATCACAGACAAAGATCAGTTGCAGAGTCTGGTGGCAGGTTTATCGCTATTCCTGGTGTTCGATTTCGTTCCAATTTATGGGGAGAAAGTCAAGGGGTGGTATAGAGAGCGAAAAAAACTTCGTTTAGGAGACGAAAGGGCGGATGGAGGAACTTAGAATTAGACAGCGTTTACAGCCGAGAAATGGTAGGCATCAATATTGATAAGATAGATTGGGCTGTCCTATTATAGTGTCATTACCCAGCAAGAGGGCTTGAAATAGTTACGAACTGGTAGCCAGCTAAGCATGAAGCAATCATATTAATTAAGAACACTATCCTAAGGCATTAAGATAGGGACGCTACTATGTAGTCATCCCGCTTAAGATAAGTGTTCACTAAAAGCGTAGGACACGGTATTATCAAATCACTTTCTGGGCAGCATTGCAGTTACCGATTATACGGGAAACTTATTCCGATAAACTGAACTATGAGATAATAAACTCTTCTACATACCCAGAACAGAGAAAGGTAAAAAGCAAAACAATCAAGCCCAAAACTAAACCGCCTCTCCGTCCAAAACTTGCTTAAAGGTCTCAAAGGTGCCTTCATTCTTGGAGTCGTAGACAGCAAAGTACACTTCGCGCCACCAGTTCCCGCCAAACTCATTATCCCTCAGAATCTCGAGCCAGAATTTCGCAATCTCAGCAGGGGGATTCGCATAGACCCCACAGCCTAAGGCCCCGAGAACCAGAACCTGATGCCCATTGAGTGCTGCAGTACGAAGTACTAGCCTCATTTTGTCTTTGGTAAGTTTGCGGTCTCTCTCCCGTGCAAAACCCTGTTGAGTACACTGGCGGGAGGGTGATGATGAAGGTGAGCTACGGCGTGGGCGTAGGTCATGGCCACCTTGCCGGATTTGAGAATCCTTTAGCACCATTTTATGAAGCGCAGGTTGATGGACAGCGGCGATCGTAATCCCGCTAACAACGGGAAGATCCTGTGGTGTAGCAGAAGGCGGCTCAAGCAGAGTGTGTCCGGAGTCCAGGTCACTCCGCATGATCAGGATGTAGGGACTGTAGATCAACTCATCGAGAGCGAGCGGGTAATCACTGGATTTTAGGCTTATCGATAGTGAGCTGCGGTAGCAAATCGATTCTTCTTGAGCCATGGCGCCGTTTAGCCAACCTCCGCCTGGTTTTCGATGGTTTGCGAAGTTGACGATTACTGGGCGCGGGTTTGAAGTTCTTGGATTGAAAAGGTGGGGTTGTTCATACTGAGCAAGACCGATGGCAACGTTGAGGGTATCATCATTGATGACTTTGATCGTCGCGGGTGATGAAAAGCGGGGGCAGTTGTGAAGATTTAAGCAGGGGAGGGAATTTGACGACACTTTCTTAGATCGGAGGGCCTCAGAGAATGAGTCGAGTTGTCCCAGAAGATCTGGAAGCACTTTGCGCGTCTCCTGGGCGGTTCGTCTGAGGGTCTCCCTTTGAGAACTTGCTTCAGATAATCCATGATGGCGATGGCATTCAACCACAAAGTCCCATAGGTAAGACACGCCTTTCTGGGAAGGCATGGCCTCGGGTATTGTAATTTGATGTCGGAGAGAGAGAGTTGTTCATGTCCACGAATCTGAGCCAGCGTTAATATGCACTATATCAAAAATCAGATCCACCGGTGATGATGTTTGCCGCGGGTCGCGCGTTTGTTTGCGATATGACATGGAGGCTGCCCACTGGATACTGAAATTACATAAAACTAGATTTTTGGCCGCAGGGCTCATATAAAACGAGCTAGAGCTATTAAAGTAGCGGTAGATATTACTTTCCGCTGCCAGTAATGCTATTCTGCAGCCACAGCGATGGCTACTGACAAGACTATGGTATGAGGCATATCAAATTAAATTCAATAGCCTTCGCTCATCGTTCTTAAATATAGGAACTGATACGATTACAAAAGAGCAGCCAGTTTTATAAAAAAGGTAGGCCAAAGTCCTCCTCTAATTCAAAAATATAATCTAACTCAATAGTCACACTGATGTTCAATTCTGAGTGGAAACACCACAAGACGACGGGAGAGCTAGTGTCCATCTATATCATGTATGTATTCACTTTGGCTGCCAATACCAGAGGTCTAATGCCAAGCTGACCTTGGAATGCCTTCACTTTCAGAAAGGACACCAAAGATTCCAGCCTTCAGCTTCGATTCCACGGAACACAGCGCGCCTGCAATATCGGGAGTGGCTCTCTAGAAGCCTGCGACAAGAGCGAATGCTATCTTTGTAGCATCCTTAAAAATGGGTTCTCACTCGAAAATGCCAGTGAGTAACGAACCAAGAATTACTTAGTGACAACAGGATCTTCATGTCTCGCTAGATACTAGATCCATGTTCGGACCTGGAATATATTCCAGTGTCGTCTCCTCCAGTAAGCTCTTTGTTCACCCAGTTCATTGTTACCTGATGGTCGCTGACTACCCTCCCAGAAGCCAACATATATGCGAAAAACCACCACGTCCATTCCAAAAAGCATGTTTTGATTCTCTGTGGGCTTGATCCTGGCAAGGTCGTGAAAATGACAATGGCGGGACTTCCAGGCCCATGTGACTCAGTATGTTCCTGGCCACGGAAATATTAGTTCTGATTAGCTGACTATACCCACAGGTAGAAGGGCTTACCAAAGCCGACGGAGGCCAACTTGTGTATCAAGAAAGTGTCGTCTACGACCCAGCAAGAATCAAGCCCATCGGCCTAGTCGTTTATACGCGAGAGGGTTGGAAACCACGTTAACTACGCTAGCTATTCTGGATTGCTCATGAAATTATGCTATTACACACAATAATCATTTAATATAACCTTTTGCTGACACCTGTGGCCCCTTTTTGCAACGTAGTTTTGAATTTTCAGAATGAGCCGGCTGTTTGCGAGAAAAGGACTTTGCCACAGCAGCTAGTTGTTTTTTCTTTCATTCACCACACGTAAGTGTGCCCGAAGAGACTGGATTATCCAGACCCAATCCTGAGAATTGAGGCGATCATAATAGACAAACAGTGTGTCACGCGGACTTTTGGGGGGAAGACTTCTTCCTCTCCACTTCTACGCCTACTCTACCCAACCCATCAAAGTGAAATCATACGTTTCCATCAAGACACATTCGATGTGTTTCTGGATGTTTGAATTGACAGAAGTCCTTCTATTTTTACTTTTGTTGGGAACAGCCGTCGTGCTGTGTGAAGTCTTTTTATTGCGAGCAGACATGGCTAGGTACTCACTTTCTGTGTCTTCGATTTTGGCAGACTTTTGACAAGGCAGAACAGAGATAAAGGTAGCCAGTTGTTTCGCCGCCCAGCGCACCGGAAGATCTCATCCAGAGCGAACCCACAATCCCCTGCCCCGCCAGTGTCGACCAAAGTGATCGTTGTATGTTGATATTGAGTGACCGTGCTGCCTATTGCTTACCGTTAGAAGGAGATGAGTCCACTGGACAGGTCTTCTACATTTTGGGAAACAGGTAGGTGGATTCCGGTTGTGCTAGTGTTCCATTCCTTGATTGATGAAGCGTGATATCCAGTTGAGCGCCGTTTTTACGACTCATGGAGGAGTCAAACCAAGACCTCCAACCTCAAAGAGATAATCCTCTTTGATATCAAGACCACTCCGCCTCACACCAACGGGGAAACAGCGGGTACTCCCGGTCTCGCCAGGTACGCATTACTTCTCGTAAAATTATTTTGTGGTGTGAATAATGGCCTATAAAGCATTTAACCTCATTCTTAGTCAAGATGTTGACTTGCTATGCTTGCTCCGAGATTTCCCACTACGCTTTCTAGGTGGTCGTCGCGCCTGTTGTATCGGTGAACCTGGTCAAACCTGGAGTATTTGCGGGAGTGACAAATGCTTCATCTGCTCCATCTTCCAGAGGCAGCACGAAGGCAGAAAACTCAGTGAGGGTTAGCATCTGATGGGCATTTGAGACACTCAAACAATCCGCTGACAAGCCCAACAGGTAAAGGATTTGAGCTTGGCCCCGAAATACGCGCCAACACCAGCTCGTTTGGTAAGTATTGCTACCGCAGCTTATCATCGATATCTGTTCTCACCACCAGACTTTGCCACATAAAGAAGCTGATGGTTTCGCAATGAATCATCATATCCGCTCTTCTCAGCATGCCATGATCCTCTGTGCATGCCCGAAAATTGTGAGTGAGTTCGATAGAGACGCAAGCCATAGCAACTAATATACTACTAGGCACAGTCGGACACCCAGACCATGCATTCAGACGCTTCTCCTCCGTGCACAGCGCCTACCTCCTGGCGTACTATTGTTGTTCCAATCGGACTTATCATGTATACTCGGAAGGGTGGCATTCCTGGTAGACGTCTGTAACAAAATTGAACAAGGGGAACTGAACCTGGGCAGGAACGTGAGCTGGGAACAGATGATATGATTGCAGAATTATTCCTGAGACTGTTTTTTATTGCTGCCTGAAGCAGAGGTGAAGGATTAAAGGGCTATTTTGAAAGTTTTGCTTGCTCTTTCCTTCTTTCCTACACTAGCTGAAGTATCTCGTTTTTTGAACGCATATTCCTGACCTGCTGGAAATTTCAAGGGCCTGGGACTTTGCTTCCAGTCGGGTCAGTTCAATTCGGGTTTTCCTGTGGTGTTTCGGACACGAGTTTTTCATTGGCAGTAGCATTTTGAGCGTCAATATCTGTTGGAAGATGGCCCGAAGGCGCGGTGATCCAAAACAGAGTTTTGAGATCAGCTCAGATGCATTTCGTGGTGGATGAGAGGTCTCATCTTTGACTTGCCAAAGAATCCACTCTAGCTGAGTCCCTAAAGCACGCCACTTATTGAGGCTACGGACCAGAGTGTCTTGGTCCGCCTTCCTGGTGGCGGCTTCGAAGTATGCGAGAACGATAGACATGTTTAACACAGATAGTCTTCGAAGGTGCTCGAGCCCAAGCCCCATCTGTGGGCTTGGTTGACTCTTGGTCTGGATCGGGTTATAGGCTGGAGTGGGTGTAGATTGCGTATTGATATGCGTCGCTGCGGCTGTTGTCTGGGCCAGTCTCGCCCTCTCATTTGCGTTTATCTGGGCCGCTGAGGTGTTGGTTATTGCTTCATATCGCCGCTTTCTAGCGGCTTCCTTACTGATTGCGCTCAGATACGCACTAGAGGGTTAAGCTAAATTAGCAAGTATTTCAATCAATCAATATGGTCTGATAGCACCCTATGTCTTGAAAAATACTAAGCATATTTGGCATTGGCGAGATAGCGGCCTGAATGATATTCGTGGCCCGAGTCTTCATTGAGACCTCCGCTTTCCATCCAACTGAGGGACTTAGGTTTTGAAACACCCAGGCGATATGGCCCAGAATCTCGTCATTTCCTTGCGTGGAGTTATCGCTTAGCACCTTCTTCGACAGCGGTGTCAATTTGACTCTCAATACGCCAGTCTGTGCCGTAGAAATATATGCGATGGGGTAGCTTGGGGGTCATTCGTTATAGAGTAAATCAAAGGGAGTAGCAGCTGAATATTAAATGGTCTTCCTTGTAAGGTGCGATGTGAAGATTAGAAGGCAGGTTTATCAGATCGTTCAAGGGAATATCTGACTAGACATTTCGGCACATGAGACAGGAATATGAAAGTAATGATGCATGAATAAATCATCAAATTAAAGGGTATCGTGGTATAACATGACACAATGGACAAATTTTTGGGTATCTTAGCTCTCGGTCAATCTAAACAGCATTGGTTTCCTCAGATTCTTCCCCGTCGGGATTCAAATGCTGAACCTCAAATCCACCCTCATCCCTATCCTCGCCCTTCTGTGGCCACAGAATCTGGTGCTGGACGATGGCTCGGATCATCATATAGCAAACAAAGAAGTACATAAAGAGTAGTGGAAACACTGCCACGGTGCCGACAATATTGATAGCATCGCAAGAAAATGCTTTCCCGATGGCAAAGGTAGCAGTAAGCAACGCAGTATTCGGAAATACGAAAGAGTACCAGGCCATTGAGAAGACCATTTTACCTGGTCCGATGGATGACCAATGGGCTGCACTGGCGATGATAAAGAAAAAGATCGCCAATCTGATTAGAAGTTAGTACACCGTTTGTTTCTGATGCGCGGTCACATAACTTACCCCCATAGCCATAAGGCAGCAAAGTCAACCGTCACTCTCAGTATGTCGGCAGCCAGCGGACCATTGCCCATGAAATCCGCCGGAAAGGAACGCTTCGCCTCAGACGCCATGTTCACCAGACCAGCGACTGTAAACCCACTAGGTCCGACAGAAACGAACATACCAGGACGCATGTTTTCCTTCGGAAGTTTTTGGGTCATGAGTCGGTAAATAAAGGCCGAGTATACCATCAGTGAAACCAGGAATCCAACACCTTGGATCGTCGTTCCTCCCACGATAATGCGCAGTGACCGCGATTGTTCAAGCTTCGCAGCCAGAATTCCAGCATGGGGACCAATGATGAGCATAGGGTAAGCAGGGAAAATCCATATAGGAGTCATCTGGGCGATTGTGAATGTTTGTGTCGACCATCTGAGATGTTGTTAGCCATGATTCATCATCCTTGGAAGATGGGGGTCTTACAGAATGAGATAGATGCCTGCGGAAAATAGCACTGCTAGGATACAGTCTATCCAAAACAAAATTCCAACGGCTTCAAGGAGCCATGGGCCTGCCTTTTCTGGGCCGTATTGGGAGACATTGATGAGGATGGTGCCGAAAGACACCATTGATGCAGGAATGAACAAGGATTCTGTTGGGTGCAGGAAGGACGCTTTGAAGGTATAAGGGTAAAAATAGAATCTAGCGAGCAGAAGTCCCCAGATGAGAAGGAAGAGGAAGATATTGAACAAGAAGACAATAATCCCGATCGTCTCCAATCCTCGGAAGCGATATGGAACTGTCGATTCCATTAGTAAATGCGGCGCATCTGGGGAGTGGTTGATTTACTTTCGTATAGGACATTCGCTATTCCTCCCGTGGCCATGGTCAAAGTGAAATATGCCCAGGTAATGTGACGAATCCGTTTCTTCCAGCTCAGATGGTCCGCCGATGCATCCGTAAACGTGCGATCGAGATGTTGACCACGCGGCTCCCAAACACTGGACTCTCTCTTGGGCCGACGATCAGTAGTAGCTCTCGAATTTATCTTTTGTAAGGTTTCCTCCAACGCGGTAGCGTGCACATCGCGGGCAACGGTTCTAGGACTGTCCGTAACGCCTAGAATCGAGATAGTGCGGTCGGCATCTTCAATGGTTGGTGTTCGGTAACCATCGTCACCAGGACTTCTCATATGGCGGGGAGGAATTGACCCTAGTCCAAGTCCCGAGGCCATGGCTCAGGCGATTGGGCCGAATTTTGATTATAACCGTGAATGTTCCAGATCACGGCTCCTTCACCAATAGGGAGGGACAGAGGCGCAATAAGGTTGGGCCGGGGTTATTTGTAGATATATATCACAGCCCTATGAGAGATTGCGTGTCGATGCCAAGGGGAATGATCATTCCAAGTGAGGGGAATTGGGCATCAACGGAGGACAGGAACAGGAACAAGCCGGGGATTCCTCTCAAGTGATGTCCTACAACGTATACATGCGCAGAGAAGAGATTGAGATCATCCTCGTCTGTTTGTATGAATACGCGCGTTGAATAACAAGAAGCGAGCTTGTTTTGCAAGTTTCGAAGATTGACCCCTCGACGTCACGGATCGCCGTTGCGATGGGTCCGGGTATACGCTTTCTCGCCCGAATCCGTCGTTGCGATTCGCCGAGTTTAGTGACTTTCTCGGAAGTCGGCACCACTCACGTCAGCATAACGATCTATGGTGGCTTATTGCTTGTTTAGTCTATAATTGGGCCCTGGACCACCCAATCCATACCTTCTAGATTGCATATATCACTTTTAACGGCGATCTGCAGGATATAGATTTATAGACGATCTGGAATGCGTGCGACAAAAGTGGAGCATTTTCTGTCTTGGCAGGAATGGATCTATTTACGGGAATCCGGATTTCATGTCGGTGGATTCAGTTCTATAAGTTACGTGGCTCTGTTCTAAGACTGACCATGCAGGATGTTATGCATGGTGAGTCTTGTCAACCTTATAGTCGCCATCTTTTGTAATTTGTCATGGACTACGAAGAATGTTCCCAAATTGGAGATAGGGTTTAGGGTTGCGAGATGCCTGTGAAGAGCTGCTGAGCGGTTGAGCCGAGGCAAGACGATGAAGCTAGGCTAGTCGGGCATCGCGTCATCGTTGCGAATAGTTCAGTAGTCCATCCATCATACTTCCTACTACTCCTTGAGTTCCTGGTCCCACGTTTGTATCTACATTATAACTAACGGCACTCCCTTTGAGATCAACCATGCCAGGGGTTACTGATAACCGCAAGTCTGTCCTGATCACAGGGTGAGTTTCAAACTTTGATCCTGAGAATATGTCAAAGTACTGACGCCAAGCAAGATGTTCTCCCGGCGGTATTGGGAATGCCCTTGCGCGGGAGTTTCATCGGAATGGATTGCGCGTGCTCGCTACAGCCCGTAAAGCGGAGACCATCTCGGACCTGGCTGGACTTGGCATCGAGACCCTGAGTTTGGTCGTCGATGACCTCCAGAGTGTCAAGGCGTGCTATGCCGATGTTGAGACGCGACTGGGAGATAAAGGTTTAGATTACCTGGTGAACAATGCGTGAGTATATATTACAGTATCACTTGCCAAGCTTAGATCATCGCTGATTCAGTCTATAGAGGCCGCAGTATGGTCCTAATCACTCGATGAAGCTATCGCGCAGAGACTAACAGCAAGTAGACTATACGGTTCCTGCCATGGAGGTTGATCTAGCTGAGGCACGCAAGACATTTGAGACCAATTTCTTTGCCGTCATTGCCATGTGCCAGACTTTTGTGCCACTTTTGATTAAAGCCAAGGGAACTATTGTTCAAATTGGATCAGTCGCTGCAGTTCGTGCCTCCAGGCCACTTGTGAATTGGAAATAACAAGGAAAGAGATCATGGCTGACGAATAATAGGTGATTCCCTACGTGTTTGGGTCGGTCTACAATGCTTCCAAAGCCGCTCTGCACTCCTTCAGTGATGTTCTTCGAGTCGAACTCGCTCCCTATGGGTATGTGCCTATTGGGTGATTCTCTCCGTTTGGACATTTTCGCTGACCACCGAACAGAGTCCATGTCACTACCATTGTGACTGGAGGTGTACAATCTCGTATTGCGCGTACTGAACGTCACTTGCAGCCGGATTCCTTGTACGCGGATATCGAGAAGGAATATACCCAGCGCGTCGTGCATAGCCAACACAATGCCATGCCCCACGATGCGTATGCAAAGAGTGTCGTGGCTCAGGTATTGTATGGATCAGCCCCTTGGCGCTGGCTGTGGCCGTGGGCCCAAGGACGGAAGCTTTGGATCTGGGAGGGTCATCGCAGCTGGGTCATCTGGTTCCTCGCGGGAGGTTGGGCGTGGAACGGAACATTTGGATGGGTTCTCGGAAAGATGTTCAACCTAGGAAAGATCAAGCCAAAGAAGTAGAAACAGAAAAACAAAGTGCAATAGTTGCAAGCAACGGAGTTCCGTGATATTCGCGTCTGCAGCCCGAGGCTAGGCTGAGTCAGCCAGGAACGGGTGCTGGTTGGCTGCAACACCCGGTTTTACCACTGCAATGTCATCCCGAGAAAAAGAAACAGCTTTCTCCCCCGAGTTCCCGATATCCTTTCCCTTAACTCCCCAAGGGCTCAATACCACCAATCCTCTCCTCTCTTTCTCCTTAATTTCATCATGTTCAATCTCGCCCGCGGTCGTTCCGTTGCTACCGCCTTCCGGGCTGCGACAGTAAGTTCTTCGCGCTGCCGTGCTATCGGCCCGGGGCTCGGTTGCTCTGTGAACCTTCATATACTAATACCGTTGATGATCGCTAGAAGCCTTCCGTCTCGTCTCGCCTGGGTCAGCAGCAGCGTAACCTGTCTATCCATGAGTACCTCTCCGCGCGCATCCTGAAGCAGGTATGTCAATCTGCATCTCCCGGAACCCCTGCGGTCGCAGAGAATCCCTGTTTTGAAGCCTGGGTCGGCTCGCTGATAAAAGCACACAGTACGGTGTTGGTGTGCCCAAGGGTGAGGTCGCTCACAACCCTGAGGAGGCTGAGGCTGTTGCCCGGTCCATCGGTACGTTCTATCCTTTTTCTTTTTCTCACTTCTAGCCCCTTCGTCACGTACTAAACGCGACATTCTAGGTAACGATGACATGGTCATCAAGGCCCAGGTTCTTGCCGGTGGCCGTGGTAAGGGTCACTTCACCAACGGCCTCAAGGGTGGTGTTCGGGTTATCTACTCGTAAGTGGTGAAATTCGATTTTGATGCTCCTGGTTCACGGGTGGTTCCCGTGGTTCCTAACCGTCCACTTTTTTTTAGTCCTACCGAGGCCAAGATGTTCGCCGAGCAGATGATCGGCCAGAAGCTCATCACCAAGCAGACTGGTGCCGCTGGTCGCGCCTGTAACTCTGTCTACATCTGTGAGCGCAAGTTCGCTCGCCGTGAGTTCTACCTCGCTATCCTCCTGGACCGTACTACCCGTGGCCCCGTCATCGTCGCCTCTTCCCAGGGTGGTATGGATATCGAGACTGTCGCCAAGGAGAACCCCGATGCCATCCTCACCACTCCCATTGATATTCACGTCGGTGTTACCGACGAGATCGCCCGCACCATCGCCACCGACCTTGGTTTCTCCGAGCAGTGCATCGAGGAGGCCAAGACCACCATCCAGAACCTCTACCGTGTCTTCATGGAGAAGGATGCCACTCAGCTCGAGATCAACCCCCTGTCTGAGACCTCCGACCACCAGGTTTTGGCTATGGATGCCAAGCTCGGCTTCGATGACAACGCCGAGTTCCGCCAGAAGGACATCTTCGAGCTGCGCGATGAGAGCCAGGAGGATGCCGATGAGGTCAAGGCTGCTGAGCACGGCTTGAACTTCATCAAGCTTGATGGTGACATTGGTTGCCTCGTCAACGGTGCCGGTCTCGCCATGGCCACCATGGACATCATCAAGCTGAACGGTGGTAGCCCCGCCAACTTCCTTGACGTCGGTGGTGGTGCTACCCCCGCTGCTATCAAGAGCGCTTTCGAGCTCATCACCAGCGACCCCAAGGTGTCTGCCGTCTTCGTCAACATCTTCGGTGGTATCGTCCGCTGTGACGCTATCGCTCAGGGTCTCATCAACGTTGTCAACGAGATGAACCTGCGCACCCCCATCATTGCCCGTCTCCAGGGTACCAACATGGAGCAGGCTCACAAGCTGGTATGAATGACCCCATTAATCTTTTTTTCCCAAGGATTCTCTTTTTCATGTTCTCAATACTAATGACTGTTTACTTTCTAGATCAACGAGTCTGGTCTTAAGATCTTCTCCATTGAGGACCTCCAGACCGCCGCTGAGAAGTCCGTCCAGTTCTCCAAGGTCGTCAAGATGGCCCGTGAGATCGATGTTGGTGTCGAGTTCACCCTGGGTATCTAAGGGATTCCCTACAGGTTGAAGTCATAGATAAGGGCATGCATTTGGGAGCCCGCGGGCGCGTTGTAGCGACTTATTAGAGAATCCCTGTGGACGCTGCGATGCCCGTTCCTGTGTCATTTATTTTTCTTTTGTCACTGTATTCTTGAGTGTTTCTATGTCCTTTTTATATTATGATGTCCTAATCGGAAGAGGATGTGAGAATTCAAATCGTAATATCTAATGTTTCGCAGTAGTCTGTAAAAAGTGTCTGTACTCCTATGTCTATGGATTAGGCCAAACAGGCCACTCCGTCGGGTTCCATGTCTCGTCAAAGCCCCAGATCTCCGATGATTGCCCATTGAAAAAGACGGCAAAGTCTTGGTCCACAAACATTTTGTAACAAGATGGGCCTTCCACCCCTCGTTGTATTGGATACTGGCACTCGCTCATAACGTTTGACAGATGTGCATGCCTTTTGTATTTGGACTCCATTATCACCAACATGGGATTGTTACTCCCGAGGATGTAAGTCAAGTCCTGGCCCACACATACAATATTGCCGTGAGGAAGAGCAGGCAAAGTATGGGCCATGACCTCGTCACCTTCCAAGGAGAAAAATTGTTCGGACTTGGTGACAGTACTGGATTGCAGTCTTACGAGCAGGTTACTGCTCTGGCCCTCGTAGATCTCCTGTGCGGGAAGCAGATCATGTATTTCACCCGGTTCAATCAATGAAAACACCTGGTCTTGTGAAATGGAGCAATGGAATCCGTTGGCGTCGTCGATTGTATATCTTTCAGCATGTATTTGACAGCTCGTACCGTCAATCTCTATAAGTTCGTTGCCTGCGTAGACTTCCTCGCTGAAACGGACGATCGTGAACTGATCTTCCAAGGGGTGCAGCGCCAACAGGACGATGCGTGTCTTGATTGGAATATAGCGAGCAATACCCGACTTCCATCCCCAGTGGATGACGGAGCCCCGGTAGCCGAAGGCCACGTTGCAACCATGTACCACGAAATGCTCAAAATCCAAGGACGGTATTCGAAACGATCTGTGTTCATGGGTGTTGAGATCCCAAACATGGCAATACGCCCGCGTCGAGATCGCCGCGATTAAAGATTCAGATATTTTGAGCTCGATGAGGTCTTCCCGGTTTTCCGTGGTTAATCGGGCTTCTTTGCCATTGCATAAATGCAATAAAATGATGGAGGTGAAGGTTAGACCGGAGTGAGTGTCCAACTGAGCGTAAATGCCATGGGAATACCCCACCTCACGGTTGCTCCTAGGAGTGTTATTATAGTCAACGGGCGAGAAAGGCAGATGAATCGATTTGACTCGCTTGGCTCGTTCCAGGCGGAGTCTTTTCTGAATGACTTGCTTTGAATCTGATACCGGGATGTCGCATCCCACGATGGCTCGGATCGCCGCACTTTGTACCATGGGCGATGAAAGAACTCGCCGCCAT
Source organism: Penicillium sp. 91 TS-2023 (assembly GCA_030710325.1). Taxonomy (NCBI): domain Eukaryota; kingdom Fungi; phylum Ascomycota; class Eurotiomycetes; order Eurotiales; family Aspergillaceae; genus Penicillium; species Penicillium sp. 91 TS-2023. Next base: position 4,996,273 of record JARWGP010000021.1, on the reverse strand, counting down.
TGCTGAGACACTCTTTGCAACAGAATCAGATCGGCAATATTCAAGTGCTCTGCGACCATTGCAACAATCTCTAGAGGTAGCTTGCCTAGCAAGTCATATTCAAAATTGATGCGATCAGCACGTAATTTCACCTCTCGCCATTCAGAGCGACGTAACTGGTCCAGGATACCATGGTATCTGCAACTGATCAGCAATATGCACCAGAAACAGCAGGCATTAGGTTGGTATATGTATAGGTATGTTATGTGGAACGTACACGAGCTGCCGATTTTGTGGAGATAAACCATCAAATTGAGCCAAGATAGATTGCGCATGGTGGTCCATGCTTTGGAAGATCTCAAGTTGGCATGCAGGCGTTGGCTTGATAATTGAGGGAGATATTTCCAGATTTGAGCATTAGTATGAAATCAGGAAGAAGCTAAAATAGCAATGCCGAGAAGGAACATATTAAGTGTATAGTATACGTGAAGTGGAGCAAGAGGAAAAAGGTCTCATTCCTCTTGCAACAAACCCCCTTTTCTTTTCTCCACCTTTCCCTCCTCCAACTCGCTAGTTCGATCCTTCCACGTCGACCTTATCGACCTGGATATCTTTAAAGCAATATCCCGACCTTTCCCTGCTGGAACCCGAAAAAAAGTCAGAGTCAGACTTGCAGATCCGATCCCGACTTTCGCGACCTTTCCGGCCCCTCCCCCCTTCCCCGCAGAGGAACCTCGCGCTGAGATTTGTTCCTTCACCTCCGAACCTCAATTCATGGGCGCGATGACAGACCAGGTTTCAATGCTTGGGTGTTGATCTGCGCCTTATCTCGGCCTCCGCGATAATCCTATTCTTCTCCCACGTTCTTCTGCCACGAGTGCACTCTAACGCTCATCGCGTTCTCCTGCGTCTTGCCCCATCCGAACTTGGGTTTCCCCGAAATCCTTCAGCTCTATAGCTTCATACATTGGCGCCGATCGCCCGTCCCGATCCTTCCTAGCCGCTATACCTATCTCCTTTCCTCGCCCGCGCGACATGAGTGGTCTCGCCGACCCTCCCTCCAGGAATACCTTCGGGCCTGCAAATGCTCCCGGCAAGACACGAAACATCCCGGTCCTATCATCTTCCGCTCATCATTCCCCCGTCGCGATGGAGATCACTCCCCCTTCCTCGGCTGCCGCGGGCGTTTCGGTCCACGGTCTAGATGGCGACCGGGGCGCAAATGGCTCTGAGGGGAACACGAGCAATCCCAACCCGGCCGTTGGGGCTGCTGCCGCAGCTCAGCAGCCTAAAGTGGTACAGACTGCTTTTATCCATAAGCTCTACAAGTGCGCTTCTCCACCCGATTGCTCCGAAGATTTTTGCTGATCCGTCTAAAAATGTAGTATGCTCGAGGACAACGGCATTCAGCACCTCATCTCTTGGTCAAACACCCACGATAGCTTTGTGATGTCTCCAACTTCAGAATTCTCCAAGGTCTTAGCGTAAGTGCTAGTGAACCCGGGACTTGACGACGTTGCTTGCTGATGCCCCCGAAGCCAGTACTTCAAGCACACCAACATCTCCTCCTTTGTTCGGCAGCTGAATATGTATGGATTCCACAAAGGTATGTTGCTCCCATTCAAGCTCATGGGGATGATTGCTGATCCGGGTCAGTGAGCGATGTGTTCCATACTGGATCTCCGGACTCGGCCCTCTGGGAATTCAAGCATGGAAATGGCAATTTCAAACGAGGCGATCTAGTTGGGCTGCGCGAAATCAAACGTCGCGCATCTCGGCATGCTTTGATTCATCGCGACTCATTCCCTGGCCATAAGGCTGCTACGTCACAGCCAGGCACACCTGCCGAGCCGGTTCCTGATGCGACGGAAGCTAGATTGATGAACTTGGAGCACTCTCTCTACGATATGCACAACCGTCTGTCTCGAGCTGAAGAGAGCAATATCGCTCTCAGTTCAAGGTGCCAGAGCATGGCTGAGGGCTTGGCCCAATGCTATCACGTATGTTTCGCTTTTGATCAAGCACATGTTCACAAACACAAACTAATAACATTCTAGTGGACCCATTCTATCTCTCGCTTCCTCCAAGCAGCAGTACCTGACAGGGAGAATCCTCTTTATCGTGACAGTATGACGGCACCTGACCCACGAAATAATTCCTTACTAACAGTCTTTTAGTCTCGAACATACAACGAGAGGTTGAGAAGCAGCTTGAAGCAGTGCGCGCTGTGGAAACATCACATGAAAGTCTCATGCCGCCGCGTCAGCCTTTCTTTGCAAATATGCCCGTTGAAACTGGGCCACCATTATCTCCTCGCCAACTACCACAAGACGATGGCCGACGTCCGTCCATGATCCGGCCTCCTGTTCCGCCACATCTTTCGGTGTCGCCGCGCCGCTATGGTTCCATTGGAGGAGCCAACCCACAGCCCAACTATGTCCGGCCACAGGCTCCCCAAGCTCCCCCACAGAATCAACCTGGACCCTCTCCTTTATCTATCTCAACTTCCCCTGGACCTAATCTTGGTCGCCGCCACACTTTTGCGGACATCCGACAGCACGATTGGCCCCCTTCGGGCACCTCTCCTTTCCCACCAGGTAATCCTCCGAGTGGACCTTGGCCTTCGTCCCCCAATCGAGTACCGGGCTCCAGCGATCAGCAGGTCCGGGATGTTCTCGCCCAGTACGAAATGGGGGCCCCTCGGCGTCTTCAAGACCAGTCGCGCCATGCGACACCACCGGGAGCTGCCGAGCCATCTCCATCCCTGCTTAGTGTTGACAATGGGTGGACCATTGGTGGCTCCAGGTTTCCCCGTCAGGAATCCTCTTTGCCAGCAACCCGACGCTCTAGCATGGCAAGCAACGTCCACTCACTATTAAACCCTGCAGATACCGCTGAGCGGCCCGATGAGGACCAGCAGATGAGCGAGGACCGCAAGCGAAAAAGATTGGAATAGAGGCATTGCCTCGATTTTCACTTAGAATACCCGTTGGATTGATTTGCTACACCATAACTAGGGTGAGGCCATTGGTCTAAATCACACCTACACCATTTTCAATATTTCCTACTCGATAGGCGTTTGGAAACTCCACCACTTGACATTGTACACTTGAAAACCTTCAAATCCCTTTATCCCCTCTCATACAATCTCTCTCTCTCTCTCTCTCTCTCTCTCTCTCTCTCTCTCTCTCTCTCTCTCTCTCTCTCTCTCTCTCTCTCTCCTTGCACCATCGATCTTTCTTTTTCCTTTTTCTTTTATTTCTTGGATATTCCAGGCGGAGTCGTGCTGTTGGTGCCGATTTTATACTTCATTCCCGCATATCTTATATACCCTTGGGTCGGGCGGAGCAACCAAAAATCATGGTGACATCTAGAAGAGATTGGAATGAATTTTGTACTTTAAGCCTGAGCCCCTAATATGATTAAATCTAGTGAAGTCCTTGTGCAGTCTTGCGGGCCTGTTGAGGCTGAGCCCTTCATTAGGACTGCAATTTCGGTGATCCTGCACCGAAACTCAAATGGCTTGCAGACTCAGTCATCTCTCGCAGAATCCACAGGTTACCTAGGATATTCAGCTTCGGGTGGTAACCCGAGATAGTGACGCTGCCTCGGCCACAAACTAACCAGCACAAGGTGAAGTGAAGAATCCAAATCAAGAACCACCCCTTCATCTCTTCTTTCTCTTCTTAGCTCTCTCAGCCAGAAGCTCATCCAGGTAACTCGTCGCCTTCTTCTTCCCTTTCAAAGGCGCCTGTCGCACAGGAACCTCTTTCATAGAGGGCTCTTGTCCATCCTCCTGAGAATCCTTATCCTCCTCCACAACCTTAGCCTTCGCCTTCAACGGCGCAGCTTTCCTCTTATTCCTGCCAATTGAAGCCAGTCGTCCCTCTTCATCATCATCACTCTCCTCATCCTGCTTATTAGCTGCAGCGGCAGCGGTCTTAGCCGCCTGCGCCGCCGCAGTACTAGCCTTCGCCGCAGCTTTCTTCTCAGCTTCGGCCTTCATAAATCGATCGTAATTTTTGCCGAGTAGTTGTTTCCGTAATTTATCGTTTGAGCTTAGCTCTGTGCGATTCCAGCTTCCGTCTGCTGCTTTTTCGGGGAGTGGGGCGCCGACTCCGAGTCTGAGTGAGAGGAATTAGTACAGAGACAAAATGGCACGGCAAATAGAGGATGGAGAGGGGAATTCTTACGTCTCTGGGACGGCAGTGAAGATCTCATCTTCCTCACGTAGTAGTTCCTCCTCTGATTTGACGTTGGCTAATTCGTCTTCTGTTTGCGCGGGGAGCCAAGATGCGACGAGGCGTTGGCTTCGGGCGAGAGCAACATTTGCTCGGTTGAGGATGACATCGGACTCTGTTTTTGAGAGCGACATGCTGGGTGGTGTTAGGTTTTTTTTTATTTTTTGTTGTCGAGAAGAGAAAGTGATGCGCATAACTTTTTGCGATAAGCGCTATCTAAAGGCGGTGAGAGGTATGAGTGTAGATGCCAAAGGCATGATATGATACATGTGATAACTTTGGAACAAGAAAAGGGTAAAAAACGAAGGCAAAGTCTATGGTGCATGAAGCTCTTCTTCATCTGCCCTGAACGTGCTCTCATCTTGAATGGATTGATCTTGATCAAATGCCATGTTTTCATGTTCATCCTGTTCACTCCAGTGTCCTTGTTTGGGTACGGCATAACGGTGATTATCGCATTCCAAGGTTGCTCTAACGGCTTTCTGCAAGGATCTGAACAACTGTTCACGGGCCAATTGTTGCGACTGTGTCTCACAATTAAGGGACGCGTAGGCTGATATCAGGCACTGTATCAAGATTAGAGAGATTAGCGGGGACATGTATGATGTAGGGAATAGTAGCACTTCCTCTGCTCACCTTGTCAATAGCTTTATGCAACTCTATGATACTTCGCGCAGCCTCATCTGAGGCGTATGTTGGATCTTTCATATTGATTCCTAGTGGCAACCAGGAGTCCATTCGGAGCATTCGGTCTTTCCAGACCATTCGTCCTCCGAAGAGACACATTGCCAAAGGGCTGACAAGAGAGTTCTCTCTCAGCATTAAGGGTTCCCCCGCCTTCTGACTAGCCTGTTTCCCCAGGTATGTGACTAGATCTCGAGTAGATGGTGGCGGTAGAACGTTAGCAGCACTTGTCAAAGGCAGGAGATCTTCCTCGTCGGTCTTGCTGAAATATGACCTTGTTGTGAACGGCGTTCGAGCGGCAACATGAGGGAACTGGGCGTGGAGGATAAGTGCTTTGATGAGAGGGATGCAATCTGAGTTGATGTTGAGTGATTTGCCGCCCGAGCGATAGCGATCATTAGGAGGGCAATTGCTGGGGACGAGTCGCACACTCTTGAGAGATCCCAATAGCGCCTTAATAACACTGGAGGCCTCCGTATATTTGTGGAACTCCAGGTGCTGAACTTGAGCGTAGTCCCGGGCGCTATGACCGTCCCGCTCCACAGCCCGCATAGCCTTGAAGGCATTGATTGTACTGATGTGGTCACAGTGGCTCTGCCTCGCAAATTTATGGCGCTTGTTGCGAATAGTGTGGCTGTCCTCCAAAGTCGATGGGCGGCGAAAGAGGCTCTCTCCGTTCAGAGCCGCTATGATGAGCATCGGTTCCAGGCATTGGAAAATGACACCAAGGATGACCAACCTGCCGGCTGATGGGTCAAGGGGGAGTTTGTCGAGAAGAACACCAAGATTAGTCAATTTTTCATTCTCATCCAGTAGCCGTGTCTGTTTTAGGTGCTTGATAGTCTGCACAACTGCATCGGCATTAGGGGGCTCCAAGGCCTGTTTCAGAACGTCGATGATGGGTGCATTAGGGGCAGTGCTTTTCACACGCAGACATAATTCTTCCAAGGGAGCTCGTTTGATATCGGGAGACTTCATTTTCCGAAGATTATCATAGCACTTTTGGGTTCCCAGGAAGAAATACTCTCCGTCCTGGACTCTGCCAGCTCGCCCAGCTCGCTGGATGGCACTAGCCTTGCTAGCCCAGAAGGACGCCAGTCGACGGGACCGCGCGGTGTGATCGTAAACTAGGTTATTCACCTTGCCGGTATCAATCACGTACGCCACGTCAGGGATAGTGACAGATGCCTCAGCCACATCGGTGGAGAGAAAAACCCTCCTGCAACCCTCCGGGAATGGTAGAGACAACTTTGCCATTTCCACGGGTAGTGCCGCATGCAACTTTAACAATCGGAAACGATCTTCATCTGAGAAATCCAGGTCAAATTGCTCCATGGCGGTAAACGCCAAGACTCGCTCTTCCATCTTCTGAATCGCTGCTAAACCTGGAAGGAAGACCAAAATAGAGCCAGAAGTGGTTGTGTTCAAAAGATGGAATATCAACGCAGCAATCAGGCCATATGGTATCAAGTTATCCTCCATCTCCAGTGCTTCACTTATCTGAACAGCGGAGATCAAGTTGGTCGAACTCTCCGTGGAATTCTGCATGACAGAGTTTGAAGCGTCAATATCGGGATTTTTGATATTCTCGAACCGTGCATAATGGTTGTCCAAGAAGCTTTTGGTCTCCGAGCCGTGTAGCAGGCTGGACAGCATATCAGGTTCATAAGTAGCTGCCAGATCATCAAGCACATTGTCGAGGTTGTGCTTCTTCACATCGAATTGACGACCTGGGATGGAGATATATGGAGCAGGAACAAGTTTTCCATCCGGTCCCGTGTCGGTGAAATAGTTGGAAAACAGTTCAAGATCTATGGTGGCGCTCAAGATTACGATTCGAGGCACAGGAATACCAGTTGATCGGCATTTATCAACATAGCGCTTCAGCAACATCATTATGAGATCGATTCCAATGTCACGAACATGGACTTCGTCAAGCATGATGTGAGTGAGCGATGAGAGAGTTTCAGGCTGATGCTGTAAAATGTTCAACATGATACCGATGGTACAGTAAGTGATACTGCCCCCATCATTGGTTGGCCCCCGATGGTCATATCGAACCATGCATCCAACACTGTCGCCAACAACTTCACCTCTTTCAAGGGAGACTCGGTTTGCCAGAATTTGTGCCGCAATTCGCCGTGGCTGGACGCAAATCACGTTGCATTGCCCCCCGATTCCTTGGTCGATCGCGTCATCCAAGATTATTTGGGGGATTTGAGTAGACTTTCCAGATCCCGTCTCGGCAGCAATGATGCTGTAAGTATGTCGGTTAATGATCTCCAAGACCTGCTGTCTGATCTGGATCACTGGTAGTTGGTCGTGTTGAGACCAAATATCAATAGTACCTGCATCCTCCGCTTGGCGTCGCTCATCCAGGTTCTTCTTCAATTGTTGGGATCTGTTTTCTACTTGGATGGTAGTTGGGGGGTTGCCCGACTCATCTTGCGACACTCTGCCAGTCAGTCGAGAGCTCTCCTTGGTGAAAATCTGTTCTGCTTGGAGCAAGCCATTCCTTGCCTCTTGCATCGCGAACATCAATTCATCGTCTACAGAAACCTTGGCAGCCGGAATAATGGGTTTCATCCACAATCCTGTTTTCTTCAGTTTTGAGACAAGCCTTATCACTGCCTTTCTCTCCAATTGAGACTAGTGAACCATATTAGAATTCCATACGACTGGAACATAAGGGAGATGACAACAAACCCTATTCAAGTCAGGATGCGCCCTTATTGTGGTCTGCATTTGTGCCAGCCTCTTCTTGTTAGGCAAAAAAAGATTGGCGCAACAATCCCGTGAACCATCCAGTTTGAGATAGAATTGACCCAAAGCCTCCATCTCAAAAAAACGCTCAAGGTCTTTGCTGTCAACTTCGTGCAAGTCATCGAAAACGTCTTCCAACGTTCCTAACTTTAGCAGCTGCACGTTAAGGACTAACATGCGAATGGCCAGTCTCCGTGCATCTTCCTATTGGGCAGTCAGAACAAATCGGGCTCTGTGCATACGATGAACCTACCTCGGTTTCGCATTTCCTTGGGGCAGTTCTGCCCCAACAGTTATCCCGGGTGTCGAGATTACGAAACCAACAAGCACTGCATCTGAATGTGCGTTCCCCGTTTATATCATGTTGTTGTTGATGAATGATGATTGGCGATACGAAGTGGTCCGACATCAGCGTGTTGAGTAAACGAGGAAAGTTTCTACATCCATCATAGCCGGCAGCTTCGAAATCTTTATCCCAATCATCGATTTTACGGAGTTTCGAAATTAGAAGTAGACGAGCTTCGCGGGATGCTTGCTCCTGATCATCTTGTGGTCAGAACAAGTTTTGCAAATAACAAGACAACCTTGGAGACCTACTCTTGTCGGCGCCGATACTGAAGCTAACAGCTGAGGTTTACCAGCACAATCAAGGCTCTCCCTATGCACATGAAGACCCTCCGTAGTCAATTCAGATACCTGTACCTTTTGGGTCCAGGAATCACCCTTTTTTCCTTTAATATTTTCTCTCTTGAGCCAAAGTTCGTAAGCCCATAACATCGCTTCCGCTTCTGCTTCATCTTGGAAGCCATGAAGCTCATCAATTGAAGCGGATGAGGCAGATGCATTCCTGTTTTCATCAGTTGGTGATGATTGCGCATCCTGTGGTGTATTCTGGATCCGACTGGACTCTATGGTGGATGCAGACGCGGATGTATGAACGCAAGCGCTCGCACGTTTAAGGTGCTTAGGCGAATATAGAAGAAAGTTCCTGCCCCCTTGCCATTGAAGCCCAGCCCCATGCCCAACATTGACTGCAGACGATATAATCGGACAGAAGGAGAGGGCAAATGGTCGCGTCCGAATTGTGTGGACCTGTCGAAATAGGAGTCGCAACTTTGAGGGTCCGGCTGTCCGGTAGGACATACGGTCGAGCGATTTGCCTGGGTGGTAAGTCAGACCTTGCTGTACGCCCCGCATACCGTTGCACGCTTTCGTTCCTGTCGTCATGTTGAAGCAGATTGTGTTCAACGCGAACTTGAGAAACAGCACGCGCGCATCGTGGTGGATATTCCGGGTGTCCACCGCCAGAATAAATCCCAATTTTTTCAAGACTTATTTTATCGAAGCGGACATAGGGATCAGCGGGTGGTCATGGCCTTGCGAGTCTAGATTGAAAGACAGCCAGAGGACAGCTGCGGCGAACGAAGGCTTGGCAGGTGCCCCCAGAGCCCCATACTAATATGCGGAGAAACCTCCGGATCATCTATATCGACAATTAATTCTCTAATATAAGATCCTGTATCGGGATTTAAATTCCTTTTCATATCATCAATTGACCATGCTGACTTCTAGTTTTTATATGGTCATGCCTTGATCTCTGTGGTAAGAATGAGAAAGGCAAATTTGAACAATCGTCACATCATGGGCAACATTTGAGGAGTTTCTATGTACAAAGTCTAACGTATATACCATCTATATGCCCAGCACCCTCAAAACACATCTTCCTGAGCCCATTCATTTGGTACACAGGCTATCAAAGCCAGAACTTATTTGAAGATCTAAACCGTTGCTTCCTTCTGGTGCTTCACTTTGAGCCTCTTCTCTGTCTTCATGAACTCTCGAATTCCAACTGGAATGTTGGCGAATAAGTCCTCATCCTGAATTGGTGCGGGCCAGTTGACTTCGCTGCCCCCACCATCCTCATCCATGCTTAGACTGGCCGAGTCAACCTCGGCTCGAGGTGCGGCGCGCATGTCCGCGGTTCCCTTCTCAGGACCACCCTTGGCCTTAGCCTTTGCGACTCTACCGGCCCACTCTTCCATCTCATCTCGGAAGTCATCCCAAACGCAATGTACACAGCCGCTCATGCAGCAGTTCTCGGGTTCCTCAGGGCGGGGCGGGATGGGCACTCCGTTGACCGTGTGCCATTGGGATTCTGGTGGCATTTCGCCTGGGTTGTATCGAGATTGACGACCAGGACCAGCTAGACGTGTACCAAATACAATGGACATCTTCTCTTGGGGAGATTTTGCTTCACTTGGGGATTTCGGGACCGGTTTGTCCTCAGGCGGGGGGGTATTAGGCTGCGTAGTTGTTGCCTGGCCACGATAAGGAGAATTTGACTTCAATATCAAGGAGTAGTAGCCCGACAAAGGATATGCCTGAGAGCGATCGGTGTTTTCTTCCAAAGAACCGTGGGTATGAGCGTCGGGTCGGTTGTGGGCCATGCGCCGAGGCGTTGGAATCAAGGCATATTTTCGGTTCGGAGTCAAAGAAGAGACGGGGCGATGGGACAAAGAACCAGGACAGACTCGCGTCCTTCGGAGCGAATGTCTGCCCGCTGCAAGACACTCCATTGTAAGTCGCGGGGGAAAGGAATGAATGATCTTGGATCTCAGACGGAAGCAATTAAGTCATAGGTGCAAACACTGCAAACACCGTTGTTTATGCGCCGCGAGTTCGCCGCGAGTTTGGATCGATGTCACCATCGCAATAATGAATTCGCCGCCAAAACGCAGGAAAAGTAGCAATGCTTCGGGTGGTGATGCAGGCATGTCGCAACCTGAAGCATTCCTTGCGACGAAACCTTCACGCCGACCATCTTTCCAGTCACCAACAAGGTCCAGTCTCGCCAAATCACACCCCGATGTCCTTGAGCGCGCACTTAGCAGGTCTCCGAGTCGGCGACCGGAAAGTCGAGGGAGCAAGGGGGAAAAATCAGGATCAAATCCGGTCGGGCTTCGAGGTCGCAAAGCACTTCGACCCTCATTAAGTGCGACCTCAAGTCCTCTGAAAGCGCCGCAAATGTCCGGCAATGCGCCTCTTCTGTCGCCTAGCAGACGTCCTAGTGGTGTTCAGTCATTCACAAAACCGCCTCGGAGATTATCGAGAAAGATTGTACCCAGCGACTTTTTCTTTGGGACGCCTACCAGGAAGCAAACACAGCCAACGGAGGAAGATCTTTCCAATACCCCAGAAGGTCAATTGGCCCAGGAGCTAGGAAGCGCAACACGTGAAACGGCCACGGAGGATCCTATCGACACCGATCTGGGTGGGTTCATGGATGACAATGATATGGAACCAGAACTTCCCCCCACCCCAACACAACTGGGGTTAGAAAAGGCACCAGACCGTCCAAGAGCGCTATTGAGCAGTAGCCCCACTTCGAGATATGAAAAGAGAATGAAACGAAAAGCAACCGATACACTTCAAGGAAGTCCCTTGAAAGGATTGAGGTTTCAACCTCGAGATCCTGAAGAACTATCAATCTCGGATACCAGCTCGATGGATGGTGAATTATCCGCAGCTGCTCTAGAGAAGCGCAAACTACGCAAGAGCCTCACAGCGGAGCTGCAACGTTTAAAGGATGATGTTGCAGAACTGACGGAATGGACTGGAAAATTGGAGTCCGATGCGGATCTTGAAAGTTCGAAAGGACTCGACCATTTCCTGTAAGGTGAACATCCCATACGATACTGAATACCTCTAACCATTGTGCAGAAGCTTGCTCTCCGAGGAATCATCTTATATCAACCGCCCTGTTCCTCGACGAGCCCCCGTTCCGCTATCGTCACTTCTTTCTACTCTGCTGCCATTTTCTAATAACATCTCCCGTCCCGCCCCTCCGTCATCACCTTTACCAACAAACCCATTCGCCTTGGAAGAATCATCACAGTCACCGTCATATCTCACGGTCTTTGCTCCACTAGCTCTTCACACAAGCACCAGCCGTACCACTGTCTCAAAGACCAGTACCGTTCTTGAGACACATACATTAACATTCACACCTCCATCTCCATTTCCATCTTCCCTATACAATATTTCCGTTGTCTATGAAACAGATCCAGAGACACAGACTGTCATTGCCGTCTCCGTACCCACGGGTAGTGACAGCAAAAAAAGAAGAGTGCCGACGATCCTCCGTCGATGGATTGACGCTCGCCTGGCCAACCCTCTCTTGAAACTCGACGTGGGAACACTGTGTTGGGGTATAAACCGGTACTGGGAAGCCTCAGTGACTCGCGCTCGTCTATGGACACGCATCGATCACAAGCACGGCAGTGATGGCCGCAAAAGCAAATTACCCGAGTCTCAGAATGGAGTCATTACGCTTTCAGAGCTTCGACGGTTGGTCCCACACCTTGAGCGTAGCTCGATGGTTATCAGATCCAAGTCTTTGGGAGGCAATCCTCGAGTCCTTCTCTCCAATACTTTGACTATCGATGATTGGACTGGAGAGCCGCAACTTCGGCCGGAGCTTAGTGTCTCCCCGTCTGGCTCTAGTGGTGGACCAGGCAAGAAGGTCGATCAAGAAGCCAAGAAGCTTTTTCACGCTCTGTTAAAGGATGATAGTTTTACTTCTACGCAGAGCATTGTGGAGGGTGTTCACTTCGATGCGGTTGTTCGAGCCACGGAAGGTGTCCTCGGTGCCTTGTTCGGTCGTGACTGATGTCCTTGATCTGGTTTCGAGATAGCGATGGCGCAGGCTGTGTATTTAGAGCGTGGTTTTGAATTTTAAGATACCATGGTAGTGTTTTCAAGTGTTTATAATGAATCGAGGTTGGATTCTTTTGAGGACTGGATTACCTGAACTTGCCCTAAATTTTGGAATACCTGCACGTTTATGTATATATATCAGGTGCTTGGTAGCGCTTAATATATATAAGTGGAGACAACACCAAGGTTTGACTCGCAGTAATGTGGATCCCTCGAGGATCAACTGTGGAATATATATGGATATTCATGTATACCTAGGTATATCTATGCCCAGGTGCTCAGCCTCAGAGCCCTGAAGGTAGATGTTGAAAACCAACTTGAACTTGGAACCCTTGTAAAGATAGGACCCTACCTAGCACCTTCAGATTATCAGTGCCCTTAATATGTTGACAAGGATTTCAAACGTTAGATAGCATGCGGGGAATTGCAAATCATTAACGAAGGACTATTTCCTGCTAAGTGACACCCAAGTCCCGTCAGCACGAGCACTTGAGGTCGTCGAGGCTGACCGTTGAAGGTATGCGTCCAAATTTGAAGGATATATGGGGTGGACTTATCCGTACATAGTACAGACGTAAGATGATACTTCTACAGTTTAGAGAGAGCTTTCTTGTGGAGACCCGTACGCCATAAGCATAACTTTAGAACATTGACAGTCTCTTTGAATTTGAAACTACAATTTTTTTTTCATGGCATAGGCCTCTACCATTCCTCCCAATAACTCCTGTCCCTCAAGACTCAGCTGGATGATACCAAGGCCAGAAACCAAGATCCTTCGTTTCCAGGCTATAGCATCTTCCTAACTTAGTTTAACAGGACCAAGCTCGATAAGCCATAAAAACACCAACACCAGAAATATTGCCGAAGAGATTTGAGAAAAATTGGGCGGTTTTGCATTTCGAAGGATCTTCCGAGTTCTTTCTTTTTAGAGACAAAAAAGGGTAGTTTCAAGGGGAGAGGGGGAGGGGGAAAAGAGGTTTAGATTGAGAGAAATGGAAGAGGCGCCACGCCATGCCACGGTACACTCATCCCCGATTCGAAAACCGACCCGATCATCATCATCAACAGGAGCAGAAAATTAACACATTTATTTCTTGGCGTTGGCCTCCTCCTCAGCCTTGGCCTTGGCACGCTTCTCACGGATACCCTTGTGGCGGGCCTCGGAGCGAGCGTCACGGAGAGTGCGGTAGACAGAGCCCTCGGATTTGGGAAGGTCGGCACGCTTGATCTCGGTGACGGCGTTCTCCTCAGCGGGGTTGGTGATGGGGAAGGTGGCGTTGACGTTGGCAATGATGCCCTCACGCTTGCCCTCGGCAAGAGTGGCCTTGACAGCCTTGACGTCCTCAGCGGAGGAGTCGAGCTTCTTGAACTGACCGCTCTTGCGGGGGAAGAGGATCAGGCGGGCCTTGTAGTCCTGGAGACGGGCAACGTTGGCAACCAGGGACTCCTTAGAGTAGTTGGTGCGGCGGTGGTCAACGGCGATACCGACGGTGGAAGCGAGCTTCTTGGGGATACCGGCCTCCTATAAATGAGAGAAAAAAGAGATGAGCCTCCACTCCGAGCATTATCAGTGATCAGTAGTCGGATTTACCTTGAGCTCAGCCAGGGTGAAACCACGGCCGGCACGGACACGGCGGTTGTACTTGACGGTAGGGCATCGCACAACGGGACGCAGCTTGTCAACCGGGCGGGGAGCAACGGCAGCAGCCTTAGCGAGACGGTTCTCACGACGACGGTGCTTACGGCCGGGCTAGAATCGCAAAAAATCCATGTTAGTCGGGCGTGATTCCTTCGAGCAATTTTTTCCCATTTCAATCGGTCCCGGTCGACACGATATAACTCGGTAGGACGATTTTCCTGCTGGGAAGAAAGATTTTTCGGGATCGTACCTGGTCGAAGTGCACGCGAACACGCTTCTGCCAATCCTTGCGGAAGTCTATTGAAAAACTGTTAGCCAATCTAGTCCAATGGATCGCATTATTGTCTCATTGTAATGTCGAGAAAACGATGGGCGCAGTGTCGGGGGTGACTCACGGTTCTTCTGAATCTGGTTGTTGTGCTTGATCGCCTATATTCCGAAGACAAGTCCATCAGCCATCGAGTTCTTCCAAAGTATCACCACGCCAGAATTGTCGATTGACGCAGTTTATTCATTTCCAACACTTCTTCGCAAACGGGAATCGAGGGGAACGCACCATGGTGACGGATGGGGATCGAGCCGGTGATGGTCGTCGGAGGGTTGCTGGTCAAATCTCCCTTCAACGGCAGAAACTCAGAAGTTCCCATTTTTCGTGTGGCCCGCTTTGCCTCTGACCGCCTCGCTTAGCGAGCCCTAACTAGTCCTCATTGGGATATCTGCCATGGCCGCCGGGAGGTGACTCAGCAGACTGGGCCGCTTCCGTTCTGGGGATCTACAGTACAAAGTGTAGTTCACTGCAGCTTGGATTGCTATTACTATGAGCTCTCTATTATACACCGAGGAAAAGGAAATGTTAATATTTTATGATTTGGTTGTTCCTATTCCTATTGTACAGTCATGTAGGATAAGCTAAATCCCGATCGACTGGGGTTGTTGTAGTAGGTGGACATCTATTCACCAAGTACAACTTCCAGCCATGCAAACACAAAACCGATTTTGAACGCCATTGTAGCTACCACATAAACCACTGTAAGACCCTGTAGAGAGAGAGAGAAAAGTGTGAGAGAGAAAAAAGGCAAATATCGCTTGGTCAAGTAACCGTATTCCGTAACGTTCGTTCATCATTCATAATATTCCTCGAGGGAAACCAGTCGTAACAAGTGCAAGTTAAAAGGGACGAGAGCAGCGCTAGGTCATGAATCGTATCCAAGATAAATTGGCATAGATGCCGAAAGTGGGGGAGAAAATCGGTCTTAGGAGGTATGAATACCTAGGCCCACTCCGCCACTAGTCCTGGACCTCTTCGTGGCCACATTGCTGTCATCGGGGCTGGCCTTGCGCTTGTTGTAGTTGCGTTCCATACCAGGCTTCTTCACCTGGCCAAACAATTTGGTTTGGAGTAGAGTGCTGGTCTTTGGGGCGGTGTGCCGGATATCTTGATGCCGGCTCTGCGAAGGTTCCTCCTCAGACTCCGCGGCTGATAGCGAGACAGTGCTGTCGCTGTCATACTGGTTGCCATGCGAAACCTGGCCTGTGGTCAGGTATTGGCGCCCCTGGCGAATTGAGCGATGAGGGGTAACAGGAACCGAGGTTTGACTGCTATAGGAGCCCTGCGGTTCATGGAGACGGTTTGTGAACTTGTCCGCGAAGAGTAGGGCGGCAAGGCCATCAGTGTGCTCGCCGCGGCAGATAGTTTGAAGCTCGTTTTGCATGCCAGGTGATAGGGATCCATAGTTGTAAATCTGCGAGAAGTGACGACGGTTGTCCTCGATGCGCTTCTTCAACATGTTGTTCTGCTCAGTCAATTCGGTAGACTGGGCATGCGCATCGTCGATGGCTCGCTTGGCTCGTCGCAGTCGCTTATCCAAAACGGCATTGACCTCCTCCAGTTCATGGGACCGCTGCATTGCAGTCAGGTAGTCATTGTTGGAAATAGATTGCTTGGGGGTCATGGGCTCGGCGGGGCGCGCGCGACGATATTCAGCACTCTGAAGGATTTCGACCTCGCGCTTGGCCAGCTGGTGCTCTACCTCTGCCCGCTTAACGGCCTCGTTACTGGCAAACGAAACTAGGCTGTTCTGCAGTTTGAAGTGCAAGGCAGACATACGAGCCTCTTGGGCCACGGTGAGCAGATCCTTCGCAATGGAACGAAGCTGGGTCTCGTTTGCCTTGTCAATGTCTTCAATGGTCGGGAGATTTTCCGATGCTCCATAGGCATCGCATAGAGACTTGTCCAAGTCGGCCGGGGCGATCAAAGAAGGGCTGATGGAACGAGAGTGGGAGCGACGAAGAGGTGCTCCAGGAATTTGAGTAGAGGGTGGTGGTGTCATGTCGGAAGAAGAGAGAGCTGGCGGGGAGTGAAACTTCTTTTCGGAGGAGCGGTCTTTGGCCGCAGCGCTAAGATCTGGTGATGGAGACAAAGTGGCACGGCGAGCTGGAGTTGATGGCGCGAGTATCTCAGCCGGTGCTGCGAGGGGGCTTTGAGACGAGCGAGTAGGTTGAGACATGGCCGATAATGTCAAATTGGTATCAGGTAAGACAAGCGCCAACCGTGGGGAGGTGAATCCTCGCACTGGAATGAGTTAGTTTATCATGCCATCAGATAAAGGTGATAAGCGATTGGGCGCATACCGGAGATTGACAGAGCGTGGGGAAAGGTAGGAGAGAGAGACAACCCAAAAATGATTCAAATAGTTTCAACAGAGAGCTTCAGATCGGTTACAAGGAGGTCTGGTGGTTGAGAGGAAGGTTGTGGAAAGGTAGAAGTGGGCACTTTGTATGATATCGTGGAGGAGGGGGGCTGGGAGGCTGGGAACGGCCAGTGCGAAATGCGGCTGGGGACAATGTGCCAGCCTTGATCAACCATTTCTAACGGGTTGACCAATCAGAAGTCAGGAACATTCACAAACCTGGACCCACATTCCTCGATGCGGCTAGGGTGACGATCACGGGACGCTCAGGGCAAGTAAACAGCCGTGAGCGACGTCGATGGTGGCAGGTTGGGCTGGCAACCGATAAGCTTCACCTTTTTTTATCACGCACGTCCTCATGCATGAAACAAATTTGGAAATTTATGGGGACATATGTCATGAATCTACTTCAATTGAGGGCAACTTGCAAAATAATTACTGAAAAGAAAGATATCACGACACAACTTGGTGCTGGAAAAGACTACAAAAATTTAGAAAATTCTCAAGACCCTTCCAACTGCAGTGCTGGTCTCCTAAATCAAAGAAGAATTATAGGAGCCTTTCGTTCTTCATGTGATGTTAGATCCCTCCAGAGCCAGGATATGTGGCCTTTTTTTGGCTTGGAGTGAAGGGCAATACACGTTCTCTCACGGAAGTCGCCAGAGCAATATGCGTTATCCTGGACGAAACAAAGTCACAGGGGTATAAAAGACCTACGCAGACTAGCTCCTAATATCCCGGCCTCTCCAAAACTGCCCAGCAGGACAAAGTACGGAGTACTGGACGAACTGGATTTTTTGATGGAAAAGTGGGTACACTGGGCAAGGCAAGCACTAGTCAATGACCTGCAGGTGGATAGCATCACATGGGAACTAAGGATACACTTGGGCATAAATAATAACCGTGCCAAGTGAAAGTCAGCAAGTAACAAACCGTGCCTATAGTTGTCAATGGCAGGCGCCAAAACCATGTTCAAATCCATGGATTTTTCGGGTAGACCTAGTTCATGGTCTTCCATTCTGGCAGCATTCTTTGAAGTGAGACAGACCAGAGATTGCAGGATCATGATTTGGATCTAATTTTGTCCTTATATGACATCAAAATGGGTCCAAATGTTGTTTCATAACAGTTGAACCTACCTGCAAGGTGAAAGCCCTTTGAAGTGGATATGTGTTCGCTGCCTTAGGCCGCTATCGAAGGCAAATCGCGGGTGACATGTAAATATAAACAACCTCAACTTTAAGCCAATCCCTGTTCGGTTGCCTGGGGTAAAAGAACGCGTTGGGAAAGTGGGCCCTGTCAAAATTTGATCTTAGATCTTTCCCGTCATTCTTCTGATATCTTTCCCCTCCGCTGGTTGGCTCCTAACACTGCCCACGCGTTATTGAGGGGTTTCATCTAAAAACAAACACTTCTGGCGCCATGGAAGGGCAGCCAAAGGTCATACGTCCTGCCAGTGGCATTCCGCGACTAGCTTCTCGGCTACCGTTGCCCACTGCCACTGCATCGAAATCGATTCGCCCTTCTCCTTCCCGAGATCGATTACGGGCCGATCCTGGCCTGGATGACCGACGACTGAGACGGCCTTCTTATGAGTCGTTACTCAAAAAGCCCACTACTACGCGCTATTCACCAGCAAAACCCCGAACCGAGATACTACCGAGTCAGGAGGAGATTTCGAGCGAGGATGGAACATACACCCCAGACGATGCGGGTTCGATGATAGAGGATGATGAGAGTGTGTCTGGGGAGACCCGCGGTCGTACACGCCCGTCGCTATCATCGCTATCGGAGCGGACGGTTGAGACTTTAGCGCACATTCCACCATCGCCGGCGTCCGTAAAAAGACAGACTAGTTTCTTCAATGGGACCAGTCCAATCCGCTCCCCGTCTCGAACACCCTCCAATGTTTCAAGCTATTCACAATCTCCATCCCGATTGTCGTCCAATCAGGGCAACGGCAGTGATTTATTATCTCAACCAACTTCCAAACTCCGCCCTCCATCCCACAATCGCATGTCGGTGGCTACATCGACCGGGTTGCCAACGGGCAGCACCGATAGTCTAGACAGCCCTTCAAAATTGAAGAGGCCGACCAAAAGGCAGAGTATCCCGGCGCTAGGCAGTGTCTATGGAAGTAGCACGCCCCTGAAGAAGAGCGTCACTACGCCAAAAGTCTCGCATGTGCGCCCTCCACCAAGCACGTCTTCAAAGCCCCCTCGATCCGATATGGGTCCACCAGAACGTCCCCTTCAAGTCCGAAAGACAAGGAAGCCCCAGGCAGAATCGTCTACCTCGTTGAGATCCCCATCGATCGGCTCTCGATACGTGTCTGCTGCATCGACACTGCAAGACGAACTTACTCCGGAGCAGCAGGCAGAAAACGAATCAAGAAAATCATCCAAGTCCTCCAACGCTTTACGGGAGAGCATTGCGAAGGCCAAGGCAGCTCGGAAGGCAGCCGCGGCGACGGAGAAAACGAAAGAGGCTACCCCAAAAGTCCAGCCCACTAGTTCATTTGGTAGTTCATTTGGTGGTGCAGATGTTGAAGATCCCTTTAACCAGCTGCCAAAGGGTTCAAATAACCTTGCCCTTCGAAAGCGTGTGGAGGGTGCGCGTGCGTCAGGGACTTTGAACATTGCAGCAATGTCTTTGAGTGAGATACCTAAAGAGGTGCTCACCATGTACGAATTTGACCCTAACAGCACATCCAACTGGTTTGAAAACGTAGACCTGGTCAAGTTCATTGCTGCTGATAATGAGCTTTCCCAAATACCGGATGCCGTTTTCCCAGACATCAAGTTGGAGGACTTGGATCCGGATAGTGACGAGCGAGGTCCTCAATTTGGTGGAATTGAAACGCTGGATCTTCATGGAAATGTGCTTCATTCTCTTCCTATGGGACTTAAGCGATTGCAAAATCTTCGCTTCCTGAACCTCTCGAACAATGCTCTGACTATGAAACAAATTGCTATCATCACGGAGATCCCCTCTCTGGTTAATCTGAAACTCGCAAACAACAAGTTGGAAGGCTCGCTATCCTCGGCCGTGAGCAGTCTTCGGGGGCTAGAATCGTTAGATCTTCGGGGCAATGCCTTGACCGACCTGCCTACAGAACTAGGTGAACTAAAAAACCTCAAATCACTGGATGTCGGCGAGAATCAATTGTCGTCTCTCCCGTTCGAGGCACTCAGTGGAGTTCCATTGAGTACGCTCAATGCGCCCAAAAACAAACTGAGGGGAACCCTCATTCCGGCATCAGTGGATCGGCTCGAGAAATTGGAGTCTTTGAACGTTGCAAACAACGGTATTGAAATTTTGGCTGCCAGTGAGAATCTGTTCCTGCCCAATCTCCACAGCCTACTCGTCAGTGTCAATCGTATCAAAGGCTTGCCCTGTGTGTCCTCGTGGCAGTCACTCTTGCTTCTTTCCGCGGATAGCAACAAAATTACAGAGCTCCCTGCTGGATTTATGGATCTCAAAAATGTGAAAACCGTGGATTTCACTGGCAACGATATTTCCCGCCTGGACGATAGGATTGGACTCATGGAGAAGCTATCCACTTTCCGGATCGCTAATAACCCACTCCGTGATCGCAAGCTCCTGAGCATGGATACAGAGGACATTAAGCTGGTCTTGCGCAACAGATGCGAGCCTGACCCCCAGGATACGGATGATGAGGGCTCTGTGGCCACTCAATTCACGCTTGCGCCAGAGACTCCAGAATTAGAGAGCGGATGGAAACTCAAGCCTCGCGGGATCCTTGACCGATCATACTCTGAACTGAAGGACTTAGAGACAGGGAAGTTGGAATTGATCGATGTGGCAGACGTCCGTTCTCTATATGTGCAACATAATGAACTGCGCTTCTTCCCTGTTCCCGCCCTCGGAATGCTTGCTCAAGGGCTGATCGAGCTTGATCTATCCCACAACCCGCTGAAAAGCTCTGAGCTTTTATCCTCGGTACTGGAACTGCCTAAACTCCAAAGCCTTAACGTCAATGCGACGACTTTGACCACGCTGGACTCTCTCTTGGCTAATCTTCGAGCCCCGTCGCTTACCTTCCTTGATGCCTCCAACAATCGCTTGACAGGTGCTCTCCCAAATGCTCGACAGACATACCCGGAGCTTACAACCCTCAACGTGTCCGACAACAAGATATCTAAATTGGATTTCGAGGCAGTGCAGGGTTTGCAAGTTTTGGATATCAGTAACAATGACATTGACCACCTGCCGCCAAAGATTGGCTTGTTAGGTGCTGAGCGCTCCCCACAGAACTGGGGCACTGGGTCCGCCCTGAGGCGGTTGGAGGTTGCTGGTAACCGCTTCCGTGTCCCGCGATGGCAGACTGTCGCAAAAGGGACCGAGGCTGTACTGGACTATCTACGTCAACATATTTCTGCTTCTGATATGCCTGAGTGGGAACATGAGGATGGACTTGTCGATGAGTATTCAAGGATCTGATTGAGATCAATACTTGATGGTCTTGGACTAGCCTCTCGGGAGACCGTGGCAGAAATGCCTTGTATATAATATAATGCTTCGTTTCTTCTCTTGTATACGTATATAATTCAGATATATCACTTTTTCAGACCTTAGGATGCGGGATCCGGTAATCCATGGATTTCATCATCTCACTCAGGTGGGCATCCGGGCGCAGTACGTACGTATAATTCCAGCCTCCAGGACTTGAAAGGTTGAGCGATAGCCGCCCTGGAGGCTCCAGGCTGCCTCAAGCTGTCACCTGTACATATTTGTACGATTGATGAGCTTTGTTGATGTTCCACTACCGCATGATTTTACCAGACCTCGGCTGCGGAAATATAGATCTGGACTCCGCAGGGCATTAGTAAGTGCAAAGAGTTTTCACGGGGTCATAAAGCTATATAAAAATATTTTTAAGGCGTAAATATGTTCATAGAGACCTCAGATCCGACTGCTTATAATTTAAGCCTGATTCAATGAATATGATCCGAGATTCAAGCCAAAGCTTGCTCACATGGATTATCGAAGATAGATCACGTGGCCAAGCATTGCGGCAAAGCGGCCAAACCTGGCAGAACAACAAGCCAGTGCAAACAGAGCAAACATCCATGGATTATTACTCGTGAAGCTTCAACAAAGTTGTTTCCCTTCCCCACAGTTCAGCACCCGTGATCATGGGAACCTCAAAAGCTCGCCCTGCTGCAAAAGCTCAGAAGGCCTCTCCAGACCTACCACCCCGGCATCTTCCCGAAAAGACCTTCGTCCTGGACAATGGCGCATACACAATGAAAGCTGGTTACGCCGCGGACCCTAGTCTCTCACCCGACGATGTCCAATCCGCCTGCACCTCTATACCGAATACCCTCGTGAAGACTCGCGACAACCGAATTGTAATTGGTGCTCAGCTTTCAACGCAAGTCACGGACTGGAACGAGGCGGCCTTCCGTCGCCCGGTGGAGAAGGGATACATTGTGAACTGGGAAGCAGAGAGGGAAATCTGGGAGCAGTCTTTCTTCGAAGAAAAAGCGACTACACGGAACAAGAACCTTCGAATCGCCGCGCCCGAAGACACAACGCTTATCTTGACGGAAGCTCCGAATGCCATGCCCATTTTGCAACGCAACGCCGATGAGATGGTGATGGAGGAATGGGGGTTCGGAGGATATGCGAGATGCCTGGGTAAGGGAATTCAGGATTTGGAGTTGGCTATAGGTGTTTCTTTCGATACTGATCTACGTGTACATGCAGGCCCGACTCTCAATGCTTGGAACGACCTCCACGCTTTGTTCGGTGACTCCCTTACCAAATTGGACTCAAATATCATGCCTATGGACTGCTTGCTTGTCGTGGACTCTGGATATTCGCATACAACGGTCACGCCGGTCTACAAGGGACGTGCCTTACAACGTGCAATCCGGCGCCTTGACATTGGTGGCAAGCATCTTACCAACTACCTTAAAGAAATCGTTTCAATGCGGCAGTACAACATGGTGGATGAAGCATACATCATGAATGAAGTCAAGGAGGCGGTCTCCTTTGTGAGCAACGATTTCAAGGCGGACATGGAGCAGACCTGGAAAGCCAATATTAAACGCCAGACTGAAAACAGTGTGGTAGTGGATTACATTCTGCCGGATCCAAATGCTGGGAAAAAAGGCTTCATGCGGCCACATGACCCCCTTATGCATGCGAAAAAGAAAAAGGGTGCGTCTTCTGGTCTCAGTGCTGAGTTATTGTCAGAGGATGTGCTGGTATTGGGCAACGAGCGCTTTAGTGTTCCAGAGCTTCTGTTCAACCCGGGCGATATTGGGATGACCCAGGCTGGAATACCAGACATGATTCTTCAGAGCTTGTCGGTTCTTCCTCCTGCATTGCATGCTGCCTTCTTAGCCAATGTGCTTGTTGTTGGCGGCAATGCTTCGATCCCGGGCTTCATGGAGAGATTGTAAGTTCCCGCTGTTTTGCGGAAGGGGTGATCAAGTGCGCTGACAATTTTTTCCTCTCTAGAGAAACCGAGTTACGTCCAATTGCATCGGCTGATTGTGTTGTGAGGGTACGCCGTGCTCAAGAGTATGTTGACTTAAGGCCCGTCCAAACAAGATTTAGGCATACTGACCAACCTGCAAATAGTCCTGTTTATTCGACCTGGCTAGGAGGATCTCGCCTTGCCAACAACCGAGAGGAGTTGAGCAAAGTTGCAATCACACGACAGGAATATCAAGAGTATGGGTCCGGGTGGGCCGGTCGACGATTTGCTGGCACCATCTGATGATTTTTAAATAAAGTGGAGTTTACGATTCGGCCATATCTCGGAGTTGGGAGTCTTTTGTCCTTGAAGACAATTATAGTGCATCAATGATACCCCCTGTTTTTAACGATATTTATGTCAAGATTATGAGTGGTGCATATGGTTACCATGGTTCATATCGGATCTTCCCTTGTAGTGAAATGCGGAAACTTTCAATGTAAACACCAAATATCTTCACTTGTTTACATGACGCGGAGCTGACTCGCTCATGTGTGATAGCTTGCTATTAAACCGTGGAATATCGGTGATTGCCTATACTTTGCCTGCAGATTAGTGTTTAACGAAACATTCCGTGAAACCTACCCTACTTTAGTTGACTTTCCCCATCGTAGTCTCTTTTTTTGTAAGCAAAATAGAGGCGTCATGTCCACTCAGTGCCCCAGTAGACCTCAACTGCTTCACCTTGATACACAAGTGAATAAATCTAGGGCTATAGAGACTGGACGGGATAGCCAGGGTTCTTCTCCGGCTCATCAATCTATGATATCAACACAAGAGCGGCTAAAATCCTCAGTCAAGTCAACTTTCTCCAAAATGTTTCAACTATTCTACACCGTGGGTGCATCAGATACTTCAAGATCTAAAGCACCGAGGGAAGAAGCCTCCACGTGCTCTCCGAAAGAATCAGACTCCGTCTCGCAAGCAGTACCGGTACGAAAACCGGGCTATAACCCGGAACATCTGCAACTCGTAACACATACGGGACTAGGAACACGACTAAGGGAGGCCTGGAAGAGCGCACTACCACCTAGAGAGTAAGTAGAACAACATGGACCATATTTAATTCTTAACGCGTACTGACAATCCCCAGCCAATGTGTAGGCTGCTTCAAAGAAGCTCCCCTCACAAAACTGATCACGGCACCTTGCGCGCATAAATATTGCCCAGACTGCATCTACAACATGGCATCCATAGCCATGAAAACCAAAACATTATTTCCCGTGCGATGCTGCGGACAAGAAATCCCCGCAAAGCCCGTGGGCTCAACAATGAGTATCCGTGAGAGAAAACTCTACATATCTCGAATCGATGAACATGCAGTCCCAGCAGCGGATCGTTGGTACTGTCCGCAGACATATTGTCGTCGATGGATTCATCCGCGCAATTTTATCCCGTCGAAGCCACTGAAATGTCCTCACTGCCGGGCGTTGATTTGCCTAAATTGTCGGGATTTAGCCCACAATTCTCGTGCATGTGTTGTTGATTCTTCGTTGGATGAGGTACTTCTAATAGCGCGGCAGAAGCATTGGCAGCGATGTTTTAGTTGCCATACACTTGTTGAGAAGATCGAGGGGTGTCGTCATATGCAATGTGTTTGCAAAGCTGAATTCTGGTATTTTCTTTTTTTTTCTAATGTTCTTATTACAAATTCGGAACTGTGCTTATACTTAAATCTAGTTATCAATGCGGTCGACCTTGGGAAATCTGCGCTCATTCCTGCAGAGGTGCTGCTGAGGTGGCGACCGGTGCCGCTGAGATGGCGGATGGTGAACTCGATGTCACCACCGTGGTTGCTGCCATGGAACAAGCTGAGAGAGAGGAAGAGGAGGAGGCCTTGAGAGAGCGGTACCAGGTCGGATGAACGACCGTGATGGACAGATAAATACCCATGAAGGGCTTAGAACGATGAGGGAAGAGGAAGATTTATCATGATATGCACCTGGGCATGTCTTGATAAAGCTTCAAGAGCCCTATGAAATATGGTCACACATAGATTGAAACAATGAATTGCTATGTAGTATTGGTCATATTCATCAAATGTCTAAGTGTCAGCATACAAAGTATATCTCAATATAGAAAACAAGTCGGCCTCGAAAGTATCATAGATGGAACGCCGACACCATTAGTACTCATAGAAACCCTTTCCAGACTTCTTGCCCAACCAGCCAGCATCAACCATCCGACGCAACAGACCGGCAGGGCGGTACTTGCTGTCTCCAGACTCCTGGTGGAGAACGTTCATGATAGCCAAACAGGTATCCAGACCAATAAAGTCGGCCAATGTCAGCGGACCCATGGGAACATTTGTTCCAGTCTTCATGATGTTATCAATATCCTCACGACCACCCACACCGGTCTCCAGACAGATGACAGCCTCATTGATATACGGCATGAGAATACGATTGGCCAGGAAGCCGGGAGAGTCCGCGGAGACCGAAGCCACCTTGCCCATGCGCTGCACAAAGGCGATGGCAGTGTCCATAGTCTCCTGCGAGGTCTGCAAACCTCGGATAATTTCAACTCCCTTCTGAATTGGGACGGGGTTCATGAAGTGGGTCGAGATAACCCGCGACGAAGCCTGCAGGTCTGTCGGATCGGTGGTGGTAGCAGCTGCGATCTTAGTGATGGAGATCGACGAAGTGTTGGTAGCCAAAATAGCGTGCTTAGGAGCAATTTGGGCGAGCTTAGAAAATATGGACATTTTGAGATCGGCAATTTCGGGGACTGCTTCAATAACGAAGTCTACCGAGGATAGATCGTCCATCTTCAGGGTTGGAATTAAAAGCCCGCGGGCCGCATCGGCGGCTTCCCGAGTAAGACGTTGCTTGGAAACATCTTTCTCAAGAAGCTTATCTGGGGACAGAAGGTGTGTTAGTGATTCAAGTCACAATTATGGAGGGTCTTGGACAAGACCGAGGTGTCGGTCCAAACATTGATTTGAGTGGGGGATCCTTACCAGCAAACTTGAGACCCTTATCTAAGGAAGCTTGAGAGCTGTCGACTAAAGTCACCGGAATCTGAGCCTTTTGGGCTGCGACAAGAGCAATTCCCAAGCCCTGTTATTCAATTAGCGATTTGAATTGCCAGTGCGATCCCTCCGACTTACCATCTGACCGGCACCGATCACACCCAGGGATTTAACCTCGGCCGCGCTTGTAGCAGCAGTGGAGCTGAAGCTGCGGGCCGCCCTGGGGCCATTGCGGCAAACCGAACGAAGGGAAGTAGCAAACATTGTGGGAAATACCGAAATTTGCTGTACAGGGTCAAGAGAGAAAGAAAAAAGGCTAAAGTTCAAAGGGCAAGAGCATACATCTTCACGTGTGATCCCGTTATCCGACGTCATCGGCTATCTTCGGCCTTTTCTCAAGGGCGGTGCACAGTGGCAGTACCGAACCGCCGAGGCGGAGAAGGAACGCGTAGAGACGCGTTTCCGTTTTGAGTTACATTATCACAATTTCAGACTCCAAAACCTTACCCACCCATTATGGAGCCGGAGCAGGACCCGATAGCTCTGGGTCAAGATGTCCAGGTCGTTGACCCCGATGTCCGTGGTCATGTGTACAGCCTGGTAACTGCGGTAAGTTTGCTCCCCCGCCCTTTTCACTATACACGAACTCACGCGATTGTGATCTCTAGCTCGGAGGTTTCAATGGCGAAGATGCGGACCGCTACGTCTTGGGTGATGATGCCCTGGCATGTTTGCGCGACATCAAACGGTGGTTGAAACTATACGATGAAAAGAATAACCGAATGGATGTGGCACGATGCCTGGGAGAAGCCAATCTAGTCAATGGCGATCTACTTCCAATTCTCTCAGTCTGGTGGAACAGTGGGCAAAAAAATAAGCGTATGACTCGCATTGCTCTAGCATGCTGTAGGTGCTACCCGATGAAACTCGAGAAAGAAACGACACAGCTGACACATGTAGTGGAACTTCTTGTGCCGTTGACCTGGCCAGTCGAGTTCCATAGCCAGATGACCGTAAACCACCACCGTCATACACCCTACATCCAACAAGCACAAGTTCAATACAAACGAGGCATTCTCAAAAATGGCGGAGCGGATATCCTACGCACCGTCATACGAATTGCGATTCCCAGCATGGCCTTACCTCGATCCGAACGGGAGGCCCGAGACGAAGGCATACTTAAACTCATGCTCTATTTCATACGGAACATTGCCATAATATCTACCAATGCACGCCTGGCTGCCGACGGCGAAGAAGAGGAGACCTCAAGATCGGCCACTATTGATGCATTTCAAGAACAAGATGCGTTTGCCCTTCTTCTGACGATGTGTTCCAATGTTGGCGACGACTTCAACCTACAGGACGTGGTATTACTGGAGACACTTTTCCACCTCGTGAAAGGTGTGAATGTCGAGAAATTGTTCATGGACGACGATCAGAAAAAGGCAAAGGGGGCGAACGAACTGGGTGACCTTCTGCGCAAGGAGAATAAAGTACGAAGAGAATACGCCAAAAATGCGCCAACCCGACATGGACGCTTCGGTACTATGATCTGGGTCAAGCGGGATGACGCCAAGGTATCAACCGTTTCTGGACAGACTGTTTTGCGGGACGACCAAACCACCCTTCAAAAAATGGACGAGAGCAAGAAATGGAACAAACCGAAGCCTCGTCGCAAACAGGAAGATGTTGTTCAAAATAACAATTTCAACATGCCCACGCATCTAGACTCATCCGCATCCAAGAATCTGCGAAAATTCGTGGAGGAATTCCTGGACTCTGGCTTCAATCCTCTGTTCACCCACGTCCGAAAGGCGATTGAGCGTGAAGCAGAGCGGGTCCTGGAAATCAATTCCCGTCAATTCTTCTACACAGTCGGCTGGTTTCTAGAAGCGGAGCGCACCCGACGGACTCGGCAGATGAAGCAACACATTAGCAGCGGGAAAAAGGCTATGGACATGGAGCCAGACAGCTATGGTCTGGTTGCTGGTGTCTTAAACCAGGAGACATTCATTTCCTTAAACCGTGCCATGCAGAACAGCCTGGACAACAAGGAGTGGGAGGATCTCACGGCGCAGATGCGCTGTTTCACGCAGATTCTGTTAACCGTACAGGAAATGGCTGCATCGCCACTCGACGAAGACCAGGAAATTGCCGAAAACATCCAAAATCGCATTTTCTATGAAGAGACGACTCACGAACGCATCATTGCTATTGTGCGTGGCTACAAAGACCAAGGCTTTGGTTACCTGGATGCTGCCACAGAGCTCGTGCATGTATTCTTAAGAATGCTTGAGCGTTACTCCAAAGAGAACGCCGACATGCAGGTCCGATCCCGGCAAAGGGCCAGGCGCAATAAGAAAAAGGCCGACCAAGCCAGTGGACAGGATGGAGACGACAACGAGGAAGCACGAAACTCCGAGGACGAAGATATGGAAGATGCCGCTAGGTCCGTGAAGGAGCGTGCTTTTGATTTCAAGCGCTTCGCATCCAAGTTTTGCAACCAGAAATGCGTAGACACGTTTGTTGCATTTACCGAGTTCTACCGTGAATTGAGCTCAGAGCAATTGAAACGTGCTCATCGTTATTTCTATCGCATTGCGTTCAAGCAGGAGATGGCCGTCTTGTTGTTCCGCTTGGATATCATCAAACTTTTCCACAAGATGATCAAGGGGCCGGGAGGGATAGACTCTAGCGATCCTGTCTTCAGAGAATGGGAAGAGCTGGTCCGTCAGCTGATTCGACGACTCGTCAAGAAGATCGACCAACGTCCTGCCATGATCACTGAGTTGTTGTTCAGCAAGATGAACTCCACAGTGTTCTACCTGGAGTACGGACACGAAAGACAGACTATATCTACTGCCAAGCGTGCGCCCGCTGAGCTGGAGTTTACTTCAAAGGAAACAATGACCAAGGAATCCAAGCTGGGAGTTGTCGCTGGCGCCCTTGCTCTTGATGGCAGGGCTGATCTTGCAAAATGGGTCGTCGATGTTTTGAGCTCGGCAGCCTCTGAGAGAGAGTCCTGGGAGCAACAAGACGAAGCCCGCCGCGCAGAGGACCCCGAGGCTCCCAGCACCTCCAATCCCATGATCTGTAAGTTCGACCGTATTCCGATTGTTGATGTTTCATGAAGCAGTTCTAACTTTTTTATAGACGTGAAAGCTCGCGACGAGTTCTGTCAGAATGCCATGTTCGCAAATGCGAAGCTTCGACTTCTCATGGGCGTGGTTGGATTTGAACGAATAGGAGTGGAAGATGTGCCTGGTGCCTCTTGGGTGATCCCCCCGACTATGACATCGAGTGATTTGCGGGATGCCATTTCGAATATCAGCCAGACACTTGTCAACCCAATGCCGGAAGGCAGCACTGAAGATCCTCGGACTCTGCTTGCACGCAAAAATGCCAGTGCTCGGAATAGCTCGGCTCATGAGCTTATTGATGTCAATTTTGGATCAGAATCGGAGGGTGAAGATACTGTCCCTGATGGATTTTTGTTCCCTCCAAACCCTCGATCAAAGTCCAATGCCTTGGACGAGCTAAAGAAGAAACGAAAGAAGAAGACCAAGGCCACTCCGGAGTCAGAACCTTTGGATGATGAAACCTTGGAGGCTCGTCGGCAGTCCCGTCTCACCAATGCTTTAGCCCGTCAGCAAAAGATCAAGAGTGATCTTTTCATTCATGCTAGCGACGAAGAGAGCGACGCGGAAGCAGACGCGGAATTCTTCCGACTGGAAGAGGGACGACGACTAGTACAGGCGGAGAATATCAAGAAAGCCATGCTTCATGGCATCGTGGAAACCTCCATTGCCAAGGGTAAGAAGAAAGCGAGCATTCGTAAACGCCAAAGTGACACAGGCGCCTCTGCTGCTGCAAAGCCAAAGCGCCAGCGCCGTGGATCTAGCTCTGCCGGGAGTGGCATGGAGAGTGACGGCGATGATGATATCCTTATGGCGGAAATGGAAGCTCAATCCCCCCAATCACCAAAGGCAGCGTCTACAAGCAAGGGCTCCCGAGACAACGAAGACACTCCTCTCACATCGGCCGAGGATGAAATGGATTTCGATGAGGATTTTGCGATTAGTCGCAACCGAAATCTGAAGCCTTCCGTGCCTGAAGATGATGCAGACGAAGACGATGAGGAAGCCCCGGTTGTATCATCTCGCCGGCGTGTAGGAGGGTTTGTGATTGATAGTGATTCTGAGTAAAGTTCATGACATGTCTGATGACTTGATGAGGCGTTTTAGGGGTTTCCAAGATGGAATTGTACTAAGAGAATACTTATTTCCAAAATTATATTGTACAATTACTGCTTACTTGCAGATTTTATTGTGACTCTCGAAACCATCTAACAAAATGTGTAACTAAGCGATTGGAGCTTCTCAATGCTCTACCCCGCAGATGATCGTCAACATGGAACATGTACGACCCACGGGCCCAGAGCATCTGAACCTGAACGGTTTATTCATACCTTCCCTTGCATTTATCGCTTTGAAAGTTACCCCGGATCTCTAGCATTACAATGTTGCCAGCCTTCAAACTGGTGCGAACACGCTGGGCCCCAGCAACAGTGGCTAGAGCAGCAAGATCTATCGGTACAAGCCAAATCTACCCAACTGCTATCCACCCATCTCGAGCAGAAGTTAATGCTGGGCGACTCACACCTGAGAACCTGGAGGTTGCCATCCGAAGCTTGTTCCACGATGGCCTTGTCGTGGTGACCGACGTCGTTCCCCACGACATACTCGATCGACTTAACAATAAGATGATAGATGATGCTCAAGAGCTCTATGCACGAAAAGAAAACAGCCCGTTCAACTACAACCCGAACAACCTCCAGCAAGATCCGCCACCAACGAAGAAGTACTTTGATTCTCAGATATTTCTGAGTGAGTAACTTATGCTCATCCACACACTAATTGACACATCAGCTAAGAGCTCTACTAGATCCAATTGCGACCCAAATTACATCTACAGTACTGGGTCCCCGACCAAAGTGGACATTCTGCTCAGGAAACACAGCCATGCCGCCAACAGCAGAAAACCCACCGACATCGCAGCCAGTACACTCGGATGCTGACTTCGAGCACCCAAACCATCAATTCGCCCATGTAATCAACATCCCTTTGATTTCCATGACCCCAGAAAACGGCTCTACCCAAATCTGGCTTGGAACGCACAAGGATACAAACCTGCATATGCAAGAAGGCCAACACGGCGAACGAGCCAGTGGTCGAATCAAAGCTGAAGAACTGGAAAAGCGCCGAGCAATCCGACCACCCTGCCAGCCAAGTGTTCCTAAAGGATCCATAGTGATACGGGATTTACGACTTTGGCACGCTGGAGTGGGGAATAAGACTGATCAAATACGAGTGATGCTGGCGATGAGTATGTTACAGGCGAGATCTAGTTACGTTACTAGGAAGCTAATCACTTAAAAGTTCATTTTGCGCCGTGGTATCGAAATCCTATGAGATTGCAACTTGTTGATGATCTGAAGGTAACTATTGAGCAGGAGAAGTTGCTGGAAATTCCGGTTGAATGGGCATCGGAGGACCTTGTTATGGCTCAATACTTGAACAGAGGCTTCGGGAATGCTTATGATTTTAGCCAGAGAGAGAACTCAAATAATTAAGCGCGTGTTTTTTGGTATAAATCAGCCTAAGAAAATGGTAATTGAAAATTGTCATTTATCATAAGCACTGCAATATTTTTAAAATAAGCAAGTTGCGAGGGTTAAATGCACTCCCACTTGTGGGTTCTAGATCAAAGTAAGTTTACCGCGCCATTCAAAAATTATCAGGTAAGCTTTGAAGGACTCAGCAAGTTCAAGCGAATTGAAAAGCACATGCATCAATACGGAGATCAATAATGGAACACCACAAAATTAGTTGGACACCTCATTAGCCCACATCTGGGTTAGTGCGATAATTGTCATTCAGAGTAGTAATCTTATCGAGTACATACCCAGGTATCTACTTGTTCACCTTAAGCTACCCAGGAACGTGAAGGTGATTAGGAGTGATATCTGCAGATACGGCAATTTTTCTTACCTGTACCGCGGCCTGAATGAAGCGTCTTATGCATGCTGGCTTGATTTGGTGAGGTCATATTTCCTTGAATACCTGGAAAACCAGGTACGTATAAAGTGTACAGTGAATTTTGTCTGAATTGCAATTACCGCGCTAGTTTGGACATGGGTAAGTGAGGAGTTCAATTAATTCTGCGGTGTTCAATTATCAACCTCTTATTAATAGATAGTGACCGAATACGAGTCTTGATACTGACCCGTGCAGCTTACCAATACGAGGAATGTTCGTTCCCCTCATTTTGTCCTCTGATACCTACCATATTACTAGCTTTCAATAGTCAATCCAGTATGACTTCCAGGGGTGACAAAGTGCTGACAGCATCCTGTCACTGTCACAGTGTGCAGTTTACTATAACTGTGCCCATCGCTTCTCTACCATTGAAGGTGCATCTATGCCATTGCAGTATCTGTCGACACACACATGGCACGCCGTGTACCTTTCATGCTGGATTGCCAACTGGCGTTGAGCTGCAATTTATTTCTCCATCCAGCCTGGACAATTTGACTGGCTACAAACATGCTTCATCGCTGACAACGAGGTACTTTTGCAGTACCTGTGGCTGCCAAATCGGGGATCAGATCCATGAAGATGGCACGTGGGTAATATCCAATGCGATATTTGATGCCAATAAGGCAGACCATGGAGTATGGAAGTTCGACACCCATTTATGCCCGGACTCCGCACGCGACGGGGGATTATCTGCCCTGGTCTCCACTATCGATGAGCACCGCCTGGAGCTGGTCACTCCCGAATATTCCTCGCAGCCCATAGCAGATACGCCACAGAATGAGGAGACAGACAACAAAGGACTGCTCGCACAATGCCACTGTGGTGGCGTGTCATTTCATATAACCCGACCACAAGCCGAGTTTGTCGCCAGCCCAACTGGCCAAACTTGGCTTTCCCCACTGGATCAGACGAAGTGGTTAGCCTGTATGGATCTTTGTGACGATTGTCGGCTAGTAAATGGCACGCATGTCATCGGGTGGATGTTCGTCCCGCGTAACCACCTCTCGCCTGATCCATCGCCCGATCTACTCATTGGGTCAGCCAAGGCCTATCGCTCCTCTGCGGATGTGTTGAGAACATTCTGCCGCACATGTGGAGCAACGGTTTTCTATAGTTGCGCTGAACGACCAGAAATAATCGATGTGGCGGTTGGGATATTACGAGCACCCGAAGGGGCTATGGCTGAGAACTGGGCGTTATGGAGGGCAGGTCGAGCCTCTTGGCCTGAGGACGGGTTGAGATACCATGCAGGGTTCAGCCATGCATTGATTGAAGGAATAAAGCAGTGGGGGACTGAGCGGGGTCAATTGCAAGATTTTGTCATTCAATGAATTAATAAGAATTGTTTCAAGTAGTATAAACCTCCAGATGTCATTTTTCTCTGCCGATAGCGGGTAGCTTCGGCAGTTGCATGACCCACCAAGCTTCGTCACGAATGAGTCAAAGTTCGTGGTGAAAAGTGGGGCAAGAGTATAAATATGACAACCCCCATTTCAACATCACTTCTGAATCTGACTTGACTCAATCTACACCCTAAACCATTTACAGCATGACTCAACTACGCTTCGTCACTCTCGACGTCTTCACATCGAAGCCATACTTCGGCAACCCACTTGCCGTGGTCTTCCTACCGGAAGATGAATCTCAAGCGCTGACACAGCGCCAAAAGCACCAGATGACACTGGAATTCAACCTGTCGGAAACCATCTTCGTCCACCCAGTACGCGAGGAATCTAAGCGCAAAATTGACATTTTCACCATCGAATGCGAAATTCCATTCGCTGGACACCCCACCATTGGAGCCGCAACATGGTTCCTATGCCATGCCCCGGAGGCTGCCGGTAGTCGGGTAACTACGCTGATCACCAAGTCTGGCGAGATCCCCATTTCCATCCAAGATCAGGCGACTCAGTATGTTGCTGCGCAGATCGCTCATAATACGCGTATTCATGCTGCGCGATTCCCGCTCCAAGAGATGTTGCGCCTTCACTCGACTTTGGCGCCGTACTTCACGCAGCCTGATGTTTCGTTTCCCGTGTTTTCGATTGTGAATGGCATGTCCCAGACTTTTATTGAGCTTCCATCTTTAGAGGCTTTGGCTGCGGTTCCTCTTGCGGCGGGTGGCCAGCTGGTACCTGTGGAAGGAAATTATCTGGACGAGGGCTGGCGCTCTGGGCTTATTTGTGTTTATTTCTTCGTCCGGGATGTGGAAGACAGTGTTATGAACCAGAAGGTTATCCGGACACGCATGATGTTGGGTGGGTTGGAGGATCCGGCGACTGGTAGCTCGGCTAGTGGGTTAGCGGCATACCTGACGTTGACGGAGGGCCAGGCTGGAAAGGAGCACCGGTACCACTTTGTGCAGGGTGTTGAGATGAACCGGCGCAGTGATATCGGAGTTAATGTCACTCTGGACGGTAGTAAGAAGATTGAGCAGGTTGTGTTGACTGGTACTGCGGTTCAGGTATCGGAAGGCAAGATGGTAGTGCCTGATGTCTGAAGAATGAAAACAAGCACCTGGACAGTGTTGCGTGGAAAAAGTTCGAATTAGTGATGTATATCTATCTGTAATCAATGAGATACGCCGACACAGCCTTGCGGCGACGATTTTTCGCAGGGCTGATGCGATGCTCACTAATCGAAAAAGACTCAATTCAATACAGCCATTCTCGAAATCAGCTTGAGCGGTACAGATTTAATGCCTATTTTCTAGACTCAAAATAGGACCTTAGGGCTGGTCAGTCATATAGCGGGAGACGCGAAATTGAGGGCTTAAAATGCACCTCATACAATATCTTTGTAAAATTCCATCCTCACATCACCACACTTCACATTTGCGTGCAAGATTGACCTGAACCGGTAGGTTCAGGTGTTCAGTATACCCCGCTGTCACATGATCAATCTGATAGACATACAACATTGCCTGGAGTCTTGATCTCAGACCCCATATTACCTAGAGATGCAACGCTTCTTCCTGCCTGTCGGGAGCCGCAATTGAAATGAAGAATCGTGGCTGCATACTATATTTTTTTTTTACCTCCGTGGAAAGAAACCTTAAAAAGAATTGTGGAACAGCAACCGTATGTACATAGAAATGAATAGGCACCCTACCAGAGAGTATATTTCAGTATTGATTTATTGTTAATCCACAGAGAAGTAAAAGGGACATCCTTGATTATTCCTCATATAAGTATCAGAGTTTCTGATCCGCGACCATTTGCCGCAGAACCTTGAGCGTCCCTTCAACTGCGGTCTTTCCCATATTCTTCTCCTTCACCAACAATTCCGCCATCTCCTCCTTCGACGCTTCGGGATGTTTCCATTCAAAGATGTAAGTCAAATAAAGCTCCCCGTTGCCCCCCTCACTGATAACGTTGCTAATATTGCCGCCAGCTTGCACAAACTCCACTCGGGTGGGCTCATATGTTGTAACGGTTTCCTGGACTTTCTTGCCCGATTCACGGAACACCACGTCTCGCACAATCACTTTATTTCCCGATGATGGATCGGCTGTTTCGCTCAACACTTCCGTCTTCGAGATAGCTCCCGAAACGAAGCTTTCAGCGGAGCGGATTTTCAAAACAAGGCCGGCCCATACTTGGGCGTGGGAAAGAGGGATTTCTCCCGGTGGGTTGATGGGAGCCGTGTAGGCAATGTTATTAGTGGGGACCATGATGGAATTTGGTTAAGAGGTTGATGATGACAAGTTATAATTAAAGCGACGTTTAAATTGAGGTCATAGCCCATGCAAGGCGGTGTGAATTTCAGGGTCCCCTCGCTCTCGTATCGAGTCATCGGCTCTATTAATTACCCGACTCGCTCGCACATGTATACATGACATCCGACCGAACAGTGTACTTCACACCTCGAAAGACATCATCGCCACAATGCATCAAGTTTCGCTGCTGGAAAATCAAGATTGAACCCGTCTTGGGAAACACGCGCACAACTTCTCGCGCCCGATAATCGTCGGTAAATGAAGTGGCTCCGCCAAGCAACTTCCCGGTTTCTTTTAGCGACTCTGCAGCTGGAGACGCATAAGCGGGAGAATCGGGCCGATCGTCCAGAATGTTGTTCAAATCAATATTCCCATCTTGCACAAAAAGCGCATTTTTCTTCTCAGCACGCTCAATCTCCGGCAACAGCTCAGCCAAATCCTGCTCGCCATCCCCATTCAAGTACAGGTGAATGGTAAGAAGCGACCGTTCGTTCCCATCAGGAGTAACATAGCACCCGTCCCAATGTGGCCGAAAATAGTCACCCCCTTCATAGCGTAGGAAACGAAGTCGTTCATTTAAGCGGGAACAATGATACGTCTCCCCACGTTTCGCGGGACCGAGTCCCGTGATAGGGGGTCTGTTGTGTATCTTGTCGAGTTTAAAATCGCGCATAAATGGCTGTAGACGATCGAAGATTCGCTGTGCGATATCCGGGGAATCGAAAATGATTCGTCCGCTCTTGCGGCTGTCCACTGACATGATCTGCTTGCCTCCGCCTGCGTTGATCATCGCTTGTTCCCACACAGGGGTGTTTGTGTTGGGGCCGGGGATCATGGATTTCTCTGCAAGTTGTAGAAGCTCGGTACATTCATTTTCAGTCATGAAATTGTCAATTACCGCGGCAAAATTGTCTTTGAACGCTAAAATGGCAGGTGTTGTTTTGGTAAAGTCGATGTGATGGACTGTGGCGTTTGGTGGTGGTCCTCGAAGGAAGTCCTCTGGGACCTGTGATGTTGACATAGCGACACCTGCTTGCTTTTCTTTTTCTTCTCGAAAAAAACTCGTCGTGGATATAAAAGCATGGGTTAAATGTTAAGATGAAAAGCCGAGGATGGGTCAATGAGGCTCTGCTGCCTGGATTCAGGCCTGACATGCACAGCCCAAAAGGTGGCGCAGCCAATGTCACCCCACTTGGTTTAGCTAAAGGCTGGATCTAGTAGATCGACTCGAGACTTGTACGTATCACAAATTTTGAACAAAAAACCAAAATTCTATACTCGCCGAACTAGCTGGAATGAAGATAAGATAAAGCAGCAGGTTATGAATACAACCAAGAATAAAAAATAACAACTTGGAAGTCACCGGGTCATCACTTCATACCGAACTCAGGAAATAACGGTGATGTTCGAACCCGTATATTCACAGCTACCCGGCACAGTAATAACAGCACCCTCTCCCTTAGAGACATCGGTATGGTTATACGTAGGATTAACGGCCATAATTTGACCAACCGTCGCACCCACTTTGTCCGCAATATCCTTATAAGTCCCATAGACGAATATGATTGGATGGAAAGAGCAAGTACTCGGACTACATTGCGGAAGCTTGACAAAATGGCCAGCTTCAATCTGGGCGTCCACATTGTCATCACTCTGAGCAGTGGATTGGAGAGCCTCTATCGTAAGGTTGAGTTTCAGGGCAATGTATCGAAGAGTATCGCCTTTGACCGTGTAATAAGTATGAGGTCCGCCCTTGACACAATCGGAATAGGTGGCACCGGGATGATGAACGATCAGACACGTTGAGTTATCTGGTTGACAGGATTCGGGCGGGATGAGTAGTTCTTCATCTGTGTATAGAGCGATCATAGCATCTGCCATCCGGTTGAGTCGAGCAATGTCACAGATTCCGCGGTTTGTGTTGCGAGAAAGGTCGGAGATGGTTTCATTTTCCTTCACATAGTAGGTTCCGACGGTTGTGTTGAGGGTCGATGGGTCGCATGAGGAAGTTCTGCGGTGGATATTCTCATGACTGGAGCCCGATACCAGGCTGAGAAGAGAAAATTGGAAAAGAGTGCAGAGTTTCATGTTACCACGGATAAAGTTGGTGGTTTTTGCGTAGTCAAAGAATAATAAATCAAACGGGACTCCGTAGTCACCTTAAATCAGTTCATCGTGCAGGAGCGAAGCGATTGATCTGCGCCAAAGACTTCTACATATGCAGCTCCTCTCCGTATGTAAGGGATCTTCATTTTTACGCGTGTCAAAGAGAACATCATCTCGGGGGAGCTTGGTGTGAAGCAATATCATGTAGTAGGCATAGTTGGTCGGCCTGATTACGCAAGGCTACAATACAAATTGACGCGAGTCGTATGGTAGATCTGCTTTCAATGGGTTGAAATGACGCAGACAGTGATGCAAATCTCGGAACATGTTTAAAACCCGAAGATAAAAGGCATGCACTCCTGTAGATCCATGGATACCGTCTTCTAATCACCGAGAGGACCATCACCGAATCGAGTGACCAGGACCGAGAAGCAAGACCGAACCCCACTTTTCTCGAGTCTGGACAGTAACAAGCTTAAAATGTTTACCCCTGCTCGGATTAATTGAATTTGTTTTGAAATTCTCAAGCTCTCATTGATTGCTTCTCCATCAAGCCGGGCTATTTTCTACTCCCCCTGTAATTCCATAAAAAAACCTTGGCTGCATGGATCTACCGGTCCACCCGCCCAATGTGGGGTCTGAGGGTCTAGTGAGTACGCAAAGTGAGGGATAATTCGTGGGGTAGGATTAATGCACGTTGACAATGTCCAGATGGTAGAGAAACTGATCTTAGAAGGCATTGCTCCAGGTATGGTGATAGTACCTATTATGCGTCACTATTTATGCGCTGTCCCCGACTGGGAATTTCCTATATGGCATCTCTGAGATGCTTTGGATCCTTTCACTTTAATTTATGATCTCAAATTCAACTGCGAATATATTGAAGATGAAATGTTGGAGAAAGTATATCTAACGATCTGAGGTCGGACCGGTCTTCCGAACTCTATAGTTGAGTAAACGGCCCGGGAGTACGTTGGGCTGCCCAGGTGCGACCGGAACGGTGATCTGCATTTTATTTCACGTGAGAAATGTCTCAACTACAACTTTTATAATAAAGTATGACCTAAACTAAGATCCAAGGTTGATTAGGGCATGAACACGGACAAATGGATTTCATGGAAAACCAGTTGTGTGGCCCGGTCCCGCGCCGAGGCAAACCGCATAAAACCGGGCCGGTCAACTACCAAGGTAAGTGGGGATAAGGGCCTCACACAATCCCCAAAATTATTGAGGCAATGAGTAGGTCGGATTGAGAAAAAAAGAAAATAGAAACAAAGAAAAAGGGTATATTGATCTATATTTTATATCTAAGGAAATTTAACTTTCCTCATGAAGGCTTGCGTCGTTCATCCAACTGGTCATGTAGATACAAACGGCCTTCCGTATTGAGGAACCCACCGATTCCAAAGGCGGGGATAATTCGGCACATGCGAAGTAGAGACGCGCCAATCCAGTCGCGACTGATACGTGAAATTCGGTCTTTCATCGGTAACACTTGGGGTCTATTATAAACATCCAACCCGAATAAGTGAATGGGGGTGCTGACGAGTTGGATAGATGCGGGGATGGCGAGTTGCGCAATCAAGATCTTCAGGTATTCCTGAGATGCGATTGAGTCTGGGATATTCGAGGAAACCATGGCGGGGAGACTGAAGGAGCCGAAAATGGTAAGGCCATCTCGTAGAAGAAATGCAGAGTATGTGGCCAAGGGAATTCTGGTTCGGCCGATTGAGCGAACGATTTTGGGAGTCGAGGTTGAGGGGGTTGTAGTCGATGGGGTCGGGGTATTTTTAATAATATTGTGGCCAAAAAGTTGGGCGAACTTGACATCCTTCCAGATTCCCACGGAAGAGTTGACGAAGAAGGTCGATGCAAATGTGGTCATGCCCGCAATTGCGTGGTCGATCTTGGGGTAGACTTTGTTCAACAGAGTGTCTGAAATATTGGCTGTTGCGAATGTAGCTGCGTAGAGGGACCAGACCAAGAGACTGGGGCGTGATGTTAAGAAGGTGGCTGGCTGTGTAAGGGAAAACCATAGATGCTTGCGAAATGCGGGGAGAAGAGGCTGGTTGTAGAATGATTTTTCGACGACAAGTCTAAGATGCTGTTAGATTCTGAGACTCCTTGTGAAGATAATATAATTAAGCCTTACCTGTCGAAGATCATCACGGCGGGCGTTATAAGGGCTGCTGAACCTGCAGCAACAAGCGAGTCGGCTAACAGAAACTCCCCGAGTCGGCTTCCGCTGCGTTGAATGCCCAGTGGCATGGTCTTATCTTGAAGGGTTTGAGTCATGGCGTTGGGTTTCAATCACAACGCGGTCAAAACCCAGTCCGCGGGGGCCAGTAAAGTTTTCCAAGGCTAGTTGAGGAGGGGTGAGATTGTAGAGACAGAAAATCCACGATCAACTAGAAGTCCAAAGCCTAATCTGCAACCGAGAGCACATTCGATTAGATAAAACAAATTCAAACGCGGGGCGCTACATCATTGTCGCGGACACAACTTACTGTGGATCGGTCTGGATTGACGACCGAATTCTGCAAACCGGTGAAGCAGAGGCGAGGGAAAGTGGGAAAATAGCAGAATAGGGGATGAAAAGAGTGGGAGGGATGTGTTAAAAGAAGAAGTCCACAACAGAAGCCAAATCACGAAATATATCCCGAATGAATAGGTAATGTAATGCCAACATCTTATCGCCCAACAATTCAAGTATTAAGCACTGATTTGCATTTATAGATCGGTCTTGAAACCTAACCCCTCGTCGGCGAGATGGTCCAATCACAACGCAACCGGCCCGGGCCCCCGGTGATGCATCCCGGTCGCTAATTGGCCGAACCGCCGCCAATGATCGACCTGCTTTTTCCAGGAACAAAATTGTTCTAGAAGAACGGTGAGTTCAGTCACGCAAGAATTTAAACCGGACATTTGGGACGCATGGGCTTTCCTCAAGGGGGATTTTGTGATCATTCCCCGCGTTCCCCCGATATCGCCTACCCCGAAATGATGAACTGGAGGGTTTGGGTATGCTAAGTTTTCACCGACTCAGGCGGTGCGAAGTGGGGTTCTCCTTTCTCTTGCGAAATCAGGCATTAACAGGAGATAAAGTTTGCATCAGATAGTTGTCACTAAAGCCTCGCTTTGACAGCCCACTAAATAAACAGAGATGACATGTGCATTGAGATCACAAGACGTAAGACTTTTGTTTAGTCTTTGGCAGGGTCGGTGATCTACTGGACAAAATACCTTGATTAAAACCAAACGGACATCAGTTGAGACGCCAAAAACGAGGCTTACATGTCTCGCTGAAAAAAAGACTTGAATTTCTATGTAACAAGGTCAAAGGCGGGCCCTGGGGGACTTGGTTCGAGTTGATTCCTAGTGAAAAAGACCTGGGGTATTGCTCCACTACGACCAAGGATACTGCCAACGAGATCAAATGGTCATAAATTAGGTGAAACTCATGTCAGACAAATGTCAAGAATCCACGTGCTCTACTATCCTTTAGATGGCTATGTTCAGTGAGAGACAGACTACATGTTTGGCCAGGCCTTCGCTCTAGATTAAAATGCTAGATCTCGCTCTTTCTCTCCACCCCTCCCCCCCTTCCTCCCCATATACCTAAATCCACTAACCTCTTCCTCGTTTACGTCATTCCTCCAAGTATGTTATACCCTCACAGAAGAGACCGAAATTTTGGGCCTTCTAGCAAATATTCCCAGCCTGCCAGGGAGATCACAAGCATCTTGCCTGCGTAGTCCGCAAGTCAAGTATTATGGCACGTATCTCCCAGAAGACCGGCTCCACACCCAAATACTTACATTG
Source organism: Penicillium sp. 91 TS-2023 (assembly GCA_030710325.1). NCBI lineage: Eukaryota > Fungi > Ascomycota > Eurotiomycetes > Eurotiales > Aspergillaceae > Penicillium > Penicillium sp. 91 TS-2023. The sequence goes on along the minus strand of JARWGP010000021.1, from coordinate 4,954,335 downwards.
ATCTCGATTGAACATATAAAGCTACTCAAAAGGATGTAAAATAAAGCCGGAAGTTCTGCATTCAGTCATCAAGGAGGTGGTGGAGATCATGATAAAGATAGGCTGAGAGCTGCTGAGTAAGGAAATTCATCCCATCAGGGCAAGTCTCTCCATCGAACCCACTCCAGCGCACATTGATTCCACATACGGCCTAACGTACACTCAAGTTGCATCAGAGACTAAATTTCTGGGGTAATTATATTTGTTTGGTAGGTATTCTCCACTAGCACCCCGGTAAGAGATGGTAACTTACTATCCGTGGTTTGGTCAGACTCGTAAAACGCCCAATCCTTTCACATCCTAAATGTAACATGCGCTCATCATGCATACATTTTCAGGACCGAAATCCATCCCTACAGAGGTCATTATCAAAATATTCGGAATACTCTCTCTTGAGGATGTGCTTCATTTCGCCGCGACTTGCTGTCGACTCCACTAGATCTTGGATAAACAGATGCCTACTATTTACAAAGACCTACGCAGACAGATCCAATGTGAAAGATACGCAAGAGTTCTACTAGCGGATCAAGGGGATCTGCCGTATGATCCTTCTTCAGTGACTATACAGGATCTTGTACGATTGCGACGGAACTCACGTGTAGCGGAGAAATCGATTGATGTGTTTGATTGATCTTCTCTAACTCGACTGCTCTTAAACTGAAGCCCCATAAATGCCAAGAGTCACGTCCAAGGAGGAAATCTCGCTAAGTTTCCTATCTTCCCCCATGAATATTTCTCTCTCAACGCCTGCGCTTGAACCTTAGAGCCACCCCCTTCCGTGGTTCCAGTCTAAATGGAGCTCTCCATAATTTACTACTTTCTTCTTCTTTTTCTCTTTGGTTATTTCGTGGTATACCACTTCCCACGCATGAATTCCATGCCTCTCTCCTCATCGGAATCTGCCTCGGTCGACAACCCCATCGACCGGGAGGAAGACCGAGATTATGATACATATTACCATCACCCAGCCTGGCCACAACGCTGGTATCATCCACAATTTACTAAAGAAGCCGTCGCAAAATGGCGTGAAGAGCCATGGTTCAAAGATATCGATCGCGAGAGCCACCGGTTACTAAGGTTATCACTATGCAATTTTCCTTGGGGTTTTATCATCTATCGAACAACCTACACGCCTGAGTCTAAGAAACTATGGCCGATTGCCATGGAAAAGCTGACTCGCGTGATGAACGAATATATTGATGGTGAATTGGATAATCCCCGAAAACCCTATGGGAATGACCCCCGCCCTGAGCAAATGGTCAAAGAGTCGCATAAGGATGTGATTATCTCTGACTCGAGTCGCTGGGACGGTGCTAGTGTTGAGCAAGTCCGTAGCCATTATATGGAGTATCTATCCGAGATGAAGCAGGAACGTTGTGGTGAACAACCTCGCTTTGTTGTCTGTCTTTTGATTGATGAGCGGTCATTGAAGTCCATTGTTGCGAAAGATGACTATAGCGGGTTTGTTGGGGTAGTTGATGGATGGTATCACCCCGAAGAGAAGTACGATTGGCCTTCTTACCGTGGATACATGAGGGCGGAGATTAGTGCCTTGTGGCCCCTTTATCAGAATCTTGATTTTAATCATATGGACGAGGTATGTCCGAGTGTTGCAGATGGATTTATTCCTGTTTATGACGCCGGCTATGGAAAGGCGCATGATGAAGATGGGAATAAAATTCCAAACCATGGTTGGGTGCCCCCGGAGGGAGGATTTGCGCCGGGGCGTGGACGTGGCTATCGGTGATCTTCAAAGAAAGGCAAAGGCTCCTGGCCATTCCGATTGTGCACCGACGCAATTGCCTTGGTGATTGTTTTCAGTTATCAAGAAGAACATCCCGTCTAAGCATCGTACGTCTCCTATTCGATAGTCGAAGAAATTAGACAGGCACCGGAGTCAAATGTGCTACAGATCCGGGTATTACACCGCACATCAGGAGTAAGTATACCGATCACTGAATTTCTACGAGGATTTGGCTTAAATATATCTCGTTTAATTTCTACTACGGATGTTGATGACAAGTTTTATGGGGGAAAATCGCGCCCGTTGCACTTGACTCCGACCGAGCGTCATCGGTTCACTCGGAGCTTCTATCTGGCCTGGAGGCTTCTCCTACTAGATAGACCATCTCGAGAACATAGATATCGAAGTATGCTCCTGAAGCATTTATAAATGCTCTATGAAATGATTGATCTTGACCAGCCGATTGGCGACAAAACGGAAGAACCGCTAAGAGCTGAACTTTTTGGAGAAGTTGGCGCGTATCTCCAATATCTCTACTACCACATCTATGGAAGAGACTACGTCAATTTCTCAGGCCTGAGCATTCCTATGCGTACACGAGGGCATACAGTCATATGGGACCATTGTCAGCCTGATTTTAAGAACGTTGTTTGCTACCCATGGCGGGATCCAGAGAAGAAACCCACCCAGGATGAAGACGTGTGGGACCATACGACGGATGAGGAATGAATTTGTTTTCTATATAAGGAATGAAATTTCAAAACCTGTCAAGCGACGGCTTGATTAAAGATACATTTAAGAATGAGTCTAGACTGAGGAGAGCACCATCGCCAGCACTCAGGACGATGGATTCTCACCTTCTCCCCGTGTCCGACGTCAGTACTCTTCTCTTGACAAGGAAATCAAGAAGAATTCCAGGCGCGTCCGGATCCGCCCGACTGTCTGATATGGGTAATGACAACAGGGATCAACTTATTGGAATCCCTGTCTCCCTTATCTCGCTATGGTCATATAAGAATGGCACGCTGGCATTCTATCGTCATTGGATAGGGAAGTGTATTCCCGGCCAATCGCGTCGTGAATGCGCCTAGATTGTGGTCCTTCTAGAAGATGAGACGAAAAGAGGCTGTTAGTCTTCTAGCCTCATCGTACTGTTCGTGGTCTCAGTGCAGTCGTGTTCTCTAGAAACAAGGGTATAGGCCAAGAGGGATAAAGAAAGAATGAGCCACAGCGCTAGGAGCTTCGACTTTCATTCGACCACGTCAATAATTATTGGCAGTCACTCCGCTTATCATCAGGCTGTACCCTGGCAGATATTCACCAGTAGGCTTGTTGAAGTTTAATAAATGAAAGAATTCGGGACAATCGCGGGATTATTATACGCCTTATCGTCATTGGTTGTCGGATCGTTGTCACTGATAACGATAAGGATAGTTGCAAATTGTGGCGGTTGAGTCTCCGCTCTCACCCGCATCCCCGCATTCTCTCTTTAATGCACATACAGCCTCATAGCGAACCCTGAAACGAGAAGGCCCATCCAGTTAGATCCTTGATTCTATGCCTGAAAGTGAATCGGGAGGCTCTTTACGCGTCTCGCAGCGCCGGCCTCTAGCTTGCCGAGGTAATTTGATCATTCCTTCGTTCTCAGACCGCCACATTGACACGACCTAGAATGCACCAAGCGAAAGAGGAAATGTGATAAACAGATTCCGTGCTCAAGATGCCGAAGACTTAATCTTCATTGTTCGGTGGAGATCGTTCATCTGCGAAGAAATACTGTGCAGCACGCGTCCGAAATCCAGTTTCTGGCCGCGATATTGGCGGACGTGGATTCCTTTTCCGCAGAGAAACAACCACATATAAGCCGGAAATTAAGAGATCGAATATCACAGCTACAGACTGGTCAAAGCCATGAATCCGATGGAATAAGTGCTGGGTCAGGCGCGGATGACCCGGAGCCATTCAACAGCCACAAAGAACCAACTTTGCATCACCCATTTACCGAGGTGCCCTTGGAGAGCCCAGACCCACCACTTCTGACAGCAATAGAACATCTAGCTTGGGGTCGAAATGCGGCTGGATGCTTCCCGCATAGAAGATGTGGATGCCAGTACCGAAGAGACAGCCCGGAGCTTTTGTCTATGAACAGCGGCAATTTTCAATTCTACGGCTCATCTTTGGAGCCTTTGATTCAACTTCCCAGGACTGTGGATGCGCAAAGTCTCATCAACTTCCACATAGGTCATCTGACATGGCATCATAACTCTTTCCATGGACCCACATTTCTCGAACAATGCGAGTTATTCTGGAAGACAGGCCAATGCGACCATCCACTTTGGATTGCTCTATATTTTTCTGTGCTGAGCTGTACAATCAATTCAATTCAAAACAGTCGAAAATTAACTGTCCTGATAAACGTCGATCTGGACACTATGCCGTCTGCTCAGCAACTATTTTCCGCGATGGTACAGACTCTTTATGGCGCCCACTTCCTGAACAACTTATCAATATACTCCGTCCAAGCTGTTGTGATCTCAACAGAGGTCGCCCACAATCTAGGTCTCAGTCAGTTGAATGCAACTCTTTTCAACGCTGCTGTGCGCATTGCAGAGTGCCTTGGAATCCACAAAATCAAGAACCACCCCCCAACACCTAAAACAGAAGACGGATGGGAAGAGCGTGTTGAGAGAGAGGTCGGACGACGAGTGTGGTGCCAAATGCTTATTCAAGACCATTTCGCGATTCCATTCACAGACACATATAGTATCTCTCCAATGCACTTTTCGACTGGTCGACCTCTCAACGCCGACGATTATGATTTAGTGGATGCACCGCCTGAAACGCCAACAATAAGCAGTTATGTCCGTGTTCTCGTGGATCTGGCTGCATTAATGCCAGGTCTAGTTGACGGGCTTGGACCAATGCACCGTCGCAAATCATACCGAGAGCAATATGAGCACATTCTTCGAGTGGACCAGAAAATGCGAGCCATTGTGAAAGCAATACCCCCCTTCATGCTCCGCCCAGACCCAATCAAAGAAGCCCAAATTCCTTGGCTTACCATTGCCCGACGTAGTCTGGCCATAACTGCAGCTGAGAAGATTATTATGATTCACCGACTCTTTTTATTCCGTTCATTCCATGACCCAACCTACGTCCATTCTCGGCGGACTTGCGTTGCAGCCGCGATGACCATTTTGCGCGAACATGAGACAATTGTGGAAGATGATGACCTTTCTATCTGGACGCACACGGCATTTGCCATCACAGCTGCAGTAATATTGTGTTTTGAAGTAAACACAGTGATGGAAACTCCAGATAGAAGAAGCGTACCAATGTACAGAACAGCTGTCCTTGCAGCTCGCGATAGACTGTCTTCGCGAAATGGGGATGTACTTGCACAGCGAGGTGTTGCTCTGATAAATGCGATCTTCATTGCTGAGCAGTCTGGCTCGAGCGCCCCACAGATGAATCGACTTAAGCCCATCGACTTCAACCGAGTCTTTACCAATTTTTCCACACTGAGCAAAGCGAGTGCAATCCCCTCCCCTGATGAAATGACACCGGGCAAGCTTTCGACTGGCACCCCCGAAACTATAGATGCACCCGACGTGGGCGAAATGCAAGCGGCATGGAACCAAGAGGAAATCGACTTCGATCTTTGGTTTAATGGAATTTTCAATAACTACACTGGGAATCAGTTATAAACAAAAGTTTTATTTTGGAGGAGAGAATATTTCAAATTTATTGACCGTGATCTAAGCTCTGACATATCCCGTATCGTTAACCCCCTCGTAACTTCTGAATGGCTTAGGCGGTGTTACGCTTGTCATTGTGCATTGCCACAGCATACGCTTCTTGTCTTCGTCGTGCTTGTGCTGGGACAGTTGCCCAGTGATACTGTGCATGACACCGCGATTGTGGAAGATGACCAAATCGCCTTCTTCCCAGCGGTGGGCGTAGATGTTCTCGGCCGCATATATCTTCCTCTGCATGTTGTACACCACGTCTCTGACTTTTTCGACATCGTGAATGACCGTTACCTCTCCGGTAGCCGGATTGCGTGTGCTCAACTTATAAACACAGCATCCGTGGACTTGGAGGAATGGCCTATCAGGGCTAAGTGGGTTACGCCAAACCATCTAAAAAAACATCAGCAAACAGAAACTATTGGGATCCAAAGAAGATTAAACTCACGGGATGTTCCGCAACCTTGTCCCAACTCCATTCAGACAACTTCTCAACTGGAACCTCACTTCCTAGTGTTGGAATAGTGAGGCCATCCTCAGAAGCCTTGCATTGCCTAATATACTCATAGGCCTGTGGCGCATATGTGACGGTAGTGTTCAAAGCAAATTCTTGCTCTTCGGGAGTGAGAAGCGCAAAAGCGCGAGCACCCGAGAAAACTAAATTCGCATTGTTTAGTACAAAAGTATGCATGTTAATAGGACATAGTGGACTCACAGGCTGTGGCGCCAGCACCAATAGCCTTCTCCTTTCCGTCAGGGAACTTGATCTTCTGATCAGGCAGATTTGGAATGCGAATCGAGTGCAGGATGGTCACTTCACCGGGCAACCGCTCATAAAAGGGGGTATCCATGTGCCACCTATAGGGACGGGTGAAACCCTGATCAATTTCTTCTTGTGAAAGAGGTTTCTCATGGAACATTGTATGATCCTGATAAGTGTTTCAGTATGGGTTCATTTTGTCAAAAAATAAATATGTAAACATACCAGATGGATGACCTCCAATTCCTTGAGACCTTCATAGTCGTGGAAATTTCCAGACCCAATGATTCCAACCTGGGGAGCCTTGGGAATGCGACCGGCCTTGTATGCAGAGAGGATATTCTTCGGGTCACTAACGGCTTTCTCGCCAGCTGAGTGGACATCGGATGCACTTGGGTCAAAGACCTTGGCGAACTGCGGGAGGACGGTGGGATCGATTCCTTTCTGGCCTCGGATGACAATGACCTGGTTCTCGAAAAGAGCTTTTCGCAGAGTCTCTTTGTCGTTTTCTGTTAGGCGGTTCAGGTCTAACTTGGACATTCCCGGAGGGAGTTGTACTTCGGCTCCGATGGCTGAGGATTGCCGAATAGCATCCGGGAGGAGGCTGAAGGTAAGGCTAGTTGATTCAGGCATTTTGAAATTGGAAACTGGTTTTAAGAATGAATTATTAGACCTCGACGTGCTATTCTCTTGTGTTATATAGACGTTTGTTGTTGATACAGCGGGTGAGTTTGTGCGGATGAGTATGGAAACTCGCCCGCTGTATAAGTGGAAACTCACCCGCACCATGAATTAAGGTGCGATCTTGAATGTTATCGCTTTTTACATTTTTGAATTGTCAACTATAATCAAGATTGACTCAATTGGCGCATCACTTGGAGGATGAGATCTAAAATCTCACCCGCGTCTGGGGTTAAAGCTTGAGACTACTTAACCCTCGGATATTCTCGATGTTTAAATCATTTACACTTTCTATCTATACATTGAAATCGAACCTTAAACACAAAAATGACTACCACCACGATTTGCAGCAAGCCTCTCAGTCCGCCCAATGCCTCAAAGATTGACTTTGGGATTGAGCTGACGGGGATGGACCTTGAGGCTATGAATGGTATGTTCACTTGATCTATTGCCGTGAAGCCTTCATTAATTCGATTCAGATGACGAGTTCACCATCCTCCGTCAAGCTTTGTACGAGAACCAGGTTGTTGTCATCAAGAACCAAGGCAACTTGACCCCTCGAGCACAATACGAGCTCACCCGCCGATTCGACCCTGCCGCTGGAGTCTACAGCCACGGTAAATCCATCGACAAACGAAGCGTTCTCCACGCAGATCTCACAACAATCCCTCATCAACCCCAAGTGCAAGTCATTGGTCACGGCTCCGTTAAGGAATATGAAGGATTATCCAACATCCAGCTGCGACACCCCCACCACAAGGCCTTCCACAAAGCTCCGATCTCGGCTGAAGAGAACGACGACTTCACGCATTTCTATCGCTGGCACATCGACTCGGCAATGTACAACCTGGACCCACCTCTTGTCACATCACTGCTAGCAGTCCAAGTGCCCAAGGGCAGACGCCAGACCTGCCGTTATGATGACGGTACAGACGATACCCTCGACGTACCCCTCGGGACAACCGCATTCTTTAGCGGATACCGCCTCTACGAGCTACTATCCGAAGAAGAAAAGCATTTCGTGCGCACAAGCAAGGCTGAATACGCACCCCATCCATACATCTGGATGAGCAAGGCGAAGTCTCGTTCGAATGGGCTTGGCATTGTTTCTGAGGGATTGGAACTTGCGGATGAGGATTTACCCCCGTTTGAGTCCGACAAGATCAAGATATACCCCATGGCCTGGAAGAATCCAGTCACCGGCAAATTAGCGATGATGGTATACCCAACCTGTGTCAGAAAAATCCACCTTGAGAATAGGGAGGTTTTGGATGACCTTTCCGAGATTCGGGAGCGCTTGTATAAGTTGCAAAGACAGGGTATTGATCCTTCCTTGATCTATCCTCATGATTGGCAAGAGGGAGACCTTGTGCTCTTTAACAATCATGGAGTTATGCATTCCATTGTGGGCTCGTTCAAGGACCATGAGGTTCGGATTTTCAGGCAATGTAACATGGCTGCGAGTCGGCCTCCAATGGGACCGTCAACGGTCTAATTAGATAAATGGAATTAAAAAGAATTGGTTTCAATAATTTGATATAGATTTCTCTTCATTGACAATTGTACAGACTTTGGCCGAGCTATAATACCTGGAAAGATAACATTCTGCCTCACCATCCGCGCGCTGCACGCAAGCCCCAGACCATCGATACCCAATTGAGATGATTGATATCACTAGGCATGGGCGGTTGTCCTGGCATATTGGCTAATAGCCTTGGGTCCGACCAGGGGAATACAACTTGCCCAGCCATGCCAGGCAACGAACTCTCATTTCCTAAGCCCATTTCCATCCCTGTTCCCATACTCATACCCATTTCCATATCCATGGGCATCGGCATTGGCTGATGCAACAAATTGTCCAGAGCATCATCTGGGAGCTCAGAATCAGGAGTCGGGATATCCTTTGTCATGTCCGCTAATCTTTGCTTGATGTTCAAAACAATTTTTGGGCATGACACCTGCGCGCCTGACTGTTCGTAGTTTGTTTCAAGAGCTTCCCAAGCCTCAAGAATAAGCTTGGCAAACATCGCAAACAGAGGTCCATTGAAGCCATTGGACGAGTTGAATCGCACCTCATAGTCTTCGTTCATCACCTGCCATGCCTTTCCTGTGTGATTACTACCGGGACGTTTCTTCAAGTCCTGGATGATGTGAATATATGCTGGGAAAGGGAAGTAGATTTGAAGAATCCAGGAGTATCCTTTGGCGAGAGACGAAGTGAGAATTTTCGTGTCACTCTCGAGCAGGCGAAAGGCCTGGCACACGGAGGCATCACTTTCTGTATCGGTTCGGCGTGCCAAGGAGTCAAAATCTCTCGCATATCTTTCCAGGAGATAGCATTTTGAAAGTTGTCCCCGTATTGTCCAGATTGTCATGAAATGAAGTGGATTCTCCTCGTCGAGGTACTTGAAATAGTCGTCCTCGATTCTTTTTTCGAATGTGGCTACATCGCCTCCACTAGGACGTTCCCTTGCAATTGGTTTTAAGGCTGGATTCAAAAATTCGAGATGAAATGGGGAATGTCGGATGTAGTTGGCCAATTCACTTCGCAGGACAGCGAATACTGCCTCAGTTGCTTTGCCCTGAACAGCGGGCGGCTCTTTCATTTCCACCCAGAGGTCCGAATCGTTGATATTCAGAGGAAGGTTGCAGTTCCATGTAGGGTTCAGGGTGGATGTTTTGGCCCCTGAAAGTTCACCCACACGGGCGTCAAACATCACAAGGGACCACCACAGTCTGCGGCTCATTTCCGCCTCGAAGACGCTGTATTTGGCCAAGTAAGTTTCACTATGAATACCCATACGCTGGGCAATTCGAATCGAAATTCCAAGCATCGATGAAAGAGACTGAGGATTTGTATTCGAATGAAGTGAAAACTAGACAGGATTAGCAAACGCTCTATTCAGACTATTGAAGACGTACCAGAAACAGAAAGAAAGCCGTCAAGCACGTTCGATTATCAGTACGCAAAAAGTGGCAATTGAGCAAAGCTTGCTGGCATCCAAATTGATACTTTGTCAAAAGCTGAGCCTTTGACAAGCCAAATGTCGATTGACAAATCTCCCCAGTGAGACTCTGGATAGCTATGCAATATATGCTAAACATCAAGGCTTCAAGTTGAGGCTCAATACTCATAATATTAGTGGCAGCCTCAATGATCTTTCCCTGAAGGCTTGGTGTATGTGTCACTTTGAACAATGGATTGACATTTTCAAGGTATAACTGCCACAGCCTAATAATATGGACGGGTTCAGGGTGCATAGTCGCAAGGTCAACAGATGCCTTTCGAGAGCCGAGGATGATATGGTCATCATTTTCGAAACATTGATCCCATAACATCCTGACCCTGGCCTCACGTATGCCCTCGCTTTGAGGGTGACGAGGCTAAATTCGAGGTTAGTAACAAATCTCTCGGGCTAGAGTATTATTACCTACACCTTGGCTCATGGCCTGCCACAAATTCCTGAAAGTGAAGAGTCAGTTTGTGCATACACATTGGAGGAGATTTGGCATAGAGAATGAGATTTCTTTGAAAGAGAAAAGGCCTGGCTTACTTGGGCTCATATGCACTTTCTAGCTTTCTGCGGGCCGGAGATGAATGATTCGGGTGAGACTGTTGCTCTTCCTCAGAGGATTCACCTCCTTCATCACCTGCGGTGACTGAAGATTTATGAAGGGGATCAAACCTCACATTGTTCTGTCGCAGCAGATCCTCGTACTTCCGAAGACGAGTCAGGAGCTCCCGCTCAGGGAAACGACGTTTTCTGGGGCGTGTTTGTGTCGCTGGTACACATTGTGTGTGCTGCTTGAGACAATTTGCACATGGAAATTCTCGGTCGCATTTGACCTTGCGCTGTTGGCAGTTCACGCATGCCAGAGTACGTTGAGACTTGGTCTGGGACGTCGGGGTTTGACCCGCCCGAGTGCGATCCGGCGGCATGACCCTGCGAAGTTCGGAATGTTCTTACTTTGGGGTAACAGCGAGAATAGAGAACGCTAACACCTACTTCATCTGATAGTTCAAGCATAGAAATTTCCTTCAGACACAGGGGCTTTGGCCTTTCCGAGGCGAATATGACGGAGTTTGCGGGGTTGGAAATGTTTCGGGGGTTTCTATTCCCCGAATCACGGGATTTACTAATACCCGAACACAACTGTAGATACGATTCCAACAAAACAAGATGCATAATATCATTAAAAGGAATAGAACTTCCAAGACGTCTGAAAATCTGGACTAAGTGCCTGGTTCTGCATCAAAGCCCGGACCAGTTCAATTGGCATGCGATTCCCCTTCAAGAACTGGTCGTGGAAATCCATCTCCGCCATTCGCCCTGAATCAACCATCTCCTTTCGAAGTGCGTAAATCTGTAAGGCCCCCAGCATGTATCCCGCTTGGTACAATGGTGAATAATCACCATTCAGCGATCTTCTGACTTCCCCTTCAGCTGTTGCACGCTCATGCCCGACTTGATCAACTAGCAGGTCAATACACTCCTGAGGAGACATTTGACCAAGATGGAACTTGATAGAAAATATGATACGGGCACAACGATGAAGTCGCCAGAAAAGCATTCCGATGCGGTTTTGAGGAGTTTTCTTGAATGGTTCGTTATCCCAGAGAATAAACTCCCAGTACAATGACCACCCTTCGATCCAGAAAGGAGTATCAAATAGACGTCTGTAGGGTCTATGTCTCGCATTCATAAATAATTGCAGGTGATGACCGGGGATCATCTCATGGAAAACTGTGGCCCGGGCAAAATGAATGTTATTCCCGCGCATGCTCATCAATTTGTCTTCGTGGTTCATCGTGCTGACTGGGTATGACACGATGATAGATTTGCCCCCAAGGAAGAATGGGTTCACTTTCTGCCGCTCTGGCGACATCATAAACATGCGCCAAGTTTCTTTGGCAAGTGGCGGTACAGTAACAAGCTTATGCTCCTCGACAAAAGAAGTCGCCTCTTCTGCAAGGTCGCGAACAAGTTGCGTTTGTTTCCCTGGCTCAACGTAGTCGTTCTTGACCTGCTCCAGTGCCTGGTGCCAATCATCATAACCCATATCTTTCGACGCCTTTTTCATCTCGTTAATACACCAAACAAACTCATTTTCTCCGATTGTGATCAACTCTTCCGGCGTGTATGGAATCATTTCAGCCAGAAGCTCGGCAACTAAGCCATCTCGTCCGATTGGCTGGCCGACAATTGCATCCTCGCTTTGGTGGTCAATACCGACCAATTTCTCGCGAATAGTAGATGCGACGGTCTCTAAGCTGGCATCCACGACTCCGTAAGGATGCGACACCCACCAGTCGAACGAAGGGTCATATCCTTTGTAAAACCCAAACCATTCTCCCAGATGTTCTCGCAAAGAGTCAATGGTGCTCGCGGCGCGAAAAGCGGAATTTTTTCCCACGCTTAGCTGGGTAGAATCATTGTTGATCTTCTGCACCAGCTCATCAATTTGAACTTGCGATTCAAACAGCTCCTGCGCGGCTTTCTGAGGCACTATCGGTAAACCAATCGCACGATTTTCGCAAAGACCGATTATTGCTTTCGCAAATGGAAGAAGCGGCGTTGTTTTTTGATCTTGAATAGAGTCGAGCTGCAGTTCTCGGAGTTGCCTCTCCAGATAATTCTTGACAAGGAGGTAGTCCACTTTCTCTTGTTGGTCATATAAATGAAAAGGCTGACCACGAAGAGAATTTAATTCAGATGTGAGGAACTTGTGTAGTCGCTGTACCCTGGTTGAAGAGACCTTGATGGGATAAAACTTCTTGATCTCCTTGAGATCCTCAGTTATGCGCTCAATCCTGTCGCGAATACCATCTACTTGGACGCGCTGAATCGCGATCCCGCGAGGAGTGATAGCGGACACCATACTGAGCAAGTTCACTCTAGTGTGTGCTTGGAAATGTTGAGGCCGTGAGTCTAGCCCGGAGGTGGCGAATAATAATTAGATTATGACAAGTGAAAAAGGGATTTGGGCATCTCGTAGCGAGGACAGGCACGGTGTCAAGTAATACAAAGGAAGCCGAAATTAAGCTAAATGTCGCTGGGGGATCCGAGTGGCTACTTGTTGATCCTATCAACGTTATCCGGCATTTCCAGATAAAAGGTGCTGCGATAGCGTGGTTTTGGCTCCGCATTTTTACCAAAATAGGCGAATTTGCTATCGGCTAGTCGAAGGTTCAAGTCCCTGTGCTTTCTTGTCCGCATCGGACTCCTTTGCGCCAAGAGAAACAAGCCGTGTTGTGCGGGGAAGAGAAGAATGAAGGGGTTACATTGGTAGGGATCGTGGAAGAGGCTTATCTTGGGCCATGCCGGGGACAGATAACCCGTGACACTTGGAAATAAACAACTTCACACATAAGAACATGCATCCCTAGACTGAAAGGTTTTAGAGGACTTTAACTAACCTATTGCTGCATTGCACACAATGGTGTCCAACCCATATGTTGACGGTGTTGAGCTGTCAAAACGGTCGGAAACCGTTACCGAGGTCACCAAGGATGTGGGCAGTACGGTCCAAGAGCTGAAGGGAGTTGAAAGATCCCATCAATGGGATCCTAATTTGCCCCAAGAGAAGATCGATGCTATCAACGAGGCTGGCAGTGTAGATGATCAAGAGAAAGCTGCTGAATTCGAGAAATCAGCTGCTTTAGATTCTCAGTATGAATCTGTTCGTGCTGCTGTGCGCAATACAGATGACGGAGAGATGGCGAATACAGTACGCGCATGGATTCTGGGTATGCTATTTACGACGATTGGGAGTGGACTAAATATGTTCTTGAGCATGAGGTATGTACCTTTCCCCGATTTTCTTCTACCTTACTCACTATTTCTAATAGGAGCCCTGCAATCTCGTTTCCCGCCATTGTTGTACAGTTGCTTGTGTACCCAATTGGATGTCTATGGGCCCGAGTGATTCCCACCAGGAAGTTTAACACCTTTGGAGTTGAATGGACCTTTAACCCGGGACCCTTTACCATCAAAGAACATACGGTTATTACGGTGGGTTTTCAAATATTGACTCCTAATATAACCTCAGTACTAATGTTTCTCAGCTTATGGCAAAGTAAGCATAATTTCCTTGAACATTCGGACGACTCTTAACAATTTTCAGTGTCTCAATCGGCTATGCATACTGCACTGATGCACTATTGGCCCTGAAAGCACCATGTGAGCATGATCTGTCCAGTTGAGAAAAGTTCTACTTACTAAGATCTACCAGCTTTGTATAACTTGGATATTGGCTGGGGCTTTGAGCTTCTCTTCGCATTGAGCAGTCAAATTGTTGGAATCTCCCTTGCAGGAATATTTCGTCGTTTCCTTGTGTGGTGAGTCTGAACCTCGCTGCTCAATTTTCTCCATGCTGACACTATCAAGGCCCGCCGCTATGATATGGCCTACACAGTTTGCCAATACAACCTTGTTCTATGCATTGCATGACAAGAGATCCTCCGACCCCTCGCAGACCAATGGCTGGTCTATTTCGCGATACCGCTATTTCATGTATGTCATGATCGGCGCGTTCTGCTGGTATTGGTAAGTCTCATTGTCTGATTGATGTCGAAAATCGAGGCTTATTTCCATGTAGGTTCCCTGGAGTCATCTGGCAAGGACTTTCTATCTTCGCTTTCGTGACTTGTAAGTGTGGCCCCGTTCAAATTCTCATATGTGCGACTTACATTTCGTTCCAGGGATCAAACCCAACAATGTAGTGGTGAACCAGTTATTTGGTGGTTTCACGGGGCTTTCGCTTATTCCTTTGACATTTGACTGGACGTGAGTTTAACCGAAAAAATACATACTTGGAGTATCGCTAGGGTTGCGGGAATAACTGACCCATAAACATAGCTATGTCTCCGCATACCTTCTCGATCCACTACTATCACCCGCCCATGCAATCATGAACACCTTTATTGGACTGGTAGTCTTCGTGATAATTGCGTCCATTGGGATCTCCTACACAGGAGCATTGTATGTTGACCTCCCTTTAATTTATTGAGACCTGTTCTAACGATAAATAGCTATTCCGACTATCTCCCCATCAACACATCCACCACCTATGACAACACACAACAGCAGTATAATGTCAGCAAAATTCTTGGGGATAATTTCTCATTCGATGAGGCGAAGTACAAGGCCTATTCACCAATGTTCCTCGCTCCTACATTCATCCTGAACTACGGTCTGTCTTTCGCCGCCTTGACGGCAGTCATCGTTCACGTCATCCTCTATGACCGAAAAGAGATTTGGCACCGTGGAAAGGCCGCTCTCAACCAAGAGTCAGATATTCATTTGACGCTCATGAAAAAATACAAAGAAGCCCCTGAGTGGTGGTATGGAGCCCTATTCTTGATATCCATTGCTCTTGGACTAGGAGGTGTACTTGGATATGATTCACAGTTGCCATGTATGTGTCCAAGTTCTATTTCATCTTTATGACGACCTCGGGACAGCTAACTTGTGGATAGGGTGGGGGTTCTTCGTATCTCTCATTGTCGCCGTGATCTTCATTGTGCGTCATTCCTCATTCTAAGCTTGAATGAGACTTGCTGACCAGAAAAGATTCCAACTTGCATGATCATGGGTGTCACCAACATTACGCTGTGTATGTATCTCTGAAGTCAAACCATACTTCCACTAGCTGACTTTCATAGCTCTCAACGTTCTCTCGCCATTTTTGGCCGGTTTCATGATTCCCGGAAAGCCGATCGGTGTCATGGTGTTCAAGGTCTTCAGCACTATTACGCTGGGACAAGCGTGAGTTATCCGAGCACCTCAGTTCGGCAAAGCTAACAGTCCACCAGTCAAGTCTACTGTCAAGATATGAAGGTAACCTGTCCCCAAAGTATAACTGAAACAAAATTGTTTACTAATATCCCAATAGTTGGCTCACTATATGAAAATCCCACCCCGAGTCACTTTCATGTGTCAAGTGATCCCAACATTGTGGGCTTGTTTTGTCCAAATCGCGGTTATGAACTGGACTATGGGAAATATCGAGAATGTTTGTACAGAGTAAGTCAGGTCCAAAGCTATCTCATTGCATCATTGCAGTATGCCGGTTGCTCATCAGATATAGGGATCAAGCCGCACATTTCTCGTGTCCTAATGGACGAACCTTTTTCTCATCGAGTATTGTTTGGGGTAAGTCTATTTCCTTACATGGTTCTACCTGGCCTGGTTAACTCCCTACACATATATACAAACTTTTACTGACCATCATACAGGTGTAATCGGTCCGCAACGTATCTTTGGACCCGGTTCAATCTATACACCAATCTTATATTTCTGGTTACTCGGAGCCCTGCTCCCAATAGCATTCTACCTCCTCATGCGATTCTTCCCCAAATCCAAGGCCCGATTCCTCAATGCACCAGTGTACGTGACCCATGAAAAACCCGCTAATTAACCCTGGCTAACCACATTTCTCTATCTAGTATGCTGGGTGCCATGGCCTGGCTTCCACCGTAAGTTCAACATTCATAAATATTACCCAAATAAATATTAAGCTGACAATGCATACATAGTGCAACACCAATCAGTTACACATCTTGGGTCATTTTCGGACTCATCTTCAACTACTGGATTCGACGCAGATGGAATGGTTGGTGGCGACAGTACAACTATGTTACTGCTGCGGCTCTTGATACTGGACTCATCCTTTCAACGATTGTCATTTTCTTTGCGATCACTTTCCCTGGCGTTGCGGTGCCAAATTGGTGGGGAAATACAGCTCCTTTTGAGACCATGGTAAATGCAACCTGACTATTGCTTTCGAAGGCGATATACTAATATTAATGCAATAGGATTCTCTGTATACGGCAATTCGGAAGACGGTTTCGGGCGGAAACACTTTTGGACCAGCTACCTGGTGAATTGGTTGATCAAGTCAGATGGTGCAAGGGGTATAACCTTTAAGCTACAATCGTCTACGGTTTCAATGTAGTCAATGTTTACGGGTGATTCATTTCATGCAATCTAGAAATAGGAGACTACCGTTAATGCTGAGACTTGGTCAAGCAGGGAAGCGTCAGGCATCATAATAGCTCAGCAAGCATGGCATCACGCGAGATTTCCTGGGCGATGAATTGAATTTACATCATCAGGTTATTTATATATATATATATATATTAGACTGCAATTGCCTTCATGAAAGCTGGACTTTCATGTCCCTGAGTAACCTTGGAAATGGGTGTGAGGAAAGCATCGGAAGGCCCTTGGCTATCCTGAAGATGGCGAATATAGGCCTGGGCAACCTTGATCCACACAGCTTTCTCTCCGTCACTAGCCTCGGCACCTTGCCAGACCCAAAGTCGACTGCCGACGTCATAGAGGAAGACGTCTTTGCCATCCAAATCAGATTGTTGGATACGGCCACCATCTTTGACAAGGTCGAATGACAATTGTCCTGACGAGTCGCTGAGGCGGAACAGCTTGCGAGGACGAGAGCTGCCACTGTCTTCGTGTGTCGCCTTAGAAAAGTAGCCTGGTCTCTGTGCTTGCAAAGAGGTGTGATCGGCCTCCTTCCCACCTAGCAAATCCACAACGATCTTGGATCTCGATTCGAGTTGAGAAAGCACTTCAACATCAACGTGCTTTGCCAATGTCAAGTCATTCACAACTTGAGCAGCCTTAGCCTTTTCCATCGGGCTGCATTTCTTGCCCTGCCAAACCCAGATCTTGTCGCCTTTGTCCAAAACAAAGACATCATTCTCATCCAAGCTTTCCCAAGTTGGCTCAACCTCATGCACGATAAGAGGGCTGATGCGACCAGATCCAGGATACTTGAAGATGCGGAGCAAGGTAAGAACCTCTTTCGGCTCTTCGGGCTCAACATGGTGGAACCCGGAGCGCACGCCACCAGAGCGAATGGAATAATGACGGAAGAGAGACAGGAACTCTTCTGAGGGCTGTTGCTGGATCTCACGGTGTTGGGTCGCAGCTCCTTGCAAGAACTCATCCAACTCAACTGTCTTATATGCAGCTGTGCCGGCTTCATCCAGTGTAGTCTTGCTTCCTAGCCAGAAAAAGATATCGTGGCCTAGCTTGTCGTCGCCGACCTTGTATGTATGCAACACGATGAAGCTGTCACCGTCGAAAAATTCGCCAGTCTTCTCTTTGGGCCAGGGAACCACTTCGAAGTTTTCAATGCGCCAAATGAATAGGCCTGCTTCTTGTCCCACCTTTCCATTGTTCCAGGCGGGCTCTGAAGCGGCTGAGTTGTACTTGACACGATGGTCAAGGTCTGATCCAATCAATTCGACATTGCTGTCTTTGATGTCATATTCTTTGGGATTAACTAGTCCTTCATGAGGAGCCATGTTGTCGATGATATATTGTTTGTATAATATGGATGTATGCAATGTTGCGTTGATTAAATAGGAAAGGTGGGATGAAGCGGCTGATGTCATCGGACAGCTAGTCACATGACTGCGGTGGATAATTGACCCGGTGGTTATTTATAGAACAATGGCAATGTCCACGGCTGTGGCAGTGGGCCTGTGGCTATGCGATTATGCACCTGGGCAAGCTGTTACGTATCATATGGTGCACTAAGTCAAAGTCTTGGGTCCAATTTCACGGATGAACATGGCTGTATGGAGTTTTGAAACAAGCCCAGGTCAGGTCACGGGTTGCTCGCATCTCGGCTAATCCTTTAACACCGAAAACAGTGCTGAACCTACATAATTTGAGGGAGTTGAAGTAGCTCAGCTATTCAGATGGGCAGGGTGGTAGTAGCAGTAAAGAAGCAGTAGAGAAGGTGTGGGTAAGAACCACAAAGGTGACATGGTACTCTACCCGCGGAAAAGTCTGTGGAATTTAACAACCTCCGTTCGAAAATGAACACAAAAACGCGAAAACCTATTCCTCAAATTTAATCATATCACACCTAAAGTCTTGAATAAAGTTTCAACGCACGTAGATCCTTCCACATGCTGAAGAAACCGAAAATCAGAAATAAAGTTGAAACGTTGATGGTGACGGACCCACTTGGGTCCAAAAATGAGAACGCTCAATAACTGGCCAAGCAACAGCCCCAAATCCCAGTCAATTCTATTGATATTGAAGCAAAATGACATCTAATCTCGCTCGGTCAAATCCTTTTTTAAATTCAACTATCTTTTACACCTGGGTCCCTGGAATCATACGTTGAAAATGAACGACTCTTCTCCCGACGTCTACCCCATCCATGTACTGGATAACATCAAAGCGAATCACTGCTATGTGGACTGGTTGATGCGATTCAACGATGTCCTCGACGCAGAGAAACTCAAGACCGCGCTATCAAGACTTCTAGAGATTGGGGACTGGAAAAAGCTTGGTGAGAGACTACAACGGAAGGTAATTTGCTCCAAGCATGCACTCAGTCATTATGAGAAAAATCAAATAACATTGATCTTTACAGAAAGATGGAAATCTCGAGGTCCACGTCTCAGGGCCCTCTGCAACTGGACAACAAAATGTATTCTACACTCACGACACTTTCGATATGAACATCGACGAGCACTCGGTGGCTAGTCGTCTCCCGAAGGAAACAACGTGTCCCTCGATCCAGACTCTATCCCCTGATACTCGGCCCTTGATTGCAAGACCCGATTTCCCTACATTTGAGGAGATGGTTCGCAAAGGACTGCCTTCTATTTCTCTACACATCACATCCTTCCGCGACGCAACGCTTGTCGCCCTCATCTGGCCTCACGTGTTAATGGATGCGATTGGTGCGAAGGCCCTGTTAAAAGCCTGGTCATCAGTACTAGCCGGTCGAGAAGAAGATGTTCCCCCAGTACTTGGTGCACGAGAAGATATGCTCCGTCCTACCAAGGCCATGCACAACAGCGACACACCAGAAGAGTTCGGACTTGAGAAGTGGCGTCTGAAGGGGATAAGCATGATCATGTTCCTCCTGAGATTTGTATGGAGCAAATTCTGGAACTCGCGTCGGGAGCGGCGGATCCTTTTGCTTCCGAAGAGTGATTTTGGGAAAATATGCGACCATGCTCGAATGGATGTTGCTCAGAGCTCACATGGAGATGAGAAACCTTTCATCAGTGATAGTGATATACTCACTGCGTGGCTTACTCGGGCAGTCGCATCTTCAGAATCGGGATCTCGTCCGTTCACGGTACTGAACCTTATGAATGCACGGTATCGGATCCCGTACTTGCTGAAATCCGGTGGTGCTTTCATTCAGAATATGGTGTTGGGGACATATTCTTTCTTTTCTTCTCAGCTTCCCGATAAATCGGTCGGGTCGATTGCGTTGGAAAATCGGAGGAATTTTACAGAGCAGGCTACCCAGAGTCAGGCAGTTTGCTTTCTGAATAGTATTTTCCGGGATTTGGATGCAGGGAGAAGCCCGGGACTCTTGTTTGGAGAATCAAATGCTACTCTCGTGGCCTTCAACAACCTGCTCAAGGCTGATTTGATCCGCACTGTGGATTTTAGTCCTGCGATAGTGTCTCAGGGAGAGGTGACAGAGACGAGGGAGAATCCCCTGGGATCCATGGTTCTCTACTACAATGAAGCTATTGATGACTCGTTTAATGAGTTCAACCTTTTTGTTGTGCTTGGTCAAGACCATCGGGATACTTACTGGGTTTTGGGAACGCTTTTGCCT
The DNA here is from genome assembly GCA_030710325.1 of Penicillium sp. 91 TS-2023. Lineage (NCBI taxonomy): Eukaryota > Fungi > Ascomycota > Eurotiomycetes > Eurotiales > Aspergillaceae > Penicillium > Penicillium sp. 91 TS-2023. The sequence goes on along the minus strand of JARWGP010000021.1, from coordinate 4,933,733 downwards.
CGGGCCTGGAAAAAGATTGAAGAAGAATTGGGGAGAATTTAGCCAATCACTGATGGTAAGCAAACAATCTAGGTAACCTCCCTTCTGGTGTTGCTCATTTGGAACATTGTCTTGAACATCAGTATACAGTTTGTATTAGATGAGTCTGCTCATAAAGCTATATTGAATGACCTCAAACATTTGAAGCAAACTTCACATAAATTGACGGGCCATAAGTGATATGCGAAATTTTGGGTATTTATGCAGATGCAGCGCTTCAGTCATAAGTTCGTGATATGTATACAGGGAATACTCGGCCAGGCAATTGTTGCGCCTAGGCTTGCCGCTGTCGTGACCTTGTAGCTACAAGGTTGGTGAGAGGATTGATAAATGACGAATGCTTTTGTCCCGTACATTTGGTCCAGGGATTTGGTTGGCTGGTTGCCACCAACTTAGTGAGATGGTGCCAAAGTCGTGTGGTTAATGCGGGGAGAGCCATGCTATTGTCATGGGGCACGGTCGCATGATTCGCTCCGGAATGTCGAGGCAAATATGTCCCATCGCGGTCAAAAGTCAGGTATATTCGGTACACTGCAGTCCGTTTTGATCCGCGAGAACCAGTGAACATCTCATGGTTGGTCGTATTCGATAGATTCTAGCCCAGTCGAACGGCCCTTGAAGCCCTGGCTTGTCCCCTGGCTTGTCGGCAAGGATTCGGGATGATTGTAGTCCAATTCGTTGAAACCAGGAATTTGCGAAGGGTCGACGAACGAAGGGAACCGGCCACGATCCAGGTGAGGTGTTTGCCAGACATGTTGGTGGGCAATGTTGACCAGTTTCCCCAGAACAGCGATTTCCAGCTTCAGTTTAACGCTGTAGAGGGTCGCCTTCAGGGTAGTTTGGTAAATGTAAAAGTTCATGAACTCAATAACCATCAGGGCAATATCCATCAAAACACAAGAAACGTTGACGGCAAGCAGCTGCAGGATTGTTCTGCGAGTACCGGCGTCGGGATTCATTTTCAGCATCCGATTGGTCTCCCACATGTATAAACTGGAAATGATCACCTCCTGGACGCAGAACCCCGTCAATTGAATTTTCTCCATAATGTCGTACCCTGCGACTGATGCATCGGAGTTGGAAAAATTGGCATCAAAGGTGAGCACGGTGGTGGGGATGTGAAGCAAGAAAATATTCATAATAATCATTCCCTTCACCAGGCGCAAAACGCGAAGGTTTTCGAGCACCAAGTGAAGTCGCGAGTACAAGACAAATGATTGGCCGGTGACCATGGTCCACCAACCCACCGTGAGTAAAGTGATGGGCAGCCAGGTGGCGGAGGTCAAAGCGAAGAACTTCATCAGATAACCGACGGAGTAAGGTAGAATACCGACCGAGGAAATCAGCATGCTCCAAAAGTAAGGGCCTTGATAGCGCTTGAACGTGAGAAAGATGAGAACGATCAACTCAATCACATTGTACCACGCGACGCCCACAAAGGTCGCGATCGTGATGCGCACGCCATTACTATCGCCTGTATAGCTGCCGGTGATCCAGTTGCCGGGACTGGCTTCGCTGGACGAGGACATCAGTGCAGCATGGATATTGGATCCAGGGTTCACGAAAAGTGGTTGAAGGGAAAAGCCTACCAGGGGTGAGTTTTCGTGGGGTCGAGAATGGCGGATCCCTTGAGCCACAACCCCCACTTTGACCCTTTCCCCCTGTTCCCCCTTTCTATATTTGATGCTTTAGCCGCACTTAAAGGGGGAGGGGGAGGCGGTCCGTGACTTGAGCTTATTCCATGGGCTTAGATCGATCGGAGATTTCGTTATGAGATATCGGATCGATCTTATCGCGAACAATGAATGGACAGACAAGGGAATGTGCACCGGCCACTTGCAATCTCCACTCTAGGGCTGCGATCGGGCACGGGCTGATGAGGTCACTGTTGACAAAAATAGACCTAAGCCAGGGCTTGCGCTCTAAAACCTTGGAAAACACTAGGAAGCCCTGGAGTGCTATCGGGAAATAACGATAATTATCTGCATATACGGCTGGGTGGCGCGGCGTTTCGCGTCGGTCTTGTCGTAGAGCGTGGCGCAGAGTAAGCCGTGTTGGACGTGCTTGGCAACACTTAGAATCAGTGCCTCGGCAGATCGTAACGAAGGGCAACCTTCCAGATGTCAGGGCTACCTTCAAGTTCTCGATTGGGGAGGTATTCAGGTATTAAGAGTATTTTATGGTTACAAAAAAAATAGAATCAATCGTATGAGAGAATCTTGGAGCGCGAGAATCCTTTAAGTAACGATATTGTGTCAAAAAAAAGGCCGGAGAGGAGATACATGATGAAAATATGTTCATAACCATTTGAGCATCTATTTCGGCAAACTGCATCACAGTGGCGGCGTATCGGCAACAACATCGCCCATGCTGTACGTTGAATCAGTAAGGAAACTATTTTCTCTTAAGGAATTGAAGAGACTTACCCTTCAGGGTAGCGGGCACCCGGAATCTCAGTTCGCTCACTAAGGTCGCGAATATCTTTCACCTCTTCATCCGTCAGCTGAAGCAGCGCAGAATTGGTGTTCTCATCCATTCGCTGGGGCGACCGAGTGCCGGGAATCGGGATGATGTCAGGTCCTTGAGCCAGTAGCCATGCCATCGAGACTTGCGCCGGTGTACTTCCATGGACTTGAGCCACTTTCTGCAGCCCCCGTACCAATTCCATGATCTTGGGGAAATGCTTCGGTGCATATTTAGGTAAGAGACGTCGCCAATCGTCCTTATCGAAGTCTTCAGCCTTCTGGATCTGGCCAGTGAGTAGGCCCCGGCCGATGGGGCTATATGCGACTACTGCAACACCAAGTTCACGGCAAGTTTGCAAGACATCATTCTTCTCAATGTCCAGTGCAAATGGACTATATTCCATCTGCAGTGCAGCGATTGGGTGAACCGCATATGCACGGCGCAGAGTTGCAGCCGAAACTTCAGAAAGACCAAGATGGCGGATCTTTCCCTCGCTAAAAACAGAAGCAAAGTTAGTAAAATGTGACAAAATCTCGTATGACGGGTGCAGCTTGATACTTTTTCAATTCAACCATTGCTTGGACGGTCTTTTCAATAGGGGTGATTCCATCGACTCGATGGCAATAATACAAATCAATGACATCGACCTTCATTCGCTGAAGACTTCGAGCACATGCACTCTTCACGTATTCAGGATCGGATCGGATTTTCATTTGATGGGTGACAGGATCCCTCTGAATTGCAAACTTGCTGGCAAGGAAGATGTCGTTGCGCTTGCCGGAGCGCTGAACCCATTCACCAACAACATCTTCGCTATCGGCATATAGATCGGCGGTGTCCCAAAACCATTTGCCAGTAGCATGTGCATGCTCGAGGATAGCAATTTTGTCTTCAAGAGTGCCGGCAGATCCGTAAATATCACCAATGCTCATGAGACCCAGGCCTACGGCAGGCACTTGAGGGCCATTTTTGCCAAGGGATCGAAGTGGAATGGACATTTTGAAGTAGGGGATCAGGAGTATAAAATCCGAGCTTGAGAAGAAGTGATGAGCCGAGAGTTACGAGGGGCGTATCCGGCCTTTAAATAACTTTACTCGGATAGAATCATGGAACCGATGCTAAATGAATCGCACTAAATTTATGGCTTTCATATTCATCATGAATCATAGTCCGGGTTTTAGGTTCAACTCCGTTTCTCTGCATGCTGTCTGCGGACTTAAGGAATCGGCCAATAAGAGGTCATCAGCTCCATCGATATCCACCTTGAGCTGGTCTTGACCAATCACACATCATACTTTGCGAGTCGCCCAATCACAATCTCCTTCATATCCGCTTTAAGCAGGCTTACAGCACACTTAAATCTACTGGCCTTTTCGCCAACGACTTTATACCCCTCAATCAATTCATTAAAACTGTGTGGATCATAAATTATGCACGAAACGCTCAATGAAGTCCATCATTTTCGGAATAGAAAGAAGGTTAAGTCCGGCTGCAAAACGTGCAAGTAAGTTATACCAGGAGACCCAACATGGTCTATTCTAACACGCTCCTGAAGGACCCGTCGCGTGAAATGTGATGAAAGTAGACCAGCGTGTCGACGCTGCGTCTCTACGGGCCGAGTCTGCGATGGCTATGGTGTTTGGGGAGGCGGCGGGAGCCCATACGGCCAGCCCCAGAGTAACCGAGCGCTATCAACATACTGCACACCGGTTCCAGTCGGCAGCATGACTAGTGAAGAGCAGATGTATTTCGACTGGTTCATGGCTAAGACAACCAAGAAGTTTGCCGGTCTATTTGCCTCTGACTTCTGGGAAACCCTCGTCTTGCAGGCAAGTGCCCAGGAACCTGCCGTGCGTCATGCAGTGGTCGCCTTGTCAGCAGCGCATCGATTCGATCGCAGGAGTGAGCCATGGTCTATTCCCTCCACCTATGTCTTCGATGTCGAACGGTTCACCTTGCAGCAATATAACAAGGCTATTCACCACCTACGCTTGATGACGGGGAGCACCCAAAAAATACTTTGCGCGTGGCCCTAGTCACCTGCATGATCTTTGTTACGTTGGAATACCTGCGGGGGCAGTATCAGATGGGTAGCGCACATCTAAGATATGGGGTCCAGCTTCTTGCGAGTATTTCAGCACCAAGGCCTCGATCAACTATGTCTCCAAATATCCTGAGTCCGGCCGAGGACTTTGCCCATAATACGCTGATCGATTCATACTCTCGTCTAACAATCCAAGCTGCCATGTTCGGTCACGTTCCTTCCCACATGTGCATTATCACACGAGATCCACAAGTTCACGCAATCCCATATGCATTTCCTTCCCTTAACGACGCTCGACAAACGCTCGATGATCTTCTAAACAGAGTTCACTGCCTAAAAAGGCACCATTATACCCTCCGACTGTCCCAATCCCAATCCGCAACAACCGACACGGAAATGGTCGAGATTCAACGAAAGATCATAAATGACCTATCTCTTTGGCGCAAAGCATACAACGCCTCACTCACCCGCCTCGAAGAAGAAGCAACCCGCAAAGACAAATTCGGAAACATCATACTTCGTGTATACCACGAAATGGCGACCATAATGGCCTCAGTCTGCCTATCCGACGACGAGATGATCTTCGACAATTACACAGAAAACTTCCTGGCAATCCTAAAAGGATTCATCGATCTATGGAATTTCTGGGCAGGCGCTAGTATTCAGATCAAAGAACTCAAGCATATCTTCAGTACTCCTGAATCTGATGGTGGATGTCACGGGTTCACCGTTGAGTCTGGGTTCATTCCTCCTGTTTATTATACCGCGCTTAAATGTCGTATTCTTCGAATTCGACGGCATGCTATTCGGGTTTTACGGGCTGCTCCACATAGAGAGGGTGTTTGGAATGGTCCTATCTTGGCTCATGCTTTGGAGGAGGTAGTTAGCATCGAGGGGGGAAGGGTTAGTACCGAGGACGTCAATGTGGATGAGCCTATGTACTTGGATATGCCATCTGCTAAGGAGTTTACTTTGCCGGAAATCGAGGCATCGAGACGTATATCAGATGTGGCGGTAATTCTGCCGGATCAGGTGAAAGGTGATACGTTTATAAGTTACAAGAAGCAGGCCGAGGGTGGTCAGTGGGAGACCTATAAGCGCAAGGTAAAGCCTGGCTGGATGAAATGTCCAGAGTCTCGGTAGGTACCCGTTTGAGTAGGATGAATAAGAAGGTCAAATATTAGGAAGCATTTATGAATTTTATATTGTACAAATCTGATGAGAACCATTTGGTATGAAGTGCGAGCTCATTATGTCGTTATATGCCCATTCCAGACCCAAGCAACGCCACCCTACTATCAGCAAAACAAATGCTTTTTCAATCCCGTCAACCAGTGCCATGCGACCCCAAACCTTGGCTATCATCTCCTGACAAATCATCTTCGCTGTCTGAGGAAGGAAGCCACTTGTTCATGACGTGAGACGAAGAACATGCGCTTTTTGTCGGACTTCCAAACCAATACACCGATCTCCGCAGCGTATCTGCAAGGGGCTTCATATTCAGCCGAGTTGGTGAAGTCCTTGAACAGGAAGCCTGCTGTGGCCCTGAGACGATCACGCTCAAGCTGCCACAGACGGATCTGATCGGTGACAGTAGGAGGAAGCACAGACGGTAGAAGAGATGTGTTGGCTGCCGCGGCATATTGTTTCCGCAGCTGAGGGTGGGCATGCGAGTGCAGGTAAGAAATGATCTGGTCAGCTGTGATACCAATGTCAATAGCCCGGCGCACCGATTGACGGGTAATTTTTCCCGTCACCAAATTAGGGAAGCGGTATTTCAGACTCGTAAAGAGGGAGATGAGAGAGATCTGGAGGGGTGATGACGTGTATGCGTAGAGGCGGTAGTTGGTTTCGATGATGATAAATCCCGAGCTTGGGCCGCCTGATTGACCACCAGGTCCAGTCAAGGAACCAGAACCGGGGGTTCCCAATGCGCTTGAATCAGAAGTCAAGGTTGTGGCTAATCGTGTGGGATAGAAACGTGTTGCTTCGGGAGTTTCTTGGTAGATGATGCCAAAGTCCGACAGGTCGGTCAGAGTGCGGAGTTGGGTGGATGTCATTCCCGTCTTCTCGTAGGATTGTCCTAGTTCCAGACTGCTGAGCAGGAACAAGAATGAAAGCACCTCGACGCTGTCCATGCCGAGGGAATGAGCACTCTCAACGTAGAGAATCATGATGTGCCAGACCTGGGTGTTGACGTCTTGCAGCACGAAACCAAATCCATCCTTTGTAATATCCACGCGTCCTCCCCTGATTTCGACGAGATTGCCTGCTTGAAGCAATTGTTTCACACCCTTGCTCAGGTTCACCATATCACGGTTTCCAGTGAGAGCACTCGTTCCGACCATGTAGCCTAAGACGCCTTCCCACTGTCGTCGACCGTATTCGTCCAAATCGTGGATTGGAACTTTGCTTTCGTTTGGGATCTGGGAGAAAACACCAAAGGACTGGGTGTCCTCGGAGCCGGTGAGGGCTTGACGGAGCGATGACGCGAATGGATTGGTGACCATGTAAGCCCGAGCATTGTCTTCAGTACGAGTGGTGGACAAAATATGAAGCCGGCCCAAGATTGATAAGGCATTGTCTCGCTGTCTTTGTCAAGTAAGAACCAAGCGGTTAGCTCGCCTTGCATCTGGGAATCTTCAGGATCACGCGCGCGCTCACTTCTTGCTTTCAGCCTTGACCCAAATCTCCAGATCAGATGTAGGAAGAGGATCCTTCAAATATAGCAAGGCCATGACAAAACATTTTGCTATCCTCATTGTTAGTTTAGTCGGAATCAAAATTCAGAGAGCTCCCGATACCCAGGTCAGGCAGCATGCGCCGGAAAATGGCAAGTGCAGTAGATGGTTGCGTGTACAACTGAAGAAAGGTCGCACCAGGCAGACCCTCCAGGTACTCTAGAGGTCGAGACGTAGGTGCAGCCATGTTGATGACCTTAAGACCTGGCGCCTCTATACCTTGTCGAGGGAGCGTTTTGCATCAAAGAAAGCGCGGTGAAGTCATGAATGAACGATTAGTCCGGCGGGCGCAGCGGCCACTTTGTGCAGTTCCCGAGATGGGACGCGACAACTGCCGAACTGCGTCTCTGCCTCACTTCTTCTCATTGAATAATCAATCGCCAATTACCAAGATGACAACTCTTAGATTTGTGCGCTCGGTGAGTCATATCTGATGCCGAAGTTACTTTATTACTATGCCCTATGCTAACGTATGTTACCTCCAGGTTTGGGAGTCCTTCCGGGCTAATTCGGGCCTAGAGCCTCGGTAAGTGAAGCCGATGCTCTACGTCTAGATATCAATTACTGATCAGTGCTCTTGTGCCCCTCAAAGCCTTTTGGATAGTGTATGTGGATACACAAGCAAATCTTGGATCAGGTTAAAATAAATGCTTATGTCTCTATTTAGCTTCGTGTCACTGCTGCTCGGCCTGGAACTGTTAACTTTGAGCTTGAGGTCCAAAAGCAACACACCGTAAGTACACAGGCATGAGGAAATAAAGTTGGATATTCTGTTCTTCCAGTCTGGAATACCTTGATATGCCTTTGTTTAATGTACCTGATACTTCGTTCCCTTTGGCTAAACTCTTTTATAGAACCGCTTGAACATCCTTCATGGAGGTACTATTGCAAGCATGGGTAAGCTTCTCTGAATCGGTCAATTTGACAAAGTAACTAAGTACTCATTTCTTTTTAGTTGATCTCGGCGGGTCCTTGGCTGTAGCATCTCGTGGTTTGTTCTCAACCGGCGTGTCAACGGACCTGAATGGTAAGTTCATTTTAACAATTAGTGGCCAATACGAGCTGGGAGTATTCGTCATGCTAATACTTCTTGGGCAATAGTCACATACTTGAACTCCGGTGGCAAAGTTGGTGACAAGATCATGGCAGTAAGTTGTCATCACGGCCCCTTCCAAACGAAGATAATCTAGACTAACGCGGATATAGGAGGTCACCTGTGACAAGTGTATGTGTAGAATGTCCACATACATTAGTTCACAACTAACATTGTCTAGTCGGAAAAACTCTTGCGTTCACGAACATCAAGTTCACCAACGACAAGGGTGACATTGTCGCCCGTGGCAGCCACACCAAGTGAGTTCACTCGAACGCCTTGCGCTTCCGTTCAAGCTAATCGAGTTTAGGTATGTCACTTTGGCCTGGAGGGATCCACAAAATATCGTGGAGGAGATCAACAAGATCAAATAATGGCACGGTGTCTACTAAAGAGCGATTTCATTTGTATAGAATATCACTTTCTATTGCATACGTCGGTGGCCTATGGTATTAGAAATTGCACTTCACAAGTAAGAATAGGCATCACAATCGAATATCATTTATGCGGAATTTAGCCCAATCCCGCTTCTTTATCAGTCAGCACAAATGCTGTGTAAACATGTTCATACAATATCTCCATCCTCGTCTTCATCGGCACCCATCATATCCTCATCTTCGTCTAGAAGACCATCCTCACCATTGGGGGTAGCATCATCAATGACCATCTCCCCATCACCCATAGCCTTTACCTTGGCTTCCGTCATCTCAAACACATACTGACCGAGATGTTCGACTCCTTCCATTGGGGTGCCCGCGACGTCAGCGTCCAGCGCTCGAGTGGTTGGGAACATCTCACCCGGAGCAAGCATCAGCTTGTCCGGGCGTTGCAAAAGACGGTCAAATGCGGGCTTAAGCTCGTAGCAGGATTCAAATACCTCCCGGCGACCGAGGATGTATAGACCCAGGCGAGCACGTGACAGTGCCACGGTCAAACGGCGGACATCGCGCAAGTATCCAACGGTACGGGTGCGAGTCAGCGAAAGAATAACGTCTGGAAGCTAATAGTTAGGACGGTGCTACACGTAATGGCATAAGTCATGATGGGGGTTGAACTTACAATCATTCTGTTCTCCTTGGTACCGATCCACGGTTGTCACGATCTTGGGAAGACCAAACAGTGGGTTCTTAGCACAGCGGTGGTTCAATACATCCCGAATCAAAGCCGTTTGTCCAGCATACGTAGCCAAAATCGAGATCTTCGCGGCAGGGTAGCCCAGCAGACGCATGTACTGGTACAAAGCCACCGCATACTCTGCCTCGCCCAGATTCTGAATGAAGTAAGGAGTCGGCTCGCGTTCGCCAGTGCCCTGGTAATCAGGGACATTGATGAACTGATAATCGAATTGGAAGCCAGCATTTGCCTGCTGGAATTCCGGCAGGGTTTCGACAGATGGGAGGTCGCCCAACTCTTGGTAGCGCCAGCGGAAGAGCTCTGCAATACTTGGCCGAGATCTACCTTGCTTGTCCAAAGTAATCACGGGCACACCTAGTCTGGCCAGGCGGAGGAAAAGACTCTGCTCGAAGTGCGCGTACTGTCGGAAAGCCATATTTTGGATGATTGGAGAGTTCTGGAAATGGTCTCCACAGAGAACAACACGTTTAAGAGGCAATTCGCCGTTCTTCATATTTTGGAGAGCGGTGGGAATAAAGCTCTCCACTTCGGTGATCTGGGCTGCCTCTTCCATGACAACGTTATCATAGTGGAAGCCCAAATCCGCAATTTCCTGTCGGCGCATTGCTGCGTGTGTCGAGGTCATTGCAATCACACGGGCCTCTTTCAATAGAAGATAATTAGCTTTGTCCCGAGGTTGGCGCAAAATTTCGAAAGGTCGAATATCTTCGAGCTCAGTGAAGATCCGATCAATATGTCTTTGACACCCTGAGGCAACATCCAGTATTGTCTCTTTCGAAGCATCTGCCTCAAACAAAGGCTGAGGTGCATTCGAGAAGTAGTCATGGAATGGGAATGAGGCGACAATATCCTCACTGGAAGTATCCTCAGAGTTGGCTCGATCCCAGAACTTGGCCCATGCGGGTTGAACATAGACCATGTTGAAATAGCCCGCGGTCTCACAAGAGTTCCCGTGTGCTCCTTCAGCTCTAATCGATGCCGCCAGCCGCATGACTTCTGATAGATAATTGGTGCGGTTATCAAGGAACGATTCGACTCTACCGTGTTTGCTGTAGTTGGAATCAGTATCCAGCTCTTCCTCGCCATGACCCAGTCGCAAAAGATGACGCTCGTCGATATCCAGGGCAATGATCTTCTGGAAAAGCTGATTGAGCGCCTGGTTGCTGTGTGCAACAAGAAGTGTGCGCTCCGTGGGGAAATTGTGGTAGAGGTTGTTGATAATTTGGGTCGCAACGTCAGTTTTACCGGTGCCAGGTGGGCCAACAATGACAGTGAGGCCTGGCTGAGTACCGGAGGCGATGGCTTCAACTTGAGCAGGTGTGAACCTTACGGTGTTGTGTTTAGGTGCATCAACAGGGTAGGGACCAGGGTTCGGCAGCTTGTATGATGAGACACGCATGGTACTGGGGCCCTGCTCCGCCTGTCCAGCTTGGTCTCGACGACGTTTCTTCGCGGGGGCGGGAACTTCCGTCGGCTCACTCTCAACAGATTCGAGAACATAGGGAGGGCCGAAGCTGGCTGATTCGGATCCAGATGGTTCAATGGTCTTCCCGGGGTAGCTCTCCACCAAATGGGACCAGTCCAAGAATGTATCACGGAAATCAACAGATTGGAGACGATTAGGCAACTGGGTGTATTGAGCACCTGCAGGATCACCATACCCGAGGAAGATGTCTTGAAGCCAAGGGGGAAGTGTAATATCAGACACAATCAGCTTTTGCATTGTCTCCAGGATTGACTTGAAGTTGTTCTCTCGGCCCTTTCGTCTCGCAACCACATTAATCAAAGAATAGATATCCGGCTTTCCTTGAGTATGGAGGTCTGTGTCGGCCTTGAACGATGCGGCGTCCAAATTAACAAGAAGTTTGCGGACCCGCGGGCGAGATTGATAACCATTTGTTTGGCCACTAGCTGGCTGTCGCAGCTGGCGGCCTTGTTCATCAAGAACTTGCACGATTTCCGCTGTACGGAGGTGAGTCATGCATGGTCCTTCCGTGGCAGTATCATCTCGGACTCCCAACTGGGTCGGAGATGAGGATTGAACAGCCAACAGATAGACAACGTCATCTGGGCGGAGGGATTCCCATTCCTTGCGGACGTTGTCTGCCAGCCTTCCCACTTCAATTGCAATCTCTGCACGAACGAAGGCCGGGTTTGGTGAGCCCACCTTTGCGGGTGCGACTTCAATAATAGCAGGCTTAGAGATAGGGATTGCCATTCGCGAGAAACCCTCGAAGTTCATGCTTCCATTACGGTTCGCTCGGGGTTGCATACGCTTGACAAGAGTTTCCATATCCTTACGGATCTGGAAGAAAGCTTCGGACCTATACAGGAGGAAAGATCGCCAAAGGAAGTCTCCAGTACTCAAATATTGGAGGTTCAACTTTGGGATCGCCAGGGGTCTGGATCCATCGTAGGTCTCATTCCTCAACAATGCAGGGTCGTAGAGGCTCTTTTCAGTGGGGATCACACTCAACTGGGCTGCAACTTCTTGAAAGGACAGTTTGCGCTCATAGAAAGACAGCAGGACTTCTAAGCATAGCTGGCGATCTGGGGTAATGTTAGATGATTTGGGGTAGGTTGTGCGGAATCCCAAGTGAGAGCACAGGCTCTGCAGCTCTGGCTCGTCCAAAGAGGACAGTTGGCCTTCAAGCTCAATCCGCTTATCAATTGATCCCAAGTTGGAAAGCGCGAGAATCATTAGTTTATCCTTGAAAAACTTCATGGAGGTTCTCTGCAGATGCGCCAGCTCCTTGCAGTGCAAGTCAAAGACAGCCTGGGGGGACAAAGCATCTCCTGAATAATCATCAATGGCAAAATTGATAAAGTGCTTGAGAAGCTCGTATAGATCACGGAAAAGAGCATTCTCTGGTGTGCGGTACAATTGCGACAGGCGAATGACAGGTAGAAGGTTGAGGTCCTTGAGAAGCGTATTGGCGTAGCGCCGAGTTGGCAGCTGGCTCAAAAGATCCACAAGCAGCTCCAAAAACCGCTCACAGTACAGCAAGTTCTCGGTCTGTTGCTTCTCTGGGCCGTTCAATCTGTGCAGGAAATCTAGCAGCATAGTATACAGCCAAGACCGTTCGAATCGGCTCTTGGCCTTGGTAGCCTCGTCACCCGCGTCGTATCGCTTTCCTGCGGCCCTCCATGCCTTTTTCAACGCAGGAGATTTGGCAATCACCCGATCTCTGGCATCGTCACTGGCCAAGTTGTGCCAGATAGAGATGGAAACAAGCGGAGCGCATTCCTTTCGGATCAGGACGTTCTCGAGGGACTGGAAAGCACCAATAATGAATGAGATGATCGACATGCGCGAATGGGTAGGGAGCGAAGGGTCGATGCTCATGGAAAGAATCCGATGGAAAAGGCTTGAGAAGTCATCGCTGCGGTCGGAGAAAATGTCTGCATCACTGTCAGTACGCGCCCAATTTGGCGTACTCGGTTTTTTATCACGTTCACTCACCCCAGATAGGCAGATGTTCGCGATATTTAACGCTGACGATCAATGCGATCAGAAGGACGTGGTGATTGGAAGCATCTTCAGTGTAGGTCGGCCAAAGGTACCTGTACGTGAATGAGTTAGCCCTGCGGGCACAGGAAGAATCATCGCGGGCAGCATACTTCTCCAGAACATTCAGATTCTCCAAGATCAGAAGAGAGCGACTATTGAAACTCTCTGCCTCTAGCGGATCCCACAATTGCTGTTTGATCACATCGGGTTTGGCCTTGCGGACCTTCGCATCTAACCAGTGAGCCTTGGCCAACTTCACCCACGGGCTATCCTCGCGAAAGTCCACCACCGTCGGTCTGGATTCGAGACTCTGCGCCATCGCAGCACTCGATTGTCCCTGTTGTTAAACTGGGGTTGATCGGGAACGTGAGGTGGATCAGCGCACGTCGGGAGTCTCAAGTTGAAGCTGGGGGAGCTTTTTCGGAAAGTCTTGGCTTTTCTCTCCGCCGAGCCGCAACCACACCCCCTTCACCTCTGTCACGGGCCCTGTAATCTCTCTTTCTCACCACCCTCACCACAATTGTCTCCCCTCACCTTTCTCTCTGTCCTGATCAAAGATGGCCTCGGTGGAAGTTGAGGCGGTTCAGGTCTACAGAGGGCTGGTGAACGATCTTCTTGACCGCGCGGCGCAAATCAAGACCGACAAACAGATCGAACCCCCGTTGACTGAAGCGCTTCTGGGCGATCGTATCTGGCAGCTTCCAGTTGATGATGAAGCCTCTGACAAGCTCCTGAACCAGCAGACTCAACTTGCTGCGGTTGAGATTGCTTTTCGCGAGAAGTTCTACCATATTCTGGTACGGCGCATCCGTTTTCTCCCCAAGAAGCTCGATGACATTGAAGATGCTAATGACTCGACGGTCCCCTGCTTAGGCTTCCACCTCTATCAATGACCCCTCTTTCATTCATATCTGGAATCTCCTTGATCTTGTGTCCATTTTCTCCGACAATGGTCAGTCGCCTGACACCACACCCGACCCGAACCTGGATGTCTTTGCTGACACCCACTAGAACAATGCGAGCCGGGTCTCATCTTCTGGCTTATCGAGGAACTTTTGGATAGTCAAACAATTGACGGTTGCCGGAAAGTATTTGACTATCTGGAGTCGCGTCGAGACCGAAACATTAAGGTACGTGGACCCTTCTAATAGGGACTTATTCGAGGATCCCAGCTACTAACCCTTATCAAAGAAACATTTCAAGCAAAAGAGCCTGATCATCCTTCGATCTTGCAATGAACTTCTACGCCGACTGTCACGAGCAGAAGATACGGTCTTCTGCGGACGAGTATTCATCTTCCTTTTCCAGAGCTTTCCACTCGGCGATAAAAGTTCGGTCAACCTCCGGGGAGAGTTTCATACAGAGAATGTCACCACCTTTGACGAGATTGCGAAATCAACCGCTGAGAACGAGGACGGAGACACCAGCATGACCGACGGAAACGATGGTTCTGTTACACCCGATGGACAGCAAGATCGAGGCAACAAAGATGACGGATCTACGTCTGAGATAGATTCGCGAGTTCCTAAGGTCGTAGTTTCTCGTGATCGAAAGGAGAAGCCAAAGGAAAAGGTGGATCTTGACGCCCTCTATCCTATCTTCTGGAGTCTACAGTCCTATTTCTCATCTCCGAGTAGGATGTTTGATGCTGAGCGTTTCGCATCTTTCAAGACTGGCCTGGAAGCTACGTTGCACGCCTTCAAGAACATCAAAACTGATCTTGGAAACGAAGGTCCTGCACGGTCAGAAGAGGCCTCAAGGGCTCACAAGCGAAAACGCGGCGATGAGGCCGAGGTCGGCACAAGTTTCAACCCCAAATACCTGACTAGTCGAGATCTTTTTGATCTCGAAGTTAGTGATACTGCCTTCCGAAGACATGTTCTTGTTCAGGCTCTTATTCTCCTTGACTTCATGTTGTCCCTCACTTCCAAGTCCAAAGAACGCTTGGCGGCCCTGACGAACAAATCGGTGCTTTATGGATTTGTGTTGAGCGAAGACGACGCAAAATGGGTGGCAAACATGCGAAAGAGCATTGAAGGCTACTTGCAACAAGGCAACGGTGGAAAGTTCTACTATCGTATGGTGGACACCGTTTTGTCTCGGGACAAGAACTGGGTGCGGTGGAAGGCCGAAGGCTGTCCGCCTATTGAACGACCAGCCATCTCAGTACCTGACTATATGAAGGCGCGAGGTGAGGCCAGAAAGACCTATTTCAACAAGCGTCTTCGTCCGTCACCGATGGGAGCTCTAGATTTCAAGTTCCTCTCGGATACCGAAGCATTGGCCAACATTGAACGACTCAAGGAATCGGACCGGTTTTCCGTTCCTGCTACTGAATTGATCATGAAGAATATCATGAATGATGAGATGGACATCGACATGGCGATGACTGACGAGGATAAGGAAGCCGCCATCCGAGCTAAATCCAGTAAGACCTGGCGTATCCTCCGTTTGGCGGCCAAGTCAAAACTGTCGGCATTTGACAAAATTGACGATGGCAAGAACCTGGAGGTTCTATTTGAGAGCCCTGCCGCGCCAGAAGATACCGCCCAAGCAACGGAAGGACCCGATGATGAGGGGAACGAAGATATCAAGGACGCCCCTGAGAAAATCGACGAGGACGCGCAGGAAGCGCAGGAAACCCCCGTTGAGAGCAAAGACATCACCGACGGCCCGCGGCAAGAATTGATTCCCACTAGCGAAGAGATTGCCATTAACCAAGGCGCCGACGTCCCTAGCGCGGCTTCTGGAGATAATCCCATGGAAGACTCGACGACCTGATAGCGTGGCGGGTCTTCCACATGAAAGTTTAGGCAGGATGCTAATGGCTTTGGCCCCCTTTCCTCGATTGTGCGGAGCATTGCCCGCAATGGGTATCGCTTGGCGGCCATGGAATTTGGACCAGCCACATTCCATGGTTCTGGTCGCTTACGGGATTTGCTTGCTGCAGTATCGTGCTGCAGTATCGTGCTGCAGGACAAGGCTATTTTTCATGCTGAGAGCAACGACTCCTTCCATGTGTCCATTATACCGGTGACACGCCTTCCGCTTCACTTGCCGCTTGACCATGTCCTCATGACCTTTCCCTTTGGTTCTTAGCGGCGTTCAGGAGAATCCGACCAATGGCTGTCCTCTGAAGATGCAGTCGCCTGGTGCTTGGCTACCCACTCTCCACTGTTGGGGAATTGCGAGGCCCGCTGCAGAAAAAGCTAAGGGCAAACTGATGTCGATCACAAGCAAATATCATGTTACCCGATCTGTACGGAGCAGAAGAGAGCTTAGCGAGGAAGGCGAGACCGATGACACCTAACTCCGAAAGAAGAAAGGAACGCGCCCTTTTCACCAATAAAGCGGTCAGGGTGGAACTACAGGGTGACTTTTGATGTCGAACTAGCTACCGACGTGGGGTCCAAGATTTTTCTAGCTGATCGGCAACTCTATTGAACCGCGAGGTTCCTGCATGAAATGAACCATAACACTACAAATTATTCACGTACCTTTTTTTTTTCTAAATGTTTTTTCTGCAATTTACACTTTGTACCTTGTGCAGTAGTCGGGATTTACCCCTGATCTAATTGGAGTGGGAAGGCTGGGGCGCTGAACCGTCGCAGCCATGTTTCACCTTGCACCAGACCATTGAACTAAAGTACTGTTGGGAAGCATTGGCGTCGGAAGATTCAAGCTACTACGCCTTCGCTCACGATTAGCGTCAAATGGAAAAGTGGAAACACGAGCTTTTGGCCCCTGACGGATGCTCGACGCAATTCTCCGGGTTTTCCGTAGGAGGAGGATACAGGTGTGGATTGTGCTTCGCCCTTGTGATGGAGTTCGCAGGAGCGGAGTATTCTCGAAGAAGACGCACTGATCGCATAAACAACCGTGAGTCAAGAACTATGTGGACCACCGCTTCAGTCGGAGTGTTGCGAGCTCCACAAGTGGAGATCAAAGTCGACGCTTGCAACAGGCGACATCGTTTTTTTGTTTTTCTTTTCCCTTTTTTCCATTTCTCCCCTTCCAAGGTTTCTCCGATCTGGTAAAAGCACAGACCAATGTCTAGGAACTAAGGCGGATAATTCAATAGATCCAAAACCGTCAGGACAAGTAGAAGTTTGTTCTCGAAGACCTCGCGATGTCCTCCCAGTTCAGAAGTAGGATCCGTGGAAACAGCACCGTCGTCGGTGTCAACCCAGACATTTCCAATTGGATTGACCCGCTTGGTAGAATGAGCTTTTTTTTTTTTTTTTCCTCATCAGTACGTACTTGATTTATCACCGAAACGGTACATTGAGAAAGATCCCTTTTGCATCTGCAAGGCTTTGACCCGGCCGATTTTGCCGGCACGAACGTGCATCAGGGGAGACAAAATACGGAATACTTGTAAGCGATCGGCTTGCGTCACCCTCCATCCTCCGCTATGACGACGTGCATCTACTGTAAGCGGACGATACGAAACTGAAGGAAGAGTCTTGGCATAGTCCTTTTCACTCCCGAAATTAAAGTTGCCACGATTCTGTTTTCCACGCGATCAGAACTTCGATCCGATTCCCCGCACCGTTTCTTTAGAGACCGTTCAATGTTACGTAGAGATAAGCACTGTAGAAGCCTTTACTACCAGGTACAGTAGCATTTTGAGGTATTTCGGACCGACAGCTTGCCCAGGTCTATATATCCCGCTACATCCTCGGTAAGAACCCCGCCAAAACTAGCCCGCATACGATCACTGGAGTACTCCGTTCCAGTTTCTATAACATAACCTTGGAAACTCTCGAAATCCGTCCCCCACACGGAGTTGACCGCGTCATAAGGAAAAGAGCAGGTGTGAAAGGAGACTGAGACTAGTGTCAGCGATCGACGGAGGTTTCGGCCGTAGGACATGCTCGCCACGCACTGTGATTCGGGATCGCTGGGCTCCAGGACTGACGGGTCCGAGATTTCTCCTCCGAAACCCAGAACAAAGTCAAGTCCCCAGCATGTCTCCACGTTGCCTCGATGCAAAGTCTCCGATGTGTCCTGCGTAATAGGCAAATGGGCAAATGGGGCCAGTTCGGGTCCCCACCCACTATTGATCCCGGGTATGCACTGTAGATGTAACTAGGCTACTAGTTTAACGTCCAGAGAGAAAAAAAAAAGAATAAATTTTTAATGGAAAAATCTAATTCTTTTTCCTTTTTTCCTATTTTTCCATTCTTTTCATCGGTCATGCTTCTTCTTCAGTGCCACACCCGCAGGGAATGACCTCATTTGGGATTCCCAGTCCGGAAAAGATGAGCGCTATAGCATAGAGTACGTAGACAAAGACTACATTCCAAAAAGAAGGTGGATTTAGTAAAAAAAAAAAAAAAAAAAAAAAAAAAAGAATTGTATTGTAGGGACACTTCAGCAAAAAAAAGTCCAGACCTACCCTTAGTTAATTAGTTAATTAGCTGGTCCACAGTAAATTTCTGACTCGTCAAACAAATTATCCCCAAAACCCTGTGTACAGGAGTGCTTCATTTCCCAACTGTGACTGGAATTGTTTCATGGGTCTGAATGTGGAGATTTCAAGGAGCTTTCCCTCGGTGGGGATGCCCTTGCGACGGCTGCTGAGCCACGGGTAACCCTAATAGTGGGTTTGAGGCCCGGACTCCGTAGCGTCGGGTGGAACACTCGGCTGTGAATCTGTATTGTATGATTTTCCAAGTCATTCCAAGACTATACCTATACCGTATTTACTCTTATGAACTCAGGGGCGAGGAGTTCTTCTGCCTGCAGGCGGCTCTAACGCAATACGCTCCATGGGAATTTTCCGTTTTTTTTTTTCTGTTTTCCTTCTATGTTCTTTTGGCTGGTCCGGCTTAGCCGACCTCGTTTTGCCCCATCACAGGTTTCAGGGCTCATACGAGACCTTTTTTTTTTTTTTTATATTCTGGTTGAGACATTCATTGACCATGGATCGTGGGGTTGAAAGGAATCACAGCTATCACATTTTCTTTCCTGTTTTTTAAATTCCTCTAAAATAACAATCATCATATGTGATTACATTCCCCCTCAGACCACTCGGTTGGTTCACATCTCCACCGGGTCAGCCACCTATGCACCCTCTCACATCACACCCATTGGGAGTGGACTGTGGCGGGCAGCACGCTGAGTGGCTGACAGCTTTTCCCTGATCCATGTCCCCGAGGGTCCGGTGGGCGTTAGACTGACCTATGGAGCCAGCACGCCAGCCAGCCCGACAGGATTTCCACATGGTGACCAGCCTCAATGCGTGCCGGTGAGCAAGGGTCTCATAGCGGTTGGCTGATGGTCCATGCAGCAAATCGATATCGGACGGGCTAAGACCACTTCTGCCCTTGCCACAAACAGATCGCCCACTAGGTCGTCGGAAATTTTTTCTAATGGTCTGTTCAAGCCATGAACGCCCCCGGATGAGGTGTGGATTACGGTGTACATCTGGTGTCTTCGGCACGGGAAGAAGAGAAGTCTGAGAATCTCATATACTCCGTACTCCGCGTATACTACACAACATGTGGCGGGTATCCACGAGGTGGGACTTGTGAATGTTCCACTTCGACCGTTTCTTTGGGTTATCTAGGAGCTTGTCTGGGTCTTTGACTTTTTGAGGGAGATTCTAGTCCGCTTCCTCTGTTTCCACACGTTTTTTTTTTCTTTTTCTTTTTTTCAGCTCGGGTTGAACCGCGATTCGCCACACCCAGGATGGGTCTTCCATGCAGTCCTGGCCGTGGTGATTACTCGGGACTGTAAGAGCCCTGTGCTCTGGACACGGCACTTACCATACGTAGTCTTGTAGACCAAAAGGATTTACTGTACATGGCTTTATTTTGTTACCCCGTACTTGTCTTTTTTTTCCACCTAGACTTGTGGTATCTGAACTCTGTTCCGTGCGTTTCCACTTGGTGACCAGTGTTGCACCATATACCGGATGTGGGCACCCAGATCTAGAATGTGAGATCTTTTTTCCGGCCGTTTATTTAAGATATCCAATTTCAACTTTCTGGAGACTAATCCTTAAAGAGAACAATTTGCCTCCGTGATCGCTGATCCTTAAATGACCCGATGCAGACTTGTGCACCGATTCCATGTCCATTAGCACCTCGACTTCGCCTTCTACACCCCTCTTTCCGGCCCACTTAATTTCTCT
This sequence comes from Penicillium sp. 91 TS-2023, assembly GCA_030710325.1. NCBI lineage: Eukaryota > Fungi > Ascomycota > Eurotiomycetes > Eurotiales > Aspergillaceae > Penicillium > Penicillium sp. 91 TS-2023. The sequence continues at coordinate 4,913,564 of JARWGP010000021.1, read as the reverse complement.
TAAGTCTAGTGGAACAAAGTTTAGAGCATTGGAGGATTCCTTGGTTTTTTGAGTTGCTTGTGCCTTTCTCCTCTCGCCGTTTTGACCGTTGCAAAGATCATCTAAGCAAACGTATATCACTTCCTTGTCTAGTCGAGTGGATGTGGCATACGTTATAGGTGGGATTCTGTGTCACCAGTGCAAGTCAACTTTGATTTCCCTTTGGTGGACCCTACGTATTTGGCTGCCGTTTTTTTAATATCTGGTGATTATTTCCACTGCCTTTTCCGCTTGGTTCCATTACGGGTCTTTCGTCTTTCGATTCTTTACTGTATTTTTCTGGTTTCCTTCCTTTTCCCTGCTTCGTCATTGTTTAGATCTCCGCTTGATCCCTGGGAAAACACCAGTCATAACCTCCTAGCCCCCCTCTCTTGGCTTTTGCTCAGGTACCATAGTAAAGCCATTGTGGATGCCCTCAAGTCTGGTTCACGGAACACGTCAAGATCATCATATCGCAGTGATCCGCGATCTACAGACGCTTTGGTAGCCCCGTGGTCCCGCTCTTGACATTGCACCTGAGCAACTCTCGGCGCCTAAGGATCTACCTCCGCTCTTGGGTCTCAATTTCTCCATTCCACCGGGTATAAACCCTTTGATTTGACTTCACCCTTTACTCCGTTTAATTGCAAAATTAAAGGAACCCTGACCTTATTGCGCAAGCGCCCCGGTACTTCGATCACAGACCCACTTTCGTCTCATCTCGGGGAAGGACACCCTACTTCTTTTGTCCCTTTTTCCTGGCTATTTTCACTGTTCTTTCTTGTTTCGTGTCGTTGTGGGTGTTGGTCCGGCGTGTTTGACGCTCCTTAACCCGATTCTGTGGATCGTGGATTCGAACGACGTGAGACTATTCCGGTCAGAAGAAAGGGCCCCAAGTCACAAACTCTTACCATGTCAATCGGCGGCCCTTGTCTCTGGGTATCTTCTTTATCCTCGCCTGTTCCCTCTCTATCTGCAGTCACTTCTCATTTTTCATCGGCTTATCACGGTGACCGTTTTTCTTCGCCAAAGACTGTCTCGCCGTTGCGAAACCTGCAAAAGGAACGAGAACAGCGTGCCTCGGGCGGACTATCTGCTACTGCCATGCAACCTGCTAGTGTGAGCGCTGAAAATGCCTTGACGACTACCCCCATGCCTGGAGGTTCGACTGGGTCGGGGGCGTACCCCGAAGGAGAAGTCCTGTCGCGCGGTACGGAAGCCCAACGGTCTGCAGCGAGCAGAGAAGCTTTACTGCCTCGAGTCAAGCTCGAGATTCCGGGTAACCGGGCAGACCTTTCCATGTCTCAGCAGGTTGTATCCGATCAACACGGCGAATCGATGAGCGATAACCAGATGGACTTCGACAAGGAAGATCCTGACAGAGAATCCACCATCAGTCCTTCCGATGAGAGGGGCGATGCGGTGGGCAGCGACGATGATAGCAAGATGTCAGCCTTGGAGAAGAAGAAAATGAAGCGATTCCGGTAGGGCTCATAGAGGAAGAACTGAAACGAAGACAACTGGTAACAGTGATTCTGCAGATTGACTCATAACCAGACTCGCTTCTTGATGAGCGAGTTCACTCGTCAGGCACATCCAGATGCTGCTCACCGGGAGCGTCTGTCGAGGGAGATCCCTGGCTTGACTCCTCGTCAAGTTCAAGTGTGGTTTCAAAACAGGTAATTCATGACTGTTCTCTTTCATCGTTCTCGCATCTTGGATCTAACAGCAACGCACCTTGTAGGAGAGCAAAGCTCAAGCGTCTGACAACGAATGATCGTGAGAGAGTGCTAAAGTCGAGAGCCCTTCCGGATGACTTCGATACCACGAAGGTTCTCCGGACCCCTTTTGAGAGCAAATCAACGGGGCCAACTCCCATTGCATCGCCACACGACTATGGAGTCCCGAATCCAGACTTTGCAGCCTTGAGAACGCTACGAACGGACTGCTTTCCGCGTCACAATGAGGAAGATTACCTCGTCTCACCCCTGAGTTCTGCGTCGACCGCCGGAACTTACATGTCTTCTGCTGGACAGGGACCACAATCCAACATGATGTTCAGTCGACCTGCCGCCTCGGCATCTATGCATGATCTGCACCGGACGATCCGAAGCGACTATTCCGTCACCAGATCAAATAGTTTATCAGATGCTCCCTCTCAGCCATCTTCTTTCCACACAGGTTATCCTCTTCATAACCGATTTGCAGCCCCTTCAAACCCACCAAATATGCCCTATGGAAGGCAAACGATGGACTATGGCGTTCCTCGCTCGAGCCCAATGGTGACGGGATACGATCAGCACCAGCCCTTCGAAGGATCGGTATCCCCAACAGACTCCCAGGGTGCACAAATTGCATATGACATGGGAAATCTAGGTTGGTTTAGCCCCATCTAACTCAGATCCAAGAGAACATAGGGAGAGAGAAGATTCAAGAAGCAAAGCCCTAACTCAAATGTCACAAACAGGCACCCAGTCGCAAAACTACCAATCTCAACTGGCAATGTCCACACCAAAGGATTACAGTGGAATGGGAATAGGCTCCCAACTACCAGCCCATGGTAGACCCATGCCGACTCTTCAGTCCCTCCCAGTCTCCGCCGCCCAAGAATACCGACCTTACCCATATGGCAACCCAACTATTGGAACAATCCCCTATTCACAAGCCAACAATACCTCAACTTTAAACCTCCCAACAACATTTGCCCCTTCCAATCAAGGCGCTACTGCCCACGATCAAATGCAGCAGCATAATCCGCAGACTCTTGAGTCTATGCGAAGCAAATTCGGCAATCCATCTTTCAACTACGCAAGCTATATCCAGCAATAAAGTCATACAAGAGGCAGGACCACCAAAAATTGAGTTTCTTTCCTGCTCTGTGCGTTGGCGCCAGACTTTGGGCTGGTACCCCCCTTTCGCTTTTGTTTTGGCTTATTTGGTAGCCTCGGGCATTTGACCTATATCAGCGTGTTTTAATCTTAATGCTTGTACAGCCTTTTCTCCACTTTTTCCTCATTTTTCATTTTTCACCGTTGGACATTTGACTTTCTTGTTTCTTCTTCATTTACTCTTTCTAAGTTCGACTGTTTCTGATTCACCTGTACATGTTACCATTTTCTTTTGCCTACATTTTTGTTTATCTCAAGGGCGGGCCTACTTCATGCTTGAGGCGTGGTTTTTGAGGTTTCTTCATGGTGACCCACTGTCTATAGCTTTTTCGGTGCACTAGCGTTGATCCAATCTCTGGCATGAGTGGAAGTTAGTCTAAATTTAATCGTGCGGTTGAACCTCTTATTTTTGTGTCGCGTATTTAGGATTTCAATCCAAGGTTTACGGGTAGATCAATGTTTCAAATAGTAGCGCATTCTTAAGATTTTTCACACGTGTGATGTGATGTCTAAGTGTTTTAATTGGGCAAAGAGAGAAAATCTCCTGTACGGAGGATTGGATTTATATATATAATGTTTCGTATGTTTTTGTGAACCATTGGAGCCAGATGTCTGCGAAGACGAGCACCCTGCAAAGGTCATGTGCATATACATATATATACATAAACTTGAAGCAGTGTTGCCAAACCTTGTGGTCAAACCGTGGAACAAATTTATTTTCGTATGCCAAGTGCCAATTATGACCACCCATGTGTAGGTAAAGTCAAATCTTGCCATTGGATCTGCGTAACCTTGAAAGAGTGGTAGGGAAGAAAGTCTGAACCTCGGAAGACAAACGTGCACAGTTAAGGTAGGGAGGGACCCGGACCCACTGCAAATAATCTAGTTGTAGCTTAAAAGTACAGTTATTATAAGGTAGAGTTGTACTTCCATTTGTATGAACTCCAAGTTCTCCTGGCTGTTCTGGTTTTCAATAAATTAAGTCTACTAAAGATCATTTAGTCCAGACACTCAGCCCCAAATGGGCCACGCCCAGGTCGTTCTTGAACCTTCCAATTTCTTAAGATCGGCCCATGTCATGCCAGGGCGATCAGGGAAGTAGAGGACCTGCTCGCCTGGTCGAATCAAAAGTCTTGTAAATGTCATCAGGCATGATCGTGGCAACTCTGGCCATTCAAGAGGCGAGGATTTGCAGCGTCTTGTCGTTCAGCCAATCAACGATCACCCATCAGCTGGTCACCTGCTCACGTGAGTTGACCCATTGACCAATCAGAGCCAAGGTAATTATAATCAGGACATAGTGACTCTTTGACTGTGACGCATGCAATCAAGTATAAATATTCAAGGTCGCGCCTGCAGGGATTTTGCTTTTTTCTTCAGTATCAATCCAGTTTACAGACTCTCCGATCATCAATTCTCAACTTCCGCCATCAACTTTCACAGTTGCAAACCATCAACAAATCTAAAACACCAATTCATCTCCTCAAAAACCTCACCTTCAAAATGGTTCACCCCGCTATGACCTGCTGCAAGACCTCCGGCGCTGGAGAGTGCGTCTGCGCCGCCCAGGCCAAATGCTCCTGTGGCAAGGAGAGCGCCCTCCACTGCTCTTGCAACAAGGCTTCTTCCGAGAACGCCATCTCTGGACCTCGTTGCTCATGCCGTATGTTCTACTCCCCAACCTAAAGTGGAGTATTAAATAACTAACTTCCCCATGCAGGCGCCCGCCCTGTTGGTCAGTGCACCTGTGAGCGCTCCGTGACTGAGAACAAGGCCGTTCATGGCGAGACCTGCGCCTGTGGCAGCCGTCCCTCTGGTAAGTTTACCATCTTGATACTTTGCGATTGCTCAGTGAACCGGTCTAACGTTGTTTTTTTTAGCGTCTTGCACCTGTGAGAAGGCCGAGGCTATCGAATCCGCTCTGGAGGTCGACTTCACCACCCGCGCTTAAACAGACTGATCTGTTTGTGGCTTTTCGATCTCTTTTCATTTTTAAATCATCAGCATGAATTGCATTGCTACGGGTGTTTGAGTAGGCTGGCTGGCGTTCAGGTGAAGCATATCAGGTTGCTTGGTTCACAATTATCAGATCCACTTGTGTTGTGGACAAATTTTCATAGTTACGAGTAATGAAAAAAATATCAAATTATATACACGATGTTTAAGTTAAGCCTTCAAGACCAAACTGAAATAGATAAAGATCGACTTGCAGGCTGCAAGTCTAGTTTAGTCCCTGAATCGCACCGCCACAGTCGCATCAACGTTGTTCCTGCGCCACAGCGGAAGAACGAGTGATCGACGGCGGAAAGTGGCCCAAGGGACGGAGGTGTGCGATGAGGATCTCACTTCGACCTGCTCCTTTCTCTGACATTGGTAAACCATTTTACTTGACGCTTGGTTAGTCGCTATCAACCAGTCCAGAATGTCCCTGAATGTCTTGTGGCCCCATTCTAACCGCTCCACTAACTTTAGGGATCCGCCGCGGCCGGTAACCCCTGTTTCCTCGCCTTCCAAGCTCCTTACCCATTATTCCCCGTCAAACCGACTCCGGCCAATGCGCCTCGGCCGCGACAGTACAATAGGGACATGGTTGTGTGACGTTGTCTATCCGATCGCAAACCCCTGAGGTCATCTCCCCGCGTGGCATGCGAGCCGTATATCCCGACTCCACCCCACTCCTCATTCCCCGAAGTTTAGTGTTTACACCATCCAAGGGGGCACACTGAGCCCGCGCCTACGAAGAAACAGGCAAAAAAGTCAAAAAATACAATAATCATGTCGTCGATGAAAGGACTGGTGCAGTTCATTGCGGACCTGCGTAATGCGCGGGCGCGAGAATTGGAGGAGAAGCGCGTGAACAAAGAGCTGGCCAACATTCGACAGAAGTTCAAGTCTGGCAATCTCAACGGCTATCAGAAGAAGAAATATGTGTGCAAGCTTCTTTACGTATACATCCAAGGTTACGATGTCGACTTTGGTCATCTTGAAGCCGTCAACCTCATCTCCTCGACTAAATACTCCGAGAAGCAGATCGGGTATCTCGCCGTCACCCTGTTTCTGCATGAAGAGCACGAGCTGCTCCACCTGGTTGTCAATAGTATTCGGAAGGACTTGATGGACAATAGTGAGCTGAACATCTGTTTGGCATTGCATGCAGTGGCCAATGTTGGTGGCCGAGAGCTGGGAGAGGCTTTGGGCAATGAGGTCCACCGGCTCTTGATTTCCCCGTGAGTGTTCTCTGTCTTAATTGACAGTCTCCATTCTGACAGTTTTTAGAACCTCGAAGGCCTTTGTCAAGAAGAAGGCTGCACTCACACTACTTCGTCTTTATCGCAAATACCCCGGTATCGTTCGGAACGAATGGGCCGAGCGAATTATCTCTATCATGGATGACCCGGACATGGGTGTCGCTCTGTCTGTCACCTCACTGGTGATGGCTTTAGCCCAAGACATGCCAGAGGAATACAAGGGCAGTTATGTTAAAGCTGCGCAGCGTTTGAAGCGGATCGTGGTTGACAACGACATTGCGCCAGACTACCTCTACTACCGTGTGCCATGTCCGTGGATCCAAGTCAAGCTTCTACGTCTGTTGCAATATTATCCTCCATCAGGTAAGCTTAGTCTTGGTATTTTCTTTTTGACCAACTGCTCATTCCCTTTTTAGATGATAGCCATGTCCGTGAAATTATTCGAGATTCTCTTCGACAGATCATGCAGGCTGCGATGGAAACCCCCAAGAATGTCCAGCAAAACAATGCCCAAAACGCAATCCTCTTCGAGGCTATTAATCTCCTAATCCACCTTGACTCTGAACATACTTTGATGATGCAAATCTCTTCGCGTCTGGGCAAATACATCCAATCCCGTGAAACCAACGTTCGTTATCTTGGCTTGGATGCATTAACCCACTTTGCTGCGCGAGCAGAAACCCTCGATCCAATCAAGAAGCACCAGAATATCATTCTGGGCTCCCTACGAGACCGAGATATCAGTGTTCGTCGCAAGGGACTGGATCTGTTGTATAGCATGTGCGATACGACTAATGCTGGTCCCATTGTGAATGAGCTACTCCGTTACCTCCAGACAGCTGATTATGCTATTCGGGAGGAGATGGTCTTGAAGGTTGCCATTCTCACCGAAAAATATGCCACAGACGCCCAGTGGTACATTGATATGACCCTGAAACTCTTGTCACTTGCGGGTGACCACGTCAACGACGAAGTGTGGCAGCGAGTTATTCAAATCGTGACCAACAACGAAGAATTGCAGGCATATGCCGCCCATACTCTCTTCGGCTATATGAAGACAGACTGTCACGAGAGTTTGGTGAAAATTGGCTGTTATGTTCTCGGCGAGTTTGGCCACCTGGTCGCCGATAACCCCGGATCAAGTCCCATCGAGCAATTTATGGCACTGCAAGGGAAGATGTTCACGGGCTCTGACAACGCAAGAGCCATGATTCTATCGTCATTTGTCAAGTTTGTCAACCTGTTCCCCGAAATCAAGCCACAGCTCCTTCAGATCTTCCGGCTTTATAGCCATTCTCCTGATTCTGAATTGCAACAACGAGCATTCGAGTACCTTTCTCTGGCGACCCTTCCGACCGACGACTTGCTGCGGACTGTATGCGATGAAATGCCACCTTTCTCAGAGCGGACCTCCATCCTTTTGTCCCGCCTACACCAGAAGACGGCTGGCACCAGCGAGAGAAAGACATGGGTGGTTGGTGGCAAAGCTGCGAATGCAGACAAGCAGGAAGTGCTCATGGCACAGACCACTGGTCTCAAGCGTTCTTTTACCACTATTGTTCATGGTACACGAACTGGAGGTGGATCTAACGGCAGCACTCCAACCAGTGCAACCAGTGCGTCTGGCGACCTGGCAGGATTGGACTTCAACAGTGGCCCACCGGCCCCTCCTCCAAACCTTGCCAGCGCGGCCCACCTGACACCGGAGTGGGACATTGGCTACAACAAGCTCTACTTCTCACACGAAGGCGTTCTATTCCAGGACGCCCAGATCCAAGTTGGCTTACGATCAGAATATCGCGGTCATATGGGTGTTGTTAAGCTCTATATTTCCAACAAATCCCCCTATCCCATCGGATCGTTGACTACCACTATTGACAACCCGGCCTCTCCGAACCTCAAGATTGACAGCAAAAACCTCCCCGAGTCTACTGTTGCCGCAAACGGTCAAACTCAGCAAACATTCTTCTGTGCAGCCCATGGTCCCTTCTCAGATGCCCCCACCATCCGCATTTCCTACCTGGCCGGTGCACTCCAGGCTTACACTCTCCAGCTGCCTGTTCTGATGCATCGATACATGGAGCCATCATCTCTCTCCGCAGAAGATTTCTTCCAGCGCTGGAGACAGATCGGTGACGGACCCCTGGAGTCGCAGAAGACCTTTGGTTTGAGTGGAAAGAACAAGATAATTAACGAGGCCTACACCCGGCGGACCGTGGAAGGATTTGCATGGAAGATCTTGGATGGCGTGGATCCGAACAGCAATAATATCGTAGGCTGCTCAGTGATCCAGTTCGAAACGGGCAAGATAGGCTGTCTATTGCGTCTGGAGCCTAACTATGAGAAGTCGGTAAGTGGTCAACCAGCCTATGTGCCTGCAAAATATCCTATATTGCCACATGATACTAATACTTCTATGCAGATGTACCGTGTTACAATCCGTGCCACACAAGAAGGAGTTCCGCAGTCACTGGCGAGACAGATGGAGCAGAAGCTCAGCCAGGGATTTAAGGATGTTGGACCTGGGTCTTACGACTAGTGAATGAGGGATGACGAGGGACATTCATGTATATCTCCATCAGTTTTCGAGCCAAATACCAGCGAGCATTCCTTTATGATTGGATCCTCGTTTTCTTGTATAATCTTTGCCTGCAGTAATAGTGATATGATATGATACACAGTATCCTTATTTTTCTGCTTCTTCCCAGTGCCTTCTGCCAGTTGCTTTTGTTAGGATATGCCAAAAACGAAATGGATTGACACATCTCTCATCTAAACCATAGGCACCACGCTGCATATGCAAGAATTCATAAACTCGTAAAAAAACACCAATTACCAGTCTTAGACTGTCATTATTTAAACAACCCGAGCCTCCGACTTAGGCGGCCGATCCCCAAAAATAGTAGTTCCAACACGAACCTGATCCGATCCAAGGGCAATAGCTCCCTCAAAATCAGAACTCATACCCATACTAAGCTCCAACTCCGCCTCAGACCCAGTCAACCCCAGATCAGCAACAATGCGATCCCTCGTCTCCCGCAAACAAACAAAGTCCTCATTCTCATTGTCGGGCGTCGTCTCCTTCGACCGCGCAATAGCTCCAATAGTCATAACACCATGCAGCTTCAGACGAGGACACTTCTCCTTGATAAAGCGAGCCAATGCAGGCGCAGCAGTCGGTTCAATACCGGCTTTATTCTCCTCGCCGGATGTATTCACCTGCACGTAGATGCGGAGCTTATCGTCCTCGGAATCTGCGGCATGCAAGTTCGTATTTTCGGGCTTCCGCTCTCCCCATCCTTTATCTAGAAGGGTGGCTTTCTTCTCTGTATCAACGCTCTCGACAGCCCATAGGCCGCGTACGTCACGTGCGAGCATTACGCATTTGTTCGATTGAAGACCACCAATAAAATGCCATTTGATGCTGCTTGGGAGTAGTCGGGACTTTTCGAGGAGTTCTTGGGTGTAGTTCTCGCCGAAATGGAGCTGCGAGGCGGGAGGTTGGTGCAGGGCGAGGACGTCTGAGGCGGGCTTCAGCTTGGAGACTGCTACTAGACGGACGGGTTTGGCGGGAGTTGAAGAGTGAGCTGCTGCAGCTGTGACGCGCGCCGAGACGGCGCTCAAATTTGCGAAGAGCGTGGAAGCTCGCGCGGGGGTGGCGGCCATATTGGGTGGTTGGTTGGTGGTTGATTCGGATGGGGTGGTCATTGCAGAGTTGATAATGCTTGGCGATGGATGTAGTTGCTGTAGCTTGGTGTACACAGATGTGAATATTGGAGCTAGCGCTGATGATGTACTTCAATTGACCTTCCGACAAGTCAATCGGGCAAAAGAGGGCGTGAGCTTGAAGGCGATATTAATCTTGATAGCGGCCTGAGGCAGCTCCGCGGGAAAAGTGACAGGTCACATGATGTGGGCCGAGCCCGATCGATCCACCGCCTGCCTTTCTCTGTATTGCCAAGCCACAGCATTTGCACCATTTGCATCTTAAAGTACGGCTGTGGTGTGGCTTCGACTGTTTGCGTCTGATCGACATGGGCTCAGCCTAATCTTGATCTTGATAAAAATGTTCCATGCGACGTTAGGAATGACGGGTGCCTGTGCCACCTATACCTGACAGGCGCCAACTGACACAAGGGGAACAGCCCCCGCTAACCTCCCTAATGCAGCCCTGGCGGCTAGTTCGGCCCAATCAAGGTGATCGCCCGGGTCACCGAAGATCCTTCTCAGGGATGACAAGATTGATCTAGCGGCCGATCAGATTGCTATTGAGTTTCAAACTAGATCTTAAGTGCTTTTGTTAAGTCTGGTTCACCTCCTTGAACTATTTTTAAAAGCTGAACCGCATATTGCATCCTGATCCTTCTTTCTTGCAGGAGGTTGGACGGGTTTCCTTCCCTTCTGATGCACCATTTTGGCAAGCCAAGACCAATAATTCATTTCTGTTACCTCACATGTACCATTTCGTTAGGACACCAGAGCACCAGAAACAGCAAAAATAGCGCGTTTTTGTCAAGTGTCACTTGCTCCAACCAATGACAAGCTGGTGTCTGGTCATGATCCAGCCAATACCACCTGGGTCGACGGTGAAGATGTAACCCGAAGCGCCGGACAAGGCAATCCACTCAGTATTTATGAGCCGCAGGGTCCCGAATAGTTCGTTGTCTTCCTTGACGTCAGATTCTAGCTTTGAACCATGGTTCCAAGACGCGCTGCCATTCACTCATTATTACCATAGGCCCCGGCTTTATTCACTGTACATCTAGAACATAAAGACTTCTGATCGGCACTTTCGTTCCCTTTCTTTCTTTTTTACTCCTATTTGCCTACTATTCAGCTGGTCTGAAATTACATTCGCCTCAAACCTCTTGATCTGCCCCTGGTTGGACGATCTCTACCCGGCGCTTCCGCTATACTTCATTTTCGACAAAGAACCATTCCTGTCCAAACCACCTTTTGATCTTGCATTGACTGCAGATTGCGAATCTTGAAGACGATTCTCCCAGTTCCGTTCTCCCCAGCTCATCAAGAAGATTAGAGCAGCAGCAAATCAATCTTTCCGGAATTGGTCGGACCTCCACTACACTACTACGTTCCACTTTCCAGGGTTCCATCCACCAACATATTCCAAATCCAATCTACCAATTGAAGCCTTTCAACCCTCCATCCAACATGTGCCGCCAATACTTCACTCTCTATGAGTGGTGCCACTGCGAAGAAGATGCTGGAAACAGTGTTTGTCCTGGTCAGCGCCGCAATAGCTGTCCGGGTGTCAGCATAGAGACCGTTCATATGCATTGTTTCTGCAATTCTCATGCTACCAAGGGATTCAAGACTGAGAAGAAGACTCGCAAGGAAGAAGACAAAGTGCGCCGCCGATCTCAAGAGTCTTTGGACGAGAAGTCTTCTCTGGGCCGACGCTGGTACCAATGGTATCAATGGCGGGGTTTGTGGTCGCGTTAGATGATGATCTACTTTTTTGATTCGCCTTTTTGGTTTCAACTGTTGTTTTCGTCTTTGATAGTCTTCATTCTTGTCAAGTTTTTCAGCTTTGGTGTTGGGGTTGTTCTCTCTTTTTCATGGGCGAATCAAGGTTTTCGAGGAGTTTATACTGGTGTTTTGAGACAAAAGATACGTCTTTTTTAGATGGTTCATATCAATATTTGAATGAATAGAAAGAATGTGATTTCTAGATATATCCAAGTGAAACATAGAAGTACGTTCATAATGGGTTTGTATGGAAGAATGTAGGAATGGGATCGACTGACCCCTTGCCCCATACAACTTGGAAGGAGATCCAATAATCCAAACACACATCCCGCACTCCTTTTCATCTTGCGACTTACACCTTTCAACCCCCCGATACCGTTGAAACTGACGTCGTCTCGCCTGATTTCAATATTCTCTCGTCGATTCAACCTGTGTTTTGTCTCATGCTTTTCGGATCTATGCCCGCCTTGCATCATGGACCCCTCTAAAGCCACGCTTGACCCACCCCGGTCCATTGATAACAACGAAAATCACGCCGCGATGGACACGCCACGATGCGATATTTCTGATTCTTTGAATCGCATGTCTCTTGCGAATGCGGTGGCAACTCCGCTACCGAACTCCCCCTCCTTTTTATCTCCTGATGCCCCATCGCATCCTTCCCATCCCAACCAACCCGCGCCGAGACGCAGCCCGAGCTCCAGCTCTTTGCGCAACGAACGGCGTAAATCGATTCCTGCGCTCCAAAAACGCTCGTCAACTGCGTCGCTAAGATCATCTTCGGGTAACAACGGCCCTTCCTCCCCGCTCACAGACGCGTCGCGTCGCTCGTCCGCCAATTTCGCGGGGTCCCCGACGGGGACCTCCGTCGCGTCGCCCACAACTATGTCGTTGCGGCTCAAGCTGGGACCCCCTCCAGAGTCCCAAGAATTGACGGCAGCCTCTATTGCCGCACATCATTTCAAGCAAGAGATCGATCTGCACCAAGCAGTCGATCTCAAGTCCAAAACAGTGGTTGTGCTCCATGATGCCTGTTATGGCCATCGCTTCTCGCGCCCTGATACGACAGAGGATTACTTAGAGGCCATTGTCGAGCGCCCAGAGCGTATCCGTGCCTGTATTATGGGAGTGGCTACTGCTTATGTCCGACTTGGTGAGCGATATGCAGGCGGACGCTTTGCGCCTCATCCTAACCTTGACATTAACCTCCTACCCCCTCCACCATTTCAAATTTCCAAATCGTCGCGCTCATTACCATTGCACCATGAAGCAGTGACTACTGTCCATGGAACCTCTTGGATGACAGAACTTCAGAGCATGTGTGAAAATGCAGAGTCGCGTCTCGCCTCGACCGGTCAGGAACTGGGTCGAACTCGCGTTCGAGCAAAACTTCCCATGGGTGATCTTTACCTTTGCGCAGAATCACAGGATGCCTTTGAGGGCGCTCTGGGTGCGGTATGTGACGCTATTGATACTGTGTTTAGCCCTAGCCCAACGGACCGCGCCTTTGTTTGTATTCGCCCGCCTGGTCACCATTGCTCAGCTAGTGATCCGTCCGGATTCTGCTGGATCAACAATGTCCATGTCGGAATATCATACGCGGCCTCCCAGCATGGCTTGACCCATGCTGCTATCCTGGACTTTGATCTACATCATGGCGATGGTTCTCAGGATATTACTTGGAAACACAACGAGAAGGTCTTTGAAGCTTCCCGCAGGTCCTCTCGCTACGAGAAAGCGCCAATCGGATATTACAGTCTCCATGATATCAACTCATACCCGTGCGAACCAAAAAATACCACCTTTGAAACCATCCGCAATGCAAGTGTCTGTATCGATGGTGCACATGGGCAGTCCATCTGGAATGTCCATCTTGAAACCTGGGAAACTGAAACGGATTTTTGGAATTTGTACCGGACCAAATACACCGCACTTATCAACAAAGCGCGTGATTTCCTTCGAAACCACGCCGAAAAGCTCGCCAAAACCCCTAATGGCCCGCACCCCAAGGCTGCTATCTTCATTTCCGCTGGCTTTGATGCAAGTCAATGGGAAAGCAAGGGCATGCAAAGACACAAGCGCAATGTGCCAACCGGATTTTATGCCCAATTCACTGCCGATGTTGTGCAAATGGCTCAGGAGGAAGGCCTCGGTGTGGACGGACGTGTGATCAGTGTGCTTGAAGGCGGCTACAGCGACCGAGCTTTGACCAGTGGTGTGCTCAGCCATCTGTGTGGGCTGACTAGCACCTCTACAGATACCCCCTCACCTGACCAACCTGGTGCTCCTCCACCTGGCCAACCTAGTGATTGGTGGTCCCCTCGGCACCTTGATGAGCTGGAGCTACTTGTCGCTCCACCGGCCAAAAGTCGCGAGAAATCGACTTCGACGTTCCTGAGCTCAACTCGCTCATCCTCAGCCAAGGTGGTTGTTCCGCCACGTGAGCGGAAATCCCTAAGCTCCTATCCGGGTCTCGATCCTACCACTTCCAATCTACCAGAGGTTGGCTGGGCCACGGCTTCTCATGAAGCATTCAAGACTCTTGTCCCTGGAAGTCGGCAAACCACGAGCCATCCGGCCGAGTATCTTGGTGTCGCCGCTTCTCGCCAACGACGGCAGATTGCGCGAGATGGCGGTCCAATGAACCCTGACACTGTTCTTCGGCCACCACCAGCTCCAGTCGATGGCAAGAGAACGCTTCGCACAAGAAAGGCCAAATCCCCGACACCTTACTCCCCTCGGCCCGCCACGCCACGGCAGCAAGCGATGCGCAAGAACCGGAGAAAGACACTGGATGGTAATGAGGTGCCTGATGATCCCCGCGAATCATCCCCGTCCGTGGATGCCCGTCGGCGAAAGAGTATAACTGCAGTAGCTCCGGTTACCGATGAAACTGGTGCCTCGAACCATCCAAAAATCCCCTCGATGGATGGTTCGGGGTCAGTACAAGGCTCTAGATCAACTTCTGCCAGCAGTTCACGAAAAACTAGCCCGGATACTCCTAGAAAATCATCTGCTACGAGGAAAGCTCCCCCGGTCCCCAAGGTCCCTACTACATTCCTACCTTCAAAACTTTCTGATCAAGTGGCGCGGGCTGAAGATGATGATGTGGACAATCTGTCGAAAGGGCTTCAGAAGATCAAACTCGTCATGCCATCTCCCGAGGAACAGGCCGCCCGAGAGAAAAAGGCCAATGAAGCACGAAAGCAGAATGCAAAGGGAGCAAAGACTCCCAAATCTCCCACCACCAGGAAGACGACTGCTAGTAACAAGACCGTACGGGGCAAGACGGCTCTTCGTCCTGAGAGTCTACCAACTAGCTCTCCGCCAGCTCTTCCAACGCCTCCAATCGGGGTCTCTGCAAGTGAAGCTATGGTAAAACAAGAGAAGCAACCCTTTAATTTCGGATTATCGTCTGATACGCTTGTTGGTTCTTCGCCAATGATGTTTCCTGTCGCCAATCCGTCTGAATGGGCAACTCCATCAGGTTCTCCTGCTACCAGCCAGCAACCGGCTTCGTTTGCTACCAACGACTCCCCACCCCACACCCCCGGCAACGACTTGAATATGGATATCTCTCCCTCCCAGAGCAACGTATTTTCGCCCCCTACTTCAGAAGGCCACACGAAGACTGGCCTACCTGTCTTTACATCAAGCAGTGCCATCCCTTTTGCTGAATCGGAGACTCCCACCGAGAGACGTCCCCAGGATCAGCCGCCCACCTCTTACCCCCAGAATAACTCTGGATTCAACTACCCATCAATGTAATGCTCACTTACTGTGACCATTCTTTCCCTTTCTTTTCTCATTCTGGGTCTTTCCGGCGTTGGGGATGGGCTCTGTTATCAACCCCGTGGCGTGATTTTCGGATTTTTCTTTTGCGTCAGATACCCCGTTCGTCGATTTCGTTCTTTGCTCGTTCTTTCCTAGTCCTTTCTGTGGAGTTGATGATTGAATCTCAGTTTTCTTTCGTCCCATGTGTGGTTTGGTTTAATCAAGGATATACCTGAAGATTTGCAGTATCGCTTACGACCAATAAATACCCCAGCGGAATCCTTACCCATATCATACTTCGAATAATTCGAAAAGTAAAAAAAAACTTCTTATCTTTTAAATCTGTCTATTAATCGTACATTCAACCTTGGAAGTCCTCAACCGTCAAATCGTCTCTTTCCAGCCGCAACTACGCCCGATGACGGGCACCTTGGAGCCAAATTCATTTTCGTTTTTCCTCAGCTAATTCACCTAATTTTTGTTCGAGAATGTTCGAGAATGGAAGGATCAAGGATAAAGAGAAAAGAAGGGATGGAATTCTAATAAGAGGGGTTTATACTTCAAACTCGCGCCTTCCACTTTGATTCAGTGTGAAATGCAAGCCGAACAACACTTACAACACACTATGAAGAATATGGAAAGAACATAATTTCACCTCCAAACAAAAATGCCGAGGATGCCGATTATTCGATGATATAGTCCCCGCAAAGACCCTGCAAGCATGCCGATGATTGATGACCAGCTACGTCACGAACTGAGAAATACCATGAACCCTACATTGGCTGCACTGTCAAAACTGCTTACACAGCCCGCCTACTTACTAGTCTACTTACGCATGTACATAGATCTAATTCAGGATTAGTGGCAAATCAACCACGGAACGCTCACGTCTGCATAGAATCGGAGTGACCGATTAGATAAGCCTTCTCCGCATTAGTCAAATCAAGCCAGCATCTTCCACTCACATCTAGATACTCTGCTCCATATACCCAGAACCTCGCATCGCATTTCCTTCGATCTTACACTCACTTAGTCCACTCGCTACATCACCATGTCCCCTATCACAGTATCCCGAGGGAACACCCCCTCAACCGACGAATCATTTACCCAAATGGCCAACGAAGACCTCGAATCAATCGGCCGCCACTGCCAACTTTCCTACTGCGGCCAACTCGATTTCCTTCCATTCCGCTGCGAATCCTGCAAAAGCACATACTGCCTCGAGCACCGCTCTGAAACCGCCCACAAATGTCCTCGCGCCGGCGAATGGGCCCGTCGCAGGAACGGAAACAACACAAACCAAGAAAACCGCGGTAGCGCACCGCAAAAACCCAACATCTACAACTCAGATCAGTGCTACCACGTCTCCTGCAAAACACTTATAAACACACTTAAAGACCCGGGCGTTCGTTGTCCAAACTGCAACCACCAATACTGCCTTAAGCACCGACTTCGCGAAGAACATGATTGCGCCAAGCTTACCCCGCTGGGCGCGCGGCAAAGTAACGGGGCCTCAGCGAACGAGACTATCAAGTCTATGTTTGCGCGTGTGCGCACATGGGGCAAGGATACGCAGGCTGCAAGCGCGAATCTGATTCCGAAAGTGAAGCCTAAAGCTAATAGTCCTGCTGCGAGGGCTGTTAGTGTGAATGCAATGAAGAGGACTGCGAAGGGAGAGGCAAATGTTCCGGTCGATAAGAGGTTGTATTTGCATGCTGTGGGAACGGCGGATACGCAGGCTGCGGAGCCACCGTCTGGGGATTTCTACTTTGATTCAAGGTGGAAGGTTGGACGAGTTCTTGATGATGTTGCGAAGAGGTTGAGGGTTGAGAACTTGAATAATCGGAGTGGAGGGGAAGAGGCACGGTTGAGGATGTTCCACGTTGAGTCTGGGGAGTTCTTGGAGTTTTCTGATTCTATTGGTGTGAAGGTGAAGCAGGGGGATACGATCGTGTTGTTACGGGGTGCTGGGGCTATTCTGGAGAAGTCATGATCATATGCATCAAGCATTGGTCTCTTTACATTTTGTTGTGGGTGTTTACAGGCTTGGTAAACAACCTGCATAAGCGTTAGATTTATACATTGCATCCATGCGTGATAGCAGACTGCTATACCATTTTTTTTTCAACATCAAAACTTCAGATTTGGCGCATTGTATTTATAAACTTCAACTGGTATCGTCTAAACATGTAAAAATGGTGGATATGAGCTATGAGGAGGCTCAACGTCGTATCAAGACAAGGCATTTAAACACTCATTTTCATCTTGATGATCTTGTGAGGCTTGTAGCCAATCACTTCGAACTCATCCTCCTTCCAACCGTCAATTACAGCACTGCCACGGTCATCACGCTTGATGCGCAACTCCGGGAACTCGTTAGGCTCACGAGCCAGCTGCTCGTTCAGCGCATCGATGTGATCCAAGTAGATATGAGCATCACCCATAGTGTGGACCAGAGTACCAGGGTTCAAATCCGCAGCATGAGCAAGAATGTGAGTGAGAAGGGCATAAGAAGCGATGTTAAATGGAACACCCAGACCCATATCACAAGAGCGCTGGTAAAGAAGACAAGAAAGGGTTCCCTTCGCATCAGGGCGACCATTGTCATCAAGTTTCATTCCTGGTGGGAACGAGACGTAGAACTGCGCAAACATGTGGCAAGGCGGGAGCGCCATCTTCTTCAGATCCGCCGGGTTCCAAGCGCTCATGATGATCCGACGATCAAAAGGCGAGTTCATAATCTTGTCCACAATATCCTTGAGCTGATCTACACCTTGGCCTGTATAGTCCGTCTTGGCGTCAACGTACTCGGCGCCAAAGTGCCGCCACTGGAATCCGTACACGGGGCCGAGATCGCCCTCTTCGCGGTGCCCGAGGCCCACCTTATCGAGGTACTCGCGGCTGCCATTGCCATCCCAGATTTTGATGCCGGCTTCGGAGAGGGGTAACGAGGACGTGGTGCCCGCAATAAACCAGAGGAGTTCGGCAAGAACGGCGCGCAAGAAGACTCGTTTTGTGGTAAGGAGTGGCAGGACGGGGATTGGGGAGCCGCCTTCTGGGTTGGGCTTTGAGAGAGAGAATCGGAGAGCCGGAGGGGCGAAAATGCTTTTCGTGCCGGTGCCTGTTCGGTCAGGGCGAAACTCGCCTTGGGCTAGGATATCGCGGATCAGGTTGAGGTATTGGTGCTCCTCATGGGAGGGGTCATGCGGAGGCTGTGGTGTGGCCGCGGGCGCCGGAGCGACTTGTTCTTGTGTCATTGTGGAGTGGTATTTGAAAATTTGTTTCGTTCCTTCTTGTGTGATCTATCACGTTGTCCAGTGGCGTTTTTGGGGCTGTCTGGATCTTAGACAGAGGAATGAGAATGAGGGAAAAGCACCAGGAACCAATCGTCGGTTGGTGATCTTTGCGCGTGTCAACGCGACACGCTATCACGTGAGACCATTATCTTATCGTGCATGGATCCTGCAGATGCCACATTAGATCTCACACGGATAACACTAAACTAGGCGCAACGTCTAGAACCTTGTTTTCTCATAGAAGCTGTATAAATAGTTGGATTCAAGCCCTTGAAAGTTGTAGTTGTCCCTTCAGTCAGTCATAACCCAGAACTACTTTACAAAGTATTCACATACTCGCGAACCGCGGGGCTGTGCGGACGCTCGGTCCCCACCCGTTGACCGCACTCCGGGGGCCAACCCTATCATCCACACCCTTGCCTCGATCGATCGCGTACATAAACTGCAATTTTCCTTCTGATAGACCGATTTCAACATCAGGAAGATCCCAACAGGAGACCCACTTAGCCCGGAATCCACTGCTAGGCAAAGTCAGATGACACGCGGCCGGCAGTGGGCTTATCCCTTCATGATCAATTGCAGGCTTAGCTGCGTTTTAGACATTGAAACAGTTCATTCTGTAGATGAAGTATTACAGAGTCGGTCGGCAAGTATTTCCAAGTCCAACTTGGTCGCTGAAGATATCGGGTACAAAACTCTAATCGAGATCCGCCACGCTATGAATTTGTTATTCCGAGAGCCCCCGCATAGCTCTAGACTAGACTATTTGACAATTGAACCGAGAAAATATTTGCCACCCAAGCTTCTATTTGTACCTTCCTGACCCTCTAAGTCTATATCTTAACTCTTAGTTCAGCGAAAATGACATCACCTGCGAGTGAGCTTCCTAGAGGACACACGGAAGAAAATTCCGAGCCTCCACCCATTCTTGCCGATAGCTTTAGAGTCTGATGCCCCCGGAGCCCCTCGCATATTCCGGAGACTGACTGTAATAAAGGACGAGACTAGTGACTTTGAAAGCGAATTCTCCGATCTCACCTCCTTGTCCTCAAGTGTCTTGAATTATGAGTATCAGAATGGACGACGATATCATAGCGGTCGGCTTGTAGGTCAGTTTAAGCTTTTGGTTCTTCTATATGCTAATATGTTCGTTACTAGAATAACTACATGTAACTATACCTTCTCATTTGCATAACCATGGATTGACCTCGGTACTAAATAATGAACAGGATGCCAAATGATGAAGAAGAACAAGACCGCATGGACCTAGTATGACTCTTATAGCCCGTCAAAATATTGAATTGGAAACTGACTATTTCAGGCACATCATATGTACGCAAGGCGAAAATCTACCACGTGTGTCACCACTAATGATTTCTCATTAGCTGGCTCCTTTTGATGAAGGGAGAATTGTATCAAGCCCCCGTCAAGAACCCCCAGAGAATCTTAGACCTCGGCACCGGAACTGGTATTTGGGCAATTGACATCGCAGAGTAAGCAGTCGATCCTTGGACCATCCTCATCTAGCAACTCACCGCACCAATAGAAAGTTTCCCGAAGCCCAGGTGATCGGGACGGATATAAGTCCCATTCAACCTAGCTGGGTGTGTCCGAATCTTGAATTCATTGTGGAAGATTTCGAAGACGAATGGATCTACGAACCCGAAAGCTTCGACTTTATTCACGCAAGACTACTCGCCGGGTAATCCAAATCCTTCTATCACCCATGACCTCGCTAATACAACGAAAGCTGCGTTGCGGACTGGCCACAATTCTTCCGACGATGCTACGACAGCCTCAAACCAGGATCCTATTTCGAAATCCAAGAAAGCGCAGTATGGATATGGAGTGATGACGGTAGCTGTCCATATGACTCTGCGCTTTTCGAATGTGTTCGGGCAATCGACACCGCCTCGAAAGCAATGGGCAAGCCATGCAATATCTACCCGTTTTTGAAAGACTGGATGATCGGTGCCGGGTTCGAAGATGTGCACCAATATGTCTATTTCCTACCGTACTCCCCATGGCCGAAGGATCCCTATCTCAAGGAGATCGGGAAATATCAGCTCATACAGGCGCAGCAGGGTGTTGAGGCTTACTCGATGAGACTGTTTACTGATGTTCTGGGCTGGGGTGAGGATGTGTCTAGGATCTTTCAGGCCCAGGCTAAGCAACAACTTCGCGATAAACATATGCATGCCTATGTCAAAGAGTAAGGTTCACAGAAGCCTTGGAACACCTTGCCAATTTCTTGCTAACATTCATGGGCAGATTTGTTGTATATGGGAGGAAACCTCTGAGATGAGCATATGGACTGAACAACAATCGTGTAGTTTACCTTTCGGGCCCATAGCGTCAGGATTATTTGCTGAAATTCTTGCATACATCATTTTTAATCAATAAATTCAATAATAATCGGAATATTTAGTCTCTAAGAAAAGGATTTCCGAAGGTTTACATTCGACATTGGACAAAAGGGAGAGAGCGCCAACTTCAAATTTCATATAGTTCTGTTCATTCAAAAGAGCGTATTGTTGAAATACCTCTGCTATAAGTTTCCTATCATATGGTAATGACAAATCTTCCACACGGAATACATTGCCTCTCATTCATTCAATCAATCTTCAATGAGAAAGCGAAACACCTTCAATAGCAAAATGATCTCCAACACGATCATTACCATACATGATCACTGATATCAACCCGATCTTCTCAGGCAATTTAAGAAGAGAAAGCCTTAATAGCAGTATCGAAATGCGTATCAATGCTCTTCAGAATAGCAGGTCCTTTGTCCTTAGCCGAACCAGAAAGAGTCTTGATAATAGCCTGACCAAATGTATCGGTAGCCTTCTTCAAGTTCTCAAGGTCCTTGTCGACAAGTCCATCAGCGGAGCCACCAAGAACAGCCTTCTTAAAAACACTCTGCTTATCGACAAGCCCATCAAGCAAGGAAAAGACATTGTCAGACAGAGAAACAGTAGCTGAGTAAAGCTTCTCCTGATCATCCGAATCAAGAGTACCAACCTTCTCAGCAACTTGAGCTCCCTTGTTGATATCATTCAGGAGGTCCGTGGCCTCAGACTGGATCTTCAAAGCAGTTGCAGTGACATCAGAGTTGTCGGAGAAGGTGCTCCAGGGTTGAGTTGATTGTGCCCACACCGGAGTTGATAGTGTCAATGCTGGAGAGGATTCCGCTTGCACCGGAACCGGAGTCCGAGGGGAGACCGAGGACGCTTTGGCCGAGGGCGAGGAGGCCAACGAGGAAGTATTGTCCGGCAACCATTGTGATTTTTGAGGTGGAAGAGGTATAGGGTGGAGGTGAAGAAGATGCGTTGACTGCTTATTGTGTTGTATAACGGAATGAATCTGATTGATACTCAACTCTGCGATAGCCTGGGGTTTAAATACCTGGATGCTTCAGTGGCAAGACATTATTATGCGTTGCATTGAGCTCAAGACCAAAATATCGGTCGTGATGAAAATTGAGGTTTCCTACAACTAGCTCACGCGTGTTAATTCATCTAACAGGAATTGTGAAGGTAAACCGACTTGAAAACGAAGTGTTGCTTGTGATAAACACCATAATGATTGATCTCGATGCAATAATAAGCCCTGCACGGATGAAAATCGCCTCGGCCCGTTCGCGAAAACAGGCAAATTTGTGATCCTTTTTTGGGTTCAAGCTGGGGAAACCTGGAGAACTAGACTTTCCCCACGTAAATAAACCTTCATAGTGAGAGATTTTACGAAAATGAGATATGATAATTCATGAGTTTCGGTCGATCATGCAGTTAGTCTATTCGGCTGTGGGCCAGGTACCTGAAGCGGGTCAGGGTCCATTCTGAATTTTGAGACAACGCCACAATTTTGAGGCGGATATAGGCATCACCGTTTAAGTGATTTTCTCGGCAGCCCCATCGGATGACTTCAGGCTAATTGGAAAATATGTTTCTAAGCCAAATTTGGTTTTTGCCCTACTACATAAAGAAGAAGTTTCAGGTTTGACGTTGCAAAGCATCAATGAAAATCTAGCAGATAAAATTCAAGTACTCTAGTACAAAATAGGAGTGAAAAGTGATAGCAAGTGAGAGACAAGAAATGAAAAAAAAAAGAAATCCAGAGCTAACCATCTCTGAGTTCATACTGTCATAGCGCCACCAGCGTTGTTCAACGATGCGCCTTGAGCCAGCTCAGTCATTCAAATAAATCATTGAACCTTCGAGGCAAGGAAGGTTGCAGCAGAGCTGGCATCGTCGCCATATGTCAAGTGAGCCGCAGTGATGATAAGAGTTCCATCACAGACCTCATCACCAAGGGCACAGTAGACCTTAGTCTGATCGGTGGGGTAGCCAGGGATTCTGCCACCGTCCTGCTTGTTACGTGTGAATCCAAACAGAACCACACCCTTGACCTTGTCTCTCACTTCGGTAGATAGCTTCTGGATCGCGCCGTCCATGACAGCAGTTCCCTGACTAGAGCATTGTTAGAGATGAGCAAGTTGGTGTATACCAGTGGGATTATCATACCTGTATCCACCAGCGACAATCTTCGCATTAGGGCATTTGGTGTTGCACTCAGTGAACATGTTCACTGCAGCTTCAATGTCTGCGGGTGAGGTATTCTGGGGAAGGAAGTTCGTTCCCAGACCGGCAGTGTAAGCGCCTCCGACACCTTGGCAGCCCAGTTGGCCTCCCAGCTTGAGCTTAAGATCATCGCAGACTTCCGGACCAACGACAGTGCCCTAAACGGTTAGTGTGGATATTTAGAACAAGAGGAACGTGCATTCTTACCATGTTGCCGACTTCAGTTGATCCACGAGCGAAGATGAACATAGTATCTTTGCAGTTTCCATCGGTCAAGTCATTGGCGGAGATAAACTGACGACGGTCGATACCCGTAGGGCTCGCGGCGATCAACGGGGCAAGAAGCAATGGAAGGAAAGCCCGGATGAACATTGTAGCGGTGCGACAAGTATGAACTGGATTTCTAACTGATTCCAGTCAATAGCCAGCGCGATCCAGGACACTTAAATAGGTCGTGCTTCACATTGTGTTGGATCTTGTGGTAATGGCCATGGCACACGTTACGGGTTAGCCGGAGTATAGCCGGAGACCAAAATTGAGACTTCGGGGAAGGGTCTGTTTCAGAATAGCTCAAAAACAAATAATACAGCATATTAATTAAATATTAGAACCAAGCTTTTCCCATTACGCTAACGGTTTTTCAGGGACTTACTTGTGTTTGATAAAATCGAAAAAGTACAAACCTCCGAGTTCTTGAATAATGGACCTTGTGTAGTTCATCTGCGACTAGGCATCCGTGATACAACGCCACACGTGGCATAGATTAGCCCATCTATACGATCGTAAGAAATCCTGAATCTTTAAACTGAAAATTGGCTATCAGTTGAGGTTTCAAAAGTAGAATCGGTCATCTCGTGTGCTATACATTGGACGGTGGATTGTGGTTCTCTTTTTGGATATTAAGATTGAAGGAGGTGAGTCAATATGCCCAAGTGTGTGGTAAATTGAAATTTATGATGGATCACATTAGTTCGTCCTTTGCATTCCATCACTGTTCACGATTGACTGCCGACGCCCTTCTGCCAAGGACTATGTATCCAGGAACATGGGCACCAAAATTGTGATTTGAGAATATCACTCCAAATTTGTGCTTTCTGAAAAAGACACTAGATGAATGGAAGAATGAGTGCACTAGGATGTTCTTCACTGCAGTGGACAACATGCTTGCCCCGGTTCAGCTCATGCTCTGGCCTAGGTCTCGAAAACGACTTATACTCTGCGATACTAGGGTATTGCCCCCCAACCTATATGGAACAAAATATCAGTAAGGGAGCAATAGCGCCGGAAAATAAATTATACATACCCTCAAACTAATGGATTCGCCTTCCTCGAAGTCCACACCCATTGCCCAAATACCGATTTCCAGCTTCACTATAGTGCCTGGAGGAATCTTGTCCTGTCGTTTATGAGGATGGAAGGGGAACTGTGGATGAATGCTCTTCGACTCATCAATTTCCCGGTGCGAAGCGCGTAGAATTCCAACAGAACCTAGGTGCAGATTAAGGCTCGCCTGTTCTGATTCGGGAATCTCGTCAATGGACTTCACGGGAGTTGCGTGGAATGGGAAATTGAGATGCATCAGGTCTTTCCCGATCTTATCTTTCTTGCGTAGGATGACAAAAACGGTGAAGTCATCGTGTTCCTCGCAGGACATGTATAGAACTGCCTTTGGTAGACCAATCAACCGCGCTGGCTTGGCGAATGTATAATTGAACTCCGCAAAGCTGTGGCGATCTTCTGAGTCATAGCTGATGTGCTGGGTAGTCAAAGAATGGGAAGGAGAAAGCAGCTTATTATCTCCAAGAAAAAATTCCTTGTAGTCAGTCGCAGGCGCGGGAAAGTCTTCAAGGACAATATCGTCGATGGCTTCCCGGTCTCCGAACTGTAGCGCAGACCATCGGACCTTTGGCGTTTTCTCCCACCCATTATCCTGCTCTCTCAAGTAACGGTCAAAAAACAGGCTTAGCTCCGTTATCGACTCTGGCACACTGTACAGCTCATACCACTCCTGCTTGCTGCCCCACTGAATCCACTTCTCGTGATGGGGCACTTCCAAATAACCACGAATAGAACCCATGGTGTGAATGGAGCTGACATCCGACCCCCGAATGAATACAGGGCATTTGACGCGAGAAATATCGGCGCGTTTATCTTCCCAAAACGCACTGGACACAGGGGAGCGACGATACATCTCCTCAAAATCCTCAAGTCCAGAATTCTCAGGACCGCGCACAATAGCCTTCGCAATGAGATCAAAGTTGCTCATTGAAAACCAACCACCGCGACAGAACTGCTCGCGATAGATATCCCCTGATCCCTCCCAAGGAGCAATAGCTTTCAAAGAAGGCGGCTGCTGGGAGGCAATGAACCACTGCGAGATGGCCAGTGCCGAATTGCCAGCCATACCGACATTTCCATTGCACCAGTCCATCTGAGCAACCGCTTCCACTACATCATAGCCATCCTCCGCATCCTGACTTCCCATCACACAGATTTGGCCATCGCTGTGGCCAGCACCTCGTGTGTCAACACTCACAATGGCATAGCCACGTGGACACCAGATCTGCGGATCTAACCCTTCGAACTTCTCCAGTCCACTGAGCTCCGATGGCTTCACACAGCAATGCCAGGTCGTCATGGGGAGCATATCCAAAGCGCTATATTTCTTGCCGTAGAAGGACCAGCTGAGCACAGCTGGTACTTTTTCAGTTGAGTTAGCTGGTCGATACACATCCACATATAGACGGACACCGTCCCGAACCACAATCTCAACATCGTGATCTATTTGAATGTCGCTTTCAAGGGCTTTGCCGTTGAATACATTCCAGCCGACAGGAAGGATTTCAGACTTCCCAGATTGGCATGCTTGGTATCCATTCTCACCAGCGGTTGGCTGAGCAATGCGCTTATACGCAGATTGAACTGGAGGAGGCATTTGAATGGATGTTGAAGATTTGATAAAACTGTGAATTGTGCTGAATGGGGTTTCCTAGATTGGGCCTCGTCTCAGTTATACTTTCTGAACAGTCAACGAATAGAATTCTTATCATTTGCATCTTTGGTTCGGACATTTGTCCACACTTGCCAAGTCTAGTCCACTACACCCCCGCTTGCCGATGGGTGGTTGGGTCGGACCCTCTGTACCTTCCCCGCAAGTTCAAATCCGGGGAAGTGGGGGATTTATAGCGCGTCCGCTTTATTAGACTGCCGAATTCATTCCTTGCTTCACGGCCCATCGGAAAGATTACAGCGGGGGTGGGGGATCATTTGAGAATGACAGACACTGTCGAAAATAATGCGATGATGATAACCACGCCTGAGGCAGCCTTATGACTACATCTTATTTATTCGTCCTGAAAGATATAACAGACACCAGTACTTGAAGTCGTATCTTCCCTTCGGTATACAGACGATACAGAAACCAACTTCACAACCTTTTGAATTGATCCCGAGGTCTTTTCCAAGATGACGTCCACACAGATTGAAACTGCAAGCTCGAACTTGGTAGCCTCTGCTCACACGCGGGGTGACTGGCAGGATGAATTTCAGAAGTATGGCTGTGTTGTGATCAAGAACGTCATCACCCCTGAGCGCGCCAGTTATTATCGCGACAAACAAATCCAATGGTTAAAGAACTTTGACCTTGGGTTTGACGAGAACGATGAATCCACCTGGACCACTGATCACCTGCCGGTCAGCTTCAAAGGAGGGTAAGTTTAAAGTTTAACCTCAAGTATGGGCCAAAAGCTAACGAATAGATAGAATGTACTTTGCCTACGGAGCCCCTCACGAGAAGATGGCCTGGGAAGCCCGCACTGAGCCTGCCGTGATCGACATCTTCGAAAAGCTCTGGAAAACCAAAGAACTCATCAGTTCATTTGACGGAATGAATATTTCTCTTCCCAGACGGAAAGATCTTAATTGGAGCCCCTGGCCCCACTGCGACCAGAATCCAGACCGCAAAGGGTAAGCAAAAACATCCACACATAAAAGATTCAGCTAACACTTTATCCAGAATGCAAGCAGTACAGGGCCTATTGAACTATGCCCCCAACGGCCCCAATGACGGTGGCCTAATGCTAATGAAAGGCTCCGCAAACCTGTTCGACGAGTTCTTCGCCCACAAACGTGAATCCTACGATCACGAAGATGCTCCACCCCCAGAAGCCCAGTTCATGGATCTATTCCTCTTCAGTGAAAAGGATGTGAAATGGTTCGAAGATCGCGGCTGTGAGCTGATCAAGGTTAACATGGAGCCTGGGGACTTTGTTCTCTGGGATTCGCGGACTATGCACTATGCGTGCCTGCCGGAGGAAAACCAGATCCGGCATGTGCAGTATATCTGTATGACACCGCGGAAGTTCGCTACTCCCGAGGCATTGGAGTTGAAGAAGGAGTGTTTTGAGAATTTCGTTGGAACGACGCACTGGCCGCATTGGTATGTTATCCAGAACTCAGGGAAGATGTGTCATTCCGGAGCTAATGAGTTTATTTCTTTTAGCAACATTCGTCCCACGAAGGAAAAGCCAATGCGTGATGGTGTAGTGTGTTCGAAGGATCGGAGTGAACCCTTTGAGAAGCCTGATATGACCAAGACTGTTCTGCGATTAGCGGGAGTGGAGGCCTATTGAGTGATTTTTGATGGATGGTGAATCAGTAGAATTGAAAGATCTTTATATGATATGGACAGTTACGGATACAAATTTATTTACTACAAACTTGGAGCAATTCTAGTCAATGTTCTTTTCGCTAAAATTTGAAGTCTCATCCTCCTATAGGGCCTAGTTCAATGGTCCTTATCTCTAGTGATGGTCCCGATTTCGCCCTTTGAGGCCATTTGAGAGACAAACACACGAAAAATAACATCAATGGACTTCTAAGGCTGACACTCATAGTTTTGCGTTCATGGCTGATTGGGGAAAAGAAGACGGAAGAGGAAGCAAATTAGAAGCTTCGGTTCTTACCTTCATTGGTCCACTAGAGTCTGCGAACCATGAGCTTTACAGAATACCAAGGGCACTATCTAACCTTAGGGCCTATATCTAGATCACTCACCTAATAGCGATAGTTCAAACATGTTTCTATGCATTATTTCGTGTATAAACGGCGGACCTATGAATTACCATATCTGGTTAGTTTTGCCTCTTTAAGTTTAGCGCCCCTAATACGTCGTTCTGATATTAAGTGACCTAAATTAAAACTTGATAAGGTAGAATACAGTAGTTTTCGAAATCAGTTATACCTCGAAAACTCTTCCGACTTCATTCCCGGAAAATAAATCCGGGATACGCTAACCTATTCCCATTTACCGCTCTTTAATTTTGGCAGAACCCCCATAATAACAGCCTTAACTACACCTACTGATGAGTCATCGTAATAATACCGTAACTAACTAACGTAATCGGTAAGCCAGCTGCGCATTTAAGCCAGCTGCGCAGCTAGAACACCATAGTAAATGCGATAAATTACAACTTCGTATCTCATCAACCACGAGTTTATTTAATTTGATTACTTATAAATAGTCCTTAATTAGCCCTTTCAACACTATGTGTTAATTTCAAGGGAATTCAAAAACTAATTTATCAAGATTTCAAAAAGGACGTTAATTACTACCCTCAATCTTAGTAATAACCACCTGGGCAAGGTATGATAATTCTCAGACACCCTAAAGTAGCTGGATATGGTATGGAAAGCATTAGGCTCCAAGGAAAAGTTCTTTAATGAATTTGTTGTCGAGATATTGAGTTGTAATTTATCGCATAAACTATGTTGTTCCAGCTGCGCAGCTCGCTTACCGATTACGTTAGTTATGTTAGTTAGTCAGACTGATGGTAAGGCGTCTTGTCTCCGTGGTCGCAATCACTCCTCGTTACCCCTTCCCCCCCGAGGTTATAGCTTACCAACACGTTTTAAAGCCAAGTAACTTTTGCATTTCTACCCATCCACTTGGGCATTCACGGCGGCAGCCGCGGCAACTCATGTCAGACATTTGTCTTTCCAGAAGTCATTGAATGAAACCGATCTCCGAGGCGAGCATGGCGACCGCAATATCGTTCGAGCATTCAAATTCAGGGTCCCAGGTGGCTGTGAACCACGGCTCGGTCACAAACCACTTCCATATGCCTATTGAAGCGATAAAAGAAACAAATACTATGCCTTGTAAGTCACAAAAACCTAATTACTTGATCAGACTCAGTAACTCTCCCTCAGGCGATCCATCTCAAGTCCAATACGTTATCCCCTCCATGGAAAATCGTTACTTTACTGGCCGTGAATCTACGCTGGATGAGCTTAAACAAAAGCTGTTTCTCCAAGCGAATACTGAAAAATTAGCCCTGTTCGGGCTAGGTGGCATCGGCAAAACTCAGGTTGCTCTTCAGCTGGCCGGCTGGGTGAAAGCGCATGTACAAGACTGCTCTATTTTCTGGGTTCCTGCCCTAAGTCTCGAGAGTTTTGAGCAGGCGTGTTCGCAAATCGCGAAAGAGCTTCAAATCCACCAGAAAGCAGACGGTGAAAGTGCGATGGAAATGGTGCGCCGACAGCTGAGCTCAGATAAAGCTGGAAAGTGGCTTTTCATTGTCGACAATGCCGATGACGTGGACTTACTCTCCGATGAGCTTGATCAGCATTTCCCCGCTAGTAAGAGCGGCGTGACTTTGCTCACTACTCGTTCCCGCGAGGTAGCGATATCTTTCGCCGGCAGTGATATAGTTAAGCTCCAACAGATGACAACAGAGGAAGGAATTTCCTTTCTCACCAAGATTATAGGAGAAGAATCGCGCCGTGACAGAAAATCCACGATACAATTATTAGAGGAGCTTAACTTCCTACCTCTAGCTATTTCGCAGGCCGCTTACTATATTTCCCGAAACGATGGAACGACTACACGGTACCTCGAGATTATGCGGAAAACTGAAAAAGACCGGATGCGTCTAGCGAGCAGAAACTTCCACGATAGCACTCGCTACCGCAATATGCCAAACGCGGTGACTACAACATGGCTTATCTCATTCAATCAGATCAAGGGCTCTGATCCCTCTGCTGCTGATTTGTTAGAATTTATGTCTTACCTCGAGCCAAAGGCAATCCCGCGATCTGTACTTCCAACCCTCGATTCGGAGGAAGAGATGGAATTTGCAATTGGCACTCTGTGTAGCTATGGATTTCTAACTAGGAGAGACACTGAGGATATGTTTGACATGCATAGCCTCGTGCAGCTATCAACACGAATATGGATAAAAGATGCACGGAAGACGGAACAGACTATCGCGACCGTAACGCAACATATGGAGAGATGTTTTCCATCCGATGAATACGCAAATCGCGAGCTATGGAGAATATACCTGCCACACGCCCTTAAAATTGTCAGGAGAGAGGAAAGATCGTATGCAATAGAAAGATATAGCTTACTTTCCAAGGTCGGAAAATGCGTCCTAGCCGATGGCCGACCAAGAGAAGCTGTTAGTCTTCTTTGGGAGGTATATGCATGGAGTCGAAGCCACCACGATGAAGAACATCCCGATCGACTAGCATCTCAACACGCACTCTCAGTGGCATATCAATTGAACGGGCAGGTCAAGGAAGCTGTGGAACTACTTGAACACGTGGTGGCGGTGCAAGAGAGAACGCTTGATGAAGAAAATCCTGATCTATTGGCGTCTCAGCACGTACTTGCAGTGGCATATCAACCCAACGGGCAGATCAAGGAAGCTGTGAAATTACTTGAACACGTGGTCGCAATACAAGAGAGAACGCTTGATGAAGAACATCCCGATCGATTAGCGTCTCGGTACGGACTCGCACGGGCATATCAATTGAATGGGCAGATCAAGGAGGCTGTGGAATTACTTGAAGACGTGGTGGCGGTGCAAGAGAGAACGCTTGATGAAGAACATCCCGATCGATTAGCGTGTCAATACGGACTCGCGTTGGCATATGAATCCGACAGGCAGATGAAGCAGGCTATGGAACTACATGAACACGTAGTCGCGGTGCAAGAGAGAACGCTTAATGAAGAACATCCTGACCGACTGTCATCTCAGCACGCACTCGCAGTGGCATATCAATTGAACGGGCAGGCCAAGGAGGCTGTGGAACTACTTGAACACGTTGTGGCGGTGCAAGAGAGAACGCTTAATGAAGAACATCCCTCTCGACTGATGTCTCAGCATAGCCTCGCTGCGGTATATCTTTCCAATGGACAGATCAAGGAGGCCGTGGAATTGCTTGAAGATGTGGTGGCGGTGCAAGAGAGAACGCTTGATGAAGAACATCCCTCTCGACTGGCGTCTCAGCACACCCTCGCACGGGCATATCTTTCCGATGGACAGATCAAGCGAGCTATGGAATTACTTGAATACCTGGTCGCAGTACAAGAGAACGCTTGATGAAGAACATTCTGATCGACGCGTCTCAACGCGCTCTCCGGATCGTAAAATACTCGATCGGAGTGCAGACCAGGGACAACATGTTCTCATCATCTCCCACTGATACTAGCACTCTCTTCCATTGCACCCACCAAATTGATACACCATTCAAGGAAGGCAGCAAATCCTCTCCCGGGTCTTTTTCGTAGTCATTCCAGTTACGCCGAATGAATCCCTTGAGTTCAGCAAAAACAATCTTCGATTGGGTTCAGGTACGGCGAGTACGGTGGCAAATAGATTAGCTTCACCCCGGCGTGTTCACATTTTTACAAGTCACTCCGACCAGTGAAATGACGCGTTGTCCATAACGAGGACAGATTTAAGTTCTGGCCATTTTCCGCAACGGTGAAATAATTGGGCTGTAAAGTCTTCAGATACGGTGGCATCCGTAGAACAGCGGAAGACACGGGAGAGAACAATCCCATCCTGTGCGTACGCGGGCGATATCTGGTATCTCTAGTCACGATGGAATTGTGTTACTTGCAAAGGAGCCTTGCCAAGCGGTGCCCAACCTGTCCGTCTGAACCCAACGTGTTTGCCACATCCAGATTCATCAACATATACGAGGTGGTACGAGCTGAAGTCCGACAGAATATGCAGATAATCATCTCGTAAATCAGCATTTTGCTTTCTCGCACGTTGCTGTGCAGTCTTTTTCGACCAACCATTACTGACAAGGGCTCTCCTAATGCTGGAGGTTGTAACCATGGTCTCAAACTCACCCCAAAGGAATACAGCTATCTCATCAAGATACAGGCCAGGTTTCTCACATAAATGATCACAGAAGGCTTCAATCATCAGGGGCGTCACAATTCGTTTTCGAGCTACTCGGGCTTGAGGGGCGTAAATGCTTCCAAATTGTCGTAAGTTTCTGCGGATATTAATGATGGTTAGCTTGTTGCATTCAGCCTGTTCGGCCATTTCAGATGTAGTGAAGGCCTGGCTCTCTATATATCACGTATGAGAACGAACTTCGCAGTAGGGAGTCTTGGAACCATATCGCCTTGAAGTGAATGGGTGCTAAAACTGGAAGATTTGTAACCGCGACGTGTAGGGAAGTTGAGTGACCGAGGGGGAAGGAGGGGCCATAAGAGGTAGCTTGTGTATGGCCGTTTCGTGTAAAATACATCCCTCGCGGTCTGACGATTGTATTAAAAATACAGCAATCATTATAGAAAGCGGTCTACATTGAGGCCTGAAATACCTGATCCAATCAGAGCTCACGTATGCCGGATTTATTTTCCGGGAGTGAAGTCGGAAGAGTGTGGATGTATAACTGATTTCGAAAACTACTGTAGTAGTAGATTAATTATCTTCTTTTTATTACTAAGCTATTCTATTAATTTACTACAGTCCTTTCTAAAAATAAAGGATATAACTATATATAATATTTTTTTAGGTATATAACGCACTCTTTAATCACTTTAAGAAGTTAAGTAATTAGTTTATATTAAAGAGTATCTCTTAGAAAGTAGCTATACTAAATACTCTTTATATAAGTATAAAAAAGCTCTTAATATACTATATGAAGACTAAGGAGATCTATAGAAGTCTTTATGTTATTAGTATAATCCTAGCGCTATAATAGAAGCTAAGCTTCTTCCAACTTAATTAAAGTATAGGGTAGGTCTAAAGATAACTTAGACTAGAGTATCTCTGCCGCATCTTCTTGAGGGTCGTGAAAATTTACGTGCGTCGATGAAGAAAAAAGCCCCCGGCAATACGAAATTAGCTCCAAGAAAAAGAAGCCTGGATATATATGCGCTGATGTATAAATTCCCTGAATACTCGACTGTACATGCGTGACCCTTCAAAGCCCACTCCCATACAATTACTCTATAGGAGCATAGAAGCTTAACTTGCCCTGGGGGTCATACTTGTGTTTGAGTTCACGCAGGCGCTGCTGGCGCCACTGCTCGCTACCGTAGATCTGCTGCGATGTCTCCGAGCCGTAAGCATAGTTGATGTAAGCGTGGAAGTCATTGTAGCCAGTCGCAGCAAATAAGACGTTGCGAAGCTGATTTCCAAGATCAGCAGCCTTGCGCTCCAGGGCCTCACCGGCAGGAGCGTAGTTGATCATCGGGGCGGCAAGCAGATTTTCGGAGCGAAAGGCGAAGGCAGTGGAGTCAGCGGGGATGGCATGGACGCCCTCAACGGAGTAGCCTTCGAACATGAAGATGGAGTTGTTGAAGGGGGAAGAGCCGCGAACGGCGGGCGCATAGATATCCCAGGCCTTCTTCTGAGCGGGGATGTTGTATTGTTCCAAATAAATGGGGAACCGAGGGTTGGCGTAGCCGAGTTTCTGGCAGGGAGGGGAGTTCATGGCGATCCCGGTCCACGTGGCGAGGTCTTTGTAGGTGCCTGCTTGAGGGTTGATAGAGATGGGACCGATGTCGTGGAAAGGCTTGGTGTAAACGGACTCGACGACCTTGACTCCTTCCTGAATAATATAGAAGACGATGACGGGGTTGTTGGGGTCAGAGTCGGCATCATTCATCCAGTAGGACCAGTTAATGACACCGACAGGCTGGGTACCGTTCCTGACGAGGTAGTCATTGGCGGCTTGGTAAACGGCCTCGACCTTCTCACCACTGAATATAATGGTCTCTATGGCCCAGTCGCTGTGCTGTATCTCGTAGATCTTGGTGGTGAGTGAGGTAACAATGCCAAAATTGTGGCCTGCGCCCTTCATTGCCCACCATAGCTCAGAGTCGGCGTCGATGGCTGTCAAAGTGCCGTTGGCAAGTACAACATTCATCGACACAAACTGATCGGCAACAAGGCCGTGGTGACCCTGGAGCCAGCCATGCCCACCACCGAGTGCAGGCCCCAGAAAGCTGACGCACTCGCAAGTTCCGGTGACGGTCTGCTTTCCGGCTGCCCACAAGTCATCGGTGACCTGCTTGGACATGACTCCACCGCCAACCGTGGCCGTCCTTCCATCTGCGGCAACCTCGACGCTGCGCAACTGACTAAGAGAGATGCCAACCCCGTGATCTATCCTGCCTAAAGAAACAAGGGCCCCGTGGACACCGTTGTAGGCGAGAAATGGAAGGTTCTTCTTGTTGGCATATTTCACCTATAAGGGAATTGTTTTAATATACAATCATTCTGTTTCCAGATAATTTTCTCTCTACCTAAATTCTTTAGGCAGGGGGTGAATGGCAGAACTCACAGTCTCAGCGACGTCGTTCTCTGTCCCAGGGACGACAACTACATTGACTTTGGGTTCTTCTAGAACAGACCAGCGGGTGGTGACATTTTTGAAGCCACTGGAACCAGGACAGTATATCTTGGCAGTGCTAGAAAGGCTTTTTTCAAAGTCCTTCAGGTCGACATCGCTGCTAGGGCAGATTCCTTGCAGAGAACTGCCCACCACAATGGAAGCCCAAGCAGCGATGGCAGTGAGCAACTTGGTGTAGAACATGATTCAGACCGAGAGATTATCGAGCTCCCACGCGTAAAAAGAAAAAAAAAATATATATATATATAAACAATTAACATGAAACCCAAACTTATTACTATGTGCAGACTTTCAGCGCGTCAAATTTACCCCTATGGACGCCACACCCTTCTACGGGTGGAACGTGCTTGGCCGGGTTCAACGTGGTCCGAAACCCGGTTTCGGACCCCAACCCTGTGGGGCAATTCGGGGGCCCGACGGAGCCACAGCCTCTCTAAGGATTCCACTATTATCGGCTCGTTGACGGTTCTATTCTCCATACAGGTCTTAAGACGATCCACCCTATTAATCTCTTGAGACTAGTACAGGATACAGAGGGCAGTAGAATACTACATGAACAGGGAGGTGTGGGGCGGGGCGTAAAAACCTTGTCAGAGTACAAAATGGACCGACCCTCGCCAACACTCGCTCTGTAAGATCGTTGGTTGATTTATCCGACGGCTCCCTTCGAAGTAGCTGAAAACGGGTCTGCAATTAAACCGGCGATCAATTATTATTAATTTTTCTTTTTCGTTTTTCGTTTTTACTTCGAAATGTGAGACCTATGTACAGGGTCTAGGCGCTTTGCGTTAGTGGCCAGAGTTAAATGGTAAAGATCTACCATTTCCTCATGGAACGACCTTACCTCGTGCTTTTTGCACATGCCTTTAACCTCTTTCTTTAAAAACAAGATCTTGGAACGCTAGGCAGTCACGAAGACATGAGAAATGCTAGTTTTTTTCCCCCTATATTATTCCTAACCGTCCTACGACTTACACTCTCCCTCGCTGATCCGATCCCGCCAAGCCCATCATTAAAATTATGATCTTCGGTTTAGAGGCGCGGGATGCCAACACCGAGGCTGCCTACAAGACAAACGTTGAATTATGGACTTTATATGCACTTGGCGTCGCTTTTACGATCCTCAGAACATATGCCCAAATTGGGGCTTCAGGCTTCAGAGATTTGCGACTGGATGACTATTTGATATGGCTTGGAATTGTGCGTGCAGCCAGCATTACTACTAGCCGCGTGCGCCTACTGATATGATACAGATATTCTATACTGCACAGACGGCTCTCGCATATGCTGTCGGTGATGTAGCCAGCGGCCTCGCGAATAACAGCATGACGGCTGCACAGCGCACTGCGTTATCCCCTAGCAGCTCGGAATATTACAACAGGTATATCCCGTAACAGAAAAACAACGAACACACAATGAGGTCCAGTGACCAACAGTCCCACTAGAGTGATTGGTTCCAAAATCCAAATCGCAGGATGGAGCACATATGTAGCATTGATCAACTCTCTGAAGTTATCAATGTTGGCTTTCTATCTTCGTCTTATGGTACATAACCCGGCAATATAAAGGATGGAATCCTCCAATACATAGCTAAAGAATATTACAGGAGGGCCTAGGTCGTCGGTACCAGTTCCCAATATACGTCGGCTTTGCCTTTGTCGTGACGAGCTTCATCGCCAGCATAATCACAATTCTTGTATCATGTAAACCGTTTCACAAAAACTGGCAGATCAACCCTGATCCCGGCAGTCAGTGTTCTTTTCCCGCCCACCTCAAGGTCCATAGATCGTGTCATCATTCTTACACTGATTTTCTTATCCAGATATGTGCCAGCCAGCAATCGCCAAGCCAGTCATCGCCGTGACCTTCGCTGCTAACCTCCTCACAGACCCATACCTGATTTTCATTCCAATCCCTATGCTCTGGAAGTCCAGTCTAAAACTCATCAAGAAGATCGCGACGACCATCGTCCTCGGCGCTGGTATATTCATCCTCGTCTGCGCAACACTCAAAAGTGTCTTCTTGCTAGTCGTGAGCGACACCTACCACGAATGATTTTACTCCGAAGGACGCCCAACTGACGTTTATGCCTCCCTCTCAGGAACCAAATAATGGCGCCGCCGTCGCCGACGAATGGGGCACCCGCGAAACCTTCGTCGCAGTCATAACAACCAACCTTCCAATGGTCTTCCACTTATTCCGCACCTGGCTCAAGGGATTCGGCAGCAAGTTTGGATCATCTCAGAGGACAAGTTATAAGTCACCCTCCGCCCCCGGCGGATTCCGCAGTATCAGCGGCCGAGGTGACTGCTTCACCCGCAAGGACAATGGACCCGCAGCCATGGATCCCATCACGATTGGGATGACGTTCACTGAGAGTGAGGAACGGATGATGGAGGATGAGATCATGTTGCAGAATCTACGGAACCATGTTGCACCTGTTCAGCAGGCTGAACAGATGCCGTCTTCGAGTGGGATCGTGGTCTCGAATCAGGTTGATATCACGCATGAGTCTATTAGTCGAACGAGTGAAGGGGCACAAAGTATCCGGGAAGCATGGTAGCGGTGAATGAAATTAATTTATAGACTTGCACCATTTTTAATGCCAATCTTCGCCCACTGGTGCATTCCGTCTCATTTAACACAGGGATTGGGAGTTGGCCCAATCTTTTCGCCAGCTTTCTGGTCCTTGGTTCTTTCTGGACGGAAAGTGCTCGTCATAAGCTTTGTTCGTGATTGTCAAATCAGCTATATTTAAAACTAACCAGAAACCAGGGATAAAGCTTAGAAAAATCTATCTTAAACCATTAAGAACTTAACTAAGAAAAGAATACGATAAAAGATACCCTAGTAGTATAGCTCGCTACCTAATATTAAATCGAAGCTCAATTTATTTATGTAATAAATTCTTTATACTTAAACGACTTCTCCTAACCTTCTAGTAAGTTTTTTTCTTCTCTCTAATATATATACTTCGCGAATTCTCTTTAGGGTAGGCTTCCTATAAGGGTTTAATATATATAGTACATATTAGAAAAGGTTACGCGGCCACTATCTATTATATAATACGTAATTACAGCTGACTATGAGCGACTGGAAGGCAAAGTGACCAAAGTTCAGTTGGCACAGGAAAATCTAAACAGAGTTCTAGAAACAGAACGAGGCCCAGACGGGCAAAATGACTGACTCGGTCAAATCAAGACGTCGTCGTAACAAAAGTATTATCGGCATATACTCACTTCTCAAAACGGCTGGCCACAAAGTGGACAGCCATCTGCCCCCTGAATGCAGACCCCACAGTACATAATGGTGCCCCCAGAAGTGGCATCCTTCTTAGTGATCATGTTGCAGCTCTCACATTGCCGTGAGCTGAGTACCATTTTGACTAGACAGACATCACAATGTTCGTAGAAAGCAGTCTGAGGGAGGCCATATCCGTAAAAAGAAGGAGTGATGAGGTGGGACAGACACTCCTCGTGCAGTCCAGTCTTGACTTTCAGAAGATGAACAATCTCATCCCAAGGTCCTGCACTGGTTTTCCTTTGAAATCCTGGGGGCAAAATGGGTCTGAAAGTGGACTTTCTTCTTCTATAAGACTCCCGAAGGGGCGTAAATCCCAATTTGTCCTCACTTTGGGCATCGATGTCGGGGTGGTCGAGCAGTACTTTCACCACGCTTACTCTATCCATGCAAATGGCTGCAAATAATGGTGTTCTACCAAATACATCCTTGGAATTCGGGTTGCATCCGGCACTCAAAATGCGCTGCACAGCTGCCCAGTGTAATGGCAGGCGCTCGAAATCATCTTGGAAGCGTGGGCTACACCACTCTTGAAGTACTGTTGCGAAAGAGTTTTCATCTTCATCTATACCCGAATTTGATAAACAAGAAAGCGCATAAAAGTAACGCGGCATATTCGTGTCCCCAATAAGGAATGGAGTGTCTGCACCACTTTCAAGAAGCTGTTTGGTGATTTTGACGTGGCCCTTGCGTGCTGCGGCGGTCAGAGGAGCAGGTTCTGAGTTGATGTTGGCTTTCCTCTCAATGAGCAGTTTAACAGCCACTTCATGACCATTCTCTGCAGCTGCATACAAGGGGGTTTCACGATGATTGTTTTCGTGTTCAATATTAGCACCTGCGCCGAGTAGCAATTTTATAACCAATGCATAATCACCCACGTTGAATAGCGACCTAGAACTGTGTCGGATTTCACCGCCACCCTTCGCAGCGAAGAAGATCGCGGTCTCGTTGCTTTTTTTCTTAGAGGAGAAAAACACGGTCTCGTTGCTTTTGTTTTCAAAATTGACATTGGCACCCCTGTCGATCAAAAGTCTAACGACCGCAACATGGCCGTAGGCTGCAGCGTAGAAAAGTGGCGTAAAGTTCTCCTTTGTAGCAGAGTTGGGATCGGCTCCACGGTCAAGTAGAAGTCTAACTACTGTCTCGTTGCCAGATGTTGCAGCCCATGTAAGAGGCGTGCGACCAAGATAGTCCCAGACACTGAAATTGCTACCAGTGTCGGAGAATGCTTTTAGGGAATTTTCAAGGCCAAATAGTGAGGCAAGATGGAGTCCCGTGAAACTGCATTTAGTTTCTGACAGACCGAACATTTCTCGCATGCACCGAGAAACCTTAGCGTTATTTCCGATAAATGCAGAGAGAAGGGAGTCATTGCCAAGGCTCTGACGGAGATGAGTCCCTAGCTCATGGGCCGGATATTGATAAAACGGGTACTCCTTTCGTTCCACCTGAGGGACACCTTGGGCCAAACAAGAATCATCAAAAGAGTCGAACGACAGATATGTAAGACATGAATCTGTGAGGAATTCGTGAACATCGGTAAACCAAGACTCCCGCTTGCGTTTCAGATATTCTTGAGCTGTAAAATGCCCAAGCTTAACGATGTTACTGTTTTCATCTACGACGACCAAACCAGAGCAAACAGAGGTCATCTCCCCGATTT
Source organism: Penicillium sp. 91 TS-2023 (assembly GCA_030710325.1). Classification (NCBI taxonomy): domain Eukaryota; kingdom Fungi; phylum Ascomycota; class Eurotiomycetes; order Eurotiales; family Aspergillaceae; genus Penicillium; species Penicillium sp. 91 TS-2023. The sequence goes on along the minus strand of JARWGP010000021.1, from coordinate 4,873,634 downwards.
CAGTTATGTTCGTTTCGTCGAACTCAGGCTCTCCAATTTCGATCGCAATAGCATCTTGCAGCTCAACAGCGGTAAGTGGTCGTGCCGAAAACGTCACCCATCCTAGAATTCTCTTGGCAAGGTCCTGAGAAAAGGGGCTTTGCTGCTCAATTCTTTTCATGGTCTCGTCATATGCATGATCGTATGCCCCTGAGCCAGCTTTAAGCTGAGTGCCTAGTGTCCGAACTCATTTCTCATTTTTTTCATCTAATAGTAGATTCAAATAAAGACGGGCAAGCAGAAACCTGTAATAAATTAGTATATCTTGCATCTTACAACTTTAACGCACTTACATTTCCCCAGCGGATTCAATGATCTGATTACGAATATACTCCCAGAGCTCGGGCTTCCTCTGAATGAAGGGCGGGAGATAATCCAGGCTTGCGTCGAGAAATTTCTCCACATCCTCTCTGCTAGCTTTGATTTCCAAGTGGAGATCCTCTCTGAAACAGGCCCTGCCAAATTGATCATCGTGCCGTGTAGTTGCAAGGACCTTGACATTCGTATGGTTTTTGAGAAGTCTTCGAATCCAGATGATGAATTGACGCCTCACAGGAACATCCAAGCACTCATCTAGAGCGTCAATAATAAAGAACACCTCGCTGCACCGAGATATTACCATCTCAAGTCCTTTTTGAACTGCTTCCTCTGATAGACGGCTAGGATTTTGTTGGCAACGCGAATGCAAAGCAGAGATGTTTTCGTGCAGACCTGGATTTCCCTGGAGCAATTGTCTTAAAAGGCTCGAAAGGAGGTCCGAAAATTCCAGTCGCTGCCGATAATCGAAGTAAAGATAAGTGATCGCAACACTGTCATCATTGGCAACCCTTTTCTCAAGATGATCAATGATGATAGAAGCAAGTACTGTCTTACCAGCCCCGGGAACTCCGGTGCAGAACAATGTCTTCTTCTTTTCATTGGAGATCCAGAGGAGGAACTGCTCACTTTCTAGTAGCCATTTTCCTGCGCCTTCACGCCGCATGTTGAACACTTTACGTTGTTGCTCTGAGGTGTCGATCGGATAAACCAATGCGAGCATTTCATTGCGTCGCTGAGCGTCGTAATTCCCCTTCATGGAATGGACCTCCGCTCCAATTTCCAAAGTCAGATCCCTGTATATATCATCAGTAATGCAATCCCCAGGAAAATTCCAATGCAAAGATGGAAGGAGCTAGTTCACGAAAAGATTTCCATACTGATTTATTTTCCCCATAACCAGATTGAAAAGCGAAATGCAAGCCGTGATGCGATTCCGCAGGCTACTGACTTCAGCGGGGTCCCACTTTATTCGGCTCCATGCTCGAATAGCATTGCTCTTCCAGCTCGAAGTCGTAAATGCAAGCACATTGTATTTGCTCAGCTTGTCTTCAATTTCTAGCAGCACCTCACGGCCCTTCTGGACAATTGATTCCATTTCGCTCTTCTGGTGCAGGCTGAGGCCATCTCTCGGAATATCATTGAGATCATGAAGGACGGCCCACAGGCTTTTAACCCTATAATTAATGGTTAGTGCCATTGGGATATTCAAATATTTGGGGACTTTCATACTCTCCAGAAATAGCCTTAAACTCACTGGGGGCTTGCGCAAACCGCTTCTTCAATTCATCGGCGAGTTTGAGAGTCGCGAGGAAATCCCCGACACCAAAGCCGAAACTCATCTTGAACGTTCAAATATCGGTATCCTCCATACAGCCGCCTGGGTTTATTGAGAAAGGTGGCGAGGGGAAGATTGGAGATCGAAGAAGCGACTTACAGCGACGCCAGCTGAGGTGGGGGGCTGAGGCGGGAGGACTGAGCACTTGTGCAAGGTGGCAAGGATCTGCAGTGCTAGGGACTAGGGTCTTAAGCCGCGCCTTGAAACCTCAGAAGATGATATTTTTCCAGAAAAATGGAGACTAAAAAGAAACACGTCACTTGTTAACAAGGGAGATCACATTAAAACAGGCTTGGAACTTGTAAGGTCTGAAGTCAAATGACGCTCTAATAGAATCCATGAATGACGAAACCTATGATGCTTGGGGTGGACAGGAGAGAAGAGGGGCATAGTGGTATCGTGTGTATATTTCAGAGATTTGCCAGAATCTCCATTTTCCATAATGCGTCATAGAAAGGATATTTCTCATAAATTCGATGAATTATCACTGGCATATAGCTTTTTTTTGGCGCTGTTTGTCTACAATTATTTAACATGTATCCAATAGCCCAGTTTTCAGTCATAGTACTCGATATTCTTAACAGTTCACCTTTCTGTTTTTGAAGATCTAGATCCCTAGAGAAGACCCCTTTCCTTGACCTGTATCTAGATTAGTTCCGGGACATTGATAGTCCGCGAGCATGGGCTATAAACCTGTTCCGGTGTGAAATAATGCTCTTTGCGTGCCGCTAGAAGGGGAGAAACCGAAGTTATGTTGGTCTATGAAATTTTAAACAGACTACCCACAGGCGGTATAAGTTCGAGGAGCCAAAATATGGACAAGACATGACCTGTGATAGATGGTTAAAAGGAGGGATTCCGAAAGAAGGGAGCATGAGACAGTCAGGTGTTGATTAAAAAATCAATCTATTGATTGTTTGAAGAAATTATTACATTTGCCATTCTAATGGTAACATGGCATTTTGTCAAGTGGGGATTTTGAAATATTGGCTTAGTTACTTTTAGTCTAGTCACTATAGAGAATATCAGAAATAATGCTCTGTTCTTCTTTGAGAATTAAGAAAATTGTTCTACAAACCTATGATCATGGGAACAAAGAATTTAGACAACTTGGATCATACCTTGGTGTGACTTCGGCGATTGATTTAAATGCAAGGTGCATAGAGCTTGACAAAAGCCATGCATTTCTGAATAATGAAATCCTATGGTTCTGATCAGATGATTCGAAGGACAATATGCTTAAGTGGGCGGCTTATTTTCCGGCCCATGCCTGGTGGATGGATTCCTCAGAAGCCGTAGCTGGCATACCCACACGTGTTGCTGACAACAAAGAATCTACTGTTTATTTTCTCTCTGCTTGTAGCTCTTAATATCCGACCCAGGATATCTTATTGGCCGGGAAGGGGCTCTTTATGGATCAGAGCGCGTCTAGACACTACATAGAATATTGAAAGTTTCAACATATTTACCCCTTATAAGCCAAAAAATGCACATTGACAGATGCCCAGGTGATATTTACAGATTTAGCTTTCCGAGCAGCAGTTGATTACAGAGAGCTAAGCTTCCATGACGAGCAGCAACCCGGCAATAGAATTTTATTATTTGACGTGTAGCAGGATAGGTGGTCGAAGTGCTGGTTAGGGGAAGGAATTGGGGTGAGAGGATAGTGTTAAGAAATATCCAAACGACTAAACTTGTCAAAGGCGAGCGGAAGTTACATTTCTTGGTAAGTCTAATAAGCTTCTGCATTTTTAACCCTAAAGGGCTTCACAGATCAAAAAGGTTTCTGGATATCAGAACTCAAATGTAGAGCTGCTTACACGCTACAGAATCAAAATATTAACATTCTACACTCGAAGGGTCACTAGTAATATAATATCTAAGAATAAAAACGGAGAATTTGTTCTTGGATGTAAGGGGTTAAAGCTGTCATCAATCTGAATGGTGGGAGGCTCTCCGCTCACATTCCTCTACCACAATGCACCTTCCTTACCCCGAGTTACTGTCAAGAATGTGTATAGAGCCATTTTATCCGAGCAATGAAATATATCAATATATTAAGTTATAGATAGCTAGGTATTAAACTACCTACCACGAGCAGGCTATATAAGACGCTACCCTCATCTTAAAAGAGTCCCTCCTCATCATTTGGAATCCATACAGACTATTTCTTACACTCATATTCATCAAGAAGATATCTGTCAAGATGCAGTTCTCTCTCCTTACTCTTTTGACCATCTGTGCCTCTGTCACTGCACTGCCTGGGTTGGCTGATCTCAGTGGCGGATGTGACCAGGCGGCCTGCCAGCGTATCGTATGAAAATACTTCACCAGGTGTCTATCTTGATACGAAGACTAATTACCCTTTGTAGTGTCAGCAAAACAGCCACTATAGTGCTTCCGAAGGAAGCGCAAAGGGTAGCAATGCGAACGGGTCGGGCTGGTCGAACCAAAACACTGAGTGAGTCTCCGGTTATTCATTGAGATCAGTCCAGCGATAATGACTAATGGTGTTAGCTCCTGCAAATGCGAATGCAAACCGTCAACGACTACCGGCTCTTGGTGTACAGCAACAACTACAGCAACCGCTACGTCCACCATCACCATCACGGATGCCATCACCACTACGCACACGGTCACCCGCACGGATACCCGCACGGATACCCGCACGGATACCATCACCAGTACAGACTCTGTCACCACTACAGACACTATTACAGCTACGGCTACAATCACCAATACGGACTCTGTCACCACTACAGACACTATTACAGCTACGGCTACGGCTACAATCACCAATACAGACTCTGTCACCACTACAGACACTATTACAGCTACGGCTACAATCACCAAAACAGCCACTTCCACTCGCACGGTGACAACTACCTCTACCCATGGCAGTGGAAACTGGTAATTTGCGACATCCTTACTTCCGATGAGAATTTGAATCGCATGTGGAAGTGATAGGGTAGAAGATTCAACTCTTCGATGACAGTGAATACTACCATGGTCTTCCATGCACTTGAATTCAACTTCATATTATATTTTTAATCTCATTTCTCGCAACCTTCTGAGTGATCTTACGCTTGCATCCCTACTAAAGGGTATAATTGGCATTTTTAGGGAGAGTGTCGTTATCTCATTGCTTTTCGTTACCTTAATCAAGTGGAAAGCCTTTTTGACTAGATAAATTTCCATGCTAAGTAGAGTTTTCGACCATTGATAAATATTATCATGACTGCTACTCTATTTTTAATGAGGTCTCTACAAGATGCATGCAATATGGAGACCCCAAGCTCCAGAAGCGCTGAGTTGCTTCGGTACTTTCACATTTAAAATGAAAGTTCTGAAATTTATCACTTAAAGTCTGCGTGGAAACGCTGGAAACGCAATTAGACTACACTCCAAAGTCCCAGTGGGGGAGTAGATCTCGCCAGGCGCGGAGTAAGCGTCCCCCACTCGGTAGATACGGGGCTACGAACGAGTCCTCCACTTCCCTTTGCAACCGCAGTCTGGGGAAGCGGGGAAGTTGGTGGGTCAGCTGTCAAACGGATTGAATTTTTGCAAAGTCTAATACGCAAGATCTCATTGGTCAGTGACAACGAAACTAGAATGACATATTAAGGATTTATACGTGGCTAAAGAAAAAGCCTGCGGGGGAGGAAAGCGTCTCCAGCTTAGGGAGCCGAAAAAAATGGGGGAAACAAATTCTATTAAATATCTAGGCCATCTCTGGACTTAACTCGATACCATGCTAGAAATCCAGTGCTCATAATACTCGATTGATTCTATTCAAACCCATTGCTTATTGTTTTCGCCTCTGCCACTCGGTGTCTTGCCAGATACCCGTGGACACAATGATAGATACCGACAAGGCCCATGGTGAGCATGTTGAAGTGGTGGATAATGAGCTGTCTAGTCAGGAATTGGTTGAGATAGTCAAGGTAATGGGAACTGTGAAGTTGACCGAAGATCAAATTGTTTATATTCCAACGCCAACGGCGGATCCACGAGGTACGGCAAACACCAAAATGGAGTCTAACATTTGAGGGTCCTGGAGCTTACTTGGCAAAGACCCACTAAACATGCCACTATGGCAGAAAACAGTGGTTCTCGTTGTGATATCTACTTGTAAGTCTTTGAGTCACTGCTCCGCCATATCCATGCTAAAGTCCCATTTCAGTTTCAACGTTAGGAGTCGCCCTCGTCTCTGGATTCGGTGGAATATTGACCTTCTATATCCCCGAATACACTGCGGCCGGCAAGGACTATGCAGACATTACTGCGTTAATGACATACCCAACTCTTTTTATGTAAACACCTACATACATCCTTTCTTCCTGGCCACAAGCTAACATTTACTAGGGGAATTGGAAATCTCATAGGAATGCCTCTCGCCATTGGCGTCGGTCGGCGGATTGTTATATTGGGCTTCACTCTGGTCCTCATACTTGGAGCTGCTTTATGCGCCATCGCCAAGACATATCAATGGCATCTTGCTGCTCGTATGATTCTGGGATTGTGTGCGGGACAGAGTGAGGCCTTGGTTCCAATGATTACTCAGGTGCCCCCTACATCCTTCGAAGCCAAACTCACTGAGTGAAGGATTGCACTGATTTATCTTTTACCAGGAACTGTTCTTCCTGCACGAGAGAAGCAAATGTCTTATGGCTCAACAGGCCATCCAAGTAGTCTTGACCACTATCTATGTTCTCTTCGGGAGTCCCATCGCAGGAGCTATCACACCGGCAGGCTGGTACTGGCTCGGAGCTGGACTAGCAGGGCTTCAGTTCCTACTCGCTTTTTTCCTCCTCCCCGAGACAAAATATGACCGAGATCACGCTGCATACCAAGAAGATTCAGTATCGGAAAAATTAGGCAAATCGGATCTCGAAGCTAATACCAAGCTCAAATCTACTTCGAAAGTATGCAAAGTGAAGCCACCTCTTGACTACGTGCATTATGAGGCGCGTACCTGGAAATCAGATATGCGGCTCTGGATCGGTGAACCCGAGTGGCACAAAGTAGCCGACGTGCTCAAAGTGAGTTCTCTCCATACATGCCTCCCACATGAGCTGCATAATCTAATATACCGACTTCATGATTAGCAAACCTTCCAATTACTGTTCTTCCCAAATGTCTTCTGGGCTCTGTGCATAAACGGCCTAACAATAGGCGTAAATATCGCCATCGGAACCACATACGGCACAATCCTAACAGGTACCCCATATAACTGGCCAGACACAAGTACCAGCTACGTGAACTGCGGACAGATCATCGTTGCGCTAGTAGGCCTCCCACTATTCGGTTTCGGATCGGACTCATTGATCCGCTGGCGCGCACAACGCAACAACGGCATGCACGAGCCAGAGACTAGGCTTATTCCGCTCATTTTCCCCATTATAATTGGATGCTTTACTGCGGTACTTTATGGACAAGGTGCATCGCATCCGGAGCAGTATCACTGGTTTGTATATGTGTGGGCGGTGGCGGGATATTATCTCTGCTTTGTGGGTGCGAATATTGTGGCGATTACATACTTGTTGGATAGTTATCCCGGGAGTTCGGGGCCACTGCTGATTATCATTTGTGCTTTTCGAGGGTTTATTTCGTTTGGAACGAGTTATGGAACAAGTGCCTTTGTGACGAGGAGTGGGTATGATGGAGCGTTTGGCATTTTTGGGGCTTTGACGGCTGTTTTGGGCCTGTTGGGTTTGCCAGTTTATTTTTGGGGGAAGAATATTCGACATTTTACCGGGAGGTTCACTAAGAGTAAAACGGATTGAGGGTTGAAAAGACTGAACTGAAGTGGAATGCTCGCTTTGATTAGGAGGATATTTCCGATGCTCATTCATATTGTCAAGTTAGGTCGTATATCATGAAGCCGTATTCTGGTTGAACAATGGATGCAATGTCTAATCAAAAACCGCTCATATGCACATGTCATCTCCCCCCCGTTGACTCTTCCTTTCGAGGAAAGGCACTTCGTTCGAATCACTGTAGTGACCGAGGCTAGTCTTCCAATAAGTCCATTCCAACTCCCTTCAGTGCACCAACTGCCCATTCAGGGTATTTTGACTTATCGCCTTGATAGATTTTGGAGAAGAACTCGCGAATAAAAGCTGGGTACCGGTCTTCGAGAATAGCTTGCCGCACTCTCCCCATCAAGGTCAGCATAAAGTGGACGTTATGCATTGTGAGTCTGGATGTGTTAGCGATGAACCTCTATATTAATCATGGTCAGATCTTACAGATGAGCACCAACTGTCTCCTTCGCGGTGACATGGTGCATGTAGGCCTTGGTGAGCCCGAGACCTCCTTTGTCGACAGGAAGACAGCATGTGCAGGTACAACCCTCTTCAATTGGAGAAAAGTCTGTCTCAAAGGATTTATGGCGTAGATTCACTGTGCCGGACGTGAGGATTGCTTGTCCAAATCGCTGATATTTATGAGCATGTGGATGAATACAAGATGGTTGATCAGACGTACCGCGGTTCTTGTTGGCCACACACAATCAAACATATCCGCTCCAAGAGCCACTGCCACGACAATATCTTCAGGGTATCCCTAGACGATGTGAGTTGAAGACGGGGAAGCGAGACATTGGTTATAGAAAACATACCACTCCCATCACGTATCTAGGTTTGTGTTCGGGAAGAAGTCCAGTGCAAGTATCCACCCTGGAAAAGTTAGCACCAGCCAAAGCTCCGCAAAAGAATGAACCACTTACACCTTACAGAACTCCTGTTTGTCCTCACCTCCCGACAAACCACCAATAGCAATTCCAGGAGTATCACGAGCCACCATTTCTTCGCAGCACTGTTTCCGAAGCTCCAAATCTAGACCTCCCTGAATGATACAGAAGAGATTTTGTCTTTCAGGGTATTTGTGCGCATCTATGCAGCGATCCAACCATCGCACAGAGCGCTCCATAGCCTCTTTAATCCGAGCATGATCTGGGGAGGTAGTAGCAATGACATCGTCTAATTGCATAATGATATCTGAGCCAATAGAGTTCTGAAGTCCAATGGAGTGTTCGGGAGTGAGAAGCCTGCTTGATAGTCAGTTATCTGCGTATCCATTCGTGACCACAATGGAGGATAGCGCATCATACATAGGTTCGCCATCATGAGGACTGAGGAACCGCACACCTTCCTCGGTCACAGTAGCCAATTTAAGCAGAGACACCATCTGGAAACTTCAGGCCACAATGGACTGGTTAGCCAAGTCACTTATCCTCTCTGCGCGAATATGATTGCTCACCCTCCACTGTCGGTCAAAAGATTCCGATCCCATCCTTGCAACTTGTGCGCGCCACCAACTGAGTCCAAAACTTCCTGACCCGGTTTTAATCCAAGGTGGTATGTATTATTGAGACACAGCATGCATCCCGTATCCCGCAATTGGTCGTAAGTCAGGCCTTTAAGAGATGCCTGTGTCGCGACAGGCATAAAGATCGGGAGAGGAACAGAGCCATGGGGGAGGTGAAGTGTGCTTGCGCGAGCTTTTGTGGTCTATCCAAAAATGAAAATTAAAGTCAGCGAAAGTCCTGTCGAGGCTTGGAGGGGCAGAAATCATACCGAGCACTTCGCGTGCCGCTCAAATGTCAATGCAGAGGGCTTGGACTCGCCATTTGGCGCAGTGGTGGTGGTCATTTTGGCGATTTGAACAGGCAGTGCCACGCGGGTATTCCTAAAGAGTGATCTGGCCAGCGACTGGCGTTGCATGGAGGGAATTGTCACAGACGCAGTATTTGCGATGCGATCAGGAACGGTATCGCGATAAGGTGTTTGTTTGGTTTGCATACCGGCCAAAATTTGGTTCAAGTATAGCAATGTTTACTTGTGAAGCAGAAGTATATTACTAGAGTTTACTGTCCAGAAATCTCACTATTATTATTTTTGAATAGATGCTATTGTATCTTCTAATCACGATTTACAGTCTTCTTCCCACGATTAGGGACAAGACCCTTATTCCAAGGTTTCCTTTTGATTTTCAGATGCGGATTAGAATTTATCCACTATTCTAATCGACATAGTTATCTGTAAGGTCAAGCACATCAACTTGGTTATTTACTATCCCTGAGTTGATCATGGATTCCAGCCGAAGTCGGTGACCCGGGGGTTCGGAGAATCGCCGATCCCCAGTGCGGGATGAAATGCGGGGGGTACATTGTCCGGGGTTCAGGGACGACTAAATGCCGAGAAAAACAAAAGTAGCAAACAAAGAGGGGGGAGAATCAGCTCCCCCAAACATTCCAGAGACTTTTGTGCGGTCTGATCCACAGCTTTCCTGCAACTTGCACCACATCATGGCCGAAAAATACCCAGAAGATATAGAGCATGCGGTAACAGTAAGCTCCACAACAAGCCTGAGCTTGGATGAGAGTTTTTGTGGCTGATTTGGCCCAGAGTTCGGACCTTGATTCCAATGATCCGGTTCTTGATGCGCGCGAGAAGACTTTGGTATGGAAACAGGATTTAAGGATCGTTCCCTTGTGTGCAGCGATTTACCTGCTATGTTATTTGGATCGGTCTAATATCGGTGTGTTTGGGACTCAGAATTGAGTCCGTCCAAGATGGAGACTAATTCATCGCAGGAAATGCTAAAATTCTGAACGAGGATACTGGTAATGATCTTCTCACAGAGACGGGCATGACCTCTTACCAGTATACGTGAGTAACTCTAATTATGTACTGTTGAACATGGTAAACTGACCCAATTAGAATTGCATTAATGGTCTTCCTCATTGCCTATGCATTATTCGAAGTACCGTCAAACTATTTTTTGAAGAAGCTCAGGCCTAGTGTAAGCTTCATTTTATCGAATTCCAAAATACTAAGATATCATACTGAACATTACCAGCGATGGATTGCCTTCCTCATGCTATCATGGGGGGCAATAACAATGGGCCTAGGTGGCGCTCATACCTACGCCCAAGTGACCGGTATCCGTTTCCTACTGGGTGTGGTGGAAGCAGGACTGTTCCCGGGATTCGTTTACTATCTGACCTTTTGGTACCGAAATTCCGAACGATCAATGCGGGTGGCCTTGATCCTGGCCTCTGCAACACTAGCCGGTGCTTTTGGTGGCGCGATCGCGTATGGCGTAGGTCATATGAACGGAGCACACGGGCTCTCCGCTTGGCGATGGCTATTCATCATTGAAGGAGCGCCCTCCTGTGCGTCCTCTGTTTTGGTTTGGTTCTTTTTGCCAGATTATCCCGAGACTGCGCCTTGGCTTTCTACTGAGGAGAAGGAGCTGGCGGCGTATCGGCTACAAGCCGAGGGATCACACGGTTCTGCGAGTGCCATGTCTTGGGCAGATGCGAAAGCTGTGCTTGTCGATTGGCGTTTGTATGCTCATTATGCGGTACGTTGCTGGTGTGGAAAGGATTGTGTGAGATACACTCAACTCATGCGTCTTGTTAGGTCTACTTTGGCATCTCCACTCCATTTTCGAGTCTCTCACTTTTTACTCCTGCTATCACTGCGGGTTTGGGCTATTCTAATCTACGAGCACAGCTCATGACGGTGCCGCCGTACGCAGTAGCATACGTTGTGACTGTAGCAGTTGCATGGTCAGCAGATCACTTTAATAGGTTTGTCCCGTCTGCCATCAACTTAAATAGTAGTAGCGATCAAGCTGACCATTCAAGCCGCGGTCTCCACTCCGCCCTTTTCGCCTTTATTGGCGCAATGGGCTTCCTAGCCTCGGCCGTTCTTCCAGCAGAAGCATATCTCGTAAGTTCCCCGGAAATAAACATCTAAATCGAGCTCAACAATCGGTACTAACAGATCCCAGCATCGCTACGGCTGCCTCATCGTCGCAGCGGCCGGAGCATTCGCCTGCATCCCCCCACTCCTCGGCTGGCTATCATCGAATCTCCGATCGACGGCCGGAGCAGGTCTGGCCATTGCACTAAACATCTCATTCGGGGCACCGGGCCAAATCGTTGGGGTGTGGATCTATAAATCTGATGAAGAAAAGAAGGGATATCCGACAGGCCACTGGACCAATGCCGCCTTACTTCTTTTTGTGGCGACTGGATGTATCCTCTTGAGACTGTATTATGGGTGGAGAAATAGACGGGGTAATTCGGATGGAAGCGGGAAGAAATTTGCATATTAGATAGCTCATCTAGGTGGGTCTGGGATATGACAAATGACTCGGAATTTGACCTGGAAGCGGAGCGGCGGGGGATTTATGACGTGTGGCGGTATGCAGGTGGTATATAATTTGTCTGTAGCTTTGTTCCAAATATATAGACTTGCTGCTACAAAGATTTGATAGATATCGACATAATTTCGGGAGATGTGCCTTTGTGGCGAGGTATCATAAGTTGACACTGTCTATGGTACAGATGTAAGGGGCTTGAGATGCAAGGTTTCGGGATGTGTCCTACAACTTTGACGGGACCCACGTTGAAATCCAGGTCAAAATATCAAGCTAATAATCCATAAGTCCTGCTGTAGGGAGTAGACACTCAATAGATGAGGAAATCTTCGAAGGTTTGCATCCGATGGCCAAGGTGTATCTCTAGCAGCCGCCGCCGCCGCCACCACCACCCCCGCTACCAGCAGCTGCGGCTGCGGCACCAACCCAAGCAGAATTGTGAGCATTATTTCTGGCTCGGCGCTTCTTTTTAACTTTGTAGTATTCCTCAAGTGCCCTCCGATATCTGTCCTGATCGTGAAGATATCTATCGTAGTTATTGCCGTATGCCTCCCGGCGAGGAGGTTGAGGTTTCAACGCATGTCCAAAACACATTTTCGAAACTCGTGATTTCAAGATTTTCTTTTTAGTTATTGGAGCTTTGATTTCAATGTCGAGAATCAAATTTTAGAAGTCAAGGTTCTGGCGATACTGCCAATTCGCGTAGGGTGGTGAAGTCGCAGTGGATTGTTGAAGCGCTTTACACCGTACATCAGGAGATATTCTCTTATAATGGTTCTCCGACGACGACACAGCCCAGCCCCCCACCCCACCCGAACAAGGCTGAGCATGACTCGGGCAACATCTTGGGGCGTGGCCCCGGGTCTTCGTCAGGGGCGGCTTGTCAGGGATGGAAAGTGATTGGCGGATCCCCAACAATTAGTGTTCAGGAGGTATTTAGGCAGTGAAGTATAGCCTCACAGGGAAAGATTAACCATCGAATACATAAGAGATTTAATTGGTTCAGAGGGGTTTAGTTCCCATTAGCCTTTTTATCTATTTTTATTTTTCACTTTTTTTTTGGGAGGGCCTCGTGTTAGATTTGGAGAGTCGGGGCCGGGGCTTATTGCTCAGGCGGTTGTCGTGGGATTCCACGATTCGTTCGTAAAGTTTTCCAATACCATTAAGAGTCATTATAAACCTTGGAAATCTATTCCGAAAATCTCATAATTTTTTTGATCGGGGCTTTCTTCGCTCTGACCTTGATGGAAAGCTAAAGCCATAGCACGACATCTCGGAGAATTTCTTGTTTGCCATGCACATGGCAACGTTACACAAACCTAAGCCTTAGTTTATTTCCAAAGCTACAGTGATGAAGATATGTCGGGATAGCCACCGGGCCTTGCAAAGAGCAGCGAGTTCAAATTTCCAATAAACATAGGAAATGTGATCTGATTAGAAAATGTCCTGTCGATAATTGTTATGGCCGAAGCGATGTCAACCAATTTGGTGAAATGCACCCTGAAACCTGACAGTTGATACCAGGTCCAAGGCAGGGAAGAAGAAAGGAAGAGACAAAGGGAAACAGCTTAAACGATCAAATCCAAAATCCAAATCCCAAATCCCGAAACCGTACAATATTCCAATGAAAACTCCCGTATCAAACCCACACCTAAAGCTATACCAAATCGAAGTAAAATAAATCAAACAAGCAAGCAAAGGTGCTTTTATGCTTGGAATAGAAGTAAAATAAATCTCAAGCCTCGCCTTTCCAAGGTTCCCGTTCCTGGATCTCATACATTCACCACATCGATTGCAGTGGTTTCGTGCCTGGTTTGAAATGTGGATGACCGTGTTTCCGTTTCAGGTAACACAGACGCATGTAGTGCTCCAGAAAAAAAAACGATAGCAATGCCAAGCCTAGTCCCGTCTGGGTGATGTCACTGGAACTAGGGAGTATAAGGTAGCGGAATCCCCGTACGTATTCGTCGACAGGTGCCCGGGATTGAAGAAATACTACGACCCTGGGTGCAGATAGACACAGTCTTCTTTCGGGCCATGGTCATGCGGGTGGCTGGCGGGACATCTTCACCGATTCCATTTCCACCAGTGGCGAGAATCACGGTACGCACAGACGGCAGACTAGAAGGATATTCCTGGTCATGTCAATCCAGTCCAGCCCAATGCATCCAATCCAGTTCAGTCCAGTCCACCTCTGATTCTCATGAAGGCCATGGGATCGGCTCAAAATCTGCCTTGTTCGGGAAATTCACAGAACAGCGGTATCGCTATCAACTGTAAGGTTTCAAAATCCACCGCACCACAAGCCGGGAAATTGGGAGAAGACACCGTTCCTGGGGTAGTTGGAATTGAGTTGGTATCACAACACAACGAGAAGTCGCACAAAACGAAGCCCGGGTTGCAGGATATTGAGAACGTTGGTTCGAAGAAGAAGTCAATCCATGGGGCCAAGGGGGCCTCATGAACACATCCCAATTCAAGCATATCTTTTCGTCCTTTTTATTTGCTTGTGTTTCCTGCTCCTCTGCCCGAATCCACGTCATCCTAAGTCGCGGTGTTCGAACGGTGAAGAAACTTCCTTGCAATTCTCTTTGCAGAAAGCCAATAGTCGACCTTTCACCCGGGGAATAGGGCACGCATATCCGGGACTCGAGGAAGGCAAAAAAATGGCGTTCGTCGCAGGAGGGGAGTGAGGTGTGGTGAGTGGTGATTTTTTCGACCTGCATTGCGCATAAACAACGAACAAATGAGAGCAAAAGCAAGGACCTGTGTGTTGCTGTGGGCCGCACAATGCGCAGGAGCAGCATGAACACGAGAAAAAATAATTAAAAAGCCAAAAATTGAAAAACCAAGGAACAAGATTCTCAAGAAACAATGAGAACTTCGCAGGTCAACACGCACATCAGCGCACATTCGAATAAAAACACAAACAGAATGCCTCCCGCACAAAAGAAAATATTCAAGTCATAGATAGAGAAAATCAAGCCCCGCTGCTACTACCGAAGTCCTGTCGCCAGACCTGACCTGGGTGGACGGTGGGCACACGAGTTTGGTTCTGCAGCTGTAGGAGGGCGACTTCGGCGGCATCCTCTTTGGCATTGTTGATGTATTGGCCATCATACCAATAGCGAGCGGCAATATTACGGCCTTGGACGAGGACGGTACTAGACCAGGCGGTTCGACCTCCTGCATTTTCGACGCAAGGGCGATTAGCATCCGCTGTCAAGCTCTCGGAACTAAAAGTCGGTGTGCGGGTTCTTCTCCGTAGCTCCACACCTGCAATGCCGACGCAGTGGTCAAAGACAAGGCAGGGTATGAAGCCAAGACAATCAAACATATAGGCAAAAAGAGTAGGTATAGCGGGGTTCTTGGGATGAAAAGACGGTGGGAGGGAAGGAAACAAAGGGAAACGGGGTAGGTACCTCGCCGATCGGAGACAATATTGAAGATAGGGGTTGCTAGTTTAGTGCGTCTGCAGTGGTCTTCAAGTTGGTCAGCTGAATGAGCTCTCGGAATCCAGAATTCTCTCCCTGGGTCCTTTAATAGGTTTGGTTTGGGCTTACCTAAGAGTCGGTCCTGCCACGGTGATGGGAGATTGGAAGAACTGGCTGGCAGTGACATGATTCAATGTAGTAAATGAATGAATGAAAGCTAAGACCAAAGCTCTGTCTCAATTGAGATCAATTGAGAATCAATGGAAGAGGAATGTAGAGTAGCGAGTACAAACGATGAAGGAAGCAGATGAAATCCAGGAGTAAATATAAAGAAATGCAAGCTCAATGGACCGGGAATCTTGCGTGACCTTTTTAAATGCCCCTCGGTGATGGACATGCGGGGAGTCATATAAACGGTGGGCCATTATCATCAACATAAAATCAAATAATAAATTGACCCGAATGGGAATTTTTTCCATTCGGGTTTCATCCAATCCCCCTCTTTTCTTTTATTTTTTGACAAACATGGAGCCTAACGGGAAAACCCAACTAACCAAACGGGCTTATGCATAGTAATGGGTACATGGCACAGCGTCAGCCTGAGTACCCCCTCCCTATTCACTGGTGCGGGACATGCGGATCATTTTGAGGCTGCAAGCTGGAACGGGCCGGCGCACGACCAGACCAACCCTTGAAGAAACGCTAGGACGCCGTAAGGGTTAAAGAAAGATTGTTAGGATGTCCCACTGCAGAAATCCAGCCCACAATGAATAATGTGACAGCCATTCATCTACTTAGGCAAGGGAGAAGGTCGGGAAAAAAAATCAGAGAATTAGGGAAAAAAATGGAAAAAAAAACTTGGCTAGTCTCGGAGAAGAACACCGAAAAATCAAGAACAAGATCCAGATCCAGACCTAGACCCATATGCAAAAAATACATCAAAGTGAACAGGGGCAATAGAGAAAGAATCAAATCAAAAAAAAGAGAAAATATTCAATACCTAAAATGACGGGGACGTTCAGGATTGGATGAAGCGATGAACAACTCAGAGAACCCCACGTTGATAATATTGTGCCGCCCCGTCACTGCCTCATCGTCCAGGCATTAAAAGCCAAAGTGAGGTTAGGTTGAGTTGGTGCATGGACGTGTACCAAATTGGTGGGAATAGTTTAGTTTCTGGAACAGAAACCCTGTGTATGAATTGCATGGTGGCGGAAGATATGTCTGTGGGTGATCTCTGCCCAAGCGGAGCCGGAGCAGGGCTTTGTCCCCGTAGGTTATGACGAATGGCTCTGATGCCCAAAAGTACCGGGAAAGCGAAAATGAAAAGAGGAAAAAAAAATAAAATAAAAATAAAAATCTACTCCAAGACCCTGGTATATTCACCAATATGCCAAACCCAAAATCCATGAGAATATAGATTAGTCGGGCTGCATAAAAGAAAAATAATAAGATAAAATAAAAAATAACAACTCATGAAGCTAGGTATTGCCAGCTCATCGGATTGTAAAAAGACCCTTGCCATGACAAGGAAGTTCACATTCTGACATTCTCCTCTCTTTTCCGAGGTATCTGAAAAAGGAAAATTGAAAGGTGGAGTTAGCTAGGACCCGTCAACCACCGGGCCGCTTTGCAGATAGTGACTAGGATCAACTACCATGGAAACGAACATCCGAATTATCCCCAAAAATAACATGGACAACAAATAATAAGCCATTTGGGGAGGCCCAAGGAACGCCAGTTCGCTACCACCTGTGCCACAATCTGCATCTCCACATCTCCACGACGTACGTCAGGTCTCTACAGCTAGGGCCATCGGTACCAATAATGCATGTAGGTCATACCTAGTCCAAGCTCCTCTCGAACCGCTGGCCCTGCATCGCAACCACCCGTGAAGTAGTGGGGGCCAACAAAGAACAAAGACTACACGAAGAAGAACCTTCAAACCAGGAAATAAAATCAACCCAAGTAGATTACACATTAGAAATCACTCTCGCCTCAGAACTACATTCCAGTCGGAAGACCCGGGTCCGATTCGCCGCATTTTGGCAAAGCGATCAAGTTGGGCACTCATACATTGCAGTATGATGATTCTACTACCTGCTAACGTCGTGGCCGTGCGGTGCGGTTCCATGGTTCCAAGCCTCCATGATACATGGTTCATCATGCGGCTATAAAGCCGCCCGGTAGACGAAACTAGCTCGAGGAGTGGGAACACAATAGAAAAACAACCGAGACTAACGTTTGGTTCTGGGCCAACGTTTCACGAGTTCCCAGTAAGCGCCTTTGCCCCGCACAAGCTTAATCAAGGACTCAGGCAGCACCAGGGTTCTTGTCTCAGTACTTGGGCGTTGAAAAAGATTCATTCGGAGCCAATCGATTGATCGGGCTAGAATATAAATAGACCGATTTTGATGGGCTGGGGTTTAGTTTTAATTTGAAGTGGAGGTTTTCTTCACTGGATCCATGGTTCACGCTCGCGCTAGCGGGGGGTTCTCCTCCTACATCCGGCGATAGCTTTGTCCACGGGTAAATGTAGATTGATTACGCCTTCCTTCTCACTAGCTTGGGTTATCCTTGTCGGACTCTGTCGGTGAGGCTAGAAAATTGACAACAATGCAACAGAAGCAAATACATTCCAGTTCAGCTAGCTTATCCTGGTCTGATGAGAAGCGGTCAGGCTTTTCAACTACAACGGTATGCATCGCCAACAGAGCAGCGCAGGACGAGGTCATGTATGCAAGTCCTGAAAAAGGGAATATTGATGAGAAGACAACAATTATATTGAACCATGGACGAAGGCGAAAAAAAATATATAAGTCAAAAAAAATCATGATCCTGGATGTCAATGCTTGGTGAAAAAAAAGATGATGCCACATAACCCGCTGTTTCGTTTCCAATGTTTCCAATTCCAAGAGATGAGCCGCCCAACGCCTTCCAAGCCTCCGTAAATGCTATCCAATGGATAAAAATCGGACTAGGTCGGATGGGTTTCCGACGCACCTTCGCCTGACATGATCCCAAAGTATACGACGACAAGGAAGAAAAAAAGAAAAAAAAAGGACCCGCAATATGAGGGGAAGAATAGCAAATACAGCAACTTCCCCCAAAAAAAATCATCATGACCCTGTCGTAAACATCGTAATCGCATCTAGACCAGATGCAGATCAGGTGAAGAGAGAAAAAAAAGATTTCCCAATGAAGAAAAATAATTGCCATCCAAGCCAAAGCCAGCTCATAGCTCACAGCTCATGGGTGTCTCATGATTCATGCATCTCATATGTACTGTACCTGTTCTTGTCGAAATGGATCGCCAATCCCCGCCTACCCTAGGCTGATCCCCTTCGTTGGAGGACCTCGCCGATCAGTCGACGTGGGCCCATGCGTTCCAGACTTTTAGTGAGCGAGGATCGTGCGGGGAGGATCCATGGAACGCGGCGCTCGTGATGCCAGCGGCGACGAATACAATCGTCCACGAGAGCCACTAGTCCTGTTGCGACAATGACGCTAAAAAGGAACCGGTTCATCAGCCTCGCTATCGCCCTGAAATGCAGCCACTGCAATCTGTAACGGATAGTGGAGCTGAGAGGTGGGAGGGGTAATGAAGGACAGGGGTGCATGGTGTTTTGTTGAGTTGAAGAGTGGGACTATGATGAGGCTAGACTAGAGGGGATGTGATAGGATGGGGAAAAGAAAACAAGGGATGCGAACGCGACTTACTCGGCAATGTCAGGCATCCTTTCATAAACGGATGTGTCGCTGATCCACAACGAACACGGTGGTACCCAGCCACCTTTGCTTTCCTCCTCGACCGCTTCCAGGGGTGTCATGATCTCCGGGACCATGTGGGCGATTGTCTTGGATGTGCGCGTATCAACGAGGTAGTACGACACTTCACGCAGATCGCCCTCTTTCCGGAATTCGCGCCGCCACTGGTACTTCGTGGACCAGTATTCATATTCGTACCGTTTCGCTGCACCAGTACCCCGTCGTCGAAGTTCCACATGAGCGTAGTTGGAGAATTCCATCAAAATGGTATCTCCGAGCGCTGGTCCCTTCTCACTCATTGATCCTCCTTCATCACTCGTTGACCGGTGATGTTGTTTTTCGAATCCTGAATGCTGGCGCTTGAGATCGCCCGCACATGGCGCTGGATGGCCACTCGATCCCGGTCGAAAGCTGGCTAGTACGCTACTCAATGAGCGGCGGCGTTGTCCTGAACCGCTGTTGAGGACGGAGGTCGCTTCTTTCCGGGTTGAATGACATACTTCTCGGCCCGAGTCGCGGCAATAGCGGCGCAAGGAGAATTTCCGTGAGAAGAGATCATACATGCGAAGATGGAAGAGGATCACGTCTTGTTGGTATCCGCCACGGCGGGGAACGACCGTGTCTACACGTAAGTTCATGTTTCCGTCAATCGTTGCATCGTCATGTCGGATGAGTAATCTTCGCGTTGAGGGAAATAATGTTGCAAAGGAAGAAGGCGTTGAGGAGAGTGCATCAGTTGGAAAAAAGCTTTCTTGGCGGTCATCGACTTCATACATTGGCTCTTCTGGGGGGATGTTGGCCGCGGATCGGGTAGTCGATGCATATGTTGAGACTGAATCACGAGGTTCATCATCTTCAAACTCTTCGTGCTGGTGACGGTGCTTCGCTGAGACGGTGCCAGCACTGAACAGCGTTGGTGTTGTACTTTTTGTCTGGATAGAGCCATTTGTGTCCGTCGAGCTCGAACTGCCACCACTCCCTGCCCGGTCTTGACATGATTTATAGGAACCCATGACTGTAGTTCTGTTGTACAGCCTTGTAGATAAACCCTTAGTTGGATGGCGATAGGATCCGGACAAAAATTGATGTGGTTAGGTGAAAAGAAAGCTAGGATCACGCTTTTACAGCGATAGGATCAGGATAAAGATCTCCAGAAATTCGAAACACGACTTAGATACCAAGTCGATCTTCCGCGACGCAATAAATACGACAGTGGGGTCGTCAGATTCCCATGACGCACTAGGGCCACTTCAGAGGGCTGGCATGAGAAGGGAGAGAATTCGGGAGATTCCACGCGAGAAACGATCAGGGGTATATCGGAGAGAATAGGCCTAGTCCAGAATCATATGACACTTGAAAGATTGCAGGGATTAAAAGGTTTGGTCCGAAGAAGAATTAGAGAAGGACAGAGAACGAGAGGAAAGGTTCAGGTAGTAAGATCATAAGCCCAACGGGATGGAAAAAGTGGAGAGTTAAGGAGGGGCAGTGTATACCCAAACCACAATTAAAAGAGAATGTGGCAGAGGTATTTGGACTTCTCGTAGGAGTATTTACGCAGTAGTTGGAACAAAGGATGCTAAGAATGAAGGGAATGTCTCCGTCATCCGGTTTTACCTAATGTTTGTCGATCGGGCCTCTACGATGTATTTTCACCAACTTCTCTCCAAATGTTTTCCCTCAGCCAAGTGTGCCTCTCATTTCAAATCTTTTAGGAACCACTCAAAAAATGAGAAGAAAACAAGCAGAAAAAAGAAATTATCGCGTCGTACAGGCAACACCGGCAAGCTGCAACACCTGAACCCGATGAGCGACGAATCAAGCCAAAGACAAGGGGCCAAAATGAGAACCACAAAGCACCAAAAAGCCAGTCGCCTCACCATCGGGAAGCAAGCTGCCTATGAGAATCAAGATATTCCCGGAGATTGCCTAAAACGACCAGTTGTGTGATGCGTCTCCCGATCAAGGCGGTTTAGGTTAACAGCCTGGAAGCAAAAAGCTCGGTGTTTCTGGTGTGGCGGATCTCTATTCGTTGCCGAACCCCCTCCTCACCTTCTGGTATCATGTGTAGTGTGCCTTTCCCCACCACCCTGAACCAGTGAGCGCAGAGCGATCAGTGCATCGAACAGGTCTGGACACGCGGTACGGGCGCAGGCCTTCTGGAAACGGGGCTTCGGCCCCCTCTCCTCCCCGATTATTAAGTCACAGCCAAAGGCTGCAGGGTCTGATCGTCCATTATTTTTCGAACCTGTTCGGGATTTCGTTTCCACTTCGTTTGAAGTTGCATGGGTCGGGCTCGTATAGAATGCCT
Organism: Penicillium sp. 91 TS-2023; assembly: GCA_030710325.1. Lineage (NCBI taxonomy): Eukaryota > Fungi > Ascomycota > Eurotiomycetes > Eurotiales > Aspergillaceae > Penicillium > Penicillium sp. 91 TS-2023. Next base: position 4,852,255 of record JARWGP010000021.1, on the reverse strand, counting down.
GAGACGTCATGGCGGAGACAGTGGGGGCTTCGCGGTCCGATCCGGGACCGATCTTTGGTTTTTGAATGCCGTGGTGATGCTACTCATGTCGGCGTACGCCTTATTATCTATCACCAGGAGGAAGGAATATATTACAGTCTGATATAGACAGGAGGGCACTTTGTGACTTTGTTCTCCTTGGAGTCTGGAACTTACTAGGTTCATTGGTACCTGAAAAAAGTCCCAGGAATGGTTTGGGGAGACGACGACGGAGCCCGACATAGGGCAGGGCAGAACCGAGAGAGTGGTTCCCCCTCATTCCATCGTGCCATCGTGAATCAAATGAACTGCACTCCACAGCATTCATGCTGATCTAAGGTGACGACATACAGTCGGAGATCGATACGCACGGACAGTATAGAAGGTTTGCGGAGAATTTCAATGCGTCAGGTCCGAGAACCTTGGATTGATCTATGACAACACTCGATTCATATCCGCTTCAATCGCAGTTCCAAGTCTACGTCTCACCGCTAGTCTTGTCGTTTGTCTAGGCGCGACACCGTCATCACTGGAATCTTCTACAGGTCCGCGGACGCGCCATAGGGGTAACATTTTCAATGTAACCTTATGTAAACAAGGAGAATCATCCGAACCAACGCTGGACCCTGCCAACATGGCATTATTAAAGTGAACCGGAATATATACCCGAGAAATGTTGAAAGAAAGCAAGTCTACGGAATCTGGCGGGCGCCGAAATCGCAAAAGTCTAGACCTGCGCATAAAGGGGCTGGGGAAGCTCCTCGCCCGGCTGGATCAACTCTGAATGGCAAGCAGGATGGGTAATGAGCCCAGCTCGACTGCTAGGGCCTGGTGGTCGGACACCCACATAGGCTTCCCGACGAGCAGGGGAGCCGACAGTCACAGACCAGGTATACAGCCCATAGTAGGATGCGATGGAGTGCACAAGCCAGCGCCTAAAAAGATGAGGTCAGTGCTCTGAATAATCGAAATGAAACTCCCCCAAAGGCAAACCTACCCAAACGCCGCTCCACGATCATCCACCAAACTCTCAAACACCATCTTCTCGCCATCGCGTTCATGATGTAAGCTTAGCTCTTGACGCATCTGCTCCAGTTTCAGCTTTCGCTCCGGGGAATCATGCATCTGCCCATTGCGGCCAACAAAGACAATCTCGTCCTCTGAGTCATCCTCGGGTGCATCCTGAAGGCCCTCGCTCTGGAGAAACTGCTGCTTCTCGTTCCACTTCCGGATAAAGAGTCGGATATCATCTTCCAGATCTTGAAGCATACCACGAGCAGCCCGCGCGTGCTTCAGTTTCGACCGGAGCTCTTTGGGAACACGGTGCTTCAGACTGGCGGTCTTGGCCGCATGCTTGCGGGCTGATTGATGGTCTGCCATCCTGGCATAGTGGACCTCCCAGAGCGGTGCCAGGTAGTACGGCATTGGATCGTGGCGTGTATAGGTAGGCTCAATGACCCAGTCCTGTGGAGCTGGAGGCTCGGCCCACGGGTTGTGCAACAAGCGGTCTTCAATATGTCAGCTTCCTCGGCCCACCGGATCTTGATCCTCATGGGGACCAGGGAACGAGACACCCACCATTCTCCCAACGCTGCCGTCGGCGACTGCCATCTTTGCCCTTCAGCAAGGCCTCGCGCCGTTTCATGCTATCCTTGCGCTCCGACTCTCGGCGCCGGAAACTGACTGTCGGGATCGAACGTGACTCTGCGGTGGGGTTGGCCAATTTGGCCTGCGGGGAAGGGGAAGGCGGAGCTTCATCGTCGAGAGGAATCGAAAGGGATACGGTTGCGCCCCGCAGCTCTGACCGTGACGGTGTCGTTTCCGCCGCTCCGTTGGCGGGGCGAGACTCCGAGAGGGACAAGTTCTCAAGCGACGCGGAGGCCTGTTCGGTCCACGAGGAGATAGCCATAGTTTGCTGTGGTGACAGGTTTCCCTGTGAAGCTTGGGGTCGTAGTCTCGGATGGATAGCCATTCTGTGTAGGTTAGGTATACAAGGTATGAATAGAGAGGGGGTATAGATGTAAGATTCTAAGGACAAGGACACCCTCGAGACGCGAGATAACAAGATAAAGCGACGCCGGCACGGGAATACAGATAGCGCGTTGATTGGCGGAAAGTGGGCCACTGATAAACCCTAGCCCTGTATGCCTGTTTAGGAAAGAGCGGTTCGAAGTCACGAGAAATCCCGTGACTGTGAACCTCGGTTTCGGATCGTGTCGATTCCTGGTTTACATCTTTCGGATACGATCTGGCCCCATTAAATGGTGGAACAGTTGATAGCAAGGCTCTGGGAATCATCCTAAAGTCCGCACGGTGACTCACGAGAAGAGTTGACTAATCGGGCAAAGTGGAGACAACTCCTCTCCACCCAACAATCCCCGCGCGAAAATCATTCCGTGTGACTTGTATGACTCTATGTGGGGGGTGTGTAATCATGAAGGGGTGACACCATCAAAGAACAGGGAAAAGGTGGATTTAGATGCTTCGTATCATCATAATCAAGGGATAATAGCTATCACTTCCTTCTCTACTTCGAGCAAGGCTGCCTACTTGCTATTAATAACCCTGTTTAGCGCGGGGTCGAAATAGGCAGGAAGGGGCTTGGCGAGCTCCATTCTGCGATACCTAGGCGCATGAAAGCTCGGCCCCCAACCCTGCGGCACTTCTCGACTTCTTTATAACCTCTGTCACCTGCTCATTCCTTCCGATTCGTTATTCGTTATTCTTATTTTTATCTTTTCGACCCTGCAGGCTCAACATGAAGTTCCTGGCACTTGCGTTGAGCGCAACGGTCTCGACCGCCCTGGCTGCGGTTATCCCCCAGGAACCGCTGGGGCCGTCAATCGTCCAAAACACTCAGCAGCCCAAGTGGCTAATTGAGTTGGCCCCATACACCACCCGTTGGGTGACTGAGGAGGAGAAGTGGGCGTTGAAATTGGTAGGTCGCTCAACCAAAAAACCTCTCACCGCCACTAATCGTCTGATTTCGCTGTACAGGATGGAGTGAACTTCATCGATGTGACTGATGAGTTCCAGTCTGGGTCTTACGGTGCTCTTCACACAACGCGCGTGGTTCGGTACCCGGGTCAGATGCAACACACTGAAGCAGTGGTGCCACTGACTGATGAGCTCTCCAAGAGCAACATGAAGGCGAACTTGGAGCATTTTACCTCCTACCACACCCGCTACTACAAGTCACAGACCGGTATCCAGTCTGCTGAATGGCTGCTTGATCAAGTCAGTACCGTGGTGCACGAGTCAGGCGCCAGTAAATACGGCGCGACCGTGGAACGCTTCGACCACCCCTGGGGTCAATTCAGCATCATTGCCCGCGTCCCGGGTCAGACCAACAACACCGTGGTGCTTGGCGCCCACCAGGACAGCATCAACCTGTTCCTCCCCTCAATCCTGGCTGCTCCAGGTGCCGATGACGATGGCAGTGGAACTGTCACGATTCTTGAGTCGTTCCGAACCCTGCTGCGGTCGGAGGCGATTGCCAAGGGTCAGGCAGAAAACACTATCGAATTCCATTGGTATTCTGCAGAGGAGGGAGGCCTTCTGGGCTCTCAGGCCATCTTTTCCAAGTACAAGAAGGACCACCGCGAAATCAAGGCCATGCTCCAGCAGGACATGACTGGCTATGTTCAGGGTACCCTGGATGCTGGCCTGCCCGAGTCAGTGGGTGTCATTGTCGACTACGTCGACCAAGGCCTCACGGCATTCATCAAGGAAGTTATTACCACCGTAAGTGACATGTCATTCATTAACATGCAAAGATCCACTTTTCTGACCTGGCTCCGCTTAGTATTGCGATATCCCTTACGTCGAGACCAAGTGCGGCTATGCCTGTTCCGACCACGCTTCAGCCAGCCGATTCGGCTACCCCTCGGCTTTCGTAATTGAGTCTCAGTTCGAGAATTCGGACAAGAGAATTCACTCGACCGATGACTTGATCAAGTACCTGAGCTTTGATCACATGTTGCAGCATGCCAAGATGAGCTTGGCTTTTGCATATGAGCTGGCATTTGCCCCTTTCTGAGATCAACTTGATAGCGGCCTCTTATGTTTGTCACGTCTTTATTTTCCCTGAACCGGCGTTTTTGAGATATACCTTTGGGCTTTCTTTTTTTTGCAGATCAAGGCGGTCGTAGAATCGTCACTGGTTTGGCATCCGATTCATGTCTCGGTTTGGGACCTGCACCAAACAAGATTAATTATCATACCTATCTCGGTTAAATGTCTTGAATAATTGACAGTACTTTACGTACCTAAAATCCTCTGTTTACCTATATTCGTTCAATGTAGTTGAAACTGGAAACAGGGTTCGATGACGCACTTGGCGGACCCGCACACGTGACGTTATATGAGACAGCGGGATAGACCAAAATATATTTCGACGTTCGCGGCCATTGAGAAGCTTCACACCAGGCGATCACATTTGGCCGGTCCAACTACACCAGGACACGTGCTCTACTATACACCAACCTAATACAGTACCCGGTTATTGTGGCTTACGCAACTTTGGAATTGACCTTGCAAATATCGTGGAAATGAGCTCACACGCCTACACCCAGGAGCTCCACCTGGCTAGCCTGGCTGTCCAGCGAGCCGCGCTCCTCACAAAACAATTACTCTCTGCAGTCGACAAAGGCTCCCTGAGCAAAAGCGATGACTCACCTGTGACAATCGCCGATTTTGCCGCCCAAGCCTCCATTATTGCCGCGATCCACCACACCTTCCCGAACGACGACATTGTCGGTGAGGAAGACGCCACAGCCCTCCGCGAGAACCCCACCCTCCTCGAGCGCACATGGGAGCTCGCTACATCCGTCCATCTGGATGATGAAGCCAGCGAGGCACTTCTATATACCCCACAATCCCGGGAAGAGCTGCTCGATTTGATCGATCTGGGCGCTCGCGGCCAGTGCAGGCGCGGCACGCGGGCATGGACACTTGACCCGGTAGACGGTACCGCGACTTACATTCTCGGACAGCAGTACGCTGTGTGTCTATCGCTCGTTGAAGACGGAGAACAGAAGCTCGGCATTATCGGCTGCCCAAACTTGGATCTCCGGTCCGGGCGCGTGGCGGAGGATCTGGTGGACCGTGACGGATACGGACAGCTTTTGACTGCGATCGCAGGACAAGGAGCATTCATCCAACCCATGGGGACTGGTGCTCTTTTGTCTGGAGAGCAGCTTGAGCGAGTGCCACAGATTACAGAGGGCAGCGAGGTGCAGTTCGTCGATACGCAGGAGTCGACTTCCCAGCGACTAGATCTGCATGAGAAAATTGCAGCGCATTTGACGTGCCCCTGGCCAAACTCGGTCGATCTGTGGTCAGCTCAGATGCGGTATATCGCTATCGCCGTGCGTGGTGGATGCAACTCCTTCATCAAGGTGCCCCTCAAGTCATCGTACCGATCGAAGATCTGGGACCACTCTGGCGGGATGTTGATCGCACAGGAACTTGGCTGTGTGGTGACAGATTTGGATGGCCGGCCAGTCGACTGTGGGTTGGGTCGGACTTTGGCTGATTGCCACGGCATGATTGTGGCGCCTGCATCCATTCATAGCCGGATCCTGGAGGCTGTTCGGGCTGTACGGGCAGCCAATCAGTGAGCCAGATAATTTAAGAAATTACCCCCGGTGCCTTAAGAAAATACACCATACAAAGCGAATCAACCTTGCAACGATAAATACGATGAAACGCCAAACGTTGTAGGCACCGAGTCTTCTTTTTTCAGCGGACGGCTAGCGCGCAAGGCATGTTTGATACCCCGTTTGGATCAGATCTCCCATTTATAGTTTATGTTTGAGTCAATCAAACATTTGAATAAAGTGTTTTCGACTTGTAGCTTTGGCCCCTTGCCCCGCGTTCCCCCAGGTCCTCAGGCTCGTGTAGCTGTCTGTAGAGTTTCAGCAAATTGTTCCTGAATTATGGTCAAAGAAGGAATAATTGAATACCTTGACAAATGAATTTTGAAGAGTCGTTGATTTCTTCTATTTTTATTCCAAGATTTCGCCAGATCACTAAGGCAATTTAGCTTGCAGCTCATACCTACCCTTAACCCCAGGTTGATCTCCAAAGCGCAGGACCGTGCACGCCGATCAACACCACGAGCAGCGAGTTGCGCCATTCAAGTCGCAGCTTTGTCGCACCTGGTACACGCGGTTCGAGTCCCCTGCGCCCATCCAAGAATTGAAACGCGAAGGCGTCTGGCCCCAAGGGTCCAGTTTCTGCTGCCTACACTGACTAATTAACAAGTATGAACGAAAACTTGGTTCTAGTGGGTCCCAAGCTGCCAACTTTAATGTTGGTACGTGCGGGACACCGGGTAAGGTAGAGCATTTTGACATCATTATACTTTCCATGATGCACCCGGAACTGGCGCCACTGTAACTCCTAGCTGCAATATGAGTGGTTGGAGGCAGGTCATCAGACCATGTTGCGGGGATGCAAAAATTCGCCTGTATATAACGCCATCCCCGCTCCTTTGAATACAATTTTATTTCTCCTCGTCATCGATAATCTTCATCATGGCGAATTACAATCCTTTCGCTCGTCGCGAAACTCACAATATCCATGCGCTGAATACCTATCGGGTCCTTGTACCCCTCACATGGGCGCTAGTCGTTATTGTTGGAATTTACTACTCCATCCACTCGCCAGATGACACGAAGGGTAGCAAGAAGATCTGGAAGCAGGTCAAGAAGCATGATACACCCTTTACGCAGAACAAGACTGTGACTGAGATCTACTGGTGAGTGCTAGATATATTTTTTACCATGTGCTTGATATGAGTTGAGCTAATATTTCTTGCCTCCAGGGTCCTCCTACTGCTCTCACAACTCAGCTATGTGTGGCACCTCTTCCACAAGGAGCCTGCCATCGTAGCTGCTGCCGCGAACGTAGCCACCCACTTTATCCTCAACAACGTATTCATTCTCGCCTGGATCTCGCTCTGGACTCGCAACCACTTCTGGGGTGCCGAGATTATTCTCATGGCCCATTTCATCAACCAGAGTGTTGCTTACTGGCGCCACAAGAATCTGCCAGATTTTGTGCACCTTCCCGCTGTCGCAGGTCCCTATGCCTGGACCATATTCGCACTATTCTGGAACGGGGCTGTCGCCGTCAACAGCCATAACCTACCTGGCCGTATCGTCGCCAATATCTTCATCTGGGCGATCCTGTTTGTGGGATTGTTCCATATCACCTTGCGCCAGGATCACATTTTGGGCTACTGTCTCAGCTTCCTCAGTTTGTGTAAGTCTGCAGGTTTTCGAGTTTCAAGCTATTCGCAGCAGGCAGTGCTAATTACTATTTATAGCGCTGGCAATTCAACAATTTTCTATTAAGATCATTGCTTTGCAATGGATCTTTGCCTTTGTGGTCTTCGGCGTCTTCACCGTGGTCTCGCTATATATCTCGACTACGAAGTACACTGGACGCGACTCGCTATTCCGTCGTGTTGTCCACCCCGAGAGCACCGATCGCGAGAGACAACCTTTGCTCAACGATGGTGTGTAAACTCTGAGCAAGAAAAAAAAGCGATGGCCATTATAACTGTGCTTGTCGGGGGTAAGCACCGAGGTCGTCGGGTCTGGAGCTGGACGGGAAAATGCAGCTAGTCGGATGTGGATGTTGCCGGATGGGTGGCTTATGATGGTTCGATGATTCGTTAATGTTTTACTGAATAATGATCTCTTCTCACTTGCAGTCGTCATACAGTCTGGGTTGGGTTAGCTTATCGTTATAGGCGGATTATATCAATGAATCTAATGCACTTTCAACATGGAGATTGCGCAGCTTCGGCGCCTCGGACCCACTTGGTGGAGACTGAATTTAGGTTCGAGAGTGGTAGCATGTTTACATCCCCAAGCAACGCGAACGAATGAACCTTTGAAGCACTGTCTTGAGAAGAGATGGAGGCCTTTAATATTAAATTGATGTCAAATTTTTTTTTTTAAATTAATACTACGATCGAACATGTCCTTCATAAGTATTTATCGAGCCCCCCGTGCAGAAGAACTCCCTTGCGAATACGTTGCCATGGCGACGGGATCCACCTCCACTTTGTTGATCAGCACGGATGAACCGGGCCAGACTTGTTTGCCGTTAACTATTCCATCACATATTATTCCCTCTCTTAGTCTGAACCATCTTCCTCTTTTCATCTCTTTGTGCGCATTCCTTTCCGTGGCCCACATTCCTCTTCGTCCAAACCATCAACTGACGCAACTGTCAACCTGTCAGAACTATCACATCCCGCTGTCTCAGTGCTGGTAGCTGAGAAACGTGCAGTGTGTGCCATTTTGCAACTTGTTTAAACAATACCCCCACACATGATCCTACTATGAATACTTGAGATACACGAAAAAGACACACTTTCCGATCATGAATCGTCACCCGCCCTCCAGCTTCGGGGACGAGCCCCCGTCTTATGACCAAGAGACTTCTTCATTCTTATCCGAAGCAGAATCTCCATCACGACAAACTGGCCCGACAATGCGCCTGCTTCCTACTAGTGGTGATGAGTATGGTGACTTGAGCGGAAGCCCAACAGCCGGCTCGCCATTTTATCAACAAGGCTATAACCAAGTCTATGATCAAGACTTTGACACAACTCCGTAAGTTTCTTGCACTTCCTCAAATTCTACCTTATTCCTCCTATGCCACATTCCAATGGTTGCCCCAACGACAAGACCAAACGCAAAGACCAATGATAGTGTCACGTCCTTGATTGGATTGCTCAGGAATGAGCCGCTTTTGGACTGAGGACTATCAATTTTAAAGATTGGTCGGGTTTGGTGGGCAATAAACAGTACATACTTAGCACTTGTTTATCACGTCGCCACATTTACCCCAACTTTTGGAAATATTGTCACACACACAATGGAACGTCCGTCACGACCGCGAACTCGAACTAACGGGCGATTGCGGAATAGAACCGGACAAACACAAGACTATGATAGCCGATTTTACCAGGTCCCGAGCGCTAGCTCGCCTTCACGTCCCGCGTCAAGCTTGTCTGGCGTCCCGAATATGCCCCCACCAGCCGCCAGTCTAGCCGACCCTTCCGTCTACCCATCAATTCCGCCACGCACAGGATCTCCCATTCGACCATGGAGTCCAGGACATGTTCGACCTCCATCCGTTTCAAGTGTAGGATATGAACGCTCAGATATCAATGGCAGTCCTCGACCGGGTACCTCGAGCTCACGCTACTCAGGTAGTCCCCGACGACCACTGCCCCCAGCTCCATTATTTTCTGGGCCTTCCGCATCTATGGGAGCAGACAGCAGCATCGATATCGGCGATATGGGCGAAGACCCCTTCGGTGATCCCTTTGGTGGCGGTGGCCAGACCATCAACCACACTTCCCGCGGCAGTGTACGATCTTTCCAGAGCGAGTCCACTTTTATGGGCGACGAAAAGGACGTCATGTCCAAGGTTGATCTGGACGAAGATTACGATGAAGCTAGCCTGGATCCGAATATGCATTATGGTCCCGCGCCCGATAAGCAAGCTCGCCGAGGTGTCCGTGACGCCCAAGTGTCCAAGAAGGAGGTTCAGCTGGTTAACGGTGAACTTATCCTGGAGTGCAAAATCCCCACCATTCTGCACAGTTTCCTTCCTCGCCGCGATGAGCGTGAATTCACTCACATGAGATACACCGCTGTGACCTCCGACCCCGATGACTTTACGAGCCGTGGTTACAAGCTTCGACAGCAGATTGGCAGCACTGCTCGTGAGACTGAGCTTTTCATTTGTATTACCATGTACAACGAAGACGAGATCGGCTTCACTCGAACTATGCATGGCGTGATGCGCAATATCAGCCACTTATGCTCACGTACCAAGTCCCGTACTTGGGGTAAAGACGGATGGAAGAAGATTGTCGTCTGCATTATTTCTGATGGTCGCAAGAAGGTTCACCCTCGCACTCTCAACGCTCTGGCTGCCCTCGGTGTTTACCAAGAGGGTATCGCCAAGAACGTTGTCAACCAGAAGGAGGTCCAGGCCCACGTCTACGAGTACACCACTCAGGTATCCCTCGACTCTGATTTGAAATTCAAGGGAGCTGAGAAGGGTATTGTGCCCTGTCAAGTTATTTTCTGTCTGAAGGAGCACAATCAAAAGAAGTTGAACTCCCACCGTTGGTTCTTCAACGCTTTCGGTCGCGCCCTCCAGCCTAACATTTGTGTTCTTCTTGATGTTGGTACCAAGCCAGACCCTACTGCCTGTTATCACTTGTGGAAGGCCTTTGACAATGACTCCAATGTCGCCGGTGCTGCCGGAGAGATTAAGGCCGGCAAGGGCAAGGGCATGCGTGGTCTGCTCAACCCTCTCGTGGCCAGTCAGAACTTCGAATACAAGATGTCCAACATTTTGGACAAGCCTCTGGAGTCTGTCTTTGGCTACATTACTGTGCTGCCCGGTGCGCTGAGTGCCTACCGATTCTTCGCTCTCCAGAACGATGCCGATGGCAACGGTCCCCTGAACCAGTACTTCAAGGGTGAAACCCTCCACGGTCAAGATGCTGATGTCTTCACTGCCAACATGTACCTGGCCGAGGACAGAATTCTTTGCTGGGAATTGGTTGCCAAACGAGAAGAGAAGTGGGTTCTGAAGTTCGTCAAGAGTGCCGTTGGTGAGACTGATGTGCCGGATACTATTCCTGAGTTCATCTCGCAACGTCGACGTTGGCTGAACGGTGCTTTCTTCGCGGCTGTGTACTCCAATGTCAATGCCAGCCAGATCTGGAAGACTGATCACAGTATTGGTCGTAAGATCTTGCTCCACATTGAGTTTGTGTACCAATTCTTCAACCTCCTTTTCACCTACTTTGGTTTGGTAAGTTCACTCTAAATTGCCTCTAATAGGAGCGCTACTAACTTCATGGCTCTAGGCAAATTTCTACCTGGCTTTCTACTTCATCGCTGGCTCTTTGACCGACGAGAAGCTTGATCCCTTTGGCCACAACATGGGCAAATATATCTTCTATGTACTACGTTATGCCTGCACTTTGACCATGTGTCTGCAGTTCATCATTTCCCTGGGTAATCGTCCGCAAGGTGCCAAGAACCTCTACCTGAGCAGCATCATCGTTTACGCTATCATCATGGCCTACACCATCTTCTGCACCCTGTACCTCTTGGTACTGGAGTTGGAGGCGCGTGCAGGAGTTGGCGATAGTGACCTTACAGTCAGCAGTACCTTGCTGATGGAAATTGTGATCTCCATGTTGTCAACTGTCGGCCTGTACTTCTACATCTCCATCCTTTACCTCGACCCATGGCACATGATCACATCCTCACTCCAATACTTCTTGCTGATGCCAAGTTACATTTGCACATTGCAGGTGTATGCCTTCTGCAATACTCACGATGTTACCTGGGGTACAAAGGGTGATAACGTCATCAACACCGATCTTGGTACTGCAAAGACCATCAACGGCAAGACCGTCTTGCTGGACATGCCATCAGAGCAACTGGATATTGACAGTGGCTACGATGCCGCCCTCCGCAACCTTCGTGATCGCCTCGAGGTTCCAGAGACCCCACTCAGCGATGCCCAGTTGCAAGAAGATTACTATCGTGCCGTGCGTACATACATGGTCGCAGTCTGGATGATAGCCAACCTTGTTCTTGCCATGGTCGTCACCCAGGTCTACGCTGTAGACGCTGGCGGCACAAACATCTACCTCTCAATCATTCTGTGGTCCGTGGCCGGTCTTGCCCTGATCCGTGTCGTTGGTTCAACAACTTACGCCCTCTTGCACCTCATCCACAAGATCGTCGAAACAAAAACTAAGTTCGATGCTGGAAATCTCACGAACTTTGCTCCCAGCGTTTTCAGTGGAAGTAGTACCGGCGCAAGTGAGCGCAGCGCTCAGAAGCCTGTCCGGTATAGCGGCAAGCCGAGTTTCAAGGATCGCATGAATGAGGCTAGATGGGCCGCTGGTCGGACAGTTGGAAAAGCGATGTTCTGGCGCAAGTAGATCTCGCATAATGTTTTGCTTTTGTGATATCTCATTTCCCTAATCATCTCTGGAGTTGATTTATGATTTTCTTACCTTTTCGGCGTTTATCTCTTTTTTTCTTGCTTCATGATGGAAATAGTTGATACGATATTGGGTTTGTACTGAACCTTTATGTGTCTATGTTTATTGAGGGATGTATTTATGCGCTTTGAATTTCAGTTCAAATGTTGATGATCTTTTGATAATATTGAGGACTTTGAATGAATTCCCTTCCTCTGCTTCTTTGCTGATGCCATCGTATCCCGTGGTTATTCCCCATTCCAATCTATACTTGGATCATTATTGCACGCACCATGATAAGACACTATCAGTATATTGTCCTGCCCATCTCAGCCCTTTTCAAAGAAAATAAAGGGCACATGTGCACTCATCCGAGATGACAGAATGAGACCCCCTAAAAAAAAACTACTGACTCTTGGCCCTTGGATATTAGATTAATATATGCCATGAATTATTTACATAAGACGATGGGAAAGTCCGATAATACCGGAACTATTAAATCAAGATGCACTAATAGCGGGTCCACCAAATGGGCCCCAGCCTCATCGATGTACATTGGCCCATATCAGAGCTTAGATACCTTGTTCCCATCCTTGATAATTTCCTCAATCAACTTGGCCGCCGCCAAAGTCTCCTCATCCTTAAAGTGCCTACCAGCAACTTGCAACGCCACAGGCGCACTTTCATACCTTTCTGGGCTCTGATATTTCTTCCACTCCCGTTCGTCAACCTCGTTCCGCGGCTTATATTTCTTATCCTGCTCGGTCAACGCATCCAGCTTTGAGTCAACCGTAAGACCCGATGGGAACACAACGGAAGGAAGATCCAGTACATTCCAGATTGCAGTGTAGTTCCAGTAATGTGACTCGCCATACACGGCTGCGACGCCGGGATAGGTAGGGGAAATGATAAAGTCAACGCCACGGGTTTTCATCACAGCGTTATAATCGTCCCGGTAAACATCGCGCTCGTGTTGTAGCTCCCATGCTTCGGGGTGAGTGAGTGGCTCAGCTCGAGAGTAATTGAAGGCCCATTCGCTCAATGGGAGTACTGGCTCGCCTGATTCGCCAATCATTTTGCGCTGTAAGGTGGCGCCGTCGGGGTAGTAGAGGCTAGACTGTAGAAATATAAGTTGTCTTGCTTGTTACTTGGAGCAAAATGAAGACCTACGATGATTTTCCATCCGTGATCATGCTTGTATGGCTCCCAATCTACAACTTTGATTCCAGCCGCGAGCAGCTTTTCTTTAGCAAGCTTGAGGGCCCTAGCAACTGGAGGATGGGGGCGAACACAGCTATAATCCGATTAGCAATCACTTCTTCAATAAGAACCATATAGATCATACCCGTCATCCCACATAATAGCAACGGTCATGTTCCGAGTAGGAGCCACCGTCTTCCACGGGACTGGCACTAAGGATGTTTCAACATCCCAGGGCTTTTGATCCAAGACCGTCTTCTGGAACAGTTCAATATCCTCCAAGGAAGTGCTCGACAAAGGCCCAATGACACCGTGAATAGTCTCTTGTCCAATAGCCGCGACTTTGGCTCCAGCCAGTGGATTGCGCATTGATGTGGGCCGGAATCCGTATGAGCCACAAAAGGCAGCTGGACAACGGATTGATCCACCAATATCGGTACCAATGCCTAGTGGTGCGCACTTGAACCCCGTTGAAGCTCCTTCACCACCTGACGAACCCCCTGGAGTCAAGGTGCGGTTGTATGGGTTTAGTGTGGCTCCTGTAATATTGTTGTTGCAGCAAAGATGCTAGATTTTATTAGCAAATGGATTGAAAATGGATTTGGGGATGTACCCACCATGAGGGCTTGAGGCTGGTTTGTTCGGACATGGAACACTGCACCAGCATTAGATAGCAATTGAAGCAGATGCGCATCCTCGGTAGCGACTTGTTCAACCCTGTTAATTTAAATCAGCTTTCTTCCGTGATCGAGAAGCTTGCTAAACATACCAGGTCACGTAGCCCGTGTTGCAAGTCTTGTTCTTCATCCCAATATGCTCCTTAACGCTAATAGGAATACCGTGCTAGTCACGACAACATCAGTGTGCGACTTGAATTATCTCCAGGATATGGTCACCCACCAGAGGTCCGACCAGCTTTCCAGTACGTTGAAAGTGGGCATCCAATTCTTTGGCTCGAGCAATTGCCTCATCGGCCAAGAATTCCGTTGCGAAATTCAGCTGCATATTGCCTCAGTATTTGGCCTTCATCTGCGGAGTGGAAACTAATCTCACTAATTGATGGCCTAAAACTGCCCTCTTCAAAAACGACACCACTACCTCCTCGGCCTTGAGCTTGCCCGCTCCCATTTCCGCGACCAGTTGTTTAGCGGAGAGATCCGTGATCGAGAGCTCACGCTCGCTCAGGAGTCCACTTTTTCTTGGGAAATCAATGACATTCTTTTCTGTAGCAGGAGGGAGACTGTCGGCTGGTGCAAGCCATTGTTTCGGAATGGAGTTGTTGAGGATATCTCTGCCTTTTTGGGCTTGACGCTCCCATCGCTGGAGAGACATGTCGGCTCAATGTTATTGGGCACCGTAAGTTGTTTAGGTACTGGGAGATAAATGATAGTGTTATGATCCGTGAGATCAAAGGGGTGAAGAGAGAAGGCTGGAAGATCGTCGAATCTCCAGCCTTTTTATCTTGCTGCAATGCACGTCGGAATCGGAAAGCAATTCCTAGGTTGTACTTACCGAGCGGACTCATCCCCGCATCTTGAGATAAAGGTGGAGCGGCCCGGGGGGTACCGCGTCACTTATCTCTATGGCTTGGGGAGTTGTTGAGCTGGGTCCTGTCAAATGCTAGGAAAGAGGCTCCGCAGCGGAGACATTCCGTATTTTAAGCTCTACATTCAAGCTGTACCTTGGCATTCAACCCCTCCCGAGGTCATTCTTGCAACTTCAACCTTCCAACATCTTTGTATTTTGAAGCCCTGGAAGCCCGCACTTATAAGTTCATTTGGCTATCTACGTCTCCGATATATGTTTTGAGACATCGGGGGGAGCCACTGGTTGTTGACACGATGCATTTACCTAGAATCTATCTATAGTTGATGAGTTATATCTGACGCTGATCAATAAACTTTGAATGTTAGATACATCATTGCGCTTTCCTAATCGAACATTGAACTGCTTGTAACAAAAAACAAAAAGCCTTTGAATATATTCCAGAAAGATAAATGTTCGTGGAAGGCGAAAAAAAAGCAAAAAGAAATCTCTCCCTCGGGGAATCGAACCCCGGTCTCCCGCGCTTATCGGTGTTAATGACAAGCGGAAATCATGACCACTAGACCAAGGAAGATGAAATAGTCGAGTTTCCGCTCGACCACTTGGTACTGGTTGATGTAAGAAATTACACTTTACGACTCAAGGGCGGAAGACTAAGATTCTCTTTTATCCGCAGCAGGTCAGCCCCTCACACACTGTCCCACACACCACTTGACACCGAGGCGACTTCTTCCCGTGCGGGTGCACGACATCGTTTTCGAACTCCGATAGCGCCTCTGGCTGCAATGTCACAGAATGGATACCGTAGGCATGAAAACATTCATTGATTGTCTTCGCCGTCTTTAGAAAGGTGCTCACTGACGGATCAGAAACAATAACGTGCACGGATGCTAGCGTTTTATGTTGATTTAAACGCCAGATATGCAACTCGTGGACGGATTGCACACCGGGAACCTGCAAGTGCTCTATTAGCCTCATGATATCCTTGGATGGGGTTTAATGGCTCCGGTAGGGTGTGTACCTTTTCAAGATCGTGTTGCACGTCACTTAGATCGAGTCCAGTTGGAGCACTCTCCAAGAGGATCAGTCCGGATCTTCGTACTGCCAAGAAATTAGCTTCATGTTACCTGTGCAGGGTTCCGTGCTTTGAGTAACGGGCCCTTACTGAGTGGGATAGATGACAAAATGATCATGAAGGCTATGCCCATGCTGACACCGGGATCGGCATAGTAGCGACCATCGTATTTTGCTAGCCAGATCACTAGAGCGGCGGCAATAACACCGAGGTTATTGGCTGCGTCGCAGAGTACATGTATGAGGACTCCCATCATGCCGAGATCACCGTGGTCGTGTCCATGCCCATGTCCATGATCATGCCCGTGCCCGTGCCCGTGCCCATGATCGTGGAAATGGGCGGAGACTATATTGGGCTTTTCGGGGTGCACATGCTTATGATCATGATGCTTGGAAATGGAGTCTTGATCATCGTCACTGATAGGAGAAAGTCCGTCTTCAATTGTCGGTGGACCATGATCGTGGCCATGGCCATGGTCATGTCCATGTTCTGGAATTGGTCAGCTTGATGCTTAATGTAATAGTCGAGATACTGACCATGAAGGAAAAGCACGCTTATAATGTTCAGACCCAAGCCGATGCAGCCAATAATTAAGACCAATTTGGGGTCCTCGATGCCTAGACTCAGGTTAGCAATAGACCAAAATAGAATCTGGACGGAGACTCACGCTGTAGGGCGATAAATCGCTCAACGGACTGTAGGAAAATACTGATTCCAAGCGCAAATAAGAGAACACCATTGAAAAACGCACCCAGTAGTTGAGCTCGCTGCCACCCGAAGGAAAGACCACTGGGTGAGTCACCACTTTCCGAGACCTAGGAATAGATGAGAATCATGTTCGTTGCAATTGTGTCTACTCAAGACATACCTTCAATGCCACTAACGCAATGACAAAGCCCACCAAATCATTTAACTGGATTATCAGCAATATTCTCTTCAGCGTCCATGATAAAACATACATAGTGAAAAGCATCGGCAATGAGCGCCAGCGAATGTGTATAGAACCCGACTAATCAAGATCAGCACCTCCCCACTTCTTAGAAATAGGGCTTTCCTCACCTGAAATCTCTCCCAGAAAAAAACATGTCGAAATAGCAATGACAACATATAGTCGCGTCGAGCGCGAAAAATGGAATGGCATGATCTGAAACTCTGCAACACTAAGCGCAACCACACTTCGTTCACCAAGAATCACACAATTGACCGACGACACCCGATCTGTACTTAGATAAGTCGCGCAATATAAAAAAAGAATACTTATCAAGCGTAAATGAGCTCAAGACACACAAACAGGCACAGGATAAGTACACAGACGGGTACTTTAAATCAACGAAAAGGAGAAAATACGAACAAATGGGAAAACGTCCCGGACATATGGGGAAAGGGAGCTTTTGTTACAAACCTTGAATACTCCTGTCTCATGCTGGTCAAAAAAATAAATCAATGGCTGGGGGTCGCTGTAACGTTTATCGTGTAACTAGGTTCAGGCCCACCGCAGGCATGTAACGAGGATGCGGCATGCTATGCGGGAGCCCATTTCCACCTGGGTACTCCCTCCTACTTCCCAATTGTTGGACATTTCTGACTCCTGGTTTAAGCTGGATTTTAAAATTCATATTCATTAGTTAATGGGGTTTAAAAATGATTCTGCTGGGCTCCTATTGGGATATAGGATTAAACACCGTAGATAGGGCTTCACACCACTTTTACCTGAACATGGGAAAATCCCGAGTGCTCAAGCATAGCTGTGATAAGTAACAGTCTCTAAACAAGTTTTATAAAGTTTCGATGTGAAAGGGGAAAAACTTCCGTCCCAGCCCTACGCAAATGTGTTGAATAGGGTTTGAGGAATTGAATGGTCCACACGATCGACTCGCGAAGAATGCAGGCCCATACTCAGGCACCAAGGTACTAACGTTCAACAGCACATGAATGCAAATTCCGGGACTACAGATATTCGTGTTCAAAATAATAATCGCAATTTGATTTACTAAGCCTAAATAAATCGTTCCCAAAAACGCCGGACATTTCATGACACATATTCCGTACTCGCAGCACAAATGGGAAAAGCCAGTTTTTCATTTTAAGCCGCAACTTGATCAGCAAGTCCATCCAGTTCACGCTGCCAGTTTCGGTGACGAGACACGTGCCAAATGAATTGCTCTGCAAGACCCTTTGAATCAGGACCAATCTGTTTGACGTTGAGCGTTGCAGCCGCATCGCCATGGCCGGTCACAACACCATAAGATTCAGCAACAGAAGAACCAGGCTTGGCAACCTTAACCTCTTCCAGACCAATTTGTTTAGCGATGAAAGGTACCGCTTCATTGACACCGGCAATAGCCTTAAGGTGGGCAAATGACTCGGTGATCCAGAACTTAGCAACACCGTTCTTTGCCAAAGCGTTGACATGCTTTCCACCCGGCACGAAAGTTGCGTCGAAGAGAGTCGATCGCATACCGTTGAAAAAGTGGTCTGGGATCACCTTCTCTCCGGACTCAGCGACGACGCCCGAGCGTTGAGCACCGATTGTGAAGACGAAGGCATTCTGTGCCTCCAGAGCCTCTTTCATGGTGATATAGGCCGAATGGTCGAATCCATCAGCAATCAAGATAGCGATACGACGTGTAGCAATGGTAGGATTTTCGGGCATGTACTCCAACTGACTAAGGCCCTTGGCCTTCTGGCCCTTGTTCGGCTTTAACTGCTGCTTGGGTGCCTCTCCGCCAACGTTATTAGCGAGCTGTTGAGCGAGTTCAAGGCTGACAACTCCAACACGCTCACAAATTCGCTTGTAAACGAGTGGATCGTCGCAGTGGTCCAGCTCGAACGAGAACGCTTTTGCGAGATGCATCTTCTCGATCTCCGAGAGAATTGTAGAATGTCTGGGCTTGGTTGTAGTGCTCCTTGAACTTCTCGGAGACAGCACGAGTCTTGATGCCCGTTTGCTTCTCGGGATAGCTGGTGAATCCGCCTTCGGCGGGCTTCGCAGGTGGGTTTGCTTCGAAACGGTTTGGCCAATAGTTTACGGTTCCCTTGGTGATACGGTGCCGTTGAGCACCGTCACGGTTGACGAGACTCATGTAAGGACAGACCGGACGGTTAACGGGTAGCTCCTCCCAGTTTACGCCGAGACGGGAGATTTGAGTATCAAAGTACGAGAAGTTTCGGCCCTGCAGTAGAGGGTCATTGGAGAAGTCGATGCCGGGTACGATGTGACTGGTGCAGAAGGCTGCTTGCTCGGTTTGCGCGAAGAATTCGTCGACATTGCGGTTGAGCTCTAGCTCACCGATGTACCGAATTGGAACCAGCTCTTCGGGCCAGACCTTTGTCGCATCGAGTGGATCAAATTCGAAGTCATCTAGCTTCTCTTCCGGAATGAGCTGCAGGCCGAACTTCCACTTGGGATACTGGCCTGCCTCGATGGCGGAGATAAGATCCTTGCGGTGGAAGTCAGGATCCTGGCCACAGATCTTCAGAGCCTCGTCCCAGACAAGGGAGTGAACTCCAAGCTCGGGGGTGAAATGGAACTTGACAAAGTGTCGCTTTCCCTCTTTGTTGATGAGGGAGTAGGTGTTCACACCAAAACCTTGCATCATTCGAAATGAGCGGGGAATAGCTCGGTCAGACATTTGCTGTGATACTGTTAGCAACTAACTTCGAAGGACCCATTTATATGGAGAAACATGCCCAATAGTTCATGTGCGTCGACTCTGAATGCAAATAGACAAAGTCCCAGAAGTTATTGTGGGCACTTTGACCCTGAGGCACCTCGTTATGCGGCTCAGGCTTAACCGAGTGCACGAAATCAGGGAACTTGATCGCATCCTGGATGAAGAAAACAGGGATGTTGTTCCCGACAATATCCCAGTTTCCCTCTGAAGTGTACATCTTAATAGCAAATCCTCGTACATCGCGGACAGTGTCTGCACTGCCTTTGCTACCTTGCACAGTCGAGAAACGCAAGAAGAGAGGTGTAGTGCGGCTGGTGTCTGTCAACACACCGGCTGTTGTGACATCCTCAGCACTCTCAAATAGCTTAAAAGTACCGAATGCACCCGTTCCGCGGGCGTGTACAACTCTCTCGGGGATGCGCTCATGATCAAATCGCATAATCTATCCGAGCCATTGGGTTAGTAATGGCCTCATAAAATCTATTTGACGAATGCATACCTTTTCACGAGCAATCTGATCTTCCAACAGGCTTGGACCTGTGTTAGAATCGCTGGCTACCCGCAACCAATGGTCAGGGTCAGTAACCTTGATGCCATAGTCGGTTGTCATATGCTGCTTCGCATGGACATCGACCGTATCTTTTGCCATATCGGCGAACTTTCCGTCCGCCGTCGTCGAGTTTGTCTTAGCTGACATGTTGGGCTTTTCCGATATTTATTATGGGTGATGGTAGAAAAAATTGTACCACAGTTAATTAGAATAACAGAAATATTTATTTCACAGGTCCTGGCAATCCTGTCAAATATACTGGATCATAAGACCTCTGACCAGGATTTGTACATGTAATACGTCAATGATGTAACTCGACCTCAGGGTAAAGTATACCAATCATAGCAACTGGAATCAAATCAAGTGTTCCACCAGGATTATTAATTCCGACTCACCTGGATCGAAAACCAGAATAATTCGTGACATAGCTGCTGGTGGGTCCGGATTCACTATGCGAAGCCGACCGCGAACACCTGCTAAACGGTTTATTAATGCAAGAAAGCTAATGATCCAAGTATGACCCAGCTTTGCAGTCATTGCCACCAATACCAGTCGACAATGCGGAGACCGTACCCTCTGCCCCTAAAACCTGTTGTGGACATATTGCGAATGGGAAGATGGTGATTGGTGGGTCAAATTCCAAGGAGCTTAAATAGCTGTGTATTTATTCAGCAAACGCTAAATCTGCAACTCCCCCAACCTTACTGTGATGTACCTTTTCCTTGGTATTGAAGATTCTCCAGGGTGATTTTGATTTCCGATCGCAGAGCTCATGACATGCGCATGGATCTAGATCGGTTAGTTCCCAGTAATACTTATTGAGCAAATTCTGCAAGATCGAGATACAGGAATTTTTCTTGATTTTGTTTTTCTTTTTTGAAATCAACTGTCCTGATTTCTTCGACGTGGAACGCTGATCCACTTTGTCAATGACGTCATGGATATGTAGCTCTCCCCAGCCCTTGGCATAACTCAATTCCGGGGTTTTCCCGTCTAAGATGTCACTTGTAACTTAGATTTGAGCCTATTGAGAATATTCAAGTTTGGGGGTTGTGCACCAGGGTTATTGTGAATAATGTAGTAGATAACAGCCTAAAAGTCTACCCTATCTTGCGAGTTTGAGAAATTTTAGTCTTTTTGAGCAAGCAAGCTCTAATTCCCAAGCTTATGTGCTGTCAACTCTATATGCTTCCAAGTTAAAGTGGATAAGCTATCTGCCACGAGACCTTCTCATCTGCACAGAGCGGAATCTTGCCGAGTAGTTTATTACAACGGAATGCATCTCAATTCTTCCCGTCAGAATTGATAATCACCCGCTGTGCCTCAAGACTGCTGTTGTCTGCTTCTGTCTCCTCATTCTCGTTCTCGAAAGTAGCATGATTCCAATTGCCGAACACAGCGAGCACTGTAAAAGGGATTGTGAACCCCCATAATGAAAACCCAAGTATCATCTGGTTCAAGTTAGACCAGGAGGTTGCGCCCACTGCATAGGCAATCGTGCTGCCAATGGACTCCCATGATCTTAGGATTCCAGTTGTTCTCGCAATATCGCCATCTTGCTGGGCTCCCTTGATCTCGGCCATCAGCCAATATATGTATGTCTGCAGCACTTCATAGAAGAACTTGAAGAACATGTAAACAGTGAAAGACGAGTTAAAAAAGGCACCGTCGCCCAAATCAAAGGCGGGTGGGTGGTCGGCCATGCGGGAGAGTTTCGTCTGGGTGACAGCATTCCATGTCCAAGCTGCCGTGACAAAGATGAGCACAAATATATATAAGGCTTTAGACCTGGTGTCTCTAGAAAAATACTTCAGATCTAGAAGTATGCCCGTCGTGATGTTGGCTATGGCGCCAACCACAGCTGTAAGGAAAGATGCGAGGGCTCTCGAGCGGACGGTGAAGTAAGCTAAGCCATCTGTTAGCCACATCATTCATTGATTAAAGGGGGCTAGGGTCATACTTGTCAAATAGTTCCCCTGGTAAGTTGTCCCAAACTGTCCGGCGAGGAAGACAGGAATGAGCAGTAGCATGTATTTATTCCTCAATTGCTTCCAGATAGCGCGCGCCTCAATAGAAAAGCTCGTCTTCTTCATATAAGGAATCTTGGTGCCGTTACTTCTAATGACATTCTGCGGCTGTGACAATAGCAACGCGAATGGAGCTCCAAGGGAAGAAATAGCAACAAGTCCCAGGTATGTTGTGTAGGTGACTTTGCCAACATGCGCAGTGTTGATATTGAGAGCGAGAGATATCGCACCACCAACGAGCGGACCCATTTGCCGAATACCCATCCAAATTCCGACGTATCTGGGATGAATTTAGTATAGAAAATCAAGTGATGAAAGAGGTTCAACTTACCTTCCTCTCTTCTCCTCCTCTGGGTATCCAACTGCAATGGCAGCCTCACTAGCCCACAAAAGAGAAGCCCCAATTCCACAAAGAGCGGCTCCGAGTAAGAGGAACCATTCATTCCCATAACGATTGTTGCAGTATAAACCCGCTGCGTAAGGCGTATAAAATGCCGCTCCGATAAACAAGGTCCATTTTGCAGTGATTTTGTTAGTGACACCACCAGCAAGAAAGCAGCCTACGGACATAAGGCCGTATGTCAAGGCATTAGCGGCGTTATTGAGTTGAGGCTGCACAATCTTTAGCCGGACATTCGCAGAAAAAAATTCTGATTGGCTGATTTACTCACGCTGGCGTTACCTCCTGCCCCAAGATTGTTGAGGGCGGTCCAAATACCAGGTTCACAAAAAGCGACTAATCCGACGATAATAATCTGGAAGAGGCACGATCGGTAGAACCCAAAAAAGGGACCAAGAGCCATGATTGGCGTGGAAGACACTATGTGAGTTGGCCTTGAACGGTATAAAGAGTAACTATAATAAGCCATGGTGACCATTCCCAGTGTTGAGTTCTTATTCTCAACATTTTTGTTTTCGCGTCCTGCGACATGACAGCACGCCAGAACCTATTCTGATTGCGTTACCTCGTGTTATCTTCCGCAACTACCTGCAGATACCCTATTAAGGTTAGTTCATGCCTATAATCCAACATGCATGGAATAGTTTGTGCCCTTGGCAGATATCTAGATGCAAATTAACCCAACGCAGGGTTTTTTATTTGCCATACCGTGTTTATAACTCACAATATTTAAGCCACACGCAGAAAACTATCCTATGAATGACTTGATTTAGGAGCACGCAATGCTCCACTTATATGGTAACTTTGTTTAGTGGGCGGGGGAAGGTCTTGGCTTACTATTCATGCTTTCGGTATCAAGGAAAACGACTTATTTCAGAGCCGATTTGCGCATGTGATTAAAAGTACCTACAAAATGAAACAATTTGATAACATGGTATTAATGTGTAGTATCTGTTGGGATCCGATTGGCTCATTCCATATTTCCCTCTTTCTTCATGCGAATAGATCCAGATCTTCAACCTAGGAACCAAACAGAATCAATCATTGATCCACCGGTGTCACCCGCAATAACAGTCTCTAGGAAAGGAACAACTTTGCTTCTTCGATTTCTTGCTCGATCCAAGGCTTAAGCACAATGAACAGCATAAATCTGCCCCAGCCACCTAGATGTTCAGGATTTGTGAATCACAGACAGTAATCACCTAGTAATTATATCAACTACTAGCTTCTTCTTCTCTTCTTATTTCTGCCCTCCCTTTCTCCGTCCCCTCGATATAGAAGAGAGAAGAAAGAAAATGCTGAAAATTATAGAAAAACAGAACCAGCTTATATGTGATGTAAGCTTACCTACAACTCTCAGTGGTGGCCTGGGTTCCCTTCCAAGGTGATTATTAAGAGGAGACGTGGGAAGCTACAGAGCGAAAGAAGACAAATACTTACAATGAAGGGTCGTTGGTTATCAAATTTCCGTCATATGAAGTAATAATTGTAAGCTTAGAGCTCTCTATGACTAAAGAACAATTTATCAATGGAACTGTGCTCCCCCTCTGAAGACTAGAAGCTCAAAAATTGACCCTTGACCTTTCGACTGCAGCACAAACCCATTGTCGTCTTCCTCCTGAAAGTCGCTCCGCATCTTTTCTTTCCGAGAGTCTGTCTCCCATTTCCAGCTGGAGTCTTCTCTGTTCCCTTCAAGATTTCTGTTTCGATCGAAAAGAATCATTCATTCCTCATCATTTTCAACAAGGTCCTCAAGGATACGTTTGCCCTCCTGTGCATCGTCCTCGTCCCAAGGCTTGAGCCCGAAAGACGCCATGAATTGGGACCATCCTCCATAGGATTTGACGATTGCCCGCTCAGCGGGGCTGAGAGGGGGCTCTGCTCATAGTAAGAATGAAGGCATTGTTGGGATGGGGCTTATCAAGCATAAAGTGAAGAAACGTACGAAGTGCGTCAGTGGCAGGCATTTTGCAACTTTCGTAGAATAGCTGCGATAGTGGGGTAGAGTTTGCCGTATGGGGAGCTGGTTGGTACTGTTGGATAGATGATGTGAGGAAGGTGGAGAAAGAAGTGAGTTTGGAGGTGATGGACAGTGGAGCGATGGATCAACAAAAGCATATGAGGAAGCTATCAAACTTGGCTGGAGAGGCGGGGTAGGCGGTGAGAATGGGAATTCATTAGACATCTCCTGGTATCTGATGAGTGCACGTGGATCACAGGTTGCAGTCTATTAGTGGTTGTCATGGATACTTGGCTCTTCTCTCTTCTTTCTCACTCAACTATTCTTGTTGACGGCACGTCTGCCTGACATTCCAGGCTGCAAGCGCAGGTGTGTCGTAAACTTATATTTAACTAGATATTCGTTTTTTGCGACTGACTGAGGGCGATTCTTCAGCCTTGACATGTATTGGCTCTTCTCCACGAGAGATTCTCCATCGGTTAGTTGAGTATAGTAACTCATCACACCCATCCAGCAACCAGCCCCATTCCATCAAAAAACCCGGCGTACATTCCCAAGAATTGACATCCCACGGATCACCCCATACAATCAAACCCTTGCGATCACAATTATCAATACCATGGTTCTGGAACAAGGTCCCAAGCATATCTCGACAAAAACTACTCATTGTGAAAAAGCTGTTTCCCATTAGGATAAGATTATCCCGTAATCGAGGAAGAGGAAAGAAATCAATAGACGGCTCGTGTGGAACGCTAAGCTGTAAATTTGTTGGACGCAGAGATGGTGGGATGTCAGAAGGAAAGAGCGATGGTGTGAAGTAGCCTTTTGCCGATGGGCATGTTGAAAAAACATGGGAGAGGCTCATGCTGCCACTATTTGTGAGAAGCGCACGCCAGACGTTGAAATGGATCAACGATAGTAGGTGATCGACAGTGAGGGGGTAATTGAATAAGCCTTGTACCAGGGGTTCATCGGCTGCACTACACGGAACTAACATTCCAAACCCAGTGTCGCATAAATGTACCCGAGGACTTGATCCATTGAGCTCGCGCTGTCTAATCTCTCTTTTCCGCAGTTCTAGGGGTTGTTAATTCCCTATGGGTAGATCTGCAAGCAGATGTGTACTTACTGTAAGCTCTCTGGTTCAGCCTGTTCTGTATTCGGCGTCTCTCACGAGAATCGGTATTTCGTTTCCAATTGCCGCCGATGCTCTGGTAATGGGATTAGTTTGGGGCCGAGTCATGCTGAAACTGCCTTATAGCATGATGAAAACATACATTAGCCAATGGGTGAGCGTCCTTGGTAGTGACTAGATCCATAGTAGTATCGAAAATGTGGTGTAATTTGCCAAGAGACAGGTTATTGCTAGACTTATTGGTATGAGAAAGGCGAAAAGTTCATAGGGGTGCAAGACCGGAGGCCTTTTACCCCGATGCTATACCCAATATGGACTAGCACCATAATCTTGATTACCCGCTAGAGAGCAAACGGACTAGCGCCACTCCCATACTTGGCCTTCGAATTGCTATTGAGAAGAACCTGGAAAAGATATAAAAGACGTGAAAATCGCAGACTGAGATCTTCCAGACTTCGTACTGTTCCTTCATATAAAATGAAAACCGTACTGATTACCGGGTGCAGTGATGGTGGGATTGGTTCCGCCCTATCCCTCGAATTCCAAAAGGACGGCTTCATGGTCTTCGCTACAGCAAGAACAGTCTCGAAGATGACAGAGCTTCAGGGCATTCAGAACATTCACTTGCTGCAGATAGACGTAACGTCATCGAATGATATAACATCTGCCCTCGAGACGGTACAAAAGGCAACAGGTGGGAAACTGGACGTTCTAGTCAACAACTCCGGCCAGCAAGTCGTCGTTCCGATGCTGGAAATGGATGTGGAAGACGGACGCAAGCTGTTTGATGTCAACTTCTGGGGTGTATTCGACATGATTCAAGCCTTCACACCGTGCTTGATGGAGGCCAAAGGAACGATTGTCAATGTGTCGTCAATCTGCAGCTATCTTCACACCCCTTTCATGAGTATGTTCCGTTCAGGTTAAATGAGAGCTTGACTAAATTAGTTTTATACAAATAGGTGTCTACAATGCATCAAAAGGCGCACTCACAATGTTTGGCGAAACCTTACGACTGGAGATGCTTCCTTTGAACATCAAGGTCATTACGGTCATCACCGGAGCTATCGAAACGAACATAATGAAAAACAGCCCAGCCCCCGTCCTGCAGGAGTCGCTTCCATATTCCAAGGCCCAGGAGCAGATTACAAAGCTGGCTTCTGGAGATAATGGTGTCCAGCGAATGAAGAGGGAAGAGTTTGCGGAGAAAGTGGTCAGAGATGTGCTTCTAGGCACGAATGGGAAGATATGGAGAGGTGCTTCGGCCTCGGCTACTCGCCTGGCGTCGCTCATTATGCCTTCCTGGATCTTGGTCAGTATATTCGCAGTCTATAAAGGACACCACAGTACTAATTCAGAGTAGGATGATATTTTATCGAAGACAAGTGGCTTGTCAACTCTTATCTAGACCTGCTCTGCCATGCATCTCTCAACTGCCCTCTTTTGATTATTTCAGAAAGTCATTGGGAATGTTTTTAGACTATGTATGGATGAGTACTATTTTCTGAATGTGGGGGAAATGAGTTATGGAATAACTATGGTCTTCAGAGTCTTATTCAGTGTAGTCAAAATCTGTGAAAATGCTCTCGGTAATAATTCGGTGTAATCCTGCAGGGAGAGAATAGGCTTATCATCTAATCTCGCTAAAATTTCCGCAGTTTCCGATAGTATACTCCAAACCCCGACAAGTATTTAAGTGATCAATTTGAGCAATTATTTCATTTCACTCCTTCGTCAGTGTCAGCGATCTCAACGCAGAATTCACATCGCGCTGCCTAGTGCGGCTCAGAACCATTAGTGTAGAACGGAATGAACGGGTGGTGGATCATTCCACCCTCCAAATCCAACTGTAAAGACAATTACAGCTTGCTAAGATCTCGGTGCCCGACTGGACTCCGTGCGTTCCACTCTGAACATACTGTTACAGCTTGAAATAGTCGACTTTTGTACCAAATATTGTACATAATATGGGGGCCATTCCTTGGCGACCAACGGCGTGGTGTGGGCTTGCTAGTTAGACCCACCGGTACTATTTATCTTGGCGTATGACATCTAGCAAATACAAAAGAGGCTCGGTTCTCCCGCTCATTAAGATGAGGCTTGCTTGGCTCCCGTTTTGGGGTCGACAGACTCGACACTCAAGGACAAGTTGGATGTTCCGGATGTGCAATAACCGCATGATCAACGCGCAAGATCCGGCCTAAGCGCGGTCAAAATGAAGGTCCAGTGACATGCGTACTGTCAAGAATTTGAGCTAACGATGAGAGTCGTAGGTCTATTCATGCATTAAACCTGGTGCCTGTCGTAACGAGTGAAATCCGGTCGCTGGGACTAGTTCCGATTTGTGGCAAAGGAGACATTTCAACGGGAAGCAAGGGCCAGTAGTTTCTGTATAGATTGAAAAAAAAAAGTGAATCTGAAACATATTCTGATTGAAAAGGATCCCATTGACAGGGGTAGTCAGACCCTGGTCCTGATGGCGCACCGCGCAGAGCGCGGAATTGATTACTTTTATGCCTGACGGGTAAGGCAGGTGTTCCCATCGCTTGTTTCGCTTAAGAGATTATCTGATTGATAACCGGTACTAACCGTGATTGATGCGACTAGTGAAAAAGTTACTAATAGATGGAGTCTTTGCTCCACTTGTCCACTGTTTCTTTGTTTACGTTGCTTGGGTTCATCCCGTTGGCTCGGAACCAGACCCGCGCCGTTGGCCTTTCGCTCTTCTCGGAGATCTTGGAGATCTTGATGGAGATGCTATTACGTTCATAGCCCGTCGCTTGCAATATGAATCCCACGAAATACAGACCTCAAGGACTTACCGACCTGCACCTCATCACGCTCGGGAAGATTTGGCCAGTAACGGACATGAAGCTGAGTGCGGACCCACCACACCACGAAGGAATTAGCGTCGATCGCGTTCCTCCGGACGGGTGGTCTGAGTGATATGAGTGATTTTATCTTTGCTTTTTTCTTTTCTCTCACTTCTGGCCTTTGGTGGATCCCAGGTCCGCCAGTCAGGCAGATGAATCTCCGCCCACTAATCTCACCGTGCAGGGCCAAGACGGCCCCCGGTCATCTTCTGCTCGTGCTAGGGTAGTTTCCGATCAGGCATCCGACTTCGGTGCTTGTGGGCTAGAATGGGAAAGATCACCCTGATTCTTCTGGGCCTTGGTTTTATTTAGTATTTGTGACGGGATCTGTTTTCGTGGGTTTTGGATTTTTTCCTCCTCCGTTGTTTGCCATTGCCAATATGGTCGTTCGACCTTTGCTCCGAAGAGGCCGTACGGTCTGGCAACATCTGTCGAGGAAAGATGAGGAGGGTGGTAGGAATTCTGTCCAGATGAGCTCGGTCCAGGAGGATAAGGGTGGAGTGGATTTGACTGCCCCGCCTAGCTACTGTACTTCTGAGCCATGCGACCAATTGCCTGACCAGTATGCGCAGCGTGGTGTGCAGGATGTTGAGGCTGTCACTATTACTTGGTCGAAATGGATGCTGGTTGGGGTTTTCATCAAGTATGTTGAAGATCACGTTGATTTGGTCGCGTGTGGTTGTTTTCGTTGTGTCGCATGCTAATATTCGATCGATAGTATTTGGTTTGTGTATTTCGTCAACGCGTTCATTTTAACGATCCAGAACAGTCTCAATCCATATGTGACAAGTTCATTTCAAGCGCATTCGCTGTCGGCCGTTCCCACAGCTGTTGGTGATGTCTTGGCAGCCGCCACTTATCTTCCCATGGCCAAAATGATGGATGTGTGGGGTCGCGCGGAAGGTGTTCTCGTGATGGAGCTTTTCCTGGTCATTGGGTTGGTGTTAATGGCATCCTGTAACACCTTTGAAGCTTACTGCGCCGCAAATGTAAGTCAGAGACGATGATGGTCTACTCTTCGTGTCTGAAAACTGACGTCGGAGTCTTTAGGCCTTCTATTATACCGGACTCTATGGCCTGGAATACGCAATTGACGTCGTGACGGCCGATATTTCAACTTTGCAGAATCGTGCTTTCGCCTATGCCTTCACCTCCTCTCCGTACATCATCACAGCCTTTGCGGGACCGAAGATTGCAGACGAACTCTATTACAATGTCAACTGGAGATGGGGCTTTGGCATTTGGGCGATTGTTTCCCCCGTTGTCGCCGCTCCTCTGTATGTCATGCTGAAGTACAATCTGCATAAAGCCGAGAAAGATGGCCACCGCATCAAAAGACCGAGTGGTCGAACAGTGTTTGAAAGTATATGGCACTGGACAATTGAATTCGATCGTGAGTATCGGCTTCTCCCTCGCATTGAAATATAAAATTTTAACTTAGAACTACTAGTATGCGGAGTTTTCCTGTTTACTGCCGGGCTCGTGCTTTTTGAACTGCCTTTCGACATCGCTGAATATGCTCCCGATGGCTGGGCCACGGGCTATATCATCGCCATGCTTGTCGTTGGATTCTCCATGCTTTTCTTGTTTGCCATGTGGGAAATATGGATAGCTCCAGTGCCTCTGGTCGGAAAGGAGTGGCGTGTGCTTGCAAACCGCACGGTCATCGGTGCAGTTCTCTTGGATACCACATACCAAGTCTCGAACTACTGCTGGAGCTACTACTTCACATCATGGCTCCAAGTGAACAATGACCTGACCATCACAACTGCGAATTATGTCGACAACATCTTCGATATGGTATCTGGAGTGCTTCTCCTGTTCCTTGGCTGGGTTATCCGCCGGGTTGGCCGTTACAAGTGGACCCTATATATTGCCGTTCCACTTTACATCTTCACTCAGGGGTTAATGATTTACTTCCGACGCCCCAACATGAATGTTGGCTACCAAATTATGTGCCAGGTTTTCCTAGCAATTGGTGGCTCAATCTTCATCCTCACTGAGCAGATTTCCATCCTGGCTACCGTGGATCACCAACATGTTGCCACCGCATTGGCTATATTAAACGTAGTGGGCACAATTGGTGACTCGGCAGGTCTTACCATCAGTACAGTCATCTGGCAGAACACATATCTGAAGGCCCTTTACCGATATCTCCCTGAGTCGGCCATGTCCAATTTGGAGAGTATTTACGAGAGTCTGCCTGTGCAACGGGGGTACCCTGTTGGTTCTGCGACCAGAGAGGGTATTCAGAAGGCCTATGCCTACGCTGAGGTCAGACTGCTGGCGGTTGGATGTGGTATTATTGTGTTGGCAATTCCCTGGACCATCATGATCAAGGATGTTGATCTCAGGAAGAGACAGCAGACCAGAGGTACGGTCTTCTGAGGTGGATAGCGATATCTTGTAGATTCTACTCCAGCGAAAACTCACGAAACTTAAAATGAGTCCATTATACCCCGGCCATGGAACAACCTGGCCCTTTCTTTTCTCTTGTCTTTTTTCTTCTTCTTCTTTTTTCGGGCGGGATCTTTCTTTCATACTTGCATTATACCAATCACGATTGAAATCGATTACCTCTTTACTTGGCATTTCCACTTAGTAGCGTGATAAAATCGGTAATGAGAGCCTAAGCAAGACTACCGACAGGGCAAGCTGTCTCGTGCGTGCACACGCGTCACAATGGCTGGTGGGGCAGTGATTCGCTTATCGGTTACGTCAAATGGTCTTGATTTTCTCTAAAAAGGAAATTTAAAATTTTGAATTTTAATGGGATATTTTGTGGTCCGACAGAATAGCATCGGGCCGAAAGGACGCCGTCGGCGCTAACATTGGATTAGTATGTTGGACGCAACAGCACTCGACAAAAGCCTATGCATGAAAAAGAAGGCAGTCCTGTCTAGATCCAATGCAATCCCAAGCAGACCAAGGTGGCGCAAGCGTGAGATCGGAGAAAGATCAAATAGTCCAAACACCGCTGTGGGCGCATAGGGCCAGAATTGCTGTCCCAGCTGGAGTGGAGCCTTGCCATGTGCACAGCGTGAGCAGGAAACCCCACCACCCGAACCAGTATCGTTGCTTCCTCTTTCTTCCCTCAAAAAGTCTGGAATGCCCCCGAACATTTTCTTTAATGGAACAGCTGTCACATTTCAGACATAGTGCTGTTCACTGGATAAAGGCAGAGACCGATTCCCAGAGCAGATGAAGGCCAGCTTCGATGTTTCAAACCCGGTAGTTCACATCTTGGCTCCGTCTTTACTATGGTTGAACAAGGGAAAAAAGAGATGGATTCTGGCTCGGATCATATCGAATCTCACGAGGAAATTGTCTACGATCACAACGGAAGCATCGAAATTGTGAAGGCGGGCACTCTTGGGGCATTAGTGGAGAACTTGACACGCCATGATAAGCTGGACGCATTCTTCAATCGCACATTTCTTACGACATACAAATATTTCATATCAACGTCTGCGCTGATCGATCTTCTCATCGCTCGGTTTGACTCCTTACCATCCAGCGAAGCAGATGCAACAAGGCCCCTTGTTCGAGTGCGCGTGATCAACATCTTCAAGCAATGGCTCGAACACTTCTGGACTGAGCCTAAAGACCCCGAGACTGACGATAATTTGTTAAAATTACGGGAATTTACATCTCGCGCCACAGCCGCTACAGAGACAAGTGCAGTGGCTCAGTTACTTGGAATCATCCAACGCCGAATGGCTGGAATGTCACGCATGAAAATATCCAGACCATCCATCTCAAATCCGCCTAAACCGATTCTTCCGCGAAAACTAGACAAGCTTGTGTTTCTCAAGATTGACGCCAAAGAGCTTGCTCGGCAGTTGACTATTATGGAAGCACATATGTTCAGCAAAATACAACCGAATGAACTTTTGAATAAAGCATGGCAAAAGAAAGAGAGTTTTACAGCCCCTGCGCCGGCCCCGAATATCCGGGCTCTGATTCGATATTCTAATCAACTCTCCAACTGGGTTGGCGCTTTGGTCCTTGCAGAACCCGACATCAAAAAGAGGGCACAAGTGGTAGGGCATCTGGTAAATATAGCGAATGTATGCTTTCTGGCCCCTTCCCTAATATGTGATATGTTTCGTACATGTACTAAACTAATTCTACTTCATAGATATGCCATGGGCTTCAAAACTACTCCGCAGTGGTATCCATTCTCTCGGGATTCCAAAGCGCCCCTATCTACCGACTTACCCGCACATGGGCCATGGTCACCGAAAAGAGCTGCAACATCCTAAGGCCTCTACAAGCCTTAACATCAAGCACACAAAACTATAGCAACTATCGTGGGGCATTGCGCATCGCAGTACCACCCTGTATCCCCTTCCTCGGTAAGTCAAAATCCTCAACCAAATCTAAACACCCATATCAAAACTAAAAAAAAAAAATAGGGCTTTACCTAAAAGATCTAACCTTCATCGAAGACGGAAACCAACCCTTAACTCCAGAAGGTCTCATAAACTTCCACAAATATACAATGCTCGCCGCATCCGTCCACGAAATCCAGCGCTTCAAAGAAGCACAATACTGCTTACACTCCGTACCCGAGTTGCAAGAATACCTCGCATCGAAATTACAGTCCGCAACAGGGCTAGACGAGATGTGGGACCGGAGCTGCGAATTAGAGCCCAGAGGGCGCGGAGAAACACGACCCAGAGATTTTTACACCCCCACCGGAGGCATGACGACATCCATGGTTGTTGCCTGTATGGTTCTAGATGATTGATGACAAACGTAAAGGTAGAATAGTTTAATTTCCAACAGCATATCTTCTCTTCGGTTCGGTCAAGGTGTTAGTGGTCATAGCTTGTGTTGAGCTCTGAGCTTGAGCATGAACGTCGAGCTTTGTGGCGCAGCCAGAGAACGGATCCAACATTTTCCCAAAGAAAACTTTATTATTATCTGATCCGGGCCGTCTACACGGGAACTAACGCTTCAACCGTCTTATTGGGCAGGTAAAATTGTCGAGTAGAGTTTGAGAGTAGCTTGACCCGCACAGGCTGAACAGGTCGTCCGTGCTTGCTGCCCGACAGTGGAGGGGGTGTTTCTCTCAATGAGAACAGTGATCTTACAGGCCAATAGCCCTGAGAATGTGATGAGCGCCTCTTTGGGAGTTTTTTTCGTGTTTTCATGCGCGATTTCCACGATCAGCATGGCTAGCTGATCTTCCTTTCCCTGTAGGCCGATGATCGGATCAGATAACAATTTTTGAGTTCTGTGTATTTTGTAAACTAGCCGCTCTTGCCGTGTACCCACTTTTTGTCAATTGATTACTGGTTGAATGTATAAGCAACAATCGTTGTCAGTTTTCATAAACTCTATATCTTTCTTGTGTTTTGCATTATTTCAGCTAGACTACTGCTTATCTCTACGATAATTATCAGAGTTCGGAGTTATATTGTTATGCTAGGCATGTGTATCAATATTTGAAACAGAGTTTTCGCCCCGATCCCGAGGTCTTTTTTTCTTCTTAAAGCGGTAGATGTAATTGGCGGGACTTGGCAATGCCACTTCGATCGGAAACTCCGACTTAATAGTCCGTGCGGATAAAACTAGCTAGAGAAAAGAGATTCACCTATTTGACATGACACCTGTAAAGGAGCACTGGCCTGAAACACCAGGGCAGAAGTGCCATCAGACATGAGACAGAGCTTTGGGGCCACGAACTGAGGTAATGAAACATTAGCTGCTTGAGTTCAGCCTAAAAGTGATGAATATTATCAACCATGGAACTCGAGAATTGACGTTAAATGCCTTTTCGTTGAGTTCGTGCCGGAATTTATAGTGGCGACCGCTGTTGCCTTCTATGCTAAATAATATAAATAAGCTCTTTCAAACCCTAATCACATAATGTGCTCATCCGTATTTGGTTAACCATGTATTTAAGTATACGTTTCAAGAGTGAATCGTATGGCTCGGAACAAGTAAACATCCGACTAATGTATCTCTACATGTGCAGTTACAGCTCTAAAACTACCAGGCCCACCGCAACATGCCCGCCGCAAAATGCCCGCCGCAACATGCCCACTACGTCTACGGATGAGACAGTCTGACAATATCCTCACCATATTGCATAAAGAGAGAGCTTATATACAGGTTAGTAGGTATCGTTCTACTACTCATCTATTCAAAGCATACAAGACTTGTTGGATAAACAACAATGGTGAGAGCAGCGAGGAATGTGGTGGCCAGTTTGTATCTCTGATCTTGGAATATCCGATAGTGTGAAAAAGAATCATGGAGAGTCGCCTGTCTTTTCTGACTCAAGATCTGCGGCCTCCTCTGTTTGATGCACCAGCTGATCAGCCAACTGATATTCGGTACCTCTGCCCTGGAACCGTATATCTACTGTCACGACGAGGCTCTTGACCTCGAGTATGTTTGGATTTCTCTGCGAGTGGGCAAATTCGACGGGGGGGTTTACAATATGGAAATCTTCCTTCCAGCTGAGCTTCACCTCTATCTCATCAGCATCAGCCTTCGCGGCAAGAGGGGTGATCTTCGTGGCCTCCATCAAAGCGGTGATTTCGTGGGTCTTTTGGAGGTTGTCATAGGCACCGATCGTAGACGGAGTACTCAGCACGTCCTTTGTAGATCGAGCTAGTGGGGGCATACGCGGAGAAGTAGGCTCTTTGCTTGGTGAGACAGCAGACTGGCGGCTGCAGCTGCGCTGTGACTCACTGAGTTCATCCATCGGCAGCTCAAATTTTGGTGGCGAAGTGATCTGCAATTTTGGGCTCCTTGGGCTCTGCACAATATCGACAGGATCCAGCAAGGCACGGACCCAGTCGTATATCTTATATTCCTTTGCGAGCTCCAACGCTTGGGTCACTAGTTAGATTATGAAAAAAAAAAAATATCCTGCACGACAGGAAGACCTACCACAAACGGGAGAGATCCATATATTACCAGCGACTTCGTTCTGACTTATGCAATCCCGAGATTTAAGATACTTTCGCTCATTTTCCTCCTCCTGGGCCTTAGCCCAGGGGAATGCGATCTTGAACATGCCCGTTGCGCTCACAAAACCATCCTTACTTCTCCGCTACCAGCAGACGAGATTCAGCAATCAAGTTAACACGGCTTCGCGCGAGCGCCCAAGATAATCCTTACCATCAAATAGTAAGTCGCTGGGTGCTTAGCTAAGGTGTACGATAGGAAGATCTCGGAGCCCTTCAGGTCCTCAGGGAGCGGAGCCCAGAGGTGGACATACTCAAAAACGCCCAGATTTTCGGGCTTGGTCGCATTCGAGGTGCCGACTAGTCCCGGCTTAACGGAAAGGGCGGTCCTGCCGAGGCGGCGACGCGTAAGGAGATCCCCATCTGCGATCACGAACAGCAAAGGGAGACGGGTTAGTAGGGAGAGCTCGCGCGACACCGCGCGCCGCGAGGTGAAACTTACAGGCGGGAGCCGCGTCGGCGAGGATCAGTGGGTTGTTCTTCTTAGGCAGGGATCGCGACATAGTGGACAGGTGCGATAGAGAGTCGAACTAGGAACGTGCGAGATGCGACAAGATTATACACCAACGGCAGCCAAAGGGTACTACGAATGAAACTCTGGGATAAACTTGCGGGGTGGTGACCGTATTAATGATATGGATAATATACGACAAGATACGTTTTCGTTACCGCACTAACCGGCTATCCCAGGAGATTTCCTAATACAGTAGCGTTGCCTCAGCAGTTGCGGTTCTAGATATTCTAATATTAACTCAGACTTTTGCTTATTTTCAATACAACCTATTTTTCTGCCTTTCAATCCGACTTAAAAGCGATGATGTGTCCATATGAATGCTATCGGATGCCGTAGACCGGCTATCATCTTACCGAATAACGCAAGGTTGATGTTGATCGCAGTGGCGGCGGCTTCATATCCGTAACTTGAGGACCGACCGATGATTGGGAGTAAATCATAGCATTTTATACATCTAGAGATACATTTGAGCAATGCCCTTAGGACCACTGTGGCTCCAGGCATTTGTACGCTAATGTATCATCAGATAAAACACCGGATGAAAGTGCAATGGGATATTGATGAGACCTTACGATACTGGGCCGGAATCAGCATCTTAAACTTTCATCACAACGTGCCATCACCTCAATCCAAATCATTTGCCGACCATTGAATTCCCAAAAGGCGTGCAACTGTTTCTCCTCACATGATCTCCATATATTCTACACTAGTTCATTCACTGTCCAAGCGTTTTTTCCTAAAAAAGAAATGGCCCTCATGCAGTATTGATGCTACAGTCAATTCCTGCATTGAAAAAAATTAACTGATTGATTTGATCATGTTTATTCAAAATTATAGTAGCTCCCAACAGGGGAACTACAATGCATATATATACAGGAGGTATACAGTCGTTAAGCAGAAACCAGCCCCCAATTACGTATTGACAGGGTTCCCCTCTCCAAACTCGCCTGGGCCCCGTACAGCACGGAGGAAACGGAGCATGTGAAAATGCCTTCCAAAACTCTTGGCCATTCTTGACGGATGCTCATCCTTGTCCCCATCCTGTTCCAAGAATGAGCAATTATGATTACACAGGCAGCCGTTTTAGAGGAAATAGCAGTACTCGTTAGTTGCTAGGCGCGAATTACCAATATTGGTTATAAGCGCTGATGCAGGCTACGTGACCGCCACGCAAGCTGACGTGTACTCCAGAGCTCGACCCACTCATAATATTCCCTTTCCAGGCCGAGACGATCTACACTTATACGGTGACTATTCAAATACTGTTTTGGATACTTCCAGTACTTGCTTTGAAGGATTTGTCATAAATGCGGCCCATAAAATGGAGTATGTCCTACTGTAGTATCTTTTGAAACAAGTCAAATTGCCCCCACAATATTTCGAACCCGAGTGCTTCAGCCGAGGCACCAACAGTCGCGAGCAGACTTGGACGGGGTACTCAGACCCTAGATCAGACCCGAGATCAGCATTGAAAATCGTTCTTTGAAGGATCGGTCGATACAAATACCCGACGTAGGGTCAATGTAGATTCGAAAATAGAGTTTACATACGTTAAGTTAAAAAAAAAGAATCTTGGAAGAAACTGCAGTTAAAAGCGCACCAAGGCCGACTCAGATACCCTTATGCCACAAGTTTCTCCA
The DNA here is from genome assembly GCA_030710325.1 of Penicillium sp. 91 TS-2023. Lineage (NCBI taxonomy): Eukaryota > Fungi > Ascomycota > Eurotiomycetes > Eurotiales > Aspergillaceae > Penicillium > Penicillium sp. 91 TS-2023. The sequence continues at coordinate 4,814,609 of JARWGP010000021.1, read as the reverse complement.
ATAGGATATTTTGCACATCCTCCAAATACGTCTGAACGTGGGCTTCGTCTTCGTAAGATTCGTTGAAGCTGTAAACCATTCGCATCTGGTTGCGGAATGTATAGAGAGTACACAAACTTTGCGCCAAAACGACCTCAACGCCGAGCTTAAAATCCTCAATAGTAATCCGTCTATTGTTGTCGGTGGAAGCATAAGACTGCTGCAGGTATCGCTCGATAATACCAACACTGCTGAATATAGCGTCACGAGCAGGTGGTACAGTCAAGAACTCTGGAGTCCGCACGAACCCAAGGATGGAGCTCTGGACCGACTCAGACAAAGCTATGTTCTCCGCGAGACCTTTGGAAGTGGTTTTGTATTTCCCGTCAAGGACGTGCACAAGATCGTTAAAATCTTTGGGGTTTTCAAGGACTAGGGGCCAGGTAGTATAGTAGACTGCCACCGCATATTGACTGGAGTTATATGGCTCTGGGAGGTAAGGACGAAGGTTGAATTGACAAAACGAAAGGTACTTGGATTTGTCGGTCATTTGTGTGGGATCGGCATGCTTGGCAACAGTCAAGACGAAAGCAGCGTGCACTGCGGCGGTGACAGTGTACCCGTTCTTTCTACAGGCCTGCACAATAGCGTCGGTTGTTTGCTCTGAGAATATAAATTCGCGCCTCTGAGTAGGTCCAGGCGGAACAGTACCCACTCGATTTAAGGGGCCGATACCCGGGTATTCAGCTAGCGCATCGGCAACTATCTGTGCACCCTTAGCCACGGCCTCTGCTGGTAAATCGGAATAGCCTTTGACTTTTTCTAGTGACGGCGATAGGCGAATAGCTTCCTCTCCAAATACCAGTTTGGGATTCGGATTGATTAAAGCGGTTAAGTATGTATGCCATAGGAGCGTCATGCCAACCCCTTCTATGATACTATGGTGGGCTCGGATAATAAGCTGCGAGGCTTTTGGCACATAGTAGAAAGTAGCTTGTTCAATCGGTCTTGCTTCATTTGCAATGGTCTCACCATCGTTGTCGTCAGATACGATAAATGTCTGATCCAACCATAACTGGAGGGCAGCTTCATCAGGGACTTCGTAGATCTTGTTGAATCCCTCCACAGTCTGTGCTATCTGTGGCTGCTCGTAACGCACTTGCTTCCACGCGTAGCGTAGTGCGTCTTCCACCTCGGTAGCTGGAATTTGCAGGTCCACCTTGAGCCGGGAGAATATAGTATACTGGCGGCGGCCTTCAAAGAGTGATCCCGACATGTCCCCTACAAAACTATAGAATCCCTCTATGGAATTGGAGGGACGCTCCCAGCGACGTTCTGACAGCTGGGACCAAGACATTGTAACTTTAGTTCGTCAATGGACGAAGGGACGAAGACGAATAAAGAAAGAAAGAAAAAAAAAGAAAGATTGATTATGGGCTTTGAGGTTGACCCGGGCTTGCACCAATTTATAGGCGAGAAGTCGCAAAGGCAGACTGTATATTACCGATCTTTTTCAGAAAGCGCAACGACTCCACATGCCTGATACTTTGCACAGGGGTTTCAAGTCCAGACTCATGGGGATGTGGAGACAGTAAGGTGTATCACATACATGTACACCAGGCCCTGCACCGCAGTGGATCCCTGACCTTACCGGAACACATATTCTGAGATCCCACTTGGTCACTCTGCGAACCGCCGTAATATTTCGTATTACATTTCATCCGAGAATTTACTAAAGAGCACTATCTTACCGAGGCTCGAGGTAAGTGGTTTCGCTTAATTCGGCAAAAGGCCTACAACGCACATCTCCGTGGCATGGGACAAGGATAAAATCCTAAATACAAAAGAGGGGTTTGAGCTAAGAGTGGAGATGGTGAATGGATAGGATACTTACTATAGGCCTATTCCAATGCGCCACCCTTGGAAGATCCCTTGTACATACGTGCAGGGCCCCACCACAGTCTCAAGTCATATTGTTGGTGGTGAACCTTTCGCCCCCATCACCCCAAAACTCAGCCCCAGTGGAGCTACAAAAATGGAAGGTAAACGTTGGTTTAAAAAACAAAGTCCTTTGGGCAGAAGAGAAGGGTGATGATTGAGTACCATTGGCCCACCAGAATAGCATTCACCTAGAGTCCTGTGCGTTTGGTAATAGTCTGGCACCCCCCAAACTTGAGTCCAAAAATAATTTGATCTGTCGTGAGGTGACTAATTGAACTCTTGGTTACCAAACCGAACTGGGGGATTGCTGTGATTTGCATTTCATCGCACGTCCTGACTGTGCTAGCCAACGAGGGTTCCCCTGGTGTAGCATATTGAATCCTTCGACCTTGCTATAATCGATGCGCTGAACTTCTGAAACTCTACCCCACGAGTGCTTTTAAATGTCCTCTGCAGTATCAATCATATAATATTTACTAGTGAACAAATTCTTCGGCAATAATTGACCTCCACTCTTCTATGAACTGCTCAACAGCTTCATGTTCATAGAAAGCTTCGTTGTAATGGATAGTGAGATGCAAATGACCATCACGAGTCCACATATTCGCGGACAGTAGCTTATCGATGGTATGAGTACCACACCACCAATCATCAATTTTAAGTGTATATCTGGAGCCCTCGTAACTAGTCTGAAGATGATCATCAACGATTCCAAATGGACTCACCGCTGCAGTTGCTGTCGTATATCCTACATTAGCAACCTCAGCAGGCGTGGTTAACATAGAAGCGAAAGCCTGGGCGAGCAATGGCGCAAAGCTGAATGTATGCTCAATACCCTCAGCATAAAATGAGGCCATGGCCTGAGAAATGGACTTGTAATCTCTCGCATTTTCCAGACTGAGGCTGTGGAGTCTACCGGTGTGGTATAGGCCAGCTGTGCCGGCCGCGCCATTCCAAGGGGCTGCGAGATATTTTCGAAGATTGAAGGCATTCAGAAATAGTAAACGACCGTCTGCTGGAGTCGAGTGGCGGGATGCTGTAAGTAGTAAGGCAGCCTGTATGGCAGTCGTAAATTTAAGTCCGCTTTTCTTCACCGCGGCGATAATCTGCGTGGACTCATCCTGGGAAAACGTGCGTATTGTCCGAATTGTGTCTCGAGGGACTACATTAGGTAAGGCATCTTTAATCCTTGCAACTTCGGGGCCGTTGAGAGTTAATTGAAGCTCGGCCTGGAATGCTTTCTTGATCTCTTCTGTGGCCTTAAAATTGGGAGCAATCAACTCGCTCATGGTCGGAGGGATACGTAAGACTTCAGATCCATCAAATATGATGTCCTTGGCTGGCGAGGATAGGATGGATAGATAAGCATCTTGAAGCTTCATTATACCGACAGCATCTATGCGCCAATGCGATGCACGAAATAGGAGCTCCTGCGATGCAGGCACCCAATGAAGCTTGAAGAGAGGGGATGCTGGAAGGAACCGATGCAGAGTTTCTGCAGAAGTGGCGTTTGGTTCGTTTTCCGTGTGACAGGTAAAAGTCCCCTCGAGCCATTGGTCCAGGGCTTCGGGAGTGGGCACTGTATATCGGCATAAAGTGCCTGTCTCATCAACAACGGTTGCGATTCGCGGATGTAGGTGTCGCAATGCCTTCCATGCTTGCTTCAAATCTTCCACTTCTGGCATATTGCGGAGCTGTACGGCACTACCAATATGCCAATGTTCCTTTTCAAAACTAGCACCTTTGGCTGCAATAGCATGATAGAAAATTTCCAACTCATCGAAGGGCCGGTCGTACTGGCCAGGCTTTGTCTGTTTAAAGGACATGGTTTTCGATGTTGGAATTGGAATATACTGAAGACTGAGGGGAAGAAAGAGTTGAAGAAAGGTCGGTATGGAGGAAGTTTCTCCCCCTAACCTTTGATCTACAACGTAAGCACTTCTATAGTAAATTCAGCAAACAAATCCAACCAAGTACCGAGGTATTGAATCGTGTATCTTCTGTAATTTTCAAAAGGTTTATATATACAGTACAGTAACTACGTAATACATCTGAAAGCTTTGAAATATTTGCTCCACTCGTCAAGTTATTCGATTTATCAGCCCTGGGGGCTGAGCGCACTCGAATAGATAGGTATCCCACATAGTTGGCCCCCAACGGTACTGTAAAATATAATATTGGGAATTTGGCTAACTATACTCGCGTTTTTCGACTTCAGCCATGTGTTTCATAATATGACCGTAGTAATACCTCTAAGTCAGGATGGCATAAGCGGCCGAAATCGGATTTCGTCCTGCATAGAAGTTATCGTCGTCTGCAGTATGATATTGAAGTTGACACTAAAAAGATAATTCCTCGTGGTGGGAAAGCATTGGAATTTTCAACAAATCAGAAGGTGCAAAAAATTGATGTCAAAAATGTCATCACCATCGGGGTGATCTGGAATCGATAGGTAATTCCATTCTCAGAGGCATGGATGGCAATATTGCAGACGCTCGAATTTCAATTGCAATCGGCGTGCTTCTCGTAAATAAGGTTACCGTGCGACGTAAGTGGCGTGATGCATGTGGGGGCCGGGAGGGCAGAATTGGTGAAGTTCAATCAAGCGTCTTTTTGCATGACACGGCGCTGAAAAAATCGATACGCAGAGTGAAGGGTCGATAGCTTGCATATCGAACTTTCAACCATTTTAGTGCGTGCTTGGGGTGCCGTTATACCCGAGCTTGCGTGTTGCCTGGACCCACGCACAGGGATACCTGCAAAATGGATTTATAGTAAAAGTTTACTTTTTTTGGATTAGAGCCACACTAGTGCGCAGAGTCGTTTTCCATAAAACGGATTGATCGGAGTAGTTTTCGCTGTAGATGAGCTGTCTTTAACTCGGAGTGAGTAGACAGTGGGTACTCAAATATAAAATTTAAAGGAAATCATTTGATTCAACCCGGTGATTGGAACAAACCAAAAGTTCAGATATAAGCTTGTATACTTGTATATCGGAGGTATCATTTATAATATGGAATATGATAATGAGCATGCATAGACCGCCAAAAGAAAAGAAACACTGCCAGTGGATATCGAATTCCAAGGTAAATCCCCGTTAGACGATTATGGGCAAAAAGAGCCATCACACGGTCTCAGTGGACTCGAATATCGGTTTTGACCTTAATCCTCCGCAGTGCCATCTCTGCATCCTCGTTTTCTGCTGTAAAAAGTTCCTGTTGATCGCTGTTTTCACCGCTACTCCGATTGCCCCTATGAATCGAAGAGTAATTCTGACTCGGGTTCACTTCGTATCCACAAGTGAATTTTAATGACGTGCCGATGTTGTTCTTTGTGGTCTGCGTACGGCTCAAGAGGTGTTTCGCAAGGGCTATAGCGTTGGGGACAGAAATGGAGATAATGGATAGTGATCCCTCAAGGATGACCCAGTACAAGTAGGTGACCATACGCCAAAGCTCATCCTTGGCGGCCGTTTTAACAACATGAGTGATAGTTATCAGTCTGCCAATAGAAACGACGATAACTGAATATGTCAAGAAAAATGCAATGAGCAAGTAGATGCGGCGACGGAGACTGCTGTTAAGGCCCCAGATGAGTGGAATGGGGATTATCAAAATCCAAATATCGATCACGAATGAGGTTGCGGATGTGGCAATATACCAGGCGAACGTATTGATACATTCTCCTGGGATAGAGACATCCCAGGCTTTGTTCATAGGATGGCACTGCCAAATTGACACAACGCAAGTAGAGATAAGCCAGCCGACAACTAGTGTACCGATAATCCATAGTTGAATACGCAAAGATCGATTCCGGGTGTTGAAGACACGGGCATAGAAGAAGAGAGCGGAAAGTTTAGGCAAGCACACAGACGCGTTAAAAAAAAGGGTCCCAACGTAGGAATATGTTAATCCCTTGATCAAGTAGGATATATCTTGAGCAACAACAAATTCCGTATGCAGTCCAAGGCCCACGTGTATCCAGACAATCACAAGCGCGAGGAGTATCGTTTGTGCAGGCTATAATAGTTCAAAATGATCATGTTAGCTCCAACTTGTCATTTCATAGAAAGGTTACAGGTCGAGGTCACCTACCCATGAAAGGAGTGCGAACAGATCGTCCCACCACCAACGTTGCTTGGTGACAACCTTAGAGATGACTCGTATCAAAGTCATTAATGTTGTGACCCCCAGGAGAAAACTAGCAAGCGCCTTGAGACCAGGCCCCCGATCGGGTGTACCAGCAGGGATGTCCAGGCCCATGATTCTGCCAATATTTCGAATGAAAAAGAATGAATGGAAAGAAGAACGTATCGACTGGCAGATCAAACATTTGCGGGGGATTTTAATCGATGTAAGCCCTCGAGAGCGACAGCCAGAGATCTCGCGTGCTCTGCAACCCATAAAACCTTAGGTACAAATATAGAACGATCAAAGCACCCCCACATGCAGTATTGACCTGAGATTTCATTTTTCATTTTTATTTTTATTTCGGCGCTGGCGCACTCAATTCCTGCACAAGAATGGAGTAAAGTTTGAACATTTGAATGGATCAGGTTTTATGACGTCCTGGTGGGTGCCAACAGGGATTAGTACACACGGTACTGCATGTACATCCTTGATCAGAAAATAGCCCCCAATATTGACAGGGTTCCCCTCTTCAACTGTTCCTGCGTCGCCTTCAAATGATTAGTTCTTTATGGAATTAGTACTCTGAATGGTGCGTCGCGCTTTCTAACCATGATTGCGAATTGACCGTGGCAATAGCACTGGATTTTCCCATAAACAGTTAAAGTGTCTAATGGGAACCTCCAGATGTTGGCAAGCTCGGGGAGAGAAAACCTAAGAGGAAAGGGGAAAGCCACGGGGCGGGCGATCTACGGTGACTACGACCTCCGAACTTTGGAATGTATGGATGTACTGCATGTCCAGGTGTACAGTATTTTATAAGATGGACGTGGGCTCTGGCCAAATGACTAGAGGAGACGCAGATCAGGCGTGCTAATCAAATGAGATGACGGGTCCGCAGATCGTTTTTAGGATTGGCTCCTTGTTGATCCAGACTCCTGCGCACGGACATGAAGCTGAAACAAGATTTGGACCCTCATCGTACAATAGAGCGGGATGGGGGAGAATGCAGTGTAAAGAGGTATTCCATGGTCCTTTGAAATGGTATCTGGCTTTAAGATACGTCCGCCTTCTTCTTTCCTCATCTTGAGCACACCTACGATCATATCAGGCAGCATTCGATGCACCTACTTCAGGTCCATCCGCAAGCTCCTGCTGCAGAAGATCACGTACCGAGTCGAAGGCTTAATCTGAAGAAGCGCGCAATTCAGCCGTAATTGTAGCAGCTGATTAGGGCGTAGAAGACGATATAATTCGAACAAGAAGCAATAAATAAACGTAATGGCAATGGATGAAATTAAGCAAGTGTGGGAGCGTAAAGTGTGAACGGTCGGTACATGGGCCAAAAGATACTTACTACGTTAATCCACAATTTACAGTACAGGTGGTATTTACTAATTCTTACGGTGATTCCTTACTGGGTGCGATAAGTTCCATTGGCGTACCCGAAAATCTCTAAGGTTACATGGAGTTCCGCTCAGACTAGCAAATCTCCTAGGCGCATTTTTCCAGCCCCCAAGTTGTGATGTTGCATATAGCCAATAGGCACCGCGTTTTCATTTTTCATTGTTTTTACTAAGAGCGTGGTTATGAGGCTAGGAGAGTGGGTCTTGCCAACACAAGCCTTGCCGATCAGAGATCCTTGCCGATCAGAGATGGCGTGATTTATGTTGAACCAGGAAAATTGGAGAAGAAGTGTTAGTAGGCGAATGGTGCACATGAGTCGGATTTAGAGGACAATCTCTTTGACGATCTGCCGTGTGGACACCGCCAAGATCGGATCCCGTGCAGATCCCTGGGAGAGAATGCGACCTGGGCTCGAACTTATGCATGGTGATAAGAAAAGCTTACATGAATCTTTTCTATGCATCAGATTAATTGTACCGTTTCGTGTATGCAAATGAGCACTGTAGATGAGGGAAATCGATGGTCTGTTTTGCTGTAACACCGCTATGTAGGTTGCTGACTGCGTACGAAGTGGGTCCTGGCTGATTTCTCGTCGGGCGGAATTACAGTATGACGGTCTTGTTGATCATCGTCATAATGTCGGGCGGATTTTGAAGGCGCGATGTTCATCATAGTTCTTCATGATAGCTACGCAATCATCTGGATTATGGCTTTGGTACGTCGTTGGCGTTGTCGCATGCTCGACCCCTCCGCATTCCGGGGTGCCCCACATTTCAGTTTGGTCAGCATGGGGCTGGGGTCTGATATGAAAGGATCAAATTGCTCCACCAAACATTTGGGGGCTGGAACATGTGATCCAGGCGCAACTCGAGACGAAACAGGCTGGACGGGTGGGGTCCATGGGAGGCATCACCAACAACCAACAGTAACACGTCGCGCCTATTGGTTCATTGACTTCTTACCTACAGAAGTATGGATGTGCTGTATGGGCTGTATGTACGCGTAATCCTTTAGTGCTCTGCGCCTCATCTCTGAATGGAGCCACCTTGGAGAGGAAATTTTAGATGTAGATCATTATGGGTCACTTTGGACGCCAACTTGTACAGTAGTGTAGATGGCGAAGCCCCGGTATACATTATGCATAGCTGCCTGAATCTTAGCACTGATGCACGTTTACTTCAATGCTAGCAATTCCAGATTGAAGAATAATTCCAAAAAGGGGAAGATTGCGAGCTTAATTTTGAAGAGAAATCAAACGAGATCATGCACGGTTGCAATCTACCTACAGTAGTCCACGGCTTGGTGCTGTACAGGTATTGTATTCCAGCCTGCTCCAAGATCCACTCAGCGGCTGAATCCATACCAGTCACATCTCTCATCCATGGATCGCCTTATTTAATAATCATCATTATTTCTGGGCTGAAGCTTTGGGGGCTGTAAAAACCAGAATTTGAAGAGACTCTCATTATGTGGTCTCCAAGTGCCCAAGGGGCTGCAGAATCCATGATATGTTGGGTGTGGCGAGGGGCGGCTCATCAGCTATTGTGTCAATGTTAACTTTTGGACCCCAAGTTACCGCGCGGGGCTCTTCGCCTTCGCTTGGACATGTTTTCGTTTAGCGTACAGATGGACTCGTTACTTCATAAACTGTTTAGTTAACTAACGGGTAAAGGACCCATAATGACTCCAAGGTTGCGTATACAAGGATTAAAAATTCGAAATCTTCTTGGTGAAATTTGATCGTAATGTCAATACCACACGTAGCTGTCATTGTTACATGTGCATGTATAGTGCTAGGCCCTTAAATAGCTCCAGATGCTTCAAATTCCCTTCTCAGCCTCATTCATTTTCTGCGGTGTCCATCCATCAACAGGTTTCAAGTTCCAACATTGAAGTTCCCAAGGCAGTGTGGATAATATTACTCGGGCTTTATTTGCCCACCTCAGATTTGACCCAGTCATTCATTAGTCCTCCTCCTTCACTTCAGCAAGATGAAACTTCCGGCAGGACTTGAAAACCAGGCAAATTGGCCTTCTCCGAGGATGACACCCCCAGAAGATCACCCTGCAATGGCAATCATCGGCATTGGTAAGAAACATACTGGCCCATGAAATCACTGAATACCCACTTTAGTATACCGGTAATCATATGCAAATGCTTAACTTTTCAATGATTTAGGATGCCGTTTACCTGGTAACGTAGCCAGTGCGTCCCAGCTGTGGGATTTCCTGGCGCAAGAGCGATGTGCAGCTTGTCCAGTCCCATCCACACGCTTCAATATTGATGCCTATACCGGTGGCAAAGACGAGCCTGCCACTTCTGTCGGAACAGGCGGATACTTCCTGAAAGATGACATACGTCAATTTGACAATCAATTTTTTGGAATTAACAATCGGGAAGCTGCCGATATGGATCCGCAACAGCGAAATTTACTCGAGGTTATCTTCGAATGTTTTGAAAGTGCGGGATACTCTTTAAGTCAAGTTTCTGGGGCTCAAGTGGGATGCTACAGTACGTGAAACCCCCTCTCTCGCTTTTTTGGAGAAGATTATACGCCCTGAAGACATCTTGCGAGAACATAACTAACATCTTCAAGTTGCTAGTTGGGCACTTGACTACGCTTCACTGCAGACCAAAGACATTGAATGGATGACTCGCTACTCAGGAACAGGAATGGGAACAACCATTCTTGCAAATCGAGTGAGCCACGCTTTCAATCTCAAGGGTCCCAGTTGTGTTATCGACACCGCTTGTTCTGCCTCAATATATGCGTTGCATCAGGCTTGCTCAGCCTTGAAAAATCGCGAGTGCGATTCTGCAGTGGTAGCTGGTGTAAACCTCATCCAATCCCCAGATATCAACGTCGGTGCCTCGAAGCTCGGGGTTCTTTCACCTACGGCGATGTGCCACACATTCGATACGTCTGCAGATGGGTAGGTCTTTTTTTTTTTTTTAATTTCATTCGGGTTTCATTCGGGTATCTACAGTCACATTAACACTACATAGGTATGGTCGTGCAGAAGGTGTGAATGCCTTATACATCAAGCGACTAGATGATGCTATACGCGATGGTGACCCAATCCGGAGCATTATCCGTGGAACAGCTGTCAACAGCAACGGCCGAACCCCTGGAATCACACAGCCAAGTATCGACGGACAAATCGCGGTTGGGCGAAAGACTTACGATCAAGCTGGCTTAAACCCTTCAGACACAGCCTATGTAGAAATGCATGGGACTGGGACAGCTGTTGGTGACGTAATGGTGAGTTCCCTTGAAATTTTAAATTTTAAATTGCATTTTCTTGTGTTTGTTAACGAATTGAAAATTCTAGGAAGCTCAATCAATTGCTGCGGTATTTTCAGGGGCGTCTCGTCAATATCCACTGCTTGTGGGTGGCATAAAGCCAAATATCGGCCATTCTGAAGCGGCAAGTGGCTTGACCAGCGTGATAAAAGCTACGCTGGCCCTCGAAAGAAAAGAGCTGCCTCCAACCATTGGTGTCGTAAATCTGAACCCAAAACTCCAGTTGGAGAAACACGGCATTCAACTTGTGAAAAAGGCAATTCCATTTCCCGAGCCAGGCCCAGGACAAGGCCGTCGCATTAGCGTCAATTGTTTTGGCTATGGCGGTGCCAATGCTCACGGAATTCTCGAAGAAGCAGGCCCATATGCCAAATTTGCTACAAGCTATTTGCGAAACAACAATCCAGATGATTTTCAGAACAAACTTGACTGTGCTCGGCCATATTTACTACCCTTCTCCGCCAACGACAGCTACTCTTTGGAGCGACGAGTTGAGCAATTGGCACAGCTCAGCTTCCCAGCAGGCGTAACAGCAGACCTCGCCTACACTCTAGGCGAGCGTCGGTCTCATCTCAAGGCACGCGGTTTCGTAGTTGCACGGCCTGTGACACTATGTCAAGATCTGAACATTGAAAATCTTCGATTAGCCAGGTCAACAGGGCCGGTTTTGACCGCCAGTCACAAATTTGCATTTGTCTTCACCGGACAAGGAGCTCAATGGCAAGGCATGGCGGAAGACTTGCTGCAGGTTCCTGTGTTCGCCAATGCTATCTCCCAAATGGACGAGGCGCTGGCAAGTCTACCCCACCCTCCGTCTTGGAGGATCTCCACAACATTGAACCATAAATCGGACGACTCCCCTATCAATGAAGCTGCTTTTGCGCAGCCAGTGACCACCGCAGTACAAATCGGACTCGTTGAGATTCTGAGACTATTGCATATTCCAATACACGGCGTTATCGGTCACTCCTCTGGTGAAATTGCAGCTGCCTATGCAGCCAGTATGCTCGATATGCGTGAAGCGATTACCCTCGCATATTATCGAGGATATGCAGTTACCCAATGCGCCCCATTCGGAGCTATGGCGGCGGTGGGACTTGCTTCTGACAAAGCTGAAGAGTGGATTCAAACAACAAACGCACGAAAAGCCCAGGTACGGGTTGCTTGCTTTAACTCGCCAAAAAACGTCACCATAAGCGGCGACTCTGATGGCATAGATGCTCTCATCTCATCTCTTAATACGGAGGGAATATTTGCACGAAAACTCAAAACAGGTGGCAAAGCATACCATTCTCATCAAATGAAGACTGTGTGTCCGACTTATGAGGCTCTACTTCAGGAAGCCAATTTATTCCTCAATACTGGTCTCCCAGGGAGAAATTCCAATGATAGCGATCCATGCTTTTTCTCCACAGTCATTCGTCAACCAGTTGACAAATCCGACATTCGTTCCACTGCTTATTGGCGACGAAATTTGGAATCGCCAGTATATTTCTCAGATGGTTTACGTGGTCTCTCTTCCTTGTTTGATGACCTTTCCTTTGTAGAAGTTGGTCCGCATACAGTAATGAAGATGCCAATATTGCAGACCTTGGGTGAATCTACTCCTTACTTCGGCACACTCAACCGTGGACAAGATTCACTAAGTTCTCTACTGGAGCTTGTAGGGAACCTCTTCACGGCTGGATATCCCGTGAGCTTCTCTCGCTTACAGCATCTTTACCCAAGCTCAAGTAGCCCACCCAAAGTACTCCACGACCTTCCCCCTTATCCATGGCACTATGAAAAGCTTCTATGGAACGAATCTCGTGTCAGTCGTGAAAATCGTGGACGAAAATTCCCGCGTCATGAGCTTTTGGGTAGCCCCGTGCCTGGAGGCAACTTGATCACCTTTGGGTGGCGGAACCGGCTGCTACTTGACAATGTCCCCTGGCTAAGAGACCACAAGTTAGGCAACTTGACGGTTTTCCCAGCAACAGGATATATTTCCATGGCCGTGGAGGCTCTGTTACAAGCAAGTGGAATCGAAATGAGTCAAGATTTGACTGAATATTCCGTCATCTTTGAGCACGTTGAGCTGCCTAATGCGCTGACAATCGATGACCAAGAAGCTGTTGAACTTTACACCGACTTTTCCCCTCGTGAAATATCAAGTCTGACCATCTTTCGAGATTGGTGGGGCTTCCAGATCGTATCGGTTGTTGGCGATACTTCCACCATCCACGCCCAAGGTACCATCAAATTACAGACGAGTTCACCGAGTCTAGATAAAAATTGGCTACCGCATGCCGAGTGTCGCCTTGTTCCAAAGGGCCAGCGAATCTGGTATGAAAGTATGCGTAAATGTGGTCTGCGCTACGGCCCGACCTTTCAACACATGCAGGACATCCTTACGCCAGACACAGAAGGTGTTTTGTATGCACAGGCTAAATTGGAAAATGTCCGATCCCAATTTGAAGCCGCACAGCCATCACCTCGCTATCTTCTTCATCCGGCAATCTTGGACAATGTTCTGCAGGCCAGCTTGATAGCCTGTGCTGGAGGCCATTTAGAATCGATGGTAGCCAAGGTACCAAAAGCCTTCGGTCGCATCGTTCTAAAGGCACCTTCATTCTCTGGCAATGAGGCGATAATTCGCTCTCAGTCGTCCGTGACTGGCTTTGCAAACAATGAAATAAATGCTGTCTTATTGGACTCAAATCAAAACTGGCTGTCGCATTTTGAGGAAATGAAGTTCATCAAATATTTCGGCAGTGATCAAATGGAAGAAGTCCGTCACCCATTGTATCGATTTGTTTGGAAGCCGGATATTGACCACATCCCAAATGACGCGATGTTTTCCACTGCCATGGATCATATTCGCTCAAATACCGATCTTGGACGTCTCCCAGATTCCAGCAGAGATATCCTGATGGCCATGGATCTTGCTGTACACAAAGACCCAAACTCTGATATTCTATTTCTTTCCTCGGATCCATCGCTGACAGCTCTGGCGCTATCAGAGGTCCTCAGAGCACATACGGCACACCAACGCTTCCGTTCATTTCATTTAGGTCAATTCAGCTCAGACGGACAACTGGAAGTGGCTGAACTCCAGAACCAAGCGTTGCCATTCGGAATGGATTCAGTTTCATCATTTGTTGCAGCTTCTCCAACACAAAAGTTTGGCCTTGTGGTTTTGGGGGAAAAAACGCCCCATCTTGATTGTCTGGCTCTCTACGCAGTTCCTTTTACACGTATCGTTGATGCCAGTATTAGCCACGGGGAGAATTTTCGAAGTGAAAAGCTCGTCGTTACCCATACTTTACTGAGCAAGTCAGATTCGGGCGTACAGATTCTTCGTCCAGCACCAGGGGAGAATGGGACCGCCTCTCATCAATTTGACAAAGTACTTATTATCGGTCGCACACCAGCCCATGAAGACGATGATCGTTTGCGGGATTATCTGGGGGCTGAGCTTTCTCTACCTGTTGACAAGTGTGAGCTAACGGAAGTTCGAGACGTCATCATTGGCAACAAAACACTTGTCGTATCCACTGTGGAGCTTGAGATTGATGTAATGGCACGAGCCACACCAGAGCAGTATGCGGCAATTCAACATGTTTTAGCAAAACCGGTTCGAATGGTTTGGATCAGTGGCTCGGGACTTCATGAGAGCAGTGATCCAACTCGGGCAGTCTTTCATGGTTTAGCGCGAGCCGTCATGATTGAAATGCCTGCAACAGAGATCTTCTCCCTGGAACTCAATCCGCATAACAGCCCCACTGAAATTACCCGTTATGTGATGCGGGTCATTACGAGACCCGAAGGCTCTCCACCAGACTATGAATACCTTCAAAGCAACTCTGGACTCCTCGTGAGTCGTGGAGTCCCAGATGAGCGCATCAACAGTCACTTCCGGACTAAAGACCAACGAACAACCATTTCAGAATCTCTGGGCAGTGCAGGACCGGTGTCCCTCTCCATCGAAAAGCCCGGTCAGTTGAGTTCTGTCCAATTCGTCAAGGCTCCTAAGCAAATCCTAGGACCCGATGATGTTCTGGTCAAGGTGAGTTGGCTTGGATTGAATGCGAAAGACGTCTATGCTTTAGCTGGAAGAGTGGAAACGCCCGATGCTACTTGCAGCTTAGAATATACTGGGAAGATTCTCGCTATTGGGTCATCCGTTCGTGACCTCGCCGTGGATGATAATGTTGCTGTGCTGTATCCTGGCCATTTCAGCTCTCACGAGGTCGTTCCAGCTTATAGCTGCGTCAAGCTACGCCCACAGGAGGACCTACGCTGCCTCGCCTCGGTTCTTGTTGTCTTCGGGACTGCTCTTTATGCCCTAGAGCATCGCGCCCATCTACAACCTGGCGAATCAATCTTGATTCATTCTGCTGCAGGGGGTGCTGGAATCGCTGCCATTCAGATAGCCAAAATGATGGGCGCAGAGATATTTGCCACGGTTGGAACCGAGGAAAAGAAGCAGTATTTGGTAAAGAATTTCGGGCTTCAGCCAGATCACATTCTGAATTCTCGCAATTCAAATTTCGCGGCTCAAATAAACTTATTAACAAATGGCCGTGGCGTGGATGTTGTCCTGAATTCACTTGTGGGTGAGCTGCTTATGGAGAGCTGGAATTGTTTGGCAGAATTTGGACGCTTTGTGGAAATTGGGAAAAAGGACATCACAGACCATGGTCGACTGCCTATGGACCCTTTCAAGCGTGGCGCTACTTTCACGGCCTTTGATTTGAGCTCACTGGCTACCTCGCCATCTCCAGTCATGAGACTTTTCTTCCATCAACTTATTTGTCGTGTTATAGCGCTTGTGCGCAGTGGGTCAATTCAGCCAGTGCATCCTTTAAAAAGTTTCACCGCTGCAGAATTGGCGTCGGCATTCCGCCATTTCAACGACCCAGCTCGTATGGGCAAGGTTGTCATCTCTTTTGACGATCCGACTGTCATGGTTCCAGTTGCATCGGAGCGCTTCCTCACAAGGTTCCACCCAGATAAGAGTTATCTAATGGTTGGATGCTTGGGAGGGTTGGGTCGCAGTCTCTCTCAGTGGATGATCTATCGCGGTGCCAAAAGTCTGATCTTTCTCGGGCGTAGCGGGACAAAGAAACCTGCTGCGCGGCGTCTTATTGAAGACCTCGAGCAACAGGGTGCACGGTGCATTGTTATCCAAGGTGATGTGACTAATGCTGACGATGTTGAAAAGGCTGTGGAAGCAGCCCCGCTCCCCTTGGGGGGCGTCATTCATGCTGCAATGGGACTCCACGAGGCAATATTCTCTGAAATGACATATGAATATTGGCGTGAGGGAACATCGGCCAAGATAGAGGGAGCTTGGAATCTGCACAATGCACTCTCACGATCGGATCGGGAACGTCATTTGGATTTCTTCATTATGACCAGTTCGATCAATGGAAAGCTTGGTACAGCCACAGAAAGTAACTATTGCGCTGCCAACAATTTCTTGGATGCTTTTGCTCGCTATCGCCGGATTCTGGGTCGGCCTGCCATTGCACTTGGCCTCGGAGCCATCGCGGAGGTTGGCTATCTACATGAGCATCCTCACATTGAAGACTTACTCTTGCGAAGGGGGACCCGCTTCCTCACTGAGCGTGACGTGATGCAAATCTTTGATCTTGTCCTTTCAGACGCCCCTACCTCTGCCCATCCCTCAGATATGGTAGCACAAACTCTTTTACTGTCGGGAGTAGAAGTGTCGACGCTGCAGTCATTCCACCAGCAGGGTTATGAGACATCATGGCATTCACTTAACGATATCCGGTGGTCTATCCTCATCAGTGCCTTGAAACGATCCTCTCGAGGTGCATCTGAAGGAAAAGGCAGCATGCATGAATCTGCACTCCGTAGTGCAGTCGCTCGCAAGGATGAAGCTCAGGTCATCGCAGCAGCCCAAGAAAGCATTACACAGAAGCTGTCCCACATGGTCCTCACACCTATTGATAAAATCAATGTTCAGGCGTCTTTAACAGACTTTGCCATGGACAGTATGCTGGCATCTGAGCTGCGGCAGCACATTTTCAGCGTGGCTAAGGTCGATATATCTTTTCTCGCGATAATGAATCCTCAGACCAATGTGGCCACTCTGTGTGCCATGATTGCCTCCTCTCTCTTGCTACAGGAACCGAAAGGAGATCCTCAAGGCTAAATATGGCGAAGATTCATGATCACCTTTTTCCTCGCCGTAGGCGCTCGAACGCAGATAAATATTGCTCATCGTGGCCGCTGTTTTAGGAGGGTTCAGATAACTGATAATAGTACGAATCATTAGCTTTAGAAACTTTTAGGTAAATTGTGGGTAGATATTGAAGGGGGGAACGCTCGATAGCAAACACAACCCAAAAGATATCGCGATACGAAGCAGGAGAGACGTAGTAGAAAACATCACCCGATACCCTATCCTAGGGCATCCAGATGCACCAAGTCGGTCGCATTACTGGATGGATAGGGAGCTATCTGATCTACAATCTATGCTAGCTAGAGGCCGAATGCATACCCGCTGATACGGGGAGTGACCGATACAGGACCGTATCATAGAGGGGAGCAGGGTTCCACTACAATATGTAATTCTTAAAGGTGACTCACCCGGGACCAACAGAAAGATTTTCGCGTTCATATAGTAGTTTTCGAAATCAGTTATACCTTGACACTCATGAGACTTCTCTCTCGATCAACCCTTGAACAGTACCATAAGAAAAGCTATCATCTATCAGGTAAATAGCTCCAGACAGAGCCAACGCCCACATTAAAGAGAAAATAGGCAGACCGTCACTGCTAACGTTCAGATCATTGTGTCTTCTTTGCCTTCACCTTTTTCCCTCTTCGGCGCTTCAGGGCATCCGGAGTGTATTCGGTGTCAAGGAGGTAGTCCCACCAGCGGAAGCTGCTTGAGTAGTTCCCAATGAATTTCTCATGGTGGAGGTCGTGATGATCAGCACCGGCCCAGAAAGGCAAGAAATGGTGAAGACTGCAAGGAAATTCGTAGCCACTGTGGGCATCGATAGCCTGGAACAAGCGCAACACAATCCAGATATATATAGTGAGAATATGCAGGTTACCGGTAAAAGCACACCAGAGGATCGGGCAGCTGACGGTCCCGAAGCCGAGAATCATCACTTCAATAGGAGAAGCATATTCGGCGGCCAAACCAAATGGTGCGGAATACTGATGGTGAATTTTGTGAATAGCCTTGTAGAGTGGACCCCAATGAAGAGCTCGGTGGACAAAATAGTGCCAAGTGTCCTCCATCACGAAAAATATTGCAATCTGATACGTCATAGTCCAGGGAGACGGAAAAGGAATCGATGTTGATAGACCGCAGAACTGGGCCATTGGGTGGAAAAGCCTAGAAGAGCCGTTACTACTCAATCGGGCCCGAGAGGTAAAGTAAACGTCAGGTAGAATACCACTCCGTCGAGGGCAGGAACATACCAGATTTGAGGAAGTTCGACGGTAAAGTGGCTTAGAAGCACAAACTTGGCGCAATCCCATTGCTCGCGTAATAAAGGTACTTTGCTCTAAAACAGAATGTTAGTTTCGATGGCGGCTGGAATTGGGTTGATTTCGGCTAGTGCCAGGTGTTAGGCTTGCCACTTACACTTTGAATCTTATATCTCTTGAAGAAACCCAAGCTATCGATGAAGATCCACGGAAGAGAGCGGCCGAAGTAGACTAACTCATGGATGACGAAGGACATGATGCCGGTGGCCAGGACATCATTCTGCACCCACGCATACCATGCGACCCATAATCTCTCTGCCACGCTCAGGTGGGTATTGAATTTGGTGATATCCTGATATTGGCCCCAATAGGTGCCGGGGGGCAGCACGGTAGAATTCCTAGGAGAAAAAGGGTCAATATTCGACAAATTCCACAAAAGAGTATAATTCAACCACCCGGGGGGTGTAAAAAAGCGGAGGAGACACAGACATTGTGGTTCCTAGCAGGTCTTGAATAAGAGAGAAGAAGCAGAGGTTGAGAGAAGGAGAAGACTATTTCGTGAAGAGGGGAGTAAAAAAAGAAAGGATCTGGGCGAGAGTACTATGTGCTATGTAGTGTACAGTATATTCCCTACTATTAAATCCTAATCCTGCTAAATTGAACATACCACATGCAGGAAGGTTCCAGGCAGCCAAACACAGGCGGGCAAATGCGCATTATCCGGTTTGGTGGGGCTCGGATGCGGATGGCTATCGGCCCGTCTGTGGCCTGACCTTTGCGGCGCTGATGAGTTTTGTGTTCCTGCTCCGAGTTATCGAAAGCAGTACTGGTTCTTACAGTATTTGCAAAATCTGGTAGGGCCACGAACAGTTTCCGCAGGTGTCGTTCACCCGGT
Organism: Penicillium sp. 91 TS-2023; assembly: GCA_030710325.1. Taxonomy (NCBI): domain Eukaryota; kingdom Fungi; phylum Ascomycota; class Eurotiomycetes; order Eurotiales; family Aspergillaceae; genus Penicillium; species Penicillium sp. 91 TS-2023. The sequence goes on along the minus strand of JARWGP010000021.1, from coordinate 4,795,498 downwards.
GCCGCAACCTGTAATTACGGTAATCTTCTCGATCTACCAGAGATACACCAAGCAAAGAGAGAGGAGTGGAGACTTTCCTAGTGAATTAGGATTAGCGCGGCTTGGGTGGAGCGCTGGGAAAGAAGGCGTGTGTTAAAAGCGAAAAACTCAACCCAAATCCTAAGAGACGGCATTGGGCTTCCTAGATTAAAACCAAGCTTCTGCCAAAAGACAAAAAGGAAAGGACTCTATGTCCAGTCTGTTACAGTATAGGCTCAGTCATGTAGGAATATCAACACGGTATCATTTCAACTAGAGAGCTAATAATGGGGAGCGGAAGAAGACAAGAGGGGACATGACGAGAGATAACGACATAGGGAGTAGGGTAGATGGAAGATGCTTGTAGGTGCCTAGGGCATCAATCGATGTTTTGATCAGGTGAGAATTACATGTAAATATTGATAGACTACATTCGATTGGCTATGTTGATTTAATGTCACGTCTAGACCCCTGAAAAATCATGCCAGCCCTGTCCCCTTGAAGACATCGAGCCCAAAGTAGTCCCACGACCCGTTTTCATATAACTCCAATTGATCACCTGTGCTGTCGTTAACATCGGATCATGTCTTGCGCGTCAATTAACTTGCTCAGATAGCTTGCATGTTCAAATGAGAGTGGATTAGTCGGGGACTCATAAGACAAGCCTTTGATGACGCGATGCAAAGTAGAGGACCTATGGTATGTAGTCGATGCTTCGTATTTACTTTTAATTCACAAAAGCTAATTTTAGAGGTAAACAGGCTCAGCTCGTGACATAGTATAAGATGTTTTATACAGATCTAGGACGCTTGGGTACATGACCTGAAAAGGTAGTGTCGGGGTGCCTTTCCCATAATTGAAACTCACTCCTGAAGATCCTTCTAGGTTTTTAAAAATAGCGTTTCTCGAATACAACCTTGGAACTCATATCCAGCGCATATAAATGGAATTCCGGATGTAACTTGCAGTAATCATCTAACATTAATCCAAGCTAATTGCGGTCCCTGAGGCAGCCATCACTTCGAAAACAGTCATAATCTGATTATATGTTCCCCATAAATGACTCTGCCGACTTAAGCAGCCCTTCGCTTCCAAAAGCACTCGAGTGGCTGCAGAGTCATTAAGGATACAACCAACACCAGATATGTGCACAGGGGAATCCTCGTTTGGGTATGAAATCCAAGATCGTTCTTGGTCTTCATTCATGTGGCGGTCAAGATAGATTATTGGTCCAGTCAGCGTACTTTCAGATCTTGGTGGATGAAGTAATGCGTAAGTCCAAATAGTGAGAGTGGCAGCCAAAAGCTCATGGGCCTCGCGGTATGTATTCAATGGCCGTGATCGAAGAGACTTGAACAAGATAGCGCCGTGAAGGAGTGTCTTCCGAGCAGCTTGAGGATTGTCGGTCATCCATAGATAAAGCTCTTTCTTTGACGCGAGGATTGCGTCCTCTGTGGATGTCCAACCAGCAACGGTACAAAGACTTTTGAGAGGAATGTGAACAATAATCATGAGGTGATGATACAAGTCCGATAACATTGGGTTCTTTGAGCTCTGGTTCAGCATTCCTAAGGTTACTATAGCGGAATCTCTCCATTCTGTATATATAGAATGGTTAAGAATGCTCTGTGAGCAGGATATCCGAGTGGTATTTGTCATCACAAATGAGGCGTCCATGATCACTCGAGATTGTTGATATATGGCCATCGTTACAAGAATTCGAGAAAAGTCGCCAATTGGTGGGATATTGTTGCTTTTGTGTGTGATAAAAGCCAATGTCTCATGCATATGAGGTGATTCGGGAATATTTCGAAGATTCTCTATTCCAAGGTTAAAAATGGCACTTTCCGGCATCTTTCGATCGATATCTTACCGTTCTGGAAGGCCCCCATCCACTCACCTTCAGTCATATTCCAAATATCTTCATGGCATGGTAATGGGATATCGAAGCCATCCAGACTCATTATTGCTGAGATATCACAGTTCAAATTCAATTGGCAATCGAAAAGCTTACCTTTATGTCAGTAGAGTTTTAAAAAAAGGTAGAGATAAAGTATAGCTTACCCATCCACAATGCACTGCACGAACAGCTAACTCACGGCCTAGCCACTTGAAGTATGGTTCATTGTCGTAGTTGCGATTTTGAATAGTGTGGGTGACATATCCTCTTGAAAGTCCAGTCCCAAGACCACGACACAAAGTTGCCAGCATATTTCTCTGAAACTGAGACTGGAGATAGAGAGTCTTCGTACCGCTGTATGACATGATAATCTGACTAAGAATGGTCGCTTGGATAAATGGTACACGGAGTGTGTGTTGAATTTTGTCTTCCCCCTACATCGAAAATGATATATTAGGCAAGAATGAAACTTTACGCAAGTAGATCCAAGAACGAAGATACGTACCAGGGACGTAATAGCATGCCTGAGATATTTCCCAAAGAAGCTAGCATACTGTCGGGCTTGTCTTACTCTTGAGTATCGACTACCAATTGCAACAACCGCTAGAACCAAGATCCAATTGGTGTTAAACATGTGAAATGTCGACATATGGAGCATGGGGAATTGGGGGTGGAAAAACTCGAAATAGAGTTGGATGAAACTGTTGATCGCCTTTTCATCGCACAGATCTGGAATTTCCGATTCAACTGTACCCAGAACACGGTGCTGTTCTTCGCTAATGAAATCAAACATCTCCTGCAATATTGAATCTTCGGACTTTAGTTTCGGCACGTGGGCATAGTCATCCATTTCCAGGAGGTCTTTATCAGAGATACCAATCATTTGGAGATCTGATTCTGTCTCGTGATTTATCTTCGCGATCGATGAGGGGGTAGCATTGAGGCATGGAGAGGCTGAGCATTGCGCTCGCCATAAAAAAGGTTGAACTATCCCACCGCATCTGAAACGCAGGTGGGTTTCGTGCGCTGAGTCGGATTTTGAGACAGATCGAGAGTGTACATTTTCAATGCCGATTGAGGCACTCTGTGAGGAGATACTTTTCGGGATGCCTTCGTCACTCGAATCAGTATTCAAATGAGCAATACCATTGACCCGCTCTGGACAGAAGAAGCTATCCTCTCCAAATGGCATCAACAAATCCAGGTAAGCTAGATCAGGAAGTTCTAAAATGGGCCAAGTTGTCTCCTCTGACCGAGAGCTTTCTGAAAGGCCATTTGATTCCGGACTTATGGGAAGATTATATCCTATGAATTCGACAATCCGGATTAGATTAGCCAAACCGCGTGCCTTGAGCCCCTAATTAAAGGGAAGAAAACGCTTACCATGGCCATATGTGGTGGTTTGAAGTAGCTGGGTTTCCAAATTTGTTTCCTGCAAATCTTGGGCCGGGACGACCTGCTCATTTGCCGCGCCGTGATTCTTTATTGAAGAATCCGACCGCATGCTTGAAGCTCGAAGAGTCTTGAGAACTCGAGAGCGTCCACCCGTGTCTTTTGATTCGCGGTAGTAACAGGCAAATCCCTTATTGTAGCAACGAGTGCAAGGACTCCCAGTCGAGCACCGAAGCTTTGAGTGTGAGCAAGGAACACATGCTGCCGTTGCTCGGTTGCTGTAAGCTCTGGTGCGAGGACGTTCTGCTTTAGGACAGCTTACAGCAGCGTGGCGGTTCCGAGTATCTCTGGCAAGTTTGTAAGACAAGGTCACTATGCAACAGACAGTACTTCTTCATGGGTCACGTACCGGCGTGAAAAGTACTGATCACAGCCATCACATCGAAATGGGCGGTGGTTTAAATGTGAGCGGACATGACGATCGAGGTGTTCTTGGCGGCCAAAACTTCTGCCACAAAACTCACATGCTATCGAATCCTCGAGATTCGATGCCATTGCCAATAAAATGTTCACACCGGAATGGATGTGCATATTCCAAAGATAACATTACCCGAGCGGAGCATTTGCAGTGAAATAGCAGTCTCCGCCCCGCCGGTACCCCACATTCCGATTCCCAGAGTTCCGGTCCCTGATCTCGGGTATTCCGAAGTGAACAAATGCACATGCTGTAATTAAAGCACCAATCCGCAGACTAGCGCAGGGAGTTGTATAGGGTGAGAAAATGCACGCAGAGTGGAGGGTTGATTTATCTAATTCGTGAAAGAGAGAGAGAGAGAGAGAGATAGAGAGAGAGCTTCACACGATAGTTGCAGCTCAGACCTTGCCACCCAGAAAGAAACTACGGTGGAGCCGAAATTATGCTTCCTCACGCAGACAAGAGTTAATCAGTGAGGGTCCACTTAAGCCTGTTTCCCCGCATTACTACTCCAGGTTCTCAAAATCCTCGTCTCCACACATATCGGCTCCACCCCCAGAGTCAATGGGAGATAAAAATCACACGGTGTTTTAAAAGATAAGTCGAGCGCTACGCAGAACCAAAAGTTCAGACTACGAACAACTCAGTACTTTCACATACAGTTAAGCTTCCTGCCCAATGACTATGGAGATTCTAGTACGTCTTGTGAAGAGTCCCGAGCGTGTTCTATTATGTATGGTCATTTTGTACTCGGTCTTCGCCATATTCAAAGTAAGCATCATGCCCCGGGGTCCTAACCTTAGTCTTTCCGCATGCTGATTATGAATATCTTGTCCTACAGCTCCTCTTCCGGGCTCTTTTTAGCCCATTGAACAAACTTCCGGGACCAACGTGGGCCCGAATAACTTCACTTCCGATTGCGCTGAAAGCAATAAAGGGACTACGGGCTCAAGTAATTCCCTCCGTATCAGTCCTTATCTATAATGTTCAGTTCTAATCCGTACCTAGGAGCTGGACATTCTCCACAAAAGATATGGCTCAGTAGTACGCATCGGACCGAATGAAGTATCAGTCGGGGACTATCGATATTATCGACCTATCTACAATGACTCGAAATCAGTGACTAAAGATCCTCACTTCTACTCCGTCGCTACTTTTGTCGGTGAAAGCAACATCTTCCAGATGACGTGAGCACTTAACCTTCGGGCTACATTTCACGCAAAATTCCATTCTAACTAAAGGCAGAAATCCAGCTCAACATTCTGCCCGCAGACGTCTAAGTGCTGCGCCATATTCCCTTCAAGGGATCACCCTGCTGAATCCCTTGGTTCGCAGAAAGGCAGAAGACCTGGCCATAAACCTACTCAAGCGAGCCACAGAATCACCCAATGGGACTGTAGATGCGTTCGAGCTGTCTGGACTGTATAGCCTGGAAGTCATATGCGAGGCAGGTTTTGCAACCGACCTCTCCGCCATGGAAGAGAATCTAGGGTTGAAGCTGATGCATGCCATGGACGGCAGTGCACAAACCTTAATATTTACAGCCCTGATGCCGTGGCTACGCTCGACTGGACTAGGGAAAAAACTCCCCGGTCACGTCGGTGACTGTTATCGAAAGGATGCATACTGGCAGCTGAAGTCACGAGAGATGGTTGATCAACTCCTACGAGCATCATCTACAGGAGCATCCGTCGAAAAGAATTTGCTTTCCCCACTACTCCACGGAACAGATTCGTTTCTGGGTCGAAAATTGACCCACGATGAACTTGTTGAAGAAGCCATGGGTATCATGTTTGCAGGAAGTGGTACAACTTCGTCAACTTTGGCCTATATGCTCTATGCTTTATCTTGTCCGGGAAATGAGGGGATTCAAGTTACGCTACGAGATGAGGTAATGCATCTCCCACCTGATGACACTGTTGCGCTTCGGAACAGTCCATATGTCAATGCTGTGATTAAGGAAACCTTCCGTTTATTCCCGACCATTGTTTCCACCCTTCCACGCCTCCTGGGTGAGCCGTTTCAGCTTGGTGAATACACCTTACCGGCTGGGACTATCATTGGAATGCAGAATTATGTGCATCACCGGGACTCAACGGTCTTTCCAGAGCCAGACCGCTTTTACCCTGAGCGCTGGTTGACCAGTACAAAGGAGATGGATATGTCATTGACCCCGTTCAGCCTGGGTAGGCGAAATTGTATTGGTCAAAATTTGGCATTGGAGGAGCTTTATGTTGCAGTCGAGGTGATTATGCGATCTGGACTTATTCTGAAGCTTGGCAAGGAGATGAAAGACTGGGAAATGGAGATGGAGGACAGATTCAATATCGCTCCCAGGGGACGGCGGCTAATGCTGGAAGTCGCGAAAGGAACAATATGAACAGGAACAATCACGGTTTTGATGGATATATACAAAAGATTCCCTATTCCAATCACCAATATCTAAACAGGTATCTATAACAGCTCTCAGGAATACATGTAAAAGATATGCAAAACAAAAAAATGCAGATGCCGAAAACCTTGAACTTCTAGGCTATCTTACATATTATCCTCGCTCCAATGACTCCGAGTCTTCAACCAAGCCTCCCGGTCCTCCTTACTCCCCTGCTCATCCATCCCAACGCCCATTCCCCGCTCAACCCACTCCTTGCTCCCCATCTCCGAAAGTCTGGACAACGCACGTGCAAACGCAAACCGCTCCTCGTCACCACTGAAAATAGACGTGTTCTTAAGCGACTGCACAGACATACCCAAATCATCCATGAGATTGCGCATCGCATCCGACAGATCAGAGTGATCACCATCCTTCATCGAACCCTTAATATCATCCGCAGAGAGGAAGAGGTTGGTAAGCGGGACCTCGGTTGTAAGTACAAGCTTCGCGCGACTTTCGTAGACTGCGTCAATGAAGGTGATGAATCGGCGGGCTAGATCGCGCTGGTTCAGGTTCATTCCTGGTACGTCGGTAATGATGAAGCCGTTGTAGTGGCGGACTAGCTCGAGGTAGTCTGCTGCACCGGTGGCCGTGCCGATGAGCTGGTTGAAGGTGAATTTTGCGGCTTTGCCGCTCGCTAGAGGGACTTGGATTGTGCGGCCCCAGACTTCTTGGGTTGCTGCATGGGGTGGGTCGTTAATTGGGTCGCCTAGGTAGTCGAACCATTTTTGGGCGTGGGCGTCTGCGTCTGAGCCAAGAGGGTGGTGGTAGACTGCAGCCGGAGGGCGGGGGATTTTGCGGTAGTCCGTTGGGGAGTTGAGGTTGATCACGTTCAATTGGCTTTTGAGGAGGTTGATGCAGGGGATAAATGATTGGCGCTGGATGCCGTTTTTGTACAGGTCGTCGGGGTGACGGTTGGAAGTTGTGATGACGGCGACGCCGTGGGACATTAAAATCTCCAGCAGTCTGTTTGATCATTAGTAAATGAAGGTCTTTCGTGTAAGAATAATCAAAGGTAATATCTCACCTCCGCAAGATCATCGCATCGGCGACATCAGTGCACTGGAACTCGTCAAAGCAAAGCACGCTAGCAGTCTCGGCGATATCTGCAGCAACCATAGGCAATGCATCAAAGTCGTTGCCATACTTCATCTTGACAACATGCATGCGCTTATGTACATCCTGCATGAAGTTGTGGAAATGAATGCGGGTCTTGGTCTTAATATTGGGAGGCAGTGTATCGAAGAACAGATCCATAAGCATGGTCTTTCCACACCCAACATCGCCAAACATGTACAGACCCTTGGGGAGGGACTCGGGAATCGCCGATTTTGGCGCTTCTTTGCCACCACGTTTAAACAACGAGGCAAAGAAAGACTGTTCAGGTTCGGGGTCCAAGGACTCGACGGTGGGATGAACGACTGCGGGTGGAGTATATTCTTTCAGAGCCTCGAATAGGTTCTGCAGGTTCTGAATAATTGCTATACGGAAGAGATTCAGATCAGTCCAAAGTCTTTGACCAGCGCATTCACTGCGCTTGTGTTTTGATTACGCATGTCCGACTTACCTCTTTGATACGGGTCGTCCCGCAACCGACCCTCCTGCACCCGGTCGTCATACTCCTTCATCGGTCCATCCTGCGGGGGTCCAGACACCTTCTCCACCTCCGCCTCCTTTGTTGTCGCATCGCTGGCAGTAGCCAGGGCCCGAACCCTCTGCGTCGACCGCAATGGTAACCGCTCACCTACGAATCTACCTGCAGAAGAAGTGCATGGCGAGGTCTGTTCGCGACGTGTAGCCGCAGAGGACATTCCACTCCTCTGAGCGACGTTGTATGTCCTCTCACGAGCAACGCCAACGCCCCGCAGTGCCCGGGACGGTCGCAAGGAGCCCGGGAAACACTCGGCGCAGAGCTTGGCAGACGGCCGACTCATTTGCGATTCTGATAATGCTATGCGTATATACGTTTCAAGAAAATGCTGGTCGTGGCGCGTGAATTGTCGGAACGCTGAGGCAGGGACGTAGCCGAGGTGTCGCAGGATTTGTTTTTTTCCGGGGAAGCGGCGTGCGTACAGGTGGATTAAGGCGGTGGCGAGTCAGCGTAAGTGGGTGTATGATGGTTCAGCGGTGTGCTGATGGTCTCTTCACGTCAAATATGTGCACAATGTCACAGTATCTACAATGCAGAAAGAATGTACTAATCGGGAGCCACTCTCCATGACTGTCAGGGCGAGAAAAGAACGGGCCGATGAGCCGAGTCACGTGACTCGGAAGTAGATCGGCTGTTGTCGGCAACTAGAACTGGACGCCGGGCAGTGAACGGGAATGATAAGATTTAGGATATTATATTCGACTGCTTGGTCACAAGTAGAACAGGAAGTCTTTCCTAGATATGCACGAAAATAAATGGAGCATATGTACATGTCACCGAAGCACGCAGACCGGGGTATATTACCCGCGAACGGTCGAGATATCGCAAATAAGAAAATGAAAATGGTAGCCGAAGAAACAACATAACAGAACGATACTTCGGAACAGGGTCACGGAAGCATTTGCAAGAAAATAAGGGTTAGCGAAAAAGGAAAACCCATACCATACATCACGCATAATATTCGTAACACCATCTTCCCCTTCCAAAAAATAAAAATCAAGTGCAAATCGCTGAAAGGGCTGATGGAGCACGGAGAATGTCGAAAATGGGATGCCCGAACTCCAATGCGCCATACTCATTGCAGAACCATAGGAAAATAAAAGACATCAAAAGTACAGCAGGAAATTGAACAATGCCTGCAACGAGCAGGAGGTCTATCACAACCGCGACAACAAAACGACTGCTTTTGTTTATGCAATGCTAACGAATAGAGTGAGCTTCGTATTACGCTGCATGGCATTATCCAAATCTGAGTCAGAGAGCAGGTCGATATAGGTGCCCGTAGACTCGTCCTTGTACTGCACGATAATGTCTTCCTGGATCTTCAACCGATCTGAAAGCTTGTCCTTGAGGTGTTGCATGCTGACACCGTTGGGAATACGGATGGCGATAAGATCATCCTGGAAGAACACCTTGACCTTCATCGCGGTGTTTGAGGTGGTCGAGACTTGGGTCAGGGAGCTCGCCTGTCGGTTCATTGGTGGCGGAGCACCGTTGCTGTAAGGTGCTGAGCCCGGTGCGCCGAGGTTCTGTTGTTGTTGCGAAATTCGATCTTGCGATGCGTTCATTGGTACCTGTGAAGACTGTCGCGACACACTCTGTGAGGGCTCCGCGCCAGAAGAGTGGTGGGAATTGTCGGAGTATCGTGCCTCCTCCCCAAATGCGTTCGGGTCGATTTCAAAGTCTCCTGGCCGAGGCGCAAGCAATTGACGAACCAGTTGGCAGCGAGCGATGTGCGGGGGCATCGCCAGGAGCTTCTTGATGTATTCGTCCAGGTTCTGTCGGCGGCCGTTGGAGATCGCATCGGTCACATGGGTGACTGGGCCGGGCATGAAGGGTAATGTACGTTGGCGACCTCGGTTACCAGCCTCATCCTCGAATTGGGTTAAAAGCGCAATCTGGAAGTCGTAGAAATCATGGTAATAACGCGACAATTCCCAGCATCGACCATCTTCCATCTTCGCCTCGATAATATACCAGTACTTATCGTTGTCAAAGCAGTAGCGGGGAATCGAAGCGGCGACGGGAGCAAGCAGCGGGTAGTTTTGTGAGGGGGTCTGCGATGGTTGGGCCTGCGATGACAGGGTGGCTTTACTGGCATTACGTTGGTGATATCCCTGGAGGAGCGAATCAATCAGCAAGGGCACATCGATAAGTAATGCGATCAAAAACTCACATAGGCATTGCCATTCTGACTCATGTGGCCAGAGTTTCCTGAGCTCATCGACATCTGGTCCATTGATCCAGTCATTTGCCCCATGCCGCTGTTGGTGGGCGAGGAGTCAATCTTCCCCAGGGTAATGCTACTGTTCTTGTATTCGGCAGTCATCTTCTTCCACTCCTCCACCTTAGGAACTCCAGCGCGTCGCACAGCCTCGAGGGGGTCCGTCACCGCCTGACCAGACTGCATGTCGCGCAGTTCGATATAGGAGACAGGGATCAGACCAGGTCCACCGAGGCGGCCGATTGGTTTCGCGACAAACCATTCCGGGTTGGACTGGGCAATAACAATAATGGCCTCGCCGGCGCGAGCGTCCAATTCATCGGGACGCTCCGCCTGAAAGTCGTACTGGACGATACCATAAACCATGGCGCCCTGGCCCTTAGCAATGGCAGACATCCTGAAGGTTGGTTGGCGAGTGTTGTTGAAAGAGGAATCAGGAGCGGGACTGCGGTCGGCGAAACCAGAGTCGTGGTGGTCCTTTTTATGCAGATCGACCGAACCCCCACTATCCCTTTCGTTTTTTCCGATAACTTCGAAGAAGGACACGGGCACGAGCCCCCGGGCACTAGGGATGAGTGGATTACAAGCCTCGTACCAGTCTTCGTCGTCCTCCCTGCTGATAACGTGAAAGAAGTCTCCCTTGCTGAATGCCAATTCCTGGGAGGTTCCGGGCTCGGGTTTGTAGTCGTAAAGAGCTTTGATTACCTGCGCGCGCACGAAGTGCGTCAGCCACTTGCCAAGCGCGGGTTACACACAAGGGAGAGAGGGGCGTGTCGTCTTTTTTGTCTGGAATATTGAAATTGTGGAACTCTTTTTGCCCCCTCTTCTCCTTTGGTGGCTGGGTGGGGTGGGAAAGGAAGACGCGATTCTCACGCGCAGAGGAAGGGAAATTGGGGGAAAACTCACCTTCTTAGGAGGTAGAATGGCAAGGGCGGACTTAGGGGTAATAGAGATGTGGTGATGTTTGGGATCTTTCTCGCCCTTCAAGGACCGCCTGATAGCCTGGGGATTGCGGGTTAATTAAATGACACACACAATACCCTCTGAGTTGGTAATGTTTCAGTGGCGGGGTGTGGTAACTCACCTTCATGTCGAACGGAAGCCCAGGCGGATCAAGTTAGAGGAGTCTTGGTTTCAAAGATTCCAGGAAGAAGAAGAAATAGGAAATCAGGGAGGTTCCTACTTTTTTTTTGGAAGCACAAGCACGTTACTGAGCAAAGAAGCAGTGAGTGACCAAGGGTGTAATCTGCGTATTGCGGTTCCAACCACAGGAACGGGCTGGATTGGGATTGGAGTTGTAAAGGCCCGCTTTTCTCTTTCTTTTCTTTTTTTAAGGCAATTCTATTATAGTCCTTCTGTCTCCAATGGCGATTCAATCCTTTATGGATCCTAAACCTTCCAGAAGCCTACGTCAACCAGGGAACGTAGACCGGGTTCCTAGCTGTGGCAAAAAAAAAAAAGATGAATGAGCCACATTGTACTCGAGCTGATTTTAGACTTCTTACGGAGTACGAAACGCTTTGGTGCATCCACTAAATTGCGAGAAATGCGCAGTGGTGAATCTGGCTGATCATTCCAGCTGAACCAGAACGTCCTTAAATGTTGGAAGTGTCCACTCGGGGTATCATGCCTGGTAATCTGGTTACAATACACCATCCACTCCGCCGGGATCTCGTTGGGCAGAAGCCATCGGCGGCTAATGATCACACCCTGCCATCCTAGAAATTGCCCTTTTCCTTTTAACTGGTCTGTCTTTTAATAACCACATGCCCCCCGGGTCACGCTGATTTGCACAATTCCTGGGAGCAGGCGCCAAAAAACCCAAGAATTCATGTATCCAATTCTCAGGGCCCCCACCCTCAGCTAGATTCCGTGGTCCGAGAAACGCTGGGACCGTGGATCTGACGGCCCTCTACCCAATTACGCTGGGATCGTCGTGGCCTTTGACCTTGCTCCAGGCGATCAACAAAGAAATACGTCAAAGGGTAGGGGGACATAAAGAGAAAGCTACTGTCATTGAGATGTCTCTTTCGAGGGAGCGTCTAGATCTGAATAGACCTTCAAGAATGAAATGATAATTAAAATCGTCAAGTCCAGATCCAAATAAAATGAACTCTGAGACTCGGATGCGCGGCTTCTGCACTCGCCCGATGAACTACGCCTAACGGAGCATTTCCAGTGGGCCGGATGCTAATTCCCCTGAGTGGCTTCCAGGTACGAGATACGCCTGCATTAATCATCAAGATAGGGTTGATTATGCATTGCATATCAGGGTTCGGGTTCGCGAGATTTCATGGGGATGAGCGTTGGGGGCGACCTTCTAACGCTATATTCGGAGTACTCGTTACTCCGTATAAGGGTGGAGAAGATGGTTTCCATCAGCCGTAGTTGGTCAAGACAGCGCCGATCATGGGGGAATTTATGATGTCAAGATTGCCTGATTGATCGAATTACCAGGGTCAGTAATGTCAGCAACACACTCTTTTTAGTACATATTTAACCCTTCCCGCTATACGGGGTACAAAGCGTAAATGCGATAAATGTCTTACACTAGCTTTACTACGGTAATTGTAGTTAATTTATCTCCCCCGCTAATCGGTCTAGGTCCCCCATGACACTAAAGTCACTAAAGGAAAACGGCACGCGCCACTGTAAAGAGCCCCTCTGTCCACCCATGGTTGCCACAAACGTGGGACCCACGTGGCCCGGCAGTAATGAGGCTTGTATTGGTTACTGAACGTCGGTTACGCGAGACCCGAGAGGGACGTGGAGACTAGTGAAAGCAGTCAAATTACCTCGTCTCCAGGATTCAAAAGTCTGGGGGGCAAAGCATCGCACATCTTCCTGTCTAGGGAGTAGGGAACCACAGATAGTAGTAACGCAATTTTAGGTTCTGAGGTTGGTACCTGGCAAATCAGGCATCAATCGGTAGTTAGGTCAAAAAATCTCCCGTTGCAAACCAACCCCCAAGGTTCATTACAGTGGCGAAAATGTGGCTCAATCACGAATATGCAAAGAAGTTGAATTTTTGTCATCAAATGTAAGCTGCTGTAAATATGGTAAAAAGATATCTACTTCTCGACGCCACCAAATAGTCACACGCACTCCGCCGAATCCATCCATGCATCGATGCCAAATATGCAAGATATTAGTATGGTCGGGGGTCGTGCTGGAAGTTATGGCTGGACTTCAAATGTAAAATCGCGGATGCTGAAAGGCTGAAAAGCTGGAAAGGGGAATCAAAAACAAAAGATGCCACAAGTCGAGGGATTTGAGGGACCAAATAACGCCTGTCGCTCTGAAAAATGAACTGAACTTAAGACAAGGAAACCACGGCGGCCGCAAATATGAGAATTTGGGTGACCAGCCTAGATGTGATTAACGTGAAACCCCGGGACGGGAAATTCTGGATTGGAACTGGTTTTAAATTTGCCCTTTGATATCAACGACGCGGTGGGCTTCTGCCTTGGCTTGTTCGAACAGGCCACCCGCCTTGCCAGTCAACAGCCTCACAGTCCCGCTTTTCTCCTCGAGCAGGTCCGCAGAGGAGTGATCAATGACGAAGCGTGCGGTCTGTTCATCGGACTCAAAGCCCAGTTCCTCAGTGATGAACCGGATAGTCACGTCGGGCTTGTAGCTGTTGTCTCAGTTAGCAACCATAAGTAAAGTAGAGGGCAATATGGATACACTTACGCTCTACAGATAGCGGCAAGAGCACTCAACCGCTCACGGTCCACAAACATATCCATAAGGTAGGCACCCATGTTAGGAGTATCCAGGTAGAGCATGAAGAAACGATGGTAGTTTCCGAGCGCGAGAGCGGAGCGAACATTAAGAGCGTGCTTGACAGCGGGATCTTTCTTGTCTTCGGCAGTCACGTCGGCTAGTGCATCATTCATAGCGGTCCAGTTCCGGGTGTAAATGAAATAAAGAATACGATAGGCCTTGAATTCCGTCGGGTGGCCGCCCAGCTGCTGCGAGTAGAGAACCCGCAGTTGGGTTTGGCACTGATTGTACTCACCAAGATCCCCTTTCTCCAGGGCGATACGTGCATGAATCTCATAAACGGACACGGTGAAATCATCCCGGATGTGTTGGACTGTCAAGTCCTGGCGAAGGGACTTGAACTGGTCACAGATGTAGCCGTAGTTGCCCTCCTTCTTCCATTTCTTCTTCAAGAGATCCAGGGTCAATTTCAGGACCGACAGGGGACGAACAGTATCCGGATTCGGTGCAGAAGTTAAACGAAAATAGTTTTTCTCCAATTTCTCGCAACGTCCAACAACGGGTCCTTGGTCCACTTCGGGCTGGGGAGAGGAGGTAGCCGATTTCCCGTAAGTGGCACCAGCGCCCTCAAACCGTTTCTTCCTCATCTCCAAATTAGCTTTGGACTTACTTGACGCGTCCAGTGCCATACGGCTTTTCTTCTCTGTTGTAGGGTAAGTGACTCGATCCTCAAAACGATTGCGATTGTTAGTTTTTCTCCATGGTGGCGAGTCAGGCTCAGACTGTTGGTTTTCTGTCGACTTTCGCTTGCGCGAGGCATCTCCAGGAGATGCAGGTTGGCTTGACATGGCCCAGCTCGACACGCTGGGGTTGGCCAAGATCTTGTTGCGTTCGTTCTGGATTATAACCTGCGGTAGTTGCAGTCGCTCCCAGTCGATGGCGTTGAGTCGGTCTTTTTCCGCCGCGTTGGTGATTACTTCTCGGAGCTTCTCTTGCATTTCGGCGGTGCTGACGCTGGCGATCTGGTTCTCGGGAGCAAAGCATCGCTGCACATAGGTGCGAATAGCAGGGGAAAACTCCACGCGTGCCTGGGCTGTATCCGTTGTCGACATGGCGGGCTGGTATGCTCCGTTCGAGGTTGAAAGGTTGGACTTGTTATGGTGGTTGAGGCTACGACGGGCTTGAACTGGAATATAGGCAGGGGTCGCTGTATCGATATTAGCGCCAAGCCAGGGCATATGGGTTCTCGTCTTCTGCTTACCAGTTGGAAAAGCTCCGGCGGTAGAAGGAGCCGAGGCGGTTGCACGCCACGGAGGGATGCTAGAACTCATCCCAACTTCTAAGAAACAAGTTGTGATGATGCAAAAGAAAAAAAAGGAGATGGAAAAGATGAAGAGTCGGAAGGTGAGAAGAGAGAAAAAAAGGCTACGTTGGGAAGGGGGAGAACTGGGAGTGGTCGAAGAGAGGAGACAGGAGACAGGAGAAAAGAAACGCTCCTACGCCACAGGGTATTCGACGAAGAGTATAAGTTGAGATTTGAATTCGAGGGTTAAGAAGGATATTAAGACTTGGAAACCTTGTGAGGGTGAAACACACAAGAATCGAAGGGACGATCTGCTTTCGCTTGGCAGGAACATTAGTTTCTCCGGATCCCCGCCATCCATGCTTTATCTGTTATCGCAAGCCAAGCCAGAGCTGTCACCGCGTGTGAACCTGCTAGATGTTTTTCAAGTCGTTGGACCTAACAACTGCACTTAGGCCCTTGCTGTTACCTGACGAGACTTTACTCTTTGTCCAGGATGCGGTGGGGCTGTATGAGGGGTAAGTGGTGTACACCGTTATTATGATACTATGAACATTGGATATGATATGTTTACTGATTGGTGCTCCGACTAGGAAATACAAGATCCCCGATTTTCAAGATGGCCATGCCTACTTGACATCCCATCGAGTATGCTATGTAGCAACAAATGATCCTCGAAAATACTCGGTGGCGATCGATCTGAAGGAAATTGATCGTGCTGAATATCAGGTTTGAGCGACCCCTCCCCCACTCCAAGATAAGCGATCGCCTGACTAACATAATGGCAATATGCAAAGGCAGGCTTTTTGAAATCATCTCCAAAGATTACAATATACCCCAAGCCGCAAAAGAGCAAGACCGACAAGTCGCGCAGTGCGACGTCTAGTCCTGCCTTGCCCCCACCATCAACCCTCTATCCAGGCTCAGGCAAGCCGCTTTCTACTCTTCCACCGTCGATCACCTCGCATAAATCCCCTTCCACCTCAGTGAACTCGACGTGGATCTGTCCCATTTGCTCCTTCTCGAATCCTGTGCCGTCAAATTTCGATCCTGCCACAGCGAAACCGACGACCCATTTGCCACCATGTCTAGCATGCGGTATCAAGCCACCTTTTACGACCATTTTAAAGGCTGCAGTCAGTGCTGCAGCCAGTGCTGCAGCTAGTCGAGAACCTCTTCCACGACCGAGCTCAGTTCCCATTGGAGATAATACGAGCCATGGCACTGATCATCAATCGGTGCCTGTTGCGTCAGACTCCGTATCATGCCCTCGGTGCACCTTCGTGAATCATCCATCCCTTATAGAATGTGAAATGTGCGGAGCACCATTGGTAGCTACGGCTTCTTTAAACCGATCCCGTGGTCGTCGCACTGATTCACCAGCTCCATTCTTCGAGCAATCGCGAATTCCGAACACTGAAGTGAGCGAGAGCATCAAGCTCTCTTTCCGTGGAGGTGGAGATAAAACTTTTCATGAGAGACTGAAAAATGCCCTAATCCAGCGAAAATGGCTGCTTCAAAACGCACCCCCCGTGCCTCCCCCTGAACAGAGTACATCAAGTGCGCCCACGACTACTACTTCCAATAACATGCTGGAGAGTCCTCAACCAGCGCCTCCACGAGTATCTGCCGTGGGAATTGCGGGCCTGGAACAACGGGGACTGGAAGCACGGATGAACAATCAACTAGTGATCGGTAACGCTTTCGAGGATCTAGAAGCCCTTATGGCCTCGGCCAAGCAGATTGTTGCGCTGGCTGAAACTCTGGCACGAGAGTCCGGCATGTCCACAAACGAGGGGTCCGCCGAGACTACCGCGGTTCTATCTGAATCTGCAGCCGCTTTAGGGATGGTCACCACCAAGGACATGCTGAGTTCTGGGTCGGAGAATCTTTATTTATCAGAACTAGCACGTGATTTGGCTGAATACCTGACCGATGATCGCAAAGGTATTTTACAACGAGAAGGGGGCATCATGAGTCTTATCGATCTATGGTCGGTCTTTAATCGATCGCGAAATGGAGTGGAACTCATCAGCCCGTCAGATTTCCAACGTGCGACGGAGCTCTGGGAGAAGCTCAGATTACCAGTTCGCCTACGACGGTTCAAGAGCGGGCTCTTGGTCGTTCAGCAATATGACTGGAGCGATGAAAAGACACTTCGCCAACTACAAGACTGGATGGAAGAGCTACGGCGAGCCCCGCCTGAGGAATCCGTTCCATGGGATTGGACGATATTCGGTCGGGCCGTTACTGCTCAAGAAACAGCTCAGCGTTTCAAGTGGAGTGTCGGCGTGGCTGCCGAAGAGCTTGAGATGGCAGAGGACCGGGGTGCTCTCTGCAGGGAGGAAGGGGTTGAAGGGCTACGGTTCTGGATCAATGGTCTCATTGACACCCCCAGTTGACTCCACCACCTGGTTTGATGAATCGACCATAAAGACAAGTATGTAGGTCATAGTTACCAGAGACAACTTAGATCTGGGTTCCATACTGGATGACGATATGGTACATCAAGGATGGAAGGTTACGCGAAATTATCACGAATGATAAGTTGAATATGGAATAGTGTGACGTCAAAGTGCTGATGACCTCAGCAACTGGGAAAACGACCTTCCCGATTATGATTGGTCAACCCCATCTTTCCAGTCTTCCCCGCTGCGTCGGAGGGCTGTCCTCCTACTGGTATATGGTATCTCGCTCGTCGTCATACCTCCTTTATCATCATTCCTTTCCTCTTATTTGGCTTCTTCTTTGTGTTTCTATCTCAATATCACATTTACCTTGCTACCTTCGTGCTCCAACCAACGTCACGGCCTTTCAAAGACCCTTCGTTCAACAACCTCGGTGGACCCATCGGGCGCATCAGATAAGCGCGACCCGCTTTAGATCGTGTGGGTTTGGTGGAGATATGATCTACGGCACCATCGTATCTTACGAATCTTAGACCACACGCGAACCATCCTGCCTCTTTGAATACCATCCAGTGAACTTCTATATCTGATATAAACCCTGTTCAATTATCGAGAACTCCGTCATGAGTTCTTCGGCTGCAATCTCTGCTGTTGCGGCGTCGAGACCTGGTGTTGCCCGCCCGGCCCTGTCCCGGTTACTGTCCTCTCATACCACGCAAAGTCGAAATATATGCTGCGCTGCTCGCAACACTCATGGTCCACGCAATAATTCAGAACGAACCCGGCCCTTTGACAAGTCCCATCGTGAACCTCTCGCCAGCACCCGCTCCGGTTTCTCAGGCATCTCCGCTGGTGGAAAGATGAGTTTCTGGGAATCCGAACGGGAACAGATGCTGGAGCGGATGTCCCATCTGAAAAGTCAATTGTCTGAACGCCCTTTTGGTGCGATTTTTGGGTATCAAGCAGATTTCTTCAAACGGATGGGCGAGCTTCATCAAACCCGGCCAGGCTCACTGTGGTCGTTCATCGATTCCGAGCACCCTATGGCCAAATCTAATATTCACCCCAAGGCACACCTCCAGGACTTCAATTTCACGCAATCTCCAGAGATTAGTCGAGATAGTCTCCGATATGACCCGATCAGTGGTCGTATGGTTCCAAAGGAATCGCAACCTGCTGTTGACTGCGCCCCTGGGAGTGAGCTGGAGGCGAATTTTGTCGCCAACCCACCTCTAGCTGATAAGCATCAATTCCAGCCAGGAGCTGCCCCTCGAGAAGTTACCCCAAAAGAGCCGCTCAACTCTCAGACACTTGACTGCCCTCCTGGAAGCGAAATGAGTGCCCTTTTCACCTCCGTTCCGACCAGCTACCAGAACATTCAAACTAAGACGGGGGGTTATCAAGAGTCTGCTCATAAGCCCAACATCAACATTGATTGCCCTCCTGGTAACGAGTTGGAGGCGTTGTTCACATCTGAATTCGATCACTCTGGTCAGCCCCAAGCTGAGATATTCAAACCTTCAAGACACATGAAGAAGCTGTCTGTGGATGCTGGCTTGAAGTCCGGGGAAAGCGTTGAATGCGCTCCTGGTAGTGAGTTGGAGGCCCTGTTTGCCTCTAACCCTACCCTTGGTGATCAAGCTTATCAGTTGAATGATCATGAATTGTTTCCTTGCGAATCCACAAATACCTTGGTTGACTGTCCCCCGGGAAATGAGCTGGACGCAAATTTTGCTTCCATGTCTTCCTCTGAAGCAGCTGGCGACAAAGCTGAAGCAATCGTTGACTGTCCACCTGGTAGTGAACTGGACGCGAAGTTGATTACTGAGCCGGTCTCCGCGACTGAAGATGGACAGTTCCAACCCTCTTTGGTCGCTGATGATCTCCACACACAACAGGCCAACATCACTCAAGCCTGCCAGCCTGGCAATGAACTAGAAGCCATGTTCATCTCCAAAGCGGCTAGTGGCAGCCCTGCCTTGACTGAGGATCTGAGCTCTTTACAAGCCAGCGATATTCGGGCCCGTTATGCTTCGTTGGATGTAGATATCGACACCCAGTCCTACCTTTCAAAGGAAATTGAATGTCCTGGCACTGAAGGCTGTGTTGGCGACTACAGCCAGCAAGCCAAAACTAGCTCCATCCCTGAGGCTCATGAGCCCCCTGCTTCTGTCTACCGCATTCTAACTTATGACTCTTCCGCGTCGCAAGTAACTACGGCCGAGTCTGACTTGTTCTTTGGTGTGAAAGAGTTCTGTCCTCTGGTCGATGTCCTGTCTCGCCTTCAAAATCCTGGAAAGTTCGTTCCATACTTCGAACTGATGCAGCGTGATGGCTATGAGATCGCCACTGGTGGCGGTGACATTCTGGTCTTCAGAAAGACGGACAATGTCACCTCGCAAGCCACTACTGAGCATGACCCTGCTCTTCAAGCGGACACTGCCCAGTTTCTCCGACATGACTCTTACCCGACCGGAACTTCAGCCAGCTCCTCGAGCCCGTCTTTCACCAATCAGGTGAGCAGACAGTGAAACTGTCTATTCCACTCGCCATCCTAACTGGTCGACTCTGTAGCCACCCCCAATCTCTGGATCAAGCGGTGTGGAAGAACCCATATCTTCCCGCTCAGAATCAACTTCCCACAAGATTTTCCGCCGGGTGATCTTGACTAGTACAGCCACAGTAGCATCATGCTATGCTATTGGAGTGGTTGTTGAGTACTTCCGTACTGGAGGACAAGATGGTTACGGCATTGACGGGTTCACTGCCTTCGAGTCAGAACGGCGTCACCGGGACTAGATTAGTGATGTGCCACGATCTAATTTTCTTATCGATTTGATCATCGGTTTTTCTTTGTTTTTAAGGAGAAATTGTGATGCAGGCCTCACTACTCCACACTTTTCTATACCCATCCTATCCCCCAGTCTTGCACAGTCATCTAGCGTTGTCATTTACGTCCATATCACACATAAGACCCACAAGTTTAGAATGAAACAAATTTAAATTCATATTGCGTTCTGATGTTTCTTCACGTAACAATAACTTCTCAGGTACTTTAACGTCGAGGACATATTCAACCATGCTGTAAAATCCTCTACATAATATTCCCCACAATCATCTCCTCATCCTCATCAGCGTTGCCCCTCAAAGCCCCCTCCTGATCATCCCAAACAAACTCCCACCAAGGCTTCCTCGCCTCCTGCAAACTAGAAATTCTATCCTCACCCCCAACCCTCATCGCCTCCGAAACCCTAGCCGCCCGATCCTCCTCTGCCCACCTCGCAACCTGCTCACGTCTCAACACCTCTTCCTGCTCTGCAATCCTCTTCTCCTCATCTTTGATATGCTCTCTCATAAGCAAACTCCGCTCGTCTTCGGAGTGAACACCAGGGAAAAGGTAATCAGAGTCTGAATCAGAATCCTCATCTTCCTCATCTGCACCGTTGATAGGATGTTTCTCGAAAAGTTCTTGGATAGCTCCGCATTTCGCTTCTCCGCTAAGCAGGTACATCTGTAAAGCAGCCAGCAGTTGTACCGCCGCGGTGAAATCCTGTTTCACCCACAAATCGTATTCCCGCGTAGCTAGAACACGGAAGGTGCGCGGATTCGGCTCGTAATCTAGTCTGCGCAGACGAGCATTTTCGATGTGCCGACGGACACGCTCCATATTCTCTGCACCGTAGAAACGGTAGCTGTGAAGAGAGGTGGCGCGGCCGCGACGGGTTGGTGGACGGGGGTATCCAGCCATGTCTGAGTCTGTGTTTGTGTTTGCGCCTGTGGCTGGGGGGAAATTCGTAGCTTCATCCATGTCACCGATATCATCCTCCGTGTCTGCATCGTAGTTTTCGATGTGCACTGTGTGTGGCGCTGAAGGGGAGGACTGTGCTCGACGGCGGCGGTTAGGGGGGAATAGGACTGGTGCTGGGCCTGCGACTTCGCGGCGGCACCAGAGGCTGGATATTTTCTGGCCGGGGAAGAAGGCGCGCATGAGGTGGAACTTTGAGCCGTGCAGACCTAGGAGGAATATCTCTTGGTCTGGAAGTTTGTCGCCAGGGATATGGAGAGGGCGAACATGGAGGAGGAGTTGGCCCAGCATTAGCTTGAACTTTTCGTTCAGGGCTGAGATGAGGTGTTCTTCCTTAATTGTCTGGAAGGCGATTGAATGTTAGATTGGGATTCTCTAAGTGTATAGCGTGTGGGTAGTTTCAAACTGTGGAGGTGACTTACTGTAGACACGGGTAATAATGGCATACACTGGCCATTATCAGGCTCAAATTCCAGCGAGAGAAAGCCCGAAGTATGGGGCCCATCTCTGTATTTCTCACGATATCCAGTCCAGTATTCAAGCGTGGTGGATACAAGTCGGGGTCTGGGAGTAAAGACAATGATGGTCAGTATGAACAGCTTCCAGAGGGCCTGGTCATGCAGCCCAAAGAATGATTCGTAACTCACTTCAAAAAGAAAATGGCATCGCCTTCTCGGGTAGGTCGCTGTAGATCAATCATATCTGCAACCTCACCCATCAGCGCGTAGATAACCTGCCCCTGGGATCGCAAACTTCCGAAATCGGCTTTCATCATATGCTCTTCAGACCCGCCATCCCATAGTCCTTTTGAGAAAGTAGGGACTTTGGCAAGAGTCTTGAAGACTCCTCTGTATCGGATATCAACTTTAGACCATTCAGTCTGGTCAACATCACGAGCATCCTCGACAGACCCACGGAAGATCCAGGGCTTACGCTGAACAGATGCTGTTGGAGGAAGTGTAAGTATAAATGAGTAATCGACATGTGAAGATCTTGGGTAGAGTTCAGGGTGGAGTTTGGGGCGACTCCATTGGGATGGACTATGACCTGAAAGCTTAAACTTACACGTATGTTCTGCTCGTCTCAGATATTTTGCTGGGATGAGATCCTCCATTGGGCGATTCAAGAAGAATTTTGCATCCAAATTGTGCACTCGGGAAAGACGAGGGCCTGGATCTGTCGGCCTTGCAATACTCGTCTGTTGATGAGCTGTACTGGGCTCACCGGAAAACGCCATCGTGGAGAACGAAAGATGAAAGCAGACCTTGAACGACGATTCAGATGGGAAGTGGGTAGGTGGGAGAAGATGGAGGGGAGGGAAGCGTTGTGGTTGTGGTGATGGATAGAAACCAGCAGCGCAAGATCTTTCACTTTAAACGCGACTTTTTGCGCACAGTGTTGTGATAGTCTCTTCCGCGACATAATCTGCGCACAATCGTACCTTGACAAGCTTGATAGTTCTAGGTCAACGAAAACACTCATGGTTGCTAGTAAACGTTTGAGCTGTTTCAGAAGGAATACTTTTCCTATAAAGCCTTTTCCGTCTATATTGAACTACAATATGAGGTTCTTCATATAAAACCGATTGTCCTTATATATTGATATTCTGTGAGAGCGTGATTGGCTCATAAGCCTGGATCGTTGAAGTACATAACACCGAAAAAGCTACAGCACTTTGTGGTGCTAAATGATATTTACCCACAGATGACTCGTAGGCTCTCGCAGAAATTCAGAATGACATTGTAATTATATGAAAAGTATATGCGGCATAGCATGTATACTATCACAATCAGAATATCAAACTCTCCAGATATTCCACTGAATTCGGCATATGATGTAACAGACCGAACTTAACAAACATAAAATATACTTTAAAAGTTCTAAACAAAAGGTCCAGAGTCTATTTGGAAAACAGCTAGAATCTTCTACCTGTGGCTGCTGCCCAGTTCAGTTCTAGGTCTGATGGACTTCATGCTTAACCAAATATTGAAATTCAATGAATACAATCCGGAAAAAGCTGACGTATTCTTCTCCGCCTTGGAGACTCCTCCAGCTGTCAACCATGGGTATGAAACAACGGCGTGGTGAGCAGCATAGACCACGAACTAGCATTATATGTTGAGGTGGATCTGGAGTAATTAGGGAATATATTCATGAATTTAGGTACTTTCTGCCTAAATTGCGCAATATATATCTCCGCCTGAAACCTACCACGCGTCCATGGAAACCTGGGCACATCTCCTACTCAGAGTATATATTCAATAGAAGAAAGGATTGATTACGACGAACCTCACTTAGGATACCCACACTGATTTTACGTTAATCTAGAATATCCTCTCCGGTTCTTCCGCCAGCCCTAACCACACAAAGCACCGTTCTAGACCTCAACGTCTGGCAACATGACGTGCCCCGGGGTGGCTGGACCTAACGGTCTCCACGTTGTAAGGCAGAGCATCCACAATGCTGCACAAAATTCTTTATTTGACGTAAGCCTAAAGTCCAGACCACGACGACGTTCTCCACTTGACCATTGTCTAGACCACAAATCACGTGATCTACCAGAAATGATTTGTGTGCTTAGGTAAGTTGACGCCATGACCCAAAAATGACTGGGTGGCGGGTGGGGCCGACAGCTGTGCGCAACCTCAGGAACAGGCCTAGCGGCTGTTTCAGTCCGTGGTACTGTTGATGATCGTGGCTTTTGCGTATTTTTGATTCTGTGGACGGGAAATTTAGGGATTCAAGGTTCAAGGTTCAAGCCCTGGATTGCTTGGCTTTTACGGAGTCAGAAAGAGGCTGAATTTTAATATGGAAATATGGAAATAGCTTAAGTTCAAGTGTATGACGGGAAGTTTGGGGTCGGAATTGAAAGAATAGTGGCTTATCCCGTCTATATTTATCCGGCCACCAAGTAGTTTTGGGCGAAGGCTCCGAGTTTAGCGGGTTTGGTTTCTTTGTTGAACGGGAGTTGGTTCCACTAGCATGGCAATGGTGCGGGAGTCTATTTCGTTTAGCGAAGAAACTATAGACCCGGATGAACAGGCTGTCCATGCGAGAAAAATGTAGCTGCAAGGAATTGAATCGCCTTCCACTCGCGCGTATCTCGTACTACGTGATGAGTGGCCACCCCCACCAAATACCAGCAAGAGGAATGTCGAGTGACGCGCTTTCGCGAGGAAGGTTCTCTCCTTCATTCCGATCACTTCATGGCCCCTCAGAACACGTGGGACTTGAATGTTCTTTTTCTGTGATTGCCTTTTTCTTTTTCTTCTTTTGGTGATCGTCGATCGGTGCCCGAGGTGCATTTACCGCATCATCGTTGGTCTGTGATGTTGATACTGGTGCATACGAGATAAGAGCACATACTAGATAGCTGCGCCTTTGAGCGCCCTATTTTTGGATAGTTCACAGTGAACCTCATTGAATGACCCGAACAGGAAGTAAACTTAAAAATATCGCCCGCGTTCCGTGACGTAGGGTCAGCGTTGGGGCGATTTTTCCATATCTCTTTTTCAACTATGATCCAGTAGTTCATCGATACAGAAACTATCCATACGACATAAAGGGGACAGTCCCGAAACTACTGATACCAAGAAATCAAAAACCAAGGCCGAAACTCGCTAAGAGAAGAATTGCTCTCAGCGTCTACGGAGCGTATTTACCAAAGGAGCTGTGATTCGATCTCCTTGTTGATCGATTACCCGAAGCAGCGGCAGGAGCGAGACTGGCGTCCAGGTTCAAGCCACTAGCTCCCAATTGGGCAAGGTGGAACCCGTACCTGCTTGAAATCCCCGTGTATCATGTCTGGGCGGGAAGGACCATGGTCCCGCTTTGATTCTACCACCACGCACTCGGGGGTTTCCCTCCACGGCCAGGAACACGCGAGTGGTCTCCTCGACTCCACCGCAACGATGCCGTTGGTCTGGGCCATGCGACGGACTGAACCTTGTGCGGCAAAAGTACTGGTAGCGCGCCCAGAACAAGGCTAGCAAGGCAATGGTTTCATTGGGATGCGCACTTCCAGGGTCAATAGCCTTGGGGAAGTTTTGGGTGGTGATGGTCAACCTTGAGCACAAAAATGAGGTGGAAAAGCCCAAATCAACCCCTCCAGACCCTGACCCAGAGAGGGAGATGAGATTCTTGCTCCGTTTTGCAATCAGGCTAAGCTATCCGTGCCACTAGTCTTTTTTCCTTCCTTCTCTTCCTTGAGGCTTGCTCCTTCTCCACCTGGCTAATTAACGGGGGTTATATCGATTTGATCGATCTCCTTTCCCCTGAGCTGTTTATGCTGATCCCATCAATTATCAGCTAAGTTGAGCAAGGTTGTTCAACGGCAAAACGGGCCAGGAGCTGTGCAGCTCTAATGCTCCGAGCGTATCGGCGATCTCAGCCGAATAGAGAGTAGAAGGCTGCCTCATAGTTCGCTAGCAAGGTACAATTGTGTAGATTGCGGTAAATATACTCACTCATTCCAGTTTCTTGCATTAGTATGTTGCGTGATTCAGGGGAAGTATGTTGATTGATTGTTTCTAACGCAGAGACGTGGCAGCTATAGTATAGGTAGTGTGTGCCCAGTATTCATGGTCTATACAGATCTTAGCCTTGGAACTGAGAGAAATGAAATAATCAAACCGTATCCATTTGAGCCCATCAATGAAACCAGGAACCGCCGATTTATGTTAGTGGAGTGCGTGTAGATAACAAAGTGGATAATGCTAATTTCTTAATTTACGGTAAAATTGGTAAGATTACGGTTGTTGTTGACTGCCCACACGTGTCCGCCCCCATTTCCCTTCAACTTCGCCCCTAATTCAGATTGCTCTGAGAGCATGTTCTTTAATTCACCTTTATTCACTCCTTTCTGTTCTCCCATTTTCGTCCTCGACGACGGCACTTTTGACCTGGGTCCAGCCAATTCTGCTCCCCTTGCATAATCCCACGGTCGCCGCTTGCTCTTTATTCTCATCTACTCTCCAGTAGACTGTCGCTCACTCCTTACTGCTACCCAGCCCACACTCGCTTTTGCTGCTTTTCCGGTCGTTTCAGATTTTACGACCCCTTCCATTCGTTTATTCAGTCGATCGCTCTATTCGGTCGGTCTCACTCCAAGATTCGGTTGCCTATCGTAACGGTTTCTTGCTCTATAATTCAAGGTTATCGGTGAGACGTTGTGACTGTGTCCAACGACTCTCGTGAACATCCTAGGAACTTCAGCGGACTCGAATCGCAGATACCCAACAGGGCCTCGGCCATTTCATCCCTGAGGTGTTGACAGACGAGTTCGAATTGCTCGTACTGTACCCTCAAACATCGGTCTCCTGAGCATTTCAAATCAACCTCAAAATGCGTGCCAACTCTTTGTCCGTTTTCGCCGCCTTGTCCCTCGGGGCCCTCCAGCTGGTGGCTGCCGAGCGCGCTATCCAAGATGACGATGCGACGCACGTGGAACGACCGCGCTACTACTTCCCCCAGAATGTCAAGCGCACTGTTCACAACAGCACCTACAAGAGCCCCGACCCGCCGAACCCCCTCGCGACGTTGGTGAACGACCTCGACGGAGAAACTGCGACTACATCCTCTGCGGCCGCTGCTACCACCGGAAAGGAGGTCGTTGTGGTGATTTCCATTGACGCTGAAGGACACCGCCACACTATCACCACGGAGACCCGTTCAAATGCCGCCGCGACTACCAAGTCGACTGTGACCACCGCTGTGGACGACACAACCAATTCCGGCACCACCACCGCTGCCAGTACTACGGCCACCCCGACAACTACCGCTTCCTCAACTACCGCTTCCTCAGACAACATTTTGAGCGATGTGGGGGCTGCGGCTTCGGATCTCTTGAGCGGTGACTCCACCACTGCCGCATCTAACGGAACTACTAGTGCTACAACCTCCCCCAGCGTCACGAATTCCGCCACTGCTTCCGCTACTGCTTCAGGCACTGCTTCGGGCACTGCATCGAGCTCTGCTTCCTCGAGTGACGATATCCTTGCTTGGTTGTTGGGAAGCGACTCGGCCACTGCTACAGGAACGGCTACCACCAATAGCACCGGTCTGGCCACCATCCCCGTCAGCGTTCCTGTGACCGCTAGCCCCACTGCAACTGGCGATGCGCTTTCCAGTCTCTTGGCCAGTGTCTCGGCCGCTCTCAATGGTACCGAGTCCACCACTGGCATTGGTGCTGTGCCTACCCCCTGGCTAGCGTGATTCCTCACAAGTCGGGAAGCCCTAGCGGTACTCCCGTAGGTACTGGAACGACAGCTGAAACCCCCACCGGCTCGATTGGCGTTATTCCTGTGCCCCACTCCCCCAGTGCTGGCTCTGGAAGTGGCTCTGGTAAGCCCACTGGCTCTGGCGTTATTCCTACCCCCACTGGAAGCCAGACCGTCAAGGTCACCCCTACTTCAACTGCTTCCCCCACGCCTACCCCTGAGCCTGAGGCCACAACCTCCTCTCACGTTGAGACTACCAGCACTACTCACACCGACATGCCTGTTGAGACTACCTCGTCTTCTTCTGACTCCAGCGACTGGATGCCCTCTAGCATTCTGATCCAGCCTTCCACCACCGAGACTGCTATCAGCACTAGCACTGCCACTCACAGCGCAGCTGCCTCCCTTCCTGACTCGATTACTCCTTCGAACAGTGTCACCCAGGCTCCTGCCGACTCTATGTTGCTTCAGCTCGGTTTCGACGGCAGCCTTCCCTGGTCATTCGTCGCTACCACTCCTCTGTCTTCGTCTCAGATCTTCGAGTACATTCCTCAGGCCCTGACGCATGCTCTCCCCTACTGGGGTGCCAAGGCTCAGATGTTCGCTCTCGAGCCTTACTACAACTGGGAGAAGACTGGTTACAACGCCACTCTTGCTATCTTCTACTTCCCCACTGAAGGTTACCAGAAGTTGCTGTCTCAGAAGAACAACCCGAACTCCCTTCTCTACACCGAGGAGCAGAGCGCGACTGTCAAGGCCCTGATGAGCATGATTGACTCCACCATTCCTCTGGACTTCACCGGCAACTGGCCCAGTGATGACGGCGATTCGTCTTCCGGCTCTGACGGTAGCGATGGTAGCAGCAGCAGTGGCAGCAACACCAACGGCGGCACTGACGACTCCTCTGATGGCACCTCCAGCAGCAGCAAGGGCAGCGCTAGCTCCGCTGGCATTGCTGTCGGTGCCGTAGCTGGTGCCGCCGCCTACGGTGCCGCTATGTTCTGGGTTGCTCGTCGTTACCGCAAGAGAAAGCAACTGCACCAGCGCTCCAGCTCTGTCGACCAGATGAGCCAGGGTTCCTCTGTCGTCGGTGCTGGTAACCGCGTGTCTGGCAGCCAGCGCTCCCAGATGATCAGTGCCCCCGTTATGGCGGAGAACTCTCTGGGCTGGAACTAGACGGTCCCCCTTTACAGGAAAACAGCAAAAAAAAATTTATACCAACATGGATAGACCAGATCCTTTCTTGTCTTTATTCCTCCCCATCCCTCGGCCGAGAAAAGTCCCAATCACTTGACGACACGGGTCCTGTCCTGTTATTCGTCAGTGGGTCTTGACCTCTGCGCTGTCAGGCCGAGACTGGGAAGGATGAGAGCTTGCACAAAACTTTATTTCATTGTTCATCATCCCCTCCAAGGATGCACTATGTCACATATCATGTATCTTCCCATTGTGAAATTTTGCATTGGCCAACATTTACCTCTTTCCTTCTTATCATTCTTCTGATACTCCAAGCGACGTCATGTCCCTGCCGGCGCGACCTGTGTCATTTCATTTTCATTTATTTTTTTGAACTATTCCCCCTTTTGTTCTCCCATACCCTTTTCTTTTCTTTCTATTACTTTACCATGGCACTATGACCTCCGAATGAGACGAATGTTTTACTTCCTGTTCTTGTGCCACTGGAAAGAAATCTTACTTCTTTACTGGTCATATTATGTTTGGACTCTTGCACATCCCTAATGGTCTGGGTGGCCCAATTCTTGATGAGCCGACGCTACTCCCTTTTCCTTACTTATCTCTCTCTCTGTGCGCAGGATTGAATCCTTGTTTTTGAATGCTCTTTTTCTATTTTTGTACAGATGTATATCTTGATATCTTGTGTTGTGTTGCGATGGATGTGTAGTTGATGTTGAGAGCAGAGAATGAGAGGTGTAGATTTCCTACTTTAAGGTTTCCCGTGCTTGTAGTCATGTATAAATTAGTGTAAGGGATCGCCGTTGCCGAGACAGTGGTACCCTTGCGTCCCCGTTAGCCAACCTTGAGCTAATAAGAAGGTTTCGTCCCTGCGCCTGTGCATGTGAGATATCCAAAGCAGACTCATGTGTGGGACAAGGTTGCCTTAACAACGGTTGATACACCCCGCCCGTGTCAGAATATTAGACTTGGCCACTGGTTCTAGACCCGTTTAATTGTGGAAATGAGATATCTCATGTCAGTCCTGAACGGACTGACAAGTAATTTCCTGTCGTCGTTGCAATTTACTCCTGTGTTTCAGGACTAGAATCAGTCACTTGAATTGTTGCAGGCTAGTAGCAGGCAAACCAGCTTGGAAATAGTCATGCTTAAATGAAGAAGTCATGTTCCATTTAGGAGCGGAGAATAATATCCCCAATGCTCTTGATATAACAGCCACAACCCAGGCTAATTATGAGCATGATCTAGAGCCAGAAAGTAGGGAGATAAATCAAACGCTAAGAAGAGAGAATACATAATGTACACGAAAAAGGGGAGATACTACCCAGGAAGAAAAGCAAAGGCGGAGAAAGGTAGAATTGAAAAGAAAAGAAAAAAGAAGGAAACTCCACCCAACTCCATCCCAATCTCCTCATGAGATTAGTCTTTCTTATTCTTCTCATCACCCCCGGACCAACCGCCAAGCTTAGACCACCACTTACCAGCATTCTGTTCACGACGCAGCTGGCGAAGCTCATCCCGCTCCGCTTTGTGTTCCTCCCAGGAAAGCTGCGCCGCGGCTGCTGTAACGGGGGACTCGCCATCCGACGCGCCTTCGGCATGCGCATTACGGGCATGCACAGGCAGCGGACGGACGGCGTCCTCGCCGCCATAAATGCGGAGTGCGGTACCAAAGGCCCAGTCTACAGCCTCCTCAACAGGGTGGTCGAAGATGTAGGGCAAGAATGGGACGACCGATAGACCGAGCTGTGTTACAAATTAATGTTAGCCTCATTCATATACCAGATAAGACAGAAGAAAAGAGAAAAAAACATACCCCAATTGGCATCCAAGTCCGCAAAAACGTGAATTTGGTCCCCTTCAGCATGCGCCCAGAGTACCTCACCACACTGTGGATGGTAAACGCGGGCAACCCCATACTCGCCACGCTCTGGAAAACGGCTCGCTTAGCCATAACCATACGATAGTCCTCCGCAAGCGAGATATCCGCCGTAGGCCAGGGTTCCAGCGCATCGTTAGATCCGTTTAGGGGGCGAGAGAGGTTACCCGTAGCCATGCCGCGGATGATATGCGCCTGGGGCACGTCGCTGGCATCCTTGTAGGACTCGCCGGGTGGGACGAGAGCGAGGCGGTTGCGGAGGTATGCTTTGTAGCCTTCGTGGCTTACGTCGCCGATGAGGTATGCCCAGGATATACCGTAGGCGGAGCGGATGAGCCACGGGTGTGCGACTGGGCGGAAGGACTCGCCTACGTCTGAGGTGTAGGCGACGTAGCGGTGGGCGGAGAGGAGGATTGTTCGAATGCGGCTTCCGTAGGCTGCGTAACGGAAGTTTGTGTCGGTGGAATCGACGGAGCTGGAATTTGAGGAGTCCATCGTTAGTTTGTTTGGTCTTGTTCTCTAGCAGAAATGAGCTTTTGTGAGGTGGTTGCAGCTTGACGATGCTTTAGTGGAGTATGTCATGTCATAGCCAGCAATAAGCTTGGAAGTGGAGTCATCGGACTTTGCGGGCAATGCCCCTCGGTCCTCCGCTCCGCTCCAGGCACAAGACCACCCGCCACAACTAAACTCGAAAAAGATGCGACGAAAAGGCAAGAAAAGGGGAAAATAGAGAAAAAAGAGAAAATTTCGGGCAATCGCAACTTACTAAGAAGAGTAATGGTCCTCGTAATAATCAAAGCGATCCAGAAGCTCTTGCAAGCGCGGAGAAAGCTTTCCCGGCGCAGAAGGTTTGCTGGGCGGCAAAACCGGCGGCGCATCTTCCTGGCCACCACCACCAATTGAACCTGAAGCCATATTGATTTTCACGTGTAGAATGAAGCGATTGAAGGAAATGAGATTAAAAGAATGATGCTAGCTAAGCAAAGAAGGTGGGAAAACCGAAAAAACCGCTGGGATAATGATCGTGTGCATGCAGGGTTCAATCGCTGAGCATCGCAATAGGAAGGAAGCCGGGCAAACGCAAAAGTGAGAGATAAAGTGTCAGCACCAGGTTATGGCGGGTGTAACCTTATAAGTGTGTCCATTGCTAACCGTCGGAAGCTGCCGAAAAGACAGCCATAGCCGGGGTATAAAGCGTTGACCATGGGATGGTTTACTTCCCGGCCCGGTTCCACAAATGGGCCTCTGGCAGCCGAGTTTCGGGTAAACCAAGAACTATATTTGCTTTAGCCGGATCAGATACGAAGTTTATTCGATCTGCAAGCTTTATTTTCATTTTGAGAGGTTTTGTTTTGGTGACAGTTTTATTCGATGCGGAAACTGGGCTCGTGCTTTACCCGGTGGATGTCCACTTGCCGGGCCATCTCGGAGATCGAGATTTGCTGACTCATGAATGTCTGCCAATCAAATTATGGCATGGAGCTGTCATTAGTTTAGTATGTCTTTGGGAACATCGCGTGGACATCTTGACCCTGAGTACAAGATCTATACCAAGGCTGGGGTCAACGAGAAACGAGATAACAAAAATTGAGGACAAAAATGCTACCCTGACACTGAGCAAGCAATAGGAAGAATCATTTATTCACATCCTCAGCTCTACACTGCTGGCCAATGTTTAGTGCAAGATAAAAAGGACTTGAAAAGCCAGGAGAAACCGTACAGATGCATTTATCCGTACATACAGGTTATAACTCCTAGTATTGAATAAAAGATAACAAAGGTATGACACTGATGCTCACTGCTCCAATGGCCCGCCCCGATTGAAATGGCAAATCTATTAACCTGGTTGCCAGATACTAAAAGCACGTAACATAGATCAACAAGCGATGCTCAATTCATATGAATTCTGATCGAAATTAGTACGCAAGTGTAAAGGGCCACTTCTGCCAGCACAGCTCATATTCTGATGCTAGAAAAGCTGTATGAAAGGGTCAGGGCATTCAAATATGAGCTTTTTTTTTCTGATTTGGGAACGTCTCTACCAATCATATTGTTTAAGCCTTCTCCTTGTTATCAAAAAGGTCAAACCTACTTGCAAGGATTTTCTCAATCCATGAAGTTATCAACTTATTGCGGAGGAAGAGCATCATTAGAAAGATTTAGGTAGTAGAGATGATATGCAACATTTTCATTCACGTTTTATACCTGCAACATGGTAATTTTCACCTTCTAGTACATCTCTGATGATATGACACTGTGCACACCAATTTATACTTCGTTCATATTCAGTCTCAACATAAGTTGGAATGCAGCTTGAATTAAGAAGATCAATATCCGAAGGAGCAAAGTGCAATAGAAATAGCCTAGCAAACTTGAAAAAACAGTGGTCGAACTTGAATCAAAACAGCAGGATCAAATAGTATTATACCGAGATATGAGCACAAAGCAATGCTCAATGGCCAAAGAGGTAAATTTGTTCGAGATTTTCGCAAAAGGGTTCTGATGAAGGGTAACACTGGTGTTGTACTGATAAACTCTGAGAGATCTCTCAGTGATATCCCGACCTAATTGGGATGGGGATTGACTCTCAAAAATATGGTGATCTTCTAATTGTTAGCACACCTTGTTTGGCAGAACGATCCTAAATGGGACGCGTGATCTTGCAGTTGCTCTGACATTTCTTGTGATAGGTCGATCTTGGGTGAGGGGGGTGATCTTGCGGTTGTTCTGACGTTTCTCGTTATTGTTTGACCCTGAATATCAAGTGTGATCTGGCCACCCTCTCCTCTCCCCCGCCAGGGTATAAATTGCTCCATTGTTTCCTTCTTCCTGCTTTCTTTCCTCCCTCCTCCACCTCCCACTTCTTCCAACTTCCAACCTCCTTCTTTCTCTTGGAACTTCCTTCTTCTGTCTTCCATCTACAAGTTCCAACTCCACTTTGAACTTTATCTTTGAACTTCTATTCATGCATCAATCAACTGAATCATGGTTGACATTGTTCCATGTCTATCTTCCTCCCTGATGCTCTTGTTGTCATACTGATCACATTGATCAACAAACCCTCTCAACTTGCATCGACAAGTTCAAGGTATGTTTCCAATGATCATTCTCCGTACCCCACTAACTCTTCAGACTGTGAAAATTTCCCCCCTCCTTTTTCAAATGACCCCACAATCTGCTTCCAGCCCGACTTGAGTCTGCTGAAAAGTCACTCTTATCCTGTGAAGCTTCGAACCAATGAATCCGCATCTGGGAACATGATCCCTGAACTCATCACCGTCCACAAAAACATATTCTTGTTTGGCTCATGTCCATTCTGAACAGGCATCACTCAGCTAGAAAACACATACCACCAAGCTGAGTGTCAGGACAAATTCAGTTTGGACTGAGTCACAAGAGTTACAACAACCACACCGACTCCCCCCCCAGGTTTCGACACTTTCTCAACTCTGGCTTGCGGCTCATCCTCTCTGAAAAGGCGTCACTCAGCAAAAAAACACAAACCATCAAGTTGAGCTCCAGGACAAATTCAGTGAGGACGGCCATGACATTCAACTTGTTTTGTATTGTTTCATTGTGGTGTGGAGGCACAAGCCACAGGTTTACGACAACAGGCATGTGGTGAAGAAGCACCAGCCATACAAACATCTTATTGCTCAAGTCCCTCTGAGCAGGCGTCACTCAGCTCTGATTACAAAACCACAAGCTGAGTGTCAGGACAAATTCAGACTGGATTGAACAACAAACACTGCCCAGTTCCAATCCATGCCGCTGATCACAATGACTGACCCCCTCGACTTATGTTGTCGAGTTTTTCAAACTCATCACGGACGACCAAAAAAAACACACACACACACAAAACAACAAGATATGTTAAGGCACAAGCCACTGGCCCTAACAACAGAAAAAAGGAAAAGAAACAAGGACATGGACAACTGATTCATTGAATGGAAATGGAAAGAATGAGATTGGTGGAGCCTAAAAATAAGAAGGAAAAGAAAACACTTTGATATTGCCTTTTGTTTTGTTGACATTGCCTGAATGTTGAAGCCCGCGTTGAAAAGATCCTTGAGCACGCTGTCAGATGCTAAAAAATGATTCTACATTGACTTTCATAAGACTGGTTCCAATAGTCTGAATAATCTAATACTATATTGTCTTGTGTGCTATCATGATCGAACTAGTGTCTTGAACGAAAGTAAGTCCATGGAGCCTTTTTGCAATAGTATTTTCTTCGATGAAGAGACTCCACATACACTTGTAAGCAGGCCAGCCTTTAAAAAGGCGTAGCAGAAATCAGCAGCCATCAATCGGAAATTTGAGCCTCACGAATCGTCTTTCGAGTAGATATTTGTTGTGTCTTGACTCACGGGCCATTTCGGGAGACCACGTGATATAAATCTGCTGAGTCATGCAGAGACGCTAACCAGATCAGGGAAGGCGGTCTCGGAGCCAACTTCGTCTCTGTCAAGCCTAAGGATTCCGCTTCCACATCGCTGCCTTTAATCTTCAGCTCTCCCATACCAGTCACTCAAGATGGTCGTCTACTACCAGATCGCCGGCAAGAAGGTCGGCTCCCACGTCGTAAGTGGCCGAAATATCCCCTTACCCACCGCTGGCACCGTCGCTCGCCTATCCCTTTTTGAGTCCAGTTCGCGGCTACAGATGGAAAGCTCAGCAGGCTAACCGAATATTTTCGTGATGATAACAGCTCTCCATGGTCACTCTCGGCACGATCTTCGCTGGTTCCTGGGCCGCCGCCGGTGGTGGCTCCAAGCCCAAGACCGCCGCTGGACCTCCCATCAACGCCTCCTCCAAGGAAGAGGGTGACTTCATCCAGTATGTGAACACAGCTCCTCAAGAATTCAATTGAGCATTGGATCAGCTGGATTGCTAGCCATTGCTGGTATCTTGCGCAATTGAAGCTGTACTTTGTTACTGACAGCTTTACTACAGGACCTTCTTGAACGAGGTTGACGGAGGCGACAAGAAGCCCGCTTCCGGACACTAAACGTTCGTCAACTTATACACGGATGTTAACTATGGATCGGCACGATATGAAACCGCGTGATGCATGAGTCGAGTCGCCCCATCCCATTCGTCGTTTTCCCTGCACCGTTGCATCGAGACGTGTCGGTCTTGGAGATGTTCTGCGAAACCCGAACGGGCTGATCCCGGAAGTCAATGGATGGATTTTCATGGATCTGTACATAAGAAGCTTGTACGCTGCATTGAAGAAGTGTTCCTTCTAATCATTCGATCGGATCCGTGATTCTGTGCCTTGGGAATGGTCTCTCAGGCTAGAGAAGCACATGCCCGTGGCTTGAGATCACTAGTGCTTTAGATTTCTGGTAAACTATCTGTATTCTTCCAAAATCCTCCTTGTCGGACGATGTTGGATTGAAAGCAGAATTGTAGAGCATTCCCATTGGGGCTGTACCGTAGCCATATCAATGAGTTGGTGTCTCTCAAAATCAGAGATGTAGCTATATTTTAACCATAATTCAAGTTGGACTAAAACATAACCAGCTTGATCACAGTCCTCGTCTTCCAACGGACAATGCGATACCCCACGGTCGCACAGTCCGACTACTAGCTCAGCTCCCATCCCGCCGGCACCCCGAACCTTCACACCTTGATAGCCAACTCTCCTTCAACCACCTTCACGACTGCCTGGGTCCGCACCCTCGCTGCACATATAAAAATGAAGCCAATACCCTTCCCATTCGCCCTGGACATCGGCACAGACATCGTACACCTCCCCAGAATAACCGCCCTCCTGACGCGCCGGGGTAATTACCTAACACGCTTCACCCGCCGCATCCTCTGCGACCAAGAACAACGCGACTTCCACCACCGCTTCAAAGAGGCCCTATCTCTCCAATCACATGCAAAAAATACATCCTCCACACCCGCACGCTCCTCATTCGTTACAGCCGACATGACGCGCTGGCTCGCAGGCCGGTTCGCAGCGAAGGAAGCCGCGCGCAAAGCTGCCCCAGACGGAGCGGCTTCGATTGGGTGGAAGGACGTTATGGTTCGGGTGCAGGAAGGAACGGGCTCGGATTCGAATAAGGAGGTGAATACGGGTGTGGCACAGTCTCATCTGGTTGACGGGGTTAGTCGCAAGCCGGAGATTGTGTATTTGGGGACTGCGGAAGATGGGAGTGATAGTCGGGTTGGAAAGCTTTCTATTTCTCATGATGGAGAGTATGTCGTTGCGACTGTATTGGCTGCAGGCTGAAGGGGTTAATTGGGTCTTTGGAGATCTGATTGATCTTTCTACTACTGCGCAATGGATGCGTCTCGTCGAGAGCGATAACCCGCCGCGCGCGACGGAGCGTTCGCCCACAACATGATACCCTAATCCAAGGAGCCCATGCTACACATGCAAAGGACGAGACTTCTGGGCATAACGTGGCATGATTCTACCCAACTAGCGATGCTCGCTTGCTCGGTGGGCCTCAGGCCGTGTGCCTCACAAGATACCGAGGACATTGTAGGCCTGCTTCTATTGGAAATACGGTATCTCTAGGTCTTGCATACATACATGACAATCTGCGAGCGGTACTGTGATATTTAAATGTTATAAAATAATTATTTATTGCTTGTAAATTATCTCTCTTGTGTAGTCTGTACTCCGTACTTTCGTCGCGATAGTAGAAGCACGGAAATTCTTATCGCTCCGCTATCAACTCCGGTTCCGCGGGGCTTGCCTCGGTCACATATTACTTTCATAGACCACACGGCTCAAGGGACACAAACAAGCCCAGAGCAAAGAGATAGCTGCGCTTACTGGTATGTCAATATCCCTTCCATGACCTCTGAATGTCCATGCACAAAAAAATATTCCCATCATATCGAGCACCACTGACTTGACTCACGAGTCACAGCAAACATGCCGTTCTCTCACCACAGCCACTCAGGCCAATTCTGCCCTGGCCACGCACAAGATTCCCTAGAGGAGGTCATAGAAACGGCAATTTCCAAGAAAATGCAAGTTTTCTGCCTTACAGAGCACATGCCCCGTCACAAAGAAGACTTTTACCCCGAAGAGATCGAATCCGGCCAAACAGAAGCCTGGCACGAATCCAACGAAGCCGCTTACTGGGAGGAAGCCCAACGACTCCGCACAAAGTACGCCTCTCAAATTAAAATCATCATCGGCTTTGAGTGCGACTGGATCCGACCTGAGTCTAAAGATCTCATCAATCGCTCACTATCTCGATTCCCTTTTGAGTTCTTCATTGGCTCTGTCCACCACATGCACACTGTGCCCATTGATTTTGATCGACCGATGTACGAGCGTGCGCGGGAACTTGCGGGTGGGACAGACGAGCGCTTGTTTGAAGACTATTTTGATGCACAGATGGACATGCTAAATGAATTGAAGCCACTGGTTGTGGGTCATTTTGATCTTATCCGGCTTAAGAGTGATGATATGGAGCGCAGTTTTACGACATGGCCTGGTGTTTGGAGTCGGGTTCTGAGGAATCTAGATTTCATTGCTTCATATGGGGGTATGTTGGAGCTCAATGGCGCTGCGTTGAGGAAGGGCATGAGTGAGCCATATCCCAAGGCTGAGATTTGCAAGGTATGTGAACCGTGAGACACTGGTTTTGAGCTCTAGGCTAATGAGCATTTCTCTATTAGGAGTTTATGGCACGCGGAGGTCGCTTCTGTCTTTCAGATGACAGTCATGGCGTCGACCAGGTCAGTCTGAATTTCCACCGTGTGCTGGAATTTCTAGATCGCACGGGCATCTCGCAGCTGCACTACCTGCAGTTAGCGGAAACACCGGCTCAAGCCACAGCGCTCGATGCGCGGTTTCCGCGTACGCAAATCGCCTCAGTCTCTCTGGAGGAATTGAGAACTATGGAGTTCTGGGGGAATGTATAGCTATGGAAAGTGGGGCAAGCGAGGATTTCCCACGAATTAGTTAATATGATTACCAGAGTGCATCCTATCCCGGATGTACATACGAAATAAAACCGGGCTGTCATGCACGTATGAAGGATTTAGAACTCAATAATCATCACCGCTAAGCACATAGAGTAAGATCGACCATTTATCGCCCGAGACCGCACCCGCCACGTTCCCATGAGGGGCAGAATCCAATGAGCCCGTAAGCCCTACCCTCAGATTCGAATAGAATCTCGGGAAGAGCTTGACCATGGTGAAGCTATAAGGATTTATTCGTGCTAGCCCATGTCTCCGATGTTGTGGGCATCCCAATCAGATCCCTGCTTAGCGCCACGCTAACCGTCGGCGCGAATCGGGTGTTTTTGCCTGAACCATTTACTTAGCCTAGGACAGTATATTATGCACTAGGATCTAAATGGTTCCCCCTTGCAAGATATTCTGCAGCTCTATGGAGTGCTATTTCGAGAAACTTTTAGGCTTGTAGATTTGGCGTTACCCCTCCTTGATGCACTGCAGAACGTAGATATGATCGTCGCACACCATCTGCTCTACAGTATTGCACCAAGGGCTCGTAATTGACTGAACCAATGGTGGGGTAGCAGGATTGTTGTTTCTGGCTGTGAGTGGCTGCCGTCTATTACGTCGTGAGGGCAAGAACCCCACTTGGAGAAAACGCGGATAAAGCTCTCGGAGCCCCTAGTTTTTCTCCTCAAGTTATCACTTCTTCTATTCAACCAAATTCCCCCGTTACCGCAATCTACACATCACAATGGCTGCCGAAGGTCTCAAGGCGCTTGAGAAGATTCTCATCTCGGCTGGCAACAAGGTCGACTTCCCCGCGATCGGCGCCATGATCGAGATGCACTACACCGGCTGTCTGTATGACAAGGATGCTCCGAACTTTATGGGCAAGAAGTAAGTATCCGATCTCAGTTCTTTTTGATGTCAATTGTCCTGTCTTCTCCTTGCTAATTTGGTCCTTCATCCACAGGTTTGACAGCTCCTACGACCGCGGTACTCCTCTTGCTAGCAAGATCGGCGTTGGACGCCTCATCAAAGGTGCGCCACCCCCCCCCCCCCCTCCCCCCGCCTATACCGAACATCCCATATTCAATTCTTATAAAATCCCGAAATGACCTCAAATTTCCAATTGCTGAGCTCAAAATTTGCTAACACTGCTCTTGCATAGGTTGGGACGTTGGCGTTCCCCAGATGAGCCTGGGCGAGAAGGCCTACCTGCTAATCCCCTTGTAAGTTTCTTATCTTTTGATTCAAATTGCAGACGATTGTGGCTAACTTTTCACAGCAAGGATGCCTATGGCGAGCGGTACGTTGTACCCCCGAGCTTATATGTGGACCCCGACAAATCCCCATCCGCCTGCTTTCGCGAGTCCAATGTTCACAGAGAAGACGTATTTTCCGAAATATACTGACTTATTATAGTGGATTCCCCCCTGTCATTCCCCCTCAGGCAGATCTCGTCTTGTAAGTTGTGATCTATTTTCCATTTCTAGGGCCCAGCAATGCTTCAGGATCAAGGAGGAATCTGAAAACTGATGTTATCTTTCATTATAGCGAGGTTGAGCTCGTCAGCATCGGTGGAAAGCGTGCTTAGATTATCTCCCCTCAAGTCATAAAACCTGAAAATCGCTATTTGAACGACAAAAGTGGTGGACCAGGACCTAGGAAATGGAATTTCGACCAACACAAGCTCCTTTCTTCTAGCTTTATCAATCACAAAAAACGAATTTCAGATGGTGGCGAACCACATAACACCCATACTAAATCTTCGTAAACATCTTGGCATTGAGGAGGTCATGCTTGTTACACAAGAGACAGGTCTTTCGAGAAGTTCAACATCAGGATTCGCCCGGTCACGCACCCGAGTACCACGGTACTTCCCGATACTGCCATTGCAATGGAGCAGTTTGGGCCATAGTCGAATGGCAATGCTAAAATATTCACCCCGTTATGGGTAATCCAGGAACGACATACACTGAGACCGAATCCCACTGGCCGTGGGGAACAAATAAGGCTTGCCGAGGCATCTGTTGCCAAATTTCCGTACGGCTCAATATTGAAGGACCCAAATTTCGTATGCAGATATCCAGGGTCTGGTTCACCAAAAGAGGGTCCACGAGGGAAATGGAAATGAAAGTCTATGGGATCCTGTTCAAGCTCGAGCACCAACGTACATTGGCCAGCTGATAGATCCCAGATCTTGATAGTCGACCCTAATGCAGAGGCGAGTTGCGTTCCACTCTGTGACCAAGACATGATAACTGGCCGCCTTAGGAATAATGGGATTTCGTCGATTTCTGGATCTTGGTGTCCTTTAAGATGTAAATCACACCTGCCAGTATATGGATCTTGAATCATAACGCTCCAATTGTCTGCCACGGAGGCAAACCTTGTTGCATCATAGGACCAAGTCACGAAGAATCCAATCTTGTCTAGTTTCACGGTAGACAAGTGCTGGCCACTTTTTGCATCCCATGTCTTGACAATGTTGTCGTATGAGGCTAATAGAAGA
Source organism: Penicillium sp. 91 TS-2023 (assembly GCA_030710325.1). NCBI lineage: Eukaryota > Fungi > Ascomycota > Eurotiomycetes > Eurotiales > Aspergillaceae > Penicillium > Penicillium sp. 91 TS-2023. Next base: position 4,754,415 of record JARWGP010000021.1, on the reverse strand, counting down.
TTTGAACCATCCTGTGACCAGGTCAAGGAACCGCTGGGCTCAACAAACTCTATACTCGTAGAACACTGGCCAGTCGATAAATCCCAGACTCTGAGGATGCCATCTGAAGAAAGAGACGCGAGGCCTCCATTTTGTGACCAGCGAATCAGATCAATGGTGCCACCATGGCTCTTAATAGTCAAGAGGCACTCCACGGTAGATGGATTCCAAACCTTGATTTCCATGTCTGAATGCGAAGCAAAGCATTTCGCGTCATTTGACCAGACGACACTTCTCACGGGTTGAGTATGATCTTCAACAGCCGTGGATGAACTCAGATCCCAAATCTTAATGACTGAACCAAGTTCGCTAGCTGATATGAGTCGTGTCTCGTCAGCTGACAAGAGTAGAGAGCTTGCTCCCCTATTGTGTCCTTTGAGAGATGAGAGACATTGACGAGTATTTGGGTCCCAGATTTTGATGGTTGTGTCAGAAGATGCAGACACAAGCCTTCCGTCTGTTAACCAGATCATAATACGAATGAATTCAGAATGGCCTTCGAGCGTTGATACTCGTGTTCTAGTTGTCAGATCCCAGACCTCGATGAGACCCTTACTTGACGCCGAGGCAAGCAACTTGCCGTTGAATGAAAGTGCAAGATATACAATTTGGATGCCTTTTTTTGTATCAATAGTGGCAATGGGCTTCCAATTGACAGGGTCCAAAATCTTGATGGTGTTGGAGAGCCAATCCGAATGAATGAGATACATCCCATCATGAGACCAGAGGTTGAGATTGCCAAATTGAGGAAAGAAATTCCTTTTCGATATCATCTGGGTAGAGAAAATATTCCAAGCCTTGATTGTACCATCGCACGTCACAGTGACAATGCTTTTTCCATCGTATGAAGGAAAGGCAGTGCGGATCTGGCTATCGTCACCTTCAAATGTCAGCACGCATTGACCATTAATTCGATCCCAAACTTTGATAGTCAATGGTGAAAACTTTGTGAACATCCTTTCCTCCAAGGACCAAGATACTGAGACAAGGTGGGTTGTATCCTGTGACCAAAAGACGGCTTTAACAGGGCCTTTGTGTCCCAGTAGAGTCAATAGGCACTGCTCATTCTCTGGGTCCCATATCTTGATCTCGCGGTCAGATGAGGCTGTAGCTATATACTTCCCATCATGGGACCAAGTCATCGATGTGCCAGCCAACCTGTGCGTTTGCATAGATGCCACACAGCTGCTGCTTGCCAAGTCCCAAAGCTTGATGACACCATCTGACCCAAGGGATGTGAGCCGCGTTCCACCGGGAGCCCATTCCAAATGTTGGACGTGGCTATGTGTGGAAATTGTTTGAATACACGGGCTCCAATCTTCAATAGCCGGTTTTATCGTCACCCAATCTGGCTCCTCTGTTTGAAAACAATTCCTGGTTCTGCTGCGCGTTGGGGTGAAAAGAAGAACTGAGTTGTATATACCTAAAGGATGATGCTCGATCATATGTTTGTGGTAACGAAAAAATCGGGATGCATCCAGAACTTGATCGAAGAGTGGCGTTGGCTTTATAAGTTTATCGGTTAGTCAAATGTTGATTTCTCAAATTATATAGCAACAAACTTGCCTTAGTCAAAGCCTCAAGATTCAGCATGTTTTCAAGTCCTTTTGAAACGCTCTTTAGGTGGCTCAGTGCCTCTAACCAGAAGATGAAATTTCGAGACAGGAAGTGGTCCACCAAGCCCCCATTTTGAAGATATTCACGAGTAGCCGCTGCTTGATCACAATATTGCAAATGATCAATCCAATAAATGCATGAATACCGAATTTTTGGAAGGGGACCCAAGCCCATGTTGTCTTCATACACTGGGTTTATAGAGCCATCTATTTTCCCCAAGGAAAGCATGTCTCGTCGAAGTTTCTTATCCATGATGGCAAGAGATTTTTCAAAAATAATAATGTGCTTTGACGCCATTCCAGCGGGAAAGATCTCAACATTGGCCTTTTCGAGCAAATAGTCCTTTGCGGATTGGTGAACAAAGAAGACTGTGTTCTCTGAGACGGTCAAGAAAGATCCACAATATCCTATGATCTCTTCCAACGACTCATAACCATCTTCCAAGACGTACTCAGGCAAATCAATGAAGGCCGTCAGCTCATCGATTGTGATAGGCCTATAGGTGGTGGACATTAGGCCAAGTATATCTTTGCAAAGGGTAGCTTCTTCGTTCTCACAGACTTGCTGCATCATTCGTTTATACAGCGCATCGAGTCCAGGCGGGAAAGCAGTGAGCTTTTCGATAGTCCTTAAGCGAGGTATGCTGGCTAATCTCTCGCAGACTAAAGCAACCCACAAAAATGTCCCTTGTGCATTCGATAGCAAATAGGAATAGACAGCGTCGAAAATCTGCTGATTGTAATTTTTGAGCTTCGCTAATTGCTGAACCCTGTCGTAAATGAAGATTTTGACTGCTTCGGACACAGAATTTTCATTCATCTCCAGTGCCATCCTGTTCTTCTCTGGTATCATGCTCATATGCTCTTTGATCTGTGGCCAGTTCCGACTTGAGACAATCCATTTGACGTGGGTATGGGCGGATGACACTTGAACTATGAGATCCAACAGTGAGGACAGTCCAGTGGTGCATTCATCCAGAGCATCGATGATCAAGCAGGGTTCCTCTACATGCTTTAATATTTCAACGAAGATCGCCGACAGTGCCTGCCACGCATTTGGGTTCTCGAAGAGTTGCTTTCCTGACTCGTCGTATCTTTGCCGAACATGAGAAATGAGTGATGGGTCCTGATCAATCAACAAGTAGATCAATCCTCGCAGCACAGCTGTCGCATTATTCAAGCGTGTATCGGTGGCTTGACAAAAGAAAAATGAGATAGATCCGGGGTCCATATTCGACAGTTCATCGATAATTCCACACAAAAGCATGGTTTTGCCTTTCCCGGGGTCTCCTCGCACCCACAGAATTCCTCCGCCCATTTCTCTGTGATGCCAGTCTAGGAAGCTCTTGTCTTCCAGGGCCCAATTGTATGAGTCTCTCAAAAGACCACCCTTTGTAGCTTCTATGCGAGACTTATCGTCGCGGGGATTGGTTGTTTGCAAATCTCTTAGACAGGCACGATCATCGGCACCAAAGGTATATTTTTCTAATATTTTGTCGCCTTCGAAAAGAGTCAGCTAACTCAAAGTCAAAGTCACATGCATCACAGGATTCTTTTACCGACTTGCGAAGTCCAAGTAAGAAGCTTCCATAGCAGCCTCTTGAACCCAGGGTCCTCCTCCGACCCAAACCGCACCATATCACGATGATTGGCATAAATGCTGTAAATATCATAACCGTCCAACGTCGCTGATTCTTCAGTCACAATCTTTCCAATGACAGGAAATGGAAGCTCTTCAAAAAAGCTGGCGATTCCGATTCCCCGGCCACTTTCTCGCATTCTTCGGATCATGGTCAGGAAGTCGACTTGTATTGAATCCAAAAGCTGATTATCTCGTTGCAATATGTCCAGCAGCATCACATTCGTGGACTTCACAAGGCCAAACACCGAAGCAGGAATCTTGGCCCAATCTGCCATCCAAGCTCCCCTGTGTGGTGTTCCCATAAATGCGATTCCCTCGAGGCAATCGAATAGAGCCCGCGACTGGGGCTCGGCGGCATTTTGTGAGAGAAGGATAGCTTTTTTGCATACTAGGCCTCCAAGGCTGTGAGCGACGAAAATCAATGGACGAGAGGAAGCATTGCAAAAAGTTCGATCCGCTGTCAAATCCCCCAAAAGGTTCTGGGCGTGGTTGATGAGACGATTGGACGAGGCAACTGATTTCCGTGCGACATGTGCATCATATCCATACATCAGAACCCGGGCATTGAGTTTAGGAGGAAGTAGTATCTTTGGCCATGGTGTGGTCTGGCCGACGGCGGTCCAGGTCTTGTCGCGGTCGCCGGTCAACCCATGTACAAAACAAATGTCGACGATCGCGTCGGGGCACTCATGGACAACTTTTAACCCAAATTTGAATGCAGACGTCGGGACAGGTAGTGGAGAAGGGTCTGTCTGGTAGCGTGGTGGGGACGACACTTTGCTAGTTGGATCTGGAGCCTCTAGCACATAGGTGATTGGTTTTCGTTGTTTTCGCCATTTTTTAAATTTGTCCATTGTTTAATAACGGAAAGGTAAGAAGAAGTACTAGAGATCTAAGATCAATGTTTACAAGACATATCAATCATGTTATATGAGATGAATTATGTTTTAAATGAGGGGTTAGTGGGAACGAGTTAGCGCCGGCGAGGCGCTGTGTATGCATGATTATCACGACTATACCACTCTAGGTAAGATTTGTCTACGTATCTTTGCGCATAGCCTTCCAGTCAGAAGTTTTACTGGCTAGAAACATACCCGTGGTTTTCCATCTATTTTAAGCTTTTCTGGGTATGGTTTGGCTGATGCAGATCGACAGGAAAAGAGTTTTATGTACTATGGGAAGGAGCTGGTATCAGTTCTTCAATCGATGTGAAGCCCATAACAACCAGGGGAAAATCTGATAGATTTCCGCTCATGAGGAAAATGTCCCAACATAATCGCGCATTTACTCCGCCTTAACCAGGTTCTGCTCAGCCCCATCTGCAGTCGCTGGGATGACGTCCTTCTTCCTATTATTGGCATAGCCGACCTCGCAAAAGGCTGGAGACCTGACTGAATTAGCTGATGGTCGAGCTGAGTCTTTTTCTCATCAGTCTTATCTATGAGGTGAACAGCAAATTCTTCTTTAAAGTTCTTCGCGATGTTTTCCAAGGTGAGACGAGCAGTCTCGGGGAAGGAAAAGTAGATTACTGTAGTTGTAATTAGCCAGGCTTCATCGACAATCCAGTTGAAATTAGGGGTCCACGATACTTGGAATGAAAAATGTAGATCAACAGATAATGACGAGATAGCATTTCCAACCAACATTGCTGAAGCCCACGGGAGAAGTCTGTAGGAGGATCAGCATAGCTGCGGTATATGAGTCGACTTGCTCTGTCAGGAATCCCAGCGGTGGAGTTTCTTCGTGGCATCTGTGTCACTAAACATGCCTGATAAAGGCCCTGCACCCCGAACGTGATAAGGAATTTTGGGATCAACAATATATGGATTCTTTGATATATACGGGATGTAATACAGTACTACAGTAGTTGATGTAGTATGGCCATTCTTCTGGTATTCAAAGTATATACTACCTACTCGGTGCACCGGTGGCCAGATAGGTGCACGAAAAAGATGTTTTAATGCCTTTTCTTTCGCTTGGCACCATTTGTGATTAATCTTTGTTGGGGTTGTCGCTGAGTTGGTTGGTTAAGGATGAACCAGATGCTCGCGGAAAGCAAATTACGGCTGATGCTGCAGCCAGTTGATTTCCCTCGGGACAACATCGCGGTCATTCTGCGCAACATGCCCGAATAACGAGCTTTTCTGTCGTCTTATCAGATGGAATTGAAGGTGTAAAAACACCACAATGTTGATATCATTGGTGCCTGGATAATTAGGCAACAAGTACATCAGGTTGTAGTCAGATTTCGCTTTGTCAATATTTGATTTTTAATAGGCAGAAATGATTGAATCACTTCTCTAGTCTACCTATGACCCCGGAATTTCTCCAAATCCCAAGAGCATTATCAAACCATTGTCGAAAACTCTCATCCCCGCTCTATTTACCCCTAATTCCCTAGCTCTATTTTCCCACCTATGAGCATCCTTTATATCATCGAGAAGGATTATTATCCACACCAAACTTCAATCTAGCATGAGACATTATTTCAGGGAAATCTTCGGAGAATATCATGGCTTGCAGATGATGATCTTTCGGTTCAGTCCGAATGGGGGATGGGCCACGGCTGGGCAAAGGTGGGTTATTTAAGAGTCTCCTTTTCCTCGTCACAGAACACTCACGTACCTATCTTGAAAGTACAGATCCAAGAAACACTAATTCGTAAACATGCGTCTTTGGGCCTTATGGCTGTTCCTTGCTTCACTGGCGTACTCCACCCCTCTATCAACGAGGACGACAAGTAGTAGTGAACCGCCAACGGCTACGCTCATTTCCAGCAATGCACACAATAAAACAGTATTTGTCGGCCGTACCCTTTTTGAGTTCAATCAGGATCTCTTTCTGGGAGTCAAGTTTGCCGATGAGCCAGTCCGTTTTACGCCTGCGAAACTGAAGGCTAAATACGCGTCCAGCGATAGCGACTCCGGTGCATATGATCTTTCTGCAGCTGGAATCGAGTCTCACGCTGGTGAAGTTTATTACAACGCAACTGAGTACGGATATGATTGTCCTGGATATGGATCCGACACCACAAATCTAGTCAATCAGGGCTTTGTTACACTGAACGAAAATTGTCTGAATTTGAACGTTATCAGGCCCCAATCTGACAGTGAAGAGTTACTACCGGTCCTAATTTGGATCTTTGGGGGTGGATGGCAACAAGGATCTACTGCTGATCCGAGGTCAGCTCGCATGCATATTTGTGGATGTCCTTAGCTGATTTTTGACTAGATACAATATGAGCTATATAATTCAACAGAGTGCAGAAAATGGCAAGCCGGTGCTTGGTGTTTCAATTAACTACCGACTGGCTGCGTTTGGATTCCTGGACTCGAAGGAAGTGCGAGTGAGTCGATCAATTCCTTATCCAAAATTTCGAGTGTGATCAATAACATCGAGTCAGGCTGAAGGAAATACCAATCTTGCACTCCGAGACCAGCGCATTGCCATGCACTGGGTCAAAGAGAATATCAAAGCCTTTGGCGGAGACCCCGACAAGATCACTATCTGGGGCGAATCTGCGTTAGTATCTCAGAGCCACATGTGCAACATTGGGAATGTACAGAAGCGCTGACTATTTAAACAGCGGTGCCTACAGTGTTGGAGATCACCTAGTCACCAATGGTGGTGATAATGAAGGCCTTTTCAGAGCTGGTAAGATGGAAAATTGGTAGCTTATTGGTATCGAGTTGACATTAACGGTAGCCATAATGGATTCCGGGAACGCCGTTGGACCTCCATATAACGGAACTGAATGGCATCAACCGATGTACGACGGAATTGTCGAACGAGCTGGGTGCTCAAATACCACAAACACCCTAGAATGTCTCCGTGATCTCCCATACGAGACATTTTACAGTGTCGCCTACGCTGGCCTGGAGTGGTTTGCCACTATCGATGATATATTCATTTCACAATACCCACAGATAAGTTATCGCGAGGGCAAAATCGCCAAAGTTCCCATCCTTCTAGGTACCAACACGGATGAAGGTACAAGTTTTGGAACAACGGGAGTGAACACGGATGAAGAGGCTATTGCACAGCTTGTCTGTTAGTATATCCTGAATTAACACTATGGTTTTGTCTGAAATAGTACAAGCTAACACAATTCACCAGCTTCGAAGCGGTGGGTGCTTTCCAGTGAAGAAGCCACTGATATCCTGAGCTATTATCCTAACAATTCTGCTATCGGTTGCCCTTACGGTTGGGGCAACACCACCTGGCCCTCTTTAGGCTATGAGTACAAGCGTTATGAATCCATAGCCGGAGATCTGTGTATGGTGGCGCCTCGCCGAATGCTGGCACATACCATGTCCGATTTTGAGGATAATGTGTTCTCATACCGGTGGGACGTGGCTGCTTTGAACACTAGCTCATTAATTGGGGTGCAGCATTTTGCAGAGGTACAGACTAACCGCCACTCTAAATTTTCTATCAGCACCGAGACTTACTTTTGACACAGATTCCTTTTGTCTTCGCGAACCCAGTTCAAGATATCACCTCTCTGGGGGCAGATTTACCAGGCCGGTTAGCACTTGGACAGATGGCTGCACGAATGTGGACTTCTTTTGCCGCAGATTTGAATCCAAATGGTCATGGAAGTAAGTTCTATGACACCCATCTCTCCATGAAATGCTGAAAATTCTTCTGTCGGATCAATTACTTATCGAAATTATTCTAGTACCGAACATACCGACTTGGCCTCGTTTCTCATCGCAAGCCACTAACTTTGTCTTCCGTCTTCCGCGAGATGAGAGCTACGTTGAATCAGATGATTATCGTGTCGCGGGGATGCAGTATATCAACAGCATTGCGCGGTAAAGGGAGTAAACTAGCTTGAAAATAAAGGCGGGGATTCAAGCACCATTTAGCACAGAGAAACCCTTCAGTTCTGACGGAGGAGTGCTGTCGGATGAGTAAGGGTTTCTTGGGCCTTTCGAGTTTAATGATTTTCAAGACTGGTTTTCGCAAGTTGGGATATAATAGCTCTGGTGCATATATCCTGACAGAATTTAGTGTTACGGGTTCCAACGTTGTACCTGGTTCCGTACATATTGGGTTAAACTCTCTATGTTTATTACTTGGCTGGATTATTTAAACATTGTAGGTATTCAGTCAAAGACGATGGTATATTCAACAATTCCCTAATATAATGAGGGCCACCAAGCGACTCAAAACGAGAGGTGTAATGGGAATGTGAAATGAAATGAAATGAAAACACCAAGCCGCTCATGAGGAATCAAGAGATTTGAAGGTAGAAAGAGAGAGAGAAACATGCAACATCCGCGAACTATCCAATGAATTCACACACACAAGAGCCTCTATTATGTACGCTTGCAGTCCAAACCAAACACCTTAATCATCCTTGGCTCTCTCACCGTATGCACTGGAGCCCAAACCAGTCGCACGAGGCCTGCTCGTGACGGAGGCGGAGGCTGTGGGGCGGAATGATGAGGAAGAGGAAGATGTGCCTAGTTCTGATCTATTCGGCATCGCAGAGACGCTGGGAGACCGTCGATCTTCTGCGGCATCATCCAACTCGATTAAATCGTTCATGCCCCACACACCTGGACTCCGGCCTCGACCAGATGCTGATAGGGTCGGGGAACCTTGTATGTCATTGAAGCCGGCTTTGGCACGCGTCGCCACCTTGCGAACCCATCCTTCAAGCGCCCCACCTATGTTTTCTAGGCCTGTTGAGGCGTTAGATATGGAAGTGCCCTCAGAACCGAAAGAAGGTCGGCGGGCGTCTGAGAGTGGTGGTGGGGGTGCTAGCTGGGGCATGTGTTGCGAGAAGAATTTGCTTAGTCCATCTAAAGCAGGTCCAGGTGCGGTCGATGTACGGTCAAGAGTGCCGACGCCGGTTCCAGAAAGATGGATACTGCTGCGCTGACGACGATGCTTAGGGCGAGTCGGATGCGAGCCACTGGGCTTGGGCGGGTCACCATCACGAGGGCGGGCACGTGGGAGTGTGGTTTGGGAGGAATTGAGCTGGGATGATCCAGACGGAGACGGAGACCGGGTTGGGTCTTGTGACGAGATCACAGAAAGAGGCTCTGCATCAGTGTACGAGACAGATTTCCGGCGCGACCGTGGGAAGAATCCCAGCGCTCTTCGCGGAACACGTCCGATCTCAATGGCCGCAGGAAACCCCTCTATCTGCACCCAAGACTCGTGTTTCCAGATTCTGTTGATTTCTGATTCAGAGTGGCCAGTAGTCTTGCGTTCTGTTGCTGGTCCGTCGGTATGATCCGCTGCAGGCGCAATACAGCTGCCAGTCCCATCTTCAGAATCACAACCCAAAAGATCCACACGATCCGTTTCTCCAATGGGTCGGCCCTTCACGGTACATGCGTCAACTGGCAATAGAACCGTGTTCCTGCTCTGGATGTTGTCGTTAGGCCAAAAACCATTTGCCTTCCGAAAGACAGCAGCTTGACAACCATATTTGATCGTCACTCCTGTGATGCTATCCGATGCTTGTACATGATGAATATACGCCAGCGCGTCTTCGTCGTGATCTGGGTCGACTACCTGATCGGAATAATCACTTGAGTCGCGTTTTTTATGCCGAAAGTTGCGGCCCGATATCAAATCAGAGTCTGCGAGCAGTAATGCTTCCCGTTTCTTCGCCTGCACTAGCGCCTGCCGCTCCTCCTTGGTCCCACTTCCAATATCTGGGGAAGCGGGCGCGGATGGCCCCCACGCTAGAAGATTTGCCCTGGGAGTGCTCCTGGTATATATGTCGGATCGCGACGGTTTCCTCCTCGGGTGTGTTTTTGCCGAATTATCTGCTGCATTCCGTCCAGTGTTGCTTCCTAGAACCGACGACGCGAGGTTTTGGAGCGAAGACCATGGGGAGTCTAGGAAGTCCGATCCTCCTCGTGCCGGCCTAGATGATCCGTTCCAACCTAGTGATGTAGACTCATTGCGACTGCGATATTCTGACTCGGTAACTCGGGAGGGGTGTCTCATGGGCAAGGGCGATGCTCCACGGGAAGAAAGCGGCGAGGGGGTAGCGCCGCGAGAACGAGTGTTTCCCTCCGGTAGAAGAGTAGTGGACAGTCCCGAAGTGAAGGGCTGGGAGTCATGATACGCGTAATGACCGTTATTAGTGGAGATGTCATCTTCGTCGTCCATGAAGGAAACCAGGCGGCGAGGGCGCGATCGAACCGCGGAGGTCGAGGTGGAGCTTGCGCCGACTGTATTGGAGCTCATGGAAGCATTGGCAATGCTATTTTGGGAACTCATTCCTGTCAGTGAAGTCCGAGGATGTCAGCTTCCAAGGATGCGAGTCGAAGGCTCCCTTCGGAAGTGTGGGTGCTGCCAAGGCACTGATTGCCATCAGTAGTCTCCTAGGAGAGACCCATTCGTCATCTACCCGCCGTGTCGCATTCGTGGCCTCAAGAATGGGGCAAGCTGAACAAACAGAGTGTATGCGTTCCACAATGGCCCCGGGTTTCTATATTAAAGATTTGTTGTCTAAAGTGAAGGAGGCGGGGAGGGTGGAGTGAGGAGTAGTGGCTCAATGATGCGATAGGAGGTAGAGGGAGGCGTGGCCGTCGTGACGATAACGGCCCACAACGGACAACGCCGACTTCAAGCGGACAAAGCCAAAAAGCAACAAATGAGAACCGAATTGTTTTTGAGGCAATTTGTGTAAGAGGGAAGTGACAAAAAGATCTACCATAAAAGCAGGGGTAGGTTTCGGGAGACGCTGGTGGATGATCGGCAGGTGATTTCGCCGCTCACACAGGTAGGGGAACATGACGTTGACAGTCAATTCTCACCAAACAGTATGTACCCGGTACCCGCCATAGGTCCTATCTATACATCAGACGCCCGTAAGGCCACCGGTCATTATCGTGAACCTTGGAAAACAAGATATGTATTATATCGTAACCCAGACCCTAATCCAGTCACTTCTACGAAAAAGATCAGACTAATTCTATGCACAAACCGGTCCTGCCATAACAGAAATTGCAATCCACTGGGGTGACCAGCAACAAGTAAAAATGGTAAGAATATCCCATGAAATAACACCCCTTCCTTCGCGCAGCGTCCCAAAGAGGTTGATAGGAGAAAATTAAAGTCAAATGGATCGTCTAAATGGACACAAGACATGTCATCACTCGGGAGACTCGGGCCGAATGGAGTAGGCATCAGTCGAGGCGGTTTCAGATTCGGTGGACCAATCCTCTTTCTCCTCGGCCACAATCTTGACTGGTGCAACTGGTAGTTTCACCGGAATTGGCTTGATTGCCACGTCTTTGAAGAAGTTGCTCAGGCGGACGGGATCCAGCACTTCCTCCGTGGCCACTTGGTTCAAATCTTTACCAGTCGACAACATTGCCTCGATGGTCTCGTAAGGTGTAGTGGTATTGACTGCTCTGACACAAGCATCCTTAATATCGCTGCCGGTCCAGCCCTCTGTTCTTCGGATCAATGGCTTCTGCAGCAATTCGCTGATGTCCATCTTGATCAAATCCTCCTTCTCCTCCTCGAGTTGCAGGTCCTCCCAGTCCACGAAATCGTTCTTCAAAAGCTTCTTGAAAAGGATCGCACGCCCTCTTGCATCTGGAGGTCTCACCTCAATAGGCTTACCGCCCAGACGTCTTATAAAGGCTTTGTCAATAGCGTCGCTACGATTAGTGGCTCCGAAGACAACAATTCGCTGGCGCCCTTCAGTTGAGCTCTCTGATTGAAGGCCGTCCCAGTGTGTCATGAATTCTGCCTTCACCATTCCACTTGCTTCGTGATCCCGTTCCGACCGCTTCGCAAGGAGCGCATCGATTTCATCAATGAAGATAATGCAAGGCTGGACCTTGCGCGCGAGAGTGAAGACTGCTCGAACAAGCTTATTGGATTCGCCGTACCACTTATCCGTCAATGTAGAGATATTCAAGTTGATGAAAGAAGCCCCGCTCTCGGCCGCCAGCGCCTTAGCGATCATGGTCTTTCCACAGCCAGGTGGTCCCTCAAGGATCACACCAGACGGCGCGCTTCGAAGAGTTGCAGGGTTTGCGGCGAACAGTTTCGGGTACATCAATGGCCAAATCACAGATTGCTTGAGATCCTTGATAATATCGTCGAGGCCGGCGATGTCGTCCCACCGAACGGGGATATCTTTCGGGTCGACGAGCTCCGCAGCGATCGCTTGCTCGTATTGGTTGAGAACTAGCTCACCTTTTCGAACGCCGCCCTTGGATTCATCGTCTCCGTATAATCGGCGCAAAATGGCCGCTGACTTCTGCCGTTGTTCCTCTTTCTTCTGGTTCTCTGGGTCCGTAGGGGTGAGGTGGTTTAAAACTAGTTTGACGCCACCATATGCCACCATGCCCTGAATAGATAGTTAGAAACTTGCGGGCTTCCAGATGGCAGGTGTGTTGAACCCTTAACCTAGAGACCTGTGGATCGGGTACTCACCGTGACTAGCATCATGCCCAGTTCCTGGACAAACCGTACCCAAGGGAGACCGCTTCGGTCACCTTGTGGAGACATGGCGAAGCAGCTGCAAATTTGCAGATATCAAGAATGCGACAAAAAATTAAAAGAAATTAAAGGCCTCGTCAGAGTACGGGGGGAAACAGAACTTCCCCGATGGCCGAGATGAATGGGGCTGTGGCGCGGTCGATCTGTGGCTCGGAATGTCACATGTTCAAGGCGGAGACGTTGTTGACGTTCGCGCGGCGCGCGTAGCACTTTGTCCCCGACGATTTACACCGCAGCAAAGAAACCACTCCAATTACACGTCATGCCGAAACGGAAAGCTCCTACGAAACTATCTGGGCTTACGGGCTCAGATGATGAGGATCTCATGCAAGTAACGGGAAGTGGGAGCGCCCCTGCACAGGAATTGCACGACGAACCTCCCGCCAAGAAACGACGAGGCCGACCGCGTACGTCGAACGACAGTGCGACCGAATCCCAACCGACAGCCCAAGCCATAAAACGAGAGTCAGCTATGGCTGCACAAGCTGAGGCTCCCCAAGTCAAGAAAACTGGTCGGCGAGGACGGCCACGCGGCGGTAGTCGCACCTCTGAAGCTCCAGAGACACAAATGGAGGCGCAGGTTACGCATGGAACAGCCGATGAACAAGATAATGAACAAGAAAACGAGGACCCTATGGCAACGAAACCAACTAAGACCACCCGTGCAACGAGGGCCGCTAAGCCTGCAGCGACTCGTCGAACAGGCCGTGCAGCCAGCGCGGCAAAGCAAGTAGTCACAGATGGCGGATTCGAGTATACACCCTCTGGTCCCAAACAAGGTGGGGCTGAAGATTCTAGAGAGGAACCGGAAGCTAGCCCCCGTCCGCGCGCAGTTCAACGACGACAGAAGGAAGCTGAAGCGGCCGACCCAGTTCAGAATGATGAACCTGCTGCAGGGGTGGTAGATGAGTCTATACTTCCCGACGAAGCACCCCCTGCTCGTCATTTGCCTTCCTCCGCTGTGAAGAATGCACGATCTCGGCTGTCCACAATGCGGAACACACTAGAGTCCTCTCCTCGTAAGCGCAAGTCAGGCGATGTCGAGCAAGGTGGAGAACCAGAGCTGAGGCGTAAGATTGGTGATCTCACTAAGAAACAAGAAGTCCTGGAGTCCAGGTATCGCAATCTCCGCGAAATTGGCGTCGTAGAGGCCAACACAAATATGGAGAAGTTGCGCAAACAGTGTGAGACTGTCACTACTGGTATGTTCCCTGATAACGAACGTTCAAATTCTGGCCTTGCACTAATATATCGCAGCTTCCAACGAGCTGGTCGCATCTCTCAGGTCTGAGCTGGAAGCGCAGCGAGCTCTTGGGCAACAGAGTCGTGCGCTTCATAAGCAACTGAAGGAACGGGATACCGAAATTGCCCGGCTTCAGTCGCAGGCAGATGAGTCGCGTTCTCAACTCGCCGCAACCCAAACTGAGGTCAGGGCCTTGCAGACTAAGCTGGCTGCTGCGCGTAATACAGCCGCAAGCTTGGAGAAGACCAAGATCCCTGGTAGTGCCATCAAGGGAGGCCCCGCAAACCGTGCAGTAGCTGCTGCCAACGCCGGAGCTGCGCAGGCGGCTCAGATCGCTCAGCTCAAGGAAGATCTATATAGCGACTTGACTGGCTTGATCGTCCGTGGTGTAACGGATCGAGAAGCCGATTATTTTTATGACTGCATTCAGACGGGAGTCAACGGAAGTGAGTGCCCCATATTGTATCCTCTACAGATAAAACACTGTACTGACTATCTTTCAGCGTTGCATTTCAAGTTGGCCATCCCCAAGGTGCCTAGTTCAGAGTATGAAAAGGCAGTATTTGAGTACCTGCCTCTGTTGGACGCCAACCGCGATCGAGACCTTGTTGATATTCTACCGGACTTCTTGATCGATCATATCACTTTCGAGCGGGAGCAAGCGCCGAAGTTCTATACTCGGGTTATTGATGCCCTTACTAAACGGCGGTCCAGCACTGCGTCGCGCGCATAGCCTTGCAAGCCATATAAGCATTTTGTTGACAATTGTTATAGTCAATATCAGGAGTTTAGTGAGCGTTTATTGCAATTCATTTTGAAAAGTTATTTAAGTATCAAACATGTAAACAAGTATAGAGTTGTAGCAAGGAGTTAACTAAAGTAAACACCGCCGTGCACAATTGGAGCATCGTGATTGGTGCTTCACCGCCCGTCCCGCAAGTTACCCGCCAATTCGATATGTGGTTTAATTGCTCCATGTCCGTGATGACCTCCTTTTGTAATTGCCCTCTTCTTTCTTTCTTTTTTTCTTTTCTTTCTTTCTCGCCAGGGGCCTCATTCCATTCTTTCATCTACCGAGCCAGGCTGCCCTCCGTGAGAGGTGAGGATCGATAGATCATGGCGCGTCTAGGCCGCGTTGGGTTCCTCGCCCTAGCGGTGGTCTTCCACTTGATCTATACATACTCCATTTTCGACATTTACTTCGTTAGCCCCATTGTGAGTGGTATGCGATCATATGGTGTCGACCGACCCGAAGGTACCAGTGCACCCGCTCAACGATTGGTACTCTTCGTCGCCGATGGCCTGCGCGCCGACAAGGCCTTCCAGGCCTTCCCCGACCCATCCCCCGAGAACGATGCCGAACCAAGCGATGAATTGATCCGGCTGTCGCCATTCATTAGATCCCAGGTCCTTTCGCATGGAACCTTCGGTGTCTCCCACACCCGGGTCCCCACAGAGTCTCGACCGGGACATGTTGCGCTCATTGCGGGCCTTTACGAGGATGTATCGGCGGTTACAACAGGCTGGAAGATGAACCCAGTCAACTTCGACAGTGTGTTCAACCGGAGTCGACACACATGGAGTTGGGGAAGCCCTGATATCCTTCCAATGTTTAAGGAGGGTGCGGAACCCGGTCGAGTCGATGCGGATACCTACGGCGAAGAAGAGGAGGACTTCAGTGTGGATGCGTCACACTTGGATACCTGGGTATTTGATAAGGTGCATGAGCTCTTTGAGTCTGCCAAGAGCGACCCCGAGCTGGATCGGAAGCTGCGTGAGGACAAGGTGGTCTTCTTCCTTCACTTGCTGGGACTGGATACCACGGGTCACGCATTCCGACCATACTCCAAGGAATACTTGAGTAATATCAAGCTTGTAGACCGTGGTGTGCAGGCAGTGACAAAACTTGTGGAGGATTTTTATGCGGACGACAAAACCGCATTCATCTTCACCGCGGACCATGGCATGAGTGACTTGGGCAGCCACGGTGATGGTCATCCAGATAACACACGCACTCCTCTTGTTGCGTGGGGCTCTGGTGTTGCAAAGCCCCTCTCAAACACCCCAGGAGCTGCGACAGGACACGAAGACGGATTCTCGTCGGATTGGGGATTCGACCAAGTTCGACGCCATGATGTAGCACAGGCCGACGTTGCCGCTCTCATGGCTTACCTGGTGGGTGTTGACTATCCGGTCAACTCTGTGGGTCAGCTGCCATTGGCCTATCTCGATGGCAGCCCCGAGGAGAAGGCTTTGGCCGCTCTTGCGAACACACGGGGTGTGCTCGAGATGTACCAGGTCAAGGAACAGCAAAAGAGAGAAGCCTTGCTCCGCTATGTGCCTTTCCAGCCGCTTTCTGGAGACGGTGAGACTTCAATTGAAGGTCGTTTCGCAAACATGGAGGCGCTTATCTCCAAGGGCGATTATGAGGATTCAATTGCCCTATCTTCTGAACTGCTAGTTCTCGGTCTTGAAGGTCTACGTTATCTGCAGACTTATGACTGGCTGTTCCTGCGGAACATTGTCACTCTCGGATATCTGGGATGGATTGCCTATTCTTTGACCACCGTGATTGACTTGCACGTCTTGCATGGAACGTCTGATTCCCACCGGACTATTGCTAGCATCTCGTTCTTCTCATCTATCTTAGTGGCCTTGTTTTCTGTGTTCTTGTACCAGGGTTCATCATGGCGCTATTACTTCTACGGATTCTTCCCTGTCTACTTCTGGGAAGAAGTCTTTGCCCGCAGGAAAGCCCTCATTGCTGGTCGTGAGATCGTTCTTGGCCACGTCCGTTCATTCGGTGGATATGTGAGCTTTGGATTGCAACTTCTGGCGTTCCTCGGTGTGCTGGAGGCACTTGTATGTCGATCTGTGATTCTTGTTTGAGAAATTTCCACCAGCTGACACAGAACAGGTCCAAGCCTATTTCTATCGGGAAATCTTAACCGTCTGCTTTGCCTTGGGTGCCCTTTGGCCCTTGGCATACGGGTTTGGATTTATTCGCAACCATTTCTTCTTGACTGTGGCATGGTTCCTTGGCTGCTCCCTCATGAGCATTTTCCCTATCCTCCCTGTCAGTAAAATGGAGGACATCGATACTATGTGAGCATCTCACAAATTGAGCACTTTTTGCTGTTACTAATATTCGTTTTCTAGTACCTATGGCGGTCTTCTGATGTTCCTTACTGGCGTTCTATACCTGATGTTCGAGGATGCTATTCTTGGAAAAAGCAGCGTTGCACCCAAAAGCTCAGCAGCAGTCAGCACTGTTGGCTCACGAATCATCGTGGGTACCCAAGTTGGTTTGGTTCTGCTCGCCTTGCTTGTCACCCGATCAAGTGTATCCTTCCTCCAGGCTCGCCAAGGTCTGCCTCTTGGTAACCAAGTCGTTGGTTGGGGTGTGTTAGGTAGGTCCAACCCTTGTCGGATCGTTTCTGGGTCATAGACAGGACTAATCGCGACATAGGCTCATCTGTGGCACTTCCATTCCTTCACAGGCTGTACCCTAACAGCCATTATTTACACCGCCTTCTGGTCATCTTCCTGACTTTCTCGCCCGCCTTTATCATCCTCACTATTTCGTGGGAAGGCTTGTTCTACTTCGTGTTCTGCATGACCCTGGTTACCTGGGTCCGTCTTGAGCATGCCATCTACGTACATTATGGATCCAACGTGAACAAGTTGTCAAAGTCCGGACCTACCGCCACCGCGACAGTTGACGGCCAGACATACCGTTACCGCGCCCTCACCGTCTCCGATGCCCGCGTGGCATTGTTTTTCTTTTTCCTACTGCAGTCAGCCTTCTTTAGCACTGGAAATGTGGCCTCCCTCTCCACTTTCACCTTGGAGAGTGTTCGTCGACTTATCCCTGTCTTCGCGCCCTTCAGTCAAGGAGCGCTCCTGCTCTTCCAAATCCTGATCCCCTTTGCTATTATCAGTGCCAATCTCGGCATTCTCAACCGCCGACTGGAAGTCGGACCTAGTGCCCTGTTCATGGTGGTCATGTCCATCTCAGACGTGATGACGCTGAACTTCTTCTATCTGGTGCGTGACGAGGGCTCCTGGCTGGATATTGGCATGACCATCAGCCATTACTGCATCGCCAGTATCCTGTGCATCTTCGTTGCAGGACTCGAATTCCTGAGCGAACAGTTCGTCAGCGGCGTGGACTTTGGGGCCGCTGCCGCTGCCACGGTGCAGATTATCAGCGAGGCTGCCGACTGTGGCCATGAGCCTGAACCCGAACCTAAGGAGCAGCTAGTGCAGCCAGCCAAGGGCAAGGGCAAGGGCAAGAAGAGCCGAAAGGCTCAACAATAAACGATCTTAATATGGAAATCATGTACTTTATTTCTCGTCATTTTTCAAGGCCACCTTGTTAATACAGATCATGCCTTGAGGATCAACCCCCTTCATATTCTTTCTAATTTATGACTCCTATCTAGGCAGACAAATGCATTGAATCCTTGTCAGCACTAGCCCCTCGTAATACATTTCAGCGGAACCACAGAACAGATTTGCAAATTCTCAATCGGATAACCCCGGGCACTATTTCCACCAGCGCAGATACCATCTCACATCCCTCCCAAAACGGCTAAAGCTCACAAGCTAGGGCCCAGCCCGCCAGGGCACGATGGCAGATGGTCGATCTGGCCCCAGCGAACGGACTATGACGGGACCAAGGAATTCAAAATGTGGTGCCTGACAGTCAGAACCCGCATGTCAGTTGAGTCCTTCACAAAGCCTCAATCTGACCAATGCGGAGCTATCTGCATTGTGATTGGTCGAAGCTGCCCAGGTTCTTCAAGTTGCCGAGGCATCACAAGATAGAGCAGGACAGATGGGGCAGTAAGACACCGTTGGCTCTGCAAGGGGGGCTTTCTTTGGCGCGGTTTTTGTTTCATTTTCTTGAAGGATTTCCTGGGTTTGATCCCCGCAGTTATTTCTTGTTCCCCGGTTTTGGGATTGGTCCCCGCAATGACTCAGGGTTGAGGCGTTAGGTCTCCTTAGCTGTGGGTGGAATCCCCCAAGGTGGCGATGGTACCTTGGCTTATGGATATTGGAGGGGTATTATAGGCGACGATTAACGGTCACTTGGAAATCTTGCGGCGTAGAATGATCTACATGTGCAGTAGCAGCCCTGGAGGTTGTATATTTAGCCACTGCATATCCACGTCAACACCCTCATATGTAGGCGCAGATGTGCACGAGGTCAAGCTGCTCACTGCAGGCCCCAAGGTTGATGGATCTAAGCCGCTGATCATAGGATATGAGCAAGACACTAGGTAGCGATGTACATTCAAGCTATGTGACACAGCATATATCCGTCATGCATAACAAGTATATAAGTGTACCTCACAGGTCAGTGTCCAAATTTAGACAACACCCCCGAAGCCACTTTCTGTAATTTTCTTATTTTTGGTCATTTTGTCTTCAATATTACACGGATGCAAAGCAAATTGTATACCCCCGCGTCTTCCCGCGTGGCGGTAAGGGCTGTGAAGCCGGGAGGATCGGGGGGCTCGGATCACAGTAGTACACATGTCCGGGGTTGTGGCTTGATCATGCCATTGTACTTCCACTGCACTTGTCCATACAATATCGGTAGGATGTACATCACTAGTGCCACTTCCCCCGCAAGAGGCTCCACGGTATTTGCAAGATTACTTCCATGGCATCGGGTGGATCTCTAAATAGGGTATCTTGGCCTAACGTGCCTGGTCCCTCATCCATGGGATAATTTACTGTGCGTTGGAAAATCATTCCTATCTTCCCTGGTTGCCGGCTTCTCTTGGGCGTTTCCAACAGGTGGTGTTAGGATATTCCGATTTTGAAAGCCCCTCCACATTCTGAGCCACCCTCCCAGCTTTCTAATTCCCCTCCGTCGATCCTTTCACCGAGCGGGTCGGATTCCCGGTGTGGCTAGATGGTTCCATCGTTCCCGGAATCTGTCTTTTTGTGTGATTGTGTGGCAAGATCGATGGTTTCTCAAGGTTCTCAAGGTTCTCGAGGTTCCCAAGGTTGTGTGGTGTGTTTTTGAAAATGGATATCGCTATGGACCCAAGTTTGATCTACGAAGGTGGTATTTAGCCCGCTAGTGGGAAGTGAGTGGGTTCTATGGGGACCAGGGGCTTGTAGTGTTACAGCAGGAAAATCTCATGCATTAATAATAGTAAAACCATAATATGAGGGATTAAGTACAGAATTCAATTATATAGACATCCCTAGGGTACTTGAATCTCTACAGTAGCTTAAGTAGTGAATTATATGAAAAAAGACTTCCGTAATAGAGCCAGGGAAATGAACCAGTCAGAGTGGCTGTGATTCTTGGGTGAATCCCATCTTTTAGTTATGGGGAAGATCTCCACAAGTGACCTCAGTCGTCCTATTGCCACTACCCATTTTACTTTCCCTCCAACGGCTTCTTGATATTCTTCTTTTCTTCTCCGGTCCTTTTTCTTGCTTCGAACTTCAACCTGATCGCGTGGCGCTGGTTCATGCGTGAGACCAGACCTCCCCCCCTTTTCCATATTCCTCTTATTCGACGTGGGACCTTTTGACCCTATATATCATTTGCCAACCCCTTCCACCCCCTCCCCCTACCGTTCCGTCTATCGTGCACCCGCTCACTGCATGGAGACTGCGCCGACATGAGCACTACGATGGAATCCCAGACCGATCCCGCCGGTAGTCCGGCCCCCAGTGCCACTGGCTCAACAGGAACCTCCGGCATCAACGTGCGCAATGGCCCTGCAAGCCAAGCGCTCAGTTTCAGAAGGTAAGCTCTTGAATTTCATTCGAATCACCGAATCACGAAAATACCGAATCCAACTTGAGTGGTGGATGCGAAATGGGGGGACACTGTTATGTCGCAGGCCTAGTGGGCGCGACGGGGGGATGCTGTTTCGCACAGGGTTTTCACTCTTCCCCTCAGGTTCCCAGGCAGAGGGGGGATAAAAGAGGGATTATATAAAAGACTAGGATTTAAAGATGCTAATTCGTTTTATCTAATCTTCAGACAACGTGCATCACGCGCGTGCGAGGTACGTTCTTATTCATTTTCCTGCGACGCGATCTGGCTGAGGAGAGCCGAGGCTGTTGTGTGCCTCGGTCCCTTCTTATCGACGACGCATCGAGTCTATCTCCAAAACAACAACTAACGATGAATCTGAACTGCAGACTTGCCATGCTCGAAAAGTGAGTTCGATAAAAAATCTCAATCTCCTTCGGATATTTTAATATTTCTCAACATTATCTCCCCGGTCGGCCCTAGCTAACCGCAGTTTCCTGCGACCAGGTCCGTTGCGATGCCGCCAGCCTAGGTGTACCGTGCACAAATTGCGTCGCTTTCTCCATCGAATGCAAGATTCCCTCCCCGAAACGAAAGAAGAACCCCTCCAAAGCAAAAGACGACACTCGGTATGACAGCCCACCCCACACAGCCTCCTCGCTAGTCGACGCGGCGGTCGCTCACTTCCGACCCTCCAGTACTGAGGGGTCGGCCGACAATGGACCAAATGAGCAACGAGGACAATCCCCGGACTCAGACCAAAAGGATGATACATTTGGATACCCCAAGAACCGCATGGCCGTCGATGGCATGCCTGTCACAGATCTGTCCGAGGCGGAGGCAGCCCAGGAAGCCTCGGCCAATAACGCCTATGCCCAATTCATGAAACCAAAGTTTGCACGGGCGCCCATCAAAGAAGCCGGTCGCGTGGCATACCTTGGCGAATCATCCAATTTGTCACTACTGGTTCAGGATCGTCATGGAACAACAGACGTCGTGCATTACCCGCTGCCGCCGAATATCAGAGGATCGCGCGCTCGCTTGACAGACCTCGATAACCTGGAGATTGATATTCTACACCAGCGAGGAGCATTCTTGTTGCCGCCAAAGCAACTGTGTGATGAGTTGGTCGATGCGTACTTCCAATGGGTGGCGCCGGTCGTCCCAATTATTAACAAGAGTCGCTTTATGCGTCACTACCGTGATCCGAAGAACCCGCCATCGCTTCTATTGCTACAGGCCATACTACTGGCGGGCTCGAGGGTTTGCACCAATCCTCAGCTTATGGATGCAAATGGATCGACCACTCCGGCTGCGATGACCTTCTATAAGCGTGCTAAGGCGCTGTATGATGCTAATTATGAAGACGACCGGGTCACTATTGTGCAGGCATTGGTGCTTCTGGGCTGGTACTGGGAAGGACCGGAAGGTGAGATTTAATCCATGCGTTTTCCATCTTTTGTTTTGTCTTTTTTCTGACGGTTTCTAGATGTGACCAAAAACGTGTTCTACTGGACTCGGGTCGCGATGGTAGTTGCTCAAGGTTCGGGAATGCACCGCAGTGTGGAAACCTCTCAGCTTAGTAAACCCGATAAGAGACTCTGGAAGAGGATTTGGTGGACACTTTTCACGCGGGATCGTTCGGTCGCCGTGGCCCTGGGCCGACCTATTGGGATCAACACTGATGATTCGGATGTTGGGATGGTAACGGAGGACGATTTCATCGAAGATGAACTCGATGCTGCAGCCGAGTACCCGCCAGACCCGGTGCATGTGCAGTTCTTCCTGCAATATGTCAAGTTGTGTGAGATTATGGGTCTGGTGCTTTCGCAACAATATTCCGTGGCATCGAAATCCCGACGCATGAATGCCATGGACCTCACACACTCCGATATGGCGCTGGCCGATTGGCTACAGAATTGCCCCAAGGAGGTTTGTTGGCAACGATCTCACCACCACTTCTGGGCTGCCCTCCTTCATTCGAATTACTACACCACGCTTTGTCTTTTGCATAGAGCTCATATGCCGCCTGCTTCCTCTGCTCCTAACAGCTACAGAGTTGAAGAAATGGCGTACCCTTCGCGCACCATTGCATTCCAGGCTGCCGGAATGATGACTTCGATTATCGAGAATCTGCACAGTCACGGAGAGCTTCGCTATACCCCGGCATTTATCGTATACAGCTTGTTCTCTGCCTTGATCATGCACGTGTACCAAATGCGCTCGTCGGTTCCCTCAATCGTGGCGACTTGTCAAGAGCGTATCAATGTGTGCATGGCTGCTCTCAAAGATGTTTCCAAGGTGTGGTTGGTCGCGAAAATGGTCAACACCTTGTTCGAGTCTATCCTCGGCAACAAAATTCTGGAGGAGCGACTTCAAAAGGCAGCAGGCAGGCGGCATCAGCGACGGCCGCATGACAACAATGCAAATGCAAACACCGCCGCCGCCCCTAAGAGACCGGATCCGCCGAAGCGGAAGTTCGATGATATGGATCTGGGCTTGCCAAATGGTGGACCCACGCCTCCCGTGTCGTATGAACGTTCTCGCCCACAAACCCCGGCTGTTACACCGTCTCGGGAATTGAACCAGCCTCCCCTGGTGCAGACATCTCCCAACATGCACCGTGGTCCTGCGGACCCCATCTCTGGAGCCGCCAACTCACGGAGCAATACACGACCGACCACCCCCTTCAACGCCCAGTTCTCTCTCCCCGCCACGCCACCTGACTTCTTCCTTGTGACCCGTGCCTCGCCCAACCTGTCCCCATCTCTATGGGAGAACTTCCAACCTGACCAACTCTTCCCTGACGGCACTGCGATCTTCTCCGAACTGACTTCCCCACCTCCCGCCATGGATCCAACGCTAAATATGCCCTCAATTCCACCCCAGAACATGGGCCAGCGGCCTATGGGCAACCCGCAACAACAGCCCGTCCCCGGGCGTAGTATGTCTGCCTCTCTGGGTAGCCCTCAGATGATGCAGGGTGGTCCCGGGGGCATGGGAATGCCACCGGGCCAGCAGGAGATGTTCGGAATGGAAGGACAGACTTGGCCGATGCAAGGCATGGATGGGACGATGAGTGGTGCCGCGCTGGACGCTGGCAGCCAAGATAATGACAACTGGAGCAACAGCTCTCGTAGTGGACCGACTGCGCCGACAACCTTGAATGTGGAAGACTGGTATGTTCCCCCCTTTCTATGATAAAATATGTTCCCATACTGATTCATTCAGGTTTCAATTCTTTGGTATCAATGGGGGCTTCGGTGATTTGGCCGCATAGGCCGATCTTTCTCTAGCCACCTGATTGTGTGAAATTTATCTTAATGTACAGTTGAATTGCTTTTTCCGTCTCATCCTACTGGCTACTCAAAATGGAATGTTGGGGTGGAATTTGCCTGGCGTTTTGCTGGTGAGGCTGTTGGGATTGATCAGGATGTTCAGGTTGGGGTTTATATGACGTGGTTTATTTCTCTTTCTATCAAATATGACCCAAATATTAAAACTGATAAACACTACACCTGAGTCAACACTGGACTTCGAACTAAGGCCTCTCTATGAAAGTAAAACCTGGACGGCTTAGCCTAATTGGGACTAGCAAATGACGAAATCGCAGGTCTGCTCATTAGACCAATCAGAAGCCTCCGAGAGCGGAGTCATAGCAGCTGAGTTGTCCGGGGGAAAGAGAAAGTGGGAGAAGTAATCGCATTTTTGATTTCAATTCTCCAATTCTCCTTTTCTACATACCTCATCACCCAATAGCATTGGTCTTTTTTTCATAGAATTGGAATTACACCTCATCCCTCATCCTCTTGACACGCACTATCCTCACCCACCGTCTATATCTGCCCCGCCCTGCAGCAAAGCGATGTCGGCATCAGGATCCGGAGCCCCCAACAGTGGCTCGGGCGCATCGAGCTCGAAGAAGTCATTCCCTCAAGTCGACCTCCAGGGCAATGATCTCCCCCCTTCACCAGCTCCGTCCAGCCCGCACGGCACCCGCCGGTACAACATTGCCACCGAGTTGGTCTACACTGAGGGCAGTGATCAGTACAACGCGAGCAGTGTGCCAATTTACCAGGTATGGATTTCACGAGAATATATAGGATCAATTTCACTTCGAAAGTACCAGAATCGCTGATACCCTTGTTTGCAGAGTGCCACCTTCAAGCAAACATCCGGAGGCGGGGGTGGTGAATATGACTACACTCGGTCCGGCAACCCAACTCGCACCCACCTCGAGCGTCACCTCGCCAAGATCATGTCGGCCCAGCGGGCTCTCGTCGTGTCCTCCGGCATGGCTGCCCTCGACGTGATTACCCGACTCTTGCGTCCTGGCGACGTGGTCGTTACTGGTGATGATCTGTACGGCGGGTCACACCGCCTGTTGAAGTACCTCTCGACCAACGGTGGTATCACCGTTCACCACGTTGACACCACCCGGGTGGAGAAGGTGCAGGAGGTTCTGAGCGAGAAGACCACCATGGTCCTCCTGGAGACCCCCACCAACCCACTGATCAAGATTGTCGATATTGCCAAGATCGCCGCCGCCGCCCACGAGGCCAACCCTAACTGTCTGGTGTCCGTGGATAACACTATGATGTCCCCCTTGTTGCTAAACCCCCTCGATCTGGGTGCTGACATCGTCTACGAGAGTGGTACCAAGTACCTCTCCGGACACCACGACCTGATGGCCGGTGTCATCGCAGTCAACGACCTGGCCCTTGGCGAGCGTCTGTACTTCCCTATTAACGCCTCAGGCTGTGGTCTCTCACCTTTCGACTCATGGCTGCTGATGCGCGGTATTAAGACTCTTAAGGTCCGTATGGATCAACAGCAGAGTAACACACAGCGTATCGCCGAGTTCCTCGAGAACCACGGCTTTAAGGTGCGATACCCCGGTCTGCGCTCGCACCCGCAGTACGAGTTGCACAACTCCATGGCGCGCGGTGCGGGCGCGGTGCTTTCCTTTGAGACCGGTAATGTGGATGTTAGCGAGCGCATTGTTGAGAGCGCAAAGATTTGGGCTATCAGCGTTAGCTTTGGCTGTGTCAACTCTTTGATCAGTATGCCTTGCCGGATGAGCCATGCTAGTATCGATGCTAAGACACGGGCGGAACGTGCCATGCCCGAGGATCTGATTCGGTTGTGCGTGGGTATTGAAGATGTTGATGATCTCATTGATGATCTGCAGCGAGCGGTATGTGATGACCTGAATGGCTAAAGATAAAACCCCCAACTAACAAATTTGCCACAGCTCGTTCAAGCCGGTGCCGTGAATGTGACACTGGATGGAATTTCGGCGGTGGTTCCAAGCTCTGCTTAGTTATTACTTTTCTGATGTATATGGCGTTGGGGATTAAAATATATCACGGTTATGAATTAAACGTTGTAATCTTGAGTAGTATAGAAGGCGCGCTTAACGTTTATCCGGCAGATAATCCGGCATCGGAGACCCGGCACCGGATCGCGCCCGGTCCATTCTCGTCCGAGTTGTATTGATGTCCGGTTTTAAAAGATAGCGCTGTCATATTTGTAATTACTTCTCCTTCATTCAGTTTCTTCAATGAACCGGTGATCTTGACCCCGGATTTCTTCTCCGATGACACGCGATGCTATCGCGCAAAACACTCTCAACATGACCACGGTCTCAGAACATGCCGCGATGTCGGCTTCGAAACAAAAACCTACGCAAGCATGGAACACAAGGAATCTCGGGCTTCGACTCGGGGTCGACGTCGCCAGTGCAGCATCTGCCGGCGCGTTAACATGTCCATTGATCACGATTATTGATCGGTGAGTCCAATTTTGTTTTGTTTTGTTTTTTTTTTTTACTTCCGTTCTACTCCAGTACTTGCTGCACTCGAATGAGTCAGTAATAGTGCAGTCAGCAATAGCAGTAGCTTACGATTCTTCCTCAGCGCGATCATTGAGAAAGCCTCAAAAGGATTCCCCATCCGAGACACAATTACAAGTTGTCTCCGGTCCATGGTCACAAAGCCGAGCGGATTCTTCTTCAGCACCCCATTCATCCTTATCTACACCCTATACAGCTCGACATACCTAACAGCAAACGTCTTGGACACCGTCTCCTCCACACTCCGCGATCAATCATTCTCCACCGTAACGGCCGGTCCGGCAAAATTCATCTCTACAACCGTCGTAAACATGGCAATCTGCGTATACAAAGATGCACGCTTTGCCAAAATCTTCGGCGCAAACCCTCCTCCTACAACCCCAGCAGGCCAACCTGGTACCACAGGCTCAACCCCCGCCCCAGCAGCACCTACACAAGCATCCAAATACAGCTGCCACCCACCCATGTCAGCAACCGCGCCGAAAATCCCCACAATCTCATACGGACTTTTCTGTCTCCGCGACAGCATTACAATCTTCGCCTCCTTCAACGTCCCTCCCCTAATCGCACCCTCAATACCGGACTTCATTGCCGAAACTCCACGCATGAAAGCGACTCTCGCTCAATTCTCTTGTCCGGCCCTTATGCAGTTCGCTAGTACACCCTTGCATCTCCTCGGTCTGGATCTGTACAATCGTCAACCGCCGGGCGGTATGCCGTGGTCAGAACGTGCTTCGCGGATCCGGAGAGATTACATCTCCAGTTCGTTTGCGCGGATGGGCAAGATCGTCCCTGCTTATGGTATTGGTGGTGTGGTTAATGTGCGGGTGCGGGCTACGCTCATGGACAAGCTTGAGAGGAATTGAAACTTATGACCCCCTCACGACTTTCTTGTTTCTCTTTCCTTTCTGTTCGAAGGACATCTTGTCCCCTCTCCTCCTCTCCCCTCTCTTCTCTGAGATATCCAGGTTTTCTTTCCGATTCATTGCGGACCAGACCATGCCTTTTTGGTTTGTGATTGATTGGAGTTTGAAAATTGGAATCTAATCTTGATCTGGATGCAATCTCGGATTAATTCTATTTCTCTTCTTTTTGTCCGTCTGTGCTTGGGGCGGACAATCCCTGCGTCCCTGCATCTTTCTATCATTGCCATGGCGTTGAATAGAATCTACTAACTAGACTTTCTGATTCGACTGTAATTTTACGTTACGCTCTCGGGTTCGGCTGATATAAGCTGTTTTGTTCTACTAGAATGTGCATTATACTTCGATTTAGTATATTTACTAGGGCTTAGATGGGTGCATCGGGCTGTTAATATGATTCATTTCACTTTCAACTGCGAATGTCTTTACAGGCACGTACTCTAGATCCACAAGGATACAGGTATGGGATCTTAAGCCCCTGAGAAACAATAGGGTTTCGAAATAGAAATACAAAGGCGTTGGTAGTGTATTACAGGATCAATGTCTAAGCTGCCATTGCTCAGTGGTTGCTAAAGTTGAGCATAGGACCTCACCAAGTGAGAGGTTGATGAAATTCCGGGTTGGTGTGCTCGTACTAGAGGCTCATGCATTCTATTTAATTCAAACCAAGAAGACATCCCGTTGTAAAAGCTTCTGTATTGTTACTAGGTGGTAAAGTATGCTATCCTGCGATATTCGTAGCTTCCAGCATCCATAAGCGAATCTAAGTCTCCTCTAAAGCGCCTTGAATTGGCTCAGAACTAGACAAGAATCAAAAGGTCAGCTTCGACTTCTAATTGTGTGATCTCGGTCAGGTCATTAACACATACGTTTAGCATGGGCCAGGTCCGCCTGAGTCGCGGCCTGAACATGAAGGCTAATATCCGAAAGTGCGCGGTACATGTGGTCTTTGTTTGTGGTGTAGTAGGCTTTGTCATGGATGCTCGTTCCCTCCGGAACCCTAGATTTGGGGATTGAAACATCAGTATCTTTGTACCAGAGACATACAATGAGCACATGCCACATACCATGTGAT
Organism: Penicillium sp. 91 TS-2023; assembly: GCA_030710325.1. NCBI lineage: Eukaryota > Fungi > Ascomycota > Eurotiomycetes > Eurotiales > Aspergillaceae > Penicillium > Penicillium sp. 91 TS-2023. The sequence continues at coordinate 4,725,741 of JARWGP010000021.1, read as the reverse complement.
GAAGACTAGTTTGTGTCGTGGCTTATCATCCCCCGGAAACTCATACTGCAGCTCAACCACCGCGTATCGAGGGGTGTCATCCTTGAAATGAGTGAGGATTTCGTCATAATCGGAATATTTGCCAGACTCAGCGACGGAGATCTTCTTGTCGTGTGCAGAAGCCTCGTAGATGACATAGTTGAGCTTGTCGGTCTCCTTGACAGCGTCAAAGATGGCCTCGCACTCGGGCGTGATGGCTGCGAATCCTCTGGTCATGATTGTGATATTTGTTCAAATGAGAAGATGTGGAGGAAGGAAGGAGGGGAAGTTGGAATGAAGGAAGGCTGAGGTCATGGGTGGATCTTACCCCGACATTGCGGGGAAGTTGATCTGCGCGATTACATAGCTTGGTCTTACGACACATTCCTTGTACGGACCTTTTCTTCTTTCCTCTTTTATTCTTACTCGCCGACGAGAATCGTGCACCTCATTGGCTCAGGCTGTCGCCAACAACTAGCTTATTAAATGCATGCACATGCAAATGCCCAGCTGATTGTTTTTTTTTATTGTTGATTGATTTCTGTATACGGTCTAAGCCCCTTTGGAATCCTCGTGGAAGACTAGCGCCGACAAGGTTCTGAGTAGTAGAGGAAACATATTGTCATGCTCCGTTTCCGCGTATAGGATCCGGTCCCCTTCAATCCATTGGACGTATTCTGCAGCAGTGGTTGGTGGTCCACTGATATGCATAACGTGTGCCTGGAGATGGTACATTTAGCTTTTGGGCCCTCGGAACCAAAAACGTAAGCCTCCTTGGCCTGGACTTGCTCCCATATTGCGAGGTCTGGGGTTAAGTATGTACTGTACTACTAGAACTGCATGATCACCAGAAATATTTCCCCACTCCACTTTTCTTCATCACCCTAACAACCAACTCTTGGTTTTTCTCTCTCTCTCTCCTACACCACCCTGACCACCGCAATGGAGAACGGATCTGCTGTGAAAAGAAAGCCAAAAGCTGAGTTATCCCCTGAAGAACGCACGGCTATTATAAATGCCCATAAATCAGGTACATCCCAAACGCAGTTAGCTAAGGATTATAGGTGCGACCGCAGGACGATATACAGAACTCTCAAGCGCTTCGAAGAAGAACAACGGATCACCTCTGCCCCACGGTCGGGTCGTCCACGGACATTCAATGATCAAGATCGCAAATTCATCCGTTTACAAGCTCGTCGTCATCCGTTTTGGACCTACAAACAGCTATCTACAGATGTGGGAGGGTCTCCATCCCGGGGGACTATTCGACGGATCTTAAGGCCACATGGACTTGTGAAACGTCCATTTGCAGAGAAGGTGTCGGGTAAAAGGGTTCTTGCTCTGAAACGTCTACGTTCGGCCTGGAAATGGGGTTTAATTCCTGGTGAAAAACGTAATTGAAAAGTTACTATTGCTCATACTTTCTACTGTAATCATTTAGAGTATAAAATGCCGTTATGGTCTACCTTAACGTACACACACCACTTTATTAAATGGAGATTGCTCTAAAAGCGGATTGGGGAAACACTTGTGCCCAGGTGGCTCTAAGTCTGTTACCCATTTCCCAAGGTTGAGCCGTGAAGAATTGCCGACAGATGTCAAAACCAGGCGACAATGACATACAAATCTCGAGCTATCGCGCTTTTGAAGATAACAGTAGACCGCCAGATCGATAATTGCGGGCAACTTCTCCATTGGAAATGGACCAAAGTGCCGTGATCTAGACGCGAAAACCTACGGACTTAGATAGCAGCTTCGAATTTTGGAATATCATAAATTAAAATGATTAATTAAATCAAGTAAGCCTCACGGCCAACCTAATAACAGTAAGGTATCGAGAATACTGCCCAGTAATAATGTACATTATTTTTTAAAAATGTAAGTATCGAAACGAAAGAGCACATATCAGACCAGCCGATAAGGTGCTCAGAAAGAACACATGTTACCACCTAGAAATCACTGTTAGTGAAAGAAATCCGTACATATTGAGATAATAGATAGAACTTACGCAAAAGGCTCCGAGTGCAGGTACAGCTCCTCAACCTCGCCTCCTAGAGCTCGGGTCTGAGCTAGAGCTGCCGCGTTGCGTGTATCATGGAGCATAGAAGCAGGTCCACAAACCAGAACTCCGATTCGCTGCTTCTTCCCGACGTGCTGGCCCTGGGTGTTCCCCATAGCCACAGTACGTGCGATGAGACCAGGGATTTCTGGGCGGGCATTGCGATGGACATTGAGACTGAATGATCCGGTTGTGGTAATTTCCGTCGGGGGCGGTTTATCAGCATCTTTCTCAAAGCCAATCGATGGTGACGAAGAAGCTGAGTTAACGTGGGATGTGATATGCACTGAAACAGCTGTCTCGAACCCATTATCTGTGTCCGAAGAAAGAGTTGTGGAATGGGAAAGTCGTGACTCGATCTCTGCAGCGTACCAGTCTGCCATGGCGGTGTCGCGAGTTGAGAAAACGACCTGCAAGTTACGTCGACCTTCATGTCCCGAGTTGTTGTCTTTCGATTCCAGTGCAGAGAGGCGTAGTGCTTCATCGACCATTGCGAGGGAAAATCCACCTCCAGAACCACCGGCGATCACCAAAAGGGTGTCAAACCGGGCCATGTGGTGTGTGCTGACACCTCCGTAGGGTCCCTCGATTAGAATCTTCTTTGAGCAGCCGGGGCTCTTAGCGGCGATGGCTGCTAGTCGGCCAGTCACACCCGCGCGGGGCTTAATGTAGAAGATAAGCTCAGAGGCTTGCCCGGTTTCATCAGGGTCTCGACAGACAGATGAAATGGTGAATGGGTGAGCGGTGAATAGGTGGAAGTCGGATGTCAAGAATCGCACAAAGACATGCTGACCCGGGTTCCAGTTCATGGCTGTTGGGACTGCGACGCGGACAAGACCACTTGGGAGAACTTCGAGGGTCGCTGTGTGGAGGCCGTTGACCAAATAAGTCCGGGCATGAGAGGTGAATAGGCACAGCAGATAGATGGCACCTGTGGCGATGAAGTAGTCCCTACTACTTGTGAGTATAGGTCATTTGCCAGAACGGGTACATATCACATACCAAGAAGAAAGTCGGAAATCGCAGTGGAGGAAGAAGAATACGACAAAAACAACAGCCGCGAGTATATGTGTAGCTTTGAAGAACTCATAGAATCGATTGCTGCTGACAATTAGTCAAAGCTCTTCAGCTATGATCGAACAGAGGCTTACCGGATAAATGGCAGAGACATCAGAGTTAGATAAGCCTGTGCGATAATAGTGACGACTCCAGTCCAGTATACAACGCTAGTCTTCCATTGTTTTACCAAATCACCTTTCCACTCGTGGTAAATGATGAATGGGAATGTGTGAACAAGAGCTAGAGCAAACATGGCATAACTGGTCCAGTGGTGGAAGACCTGTAACTTCTCATGGGGAATACCAGTCAGCGCAGATATCATATTGGCCTTGACACTCAGAGCACTATTTAAGCATTAGCCCGGCACGTTAATCATCTCATATCGTATTCACGATACTCACAGCACAAATGGTAGCAGTGCGAGAGCCATCCACCCTGCTCGTGTAGCAATGGGAGGACTACTTCCATAACTTGCATCTGTCGGCCAGTAATATGGTTGCGGACCAAGTGTCATTCCTGCCCAGCGCGAGTCAGTCTCCTCTCGTCGTTCATCAAATTCATTGGTCTCCTACCGAGGAAGAAGCCCACCCCCACAATACCCAACAGCATAACTCCTAATGAAGGGGACCAGTATCGCATCATCGGGAATCCATATCCACGATAAGCCAGGTATCGAGACATCGAAGTAGTCGCACGCCATACTCGGGTTCTCTTGACCCATTCCGGAGAGTATCTAACGAGAAAATTGGACAGGGCGAATACACCGATCACAGCACAGCAAAAGTAGACCGTGGCAAGCGCATACACATGGTCAGCTTCGTACCTGTCACAAATCCCTTATCAGCATGTAAGCAGTAAGAGGGGTTCTCCGGAATGCAGCCACAAAACATACCAGTAGCGCCAATGGCTGTTTCGATAGGCACATTGCGCCGGCGATAGCTTGCACTTATCTGCACGAGACGAGTGAAGCAACACCGGTTGATCCAACCAGGGTATACCGCCTCCATTCATCCCGTTCATCTTCATGTCCATCATGGTTACGGTAGTCGCACCATAAGACTTTCGTCGCTGAAGATTGAGGGATGTGTGCACACTTACACTCCCTGGGGTTGTTGTGGTTAAATTGAACGGAAGAACGAGAACCGAAAAAGAGACTATGCTGGATGATCGACAGTGTAAAGTTTTGTACCGTTTGAATAGGAAGTCGGGTTCATGGTGTAGAACGTTGTACCGAAAACGGGCGTGGGGAAGATGATGACGGCAAACACATCCCTCATTCCACGCATTCCTGGCGGCCGATCTACGATCCGTTGGAAATTGAGCAGATTACCCCGTTTCCTACTTATTGTCTATGGTTCAATTGGGCATCTTTGCTCTTTAATATTGTGGTCTTATGGTTTCGGTGTCAAAAAATCTGTAACTGAGCAGATTTGCGTGGAATCCCTTCGGTCTAGACACGGTGCCTGGCATTTAGCTACCACAGTTAGAACAATATGTAATCAATGCTTAAATCTTCAGGTGTATGAATTGTTATTTTCCGCAAGGTATGAGCGATGACTTCCAATCACATTTCTGTGCTAATGTATGCAACAACTAAACGTATATCCAAGTACCTGAAAGTATCAGGCGTGCATGGCTGAGACCTACCCACATCGATGACGTAGCCTTCCAGTCTTCTATTCGCTTTTCTTTACTCAAGTCTAGACTTTAAGCAGATCTTGGTACTGAAACCATAGGGTTGTATTCACTAAAAAAGAAAGAAAGAAGAAAAGAAAGAAAACAACACCATATAACCAATCAAAATGCAGTATATACAAAAAGCCATAGGGGAAGTGTTCCGCATCTGGCCTAGCGCCTCACATGGCAGATCCAACCCTACATTCCCCTACACAGTACCCCTTGAGAAATGACGATCTCAATCAGCTAATCAAGGGGCACAGCCGAAACAGAAACAGTCGCCGCAATAGGTCCAGAGGCCTTAGTGGACACAGTGGGACCCTCACTCCCAATCCCATAAAGCTTCAGCGCATGGAACCCACCACGAACACTGTCCGCTTCAAGGCCCTTCGCCCGAAGAACACTAGTAGCCACGCGTGCCGTGTCCCCATTGTAGCATAGCACCAGAACATGATGCGAACCAAGATGAGACACCAGGCGGCCATCGCGGAAGATCTTTTCCAGCTCCACCCACTGCGCCTCCAAAACCGCCGGATCCGAAAACGGTGATGCCGTGTGTGGCCCGACACTGCTCAGCGGGAGGTTGATCGACTCGGGAAGATGCCAAGCTCGGAAATCATCTGGTTTCCGTAGATCGAGGACCCGGTGTTGAGGGTTGAGCGTGATCTCGCTCATTTGGCTTTCCGCGAGGGACCGGGGGGATCCGTATACCTGTGGTAGAACATCCAGGGCATCCCGCTCCCAGGCTTCGTCATAGCGGTGGAGATCAACTTTGGTCAATTGCTACATTGTATTAGCGGGGTTTGGATTGGTTTGCGGGGTAATAGGATCGAACACGTCATCTTACCTCATTGTGGATGGGAGGGAATTGCTCAGAGCCTAGTTTCTGGAAATACTCTTCAATGTACTGGTATGGCAAGTCGCAGCACAAAAAGACGCAGTGCGTCACTCCGTCTGGACCGGCCAAATCAGCTAGTGTACCGGCTGCTTTACGCTTTTCCAGCATCTGGAATAGACCTTGCAGGTTGAATCCGGATGACGGGCCGCAGACTAGTCCCTCTCGGCATAGTCTCAGGGACAAGGTGTACGAGTCAGAGGACCCAACTTCTTCGACGGTATCCACTGCTTCTTTCCATGGAAACTCGACTGGTCGTAGCAGTGCATAGGACCTGGGGCCAGGTACGCGGTCACCGGGTGCTGTGCAGACCCCGATCCGTGTCACGGATGGCTTCACGCTCTTGAAGTATGTGCCCAGTCCGGTTAAGGTACCCGATGTACCCATGCCGGCACAGAGAACGTTGATCTCGGGTAGTTGCTTGAAGATTTGGGGCCCGGTCCATCGGACGTGTGACTGCCAGTTGTTGTCGTTCTCGTATTGATTGGGGTTGACGATTGAATCAGACTCTTTGGCTTGTCTGCGAGCGCTTTGAATACCGCCACGCTCATCGAGAGGTTCTGGTTGTGAGGGTCCGCCAAATAGGGTGATGCTCAAGCCGAAAAACTGCATCAATTTCAATTTGGCGTCACTGGTCTTGTTGCTCAGGAAAGCCCGTGTATCGTTGACGCCGTGCACGACTCTTGCAATCATGGACATGGAAATCACGGTTGATCCGGAGCTGTATTCGATGATAGTGTTGGTCTTGTTAGGAACCACACTGGATTCCAGCATGTTCAATGCTATTTGAAATCAGTATTGGTATTCTCAGGCTGAACTTCTTGCATGCTTCGTCTTTGTCTTACCGGGCATGGCCTTGACATTGTTTGCCGGGTGCATGGTCATCATCTTGGCGTATATCCGAACCCCATCATGATAGTATGGGTTGAGATGTTCCGGCAACTCAACAAGAGGCAACGGAGGCTGACAATCAGGATCAAAATACTTCTTTAGGGAGTCCGTGCCGAAGTAAACATTGTGCTCATTCGAGTTGGCCATTTTTAGAGGTGCCATTTTGTTGAAACAAACACCACAACCTATGGGCAGACGACTTCTTTATAATCTATGAGAAGACGGGGGAAAGTCAAGGAACCGGGAAATCAACAGGCAAATATACTTCACAGCGGCACGCATGAGCCCCTCCCACACCTCTGTCTCTGCTATATGCCCAAAAGAGGCAAGTCCAAAGGCTGCAAGAGAGGGAAAAAGAGCTGTATTTCCCACGGTCCCACCTTGATAGTTGTACATGCCACCTAGCCAGGTTTCGGAGAGGGGCAACCCTTCTCATCTGCTAACAAGAACGCTGCAAGCGCCGGAAATCCATTCCCCGCGGCCGCGTTGAATGAAGGCAACTAAAGCGATTGACTAATATCTCGCAGCCCATCGCTAGTATTGACAATAATGGACCCTGGCCGGTCCGCAATATGCTTTTTCTCGGACTGTCGATCAAAGCGATGAAAACGGCATGATCGACACCTCAAATAGCGTCACTCCTCCATATGTCTCTGTATTCGGGCACGCTTCACACGTACCCATTCGAGCTCTACGTAATCATCCCATCTCTTCCAAAGTCCCAAAAATGTTCTAGAAATCGTGGAATTCCAAGATTCGTAATCTTCCTCGTGGACCCATAGATCTAGCAAGATATGCAACATTCATCACATAGATCATCAAGGTCCCCCGAAAGGAACGCCAAGGGATCCAAGCCACGGCCGCAAACGAACTCAATCCAACTCTCCCGTACCTTCCCGATCCCGTCCTGTGGCTGGCTCTAAATTAGTAATTGAGCAGGATAAAAGTACCCTGAGGGTGTTTGAGCAAGTTGTTCAAGTACGAAAGTCAGGGAATCCACTGTGAATCTGCAGGTGTCAAGGTTTCTTCCCGCTGAGTCTGACGATCTTTATCGAATCGGTAGACTCCACCCGAATAATGCACCGAAAAATGTGCTCACCTATGGAGTAGGTGGGGCCCCTGACATGGAAGATCGCCTCGGAAATAATTCATCGAAATTGTAGAAAGATTAAATTGGCATTCATGATCCGGGGGCTTTAGTCTCGCTGTAATTCTGGATCGAGCTTTCTTTGCGTTGCTCTTTGTTTACTTCTCCCCGTGAACAACATCCACGCCATGTCCGGGGTTCTTGAGACTGGATCAGGCCATTCCAATTCCAGAGCCGATAGCAATGGGGAGCGCTCTTTGGACAATAATCACAATAACGGGTCGAAGGTGCTTGTTTTCAATGAGCAGACTAATTATGTACCTAGACGAACAATCATCACCGTGAGTCATCATGTTAGCCACCGGAATAGAATGCAAGGGGCATTGGGCGCTAATTGGCTGTGCTTTTTCCTTATCAGATCTTCCTAGCATGTGCTAGTGTTGACTTTGTGTCGTTGATGGATCAGACGACATTGGCATCATGTCTGTATATCATTGCCAATTCATTGGGGGCGAGTAACCAGGCGTCCTGGATCTCCGGTGCATATTTCGTGTAAGTCGAGAACAATGGCTTTTGAGGGTCTTATTTTTGATGCTTGGAATTAAGCTGATTTTGTAGAACATCCACGTGCTTCCAACTTGTCTATGGAAAGCTTTCCGACATCTGGTCTCGGAAGATTGTATTGTTCGTCGGTTTGGCGATATTCTTCATCGGGTCGTTAGCGGCCTCACTGGCACAGACTGTTACGCAGTTGATCGTTTTCCGCGCCTTTACTGGTGTAGGAGGTGGAGGCTTAATGACCGTTGCGCAGATGATCGTGAGCGATGTCGTTCCTCTCCGTGAACGTGGAAAGTACCAAGGTATCATGGGTGCAGTGGTCGCCATTGCCAATGGTATCGGACCGCTTGTCGGTGGAGCATTAGCATCTATATCGCACGATTCGTGGCGATGGATCTTTCGATTGAATCTACCCTTGACTGCCATCACCTCAGCCTGCGTGTTTTTCTTCATGCCATTGCGGGAGGTGGAAGGTGACTGGAAACTCAAGGTGAAAGCCATCGATTTTGTGGGGGTGGTCCTGGCTCTTGGAGGAACGGCGGTCTTTTTCCTTGGCCTGAACTGGGGAGGTAACGATTATGCATGGAATTCTCCACATGTTATTACAACATTAGTGGTTGGTTTTGTGATATCCGTTGCGTTTGTGTTGTGGCAGTGGAAAGGTGCTGCTGTACCGTTGATTCCGCTTCATATCTTCCGCGCTCGGATTGTCAATGGTTGCACTCTTACCACGTTCATCGCGGGGTGGAATAGTATGGTTCAGCTCTACTATATTCCGACCTTCTTTCAGCTGGTTTACAATTACAGTACCGTGAAAGCGGCCGCTATGTTAATCCCAATTATCGTGGTGCAAAGTATGTTCCAATCTCCTCTGATTCAATGTAACTGCTAATTTTTCTTGCAGCTTTTGCCAGTACCATCTCTGGTCTTGTCGTGCACTGGGTTGGTCGCTATAGAGAAAGTATTCTCTTCGGGTTTGCCATTTGGTCTATTGCTCTCGGTCTCTATTCAACACTGGATGAATCCTCGGGGGTTGGAAAGCAAGTTGGCTATGCCATTCTGAGCGGAGCAGGTGTCGGAAGTACCTTGCAACCGTAAGTTCACATCTTGCAATTGTTTGCATCGCTAACGTAGCGTATAGATCTCTCATTGCACTACAAGCTGGTGTCGAGCGTCGAGACATGGCTGTCATCACTTCATTCAGGAGGTAAGTTCTTCCCCATAATGTGTGTAAGCACTGTTTAATAATAATCCAGTTTCATGCGGAATCTCGGTGGCACACTTGGAATCGTGATTAGTGGGACAATCCTGTAAGTTCTTAGCACCCATCACCCTGCTCCCCATCTAACCATTCGTGATTAGCAACAACATTATCGCATTCTCAATATCGAGCCTCGGCCTATCCGCATCTGACTCTCAGTCTTTGTTAGCACATCCCTCGACCTTCCTGTCAACCCAGTCCGCAGAAGAGGCAGCGCATATTCGCAGTGTCTTGATTCCAGCATACCGTAAAGGCTTCCGGATCATCTTTCTTATCGAGGCAGGGCTATCAGCATTGGCAGTTTTGCTTGCTTGTTGGCTCATACCCCAGGTTGGTTTGAGCAGAGCTGATGATGATGCTTTGAAGGAGGAGGGAAAGAAGAGAGCTCAGAATGGGTCCGATCCGGAGAAGGAACCTAGACAGACCGAGAAATCTGAATAGCATGTGGTTAAAGTGTGAATATCGGGGGAATGTAAATATTGCATGAGGTGTCGAGTTTGAGTAAATAGAGAATATACACAAAATACGGAATTTGGGGCCTGTGAATCTGATCACCAGAAGACTTGCAGTGAATACACTTAGCTTTGAGATAATTGATCAAGACGTCAGCCAAAAATGAGCATTTATAGCATGTAGAAACTGAAACAATCATGTATTAAAGAAAGAGACTCTTTTCCATCCGCAAAAAGAAGAGCCATTCGTGTCATATCGGTCATCATATCATTCCAATCCAAGTTCGAAGCAATAAAAAGCAAACCCATTCCCCATGAGACGCCATACCAATAAACATCAGATCGCAGTAATGAAGGAATCACAAACAATGCGAAAGTTGCCGCAAATGAAGCCAGGTTCACAAAAAGAAAAAAAGAAAAAAGCGGGAAAACAAGAAGAGCGTATAGTATTCTCGTAGTGAACAGAAATCACAGGTTTTCGATAACAACTACTCGCTCCACAATCCAGTCCACCAGAGCCTGTCCTTCTAATTTCCACCCTCCATCCAGCCAGACGTCGCTGAACCAGTAGCCCCATGGTTTCTCGGTACTAATATGGAGATCCCATAAGGATGCAGAAGTACGACGAGTAGCAGAGTTGCCTTCTGTGCCAGCCGAAAGGTCTTGATTGACACTTCGAAGTCCCAGTGTAGCCGCAGAGCTGGTGGAAGTAGGATCGTTTCCTTGGCGGATCATCCATTCGCGCTCGGCTTTCTCTCCAGCGCGACGGGCAACTGCCTCTTCATCTTCGGCCTGGTAGAGGTCACATTTCGTGCATTCGGTGCAGCGGGAGCCAGGGTTTATACGGAAGTGCTCGCAGAAATGCTTATAGCCTTCCTGCTCTTCGAATTCATCGTCTTCGAAGTCCTCATCTTCGAAAACACCGTCAAAGCCCACAGCAGGAAGATCATTTCGATCAATATCTATGTGACGCCGTCTGCCGTCGCGGTTCCCTTGTGGTGGCCGGACGGGAGTGCCAAGGGCTTTGCGGCAGAGGTAACACATTGAGTATCCGCAAACGCAGGTGAGTTTATTACAGCCTGAGGACTTGACGAAGGAGAGGCTGCAGCGAGGACAGGTTCGTTTCACGGCGGATGTACGGGCAGCCTCGACAGTTGCGCGTAGGTCGAGCAGCAATGGCTCATGACAGACATGGGGATCTCGCCATGCTTTCTGGCATGTCATGCAGCTGATTCGTGCACAGGTGGGATTGGAGCATTTGAATCTCTTCGGCCGAAGCTTGAGACAAAGATTGCGGATGGAGTTGTTTAGGATGGCCGTTACGGAGGAGGGATTGAAGAGGAGAAGAATCAAGAGAGGTATCACAAGTAGTGGGACAAGGTCAAGTAAGAGAAAGGTCATCAGTATAGTAGGAATAATACCGCCGTCACGACGGACTCGCCAGCCTATGCCCTGAGACGAAGGGTGATAGACAGGGTCGGCTTCAGCATAAGAACAGAATGGGCAACGGATTAGCTTGAGTTGCGATTTCAGCAATGTTTCAGACGCTAGTCGGTCTTCAAATTTGCGGTACGTCTCAGCTCCGGCTGTCTCCAGTAGGATTGCCTGGCGCACAATTTGTGGGTGAAGACAGCCCTCGCAAGCGCCAACAGATAGTGGAGCAAGGCATTTCAGTGTCGAATGCTCCAGGTCCACAGACTTACCCCACCCTTGACCAAAAAGGGCTTCGTGGGTAGTCCGCTGGATACAGTTGTAGCAAATGACATGGACGTTCGCCGAGCAAGTCGCAATCTGCTCAAAGGTCACGTCGGCAAAGCAGCACTCGCACTCATACAAGGCGTCAGCCGCTCTGGCCTCTTCCTCATTTATGTCCAAGGCAAATTGAAAGTCGCCAATTTCCTGTTCCTCGCGCCTTTGCAACAGCACTGGATTCACGAGCGTCGCATGTAGCTCCCCATCCAGCTCCACGCATCCAGTATCTTTCAGCCTCGGTATAAGCACTCCGTCCGCACGACGCTGCCACGCGACATGCGGATGTTCTTCTCGATCTTTCTTCCGTCTAAACGACGGCAATATACTGTTGAATGTAGCCCTCCACGTTCGCCGGGAAAGGTCCCGTAGTGTGGGCCGTGCTCGCAGGTAGCTAAAGTTCACTTCAGCCAGAACACCCTCGAGTGTGCTTTTGCTTAGGCTACTAAACTCCTTTGCCAGCGTCACTCGTACCGCAGCCTTGTACTCATCGGAGCGGAACCGTTCCTCGATCGGCACGCGACCTCCTTCTGTGAGGGCATCGTGAACACAACCAGCGTGGTCATCCGACCCCTCATCATCCGAGCTACCACTTTCTTCTGATATATTCCATCTCCCAGAGACCCAGTCCTTTTTATGCCGGAGCAGCTGCTCGACGCATACATGCAGCCTACTCTCTCCGTCGAAACGTATAAGCAACTCCCGAAACACCTCGATCTTCACGTCCGGAAAAATCCGGGCAAGAACCTCAAGGGCCGTATTTAATTCTTCTTGGTCCTGTTTTTGTTCCTGCGTTTCACTTGTAGGTACCTGGATGGACCGAGACGAGCGCGATGGGCTACCGAACGGGTTATTCCGCAACGCCTCACTCAGGGTGATGGAGTGGCTATTTGGAGCCGAGGAGCTACCACCCAGAACGGCCGGTTTCCAAGAATTCCGGTTTGAGGAGCCGGGTGAGGCAGCGGACGCTGAGTCGCGGTGACGCCGGGATTGTGATGCAGTCACGCTGCCGTCGGCGGGGCGTGGGGGGGATGTGGAGGATCTGGAGAAGCTGGGGACCGGCAGCGAGAGCACCATTTTTGAAATGGTGACAATACTGCTACATTTCGGTCTTGCCCGGGAAGATTTCTTGCTTTGAGGGATTGGGCGATGTTTGTGGCGGTTGGTTGGAATGAAGAGCGAGAGGAATGAGTGAGGGCGGTGACATGCGATTTGGGGTCGGTTTAATGGTTGCCTGAGCCAGTACGGGATTGGTTAATCTTCCAGGCCTACTGAAGACATGTATCAAAGCGATTTGAAACAGAAAAAAAGACTGAGTAAGGTTGAGCCTGGTTCTACTCTGTATGACCGCGAGGCTCGTAGATCTATTTTCTTTGTTCAGCTTCGGTCTACGCTACCCCTTGCGCATGCCCCATGCAGTACCTGTCTACTCCGTAGACCAGTCTAGATCGTCTACAATGGCGACAAATAAAGCGATCTGATAATGAGAAAATTTCATGCAATAACACGGAAGGATAAATATTTATGTACAAAGCCACATTCTGACTAGAGTATTCCAGATCGCTCAATACCCAGGGATATCGTTTCAAACACAAATTCCTTTATTTTACAGCTTGGCCTTGGCACCCTCAAGGAGCTCGGCACCGGCACCGGTGATGGCGGGCTTGCCAGTCTCGACAACGGTAGCCTGGAAGAGGACGGTGTTGCCCTCCTTCCACATCTCGGTGCGGAGAGTCTGACCGGGCAGGACGACACCAGCGAAGCGGACCTTGAGGTTCTTGTAGGCACCGTACTTGGCGAAGACCGACTTGGCAGCCACACCCAGCGAGCACAAGCCGTGCAGAATTGGGGTCTTGAAGCCGCCAACCTTGCTGAACTCGGGGTCGATGTGAAGAGGGTTGTAGTCACCGTTCAGACGGTACAAAGCAGCCTGGTCCTCGGAGGTCTTCTCCTCGACCACGGCATCAGCCTTGCGCTGGGGAGGCTTGTAGGCAGCAGTGGCAGCCTTGGGACGGACAGCAGTGGGCTTGGGGGATCCACCGAAGCCACCGCTGCCACGGATGAAGACGGTAGACTCGTTGTAGAACAGGTCCTCGCCAGTGGTGGCATCCTTGGTGGTGAAACCAGACACGACGAGGGCAGCGTTACCCTTGTCGACAACGTCAATGAGCTTAGGGTAGGTCAAGGTCTTGACTGTGGTGGGAATGGGGTACTTGCGGACCTCCATGTACTGCTCACCGTGGAGAAGCATCATAGGCGAGAAGTTCTTCACGATGTCATCGAAGCTCCAAGGAACAGCGGTGTTGAACCAAGGGACCACACCAAAGGAGGGAAGGGCCTGGAACTGCTCGTGGTTCTCGTAGACGAGAGGCAGGTCAGTGCGCTTGGCACCCAGGCTGAGGTTGTAGAGAATGACATCACGGTCGGTGTAGTCAAAAGCCGTACCCTCAGTCGAGGCAGCCTTGGCCTGCTCGATGTTCTGGACGTAGCTGTTCTTGGACTCACTACCACCGGAGCGGTTGTCCATGTTGGCCATGGCCCGGGCGGAGCCATCAGCGGCATCCTCCGGGTGGTCAGCACGGCCATCATCAAAGTTGACAATCTTCTCCCACTTGCTGAGCACCTCCTCGGGAGTCAGCTTGACGTCCACGGGGAATCCGTGGCCGCCAGACCGTTCCCAGCGGGTGCGGCCAAACCAACCGCTACCACACTCGTAGAGACCCTTGGTGGAGGGCTCAGGAGCGGCGTCAGAGCAAAGCAGGGCAACCAGAGGAGCGACGTAATCAGGCTTGAAGGCCTGGACCATCTCCTCGGGCATGATAGTGCGGGTCATGGCAGTACCAGCGTTGGGGGCAATGGTGTTGACCTTAATGTTGTACTTGGCACCCTCAACAGCGAGAGCGCGAGAGAGACCAAGAATACCAAGCTTGGCGGCAGCGTAGTTGGCCTGGCCGAAGTTACCGTAGATACCGCTGGTGCTAGCAGTGTTGACAACACGGCCATATTTCTGCTTAAGGAAGTGGGGCCAAGCAGCCTTGGTCACCTTGTAGGTTCCGCGCAAGTGGACGTTGATAACCGAGTTCCATAGGTTGTCATCCATGTTGGTGAATGCCTTGTCACGCAGGATACCGGCATTGTTGACGAGAATGTCAATACGTCCAAAGGCATCAATGGCGGACTTGATGACGGCGTCACCATCCTCGCAATTGGCCTTGTTGCCAACGGCCTCACCGCCAGCCTTTCTGATCTCTTGGACCACAGGCTCCGGGTCCATCAAGTCGTTGACAACAACCTTAGCACCGTACTTGGCAAATAGCAAGCAGTAAGCACGGCCAAGACCAGCACCTCCACCAGTGACCAGGGCCACGCGGCCCTTGAAGTCGGGCTCCTCGCCCTTAGGGGCACTTTGCATCTTCAGACCTTCCTCGAGCAGACCCATGAAGTCAGCAGGACCAGTAGGGTATTCGCACACGGAGAAGTCATTCACATCGGCCCACTTGCGGGCAATGGCACCAGGGGTCAAGGAGTCATCGGTCTTCAGAAGAGCACCCTTGGCCCGCTGCCAGCGCAGCTTGGCCACGGCACCACCACCAAGCTCGTAGATACCACCAGTCTCAGTAGTGTTGGATGAGTGAACCAGGCGAGCGACGACGGGGACAACCCAGTCGGGCTTAAGGTTCTCCAGCACATCCGGAGGCATGATGGTGGCAGTCATACGGCTAGCAGCGATGGGAGCAATGACGTTGGCAATAATGTTGTATTTGGCACCCTCCTTGGCCAGGGTCTCTGTGAAACCGACCTGACCGAGCTTCGCGGCGGAGTAGTTGGCCTGGCCGAAGTTGCCAAAGAGACCGGCTGCCGAGGCAGTGTTGATGACACGGCCGTACTTTTGTTTCCGGAAGTGAGGCCAGGCTGCTTGTGCGCACTAAAGAAAAAGGAACGCTCATTAGTATTCTTCTTTACAGATCCATGTTCAATCAAGATTCGTACCTTGTAGGCACCGTAGGTGTGGACACGGTTGATAAGGTCCCAATCCTCGTCCTTCATGTTCTTGAAACTAATATCACGCAGGATACCAGCATTGTTAATGAGTACATCGATACGACCGAAGTTCTTAATAGCAGTATCAATAATGGCGGCACCGTCCTCTACACTGTTGTAGTTGGCGACCGCCTTTCCGCCCGCGGCGCGGATCTCCTCAACGACAACATCTGCAGCCTGAGTCATATTAGCTTGACGCCCACCCGGTCTTTTTGTGATGTTACATACCTTTGATGACTTGCCCTCACCATGGTGAGAGCCACCGAGGTCGTTGACAACGACGTTCGCACCCCTTGAGGCAAAGAAGAGAGCATATGCTTTTCCAAGACCACCGCCGGCGCCGGTGACAACGACGGTCTGATTATCAAAACGTAACTCGGACATAGCGGAAGATGTGTGAATGATGACTTCCGACTTCAGATCTATGGGGAGAACTAAAAGTTGGGGAAGAGAAGAAAAGGCGGAGGGGGGGTTTAAAGAACGGTCCCGAGCTCGGTACAGCTGGGGGGACCTCGGCACGTTTTGGAAGTTCCCAGGTTGTGTAATGTAACAAATCGTTACATTTTACCACGGGCAAATCCTCGTCACTTCACATGCCGACGATCGACTTTTAACGTAATCAGATGCTTTTCTGCATATTTTACTGACATTATAGGGTCTGACATATGTCTTGAACCAAATAGTTGTGCAATATACTGCATGTCACCTATAATTCCCCATATATTCACAAGTACCGAATACCATGCTGACTCAGGCATGTGACCATCAACGTCATAGTTGTCAATCAATTCATACAGTACTATGAAACACCGATCTGGACTTTGCAGAATATTAGTCCTTAAAATAATTATCGAAGAAAGCACTTATGAATAAAGTCTCATGTCTCTATCGACGAATCACCCCCAACTCCCCGTATAATCAGATTCCCCGCAGGGCCAAGTAAAACCCCGGATTCCCGCCGATCGGACAACTTGCCGCACGCCGTAGCCGATAAAATGCAAAGCTCCCCACGAAATGAACTAGAACAACAATCCAGTCCAAAATGCCGATAATAGACGACAAATCGCAGCACTGCATCCCATTTCTACTGGAGCGTCTCCGCGTCCACTCGGCCCGGTATCGCGACGGTAATACCCCGCCGTTCTTTCTAGGTCTCAATGGCGTGCAGGGTGCCGGCAAGACCGTCCTGGTAAGTGCTCCAGACCTCGGGACAAATAGGTACCGGGACTAACCTTGATCCCTCGGACTTTCATCACCGGTACTAATCGCGATGTTCCAATTGCCATAGGTGTCAACTCTGCAGGAGACACTCCGTTCCGAACCGTATTCGCTCTCCGTCGTGACCTTGTCGCTTGACGACCTTTACCTTCCACATGCCGATCAGGTCGCGCTGGCTGAGGCGCACCCAAATAACCCACTTCTTCAACATCGTGGTCAACCTTCTACTCATGATTTAGCTCTGGGTGAGAAGGTCTTTGCTTCGCTCGCGGCCGAGCAACCCACTGCCATTCCGCAATATGACAAGTCTGCGTTTTCCGGGCAAGGTGATCGTGTGCCTGAGTCGCAATGGGAAGTCGTGAACAAGGAAGGACAGAAGAAAATCAAAATTGTCATCTTCGAAGGCTGGTGTGTCGGGTTTCGTCCTTGGGATGACGAGACTTTGCGCTCCAAGTGGGAGACTGCTGTGCAGCAAAAGGAAACCGGAAATTATGAAGGCCGCCTAGGTTATGTGAAGTTGGAGGATGTACAAGCTGTCAATGATGCATTGAAGCGATACGATGCATTGACTGAGTAAGTTGTCTTGACGCTGAGGACTAGAAGTATGACTAACAGAATGATGCAGTAAATTCGATGCCCTGATCCACATGTAAGTGTTCGACTATGGCGCGTTCGTTTCAATGAAAAAGATTTACTAATACCTCTGTTCAGAGATGCTCAGAATTCACGTTTTGTCTATGAATGGCGCCAGGAACAAGAACGTTCTCTCCGTGCGTCCAAGGGCACCGGTATGACTGAGGAGCAGGTGAATCAATTTGTAGACGGCTGTTCGTACTCCTTCAAATTAATCATAGCAAGGTCGGGCGCTAATTGTTGATTCCCAGATTATCCCTCATATGAACTTTTCACGGAAACCCTTCGCGAGGGGGTCTTCAAACCTACGGTTCACCATCCATCTACGGCCTCGTCATCCGACTGGCAGGGTCGCCAACTTCGTCTTGTCGTAGACCGAAACAGAAGAGTACAGGAAGTCATACAGATTTGATCTGTTTTATATTTGTCTCGGGCCCGTAGGACCTTGTATATACATGATCAAACTATCTTAGAACAATAGAATGAATCAGGACTGGTAGCCTTGCCGACTTACACAAGGTTCAAATCCTTCCCTCTGCAAGTAGAGACGGTTCACACTAAGGCGGAATGTTAGGGTTCTTGATGGCCACTTTTGTAAGCCCCGTCGTTGGCTCCCAATGTGAATTTAAAAGCGACTAATTCCTTTATCGTGGCCCCATAAGTAGGAGCAGCCTGTGCCGTTATTGATCATCCAGTCGGAGGTCTTTCGAAGTGCCATTTGGGACAAGAATCCTTTATTTCGGATGTTGGCTTTTCATATTCATGCACGATTTGGTGGTAAGAACGAGTTCATCGATAAGTATACGAAATCTCAGATTCATCCACTATCATCAAGAAGATTCTGAGGCGACCAGTATTCTTTCTCTGGACCCTGAGCATCCAGCCAGACAAGGCCATCCGCGACCAGGTCATCAATCACTGTTTGTGCTCGAGCCTTTTCCCAATTAAGATTGAGTCGTAACATTGAGACGCTCACGAATCCCAAAACCTGAATGACTTCGAGAACAGTGGCTTGGTCTGTGTTGAGCTCCTTTGGAATGGATCGGATGTACTGTTTAGGCCCAACATTGACGATGGAGAATCCAGACCCAAGAGGCTCCAGAGATCGAACCGCACGAAGGATATCATCACTATAAATTCCCTGGCCCATTAGTCATTTGTTTCCCCTAAGCATTACGCAAGCTATCAGGTCAACCATACGCCGAAACCTCCAGTCCACTACCAATTGCTTTGCCCTTGCCAACGCGCTTTCGACATTCTTCGACGCCGATCAGCCCTCCGTTCTCACTTCTTGTCTCTCGGCACAGTTCCACAACCCGGACCGCAACCTCAAAGTAGAAGTCATTCATATCCCCGCCCAGGATTTGGGTCCAGAAGCTGCCTCCTTCCCCTAGTCCACGGCGGCCATTCTTGCCTTTGATGTTGCTTGCAGCTAACGGGTCGACTCCAATGGTATTGCACATGCGCGCAAACTCTGCTCGGAATGTAGGATTGGACTTGATTGTAGAACTGTGCTCCAGGGCAAAGGTGTGCAACAACGACTGGAAGACAGAGAGCTGGGTCTGGAGGGAGGCGAGGTGTGTAGAACGGAGGTTGGCGCCATGAGTGGCATAAGACTGAGTGGTCTGGTTTCGGTTTACAAAGGCCCCGAGCCCAACACCACGGCGTGACATGGTGCTTGCTGTTCAAAGTGCCGGGTACGGTGGCAGGTTGAGGGGCTGATGAGCAGATAGGAGCATAGGTGGAGCCGCAGATAAGGTCAGCTGACGATAAGACGGAGCCCTAGTCACGGGGTGATAAGGGTACATAATCCATACATGGTTTAGCGTGTAAATCACTGCAGGCTATCCCATATTCGGTTAGTGTTGACCCGCACCCACACAAGCGAATTCTACTTTCCTCCCTTAAAAGTTTCCTTCCTGGATTGAACTTTCTCCGACCACTCTCGACAACTCGACCTTCGCAATGGCCGCTCCTACCACGTATGATTACCCTTGATTCTTTCTCATTGAAACAATCCTCTGTGATTGTGAGAATGCAGGTATAGTCCCTCTCGCTGGCAATGCCTCGACTATCGGTCGCTGTGCACCAGCTCGATCTTTCCTATGCCCTTTTCGCTCGAACAACTCTGAGATATGCGTGTTGCTATTCAATGAGGCGTGACAGTGGAGGGCGACTGGAGTCTTGAGGTTGAAAGCTTTTTAAGCCTTCACCTCGAAAAATATTGTTGTATAGCTATCGTGTTTCCAGTGTGATTGATGTTCGAAATAACAGTCATCATGCTTTGGGGCGAAGAGCGTCAACAAATATTTCCTGGACATCTGTCCGGGGTGTTGTTGGATGAAGGCGAACATGGTATTTTCTGTGGGTGTTCAAAATGAAAAGATTTTCTTTTTTTTCTCTTTGCGAAAAGTGTGCTGGAATATGCCACTGAGTACCGAAGCATGGACGCAAAGCCCCAATGCCATGGCCCTCACTGACTAAAAACATTTCGTCGAGTTTTTTATAAAATATTATTTGCCTTCTGTCGAGAATGCGCTATATGCTGCAGTTCTTACACTCGGCGGATTGTTTCATGTTTTCATGATACATATGGACTATACTCACACCTACACAGCTCCGTTCCCACCCAGGACCAGGTCCTCGTCCCCGAGACCCTCCTCAAGAAGCGCAAGAGCCAGGAGGCTGCCCGCGCCGAGCGCCGTGCTGAGGCCGAGGAGAAGAAGAAGGTCGGTTTCCCCATTCTCAATTTTTCCCAATTCCCTTTCTCCATCATTATGATGATAACACCAACCACGCGACTAGACCAATTGGTCGATGTTGTCGCCTGTTAACCATCTTTCGGGTCTGATATATTTGATACCACACATGCTTGATATCACCAAACACATTATGAAATCTTTGTACTGACTTGGATTCATATAGGCCAACAAGGAGAAGCGTGGCGTTATCTTCAAGCGCGCTGAGTCCTACGTTCAGGAGTACCGCAACGCTGAGCGTGAGAAGATCCGCCTGGCCCGCGCTGCCCGCCAGGAGGGTAACTTCTACGTTGACGATGAGCCCAAGCTCGTCTTCGTTGTCCGTATCAAGGGGTATGTCACGCATTGCAGATGTTTCTCTGCAAGAAGAACATTGCTAACTTTCTCTTCAGTATCAACAAGATTGCCCCCAAGCCCCGCAAGATCCTCCAGCTGCTCCGTTTGATCCAGATCAACAGCGGTACCTTCATCCGCCTGACCAAGGCCACCCAGGAGATGCTGACCATCGTCAACCCCTACATTGCCTACGGTTACCCCAACCTGAAGACCGTCCGCGAGCTTCTGTACAAGCGTGGTTACGGAAAGGTTAACAAGATGCGCACTCCCCTCACCGACAACCAGATCATCGAGGAGAACCTCGGCAAGTTCGGCATTGTCTGCATGGAGGATCTCATCCACGAGATCTACACCGTTGGCCCCAACTTCAAGCAGGCCAACAACTTCCTGTGGCCCTTCAAGCTCTCCAACCCCAACGGTGGCTTCCGTACTCGCAAGTTCAAGCACTACATCCAGGGTGGTGACACCGGTAACCGTGAGGAGAACATCAACGCTCTCATCCGCCAGATGAACTAGATTAGTTCCTCTCGCAAACCGGGTGGTTCTCGGAGTTCGCTCCATCAAAAATTTTAACGACGTTATTGTCACGGGTTGTTTGTTAGCACACGGGCTGTGTTTTCTTTAGTCAATTAGCGATACGGTCTAGGTTTCCGGTAATTCAATGCTTCAGTCAACCCGCAATTGCCTATCTCTATCTTGTAGACTGGGAGTAGTTATCCCCTTTGTACTCCATTACGTAATCGTAGGCAATCTTTGAAAAAAAAAATTTCAATCGGTGGACCCGCTTTGCCTTAGGGAACAGGCCAACATATCCAGGACTGTTGAACATGGCATACACCTTACCTGTCTACACTCTTAAACCAGTCCCAATTTCCATGTCCTTCCTACTTACCTGTTTATCTTTATACCAAAACATATAATGGCAGAGACTGAGTAGATTTCTGGGGTCAGTCAACCAGGTGACTTCTGAATTATATTTTCCACCTTCCAAGGTTGGAATGCTTGTGTTAATTAACCACACAAGTTAATAGTTAATAGCTTGTGTAAATTTTGAAGTATCGCCTGGGCATATCAAGTCCTAAATCAAACCCCGAATACCAGGTGTATGAATTATTAAATGGATGCATGATGGTCCACAGAAAATGCCTGAGAATTGCCATGATACAATTTTCAATGTTGAGATCATTGACAAAAGTACGCCGAGAATATTCAGACTACACGGTATACCATATTGATCCATTTTTATCACGTATTATCGATCAGATCCAGAAATGTGGAAAATATGACCCAAAGATACCAAAAATCTTGTATCTGCAGCATCAAGATAATGGAGCCAATCCAACATATATATCCATTGGGCGTTCTGCCGGTTCCCCATATAACGGGTCAAATACTGTAAAAGCCTCAAGAGACCTCCAGAATTTTCAAAATTGAAATTCTAACTACGTGCCTAGATAATAGTCCATAAATGTGCAAAGAGTTTGAATAGTTTGACACCCGGATATTTCAAACCATATTTCTCACTCAACTTTGGAGTGCTGACTCTACAATGCCATTTTGGTCAACAAAGCAATCGGAAGGCTAAATTGAACAAAAACACAGAGTTTGAAAATACACAGCCTAAGCACTGGCTTGCTAACCAACTTGATGCCCTTCTTTGTCCAAAGAGTGCCCACTGTGTTTCCTGATATTGGAATCTTCGATCAAGAGGGCTTGAAATCTACAGTGATCACCTGGAGAATCCAGCGACATTATTAATCGCACGACAGACGTTTTGCAGGAAGACTGTCGTTTTCATTTTTGTGGCGGCTTTACATCACATGTTGATCAATCTTGAAGTCTAGCCTATCGTCTTGATTTGAGTATATCCCGCATTTAGTAGGTAAGAGAAACGGACTGCGATGGTACCTATATCCATGGACAAAAAATGACATTGGAATTGGTGACTGATTGAGGTTACGTGAGTTTTGGGGTAAGGTTACAAAGTACTAGGGGATAGCATGGAAGACTTCTTTTTATGGTACACAAGGTGGCTGGCCCCGAATAAGTGATTTGTACTTGGGCGGATCCCATGATAAGATTCCAGGGCTACAAGGAGTCTCAGTGACCCCGGTACTGGAGGTTTATTTTGACAGGTGCAGTGATGTGAAAGTATGCAGATTACAGAGCCCATGAGAGTCTCACTACTTAAGAAAAAAAAAGAAATGCTTTCTAACCATTTATATTCATTCATTTTGAGTCGTTGAACTGACACGAGGGATTTCCTTCGCGTTCGGAAACGGCATAAGAAAAAGCAAGAGGAACCATGACAAGAAAAAGGAAGACGAGGAAAAAGAAAAATAAAAAAGAAGAATAGGCATGCCATTACATCAGAAAACCTTTATTCAAGCCTTGATTGCACCACCCAATGCACCACCACCGAACTGCTGACCACCAGGTCTCCGGCCCTGCTGGTTGTTCGGCAGTCGTGGACCACCGCGAGCCTGGTTGGGACCACGGGGACCACGGCCACGGGCACCGGGACCTGACTCGCGCTGGAAAGCGTTGGCCATGCCCTGAGTACGCTGCTCGAGGGTCTTCTCGTTGGACTCGAGGAGACCCATGGACTTGTCGGCCAGGGTGACGATCTGGGATTGGAGACGGGAGAGCTCGACGCCCTTGCGGAAGACGATGACATCGTTGACCTGGTCGAGGGCGGCGCCAAGTTCCTCGTGAGAGATCATGCGGCTGATGATGGCGGTGATCTTCTTGTTGGACAGCTCGAACATATCGACCAGGGAGGAGATGGACAGGCTGTCGTAGAAGGGGGCGTAGGTGAAGAGGTAGGTGCGCAGACCCTCCTCTTGAGTCTGTTGAGACAGCATCTCCTTGATCTTCTCTGGTTGCGGCATCAGATCCCAGATCTTGATGGAGGACAGCATGGAAGCGGCCTTCTTCCACTCGCCGGCGGCAAGGAACTTGGCACTCATGATGACACCGTCACGGGTGTTCTCGGGGGGACCGGTGAACACCTGGCGCTCGTTGTAGTCGAGCATGCGGCGGAAGGTCTTGGAGATCATGCGGCGGCGGATCTCGGGGGCGGAAGAGGTCTGGGCCATGAGGGGAACCTCAAGGAACATGCTGGAGGTCAGGTAGATGCACTCAAGCAGCTCCAGGTTGATGTGCATGTGGAAGGGCAGCTGGCGCTGGCGCTCCAGACGCTCCTGCTCGGGGGTGACGGTCGAGTACCGCTGAAGGATGATGCCCTGGGCGAGCAGCTCCTTTTGGCGGCCGCTACCACAGATGTCACCGAGGGTGTTCTGAGCCTCGTAGATGAGGCCAGCACGGAAAGCACACAGACCGATCTGGACAAGAGTGCGGTTGAAGAGAATCTGGGTGCTGACATCGAAGTTGGCGATGTTCTCAGTCAGGTGGGACATGAGCATCAGATCACGAGAGCGGTAGTAGTGGTCGTGCAGAGCAAGGAAGTAAATCTGGCACAACATCGAGCGGGCACGGATAATACCGTCGCTGTTCTGGAACAGGTAGTTGCAGACGGTCTGGATGAGAACCGAGACATCACCAGCCTGAGCGCGGGAAGTAATGGCAGAGTCCAGGTTCTCAGGCAGAGCCTTCCATGAGCCTTCCTCCAGGATGGAAACGACCTGGGAGGGCTTGAAGTAGACGTGCTCCAAGCGACGAATGACCACTCGGTTGACACTGTCCTGGCGGGCCTCGTTCTTCTCGACGGCGTAGAGGCTCTCTGCGTACATCTGGGTGCGGACAATGTTGGTGTACAGCTGCTGCTCATCGCTTAGACGCTCAATGTACTCAGCAGTGTGGGGGTCGATCTGCTGGAGCGAGCGGGTGAGCTCGTCATCCAAACGCTCAATGTATGAAACAATGCTGCCGGGGATATAGAAAGTCTCTCCCTCAGCAACCTGGGGCTGCTTCTCGTCATCCTCCCACTCATCGGCACCATCGCTAACAATGTAGTTACGGTGCTCCTCCAGAACGGACAAAAGGGCGGCGAATTCTTGGTCGGCGCTCTTCCATTGCTCAGCGCTCATGTATGTGGCGGAAGAAGTGGTAGAAAGGTCGAAACGGGTGGAAATGAGGGTAAGGTAGATGCGGATGCGCTGGTAAGGGGTAGTGGCAACCTCGATGAGCTTCTCCATTGTGCGAATTTGCTCGGAGCGGTCAGTGTTCTTCTTTCCGCGAGACTCAACAATGGTACGCAGATGCTTGAGAATGCTCTCGGGAGTGTACTGCAGGGTCTTGCCACCACGTCCAACGGTAGCAAATCCATCATCATCAGCCGTAGCCTGAGGAATGAACTTCTCAATCTTCTCGGCCTTGCTGGGCTTGGGGGTGGGGGTGGGTGCGGGCTTCTCCTTCTCCTCCTCGTCGGCCAGCATATAAGCATCCTTGTCAGCACGGTACTTGTCGATCTGAGCGGTGTATTCCTTGTTGTTCTTCTTGATACGCTGCTTGACGGCGTTGAATCCCTTCTGGTTGCTAGCGTTCATCTTCTTGTTGGAAGACTTCTGCTGGGCGACGGCCTCGTTGACGAAATCCTCGAGGTCGGCGACGAACTTGACATAAAGGCGGGGGGTAGGGCCGGACTGGTTGACCTTGACGATCTGGCGGTTGAGGCTGTCAAACTCTGTAAAGACTCTGTATTAGCATTCGGTCCAATAGCTTGGGGACCCCTCTTCCGGTCTGGCCCCGCGGGCACAGCCTTCAATCCACATATAAAGCCTCCCAAGTCGTGCAGAGCAGACTCACCAGTCGAGATGACGGCCCAGTCGTTGATCTTCTGAGCATTTTCAATCAGGCGGATGCTGTTCTCAAGACCCTCCAGACGCTTGTCCTTGGCACTCTTGACGATCGTGACCTTCTCATCATCCTCGCTTTCCTCACTTTCGTCCTCACTCTTCAGGAAGTCGAAGCCATCACCACCGGCGCTTTCGCCGGACTCGCTGCCAGATTCGGAACCTGACTCACTGCCGGACTCGTCATCGCTGTCCTCCTCCTCGGAAGAGCGATCTTCGAAGTCCGATTCCTCCTCCTCGGAAGAGCTATTGCCGTCAAAGAATCGTGATTTCGGTGGCTGCGGCGGCATCTTTGCGGTTTGAAAACGGGGTAGTCCGGATGCACGAAGGCGTAAAGGCAGATCCTTTAAAACTTGGAGTTGATGGTCCGGGTGAGAGCCACACACGAAATTTAAGCGAGGGGTTGGCTATACCCGATCAGGACTAGCGCCAATCCATCATCCCCTTCAAAACATCTAAACTACAAATATAGAACATTTCCTAGGCTTATACAGAATGAAAGTCGTATTTCGCTGTATATATATTTGTTTTTTTTCTCCTAGGAAAAGTAATATCATATTTTATCCAACACTTGTATCCAAGTCCCACAGCATCAAGGGCCCCCCAAACTAACATAATTGACACAAAACCCTTGAAGCCACTGTAGGACGCATCATGTATCTCAAGTACAAGATGAAACAAGAAAGAAATGAACAGCATCGTTCCCTAAGCAAACCCATGAGAAAAAAGAGCTTACTGGGACAAGCGAATAGGGGAGGGGGGAAACGGGGGGTGTGAAGTCGTTCTTTCATACTCCAGGCTATGCCGAAAGAAGAAACAGAAGTTAAAAGGCACATAAAAGGACAAAGGAGAAAAAAAAGGGTTGTAGCAAAGTCGCGGGTAAAAAAGACCCGAGCGTACCAAATCATTTGCAGGACAAACATAGCAAGGAAACAAAAGTGGCGACGCGACTTGTTCATGGCCCGGTAAATACAGAATCGTAACTTTCGGTCACTGCATCCTAATGCAAGTAACCGTCGAATTCGACACAACGCTACATCAAGAAAAAAGTAGAAAAAGCATTGTTTCGATCGCGCCCTCTCAGCCCTACTGTCCATTTTCAGATCTATGTCACTTGTGACTCAAGACCACACGGACCATCCAATAGTGCCCGTCAAGCAATGACTCAAGCCAAGGAACACTTTGTCAGGCTGAAGACCGTTAATGGGGGCCTCGTGGGAAGAGAGGGGTTTGATAAGTCAAGCAAAAGCCCCCAAGACACGGCAAGACATTGGAACAACGCTCCAGCAAGGGCGCACGCACCAGGTGCGTGGTTGTTTGACTGCGATAGAAGAAAGATTGCAACCAGTAAACAAGATTCTCAGGCACCATGTGAACGCATTTGTCCTCAGGGCACCTGTTTAGGCCCCCTTTAGTGCCACTGGTTTTGGCCCATGTATCCTTCACCCAAAACCCCATCCTCAAGGGTGCGGATGAAGTCTCGGTTTCGTTGATTACCATTGCCGTTACCATTGCTACTGCTATTGCTTGTTCCTCCAGTCCGGCTACCGCGGCGGCGCTGAGCGTTGGCGTCCACATAGCCATCGGGAGGGGGAGGATAGTAGGCAGGGCTAGGCTGTAAGCGAATCGGAGCATTGGGATCCAGGTGGCTTGCCACACGTTGGATAGTCGGAGGAATGCCCCCTTGCGGATCCATGGTTGATGCACGTTGACGACCAGCACGCGTTGTCGCTTGAGCGTACAGACTCTGTGCTGGACCATACTGCGGCTGGGGGATTTGACCAGGAGATCCGCCCGGAATCATACCCATTTGATGGCTAGTGTACCCAGGAGGCTGTGTGGGGTAAGGCGGCGGTGGGACCCCACCCTGCTGCTGATACATTCCGTTGTACATGGGGGGAGGCGGGGGAGGCTGAGCATGCGTCGGGGTATGCTGCTGATATGGATTCATTTGCACCGGGTACGCAGCCTGTGCTTGCACAGACTGTGCCTGCGCAGCTTGAGCTGCTCTCTGCTTGCTAGTAGCTTCCGCTTGTTGCTGTTGCTGGACACCTGGAGCAACAGTCTTGTTGATAGTTGCGTACTTCAAGTTCATTGGGGGAACGAATGGACCAGTAAACTTCTGTTGTGTGATGAATGGATGCAATTTGGCCTGCTGGGGTGACCATCGCTCAAGGGGATTGATGGACAGAAGACCGCGCACGAAATCAATGAAGGCAACGCGGTTATTCAACTCTGTAAGATGATAATTAGCGAACAGACCTGTCGGCCAAACGTATTTGAAAACTTACCTCGCTCGACCTCATTTTGCTTCATATTTTTCCTCGGCATGGGGTAGCTTCGAATAATCTCCTCCAGTGTCGAGGCAGAGAAGTACTTCTTGCTGGGTTGTTCTTTGGTATTGTGCTCTCGTGAGTATTGCTCCAAGCTCTTGAGACGGTAGGTCTTTCGCCCGAACTCATCCTGCGTTTTCTCGAAGAATTCACCAGATTGTTTACCCATCTCCAACATCCATGCTGGAGGCAAACCCATCATGTCTACAATTCGACAGACTTGGTTGTATTCAGAAGAGCCAGGGAATAGAGGCAACCCCAGGAAGAGTTCGACGACAATGCATCCAAGAGACCACATGTCGATTGCGGATGAGTAACTAGTCCAGTCAGCGAGGAGAGTGCATATTGAGATGACGGGCACTTACGGGAGACCAAGCAGAACCTCCGGCGAACGGTAAAACCGTGATTGAATATATGTGTAGACAGTTTGGCGCTCGTCGCATGCAGATCCGAAATCGATGACCTTGATGATTGGGCTTTCGAGACTGTAGCGGTTGTACGGGCATCAGTAAGAGGGCGCGATCAATAGGAAGGTGGGGTTCTCTAGACTGACTTCTTCAAGAGAATGTTCTCTGGCTTCAGATCACAGTGGATCAAATGGGCCTTGTTCAACAGACTGAGCGCATTCAATAACTGCTGCGCAAACACACGAACAAGGGTTGTACTCAGTCCTCGGAACTGGTTTTGCTTGATGAGCTCGTAAAGGTTAACGCTGAGTAATTCAAATGCAAGACAAAGATGCTGGCGGTGGATGAAAGTGTCCTTCAAACGAAGGAGATGGTGGTCGTCGTTCTTGTCGTATTTGCTATTGAGCTGTGGGACAGAAGAATTAGTGCATGCCCGGAAGATCAAATCGCTGTTAGCTGCTGGTGATAAGAATGGCATACCAGATCCAGGACGGAGACTTCCATCATGCTTTGGTTGAAGTAGGCGGTCTTGTTTTTGATAACCTTAACTGCCACAACCTCTTGAGTTTTCAGGTTTTGACATTTCACGACCTGACCGAAGGTACCCTGGCCTAATACATCGAGAATAAGGTAGCGATTCCTGTGAGGCGATTAGACTTAGAAATTCGGGGATGACGGGACGCAAGAAGCATACTTGTGACCGGCCTCCTCACTGCCCAGAATATCGTTGACATAAAGAATGTAGTCACTGTCCTCATTGTCATAGCCATCGTTTTTGGTACCCTTGCTAGGCTTTGTTAACACCCGGCGCGGGTTCCTGGATGACTCGTAGTTGAAATTCGGGTTGCAAATACGATAGGTCGCGGGGAGGTGACTAGTCAAGGCGTGGAGTGGCTGTAACAGGTAAGCTGGCAAGTCGACAATGGGGAAATGGCAGGCTACGAACGCTAATAAAGCCACCTTCTGGATTTGCCCTTCGATAGGCCGGCTGGGCATGAACGCGCCCCTTGAGACTCTGCACCGACTCGACCTTCTTGAACTTAGGAACCGGACCTCGGCCTGGAACTTGGGACGGCGTGGGGCCGGATCGTGGCGATCGAGTTTCAGGCGCAAATGCACTCCCAAGGTGAGAGCTAGCAGAGGGTGGATAGTACTGATCGGGGCTGAGGTCGGACGCTTGGAGGGGGGGAAGTCTAGGGGGGCGATTCGCTGGTTACAAATTAGCACACAGAACCTCAGGCGCATCACGAGAAAACGAGCACTCACAAGGCGGCGATTGATAGCCTTGCGGCGGAGACGAGTAGTCTCCCGCTCTGCCCGGCGACCGTCGCGACTGGTTTGACGAGGGCGAGAAGTACGAGCCCGAGCCCGAACCCTGTTTCCCGGGGCTCGTTGGGTATGACATCGGCGGCGACAGAGCGTTCATCGGCGAATACCTGCGAGCGGCCGAGGACTCTTCGGTCTGGGCAAGAAATTGGGATGAGGCGCGATTGTGATGGGTTGGCCTCGATGGGTACTTGGCGCGGTTGTACGGGTCGGCGTCCTCCATGGTGGTGTCGGCATCGGTGACATAATCCCGACTACGTGGCGTGGCAGTAGGAGACGAGGCCATGGATACCGGCTTGGAGTTTGGGCCGGTGGAAGGGGCCTTGGACGAGGTGCCAGGAGTTTGAAATGTCTCGTAGGTGTATCCGACGGGGGGCTGTGATTGTGGTGGCTGACCGTACTTCGAGGCTTGCTGGGGATGGGCAGCCAATCCGGTGCTGAACTGCGCGGGACGACCCATCAGGGGATCCTGATAGGGTTGCCATCCAGAATCCATGTTGGACGAGAAGTCACGACTCTATGACGTTTGGGGATTCTGGGAAGTTGGGGTAAAATAGAATGGGAGAATTGGGCGTCCTCGTGTACCGTATGGCAGCCACAATGCGATCGGGGGGGTATTGCGTGGGGAGTGCGGGAGGGGAAATCAGACACAACACACGCGAGAAGCGCGATCGCAAAGGGACCACAGGTCCCTGCGATACAAGCAATTGGGGGGGGATGTGGAGGTTAATTTTCGCAGCGCCTCATCATCGAAGTCCCAAGAACTCCGTGTGAGAAGGAATGGGAAATTGGAGGGGCGGGTCTGCCACCGACGTAGTCCCAGAATGTGGTTTTGGGGGTCAAAGAGAGCTAGAGATCGGAAAGCCCCAAAATCTGTAGAATATAAGAAAGGAGAGGGAAACTTGTCAAGATGACCAGAATCCAAAATCTCCAATACACAAAAAACCACAGATCAACTGTGGAGATGGAGGGGAGGGAGAAAGGTAAGTTGTGGGAAGTGGAGGTCTTTCTCTCGAACCCTCAATCTTGATCTAAGTTTTTGACAGGCAAAAAGATCGTCAGAAAGCATTGGTCAGAGATGCAGGCCCAGGTGATTCTGCACTATGAAATTACTCTGTACAACATGACTGTGAAATGAATCTATTGAATTTGGTGATCTCACGACTCGAAGATTGTGGTCTCCTCGGCGACGTGTCGTCCAGGATCGTCGCGTCATTGCATACCCAACTGCCAAAACGTCGCCAAAGCGTCGCAGCCCGAATGCCTTAAAGAATCCGATCTGGCTTTCCAATTTTGCATACCATTCATCCAATTTTTATCATTGCCCTCGTTTATTGCCCATTGCCTTGTCCATTCATTGATCCATTGATCAGGGAAACACCGTTGGAACGGCGTTGGTTGGGGTGTGTTGAAATCTGGAAAGGCTGTGCCTGGTCACAGTATTGCAAACTCCTTACTATTCAGATGGTGAGGTTCATATAACTGATAGCAAAGTTGGGCCGTATATTTCAGATATCAAGACTACAGCTTTGTATAGTTACTAAGTTACGGTCCAGATCGGATGACTCATGATATGAACTGTAAGCAAGCGGTGAAATTCTGCCTGTCAAATATTAATCAAGATCTCTCCGTCTTGTTCAGTGAAGTTCTCCGAGTGCCAAGGTCGTAGTGTCCATGGATTTCTGTGGTTTCTGATGCAATGCCGACTTAGCTTTTCATAAATGCCTAGTATTGTCAAATGGGTAGAATTGTTTCTTGGTCTCATAGCGTAGTTCCAACGCTAGGACAAATAATCTGTACTCACGCTGAATAAAGCATTCCTAGACGCTAGATATTGTGACTCGTGACTCGTGAGACAGTCCCTTGCACTCAAAAACCCTTAAACTTCTACTGTAAGCCTGCAGCACTTATTTCTGGAGAGCTTTCTGCCCAGTTATTTCCCGGAAGGCATCGGCTATGCTCGCCTCCAATCTCCAACTTTCATTTGGTCTGCTCTCCACAGGGTTCCCTCGGACATGATCGCATTTGTCCATGGAACAGGCATGATCCAAATGAAAACATGAATATCACACGGCTCGTGTTAGAACTCCTCTCAGCAATTCCAAGGGTGACTTGGAAATTTCGTGGGTCAATCACATCAGTAAGTCAAGGGTTCAGGGGTCTCTGTGCTGCGGGTGAAATCCATGGTTACGTAGTTGGACTGCCACTTATCATGGGCTTGGACCACCCTGCCACTGCTCCGTACTTGAACATCTTTTGTTCTTTTGTGCATGCATTTTTATAATACTTTCTTTCTATTTTAGGTAATCTGATGTCAATCGCCCCAAGTTTCGAAGCTTTCCAACGACATCTGTTTCGGATGCTCTTTTTTCTTTACCCTGAAGTGGATATGATCGTCAAATCTGTTTCACTGTGATTGGTGACCGGCCAAGAAGCTAGTTAGTGACTGGGGCAAATGCTCATACCCCACTCGCTGGAGAAAGCTGCCCATTTGAACGAAACGATTGAACCAGACGAGCTACGCTGTACGACACTAGCGAGACTAATGTGAAAGGGTGTGGCGGATCCCCTCGACTCGACCTTGAAGATGTAGGTGGGACCTGCAGCTTCATAGACAAGAAGCACGGCCTCAATCATCTATGGAGTCAGGCCGAACAGGAGAGAGTTGCAGATCTCATCAAAACAATATTATTGGTACCAACCACAGAACTGCCCGCCTTACTGTACACTAGAAGTCTCCAGCCCAAGGAACCTACGATCGCGGATCCTCACAAGGCCACCCATTCGGTGGCGGGTTTCTCCACACGATTTCCCGGCCTTTTCCAACCCCCAGCACCTTTCTCAGGCTTAAATACCTCACGCCCCCGTCCAGATCTTATTTTCTTCCCCATTGTCATTGTTTCCAGTGGATCCGTTCTGTCTCTTCAATTCTTTCGCAAAAGCTATCTTGATCATCATCAAACCATACCCAAAATGAAGTTCCTCGCTACTCTAGCTCTCCTCGCCGCCACCGCCACTGCTGGCCCCGTCACCAAAACCTTCAGCCTGCAGACCACGGGCGCCTCCAACAGCAGTTTGAACGGCCTGTATATCACCACCAAGTCCACCGGCCCACTCAATAGTCTGGCGGTGTTTACTGGTGGCGCTAGCGACGCAGCCTCATTCTACCTTTCGAACGGTACGGTGCGGTACCAAGCGGAGAACGGCGCGCCGTGGGCCATTGCACTCGTTTCCGAGGATGGTAAGCTACCCTTGGAGCTTGGCTCGTTCGCCACTTTGATTTCAAAGTAAACTGACAAATCCCATCTTAGATCGCAAGGCTCCTGTTGAAGTGAGCGTGAGCCCCACGACCGGTAGCACCGGATTCAGTTTTGCCAGTGATGGCGACCTGGAAACGTCGAACAAGAACTGGGGTGGCTGGCTTGGTAAGTTTATTCTTTCTACTCTCTTCTTTGGATCTTCTTTATTCTTTGTTTCTGGCTCAGGGCTGACTGATGTTTTCTAGCTTGCACTGATAGCGCCCTCTACTATGTCAATCTTGCTGAGACTGGCAGCTACACTGGGTGTGATACCGTCGAGCTCAAGGC
The DNA here is from genome assembly GCA_030710325.1 of Penicillium sp. 91 TS-2023. Classification (NCBI taxonomy): domain Eukaryota; kingdom Fungi; phylum Ascomycota; class Eurotiomycetes; order Eurotiales; family Aspergillaceae; genus Penicillium; species Penicillium sp. 91 TS-2023. The sequence goes on along the minus strand of JARWGP010000021.1, from coordinate 4,692,581 downwards.
TTCCTCATAAAATCCTAGAACGCTGGCGTTTTCTTGGTTTTGCGATGATATATTCTTTCGATCCTTGGTTATGATGATAAAGAGGCTTTTTACGACTGTACATTCACTACGATCCTGGTCATTTACTGGATAGACTGGAGTTTAATGATAATTTATTCATTCCTATATCAAATTTACCTGTAAAATGCTTGATCGCTGAGGTTAAAGTTTATTGTGCCACAGACCCCGGGGTGGCTGATCACCCGTGGACGGGTAAATATTCTGATCTCTCACCTTCCAAGGTTTAACCTTTTAACTATACCGATGTAACGACAATCTTGGAACCTTATTAGATACCTTCCCATAAGGTGTCTCGATTACTTGAGATAATGTATACTCAAATGTTAATTAGTCTTAATTGGTGCTCGCGAACCTTGGAAACCGGGAGCCCAATAAGGTCGCATATTGACAAGCTTTATTCCGTTATCTAATTTGGGCACACATGCCTATATAAATTTTTTTTTTTTTTGACTCTGAGAGGAAGTGGGTCATTTCATAGAAAAGCGAGATGATGAGGAGAAGCCTTGATGCGGAAAAGGAATTTTAGCTGGCGGGGTCAGGAGAAGCTGAGAGATAATCTTGAGGGGAATATTTGTTGTTGATGGCGAAGACGAGCTTCTAAGCCCTGACTCTCGGAGAATAGACCTAGAGTGGGCACACCTAGGCAGTACACCTAGACTTAGAGTATATATATAGCCACGAGAGGTAACGCGGAATCTGCTTCATTCAAAGGAAACGGCATCTTCGTGGCCAACCCCGGCTTCCTCCCTATCTGGGAAATCGCGGGCTGGCTGTACAGCGTGGTCACAATTCGGCGGCCAATAGCCACAAAAGTCTCATGCAGTTCGTAATGCTAGCATATTACGATGACTGGTCAAGGTGCCTCGTTGGCCAGTCGCCCTGAAACGCACTAGCCGGGTCCTTTTGTGCTACCCCTCTCTTCACGTTGGGGCTGACGATGAAATATCTTTGCCCTCAAATATTCCAGCCTCATCGTCATTCCTGACCCTGTTGAAAATAAGGCGATTCGCCTACATTTATGAACACTTCAAAATACCGACTGAAGAATTGTCAAAACCGAGCCTTTGCCAAAATCATTCCTTGAATAAGTGCAAGCGGCCGAAGATGCCACTGCGATTGAGCCGGGATGCCTATAGAGTGGGATGGATCTGTCTGATGGCGGTGGAACATATCGCGGCAGTGGAAATGCTGGACGAGCAACACGATAGGTTACCAGCACTACCAGGGGATACGAATGTGTACAGACTTGGCAGGATCTATAGCCAAAACATTGTAATTGTTGGCCTTCCCGGAACGGGGAATCGCTTTGCCGCCACTGTTGTCACCCAAATGAGGCTCGCATTCCCGTCCCTTAAGTACGCTATTCTAGTGGGCATTGGGGGTGGAGTACCAATAGAGACAGAAAATGGAATGATCCGCCTAGGGCATGTGGTGGTTAGTGAACCGACATACATACACTCCGGGGCAGTGCAGTATGATCATGGAAAATCAAAGGAAGGTCAATTCGAACGCACAGGTTTTCTTAGCCCTCCACCAACAGCTCTTCTCAACGCTGCTCGAGATCTGGCTGTGCAGCGTGAACTAATGGACCACGACCCAGTCTGGACCAATCTCAAGAAGATTCGAATCAACCGTCGAAATATTCGTCGCTTTGGGTTTCCTGGGGCTGCGAAAGATCACCTTTACCAACCCGATCATGAACACCAGCGAGAATGAGTATTATGCGAAGAAAGTGGCTGTGATCCGCAACAGCGTATCGAACGAATTATAGACGAAGAAGAAGAGTCTTTTGTCGTGGTACATAGAGGCACAATAGCGACTGGAGAGTTGATCATGAAGAATGCTAAGCGGCGAGATGAGCTAGCGAAGGAGCATAATGTGCTCTGTTTCGAGACGGAAGCAGCTGGCGCTCTCACAGATTTTCCATGCATGGTTATCCGCGGAATTTCCGACTATTGCGACTCGCACAAAAACAACATATGGCAAGGGTACGCGGCAGCCGTCGCCGCCGCTTATGCACGGCAGTTGTTCTTCCACATACCCGGGGAAGAGATACAGTGGTGATTTTTCCCTGTATAACGAAACCCACAACCTTACGGATGCTAATGTGAAGGCAAGGCCAGAGATAGAGACTGAGTTCTCTAAGCTTAGAATTAAGCCGCAGTCTTCGAGAACAGAGGGAACACATAACAGAGGGACAAAGGAGGTAAACAGCAAAGACGACTGTTCAAAAATCTCCAGGTAGAATATCAGCCTAATTTATTTCATACCAGATCACCAAACCCGATTCTACATTGTTCCACCCTTAACAACCCATCACTTTACTGGCAGGGAAACCACGCTTAAAGAACTCCAGCAGAGGCTTTTTATTCAGGCGGACACTCAAATATTAGCGCTATTCGGATTAGGTGGCATCGGCAAAACTCAAGTGGCTCTCCAGCTTGCGCATTGGGTCAAAACTCACATGCCAGAATTCTCTGTTTTTTGGGTTCCCGCATTAAGTCTGGAGAGCTTTGAGCAAGCGTGTTCGCAAATTGTGAAGGAGGTCAGAATTCAACAACGTTCAGATGATGAAAGTGAAAGTGCCATGAAATTAGTCCATGACCACCTCAGTTCCAATGCAGCCGGAAAATGGCTCTTCATCGTGGATAATGCCGACGACTGCGACTTGCTTCGCAATGAACTTGATCAATACTTCCCAGCTAGCGAGAACGGCGTTATCTTGCTCACTACCCGTTCTCGCGAGATAGCGTGGGCATTTGCATCAACTGCCATGGTAAAGCTCGAAATAATGAGTTTGGCTGAAGGGAAAGCTTTTCTTACCAAGATTATGAGAGAAGATCTACTCTGCAGCCCAGAGTCAACTACTCAATTACTAGAAGAGCTTATCTTCCTACCTCTAGCTATAAGGCAAGCCGCACCCTATATGAGCCACGTTGGTATAAAGATTTCACGGTATCTCGAGATCATGCATAACACCGAAAAAGACCGAACAAATCTCGCGAAAAGGGAATTCTATGATCGCACTCGATACGTTTCAATTCCGAACGCTGTTATGACTACTTGGATCATCTCATTTAACCAAATCAAAAAGACTAATCCCAATGCTGCGGAGTTGTTAAATTTTTTGTCTTATATTGAGCTAAAGGCAATTCCACGATCAATGCTTCCTTTGATGGAGTCAGAAGAAGACACAGAATTTGCGATTGGAACATTATGTAACTACTCATTTCTGGCCAGGAGAGACGATTGCAATGTATTTGACATGCATAGTCTGGTTCAGCTCTCAACACGACAGTGGGCAGAGAAGCCTGGCCATGCACAAGAGGTGATTCACAAGGTGATACAGCACATGGACGAGTGCTTTCCCTCCGATGAATATATCAACCGTGAGATCTGGAGAGCGTACTTACCGCACGTCCTTAAAGTCATCCACAGATGTGAAAGTAAGGATATAAGTGCGAGGTATAGCTTGCTTGCCAAAGCCGGGGATTGCATCTTGGCAGATGGCCGAGCAAAAGAGGCTATCAGCTTTTTTGAAGAAGTGTCTATGTGGCAGGAGAGTCAGCACTATGGTGAAGAACATCCTGATCGACTATTAACCCAGCATGCACTCGCAGAGGCGTATGATTCAAACGGCCAGCTCGAGCTGGCCCTGCAAATTTTCAAGTGTGGCATTACGATCCTAGAGAGAACGGCGAATGAAGAAGATCGCTTGCGACTAGCATACCAGTATTCTTTGGGGCAAACATATAGATCAAATGGCCAAATTAAGGAGGCTATGAAACTCCTCGAGCACGTGGTGACGGTACAAGAGAGGAAGTGTGATAAAGAACATCATGATCTACTAGGATCCCAGCAGGCACTCACAGAGGCGTGCTTATCAGACGGCCAGATCAAGCGAGCCGTGCAAATCCTCGAGCATGTGGTTACAATACGAAAGAGGACGCTTAATGAAGATGATCCTAATCTGCTGTGGTCCTTTTACGCACTCGCAAAGGCGTATAAGTCAGATGGCAAGATTAAACTAGCCGTTCAAATCTTCGCGCATGTGGTTGCAGTACGAGAGGACACGCTGGATGAAGAAGACCCTCAACGACTATCGTCCCAGCATGCACTCGCAAAGGCGTATAAGTCAGACGGCAAGATTAAGCTCGCCGTGCAAATCTTCGAGCATATAGTTATGGTCCGAGAGAGGACGCTTGATGAAGAGACAACTAAACGACTGTCATCCCAGAAAGCACTCGCAAAGGCGTATCATCTGAATAGACAGATTAAGGAGGCTGCGCATATCCTCGAGCATGTGGTCAAGGTACGAAAAAGAATGCTTGATGAAGAACATCCTAAACGACTATCGTGCCAGCATGCACTCGCAAGTGCGTATTAATCAGATGGCCAGATTAAGTCAGCCGTGCATATCCTCGAGCAGGTGGTTACATTACGGAAGAGGACGCTTGATGAAGAACATCCTAAACGACTATCGTCCCGGCATGCACTCGCAAGTGCGTATCGATCAGACAGCCAGATTAAGCAAGCTGTGCAAATACTTGAGCATGTGGTTGCGGTACGGAAGAGATCACTCAATGAAAATAATCATGATCTACTAGCGTCCCAGCATTCGCTTGCAATAGCATATCGATCAGACGGCCAGAGTAAGCTAGCCGTGCAAATGCTTGAGCATGTGGTCACAGTACGACAGAGGACGCTTAATGAAGAACATCATAATCGACTATCGTCTCAACATGCTCTCGGAATAGCGTATCATCTAAATAGACAGATTGAGGAGGCCGTGCAAATCCTCGAGCACGTGGTTGCGATAAAAGATAGGACGCTTGATGAAAAACACCCCTCTCGACTGGCGTCTCAGAAAGCACTCGCAAGGGCGAAGAAGGCAGAGGCTAAGAAGGATGCGAAAGCGAAAAAGAAGTTGAATAAGATGGAGACCACAAATAACAAATTAGCTAGTCATTAATTCCCCGACCTCAGGAGTTAGTCCAGCTGCCCTTCAGAATACAAAGACCAGCCTTCTTAAACCTCCCCCGATACCGCCTTTTATGACCAGGGAAGAAATGTTGCAAATAGAACCTGTTTAGTATACGCCTTGACTCTCGCCTTACGAACTAGACACTCCTTAGTCCCATAGCGGCGTCACTGGCGTGTACGGTCCATTATAATACATGGTAACATACGTGGGCAAGACTTTTCAAAGAGCTAGCTTTGCGTAGTCAAACAAGTACTGGGGATTGGAGTTGAGCATTGAGGAAAGTGGGTAAAAGCGCGAGGCGATCTTACAAAATGTACAATGCAACCTGTGTTGATCGACAACCTTGATGGCAATGTGATTACATAAGCTTGTAGATCTTCCGCCAAGCTTGACTAGGAAAAAGCAAAAGAAACAAAGAACAGGACTCGTGAGAGCCCCTGAAATGGTTTTGTGATCTCAATATTGGAAATCATTTCTGGTATTGGGAGAGTATGCGGATAGTCTCGGATTAATAGATTGTTTGATTTGTAGTATTTTTGCCGAGGGTGGGTCAACAGGGTCTGGCGATGAGGGGATTCTGAGGGTTTTCAGGGTTTAGCACCCTAAGATGAAGATAAATATCAACGAAATATTATTTCTCAGCATTGAATTTGACGACGCATTTGAACGAGAAATCATGATATAGAATGTAGGCCTGATCAGTGGGTTCAGTGTATGGAGTTATAAATAGGCCTGATGTCTCACATGCCTTGACAGCCACCATGGCCAGTTTGGGCTTAGCCCCGCAATACATTTCAAACACCCTTTTCTTCCTCCTCACCAACTTGGCTTTGAATTATCTCTCGCTTCTTGCTCATGTCGCTCGTTTGACTGCATCACTCGCTGCTGGTTTTGCTTGAAATTCGTTGGCCTTTGAGCCCTTTTGTTCCCCACACAATCAGCCCATTCTCCGGTGATCGACAGACTTCAGGGTCCACCAGATCGTCCGGCGTGTCGGTTTTTTCTCGTCCTCCACATCGTTTAGGTCGCTCGTCTCTTCAACAATCAGTTTTCACCGTTATTCTTGCCAAGCCAAAGAAGATTGCAGGCCTTCCCTTCGACGAAGGTGGCGGTCTTTCGATCACCAACAGGAACCATCTCCACATTGTCAATCGGTGCAAGGGGTTGTTGATTCGGCTCTTTTTTTCGATCAGGGGGATCTTCCCTCTCCTATCAGTTTCCTGAGCTTCTTTTTCCAATCGCCCGGTATCATTCACGACAACCGTCATCATGCGGTCTATTTTGAGCATTCTGTACACTTTTCTTCTGCTGGGGACCATCGCCGCAGCTTGGCCCTGGTCGAATTATGGGGAGGGATTTGGAGGCAATATGTTGGATAGACGTGCAGGTACGTACGGTTTACTCTCGGGTTGTTCGAACACGCTGACTTTGTCCCTTAGACGACTCCACGTCAGCTTCGACTTCCGAACAAACAAGCTCAGTCGCTTCCCAAACTTCTGCCAAGTCCTCCAGCGAGACCGATGCCTCTACCAACACCAACACCGGTGCCTCTACCAACACCAATACCGCAAGCGATGTAACAACCAGTGGCTCCACCACCACCGGTACATCCAAAAACACCAAGACAAAATCATCCACCACCACATCGTCGGTCTCGATCAACCCGGCTGCTGCCGAGGGTGGCATCTCCATGCTCACCCCAGACTCCACTACGACAACCTACTACAAGATCGGGCAGAACATCACCTTCGTCTGGAACTACACATCCGTCACCGTGTCCCCTACAGCCGTGGACGTTGTGGCATCCTGCAGCTTGAACAGTGTCACCTACACTGTGACTAAGAACATGAGCATGGAGGCCACCGGTACCGCCATCTGGGACACGGGTGAGTATGAGAAGACCGCAACTATCCCATTGTTGACTGCGAGCTACACTCTCTTCGTCTACGACGCGGACAAGTCTCTCAGCGACACTGCCAGCGCAGGCTACCTCGGTTCCAATATTGGATATTCTTTTGGAATGTACTTTACCCAAAGTCCAACATCACTGAGTGGTTAGTTTACCTTTCCCATCGATCTCTTTATCTGGTTCAAAAACTTAACTAACAACTCATTAGGATTCTTCTGTGTCACTTGTAATGGTGCCTTATCTGACACGAACCGCCAAGGACTCAAATTCGTCCTCGGCATGGCCATGCTCACAGTCCTATCCTTCACGTGGTTTGCGGGCAGCTTTGGCCTCTTCTCTCTTTAAGGCCGCCTTTGTGGAGGTTAGAGCGACATGACATTCTTATGGATATATTCTTGGTTTAAGGTGTTATCCATTTCTTGACAGCGAAACATTACGATTAATAGCAAGAAAAGGGCGTTCTTTGATTTTCGGATATAGTGACTTCGGGATGCATTCATGTTTCTTAAACTTTTGATTTTTTTTTCTTTCTTTTCACTGGAAAAATTGGCATCAAGTTCATACTTTACTTAATGGCCATCACATTGGATGTAATCTCCACTAGGACAGGGATCTGAAATTTTAGATAATGTACTTACTCAAATAGATGTCATTCTTCTATTACTTGGACCGCGTAGACATCAAAGTCGAGTATCAACTCTAATATAGTAAGAAATCCCATATTGTCTGCTCCCTGTCATCTAGACATCTGCTTCTTTGGGCCCCTGGTGAGATAGTTATGACAAAAGCACTTCACTCTTAATCGCTGCAGCTCGATTCCTGCTTGATACTGCTTCTTACCTGGGCTGACTCCCTGCACACCACCTAGCTGATGCGAAACCTCAATGGATCATAATTTTACCCGCAGCCTCCTTGTTCATTGTTTAAAGTCTTTCTTTTGGACCTTTCTTTCGGATAAGACAGTATTGCCAGCTGTAAGTAAAGAGAAAAAAAAATCTCTTTGTCTGTGATGTTCTGTGATGTTTCGGGTAGGTCCTGTTTACATCCTTTCAACATTGGAAGATGGCATTGTCATGGCTGGATCTACAGAGTATTTGATAAACCAGGATTCTAACGTTGTTCTACTATGCTTCATGATTCCTCCACGCTGAATAATCCAGTCTGAACTGTCTTGTTAGAGAATAGAGACAATCCTGTGAATTCCATGCATGAGAAAGAAACAAAGAAAGGAAGAAGAGGACCCTCTAGTACGTGAACTATAGTTTGAAACCTCACCGAGAAACAATCAAGCATAATGTTGTACCGGCATAAAATAACAATAAAGCATCCATACATGTTTGATCACTTTTGTCTTGCTATATCAGTTTCCAACCTCCCCAACCAACCAACCCAGATAAAGTACGGTCCTTATCTTTATTTCTCTCTACTTCCCTATATTCTATCATATATTCCCAAATAAGCACCAAAATCAAAAGAGAAAGAAGAAACATGGCACCACAAGTCCAGACTCTAGGCTGGATCTGGCCTAAAGATCCCCGACCAGGAAATCCATCCAGCTGGCCACGACGATGGCGCTTCCATGATGTCCTCACGAACAAAGGACCCGATATATATGTCGGTGTTATCGGTGACAGGACAAAGTCCTCGTCTTCAAGATCTGGATCCCCGTCTCTAGCAGGAGGGTTGACACCCTCAACAACGCCATCTACCGGAAGCAAACGGTCACCGCAGAGGACGAACTGGGATCGATGGGAAGAGGTTTTACAACCAAAGTCCACTAGTTCCGCTTCCGCTTCCTCATCCTCTTCCTCTTCCTCTTACTCTTCTTGGGCTACTACTTCCATTTCGACTTCGACTTCTACATCAGGCGAGGGTGGTTCCAAATCTAAATCCAAATCCAAATCCAAGCCCAAGATTGAAGTACCATGGGCCCGTCGTAATGTCGATGAGCGCTACGATTACCGTCAACGGAAATATACCATTCCGGACCTGGGAACGTGGAGTCGAGTCGAGTATTGCACTGCGCGGGGGAAGGGGGGATGGGTGCGTCGTAAAAAGGGGACGGAGAAGCATTATGTGCCTAGGCGGTATTGGGATCAGAACGGGAATGAGTATCCTGCCAATTACTGGCATGATATTATTTATGGTGAGCATGACGATCATGAATTCATGGATGGGGAGTGATTTTATGGAGGAATGGGGTTCAAAAACGGGGGCGTGATGATTTGCATTTTGGTATTCCGATTGTGTTGCTTTTGATCCTTTCTTTAATCTTCCTTTGGTTTCGGAGTGCCTGTTTAAGCGCAGCTCGGATGAAAGGCGTCGAAGGTGAAGAGACGAGGCTTGTCGTCTGTTGAGGGTTGAGTGGATTGTGCACGACGGATTGTTGGGAGTTGGGCGGCGTTGTTGGTGAGCTGTCCACACTTGATACAGGGTATTTGCTTGATATCTGCATATGAAGCGATCATGTCCTAAGAAAAGAGTTAGAACAAATACAGAGACGACCATTGTCCTTTTTTCCTTTGTGATTGACCGAGTTTAAGTACGTACCAGTAAGAAAGCAAGATCCCATTTGCGCAGTCGGGAGTTCAAGCATTCAAGGACAGCTTGCTCAAGTTTTGTCGTAGACCGACCTGGTACCACTCTGCTCGATACCTGCCACCCAGACACAGCAGACGAATTGTAGTCCCGCACACCCGCAACCAGGAAGACCATCCCGGCTCTTGAAAGCGCAATAGCCAAAGAAGTCTGATTTTGTCCCTTGATGACACGAACGCCGGGAACGTTGCGCTGTTCAAATCTTTCAATGACGGCAGTCCATTCTCCTTCCGACGATAAAGCCTTTGTCCGTTCGGCGTCTTCCTCTTCCCGTAACCGCTCGTCCTCCTTAGTCTTCTCAGCCGTGGTCAGCTCAGCAAGGAGAACATCGTAATCCTTCTCCCACATGCCGGTGGGCTGGAGGATTTGGCCATTGGTCTCTCTCAGGCGCGCCTCAATATGAGCCCAAACAGGCTTCATCTCCGGACCGCGCCACATGGACTGGAACTGTTCAAGGCTGGCAAGTCGAGCGTGAGCTGCTTGTTCAAGATCATTGCGCAGAACTGCCGGTGTCTCGGCGGCGGGGCTTTTGGTCGAGACCGCGTTTGAGCTTGATATTGGGACTATTGGTTCTAAGAGTCCAGCTGGGACGAACTGTCGAATTTCGTGGATCTGGCAAGTGTTAGTCTTGGGTCATAGTCTTGTTATACATCTTGCACTCGCCTGGGATGGAGGCATGAGTAGAAAGGTAATTTGCGTAAAGTGCGCAACACACTCACCTTACGCTCGAGCTCTTGGAGCTTTGCTAGTGACGACACGAGTTGGATCTCAGACTCCCAGTTGACGGGTTTGGCGTTGCCATTGCCGGACTGGATTGTGCCTTGCATACCGGCAGCTTGCCTTTCAACTTTCGTAGGGACAGAAGTAGCGGTTGGATTTGCCGCAGTGGCAGATGTTGGTGCGGTAGACATGATGTGAGAAAATCGGAAGGATACCCTTCAGGCCGACAGGCCGTTTCTTTGATCGAGGATTCGTCTTGACACAACAACCAAAGCTTTTCGAACAGATTATAAACTTGCGGGGCCCCGCAAACCGGATATAGTAGCCTGGGTTGGGGATTTATGGCAAAGGGCCTAGCCAAGTGAAGTGATTAAGGTTTTTGAAGAGCTCCAGTGAATTGGCAGCGAATTAATGTGGCCGAATTAGTGCAAGGTGTATTCAATATTCCAAAGTGGTTAAAGGAACGGAATCGGGCTCCAGAACCCTCGTCTTAATTGGTTGTTGGCGTTATTCACTTCGACGCCAGGCGAATGCGAGGGAGATGCGGGAGACAAAGCACAGCCACATTCGCTATCTCAGCACTAGCCCCAGTGGCTGATGATGTGGCCTGGCAAAACTAAAGCGGTGGTGAATATTCCGCTAGACCAGATCGGGCGTTGATGACTGTAAATTCAGGCTTGTCCGCCTGGTCGCAATGGGCTAATCTTCAGTCAAACCTAAGAAGTGTTCTACGAAAGCAATGGGAGTATTCACGGTGCTCATGATACTCTATAAATCAGTTTCGTGATTGTAGGGAAAAAATTCTGTCATCTTACTGCGTCAGATTTTTGCAGAAATACGCAAACAGTTCGAATATCAAAGTCTCTCACTGTTTTACTTCTAGAATGGTTGTATATTATCACCGTGGTCTCAATTAAGGACATGGGACATTGTCTTGGGCTGAAGTTGAATTCCAAGGTATTAATTATCTCTTGGACATCATTTCATCTCGGACCGGATCATGCACCATTGTCTTAAGCTATGATACCCCCTCGAGCAGAAGACTCAATGGAAACTCCAGGATAAGAGAAACATAGACTTTCTTCCGTTTGAAAATAATTGAATCGATGTGTATCAGGTTACAACACTTGCCATTCTTGTTTTGAATCATATTGTAATTTGCACCTTGAACAAAGAATACTTGCACACGTTGGCGATTTGATAATAAACCATTAACATCCAATACTTGTCCGGCAATGTCTCAAGCTATGATGTACCTTTGTTGGAAATTTACGTGGACTAGAACCATCTCCAAGGAATACGTTTCTTCTCAGGCATATATAGAATCGACCTCATTCAGCTCGATGATGTTTAACCCAGACAAGCCTCCCACATTACAGATATCATCAGTGACCAACTTGAAATCTTTATTTACTCATGTAGGTTCCTCAAATGAATTCTGTACCAACCCCTCACCAAGAACAAAGACGAAAGAAAAACATGGCTGACCACGACACCACTGCTGAAGCCACTCAGTCAGCCTCCCCCATGCCCATCCAGAGAAACCGCTGTGGAGAGACATGTCAAAGATGCTTTCTTCGGATGGAAAAATTCCCGGATCACCACTGTGTCTGGAGTGAGGGCCGCAAGAGATGCCATTACTGTGGAGATGTCGACCACCACTGCATTTCGGTAAGTGCAATTGTATGAATCCATCGACGCAAATATTTTGAGCTCACTCATTTATAGCTTCCCGAGGAGTTCCAGGATGAGGCCAAGCAGGCCATGCTGGGACCAACCAGTGAGCTTCCTAACTTTGTTCGGGTCATTCGCCGGAAAATAAGCAACCGCACCAAAAGGATCAACCGAGAGAGAGCATCAGGGTCAGCTGCTGCCACTCCTGCTACTGAGACCGAATCCGAGAATGGGGATGAGGATAATGACAAGGACGAAGACTATGACACGGATTTCGCACTCAACGAGCAGCTTTGCAGCTCCGATGAGGCATATGAGAACTCTGAGATGGATGCCGCTTCAGAGGAACAACTTCAAAGCTCTCTTACTTCAGCTGCAGAGCATGAAGACAGTGAGATAGATGTGGCAGCCGAGGAGCAGCTTCAAGGCTCTCTTGCTGAAGAGGTTTGGGAACTGGAAGTGAAGACAGAGACAGTTTCATGGCATAGTCAGGCCCAGTCAAAACTATGTGGACGATGGGAACGCAAATACTGGCATATTGAGTGAGCTGAAGTCACATCTGTGGTTTCGATACATATCGGTTTGTATGTTGAAGAGTGGATTTATCATAGATTTGTTATGTAGGTGGACGGAGTTGTTCAATTGATGTTTACATAATTCTAGTCATTCAAAGGTTGCTGTAACTCTAGTTTCCCTACCTCAATTGGTATATAACATTTGAATTCATGTCGTGCTCAAGATTAACACTATACCACACATCCTGATCTGATATCTGATCAGGTGTGGTTGCACCTTCCTGTAATAGAACATTCATTCCAGTCCAGGTAAACCAGTCACCGGGAATACCCTTAATCCGCGAAAATCTACCACATCAGGAAGCTGCAACCCCGGTCGGATGTTGCCGATCGGCACTCATTGAGTTCCCTTGTCAAACCAGCGCGTGGCTTGCCAAAACCAGCGCCATGACCCCTGCCGTGGGCCCTCAGTTACCCCCACACAGCTACCTCTCGCCCACATTCCGCGTAAGTGGCATCTCCAGATTCCCCAGAGAGAATGACAGGGTCCACGGTGGGCCCTGAACAAGCGACATCGATTGGACTGTGCGAAACGCTATTCTGCGCGACGATGCGGTTCCGGCTGAATATGGCCCGAACAGGAGCTTGTTCCTGACGCCGACGGACAGGTATAAGACGCCGGGTTGCCCTTGAACACCGATATGGGGATTTGCAAATACCAGAGACTCTTCAGAAATTAACCATTATGCGCTCCTGGTTTGGACGGGGCAAATCTCTTCAGGCTGCCGTCACGGCATGCTGTCTCGTGGCATTCATCTTGTTTGGATATGATCAAGGGGTCTTCAGCAGCATTGTTACCAATGAAGATTGGATAAGACAGTTCAACTATCCCAATGACTCTGAAGAGGGGATTATCGTGAGCTGTTACAATCTGGGCTGTCTTTTGGGATGTTTCAGTAAGTCAGACCAACACTCACAGACTTTCCATACTGACAAGGCCAAGTCAATTTCTTTGTGGGAGAGACTCTTGGTCGTCGGAGAACGATGTGGTTCGCAATGGCAGTAGTTATTGTAGGCGCAATTCTGCAGACTACTGCGTTTACAGTGCCCCATTTGGTGGTCGGAAGACTTGTCACCGGTGCGGGAACAGGGATTAAGACATCTACTGTGCCGATGTAAGTCCGAAACGGCTTCATGCTCGAAAACGTCTTGACTGAAATATGCTAACCTCTATTAGGTATCAAGCAGAAATGTGCGACGGCAAAACACGAGGTCGACTCATCTCCTCCGAGGTTCTATTCACCGCCGTTGGTATCTGCATCGCATACTGGTTTGATTTCGGCATGTCATACGCCGGGGGTCCGATTGCCTGGCGTCTTCCGATCGCTATTCAAATAATATTTGCTATCTTCGTCATTGTGCTAATATTCGGTCTACCGGAATCTCCTCGTTGGCTCATGAACCACGGGCGAGAAGACGAGGCCTTGGAGGTTCTCTGTGCAGTTTATGACCTAGAAGAGGATAATGAGTACATCGTCAAAGAGCGCCGAGCGATCCAGTCTGCCATTGAACAGGAAAGCTTTGCCAGCAAGCAGTCCATGTGGAAGATCTTCCGTAACGACGAAGTCAAGACAGGTCAAAGAGTTCTTCTTGCATGGGGAATGCAGCTCATGAATCAAGTAGGAGGAATCAATATGATCGTTTATTACGTGCCGAGTAAGTACTGTCGGCTTATTCACTGGGCTACAAAATCTGACTGGCCTGTTCCCTTCTAGCTGTCTTGCAAAAGAATGTTGGACTTACTGGAAAGCTCCCTTCAATCTTGGGTGGATGCATCGAAGTCATGTTCATGATAGGCTCTCTCCTTCCAGCCTTTATGTTGGATCGCATGGGCCGGCGACGGACCATGATGATTGGATCTTTCGGGTTGGGTGTGTGTATGCTCATGATCGCAGCTTTATTGTCGCAGGTTGACGAGCCCAACGGAAAGAATTACGCCTCAGCCTCGGTTGCGTTTTTCTTCTTGTATATGCTCATCCATGGCATGTCTATCAACTCTGTACCTTGGGTATATGTCCCAGAAATTCTGCCGTTGGAAGCTCGAACCAAGGGAACGGCCATTGGTGTCAGTTCTAATTGGCTGTGGAATTTCACTGTGGTAATGATCACGCCTGTCATTATCAACCGCATCCAGTGGAAGGCATACTTGATCTTCATGATCACCAACTTTATTTTCATCCCGGTGGTTTATTTCTTCTATCCCGAGACCGGCAATCTGCGTCTGGAGGATGTTGATTTGATCTTCTCCCGGGGTGGAGACCCAGTTAAGCAGGCACGAATGATGGCCGCGGAACTCGAAGCCCACGGCCGGATTGAGTCCGAGGAGCGAATTGACGAGAAAGAAATTGATAGCATCGGAGTGGAACACATCTGATGAGATGCCGTGGAACTAATACTAGATATTTACGTACTAAGACTACGGTTGGTACGATGTGGCAATCCTGGATGCGTCTTCTCTCGAGGTCTACCTTGTACATAGAACAAAAATAAAATATAAGCTCAGATTTAATATGAACTGCACATTCAATTTCACAACACCGGAATATTCTCACGGTCAAATCTCAAATCAAATTCCAGACATCGCTTCCCCATAAAAAAACGACACCACAACTGCACCAGTAATCGCCTCGCTAAACAGCCTAGAAAATGACACAACCATCTAGTCAAGACCGAGCGGCCTTGGGAGGGTACTTCTTGCCATCCTTCTCGACCTGAGGAGTGCAGGCACACCACTCGCTCTCAGGCACTGAGTCCATAACGGACGGGATGTGGGCGCCACAGCCCCACCAAGACACCTTGTCTGTGAACTGATTAGCCATGGTCGGACGTATGAAATAACAAGAACTGCAAACTTACTGCAGGTGGAGCACTGAGCCTTCATGCACATTTTGAAGAGAGTTGTTTGGTATTTGAGAACAAATATGTATATGTGACCGTGGATGTAGGTATTAACGTAAGTATTGACGTAGGGATTTGACAAAGTAGAATAGATAACGGGGAGAGCGGGAAGTGCTGTTATATAGGTCGCTGTACTGGATTTTCTTTGACGGGTGGGGACTTCCTATTCTGGTTGCCGCCGCTTTTATGAGGGCGGTCAGACTCAGGCTCACTGAGTAATTTTCAGTCTGGGCTCAGGTTTACTGAGCAGCTTAAACCACGTGATAGGTCAGTGACATACAGTGATCATGATTGGCTGCTTACTGCCGTTGATTACTCATAGGCATTTATTGACCACCCAGTCTGCAGTATCTGGCCATATAAGCTATGAACTTTTCATCACACGCTAACATTTATCACCATAGTAAATGTAAAATAAACTGTTATTAACGGAATAAAATCTAATGATACATTTTGTGGTTGGCCATAGGGGGTATTTGGTTATTTCAAAACCGCCTGACCAGCCATGCAGGCGGGTTAATAATTTCGTAGCTTATATGGCCAGATACTGTACTTCCAGTCCATCCCCGAAGCAGTATCTGTTCCCCACACTGATTATAGACCTGGTGGTCAACGTACGTGTCCCTCGTCCCACGTGTGCCCACACAAGCAGAAACCATGATTACGTTCAAGAACCCTGATCTTGTCACCGCCTAGTTCGCTGACCGACCACTTACCAGGGTCATCGCTAACTAGTGCTTCACTTGAAACATACATCCATTCCAAGGTCACGCCCCATCCCACAGAACAAGCAGCGCGATGGCTAGGACCAAAGCCGCATCAATGTCTCCGCGTGCGAAATGGACTGCGCACAGGTACCGAGACCATGCAAACCTACCTGCGATTTTGATGGCAAGGAGGCCGACCAACCCTCAATCAATGGTCGTTCTTCCAGAATTTGCAATTCAGGTTTACAGCACCGTTCCCCTAGACTTGGAGTCTGAATTTGAAGCTCTTTGTCGATATCTCGCTTCGGAGACTCATGACTATCCTAATTCGTCCTTTGAGATCTATGGTCCCCAGCCTGATGTCTTCGCCTGCATGGAACACCAGAGACGCGAGATTTTTCACCGAAAGAAAAATTTACCCGGCGAAGGTTTCTTCCCTGGTATTGCCAAAGTGGCGCCCTATAGCAATCAGGCGTTGAGTTCTTCAGTCTTGATTTACAGCGTATTCTTTCGTAGCCTATGTATCCCATGAACAGAAATGCAAAGTCACGCGTGTTGTTTGTTGAAGTGAGTTCCTGCGCTCCGCGAAGCATCTGTTGATTCAATGAAGGTCTAGCTTCGCGGTATGTTGAAAGCCTCTCACACGATTCCACCAATAAGAAGTCGATGTAGGACACCCTAGCTGCTGATCAGAGTGCCAACCGCCCGATCCTGACTTGATACTTCTGTTTTGGTCTTCGACATAAGCTCCCGCATCTAGCGAGACCAATCCAGGCCGGGTCTTTCTCTTATCTCCTGCTCTGTCGTTTCTAGCCGCATTGAGTACCATGTCTTCAGAGATGAGAATGCCTTCTCCACGATTGTCAAACAGTACGCTTAGCCCAGCAAGATCAAAACCAGAACATTTTTTTGCGAATCCCAAGAGAAGAGACTCAGTAGCAGCTCACTTTCCTCCTGGGAGTTTAAGTTAAAGAGAGTCATTCTGGGGTGTGTCGATGTCTGTATTCCAATATGTTACTACCCTGCACTGTAAACCCCTTCTGACTAACTATAGACATATCAGGAATCGACACCAAAAACTAAAAGCATTGAGCACCGAAAATAGCGGCCTTTCGACCTAAGTGATCACAAGATCTCTTTAATGCCAGTGCAATTTGTCCATCCGTTCATAGTAGCTGGCATCCGTTTCACCATCTTCCTTTGGTGTGTCGACAGCCTTCGTACAAATTTTAATGCATGAACCCATAGCATTAGTTCTGCGGACCGCGTCGCACCAGTTGTCCACTCTGTATTTATGGCAGAGGTCACACGCTGTGGATTGTTCTTCACAATGGTCGTTGTTGTAGCATCCAAAATTCGAGCATACTACCCGTTTAGTGACCTGGCTCGTTAAGTCATTGCCTTATAAGTTATAAGCCTCTATCACTACTGAATGTTTGTCTGTATCTCACCTATTATCTCATCTAGATTGTAGGTCACTAGCCAATCGCCAGCAGGCTCATGCTCAGGTAATTTGAGTTCTGGATTGGCCTTGTTCATCCCTTCGGCAAATAGAACCCTAGCGTAGGGAGGGTCGAATACGAATGTCGTTTCACCGGTTTTGAAATTTTTTATTTCTGCTGTGGCCGTAATCTCGTCTATAGCGAAGTACTCGTCTGGGACTGGTATACTTGCTCTCTCAATTTGATTCTTGATATGCTGAGCACTGTCATCATCGAAACGGGTATCGATAAAATATAATTGGTTTCTTCCGGCTGCTGCCACATATGGAGTATCTGGTGCGATAATCTGGAAGCCGCGTGGTGTTTTGATAAAACTTGGTACGTAGCTGCTACTTCTGTATTGCTCCTGATAGGTCGGGGAGCCATCGCACGGTTGGAACGAGCTTAGTATCATACTGATAAAGAGTAGAAAAAGCATAGTAAGTATTAATATAGGTCAAGTTTCCGTACACTATATCTGTGGGCACTCGACTGGAGCTTTATACTTACTCTTAAATATATACTCGAGTGCGGGGTATGGAGTACCGAGTAGAAATCAAGGACTATGGAGAGCATTGCCCTAGAGATCACAGAGTAGAGCGTTAGGTGAGAGCGAAGTAGGGTGGAATTAGATCTACGAAGCGTAGCTAGAGGATGTAGATCAGGCCAAGACCTTCCTACAGGGCTACGAAGTACGGAAAATAAGTTCATTGTAACGCAATCACGGACTACCAACGGAGTGCGCAAAGATAAAAGTAACGCATCATGTGTTGTATGGCTTGAGAATAGATTGCAACATTCGAAATGTTGGAGCCTGGCGAGAAAATAAGGTTATCTAGCTGATGTAGGAGTCGATACGACGTCGACTACAACATACCGGGGGGTAATGGGCCCATCGTGGAGAAGCCATTCAGTATATTATTTATATCGCTTTTCATTATGCACAACTCGGATTAGACCTTATGCTTATAGCACAGGCCTTTACTACGACGATCATCGATAATATTCCTTATGAAATGACAATCAGCTTTGAATTCCGTTCAGCATCCCAATCCCCAGGTCTAGGTGAGATTCTAGCGTCGCACCAGGATCTCATGAAATCTCGACCGGTAGCAATAGGAGCTACCCACCAAGGCAGTCGGAGGTTCCCGCAGGATCGAAATGAAAATTACATTTCGACGATTAGGGAACCATACCGGACCTTTTTTGTCATTCTCGATCGCCTTGATTTCCTTACTGCACCTGGTGTTCTTTTTTTCCTGACAGATGGAAACGAAATTACAGAAGAGGCGATGCAGGAAATGCACGGGCCCAAGGACGAACCTGGTGACTACGCGGTATACCAGGTCTGGCGGAGCGCTGGAATGGCTGAGGTTGCACGGAGATTGGCAATGATCCCTTCGCATGTACCTAATGTAGTGGGGAACCCCCTGTTACTTGATATTACGGATGAGACTGGATGAGGTTTTTCCGAGCTGTATCATGACACCTGATTTTCAGTACGCTGGTTATGCTGGGCACGGGTAGTATATCTAGCACCTCGAGGATAGTATTGAATAGCACGCTTCTACCTCTCTCATACAAGCACGCTTCTACCTCTCTCATACACATATATGGGTGGTGGCCCATGGGTCTCTCGTACAACCTGCGGTAGCAACTGGTGTTGTTGTTGTGCTGCTGAATCGACCAGCACATCTTCGAGTGTGCTGCCAACGAGCGTTCCCTATTAGGTAGCTCGCGCGTGCCATTGGCCTTCTCTGGAATGCGTCAGTCAGCGAATCACAACACTCAGGATAGGCTCACTAAGCATGAGCATGAGCTTGCGGAAGGCTCGGTGATCGGACATCTGCGCCTAAGGCCGTGCTCAGATCTACTTAGGGAGCAAAAGCGGCGGGAGTGAGCGTCTGCAATCTTAGTCATGAACGCCGATGATGAAGCCCGAAAGCCCGATCTCGTATCAATGATCCCCTGGTGCCGGCATAACTGGATGTAATTTAATATAGATATGGATGTTTACGTTAAGACTGCTTTGCTTCTACTCACTGTATTGTAGAAATGGTGATCGTAAAATGGAAATTACTCAAGCGAATTGGCCATTGGTGGGGCAAAACGTGGGGTGAAACCCGAGCTTTTGACTCCGATCATCACCGGAATGCAAGTCCAGCACCATATTACAGGGATAAGCCAAGATTCCTCACAGTGCATAATCAAACTCCTTCGTCCCTAAAAACAGGAGGTGCAGACATCTCAGCAACAGCTACAATGACTGTCATCGCCGTAGCCGGAGGATCGGGAGGGGTGGGAAAGACCCTTGTCGAGAGACTGGTTCAAGAACCCAAATTCAAAGTCATCGTGCTCTCTCGTCAAGTAAGGATCATTTGCACCCTTGCAAGAGACAATTACTAATCGAATTCAAGTCGGCCCAAGAATCCGCTTTTCCTGAAATCCCGATTGTGCAAATCAACTACGATGATGTTCAGTTGATAGCGAAGACCCTTGATAGTCACAATGTTCACACCATCATTTCTGCTATTGGTCTTATCTCCGACGAGACCAGCCAATCTCAATTAAACCTCATTGATGCAGCTGAATTATCTACGACAACCAAGCGATTCATTCCGAGTGAATTCTCGTTCATTCAAACAGCAGAGTGAGCAGAAAGCTACCCCTCGCGGTGTTCAACCCGCTAATATTTCGATGACAGTCTTCTTCCGATAGATCCCAGTATTCAATACTGGCTTGATGCCGCCAACCGTCTGAAGAATAGTTCGTTGAAGTACACCCGTGTCATCCCGGGTTACTTCATGGACTACTGGGGCATGCCGCACGTTCAAACCAATCTGCAGCCCTTCACTTTCGGAATCAACATCGCCAAGCGCGAAGCCGCTATCCCCGGTGATGGAAACGATGTGATCTGTATGACCTACACGTACGATGTGGCGAACTACGTGATCAAAGCCCTCGATCTCGATGAATGGCCTGAATTTAGCATAATTGTGGGTGATGAAGTCACCTATAATCAGATCTTGAGCATGGCGGAAGAAATCACAGGTAACATAATCATCCACTCTCTAGAAAGTTAGGATATTCACTAATGCCTAACAGGGACGAAGTTCAAAGTGACGTACGATAGCATTGAGCAAATCAACACAGGGGATGTTACCGTACCACCGAGTCTGGATGATACTGAGAGTGATTCAATTGAGGAGCTGAAAGAGGTCACAGCGCTGTGTAGCCGGCTCGTTGTGAATGGTGTCTTCCAACTCCCCAAGGAGAACAGGCTCAACACCCGATTCCCGGATGTGCGACCTATTACGATGAGAGAATTACTGGAGAAAAGCTGGAAGGGCAGGTAAACCGCAAATCAGAATTCACTTCAATTAAAGCTGCATAATAGAGAAATGTTCCATGAACATTGCGTATCTCGAGAAGCTTGGTAGTTGGCCAATATGCGCGTCCGTTCACAAAAGCCACCGACAGAATTGAACTAAGCTACTCAGCACAGCAGACCGGGGTTGACGACCCCGATACACACGTTGCGACCGGGAATGAGATTCGAGCACCAAGGATTGATATCTGGGTTCCAGCACAGCAGCTGGTTCATGGTAAAGGTGTTCTGGCTTTGGGAGATGATGTCCCAGCATGTATCTCCGTGTTGCACCATATAGAACTGGTTGCCTGGATTTAAAGCATGAGATTGGGCATGGGTTGGAAATGTGTTTGGATCAACTAACAACGAGGCACATAGCCGTTTGGAGAATCGTTCATTCTTTCCGTGTTCTGGTCTACGGGGACAGACAGGGCTAGACACGCGAGGCCTAGCCAGACAACAGCTCGGGTGTATGAGTGAACCATGGTGGTATTTGATCGGCTGAGAAGAGGCGAGCCGAAATAGATGCTCAGTAGCGAATTAATAGTGAAGATGTTAGTTATAGAACGATTCACCATGAGCTCCTGCTGCGGCTGCTTTTATACCTGAAGACTAACCAATGCACGGATCATCCAACCCCCACCCTCTAGGTCTTTGCAAGGGTTCGATAGCTAAAATCGAACTTTGCCTCATTGTATGACCGTTACAGGATCGTGTCTCTCCAGTGGGAAATAAGCCACGGCGAGGTGTGTTCTAGTAGTTCCGTATCGTCACGCCCAGGTTACAGTGATTAGTCGTGCAACCATATATGCCACTAGAGAAAACATGTATCTCCAAGTCTCAGTTCACGTAAACAAGTGGCGCTTCAATAAAACCAAAATTATGAGGTATTTCGCGTCAGCCAGCCAATATACCAGTTTTCACTCTGTTTACACGCGCATATGTCTCGGGAAGACCGAGTATGGTTCCCATTTGTTCAACTGTTACATTGCGCCTGAAGGATAAACGATGGACATCTGTAGGGATACCGTTACCTCCTGCAGCGAAACCTGGCCTCCGATGCATGAATTTGGTAACACCTTCGCCCACTGAGGATGTTGCCATTGCACAAGCTTGGGGCATAAGCTCGGTGGTTCGCACGGGATCGATTGCGTTACTGCCGCAGTCTGTACCACATTTCGATACATTCAAGTACCAGCTAGGGTTTAAGGGATATTAGACTCAATTAAAGCTTTAGCAGCAGGATGAGCCCCAATTGGAATAGTCATATCTTTTGGCTTGGGATTACTGTGTACCACGAAAACGGTCATTCTGCATCGGAGTATCGATTTGCATGCTTGGATAGACATTCCTCTGATTTGTTGAATGATAGAGTGCACAGTCTTTGTACGTGGTTGCTTAGCGAAGCTTAATCTACTCATCTGATAGTTCCCGATCGACGGCGATGTCCGAGATAATTTCTGTTGGATCTAGAGCTGGCTTGAGTGAATTATAGAATGTGCATCATGCCATAGTCTGTTGGACTCAAATTATTGGCATGACGTTTCGGACTTGACGCCATAAATACTTGTGGCACTTGATTAAATTAAAAAGACTTGTCCTACTATTCAAATCTTCCATAACTGATTTTGGTCCACTTCACTAAGTTAACGTAGATTTCACTCTATCACTTGAATTCGATCCCACGCTGTGTGTATATGCTATACAGTACAATTTTCGAACCGCAATGCTTACGTCTTTCGGACCGAGTAAGCCTTGGTGTGCAAATGTTACAGCCAGAGTGGGGTAATGGATGGCCGTAAGCCAGACCCCACGTCCAACACAATAACACACATCCTTGGATAAATGTGTCCCATCTGAGAAACCAAGAATCCCCCATAAGATGTCATCACTTCCTACGATAGTTCTGGTCCACGGTGCCTGGCACACCCCAGCCAACTATTCCACCTACGTGAACGCCCTTCAGAAGCAGGGGTTCCAAGTCCATTGCCCCCGCTTACCTACAAGCAGCAACGCACGACCACCAACAGGATTCCTCCCCGAAGATATCGCCTGCGTGAAAGAACTAGTCAGCACACTCGTTGAAGATGGACAGCGTGTTCTTATGATCATGCACTCATACGGCGGCGCCGTCGGATCCAGCGCCGTGGAGGGCCTATCATTCTCGGAACGGAAGGCATCCGGAAAACCTGGCGGGGTTATTCATCTACTGTACCTGTGTGCATTTATCCTTCCCACTGGGTACTCTATGTGGAATATTGTGCAGGAAGCCAAGTTCGAAGGAGTGTTGGATGAGTATATGGAGACCACGACTGATGGTTTGACGATGCCTAAAGAGCCGGGCCTTTCTTTTTTTAGCGGAAGAGTGGATCAGGCTATTGTTGACAAAGCAGTGGAAATGATGGTCTGGTTCCCTTGGCGGGTTTTCAAGGATACGACGACTGGGTGCGCTTGGAGAACGATTCCTACCACTTATATTCGCACATTGCAGGATTTTGGGGTTCCGGCTGTTTATCAAGATATCATGTTGGCCAAGGTGCAAGAGGAGGGTGTTGAAGTGAAAACTGAGGTTTACGATGCGGATCACAGCATTTTCATTACTATGGAGAAAGAGATGGTACAGGCTGCGATTAATGCGGCTACCGATGAGAGAAACACGGTGTGAAAATGAGGATATTATTCACGTTGAAGTATTAGTGGCGTAAACAGAGCCTGGACAAGACATGACATGTGTATATCTCAAGTTTATCATCAAGAAACAGCCAAGACAGCAACTGCCCAGGGGTCCATCTTGACTGAATACGTCCCATTCTCGCTATGAACCTTGGTGGTTTCCGTCTCAATTTCCATCTGATATGGTTGGTTACCTTGAAACTGTGACCCAGAAAGCATTTCCAATCTCCCTGAGCTTGTTTCAGAGATGCTGACGGTAACGTTCTGTTCCGTAGTTCCGTAGTTCGCGAGTTTCACATAATATTGTGAATTCGTCTTCGTGGCTGTCCAATAGAGAGGTCCAAAGTCCGCCGACGAATTAACCTGAAGAACCGTGTCTCCTTTATTTGAAGCAAACATTTTCTGAACGTAATAAGACGTCGACGGCGTAATTGATCCGGGAGTTGAATTGAACCCATAAAGCGTCGGCTGAGGTTTTATACAAATAATTAGTCTGGTGTAAGCAAAGTTTAGTTCGATATAACTTACCGACCAGGCTACCAATCCAAAATGCTCCAACATAGGCGCATAAGCTGCCATCGTGACGATATCACTGTTTCGTTCCATGCCCATCATGTAGATAGCCTCACTGCAGCTGCCTTGCATATATGACCAATATGTACCCTCTGCGTTAGATGTATTGCGACATCCGTACTCGCCAACCATGACCGGTTGATCTCGAGGCTGGTTGTCGAACTGATTGAACAATGCCACGAAGTCATCCGGCATACGATACAAGTGCAGGTCAATGATGACACCCGTAGGTAGCGGTGAAGGTAGACAGGAGTAGTCGCCATTCGAAGCAACAAGTGTGATATTGGGATATTCGTCATGGACAGCCTTGTAGATCTGGTTGAAGCGATCGGGATAAGTATCACAACCGCCTGTGAGGTCATCTTCGTTTCCGATTTCGATATAATCGATCTTCCATGGCTCCTCGCGACCGTTCTGGGCCCGTTGATTTCCGAAATCAGTTGATGTGTTACCGAGGAGATACTCCAGTTCGTTCATGATATCATCGACGAAGGGATGAAGGTCGGAGCCTGAAACAATTCCACCGTATGATTTGCCTGCCCAGAGAGCTAGCAATGGTGTCATTTCCATGTCCTCACACCACCATAGATACTCGTCAAGACCCAGCGCATCGGTGTTGGGATAGAACCAGTCGCTATTTCGTCCCGGTCGGTCAACTAGAGGTCCGATAGTGCTGTTCCACTTCCACCGGTTGTCGACCTCTAGACCCTCAATATTGTTCCCTCCTGGGAATCGAAGGAATGTAAAGCCAACTTTCTCAAGGAATGTTGCCAGATCTTCTCGCAGTCCATTCTCGCGGTCTTGATATTTTGGCGGGAATAGCTGAATATACCCAAAATTCAATGAGCTTCCGGCAACTTTCGAGCCATCAAATGTCAAATGCCACTCATTTACTTCATCAGCGGATAAAGTGGAGTTAAAGGTCGTCTCAAATTGAGTAAATTTAGCATCTGTACTTTCCACAGTCAAGTTGTGGTCGGCATAAACGATGCCATTGTTCGATCCAACAAGCTGAAGATTGATCTTCCCTGAGTAGTATCCCATCATCCAGAATGAACTGGTGTATGTGGAATTATGAACCGGGACTCCATTATAGCCTGTGTTCGCAAAACCAACATATTCCGTTGTATTCTCGGGAACTGAGACAGAAAGCGAAGACGTAATGGCATCGCTAACAGGATGGTTCTGATCTTGGGAGATAATCGCCGCTCCTACCGGTGCGTATGCTGTCAATCCAAGGCTGTCTCCCTGGAAGCCATTATTCTGAAGTAGCTGTCCGTGGATTCCACCATCACCTGTAAAAATGTGTTAGTAACACCCGTGGACTGGGGTGAATTAAAGTGTCGTACCTGAATGATCCATTTCCTAGATTAAAGTTAGCGATTTGGAGCAGAAAATTTTCGATTCCCTGACCTCAAACATGATTCCATAGAGCAAAGGGCTCGATTTATTTCCCCCTTCTCGGGATACTGATAACTCAATTAGATCGGCTGCCTGGGTCACACATAATGTGATGAGTATGGTCAAGCCCAAGAACACATGTCGTATCGACCCCAGCCACATGGTGACAGGATTTAGAAAGAGAAAGAAAATAAAGTGTGCAATGAATTGTTGCGGATATATACAGGTATTGATAGTGAAAGATTTTCCTAGGGTAGGAGTGTTCAATGGAAGAAGCTCCATAATGAATCATAGAACTATTCACCATGTTAAACCGCTCCCACTTCTTAACTTTCCTCTTCCGGATTAGTGCTTAGCCCTTGCCGCTTTTTGCTCACTAAGTAAAACTAAGCACGCTCCTAAGCGCCCTGATCCGATCAGTGAGTATTACGTAAGCGCACTGGTCTAGTTAGTTATTCAACCAAATTACGTCATAAGGCCAGCTCTTGGTCTAGAAGACCAAGGGGGCGCGAATAAGATAGGCTATGCTATCGGGGTATTTCTTGGTTCGCACTGTCGACCTTACGCTGTATACAACATCCTCCGTAGCCATCTATTTCAATACAAGCATTAAGCGTGGCTTTGTGTACTCTCTGTAATACCCGGACCTATGGTTTACTACATCCGGTTAGTTTTGCCTTTTTGGGTTTAACGTCCAAATACCTCGTTCTGTAAGCTTCGCCTCAGTTGCTCCAGCATAAAAAGCTCGCCCTGCCCTTTCGGCCTCTTTTTCCTTTCCTCTATCACTCCATCCTCTCTATCTTGCACTCATCGCTACCCCTCTGTTCCATTTCCGCCCCCACCAACTCTTTCGCATTGGCTCTCAGGCCAATGCACTGCCCCTTTTTTCCACCAGAGAATGCCGCTCTATCCGACGCCAAGGTCGTCCTGGCCAATGTTGGCTACCACGCCATGCAGTCGCTCCCTCGCAGACGAGTGATTTTGTCAAACAGAAGCAAAGGAGGGCCAGGAAAGGTCTAACAAGTCATGGATACAGAACAACCATTATAACTATGATAAAGGTGTAACTGTCGGAAGCAGGAGAGAGAGGTCACTCTGGTTGAGCGAACTCTCGAATGCAGAAGGCAGGAACACATGTATTGATAGTTGAACGCTGCATAGCTGCCAATGGGGCGGCTGGGACAGTCTATGAATAAATCAATCAACCAATCAATGCAGTCGCTCCCGGGAGCAGAAACATCGCGGTGATCAAGGCCACAGTCTACCATGTGGCTGCCCTTCACCTATAGAAGCACTTGTGAGTCTGACCTCGAAGTCGTCGACATCGCGCTCGGCCTTCAAGCCGTCCCGTTGAGCGATTCAATCTTCATGGACGTGCTTTGCCATTTCAACACCATCAATTATTATCTTCGACTCTTCATGGTCTTCTCCACTCGCTGAACTGGAAGTTACATTGTACAGCTCCTGGGATCGCAGATCCACCGTACGGAGTCCTCAAAAACAATTTGGAAAACGAGATGTGAGCCACCAAGGCAAGGAACTTCGTCTGCAAGCGAGCATGGAATTTCCAAGCGAAGGCGACTGGCTCCAGAGAGCAATTCAAGCGAGCTTGTCATTTTGGCACAATCTTCTTCCCAGGTTCAAAGCGAAGAAAAAAAAGAACGATGCTGAGTTTAGGAGGCGAAAGGAGCCCGCAAGGTTTATGTAAGGGTGAAACTGACCCTGCGTAACTATAGTGACGCCACAAAAGATGGACTCATCGGTCTGGCGTAAATCAATTCCTGTAGCCACGTCATTTGACAATGAATACAGCGTTAGACAAAGTCGCTTACAACCTCGCCCCAGTCTATAGGTTTGTTAGTAATTGTAAGACAAAAGGGCCCTATCTACTGGCTCAGCACAATTTGATTTTTCAAAACATATCATTGAGAATACTATTTCAAGCACGCAGGCAACTAGCGCTAGGGGCTCAGCGGAAATGACAGTAATTTTCAACCACAGATTGATTGGCTCTAAGGAGAGCTCGAATAACTGAAACGACAGGAAAGACAGTCAAGATTCACTCATGGCATTGATCTGAAGTGAAAAAGTACGCAATATAACTCAGGCGCAAACCGGCCAATAGCCGAAAGATTCCAATCACCAATAGAGTCTTTGCTAAGTGTGCTTCAAGGCTGGTCGATATGATTATGGTTCGGGTTCGAAGAACTGCCTGTATTCGTGCAGGCACATCGGTACATTTTGAACGGTGGCTGGCCATCAAAAAACCACATAGTGTCTGTTCCATTTTGAAGATAAATGGAGGGGATCTGTTTTGTGATGAGACTTGTGTTATAATAAGGCCAGAGCCAGTAAACTAACCTCATTGTTGGGAAACATGATGTTCACTTTACCCTCAGTGCACTCCAGCATTCCTGCGGCTTCATGTCCAGACAGTCGACGGAGACCTACTCCATCTGCTCCCTCTTAAACAACTTCAAAATAAGCTCATTCTCAGACGCAGCAGCAATATCAATACTCGTTCTCTGTCTCCTATCCTCAGCCATAGGATCCAATCCCAAATCCATCAACCGCTTGAATTTTAACACACCAACCCGTCCCGATCCCGGGTGATAATCCTGAAATGAATGTCTGAGATCCAATTTGATTCCAGCAAGGACATGAAGCAAGGTTGAGCCATTGTCACTCTTAGCAAAGAGATCGGCGCCAGACTTGAGGAAGAACTCGAATGCTTTGCCCTTATAAATCGGGCCTTTTTCGGCGAGCCATAGACCCTCGTTGCCATGTCTGACGAGTTCAAAGAGTGGAGTTTCTCCTTCGTTGTTACGGGTGTTGATGTCAAGGCCTGCTTGGAGGAATCTTTGAAAAAGCTCTTCATTCCAGTCACGTTTGCATTTGGCAAGGTGGTGGAGGGCTGATTGTCCTTCCTTATCTGGTAGGAATGGGTTTGCTCCATTGTCTAGCAAGAAGTTGATTAGGAAGTAACGGTCTGCACGAAGGGCATAATGAAGAGCAGTCTCATTGGCATTGTCAGTCATGTTTACCAGACTTGGGTTGGCCTCCAGGATGGTCTGAAGCATTGGGATATCAATGTTCGCATAGATTTCAGTCCTGATGTGATGTAGGATCGTTTTCCCCTCGATGTCCTGGGCTAGAACGTTGGCCCCGCGATTAACAAGTGCCTGAAAGCAGTTGATAGAGTTTGTTTTTGGGTTTGAGCCGTAGTTTTTGCCGAGATTCATGGATGCAGCTAAGAGCAGAGTGCAGCCACTCTCGTCACGGTGCTCGAGATTCAAAGACGGTAGACTGAAAAATGGTTCAAGGATCTTATCGCCCCTAAGAAGCTCGTGAATGACAGTTGTAGCCATGACTGGGAAATCAATGTCATCGGGTTTAATAATGGATGGGCCCCTGGTCTGTTTGTATCCCTGCTTGGAAAAGGTGGCATATGGATTTGCTCCGTACTTCAGGAGAACTTCCACCATTCGCTTTCTTGTCGAAAGTTCTATGCCCCGGTCTCCACGGTGAGCACTGTGCATGGCTGCTCCTAGCAGTGGCAAGGTTTCATCACCAAGGACTTTGAAGTCACCACTATCAATATTGTAACGAAGTACTCGTGGGAGGAGTTGGCTCGAAGTTGCATGTCCACCATGAGATAGTAAAGCTTCGAGGATCTCAACCTGCCCAATATCAAGAGCAGAGAGTACAGCTTTTGGGCTGACTTCGGCGCCGTGTGAAATCAACAATTTGATCATACTCAGATCGTCGCCAGCGGATGAAAGACATGAAACGCCATCAGTATTAACTGCATTGACATCTGCACCAGCTTTGATGAGAGCCGTAGCAGCTTTTTTGGAAAATGGATGACCGGATTTGAGCGCAATAAGAAGAGGCGTTTCTTCTTCTAGGTTTCGAATGTTGATATCGGCACCCATTTTAAAAAAGTATGGCAACGCTTTGTCCACATGCCACCATAGCTTCCCAGCAGCAAGATCATGCAAAGCCCCTCTGGTAAATTTGGAACCTGGCTTTCCCTTATTATAAGTGTACTCAAAGCATTTAGCATTGATGTTAATCCCAAATTTTTCAACGACCAGCTTCAAAGTGTCCATATTGGGAAGTTGTCTTTCGCAAGCAGATATGACCAGCGGTTTATTATTTTGAAGCCTTTTCATCGTCTCGGAATTAGGGTCCAAGTGATCGAGATCAAGCTGGGTCGCCATCTCGCGAGTACACACTCGGCTGAGAATTTCAGCAAATCCCCATCGAGCAAGCCTATTCAGCGGTATCGATGCCTTTTTATCAGAGACATCAAGGGTCATTCCTTCTGAGATTCTTTCGAACAAATCGTAATATCTCAAGGCGAGGGCATTTTTCAATGGTCGATTTTGTAAGGATGTAGCATGTTCCTCTATCTGCTTGTTTTCCTCTTCGTCTTCAGCTCGGGGCTCACTCTTCTCTAGAGTCTCTCTCATTGCTTTGCGACGATTAATCGCGACAGATATTCTTCGATCTTGGTCAAACTTCTCGAGATAGGAGTTGTCTCCCCAATAGTTATAGGTCGAGGTCAAGATGTCTCGTTTCGGCTGAGGCGGGAGATAAGAGATTGTATACCCATATTCGGGGTTTGCAGCTGTTTTCCAAGCAAACCTGAGAGACTCGACATCGCTCTCAGGGTCAAGGCCATTCCTGAGAAGGAGGTCTACTATCTCATCCAAGCGCGTTGTATCATGCTCTGAATTTATCTCTCCAAAGGTGGGCTCGATATCATTGTCAGCGCGATCAGGGAATGGACGTGTCTCATCCTTCAGGGTCAGACCTGCTGCATTGAGACCCTTCTTTCGCGTTTGTCGCCCTCTTTCCCAAAATGGCATTCGAAGTTCCCAACGCGATTCTTCCTTTTCGTATTCAGCACACATTGCAAGAGCTGAGTGCTTGTGAATATCAAGAATCTTGACATCTACTCCCGCTTCAATCAGGGATTTTACGGTCTCAGGTCGACCAGAGCGACATGCATAATGAAGAGCAGTCCGCCCGTCTGCGTCTTGACTGTTCACAAATTCCAATCGGCTTTTCTCATCTAGGGATTGGGCTCGAGATAATATCATATCGACAATGCCAGACTGTCGTGCCCGCGCGGCAAGATGAAGGGCCGTCATTTTCTCACGAGTACTTGCTCGAATATCGGCACCAGCATTCAGAAGCTTGTGGAAAAATGCTTCAGAGACCGTAGCAGCGATGTGCAACGGCTGTATTCCCTTGTAGTCACTGGGTGTTGAAGATTCACAGATTCCAATGACATGATCAAGCAGCTCATAGGTTTCTTTTGATGAGTCGTCTCTCAAACAGACAGTATGCAGCACAGTCCGACCCTGATGATTACGTTGATTGATGTTCATACCCATCTCCATCAATTGCCGCAGTACATTTGGCTTGTTGTAGATTGAATGATCTGTGATAACTGCATGAAGTGGCGTGTTACCATGATAGTCTGATACCGAAGGGTCAAGACCTATGCTTTGGAGACGAGATAAGGCGTCGGGATTTCCAATCGCACGATGCCATAAAGTTTGTCCGCTGTAGCTTCGCGTATCAAGTTGGGCGCCCAGGCCGACGAGATGGCTCAGCATTGATGAAGAATCAGCCCCAAACCCTCTCATTGATGATGGCACCTGAGCAGAAAGAACCGACTGGCCCTTATGATTTTGTGCCTCGAGATCTGCGCCGGCTAGAACAAGGCTTTTTAAGATGTTCTCTTTAACATCATGCTGCATTACATGCAGCGAAGTGTTTCCGGCATCGTTCTTTAGATTCGGATCTGCACCTGCAGACAGAAGCGCGTCAATCAGCTCGGAGTAGTGAGGCCCACGTCTTAGGGCCACATGCAAAGGTCCATTTCCTTGGAAATCGGTGGCATTCATATCGGGCTTGTATTTCAAAAAGAAGATAATGCTGTTGTAGTGTACGTGGTCTTCAATGTAGCAAAGCAAAGGAGGCTTTCCATCCTTCTTTCTGGGCTTGTTGATGTTTACTTTCCCACTCGACACAAGGAGTGCTATGGCTTCATCTTTGAATGACTGAGTGGAGTGAAGAGGTGTCACTCCTTTATCATCCTCTGCAGTGGGATCTGCACCCGCCTCTAGCAAAGGCTTAATAAATTCGACAGCCCCCTCAATGGCGTAATGCAAAGCCGTCGAGCCGTCGGATGCTCGAAAATTGATATCCACACCAGCTTCGAGGAGAAGCTTCACACATTCCATGGGATGCTCACAGGACTTTTGTCTTTTGTTTGCATTGTTACACAGAGAATGAAGCGCTGTGAATCCCCTTTCAGGTTTGGAATCGAGATTCTCTCCTCTTGCGGGAGGTTCAGGGGGGCGAGATCTGGTTACATAGCTGTTTTCGGGGCCTGCATTCCCGCAAAGCCTCATTGGAGACGCACCAGCCTTGACCAAGAGTTCAATTGACTTGAAGTCCTTGCTATTGCAAGCCAGAAATAGTGCTGTATTATTCTTCAGCTTTGCATCGACATCAATTCCAGGCTGCTTCAGTATTAACTCCACAATATTTGAGCGACCTTTCTCGGCTGCCCAATGCAGGGCCTTGAGTAGATCTTCCAATTTCAACAGCGGAACAAATTCGGCTACCGTCTCTAGATGACCAGAATGGCACGCATACATCAACGGTGTTTGACCTTTGGTACTAGGACCAGAAGGACCAATGCAACAGCCCATTCCACCTCTGCATATGTCTTCCTTTGTCTTTGGCGTCATGGGATCAGCTCCGGCAGCAAGTAAGACTTTAACAACATCGACACGGTTCAATTTGGCGGCTCCGTGCAGTGGCTTTAGCCCTTCGCTTCCTTCAACATTGATATCAGCTCCATGTTCAATGAATATCTGAACAACATCTGCGAAGCCGTTTGACGCTGCCCGGAATATTGGCAGCTCATCAGGATTCATGTCCTCAAAGTCATTCCTCGATAAAAGATGCTTTGCAAATTGAGCTAGACCAGTTTCGGCGACGATTTTTAACGGTGTGATGTCGTTAATTTGGAGGCGAGGCCAGGCTAAATTCATCCAAGCATGGGTTGTCTCGGCGAGAAATTTATCAAGGTCATTGTAGAATTTTTCCATATCTTCACCCGACGTCTCTGCACCAAGAGCATGCTTGTCCCAGTTCTTTGCGGCGTACTCCAGGAATGGGAACTCTAATCGAAGTTCACGCTCTCTTTTCTGTTGTGGATTCTCGTGATCCAATACAGTAAGGCTTTGTTTTGGGATTCTTTTGGTCACCTCTACGTTGTCGAAGCGTCCTTCTTGCATGTAGTATAAACATGCGACAGCAAGGTTTGAATTTGTTGGACCTGCTTCAAGGATGGGATACCAAGAGCTGTCTGAGGATTTCGATCTGGTATAACCCTTGAGGAATTCGGTAAACGAGTGATGGATCACCGAAACAGTCTCATCTGGCAAGATTTCCAGAAGTGGCCCGCAAGCAGATCTGACCAAGTCTTTTGTTTCCTTCAAGGTTCGACTGCCGTCTGAATCTCGTGTATTTATCATTTCAGCAATCTCCAGGAGTCGGAGTGGGCGTGTCGCATGTGTGGCAAACTGAAGAATAAGCAGCTGGAGCTCAAAGGGAACATTTGATCGCCGAGAGTGCTCTTGTAGTAGTTCATTATACATGGTGTTGAGATCCATTGGCAATGCTTTGAGAACCTCTCGCACATCCGCATCTGGTTCAAGGAAGGCATCCATGGAGATTTTTGCATAGAGAAACATTCCGTTCGCTCGACCGGGGATCGCTTCTTCAATAACATTCCAGTGCTCTTTGGCGATGGATGAACCACGAAGTCTATACTGGACATATGCTTGGATGTCGCGATCAACCATCATTTCTTCGAGTCGGATTTGAGGGATAGAAATCATGGATGATCTCAAAGATGTCTCCAACCGGGCCACCGGGCGCGAGGTCATTAAAACCTTGATATTCTTTGGATGCCAATGGCCAAGCTCAACCAACACGTTGAGAAAGTCATCATTTCCGATGTCCATCTCATCCAAAGCATCTGTCACACAATAGGCTTTGGTGAGTCCACTCAATGCCATCTTGAGGTCATCCCATAGATCCATTAGTGACAAGCTATCGAGAGACCGCCCGCCTTTGACATCTCGATTAAGTTTAACCTGTAACGGGGGACTGTAATCCAGAATTTGACACAGCCAGTCTCGTAAAGCAACGATGGGCTTGTGATTGGCGTAGATGATCTGTCGGAAGAAAAAATAGATCACTGGAACATTCATATCCTGTAGTTGTTTGATTATAGAAGCAGCCATGACGGACTTTCCGGAACCGGGTATGCCTTTGATCCATAGCAAGCCGTTGTCGCCAGAGTGCCATTGCTGGTAGACTGGGGTTGAAGTGAGCCAAGCGCCAGTCCCAAGTAGATGCGAGGCACGATGCCTAGAATATTCGCTTCTTTCAAAGTCGTATGGAGTTGGCTGAAGCCATTTTGTGATTTCAGCGAGATCTTTTGCTGGTAGGGGAAGTATGTTGTCCGAGTTGAAATCCCGGACCTCTCCTGGAGGAACCACGACGGTTTCGCCGTCAGAGTCTGATAGAGACATGATTCGAAATTTTAGTTCGAAGACAGGTTCTCCAGATTCAGTAGGCAAAGAGGCGTTTTTGAAGAGGCTGGGCGGGGCAAGTATGGAGACAAGGCCGTGAGGCTTAACTGGGCATGGGCCATGTCTTAGCGCTTACCATAACCCAAGGGTATGCAACTCGGTTAGAAAAGTAGTGCCCAGGTGGCTTTGTGACCCACGTCATCTGAGTTATTAATAGGCGTCTTCAATATTCTCGTCTGCAAGTACCATCGCTTAAGCAGATGGGTGATGTAACATGTGAAGTGCGGGAGTTATCTCACCCCCGCATCCGCACACAGCTGCGAAACCCGTTCTGAATGATGAAATGACGCATTATCCATGACCACAACAGATTTAGGTTCAGGCCATCGTCCACAGTGCTGAAGAAGCTGTGCTAAAAAGTCTTCAAACACAGTGGCATCGGTTGCACCGCGGAATACACGCGAGAGAATAATCCCGTCCTGAGTGTACGACGGCAGTATCTGGTACCGCTGGTCGCGATAGAACTGTGATACCTGCAGGGGCGCCACGCCAAGTGGTAACCAGCCTGTGCGCCTGAACCCAGCCCTCTTATCGCATCCAGATTCATCAACATAAACTAGATTATACGATGGAAAATCAGACCAGTTGTGGAGGTAAATTCCTCGCAGATCGGTATTACACTCCTTTGCATGCTTCCGGGCCGTCTTTTTAGACCAACCTTTGGCTACAAGGGCTCTTCTAATGCTAGAGATTGTGATCATGGTGTGGAACTCATCCCAGAGGAAGACAGCCATCTCATCGAGGTATAGGCCCGGTCTTTCCGACAGGTAATCGCAGACGCGTCGATCATAAGCGGTGTTACGGTTGGTTTCCGACCTATGCGAGTTGGGGGTGCGTGGACGCTGCCGAACTGCCGCAAGTTTCTGCGAATATTCATGATCGTGACCTTGCTGCATTCGGCTTCTTCGGCCATTTGAGTTGTGGTTAGTGACTGGCACTCTATCATGTCACGGATGAGATGCAGCTTTGAGGGGGGAAATCTCGGGGCCATATTGCAAGCCCAGTCAGTGTAGGATGTCGCTCAAGAGGAATTTACAGGGGAGGAAGTCTGCTGCTAAGGGGAGAAGAGAAGACGGGTTGAGTGGTATTGTATGTACTGGCGTTTCCTGTAAGTTACACCAGATCAGGTCCCGGCACGTTATGTAAAATACAATTCCTATTTTAAGAACCAGGGGATCGACGGGGTTACTATATCTGGACTAGCGTGTTTCAAAGTGGGGGTCGGGAATGAAAGTCTAAGAGTGTAGAGGTAAATCTGATTTCTACTGTATCTTGTGAGTCTCCGAACAGCACCGAAGATAGATAGATTTCATCACAATGGGATAGACAATGTTCAATAAAAATCGATCAAAATTAGTGAAATTGGTATGTATGTTTAATGGGTGCCAGATTGTTGCTACTGTATTTAGAAATACTCAGTTGCCTCAATCGTTATAATTGGCTAGCCCATTGTTACGGACCCACTTTGCCCGCACCTCAGAAAGAAAGATGAGGGCCAACCGATTGATGAGGGGAGTTACAAAACAGAATCACGTGAGCAGCCACTGGTACTCACTGATCAAGGGTGAGCGATCAGGCGGCAGAACGAGCCAAAGCGGAACGGCAGACATTATCCTGTATATATGCAGATATACACACAGGATCCCGAGTCTCACCGCCCAAGGCCGTTTCCGGCCTGCTACTCGCCGTTACAACATATACCCTAAATCACTACGGGACGGTTAGGACATGCACGTGACAGGAAGTGGTATACCAGAGGGTATGCCAAGGGGAACCCTGCAGTATACCAGAGGGTATACCGGGACTACGAGGACTAGGATATATAAGGACGGTCATTACCACACATGTATTTAGTTCTTCGTGTTCAATCATACATTGTTACTTGGAACCAACAGTTCTAGTTTCACACTTGTTTCGTACTTAAGACAATCACCCTACTAGGAGAGGTATCCTTAGTCTCTTGTCACTTGACACAGATCCTAAGTATAGCTTGACTAGGCGCACTATCTGGCACTGCCCAACAGAGAGTCTACTCTATAGATCCGAGCCCGTGTAAGGCCTACAGGCAACGGTACGATTGCGACTGAGACTTGTGGACGAGCCCCGACGTACGTACAGCACCACTACGAGCGATACTCACTGTGACCAGTTAGCCGTGCGTAACAATAACTACCCCTAAGTACTTAATGAAGCGAGAGTTATACTAGTGCGGATATCCGCAAAATATCCTTATATCCTTATTAAGGATATGGTATAGAAATGATATCCATTATCCTTAATTTACGGATATGGTATTGAGCCTAATATCTAATAGAGAGGATATGCCGTAGTCTAGTTAACACGCTATCTAGAGGTTGATTTTGAGTATCTCTAGTATTTGAGCTAATTCTTTAAGCTTAGCAACCGATATGCCTTCTGGATGAGCTATCTAGAGCTTAGATCTTACTTTTTTTTTTGCGTTCAACCCAAAGGCATGGTCGAGGCCCGAACTTATGGTTGAGTGATTAAAGGGCACTATACCTATTCGACAGAGCATACCTTCCTTACGAGACATCCTGTTCAACGACCTCCTCAATCCCTCTCTCTTGGTGTGTATGCCGGTTAGAAGACTATAAATATACCTGATGCTAGTGATTATACGCGTCTTTTATTCTAAGTGGAGCTCGAGAAGCTCGCTATGGAAGCACTAGATAATGTCGCTAATAGAGAACTTGAGTATGACGACAACGACTGTATTATTATTAATGTATATTTTGTAGAAACCAAGGGGCCATTAGGGCTATTTATACTGTTATGTATAATGAGTGTACTTTATTGAGGAAGTCCCCCGGCGGGGGGGTTATTATATGCCGACAATATTTTAAGTTCAAATATTTTCTTCTTGGGGGGTCTTGAGACAAAGGGGGGTCTTATATACCATAGTATACGGTAGGCCAAGATGTCTGCTGACCCTGTTCTGAATCTTAGGGAATAATATTTGAAAATGATAGAATATGTATCTTGTTCCGCCTCGAACTACACTACCTCAGTAGAAAAATATAGTGTCACTTAACTAGATAAATTATATTAGGGCAGTACGTCTCCCTTCTTTACCATCGCTTTCCCGCCTTGGACGTGGCGCCTAAATCTTCCGATAGTCATCCTAGTGAAAACGTCTAAGTACGCTGTTTTGCACAATGTCTGTGTTGTGTTAAACTTACGTTGTTCTTGCAATATCCCCGAAATTCTCGTGGTCCGGCATCACGATCTTCTGGTGATGCGGATCTGAAACGAAGCTGACGTAGTCTTCGAGCTTCTTGAATACAATTTGAACGATGCAGTCATAGTCTGACAAGTGAGCAAAGGCAGCATCCGGATAGATACCACGGAGCATATCGCGGGATTTGTCACTGTTGTGAGTCTATTATAACAAGTTAATATAGCTTCGTCAAGTCATCTGTACAGAGGCAGAATAAACCCAAAGCTGGCCGGCCCTTTACATTATCCCCTCGATTGGCGGACAGAAGCAAAGTCCACCAGTTGAGGGGATGGCTCTTCTAGCCGGTAGTTTAGATAAAATTCCACTAACCTGGGTGTACTCGAGGATCCCATGTTTCTCCATCTGCTCTGAAACCAGCGGCGTATGCACTTCTTGCATGTACTTGACGTAGTCGTCAAAATCCATGCCTGGACGTTTATAGGCCGTGATGGTGAGACAGAGGAGATCTTCTTCGTCCTCCATTGAGAATTTGTGTATGGAACTGAGAGTTGGCTGGTCTAGAAGGCAAGCTCGATGGGAAGAAGCAGCAAAGGAGATGGCCACGCTGAAAGGTGAGTTGACTATAGTTAAATGGGTGGCTGATTATCAATGGTACAATGCCAATCCCCTTAAATGTAAGCCTTCGAACTACGCGGGGAGGCTCTCTACCAATGAGATAAGACTCATACTATTGAATCTGTAGAGCCAGGGCTTGGGTGTGGGACCGTAGGACTGTGGGGCCGTGGGACCGGAGACCCGGGGTTTGGGGGGTTTGAATTCTCAAGTTCGAAGTCCGCATCCGCTGGCCGCGCCTAGCGTCGGTTGGTTTGAATGTGCGAAACCCGATCGTGAATATTTTATCACTGAATGGTTGAAAATTCATCACGTCTGTCTAACCAGCCCGTCTGTACAGTACACGGTTGATTCATTGTATCTGTTGACGAGATTGAACCGCCTGATGAGTCGCGTATAAATTTTGTTACTCTTAGTTCTCTCATCAGCATTAGAACTCGCCACGAGCCTGATATTGGGTCCATCCTACCGATTCGCGACCCGGACCGACCCTCAGGGTCTTAAAATTCCGTGAGGGTCACCCTAACTACGACCCTGAGTGCCCTGCATTGCGTAAGTCTTTTACGCCTTTCTTGATTAAGACGAATAAACTCGCTCACATATCATTATTCATTAACGTATTTCACTAGCGAGCCGATCGTACAAGCGAGCCGATCACGCCAACACACCATAGTAAACACGATAATTTACATCTCAATATCTCAACAACCACAAGTTGAATATACTTGATTATTGGTAGAATATAGTAAGGCCTCATAAAGCTATAGTTGCTAGTGGGATATTGAGATGTGAATTATCGCGTTTACTATGGTGTTTTGGCGTGATCGGCTCGCTTGTGAAATACAATGGATAGTAGGTACTCCACATCTAGATATTCACCTTATACAGTATTTAAATCAGGCGAAATATACCTATCAGATACAAATATGCATACCTGAATCGTTTAGGGTTGTGAGGGTCACCCTGACTACCTTGAGGGGATAGCCAATTTGTTACAGATTGGACCTGTTGTGAAGTTATGCAGGATTGATATCACGTGATGCTTACGTGTACTCACCCCGCTCCGGTTTTATAGGCGCGTACGAACCATGGTTGAAACATCATTACTAGTATACTGTGTAGTGAAAGCTCGGGGGGCGTGGTGTATATCACAGGGCTACAAGACAAACGGCCCTTTCATAACTTACCATAATTACAGGGCATCTGTAAGACGGGCGTGTAATATTGGTAATATATGAAATGGCCCATATACTTATTTCATTGCTGGATTTCGCCGGACTTTGCCGGGCTTTGTCGGGGTTTGTCAGAATCCGCGTGGGAAGCTCGACGTCATCCACACCCGGTTCTGAGTCGGTCTCGATGCTATGTTTTTCATCCCAATTGGCAGTCCTCATCCTGGCTTATGATACTAAATATATTATATGTATATGTGCAGCCAGTCGAAACTGGAATTGTCTCACCGGGGGTGGCCGAACAGGTGGCCATGCTATTCAGAATCTGGGGGACTGGACCGTTTGTTTGAATATGTGCATTGAAACCCTCTAGTCAGATGCTGAGGCAAGTATAGTGCACTGTTAGTCGACCACGTAATGAAAGCGCCACTACAGAAAATCCCCAGCAAGTTTCTGTCGTACTACCAATCCACAAGACCATAATGTCCCACACTTTAACGTCCCGCTAGTGCCCACGATTTCCCCGCGGGGTCAACGTCCGGACAATATACTGTATTTATATGTGCATAGACGCGCGTTGTAGAGGAATACCTTGATTATAAGGAACAAGCCTATTCTGAGCACCTTGTCTAGCACACAAAAATTTCCAACTTCATTCAATATGGGCACTATATTTTACAATGCTCTTACACCAGCTACATTGATATTTCTATTATTGATTCTGGTAAGTAGCACCACCTTAGGGATTACGGGACTTCTCTAATACCATCAGATGACAAGCCGCATTCGCCGGAGCAAACTTTCCTCTCTTCCGGGGCCGTGGATCTCTCGGTATACAGAACTAGTCCTGAAGTACCATTGGATCACTGGCAATAGAGTTATTTACATTCACAACTTGCATCAGAAATATGGTTGAAATTTCCTCCCTGATTGAATACCGTGTTCCAGTGCTAATACTCTATCCTGCCAGGACCCATCGTCCGTGTCGCCCCCAATGAAGTGGATATCTCAGACATCAGCGCGGCAAAGGAGATCCACCGAGTTGGCAGTGTGTTCCTGAAATCGGAGTGGTACCAGAAGCTGACCATGAACGCTGGGACAAATGTGTTCAACATAATCAACCCGAAAGAGCACAGCGCACGACGGCGTCTACTGTCTGCGCCCATATCAGATTCATCTTTGAAGTCGATGGAGTCACTCATCACTGAAAAGGTTGTTCTCGCCATACAGAAAACGAAGGAGGAGATGGGTCAGCGTGGCTCAGCAGACGTTTTTAAGTGGTGTATGTTCATGGCTTCCGATGTTATAGGCCATTTAAGCTTCGGGGATTCCTTCCATATGCTTGAACGTGGCACGGTATGATCCTACCAATACATCTAATGCTACCTCACTAATGTCGTACAGAAAGATCAATATTTCTCTGATCTGGAGAGTGTTGCTTTTATCGGAGCCCTCCAAGCAGGCTTTCCAGTCCTTAGCCAATTAGCTCGCACCCTACCACTGCCGTTATTTGCAAGTATATCCCAGGCAAGCCAAAGGCTATCCACATACGCTGAGATGTCTCTTGATCGCTATAAGAAGGTGCTCGATGCTGACCCCGCACACCCGCCCCTTACACTCTTCACCAAGTTATTCAGCGCTGGAGAAGACGGCTTGCCGGATGATGTTATAAGGAATGAAGCACAGTCCTACATCATTGCTGGTAGTGACACAACTGCAAACAGCCTCACATACCTCATCTGGGCGGTCTGCTCTGATGAGAAGGTTAAAGCGGCTCTGGTTGAAGAACTTGCGGCTCTTCCAGAAAACTTCCGAGAACAGGATACCCGAAATCTCGTGTACTTGAATTACGTAATAGATGAGACCTTGCGTGTGTACTCGGCTGCTCCATCTGCCTTGCCTCGCGTTGTCCCACCTGGTGGCGCGAATTTGGCTGGACATTTTATTCCTGAAGGCGTCACGGTTACTACGCAAGCATATAGCCTTCACCGAAACCGAGAGGCCTTTCCCGATCCTGATAGGTAAGTCAAAGTACTACAACGTTCATGAGACAGAGAAACAATTCCCGAATGCCTAACTGTAATCTTAAAACAGATTCAATCCATCTAGGTGGGCTGCATCGACCAAGGAAATGAAAGACGGTTTCATGCCGTTTGGCGGTGGCTCCCGTAGTAAGCTTTACCACTCAAGTCACCGAACTGTAACGTATTTGCTAACAATCTCGGTAAATTAACTAGTTTGCATAGGGATGCACTTGGCACGAATGGAACTCAGAATGGCTGCCGCCCTCTTCTTCCGAACCTTTCCACATGCAAGGGTATCACACCTAGAGGGTATGAGTGATGCAGATATGGCCCAAGAGATATATTTCCTTCTTTCGCCGAAAGGCAAGCGCTGCCTCATACAAGCCTCATGATTCCAATTTAATTAGATTGCGTCGCTTTGATGGAAAGGAACCAAAGGCTTCAGAATCAATTATTGAATATGCTCGACAGCCGGAGTTTTCATGGTAATAGCTCAGCAACGCCCGTGTCGCTCGATCCAGCCTTTTTTGTACGGAATATAGCGGGGAATCTCGCAGTATGACGGCGGACGAGGAGGCAAATGAACCCATGCATCCAATGAGTCAACCCTTGCCCTGGCTCTGAACGGTGTTTTGTTTGCTTGTTCCAGAAAGTTAGTCCCAGTGCATGATCGTTATCATCGTGCGAGTTACTCAGCGCGCGTCGAGTAAGGCGAGATTGGTCGCGGATACGATCTGGTTTTCTAGTCTCTATAGGAAGCATGCGGGCCCTAGCCACCCTGTTCCTACCTAGCTTAACATGATACGCCTAGCATTCACCATCCACATTTACCTTTAATGTATGTACTGTATTCACTTCACTTGGACGTTCTATTTAATTAGAATCAGCAACATCACCTGCACCCTGGCTGGCTCTAGGGGATCCTTGAACCTGTCCACTGAGCTGTCTTCTTCGGATTTGTGCGTTTTTATATTGTTTTATTCGCTGAACTCTCTATTCTACGCTGCATGAATATCCTATGAATATGTTAGATTGAAAATATAATTGGAAAAACAGAGAGTGGGAGAAGGACGATGGCTATTTCTGGTCACGTTGGTGGATAGATTTCTATGTAACAGTTTGAAACTTAACAAACAGAATTTAGTGCTTCTGAAGGTTGCCCACATCCTCAGGCTCTTGTTCCTTTCTCTTTTCGAATATCATAGATACCTCCTCCAACGACCTGCCCTTCGTCTCAGGGAAGAGGAAATACACCGCCACCAAGAACAGCACCAGACACCCCAGGTAAACGGTATAATATCTCCATCGCAATGCGGCAAATGCCACGGGATTAACATACTGGTTAAAGAAGCATGCAAGAGCATCCACCGACATAGTGATCGCAAGACCCTTCGCCCGAAGCTGGAATGGGAGAATCTCGGCAGGGTATGCGAAGAACAGAGGAGCGTAGGCGATATCGTACGCTCCGAAGAAAAGAAAGAGCATCGGGACCACTGCAACGCCTGCGGAAACGATATGCTTCGCGGCAAAGAGGCCGGCGACAACTGTGAGAAGCGACAGGAAGAGCAGCATCAATACTGTTGAAATGAGCCAGAGGGTGCGTCTGCCGTAGCGCTCCGTGGCGATTGCGCCTGCTGCTGACAGCAGGAGATTCCAAACTTGGATGCTCACGTTGACGGC
This sequence comes from Penicillium sp. 91 TS-2023, assembly GCA_030710325.1. Lineage (NCBI taxonomy): Eukaryota > Fungi > Ascomycota > Eurotiomycetes > Eurotiales > Aspergillaceae > Penicillium > Penicillium sp. 91 TS-2023. The sequence continues at coordinate 4,649,581 of JARWGP010000021.1, read as the reverse complement.
GGATTGGTCTACTGCGTTGGTAATTCCGACTGAGGAAAGAACTGGAGAAAGATAGTAAGAGATTATACCTATGGAGACTTGGTTAGATTGCTGGTTATTAGAGAATAAGAGAGGCCTATTCATACCATTTCCGGTCCATTCTTGCATGATTCCAACTAGAACACAGATCGTCAAACGATGAATATTTCCCCTCGATGAGATGAATGAACTCCAGCCCCCCGTTTTCTTGAGATCTGCATCCACACTGATACTGCTGCAGATCTGTTCGAACTCATGCTGAACTAACTCATCATCCGCATCGCCGTTGGCATGATACTTAGCTAGTATAGCCAAAGCTTCCTCCTTTCTATTTTTCGACACAAGCCACCTCGGGCTCTCAGGTGTGAACCACAAAACGCCGATCAATTGAAGGAGCGGGTAAAAGATCTGTAGCAAGCAAGGGAGCCGCCAAGACCAGCTACCTTTCATTGTCAACGTAGCAAAAGTCACCGCGGCCGACGAGATGGATCCCAAGCACCAAGATGCATTATAAAGCCCCGTTGCTGTCTGTCGCTGGCGTGGGTGTGCGATCTCAGTCGCTAATGATGGAGCTCCGGTTTGCGCAATGCCCATTCCGATTCCGCCCATGACTCGTGTGCTGAAGAAGACCCAGTGGTTTTGAACAGACATTTGGATTACACCGGCGATTATGGCGACAACGCATCCGATTTCGATGCATATTTTTCGGCCGAGTCTATCGGCTACGTAGGAGCTTGGTATACAGGCGATGAGTGCGCCCAGAGACGTACCTGCTATAAGTAGGCCGATTATAGTCGGATCGAGATCGCCTATTATTGTGATGACTGAGGACAGACAACAGACAACAGGGTGTTAACCAATATTGATGGGAATCAAGAAAAATATAGAACATTTGGCCTTACATTCGGGCACCATGAGTAATCCATTGATCAAGCTTGAATTATATCCCGATGCGGCGGCGGAAGCGAACATGAAACTGATTCCGAAATTCAGTTTCCGAAGACCCTTATCTTTGGCCCAATTCTTATTTGTGTTGTTCGACAGAAGTTTGAAGGCTTCTTTCTCGACGGTTGGTACCATGCTGTGAGATCTATGCACTCAGTTTTCCCAACTCTTTCAAGAACTTGACTTTTCAATGTAAGGCTCGGTGGGAAATAGTGTAAAATCTAGCAGGTTAGATCATTTGCCTTATAAATTGGTTCGAAATTCTGTAGGACAGCAAGGGGTTCTCCAACATTCGAACCCCTATCGTCTGCCAAAACCTCCAACCACCGATGTTCCAATGCCGCGGAATGCAGGGGGTAGGGAGTGTTGCAGATCCAGTATTCAGCGGCTAATCCTCGGTCATACATTCATTCAATAGGTCTCACATTAGTGTGGAGCTAATACAGGATGAATTCAAAAGCACTCAATATGAAGGAATGTACTCTTTGAAGGCAAATTCTATACCCTAGTCTTAACTGGGGTGAAGTGCTCAACTGGGGTTTACGTGGGGCCCAGAGTTGGAACATTGCCCACCTACTTACATGACTATACCCTGCGCAAGATCCAAGGAGCGTCGCAGGCTGTCTTCATTTCTTTTTCACTCCCCTGCAAAACCGGTAGTGTCAGGTAGGACTGAATCATTTTTCCGCTTGCACGGTTCCATTTTGGCCGTTTTTGCAACCATGAGCAAAGAGCTGTCGAAGCGGTATTTCTATCCCTGTTTTTGGAAACGCAGTGCTGCAGCCTTGGAATCCGGCCAGAATGGTGTTAGCCATCGTCTCGCAGAGTCAGAGCTCATTGATCATTTCAAGTTCCATCGCATTGAGGAAATAAGCAACCGACTGCCCTGGTTTCCGTTACTGATCGCCCAATCGAAGCCCTTCATCATGCATTCGTGAAGTACTATAACTCTCGCGAAAAAGCCCGTGACAGTTAGATTGTGATGATATCGCTTCCGATGGGGGAAATTGAATCGTTTCCCTATCATTATGTTGAAGAACTTGCACGAGCTAGGTATGAGTCCTGAGGAGAGCAAAAAATTCAAGCACGAATACGTGTTTGAATGGGAACTCCCTGACCAATATGTGGAGCATATTGTCTCGGTCGAGACGCTTCTTGACCGCGGGTTGAACCTGAAATCCTACCTCAGATTGATCGCTTGCCACCCCTTCGAGAGTTCGGCCGTTCGATGGCCAACATGATTTTGAGCAAACCCTTGGACGGATATTGCGTTGGACGATAGCTAGGTCATATTGCCCGAACGACTCGGCTGTCCCGTTAAGCGTATTGTGTTTCTGTGTCCCTGTGCATCTAAGAAGTTACTCTATGTACTAAGCGTTCTGCAATGTACCGAGTTGGTTTTCGTTATGAGCGCTCCATTCGCCATACATATATGTCATGACATATGCCGAGATGTACTCCCCACTTATCGTTACGGATAAAATATAGTTGATTCTGCGGGTTCGCTCAGGTATCACGTGATGAGACTAAGCAGCTCACTAAGTCTGAGCCCGGACTGAGATTTACTCAGTGAGCCTGACTCTAAGCGCCCTCATAAAAGCGGCGGCAGCTAAGATAGGAAAGCCCCACCTAGGAGCGGAAATCTGTTAAGTAGTCACCTACAAATCGTGACATTTTTCAAATGCCATTGAATTCCAGCCCCGAGGCACCTTGCCGGTAGGGATAATTTTCATCTCTCCTTCATTCTCAGTTTAAACGTTATCAATTGATACTCGTTGTCGACAATATCTGTCAAAGTCATGACGTCGGCAATTTCCGTGAACGCCAAAGGACTATCCGAGCCGACCAGAAGCCTAGATAGATACGATAATCATCATACAGGGATCTCTGGTTATAAAACATGCATGAAGATTAGAGAATTAATTATTGAAATCGCGAAGTCTCCGACAAAACATCCAAAGTCTGGAGATTTTCGCGATATGGTGGCATGTAGGTGCAACAGCTTGTTTTGACAAATTTGCCTGGAAACTCTTGAATTTGAACCACTCGATCTTTATCGATTCTTTGCCAGTATTAGTTGGGTCAAACAAGCATTGACTGGGCAATCAATCCCCAATTCCTTGCCTCGCTTGACGATCCAGCCATTAATGTTATCAATTTCCGTACTCCTCCCCTTCCTAACATCCTCGCGCATACTACTCGAGTTACGCGCCGTCTTTTCCACAGTGTCACGAAGTGTAGTCTCCAACGATGTGATCGAGAACTGCGAACGGTCAAAGTCCAAAGTCTTTGACTCCGGTAGATTCTCAAAAACCGCCGAAATCTCCTCTAGCAGCTGACGCTGCAGTGGCTGGAGCGCAGAGTTCTCCAAGAGTTCGCCGTTGCGAATATCCAGAAGCGCTGTTAATGGGTTCAGCACGCAGTTCGTCGCTAATTTGAGTAGCTGAACCTTTATAAGGTCGGCCTTTTTCAATTCAGTGCAGCGAAGGATTGGCGACCGGATGAGGGTGTCGACGAGGAAACGATTGTGACGTGTGCTGTCCTCATCTACAAAGCCAACATCAACGCACCCATTCGGACCTGACAATATAGCCTCGCTTGCTGATTTCAGGTACACTCCATGACGGACCACGCCACACATGTATGTTGGCCGTGTCAAGGGGTTGGGGAAAAGCCGTTCGTTCAGATCGTCAATTTGACCAAGGCCATTTTGAAAAAGACAGATGGTAGTATCGCGTCCAATCCGATCCTTGAAAGGCTCGAGAGCGGCCACTGTTGCAGATGCTTTGACCGCGACAATCAAGTCACGTATTGGGCTGGTGCTCGACGTTGTCTTTCCCAGCAGCTCGGCATCGAATCCTGAGCTCTGCTTCAGATCTCCCGCCTCTCCAACTCGGAGACCGAGTTTCCAGTCATTCGCTGAAAGTTCCTGGAAGAGGCTTTGTCTGTGAACGAGAAGTGTCACGGGCGGCGGGACGGCAAGAGAACGGAGGGATTGAGCAATGAATGACCCGATACTCCCGAGCCCAAGAATATAGATAGGCCTATTTGCCATGACGAATGAGCTGGATGATCCGATTGAAGTATACGGTCACTACGGAGTACCGTAACTCGAATGGATCCGGTGGAGACGGAGTTCTTTGCGAATAAATGCCGACGATAACCAGCCGGACATTTAGCCGGTCGGGCTGCCGAAAACTCTTCTGCAATTTTACGTACCGGTTCCATAGTTAGTTGGCCCTGGCGTCAAACTCCACATTTATACTGTACAAGGAAACCACTGCCAATTACAGTCATTGCTCAATCCATCAAGGAAAAAAATTTCCAATGGGTATCCACAATGACCTCGGGGCGAATGCCGGTCCACAACAATATTCAAGACTTTACTGTAATGACTTGAATCAAAGTTCAACGATTGAGCAAGTGATGGGATATCGGAGAGAATGTCGATAATTTCAAAGCAAGATACGCGATGCCGGACTCGGGAAACTGGTTTACCGAGTAGCTTCCACCATCCTTTTGACTTTGCCTTGGTATAGTACTCCCGAGTCAATTCGTGAGTCAATTCCGCTAATATGGATCCAACAGCTACGAAAGCTTCACATTGTAGTTGCAGGTGGATATTTTGTCTTTAATAGCTCGCTTGGATCTTCAATCGCATCTGGAGCCCATGATGAGCTTGCCACCGATTTCAATATCGCTAGCGATAGCATCAAAATGGTTCTTCCAACCTCCCTTTACATGGCTGGTTTTGCCATAGGTACGTGGAACATCTGCAGCGCAATATTAGGTTTAACTCACTCACAAAAATCGCAGGTCCTGTTATTTTCGGTCCATTGAGTGAACACTTTGGCCGGAAACCTGTTCTTGTAGCAACATACTCCATCTACCTCATCTTCATGATGGCATGCGCATTGGCACCGACCTTTCCAGCGCTTCTTGTCTTTCGATTCTTCTGTGGATTCGGAGGATCAGCACCCAATGCTGTGCTAGGTGGCCTTTTTTCGGATATCTACGAAAATCCTCATCACCGTGGATTAGCGATGTCAGGGTTTATGTTTGCAACCACCTTCCCGCCACTTTTGGGTCCAATTATCTCCGGTTTCATCTCTATCATCACATGGAGATGGACTTTCTGGGCTGGCCTTATTATTGCTGCCCCTGGTTTCCCTCTTCTGGTCACCATGCCCGAGACTTATGTGCCGGTCTTGCGCCGGAGGAGTGAAAGAGACGATGAGAAAGCTGGATATATTCAGAAGTCTTCGGGTCATGGCGCAAAATCTTTCTCCAGCGAGATGCGCGTCATTCTTGGTCGCCCATTCCTCATGTTCACACGAGAGCCGATTGTCTTCTGTTGCTCGTTGTACCTCGCCCTTATCTATTCGATCTTGTACCTGTATTTTCAGGCATACCCAATCATTTTCCAAGGTACATACTGCCACCGTTCCCAGCAAAGCTCCAAGCTGACCCTTCCAGATCTGTATGGCCTATCAGCAGGTGTAGGCGGACTAGCCTTCCTTCCAAGTGAGAACCCCCATCCTCTACTGATCATCACCCTCTAACCATCCACCAGTCCTCCCTGGATCAATCCTCGCATTCGTCGTCTTCTTCCTTTACAGCGGATACCACAGCAAAGCTCTAGCCGCCGGCCACAGCTGGGCAAAAGAAGAAGAATACCGCCGCCTTCCCTTAGCCTGCGTGGGAGCCCCAGGTATTCCAATCGCTCTATTCTGGCTCGGATGGTCAGCAAAACTCTCCATCAACCCGGTCATGCCCATGATGTCAGGCATTTTCTTTGGATTCGGCTACCTGCTGATCTTCATTGCGTTGCTCAACTACCTCACGGACGCGTATAAGCAATTCTCTGCCTCGGCTTCTGCAGCCGCGAGTACCTTGCGATCCTCCTTTGCTATATTCCTCCCCATGGCTGCGAATCCAATGTATACAAAATTGGGTGTCGATTGGGCGAACTCACTACTCGGATTCTTTTCGATAGCGATTGCTGTTGTTCCGTTTGTTTTTATCAAGTATGGTGCTTGGATTCGGGCGAATAGCAAATTCGCACAGCAGGCTCAATAGAGCATTGATGCATTGATACGGGGCTTATTACTGTTTATTGTTTATTGGCATAACGCGACTATATCATCTTATAGAAATAATTGCATGGTGGCGTTGAATTGAGTTCGCTCCACAAAATTTAGATACTTCGACGATACTTAAGTCGATTAAAGCTTGGATTTCGGAACACCTGCGATACATTCAATCTCAACATCCGTTCCTAATGGTAGTTCCTTCACGCAAACACAAGTACGCGCCTGAGACAACGTTCAGTTAGACTATTCCTAAGTGGTATATTATCTCAGAGAAGATATCTCAAACTCACCGGCATCGGCTTCGTGAATGTTGCCGCATAAACTTCATTAACAGCAGCGAAATCGCTCATGCTCGTGAGGTAAATGTTACACTTCACAACGTTTTCTAGGCTAGTCCCACCCGCTTCCAAAACGGCACGGAGATTGGAAAGAATTTGTTTCTGGAGCAGACGTTTTTAGCATATAGCATACACAGAAAATGATCTTAAAGCTCAAGCTTACAGTTCGCTCTCCGATTGAGCCTGTGACAAGTGCGCCAGTTTCGGGGTGACAGCCAACTTGACCGGAACAGAAGAGGAAGTCGCCCATCAAGATGGCCTGTGACAGGAAAGGTGGAGGCGCAGGTGCATTAGAGGCGATGACTGGTTTCTTTTCGAGAGACATATTGAAATTAGAGGAATTCAAGAGTTGGTAGAATAATAGTTGAATGACAGATTTTGGTTATTGGAAATGACTAGGTGCCGGGTACCCCGCGTCTTCTAGGCATTTGTAATCGGCGTGGGGCTTAGTTAATCGGGGGTCCTCTTATCATTAAATGTGGATCATCGCCCCAAAGCAATTGGCCTCAGGTCACTCTTGAGCAGTATAGCAAGGCGTTGTTTTTTGGATGTCGTTCTTTGTTACCCATGAAGACGCACAACGCGTTTCTATTCTTAAACATCAACGGCACAGTAGAGAAAGCCGAGTCTCGTCTAGGAAGCTTTTCTGTAACCACAATAGATCCTGCAATTGAGATGTAGAGGATCTCGACCCTTGATGTAAGGACAACTAGCATCGAGTATTAAGCTGTAGTTTCCATAATTAGAGCTAAGGCTACTGGAATTCCAATAGCTTTTCTGTGGAATGCTGTGGTATCTAGCTTCATGAAACCAAAAGCCCTTGAGGGCCTACTTGGATTTTTCGAAACTGATTCAATTGATTGGCAGTGCAACTCCCTTCTACCGTGTTGCCCTTCTCTCTATTTAATTTAAATAATGCACATTGTAGGTAGACAATCACCTTCCCGATCTCATACCTGTAGATGGGGGCCAGATGCCAGAGGTGTGGATTTTGGCCCCATGCAGTACTCTCCCAGCCTGTCAAGAAGACGCAGTGATCCTCGCCAACATACCAGATTGCGAGCTCTTACCTTCCGAGTCTGTGTTTCAAGTGCTAGTATCTCAAGAGAGCTCAACAGATGCTGGTACTTCAATCACAAACCACGTCTCCTCCCTATTTTGACTGTTCGCAATTACTGCTTCGCGGTGAGATCGACCAACACCCTCATGCGCCTGAATCGCCAAATCGAAGGAGTGCAGTGGTTTGACTTCTACCCTGTCGAGGAAAAGCTACAAGTCCCCGCAGACCGGGTCCGACTAGTTGATGTCGGTGGTGGAGTTAGTCACGATATCGCGCGCTTCAAGGAGCGATACCCTAATCTACCCGGTCGTCTCATCATCGAGGATCTGCCCTCCGTCATCCAGGATATCAAAGCCCCACTTGGCGAGGGCGTCGAAGCGATCGGTTACGATATGTTCACCGACCAGCCTGTGAAGGGCGCTAAGGCGTATTACATGCGAACTGTGCTCCACGACTGGCCGGATAAGCAGGCCCTTGAAGCGCTGGGACATATCCGGGATACTATGGCTGAGGATTCGATTTTGTTGATTAATGAGAATACTCTGCCTGGAAAGGATGCCCCCGCCTTCTCAGTTGCGATGGATATTTTGATGATGGAGTTGTATGCGTCGCTGGAACGTACTGAGAAACAATGGATTGAGTTGTTTGAGCGGGGGCTCAGTTTAGGGTGGTGAAAGTCTGGCGTGGAGATGAGCAGGGTGTTGGAGCGACTGCATTGTACGAGGCTGTTCCTGTATAGATATGGATGCCAGGCTTGTTAGACAGGGATACGAAATTTAAACCCATGTTCCCAGTTTCTGACAAATCATCCATGTCCCAATGAGTTGTAATTATGCTAGTGTGTTGAGATACTGAGGCCATATTTATCGCTCTTTGGCGGGAAGGAATGAGAAGGGGGGTACTTTCTATTTGAGTGCTAGACCATGGTAGACCAAGAAGTTGCTAAGTGGGTACCGCCCGGTGGATATAGAGGTTCCAATGTAATTGAAGTTTGTGATTCAATATAGAAGAGGGAAGCTTATTTAATTTGGTCGCCTAGCAATATTTAAGAAGTGAGTTCATTCCACATGAAATGTAGAGAATGCAGAGTCTAGAGCGTGGATGCGGTGAGCAGAACGTGCCAATCAAGAAAGCGGGTCTTAAGCCAATGACGCGTGATGGAGCCTTAACTGCAGTGACAACCCCTGTATCACGTGACTCGCCGGGTAAGCGACACCTCAGCAACGACAACAGCGGACCTCCTGAGGTCACTTCCGCTTCTTTAGATTCATACCCCTCTCCTCTTTCCATCTTTCTTCCTTTCCTTCGTCATCTTCTTCTCATCCTTGCCCCTCACTTCTTCCTCTTCTTTTCTTTCATATCATCATTTTGCTGGGGCGTTCAGTTCGGTGGATCAGGTCGTACTGCGGCCTAAGTAAATATGGTTCTCCCTATCAAGTTCACAGAGGTGGTCAATGTAAGTACATGTCACCCTGCGGAGGATTCTGCAGCTTTTCTTGCTTCGTTTACTGACCTCAATCGCGAAAATAGTTGACCAATGTCGGCATTGCGGTACGTCCCCGGTTTACCTGCGCTTCCCCCGGAAAGTTGCTTGCGACGAACTCCCCATCCTAGCTACGTGGATACGCCGGTTGCGCCCGGCAATCATCACTAGCTCATTAATATATTCAACTAACATATTCGGTGGTTTTTAGCCGGCATCAATTGGCTTCACCTCATGCGTAAGTGCCACATGTCCCTCAAAACAAAAGCGGTCGAGACGCGGCTAACCTGGCAATGACCGCATCGCAGACCCTAGAATCCGATCACTACATCTGCGTTCGCCAAAAGCTCGAGGAGGACGACAAGCCCCAAGTCATCATCGTTGACTTGAAGAACAACAATGAGGTCATGCGCCGGCCAATCAACGCCGACAGTGCGATCATGCACTGGAACCAGAACATCATTGCCCTCAAGGCTCAAGGCCGCACAATTCAGATCTTCGACCTCGGCGCAAAGTCGAAACTCAAGTCTGCGGTGATGAATGAAGATATTGTGTATTGGAAGTGGTTCAGCGAGAAGGCCCTGGGTCTGGTTACCGATACCGCCGTGTACCACTGGGATGTCTACGATGCCACTCAGCAACAACCTGTGAAGATGTTCGACCGACTTCCTAACTTAGCGGTATGTTCGCTTCTTTTAGATCCGTGTGGAAATTTTATACTGATCAGCTGTGTTTTCTTGCCAGGGTTGCCAAATTATCAACTACCGTGTTAACTCCGAAGAGAAATGGATGGTCGTTGTTGGTATCAGTCAACAGCAGGGCCGTGTTGTGGGTTCCATGCAGCTCTATTCAAAGGAACGGGGAATTTCGCAGTTCATTGAAGGTCATGCCGCCGCTTTCGCCTCCATTAATGTCGAGGGTTCTCCCCTGCCTCACCACCTCTTCTCGTTCGCCGTTCGGACCCAGACCGGTGCGAAGCTGCAAATCGCCGAAATCGATCACCAAGAGCCCAACCCGCGATTCCAGAAGAAGGCTGTGGAGGTGTTCTTCCCCCAGGAGGCCGTCAATGACTTCCCTGTGGCGATGCAGGTGTCCACAAAGTACGACATCATTTACCTGGTGACCAAGTACGGCTTCATCCACCTCTACGATCTCGAGACCGGTACCTGCATCTTCATGAACCGTATTTCGAGCGAAACTATCTTCACAACTGCCCCCGACGCGGAGGGTGCTGGCATTCTCGGTGTCAACCGCAAGGGTCAGGTTCTGTCCGTTAGCGTTGATGAGAACACGATCATCGATTACCTGACTGCCAACCCCGCGATGGCTGGCCTCGCTGTGAAGCTTGCCTCTCGGGCTGGTCTTCCCGGAGTCGACCACCTGTTCCAAACACAGTTCGATAACTTCATTGCTGCGGGCGACTATGGTGAGGCTGCCAAGGTTGCTGCCAACTCCCCTCGTGGGTTCCTCCGTACACCCGAAACCATCACTCGTTTCAAGAACGCACCTCAGACCGGTCAAATGTCAGTCATTCTGCAGTACTTCGGTATGTTGCTTGACAAGGGTGCTCTCAACCGTTACGAGAGTGTGGAGCTTGTTCGGCCAGTGCTGCAGCAGAACCGCAAGCACTTGCTGGAGAAATGGATGCGCGAGAACAAGCTCGAGGCTTCAGAGGAACTTGGAGACATCATTCGGCCGTATGACATGGCTCTGGCCTTGAATGTGTATCTCCAAGCCAACATTCCTCACAAGGTTGTTGCTGGATTCGCCGAGACTGGTCAGTTCGACAAGATCCTCGCTTACTCCAAGCAAGCGGGTTACCAGCCCGACTACACTCAGCTCCTCCAGCACATCGTGCGGGTCAACCCCGAGAAGGGTGCTGAGTTTGCGACTCAGCTTGCCAGTGAAGAGTCGGGTGCTCTCGTGGACCTTGACCGAGTTGTGGATGTCTTCCTTTCCCAGAACATGATCCAGCAGGCAACCTCCTTCCTCCTCGATGCCTTGAAGGACAACAAGCCTGAGCAGGGCAATCTCCAGACCCGACTCCTGGAAATGAATCTTGTCCACGCTTCCCAAGTTGCGGATGCCATCCTTGGTAACGAAATTTTCACCCACTACGACCACGCCCGTGTTGCCCAGCTTTGCGAGAATGCCGGTCTCATTCAGCGCGCTCTTGAGAACTCGGACGACCCGGCGGTCATCAAGCGCAACATTGTTCGCACTGACAAGTTGAGCCCTGAGTGGTTGATGAGCTACTTCGGTCGTCTGTCTGTTGAGCAGACCCTCGACTGCTTGGACACCATGCTTGAGTCCAACATTCGCCAGAACCTGCAGGCCGTGATTCAAATCGCCACCAAGTTCTCCGACCTGCTCGGTGCCAACCGCCTCATCGATCTTCTGGAGAAGTACCGCACTGCCGAGGGTCTCTACTACTATCTTGGAAGCATTGTCAACCTCAGTGAGGACCCCGAGGTGCACTTTAAGTACATTGAGGCCGCTACTGCTATGAACCAACTCACCGAGGTCGAGCGCATTTGTCGCGAGAGCAACTACTACAACGCGGAGAAGGTGAAGAACTTCTTGAAGGAGGCCCACTTGACCGAGCAGCTCCCTCTCATCATCGTCTGCGATCGTTTCAACTTCATCCACGACTTGGTCCTCTACCTCTACCAGAACCAGCAGTTCAAGTCCATTGAAGTTTACGTGCAGCGCGTCAACCCCTCCCGCACCCCTGCTGTCATTGGTGGTTTGCTAGATGTCGATTGCGATGAGAGCATCATCAAGAACCTGCTCGCTAGTGTGGATCCCTCTGTCATCCCCATTGATGAGCTTGTTTCCGAGGTTGAGAGCCGTAACCGCCTCAAGTTGCTTCTCCCCTTCCTGGAGGCTACCCTTTCTACTGGCAGCCAGCAGCAGGCCGTTTACAATGCCCTTGCCAAGATCTACATCGACAGCAACAACAACCCTGAGAAGTTCCTCAAGGAGAACGACCAATATGACACCTTGATTGTCGGAAAGTACTGCGAGAAGCGGGATCCTAACCTTGCGTACATTTCCTACAGCAAGGGCCAGAATGACTTGGAGCTTATCAACATCACCAACGAGAACTCCATGTACCGTGCCCAGGCCCGCTACTTGGTTGAGCGTGCCGACCCCGAGGTCTGGACCTTTGTCCTCAGCGAGAACAACATCCACCGTCGCTCGCTCGTCGATCAGGTCGTTGCCACTGCAGTGCCCGAGTCCACTGAGCCTGACAAGGTTTCTGTGGCTGTCAAGTGCTTCCTCGAGGCTGATCTCCCTGGTGAGCTGATCGAGCTGCTGGAGAAGATCATTCTGGAGCCCTCACCGTTCAATGATAACACCAGCCTGCAGAACTTGTTGATGCTTACCGCCGCCAAGGCTGACAAGGGCCGTTTGATGGGCTACATTCAGCAGCTGAATGAGTTCTCTGCGGACGAGATTGCTGAAATGTGCATTGGCGTTGGTCTCTACGAGGAGGCCTTTGAAATCTACAAGAAGGTCAACAACTACCTTGCTGCCGTCAATGTGCTTGTTGAGAACATTGTCAGCATTGACCGGGCTCAGGAATTCGCGGAGCGTATGGAGCTCCCTGACGTCTGGAGCAAGGTTGCCAAGGCCCAGCTTGATGGTCTGCGTGTCTCCGACTCGATTGAGTCGTACATCCATGCCGATGACCCATCCAACTACAATGAAGTGATTGAGATTGCCACCCACGCCGGTAAGGACGAGGAACTTGTGAAGTTCCTCCGCATGGCTCGCAAGACTCTTCGCGAACCCGCCATTGATACCTCTCTCGCCTTCTGTTTCGCCCGTCTCGATCAGCTCGCTGAGCTTGAGGACTTCCTGCGGGCGACCAACGTCGCCGATATTGAAACCTCTGGTGACAAGGCTTACGAGGAGGGCTACCACCAGGCCGCCAAGATTTTCTTCACCAGCATCTCCAATTGGGCCAAGCTTGCGACCACCTTGGTCCACCTGGGAGAGTACCAGGCCGCTGTCGAATGTGCTCGCAAGGCCAACAGCGTCAAGGTCTGGAAGCAGGTCAATGAGGCTTGCGTTGACAAGAAGGAGTTCCGTCTTGCCCAGATTTGTGGTCTCAACCTTATCGTCCACGCTGAGGAGCTCCAGACCCTCGTCCGCCAGTACGAGCGCAATGGTTACTTCGATGAGCTTATCTCCGTTCTAGAGGCTGGTCTGGGCTTGGAGCGTGCCCACATGGGTATGTTCACCGAGCTGGGCATTGCTCTGTCCAAGTACCACCCGGATCGTGTGATGGAACACCTGAAGCTCTTCTGGTCTCGCATCAACATCCCAAAGATGATCCGCGCCTGCGAGGAGGCCAACCTGTGGCCTGAGCTGGTCTTCCTTTACTGCCACTACGACGAGTGGGACAACGCCGCTCTGGCTATGATGGAGCGTGCTGCCGACTCCTGGGAGCACCACTCCTTCAAGGACATTGTCGTTAAGGTTGCCAACTTGGAGATCTACTACCGCGCTCTGAACTTCTACCTGCAGGAGCAGCCTCTCCTCATCACCGACTTGCTCCAGGTTCTGACCCCTCGCATCGATGTCAACCGTGTCGTGCGCATCTTCAAGAGCTCGGATAACATCCCTCTGATCAAGCCTTTCCTCTTGAACGTTCAGACCCAGAACAAGCGGGCTGTGAACGATGCCATCAATGAGCTTCTGATTGAGGAGGAGGATTACAAGACTCTCCGCGACTCGGTGGATAACTACGACAACTTTGATGCTGTTGAACTTGCTCAGCGTCTGGAGAAGCACGACCTCATCTTCTTCCGCCAGATTGCCGCCAACATCTACCGTAACAACAAGCGCTGGGAGAAGTCAATTGCCCTGTCCAAGCAGGACAAGCTCTACAAGGATGCCATTGAGACTGCCGCTATCTCTACCAAGACTGAGGTTGTTGAAGAATTGCTCCGCTACGTAAGTATTAACACTTTGCCCACGATAATTATGATACTAACCTTCTCTAGTTTGTCGACATTGGCAGCCGTGAGTGCTACGTGGGCATGCTGTATGCTTGCTACGACCTCATTCGCCCCGACGTCATCATGGAGATCTCATGGCGCAAGGGCCTGAACGACTTCACTATGCCCTTCATGATCAACTTCCTCTGCGAGCAGACCCGCACCATCGAGATGCTTAAGAAGGATAATGAGGAGCGCAAGTCTCGGGAAAAGACGCACAAGACTGAGGAGGACAACACCCCCATTCTTGGCGGTTCTCGACTCATGCTGACCCAAGGGCCCAGCCCGGCCGCCAGCCCTATGCCATATGGGCAACAGGCCAACGGTCTCACCCCCCAGGTCACTGGCTACCGCGCGTTCTAGATTGATGCAATGATTCCCTGAATTTTGTTTCCCCTCTTTTTATTTTTCTTTTATGTACCATAAAGCGACGTGATGACTTCTTTGGTGCGAAGCAAAAGACTTGAGTCCTTGGGGGGAAAGGTTACCAAGCGGGGAAAATGTGCCATAGGAGGATATCATGACGGCCGCCCCGTTAATTTGTTTTTCGCGCTTTTCTTTTTTTATCATCCAATGTATTTTGATAGGCTTTTGCGTTCTTCATGCTTCCCTACGTCCGGCCTGGGCCGTGATAGGCCTTCGTTTCAGTAGACTGCATGGCATTTTGGTTTGCAACCCAGCCTTAGTCCTTTCCTGCACCGTCAGGGGTCTTCTGCAGGATGTTTGCCAAGAAATGCAATGCCAATCAATCATAGATGATTGACGATAGTAACTTCTGAACGCCGTCAACCCCGCCAAGACGCCAAGGCATGGCATTCTTCACTATCAGCCCCGTACAAATAGTAATCAATAGATCCCCGCGCAAGGAGCGCCCAGCCGAGTACCTGGTTGCACTGAGGGATTGAAGGATGGCCAGATTCCGTCACATTACATACATGCCCAGACTGATCATCGAGGGTGGGTAGCATATTACGAAACTAACGATTCAAGTAAGCTCTTAGCGATCGACGCTGACCTACTTTTTGAATATCAAATTGCTTTTTTTTTTGATTTACCACCGGTAGGTAAGTAAATAATGTTTTGATAAAGTACGGTACATCTGTTTAATCTGCAGGACGTCTATGTCCCTACCCTGGCACTTGTAGCAGCACTAAGCAACTGCATACACCCGAGCCGAGTGCAGCTGGCGCATCCTCCGAATCGGCGTATCTAATGCTCGCCACTTTATTTTTAATTCTGTTTTTACTCCGCTCTCTTTGAGCCCGAGACCGATAATCTGTAGCGACCCTCGGCCCGGCTGGATGGAACAGCAGGAATGGTCTGTGTTCCGGGGAAATTCTTTACCCCGTGGAGAATGTGGAGTGTATAGCTCCCCCAGCTGTGCGGCGCGGGAAGAATAGTGGCAGTGAATTTTTCCGTCTGGAACGAGATTCTGGAAATCTGGGGTTATGGAAAGCGGTTCCGGGAGGAGCTGACGTGTTGATTCTTCAAACTGGAATACCTGAATGACGTTGTAGTTCAGTTGGGATGGTGATAAGGTGTGGTGGTGGAGATGGATTTGATTTGCGGATTTACTGTTTGATTGTTTTGCTTATCAGAACTGCAGGACTTGGGACTTGGCTGCAGCAATGCAGTCACATTGAGGTTACGTGGAGCTATATAAGATTATCAATTGATTATTGTCTATAGTTCTGTTTCCTTGTACTCCCTAGATTGTACTCTTGTCAACGGGGATAGTGTTTTTAGGAAGGGTTTCCGGCAGCTGGGTGGGGCGGGGAGGCTATTGCGTCTCCGGTTATTATACTCTGTAAAGTATTGAGATGAACCCCTTCATGCCGCGATCCTTGGCTCGCTTGGCTGTTTTAAAAAATCATCACCTGTCATACATCGGCGGGAGATCACCGTTATGCCAAGGGGGGTAATGAACATCCTCGGTAAGGGTCAGGTACAGATCGGTGACGGTCGTGGTGGTCCCGCGCGGTCCTCGCGGTGTCGGAAGAGTACACCGGGGACAATACCACGGAGTCCATTGGAGATCATTTCCTCTAGGGAATTGTACGCATGACCCAATCGATGCGGATAGGCGCCCGATGCGTGTTCCTAGGTTACGACAATCTGGGCAATTGGTACAATGATAAGTTAAAAAAAAAATTCAACGAGCACGGGGGTTTCGGAATGAATTTCCCCGAGGTGAGTGAACTCCCCGTGATTAATCGGAGGTGGTGATTGGTATGGGGTTCGTTCTTGCACATGAATCGAGAGTTCTCCGAGTTTCCCCCGGACAATCTCTCCAGGTTTTCCCGTCTATATCCGTCGTCATTGTCTGGACTCTGTCTTAGTTACCCACTTTTCTCTTTGCGTGATCCCTAGACCTATTTTCTTTACCCACGAGAGCTCTAGTCCGAGGACCCGAGGTAGTGTCCTCTTCCTACGTTTTTTACCTAATCCACCCGATCCCTAGGTTATAGAGTCAGAGGTATGAGATCATCGGGAGATCTCGTCGCCGACTTCGCCTAGATTCCTTGTGAGGGACGTGTGGGACAGCCCCTCATTTCCTCCGTAGATAGGCATTTAAGAATAACTATATAAAGAGTGGGTAGGGCGTAGAAAAAGGGAGGGAATTTTACCAACTCCATACGTATCAATACTGAATTAATTGATTTGCTTGGCTATCAACTAAATTCCTTGGATCTGAAAAGAGTCCGGTGTACCGGTGAGTGGCGGTAAGTACTCGTTACCTCATTCTGCATGTCAGCGTGTTCGCCCCGGAAAGTACTTGTGACTCGTGCAGATCCACCATATAGTTTCATCCCCCTCTTTATCTATCCCACCTCCCACTTTTCTTTTTCTTTTCTTCATCTCATCTCTCTCCCAATTCCTTGGTTCATTGTCTAGGGAGTCGCTGTCTAATCTGCCTCTCTGTTGCTAGTTGCGAGCAATTGCGCTTGCGTTCTGCCGAAATCGGCCTGGGGTTTAGCTATCCAGAGCTTCAAAAAGCCCATTAATCCGTGAGTCACTTCCCCCGCGCAAAACATTATTCAGTTTTCCTTTTCCCTGTCACTCGGGCAATTGAGTTTTCCGGAGCAATTTATTAATCTGTCCCCGACTTCCAGTCCTACTTCCCTAATCTCCCATATCCCTTCCCCACGTCACAATGTCTGCCCCGCACCGTCAACCCGAGGAGGCAATCGATGAGTCCGAGTTCGTCGAGGACCATCACGAACACCACCATGATTCCGTTCACCGTCGTCTGCGGGCGAACTCCACTATCATGCACTTCCAGAAGATCCTCGTAGCCAACCGTGGTGAAATCCCCATTCGGATTTTCCGTACAGCCCACGAGCTGTCCCTGCAGACAGTTGCGGTCTACTCACACGAGGACCGTCTGTCCATGCATCGTCAGAAGGCTGATGAGGCCTACATGATTGGCACACGGGGACAATACACCCCTGTCGGCGCCTACCTGGCTGGTGAGGAGATCATTAAGATCGCCCAGGAGCACGGTGTGCACCTGATCCACCCTGGCTACGGTTTCTTGTCGGAGAACGCCGAGTTTGCCCGAAATGTCGAGAAGGCGGGCATCGTTTTCGTGGGCCCGACCGCTGACACCATTGATGCTCTTGGTGACAAGGTCTCCGCTCGCCGCCTGGCGATCAAGTGCGGCGTCCCGGTTGTTCCCGGTACGGAAGGACCCGTCGAGCGCTACGAGGAGGTCAAGTCTTTCACTGATGAGTATGGCTTCCCCATTATTATTAAGGCCGCCTTCGGTGGTGGTGGTCGTGGTATGCGTGTTGTCCGCGACCAGAGCGAGCTCCGCGATGCCTTTGAGCGTGCCACCTCCGAGGCCCGCTCGGCCTTTGGTAACGGCACTGTCTTCGTCGAGCGCTTCCTCGATAAACCCAAGCACATTGAGGTCCAGCTGCTCGGTGACAACCAGGGCAACGTGGTCCACCTGTTCGAGCGTGACTGCTCCGTTCAGCGTCGCCACCAGAAGGTCGTTGAGATTGCTCCGGCCAAGGACCTGCCCGTCAACGTGCGGGACCAGATCCTGTCGGACGCCGTGAGACTGGCCAAGTCCGTCAAGTACCGCAACGCCGGTACTGCTGAGTTCCTGGTGGACCAGCAGAACCGCCACTACTTCATTGAGATCAACCCTCGTATTCAGGTCGAGCACACCATCACCGAGGAGATTACTGGTATCGATCTCGTCGCTGCCCAAATCCAGATTGCTGCTGGTGCTACCCTTGAGCAGCTCGGTCTGACTCAGGACCGCATCTCCATCCGTGGCTTTGCCATTCAGTGTCGTATCACCACTGAGGATCCCGCCAAGGGCTTCTCCCCCGATACGGGTAAGATTGAGGTCTACCGTTCTGCTGGTGGTAACGGTGTTCGTCTCGATGGTGGTAACGGTTTCGCCGGTGCTATCATCACCCCTCACTATGACTCCATGCTGGTCAAGTGTACCTGCCGTGGTTCCACCTACGAGATTGCTCGCCGCAAGGTCCTGCGTGCCTTGGTTGAGTTCCGTATCCGTGGTGTCAAGACCAACATTCCCTTCCTTGCTTCTTTGCTGAGCCACCCTACTTTCATTGATGGTACCTGCTGGACCACTTTCATCGATGATACCCCCGAGCTGTTCGCCCTGGTCAGCTCTCAGAACCGTGCTCAGAAGCTGCTGGCTTACCTGGGTGATGTCGCTGTCAACGGCAGCAGCATCAAGGGCCAGATTGGTGAGCCCAAGCTGAAGGTTGACATTATCAAGCCCATCCTCCGGGATGCCGCTGGTGCCGCTATCGATGTCTCCCGCCCCTGCACTAAGGGATGGAAGCAGATTCTTGACAGCGAGGGCCCCGTTGCTTGGGCCAAGGCTGTGCGTGCCAACAAGGGCTGCTTGATTATGGACACCACCTGGCGTGATGCTCACCAGTCTCTCCTGGCCACCCGTGTGCGTACCATTGATATGCTGAACATCGCTCACGAGACCAGCCACGCTCTCTCCAACGCTTACTCTATCGAGTGCTGGGGTGGTGCTACCTTCGATGTCGCCATGCGTTTCCTCTACGAGGACCCCTGGGACCGCCTGCGCAAGCTCCGCAAGGCTGTTCCCAACATTCCCTTCCAGATGCTGCTGCGTGGTGCCAACGGTGTCGCCTACTCCTCCCTTCCCGACAATGCCATCTACCACTTCTGTTTGCAGGCCAAGAAGTACGGTGTTGACATTTTCCGTGTCTTCGACGCTCTCAACGACATCGACCAGCTCGAGGTCGGTATCAAGGCCGTTCAGCAGGCCGGTGGTGTGGTCGAGGCCACCATCTGTTACTCCGGTGACATGCTGAACCCCTCCAAGAAGTACAACTTGGAGTACTACTTGGCTCTGGTTGAGCGCATTGTCAAGATTGGCACTCACAGTCTTGGTATCAAGGATATGGCTGGTGTTCTCAAGCCCCAGGCTGCCCGTCTCCTGGTTGGTGCCATCCGCGAGCGCTACCCTGACCTCCCCATCCACGTTCACACTCACGACTCTGCTGGTACCGGTGTTGCATCGATGATCGCTTGCGCCCAGGCTGGCGCTGATGCTGTCGATGCCGCCACTGACAGCCTGTCTGGTATGACCTCCCAGCCCAGCATTGGTGCCATCCTAGCCTCGCTCCAGGGCACCGAGCAGGACCCCCAGCTCGACCTGGCCCACGTCCGTGCCCTTGACACCTACTGGGCTCAGCTCCGTCTGCTCTACTCTCCCTTCGAGGCTGGTCTGACCGGTCCCGACCCCGAGGTCTACGAGCACGAGATCCCCGGTGGCCAGCTCACCAACCTGATCTTCCAGGCTAGCCAGCTCGGTCTCGGCCAGCAGTGGGCTCAGACCAAGAAGGCCTACGAGGCCGCCAA
Organism: Penicillium sp. 91 TS-2023; assembly: GCA_030710325.1. Taxonomy (NCBI): domain Eukaryota; kingdom Fungi; phylum Ascomycota; class Eurotiomycetes; order Eurotiales; family Aspergillaceae; genus Penicillium; species Penicillium sp. 91 TS-2023. The sequence continues at coordinate 4,629,749 of JARWGP010000021.1, read as the reverse complement.
CGATCTGCTTGGTGACATCGTCAAGGTCACCCCGACCTCCAAGGTCGTCGGTGATCTGGCCCAGTTCATGGTGTCCAACAAGCTGTCCGCCGAGGACGTCGTCGCCCGCGCCGGCGAGCTCGACTTTCCCGGTTCCGTCCTCGAGTTCCTTGAGGGTCTGATGGGCCAGCCCTTCGGTGGCTTCCCCGAGCCCCTCCGCTCCCGAGCCCTGCGCGACCGTCGCAAGCTCGACAAGCGCCCCGGTCTCTACCTTGAGCCCCTGGACCTGGTCCAGATCAAGAAGGACATCCGCGAGAAGTTCGGCTCCGCCACCGAGTGCGACGTTGCCTCCTACGCCATGTACCCCAAGGTGTTCGAGGACTACCGCAAGTTCGTCTCCAAGTACGGTGATCTTTCCGTCCTGCCTACTCGCTTCTTCCTGGCCCGTCCTGAGATCGGCGAGGAGTTCCACGTCGAGCTGGAGCAGGGTAAGGTTCTGATCTTGAAGTTGCTCGCTATCGGTCCCCTCTCTGAGCAGACCGGTCAGCGTGAGGTCTTCTACGAGGTCAACGGTGAGGTTCGCCAGGTCAGCGTTGATGACCACAAGGCCTCCGTCGAGAACATTGCCCGCCCCAAGGCCGACGCTGCCGACAGCAGCCAGGTCGGTGCTCCCATGAGCGGTGTTGTTGTTGAGATCCGTGTCCACGACGGCCACGAGGTGAAGAAGGGTGACCCCATTGCGGTGCTGAGCGCCATGAAGATGGTATGTGATAATGTCCCCCGTTCCCCGTACAACTATACCTATGAACTTTTTACTAATAATTCTTCCAGGAAATGGTCATCTCCGCCCCTCACAGTGGTAAGGTCGAGAGCTTGCAAGTCAAGGAGGGTGACTCCGTTGACGGCCAGGACTTGATCTGCAGGATTGGCAAGGCTTAGATGTCTAAAAGGTGTGTATAAGACGTGCACGACTGATGCGCAAAGATGTGAATGATAGCTTTCAGCGTTTTGGTTTATTTTTCCTGCGGGATTTCTGGTTGTTATTGCTGGCTCTGGTTCTGGTTCTCTCTTATTACTGTCATCGTCCGTGACGAATGGATATCGTTTTTCTTCATTTATTCTACGTAACAGCCAAATAACTATCTCTGTGGTGCCCATATATTCATAAGTACAGCGCAGCCCGAAATAACCCTGATCAATCCCTATAGCCTGCATATCCCCACCGGTTCTGTAGTGCTGTGGATCTCTCATACCTTATGTGACGTGAACAATAATTTGGGTAAACCCACCCAGCACCTGCAGTACACATAACCAGAATTTGTCATTCGATCCAGTTCAAACTCGATCGCAATCGAGATCAACTTAATCCCCCAAACAATCTGACGACGTAATCGCATGCGGCAAGACCAGATACCAACCCTGGATCACCCCACCTGAAACATGATCGCCCAGCTAGTGTGTAGCAGAAGAAAGTGCGGGGTATTCGGTACTTGCTTCCGATATGCAGAGCAACATATCAAGATATGTACCGAGTACTCGAGTAATATATGCAGCAGTTAGCTGGTTGCCTCAGAGCTTTCCCCGCATTCTTTGTTACATCAAGCTGCCGCCGCGTAATCAAGATGGTGCCCATTCCGACTCGCTGGAATCAGGAAAATGATTATCATCTAGATATCAGTGGTTGGATTCAAAGGAGATAATTCTAGACCCGTCCGATATGTCCGATATAGATATCTTGATCACTAATTGTGGTGATTCATTTGGTTTCACGATGATCGCCTGATGGGGTAACTACCGATTTTCGGGGTTAGTTACGGTATGTACTTGAGCTGAGACTTAGTGCTTAAAGTAGCAGTTACTGGGTTTTCCCATGTATGCAGAAGGATTAAGATACTCTTGTGCGTTGCTATATAAGTGTGGTCTTTCCCCTCAATTTACTCTGCATTCTTACTCCTCTACATCTACACCCATCAAGGTAAGCCTCTATCTCTTCTACCGGGGGTTTTCTTTTCCTTTCATCCTCGTGTATCTTCCGATCTTTCAAATGTTCAGATCAATCTCGATCTCAACATAGATACCAAAACCCCCCCACCCATGGATCCCAAACACCCACGCCGAACCTTCCCTCCATGACGTCTTTGACTTCCATCCCCGTGACTCTCCTAGCTCCCTTTAAATCATTACACTTGACTTTGACATGAATTCAATCCCTTTAAAATTGAACTAATATATAAGACCACTTCTAAAGAAATCACAACCTCGTTCCAATCACAGGAACAAGAAAATCAAGCCTCACGGATATCGCTCTATTCGAATATTCAAACATGTCTGACAACGCGCACGATAACGAACGCCGCCACTGGCACGGTTCTGCTGGCGATCGCTACGAACACGTCAATGCCTGGACGGCCGGTGGAGCGAAGGGACCAACCTCCCGAGCAGCATGGGCGCTGACGCCCGAGATGATGGCTAACCTGAATGCCCGGAAGGTACTATTCACCCGGATGCCTACCTACTTCCCCTCCCAAAACCTTATACCCAGTCGGAACATAGGTTAAGTTGGAATCATTGCTGGGAGGAACTGGATTTCAAATGGTAAGAGTACCCTGCTGCATCCGCATTTGAACAAACTCGCTAACTTTACTTCACAGCCCATCAACCCAACCCACCAACCTAACTTGACATTAACTAACATGATTTGTGCAGGGCTCCGATGCCTCCACAACCTCAAACACTGGTACCACCGCAAACCCCTCCGGCTCGCCCCCTGTACCCAGCGTCAGCGAGCGTCGACGCTCGAGTGCCTCGTCCGGTAGTGGAGGTCTCTTCTCGAACCTGCAGAGTCAGAAGCGGGAGACTACGGATCCAAGTATGGTGCAGCGGAGGGCGAGTTGGAATGAGCAGCAGGCTCAGGGGGGATACTTTTCGAAGCTTTGGAATGGGTATACTAGGGGCAAGTAGGTGATTCTGAGTTAACTTGAATTGAGAACGTGTTTGGGGGTATGAGATGAGAATTTGGGCTGGAATGAATATTGTTTTGGTCTGGTCTTTGAATTGATTTCTTTTTTTTTCTTTCCTTTTTGATGGCTATTTTCCTTTTTTATCACAAATCATGAATTCAAGTGCATTAACAGGTGAAGATTGGATTGGATCAGCGAGTCCCTGTATTCATATATATATTCGACAGCTTCCAACCCTGGAAGGTCAAGCCCGGAACGCATGGACATATATTGGCCAACCTCAAAAGTGAATAAAACCCCATTTGTCACGCATGCACACCTGACTCTGGTCCACAAACCAAGCGATGGATTGGTTTGCATAGGATGTTTCGTTTGTCTGTGGCATCATGTCTGGTTTAGGAAGGCACGGATTTCGAGTATAAACCTTCCCTCTTTTTCGAATTCCGACCCTTCTCTTCTATTGATTCTGAATTCTTCACCTCATTTTCTACAAAATAGAGATTAAAGCAACAGAAAGAATAAGTTCTCCCAACCCACGGTTGTAGTTCAAAAAGAAAAACCAAATAAGGGGACGGGATGATCGCGTAGCATCTTGGATGATTATCGTTGAATCCAACTTTACTGATTGCACAGTATGAACATTTTCATGAACATTATTTTATTCAAGATTGACGTTGTTGTGTCCACACTCTCTACTACTTGTTGTGGCATTGCCCGCGGCAAGTAATGCCAGGTGTAATCGTAGATCGATGATACTGGAGTCCGTGTTGGTAGCGATGGACATCGGAAGGCTGTGTTTCGCTCAGCGACCAGTTGTCGAAGGTGCCTGCAGTGGTATAGTTCTTGTGGGGAAGGTGATGGGCAATTTCGAGTAGAGTGGGCTGGTGGGATAGTGGGCTGATCTAGAGGGGCATCTCAGCCCAAGTACGACTACGTACTACGAAGACTACTGCTACGCAAAGAAAGCACACCAGGTGTAGACAGTAACGGACAAGATAGGCCAGGATGGTACTCATCTCACAGGACGAACCCGGAGATACAGACCGACTCTTTGACGGGGCAAACCCAAATCAAGCGAGTCATGGTGACACTGGACGAGTCCAGTGTCAACCAGTCTTTTCGACAATGGTTATGCGGAAAACAACACCTTTCGTGAAGCCTTCATTGTGAAAAGGGAATGCGCTTTGTGCAAATGTGTAGTGAATTCATGTCTCTAACACGCCTATCCTGGTTGCCGTGGTAGATAAAAAAATAGAAGGGTTCAGAACACCATATCCGACGCAGAGATCAGGAGCCCGGCCGGGTTGATTCTCATCCTGGGCCGAGTTTTTTGTTTTCTTTTCGGGAGGGAGAATCGTAAATCACAAGATTTCATTCACCCAACTTTCCATGAGGCGTTTACCGGATGATACCGTCGAAGCGGTTCTTGAACCACTTCATGGTCTCGGTGCTGTTGATCTTGTGGTTGACACCGATGGAGGACTTGCAGCGGCGACGCTTGGCAACACGCTCACCGGGGCGGGTCCTATTTGAAAAAAACCATCGTTAATTCTGTTCCTCGCCTCCTCTGGCCTTGTTCCGGGTTTCACTCACATGCAGCAGTAGAAGTCCATGCCGTAGATACCGATACCGGGGTCGTACTTGATACCCAAATCGATGTGCTCGGAGATACCGAAACCGAAGTTACCGGTCTCGGAGAAGTTGCGCTTGCGGAGCTCGTACTCCTTGACCTTGAGGCCACGCTCGAGAATCTCCTCGGCCTTGGGGCCACGGACGGTGACGTGGACGGAGATCTTCTCGTTACGACGGATACCGAAGGTACGGACGGTGTAGCGGGCCTTGGAGTAGACGGGGGTCTGACCACTCAGCTGCTCCAGCACCTTGGCGGCACGGGTAAGTCTGTCACCAGACTCGCCGACTGAGATGTTCAGCACGAGCTTCTGGATGCGCAGCTCGCGCATGGGGTTTGCGCTCTTGTCCTGTCCGTCCGACTGCATTGCTGTTAGAATGTGTGTTGTGCGATATAGAATGGTGGTTGTGGTGCTAACATACCATGGCGACTGGTGTGTGGTTGGGCGTGAGGGTGGTTGACGACGAGATAGAACTTGCGAAAAGCACAAAAGCGGTTTGTGTGGGCTCCAGAATCACGGGATCAAGGTCACGGGAAGTCGGAAGCGAGCCCTCAAGTCATGTGATGAAAATCTTAAATTCGAATGACACGTGACCATGTTAGGTCTGCTGATCTAATCATATTTCTGTCAGGCGGTGTGAAATTGTCAGTTGATGAGTCAGCTACTATCCAGAAACTGAGTGCAGACCTGCGCCGTATCAAGCAAGAGCTTAGCTTCTCACTGGATCCCGCGCCTCGCTCGATCTACCCGTCAAGAGAACACTGCTACTGTATCTCTTGCAAATTTTTTGAGTCTTCGAAGTCGCATTCGTGCGCGTTCTAGCCAATAATGGCCGCCAACAAGCAAGGCAAGATGGTGAGTCCTCCGCGATCCCTCGGTGCAATCCCAGACTATGTGCCCCAAATGGCTGTCGCTAACTTCTTTTGTCTAGGCCAACCTCGTAAGTTCGAATGAAAGATACAGTCCTACTCCAATTGCCCCGATTAACATGTCTTTTAGATCAACTACCGGATGAGAGTTACCCTCAACGATGGTCGCCAAATGACCGGTCAGATGCTGGCCTTCGATAAGGTCCGTCATTGTCCCCCATCAGCCCTTGCTCATGGCAAGTACTGACAGCTTTGGTTTCTCTGCAGCACATGAACCTTGTTCTCGCCGACACAGAAGAGTTCCGTCGTATTAAGCGGAAATCGAAGGCCGCCCCCGGTTCCACTGCCACCCCGCAGGTCGAAGCGGAGGAGAAGCGAACCCTCGGTCTGACCATCGTGCGCGGCGCCCAGGTCGTTTCCTGCTCCGTCGACGGTCCCCCTCCTGCCGACCCCTCTGCCCGTCTCGGTAACGCTGCCGGTCTTGGCCCCGCTGCCACTCTCGCTGCCGGCCCTGGTGTCAGCAAGCCCGCTGGTCGTGGCCTGCCCATTGGACTCGGTGGTCCTGCTGCTGGTGTCGGTGGCCCGCCTCCTCCAGGTGGTTTCGGTGGTTTCCCTCCTGGAGGCTTCCCTGGTGCCCCTCCTCCAGGATTTGCTGGTCGTGGAGGACCCCCAGGTGGACCTCGTAAGTTCCTGAAATGACCCAAGTACACTTATGGCGACTGACATATCCACTCTTCTAGCTGGCTTTGCTCCCCCTCCTGGCTTCGTTCCCCCCGGTGCTCCTCGTAAGTCTTTCCTTGGTCAAAATTTCTCATTGTTCCCCAGCTAACCCATATTCTTTAGCGGGCGCTTTCCAACCTCCTCCCGGCTTCCAGCCTCCTGGACAGGGACGAGGATACCCCCCACCAGGATTCGGTGGCAGATGATTTAAGTGTACATCGGAAGAAGATTCCAAGCTTCAAATTGGCGGTTTGTTTTCACCTGGAAAGGTATAGGGACGGTTCAGGGCTAGGAGTGAACTGAGGCTCTTGTATCCAGGAGAAACAGCACGCCTACAGGCTAGATCAGCCCACAATCTACCGGGCAAGGCGTTGCGGCGCATGCGGAATGGAGGTCGTGTCAAGGATTGGAAACCAAAAAAAGCCGAGAAATCCTTTTGAGATTTGCATTCAGTACCCAATAATGCTAGCTAGCTCCTATGACCCCCTTTGTCGCAAAGATGCAATACATATTTGTTTTCCATCCATGGATATCTTTGAAGCCTGAATATTTCCATAATTAGTTGTCATGGCCTAGTCAGCCTTCCCTTTCTGAGACTATATATTTTGTATGCGACGGCATGATATGGGTCCAACGTTGGGAGCTTACAAGCAACTTGAAATTGTTTTATTGCGACTTCACTTCGTCAAAATGAACACAGACCTGGCAATATCTGAATAAGGTAAATACAATAAATCCACTAAGGCCTAGATTGAATTCCACCTCTTATAATTGACGGAAATAAGCCGCTTGATATCCGACACAGGCACGTGACCAACGGCCGACCCCGGTCAAGTCGAGTCAATTCCACACCCGCAGACCCCCAACCTCAACTTACCGCGCCTTAACCCTCGATTAATACCAGCATTCGTCGCCATGGCCGCTGCTATTAAGGCAATCAACGCCAAGATCCGCTCCAACAAGGTAGCGGACTATGTCTGCTCCACCCGTACGTTTCCTGCGCCCCAATTCTTCCCCCGAGTTTCCCGCCGTGCTTCCGGGACCGAGATCGGCCAGCTATGATATTACACCTTGGAAGTCAGAACGCAAGAAATTGGCTATTCTCAAGAGCATCGGAAACTACCGACTGAAATTTCAGACGGAAGCACGAACCCGGATACGACAAATAAGCTTGAGCTATGTACCTGAAAGCAGATTGCTAATGACGATACTTTGCAGACTTCTGGGGCCCCGTCTCCAACTTCGGTATTCCCTTCGCCGCTGTGATGGACACTCAGAAGGATCCTGAGATGTACGTTTGACCCCTCCGACTCGGTTCCTACCCCGATTCAAATTTCCCGGACTAGTTTCATTCCAATCGGAAGCTAGTTTCCCTCGTCTATCTATCACGGATATCCCAGTTTAGGAAAAGGAAAGACCGCAACTAACACTCATCTTTCTGCGCAGCATCTCTGGTACCATGACTGCTGCCCTTTTCGTTTACGCTGGTACTTTCATGCGCTACTCCCTCGCCATCACACCCAAGAACTACCTTCTCTTTGCCTGCCACTTGACCAACTTCGGCGCCCAGGCTACCCAGGGATACCGGTATCTGTCTTACTGGAAGTGCGTTGCCCCAATACATATCTGATGAATTTAGATATGGCCGTCTCCATGTGGATTTCCTACATTGTTCTTTGATCGCATACTGACATGCTTTTTTTGTTTTAGCTGGGGTGGCCGGGAAGCTCAGCTCGCTGAGAAGGCGAAGCAGGGACAAGCTGTTGCTGAGGGCGCTTCCGCGTAAAAAACTTCATACTCGGCTGTACTTGATGTTCATTTGGCTCGCTTGTCTTTTCCCTTGTTCTGCTGCGTTATACCTCTATTCTTTACATATGTGTTCTTCTGATTTTTTTCGAGTGACTAAAGTTAGAAGGATATTGGAAGAGGGGAATGATAGGTATTCAGTGTGGTCCTTGAGGGCGGGATTATAGAGACAAGAGATCTGATAGGGGTTTTGGCTGGAAAGTAGACTGATCTCCTTCAAAAGGGTCTGGTGTGCTTGTCTGGTCACTGTACATAGACTACTAAATTGAAACATTTCATCCACAACTTGCCCAGGTGGCGTTTGACGTAAAGAATATGTACTGTGGCTTTCATTGGAACATACCCGGAAAACTTTGCTTTCAGGCATTTAGAAGACAAAATATGTGTACAAGAGCCCATGCAACCCATGCAACTCTTCAAGCCCGCCAATTCAATCGGCCATTAGTAGAAAAAACCGAACACCAAGATTCACATGTGCTCACTGCTCATGGGAGAAAAACAACATAACATGCTATGCCATCTAGTGTTGAAACAGACAGAAAAAAAATTATCGAACAAAGCCAACACCCGCAAGGGACAATCACTTAGAATCACAGTAGCCTGGGCTGGGAACATCTCCGCCAGCAATCCAGTTTTGGATGGTCAATGTCGTTGTGTAGATGCAGCCAATAACACCTAAGACAGTGAGAGTGATATCGGCAAATACTTGACGCCGAGTACGGGCGCAGGCACGGAGGTGAAGGAGGGGCTATATTGGGTAATGAAAGAATTAGTCTGCATATCTGGAGATATTGATGGGAGGGTTAGGAAAAGCTTACCGGGTAGACGTAGATCAATGGAACACAAGCGAAGCTTCCGACCAGCGAAACAAACTTGTCAAGATCGTCGGCTCCAGCCCAACCAATAACGGCACATAGAATGACTAAGAAGAAACGGAAAGCATTCTTCTTCCACTTGATGTATGGGTTGTATTTGCCACTGCGGGTGAAAAGTTCATTTTCCATGATACGAATGGCAGGGAAGAGCTGCAGAGGGGTACTCAGCAGGATAGCGAGCGAGTAAAGCAGCTGAACCACATTGACGAACTTGTCATCCTGAGGCAAGTTGAGCAGGATAACAGTCTTGGTTGCCGATCCGTAAGCAGCATAGCTCAGAGCTCCCGCAGAAAGGAAGATCAAAGTGATGACAACCATGACACCAGCCAGAACCCCTGGGAATCGGTGGGGCTCTTTCATCGATTCCTGAATGGGAATGATGAGACCAATACCTTCATAAGTGAAGATGGCAGTTCCAATGAACATGGACCAGGTTGCAGGGTTGAACGAGACCACATCCGAAATACCGCCATTGCCGATGAGGGTACTGGCGTCATAATAGTAAATGTACAGTAAGCCCAGTAGAATGAACGCATCCGCAATAAGCGCAGTGAACCCAAGCTTGCTGATATCGCGAATCAGGGAGAGAGGCAAGAAAATGACCAGTTGCAAAAGCACCAAGTACTTGAGATCAACGAAGGACGCGCAGTTACTCACTGCGAGCACAAACGCTTGCAAGTTTTGCGATACAAACACAATGTATGCCGCCACGAATCCCAATTGACTGAGAACGATAGACCCGAGGATAATGCGTCTCATGTGCTTTCCGTACAGAATACCTCCGATATCACCAAACGATCCATCGATCTTCATGCGGGTGTTGACCAGCAGGATAAAGGCATAGTAACTAAGCAGTGAAACTCCGAGAAGCACCATGCTACTGAATAACAAGCCTCCATTCAGGAAAGCGCGGGGCAAGAAGAGAATTCCTGTACCCACAAAGGACTTGAGCAGCAACATGACAGCGCCAGTAACAGTTGTGGTACCTGGAGGAGCGCGCGCTTTGTGCTTTCGTTTCCTGCGGCCGGCGTGATCACCCTGAAGCAGGGCCGCATCTTCTCCAGACTCTCTACCCTCCTGTTCATCCCAAGTATCAGACGAGAAGTACTCATCTGGACCCAGAACCTCGTCATCTTCCTCCAGCTCTTCTCCAGCGAAGTGACCATACAGTGTCAGGAATTCCAAGAAGCTGGAGGTAGGGAGCTGATGCTGAGGTGGTGCCCCAGAATTAGACCCTTGCACACTTCCACGGTGCGGGCTCCCTGCAGTTCTTCGCAAATAGTCTCGTCGGAATCCTCCTGGCACGAGAATTGTGTGAATGTCTTCGGTTTCTGTTGATGGAGCTGGTCGGCTGACGCTGAAGCTCTTGCTGCGTGCGAAACGGTTATCAGACTCGGCATCTTCCGCCCATCGGTAGACCTCTCGAGTCATGTCACCTCCCTGCAGCTGTAGACTTGAGAAATTGTCCTCGCCCATGCTAGTTCCAAGCTCCGACCCCGTATCACGGTTCTCGGAGACCTGTGACGGCATAACCAGGTGCCTTTTCACCACCTCTGGATCCTCGTTAGGGGCTTGAGAGTCGATATCATTTCTCGTGTCAAACGATCCGTATTGCGAAGTCACGGCGCGGTTTTCGAGGGTTGACTGTACCACGGGCGATCCAGCTACTCGAGAGGGAGTTCCAAAATTAGGGGGCGAGCGACCAAGACTTTCCTGCAGTTGAGACGCAAGCATGGAATGACCTGGCCCTGGGAGTGAGGAAAGGTCATTGACAGCCCGGAAGTTGGGTTCGGAGGTGAAATTCGAGGTTGTGGTACTGATTGGTCGACCAGTCGGGACACCTTGTCGAGACGACAAAGACGTCCCTAAAGATGGAGAGGGAATGGGCGAAGCCAACCGAGCCATTGAGGCCTGTCTAATAGTTCCATCTTGTGCAGGGGACGATGATCGAAATGACGATGCTGAAATTGGCACTGCCCGCGCCGGGTTCAGCGAGGAACTCTCGCCGTTATCTGTCATATTGTGTTTTTGTTCCTCCTGATCAGGATCGGGGGATAGGTGTCGGGAGGTAGATTGGCATATGGAAAATGGCCTGCTAGTTATTACCAAGTAATCCAAAGCCGTGCATCTACCAAGGGAGAGAAGCTCTGTATGGTGGCTGGTGGAAAGAGGCGAGGGAGGTCGATCGTCTCCAAGTGCGGGTGCAGCGTTCAGCTTTGCCCCAATGGAGCAGGCGGTGGATATTTATCGATAGCATCATTCTGCCGTAGGCTCCACACCTGTACAATAGCAGTAAATGACCCATTTGTTCTTGTAAATAGATGAACTGGTGCAGAAAACTGGTAGGCATACAGTCACTCGGGAACGCATTACGTACTGTTCAAATTTTTTTTATATTTCTTTCAATGTATACTGCAAAGGCTATGGAGTGAAGATCCTGACCAGTCTCAGAATCTGCATTTCGGCAGGAGTAGGCTGCAGCTAGAGTCCCTTGCCACAAAATTCACAAACATCAGGTTTCAAGTGCGGTAGCCCTGGAGCTTGAGGTACCAGATAGCCCAGCTGCCTATCGTGATGTTACTATCAAACAATGGATCAATGGAAACTCAAAAAAATCAAAATTTGGATATCTAACACAAGTTTGTTAACCAACTGGACTATGCATGGGTCCACCTTTGCAGATTTTATGGACATAGACTGGATTTCATTGATTTCTCCCACAACATCTGGGTGATTGCATCTCCCCCCATATTTCAAATTGGGAACTATTCATTCAAGAACAGGTGGATTCGAAAGTTGCTAAACTGTTGATAGTACTAGTCCACATTGGGAGTTGGTTTTGATCGGGTCCAATGGAAAGTAGAGAATTCAGCCCCACCTTCTCCATCTCTTTACCTCTACGGAGTATATCCATCGTAATGCCGGCCCTAACAAGAATCCATCTCCAAATCCATGTCAATAGAACGATTTCAAGTTAATCTTCTTTCAGGTGGAGACAAATGCTAGATACTAGCGAGGAACCCGCGTTTGTGTTGCATTTTTGGTTAAAGCAAGCTTCAATTGCTAGTGATATCGAATGAATTAGGAGGCTCACCGGCTCATTCTTCCAAAGGAAACGATCTGGTTGTCTTATCGCTGTTGGAATGCCCTTCATGTCTTCGTTTTCTACATTCGTGGACACTGATCCGCATCTCGAGCCGGGATGATAACAGCAGACATGGCGATTCTCTAGCCTATAGCTTACCTAGACCTGATATACCCAAGAGACAGACCCTTGGTGTCAGAGAATCAGGGATTTGAAGAACTCTCTGCTATCTGTGGCATTTAACTGTCATGGCCTGTTGACTCGCCAGTTAACGGCATCGTCTTATCTGATTATGTCACTGACCATGTGACCACGTGACGACTGAGCGTCCCGTCAAGACGCGCGGTGACGCAAGTGGTTATCTTGCTTCTTTTTTTCGTGGCTATAGAAGACTCCTTGCTTTTTCTCTGCTTTTTCTTTTGTTTTTGCTTTCTTATTTGAGGGGTGTGGGTGTGATTTATCCCTTATGCACCCATCGCAGTTGCATCGTTGTGTTTGACACCCGAACCCGGCGGACATATCACACCCGCGATGTCTCGCCGACGCCCGAACTTCGCAGCTCGGACCGCTGAAGCAGACGATTCACGCCTGGACCCAAACGAGCCGGACTCCTCTGCCAGTGCTGGGTTTTTGTCCCTGGCACCTGTCATTTCGCCCCCCCAACATGGGCCGAACCCCACAGCTTCTGAACACCATCACCACTCATGGGCCACAAACCCGTTTCATGGCCTGAGCAGCTTGTGGGCTGGAAAAACAGACAATGGAAAGGGACAAGAGACTAGTGGAGAATCTGCATCTGCACGTATGCCTCCCTCTGCAGGCCCCCTCCGCGATGCCAGTACCGACAAGAAGGATAGGAATGGGCATCGACCTCGACCGACGGAGGAGCCAAAGAAGCTTGGCACATTCTCCGGTGTATTTGTTCCTGTGACCCTAAACGTACTTAGTATTTTGATGTTCTTGCGCTTTGGATTTGTTCTGGGTCAAGGAGGTTTGCTGGGAATACTAGGTAAACACCCCTCCAAGTCGTGCTACTGCGATCATAGCTGATCGAAACAAGGACTTCTTGCCATATCTTACACGATTAATTTAGTGACAACTATGTCACTCTCCGCGATCGCAACAAATGGTACGGTTCGAGGTGGAGGTGCATACTACTTGATCTCCCGATCCCTCGGTCCCGAATTCGGCGGATCAATTGGAATTGTGTTCTATATGGGCTATGTCTTCAACACCGGTATGAATTCGGTCGGCCTAGTCGATTGTTTCTATCAGAACTTTGGTAGTACATCCGGCAGCTTGGCCAATTTCCTCCAGGAAGGGTTCTGGTGGTCGTATCTGTGGGGAACCATTATATTGGTTCTCTGTACCACCATCTGCTTTGCTGGAAGTTCTCTCTTTGCGAGAGCTAGTAATGGTCTTTTGATCATTGTTCTCGTGGCAACTTTCAGCATCCCGTTATCTGCCATATTCATGAAGCCATTCTCCCGAGAAGGCGTGGAGTTTACTGGGCTGAGCTTGAAAACCCTCGCGGGAAATCTCACACCCCATCTGACTAGAGGTGCTGCGGGAAGTCAGTTGAACGGAAAAGAAAGTTTCCAAGATCTTTTTGGCATCTTGTTTCCCGCAACAGCAGGCATCTTTGCGTGAGTTGTCAGCACTAGCATGAAAGTAAAACATGTCACTAATTATCTACTAGGGGTGCGAGCATGTCGGGTGATCTCAAGAACCCAAGCAAAGCAATTCCCAAAGGAACTTTGTCTGGTCTGGCTCTGACATTCATCACATATACAACGGTGATCCTTGCCATGGCGGCCTCTATCACAAGGCAATCCTTCTATAACAATGTGAACGTAATTCAAATCGTAAGTTGCAGTCTGTTTTGAATATTTTCAATCACGTCTCACCTCAAAAACAGGTCAACTATTCTGATGGCCTCATCCTGCTGGGAGAATTCGCGACTAGTTTCTTCTCCGTACTGATGGGTGTCACCGGATCCGCCAAGCTTCTCCAGGCGATTGCCCGAGATAGCTTGGTCCCTGGTATCAAAATCTTTGGTCAAGGTACAAAGAAAAATGACGAGCCCATCTATGCAATCATTATGACCTTCGTCTTCGCTCAGGTCACAATGTTGTTTGATATCAATCGCATCGCCTCCTTTATAACCATGATATACTTGATGACCTTTCTAGTCACCAATCTGGCCTGTTTCCTGCTGAAAATTGGGTCTGCACCCAATTTCCGACCATCTTTCCATTACTTCAATTGGCAGACAGCAGCCGCGGGAACCCTGGTTAGCGGCATTAGCATGTACTTTGTGGATGGTCTCTATGCCACTGGCGCCGTCAGCGTTCTGTTCATTTTGTTCCTGCTGATTCACTACACATCACCACCCAAGCCATGGGGAGATGTCAGCCAGAGTTTGATCTATCATCAGGTGCGAAAGTATCTGTTGCGCCTACGTCAGGAGCATGTCAAATTCTGGCGACCACAGATTCTTTTATTTGTGAGCGATCTTGATCAACAGCACAAAATGGTCTCTTTTTGCAACTCCCTCAAGAAAGGCGCATTGTTTGTATTGGGCCACGTTATTGTTACCGAAGACTTCTCATCAGCCGTTCCAGATGCTCGTCGACAGCAAACCGCATGGGCCAAGTATGTTGAATACTCCAAGATTAAAGCCTTTGTCAACATTGCCATTGCCCCTGCCGCAGAATGGGGTATGCGAAACATTGTTCTCAACTCAGGACTGGGGGGCATGCGACCCAATATCGTCGTGATTGATCAGTTTCGAGAGGATCAGTCTCCTGTTGAAACATTGTCTCTGAGCAGTAACTCCAAGGCGAGACGTCGCTCATCAGTTTTTGGCTTAAAGCGAGAGGTATCAAACGAATCTGAGATTCCGGTCAAGCCTATGAGTAACCAAAGCTACGTGACAGTCCTTGAGGACCTTTTGTTTAAGCTTCGTATAAACGTTGCTGTGGCTAAAGGATTCGAAGACTTAGAGCTGCCGGACCCTCATGGCCGTCACACAAAGAAGTACATCGACCTCTGGCCCATCCAAATGTCAGCGGAGCTAGGAGCCGACATCGAGAGCAAGCAGAATGTTCTGACCACCAATTTCGATACGTACACCCTCATTCTGCAACTGGGCTGCATTCTCAACACCGTTCCGTCGTGGAAGAAGACATATAAACTGCGAGTGGCGGTGTTTGTCGAGTATGAGACAGATGTGGAGGATGAAAGAGGACGTGTTGAAGCTCTCCTGGATAAGCTGCGCATTGAGGCCGAAGTCCTTGTTTTCTGGCTTGCTTGCGGAGATTTGAAGGCATACCGCATAATTGTCAACGGCGATACTTCTTCAGAGATTGCAGATGGTCAGGATCATGTTCATTCCGTTCTCCAGGATGAGGAATGGTGGCAAGGGGTCTTGCGAGCTCGCGATCACCCCCAAAGCCAGGCATTAGACGCGATTAGTGATGACATGCGGTTGGAAAGAGCGGCTACGTGGCAGGTACCCTCGAGCAATGACAGCGGAAACCGACCATCTCAACAGGCGACCGGACTCAGGAGACTGATCCAATCAAACAAACGCAGACGGTCTGTATCCAGCTTTAGGACGATGGGAGGTGTCAATCTAGGGATGCAAATCAACCGTCTTGATAATAGATTTGTTGACTACAACGGCGAATTTTCGAGCAACGAAAGCAGCAGCGATAGCGACCTGGATCCATACATTAGCGATCCAGAGTTTGATGACGAGGACCAGGAAGAAGTGGCCAGCAATCGGAATGGTTATTCACAATTGCTTCGTTCCAAAAGTGATGACCAAAGTCCTGGTGTGAGTCCATCGACTCGTCCAATAGCGCAAGACTTCGCTGGCCAAGCAATCCCCGCCATAATAACCGAAGACACTGCATCTCCCAAAAGCAAATCACCAGCTCCTGGCCTAGCCCGTCCCAATCGTCCGGGTATCAGCCGGTCTGCATCCAGCAATCGGTTCAGCTCCTCACCAATCCCGGAAGCCAAGGTGAACACGGGAGCAGACGAGGCCGGCCCGTCAATCATGTTCGCGCAGAATGCATCACCGCCCCGCTTTGCGCAGAAACTCGAGTCCATCTACGTACGGCGCCCATCCTTCACCTCGCCTACCTCCCCCAGCGCTCAGAGCAGTCAGACTGCTTCCGGGTTTCCAGGTCCAGCCTCGATTCCGCTATCCTTTAACGATCTTCCTAGCCGGGCACAGCATCTCATTCTGAATGAGCTTATGGTCCAGCAAAGCAGCGAGACAGCCGTGATCTTTACGACACTACCGTCGCCAGTCGAGGGAACATCTCTCCGCGAACAGGACAGTGCCTCGTACTTGAGTGACCTGGAGGTACTGTGGCAAGGATTGCCTCCCTGTCTGTTGGTTCACAGTAATAGCATGACTGTGACGATGAATCTATGAGTTAATGATTATGTCGATATCTTGTATCTAGCTCGCGTGATCAACATGTATAGATAATACATTTATTTTCGGTTTTTCCAAGTACTCAGGAGTACAAGAACTAAATTCTCTGTTTAGGATTTGCCCATATATCGGACTTCCCGAACGAATCTATGCTAGTTCTGCATGTCAGAGCCGCCACCCGGAGATCAGCGGGGCTGACGGAACTTAATAGAATTCGGATTTCGACCAAAGCTGAAGAACAACATATGAGTAGGTGCTATGTATACGCATAGGTGAAAGGCAATTATAGCCGACATATGTAAGTAAGCGACGTGCTGTCCACATAACTCAGCTGAGGATCCTATACGTAATATCTCGGCAGCCTATAGAAAAGCCAGTGAGAATACCCGAGACGCTGATTCGTCCGAAAATTAAAATTAAAAATAAAATTCGCGAAAAGTTGGGGAGAATGACCAATCAGAAATCCGCCGTCGATGATTGGTGAGTGCGCGTGCCCTGGTATACTCCGTAGGTTCGATCACTGAAAATCCCCCGACTTCTGGTTCTCTCTTTCCCATTGTTTCTCCAGTTTGGTGTTCCAGTGCCAATGCCAAGGATCCCATTGTGTTCCATACTTCTTTCTTTGACCCCTCCACCCCTTACTCCTCCACGCCCACTTGAATAATATTACATCGCGCCCCTGAATTCCAATCCCGGCCATGTCAACAATTCACGAGGCGCAATTGAATGATGTCCGGACTTCAAATGGTCATCGTCGCCCGGTAGCCCATTTCTTACCTGACGACATACAAAACGGACTCCTCCACGCTCCTGTGAACGGCAACGGGGTTGACTCAGATCTCTCCGACTCCTCCACCGGATCCCCCAAAGAAAACGGAACCAAATCAAAGCGCCCAGGCATGTCTCGCAAGGCTTCATCCCCAATGGCACCGACCTTTATGGTCTCGGCGCCTGGGAAGGTCATTGTGTACGGTGAACATGCTGTCGTTCATGGCAAGGCGGCCCTGGCTGCCGCCATTTCCCTCCGATCCTACCTCCTCGTCACCACTCTCTCCAAATCACAGCGGACAATTACTTTAAACTTCCGGGATTTGGGATTGAAACACACCTGGGATATTGACGCTCTTCCCTGGGATGTCTTCCACCATCCTGATAAGAAGAAGTTTTATTACAGCTTAGTCACTTCTCTCGACGACGAACTCGTACGAGCCCTCGATCCCCACCTTGAAAATATCTCCGAGGGTCTCCCCGAGGAACAGCGCAAGATCCACATTCGTTCCGCCTCCGCATTCCTCTACCTCTTCCTCTCCCTGGGTTCCCCTCAAAGCGCAGGCGCCATCTACACCCTTCGCTCCACCATCCCCACCGGCGCTGGCCTGGGCAGCAGCGCCAGTGTTTGCGTCTGCATGAGTTCCGCAATCTTGCTCCAGATTCGAACACTTGCCGGTCCCCACCCCGATCAGCCCCTGGATGAGGCCGAGACACAGATTGAACGGATCAACCGCTGGGCGTTTGTGGGTGAGCTTTGCATCCACGGAAACCCCAGCGGAGTTGACAACACAGTCTCCGCAGGCGGCAAAGCTGTGTACTTCAAGCGAACCGATTACGAGAAGCCTCCCGAGGTCATTTCACTTCCCTCTTTCCCTGAATTGCCCCTCCTCCTCGTCGATACCCAACAGACCCGCTCCACCGCCACTGAAGTAGCCAAGGTCGCCGCTCTGAAAAAAGCCCACCCCGCCGTGACCGAATCTATTCTCAATTCCATCGATCATGTCACATGTTCTGCCCGTCAATTGATCGAGGATCCAGAGTTCAAGGGCGATTCCGCGGAGACAATGGCTCATTTTGGAACTCTGATTCGCATCAACCACGGCCTGCTTGTTTCTCTGGGCGTCTCTCATCCTCGACTAGAGCGGATTTGCGAATTGGTTGAATCTGCCAACGTTGGCTGGACCAAGTTGACTGGTGCTGGTGGTGGTGGCTGCACTATGACCCTTATCCGTCCCGATGCAGATCCCGAAGCTGTTCAAGAGCTGATTAAGAAGCTTGCCATTGAGGGTAACAACAAATATGAGACTACTCTGGGTGGTGACGGTGTTGGTGTTCTCTATCCCGCAGTCCTGCGCAACGGCACAGATGAGGAGGGTGGTGAGGAGATCGACCAGCAGAAATTCGAAGAGGCCGAAGGTCACGTCGGAATTGAGCGTCTTGTGGGTGTCGCGTTCCACGAAAAGCGTGAGGGCTGGAAGTTCTGGAAACGAGCTGTCTGATACCTTCGGTGCTGCCCACCCCTTCATTAATATCGGACTTTGATCCCCTCTTCTCTATACTATGGGCTTTTAATCCCCCTTCATCTTTTCATTCCTCTGCCCTCCCCCTTTTTCGGTATTCTACCCTGATATGATTTTTCATTCTTGTCCTATTCTCCTTACACATTGTCACCCTACATTTACACCCGATTTATGACTGTGAACCCTCGTTTGAGCATGATGTCAAAGCTATTTGGAATGTGGCTTTTCATGAAGTCCACAGCTATCTTGGGGTCTCTTTTGATCTATGTTTTAATTGACTTTTGGGTTATTGGAGGAAAGGCTCGTAATCCCCTTGTCTTCGCATGAGCATGTCTTTGGCGCATTGTGTCTGCTGGTTAGCGGTGGGCAGCATGGGATATCCTAGTAATCATCGAATGAATTTAGCTTATGATATCATTTCGCAGTAGCCATTGGAGCAATAATGAAACCCCCGAGATCCCTTATTTCTCCGTCATAGCTTGCATCCACAAGTGGATCCCGCTGACTCAGATCCTCCTTATCGCGCAGACCCCCAATTTGACAATATGTACGCCACATCATGTCTTCGGCGCTCGCAAGCAAGGTAAGATATTCCCTTTACTGAGTAGGTATTACGAGATAACTCAACTCAACGTAGTTCAATACGTCCAGACTTGGTCTGTTGACCCCGCAAATCTTGAGACCTGCCTTGCTACCGCAGACTAGACTACTCGCGTCCCAGTCTGTTCACAGACCTGCAATTATCAAATTGAAAACACAAGGAGCTCATATACATCCATCTCAAAGGAATCGTTACACGACGCAGCCCAAGATGGCTAGTGTCCCAACAGAGCTGAAGCAAACCCTCACCCCTTCTCTCCTCGAGGATATCCGAACATTCTGGTTCGACCACCTAAGCGATGAAAAGTCCCTGATCCTCCCTGGCCAAAGCGAAATGAAACGCTGGTTCGCCACAGATGCAGAATTCGACAAAGCCTGCGTGTAAGCTATCCCCAACCCCACGGGGGCATGCCCTTTATGCAAACCCCTTCCTCCAAGCTAATAAACAACCAAGCGCCCAATTCCAGCCAGCCTTAGAAGCAATCCTCAGCTCCGGCGCAACAACTGCAGAAATCCTCTCAGCGGTGGACACAAAAAACCCCCTAACATGGCTAAGCCTCGTACTACTCCTAGACCAAGTACCCAGAAACTGCTACCGAGGCCTGGAATCCAAGAAAGTATTCACGAGCTTCGATCCTTTGGCCTGCGAAATAGCCCTGAAAGCTATCTCGCTTGGGATTCCCAGTCAAAATCCAATCCGGTACATGCTTTCCTACCGATTCTGGTTCCATCTACCACTCATGCACTCCGAGGATGTGGGCGTCCACTACCAGGCTGTGAAGGTGCATGAGGAGACGGCTAGGGATATGGAAGCGCTTTTGGAGGTTGAGAGGGATTCTTTGGATGAGAATGTGAGGGGATGTTTTGACGTATTGTTTCAGAAGAGAGATTTATTGAAGGGGTGGTTGGATAACACGTTGGATTTCGAGAAGAGGCATTTGGTTATTGTTGAGCGGTTTGGAAGGTATCCGCATCGGAACAAGGCTCTTGGGAGGGTCTCTACGGAGGATGAAGTCCAGTACTTGGATAATGGGGGTGAGACTTTTGGGTAATTGGGTGTACATATGAAGGTGGGGTAAGATTGTATTTTCTGTAGATGGAATTCATGTAAGAATTAGGCTTGGTAATACTGCGTGGAAGAGTTTTATTTTGCTGGTGATACAAGCTCAATACTTGGACCGGTGGCTGTTTTATACTGGCTGATCTTGTTTGTTTCGAGTATGTATTTTCCAACCTGGACACTATTCCCGCCAAAAAGAGTCCATTGCGTCAGTCAAGAAGAACGCGAGAGATGGAAACAGTAATTACATTCTCAGTAAATACCCCATGATATCCACACGGAATTAAATCGAGTACATACAGATATCCATTGACTCTTAATATTGTTCTCTTTGTTCGAGCCTCAGGCAACCAATAAAACCACTCGAAAGAGAATCCACGGCCCCACCAAGCACCTCAACTCACGATGAATGATCAACTCTGATTGTCACATAAAAGGTCCAATTTCCTCCTGGCGAAATAAACAAACCCCGGCCAGACCATTCAAGGAGACAACTAAATCCCACTTCCTTTGGTTCCGTCTTCGTGTGAATCTAGCTTGGCACAACCATCCACTCGAACTCCCCCGCATCAGATTTGATAGCCAAATTCACCCCCTCAAAATGGCCGGGAAATACACCGATGACCCAGTATGGGCCTCTGTGACTCCAATCCCACTGGATGATGGTGAAGACGCCGATGCCTTGCCCTTGGCTTCCATTGCCTACCCCACCGAGTACCTCGAGGCAACATCTTACCTGCGGGCCGTGATGGCTGCCAATGAGATGTCTGATCGGGCCTTGGACTTGACTAAGGATGTTATCTCAATGAACCCTGCTCATTACACTGTTTGGTAAGTGGTTGAGTTTGGTCTGCTTTCGAAATGTGCTTTGATCATAGGAACGCATTCTAACTCTTCCCAGGATCTACCGCGCCAAAATCCTCTTCGCGATGGAAAAGAATATCGAAGAAGAAGTCGCGTGGTTGAACCAGGTAGCACTTAAATACTTGAAAAACTATCAAATCTGGTACATGCACTTAACCCCTGAATATTGCAAGAGCAAAAACTAACATCATCAGGCACCACCGCCAAGTACTCATGTCCTCCCGCCAACATTTCCCCAATCTCCCACCTAAGGAACTAGACTTCCTAATGGAAATGTTCGCCCAGGACAGCAAAAACTACCACGTATGGACATACCGCCACTGGCTCGTCCGCCACTTCAAGCTATGGGACCATCCCCGTGAAATCGAGGACGTAAACGTCCTCCTAAAAGCCGATGTCCGCAACAACTCCGCCTGGAGTCACCGATATACGCTCCGCTTTGGTCCTCGCGCCGATAACGAGCATGACGCTGGCATGGCCAATGCGGGCGACATGTCGACCACCCCGGCTGAGAAGGGCGTGTTGGCCGTTGTCGATGAGGACATGGTCGATGCGGAGTTAGCATTTACGCAGGAGGCTATTGTGCGGGCACCGGAGAATCGGAGCGCGTGGTGGTATGCTCGAGGTGTTTTGGTTGCGTCTGGTAGGAGCTTAGGGGAGTGGGAGGACTTTGCGGGGAAGTTTGTTGTTTCAGAGGATATTGTTAAGAGTTCGCATGCTGTTGAGTGGTTGGCGGATGTTTATGCTGCTGATGAGAGGAAGGGGAAGGCCGTTGAGATGTTGGGGTTGTTGGAGAAGTATGATCCCATTCGGAAGAATTATTGGGATTATCGGGTTAAGATGTTGGAGGTTGCTGTCTAGGGACTGAGATTTAAGTGCAAATAAAATGATTTCTACTATTAAAAACGACTGTTCGATTACCTAGAGCTTTGAATCTAGCGTGTAAAAACTAAAGCCCTTACCTCGACACTAATCCTCGAAGGTGCATCGTCCGGGACATCTGGCAATGAAAATGATGTATGAGGGACATCTATAATACAGTATGACTTGATTAGACTCATTGTACTGCCTTAAGTTTGCCTGTTTCGTAGTACCGATGGAATACCACTTACGTTTGACGCTACCCTCTTTCGAGTCAAAGCTCTTAAACAGCAGCACCTCCTCAACACCCTGGGTACTCATGTAGTACCACTGACAGGCATGACTCGGGTCATATAAAGGGTACATTAGGGTACCATTATAATCGCCTCGAATCATGTTAGTTTCAACCAACTTAGATGTATCAAGAGTTCGTCCATCGCACACAGCAATCGGATCGTCTTCAACTGGTCCGCCTATTGGCCGCCACATACTAAGAATGACACATTAGAGACTGGGAAAAATTCAAGCAGGTGTAAGGCCTTTTCAAGGGTATGGAACATACTCACTTTATCATTTGTACTCGACCAGAAAGGAGGTGATGTGATTCTTCAGGGAGATGATTGCGGATCCGCTCTGTCAAAGAGGTCTCCAGTTCATCTCTGGTCAGAAGCGTATCTGGACTCTGTTAGACTTATACAGGCATGTATCAAGCATTGAGTTAATAGATTGGGAGTTGAGGAACTTACCGACATGAACTTGTCGAGCAAATTTCAGTAAATTTGGGTTCCTTTTTCGTCGCTCTTTGGCACTTTTCTTCTTCCTGATCTATAGGATAAAGATCAGTATGCTTGCCTTGACGCTGAGATAAAATTCCTTACTTTCCAATCAAAAATGAAAATCCGATCAATTCCCTCAATCTCCTTTCTCAGGATTGCTTCACATTCTGGTAAAAAGACATTCCGAACCTGTTCCGGGTCCAGAAAGTCCTTTGGTTGTGTCAATGATGGCGGCGGGTGCCTCGCATACACAAACCCATTTATTTCAAGGGTAAACTTTGCATCGCCGTTGAGGCCTCTAATATCTTTGATAGTCTCCGCAGAGCTTCCTTTGTGAAAGACCAGATTGTGGGTCTGTTCATCATTTTTCTTCTTGCGACCGAATTGGGCGATTCGATATGGTCGAGTTTGAGTATAGCTGGTTTGCCAGTGGAGATATGTCAGCTTGGTCTGGATATCTGTAGGCATAGCACTATATCTGGAGAACAAAAGGGAAAGGTAGGTAAAAAGACCATATCCAATGTGCTTGTGGTTTCCTATCCGAGCATTTCATGTTCCATCTTATAGATTGTTGTGGAGAGGAGCCTCAGGGTCCATGCTTAGCGCTAATGCCGGAATTATCCTTGGCATAACTATGTGACTCAGTGAGGGAAGCGAGAGGCTTGCATGTCCCAGTTTAATGTCGTAATGACTCAGGGTCTTCTGGCGCTAAGCCTAGAGAGAATGTCAGGGTCTCGGAGGCGCTATCTAATCCTAGAGCGATCAAATTAATACAGGGGTATGATTTGATGAAAATAAATACAGTTACATGCGCTACTAAAATGCTATACATAGTCGTACATAGTGGGGCCAATGTGCCTACAGTTTGGCCCATCCTTCTGCATCAAAGAATGAAGCTCGCGCCAAAAAAAAAAAATATTAGTTCTCAGCGAGGAGAGGAGGGAAAAGGTGGCCCTTCTTGGCGCCCTCACCGTACTCTGAATCCGATCCATAGACCGTGGCCGAGATTCCCATCTTGGCAGGATTAGATGTATCTACGCGGAGCATCTCCAGGAGTTCCAGTGACTTGGCGGGCATGAAAGGCTGTAGCAAGATGCCAGAGATACGGAGCGATTCTGCCACATTGTAGAGAACCCATTGGTGGTTGGGGTTCTTCCATGGCTCCGTCGCATGGAAGTATTTGTTGGTCTGAAAAACATGGTCAACTATTGTCTTATGAGGATATCGGGGCTTGTTCGTACCTTCTCAATGATGCCCATAATTTCCTGCAGCGCAGCACGCGGGTTCAGTCCCTTCATATGCTCTGCCACCTTTAGTGGTGTCGAGACCAACATGGTCTGGTGTTCCACATCCGCCGGGGTCGGGGCAGGGAGGCTGTTAGAGGTGGCATCCCGAATATATGAGCCCAACTTTCCTTTGGCAAGTCCAATTGAGCGCGCTGCCAGGTTGCCAATTCCTCCCTGGAGCAACTTCTTATAATCGCGAATGATGAAGGAGTTATCGTAATCGGCATCGTCGGAGAAACCTCCTTGATAGGCTAGGAAGAATCGCATGCTATCCACGCCGAACCTGTCGATGGCGAAGAATGGGTTCACCACATTGCCTGTAGATTTTGACATCTTCTCGCGGTTCATAGTCCAATGTCCATGCACAAGAACGTTCCGCGGTAAAGGAAGATCCAAAGCCATGAGGAATGCGGGCCAGTAGACGCAATGGAACCTGTAAAACATCAGCGTGAAGTCCGGGCTTGAATGCTACTATACTGCACTTACCGAACGATATCCTTCCCGACCACTTGAACATTGGCGGGCCACATGGACTTGTTTTCTTGCCCGGGAGGGAATGGGTATCCGGCGCTAGTAAGATAGTTCACGAGCGCGTCCAGCCAAACATAAATTGTTTGGGTGTTATCACCGGGAACCGGAATACCCCAAGTGAGCCGTTCTGCTGGCCGTGAAATTGACAGGTCCTGCAGTCCGGATGAGACAGACTGAATAATGGATGTTGAATACTTTGATGGCGTGATGAAAGAGTCTTCTCTCTTATAAAGCTCAAGTAGACGGTCCTTGAATGCGGAGAGGCGGAAATGGTAATTGGTCTCCGAGGACCATTCTACCTCCTTTCCAGTCTCAATTGATACCTGGTCAAATGTGAGCAGCTATGCCTGATGTTGGCTGGTGGGAGAAACTTACCATCCTCTTTCGTCCTGTTGCTGGATCCAGGGAGTTCTGTACCTGTGTTTGCGGGTAGAAAGTCTCATCGCTGACGGAGTACCATCCCTCGTGCTTAGAAGTGTAGATATAACCTCGGTGTTGAAGCATTTCCTAAATGGGTCGGTTAGTTGTACCCTTGTCCTTGGGTGAACCTGCTTACCCAAAAATATTGTACAGCCTCCCGATGCGCTGGATCAGTCGTTCGAATAAAGTGGTCGTTATCGAGATTCGCAGCTTTGGCTAGGGCCTGTCGCAATTCTACGTTAGTCTCTTCTCCAGAAAGAATAAAGACGGACCAAGATGCATACCTCAAAGGTTCGGCAGTTCATGTCGCAAAAGGCCTGGGTATCCATCCCCGCTGCGAGGGCAGCTTGCTGGATCTGACAAGACTGTCAGTCAATATATCCATTCAATTGTATAGATATCCCTTGTACCTTCATTCCATGCTCATCGGTTCCGGTCAATAATTGAGCATCGGTGTTTCCTAAGAGGACCTGCCATCGTTTCAAGATATCGGCGATGACCATGGTATAGAAATGGCCGACATGGGGCGCTAGTATAGATCAAAAGGGTTAGACATGGTAGTTACCTAGCAGCGAAAAGATTTACTCACCAGCATTGACGTAAAAAATCGGCGTGGTCACATAGTACGGCTTCTTGAATTCTCCCGGAGTCTGAGTCGGAGTCGTCGCAACTCCACGCTGGAAAGTCCTAGGGCTTCCATATTTGCAGGCGGTGCAAGCCCATGGCCGTCGAGTATTCAGAAAAGACCTGGCCCTTGGAAGGGCACGGAATGGCGCTCTCATGGAAGCCATTGGGAGCGTTGCGGAGAAGAGAATAAGTGTCGCATGTTATTCCGCATCGCGGTCCGAAAGTGGTCCAAGCTCCCGCTCGTCATTTTTCTTTGCTTCCCCACGCCAGTCCTACACTCTCGCGATAAACGCAGTCTGCCAGTGAAAACGCTTTTCCTGGTACATATCTACATCGAAGAAGTGTATATGAAGGAGACTCTCTATACTTGCTCTGTCTTATATCTTCACCATTCTTCAGACCGTCGTAATGTCTTCAGTAAGCGACGACCAGCTGGTCAAAGTGTCCACTGAGGGTATTTCAGCGCCCCAACCCCCTATCAATGTCGCTTGTACTGATCCAGGTCTCTAGCTGCAACCGAGCTTGTTCAAACATTCTACCAAGCCCTTTGTTCCAACCGCGAGTCTATCGCCTCCTTCTACGCCCCAGTACCCTCAAAAATCCTCTTCAACGGCAACACTGTGGCAGACGGGGCTGCGGTTCAAGACATCTTCGTCAATCAGATGCCACACGCGCATTACGAAGCCCAATCATACGACTGCCAGGTTATCAACCGCGCATACCCCACCGTTACCGAGTCTGGTATCAAACCGGCCGCCCAGATGACCATTAAGGACATGTCGATATTGGTGATTGTGAGCGGACATGTGCGATATGGCGAGAACCGCGATCAACCCCAGCGCGGCTTTAGTGAAACCTTCGTCCTCGTGCCCAATCCGTCTGCTGAGCGAGGCAAGCGTCGACGAGACTGGTTGATCCAGAGCCAAAACTTCCGCCTTGTCGTCTGATACGTGTCCAGTGTCGCATGGAAACAAAGATATAGATGAACAATTTGCTTATATTTTGTCGCACAATGTGATGGCGATGGTTGTGAGCTATAAGATATCTCTACGCCATCTTCAAGCATGAACCTTGGCTGGATCCGAACCTTATCAGGAATTATTGAGTTGATGACAAGCGCGATTGCGAAACAATTGGGGAATTACAAGTGAGGACGCATTTGAAGGACTGAAAACGACGAAACCAAAACCACCGCTCGGCCATCACGACTGGGATCCTGGGGCTTTGGAGTTACGCAGTATCCGCAGATTGGCTTTGACTCTCTCCAACAATTCTTCACGAGTTGCATTTTCGCTCGGCAAGAGCCCTCGCTGCAACATAGTTAGTGAGGGTCTCACGATTCTAGGGACCTGGAACATACCACACGAAGCCACCTTCTCATTTCATCGAAAGTCCAGTCCTCAGGATCTTTCCAGTTAGCATGTATTTGAATGTTTGTCTTGCTTGTTGCTTACTTCCTTTGGGATCGGCCTCACTGGGGAAAATGTCGGAGCCCCAGATGGACCAGGCTGCAACGGCCGTCACCATGCCTGCAAACCCTATGTCACGATAGAATGTTAGGAAGTTTTCACTTGACTGCAATTCGTTGTTGTGTATTCACCCATGAATAAATTCTAAAGAACCCTTGTTAGCTATGCCCAATGTGGTTTCAGCAGGGTGGAGTAAGTACCTTAGAGTTCATCGCGCGATCCAGTGGAGTAGGCATCTTGACTTCCTCAATGTACAAACGGTTTGAGCCGCTGTAAAATACGAATAGTAGGAGTTAAGAGTAATATTCACTTCGGTATAAACAAAAATTCGAACAGGCGACGTGTTGTGTAAAGCCTGAAGTGAGTTTGGACTAGTAGACCACTTAGAGAGATGCACCGCCACTTCACGCCACTTGCGCCACTTCATGTCGCTGCTGCCTTCCCATCTACACATTATAATAGTTTCCTTTTGACCCGTTCATTTTAGATTTATAATTTGGGAAACTGCAAAGATCCATACTTTGGGAAGCTACAATTATAAAGAAACATCAGTTTGTGACTTTCTCTGCAATGGACATCGTAGTTCGGCTTCACAGCCACCTTGTATCTATACTCCACTCGGTCGACACCGATTCTCTATGTACATTTTCTGGCTTCAGCAAGCTTTAGTATGGAAGCTGTCATTTTCTTTACAGCTGTTACCTTCATTATTGCTACGGGAAGTGCGGTCATTCAAGGGTGAGCGTATAATTTCCCCGTCCGATTACAGTCTAACAGCCATCAGCATAATCTTTTGGAAACGGTATCACATTCGCTTCCATGTTACCAACAAAACACCGGTTATCAATAGCCGCGACTTGGAGAGTCAAGATAGTGGTCTGCATCCAGATACTGCAACGACATGTCCCCATGTCGTTGCCACGCCGATGCGGCGTTCACGACACGAAAGCAACAATCCTCGCCGGTGGCCTTCAGGATATTATGATCCTACCCACCCCCACTGGACTCCCACTGACCGACGACACCAATCCAATTCATTCACTACATTTGCAGCAGGACCGACACTCCTTGAAGGGATATCGGAACGTTGCCCATCGCCGACTACCATTAGCCTCGCGCACCTGACACCCGCCACGGAACCACGTGACCAGCAGGGCTTCGTGGAGCAAAAACCCTAATCCGATCCACACAACTCCATCTTGACTGCGATTCCTCACCATTGCAACCTCAATCCGCATCAACCGTCACCATGCCTCGCGAAGTCTCCGATATCAAGCAGTTCATTGAGATCTGCCGCCGGAAGGACGCTTCCTGTACGTTTCGCCTTTTTTTTCCGCTCGGAGAGGAGCCCATGAAGCGTGAATACGGAATTGAAGACTAACAAACAATTGCTTCTACAGCCGCCCGGATCAAGAAGAACAGCAAGAACCAGCAGATCAAGTTCAAGGTCCGCTGCGAGCGCTTCCTGTACACCCTTGTCCTCAAGGACTCCGAGAAGGCCGACAAGCTCAAGCAGAGCCTTCCCCCTGGTGCGTCGAACCCCACATTTCCACCCGACCATGCATACCCGTGACTCAATTTTGGAAACCTGTTGGAAATCAATTGCGATTGAAGGAGGCAACGAAATCCGGGAACGCGTCATGACACGAATTGAAGATTGTCCGAACCTCTACTAACGTACACTTTTTCTCTACAGCCCTCAAGGTTGTCGACGTCACCAACGGCGACAAGAAGAAGTCCCTGTAAATTCAGTGACAATGGCATAAAAGGAGGCATGGAGTTCGGTGCGAATGGTTGTCGATGAATGCAAGACCAACTGTTGGAGGGATGAATGGCACGGCCTTGACTCTCTCTGCGAGCCGACACGGGGTGGGTGGAAATGAAAAAAGAAGTCAACCTTGCGTTTGTATACCGCTGTGATAATCCACCGGTCAAACGAACTCGCATTTTCCGGACGCACTCGAGGATCGCTTTTGTCGGAGCTTCCAGTCCCTACACACCAATGAAAAAAACAGTTGAAACATCTTTACTGGGCTTCTTGCGCGCTTTGTGCGGGGAATTGCCTCTATCCATCTTTATGGCATCAAATACTGAGCATTCCATAAGTTGATGCACTCTTGCATTCTGTACCCACCGTAGATTCGAACCTCCGTAAGGTGCTACGTAGAAAGTCGGGCCATATCGAATCATTTAACGTCTCCCAGGCCAAGGGATCTCACGTTTCGACCATGTCCATACTGCCGGACTCGAAAACAGATTCCCGCATGCATTCACAGACTGGTACTCGAGCCATATCGCGAAGTTTCCATTAAATTCGGTCAGCTCGCCGAAATTCCTTTCAAATTGCATTTAGCGCATGAAAGCTAGGGAAACCCCGTGTTTCTGACTCATTATATATACAATTCTGGGCCGGTTCAATGCCGTAAGTGAGGTATGTGTAGATAACATGGGTGTTTCTATAACATCTTGATATTGTGACTGCAAACAACAATGATTTTACAGTGAGTTTTCTGCTTGAGACTTGCGGGCATTAAACAGAAGAGGGGAGCTTTTGTCAACCAGAAGGAGCATCATGTCACCTAGTATTGAGAATTTCTGATGAGAGCGTAAATTGACGTCTGGTTGATGTTTGCGATTTGAAAGATCCACTAATAAAGCGCTTGATAGAGTGACACGACAAAAGGAACAAAGGAACAAAGCTCTTTGTTAAGAAGATCAGCTCAAAGCGAACATAAAAATATCTCAAGCAAACCACCTATATAAGCATGCTGGATTTCACCCACTTTCCTTCCCATGTCTGCAACAAATGCCCGTTCACAAATCCAGCATGGACCAACTTATCCTCAATTTCAGCCAGTTGAATCTCAATCAAACCCACCTTGATCTTCAAGATGATATTTATTCCCAAGAATCATCCCACCAAACAAAAAGCTCCCTCCCCATGTACCCAATTGGCGTCGTCGACGATACAAGTCCATCATCACCTTTATCAAGCAATCCACCAACACTCTTTTCCACTCCTAGCGTCTCAACAAATCCCACTGAAGTTTCACCACCACTATTTCCCCAAAATAGTCTGAACACATTGCTGAATAGCCTTTTAACAGAACCGGAATACCTAACACACCCCAACCTCTGCCGAATCCGCCAAATCGCCCGATCAACAGACGCAGCCGCAGCATTCGTCGGAAAGTTTCTATACAATAACAGGCGCTTCTACCACGAGCTAGAAACTGCTTTTCTGGGACCCTATCGTGATGCTCAGCGCGGACGCACAGCCCCGCTCAACAAGCTCATTCCAATCACCGGATGGCCGGGTGTGGAACCAGATGTAATCACGGGCACAATTCTGGATGATTGCCCTGGATGTTTTGATTGGATTCGCAGACGACTTTCTGGAATGGATTGCTATGGATGCAACGTGTACGGGTGGACCTATGTTGCTATTGCTGTGTATGCTCGTTCGGTCCAGATACTCGAGTACATGTTTGCGTGGGACCAGCCTGTTGGTACGATGGATTTGATTCTGTGCATGCGAGCAAATGCGTTTCAAATGACTCCTACTCCGACTCCATTGTCGTTTGTGGCCTGGCGAGAGGACTTGCAGTTTTTGGAGAGTTTACTTGAGATGTGGAAGCCTTGTCCTGAGAGTAGGATTCGGAAGGGTCTTTCTTCCGTGGACAAGTATTTTCTCTGTACGTTTGTTACTGAGGACCTTGCTGTTACACTTGCTGAGATTGGATTTCCTATTCATGATACCATTCTTTCTGATCTGGATCGATCTCGTCCTTCTTTGATCAGGTTGGCGACTTCGTGGCATGCTGCCGTTTACAATGGACCTGGCTTTTTGGAATACTTGGAGAGGCATTCGAAGATTTCTAAACTTTCTCTGGATGTCAACGGTGAATCTCCTTTTCATTATGCAAGGCGAGCTAATCGAGTTGATTCCGTACTTTGGTTGCAGCAGCATGAAGATGTGCCTGGGATGTCTTCAAAATAATCGTAATAAACAATATTTATCCTTCCAATACAGGGATTTTGTAGCCGAATTCCTCATTTAAATCCATAATACTATATACTCCGTGGAATTCTATTCCTTTCGCTGATAATCCAACTCAACATAGCCCTCAACTCCAGCAACCCCCAAAGCCTCGACAAACCCACTAGCTGCCAAATCCAACCTCCTCAACTCAAACTCCCCAAAGAAGCTCGGCTCAGCAGAAAGCTTCACGAATCCCAAGCTCTCAAAAAGCGCCAAGCTCCTCACATTCTCCTGTCCAATCTTAACACTCAACCATTGCAACCTCAATCCCTCTGTCCCAGCAGCCTGCACCAGCTTCTCCCTTTCATCCTCATCAAGGCTCTTCACAAACTCCTCCAAGATCTCCACCTGTTTCTCCGCAATATACCTCATAAATACCAAAACCGAGGCTTTCCCGAATCCCCGTCGCTGATTCATTTTCTCGGCTACCATTAGCTCGATCTCGCCCACGATCTGTGGGGGTGCGTCTCCGTCTTCACCATCTTCGATGCGGAGGAAGAGATTTATATCTCCGATCATATTTGCTGCGGACTCATCTTTGGGACACAATTTGATCTGCGCTGAGTTGGTGCTGGGCTGTGTTACTGGCCGGCAGGTGATAAAGGTCAGCTTGTCTGCGTCTTGACGCCAGCTGCGTTGCATGGAGTATTCTTCTTCAAGAGTTAATGGTTCGGAAGCCGTTGCTTCTTGGATTTCCTAGTGGCAATATTAGTATGGATATGTGGTTCTTTGGGGTGTGGGATTTCCAATAGCAATTCCACTTACCTCATCTTGCATCCATTCGTGATAGCGGGGAACGTGCCATGTGGAGTATGGGACAAGTAGGACCTTGGAGGTTGAGATAGCTATTTTATACGGAGTTAATATACAAGATGAACTATGTGGCCGCATAAATTGATTTTCCTTTGAGGTTGGAGAGATGGTTAAGGTGTGTGGAGGGGGTATAAGCGCGTACCAGTTTCAGCATTGAGCAACATCAGGACGGTACGGATGAGGCTTTGTTATGTTCTGATAATCAAGTACACCAATAACTTCAAGATTCAAGTACTTGAGGGATGTCCTACTGATCTATGTGTGTTTGGTGGCCAAGCATGAAATTTTGGCAAAGTTGCGGTCCGCGGATATCATTTGTTAAGTGGGGCTTGGCAACTTCAACATCTAATCAAGTACAAGTATCTCCAGATCCAAACCCCAAACTCTCATAAACAAAGACAACAGAATCTCCATATCATAAACATGTAAGGCAACATCAACCAGTATTGTTTTGCTCCACCGATCCTACAAGTCCAAGTCCGAGGCTTCCAGTCAATCCCAGTTGCCGGCTCATCCCCGTGTATTTTTCAAATGACATTTTTCTTTTTTTCTTTTTCTTTCTTTCTTTTCTTTTGGCCGGTGCTTCTTCACCGCATGCCGTCATTGTAAACCTGTGGCTTGTGCCTCCACACCACAATGAGACAGAAGTTTGTTGTGACGAGTTCAAGAGCCATGCCTAACAAGATTTGTCCTGACATCCAGCTTGATGTGTGGTTTGTGAGCTTGTAGCTGAGTGAAGGCTGTTCAGAGGGGACATAAGCCGCAAGAATTGGAAAAGTGGTCGAGACCTGGAGGGGAGGTCAATGTGGTGGTTGTGAGAACTTGTGGGAGGAAAAGAGCTTGCACAGTCTGAAAGGTTAAGGCAGAGTCACAAGGAATTGAAATGATCAGTCAGGAGGTACCTGGAATCTCATCGAGGCGAGTGGGGGGTTTGTTGATAGGAATAATCAGTGTGTTGATCAAGGTGACCAAGGTGTGAATGATGATGAGCACTCCGAAACCTGTGAGCAACATCAGCACAAAGGAACAAAACAAAGATAATAAAACAACGTAAAGAAGATGTAAACATACATGTTGTGAAGAAAATGTTGCAAGATATAGAGTGGCTGAGAGATGGACGTAATGGATGTCAACAAATGTGAGTGAGTTGATGAATGGAAGGAAGTCCATAGTCCAAAGAAAGAAATCATGTATTTGATGGATGTCAGCAAAGGTAAGTGGGTTGATGGAAGAAAGTAAAGTTTAAAGTCCAAAAAAGGAAGATGGAAGTTGGAAGAGATGGGATCTGGAGGAAGGAGGAGGAAGAAGAAGAAGAAGAAGAAGAGTGAAATGGAGCTATTTATACTTTTGGGTGGAGGAAGCACTTTACACCCCAGGATCACACTTGATACCCAGGATCGACCAACCACAAGAAACGTCACAAGAACTGCGAGATCACTTCCCCTTCCCCAAGATCGACCTATCACACGAAGCATCATAACAAAGATCACACATCCCTTTCAGGATTGATCCATCAGACGGTTTCGACTGTGCATCTATTATAGACCAAACCACTCGTTCAAAGACAATACACCAGTGAATAACAGTGCATGATAGATTAGAATGTAGTCATGTCATTAGCCTATTTCGAGTATGCTATCGATCTATTTTTTTCTCCTCCTGTCCTGCAAAAACACCAAACCGGATGACCTCAACCTCCAGAGTCTCAGAATCAACCAGAATCAGCTCCCCAGTGTCCTTAAAACGTGGAAGAGATAGTAGTCGGACTCGAGGTACAGATGTCTCGCCAGCTGAGTCTGTCATCTCGGTATCACCACCATCCAGGCGAAGAGGAAGGTCACCGTCAATCACGGCAGTCTTGAAACAAGGTTGATTTCCTGTGAAAAAGATATGCGGACAGGACTCGATAATAAACGGATCGGAATCTTGGAATGGATAAGACCCTACAAAAATTGTTAGCATGTAGATCCAGTATATTTGTAGACGCATTGAACATACAGAGCGTGTCCGGGGCTGTGGGAACTCCAATTCGCCACCGGAGCATTGCTTCCATAACCTGCATACGAGCACCAGAGTCGTCCGAGTCTTTGTCTGCGTCGCCATTCTCACCAGAGAAGTCGAGGTATCGCAGAACATCGTCGACATTCTGGCCGCTACTTCCCCACAGTCGCCAGCCTTCTACTTCGCCCTCCCATGGATTGGTGACGCTGTCAAACCAACCCGCTTCCGGTTTCTCCTCGCCAGATGGCGGGGGTGCAGCGTATGCTCTGGAATTTGGAAACATGGTACGGTGAATGCCCTGTTGAGGAAGGGAAACGTTTGCTGGGTCTGCCTCGCCTGGCATGAGGGTGACGGGGATACTCGGTAGAATCTCTGACAAGAAGCTGTCCAGCTGTGTAATAGGTGACGCATTGTATGCTGAAGCATCATAACCGTACTTCTTCGGGACAGCCTTCTTTGTGGCGTTATCCGTACCAGCTGATGCTGCATCGGTTATCACGCTAGCTCCGAGAGAGTTACCGGCAATGATGAGCCGTGTGATCTTTGAAGCACCCGATGAAGGGCCATTGTCCTCATTTCCAGAGAACCCTGTGTATCCAAGAAGATACTCTGTAAGTAACTCCAATGCAAGTGTATCACTCGATGTCCCTGTAATCCCCAGCCCACTGACAAACGCAATCTTGCCAGATTCCTTTGGAGCTACGTCCTTGCCATTATGATTTGGACCTTCATTGCCCCATCTTGGTGGCTGTGGAGGCAAATCTGGGACCTTGATGTCAATGACTTCAAAATCTCCATTGGCGTTCTCTGTTCCTAACGCCGCAACGACAGTGCCGGTAGTAAGATGAACGGATGAAAGAAATTCTCCAGCCAGACGGACACGGCCCGACGCATCCTCTAGCGTAGTCTGGGTCAATGCTGGATTGGATGAGTCGATATAGGTACGGCGTGGAGGTGGTGCGGAGGTAAAGTTCTAAACGCCGGTCAGATACAGCCAACGGACTTCAAGCATGATTCAAACCTACCTCTTTGGTGAGATCATCCAAAATGTTGGGCTTCATTGGCATATCCATATATACTGTGCCGGCCACCCAGCACAGCTCACCCTGCCGCACATCAAGCACTCGATCCACACGTCGTGCACGCTCTCCCGCGATCTAACCAATGCAGAGAAATATTGTCAGTTGAGCCCAGCCACAGAACACACGCATGTCTGATCGAGGGATAGTCATACACTGATGCCCTCCCATGCCTCTATCGCAATTTTCTCCACCGCGGGCTTCAGCCCAGCGAGCCGCAGGAAGTACATATCGTCATACTGCTGCTTATAGTGTCGAGTGGGCCCGGATGGGAGCTTGAATGTGTCAAGGGGCTTGTAGTTTGAGGGAGTGCGGTAGGTCTCTTCGTATTCCTCGTTGCTATCCAAACAGAACACGCGCAATGGTCAGCCGGCTTGAATGAGGACATACGGCAATGTTCCCAATAAAATCAAGGGGACAGTAAATACATACCCAGGAGGTCGCAGAAACCCGTAGTCGTCACCTGGAGTCATTTTGCGGGTTTCAAGATCATTTGACCCTGATGCGGAGTGGAAGAGTTCGGTGATGCGGAAACATTTGAGTGACGCGAACCCCACGCGATCTAGCGCGTCCAATTACATTCCCGCTTTAGGCATCGCGCCTTTTACCTTAAGTATTTTCAGGTTGACGCAACAGGAGTAATAGGCTTATAAATATCGTTATAGGTGTTTATTTATTTAGATATCTCAATATTTAGCATATTTTCATGTTCTCGTCGTACAGGGTACTCAGCGTAGGCTAACTGCTGCATTTATCGTAATTTAGAGGATCAATTGGATATAATACTGGGGAGTCAGATTTACTAGTCTCTATAATGTGTAGCTATGAAGGCTAATCACAAGCTAATAGCTAGTAGTAGTCAATGGAAAAGCATGGAATTGAACGTAGGCTAGTTCGGTCAATGGAGAACTTGAGTCGGCTATATCGTATCGGCACAAAATAAATGCCTATTGGATATGATGCAATAGTTTGGAACTGGATGATCGGCAAAGCACAAGACTGGCTAATACGATCCATTGCTAGGACTCAGTATTGGATGTGCATTCATGAGCTAATGAAAATGCCGCGGTCCGGCGGAGCACAGCTTCCCCGCATTCTTCAACTCCGACCACCAAAATTATAGATACCCCAACATCTATAACTTGTACCCAGATACCTGACAAGATTGCGCGACATAAATATTGTGATGAGTTTGCAATTCAGATACTATTAATCTCGCCATTGAACTCTACAACTTATCTACCTCTCTTTGCTGAACAACACAACTCCAACCTCGCCAATATGTCTCTCCACACGCCCCTCTGCACCCTCCTCAAAATCCAACATCCAGTCCTTTTAGCTGGCATGGCCCGCGCCTCAGGTGCTCCTCTCGCTGCAGCAGTCTCAAATGCAGGCGGCCTTGGCACAGTGGGTGGGCTAGGCTACACACCAGAGCAACTATCGGAGATGTTAACGGAGCTGAAATCGCTGCTGCGCGACCCATCACTACCTTTCGGTGTAGATCTCGCCCTGCCCCAAGTAGGCGGAGGTGCACGCGCAACAAACCATGACTACACGCACGGACAACTAGACGAGCTAGTCGAAGTTGCGATCTCGCACGGCGCGAAACTCTTCGTTTCGGCCGTTGGCGTCCCGCCCGAGAAGACTGTCAAACGACTCCACGAGGCGGGGCTACTAATCATGAATATGGTTGGAGCGCCGAAGCATGCGGAGAAGGCGTTTCAGCGTGGAGTTGATATTGTTTGTGCGCAGGGTGGTGAGGGCGGTGGGCATACGGGTGATATTCCTTTCTCGGTGCTAATTCCTGCTGTGGTGGATGTTGCGAAGAAGTATAAGAGTCCATTGACGGGCTTGCCGGCGCAGGTTGTTGCTGCCGGTGGTGTTAATGATGGGCGCAGTCTTGCGGCGTCTTTGATGCTTGGGGCGTCGGGTGTGTGGGTTGGCACTCGGTTTGTTGCTTCGGAGGAGAGTGGTGCGAGTCGTCTGCATAAGGAGGCCGTTGTTGGGGCTAAGTACGGGGAGACGAAGAGGACTTTGGTTGTTTCTGGGCGGCCGTTACGCATGTTGCCTAATGACTACGTTAAGGAGTGGGAGAGTCGACCTGCCGATATTGCGGAGTTGACTGCTAAGGGGATTGTGCCGATGATGCATGATTTGGAGAATGAGAAGGACATTGATATGCCTTTCTTGATGGGAGATGTTTCAGCCGGTGTCAAGGAGATTAAACCGGCTGGTGTGATTGTTAAGGAAATGGTTCAGCAGGCCGTGGATGTTCTCAAGACGGGCAATTCGTATATCACTGGAAACGGGCAATTGAGCAAGCTGTAAATGGATCAGATATGTTTGGTTATACTAGTGGATATTCATTGATTGTTTAATATGGCATGTGTGTACTTGTACAGAAACATTGGGATCTGAATGAACCAGTTGACCCATGGTGACCGATACAAGAACAAGCTTATTTGAAGTATCAAAACTCTAGAAGGGCATGTCATAGGCAACACATGTACCTGGAAGAGTATCAACGAATACTATTGCCCATTGTATATCATCCACAATCGAGTCTATTTCGTATCTTAGTACATCAGGGGCTCGTAGATCCCCTCGAACAGCAATGGGGCACAAGAGAGTAGTAGTCATGTCACCGCCTCAAATCACAAAATCGAAGAATTTGGTAACATAGACAGGTCGAAATGAAAGAAAACAAAAATAATCAGTGGCAACCGTTCAGAACGGCGTTCTTAGAAGCTCGGGCCTCGAGGAGACTGGGAGGCGGAGGTGGACCAAAGACAGGCCGTTCGGCAGGGTGGGAGATGGTACGATCATGCTCGTCTAGCTCTCCCTCCTCGCTCAAATCCTCCTCGTCTTCGTAATCGTCATCGTATTCGCTCTCGGTGCCTTCGTCATCATTTTCCAAGTGATCATCGCCCTCGGCTAATCCTTCGCCGCGGCCTTGTGCCTGCATACGACGGCATAGAGCCTCGAGATGTTGACACTTGCGTCGCCATCGCTCGAGTTCTCCATGATTCCGAGTACGCTCTTCAGCCATTTCAAGGATGTTGCGGTTGGTTGATTCGTGCTTCCGATTGAGAGTATGGTTCTCCTTCTCCAAACGTTTGGTCTTCTTGGACATCTCTTCCATTTCCTTCCGGAAAGTCAAGAAAAGCTCATTGCTGTTGTTCAAAGTATCCTCGACCTGGGATTTGTTAACTCAATAGCCAGCACAGAAATGACGAGGGCATCCGTACCTGCTTGAACTTCTCTACGTAGATGTTGAGCTGACTGCGTAGTTCTGCTTCCGTATGGGAGAAGGTAGAGACCTGCGCACTCAAAGCTCGGCCGCGGACAGATTCATTATCGGCAGCTCGGCGTTGCTCCTCGTACTTGGCGGTCAGGCTCTGGATCTCTGAGTCCTTGCTGCGAAGGAGACCCTTGTAATGAAGCTCGCGGGTGTCAAATTGCTCGCTGATAGTCTTAAGCTTTACACGGAGTCTAGAGTTCACATGTTAGTAAAATTGAGCCTGCAATTGCTCCACTTGGGCGGGGGAAAGGCGTACGCTTCATCCAGATCCGTATCCACTTTCTCATTACGAGGATTCCCCTTGGCAGCCATGACATCTTGAATGTCGTATAGCAAAGAGTCTAGTCGTTCATTGACGATCAAACGGGCCTTCTTCTCTGTGTCGTCAAGCTTTTTGTTCTCGTCCTGCAATATTTTAGTACGCGAAATAGACCGACCTCCGGAGGTCTAGCTTTCCTACCTTAACTTTCTTGTTCTCCTTGGTCAGCTCTCGGCACAGCTTCTCCAGCTTGTCCTTCATGGTGACAGTCTTCCCAAACTCCGATTTTCCTTTCTCCTGTTCCTTCTGCAGTTGGTCGGCGCGTTTCTTGCTCTTCGCATAGTCTCGGTCCAACTTTTTCATGTCCGCTAGCAACTCGGTATACTTCTTGGAAACAGCCTCCAGACGAGTCATTGGGGATTCCATGGTATTGAGAAGTTGGTTGAGATCTCGAGTCGCCTTCTTAACTTCGCGCTCTGTATATTCCAAGTCAGTGACTAAGTCCAGCCTCCAGACGAAACACGTATGCAAGTGCCCTCGAAATCTCAAGTTGGAGATCACGAGTAAATCCACGCACACCCTGGTATCACGCACCGATCTCCGCTTCCTGTTCCTTCTCACCAACGGCATCCTGTTCTAACTGCGAGATCTTGGCGGCCAGTAGTTTGGATGTCTCACTGGGATCGGTGGCTTTCTTCCCCTTGTTGTTTTTCTTCCCCATGGTGGCAGACGACATGTCGCGCGGTATTCACGGGGTCTTGCGAATCCGGGGAGGGCTCGATATGGGTTCGTAGTGGTCGCGTGGCCGGTATGAAGCCGAAAAATTGTGCAGGTTCGGGGTGGATACACTCGGAGGGGGAGGTGCGGGTTCAATCGGGGTAGAGGATGGGGAG
The DNA here is from genome assembly GCA_030710325.1 of Penicillium sp. 91 TS-2023. NCBI lineage: Eukaryota > Fungi > Ascomycota > Eurotiomycetes > Eurotiales > Aspergillaceae > Penicillium > Penicillium sp. 91 TS-2023. The sequence goes on along the minus strand of JARWGP010000021.1, from coordinate 4,590,198 downwards.
ACGTGAAAAGATCCCAGAGGCAGAGCGGGCCCGGTCAAGAGCAACACCTCTGGGGCTAGTTAATAGTGATTCGCCGTGCTTTCCTGTCTAGGCGGAGGTCAATGGCTCCTTCTTCGGAAGAGAACTCGACGAGGGGGAAGCCTTAGTCATCGACCCAGCCGCACGTCCAGCCACACTATGGTTATTACACTTCCGATACCTACTGATCTACTTTGCTCCTGGCTGATCATATAGGGGGAAATCTTAGCTTGTACAATGGTTCAACCTGTCCACAAGTTCCTCATTTGTGTGAGAGAGTGCTACTATTCCGGCTGACATAAGTCCGATGGGCTCCGGTTGTGAGGTCATGTTCTCGAGGCATCCTGGCGCACCAGCCCTTCTAGCCCAGGTAATACATTGGTGATCTCACTGTACTTGCATACTTATATATACTGGTATCTCTGCACATTATATAGACTTTGCCTGATGTTCAGACAAAGCCAATACTCAAGTACTATAAGCGCCAATCAGGCACCAATCACAATGCAACAATCCATGACCATGTATCAAAAGTCGTCAGCAAGAGTCATCTAATCTGGCAGGGTTTTAGGATACTAGTAACTCACAGTTTTTGGTATTCACTGGTGCTACATTCCTCGATGCCCTAGCTGTGGAGCCAACTTTATATCGAGTCCTCAGTAGCCGGTACTTTTAATATAACAGACTAAGCACGGGTTAGACTTTATGATTTCAGCCTCAATGCCGAGAGAATTCCCCTAGTAAGCCTGCAATATGACTTTGGACATGCTCAGGTCCAAGTAGCAAACCCCTGATAACACATAAGCGGGCCCGCTTAGCCCCCGCAGATAAGAAGTAGCACGGACTTCATCCATCCATCCTACTCCAATGTAAATGTAACACCAAACACCATGAACAAACAGGCCAGAACAGCTCGAGGGCCCAAGCCGACAAAGGCTTGTGGTGAGTCATACAATAGTCCATGCCTATGAAGCACGTCCCTAACGGTGTAGCCAGTTAATTGTCGTCGACTGAAGGTATATCCTGCGCGGGTATATCCCAGTGGCCATACGTTTAACATTCCTTTTAGATGAAATGTGAAGTCTCGGGAGCTCCACCTTGTCGTCGATGCCGCCATACTCAAGCTGCTTGTGTTTTCAAGCCGCGGGCGAATGTATGTTCGCATGATCATCTATAAAACGCATGTGCAATGCCTGTACTCACTCTCTGTCAAGGCCTCTGCACTTCATGATTTACTTGACCTTGAGGAGACAGACTTATTCAATATACATCCCGCAATACGTGACCATCAGTCTATTTTGGACCGGTTAGGTCGAATTGAATCTGCCTTGGGAATTGATCGAGATGTTCTAGAGGCCTCCGTTGTTTCTCCAGTCTCGCCAAGAGAGGATGATAGTCAATCTATATCCATACAAGGAACTTGGGACGCTGTTGCTCATCTGAGATCCATTACTCGTCCAGTACAGGAGGAGGCCATTTGGACGAGACCAAATGTCAAATGCCTTTGGACCTCGTAAGTTGATCCCGGGATTCTTGTAGATCTCCTGAGATGACAGACTTGTTGATTTTACAGATTTCTCAACAATCTACCGCTCCTCCACTTCTTGAAAGATCAAGATGCCTTTAATTCACCAACACCATTGTTATTAGCTTCTGTCCTTTATATCTCCGCCCTACACCACAAATCTTCTGAGATGGGGTCTCTAGAAGCGGGCTATTTTACGGCAACTTGCTGCGCAATAGCCGAGCTGGCATCCCCAAATGTAAATTCTTGTCTTACTTCCAGGAAGAAAAACGAATCCTTAGATATGACGAAACGTAAAGCGTTTCACAATATCCTTGGTTTGATCATGGCAAGTCTAAGCTCCGAAGCTTATGTTGAAACGACCGGCTTATGGATCGCAATGGGATACCGACTCTGGTTAGACCACTGTCCTTTTGATCTGGAAGCTTCAGCGCTAGACTGGCGTGGTCTGTTTTCTGGTCTTCAAGTGAGTGATATTTGGAGTCTTGCCATTTGACTATGCTCATGGTCCCAGGTCATAGATATTGAACATGCGTCAATACACATGTCCTACCCTCTCATTCCCCGCCAGCCACCGACACCTGGTATTCAACGTCTGGACAGTCACCAAGCAAATGCATTTCAAGGTCTGGCCGAAATGATGCACTTTGGTCTGAGCCACTTTGTGGGAAGAGGCTTGCCGACAATTTGGTGCTCAATAAATGCGGATGTCGCCGACTGTATCCCCGCTGTTCTAAGTCCCTTTACAGAGCGAGACTCTGAGGTTATTCGTCTTTGGGCTCGAAAGCTTGATGACTGGCTTGTTCGGTATAATGGAGCATCCCGTCAGTATTCGTTTGACCTGAACTATTATTTGATCATTTGCTCATGGCAGCTTTGCGTTCCAGAGCCTTCTCCGTCCGATCGACAAGGTATTTTGATATTGTTGCAATATCATCTACACAAGCTTTATGTGTTATCTATTTATTATCCTGCCCGGGGATTCAATCTCAGCTCAGCAAACATGAGTCCTGTTGAGAGACATGAGCTGCTGGTGTCAGCACGAGCAGTATTAAGGCTGCGCCAAGATGATGCCAGCATTTGGTCAAACTGGGACCTGATAGTGAGTAGGGTCCTCATACCTCCTATATGGGTCCTGCTAATATTCGAATAAGATGATAACATGGGCTGCTATTCTGCTTCTACGTGGGGTAGAAGATGGTATGACACACCAAGATGGTATAAACTCCCAGCGAAACATATTTACCCCATTCTAACAACATCTAGACCTACACCTCATTCAATCTCACCTTCAAAGTTTAGAGCGCAGCTCTGAATTTACGGTAAGTATACACACTATACTATCACAGCGCCTCGAATCCAGCATGCAGGCCATGCATACCCCGCCGGACACAAGTTCTGCACTAGTGTTCCCGGGCCCCGGTGCCGATGTTTCGTGGACGATCTTCGATCATGAAATCATGTCTCTAGCAAATCCGCCTTGGCTATTTGAGGACTCCACCACGTTCTCGCAGACCCACAAATCCCTTTCTCAGCTACCCGCCGGTCTGCCTGTCCCCTTTGCGGGTTTACTGGACAGCAGTACCCAGTCCTTTGAAGCAAATGCGGTCTGGAACAGCGCCGAGTAGATTATATTTCGAACCCATAATGAATATGCATCAAATTCATCAGAAATGAGAACAGCCCCACACAGACATCATAAGATACAATCGACCCATACTCTTTCCACGGTCAATGGCGACACATCCATCTAAACCCGCCTCACAACGAACCAAATCCTAATGGGGTTTACTACATGGAATCCCCTCATTATACTAGACTGGGCAGTCCAATCCTCGAAGCCCCCATCAACCTCCCATCGCGTCCCCGTCTCCTCCTGTACCTGTCTCCAAAGGCTCCTCCACGTCTCCAAATTATGGCGATAAAGCTCCGACGCCTGGCCCTCATCATTAGTATTATCAGGATCAGCACACCCGACCTGACGCCCAATCAGAAGTGAACCAGGCTGCGCGCGAAGCAAGCTAACAATGCGTTTAGCGACAATGATTTGCTGGTCCCAACTAAATAGGTGGAAGAACGAGGCCGCGTTGACGATATCTATTTGACCAGTGAGGTCTTTCACGAGATCGGAGTTATCGTCGAATATGTCAGATGCGATGAACTTTGATTTGAGGGTTTCACGGTCCGCGAAGAGGTCATAGCCTATGTTGAAGAATTTTCCGTGCAGATCAGAGGCGTAGATGTTTTCGGATGGGACGCCGTCATAAACCTGTTTTTGATTAAAAGACTAGATTGTAGAGCGAGGCGCTGCCTAGGAAATCTTGGAAGGAATATAAAAGAACACATGTACTACATACCAGGTGCCGCAGCTCTTGGCCAATAGCACAGCCCATGTCCAGAAGCTTCTGGCCTGATTTCAATCGCTCGAGAATCTCAGGGTAGACCGGTTGCTTGGGGATGCTCATATCCAGGAACCGGAATGATCCGATACAAGGATAGGGAAACTAGGTCGCAACTCTAAGTCAGCATTGACCAAGGCATGATAGTGGTTAATCAAATTATTTGGCGTTAAGGTGTGATTGAGTATGGACAGACTTACTATTTCAAAAGCGCGATCCCGCTAAAGAAAAGATAACGTGTAAATTAGTGTATTGGCGCTAAGAAGGGAGACTGAACCGACCACATCCTTCACATGCTGGAGCACCTGATCCGGTGGGATCTTGCTGTAATTCTCAAGTATGGTCTTCCCAGGCTCGGGCACTTCTTCGAAATCGGTCTTATACCAAGGTAGCTCGCGCGGATCCTTACCCTTGGTAAGAGCGGCTCGCAGATCAGACTCGGTCCTGGCTTTGGCCATTATGCGATATGTAGGATGATGATGGATGGGTTGTTAGTGGGTCAAGTTTTTGTTTGTACAGGAATATATTAGGGAAGTGAGTTTGATTTTGTGCGATTTCCAAGGTTATGTCCGAGGTCAGTGCTATGTGACAAGGCGGTGTTGGAACAGTGGATCGATCGATCACTACATACTCTGTACTACATCCATGTATGGTCAGAATGATAGATTATTGATATGAATCACCTAATTCAACCTTCGCTTGATAAGCATCCCATCTAAACTACAATAAGTGCATGCAGGCATACTTGTCGTTCATACTTCTACGTAACAGAGGGAAGGGGCGGAGGGGCGGACTTAAAGAGGATATCGTATCTCCGACGGATCTCCGATTTTCACAGTGGGTATTTTTTCCAAGGGGTTTCCATGATAGATACCCTCTGAGCATACCAGAATAGGATGAAAGAATTGATCATTACAGGTAGTGCTTACTACTTTATTCCCGGCGGTTCTGCCTGCAATGGTCCAGTGAATTCTTGGTTGGGGGAGCAATTCTCTGATTCTTATTTTCAGTGCGTCACTATGTACTGGGTATCGTTCGAATAGGAGGACTTGAAAGCCGCAAATCAATATATTGCACCAGCATCAATGGGGTATAAGTACAGTGAAAATAAGGTTCATCATATCGTGCATGGAAGTGTCAGATATACTGAGCATATCACATAGCATCATTTTCAGCAAAAGCTAAGAGCGAGCTTCATGAGACGTCAGCATCGTGGCGACTGGATTCATCAGCCAGGTTTACCCCGTTACCGGAGTCATTAATGGAGTTAGGTTTTGATGAAGTGTCAGGAGATTCTGGTAGCGGAAATGGCGGGAATGGTTCAGTTTGGTCGGCTGAAAACCGTCGAATAGATGACCCGATGGACCTTTGATCAGCATGATTGGATTGCTGCTCGCCCATCGGTAAGAGGCTTTGTTGGGAGGGTAGTCTGGGTATTTGTTCCTTTGCCGTTGAGGGTAATGTGGGCTGCAAACGGAGTCAGCGTTGAGTTATACTGTGGAATGATTCATAGAGAAGCTATGTACCTGGCTGTTGTCGAGATGAAGACCCCGTTTAGCGGCCAGTTCTTGTGCAGCAATTCGGTTCTTCTTGATCGTTAATTCTTCATGTGCCGCCTGATCCTTCTCGACTTGCAAATCCGCCATTGATGGGGTAATGAAACCGTCGATGATTTCATGGTCTGTGCTCATTGGTGATTTTGTGGATGAACGCTTCTTTTTCTTCTTGCGATTTGACTTCTTAGACGATGCATCCCCTAGACTGGAAGTACCAGAAGCAGATCTCACCATTTCTGACTTCGAGCCCTGATCATCCGACTCCAAGCCAGTCCCACGACGTCCGAAAACAAGAGCAAATTCATCGTCCAGCGGAACTGCGTCTTCTTCTTCGTCACTCGGTAAGAGATCTCCACGAGAGCTAAGTGAGTTGGAGGTATCGCGAGACGAGCCAGTTCCACGTCGATCTCTTCTATTTACATTGTAGGACACCGGGCCTCCTTCATCCTCGGTCGCTTCCATTAAGGGCTCATCTTCGTGTGCATAGCGTCGCGAGCTGCCCGGATGTTCTTGCAAGTCCGCTGCGGAGGGACGATACTTGACTCCTTTCGCCCCAAACCTCCAAGGAAAGCGTTCCAGGAATCCGATCAGTGAGGAGCTAGGGATGACTGTGGGGTCGCTGCGATCATCCGGGATATGTACTGTACTCCTCCGTCTTGTGTTACGTGTGCCGTAACTCATCCGTCTTGGCCGGCGTGGCTGTTCCGTTGTATTTCGGGCCAACCCACTGCCCGCCAGAAGACGGTCCAATTCTCCCGTACCCCATCCTAGCAAGCTATCCTCTTCCTCGGCGTTATCCCAGTCATCGTAGAAATCGAAATTGGCCTCAGCATTACCCCGGCGCCGGCGCCTCAGCTGATCTTCCCGGCTGGGGAAACAAGGAGCGGTACATCCATTAATGCAGTTGCCAATGGAGGCCACACATGGAGATAAGTAGTTTTGTGAAAAAGCGTACAGTCCTTCCTGGGCGGTCTCGTTGGCGGATTCGATATTATGGGAGATCTGGTTGATCCGCTGCCGGATGCGCGGATCGCGCGATCGCATCATCTTGCAGCACGGTCAGGGTGAGCAGGAGAAACCGGAAAGAGCGGAAGTCAATTCATCGTAAGGGGGTTGAGGAACGTGAGGTCCGGGGCCGCGCAATTGTTGGGGTATGTAAACGATGTCATCTGGTTACTGGGTTAGTCAGCCGACACGTGATAGTTACCAGGGTCTGGGGTAAAAAAGAAAAAAGAGAAAAGGACATAAATTGGAATTGAAGCATAAAAGAGAATTGGAAATTCAAATGTTATTCTGACCATGGTCTATTACATTCGCTTTTTAAAGCCCCCCAAGTTTCACCAAGAAAAGAAAAATGTCAAGTTGTCCCGACCACAGCAGAAAAAATCCGTCTTTATCACTGCTCTCATCTGCATCACCACTGATCTCGGGGACGATTTTCTAGCAGAAGATGTGGATCTAGTGGCAACCTGGGCCCAGCGTTCACCACGGGAAACCATTGACCAGACTTCCCTAAAATGGCAAGCTGGCTCGCGACAACTTTCAATCTCCATGGGACCATACTCAATCGACCATGTCTCCCAACACGAAGCGGTGTTCCAGATCCGGACCCAAACCATCCCGCAAGATATACTGGAGATCGACACCACACCGTTGGTGATATCGGGGTGTAGTGCCCCTTTCAAGTGGCAATCAGAGCCAGCAGAAAAATTGATTCAGCGAGACTTCAGTATTGCGAACAAATCCGGTCTATCTCTAAAAATTTGGGAGGAGACGGGCAATAGCATTGCCCGACACATCTGGTGAGTGGCGTTATTTAGCTCCTTCAACTCGGTTCCATATTTTGTTTTTAATCAATTATGCAGGGATGCGGCACTTGCATCGATCATTTTCCTCAATCAATCCATCGCCGGCACAACCACAGCCATTCCTCTTCTTAATCAGCTGCTCAAGCCACGCGGCTCGGCCCTTCAAGCGGTGGAATTGGGCGCTGGATGTGGCATTGTGGGCATTGCACTGGCAACAATGCTTGAACAATGCAATGTGCTCCTTACAGACCTCCCTGAGGTTGAGAAAATCGTAATGCGCAACATTGATGAGGCCCATCTCAAGCCATCCTCGTCGGTCCGGTATCAAAACCTTGACTGGGATGAGCCGCCACCAGACCTCTGCAGCCAACCCATCGATTTGATCCTTGTTTCCGATTGTACCTATAATGCAGACAGCTTGCCCACCTTAGTTTCAGTTCTAGACCGATTGGTCCGGACTTCCCCGGACGCGTTGATTCTAGTGGCCCTGAAGCGGCGGCACGAGAGCGAAGCCATCTTCTTCGATTTGATGAAGGATGCGGCATTTATTGCCCAGCAGACTACTGTCCCGCTACCATCACAGCATGACCAAAGCGATACAATCGAACTGTACTGCTACCGCCGTGATCATGTCGACGTGTCATAGTGCATGTTGACCGGAGCGGAGCTTAATGGTCCGTGCGCGAAATCCACTGGTGCGTCATACCCGAGGTTCTCGCCCTTATTAGCGTTAGCGCGGGGCCGAGCTTCATCGAATTTGTTCTAGCACTTGCCCGGAACGTTTTGGGAATCCCGTCGCTACCTTGTAAGATTTTTTTCCATCATGAATTCAAGGAATTAGCTTTCATGTGGAGGTTACTCACCGGAAACTATGTATGAGTACATGATGTATGCGGACCGTACATATTATCGTCCACTAAGAAAGAATCCTAGGGTAATATTAACAGGGATGAGCACACCGCATGTCTTTTTTTTAGAACAATCACACCCGAAAATGACCACGGTGTGCGGGATGCAATACGCAGGCACGCACCTACATGCATATGGTACCTACAGTATTACATCGGCATATCCAGATAACAAGGAAACAAGTATAGAAATCGCGCATAGTGGATAGGTAGAAAAAAAAATGGGTCTTAGAGGTGAAGATCCCAGTTTTTGTGTGTGTGTGGACTCTTTTTGCGGGAACGGTTTGAACCCTGGGCCTGGATGCCGTAAGCACTTCCATAGTTTTTCCCCCAGAGAAAGTGCACTTTCCTTTTCCTTTCCCTCGTGTTTGGGATCATCCAGGTGAGTACTTTTTTTGCTTGTTTTCATGTACCTCGACTCGATGGCCATTGGTGTGTCACAGTGCGTGATTTTATTACCACCATACCCTTTGTGTCTGTGTCCTTTATGCCCTAAACACCGCCTTGGTGGAAGTTAAAAAATCTGAACTTCCCCCCGAACCTCAGCCGTCAATTTTTTTCTCTCATATTTTATTTTCGTCTACCTTCAGGTTGACTAACTTATGGTAGCGTCACAGATCGTGTCCATTTTCTAGTTTTCCTTTCCTGCCTTAGGTTCAGCTAAGGCACCACCAGCATTACGGCTCCAGCCTCATTTGTGCTTCTCAGCCAAATTGTATCCACTCGACGTCTCCGGGACACTCTTAACAACATTCCACCTCCTGCTTCTCGCTGAGCTTCCGTCGGGTGCGCCTTTTTTCACCCCGTTGACGCCCCACGATAATCCCTCAAACCTTGAGCTGCCGCATAGGACTTCTCTGAAGGTTCTTCCTCTTAAGGAGGAAGGGTCTAGGAGGCTTGGTCCAGTCAACTTCGGTTGCGACACTTTTCGTCCTCCCTAACGCGCAGTCGCGTAAAACGTCTACTGTCTTTTTTTATACCAATTTTTTGAATCCGTTTCCGTGCTGAGTCGCAGCTGTACGGATATGGCACCGACTGCGTGTGTTACCCCTACTGAGGTATGCACCATGAAGAACGACATCTGTCGTGATCTTGGTGTGATCAGCAACCATGGGGAGGAATTGTTGCAATCTCGGTTGGCTGCCAAGGACCTGGTCCTTGACATTTTGAAGAAGCGTGCCGCCGAGGTGGATGTGGACCGCTGTGGAGCGGGAGAGGAGGATGCCTTTTATGTCGCTGATATGGGCGAGGTGTATCGCCAGCATATGCAGTGGAAGATGAACTTGGGCCGTGTCAAGCCCTTCTATGGTATGTGTTTCTCGTCTGCTTCACCGCGAGGTGTTGTCTTGAACCTGACTAACTGGCCCCTGCAGCTGTCAAGTGCAACCCAGACCCTGAGGTCCTTCGTCTCATGGCCCAGCTTGGCAATGGATTCGACTGTGCTTCCAAGTCCGAGATCGATCTTGCCCTTCAGACGGGCATCGATCCAAGCCGAATCATTTACGCCCAGCCGTGCAAGACTAAGTCCTACCTCCGCTACGCACAGGAGGTGGGCGTCAAGCAGATGACTTTCGATAATGCCGACGAGCTGTACAAGATCAAGACCCATTTCCCGGAGGCCGAACTCTACCTCCGTATTCTGACCGACGACTCGACCAGCCTGTGCCGACTTAGCATGAAATTTGGTGCTTCCCTGGATGTGGCCCACCAGCTGCTCCAGCTTGCCCACCAGCTCGAACTGAAGGTTGTCGGTGTCAGCTTCCATGTCGGCTCGGGTGCCGAGGACCCCCGTGCTTTCCTCAAGGCGGTCCAGGATGCCCGTCTGGTCTTCGACCAGGCCGAGGAAATTGGACACGGGCTGCACACCCTCGACGTTGGCGGTGGTTTCTGCCAGGACACTTTTGAGAAATTCTCGGGCATCCTGGGTGAGGCTCTGGAGACCTACTTCCCGCCCAATGTCCGCATCATCGCCGAGCCCGGTCGTTACTACGTCGCCAATGCCTTTACACTGGCAGCCAACGTTATTGCTCGACGTGACGTTCCAGACCCGCTGGATCCCTCCCGCGATGCGTACATGATCTACCTCAACGACGGTGTCTATGGCAACTTTTCGAATATCATTTTCGACCACCAGCACCCCGTTGCCCAGATCCTTTCGTCTGCGGCCAACTCCGAGCAGGGCACTCCGAATTCTGCGACTTCGGAAAACATCTCGTACTCGATCTGGGGCCCCACCTGCGATGGTATTGATGTGATCAGTGAGCGGATTGATCTGCCTGGTCTCCTCAATACCGGTGATTGGCTTTACTTCGAAGAGATGGGTGCTTACACCAAGTGCAGTGCTACTCGCTTCAATGGTTTCTCTGACAACCACGAGGTGATCTACATCTCGAGCGAGCCTGGTGCTTCTGCCCTGCTCAACTATTGATTTTTGGCTTTTTGTTTATTTTTTGGATTCTTTGGTTTTTTGTTTCCCACTGTTACGCCTTTTCGGGTCTACTGTGTTAGTTTTTGTGATTGAAAATATCCTCGTTTGCCATTTACCTTGGAAGGTCTACTTGGTATACTTAGCTTTTGCATTTGTGCGTCATAGAGCTAGTTAGACTTCAGAGATTTGACTCGGTGGTTTTTCGGTCCTAATCAAGTTTGCTTATTGCCTGCGCTTGCTTCTTAACTTTCCTGCACTTGACTTTCTTAGATACTTGCATTGCTTTCTTTTGCTTGTGCCTTCAGCTCCTACAGGCTCAGTCTTCTCATGGGTCGGTTTTACCCTTTGGAAAAGTATCATTACTCATCTAGCCCATAGACCTTGCATATAGAAATCGAGGACCTGTCAACTCGATGCTGAACATGGCTTCCGGTTGCAACCAAATCCAGATTTCCTCCCCTTCCCAACCTCGTCAGGCACCTATAAGATACCTTTCTTTTCTTTCTTCCAGTGTCTTGGTACTCGACTCTTTTTTATATTCCCTAATCCCCACGCATTAATCGTGTTTTAACGGTACTTTCCCCTTGTTTCCTATAATATCGATTCTAAACCTGGGGCTATGTGTTTGATTTCCCTTATGGTTCCTCCGGCTTGGGCTAGTCGGCACTGATACTGAACCGATCCCATTATTTGCGAGCTAGATTGGACCCAGGATCTGAACTGAGCATATATGGCATGTATGTAGTATGACCCAATCCAAGTGATATCGGCACGTACGTCGGACAACGCGTGGTGATTTGCAACTGCAACTGCGACGCGCTGGGTGGCACAACCATCAACGAGGCTTGATTCAGAACCATGGGTATCTGGAGGCGTCGATGTTCAGCAGGGCGGCGATTACAGCAGGTTTGATCTGTCAGAGCACTGCGCAGTTATGAGAAGAGACCATGGGCTGTCGTCTAGTTGTGGTGTTTCATATACGTCATATACATATAAGGTGACTGTTCCTATAATCTGTCTAGAGTCTAGAGGAGGAGACGAAAATGGCTCTTGTGATTAATAAGTTCAGCGTAGAAGGCAGGAAAAAGAAATGCGACGACACCGAGAATCGAACCCGGAATCTTTTGATCACAGTGGTGATTTTTTCTGTCCTTTCCAAATGTCGGAGTACTTCTCCTGATTATCTTCGCGGTGCGGCTCAATAGCCACCACGTTCACCGCGGCATTCTCCAACCTTCGACTGAAATATTTGTATTTTGTTCAAACATTTAAAAAATAAGTATCTGATTTGATACAGGGATATTTCAAAGATTTCAACATATCTCGTTCCGACCGACAGCGAACCCACGGAATCGTAACATGTGTGCTACGACCAGGGAGGCGCCATCGCGGACGAAAGTCAAGCTTGTACCTGAACACTGCAGATGGACAGGATAAGATCGAAACCCAGACAAGCACACCAGAAATCCTGGTCCAGTTGAGTGGACGTGCTTATCCCGCTTGGCCACGAGCGTCTGTTGATAATTTGGAGGGGACAAGTGCCCTAAGTACCTTCATTCCTTCCCAGTCCACTTCCCTCACCCCTTAATTATAAAACCATTCCCAATCCCCCAATTTCCTTCTACTTTACAGTGCCCTATCCCTTTCTCTCATATATCAAGCAATTTCCCTTTATGATGCCATTCACATTTCTCCTGTCTACCCACTCTCCGTTCCGTTCCCAAGGAAGGAAGGACTTAAATACTACACACCATGACTACTTATTTTACGATTTTTAATTGTTATTAAGAATAACCTCTAAGATAGCTTCATCGACTAGTCCATAAATCCATAGCCCATGAAGATTCATGATCAAAAATGAAAAGTAGTTCCAGCACCATTATTGCAATTGACAAAAAATATGAGGGCATAAGAGTCTCTAAGCTGTAATGTTCTCTGGCGTCCAAGTACTGAAAGCCATGCCCTCAGGTACACTCTTCCACTGAAGGGTTTGTGGATCCAGAAGCTTCTTACACTCCGCCACGCTCTCTCTGATAATCTTTACCTTGCCCGTAGATCGAGGCTCAATGTGAACTGGATACTCATTCGGCTGCACCGTAAGACCCCCGACAAGGTCTTCCACGTCATAATTGAAAAGCTGACCCTGCTCATCCTTGGCTGGGGAGAATGTGAAAGACGACATGAGGCGCGATATGCCCAAAAAGAGAGATCTTTCGGCAATATGGATCCCCTGGCACATGCGGCGGCCAGCTCCAAATACAAAGTTGTCCCGTTTCTTCGCGTCACCAATTGCAGATTGAAAGAGGGTGGTATTATCGCCGGTAAACCGTTCTGGCTTGAAGACTCGCGGGTCCTGTGACCGATCAGGATCCATGTGGATAGCCCTTTTGCAGTTCATGTTAAGCTCGACCCGTTTGAATCCACATCTTCGATTTCAAATTTGTCAAAATAAGGGTTACGTACCAGACATTGTTTATTACCATTGCTCCTTGGGGAATCGTATAGCCCATATAATTGTCTTCCCTAAGTGCAGCATGTGGGACACCAAGAATAGCCGTAGGCATCCACCGTAGACTTTCCTTAATGCAGCAGCGGATGTAGGGCAGATTTTCATAGTCATCCATTGTCGGAAGCCGATCAGGACCGACCACGCGATCAATTTCTTCCTGAGCCTTTCGTTGCACCTCGGGCCAAACAAGGATCGCCTGGATGAAGGCATACAAAGTGGCTGCTGTAGTATCCGATCCAGCCTCCAGTAATGAGCCGCTGATATAGCCTGCCAAATCGTCGCTAAAGCCCTCTTTTGCTTGAGCTCGGTAAATGTCATTGCAGAAACAAGGCTGGGGGTCACGGTCAGTTTTAACTCGTGGTATATTCGCTCTTTGAGTGTCACAATCATTGACGTACCAGGCCTTTGCCGCTATCCAACGCTTGTTTGGATTTCATCCAGTAGCCGACATAATTCTTTCTCTCGACTGCGAATAGTCTCTTAGCGTAATTAACGTTTGGAGCCAAGAAGTCCGGTAGCTTCTGTAAGAACGGATAGAGATCCACCAGCTGAGCGCTGGAACTCCCCGCCAGCTCACCCCACTTTTCAAACCCCTGGAGAGAGTTAGTTGCAGGTCAAGGCAAGGATCATTTCTAGCCAGTGGCCGTAATGTGGCCGTACTGTTATCATACATCAAATAGCTGCAAGAGATTCGGGTCTCCGTTATTGACGCAGCGATAACCATAGATCATTTGAGTAGATAGAGAATATGTGAACCTTCGGATGTGGCGAAGTAAGTCGTCTGGGGTATCCAAGAGATCTTCTAGGAGGAACTTGTTCTCTAGATCTTGGTAAGGGACATAGGTTACGGCAGCCTTGATGTTGAGAAAACTGTGAATCGTGCGGTGAATCATACGCCAGTTATCGCCGTATCTCTATATTCACGTCAGAACTGTCCAAGTGCGTTCGATTCAGGGTCAGTGGCTGGCTGACCATGACGACCATTCGGAGGTTTCCACTGGCGATTCTTTGTGCAATAAACATGTCCGGCCGGTCCGAGTAGTTCCCACTCCTCTTGTCCAGCAGATCGTTAACCACAGAGTCGGAGGACAATACGACCATTGTTTTCGTGCCCAAAATTAGCGAATAGATGGGCCTGCCAGTATGGTGAGAAGCTTTTCTGTTCAAAGAAGGGAGGATAGTGTTACCCGTATTCCTTGGCCCACTTCTGCAATTGAAGGTGCGGTTTAGAAACTGGCATCTGGATGAGTTTGTTAGAACCAGGCATTTCGAAGTCGATAGTCTACGCACAAGATGCAAGTTGCCTAACAGAGGCACCGTCGGTGGGCCAGGTGGGTATCCGGCGGGCCTAGAGCCAACCTTGACTACCTTAGACAGTAGAAAGACGATTGCTGCTAGCAACAAAGGCAAAGTGAATAAGAGGCTGATCATGTTGCAGTTTCGAATCGTCCTTCTTGAAGCAACTTGAAGTAAAGTCAGTGTATCTCGGGAAAGATTTTGAGTGAATTGGAAACTGACTTGACAGATGGCACAGAGCACGTTCGGTCAGACTTGTAAGTCGTTAAAATTGGGTGTGTAGCTGAAATACTCTACTCTCCCTTAAATTCATACGTGCAGAATCTCTACATCGTTTGACAGGTAAGCGTCAATGCGGGGTAGAACCCTAAGCAGAGGCGTGCATAATCCACAATGAGCGCATGCATTACCTCTAGCATGATAAGAGGAGCACATAGATGTAAAATAATCATTACGATTTGGATTCTGTCCTTCGTCTCCTGATATATCTGGCTTCACCGAATTTCAGGTCAATTGTTATATGTCTGGTCGGACACAGGCGGCGTGTTTCTTTAACGAAGACATTGCTTAATGTAATGCCAAGCGATCAACAGTACTAACATGACGCTAGAAATTAATGTCCAATCACTGCCTTATCGCTATGGACAATGGTTGTGCGCCACATGTTCAGCGGCCCGGAAGCCAAATGTCATCCCGGGGCCAATGCTCGAGCCACCCCCAGGATACTGACCTCTCATGACCGAATTCTGATCACACCCCACTGCGTACAGGCCACGGATAGGTTGCATTTGGGTATCAAGAACCTGCGCATCCTTGTTTGTTGTGACGCCCCACATGATGCTGACATTGCCTGGAACTAGAGGGAGCGCATAAAAGGGTCCTTTGACACATGGTGCAAGGCTGGGATTCGGCAGCACCGTCGCATCGCCATAGAAGCGGTCGTAAATATTCTCGCCGCGTTTAAACTCATCATCCCGACCGGTGCGGGCGCACTCGTTAAAGTGGCTCACAGTCTCCTGTAGGGACGTAGCATCCACTTCGATCTTGCGCGCCAGCTCTGCCAGAGTCGAGCCGCGGATCAGGTAGCCCTGGCGAAGCAGGCCACCTATGGGGACCGGCCAGGGCAAAGCCATCCCCATACCATATTTGCGTAGAAAACTCCTGTCGGCGATGAAAAATGCACGCTTGATGCCTCGCTCGTGCATCGCGCTGACGAACTCCTGATAGGGCTCGCTCTCATTAGCAAAGCGCCTCCCATCCGGACCGACGATGATACTTCCTGGCTTTGTCCGGTCGAGGGAAAAATGGGGATAGCGCCAGACTGTACCGTCTGGGCGATGGAGGAGTGAGAGGGGCGCAAAGATAGCGTTGTGCTTATTCGGTGGCGGTATGTGCGCTCCCGCTTGCACGGCGATAGAGATACCGTCCCCTTGGTTCCCTCGCGGCACCGCTGTCCACTCATGAGGGACATATTTCTGGGCAGAGGGAGATCTCCCAAGACCTCCACTGGCGAGCATGACTCCACGGCGCGCCTGGACGCGGGTGCTCCCACTGGACTCGCGGGACACGACCAGACCCTCGACACCGTCTCCGAGAATTGGAGCGACGGCCGCGCTGTTGCGCCAGAAGTCGACTCCCAGGGCAAGGGAAGTAGTGTAAAGCCGTCCAACCAGTGCGTTCCCGTTGGCCATCTCGGCACCCTTTCCGTAGCGCATTAAATCCAGAGCATACCGTAATATCTTACGTGTGCAGTAAATGAAGTTGGACACACTCTTGAATGGAGCCGTCAACGTTGCGAGATTCGCCGGATCCGCCTGCATCGTACCAAACGCACTGAATCCCTTCATCGGGTACCGGATATCTCGAATCCGCCTTTTGAGGCCTTTGCCGTCGAAGGCTTCGGTCAATATCGTGCGACCAATGCTGGAACCTGGCTGACCGGGATGATAGTCGGGTAGTGGAACACTTTTAAACTTGACAGCAGTGTGCTCTTCCATCCATTCCACCATCTTTGGGCCTGATTCAAGGAAGGCTTGCATCTTCTCACCAGCGACAGCGTCTTCACCAACGAACTTGGCCAGGTAAATTTCGGCTTGGGAGCGCGAGTCTTGCACCGCGATGCCGGGCTGATATTTGTTGCACGGAATCCAAGCACCGCCGCCCGAATACGCCGTTGTTCCACCGTAGAAGTTGGTCTTCTCTAAAACGAGAACGCGGAGGCCGTTTTTGGCTGCGACCACCGCGGCCGTGAGGCCCGAGCAGCCGGAACCGACAACGACGACATCATACTCAACATCGTATGTGCGCGTGGTAGCCGCTTCGTTGGAGTCAATTTCACTGAGAGTTGTTCTAGCAGCAGACGTGCTCAGTGCCCTCATTTCTCCAGGAACCGCTTTGAAAAGCCGTGTGGATGATAATGGCCGGTTCCAGCTCTGAGAGGGGACACTGCTCGAAAGAGAAAGCCGCAGCAGCTGCGAACGTGGCCATTTTTGAGCAGTTGCGTACGTGACGGCGTTCATGGAAAGAGTTGAATAGGCTGGACGCCCTCGGGCTAATGATTATTCGACACAAAGCCGGTATAGTCCTCTGTTCGCGGAGGTTGTTTCGATTTATCTGCCTTCAGAAAATCGCAGAGTATTGTGTAGTCAGTGCCTGAAGTCTTGGTGAGGGAGCCATTCGGACTTAGCTCTGTAGCTGAAAGAGCCAACGGCAAAGTCACTCCTAGGAAACTACTTTTTAGCCAATCATCTGCGTTTTTGAGACCCTTGGCGACGAATCGCAATCTTGCGGTTGCATGCTTCGTGCCCAGGCTCCTTGTTCTGGAAGAAATTATGCCTCTCTTCAGCATCAGGCCAATTCAATGAGGAATGACTTAGTCCCCCGCTCTAACCTCGGACGCTCTAATTTCGGATGCTCTAACTTCGGAACGACAGTACGCACTTTGTTCAAGACGCCCCACCCTACGAACATCCAAAAGTGTACAGAGGCATGCAGAGCACCTTAGAGATGTAGGGTGTCTTTGCCTCGCACTCTCTGGTTTCCTTCCCCGCATGAATCAGGGCAGATCGAATAAACCGGCCCACCAGTTTGCGGCTTTGCGGCAGACAACTAACATTGGTTGGCGAGGCCAACAGCCAGCCAACTCCGATCACGAAGAAATAGTGGCATTTCGTCATTCATTGTGCATAAAGACTAATTATGTTTTCGGGCATATTCGGCACCGTGTGAGTTTGCGGAGGCAGCAATCTGGTCGCAAACAAGGATTTAGAGCCGCTGACATGAAGGAACGAGATATTTACCTTATGGCAATCATTGTAGAATCTTACTTGGAGTAGAAGTATTAGCAACCCTTCTTAATAGCGCAATCATCAAATACCATATATGATCTGATAAATCACGTCTGTTCAAACATTTAGAGTACAATATCCCTGTGTAGCACCTAGTGTAGTCCCAGGGAGAGACCCGCTGCGATGGGAGATTCACTAGGCTCCCCCCTCTTGCTTGTCAATCTTTCTAATATTACTACAAGCCTTGCTCCCTTATGAACAATACAGCGGGTAGGTTGTGATCTAGAATTCGTGAAAAGTAGGTAGAGAGGAGTAGATGACTTGAGATTGAGAGGAAAAGGAGATAAAAAAAAAAGATTCCAAGGCCGGGGGTCGAACCCGGATCGCTGCCCCCGCCCTTGAAGGTCCCGAGTACATCGGTTCTCAACCTAGAAGCAGTCGTGCTACCCTTGCACCACCTTGGGAGTTTATGGTGGAGAATGCTTGATCCACTACGAGGACCAGCCAATGAGATCAGTTCTAGAAAATATTATCTATTTTTCTATTTTTAGATTATCAGTCTGAAAGTTGCTGTATTCAAGTTCTTGGCCAAGATATTTGGTAAAGGTTTCATATGTCGAGAGAGAAGGAAAGAAAGAAGTCCAAGGCCGGGCTGCAGGATAATCTGGAGAGATATCATACCGTCTATAATATGATGGGATGTTATAGTAAGTCACCTTGCCGTTAGATCTAGTTCGGTATGCAGTTTGCAAGCGTTTCCCACTCACAATACCGCAAATCGAAACATATTTGAAATTACCGATTTCAGATCATACTTCCCCACCATATTCTCACCTTGTTTGCACTTGGTGCGTCTGCGGACCAGGTTGGAGCAGCCTACAGCAGGGATAGAAGTTATCAGAAGCGAGCACAAGGATCATATTTCCGTAGGTCGGTCGGCTATTAGCCAGTTGCTGAGAGATTATCTGACATGAAAGTTGAGGAGATGCAACCCTGCAAATCCTGCAAACCCCCTTTTGGCTCAAACACCCGTGTCTTTTTTTCTACTGTAGAGGTCATGTGACTGCTCTCTAGATAGATCAGGGCTTCTCCCTCTTTCTGCTTCTTCTTCTGTTCCCTTCTTCTCTGATCCTCCAGCGCGACGCGCTGGTATTTACAATTTCCGGATTGACGGCATTTTGTCCTGTGTATCGGATCTCAACCCGGATCAATGTTGCTTCGGCATCCTGTCTTCAGTCATATCTCCCAGATCTTGCCCCAGCGCTGTCTACTACGGAGCTCTCCAACCAGTGTCTATAGGATCACTAGCAAGGCACAATATCAGCAGACGCGCAGTATGCTTGACGATTACAAGAGCATCGATGCTTTCCTCTCCAATACTTTCCTCTCCAATAAAAACTTTAAAAAGCGCGGTTTACCCGGGGGGTTCTCTATCTACCGCTGTTCTTATAAGGATGAGAGCGCGTGGAGTCGCCTACTTCAATACCTAAGAGAAAATATTGAAAGCGACCTTGAATGCAACCAGAGATTGGATCTTCTGTCACATCATCAGCTGGTCATCAATGACGATATCGAGAAGTTCAATGGAGCTACATCCCACGATATCCGCGACCACTTCAACGCATGGGTTACAGACCAACTGCCTCAGATCGTCGCCAGCCCTGAAGCACTCGAATACCTTCAATCTGATGATAATAATGGGCTGGGTCCACAGTACTTTCTCGGCCCACGATATAACTTTTGCCTCTTTGTGGATGATTTCTGTCTAGAGTCGCTTGATGGTCCTGTTGTCAAAATTTTGTCTAAGCCGTGGGGTAATTTGACCCCTCAGGAAAGGCAATACAAGATACATCCGGAGTGGCATGATGGTGAGACAGACGACGAATTCGAAATGGTTGGATGGATGTATATGCCCATACACTCTTACGTGTGGTGGTTTGATATTCTGGAAGTACCCTCGAATTGGGAGGCGTTCTATGTGCGGCCACCTATGATGATTGACGGTGGCAGCATAGTGAACGTTGAAGAAGAGTGCCTCGCTTCATTACGCCGAAAGTCTTAAAAGTCTATCCTTGCTGTCTGATACCGTCTTTCTTGTTGTCTCTAATATGTAAATGCTTCATTCAACAATTGAAGTTCTTTTACCCTGCTGGATATTGTAGTAACAATCAGCTTGGGATGTGTTGAGATCACAGATCAGGTGCCTCAGTTTGACAGGACTGTTTAGACCTTGTCGAGACTGCCTGTCTTCCTTTCTTTTCACTATTAGTGAGCCAATACGAATTTTCTGTCTGCATCTCTTTTCGTGGGATTCCATCAGGTTATGACACCCTCTACTTATCTCTATCTCTAGGCACTTGTATACCTTCTTGCTAAACTAAAGAGGCAAAACTAACCAGATTCTGTAATCCACAGGTCCGGGTATTACAATAGGAAAAAAACAAGTATAGCGAAGCCAGCTCCGCACTCTATATCATCAAACCAACCGCTCCACGGTCAACTCCGCACCATCAACGGCTTGCACCAAACCACCTGCCTCCAGCTTCTTCTTCCACTTGGCAGACTCATAGCGAGCCAGAATGAACGTCAAGCGAGCAACAACATCCTCTTCCGCAGACTCAGCCACAATCGTGGAAGGTGTACAAGTCCACCGACCAAACGCCCAGTTAAGAATGTAGTACCGACTCCCGGACTCATCACTCTTCTGTCTTGAAGCCTCAAGATCATCCGAAGTCTCCCCCAAAGGTGTCAGCGAAGAGCACCGAACAATTCCCTTGATCCGATAAACCTCCTCCCGCTGTGTAGACGAAAGCAAACTTTCCAACGCCTGCACATCCACCGTCTTCGACCCCTCCGCCTTCAACATAACAGACAAAACCTCAACCTCAGACTGATGATCATGCTTATGCCCATCATCATGTCCATGTCCATGTCCAAGACCATGATCAGCCTCCTGCGCAAACAAAGCCCCATCAATCCCCAGCAAAACATCCATATCAACTCGCCCCTTCTCGGACTTAACCCAAGGCGTCTCAATACCCAAATCACCAACACGATCCAAACAGACATCAAATCGCATCTCGTCACAATGCTCCCACTTATTGAAAACGATCAAATCCGTATACTTCGCCTGGATCTGTGCCGTATAACTCGTATCCTCGTACCCCTCCCAATTCTCAACATCAATCACGCTAATCACTCCATCGAGCACGAAATTTCCGCCCTCTTCGCGTGCGAGCCGATTCACCTCCATAGCCAGTGTAGCGGGGAATGCGCTCCCGCTCGTCTCGATGACGATGCGGTCGGGTGAGACTTCGGTTCGGAGTTGGTTGAGGGCATCGCTTAATTGGCCGACTAGATTGCAGCATATGCAGCCGTTCAGAAGTTCGCGGACGCCGGAGATGGATTGTGTAGAGGCGAGTTGGGAGTCAACTGCTAGATCGCCGAATTCGTTTTTTAAGAGGGCGAGTTTGTAGGTTGCGGGCAGTTGGGGGATGAGGTTTAGGAGGAGTGTGGTTTTCCCTGAGCCGAGGAAGCCAGTCACAATTGTTATGGGGATTGGCGCCATTTTTATGTGTTTTCTGGGCTTGGCTTGGGGTGTGTCGAGGGTATCGAGGGTGGATTGTGGTGTTCAAAACTTGGAAGGGTTTCGGTCTAGGATTGGGATTGCCGCGGGGCAGATGCAGGTGGGGCTGGTTGGAGTAAGTATAAACGGCGACATCACGGATTTAATCCACCATTGCAACAGAAAAACCGCGGTAAAAGATGATTAAAGTACGGGCGTTAAAAAATACCTGGTTCAAAGACTTAGATGGGCTTGGTATGTCAACTAAGAGGTATCTGATTCCATGTGATTATGCATTCATACGCTAAATAGTATACATTGATGAAGAATTGTCCATTCAAGCTCGTAATGGTGGCAGACCCATTGGTGCACCGTAGAAGTCCATGAGTTCCTCTTCCTCTTCTTCTAGGTCAAGGACATTCTCAATCTCTGATTCCTCTTCCGCAATCTTGACAGTGCTACCTCGAGAGGGGCGACTGCGTGAAGCAGAGGCAGGATTGGTCGAGGCCGGTGTGCTCTCCGCTTCAAAGGCTTCCCGGGCATCTTCGTGCGGAAGACGGAAAGCCAAGTGCCCATCCGGAGCACGCTCAGCACGGTCCATAATTTCGTTCATGTACTTGCGTACCTCATCAGCCGGCTTGACAACGCGAGTCAAGGGATCAAGGATCCGGTTGTCAGTAGCGTGGATGCGGAACGTGACCGGTTGCCAGTACTCCTTGAGTTTTACCTCCTTGGCAGGCTCACTCGTAGCATCGGGGGCCCCAGGTGGCGCGGGTGTGTTCTCAAGTGGCTCAATCTTTGGCGTAGTGTCCGTTGTTGCAGATGGGCCGGCTTGGTTGGGAGCCGGCGTCTCAGGGCCATCTTTACCTTTCTCGGCCTTGCCCTTCTTGTCTCCTTTCTTAGATTTCGATGCCCCTTTTCCCTTTCCACGGCTTGTGGCGGGGTCTGGTGCAGTCTCAATGGGGAAAGGGGCGTTGGGGTCCACCTTTCGAGTGATGAGAAACGATGCGAGGATGGTGTCTTCATTAGGAAGCCATTCCAGGATTGAATACTCCGGAAAGAGATACCGATCACCAGACCCAGCATGACCAGAGGTCACGCTTCCATATGGGGTCAATGGGGAAGTAAATTCAAAAACGACAGCTTTGTAAGATGGACGAGCAGGAGTGGGTGCAGGTCCAGGTGGGCGGTAATAGGGTGCTGGTGACCCGTATTGTGGCGGACGTGACTGGAGTGGCGGCTGGGAGCCGTAAGCTGGTTGTTGGTAGGGAGGATAAGGGGGGCCTGATCGAGGTGTAGACTGTTGAGCAACATTCGGAGGCGTGGGACGCACCGCATGACTCTGCTGGGAGCCTGTGGTGGGAGCTGGCGTGGCAGGGCCAGCTGCTGCGGCCGGAGTTGACATTGGCTGGGAAGGTGCAGATTGGAGTTTGGTGGGCCCCTTTGCTGCTGGCTCTTGCTTGATAGCGGGGTCAACGGTCTGAGGGGTATTGGATGGTTGGCTGGTTTGAGTTGGTGCCGGTGTCTGAGGCTGAACAGCAGATTGTGGTGTTCCCTCAGGCTGGGACTTGACTGGTGCTACTGCCGGCGTTCCAGATGTTTGCGGCTTTTGCAAAGTGTCCTTGGACGGAGTTTGCGCAGGAGCCACAGGCTGTGACTTGGAGCTTTGCTCTGGAGATGCCTTTGGGCCCGAATCTGGTTTGGGTTGAGATGCATTTGGTGGTGGATTCGCTTTATTTTGCGGTACTGGAGTTGCTGGTTGTTGCGGTGGAGTCCCAGCTGAGCTTTGTTGGCGCTTTTCCTGAGGCTCTCTCGCTTTAATTATTGCATTCAGCTCATCGATGTGCGCCTGGAAAGCCCGGAGTTGTTCTTGGGATGCCTGGCTAGATGCGACAACTCTCATCAACGCCTTGAGCTCGGGGTCGGCAGCAGCTCGGGTGGCAAGCATCTGGATCACAGGGTCAGGGCTAGGCTTTGCAGGCTGTCCTTGTTGGTTTTGTGGTGGGCGTTGTCCGGCCTGCGGTGATGGAGCATGGCCTGGTTGGTGTGGACCGCGGGGCACAGGCGAGTAATTGCCTTGCGGGCGTCCGGGAGGACCGGTGGGATAGGGTCTTCGCTGCTGGTTGGATGAATGTGGTTGATACTGCTGAAAGTTGCTTGGGGGACCGTAGTGAACCATTCGTCCTTGTCCTTGCGGAGGAGTGTATTGAATCGGTTGCGGGGCCGCGGGGTCCTTAACGGTGTATATCATTGCGTCAAAGAGATGCGGGCCAATTGTCACATCACAAAGGCCGACCTTCGACATGGACTCCTTGGGTGGGTTGAGTTTCTCAATCTGTTCGCGTTTGGTCTTCTTCGGTTTTGTGTAGTAGCGGACGAGAATGCCATCACTGAGCCATTTCTTTTTGGATCGTTCGAGAGATATGAGAAGTACTGAACTGTGAATGACAAGTCATGTTAGTATTCTTACTTGGAATGCAGACATCAAAATCTAACCTTTCAGCGATGGACTGGTACTCCTTGTCCGACAAGTCGGTTGGTTGCCTTGTTCGCCTAATAGGTAGAGGCTCACCCTCTTTTATCTTTGATGGCAATGGCGGCTCGACAGGCTCAGGGGGCGGAGACGGGGCACGAGGTGTTGCGGCTTTCTTCTTCGCATGAGACTGAGGTGCGGCGGCTTCGGAGACGCGCTTTTTGTTAGCGGGCTCGCGCCCGGCGCGAGCGGGGAGCTTGCGCTTCTCGGCCATAACGAATGAAACTGTATCACAAAATAAGCCAGGCTTAATGGGTCGTCATAATTTCTTTCGATGGTGGTTGACGGGGAGATCGGGAGAGGTGGAAGGGGGAAAAGCGTGACGCGATAGTCGCGGGTTCAGCGATAAGGCTTGCAGTGGCGTTCCATGAGTTTGAAACCACCCTATACCGCCTATCATAACTATCTTGCTTACCGCTTACCAATACGTAGCACGGTAAGTTAACACGATAGGCGAAACACAGTATATATACCCCTTTCTTAAAGATCTTAAGTTATCAGTCATGTTATTAATAGTCATAGGCGGTATACTAGTCAATGAGCTTATTTATGTGGCTGTAGAGTAGAACGTGAGAATTTAATAGTTGGCAGAAAGAGTGCAGAATATTATAAAAGGAATGGGGCTGGTTTCAAAGTCATGGAACTCCACTATTAAATTGCCAACTTTATTCTCTCCACCAACAACCCGCATCATGGTCGAGCTACAATCCATCTTTAAAAAGGCCTATTGGACACTAGCAGCTGGTGGTCTGCTCTATGTCCTTTTCATTTGTGCTATAACTTTCCCAGAAGTCCAGCGCTTGTAAGTTTGACAATGCGAATGTTTATCGCAATATTGCTGACGCGGGTACAGTTGTCTCTACGCCCACAGATATAATCCAAGTTACTGGCAAGATCTGAATCAGGTCGAGCAATTTGGGTTTTTAAGTAAGTGTCCCAGGCAACCTAGATATATTGCGATATTGACATGAGCTCAGAGAGCCAGGTTCAGCCCTTCAACTTGGTGACGCCCGACAATGAAACACTCTACGGCTGGCATCTTCTGCCCCTGCATCTTGTACATGAGCATGAGGAAGAACTGATGCAAAACACACCATCTGGCCCAGCAAATGATTATACCCAAACCGTTGCCTTTCAGACTTTGGCTAACGATCCGAATGCCAGAGTTGTGGTGAGCTGTAAGTCCTGTCAAACCTGAGCACTGATCATCACTGTCTAATCTCATGATCACGAAGTCCATGGAAATGCAGCTCATCTGGGGTCTGCCAATCGACCAAACGGATACAACACGTTACTAGGCCTGTCCACTCCAGAAAAGCCCGTCCATGTATTTGCAATTGACTACCGCGGGTTTGGTGTATCGACTGGCAGTCCTACTGAAGAAGGTCTCATAACCGACGGTGTCTCCCTACTTAATTTCCTTACGGCAGGTCCGCTGAAGATTCCCACATCACGAATTGCTCTCGTGGGCCAGAGCCTAGGCACAGCAGTCACAGCAGCAGTTGCCGAGCGTTTTGCATACGGCTCACCCGATCCAAAGGCAATTCAGCCAACCATTAAAGATGCTGAGCCGTTCGCGGGAGTCATCCTCCTTGCATCTTTCAGCAGTCTCACCAATGTAATCGAGTCGTATAGTATAAAAGGATTCACGCCACCGATGCTCTCTCCGTTGATTGGCTACCCTCGTTTCCAAAAGTGGGTGCTTAGCCACATCATGGATCACTGGGATACAGCCGGCAGGGTCGCTCGCCTGGCAGGGATCAATGTGTCCGAGCCGGATGCCTTTGGCTTGAAATATTGCCAGAAGGATCTGGATCTTACGATCGTGCATGCCTTGAATGACGCGGACATTCCCTGGTACGAAGGACGCCGGGTATGGGCTGCTGCCACCGGTGAGAATATTGAAGGGGCCCCCGGAGCCTTAACCTTTGAGAAGATTGAGATCGGCAGCCCCAACCAGATCCAGGTCTGGGAGAACAAGTTCGTCGGCGCAGATGGGGTCCAGGTTGTAAAGAGGGTCCGATGGGAGCGTATAAGATATGGAGGTATGTGGAATGCTTTGATGTATCTTCTCACATGTGAAAATTACTAACTTCGTGGGAATTTTAGGCCACAACCGTGTTGCTTCTTCCTCTGTTGCAGGTCTTGCAGTTCTAAGGGCATTCGAAAATTGAAGGAAATCTTCCTGGTTCCTGACATGAAGACCTAAAGATCCCTACACAGATAGAGAAATGAAAATAGAACACTTCAGTACCACCTCTATACGATCAACCAAAATATGATACAGCTTGGCTATGAAAACTGGCAATCTCGCATTCCATAATTTATTTGGCGCTAGACATGTATCTAGGTACAGGTCCAGCCATGTAAACCAGTCTATTCCAAGCCATTTTCGATTCAATGCCTCGATTTGGACCGATTTTTCGACCCTGTGGTCCCAATCCTCGGTACATCGCTTGCTCGATCCCAGGATCGATACTCTGATCGCTGACGACGGTGGTGTTGAGCCGGGGCACCACGGTTTGTCACGCGGGAATGGTCTGGCATGGTGTTATCTTGTTGGCTGGTATCCTCGTTGGTATCCTCGTTGGGGTCCAGGTTGAGGATCTGGGCAAGGTTATCGGCGTTCCGGTATGGGCTAGCGGATCGGGATGTCATTACTGCGGTTTGAATGAAGTTGTTTCTGTTGATTTCGATGATTAAGAGACGAGGAAGATTGAGGGGCTCTTAAGTTGACTGTATTCTGTTGGTGGCGCTTTTGATGGCGAATATTACATATCTTGATCTGAGCCACCATGACCGCACATTGATGCAACCTATCCGAGCCTCATGTATAATTCCCAGACGAACATTTGGAATTCGATGGATTTTCTTTAGAAAAAAATAGCAAAAACCCGCTCACGTGAGAACCTTGCATGTTGCTCGATTAGCTCATCATCTGCGCGTTGATAACTTCAACACAATTTATCCTTCATAGTCACCTACGTGTAAATACCTAGACTGAACTAGGAGTCAAGTATATGGTGAAAGCTTTGGCTCACTAAGTAGTTCAGGTTGCAGCTGCAGACCAAATTGGCTTCAATGTGAACAGAATTTACTCTCACGTGCAAGCCCTAGATCTCCAAATATTAATAGCGGGAGTAATAAGAGGGGGATATATTATGCGTAAAACTATCTGAGATACATAATTTCTCCCCCGATTTTGACCTGAAGAATCAGTACATATTGAGCTAAGATCAGCATGAGTAGTAATTGTTGACTCAATGTTCCTCCTTCCATATCAGGTGAAGTTATCCCCAAATATCCCAACCTCGGCTGCGCTTAGTCATCGACCCCTGTTGCGGGGAATGCTGGAGCTTAAAGCGACCTGCAACCCGAACTTATTGTCCTTCACAAAGTATATAGCGTGATTGAGCCCCAAGACGACACGCAATATCTGAATCATGGCAGTTCCAAAAATCACTCTTTACGTGGATATTGTCAGCCCATTCGCATATATCGCATTCCATATCCTGAAGGTAAGTTCTTGTCCAACCTTGGTCTGAAAAAGCATCTAACCCAAGATCAGAATTCACCTACCTTTGCGAAATGCAATGTTACCTACGTCCCGATATTGCTAGGTGGCTTGATGAATGCCTGTAACAACACAGCGCCAATCAATATCAAGAGTGAGTATCTGTTTCGCAAAGTTCGCCATGTATATCCAAGCAACGCGAAACATGCTGATCTCAGTCCCATGTAGACAAAGCCCAGTGGATAAATACGGAGCGGCTGAGATGGACCAAATATTTTTCAGTGCCGATCGCTGAGCAGATGCCCGACGGCTTCCCAATTAAAACACTTGCGGTTCAACGAGCCCTTTGTTCTGTTGCACAGAAAGCACCCGCAAAATTGGCCTCAGTGATCGAGGCTCTTTACCGCTCTTTTTGGATTGAAAGAAATTCGAAAATCGGGGAGCCTGAAGGCTTTGCGCCAATATTGGAAGGCATCCTTGGAAAGCAGGCCACGCAAGAGATTCTATCAGCCGTGAGTTTTCTAGTCTTTCATTTTGTTACATTCAACAACTTACCAGCTTCTACCAGATGACTCAAGCAGATATAAAAGCTGTTTTGAATTCCAACACAGATCACGCTTTCAAGGTTGGGGCTTTTGGTCTCCCATGGTTTGAGTGCACTGACACCAATGGCAACACGGAGGGATTCTGGGGTGTGGATCATCTTGGACAAGTGGCTGACTTCTTGGGATTGGATCGCAGTCAGGATTCAGGCTTCAAAGCCCTTCTGTAGTGGACCTTAAGTGTTCCCAATCTTGCCGGAAATACCCGTGGTCTTTGTGCGGTTTTGCTATACACGAACGAAATTATAAAATTAATACGTAGTTCTCTAACATCCCTTCCTGGTCTTTAAATACGTACTTATCCCTTTTCCCGGTAGTCCTCGGATCTTCATGTTTACTTTTGATGTCGAACACATTTTAAGCTCTGCCTAGACCCATAACTTTCTCCCCTCTCCACATATCTCGTCAGGACAATCAACTTGGAACTTCCACTGCTTCTATTCATCTCTAGCTTATACTTTGTTCCTCAGATTCTTCTTCTTCTGGCATTCTGGCAACGGCTTAAACACCTCGGCTACTTTCAGCAGCCCAACTTTAGTCTCTTTACGTCTTCTACATTCTCACGGTAACCTCTACCTGTACCCATACCTTTCTTCCTCTTCCACCCATCTGATCAGGATAATCAAATGTCCCGTCTTCTTCCTCAATTTCTTCTGCCAAAATAAATTCTTGCCTTCGTCCAACATTCTATGACCGGCTTTTGCACCTGAGGTGCATTGATTGAACAACCAAGCGGTTGACGCCCTTTGATGCTTTAACTAATCTTCAACCACGGTATAAAGCATATCGCTCACTGCTCTCATCCAGCCTATGAAAACCAGGCCTTTTTGGGACTCCAATATGAGCTCAACGAGCATGTTCATCAAGGTGGAGGAGGGGGAAAGGTAAGCCTAACTTCTAATTCTCTCAGCAGTCACTTCACAGAACTAATGGACTTCGAGGCTCAAAGACAAGCTCATTAAAATCGTTGTCGGGACCGAGGATGAAGTCTTCAACGTTCACGAAGGAATACTTCGTGCCTCCTCTCCGTTCTTCGACCAGGCATTGAGTGGCCCATGGAAAGAAGCCACCCAACGCAAGATTGAGCTTCCGGAAGACAAGCCTGAGACTTTCGCGTTATACGCGTATTGGGTTTATTGCAAAACCCTTCCCTTGGACATTACTGTCAAGGGCTCGGATGGTGCAATCATGAACATGGAGTACATACAGTTGTTCCAGGCCTATGCCCTTGGCGACAAGCTACTCGCACCCAATTTTCAAAACACGGTCATGAACGCCATTTTCGAAAAGCCAATACACCACGGGCGAACGGAGAGCGTTATTTACCCAGGTTGTCAGTGATTCAAATTGCATACAATATCACGCTGGAAGGTTCATTGCTCCGTCAATTCCTGACAGACGAATGGGCAGAAGATTCGGAAGCACACTGGTTTAGAACTCAGAAGCCACAGGATCTCCCGCATGCTTTCCTTGCAGATCTTGTTGGTAAGTTACTAGATCTGAGACAAGATAGCAATCAACCTAGGAAAGCATCCAAGTATCATCTACCGGTGACGCAATGAGGAAGTTTTGGCCAATCCATTTCTTCCCATTCTTCTGTACTCAAATTGATTTTTGAGCGATGTCTCGATGTGGGGGATATTTTTCTTTCCTTTGCGTTGACTGCCCGAATGATCTTTCATTTGGTTTTCCTCGATCTTCATCATTTCATGAGAATCACATCAGGGTACCTTTGCGCATCTCGCTATACCCCTAAGCCCTCTACGTAATGCATCTAAAACGTTAAATTTGTAAATTTGGCGGTAGGGAATTGTGGAGCCAATAAAGCTTACCAAGTGAGTTATATGACTAATGAACTGGGTATATGCGACTCCTTATAATGCAGCATGTCTCTTGATAATCATCAGATTAGGCCATTCTTCCTCTTTCCCTGTCTATCGCCTGTTCCCGCTCAAAGTTTCGACATACATATATATATCTATACGTACGGATATACACGTACGTGGTGGTTCCTACTACTCCAAGCCGCTTCTACCGAAAAAGCGAGACTTGAGGACTGTTCTTAGATTAAAGCGAAGATATACAAGGCAAAAAAGTGGGGGGTGGGGAATAAAAAGGTGCAGGTGTAAATAGACTACTTTGAGATGTATCAGAACTCATTAGAGAGCTTACAGTTCGAAGCTTCTTCCTCTCTCACCTTCACACGCACAGAGAAATCAATATTGAAACTTCCTTCTTATCTCTCTCTCTTCCCTTCCAACCTTTTCAGCCCATTCTTCTCCTCTCCCTCATTATCCCCATTATTCTCATTCTTATTAACCCCCCTCCCCCTTCCATCTTAAAATCCTCCACCTTCCGCTTCCTATCTCGGAGACAGTTTGAGGTATCCAATATCTCTTACTTGCGGCTTACATCTTGCCTTACGAAAGAGGCATTTATCCCAAAAGAAAGAATGAGTTCAAAGCTAGTTTGCGTTCAAAAGAGGGAGGGGAATAAGTAATTCACAAGGTTACTCCATGTTTTCCCTACATATTGAAGATGGGGCTGTAGAGCCATGGGGGAATAGGCGTCATTATCCATATGGGTAAAGGCAACCATAGAACAGTCTTGATTAGGGAACACGATGAGAATACCTGGTTGTCTAGTTGCAACCTCGTGCATACATACTGCGTGATCACATGATCAACAAACACGGGGTTGAGCCAGTATGATAATTGGAGCTTTGTCAATAACTAAACCAGAGAGATCATTAAATCACTAAATCGATGTTCAGGGTCTCCATCCACCAAGACTCATAGGCATACGTACTCTCCTTGGCGTTCCACCGAATTGGGATATTGTGACCATCCACATCGGTGGGTCCAGCGACGTCATTTCGGGCACGATCAGCGGCCCTGAATAGAAATCCCTCCACCGTCTTGGACACGAAACCAATGCGCCATGATCTCAGCCGAGATCCTGCTGCCTAGTTCGACGATCGGCAATTGATGTCAATGGTCAAATTATGCCATCCCTGCACATCATCGATGTCATAATTCGACGCTAGAGCCGTCCAATCCTTGTACAACCTTTTCCCCTCAGCCCTACGTCAAGTTCAGCCCTACGGTGCCTACCCCGAAGATCGCTTTTTCCAGCCTTATCCTCACGCTTTTCCAACCCAGGAACTTCCCCTCGCTACGCATATCGCACTATGGGCCCGAACGGCGACTCTATTTCCTCCAATGACGTACAACAACAGATGGCGGAGACAGACGGATCAGTCACCAGCTCAGAGTCCTCGGATGTTTATGGGGGTGCAAAAGCCCAGCTCGATCCTCTGACGGGTGGTAGCTTGATATCCGAGATTCCGAACAAAGCTACGGCGGTGGCAGGAGAAACGGCTGCGACTATAAAGAAAACTGTTGTTGACAAGGCAGTCCCTGCGGCTGGAGAAGCTTTGCAAAATCTTGGAAGCCAGATTCGGAATCTCACGGGTCAAGTGGAAGAGACTGTAGAAGAAGGTAAGGTTTTATTGATGCCGTATTGTCGCTCGAATCTTGTTCATTGACCTTGGATTCCTCTTTAGATCTGGACTTGGAGAAACATTCGGAACACATTGATAAGATGGATGCAGAGCGGCTTTGTGACTTCCTGCGAGAAAAACATAAGAGCACGGCGCCATCTTTTCAGACGAACTAGACGGTTTTTTGAGCGCTGGAGTCTCTTGCTGGTGTTCAATACGTGTGGCATTTCGAGCTGGAGCGTGTTTCGCATTTCAGGACGTATTCCAAGGTGATGTCCTGTCTACATGCCCCCTTATCGTGCAATGCAAAGTTGATGTAGCGTCATCTTGGTTATCTTCTTTGTATATAAATAAATCATTGGGTAAATGAACACCTGCTGGACAGAGTTCTCACTGCCAATTACATTTACATGATAATACGGTTGTCGGCTTCCTATTCCCGATGTCCTTGAGCTGAAGGTGACCGCAGCAAATTTGGTTAACGGTCGAATTAAGATTGAGTACCTAAGGTCAAACACCAGTATATGACAATTCAGCAATCAATAGACTGGCCGTTAGGATAATTGGTACCCTCTAATTAAATTCAATTGATTTAAGAATGCCCATGTCGTTGCCCCTCATCTCCAATTATGCCCGCCGTCTCCAAAAGCCACCGAGCACTCTCCTTTGCTGAATCTCCTGCTCCAGCTTTAAGATTGATATTGCGTCTTCTTTCTGCTTCCCGCGCTTCAAACTCCCATTTTGCACGCTGCGCCTCAACCGCATTTGCGTTAGGGTCAGAGGAAGACGCCATCTCTGGATCTGGAACAACACCCCAGATTTCAAGACTATATAAGTCCAGTCGGGTCTTGGTTGGCTTATCGTTGATAGACGCAGTACCTGGGGGCAGGAATACGCCGTCTTGACCGACCGGCGCGACGTGCAGGTCAGCTGATTCAAGATTGACGTCAATGAGTAGACTGCCTGCACCGTGAGGACTCGGATGGGTTTGGTGGGTGCGAGAGGAAGGAGGAATTTGACATCCAATTGCAATTCCGGAGTGTGTAGAGAACCAAGCTGCAGGCAAATTGGTTTTCTGGGCCACGGAGGTGGATGGGTTGCCTTGGAGGACTTGGTGAGTTGGAGATAGTTGGAAGAGGCAAGGCAGCGGGCTGGTGGATTGATTCGAGGAACTACTGCTGCTAGACGAGGACGACTTCCAGGACTGGGGTAGATATGCCCCTATGGTGATTATTCCTCAGATGAGCCTTTCAATGCTCCCTGTAGAATGAGGAGAGAAGCAGATTGCCATGTCAAGACGTGGTGTGAGAATGAGGTGAGTGAGGAGCCATGGGCGGCAGTGGAAAAGACAGGGTGGAGGCGAACACCACTGCGAAAGAGATTCAGAGACTCTGACACAGAGGGCAGGAAGAATGACAAGTGGGACAGGAGTGTCGGAGTCAGAATGGACGATTCGAAGCTGCCAGGGAGCATGACCGGTGCTGGGGGATGGATTCCCTCGGGTTTCTCAATCGGTTCTTCCTCTGGAGATGCTCCTCTCTGTCGCCTCTGGGAAAGGTTCAAGTTCTTGCTGAAGAGAAGATGTTCGAATAACGGTGTTAAAGGATCAAAGAGATATGGCAGTGATGACGAGACCGTCCTGGCAAAAGCCCGGTATGAGATGCCCCCATCGGTTTCCTCTGGGGAAAACGCAGCAATAATACTATCGGCTTCTTTCTGAATTTCATCGACTCTTTCAGGGCCAAAGTCGGAAGTATAAGTCTTCACAGACTCCAGGGGTTTCAAGGGCGCGATAACGAGCAGCAGCATCAGCAGCCGACGGAATGTATCAATCGAAATCCGTGTTTCGTAAACTGTCTGATCGACCCGGTGATCATGCTTAAACACTTCAATTGCATCAAGCGACTCTAATGCAGCAAGAGCAAGATCATCATCTTCATCTTCGTCATAATCATCATTCGCCGGTTGATCAATCGAGAAGCCAGGCGCATGAGTCTGAATATCAGAAGCACCCTCTCCCTCTTCTATAGCCGCTTGGTCGTTATCTCCTTCCGTCTTTTGATTATCTTGTCCTATGTCTTTCTTGCCAACGTCGGCAAGACTCCCAAACAACAGCTTCACTCGGTCCTTGCGTCCCCGCCGCAAGGCTTTCCCATAGCGCTCGGTCAACAGCACGACAACTTTCACCATCGCGTCGAAGGTCAAGACACTTGGAGCCAGGGTATTCTGGAACGGAAAGGCACCAAGATATGACACCATGCGGAACAGAACCGGTCCCGCATCAACGGGGTTCTCATGAGTGTCAGCGAAACTGCCATCGGGAATACCCAAGAAGTCCGACAAAGTCTTCTCATTCCAGTATTTAAGACCGCCCTGTTCCGAAGCGCGGGAAAAGAAATTGTCTTTGAAATGCGTGAGCTCCAATGGGGTGAAACATTTGGTTGCGAAACGTTCCGCAAGAATGTAGCTCAGTTCCTCTGTTTATAGTCAGGTACGGGTCCGCGTACAGTGTACAAGGCGAAAAGGCCACTCAGGCTAACGAGGCCCGGTGTCATCGACTCCACACGAAGCCTCAAAGAATTACTTCTACTTTCAAGGATTCAAAGTTTCTGTCATACTGACCTGGAGTTGCTCCACTATATTCGGTGGACTGGCCGGCACCCATTATTGCGCCAAATGCGGGGAGCTTCCCCGCTGTTTCACCTCGGTATCTGGGGTTCGAAAGTAGGTATAGGAGTGAAGAACGATGAAGCAAACTTTTGAGATAGTTTTAGAAGGTAAAATCCTTTGAAAGGTAATTGAAGGCAACAACATGGAGTGGAGAAAGCGCAACGTTTCAGATGACGACGTCAGATATGGCTGCCTGAGGTGTCGGTAGTCAGCGCCAGCGCGCCGCAGAAACAGTGTATGGATGTAGCGCAGACTGTACGAACAATTTCGGGATATTATTCGCCCATTTTCAAACTTGCGCGATAGTAAATAATATTTACTTATGAGAATATTTATCTGTTGATTTAATTTGGTATTACTGTTCTTCATAGCAGCATAAGGACATTCGTTTCTGGGTATTCAGGATTCAAATCCACCATCCAGCCAAAGCCAAATTTCTTCTAATCTACAGCATGACGATTCCAACACCTCCCATCTGCTTCTCGTCAGGCTGATTTTTGTCATTGATACCACCGGGCACAGGTGCCGCGCGGTAGTTGTACAGATAAAAGTGGAGCTGGCCATCGCCGGCACCAAACTTTAACTGCTCGAGGAACAGAGGGTTGTCGGCCATAGTGAGCGCGTTGAAAACATCAAACTTAGCCTGCATATTGTGTTAGCAAGAGGGCATAGAGCAATAAGGGATGATAATTTAAGCCATACCTTCTTAGCGCAAATCAGAGCATCGTTCATCAGCAATAGCAATCGCTCTTTCAGAGCCTTAGAGTTGTCGGTGAAGGCAGTCTCGGTCGCGTAGTAGTAAAGGTAAGCGGCGCGCACGGTGTCATGCTTTGGGTTATCGATGACAGTAGACTCGAGGTTATAGAAAGAGAAGAAGTCGGTGATCTTGTGGGTCTGCGGGTCCTCCACAACGTATGACCAAACAACCTGGTCCTTGCCTTCGGCTTCCTTGTACACGAGCCAGTGATCAATCTCTTCACGTGTGAAAGCCTGGTTGAGCTTGAAACGTTGCATGTATCGCTCCAAAAGGCCATATACGGCATCGATATCCTTGGCCTCCATCGGCCGCAAACCAGGTGTCGAGGTGTGGTCAGGGAGGTGGTTCTTGGTAATCTGGCGGGCCTTGGTAGAGCCATGAGGGAGAGGCGAGAAGCCAACCTCGTACAGCTTCAGCCAGTCCAGTGAGCGGTGGTAGTACCGACACGAGCTGATGGGTGTTGGCAGAATAACACCGCCAGTGTAGATGGCCTGGTAGATACCATTTAGGTAGCAGCGACGAGTGATCTCCTTGATCAGGACAGGAGTCAGACGCTTGGAGCGCAGCTTCTTGTGGATGCAGAGGAAGTTGATCTCCGTCACCTTGATCTTCTTATCGCGGACACGGACTTCGGTGGGCACACCACAGATAGAGGCGACCAGCTTACGCGACTTAGTAGCGCGCACACCGACGTGCCATTCTTTCTTCCAGCCAGGAGACATCAGAGCCCTATACAGTTGAAATAATTTCAAACGGTCAGTAACGGTTCTTGAGTCGCAGATAATAATGGACGGGATCATCGCACCAGTGGAGGAATGACTGGGAGTAGCTGAAACGGAACATAGCGTTGTCATCCTCCACATAATGGTTGTTCAACAGCTCATACAGTTCCTTCAGCTCCTCCGGATTGGTCAAGTCCAGAGTGCACCACTCAAAGCCTTCAACGAGCGCATCGGGAGTCTTCGAAACCCGTTCCGGGTCGATCATCTTGATGGGGCCCTGAGTGATAGCCTTCTTGCTCGCCTGGTCATCGAATCGGGGCACGGGTTGTGTCTGCCAGAACTTGTATGAGGCCATGTCCTTCTGGTTCTTGCCGTCGAGTGAGAGTCCCGTCAGCAATTGGGAAATGTCCATGTTGGCGAGCATCTGTGCAGCCTTGTCTTTGTCCATGCTGGCGAGTTCGCTTTTCAAAGCAGGGTTCATTTCCATGAGAGATTCGATCATCTTTGGGGGGAGCTTCTTCGTGCCGGAGCCTCCTGGTTTTCCTTCGGTGTTAGGTGTTGTTCTCAGAGGCGTTCTGGTGGTATTGCTTACCCTGGTTGTTCGAGGCGTTGGCCTCTTCGCCCTGCTCGGGGCGCTGGGGAGCCTTGCCCTTGCCCTTGCCCTTATCGTTGGAGTCAGACATGACCGATTATTGGGGAGTTGGAGTAATGTTCACTGGGTGAGGATGGGAGGAGGGAGGATTTCATTTGGGCCCCACGTTTAACCGTAATCTGCGGATCGGTGGGGTAAAAGTGAATTTGGACCAATTTCCACCCGTTTTTATGAAACAAAGATACGCAGCTGGGAAGATATAGCGAGTATTGATATTTTAGAAGCTGGACCATACGGTGACAAGTAATTTTCTTGGATTTCTGGCGAGGCGACTAACTACGTGGCATGTAGAGTGACTGATAAGCTCACAGATTGGTCGTGCAAACGAAATTAACCTCGGGAATACATCACGCACTAATTATGTACCTTGGTATTCCCCGTTTTTCGATTCGCAAATAAATTGGGGAATCTCGAATTGTTGAAATCGACTAAAAACTACCATCAAACACCTCTATAACCACACCATATATCATCATAAATCTCAAGTGTTGATACAAGAATCAAAATAACCTTGGAAGCAACTAAGCGTCATCGGAATAGGGCTTCGTCTCGATCACATCAAGGAACCCACCAACCAAGTGCAAACTACCAGTGACAAAGGTCATTACTGGTGCCTCATCCTTCTGCAGGACCTTGCTTTCCTGGGCGGCCACATCCCGGGCGAAGTCCACAGCCTCCTCGATCGTACCAAACACCTGTGTTTGGGCATGAGGATCAATTGAGGTCCAGGCCTCGGCAAGTGACTTTTGGACTCGGAGATGGTCGATATCATCTGCATTGGTGTTCATGCTGACCAGGTCTGGGCGATAGCCGGCTTGCTTATATGTGACATTTGTACAAAACACAGCATGAGTGAATGGGATTGTAGAGCCTAGAGCTGCGGCAAGAGTCTCATGCAGAGCGCAAGCCAGAGCAGTACTGTCCCGGGTCTGTTGATTGAAGATCAAAATTCGCGGCTTCTTTGAAGCCACATCGCTTGAGGACGAGTCTTCCTGGATTCGCGATGCAAACCATGAGCCGGCCAGCCGGATACTCTCAAGCGTGTGTCCTCCATCAATATACCACGCTACATTCTTCTCATATCGAGTCTCGCAACGGCCACCAAGTCGCGTCTTCTCAAGACCCGCCTTGAATTTGGCAGGGAGAGGCTGGGTCATGATGTCCTCAGGAATGTCTGCCACGCCAGTTTTTCTTAAGTACTCTGCCGCAGCTGCGGTAGCCAATGATGCATTCGTGTATTGGAAATCACCTGCAAGTCCCAGCTTCACGTCGGTGCTACCCACTCGAAGGTCGGGGTGAATGGACACCACATCCAGCTGAGTATTCTTCTCCGCTGCACGCTCCGCCAGTACCTTCTCTGCACTGGGAGCTTGAGGCGCGGTAAAGGCGCGGACGCCAGGCTTGATAATGCCACCCTTGTGCCATGCGATTTCCTCAATCGTTGTACCCAGCATCGCCGTGTGGTCAATTCCAAGACTGGTGATAGCTGTCGCCTTCGGCTTCTCAACCACATTAGTACAGTCGTACTGGCCTCCAATACCGCACTCAATGACTGCTGCATCTACACCTTCACTAAGGTAGGTATGGAACGCCATTAAGGTCAGGTAACGGAAATACTGAGGCTTCGTTCCTGGCGCGGTAGGGTCCTGGCCGGCCAGCTTGGCGGCCTCCTCGAGGCGATCCCATACTTCAAAAAAGTACTTAGCGAATTGGGCTTCAGACAGCGGTGCGTTGTCAATCTGAATACGCTCTCGTGCGAAACGGAGGTGCGGGGAGGTGTATAGGCCGACCTTATGCAGGCGCGGAGTCGACTCGTCGCTCTCCGACTGAACATACTGAGAGAGAATGGTCGAGATGAAAGCAGATGTCGATCCCTTGCCTTTAGTTCCAGCGACATGAATGGGGTTTAAACGATCAAGGTCGGAGGGCTAGATAGGCAAAAGTTCCAATGTCAGCCCCCGCATTCGCGGAACAAAATCTGCTGAATACCACCAATTTGGAATCAAAAAGCTGCGCGAACCTTGTATCCAATACGCTGAAGCCATTCGACTGTCTCTGGAATAGAGCGTTCATTCATCTCCTTCCTGGAGACGGATTTCCGGAGCTCCTCCACAATCGCATAGTTCGTCTGCAAGGAATTGAGTGCCACAATGGCAGCCTAGAACCCGAATTCATAATTAGTATCTGTATTTTAAGGAACAAGACCATATTGATTTCTAGACCAGCACGTTTGCTGCCGGGCGGCAATTGGTGCGTTGGCCGGAAACACTTACCTCATATGTGCGAGTCATCGCGGGCGAGCGAGTCGAAATTCCCCGCCGTGGAAAGGACCAACGAAAAGATTTCCAGACCCCTCTCATGGACAAGTGAGACCCGTGTCTGCAGGTTCTCAGAGAGCAGGCGGGGTGTTCGCAACAACAAAAAACCCCCGGAAGCTCGACGATTATCTGGTTCAGTGATCCAAGCTCCCCTCGGGAAAGCGTTCCATGAATGGATCGGCCATCGGGAATATCACGTGAGGGGCTTATCTACGGTGCCGATAACAGGCTTTAGTTACTTTAACGCTGTTCACCTCCACACATGATATTTGATCAATAGATATTTTGGCTGATTTTTCTATCCCAAATATCGTCTACCTCTTTGGGTGCTAAGCAGCAATGCACAAAAATGCCTTTCCATAGAAAATGGTGGCAATCAGCTCAAATATGGAGCCATACAGAGAAGAATAGAAATGATCAAAAGATAGAAGCGAAAGAAAAGGGGGGGGGGGAAAGACATGACGATGCCACCAGATAGGAATGTAGGAGAAGATAGGAAAAGTGGCTAGCTGGGGAGCCAGGGGGAGCAAATAGTTAAAACATACAGCCATGAAGTGTACATGTGAAGGCAAAGGGGGCAAGTTAGAAAGGCGAGCCAATGGAACGATTCCGCGACGAAGTTATTCAATGCGGGTCTTGCCTTCCTCCAGAAAGACAAGACGAGCATTGCTGACACCACGTTGGTGTCGTCTCGAAGGGAGCCATCGACCAATGATCGGATCACTGCGGGCTTTAATGATAGCATCCTGGTATCCTTCGGCACCAGCAATGGGTGTATTGAGCTTGGGCCAGTTGACCTAGAGCCAGTTAGTCACCTAGCGAGGACAAAATTTAAATCAAAGGAGATCAACTTACATAAAGCATGCCATGCCCATGCATAAAGCGCAAGGAGTAGGCACCGATGATCAACCAGAAGATGGTGAAAAGACGGAGCGGCCAGACCGCAGCATCCGGCAGCCGGCGAGTAAAGGTCGCGACCAAGACCATGAACAAGCTTGCCGCGAACACATACGGTATAGCTTGGATCACAAGCGGCCGTCGGTCAAAGAACAGCTGGATGTTCACAGCCATTGAGTCTGACGGGAGGTAGGTGCCCAAGAAAACATCGAATCCATCTTGACGCGGGCCATCCATGAAGTTGTTGCGCACATATCGGGTGATCGAGTTGTTTAAATCTTGAAGCGCGCCAGCCCGGGTGCGCTTGCCTGTCCGAGTGAAATCCGTCTTCAAGGCACCAGTGCCAGAGTAGGACTTGGAGACAACATCGGCATTATCAGCCCAAATATTGCGGAACAAGTCCTCGAATGCCCGGTCATCATTAGCAGTCTCTCCAGGTTGAAGGACGCCAGCATCCGTCAACTGTCGGGTGAGAGCCCATCGACCAAGCATACTCTGCACAACATTGGTTCGGTCAAGACAGTCCATACAATTGGTGCGCACAACGCTTCCTTGTGTTGACCGAATATCCAGCTGTCCTCCTGGAGCACCAGGGGCTTCCACACCACGGAAGTACCCGCCTTGCGCCAAGCCCTCTGACAAACGGCCCAGTAGAAGTTCAGCACGGTGCCACTTAAGGCCCTTGGTCTCGTTGTGGAAATCAAAATACACATAGTGCAGACGATCCATCTCCTTGTGCTTCAGGCCGGGTTCTAAAGTATGCATTTTTTCAGACGTCTTCTCATTGGCCTCAATATTTTCATGGGGCGATGTGATCAGAGTGCGAATCATTTGCTCATAAGCATTTTTGACCCGTTCTTCCCGGCCTTTCTGGTTGACGAGGTTGACGAGATAATTTTCTCCATAAAGACGAATCTGCTCAGAGAAGTGTTTGCGTGCGGCTTCAACAGCGGTATCTACTCCCCGGACCTGTAGTTTAGGTGTGTACTGAAGATTATTGACTTCGGCCCAGAAAACAGGGACACTGCCACGCGTCTGTACAAAGGAGTACACCTGGAGATCCTGGCCCTTCCTGCCATCGGACATGGACTGTCCTCCAGCAAAGCCTGACATTCCACCAGTTGAATCGTTAAGAATCACGATTTGCTCTGTCTCATTGTAGTTCGCGACGTGGCCTTCCTCGTCAATTCCTCGGGAGAAGTATCGTGTGCCTGCTCGGTGCCTGGATCGGCGAGTAATGAGTGCGAATGTGAAAGAGGTGGACTTGACTCGAGCGGGGGTAATGCGCAGCATGCCGAACATGACAGGAAGGATGTAAGGGTCCACACTAGGTTGTGGGCCATACCGGATGCCGCTGGTGTCATTCTCCCCCAAGCTGAAGTCGATCAGATCGGACTGGATGAAGCGGTTCCAGAAGAAACGATCATCGGCGCACTTCCACATGGGAAGATCTGTGGGGCTCTGCGATTGGCGTTGAAAGCTGTTGGTGAGGTCTAAGGAGTAGGAGAAGTACATGGGACCGGTGCGAAGCAGGTTCTTGACCAGCGCAAGGTAGGTATCTTCATCAGTATCATGAAGTGGGCGTTCACGCATTGGCAGGAATTCGGTTGCAGCGACTTTGTACACCATGTGACCACGGAGCCGTCCCATGGGCTGCGCTTTGGTGATGACAATGAGGTACTTGTCTACTGGTGGTCAGCGCTATCACTTAGCTCGCATTTCTCCGGTCGCAATTTACCTAGCTTCAATTTCAGAATTCCCAGTATTCCAGCAATGCTAGAGATCCGCTTTGCACCGGCGAGGGGCCCATCGTTGAGACGGAGGTCTCCAGTTGGCCGGTCCACCACGAGGGTTGGTGCCTGGGGAGATGAGGGCGACGTAAAGGCATAATGGGAGGGGGATGCATGTAAATTGACATCCCTGAAAGGAAGGAGTGGAGGCACCATATCGAACAGCCCCCTCGGAATTGATTTGGAGTAGTGTTGGTGGGGAAGATCAATAAGGGGAGGAAAGGAAGGTGGGAGTATGTTATCGCAATTCAGGAACACATGATCGACCGCGGCGCAGTCAATACACGGCAGGCGCGGGCCTTATGGGCAGTAACGACGTAAAGCTGTGCATAGTGAAAATGCACCAGTCATGGTTACAGTACCCGCCACACCGCCCCGCTACTCATTGTGGCTGGACTAACTTCCGTCATCCACTTCAGTCTGCCTTACCTTCTGGTCTTCCTTCGATAGTGAAAGATCTTAACTCGCCGTTTGTGAAGACTTCCCTTTATTTCGCCTTGATCGATTTTACTTCCAACCTCATCCGATCATCCCGACTTTCTCCCCTGAACAGTGATCATGGCCTCCCGACCTCAAGCAGGCGCCCGCCCCGGGGCCAAGTTCGCCCAGTTCAAGCTCGTCTTACTCGGTATGCTGCCCGATGATCTTCGTGTTTGACTTTGATGATATTTTTGTCTGACCGAGCTTTTGAATATGTTTAGGAGAGTCCGCTGTGGGAAAGGTTCGATCTCCGCTTCGCAGTGTTCAGTATCAGGCGCTAACATGGTCTTCATCCTCCAGAGTTCGCTGGTTTTGAGATTTGTGAAGGTATGTGAGCCGATAAGCGTTCTCATAGGTTTTGAATACCTAGCTCGACCCATTCAAAGAAGAAAATGCTGACGGAGCTGCGCAGGACCAATTCGATGATTATCGGGAGTCGACAATCGGTGCTGCCTTCCTGACCCAAACGATCTCCCTCGATGAGAGTACCACAGTCAAGTTCGAAATTTGGGATACTGCTGGCCAGGAGAGGTACAAGTCGCTGGCTCCCATGTACTATCGAAACGCCAACTGTGCTGTTGTGGTTTATGACATCACCCAAGCGGTATGGTCGACTCCTTTGCGCTCCTATTTTTTATCCGCCTTCCCTCACCAATCATATTGACTCGATAATAGGCTTCTCTTGACAAGGCCAAGTCCTGGGTAAAGGAACTGCAACGCCAGGCGAATGAGAATATTGTGATTGCTCTGGCAGGTAACAAGCTTGATTTGGTTACCGAGAGCCCCGATAAGCGGGCCATTCCTACTGCCGATGCCGAGGCCTATGCCCGCGAGGCTGGTCTTCTTTTCTTCGAAACCTCCGCGAAATCCTCGACAAATGTGAAGGAACTATTCACAGCCATTGCGAAGAAGCTCCCTCTCGATCAAGCCGGTCCTCGGAATCTGCGGGCCGCCCCACGACCTGGCGTCGACCTGCGGCCTGAAGCCCCTGGTACCCAAGGTGCAGGCGCATGCAACTGCTAAATTCACGATGCATTCTCTAATCCTCTACAATTACTGCGCTCTCGAAACCCCTCCCAACCTTGTGGCGCCAGAAGGAAATACCCTTTCGAAAGATCGACTCCAGTATACTGTTCTGACTTCGGAGGCACTCGGTCGTACCTGTGGCCCGCTCCCCCACCTTATCTTCACTCGAGAGGATGACGCTCGGTTTACTGTCTATCTAGTCGTCTCGTTTCTTCATGATTCCTCGATATTCGCTCGCCTACTTCTCTTTCCCCTGTTTCCTGATAGTTCTCCCCAGTCTCCCGACCGGAGATTTTCGACTTTCTTCACAGACGCATCTGGAATTTGGCTTTAGACATGCTCTGGCAGGACCCACCTGCTTTTTCCCCTGTACTTCTTGTCCCTTTTTAACCCGGCGTCTGCATCTGCTCTTTCACCTACGTCCTTATTCGTCTCTTTACCGGAGCCTCTTTTCTAGTATGCTATGCCCAGATAATACATTTCTCTTATATTGTACCTAGCAATCCAGTCTGAGCTTCTTGCTGTATTGGCCATCTCTATAGTTGTTCGGCTTCTTCAGTATCGAGTCTTCCGAGCTTGGAAGTGTCAATATCCATGGATGAGCCTGCTCGCGTGCCGGTAGAGAATGGTGTGCTGTATATATTCGCTGGTCCCGTTCCGGAGCATTGGGACAAAGCATGCGACCACTGGTAAAGATTCATTACATAGAAAGAGCTATTGGAAACAATTGAATCTCCAGGGCTGTGGATAAGTTGGTCGATTTGAATTAATCGACTATCAATTTTTTCCGCAAAATACATCATTGCATACAGGAGTAAAAGCTCCAAAATGCGGGCGATGGATGAGGAAGCCGGTCTGACCGCCTGCAGGATCATCGGGGCGGATCGCGAGCGAACATCGACTTCCCGTTTTCCTATCCATCTACCTTTTCTCCAATCCCTCTCCGCTATTTGGCGATTGTGCGGCTAGTCATGCTGCGCTCCTCATTTGCACCGAGTCGGCAGCTGCTGTCGTCTCCTGTTCGCCAACGGATCCCGTCGCAATGGCTGTCTAAAGCTGGTGCGAGTAGCCAACTTTCGGGTCAGGTACGGCAACACCAGCCTACACATTCCAGTACTTCCTTGCTAACAATTGACCCTTCTATAGCGA
The DNA here is from genome assembly GCA_030710325.1 of Penicillium sp. 91 TS-2023. Taxonomy (NCBI): domain Eukaryota; kingdom Fungi; phylum Ascomycota; class Eurotiomycetes; order Eurotiales; family Aspergillaceae; genus Penicillium; species Penicillium sp. 91 TS-2023. The sequence goes on along the minus strand of JARWGP010000021.1, from coordinate 4,546,287 downwards.
TTCTTCGCCGACTCCAAGCCGCCTACTGCCCCGACACCCGCTACGCCTTCCACTGAGTCGACTATTCCCCATGCGAGCATCCCGAAGCCCACGGAACAAGGTACCGCCAGCCTCTTTACTTAATCCGCCATCTATATCACACATATACTAATCTGGGGTCTGTTCAGAAACCAAGGCTCCCAAGTCGCCAGCACCTGTCCGTAAGACCGGCCGCTTCCGTCGGTTCTTGTTATATCTGATTCTGACCTCCGGTCTCACCTACGGCGGCGGCATCTTCCTCGCTCTGAAGTCCGACAACTTCCACGACTTCTTCACCGAGTATGTCCCATACGGCGAGGAATGCGTTCTTTACTTCGAGGAGCGTGACTTCTACCGCCGCTTCCCTAATGCCTCCAGACAGTCCAACCGCATCATTGCCGCTCCCCGGGAGGAGGGCAAGCCCGTCACAATCCCCAGCAACAGCGGTATGTCGTGGAAGGTCACTGGTGAGGAGTCGGGAAGTGACGTCTCCAAGAGTGGCCCTCACATGAGCTCCAAGGCCGAGGAAAAAGCCGCGGTTGTCAAGGCGAAGGACGACAAAGCCTCGAAGACGGCGACCAAGTCTGCGCCCAAGGAAGAAAAGAAGGAGGAGAAGAAGGAGGCAGTTTCTCTCGATGAGCCCAGAAAACCCGCAGTTCCTACTGTGAACACCATTGAACTCCTAAATATTCAGGACGGTGATGAGACCGTGGTTCAGGAGCTGGTTAAGACCTTTAACGACATTGTCACCGTAATCAGCGCCGACGAGAATGCTGGCAAGTACTCCGCACCGGTTGCCAAGGCCAAGGAAGAGTTGCAGAAGATTGGTGAGAAGATCTCCGCGATCCGCACCGAGGCTCGCAGCGCTGCCCAGGAAGAGCTCAACAAGGCTCACTCCACTTTTGACGAGTCTGCTAAGGAGCTGATCCGTCAGTTCGAGGAGATGCGTGCCACTGATATTGCCCAGTTCCGCGAGGAGTTTGAGGCTGAGCGTGAGAAGCTCGCCATGGCGTACCAAGACAAGATCCACGTTGAACTCCAGCGCGCCCAGGAGCTTGCTGAGCAGCGCCTGCAGAACGAACTTGTGGAGCAGGCTATTGAGCTGAACCGTAAATACGTTCACGATGTCAAGGACCTGGTTGAGCGTGAGCGCGAGGGTCGTCTGAGCAAGCTGAACGAGCTTTCTGCCAATATCAGTGAGCTCGAGAAGCTGACCACCGGCTGGAGCAATGTCATTGATACTAACCTGAAGACTCAGCAACTTCAGGTTGCTGTGGATGCTGTTCGCTCTGTTGTTGAGCGCACTGAGACTCCCCGCCCCTTCGTCCGTGAACTGGTTGCTGTCAAGGAGCTGGCTGCTGACGACCCAGTTGTCGATGCCGCCATTGCCTCCATCAACCCCACTGCCTATCAGCGTGGTATTCCCTCGACCGCTATGATCGTTGAACGCTTTCGCCGGGTTGCTAGCGAGGTCCGCAAGGCCAGTTTGTTGCCCGAGGACGCTGGTATTGCCAGTCACGCTGCCAGCATGGTGTTGAGCAAGGTCATGTTCAAGAAGGATGCCCTTGCTGACGGTGACGACGTGGAGAGCATTCTGGTGCGCACCGAGAGTTTGTTGGAAGAGGGACAGGTCGACGCCGCGGCCCGTGAGATGAACGCCCTTCAGGGCTGGGCTAAGATCCTGAGCAAGGACTGGCTGGCTGATGTTCGCCGGGTGCTTGAGGTCAAACAGGCTCTCGAGGTGAGTTACATTACTGTATTCTTTTCTTGGTGTTGGAATTGAATCTAACATACTTTTCTTTTTAGGTGATCGAGACTGAGGCCCGTCTCCAATGCTTGCGAGTGGAGTAAGCGCATTTTCTGAGCGATCCTGATTTCAATTTATCCTGTACATCTTCGGCTTGTCCACAGGAACTGTACGTCTAGTTGTACTTTTGCGTTAGACCCAAATGCTAGAGGTTTTCCTATGTTCTATTGCCACAAAGTACTGCAAAAATCTATATGGTGTGGGATGAATAATTAAAATAGATCTGAGAATCACTTCAGTTGATCGCTGTCTTCCAAATTAAACCCAGGTTGCTTTCATCTCTTATTACAAATCAGGGGTCTGCTGGCTGTTGATTTCTTTCTTAGCTTCCAGCCAATTTAGTCTCGACAATATAAAGCTTTCATTGAAAAAAGGCCAATCAGCAACTTTCTTTGAACAAACTTTGGTGGGAGAGGTATAAAATGCTTAGATAAGCTCGACGCGCAACAGTGTAGATCATTACGTCCTGCAGACCCTCGCATTAGGTCCCGCCAGTGTAACATTTCTTGGCTTTGGATTTGAGCTTCTCTTCTTTCTCGTATCCATGCTGTACTGTTGCTGACAAGCCATGCCTGTTGCACCCCCGAAGGGCGTGGCAATCTACATCTATCGCCCTTCTCTTGGCTTTGATGTCGTCACGAGCGGACTACCCTCCCGCGCGGGATTCAGGGTCTCCGGCGGGTGAATATCATGGGACATCTGAAGACAGACGACCACAATATCAACGATCAAATGGTGGCTCATTTGGGCGACGAGCTATCCCACCGAGTGACGGCCGAGCGAGTGGTGAGCTAGAAGGGAGTACACTAGGCAGCAGTTCTCGTGATGGGGATCGAAGAACCCCGAACCAGCGCAGATCACAGAGCTCGGGTGGCTTCTTGTTAGATCCCTTGCCTCGATCCAACAGTGTCAGAATCAGTTCACATCGTTCGCGTCCATCGGATGCGCCCATCGAGAGACGAAATTCCCCCGATCCTGGTATCGTGGTACCTAAGAGACGATCGCGATTTCCGTGGAATCGCCATAAGAACTCCGCCTCCGAGTCAGCTGCCGCTGCTACAACAACGACGCCTGCAGCCGTCCAACAGACTTCGACGCCGCCTCCAGATGACCGAATATCTCAAATCTCTTCAACAGCCGAGCCATCGGGGCACGATACGCAGCAGACTACAACGGGACTGGATAGAGACTCTTTGCAGATTGTGAACTTGGCCTTGAATTTGAATGAATCTCGAAGAAGAAATGCTTCTGGATTGCCTTTGGGTTCTAATGGACGCAGGCCGTTATCTGTTTCTCAGCCTATAGCACCACCTGTGGACCTACGAGGTCCATCTTCAAGGGGAAACCGTGTATCGTACGACTACGCACATCGAAATTATACCCAGTTCCCAGAGGAGGTGCCTCGGGAGCCACAGCAAAGCGGTCAGTCCCCAGTGGTGGAGTTTCTACCAGCTGCTGTGGTGAATGACAACCGGGTCTACGAGTTCTCTGATAGCACTCTTGCTCGGGCGGAAAGGGCTCGTCGCCATTTTGATCTACTTCATGAATATCTACGACTGTTGCCTTTGTTACCCCCCCTTCGGAATGGCCCAACTGCGGGGGACGCCGATTCGTCATCCATTTCGGGCCATAGCTGGGCAGCTAACCGCGGCTACAATCCGTTACAAATGATCCGAAACAGAAGAATCAGATACCGAGAGAAATGTCCCATTCATGCAGAGGCAGAAGGTTGGCTTGACACCGCGAAGGTGCATGATTGGATCAGCACCATCGAGGAACAGTGCAACTATAAGAACTACGATGAAACACAATCTATCAAACTTCCCTCTTTCAAGCCAGGCCAATGGCATATGTCTCAGGGGGATCCAGAAGACCTGGAGTTGCTGGCTGCCTCGCCTCCGTCAAGCTTGCTGCGTGTGAGTCGTACAAACAGTGTGAAGACACCTCGGTTACGCCTTGACTGGAACATATCACCTGCCGAACTTATAGCTGATGTTGCTTGGATTGAGGATATATCTAACAAAGCCAAGATTGTCGACAAGGATGGTAACAAGATCTACCCAGATCCCGGGGAGCTCTCTTTGATTGACCCCGAGGCCGACCTTGCCGCTGCTCAGAAAGAACATGTATCTGTCGATAGGGAACATTCTGCAGACGACGGACCCTCTTCTCGGCATACATCCATGTCAAGTTCCCACCCTGCCCGTGCCCCCGAGTTCAAGAGTCTGAATCGGGGTCGCCATAGACACAGATTCCAAAGCCATACCCAAGGCTTGCGAAGCCGTAGTGCTTCTAGTTCGCGGAAGCGCTCGCGTTGGGACAAGATGAAAGTGCGCTCAGGCAGCATTTCCAGTGAGTCCAGTGCAGACGGCCGCAGGTCAATGGATCAAAAACGTCCGACTTTGGAGCATTCGCGCAGGGATTTGGAGAAATTGCTGCATACAGACCGTACCAATCCATCTCAGCCTCCATCAAATAACACGAAAGCGAAGTATGCCGCGAGACAGGCATCTTTTTCCTCGATTGGGAGCATAGAAGATCGATTGAACAGAACAATATCTCTGGAGGGAATGGACAGCTCGGTCCCCAATTCTCCTGCTCAGCCTAGTTACTTTCCCAGCATTGCTGTGAATCTATCCCCGCCTTCAAGTCGGTCTCCCTCGCCCGCTAAGAAAGGTCTGCGGCACAAGATCGCCGCGCGCCATGAAAGAAGTAAGAGCAAGCAAGGAGACCGAGACCTTCGAGGGCATGAAGACGACGACTCTCGTCTGGCCAATGTCACTTCGAATCCCTTTCCGCCTCCATCTGAGCAAGCCCAAGGCGCTTCGAAGCTTGAGCCAAGCCCTCTCCCCGATGTTGTCTCTTCTTCTCATACCGACGATGGTATGACTGAGGGCCAGAGGGTCGACTCTTTCAGAGGACGAAAGGGCCAGTATCCTCCTGAGTCTAAGCTGCGTGGAATCCTTAAGGGCCCTGGTCGGATCGCAGAAATCGTTGGGAATGAAGTTTCAAAGGTTGGAGATCTTATCTTGAAGAAGGATTTACCTCCCGATTCCCGCAAATCTTCTTCTGCAACCACGCTTGCGTCGGACTCAAGCGACTCGGAAGAGGAAGAGAAGAAATCGGATAAGCGGAAAGGTCTTCTGCGGCGCCTTCCAACCCTTACAGACGAGCCTGGGCGCCTTACTCGTCGCGAGTCGGACAAGGGAACTCCTTCAAGAAGCTTCAATACGACTTTACCTAGTTTCACGTCTCCGTTACGACAAGATGAAAGAAGCACATCGCATGAAGCAGTAGACTTTGGCAGTCCTCGTGAACGTGGACCTGCGTCACGGGAGGCTTCCAAAAGAATGAGTCTATCCCGAAGCAAAACCTTCGACTTCGGCCCTGATCATGGTCACACAAAGTTGCACGAAATCAAGGATCCCTCAGTACCTTTTAGTCTCACTCGTCCCCCTGTCACTGGCCTTGCCCAGGCTTCCCCCGGATCTCCGTCAAACAAAAGGCCACCTCTCTCGGGCTCTACCCGTGCCTGGAGTATTTCCGGCCGCAGTCTTCAAACTTTGAATGATTCCGGCATCCCTGGCAAGACGGAAGTCGAACGAACTCGAACGCTTCTCCTCTCGTCTGGTATCAAAGCACGGGAGATCGTGCGGCGAGCACATACTGTGCGCGAACCACCTCCGCATTGGCTTCAAAGCTCGATGGGGTCCACTGCATCTATTCCACGAGTAGCTAGGATTGGTGAATTTGACCTTGCTGCCCAGAATTTCCTGCGCCGATTTGAGATGACTCAATACACCTTTCAACAATCAATGCATCACTTCACCACCACTACCTCCTCTCCTTTGCACTCGCAGTTGAAGGACCTGGAAACTCTCATCAACCAATCCCTCACGCCTCGTGTGCGAGCCACAGCCGATGATGCCGAGAACCTGTGTGTTCAGCTAAACACGACCAGCACGCTGGCAGTGAAATCACTCAGCGACGCCCTCGATAGAGGCATTAGAAAACGCCGTCGCCGACTGCGCTGGGTACGACGTGCTGGTTTCGTCGTACTAGAATGGGCTCTCGTCGGTATGCTGTGGTGGGTCTGGCTCATCGTTATGGGCTTTAAACTCGTGCGCAATGTTTTTCGAGGGGCCATTTATGGTGCAAGATGGGTCCTGTGGCTCTGATCGGGTTTGAGACTTTTCTACGATGCTCATATTTCTTAACATATTTTCATGACTTCGTCCCCTGCCTTGGTGCTTCCATTTCGGTCTCCTGCTTAGCGTGCTCATTATATACCCTTCGGCCTGATGTTGCTGACTTTCAAGTCACTTTTCTTGGACAATAATATTTGTTTTAATGAAGCTTTTGACGCACCCGTCATCTGTACATAATGTCTTTCTATGTTTTCTTGTCAATGTCTAATTAGAGCTTCAACATACAGTGCATACAGTGTCCTCTACTTAATACATCATCACGCCGTAAACAATGGTTGTTACCTACCCGTGGACGTCTAAGATTACACTTGTGGTAACCACCACTGGATATTGTGCTTAAATCCCTAATCTGAGAGGTGTAAATATTTTCGTTTTGTTTGGATCGAGATATTGCCCAGATGGGTGTGTGTCCTGATAAGTGAGAGAGGGTTGAAGTTTTTACGTGCTTGCCTGCCCAGGGCAGTCAAATAAGGGTACGGGGAGGTTGAATGTATCTGCTACAACTTCAACTAATTGAGGTCTCTTTTGCTAGTCGAACTTTCTGAATCAACCCATATACATCAATCAATCTATTCATGGTATAACCCGGAGGTCATAACATACAGTAAACTCCCGCTTATAGTACGGCGGGTTATAGAACACTCCCGCTTATAGAACACTCCCGCTTATAGAACACTCCCGCTTATAGAACACTCCCGCTTATAGTACACTCCCGCTTATAGTACACTCCCGCTTATAGAACACTCCCGCTTATAGAACACTCCCGCTTATAGAACACTCCCACTTATAGAACACTCCCGCTTATAGTACCCAATTCGCTTGGATGGACCCACTTTTCCTTGATTTCCCATACAAAACTCCCGCTTATAGAACACTCACCTTTATACACTCTTTTCCTCCCATCTTTGCTGAGTCGTCTGCTTAATAAGCCCTCTCGACCAATCAGAACGCCTGAAATATCCGATCTACCACCCCTACTAACGTATTTCACAAGCGAGCGAGACACCCCATAAACTTTTGATAATTCAAACTAGCCTATAGGGAGCGGCACGTGATATTATCCGCGCCGCGAGAATTGAACGAGTCGTCCCCCGAGTAACCCGTCACCTTGCTATACTCTGTTTTCCAGGTATTCGGATTCTGAGAATACATCAAAACAGACGAGGCGAGAGTCTTAGTGAGGTAGTACAGAGACACGCTGTGGAGTATCTTATTACGGTTGAGTACGGAGGGCCCTGTTCCAGCATTTGGATCGGACCCTCGCGACAATTGGATTAGTGGCGGCCAGTTGATGTAAAGGAAGCGCACTCACAGTTCATGAATTTCTCTCCAAGCCAAGCGAGTTGCCCTACTGGATTATCCTGAAGTGCCAGGCCGACCGTATTGGACTGCAATAAGCGGGGATCAGAGTATGTTTCCCACCTTACAACGATGTGAGTCTTCCTTACCTTCGTAGTTTGTTCAATAAAATATCCGTCACCTGTGTTAGCCCAGTTCATCGCATTTTGCTCTTCGACCTGCTCCGCTTCGGAAAGTGTGAGATTCCCAGCAGAAAGCTGATCTGGGGTCTGCGGATAGAAGGGCAGGAATGCGAAATGTGCTGCACCGATGGTTTCGTTAAATTGGTCGTACATATTATAGGAAACAGCACTACCCCAGTCCGTTCCGTGTATTGCGTAGGTTTCATATCCCAGGACATCTACTATCAGTGTATTGAATATACGAGCTGCTGTAATCGTCCAGTTGAGCGGAGGCGGGGATGAGAAGGCGAAACCAGGGAGGGAAGGTATGATAACATCAAATGACACGGGCTTTCCTGTAAAGGTCGTTGCTTCTTTGGTCAGTTGATCGATGATGGGAGCAAATTCCAGAAATGATCCTGGCCAGCCGTGGACCAAAAGCAGCGGTATGGCGTTCCGCGCAGCGGACCTCTCATGAACGAAGTGGATCCTTAGGTCTTCAATTGGAGTTGTGTAGTGATTGAACCTACATGTCATGTCAGAAAAAGATGTTATTATCAGGGAGTCTATACAAACTCATTCATCAAATCTTGTTCTGTTGCCCAGTTGAAATCAGTCACCCATTCTGTTCGCAATGCTTTGAGAACATCAAGGTCGATCCCGAAGGAAGAGTCAACGCCAGAATAAGGAAACCGTCCAGGAAGCCGAGTGTTTCGGATCTGATCGAGAATTCGAAGTACCCTAACTGATAGTTTAATGTGAAAAGGGCGTATATCGAACGGATCGTTCGTCAGAGGGGCCGTATGCGTAACGGGATGGTAAATGATAATTACAAATTAAAGCCATGAATAAGCGGCGGTAGAATCTGCCTTTCTTAAGCAACTTCCCCTTCCTTGATCGTTTTACCCGATCGCACATAGTGGTCATATCGGAGAGAGTCTCAAGTAGGTGGGACTGTCTTAGCGAGATCATCGACGATAGACATCAGCAGAACCCATTTTGGGTCGAAGGTTCTGACCCAAAACCCAATGCTAAGAACCCAAAAAACAAAAAACGTATATAAAAGTGCCAAGACCTTCCTAATTAGGTCTATTTATACACTTTTCTAGGGTTCTTTGGGTCCTTGGCATGCCAAGAATTGGGTCGAAAATTGGGTTCTGCCGAAGTCTAGTCAATGAGCGGCGATGAGCTGATCAGCCGAGGCTGGAAGTGGAACGTCTCGCCAAGCAATCTTTTCCAGAAACCTCAGCAATGAGCCTCTCCCAAGTGGTGGCTGATCCCGTTAGACCTTAACTAGTCAAAGTAGCTACCATAGTTCACGATGGAATAAGGTACTACGAAGATGAGCGATCATCTCGGTTCTTAGCCTTGGCCGAGGTCAGAGGTCCGATTAATAATACCCAACGTTATTCGGCTGATTATGGTTTCCATAAAGGCAGGGTGGCTTATGAATGCTTTTCGCCGTAGATAAATGGGTCGTTGGTTCATACTCTATCCACCCTCCTTGTTATTTTTAATTTCCTTCTACAACCCAGTGGGACAAACGAGTGTTCTGTACGAAATGGATAATCAGCAAGCGTTAATCCTCAAAGAGGTCCAACGGCCACTTGTACTAGACAGGCGACCTATCCCTGAGCCAAATGGGAATCAAGTCCTTGTAAGGATCATTGTAGCCGGAAGTATGATCCGTTGATGCATTTATTTGCGTGAAAGAAAAGCTAACAGCCCATAGTTAACCCTCATGACCAAAAGGTATGCCGCGGACAAGACTTGTTAAATAATTGACTTTTCTTCGAAATTCTAATCCCTTGTAGGGTCGAGATCGAGGTGTACTTGTGGAGAAGTACTTGCCTTATGCAATCCTAGCAAACGACATCAGCGGTATTGTCGAGAAGATAGGACCAGACGTCCAAAGGTTCTCCGTTGGAGATGGCATCGTTGGGCAGTCTAATATCCTGTCGGGTGGTCCTGACCAAGCTGGCTTGCAGCAGTTCTGCATCCTTGACGCAAACTTTGCTGCTCCCATACCAAGCCATATTAGCTTTGACCAGGCAGCGACATTCCCTGTCAATGCCATTGCGAGTTTTATCGCCCTATTCAGTTCGTCAGGATTGGATTTAGCACCAAAGTTCCTGGGCCAGGATTTGGACTACGGGAATGAAGCGATTGTCATCATTGGAGGCGGCTCCAACAGCGGGAAATTTGCCCTTCAGTTCTCTCGTCTCGCAGGCTTTGGGAAGATTATCACAACAGCCAAGGTCCGCAACGACGGGGGACAATCACTCCGTGACTTTGGTGCTACTCATGTCATAGATCGGGAGGCTGCAGGTGTGGAAGATCAGATCCGTGCGATTGTTGGCGATGAATTGTTGTACGCCTTTGACACGGTCAACGGCGCTTACTCAGGGGGTGTCAGCCATCAGCTAGCGCTCTCGCTTCTGTCGACCACGAAAAAAGGGTCTTTGGCAACATTGGTGCGCGGAGAGGCTGATCCTGCAATTACAGCTACAAAGACCGCTGGTTTCAAGAAGAACCAAGTTCTCGGAGTTAGTGACCTGCACCAAGAGCTGGCAGCCAAGTTCTGGAGGGAGCTGGCCGGCTGGATAGAAAATGGCCAGCTGAAGCCGCTGGACTTTAAAGTTATTGACGGACTTGACGCGGTAAAAGTCAACAACCTGCTGGATGACTATCGGGATGGCAGAGCGGTAACTAAGACTCATGTGCATCCCGACCATAGGGACTCCATTTTCAAACGGTAGATACTTTCGCAACTTTTTATATTAGTTAGTACAGTTGTCATCACACGTCGTGTTTGGTAGAATATTATATAAATGAGTGCTAGCAGCATATCGGAGATTTATGTAACCATGATGCTTGCCATATCTGCCACTTGCTACAGGACTATGCAATTTAACCATGAGCGGCTGCAACTGCCGTGGCTGAACCTGTGTTTCGCAAAGCATGGCTAGCAACATGTCTCATGCCGATGTGCCCGGTTTATCCATTAGTATGGCCGTGTACATGTAACTGTATACATCATGCATGCAGTTCTTGCCAAATGAACCCTGAAATATTCTTCCATTTGTGTATTGCAGAGAATACAGAGACTGATTCTTGGAGAACTTGTGGGTTCTCCTAGAAGAGGCTATTTAACATGAAGGACGGTGTTGCGGTGAATCAACGCTGACGTGTCGACACCTATACGTTGTCGATCCTCCATGGTTGCAAGAGATCGATCAATGTGTGGTTACGAGTGCACGCTTCCTGAAAGCTCCGTGACACAGACTCCAGCATCCCCCGTGGGATAGGGGGGTCCCCACTTTTATATCACCATAGTTAAGACTAGGCCCTAACCTTAACCCAGCCCTGAGTCCCCCCGGTAGGATAGGGCTTCCAAGTCATGATTCCCCCTCTTCATGTTCCACTCCCTCTCCCTCTGTGACTCCCTGGGCTGTCAATATTTGGTCAACAAGACGACGAAACTCAGGGCCAAACTGCAGTACGTCCTTCCACTCGTCAAGCACGGCTTCCTCGCCGTCTCTTGCCCCGAGGAGGCCACCTGCAATAGCAGCATTCGTGTCTGTGTCCCTACCGAGCCTGACGACATCAACAAGAACCTGGTCAAGTCTCCGCCTATCTAGGACGGCGGCAACAGCCAGTGTCAGCGAATCGAGCACGAACCCACTACACGACCCGGGGAAGTCAACCCCTCTGGGCCCCTTATCAGCTAGAGTCTCGAGAGAAATTGTACGCCCGACCTTAATGGCAGCGTGGACGGGCCCATCCGTACGGCCACCTTCCAGCGAGACGGCCACACGCTCGCCCGCCGACACGGCATCCTCGACGGACAGGCCGCGCACGACTAGCGCGGAGACGATGGTGTTGTAGGCGGCACAGGCGATGGTGCATCGGCGGTCATTGTGCGTGATGGCGCTGATGCATTGGCTCTCCTTGACGAGCAGATCCGGGTCGGTCTGGAAGAGCCCTGTGGGGATGCAACGCATCAGGCTGCCATTGCCGGCACTGCCCTGGCCAGCACCTGACGAGAAGGGGTCACGGGAAGACGCAAACGAGGAGAGACCCTTCCTTGTAGTACCGCCGATATCGCGGGGTGAGGTACCCGGCCGACGGCCAGGCCAGTGGTCGCCTCGATACCACGCGAGAGAGTGCTCAGCGGCTTTGGTGATCACGTCATCGCCACTGAGGATGGCATCGCGGTAGGCGAGCAGAACGGCCCGAGTGAGGTCTGTATCGTCAGTGGCAGCGCCAGGGGCCCAGGAGAGCAAGCCGCCGCCGGTGAGGGTCCGAGGGAATGCGTCGTTGGGACCGGGGTAGCGGGAACGGATAACGGTGTGGGGCTTGAACTCGAGGGGCGCACCGAGGGCGTCACCGGCGTGGAGAGCGAGGAGAGCACCGAGGGTGCGGGAACGTCGTGACGGGGCCATCTTGTTCCTATTTAACTGACTCTGATGTATTCCGAATGGCAGGTTGACTAGAATTGATTAGTGCCCGGTATACGCGGCCTCCGGTCGGAAATGACCGAGGCTTATGTGCCTAAATTTGGTCAATTTTGTAACTCTGTTGTATAACCACCGAGCGTCGGTGTATTTACACATTTAACTGAAGGTACTTCAACCTAGGTTCAGTTTCTAGGCAGAGATCCGTAGAGTCGTCTGGTGTATTTGGCCGGCAGTGGAATATCAAAACTTTCTGAACAGGCGATAAGATCCGACTCTGCTTCATAACTCAAGTTGGATGTCTCAGCATTCTCCCATTCATTATGATCATCATCGCTATATTTGAGGATAAAGGTTGGCGTCAGTCTCTGGGGCATGTTCAAATGGTCAATTATTGGGCAGAGATCACAGTCTTGCTTGGAGAGGATTATCTCTTGCTAAATGACCTATGAATTGTAGAATAGAACGCAGTCCAAAGACATAAACATTCAATAGCACGGCATATATAACATCGCAAAAGGAGAACGTCAATCATATAGTCATCCCGTTAAACTCTCAATAGAGCCACGGAAATAACAAAAAAAAAGCAAACACAATGATCAATCAAGAAAGACATGAAAAACAAAGAAGACAGTAAGTGCCAATCTTTCTACGTGCAGAGAAATACATCGGGGTGTCGATACTATAAGACCTAATCAGCTCCAATAAGGCTCCTGCAAAATCTTGACCATGGCAACGTTTTTTCTCTTGTCTTCAGGCTTTGAGACTTGAATTTTATCATTCGTTGAAAAGACATTCTAATGCACTTCCTTCAAACCATGCTCTGTTCTTGTTCCACCCATGCACCATAAGATCTCTGCCAACCTTCACAACTTCCTTGATCTGCTGTTCGCTTTCCCATCCAAGGACTGTACTTCCCCAAACGACAAGGTGAACACCAACATGGATCGCGGTTCTGAATGCCATTTCCTCACTTAAGAGGTCCGTAACCTTCTAAGAAGCCTTCAATGACCAGCACTCCACAATCCACATTCTTGAAGAGCTTAGTTTCGTACAACTCAGCGATTATCTGGCCCAAATCCAAAGCCTGGGCCCCGATTTGGCACATCTCCCAGTCAACTATGGAACGTATGGCTTCCTGTGTGCCTATATCTTTGCTATACCTTCCTAATCCTCCATCGAACGATTGTGAGTTTATCACTTCTCAGTTATGCATCAAGATTAAGGCTTTTGTCCGACGTTTGGTTAGATCGTTGGTAGAAAGGTAGATGGACAAGGGTGTATTGTAAGCATTCTATCAGTACTCAAATCTTCTCTACTTCGCGCAGTTTCTCCCACTCATGCTCCAGCATAGAGAAAAGGACTATATTATGCCAGGCACGAAGGTGATAGATAGCCTCGCGCTCGCGACCCTCTTCCACGAAGCCCAATTTTTTATAAAGCTTTAAGGCATTTTCATTGTACGAAAATGCGCTTAGGCTAACCCTGTGAACCCCGGCATGTCGAAATGCCCAATCCAATCCCCAGTTAATAGCTTCGCCACCGTACCCCTTGCCCCGGAACCCGGGCGCGAGCGATATGCCCAACGTCAGATTGCGGTGATGGCTCGTCTCGGGACCAAGTATTTGGAAGAGACTCAGATGACCGATTGGGGTCGATTTAAACGCCTCAGCATCGGATGAAGGGTTCGTATTATCTTTAGGTTGATATTCAGGTTGAAGACATATGATAACGCCGAGAACGGCGTTATGAAACATTTTCACAAACTCCTCAGTCGATCGCTTGTGTGCTGGCCGCGCTAATCTATCGGTGCTCATTGTTTGGATGGTATGGTCGTTGAGGATTTGTTGTTGTAGGAACGCCTTGTCCTCCTCATTGTCTTCGACAGCTCGGTAGAGGAGGCGCTTTGACTGAAAGATGGGCTCAGGAGCATTGATTTGTGCCATATTGAGGAGAGGGCAGGTCTGAGATGTATTTTCGGTGGAAATGCTCAGTCACTTAGATTTTATTGCTGGCTTTTATGTCCTAGCAGGGGGCCCCGGCATTCAAAGACTCCGCCGAAGATGATTGGACAGAATGATTTTCGCCTAGAATTGATTGGGACCCCGATTACCAAGACTGATTGGGACCCCGACTACCAAGCACCAAATCGGTCCTACCTTGCTTACATCACAGTCAGACCTGGCGCAGCAAATTCATTGGGTGTCAAAGAAAATTGAAAGTCGTAAGCCAGTCAAGAACGAGAAAACTTAAAGCGGTACGGGGTCGTCCGCCTTTAATTGGCGGTGCTTTGACGCTGCCAAGCAATCTTATATTGGAAGAGATTCTCGAGATGGTGCTCTTGTTGCAACCAGCGGCCAGTGCCATCTTAGTTATAGATAGTTCGCCACTGTGGATCATATCATAGATAAGCTCATGCTTGGAAGGAGCTAGGTTTGGAGCCATCTTTGGTTAGACCACTGGTGATTGATTGTTAAGTGCGCCTCCCGAGGAAAGCTGCTTCGGAGGAGGGGCATGGAGGTGTCAGATGTATTGAAATCACAAGCGAATACATGCCTGAAATTACTACTGTAACCTACGTACGAGGAAATACACACGCAACTGCAAGAAGAACTCCCAATATAGACTAGTCTGTCTTGGCGTAAGGGGCAGGAAAGTCAATCGAAGAGTGTAGTGGTTGCACCGGTTTCGGGACGTACTATAAAACAACCGTCTTGTTTGATGATGTAAACCAAAGTGAATTCTGGAACGGGTCCGGTGTTGAATTAAGGGTGTCAAATTGAATGAGATCAGTTGGCCCATTCACCCAACAACGTAGTGACAACTTGGAGCCACTTTGTCGTTTGACTTTCAGCGTTGCACAATAGTTGGAAGAATCACGGCCAGCGAATAAGCCACCACTTTTGCAGAGACACAAGAAGCAAAGCTTTTAAATCCTGTGCCTCTTTAGTAACTCTCCTACTAAGTCCCGTGACCATACAGGTCAAATCTGATCTACTATGAGAAGGTGGGCTTCAACATCAAAAGCTCTGGCAAAATGGCCTATACTGACCCTGTAAGTTTCCGAACGGTCCTTTGCAGCAATCGCGCTTCCAGTGGCTGTCGCAAAGCCTCTGAAAAATCTCGTAGCGCACGTCAAAGTAGTGGTCGGTGCAGGGTCGGCTACGCCTATGGCCAAACCTTAGATACATTGAAAGTTTGGTGAATTCTGACATATCGATTGAATGTCATCTGAGCCTGCTAGAGGCTTTCGGCATAAATTGTATCAGGCACTAGAAACAGACTATTCGCAGAGACTTTGAAATGAGCTGAGAATTATTTAATTGAGGATGTTCGGACCGTGGTGGAATCTGCTTGGAGCAATTTCTGATTTTACCGGTATATTAACTAGTTTGAGCATCTCTATTCTATATGAAGAATTGTAGGATGATGAAAACAAGCACTCGAGTTAATTATTATGTCCATGATCCCAAAAAATTGACAAGTTCTGATACTCCATCAATCGCCCGCACATTGGCGCGATTCCACAATTGCCCAAAATTCTACTACTCTCCAGTTGTGGTAACAGTGATCTCTCAAAATCGCTTATAAGTAGTGTGTTGAGTTGGTAACTCTGCAATCTCACCCCTGTCTGAAATTTCTGACGGCTGAACATAAATTTCTGACGGCTGAACATTCTGCACTGGTTGAAATACCTGGTGCCCTGAGACCTCGGATCTTCCTTCCGTTGGATTCCAGCCCACGGGCTCTGCTTTGCTCCTGCGCCTCTGACCGACACACCAAAATGCCGCCGCTGCAATCAGAGCCAATCCGACCACGGCCCCGATAACCGGACCTGCGATCCAAGCCTTTGAGGGCGAGTTATTTTCTAAGGTCGATGCGGTGGTTGTCGTTGGCGTGGATGTTGAAGTCATAGTCTGGCCAGGCGATGCAGCGGTCGCGGTGGTTTGAAGCTTCTCCAAGCCCGATGAGACCGTCAAGGTATTGTACTTCAAGTTGAAGGAAGATATGGAGACGGTCGTGGACCATACCGTGGAGCTGGAATTCGTGCCGCTGGAGACCCAGTTGCTCAACGAGGAGTAGCAAGAGGCGCCTAGCGTGGAAGAGGTCATATTGCAATCCAAGGTCCCAGTAACGATATAGATGGTTCTATTGAAATAGCTGGTGATATCGTAATAATAACCCTGAAAGGACGGACCGGCCGTGAGGGTTTGGGGCAAGATATAACCGGAAGAGGAACATTGAGCGGTTGCGCTGGAGCGGCAGTCAATTAGAATGGTGGTGGTCGAGGCGTTGACGTTCACGACACTTCCTTCTAGGTAGTTCAAGTTCGTTCCATCCAGGGCCGGGAAGAGAATGTCAACCTCAGTCGACTGCAACTGCGACTGTGTCGTTGTACCCCCCACCATCGGCGCCATTAAGGCCACCGCCACCACCGTACGAAGGAAACAGAGAAGGGCCATTAGGTCGTGACGAGGAAGGTCGATAGAG
This sequence comes from Penicillium sp. 91 TS-2023, assembly GCA_030710325.1. NCBI lineage: Eukaryota > Fungi > Ascomycota > Eurotiomycetes > Eurotiales > Aspergillaceae > Penicillium > Penicillium sp. 91 TS-2023. The sequence continues at coordinate 4,529,846 of JARWGP010000021.1, read as the reverse complement.
GTTTTTGAAGTCCTGGTCTAGGGGACCGTCCTCTTTTAAGATCTGTGACCTTTTGTCCTAACGCAAGACAACATGGCTAGATGGCTTGTTAGTCCTCGCTTAGTGTGAGCGGAGGCGGCCAGCGCAGTCTATCATTGTTATGATTGGGCCATAATTATTATAGTGGGAGATAAACTTTTTTTCACCAATCTTACGTTATGTCCGACGATCCTACGGGTAATAAAGGGGGTTGGATTTGTAAATGCAGGTGTGGACATGCGCCAAATACGACAGTCTTGAAGAAAAATTTCGTTCGGTGAAATACACTCTTGTGACAAGAAGGGAGTAAACCAACATTTTCCTATGGATCCCACAAATTGAAAATAGCAATGTTATGTCGCCATAGGGTTTCGAGTGAACACGGAAAAAAAAAAAAAAAAAAAAGGTAGGGTAAACTGGAGGAACGTGCCCTTAGTTAATGCGGCTGAATTCAAGGACAGAACACGAAGTAAACCTTATGGACAGCGAATTATTTGGAACGGGCTGTGATTAGGCCGCCCTGCGGTTAACAGCTTCCACTTGGCTCAAAGCTTAGCCTTTTTGGTAAAACACGGAGATACGACTGTCGATCGGATCCTCCATCCGGAAATAGGTGTCCGACATACACAAGTTGTCATCTTATCGACAGTGGGCCAGGCCATCTCTGTGATTTGTCAGAGCAGGACCCTGTTTGGGAGAGGAGGTCAAAGCTTGTGTCCCAGGGCCCGAGGCAGATGTTTAGTAGAGCGAGGATGTCGTGTTGGAGCATTTTGTGGAAGCCTAGGGTCATGAGTAGACCTTGACAAAATCCGCGGGATTCCCACCATGGGCCTGACCATGGGACTCCTATGGGAGTGGGGCGCGGTGGTCAAAAGCCACAAAAGCCACTTAGTCCCGTCCCGCCCGCGTGGGAGTATGGGAATACCCACGGGCCTGTAAACAGTGCAAACACTGACCCTTTTTAGACGTGTATTATTTATGTATAGTTTCTTATTTTTTTGTGGTAATTTAATTATATAGAATTTAATAGAGTATCTCCTTTTATCTACCTAATTACTCTTTTATGTTCTTTATCTAGTTCTTGATAATAAGTTATTAATATACTTCTAAATTAGAATCTTTATTAAAAATCCTTTTCTATAGAGAAGAAGTTAAGAACTAATTAAGCTTAAGTTATTTTAGCTACAAAAAAGACTTAGTAGTTAGTAATAAAGATAAAAACCTCTTATCTTATACGCTTTTTATTTTAATATCTTATTAATATCTAGGTCTATATAATACCTTCATTCTATAATATTGTTAAGGGAGATATACTGGCTAGGCGAAAAGAGGAGAATAGTACTATTGAAGGAAAAATGCTTCAAGACTAATTCTTGAGGAAGGCAAGAGAGACAACCATCTCCTTCCTCCTTGAGTAGGAAAACGTAGGCGATTCGCATACGAATCGGGCGGGGTACGGGCCCTATGCGCCAGTACTCAATCCTATGCCTCAGCGATAAGGCACCATCCATTCTCCCATAACACGGCGGCACAGAATTAGAATAGAACACAGAGTTCCCCAGCGTTTATATTACAATCCAAGCAGGACATACCAGTACTATTGCAGTGCTACCGCATTACCACTCTTATCCGCTCCATAACCAGAACAGCATCCCTGTTCTAACATAAATAGCAGCTTAAAAATAGCCCCGGTATTAGACTCGTAAGATCTCCAGGGTTTCTAGAATGATGATCCAGCAAACAAGCCAAACAGACGGATGCCTACTCGTTTGGAGGCGTGGCAGGAATCTGAATCCCCCATTTTGCCAACCACTTGCCCTCTAGAGTGACACACTACAAGCGAGCATTTTATATAGAGACAGTACTAGTGGGTTATGCTTCTTTGCTTCTTCACCAGAGCCGCCCAACCAGCGCCCGCCAATAACGGTCGGTACCCAACCGACCCGTCGCGAATACAGTGTAGGCGCTTATACAGGCCTTGGGCTCTGTGTGAGGCCCAAGATTAACACGTTCCTAGGAATCGGATCGACCTAAGCCCGAACACTAAGATAGTAGGACCGTCTCAGCCAGCCAAATCCCCTACCTAGTGTAGTGGGGGACTCCCTGTTACCTGATATTACGGATTATTACGGGTAGGGGTTTTCCGACTTATATCGTGACAACGGGTTTTCAGTACACTGGTATGCGGGACATGGATAGCATGACTAGCACCTTACAGATAGTATTGAATAACACACTCCTACACCTCTCTCATCAGACTACATGGATTTCTCGTACAACCTGCGGTAGCTTGGGTTGTTGTTCTGCGTGCTGAATCGACCCGCACATCTTCGAGTGTGCTGCCAACGAGCGTTCCCCTCTTCACTAGGTAGAGCAAATTTTGATATCAAGGCTATAAACTTGCTACGTACAGCCGAGTGTTTTAGCTATCAATATTAATACAGGATGGATCGAAATCAGTTTCACCAGTGTATTCTATATAAACCAAAATGCATTTAATTAATACCAAAAAAATTTGGCTTCGAGGATATTTTGTCTCAAATTGAGGTGTCTACTAGGCTGAATTATATAAAAAAAAGATCAGGTGAGACAGCAAGGGTGTTGATTTAGTAATTTTGGGTGTCAGAATAAATCGGGGGTCTCGGACGCTAGAAATACCGGATAAGTAGCCTAAGAACCGATCAAAGCCAAGGCCAAATCCTCCATGGGGTACTGAGCCCCACCGTCGAAGGTCGGCATTGAAGATGACTGAGGTCCTCAGTCGGGGAGAGGGCAATTCTCTTCCACATTTGCCGAATTACTATATTGAGTAATTTCCGCATGCTTGGTACCCACCATACCCGATTGGTAAAAGTGTCGCCAATAAACCTGACCAAGTATCCCAAGCATATCTTTAAACGTCACTACTTGTTTTCCGCTTGTTATAATCGTCCTCTGTCACTTCTGTCTTTCTATAAAATCGTGCGAAAATGACGGTCGAATCAAGAGTCTATTCCAATTCCGATCATGCTGGCATCAGGGATGGCGTTGATCAAGATGATGCTGAGCTTGAGGCCTCTGGTTACACGAGAGAAATGCCTCGGCAGTTCTCGATGTTCTCCCTGTTAGCTTTAGCATATGCGTTGATTTGCACGTGGAATGGCTTCGCTAGGTAAGTGCTGGACATTGCCTGTCTAACCATACTCTCAAATTTGCTGATCGCGCCGGCATGTTCTAAAGCGCCATCGGAAATGGGTTGAGACAAGGATCTTCTTCCGGGAGTATATTTATGCTCATTCCCGCTGCGACCATGATTGGTATTATCTCGCTGGGAATGGCTGAGCTCACATCTGCCTTTCCAGTGGCGGGTGGACAGTACTATTGGGCATTTATCTTGGCCCCTCCACAACTGGCACCCTTTCTCTCTTATAGGTAAAAATGGAAAGCTAGAAATCGGTCGAATACTCTGAAAGTAAGAGCTGACATCATCTTAAGTACGGCTGTCATTAGCGTGATCGGAATTTGGCTAGGTGGAGCCAGCACTTGCAATTTCATCTCTGGGATGATCTTGTCAATAGTCCAGTTTATTCATCCCGGTTATGATATTCAAGCATGGCACAAGTATATTCTCTATGTTGCTGTTATCTTCGCTAGCGTCTCCATTAACATCTATGGCTCTCGACTTTTGCCCGCATTCAACCGCTTTATCTGTGAGTTGATTCGTCCCCCGTGTGCCTCTTAAACAGCTCGCAGATTCTGCACACCTGCTAACACTTACCAGTCATTTTCTCCATGTCAACTTTTCTGGTTACTATGGGAACAATGCTCTACTGTTCCTATCCGAACTATAACTCGGCTAAATGGGTGTTCACGGACACCACCATATCGAGCGGCTGGGAAAGTCACCCGCTGGCATGGTTGCTTTGTTTTGTAAACAGCCTGTACGGTTTTCTCGGAACAGATGCTGGTGTCCATATGACCGAAGAGATTCCCAACCCAGCAGTCAATGGTCCAAAGGTGATCGTAAGTGCCATAACGAATTCCCTTGCATTTTTCCTCCTTGGTATCATTCTAAGTCCCAAAAACTAGATTTATCCTGTTTTGATTGGAATTCTAACTGGTAGGAGCTCCAAAAATTTCCCACGTGAAACGCTTGCTAAACGAAATCAATCCGCCAGTGCTTCCCTTTGGATGCGTATGTATGTTCGTCATCAAGGATATAGATGCAATCCTAAACGCTCCGAGTGGTTTGCCTTTGATTCAGCTCTATTACCAGGCAACCAACAGTAAGCCTATCACTGTCATGCTCATGGTTGCCTTTACGGTTTGCTTTTTCGCCTGCGCGGTTGCCAATGTTACCGGATCATCCCGTTCTTTGTGGTCTGCTGCTCGTGACGAATGCTTCCCTCGGTCCGATGTTTGGAAGCAGGTCAGTCCAAAGTATGGAATGCCCGTTAACGCGGTCTTATTGCAGGCCGTGTTCTCCGTTGTAAGTTTAGCAAATCAGCAATCTATTCCTAAGTTATCTGACCATTGATCTAGCTTTACGGTCTTGTATTCCTCGGATCTGAGACTGCATTCTCACTCATGGTCAGCGCATCTATTATTTTCTTGGTCGGGTCGTACGTTATCCCGCAAGGGATTCTTCTTTTTGTGGATCGAAAGAAGATGCTTCCGCAACGCGCCTTTGATCTAGGTCCATTTGGGTATGCCGTCAACTTCACATCCACTGTTTGTACTGCTTTATTGTGCATTGCTTGCTGCCTCCCCACCGAGTATCCTGTTACACCATCGAACATGAACTACAACAGGTATGTGTTCAACTTGAGGTAGCATCAGCTGTCTCAGTCGGCTCAACGTGGAATTGACTCTTCTAAATAGTCTGGTGTCAATTACTCTTCTTGCCCTGACATGGCTGGGCTGGACTCTCGACCGCAAGGACGTCTTCAGAGGCCCGCATGTTGATAAGAAATTGCTTGCACAGATGAGAGCCCAGCACTTGCATGGCGAGCACGATGCAGACGAGCGTACCCTTTTGCTTCCCTGATCAGAAGCGTACCAATGATCCAACCTTAGATTTCAATAGGTCATCAGCGGAAAGCCCTTATCCTAGGGTGGAACTCGAATACCGGACTTCACGGAATGACGAGTAAGCGTTTACAAAAGTATACGGATTATCAACACAATATAAGTCAAATATTTTGCATACTTTTCCTATTTGGCTCAACTCAGGGAACTTTGGTGTTTCACGAGTTGTTGAATGACAGAATGCGAGTAGAGCCACGTCGAATTGATACTTTTCGCCGATACATACAGTAATATTGTAGAAGGTTTGACCATAATTTTCCACTGATTCATAATAAATTACAGAAATAATAATTTTTGGCACTAAATATACTATGCCCTCTGGTAAAAAGACCTACGTGCTCAGAACGGACAGTAGCCCTTTCTGGCAGGGTTTATAAGTATCTTTCACGGACAGAGAGCCAACAAGTGTCTGCTAGTGTCTGAGCTATTCGTGGCCCGCTGTAAAAAGGGTTCAACGAAAGAGGGGGGAAAGCCCCGTGGAGAGAGAGGCAAACGGCAGCTTGGCATGCGGAGTCTGTACAGAGTACAGTACGCACTATTAACGGGGTGCAGCATTTTGTGGTATCGAGATTTGCGATTACCGTAATTTATGATGACTTATAAGTTATTGGAGTACATCGGTAGAATCAAAGTGAGTTCACACTCTGGCCAAATATGGTATAGCGCTATTCTGGTGGGGCTCTGGGTGGTTGAGAAAGAACGGCCGTAAGAATAATTTTTAATATTACTGTAAGTAGTCTCCTTTTCATCTCTGACAAGATGTCTATAGACCTTCGGAATTCTTCCTCCAGTTAACGTCCATTATTATTCAATTGCCAGATTTGACGAGAGGAGGGGCTGGCAATGTGGATCGTTTTAGATTGCCAAATACGGTAATTTATCTGGACCCACTCCTAGTTATTGCAGTCGTGATAGTGAGCAGCTGGGTTACTTTTCAACTTTGTCACTTTTCATGGCTTCCTTTGGGCTGCTATTCTCGACAACATCCTTCCACATACCAAACTTCATCCTTCATTTCGCTATGCGATCGACTCATCTCTATCAACCCCTTTCAGCGCCGCCGAACGATGGCGAAAGTGATTACAACGCAGAATGTGCACTATCGATAGCTTCGGAAGAGCAATATATCTCATACGAAGCCCCAAAACAGCAATGGGGGATTGATGACTACCGATTGTTGGCAAATTGTCTCATGGGATTTTCAAACGGTATCGCCGACAGTGCTCCTGGGGCCCTTCTGCCATACATGGAGACTGACTACGACATTGGATATGCGCTCGTCTCTCTTATATTTGTCGCGAATGCACTTGGGTATCTTTTCGCTGCTCCACAGGCACATGCGGTAGACAGCAAAGCGGGAAGAGCCGGGGCGTACGTGATCTCTCAAGTGCTCATGGGAATCGGGTTCTTGACACTTGGCTGTCACCCTGGGTTTAACATCACTCTGGTCTCCTTCTGGTTCATTGGTCTTGGAGAAGCACTCAATTTGGCCCTCAACAATGTCTTCTGTGCTAGCCTCAGATCAGGGACGTCTGCTCTTGGATTACTTCATGGAAGCTATGGTGCCGGTGGTACAGTTGGTCCATTTTTGGCGACTTCGATGCTAGTGCGAAATGTCAAGTGGTCCTATTTCTACTGGGTGAATTTCTCATGCACAATATTCAATGGCATCAACTCAGCCGTCCTTTTTCGAAGCCGCAATATGGAGTCCCAGGATCCTCAGCGGCAACCATTGCTTGGTGAAGAACAAAGATCAGTGGCTGGCCGAGATATCGCTACGATCAATGAGCAGCCACCAACGAATCATTCACCCAGCATATTTACAACAGCAATGCGGAGCCCAACCACCATCCTAGGAGCCATTTTCATCTTTGCCTACCAAGGGGCCGAAGTCTCCATGTCGGGGTGGATGGTTGAATTTCTGATTTCCTACCGCTCCGGAGACCCCGCTGTCGTAGGATATGTGACAGTGGGCTTCTGGGCTGGAATCTCAATCGGTCGATTTTTCATATCCCCACTGGCTCATAACTTTGGAGAAAAAAAATCAGTTTCCTACTTCACAGCGGGGTGTGTTGGGTTGCAAATTGTTGTCTGGTTTTTACGAAGCATCATAGGTAACGCAATTGCAACAGGATTGATTGGATTGCTGCTCGGTCCTGTATATCCATGCGCGGTCTCAGTTTTGGAAAGACTCTTCCACGTGAATTGCACCTTACGAGTCTTTCTGTCATAAGTGCCATGGGAAGTAGCGGGGGTGCGATCATGCCTTTTCTTGTTGGGCTTCTAGCTCAACGATTTGGCACCGTTGTTGTGCATCCACTGTGTGTGTTGATGTACATTATCATGATTATCAGTTGGCTTGCTTTGCCAGAGATGAATTATGAAGAGGAGGGGTCTTGCCATGCAGAGTAATAAGTGGTTGTGATTCGAAGACGCTGTAAATATAAACTCAAAATTCTGAAAATTCGCTTACCGCATCCTCACAAATGCGATGCCTAGTTCATTTTACTGTCAGCTTGAAATTCAATCCAAAAAACATGGTAAAGCAACGATGATTATATTTAAAACCATTTATGAAATGCACTTGCCCTACCTCAGACTGCTATAGGATTAGGTGCTCTCTCACCTAGGTATGGGCTATAGCTGATTTTTAAGAGATCCTCGGGACACAATACACCATAAGATACAAATAGATAGATGAGTTTCTCCCGGTTGGCTAAACAATATTCAGAGTGTTTTCTCTTTGGTCATTTCCTTTTCCTTCGGAACGTCGCTGGACGAATTGCACGCAGCGCGTTATTCCAGTCGAAAAATATTGTAGCAAGAATTCAGGACAGCAGTGACATAATCAATACCTGGGTCTTATCGCCATATCACCAATGTAAAGCGCAAAGTTGGTTCAATAGATTTGCCATTTTCGAGTTTCCATGTCTCTAAATTGCCGTAAGTGGAATTACCCGATTTGAGTGATGTAACCAGTACTGATCTATTTACAAGAGCAATTCCAGCCAGATCAGCCCATTTGAATGGAAACACTTGCCTATATCTCCTTCATCACATAACGTTTCTTCACCGCATCTATGGCATCTATGCAAGAAGTCTTTTCTGGCTACGAGGTCCGGCTGGCCACCCTCAAGAAGAGTGAGAACCCGTTAGCCAGCGGAGTCGCTTGGGTGGAAGGCCAAATGGTTCCCTTACACGAAGCGCGAATCCCTCTCCTCGATCAAGGATTTTTACGAAGTGATTTGACATACGATGTGCCATCTGTATGGGATGGTCGGTTTTTCCGCCTTGACGACCATATTTCCCGTCTCGAGCAGAGCTGTACCAAGATTCGACTCAGATTTCCCTTGCCTCGCGAGCAAATCAAGAGTATCTTGGCCGAGATGGTGGCGAAGAGTGGTATTCGAGATGCCTTCGTGGAGATAATTATTACGCGCGGGTTTCGATTCGTGCGTGGTGCAAAGCCCGAGGAACTTCTCAACAACAATATCTACATGTTCATTCAACCGTTTGTTTGGGTAATGGAACCCGCAATTCAACCTACCGGAGGAGTGGCGGTCATTGCTCGCACAGTGCGACGTATTTCCCCAGGATCGATCGATCCCACAGTGAAGAATCTCCAGTGGGGTGATCTGATCCGGGGTCTATTCGAGGCTTCGGATCGGGGAGCCGTGTATCCGTTTTTGACAGATGGAGACACATACCTGACCGAGGGGGCAGGGTTCAACATTGTCATTGTGAAGAATGGAGTTCTCTATACCCCCGATCGTGGTGTTCTGGAGGGCGTGACACGCAAAAGCGTCATTGAAGTGGCGTGTGGGCGCGGATTTGACATTCGTGTCCAGCTGGTGCCGGTCGAGATGGCATATCGGGCCGATGAGATTTTTATGTGCACAACAGCCGGTGGTGTCATGCCCATCACGACCCTTGACGGAAGCCCGGTGAATGACGGGAAGGTCGGTCCTATCACGGCATCTATATGGGATGGCTATTGGAAAATGCATTACGATCCATCTCTTACGACTGAAATCGACTATGAAACTGGCAAATTGAAATGTATCCAAGGAACAATCGGGGGGCTGCACGCAACGCCTCGCATTTGAGTGACTTGACGGCTCTTGCTCGCTCTCGTGAATTTGCTGGTGGGATATGACATGAAACCCTCAATTCATTGCTTGCTCGAGTTGCTTGTTTCCAAGGTGGCCTCGAAACGAGTGTCGCCCAGGTTCCCTCAATCCCAAGTCGGATCAATTACCCATTTGAAGAGAATGATTGCTTATCCTTTATCATGGTACCGTAGATGATACCGTAAACGATACCGTAAGTGTTACCGGAATAGCCCAAGAACGAGATCCCATCTTGGTTCCAGGGTTCAATAGTTAAGAATTAATAATTATGACCGTAAGTCGCGGACGCTGCCCGAATTACTCCATCGGGAAGTCGAGAGCGCAAGACCCGTAGACAACACCCATACCTGGGTAGCCGAGCGACGATGCGGGGTCACACTCTCTTACCCCCCATTCAATCCGCAATAATAATTGCCCGTTCGGGGATGACATTACCCTGATATGCCAGTCACGACTTGAGCGCTTCGAGAATCTGCAACAACAATGAAAGGAGGAGAGCCACCCACTATCCGTTTCGTAACACCGCGACCTCGCAAAAAGAGACGGCCCAATCCTTCCTGGCTCAACAGAAATCAAAGATCTGCGCGTTCATCAGGAGAAAATGGCCAGCGCGCAACGCCCGGGTTGAGCGTTTGGGCGAGTTTGGAGCTCGAGGCTGAAGGCTCCTCCATGGATCCAAAAGCCGTTTCCATCCCGACAGCTGCAACTGGATACCCGCAGGACAGAGGGAACCAACACACACCATGCGACCTTGATTCAGGAGCTTCCCAAAACTGGGACGAGCTTCTGGTTAATGCACTCGACTCACAGGATATTTGGAACGTGGCCACTCTAGCAGTTGATGAGGACGTATACCTTCAGGGGGGGCTGACTGCTTCCCCAGTCCCAATCCCACAGCCTCTATCCCCACGAAATGGTTCAGACGACGAAAGTTCATATCCAGAACACCTTGCTCCGAAGCACGGGACGCGAGTATTCGAGATTGGAAAAGACGACGATCCCGGCAATAAGTTCTCGATGCCATCACGTGCTGATGACCCCATTGTCAATGATGCTTCCAGCCACGGCCTGTCACCACCCGGAAACATTTCGACGCAGACCTGCCAACGAAATCGTCCACAAAGTCGTTCTTCGCCATCTCCTCCATCTTCTAACCGCTTTACGGTGACCATTGGGACCATTATAGACACATGTGAGCTCGCAAGCCTCCCCACAATATCGTTCCGGAGGGCACCTGCTCGCCAATATAAACACCAGCTAAGAAAGAGGGTATTCCCAATCCAGATAACTCCCGCTTTTCTTCCTTACCGATTACTTCAGACTTTGCGAGCAACCCATTCCGCTACCAACGTTCATTGTATGATGAAGCGACCTCTCTTCTCCATGGGTTTCTCGCTATAGCATATTATCATATTAATCGTGAAAGTCCATGTGGAGAGTTTACCTCGCAGATAGAATACCACAAGGGGACGGCACAGCAGCTTTTTGAAATCGAAATGAAAAATCCACATGGCTCTCAAAATGTCAAATTCAGTCACTTGATTCAAACTATGGTCTTACTTTTTACATTGGAGGTGGGTCTAGCCATTGTCTCATAAATCATTATGGAGCTTCTGGTTTCATCAAAGCTACGTACATGTCCTTGGTTCTCTAACAATAGCTTCGTCTTCTAGGCAGCTCAGTCTGCTGCTAGCTACTGGTCGAAACATTTATCACGTATTCACCAGGTGTTTGAAAGGGCTGGAAGTGCAGCGGCATTAGCGAACTGGCCTCAATTGCAGACTCAGTTTGCAATTTCTCTCTGGTGAGTCAATTCTCAACTAAACGTTGACAGATCCCTTCGCTCATGGGGCAATTTTAGGTGGGATGTGACTATTGCAATGACGTCGAGGGAAGATCCAGTTTTCCCCTATTCGTACTTCAATGTTCTCTTGTCACTAGAGAAGAAAAATGATTGGTCATTCTTTGATGTGACAGGCTGTCCCCGAGGTCTGCTAGTGGCCTTAGTTCAGCTCACGTATATGGCCGCAGAAAAGGAAAAATTAGCAGGGATGCGATTTGCATCATTCAACATGGCGCTAGTGGACGAGATCGACGAATCGATCAGGAACTGGAGTAGTCCATGCAGTCTCCCCGAGCAGGACGTTGTCGATGAAGAACTAATGCATTTCAAGCAAGATCAGCATCACTGTTTCGAAGCCTGGAGATATGCCCTGATCCTATACATCCACCGGGTGTTTCGATGGGACAGGGCAAGTCCCCCTTCCGGCCAAATAAAACTTCTAGCCCGGAAGGTGGTGGACCATATTCGGGCATTCCGCCCTTCGTCTTTTGTATCTAAACAAGTTCTTATGCCGGCTTTTCTAAGTGGAGCAGAGCTTGCGGACAGAGGTTGCCGGGACACGATCCTGGATTACTGCCGTAAGTGGCAGAGCAGGAGCGGATACCAGCCATTCGGCGATGCTGCATCACTGCTGGGTGACATTTGGAAGGCGCAAGAAGAATTCGGTTCCCAGCCTGTCTGGTGGGCGACTGTCATGGACCAGAAACATCAAGCCTTCGGACCAGGAAAGCGTTACAAACTCGGGTGAATGAAAGCCAACCATTTTGCGGTGATGGCCTGATTTGAAAATTAGTTGATGTAAATTAATTATCATTCAAACTTAAATGGGGAGAAGTCGCTCCTTTTTTGATACGGAGTGTTAGTCCCTACCAACTACCTCGCGGCCCCACACGGCGGATCCACCGGATTCTCACGGGGATATCTAAATACCGAAAAGAGTAATTGACATGTATTATTATCATTAATTATCTCATCATATTATCATTGAAATACAGAATTGGGAATAGTGCTGACATGGGCATGGACATTGAAATAAACTGCCGCTTTTGTTCTTGGGAACTACAACATTGTCACCGTATAGGAGAGTGAGCGGGTATCATGGCTTCGATGTAAGTTGTATAGCCACACAAAAAAATTTTCAACTAGCAGAATATAAATTCTTAATTGATCATCAGAAAGTTTGTTCTTGTAACCGGCGCAACCGGCTTTATCGGCGCTCATGTTGTCGACACACTTCTTACGCGTGGCCTTCGTGTCAGAGCGGCAGCACGGTCCATGTCGAAGGCAGAAAAGATGTCTCAAGCTCGACCACAGTACAAAGATCAGCTTGAGTTTGTCGAAATCAACGATTTCGAAGACGACGGAGACCTTGCAGAGGCAACTCGTGATGTCGATGCGATCATACATACTGCAAGCGTAAGTGTATATTCGCCCCCGCCCCGCTTAACTACAATCAAAGACACACCTCTAAAATAAGTCAATTTTCCAGCCATTCACATATAACACCACAAACAACGAGAAAGAGCTCATTCTTCCTGCCCTCAATGGTATTCGCGCAGTCCTTGCAGCGGCTGCAACTGCTTCTAAAGTCCAACGAGTTGTCATTACATCCTCTTTCGCCGCAGTCGTTGACATCAATCGAAAGGCACCTCCATATTTCACATATACGGCAAGTGATTGGAGTCCCTTGTCCTACGAGACAAGCATCGACCCAGAAACAGACGCCGTGGTTGCCTACAGAGGCTCGAAGAAATTTGCCGAGCAAGAAGCATGGAACTTCGTACGAGAGCAAAAGCCCGGGTTTGACATTGTGACACTTTGTCCCCCTATGACCTTTGGGCCAATGGTCCACGCAGTTTCCAGCAAGAAGGAGATCAACGAGTCTAATTTGCCTCTCCGAGAGATTCTCATCGGGAAGAGCCCTCTTCCACAAGCCGGTGTTCCATTCTGGGTGGATGTGCGAGATCTCGCAACTGCCCATGTGGAAGCAGTGCTTCGGAAGGATGCCGGCGGTAAGCGATATACGGTGGCATCGCCCAAGAAATTTTCGTATTCTCTAGCAGCTGCCATTATGGTGCATGACTTTCCGGATTTACAAAATATTGTCAACATTGAAGACCAGGTCCTGGATGATACCCATGGTCTTGATGGCAAAACCGCCGAGAGAGAGCTCGGGTTCCAATATCGCACCTTTCAGGAGACCATCCATGATTTCGTATCACAGGCCCAGGAAATGAAGAATTAGTTGGAGGTCTTGCCTTTCTAGAAATACCCAGAAATTCATGACACCAAACGTCGTGAATAGCTGAATTGACGTCCTGTTTGCTGGAATTAAGCCCATAGATTTGAGAACATTTATACGTGTACGAAGCCCCGATGGCCAAATCACCAGTATTACCTTCCTCATATGGAAGAATTTCTAGCGCGGAAGTTGTGTAAAGTATGTTTGCCACCCATTTGTATTCTTATCAAACCCAGCTTCCTGAACATCACCTGACTACCTAGGTTAGTAGAATTTAGGTAAGTGGGACAGCACTCTGTTACTACTTTAAGTAATTAGACTTCCCAATCATGCCACTGAAATTTCCCAAGGTAATCGGGCCGTGTAGCGGATTTACCATACCTAGATAGTCGAATTTTCTAGATGAATATAAGGAAATTGTATTCATTGACTTTGCCTGGATACAATGGTCCAGAAACCAGCACGTTCACGTTGACAATATGAATTCCACAAACCCTAACGGAAAGGTTGTGGTTGTGGGGTATGATTCATTTTCAAATTCGAATTCTCAACCAGCCTGTTAAGAATTTCTAGGGCTGGTATCATTGGACTAGATGTTGCACTCGTACTTGCTCAGAGAGGCTACGGAGGGTCGATTACCGTCCTAGCTGAGTATCTCCCGGGTGATACTGCCCCGACATATACATCACCTTGGTCAAAATATCCTTCGATATTGAGCTTTCTAGCTTGCTGACATTTAAACAGGGCCGGGTGCAACTTCTCTGCCATTTCAGGCACGGATGACAACGCGCTTAGGTGGGATCGCCTGGGCTATTTTCATCTGAAAAGACTTGCCACGGAGCAGCCAAAGGAGGCGTTTGTGTCACATACACCCTCTATCGAGCTATGGGATGAGGCCGTCCCCCATGAAAAGATTCAAACTATGTCGGAGTACCTTCAGAATGTAGGTCTGGTATGAATTACTGGTTTCCGATTGAACTAATGATCCTCAGTTCAAAATTCTGCCCGATGAAGAACTCCCGGAGGGGGTGAAGTTCGGGGTGTCTTTCTCAACAATCACCGTCAATGCCCCCAAACACATTGAGTATCTCTATAAAAGATTGCGTGATGAGTATGGCGTCCAATTTGTTCGAAGCAAAATTCCAGACCTCCCGTCCGCATTCTTCGACCCTGCAATAGTCGTCGTATTTAACTGCACTGGAATGGCTTCCCAAACATTGCCCGGTGTTGAGGATTACAAATGCTACCCAACAAGAGGGCAAGTCGTGCTTGCCAAGGCACCATGGGTCAACACAAACATCATGCGTCACGGATATGGCTATGAGACCTACGTTATTCCGAGACCACAGTCAAATGGCAATGTAATCCTAGGTGGATATATGCAAAAGGGATCCAGGTATGGGAGCATGTTCTTTATTTCGTGTTTAGATAATAAAACTGAATAAATCCAGCACGAGCGCGACACATTCTTATGAAACCGAGTCCATTCTTGACAGGACGAAGGAGCTGAGCTCGGAGCTTTGGGAAAACGATCCAGAGATCCTGGCAGCTTTCACCGGACTGAGGCCATCGAGAGAGGGCGGAGCCAGGGTCCAAAAAGAGGAAATAAAGGTTGCTGGAGAGAAGCGGACTGTTGTTCATAATTACGGGGCTGGCGGTACTGGCTTCCAAGCCGGATATGGAATGGCCGTAGAGGCAGTGGCATGTGTGGATGACATTCTGCAGGGGATGCAGATTGACACCCGTTCACGCTTGTAGGGGGGAGGTCCATCCGCATTGATAAGACCGCTCCCATACTGAAAGACGTATCGGAGACTCACTTGGTCTATTCTCTCCACTCACAGGCTTTGTCTTTTCTTTGCTGTGAAATTTTTCTTCCTGTTCAATATTTAAATCGCATTGCTCAACGCCCCTTTTATTTCGGTTGCACACACCTAAATCCCTATATATGATTTATTTTTATTTTTATCTTCATCTGGGGTACAGTCAGATCAGGTGGCCACCGAACAGCTCCTGTTCTAGTGGATAATGTATCAGTGAGGTTTGGTCAGATACCAGGAGGTACTTGGAAGAGCCGGGGGAAACTTGTTGTCGAACTGAGACTGTGGTAATCTACCACCAGAGACCTGAGGTTTCGCAGGGTCCCATCCCAACAATATTTTTGTATGATAAAGACGGAATTCTCCCAATACCGGCGTCCAACACGCCAGATCAGGCCTTGGAGCTATAAGACGCCTTCAACAGCGCTCCAATCTGTGATCAGAAATAGCATCCAGGTCATTGATTTCCAGAAAGTACAGATATTTTCAGGTCCGACACTTGTCATTACGGGTCTCCCTGTTGTAACATCGAGCAAGATAACCAGCGGCTTTGAATTAAGCCCATCGGGCAAGTGTCTGGGCAAATCTCCACCCATGATTTATTTAATAAATCATGGGGGGTTAAAGCGGGTCTGCCCCGGATTCTCTCTATCTGTGGCCGATCATTGAACCGATTCGCAGGTTGTTGTTATCATGGCCGCGAGAATCATATCGAAGTTTACCATGTTTGGTAATTATTTAGCTTTTACTCCGTTTTCCGGCAAACTGCAAGATACGCTCCAGTATAACAATTAGCCAGCATGTTTATGATAATATCTTTGAAGTTTCCGCTAGAGGCTTTGATTTAATCTACGTCTTTCCATTATTGCTTTCTGTCTTGAACGAGTATCTCAATCAAATGCCTGTCATCGGAAACATTAACGTCATCACGGCCGTAGCCGTCGTTGGAGGTGCACTTTATGGCTTTGATATATCCTCTTTATCCGCTATAATTGCCACTGATCAGTACTTATGTTACTTCGATCAGTCGTCCGATGGCTCTTGCGAGGGTCCAAGGTCTGATGTACAAGGCGCCATTACCGCCTCTATGTCTGCTGGCTCCTGTGTAGGAGCTTTGTGTTCAGGTATCATCTCCGACACATTTGGGCGGAAAAAGGCTCTTTCGTTAGCATCGGTGATCTGGTACGCTCCGACATCATTTTACTTTAGTCTCAATTTTCTCCTTTTCTTCCTCTCTTCCTCTTCGCTCTTCTATTATTCGAACCCACAGTTGCAGTACTTCTAACCAACATCACCATCTTGATAGGATTATTGGAAGTTGTATCCAATGCGCTTCACAGAATATAAGCATGCTCATTGCTGGCCGGGTTATCAATGGACTCAGCATCGGTATATGCTCTGCTCAAGTCCCGGTTTATATTAGTGAAATCGCACCACCAAAAATGCGAGGCCGTCTGGTGGCTGGTCAAGAATGGGCAATTACCTGGGGAATTGCAATCATGTTTTATATTTCATATGGCTGC
The DNA here is from genome assembly GCA_030710325.1 of Penicillium sp. 91 TS-2023. Classification (NCBI taxonomy): domain Eukaryota; kingdom Fungi; phylum Ascomycota; class Eurotiomycetes; order Eurotiales; family Aspergillaceae; genus Penicillium; species Penicillium sp. 91 TS-2023. The sequence continues at coordinate 4,513,203 of JARWGP010000021.1, read as the reverse complement.
TCATTTTTAGACGGAGAGGCCGCCTTTCGACTTCCATGGGGACTTCAGGCAGTACCTGGGGCCTTGCTTCTGATAGGCATATCCTTCCTTCCAGAGTCACCTCGCTGGTATGCTCATCAAGATAATTGGGAAAAATGCCAGGAGGTTTTGACATTAGTCCACGGCAAAGGTGACCCAGAACACCCTCTCGTTCAAAGTCAGATGGAAGAGATCCGTGCCGCTGCTGCAATGCAAGCGCAAAACCACCAGCTAACGTACATGGATTTGTTCAAGCCCGAGATGATCTGGAGAACGCACATCGGTGTTTTCCTCCACATCTGGTCTCAATTAACCGGGATGAACGTCATGATGTATTAGTAAGGATTCCTACCCCCTTTCCAGGATCTGTTTAACCTTGCGTAGCATCACATATGTGTTCAAAATGGCCGGGCTCAGCGGAAATATTCTTTTGGTCTCCTCGTCTATCGAGTATATCATTAACGTCGTGATGGTTGTACCGGCTATCATCTGGTCCGATACATGGGGCCGTCGAAGATCAATGGTTGTTGGTGCAATTGGTATGGGAGCTTGCTTCTTTGTGTGTGGTGGCCTTTTAGCAGGCTATGGAACATATGCTGGTCCAAATGGAGTCGACAACACACCCGCTGCCAGCATGCTCGTGACAGGACCTCCTTCAAAGGGCATTATTGCTTGTTCATATATTTTGGTCGCCTTCTTCGCTGCGACTTGGGGCCCCGTCAGCTGGACCTATGCTAGCGAGCTCTTTCCTTTGCATCTTCGGGGCCGAGCTGTGGCACTTTGCACAAGCGCTAACTGGGCAACCAATTTTGCCCTTAGTTATTTTGTCCCGCCAGCTTTTGTCAACATCCGTTGGAAGACATACATCGTTTTCGGCATCTTTTGCTTTACCATGGCTATCCATTCATACCTCGCATTCCCTGAGACCGCTAAAAAAACTCTCGAGGAAGTTGAAGCAATTTTTGCTGAACGAAATGCACTTCCATTCATTGGACGCAAGGCATGGAAGTCCAAAGGCATAGGTGAATTTCTGGATCCTCTGGATGGTCAAGAGCCCGAACCGAAACAGATTGTTGGCAAAAATAGCAATGAGCATGCTGCGGATGCAAAGTTAGTGGAAGCAGGAATCTGAGGATGGAATCTTTGGTTTGGCAATCGCAATGTTATGGGAGGAAATGCCTGCACAATGTCGCCCGGCTAATCTGATGAAATATCTTATTTGTGTTTCCTTTCTACTTTTCTACGTATTAAGCAGCTATTACGGCAGCGTTAGTGAGCAATTCTTTTACCTCCAAATGAAGGTGTATCTTTCGTTTGATCAAGCCTCCACATCCGCACTTGGTTCCCTCATTCTGACTAACTGGATGGTGAGTTTTGAAATTTCTGTCATTGGAATCAAAATTACAGAGAGATGTTTCTAGCGTGGAACTTTATGTAGAATAACTGTCCGGTTTATATAGAAAGAGAAATTGATGTAAAGTTGCACATGCCTAGTCAATTTCATAGTTACGGGGATATTCGATTAAAATGTTACTAGATTAAAAATGAACTTTGGAAAAGGTAAAAAAAAAGCAAACGGAATAGAAAAGAGAAAAAAAAAGAAAATTTCCCAACAACTTGATTATAATGACAAATTACCCGTTCTGATTCTTTTGAATAACGGTAAACAAAAGATCGAGTATAGTAGCTAATGACACATTATTTCAGGACTTGGCCAGGAAGATTCATCTCAATCTTGGCTACGGCTCCATTACCCGTTGCCCAAATTGTCTCAAAGTCCTCTCCCGTCCAGACAAAGTTTTGAGTGTTGAAGCCAGTCTGGACGCGCAAGATCAAGCGGCCACTAGGGTCAATTACATCAATACCTGCACCCGTTGCTGTCAAAATATATCCGTTTCTCGCAACGCGCACTCCATCCGTAGCTCCGTTGCCGGCCCTGTACAGGACCCGCTGGCGAATCGGGTAGGTGAAGTCATCAGACAGCTCATATTCATAGATGGTTCGTCGTCCTGCTGAGTTCCAAGTGTCCTTCTTTCCACGATCTTTGGGAGAATCAGACCCAGAATAAGCACCTATACGTTGCGATGTATTAGCCTCGCGTTCCTCTGAAATGTTCGCGGATACTACTTACCACTGTCTCCAAGGTACAGAAACTTGCCGTCAGGGCTGAACCCAATGCCATCAGGTTGTTCCAACAACTCATCTACGATGTATGTGGCCTTCGTTTTGGGGTCGAACCTCCAAGTCGCTGTGTTCAATTGAGGAGCTGTATCACTGATACCCCCGTACCAGGAATAGTCTAGAGAAAATTCGTTAGGCAACGGCAACCATATGGAAGTCATGATCAAGTGACTTACTCGGGTCAGTAAACCAAACGTCCTTAGTGATAGGATGGACAGCCAAGTCATCGATAGTGTTAAAGTAATAGCCGAAGTAGTTGTTTAGCCAGAGTTTGACCTGGTTGGTTTCAGGGTCCCACGTCTGCAGAGAAGGCTTGAATTCCAAACCAGACGTAGTGTTTCCACCAGAAGCTCCAAACCATACCAAGCCATCACTGTAGTACGCTCCATTGGGGACATACACAGGGGGGTCGGTAATGAATTCAGAAAGGATAGGAGGGTTGGCGCTCAGGTCAACAGACAACAGTGGCAATTGATCCACTGCTAGCTCAGCAAAGACCAATCTGTTTTGTGTTGGTATATATACCGGAGCTTCATGAACGGCTTTGCTCACGTTGAACATTGTCTCAACGGAGGGTCGGGGCCCCAAAATTTCCAACCCCCTCTCACGATCAAATACCACAAACGAGGCATTATGGATGAGGTCCCATGATTGGTCGTCCGGGTTTGTGATCCGAACTGAATCCAAGGTCATTGTTGACTCGTCAGATGTATCACGTTCGAAATGATAACTATAAATAGGTTGTTAGCAAGTGAACCACCGCAACTATCGGCAACTTCACCTACGGCATGACAGCGGCGTAATCATTGACACAGACTACGTTTCTTGGGCCACATCGCTCTACCAATGAGCTCTCAGAAGATGTCTTTTCAACGGTACCCATTACAGCCATCACACTCTGCGCACAATTCATCAAGGCGCGAACACTTAATGGGGCCATGGTGGCGATGATTATCGATGCCTTTCCTCTCTTTGGCGGGTTGAAATGGCGTTAAATTCAAGGGACCCGAGACTGGTTAAATCATCAGTGCCAGGGTCAAGCAGGAACGGTCTAAGGCAAGACCGCATTAGGTAAACGCTGTGGGGTAAACGACGTTTCTCCATTACCTGATATAGTAATTTGAGATGGTCTCCACCGGAGTTCGATTACTCATTTAATTAGAATACGGTTCCAGAAAACTCGCACTGTAACAAGCTTGGACTTCTAAACGGGGACTAGCATCTACGGAAATGACTGGTCGTGATAAGATACCAGCGGACTGGTTGGTCGGTCTAGATTACTCCGCGTCCTGCCAATTGTTGCTTCATACTACAGTAAATGGTAAAACACCTATAGAAAAGCTGGATCTACACCACGATACTGCTTTGACAAGATATCTATGGATACTTCCTTGATTACCCCGCAACCTTGGAGGGTCCGGTTGGGTAGACAATGAGGAGTAGCTTAAGAAACAAGAAATGAAACTGATTCACTGTTGGGACAATTGCATTATAAATACCCCCCTAGCCTTGCTTCATGAAATAGATGGACCAGATTGCTTCTGCGCCTGGATTCCTCATTCAAAAATACTTCACCATGGCTAATATCATTCCAAGCCCTGAAATATATGGTGCCGGTTCCTTCATCGACAAGGATCCCCTTCCAATCCCTGAAGATGCCCGCCGCATCTTCAAGTTGTTGGCTCAGGCCACTCCAGGATTCACCAAGGATCATAAGCAGTGGGACACGGTAAGCTTCGAAGGTAGTCCAGAGCCAATCGCCCCTGGACCTATCAAAGCTCCCACAGTTGCAGCCGCACTGCATGCAATGTGTGGCATCGTTGGAAACGAAATTATAAACGATCGGGACGGGGAAAATACTAGCCAGCGCGTGGCCATCAACACAGACCATGCCGCACTCTGGCTTGAAACAGTTGGTTTCGTCAAGTTCAACGGAATGGATATACCGGAGATGATGAAAACTGGCAAACTCAGCACGGTATACAAAACCGACTTTGAGAAAGGAGCCATTTCCGCTCCCCTTTGCGGCCGGACTACCGCGAACTATCCGACCAACACGCCTGGTGTCTGGTATCAGCTTCATGGATCCCTGAATGCTGTTCCGGTTCTCAAGGCTATCGGATTGGACCCTGAAATGCCCTGCAACACAGACCAAGAGGCATATGATATTATCAGCAAGCAAGTCCAGCAATTTGGCGCTGATGAGCTGGAGATGAAATGGTTAAACTGGGTCTCTGTGGAAACATTGTTTACACGCCACAGGGATGGCGCGAGACTGAGATGAGCAAACAACTGTCTCGGTATCCGTTGGTCAACTACAAGCTCCAGTCATACGCTATACCGGCCCCTCCAGCTCCTGTCCCGCGTCTTTCTTCCGACAGGCGTCCCTTGGCGGGGGTTAAAGTGGTGGAACTGGTGCGGATCATCGCTGGACCAGTAATCGGGACTACCCTTGCAGCACTTGGGGCGGATGTCATTCGTGTCAACTGCAGCCGGCTCCCTGATCTCAATGTAGGTGTACTCTGTATTCCCGAAGATGGCTCATAAACCAGCTAACAAAAGCCTGGATTCAGTCGCTCCAACTTACTCTCAACGCGGGAGTCCGAGCAATCGACATTGATCTGACAAATGACGAAGATCTACAAAGATTGATGAAACTTGTTCAGGACGCCGATATCTTTGTTCAAGGCTACCGTCCCGGTGTCATCGCTAAAAGGGGCCTAAGCCATCCCGACCTCTTAGAAATGGCCGGGAAACGAGGGAAAGGCATTGTATACGTCGAGGAAAACTGCTATGGGCCGGATGGTTCCTTCAGCGCTCGGCCCGGGTGGCAGCAGGTGGGAGATGCTGCATCGGGTACGTCATATGTGACGGCCCGAGCGATGGGCCACACTGATGGCAGAGGAATTCTTCCTGCGATGCCGATCCCCGATATGATGACTGGGCTGATAGGAGCGCTGGGTGCGTTGATGTCCATTCGAGACCGTGCGCGAAACGGGGGCTCATATCATGTTTTTGCCTCTCTTGTTGCGGCAGCGGCATATCCATTGGACCCCGAGGTCGGCTTGTATTCTCCGGATTTGGTGAAGAAGGTTGATGAGAAATTCAAATGGGAATCGATGGATCCATCCCTTTTCGTCTTTGAACTTTTGGATGTGGTGATCAGGGGTTGGAAAAGGGAGTTTTCGGATAATATCTATTCTCGTGATTCACCCTTTATTACAACGCTCAAGGGGAGAGTGGGGTACCTTTGACTTGCTCAAGCCCGTGGTCAATTTGGGGGATGAGGGGGTGACGCCACGGTGGCTTACTGCTCCGGTACCGCACTGTTAGCATGATTCTGCCAGCATCTCGTGGATCTCCTGACCACATCATGCAGGGTGCATATGAGGTAGACGTGTGGTATGCAGGTTATTCTCTGGCCTTGTTTTCCCACGAACTCCAAAGCTTGATTTCCTATGAAACCACGTGTACCTAGGGAACCGGAATGGGGAATGGCGCGGCCACATTAGATCACCCTGTACGGAGGAATGGGCAAGTTATGGAGTATTGATTAGCAGATATGTATCACCACCAGCTCCACTATTTCATTGAACATCCAATAGTGTGGCATATGGTGTGAAAAGTGGACTATTTTAAGCGGGACTCGGTATCAGCCGGAGCGTAGACCAGGACGTCCAGAACGCACTTGGCAGTCTCACGTCCCACGGTTTTCGCACCCCATTAACTCCGATTTGAGTAATTCGCTATCTCCGTTCTCCCTGAGACCCTGTATTTTCACTCGAGTGAATGAAGATGTCCCATAGAAGTCCCGGGTGCGGGACTCCGAGAGTCCGCGTTGACGAGTATCCGCGCAATCCCGGCACTAGAAGAAACAGGGAATTTTCCTCCGCTCCCCTTTCATGCGTTTCTTTGCCGCCTAGATTTACGCGAAACTGCCCGTATTAAAAAACTATCGCTTAGTTTAACCGTTGCTTATGCCTAAATATAGCGCCTGTCGTTACATGATTACATTACCCAGGGTCCACGTTGGTATGATCTTGATTATCAACCGGTGACGCCGTTTTCTCCTTTCTCATAACCCCAACCTGTCACTCGTTTTTCATGGCTGGGTGTTCCGGTAGACTTGGAAATGCGTCTACCCCTGAGAGTTTCATCTCTCTGGGTTTTGTTTCTCGCTGAACTGGTCTCTGCCACGGAATACATCACAACTTCTGCATTGGAATTATGTCAAGCCAACTCCGCCATCAGCGTAAGCTACTTTACCGCCAAATTATCACGAACTGGCGAGCTTGATCTCGCTTTTGTTGGAGATGTGTCTATCTCCGGTAAAATCACCGCCGATATCCAGCTGTTGGTGTATGGCTACATGGCTGTCAATGAGACCATCAATCTTTGTTCACTAGGGGTGGCTAGTCTCTGTCCGATCTCATCCGGCTCTCTTGATATCCCGCAGGCTTCCGTGAACATTTCCGACATTCTTTCCGACATTCCCTGTTTGTTGCACTGCCTCCGATCTGACTAATCTCCCAAGGCTAATGATTCCTGTAGGGATTGGATACACGGTGCCCGACCTAGACGCTACAATCGTCATCTACGTGAAGAATGAAACCACGGGAGGCAATATCGCATGTCTATCAGCTGATCTTTCCAACGGTCATACCGTTGATCAACCCGCAGTCTCATGGGTTCTCGCAGTCATCGCCGGCCTGGGTCTCTGTGGATCCGCAGTCTCCTACATTAGAGGCCACCTGAACACCGCCGCACACCTATCTTTCTACTCGCTAGCTCTTCTCGAGTTAATGCAATCACAGGCAACAATCGGCCTCAGCTCCGTCAATCTTCCACCTATTGCACAGTCATGGACACAGATGTTCCAGTGGAGTATCGGAATCTTACATGTTGGCTTTCTACAGACCCTCTGCACCTGGTACCTGCGCGCAACGGGAGGCACACCGTCCGATATCATGACAGAAGCAAAAAGTGTCTCTGTGATTACGCAAAAACGCAGCCTTGTCGATGAAAACACACATATCTCAACAAATCTTCTCAAAAGAGCAACAACCGCCATGCCATCCACTACAACCACTTCAACCGGTACAGAAATCACCCTAAAGGGTATCCGCCGCATGGCCTACCGAGCCGGAATCGAACCCACCAATATTTTCATGACCAGCTATTCCGTGTTCATTTTCTTCGGGTGCATAACGATATTGATCGTCCTGGCTTTCAAATTCATATGTCAAGCCCTCGGGAAATCAAACAAGCTCCCCGACCGACTTCGATTCGTCGCAGCAAGCTTACAAACCACCAGCCGAGGAATTTTGCTCCGTTTCGTCACGCTCGTCACGCCGTCAGCAGCAGCGTTCTGCTTTTGGGAATTCACTCAACTCGATTCCGCCGGCGAACTTGTCCTAGCCATCTCATGGTGGGTTGGAATCACCATCTGTCTAGCATGGACGGCAGCCACAGCCATATTCCACATTCAAAAATCCCGAAAATCAGGCATCAGTGCCTCCTACGTTCTTTACTCAGGTATGGATAAACTAAGCCGGAAGCTGAGTTTCCTTCACGTTCACTACTCCGCGAACACCTATTACTTTTTCGCCATCGTACACCTCTACACCCAAGCCAAAGGCATCGTCACCGGAGCCAGTCAGCACGCTCCAAAAGCGCAGGCCGTCATTCTCTTGGCCATCGATTGTATCATGATGGGACTCGTCATATGGCTCCGCCCATACATGGATAAGAGCATGAATCGATTCGGAACCGCAACAGCCATCTTCGGCTTCCTGAATTCGATCTGTCTCCTGTTTTTCTCGGAAATCTTCACTGGGCCTGCAATGATGAACAGTGTTATTGGGGTTTTGTTTTGCCTCTACAATGCGATTTATATGCTTGTTCTGGTCACTTTCCTTATTATGTCTTTCGTCTACGCCTTTGTCCTCAAGGACCCTGAACGTCGATACCAACGCGTCAGTGACAACCGCGACTCGTTCATCGACTTGCATACCGCTGTTCCTGATGAGATAGAGGATTTGAGTGCCACTGCTCGTTCAGGTGAAGAGCCCAAACTTCCCCCACAGTCATCCTCGAGCCTCTTGCTCAATTCTCAAAATGGGGAGCACCCGAGGTCTCGTGATACATAGTCTCTTTTACACATATTTGCACATATTAGAAAACATTGCATATAATTTGATATTTCAAGAAAGATTGAAACGCAAGCCATCGATATTACGTAGACCTATATTAGAGAAATATAGATTCATTGTTATACTGTATTCGTGCACCTGCTGTCTAATATTCGAAGGATCTTGCGGTTACGAGAAATTGACAAGTCAACGTAGAAGACATCATATTGTTCAGACAGGAGAGTAGAAAGTAATATCTAGAAGTTTAAAGTACATATCCCAAAAAGCCGCGCGAGATGATATCATGCCATGACGCAGAAAGTACAAGAGAGATTTTGAGTCCACGTCAAAGCCGAGAACAATGAAAAAAAGCCTGATCTTCTATAGAAAGACAACAGTCTATGCTGTACCTGATCTCCATTATGGAATGGGTTGAGGCCCCGCCAGGCCAGATGAGGGTAAGGGGGGAAATAAATGTTACATGTGTCGGAGATGAGGCGGGTGGAGATCAGACCAGACGGTGATTAGTCTGGCGATGGGCTTATTTCTTGTTTCGGTCGGCCTGGGCCTTGACGTACTTGGCAATAAGCTCCTTCCTGTATGGCGAGAACTGGTCAGTATAAAGGACATTAGGAAAGAATGGGGTTAAAACGTACTGCACCTGCGGAGGAGCCTTCTCGTAGTGGCTGAACTCCATTTGGTATTCACCCTTGCCCTGGGTGGCCGCGCGGAGGTTGGAGCTGAAGCCGAACATGCCGTTCAAACTGCAGTCAGCATAGATGGTGAACTCATCAACACCGGTCTCAGTGTCGTTGATGGTGGCACCACGCTTGTTCAGCAGGGCGATAACATCACCCTGGAACTCGGACGGGGCGGTTACCACGGTCTTCATCAAAGGCTCCAGGATAGCGGGCTGACTCTCCATGAAAGCCTTGCGGAAGGCCTGTTGGGTGGCGTTCTTGAAGGCCATTTCGGAGGAATCAGTCATGTGAGTAGCACCGTCGTTGATGACCATGCGGGTACCCAGGACCTTGTGGCCAACGAGAGGACCCTTATCGGCAGAAAGGTTGAAACCCTTCTCACAGGCGTACAGGAACTTCTCAGAAATACTACCGCCGACAATCTGCTGCTCGAACTTGTTCTCCTCGAGAGTACCAGTGGGCTCCATCCATCCCATAACACGGGCGTAGTCACCAGCACCACCAGTCTGCTTCTTGAGCAAATGGTCGAACTCAACACGGTGACCAATGGTCTCACGGTAGGCGACCTGGGGCTGACCGGTCTCGCAGTCAACGCGGTACTCACGACGCATACGCTCAACGTAGATGTCCAAGTGAAGCTCACCCATTCCGGAGATAATGGTCTGTTCGCTTTCGTTATCGTAGGTCACACGGAAAGTAGGATCCTCTCGCTGGAAACGGGCCATGGCCTTGGAGAAGTTGGCAGCATCCTTGCTCTGCTTGGGCTTGATGGAAAGAGAAATGACGGGCTCAGGAACGAACATGGAAGACATGCTGTAGCCGAGCTGTCCATCAGTGAAGGTATCACCGGAGGCACATTCAACACCAAACACAGCACAAATCTCACCAGCACCAATCTCGTTGACCTCCTCCATCTCGTTGGAGTGCATACGCACAATACGGGGAATCTTGACCTTCTTGTTGTTGCGGGCGTTGAACACGTTGGCGCTCTTGCGGAGAGTACCCTGGTACACACGAATGTAGGTCAACTGACCGAAGTTGCTCTCTTCCAGCTTAAAGGCCAGACCGACGAAGGGAAGGGAGTTATAGGGAACAAGCTTGACGGAAGCCTCATTGCGCTTCTGGTCAAGGGCAAGGTTCTCCACCTCCGCGGGGTTGGGAAGGAAGTCAATAACACCATCAAGCATGGGCTGGACAGACTTGTTGGCCAGGGCGGATCCCATGAAGACAGGAGTGAACTTAAGACCAATAGTGGCGCGACGAATAGCACTGCGAATCTGGTCCTCGTTGGGCTCAATCTCGTCGAGGAAGAGCTCAGCCATCTCGTCATCGACATCAGCAAGAGTCTCAATGAGCATGGCTCTGCGCTCAATGGCAATATCCTTGACCTTGTCGGGGATTTCATCGGTCTCCTTGAGGGTCTCACCGCTCTCACCAACGTTATAGATGGCCTTCATGCGGATCAGATCCACAACACCCTCAAACTCATCCTCGGCACCAATGGGGACCTGAACGGCAGCGGCCGGGATCTTGAGCTTAGAGTTGATCTGGTCAACCGCCTTGAAGGGGTTGGCACCCATACGGTCCATCTTGTTAACGAAGGAAATACGGGGGACATTGTAACGACGCATCTGACGGTCAACGGTGATGGTCTGGGACTGGACACCAGAAACGGCACACAGAATCATGACGGCTCCATCCAGAACGCGCAGCGCTCTCTCGACCTCGATTGTGAAATCAATGTGACCAGGGGTATCAATCAAGTTAATGTGGTACTTCTGATCCTGTCCCTCCTTGTCCTTCTTGACCCAGTCACAGAAGGTGGCAGCAGACTGGATAGTAATACCCTTCTCACGCTCCAAATCCATGGAGTCCATCTTGGCACCGACACTGTCACGTCCACGGACCTCGTGAATGGCCTTGATACGACCGGTGTAGAACAGAACACGCTCGGTACAAGTAGTCTTACCACTGTCGATATGGGCCTATCGTAGAAAGGTTGTTAGACGCTGTAATGAACAACAGAAAGTGGCTGAGATAGTATATACCGCAATACCAATGTTGCGAACTTTATCCAAACGAGCAGCCTCCACGGGGTCGAGGTTGTCGATAATGGCGGCTTGCGACAGGGTGTCCGGGCTGGCGGCGGCGGCCTCAAGACTATGAAACAAAGAACAAAGATTAGAGTATAGTCGGGATAGAGTAGAGTTAGAAACTTACACCGCAGACGCAGTAGCGGAGGCATTGCGTCGTTGCTCCCATGTCTTCAAAACCGACTGATAAGCCGGCGCGACACCGGAAGACCGCAAAGCGGCCGTGGATGCGCATCGCGACTGAAGAAGGCCCTGGGACTGGAAACGAGAGGATCTGGCCAGGCCAGACACCGCACGGTACTGCAACCGTGCAAGAGAAGGAGACCTCATGGCGGTAATCAATTCAAAATAGAATTGATCGAATCAAGACAGATTGACCAGCGCTTGTTTTTTCAAGGAAAAAAAGTTCGGGGAAGCCAGGAACGCAACACGTGACCGCTGGCCTGTCAGGGACCGCGCATTACATGCCCTAGTATTTTCACCATGAAGGCATGTAAACCAGATTATATGTGCGATTCTGCATGTGGGAGATGCTACTGTATGTGAAGGAAGATCGGCAGGTTCGTCTTCCAAAGCCATGGACCACGTAGAGATCAATAGAGTTGAATTGATTCAGTATAGAGACCGCATTTCTGGTCCCGAGACTATTGTACAAGAAAAAACCCAAGCGCCGCAATAATGTCCCAAAATACATCTGGACTAACACATATGCAAAGTTATAGGCAGAGGCGGAAATCGAAGGTATCAAAGTCATGCGTGCCGAAGAAAGAACGAAGCAAAAGGCATCCATCCACTCTATTTGCCCTGTCGCTGCTTGTGCTTGGCGTTTTTCGAGCTGAAAGAAATGTATCAGTAGGTGAAACAATCGTACAATCTCAATTGGGAATTTATAGATCATACCAAATGATGAAGACGCGGTTCTTCCGACGCACGGGCTGGACAATTGAAGTCAGTATCTAGACATGTATCCCTTCGGGAGTCCGCTAAAAAATCCCAGCAGAACTGAATATGCAATTCAATCATACCTTGCAGCCATCACACAGGCGCTTCACTGAAGACCGAGTCTTCATTCCCCGAATCTGAAGCTGCCGGGAGGTGCCAACGGCGGCGGTGACAGCATTACCAGTCTGTGATTGAGCGCGCAGCCTCGTGAGGCCATTCTGGACCATGTGCGAAAGAGGGCGAACAGATGCGACCCCAGAGAATGAACGACGGGCGACGGAGGGGAGGAGCTGGCGGAGAGCACCGGGGGCGCGGAGGACGGTTCGGAGAGAGAACATGATGGATGTTCTGATCTTTCCTCGGGAGGAGAAGGAATTTGTCAAAGACTCGAAGCCTCTTTTGTCGTTCTGAGAAATGGACAGCTGAATGCAAGTGGTTGTCGCTGGCTTTGCTCCCGGGGTTCTCGCTCTTGATATGCTTGGAAGATTGTTGCCGGAGGTTGTGTTTTGCCGGGCCGATCCCGCTCCGATGTTGATTGGTGGGTTTGCAACAATACTAATCGACAGTACTATTTTACATATGGGTCAACCTCGAAATACATGAAAGTATTAATAAAGTGTTAATTGACACAGAAAAAGGCTATCATACAGTCCAAGTCAATTCTCCATAGTCTATATATGCTCAGAACCCAACGCCAAATGAAGTACAGAGACGGAGTTGCACTTTTAAGCCGCTGAAAAAGAAAGAAAGAAAACACAGTTCATCATATCCCGGTATGTCTCCAACCAATATATACCAAAAAGCATCATAGCGTCATATGAATCCATTACGAGCGAAGGAAGGTCTGGTATGTAGGGGAATCGGTGTGCTCGCTGAAGGGGTAGCCCAGGTCGCGAAGGAACGACTCGAGCTCATCCTTCTCTGTAGTGGGGCACTGGATACCACACAGAACTTTGCCGACATCGCCGCCGTAGTTGCGGTAGTGGAAGAGGGAGATGTTCTGGTTGGGACGGAGAGTGGTCAGGAACTTGGCCAAGGCACCTGGTCGCTCGGGAAACTCGAACATGAAGAGACGCTCGTCCGCCACGCCGGAGCGACCTCCAACAAGGAAGCGAACGTGGCGCTTCACAAGCTCATCATCGCTGAGGTCCTGAACTGACATTCCTGAATTCTCCAGTTCTTCCATGATCTTCGCCAAGTCATCCCGGCCAGTCGAAGCAGATAGTTGAATGCCCATAAGGACATCGGCAACGTGCTCCTGTGCAAATCGGTAACTGAAGGCGGTCACGGAGTGAGGCAGGATCACCTCGATGAGCTTAGCAAAGGCACCAGGTGTCTCGGGGATCTTGACGCTCAGCAGAGCCTCCTTCTTCTCGCCGAGTGCAGCCCGCTCGGCCACAAAGCGGAGACGGTCAAAGTCCATGTTAGCGCCGGAGGTGATGGCAATCAGCTCACGGTTGGTATCGGGGCTAGGGTTGTTGGCAACATATTTCTTGAGACCGGCGAGGGAAAGAGCACCGGCAGGTTCGACGACGGTTCGGGTGTCCTCAAATGCATCCTTAATGGCAGCACAGATCTCATCGGTGGAGACCTGAACAATCTCATCGATCACATCGCGGCTAACACGGTAGGTTTCCTCACCAACGGACTTGACCGCGGCACCATCAGCAAAGAGGCCAACTTCCTTCAGGAAAACCCGTGTGCCCTCATCCAATGACTGAGCCATGGCGTTGGCATCGTAGGCCTCCACACCAATCACCTTGACATGAGGCGCAATGCGCTTCATATAAACACCAATACCAGCAATCAGACCACCGCCACCAACACCACAGAAGACTGCTTCCAGCTTATCCAAGTTCGCCTGGCGCAGCAGCTCCATTCCAATGGTACCTTGACCAGCAATAACGTACGGGTCATCGAATGGCGGGATATTGGTCAAGCCGTGTTGCTTCTCCAATCGGTGGGCCTCGTCCTTGGCCGCGTCGAAGTCATTCCCGTGAAGAACCACGCTTCCACCAAGACGAGCGACATTGCGGTGCTTAATAGCCGGAGTGCCTGAGGGCATGACAATAGTCGCGGGAATCTTGAGCTTGCGGGCAGAGTAAGCGACACCCTGCGCATGGTTTCCAGCCGAGCATGCAACCACACCCTTCCACCGCTGCTCGGCGTTCAGGTGAGCCATTTTGTTGTAAGCGCCACGGAGCTTGAAGCTGAAGACCGGTAGCAAATCCTCACGCTTAAGAAGAACTCGGCTCTCGAGTCGGTTGCTCAAGTTGACGGCATGGTGGAGGGGGGTTTCGTCGAGAACATCGTAAACGCGGGATGTCAAGATCAGGCGGAGATACTAGATACCATATGTCAGAAATGGGAGGAAACAGCGGGCAACTGAAGTAGTTCTCACATCAGGGTAGCCATTGGGAAGTAGGCAAGATTCAGGAATTCCCCAGTCTGGGGGCACTCCAGGGAAACGTGGGTTGCGCTCTGAGGGAGGCGTGGGAGCGGCGGTGTATTCGGTCAAAGCGAAACCATTCATTTTGGGAGGGGTGACTGGTGTCGTAACGCCATTGGCGAGAGGTTGGTCAGACATGTTGATCCTGAGAGAGATTGACCAATCTGAGAATCCTCGACAAGAAAGTTCAATGACTCAGAGGAGGGGGTTTGAAGTCCAGGGAAATTCTTTGGTCTCTGACTCTTTTTTCCCGCGGGGGGAGCGGCATCGGACCTTATGTCATCAACGCCGGTCCACAGCCCTAATCATAATATGACTACAGGGTATTCAATAAGTCTAAGATTATTTGCTAGGATATATGAAGAATCTCTACGTTCATTAATGCATTGTTTAGCTATAGCGGGGTATGTTTGGAGATTGTGGTGTGAGGAATGTATGTGTCGAATATATTCAAAGGTGGCGGTCAGCGGAGATGCGATGGCGACATTTGCATAGATTTTATTATCGATTGTTGATTTTTTAATCATAGCTCCCAGACTTCCTAGCCTAGCCTAGTCCTATTTGCTAATTACAATTAGATATGGAAATCTAATATTGATTTTCAAATATTGACCCATTTGCCAAATAGCCCTTTAAGTCCAGTATACAGATTGTCTGATAGGCTCATAAAATGCGGCGGAAGAAAAACTCCTTGGCAAAAACCTCGCGACGTCATGCTGCACTGAACACCTCTCGCGTGCTCCAGATAACCACCATCACCTAGCTTCAATCGAGTCCGGAACTAAGTTAGACGTCATTCGACCACTCCGATCGCTATTTGCAACACTAAAATCGCCCTGCAAACCGTCCGATCCAAGCTCCTACGATCCCAACCATCGGGCCATCCAGCTCTACTGATTTGTACAATTATCCGCCACAATGAGTCGCGAACCCCTTCCGTCCTCAATGGATACTGCAGAGAGCAGCCTGTACGTGAAAATCTCATTTTACACCAAGCTCAGCAACAAAGCAGGAGACACTACCTTGGAAGAACATGTGAGGGAGCGGAGACCAGTCCACTAACACCGATATTCTCACCAGCCAATTCCGCGAGGAAAGCGGCATGCAGAAATTTACCAGACGTCTTAAAGAAGAGCCCTTGGTTCCACTAGGTATGTCTACGAACCACCGCGATCCTACCTTCAAGCTCGTCAAGGCACGAAGTACTAACCCATCCCTCCATTGCCATAGGATGCGCCGCCACATGTTACGCCCTCTACCGCGCCTACCGATCCATGAAAGCCGGCGACTCCGCTGAGATGAACCGCATGTTCCGCGCCCGTATCTTTGCCCAGGCATTCACACTAGTCGCTCTGGTGGCAGGTGGTATGTACTTCAAGACCGAGCGCCAGCAGCGCCGCGAATTCGAGCAGGCTGTGGAGGAGCGTAAGTCACAAGAGAAGCGCGATGCTTGGTTGCGGGAGTTGGAGATCCGTGACAAGGAGGACCGTGAGTGGCGTGAGCGTCATGCTGCTATCGAGGCTGCGGCGAAGGAGGCTGGACAGAAGCCCCAGCAGCATGATGCCGCTCGCGCGTCGATTGAGCCGGCAGATGAGAAGAAGGTTAGTGTTTTGGATGCCGTGAGGGTTTTGCTAGCGAAGCGAAACTAAGATAATCCTTGCACGTGTAAAATCCTATGACAAGTCGTAGTGATTGATCTGTATTATTTTTGTATATAGCTACTCCAATCTCCACCAGCATTTGACATTTCTAGGTTTACTCTGAAGTGGCATTGGTCACATTGCATAATTAACATGATGTGTTTAAATCATATTTACGTTATTTTTTTGAGTTTTCAGGCTGTTTGTCATGGTCAAATTGCATGTGGGACGGTGTCTGGCGCGGGCGTGACGGGACATTGTCCTCCACTGTAGCTTCTCGCCCCTCTGATATGTGGGCTGATCAGCCGTGTTAAAATATCACGGGTTGACAACAGTTAAGATGCACTAGCGTCTCTCGCAGTCGGACAAACTGGAGTATGATCGACCCGATTGTAGTAATCTTTTCGCCGATTCTACCTCGGACTCAGGTGAGCATGTGAGATCGACACTTTAGCGTCATAGACTCACCCCAACATGCTTTAGTAGTTCTTGTTTACCAGCAACTTGGCCCTAAAAATGAGTTTTCAAACTAGCGCACAGTTAGAGGAGGTGCTTCAATTACCCCAGATAAGCGAATGCTTCATCAATAGGAAGCTTGGGGACAACATAGACAAAGTGTAGACTGGCGGGGTGCTTTCCTGATGGATCCCCCGGAACGCACCCGTGGAGGCGCTAAAACTTTGATAGTCCGGGACCCAAAAGCCCTGGCAAGAACCCCTGTCGGAATTCGTGCTCCACTATTCTCGGGTTCGTTCCTTTGTCGAGACCATGCAGGGTCTCTCGGGCTCCCCGGTACCTTACCTAGGCATCAATATCACACTATGACGTCTGGCCACACTAGTGAACGGCCTCGGTTTATTGAAATTTGCGTTAGCGTAAAGTTAAGCCCAACAATTTACTATTCCCTATATAAGCTTTAGATCTCCCCCGCTGGGTCTGAAGTGGATCTTGCTCTTTTCTCTTTCACATGAATATTGTTTACTGCAACGCGCGAGACACATTCAACTCTATTTGACTTGCAATCTATCCACGCGAACAAGCACTTGGAAACTGAACAGAAATTCCCGCATTCCAGCACCCAAGTACACACACATCTATACAATATGTTGTCCTGGGTCTACCCTATCCGGATCGTCCAGGCTATCTTTGCTCTGGCGACCATCGGTCTCACTGCATACGGTTCGTCGCGCACACAACACAGCATCTAGCTATGAAGAAAGCTAACAGTAGTTAGTCATCGGATCTCTATATTCCGAATGGTCCTTCTCCAATGTGATTTACTTCATGCTCTTCAATGGCTGCTGGACAGCCGTCGTCGCCGTTCCCTACCTAGGCCTCGCTCCACTCTGGCTCCCACGCATCTCACACGAATTCGTCATCCCCGCCGTCGAGCTGATTACCATGGGACTCTGGCTCAGTGGTTGGATTGCCATGGCTGCGATGATCCCCCACCCGAGCGAGTGCACCTACTCCAGCTGCTACGCCCTTGAAGCGCAGATTGTTGTTGCGGCTGTTGAATGGTAAGAGAAACACTGAGAAACAGACTTATGAAGAGGGAGTTTCTGACTTTAATGATAGGGCTCTTTTCTTATTTACGAATGTCTATGCTATTATGGACGTTAAGAACTCGAAGAGTAACCACAGGGCTCGTGAGCAGCAGGATCAGCAGCCTGAGACCGCTCAAGTAGATGCTGTCGAGAGTGTTTAAAGTATATGATGATCATCATTTCGCTTTGGCTCACCTACTCTGATGGCTTCAATGTTTTATGAAAAATCGGTGTGGCATTGGAGCGAACACGAATATACGATACGATGGGTTGTTTAATGGGACATGTGGGGAACTAACATACCGTTCCCGTGGGGCTTTGCCTTTTTTATATTATCATAGCATATAATACTTAACATAATGTAATGGATGTTGATGTCGAAACTAGTTCGCCATTTTATACTTTACGAATCCTTCCTATGCCTTGAAAAGAGATCGTAAGAGCCTATCGCATGGCAGTATTCCTGATAAATGCTTGAAGAAACAATAAATACGCACTTGCCTAGATACTGTGGTAACATAATATATTCCAGGGCTTCTCATAACTTCAGGGTCCTCAGAGTAGACACCATGGAATTCGTCACATTCTAGCCTTTGTTTCATCTAATTATACCCGGTAAATTTTTCTTTGAAAAAAGAGAGCCTTCTATTGAGTGCGGAATCCTCCTCCGCCTTCTTTTCCTTGTTAATGGACTTAGCTCATGGATGTGTTGAAATAGTCACTGATCGAACTGAGCCTCCATTCTCAGTCATGATGAAGGTTCGCTTTGTAGTGGGGCTTTGGTATTATGACATTATAACTCCCCTATCTCATCTAGACCTTAAATAGCGTACAAAATAGATGGAGTAGCGGGTATTCACTGAATTGCATGACTCTTCATGGTGATTACCACCCTTCAGGTCGACACGAATGGTTAAGAGAAAAATACAACATTCCTTGACTTAGTACGCGGGGCTGGAAGTCGAAATACAGTCAATGAGTTTAGTGGCTTGGCATGAGTCGAGGATAGTTATAAGGCAACCAGCATGCTCCCAATGTTGACCTCCTTCCCTCCACTCAATGAAGTTTTAACCATGGAAACCCCTCTAGTAGCCATTGTCACTGGTGCAGTAAGTCTTCTGCTCTTGCAACAGGTCACTTTTGACCATCTCTCTAGAACCGAGGCATCGGCCGTGCCATCTGTGCTGCGCTGGTTCAGCAGTTTCCAGGTCCCCTGGTTCTGTACACAGCCTCTCGTTCGGGGAACTCTATTGACTTGAGTGGCCTGTCTATTCCCCCAGCCGTGCAAATCCGTCCTGCTCAGCTGTCCCTCACCGACAAAGCCAGTATAACCGCCCTCAGCACGAGGATTGGCAACGAGCACAAGAGCTGCGACATTCTTATCAACAATGCCGGGCTCTACTATTTCCAGGAGAATATCACCGCTGCACAACGTCAAGAGACTCTTGACGTGAACTATCGCGGTACCCTTGATGTAAATTTCTGGATCTTCCCTCCCCTCCTCCTCGCTGCCACCAACTAACTATTCTAGGTCTGTCAAGCTTTCTTACCCATCATGCGCAGGGGCGGCCGCATCGTCAACGTTTCCTCCCAATCTGGCCAACTCAAATACTTCCATCCTCACTTGCAGGCGCGATTCTCGAATCCCGATCTCACCTTCGCCGAGCTAGATGCTCTGGTATGCGAGTACATCGTACGTTACTTCGACTCTTAATCTCTTTCTAGTCTGCTATTAACAGCACATTTCTAGCGCTCAGCAGACCAGCACACTGAGACCGCGTCTGGCTGGCCCCCCTTAGCCTACTTCACAAGCAAGGCAGCTCTGAACGCCGCAACTCGCATTATGGCCCGCGAAAATCCTGACCTGCTGATCAATTGCTGCTGCCCTGGGTGGGTCGGCACACCGCTGGGTGCGCAGGCAGGCCAGCCGCCAAAATCCGTTGGTAAGTGCGGGGTTTTCTCTCCCGCAGACGTATCACTCACTATTTTAATAGAAAAAGGAGCCAGAATACCGCTGCGATTGGCGGTTGGTGATATTGGACGGGTTAGTGGCCGGTATTGGGCGAACAATTCGGTGGCGAGTACAGGAGATGGACAAGTTCGGGACTGGTAGCAGTCTTGCATTTCAAAAACGAGGTTACATATAGGCGATTTAAGCCTTTGAAATTTGAACAGACCATCGGCGTTGATTGTTCGATAATGGAGAACTTTGTAACAAATTGCCGTTTTCTCGAAAGCACTTGGAGAAACCGTGTATTTGATCTAATATTATCTCCAGAACAAAAGTCCCCATTTATTGAGATCTCAAAACCTTGGAAGTACTCATTTCACTTCAGAACTCTTTCTGTGGTAATTCAGGAGAGAGACTGCATCACCTGATAATATCCTACACAGAAAGACGCGGAGGAAATTCAGACACCTCACGCCCCGCCGGCAGCGGCCGAGACGTTGCACCGTTTATACTGTACATCACTCTCAGTAAAGTAATTTCCACACCGGATTCCGATTCCACTTACCGCCATAAAAACCGAGCATACTAAGCTTGCGGCAGCAGCCGCATATACGCAAATAAAACTTTCCCCAAAAATCAGTATCTCCTCTACCAGGAATGAAAATCAACGACACTTACATATCTTGCCATGCGGACACGATAATAGCAAGGGCTTGCTCACGCAGAGTCTCAGATAGCGAAGAGAGCAGCTGGCCACTGGTTCCAGAAACGATCTGTCTAACTTGGGATTGCGGGTATTGCGGGAGCAGGGCGAACAGGTCATTGGACGCGATATTGACGAATACGGCGCCACTGATTGACAAGCCCAGCGTCATGCCGCTCAGTTGGGCTGCACATTATGCGTTAGCTTAAATCTTGTAGGGGAGAAAATCGACGAACCCAGTAACATGAGAGTCAGGCCGTTGGGCGCATCAGCTGGGGCTACCACAGCCTGAATGACTGCAAACGCGGCCTGGGTATAGGCCCCAGCTCCAAGTCCGAGCACGATTTCAAGACCATATATCACACCTGATGGGGTATCTATATTGACAATGGTACCTGTTGGCTCAAGAGTTAGCACATTATCACAGGAAAAGCGCCTTCCACGCGCGACTTACTCATCAAAACAGCCGGGATTAGGGCAATTATACTGCCGCCCAGGTACCAGGGTTTGTAGTAACCAAAATGAGACATCATGGCCCCACTAGTCGGAATGGTAGTGATGAGCAGGAATATGAATGGTAGTAGGCGAACGGCAGATCTGATCGCGTTGTCTCCTTGGGTGAACTGGAAATAAATAGGAATGTAATAGACACTGATATAGGACACAGCGCCTACTGCCGCACAAGAAATAAAAAGTAAGACTGGTTCCTTCTGAGCAAACAGGTGGATTGGTAAAATGCGCTTCTCGATTGAGGTGGCGATTTTGAAGCCTTGTTGGAGACCGAAGATAATCCACAGGGCTCCGGAGACAACAAACAAAGCAATTGTCTGTCCGCTGCTCCACGGGTAAAGGGTCCCACCGAAGTTTATGGCCATAACCAGAGTGGTGAATGCTCCGACACTCAGTACAGTGCCCACCCAGTCGAAACTGGCCAGCTTCCGCCATCGCGAGGTTCCTGGTAGTGGGTCGTTAGATGGGATGACGAACAGATAGGTTGGCAGTAAAATGGCGCCAAACAACAGGTTGATGTAGAATGCCCAGCGCCAGGTATACAGCTCAAAGCCGCCACCGACAACAGGACCCAAAACTGTCCCAAGGCCCCAGACCAAGCCGCTGGAATCAATTGTCAGCGTACCCTCTGGTAATTCCCAGGTAGAGTGGGCTCACCTCAAGCTGAGATATTTCGGTCGTTCTTGGCTGGTAGTGTTCATGGAAATCAGAGAAAGCAAGCCGAAGTACATTCCATTACCTCCCGCACCAGCAAAGACTCGCCCAATAATCTCCGCGTCCATGTTAGGCGCCCCGCCACAGAGTGCAGAGGCTGCCATGAAGACGACAGTCGATACAATGAACACCCACTTGGCATCGAAAAGCGCATATAATTTCCCAAATGGCAGTACCATTGCCATCCCCCCAATCATAAATCTAGATTGAGCGGAACCTGTCAGCCGTGAACTTTCCTCTAATGCTCAGCGTTATCATCACCACATACCCTACCGACAACCATGGTAAGTCTTCGACGGCGTTGAAATCGTTGACAATTTTCTAAGAAGTCAGATGGAGTCTCGTCAGTGCTTGGCTCTCTCTTCTGTGAGGAATAGGGAGTATGTGTACTGGAGCGATGTTGGCAACAATTGTATTATCCAGAGAGTAAACAAAGATGGCTGTCAAGGTGCTGACCAGAAACACGAACCACTAACGCAGTTAGCAATTTTATTCTCTAATAATCTAGAGCAACCAAATTAACCTTGAAGCCAGTAATGTGCCGCTTTTCCTGCAAATGCGAATCTACCGACGAATCACTTGGGGTAAGCTTTTCGGCATCGCGAAGGAGCTCGGGACCAGACAACGTAGAGACTTGAGCCATAACGATGAATTAAAGTGGTCATATCTACTCAAGATTAATAGGACATGACATAGACCAAAACACTATATAGTCTAGAAATACTCAATGGCTCGTTATATTGAATCCAGGGGCCAATGGCAATTAGTCAACTCGGGCCAACTTCTTTCCGCGACAAAGCGCAGCAGACAAAGGATGCTACCCTGTCGGACCATTATTGAGGATTGGCCAGGATTCCATTGCTGCACGAAAGTTGCCGACTGTACGCCTGTCCGCTTTCATGATTCGTCAATTGCCCTATGGATGTA
This sequence comes from Penicillium sp. 91 TS-2023, assembly GCA_030710325.1. Taxonomy (NCBI): domain Eukaryota; kingdom Fungi; phylum Ascomycota; class Eurotiomycetes; order Eurotiales; family Aspergillaceae; genus Penicillium; species Penicillium sp. 91 TS-2023. Next base: position 4,490,696 of record JARWGP010000021.1, on the reverse strand, counting down.
GATCTTCGGCAGATCTACAGGCCGAGCTTGGGGAAGTCTCCGCCTTTACAAATGCAACCGCGGAGTCTTGGCGACTCTTGGCAATCCTATAAGCTACTTGATTTAATTTACTTGATGGAACATATCAGGCCGCGAGTGTGAGTGAGCCTGGTCATATGCATCCCGTCCATTGTGCAAGGGATCAATCACTTTGAACCTCTCTCATAAGGGTCATAATTAGCACGCTACAGACGCGCTCAAAATCAGTTTCACCATTGTATGCTTCGAGACTTCTACGACAGCACTCTAAAGATCCTCCTACGCCCGCAAGGTAAACTGAATCGAAATATCAGGCGCCACTTCGAATGCATCTTTCGTCTCTTTGTCAAATAAGCTATGTCTATCAGTGGCGACACTGGTATCTAATGCAACGAATAGTTGAAAAGGTTCAATCCCCTGTTACGCCTTTCTACGGGATGTTCGTTGATCAAGACTGTGCCATCAGTAGGCCGAAACCGAGATCTGGGGCTTTGATGAACCTTGGAAACCTTAAGTGGCCTGCCTGGCCTGATGAGACAAATTGGCATGGAAACGATCACATGATTATGCACTGCAAGATGGCGAATAGAGCGCAACGGCGGTAAGCATAAGCCTTAATTAACAAGTCAAGCACTGAGAATACCATTTCTCCAGATACGTCACGGTTGGTCAGTTTGGCTTTAAAATGTGGACTATACTTGCAGATCCCTCGCATGGTACCTGGAGTACTTATGAAAGGGCGGCGCAAGGCCTAGGGCTTATCTCCCTGTCTACTTGCACAGTCCTTTGATATCTTCAACGGCACCGAGGTGCTAGCATGTCTTCGGGCTTTTTGGATCTGTGATCATTTTCCGAGATTGAATGTCAAGTTTCATTTGAATAGCAAAGAATAACTCTAGCGACTCTTTCCTGGTATCACTGCTCTAACAATCTAAATAGACAAGAAAAGAAAAAGATTCATAAAATTCATCAAACTAGGAGAACCCAATTGGTTAAACTCATAAAACATTGCACTTCATGCCATGTCAATTCCTTCATAGTCTTGTTCAGGCGGGGGTGTGGAGCCCTCCTGGTGATATCCCAAGACCTCAGCATACCTATTCCCGAGTCAGCTCTGTTCCTGTGAGACATGACTAGTGACACTTACATAATAGTCTTCCAAACATCAGCTGGTAGGTCTGCATCAAGGAAAGACCAGTCAATAGCCTCTGCCGCTACCGGTTCATCATTAGGATCATGATATGGAGCCAGGTACGGTGAAGCGAGAGCATCGGTGGCAGATATTCTCTCATCAGGATCATATTGAAGCATCTTATCCAAAAGCATTGTGGCTGCCAGTGTGTCAGTTTCATGAAAAGTAAGTACCAGGGTGAGCTAGGGTGCATACCTTTCGTATTTGCTCCTGGAATGAGTGTTGTCCAGGGTTTGCGAGAGTACGCAGGTAAAGAGCGAACGAAACTCATTGTCTGTAAACCATTAGTATCTTCGACGTCAATCAATCTTCCATGAGTATAAACTCACGTTCGGACTAGTAACATGGGAAATAACGTGATCGGGGGGAGACCCAAGAAGCCTGGTGATTACACAAAACTGGTCGATATGGTTTTTGCCCAGGAACAAAGGCTCTCCAAGTAGCATCTCAGCAAAGATACAAGCCGCACTCCAGATATCGACTTTCTCGTTGTATCGCTTCCAGGTGAGCATTATCTCTGGGGCACGGTAGTATCTAGTGGATACGTAGCCGGTCATTGATGCCTCTTGGACGCGGGCTAGACCGAAGTCGCATATTTTGAGGTCACAGTTTTCGTTGACCAGAATATTGCTTGGTTTCAGATCGCGATGAATGACACCAGCAGAATGAACGTATTTCAGACCGCGCTGTGACGTATTAGCAGTAGTTCAACGACTGAATAAAGAGGATTTTAGTCACCATTATTTGGTACATAAAATATTGCGAAAATTGATTATCCACTTTCTTGGATCTCAAAAGAGTGTGTAAATCGGTTGACATGAGGTCTGTCACAAGGTAGCTGTATTCATGGTTAGTTTCGGTTTCGCGATAAACACCAAGATGTGGATAAGCTTACATATCTTCCGAGGGTGAAATAAAAATGTCATTCAAATGAATAATCTGTTGAAATGGCAAGTTAGTTTCAGCCTGCCGTGGACAATGGTGTGGAGACAAACGTTTTCATGTTTAAGTGTTTTCAATAATCTGACCTCGCGGTACATATGCTTCGCAATATTTTCAGATTTGAAGGGCTGGGCAAGTTTCTTGACAGCAATTGTACGCTTCGTAATCTGATCTCTGGCGGAGCTAAAGTGAGCAATAGTAAGTGGTAAGCTTCTGTTATAATTTCAAGTCTTCAATCATTGGATATCATACCAAACAAGTCCCGAGACGCCAATTCCAATAGGCTCTAGGTGACTATACCTATATATGATTTTATTGTAAACATGTTGTACTTTGATTTTGCAAGATGATAGGTGCTCACGAACCTTTCGGTTGTTTCAAACGAGGAGCCTAAAACTATGTTTGTGGTGAACCGAGCCATATCTTGACCGACGGTTGGGTCTTGAGTCACAGACGGCGACATTATAGTGTTGATATCTTCCTGAACCACAATCATATAAAGGAAGAACCGAGTGTTTGGGGGTTGGATATTTGATTGTAGTTAACGTGGAAAAATGTGCACAGGGTATTTTGCAGGAGAGATGACCCATAGCGGGAGACGCGAACTGTTTTTATTAAAAGATCTCATGATCCACAAGCTACTACAATCACCTTCGGTGGCGGGTGGCATACTTTGACATAAGTGGCTTAAGGACAGTATTGTGCCACCAGAAAAGTCTCCAACAACCTACAGACCGCCTTTAACACACGTGTCTACCGCCTTGAAGATCCAGAAAAAGCATCAAAAGAACTCGCCATGATTGGTGCATTTCTCGTACCACTTGGACCAGACCACCCATTCAACCTTGGCGCGCTTCGTACTCCATCACAAATGTTTGGGCAGCATTGCGGCAGAAATTTATCTAATCAAGAGGTTGTCGGAAACTTTGACTGTGGCACTGCTGATTCCAAATCGTATCTCAGTGCCTCAGCCACAAGTAAGGTTGGTACGCCGGCCATTTTTCAGGCTCCACATAGTCCGGAACGAATGTAATGCGATTGGTCGGGTCATTCGCCCGCTAATGGAGGTGTGTTTGTCCAAACCCCCCACATCTCACCCAAAGTGGATGTAGAAGAGCTCTGCCATCCCACACGGACCGGATTCGAGAACCCGTTTCAATTGCAGCGGTGGCGATTTCTGCGCATTTTGCAGTACACATTATGCTGGTCATTGGGGTCTTGGTCTCCGGCATAGCCTGATCTGATCACGCATGCTTCCAGCGGATCCCGAATGATCGAGATCAACCTACAGCCTTATGTATCCTGTTGTGATCCGTGATATCTGGTAAATGGGTCTTGGATATACGTTGTACAGTTGACAGAGTATATTTGAAGTGCCTTAGTACCCGTTCACAGGAGTCTAGAGCAGAAAGAGTACTCGTTTGGATTATCCCGTCGATGACGTCACGACAGTAGCTAGAAGCTTGAAGATCTCAGCCACATTATTAACTTCAAACACAAAACATGACAATAGGCCTATAGCTAATCCGCTTCAATGAATGTCTCAAAAATCGTATCGGGGTATTCGTCATAACTCGTTTTAAAGGCCGTCGCCGTCGCCGGAATAGCTTCAGGGGGGCTAGACTCCTTGCTGCCCCCTCCGCTCGTATTGTCGGAGAATGTGCTGGCCGAGAATGTAGGTGATGGGCATTGGAAGGGAGCATTATTATTTTGAACGGCTTGTTCGCTTATTATGGCAAGCTGGAGGTTGATTTGCGGATCGTCGCATCGTGCGTGATCGAAGATTGTGTTTTTCAGGTGCCAGACCTCTTCTTTGAGACTGGTCACCACAGATAGAAGGTGCTCGTGCTTCACAGTCTCATTGCTCAAAATTTTCTCAATTTGTTGATGTTGTTGCTTTTTCTTCAGTCGACATTTATTTGCGGCGATTCGATTGCGCTCGAGATGCTTGGCCCGCTGGGGACTTAGATTGGCATACTCTGTGGATCGCCGTCTGGAGGATCCAGATTGGGGAGAAAGAAGCTGAGGTGCGAATTGATTGAACTCATTTAATGGTGGCTGGGACTTTGGCATGGCTTGAGCCATTGGGTACAGGTCGGATTGCAATATGGGGTCGATATAGGGAAGCTGGGCCGAGTCTGCCAGTGATGAAGACATTTTGATGTAGAGCTATGAGAGCTTCGGCTCTGAGACGGTATTATAACTCAGAACCGAAAAATCGGTATTCAGAGACGAGATGTTATGTGGTGTGTCTGCAACTTGGGACGTGGGAGTGCGCGGAGGGGGGGGGGGGTTGCGACAGGAAACATAATCGACTTTATGGGCCAGGGCGAGGTCAAAATTTAAATATTATCCTCGTCATCAGCCGCGCCAAGTTTCATTCATGTTGTTATAAACAGCTTGGAATCAAGATTCTATGATGTAAAGTAAAAGCTTACAAAGATTAAGGTCTCGCCACATTGGTTCTAGCTCGGATATCTCTGCCACTGGTGGAATCCCCACGGTAACACTCACTAATAACCAGGTTCAATTCATGTTCCACTTGCAAATCATATGACAGGTAGCTCCTTGGGCCGAACCTTCCACTTTTCCCTGGGTATGCAAGTACGGTAATTGACTAGACCGAGATGCACTTATTGCCAGTAATTATAAACAGCACCTGGTCTATGATGCAATTCATCAACTGGCTGGCCAATATCCGCTGAGAACTAGGTGGGCTGCTAACTCGAAAAAATAAGATTCTTGGTCAATTACTTTTGGTACAAAATGCCTTCTAAAACTAATGGATACTAATACACATGTGCGAAGAGCGTCAGCCAGCGACCTGCTCGTCAATATACCGCCTCATAGTATCAAATTCCGCTTTTCCTGTCTTTGTAACCAGTTAGCACATTTCTCTGAGCCCTCAAAGTTATGGAAAAGAAACAAAGGTAGCCATACCGAAAGCAAATATCTGATATGTGGCTGTGCGTACGCAATCAGCCATGACTCAACGGATCACAATACGAGGACAGAGAAAATCAACCTACCACATCCTTCACATCACGATGCCGCTCGAATTCCTGCCGAGCATATGAATGCAGCTCACTTCGTGTCGTCGAAGGAGGAATTTCTATATACTCGTGTAAGCTGGTGCCATGGATGGGTTTAAGGAGCTCGAGGCTAGAGCCTACTATTCAAAGCTCGGACAATTTCGCGCCACAATGCCAGGACACGCTGTCTTTGGATGAACTGTGGATCTTATTAGTGGATTTCCGGAGATTTTCCTGCAGTAGCTCGTGAATGCATCTGATGCTGTCTACCTACATGGTCTAGACTGATGGCTGGCTTTTTCAACCTCGAGGGCTGACTGCGAGCAACGGCAGCTAATAAGCTTAGAGAGGACCGCATCGATGCTGGCTCATATCATATCTGGCGATAGACTTGTTCGATTTGGTTGGAGGGTTGTTTCAGCCTGAGTTTTGATGTTGCGGCTGTTAGCTTGGTTTGGATATCGAGCGCCGAAGAAGGCGGTCGCTCGAGATTGCGTGTATTTACATTGCAGTATCTTACATGTCATGTGATCTTTTACATACTAACAAACCGCCAGTCGATACAGGTATCATGTCATATGAATACGCAGTTTTGACCCATCGTGATCGCTGGCTTGAAAGACCAGTTTATAGGTACTAGGTTAAGAGAACAGTAGTATAAACCCCGTTTACAGAGGATATTCGGCAAATTAAAATGGATTCTAAATATTCATAACAGTAACTGGTTGGATATCATAAACACGAGTGCACTGCACGTCGCACACGCTGGTCAATTTCAATGCCTCGCTTGAATCGACTCTGTCATGGGGTTTGAGACGCGGAAAATACTCAAGTTTCGGCATGAGGATGTCTGTTCTTCATGTGTTGATTGTAATTCCACGTCCTTGAAAAGCCTTTCTTATTGCGACTGCAAGAAGGGAAAGGACAGAGAAGGACTTCTTGCCGACGAGAACTAGTTCCAAAGCCGGGCTGTTTGACCGGAATGGGTTTCTGTGCCACCTTTTGATTCGAAGAGCCGGGAAGAGAGACTGATACTGGTGGGGGCGCCGGAATAACAGCGGGAACCACAACTGGAGGAGGATAGGGTTGACGTGATGGTGACCGTGTCGCGTTTCTGGAGCTATTCCTACTTTGAGCTCTGCTTTTGTGTAGTCGGCTTGATTCGATGTCGGTTTCGCCATCGGTTTCGCTTTCGATATAGTCGTAATCCCAAGTCTTGTCTGGGAGACGCCCCACTTTCTCTATGCGGCCTTCGTGGAATGTTCGGAATGTCATATCTTGCTCGAGTAAATCCGCGCAGCGCTTTGCGGCTCGTTTGACTGCGTTGGGTGGCAGGCCCACCATTGAGGCGACGCCCATAACCTCGCTCCAGTCCCGTAGGGGAAATCGCTGCAGCATTTTTAACATGAGTGCCCCTGAACGATCCATTGGCTCTTGGTTTTCCTCGATATCATGGTCTCTAGTCTCGGGTTGTGCAGATGATCGTAATTTCGATACCTCGCGTGAGGATTGTACAGAGTGTCGATTCCCGCGACCCGGCTTCCGACCGCGCGATTGGCTTCCTTTCCGAACTTTGGGCCGGGATCGTGATCGTGATCGTGATCCATCATCGTCAGTGTCAGTGGCGGAGTCGTCGCTGTCGTAAACATCTCTGCCTCGATTCCTTAGAGAATGGTGCAGCCCCATTAACAACTGATCTAACTGCGAGATAGCGGTGCGCGAAAGAGGAAGTAATTTCTGGCGAGAAACGATGTCGTCTTCCAAACTGATTGGCATTTGCCTTCGTCTCTGATCAAGTTCACTTTTTTGGCCCTCGATTATGTTTTCGTCGTTTGTTGTGTCGGTATCAACCTCCATCACGTCTGGATCCAGGGCATCTGTCTCTTCGGGAGCTTCCGCGTTCTCACCGTCGCTCGACTCGTCCCACTCGCGAGCCGTGAACCTTTCCCTGGCGGTCTTCGTCATCGTTGCAATGACACACTCTTCCAGCTCTGCACTTGGGCGAGTATCAGGCATCTGGAATTCGTAAGTGTCATCCAGCTCACCGAGAGCAGTCTCGCCTGCACGAGGAACCCAAACTTCTGGCATAGGCCAAGCTACCCATCTTTTGCGGAAAGCTTTCTCCTCTTCCTCTGAGACCCGAGGGTCGCCGGAGTTGTCCTTTTGCTTGGGTTGTCGGTAAGCCACATAAGTATTGTAAAGATGAGCAGCGAGGTCTTGCGCACGAGAATCCATCAAAGTGTCGTATACATCACGCTCGGCTTCAATGGCTCTTTGGTATTTAAATTGGGACTCCGTCCACCGATTTGGGCGCTCTTGTCCGGGCGCTAGGTCAATCCCACGATGGAGAAAATAGGTTGTCTTCTGCGCTACTTCTTCAGATGGCTGCTTTTTAGATGGTCGCCTTTGGCCGATTGGGGGAGAAGAAGCCTTGGCAGAAGTGATCCTCTTTTTGGACGTTTTAGCTTCCTCGTCACTGCTTTCTTGATAAGAGCTGTCCGAAGCAGAATCATAATTGTCATTCAATGGTTTTTCTCGGAGAATCAAATCCAAATTGTCGTCTTCTTCATCGGAAATGATCTCGCTCATAGGCTCAGGCTGACCTTCTGGCTCCGGCGTTACATTCTGAGAACTAAACCCGCCGAAGATGGATCTTCTAGGCCGGAGCGACCTCGAAGACGGTGGATCGGCATCTTTGCTGGGTCCACCAAATAATGATCCACGCACTTGAGCTGACTGCGGTGGTAGAAACTGTGATGATGACGGTTGATCTTCTGGAAATGAGGACATCCCTCAGTCTTGTAGTCGAGTTGTAGGCACGTAAATGAGGCTGATACTACTCATGTCATATGCGGGTGTGGGGCTTGAATAACGCAGTTCGGACCGCGATGGGAATCAAGCATCACGTAAACTCTCGAAATACAGCTGATCCGAAAGATTGGAACATTTAGTATTGATGTTTGAAGATTGATTGAAGATGGAGATCTTCAAAAATTCTCAAGTGGGACCATGTCACGTGATGTCACCTATGCAGCATCAATCCAGGTCTGCACGACCGATATTCGGTCACGCATAGCACTGATACATTTAGATTACACGGAGACATTAGGATACGAAATAGGCTTCCGAAGAGGTACTAATTTTGGTGCAAAAAAACCATTAAATTCGATGGACATAAATTTTTTAGGACATGCATATACAGGGGACTTTCCCAGCCGCAAACGCCAACAAATAAGTACTCTTGATAGTGTGACAAATCGCTCGACTCTATTTCTCGCCCTTCTCGAGCTTGCGCCGCTTCGAGCGGAGCTTGGCAGCCTCTTCGGATGTCTTTTTGTTCGAGTACATCATCTTCTCCAAAAGCTTGCGCTTCTTCCGGCTCATCATCATCTTCTGTCTTTCGAGTTCCTCTTCCTCCTTGCGCTTCTTGGCAGCCAGCTTCTTGGTCTGGGAGTTCTTCTTCTTGGATGCCTCATCGGTGGCACCCTTGGAAGAGAAGGGCAGACCAGCAGCCTCGGCCTCAAGCTCACGCTGGTGCTGGTTGCGAGCGGCCTCATCATCATCGTCCTCTGACTCAGATGCGGCTTCGTTATCCTCGAGTCCTTCAAAGTCCTCATCTTCCTCAGACTCCTCGTCGCTGCCACTCTCGTCATCATCGGTGCCAGCAACGTCCATACCACCATCGACAGACTCCTCCTCAGACTCCTCGGCAGCGGGAGCGGGCTTCTCATCCGCGGAGGCTTCCTCCATCTCCTCGTCGCTGTCTCCAGCCTCGGCCATCTCAGCCTCGCCTTCTTCTTCCTGGGAAGCCAGGGTAGCCTTGGGGTCGTAAGCACCACGGTTGGGCTTGACCCATGGGCTCAAATGAGGGGGAAGAGTAGCACCAGGTCCGTAAAGATCAGGGCGGCAGAGCTTGCCCTCATTGATGCAGTCCCAAACCCACTGAGGCTGGACGTAAGTACGACCAGGAATGCGAGTGCCGGTCTTGACCTTCTGGCTTGTGCTCTCTCCAGCAGGAATGGCGGGGAGAGAAGACTCAGGGAGTGGGGGACGATCGACAATCTGGTGGGTGATACGGGGATCGGTCTCATCGTGGGTGAAAGCACCATCACCCATCACGGCATCCCAGCCAACACGCTTGCAGCCGAAAGCACGCAGGATGAACTCGATGGGGGCCTTGGGGGCCTCACGCGACACGTAGAACACGAATGGAGCGAAGAGAGAACCTGCCTCATTGCCGCTCATGTCGGGCTGGGGAAGGGTGTCGGCCTCGGGAGCAGCGGTCTCGAATCGGTCGATCGCGTCAGTGTTCTCCTCAGTCGTGTCCATAGTCTCCTCATCATTGGTCTGATCCAAACCGGCAGACTTAATGACCTTGTCTACCTTGGCCTGAACAGCCTTGGAAACCTCCTTGTTGGAGTTACCGTTGGTCTTGGGCTTGCTAGCCTCCAGGACCTTGGGGACCTCACCCACATTCCGGCCCTCCAGAGTGAAAGCAGCCAACTCGGCACCATTCTCATCGCTTCGGGTGTCGAACTTGGGAGGGTATCTCAAGCCAATGGAAGAGTATAGGCGGAAGTTGACGAAACCCAGCAAGGTGGTGTAGAAGTCGACAAAGGTAGCCATGATACGGTAGTCAACATCGCCATTGACACGCTGCACGAATCGGTAAGGCACCAACCACATAATATCCTGGCCCTGAATAGTGGCCTGGTAGTAGATACCCTTGATTGAAAGGAAGGATTTACGCAGCGAGTTAGTGGTAATCAGGTAGTGCTGGAACTCGTGGCAGACGCGCTGGCACAAGGCAATGGTCTTGTGGGGAACATGGGTGGTAGAAGGAAGTGTGGCGAACAAGAAGAGCAGAGACAGAGCATCGTCAAGGTCGCGGAGGGCATCAATGAAGGTCGGGTAACGCTCCTTGATGACATGGTCGAGAGTGAGCTTGGGAGCATGGTTCTTCTCCAAGCGCGCAGCGTCGCTGACTTCACCACGACCGAGGGAACGAGCGATCTTCTTGGCAAGAGACTTCTGGTCACGAAACTTGTTCAGGAGCGGCTCGTGGAGAAGGTACTGGATATCCTTGGTGTAGTAGAAAGTAGTGTTCGGCGTCGAGGTCTTGGAGGCCTTCTTCTTGCTGCGAGGCTCACGGGGGTAGATTCCTATAATTCAAGTCTCAATCAGCATCGCATCATGTGTGTCTAATATGGAAGAGCTTTCTTACCCTTGAAAATGCAAAGTCGACGGAAATCAGGCAAAGAAATCTGAAGTTTGCGCACGGCCTGGGTACGGGTGATATAGTTTTTGGCCGCGCCAGAGGTGCCTTATAAAAAAAATGTTAGCTGTGGCATTCCAGAAATCGAAAACGGCCGACATACCCTTCTTCTTAATCTTCGCCATGGTGAATTCTGTTGGAGTTCTCTGAAGTTGAAGAATCCAAACAGTGTCTGCTGATAAGAAGAGGAAAAATTTCCAGATAACTTTTTTTTTCTGTCGGAGGCGGTCAGTTGGCCCGTGCGGGTGCGGGCGTCCGTGGTTCCAAGGCAACGGGAGTAAAGGGACAGATCAATGAGTTGATCCCGCCAATTCCATAACTCTGAACTCGCTGTCATGGCGGTAGACCGACGCAAGGTTGCTGTATTCGGTGCAGCCTTTGTGCTGCGTCTACTTCTCGTCTGTCTTTTCCCATCTTTGCCCGACTTGCTCACAGGCCGAGTGGAGGTCTCGACCCCGGTCAATAGCTTCAAGCGACGTACGTTATTTACCCCCAATGCCCTCATCGGCAATCAACAAAACGGGTACTAATCTGGAACAATAGTCCAAGAGGGCCTCTTTCTCTACATCCGAAATGTGTCACCCTATGATGGAGGTGTTTTCCACCAGGTAAGCAGATTGCAAGTGCCTCATTGAACTCCAAATAACACCGATTGTACTCTAGGCGCCACTCCTCCTCCCCTTATTCGCTTTGCTTCCAGATGTGAAGAGCAGCCCATTCCCTACCGCCATATTTTACTTTCTTGTCGATCTAGTAAATGCGCATGCATTGATCACCATCTCGGAATCGGGCCAATCGGTGCAGACCCGACTACACTCTGCTATGCGAAAGCATATTCGGTGGGACGGAGTGTCCATTGCAGCTTGGTAGGCGCTATCAGATGATACAGTGGGAAAATACGGGCTCCTAATTAGTAACAGGTTTTTGTTCAACCCCTTTACCATCGCAACTTGCTTGGCACGATCAACGAGCGTCTTCACCACGACCGGGGTCCTCTACGCTGTCTCGAATGCCGTCGATGGAAATAGCATCAATGCTGTGCTGGCATTAGGATTTGCATCATACCTATCTCTCTACCCGGCATTATTGTTTATTCCACTGGTGCTGCTTTGCTATGACCAACAAGTACAATCATCCAAGGCCCCCAACACTGTGGTGTTCTTTGTACAACATGGAGCGATACTGCTGGCTAGCGTCGCCGGTCTGCTTGGATTATCATACCTTGTCACTGGGAATTTCTGGGAGTTCATGTCCGCCACTTATGGCTTCCATCTTCTGGTCCCCGATTTGACTCCTAATGTGGGTCTGTGGTGGTATTTCTTCATCGAGATGTTCGACTCCTTCCGGGAGTTTTTCTTGGGTGTCTTCTGGCTTCACCTAGCCAGCTACGTCGGAGGCTTCACTGCCCGTCTGCGACGTCAGCCCTTGTTTATTATTACTTCGCTCCTGGGCGTCTTTGCAATCTTCAAGCCATACCCCAGCATCTCCGACGCATCCCTCTATTTCGCGCTGCTACCTTTGTACCGGCACCTCTTTCCTTGTGAGTTTGGCTTAACACTGCAATTCGTTTTTTGAATACACCAGACTAATTATGAACAGTGATGAGATATACCTTTTTCGCAGTCTCCGCACTGCTCTACTCCAGTCTTCTTGGCCCCGCATTCTACCACCTGTGGATCTACGCTGGATCCGGCAACGCCAACTTCTTCTATGCGATCACTCTCGTCTGGAGTCTAGGCCTTTCTATCCTCTTGGCCGACAGCATCTTTGCGGCTCTCAGAGACGAATGGGAGCAAGCCAACCCGGAGTCGCAAGGCCAGGAAGTAAAACAAATATAATATAATGAAATGCTTGCATTTCCATCGCATCATGATTTCTTTCATGCTCAAAACCTCATAGCCAAAAAGCAGAAAAAAAGCATTAAACAAATCTAACTCCAGACTTTAATCTTCACTTCAAACGCTTCGACAAAATCATATAATCAAACTCTTTGATCGTCCCGTTCCGCAACCTCCTCGGCTGAGGCGAATACTCATCAACCGCATACCCAACCTTCTCATAGAACCTGCACGCAACCACATTAGATCTAAAAACCGTAAGCATGGCCTTCTCCACTCCGACCGACCGACCGATTTCCTCCATCCGACTCATCAGCAAAACCCCAAGCCCGCGCCCCCGGGCCGCTGCCGCTAAATGAATTTCGTAGCAGTAAACAACTTCTTTCCCATCCTCGTAGGTAACCATAAAAGACAGGAAGCCGAGAACAATGCTCTTGTTATTGACGTGCTTATCTGCGCTTCCTTTCAGACCGCTACTCGCCTTCCCTAAGCTTGTTGCCTCAATCTTCGGCTCGTCGGCTTTATCGGTACCGGCACCGACGCCGGCTTGCCGCATATCAGCCGAGGACGCGCAGTCGCGCAGAATAAGGTACTTCATGTCCGGAAGCTTCATCTCCTTCCGCTTCTTGGGCCGAGACCAGCCCGCACCGGAGGCAGCATAGTCTTCGCTGGACGTGAGCTCAACGAGATCCAGACATGCGTCTAGGTCTGCGGTAGAGATGGTTGCGGCGGAGTAAACGTCCAGCGACGTATCGCTTGGCGCATTGCTCTGCCGCGGCGATTTCGGCAGCACTGGATCTGTTTCATTGATTGGTGGGGTTTTGGTTGTTTGGTTTGGTGATGCATCTTTATGTGGAGACACGTAGAATGAGATGAAGTCTTGAATGCTTAGCGCGTTTGTGCGCTCGACTAGCGGGAGACCTGGAGAGTTGTGGTTAGCATGTATGTCTTTTGGGCTGGGATATTTGAATATAGAGAACGTCGATTAAGAACATTTGAGAGATGTTGGTTATATTGAGTGTTGTTGGTAGATAGATGTCTTACTTTTTTGGCTGGAGACGCGTTGTGCGGACGTTTGAGATCGCCGGGCTTTGAGCTTGGTGACTCGGCCTTGTTGAGTTGGCATTGTGGGTTGGTTGATTTATAATTTTATAATTTTTCCAAGGTACACCCACCAGTAGAGAGTGCTTTCACTGCGTTGCGCATCAGTGGATGATAACGTAGAGGTTTGAGTGGGTAGAACGTGTTTCGGGATTGATCAATTCTGGATACGAGCGCTTAGAAGGTCGCGTTGTTTCAGAATAACCACTCCTTTAAGTTTGATCTTGCTTGGGATTATTTACATGGAAATCTGTCTAGATAGGCGAATAGGGACTGCTCTAGGAATGCTTATCTCCCCGGTTCTAGCTTTGGTGAATACAGTACTCTTATGCTGGATAACTGAACTGTGGTAGGATATATTTTCATTTCTCGTACCTTATATACATCTGCCTATTGATTATCCAAACTAATAAATTCCAATATTCAAACTGACTACACTGGAGGTTAGTTAATCATCTATCGCTGACTAGCAGCATGCTCTTCAGCCCGGCGCTCAGCCTCCTCAGCTCCCAGCTCCCCAAAGACGTCCACTCCCCAGCGGAAGGGGTAGTTGTATCGCGCGTTACGGTTCAACTGGTTAAGGGCCTTAAACTCTGCGTCGGGGATGATAAAGTCTACATAGAGATTAGTCTCATGTGAAGATAGTCATACATTGTCATCCTACCTTCGAAGTTGCTCTCAATACGCGAGGGCGTAACGCTCTTGGGCAGCACGGCGGAGCCCCGCTGAATAGCCCACGAGATCAGTAGCTGAGCGGGGTCCTTGTTAAGCTTCTTGGCGATCTCGGCCACGGTCGGGTCGTCGATAACACTGCGAGTCTAGAGTTAGTACGATGTAATCCGAGCGATGTAACAGGTTGACAGTCTTACCGTGGGATACCGAAGGTGTTGTTTCCAAGGGGACTGTATGCTGTGATGAGAATGTTCTACGGTGATTTCTTTAATTATCTTGTGTTATGAAAAGTAGAGGAGAAGGAAGTTCTTACGTTATCTTGCAAGAACTTTGTCAGTTCTGGCTGCTGGAGGAAAGGGTGTGCCTCAATCTGATTTGTAGCGGGAACGATCTTCGCAGTCTCAAGCAGTTTCTTGGTAGTGTCGACGGTAAAATTGCTAATACCAATACTGCGAATCTTGCCTGCCGCGACAAACTTCTCCAGGGCGGCCCAAGTGTCGGCCACCGGAACATCGGCTATGCGGAATCGCTTCGTGACCGGATCGGTTGGTGTGAGAGTTTCGTTGGTGTGCTCGAAAGCGACAGGCCAATGGATCTGCACAAGCTAAATTAGTGGAAACTCTCTTATTGGGTTGTCTTGGATTGTAGATAGCATACCAGGTATAGGTCCACGTAGTCGGTTTGGAGATCCTTCAGGGTCTGGTTGAGACCCTCTTCGACGTGATCGGGGTGATGGTGGGTGTTCCACAGCTTGCTAGTGATCTGAACATTGAAAAAGTATGTGTTAGCTCCATGGAAAGCCTTAAATGTACCTGTAGAAGTTGGTCAACTTACAAAGATCTCCTCGCGCGGCACGCCCGACTTCTTCCAGCCATTTCCAACCTCATTCTCATTTTGGTAGCATGCTGCAGCATCAATGTGACGGTAACCACTGCGCAAAGCGTGCTCAACTGCCTTCTCGACTTCGTGGGGCTTGGAAAGCTGGTGCGCATGAGTGAGTTAGTTCCGAAGTTGCTAGATACCTGGAAGCAACGTACCCAAGTACCGAGACCGACGGCCGGCATCTCGTAGCCCGAGTTTAGCTTGTAGGTACGCCCGAGAGACATTGTGATCAAGGAGATGAAGATAAAATGTTTAAAATATGAAGCAAGCTCTGTTCGACTGAAGCAGAATTGAAAATGATCAATGAGCAGAGGGAAAATCGAAGGAATCACGATCTATTTATTTTCGACGCCTGCCCCTCCCAGTTTTACCCCTCCCCCTCCACGCCAATAAAAAGGCATAATTGAGAGGCTTTGACACGCGGTCTGTTGATCTCGTGCTTTTTGAAAACGCGGTACTCGTCTACCACATATTAAGTGGATGCCGGAAGGGTATTGAGTGATCTTAGCTTCGGATTGCACAATTGCTGGGCCCCTCAGTGGGTACCGAGCTATATAAGCCCCGGCAGTTAGCTCATCCATGGTTGGCCGCCTCTTATTTACTTTTGCTCCTTGTAAGCGCTGTATGTCTTTTTAAATAGGTGCATAAATTTTGGAGAGTCATATCCCCGTTCACGCTTTTCGTTTATCATACTGCGGCAGACGTTGGAAGAGTATGATGTGACTTCACAAAACTTAGAAAGCAATCAATGTCTTCGAAGACACATGAAAGATGAAAGACTACGCAATATGAAGAGTGAGACTTGAAAATATAGAATCATAAGAAAAACATTTATAGCAACAGAGGACAAATGGTCACCAGAGCAGACATTGAGTGAATGCGCTTCACTTTTTTGTGACTATACATACCTTCGACATTTCTCCTACCTTTTCTTTTCTTCTTCCTCTTCTAACTCGATTTGACTTTTGCCTTTCTTTCTGGACGCCGCACTTCGACAACACTAGGTTAAGGAGCGCGGAGGACTTGGGGCTGGGAGGATAAGGACCGACACTCGATATGGATCGCATCCCGGGTATGCGAACTTCGAGCTTTCGAGCGACTGTGAACTTTTTTTGGTCACCTTATTCAAAAAAGATTTAGTCTCTTTGAGTCGATGACTGCTTCGACTTGCTTTCGAGTGAGTTCAAAAATGCTGTGTTTACCTTTTCTCAAGTCTGTTTCATCTACCAACCTTTAACGTTGACAGACGAGGCCTATGGTATATTTCAAAGTAGACAACCTTTGTGACAAGTGAAGGTTATGTTTCTGCAAAGGAGCCTGGCATTCATCTGAAATCAGTCACGCTTGATTTACTCACAAAAACCTTGGACCGGATTCAAGAAGTAGGGCAAGGTAGTGCACCAGTTGATGAGCCTACTTCGCCAGGGTAGACCAGACATCTTGAAATTCAGAACCAGACAGGACTATAACATTTGATGCTCTACCCTTATACGGAATATATACACGGACGGGGATTGGACAGACTTCGTTTCTCCCTCGATGATCATCAACCATATCGCCAATTTGCCTTTCCAAGGTCAGTTGGGTCATTTGAGGCATGCTATTGAAAATTCCGAAGCGAATCCTCAGACTTGGGGGTCAAATACTATGGGCGACATCCGTGTTGTTTTCCAGGTAGTTCTGGACGCCTCCCATTCTGATGTGATGTCTTGACATGAACGGAACAACTCCAAGCTAGATGCTTGGGGAAAGGCAGTGCTTTTCGCTACCATGATGTTCATTGTATCCACTTCCATGTATCATTGAGGTGTTGAGGAAGACATCCTGTACAGCTTAAGAGGATCTTGACTGCATGAATACATATACCAAGCCGCCAAGGGAAACAAGAGAGCTGAATGAGTGAGATAGATGAGCCAACTAGGATGCATCAGAACCTTCGGAATGCATTTCCATCCCAGAGCTGGATACTTGCAATATAACCATAAACTGTGAGTAGGACCCCCGTGCAGCCAGCAATTTTCATGTCCCAACAAACCATTGAGAAATCTAAAATTAGCGTACTGATGTGTTGTATAGCAAGAAAGATAGTCCTGCGGTCGAAAGTTTAGTTATCTAGTCAAGTTATTTGGTTCTCTGTCATCTCCACCTCAATGTCTAGGCCCTATTGAACATCATCACTTTTTGAACACTTTGAACTGTAATTGGGCCAGGGAGTTAAAAGACGTAATATTTGGGTATTAACACATCATCACTTTTGGACTTTCCAAGGTTATTGTATGAATTTCTTTTTTTTCTTTTGGCTTATAGTTAAGTAATGCCCGCACATATACATCCGCCCGCGCCTACGTGCGCATCCAAGCACTTCTTTGTCAGGACAGAGCAAGAAACGAGCGTGTGAGACTGGAGATACCTCACCGGAAAAAGTCGCCGATCGGATCGGCCAAATGGCTGATTGAGTTTGTCCGACCAAGCACGGAGACCGCGGAGACTTTTGGGTTTCTGATTAATTGAGGCCGTCATGAAGTGGATCCTGCGCACAAAACATCGTGACGTCAAGCAACATCATACAGAGTATATTAGATACTGTCATCCTTCTATATTCAGTGAGATATAACCTTGGTATATATCAGAGTTGGCTATTCTTACCTTCTAATCTAAAAATGGCAGCAACAACTAAGCAGTGGGTCGTTGAGAACAAGGACAATGGCTTCGACGGCCTGGTCTACAAGAAAGCCTCGATTCCGCGAGTTGGAGAGAGCGAGGTGCTAGTGAAGCTTCAGGCAGCTTCGCTGAACTACCGGGATTTGACCATTCCGAAGGTAAGATTCTAGCGATCAATCGCCGAGTATAGACCAGTGAAATAACCTGCAGTTTTTATTTCCGGCAGGGCATCTACCCATTCCCTATTAACTTGCCCGTTGTGCCTGCATCCGACGGCGCGGGTGAGGTTGTCGAGGTCGGATCCAAGGTGACCGATTTCAAAAAGGGCGACAAAGTAGCGACCGTCTTCAACATAGGCCACCAGTACGGTCCCATCGATATTCCTGCCACCCTAACCGGTTTAGGTGGTGTGATTGATGGTACGCTTCGCGAATACGGTGTTTTCGCGGAGAAGGCCCTTGTCAAGGCTGCGAAGAATCTCTCTGCAATTGAGAACGGCACTCTTTCTTGCGCTGCATTGACAAGTTGGAATGCTCTGTACGGCTTGAAGCCTCTGAAGCCTGGTGAATGTGTTCTGGTGCAGGGCACAGGTGGTGTCAGCCTGTTTGGCTTGCAGGTAAGGGCACGAGGAATAGCATCAATGGGCGGTTCTCGCGGCTAATGCGTGAAAATTTGTGGATATAGTTTGCCAAAGCCGCCGGTGCGACCGTGATTGCGACCACATCCTCGGCCAAAAAGGCCGAGAAATTGAAGCAGCTGGGTGCGGATCACATCATCAACTACAAGGAGGATGAGAACTGGGGCGAGACCGCTAAGAAGTTGACTCCCGATGGTGCTGGTGTGGATCATATCATTGAAGTTGGTGGTGCGGGGACGCTGAAGCAGAGCTTCAAGGCTATCAAATATGAAGGTGTGATCAGCGTGATTGGATTCCTTAGCGGTGTCGACCCCGCGACCCAGCCCAGCGTTGTGGACGCCCTGAGCCACATTTGCACCGTTCGTGGTGTGTATGTTGGTAGCAAGGCGTTGATGAGAGACATGATTCGCGCCATTGAGGCCAACGATATTCATCCCGTTGTGGATGAGAGAGTGTTTAGTCTGGGCGAGGTCCGGGAGGCGTACGACTACATGGTAAGTAGTAGACCTTGGATTCAAATTCCCCCAAGGAGTAGGTACTAACAGGATGCACAGTGGGCCCAGAAGCACTTTGGAAAGCTAGCTATTAAGATCTGCTAAATGCCGAGTGATCAATCACCTGCAATAGTAATACTTCCCCTTTGGACACGGAGAGTAGCCGGGGCAGGAACCGTTAAAACGTCTTTGAGAGACATGACTGGGTTTTAAATTGAATGAAGTAATTTTCTTTTTTTGTCTCAGCTTTCAGAACATTCAGGGGAGGAAGTAGGCCGGTTGGATACATAGATATATAGGTACCAGGTAAGGTATAGAACATTGAGAGTTGAGGTGGAAATACGGTTTTGGGGAGCTTCCCCTCTTTATCCTAGCTCACAAGTACACTCTACAAACACCTCTACCAAGACCGATATTCTGAACCCGGCCATTTAGATCCGAGTTCCGAGTGCATAGTACTTCTCTAAATTACCTCTTAGCGCTGAAGCTGCGCATCCCCTTATCGAATTTTGGTTGGCTAGTTCTACACCCATCTGATTACCCCTCACAAACCCCAATGCAGAGAATCACTAGAAATAAGACCTCCATCCTTCCCATTGTTGGGCCAGCCGATCGCCTGAAACCATCCCAAACGACTTTTATTCGGCCAGCTCAAATGTGTCTTTTCGCTCGAGTAACATCTTACCCGCCCCTGGGACAACTAACTTGTCTGCAACGAACCCAGAAGACGTTGCGGCCTGAAGAGGACGATGCGGTGAGTAGCGCAATATGTGGATGCACCATCTCAAATATCCCAATCTACTAAAATATCTCTGTGTAACATGCTGATTCTTGTATTAGGTACGCTTTACTGTCGTCATTGAGTCCAGCACGTCACTCCCACAGCAATCATGGGAAGCACAGATTTGGCACAATATCATCAGCCCCGAATGGAAAGCTCTTCCATTACGCAAAGTCGATTCCACACATGCACCGTTGCTGACAGGGGACGAAGTGGATTATAATTTCTATCGCTATGTATTTTCAGAGGAGATTGAACTTCCCGCAGCTGGTTGTCATGCTCAGTTTACCGTACGCTTCCGGACCAATCCTGATACCGAGTGGCAATGGGCAAACCAACAGCGTCCACTCAATGACGGCGAGCTGGTCTTCGGTCCCCGAATCTCGGAGTTTGAAAGGATATCATCATCTGATATCTCTTCTCTGAATGCGAAAGAGGAATTTGCGAAATATATCGACGGCCTCTCGTCTGAGGTGCAAGTTGCATCTCGTCACAGTGACTGTCCGGGCTCCTTACTTTGGGCAGTTTCTGGAGAGGTTAACGCGGCTCAAAATGGCGTTTCTGGTTTCATGCAATTCTCTCTCGGGACACCTTCATCTATGCTCAAGTACTTCTCACTGGTGCGCATATGGAGCCCGTGGCTGGGTCCTCGGCATGGAAAGGACAAGTTCCATTTGGCAGAGGATGCGATTCTGTGCTCTTTTCTGCGGAACGATGGAATGAATTTCCTTCTACTGGCCGTGTCAGGAGTCAATGATGTCCTGACTACATTCCGGTCCGGCGAGAATGGCGAAGTACTGATCAATGCGAAGAGTGATAATGAAGAGCCATCGCAATTCCACGTTCTCGCCGCGGTAGCAGAGGACTTTGAGGTTGCCATGTCTGCATTGGTGTATGAGGCAAGAAAAGTGGTCAACCCATTTTCCCAATCGACCTGTGGTGCATCAGAGGAACAGCCTCCGCTATCTCCCCTTGGGGATGATACGGTAATTGTCGAGAAGGATGCGAAGACACAGTGGCTCACGGAATGGTTTGATGGCTTGACATACTGCACTTGGAATGGACTTGGTCAGAATTTGACCGAAGAGAAAATTCTGGGTGCATTAGATGCCTTAAAGAATCATGGAATCAATATCGTGAATTTGATTATCGATGATAATTGGCAGAGCCTTGACAATGAGGGCGAGTCTCAATTCAAACGCCGTTGGAAGGAGTTTGGGGCAAATCCCAAAGCCTTTCCTCGAGGTCTAAAGCAGACTGTTGAGACAATCCGCCAATCTCACCGTAATATCCAGCATATTGCAGTATGGCACGCCTTGCTGGGCTACTGGGGAGGTATTTGCCCCGACGGTGACCTTGCGAAGAGATATAAAACAAAAGAAGTCAAAGTCAAGGACCCAGCAGCTGGAGGTCCCATTGCACATGATATTGCAGACGGAATGATTCTCGCCATTGACCCAGAGGATATTCAGCGCTTCTACGATGATTTCTATAACTACCTTACCTCTGCCGGCGTGGACTCTGTCAAGACTGACGCCCAATTCTTTCTTGACCTTCTCGATGATCCGGAAGATCGCAAAAGGTTCATGACATCTTACCAAGACGCATGGTCTATTGCTTCACTGAAGCACTTCAGTACCCGTGCGATTTCGTGCATGTCATTGATTCCGCAGATGATATTCCATTCGCAGCTCCCAACAAGTAAGCCGACGATTGCGCTGCGGAATTCGGATGACTTCTTCCCGGAAATTCCTGCGTCTCACCCATGGCATGTGTTCTGCAATGCACACAATGCGCTTTTTACTCGGTACCTCAATGCCCTACCAGATTGGGATATGTTCCAGACCAGCCACCCTTACGCATCTTTCCATGCCGCTGCTCGCTGCGTGTCGGGCGGACCAGTATATATAACCGATGAGCCGGGCAAGCACGACCTGGCGCTGCTAGATCAAATGACGGCGCCGACAGTCCAAGGAGGCACCGTGATCCTTCGTCCCAGCATCATTGGTCGGACGATCGATGTCTATCATGATTACAACGAGGGCCATGTTTTGCGCGTTGGAAGCTACACTGGCTGGGCTAAGACTGGCAGCGGAGTACTGGGCTTATTCAACATCCACTCTGCCGAGACATCGTGCATGGTTTCGCTGATGGACTTCCCCGGAATCCATGAGGACTCAAGTGGTCAGTACATAGTCCGGGCGCACACAAGTGGCAAGGTCACAGAGCTCATGCAGCCGGTGGCGCAGAACTCTCTTGTGTCTGTCGTTTTGCAGGAGAGGGCGTGGGAGATTCTCACAGCATACCCGACCCAATCGTTTACAACCAAAGGAAGCAACACTTCCAGCGAGAGCCAAACTCATGTGGCTATTCTTGGTCTGCTTGGAAAGATGACTGGTGCCGCTGCGGTAATTAGTTCGGACATTTCCGTTGTTGAGAATGGTCGTCTCCGGGTTGACGTTCATTTGAAGGCGCTAGGGACCCTTGGCATCTATTTATCTGATCTGAAGGACCGAGAGATTGCCCAGAACTTCATGGTTATGATCCTCGGAAAGCCAGTGCCCCAGAAGACCGTCAGGAAAGAAGGCGGAGAAGATAGCCAAGTGCTAGCGATCGACCTTCTTGCGGCTTGGAAGGCCATGAAACTGGACAGCGGGTGGAGTAATGAGGCTTTCATTCAAATTTTTGTCAGTTAACGATTTGCATTAGAATTTGTAGATTTCGGGATTCAAATATCATGTCTCATAAGGAGCAAAATTTGTGAACAACATGTTCGAAGGCTGTTGATCTGTTCCAGTACGTTTCCATAGTTCAGGATGCGCCGCATCAACAATGTTCCGATACCTTATCGGTGTGATTATCGGAGTCGCGGACAATTTCAATCGCTCCCCAAGTTACAATTGCAAGCTCCGTTGCTGTTAATTCCAGTCCAGGATCAGCTCAATGCGGTCCCGATCGGTCCCGCTCCTTCGAGCGCAATGGTACAATCCCCGTGCCCTCCAACGAATGCCACACGGAGCGCGTAGCTTTTCTCAAGCAGCGCAAGCAAATCCACTACTTCGCGAACTCCGTCGTCCCGTGTCATTGTCTCAGCACCCCGAGCGTCTCTTACAGCAACAACAACGATGCATTACACAAAACTATCTGAAGCGCATAGAAGATGGAAAGAAGGAATGGGCGAAGCATGCTGAGGAGATCAAGGCGGGCAAGAGGAAGAACTTCGCCGCTCATCTGGAAGAGCGAGGTCTATTGCATGATGTTGTTGGGTATGTGTGACAATTATTCTACCATTAAGTGGCTTTATAAAGTTACAGGAAACTGTAAGACTTGTCGCTGACCTGTTCCGGATCCCAGAGAGCGCGAATTGCTACACAGGGTGTTCACAGAAAAGCGGGCCGGAATCTACGTCGGAATCGACCCTACAGCACCCTCCATGCATGTCGGGCACATGCTGCCGTTCATGGTCTTGGCCTGGGGATATGTCTGGGGTCTTCCGGTCACATTTTTAGTGAGTTTTGCATATATTGCATATATGGGTTGCATTGGATCCATGACTAACTCAGTATAGTTGGGTGGTGCGACATCTCGAGTTGGCGATCCTACCGGCCGGTTGAAGGGACGAGAGCAGGTCCACACCTCAGTCCGAAAAGCGAACATGGCGAGCATGCATATGCAATTGAAGAAGTTGGGCTCAAGCATCGAGCAGTATGGCAGGAGACATGGCTATGAACGGAAAATGATTTGGAAGCGGGCTTTGGTCAACAACAACACTTGGTGGAACTCCACGTCGTTTGTTGAGGTCTTGCGCGACCTTGGAGCGTACATGAGACTTGGTCCCATGCTTGGCCGGGATACGTGAGTCTTCCGTTCTTGCGATTGTTCAGTTGCACCTTTCTGACATGCTTTTTAGTGT
Source organism: Penicillium sp. 91 TS-2023 (assembly GCA_030710325.1). Taxonomy (NCBI): domain Eukaryota; kingdom Fungi; phylum Ascomycota; class Eurotiomycetes; order Eurotiales; family Aspergillaceae; genus Penicillium; species Penicillium sp. 91 TS-2023. The sequence continues at coordinate 4,467,258 of JARWGP010000021.1, read as the reverse complement.
TAAGAACCGACTGAACCAGGGCGATGGAATGTCCTTCGCGGAGTTCTCCTACCCACTCCTGCAGGGCTGGGATTGGTGGCACCTATTCCAAAAAGGAACCCAAGTGCAAGTGGGAGGGTCTGATCAGTATGGAAACATTCTGTTTGGTATGGATGCAGTAAAGTCTATCAGTCGCAACACCGCCAATGAACAAGCTCGAAACCCTCTGGACTCAGAGTTGGACCGGCCCATCGGTTTTACCACGCCGCTGCTGACAGCGGCGTCGGGTGAGAAATTTGGAAAATCAGCTGGCAATGCGATTTGGCTTGATAAGGACATGACATCGACCTTCGAGCTGTACCAGGTAAGCTCAAATTCTGCGATCGCGTAATATCTGTCTAACTTTGGATCTAGTTTTTTGTTCGCACTCCTGACGACACAATAGAGCGCTATTTGAAGCTGTTTACCTTTATTCCTCTGCCTGAGATCGCCACCCTCATGGAGGAGCAGAATACGGACCCTTCCAAGAGAGTTGCTCAGCATCGCCTAGCCTATGAATTCGTGGAGTTGATCCACGGCAAGCAAGAAGCGGATGCTGTGTCCCTCCAACACCGCCAGTTATTCCGTTCAAGGTCCTCGAAGGGCGAACCTTCGCCTATGCCTCGGAGTTCCAACCCCCCTGCTGGCCACGCTCAATCACCCATAGCCGCGTACGCCACCCCGCAATCCGGCAACGCTTATGCTCCCCAGACCAACTTTGCCAACATGCCCAGCGCCAAAGTGATCCTGCCGAAGTCCCTGGTCTACAACCAGCCGTTCAACAAGATTCTTTGGTCGGCCGGGCTTGTCGCATCCAAGGGTGAGGGCCACCGAGTGATCCTTAACAATGGTGCCGCTGTGGGCAGTCGTCCTGGTGATAGCGGTCCTATGTCTGATGATCTCGCTTTCACTCCTATCCGGCCCTGGGCTGCGGAGAAGACACAAGAGTTTGTTCTTGACGAAAAACTTCTCATGCTCAAGCTAGGCAAGTGGAAGTTCAAGATAGTTGAGATTGTTAGTGACGAGGAGTTCCGCGAAAAGGGACTTACTGCACCTGGATGGCAACAGTCGCCCGATCCCGTGCAATAAGTCTGGAACCCTTGGAATAGCATCTCCACTTTGTAGTTTTAGTTATTATTCTATATGTAGCGTATAGCATCTGTATATTATCTTGCATTGTGAAACATGTGAATACTTTCTGCATCATTTTTGGCGTAATACTGTAAGGAGGTTGTAATACGTAGGACCCGCCAAGACCGTACACCACTTTACGCGTCGACGCGATCCGCGCCTCGGTCTTTATCTCCTATCACTTTCTAACAATCCCCCAGCTTACCTCCATCCGAAGAAATATTATACCCCATCGATGTTTCAAGTGGGCTTCTATATCAGCATTTTATAGTTCTCAATTGCCCTGATTGCATTATTTGCATAAATAACGAACTGCCAATAATGGCCAAGGCCGATGCCTCATCGCCCACCGGGACGCCGCCCTCAACTGCGCTGAAGCGAACGACTTCCAGCACCCAAAACATGAAAAGCCAAAAGTCCATTCTGGGCTTCTTCCAGAAATCATCCCCTGCCACTCCTTCATCCGCCAAACCCCGCGAACCTGCATCCTCACCCGCCCAACGAGCCTCCGAGAACCGCGGTGCTAGCGTGACAAAACAAACACCTGGAACGCAGAAAAGAAGTTTCTCGAGTTTCGCGGCGGATTTGAGTCCTGTCCCGAGTAGTGATCTGCCTGTTCCGGACGATGACGAGGAGGATGCTGGTGTGAAGGTTAGTCCCAGCCGATTCTCACCTAGAAATCCGGATGCTGACAACCCTGTTTGTTTTTAGACAAAAAGTGATAGAGCGCAAGACACCACAATGTCTCCTTCTCGTCGGGTATGTCAACATCCAGCCAATTACTTGCAACAGACTCATACTAACGATCCCTCTCAGGCCAAGAAGAAGCAGGTCAGCTACAAGGAGTCTGATTCGGAGGGCGAAGAGGACGACGAGGTCATTTTCCGTCCGAGCCGGAAGAATGGTCGGGCTAGCAAAAGACAAAAGACAGTCGTGGAGAGTGACGAAGAAGAATTCAAAGAGGCTGCGGATGGTGCTGGATACTCGGATGATGGTACGTTCTATCTTGAGCCAATGAGTGCCCGCACTATAACTAACTTGAACGCAGAAATGGACGACTTCGTTGTTGCCGATGACTCGGATGAAGACGCTGCACCTGCGCCGAAGCGCAAGAGACCCGCCACTCAGTCGCGCAAGACTTCGCACCAGTCGCCATCTGTGCCGCCTCCTCCACCTGCTGACGATGATATTGATCTTGACATTCCGGAGGGATCAGCCGGGACTGCGCAACAGTGGAAGTTTGACCCCGAGAATAACGCACCTCGAAAGGAGCGTGCTGTGGAATCGAAATCAAAGTCGAAGGCTCTGCCGAGAAAAGAGAAGGCTCACGTCAAGGAGCCCGAAGACCGATACCCTTGGCTTGCGAATGTCAAAGACATTGATGGTAACCCTCAGGGACACCCCGAGTATGATCCTCGAACTATCTACATCCCCCCACTTGCCTGGTCCAAATTCTCGCCGTTCGAAAAGCAGTATTGGGAAATCAAGCAGAAGTTCTGGGACACCGTGGTGTTCTTCAAGAAGGGAAAGTTCTACGAGCTGTACGAGAATGATGCCACCATTGGCCACCAGCTGTTTGATTTGAAGCTTACTGATCGAGTCAATATGCGAATGGTTGGTGTTCCGGAGATGAGTTTGTCTCACTGGGCAAATCAATTCGTAGCCAAGGGATTCAAGATTGCCCGCGTGGACCAGTCTGAATCTGCGCTGGGCAAGGAAATGCGCGAGAGAGATGCCAAAAAGGGTGGAAAGGAGGACAAAATTATCAAGCGTGAGCTGGCGTGCGTCCTCACAACCGGTACCCTTGTCGAAGGGTCGATGCTCCAGGATGACATGTCTACCTACTGTGTTGCTATTAAGGAGGCCATTGTGGATGACCTTCCCGCATTCGGTATTGCTTTTGTTGATACAGCGACGGGTCAATTCTTCATGTCTGAGTTTGTAGACGATGCGGATCTGACCAAGTTTGAGACCTTCGTTGCGCAGACCCGCCCTCAGGAATTGTTGCTTGAAAAGTCGTGCGTCTCGACGAAGACGATGCGCATTTTGAAGAATAACACTGGGCCCACCACGCTTTGGAATCACTTGAAGCCAGGCAGAGAGTTCTGGGAGGCTGATATCACGCTCAAAGAGCTCGAGGCAGCGGAGTACTTCGTGTCTCCAGATGACGAGAACATCATGGCTTGGCCCGAGACACTTCGCCAAGCTCGAGAGAAAGAGCTGGTTATGTCGGCTTTCGGTGCTCTAGTTCAATATCTGCGCGTTCTCAAGATTGACCAAGATCTGATTACCATCGGCAACTTCACATGGTACGACCCTATCAAGAAGGCCTCTAGTCTGGTGCTGGACGGCCAGACTTTGATTAACATGGAAATCTTTGCCAACTCATATGATGGAGGTGTCGAGGGTACTTTGTTCCAACTTCTCAACTGCTGCATCACACCCTTCGGCAAACGAACATTTAAGCAATGGGTTTGCCACCCGCTGATGGACGCAAAGAGAATAAATGCGCGTCTAGATGCCGTTGATGCTCTGAACGCCGATCCAAGTATTCGCGACCAGTTCTCTTCTCAATTGACCAAGATGCCTGACTTGGAACGATTGATCTCTCGAGTCCACGCTGGACAGTGCAAGGCTCAAGACTTTGTGCGTGTCTTGGAGGGCTTCGAGCAGATTGATTACACCATGGGCCTTCTCAAAGAATCTGGTGCTGGCGAGGGTATCATCGGACAGTTGATTTCCGGAATGCCTGATCTGACTGAACTTCTTGGTTATTGGAAGACGGCCTTTGATCGACCCAAGGCCAAAGAAAATGGCATTCTCGTTCCAGAGCCTGGTGTTGAGGAGGACTTTGATAACTCGCAAGCGGTCATTGAGCAGCTGCACAAAGATCTGGATAACATCCTCAAGAAGTCGCGCCGTGATCTCGGCTCCACTTCCATTTGCTACCGTGACAACGGTAAGGAAATTTACCAACTCGAAGTGCCTGTCAAGGTTAAGAACATTCCCAAGGATTGGGATCAAATGTCCGCTACCAAGCAGGTTAAGCGATACTACTTCCCTGAGCTCCGAAGCCTTATCCGTAAGCTGCAGGAGGCCCAGGAAACCCACGGTCAAATTGTCAAGGAGGTAGCCGGCCGCTTCCATGCTCGATTTGATGAGCACTACGGTACATGGCTCGCAGCTGTTCGCATCATCTCCCAGCTGGACTGCCTGATCAGTCTGGCCAAGGCTTCTTCATCTCTTGGTCAACCTAGCTGCCGACCTGTCTTTGTTGAGGATGAACGAAGCGTTCTGGAATTTGAGGAGCTCCGCCACCCATGTCTTCTTTCTTCCGTCGAAGACTTCATTCCCAACGATGTCAAGCTGGGTGGAAACAAACCCAATATCGACCTACTTACTGGTGCCAACGCCGCCGGAAAGTCTACCCTCCTTCGCATGGTATGCGTTCCTTCTGTTTCTTGAATGCCCCACACTAGTAGCTAACAGATTCCAGACCTGTGTTGCCGTAATCATGGCACAGATCGGCTGTTACTTGCCCTGTCAATCCGCACGACTCACCCCAGTCGACCGCATCATGTCGCGTCTGGGAGCCAACGACAACATCTTTGCCGCCCAATCCACCTTCTTCGTCGAACTTTCCGAAACCAAGAAGATTCTCTCCGAAGCCACACCGAGGTCCCTCGTGATTCTCGACGAGCTAGGCCGTGGAACCAGTTCGTATGACGGTGTTGCCGTTGCACAAGCCGTGCTCCACCACATCGCCACCCACATCGGTGCAATGGGCTTCTTTGCTACACATTATCACTCCCTCGCTGCAGAGTTCGAAAACCACCCCGAAATCGCTCCGAAGCGCATGGCTATCCATGTCGACGATACCGAGCGCCGCATAACATTCCTATACAAACTTGAAAAGGGTGTTGCGGAGGGCAGTTTCGGTATGCACTGTGCATCTATGTGCGGTATCTCCAACAAGGTCATTGAGCGTGCCGAGGAGGCTGCTAAACAATGGGAGCATACCAGTCGCTTGAAAGAGAGTCTGGAGCGCCGTAAGGGTGGTGGTTACGTTGGCCTTGGCTGGTGGAGTGATGTTGCCTGGGCGTTGCGAGAATCGACCTCTGAAGGTGCGGATGAAGTGACTGACCTCGGCCTTGAGGTTTTGCGCAAAGCTATCGAGTCACTTTAAAATGGATTTAGCGAGCATCTCGCCAGAGAGTGGAGTCTTTGATCGCATCTGTTTTTTCCTTTTCTTTTTTCTATTTCGACCATCCGACCATCTCCATTATCTTGTCTCCTTTGTTCTGATATCTCGGATTCAGGCGTGTACGGAATTTATTTTTATGTTATCTTCTAATGCTAGATTCATATTTTTCAGTACTCAGGTTGAAATACTCTGCGAGACCAATATGTAAATCTAGATGGCTCTTCCCATATGAATATCTACCTGCATTGCCTGGTCACCTTACTTGTTACAAGCCAGAATGTTTTTTTGGAGTCAAAGTAGATTCAAATAGATTCCTAAATGCTAGAGGACTTGCGAAAGCAATTCTACATGATTCAAGATAAAGTTACTGAATCATGAGCACGCTGCAAATACAAAAGCGAACGATGCAGCACGAAAAAGCATGAACGTATCCACTGGGCAAATACAAAAAGTGAGATCAACATGAAGAATTGAATGCCCGGAAAAATTCATCAAAACCATTATTCCTTAAAAGGACCCGAAAAAACCTTTAGATCAACTGTGAGATATCTTTCACCCCAGATTGATGCATGTATCAAAGACCGGAAATCGGTTTAAACATCATCTGGACTCTGTTCCAGGGCATCCTGCTGCTGCTCAGGCTCAGATGAGTCCGCTCGGACTAAGGCCTCAAGTTTGGGTTCATCATGATCCTTAGGCTCGGCCTTACGCTTTCGGGGGCGCTTGGCAGCGGGAGCCTTAGTTGAGGGGGTGGTATTCGCCGAGGTTGGCTTGGCGAGTTTGGCGGGAGACTTGGATGGGATGTTGCCGTCGTCGATATTGGCAATGAGCTTCTTCTTGGCCTTGGGAATCAGAACCTTGGTACTGCCCACAGTGAAGTTGCACATCTTTGCAATCTTCTCGGCATCGGGCTAGTGAAAGCGTGAGTCGAGATATCCGATGTCAAACTCAAAGTCAAGGGCATGGGGGGATTCAAAATTTTAAATCAAGTTTGACATACCTTGCCATCTTTGTCCTGGACAACTGAAGCTAGGAGAAGAAGGCGGACCTCCGAGGCTGACATTCCCAGAAGGTCATCCTGGGTAATGTGGCCCTTCTTGATAGGAGTCGTGGTCTTGGAAGGAGTAGACATCTTGAAGTATGATTCCAGTAACGAAAAAGTTGGAAAGGAAAACGAGAACTGAGATGAAGGGGGAGTTCCACGTAATGGAAGGGTTGGAAATCGAAAAGAAAAAGAAAATGAAGAGTAGGTTTCACGTAATGAAAGGTTGGAAATCAAAACGAAGGAGATGAAAAAGGACGTGGCAAGGTTGACGAATGAGAAGAAAACGAAACGGGAAATGGAAAGAGAAGAAATAAGAAATCATGACAGAAGAAAGCAGGATGAAGTGCAACCCCGAGATCTACGAATAGGCAACGGCACTGTATACTGCCCCAAGGTATTGTCTCTTTGCAAAAGTAAGTCTCTCCCATAGCCCATGCATAGACACGACAGGATAATCTGGTGAGCAAGAAATGCAGTTCGATCCGAAAACCAGTAAGTTTTTATATGCTTTTGTGATTGGATAGGCAATGCAGTAGCATTGCCGACTATGTAGACTTCACTCCTAGTATCATACATATTAACCTTAGCTGCTAGCAATATCATACAGTCATAGAGTCAAAACAGAGATATCTCATCACCTTAACGCTTGCCCGGCCCTGATGTTTTGCCTTGAATTCGCTGGAAGATACTTGGCCAAACCTCAGGATAGAATGCCGAAGACTGGCGTCCCGGTTGGCTATGATCACCAGTATAGAACTGGGTTTGGTGTTTTCCCATCCACCAGGGTCTCTCGACCGGCTTTGTGTTTCGGAAGACGACTGGACGGAATGCATGCTTGTCTGGTATAAGATCACCAACACGCACTTGAATTGTGCGAGGAATGGTGTTGAACCGCATGGTATTCAAGTAGAGGATTGCCGTTGGTGGTAGGTCCTTGGCATAATGAATTGCGGCTTCACGGGATCTCCGGGCAAAAGCGGGAAGAGCCAAATGAACAAAGTTGACATAAGGTGCTGATGTGAAAGCGACAAAAAGCATGGGCATTGCACCACCAGCAATCACTGTGCAGAGGCTGGTTAATGCCAGGTTCGTTCTGACTTGGAGCCAAAATGGCCAAGATAAATCAAAGGACTAAAGTATCACGTACCTAGTGGTGTAATATACCATTCGTTCTCATCGTTATAGCAAGATGGTGCCACAATTAAACATGCGGCACCAAACAGAAGAATGGTAGATACCCGTAGCATGCCCAGAAACATAGCTCGGCCAGTTCCTCCATAGTAGACCAGTATACGCTCTGGCGGCCCTGGAAGTCTTGGTTAACATGTCACTTATGAACTAGTACCAAGGGATCGAAGTACCTCTTCGAAGGTTTGTTTTGGAAGCACTTGGGATCGGTGCGCGTGCCGAGGTTGGGTTCAATTCTTTAGATTCGGGCACTGCTGGCGCTGCTGGCTCATGGCGCTTAGAGGGTCGGGGGACCTGGGATTTGAAGCGAACCCATACTTGAGTTCGCAAGTCCCGTTGGACTGATTTAGGAAGCGCCGCGCGCAATTGAGGGTGGAGGAAAATATGTCGCATGGTGTTGGAGAAGGTTTGGAGATTGTTTCCCCGAGCGGAAAGCGGTGCTAGGTGACGATATGATCGCGACCGCCTTGGCATTCCTTCTGTTTGGGACTGAAGGTTGTCAACTCCCTGAAGCCCCCATTGCTTCTCATTCCCTGGAGTGCCGGGCCAGTCTATCACTCTGGCTGTGCACTAATATTATCTGACAAGCCATGAGCTTATAAAAACCCGGCCGTTCAGTCGTCATGTCTTCGACTTTTTCCAGCCTATGTGGCCATTTCATACTCCTATGCTTCAGCTTACTAGTTATCCTACGCCCCGGACAAGCATACGAAGGACTCTCCGATGAGACGTTGAAGGCATTGCCACGACCAAGTCAAGAATTCGATATTGATAACGGTGCCATTCTGTCTCCTATCCTCCAGACCCGTGTGCCTGGCACCCCCGGCCACGATGCGGTCCTCGATCATTTAGTCAACTACATCCGGACAGCCGTACCCAACTGGAAGCTCGAGCTTCAGAATTCTACGTCGAAAACACCTGTATCTCATGGGAAAGAGGTACCCTTTGTCAATATTATCGCATACCGTGATCCTCCAGGCGCCCCCGTCGGAGACATTGAACGACTCACATTAGTCGCCCACTATGATAGCAAGTTGACACCGGAGGGTTTTATCGGCGCCATTGATAGTGCTGCACCATGCGCGATGATTATGCATGCAATGCGCACCATCGATGCCGCGCTGGAGAAGAAATGGGCTGCCATGCGGGAGAAAGGGGCCGACCCTGCATTTGAGGAAGAGGGCGGAATCCAGGTGCTTTTCCTCGACGGTGAAGAAGCATTCGAGGAATGGACCAGCACTGACTCCTTGTACGGTGCCCGCTCTTTGGCAGAAACCTGGGATCAGGAAATGAACCCGGCCATGTCCACATTCAAAACAAAATTATCGTCTATCTCGCTCTTCGTTCTCTTGGATTTGCTGGGTTCCAAGAGTCCCAATATCATGTCCTTCTACCAGACTACTCACTGGGCCTACCAAAATATGGGTAATCTGGAACAGCGTCTGAGGTCATTGGGCCAATTTAAGTCCTCATCAACCGACCCATGGTTCATTGATACGTCCAAAAGTTCGCAACAGGTCGTTTCTCGAGGTGGTATTCAAGACGATCACATTCCTTTCCTGGCGCGAGGCGTAGATATTCTGCATGTCATCGACTTTGCGCCGTTCAAGGGATTTTCTCCCGTATGGCACACTATGGATGATGATGCTGAGCATCTGGATATGGATACCGTCCAGGACTGGACCGTGCTTATCACCGCTTTTACTGCGGAGTGGATGGAATTGGAAGGTTTCCTAGGTCATTCAGAAACTGTGAAAGCACGCAGGGACGAGGACCTTGAAGAGGAAGCCATCCGTCTGAACAAGAAGACTGAGTTGTAAGCCTTCTCCGCTCCTTGCCACCCTTTGGCTTTTCGGTTTGTGTTTTATTATACTCTTTATACCCTACACGCCAGGTCTCGGACTTTTATCCCATGCCTCGCATGAATCATGCTGATTCTCGTATACAGTTAATGACTGAAGAGATTTGTTATTCTTATTTCGGCCAATGCAGCCTACTCATCACGCATATCATCGTTATTATTAGATACACCCTAGCCTTAGAACAATTATTTTACAAAGTCATCATCTCATCGATGCTTATCTTTCCAATCCCCACTAGAACATGTTTCCAACTATGTACCCGCTCATCGTTGTAAGTCCCCAAGTGGGCTGGAGGATTGTACGCAGGATTGCTGGCCCAGGACACACTCCCCTCAGACCCCAAGCCATCCCAAATGCCACCGCACCGGCAACGAACCGCCAGTCAATATCAGCCACCGTGGCCGTGGGAAGACTCCATTTCTCGGCGAGCGTGGGTTTTGTCTGTGATTTTTCTTTGTCACTTATCTGACCGGGGCTTTTAGACAAATAGGTCGCCATCGATGGACCGATGCCAAACACAATGATCAATGCTAAAGAAGGATCAAAGCGAGAAAAGTCCGTTAAGAAGGCAAAGAATCTCAGAACCTTGGCAGAATCGGCCATCCCAGATATCAATAGTCCGAGCCCAAACTCCAGCCCGGCGAGATAGGAAAACAACGTCCTCGATTCCTCGGATCGGGTGAGTACCTTCGGTACAACAAAGAAATTTGTGATGCTGGATAAGATCACAGCACCAGAAATGAAAGCAAACTCTGCAACCGATGGGTATATTGGAGTATAGCAAGGGCCCATCTCACAGGGTGGGATACCAGAACCTCCAACGAAGTTGGCCGTGATCAAGGCGGTGGTGAAGAATAAAGCTGTCGCAATCAACGAACGAGGAGACAGACGTGATAAACCACAGAGCATATGTCCCGAGGTACAGCCGCGGCCATTCTGAAGGAACCAAAACAACAATCGTCAGTGCTCGTGATCACCAATCCATCAAAGAAAAAGTGGTTACCTTCGTTCCCCAGCCCATCAGAACGCCCACACCGAATGTTGCAGCCACCGAGGCCAAAGAATTAGGTGCAGCAGGGTAATTGGGGATGAGAGAGGGAGCCAAAGCCCACACAGGGATGATACTGGACACCAAACCCGCAACAATAGGTACATTTTCCACACTCGGATGAAGTATAGACCCCGAGACTAGAGATGAGATACCGAAGACAGCACCATTATGAAAGAGCAACCCCGAAGAGCCCTGATAGAGCAGTAAGGCACCCAGCGCTGTGTGAATCGGCGTGAACATTATGCGTTTCGGAGGAGAGTAGTGGGCTGGAAATAGACTTTGACGGGAAATTGGGGGATTGATGTCATTGATATGAGATGCCGTCAGTATTCCGAAGTGGGCAACGGAAAGGGACGAAGTGTTGAAAGTTCAACAAGAGTATATTGTATGATATACAGTAGGAGTAAAAGATGAAAAGGATTGATTGCCTCACTATTCTGGCGACATCAAGGGAATTGCCCGATCCGGGGACCACACGATGGTCCCCGATCAGGAACCCGCATCCCCGATGTGGATCTGAAGAAAAGGGGATTGAAACTTTGGGTTGAATTCGAGGTAGTCGGCTAACTCTGGGCGAGATTCTAATGACAGAATTGAAGGTTCGAGGCTTGTTCTCTCCCTGGTTACACAGGAGCGCGTGGAGACAGGGGTATTGTATTCACATCCATGATTCATGGATATCATTTAATCCCCGGAGCAGGGCAGACAATGGGAGATCTATTTCAATGAGGGCTTTGTTCGCCAGAAGTATGCAATTATCTAAAACACAGCTGTCAGCTCCATATTTCCGAGAATTTCGCACTGGTCTCTATGAGAGCTGTATATACTGGATTTGGGGCTCGGGTCGTAATTTGCCCGATTAGGGCTCCACTCCCTTGTGAGGGCGCCCAGATAGCGTTCAACAAAGGCTCGGGGCTCGGGGAACACCCTGGTCTTGCTCGCCGACTACTCAGACTGCCCAGGCTTAGCGATCCTATAGCAACGCACAGACATGATCGCCATGCGGCCTGAAAATAATGGCAAATATGGATCATTTGTTAGCCATCTATTCCTCGATGCTAGCGCCAGCAACTCTAAGTACATTTAACTTCCGACTGGCATTGAAGCAATGCCAATGTTTGCTCTTGTGAGTCCTTATATTTAGGATACTGGCATCTCTAACTTGCAAGGCTCAATCAAGTCTCAAGGTATGTATAACAGGCACCCCTTGCATGATGTGAGACAGAATTGCATTGACCTCGGGTTAAGGTTCTATAATTGATTCCGGCAACTACTCTATTTTCCTGCGTTATCTCTCTGTTTAATTTCCGATAAGTCTCCTTCTCCTAAATTCCAGGCTAGCACCTTAATCTTATCTAGGCGGGTCTCTCCCCCCGGTGATCTAAAAAGTACTATTGAGTTGCTGCTGGCACCACTTATGACCCCGATTTCCTAGAGGTGGCCGATCTGCCATTGACGGCATTCCCCTCATCTGGAGACGGTTGTGGCGTCCTGCCCGTCGTTGCATACTTGGACTGCGCCCGAATCGCGGTGCTGTACTTTTAGAAGGCGAAAGGAATGGGGGCATCCAGACCGCCCTCAAGATAGCCTTAAATCTTAGTGTAGATTATCTTAAAACTTTATCGCCACATCAATCTATCCATCAACGATATCATGACTTATTGATCGGATGGCGTATTTCAGCAGCAGTGGTTGATAATTGTTGTAAACGCTCAGTCCTATGTTTATGTCTTCTTCCTTCATCCGCCAGCACCAATCTAATACTGTACATCGAGTTTCCACAGTGTACCTATTTGTGCAAGAAAATCATGCTTAAATGGCTCGTTGATTTGCCAATTACTTTCTGCCAATCGCTGAAGTTTACCTAGCCAATGCTTAAGCTGACCCAGAAGGTCCAGCTGTGTAGTTATCGGCGTATTCAGACTTGTCATCATACTCCTCGGGCGACAATCTGCGCAGATATCCACCCGCCAACAAGTCCTTAACACTCTTGTACGACAGAAACTGCGTACCCATGCCCGGCTGCTCAAACCATGGAGCAATAGGTCCCAGTCCTACCTCGAAGCTCTTCATCACCTGGTACACATAATAGTTGTACGGATAATCGCCATCAAAAGTGTTGAGGTTGCTAGGAGGAAGCGAACGCTCGATGTATGGCGCGCCCAGGGGAGCCAGGAACGATCCGTACTCAGAACCAAAGCGATCGAGCTTCTGTCCGACAGGAAGGGTGGTGTTGCCCAAGATTGAAGCACCGGCATTGGTGACAACAAAACCATTCTGCGGAGGATATTCGTATGAAGCAGACGAGTTGGTGGACCCAGCCCATTTTTCCAGGAATTGCACTGGACATAGGTTACCGAATCGCTCGTAGGTTCTCAGCTCGTTATTGAGAGGGAATTTCTTTGGTGTGGTGACGGGTCCGAGGCGGTAGTCTCCACAAACGTAGGCGGTATTTGTTGAGGTAATTCCTTTACAAGGATCTGGGTAGCAGTGGTCAGGGATTTTGTACTATATATTGCAAATATCGTTAGATCCTCGGTAGATGAAATAGAAAGGTCGGGAAGTGAACATACTTCACCTGAGGCCCGTTTTGCCTGGGGCAGCGCAGAGATAGGTGCGGCCAGGGTGCTGAGCACCACAAGAGCAGTGGTAAACTTCATGTCGGTAGAATAGCTAAGGCACGGTCAAATTGTACAGCGACCATCCTAAAGGGGGTGGTCACCCCGTTATTTAAATAATTCATCTTCTGGCCAGGCTGAAGATTCTGCACACTGCATGATACTAGTGAATTAGTGCATCATAGCTGAAGTCGCGCCAAGCCCTCATTCGACAAACCGGACGATTTTTGGATGGGGCATTTGATTAAAATGTCGATCTGGTATCATATTTGATCATATTTGGCATCGTTCCTATGGGGAATGTCCACCCAGACTGGTAGTCCCGACCAAAAAGCGGGACTAGGGGCTTGTCACCGCAGCTCAGCTCAGCTTCCGGCTCCAATCATGGTCCTCTTGGCGTTCAAAACCAACATCCAGCTGAGACATATAATCGCTGTACGATATCATCCCTTAGTACTGCTGTACGAGATGTCGATCGGACCGACCCGGCCCTTATGTGTGGGTTGTAGTGTTCCTGAACCCCTAAAAAGACGTGGCCAATAACGAGCGTTGTTTAGATACCTAGTGGGGTACGCTAAGGTGATCAGCGCACTATTGAACCCGCGCGACTCGCGCCATTCCGGAGGCTGGGGAACTCATCACCCCTCGCCTGGGCCTCAGGTATGTTTTGCTTGGATGATTTTCAGGGTAGAGACTTGTACAGAGTGCTAAGAGAATTGAATCATTTATTGCTTCCACAATTCCCAAGCTTGACTCATGGGTGGGAGACTAGCCCTGAAGTGGAGTATTGTGCCAATAGGCCCGACGATGAGATCTTCAAAGTACTCCGTAAGTATGTACATTATGTTCTCCTGATCGAGATCGCCCTGCACCGATTTTGTTCGAGAAAACATGGGCGTTTCTGCCTTGTGCTTCAGGCCATTAAAACGCATCACTCTCTTGACTAGATAGACAGACATCCATTTAACAAGGACATGGCCTTGAACTTACCTTCAGCCTACAAAAAATCAATGCGCATAGCTCGTACACACTTGCTAACGATGAGCCAATGAGCTCGAGACTCTCCGTTCGAAAACAGCAGAGATTCCCGGCCGGCTCCAAGAGCCTCCCCTCCAACGGCCTCTCGACGAAGCTGAAGCTGGCTGAGCACCCTATTCCCTTGATAGTACACAGCTCATTTTAGCACAGTAAAGTAGACGGGTAAAGCACACCAGGATATTTGGAAAGTCCATAAATTGACATTGATACGCCGTAGGTCGGGATTCTGGCTGACCATGACTGGCGTCACCAAGATAAAATGAGCGAGTGACATTCTAAATCAGCACGATGAGAAGGTTATCCTGTCATCGGAACCCTCTGAGAGCTTTGGAAGTGGCATGACAGCAGGGCGAGACCATCAAACCTTCTCGCTTGGGTAGCTCCCGGACAATGAGGGATACGACATTAGTGTGAGCAACCACCTCTTTTGAAAGACTTCATCGGTTCTCCGAAATACTCTTCACACCTGAGCAAGAGTACGTACTCCGCGTTCTGAGTACTAGACAGGGGTTTGTACTTCTTCTGTTTAGCTTGTTCGGGCAAAATAAACGATCAGGTATCCACCGATATATTGGTCGAAACATCGTAAATTGAGTATTGAATCTGCGTCGCTGTGAAGGAGAAAAAGACCAAGGAATGAAAAGTAGAGCGATTCAATGAACTTATAGCGGTGGACGAGTACCTTCCCTCATATCCTTCATTCCCATGGAATGCAGGGGCCATACTTTCCTCTTCCCAACCAATCCCTTGCAACATTTCAAACCTAAACTATTTTGATTTTCCATCTTTCTTTTGTTCCATTCCTTATATCTTCACCCACCTGAACATTCGTCTCGTCATCCACGGCTTTCTGCACCCTGCAGTATGGGTATTCCCCATAGCTCAGTCCTCCACGACTGCTTGCTCTCGGCCGTGGGGAACAACTCCAACCTACTCATCTTTCAGGGTGATTTTGGGTTTGCTTCGAGCATTCATAACTACAACTTGGAATTTCCCGTGGTTCCTACCGCCATCACTTATCCGCAAACCACGGAGCAAGTCGCTGAAATTGTCAAGTGTGCAGCAAATCATGACATCAAGGTTCAGGCTCGCAGCGGAGGCCACAGCTATGCAAACTATGGTACGTTGTATGTCGTGGGTGTAGTGACAATACTGACTCAGGTTCTCTTTGCAGGCCTTGGAGGAAATGATGGTGCAGTGGTTGTTCATCTGAAAAACATTCAGCATTTCGCCGTTGACGAGGAAACTCATATTGCGACCGTCGGCTCTGGTACACTTCTTGGCGATCTTCACAACCGTCTCTACCATGCAGGTAGAAGGGCCGTCGCTCATGGAAGCTGTCCTCAGGTCGGCATGGGTGGTCATTTCACCATTGGCGGCCTGGGCTTGATGTCTCGCGAATGGGGCATGGCCCTTGATCATGTCGAAGAAGTTGAGGTGGTTCTTGCAAATTCCAGCATAGTGAGAGCTTCCAAGACACAGTATCAGGATATCTTCTTTGCCATAAAAGGTGCGGCAGCCAGTTTCGGAATTGTCACGGAATTCAAGCTTCACACTCATGAAGCACCATCGGAAGCCGTTCAGTACACATACGAAGTCAATCTCGGCAACGTTGCTGAGAAGGCGCAGCTTTTCAAAGACTGGCAGCATCTCATTGTGACCAAGAACCTCTCTCGAAAATTCTCCAGCGAACTTGTGCTTTTCGAAGGTGGCGCCTTGCTGTCTGGCACGTTCTTCGGATCCAAAGAGGAGTTCAATGCTTTCGGACTGGAAGAACATTTTCCAATCAAGAATCACGGCACTATCTTGTACGTGACGGACTGGCTTGGCATGCTTACCAGCAAGGCTGAGGACCTCATAATCGCGGCCATGGGTGGCACCCCAGTGCCGTTCTACGCCAAATCGCTGCCCTTTACGCCCGAACAACGCATAACCGACGAGGGAGTCGATGCGATGTTCAAATACATTGCCACTGCAAAAAAGGACACTGTCGCATGGTTTGTTATATTCGATCTGGAGGGTGGTGCTGTGAATGACCACGCCGTGAATGCCACCGCTTATGCCCACCGAGAAGCCTTCATGTGGATGCAATCCTATGCAATCAGTCTTATCGGTCCTGTCAGTTCTACCACCAAGAGATTCCTCAATGGGTTAAACGACGTGATCACTTCTTCTCGACCTGGAGTATACGGGGCATACCCTGGGTATGTCGATCCATACTTGAGAAATCCACAAAAGTCTTACTGGGGACCAAACCTTGAGAGGCTCCAGAAGATCAAGGCCAAGGTTGATCCAAAAGATATTTTTCACAATCCCCAGAGTGTGGAGGGAAGCCTTTATAGCTATTAGGAGCGGGAGGAAGTATGAAAGGCCACAGTGCGAATGATCGCCACCAACAGAAATTTGTTTTTATCAATACCCATTATCGATAGCTCGTGAGCATATTTGTTTTATTTTATTTTGATACCAGGTAATTCCAATGAGACTTGGATTACTATCCACCAAAGAGCCCAGTCGCTACTGTAGATGACTAATCTATGCAATCATTCCTCGGGATAAATGTCAATCGACAATCACTTTCTTGAGCACATGCACATTGGCTTTTATCGCTCACTTTACATGGCGTGACTCGGTACATCGGTCGGAATACAACCGTGCAAGGACATGTCGACTCGAGGTCTGTTAGGCTCGCTTGCAGGTCTTAAAATATGAAACGCACGGCGAGTTCAGACGTCGATACCGATACTCCAGCACAACAACATCAAAACCCACAACCAGCGTCTTCCCTATTCAGTCTGAGAGCACCAGTATCTCCTCCTCAAAAAAAGCGCCAGATTTGCTCTCAAGCTGTTGAAGCTTCTCAAAGATCTTCGGCATCGCCCAACAATGAGCACAACCTTGCTGCCATCGAGGCAGGCGAGATCAAAGTCGATGACCATCTTGGCATCATCTCTACCAAGTTACATCAATTTATTTTACCATCCTTAAAGTCTCAACCAATGCCACATCTTGCTATTCCGGAGTGGGTCGATCTATACCAACGCAATGATCACCCCGAAGGACGCCACTTTGTGATCCACCAGCACGACCACCCCGTCGCTGGACCCCACTATGATCTGCGACTGCAATTTTCTAAAACAAGCTCCGTGAGCTGGTCAATCATGTATGGGCTACCGGGGGACCCGAATAGCCAGCGACTAAACCGAAATGCAACGGAGACTCGAATTCACTGTTTGTGGGTACGTCATCACCCGCTTTAGATGAACTTGTTGCGTGGACTGATGCCTTTCCCAGAACCATCTCATCGAGACTGCGTCCGTAAAAACGGGAAGTATGATTATATGGGATACGGGAGAATACGAGGTCCTGCCATATGATGCAGATAAATCCCTGCCCGAGACGGATGATTCGAGATCAGAAGATTCCGACGATGCAAGGTCGCTTAAAGACCTTGCTTCGGAAAGTGCTAAACTTCAAGAAGCATTTCGAAATGTAGGTATTGATTCTTCTTTGCGTGGATACAGTTTGTTGACTCTAGAATCAGCGCAAAATCCGGCTTAGACTTCATGGCACCCGCTTGCCGAAGGACTACACAGTCATGTTGCGCATGGATAAAAGTACCGATTACGCAAGGCCAATTCGGAATGGGCCCAAGCGTCGTAGAAAGCTTGTCAATTCCATACGCAGGGCACCAAGAGCACCTTCTACATCCGATTCTGAGATTGAGCCTTCCTCAGTGTCGGCACAAGAGTCAGCTACAGAACCACCAGAAACCGAACATGCAGAAGCAACCCATTCCGATAATGATATCGATCTTGAAATTCAGAAGAATAATGCATACCCCGGTTCCACAAATACAATCGGCTCGATTCATCAACGTCGCTGGTATCTCAGCTTGGACCGAGTCAATTGCGGGTTCGAGCCAAGCAATCCATCCAACGGGACTGGGGCTCCATTCTCGACATCAAAGAAGAGATTATGGATCCGAAGGCACAGCAATGAGGGCACGATACGCGGATTTGAACCGTTTAATGTGCGTGGTCCGGACGTTGAGAGGAGCGTCGTGACAGGACGTTTGGGGAAAGATGTGCTGGATGATGAGAAGGTGGAAGGATTTATGCCCAGGCGAGGATGGAGACCTGTTTTGAACTGAATGGGCTTCATTTCGTGGTCTTGAATATGTGGAGAAGCGACAGAGTAATATATGTGCAGCTATAAATCTGGATATCATATTCAACCTGAAGGGACTATGCAAGGTAAATACAGATAAAGAACTTGAAATAATAGACATAGAAAGAAGAAGCCATTTTAGAAAATCCCATTTCTCCCCACCCAACGCACCCCACGTCAAATCCCAGGCTCACAGTACGGTCTATCAGACACACATTGGCCAATTCTGACTTCCATGCTTTCGGATTGGTTACTCTCTGCCTTCATTTCTTGTCGTCCTTTTTTGGCACTGGAGCCTTCCTCAGCGCCAGACCCTTCTCTTTTGCTCGTTTCGGCGCCGGCGCCGGCTTGAATGCTGGATCCTTTTCTCCTTCAACATCTACATCCATTTTTTTAACTTCGTCCACCTTCTTTTCTGCCTTCTCTGCCCTCTCTGCTATTCTGCTATTCTGCTTGATTTCCGAGGTTTTTCTGTCTTCGTCTTCTTTGTTGCGCCCCCTGCCTCTACCTCCTTCGATTCTTCTACCTTACGTTTCTTAGACTCTTGAAGAGGAACCAAAGCTTAAGTATCTCCTAGCCATGGGCTATGTCGAGATCTCGTAATTGATTAAGAAGAACTGGGATTATTTAAATAAAAGCTTAGCCAGCCTAGGAGCTTTTCTTTGTTTCTTCCAATTCAGAAATATTTCGATGTAACACTAAATTTAGATGATGAGTCTCAAGAAAGGCACCCTATCTAGGATTACCTTCGCAACTGCAAATGACGCTGCTACATTGATTAACCCTACAATAACCGTTATGACCACTAGTCCACATGTGTTCCAAACGATAGAGTTCGTTGGAACGACTGAATCTGCGTGACTGGATATCAGAATCCAGTCAACCCCTTTCTCCACCATGCCGCTGACGAGCATGTGGACGAGGAATGCGCCATAAGAGTCGCGTGGCCGGAAGAATGTCGACCTGACTAGTGTACTGTGCGAGCTGTGAAAGTACGCGGCCAGCGCAGGTCCGATCAATATGAACGACAACTCGTTCCAGATCGAGTAAAGTAGTGAACAGAAATTCCATCCTCCATATATTCCACTATCTTCCAGAGCTTGCAGGCCTGTCGCTGAAGTCCCGAAGAGTCGAGGAAGGTGTGGTAATGGCACAAGAAGTAGCGAGACGAGCACTGCCCCCGCAATGCTACGACGATTAGAAGAAATTTCAGCAGATGGTATGCTGACTTTGGTGGCTTTCGGTCCTCTGTTCAAGCTGCTCGCACCGATGAAGACTCCAGTGAACGGCCCGGTAAAAGTGATATCCATATCCAATGAAGCGAAACCCATAACATAGGCGAAGACGTATTGCGGTCCGAAGGCAACCTGAAGGGCGATTGGTTGAATTGTGGTTCCGACTGGGTAATAAACCCGGATGAGAAAGCTGGTCAGAGCAGCAGCTATCCAGCCGTATTTCCTAGCGATACTGTACCAAGCCGCAGGCTTAGCATTATGGCCACCATCTCCGCTAGTTTTGCCCGAGATTGGTGGAGTCAATCGTCGTGGAGTTGAATCGTAAAATAGTGATGCCACTATATCAAAGAGCAGCAAATTGGCCGTGTACCAGACTGGACCCTTAATACCATCTAACTCGGCAAAGTACCCTTTTACGAGCTCTTTGATTGGGGATTTATTCCAGTCCGGCTGTCCAATAATCTGTGTCATGGGCTCAAGGACTATGGTGTAACACACTGCCGGTAGGCCAAGCCGTAGAAATTTGCTCCTCACAAATGACAATCTACTTCGCTGTGGGTCCGCATCGATGCTCTTGAGAGACTGCGAGGAAACGCGCCCCGAGATCCAGAAAAACAAACCCATGAAAAAGGAGTGATTGATTGCATTGAAAACAAATAGTGCGAGCCTTGAGGAAGGGTATGCTGTGGCTATAAGCGCGGACTTGTACGGCCCGCCGCCTGGCCCACCGTAGCAATTCGATGTGTGGTGCAGAATAACGAGACACGTAAGGAATGTGCGTAAAGTGTCGAGATCATGCCTTCGCACATTTACATTAGACTTCACGCGCATGGTGATGATGAACGACCGTCGATAGCAGGTTGGATGGTCGCGCAGAAGAAGGCGTGAGCATAACGAGTCTGAATTGTAAATATCGGATGCGGGCTCGCAGTTGAGCGTGGCCGGAAATTCTCTTAGTCATACGCGCTCGTTTAGGAGCTGGGACAACGTGGCCTGTCAATTTACATATTTCTGATACTTAGAAATTCAAAAAGGTTCCTCGCGTGTGCATAACGTATGTTCCTGCTAACGTAATCAAGTCGCCGGCGATCAAGACTTATCACTAATGACTGGAGTACCCCCACGACCTGGGGAGTTGGCGGCTTGACCTCGATTTTTGACCCAGATCCGTGAACAGATGATACTAAGTGGTAAGAGCCCCGGATTTTCTATACAGATTCAGAGTTTTCTTATTATTTCCTGATTCTGGCCAGATCGAGGCTTACAGTAGTCTAGACACAGCATGTCCCTGCAGACAGTGGGTCCAATAACAATGGAGCCTTTCAACTTGTTCTGCTAAAAATACGATTTCTCGAGGAAACATACGATTCTTCAAATGGCAGATCCAGGTCCAAGGCAAAAACCACCACAAGGCACTCCAGTGCAATTTCCACCATAGGTCGTTATCGCGCTGACCTTACCAGAAGGTTGGCCCCACTCTCGGCTTTTTCAATGGACCAAGCCTGAATTGGTGCCCGCTCCCACGGAGCTCCGAGTATGTACCATGCAAGCCGCTGGAGCCGTGAGTCATTGACTTAGCCAATGACGATTGTGCTTATACCCTACACCGTTCTTTTATCCTCAGATCGCGGGCTTGGCGTCATGCATTGGCGTTCACAGAGTCATGGGATGAATAGGGGACCACAGTTAAGCATTACGAGGCACCATAGCCTAGACCACGGATCAACGCAGTGAAACGAAGGATTTGACTCACGATGGCTCACGAACAGTATATTCATCAGCACTGACCTCCCCCGCTTGGTTGCGTGGATGCGACCTTAGTGGATGGCGAATGCGCTATGACTATTTTGTCGGATTAAAGATAAGCACAGCGTTTCATGCGCTTCTGTTTTTATTATATTGGTTTTACTCGCGCCTCACTTTTCTTTTCTTTTCTTTTCTTCCTTCCTTCAGTGATGGTATGAGGTATGTTCCCTAACACTTCCATTGTGACGGGCTCGGTCGCCCTGGGATTGGTCGCTCTTGATAGTATCAAAGCAATCAAGAGTATTGCCGATCGCATTCGCCGACGCCAGTATGATGAGGCCAGTCTAGCAATTACTGCTTATCGCGACGAAGATGGCGAGGCGACTGAGGAATCTCTCCGCGCCTTTTCAGACAAATGGCAACGTGTCTTAATAGCGGTATTCTCGTTAACTGGTTTATCGACCTCACTGGCACTCTCAATTCTCGCAACTATAAACAGCGATCTGAATGATCCGCTGGCTAACTGGCTACAATTTGCGATTTGGGTACGTACAAAAATGCGCCAATCACGTTTATGCCCGCTTGATACTCGGAACAATAAAAAAAAGAAAAGAAAGGAAACAAGAAAAGTTAACATGCGGTTTCACGTAGGTCTTACTTTCAATCCAAGGAATTGCTTTTTTCACCGAACCGCGTCCAACCAGCCGATTCCGACTGGGTCAATTCGCCTTCGCGGGAAGCATCATCTCTATCGCTGTAGCGGCCTTTGAAATCCAACAAGCATGGGTTTCTCAAGATAGTCTTCTCCACAACCGTACTTGGATAGGCCTGGTTGGTGCGAACATTGGCAGTGCTCTCCTGCGCGCGCTATTTAGCATCCTTCTACCGCGTCGCCCAAATGTCTACTTCGAGGATCAAGCCGTAGACAGAGAGCTAACTGTTTCGACTGCTGGTCTCTACTGCTTCGTCTGGGCCAGTGATCTGCTTAACTTCACAATCAGTCACAAGAATCTGGAGTTGACCGATCTGCCTAAGTTGCGAGCCGATAAGCGCGCACACCGTCTTCGCGAGAAATTTGAACGCGCGAAAGGAAATGCAAAACTGTGGAGGGGCGTTATGATTGCACACTGGCGCACTTTCGTCCTCCAATTTTGTTTGGTCACGGTCATGGCGTTCCTAACATTTGGCCCCCAAGTTGCGCTGTTCAATATCCTCAATTCCCTGGAGGGTCGGGGAAGTGAGGGATGGTCTTCTCAACGATCATGGATTTGGGTCATCCTACTGGGAGCCTTCATGGCCTTGTATTCGTTCATCGAGGCATGGCTCTTTTGGTGTGTTTGGTCCAGGCTCGCGATTCCCATTTACGCGGAACTTACGGCTCTGGTGTTTGCCAAATCCATGCGTCGAAAGGATGCAAAGGACTCGAAAAAGTCTAAGGAAAAAGACGAGACAGAAGCTCCCGCAAAGGCCTTGCTACCCGCAGAGCAGAAGGAAGAGGGAGATGAGGAGGAGGACATGAAGAAGAGTCGCCAGAGTATTGTCAATCTTGCTGCCGTGGATGCGCGCCGTATTTCCGATGTCGCCTCTTTCCTCTATTTGATCCCAAGTGCCATTTTCAAAATTCTTATTGGATGTCTCTTCCTCATCCGAATTCTTGGATGGCAAAGCGCTCTTGCTGGTCTCTCGATCTCTATTTTGATTGCACCGATAAATATTGCTGTAACCAAGCGATACACAAGCGCGCAAGACAAACTCATGAAACATCGGGATCAGAAAATGGCCATTGTGACTGAAGTCCTCCAGGGTATTCGTCAAGTGAAATTCTCGGCTTTGGAGGGACAGTGGCAGAAGAAGATCGGACTGGTTCGAGAAAGCGAGCTGGGTGCGCTGTGGACTTCATTCTTCTATGATGTTTTCCTCATGGCAATTTGGATTCTTGGCCCTATCGCTTTCTCATGTGTATCCTTGACGGTCTACGCTCTCATACATGGCGAGCTATCTGCTTCGGTTGCTTTCACAGCCATGTCTGTTTTCGGTTCTCTGGAGATGGCACTCGCCATTTTACCGGAAATCATCACCAACCTACTGGAAGCTATTGTCAGTGCGGACCGTATTGACGAGTACATGGCCGCCTCGGAGAAGGTTGTCAACACTCTCCCTGGAGACAGCATCTCCTTTGAAGATGCCTCGGTGGCATGGCCCGCAGAGCATCACCCTGGAGAGCAAAAAGAAGAGGAGGAGCGTTTCCAGCTGCGTGATCTCAATTTCGACTTGCCCAAGAAGGGTCTCAGTGTGATCTCTGGTCGAACTGGATCTGGAAAGAGTCTTCTTCTGGCTTCTATCCTCGGTGAATGTGATGTCTTGGAAGGTACTGTGAAAGTGCCTGTCCCACCCGCCCTTAAGGATCGTTTTGATCACTTAGCTACAAGTGCCAACTGGATCATTGACGATGCTATTGCATACGTTGCCCAGATTCCTTGGATTGAGAACGCAACTATAAAAGCGAACATTCTATTTGGATTACCATATAACGAGTCCCGCTATCGCAACGTGTTATTTGCTTGTGCGCTGGAGAAGGACTTGGAGATGCTCCCTGATGGTGAATTAACCGATATTGGTGCGAACGGTGTCAATCTCAGTGGTGGTCAGCGCTGGCGTGTGTCATTCGCCCGTGCATTATACTCTCGGGCTGGAGTTCTCGTCATGGATGACATTTTCAGTGCCCTGGATGCCCACACTGGTCGACATGTCTACGAACACGCCCTGACAGGCGACCTTGGTCAAGGACGCACTCGTGTTCTGGTTACTCATCACGTTGCCCTTTGTCTTCCCCTAACAGATTATTCTGTGCTCCTGGAGAATGGCCGTGTGAAATATGCCGGTACAATTGATGACCTTCGGAAATCTAACCACCTAGAGGACATTCTTCGCGAGGAACAAGCTGCAGAGGAACTGGATAACAAGGTTCCTGATGATCTAAAGGACGTCAATAATGTTGATGGAGGAACACTTCAAAAAGTCATCTCGAACACGCCACTCCGACGCCAAAGCAACGCAGCCAATGGAAATGCGACTGTACCACCTAAAGACACTCCCAAGAAATTTATTAAAGACGAGGCAAAAGAAAAGGGATCTGTCCGACTCACTGTGTACAAAACCTACTTTGGAATGGGTGGTCGCCCTCTTACCTGGGCTGTGACTATCTCGATCTACGTTTCATATGCCATACTGATGGTTGGACGGGTAAGTTCGAGGATTCAAGTCTAGTTACAACTGCTAACTTTCGAACTATAGTCATGGTGGATCAGTGTCTGGACCGGTGCTTCCGCCAATACACATGCCAATCCCGAAACAACCCAAATGATGCTCCAATACTCTATGATGCAGACGAATATGACTACTGCAACCCAGGGTAATAGCCAACTCGGCATGTACCTCGGTGTATATATGGGCATCTCCATTGTGGCCTGTCTGATCGGAACTGTTCGATACTATTGCATCCTATCTGCGAGCATTCGCGCCTCGAGAAACCTTTTCAATTCCCTCGTGTTTGCTGTGTTACGTGCTCCGCTCCGCTGGCTGGATACCGTCCCATTGGGCCGCATTCTTAACCGGTTCACAGGAGATTTCCACGTTATCGATTCGCGACTGGGATACGAATTAGGTTTCCTATTGGCCGAGACATTAGAAGTCTTTGGTATTATCTTCGCGGGCATTCTCGTCTCCCCTCTTGTTCTTATTCTCGCGGCTGGTCTCCTTGTGATTTGTCTCAGGCTGTCTCTGATCTTCCTCACCGGTGCTCGTGAAGCTAAGCGCCTGGAAAGTACTGCAAAGAGTCCAGTCTTGGAGCAGTTCGGATCTAGCTTGGCTGGGTTAGTTACCATTCGCGCCTTCAGCAAGAGTGGTGCTTTCATCGACATCATGTATGACAAGATCAATGCCCATGCTCAGTCTTGGTGGACGGTGTGGCTGTTCAACCGTTGGTTGGGTATTCGCATGAACGTCGTTGGTGCCGTCTTTTCGACTCTCACTGCAGCACTGGTGATCTCTCTTCCTGGCATGTCGGCCTCCATGGCAGGTTTTGCTTTGAGTTTTGCCCTGCAATGCAATGCAGCAATTGCATTTGCGCTGCGACAATACTCCAACATTGAACTTAACATGAACGCTACTGAGCGGGTGATTGAGTACTCCAACATTGAACTTGAGAATCAAGGTGGTGTGGATGCACCCGCTGCTTGGCCTACCGAGGGACGTCTGGAAGTCGATGACCTGGTTGTGGGCTATGCGCCAGATCTCCCGCCTGTACTCAATGGGCTCAGCTTCACCGTCGAGAAGAACCAACGAGTGGGTGTGGTCGGTCGTACAGGTGCTGGTAAATCATCTCTGACATTGGCGCTATTCCGCTTCCTCGAGGCTCGCCAGGGCACGATCTCTATCGATGGTCTGGATGTTTCTAAGATCAAGCTGCATGATCTCCGGAGCCGGCTTGCTATCATTCCCCAAGATCCTGTCCTCTTCTCGGGCACAGTGCGAACCAACCTGGATCCATTTGATGAGTACAATGACACCGAACTTAACGATGCCCTTGCTCGCGTGCACCTGGTTTCTTCATCGGACAACGAGGCGACTCTCACCTCCCAGAATGCGTCAGGCAGCTCTACGCCGGATACAGCTACTGTTACGGTCCAAGCAAGCAATTCGAATATCTTCTCGTCGTTGTCAGCGCCAATCTCGGAGGGCGGTCTCAATCTCTCGCAGGGTCAGCGACAGCTTCTCTGTCTCGCTCGTGCAATTGTCGCTCGTCCCAAAATCATGGTTCTAGACGAGGCTACCTCAGCGGTGGACATGGAGACTGATGCACTGATTCAGCAGTCCATCCGGGCTGAGTTTGGCCGCAACGCGACTACTCTGCTCGTCATTGCGCATCGTCTGAGCACAATTGCTGACTTTGATCGGATTCTGGTGCTGGATGCCGGCAAGGCAGTTGAGTTTGCTTCGCCCCAGGAGCTGATGGGCATTGAGAACGGAGTGTTCAAGAGTCTGGTGGAGAACAGCGGCGAGAAGGCCGTTTTAGAAAACATGATTTTTGGGTAGGAGCAGAAGATTTCCTTGGGTTTTCATTCAGGTTCTTACATGTGATATAGAATGGCTTTCAAAGTGTGAATAATTTATTATTATTTCTCATTATAACTATTTGTTTTGCGCATATGCAAGAGGTCAGGAGAACGAGCACATTGTCATAAAAGCGTCCTCAGATTTCCACTTGCCAACCTGCCGTAGCAAGAAAGCAACCTTCCATCCAAGAAACAGCCTTTCCACGACCCAGTTCTCTCCTTCATGCATAGCGTTATATCCTACCTACTGCATCTTGCCAGTAGATATACACCTTCAAGTTGAAAAAAGGGTCAGAGATGCCTTCATCGCGTCCGTTGGTTTAACAAGGTGGTGTGCCGAACGCAGATTTCACTCTCCCTTCTCCCGAGTCTTGCAGCCCTTAAGCCCTCAAAAGAGAAGGAGAGCCACAAGCCTCAGGGAGTTGAGATATATCATATAGAACACACTAGGCTTTCATCATTCTGCATAGGAGGTCAGTTTCAAGAATTCAGTTAAGATTGGAAAGCAGGTAGACTCACGAGTATTAAACTTGGAAGGATGAAGAAAGAAGAAAAAAAAGCGGTGTTGACCCGCAATTATATGAAAATCACCCACGCTAGTCTGCTTTGGGCGGGCGGGTTCCGCGGTTCCTTTTTCTGCCGTTTTTAATCGTAAGACAGCCATCGACAGTTTACTGCATATTATTCATACATCATGTTAAGTGCGGGCGTCCAGCTGCCATTGCGGCTTCGCTCGAGCTTTACTATCTCATCTTTGATTCGTGGCACTCGGTCAACACCATGTGTTCGATCTATTGCGGCGTCGCGAAGTTTCCATCGTCCGGCTTGTCTCCGAGAGCAACAGTCACCGGAGCTTCCTAGCTTCCTGGAGGCTTATAAAAAAGCGGGTTGGTCATATGCATATATATAATCAAATTCGATCAAGGACTAATATATTGGCTTGCTCCGTAGTTGAATTCCCACCTGCCACCCATGACTTCGAGTCGTTCTTCTCGCAGGCCGAGCCCAACACCGAAGTCGTCTTGCATGGATACCTAGGCCACAGATCAGATCTCTCAAAGAAGCTCTCATTTGTCCGCCTAACAGACCCGACAATGAAACATAGCTTGCAAGTTGTTGCATTTGCCAAGAACGACGCTTTTGAACAGCTCAAATCCCTCAACGTTCATAGCCCTGTCGCAGTTCGCGGAACCGTCCAAAAGAAGAAGGCAAAGCCTACTGAGGGAAATAAACCTGCCGAAGACACATGGGAGCTTGCATTGGAAGAGATCCACCCTCTCAATGATTTCCCCAAAGAGATTATCATGACGCCGGAGACGGTATTTTCGCCTGAGCACCGGTACCTACAGCTCCGTTCGGATGCGCAGCTGCGTGACGCGCTGAGGTTCCGAGCTCAGGCTCGTAATATCTGTAAGCTGGAGCTGGAGCAAATTCAGCCCCCATTTACGGAGATTGAGACTCCGTTGCTGTTCAAGTCCACACCAGAGGGTGCCCGCGAGTTCTTGGTTCCCACGCGCCGGGCTGGCTTGGCTTATGCCTTGCCTCAAAGCCCGCAGCAGTATAAGCAGATTTTGATGGCTAGTGGATTGCCTCGGTACTTCCAATTTGCGCGTTGTTTCCGAGATGAGGATCTTCGGGCGGATCGTCAGCCTGAATTCACCCAGGTATGTTGACGCTAAGGACCGATTGTTGAAATTCTTATTGATTTTGGGTATAGCTTGATCTGGAGATGTCATTCGCGAAGGGTGGAGATGTGATGCGTACAGTTGAAGGTGTGATCCGCCGCCTCTGGTCCACTCTGATGAAAGACCCTGCCCCAGAGGGCCCTTTCCGCAGAGTTCCATACCAAGAGGTCATGGCCCGCTATGGATCTGATAAGCCAGATACCAGATACGGCATGGAAATTATCAAGATTGACCACTTGCTACCTGTCGATCTTGTGGGCAAGATTTCGGACTTGAACGACCCAATTGTCGAGGCCTTCAAGCTCGAAGGCAACGAAAACAACCCAGCTGAAACACACCAATTTATCAGCCAGTTCCTCGATTCCCCAGCAGGCGCACCATTCAACAGCAACCCCGACGGTGGCCCAGGTGTCTTCGTATACAACGGCAAGCAGCCACTCTGTGGCCTACAACCCTTCGGCTTCGAGGCCGCCGAGCAAGTCGAAGAACTCCTGGATCCCGATCACGGCGATCTAATCATCCTCCAAGCCCGTCCTCGTGCCCCCTTCTCCGGCGGCTCCACACCAATTGGTGACCTTCGCCGCGCCCTCCATGCCTTTGCCGTCTCATCAGGCTTCAAGCCCGCACCTACAGGCTTCGACTTCATGTGGGTCATCGACTTCCCCCTCTTCTCTCCTTCATCCGACTCAGAGCCCGGTCAAGGTGGCGCAGCCGGTCTCTCGTCAACACACCATCCTTTCACCGCACCCAAGACCGCCGCCGACGTGGATCTCCTCCTGACAGACCCCTCCAAAGCGGTCGCAGACCACTACGATCTCGTTGTCAACGGCGTCGAGCTTGGTGGCGGCAGTCGTCGTATCCATGACGCCGCCGTACAGGAGTTCATCTTCCGTGATATTCTGCAGATGCCCGCCGAACGTCTCGAAGACTTCTCGCATCTGCTTGATGCTCTGCGCGCAGGCTGCCCGCCCCATGCTGGCCTGGCACTGGGATTCGATCGCCTGGTTGCTGTTATGCTGGGTAAGGAGTCTGTGCGGGATGTTATCGCGTTCCCTAAGACCGGTAAGGGTGGTGATGACGCTATGGTTGGCGCGCCTAGTCCTATGACGGCTCAGTCGTTGGAGACATATCACTTGCAGTTGCGGAAGTAGAGGCGAGATGTTTTATATACTCTGAGCATTTGGTTGCATCTGTCGTTTGCACTTGGTGGCAGCTTTGTACTATACGTGTACCATATATTTAGATACCCGGTCACAATCCCCTATCAATCTATTGAATTTATGAGAATTCAGATTTTGCAAATACGTCGTCCAAGTTGGCCAATGTCTCCTACCAGGGCCAATTTTGTTCTTCTACCAATTGAAACCGCCTAGTTCTCGTTAGTCATAGTTGCCGATCACTTCGAACTCAAATCTCCACTTTTCAATGGCAGTTGTACATCTACATTGCAGTGTCTAGGCAAGGGGTTTATAATCTTGAGATTGGAGGTAATTCAATTGGCTCCATATGGACATGTTATACAAGAAGAAAATGGAAACAAAAAACGCCACTCCCAACCGCTGTATAAAGCTGAACCAGACAATTCAGAAAGGAAACAAAAGAAACCCGTGGAAAGGCATGTCTATACCAATATTCCAACAATGTATACCTGAAGTCTGGTCATGAACTCCGGTTCACTGATGGGACGGAAGAATCTTGTGACTTAGAGTCGGTTCCAAGAGCTTCCTCCTCATCTTCATAATACAGATACTCCTCGTCGTCTTCCTCCTCTGGCTGTCCAAAGATGTTTCGCCAGACACCATCCCACAGGCCCTTCTTTGTAACTAGTCCACCGACGAGTAGGATAGGCAATTGCCAGATACTAGCCCAGAAGAGACCACGGGCAGTGCCCTGCGCACCTTGATGTTGCCAAAACCGATAAGCTTCACGAACGAGCCAGCCATTGGCCACAGTGCTTCCAACCAAGAAGCCGTGGCCAACAACACCCACCCACCAGAGACCGATGGAGATGGGGAACATCAGCACAGAATACCGCAATGCAACACGAGTATTCATAGCCGGGTTTACCCAGGCAAGCATCCTGTAGCCTGCCCCCTTGTATTCGTCGCGAATCAGGTGTGAAAGGGCGTTGAAATGAGGGAACTGCCAGGCAAACAAGATACCACCGAGCAACCATCCACCGATGCTTTCTTCACTAAACAGCATGTCACGCCACGTGTCATGCCCTGTTGTGGCGACCTGATTTTGCGCAGCAATCCAGCCCATCAACGGCGGGATACCACCAACGATTGCTCCGACCCACGTGTTGATAACATGAATCCGTTTCAGCGGCGTGTACACGAATGCATAAAGGAAGATATTTGTCGCAGATAAGGCTGTTGTTGTGGGGTTGGTTCCGACGTACAGAAGTCCAAGACCGACAACCGCAGTACCAATAGCAAATAGCATAGCACCACGGTGCGAGACCAGCCCGCGGACAAGGGGGCGATTCCGTGTCCGAGACATCAATGCATCATACTTCGGCTCAGCCATCATGTTCAGAGTGTTGGCACTGCAACATGAGAGGAATGTGCCCACGGTCAAGTAGATCAAGGTCAAGGTTGAGGTCGAGAGGGTTGGGAGTGGGGTCATGGCCGGGTCGAGGGCGAGCAATGACGAAATGGGGTACATTCCGTATGCAGATGTAGTGGTAAGAACGATCAGGAAGGAGAGTCGAGGCTTCGTCAGAGCGAGGTATGCAGCGAATTTGCGGCGAAGGGAAGTGGTGGGGAGAGCGGCAGAGATGTTCGACAATTGCGTCGAAGCATCCAGTGGAAGTTGCTGCTCAGGTTGAGCGCTATTGGACCCCTCCTCCTTCAATCGTTTCCTCCGTCGATGTGGCAGTTCACTTTGGGCTGATTCCGGCGCAATTGGAGTAGCTGTCTCGGACGAGCTGTTCGGAGTTGCGGAGGTATTCGGAGGCTGCGAGCTGGAGGAATTGGACTGGGTATTGGCATTTGAAGATGCGAAAGATGAGAGTAAGCCGCCGGTAGTATTTGAGCCGTCGTAAAGTCTATTAGGAGAGAAGTAGGTCTTTTGGAGGGGCGAGGTGGATTGGTTCGCCATGATGCCTGTTCGGCGGTGCGAAGATGTTAGGAACCCCCGAATTGCTGAGGGGGTATGGGTTCGCGATCGAACCAGACATCGCGAACATAGAACCGCCTCTTGAGGCGGTATAGGCCTCAATAGGGCGGACCGTAACAGGATCATGGCGCGCGTCTGTGATCCTTAACAGGTGAAGGGGAGAAAAGTGGAACGATGCGAACTTTCCCCGGCGGCGGCACGGACCAAACCCGCAATTTGTTCAGCTTCAATGTCAGATCTACTCCGTACTATTCCGTGTTTATCAATGTATTATTCTAAAGGGTTCAAAATACTTGGTCGTATAATGACCTATATATTCATATTTATCACCAGGCATGTAAAGCTTCGTTAACACCTCTTCAAGCAAGGATACTGAGAAACACTATGGCTGACATGTATAGAGACCAGGGTCCCCGCAACTTAAGAATTCAAAATAAGTATGTGGCTAGATTTTGGGGATCTGTGTAATAATAATTTCTTAAATATGCATTAAGTCCCATTCAAACGCATTGATATATAGCTGTAAATCCTTTGTTGATATTGACGGCTTTTCTGCGCGTTGATTATGTCATTTTGTATTTAATCGCTGTCCGTGAGAATGTCAACACAAACATTTCCGTTCAACCACGTTGTCCTCAACCAACACCGTCACCATGGATGTCTCCAGTCTCCAGACCACTTTGGAACCTATCTTTGTACACCTCCGACCAATTGTCGCGCAGGTTCCTCAACCCATCCACGACCTGGCCGTCTCGCTGATCGGCGCAGAGTGCCACCGCGCGCTTGTCCTCGATCTCGACCTCACCAAGGACCCCGCCTGCCTACCACTCGCAGTCTCCAAAGCCCTCGGACTCGCAATCGTCGGTGCCAGCGCAGTGGTCAAGCTTCCCCAGATCCTGAAGCTGATCAACTCGCGCTCTTCCGCCGGTGTCTCCTTCATTTCGTATGCGCTGGAAACTGCCAGTCTACTCATCACCCTCTCCTACGGTGTGCGCAACCAGTTCCCCTTCAGCACATATGGCGAGTCAGCTCTTATCGCCATTCAGGATGTCGCCGTTAGTGTCCTGGTCCTGACTTTCGCCGGCCGGTCTGCTGCCGCCGCCACCTTTGTCGCTGTTGTTGCGGCTAGTGTTTACGCGCTGCTTTTCGATCAGACTCTTGTCGATGCGCAGACCATGTCTTACCTCCAGGCTGGTGCGGGTGCTTTGAGTGTTGCTAGCAAGGCCCCTCAAATTTATACTATCTGGCGCGAGGGTGGAACTGGACAGCTAAGCGCATTCGCGGTATGTTTCACACCGAAGTATAGCTCTCTTTTTTACGAAACTGACCTTTTTTTTGTGCTTAGATCTTCAATTACCTCGTCGGATCTCTTTCCCGTATCTTCACCACTCTTCAGGAAGTCGACGACAAGTTGATTCTCTACGGATTCATTTCGGGCTTCACTCTGAATGTGATTCTCGCTGCCCAGATGGTCTACTACTGGAACAGCCCTGCGCCCAAGCAGAAGGCCTCCCGCAAGTCCGCGGACCAGGCCGTCTCAGGCCAAAGCACTGCGGTGCCCAAGTCAAGCTCAAAGTCGCCCACCACCCGACGACGGGGTTAGAAGATTTGCTTCACGCTTTATACTGCGCTTCAATTTTCAAATTTCGTTGTAATTCGTTTAATAATACAATTTCGGATCTCATGCAGTCACCTTCATGGAACCAACCCCAATCATATCCCCTTCCATTCCTGTATACCTCCATCTACACATAGACAGCAGTCTCTTAGTAGGATCACAACTCAATCAATGCGGAGAAAAATCTACGGCATCCGTCCAGTAGTCATATACCTCAAAATCTCCCCAAGAGGCACAACGGGCTCAACAGCATGCGCATGATGAACCGCAATATCATACTCCAACCCAGATCCACCCCCAGACTTCCGATGAACCCCCACAACCTCCATCTCATCCTCACCCTCCTCCTCATCCTCCTCCTCTTCATCCGAATCCCCCTCATCGTCCTCCAATTGCCTCTTCAACCCCGTCACAACGCCCTGAATACCCCCCGGCCCCTCACGCTCCTCAAGCGTGAAGTTCCCTCCCCAGTTCCGTCGCCTCGCCTCCTGATTCGCTTCAAACGGCGCCCATTCCCATAGCTCACTGAGTTCCGCCTCGCTAAGCGGCTTGTTCTCCGCGGTCGTATTTAATCCCGGTGCTTGCGCAGGATCTGTACCAGCAACGCGGCCGCGCGCGACCCAGTCTTCGACGCGGGGGTCGAGCTTTGTGCGGAGGAGTTGCTCGAGCGTATTTGCTTGCGTGCGGCCGGGGTATTCGGGGCCTGGGTAGGCTACTAGGGTTGAGAGGAGGTCGCTGTGTTCGGAGAGGTGTTCGGAGACGCTGATGAGGTTATTGGAGATGATGCTTGCTTGGGATTGGAGGGAGGACCTTGCAATTTGTCAGCTGGTTTGCTTTGGGGGTTGGGGTGGTGGTTTGCGCGTACCATTGCGGGAGAGGGTCGCTTTGGTTTAGGCTTGCGATTAGAGAGCCCAGGGAGCGGGTTAGCTGGACGAGCCTTTGGCGAGATTGCTCGAGGACTTTTATCTGGTCTTGGTTGAGGGTTGACATTGTGGGGGTTGAGAAATTGGTCTGGTAGTTGGCATGAATTGGAGTTCGACGAGGTTACGGTGCTGGAAGCTTTTGGTGGGTCCACTTCTGAGCTTGAACTATAGGAATCAGGCACTTTGGCTATTTCTTTCCAAGATTGTTGGTTTCTGAGATTTTTCTGAGGTTACTGAGATACTCACTTGGTTCTAATCAAAGTTTGAATTTCTCTCTATTCTCAGAACAAAGAATCAAAATTTGGATTATGTCCCAGCCATCTCGAGAAACGGTTGACTGGACAGACATCCATGGACCCAGGATAAACCACTTTCCTCATTAAACCAAGAACTTCGGCTTATAAGAAATGATCCTACGAAATCTTATTGGATACCTGTTCCTATACCAAATTACCGAGAATATGCCATGACAGCTGTGTCCATACTCACGTTATCTCCTCACTACCCCGCCAGCAGACTCCTATTAATAGGTCCCGTCTCTATACGGAGTCACCGAATATCCCCCCAGCACAAGGCCCATACCTATCTATTCTCACGGTAAACACAGGCAGCCCGAGGGATCACCCTCGCCCAAAAATAGCCTCCCCGCATCCCCATTGGACCCTTATCCTCTCGATCTCTTGGCAGTGCGTGCTGAAACCCACCACCAACCAATCTGGAGAGGGTGTGGCGGGCCGGTAAACTGTGATGTACAGATACGAGGATGATCGGTGTGAAGAAAGTTTTGTTCTGGTTATTTTTGGGAATGAGGTGCTCTGAGAGCTATTTTTGCCTACTTTTCTAAGATTTGTGCGAGGGAGGGCGGAAGCTTGGTTGGAGATAAATACAGTGCTCTTTCTCGCATCTTTTCCTCCTCTTGTTACCTTTGCCGCTCGAAAAACAGCTAAACGTTTCGAAATTTACACGGACCCTTTCTATTCACTTCGACTTGGACTTCGGTGGGAATTCGTTCATGATGATTCTTTTCCATTTCGGTTCACTACCTAGTAAGGTATTCAAGGATTGTCTTTCAGTCCAGCTATCATCCATCCAAGATGTGGGGATATATTCAACGCAAGCAAATCAGAAAGGAAACCAAAACGCCATGAATGAAGGGTTAGGGAACCCCAGAAGCCAATCATTATTTATCGCCAACAAACATCAACATCAACATTCGCCGTGAGGATCAATGGATATCTCAGGACTATTCTGCTGACTTAGCCATCTCTAAGATGTACTGTTCACTCTTCAACCATATGCTGCACAAGTATCAACAGAGATCATTACATAGCATGTTTCTGGTCCGTGCCAAAGCCATGAGGAGCTTGCTCAGGGCCTGGATGAGGCCCGGGAACAGTGATATCCGTGGCTTGCCGCTGGATATCCTGCTTGGGCTTGAGACCATACATCTCATGAGCCTGACCGTATTGCTCATTGAAACCATGATGTTGTCCGTATCCAGCAGCGTGCATCTGCGCAAACGCCTGGTAGTCGGAGTACATTTGTTGCTGCTGCTGGTTCCAATCACCCTGGCCCTGCATGGGCGTGCTGATGGTGGTGTCATTATAGCGGGCATACAAGTGGTTCGGGAATCGGTTTTGGCGGTTGCGCTTTCTGCGGTAGCGGATGTAGAAGAAGCAGCAAGTTCCGATGCCGAGGCAAATGATGATGAAGGCTAGGACAGGGAGCGCGATCACCAGGCCTAGGTTTACGTGGGAGGAGCTTGCGCTCGGGGTTGTGAGGGACATGCTTGAGGGGAGGAGAGACTCCGAGAAGATTCTTGTCGGGGAGACGGCGAATTCGTCGCCACTGGTTGTTGGGAAGTGGCAGTTGTATCGGATGGACTCGAGGACTGCATTTCAATGGTCAGATATTTGTTCTTCATCTTTGCTGCTGACATGAGGTACGTACAATTTGCCAGGTAGACTTGGTTGCTTGTGAGGTTGTAGCAGAACTCGCAGGTGTTGATCACATTGTCCGCAAAGGACGCAGTATCACACCATGCACCCAAGTTGTCCGCCGTCGGGTCCTCAATATCGAACTGCACGGCATTTTGAACCGTCCCACATGCCACTGGACATGGAGATGATACGTTGGAGATACTTTCAGGATATCCGAAAACGCAGGTCGAGACCGCGAATCGCAGATTATCTGTTCCCGTTAGCGCTGTTAAACTTGACGGTTCACGGAGAAACATACAGAGACCCCAGTTCACATCAGTCTCCCTAGTCGTATCATCTTCATAGGTACTTTCTAACTCGCAGGTAATGCAGTCTTTAAAGTCTTTGCCCTTAGTTGTGCTGTTGAACGCAATGTCCACACATGAGATCTCGTCGGCTGTCGTATTGGTGGCCGCACCCCATTTATTACAGCTGTCTGTACATGAGGAGCCAGATGTGACTCGCAGCCCCAGCACAGCTGGAGTGCTCAGCAAGACCGCGAGTGCCAATGCTGACATCTTGGACTGCCAGAGCCCAAGCATGGTGGATAGGAAACAGACCCGTGTTAGCTGGTTCCTTCGACCGCCAGAAAAGAAGCAGAAGCCAAGCGCCAAAAGATGACGATCACGGTTTCATGGAAAAAGCTGACAGGAAGCGCAAGTCAGAGGATGAGCGTACTCGGGAGGAAAAGCTTCTTTTTTCAGTGTCCGAGAGCTCTCGCACCGGAGGGTGTGACGATTGAGTGGAGTCCAGTCGCAAAAAGGCTGGCGACCGAGTGATTCGCCATGCAGTGTGAATTTGTCTTAGTACTTTGGGAAGGATGTGCCTGTCGAATCAAGCACATTCAAGCACATCCCTCGCAGGGTGACCACTCGGCGCTTAGAGCTCATCGCAGAGAGGCTGGACAGGGCCACTCATGAGATTAGTTGCAGACCAACGGTTGGTTGCTGGAGCGGGATCGACCAGTTACCCTTGTTCAAGTGGATCCGTTCGGGGCGTGACGAGTGTGATGAAGATTGAGGGGTGATTGGCGAGTGGGCGGTTGTGACTGTGACACGAGCTGCAGCTGCATACTGCACGGACCGGCGGGTGTTCACCATTGCAACCCCTCATCTTTTCCAACTCCGGCCTTGAAGCTGGAAAGAAAATCAAGAAAATGAGAAATGCTAAGCGCCAAGAGTCGTACACAAGTGGGGGAGAATACAGGTTTACCCCGGCGGAAGTTTGTGCTAACTAGTAATAATGCTGAATATCTAGCAGGAATAGCGCAATGTTCGCTTACACGGATAAAAGATCAAGAATCAAAGGAAGTATTGAATTCGGACAAGCACTAGACTTGATGCCCGAGAAAGAAATTAAATTCACATTAGGTGAGTTACATCCCCCAAAGATGAGAAAGATGAAATAGTCGAATAAAAGGCAAAAATGGCCGCCCACGTAAAAAACACAAATGTTCTAAGTCAAATGAAAGTCGGTAAACAAAAGAATCATAGAGATGTTGTCCCCTAGGTCAACCATAAAGCTCATCATAGGATGGTACCATCTCATGTTGATTTGGAGTTGGCTCAGGGTCCCGGGTCTTTGGCCGAGGGACCGGCGGTCGCTTCTCTGCATGTGCAGAACGCATGGCATGGGAGGCAAATCGAGGAGTATCCGGAAGAGAAGGTACAGAGACAGAAGAAGCCGCAGTGAAACTAGTCCTTCTAGAACTGCCAGCAACAGAGGAAGCTTGAGTGGTTGAGCTTTGTATACTGACTCGGCGCATACGAGAAGTGATAGACAGCGCCGGGGATTTTGCTGCGCGATCGTAAGAGCCGCATTCATCACGGCCCACACGTGGGATGTCTCCAGTCGTGTAGCCACGGGACATGAGATCTCCAGGGTCACCCAGAGTATCGCGCTCCTCGTCATCTTCGTCGCAAGATTCCTCTTCTTGGTCGCAAATACTGTCGTTGTCGTCGTCCCTGTCACTGATGTTGTCTCGTATATCGTGCCGAGGACTATCGATCCCCAGGCCCTGAAATTGAGGTCTCAGGGTCTTCTCAGGACGACGACGGATATTCGCATCAAAGTATCCCTTGGGGAAGTTGGAGCCATCGTGTATCGACTCCGGTGGGTGCTGGGGATTGAAGTTGTTCCAGCCTTGGTTCTGTAGAGCTTGAACAGAGGGTCGTCCATAATATCGTGAATCATCTGGCTGGAGGCGATGAGGGGCCTCAATGGAGATAGAAGCATTGGCCACAAATCCTGACGTTTGGCTCCACTGGTTCCAAGATCCCTCGTTGGGGTAACTGATGTCAGGATCACCAAAGCGGTCATGAAATTCCGTTGAAAGCCTCCGCTTCTTCTTGAACTTTTTCATGAAGCGCGCCATGACTTGGGAAAGTTTGCCCATGAAAGGGGCACCGAACAGACAGCTCTGCTGC
This sequence comes from Penicillium sp. 91 TS-2023, assembly GCA_030710325.1. Taxonomy (NCBI): domain Eukaryota; kingdom Fungi; phylum Ascomycota; class Eurotiomycetes; order Eurotiales; family Aspergillaceae; genus Penicillium; species Penicillium sp. 91 TS-2023. Next base: position 4,429,084 of record JARWGP010000021.1, on the reverse strand, counting down.
CTACCAAAAAAAGGTATACTTTATTTTCTTTAGTGGGAGGACAGATCACTCCCTAAAGCGGCGCTCATTTCAGGGCTGATCAGATTCCCCCCACAGGGACCGTTGAGACTTGGCTCAAAGAACGGCGGACTCAAAGCCGACGTCAAAGAATAGAAAAAGAAGCTGGTGAGGCAGACGATGTGCCCGCATATGTTGGAATTATATCGCGGATGGGAGTCTCTGACGAAAACTTGACAAACTCCCGCATGTCTTGTTGGCTTATCCAAGAAGAGAGAAGATCTTCCGGATACCTTACGGCTGGTGCTGGAGGGCCAAAATCCATCCAGCCAGCGTTGAGGAAATCAGGATTGGGGCCCGACACAATGGGTCAACCCCTCTGGCGGTGGCCCCCCGGGGCGCCACTTGGGAGTAACGACGACGCGGATTCAAGAGCAACACAACTACACCTCAGGTAGCAGTGGGTGAACCGCAAGCGCGAGAAATGAGTGGGTGAGAGAGGCCAACGGGATGTAGTGAAGTGGGAATGCTTCGACGGCTGCAGTATCGGGTGCATATAGCCTTGGCTCAAGAGGGGTAGAGCGAGAAGATGTGCCCGCCCCCAAATTTCATCACCCCGGTTCGTCTGATAGCCTGCACTTTGCGGCGCAGGCTAATTGCAGTAGACGGAGAGCATGGCGAGTCAAGACGTGGGTTGCATATAGTATGGCTGCACGTCGTCCGCCGTCGTCTTGGCATGGCGCTTGTTCTGGGATCTGCGCCTGCGTAGTATGCCTGGACGTCCAGAAGAGGGAACAAAGATCAGCCTACTGGATGCATCTGATCGTAGATTGGCCGTTAATCCTCCACCGACTTGTCCAGGGGTTGTCTAGAACAAAGGGAGATGATTAGCACCAGGGGACATCCCGCGGCCGCCTGACCACTATCACTTCGGGTCATCCAGACGGGCCACTTCGCCGGAAGGGTCTCTGGTAGGAAGAGAACAATTTCGAGCCAGCAGGGATTAGAAGAGGGGGTGGACCCCCCCCCGCCTCTGAAGTTGACAAAAAAGCACTATAATGTTTCACCTAGGCGCATTCTAACCCCTGCCAATAGAGTGGATTTCCGAATCCGCAAGTGGAGATGTGCGCAATCAAGACCAAAGGACGTTTGAATGCATTCCCGGAGCTTTCTGCAGTTGATGGGTGAAATATTGGTTCGGAGAACAACAAGGTTGATCGACCCGTCAAGCACGAGCTTAGGCGCCCAAAGCTTCAAGGGAGCTCAAATAACCCAGCTTGAGGCAAAAGAGGGGAAGTGGGAAGGTGGAAGATCGACAAGGGGCACAGGCCTCGAGGCGTTTATGAGTCTCGATCTCTCCGATCATCAATGTGGAGCAGGGAATACAAATCCACCAAGTACTGCGAACATATTGTTTTCTCACTAAATCCGAATCAATTTTTAATCAAAGACAATGTCATTTATCGAAAATCTTATTAAAAAATGCCAATGTAGTATCAACACCCAAACGCCCCCAATCCTTCGTAACGGTCATGTAGATAATCTTCAAAAGCCCTCTCCACAGCCATGCTTTTAAGCAACAAGGGAAAAGCCATTAACTCCCTTTCATCAATCAACCGAAATTGGTAATCAGCCGCGAAAGGACAGGCTTCTGCCGACGCCGATTTCCTTGGCCATCAGGACCTGCAGGCATAGGTTCAGAACGACTTCTTTCCCGAGCCTCTGATCTAACCCGCTGTTGAAGCGAAGCGGCTGGCCGGGATGAATCAGGCATAGCAGTTTGTCGCCTTGCAGACGCCACCGACTCACGCGGCATTCTCGGTGCAGAGTACGGGTCCGGCGCCTGTGCAGGCTGATAGATGGAGTTCCGGGCATTATGATAGTGTGCAGCACTCAGATGGGAAGATTGTCCGCCGGCGTACGGATTAGCGAGGAGATCCGTACTGGGGATCGAGTTTGCTCGGATTGGTTGGTACTTTGATGGGTCGTAAGTGGGCAGTGGGGGCCGGTCGCACGAAGCTCGGGGGAGTGGGTATTGGTAGTAGTGGGACTGGCGGCTTGAGTCCGGAGCAAAGGATGATAGTGGACGGGGATGTGCGGAGCGGGGCCCCGTGGGCGCTTCGTAGAGATCGGCTTTGTAGGCTGGTGGCACATGGAGGTATGGTTGTTGTTCTTGTTGTGCCGCTAGTAGTTTTCTCTTTGCTCTCTCCTTTCGAGAGAAAAGATGCAGAAAACCGCCAGTCACTTCGGGCTTTGTGTTAGCGTGCGTTATCAACCCGATGGATTGCCCACTTTAAACTTACTTGCAAGGATCAATTCAACGCTTGCAGCGACCCACGCCAATGATAATCACCGTTGCAAAAGGGGATCCCTGGTAGCTCGTGTGATGGGGAGAATTCAATCCCAAACCCCTGGTCCAAAAAGAGAGCTAGTGACTATCACAGTGCAGAGTCACCAGTAGCTCCAGGGGAATTGTGGAATTGGAACCTGTCAACACAGGCGTTGGGCTCCAATTTTTCCCCAAAATTAAGAAAAGGGGGAGGAATCAGAATATTATATAACTCAGATATAAAATTGGCATATCACTCCTTGATATATGGTTTAGATCAACCTTCTGACACTGGGACCCTGTTTCAGAAAAACCATTGACCTATTTTGAGAGTAAATTAAAGATAGAATAAACCGATAAAACTCCAAAATAGCATCCAAAGGCTCATAATTAGTCCACAATTAAGCCCAATTTAACCCGATTCGGTGACCAACGCACCACGCCAAGCCCACACCCACTCTAGTTCATATGAGAGTCGCAGGAGCAAAAGCGCCCCGAGTCCACGAATTCGGACTTTCATGCTCTCGTGCATAACCGTGCATGTCCACAAATCACATTCATGCGGTGGCGTAAACCAACACTCCAAACGCCTCCTCATTGGTACGTTGTAAGCGCTTCGACCGTACCGCCAAGCAAGACCCTGGTTTTAACCAACACCAACAACTACAAAGATACGATCGGTGATCACCGCTAGTGATCTGCGCGGCTTCTTATCTGTAGCTGAATGTGATGATTCAAGGCAATTTTTTGTTGGTACTTGGGTAGCACGCATAGCTTTGCCAGCTGGATCATTAACAGTCCCACGCAGCTATTCGGGACCCTGAATACATCGTTGGTGGATATTCAGGGTCAGAGGCGTTTTGAATTTATGCATACGCGCGATTAAATGCCACGTCCTGCTCCATGCAGAGGGGTCAAGCGCAACGCTCTGCCACAAATTTCTACAGGTTATTAACAAATTAATAAATCAATAAAGCCACAAAATTTCCTAGCTCATAAGTCTAGACCTAGGCCACTTCGGTATGAAACGGGTCAGGAATTGCGTAGATACTTAGGCTTGAACGCAGGTGCATTAGAACAGACCTAACTATTGTAGGAAGGCAGAATCTAGGCTTCAAGCACAAAAGAATATGCAGTAATAGCGTGATCATGTTTTACAGGTGATTTATTGCAGATTGTGAACTCATCTCCATTCTTGAGTACTACTATAAAAAAAAGCTGGTGGACGCCGCCAACCTAAACACCTGAATATGCCAATTCCCAACGCCGCGCAATGATTATATCAAAAATCCCACAACCCATAGATACGTAGTCAAATAGAAAAAATTGAGCACCGAAAAACGTGGCTCTTCGTGGTCAATCATAAAGGTCCTCGGGATCAGGAACCATCGCCAAAGTCATAGGCCTCATCAAAGAACCCCTTCTCCGATCAGCCGGAACAAAGGGAGAAGTACGCCGTCTCGGCATGTCATAGTTGCGTCTCGAACTCGAGCTATCCGAGCTATCACCAAGACTCGAGCGAAGGCTGAGACGATCATCTTCCTGGTGGGAACCACGTCGGGAGAATTGTTCGTCCAGCAACTCAGTGAGTGAGTCTCGCCGGCTGTGACAGCTGCGGTGGGACATCACAGACTGACTGCGAGGGGGGCTAGCAGCTGGGATTTCCTCGAGATATCGTCCGTTCGTGGGAATGTATTTGAACGGGGTAGTGTCGGCCGGCTTTGATTTCTCGGTGGCCTCAACAAGGTAGTCCTGGCGAATTGGTTTATAAGCGAATTCAGTTCGCTGGGCCTCTTGCTGGTGGGCGTCTCGCTCAGGTTGAGCTTCATTTCGAAGGTGTTTGGGGCGAGACGCCAGACGCACGGAGAGACGACCGGTGCGCAAAGCTCCTATAGAGAGGGAATTGCGGCGGGGAGTATGTGTTGATGGGCGAAGTGGTCTGTCCATACTATCCTCCTGATGATTGTTCTCCTTGTAGGAAGTATCAGTCCTGCTGGATGGACGGTGGTGGGGGACAAAGCCCGGACCATACGTCGGCCTTTCTTCTTGTGCTGGACGATGAGGATTATTGTATTGGTTCCATGATCCCTCTGTAGGAGCAGATATGGCCACATCACCCCATCTAGCGTGAAGTGGTCTGGGGGACTCGGGTCTGCGAAACATGGCAAGAGGTTTGTTGACGATACCGGACATGATGGTTATCTTGAGAGCAGGCGGGCGGTCCCCAGGAGTATTATATGCCTACTCTCCAGTGAGAGAGCAGCAAGGAACATTCGAGCGGGAAATTAAATAACAAAAAAAGTAGGAATGTCCTCAATGAGGGGTAATCGATATGATGCAACGCGGCTTGTTCAAATACAGAGCGCCACGTCCAGGGCTGACGACAAGGGATCAATAAGCCCTGCTCAGAGGGTCTTGGCGGATATTTCCGTGTCGTTCAAGAGTGCAAGTCTAGGTTTGTTCGTCTGCAGGGAAAAACCAACACAAACAGCGGGGATTGTCTCGGATTGGACGCAGGAAGGACAAGGGGTTTTTGGGCGTGGAGGGGTCACTGGCCACTTGACTCGCAGCAACCAGGGAACAGGATTCGAGGCGTAAAGACCAGAAAACAAGGCAAAAAGAAGCGAAAAATAACAAATAACAAAACCCCAAACAGCCTCCCTTGCCAATTCGACGAAGGTGGAGTTATATCACTGTTTCTCCAGAGAAAAACGGTGGTTTGACCAGCGGGAGGCGTCCGGATATAAAGCTTGGTGGATGAGAGACTGGGCCGGTGCTTATTAGACCTCCCGACGTGCATATCATGAGGCGCTGGAGAGCTGCACGGCTTCATGAGCAGCTGGACTCGGCCAAGGCCAATGAGAATTATGCATTGCCGCCGGAACGGTAATGCAGCATTGTGGAGTGCTTCTCCGCTTGACAGGGATCTTGTTCCTTAATTAGCACACTTATCAGTCGTGAACGCCCAAAATAGAAGCTAATTAACCTGAATTCACAGTCTGCATTTGGATGTAACACACCAATGCAGGTAAGTTAGTTATATTTTTAGAAAGCCTAGCAAGCACAATTAGCACATTTATCCATGTTCTCACGCATTTCATGTGACCTTCACTACCTTCCGGGCGACATACCTTGTTTACTATATTTTTTAATCCGAGCTTTGCCTCCTTACGAAACATCACAATTCCTATGGAACCGCGAAAGATTGGAGATTTTAGAAGAAGAAAAAGAGTGTATTGGAATAAAGCACAAAACAACATTTGAATGAACCTACGTATATTGAAGGCCATCATGGATAACATTGAAACATCCAAACCATCTATACGCGTAAGTCCATGAATGAAAACAAAAGAAATTCCTGTACCAGTCCTGATCAAATTCAATTTATAGACTCAAGACTTGAAAAGCTGTACAACACGTCGTGTATGGACGATTTCACCAAGTAGAAACAACGGCTCCTAGTTCCGTCCGTACTGGTGTGCGCTGGTCGTAACGAGGGGAATTATTTAGAAGGGAGTAGGGATAGGTCCACTTGGAGTGGGCATAGGTCCAGTGGGAGCAGGGCCGGAAGGAGCAGAGCCAGATGGAGGAGGGGGAGGAGGGGCAGCCCCGAACTGACGCTTCTCAAAGCCACCGAGGCCACCGAAGCCACCTGTGGGCTCGGGGAAAGGAAAGCTGAAAGAGGAGGGTAATCCGCCGAACTGGCGCTTCTCGAACCTACCGAATCCATCAGAGGGAGCAGGGCCAGTGGGAGCAGGGCCGGGGAAACCACTAGGGGTGCCCGAGGGAAGAGGGCCAGAAGGAGCCGGGCCACCGAACTGGCGCTTCTCGAAGCCACCAAGGCCACCAAAGCCACCAGTGGGCTCGGGGAAAGGCAGGCTGAAAGAGCTAGGGAAGCCGCCGAATCCACCAGAGGGAACAGGGCCAGTCGGAACAGGACCAGGGAAACCACTAGGGGCACCGGAGGGAGGAGGGCCAGAAGGAGCCGGGCCACCGAACTGACGCTTCTCGAAGCCACCAAGGCCACCAAAGCCACCAGTGGGCTCGGGGAAAGGCAGGCTGAAAGAGCTAGGGAAGCCGCCGAATCCACCAGTGGGAACAGGGCCAGTGGGTGTAAGGCCCGGGGGAGGAGGTCCAGAAGGCTGGAACTCGCCCTGGGGAGCGGGAAGGGCGAGGGCGCAGCCCGCGAGGCCCATGAGAGCGAAACTGTACTTCATTATGAAAGGATTGACAGATAAATTGCAATTGATTTGATATAGGAAAAGAGAAAATGGGATTGGACCAAGAAACACAATCTTGATCAAATGTGAAGTTGGATGGAGGATAAGAGAAGAGGCGGATGCAGACTTCTTTATAGAAGCATAGGTGGATAAATCCCAACCTCAGCGTGATGGGGTTCCACTCATGGCTCACAGAGATGCCGGGATCGGGCAATGATCCCATAACTTTGCCTTTTGTCATGTCTGGGCCGCCATATCCACGAGAAGGCCGGTGTCGATCTATGGAGCCTGAAGGATGAGTGGGTCAGGGACTATACGAAAGGTAGAAACCAGGAGAAACCGGCACTTGGAATCCAGGGTCGAGATGTTTTTCCCCGGCGTATAGCGTGATAGCTGCTGGCCAGACAACCAGATAAGGGCCTGCTAATCGTTCCAGGTAAAGTAAATACAGGCAAAGTGGATTCATCCAAGACTGAACGAGGAAGGTATCGTCGCTTCGCTTAGAATGCTTGAACAGGCACCGTGGTACAGCTATAGGGCGACGATCATGTTCCGTGTATATCAGTGGTGCTGGGTGGGCTGACGGGATCATGTTTCTCTATTGAAGATGCTCAGGGCCACCTACTTGATCGGGATGGACATGCCCAAGCAAGATTAATGGATCCGGCCGAACGAAGTTGAAAGGGCCGACAAGCTTATTTTTTTTTCCCGAGCAAAGCGCCTTGGCTCTTTGGCTTTGGGGATTGTTTCTTCACATGGCAGGCATTGATAGCTACCCTTGGAAGGCGACAGACTCAAAAATATTCAGCCGAGTCCAAAATTGCGCCAGGCAAGGTTCAACGATTGTTTGATGCTTGCAACGTTGCCCCAGCCACAAGAGTTCATGACTTGGAATCTGATCTCATTTTTAATGCCATCCATGAGATCATTCCAACTTTGCCACAGAGTGTTTTGATACAGCCCCTGTATCAGGGGAACAGGACGCCATGCTCAGTGGGTTCAGCCACGGGAAAAGTGGACATTTATTGAAGCCTTTGTAGGGAAACTGATCGACATTTCCACTGATTGATAAAGAACCCGCCAATGAGTACCAATGGTACGAGAGGATCGGCAACATGTGGAACCAGGTCGGCACAAATTTGGCTTGTTCGGCATTGTGCTGGGAGCTGCAACGAGAACCCGCTTTCTAGGGCTCATGAGCATGTTTTTCTTGCATAGAGCACGTCAAGAACACCTCATCAACCTAGACCCGGAGAGATTCAAAATGATGTGATCTGCCCGTCTGAGAAATGGGTCTTTGTTCGGGCCATGCTCATCTCTGCGGGATGGAAAATTGAGAAACCCTGGCGGAGCAAGCCCTGTTTCATGGTGAACTGTCAATTCAGTCAAGATGCGGTGTTGTTAAGTCTTTCCACTTTTACCTGTAACGTCGTCGTCAGCCTCTATTGCTTTGGGGCTAGCGCGAGCGGGCCCTTGCAGTCTATGTAAACCTCTCAAGATGCTTTTAGCCCCAAGAGTGGGTCCATGACTTCAGAGATCGACCTAAGGATGGGGACCCAGAAGGTTTCCAACCCTTGCATCCTGCAGGTCGGTAAACGAAGAAGACAAGAAGAATTCATCGAATGACAGAAAAACGAGGACCACACGTGTTGCACCAGGCCCAGTCAAGGAGGTCGCGTTCTAGAATTTGAGTAATAGCAACTGTCTCCAGCATGTGCTGTATCAGATAGATTCTTCCCCAACCACAATGCCGATGCTTCCCTTTCCTGGACTGCCGATCTCCACTCACGACCCTTTTTTTGGCCATTGCACAGCCTCGCTAAGTTTTTCAATTGCGATACCCACGTTTTAGGCTGTGTTCTCCCCGGAAGCTCGGCCTTTTGATCAAAAAAGAGCTTAGTCTCGCCACGGACGAAGGCGCCAAAGGCGGAAAACCTCGTACTGACTACTGAAATTAGGATGCCGATCTAAGCTAAACGACATTATTCTGATTAAAGCCAGGAATCTAAAAACCTTGTTATATACATTGTCAAGGCCTATGTCTGTGCGGGGGCTTCGATGTGAACTCTGTCTAATCTCAAAGCAATGTCCCGAAAATAAGATGTCATCAGTTTAGACAAAGGGGGAAATCATAAGTAGCAAGTCATAGACGGCGGTAATCATGGCAGTCATGCAATAGACGAGATAATACACAGGTGATGATCCTTGCCGTCCGAGTAGTCGGAGGCTAAAGGGAGCTATTGAACTCCCTTTTGGCATCAACAAATATGTTGTACGGGGAAATTCTGTAAAAATCCACGGGTGACCCAATAATCTCGCGGAACACATATTCACGGGTGAGCAAAAGAAAACTAGTGGTGCGTTTTGCGCGCAATGGGATCAGGTGACGTCGGATGAACTGACGGCGTCATGCTGAGTAGGTGGCGGGATGAAGGTGACAGGGCCATAGAGATCTCTCGCGCCGACGGCCCCAATACCTGCTTGGGAGAAACTTGTCGGCCTGAAGCGGACCGTTGTGACCTGCTGGAGAAAGATGATCGTCGGGATCGGATAGGAGAATGAGTTCCTTGAGTCAAACACTCTTCGTGGGACGATGCATCCCAAGAGTCTCGGGCCCGGGGTTGCCGAGGGTGGCCAGAGAAGGAAAGACCAGGCTCCTCTTCCCCATCGCTACCAGACCCAATTGAAAATATTCCGCCGCCAAATGATATTGATGATCGGCGATAGTGGGCCTTTGGGTGAGGCGGCACGGAGATTAGATTGTTGGACAGCGAATTTTGGGGGTTTTCAAGCGACACAGTGCTCCGTGCCTTTCGAAGCTCTCGTGTGCTTTGACCCCGTGATGCACCTCTTGACCGTCTTCTTTCCAATTCATGGCCGTGAGAGCCCCTCCTGCGATTGTGAAGACGTCCGCGATTAGCGATACTATCTATCGAGTCGGGCGAGTGTTGAATGGAGCCTTGCAAACGCAAGTCAACTTGACCCGGGCTGAAGGCTACACGGGCTCGCATTTGCTGAATAGCTTGGTCAAGGGCAAGCTCAATGGCACAGTGGTTTCGAAGACGGCTTAATCGGGGCCATGTTGCTCGCTCGCCACTCAAGCAAGCCTCAAGCATGAACTCTGTTGTCGGATTCTCCAATATCCGCGGGAAGTTGGAAGAAATTAATTCAGGGTAGATATTAATGTCGCCACTGTACTTCTGGTTCACAATTGACGCGACTTTAGTCATGGATGTTGGAAAGATTCCAAGCTCTAACAGGACATTCATTCGATGCAACACTTCGTCCTTTGCCAGGTGCGTCATTGTGTTCACCCACCGAGGAACGAACGATAAACCTTGTTGAAGTTCGTTGATTGGTCCGTCTTCCTTGGATAGAAATGGCACAACATGAGGATTCACCTGTGACACAATGAAATGGTTCACATTGAACATCTCGGATAAGCGTGTCATTGGGAGATCTCCATCAACTGAACCATCGATGTATTGCCTATGTAGGTCATTCCAGGGAACTGGTAGTCCCGTTATGGGATCCTTGGCCATCAGAGTGTATGGCCTAAAGACTAAAGGCACTGAACAGGACACCGCTCTGCAGTTGGGTCAGAAAATTGATCCCTGTCAACTTGAAGGGGTTGAAAACTCACACAGCAGACCAGATCATGACGTTCGGAGCAGATATGTAGTTCAGCAGTCGCGGGAGCTCATACATCCCGGCGCTTGACACGCAGATGTTCAAAATTCTGCGTGTCCGATTGTATGCCTCCTGGAAGGTGATGTCTCCCAGCCAAGCTCGCATGGTATTTGCCAAATGGGAGATATCTAGAAAGGAGCCGAACTTCAGAAATCGTGCTGTTTTCTGGAAGATGTTCTCTTCTCGTCCCGCTTCGTTAAAAACGTCAAATTTACCGTGGGCATAGGTATCAAGAAGCCCTGACAGTTCATCATCCCTGCGGGTGCAAAAGACGGCACAGACGATACTGCCCGCAGATGCGCCTGAGATAATGCGAGGGATGAGATTGGCCTCATATAAGGCCTTGAGCACACCAATATGGTTCATTCCAAAGGTAGCACCTCCTGAAAAGAGCAATGCACTGCGACCGAATGCTTGCCGGGCCGCTAACAATTGATCCAGGGTATACTTCAATTCCAGCCCATCGCAGCGATTATGTACCGACAGATCTACCAGGTTTGTGATCGTATCAAGCGCTGTAGTGATGTATCGATCGATCAGATCCTTAGTCCCAATATGTGAGTGACGATAGAGCGACACGTTGCTCATCATCCCCAAGTCCCGACTGAGCGCAGTCCTAACCAGAAACAACATCCGGCTCACATCGCAGCTGATGCGTGCCTCCTCCAGCTCTCGTAATCGTTCCTGTACCAACTGAGGATGATATTCAGGGCATTCAAAAGTCTGCTTCCAGCTGTTATTGTCTTCTAGCGCGTCGAGCTCATTCGCGCAGCTACACCATTCCTCGTACGACACTGCCTGCAGCCAGAGTCATGATTAGCAGGTGACGCAACAGATGCGACTGCCCGTCCAGGTACTGGGGCGCCACGCCTGGGGTATAAAAAGTACTGACATTTTTTATTTTCAAATAAAGCACTTGTTTCCGATCCTCTATATCCGCCTGTCGCTTCCGCTCTTCGGCCGACGGTCCACCGCGGTAGGCACCAAGGGTGTCGCCGGCCCAATTCCACGAGTCCTTGACAATCGACGATACTGCCGGAATAGATATGGCCCTGCGCAGGGATCGATGGGGCGTCGAAGGAATCCGATCCGAGTCATGATTGGAGTAGCATTTTGAAGGGACTATTGTGGAGTCGCCCAATACCGATATCGAAGGCTTGTGCATCGGGAACGCGCCATTCGGGTCTGTGACGCAGTTTGAAGTCCAGGGCAAGAATATGAAATGATTTCCAGGACATCAAAGTCATATATGGAAGTAAAAGGCGAAAAAGCGAAAGAAGCAAAGGCCAAGGGCGGTCTGAAGGACGTCACGGGGACTGATTTGCGATCCGCCCGATGACCCCAACTACCCCGGGCTGCCCGAATGTGGGTTCCCCACGTTCAGGTAGATTAGGTTGCAACTACTACTCCGAACATGGAACAGATTTATCCGGCAAGGCTGCATAATCTTCACGAAATGACTCAAAAATGACTATGATCTCACTGTCATCTGAACAAGGATGATCAATGAATCGATGATGTTCACATGCATGCATGTGAGAGCGGGACTCTAACAACGCCACGGAGTATGGGAAGTATGCAGGGAATCATCCGTAGATCTTAACTCTGTGCCAGGATCAAAAGACATATAGAGTTCAGTTCATTTGACACTGCATAGAGACAGACTCAGAGGATCCAAATCAATCAAATCAGATTACCTTGCCTACAATGGTTCATAATGTAAAACCACGGAGCCATTCCCGCAGTATCTCCCTCGCCTCTTGCTCCACTCCATCCTCTCGCCAAAAATGCCCCGCGCCCTCAATCTCACACCCCCTAAACTGACTATGCGGCATGCGGCCTAGCTCGGCTGACCATCTCCGCAATTTACCCACAGAGGTAAAGGTGTCATCATCCCCAAATAACGCCAGTGTCCGGTGAACACTCAGCTGGTCGGCTGGACGAGCGGGTCGGGCCTGAGCTGACCGGCCCCCAACATCTACCGAGAGAGTGGTAAACACTGTGAGAAAAGAACTCACTGGGGGAAGTAGTGGCGAGACAAGAAGATAAGAGATCAAGGTTGACGCGCGGAGCCCCTCGTCATCACGGTCCTCAACCCTTGTTGCTACAGAACCTGGTATTGTCGCTGCAGCGATCTTCTTTGCCTCTCTGAAGATCCGGTCCATGGGCGTGCCCGGAGAAACACTTGCGGTGCCAGGGCCAGGTCGAAGTAGATTAACCATGACATCAAGCGTTGGGACATTGGAGGCGATCATAGACCCGTAGGAGTATCCACCGAGAATGAGATCAATACCTGTATCTTGGTCGCTTTCTACACTAGATCCCTGGGCAGATTTCAAAGCATTCAGGTAGTATAGCATGAACCCATAAAATGAAGTATAATCTCCCAGTTCGGGTTTGGCGGTCCAGCTAGTTTGTCCTTCGGACCCTCCAGCTCCCCTGGGGTCGGTGTTAGCCGTCCACCCTTCCACACGGATATAGAGATAGGGCATTACCGGAAGTTGAACGTTCCCACGATAAAACCTGCATGCTGGAGCTCCCCACCGATAAAGCCGACCACGGGATCGTCGTAGCTGCCACCTAGTGATGCGTAGGGGTGGGCGAAGATAGCACCCTGGATGCGCCTGGGAGGTGTCGATTCTATATTTTCCAAGTGGCGGGGCAAATAAACACGGCATTCGAGCTGACGGCCATCATGGATCGAAGGAATACTAAAGGAAAACGCAGGCCGGTATAGATGCATTAGGAATGAATAGGTAGATGCTTTATTAAATCTCTCCAATTCAAACGCTAGCGTAGTGTGTGAGGGAGCACTGAAGCTTGGTTGTTATGTTTGAGTCGAAGATTCCAGCTTCCGCCCGAACGCATCGATGAACCCCAGATACTCATTGATCGAAATTTTACACTCCAAGGACAAATAAACACACTGTGTGACTTTGGAAGGAAATAAATTCGATGGCTGAAAGTTACATAATCTATTGACTGATCGCTATTTGCATGCATCTATCATGACCCTAGGATTCAAGAAGCCATGCTGGATCGGGCTCGTCATCCTCTGACCTGGACGCTGTGTCTGTATGATGGCCGTCCCCATCCTTTAATAAGTCTGCCGGTGGATCAGAGTCCTCATTATCCAACGGGTCCACAAGGGCTTCCGCATGCTCATTCGTGGGTTCCTCGGCAGGTACTTGTGATGAGACGACCGGCGACTCGGGCACAGGCAAGCCAAAGGCGGGAAGTAACATCCCCCTCGCTTCTCGGAGAGCTTCCAGCTCTGCTGCAATGCAACAAACAAGGAGTTTCCAGTCCTTCTCTTCGGCATACTCCAAATGGGATTCCAGCCGCTGTGTGGTTTGATCTAAATCATTCGAGACGCTGGCTGCCACATCTTCTTTGCTACCCCCAATTGGTGCGCCGTTTGTCGCCTGCACATCCAACTGCATGAATCGGCGCATGTAAACTCTGAGTCGTTTCTCAAAGCCAGATACATCCGCCATCGCTTGCTTCCAGACTCCACCTCCTTCCTCCAGAGCCAGAATCTCTGCATCCACCTCTTGTTGTCTCTTTTGCAAATCCTCCTGTTCGTTTTTCCAAAACTCCTGGGCCATCTCAAGTGTGCGGCGTTTGGGATTCAAAGAATATAATGTAGACTCGCTAGGTCGCCGCGAGAGGGGTTGAACCTGGGGATCACGGAGGTAGTTTCGAATGTCTGACTGTAGGATGGACAAGGATTCAGTATAAGAGGATAATTTAGCATCGACAGAGTTCTCGATGTCCGCGATCTCGCCGATAAGGTGTTTGTGTTTGGCTTTCATCTCATAAAGCCTGGTTTCCAGTTCATGAATGTCAGTCTCGAGGCCACGGGCCTCTTCTTGAAGCTGTGTAGCGCGCCGATTCTCTCGGTCGTTATGTATCACGGAGATAGCTTCTTCCAAACCGCTTCGCCTCGAGGTAAACCCTTGGATCTCATGCAGCGCATTGTCTCTCTCATCTGACTGAGACGAGAGTATTTCTCGCTCTTCTTCTCGTAGTTTAAGTAGATCATATATCGACTGAAAAATCCCTTCTCGTGCAGCTCTCAATCCTATCTTCTGTGGTTTGGGCTGTCTTGCGGGAGTTGTGGAGGGAGACCGCGACCGGCCAGCTTTGGAGGAGGTTGGGGTGAAGCTCTCCTCAGAGGTATCGTCTGATTGGGGCTGAGCAAGTCCTGAGAGTAGACCCTCGCTTTGTGCGTCAATTAAAGTCTGGAGGGAACGTTGGATGTGTTTAGATTGTCGCTCAATATAGAGAAGGGGGTCGTGGTGGTATGTGGAAGCTGCTGCAGGTACCGGCGGCAGCCGTTTATCTCGAAACGGGAGTAGAATGGACATGATGAATAGGAATAACAGAGGGTTGAGATATTGCAGAGAAATTTTCAAAAGGTAAAAGTCCTGGATATTTCTCAGAGCGCAGAAGAGGGGAATTTAAATGTCAGCCATGATCATCATCTATTAGAAGTATAGATGGAGCACCAGACCTCGTTCGCGGCCAGCTGATGCGCGGAGCACGTGACCGTACAGTCAGCTCCGTTGACGTTGTCGGGCCTCGCGCCTGCAAAGCTTCCGCTGTCTGCTTCCAGCTTCCATTCGTACCTTCACTTCATTCCATCGTGTCTTTTCCTCTACTTGATTTCTGTGCCTCTTGCCATCATATTGCTTGGGGTTTAACTATCGCACTTTTCCGAATTCCCTCTGTGTTTTGGGGCTCGCTCGCTGTTCTGCCCCCAAAGCTCCCTCTCGGGCGACATTGCTTCGTCACATCGACCACAGCATCATTATCGGAGCCTGAGCTTCATATACCACATCTAGGCACCCGCTGTCTTACACAATCAAGATGGTCGGAGTTATTTCGGCCGCCGGTCTGGTCGGCTTCCTCTCCGAGCCAGACCCTGAGCTCAAGGTGTATGCTTTGAAGTCATTAGATTCACAGATCGATCTGCTTTGGACTGAGGTTGTGAACGCAGTTCCTGAGATGTAAGTTTCTAGCGCGGGCTGAATTGTCACGTTGATCGCGGTCGATGCGACCTTCTCTGCCAGGGTCCTCGGTCCACGGAAGCTGACGACATCTATCTAGTGAGGCCCTATACGAAGATGAATCATTCCCGGAACGTGAACTCGCTGCTCTGGTTGCCTCGAAGGTGTACTACCACCTCCAGGAATATAATGAGAGCATGGTTCTTGCTCTGGGTGCAGGCAAGCTGTTCAAGCTTGACAACGGTGGCGAGTATGAGGAGACCATTATCGGTAAGCCAATCGCTGACGATTCTATCCGCGATTGTGTTGCTAACATATCCATCCTTTTTTAGCAAAATGCGTTGATACCTTCATCTCTCTGTCTGCCGCCCAGAACCCGAGCGCCGGTGACCACTCTGCCCATCTGAACCAGTCTTTCCCTGCATCTGGCGAAGGTGCCACAAGCACATCAGCAAGCCTGACCTCTCCGATCACACCATTCACAAAGTCTGCCTTGCCTTCTAAGTCCTTGCTATCGCGCCAAGAGGTCCCCGGTATCGACGCCGCTCACCCTGGAGGCGAGGACATCAGCATCCAACACGCGGACACTCCTCTCATCTTGAAGCGTGGTGTCCAGGGTCAACTACAGGCTATTATTGAGCGATTATTTGAGGAGTGCTTCCGCCAGAAGCGCTACCGTCAGGTTATTGGAATCGCCATCGAAGCAAAGAGCTTGGATGTTCTCCGCATGTCTATTATTCGTGCCAGCGAGGACGAGAAGAAGCAACAGGGTGAATCCCGTCAGAGTGAGGAGCTCATGGAGTACGTTCTGGACATTTGCATGGGCATTGTCCAAGAACGGGCTTTCCGTAACGAGGTTTGTCCAGTGGTTTCTTTGAAAGCTAAACTGTACTGACTGGTTACTTCATATAGATCTTGAAACTCATTCTCGAGCTACTCAACGAGATCCCCGCACCCGATTATTTCTCCATCGCGAAATGTGTCGTCTACCTTAATGAACACTCGATGGCATCCGTTATTCTCCGCCAGCTTGTCGAGAAGGGCGACCCGCGATCTTTGGCTGTCGCTTACCAGATTTCTTTCGACCTTTATGACAACAGTACCCAGGAGTTCCTTCAGAAGGTTCGCCAAGAGATTGCCGAGCTTGTTCCAGAAAACGAGGCCGACAAGGAGAACGCACACGCAGAGGCCAATGAGTCAGACCCGTTGCTCGAAGACCAGTCTATCTCTATCTCCCGGCAATCGAATGAAGACGATTCGGATGAGCTGCGCGGTGCATTTAAGAACATTCTTGCCATTCTGGATGGCATCAAGACTATTCAGTTGAATCTGGAGTTCCTCTACCGGAATAACAAAGCCGATATCGCCATTTTGAATAAGATTCGTGATAGCCTCGAGGCTCGGAATTCTATTTTCCACACTGCAGTCACTCTCTCGAATGCTTTCATGCACGCCGGCACTACCCACGACAAGTTCTTCCGTGATAACCTGGAGTGGCTGGGCAAGGCTGTTAACTGGTCTAAGTTCACTGCGACCGCTGCCTTGGGTGTTATTCACCGTGGCAACTTGAGCCAGGGCCAGAAGCTTTTGCAGCCCTACCTTCCCCGCGAGCACATTGCTGGTGTTGGTGGTTCGGGCTCCGTCTACAGCCAAGGTGGTTCTCTTTACGCCTTTGGCCTCATTTACGCCAACCACGGTGGTATGGCTGTGGACCTCATCCGGGATCACTTCAAGAAGGCCACCGAGGAGGTTGTTCAGCACGGTGGTGCCCTAGGTCTGGGTGTGGCAGGTATGGCTACCGGTGACGAGGGTATTTACGAAGACCTTCGAAATGTTCTCTACACTGACTCTGCTCTCAACGGTGAGGCAGTCGGCCTTGCCATGGGTCTCGTTATGCTGGGAACTGGCAACATGAAGGCGTTGGAGGACATGATCCAGTACGCCCACGACACTCAGCACGAGAAGATTGTCCGCGGTCTGGCCATGGGTATGGCTCTGATCATGTATGGTCGTCAAGAAGCTGCGGATGAGCTGATCAACGGTCTTCTTGGGGATCCTGACCCAACTCTCCGCTACGGTGGTATCATGACCATTGCTCTGGCCTACTGTGGCAGCGGCAGCAACAAGGCGGTTCGCAAGCTGCTCCACGTTGCCGTCAGCGATGTCAATGATGATGTTCGACGAGTGGCGGTCATGAGCTTGGGTTTCATTCTGTTCCGCAAGCACCAGAGCGTTCCTCGTATGGTCGAGCTGCTCTCCGAATCGTACAACCCTCACGTCCGCTACGGTGCTGCCATGGCGCTTGGTATTTCTTGTGCGGGAACTGGACTGGATGAGGCCATCGATCTTTTGGAGCCTATGCTCAAGGATTCCACGGACTTTGTTCGCCAGGGTGCTTTGATTTCTCTGGCTATGGTTCTTGTTCAGCAGAACGAGGCGATGAACCCTCGCGTTACCAGCCTGCGCAAGGCTATGATGAAGATGATGGGTGACCGCCATGAGGACGCAATGGCCAAGTTTGGCTGCGCAGTGGCCCTTGGTATCATTGATGCCGGTGGTCGCAACTGCACCATCAGCCTTCAGACTCAGACCGGCAACTTGAACATGCCTGGCATTGTCGGTGCCGCTGTCTTTGTGCAGTATTGGTACTGGTTCCCTCTGACCCACTTCCTGTCGCTCAGTTTCACCCCGACCTCCGTGATCGGTGTGGACCAGAAGCTGGAAGTGCCAAACTTCAAGTTCCACAGCAACACTCGCCCCAGCCTGTTCGACTACCCCCCAGAGCAGCAGGTGAAGACAGAGGAGGCTCCGGAGAAGGTCAAGACAGCGGTTCTCTCTACCACTGCTCAGGCCAAGCGTCGGGCACAGCGTCGGGAGAAGCAGGCCCGCCGCGAGAGCATGGATATCGATCAAACACCTACCACTCCTAAGGTGTCAGACCAGCTGCCCGAGAAGATGGATACGGATGAGAGTGTTCCTAAGGAAGGAGAAGAGGGCAAAGATGGAGAGAAGAGTACTGGAGAGACTCAGAAGAAGAAGGCGGAGCGGGAGAAGGTTGGGTATGAGCTGGACAACATGTCAAGGGCACTACCCGCACAGCTTAAATACCTCACATTCCCCGACCCGCGATATGAGCCAGTCAAACGCGTAAGTTGTATCGCTCCCAATCTTATTAGTGCACCTGCTAACTAGTTTCTACAGCCTACCGGTGGCGTTGTTGTTGTCCTTGACAAGCAGCCTGACGAACCCCGTGATATTGTTGAGCTGAAGGCCAGCAAGGAGCAACGGCAACCGGCACCCCCTGCCGAGACCCTTCAGGATCGCCTTCAGGCCGCCATTGGTAACGCTGCTCTGCAGACCCCTCAACGGGCTTCTGCTCGTGCTGCCATGTCCGATACTCCGGCTGGTGCTGCTGCTGCCGCAGGTGTCCTGACCGCTGTTGATGAGGATGAAGAGGGCGTGGAGGACGCGCCTCTTCCGGACGAGTTCACATATGAGTCGGATGGAGAGGACGAGTAGAGGGTTTCTGCAACATAACCCCTTTGACGTTGGATGTATTACTAGAACTATCAGGCTTTTTCGGTTCCTGATATAGTAGTGCGGTTTCTGCCGCTTGTGATATGAAGTGAAGCTTTTCATTTACATTCGTTTAATTGGAGACCGACCTGTAATCGTTCCAATTGGTAGGTTAAAGTGGTATACTAGGTAAACTTGGGCAGGGTCAGGAACCTTCCACTGGTCATTAACCTCAGTTGTAATCTGGCTTTGTCTCTAATTCTCCAGCACCTGCTCCGGTATTATCCCATAGATGTTTAAAAAGATCTGATGTCCATGTGTGAAGATCGTGAGCTTGGTACCAGAATCAAGGTAGTGCAGTCTAATCTGCATCTATCCCTAACTCCGAGATCATCGCTACTGTAACAAAGTAGAAACCCTTCTTCACATGCGCGGGCGATTAGATAAGCCTCTCGCCTCGGCATTTTTGAAGCGATGACGCACATTGCACCAATCATGCGGCGGGCATACGACGATGACCGATATGATCAGCGGCCGAGGAATTGCAGCTGAAGAGCATCAGACCGACACAAGCACAAGCTAATACTCCGAGGCCCCAAAATAAGAAAGTGGACGTGAACACGGGGTTCTCTAGATCTAGTGCTGTCCCCGGGACCTATATAGCGCGTGCTCCAACTACCCCGGACTTGATCCATTTTTATTTTCGCCCCTGGGAAATCTTTCTCTTTCACCTGATCATCTTACCATACATTTCTTTACCTCCGTTCATAACCCTCTCCTCCCCCCCTCTCTGTCTCCTCTCTTTGTTAGTCAACCATGTCAAAAACTTTTACCAAGGACGACGTCGCGTCGCATAGCAAGGGCGACAGCCTGTATATTGTGATCGATGAGGACGTCTACGATGTTTCCAAGTTCCAAGATGAGCACCCTGGTATGTTTCCCATTCCTTATTCGGGCTATTTATACGATCACAGTGGTGGAGCATGGTGATCATCAAAGAAGCATGTGCTAACGGGATATAACAGGCGGGAAGAAAAGTACGTCATGGTCTCCGGGCCCATGTCCGAGAAATTCAATATTGACACTTGCGCAGTTCTCCAACGAGTTGCCGGAAAGGATGCCTCGAAACAGTTCTGGAAGTATCATAATGAGGGGATTCTGAAGAAGTACAAGGCTCAATTGCAAATTGGTTCGTTGGATACCAAGGCCGCACCGGCACCGGCTCCGGCACCTGCCGCTCCAGCCCCCAAGGCCGAGCCGACACCGCAAGTTGCTTCGGGCGATGTGAAGCCCCCAGCAAATGCGGAGCCGCAGGATCCTTTTGGCGAGTTGATTCCTTTCGCCGACCCTTCATGGTACCAGGGTGTAAGTTCCGAACACCAACAGTTGGCCATATGACCCAGATACTAACATGTCCGGCGTGTGATCGCAGTACTCTTCCCCTTACTTCAACGAGACCCACGCTGCTCTTCGCGAGGAGATTCGCCAATGGGTCGATACAGAGATTGAGCCTTATGTTACCGAGTGGGATGAGGGCAAGGAGGTCCCCGCCCATATCTACAAGCAGATGGGCGAACGGGGCTACTTGGCTGGTCTGTTGGGTGTCAAGTACCCCGAGCAGCATACCCCATACCGTGTGAAGGCCGTGACACCGGACCGCTGGGACCTGTTCCACGAGATGCTGCTGACTGATGAGCTGTCACGCGCCGGCAGCGGTGGTCTCGTGTGGAATTTGATCGGTGGTTACGGTATTGGTTGCCCACCTCTCGTGAAATTTGGAAAGAAGGAGCTGGTGGACCGTATCCTCCCCGGCATCCTGGCTGGCGATAAGCGCATTTGCTTGGCCATCACTGAGCCCGACGCCGGCAGTGACGTTGCTAACCTTGGCTGTGAGGCTAAGCTCAGCGAGGATGGCAAGCACTACATTGTCAACGGCGAAAAGAAGTGGATTACCAACGGTATTTGGGCTGACTACTTCACCACCGCTGTGCGGACGGGTAAGCCTGGCATGAACGGTCTCAGCGTTCTGCTTATTGAGCGCGAGGCTGGTGGTGTCAGCACCCGCCGCATGGACTGCCAGGGTGTCCTGAGCAGTGGTACCACCTACGTTACCTTTGAGGACGTCAAGGTGCCCGTGGAGAATCTGATTGGCAAGGAGAACCAGGGCTTTAAGGTCATCATGACTAACTTCAACCACGAGCGTATTGGTATCGTCATCCAGTGTGTCCGCTTTGCCCGAGTCTGTTATGAAGAGTCCGTCAAGTACGCCCATAAGCGTAAGACCTTCGGCAAACGCCTGATTGACCACCCCGTCATCCGCATGAAGCTCGCCCACATGGCTCGCCAGATTGAGGCCACTTACAACTGGTTGGAGAATATCATCTTCCAGTGCCAGTCCATGGAAGAGACTGAGGCGATGCTGAAGCTGGGTGGTGCTATTGCGGGTCTGAAGGCGCAGTCCACCCAGACCTTCGAGTTCTGTGCCCGCGAGGCCAGCCAGATCTTTGGTGGTCTGAGTTACAGCCGTGGTGGCCAGGGTGGCAAGATTGAGAGACTATACCGTGACGTGCGTGCCTACGCTATCCCTGGTGGAAGTGAGGAGATCATGCTTGATCTGAGTATGCGCCAGAGCTTGCGTGTACACGAGATGTTTGGCATGAAGCTATAAGGGCGTTGGATCTTAGAATGACTAGACCCGGTTCTTTCCCTCTTTGGCCACCACCTTCGTGCCTCATCTTAGCCTTGCAGGCTTTTTTTTTTGCTTTTCACTTTTGGCTAGATATCCCGTCCGGTGTGACGCATTGCCTTATGATCTTGTCTTGTATGATATAACATCGACTGTGCATATTTACTTTGGTTTTGACCAATAGAATAAATGATTGAAAAAATCAACTATTCGCATTCAACTAAAAATTTAAACATGCCTAGATGGTTACCTATTCTCATGTTCCAAACCCGTGTTCAGATTTTAAAGATTCTATAGATGGTCCCATACAAATATTAAACCTCTGGAAATACAGCATCGCCCCCATGTGAAATAGCAAGTGAAAATAGAAGGGAAACCTACGGCTTTATGCTTGTAAGACTTTCACGAGCGTCCACTTGACTCCCAGCTGTGATACTGAAATCCAAAGATAATTTGAATCTGTACAATACATGAAACTTTTAACAGGAGAAAATCTTATTCGACCCTAGAATTAATGCGCCTGAATTGGTAGTAAACAGTATTCGGGTAGGCACAGCGACCTACTGCGCAGTTTCTGACCTTTGACTTTCGGCGCGACCTGCTTCACTTTAAGAATAGCTCAACCCCCCAATCTCTCACCTGACACAGCCAGCGTCTCTGGGTATAAAAGCTCTTTCCTCTCAGATCGCTGTGCCTCAATTTCTTTCAAACTTCCATTCACATTTGATGCAATCGGGGTTGTGGCCGGTTTTCCTCTAAGTCCCGTCATTCGGTGACAGCCCGCAAAGCCCGGAACAGTCGCCTTGCGCTCTTGGAGGTCGTCTTGATTTTGATCGTCTCGAGTCCTTCCTACTAAATCAAGTCCGATTCGACTTCCCGATTGACGCAGACTAGTCAACCTACTGACTCCTAGTCGTGTCTTTACCCCGAATACCACTCCTTTGAACTCGATACCTACCATACATAATGTCGAACCTTTTGAACCACGATTTTGGCTCCGAAGATGAGGATGACGATTTCAACCCCGTTGTGGCAGATGACTCTGATGCTGAGAATTCTAAGGTCAGTAGCTTCCATCCTACAGATGATGGATCTGAACGCGATGCTGATAAAACCTACAATGAACAGCCGGTAAAGACCGTTCGTATTAGCGAAGATGCTGCGAACGACGACGACGAGGATGAAGCTCAAAACGGCGACGATGATGATGAAGGCGCTGAGGAAAATGGAGATGATGACGATGAAGAAGGAGAGGAGGAGGAAGAAGAGGCAGTGGTTAGTACTCTAACTAGGCGTCACATTTACGAATGCTTTCCCTAACAAATGCGTGTTTTTAGGGCCGTCCACGTAAGCGCAGAAGAGGCGGTGTCTCTTCTTTCTTCGAAGAAGAGGCTGGTGTTGATGAAGAGGAGGATGAAGCCGAAGAGGACGAGGATGAGCTTGCCGACTTCGGCACAGAAATGCACCCCGATGATCTCGATGCATTGCCCGTCGGTGCTGAGACAGATGACCGCCGCCACAGACAACTCGATCGCCAGCGTGAACTCGATGCGACAATGGATGCAGAGAAGCAGGCACAGATGCTGAAGGAACGTTATGGTCGGAACCGTGCCGCTGGAACGGATGCCCTTGTGGTCCCTAAGCGGCTGCTTCTTCCCAGTGTCGAGGATCCCAGCATTTGGGGAGGCCGCTGCAAACCTGGCAAAGAACGGGAGGTCGTCTTCTCCATTCAGAAGCGCATTGAAGAACGTCCTCCTGGCTCTCGTAACCCGATTCGAATCATTTCGGCTTTCGAGCGTGGAAACATCATGCAGGGTTGGTTCTACTGCGAAGCACGCAGACAAGCCGATGTTACTGAAGGCCTCGAAGCTATCAACTTCTATTATCCCTCCCAGAAATTGACGTTGGTTCCCGTGAAGGAGATGCCTGATCTTCTCCGAGTCCAGAAGTCAGAGGAGCTAAACCCTGGTGGATGGGTCCGAATCAAGCGTGGCAAGTACCATGATGATCTGGCCCAAATTGAGGAGGTTGAGACCAACGGTCTAAACGTGACTGTACGACTTGTCCCTCGATTGGATTACGGTATGAATGATGATGCCGCTGCGATTGTCGATCCCAAGCGTAAACGTGGCGCCGCGAGTGCGGTCCGGGCCCCACAACGCTTGTTCAGCGAGTCGGAGGCCAAGAAGAAGCACGCAAAATACCTCTCGTCTACCTCAGGATTGGGTGGTAAGTCATGGAGCTATCTCAATGACAACTACATTGATGGATTCCTCATCAAGGATATGCGAGTCCAGCACTTGGTTGTTAAGAATGTGAACCCGCGACTGGAGGAGGTGGCCATGTTTGCACGTGGAGGAGAAGATGGCACCGCGAACCTCGACCTGGCTTCCTTGGCTGAGACGCTGAAGAATACGACTGCCGAAGATTCATACCAACCCGGTGACCCTGTCGAGGTGTACCGTGGCGAACAGCAGGGCTTGATTGGTCGCACAGTTTCAACCCGGGGCGAAATTGTTTCATTGCAAGTCACCGAGGGAGATTTGGCCGGCCAGACAATCGATGCTCCCGTCCGAACTCTTCGCAAGCGATTCAGAGAAGGTGATCATGTAAAGGTCATTGGAGGTAGTCGTTATCAGAACGAACTGGGTATGGTGGTTCAAGTCAAAGATGACACGGTCACCCTGCTCAGTGATATGAGCATGCAGGAGATTACTGTCTTCAGCAAGGATCTTCGCATTTCTGCTGAGATGGCCGCTGATGGCCAACTTGGTATTTATGATGTTCATGACCTTGTCCAGCTTGAGTATGTCCAATCCCTATACTATACCCTGCGATTATCTAACATTATTACAGTGCTGCCACCGTGGCTTGTGTCATCAAGGTTGACCGCGAATCTCTTCGCGTTATTGATCAGAACGGCTCTGTTCGCAATGTTCTTCCAACCCAGATTGCTAATAAGCTTACCCCTCGCCGAGATGCTGTAGCAACAGACCGCAATGGCGCAGAAATTCGACACGGTGATACCGTCCGTGAAGTTTATGGAGAGCAGAGAAATGGAGCTATTCGCCATATTTACCGTTCTTTCCTCTTCTTGCACAACAAGGCTCAGGCCGAAAATGCTGGCATTTCCGTGGTGCGAACAACAAACGTTGTCACTGTTTCTGCCCGGGGTGGCCGCCCCACTGGACCGGATCTGAGCAAGATGAACCCTGCTATGGCGATGCAGATGCCTGGCGCTGGCCGCGGTGGTGCGATGCCGCCGCCCCAGCGTGGCCGTGACAGGCTGATCGGTAAGACTGTAACCGTCCGCAAGGGCCGCTACAAGGGTCTGGTCGGTATCGTTCGAGACTCCGATGATAGCACTGCCCAAGTTGAGCTTTACACATCAAACAAGCCTGTCCTTATCCAGAGAGATATTTTGACACCGAAGGAGTGAGTTACACTATCTGCCCCCTAGACATCTCATGTATAGTTTGCTAACTTTTTGACAGCCCCATTTCTAAACAACCATTGGACATGGGCCGTGGAAGAGGATCGCGTGTTCCACATGGAGGCGCTCCTCAGGGCCGAGATGGATGGCAAGGTGGGCGCACTCCTATGGCTTCTGCCGACTCTTCAAGAACCCCGGCCTGGGGAGGCGCAGCGTCCGCACGCACTCCGGCTTGGTCTGGCATGGGTGGTTCCCGTACGCCGGCCTGGAAGAACGACGGAAACCGGACTTCATACGGAGACGGAAGTCGTACTGCTTATGGTGATGGAAGCCGCACTGCCTACGGTGGTATGGGTAACAGAACTCCAGCATGGAACTCTGGATCCCGCACTCCCTATGGTGACACTGGCTCCGGCGGCTCTGGTTATGATGCCTTTGCTTCTGGATCTCGCACACCAGCCTGGGGCAACGCAGGTGCTGGAAACCGCACCCCGGCCTGGGGTGGAGCTGGCATGTCGAACAACCGAGACCAGCGTGACTACGATGATGCCCCCACACCCGGGGGTTACTCTGCTCCAACCCCCGGCGCCTACGCTGCTCCCACCCCTGGTGCATCTGCCCCTACTCCAGGCGGCTGGGCCGACAATGCCCCCACTCCCGGCGGAGCTTTCAGCGCCCCTACTCCAGGCGATATACCCAAGCGTGGCTACGAAGCTCCTACTCCTGCTGCGTATGATGCACCAACGCCAGCCATGGGAGGCGCAGCTGCTACGCCTGGTGCGGGCTACGGCGACGAAGACGCTGGCCCACGTTATGATGATGGTACACCCAGTCCGTAAACCTTACTTTTTATCATGTTATTTCACACTCAATACCTCCCAACCCTCCAAAAAGCGTGTCAGTTCCATATATCTCGGATGGAACTCAGTCAGCTTCGCACATGTATTCTACTTTGAATCGAATGTAATTTCTTCAGAACAGCAAATGAAACTTTTAATAGTTGAGCACAGCAATACATTCCGAGAATTCCAAGGTTTCTGATAGCCATTTGAGTCCTTTGCAAGCCAATCCGTTTCCTTCATTATCATGCGGCTTTTATGCGGAGATCCCTCCATGTCGGTCAGTTGTCGGCGTGCTTTCCATTGCGGCAGCCACTGTTCAAAATCGGGGCCCTCTGAAATTAAGCCTCCTTAATGAGGATAAATCTAAGAGCTGGTCCAAGAGAAAGTGAAGAAAGTATATCAATAGAAATCAATATAATTTGAACATTATTTAACAGAAGAAGCAGAGAGAGAGCAGAGAGCCTTATAATGCAATGATGATGAAAGCCAGGTGGTACTTGGCTCAAAGCCATGCATACACGAAAGATTTCAAATTTATTCTCAGCCGGATCAGAAGGGGGTGAAAAAGGCAAAAATGTATGTACATGTAATATAACCCCGAATTATTCCAATCGAATAGCTTGGTCAATGATCCCTGCGGCCCAGAGACACTTCTCGTCCTGGAAGCGTGGAGTAATAACTTGAATGGCACACGGTGCGCCATCAACTTCATCGGGATTATCTGTGTTCCATTAGTAAGGGTAGGTAAACAAACTGGGCTCACATACAATTTGGCTGAACTTGGTCATCTGTTTCCATCGGCTCCGGATCCAGCTCCTTCGACACCTTTCCAAACGGAATGATACAAGCGGGATACTGAAGTATTGCATTCCAAGGTTAGTTACCACATCTGACATCCAGACTTCAGGTCAGACTTACATCCAACACGTTCCACATTACCGTATACGGTGGCCATCCGTAGGTATCATGCGCAACTGCTGTGTTTTGTGCCCCTGGGGCTAATACCACATCTAGCTTCTGATCAACCCAGACCTGACGCCAAGCATTGTTGACTCGGCGACGAGCTTCGTGCAGCTTATGGATCTTCTCAAAAGTGTCCAGTTCCATATCAACAGGGAATGGGCCAGTGAACATGGGAGAGTCAAACCTGGCCACCGATTTCACCAGCGGTTCACCACTGGACTGAATATTATCCTTCGAGGGGCCATAAATGAAATATTGAAAAGCCAGGCGGGAAATATAAGCGACAGAAAGCTCTTCAGTGTGGCCTTCAAGGTAAACAATGCGGTGACCGGCACGAGTCAGCTTCTCGATAACTTGATTCAGAGCTCGCTTGACAGGTGGGTGAAGCGGGAATTGCTTATCCTCGGCGAGAACTCCAATGGTAAGACTTCCATTATTGTCTGTGATTGCACGCGGGCTATCATTCCATGGCGCAGCAAAGGCCGAGGCGTCATATTCCCAGGCTTTACCCTCACCAAGGACAGTCTTCATGAACAGCTGCAGATCGGCAACACTATGACCTAATGGACCGGCAGCAGGTATCAGACCCGGTAAGCCTTCCATTGCACCTGAAACCTGTCCTCCGAACGGAATGCGCTGAGCCGTCGGCTTGAATCCATATACACCGCAGCATAGAGCCGGAATGCGAACTGATCCTGCGATATCGGTACCGACGCCCAGGATTGATCCCCGAAATCCCACGAGGGAACCTTCGCCGCCGCTGGACCCGCCAGCTGTCAAAGACGTGTTGTGAGGATTGAGAGTACGGCCGAAGATGTTATTTTCAGAATCAGCAGTCTGATATCTATCAGCTCGACCCTTCAAAAAAACGAACTCAAAGGTCACTTACCATCATCGTCTGTGGAATATTAGTCTTGACATACAAAACCGCTCCTAGCTCTAACAGCATTGCGACTAGAGCGGAATTCTTTGTCGCCGGATCATTTTTCAGAAATGAGACATATCCCACAGTTGACTGCAAGCCCTCAATACAGAAACTATCTTTCATACTGATAGGTAGACCATGGAGTGGACCGATAGGCTTCTTCTCTCGCTCAAGGTACTCATCCAAAAATCGAGCTCGGTCCAGAGCCTGTGGAAAACACGTCTCAGTGAGACATGATGTCTATACCAGAGTTAGGATCTGAAATATCGACAGTGATAGGTACACGGAAAGAATACTTACCAGCTGCTGCGCAATCGCAGCTCGTTTACACAACGCCGTCGTAAGGGCCAAGGAACTGATTTGACCCGAGGCTAGTTTGGCCAGCAATTGTGTTGCGGTATAGTTCTCCGTGAGGTCCAATTCGAGCTCCGAAAGCATGCCACTTCGACGGGGAACGTCATATTCCAATAAGTGCGGGGGTGCGCTCAAAAGATCAGCACTCAATGTCCACTCGCTTGGGATTTTCTGCTGGCATTCGTTGCGCTTGCGAGCGACAAGCTCTTGCCACTCGGGGGCTTGGGATGTTTCGTTCGCCATTGTTATCTGTGGATTGTAGAGTACAGATCTGGGACACGATGCCGTTTATATACACGATAAATGAATGCGATAACGGCGTTGTCAGCATATCCGCCTGCAAGCTCCGGAGGCCCACTTTTTCATAGATCGCTGCGACGGTGCGTCCACTTGCCTAATCAGGGTAGCTCTTGGGTCGGCTATGGCCTTCATTTAGGAAATTATTCAGATGCCCCTCAATCGTTGCACTAAGTAGCAAATCATAGTTTGTTAAAAAAAAAAAAAAAGGCCAGTTCAATGCATATCATTCGTTCATCACCTCAAGATTATAGCTACCGCATGTATGACCCATGTATGACCAGAACCAGGGGACATTATAGCGTGAGTTGGTAGGTGCTGGGGTATGTACCTCGGCACGTATCTATAGAATTTTAGTCCTAACTACCCTTGCGTAATAAATGTTATATTATCAATTAATCACTGCATGGTCCACGGGTATTCAATAAAAGCTCCATTTTTTCCGGTAATCAGAACGCTATCTATCTGCCGCCATCTCGGCAATCTACACCTTTGCCATTACATCTTCTGGCTTGACCCACGGGAAATTCGTGAGATGGTACGCATCAATCCAAATCTTTTCTCCTTCGCAAACCATGACGCCAAGACATACCAGTCCGTTCAACCAGTTGTATGGACCCGGTCCAGCTTCGACCCGAAGATGCGAAAAGAATTCCACATCGTCCTGTGATACCGTTGGTGGTGGCATCATCATCGGGTCATTCTCGACCTGTTTTGCGTAGTTTGTGCCTGGTCCCGGACGGTAGAGACCGTGAGCACGGATGTATAGATGATGGTTATCGGTGGTTCGGACAGTGTAGCGGGCATCAAGGGTCATGGACTGTCATTGCTATTAGACAAAGCTTACTAGATCATGGTAAACCTTTGCTGGAGACTTACATGTGTCCCTTTGATCACAGTTGCCCAGTCTGCTCCTCCAAGAGGCAGAATGGAACCTTCAATTCCCGGGCCTTTTATGCTGCCTCGCAGGATATTGGCAATACTTCGGATGACACCGGCATCATGTGGAGCACCAATATTGATTTCTTCTTTGGCGATATCGCATTCTAGTCGATAGAGATGTGAGAGAGAGGGTTGGCGCATTTGCGGACCTTCGGGAAAAAGGCTGTTTCCAGGGGACGGAATTGAAGACATGATAACAAGTAGAATTAAGCGGCGTAGAGGTTAATATGTTCATCATTTTCTCCGCTCAATCCATGCTTTTATAGTTGTTGGACCTGCTACTTTCGTGTATATCAACCCCAAGATATGGAAGTGGGGATACATCCCCGCATGGGTCCCAATTGGGTAGGTGGACGCACCTTATCAACACAGCGCAAAACAGAAAGAAAGTCAGATCGAAAATGTGGTTAGACGCGCTCAAAGAGGGAAGTCCAACATGTTGCATGTGATTCGTGAAGGTCATTCGCTATCCTGATAGAATATTTAAGGCTCTTTCCTTTACTCCTGTAAGTTCATATTCCCCCCAATCTTCCCGAAGTATCACTTCCAATTAAATCAAAATGCCTTTTGCGCAATTCCTTCTTGAGGACCCTTCAGTCTCGGTCTCAGACCGGCAAGAGGCTATCAACCGTATCTATTCGGACCCGGGTATTCCCCATGATACCACAACATCCTCATTTTGGACGCAGACGCCGCACCCGCAGTTCGCGCAGCGGTGCATGCAGCCCCTCGCTTCAAGTGCTGATGTCGTTATCATTGGCTCCGGGATAACAGGTGCGTCTATTGCACGTACGCTTCTCCAAAACCGTGCCAGATCTACGTCGTTAGCCCCATCTCATCCGGCTGTCGTTATTCTTGAAGCTCGAGACATCTGCAGTGGAGCTACTGGGCGGAATGGTGGCCACATTCTTGAGACTGCAGATGATTATGCCGAGCTGGCGGATGTATATGGGGAAGATGTTGCACGCAAGACGATGCGCTTCCGGTTATCGCATCTGCGTGAGATGCTGGATGCTGTGAAGGAGCTTGGTCTCACGGAGGAGACTCAGGCGCGGAAGGTGCAGTTCCTAAGTGCTTTCTTTGGAGATCAGCCATGGAAAGATGCTTTGGAGCGACTTCAACGGTTCAAAGAGGGTATGCCAGAGGAATCGGCAGAGTGGATCTCATATGATCGGGAGTCAATGCCGGAGGTTAGTATCCTTCATTGGAGTCCTTTCAGATACACCGACTAATAAGTGTAAATGACAGGAGTTTAAGCTCGCAAATGCAACAGGTGTTGTTGCTGGCCCTGCTGGTGCCTTGTGGCCTTACAAGCTTGTCACAGGTATACTGGCTAGACTTCTCGCAGATCATCCGGAAGAGTTCCAAGTCAACGATCATACAGCTGTCACATCGATTGAAACCGACTCGTCTTCGAACTACAAGTATAAGGTCCAGACAGATCGAGGAATCATCTCCGCTCGCCATGTCATTCATTGCACAAATTCCCACGTTAGCCACTTGGTCCCTGGTCTACGTGGCCGTATATTTCCCGTGCGGGGACAAATGTCCGCACAAACACCCGGCGACAAGTTTCCCTGCCAAGCATATGAGCACTCTTGGCTCTTCAACTACCATCGCGGCTTTGACTATCTAACCCAACTTCCTGGAGGACAAATGATGTTCGGCGGAGGATTTGGTCAAAGTGAACTCGGCGGAATTGCGGATTTGGGAATAGCTAGAGATAACGAGCTGTCTGTCTATATTGATATCCACCTCTCTGGAGCATTAAGCGCAGTCTTTGGCCGAGAGTCTTGGGGCCGGGTGCAAGGTGACCCAGTGCAGGCAATGTGGACGGGCAACATGGCGTTCAGTACAGACGGTTTCCCGTGGGTGGGACGGTTGCCGAACTCGGTGACACGTCGGCCAACCTCAAATGAGGGGGTGGGAGCCGAGTGGGTGTGCGCTGCATTTGGCGGGGAGGGCATGGTGCAGTGTTGGCTTTGCGGAAAGGCCTTGGCTTTTATGTTGCTTCAGCAGGATGACACGTTAAACCCTGAATTTGATGCAGATATTTCTTGGGTTCCAGAGCAAATGCTTGTTTCTGAGGAACGTCTTGCTGCTGCTGAGCTGCCGAGGTCTGTGACTGGCTCTCAACGCCAAGCGCATCTATAGGGGGTATGTGGAGGGCTTTTAGTTGACCAGGCTTTTGTTGGAATCCTGGCTCTTGGCCTGTCTCTTACGAAGACTGCTGAGCAGGGTATTCATCTTTCAGAATAATGAAGGATATGGCCTAAGACTTGGCAGAAATGTTCTCGATGCTTTGGCTGGCAGCGTGGTAGCGGGCCTGAATGCTGTAGAGATCTGAGATAGTCTTTATATCTTTGTTATTATAATAAAATGAAACATATTTAGGTCTGAGGCCTCAAACAATTAGAAGATTGCTAGTCAAGCAAGATAAGTGAACTGAATATGAAATGATACTGAAATGAAGTAGAATTGAACTGTTAAATAATATGACCCATATTGATCACAAAACTAATTCTTAAGGAAGGAAGGATATAGATCATTTCCTTTCCTTAAGTATTAGGATAGTCTAAGCTAATGAACTGATCATAACGAGCTCACTTCTAGTAATTCTAGACAATTCTAGAGAGCTCTGGATGTTCGTAAAGCCAGAGTGCTGAATCGGGCATATTTCGGTACCAATCTGGCACCTCTTTGGATCAGAGAGAAGCTTAGATCTTATCTCCATCAGTTCTGCCTTATAAAATAGGGAAGCATAATTTCTTTCACGGATATTTATATGAGAATATAGCCTTATAGTGTCCTACATCAACTGCCAGGTGAACTCTAACCCAACGGAAATCTCCGTCTACATCTTCAGACAACTCACAAAAATACCATTACCTAAAAACCAGGTATCTTCAATGCCTAGCACTTCCCTGCTTCTCCATGATTCGGTAGTATCGTGCGGCCGAGGCACGTCGAGCATCCTTGCCCCAAAATATCATTGGAATCATCAGGGAGGTGATCGCAAGAGAGATAAATCCACAAGCGATAAACATATTCTGGAGTCCATCCCGCTCCATCCAAGGAGAAATAGCAAACGGAATTCCAATACTAACGGCGTTACGCATGAATGCAATACCAGTAAAAGCATCACCGGTGATCTAGATATCACAATTCGATTAGTCACTCGGTCTCAGCATAAAAGATGATGGGATAGGGAATTCCATCCAAAGAACATACCTCACGGTAACTATCGATAACTAGTGTCAACGCAGCATCACTAATACTGCCCAGCCCAAACCCAAAGAAAACTCCAGCAATACTAGGATAAATCCAATGCATGCCCTAAACATCAAACAAATTAGTCAAGGATATCCTATGCGAAGCCCAAAAAAAAGCCAGGAACTAAAGAACACAGGCAGACACGCTCAAGTATGATCTTACCCTAGCAATGGTAGCGCCAAACATGATCAAACCACCCGTCATGACAACAGCGGGTATATGAAGGATATACAGACGCATCTCTGGCTCGAAATAACCCTTGTTTCTGCGTGAAAAGTACAGAATCGACCAATCTCCCAACACACCACCGTAAATTGAGCCGATGAGATTTCCAATGAACGGACCCACACTCATGAAACCGATTTGCTCGGAGGTGAACGAGTATGGTGGAAGTGGAAATGTGAGTGATAGAACGCTAGACAGTATCGTGAGCCATACTACACCAGAGGCATATTGTAAGGCTGTATACATGACAGCTGGAAAGCTAAATAACACGTAGATGGGTCGGTAGTAGTATGGCCAGATCGATTCTTGGGTTGGGGTGGCCAGGGCTAGACGCTTGCGCCATGTATTCATCGGAATGCTGGAGTCTATATTGCGATGCAACGTGCTTGGTTCGACGGTTGGTGCAGGCTTGGTCTCGGTTGGAGATGGTTGTTTTTCATCACTGTCTTCGGATTTCTGGATATTATCATTTATATCTGGTCCGGGCTGTGACTGGCCTGTAATCATTGGGACATATTTCGTCTCTTCATATACAAAAATGAAAAGAACTAGAAAAATGATGTTGAAAATTCCCATGGTGCGATAGGACGAACGCCATCCTTGGTTGGTTGCCTGAGTGCCGGCAGCCATGGGAGACAGAAAACTCTAGGTGTATAGTTAGTAGAGATCCTTCACAGTTGCTCACGGAGTAACGTACGCCAATCATCACCATAATCATATACAGACCATTCATCCGGCCACGATGGTGTACAAAGAAAAGATCCGCAATCTATGCGAGGTCAGTCAGGGCATCCAATGTTCAAGCTTGGCACCTACCGTGATCTCAACAATAGCTTCGTTGGTTGCACCAGCCAACCCTTGCAGTAAATTGGCGACGTAAAGATCGGTCAAGCTCGTCAGACCGGCGGACCAGAAAGAGGTTGCCACCATGAGCATGGTTGATACAATGTATATAGGGCGACGGCCAAATTTCTTTGCAAGGGGAATAAATAGATAGCATCCCATGGCCAAGCCGACAAAGTTGACGGACATTGCTCTGTTAAGCTGTGTATAAGTAACGTGGAGATCGACGACCATTTGCTGCCAGAAAATAGATTGTACGCTCAGTCTAATCGATTGTGTTAGCTGGGGTGACAATTGGACAAGGATTACACTGGTTTCTCACGCTGTGAATATCACGACGGTCATGCCGAGGACGATGGTGAAGTTGACAGTCTTGCGAGCAGTGCTCCAGTTCTTTATGAATAAATTTAGTTTCGTGCACTCGTTTTTCCCCAATGGGAATTAGACATACCAATGGCTCATTTGGGTCACTAGTAGGAACTGGATCAAGCATCACGACCCGCTGGTTGTTGAGATCGTACTCATCCTCTATGGAACAAGTCAATGACAATTGTATGTCTGGGAATAATTGTCATTACTATACCTCGAATCAACAAAAAGGTTCCAGGAGGAAGATCATTTCGTTCCGCAGAAGAGGAGACTTCAATAGTATCGGCCATATTGCAATTAGGAATCAAATTGTTCCTGGCGTGGAGGATGAAGAGGAGTCAGAGGATGCTTTTAACCATATCCTTCATCGGAGACATTGATCACAGTGATACACATGATGAACATCATGTCTGCGCCACTCAAACCGAAAGCATTGGGTTTCACGATAAGCGAGAGGTCGTGCGCGCCGTTATCCGGGGGAAATGCGGAGAAAGAACACGCTCTGATTTGCCGGAGTTGCCACATCTCAATTTAGGGCTGCGGGCGTCGGCCTTCCTGAATCGGTTTAGACTACTCTGACCCATTTCCCCAGAACACAACGCTTCGATGAATTGCTATCGAATTGCACGGACCTCTATCTCTGTTCTCCACATCATGACAATCTAAGCCAGAAAGAGTAGGTGGACACACTGGCGAAATTAGTGCGTCTAATGTTCCTTATCCAAACTATATTTCATGGATCTTGATCTCGCGTAAAATTCCAACGATCAGCCAACTACATGGATGTTTTTCATGTGCTCTGCTACGTCTTATCAATCCCCAATAGCCACCTCCAAAGCAATCTTGATCTTGCATTGTTTTGGAAAATCGGTTATCGAAGCTTGAGCTAGAACATACCATGTCAAAGCCGATCACAAAAGTCGACTTATGTCAAATTCGAAATGGTCTGAGCTTGCCCCATGCTTAATGTATCAAAGTTCGTCAAGCTGATACATTATTCTCAGAGACATCAATTGCAGCTGCTATCCGCACCGTGAACGCTGCATTCTCATCCGACCCGCTGATCCGATGGTTACGCCCAAATGCAGCACCATGGGCTCAACCAGACAAGTCCGTATGGAAATGGCAGTATCGACGCATCCAGTCAGTGATGGCTCATGGCAGGGTACTTCATTCGGCCAGTGTCGATGAGATGGCGCTGAGGTTCCCGCGGAAACACAAGAAATCTATGGAGTCAGTCGAGACTGATACTACGCTGGTGAAGCAGGCACAATCTTCAATCACAAGTGGAACATCAGATGGAAAAGATGCAGGCGTTGTGGTCTTCTTGTTTCCACCGAAGGAACAGCTTAGCTGGTCTTTATCAAGATTGTGGCTTGTGTGGAAGTTGTTTTGGCTCGAGATTTTGAAGCCGGCATATGATACCGGCTGTAAGGAACTGGTAAGTATGCCTAGAGCTGTTCAAGTCACTTTTTTCCACACTTCAATGCTGATTTCACTATCTATCTAGCGAGTCGATCAACTTATTGCAGCGAACAAGAAGGGATTGGAGAGTGCACAAGCTCAGTACTCAAAGAAAACGATGTGGTATCTCGAGGTCATTGCCGTGCATCCTTGCTTACAATCGCGTGGAATTGGAGGAGGCGTTATGATGTGTATTTTGGAACATGTAGGGGACCAGCCAATATACCTAGAGTGTACTCGACAGGAGAATATTGGGTTCTACGAGAGCTTTGGGTTTCAGGTGGTTGGTGAGGTTGAACTCCAGGATGAGGAACAAAACTTGAAGTTTTGGGCTATGATTCGTCTGGGAAAAGAATCTCCTTCAAGGTAAGGAGATCTGTAAATTAATATCTGGACAACTGGGGAACTCAAATTCTCATTTAGCGCTTCATTTCTGATAGAATATAGACCAAATCATAACAAGCCCATTTCCACTCCCCTTGCCCTAGCTAAAGTGTCAATACTAAGCATTGGATCATTCTTCTGCCACATTTCCTGTAGTAAATCAAACAAGATCTCATCCTGTCGAGAACCAAGCATGCATTTCCGAATAGTAAGCTGCCACTGTGGGTTCTGGCACAAAACTGCAACCTCCAATCCAGCAACAACGATGGGAAATAGAATTGCATTTTTAATAAAAGATTCCTCAGTGGGACGCTCAATGCACGCAAGCCGAAGTGCATCAAGATTTGCCAGGATCCTAGTTACAAGAACAGTTGTATCAGCAGGACACGCACTGGGCTGACGCCACGCTGAGAAGCTCCGCATATCTCGCGATTGCCGTTCTTCCGCTCGTGCATGGCGACGGAGAGTCAAGATCCCAGCTAAGCGATAAGCTTCCCATAAATAGCAGTGAAGGAAGCTCCCCGGCTCGCCGGGCCAATCCCAGAAGCTTTGTTCTGTCGTATCGATGCAAATACCGGCGAATAGGTCCACCAGAGCTCGGGGTAAGCTACTCACGGACTCAACTCCTTCTCTGGGTGTAGTGGGCTGGCAGTAGCGGCGCCAGATTCCGATACAGGGGGTCTGACGACCAACCGAGAAAAAAGGCAGGTCCATTAATCCCATTACCTCCACTAGGTGGGTACGGAATGGAGTCTGTGCGGCTGTGCGGTGTCTATCGGCTAGGCCGTGACTTTGCAGAATGTTGTGCATTCCTTCTAGATGGACAGTCCAGGGTAGACCATGCATCAGCTATTTCAAGAACAGGGTTAGAACCTTATGTCAAGGCGAAATCTGAATTTGGGGATGACGCACGCCAATGCTGCACAACAGTAGTCCTGCTGTCAAGGTCGCATCAGATAGAATGGTGCTTTGTGCCAGTTCGGATCGGAATTCTCTTAGTGCTGCGTCGAAGTATTCGAAGAATAGAGGTGATTGAGAGGATGATAGAGAAAGTTGAAAGGCCAAGCATATTGTATACAAGGCACTGGACTCTTGACATAGTTGAGGTAGTAGAGGCTGCAACATCCCTTCTTGGGGGGTGGTGGAGTGCAGTACGGTAATACCACCGTTCAGAACTTGAATATTTAGTCTTCCGGAGTTCCACAGTTCATCTCAAGAACTTACATTCATTGAACAAGGCCTCGTCCTGCTTAGACCTCTCTAAGCGAAGCGGAAGGGTCTCATCGGAATTAGGGATCATGCCGTAATCATCTCTCGGAGACTCATCAAGACTCGAACGTGAGTTTCCAGGGCTGATTGATTGGCCAGTATCGCTAGGCGATGCGTCTACTTTCTTTCTTTCCCTCTTGAGATCTCGTTGACGACCCTTCGGCCTCGACGGAACACTCTCCTTCAGTGGCTTATCTGCCCCCGTGAACTGACCACGGGAGGCAATGCCACTTCCCCAGCGCAATCGTACCTCATAGCCTTCACAGTCAAGCCCCCGCTGCGTACAATTCTGACAAGTTGGACGCGCCTTATCGCAGGCCCTGCGACGGCGCTTGCACGTCCAGCACCCCTGAGATGAGCGGGTCGACATGCCGAATTTGGGGAGTCAAGAAAGAAATAAGGTCAGATGCAGGCCTCTGCATTATGTACAGTAAATGCGGGGAAGTTGAAGTGGAGTTTTTACTGATAACGGGTCGGACTGCCTATTCGGGCGATGACAAGCCAAGACTATATACAATGGGTTCAACATATAATATGCTGCAGATAAACGAAACTGAAATCAACAGTAACTCAAATGTCTTTCCAGGCACCTATCGGAGTTTGTAAGGCCACTATCCCTGGCCTAGGGACAGTGGACGGGTTGGAGTATGCCAATGGCGTCCAGCAATTCTGTGGTATTCCATATGCGCATCTCTCCAAGCGCTGGTCACGGTCAACATTAAGAACACACTGGGCGGAAGGTCATCACGATGGAACAAAACTGGGGTAAGCTCATTGCTTGGTTGCGCGAGGTCAAACTTCCATTTTAATATTTGACTAGAAATGATTGTCCAAGTCCCATTGTCGATGGTGATGATGCCGATGACTTGGTACCTGTTCCGCCGGCAGCACACTTCTCTCATCCTCGATCCGTAGACGAACAGTCTGCTCTCGTCATGAATATTGTTATTCCGCATTCATTCAAAGCAGGCGGCGCAGGACTTCCAGTATTCGTCTATGTCCACGGCGGATCCCTACTATACGGGGGCGCAAATCTCCCAATCTTCGACGCGGTGAACTTAGTTTCCCAAAGCATTGCCATTGGCTTGCCAATTATCTGCGTAAACTTCAATTACCGCGTTGGTATTGGTGGCTTTCTCGCTGGAAATGCCATTGCCAATGAGCTCAAAAAGGATGGATATGCAGGTAGCGGGAACTTCGGCTTCACCGACCAACAAGTTGCCTTCGACTGGGTGCAGAAATACATCAAATTCTTGGGAGGCGATCCCCAGAATGTGACTGCCGTTGGTGAGTCTGCTGGTGGCATCTCAATTAGCAATCAGTTACTCGCAGCGAGCCCGTCAGTATTTCATCGGGCAGTATGCATGTCTGGTCTATCTGCAGCCATTCCAGCATGGACGATAGAGCAACATGATCGCTTCTTCGAGGCTGTTTGCCATTATTTTGGGATCGATCCTTCTGCGCCTGAAGCTTTGGATCAGCTTCGCGTTATTCCGCAACAAGAACTTGCAAATGCAACCCCGGATATTCAAGGTGTTCCGTCGGGCACGGGAAATCCATGCCTAGACGGGTGGTTTTATCGTTCTGGAGTCAACCCGCTGGGAGTCATAGCCCCACCATCATGGCTGAAAGGATATATGTTCGGTGATACCTATCATGAAGGTGTCATTTTCCACTTGAACCTGCTCGAGGATGACTACCATTCTGTTCGTCGGGTGCTTCAGGCTTGTATCAATGATGAGGCTCATACGGATCAGATCCTAGAGGCGTATGGGATCACCATTGATTCTCCACAAGAAGAGCTTCTCAGTCGCGTGGAGCACATGTGCGGTGACGCGATTTTCAAGATCCCAAATTACGTGCTTGCTCAGACAGCTCAAGAGTCATTTCTCTATCACTTTGATCAGCGGTCACGTCTGCAGAACTCTTTTGAGGGCACGGCGTATCATGCACATGAGCTGCTATATCTTTTTATGAACTTGGAAAACGAGTTCAATGGAGAGGAAAAGCAGATGGCTCGTGAATTTTCCTCCGCTTGGATTCGATTCGCAAATGGACTGGCACCGTGGAGTGTGCAGAGCGAGGACCGTAAATGGATGGTTTGGGGGCCAGGTAGTAAAGTGGCGCTGAAGAATGAGATCGAGGATCAAGAGACTCGTGATTATAAGCGCATAAACTCGATTTTGCTGTTAGACGAAGGAAAATGTTGGGAAAAGTGGCTGGCTGGAGTGGACGCGTTGGTCAATCGGCGGTGGAAGCTATTTGGCAACGCCTAAGCAGATCTTCTGTAAATGAACAAACTTAGATCGTCTAGAAATCTCAATTTTCAAGCAAGACTTGATTAATACTCATTGCGATCAAGATACTCAGGCCATCTTTAGACTATGATGTTGCGAGATAAACAACTAGACACGGTAATACATAGAAATGTGAACTGTAACATGGGAGAATATATGAAGCAATCACAACCTTTCCCGTTGATATATTCTGAACATCCTTGGAATATCCCCAGGGAGTCGGTAGATGTAGCCAGGATATCCCTCGGGAGGTCTATAGGTTTACTAGCAATTCAAGTGAAGTATTTCATTCGAACAACCATGAAAAATTGCCGTTCGAAACCATTGTTGTCTCTCTATTACCGCATGTACCTTTTGACCCAGGAAATGCAAATAAACCGTATCGGCACGAGAAATATAAGAGAGTAAAGAAAAACCATCGAGTAACCCCGAATAAGTCCAGAATACATGTTACAAAATATAAAACAGTTCATCAAGGTGGCACCGCTCGTGCCAGCACGCGAATATTATCCACAAACCCTTTGACCAACTCTTCGTACTGATTCGATGGGTCGCCGTTCATTGCAAGTTGACCCTGTCGGCGAATTTCAGCAGCGGATACTTCAACTTCAAGCTCGTGTTCGAATTCGTTTTTCGTCGCAGGCTATTGAAAGGGTCAGAAGACTGAATATGGTAACACAGGGATCGAAGAATGGGTAGCAGTAGACTCACCTCAGCTTTGGCTACTTGAGTCAGATCAACTTGGTAGGCCAAGTGTCGGTAGCTCATGCGATCCTTGTTTCGCTCGCCACGGCCTCCTTTGGACATATCCACTAGTGGCAGGTTGCGATGATCACCTTCGTACTCCATTTCTAGGTTCACGCTCACGCGCCAGTCGACGGTCGTGCGTGGGCTACACACATCGATATCGGCGACACGGCATTTGACAATCTTTGCGAGCACTTCACCAGTCCGCTGGTCCGTTGTCACCCGAACCTTTGGTTTGTGGCGAGGATTCAGGTTCTGGCGAATGACTGGAGGCAGATCGGCGGGAGACACTTCGTAAAAGGTATCACGCTCCTTTTTGTGTGCGTAGGAGATCGGGACACGAGTGGGGTTTGTACCAGGCATGGAAGCCTTGACTGCCTCGTTCAGGAAATTATTCATGGCACGGTGTTGTTCCTGGAGAGATCTTATGGTAAGAATATGTCTTCAAATTTGTTTTGTTCATGTCAAAGCGGACTTACAACGGTCATGCTGCTTTCAAACGAAGTGCGGAAGCGTGGAATATCTCGGTTGACGACGGTCTCAGTGAGAATCGGCAAATTCAGCCTTTCTCCTCTATCCATGTCCATTACATGGCCCAGTTTCCCTTCTATCTCGATGATAGCACCCTGCCCAGCGGCTGCGGAGCCTGCTGGTCCGGCAGCCACGTCGTTCCTCATCACCACATGTTGAAACAGGAAATCGCAGAGAAGCTTCGTAACTTCTTCGTGAGGAATGAATCCGGTGATGGATGGCTCCCACGGACCCAAGATTCCCACCGCCTTGGTGCTGGTATTGTTGGTGCTCGGCGCGGATACCGGTGCTGGAGTCGGTGCTGGGGCTGCAGCCGGGGTGGGAGGACCGTTGGCGCTTAGTGGCGCTGCGCCAGGTGTTCGAACGGAGGTAGGAGTGACAGCCGCAACTGCAGGTCCGGTTGCAGAGGAAGCCCGACGGCTAAGCTGACTCTCTTCGTGTAACTGCCTGGCGTGTTTCGGAATAGGGGGCTGAGGATTTGGGATCATCGGGGGTCTGCCTTTGGTGCGCACGCTTCGCTGGGCATAGATGGGAGGCTCATTGTATCGCCTCCTTTTTCTCCTTGGCGGCTGACTTGATGTACGCTGGTTTGGTTCATGGTCAATGTCCATCTTGAAATGAGAACCGCTTCGCGAGGCCGATGGAGAGCTGTTTATCTGCGTATGAGTTGTTGCAATAGGCGAGGCGCGTGAATCTGACCCCGGTCCAGAATGAAATTGTGCTGTAGGACTATCGTTCCACTTATCTTCAGACGGGCGACGCGGACCAGCCCCGGCGGAATCAGAGTTTGCTGCGGTGCTATTTTGCCGAGAAAATTCAGGGCTTGCAATCTCTGATTGCTCTTGCTTTCCACCAGTGGAAGGGAAGGGAGGTGCGTGATCGGTCGGTTGGGAATTGGGAGAGAATTGACGTTGTCTTGATGGCGATGGCACTTGCGTAGGATCTTGTGCTTGCCGGTCATGAGCAGTCCGGGGACTGGACAAAAGGTTTCGTGGAGAATCGCGACCAGAAGATTTTGGTCGGGCAGATGATGATTGACGCGATATAAAGGCAGGTGGAGGCCCTAGAGGAGTTCCCGGTACCGACTGATGGGCGGAGGGAGAATATTGATGCGATGGATGAGGCTGGGGGACGGAAGGCGGACTGTCTCGGGTGATGGGGCGCGGGTTGGCCATAACACTATGAAGAGAATGGGAACGCTGCTGAGCAAAATATGATGCCGGCTCAGTGTGTTGGACCCCTGCGCTCATGGGCTGTGGTGTATATGGCGAGGCCAAGGGGCCCGCGGGGTGTTGGGGATGCGAATTGTACGCTGCTGCACCGTATGGGTCAGGCGCCCCGGAACCGTAGGGAGTGGAGACATGTGTAGGGCTTTGCGTTCTTTGAGATTGTACGGCTGTATTGATCGGAGGAGGTCCCGCGTTGAACTGCTGGTATGGTGATTGGGTAGGCCCGTAGGGCGAGGATCGCTCGGGTGAGGCATGCGGTATATGTTGCAATGGAGGCTGTGTGGGACGTGCTGGATACTCTGAATAGGCCGACTGAGCGCGCTGTTTCTGAGATGGATCGGAGGTAGGGCTGGACGACTGGTTGGGCGGCAGTGCTTTGGCTTTGGATGCGCCGCCGGCATCAGTATTCATGATGGTGCGCAAATCCATAGCGCTGGTTTTTGGGGGGTGCGACCACGACCACCCAAAAGGGATTATCGAAGAGCGTGCGCGAAGGATCGCGACATCCAGACGAGGACAGAAGGAGTCGCGAAGGTGGAGGGTGGGAGGGCTCAATAAAACAGGACAAAGAGGAAGGGAGAGAAGTTCTCGCCCCGGATCGCGCGAATTAGGGAGCTTGGAGGATCATCGCCGCTTCGGGGAAGTTCACTGGGAAAGAAACTACAGGCATATTATACAGTAGAATATAGTTTATTAGCTATATTGTAGCTTCATCTTCTATCCATAATTTTGAAATGTCTTGACATATTGGTTTTCTCGTGTCGGAGCTCTCTCACGATAAAAAGCTGAGCTATAGTATAGCTAGAGCTCGATCTATGAGTATATGAGAACATAACCAATCTGACCATTAAAATCACTCTAGATTTTCGGGATACCATTTGAGCAGTACGGCTTCTGCAAAAGTCGATATATTTCCATTTTTTCTATCGCTAATCCTTTCATTTACCATATTTCAACATAATGAGTATCGCGCTTAGGCAGAAGCTTCGCAAAAA
Organism: Penicillium sp. 91 TS-2023; assembly: GCA_030710325.1. Taxonomy (NCBI): domain Eukaryota; kingdom Fungi; phylum Ascomycota; class Eurotiomycetes; order Eurotiales; family Aspergillaceae; genus Penicillium; species Penicillium sp. 91 TS-2023. Next base: position 4,386,252 of record JARWGP010000021.1, on the reverse strand, counting down.
GGCCACAAATCACCAAAGTCATGTGATGATGAGTAATCATCGCCTGCTCAAATCAAGCATCAAGGCATATGCGAAGTATACAAACCTTGGATGAAGGTAACCAGAATTTGTGAAGACAACCAGAATTTGTGAAGACACAGAGCAAAAATTCATGTAAAAAACTAGGTAAGTGATTATCAAGCATATTCCTATTCATCGATTAATATGTCTTAAATATGATCGGATAAGGCTGCGGTCGTGTTAGTCTATCCGACCCCGAATATTCGGTCAATTGCAAAAGCCGGAGCCGAAGAACGTATGATGGTAACGACTACTAGGATATAAAAGGCCAAACATGGCGCAAACAAGACTTTTCTTAATCTTAAACAGTAACCTTCAGATGCGAACATGACCATTTTCAGCAGATTCGTCACTTCAGCTGATGGAACCCAGATCTGGGCTGAGGAAACGGGAGATCATACCAGACCCGCTATAGTCTTCCTCCCAGGGTTTGGTTTCTCTTCAGTGGCCTTTGATAGACAGTTCTGTGACATATCTCTACAAAATTACCATCTGGTATATTCAATCAGAGGTGGAGCTCACGTTCATTGAGAAACTAATTATAATGATCAGGTCCGATATGACTGCCGTGGTCATGCTCGTAGTGACCAACCCACGACAGCTGATGCATATACTTCAAAGTGCATGGCAGAGGACTTTCAAGCTGTATGTGAGTCGTTTAATCTGCATAGGCCAGTTTTAGCTGGATGGTAAGTACATCAATGGGGATACTTGAACGTCAGACAGATCTGCTAATGTTATGCACAGGAGCTTTGGTGGAACCATTTCATCCGATATCTGTGAGCATCTTGAACATAATTACTTGTCTGGAATAATTTATCTGGGTGGAATTCCCTACTTTTCCGCCTTTAAGGAAGTCGGCACCAATTTGATGGGGCCGACTTTCCAGACATTAGCCAATCCAGACGCTAGTGCGGCTGAACTTGCAGAAGCCATAGTCTTTCTGGTAGACTCTTGTGTCGCCGACGAATATGAGGTTTCCACCGAAGACAAATGGCTATGGCGTGGTGTCATTCTCTCCCAGGTATATTCTTATCCACCACCTATACTTACTTCATGATAGCTAATCAGCCTCGGCAGAATCCTCGCGTGCGCCCTCTCATTATTAGTAAAAAACAAGACACGGGCAACATTCTCGCAGCCGGAGCCAAGCTACCCATCTGCGTTATTCACGGCGCAAAGGATAAACACTTGGATGTGAACAAGGTCGAGAAATTTGCCAAAGAAAAGTTTGGCCAAGTCGAATTTCATGCACTCTATGAAGCTGGTCATATGACATTTTATGAGTGTCCTGAAAAGACAAACCAACTGATCCTGGATTTTATGCGTCGTGTAAGAGCATAGATTGAGGTCCTCAGTGCTTATGGGGTACATATCTGCAGATATCTGTAGAATTCCACTTGAGCGATGCATTATTATATATTATATTCAAAAAGCAAGCCATTGTTACGTAGCATTTGAGTAACGTCCTGGCTCCAGTTAAAAAAATGGCCGAACACGGGTGACTGTAACCCGTAAAGGGAAGGTGATCGACGTCTCGTGTCGAGCCGTATGTGTTCCTGACACTTTTAACTTCTGTTTTTACCTTTCACCGTGTATTTCAGTTGTTTCGCTGATTTGCTTGTTTTTTTTTATTATTGTATTTCTTTGGGCTGTCTAACTTAGGTTCGATGACAAGTGGAGAAGGTGGGACAAGGCATTGCAACACCCGCTGACGTACTTCGGGTTGCATTCTGTCGATGTGGACACGGCAACGTTAGCTTCTCCATCTCGAAGACCCTCTCGCTGGACGAGCTCCTTCATCCTCCTCGCCTTTTCATCTGCAGTCTATGGCACTTCTGTGGCCACTTTTGATGATTATTTCGGCATAACCTTTCCCCCCCCCCCCCCCCCCTTGTTGCGCCCCACGTGGCACGAGACATGCTCTGAGGAATTGCGCAGACCCTCTCGACCACCATGGCATCCCACCTCGAAAACCGCGAAAACCGTACCCCAACAACGGCCGACATACCCCTAGAAGACCTCGAGGCCTCCAGAACTAGGAGTTCCGACCAATCCTCGCGCTGGAACGGGTTTTCCCAGTTTCACCCCTCAAACATACTAGCCAATTCACATGGTTCCACAAGGTCGCAAGAAGACTGGCTAGCCAGTGCGGAAGAAACATTCTTCAGATTAACCATTGCCCTCACACCTAGCTTCCTGCAGAAGTATGTGGGCGTTGAGCCAGAGCAGCCGGCCAAATTGCATGCAATCGCTGCGCTCGACGGGTTGCGAGGCTGGGCCTGTCTGCTAGTCTTCAACTTCCACTTTCTCTTCGCTTATACATGGAAAGTCGCCGTCGGATGGGGATTCGCAGGCGAGAACTGGGGAATTCACCAATTGCCCTTTTTTCATATTCTCATCTCCGGGCATATCATGGTCGCCATCTTCTTCGTCATCTCGGGCTATGTCCTTTCCTACAAACCTTTAAAAACTATTCGGTCTCGATCCTTCGACCAGACCTTCACCGTACTAGCGTCATCAACATTCAGACGGGCATTGCGTCTTTACATTCCATCTATCGTTGGGCTCGCCTGTGTCTTTATTGCTGTCCGACTTGGTGTCTACAATTATTCCTGGGGGGTGATCAAGGAAGGCCGCACCATTGTCGGCACGAATGAGCAGCACCCGCCAGTCTACAAATCCCTCTACAAGCAGTCTTGGGACTGGTATTACACGGTGGCACGCTTAATTAACCCATTCGATTGGTCTTTGTACTACAATAATTACAACCCCCACCTCTGGACCATCCCCGTCGAGTTCCGTTGCTCGCTTGTTCTCTTCCTTACAACCCTAGCAACCTCGCGCCTAGTTTCTCCCGTGCGCATGACCATCGTTGCGACTCTGACCTGGTTCTGTATGCGCTACGGCCGATGGGATGTTGTCTTGTTTTTGGTGGGCATGCAAATGGCCGAAATTGATCAGATCAATGGAACCTGGGAGCGGTCAGCTTCATCAATGACAGATAAAAACCTACACATCCGCTTCCCACCTCGCGGTAAAATATTTGCCACCATCTCTCGCCGAAGCTTGTGGATCGGTGTCTTCGTGATCGGCCTTTACATCGGCTCGTGTCCTAACCTCGGATTCAAATGGACGCCAGGCTACAGATGGCTCTGGGAACTGACTCCATGGACCTACGGGGAACCTCACCGGTTCCCGCAGACAATCGGTGCGGCCCTGATCGTTTTCAGCATCAACCACTCGCCCGATATCCAAAAGCTCTTCACCAATCCCCTCTCCCAGTATCTGGGCAAGATATCTTACGCATTCTATATTGTCCATGGGCCCATTCTCCACTCGCTGGGATACTCGCTTATGCCAAACATCTGGGAAATTACAGGCAAAGAAACAAATTTCCAGTATTGTTTTGGTTTCTTGATCGGTTGGCTGATTTGTCTACCTGTTTCCATCTGGGCGGGAGATGTATTTTGGCGCGCTGTTGATGTCCCTAGCGTTAAATTTGCGCGGTGGCTTGAGGACCGGCTCATAGCCAAGGGTGCTTCTGCATCTACAACCCCTAGTCTATTGACCCCAAGAGCGCAAACCCCACGGACGCAATAATTTCATTATTAGAGATAGATACCTTGCTGTTTTCTGTTTCCGCAAGCGTGTGCTCGCTGGTCGAGTAAAGCGAAACACCATATTCCTCTTGGCAATATACTATCAATCAATTAGAGCCTCATGGCAGATCTTCATAACTTGTATTAAGTTTGTAGAAAATTACAGAGTCCTCGAAGCAGCATAGAGCGTAGCAGGTTCATACACCAGTATCAAGGTTTATGGCTCATAGCTCAATAGGTGACGTGTCAGAATATTTTGTTTTGCTCCCTAAGCTCGTGCCTCTCAGGTCTAAACAAGAATAAATCGTCTGAAGACATAAACATGAGCACAGGAAATGGACAAGGGCGCTCCACAACCAAAATTCCGATGTATCATTCATTCATTCATTCACTCGTACCAAAATCAAAGTATATCGCGATGGTCACATCCATCTTCATCACCCAGCTCGTATCTAGCTTGGCTCGGCTGGTGATGCTGTGCGCGACGACCACCAGGTATCGGCAATAGGTAGGCGGCTATCAAGAGAGCGAGGGGTGCAGGGAGATGGGATGTAGCAGGATAGATGCAGCCGCCGAGGCAACATCGATGGAGATCGGGGAAAGAAACCATCTAATGCAATCGCATATGAAAAGAAGGAAAGCAGAACAGATCCCGGGAGCGCATGAAATGATAGGGCAAAAGAAGACTGCCCAAGAACAGTAAGAGGGGGTTACAACCAAACAACCTTCTGGAGCTAGATGTCTTTTCTTTTCGTTAATACCTAAGAAATATCGTTTTTCTTTCATAGTGCGACACCCCATATCCCGCGTCCACCACAAACGCCAAGCCACTCCCGTGGCTGACCTGAGGGGTTGGATCCGCCCTGCGGAGACCAACTGATATTGGAAATTTCATAGTCGCATTGCCAGGCAGCACTAGGGCCGCGCTCAGAGGTGGTGGATTGGGAACCAGAGCCATGGGCAGGGGGCAAGGTATTGTTTGGGCTAAGGAGGTCCCAGAGAAGAACCAGACTGTCGTCTGCACCGGAAGCAAGCTGACCACGCCGGCTCGGGGACCATTCAACACAATTAAGTGCAGCAGAATGACCCTTCAGCTCAAGCAAGGCTTGACCTGGTTGCCGCACATCGAGTACACGGACAACGCTGGAATCCTGGGAGAAGGTGGCTAACAGGTGGGCGTCATGTGGGGATGCTAGTGAATAGCGTGAGCTCACGGTATCGTTAATATAGATAAATAAGAGTGTCCATACCTGCAATCCTCAACAGTGGTGGAGGCCAAGCTCCTGCCTGTGATCCAGGTGGACTGGTGTTACCGGGACTCATCACCGCTAGGATGTGTTAGTGAACATGGTCTTGCGCAACACTGGACGGATAAAATGATACATACGCTTAACATCTGTCTTTTCAGATGGCTCGTAGATGATAGTGCTGTGCTCCAGGCTTCGCAGATCAAACATGCGCACACTACCATCGGCGCCACAGCTCACGAAAACATCAACACTGTTGGCACAGAACCGAACGTCAAACACTTCCTTGTCATGAGCAATCAGTTGTGTTTTGGCTGTCAAGGTCGGGATATCCCAGATTGTACAGGTTGTGTCGATGCTGGATGTGATAATCAAGCTGGGGGAAATCGTGTTCCAGTCCAATGAGGTTATCGGGGCGGTGTGCTCGGGGGATTTGGAGTTAGAGAGCAATGCCAAGGGAGAGAGCTTGGCAGTAGGAGCATCCCGTTGATTAGCAGGCCGTGTAATACTGTTTGAGCTCGGGAGTGGTTGGGAATTGGGGAGTGACCACAGGCGAAGGTGATCACCCGATGTAGCAAGCAAATCAGTGGACTGTTTTTGGGACGATGGTGGCTCCCATAAAATACGGGTGACGGGATAAGAATGCGTCGCTTCGGCTGTTTTGACATATTCCAGCTTGATCTCCCCGTTTGCTGCATCTGGGGTATCAGGGTCGGGTTGGGCCCAGTGCGTATCAACAATTTGAATCTATAGCGCAGTTGTTAGCATTGAACACCTCTCTTCAGCCAAATTTGGTTTCGCACATAGTTATGATTGTCCTCCAGGTGACTGCCCAATGCCAATTTGCCCCCAAATGAGCTCGAGTTCCCTGAGATTGGCCATTTGCACCAATCAACTGCGTATATAGGCCACGGTGCTATGTAGTTGCTGTTGGTTGGCACCTGATTATCGCTATTGTATGGAGCTGCTCCCGGACTCATAAGCGATCCGCCAAGGTAATGGTCACCAGGAAGGCGAACGTCTGCCAGGCCGAGCGGCGAATACTTGGACCCTTGCGGGGTCTGAGGTGGGAATCCAGCTCCCGGAGATGTGGGGTACTTGGACTCCTCCGAAGCGCCGTGTTGTTTGTACATGGACGGATCAATTCCAGCCGGGCTAGACCGGGAGTGGCCATGAGAGTTTATCATGCTCGACCGATGGTTGGGCTGCTGTGATGACTGCAAGGTAGGAATGACCGACGGGGCTGTGTTGGCCGAAACAACTTGGGGGCGGATCTGACCTCCTGGAGTCAAGGCGCCTGGTAGATTGTTATTGCTGCTTCCACTACCGCTCCCGTATTGCAAGGATTGCGAAGATGGCTGGACGTTGATCGAGGGGACCGGAGTCGCGCCTGCACCTGTGTCTGGGGTCGTGGGGAATTCATGGGAGGGAGGCTGACGAGACAAATTCTGATTGACCAGACCTGTGGATGGCATATGCAGTTCCTCCGGCTGACGGGCAAAAACGGCGGACCGTCGAGGAGAGTCGAAGGAGGGATTCGACATTGTGCGGAGGGTCCGGGGTCTTTTAGGAGTGTATGGGGTTTAGCTCCACTCCCCCTTGGGACAAAGAAGACTAGTGGGAGGGAGGGGCCCGAGGATGGCAGTAAGCTGCACAAGCTTCACAAGAAGCTCCCGAGGCAGATGAGGCGTAGAGGGAGGAGCGACTGTGGATGTCGCAGCTTGGGAGTTGAAGGTGAAGCTGGGGGTGCCCGCGCTGAGTCAGCCAACCCCGGGTGACACTCCCGCTCTTGCTTTAATTGGAATACAATTAGGTTCTTTGTCTCTTTTCATCTCTACGATCTCTTTGTTGATTTTATTCCTGTGATTCGTTACTTTGTACATAGTTGCACTCATGGCATCCCACACCAGCTCCCGTTCAGCACTTTTGTTATTGCCTCCGCCTCCGTCATTCTCCTTTGGCAGGGTCAAAGAAGCATTCGAGACATCGGTATCGGATGTATTCGCGCAGCTGTCAAAGTCTTTGGGCACCTCTGATGGCGTTGCCACACTCGATATTGCGTTGGCAATCCCAGGCCTGCTTTCTCCATCCAACAGGCCTCGTGCAAAGACTTTTGCCCAGGTGGACCATTATGTCGGCAGCATCTATACTTTGATTGGGGCTGTGGCAGCCGCTCAAGATATTGAACTTGATTCTCCCGGTGGAATCGATGCACGCTTGGTATTTATTGATCATCCGTTGTCCAATTCTGCAGCCTCTCAAGCCAAGATCGGCTCAAAGATTGGGCCAATTCTTGACCTTCAGTCACTGGCAACCTCGGGCCGACAGTGGGACCATATATTCTTTCCAAGCAACCAAGCCGGCCGGGATCTGGCCGACTCCTTCCTTGGTAGTATCACCGGTCCATCCAAAAGTCACACGGCATCGATCCTGCAGATGGTCCCCAGCGGAGACTGGTCGGCCCCGCAGTCTCTTCTGGTTCCTGAGGACCAGCCGTCCCTTGAGCCCCACTACTCGGTTGCAGTTGGAGGAACATTTGATCATCTTCACCTCGGTCACAAACGTCTACTCACAGCACTGGCGCTAGCGCTGGAGCCGCTAGATGCTACTAATCAGGACCGAGAAAGGCTTTTGACGATCGGTGTGACTGGTGATGCTTTGCTAGTAAACAAGAAGTTTGCTGAATGTTTAGAAAGCTGGGAAGAGCGGTTCAAGAGCACTGCAGCTTTTTTGGCTGGCATTATGGATTTCTCAGGAAATGGGTCTCCACGGGTGGAACGTACCAGAACATCAGATGGCAAGGGCCAAGTGGTGGTTATGCAATTCCAGCCCAACTTGATCTATAAGTTCGTGGAGTTCTTCGATGTCTGCGGCCCCACAGTCACCGATGAGAACATCAGTGCATTGGTGGTTTCGAAGGAAACGTCAGCTGGAGGGGCATTCGTCAATGAGGAACGGGCCAAAAAAGGATGGTCAAGGCTATCGATTTTCGAAGTGGATGTTCTTGTGTCTGGGGAGGCCAAGGCGAGCGCGAACAATTTCGAGGATAAAATCAGCAGCACCGACATTCGTCGACGACGTATGAACCGGGCCAAAGTATAAGGATCTGGAACCAGGGAAGATTTGGAATTACAGGGGGCCGGAAGAAAATAGGGAAGCAATGAAGACCTGTAGAATTTAATACATTCACATTTCGGCCAATTTCCCCCAATCGCGTTGGTGGCTTCTCCACCACACGCGAGTCCGTCACTCTGCAGAGATGTGACAATTTGAGCGGGGCCCGCATTGACTTCAAGAGGAGGCACTCTACAGCCACCAACCATCTTCCCCCCACCAACACAACTCGCTCTTTAACCCCAAATAGTCTCTGCAGGTTCGCGCTGTTTCGCGCTGGCTGGCCGCAGCCTCGATCAATCATGTGATTACCGCGAGAAACCGTCACCAATGAAACCAACTTGATGCAGAGGCCCGTCAGCATCCAAGCGCGCTAAACCAGGGTCTTGATGATCATCCCGGTCGCGTTGGATTGTTAGGGCGAGAACTGTCGCCATGCGTCCATGGTGAGACAGGACTCTGGGGGTCGATGAGTCCAATTCTATTCGATACTCGTGCACCTCTTCCCTTTTTCTTCTTTTTAATTTTCGGGTTTATAGTGGGACTGGTGCCCCCTCAATCGTGCATCCCCAACTGATCTTCCCCTTCTGCCGGTCTGTAAGACTTGGTGCAGAAGCTTTCTTTTTCTTTCCTCTCTTCCTCTTCCTTTCGTCCATGTTGCTGTATCTTGTACATGCAGCCGGATCCTCGGCCGCGAAGCGCCGATCATGGACCAGCCACGTTGTATTCAAAACCTCGCCGATGAGCTGCTGAGTGAAATCCTGGCCATTCTATTGGAACCCGCGCCGCACGCTTTGAATGGAAAATCACGTACCAATGGAAACCATACCAATGGGGAGACGCAACATAAACCGGTTGGATACGGAGAGACATCCGATCTGGATCGATTTCGCCTAGTCTGTAAACGGTTCATGCGGATTGGCACACCTCGAAAGTTTGCGCGCTTCAACCTACGATTTTCGAAGGATGGGTTCCGGCGACTTGGGGAGTTGCTAGACATGCAACGGGCCTGCTACGTAAAAACGGTGACATATCTCGTGCGACCCTTTTATCAAGGCGGCGGTACCCAATCCTTATGTTCACAAGCCTAGTTGGGCCAGATCGGCTGACGACAATATCACAGGGTGGGCACCAATATTTCAGAAACTCGGCACCGATAACCCATCACTCGCACAGGTGCACAGTCGACGATTGCACGAACAAATCACTCTCATCGAGACAAACCAGGATCTTATCCAGCTTCGCTCGGGAATTGGCGCATTTTCAGCACTGCAAGAAATCAAGTTACTCCGCCTGCAAGATCAGGACGACGAATGCCTACTCGATTTTATTCGCGACAGTTCCTTCCGCAACGGCGAGGGCACGGATCCCAGCACAGCTCGGTTCGAGTGGGAATCAGCCTGTTCGCGTGCAGTAACCACCCTGGGAATCGCCCTTTTAGAGTCTCAATGTACTGCGATCCGTTTCATCGGACCCCAGATCAGCCCCGAAGCTACGCTGCAACTCCTGAAAGCACCGTCCACTACTCTCGCCGCGATGGGAAGCCGCCTCACCAGCCTCGATATCAATTTTCATTCCAATGCGGATATTACCACAACCATGTCTGACCTGTCTAGTGTCTTTTACCGCTTCTTTGTCGAAGCCAAAAATCTTGTCGCCATCCATATCGGCTTTCCACCCAAGACCCCTCTTGACCTAGATCTCGAGGCCATTTTTCATGATATTCGGTGGAAAACGCTTCGCACCCTCAGCTTGCAAGGCTGGCGTTTGAGCGCCGACGAGATCATAGCTCTGGCCCGCCGGCATCGCCGCCAACTCCGAGACTTTCGCTTATGTGCCATCTACCTCCGCCCTATGGGGCGTTGGAGCGACGTGCTTTCAGTACTTCGCGAAGAAATGGAACGTCTGGATCGAGTGGACCTGTATGATATTGACTATGCAGATCATTTTGATACGTTATCCATGACTAGCGGGACTGAAGTGTTCGATGTGGACCTTCCTGCACCGGCGCCATCCTCGCATTCGGCTGCGGCAGCCGCATCCTTTCCAGAACAGCCCTGGGTTTCAGGACCTTCGTCTGACAGCTCATATTTTTCGCCCCTCATGCATGGAAGACGGGTACCTTTGCGCCGTGCGTCATTAGAAAAGCTGCGCAGCCTTTCAACCGATGATCTTGAGGACAACGGATACATTGTTCAAAGAGACCAAGTACCAATCTGGGCGGCGTGGGTTCTGGCTGCACAACAACGACGTATGCACAGCAACGGGCATGGAAATGGTCATTGGAATGCGTATCACATTTAAACTGAGCGAGGTTGATGTAAGGCGGTATCTGGCTCTACGACCTTGGGGAAACAGTCTTAATGACATATGGGAGGAACGAGCAATCGATCTTATTATCGGAGTTGGAGGCTGTTTGAATTATTTTTTACCAGTTCTACTGCGACTTTGAATATTTGAGACATGTCTGCATTTGAAGCCATCTTGTGTCCTGTATTTAGATGATTGCATGACTTGGATATGAAATGAAAGTTTGATCTTATTTAACCTTTTGACTTTCGTGAAACTTCGATATCGAAGATTAAACCTTGAAACCACATGTAATGCATCGTTAATATTCCGATCCGTATGAACCTCGGAAATCGGAGATGAATACCGAACTTTCTTCTACATCTACACATCTACCCAATCTCTAATTCAATTTCAGATCTTGAATGAGCTACATCAAAGTTGCTGACACACTCCCTCGTCCCGTAGCCAGAATTTATTCCCAACGCGACAATCTCTCCGCTCCCGGCCGAGAACATGTAAGAATTCAATGGGAGAAGAAGTGTTTAATGGTGGGAGGGAGGGAGGGTTGCATATCGAGACTAAATACTATCGCCTTCCTTGTAGTGCTGGACCGGGGCTTCTCAATGATTATGAAGGAACTTCGTCCTTTCCCGGATTGACGTTCTTCAGGAAGGCACGATTATTTCATTTTAGGAAGGCGCAATCTTCGAGTATAAATCCCCCCCCTCTTTTTCGAATTTCAACCTTTCTCTTCTATTTACTCTTGAGACCTTCTCTCTCCCGTTCGGAATGAGATGCGATATCCATGCGTGCCGAATTAAGATGTTACTGTGGCTATGAAATGTCCTTTAATCACATCTCTTCTAAGGATATCATTTTGTAGAGCTATCGTACACAGCAAAAAGGTCAAGCATACAAAGCTTGCATGTATGAAGACAGTCTTCAAGGCTCCAAAACAAGGCAATGTCATAAGGACCACCAGGCTCTCTAGTGGATCTAATAGCAACTGGCCCAATCACCTCCCTCCCTCGCAAAGCTCAGCGCATTAATGAAATCATCCTTCTTGCAACGTCCCAGCGCATCAACGTCACATCCCTGCAAGGGAACAACCCGATCATTAACCAAAATCCGCACCAACGGCTCCTTCTCCGCAGCACACTGCATCATCTCAATGTACGCACGTGCTCCGAATGGGACGGTCCATGCAGCAGAGAATCCATCTGCAGCACTAGCGGACTGAATGTGAGTGGTGGGCAAAGTCGCAGTGGAATTGTACAGACCCAGGGCAAAGAAAATGGGAATCAGGCCATTGTCATGGGTGAAGTCTGCATAAATGGTCCTGTTCAATGGGAATGTAGTCGCGGCACCAGGTCCGTTATCCAGGGTGTGATTTGAGGAAGTGTGGTCACGCACGGGCGTCCGTGTTAACCGGGCGATGAGCTCGTTGACGAATCCAACGCCTTGGGTTGGGCCAAGCGGGTTTCCAGCACCGTAGCCATAGTATTTGCTCAGGGACTGGTAGTAGTTGTACTCCGACCACTCGTGCTCGGTGAAGAGGGCACAGAAATCGGATTTCGTGCTGCCGTCGACCGTGTCGGAGATGGTGTCGTAAGCGCACATGTCCATGAGGTAAGTAACGTCATCGAGAGAGAGGATGACGCCTGGGAGGAGAGACTGGAGACGAGTCTGGATAGGTGGCGCGAAGATTGCAGCGTAGTTATCAGTGACATCGTCACCGATGGTGCTGGCTTCGAATGCCGGACAGGTGTTGTGGTTGAGGGTATTGTTTGAGCCGGTATCTTCGGAGATGACGACGTTGACTGTCGGTGCGGCCTGCGCGTGAAGAGCATTTTTGTCTTGCTGCTTTGTGTGTTGGAATCCCTTGATAAAGAGATTTCCTGATTCGACCACGCGCGAGGAGCCCGATGCCCGGATGAAGGGAATGTTGTCTCGCGTGAGAGCCTCATAGCGCTCGTAAAACTTGATGCCCGAGTTCACCATCTCGCGCTCGCCAAAAGTTGTGAGATCATCACTGCCGAGCGTGTAGTTGTACGAGCGCAGGAATGCGGTGTTGCTTTTGTACGCGGTGGCATTGGCCTGAATAGCCTCAATGAGCTCGGCATACTTCTTGCTCTTGGATGCGGTAGGGTACCGTGCGCCGTGGCGGGAGAGTACCTGCACGAAGGTGACATCGCATTGCTGTGGAACAGCTTCGGAGATACCTTCCCCAGCCAGTGAGAAGTATGGTGAGTATTGACCCCAGCGGTGGGAGATATCGGAGAAACATTCGTAGCCGCTACGCACGCTGTCGCAGGCATGGGGACGGTGCACGACCTGTTTTTTCGACCTATACGACGCAACCAATGGCTGGTCAGGACTCCTACGTTCGACGCTCTCCACGCTCCCAGAAGAGGGTTCATACCCGTTCGTCAGATATACCAGTGCCAGGGCAAGAGCACTGAGGATAGCTGTGACGAGAGCTATGATTCGTAGCCTTCTCCATGTAGGAGACGATGACTTGTGGGGTATCGGCTCGGACCTGTCACCTAGCAGGCACTCTTCCTCCTGGGGAGTGTATTGATTCCTTTGCCCCGCCATTTTCAAGCTCACCCCTTGTTGGATGTGATGATGTCAACCTTGGAATGGCCAAGTCCCGTGCTCACTTGGTATCGGTCGAAGGAAACAACATCACGAAAGGGCAAGGAAAGTGAATTAAATAATTAAAGAATGATCAAAGCTACAGGGAACACAACACAATGCAGTTAGCACGCATGTTTGCAATTTGGGCCAGGGCAGACTGTAGAACCTGCTCGTGAGCGCATTCCTCTCTCTGATTGGTTCCGGATTTTCAACACGTGGGAGAGAGGAAAAAGGCGGTACGCGCCAGATACTTCATTCTCCATAGTGACTAGTATGTAAGCGTAGGTACCCGCAAAGTACCCCGATCCACTCAGTCCCGGTCAATCGTAGTCTGTTTGGGTAATTACGATTACGCATCTGATAACTATTCTTGCTTTTCTCATTCTGTAACAAGCTAATCAGATCCCACATGATCCTTAATTCTGAGGATATCATGCACTCGGAACCCGCCTTTGTTGTGGGACACATATGCCCCACTCACCGCCAGTCCTCGATCTGAATCTCAGCACTTTCCACGTCACCAAACATATGCATACTGCTGGTACTATGGAGATTTCGATAAATCTGGTTCCAGACTTTGTCAAATGTTGACACATGCCATTTAGATACATCAAGCTGTCAAAAGTCGATCACTAGAGCCGTTAGATCCACTTTTCGAGCAAGGGGGGTTTCCACCACACGACAGCTGGCAGCTCACATACAACCCAAACTACACCTTGAAAATGCACTCCTATGGATGATCTGGTCGATCAGTGCCGGGAATAGCCGAATGGACCTGTAACGGTCACAATATCTTCACTACTGCACAGTAAGTGCCGACCGGAGGACACCCGGCTTCCGAACATTGCCACTAGCACCGCCAGTGACATGTATCAACTTTCCTTTTCTGTCTTGGGCCCAGATCTTGCGGATACATAGATCAACGTAAGGCCCCCTTCGATGCGCCTTTGTGGAGATTTATACCGAATAGATTAATATAGATCATGCAGCCTATCTGCGCGGGACGCCGCTGATCACTTTGAAGACGGATTTTGGGGTAAGAGCTTGTTAGAGATCGACAGATCCACAGGGTCGGCCGGAATTCGGAGTCTTGAAGGTTGTTAAACAAAGATATTGATTGGGAAAGATCCCCGGATGCTCCAACGCCCTGTCACATTGCGCCTGCGAAGGGAAGGAAATACGTTGAGAACAAAAGAAATGTATAAAATGGAATAAAATAAATAGAAATTTTTGACTCAGCATTTTGCCAGAAGTACCAGCGCTATGGACACTAGACCGAGGTCCACTCCATGATCAGCAAAGAACCGATCATCGACGTAGAGAATATTGGAGGGGTGGACGAGATAGGAGAGGGTATGAACACTTTTCTTCTTGCAGGACATTCTCAGTTATCGTAGGGAGGGGGAACTCATGGGGGTAATGAGGTGACGGGCGTGACAAGTAGGTGGATGGGGGTATGGTGCTGTAACAAAAGAAATAAGAAAAAAGCAACCACAAATGCAAATACTAATACACCCAACCAGAAGGTGAAGGCGATTTTATGAAATATGATATGGCACCCGCTGAAATTCTCGTGAATGACAACATTCACCACTTGCGGCCAAACCAGTGGCCGCATGCTCCAGACCAGTTAGATGAATAAAAGGTATATGACATATGAAAACATAGGAAAGAAAAATGAAAAAAAGAAACAGGGAATTTCCCTCATTGCTGCCCGAATGGCGTTTTCGGGCACACATTATGGCCGAGGCCATGAGCCCTGAAACGGCGGCAGAGGCCCTCCAGCAACCGGTGGTCCAGAAGGCGCCACATCCCTCCCCGGGGCAGTGCCATGAGGTACAGATGCATAAGGCGCTGGGCCCGGTGTTCCTGGCCAGCTGCCCTGTGGCCTCGATGAGGGGGCCGTTTCAGTTGGAGCAGGCAGAAGCGAAGCAGATGGCGCCGAACGAGGTGATGGCGGTCTTGGTGGTACCGAGCTCAAAGAGCCTGAACGGCTGAGATGTTCGCGAAAGAAATCGCGCTCAGATCTATAATGATCTCGCTGGTGGACGAGTGCTCGAATCTCTTCACTTTGGCGGCGGATCTCATCTTGCTGTGCTGTGAGTCGCTGTTCGAGCTGTACCTCGTTGCGCTTGCGATTTCGAAAACGGCGAGAGGCGTCGCTGTTTGCTTTGCGCTTTTCGGCCTGACTGCTAGATCCAGATTTGAGATCCATGACGCATGGTATTAGGCCGCCTATGGAGGCTGTGCTGCCCGGTGTACCTGGTACTGGGCTTGCCACTCTTGCTCCGGTCTCCTCGGCCAGACTACGTGGTCCGGCTGTTGCGGGCACTCCTCGAGCCATGGCTTCCATTGTCATGTAGGGAGCTGGTACTGGTGCATATTGTACGACACTTGGTGGGATGGAGGCCATGGTGGTGGCTGGAGACGCACGTCCAAAATGGCTGTAGGTTGAATGTGATGTGGTTGGACTCGTCTCCTGGGATTTATGGTTTGTTAGTGGTCCCGGTCCTGCACTAATTCGTTGCGAATGAAGACTGGGCGTAGAGTGTAAAGACGCAGTCACCGGTGCTTGAGTGCCTGGCAATGAAGTAATGGGTCGTAGTGCCGAATCCAGAGGCAGAGGAGAGCTGGTTGGAGTCTGACGCATACCCAGTGGTTCGTGAGGAACTAGTGGTGAGTGAGCAACACTCGACTGCCCGCTCCTCCCACCACCCACAAATCGTGCTGATGGTGAGCCGGGGTTGATTCCTGGCCGCGCAACTGATCTGGGAGACAGCGGTTGTTGCAAAGAGTGCATAGAGCGAGGAGCAGGCGAAGAACCCTTCCGTGGTCGAGGAGAGGCTGTTCCAGACAGACTGCGTAAATCCCGACTGCCCGCCTCCATTTTTGTCTGCGCTGGTGGGTTCAAGATAGAGTGCACCCCAATGGGCCTTGACGCAGTTGCTTCCAGTGGTGGTTCCACTGGCCCATATGGATGCCAGGACTGTGGACGAGCCCGTAGCGGTGGTCGACGAGATGAATGGCGGGTCCCGGAGCCATGCTCATCGTCAGTCACGCTGCGATCTTGAGTCGCATCGTCAGACAATGGGGCAGCACCTAGAAGCTCCGACATAGACGGATCTCCTTGGCTGAACTTGGGATTATGGCATGGCCGAGGCCCCCCTCTCTCAGAGTCAACGGGAAGCTCACGAGTAGGATGAGAGAGGGAGGAGACCGGGTAATGTGAAATTGGTGGATAATGCGACAGGTTTGAGGTATGTAGCGGCCTCGGGTAAGGCGCAGTTAATACGCTGAGCCCCAGAGTAGCCACGATGAAGGAGGAGGAAAGAGAATGGGAAAGAGGCTCAAGGATGAAATCAAAGATATGCGGTAAGAATATTATACCACCGAGCTAAGTCCAATTGAGGTAGAATGATGAACTGTTTAGGTGGAAGATCAATGCACAAGAGGAATTTCCCTGGGCCACACTGGGGTCAATTCCCAGACTAATGCGATAGGGCACAAAGTGTACAGGTTCAGAGATCAGAGCTCATGTGCGTGTACGGCAAGAAGCGATCCGAGGCCCTTCTTTAAAATCAGAAAAGAGGGGAAAGTTTCACTAGAGAAGAAAGAAGGTGAAGCTGGAATTAATAATGAATCATCCGTGACGATGCAGCGGTGAGAGACGGACCCATTGATCCATCAACTTCCTGGGGCCTGGATGCTCAGAAAAGAAAGTTGTTGTCCGACCCAGAATATCGGGTGTTGGGCAGGATCGACCTTATTTTTTCTTTTTTTCTTTTTCGTATTTGCGTAATTTTATGATTTATTCTTTAGAGTATAGATGGGCCCGGGGACCACGGGTTACTGTCAACGTACAGGAAAAATAAAAATCCAAAAAATGCAAAAAGTGGAGCAGTACGAATGATATCAGTAAGCCATCTCGTGCCTGGGAAAAGAAACCAAGGGATTGGGTTTAAGGCAGAAAGAGGAAAGCGCTGCCTGAAAAAGTTGAGTCCACTCTCCACTGGGTAATATTTCCTTACAGATTATACACGGGGAACCAACCAGCGATCGCCGGCATGCAACGAATCATGGGGAGCTGCAAGTGCGCGGGCGCCGTCACCGTGGTCTTGGTCTCAAGGGACGGGTGGAGCCTTCTTTTACTTTCTGGATTATATGTGTGTATCTGTGTATTCTGTACGTTTCAAGAGAACCGATGACGAAGTTCGCAACCTTTGTGGCTTGAGGTATTATTTGACTCCTTCTACCTTTGTCCTGAAAGGGTGGGAGACACACGGATACCCCCTTCTGTACTCTATATACTACGGAGTACGGAGCCGAAGGTTTGTGCCATGTGTGAAGGGGATGTGTGATAGGGGGAAGTGGATCCCTTTCCCCTTCGATCCATGACGCAGAACACACATGGGACAATTTCCAGTTCAGATCTATACTGCCTCGGGTTTAGTCT
Organism: Penicillium sp. 91 TS-2023; assembly: GCA_030710325.1. NCBI lineage: Eukaryota > Fungi > Ascomycota > Eurotiomycetes > Eurotiales > Aspergillaceae > Penicillium > Penicillium sp. 91 TS-2023. The sequence goes on along the minus strand of JARWGP010000021.1, from coordinate 4,368,844 downwards.
GGGGCTATGAGGGGAGGGAGGCGATAGTCTCCCAGGTCCTGTCATTTTCCGAGAGTCTGGTGCTTGACGGGCAGACTAACTTAATGGGATAACATAAGATTTCCCCAAACAGAACTCATTTCCAACCCATTTCGTGGGACACGTCTACTAGCTGGCTCTGTACTGGCTGAAAAGGAAAAGAAAAAAAAAAGAAATATCCAAACTTTAACACATCCCTCCCCTGATGTTGTGCATGCATCACCAGTCTATGTCAATCCCGACACAAAGGGACCGGTGCCGCCGTTAGGAGAATGATGCCTCCACTTTTAGGATCCGATTATTGGAGAGACCCGCTTGGCAGAACATAGCTTATGGAAGTGAGGCAGTTAGTGGGGATCTATTTAATTATTATTTGACGGGATCCATTCTTTAGAAAGAGATGGAAATTGGAGAAAGTTGAAAAAAAGAAATTTTTTTTTTAAAAAAAAAAAAAAAAAAACGGCCAATATCCTATTGCGTTTGTTTTTTTCCGTTTTCCTGTTACGCGAACGTTGGAAAAGGGGGCAAATAGAATGATTCGAGAACCCGAAGCCCGTTCGGAGGAATCTCTCCATCCGTGATGGGTTCAACCTCCTTTAGCTCATACGTCGCCAAAAACAGAACAAAAAAAAGAAAGTATCCCAGGCCAACACTGACATCAACTCGTGTCACCATGATCTGCAATTACTTGGTCCCTTGGCAAGAGAAGACAGCGAAATTGCGAAATCTAAATTACTGAGTCATCAACTCGAGAATCAAACACATCATGAGACAAAAGAACCAAAAGCCCAACCCAGCTCACTCGATCTATCAACCGGAAGGCGAACCCGGCAGCTCCCCTGTCTCATGAAGAGCTTGCAGAAGTGGGTAAGCTTCCTGGTCCCCGAGATCCCAGTTAGCGCGAAGGCTTCCGCGTGACAAAAGGTCAGTGAAGATCCAGACTAGTGCGAACAAAGTGGAGTCGCAAATCCTTCGGGGAACGAAATGATGATCACGATGTGGGCTGAGCTGATAGCTTTTCGCCTACACTTGCAGTAGCCACTGTCATGGCTTTATTTGGAAATGGGGGGCTACAAACCCACGATCCTCGATAGTCGATGGTCTGATCTAGCCTAAAATGCTTAGCGCACACTTTCGCATGTAGAACCATGGGCCCGATAAGGCAAGAGGGGCGATCCCTACGCAATATGTATGAAGTACTAAGGATAGTAGAGCAACGGGGGACCAACCTTGGGGGGGAAACGATAGATCGGTTTGCATGTCTCCAGCTGTCACTGCCCAGACGGTATAGCTTGGTTGCCCAGGCAAGGCGTGCATCGTTAGCCGCCATTATGCAAAGCAGCGAATCACCATGTCCGCCGAGGCGACATTTGCGGTCTGATAGATCCAACGATTCTGACTGGTCAGCTCGTGGATTTTCCTCCAGATTTTTGATTCGGGGGAGGGATGAAAGACAGGGGGCGAAATTGTGTCCCAGACAAAAATTACTCTAGTGTGAACCATATCAGAGCGGGCAAAAAACGAAGGTGGCTTACAATCTCAAACACTCGTTCCAGCGAGTCGGGTCATTGCAAGTAATCATACGGAGGAGCTAAAGGGGGAGTCTGAGTCCTCGGATGCGCGTCATGGCCATGCGAAATGATGCGGGTCAGAAGGCAACAAAACCAGGGGTGACGGTGGTTTTGTTAGGCTGTCCCAGGTATCCGGTACGCGGGTTCCTGGTACTAAAATCAAACTGCGTAACACAAAGTACAGGTACCAACTACAGCCTAATCCAAGGTCCACTGCGTATCCCTCCACGTTTTACAACTATATCCATGACAGATGGTTTGCCTTTCAATTTCTTGCAACCACTTACGTGGTTTCGCCACACTAATGTAGCTAAACTGATCTACTGCCTTAGGGCGAATGTCTATACTGCATTATCTCGTGTCCGCCGCAACCGCGACCAGAGAAGGCAAAAAGCAAAAAAAATCCAAGATAAGCCACCATTATATAATGGCATATCTCCGCGGCCTAGAGCTAGAAAGGTTTGGATTTCTTTCCCGCGAACGTATCAGTTTTGCATGGAAACTTCAAGTGAGGCGTGGAGCGGAGCTTCCTCGGTCATAAGTACATACCGTTCTGCCGTACTGGAACTTGCACCATAAAGCACACCGAAAGACATACGTTGTAGGCCCAGAAGTCGGTGCCTGCATTTCGCCCTGCAGGGCCGGCCTCGCCTAAGCGGCAGTGCTGGTACTCAAGGGTTACATAGCACGGAAACATTACACAATAAACAGAAGTACGAATTAAAAGAAAGAAAATTTAAAACCTAGATCGGGCGGATTTTAAACTGGACTGGGGGTATGATTTACATGAATCCAAGATCAGCGGGTCGAATGGAGAGGCTTTTCATTGTTTGATTTGACGTGTAAGTTTCCAGCCCTGTTTTAGGCTGGTTTTTCCCCTTGCAGCAGGCTGAATCCATGGGAATGACAGCGAGCCGGTCCGTCATTTCGCCCGTTTGGTGATCGACGTATCCACTTCAGTTTCTACGTAACGTAATTTGAGTTGAAAAAGAAAAGGCAAAAAAGAAAAAAAAAAGAAAAAGGCAAATGGTAGTGGAAACTCATGCTGAGGATTCAGGATGTATTTGAATTTGAGTCTGCGGGTCAACAATGCCCGAGCGTGCAGGAGAACAAAGCATATGGACAATTCATAGTTTTAGCACAGCCTCAATGCTAATGCAAACCAAAAGGATTCAGAAAGGGGAAAAAGGTAATTCAATGCGAGGAAAAGAAAAAGAAATAGGTTTAGCTCCAGCTGCATGGTCGATTGTTTTAGCTACATGTGAAGTATACAATTTCAAGCTTCCAGCTCCACGGGAAGTCACCGCTGGTCGAGGAGTCACTTTTCATGATCGCCCGTACATATCGAAAAAAGATATAATAGTTCCATGCACATGTGGAGCTCAACCCTTGAAAATAAAGGCCGGAGTTCATTTCCATACTATTTACTGGAACCGGAACTCATTCTTGGGTTTCCCCCGAACGCCAACGTCAATTCGGAATACTCGGCCCCCATACCGCACAGATTGCGGCAACCGCTCATCATCACGAGTATCCTTGGCAGAGGTGATGAAGAGCTCGGTTCCCACAAAAGCGGGACACGTCGGATTCCGCGTGGGCAAGTCGATCTGCCCGATGAGCTGACCGGCAGGTGAGATCCGGATGACTTTCCCGCCACCGTAGATTGCAGACCAGATGCATCCTTCGACGTCCATGGCGAATCCGTCCGGCTCGAGCGGCTCGCCAAGATCATAATGGACGCGTCGGTTACTGATCGCGCCCGTCGCGGCATTGAAATCAAATGCGAAGATTTTGCCCGTCGGAGAGTCCGTCAGGTACATCGTATCGTCGGCGTTGTTCCATCCTATTCCGTTCGGGATCGTCACTGGAGCTAGCATGCGATGCAGGCTAAGGTCTGGGTCCAATCTAAAGAGAACTCCTTCGGGGCCCGGTGCCTTGATCTTGGGGTCGTTCATGGCCCCCGCCCAGAAACGGCCGTGGCTATCAATAGCGCCGTCGTTAAAGCGCATACTATATTGTGGGGTTCAAGTAAGTCGGTGTGGACTAGTTTCATCACTTGTCGCGATTCGAGACTCATTTTTGGGGGCCTTTTCTCTATTTTTTTTGTTTCCCTTTTTCTCGTTTCACTCTTTTTTCTCTCTTTCGGGCATATATGTCGTGTTTGGGGAGGATTTTGCCACTCACATCTCCGCCTTTCCCGGTCCATCATCTTCGCCCCAAGCTTTGCGGATATAGGATAGCTTCCCGGTGGCTTGGTTCAGCCGGGCAAATCCAAGCTTGGCCCCGACTATCAGTTGATCGGCCTCATCCGCATTAGCAATGTTGGCGGTGACACTAGAAGCTCCGTCATTAGCGTCTTGTTTTTCCTCGTTTAGGTTTCCTTCATGTTTTGCTCGTTCTGCTCGTGTACGATTTTGATTGCCCATGGGGAACGGGGAACGGAAGGCAAAACGGACAACACGAAAGCAAGCCACCTACCCGATTGCCGCGTCTGTATCTATTGTCTTGAGGGATTCTGGACCCTTGGCCAGATCGAGACGATAGAGTTTGTGATCCCAGATATCCACAAAGCGAAACTCGTTGTTAGCTACATCGTGGTAGGGACCCTCGAGCAGCGTTCCCGCTATGTCGATATAAGGCTAAGTGGGAATTAGCAGGCTGCTCAAGAGTAATAATGTGATTGGTGAATTGTGGTATTTCTTTTTTTCTTTTCTTTTCTCGGAGCCGACACTTCATCACATCTTGACCGACAGAAAAGCAGGCAAGGGGCCAATCAGAAAAATCCACGGTCCAAATCCTGGGAAATTGCAGGGAAAATACGAAAATGATCTGACCTCATTGACTGTCCATTTCTGAATTTCAGACATGTTGGGCTAAGAGGAACCGAAAAAAATAATAATAAAAATAAACAAAATGGGGAAATAAGAAGCCGTGGGTAGACACCGCTATTTCGGCCTGAGAAGAGGTGTGGAGGCGTCTACAGTCTTGTCACACAGGGTTAGTGACGAAAACGAAACTCCAATGGTGCGTGAGAACCCCTGTTCATGGGTGAGACAACAAACCTCTAAAGTCAAAAACTCGCTGGCAGCGCCGATCGCGGAAACTGACCTTTAGTGATTGGGTAGGAACAGGAACACAATTTAAGGGAGAGATGAGGGAGACGAACAGCGTCAAGTGTGCCAAGCCCTCGCCCCCACAATCGGTTGAGAACAGAAGTGGGCAGAGTGGGCGGTGGAGCCGGATTACATCCGTTGAACTTGTAGCACAAGATTTGCCGTGTCTAAGGTTGTGGAGCCCACGTTGCAGTACATACTATTGGAGTCAAAACCCCGCATCGTCTTCCCTGCAGGAAGGTGAATCACATCGGGCTTCACATGAACCCTGCAAGGGTACTAGCTTACTAGGGTACATTGTGCGTGTCTTGATATATTCAATGGTCCGGTCATCTACTAGATATGTACAACGTACGAAGTACAGTACCTAGACATAACTGCCGGATGACATCCTGATGTACATGCCCTGTCTATACCGCCTTTCCCAAATCAGTCCAAGTGGCTTCACATGACCAACTCTGCATGCATCTGCAAGAGATGTGTGCGCTGGTACTGGGCGCTAAGCCATGGCGCCCCAACCCAATTTTTCCTGCCTGACTCCGAACAAATTGGGCATAAAAAACCGCAGAATAAGACAGACAACCAAAACTTTGAAACCTTAATGGCCGGCATTGAAACAGAAGCAGAACCCGACATTCATGCGTGTGGTACTTTTGTTCTTATCTGCATCAATCCTATTGAAATATGGCCTGATCCACCTCGCTCTATCACAATCCTACCGAGTCATGGAAAACCACAAGAACCAAGAACCCGTGAAAACATAAAATCAAATCACAGGATGCCAAATACTGTTAGGAAACTCTATCAACCAACCAGACCCAGAAATTAAAAACAAGGCTCCTACCGAGTACCGAATCCAAACTCTCCACCTGGCACGCGCATAAACCCACAGACACACATACGTCGCCCCCGAAATCTTGTCATCACACCCCTCCAATCAAAAAACAGATTCATCACACCTCTCCAATCAAAAAAAAAGATCCCCTCCAACTCGGCTCAATGTAAAACAATCCTATGCACCTCATCACTTGCCAGCACCTAGCCCGTCGGAAATTTTCGCCAACTAATGCTTGCATGCAGGTGCATTTTCAGATCCTTTCTACTGTACACCTGCCCTAGCTACATTATGTAGTCACCTCGGGACCATGTGCATGTTGTCCTTACCATGTGCATACAGCTACGTCTACATTACTATATGAAGGGCCTCTATATGCCTACCTGGGTATAGCACGAACTCTGCTACCGGCATGATCCTGCAGGTTCAGGAGGTGGGCGCCAGCCACGGAACGTAATTGTAAGAGGATTGGGCATCAATCAGAATGAAGGACAGGGAGATCGTGGTTTCCTTTCAGCTTGTATTTGTCATTAAGCCTGATCTTGAAATTGCGCTGTGCAGTAGGTGAGATCATGATGTGTGTGGCAGTAAGTTTTCGTGCGGGTTCGGGTTCGGGTTTATGGTTGAACTGATGATACAAGACAACTAACTGTATCCAGGCATGCAGCCATAACCCTCCTGCCGCTTATGAGATACTTGCTGGTGTGTGCACAAAGATTCATACCTAGCTTTGCTCATACCGAGGCAGGCTTCGGAAGCCGGGCTTGTGCATATTCCTTGTCCATCATGCTCATGCTTGAGTGTTTGGCTGCAAAGAAGATATACATGGCACTCGGGAAGTACGTAGCCGGATTTTTCTGAGCGAACGTATCCCTGTCCCTTATTTTTTTGGGAGACAGTTTCATGTTAATTGATCTCGTAAGCCGATACCCGAGGTCCTGTCGCAATAGGGCTGTGCCTAGGCTACGGTCCTAGAGCAGTACCAGAAGTTTTACAAGCTGAATTGACTCCTGAACAGGACCTCTATATGCTGTTTAGATCAGGCCGTATTGGGTGGACAAATAAAAAATGTTTCCTCGTATTCTTTATGCGTAGGGATTTGATTATACTTATCCTATGGGGGGGGTTCTTGGTATCTGAAAGAAAGCCAGATATCCTTCTTCATGTCTTGTGGATCAAGGAGATAACTTATTGTCATCCAATCGCTCATTATGCGAGATAATATCTACAAACATCTAGCTGCTGAGACACTATGACAGAGAGCAACGCAAGTAACATTCACCCTACATAAAAGAACTTCCAATTGGAAGTCTGCCAATTTGGGCAGCGATAAGTCGCTCTACGCCTATCAAACTCCCCCAGAAAAGTGTAAGACAGTCACTTGCACGTAAGGTTCTCGAATTTGGGAACATTTTCCTGCCATACAAATACAGCCTTCAAACTTTCCAAAGCGATCATTATGAGCGATATACCTGTACCAAAAGATCCCAACACTATAAACTACCTATAGTCCAGTGCACTCTCCCGCTTGAGCCTGCCATCTCGACTGATTTAGAAAAACTATGAATTTTCGATCAAGCCGAACTAGTTGCTTAGAGGTTGACGCGATAAATATATATTAACGCCATACACAGCCCTTGCCTTCCGTTGTTGACATATCCATCATCAAAGGAGCAATGTCTGGTAGAACCGCCCATCACAACGCCCATCAAGCCTCTCCCAACCACCTGAGCATCCAGGCGCTTTAACTGTGATTGATCACAGACGCAGACAAGGCTGGTGCGCGCTGAAACGGAGGGGAATAGCAGACGCAAGGTGATTTGACTATCTCCAGATGCTGCGGGCGAATGCCGCAGACGAGTCAATAAAAGTGCATTGGGCGTCTTTCGTTGGGCGTCGAGATTTCCTGGGCAATGCAGGTAGAATTAAATAGAGCCAGCCATTCACGAAGAGAAGGTAATTGTTGTTTGAACTATTTCGTCAGTCCAAACGATGTGATTTTGGAAACGAGGACCAGGAGTTTATCCCAAGAGTCAATCCCGATAACTTAAGAATCAGTCCCATGCGTAAATGGATTTTTTTAAGGCAAAAAAAAGAATGTAAGGTTGAAAGATGGCAATTTGTGGGTGGATACGGGAAAAAACAAAAAAAGAATAGCGAGCGACGCAGGGATCGAACCTGCAATCTCTTGAACCGAAATCAAGCGCCTTGCCATTAGGCCAGCCGCCCTGATATTAGTTTATCCGTCGAACAGTATATATAGGGCACATTAATTTTCTGAATAAATTTTTAAAAATCATCACTTGATGTGTGAGCAGCCAACAATGTGATTATTTTAGTACTGAAGGAAACTGTAGGCCTAATTTATGATTGATGAAGTCGTTTCCATCATTTCAGGTTAAAATTGTGGCACTTAATGCGACAGTACGCCAGGTCATTCCATAATATATCGAGTACTCGTGGACCGGCCTGGGAGTCCTGAAGTCCATCAAATCCATGGATGTGTCTTCATGTTGGAAATGAATTCAAAGAAGCTACTATGGTTTCTACAACAAAACACTGTGGGGGAATTGGCTAGTCATAAAGCATAAAAATTTCATTTAGTTACAAGAAAATAGAGTCAGAGTTGAACGCTCTGGTCCATTTCTCTACAGGCGGCAGCCCATGTTGACATGAACAGCCTTAACCTGGGAGTAAGCCTCGAGACCAGCCTCGCCAAGCTCACGACCAATACCGCTCTGCTTGACACCACCGAATGGCACACGGAAGTCGCTGTCATTGCTGCTGTTGATCCAGACCATACCGGCCTCAATCTCAGAGGCGGCACGGTGGGCACGCTCGATATCCTTGGTGAAAAGGGCAGCACCGAGACCGTATGTGGTGTCGTTGGCACGGGTAATGGCCTCCTCCTCGGTGACGAAGCTGGAGATAACAACGAAGGGACCGAAAACCTCCTCGCGGTAGATGCGCATGTTATCCTTGACGTTGGTGAAGATGGTCGGGGCAATGAAGAAGCCACGGCCGTCGCCGACGTTCTTGAAGGGCTCGCCGCCAGCGACGAGGGTAGCGCCCTCGGATTTACCGGCATCGATGTACGACAGAATACGGTCGTACTGTGCCTTTGTGACCTGAGGACCCTGGAAGGTGTCGTCGGCGAAGGGGTCGCCGACCTTGCTGGTGGTGGCTGTGACTTCCTTGAAGAGGGAAACGAACTTATCGTACACAGAGTCGTGAACTAAGATACGGGAGGTGGAAGTGCAGACCTGGCCCTGGTTATACATGATACCGATGTGGGCCCACTTAGCAGCCTGCTCAAGGTCGGCATCCTCAAACACAACCAGTGGGGACTTGCCTCCGGTCTCGAGAGTGATGTTCTTGAGGGTGCCAGCAGCCATCTTCATAATCTCACGACCAGTGGCAGTGGAGCCAGTGAAAGCAACTTTATCGACGTCAGCGTGCTGCACCAGCGCAGCACCGGCCACACGACCGTGACCGTTGATGATGTTAATAACACCGGGAGGGAAACCGGCCTCCTTAACCAGACCAGCCAGGTAGAGAATGCTAAGAGGGGTCTGCTCGGCAGCCTTCATGACAATGGTGTTACCACACGCGAGGGCAGGGCCCAGCTTCCAGGCAGCCATAGCCAGAGGGAAGTTCCAGGGGATGATCTGGCCAACCACACCAATGGGCTGGCGCAGAGTATAGGCGAATTTTTGGGGGGTGGTGCCAATAGTCTGGCCAGTCACCTTGTCGGCCCAGCCGGCATAGTAACGAAGAGAAGAGAGGACTTCACCGAGATCATCGTTGAGAGAAACAGAGTAAGGCTTGCCTGTTTTGTATCCGTCAGCTTCGTTGGCCATTTCGATGTTGGGGAGATAAGATACTAACCGTTATCCCAGGTCTCAATGGTGGCGAGGGTCTCCCGGTGCTTCTCAATCAAGTCGGCGAACTTCAACATCAAATTACCCCGGTCGGTAGCGGACAATCCCTTCCAGGACGGGTCCTTCAGGGCCTTGCGTGCGGCCTTGACAGCGATATCAACATCCTCCTCACCGGCGGCATACACGGACGCGATCTCCGCCTCGTTCCTGCGACTCGATTAACAACTTGAACATCTAGATAAGAGAAAGATCCAAGTTAGTAACTTACGAAGGATTGATCGAAGTGATTTTCTCGCCGGACTTGGACGGCACAAACTCATTGTTAATGAAAAGGCCGATAGGCTGGGTGTAAGTGCGCCCGTTAGGGGCAGTCAATTGCACGGAGAGGTCAGACATGGCGGTAGTATACAAGCGACGAGGAGTAGTCGAGTGAAGTACAGAAGAAAAACACCGCAAAGACCGGAGGGTATAGGTACAACCAAACATTTGCGGAAATATTAAGTTCTTAAAAAGGAACCCCAGGTGAGCAGGCAGGTCGACCCCCCGCTCTGATAACGATAACGCGGTACCCACCGGGTCGGGTGCACCTACTCTTCGTGGGCAACCGTTGGAGCTCTGGATCATTTGGTTCCGATTACTGATGTTGGTTGGCTGCGCTCGCCGCTAGAGCTTAATCCCCTCATTTACATGCAGTATCAATGGCCGAGGTCGCTTATGAATCCTGGAGTACTCATGCCTGGATTTGGCATGGCTATCCGCATGCCTCTACTTTAGTTCCCGAAGATCGATCGATGTAGTAAATTTTGTTTGCTGCCGTACTACCCACAAAAACTCAGGCTAGAAATGACATAAACTCTCTTAAAATCCCTATTGTCCAGCCGCAACGCCAAAGGAAAATGTTTCGAAAGAATTGGACAAACCAGATCCTATTTTAGCGTTTGAGAAGCTTATTCACTTTCATCGTCAAACTCCGTCTTGAGAAGCTCGTTTGGATCCTCACCAGCCAGCTCCAAGATGTAACGCCACTGTGCTGGGGTCACGGAGGAAACACTGAGCCGTGATTGCTTGATGGTCTGCAGGTTCTCTAGGGCCTTTCCGGGTTGGGCGTGAGTCTTCAGGTCATTCAACGTAACCTGTTTCTTGAGCTTGCAGCGGAATTCAACGTGAACAACGACCCACTTGGGGTTGTCGCGGGTGGCTTTAGGGTCATAGTACGGGTGCTTGGAATCAAAGGCGGATTCTGCGACGAGGTTTATTAGTTAGAGGCGTAAATTGAGTGAATGTAGGAGAAGGTTCGAACCATCGACTGAGTGCTCCTGCACGATTTCCATAACTCCTACAACTCCAGGGGTCTTGCAGTTCGAGTGGTAGAAAAAGGCGTAGTCTCCCTTCTTCATGTCACGCATGAGATTCCTGGCTGTTGACTTGTAAGCTCGGTCATTCGCATCACTTGGGATGTTGTTAATCAAGTCTTACCAACAGCATTTCGAACTCCTATTCAATCGTTAGAATTATTCTTCATCAATGGCTGGGAAAGTCTTACCGTCCCATGGCTCTGGGGTCTCCGCCGCAGCCAAGTCATCAATGGAGAACTTGACATCAACACCCTTCTCGAACCGTGATTCAGGCTCAGCCTTCATCAACCAGTAAGAACGACCAGCATCCTCCTTCTTGGGCACGCTTGATGGGGTAGCCTCGGGCTTCGATTCGGTCTCAGCAGCATCCTTCGTACCGTTGGCAGGCAGACTCTTGCGAGGCCTGCCTCGACCGTCCTTCTTTTTCGGGGTTGTGGTTGCCGGTTTCGGTGTCTCGGTGCCTGGAGGGCAAATCAATAGCAATTAGTCCTTGTAATGCTTTGTCTTCAATCTCGACAGAAACATACCTGGTTCTTTGCGAGGACGCCCGCGCCCTCTCTTAGGACCATCTGTAGCTGATGCCTCCTTTTGAGCGGCAGCGGCAGCAGATTCCTCCTCGGTGAGAATCTTGCGAGGACGTCCACGGCCGCGCTTGGGACCATCAGTAGAGGGCTTGGGGAAAGTGCCCTCGGGGTACTTGCGCGGGCGACCACGCTTCCTCTTCTCGCCAGTCTGGGGGGTAGCCTATATGGTCAATCGATCAGCATTGCGGACCCAAAGTGGATTGTCCATCGAGGCGAATCCTGGCAGCTCCTGATGACTTTGTGACTTTACCTCAGAAACAATGTCGCCCTCGGCATCTGAATCAGAGTTGCGCACCCGCTTCGACGGAGTTTCAACGCTGCCGGCCATTGTTGTTGTATCTTCTGCCTTCCGTTTCGGCGGCATGCAGTTTGGGGGTTCCGAGGTTGGCGCGCTCTTCGCAGTTACTAAGGGGTAGAGAGGAGGGGTTGGAGGATTGGGTTTCGTGAAAATCAAATTTTTCAAGAACATTCACTCGCTATCAGTTTAATAGCCTTTGCAATGAGTTCCTCACGACAAGATATTAGATGGGATGTTTCAGGGCGAAGCAGCTCGACGCGACGGTGGGTCCGGGTGATCCACGTGACACGCGCTTGATCGACGGATCTTCAAATTCAGCGGGGGAAGGCCCCTTTCGGCAGGATCGAATAAAGGGTTAACAGAAGTACTGGGGGAATGTTGGATTCATTGGGTTTATTGAGAGACCATGATTGGATTCCAGTACTAGCTTGAGCTATAAGACCCAGGCTCGGGAATTCTCAGTTGTTTTTTTTTAACTTGATTGCTGATCCGCGTAGAGTATATATACAACGAAAGCATATTAAACCCTTTTTCATGTTAAAACATTCGCGCAGTCCTGAACCAAGCTTGATACGACATCGAATGATTGATACTTAGGTAGCTCATAGCACTCAAGTTTGAAATATTTATTTGATATTAGCTCAACCTACCTAGTTTTCTAAAAAGGAAGCCATGTCATAGGCAGGAATGTATGCAACCTTGGAAAAAAATCAACAGAGGTCGGCATCAACTCTAATACGGAGGACTTTGGAGCACCTAAGCCTAAGAGGACCCCAGTGAAATAGCCATTATCGCCAGATAATTGGGAACAGCTGGAAAATCAATAATATCCCATATCAAAAAGCTTATCACTAACCTCCTCGGTCCCTTTCGTGAGCCAATGAAGAGCCAATAGAAAGCCCATGCCTAAACCATTCCGGTCGGTTGTGGGTCAGTTCAAGAGCCGATGATGAGATAGTACAGCGGAGCACTTTTATTGAGGTCTATTAGAGGACTGTTTCTCTACGTTTACCACTCTTGCTACTGTATACTTCGCACTTGTACCCATGGATTGATCAATCCGGGGGATTTGACCCACTCCAGTTAACCTATACAGTATATGAATGTCCACGTGTGCTTCATATCGCAGCAGACTAGAGTAAGTCCAGAATAGCTTAATGTAGTACTGCCCAGACGCCCACGAACCTCTGCAGGGTGGAGCTGTTGGAAGCAAGGAATCCTATCGAAGATTAGCCCCACATGGTGGGTCTCATCCCACCTCAGCATCGACCCGAATCCGGAGGTTGACTACAAGAGCGCGTAGAGTCTAGCCAATTGGTTCAGTCTGGGGACCTCCCATCTGCGACTTCGGGGATCGACTGTAGGTAGTGCTGGTGGCTTTTGAGTTTATTAATGTCAACAAAGGGAGGATGGAATTGCGCCATCCCGTCGAGTCTCCATTGGCTCCATGTCGGGGTATCGGCCGACTCGACACGAACGCAGCTCGGCCGACAACATGAACTGATGCAATTTTAATGTGTAGAAGGGCAATCTTTGGAATTCAGCATGTGGAAAAATATATGAGGGGAAGTGAATGGGGAAAGAAAAAATATGGGGAAGGAAATTTTATAGACAACATGGAGAAGTTAATCTTTGCTCTGGAGCCGAAGAGAATCTTTGGGAAGTTCCCTCATCATTGGACTGTAGCTTGGCATAATTGAGCTGTGAAATATTGCATCAGGAACACTAAACAGCCCACCATGACCATTTCCACCAATGATTTCCATTCTGCCAAAGGCGGCCAATAATTGCGTGATGGACAACAGCCGGATGAGGCAAGTCGATCACTGTCACAAGAAGATGGTGCTGGCAAGCAAGAGGGGCAGCTGCCGTATTTGAACCTTCTATCCCCCCCTAAACTTCCTTCTTCCATATCCTCCTTCAAATTCAACCGGATACCAATCCTTCACATCTACTATCACAATGGCTGAACAGCGTGCTCCGTATGTATCCTCTCCCTCTATAGAGATACAAACTACCAGATCCAATAGCTGACCATCAATCAGCCTCCGTCTAGGCTCTACTGCCCCTAACTTCGACTCCGAGACCTCCAACGGTCCCATCAACTTCCACGACTTCATCGGCGACAAGTGGACCATCCTCTTCTCCCACCCCGATGACTTCACCCCCATCTGCACCACCGAGCTCGGTGCCTTCGCCAAGCTTGAGCCCGAGTTCACCCAGCGTGGTGTTAAGCTCATTGGTCTGAGTGCCAACGGCGTCGAGTCCCACCACCGTTGGATCAAGGACATCGATGAGGTCACCGGCTCCCAGCTCAAGTTCCCCATCATTTCCGACCCCGAGCGCAAGGTCGCCTACCTGTACGACATGGTCGACTTCCAGGACACCACCAACGTTGACTCCAAGGGTATGGCTCTGACTATCCGCTCTGTCTTCATCATCGACCCTGCCAAGAAGATTCGTCTGATCATGACCTACCCCGCCTCCACCGGCCGCAACACTGCTGAGGTTCTCCGTGTCATTGATGCTCTCCAGACCACCGAGAAGCACGGCGTTACCTGCCCCATCAACTGGCTGCCCGGTGATGACGTTGTCATTCCTCCCCCTGTCTCCACTGCCGATGCCAAGGCTAAGTTTGGTGAGATCCGTGAGGTTAAGCCGTAAGTGATCCTGCATACCATGTGGCACCTACTTTGTTTCTGACCTAAATGACAGTTACCTCCGCTTCACCAAGGACCCCTCTAACTAAGTTATGGGCTTTACGATGTAACGCGAAAATAAGATATCTAGTTGATTTGGCTGGTATAAAGCCTACTTGATACCAATATGAAATGACTTATCCTGCCAACTGTCAACCTTTTGTACCCGTAAACACTCCGGCTTTGCGTAACCTGGGCGAAGATATCTCACTAAAAATAGAGTGACTTGAGTTGATATGACAGGGTTATAACAGAGTTCCCGATCAGAAGTTCATTGTGCACTACCATGCACATGCACAGCCATGGAATCTTCAAGGTTCCATCTACCAAAAAAAAATAAAAATTTATAATGCCATTTATAGAGCCCTTCCAATGAACTACAACTGCGATTAAACAATGATTAGATTATGCTTATTACTTAACTTTTTTCTTCTGGATCGGCCCTTTCGCCAAAACTGTAGACAGCGCGGTCGTATCCGCCCCCAAACCCATCCGGGAAAGCGTTGATTGAGACCGCCTTTTTTGTGCCGATCCAACGTCTACGGTCTGACACTTTAATCTCTCCCCACTCGCTTTTGGCAGACTGGCATATCGTCAAGAAAATCCCCGGTCCTCGAATCCTGGCCTGTCCCATACCAAAAACCCGCTTATCTCGACGCGGCGGGGAAAACCCACCCCCTGGTCTCAATCCATCCCCCACAGGGCCACAAATCGAGCCGCAACGGTACCTGCGATCAGCGCCTAGCAAAAGATTCCGATCGTTACACACCTCAAATCGAGCCGCTATCCGTCTTATGTATACCGTCTGACTGTGACAAAATTGTGCGAAAAAGGGGGGCCAACCATATCCTACTTTCTATATTTCTTTGGATTCCCCGATTGTGTTTAGAATTGTACCAGCCTTTTCACCCACGATGATGTCCAGGAGCCAGTCAAGTCTGGGCTTCCTAGATGCAGGCCAAGACCCCGCCCCAACGGGCGGCGTCTCGCCGTCGTTCAACCAACAACCCTCGTCTGGACCCATCAACCTGTCTGGATTGGTGTGCAATGTGCGCCGAACCACCGGCAAGGAGCCTCACCCCCTGGTCGGGGCTACCACAACAATTTTGGGGGATAAACTATACGTTTTCGGAGGCCGGATCCTCTCACGGAGTCGCCCTAAATTGACGGCAGACCTATATGAATTGGATCTGATCCGGCGGCACTGGAGCAAGATTGAAGCGACAGGAGACATTCCTCCGCCACGTTACTTCCACAGTGTATGTGCTCTCGGAGATAACAAGTTGGTTGCCTATGGTGGCATGTCTCCAGCTCCTAGTGCCTCCAAGGATCCTTCAAACCCCAGCGAACCTGGACCGGAGACTCAGGCAGAGGTCGTGGTCATGTCGGATATCCATATTTTCGATGTCCCATCGCGCACATGGACTCGTGTTGCGTCGCATGATTCACCGCAAGGACGATATGCTCATTGCGCCACGATCCTTCCGTCAAGTGCCAATTTCACTTCTGCCCGTGCGCCGCTGTCGGCTATCCATCATAACCCCGAATCCTCCACACCCCATCAAGGCTCAATCGGGGTGGACATTGATGGCTTCGGTGGCGCTGAAATGGTAGTTGTTGGTGGTCAAGACAGCTCCAACCACTACATTGAACAAACTAGCGTTTTCAATCTTCGCAGTCTTAAATGGACCAATACTAGTCCTCTCGGTCGCAGCTGCGGTGCGTATCGTAGTGTCGTCGCGCCCCTGGTGGGCATGGACGTCTCTGAGATTGGGTCTGCTGCCCCTGACCGAGATGCACAAGAGCCGATCGAGGCATCGGAGTCGCCGGGATGCCCCATGCTAATCTATTCAAACTACAACTTCCTCGATGTTAAGCTGGAGCTGCAGGTGCGCCTGCCGGACGGGCGCCTTGTTGAACGACCCATGCAGAGCCAAGCATCTCCGCCTGGACTACGATTCCCCAACGGTGGTATTATCAACGGCCATTTTGTTGTCAGTGGTACTTACTTGACTTCTTCGAAACAAGAATACGCTCTATGGGCTCTTGATTTGAAGACCTTGACCTGGGGTCGTATTGACGCCGGTGGGTCCGTGTTTGGTCATGGTAGCTGGAATCGTGGCATCCTTTGGCCACGCCGCAGCTCGTTTGTGATCCTTGGACACCGCAAACGTAGTCTGGTTGATGATTACAACCACCGGCGGATCAACTTCTCACATATCTGTTTGGTTGAGCTCGAGGCCTTTGGTCTTTACAACAACCCCTCTCGTACATCTTCAACATCAGGATACAAGTCATACAGCTCACCTTCAGTCCCTGCATCTCTGCAGCAGAAACTAGCCCAATTGACGACTGGTGGACGGCCGCTGTCAGCCGCGTCGGACGAGCTGGGTAAACTAGCGCTTTCGCTGCACGAGATGTCCGACATGGAGTTACAGGCTGTTGGCGGAGAGCGTATTCCCGTGAACTCTCGTCTCCTCGCCCGACGCTGGGGACCTTATTTCATCCAGCTTCTGCGCGAATCGTCCGAAGGCGGGATTGCGGATGGCGGAACTCTTCGCCCTGTCCAGATCCACCCAAGTCGCAACTCCAGCATCACCATTACTCCGTCCATTGGCCACAACAGTCTTTACTCTAATGCAACGACTCTGGTCAACCCCTCTGCTCCCTCCAAGGCTCTCCTTGAAAACCTGGAAGCTCCCTCTGCACATGGCCTTGCCCCGACCGCCCGGCCCCGTGTGCTGTACCTCCCCCACACCATCCTTACACTTCAAGTCCTCGTTCAATATCTATACACATCCGCTCTTCCTCCCCCCGGATCTTCCTTGTGCACACCGCAGATCCTCTGTTCCCTTCTCCAGCTCGCACGACCCTACCAGATAGATGGTCTCTTAGAGGCTACCGTGGAACGACTGCACCAGGTCCTCGATGGCCGCAACGCCGCAGCAGTATTTAATGCCGCGGCTATGGCAGCAGGAGGCGGAAGAGGTACCGGCTTCACCGGTGGCCTAGGCGGCACGCTGGAAGCCCTAAATGGCTCGCATGGCAATGGCTCCATGCACGATGTTTCCGAGGGCGCAAATTCCCATCACAGTGGCTTGATGGCCTCTGATTCATCCGACACGGAGCATGGCGCCATGCCCCCCTCCGCTGCCAGTAGTACGGGCGATCTCACCAACTACACGCGCGGCATCCCATCCCTCCGGATCGACACCAACATCCGTGGCCGGCAGCACCGCAACGCTCACCGCGAGCGCGAAGAATCAATCAGTACCGCAAGCACCGCCACATCAGCGTCCAGTGCTAGCTTCAGTCAGTCAGACTCAGAGTTTGTCAGCGATACCGAAAGCCGATCGCAGTCCCGCGCTCATCAGCGCCGTGGCACAGATGCCAGCCGCCCGTCCCGCGAGATCTGGACTGGCGATCTGTCTAGCGTCATCGGTCTGCAGAAACGTGGTCTGCGCGGTCTAATGGAGGGTCGTCGTATGCGTGAGCGAAGTGTGAAGCCCCCCAGCGTGAGCAGCGGCTCAACTTCTGTGCCTCCATCTACAGGCTCAGGAGAACATCAGTTCCACATGCAGGGTGTGGCCGGCTAAAGAAAAGAGATACCCAGTGTTTTCCCCTCCATTTATCATGTTAGATTTGAGCAGTTGGTGAACTTGTCACCGAAAATATTACATATTACGCATCTACATACGTCCCAATCTTCACAATTGCCTTTTACTTTTCACCCCAGCAGGCTGATGACGCGGGGAGAATTATTCATAAAAGAATATCTCATACTTTACCAATTAATAAAATGATAAAAGGAACGATGATAATAGATTTTGATTTCTTTTCGTGGATATTGCTTTCTTTCCCATCTCTGCTATTTGATCTCGGTGTACATGAGCTTGAATCACTCCGATATTCAATCTCATGCATCAGGCTAGTAATTATCTAAGAAGTTTCGAGCCTGGAAAAGAAATGCAATGGATTTAATGCAGTCATGAACCTGAAAGTTTGAACTTGGACGCTTAATGTACATATGATACTCAAACACTCAACCACCCCGCCGCTTTGCTCCCATCCTGCTTCAGGAAGATGGGGAAGAGCTGGAAGAAGGCTCAGGCTGTTCCTGATCTTTTTTCGGAGGAAGGAAATGTTTCTGGCTCTTGTCGCCGTAGGCTAGGAGCAGCAAATCACGTTAGTAATTCAAGAAGATACTCGGCCGGCGAGAACAGTTTTTGGATTTCCGGGGACTAGACTAGAAGACTCACTCCGCTCATAGAGAATGTAAGATGTATACATGAGAAACGGTAAAGCGACAATAGTCGATGTCCATCTATCAAGAGCATGAGTAAGTTGTTGACCCATGGAGTAGAGGAGTTGTTTTGTGCAAAGCGCACATCACAAGGACAGCCAATGGATACCAGAAGCAGGACACAGATGGAAGCTTATTCGCAGGCGGAATCCAATCTAGAATCCAGAGAAAAGACAAACGGGAAGGAAAGTAGTGATATAGATAAATGAGATGGGATGGGATACATACCTTCGCGCAGCAAGCTTATACTCCTTTGTCGACCGAATGTCCGGGTGTCCCTTGAGAGACGGCCTCGGACGCTGTGGGCGGGGAGCAGGGGCCGGTTGGCCCGGGCGGAATTGCTCGGATGGGTATGTGGGCATTTTTATAATGTAAATTGTCTAGATCGATGTCGGAGTTGGTGGATTGTTACATTCTCTCGGGGAGAAGAGGATGAACAGGATCAGATGAGGAAATCGGGGTGTTGATGCCTCAGGCATCATAATGTTATTGAGGGGAGACAAGTTGCAAGGATGCTATGCTCTAAATATCGGGGAGTATCAAGACCAAAAGAATCTATTCAAGGACTGAGGATAGAGTTATACATTGTAAGCCAGAGACTGTAATGATGTTGCTAGTTTTGTACTCCGTACACCCTGAGCAATAATTAATCACATGTTGGTGTCATGAAGCAAGGGGAACTCGCTCCATCTGGAAAACTGAAATAGAGGCTGCTTCTCCTAAAAAAAAATGAGAAGGTGCTGATAGCTAATTAGAGAGTAAGATGGGAGGATATAGAAGAGACATCACGCTATGCAGAACCTTAGTGGTGTTTTTAGAATGCAGAAAGTCAACGCTGGAAAATGCTCAAATGAAAGCGCCTTTCAATGGTCGCTAAGAATAAAAACGAAAAACAAAAAACGAACAGAAGAAAAGAAGGATTCAAGAAAATGAGACACAAGAAAACAAGAGACAAAAACCTTTTGTCAAGTCCCCTCACCACATCCCAGCACTGACTTCAACCGCGGCCTCAGCTTCCACCACGGCCTCGACCACGACCACCACGACCTCGGCCTCGACCACGAGATGGGGTAGCCTTTCGTCGCGGCGACTCCTCGCTTTGGTCCTTGGACTTAGAGGTGGCCGGTTGCTTCGGCGTGGTTGTTGTGGTAGCCGCACGCTTTCGGCCCTTCTGCGGGCCAGATGCAACTTCGGTGCCTGCAAGACGAGCGCGCTTTGCAGCAGCAGTCTCTGCCGCAGGTCCGTTCATCGAATCGGCAGTTCGCTTTGTCCCCTTGCCAGAAGTGGGAGATGCCCCTTCCTTCTTGATGGTTGGTAAGGCCGAATCATCATCTGTTTCTGGCTCCTTGTTGCCGTTGGTCCTCCCTTCAGGCCGAGGAGCAGTGAGAACCAGACGAATGGGTCTGAAAGGCGGGTCCTGCGATGGGCTTTTTCCGTTGTCAGTCTCGGCAGGGAAAGGAGCCGGAGTGATCTTGGAGGCTGCCTTGGCGGACCGAGCGAGGGGTTTCTTGGTAGGAGGTGCTGCTTTGCGAGTCGTGGTTGCTGGCAACGAGGCACGTGCGACTGCACGTCGCTTACGCTTTGGCTCTTCGGTTTCAGCAGGGGGAGCAGGACCGTTGGAAGTGGGTGGTTGAGTCTGGCGCTGCTTGACAGAACGAGGCTTCCTGGGTTCAGTCGGAGCAGGGAGTGCCTTCTGACGAGCCTCACCGCGTGCTTGAGCCCGAGCCAGCTCCTCGGTGACATCTTCAGGCATAAAGTGAGAATGGGCATCGAAGGGAATGTTGCGATCACCCATCAAAGGAGGGAAGCCAAAGGAGTTGTCATTTTGAGTTTGCTTTTCTGACCGAGAACGAACAGGCGGATACGGCAACGTGTCGTCGTTGTAAGTGCGAGGCGGCCAGTATGGGCTGTGGTCACCCGGGGGAAAGATGATCTCTTCCCCATGGTCATTGATGCGGCCGATTCGTGCCCAGCCACCTTCGTCAATCTGTGGTGTCAACTGCTGCTTGTATTGCCGAATGCTTCCGGTGTCGGTCTCGCTGTCGTACAGGTTGGGTTGATTCTCGTCTCCAGCCGAAGGCTCACGAGCGCGTTGTAATCCCTCTTTGGCCTGAAAATATTCAAATCGAGCATTGGCGATGAACCACTCAGGATCAGACGGAAGCTCGAAGTCGGCACCTAGTGCAACCAAGGTGATCTCGTACAGCTTCCGTCCTGCGGTTTCTGTATCGAGATCAATGCTCCAAAGGGAAGAGTTCTTCTGCTTTAAGGGCTTTTTGCCTTTAACCTTTCCGGACTTAGGAGTGGTCTTGTTGGGGGCTTGGGCCGTGGACTCAATCGTTTCATTCTTGGCGGATCCTGGGGTTGCTCTCTTGCGGGGCTTCTTCTTCAATGCCAGGGCTTCGATCGCCCGGGATGTTGGCTTGCGGAGGCGAGCAGAGGTGCGAGTTCCCTTGGAGGAAGCAGCACTGGGAGAGGGAGGAGCCATGTCGTCATGTGATCCCATGTATTGGTCGTATGTCCAGCCAGTCGAGCCAACACTTTCAGGGGCGTCAGCATCGGACAGTTGATTTTGTGGAGTTTCAAGAGCAGTCGAACGTCGAGTTCTCCGACTGCCTTGACTGGAGGAGTTGGGTGTTTCCACCACCGGGGTGTAAACGTTGGATAGTCGAGATGGACGAGCCTGGAAAGGGCGGCGGCCAGTTGAAGTTACGTCAGGAGACGTATTCTTTGAAGGAATGTTTCGAGGTGGAGTTTTGGGATGGTAGTATCGAAATGTCACAAGGTTCTCTGAGGAGGGGTCGGTGGAATAATCAATAGTTTTAGTCGAATAATCGCTCTCATTTATAGCTCTTGTAGGAGTGGGAATTCGCGGTGAACGTCGCGATGGAGTGAATGTAGTATTAACAATGCGCGCTGGCATTGATTTACGCATTCCTTTTTTGGGAGGCATGGTGAATGAAGTCTATTGTTCCCAATTCAGGCAGTCAGTGAATAGGGCTCAAAGAAACACCATTTGGTGGCAACCGGAAATAAACGGAGTAAACATAGTGAATAAGAGAACAATAATGCGCTAATAGGTAGAGCTTTATCATAGAAAAATCTAGGGTGTGAGGGGAAGAGGTTTACCCCAAGTGGAAGGGGGGTCGACGTCAGAAGCCCTGAAGACTCGGTCCCAGGGCTGAAGTCGGGGATTAGGGCCCGAGGAGGCCTCAAAAGTAGCAGGTTTAACAGGACTTACAGTTGTTTTAGGGGTGACTCCATCCAGCAAACAATGATCGACAGGTTTCTCAAGATTAACCTGGTGGATAAAGTAGGTTTGCGGGGAGAGTTAGAGCAGCGAGGGCGATTCATGGGGGAGAGAGAGATGAAGTCCCAGCAGAAAAGAAATTAGGGCTAAAGTCGATCGGCGCTTATCGGCCTCCGCCTTATTCTGCAATCTGTCAACCACCAGCTTCTCCTCCTTGCTCCTCAAACCTCCCCTCCCAAATCATTGCTTTTTTCTTTCTTTCTTTCTTGTTTGGAATTGTTTTCAAAATGCATATGTGGCAGGCCACTGTTCGGTTCTGCCTACTGGCATCCGCTGCTTTGCCTGCAGCTGCAGCGTCAGCTTGGGGCTTTACTGATGCCACCGTGGCAGTCCAACCTAAGGGTGCCGGAGTTAACAGCGGATTCAAGGAATCGTGAGATCAATGAACTTCCCAGCTACCTGCAAGATTATCGGAAGCTAATAGATGACTCTCCGTAGGCTTTCCGTCTCCAAACCGCTCTCGAAACCCGTTGCGCTTGCCGGTGCCGATACACTGCGCGTCACCTTGACTACTCAAGAAGGAAGCTCCGCGAAGCGCCCACACCAAGCTTTCCTTCTGTTGAAGGATTCCTACACTGGATTGGATATCTCCTACCCCTTCACCGTCAAGGAGAACGGCAAGTCACGGGTGGAATTGGTATGCGACCTCAAAGCTCCCCGGATGGTAAGATCAAGCTAATTGAAGTTGCTCTAGACCCAAAAGGACCTCCCGATCCAATTCCTCTCTCTCCCCGAGCCCATTGATGCTCGTGTAGTCATTGGTTCTCTGGGAAGCTCCGAGGCATACGATTCCTCGATCTTCCCTCTGTCGATCGAGCGCAACCCCGATCTTCCCGTCCCCACTGTTGATGTCGAGAGATACGGCAAGCTGCCCGAGATTCACCACATCTTCAAGGATGCCGCCACTAGCCCGCCCATTGTTATTACACTGGCCTTTGTGGCCCTAGTCGGCGCTGCTCTCCCGCTTCTGGCCGGTCTGGTAAGGTTAAATCTTGCTATGTTGCTGGATGTCTAGCTAATCAGAATCTAGTGGCTCCTCCTCGGTGCTAACGTCAACCACCTGCCGACTGCCTTCAAATCTGCCCCTCTCCCACACGCCATCTTTGTTGGATCGTTGGTTGCTTTCGAGGGTATCTTTTTCCTCTACTATACTTCCTGGAACCTGTTCCAGATCCTTCCCGCTGCCGCCGCCGTTGGTGCGGTCGCATTTGTGAGCGGTAGCCGCGCATTGGGCGAGGTTCAAGGCCGCCGCCTTGCGGGCCTCCGCTAAGCGTCTAGAAGAACGCTTTTAAAACCATAGGCCTGTCCCGCCGAGGTCTTTCGATCGTTGACGTATTGAGCTCGGGTGGCACTGTATCTTAGCTGTGATGATATCCATCTTTTCTTTCCGACAAAATAGGATTCTTGTAAATGAACTCACTTCTAGTAGATATCATGTACGATGGCTATGATTATCTGGAAAACACAGCTCAAGTTGACATCTAAGTCGTGGTTATCTATCTGTACACTTGCATAGTTCAGTCCAATTGTCTGCGCTGCTCACGAAAACCATTATTTTACTTTCTCACATACGTTTTCTATTGCATTAATCGTGAAGTCTTAGCCTCTATAATATAATTATTTTATAAGTGTTGAGGCAGGCAGATCAATGTTAATTATATTTGACGTCACTTGAGTGGCTCTGCCCCGTCCAAGCGCCAAGTCAACTCCGCGTTCTCCGATCTCCCGCCGCGGAAGGCTTCACAAACAGTTCTTCAACCCCCGCAGAACCAAAACACAAGCTCTTTCAATGGGCTCCGCTGCTTCAAAACCTGCCCGGTCAGCTGCCGGTGCAGCGACACGGCGCCAATATCCTAAAAAGCCTGCTCCTCCGCCGAGGGCACCCGCCGCACCGTCAAAGAAAACCCAAGAATCAAAACCTACACCCACGCCTGCTCCCACACCACCACCAGTTCGAGCTCCCACTCCTGCACAGGGCCCAACATATCACTCAAAGGAGCAGCCCTCCATCACAAAATCTAATGGTATGTACCTCAGCGGATCCGGGATACCCATCTAGCAGCAAGAAGAAAACACAAGAAGAAAAGATCCACCCAAGCCATGCTGTCAATTTCTTGACCTTGTAAAGCTCGACACTAACGCTATTTCTAGCCATCGACCTCGATGGTCGTGATCCCGACTTCGCCGCCTCACTCCGCACAATCGGCCCTGTCGACCCATCCGGAAATTTCTCACACCCTAACCCCTTCAACCGCGGCACTGTCCAAACAGTCTTCCCTACAGCCTCAAGTCCAGCCCTGCTAGTCGTCACAGCGCGCCAGCGCATCACAAAGGCCGCGCAAGAGGAGAGCCTCGCCGTTGGGAACGCTAATTTCCAAGGCCGCCAATTCCTGGATTCATTCACTATCAGCCAGGCGCTGATGATGCGCGATCAGCAGGGTTTGCCGAGTAGAGAGATTGAGAGGACATTGAGGTTGAAGAGCGGGACTATTGACAAGCTTGGTAAAAGTGGCATTGTGTCGCGAGCAGCTTGATCTTTGATTCTGGCACTGCCGTGAGGTTAGCTCTTGGCGCTCTGTTGGTATTTGGTGTGGGTTTGAGATGGTTGGCGTTGGTTGCTTCGACCATTGCATATTGTTTCGATATCTTGTATACTATCTGTATTTCTTGAATGATACTCCCTTCCACTAAACCGCATTGTGGTATCTTGTGCTGGTTTATCTTGTTTTGCCACTACAGGCGTAAAACGAAGCTAGTCTATTCAAGTTACGAGCTACTTGGTGTACAAGTTACCTTTTTAACTCCACTAGCGCCATACGGTTGAGACGTTTCTCACGCAGATGAGTAGTCATACTTCAACACATGGTTGGTTAATCTTCACTATGTATACTGTTGTCAGATGGCGCTAGTCCTGATTAGGAAGTTGAAGTGTATGTGGAGCAGCTCTCTTTCGTACATTCAATTCTACTCTTTTGCTCTGAACAGTCGACGGTACCATAATAATGGCTTGATCATCTTAAATATATGCTATAATAGCAGCTGGAATGACAGAACTCGGAAGTGCTTGTGCTTCATGATAATCAAAATAACCGCCAAATCGCTGTGTTACGCTCATATCTTCCCCGCAACCTTGGAAACCCAACCAAAGGTGTAAAGAACTGACCCACAAACTACATGTGCTGATTGGTCAATTCCAGCTCCGCGGAGAAGCACAGCGCGCCCTGTCAGTCGCATTAATGGACCCGATTGACTCATTCTTTGCATGCCAATTTACCACCAGAGAAGAGTCGGCACCGACTACCAATCACAACTCACAGATCAGTGATGACCCAGATTTAAGCGAATGATAAGAAATCGACATAGATTGATATGACAGCAGGAACCTTATAACTCAGTACAGAACCCTATTTCAAAAGAATCTTTGCAATCCAGATCAACTTTGCACATACTACCCAAGCCTGCACCATGTATCTCCGCGCCGCCCACGCAGAATCAGACATCCCGGTCCTCCAACAATTTATCTACGACAACCCCCTCGGCATCCTCACAACAGCCATCAAAACTACAGATCATGCCTTCATCCAATCCAGCCACATTCCATTTGTGCTCGATGTCCCCACCAATGACTCCGAACTACCTGGAGTGCTGCGCGGACACATCGCAAAGCAGAACCCGCAAGCCAAAGCTCTAATGGAAGCACTCGCTGCGCAACAAGAAGCACAAGGCAAAGACACAGCTCTCGAGCTTCCAGATGAAGTACTCATTCTTTTCAACGGCCCACACCACCACTATGTCACACCCAAGTTCTACACAGAAACCAAGCCGGTGTCGGGCAAGGTCGTTCCAACATGGAACTACGCTGCCGTGCAGGCCTACGGCAAGATCCGTGTGTACTGTAACTCCAAGTCTGAGGAGACAGGCAATTTCTTGCAGACGCAGGTACAAGATTTGTCAAAACACGCCGAGACCTCTGTAATGGGTTACACGGGCGCGGAAGGGAAGCCGACAGCCTGGAATGTTGGAGAGGCACCAGTGTCGTATGTGGAGTTGTTGAAAAAAAACATTATTGGAATTGAAATTCAAATCGAACGGTTGCAGGGGAAGTTCAAGATGAGCCAGGAGATGGGGCAGGGTGATCGAGAGGGGGTTATCAAGGGATTTGGGGAGTTAGGGACTGAAGTCGGGGATGGGATTTCGAAGATGGTACAGGAGCGAGGACGATGAAGGATCGACGGGACTGAGAGGCTTGAGATCGGGGATTGGTCTCTGCACATATTGCTATCAGTTGATTGATTAGACATGGTGGGGTTAGACTGGTATCGTATTGCTAGACAGTTGAACCAGATGCATTTAGAAATAGATATTGATGTCCATTTTTGATCAGCCATTGTCGATACTCGGGTATAGTGTAGACAGGGATTAATGCACCAGGCACTAGCTGCCCCCCTAACAGTATCCATTTTGTGTAGGCTAAACTGACCTGGAGCGTCAACAGTTTGATTATTTAGTACCATCGTAAGAGAAGCGAGAAGATAAGAACCTCATCCAAGAATGATAGATTTACACTTTGTTATGACTCAAAGTGACCTCGTTGCCCCATTTCCGAGGCTGCAGGAACATTAAACAAGCTGAACAGTCCAAAACAGAACCGTTCAAGTCCCTTGCGTGTGACCAATTGCCCGCATTAATTCCTCCCCTGAAGCGAAAAGAACCCTGTCTCCAGCCCCATGAAGATGCAATCAGGATGCAATAATGCGTTATCCCCTCTGCAACCTCGGTCCGCAAGGCTGACCGTATCCACAGACCCAGTTTATAATGCCAACCCTGAAAGTTAGCTACGGGTCGCACGACTCAGGGTCCTCTTGGCCTGAGCCTCAGAGTCACATCCTTGGAGAAAAAAGTCGTCAAACCCTTGGAAGAGTGTGTTGTTGTATGATCCGACCCGTGCAGCACAACCGTATTGTTTCACGCCCGCCGCAGCAAATGTACCCCTCAAAGATTTTATTGATTTTTTTCTTTTGCTCGTTCGGGGGGTTGATCGCCGGGTCCACCGGAGTTAGATCTGTATGGCAGCCCTGAAGGGAGATCACGTCAGACAAACAGGATCGTCCAATCCTGCCCAGCACACCGGGTGGTCAAGGCGACAGAATTTAAGATTCAGGGTCTCAGCTGGCTGTTCCCCACCGACCCCACGAGCCTGTGATAGAGCATATTCTTAGACAGATCGGATGTAAAAGGAACTCCGATCGCGTAGCGTGACATTGGTGATTCGGGGCGCTGGCGGCTTGGCCGTGGATTTCCCCGGACTTTGCCTAGAGGTTGTTTTTTTTCGGTCTCCTTTTTAAATTATTGTGGCGATGCTAGACCCTATAGGGGAAGAGAAGCAGTAGTGGGGAACATGAATAATAGTAATGAAATAATGAAAATGTCTCAGACATCGTGTTGGTCAAGGTGGAGTCAAGCTTCAGGCAACAGGGATATGCCAACACACCAATGATGCAGGGTCCAGAAGCTTCGCCTCCCACTTCATACCAGTTTTGGACACTTCCGTGTTCCGAGGATCGTGTGAAACGTGGGACGTTGGGGTTCGTTTGGAGTTCCTTTCCGTAGCATCCGTAGCATCCGTGAGAATATCGGATGCCAAGGGGGAAGATCCACCCGGCGGACTGAACCGAATGGAAAGAGAAAAAGAGGGTCCACGATGGAAAAGGGACAGGTCGAGTGGATATTGAAGCCAATGTTCC
This sequence comes from Penicillium sp. 91 TS-2023, assembly GCA_030710325.1. Classification (NCBI taxonomy): domain Eukaryota; kingdom Fungi; phylum Ascomycota; class Eurotiomycetes; order Eurotiales; family Aspergillaceae; genus Penicillium; species Penicillium sp. 91 TS-2023. The sequence continues at coordinate 4,341,133 of JARWGP010000021.1, read as the reverse complement.
AGTCGCGTGCCCCAATACTCGTTCAAGCCCCCATTTTATAAGTTAATTATAGCGCCGAACATGGACCAACTGATTGGCTGATTCCTCTGTTCCTGGTTTTGGTTTTATCTGGGATTATTTACTCCAACTTGACTTTGTGCGCTTTACTTCTTTCTTCTTCTTTTCCTCCGATCTTTTCTTTATGTACATTTGAGTGTATGCAATACATTCCGGGTGCTTTGGTCCCCATTCCAGTCTTTTCTTCCTTTCTTTCGAAACCTTCCATTCCACAAACTCCATCCCTTTGCTACACTTTCCCCCGACGCGCTCTTGCACCACCTTGACGCCTTCAGACCATGAGCTGATACCATGGCCATCCTTGCCTTCCTCCCACCGGTCCCACCATTCCTTTTCTCGGCTCTGGTCGTCAGCAGCCTCGCCTCGAAGGCTTTACATATCGGCCTGCACTTGCATTCGCTACCATTCCTCTACCTCGTGCTATATTCGCCGACCCTCATTTTACCGGAACTTCTCATCATCAGCGTTGTGCGATTCTTGTTACAATTCCCCGCCCCAGAATCCCGGCTACAATGGATATCAACATGTCTAGGCGGACTCCTCTCGTAGGTGTTTCCATTGGAACTGTACTCGGACCATTGAAAACCATAATCGGAGAACTGACCAGTCATATAGCTTAATCACCTGGGGAGCCTCCTCCATCCAATTTGGATTCTTCATGCAGACTGGCGCGGAGGTCGCTTGGGCCGCCAGCAATAGTTTTCTTAACGATCCTGCCGCCATGAAGATCTTGTTAAGCGGCATCTCAACTGTCTCCGCCGCAGCCACCGTCTTGGGCCTTGTGGCGTGGTTGATCCATGCCCACCTTTACAACATGACCGGCATGGTGTTACAAGGATTCCGAGATCTGATGATTGGGGCTTTCAGAGCACGACGGAATATACTCAAGGTCCCCAGCAGATCCTGGATTGCTTCCGTGGACCTTCGATCTGCTCGACGTACCGCACTTGTAGTCTCTGCTTTGATCTCGCTGTTGTTCTTGGAGCTCTCAAGGCCTTCGATTCCCTACGACCACCTGTCTGGCGCGTTGCCTCTAACTCTACTCGATGCATTCACCAAAAAGACCAGCACGATGGAAGGCTGCCGGAATCCTGCCAAGCCCTTCCCTCTTTGGCCGGTAGAAAAGACAAATCTTGTGGATCAGTGGTCGCGAGCCTCGTGGTTGCCTCGAGATCCACCTCCGGGTTTTAGCCGATGGGCAATGAATCCCCAGCAGCGGGCAGAGAAGGACAATCCTTCTTTTTATCTTTGCGGTGGCGACGAAAATGCGTTCTTCGACCCCAAATCGGATCCTCTGAAGATTTCCAATCTAGACGGCGACATTTATGAGCCTTTGCAAAAAGCATTCCAGGAACACTCGGTGGAAATTAATAACATTGTTCTGTTAACCCTCGAAAGTGGGCGGAAAGAAATGTTTCCCATGCAGCAGGGTACACCCATGTTTGATGCCCTCATCGCTTCCCATAAGGAGAAAAAGAAAGAGGAGGCGATTGACCGTCTGGTGAACATGACCCCGATTGCACAGATGTTGACTGGAGAGTATGCGACAGACAGCAAGGGCGAGAAAGTGGATCTGAGTGAGGCAAATTGGCAAGATCCGGCGGAGGAGGGTATGGGAGGACTCAATGTTCGTGGAGCACTCACAGGTAGTTCTTTGACATTCAAGAGTATTCTGGGAAGTCACTGTGGTGTTCATCCTTTGCCAGTTGACCTCCTAGAGGAATCCACGCTTGAGATCTACCAGCCCTGCTTACCGCAGCTGCTGGAATTGTTCAACCAGAAGAAGATGCCCAAAACCCTTGAAGCGCGGGCCAACAACTCTCATGCCTCGGAAGCATTACAAAACCAGTGGAAGTCCGTCTTCATGCAGTCTATCACAGATGACTATGACCGTCAAGATATTCTGGATGAAAACATGGGGTTCAAGCATAAGGTTGTGAAGAAGACCATGAACGCTTTCAAGTCCAAATACAAGCCCAAGGGCGAGGAGATCAACTATTTTGGGTACGCCGAGACAGAATTAAAGCCCTACGTCAGAGATCTGTTTTACGAGGCCGCGAACAACAAGACCCGTGTCTTCCTCTCGCACGTTACCAGCACCACACATCATCCCTGGGGAACCCCGAAAAGTTTCGACAAGGAAAAATACATGGGATCTGAGGGAGCTGCTAACCACGACCTTATGAACAACTACTTGAACGCCGCTCGATTCGTGGACAACTGGCTTGGAGATATCATGAATCTCCTAGACGAGACCGGTATCGCCAACTCAACCCTGGTCGTTATCGTAGGCGATCACGGACAAGCCTTCGGAGAAGACAACAAAGATATGACCGGCACCTACGAAAACGGACATATCAGCAACTTCCGCGTCCCCCTCGTCTTCCGACACCCACATATGCCCCGCATCGATATCACAGCTAACGCAACCGCCCTCACCATCATCCCCACTATCTTGGACATGCTTGTTCAATCTCAATCTATCGACAAAAGCGACTCCGAAATCGCTGCTGCCTTGCTCCCCGAGTACCAAGGCCAATCACTTATTCGCCCCTTCGTCTCATCTATCAAAGACCAACCGCTGCGCGACCACGACAGCCAGATCAAGACTCCGGACGAAATTGAGGTACGCGCCCCGCACAAGAACCATGAGCGTCCGCATACTCGATATGTCTGGAACTTTGGCCTCATCAACGCTGGTGGATCCATGATATCGGTTACGGCTGCCGGCATGCCCTACCGACTTGTTCTTCCGCTACGCGAAGGCTTCGAGTATGTCTTCACTCACCTGGACAAGGATCCTGGTGAGTTGCGACCTACCACGTCATGGACCCTGTCCGAACTCATCCATGAGGTTCTTTCGAAGTATGACAAGGACGCAGTGGAGTGGCTTGAAGAAGCCGAGAAAGTTGGAAACTGGTGGACGAACGAGCAAAGGCGGATATGGGGTTACAGGGAAGCTTAGATCATGATAAGGCCTTCCAACCCAACTCGCCTATGCCTTTCCAGTCCTGCGGTTACCGAGTCTATACTTCTTCTTTTCTTATTTTGTTTTATCTGAGCATTTGCATCACGCATTTCCCCTTGAACTGTTTAATTTTTTCAATGTGTCGAAATCTTGGTTTATCATAACGTTGTTCATTTGGGACGGCGTTCACTGGGTGCCCGATTTGGGTGGCATCATTCCTCTCTTTCCCTCTCTCACGGCGTTTATTCTCATGTTTCTCTTGTCGGTATGATATATTCCTACAATGTTCTCGTGTGTGGGTCAAGGAATGCCCCCCCTGTGCTTTGCCACGAAGTTTCCAGCAAAAGAAAACGAGCCAGGGTGACTACGATGCGATACCTTTGTACATATGAAACTCATTAGTAAGGCTCATCCGAGTGATCAGAGCTTACAAGACATGTTCTTAGTCAGATTGTGTGGGTTGAAGAATCCTCCGATACATAATCCAAAATTCTCTCTTCCATTTCTTCACTACAATTCATAGTCTGATGTATCTACGTGCTGGATTGTCCTTGACGGTATAGATGGCGTCAATTGACCTAGCTAATCTGGCTTTGACTCTTCACATATAAGGCCTATGGAGAAAAAGACAAATTCATCAATTCAACAGGGCTTGGGGAAGTTGGTAATGTTTCCGTGCATGTAAAACCCAATTAAGCCCAAAGAGTGTAGCAACACCGATCAAGATGGGGCCGGTATAATTCATATTGCTCGCAGTAACCGGCAGATACTGGGGGAAACATGTAATAACGTCCACGAAGATGATCCAGGTTAGCGAAATGAAATTCACCGGACGACTAGCAACTCCTAGGCGACAATATCGGTCTTGCGGAAAGGCATCCCCTTTGTGACACAGCAAACACGCGATCGGGATCAAATAGCTGATCATAAAGCAGTTCACCACCGCGCCTGCCAGGGCATTCAGGGCCGTGGCTGATCCAAGCTGGAGTAGACCAATCAGACAGGATAATACCGATATCATCACCAAGATGTGAACTGGCAACTGGCCCTCCTCGGAAAGTTCGGCCAACCATTCCTGGAAAATGAAAAGATTGTCGGCCGTCATACTCCACACCACTCGACTAGTCGTCGTGAGGCCGGCGACGGCACCCATTATCAGCGTAATCACCATCAGGATACCAATCAACACGGACAGTGATGTGCTATGAAGAGAGTCTTTCAGCAGCTGGACAATCGGCTGTCCCCCAATAGGTGTAAGCAAAGCCTCCGGATTCGAGACACAAAACATCACCACTAGAGCCATAGGGATTCCTGAAAGACCCCCAAGGATGGTTGAGCCTAGCATGACCTGCGGGGTTTGAACTTTCGGCTTCGGCATCTCGTGTGTGAGATGAGCAGCGGAATCAAAGGCATTAATGCAAACAAGTCCAGGGAGAAGTCCAAGTAAAAATACAAAGCCATCGGATTGCCAGCCAGTCGTATTGACAAAATGCCCGAAGACTTCCTGGGCAGATCGTTTGGGAGAGGTGCGGACTAGCAAAGAAATGATTACCAGTAACACGGTCCCATTAATTAGCAGTACCATTCCACGGAGTATGTGCATGTAAAAGCGGAAAAAGAATAGATTCATGGCAAGAGCCACGCCAACGATGGCTACAAAGCCAAGGTAATCATGATAGGCGGCAATATGCAGCGTTTGTGGTAGTTGAACCACGCTGAAAAATAGTAATGTAGCGTTTAAAACTGCCGCTACGAATCCAAATACCCAACCTGCTATCATGAAACAGGCCGATATGTAGCATAGAATTCGGGCGAGCGACTGCGGGGCAACTTGCGATGTCCAGTATACCTGCGCTGATGATGGTGATGGTAGATCTTAATCAGCTAGGTATCCTTTTATGGTCTGCCAAAGAGGAAAGTCTCACCAGAAGGGTGCGGAAAGGCGCCTGCCATTTCTGCTAGACTCACACAGACAATGACTTGGAAAACAAATGCGACACAGTATGCGAAGATATACACGGGGCTGCCACCCACGCCGACAGACAGGATAAGTGTTGATGCCAGAGCAATTGGTGTGTTCATTATGGAGTATGATAGCCCCAGCGTACTCCATAGACCAAAATGTTGTTTTCGGTCGTCAATAGTCTCCCGAGTAGCCCTAATTGCTGATAGCTTCGCATCGTCGTGGATCTTCCTCGGGTCTTCTGCGTCCATGATGACCTTGGAATAATGCTGATGAGTGACGAAAAATAGAATTACCAAGAGAAAGCTGACAGCAGTATCCACCAGAGCTATAGAGCCAATTTGGTTTGTACTATGTCAGTCTCTTTCGAAAAAGGTAAGCTTGAATCGCTTTCAAGGATCTCTAAAAGATTAGCCGGATCGACCTCCTAGTGTAACCTTGCATGCGGTCTGAAACAGACTAGTCCATCATTTACTCTATTCTGAATAGTCAAGCAGAATTGATAGGTCACCTAGAGTGCCTTGCATGAGACTAGTATCTGCCGTGCAACAAATAACTGCATGATCAACATACATCGATTGGTACAACCTTTCATTATGAGAAACCTTGAAGCATTATTTGTATAGTAGACAAGTACTCAATTACTGGGACTTTCAACTTGGCATTGGTGAACCACCATTTTCCTTTTCGTAAACGCTTGGGGGGCTGAATATATTTCCAGACTGTTACACCCAATTACTACATATCATTACGTGACATCTCGGAGTTGCTACCGGCGAGGCTGTAAACGAGACTACTACCAAATTGGCCATGGATGCTTTGAAAGTCCCAGAAAACCGCTCAAATCGTGAGAAACTTGTAAACAATCGTTTTTTACTGTTATGGATGGTCCAATCCGTTGTTGTTATTGCTATTGGCCTTACACTTCAGATTACTTTCCCATCTGGACTTATGTAATTACAGCGTAGCACAACTCTATAAAAACGGTAAATATTACCCAGAAAAGCCCAGCAAGATAAAGCCCTCCAAACTAAACATGCGAGCTTTTGCCGTTAAAAGCCACTATCTATGGATTTCAAGCCACAATTTTTGTCAGGGTATAACTCACCGAACCTGTATCTCCATACTTATTTGTCACAGCAAAATCCTCATCCTTATTACATACACCATGTTGTTACATTTCCATACGGTCCCAGATTTTACATATAGGGCTGTAGAGTTTCCGTGTCAAGATTGATTTGGTCCATTCCTTGACGTTGATATGTTCCCTCGTAGAATTTAGACCTATCGAAACCGCCATGCGTTGTGGAGAGGATCAATCTGTGGGCTGTAACTACTTCATGTAGAGGCTGACCTCGTTCAAATCCAACGTCTGACTGTCGAGTATTTAATCACATTAGGGAGCCTATGACGAAGGCAAATTTAATAAATATGCAATATAAATTCAAAGAGGGATCTAGCTTGTGAACGATCATACGGACGACAGTAATAAATGAAAACAGAAAAATTACCATCACCAAAGGAACATGTAACACGCAGCAAAACAAATTTCCAACATATAAAAATTTCGCAACATTGGCACTGGGCACATTGAAAACGATTGCCCCGTAAATAGCAAATTTACTATTCCACGGACCGTCCTGCGAGGAAGGTACGATTGGTTCATCGCTTTCAAGATCTGCGCCGTCGTTCTAGGCTGTCCTTTTGGTCTTGCCAGGCCTTTAACTTAGTTTCCAGAACGTGTTCAGATTTTCTGTATTTAATAGCAGAACCTCTCTGGCTTTTAACCTGCTTGGTATGTGACACGATGGCCGTTTGGCTATCGTAACCCTGCGGATACTTTTGTTCGAGCCTCGCGCGACCTTGTACGGCTCTGTTGAGTTAAGTTAATTTCGGTCACTGAAGATGTTTGCGGAAGATTATTGCTTACATGTTTGCCATAATACGGCCAGCTTTCGCAAGCTCCATCCCATGCATAATGTCCTCACGATGAGAGTCCTCGGGGGGAACGTTCCTCCCCACCTGAATGGCCTTCCTTCTGCCTACTTCGACCGAAATGGACTTATGTCCCTCCGAAGGGCCTTTATAGGCATTATGGTCAGCCTTTGTGCGGGCTGTGTAGGGCATTGGGCGCTTCTCGTAAGGATCGCTGATTCGTGGTTCAACTCTAGACTGGTGGATGGAATGGGCTCTGCCATGAGTTTCTGGTCGAGTAGCCACAGAGTGCATTGGTTGGTACGGATCCCAAACTTGTGTCGAGCCCCGGGCATTCCATAGATCTTCTTGGGCTGGGCCCTTCTCAAAATGTGGACCATGGTATGGCATTGGTGGAGGTGGATTAATGCGTGCAGTTGGTGTAATATGTGCAGGTGGTCTAATAAGTGCAGGTGGTGTGGTAAGTGTAGGTGGTGTGATATACGTCTGCCCCCCTGGCGTCCGGTAGTCATATCTGGGATCATGTCTGGGCTCAGAATATGCTCGAGGCATTGTTGCGGCAATAGGTGAAACCTCGTGTGAATAATTCAAGACGAATAAGACTTTTCCAGCCAAAGCAATAGAGGATTCTAAATTTTTCTGAGCTACATGAACACATGAAGACTTCAAAAGAAGATATATGGACCTTGATGAAATTTTGCTAGCTATATTTCTGCTAGCTGCAGGGGCCATGAAACCACCAGTGCCTCAAGTTTTGAGCGAGACGCCCTTTTTGCTGTCTTTCTTCCGAGCGTAATTTTATGAACATCAATCAGATGCATTGATGACCATTGTATCTCCTCAACGGAGACGGGTGTTGACAGATTTCTTTCCCGCCCAGGGAAGCCAGGATGAGACGTCATTAGCGCCGGGCTGTGGTAAAGATAATCCAAGTTTAGACAAGTTGAGGGCCTAGTAGCTTAACATCATATGGTCGAAAAGAAGCCATCAAAATGCAACAGTTGCCAGCGGCAAAAGACAAGGTATCCTGTAAGCGAGCGAATCATCAAAGACATGGTATTAAAAATAGGTCTAACCAAAAACAGCCTCACATTGATAGTACTACATTGATAGTACTACATTGATAGTACTGAAGTAAAATCTCTTAAGGAGTTGAAGATTATCTTTACGACTTGGTAGTGGAGATACATGTTAGTAGTGAAGTAAAATAAAGCTATGGATTTATATCGTAGTAGAATTTACTGCATTTGATACGAGTATTAGCGTGATAAACTGGTAGAGTACTAACTTTGGCGTCAAGATGAGGCTCAGCCACGCAGTGATAACCTCAAGAACTGGGTGCCGCCTAAAAATAGTTAGCGCCACAATGATTGGATGACAGTATTTTGTTTGCACCCGCGCGGCTTTTCATCGCTCCTTCATGTTATTTTCATTTTCATTTCATTTTCATTTTTTCGTTTATCTCAAGTGACTGTTGAACCCCCTATGTGAAAATGAACAAGCGCTTCATTCCTCTAGAAGATTAACATCTTTGCTTCCTCTGTCAACCCCTCATTTCCACCCCCACTCCCCACTCCGCAGGACAGCAGTCGGCTGCAGCTTCATAAAACATGGTGAGCCTAAAGCACCAGTTCGAATAACATTTGGCTGAAATTCATCTCAGGCTAGGCCAACACTGGAAGGCCTTCCTACCGAGCTCAAGATTCTCATTTTATTCCAAGTGCCGGACGGCGATACTCTCAAATCTCTCGTGCTTGCATCGCCCGGATACCACCAGGCATACCTTGCAGTGAGACATGAACTACTTCAATGTCTCGTAAAACGGCAATATGCTGGTTTCCTTGACTTGGCAGAGGCTCTCACTGCTGTGCGGTCCAAAGGCGCGCATTTCGCCTACCAGAGGGAACACGCGATTGCCTTGCTGGATAAATGGCGCCGCAGAAATGAGATTCGCGAGCTCAGTCAATCGTCATTAAACCAATACTCATCAAACAGCCTTGACGAGCCTGATAGTCTGGAGGAAATTATAAAGCTGCTCCATTTTCACAAAATGCTGTGCTTCTTCCTCGAGGACTATTCAATCAATGCACCAAGGCCGCCATGGATTCAGCTTGATCAATGGGAGAAAGACTGCCTGCCTTTGCACTTGTCAGTTTCTGAAAAGCACCGTTTCTTAAGGGCAATGTGCCGATTCCAAATTATGAAAAATATCTTTGGAGACACAGTCTGGTGTTTCGGACCCATACGTTGCGACCTTTGTAGGGACAACCTACGTTGTGATAAATGCCGTGCTATTCCAAACGACCTGCCCCCTACAGAATGGAGGAATACCCAATGTTGCGACCTATGCTTTGACACTAAAGTCTGGCAATTTGAAGAGCTCGATGAATTGGTAGATGGGGTCCAGTATTTTAATATTGAACATATGGCATACCGGCTATTCTATGGTACAATACCCCCCTGGGAATACGAGGAAATGGGTGGCATACTCTATTATCTCGATGCCAAGATCAGGACTATTTCTAAGGAGATAAAAAACGACTTACGAGAACTCATTAAGAGTACACCATGCGAATTCTTCTGGGATATTATTCCCAAAGAACAACGGCCACCTGGTGGAAACATTGAGATCGAACTTGATCTTGTTGTCTTTGACGACGACCATTCAATTGGATTAGCAGGACTGGGACCTGAGTTTGTCTATGGTGTTCTGCATTTGGATCGGCTATCTCGACGTAATGTCCTTTGCAATAATGCGAGGGGCTTCTACACAGGCCCATTCATTGGACTCAATATGGAAATGTCATGGGATAAACGGTTCCCATTTATCGATCCGGCTGATCGATTTGAGACCCAAAATTTTGAACAGTTCTGGTCCACACTCTCGCCTCTTGAACAGCCCACCGTGGGCTGGACGAAAGCATGGATACTACCCCACAGTAGAGAAGACATATTTGAGGATGCCTTGAAATACGACCGCGAAATTGAGCAGGACTGGGAATGGGGTTACGCTTGGTGGGATGAGAGAAGATTGAAAGAATGGAAAGCGCCATTGCTAGTAGAGAACACCGAGATTAGTGAAGCCTCTGGAAGTGCTCGTTTGTCTTAGATCATAGTAGCTAGGCAGTATTATGTCAATAGAACATCATCACCTGTCATCATCATCATCATCATAATCGACTATTTTGCTGTGAGTAAATGTGCTTGATCTTCTGATGTTTCACCAACAAGTTAAACAATTCCAAGCCAAACAGTGCCTTAATAAAGTACTCATATTGCAGTTTTGAGTCACAATTAGCATTCTTTCTTTCTGATAGTTGTTAAATAGTGTTAACAATACTGGAGCCTGGAGCCTCGTTATTTGCGCCGATGTAGATAATCAGTTTTTATCATGAAGCACTTGTACGATTATCATCCACGATAGATCCTAGTCGGACCCATCGGTTGTATCCCAAAATATACTCTTTCCGTCATAAATGCACCTGTTGCCCTATAGATCCTAGAGTACACACGTCCAACACTTCATTCATATCAGAAAATTATCGTAATAGTTCACAGTCAGCCATGCTTTGACGACATTCATCCACTGCACTATTTCATCTCGAATATTTCAAGTGTCCGACTCCAGAGCTTCTTCGTACCAATATATTAACTTTTATATGTTCCTCATAAATCATGATACTAAGGCGATATTTGTAGGATGATTCGTGCTAGTGATTTTCATGTATCCATGGCTCGAAGTAAGCGTAAATCGAATCAATTGATTCCCTATCTGATATACTGCATCCTCAATAATGATTAGATTATTTCGAGCCCGAATTGTTTTTCCAAGGGTTGTAGATGGAGGGATCCGTACTGGAACCCTCAATTTCTAGAAGGACCCTATATCCGTTTAATCCCGTTTGAATCTTAAATCCGCTGAACGCCGTTTTGCTTCCGTCGACAGAATCTCCGCAGAGGTTCATTAAAGTCTGAGTGGGTTGTCGAGTTTATATTATAATAAACAGATACTTCTGATGTATTAACGAAATAGGGTCGTCCGGGATCTTTCACTTTTTATATCCCTTCGCCATCAGAAATACCTCATCTGTCCATCAAACATGCCTCGAAGAAAATTCAATAAGCTTGCTCACACCCGTATCCTGATCCTCGGTGGAACATCTGGCATCGGCTTTAGCGTTGCCGAAGGATCACTTGAATACGGTGCCTCGGTCGTGATCGCATCTTCCAGCCCTGAAAAGGTTGAGAAAGCGGTGTCACGTCTCCGCGATACCTACCCTGATCTTTCGACCTGCATTTCCGGACAAGTATGTGACTTGTACAAAACCTCCACCGTGGAATCCAGCCTTGAGTCACTTTTAGCGTTCGCCACTACAGACGGCAAGAAGATCGACCATATCGTAAACACGGCCGGCAGCCCTGGCACGCACCCACCGCTCTCTGAAATCACCCCGAGCAAGCCGATGGTGGGAGCTCGCGCCTGGTGGGTGCATTAATGCTGGCTAAGCATGCACCTGCATATATGGAAGCCGGGCCCCAAGCGAGCATCATACTTACTACTGGAAGTTTGCTGTTCAAGCCATTCGAGAAATATGTTACCGGAATTAGATTGAGCGGTGCAATCGATGCGACGGCACGGGCGCTTTCAATTTCGCCTGCGCCACTCCGCGTGAATGTGGTGGTTCCTGGTTCGGTTGACACTGAACTGTTGCAGTCAATGACGAATGGAGATAAAGAGATCAAAAAGGCCACATATCAGATGTCTAAAGACATGACCTTGCTAGGTATTCTAGCCCGACCCGAGGACACCGCGGAGGCCTATCTGTATCTTATGAAGGATCGGTTCATTACGGGGCAGACGATTTTGACCGATGGTGGCAGGCTTCTCACGTAGCAATGCCTTGGTATCTCATAAGCATGTGCGCTCAGTGCAAGTCTTTCAGTAACACGAGCAAGATATTTCCAGCCTTGGTATAGGTTTTCCCTCTTGGGTCATTGTCCACCCCTTCAAACGTGCTGACCAGTAAATCAAACTTACATATAAACGATATATAGTCAGCTGCTAGATCCGTTGGAGAACCTGACTCGTCCTGCACCTCATCTTCATTTGATCGTCTCACCAAAAGTTGAAGAGAAGTTGCAATCCGGCCCGCGGAGTAATTCCTTGCATGTTCTTCTAGCTACCATCTATTACGCCGGTCATGCTCTTCATGGTACGAACCCAGGAGCTGGTTTACCCACAATTTTTTCTCGACTATCTGCTAAATATATTGAGGCAGTTGATTCGGCTTCCCTTGGTCTAATATGCCACTTTGATCCAATTGTAGTGGGTTGAGATTGGATAGTGGTGATGAACCTTGTGGTTAATTTGATTCATACATACACACTCTCGCTCCACGGCCAATATTGAGGTTAAACTCATCGGTAAGCTCCAGTAATCTTTTCGGTCCAATCCTCTAGTTCCTTCGCATAGCTCGGACCGGGCTCCTTTTCAGATATCGCATCCAGCAAATCTCTTCTCGGGTTTGGATGCCACTTGCCGAAGGGGATCACATAGCGCCCGCCATCCTGGACGGTTATGTCATCACTGCACCCAGCCCACAGCAAAGTGTGGGCGCCATCTAAGGCAGTAGCGAAGAAAGGCATGGTCAACCATACTGCTATCTTGGGTGCATTGTCGTAAATGGCTGTGCGCACTGTTGCTGGGTTCGCGGTTATGCTCACGACACCCTTTTTACCTGCTGTCGCCGCATCAAATCGCTTCGCAAAGCGATCGGCAAGAAACCAGTTCCCTGTTTTGCTGATGGTGTAATTTCGAATATGATCATCACTGGGATTTTCAAGATCTTCCGGTGGAACGCCCTGTGGCGGTGCCGAAGTGTCGACAAGCAGACTGCTGGACCAGATGACTCGTACACTGTTGGGCGGGGTATCTGGCTCTGCTGCTGTCTGGACTAAGATCTCCGAAAGAAGTGAAGTGAGTAGGTAAGGTCCTACACAATTGGTGCCCATATGAGGCTCCAAGCCCTGGACGGTACGCTGGGATGGTGGTACACAAGCAACACCGGCGTTGTTGTGGAGGATATCAAGTCGCGTTTCTTGTGATAAAAATGCAGTGACAAAGGGTTTGACTGTTCGCAGGTCGGATAGATCGATCGCGATGTACTTTATCGAACCCGGAGTCTTGGACGTGCTTGCAGTGGTGATGTCTTGGATTGTGGCCTGTGCTTTGGTCTCATTACGAACTGCCATGTAGACTGTGGCTCCGGCATCGTAATAAATTCGCGCGAGGGCAAGGCCTATACCCGCTGTGCTACCGGTGATAATCACTACTCGACCCACTTGTGGCGGGAGAGTGTTGGAAGTCAGGGTGGCCTTGTCGGGGAAGAGCTGTGGCCAGATTCTTCTGAAGGACTCCATACCTGTGACGGAATCGATTTCGTAACAGAATCAACTAGCTGAAGTGAAGAAAAATTCGAGGAAAGGAATGGGTTCTTTGTTTGAATTTGGGGAGATTGCGTAGCTCTTATCCGGTCTCAAGCCAAGGGGCAATTTGACAAGCTGGACAAGCTTGGGGGCCAAGTTGTGGGCCATGGCGTATTGATCTGCAAAGTGGAGGGTGGTATCTTTGGCTGATTCTTTAGCGAACCCCTCATTCTCAATCTTGAAGGAGCAACAACCTCAGCGAGCATATTCATCTACGCGGAAAAACAATAGAGCTCCCTCTGGTCCACCCACACCAATGACTGTATGAGATATCCTTTAAATTATAACCTACGAAAATCCCCTTTTTTTTCTAGAATTGTTAGTTCCTCTAATCAGGTAAACTGGAAGTTTCCTAAATTGGCCCCCAAACATGCCAATCCGCTGTGTTCAAGTCTTACAATCAATACCACTTTTATAATCACTCTTTTTTACTTACCAAGCGCTCCAAAATCTTCTGTAATCGTCGATTCTATCTCTTTCCTGGCCATTCATTCAAATTAATATACCCTCTCGCTTCGGATAGTGTAGCTTACAAGAAATATGTAGGGACATAAATTAGCAGCTTTGCATTGCTTGCATCATCATTTAGATTGCTGCCACCATTTGGGGTCACATGGCTGAGATGATTCCAGGCCAGATGTCTGGTCTTGAGGCTCTGGACAACGTCCTATGCAAGGCATTCAGCATGTCAATTGTGATCACTGAGAGAAACTTGTGTGCAGTGAGTTTAAATACAAATGTGATCCATCCACGCATCTGGGCATGGGTCGAAGGAATATTCTAGAGGTCGACAACTTCTATCTCTTGTACTGCACAGAAAGCCATTGAGATGCCTGAGAACTTCCTTGTAATTTTCCTTATTCATAGCAGATTGCTGGCAGATAGTCTGGGTATGCATCCAGTGGTTCTTCACAAACTGCTGCCCAGTCCTAATCTGAATATTAAGGTATTTTGGTAGGACGTGGGGTCACATCGTTGGACATCTCACTTAATATATCTTTGACGAAGTTGCCGCGCAAAAATCTAGATTATATCGCATGACACTTGCGGTTGGATTGATAATATCCACAGTAACCGATGAATCATGTGTTTTAGGGGGAGAAAAAGAAGAAAGAAGAAGGAAAAGGAACAGCGAGGTTGATGTGATTGACTGGTGCAGATTTACTTGAAGAATTGTCGGTAATAGCAATAGCCAATAGCCTGTGTAAATCCCACGGGCCGCACTGCATAGAATCGACGGCCATTGAAGTTTGACGAATTTAAATGACAAAGGCCAACAGGATAATAGCACTGAGGAAGAAATGAGCGGCTGGGGCACGAATTTCATATCACTGAAAGACTATACTTTTGTCTGGGATGCAAAGATTGACCCCCATGGGAGAAGTAAAAAAGAAAAAAGAATAACACGGAGAGTCTATTCCCTTACCCCCTCGGAGACAGGCATTGGCCCCGGACATATCGGGGTAACTGCCGAGGTCAGATCAGGTCACAGGGACGATGAGTTGGCTGCACCACATAAAAGAAACTGAATCATCTTCACCGACATATTCGGGGAAAGCGGATCGAGCATGCCGTAACCATATTTGAGATGAGCTAAATGTGGAACCGGGCTTGTTCGGCGGGCGCGGGCCGGGCGGCAGAGAATCAGATACTCCATACTAGAGGCGAACACACTGGCCACAGCTTATGGGACCGCTTGAATGAAAAGGCGATTTGGTAAGGTACCTGACTATCTACCTATCTTTAGCGAAACAGGGGTGATGGGAGCAGGAACAGGGTATGAATCTAAGAATTTGACAGAACAAACAAGCACAGACCGTCGGCTCTAGATCTAGATCTAGTTGGGCCTAGAACTGGGACCGTTCGTTGTACGCGGCTTGTGCGCGAAAGACTGGTTCAAACTACACTAGTATATGCAGGAAAAACAAACTAGGGGCCAGCAGGGGTGAGGGTTGGGTAGCGGAAGAATTCTAGAAGATCATGTCAATGTTTATTGCTGTTTAGGTGTTGCTCACGAGAACAAGAAAAAAAGTGGAAACGAGCTAGCGTGGCACTATCGTGATAGTATTGGTGGGAGTTGGCAAGGGGGCATAATCTCGGAATCGCCCGAATGAGTAAGTCACTTTTGCTAGACAGAATTTGTTGGTCACAAGGTCTTCATAGACGCCGGCTTTGGACGTGTACTGGTCTACGCCTCTTTGGCTTGCTAATGCGACGGACTGGCCGATCTGGTTTTATTTTGATTTGATTTGGGGTAGCGATTGGGAATCTATTCCGTAGTTTCGTGGATCAATGTTTTGTCTGTACCCGCGTCTATATCTTATATAGGTGTTGTGTTGGTTGAAATAAATACTGAGGTCCCATTGAACCACTGCCTCTGGAGTGAACCATAATTGGGGACAAGGGATGTGCTGATAGAAATGAAAACACCCCAGATCCGGGGAATGGGCCATTGAGTTTTGCCAGTATCCAGGAACAGGAACCAGGGCTGTAGCGATAAATGCCGGAGACCACATGATCCATAGATTTTAGATCAAGGGAGTTATTCATAGCTGGAGAGCGTGTAATACATGTGGAGATAGACTGGTCTGGTTTTCGCGGCACATTGTCCGGGGTCACCTGAAGAGGTTCCAGTGGCGCGGGTTCCGGGGGATCGGCTTGCCCAAACCAGGCATCCGATCTACAACTGGAAGCTCGTAATCTTCGAAATTAAGATCCCGACCGATTGGAGGGAAAGTACCCTGGTATTTTTGTCACCTTTGATGTATGACATTATAATGAACATATTAATTATGGTTAAGAAAGTAAAAACAAGAAATAAACAAATAAATAAGGGGAAAAGAAACCTGAAAGAGGAGGCAAAAATACATTAAACGTGCAGATGTGTTTTTTGTTGCCACGACCGTTTGAGCTGCGCCAACGCCCATTCCCCGGAGACAGATCCGACCTGGACCGAGCGTAGTTTGGCCCAGAATTTCCTTTTTGGGCCTCTTAGCCAGTCTTTTCATGTTCACGAGACCTTCATTGCCCGGGATGGGCGCTCTTGGGCTTGGTTCTGGCTTGATATCCGTTCCCAAAGCCATATTTAAAGGGAGCTTCAATCCGCGGTTCAACTCTTTTCTCACCACACTTACAATTGTATTCATTTATCTTCTATATCTTGATATCTTAATCGCCCCTTCGATTTGACTTGGTCTTTTGGTCTCTATATACCATCCACATACTCTTACCTTTCTTGCTTTTATCAATCCCCTCTCACAAACATATACAATGTCAGTCTCCATCGAAACTGAGGTTCCCATGGCACCCATGGCTACTCAGCCTGTTCTCCTCGGCCAACAGGCCAGGATGCCTGAGTTCAGCTTGGCTGGCAAGGTTGTGCTGGTCTCTGGTGCTGCCCGTGGTCTTGGTTTGACCCAGGCGGAGGCTTTGTTGGAGGCTGGAGCCAAGGTCTACGCTCTTGATCGTCTGGAGGAGCCGGTATGTTTGATATTACAATCTTCAGCGCGTCCTTTTGAGTATACTAACAAAGATTCAAAATACAGGCCGCGGAATTCGCATTTATTCAGCAGCGTGCCAAGGAGCTCGGCACCGAGTTGCACTACCGCCGCATTGATGTGCGTGACACAGAACTGTTGAACAGCGTCATCGAAGCCATCGCCAACACCGAAGGCCGCATGGATGGTCTGGTGGCCGCCGCCGGTATCCAACAGGAAACAAGTGCTCTGGAGTACTCGGCCAAGGACAGCAACACCATGTTCGAAGTGAATGTCACTGGTGTATTCATGACTTCCCAGGCAGTGGCCAAGCAAATGATTCGCTTCGGTAACGGAGGTAGCATTGCCATGATCGCCTCTATGAGTGGCACCATTGCCAATCGGGTATGTTCCCACCCCTCCATCTCCATTTCCCTCCCACACTTGGCAATCCCTCGAAGTTAGCCATCGGCACTTTACTTCCGGTGTCCCTGTACCCCAGCCTTTTGCCCCCCACTATTAATATACCTATTTTTGTTCCCTGGGGCTAACATGACACAGGGTCTCATTTGTCCCGCCTACAATGCTAGCAAGGCTGCCGTCATCCAGCTTGGCCGGAACTTGGCAGCTGAGTGGGGCCCGTACAACATTCGTGTCAACACTATCTCTCCGGGCTACATCGTCACGGCTATGGTTGAGAAGTTGTTCATTGATTTCCCTGAGCGCCGCGACCAGTGGCCCAAGGAGAACATGCTCGGCCGTCTGTCTCGTCCCGAGGAGTACCGTGGTGCCGCTGTTTTCCTGCTCAGTGATGCCAGCAGTTTCATGACTGGCAGCGACTTGCGCATGGACGGTGGCCACGCCGCATGGTAAATTCGTGATTCCGGCACCAAAAAGGGGAAATGGGAGAATGATGTTTAATTTGTATCCATCTACGCGTGACCCTGTATAGGCGTCTCTCATTGCATGGCGTTTTAATTTGGTTTCTTATTTATTTCTCATTTATGTATGGGATCAGCAAAGCGGTGGATCTGGCTTTTGATTTGTTGCCTCATACTTATTCTAATGATCAGCGAATATTTCTTTTATCCTTGGCTGCTCTCCTTTGAAGTCTTGTCATAATGATGTTCATTAGACTAATCGATCGCTCGAGTTAATATGTAATCTCCGATATGATTTGACCCACACTCCCCACATCATCCACAGTTGACATGGTAGATCTGGTTCCAAGTGTCATTTGCCGGCATCAGCCCAGTGATCATTTCCTGTTTCGATTCATAGACAACGTGTTCGCATCTACATGCATTTCGAATAAATTAAGAATGTCCCCACTGACTTTTTTTTTTTATGATCCAATGAGGTCTATCCACATCCCTGCAACACATCCCCAACAAAAATTTTCGCATCTACACCTGACCAACTTCTCCGCCGATCAAGTACCCTCTTGGAAACCCGAAGTCCATGATGTCTGCCACGACACTTCGGAAACCCAGCGCCAAGGATCCTTCCTCATGGTCATTGTCTGGGACGATCCGGGAGCCTGGTTCACCAACAGTCTGGGGCAGATGCGGAGAACTCATCCAATCAGCGGGATCGCTCGCTCGGTCCCCCAAGTAAACCGCCAGATCTGGCATTGCTGTGAGTTTGGGAGACAGGTTTGGGTGGCCAATCGTTTTATACTTGTTAGTGATGAGCTGGAGTCTTGCAGGTCGATTGGGGCTAGGTGCATGCAAGGGGTGGATTTCTACTCTTTTTATTTTCTCTTCCTTTTCACGATATATTCGCGTCAGCAGGCCTTGACTTCAACGGTTTCTGGACGTGGTGTTGGGTAGAATATGGCGGCTACTAACGGGAGTTGTGTTGTCCTGTGGTGAAGTCATGACCTTTTTCTGCGACCGGAATACCCATTTCTGCTGGTACACTCCATGCGCCGGAGATCTGAGACTGGCTTCCACACACTCGTGTCCGAAATTATTTGCTCATATGCCCCGGATAAATACCCTTGTAACCTTTCCTAGTGATCCAATAATAACTGGGCTATAGTTGCAGGACATCGACTGGCCGCCACCTACACTACATCATCATCATCATCATACCTATATGGAAGAAAGGCTGGAGTATTGACATGTAAGAAAAGATATACTAAGGAATACTAAGGGGCTATCAGTGGCTCCGCGCGGAGTTTATGACTTTTAAACTACACATATAGACGATTGTACCTTTAAAGAGACCAATTCCTATGACTGAGTTATATCAAGACAGTAAAAACGACATAGGATCTGCTCTTAGTTCTATGCGTTCCACGGATGTGGACTTAATATCCACTAGAATAGAGCCTAAGGGTGATTGCTATGAACCCTTCGTATTTGCTGGGCGGCGCCAGGATAATGAGATGTCGGATATTTGATGGGGATAGATCTGGTCTCGTGTCGGCCGATAATACCACGGTTTTAAGATTGATCCTTAGCGGGTGGCTTATAAATAAACTCCATTAGAAGATTAGATCAATTGACTTGAGGAAAGTCTAATAAAGCACACGCTTGAAGTAAAGTATATTTAGAAAAGATCTGAAGTACACACAAGCAGCCTTGGGCCTTAACTTTAGTAACATGTACGAAAGACTACAGTTTACATTAATGTATATACAGTAACTACCCTAGAAGGCAATATTGGAGCCAATTGGGATACTGTATCTCATTTGGGAATATTATTCTTTGATAAATGTCGGTCACACGGCTCGGGCTGCAAGACAGCCAATTAGAATGCAATGTTTTGATTTAGATTGCGCCTTACAGCATTGAATCTTGGTATCTAAATTTATTCACAGGTACCGCGACCTTGGAGTTCCTACCATGGATGTGGCCAGGTTTCGAAGTTGTTGCTAGGAAGGTTTGAACCGGCCACAGAGGGACGTTGCCACCATAGTGGCAAAAACTGCCCAGTTGATACAGAGATCCGGTTTCTTGATTTTCTCCACTTTCCCCTCTTTTTTATTTTGCGAAACGAGCTACCTTAAACGGTCATCATGTGGCATGATGCGTGCAAATCGACATTGAGGCTATGCGAGCCTGTGGCGGTAATGAGGTGCCGTACATTTACCCTTTTTCCACTTCCCCAGAGCCTCTTTTCCACCATCGCCCTAGAACTCTATTTCCGCCTCTTCGCTATTATGTATTGTAAGGATGAAAACAGTCGTAGCATAGTCAAAATTTGTAAACAATACCTTGCTCTATGTGATATGTGCTTTGAAGAGCCCTTCAATTTCTCCTTCGACATGGCTGGCCTGCAAGCTAGATGGGGCGAGCCTGGACCTAAGCAATCTGACACATCAAGGATTCACAAATCGAAAATAAAACCAACAAAGAACGAAGACTAAGTTTATAATTATTATGGCTGACACCTATATGGAATGATAAGGGATTTGTGGAGGCCACTACGCAGAACTCCTGTCACCTCTGCACTGGCGCCACCGATCCTTCTGTTGAAGTTCCAGAAGCCCTATGGCTAGACCTATCGGTGCGCAGATAAATCACTTGGCAGTCACCAGGATATCAATCATACACTTCTACAGCATGGAGAAATCATTACCTATGATACGCGAAAGAATCGCGTGTTCCGTGACGCATGGCATCTATGGGGGCGATAACTACGCGAGCGGGGAGTGGAGTTCCCTTGCTCAGTCCTACATGCCAAGACGAACTAAAGTACTAACCTGTGTGGCCAAAAGGCGCCAAGAATTTCACCTCTGTGATAAACACAGCCAAGTAAAAACTAAGACTCGGGCTGTCCGTGGGTTCTATCTCTCCGTCGGAGTTCCATAACCTGTCTCAAGCCATTATCCTCTAACCTCGAGAGATATTGTCTTTCTCGTACTCATCTTTGACTTTCCTGCATGATTTTGAGCTGTGTCACTGGATTAAGTTCCGGAGACTCCATACCCACCGAATTTCTGAGCTGGATGGGACCCTCGTGGGTTCGGTTTTAAGCTTCTCTCGCGGGGGTGGGCCTTAGCATTTGATATCTCCGAGGGACTTTTTATCGCGACCACTCATGAGGAATAGCATGGCTGAAGTTGCAAATACACGGCTTAGGTTGCATGCACTAAGCCAAATAGAAGTAGCGCCGAGTCCTTATTGGTGGTGGAATGTCCCAAACAGGTATAGTATCAGCAGCTAGTAAGTTGTGATATGTCCGGGGTACGCTTGTACTAATCAAGAGAAAGGACATCGCGAATGCAAACGGAAGATAGAGAAATTCCAACTCTTGGCGCATTAGACCAGACTCAAATCCCCATGGGTTTCTACGGTGTTTTTTGGCTTTTCCCCAGGGAATATAAGGGACAATTTCCGACTATTTTGATGCTGTCTTCCCCTCACTTTGTTTCAACCTTCCAAGTCCCCTCACCTAATCCTTACTCTAACACTCTCTCTTCTGGGCGATTGCCATTTGCTCCTCCTGTGACATGGCGACTTTAGAGGTAGCGCGATCTTCTGACTCGTTGGAAATCCACGAGAGCAGTCGGGAGAAAGTCCCCACCGCGAAACGCGATGAGGTCGCAGACCCCAACAAGCCTGAGAAAGGTCTCGTCTCAGCGTCGTACAACATGCAGACTGGCGATGAAGACCCCACTGCGGATGAACTTCATGGCCCCAATGCTCTCAGACGTATATCAGCTCCTATTCCTTGGGCTGTCTATACCGTCGCTTTCGTAGAGTTGTGCGAACGATTCTCCTACTATGGGACTCAGGTTCTATGTATGTGCAGTTTGAGGATTACTCTGTGACTCTATTTCTAATGTGAGATATGCAGACTCGAACTTCGTGAACCACTCTCTTCCCCAGATTAATGGCCCTGTCGGCTCAAATCATTGGACTGGCGCAGGTGGTGGATCTGCTCAAGGTGTTTCTGGAGCTCTGGGAAAGGGTGTGCAGACCGCCAACGGTGTCAACACCTTTAACACTTTCTGGTGCTACTGCGTGCCGCTGCTCGGTGCTTGGATCGCTGATGAATACTGGGGCCGATACAAGACCATCTGCTGGTCTATTGGTGCTGCCATCGTGGGTCACATTATTCTAGTTATCTCCGCCGTCCCACCTGTGATCACAGACACAACTGCTTGTTTTGCTGTCTTCATGCTGGGTGTCATCATCATGGGTTTGGGCACGGGTGGCTTCAAACCCAACATTTCGGCATTAGTTGTCGAGCAAATTCCAGTGGTGAACCACAAGGTGCGTACCCTACCGTCGGGGGAGCGTGTTCTTGTCGATCCGACAATTACTCAGAGCCGAATCTATCACTACTTCTATCTGTTCATCAACGTCGGCGCTCTGGTCGGCCAAATTGGGATGGCATACGCGGAGAAGTATGTTGGGTTCTGGCTGGCATTCTTGCTTCCCACCCTCATGTTCCTGACGACTCCTTTCGTCATGTGGTGGGGACGCAAGCGCTATCGCCAATCTCCTCCCCAGGGCTCAGTCACCTCCAAGGCAGTCCGGACTCTCTTCTACGCTCTGAATGATCGCTGGCACTGGAACCCCGTGAAGATGTGGAAACGCACCCACGATGGCACCCTATGGGAAACTGCCAAGCCCTCCAACATCCCACCACACCTGCGCCCCAAATGGATGACCTTTGACGATGCCTGGGTCGACGAAGTGCGCCGTGGTTTTGCCGCTTGCAAGGTCTTCTGCTGGTATCCACTGTACTGGCTGGCGTACGGCCAGCTGACCAACAACCTGACTTCGCAGGCCAGCACCATGACCCTGCACGGCGTGCCCAACGACGTCGTGAATAATCTGGATCCATTTGCCTTGATCATCTTTATCCCCATTTGTGACACCTTCGTCTATCCCGGTCTGCGGAAGATGGGTTTCAGGTTCACGGCTATCAAGAAGATCTTTTGTGGTTTCATGATTGCAATGTTGGCTATGGTCTGGTCGGCTGTCACCCAGTACTATATCTACAAGACCTCGCCCTGTGGCTATGAAGCTAATAACTGCTACGCTGCGGATGGTTCTATTCGTCCCTCTCCGTTGAACGTGTGGATCCAAGCGGGCGCCTACGTCCTCATTGCCTTCTCCGAGATCTTTGCCTTGATCACCTCTCTTGAGTATGCATACTCCAAAGCTCCCCGGAACATGCGTTCCCTGATCCAGGCGATCTCGCTCTTCACCAATGCCATCTCTGCTGCTATCGCCGAGGCTCTGAATCCGTTGTCTAGTGACCCGCTGCTGATATGGAATTATGGAATCTTTGCTGTGTTGGCGGGCCTCGGTGGTGTGTGCTTCATCTTTACGTTCTGGGGCCTGGATAAGGAAGAAGACGAACTCAACAACTTGCCCGAGGGTCGCGTGGTTGCTGATGAGAAGGCCGCCATGGGTACACTGGAGGCGGCTGAGATTGGCCCTGCCAGGGGTTAAGAGTGCTCTCGGGTTTATTCTTAGTTGCTGCCTCCTGACTTGAAACGCTATCATGTTTGATTCCGTTGTGTTTATCTGATATGTATCTGATACGATGCCCATGTGATCACTTCTGAGTCTGCATGTACGGCACGAGGATATGTTTCTATGTTAATCCTAATTTAATTTTGAATTTCATAGCCCTAAATTCTAAGTAAGTAATCTCCAGAATAGGTGATTGTTTTGTACCTGTAGGTTGATTCTGTCCTTGCCACCTTTCAACGCAGGGCATGTTTGGAATTCTTCAACAGCCCCACGGCCCTGTCGATCCTTCAGGCCGTTGGACTGAGTGCGATGCCGACGCGGAGCAATGTGGAGACTCAAAATGCCCAAGGATGACGATCCTCTCGGCCCCAGATTATTTATTAAATTACTTACATAGGGTGTCCATTGTGGTAATTCTGAGGCGCCGCCAAAATAGGTAGGTATATGATATCCTGGGACTGAACCATGCATACCTAATGCCGCCTCCCGGACTTAGCTAATGGTTTAATGCAAGCCCCCCACTTAGTTAAGCGGTTGGGTATTTTATTCATTTATGCTCCATTCAAAAATGCATATTGGTCCACCACGGGTTCTTCGGTTGCCGAATAATGCTTGTGAAATCGGGAATACGAAGTAATTTTCGAGACATGACTCGGGTACTCTGGTGCCTTCTGTGTACACAACTCAATAATCCCTTAGTCATGTTATCGAGTCAGTCTTAAGATACTGGGTGTCGCCAGTAGACGCTCATTTCTAGGCTCCAATGGTTTTGGTGACACGGAGTATGCTTGGCTCTACACAAGTGCCAAGGGCCAAGCACCCTATAACCTTTGAGCTCGCAATCTATTCCTGTACAGGCTGGAACCAGCATCACACAGTGTGGGCCGCAGCTGGATGCCTAAACAGGCGGTGTCGAGACAGGCCCGATCAGGCCACAGTGCATCGCCCCCAATTCGATGTATCTACGTATCCTCGACAGATACTCCGTACCCTAGGGGTCTTGTGGGGACAGGGAAGAAGGAAAAAAGGGAAACCTGCATAACTGAAATGTAGTTGCCTACGCTACGCGGAGATAAGCGGGGGTAATTGGCTAAGATCAATGCTCGCTTGGCAATCAATAATGCGTATTCGTTTGCATAGAATTTTCTCGGAAGCTGCGGTGTGGCTCATTTCTTTTAGCCCCATATTGAAGGTCCACTTGACCCATTAGTTCATTCGCTTGGGGTATTGGTGGATCGACGTATCCGTTCCCAGTTGGCGAATCAGCGATCAGAGATGTACGAGAGCGACCTTTTTTGCGTGAGTCTGCGCCACAGTGCATTTAATTATACATTAATTATGTCTGAAATCGATCGTGGCATAGCCGTTCATTTCCTAAATTTGCAACCTGGACATGTGCTTTGATGATCGATCTCATTGTTTGGGCCAATCGGCCCCCTTGATACAACTGGCCTGTGAAAGCCACGCGCTAGATCCAACACGAATTTTTGGGGCCATGCATCTCTGTACTACTACTTCAGCCCTGTCGGGACCATAACCAAAAACGCGATGCTCGTGCGTGAGATTCTGGGGGCGCTACTCTACTAGGAAACCGATTCGATTCCGACCGGGATTGACATCACCAGATCCACCAGTTCTCCACCATGAAGCCATGATTCGCTTACCTCCCGAACCACTACTGCAATGAACATGCCGAGCAATAGCTCCAAATATCGGGGCTCGGCTGGTCATCCGGCTTCCCCGGAGCATAAATAAACCCAGTCACCCCTAGTTGCCCCCCTCCTTGGCGATCACTGCATCACCAAATTTACTCCCTGCTCTCTGTGTGAAAGTGAGCTTGCTGAGGTCTCACAATGAAATTTTCTACATTGATCGGCTCTCTGGCGCTGGGCGCCCTGCCTGGTACGTCTCCGCCTTCCCGCGGCTTGCAGCATATCAGCTGTGAAGGTCCAGTCATCATACCACCACATTGCGAACTAACGCCCCTTTCTAGCTGTCAATGCGGCCCCAGGCTCAGAATTCGAACGCGACAGCGCCGCGGTCGTAGCGGACGTTATTCGTCGCGCTCTTCCTAATGCTCCTAATGGATATACGCCGACAAATGTCACCTGTCCGTCCACACGGCCAAGTATTCGCAGTGCCGCGAAGCTCTCTACAAATGAGACTTCCTGGCTTGAGACCCGTCGCAACAAGACCATTACGCCTATGAAGGAATTCTTCAACCATGTCTCTGTCGGCGACTTCGATGTCGGTGCATACATCGACAAGCACTCCTCGAACGTGTCGAATCTCCCCAACATTGCTATCGCGGCGTCTGGTGGTGGTTATCGTGCTATGTTGAACGGCGCGGGTGGTATCAAGGCGTTTGATAGCCGCGTGAAAAACTCCACAGCTGCCGGTCATCTGGGTGGTCTGCTGCAGTCAGCCACTTACGTTGCTGGTCTGAGTGGTGGTAGTTGGTTGGTTGGTTCGATCTATATCAACAACTTCACGTCCGTCGCAGACCTGCAGACCTACTCGGACGGTGAACCGTGGCAGCTTGGGAACAGCATCTTTAAGGGCCCAGACACCGGTGGCCTTCAGCTGCTGGATACGGCGGAGTACTTCACTGATTTAGCAGAGGCTGTTGAGGATAAGCAGAAGGCCGGTTATGATACCTCGCTCACCGATGTTTGGTACGTATTACTCCATTATCTGAATTTCGATTTTAAGGGAAAATTTGGAGCCCGAAATTAATATTCTTTTGCAGGGGCCGTGCTCTGGCTTTCCAGATGTTCAATGCCAGTAAAGGAGGAATTGACTACACCTGGTCATCCATTGCTAAGACTCAGGACTTTATTGACGGTAACTACCCAATGCCATTGGTTGTTGCCGATAGCCGTACCACAGGCGAAATCATTGCTTCTACGTACTCGACGGTGTTTGAATTCAACCCTTGGGAGTTTGGTACCTTCGACCCGACTATTTATGCTTTTGCCCCTCTCGAGTACCTCGGTTCCCGCTTCGAGAATGGCTCACTCGCCAGCAACGAGACCTGTGTGCGTGGATTCGATAACGCCGGCTTCATTATTGGATCATCTTCCACCCTCTTCAACGAGGCCATCACTGAACTGGGCAGTAACTCGTCCACGATTACAACATTTGCAGATGATATTCTCAAGAACCTTTTTGCCAAGTTTGACAGCTCAGACAACGATATCGCTGCCTATGAGCCTAACCCATTCTACGGCTATAACGACGACTCCTTGGCCAGCACAACGGAATTGGATATTGTCGACGGTGGCGAGGATGGTCAAAATGTTCCTTTGCACCCACTTATCCAACCCGAGCGCGCAGTCGATATTATTTTCGCTATCGACTCCTCCGCCGATACCGATTACTACTGGCCCAATGGAACCTCTCTCGTGGCCACCTATGAGCGTAGCCTGAACGTCACCGGCATTGGAAACGGCACCGCCTTCCCATCCATTCCCGACCAAAACACCTTCATCAACCTGGGTTTGAACACCCGCCCGACTTTCTTCGGCTGCAACAGCTCGAACATTACCGGCACCGCCCCTATTGTTGTCTATCTCGCCAACGCCCCTTACTCCTCGCAGTCCAACACCTCGACCTACCAGATGACCTACGAGGACGGGCAGCGTGACAACATCATCACCAACGGCTACGAAGTCGTTACTATGGGTAACGGTACCCTCGACGGCAACTTCACTGCTTGCGTTGGTTGTGCTATTTTGAGCCGCTCTTTCGAGCGCACTGGTACTACCCTCCCCGATATCTGTACCCAGTGCTTCACAGACTACTGCTGGAATGGTACCACCAACTCGACCACGCCTAACACATATGCCCCGGTGGATATTCTATCATCCTCGGATGCTGTCTCTTTCATGACTCCCACCGTGCTGTCTGCCTTTGCTGCGGTCACCGCGGCTTTCTTCGCCATGGTATAGACGAGGACTAGGTGCATTTCGTTGGAAATTTTGACATTTTCTTTTTATGTTCTCGTTCCTTCCAGATTCTATGATCTTGCCACTTATTGCGCCACGATGTACGAGTATTAGAGCTCCATGATCTGTGAGGCTCAGGCGCCTTTGTTATGGTGCCCGCGATGTACTCAGCAGTGACATATACCCATAAATAAATTCCCATGGACATCCCTCATGCCAATAGCGTACTCTACTTGGCTAAAGAAATGCCAGTGTCCGCGGAACAATTCATGTAGAAGCCAAGTATCCGAAAAGAGATTGATTCATAATGTATTAGCCAGAGCTCATATATACTCCGCATTCATCCCAGCCATTCGACCGTATCATCAGAGCTTCCTATACCCATACATCTATCAATCATCACTTCGTGTCTGATGCCGATTATGTAGAAGATTTGAAACAAGACCATTAATTAAAATCATGCTCCCACTTTCTCGGGATGATCCACGGGTAAGACATCTGCGAGAGTCTCATCAGTTCCGGCAAGATCATCTTCCACATCAACATGATCCCGAATCTTCAAGAAGATAACAGGAGCAGCGAAAACGAGCGACACAGCGAGAAGAACCCAGTTGCTGATGAATTCCTTCTCGTAGGAGAGTTTGCGTGCATCGAGGTTGTTAACGATGGCAGCACCCACGGATTGGATACCCTTGTAGAAGCCGACATAGTTCGCCGAACGACGGCCGGAGTTCGAGAGAGCACCCATAAACCTAGATATTCGTGTTAGTCTCAAGACATAGATAATAACGAGACGTGTTCTTACCAATAGATACTAGCCTGCCATGCGGCATCGTAGAATCCATAGAAGATATACAAGAACATCGGACCGACGTATCCATTTGTAGACCAATCAGTCGGCTTGAAGTCCGTGGCACCCACGGTCGCCCTGGTATAGGTCTTTGCATAAACATAACCACCACCCCAGATAGCCATAGTGAGCACGAAAAGCACTGCCCACGTCACCTTGGCTCGGAGAGAGCGCTTCACGCTCTGAACATCGAGGAGTGCACCCCAGATCGCAGCGGCACAAATCTGAGCCAGGTAGTAGAGCAGATTGTTCAGCGCCTTCGTACGCGTATCGAAATGCGCACTGTTCATGCCGTTCTGCTGGTAGACGTAGAACCAGTTGGAAGAGAAGAACATGGGGAACAGGAGGATGACAAAGGGTTCGAAGCGGAGGGTCTCCCAGAGTCCGAGTAGTTCAGATTGCCAGCTTGGGTTCTTCATTAGAATGACGCGGGTGCCGTCTGGTCGGACGATGTCGTTTGCGTTGCAAAGGCAGAGGGCGAGGACGGCGCCGATGAACATTAGGACAATGAAGCCGATGTATGTTCCTGGTGAGACGGTGGAGTTGGTTTTGATGTTGATATTTTGGCCGAGGGGGATCTATGAAGAAACCCTAGTTAGAGAAGGGTCATACAACCTAGAGAATAGGTTTTGGGTCGCGAAGAACATACCAAGCTGCCAATCACGGCACCCATGTTGAAAATTCCCCAGAACCAGGCGAAGTATGTTCCCTTCTTATCCTCGGACGGGTAGGAAATCATGATCGTTCCTTGTGCGGTCCAAAGAAGACCAGCACAGATACCGAGCCAAGCGCCAGCGAAAAGATTGAATCCTTCCACATTGGCGTATAGGGAGACTAGCAGACTGATTGCGTAGAGGCAATATCCGGTGCCTCCAAATGCAAGAGTCCATTTAACGCCAAGCCTGTTGATGAATGTACCGCCGAAGATACCGAAGACTGCGAATGTACTATAAAGAGCAGTGTTCTGTTTCAAATGTTAGTAAATGTTACGTAGCTTCGCGACCATAACGCAACAATTGGAAATAGTCTAGCTTCATTACTCACCATGTTGTCGGCCAAAGTCGCATCAGTCTTTCCACCACCACCCATTCCACCGAGCGCATTGAACATACCCGGGCACATGAAGCACACGAACGAGACCATCACCAGCTGGACTCTAGGCGACGCATACCAGGGGATATTGAGGCCGAATACCCGACGTTGTCTGTACATCCAGCCCTGCGGCAGATCAGGGGTGTGGGCGCCTTGATCTTGGTCATTGTGTTCATGAGGAGCAGCCACCTCATCAACACCAAAATGTTTGTTTTCTGTAGCCATGATGCTCGCCTCAATACAACCTCTAACGAAAGGAACAAAAAAAGAGGCAGAAGGAAGAGGGGGCACGAGAGCTTTAAAAACGAACTTTTCTCAATCTTGTCTTAGTCCTTGTCTAGTCCAGCAGGGTCAACCTATTGGCCAATCAGAGCTTCAGAATGGCGGAAAGTCTAATTTCTGCCGGTCCCGAGGGAGCTGATAAGCCGTAAGCTGGTTCAAATCCTAATTATAGGCAATTAATTGGTCGCCTGATTCATCGTTGGGGAAGGGAACATTGGCGGTGTCCACCCAGACACAAGCTTCCGCTCTTTAGTCTCTTAGTGAATGGCGTTCAGGGATGTAACTTCATGAACCGAGTGGGGTCGTGCGCACTCACATGGCAAAGAGTGCGGGGGTGGGAACAGGGCTTGGTTTCCGGTCGGTAGGGAAAGGTTATTGGCTGGTACGGACGCTTTGGTAGTGAAACCCGATGTAACACTGCCAGGAAGATTGCATCAATTTCATGTCATGTTTTGATCGGGCTTGAAGAACGGTATCATTTCGACGTGGCCAGTAAGCGATACAATCTTCGCTGAAAGGATCTGGGGCCGATAAGCCGATGTTACACCATCTCATATATTGAGGTGATAATGTGCTTATCTGTGCGGGGCCTAGTGTTACAGTGCTTACGGAGACGGTGTGACCGTGGACCTACCTGGGGTCGTTATCAGACCTCTTCACTTCAATGGAACACATGGTTTTGGATCGGAATACTTGCAGTCAGCGGGTATCTGCAGTGGCAAGGTTCTCCTCCTTAGCGCCTCGAGCCTGGACCAGGTCTCAAACCTTGCACGATCTATCAGATGCTGGGCTTGATTTACGATCCAAGGCCTATTTTTGTGCAATTTGACTTGGTCGCCTTAGAAAAAAAAAATTTGAGCAGATCCGGAGTTTTAATCTTGCGAGAGTTCTGGGCATTCAATGTTTTGAAAAACTGCAGGAACTTTTGCCCACCGGGGTGAACTAATAATTCAACCTGGGGTATTTGTGGTGTACATATATATACCTATGTTCATGGACATGTTGACAACTGGACACACGGAATTGCATCCAGATGAGTCGACGGGATGAATGTTATGAGGGAGCGGGGGAAACACAAGTTAGGTTAAGCAAGGTACCACCTAAGTAAGTGTCAAATCAATTGGCCTAGCAATTATTGATTATAGAGGCTTCAAGGGTTGTTTATTGCAGAGTATAGTGATGATCCGTCTCCGCTGGGTCCATCGCAACCGGGTTGTTGGTTTATCAGGTGACCGGTTACCATGGTAACCGCGCGGGTCAACCCAGCTTCGTCCAAACACGCTCCACCTGGGCACCACAATCTATTTTGCCTTGCAGCTTAATGCATTCCGGACATTACCCGCGACCCGCGACCACTTGACGCAGACCCGCCATGAGTGCAAGGTGGTGCCGACATCCTTAGCCGACGATATCAATACCATTTCGACACGCGACCGGACTTTCGATCAGACCACAACATCTTCACCATGGCACGCGCGGCCATCCTCCCACCGTCCCCCGTCAAACGGGGCGCTCGGGCAGCGCCTCGCACGGCATTGAGCAAAACGGCCAAAGCAAAGACTACCGAGGTCAAGACACGAGCTCCCGTCACGACAGCTTATGATTCGGACGACACAGATGACGAACTGGGAATGATGATGAAGGAGCCAGAGCAGGTCGCTCGCCCGCGAGGTAGACCTGCTGGACGTTCAGCGACCAGAGCCACTGCCGCGTCTCGAGGCAGGAACGTGACTCCGGCCTCTGCGCCCGAGGAATCCAATGACCAAGCTGCTAGCAAGGCCGAGCCCAAGAAACGCGTTGGAAGACCGAGAAAGACGCCAGCCGCAGAGCCCGCCACCACGGTTGAGACTGCTCCCAAGACCCGCGGACGACCAAAGGCGGACACAACGAAGACCGCTACGGCGACGCGTAAGACAACCCGAGCAGTGGCTGAGGCGGAAGCACCTGTTGAAGCTGCAGGCCCGAAGAACATTTTCATTTCGACAAATTCAACAAACATGCGTTCGAACCTATTGCGTGGTCCTGCGAAGAAGAAGACCGTCACCTTTGAAGACGTATCGGATTCCGAATCGGAGGACTTCGAGAAGCCCGCAGCGCCTGCCGTTGGACGCAAGAAGGCTCCCGCAAAGGGGGCTGCTGGTAAGGCTGGTCTCAAGGCTACACCAGTTCGCAAAAATGCTACAGGAACCGCCCGTGGGCGCAAGCCTGCGGCAGCTAAGAAAAATGCAACAAAACCCCTTTCACCCAAGAAAGATAAACAGGTGGCCAAGTCACTTTCCGCTTATGCTAGCTCTGATGGTGAAGATGATGAATTGAGCGCCGTCAAGAACGATATCAATAGCCCGGTCAAGCTCATTATTCATTCCCCTATCAAGCATGCCTCAGAACTCGCCGGCCTGAGCTCTCCTGTGCGCAAAATCAATTTCACCCCTAAGAAAGCTTCGAGCCTGATTGACGAGAATGGCGAACCGAAGCTCCCAACACCAAAACACGGATCAACAAACACTGGTTTAAGCTCACCAGTCCGAAGAATCAATTTCACTCCCAACCGCAGCCAACAGGCCATCACCGACAATGGCCACTTGGCGCTGCCCCCCGGAAAGGCTATTGACTTTAGCGACTCGGTGTTCATGTCCAGCCCCGCTAGACGACCAGAGCAATCGTCACCCTTCCGATTCTCATTCAGAGACTCACATAACCACGGTTCTCTATTCCGAGATGACTCGAATGCTACGCCTGCCTTTGACCTTTCACATGGACCATCATCACCCTTAAAGATGTCCCCAAGAAAGGGTCATTTGGGTGCCTCGTTTTCTCAATTGCCAGCTAAAACTACGACTCCATCGTTCCAAGCTCGCTCCTCCTTCATTCAAAGTCCCGCCAAGAGAATCCCGTCCCCCTTCAAAGGCTCTATTTTCTCTGCCACATCTTCCGTGAACGAGTCAGCCACACCATCTGGCGACAACACCCTCAACAAATCTCTATTCGGATCCATCAACAAGCGCCTGTCTTCCCACCAGGAGGAAGATGAGACGGCTGCGGACGAGGATCTTGAAATGGTGGAGGAAGTTGCTCGCGATATCTTTGGTATTGAGTTGCAGTCTTCCAGCAGAACACCCACTCAATCCCCCTCACCACAACAAGTTCTAGAGACTGAGGAAGTGCCTGAAGCCCCTACAGCTGGAGAGAATGCTGCTGCTGCTGTGATGAATGACCTGGAAGAGACGGATATTGATGAGAAGATCGAAGAGCTGCAAGAGGAAATTCGCCGTGAGCCAGATGACTTCGGAACGTTCTGCTTCAATACCATGGAAAATCTACAGGAACCGTTCAGAAATCATCCTATGGAGGACGTTACTGGGTCTGACGTGTATTTCGACGATGTCGATTCTGTCGACCAAGTGGATGAGAGCGACGGGGATGACGAACTGGAGACCGATTTTGTGATACAATCTACCGAGCCCGCCGATGAGCCGGCCCTCTCTTCACCAGGATCTGAAGTTGAGCACTCGATGCACGGTAGTCCCTCAGAGTCACTGCTTGATTTGGCTACCTTTGAGGAAACTGCTCTCCAAGAGCCGGAATCCCCCACGCCTGTTCGAGTGATCCATGAAATTGAGGATTTCGAAGAAGACGAACAAGAAGAAGAACAAGAAGAAGAAGAACAGGAAGAAGAACAAGAACAAGACGAAGAAGAAGCGCAGGATGATCGTGACGAAGTTGCCAGCGTTATTCGCCACTCATTTGACGAACAAGAGCCCGAGAGCGAAGAGGATGAGTTGGTTGATGATGAGCAGACTCTTGCCCCATCCGAAGCTCCTGTTGTAGCCATGCCACAACCTCAATCGCCGTACGAAATGAAGGACCGTGAAGAAAGTCCACTTTCAAGGATGGGATCCGTCACTCCACGGGCACTGACTCCATTGGCGGGCGAGGCTACTCCTTTGTCCCTGCGAGGAAGTGCCAAGCCTCACAGCCGACTGTTCGATATCAACAACATTGATGAGCGTATGGATGTAATGAACAATCCCGAAGAAACAACTCAACTCGACATTCATACTCCCGCTCCACCAAGCCTCTCTGGCACCCCGAGTGTCAGAAGCCGGCGGAGTTCTGGGTTCAATGTTAAACTGGGCTTTACGCCATTGGCAAGCAAGCTCGGCCGCTGGGAAACCAACACTCCATCCCAGGAAAGATCAGCACGTCCCCGTCGACGAGGCGTGTTTTCTCTTGTTGGCCCGCTGGAGCGATCTGCTGAGACCCACATTCCGGACGAAGGCGATGTTTCTTACCCTGATCTCTCGCGTCCCTCTCTTGCAAATACACCGCGTCTCTTCTCAGAGCTGCCTCTCCAGGACTACAACGATGATGCCTGCTTGACACCCGGGTCCAACTCGCCTGCAAAGTTCTCTTCAGCCCGCGAGAACCATGGTATGGTCGATTCACCCAGCGGAAGCGATATTTTTGAAGACCTGCAGCCCGTCATCCCTGAACACCTTCGACCTCGCGAGAGCCTACCCCACGAGCCAACTGAAGATCAAGAACAGGACGAATCGGAGGAGGACAAAGAAAACTTTCCAGCCCCTTGCCCCTTGCCAGCCACCCCGATGAAAGCGGCACCAGAGCACCTACGCACCTTCCACACGGTGTCAAAGGTGCCTTTGAAAGCCGAGGGAGAGGTTTCCCCTTTGAAGATACCTCGCAAGCGTGGTCATTCACTATCACACACCTCGCCCATCCGCTCATCACCGCGGATTCGCAACTCTACCTTCCCCTCTCGCACCGACAGCGTTCCTACCTTTTCGCCCAGAAAGGAGGTACAGGTTCCCCGGAGCCCCAGCCCCAAGCGTCGTTGCAGCGAATCTCGACGATCTAGCTCGAGGGTTTCATCTATGGCACCGATCAGAAGTCCCTCTGTCGCTAGCAGCGCCGGCAAGTCTCCTCGCCGCAAGGCCAGCCTCAAAAAGCTAGCCCTTCGCGGTGCAGTGGTATACGTCGATGTTCACACCACCGAAGGTGAAGACGCCTCCGGTATCTTCATTGAGCTTTTGCAGCAGATGGGAGCCCGTTGCTTCAAGTCATGGTCTTGGAACCCCAGGGCTAGCATGTCCCCTGTTGATGGAGTAGACCCGGTAGCCAAGGTTGGTATCACTCACGTCGTCTACAAGGATGGCGGTCTGCGGACCCTGGAGAAGGTCAAGCAAGCTGCCGGCCTTGTCAAATGCGTGGGCGTTGGCTGGGTTCTCGAGTAAGTTATGACTCAACGTTTTTTCTTTATTTTGATGTACTAACCCTGTCACCTAGCTGCGAGAGAGAAGGTAAATGGGTTGACGAGACTCCATACGCCATCGACCGCTCCATCATCCCCCGAGGTGGTGCCAAACGACGTAAAAGCATGGAGCCCCGTGCCTTGAGTAACGTCAATGGTACCCTCGTGCGTGTCGCCGAGCCTTCCACCCCCTCTGCTAGCGGTCGTCGCTGCGGCGCTGACCGGGGCGCCATCGATGGGTTCCGCAAGATCACACCCCCAACTCCTGTTGTTGAACCATCTACACCGACTCAGCAGTCTTCTTCCTATCGCTCCCACGTCCCGCAGACACCGGGCTACAACTTTTCCAACCTGGATGCTATTGGCATGTCCCCAGCCACCCCTTACTTCCTCTCAAACCGCACACAGCTGGTCCAGCAATCGTGCCCGCCCAAGCAGAGTGGTCGTGGCTTGTTCCCGGAGAGTAAGCCAGCATTGACCTTTGAGGAAGAAGACGACCAAGACTCTAGACGTCAGCAACGCGCTCGCATGGAGGCTGCGCGGCGTAAGAGCCATTTCTACAAACCTGCTGTTGCAAGCCCGCTTGCACGATGATTTATTCTTTCATGAACCTTTGTAAATACCATTTTGTCTCCGCTGTAAATATGGGGCATTTTCTTTGATGGGCGTTCTTGCTTTACTTTATTCTGCTTTGAGATCGTTGTGAGATGCTGGATTTTCGCTTCTTGCATTTCTCAAATACCAATGGATCTTTTCATTATTCTTTTGAAACATTAAGAACACACTACGTAGGCATATTGATGGAATTGCGGGCAACGCTAGGATTCCCTTATGTGCATGGGTGTCGATAGCAGCACGAATAACTTCTTTTGGCATCCGAATTCACACGACTTCCTCGCTTGCACATTCATCATTTCTGTCAGCCTCCACTGTCGCATCCTCAGCGGCTCAAACTATCTAGAAATATCTACCATGAGCGCTTCTCGCTCGCTGCCGATAATCGGCATCCAGTTGCACTCTTTCTTCCAATGAGAAATCTCCCATTGCCATTGAATCACTGGAGAGATTTTGCCTGTTGGCACGTTTCAAAGGTCGAAAACACCAGACGCCGTCCATAAGGCTTTCACGAAAGGGCCAGCCACGGTCTTCATTTAATTGTCAATCTTGTACTTGCGGAGAGAGCAAGCGCGAATCTGTTGATCCATTTGAACTAGCAAGACAATCTTGGTGGCTACCTGTAAACGCATAACTTGTACAAGGGAAGGACAATGGGTGCACACACGGATCCGTAGAAGCAGGAAAGGGGATTGCATCTATAAGCAGAGAATTTACTTGATGAGAAGAGGAAAAAAAGGAAGCAGGTGAGAAGGGAGGGTGAGAAGCTCTTCCTTTCTAGTTTTCCCTCTAATCTCGCATTGGTCCCGTACTCTCATTCATTCACCATTTGACATGGCATTTCGATAGCATTAAATCCTGCACCTACGTAGTTTGCTTAAGGTAAGTGAGATAGAAGTAAGATAATAAAAAGAATTAGGTATGAAGAGAAGGTATGAAGCTTCTCCCCTCTACTTCGCCTCTAATGCCGTGTGGAGCGTTATAATTAACCACCATATCAATGGTGCTAGGTAAGGCGTAGTATTCGAAATTAATAGGTAGTGATATTGTCAAGTGCATACCCAGACACCTACCTAGTACCTATACCTCTTCGCCACTTAATGGCAGTAATTAGCCAGTATTCCTAAGATTATTTAAAGAAGGATGCCTGGTGTTAAACGAAATCCATGTAATGGATTATTTTTTGATCAACTGCTGGCACTGAACACTATCAAGAATGAACATAGTGCTATATAAATTTTAGAATTCTTCCACATTTTGAATCAAAGGAGACACTGAAGCCGAAATGGCATTTTTGCACAAACCCGAGACGCCCTTTACTATCCCCGGTCACGAATTAGGCTAGACCACTTAGTCCTCTTCTTCCTCCCGGTAGAACCCAGCAACAAGGAAAGCAAGCTCAAGCGCCTGCTTCTCATTCAAACGAGGATCACAGAAAGTAGTGTATCGCTCTCCAAGTCCATCTTCCGTCAACCCAGCTGCACCACCCACACACTCCGTAACAGCCTCACCGGTCAACTCAAGATGCATACCACCAAGGAACGACCCAGCGGCACGATGGATCTCCAATGCCTGCCGCAGCTCCGCGAGAATATCAGTAAAATGTCTAGTCTTGACACCCGATGGCGTGGCCTGTGTATTGCCATGCATGGGGTCACATTGCCAGACGGGAATATGACCAGACGCCTGCACAGCAGCGATATGGCCAGGCAGGAACTGGGCGATCTTGCCAGCACCGTAGCGCGAGATCAGCGTGACTTTACCAATTTCTTTGGTTGGGTTCACAACGTCTAAGAGCCGGACTAGATCATCCGCCGCCATGCTGGGCCCAATCTTGATACCAACTGGATTGGCGATCCCACGGAAGAATTCTACGTGAGCTCCGTCCAGCTGGCGGGTTCGGTCGCCGATCCACAGGAAATGAGCGGAGGTCGCGTAAAAGCTGGATGTTGTCTGATGAGCGGCTGCCCCGGTGTGCCTTCGTTCAACGGGGTTGCGTAGAAGCCGGGTGAGTGTCTGCTCGTATTCTAGAGATAGACCTTCGTGGCTGGTGAAGATGTCGGCTGTCTCAACGCCGCGGTCTTTGTCGATACCGACTGTGCGCATGAAGCGCAGTGCATCCTTGACGGCGCTCACGATCTTGCTGTATTGCTCTTTGATTGAGGGGGTGATGACGTGACCGAGACCCCAGTCTAACGGGGAGTGCAGGTCAGCTAAGCCTGAGGACAACGAGGCGCGGAGGTAGTTAAGTGTTGCTGCAGAGTGGAAGTATGCTGAGACCAGGCGGGATGGGTCGGGTTGTCTAGATGCGGCATCTGCCTCGAAGCCATTGATATTGTCACCCCGGAAGGAGGGCATTTCCACTCCATTGATAACCTCTGTAGGGCTTGAACGTGGCCTGCAAGTGATGATTTGTTAGCTGGCACAGAAAATGGTTATTTAGATTCTAACGTACTTTGCAAACTGGCCAGCAATTCGAGCAATCCGGATGACGGGTTTATTAGCTCCTGTGTTGATGTTAGTACCTGGCTTTTTAGAGCCATTTAGAGTGGCTTTACATACCCCAGATAAGAATTAGACTCATTTGTAACAGCAGCTTGACTTTGGCCTCGATCATGTCCTGGTTGCAGTAGTCAAACAACTCCGCACAGTCGCCTGCGGATATCTCAATCAGACATGCACATAATCAGGACAGATTTGATCACATACCTCCCTGCAAGACAAATGCTTTTCCCATAGCAACATTCCTCAAGCTAGCCTTAAGATTGTTGATCTTTATTCATGTCAGTGTTCGAATCATTGAGCAATGACCGAAGCATTGTACGTACTTCTTGGGTGGTGACTAGCGGTGGGAGCTTCTGCAACTTCTCCAGCGCATCCTGAACACCCTTTGTATCTTCGTAGACCACATCTTGTTTAATGGGCTTGGTAGTCCACGCTATAATTGGTTAGCTAAAAGTCACATTTGATGCAAAAATACAGCGACCAAGGAAGAATGATCACATACAACTAGGGGTCCAATCCGTCATAATGCCGGGATGACCGATAACCCCACCTAACGAATGTGGGACAGGGACAATAAGCGGAGAAAACAGCGAGGTGAAACAACGCTCTGATAAGCTCGGAGACCAATGAATCCGGAGGCGAGATTTTCCAGGGGATTGAGCGTCACGATTGAGCGTCTCGTCAGCAAATCAAAAACAATAAAGAACAGAAAAAAGCCAAACGCAAATAACGTAACCTTAAGCAAATGCGCTTATTCACGGAACCCGGTGAGTCAGATTTATGCCTTGTTACACAGGCAACAACTTATGTCATTCGTTATCGTATCTCCGCTTATCAGCGAAGCTGGACCACCAACAACACTACTTTACTCTCAGCTTGGTATAGCTCCACAATTGTCTATCACCATGTCCGACCCCATTCCGTCTGCAAGTGCAGACCACGAAGGACTGGAACACCCACATCCAGTCAATGCCGAAGACCGAAAAGCCGCCGCTGCACTCTCCTCCCTCCATACAAATGAAATCGGCGCCACCGCTAGCCCCACCCGGGGTCCATCTAGTGCAGACCAGGAAGCTTTGGGTAAGGCTATGAGTCGGCTTGAGATTGCTTCAGGACATAGTACGGGAAAGAAGCAACCCGGAGAGACTTTGGACAATGGGGTAGAAGTGAAAAAGAAGGCGGTCAAGATTTCGGCGGCGGATGTCACATTTTTGGTATGTTGTAGGACTTGGGGTTTGTCTTTCGAGCTGGACTGATATATTTCTTTAGGTGGATCAGTTAGACTTGTCCAAGAACAAGGCGACGGAGCTGCTGAAGGCTAGTGAAGGGGATGTGACTCATGCTTTGAGAGCTTTTATCACGCCTTCTTTCTAAAAAGTATGGTGACTAGTACTTCGAGGTAAAGGAAAAAACCCATGAATCGGGGGAGAAAAAGAAGAAAATATTTTTTTGTCTCAACATGACACCTTATGAATACATGATTAGCTGATGAACGGAAATGAATACATGGAGCAAGCGTTCTGCGGCCAGCTTTACACTTGAGTATTTTTATATGCGTAGATCGACTGAAATGGGCAAGGGAGAAAAACAACTCTCAAAGGCCTAATGGCGGTAATTTTGGATTTAAAAAAGCTTTGTCGATATTCACGTGGTATTTATACAAGTAGCCAAATAGTAAAGTCTTCGAATGGGCACCCGAGATAACTAGCTGTCTCATTTGTATCATCAATCATCATGTGTATGTCCTCTACCCCAGAAAACTGGTCGTAGCAAAAAGCAATGTCTAAACTTTCAACAGTATCTCAAAATCATTTCCCGCGATTTGCAGGATATCATCATCGCTCCTCTCCTTCCTCCACCTCGTCTACAACAGGCTTGGGCCGTTCAATCCCCTTGCCCTCATATATGGTCCAAAGCACCATATATCCGATCAAAGCTTCCGCGGCCAAGGCCCACCAGATAGCTCCTACCATGTTGTGCATAAGACCCAGGCCAAGACCCCATCCGCCGAGAAGCGGGCCCAAGGTACGGGCAGCGCTAGAGATACTTTGCGCGATACCATGCACCGTACCGAGAATAGTCGAGTCGGTAACACAGTTATTAACAAGAATAATGGCAGCAGGGAGCACAAATGTGCGAGAAATGACCTGCAAAGACACCACAAAGGTAAAGGACGGCCAGACGATGTAGGGAACACGGGGCAGAACGACAAGGAAAGGCATTAATATGTACGCAACGGGGGAAAGCGGAAGGAAAGCACGGAACGAGGTGAGCGTTCCCAGCTTTCCTTGGATGCGAGGGTATAAGAATATTTGCAGGGGGAGACCGATGAAGCCGATGATTGCAGTGGCAAGGCCTACTCGGGCAGAAGGCAGACCCAGTCCTCCACTGAAGTGGAAGAAACCTGTGCGGGAGTCCTCCGGGGCACGGGGAGTGGGTAGGAACACGAAGGTCATAGAGTTGAAGGCACTGGTATGGAATGCGAGCAGGAAATGGGTCAGGAGAGTCAAGACCACATTGCGTGTGAAGATTTGTCGGAACCCTGCCCGTTTGCGTGGAACCGGAGGTGGCTGCGAGCGTGCACGGACTGGACTCGATGGTGCTGACATCTCTGTGTTTTCATCCATATACATGGAGGCATCTTGGCCAGAGCGGGTAAGGGGACTGTAGTGTAAGGGGCGCCTGGTAAAAGCGCGGACTATTCTCTTTCCGAGTTCGCGGCCCCAATCTCTGCGGTGACGTGCAATTTCATGGGACTATTCTTTGATTAGCATGTGTCATATAGTATGCTTGGAAACACCACATACCTCGTCGAGACCAAAGAAAATCGCAAGCGACGACATGAAAATGAAACAAGCACTCAATAGATTTGGCAAGGCATAAGGCCAATGCTTCATCCACCATACGCCATTTTCACCCCCAAACAAGGAACCAGGGCCAAAAAGCCAAGGCAAACTCTGGACAGGATCGGCCAATGTTCCTCCTAAAACGGGACCGATGATGACGCCAATGTTGAAGCACATTGGAAGAAGCAGAAATGCCCGTGATTGGTACCTGATCGACATGTTAATATCGAAGTGATTAGCTAGAAGGCGGAAAAACCTACTTTTTCTCCACAATAATCTCGGAGATCATCGTGCGCATAACACCCTGATTGCTGTTCAACATACCACCCAGTGTGCGGAATATAATCGCAGTGGTAAATGACCGGGAAAAGCCAAATCCAAGTGCAGAGATACAAGTGCCAAATAGACCGATCAAGAGAACTCTCTTTCGGCCCATCCACTCTGCATCGGCCAGCCGACCCCACCATACAGCAGTGAGGAACTGAGCAGCGGTGAAGCTACCCTGTAGCATACCAGCCTGCGCTGAGATAGTCGAGTCTGGCAACGATGGGTCAAACGATTTGAGCTGGTAGAACATGTATGCCTGCAGCGAGGTCTGGGTGAGCGGCTCAGACAACCGTGCCAGTGTCAAAATAGCCAACTGGCCTTTCTTGGGCAGCGAGCTCCATGTCACCGGTTTTTCTTCCGCTACCTCTTGTTCTGGGCCGGGAAGGGTGACATGGTTTGTATCGCTTTCATCGATCGATGGGAAGCGGCGGTGGTTTGTGAGAATCGGGGCTGGTGGAGAGCGTCGAATACTCTGATTGTCAAGAAACGGTGTCACGTTCGTTTCATCGTGATCGCTATCACTGTCACTATCACTGGGTATATCTGTTGACAGCTCAATGTGGTGCGAGGACCGAATGACGTCTGTATGGTTGGGGTGGGATTGGCCCACGGGCTCGGGTGGAGGATGCCCCATCAGCCAAGACCTGGGGGGAGGGGGGCACGCGAGCCGGTGTAACGATGTAAAACGCCGAGTGTGCAGTTGATAGGATAAGTGTAGATCACACTACGCCGTTCAAGAAGATCTCTCTAGTTGTAAACGGTTTGGTACGTAGAAGGCTGCTATGGAAAAGAGCAAAAATCCATGCACAGAATACGAAGAAATTTCCCACTCTGACACCATAACTGGCCCACCCGATGCCGGATATAGTGCCGACTTAACCGCCGGAGGATATTCTCCTAACCAACCCATAGACTTTAAGTATCATATGTGCACTTAAATATATGCAGGCTTTGTGTGAGTCAGTGAACGATTCAGAGATACGTTATTAGTATGTATCCAATAGGTTAATAAAAACGAATGAACAGGAGCAAAAAAGCGATGTGCGCCGACCGGGATTCGAACCCGGGCCGCGACCTGAACTCATATTCAGAATGGGAGGGACGCATCGTAACCACTTGACCATCGGCGCCACTTTTACCAGTTATCCACTTTAATGTGCGCTACGACGACCCGAACAGTATCCCGAACAGGGATAGCGCACAGCGAACCACGGCTCGACATGGAGACTGCATCCTAGACTGAATTCCTTTTTTATTTATTTTTTCTTTTTTTTAAATTTTTCTTTTTTTTCTTTTTTTTTTTTTTTTTTAAATTATAACAATACTAAAAAATAGCTAACATATATTAAAAACATACTGAACCTTTGTCATAGAAAAAACAAGTCAAGGGTATTATAATTATAAGCATTTCCTCGAAACAGCGCGCTATTAGGAATAATTTCCACCAGGGTATGAGGAAACAGTCAGAACAGATAACCGAATCATGAAGTATTAAAGGCAATATGCACCCAAATGATCAAGTAGTCCTGCCCCTTTCGTCGTGCTTCGTCAGCTTAGACTGCGCGCTTTCATATATGGTCGTTGACTCCGGGCTCATTGGCCTCGAATCCTCGATATCTCCAAAATTATCTTCATTCTTGTTCCACTGCTCGAGTGGATGAGCTTCCACCCGGTGCAAAACTTCCATGAAATCGTTGGACGTGTGGGTAATGGTTTCCTGGCTGGAGGGATGCATATTATCATGCCGTGCAAGACGATCCTTCTTGTCTGGTTTCTTGAAAACTGGGCGAACAAAGTTGAGAGCTCGTGGAAGGGAGAGGGAAGGGTGGGACCCTGTCTGTGAAGAGCCGTTGCTATCTTTGCTCTGGTTGTTGGGGCCTTGTCCTCGCCGGCCTCGGTTGCTGTTATAGGAGAATGTCTTCAATCCAAAGATCTTTCGTAGCAGTGGCCACCAGCACATCAGGTTCGCAACATAGATAGCGGTGCTGGCTTCACGAATGTACCAGATTTGGTATGTAGTGGTGAGAGGGGATGCAAAGTTGAAGTATTTGTTGAGAATGGCAGCAATAATTGTAAAGAGACCTAGGCTCATCACACCAATGAGAAGAATCTTCCGGCGCCTCTTCAGTTGAGCTCTGATAAGGAGTGGGATTGGAATGGCGAACATCACTGCATCGGATGAAATATTGAATACAGCTTGAGTGATCGAATAATGTTGATAAGTGGCGCATTGCATGTTCTGTACTGGCATGGCCCAGTACTGGGAGAAGGGCCGACAATAAACAGCATAGTAGCAGACCATAATAACCACAAATCCCAGTGCCACATATAATGACAGAATCTTAATATAAAGGTTGGAGCGTAGGCTTTGGGTAAGCCTCCAATAAAAAATTAACATGCATGTCTTGACTCCCCATGTCGAGAAAAGCATGCACTGCTCCAGTCCGATGACAATTTTGCTACCGTAGATTCGATCACGGACCTCCTGTGGATCTGATAATACTTGGTCGTAATCCTTGGGGTCCATGAGATTGGTTGCGTAACGCGATGATATTTGAATCAAGACCAAGAGAGTGGTATAAATCATCTGCCAAAGTTGTCGGTAAGTCAGTCTATCGATTCATTCGTCTCCAAGGTAGCCTACTCACAAATGTTGCTGTCATCACATAGTCGTCCCCTGTATAACAGATATTCATTAATGGTCATCTC
The DNA here is from genome assembly GCA_030710325.1 of Penicillium sp. 91 TS-2023. Taxonomy (NCBI): domain Eukaryota; kingdom Fungi; phylum Ascomycota; class Eurotiomycetes; order Eurotiales; family Aspergillaceae; genus Penicillium; species Penicillium sp. 91 TS-2023. The sequence goes on along the minus strand of JARWGP010000021.1, from coordinate 4,297,363 downwards.
CATGAGCTCTTTAATTCTCGACTGACATACAGAGCAAACGTTTGATTGACCCATTTGCGATGGTCCGGGAAATCCTTGGTTAGATGAGTATAGTGCTCCTCGCAATATGAATCGTTATATTAGAGAGCGTACATTCTTCCGCCATATATCACAACGCCTATACTCCAAAAGATGACTGCTTCGACAAGCAGCTGGTGTGGAGTGGGCGATACATTCCCCATTTTGGGGGAGGGAGCGATAGTCGCTCCCTGGACAATCGACCTCAAGACCTGGGTGATTTAAAGCTCAAGTATGCCATTGGCGATGCGACAAGGAGGATATAGCTGGACAGGCCAAATGTGAAAATTTCAGCTGTCGAAATGTCGCCAGCACTGAAAACAAAACGATTGATTTTCCGAGCAGAGGTGAGTGAGATGCACTGCGCAAGCGGCGGTGGTCCGGAACGAGCACTCCGCTGCACTCGGTGAGCGATTAAGCTCAAGTGCACTGAGGAAATGAAATAAGGCCAGTCAAGGACAAGACTGCTGCGTCATGGGTCTTGGACTGCAATATGTCATGCCCAGGGCTGGGACTGAGTGACAAGCAAGGAGGAATGGGTTGGCGACGCAAGGGGGCATATCGATCTGGGTCGATGGCGGTTCGCAATGGAATGTAGATCAGTGTTGAAGATCAAGTGCACTTGGCAGCCTTCGTCACATCCCTTCGTCGTACTCGATGGGAACCAATCAATAACCACGCAGCTGGCTTATTTCACTATAGTCCAGTAACCGCCTGATTATACTGGTCGGTGTGACACGAATTAATATGCAGGATACCCTTCGACGGTCACACCACATAAAACAGAAGCATGATCGTCAAAGTTTCACTTCACTGGCACGATCGCTCCTAGTGATTTGAATTCACGGTCGCGATACTAGCGCAATGATCTGCAACTCCTCGAGGAGCAACACTGTGATTAATGACAGGTCAGATTCCGTGGATACGCAGAGGATAAGGCGTAATTCAATTGAATTGCCATCCACCTGCAATTTAGTTCTGGCCAAATCCAATAGCTCCATCTAATGATCTCTACGTAGTGCCACCGAAGGATCTACGGGTTGAATGTTGAGTTTGACGCGTTATCCGCGAGTAAGTCAGGAAGGGAGATTGCGTCCTATGAACTAAATTCCAAAGCGTTATAAATTCACACTCAATAAGGTTTATTGGTTTTTTTCCCCCAACGGTCGGGCATCCTTCATTCATATCGGAGTGTTAGGTTGAAAGATTTCATCGAAACTCTCTCGTGCATTGACTACGCTGCGTTCTCGACTTGCTGCAAGCCAGGCTTTTCATCCTCACCCCGGTCTGCGTGATTCAGACGATTAAGCACCGCTGCATCCTGAGCGAAAAGTGCGTCCACTTCTTCCAGAGTCTTGTTGGTAGGCTGTTCACGTGTCAGTTTCATTTTCTGAAGATAAATATCTGGTATACTCACGTCTGGGCACATGAAGTAAACGAATACAAAGGCCACAACATTGAAGACGAGAGGCCAGATCCAAATTCTTGCGCCAACGGTTTCCAGTCCAATACCACCCGCAAAAACAGTCAGGAATGTGAATAAAAACACTCCTAGAATTCCAGCTGCGGATCCAATATGGCGGTATCGAAGCGGGGCAATCTGTCAGTTTCACGTCAGTATTCGCGTCCTTTAAAGCACTGATCGGGTAGATTGGACGATACCTCCGGTCCATACAACCACGGGCATCCCACCCAGCCCCAGCCGTAAACAAATAGGTAGGGAAACATGACAGCCACTGCAGTCCATTGGGTTGCTAAGGTCTTGTTCTTTATCAAGTTAAGGACGACAAAGATTAGCATGCAAAACGTCCCTATGCCCGATGAAATCAACATAATTCGTCGGCGTCCAATGCGCTCAATGGTCACAATGCAAAGTGTGGAACCAAACCATTGCACTGTCAACGAGATTGCTGCCAACAAAGAGGCCATGAAATTCGATAGCCCAACATCTTCAAAGATTTGGGTCATGTAGTAGATCAAGATGTTGATTCCCATTGATTGCTGGATAGCAAGAATGATGAACGAGATTCGTACTCGCCGACCGACACGAAGTGGCGTGTTATCCCAGATTAAACTCAGGAGTGTTAGGCGGTTGCTTGATTCTTCTTCCACTTCAAAGTTTTCCATGATACTAGCTTTGAGGATCCGGATCTCTTCAAGGTCGTTACTATTGTTAATGCCTGTACGATAGACACCATAGATTCGAGAGAGAGTCTTGTCGCCTTCGTCAATCCGATTTCGTGCGTAATACCATCTTGGTGTGTCGGGTAAAAATATCATGGTCGCTCCAGATAAAATTCCTAGAATGCTTTGAATTGCCACAGGAATTCGCTAAAAAATGAAATTAGCAACGTGCAAGTGACTGAATCGTAGCGACATACCCAGGAAACCTGATTTGTCATTCTCGTGAAACCGAATGTCACCCAGTAAGAGAGCGCAACGCCGAAGATTAACGATGAGCAGTTAATGGCAACCTCAGGACCACGTCCTCGGGCATCGATACTCATTTCTGACTGTCAAAGTCATTAGTCTGACTTCAGATGGAGGTGGCGTGTAGATACTCACCATATACATTGGAACGTTGCACGTAACAAACTATCATTTGTTAGAGATGCATCCATTTGGCCACCTAGTGGATCACTCTTACTGCAATACCAAAGCCCTAATATCATTTAGTATGAAGCTATGTCTCAATGAAAGCTCAACTTACAGCAAGAACTCGCGCCACGATGATCTGTGGGACGGAGAATGACGCAGCTTGTATCGCACCTCCAATGACAATGAGGGCATTGCCAATGATGATGCAGTTTCGTCGACCAAGAGGCATCCCAATGAGCATAACGACACATGCCATGAAAGCTGCTGCCAGAGTATAAGAAGACGCAACCATAGGAATTGTTTCTGTTCCAGTCGGATTCTATAACCATGTTAGCACAATCCTAGAATACATTTCGTTGCAGTGTGATACCCCGATAGCATTTAAAAAGGGAGTTGTCGATTGAACTCCCCCAAGAACGCCGGCTTGATAACCCTCAATCATGAAACCCTGTAATTCTCTGTGAGTAAAGCATACATTTGACGCAGCATGTACTAGTGCACTAACCACAGAGCAACTGAATCGAGACAGTCGACGCAAGGTCTTGCCTTGGATATACTCTTCAAACATGACGAATGCACTTTAAGTTGAGATAATGTGCGCGTCAATTGAAATCTGGGGAGTAGTGAAGGGATGCCCCGGCCTTTATCTTATGGGGTTCCCCATCTCCCCAGAAATGCGGGGGTTAGGCTTTGCTAGTTCAGATCTACATTCTCTTTCAGTCTTGACGTCAAATTTTAAGCCCAAAATATTGTTGTTCTGATTGGTACGATTGCAGACCGGAGATTTATTCTGAATGCCGGACCGAATCCGGTGCATTATTTAACTACAAGGCGCGGGATAATCAACCTCCAATTACGGTGCTAGATAGGAACCCAGAGCCAGTTTTGAAAAGATACTTCAGAAAATGATTAGCAGAAAATCAAAACACCTGCTTTAGAGTTCAGGCTTTTATGGATTATGAGGCCTTGGTTAAACATTTCAACTTCCAAGGTTGATCTCACATACATACCGCATTCCTGTAAGCAATGGCAAGCCGGGTAGCTAAAACTGTACAATTCAACATACTTAAAAAACCATGAAAGACGAGTGAAACCTCAATTTTCACCAATTTTCATGTCATTTCAATACTTCAATAATCACAGATCAATCGGGATTCCATCTCCTGCCTCCAAAGCATCAATCACTGCTTCGCATACTCTCACTGCATTTAATCCATCCTCCCCGGAGCATCTTGGCTCCTCCTTTCCAAGGCAGACTCTGGCCAGATGCTCTACCTGTTGCTGAAATGGAATCTCATTTGAAGAGCGTAGCTCCTCTTGGCGGATCGGGATATTCCATCCTACCTCTTTTCCCAGCTGCTTTGCATCACCGGCATCGTAACGCCAAAGTATACCATCCGGCTCTGTCAAAGTTCCCTTAGTCCCCAGAATGCGATATATATCCGCTTTTACTGGCGCTGGTGGATAGAGAGGATTATCGCCCGTTGCAGCCTCCCACCCAAATGGACTTGCCACATTATCACTGATTATGAATGTCCCCACCACTCCATTTGCAAATTGAAGCATGATCGCCGCCCCCTCCTCGACTAGGTCGTCTCTTGGAACAATGTCATGAGAGCGCTGGCTGGCGGTCTGCGTTGCCCACACTCTCACGACATTTGATCCAGTCAGATAATGCAGAACGTCAATATCGTGGACAAAATTCGTCCAAATAGGACCGCCTCCAGATGAGCGAGAACATCGCCAGCTAGCTTCCTTATAATATCCATCATTCTTTTTGGCAGTCCACATGCCCGATATTGCGATCATTTTGCCGATGGTTCCGTTGTCAATCACCTGACGGGCTGCTGCAAGTGAAGGATGGAACCGACGATGGTGGCCAACCAGCAGCGTGCATGATTTACTTTTCGCGAGTTGAATAAGTTTGCCTCCGGAATTTGAATCGGTGGAGAAGGGCTTCTCAATCAACATGGCTTTGGGGGAGGCATAGTGGAGCACTTCCTCGGCTACACGGACGTGGAGGCTAGAAGGTACACAAACAATGTATGCATCCGGGACTCCAATCGAGGACCCGAGGAGATCCTGCACGGAGGCGAAATGAGGTACGGATAGCTTCGAAGCCAGTTCCTTTCCAGGAGGGAATGGGTCGATAAGACCGACTAAAGAGCAGGTAGGAGAAGTTAAGAGGAACTTTGCATGAAAGGGGGCAATCGTTCCTCCGCCAACAAGGGCAACTGCCACTTTTCGGGATTGGAGGCTCATAATGGCTTACACACAAAGACTTCACTTCAAAACGTGGAACTCATTATTAAACTGTGAATGATGCCGATCTAAATACGGGGTGGCCGGTGTATAAAAAAACAAGCCGGTCCCCGCAAGCACAAAACTTTGCAGTCTTTAAGTCATGATCCCCTCATTTGTAATTTTCGGAAGATTAAGCGACGAGATGGACATTCTACGCAAATCTTACGAGTATGGCAAGTCGCCTCTAACCCCATCGTCACTCTCGAGTCCATCCAACGCATTCTTGTTTGGCGGCAACATCTCTCGTTCGCTGTCCCCACTCCTCCATGGAATCCTTTTTCGATCCATGAATGCGTCATGGACGTATCATCTCGCACAAACGACCGACAAGAATGAATTTCTCACGAAACTCGCCAATGTCGAGTCTATTGGCGTGTCCATCACCATGCCCAACAAGGTCACATTCGGCCCCCTTCTGGACGATTTGACCGAGGAAGCACGAGGCATCGGAGCCGTTAACACCGCCTTTGTCCGTCTTGACTCTACAGGAAAGCGCCGGTGGATTGGTACGAACACTGATTGTGTTGGAATCCGCGAAGCCATTCTTCAACATAATCCTCACGCCGTCTCGAAGGCAAAGGGACAACCGGCGATGGTAATTGGCGGAGGAGGAGCGGCGCGGAGCGCTATCTATGCATTATGGAAGTGGTTCTCTTCTTCCGAGATCTACATCGCGAATCGATTGCAATCAGAGGTCGATGACATAGCCGACTTCTTCACGAAAACAATGCCTGGCATCAAGCTTCGTTACATTCCAGATGTTGAGACAGCACACAACCTCCCTTCCCCGTCGATCGTTATCGGCACTATTCCTGATTATCCGCCTTCTGAGCCGGGAGAGGCGCTTTGTTGGAGAATAAGCGAGTGTATTCTGGGAAAGTGCAAAGGGGGATTGTTGGTGGATATGTGCTATATGCCATCGACTGAGACCCGGCTTTTGTGTACGGCGAGGAAGGCTGGTTGGGCCGTTATTCGAGGTACAGAGGTCCTTGTACGAGTATGTGTTGCTCAACAGGTTTTGTGGTTGGAAAGGGAATCGAACGAACGTGGGGTGGAAGAGGCCATGGCTGCCATTGCCATGCCAGGGAGCAATGTTAAACTGTAGTCCAAATATATACCCGTCCATTAAAATAATGCGAATTCCTTTTTCAAGAAGCACTTAGAATGTACAATCTAAGTATGACAGAAAGATTCATTGCCAAATTGTGGGTTTAAAGAATTCATGCTCGGGGGACCGATCTCCAGCTGTACAAGAACTTTCCAAAGTTTTGCACTGACAGTTTCCAAGGGAAAAAAAGAAACAAGAAATGAACTTTATTGATAATCATTTTGTACGACACTACCTAGGTATAGACATTGCGGCAATTTAGAGATCCCCGAGGTAATAATATTCCGATGACAAAGTTTACCCCGGACTCTAGATTGACTCGATCCCCGCATCCCGGAGACTAAAATATATGGCCGGCTCTAGCTCCATAAACGGGAGTAAACTTCTCTCCTTTCACGATCCAACTATATAATTTCTTCATAGCAACAAGAAAGATTTGCGAGGAAGAAGAAAACGCCTCTACCTTTTAACTCCAACATAAGGTGTTGTCAATTCTGCGACATGGCTCACGCTGGCCCATTGGGACAGGTACGCACTTTCGCCGCCACCTTTCTTCGCTTAAACCCATGCTGACACTCAGGTACCAATAAGCCTATCACCCTGAAGCTCTCAGGCAAGGTTATCAAAAATCGCCTTTACCGCACTCCCCTCAGCGAATACGCTTCGACGTATGACGAGAACAATGTTGAGAACTGTGGAAAGCCCCTGCCACGCTACGCCGAGCTCTATCAAGGTATGACCGGCTCCCGATCGTGTTGATCATTCACGCAACTGACCAGGATAGAACTTGCGGATGGAGGCGCCGGCCTGATTTGCACTGGCAATATTCCTATCCATCGCGATAACTTGGAAAACTACAACAATGCTGTTCTCGATATCAATAACCCCTGGGATGCAGTCGAGGCATTCCGTCCTGCTTGCCAGGCTGCAAAGTCTCGAGGCGCAATCTTCCTTCCGCAACTGCAGTTCCCAGGTCGCCAAGTACCTGAATTTCTGAATGCGAACCCGAAGTCTTCCTCTTCTGAGCATTTGGAGCCTTGCCTGAACAAAACCTATGGCAAGCCCTCGCCGTTGACCAGAGCCGAGATCAAGGATTTGCAAAACCGATATGTCTGGGCAGCGGACGTTCTGTTTAAAGCTGGGGCCGATGGTATTATTGTAAGTTCTGGTGACCCAAGTGAGCTATTAAGACTATGAGTCTGATTGTTGCAGCTGCATGCGAGTCATGGATATATCATGCAACAGTTCCTATCGCCTTTGATCAACAAGCGGACTGATGAGGTAATAAATATGCTTTTTTGAAGTTTGAAACTGGATCTGACCACAAAATTTTTATAACAGTACGGTGGAAGTCTAGAAAACCGCGCTCGCTTCATCCTCGAGATCGTTAATGCGATCAAAGCCAAACTCCCATTGAACAAATTCGTGATCGCTGCCAAGCTCAATTGCCAAGACTGTATGACAAAGCCTCTTCAAAATTTATGAAATTATTTACTAACCTTGGCAGTCATCGAGGGAGGTGCTAGCTTCGCGGAACAGTGTGTCGTCATCAAATGGCTTGAAGATGCCGGTGTAGATTTCTTCGATATATCAGGTGGGACCTACGCCTCCCCTGCATGGAGAGGCAACATCATGAAAGAGCTGGCAGAAAGACCCTCACAGAAGGAGAGAGGAAGGTACGACGCACTGCAAAATCCTCACCTAGGATTTTTGATCACTGACCATTACAGCTACTTCATTGAGTGGGCACAAGAGATGAAGAAAGTCTTGGTACGTCCCGCTATCGCTCACTTAGTTGATAAAAACTAACTTATTGGATAGTCTCGCGCCGTTATTGGAACGACAGGTGGTTGGAGGGATAGTCACCGGATGTCTGAAGCCGTTGAAAGAGGGGATGTTGATATGATCGGGCTTGGAAGGCCACTCCGTGAAGACCCAGAGTTTGTGAACAAAGTTCTTCGCGGTGAGGTCAGAAGAAGCAACCTGTGATTTGTATCAAGTAAATTTTCAACGTGAATTCATTGGTCAATATATACAAAATGGGAGCCTTAGAAGCTAGAATAAGTTCTGCTACCTTATAAAAATCTAAGGATAACCATATAAGCCCAGTTTATGCGAGTGAGCTGAAATGTAGCGAGTGTGTTGTCTTAAGTGCTTAGGTAGGTGCCCAGTATGGCACTATATCAAGGTTACTGTTATTATGTTCATGCGTTAGGATTTACTATATGATGACATCCCACATGTGCAGAGAATGGCATGGCGCAAAACCGAGGTATGCCTAGCTATCTTCGTGATTCATGGCCTATCCTTCCCAGTGTATATTTAACCGTGGATTTTAGTAGATAGCGGTCGAAAGCTCGCATGCCTCAGCACCCATTCGTCTACAGCTCGTTAAATATATTAGAGAGCGCTATCTTTGGGTGAACAGTCTTAAGGTTGTCTCTAATTATATCTTGATTGGTAATCATGGTAAATTTCCGATTTCCATTGCGTAGAGCTTACCTGAGGTTGTCGTTCCCTCGGTTATACTCCAGATGTTTATTCGTAACCCCGCCCGGTCTCTTAATTTACATACCGGCGTCATAAATCGAAACGGCTCCAAAATGCTACAAACATCTTGGTTTGCTCCTGTTCCTATGAAAGTGGATCGATAAGCAATTGAAACATCCTTTGCCCAAGGTATTACTCTCCAGAATGTCCACAATCAAAGTCGCGATAGCCACGAACTCGCTAGGCAAATCCGTCGCCGGCCACACGATCCACCGAAAACTAGAAGCAGCCAAATCCCACGGTTTCGATGGAGTTGAGGTAGCCTTCGAATGCCTCGATGCACATGCTGCTACATTCACCTCTCTAACCACTCGCAAAGACAAGCTACGCGCAGCCGCCTCGGATGTCTATTCAAAAGCAACTTCCCTCTCTCTTAGTCTTATTGCACTAAATCCATTCCGAGATTATGATGGTCTGAAAAGCGTGCAGGAAGTTGATGCCCGATTAGAAGAAGCTGAGCTTTGGTGTCAATTATGCCAGATCATGCGAATTCCGATCTTCCAGGTAGAATTTGAACCAGCTTCCATGACTTCTGGAAGCTTCAAGTTAACGTCATCTAGATCTGCTCAGCACTATATCCCATTGATGAATCTAGAATTACATCGGATCCGGTCGTGATAGCTGCCAACATGCGAAAACTCGGCCTCTTAGCTCAAAGATACAATCTCCGGGTTGGATACGAGGCTCCTGCATGGGGTATCCACAAGAACACCTGGCAGCATATCCAAGAGGTTCTTGATCTAGTCAATCTTCCTAATGTGGGACATTGCCTTGATACATTCCATATTGCATCAAGAGAGGCTGGAGATCCGTTTAATGCAGCCTGGCCTGCTCGGAAGGATGGTCAAGACAGACTTCAGAAGAGCTTGGATGAGTTGAAGCGAACTGTTGACCCCCACAATATTGTCTACCTGCAGCTCAGTGACGCAATTGTGGCTGATCCGGAGCAGAGGGGATATCCTGTGAAGGATTTGAAGCAACCCCCTTTCATGACCCAGTCGAGGAATTGTCGAATCTTTCCATGCGAGGCGCATCTTGGTGGTACTCTGCCTGCTGTTGAGGTAGCGAAGGCCATATTTGATATTGGGTATAATGGCTGGGTATCTATGGAGGTCTTCCACACTGATATGTTTGATACACGAGCCTCGTGAGCGTTTCTGCAATCTTCGCCGATGGGAGATCGATTTACTGATGTCTTATTATAGGGTTCCTGATGACTGGGCGAGACGGGGTATGGAATCTTGGCGACAGGTTGTTGCTCGCTGTGGACTTAACCATCGTAAGTAGTTAATATGTGATATGATTCTAGGTACTAGATCGGGTTTCATGAAACTAATATTTGGTAGGAGCAAAGTTCTAATGAGGAATCCCGCGACACTGCTTAGGCTAAACGCACGAAAAACTTGGAAAAAAACCTGGACATTGTGAAGCACGGATTGACTCACAAATCATTCTTTCAATATAAATCTGGAATATTATTTCGCTAAGTTGTCAGGTTCCAAATCACGAGCGTCATTAATATATAAATACTACTGTTCTTGATATATAAAACATGAATGTGAAGTAAAAGAACGATGATGCAAGACTTTCATGACGAACCCTTTCCAGTTCTTTTAGTATCGCTTGAAAGCTGGATGATCATCAAGACGAGGTGCAGGCGGCTCACTGGCCAAATCAATAAATGACCGTCGCCCTTCCTTGCCAGTTTGGAAAGCAGTCAATCTCTCCGCGGCCTCAAAGCTATACTGTGGACCCTGGTATTCGCGTCTGGCTCTGAAAAGCCACCACATAGCGGTCAAAGCCATCAGACCCACAATGATTACGCTAGTGTAATTCATATTCTTCACGGTGGCAGGCAAGACCAACGGGAAGCAGAAGAACACAACCGTAACCATGATGTAAAGCAACGCGGTGATATTGACTGCCATCCCTAGCTTCTGTCCCATATAGAAGGGACCGGGAACCATATTCCTGCGTCCAGAAAGGACATGCGGCAAGATTGCACCAAGATAAGAAAGTGAGCTCAGCACGATGAATGAAGAAATTAGTGCCTGGAAGGCGGTGGTACTGCCAACGTATATGCATCCTAGACAAGTAACGAGTCCGCTCATGGCGACTGTTGCGCGAACGGGGCAATCGAGTGTTGGGTGAATTTGGGCAAAGTAGCTGGCAAAGGGCGTCGCATTGTCGCGTGCAAGACTCCACCACATGCGACCACCTGTCACAAATGTGCCAATCAGTGTTGGGAATGTTGCTAGGAAAAGCACGGCGATGAGGCCGATGGCGCCGGCGTTCGAGCCTGTGGCTTGTCGGTAGATCTCGGCAGTTGGGAAAAAGCCGATGCTGCTGGTATATACAGCATCGAGGTCTTGAATTGAATAAAAGAGAGCGATCAGGTAGACGAACGATGTTGTGAAGGCGGTTAGCATTTGGAGCATGATGCCTTTGGGGACCCGGGATTCAGGTTTGGGTACTGAGATCAGAGTGTCAGCTTTGTTTCATATTTTGAATCTGGGACTTCAATACCTTCTTCTGAGAGATGACTGATACAATCTGGGGTTCCGACAGCAAAAGCTGCATTTAGTAGCCCCGTCATGAAACACACCCCATCTGACCATCCACCGGTCTCGTTGTGATACTCAACCCAGACCTGCGTGTTGCTTGAATATGTCTTCGGCATCACAGCCAGCACGATCACCGTAACCACCAGTCCGCACATGGACAGAATTAACGCAATCCGATTGATCAATGGAATAAACCGATTCCCGAAACAGACAATAGCACAGCAGGTCCAATTCACAATCTGGAACACGATAAAAACCTGCCATGAATTCCAGGTCACATCGGTGTGTTTGAGCAGGTACATAGCTACCGCCTCATTACCCAGCATGGAACTCATTGATGAGGCAGACAGCAGCCACGCACAAGCATTGAGATAACCAGTAAAAAACCCGGCCCCGCGACCACGATTCCGGCTCAGTACTGAGGACCAGTAATACACACCCCCGGCCGACGGCATCGATGAAGCCAACTCGGCCAGCGACGCGGAGATGGCCGTATAGAAGATGCTGACGAGAATAAGGCCATAAATAACAGCCATAGGACCACCATTTTTCAACGCAGCCACAATGGTTCCACCGGTTGATGCCCAAGAGCTGTGACTGAATTAGTTCCGGGTGTCTCTACATTCAAATGCATGAGGATGTTGACTCACTTTGCAATCACAATACCTAGACTGGTCAAGCTCCACAATCCAAAATTGCGCTTCAGCTCCTGTTTATGTCCCAAAGCGGCCTCCAAGCGCACAATATCAATCTCTCCCTTTGTCTTCAATGGAGTCACCCCATCCTGATACTTTTCCGATTCTCTGAAGGCCATGGTGTCCTTCAAGATCGAGCAAAGGATCAAGACAGACGCATGGGGCGACTTCAGAGTGAGATAAATGCACAAGTTGGAAAAGGGATGGAAATAATGGAATCAGAAAAACAAAAGATCAAATAGGAGACATCGCGCTCGGGCGACCTGACGCATCTTTTGCCTGGTCATACAAAGCGAAGCGAGTTGCAACCCCAGGAATGCTTCATGCTAGGGACTGCCCATATGGTTTCCACGTGCATTACGCGATTTAGATAATACTACGAGAGTACAAGTGGGTTCTTTCTTTTTCTCTGAGATCAGACCTCTCGATGCCCAGGATCGGTGGTCTACAACATAAGAAGTTGAACCCCTGGGCAGTCCCGCTGGAGTTAATGTGTGGCTATTGGCAATAGACTATTTGCTCGAGCACAGTGGCGTTAGCATAAAATGGCAGATTAGATCGACTTTGTCATATTAACTGGATTGGGAATCGGATCTCGGGGTTTTGTGGTCTTCCAAGAATGTGAAGTGGGTGGGGTGTTCGATGTATCGCAATGCATGCAAGGGGGATTGGCGCCAGCAAAGCTACGGATTGTAGCGTCGAGTTGAGGGTCGATCATGCGATGTATAGACTGTATGTCAAGAGCCCCTAGAGTATAATTGTGTAATTGAATCAATCAAAGCCTGTTGCAATCATGGGTTCGTATCTTGTCTCAAGGTTTTCCTGGTGTGTATCGTATGGGGTTTCCACAAAGTGCGATCGTTGCATCCCTGTATAGTGGCACCTCCCTAGCATTCTTGTTCATTGGCTGCATGACATCCGATTTGCTGCATGTAAGTTCAGTGATTCATCATCTTTTCTGCGGCTCAAAGTTCAATAAAGTCATGTAGTAAGCTTGATTGCATTTATGACAATAGATAAGGAGCAATAATGTCATGATCATGAATATTGTCGTCAGTGATCAAGAATCAGCCTTGAACAGCAAAACAGTCGCAGAAGGATGCTGTTTGTGCAAACCACATGATCACCCGATCCCAGAAATGCCTGGAAGCTCAGGCGGCATCGCGAGGGCGCTTTCCACACTCATCTTTCAGCGTGAATATTGTGAGAACTTCCGATTATTGAATGCTCTACGATTAGGATCGCCGACTTTAGTGCCATGGACTTATCTCGCCTTGGAAATGTTAGGCATGTACTACGAGCACTTGGCCATCGCTCTAGTAACTATCACTAGAATTTAGCCTGTCGCTATACTGACGGCATATTGATCGACTAGGTGATCGAAATCTATTCGTTTTGAGAAACCTCAGCTAAAAGAAAGTGTCTTGAAGTCATGAAACATCGCGCATAAAGCAGGGACAATGTATAGCAGGAGTCAGCCTTCAAAGCCGCGACTTGATAGTCTGACCACCCTCCCACGAGTCGCCTGCCTCAAGAGTCTGCCAGCCAGAGACAGAGCCGGCCTCGACGCAAATCATGTTCTTGTAAGCCTCATCCGGGCCAAAGTCAGCCATGCCCTTGGCCTTTTCGATCCAGGGGTTCCAGACCACAACGTCGGCCAAGGCCTCGCGTGTAATCGAAAACAGAGGTTGGTCGTCTGCGGCAGAGGAGACAATGATCGGCACAGAGGGATCAAGGTTCTGGTAGACGCGGTCGGTTTCTTCGGTGATGGCCAGAGCCGCAGAGGTTTCGGTGTGGGAGGTAGCGTCGCGGGTCTTGTCAACGTAGGTCTTGGACTCGAGGTTCTTGACGCGAATAGCGGAGATATCCTGTGTATTTCTGTGAGTTGATAATTTTCCAAAGGAAACTGGCTATTGGCAAAAATAGCCAAGAAGACGGGATGATAAACATACGGCAATGTTCAGGTATGTATGCATCAGAACCTGGAACTCAAAGTTCTGTGTACCCTCATTGCGCACCTGCAGCTGAGTCTGTAACGAAGTCTTGGTCAAGGTGACACTGTAGACAAGTCCAAACTCATATGGCCAAGCCTTACGGAATTCCTCGCTCAACATGGTGTGCGACAGACCAAAGTCCAGCTTCACAGCCTGATCGCCCTGGTTATCGGCGGCTTCGGCGGAGGACTTGCCTAAGTATTCCCAGTTCGAGTTACGGGCGAATCCATGCTGGGGTAAGGGGGAGGTAACGTGGTTTTGTGGGGGAGGACCGAAGACCTATAGAGAGGGGAGAGCACGGTTAGCTTCAGGGTTGGGGTCTCGTACAATTTCATCGCAGACAGCGCGAGGAAGCTTGGGATCGATTGACATACCGGGAAGACAAGAGGGATACCACCACGGATTGGCTTGGAGCCATCCAGGTGGGCCTTTTCGCTCAGGAACAGCTGTTCCTGGCCGTTTGCCTTCCACGAAGTGACCGTGGCGCCGTACAGGTGGATCGCGACGGATTCCCCGGTAGGCAAGCTCGCCTCGACAACGTTATCATTGATGGAGACGGTAGACTGGGGCAGAGAAGCACCCAGTCCGATGGCAGATGGCTTGTTGGAACGGACCATTGTGATTTGTGATGGTTGTCAAGGATGTTAGGAGAGGAAAGCTGAGCTGAGATCATGGCGGGGAATCGGATCGCAGCCCCACTTTATCACCGTTGGATCGTTGTTTACATTTCCTTTCTAGATGTTGGAATTGCGATTCAACCTTTTGTATTATTCTTTTGCCAAAACATGTACATTTGTATAAATCCATCTATGCTGTATTATTTATGATGTTCTTATATTTGAACCAGTCGGATCAATGTGTCAGATCTGTTGATCTCCTGTGAAGTGCATACCTTGCTACGCCTGCTTGGCGTCCCGCACACCCTGAAGAGGGGGGCACAGGACTTGCTATAGTAGTTCAGCTTTTCAACACGCAACACTCAACACCTGATATTAGATTCGCGCATACAACTCTGGCACGCCTTTTAAACGCATTACTGGCCAGAAGGCCCTCTGTAGATACTATTGGCCGAAAGGTACGGTAGCTTGGATATATAAGGAATGATCATTCCTTTAGTCCGGAAAAGCTTCTAGGGAACGAATACAGTAGTTCAAACTATCCCGAACAAAGGATAAAGTACAACACACCACGGCCAAACAGACCAACCTTGGAAGTCCCAAAAATTATTTCGGAGGTAAATGAATTCAAACATTTATGCAACGGCCGCTATTTGCTTTACGACATTTAATATGCATGTGGGGAATAAGGACAAGGATAGTCAACGTAAAGTACAAAATCAAACATAAAAAGTCTCACTGAAAACGCCGTCGCTATGCGGTATGATTGTGTCGCCGTGATGCGTCATGGGCCTCGACACGAATGTTGAAAAGGAGGTCGTCAACCTCACGAAGAGCATTTAGGCTCAAGTTAGCCTGTTTCATATTGTCCAGGAGTCTCTTGAGCGAATCGGTAATTCCTGCCTCGCTTGTGTTGGGTTCAGGAGTGGGGATGCATTCGGTTTGGATGCCTGTCGTGACCATGGGTGCGACATATACAGCCGTGTGGGCTGGAATCTCGTCAGAAAGCGCCACTGTATCCACATCCATGTGAGTGTCAATGTCCTGAGACATAGATACTGGCAATGGATTGGATACTGTCTCCTGGGAAATGGTTGCTTCCTCTGTGGAAACGAGGGGAACATCAATATTGACACCGGTCTCCAAAGTGGAATTGATGGCCTGCGGAATGGCTTGAACATCGAAAATCTCAGGTTGGTTTGCTGATGGTTCGGACATTGTTGATTCAAGTAGTGGCGGGGCTTGTTGATATTTATTTTGCGATGAACGCGTTCTGCCAGAGCGGGTACTGTAAGAGGACTGAGACTGGGCTGGGCTCACTACACCAGCATTCGACTTATCCTCGCCACGAGCAGATTTGCGAGTTCGCTTCGGTGGGGGCTGGGAAGTTTGTAGATCATCAACGTGCTCCTGTGGAGCTCCGCGAACCACAATCGGGGAAAGTGATTCTGATGTGACGGCTTCATCCTGGCGTTGAGAGCTGCGCGTCAATCGGCGAGGCGTAGGTACAGGTGATTTAGCCGGGAAGGAGGCCCGAGCAATCGAATCAATGTCACCCTCCTGTGATTGTGTAGCATCGGGGTCATCCAGGTCCATGGGAGCCGCGTCTTTGGCCGTGGATAGTCTGGTCGACCGGCGCCTTTCGTTTGCGGCCATCGGAGTGCCATTGTCCTCACTACGCTTTCTCTTCTTAGAGTTTTGCGAGGCAGTAGATGCTGTAGGTTCAGCAGATCGTTCTTCATGCTGACTACCTTGATCCAGGGCCAACCCCATGTCTTGTGAAAGCTGGGAAGCAATTTGGACGTCCAAGTCATCGCCCGAATCGATATGATCGGTCACGACCGGGTTGGGTAGATCATCGGGAAACTCTTCAGGTTGATCTTGTTGGCTGTCCTCGCCATCAACTGCCTTTGCAACAGCCCTTTTGGATTTTTTTCCGGATGCCGATTTCGGTTTGGAGCTCTGACCAGTTGTTGCCTCGATTGGCTTAGCAGGTGTTCCAAATGCAGGGACTGGTGTCCAATTTTGGTCATTTTCTGTGCTCTGGCTCAAGGCAGACCGAGTGCGCCGGCTTGGCGGTCTTTCGTCCATCTGAGAGACAGAAGTGTTTTCTTTGGGCTGTTCAGCAACGTCGGTAGTATCTTGGCGAACTTCCACAACAGAAATAGCAGAGCTGCTGACTACGCTTTGTTCCGCAGAAGCAGCAACAGCAGCAGCTTCGCGAGCCTTCGCTTTCTTTGCTCTTGCCAAGGACCTCCGTCTTGCGTTTCTCGCTTGTTTCCTGGGACTTGGACTGCGGGAAGTAATTTCAGGTGGCGATGATGGAAGATCAGATGCATCAGTCATCGCAATGTCTTGCGCTCGCAAGACTGGTACATCAGAGTGCAGCGCAGGAGTTGGGTCCCGAGTGGCGGGAGTAGGGGATGACCCAATGAAGCCATCTTCATTCTCCGTCGGGGCGAGAGTTGGGGTCAGTGGAAATCCAAAAGCCGAGTGCGAGCCGGGCTGTCTACGCAGGTGAACTGGCGTGTCGAAGCCCAAACCACCAGGAGTATTTGCAGGAGATGAGGATCGAATGGCTTCAATCATTCGGAAGACATCCCGTCGATTTCCCGGGTAAGATAGCAAAGTGGAATCCTCGTTCAAGTGAGACTGAGAATTTGCGGGTAACTGTGGCTCTGTTGACTCGGATGTCTCGCGGGAAGGTTGCTCATTCACTCCAATCACAGGTGACGAATTGGGATAGAGGTATGCCTGAGGGTCGTGGTGTAAAGATGTTAACCTCTGTGCAGCCGAAGATGAGACAATGGTGTCCTGGGAACTCGTGTTTAGCGCATGTGACGGAATCGAATTTACTGGTTGCATGTCTACCTTATTATTCTCCTTGGACTGCGCTGTTGCTTTGAGATTATCCAAGGCTATTGCGACAGATGCTCCAATGGAAGTTTTGGAAGAGGCGTTGTTTGCTTTCGAGCTCGTCGAGTACCAGAAATCAACAAATTTCTTAGCCCGTGATGCGTGTTGAGACTCCAAGCCAGCGCAAATAACCACGTCAAACCTTTTAAGTGAAGTTAAATCATCACGGACGCATGTCTGCAGGACGTTAAGAACAGCAAATGTAAGAGCTCGACACTTTGCACCAATTAGCTTACATTTCAACAGTATTGTTGTCATTCCGCACTTACCGCAGTTAGAATACGACTATCCACACCATGCTTGAAATCAAATTTGGAGGCACCATCCTGAATCCAAGGCTTCAAGGAAGGTTGTAAGGTTTCAAGGAGCTGTGAGCGAAAGTGAGGTGCACCAGAGCCCAAAAAAGACGTCAATGATTCGATAAACCCTGCGAGACCATGGGATTCTGAGACACTGAAGCCATCGTATGCCAGGTTCAATGTTCTTCCGATTGATTCCGTCAGTTTGTAGGGAAATGGCGGAGGGCTCGGCTGCTGGGCGACGGTGTGACCATTTCCTACGCTGTTACCCTGCAGGAAAGGAATCGACAAGGACTGGCTCAGCAAAGATGACGAAGGCAGATAGGTGTCATGAACTGAAAGATCCATCAGACATCCGGCCAAGGGCTCTATGATAAGAGCAGGCAGTCCTTGATCTCCTTTCTCTGTTCTGGCTACTCGCAGAAACGACCCAAGCAAATGTGACCATTCCTGGAACACATTGTGAAATCTTAGTCCAGAAGCGAGGATTTTGTTGACATTCTCATAGTCGCGGGAAACGGAGCCATCACGCTCCCGAGCAGACTCCACTGGGAACGACTGTAAGGCATCAGCAGCGGCTCGAGCACTAGCTTTCCAGACCACCTCAGATAGTGGGGACGGGCGAGAAACATATGTCGATTCTGCAATGCTCAAATCGGCGCATTGCTGTAGGAGTTCGAGGCGGGATCCACGAGATATTCTTCCTTTGCACGAAGCTTGAATTATGCCTTCAACCAGACAGACATAAGCCAAGGTTGGCGCTGATGACACCGAATTGGCGCTAATTGTTCGGAGAAGATAGAGAATAGGAGTGTTGAGATGTGTGCCAGAAGTAGACTGGCGGGGGGTGGGGGTGTTGGAAGTTTGAAAACTACCATCCGAGGTCTTCAGTAGGAGTCTTTCTGTGAATGGAATACTTCCAAGTGAGGAAATCATCGTTGTTGATAGGAATCGGAATCTTTCGAAGAAAGCGTCTACCTCTCCATCCCCCGAGGCATTCAATGAAGTAAGGCCGGTATTCCAGAGGCGAATGAATAGTCCGAGGACACTGGCAACAGCTTGCATGGATTCCGTGGAGGGGGTTATCTCCTTACTAGAGGCCAAAGACAGCGCACTTGAAAGATTGCTCCAAGCTCGAGCGATGTTTGATTTCTCAAGCTCATTGTCATCCCAGACGGACTCCTTGAGCAGAGACTCAAATACCTTCAAGATCGCTGAGACTCTTGAACGGACCCATTTTGAATCGATCGAGGGAAGTTCTTCGGCTTCGATCTTATTTGGGTCGTCGATGCGATTTTCTGTCCAAATTTTCGCCTGTGGACTCCAAAGCAGGGCTGCTAAGACGCCCGCTTCACTGTCACTCAGGGATGAAATGGAGGAAAAGATGGACGCAGACGGAACAGCGATGTATTCCTCCCAAATGATGTCGAGATGGTTGGGGAGAAGTGAGGGGCGGAAGGAGTAATAGAGTAAGTTGTAATAGCTACTCAGGGCAAGTTGAGTAGGTGCCAGTCCTGATTTATCAGACTTTCTCCGTTCGAATTGGGAGAAAATCGGTTTGCCTAGCATCTTGACCAAAGACGGACTGGTTTTTTCGTTTGGGCTAACCGCGAAAACGAATCGATTCCAACCCAAGATGGCCTGAGTTTTGATGGAAGGCTCACTGCAATTAAAGCATTTTTGAAGAACAAGAACCCATTCCTTGAAGTGCTCCCACTGTTCCAAATTCGAACCCTTGCTTCTCATAAGTAGAACAATAATACTCCAAATCTGGGGAACATGGATACCAGTCTCCGTAGAAGCCATCATCCTAGACATCCGCTCACGAACCTCGTTCACGAGCTTTCGGTCTTTTTCCAGTGGTCGGTCAAAAAGTTCTCGAAGGTTCTTGGAGAGCGCTTGATTTGGACCAGCGGCGGAAGCTACCTGAAAGCCAAGGGAAATCGCTTTTAACCTGTTGTCTTTCATGGGATGGAGAAGGCCGAATACCAAATTCTCTGCCCACAGTGAAGAGCGAGAGATGAATGTTGATTTAGATTGACTGAGGAGGCGCTGGTAGATGGTCAAACGGTGCAGAGCAATCGCCTTACCACTAACATGATTGCTGATTTCTTCCAGTGCTGTGAGTAAACGTATGACACGGGCATTGGACATGACCCGGGGGCCGAAATTCTGCGCGGAAAGAATGGACATGTAGTGTGTCAAAACAGACTTTGGTACCTTGGCGTCTTGCAGACAAGTGGTGGAGTGCTCCAGAAGGAAGACCTTGAATTCTTCCGGCAACATGGGTGATACACCTGAGTGCCAGACCAAGGCAGCGGACAGCTTCAGAGCTTGGTTGGCAAGATTGATATCCAGCGGCGCAACACTGCTCAAATCGCGGTTCACATCACGTTGTATGAAATCGGTAATCAGGCTCAGTTTCTCGGCAATATCCTTTGCAGTTGGTAATGAATCATATGTACGGAGCGCATTGAAAAACTGCATGTATGCATCAAGGCGAGAGGTGATGGACTCTCCCGCCAGTTGCTGAATGACGGATTCGAGGAGCATGGCGAAAGAATCAGAGGTGAACGGATCAAATTTCGGCGACCATACGGGTATTGGGGAATTCGATTCCTTGAGAATAGACTTGAATGGACTGTCCCGAGGCTTAGGTTCTTTTAGCTTGAACGGGCTATCCTTGGGTTTGAGGTTTGTCAATGGGCCCGATGGGAGGTCAATTGTGGTATGAAGCCATGGTGACCAGGTGACTCGTTTGGAGGCGCGGCTGGATGGGGGAGCTCTCGAGGAATTGGCGGTTTGTGGTGTTTCCGTGATGGTTTGGGAGGGGGTATCGGTTTCGTCCTGATCAATGCGTGAACCAGGCCTTGGAGGAGTGGGTGGGCGAGCAGGAAGAGGGCCAAGCATCTCCACCATGGTTCAAGATGGGAGGAAAGGAGGGGAAAGGAGCGCAATGAAAGAGACAAGGACCATTTATCGGCGTATAATCGTTAAAATGATCAAGTTTGGGCGGTCCTCCCATGCGATGAAGGGTTGCGGGTACAAGGCTAGTTAAAGTGAAAACTGGTCTCCGGACGCGCCTGTCGCGGATTCGCGGGATCGCGTAAAGTGCCCACGCGATCTACCCGCGTCAGGCACTCGTCACGCAGCCTTCACTTACAGCAGTCGATCCTTCCTATTTCCCCTGCTCTTTCTCTCACTTCAACCTCTCTAAGGCCCTCCTGTTTCATCTCCTCCTCCTCTCACCATGACACGAGTTTCGACCCCCCCCTATGGCCCTCAGCCTGGCTTGAGCGTTATTTCGGCTCAACAGTCTCTGGATGAAGATTCGTTCGTTCAGAAAGTCCTCACTTCTCTATCGAATATAGAACATCCACACGACTTTTTATTTTGCGACGTCCCTTCCCCTTGGGGAAAGATCGCATTTGATGTGATCGAAGAACGATTTCCCGCCGCCAAAAAGACACTAAACACAGTAGACCAAACTCTACGTGTTATAGTAATGCCTACAGCGATACACAATTGCACCCAGCAGTGGATGGGCGAACACAAGTTCGATTGGCGCAATAATAATGAAATCAATGCACAGGAATATCAGATTTTGAAATGGTCAGTTGGAACAAGTAAGTTTTATTTCATTATCACTCATCTAAACTGGAATTCCGAGCTAACTCTCACTTAGCTCTCACTTTCAGGAATGGGCCATATAGTGGCTCTAGAAAGGAACCAGATTTTCATTTCTCAGTCCGTGGTGATTCCCTCCCAACGATAGCTCTGGAAACCGGTTGGACCGAGAGCCATAACCGATTGCTCAATGACATGAATCTACTCCTGGTAGGCGGGAATGGGGCCATCAAGATCGTTATCATTGTGAAATGGAATTTACTACAAGGAGGTCGTGTTTCAGGAATGGTCGAACTCTTTAAGAGAGATCGGCAGGGAATGCCGATACTTGACCAACAGGAGGTATGTTCGAGATAATGGCTCACTAATCACTCACTTATCTCCCACTTATCACTCACTTACTGTCTGATCTTCGTGCAGATTCTATTCCCGAGGCCGACGAATGTAAACCAAAGCCTTCATTTTCGCCGAGTCGACCTCTTCGGATCGGCCATGTTGGCCGGTCGCAACGGCAATGATTTACTTCACTTGGACATCGAAACTCTACGCAACCTAGCTACCGACGCTCTATCATCAATGAATTTGATCCCCGCCTAAAAAACCTTTGCCTGTTCCACTTCCGAGGTTGCCCGCGTGAGTGGAGGCCTGCACAAGTGGGGTTCCGCCCCGGCACCTCATTATGATGGACCTCTCTGTCTTCACCCTGACCAAGCCTCCTCTCCCCTGCGCTAATTTGCGGACAGTGTCGCAAGATTTTACCCATTTAATGCTTTAATTCCCGGAGCGCTTTTCCTTCTCATTCTTGCAAGATTGGCACTGTTAACCAAATTTTACCGCCCGTGCGACCGTTTCGATCTTTCGGCCCAGTGGAAACAATGGCTCTTCGCCAGCTGCACGGCGCAGGTATGCATGCGATCAGGCCTAGCCAAATGAACAATCTTATTGTGAGGAATGCCACTGACGATCCTTTTATAGCTAAGCTACAGGAAGTCACCCAGTTACTGGGTTCCCTCGAAAAGGACTTGGAGGAGAAGCAGTTGACCCCGTCGCGTAAGTTTCGTCCGTGAATACCCCTGGCAACAGATCGATCATGATATACTGATACAAAAGCGTCCCGATGGTATACAGAAAAGGTCCAAACTCTTCTCCAGCTCCGCCAACATGGTACCAGCCCTGTCAATGCCGACCCAATATATTCCAGCAAGGTACGATATACCAAAAACGAATGAGATTCGGTGGTCCCTGTGATCTGATGCCTTGCGCAGGGTATTGGAATTCTGGTACAATATGGGGTGCAAGGAGAGACAGCCGACGTGTGTCGTGCTGCCCTGAGATGTGTCGCAAATGCTCTACTGCTCGATGCGAACATGCGCCAGGTCTTTGTAGACACAGGTTATGGGGGCAAGTTGGCTGAAAGACTCAAGGTATGTCTGCTCCTTTCACGTTGGGCCGTATGATTATGGAGGTCCTAATATTGGCCGCCTAGGTTGATAACTCCGAAGATGAAATGATCGCAAGCAGAATTCTCTTCCTAACAACTTATAACACGACCATGGATTTCGATGAGTTGATCAAGAACCATTCCCTCGGGGAGAATGTTAATTATGTACGATTCCTCAAGTCAGCTTAAACCATAGACTATACTGATCAGTGTGAACAGCAACTGACTCGACACGCAAAACAATTCCCCAAATCCGGACGAGAGCCTCTGTCACAAATGGATGAGTTGGCTCTCACTGATACACTCAAACTGATTTTCAACATATCAAAGCTTTATGATCTGGGGTCCGCCTTTTCGCCTTCCATTCCTTGTATCCTGAAGATCATTAGTCGCATTGAAATTTCATCAAAGCCGTTGGAAGGCTTAACCAGCCAGCTGATCAATTCACTCTCCGTGCTTGACCTGGAGGGGGAAAAGGGCAAGGTCTTCGAGAAAACCCCGTTGTTCCCCTCGTTTGACCAGAATTGCAACGTGGATAAATTGATCAACATTCTTGGTCAAGCGGTCTCTGCATACAGTAATGGGGAGCTTGAGGAGAAAGCTGTGCCATTATTGCATACACTTATCATCACTCACGAGCTTGCTTCTGATGAACAGCGCAAGCATATGCAATCGCTACTCCTGCCAGAGGACAGTGATCGCAGCGAGCCGATCGGACGTTCCGATACTCTTGCATCCCGGCTCCTGAAACTCTCGACAGGCCCATATCCAAATATTAAGACTGGAATTTCTGAACTGATGTTTGTTCTAGCTGGGAGGGATGCTGAGAACCTCACCCGGAAGATCGGCTATGGATTTGCATCAGGGTTTTTGGCATCCCGAGGGATGGAGATCCCACAAAGTGCCAGTGAGGCCTTTGCAGATGACGCCAACGGCCTTGATGATAGCGTCAACCCTATCACCGGGCAGCGATGGGCTGCAGAGCCGAAGGACTCGGGCCCACCTATGACCATGGAAGAGAAAGAAAGAGAAGCAGAGAGACTATTCGTACTCTTTGAAAGAGCGAAGGCAAACGGGCTTCTGAAAGTGGAGAACCCTGTGACCCAGGCCTTCCACGAAGGAAGATTCGAAGAATTGTCAGACGACGCTGACAGCGATTGAAGCGCTTCTGATTTGCCGCCTCAACTATGTACATCCGACTCATGGACTTGATACCATACATGCAGATCACAACTTGCTTTAAATGCTGTACATTCATTCCAAAATTGGCCAACATAGGCATGATTCACATTTCTTTGTAGACTTCCCTTCCCGCCTTGCATATCTGAGTCTATTATGTACTGTAGACAAGTAGGCGGGGAAACAATGACGTTATGTTGGATTGGCCGGCAGTATCGCTCTCCGCCCTCCGAAAAATTATTCGCGGGGCAGAGCACTCACTTCCCCCCCAACTCTACTTGTCTCTATTACACGACTTTTCATTCCAATCAGATTGAAGCCAGTTTGTTAAAATAATACCGCAAAAATGTCGAAGCCTTTTGATCCCGAGCACCCTGAGAACCTGGATGACGTACGTTTCCGATTCACGTCCGACTAAGTTTACGAAGCCAGTCGCTGACCAATTTACAGATGGAGAAGCAATTCGCCGTGAAAGGTCCGTCGAAAACCGCAGTCTATCCCCGCCGATCGGTCCAATGGGCCTGCGTCCCTTATTTGGACGGCAACTGACATTGAAGCCTTATAACAGCTGTCGAACACTTGATGACATACTGGTCGATTCTCGAGAAGGTCAAGGGCTCGCAGCTCCGCCTGACCAAGATGGACGATGAGATTTACGAATCCTTCATCAAGGAGTTCCCCGAATTCGACCCCGCTGGAACCCTCAACGAGGACGAGATGAAGAGCAAGGCTGGCAAGGAGAAGTGGCGCAAGTGGATCAACCAGTACGAGAAGAAGATCGACGACTTCAATTTCGGCACAATTGTTCGCACTCGGGCCGATGCCGAGTATGATCAAGAAACTACCCTTTTCGGCGTTCGCATGCAATTCTACGCCGTCGAGATTGCTCGTAACCGTGCCGGCCTCAACGACTGGATCTACGAGCGCTCCCAGAAGGCTAGCGCATGATCGACCTTTTGCATGTTAGACAGCATTGCCATGATACCACACAAACGAGACTCGGCGAGGGGGTTACTGAACATAGATTTTCTCCACGCGATCACTCTACCCTATCCCTTATTCTCTGCATGGCTATGCCAAGTTCGACTCCATATCCGGGCTGTTAGACCGACGGCATGTGCCTGCTCCTTTGTGACTTGCCTGAACAAACCATGAATTCGCGGATGTGGCCACACTGAAGTAATTATCTCATGGAAGTTGTCGTTTTCGCCAGTCAAGTAGATTGTGGCCGCAGAAACAAGTGATTTTGGACTTTTGATAAATTGTTCTCACTCGGTGGATGGCGGATTGGAGTGGGCTTCGTGTTTAGAAGTCTCGTGAATATTGGCGATATACCCGGAAATAAATGGCATTATTCTATTTATGACTTTTAAATTTATTGATGGGATAGTATCTTCGACATTTGACAAAAATTTTGTACCGCTTTTTGATGCTGTACACGGCTTTCACCCCACGCATCCGAAGTTTTGGGGGTGGTGATTAGTGCACTCTTAGTATTGTTCCCCTTGTCACAAAGGATTTCCAAGAGCGTTGACGCCACACTTTTGGCTTTCAACCTTTCACGAAGTTTCCAGCCTGTATAAGACTAATAAGTCTTGGGGATTTGCTCTACATTTTGCGGCTCACTAACCGTGACTCGCGCGTAATGCCTCACACCCATACAAATAATGATCAGGGTGGGGATCTGGAGGCAAACGAGCCTGGTCCTCATCTAGAAAGCAGCTGGAAGACCCTCTTCAGCTTCACATCACGAAAGCATTTACCAGTTTTGATCACTGGATCGATCTTCGCTATGTTTGCGGGCTGTGTGACACCCATTTTGGCAGTCCTTTTGGGGAATGTCTTTGATGCCTTTACATCCTTTGGAGCTGGACAGGCAGGTGCAGATACATTGCGCTCTAAGATTGCGACGAGTTGTCTAGCAATGGTAGGGCTAGGAGCTGCCGGTTGGTTCCTGAATGGTGCATATTTCATGATTTTCGTTGCTTTTGGGGAGATTCAAGCTGCAAGTATCCGTCAAAAGGTTTTTGTGAAGCTTTTGAAACGTGATATCGAATGGTTTGAGGCGCAGCGAGAAGGATCTGGGGCGTTTTTGTCAGGTATCCAAGCGTGAGAACTCCTTGTCGTTGGTTGTTGGCTCCGTATGCTAACATACTTCGGTAGCCATATTCATGATCTGCAGATGGCAACCTCTCAACCCCTTGGACTTCTGTTACAATACTCCTGTCGGTCAGTGGCTTCCTTAATATTGGCCTTGGTGATCTCCTGGAGACTTTCCCTTGTCACCCTTGCGGGCATTCCCATATTTACTGCGCTCATTGCCTACCTCTCCACTCGAATGAACCCCAGTATCTCGGCACAGCAAACCGAACTTACCTATGCCTCCAAAATCGCAAACAATGCCATTTCTTCCATCGATACGGTCAAATGTCTGAACAGCCAAGCATTCGAGTGGCAAAGCTTCGCCAGTCGGATTGAGCTATCTGCAATCCACTATCTTCGACAAGCGCGATTAAACTCTTTCCAAATTGCACTTATTCGTTGTATGATGTTCGGGATGTTTGTTCAGGGCTTTTGGTACGGCAGTAGCCTTGCACACAATGGAATCCTATCATCAGGCGATGTCATCACAACATTCTGGGCCTGCACAACCGCCGCTCAGTCCATCGAGCAGGTTCTTCCGCAAATGATTGTCATGGAGAAGGGTAAGGTAGCAAGCACGATACTCAGAAGACTAATGCGAAAGTCCGAGGAGGATCAATTCCACACTGAGATCAAGGGGACTGTCTACCCCCGCCGTTGCGATGGCGATATTGAAGTCAACAATGTAAGTATTCGAGGTTGAAAAGCCGATGCATATCGGGAAGTCTAACTCTATGAATAGGTCTCATTTTGCTATCCATCACAGCCAAAGACATGTGTTTTGAATCCCTCAACGTTCTTCTTCCCGGCGGGAGACACAACATTCGTGATAGGGAAAAGTGGATCAGGTAAAAGCACCCTAGGTCAACTGATAATGCGGTTTTATTCCCCGACATCGGGAGAAATCCTCATTGATGGACACAAAGCCGATTCACTTAGCATCAAGTGGCTTCGAAACAACGTCACTCTACTTGAACAAAAGTCGGTTTTATTCAATGATTCAGTCCTGCAGAACATCAAGTTCGGGCGTCTGGCTTCTGAATCAATGTCCAGGACAGACATCGAAGAATCAATTGAACTAGCAATGCTGGGGAACATGATAGAAGGTTTACCGAGAGGGATTGATACTTCTGTTGGTCCTGGTGGGAGCTTTTTAAGTGGAGGTCAACGGCAAAGAGTGGCAATCGCCAGAGCCAAGCTGCGCGACACACCAATCCTCATTCTGGACGAGCCAACCAGTGCCTTGGACCATACTAACCGTGTAGCTGTCATGAAAGCAATACGTCGATGGCGCCAAGGGAAAACAACAATCATCATCACTCATGACATGTCACAAATTCTAGAGCACGACTTTGTTTACATACTGGAGCATGGATCCATCACGCATTCCGGATTCAGGAAAGAACTTGATAATCGCGCGGGATGTGAAAGTTATTTCCCTCCAGCTATGAGACTTGACCTCAAGAAAGAAGATATAGGGACTGAAAGTGATGAACTAAATCACATTCCATCTGCTGTGTCAACCCCCGGCAGCCTGCGTATGCCTAAGAGAGTACGTCATAATCGGAATTCATCATGGGCACAACATCACCTTCCTCCTGGATTCCGGTCAAGCACATATGGCATGGCGGTCCAGAGGCATTCCTTTCACGCAAGTGTTCTACCGGACGACGTGGGTCGGTCAGAGGTACTGCAATCTATGTCATATCTTCCTTTTAGCAGCCCAACTCCAGATCTCACTTCACCCGTGTCACCTACATACGGTGAGATAACAGGAAAGGATATTGAGATGGTCGAAATCAACAGCCCAAGGACAGAAGTGGGCAGCCCAATACAATATGTTTCCCTCACTCCAATACAATACCTTGGTCCAAAATATGCGAAACGACTCAGCCACAGACGCAAGCCATCGAAATCAAAGGAGGAAAATAAAGGTAACCCGCCTTCTTTGGCTCACATAATGGGCACAGTTGTGCCAAGCCTGAATGCAAAGCAACGCCTTATTCTTCTTGTGGGGCTTCTATCGGCATTGGCCCATGCAAGTGCAACACCTGTATTTTCATACTGCCTTTCGCAATTAATCGGAACATTCTATGCAGGCAAGGACAGCGCAAGTCTAGCCAGAAAGTGGTCTCTCGCTGTTTTGGGTGTATCCTGTGGAGACGGTCTGTCATCATTTTTCATGCATTATCTCTTGGAATTCTGTGCCGAGGCATGGCTGGACACACTTCGCGGGAAAGCATTCGAACGCATTCTTGGTCAGCCAAAAGCATGGTTTGAAAAGGATGGTCATGGTTCATCCAGGCTTGCATCTTATCTTGACCAGAATGGAGAAGACATGCGTAATTTACTAGGCCGCTTTGCTGGGTTTGTCATAGTTGCAGCTGCAATCATGATCATGGCGGTTATTTGGAGCTTGGTCGTTTGCTGGAAGCTGACTGTAGTCGCCCTTGCAACTGGTCCGTTCATTTACGCCATCACTCGCGGATATGAAGGGACTAATGGCGTATGGGAGAGGAGATGCAATGAAGCAAGCGGCGTGGCGGTTGACATTTTTACTGAGACTTTTGCGGAGATTCGGGCTGTTCGATCATTGATGCTTGAGAGGCACTTCTCAAAAAAGCACGCCGACGTCGTGACAAGCCGTCTGAAGATTGGGCTGAAACGTGCCATCTACACCGGCTTGCTATTCGGGATGGTGGAATCGACGGTCATGTTCGCATGTGGTGAGCAATGATTTCTGGTCGAGAGAAAATTTTATGACTAACATACTACAGCCCTGATTTTCTACTATGGGGCAGTTCTCGCAGCACATGAGTTTGCGGTGGATGATGTGGTCCAAGCGTTTTCCCTGCTGCTTTTCAGCATTGGATACGCAGCGCAGATTCTATCATGGAGTTCGTTCAACTTGCTGTCTTCGTGATCTAAAGCATTGCTAACCTTATTCAAAGTTCCTCAAATCAACAAATCAAGGGATATAGCCACTCGTCTTCTCGAACTTTCGAATCTTCCCAAGTTTGGATCACATGAACATCGCGGCTCCCTAATCATCTCTAATCTGACACCAATCAAGCTGACAAATGTTTTCTTCCGATATCCCTCAAGACCAGGCGCTGTGGTTTTAAAAGATGTTTCGATGCAAATCTCACAGAACACCTGTACAGCCATCGTGGGTCGATCCGGATCTGGCAAGTCGACCATTGCATCATTATTGTTAGCTTTATACGTCTCCCCAGAATCTCGATCCGGAGAGCCCACTATAACACTGGGAGGGGAAGACATATCACGGTTACATGTTCCTACCCTCCGTTCTCAGATCGCCATTGTATCACAGGAACCAACTATTTTCCCAGGAACTATCTACGCTAACGTTAGTTATGGAATTGATCCCCAATCACCGATGTCCTCGATGGATAGTGTCCGTGCTGCGGCAAGAGCAGCCGGTATTGACGATTTCATCACCTCGCTTCCCAGAGGATACTGGACCGTGATTGGTGATGGGGGCATTGGCCTTTCTGGAGGCCAGAAACAACGCATAGTCATCGCCCGCGCTTTGCTGCGCCGTCCTCAGATCCTTATCTTGGATGAAGCTACATCTGGTCTTGATCCAGCAGGTGCGGAAATTGTTCGTCAAACTATTCAACGACTAGTGTCTGTGCGTCCGGATTTGACGGTTATCGTAATCACACATGCCAAGGAAATGATTGAGATGGCAGATCATATCATTGTACTTGATCAGGGAGTTGTGGTAGAAGATGGTTCATATCAGGTGCTTTCGCAGCGAGTGGGTGGCAGATTGTACGAATTGATTAACAATCCCGAGGACGGGGTATAGATGGCCCTGTAGACTTCAAAATACAGATTCCCATGGTTTTGTTTGCTTCAAATGTTTGTATCGCATAGTCCATCCATCTAGAATCAGAGCGCCCTAGGTATTTGCCAGGTTCTAACCTTGCAGAATGGTGATTTCTACCTATCCATGTAGATAGCCCTTACTGTGGTGAAGTAAGAGAGGTGCTACTATTGAAACTGCCCAACAGGCTTTTTTACTTTTTATATGTAGACTATCTCTATTTGTGATGTATTAGTCCGTGAAGTATGAAGCGACCCTGATCTGCTTGTCGAATACCCAGTGTGTGCATGATACTCTCACGATGTTCTTTGATATGCTCGTATGATCACTGAACTGGAGACATACCTTTGATAATTAACAGGCCTGAAGCCCGTGATGCGTTGTCATAGCTCACCACTCGACAAACCGATACTGTTAAGACTTCGATTCTTGCTTGCTCTTTAACCCACTCGTCCACCTAGACGAGGGTTTCATGATCCTGTCTCAGCTCATTTGCCTCTTGCAGTTCGCGCTTGTCCTTGGCGAGTCCATTGCGGTGTTCTCTCTGCTCAGCATATCTTTCTTCTTCAAATTTGCATTTTCTGGGCGAGTCGGATTCTCCATATTGTCTTCACAATAACTAACTTACACGTGATTATGTAATTATTGACCTTTTATACCTAGAATCTAAGGCCTGGATATCGGGAGTCAGGTGTCTCTCCCCTCCACAGATCCATCTACCCCTCTTCTGCACTTCATCTTATCCCCTGATTAGAAGACTACTTGATCGGGTTATCACACCTATAAGGGTTCTCGGTTTTAGTCGGCGAGCAAAAAGCGCGAGGCGTTTCAGCACCAGGTCCCCAAAAGGAAAACTAGGACGTGGCAGACATTATTTAGCCAAGGATTCTGGGCTTATGATCCAAAGAGACCAAAAGACTAAATTCAAGTTGACGAAACTGATTGACCCCAGATGAGAATTGTAAATCATCAAGAATGCGTCGGGAGAGATAGCAAGACGTGATGTAATGATGTACCCCGCTACGGGCCCACATATCTACCTCTTCAATGCCTCACTTCACGCCAAACGTTCAAATCAGCCTCAAATATCAACTTCATTGCATCTCTCATTTCCTTTAGATTCGTCATTCCAATAATGTCCAAGCCAAGCATAATCTTTGCCCCGGGTGCCTGGTATCCGCCAACAGCATTCGACCCCCTCATTTCCAAGCTAGCCGGATATAACTGCTACACCTGCGCATTCCCATCAATCCAAGAAGCACAGACCACCAAGGATCTGAAACCAGACATCGAGACGGTTCGATCGCTCGTGCAGCAGGAAGCAGACGCGGGCCGTGACGTTCTTGTCGTTTCGCATAGCTGGTCCGGTGTGCCGGTGAACAGTGGTCTAGATGGGTTGAGCAAGACCGAGCGTGAACGGGAAGGCAAGAAAGGCGGTGTTGTGCGGCTGGCCTTCATTTCAGCGTTTATTCCTGAGGTCGGCGAGAGTCTCGTTAGTGCTGTGGGGGGCACGGCGCCTGATTGGCATTTGCATGATGTGAGTGGCTACAATGCGTGATTTTTGTAGATTCTCAGTTGCTTTTCAATTCTATACGTTTGTAAATGTAAGACGGTGTTAATATGGAAGGCAGGTTGAAACCGACACGGTTACGGCTGCCGATCCCGTTGGGCATTTCTTCCACGACGTGCCTGATGGAGAAGAGTGGGCTAAGAAACTTGGGCCGCATTCATGGGTTACGACACACACGCCTGCGTCTAGTGCAGCCTACCTTACTATTCCCTCTTCGTATCTGCTGTGTGAGCATGACAAGGCGATTCCTCTGGAAGCGCAGCAGTGGATGGTTGATCGGGCGAGGGAAAAGGGTGCGCTGTTTGAGACCGAAACTATTGCAACAGGGCATACTCCTTGGCTGGTTCTCACAGATGAGGTTGCCACTTATATTCGGAGACAGGCGGGTGAAGATGTTTAGATGGGGCTTTAAGCTTAAGTGGACTTAGACACAAACGCTGAAGCCAAAGGCCTGATATTCATAGATTACACACGGGAAACACTAAATTGTCTGCACTCTGCGAAAGATCAAAATTCACTCTTGCTGCGGGACAGTCTGCGGACGAACTTCTTCAGACCGTGAAGCACACCTTGTTTCTGATTGACCCGTGAAGAAGGCGTTGTAGCAGTCTTCTTGTTGATGGATTTCTTAGCCGCGTCGCTGCTGAGAGGACCACCGACAGTGACGGTCAAAAGCTTAGGGCTGCCATCGGAAACACTTCCAGATTGATCCACCCCACCTGACGGACCCACATCATCGTAAGGAAATGCATAGCCCCTACCATCTAGGGCAGTTGCATGACAGATACGCGCATAATGATTTGTGATCGAGTTCGAGTAGTAATCACTCACAACTTCGCCGTCTGGCTGATTTGTATCAATCAGCAAGGTAGACCGATTAAACGCGGCAGCCAGCCTGGCAGTGATGGCATCTTTGGTACTATTTCCAGATACGGCAAAGCTACCGGAGCTGTTGCTGAAGATAGCAGCGGAAGTGGGTTGAGCGTAAGTAATGCTGTCGGATGAGAAATTAAGTGTGCCGTTTGAAACGGTTGCCGTAAGGCTGCCGGCAGATGCTTGAGTGTCGACCGTCAAAGTTGCACTGGTGTATTTGGACCACACTTGATCGACATATGAGTCGAAGTAGGTGCTAAATAGGCTGCTGTTCAGTGTTATGCCAGTGTTTGGCGAGACGGCACGTAGGTTTGCCCCGCCAGTCGTTATGATCAGTTGATCCCAGCCTGCGCCATCGGTGCTGTTTTGAGTTTTCAGCGCAGAGCATACCGTATCGAGTGCACCTGATGGAAGACCTTTGACGGTCTGTGTTGTGCCCGAGGTATTCTCTAATGCCAGGGCGATGGGCAAACAGAAAAAGTCTACCATACTGATGTTGACGAATAACTCGGCGCTATTCCAGGTAAACTCGCAGAAATCCCAGTAGATATTGTAGTTCGGATCCGATGGATTGGAAGATGAGGGCTCCACGAGTGCTGGACCAGGGTTCAAGTAAAATGTAAGAGTGGCATTGCGCGAGAACCACAACCGGGCACCAGCTAAATGTGGAATCGTCACTGTCGTCGTAGTGCCTGATGCCCCGAGTGAGATGGCACAGTTCTCAGCCAGGGCAGTGGTAGTAGACGACGGCGATGTTGGATAGTAGGCTGTCTTGCCATCCGACTGTAAAAGGAAAAGCGCACTGCCATTGTCGATGGCCAGCCCGGTAATATAGGCATAAGCCGTATCCGAGCCGGTGTTGTTGACCAAGGCAAAATTTAGGGTCGACATCTTGCATGCAGCTATGGGGTCGCGGGAGCCCAGAAAATGCGCAGCTGGCTAGAGCGAAGCTTGAAATAAAGTAGGATCAAAGAACCGGGAATTAGACAGGTCCCACAAGGCTGCAGTAGATCCCAGGAAGTTGCAGACTATTCCTTGGTTCAGCAAGAGACTCGGTTCATCTGCAAAGAGTCGGGACCCATATATATAGCATGGCCCACTTAGCTCAAAGAACTGTTGGAATGGGAATTTAGTAGGGCAGGCTGACAAGACCCGGTGATGCAGCGTTGCGAAAACTTGAATAATCCGACAGAGGGGTAAATGTGATAATTGAGAAAGCCTATTGGCCCGTTCGAGTACACTATTGAAATGTGTACTACATGTGTCGATCATTGCTGGGAATAGGCGAGGCGCCGGGACCTTAAGCGGGCGAATCCTCTTTAACACGCCCCCCGCCGCCACATTGCGATCATGCCGTGCGAGCAGATGATCTTACGCGTGGCATTTCCCCACGAGGGATGGCGATGGCTGAGAACCCCAGAATTCGGGGCCTCATCGGTGGAGTAGATCTTTCGAAGGCATCGACTAGTATGAGGAGCGTGATGCTGAAGGAAACTTAATGTTTGCCTGACTTTTCAATTTTCTTTGTGGACGAGTCTCGGGAGCAATGACGCCTTTACATGCCAAGGCTTAATCTATCCCAATGCAACATGAAACTTTTGCTCATTATGATCTGTAGGCTGTTCCTATATCTGCTTGATCATTCGGCGTGCTGCCGCACTTCTTCCTTGGTTTGCGTTCGTCTGGAAGGGTCTTGGGGTTGGGACAGTCCATTTTAGGGAATTGCCCTTTTGCTTGGTATATGGCAGTAAAATTCTTATATCAACCATTCACTGGGGCATGTGGCTTTCTATAGGGCGTGCCTGGTTCACAAAGAGAGGATCATCCGCCATGTTGTGCAATCCATGCGGGTCAGGGTCTTGGTCGTACAGTTCTATCGGCTCATATTGTTGCGGGGGTTTGTACCTACTTGTACCTAGGGTAAGTCGAAGTCCAAGGACCTTAGTACCTATATTGGTAACAACTGAGAAGCTCCAGGAAAAGTGAACTTATGCGAAAACTTCCATTTCTTGCCTGCGTCTTACTCAGGGAGTGATATCAGTGAATATAGAAGCAAAGGTTCAATTTACACGTAGGACCCATCGGGCTTCGACATTTCAATACACTTAAATCCAAGATACCTATTCAGGCCAAGCTGTTCTTGTGGATCCAGAAGGTCATAGGGCGCGACATTCCAAGGTTTTCATTTCTGCCCTGGTTAGCGGTTTGAGATTCTAACAGACTACATTCAGAAATTTAACCGTAGGAGTGGAAAGCACCTGCAGCAGGGAGTCATTTGAGCGCTGTTCTTCTATTTCCCAGCCATTGTGCTCCTTGTTAGATTCCATTCTCCTACTTCATACCCCTCCCCTAGGCGCAAAGTCTTGTTCAGAATAAGGTACCGCCATGGTAAATTCGATTTCATTTTGCGGCATGTGCTGTTCTTTCTCATCTAACTCTGGACGAGCCATCAAGGACTAAACCTTACGTTCTCTAGAGCCAAATTCACCCCTGCATTTGGATGAAACCCAGGTATGTATGGCTGTAATGATCCCGTCGGTTGTGTCCGGTGAGCTTCAATGAGGTTCAAACTCCATCAAAATCCTTCAAGAACTGAGCTTAACAATCCTCGCTACGTGAGTGAATGCTAGAAGATTATCTCATTTCAAGAAAGTACTAGATACTAGACATGATAAAATTCTTGTCCGTATAAAAAAGGGGTTTACGGTGATATCGCTGGAGAGCGTTGATATCTCCCGCATTGTCAAGCATAAATTCTATGATGAGAGAACCACCATCATTATATGGTCAGGAATAACAGACGGCATTGCTTGTCATATTGGCTTTTGATTGAACGAAACCTTTTCACACAATGTGGGTTGATAATGGATTCTTGAGTTGTATGACATAGTAATAAAGACGTCAGCCTACCTAGTACACATGGATGCCTCAGGTACCTACATGGGAACCCTCTACCAGGTACTTCGGTGACAGTTCAATTGAGTGCTATTAAATATCAGTTCAACTTTCAACCTTGATTTTACCCAGTTCAATACATTAGCAGCTTCGTTTAGTCTAACAAGTACAGACTGTCTAGTCCTGCACCTCCCTAGTGGATACAAATAATCCTTGGGGGCTACCTGCATTGTGGCTATGATTTGGAACCGGGAAGCCCCAAAAGCTTTCCGAGGTCCTAAGGTTGATTTGAATTTGTATCTCTTGCCAAGGCTGTGCAGTCTGAGAACATATATTGTGATCGGCTGTGTTGATTATTTTTGGAATTTGGATAACTATGTTTCCTAGTTTCGAAAACCCCCATTAACACTTGAAATAGGCCGCTAGTGTCAGTTTAATTAAATCCCCTTTCATGATGGCCGCTCCTATATAGGAGATAGAGGAACCTAGGTAAGGGCGGTGGTCGTGTCACGATGTGGATCAGATCCCTTACTTGCCAACAACTGCTCGTGCAGGGCTGCCTTCCACGAGCTCCAATGACGAGCGTCACAAACGAGACAGAGTCTCGCACAAATCCTCGAACTCCACTACGCGGATCTCCCTTGGACGAGAGGATCATCTTTGGGGTGAGACCTGAAGAGGGGCGTGCCAGCAGTTTGACGCGCAACCATTCAGACACGATCGTCAGCGACCTTTCAGGCGTCCACCGGGATTGGCATGAATCGATCATCGTATCCACAGCGCTCGGCTCCACTGGTCTACGCCATCGTCTCACTGGTCACTCCACTTATCATGTTAATTATAGCCACTGATGTGCCTGAGTTGGCACTCCACTTGCGCCTAGAATTAATTAAATGCTGTGGCTGACAGTCGCTTTGTGTTCCCTCAGCCCTCCGCTTTTCGACTTCTTTCTCCCCCAACTCCTATTGAATCTGGGTATCTCATGTCTTCCGATCATCTCTAGGGCCTGCTGCCCATCATGTACATCCCACGCAAACGGTCGGTCGATCACAAAAACACCATCTTCATTGTCGTATGTCTCGTCCTGCCTAGTTTCCGCCGACATCCGATTACATTTGCGTCGGTCGCTTTGTTCTCGCCACTGACTTGATTGGACTTTTTCTTAGATTTTTGTGGTGGTCGTTTTTGTTCTCGCTCTATGCGCGGTTAGCTTTTTCCTGGCCCGACACCTTCGTCAACGGCACTTTGAGCCGAAGTATATTCCCGGAAAGTATTTCAAACGCAAATGGAAACAATGGCACCCCGGAAGTGCCTCGTATGGCCAAGTTCCGAACCAGGGAGCAGCCAATGGAGAGCAGGACACAACATACCAGGGCGCAGGAGCTACAAACCCAGAAATGACGACTACCGCCGGTGTGCAGCGTGAGACGTCGATTCGATCCATCATTACCCTACCCGCATATTCGCCGAGTCCGAAGCCGACCGAGCAAGTCATCGGACGAGAAGGAGAGCGCGAAGGCATGGATATGGTGGTCGAATTCCCCGAGACGTCAGAAGAACAAGAGTCTCGTCGCGAGGACCAAATGGAGTCTTTGTACCAAGTTCGCCTACAGCGACGGCAAGAACTGGCCGATCGGGAGGCCCGACGCCAAGAGCGGCGGTCAGCACGAGCTCGTGGCGACTCAGTCCGTCTCGAAGAACTGGCTGCTGAATCTCGCGCTCGCAGCACTCGACGTCAGCAGGCAAGTTCCAGCAATACCTCGCTCAGCGCTGCTACCGCTATCGCCGAACACCAATCCCGGGAGCGGGACCGGCGTATCTCCAGTGTCAGCTACGCTTCAATCGGCCACGTTCGCCATGATGGATCCCGCCTACGAGCGGATTCCCACGAATCCGATCATCACCCTTTGCTAGAAAATGCCGCTGTAAACGCATCGTCGCCATCGTTGGCGGACCGGCAATCTACCAGCTTCCGCTCCCGCATTGAATCCGTGGCATCATCAATCATGACTATCGACACGGGCGGAACCGATAGCGATCCACTTATTCTGGGCCCAACATCTACACGCGGGTCCAGTCGTCCAGTTTCGGAAGTGGAGGAAGACATCGGAACCCTGAATATACAACCACCCCCTGAATATGAGCATCTCGATTGGGGCGACGCACCCGCATACGAGAGCCCAACCCGGGAGCACACTGACGAACCTCGTCAGCTAGCATCGGTGCTGACTACCCTGCCATCTATTCATGTCGACATCGCCAGCCCTATCCCAATATCTCCAGCAACACCAACTGAGCCCCGTCACCCAGAGTCAGAAGATGACCACGAAACCACCCCTCGGGGTCTTATACGTACATCCGTTGTTTCAGAAATTGATTCTGGGTCCACATCGGAACATACCCCTGTCTCATGATAAGACATTCTCGGAATAAAATACTGGAAATCTCTGCATGGACTTAATGAGCACGATTCACGACCTGTACTAGCATTTAACTACCCCTTGTGGCGATTATTTCCGTTCCATCTTCGGCCCGGCCAGGCGTTAATGGTTGTTTCGCCGAATTTTTACTTCGATTTTTGTCAATTTTTGGTTCCTTTCCCCTCAGATAGTTAATGACATGTACCATTCTCTAAGTAAAAATGCTTAGTACTTTACGCTCGACTATTCCAAACTAGAGACCGCCTTGCTATTCTCAATATACTCAATGGGATCAGGTAAAGTTTATACAAATCAGGCTCGATCCCACCGTCAAGGTCAATATTTCAAAACTTCCTAAATTACAATGAACTCAGGACCGGGAATCTCTCATACTCCCCCCAAGCGATATCAACTTCACGAGCAAAGTCATAGCCGAAGAGAAACTCTTGAATGACGGGATCCGCAAACAAGAATGGAAACCCATGCGCAGGCTTCTCATGCAACAAGATTCTATCACGCTCTTTCTGCAAAGGACCATCTTCCATGTGGAAAATAACACGGAAGTCGGCACTCTTTTGCACAACTCGGGCTGTTCTGTCCTTGCGTAACTCCTCATAAATCTTTAGAATGTCTGGTAAGTGTACCCGCGTCGTGGAAGGAGTCGCTTTGGAGAATAGAGCACCGAGAACGGCACCATCCTCAATTGCCTGAGCAGCTCCTTGAGCCCTGAGAGGTAATAAGTATATTAGACATAAAAGGTACTACGGCCACCACTCACAGATAAGGCAGTGTAGCATGGCAAGCATCACCGAGTAGAACGAATTTGTGGGCAGGATGGCTCCATTGCTCCATCTTAACACTGTCTTGCAATCGCCATTTGGTCGTACTTCCAACTTGGCGCAGTAGCTCCGTCAGCTGGGGATCCCAATTGTCGAATTTGCGCTGCATTTCCTCAACGCTTGCAGACTCGACATTCACACCATCGGGTAAATCATCTGGGATGATAAGCACGATATTGCAGAGTTGATCGTTCTCGATGAAATAGCACATGGCGTGCATATTCGGTCCCATCCAATAGTTCGTGCAAGGCTTCTTGATTAGTTCCTGTAGTATTGGGCTTTTCATATCGGAGACTTTCACTAAAGACCGGTACGCCAGGTCACCCGTCAGTCTGGGAGGATCTGGACGAGCGAGGAGGGCTTCGCGGCATGAAGAGCGGAGCCCATCGGCACCAATGATCAAATCTGGAGAGATCTCATAGTCTGAATCTCCCCTCACGGTCACAGCAGGTTTTTGAAAGTCGATTCGAATAACTGTTGATCGCAATCGGATGTTCACTCCTAGACGGATTGCCTCGTTGAGCAAGATGCGGTGGTATCCTGCGCGGTGGACTTGGAAGTACGGATATCCATATTTATTTTCAATGACGGGCTGTATATTTTGTGTTGATAGAATTGTTCCATCGCTTGTTCTTAGATGGAAGTCGTGGGGTAGCGTAGCAATTGTGCGGACCTTTTCCAGTAATCCCCATTGATCTAGGACTCGTGAGGATGATGGTGGTATCTGAATTCCGGCACCAACCTATGTTTGGTCAATATAAACCTTAAAGATATTCAAGGCTTTACTTAGTCTGACCTCACCGAGCTGTTCGGCCTGTTCAAGAATTGTGACTCGATGACCAGCTTTGGATATTCCAATCGCTGCAGCCAGTCCACCTAGACCAGCGCCAACAATGATTATGTCTAGATCCTGGCCCATTTTGAATTAAATTTTTTGGTATTGGGTTCTTTGATTTTTTTTTCTCTTTAAATTATCGTTGTGATTTCATATACAAGCCATTGTATCGGGCTGTCCGACATACCCCGCTCCCTCCTCTCCCGGACGTACTATTAACATTGATCCAATGCAATTGGCCATGATATGCGTCAAACTAATCACTACTTTTCGGCAGCTCCGGGGGCGACAATGCTAGCGATACAGCTGATATGAAAGATTTACTGTCATGTTATGCAGATGTCAACAGCATTTCTTCCCTCAGGCAGCTCGAGTTCAGACAGAAGAACAACGTCCAGGGCAATCGACCTCGAAAACGTGAATTCTCATCAATACAACTCGGTGTCCCTTTGAATATATATTCATCACCAGTATCAGATACCAGTACAAAATTCTTTTAATGAAAGCCCCCAAAGTCCAAGGCCTTGAATGATGGTTGCCTAGAAAGGGTTAGCTCGTGCTTCACGAATGTTACCCAATTAGGGATAGCGTACCGTCAGCAGGTTGCCCCACTAGGATTAGCGTCTCCATCGACGCCGTCGATCTGATCATTTGTATAAATGGTCATCTTCTGTCATCTACCCCGATCATTTGTATAAATGGTTATCTTCTGTTATCTACTCCGATCACTAATCTTTCATTTCCCCCCGTAATACACGAGTCTCAGGCACTATGGCGGAATATGCAGAGGACGATGCAGTCCCCAGCGGCTGGCGTACACGTCAACCAGGCTTTACCATCTGGGCCCTGCTATCCATCGTGCGGGTCTCATTTGTCGGTTTCTGCTACAGTATATACTATGTCCCGTCCTCATTACGTCAAAGTCCAACATGGTCGTATCGCCAAGCATTACGGTCGCGATTGTTGAAGGTCGCTTTTGGCATTATCACCGAGCTCGGGTTCACACAATCTCTCAGTATGGATGCGGGGGATCTCGGGGATCGGTGGGTTATTATGGAGCCAGCCTCGGACGATTTATATCCTTGTGCCTTCACAAGTCATACCATTAAGCCGGAGAGAATTGGGGCCACCTGGTACCCCGAGCCCCCGCCTAAGAAAGCTGATCCTGATGACCAAGGTTTGATCGTGTTGTCATTTCACTCCGGCTCTTTCCTATGGCTGAATGGACGACCAGAAGATTCTGGTGAGACTGCAAACATGCTCAACAGCAAGCTAGGACCTGGCACACGATCGCTTTGGGTGCAATATCGCCTTGCCGGAGGGAAAAACCCAACCCCGTTCCCAGGGCCCATGCAAGACGCCGTGACAGCGTACGTCTACCTCGTGAAAGACATGGGAATCTCTCCATCCCGCATTATCCTCGCTGGTGACTCTTCGGGTGCAACTATTGCAGTGGCCCTGCTGCGCTACCTCGTCTCCAAAGACAACCTCGACCCCGAGCTTAACGACCTACCGCAACCTAAAGCATGTCTTTTGTTTTCGCCCTCGGTCGATTACAGCTTCGAAGGGGACTCACACGCTATCCACATACATAGGAATCAGAAGACTGATTACTGCGACGGCCACATGGCTGCCTGGGGTGCACGGGCATTTGCACCACCGGAGACCGTCCGATTAGATGACCCGTATCTTTCGCCAGCGCTTCACCCATTCGCGACTCCAGTTCCTATTTTCGCTCAAACAGGAGGGGCCGAGGTGCTCTGTGACAGCGTCCGAAATTTTGCGGACGCGATGCGGGCTATTCCAAGCAATCGAATTGAATTTTTGGAGACACCAGGTGTACCGCATGACATTTATACGACTGGAAGGTTCCTCGGATGGCCCAAGGAACCAGAGGAGATGATCGATGCCGCCATTAATTTTGCTCTAGGACTTGCAGAAGACTTTCAATAAAAAGCGATACGATATGATATGTACTTTAACTGATACCAAACTTGGGACTTATGGGGATCCTCGGGGCTCGTCGATATCTACAATGTTGAATTATCACTCTTTATCCAACCAATAGCGCATATGCCAGACTGCTTCAGAGGGAAGGCAAAATTTCCATTGGTATCACATCCTAGCCGTCACATCATAGCACATCCCCCTGGGACCCCCAATTCAGAAGTATCCATATCAAAGCCGGCTCCAGAGTGTCCCTCACCCAAACGGTGGTTTTCCAACAGCGTCTTAAGCCACCTGGCACAATTTCGCCATTCCAATCTCTTGAAATCAGATTGATAATCTGTCAGTGTAGCCTCAACGCATGACACCTGCTGGGGATCTTTTGCTGCAGCTAACGCAACGATGAGACATAACGGGACATATGCAGCACCAAGTGGACGGTCGCAAGAGGCTAGATCAGCACCCTCGATGATTTGTTGGACAAAGAACCCTGATTCTTTGGCGAGTGAGGTGTCTAATGGATGGAATGAATGGAGGAGGTTGTTCAACTATAGAGCTAGAGAGGAAACCACCGTATGTGCTGCTTGGTACCGAGACTGGTGAACTGTTGGTAATGAGGATAGGAAGCCGCCACTTTGATATGCGTGCATTTCATTTGCAGATCGGCATCTTTAATCATGAGAAGCATATGCATGTCATATTTGATCTACGGGTGGGCGCTGACTGATAGTTCATATAAATATTTGAAAGATACTTATCACCCCTTCGAGGTCGGTATCAGAGTATACTGAGCTCTCCAGAGCCAGATCGCCTCCGGATGTTTCGATTCTGAATGAAGTATATGAGCTCTTGCAGTCCTGTCAACAAAAGTCCTGCCAGAGCTAGCGCAATCATAATTATTATGCCCTTTGGATACAGGTCCGATGATTCATCTTGGCGAAATATTTGAGTGCCGGCCATAAGGCCACTGGTGGCGGTCATAACAACTGAGGGAGTTAGCTCGATGTTAGTCACGGAGGATATCCACGAAGAACTTACACATTCTAGGTACAGTTAGTAGGTGACACAACATAAAGTAATGGATTCGACTTACGCAACCGCAATACTTCGTTCCTCGGAGCTCTGACTATTCATCTGGATCCATGCATTGTGAATTGGATGATATCCGACCGCCAAGCCATTCACGGTTGTCCAGAGTCCAAATTTACTCCATCGGCCAACATGAGGCTGGACGAGTCTGAGAACAACGAGTGCAACCAGATACACTGATATAGCAATCATGACCGTCAAACCACGCTTCTTCGTTTTGTCACTCAGCCAGGCGAAGAACAATACAACAGGTAGAGTCATCAAATACCCAATCGCAGCCAACGCGTTAGCTTGAACGCGTGTAAATCCCAAGGACATAATGATGCTCGGCGTATATGTTGTAAGAGGGCACCAGGTAGCAAAAACACAAGCCGTTGCAAGAAAATGCGGCCACTTGTAGACATTTGCCACCGTTTTCCAGACGACCATCAACGGTATCCGTTGAGCAATCGTATGTTGTATGTCTTGGGTCTCTTGCGAGTCAAATTTCTCAATCTCCAATACTGATTGATATTTCTTCCTCTCTGGGAGAAGGAACATCAGCATGAGAGAGATGGTCACCGACCAAATCCCCTCCACTGGAAATGCATCAGCCACCACATGCGCAATAATTAAGGAAGTAACTTCTTACCCAAGAAGATCCACTGCCATCCAGACATTCCGCCCTTGCCATCTAGCCTCAAAAGTCCTGCCCCTAATAATGGTGAGACTGCGGTGCCACCAAACATCCCAAAGAAGAATATCGCAATTCGCTTGGTGATCTCCTCTCTCGTGTACCATGTTGACAAAGTGAACATAGCCCCAGGGATATATCCCGCTTCTGCAAGTCCTAAAAGAGCTCTTGTGAGAAGGAAGCCAGTTTTATTCCGTATGAAGATCTGCAGGGCGGCAATCACGCCGAAAATAAACACCTGCCCGCCAATCCACCAGCGGGGCCCAATCTGCGTTGCGATCAATACCATTTCGATAACATCATATTGGAGAAATGATGCATTACTTACCTTGTATAGAACTATATTTGACGGAATCTCAAGTACAATCACTCCAATGTACATCAATTGATTCCCCAGATTGATTGTATTTTGGTCCACCGAGATAGCGGATGCTAGGCCACCTGTTAAGGCACTGGAGATATTGGTTCGATCCAATTGATAGGTTGCAAATCCAATTAAAAGAAGCGGAAGAACTTGAAAATCGGCACTTTTTGCTGTTACTAGTCTGCTTAATTGCGTATGGTACGCTGGTGACTTACATTCTTCGCAATTGAACTGCGCTCTTCTTGATAGCACCATCCTCTTGATCTTTGTATTGCAGTTTCATACTTTGTTTTTCCCACATTATCACGGAGATCTGAGGTGGATGTGTCAGGCTAACTTTATCTGATCGCTGATTTTATGACCCTTCGCGGGGACCCTGGGAGCTAACGAAGAGAACCTTAGGAGTGATGAGATAATCTAAGTTCCTGCTTTATCAAATAAATAAAGATATACCTAGGTACCTATCTTGGTAAGTAACATCGACTTGATCATGCAGTTAATTGGATGGAAGCCTTGATCAAAAGAAAGGAGTCCAACCTTGAAGTTTAACGTCCGCCTCATGAGGATTGTGAAGGTGGGGCAAAATATATACAACTGATAACACTCCGCGGCCTATTATACCATTGGGGCTTTGGGAAGCACTTGAACTTCGAAATCTTGAACATTTAGTTTAGTGTACATTCACTGATTCGAAACGAGTATGATTGTTAAATAGGTTTATCTTCCAAGTCTTCACATCTTATTTGTAGGTCAGCCACACTTGCCCCACCAGCCACACCCGACCGGAGAAGCCATCAAGATCAGCAAATGCTTTCATAACTTTACACCTTCATGGATCTTCAGGTCTGGTCAACGACAGAAAGGTCAACCATTTGACTCCCATGAAAATGACATGGCTACAATACCGACGCGCAGTGACCGTCGAATTATTCTTCACCTAGTGAGCAGTGCCACATCCATCGCCTTCTAGCCCACCCCTAACACATTTAGGATTACGACTGCTTCTACGCTTCGGTGTTCGAAGTGGAACAACCAGTCTTGAAGTCCTTGCCACTAGCTGTGCAGCAAAAGCAAATCATCGTGACATGTAATTACGAAGCCCGACGGCGGGGGCTGCACAAACTGCAACTAATCAAAGACGCCAAGCGAATATGTCCCGACGTGATAATCGTCCTAGGCGAGGACCTGACCAAGTTTCGCGACGCATCAAAGGATCTGTACCTTTTCATTCGTGTCTTCATATGGGGCGGTCGAGTAGAAAGGCTGGGCTTTGATGAACTCTCTCTGG
Source organism: Penicillium sp. 91 TS-2023 (assembly GCA_030710325.1). Classification (NCBI taxonomy): domain Eukaryota; kingdom Fungi; phylum Ascomycota; class Eurotiomycetes; order Eurotiales; family Aspergillaceae; genus Penicillium; species Penicillium sp. 91 TS-2023. The sequence goes on along the minus strand of JARWGP010000021.1, from coordinate 4,252,626 downwards.
ATGTCACAGAGATGGTTGATTATAATGTCAACTTGTTAAACCCGAATGATCTATCGACTTCATTTTTCCATTTGGATCCCAAGGACCCGACAATTGGATTTGCCTACGACGCTACCACAGTCATGGGCTCGACATTCCCAGTGGCGACCGAGGAGACATCTGTTTCAACACGTGATACGCCATCACTGGAAATGAAGTTGGGGATTGCGTCGCATCTGCTCAAGTATCTCCGAGATCGGATGGAGCATGAGAAAGGCTTCACAGCTACAGGAGGGGTATCCACATCCAAACTTCTGGCCAAATTAGTGGGAAGTGTTCACAAGCCTAACAATCAGACTACACTGCTCCCACCATACTCAATAGCTGAAGATGGCACCGAGAGCAACGTGACCCGATTCTTGGATAGCCATGAGATCCGCAAAATCCCCGGGATAGGATCACGATTAGCCCAGAAACTGAGAATCCGTGTTACAGGAGAGAATACAGGAGAGGAGGTTACGGTCCGAGATGTCCGTTTATATCCTGGGATGGGCCCAGCCATGCTCGAGAGAACACTAGGCGGGCCCGGTGCAGCCAGAGGAATTGGCATGCGCATCTGGGGCATTCTGCACGGAGTAGACAATACCGAAGTCCTCGAGGCCCGAGATTTGCCTACTCAGATCAGCATTGAGGACTCCTACGGTCGTGGCCGGTTTGATACCGTGGAGCATGTACGTCGCGAGCTTGTGGTTCTTACGACTAGTTTAATCCGGCGCATGCGGACAGATTTACTGGACAAGAGCGAGGAAACCCCACGTTGGCTGGCCCACCCCCGAACTCTGCGGCTATCCACGCGGCCTCGAAATGCCCCCGAGACTGACGGGGTGCGAACCTACAATGCCAATCGCATTTCGCGATCTGCTCCTCTGCCGAGTTTTATCTTCAGTCTGGACGAGAATCAGGATGCTCTGGCCGAACGACTTGTCCATGAGAGTCTTCTGAGCATGTTTCGAAAATTAAATCCTGAAAAGTCTGGGTGGGATCTGAGTTTGATCAATGTGGCTGTGACCAACTTGGTGGAGAGTGCGGGAGATCAAAAGCAAAGTAGCGGGCGTGACATAGGAAAAATGTTCCGACAGCAAGAAACGGTGCTCAGGGATTGGACAGTAGATGCAGGGTCTTGCGCCACTGTTCCGGGCCCGGAGATACCGGAGACAATCAACGTGGAGAATGATCAGCCACAATGGGGTGAGGAAGAAGGGGAGGAAGTAGCAGAGCACGAAGAAGAAGAAGAAGAAGAAGAAGAAGAAGAAGAAGAAGAAGAAGAAGAAGAAGAAGAAGAAGAAGAAGAAGAGGAATTGTTCAGTGTTCAGTGTGAGATTTGTTCTGCTGCGATTCCCCATTTTGCACAGCTAGCACATAGATTGTACCACGAATCCATAGATTAAGGCATTTGCATATGCATAATGACTGGCCATTTGGGGCTCTCTCTCATATTATCTACTCTGTTCGCGGTGGATTCAACACATCAACCATAGAATACTTGTGGGGAAATGGTGCAGTATACTGCTGTCCGAACCGGGGCTGAGCGCTGAATGGACCCCGAAAACCACTGCATGTCTAGGAAGCCTGATTTAAGGAAAGACATAGAAACCATGGAAACCATGTGGATACAAAGTATACATTAGGCATTCATATTCTTTCTATGTAACACATCCAAAGCCCCAATGTCTTGCCAAGACCCGCCCTAATGAGGTTACGGTCTGTTACTATTGGATTCTTCCGTTCTTGGCGCCAATACTGGGCTGAGTCGGATGTGGATTTGGGGATTATGTCTGTCTACTTATTTGATGCTTCTTGATTCACTCGTTCAAGACCTTTATTCCATTCTTTCAGTTTCACTTGCGTGGAGATTGGTGGACCCCTTGCGACCCTGCGTTTCCGCATGATAGCCGAAGACCCTGGAAACTCTATCTGGAGACCCTGATTCCTCTGTTTTGCTCCTCCAGCGATGAGGTTTCGCAGCGTGCTCTCGATTCTAGGCGCAGTGTCGCTGATTTCGCCAGTCACAGGTAAGATCCCTTGCCCCGAGCTATGGACGCCCCCACTAACAGCCCCTCCAGCGCGATCTCAAGCCTCAGAAGCGATCCGCCAGATTACCCCGATCGATAACGCCGTCATCCGCACCCCTGCACACAAAATAGACCACCTTTCACACTTTGATCTCACCCTCGAATTACATCGTGACGGCACGCGTATCAAATTAGAGCTAGAGCCAAATCACGATATCCTTGCCGACGATGCTTTCGTGCAATATATCAACACCGACGGATCATTAACGGACGGCGAGCCCATCCACCGCCATGAACACAAGGTCTTCCGCGGTCGGGCGCTAGTGGGATCAGGGAAAGGCCGATGGACGCCATCGGGCTGGGCTAGAGTTACGGTTCGACGGGATGGAGAGGACCCGTTATTCGAGGGCGCGTTCAGTGTCGGACCGGACAAACACCATATTGAGCTGCAGTCGACCTACTCCGCCAAAAAGCGACCCATTGATGCGAGTATCGAACTCAGAGACCGAGATTATATGATCGTATACCGTGACTCCGACATGATTCGAATGCAGCCAGAGCACCCGGACCTCAGGCGGTCTTTGCCTGTCTCGACTGGCTGTGGGGCTGATAAATTGGACTACAACGCTGATTTGACTAATTCCATTTTTCCATTCGGAATTGGAGAGGATGAGGGCCAGTGGGGGGCTACTTCGTTGAATTCGTTGTTCGGTCTGAGCAAACGACAGTCTGATGTCGGTGGAATCTCAGGCAACACGGGCGGCGTGAACTTGAAATCAACTATTGGAGACACTTCTGGTTGTCCAAAGACGAAGAAAGTGGCGCTAATTGGAGTGGCAACAGACTGCAAAATGACGGACTATTTCTCTGACAACACTACTGTGACGGCCATGGTTGCTGCGAAAAACTATGTGATCAACATCGTGAATACCGCGTCTAGTCTTTACGAAGAGTCTTTCAACGTGTCTATTGGTCTGCGCAATCTGACCATCAACAAGGAATCATGCCCAACCACGGATAATGAAGCTACTCCATGGAACGTTGACTGCCCGAGCGGCAATATCACCTGGAGACTCAACGAGTTCTCGAAATGGCGGGCTGATAACCAGGATAGCAACGCCTACTGGACCCTCATGACGGGCTGTGCTACTGATTCTGAAGTCGGTGTTTCCTGGATGGGTCAGCTGTGCACCTCCGACTTGACTAGCGACGGGTCTAGCTCCGTCTCTGGGGCGAATGTCGTGGTTGGCAACGCAGGCAGCACATGGCAAATCTTTTCTCATGAAACTGGTCACACATTTGGAGCTGTCCATGATTGTGACTCCCAAACATGTGCTCAAGGGCTAGAAGCCTCATCCCAATGCTGTCCACTGACATCGGCAACGTGCAACGCCAACGCCCAATACATCATGAATCCCTATGCATCATCGACCATGACCAATTTCTCAGAGTGCACGATTGGCAACATCTGTTCCGCCATTGGCCGCAACAGTATCAAGTCAACCTGTCTCACCGATAACCGAGGCGTCGTAACAATTACCGGCAGCCAATGCGGAAACGGCATCGTCGAAGCGGGCGAGGAATGCGACTGCGGCGGCACAGAAGCCTGCGATGGCAACGCCTGCTGTGACCCCACAACCTGCAAGTTTAAGTCCGGCGCCGTCTGCGACGACTCGAACGACAGTTGCTGCCACAGCTGCCAGTTTTCCTCATCAGGCACAGTCTGCCGCGCCAGCACCGGCGTCTGTGACATCGCCGAAACATGTACCGGCAACTCCAGCGCCTGTCCAAATGACCAATACGAGAAAGACGGCACCAAGTGCGGTTCTTCAGGTCAAGGCCTTGCCTGCGCCAGTGGCCAATGCACAAGCCGTGACTACCAGTGTCGCTCTGTACTGGGTACCATGCTCAATAGTAATCAGTCATGGGCCTGCGGAAACACAAATGCCCCATCCTGTATGATCGTGTGCGGCGCTCCACAAATCGCCGAGGAATACGGCTCCGCAACCTGTATCGAGATGAACCAGAATTATCTCGACGGCACACCCTGTGACTCCGGTGGCCACTGCAGCAACGGTCAATGCAAGGGTTCCTCCGTAGGTGGCTGGATCAACGACCATAAGAATATCGTGATCGGTATCTGTGTCGGCGTGGGTTGCTTGATTCTTCTCACTTTGCTCTACTGCGTTACGAGCTGGTGTCGACGAGTAAGAGCACGCCAACGCATGGCGAAGGCCCCTCCGGTACGTTATGCTGGTCCACCACCTGGAATGCCTCTACAGGGGATGCGTGGACCTCCTGCTCAGAACCAGTGGGCCGGGTATCCTAACGGGTATCAGAACGTGCCTCCACCGCGCGTGCAGTACGGCTGATGATTTATTTCTCAATTCTTTCTTGTTTTATGGTTTCGGTCATACGGGCTTTGCATTGGGGGGGATCTGATGTAATGTGGCTTTGGGATGGGGCTTTTGATTTGGGCGTTAATATTGATTTGAGTGGTTACCTGGGGATTGGGTGCAGCTTTTAGCTCTTATACACGGTTTCCATCATTGTGAATATCACTTATCTTATCCATGTGGACCTTATTTGTCAATGTTTTGAATGTCCTTGCGGTTTTCTTGTAGTTGGAACAGGAGAAACTGTCCACTGAACCCGAATGGTGCTTAAAAGAAAGGAACGCACTCCTTCAAATGGTATCAAGGTCTATCTTGTAGGTGTTAGGGTCTCCTATATTCGAACAACATATGCGACGTAACTGAAACAGGCCCTAGATATGGGCTTCTCGCGACTAGAGATTACAGCTCAACCTAGCAGGATATCATCCACAGAGAAATGTAAACTTGACAATCGTAGCCAATCCAATTGAACCATGGAAACACATTAACAAGATAAGGAAACAAGGAAAATAACAGCTCAAGCCCAACACCTTCGTAACAAGTACCCATGCAGTGCAGTCAATATATCACAGCCAGCCGGATTAATCACTGCCAGCAAATGCCCACAAATGCCTCCCGAGTGACACCGCCAACACCCTCAAGATCAAACTCCTCAATCATAGCCCTTAGCTCCTCCTCTTCCAGACCCGTCTCTCCCAACTCCCGCGCAACACGCCTCAAGTCCTCCAGATCAATGAATCCCTTCTGACCCTCGTCGAATAGCTCAAACGCACGCAGAATCTCATCACGCGGATCACGCTCCAAAATCTTCAACGCTGTCACAGCCTGGAACGACGAGAGCGGCATGAGGAGATTAGACGGGTGTTGTGGGTTCCCGCCCTTGGAGACCTGGCTTCCGGGTGCATTTTGGTTATTCTGTCCTTGTTGTTGTTGGACCTGCGGACGCGGGACACCGTAGGTTGTGAGGAGGGAAATGAGTTCTTGTTTCGCGAGTGTGAAGCCTAAGGCACGGAACGCGACGCGGAGTTCGTGATAGTCCAGGTGACGGTCGCGATCGAGATCGAAGAGGGTGAACTGGTAAGGTAATGTCAGCCTTGTCTTTTTGGTGTTTATCATGCGCGATGGGCGCAGCGAGAAATTCCTCTATCCCGCCTCCTCGTGCTCGTGCTGAGGCAGTAGTAGAGTAGATTGCATGCGCATCATTGAGAGGGAAAATGGAAATGTTGTGAAGGATGGTAGATCTTACAGCTTCGTTGATCTCTTCACGCTGCTCCTCTGTCAATCGGTTCAAGGGATTTGTATCCTGCGCGGGCCCGTGGCTTTGCGCGGCTGGGGTGTTCGCAGCCTGTTGGTTCTGCTTGGGGCCATCGGGGGCTCCAAAATCAGCAGGAGCCGTGGCGCCTAGGCCACGATGCCGGGAGAAGGACGAGGCGCTGAAGGGCATGGCGTTCGCGTTGACGGAGCGGTCCGGGATTTTAGTGCCGGCGTACGAGCGCGACGCGAACGGTTGGCCGGAGGCCATGGTGGTAGATTGAGCACGATGTGGTGGAATGTCGTGCAATGTTTGGGGGTTTGTCGGGTTGGGAGATCGGCGGGGAGCTGTGTTTTGGGCGGTGGAGGAGATTCTTTGGGCGACGCGGAATGGGGGTGGAGTCAGAGTGTTTCAACGCATTTATCGGTTTACTTTCCAAGAATTTGGAAATTATTGTGCCAAGATGTCTTGAGTCATTAATTGAATGCCATTGTTCAAACGGAGAAAGTGATAGCTAGAACAGAACAAACTAGAGAAACTCAAGAGCAACGGCATATGTACAGTCAAAGTAAACAATACCGAAACGCGCAAACCAGTATCGAGTTTCTCGGCATACACGACAAATCTCTCAAACTTCATCGGATGGTTATATTCATCAGAAAAATAATAATAAGCGAAAGTAACGAAAGTACTTCTCCATAGAATCACTGGCCATTTCGGGCCACGATAGGCTCTCGCTCCTGATGATAGTATTGTTCCTTCATGTTGATGTATTTATCGAGCCTGATGCTTCCTGAGATGGGATCGCACCCATTGACCATCATCTTGAACGATTCATAGTCTACCTGGATCCTGAATGAAACCAGTGCCAAAGCAGATTCCGTCGTAGATTCCGTCAATGGAGCCCATGAGCTCCCAAGGGCCGGGCTGCAATATTTCAAGGAATTCATCCAGATGTGGACTCACAGACGGGGCGCTTGACACATTATTGAAAGATTTGGTCTGAAAGGTTGTCTGGTCTCTGCGAACACACTCGCGACCGTTTGTAAGGCAGGCTGGGCAGGGGGTCGATGGCCCACATTTTTTCTTGCTTCGATAGCACGAGAGACATGCACCGCCGTACTCTTTCAAATGCCGTATCTCTTCTTTTTGTTTATCGAGTTCCATTCGGGAGCGAAATCTCTTTTCTCGATAACCGTGTGGATTAGTTGGGTCTTCCATGACAAAATCATAACACGCGGGTGGAGATGCAGATCTTCTGTCGAACGGAGGTGACGGCTGGTTATGAATGGTCACGGAGCTATCTGAAGTACTCGCAGTTAAGGGAGCCGTCCACTCAGTCGCTATAGATGTTTCGTGTGGAGGATCGTCATTGAATCCCATCGCAAGATTTGCCTGTGACATAGACTGAAGAGGCTGAGCAACCAGACCACTGCTCGGGGGTGAGGCATCGAGGTTAGGAAACATGTCATAGCCGTTTAGTGGTGATCCACAGTGGGAGAGGTTCGGAGGTGAGCTGTACATTTGACCTGCAAGGTCAAAAGCCTGCGGCAGTGGAGGGGGCATATCCAGAAGCCTCGGACCGGGCTGTGAGGAGCCATGTCAGCCAGGATTATCTGCGGCAATCCCCCCCTGTGGTTCTCTTGAGGAAGAGCACCATGACATACAGAATTCAAGGTACCAGGTAAAAGAATCCCTTTGGGAGGCGGATAATACCCCACTGACTGAGGACGTGGAGAGTGGGCAGATACTCCACCACTCTGCGCCATGGTACTTTGATACGCGGGGATACTCGGTAAACGAAAGTGGATGCTGCTACTCAGGCGCGTAGAAGAGCATAAAAACGAGAGCGAGAGTGAGGGAGCTGAAGGTAAGATCCTAGCGATTCAGATCTTAACCATAGGCCAACGCAAACTGATGCTGGAAAAGAGTGACAGGTGTAAAGGAATCATGGAGAAGAGTCCCAATCCAGTGACTTGACAATATTCAATACATGAGGCAGGAACGAGGGCTTATGTAACGAGGTGTGAGTCCAGAGCCGCTTCCTAAATAGGCATCGCGTTGATACCCGGAAGCTAAGTTTCGCCAACGAACATGTCATTGGTCACTCGAAAAGCTTCAATGCTCTGATCATGGTCTAGATGCAGTCCTAGCTGCGGAACCCACAGGCGAATGTCATGGAGCTAGTAGCCCAGATTGTGGGAAGCTTTCTTGACTCTGGGGCTGTGTATCCTAGGTGTATGGTACGCATGAACAGGTACGTTCTCTTGAGACTTGTTCCTCGATCCAGGTCGGATAGAGTTTCGAACGCCTCAGTTGCCTTTGGGCCTGGTACTGTACAGAGCGGGATCTCGTTGTGTACCAAGATCCAAATCCTCCAAGAAGGTACGGCCGAGCATCTCCTCTGGGAGGTAATCCTGCTCAACCTTACCATCCACGTAGTTCGGATTGTACTTATACTCCTTGCCATAGCCTAGCTCCTTCATCAACTTGGTCGGTGCGTTCCTGAGATGAATAGGAATGGGCAATCCCGCAATTCCAGGTTCATTCAGAGCAGCAAAGGCGTTGTTCAGTCCACGGTATGCTCGGGTGCTCTTTCTAGACAATGCCATGGCGACAGTCGCATGAGCCAAATTGATTCTTGCTTCAGGGAGTCCGACTTTTTCGACAGCAGAGTGTGTGGAGATTGCCAGCGTGAGCATGGTATTGTCTGCTAAGCCAATGTCCTCAGAAGCGACGACAATCAATCGCCGGGCAATGTACAAAGGATCTTCGCCGGACTGAATCATGCGGGCCAGATAGTAGAGGGCGGCATCTGGATCACTACCTCGAAGAGACTTGTGAAAAGCAGAAATGGTATCATAGTGCTGATCACCGGCACGGTCATACACCAGGGTTTTGGTCAAAGACTTTTTTAGATCGTCTGCAGTGATGCCAGGTCTTTTGGAGAGGTCCATTGCCAATTCCAGGAGGTTGAGTGAGGTTCGAGCATCACCATCTGCAAACCGGGCTAGATATTGAATCAACTCATCATCAACCAACTCCGATGGGTTGTAGTTGGGGCCTTCCACCTTTAAAGCACGTTGAAGAATAGAGACGATGTCCTCATCGGTGAGTTTTGCCAAGGTGAATGTTCTGCATCTGGAGAGCAGGGCATTTTGGATTTTGAAGGATGGATTCTCCGTAGTTGCGCCAATCAGCGTCACTTGTCCACTCTCCACGGGGCCAAGGAATACATCCTGTTGTGACTTTGAGAATCGATGGATCTCGTCGCAGAAGATAATGGTCTTTCTGCCGGTCAGCCCAAGCTCACTACGGGCTTCGGAGAAGATCTTTTTGCACTCCGCGACCCCACTGCTGGTACTGTTGATTTCCACAAACCGACTACCCACCATGGTTGCTATCACTCGAGCAATGGTGGTCTTGCCTGTCCCCGCGCTTCCCCAAAGAATCATGCTTGGAACGCGGTCTTGTTCGATAAGTCCACGAAGCACTCCAGAAGAGCCGACTAGTTCCTGTCCGCAGACCTCTTCGAGATTCTTGGGCCGCATCCGCTCTGCAAGCGGAGCTGCTTTGTGGAAAGCATTGATTTTTGGACGTTTGGCTTGCTCCGGGTCGCCATTGTGTTGCTTTGCACCATTCTCTCGGGTCGGAGTGTCTTGCGTAAACGATCGTTTGGCATTCAGGGGGCGTGGAGTCGGTGCACTGGGGCGAGATGGAGATTCTTTAGGCACGGTTTGGGAAGAGGATTTGCGTGCGGAGGATGGTTGGAATATGCTCGGGACGGCTTTCTGAGAAGCGGACAGCTCGACCGGGGAGGAAGACGGTTCCTCAACGAAGCTCTGGCAGCCAGAATCAAGATGATCATTGATCTTCAACTGTGGGACAGACTTCTGACAAATAGGACAAGAAACCATGGCTCCTATCTCTGGAAACCATAAATGACGAAGAGTCAACACAAAAGCTACATTTAAATGCGGAGACGCGTCGCGATAAGGATGCTTATGTAAAACGGCTTATCGGGCGAAACTCCCAGTGCCTTGATGCCTGCAGTTGACAGGACTGCGTCTCACAAATACTATCCAATGATCATGGCACGATAGAGATGTCTGAACTCTGATTTATCACGCTATTTTACGACATATCTTGATTCTGTAGCACGGAGGAATGAGACCCCAAAGTTGTAACACCAACACAAAAGCATACTTTACTCTAGTGAGAGAATGGTTTAGTCTAAGAAGCCAAGGAAAACGTAAATATGATAGGAATAAAAAACATGGAACTAATTGCCGTTAATAGTAAATCGTTCCCATGTTTAATTGTTTGCAAAGTAGATCTCCAGCATTGTCGGGTGCTCCGATAAGTCCAAGTCTTATACTCCGCGGGTAGTCACCGAAGCCCGAAGACGGAGCACGCCATTGGCCATTCTGCTGGATGACTACCACTCCGAAAGTACCACACTTTATTACTGATACCACCCACCCCTCTTCCCCTCATGGTTGTTGGTCGCGCCTCTCTTCTTTCCACCCTCGTCCGAACCGTCCCTCCGCAGTCTCGCTTTTCAATCTCACCGCGTCTTCCTGGTTTCGGCGCAAGAACAATGTCGGCAACAGCTCCGCGGCCCGATCCCTTTCGCCCCGCAAAGAGAGTAGCGGGGCAACGACAGGATGTCTGGTATGAAATGCAGGCTCAGAACACTGAATATGGTTTTCTGAGATTGAGTCTCTAGGTCTATTGTCAATGAGGCGGCTGCCGCGTCGCCTGTCCAGCCCATCGTGAACATGGGCCAAGGATTTTTGTGAGTATCTTGTACTCCGGGAACGGGTATATAACCCCAATTGATAGAGACTAACTGGGCATCTCTCTGTACAGTGGCTATAACCCTCCGCAGTTCGCGATTGATGCTGCAAAGGACGCTCTCGACCGAGTGGAATGCAACCAGTACTCCCCGACCAAGGTACATAGGCACGACTATGGACAATTGGCAATTAGTACCCAGTCTCACAGTCTATAGGGTCGCCCTCGTCTCAGGAAGGCCATCGCGGACGCCTATTCGCCTTCCTTCGGAAGGACTCTGAACCCAGAAACGGAGGTCTCGATTACAACGGGAGCCAACGAGGGTGAGCTTTAGTGGTGGTAGGGATACATCGTATAAAGGCTGACAAGGCGCCAATCAACCAGGAATGCTGAGCGCTTTCATGGGTTTCATTGAACCCGGCGACGAGGTCATTGTTTTCGAGCCATTCTTCGATCAGTGAGTGTTGATTGGCTTTTCGGATGCTACAGTGTGCTCAATATCATACAGGTATATTAGCAATATCGAGATGCCCGGCGGCACAATTCGCTACGTTCCGCTCCACCCTCCCAAGGACGGTGCCACCAGGACATCCCCTGCTTCCGAGTGGACGATCAATTTCGAAGAACTGGAAAACACCATCAATTCCAAGACAAGGATGATTGTCAGTACTCCCCAATAGAACAAAGGACATCCATATGCTAACTGCCCCTTTAGGTTCTCAACTCACCGTATGTACCCGATTTCTCGATCTTCTATCTATAACTAACCATGTCCAGTCACAACCCTGTCGGCAAAGTGTTCTCGAAAGAGGAGCTCGTGCGCATTGGTGACCTCTGTGTCAAGTACAACCTGATCATCCTGTCTGATGAAGTTTACGATCGTCTCTTCTACGTTCCTTTCACCAGAATTGCAACTCTTTCCCCCGAGCTGTATGAGCGTACCCTCACGGTGGGTTCCGCTGGTAAAGCCTTCTATGCCACTGGATGGCGTGTTGGTTATCTCATCGGACCAGAGCATTTGATCAAGTATGTGGCTGGCGCACACACCCGCATCTGCTATAGCAGTGTTTCTCCTCTCCAGGAGGCTGCTGCTGTTGCTTTCGAGCAGGCTGACAAGGTGGGATTCTGGGATGAGAGTCGGAATGATATGAAGCAGAAGATGGAGCGCTTCTGTCAGATCTTTGATGAGCTGGGTATTCCGGTATGCGCAGTTCTCCATTTCTAGCTGAACTCATATCAACAATTTACTGATTCAAAACTAGTACTCGGATCCCGAAGGTGGATACTTTGTCTTGGCCAACATGTCCTCTGTCAAGCTCCCTGCAGACTACCCATTCCCACCTCACGTCGCTAATCGCCCTCGTGATTTCAAGCTCTGCTGGTTCTTGATCCAGGAGGTTGGCGTTGCTGCGATCCCGCCCACGGAGTTCTATACTGACGCCAACACACACATCGCCGAGGACTACCTCCGATTTGCGGTATGCAAGAATGATGATGTTCTTGAGAGTGCAAAGGAAAGACTGCGTGGTCTGAAAAAGTATATCCAGTGAACATTTTATCATACAATGAGTCGCAAATAGATGCAAACGCTGGTTCTTTCCAATCTGATATCGTAAATTTACAGATCGGATCTATGTCATCTACTCAGACAGATTTACAATCCTACATTCTAAAGGGCAATCTACGTCAATCTAGTTGTTGTCTAGTATGGACAAATGCAACAACAGAGAAAGAAAACCAAGAAACAAGAACAAAAAATGCAGGAACGCAGTAAAAACGAAAAGAACGCTCAAATTACTTTTGATCACGGTATCACGCTTGGTAGCATGCCTCACGAATTCCCTGTTTCAGTAGATGGGAAATGCTGTCAACAACGTCCAGATCCACTGCCACAGAAAAAAACGCATAACGCAACAAAAACAAATAGAACGAAGGTAAGATAAAGGGATCGTAGCAAACCCGAAACGAACGACCATCACGCTTGCTAGCATGTCTCGCAAATTCTCCGTTACAACAGATGGGGAACGATGCCGACCAGATCTAGATCCACTGCCACCAGAAAAAACGCAAAAACGAATAGGACGATGGGAAAATTAAAGTAAGGCAGCAAAACCGAAAAGAACGAAGGAAAAATAATAGGAATGGAGCAAAACCGAAAGAAACACCGTAAAAATAGAAAGATCTCAACAAAACCGAAAAGCACGACGCTTGGTAGAATACCTCGCAGATTCTCCGTTTCAACAGATGAGAGGCGCTGTCGACCAGATCGAGTCTCACTGCCACCAGAAAAACCACGAAGAAACCACCAACACGATCGTTTGCGGGCGTAGTATGTGATACTTAACGCCAGTGGGGGCCCTCGTACTCCATTGGGCCGGTTCCAGCCCCATCCCAACCCTCGCCGCGACGGTAGAGAGTCCTGTCTTGCACAGGAACCCACTCGCCATATCCTTCGCCTAGGATCCGACCTTCAATGCTCTTGCAGGTGGGGTGTGTGGTTCGATTAGCCCGCAGGAGCCAATGCTGTGCCTCCATAAATTGGCACATGTGTTCGAGACCTGAAATCACTCCAAGTTCACCTAGCAAATCCTTGCGTTCAGCGATGCAGGTTGGATCCTGGCAATGACGCGGAGGAAAACCAGTCCACTCGTTGAGACATGCGTGTCTGGAATTTTTCTCGACTTCCACCTCCGTCTCCAGCCATAGCTGCTCCCGTAAAATCTCGCTCAACTCGTTTGTCCACTTCAGTTGAGAACGGAGGTTGTCGCGGATCATTCTGTAAACGTAGTCCACCAGGTCGTCGACATGGGCGGAGGCAAGTAGACAGACTGCAAGGCATCGGCGGAATTTGTCTTTCTCTGCTGGGCTGGACCATCGAACGGCAAACAAGAGCTTTCCCGTACATCGCACATCCTCATGTCCTGCTGGTAGGTTCTTCTTGATCTGTTCGGCTCGGTCACTGAAGATGAAATAATCACCTTCTGACTGAGCAGTGCTGAACCACATCGCCTGGCGATGACGTTCAAGGGAATGACTGCTGTAGATAGACGGGATCATAGGGGGCCCAGCCATGACTTCGTCCTGGATTGAAGATGTTTTGACATATTGTTGGAACGAAAAATAGCCACAGACCGGCCAATGTTCCCTCACCGCTTCACGCAGGTGTTCCTTCTTGCAATATCTGATCTTTGACAGAGGTCCACAAGCAGGGCAGATGCAAGATTGGCCATCCCATTGGGCACAAATTTTGTGACACCCAGCTTTGGCACACGGGAACCCTTCGGTAGTGAGATCCCAGAAAAAGGCACCCTTCGGGACGGGAGTGTATTTCTCAGTTGCAGGCGGGATGGGATCGCTTGAGTAGGGTGATTCAGAAGGAAGAGAGGTCATTGAGTACCCACTGGGCGATGCAATAGGAGTTATTGTGTAGGGCGATTCAGGCGGGATAGAAGTCATGGAATACCCACTGGACGACGGATTGGGAGTCTCACCAGAGCCGCGCCGGGTGTCTCCTTCTGGCTTTGATACCACAATGGTTGGAGGAACAGGTATCTTGGCCGAGATTGCACTATGCGTGTCCACATCTTGTCGGCTACCAGCTTGTACCGCAGTGATATTACTGCTGAGTATTTTGGATAGACCAGTCACGGAAGATGAACCACTTTGGGTGATTCCGCCTGCCGGGACCGTGACTTTGAGGTCGGGCTTTTTGGAAGGAGCCTTGCCTTTCGGGTCACCAGCTCGTAGCTCAGTGACATTGCGACCCGGTGTCTTGGAAATGTTAGTCGTGGAAGCTGAAAGACTCTGCGCCGTGACCGTGACTTTGAGGTCAGGCTTTTTGGCTTGTGTGGTGATCTGCGCATCTTGACTGGGTACATCAACATTGGAAAGTGCCCCCTCCTGCGACGCGTCCTCATTCGAGGAAGTATCATCTAGAGATGGTCCTTCTATCTTGGAAGCCTTGTTCTTCTCCGCAGGGTGAGTGCCGTGTCCAATACCTCTGCTTCTGTTTCTGTTCTTTTTGCGAAGATCACAACAAATAGGTCCTTCAGTTCCCGGAGACAAAGCAGTGGGGCTAGATAAGGCACTAGAGCTTGGTTCACTGTTTGAGAGGCGGTCATCCTCTATTTCGGAGCGACTGAAACGTCGAGTATCCACTGCTATAAAGTTAGAGGATATCCACCAAATGTTTGGGGAGGAGAGGATAGAAATTTGTCATCTTACTTGTCTTCTGCGTGTAAACCTCATCACTCAAATTAAGGGAAGTCCCCATTGTTAACCCCTCTGCAACCGCAGCTGGCTTGTCTAGGAAAGAATCAGTAGGGTGCTTGAATGGGTGTGACTGAATGCTGATGGTATGTAGACAAGGGGGAATTTGGAGAGTGAATGACTCTCAGACTTCGAGATATTGGCTTACCTTTTGCTGCGTTGTTTGTGGGCAAGTGGACGACGAATGGGGTAGAAGACTTGGGCCAAGGGAATGGCGGTTTAGTCCGAGAATGGGATTGGAGGGTTTTGGGAGAGGGGGAATCGGAAGTTGCTGCAGTCGACTCAAAAGATCCAGGCGAGTGATGGTTGTCATGCGTATCATCGGCGTGCGTATCATTGTCGTGGACTGTATGGTCGTCCTGAACGGCGTGGCTAGCGTGATTGGCATGGGCATTTCTATCACGACGGCGGAGTCCTAACAAGTACGCCTTTTTCTTGTTGTATTTCTTCCTTCGCTCTCTCTGAAGCTGGTGCTTCCTGCGGTTCTCCGCATGAACTTTATGCCTGCTAGCTGACGAGCTGGCCGGTGACCTGATGAGCTCTGCTGTATGGATCTGTGTATTTTGCTCTTTGCCATAAGATTAATATATGTTTGGAATCTTATGCTAAGAGGTGGCCATACCTTTAATAGTCACAGTTTCACTAATCGACCCGGCAGTGGCTGCAACCACCGCCGCGTAGGTGATCTTTTCAGTAACCTTCATGTGCTCATTAGCCGCTCATTACTTCATCGAAGCATTACTGCCTCATGTTAGCTTTATGTGGAAACAATCTTGATCCGGCTAGGTGGGGTGCAGGGGTAACCTTTTATGTGCGTATCAGACGCGTATCTGGGGATCGGAGGGGTTGTGGAGTGGAAGGTATCGGAGAATAAAAGACACGCCGTTTTAACGCCGTCTTTTTCAGCGTGATTGATTCCAACATAACCTTCACTTTGTACCACTTATATCTTCACCTCATTTTATACCTCTTGCCGAGCCCGTAAAAGTAGTTAAATATACTGACTGAATTTCTCCTGTTTCTTTTTCTGTTATGCTTGTGCTCTAATATGCCCTTGATTTGCAGTGAGGCCTACTAAAGATGCTCAGCTTGCACCGCATCAGCGGTCTTTGATCATTGTCATATCTCACTGTTTACTAGCCAGCCCACAAAGAAAGCACTACTTCCCAATCCCCAATACTAGCTCAATAAGAATCAGTAACCTTCTAAGTAACTATCTTCTCCAGGGCCTATGCTAGAAATTCCCATCTTTCTGAAGATTCAGAATAAAGTACCTTATATCCACCCCGAGTCCTCTACTAGTCACACTACTCATTTGCCAGCATATACAAGCTAACAGCCCTTCATAGAAAAACTACCTCTTCATTCAATTCTAAAAATTCAGAATCTCTGATAAATATACTACTGCATAGCATAGGTCTGCGAGTCTATGCCTTATGCTGGGTTACTATCAACTTACCAATGTAATAAAGAGAAATTGAATTTGGGCAGAACTTGTGCAATTGATTTCAAGCATCTATATTTGGGGAGCTACTTTGGCTATTGTCAACTTGATTTCAGCTTAAATTCACCCAATAGAAACTCTGAACAGCAGGATTCAACTCATGGTCGTAATATATCGACCATCTGAAGATAGGGTAGACTAGTACACGTGATTGATGGTCCATCAAGTCACGTGCACAATTCTTGATGAAATGACCTGGCTCGACTCGAGAAATCAATTTTATTACTATCAATGCGATATGTCCTTGAAACATTTCAAGTATTCACTACACATTAGAGATTAGCTATCATGCTGTTGCTAGGTAAAAATGTGGTTTGAAGTCTCATGGAGTCATGGCGTGTCATCTACGGTCCATGGCTGCTACAAATCACAACGCAATATTTATTCTAGATGAAGACGAAGTCACCACCAGTGAATCTAAAACAGATTGCTTCGGCCTATCCACATGATTCCCGTCGCATCAATGCCATGAACTGGTGTGTTGTTCGAGCCACGGTGCCTGACGAGTAGATGATTGGCTGATAGCTACGGGCGCTAAGCGCCCATGGGGCTATATTTGGATTCGTCAGTGGTCTTTACAACTACAGGAGCCAGTTACGCGCTTTGTTGGTAGATGAAACAGACAACCGTCTTCAGTCTTTATATTTACGTTTTCTTTGTTTCCACGGGCCCATGACTCACTCTGAATGGTTGTTTCATGGATTTCCCGGGGTCGCTATCTCCTTCCGATGGGCGGCTTTCTTTGTAGATTGTGTTAGCGCCAGAATGCCGAAAAATATCTTCTTCAGGCTGCTCTTGAACGGGAGCTATATGTAGTCCTGCATGCGCCTTTATCTCGTGTTTTCCCGAGTTTGCTTTCTTCCAACGTTTCCTTGTTTACTTGTCGCCTCATTCAATATTTCTCCACATTCACTACTCATCGCCGGTCGATAAAACATGCTTATTGAATAAGCCCTTTAATCCATTCACTCGACATCTCCCCTTTGTTTGTTGTCTATATTTATTCTTGTCCTGTCGACTGGTTCAATCGTGACAGCCCAGAAATATTTACCAACCTCTGCTCAATAACAACTTCTTCCCCAGAGCCCTGGAGGCCAGTCACAACGTACCTATCACAATGGGTTTCGGAAAGTCTACACGATCAATATTTCCATTACTTCCACCATACGGGGCGCACAATCCAGCAGATGGACGCATTATCCCATCTCATCCAGATGGCCTCACACCCTATCTCGGGTTAAGAGCCCGGTTGTCACAAGTATGGATCAATCGCTGGACGATCTTGATTCTGCTTGTTCTTGTTCGAATTTTGTTAGCCATCGGTAACATACGGAGCGATATGGCCAGTGCAAAACGCGAAGCCCTCTCTGCATGCACCTCGGTCGAATCCATGGGCAGCGCCATGGCGTCGATGCCACATTACCTCGCAGGAGGAGTTAATGAGATGGTAGCCGCCGGTGTTACCGACGCAGTCAGTGGCTTGAACGCCATGTTAGATCTCATCATCACCGCTGCTGAAGAAATCATTATCTTTGTCCTCAAGATGATGTACCAAACCTACCTTTGTCTGATCACCCTGGCTGTACGAGGTGTAGTTGAGGCGGCAACGGTGCTGATCGAGGATGTTATCGATGGAGTGAATAAAACTATCAAGGCTGTGGAGTCTGATATCACAGGCGTCGTTGAGACATTTGAAAAAGCTCTCAACGATGTGACATCATTGATCAATGATTTAGGCGCTTCTATCCCAACCCTCAATCTCAACAGTTCTCTCTCCGAGTTGAACGATTGGTCCATTCCTTCATCCGTCGACACAAGTATTAGCAAGCTCAACAACTCGATCCCCAGCTTCTCTACCGTTGAGAACTTTACTGAGAGTTTGATCAAGACGCCGTTTGAGGACGTCAAATTACTACTCAACGGATACTTGGGTAACTACAGCTTCGACAGCTCCGTACTATCCGTCCCCGCCAAGAAGTCTTTGACATTTTGCAACGATAACGATGGAATAAACAGCTTCTTTGACGGAGTGACCGATGTCGCCATCACCGCCCGCAAAATATTTATTATCGTCTGTATCGTCGCAGCTGTCTTGGCTTGTATTCCTTCCGCATACCAAGAAATCCGACGCTGGCGTCAAATGAAGGAGCGTGCACAACTTGTCCGGAAGGAAGCCCATGACCCCATGGACGTTGTTTACATTGTCTCTCGACCATATACCGCCGCCGCCGGTATCAAAGCCGCAAGTCGATTCAGCAATAGCCGGCGACAAATCATCGTCCGGTGGGCTGTTGCATATGCAACCTCTTTACCAGCACTCTTTGTTCTCGCCCTTGCCATCGCCTCTCTGCTGGCCTGCTTGTTTCAATGGATTATTCTCCACGAAATCTCGAAGGAAATCCCTGCCCTCAGTGCGGAAGTCGGTGAGTATGCCGAAAAAGTAGTTTCAGCTTTGCAAAACGCCTCGACGGAGTGGGCGGATGATGCGAACGGATACATTACCAACTTTGACAATGAAATCAACACCAACGTTTTGGGATGGGTGAACACAACCACCGGCGCAGTCAACAGCACCCTGAATGACTTCGTTGACAAAGTAACCGTGGTTCTCAACGATACATTCGGAGACACAATCCTCAAAGATCCAATCCAAGAAGTATTCAACTGTCTGATCGGCCTCAAAATTGCCAGCTTCGAAAAGGGCCTGACCTGGGTTTCGGACAATGCTCACGTCAACTTCCCTCTATTCCCAGACGACGTCTTCTCGAAGGGCGCAAACGAAAGCATTGCAAATGACTCTTCCGATGACAGTTTTCTCTCCGACGCAGGCGATGAAACATCCAACAAGATAACTGAGGTCGTTGACGCAGCTATCCAGGCCCTCAAGGAGGCTCTCCGTCAGGAAACAATTATTGCAACAGCCATCTTCCTCGTTTGGGTGATCATCGTTCTGATGGGTGTCTGTCGCGCAATGTTCCTGTGGTGGGGCCGTGATCGGAATCGCGGTGATGGCGGTGGTCATGCTATGGACCCCGTGCCTAATAACCCGCCGCCGCCGCCTGATTCTCGTGGGTTCATCGATGTGCCTCTCACAGCTATGCCAAAAGCTGCTTCAGGTGGTGCGCCTCCGGCTCCGATGTATGAAGCCAGTGTGACGAGGGCTGTGCCTGTACAGAAAGATCCGTTTCATGATGTCCATGCGTATCCTGATGAGAAACTTGGATTTGCGGGCCAGAGGACTTTGCAGGTTGACTCCACGGCTATTTCGAGACAGAGTAATTGCGTGGAGTATGATGTGAAGGGTTAGGTGTGAGGAAAGACTATTGCATAGCCTTGGAGTATATCTTTATATCTCTGTACCATCTCAAGCATATTTACCGGAGTTTCTGTTGTTCTATTCTCTTTTGTTTTGTTTGCCAAATTTCTAGATGTTAGCGATTGGGCAGTCTTTACCCCAATCAAAATTACAATGTGGTTTTATTATTAACTGATTTCAATATCAATTGATTAAGTAATGATCCTAAAGATCATCATCGTGGTGGTAATGCATTTCTAAGTCGCTATATTGTACATCCGTCATCTATGCGTAAAGCCAAAAGGATATGCCAAACTTTTTTACATCATATCATGATAGATAGGTGGTCCAGGAGCTCACGCCGTTTACACGTCGTTAGCACAAGACCAGCTCTGGGAGCCAGAATCGTTGTGAATCGTGACACCAGACACCCATAGACCCAAGCCGCACTAAAGAAGCTGTTATTATCTGGCAGACGGTGTTAAAGATGCAGAAGAACACTTACAATAGCCAAGGCACAACCAAAAACGCCAATGTTGATGATAGTGAGGCATGTCTTCTTCCAGTTCTTGAAGTACTGGCCCTTGTTCATGTGGAACCAGAAAACAGCAGGGAGACCGACTACGCAGGCCGTTAGCATTCGACATAGCAGAACAAGGGGAGAATAATTTGTGAGCACATACAGCTGAACCAACTTCCGAAAAGAGCACTCTGTAAAAGTAAAGGTCCTTGTTAGCGACAGTTCTCATGCAAGGTGATACTTGGAAATACATACGATAAGACTCAGCAGGTCGTTGAACACGGGAATCGATTCCGCGACAACCCAAGAGACAACCCAAACACCGATGCAGATAGCGACCCAGGTTCCAACGGAGACGAAGCTGCGGCTGTGCATCTTGTCGGAGCCACGGAACATGCGCACGTAGATGTACTTGCAGGCGACGTGGCCCAAGACGACACCGGAGAGAATGACCTTTAATTGATGAGTATGCATGATCAGGTATAAATGTGGAGCATTGATTAATGGTTGAACTCACAGTTGGGATAGCAAGACCCCACGCAATCTTGCTCATGATGGGGCTCAGAGACAAGATAGCAGGCGACTGGACGTTGGGTCCGACATAGCGGTAGATGATGAGAGCGCTGATCAGGTACAGAACAGTGTCGATAATCTGAAGCATGGCAAGAGACTTGAAGAAGGTTCGGGGATCCTCGGTCTCAGACATGAAACCGAAGTATGCAACGTGGGCGACTAGATAAATTGTTAGCTAGTCTTCCCCTCAAGATCAGGACTTTCAACGTACGGTAGGCGAAAATAATGTTGGTCACAGCCAAAAAGCCCTCCTTGAATCCAACATCAGTAGTAGATTGGATCGGGATGTGACCCTTGCTCTCAACGCCGGCGGCGATCATGGTCACCATGACGGCAATGAAGACACTCGCAAAAGCTGTGAAGAGGTTAGTTCAAAGGCATTCTTGATTTGACCGAATCATGGAGCGCCATCAGGTACTCTCAAGGAAGACTGAACATACAAACAACGGACATGGCGTAAACCTTGTCCATGGTACGGGGCAAGGCGCCCAGGAAGCAGATGATCAGACCGACGACACCAAAGACCAGGGTGCAAGTGCCGTGGTTGGTAAGCACGTTCATCAAGATGTTGAACGTAAGAATGTTGCTCGCCATGAGGAAAATCAGGAGTAGCAGTTGGCCGATTCCGAGCAACTCACGTCCAAAGCGGCCCATCAAGAGCTCGCCGGCATCACCCATGCTGTGGATGTGAGGGTGGCGGAGCTTAAATTGTCCAATTTCATAACCCGTGTACCAAGACAGAGCAGAAATGAAGATAATCATGATAGCAGCACTGTATACAAATTAGCTCATGTATCCTCTATATAAAAGATGGGTCAGATCACATACGGAGCCATTCCAAGCGTGGCCACTGCAGAAGGCAGCGAAAGAATACCCACAGAGACATTCTCAGCGATCATGACTAGAAAATTGGTTAGAACACATAAATATCCAAGATATCATTGATATCCACGGGAATTGAAGGTGAACTCACGCATGCCACAGTGCCACCACTTCATAGTCCGATACTGGACTTCAGCATTCTCCTCATTGCCAAAAGGTTCCAAGTCCTTTGCATCAAAGGGCTTTTCCTCCTCATCGGGGAAAGGTCCCTCAATCACCCTCTTCCCCTCGACATCGTAACGTTCCTCATGAGTCATGACGGGCAAAGTTGAAGATCTGAGTTTTTCCGTACAGCGGCCCTTCTCCGGATATAGAAATTCTCTATAGATCGAATTCCGGGAGAACAGAAGCCCGAAACTCAGCAAAAACCTCAGCAATTGAAAAGAACTATGCCAGCATTCGATAGAGAATAATTCTTGTTCAAGAAAATTAATTTTACCCCAGTTAAGCCAAGAAAAATTTTTGAATGCGCTCCGGGGCACGATGTGGAGCCTTCATATTTTCTGCCGCTTGTTACTGGGCTGCGGAGCGTGTCACGATCGTCACTTGTCCGAACCCGGCGCATTTTTTGGTCTCGGGTTTGGGTTTGCCGACGGGCTCGGGAAACTTTACATCGGCACACTCTGCAACGGGCTTTCGCGGATTTACACAATCCGGTCGTTTTATTGGTCTTGCAAAATTCTGTAGAGAGTAAGTATCTTCCTGGAATAAAAGGGTGATCTATAATTTTTGACGGTCTCTCCGCTACATCGCCACAGGATTTCAAACGGAAAACAAAAACAATTGGCCGCGGGAAAACTACAAATGCAATCTGTCCATTCTCTTTCAAGTTCATAACTCAAGCTATGTTGGTATAGGTATTGTCGTACATGCCATGAATCGTAAACAAAATAACGATCTTACTAGATCGCAACAAAGAAGCTCTGCTCGCCTTCCTTTGGTTGAACCCGGGCGCGCTCGACAATGGGGTCCGCACAGCTGATCCGAATACGCTCGGGCGTAGCAGGGCTCCGCAAGCTCAGTACTTCCTTGACACCCCACTGTTCCCGAGCGGCCTTCAACGCGTCACGGATAGCGAAGAAAACAGCGCTGCCCATGAAAAGAGGCGGTTCACCAATACCACGCGAGCGCTGGATCGTGCGCAGGTTCTCCCACTCGACATCCTTAAGCAGGCTGACATTGAAAATTTGAGGGATGTCACGGAAACCGGGGATCTTGTAATTTCCAGGCCCACGAGTGAAGATCTGTCCTGATGCACGGTGCCAAAGACTTTCTTCTGTGGTGAAGAGACCCTGGCCCTGGACATAGGCGCCCTCAATCTGACCATAGTCGATGGACGGGTTGATTGTACGGCCGACATCCATTTTAATGTCAGCGCGCAGAGGTGTCCAATCACCGGTTAGAGTGTCAATCTGGACTTCGGCAGCAGTGACACCTTGGGTGAAGTAGAAGAACATTTGACCGGAGTTCTCGCCCCATACGTAACCGATGTCAGGAGTTCGATAGTATCCTTGCGCGGAGAGATTGACACGATCAAAATATGCTGTGTGTGCAAGTTCCTTCATGGTCGCGTTTGGCATCTTCTCACGGTAGGGCTTAAGTCGTTCGTTGAGTTGCTCGCAAGCGTTGAAGATGGCGTAGCCGTTAAGATCGGAGCTGGCCGATGCGGCGGTCGATGAAGTATTAGGAACGGTATTGGTGGCTGTCTCGGAGATGAAGACACTGTCCTGTGGCACTTGAAGAGCCTCGGCAGCGATCATGACCATCTTCGTGTGAAGGCCTTGTCCCATTTCGACACCACCGTGGGCCACAAGAACACTACCATCGTGGTAAATGTGTACCAAGGCGCCGGCCTGATTCAAGAACAGGGCCGTAAAGGAGATACCAAACTTTGTTGGTACAATAGCCATTCCACGTTTGGACCACTTGTGCTCCTTGTTGTATTGCGTCACTGCCCGCCGTCGCTCGTTGTAGTTGCTCTCCTCCAGGACCTGGTTATACATCAACGGGACATGCCAATCCTTGAGCGGTTGGTGGAAATGTGTAGTTTCATCAGGCTGGTACATGTTCAGGGCGCGAAGATCCTCTGCAGGGATGTTCAGATGATCTGCGATCTCTGAAATGTAGCATTCGGCAAAGAAAAGACCTTGTGGGCCACCAAAGCCGCGGAACGCAGTGTTCGAAACAGTGTTTGTCTTACAGATCCGACCTCGCACGTTGACGTTGGGGATTTTGTACACACCATCAATATGAGACAAGCTTCGTTCAACAACAGCGCCAGAAAGATCTTGTGTATGGCCACCATTGGCATAAACGTCTGCATCAAGGGCCAATAGCTTTCCCTCCTTCGTAACTCCCACCTTCCACTTGCACATGAATGGGTGGCGTTGGCCCGAAGTCAGGATATCTTCGTCTCGGTTAAGCATACAGCGAACAGGTCGCTTCAGCTTTGCGGCTGCAGTGGCACAAATTCCAGCCAGCTGGACAGATCGCGTTTCTTTGCCACCAAAGCCACCTCCAAGGCGCTTGACACGGGATACAATTTTGTTCGCAGCCACACCAGTAACTTGGGCGACGTATGTTTGCCTGCCATAGCGATTAGTATCACCACGAATCGAACCATATTCATCTCAGCAACTTACGTCTCAGTTGGGTTCTGTGTACCACTCCACACTTCCATTTCGCCATCCTCTGGCTTCCAAACACAGAGGCATGCTTGGGTTTCAAGATAAAAGTGCTCCTGGCCACCCATTCGCGAAACGCCTTCGAAGACATGGTCGGCCTGCTTGAAAGCCTCTTCTGTATCACCGCACTTGATGTAGCGGAAGTGACCAAAGAAAGACTCCGCCTCGATTGCCTCCTCAATAGTAAGGATAACAGGCAAGTCCTCATACTCCACCTTGACAGCTCGCATACCGGCCTCCGCAATCTTGGCACTCGTGGCCAAAATGACACCGATTGGTTGACCGGCCGTATTTACTTTGTCAACGGCAAAGAACTGCTCATCACAAACAGGCGCACCCCACCAGTTAGCTTCAGGGTTCGGCAAGTCTCGGTGATCGACATAATCAACAACACCCGGGATGTCCAGTGCTGCCGCGTAGTCAACACTAATGATTTTAGCATGGGCCTTGGTAGACAAGACCATGCAACCAAACAGTTCATTGTGCTGTACTGGAATATCATCTGTGTACTGCGCCTCGCCAGTAGCCTGTTTGAGCGCCGAGACATGAGGAGTTGCCTTGCCAAGAATCTTTTGCTGGTACTTCACAGACGCCTCGTGGTCTTTCTCTCCTGTAGAGATGGCTCTTTCAATCTCAGCAACCACATCAGGGTCAAGATCAGAAGACTTCACTTCGAGGCCGGACAGAATATCGTGGTAAAATCGATAGAAGAAGCCCATTGCTAGTGACTTCCGATAAGTCGCCATACCACCGGGGACTCCGAATGGAAGATTGAAATCTATTTCCAAGGCACTCATCACAGCTTCCAGTGTTGAAGGATCGGTAAATTTCTTGCCAGTCAGTGCTGCCTCGGCATTCTTCGCAGACACAGTTAACGGCGCCATGCCACCAAAGATAAGGTTGCAACTAATCACATCGTTAGTCTCGGATAACGAGACACGCTGTGCAGATGTAACGATAGCAATATCATCATCCTTGCGCTTCGCTTGCTTGTAAGCGCGGAAATATTCACCCTTCTCGGCAGCAACAGGAATTCGAAGGCTGGAAATGATAGCGTCTTGCGGTAGAGCTGTTTTGCGATAGCCCACGAAAAATTCCGTCATAGGGATTTCCTTCTCTCCGGAAAGCGATTTGGCAACAAGAGTTGTGTTTGTGGCAACGAGACACGGATTCAAGTCTGCGATGGGGGATGCGGTTGCTATATTACCAGCAGGGGATGCGACATTTCGAATCTGTCGTCCAGCAAAATAGTGTAGTTGTTTCTTAATCGCTTTAAAAGGCTGGGCTCGAACAGCCCCATAACGCTTGATTGCCTCTTCGCAGACGGTCTCCAAGTCTGTCAACGATATATTGGCGCCGATTTCAAGGTAGTCATCGTGGAAGGAGTACTGCTTTAGTTCGGGAATATCGCCGACATAGACTGAAGCAGCGTAGTTCATGGCCTTGAATTTGATCTCGATCTGAGTTTCCGTGCTTCCACCAATCAACTTGGAATCCGGATGGATATTCTTAATCTGCAACAGCTGTTCGACGGTCACCGGTCGATACCACTTCTTCCTCTTGTTTCCATATACCAGTGGTCGGAACTCGTGTTTTCTCAATGCCGACGGGAATATCAGCTCTGTATCCGGGCTATAAGCCTTGAAGTCTGGAGCTGGGAATTTTGGCTCCGGCTTCTCCTCGTCAGTGGTTGCAGAAGATCCCTTACAACAGCCACCAGCGCCCTTTTCCATGCAGCAACCAGAACCTCCATTGGCACTTGCTTTACCACAGTTGTTGCGAGAGTTAAAACTCTGGGCGGCGTCAAGAATGGGTCTGTAACCGGTACAGCGGCACAGGTTTCCATCGAAGGCCTCTTCGACCGCATGTTCATCAGGAGTGGGATCGTTGCGGAGTAAGGCGTAGAGGCTCTACACGTTATTAGTAAGGCAGTCTTTGTTTAAGACATTGGGGTGGGGGGCCACTAGCAACATACCATAATAATTCCCGGAGTACAGAAACCACATTGACTCCCATTTGCAACAGCAATCCGTTGTTGGACCGCATGGGGATTGTTCACATTTCCAATTCCTTCGATCGTGATGACGTGTTTTCCATCGATGCTGACCAAAGGGGCAATACACGCGTTGACGGAGGCGTGATATATCTTCTTTGTGGTAGGGTTGATATGCGAAACTACCTGAGGACCAGCAATGCGTTTTTAGCAAGTTATATATAATCATGATCATATAATGAGACACATACCACTGTGCAAGCACCACAGCCTCCCTCGGCACAACCAAGCTTCGTTCCTGTCAATCCGATACCTCTCAGGTATTCCAGCAGTGTCACTTCGGGGTTGACGGCGTCGACAGCAACCTTAGTGCCGTTAAGATAAAACCGGATCGTATCATCCCAGTCCTCGGTAAGCTGTGCCAGCGAGGTCACCTTCTCGACAGCAACCTCAGTATCTGTCTCTAAGATGCCTGGCGCCATTGCGACAAATCAAGGGGAGAAGGGGCAAGATTGAACAATAGTAGGTCACGTCTTCAGGTGCTCATGTTGATGCTCTATATATCTGGGGATCCGCAAAGACCTTCCTAAAGATGGCAATGAAGGTAAATCATATAACCAGTGAGAGGGGCAAAAAGTGCGGGTGAGATGAGTTATCGTAACTCGATAGGGAACCCCACCCGAGCTCCACCGTGGAACCCTGTTGAGTGTCATGCGGGGATCGCCACAGTCCGATATGGACGGACGCCTATCAGAATCCGGTGCATTACTAACCAACTTGGCATCAACCTTGATTCTATAGAAAAACATTCACGACGCCGGAAATGCTGGAGTACATCACACAGAAAAAATACATATACCACAACCTGGGGAACCATAGCCAGACCAGATTGGGGAAAAGGGTAAAGTAGAAAGTAAAGAAGAAAAGAAAATGAAAAAGAGCAGGAGAGAGCCCTGGAGAGAAAGAGAAAAGCAAATATAGTCAGCGCTCATGCTTTGGAGCCTGCAAATCCCCTCTCTTCTTCCTCCCATCTTTTGCGCTCAACAACAGACCGAGCCCTGGAAGCATAAGTTAGCGCAGGAATATACTGAAGTAATACAGGTCAACTTACCGGTAGGCCTTCACGAATCGCCAAACCTCGGTATCGGCCAGATTCCAGGCTTCAGCGACATTCTTCTTACTCATACTGTCGGGCTGTTCACTGTTGATGACATTGCGAGCCTTCTGGAGGAGCTCATATTCTCTGGCCACGCCTTGCTGGCTGGGGTTCTTGCTCTGCACGCTTTCCTTGTCATGGGCTGTGTTTGGGTCGATGGTGCCGGCGCGAGGGATCTTGAATCCAAACTGCCATTCGAACTCATCCAGGAGTTCAGGAGGGAGGGTCTGACCAGCTTCCGCAGGCAGAGACTCGACAGTCATCCATAGAGATGTGGCAATGGCCTGATCGCCAGCGACAACCTGCTTGAATGCCATGCCCCTCCAAGAGCTGCCCATGTCTGGACCAAGGTCTTCCTTGGTCACGTCAGTTAACCACGCATCCCGCTCGGTTTCCCGACGAATTTGACGCGTGGTGACTTCGTCAGAACTCTTCTGCAGGCTGACAAGGGTGTATGGGTGTGGAAGTGTGCCAATGGTAAAAAGGAAATTGGTCTTTTTATACGTAGAGGGTTGACTAATGAGCATGGGCTGCTTCGAAGAGCCACAGGGACGGCAGTCGGGGAGATTGGGTGGGCAGGAGTCGGGGACAGGAGATTCTGGGCACTGGATGAGTGCCTTCGCCAGTCGTAATGCGGGTTCCACCAGGGCAGTCGTGTGCTGAGGGAATGGCTTTAGCACGGCCAAGCCAGCTGGGAACGAATTTTGAAAAGTATTGTGAAGGTGGGAATTGATAAGCTGAGCCAAAAGCATTCGTCCATTGGACGGGCTGTGGCTCATCTTTTCTTGCAATGTCGGATAATGGGAGCCGATGGTGGCATGTTTGTAGTAAGCAAGGCTGCTGGGGTTCATCACCTTGAAAAGCTCAGGGTTGATGAGCTCCCCAAACGATGTAGATTTTTCGTCCATTTTCTTCACAGCACCATCGATTGCCTCATCGATGCGGTGTTTCTCTGCCGAAAAGAGACCGCCCTGGAAGTTATCGAAACGGATTATGAATTCAGGCTCCGTGCCCTGTCGTAGAGCCTTCAACAGATCGTCATCGTATCGTCCCATTGGGAAGCACTCAAAATCAGCGAGCAACCCAGATCCCATATGACCCCATGCCAACCAGCGGAAGACCTCATTCTCCAACTCGGGTGAGATAGTAAGTTTCTGTACTAATTCATATTGCGGATTCTTCATAGCATCCCCCGGTGTCAAGACAATTGGCCGGAATCCCTGAGCAAACCAAGCTCGGCGCCAAGCCAGAAGGAGCTCCGCATCAGCATTCTGGTCCTCCTTTTGTTCGTTGCTGGAGTGTTTCTTGGGGTTGTATTTGGGATTATAGTATGTGTATATCGGGCGGCGCTCGTGAAGGGGAGGAAGGACAGAGCGGTCTTCGTCCAAGGTGATGGCGGAGGAAAATGGGTTCAGCCATTCCCAGTTGCTAAACCATTTGGACTCGCCGCTGGTGCTGTTGGTTTCTTCCGGCGGCGGTTCGTGTGAAGGGGCCCGGAATGTCGGAAGTTTAAGATCGCTCAAGGAAGGTAGATGAGGCTGAGGCAGATACTTGGCAGGCCCTGAAACTGCTTCTCCCTCGACGGTGGGATGGGGGATGGGGGAGGACGAGAAGATGAATAAAAGGAGAGCAACAAAAACAATAATGGCCAAAAGACCTGTGCTGCGATGCGGAATCATCTTTTGCACATCCGATCCACCAGCAGACCTTCACAAAGGTCTGTTGAGTACAAAGATAGTATCAAAAAGAAAGAAAAAAAGTAACACGGGCTCAAGTCGTGAAACCGTGCCCGTGATACTGTTTGGGGATAGGTCGCGAGGAACCGGATGCGGCGACTCGGTCCGTTGACAAATAGTTGGCGATTATGTCGGAATGAAACAAATTATCCCATTGATTGAAATGTCCTATGCGCCCGAAACTGCGCGCCCTTGATTCAATGATGTCAGACGGTACAAATATCCCCTGAACGCGAGACCAAGGCTGGACGGACCACCTTGACCCGCCTCAGGCATTGAAGGGCCCTTGTTTCCGCTTACTCATACATTGCGGAACTATTACGTCTTCTGGACCCGTCTACAGTCTTGTTTCATACTTCAGTAATGTATTTGATAGATGGAACTTGGTGTTTCAGGACCTTAGTATCCTTGGATATCATACTGGAGTATATGTTCCATGTGTAATTACCCTATATATTCCAAACCCTTGCCATCATGAATCATGATCTATGACATGCGAGCGCAAAGGCGGTGGGGATACACAATTTGTTGTGGGGAAAGCAATCCAACCAATAATGAGCCGCTAATCATGGCGAAATCGGACTTTTCGTTGCCCCTCCGTGGGGATAGTTGACTCATTGTGCTTTTACGAGTCTCCCGCAAACTTGTACGAAGCATTGTCATTGTTACAAACATGGCTGTGGGAACGGCTTCGTTGCAAGACCGCCTGGAAAGGTGGTCACAGCGCTTAAATAACTTGACTGTTTCACCATTGACTCGAGACTATCCCGACACACAAAAGCAAGATGGCAAACGCACTATTGAGGCCTTTGAGTCTGTCAAGCTTCCCAAGGACACTCAATTAGCTGTCAAGAAGCTCTCTGGGTCCTCCTCTTCGGATTTTACCGTTTTCTTGACTGCCTTCGTGGTCCTGGTTGCTCGTTTGACCGGTGACGAGGACATTGCTGTGGGCACCAGCGTCGGTGACGACGGCCGCCCGTTCGTTCTCCGGGTCCCCATTAGTGCTTCGGAGACCTTCACTCAGCTATATGCTAAAGTGGACAAGGTAAGATGGTGTATTCCGAAAATTTCTTCTGGTGTCATACTGACCATGTCCTCAAGGCCTTCCAAGAAGGTGCCTCCGATATCGTGCCCCTCGGTAGCCTCCGCTCCTACATCCAGGACAAGTCCAAGTCCGAACAACCTCCAATTCTTTTCCGATTCGCGGCCTATGATGCCCCTGCCGCCTCGCAGGAGTACCCTGCCAACACTTTTGATAGCACTGATTTGGTGATTAACGTTGCACCGGGAAGCTCAGAGGTTGAGCTGGGTGCCTACTACAACCAGCGTCTCTTTTCGAGTGCACGCATTGCTACCATTCTCAAGCAACTTGCTCAGATCACCATCAATGCGGCGGCGAACCCGGAGGAGGCCATTGGCCGGGTGGATATGATGACCGAAGACCAGCGCTCCCTTCTGCCAGACCCGACCAAGGACCTGAACTGGTCCAAGTTCCGCGGTGCTATTCACGATATTTTTTCTGCCAATGCCGAGAAGCACCCCGAGAAGGTCTGCGTGGTGGAGACCAAGTCAAGCAACTCTCCCCACCGAGAGTTTACCTATAAGCAAATTAACGAGGCTTCCAACATCCTCGGACACCATCTTGTGCAATCTGGTATTCAGCGCGGTGAAGTCGTCATGGTGTATGCCTACCGCGGCGTCGACTTGGTTGTTGCTGTCATGGGTGTCTTGAAGGCCGGTGCTACATTCTCCGTCATCGATCCCGCATACCCCCCGGAGCGTCAAAATATTTACTTGGATGTTGCTCGTCCCCGTGCTCTGGTCAGCATTGCCAAGGCTTCCCGGGATGCTGGTGAGCTCTCGGATATTGTCCGCTCATTCATCACCGAAAACCTGGAGCTGCGCACAGAGGTGCCTGCCCTTGCCCTTCAGGATGATGGAACCCTTGTTGGTGGTACCGTCAACGGCCAGGATATCTTCGCAAACCAGGTTGCGCTGAAGTCTAGCAGCGTCGGTGTCGTGGTCGGTCCTGACTCGACCCCAACACTGTCTTTCACATCTGGCTCAGAGGGTCGCCCAAAGGGTGTCCGTGGACGCCACTTCTCTCTTGCCTATTACTTCCCCTGGATGTCCGAAACCTTCAAGCTCACCCCCAACGACAAGTTCACCATGCTGAGTGGTATTGCGCACGACCCAATTCAGAGAGATATCTTCACTCCCTTGTTCTTGGGTGCCGAGCTATTGGTCCCAGCCAGGGAGGATATTCAAAATGAGAAGCTCGCAGAGTGGATGCAGCAATATGGTGCCACTGTTACTCACTTGACTCCAGCTATGGGTCAAATTCTTGTCGGTGGTGCCTCGGCGCAGTTCCCGGCCCTTCACCATGCCTTCTTTGTCGGCGATGTTTTGATCAAGCGTGACTGCCGTTCACTCCAGGGCCTTGCTCCTAACTGCTTCATTACTAACATGTACGGCACCACGGAGACTCAGCGTGCTGTGAGTTACTTTGAAATCCCTAGCTACTCGAGCCAGGAGGGCTACCTTGACACTATGAAAGATGTCATCCCAGCAGGCCGTAAGAAACCTTTCTCGACATATTCCATGACGAAAGCTAACATTGTTTGGCAGGTGGCATGCTGGATGTTCAGATGCTGGTTGTTAACCGCTTTGACCCTACTCGTATTTGTGCCATTGGCGAAGTTGGTGAGATCTACGTGCGTGCTGCCGGTCTCGCTGAGGGTTACCTGGGCTCCCCCGATCTGAACACCAAGAAGTTTTTGACCAACTGGTTTGTGAAGCCTGAGGTCTGGACTGAGAAAGACAAGGCTCAGTCACAGGACAGCAAGGAGCCGTGGCGGGAGTTCTATGTTGGCCCGAGAGATCGCCTGTACCGCAGCGGTGACCTTGGACGATACACTCCGACCGGAGATGTCGAGTGCTCGGGTCGTGCTGATGACCAGGTGAAGATCCGTGGCTTCCGTATCGAGCTGGGTGAAATTGATACCCACCTGTCTCGTCACCCCTTGGTCCGTGAGAATGTCACTCTGGTCCGACGTGACAAGTTCGAGGAGCCCACTCTGGTCAGCTACTTCGTTCCTGATATGAGCAAGTGGGCTCAGTGGCTGGAGAGCAAGGGCATTCAAGAGGATGACTCTGCTGATGGTATGGTGGGTATGCTGCGACGCTTCCGTCCTCTGCGTGATGATGCTCGCGATCATCTCCGCAGCAAGCTTCCAACCTACGCCGTGCCTACTGTTATCATTCCTCTCAAGCGTATGCCGCTCAACCCCAACGGCAAGATCGACAAGCCAGCTCTGCCTTTCCCTGACACCGCGGAGCTTAGTGCCGCTGCCCCCCGTCGCCGCTCATCTGCTGTTCAAGCACTGTCCGAGACTGAGCAGACCCTTGCTCAGATCTGGGCCAAGCTCATCCCCAACGTGACCTCCCGTATGATTAGTACCGATGACTCGTTCTTCGATCTTGGTGGTCACAGTATTCTCGCGCAACAGATGTTCTTCGACTTGCGACGCAAGTGGCGTGGCATTGACATTAGCATGAACTCTATCTTCCGCAGCCCTACCTTGAAGGGCTTTGCCGGTGAGATTGACCGTCTGCTTGACCGAGAGTCTTTTGCGACTAGCGATGACCCTGACAAGGGTGCCGCGCAAGCTCACAATGAGCCCGACGATGAATACTCTAAGGATGCTCGGAAGTTGGCCAGCGAGCTCCCCGAGAAATTCCCCGTGCGTACAGAGCCAATGCTTGACAGCGAGCCTACCATCTTCCTTACCGGAGCCACTGGCTTCTTGGGTGCCCATATCCTTCGTGATCTACTCACCCGTAAGTCTCCCTCCACCAAGGTTGTTGCCTTGGTTCGTGCCAAGAGTGAGGAGCAGGCTCTTGAGCGACTCCGGTCTACCTGCGGAGCTTATGGCTTCTGGGATGAGTCGTGGGCCAATGGCAACAAACTTCAAGCTATCTGTGGTGACCTCGGCAACCCGCAATTCGGCTTGTCGCAGTCCTTGTGGGATGACCTCACCAACCGTGTCGATGCTGTGATTCACAACGGCGCCCTTGTCCACTGGGTCTACCCCTACGCAACTCTTAGGCCCGCCAATGTGATGGGTACCATCGATGCCCTAAAGCTGTGTGCTACCGGTAAGGCTAAGCAATTTGCCTTCGTCAGCTCTACTAGTGCCCTTGACAAGGACTACTACGTCGAGGCATCCGAGCGTAGCCTTGCAGCTGGCGGTGATGGTGTCAGCGAGGAAGATGATCTCGAAGGTAGTGCCGTTGGTCTCGGTACTGGTTATGGCCAAAGTAAGTGGGCCGGTGAGTACCTCGTCCGTGAGGCTGGTCGCCGTGGACTGAAGGGAACGATCATTCGATCTGGATACGTGTTGGGTGACTCTACTACCGGTACCACCAACACTGATGACTTCCTGATCCGCATGATGAAGGGTTGCATCCAGTTGTCTGCCCGTCCCAATATTAACAACACCGTCAACATGGTTCCGGTAGACCACGTGGCTCGCATTATCATTGCTACTGCCTTCCACCCTCCTCGCACCCCTGTCGGCGTCGCCCACGTAACTGGACACCCTCGTCTGCGTTTCAACCAGGTAAGAAAGCTATCTACGCCCTTTAAAAAAGCAAGCATCTAACCCCTCATCCTTCGCAGTTCCTTGGCGCTCTCGAGCTCTACGGCTACAACGTCCCACAGATTGACTACGTTCCCTGGTCTATGGCCCTGGAACAATATGTCAATGATGGACAGCACGACGACAAGGACTCTCAGCATGCTCTGTAAGTTTGCATACTGTTCCATTCTACTAGCCAGTACTAACCCCTGAACAGCATGCCACTCTACCACTTTGTCACTTCGGACCTTCCCTCCAACACCAAGGCTCCGGAGCTATCAGACACCAATGCCGCTGCGGCTCTCAAGGCCGACGCCGCGTGGTCGGGCGTTGATGTGTCTGCCGGTGCTGGCGTGACCGAGGAGTTGGTTGGTCTGTACGCTTCTTATCTGGTGCAAACTGGATTCCTTCCCGCCCCGACCGTCGCTGGGGCCCGTCCTCTTCCGCTTGCCCGTATTACCGAGGAGCAGAAGAAGACTTTGTTGAGTGTTGGTGGTCGCGGTGGTGCGGCTTAAAAGCTGTCTATATATGCGTTCTGAATTCCATGCCGCGTTTCTTGCGCACTTGACTTGATTGTTATATTGTAGAAATGAGAAATGAAAAGATTTAAGTCAATAATGAAATCATATGTTTCCCAACAACCAGATGCTTCACCGACTGTGCCGATCTCGCCGTATCTCTTCGGGAAGGTTCGCCCACACGTTCGCCCACTTCAGAGAGGCTTTACCTTTACCCCCTTTCTCGTACCTGAATCTTTATCTATTAAAACTTGCTCCTCTATTTTCCCCTTGACAATCTCTTCCATCGACAATCCTCGGTTTTACCTCGGTTTTAACGTCATGTCTGAAGAAGGTACGTGGATCGGCGTTGAATTTTAAACTTCTAAGCGGGTTTTCTCCATCCCAATTGTTTTTCTCTTTCCCCAACATCTTGTTTCATCCCCCGCGGACAACCGGATACGCACGGCGCACACCGAACCAGTCGATTCCTGGAGTCGACGTTCAGTGGTGTCTATTTTTTGTATATCCTTGAAGGCCGAGGCTGCATTCTTTGCTCCTGTCATTGGCTCCTTCCCGAGCACCTTTTCCCCCCCACCGTTCGTCATGAACGTCGCACGATTGGCCGTGCGACCTAGCGCAGTTGCGCGCACCGTGGAGGCGGCGCACAGCAGAGCAGGTCGCCAGCCATCAAATCCCTCTCTTTCCTCTCTTTCCTCTCTTTTCTCTCGCTTCCCTTGTTTGCCTTTGCGCATTTCATGCCGCTCCTCTCCTTTCTCGACCTCCGCTCCTGCCTTCTGCGCAAAACACGACCCCTCCAGCCCCGCCAGCGCAAACGCCGATCAATCTAACACCGCCAACTCAGATCGCTACTCGTCCGCTTTACGACAGAACAAAGAATGGGCCGCCCAGACTGCCCGCGAGCACCCTGATCTTTTCCCTACCCTCGCAACCGGCCAACAACCCCAGATCCTGTGGTTAGGATGCTCCGACTCTCGCTGCCCGGAGACCACCCTGCTGGGCCTGAAACCCGGTGATGTCTTCGTCCACCGCAACATTGCCAACATTCTGCACCCCGGCGACCTAAGCTCGGGCGCTGTCATCGAGTACGCCGTGCAGCACCTGCGCGTCAACCACGTCGTGGTTTGCGGCCACACTGCCTGTGGTGGCGTTGCCGCCGCCATGGGTAACAAGCAACTCGGCATTTTGGACCCCTGGCTGCTGCCCCTGCGTCTAGTGCGGGAGCGCAACCTTGCTCTGCTGCAGAGCCTATCGGACGAGGAGGCGGCGCTTAAGCTTGTGGAGCTTAATGTGCGCGAGGGTCTGGATGTGGTTAAGCAGAAGGGTGCCGTCCTCAACGCGATCCAGGAACGTGGACTCCAGGTTCATGGACTAATCTACGACGTTGCCTCTGGTGTCCTGCGGGAATTGGACACTCAGGACTCTGAGGAGACCATCAAGTCTCGCTTGACCGCGTTCGCAGTTCGCGATTAGAGGATATTTTTAAACCATTTAGCGATTCACCTATGGAGGATTTGGAGAGTTTGACGCATGTGATCTGTGGCAGTGAGGGGACATCATAGACCATTATTTCTTTACTTCTGGAGTTGTACAGTTGGACAATGATGAATGAATGATAATTTCCAAGTACATGGGGGAGAACAGCAACCCATCGTGCTTTTCTACTTAATATGATCATTCGTCTTATCAGTGGAATATTAGGAAATGAGGCTCCGGGGCAGACCGTACTACGAATACTCCCCGCTCAGCCTTACTTTGAGAGAAGTCTCCACAATACAGCTCAACATGTCATCCTTTGACTGAGTCAATGCAAAAGACATGTCACTTTGAAGGGCAGAACAAGGCAGACTGAGGTTTCGGGAACTCAAAGCGGACTGGTCGAGATCCCAACGTGAGGCGGAGTAGAGTGACTCACGAGGCTCTGCCGATTACCTGGTGGGGCCAGAGCTGCAGATCGACCCGCTGAAGAAGGTGTAGACCTATGAAGAGCCTTGCACCAGCTCAGTGAGCCTGTGTGATACAGGCAGCATTGCAGACGTGGCTGCCTTGTTGTCTGTGGAGAAGATTATATTTAGGTTACAGCGCTTCCGCTCTCTTTCTGTTTACTTTTTCTTTACTCTTACACCTCCTTCTCATCCTTTCCTCCTTCTCATCCTTTGCCAGTTTCCCCGCTTCTGTCAGATATTCATCCTCCCTATCACGCTTATATTCCATCAAAATCAAAATCATGGCGCAGGACACCAACGGCTCAGAGGTGCAGGACACTACTGTTGCTCCTGTGACTAATGGAAAAGTCGATGACTTGGGTGAGTTTGAGTGAAATGGCACAACGGAGGGTCTATCTGACATTTGAAATGACAGAGATCGCCCACGATTTGACGAAGATCAAGACGACGAACGGAGCTTCCGCATGCGAATCCACTAATACCCCCGTTACAAACGGCGCTACAACAAACGGAACCACGACCAACGGAACACAGACACACAGTATGAACACAACACAAAAGGTGGACGAGGTTTCCGATGCACAGCCCAAGGAAGATATTGCTGAGAAAAAAGAGACCAACGGAACCTTGACAAATGGAGAGAAAAGATCAGGTAAATTCTCACCCTTAACATCGGAAGCACATGTGCTAATATACCATAAATAGAGAAAACTGACGATAAGACTGGAGACAAGACCGAGACCAAGGAAAAAACGGATGAGGAGAAGAAGGAAGAAGAGAAGAAGTACGAGCCTCATGGCTCTATATGTGATGTCCACAAACTTTATCAGACAAAGCCTGACGAAAGCGGCAACACATCATGGACCAAAGACTACCCAGAGAGCCTTGTAGCACCAGCCGAGGACGAGGAGTCTGCACAATACGCCTTAATTGTGCGAAATGCCAAATGCTATGATGGGCGCAAGAGTCTCTCAATCCACTCGGTCATTGTTCAGAGCGAACCATTGAAGAAGTTCCTGGGTAAAGTGCTGGAAGACTACCCCGGTGTCACCACCACGCTCGAGCGACTCGAGTTCCATAGCCCGTTCAAACCCATGGTTCACCGCTGGGAGCAGTTCATCAAATCTCGTGAAGAAGAGGAAGACCCCGCAACGAAGAAGCACGTGGATCTCTTATATAAGGTCCTTGAGGAAGAACTCCGCGATGTCATTGCCCGCAAGAAGGACTTGATTCGTAACGGTGTTATCACCCACACTCTTATCTGGACGATCTTTGAGCCTGGCAATGAGATTATCACCATTTCCGGTGGCCGAACCCGCGCATTCAAATTCCATGATGATGCGATCGATTGCCGTACAAAGGCATGGATCATCACCGGCCAGTATGTGGACTTTGACGGCGAGGACTTTGGATACCGGGAGGAAGACTTCAAGATTTTCCCATTCATTGGCACTGCCCCTATCACTTCACTGGCTGTCTCTCCGCTGAAATACCATGCTAATAAGGATTCCATTCGCGAGTCATTGATCACACGGGGTAAACTTTGGGAATCATACAAAGGTTACAAGTATAAGGCCTACGAGGGTGTCGCGAATGGTTTCTTCAACGATGAGATCATGAAGTATCACGTCAGTAGCCGAATCATCATTGATACTGAGGCTTTTAACGTCTTCCATCCCACCGAGACTGTTCGTGTCTACGGTGACTGCCCGCAAGAGTTGACCGAGACCGAATGGGTTACTGCGAGCCCTATGGTGCACGGATACTCCATCAAGGATAAGGAGTGGCTGCAGTTCTATCTTGATAACTCGAAAGATATCGAGTGGAATACTCAGGCCTTCGACTCATTAGTTCTTCCCAAGGGTCAGGAGGACTTTAAGGACCTCATTCTGGCCTTTGCAAAGGCCCAGTCTAAGCAGCTGGATAACTTCGACGACATAGTCCAGGGGAAAGGTCGTGGAATCATTATGCAACTCAGTGGTCCTCCAGGAGTGGGTAAGACATTGACTGCTGAGAGTGTCGCCGAGGTGATGCAGGTTCCTCTCTACGCTATGAGCGCGGGTGACCTAGGAATCAGCGCCGAGAAGGTGGAAAGGAGTCTCAAGGATATCCTGCGTATGATCCCCAAGTGGGGCGCTGTTCTACTTCTGGACGAAGCCGACGTTTTTATGGAGGCACGAACCGCAACTGATCTGATGAGGAATGAGCTTGTATCCATCTTCCTGCGAATGTTGGAGTACTATGAGGTGAGTTTGTTCGCTAACCCTTTTTATACGGAGCAGTCACTAACTTTGCATACAGGGTATCTTGTTCCTGACTACCAACCGAGCTGAAAACATCGATCCGGCATTCGAGTCTCGTATTCACGTGGCGCTTGCCTACCAAGATCTTGATACGACCTCCCGGCGCCTTATTTGGGCTCAATTTATTGAGAGGACAGACAACACCGAAGAATTTACGAGTGCACAGCTTGATAAGCTGGCTCAAGTAGACTTGAACGGCCGGCAGATTAAGAACATGTTGAAGACGGCGGGTCTGCTTGCTTGGTCCCAGCAGTCCAAACTTGGATTCCAGCATGTTCAAGTTGTGTTGAATCTGCGGAAAAACAATGCCCACAAGCCTGCCTTCTATATTTAATTTGATTTAACTCCGGATACCCATTAGCTTATGTGCAGTTCTTGCCATTTGAATCAATAGCTGTACCGATTTGTTACTCTCAATTTATTCCCGTAACTATGATGGCGCAAGCTCTTCTGTATTCAATAACGTAGAGTACATAAAAACGAAACATCCCTCTAAAAATCGAATCTTTGGGCATACCCCGCAGCACGCTGGGCAAGCTGATAGGCACGCTCTTCAGAGGACACATGACGCGTTCCATTAGGAAGAACTGAAGAGAGATCAGAGAGCTGAACGAGTTGCGTAGTAATACTCGGCGAGTCAGATGAATCCGAAGACGAGGATGACGTAGGTAGTCCCTGCCAGCGCACCATTATCGTACCCTCATTCAAGCCAGTTGTATTAACCCAATTATAGATACCCGGATCCTCTCGTGACACCACGAATGTATAGGTCCCATTGGCATTCGCAACAGCCTGTTCGCTATTCAGTGTATCTTGACTAGTTCCCGGGGCAACAGTGACCATCCACGGATTCGTAACGGGGAAGACCCAATAAGTTGCCGAGCCTGGTGTAAGGGTCGCGACGAGAGTCTCATTGTCACATAGTGAGAAGTGTCCAAAAGAGCTTGCTTGACTGGTCAGTGTTCCCAGTGTACTTGACTGGCTTGGGTCAGATAGCGTGTTAACTTCGTTGACCGATGTTTTGATTCCGAGGGCACCGACGCCATAGTCGATGATGGATTCTTGTAGGTTCCATTTTGCGGTGGCTAGTATATCTGCATCGGTGATGGGCGTGTGGTCGGAGATATCACTGACAACCTCCACGGAGATGTTGTCTGGTTTTTGCGAGAGCCAATTGCCCAGATTATTCCGGATGAATAGTTGTTTGGCTAGCAAGGTAGACTGGATATGGTTCGTGTTGTTTCCAGCTGCAGAGCTATTGATAGTGATGGTATATGATCCATCTTGGTCGATGATCAGGTCACTGTTTGACAAGCTTGCGATGGTGTTCTGAGAGTTGGGATCGCTGATGAGAGAAAAGGTCACATCTGCCGGTCCTGGTGTGTGGCGGTAACCCTTTACCACATAATCGACACTGCTGTCGATGGGGATGGTACGGTAGATACAGTCTGGGTTGTCGTAGGAGTATCTTCCACCGGGAACGTCAAGACCGAACCAATCGTGTGGTGCAGCGTTGACTGAGTAAACTTTTGGATAGTACGGGTCGTTGTTAACAGCCTTTTGAATTGCGCTGAAGGTCAATTCATCGATGGCAGCGTCGAGGCTCGATAAGGCTTCGTCGCTGATGGGAAGACCATGCGCTGTTTCGTAGGTGGCTTTTGCCTCGGCTTTGAGGACGACAAAGCTGTTATTCGTGTATATTTGAATAGCCAGATCGTCCAAGTCACGTTGATCTGATGTTGCTAAGGGATTCTCGGCTGCACTAATGTCGCTCAGAAAGAATGCAGCTGTAACGACAGCGCTGTAAATCTCTCTAGATAAGACTTTCATCGTGAGTTTGAGCTATGAGACTCGAGAAGTTTAGACTTGAGATATTTCAAGGTAATAAAAAAAAAAAAACCTTCCTGGTGGCTATTTAGATAGCAAATGATGATGTCTTCGATCATACTTATTGCGCAAGGCCTGGGATCACATGTAGTATGGCTCGAATTACCCGGAAGAAATACTGCATCCCCTCGCTTAGATTTAAGCGAAGTAAGATATAGCAATCGGGGATCAAACATTACGTCAAGCGTGTATGGCGCCATGGGCAGCGAACTGAGAGTGATCGTCGTGCATTAATGGCCTCGGCCCGATTCGAGAGGTGGGAAACAATGGCTAGTACCAAAGCGGATAGACATATTTGGACAAACAAGAGGCACAGGGCCCGAACCAATTGAAGGAAGGTATACAGTGCACTGGCGGTAAATAAGCTGAGATGTTTGACACTAGCCAAGTACTAGAACCCTCCCTAGTCGCATGGTCAATCCAGGGCGCAACGGCATAAGCACAATATATTATTTCAAATTAATCCGGACCTAGCAATATTTGACATTGCCATCGCTTATCAATTTGACAGGTCCAGTGGGGATTCGTGGGGTTATAGATGCGCTTAAGGTTTAAAGGTCTGAGAAGACCCGTTTTGTTCCTGATCTCGGCATTTGTCTGCAGCGCCCTATTTCCAGCGACCAGCAATCACATGATCTGAGACATGATTTGCAGATTTGCCACCTTTTATTTGTTTGCTTTATCCACTTTGTCTGGGCATGTCTGGGCATGTCTGGGCATTTACTCAAGGACCCATAGTAAATCTATGGGATGCCATGGCCATTGAGGATCTAGAGATATTGAATGACAAGTGGACATTGTAATGTATTATATTTTTAGAATGACAATGCCGACCGATGCATACATACTCTTCCAAGGTTCCAAGGGTGTTGAGCACTGCGCAACCAGACCCTGAAATGGCACCATCAGCGGAGTAAGAAACTAGCCCATATAGTCCAGTCCAATCAGAGAATACAATAAGTATACATGCATATACTGTACACTTTGAAAAGAAACACATCAACACTGATCTTCATTATGTGCCCACCCGTGTTTCTCGAAACAAGGGGTAAAAGCAGGCACCAACAATTAAAGGCTGCGTCATCAGGGCGCTTGAGAAATGCTTACCGGTTCCTATTGGCTCCACCGGGGCCCAGAAGTCCCGATGTCCACCCCCAATCGCCAGTTTTACCTACCGTTCCAGCCTGCCACCCCTCTGGTCAATGGGTCCCCGTGGACGGAGTACCGATCTGCGAATGCGATCTGCGCACTGCCCTTCCGTCCCCTGGCCCTCGCAGATTTTGCCTTCCCTTCATGGCTTTCTGTTGATTCCCTTGTCCGCGTCGCTCTTTCTACATCATCATGTTCTGGCAGGGCTTATTGCTGCTGCTCGCGCAGAATGCTGTCGCTTGGCATTCCGACGATGATCTGATGTCCTTCGTTACGGTAGGTGTGGCCGCTACCTCTCGCAGACGACCTGTACACTAATCGCTCTGTGTCTTCTTAGCTCCCGGACGCCAGGGCTGTCAAGTTTAATCTGAACTACGAACATCGCGATCGTGTTAGCCCGGGATACTGGTTTGTCTCGCCTTATCTACACATCGCGCCCGACGAGCCCACCAGTCTCTACGAACAATACCAAACTGGCCCCCACATTTACGACCAGGATGGGGTACGTCTTAGATCTTGACTCTACACTATGTCGCGAGAGACACAGCTGACCTGAGTTTCGAAATAGCGCCTCGTCTGGACCGGAGCCCCCATGTTCGACAATCGCAATGTCTTCGATTTCAAAACGGTTACCCTCCATAACGAAACATACATCTCTCTCATCTTGCAATACAGTCATGACGGGCGTGAACGAGGATATGGTATGATCCTGGACCAAAACTATGAGGTCTACCGGAAAATCCCCCTGAGGCAGGATCTTGGAGTCTTCGATATTCACGAGTTCAATGTCCTTGATAATGGCCAATCCGCTGTGGTCACGAATTATCTGTCGGAGGAAATCACCTTGGAGGCCTTTGGTCGCCCAACG
This sequence comes from Penicillium sp. 91 TS-2023, assembly GCA_030710325.1. Classification (NCBI taxonomy): domain Eukaryota; kingdom Fungi; phylum Ascomycota; class Eurotiomycetes; order Eurotiales; family Aspergillaceae; genus Penicillium; species Penicillium sp. 91 TS-2023. The sequence continues at coordinate 4,210,207 of JARWGP010000021.1, read as the reverse complement.
GAAAAGACCTGGCTGGAATATGGTGGATTCGCGGAACTTGATATTGACACTGCGGATGTTCTCTATCACTGGAATTCGTTTGTTGAGGTCCCACTGGTGGAAACCGTTCATTACAACCCAGGCTCCAGCGTGGAAGGGGCCCCTGGCTGGGATTATGTGCATATCAATGCTGTGGACAAGAACGACAATGGCGACTACTTGATCTCCATGCGCTTCACGAACACCATCTACCTCGTTTCTGGACAGACTGGAACTATCGTCTGGCGCCTAGGAGGACAAGGGAATAGTGACTTCGCGCAGGATTTCGTATTTTCTAAGCAACACGACGCCAAATTCGTCGAGTCATCAGGCACCCGCCACGTCATATCATTTTTGAACAATGCATCCGATGAGGAATTTGCAGAGGAAGAGTTCTCGTCGGCTTTGATCGTCGAACTGGAGACCGGCACAAACCCAATGACTGCGCGGGTCCTTAATCGTTATATTCGACCTGATCAGGGCCTCACCCGCCTCCGCGGCAATTCTCAGTTATTGGCGAACAAGAACATGTTCGTGTGCTGGAGTCAAGGCGGCTACATTTCGGAGTTTTCGCCCGAGGGACAAGTCTTGATGAGCGCTAGTTTCACCTCGGATCGCTTCTCGAACTACCGCGCCTATAAATCCGAGTTCATTGGCCGCCCGAACACCCCTCCCGATCTTGTGGCTTCGGTGTTCGGCAGTGATGAGACAAACCTCGTCACGACGATGCACGTTAGTTGGAACGGTGCCACCGATGTGGCCCGGTATAACTTCTACGCCCAGGCATCCGAATTCGGCACCCCAGTATTCATCGGCAATGTCTCCAAGTATGATTTCGAAACAATGTTCATTGCCAGCGGATACATGGATTGGGTATCTGTCGAGGCTGTGCACCACGACGGCCACGTCATGGGCACCTCGAACGTGCACCGAACCAAGTTCCCTGACTGGAAGGCAGCCGGATACTCAGGTCAGTCTGGGCTTCCGGCACCCCAGGATCCATCCAGGCTTTCATCTACCCAAAATGATTCTTCGACCAAGAAGCTTGGTAACCCGAGCCGCTTTTCGTCACTAGGTGATACGGCAGATGCTGAGGTCAGGAAGGCCATTCAAATGCTTTCCAGTTCCTACACGACCGTCCGTAGTATCGGAGGTCTCTTCGCACTCATTTTACTTTTGTCAGTCATGTCTGGCATCATGGCCAGCTATCTGCTCATTCGAGGCTGGCGGGTCCGGCTTTATCACCGCGTTCCATTGGAGGAACGCCTATCTGAAGAGGGGGAGCATTTCAGACCTGAAATGGCTGAGTAGTTTCCCTGCGGGAAATTCGAGCTTTCGGGTTCTTCCTTACATGACCTTCTGGAGTTAACTGTATATTATTGACTCATTCTGGTGAGAAATTGCCATTTGTACATAGCCGGGCATTTGTGATGCCTGTTCATCTTTCAGCATTATTGTTCTCTTTTTCTATTCGACTTGTTCGAAAAGCAAAACGCCGACCTGGGGTCAATTCATATATTTCGATTTCATTGTTACCGACGCCCATAGCCATATTCGACATGCCTAAACTTTCTGGCCCTAAAAAAGAATATTGGAAGTGACGATTAATACTAGAAGGGACATGGGGCGTGTGGCGGTCAGCACCCTAAATTAGGCGTCGGCCTAGCATTGCGCCATGCCCAGGATCTCTGTTCCCCTTTCAAAGCAAGCAATGTTTAGACATCAAGGTCATCTACTGCCTCACCATCACTATTCAGGTCAACATGACTGTCGAACGAAGAAAACCCCCTCAAAATGGCCGAATCTACAACTAAGCTTCCCCATGAGCAAGAGAATCTTGACAAGGTGACTAAATCGGAAAAGCCAGAGCCTCTGCTTTTACAACAAAAATTAGTGAACAGCCTTGCTTGAGCTGTCACTTTACTTGGGTCGCTTAACCTTGCCCATGGTGGGGGAGCTATGACCCAAAAATACCTTCAATCATCGACTCGAACTATATATCTGATATCGGGAATCGGGATAGAGTTCGAAGCTTAAAATGGGATGAATCTCCAAACCAAGGGGGCTAGACCTTTGGATAGTGAAAGCAACTCGGCCTCGATTCATAGTATTACCTGGTAAACTACAAGTTTGAGTCTTGGAGAGATCGATGTTCCGGATCATCAGTCAACTGGTAGCATCGAGCTAAGGTTGTAGGCTTTTTATAGAACATGGAATTCCCCGGGGCCTGCCCCGGGTTCACAAGCTTCTCCAGCCGTGATTACCCCTCCAAACTTCACTAAAGAGGAATCCAGGTCAGCCGACCATGATTTTATGGGAATGTGCCCGCAAATTACATGATAAGAACCGATGTTCCGCGCAAGGGATTCCCGAAGCACGGCTCGGGAATAAACCAGCATTCCCGAGCTATCATTCCCGACCTTATCTTTTCTTTCCCGAACGTTCTATTTAGGTGACTCAAATTTGCCATCCACGGATTGCGTAATTATTTTTTAACATTGTGCTCTGTGGAAATTCAAAATCCCTCAAGCTCCCTCCATATCATTCAACATTGGGAACATTGCATAGATACACAATGCCTTCAACAAATCTCTGCCAAGACGAGGCATGCCCTCCATACAGTCTTATGGACGACTATAGCGAGGGGGCCCATCCACAAATTCTGGAGGCTCTCCTACGCACAAATTCCACTCAACAAGTTTCATACGGTGGTGACGATTACAGCAATACTGCCAGGCAATTGATCCGCGAGAAAATTAATTGCACCGAAGATGAGGCGGAGATTTTCTTCGTCCCCAGTGGCACATCAGCAAACCTGATCTCAATTGCCAGCTGTCTCCGACCTTACGAGGCAGTTATTACCCTTGAAACGGGACATATCGCTTGTAAAGAAGCTGGTGCCATTGAAGCCACCGGACACAAGCTTATTCTTGTCCCACCGGTTGACGGCAAGATGACAACGACCAATCTGCAAAAAGCCATTCAGCAAAATCAATTCTTCCCGCACATGGCTAAGCCGCGGCTTCTGTATATCTCCAATGCTTCGGAGACTGGAACAGTCTACACGAAGCGTGAATTGAGCAATTTGTCCGCTCTATGCAAGCAATTGAACCTTCTGCTTCTCGTGGATGGAGCCCGAATCGGAACCGCGCTCTGCTCGAAGAAGAATGATATGACACTTCATGATATCTTTGAGTATTCCGATATTTTCTGGATCGGTGGAACGAAGGCTGGTGCCCTTATGGGAGAAGCCATTGTCGTTAAGAAGGAATTGGCTGAAGGATTCGTTTTTCACCTGAAGCAACACGGCGCTTTGCTGGCGAAGGGCCGTATCATGGGTGTTCAGTTTGTGGAGCTGTTCCGAGACGATCTATTTTTCACATTGGCTGGACATGCAAATGCAATGGCTGAGAAGATTTCGGCCAATTTTGAGAAGTTGGGACATGAACTCGCTGCTGAGACTGCGACAAACCAAGTTTTTGTTACTCTTCCCTTGAATCTGGTTCGCAGGCTGCAGGACAGATTCCGCTTCTACATTTGGGAACAGCTTGATGATGGACGTGTCACGGTCCGTCTTGTAACCTCTTGGGCTACAGATGAGTTGCAGGTTGATAAGTTTAATGCATGGGTGGCGCAATGGACTGCGGCGTCCAAGGAGTTTGCTACTTAGAATTGCTTACTAGAACATATAAATATAATTAATTTAACATTTTAACGACATAAAGATTTTAAACCAACTATATAAAAAGAAACAAAACATCTAGACCAGAGCGACCCCTCTGCGTCTTTGTTCGCCTGTTTTCAGGGTGGCCTGCTTTTGAGTAGGTAGGCTTTGTCATTTGATTATCCATTATCCAACCCCAAAAAAAGCGATATAGACCGATGGATAGCTCTTGGAGAGTCATTTTAAAATAAAAATTTCTATCCATGATGCACCACATCCATGGATATCCAACGGATAATTCAAATGTCAAAGTCTACTTTTGAGCGTCGAAATTCTGCTTAATCGACTCCGTCCCACTTAGACCCCATAAGATTAACATGGTGGCCTATAGATAACTCCAAGATTGCTGATAGACGTTTACTGTTTGAGCACATAGGGGCCGAGGTGGCAATCATCAATATAGGTGACGTTGTCTCGACTGCAGAATAGATCATCACGTGACTGCGCCAGTGGGGTTAGGGTAATGATGACACCTTAAATTTCTGGCAGACTGGAACACACCTCTGTTGAACTCGGATGGAATGCAACTCAATCATAACCTAAATTGAGCATTGATCCTCTCGTTCTTGAGTGACTCATTGTCAAGATATTATTGATGCTATCTACATGACGGAGCATACATTGGTCCTTAAAAGCCCAAATGAGGCTGTCGATATCTTGTGATGCATGTCGGTGAGATAAAGCTGAGCTGATACGCAGTCGGGGTCTAAATTCAATTACTGACAATCGCCATAGACGGGCAAAAGTCAAGTGCAATCATGAGGGTAATCCGCCCTGTCAGCGCTGTCAAAAAATCAAGAGTGAAGACTGCGTCCTGACAGACCCTCGAGCTTCAAAGCCAGGCACAGGTACAGGCACACGAGGAAGCAGTGCCAGGCCTAGAGCAGGACAGAAGCGACGAGCAACAACTGCACTATTTCGAGAATCACGCATTGAGCAGAGTCCTCGACCGGCCCTTTCGCGTACAGTGTCGGAAACCCATGAGAATCCCATATCAGCTTTACCACCATCCATCGTCATCACCGCTGTGGAAACTTACCGGAAGAAGTTTCCTATCACGAATTTTCTACATTACCCCTCTTTAATCTCGGATGTCTCATCCAACTTCCAATCAATTGATCCGGTTTTTATTGCGTCACTTTTCTCCCTTTGCGTGCGTTTCATGAGCGGAGATGGGCTCGCGGACGAAGAGACGTATGCCGGCTATGCACGAAAACATCTCGCCCATCGTGTCATGGAGGCCCCTTCACTTTATCTTGCTCAGTCTCTTGTGATGATCTCTTTCTATGAATGGGGGACCGGTCGGCCTTACCAAGCATGGATGTACAGCGGTATGTATCATGCACAACCCTCGGCGATGCATGAAACAAGCTAATTCTCCCAGGCATGGCTACCTACATGATTCAATCACTGCTGAAAATGTCAGATGACAGCATGGAGCATAGTCCACACGAATTCCATGCCTCTCAGACCCAGTACGAGCAGCTTGTTCGTACCTACTGGTGTTGCTTTGCGCAGGACTGTGAGCTGAGTTCCGGTGCTCGTCAACATTTCGCATTGTCATTCTCTCAAATATCGGTCCCACTTCCTATCAGCGACAGAGATTTCACATTCAATCATCTTCCTGAGAGGAGATTGATGCCTGCTGATATGAACAAGCAATGTCCTTTGGCGAGAAATCTGACCATAGAGCATGGTCTGACGATAGTGACACGTGGGTTTGATATCTTCGTGCGGATTTTGAGATTTGCGAACGAACATCGTCGTGCTCTGGCATCTTTGGACTCAGATGACTCTACATCGCCTCTTCTCCAGACTTGGCAAACACTCAAGGGAGAGTTGGATGAGTGGAGGTCTCTGCAAGATATGACCGTCCGATACCCTGCAACAAGTGCTCAGGCACATGTCGCCCTCGGATATGGAGAGCTCTTTGCCTACATAAACCTGATATACTTTATGAGGTATGCTTCTTCTTTTTGATACTAAAAGAATGTGTGAAACTGACCGGAATAGCGTTTTATTTCTTCATCGTGATCGCTTCCTCTCTAATCTCAAACCCCATTCCGACGTTTTCCATGACATGAACGATGATGAACAGCAAGAGCCTGGCACAATCAAAGAGCTTTTCGCGGCCGTCCAGAATATTAGCGGAGTTCTATCGGCTTTAGAGGCATCCGAAGCACCAGTGATGACTCCCTATTCGGGATTCAGTGTCTTTGTAGCTGCACATATCAACATGTACGGAACAATCGCACCGATGCGATACCCTGGCGGACTTGAGCGAGCTGAAGAAGAAAAGAGCAAAAATCTCATATATCTTGAGCGGCTAAGCCGACTGTGGCCTGTCGGTCGAAGCTGGGTAAGTTTCAATCTGGAAATATTGGAATTCCAACTAACGAGTCATTCCCAGTGGCGCACGGTGCAAGAAGCCAATCGATTTTACGAAACGGTCAAGAGTACTCAAACACACACCGAGGCTGGCATGCACAGCCCTCGACGCTTTGCACTGGCGGGCACCTTAGATGAGTACGGTGATATTCGCTCCCGTCCAAATCGTGAAATGCAAATGACTAGGTCTATGACTGCGGAGCCTGGAGAAGCCGACAATTCGCATCAGTCTCAGGGCCATATTTTATCCTCGCCAGTCCCAGAAAGTGAAGCTGCATTTCTTCCTCGAGAGCATGCTGGGCTTGCTCATGATGTCGAAACAGATATGTTCCAATGGCCCTTCATTGACGCATCGTGGTCTGTTGGGTTTGATGCTGGATTAGACGGGCTATGGCACCACTCTGGGTTATTTGATGCGAACCCATCCTTAAGATAAGATGCCTGTAACCATGAACGAACTTGATGACATAAGGAAATATTCTATTACGAAATTATTCTATGAATAGACTGCAGTTAATGTGAAAGGAATTATAAAAAACATTCATCAACGTTATTGGCCAGCACTATCGGCTGCCGCTATCAGCACTGGCACTCTCGACAGTCTGCTCCACGGCGACGGTCTTTCGGATTCCGTCGAATACACCAGACTCATTCGCCTCGGGAGCGCCGGCATAAGAAATAAGATGGCTCTGGTCGCCAAAGTTGGGGGCCTTCTCCCACCCGGCCTTTGGATTGGTACCATTTGTCCGGTCAGCCAGCTGGTGCTCGGAGCTCTGGTTATAGTACTTTTGAGAAGAATAGTTCTTCCGGTAATAAACAATGAGGACATTAAGAATAGGCAGACAAGCGCAAATCAGTCCCATGCCACCCTCGGCATTACTAGGAAGTATTAGCAAACAAAACCACAAGATGGATGACGTAGGTGACATACCCGGACAGGATAACATCCATGAAAACAATAGTCTGGTTTGTGGAGTTACCATCTCTCAACACCAGCACCAGTCGGTACAGACTGAACGCGGTAGCCAAGCCACCGGCACCGAGAATACCGATGACCCGGAGCTTTCGGTTGCGCGACATTTGCAAGGACCAAGTCAACGGCAACGGGAGAATGAGAATGATGATATCGCTGACAACACTGATCACCGAGTCGGCAATCAGAGCCGCAGTCTGGTCGAGACAGGAACCTTCCACCTCTTCTCCGAGCCAATATCTCGGGATTGGAGCGCACATGCGGATCTTCACAATTAAGGCGACGGTATAGTATGTGACCAGGCAGGCGAGGAAACCGTAGATAAACCACACCTTGCCACGGTAGGGCTTGAAGATGCGAGTGAGGATAGAAAGGAGGGCAATTTTCACGAAGAGCGCCATGGGGCAGTAAAGGATAGTGGCGATGTAGCAGAACTTTTTAAATTGGACCTGGCTGGCGTCCGAGACGTCGTCGATGTTATAACCGCCGCCATATTTGCCGACTGGGATAGATTAGTATGGTCACTTCTTTGTGTGGTGGTTCATACATACCGACGATGCCGATTGCGCAGTATCCCATGAACAGGGCCTGATCGGGTTGGTTAGTATAATTCGCGATCGAGATCGATGCGAAGCATCAACATACCCAAGCCACAGTGCACGCATCTGAAGGAGAAGAATCCTAGTCAGTACAAAGCTCCGTGATACATCAGGAGGGAAAAGACATACAATCTTCCACTCCGATACTCTGCTTGAATCGGATTCGGGTATACCATCGTAACGCCACAAACCCGGATACTATGGGCATACATAGAATCTGTGTGACGAGGTTGACCGTGTGAATGACATCGATGGGATGTGCGACCGTCATGTTGGAGTGGTATGAAACATGGAACTATGCCAAACGCCTGGGGATTGACAGATTAAAGAACAATGGGGGTCAATGGGGCGTTCATGGGGGGTCTAGCTTTGACGGGAGATTTGGCCTCCGTGTATTACCATGGTTCAGCGCGTATTCTACGGGAGGGATCGGTTGGAGTGGAGACCTTTAACGCTATTGATCCGACATCTCACTAGTGAGCTCAGAATCGAGGCCCTGTGATTCTCATTGTAGGTCTCAGAAAGACAATAATTGCAACCAATCATCTGGTGGTGGCTCCAGAAATCGGAATTTATTACGTGGCCGGGCGCCGCCGGGGATGGTTCTTCGTGTCCTCCGAGGTAACGAGCAGCTCCGCAATGCCCTAATTCTGAAAAGTGCAGTGGAGAGCTGTGGAGATCTGTGGAGTTCCCAGCCCGCGATCAGACCTATTCAAAGCATGATGCCCACGTTCAAAGGTCATTATTTGGTAACACGGGAAGAGTTTTACATTTTGAAACTCAAAACCCTTATCACTAACCGAATTGACACTTTTGACAACGGGAGGCTCGATCCTTCCCGTTTGGGCAAGGGTGAACTACTAATTTACTAACTTTTAGTAGTAAATATCCACTGATTCCTTCCTTTTCTTTCTCTATCTCTCCCCAGGACCTAATTTGTATGCAAAAAAATTATCATATATCGTCAGCTATGACTATTCACTATCTAGGCGGCGAGAAATCGGCCTTATTTCGGCCATTGGCTATTGCCAATGGCGGCATCACCCTTCGCCACCGCATCGTCCATGCGCCTTTGACCCGTAATCGTGGAGTGCCGGAGAAGTCTATTAGCACCCCTGAGGCGCCTAATCGAGTTTGGATCCCCGGGGATCTGGTGGTTGAGTACTATGCGCAGCGCGCCACCGATGGAGGCTTGATGATTTCCGAGGGAATCCCGCCGTCGCTAGAGGTAGGATGAAACACTCCCCTGCTGCAGCAAAAATTTAAATTTGACTTTCATGTTTGGGTTTGGTCGTCCGTTTGTCATGTGCGTCTAACCTAAATCTTTATCCACAGAGCAATGGCATGCCCGGGGTTCCGGGCTTGTTCACCCCCGAGCAAATCGCTGGATGGAAAAGGGTCGTGGATGCGGTCCATGCAAAGGGTGGAATCATCTATTGCCAGCTCTGGCACGCTGGTCGAGCCACTATTCCCCAAATGACTGGGTCACCGTCTGTGTGTCCATCGGCAAGCGTGTGGGACTCGCCCACGGAATGCTATTCCCACCCCCCTGTCGGCTCCACCGAGTACTTTTCGGTTCCGTACGCGGATCACCCACCTATTGAACTGTCCGTGGCGCATATCAAGCAAACCATCCAGGACTATTGCAAGGCTGCCAAGGCTGCCATGGAAATAGGGTTTGATGGCGTGGAAATCCACGGTGGCAATGGCTATCTTCCCGAGCAATTCCTCAGCTCCAATATCAACCAGCGCACAGACGCGTATGGTGGATCACCAGAGAAACGATGCTTGTTTGTTTTCGAGTTAATGGATGAAGTCGCAAAGACTATTGGTGAACAGAATTTGGCGATTCGACTTTCCCCTTTTGGTTTGTTCAATCAAGCTCGTGGGGAGCAGCGGGTTGAGACCTGGACTCATCTATGTGAGGGCCTGAAGAAGAGTCATCCAACTCTATCTTACGTTAGCTTTATTGAACCGGTATGACGTTGCCTGTTGAAGTTTGATTTTGGTATCCATTGACTGATTTTTCCAGCGCTATGAGCAAATCTTTAGTGAGAGCGAGAAAGATAGTTTCCTTCAAGGCTGGGGCTTGAAGGATGTCACTCTGGATCGTTTCCGGCAGATCTTCGGTACCACACCGTTCTTCTCCGCCGGAGGATTTGATGACACCAACTCCTGGGGGGTTGTGGAATCTGGAAAATATGATGGCCTCCTTTACGGTCGTTACTTTACCAGTAACCCTGATCTGGTGGATCGACTGAGGACGGGCCTCCCCTTGGCTCCGTACGACCGAACCCGGTTCTATGGGCCCTTTGAAGAGAACGCCTTCCACTACACGGATTATCCAACCGCTGATCAGCAGAAGGCTAGGATATGAAACTATTATACATTACGATACACGGGGCTCGAGCTCCAGTAACCGTTAAACGCAAATCATTTATCCGCTCCTCGTTCCATGGCTCCACTAGCGGAACATAGATAAACAAAAGTAAAAATAAGCCACCAAACAAGAAGGGCTGGAAAGGGCTGAAAAAGGCTGAAAAATAGACCGAAAAATAAACTGAATAATACTCAAAGATCTGTCATGCTTTCTGTCATGCTTCCTTGTGACAGGAAATTGGGTGGATCGCCCCGAGCCGATTGGTTAATCCTCACCAGGACGCGCATCCAAACTTTCCCCATCTGGGTAATGCTCGCATGGCTCGCTTATTTCTAGTTTGATCTCGCCTAATAGCGTGCATTGGTTGAACTCTATTGAAATTTGCGAGGAAGATCTATCTCAATCCCAAAAAGGAGATTGGAAAAAGCAATGAAACCCTAAGGAAACAAAGGAAACAGAAGCACAAAGAACAAAGAAAAGAAGGAGAAAAAAAAGCTTCCTTCAACCCCAAACATCCTCTTGCCACTTGTTCTTTTTCTTAACTGCCTTGCTCCAATTATTAACTTCATCCTCAGTCCACCCCTTAGTCTTCTGCATGGCTGCGCTCACAGCCTTCTCCACTTCGCGTGCCATACCAGCTCTACCACAAGTATAGAAACTGGCACCTTCATCAATAAGCTTTACAACCTCCTCTCCAAACTCTGAAACTCGATCCTGTACGTATCGCCGTGGCGTACCTTCGTGCCTGGAAAAAGCAGCCACCAAACGCAATTTATCTCCGAGTGTTTCCTGCATCTCCTGAAGCTCGTCTCGGTAAATGAAATCTTCTTCGGGGTGACGACAGCCGAAGAAGAATATCATTTGACCGATCTCCTTTCCGATCTTCTGTACCTGACAACGCTCTGAGAGGAATGCTCGAAACGGTGCAAGACCTGTTCCAGCACCGACCATAATCAATGGCGTCTTAGCTGTTATAGGGAGTTTGAACTTGCTTCGACGGACGTGAGCGAAAACCTTGCCACCTTCTAGAGCGTCGCTGGGTCCGTTGAGATGGTACGAGACGCCATGTGGGTGGGGCTGGGAGTGGGCTTGTTGGGAGATGGCGAGGAGGTAGTTCGATGTGATGCCATGTACCATCTCGCTTGGGTTATCTGGAAGGGGAGTTGTGGAGACAATGGCTGTGATGGAAGGTTTGCGAGGAGAGACTACACTGCTCGAGGAAATGGAATAGTACCGTGGGCGGATGTGCGGTAGTGTCTCGACGAGATACGAGAGAGGGATTTTTGTCCACGTCTGGCCTGGACAGGCGAGCTGTAGTAGACGACCGAGGTTTAGGTGGGTACGGTTGATGAACTCTGCGTAGAAGTCTTTGTTCTGGCCCAGCTGGGTCAGGTATGTCTTTGCTTCGGGTGTAGGTGCGAACTGGGCGAGATCGCGGACATTGTCTCGGTTAACAGGGGCACAGATCTCCAAATAGTAACGGAGAAGGGCGATGCCGCTCGTTGGGGTGGGAAGTGTGATCTTTGTCGCTGGGTCGACGGGTCTAATAATGAGTGGAACATCACGACGAGAGGCTAGCCCGAGAATTTCGAGTAGACGCTCTACTTCTGAATCTGGGTTGGCGGGCCAGATGGCAAGGTGGTCACCGGTCTTGTATGTCAATTCGGGCTGGTTACTCAGATCCACATCCATGTGAAGGCAGTTGCGGTCGGACGACGTAAACAGCTCTCGAGAGTTGACGATGCTCAAACTTCGAATGGGCGAGGATTGAGCGGCTCCCTTGGTGGCATCGATCTGGCTATTCGGTTCGCCGTGGTGAAGGTCGATAGGCTCCAAAGACTCATCTTCCTCGACCTTTAGGCTTGGAACGTACTTGGCTTCCACTTCTTTGAAGCCCAATTTTTCTTTGAACACTGTAAACAGGCTATCTTTCCAGGCCATGAAATCTTCTTCGGTGGCACCTTCAGCATCATTGGCTTTGCCAAGTGGCATTAGGGCTTTGGCACCAAACTTCTCCAACCCTTCAACAATGACATCGACAACCTTGTTGTAAAATTTGTAATTGGTGTTGCCCAGACCGAAGGCAGTATATTGTAGATTGGCTAGCGAGACATCGCTAGTCTTGGTGATCCAGCTCCAGAACTCTGCGGTGTTATCAGCTGGATCACCCTCGCCGTAGGTTGAGACGATAAAGATCGCCAGCTTTGTATTCGGGATTTCAGAGATAGTGACTGGATCGTAATCTGAAAGATCCGCCGACATACATTCCTGACCCCACCGAATGGAAATCTCTCGGGCCAGACGATTCGCAAAGCCCTCCGCAGTGCCGGATTGTGATCCCCAGAAGACGACAATATTCTTGCCAGTCTCTTCCAGCCTTTGTGCAATGTTTCTGGTCTCTTTATTGGTATTGACACCAGTCTGGCCACCATTCTTCAACTGTGGACGTTCGAAGTAGAGATGATAATGTGGGTCAGGCTTGTCCCAGAGGGTTCCTCGGGACAGATATCCTGCTGAGACGCCGGCGATAATGGCCAAGGCAGCATAGTCAGCGATACCGGTCGGTGTCGCATACTTCTGAAGCTCTGCTAGGATCTCTGGCGAGAGGTTCATTTGTATGAGTTCTGCGAAAGATACCATTGTGGCAAGTGTAATTTGGGCTCGGGTCATAAGAGTTTGGAATAAAACGTGAAACAGTGAGCAGGAGATATTAATATACTCTGTAATTGGAACAGATACTTTGAGCATCAAGTGCTATGAGATACCCCACGTATATAAATGGTATCTCCAAGAAGTATGCAATCGGGGTAGATCGCGGGGATTGATTAGACTTTGATCTCCACGCTCGACGGGGAAAGATTCCCATCTTGGACACCAGTCCAACTGCAACGGTTATCGGGTATCAGGCAAATTCAGCCACAAAAGCTCCGATGGCAAATCTTTGCGGAGGTCTTGAGGAATTAGTTTTCCAGGTAGACTTGACAGGAAATAGCTATGATGATGCAACCCCACCTGGGCGCCTGACGCCTTCGCTAGCAGTCTCAAGGTTTGAATTACGACCAGTCTGAGCCTATATTACATTGCACGATATTGATGTACCCTACAGGCTGCAAGATAGGCTTTGATATTCAAAATTGGAGTATTTTCGCCGATAGAGAATGAAATAGGCCTAGGGGGGAAACACGAGAGGGTGTCCGGGGTAACTTCCCCGATCAATTTCCCCACATAGACCTGCCCAGACGGGTCCACGGTTCACCTAGAATCGTCACATGTGTAATGGATTGTCTGGAACAATCACTCTTTGGAGTCTTTGGTAACCTTCTGTGTCAAATTCTGGTCATATTTTGATTGTCAGGTTTTTGTATGGATTTAAAACTGTATTCTGGCTTCGGTGTCTGGGCAGGCAATGCATAAGCCATCCATCTAACACTGAACACAATTCCGAGCAGAAAATGACTGTTCCTAAACGCATCAAGGGAGCTTAGGAACTCAGAAGCACTTCTAAAGGTTTAATTAGGCAACTTGACTATAAACACAAAAAGAATGCTCTAAATTGAACCATGGGAATCGTAAATATATACGTATTGCAAAACTGTCCTGAACATCCAGGGATTGCGACAATGGAAGTAATCCCTCACACTTCCAAAATTGAACCAGTTGACACATCCTCACTCATTCTTTTCCATGTTACGCCGCCAAATTTTCACAGGCATATCTTTCAAAATCAAATTCATAGTCTCCTCCCGCTTTAGCTCCCACCCAGGGTAGGCCAGAGCAAACTCGTACCGGTGCACCATAGAAGCAACAGCTTTTGTCTGTTCCAAGTAAGAGATATTGCGACCAATACAAGACCGAGCACCAGCAGAAAAAGCAATCAAATATGGTTGAAGGGATTTCCCTTCCTCTCCCAACCATCGCTCAGGAATATACTGGTCTGCATTGGGGAAAACACCCTCATCTCGATGGGCAACATAAGCAGACATACTGACAGAAGTATTGCCCGCAACCCATTCTCCGAGAATATTGGTACCCGATGGAGGTGTCTCGCGAGGGAGGCCATGAGAGGTCGGAGGGAAGATTCGCAACGACTCATCTAAGCAGGCGCGTAGGTATGGAAGATGTTTGACTTTATCGTAGTCCGCAACATATTCGTCCTCGTCAAGAACATTGTCCAGTTCCTCGCGAAGCTTGGCCAGGGTTCGAGGATTTCGAAGTAGCTGATACATGACATTTGTAATGGCAACAGCAGTCGTCACACTGCCTGCATTCATCATGATATTGCACTCGGCAACCACCTCGCCCCATTCAAGGTTGTTCGGGTTTCCGTTCTTGTCTTCCATGAGGGCCTGGAAGAAATCATCTAGCTTTTCGCCTGCCTCGTAGCGGCGTAATCTCTCGTTTCCACGGCGCCACATTATGTTTTCCCAGTTGTCGCCTGCCTTTTGCATCTCATTGAAATAGGGGATGATGTTGACCATCTTGTTGAGAGTGAGGTACCAGTCGTAGTTCCATACAATGTAGGACTGTTTGCGAGCGGTCGGGTAGAGTGCATCGCGCAGGCTTGTCGTGTATGTTGATCCATCTTTCCTCTCAGCCATACACATATCATTGCCTTGATCTAGGAAACCCAGTTTCTCAGAAAGTCCAATATCGGCAATGGCATCAAGAGTAAAGAAGTTGTTCCATGCACGTAGGTCCAGAGTGAGGTCTTTTGGATCCGGCGCCACTCGACCAGAGGCGACATCCTCTTTAGGAGCCGTTGTGCAAATTTCATCAAAGTGTTTGAACATTCTTTGCACTTTGTCGGTGACTTTGTATTCCCAGCTCTCTAGATTCTTCAGTGCGTATGCCGAGGAGAGCACCTTGCGCTTTCTTGCGTGATCAGGCTTATCCACGACATCGGCAAGGTTGAAGTGGGAGCCAGAGGTGATCACGTAAGAGCTGTCTTTGGTACATTTGGTATTGTGGCCGTAGATGTCCTTGATCGCGCGAACATCTCCGTAAGATAGCATGTTAGGGCCTGTTCTGATCACAGGGTGCTTTTTATGCAATTCTGCCAGCTCCTTGGACCTGAATCCTCGCGAAGCCATGACCATGAAAGGAATTGCAGAGAATCCGGAGAACGGATGGAGGTTGGGATACTTGCGCAAACCTGGAATATTGTTAGTAATATGATCCATTTGCCTCATTCCCTGGAACATACCCTTGGGATCACGAAGGTATTCCACGTATGGATAGACCAAGAAGAATATGAAGGCAAAGGCAAGAAGCCCGATCGCGTAGGGGGCGACTGCGAGGACTGACAACATCTTGTCGAAGTGAAACTAGTACACTGACTCAAAAAGAGGGAATAATCAAAATGATCTATGATAAGTATGAGAAAAGTGCAGCTGAAAACTGGATGGGTGATGGTATAAATATCATTCCAAAGGTTCAGCCCAAGAAGTATATCTCATCCCCTACCCCCCATTCCAAGATCATTGAGGGGCATGACTTCGCCGCGTGGGGTTCAACCCATGTTTCTTAGGAGATATTGCCTCGAAAAAAAAGCAAATTCAACCAATCTTCAATGGTCTAGGTAATCTTCGAATGAGGATAAGCACCCAATGGTCGATCATATCTCTCATCTGTGACATAGGTGGGGCCCAGCAGGAGCGGGGAATATTTCCCTTCCAGAATATGGAAAGAGGAAGAGAGAAAAATGCGGGGTAACGAAAAGAGTAAAGCAGCCCGTTCACGATTTGCTGATCTATATCAATCTATACATGAAAATCGGCCTTGGCCTTCACTCGTGACCGTAAATCAGTAACCGGTTATTGTCCTGGGCCAGCCACTCTTGAAATTTGACCAAGGCTTGATATCGATGAGACAGCTTGTTCTGAATTACGTCAATGCGAGTTGGGCAAACATCACTAGGGTTTCATACTTTTTTATCATGCGCCATTTCCGCAAGAGTTTCCCCTTTGTGCTCAAAGATAGGCTCCCAGCCTGGAATGTGTTAACTCTCCACTGGGAATCTTCCGGATGAACAAAACATACCAAAAACGGGTGGACCTCGAGCAGGGACAATTTTTCCCTGAGCTGCATTTAGGACGTCGTCACAGGATATCTGGTTCTATCTCGACATACCTCGAGTCTTCCTTGGAAAATCAAGGGTTCTGCCTCAGGTCCAGCTGAAAAGGCAAAGGTGCAAACAGCGTCCGCGCTCTTATCATCATGCGAATGTAGAAGTTTATTTAAACCATCATTTCCTAGCGATTCTAGAAAATATTTACTTTTCAATGTCAACATGAGAGCTATTATCATTGTTGAGTATCACCACCTACATATAGGGCCCTGGAAGTCGGTTCATGGCATAAAATTCCAAAGCCGAATCTTCCACAATGACTGGTCCATTTATCTGGCAACATCAATTAGCACAATTGGCCAAGGAAATTGTGGTTCATTGGGGGCCAAACGATTTTAGCTGCTCGTCGACACTTATCGCTCGCGATCTCTACTAATGATCCCTGAATCTCTGGGAGATCCAATGCCACAGGCTTAACAGGTATCAATTCACCAAGAATTGCATTGACCTCGATAACCTTGTTGGGGTTTCCAGTTACAAATTGGAGAGCCCTCATGTTGATCGCGTAAAGGGTTAAGGAGCAGAACGCTGACTCATTTCCATTGTACCTGATTTTACCGCTCGAGATACCGCCAAAACATGATCGGACAACAAGACCGCCGGTTGGTCACGTGATGTCAAATCCCGGCGGCGTAGACAAGGGTATCCAAGGGTAGGTAGGTGGTGTTTGTTGAAGCTAGCTGGAGCATAGAAACCGATTGGTGTCAAATAAAATGATTTCAGGAAATAATAAGTGACTCGAGCTAGATTTGAACCTCGCGCCTTAGCGTGACGGCGTTGTTGGAAGTACATGGATGATATCTGATGAAAGGCTTCAAAAATACTGCTCCACGGCGACCTCGAGGTATTCATAAACATACTGGTTTATAGTCAATATTTGGATACATGTCCATTATCATATTCTCTATTCTAGTTGTGAGAATTGATCATGCAGGAATGATAATTCAGAAACAGAGAAAGTCGGTCTAGCCAAACTCTGAAGATCCGACCAGTCTAACCCGCCTTAAAGTGGCACAATGCGACATGGCTCCGAATCCTTACCCCGGATCTTCCCAGTCGATCTTAAGGACCGATTGGTGGCGCCCAAGGGTTGCGGGTGGACAGCAGGAAACCTTGGAAGCTACCCGGCTATTTATCGGCTAGTCCATGTTCGCTTGTGGATTTCGGCATATCTTCAACACGCCGTGGTGCCCGACACCGAATTATTAATCACAACATATCTTCCCTCAAGTCCTGTTGTTCGAAACTCTCTTGAAACATATCACTGATCTTATCTCTCACTTTACCCAGTTGTGCCTCTGAAAAGACCAGTCTTGTTTTGACCTAGTAAGAATTTCTTACCGACTTGACTATAGCAGAATTGGCTAACATTCGTTTCCTTTCCACAGGTCTCAATCAGCCAGCTGTGCAGTATCTTCCAATTTTCTCAATATGTCTGCCCAGATGGAATACGTTCGGTATGAGCCCCGCACCCAGCGTCACACGATGACTGAATCTTCTTGAGTGACCCTAAGCTGAAAACTGACGAAATATAGCCTCGGAAACTCGGGCCTGAAGGTGTCCAAGATTATTCTAGGTACCATGGGCTTTGGAAGCAAGGAGTGGCAGGATTGGGTTCTCGATGAAGAGGACTCCCTGCCTCTGATCGAGCACGCGTACAAGCGAGGTATTAACACCTGGGATACGGTGAGTATAATGATCCATGATCCATGATCTAGCTAGCGAATCAACCATCCTGATAATCACAAATAGGCCGACGTCTACTCTCATGGCCGCTCCGAGGAGATTGTGGGTAAAGCATTGAAGAAGTACAACATCCCCCGCAACCGGGTAGTGATTATGACCAAATGTTTCTTCGGCGTCGACGACGAGGGTGCCCAGCCTCCCATCTCCGCTAGTGCTCGTAACGATGGCGCCTGGGTCAACCGTGCCGGCTTGTCTCGCAAGCATATTCTTGACGCAGTCGACGCTAGTGTCGAGCGTCTGGGCACTTACATCGATGTGTTGCAGATCCACCGTCTGGACCGGGAGACTCCCCGCGAAGAAATCATGAAGGCGCTCAATGACGTTGTTGAGAGTGGTAAGGTCCGCTATCTCGGAGCCAGCTCGGTACGTGCTATCCCGATAAACATCAGCTACATATTCTGACTGCTTCTAGATGCATGCATGGGAGTTCCAAGCCTTGCAGAACGTCGCCGACCGTAATGGCTGGCACAAGTTCATCTCGATGCAGAACTACCACAATCTGATTGATCGCGAAGAAGAGCGCGAGATGATCCCCTACTGTCTTGACAGTGGTGTCTCACTTATCCCCTGGTCTCCGATGGCCCGTGGTGTATTGACCCGGCCGTGGAACTCGCCTGGGAGTGTGCGCGAGAACACTGACGCTACTCTTAAGGGCATTGTGCGTGGTCGTGAAACCGAGGCTGATAAGACTATTGTTGGTCGTGTTGAGGAGCTGGCTGGCAAAAAGGGCGTGAGCATGGCGCAGATTGCTCTTGCTTGGTCGCTGAGCCAACCTTGTGAACAGCCTATTGTTGGATTGAGCAGCATCAAGCGTATTGATGAGGCCGTTGCTAGTCTGGAAGTTAAGTTGACTCCCGAGGAGATCAAGTATCTGCAGGAGCCATATGTGCCTAAAAGTGTCATTCCCATGTAAAGAAACAGAAAAGGGAGGAATCTACTGGACTTTCGGTTTGATATGCAACATTGTTCGGCAGGCCATGTTTACAATACTCTCAGAGTATGTTGGTAGATTGCCAGGAGTGATATTGATATGTATTTCAAGTCGGCAGCCGCTGACTACAGCTTAACTAATTCAGCCTGTGTCGTCTCCACATTAATTTTTTAGGAGTAGACTCCAAATCTTTTACAAAGTGCGTTTAAATTTCCGTATAAATGCTCGGGCTGTTGAGCACGAAGACGCGCCTTCCTAAAATACATTACTCACGCCTTCCACACTCGGAACCTGTCATGCGATAGATAACTGTGCAAAGCCATGAAAGCGTCTACATTCGAACCTCTTCATGGGTAGCAACTTCTTCGACGGCACTGCCCGCCGCAGCAATGCTATATTCAGGAATGTCTACGCCGGATACAGAGATGGTCAAGACCTGGTCCGCAGGTGGTGTTCTACTAGTGAAGATTCCCGTGGAGAGTAGGGTATCCAATTTGGTTGCACCGTGTGTAGGAACCGCAGTGGACACATATGTACCTAGCAAAAGCCTCATTAGAATCCAATAAAACTTGTAATGATCAAGTATGAAATGTTGTCGTATGTATTGCGGGTGCAAGTAGGATACAAATGGACATTTCTATTGACATGGACCATGGGCATCGTTACAGAATTGAAAGGTAGCGATGTACAAAAGACCCCAGTGCCACAGAATCCAATTCTGATCGTATATGTAAAAGCAATCGCACTGGGTTACCCAGTTGCTTTTGAAGAGTGATGCCAAAGATGACCGAGAATGAAAAGAAAGAGAGGGGAAGGATATGGACTCCATGAGAGTGAAGAAAAGGCAGGTGTCGTGGCGTGTACCTGCAATGCCGGGAAATAAGATAAAAGATAACGCCCAACCAAATGCAATGGGATCCAACAAGATGCGGGTAGGAAATACAGACAGGTCGCTGACAAGATGCAAGGGTATACATATGCTGGAAAGCAGGGTCCTTAATGGGCCCTTTCCTTCCGGTGGAAAATCGTAAAAAGAGAACTGAATCGGTGTCGACGTTTGCCTTTGCCCTCGCCTGGAGGAGCAAGTTCGGGCTCTTTGAAATCGGCTGCATCCCAGACCTTGTGATGATCTGGGTATGAGGGAACCGTTTGTCCATGCTTTGTGGGCTTAGAATTCTCGTTGGCTTTTTTCGCTCTGGATGTGTTCTTGAGCTGGGGAGCACGCGAGGAATCCTCGGCCTCTGCTGAATTAAGTCTGATGGACGAGGGCCGAGACACAACAATCTCGCGTCCATTCTCGCCAGTGCCTGTGAACGCACTGTGGCGATTGAGACGGTTGCCAGCCGAGGCGCTTCGTCGCTTTGCTCGGTCCATGAATGCAGCACCGGTTGAATTTGAGCGTCTGGAGAGACTTCCGAACATAACACTATCAACAGGTGATTTCGAACGGTGAATACTCGCGGCGGACGCGCAGCGCTTGTTGCCATTGGCTGCTTCCTTCAGATCATTCGATTCATTACGGCGTGTGGGGCTGTTGTTTTCACTCTTGGCCTTCGTCGGTGTGCAAAACTTAGAAGATGCTGGAGAGGCGACGTTTTTGCAGATGGGGGATGAAAGTGGATCGCCGTAATTAAAGTTGGTCGACCAACCCTCACGAAAAGCGACCCAGATGCCAGTGATGATAATCAATGTGCGAAGTCCATCCTCGACCGTGACAACATTTGCATCCGGATTCAAGTCTAGTGCATCGTTATCAGATATATCACTAATCACAGACATGCCCGAGCTCGGAGTGGTGGGGCCGGTATTTGATCGAGTTACGGTAGAGTATTCATCGAAAACTTCTAACTGGTTGCGCGTCATAGAAGCGATGACCGGGTGCCGACGAGTGTTGGGGTCGATGACACTGAATGTGAATCGCTTAGTGTCTTCGCGCGGCTCAGAGCTGGGCTGTGCAGACATCCGGCGATTCCTGCCTGCTCGCAAGGCCCAGCGCATCACTCGAAGTCCATTTTCCGTTTGCGCGACAAATTCATAAGAACCGCTCGGAAGGGGTGTAGCCTCCCATGTCGGACCAAAATTCAGGCAAATCTCCGCCTTGCCCCTTTGCAGTGCATCCTCCTGGAGCATCTGGCAGATTGTAGCCACCACTTCTCGGTGATCTTCGTCATCGTCTTCGGAGCTCGGCGGTCTTTCTGGAATACTGGCGACCTTGCGCTCATACAGTTCGCTCATTACGATAATCAAGTCATTTGGGCCGAGACCGTTCTTGCCACGAAACATTGCTGGAAACTTTCGAGCCAACCGTGGCAAATATAATGTCGACGGTAGGATATCCAAGATGGGCAAGGGTCGAGGGGTGTGCGATATCTGTTGCAGCTGTAGAAGAAGCTTTGGACGAAGCTTTAGTCGCTTGTGACGAGCATGTGAGGCAGGATGGGCAAGCTGATACGAGGTCTTAGACCGAGTGGACTTGCGTATCGTGTTCGTGTTCGAGCGGCTGACACGAGGTCTGCTGAGGGCCGACGTAGTGGCATTGGACGATTCCCCCTCGCTCGGCTTGGATGCAATAGGGCTCATGGCCACGCCAGATATAGATCCCACAGGTTGTGCAGGACCATCAGCGTGTTGAGTTCTGTTATATAGCGAGCCAAAAAACGGCAAGGTGGCCAAGGAGAAGGCTGGGGAGTAGGATGGTGAAGCTGGTGCGGGTGGCGTTCCTGGCTGGGCGCTAGGATCGGGAGTGTGAGCAGCTGCGGCATCCGCTGTGAGACCAAGATTCAGCAGCATTCTTGGACTTCAGCGGAGCCACATTGAACCTGGTCAAAACCAGGGCCGCGGTGAGCTAGCTGTTTATATGACGCCAGAGGAACCGCTAACGCATTCCAGGCAGTCCACGCGTCAATTGCGGGGGGATAAAAACTAGCCGGAGGCCAGTCAGGTGGGGATATGCGCCGGGGCTGGAAGCGAAGGATGAGAGACAACAGATACAGAAAATCAAAAAGAATGTGTGGAAAGATGGATCTAGCATTAGATGGCAAAGGAAACTGCAAGGGGGGGAAGGGGGAATGTTTCTTTTTGCTAAATAAATGACCATAAAATCTTGCGTACGCCCATGGCGGTCAGCCTTATACACACAAAGTGGAGAAAGAGAAGTTTGTCACGCAAAAGACGGATCGGTCACTGCGGCCTCCGATGCCTCCGTTGACATCCGGAGCCCGGATGATCAGCTATGAAGCTGCGGCTCCGAAATCACATTCCGTCATAAGTGAAAAACTAAAGTTATGAATTTGCTTGGCATTTCTTTCGAGGTTAGTGCTTCCAAAAACCAGGCTAATGAACACGCCACCCTCTCAAGTGTCCCTTTCTTTTTACGAAATGATCGGAGGGGCCGTAAGTAGGTGGGGAGGTCAATGGTAGTAAGCGAAGTCCTGTGTAATATAGTTTATTTCAAATATCATTTGCTCAATGTAATGAGAGCAAGTAAATTATGCCAAGCATCTTCACCGGAGTTCAGCTCAAAAGTTGGACTTCGGCGCCGAGGAATCCCTGTTGTTCCGCTGGAAATCGGACAGACTGATGCACCGTACGCCCCACCATTTATTCATTTGAAGAACTTTATTTGATCAAGTCATCAAGTTTCAAGGACTCTAACCGCAGCGCACATATAAATTTGCAGGGATGCTGACTAGATCTTAATTAAATTGGATCGACGTCAGCAGAAGCTAGCGTCATCGGTACCTACAGAGGTACCTACAGAATAATCTCGGTACACACAAAACTTAGAATACTCATGACTGCATGACTGCTCAGCTGTATAGGGCTGACCGGGTGTTCCAGGGTTGCGCGGTGGATTTGTCCAAAATCTGACCCGCGCGTGATCAAATTGCCAAGATGATGGTATACAGAGTGCACTGTGCGGTTCTTCATAATTTGAATTGTGCCACCATAAAAAGACTTCATAAAAGCTTAATACAATTGATCTACTTTGTACAATGAATGATTTTCAGGAGTCCGATGTCCATCTTGGAAGCTATCATGAAACCAAGATCAATCAATACTGAACCTTGTTCATCGCACTTAGTCAGTGTCGGTTCCGTTCGGTCTTTGTAGATCCAGACTAAACCCGCTGACTAACCTATGCGCGCCGATGTCCAGTAATGCAATACTGGGCCCGTGTGTCCACATCGACGTGCCTCGGTTGACTCGGAGATCAGTGATCAGATCCACAAGCAATTTTTTCATGATTAGTGACCCGCTGAAGACCCTAACTAGGTAATTGTTGGCATTGGTAGCTCTGACTGTGTCTAGACCGCGATGGCAACTGGCACCTCTGCGACCATGCTCCGGTTGGACAATCCCATTCAGAGCTTAACGGGCGCGTTTTGGTTGTGGAAAGCTCTCTTGTTCGTCGTCATTACTGCCTGTCCAGGCCCAGGCTATGATACCTCCACTACATTGATCCCCTATGAGGGTGCTGATCCCACCACTTCGCTCCCGTGGCCATTGAGGCTGGTTCGGTGGGACTCCATCTATTTTCTCCATATCGCAGAGCAGGGTTATGTCTTTGAACAAGAATGGGCCTTTGGGTACCCTAGAGTGCTGGGGTTCTTTGCTGAGGGTACATATATCATTTCACCATACGGGACCTAGTCAACTGACGATCCACAGGACTTCGCAAATCTGGCGGGCTAGGGGGCCCCGTTCCGATTGCCTTGATAGCAGTAGTGTTATCCCACGTTGCCCACTATTTTTCTGTTCTGGCTCTCTATCGACTTTCGGCCAATATCTTCGGTGAGAAGACGGTCACTCAGAAACTGATCTGTTTTTTGTCCGCGGCGCTCCACATCATCTCCCCGGCAGGTGCTTTTCTCTCTGCTCCGTACGGAGAATCGATCTTTTCGCTTCTCAACTTTTCAGGGTTCTACTTGTATTCAGGATCTCTCATCTCCGAACGTCATGGTGTGACGGTTTTGCGAGACCTGCAGGTTCTGACTGCCGGAGTGCTTTTTGCCATTGCCACGATGGTCCGCAGTAATGGCATCCTGAGCGGATTCTTGTTCGCATATGACGCTTTCCTCCTGATATGGGCAGGCCTAACTCAGGGTCTTTCCGCCCACAAAATTCGCCGGCTTATCATCATTGGAGTGGGTGGTGGCACTGTGGCACTTGGGATGCTTGTACCTCAGCTTCTAGCCTACCGGACCTACTGCCTGACCGACCTAGATCGAGAATGGTGTGGCTGGACACTACCCAGCATCTATACTTGGGTACAGAGCTATTACTGGTATGTCTTTTAAACTTTACTCAGCTGACTTGATATTTTGATCGCGGCCCTGACCCCTTCTCAGGAATGTTGGATTTCTGCGGTACTGGACCGTCTCGAATATCCCTCTCTTCTTACTCGCTGCACCAATCCTATTCATCATGGGCAAATCATCTGCATGGGTTCTTCAAGCGCCCTCTACTTTGCGCTCCCGGTCTGGGAACCAGGCGTCTTCGCCTCTTAGCCCGGGCTCCATGCTCTTCCGCCTGGCGGTGCCCCAGGCTCTGCTAACGATCATGGCTGTAACGAGTTACCACGTTCAGATCGTCAATCGAATCTCGTCTGGGTATCCTGTATGGTATTGGTATCTCGTATCGATCGGCATGGAATGCCTCCAAGACCCCCGCAAGAACCACCGCAGTTTAGCGCTTGCCGCACAAGCCATGGTGGTCTATGCACTGACCCAGGGGGTTCTATATGGTTCTTTCTTACCGCCGGCGTAAGACTGCATGTGTCAAATAATTGTTAATCAACACTAAGTTACATAGATGTATTGGATGACTTTGTGTGTTTCTCCGCTTTTACGTACCTTGTACCCGGGGCGGATTTGTACGCCGGTTGCGTAAGGTTGTCTGCCTAAGAAAGGGTTGGGCCATTTAGGCGCGCTTGACTGCCCGGCATAATTGGAATTATTGCCAGCTATATTTTTCCACTTGAGAAGCCGACAGGTTAAATATGTGAGCAAAAGCGTATCAGATGTTTTCACGCTAAAGTTTTAATCCACCCTTCGATCTAGTTTCGGGAGTTTTCCACGCGGGTCTCTCTTATAGCCGCAAGGCCAAAGCTTTAACTTGGAATTATGTCATCCATCCTCTGCGAACATCTCCTTTGATCATCTGCTCTCCCATTACACTATCGTGAAACGATTCATAAAAGGAGGGTCACATTATCGATTGCTTCCTGCAGTTTATTCGAACTGCTCTTATCGTGAGCCCCGACCTTTCGACCGCCCATCTTGCCCGCAAGGACCTCATGCGAACCCGGCCGTGTGCAACGCAATCCGCCGGCCTCCACTTCCACACCTACTGGAGGGAAATTTTCCTGTGGTAAATTTATAGCTTCCTTACCAGGCTTACGATTGATCGAGATCAAATAAGGCTGGATGTGAAGGATCGTGAAAAGTCGAAGTTGCTGACACATCAGATCTACAGAGCACTCTCTGACGTCTACGCCAACTCGTACTCGTCCGGCCCCATCTCCACCTCGTCTTGCTTAACCTCCCTCCCTCCCTTCCCTCACATGCGACTATGGACGCCTCAACCCCCAAGGCAATTCTCACATCCGACAACTTCCCCCATGCACAAGAGATCTCGCGGGCCACCTCGCCCGGTGGTGAGCCCGCCGCCGTCAACTGCGATGGCGAGCCAAAAGCTCGCGTCCGACCGCGCACCTATCCATACTTCTCATACCTCCCATATCAGCTTGAAGATGAGACAGAGCGGGATCGAACCCTTCGAGAGATTCTGAACCAGCTTTATATCGCGGTGGAGGCTGGGGACTTCAGTCCCGGAGCTGTGCACTGGACACGCGAGCTCAGAGGATGGTTATCGCTCAAGTTTGATCCGACCCGGAAGGAAAGAATCAATCTCGTGAAGCTTTATTATGAGCTCGCTTTGGCGCCTGGTATCGATCCTAATGTGGCAGAGCGATTTGCGAGCATGTTCATGCTTCTCACTAAGTGAGTTGGGCTTTTCTTGCATTTGGTCATCGCGATAATAAGTTAGAAACTAACCGCAAGGCAGGCGCAAGCACTATTTGAGACCCGTCAAGGACCTAGTCTTGGACTGGAAACCTCTTTACAAGGAGCTGAAAGCCTTTGTCCTCCCCACAGAGTCCGGTCTCGTTCACTCGACTAACCTTAAGCGGAATGTCAAGACATTGACCAAGCTATGCGCGTTTGCTCAGCTATTTATCGACCCATGCGAGCTGCCTGCGATGCTCGAGGAGTTCCTGCCTCATTACACCACCTCGTTCTCTGAAGGTGCCTTCGTGGTGGCTGGGTTGATTAACCTCATGCTTCCCACGTCACCCCCTCCCGCTGAACGCAGCGATTTACTTCCGCAGAATTATTTGCCGACACATTTCCATATCTGGTCTCTTGTCGGTCGCTCAAAGACGTTCGACACGACGTACCTTGACTACCTCTCGCGGTTGGCACGGGATTCGCTGCCAGCCGGGCACATCCCATTCTCGGAGCATGGTATATTCACGAAGGAACAGTCCGCTCTCATCTTCACCGCAGTTCTTCGACTACTAGAAATTCCTGTAGGGCAATCCACTTCACCGTACAGCGCTCTGGTAGATATCTCATCTGGCTTGGGTATCATGCTTGATCGCGATACGCGCAAGCATCCTGTTGCCCACCATATTGCTCGATGGATAGTCTTATCTCTTTCACCTGCGTGCCTAGACTCGGAGGACTCAGTCCTTAGCCAGCTTGAAGGTCTGATCCAAGCAGTTGAGACATTCTTCCATCCTTCGAACTCAGGTACCTGGACGAGGACCTTGTCGCAGCTTGTATACTATTTAACTGATTTCTTCGTGATGCGATGGAACCGTGAGCAAAGTGGGGAAATGGACATCCCGGTCGAACGACGACTGAATGAGCCCTTGAAGCGTCGCTTCGTTTTGTGCCTGAGGGATGCGATCTTTATGGGTATCTACGCCAAAAGTAGTACCGCCATGACTTTCTCCCTGTCAACCCTTCAAGGCCTGGCGTACTTGGAGCCACACCTCATCCTGCCTGGTGCTTTGCAGAGAATCTACCCGTCTCTCCAAGGTTTGGTGGAGGTTCATCGAACTACGTCTTCCCTGCGCGCCATGCAAGTATTGTCTCGCGTCATTACGCGAACCAAAGGCTATCGCTGCCATATGACCACTCTCCTAGGTCTTGCTTTGCCTGGCGTCGATGCTAATGATCTCGAAAAGTCTCTTCATGCCCTTTCTTTCATTCAAACTGCATGTTATAACATTCCAATGGTTGACATGACCAAGGGGAGAGAAGATGTCAATTGTAACATGCTCGCAGTGCAATGGATTACTGGTGAGATGGAGAGAATGGAGGAACAAGGATCCGACGTGCAGCTGAACTATGACACTGAGTTGGACGATGAGACGGAGGAAATGATTCTTCGCTCTTCGACTTGTGGCTTTGGTGACTTCACCATCTCATTCCTTGGACGTGTCTTCACCCTTCTAGAAAATCTCCCAGATGTTACCAGAGTGCGCAATGGCTCGCCGGAGGAGAACATTGTCAACACCCTTCCTGCCACCTTCATGCCGCTCCTCGCCTCCCTTTCGCCAGAGTACTACGATATTGCACTGGGAAAGATTGTTGATTTCGTATCCAACCACGTCATTCACCAAGCGCGAGATGCCATGGCCTTCATTTGCAACGCATTATGCAAGGTCAACCCTGAAAAAGCTCTTAAGCGTTTCATTCCTGTGCTGATTCAAGGAATTCGTACAGAGATTGAGGAGAATGGAGCGGGTTCGACTAGAACAACCGGCACTGATGTTCTTCCTCGTGACCGTGGATTGGTTTGGAACGTCAGTATGTTGAGCATGTGTGTAGTCCATGTCGGTGATGCTGTACTTGCTCACCGGCAAGAGCTCTTCGACATTGCAGTTTACATGCAAAAGATGTGCCGCGGTATCCCGACCGTGCACATTTCGAATTATATCCATCACCTCTTGCTCAACCTGACTGGCACATACACAAGAGATTACAGCATGTATGAGCCGGCCGATGTTGAGGGTGGTGTTCATCCTAAACATTGGAGCTACAGACTTGATGTGAACAAACTTAGCATTCAGTGGCATGTGCCCAAACGAGAGGAGCTGGAATTTGCCGTTGAGGTCTTTAAAAATCAAGCTGAAACCGCTTTGCGGCATCTGTCCGGCTTGACAAACGAGACCTCCAGCGTCAAACGCGATGGCAGTGGCAAGGAATGGTCCGACGAAGTTACTCGTAATCTTGTTCTTCTACGACTTCTTCTTTCCGGAATCTCGGTACTCTTTGATCCCAAAGCTGCCTCAAAATCTTCCCCAGAGCTCTCGAATGGCGCGTCTGTCAGCTCCAGTGAATTTGACATGGTCGATGACCCGGCTGCAAATGGCGTGAGTGAAGAAGACGCATTCCTTGACAGCTCCGACGAAGCATTGGTCAAGGAAGGCTTCCCATACCCGACTGGATACCCTCTCCAGGAGGGCGACGTGCTTTACGATAGCATTCATGAGATCCGCGAACGGGCTGGTTGGGTTCTGCACCTGGTACACCGATTCTTGTGTGATAAGCAAGAAGACGATGTGCCATGTTTCGGAGCGCTGTACTCGGCCTTCCGTTCTTGGTTTGTCGACGTCGGCATTGAGAGATCGGCCCATGTCCTTGATCGAGTGACACGACTCTTAGCAGCAGACATTCACCCTTACAAGATGAGCGGTATCAGGAAAGACTATCCAAGGGCACTTCTTGTGCGCAGAGCAAACGTCTACCATCTGCAACGTCTACGGCACAATGCCGCACCCCGAGCACGGTCTAAACTGGATGAACTTCTTCTTTTTGACATTGCTGAATCCTGCGTTTCTCTCTATACCGAGACTCGCCGCAATGCCCAAAATGCTGGCGAGTCGGCCCTCAAATCCGTCTGGGGTGCACGTTCTCTGATCATTCCCCCTCTTTTGAAGGCCCTGCAGACTGGTGTTAAGGAGAATGATTACGCGCGCATCAAGGGAGCCTTGTTTTCTCTGCTGCTCAGTAGCGTCGCAAAGACAGCCGGACGGAACTGGAAATACACACCAGCTTTGATCCGCACCTTCCTTGATGCTAGTGCGGTTGATAAGCCATCTGTCCAGAAAATCTGTTCCACTGCTGTGTTCCAGATAATGGACTATGGCCGATCCATGGAGCGCATGGCTATCTTGGACCAGGTCATTGTAGAGGCGATTGCTCCCGCCGAGGACGTGACTGCGGAGATCGAGCAGAAGCGTACATCTATTAATAAGAAGCGAGCCACGATCGAGAAGAAGAAAGCTGATCTGGCTGATGAACTGGTGAACTTGGCTCGAATCTCGCATTGGAAGATTGCCAGCCGTGCCGCGACTATTGTCATCACCATGGGCCTGCGCTTCGATTACATTGCCAGCGGCAACCTGATTGAGCTGGTGACTCTTGGCTCGATTGATGATCACCCAGGTCTCCGCGGAATGTACTCGCAAGCACTCATCGCGCTTTTCACCATGATTGATGTTCGCGCCATCTGCAGCCATGAGTATAAGAACTACATCCTTGGGCACCAGCGCTTCCCTGCAAAGATAAAGGTGGCAACCCGTCCTTACGAAAAGGACTGGACTCAGGACTACTTGGTCAGCTTTGCCAAGCCTGAAGCTGAGTACTACGTTGATCATGACTTCCCTGGTTGGCTCATCTGGGGCAAGACCATGCCTGCGTACAAATCCAATTTGGATCGAGACATCGAGTATGACGAAGTCGAGTGGAATGTGCGAACCCAAATGGGCAAATTGTTCACGCGCGACTGGTTCTCCAAGTACTTCATGTACTTGAAGCAGGAGCCGAGGGATCCTTCTGCCGATAAGTTCCGAATGTCTTCTGCCATGATGCTTCTCTACGCCTTTGAGCTTATGCTCCGAGATGGTCTTACGGCAGCCTCCTTCAAGGATATTCAAGAGGAGATCCAAGCAGTTTTCGAAGACGGCAGTGATAAGCACCAGCATCGGGCCACTGCGGAGATTCTCGGGGCCTTGATCAGTTCTGTCACAGACACCAGTGTGGAAAGGCGCACTTTAGTTTGGGAGTACGCCTTCCCTATCATTCGGAAGATTTTCACCGATGGTCTCACTCCTGAAAATTCAGGATACTGGACTACCTTCCTCCACATGATTCTTCAATGCCGCGATCCTCGCCGAGCCTGGCCTATGGTTGACTGGTTGGCGAGCTTCCGCTTGGACATGACCACCAATGCCGCATTCAAGGAAAGCTCTAAGATCAATCTCCTGCATCAGTGCATCATTGATGCCGGCTGGCACTTCCAGCTGGACAAGCCAATTGTTGAGAATTTCCTGGCACATTTGGATCACCCATACAAAGGTGTGCGAGAGGCTATGGGACAGACCTTGGCAACAATTTACCGCACCAGATATCACGAGTCGTATCCCGACCTCCAACACCTATTGGAGGCTCAGAAATCCTCTTCGTCTGTCGGCACCTACCCATATGCTCCCTCTGACGACTTCTCAAAGATGATCCGTGGAGTCTTCTCTCAGATTGAACAGTGGCGACAGGCCAGAACGCCGGGTCAACAAACTCCTTCTTCATACACCTCCGGCAGCAAGACAGTACTTCTCTGGCTGGATTCAACTCTCTCATCCCACGAGTGTACACAATTAGTCCCCTTCTTCCCCGATGTGTTTACTGCTCAGCTTCTGCACATGATGGACGTTAAGGAAGATCCCGAGCTACAGTCTCTTGCATATCACGTTTTCCGCCACCTCCCCAACATTCCCTACCCTGCCGAGAAGGGCTCCGAGTTCATCCAGTCCCTCATCCGTATCGGCCAAACGTCCCCATCATGGCACCAGCGTCTGCGTGTCATGATCAACATTCAGATCATCTACTTCCGCCGACTCTTTCTGTTGGACTCTGCTGATCGTGACAAGCTTTTCGAGTGCATCGCTGCCATGCTTGAGGATACGCAACACGAGGTCCGTGCGGGTGCGTCGGCCACTCTGTCTGGTATGATCCGCTGCTCCCCAGTGTATCTTCGCGACAAGATGGTCCACCGCTTCCAGGAGCGCTTTACCAAGGTCCTCGCCGACAACCCCCTTCCCAAGAAGCCCAAGAACTTCCGATCTGGATTATCGTCGGCGGTAACATCGGGCGCTGGCACACCTACTCCCGAGCACAATCGCCTGGTGATTGTCCGGCACGGTGCCGTTCTAGGCTTGGGTGCTCTGGTCCAGGCATTCCCTTACAACAGCCCGCCCCCACACTGGATGCCCGAGGCCTTGACTACGCTCAGCATTCGTGCTGCTCACGATCCAGGCGTCGTGGGTTCAAGTGTAAAGTCGATCATCAGCGAGTTCAAGAAGACCAGACAAGATACCTGGCACATCGATGCCAAGGTAAGTTTCATTTGCAATTCTTTCCACATCCGGGGCACATGTACTAATCATTTCACTCAGGCCTTCACCCCCGATCAACTGGAAGATTTATCGGGCGTCCTATGGAAGAGTTACTTCGCGTAAAGTATGGAGACATAATCATACCTAGTCATTACTAGTTGGTAATTTTGTGGTGTTCCAAATCTTTTTGTCTAGGGTAGGCTGTGTGTTACTTTATTTTCATGTGGACCAAACCCCAAGTTGCAGTTGGAATGTTCCCGTCTTCGATTCCATGGATGTGTTGTACATACCTGGATCGAGTCTTTCAAATAAATTCAAATTATGACTTTCTTATCTCTTGCCCAGGTGAACACTTTTCCAAACTCAGACGTAGCAGGGACTTTCATATCCCCCTTCAAGCAGTTACAGTTCAACCTGACTTGAAGCAATCCTGATTAATTTCCAGTCCCGAGGGCATGCTTGCAAGGTTCTAGGGGTGACTCCGCAAACTACTCCTCAGTCGACATTTATGATTTATATATAGAATTAACGCTTAAATGCTCATTTGGCTTATACGTTTGGGTTCGGCACATGTAACTACAAAGCGCTGTATTTGAACATTCAAGATGCTCAAATTTAGAAAGGTCTTTCTAAGGTTTCTTTACTTTGGTCGTGCTTTGCCATTGTGGTTAATACCCGAAGAACCGCTTGATATCATAATATAGATTAGGGGTGCAAATCTCCATAGAATCCATATGGATCCAGGATCTATAATCCACATGTGTTTTCAGGCCAACTTTAGGTAACCCTCAGCAAGCGTCGAGATGATCTAGTCAAGGCATTTTCAACCCACACCAATCAAACAGTGCCTGTCCGAAATGACTTCGTGGTATGTTTCACAGTCTAGGACTGTATCACACACAATGGAACCTTGGCGTAATGAATTAGTAGAACTAGAAATATTCATAGTCGGTTATCTCCAATGCCGTACAATATGGAATCTGTCATACATAGAGTGAGACCTTTCCCATACCACCCAATTAGTTGTCGGTCGTCAATACCGCGTTATGATGACATCGTAGTTTCTCGGGACTGTGCTCTTGCCTTAACACTTGCTGTTCACTCCCCAAGTGAGAGAATCACTTTCTTTTCATATTTCTTTGTCAATCTCTCCTCAACACAACTCTCAGATCCGGCACCATGCCTGTGCATGATAGCCTCTATCATTCTGTAACTGAGAAGCCATGGCCAAGGTTCTTGAAGATGCCCGGCAAGGGTCCGGTTGCGTTTAAGACCCGTAACCTACATTCCGTGCGGAAGAAGAAGTGGGTGCACTGGATTGGTTGGCTGGTCTTCGTGGTTACAGTTATTGAGACATATGCAAATCTCGCTGCTTGTCCAGAGATATCTCTTCTGCGATGGTTTAATTCTCCGAGCAGCTCACCTGTCCTTCGGCCAGGACAATACCGAGAGACTGGGGGCTTTCAGTATACTCCAGACAGTCAACATGGAGATGAGAGTGAGGTGGATGATATGGGAAGCGTTCATAACGTGAGGTTTGTGATGGAACTATACATTCTGCTTTTGTTGGAACCCCTCATCACTAAACTCAATTCCTGATACTTATAGAAACAAGCAGTTCTATCTAGGTGGGACTTTGACTCTCACTAGTTCTGACCCTACGATTCCTGGTGCTCCTCACCCAATTCCCTCGATCTACGATCCCTACCCACTGTACAACAGCAGGAAATGGCGACGGAAACATCATGGCCATTTCCAACCTTGCTTGGGACCGCGTGGTCGTGCTCTTGATCGAGAGCAACCGGACGATATGGTCATGGTATACAAGGGAAAGCAAGCTGGGTTTCCGCCGCCGAGCTTTGGCTCTCACGAGGCAATGGGTCTGGATGGAGACGTCTGCACGGACCGATACTCTCGCTTCGGCGCCTATGGCTACGATGACGAGAATGATGATGAGATTCCGGGTTTCTCTAGGCCACCGCCGGTCAATTGGTTCGAGTTGGACTGGTACAATCTCCAGGCTCTTTGCCAGGAGAGAAACGCAGACCGGTATCGACATGATTTTTCGATGAACGAGACAGGCCAACGACCTCTTTCCTTTGAATTAAGAGAGCCGCCGAGGAAGACCTATGAATCGGATGCGACCTCTGATTCCTCGAGAGTGAAAATGTATCAGCCTCGATCTGCGGTTCTTATCCGAGCATGGAATAGTATGATCTGGACGGCCAATCACCGTGAATATCTCCGTGCGTTAATCATGGAGCTTTCGCTGCACTCAGGTGGTGAGTATGAAGTGTTCCTGTTGGTTCATGTCAAGGACGACGATCTTCCGATTTTCTCGGACCGGAAAACAATGGAGGATCTGCGAAGGTCTATTCCAGTGGAGTTTCGGAACATTGCCTTGTTCTTCAACAACAAGTTGTTGGAGGCGTGGTATCCCAAGATTGAGGAGCATAGGTAAGATATCACTGACTCTTGTGCAAAACATCATTCATGATGGCTGACTCTCTCTCAGTCCAAAACTACAGCATCATCAAGCATTGCAGATATTTTCACAGCTGTACCCTAACTTTGAATACTACTGGCAACTCGAGATGGACGGCCGCCACACAGGACATTCTTACCACTTTCTCGAACAGTCGGCCGCATTCGCAAAGCAACAACCTCGCAGATACCTATGGGAGCGAAACACCTACTTCTACACCCCTGGTGCTCATGGGCCATGGAAGAACTTTACCGCAATGGTCAACGCAAGCCTCGCCGACAAGCCTGAAACCACAGTCTGGGGCCCCATGTACGGAACAGGAATCCGACCCCTGGGGCCTGAGCCACAAGTCGAGAGTCCTTTAAATGATAGTTTCACTTGGGGTGTCGGCGAAGAAGCTGACCACATCACCTTTCTCCCTATCTTCAATCCCAAAGGTACACAATGGACCTTCCCCGATGTAATCTGGAACTTCAAATATGGTGTTGAGACGCCTCGCCGAACAGCAGTCATTACTATGGGCCGGTACTCACGACGTCTCCTGGACTTGATACACCATTCCCAAGCCACGCGTGGCCTGGGTCTTGCGTCAGAAATGACGGGTGCCTCCTGGGCACTCTTCCACGGCCTCAAGGCTGTGTATGTTCCGCACCCGATCTACGCGGATGGCCAATGGACGCCACAGGAGCTGGCAAGAATTTACAATCGGGGACCACCAGAGAATATCAACGGAGGTCCAGATAGCATCTGGAATTGGGATCATGTCTATGATCACATCATGTATCGCCTTTCATATATGTTTACCACGCACACGGGAGAAGATTTATACCGGCGATGGCTTGGGTATCGGACTGCAGAGAATGAAGGCGGCAAAAAGGTATGTTTTCCATGCGGTTTTCCTACGGTTATTGAATACTGACCGTGTTCCTTACAGTCGTCCGAAGCTCGCTATGGCAGACCTTGCTTCCCATCGATGTTCCTGCATCCAGTCAAGAACACTGATCGACGGATCGGACCGGACAGAGCTGTTCCGTGATCGGTTTGATTTTTAAATTTGCATTTTTTACAGTTACATATCGATTTACAGTCATCATGCTAATCATGTTAATCAGTTCAAACTTTTAAAGTCGAACATTGTCCTATGGACTCACCTGTTAATCTTATGGCAATTCAGTGTATATGAGCTTCCAAGGTCGGCTTGACCTTCATTCTATTTCATTGCGTCAAAGTCAACCAGAAGAAATTAAATTAATGCGAGAGTAGCCCAAAGATCATCAGATTACACTCCTTAAACTGATAATACGCTTCCAATGTCTGTATCTCAAGCCATATCTATATTGTGGCCGGGAATAGCACTCAGAAGTTGCATTGAGCTGATATCTGGATTATCTTTTGATGACTATCCCGGTATACGACTCTCCATGGATGTTGGTGCTTCTGAAACATGTCTATTACTAGTAAAATAAAGAGAGGAAAAAGACTCATGCGCAAACATATGTACTTGAAACCGAAACAATAAAACCAATCGTTCCCTCTGAAAGAAAAGAGAACCAAGGAAAAATAAGCGAGGACATCATGAAGCCCATTTTGTTCTTCCTCCCATCAATGCAGTCCATTTTTCATACATCATTACAAAAGGGCTCGAGGGCGCCTGTCTATCCTCGGACATTATACTTCTCATTGAAGGCATTGACCGCTGCAAAAATGAATTAGCTTCGACATCAGAGAAAAAATCTTTCAATAAATCTTTCACTTACCAACAGCAATTTGCTTGTACAGCCAGTTTCGGGAACTCTCATCCTGAACAGGAATGAAGGGCCCATTGGCACCACCCTTGAGTGTGATACTCATGCCAGTCCGCTCCTTGGAGATAGTTTGGATGTCTGTGAGGCGAATGTCCCACTCGGTGTAGAGCTTCTTAGTCCGTACAAGCATGATGCGGGCATAAGTCAACATGACCAGCATGTCTCGGCCAGGAAGTTCCAAGTGTGCGATATAATCCTCGTTGAAGTATTTACCGTCATCAGCAGTCTTCAGCCAGAACTGACCGAGTGCTTCCCGCTGAGTGTATGGACGGACAATACCATCTGTGCCAATGAACCGGGTTAGTCGGACACGATCAAGGCCGTCGGCGTCGAAGACGGTAGTCGTGTTCCGGACTCCCTCGGCGAGATTGGAAGCAAGATCAAAGGCTCCAATGGCGGGTTTGGTGGCAAGGCCCAGAACACCCTTTCCAACGCCCTTGAAGAATCCTGCTACTCCTTCTTTCTCAGCACCTTGCAGAGGGTGGCGAGCCAGACCGCCAATTCCACTGGCTAGACTGCTCGCAAATGCGTTTCCACCGGCCGTGATTCCGTACAGGGCGTGCTTTGGCCGGTTACGGGACTTGGACATCCGGCGCTGGTCTTGGAACTCCTTGTCCAGGGTGGCGGCAGCAAGACCCTTAGACATACTTCCGGTAAATTTGGCCATACTGTCCGAGAAACCGAAGACGGATTTCTTGACAAAGCTGGTAGCACCCTTCGCGATGCCAACGCCCAGCTCTTGGGGACGGTCAGTCATGACTAAGCCTTGGTATGGCTCATAGAAGATATCTGCCACACCCGAGCTGACGGTATTGAACAGACCAACAGGGTTACCCAGGAAATCCGCAGATCCAAGAATGATGTGTACTTGGCCTACAAACTCTTGGGTATAGTGTGCGCGGACGTTGTTGACAAGTCTTCCGAAAGAGACACGCGCATTTTCCAGCATCAGGGCGTTCAATCGGATAGGCGCATCGTTGACATTACCCATCGACATCGTCATAACGTTCACGACGAACATTAGAGGGTTAGACGGTTGCATGGCACCGTCGTCTGCATTGACACGCTCCGTTCGCATGAAAGAAATATCCAACTGCATGGGTTGCAAATGGAGAAGTTCGAAGTATACATCCTGGCCTGCTTCGTTCTGTTGCGGCTCAGGGATAAACAAATCCGCATCACACAACTTACCCTCTTGTTCCTCAGTCCAGGATGCACCAGGAATCTTGGCAAAGTCCAACATGGCAATGACGAAGTCCTCGTCCAACTCAAGGGTCATCTGCTGCAGGAGAAGCGTGGCGTACTTGATGTAAAGAACGCCATAAGAGTCATCCTTGACTCTTGTGACCATCGCATGGAAAATCGGGTGAGCTTCCATTTCTTTTCCAGTTTTAGGAACCACACTGGGGTAAAGCAGGATAGGGAAAATACCGCCGTACAACTGGTTATCGATCTGAATCCACTTGATAGTGGTGTTCAAGGTCTGGTACAGTGCTGACTCCCGATACTTGATCTCAATCTCACGGAAAGTGAGATAGAGAAGCTCCTTCAAGTTCTGGTTGATGAGAGAGATACCGATGCCACCTAGGCGGAGCTGAGCCTTGAAGTTCACGTCCGAGTTCATCTCCTTAACTTCAAATCCGGCACTCATGCTGTTCTGTGATGATTGGCCCTTCTGTTGCTTGTATATACTCTTAGAGGGCTTGAAGTTGGAAAGGACAAGAGTTTGAGTGGGCCCATCAGCCACGATATTGATATCGACGATTCTTTGGTACTCGCCAGGCCTCGATGGCGGGATACGCATTGGAATCAAGTTACCGATCTCAGCAAGCTTGATGTGTCGCTCCTTGCCTTGGGAAGATAATACAAGAGATTTGTTCTTGGTTGCTGGGTAATCCCACGCGTAAGGCATGATGCTTCGAGGTGGAAGACGGTAGCGAATAGGCCGCCAGCCACTTGAGTCATCTTCCTCATCATCGTCCACGTTGGGGTTCTGTAAGTGAAAGCATTAGCATCAAAGAGAACGCGGTGAGGATGTATATAGACTTACGGCCTGGTGGAAAATGAACTCAATGTCACTTTCATTCCGCATCGAGAACGGCCAGTTGCGAGTCTCAAAGCTAAGGTGTAGGAAAATAGTTGCCCCTTCCAGGGTAACATCAACCTTAATCAGTTTCTGGCGCTGATTCGCCGACTTGGCCAACTTAACGTGAACAGTTCCGACATCTGCAATGTTAAACGGAGAAGACCATTGGTTGTTCACACCGGGGAAGCACAGGCAGAGCTGTTTTTCTTGGACTTGGCGAAGGAAGTGAAGCGGGACCAACTCTCCGCTCTTGAGCTCAAGGACATTCGATGAGCCAGGTTCACGCACCATAAGGTCTTCAGTGAGTTTGCTCTTCAGAATGAACCTAGGCGCAATAGTAACGACCTTGGTCATCTTGTATTTGCCTTCGCCCTCAGCCACAGACACTCCGGAGTGAAATTCACATCTGCCTTGTCGGTCGGGGAAAACGACCTCAAATGTGCTACCAAGAGCCTCGAAACTTTGTGGCTTGCTCCAAGTGGAATCGCCGACCTTCAGGATAGACCGGTTCTTTTGGTCATCAGATCCGTAAGAGTACATGTATGGCAGCGCACGGCCACCACCTCTCGGGTCAACTCTGAGACCTTGGCCAGCGGCATTGCGAGCAGACTGGAGGAAGGCCTTGCTTTGAATGTCCATAGGCAGGCCAGTCTTGTTCAAAAGAAGATACGGACTGTAAACCGAGACCTTGAAAGCACCACCACTGTTGGGAATGTTGAAGTAATGAAGCTTCAACTTCAATTGGAGACCCTGTTCGTCCTTCAAAGACAGGGTGTGCTCTCTGCGATAGTCCTGAGAATTCCCGTTAACAATGGCAAATTCGCTCTGTCGGAAAACTGTATCCTCGAGGTCAATGCTGAGCAAAAGAAGATGAGATAGCTCCACTACATGGACCGGGCTAACGCCACCCTTTCTCAAAAAGTTAGTCCAGTCCTTCTTGGTGTTCTTGTCGTATATGCGGTATTTGAAGTCATAAGGCAGCAAGTTCTGGATCTCCACTGGTGCGAAGATTCGAATCCGCATGTAAGGATAAGAGCTTGTATTCGAGTCTTTGTTGTCAAATGTTGCATTGACCTGGAAATAGAACGGGGGTGCTTGACCTCCATTTTCACTGACACATTGCACGGTGCGTGTCGGGCGGCGGATGAGATCTTTCCAGAACAACCGTTCGTTTGACCAGTCATAGCCAAAGCCCTGGTCCGGACGAATGACAACCGAATGGAGATATGCTGAGCCGACCGGTGCTGGCCGAGCGTCACCAGGCAGAACCTTCTCGATCTTGAGGAGGTGGCCTTCGTCAGGACTGAACACACCTAACTCCACGGGTATTTGAGTGTTGTTCTCCACAAGCAGCGGCGAGCGGAAGGTGATGTATTTAACATTGTCAGCTCCAAGTTTGACCTCCACGAGAAGTCGGTGGAGAACATTATCTCGCTTCGGCTTCAGACTGTAGATGACCTCTCCTTCTCGCACAACGGGAATACGGTTGATGCTGTCAAATCCGCTTCCTTCCAGCTTAACGCCCACGATTCCACCCTGCCCTTCAGGGGAAAGAGTCTCACGAATGGCTGTGGATTCTTCAAATCGCCAAGGATATTCCTCTCCGTCGGTCAATTTCGCAGCTGGACCATCTTCTCCTGAGCTGACATCGGCCCACACATGGAGATCAAAGCCGGTGTAGTTGCGGATTCTGTAAGGGGCATCTGCACCTCTGGGCTTAGAAAGAACATCCTCATCGGTAGAGAGGAATTGGAAAGACTTTGAGGCAAGTGCAATAGTGGCCGACGTCAATGTGAGCTCCATATTCTTGTGAGAATAAGCATCAATTGAAAAGATATCCGGGTTCGTTTCCTTCGCCACATGGAAACCAAGCTGCCAAGGCTCGATCAACGGCTCCCAAGCTGACTTTGAGAAGTTAAAGACGTTGACGAAAGTATCAAAGTTGGTATCGACACTCAAGGTGGAAGACCAGTCGCGCACATCGACATTGAATTTCTTGACGCTCCAATCTAGTAGAGGCAAGTCATGCAAGTCACCGATCAAGATGACACGGACGCCATCAATCTTGGCTGACAGCTCCTCCCGCTTGAGAACAGCCGAGCTTTCAACTGCCACGGTCTTATCGAGTGTCTCGGCGCCCTGACTGTACCGGCGACGGCTTCCGTGGGCCAAGGACATGGATGCTTTGCTGCTAGATCGGGCTCTGGTGCTTTTGGCATCGGTGATTTTTTTCGCCTCCCCACCCTCGAGCTGCTGGGCATTTTGGGCTCGCATTTCAGACGCTTTATTCACAATCTGAATTGCCATTAGGATATCACGCAGAGACAGACGGAGGACCAAAGGTTCACAGTGGACCTCGATGGAAGTAAGTGCGGATCCACGATCTTGGGGTCGGCTATCAATCGACACTTCAACAGTGAAATCATCCAGAATTCTCAGTCGGCTGGTTTCGAACTTGTCCATACGACACAGGAACATGCCAAGCTTTTGAACCTGCAAAGTTGAGACATTTTGACGCGAGATAAGAACCTCTTTAGTACCGATGACAATAGCTTCAGAATGAGGAATGGCAGGGTTGGCCACCATAATAACCTGGGCATCAACTAAATTGACACGGAATGAAACGGTTGTAGATCCAGAGGCAGGTTCCACAGCGGAAACTTCGGTGGATTCCTTGTCCGAGGTTGCAGCATCAGACCCCTCTTCTGAGTCTTCAAGTTCAACTTCATCTTCCACAATCTCCACGGGACTGTCAGAAGCAAATGCTGAATTGCTAAATGACTGCAGAGCAGACAGATAGTCCAAAGCAAACATAATGCGTGGACTATCTATAGTCAACATAGCAATGAGATGCTTATCTGGCCCAGGGGACATAGATACACTCGCCATGAATTGCTGTTGGACATCGTTGTTGATCAAGGACATAATGTTTCTGAACTTGTTCGAGTCCTGGCGACGACTATCACGGATAGAGAATGAGTGGATGAGAAGCTCTGATTCCAGGGAGCCATCCGTCAACATGCGGAGCTTGACTCTAGTGTCATTAAGAGAGAATTTAGATAAGCTCGAATCCTCCAAGCGGCCAGCAGGCTGGTTGTCGTTCGCTAGAATAAGCTCCAGTCCAACACTATCGACCTTGAAAATCATGTCGAGTCGAACCCATGTCTCTTTGCCCGTCGCATCATCTGCAGCCACTGCTTTCTGCTCCTCCGCTTGAACAGCCTTGGAGGTAGTTGTGGGCTCAGTAACTGAGGATGGGAGAGATTCCAAGGCCTCAAGCTCTTGTTGTTCAGCATCCGTTGCAAAGGCACCTGGGATAGACTTTGAAAGAGCTAGCAAGAACTTGAGTTGACTCTGGGAGATACGAAGATTGATAGGAGACAGGGAACCTTCGATCTCCATGTCTGGGCGCGCGTTATTGGCCTGGTGCTCTAGGTAGCAGATGCTGAAGTCAAGGTTCACTTTCTGGATCATCTCAAGCTCTTCTTCTGTGCCGTCTTCGAAGTGGAACTTGGAGGTCAAGCGAATGTTGCGCACGCCAGTAGATATCACATTAACAGCTGGGCTATCTTTGCCCTCGTCCATGGGAACGAATTCGTTTTTGACATAGATCTCACCGAGGTGAGCAGTGACTGTATCTCTGGGCCTGTCATCCGCCATCACTCGAGGGAATACCAAGATAGGAGTCTTGACCACAATGTCAAGGCGCATTCGTGAGGCGTTCTCCTGTAGCTGATTGGCCTGGTTCGCCGCGGCTTGGCGAGCTGCATTGAAAATTGCTTGCATCTTGCCGAACTTGACCAGGAAGTTGATGATCTTCCGGTAGGGCTCTTCCAGGAAATTGATCTTGATTGAACCTGAGCGCAAGTAGACCTCCGAGTCATACCCAGGGTAAGTCTCGCTCTCCGGGTCAAAGGTCTCATATTTGAAATCGGCGAAGTTATCTCCTTCAATGGTCAGTAGACGCCGGACATCTGATTCTTCGGGTGCACCCAAGTTGACATCGTCGACCAAAGTCAAACTGCCAATTCGAGACTGAATAGTCATAGAGCGGCCAACGAGGAATATTCCAACATCGGCAGTGTTGAGACTCAGGGTCGCTAATCGGACACCGTCGTTGTTGAGGATGAGAGCAATACTCTTGAGGTTAGATTTGATGCGAAGCTTGCCAGCTTGCTGAGGGGGTGGAACGGCATCGGCTGCCTCTTGAATGGCCAGATTGTCTGTTTGAGGATTTTGGTAGACTGGCTGCTGTGGACTTGTAAACGTGAGAAGGATGAAGTCCAATAGAGTGAGCAGTGTTTTCCTTGTCACCACGAGATTGATGGTCGACACCGAGATATCGAGATTCATCGCAACACCCTCGTATGTAGACTCAAGCTCTGGGGACTCAGGCTTCACTCTGACCATCTTCAGATGGAAAAGATCCTTATCTTCGTCTGCGTTGAATCCCTTGGAGGAGATGATTCTCTTAAATTCAGGAACGGGGTTCTCTTCAATATAATCATCCACACTTAGAGACTTAAGAACGACCTCAGCAACCATGTCATAAGGACGCATGTAAAAGTCGAGCTCGAAGCCCTCTGCAACAAGTTCTACCAGCAGTTTATCTTTCAGGGGGTCTTGGGAGTCAGAACGGAAGAGAGAGCCACGCAAACGGCCAACATTGAATCTGAACTCAAAGTCTCGGCGGTGAATGTTGTTCGTTGAGTCCACACTCTTCCTCGCGTGGTCACTTTCTGATTCAGCTTCTTCGTCGTCAACAACAGGAAGATCTCTGAGGGCTGGAGGCGGGAAAGACGCGGATCGGGCTCTAGTAGCAATGGCCTTTTCCTCGATGGCTTTGGCTGCTGCTGGGTCGGAATCGGTCTTGCCGGTTTCGAATTGTGGGATCGCAATATCGATCAACTTCATCAATCCTTTGTATTTGGTGTCTGACATAGAGGCATGCAGTTCCGGCAGGTTTCCTGATATACGTGTCCGAGTAAGTTGCGTCACCTTCGGGACGATGCACATCTCCAAAACGAAATCCACATTGATCCGATCAATGATATGG
The DNA here is from genome assembly GCA_030710325.1 of Penicillium sp. 91 TS-2023. Classification (NCBI taxonomy): domain Eukaryota; kingdom Fungi; phylum Ascomycota; class Eurotiomycetes; order Eurotiales; family Aspergillaceae; genus Penicillium; species Penicillium sp. 91 TS-2023. Next base: position 4,167,423 of record JARWGP010000021.1, on the reverse strand, counting down.
AAGTTCTTTGACTCAACATCAGAGGTGAGCTGAGCTTTGGTTGCTTCAACTCCAGGACCGATCAGAAGTTGGGTCGAGTCCAACTTGATGAGGAAACGATCATATAGCAAGTGTTCTAGCCGTTTGTAATCCTCCTCTTCGTACTGGTGTTTTTGCTTGGACTGGAGCTCTCGCATAGCTTGTCGGTCGACCAATTCACTGTTCACACTGGCGTGACCGGCATCAAGAATCAGACAAAGAGAGCTCTCGTGTGTGATACTCTCAGGCACAATGATCAAGGGTGCATGGACATCAAATTGAGCATCAACCTTCTTGTGCTCTTGCAAAGCAAACTCCAAGCCTGCTCGAGTTTGCTGTCGCAGACCTTCAACGGTGGCTCCCGCAGTGTCCAAAAGTGCACCAATCGACTCCATGTGTCGCTCAGGAGGCTCAAAGAACTTAACGATTCCCACCAGAAATCGGGGGTTGTAGATGACTTCGATACTCTTCAACTTGACCTTGACCGCAGAATCGGCATCGCTTTCCAATGGGTTCTTCTCCAGTTGCAGGTGGAACAGGCTGTCTTCGTCCACCAGATCATCTGCACTGGCCTCTGAAGCGAGGTCATCATCATCTGTACTGGGTTGGTCTTTTGTGGGCTCGGGAAGAGAGTCCTTGACCTTGACAATCTGAGGGTAAAGGGTCCCGGGCGTGGTACCATCATACATCTTCAAGCCACCAAGGTCAAGGTCAAGAAGGTAGGAGTCAGGGCGTTGGAGAGCCTTGGCACGGAAGTTATCGAATACTAACTTCATGACCTCGTTTGCTGCGCCATGCGGATCCTGTTTGAGAGTGAAGCTACCAGCCCGTAGACTCCAATTGACCTGCAGCTTGACCCATTCACGGGGTACGTCGACACTCTCTGCAAGTGCCTTCTTTTCGTCCCAATCAATGGCACTGTATAGCTCTTGCCTTTGCTCTTCAGTCATGGCTGGTTCCTCTGATTCTTCCTTCTTGGCACCCCAGAGCCACTCACCCCATGACTGCTGTTGGGCAGGCTTTTTGACCCCAACGTTCTCTTTGCGCAGCTGGTTTCGAGCGAGAGATCGCCAGAATCGGATATCCTCGTAGCTGAGCTTCCTTTCCAGTTTGTCAAGCTCTGCAGTCTCTTCCGGCGAGAATGCTTCTTCCCGCTTCTTCTTCTTGAAGAACTTGATGTATGCAATGCGATCATCTCTACGCTCTTTAATGTAGTCCCAGGTCCATCGTCGATTGCGGTCGTGGATCTTGCTGAGCACTGCCTGTCCAGCGAACTTCAACCAGGCCTGTGGATCCTCCTTGACTGAACATTTGGGCTGGAATCGCTTGTACTCCTGATGGCGGATGAAGTAATGGAAGAGATCCACCAGCATCAAGGCATCGCGATACTGATTATCATCCAACACAAAGCCAAGCTCGTCAAACAGCAAACGTGCTTTCATAGCAGGGCGGTCATATTTACCCGATTTGTCCATTTCGAGGCCCGCACGCCCACTAACGGGGCGAAGCATGAACTGATTACCTTCACCATTATCAATGGCATCTCGCAATTTGTCCATTAGGTCGTCATGTTCAATTCCCTGTGCCTCTGCACCGATATCAGAGCCCCGACCAGTTCCCAGAAGCGTTGCATCTGTATTCCAATATACTGAAAGGGCACCGAGGACCGCAAGCTTATGTGTAGTGTCGGAGGTGGATTGGATAAAAGTCGGGTTCCAGTCTGCGTCGGTACTGACGGCACTGAGCTCCTTCAGTGTCAGGCCCACAGCGAATGGATGGCCTGGGGAGGAGATGGAATCTTCGTATCTGATGTGCACATTCTTAATCGAGACTTGTAGGTTGTCCACCACGGCCGTGATCATGCTTTGGGTGAAACTCTGGTTTCGACGTTGTTCCTCCTGACTCATGCCTTCGGCGTTGCGCTCACGGAGGATTTCAGCACTTTCGATTCTTTCCATCTTCAGGGCATGCGCTCGTTTGTCTTCCTCCGTCGCATCGTAGTCCGCATCTTCCTGGGGCGCCGCCAGTAGAAAGACATCTTCAATATCGACCTTGACCGGTTTGCCCCTCAAATTTGACCATGGAATGGATAGTGTGAGTTGGCCCAGGTGGCCTTCGACAACATTCAAAGGGAGGTGAAGCTGGTCGAGCGCTTCTCGGCGCAACTCAAGGTTGTGTAATTTGACATCGCCGGACCAGATCCCAATGTTGAGCTGTTTCGCGTCGAAGTTCTTGACGTAGATGCCTAGGAAGCGATTGAGCAGGTTGGCAACCAGACCCTCCAACATTGTTGCGAGTTATTGGTCGTTGACCAGGCCCGTGGGGATCTGGGCTCTATGGCCTTTGATGCGGTCGCTGTCGCTGGTACAAGGTGGGTCGTGCGTTCAATGATAATCGACCTAGCTTTGAGCGGAAGGGTCAGTGCTGGTTCTTGGGGTTGGAGAGTATGTGGGGGCTCTCGTCTCTCACCGGCTCAAAAAAGCCAGCTTCATAGATTCCGTCAGTGATGCAGGCACCGGGCCATCTAAGTGAGGTAAGTCGGCAGCACGCGATACCGAGGTGGAACAACCAGCTCCAAGAGAGTGGGTGCCAGGGTGTTCAGGGTAGTGGGGAAAGGGTTTGGGAAACAAAGAAAGGAATAAGTCAAGAGATAAGATGGCAGCGACCAACGAGATCGCAACTAGTCAGGAAAGTTGGGTATTCAAAGCCAAGCCAATTGCCCTGATTGCGTGGATCAAATCGCCGTCCTCTATGTAACAAGCGACCGTACGAAATGGTCAAAAACGCGGTACACTCGCAGCTTCTCCGCCCAGGCATTTGTCCATTGCCGAGTTCCCCATACTTGAACCATCATGTCTATGTCATCATGGGAAACTGATCGATTCAATCTATATTAATCTAATTTTAATTAATCTCTCGATTTATTCATTGTATTTTGACGTTCAACCTTTGTAATTATCCCGATCTTATATCAAATCAATATTGCAAGATACCCCTCGTACTGTCACTGTACTGGAGAGTACGCATGTTTACTTCAGGCAGAGTGACATCAGACCCGTGCTGTTCACTTGGCACTGTTCCAACCTTGGCAGTTAGCTTGAGGTTACTCAGCTAGGGCTTCCTGGAAGTCAGTCACCTGACTATCACGGGATCCCCGGGTTTCTCCCACTGCCTCAGGCTAGAGGTAAGCCCATGCGGTTTAGGTCTCTGTGGTCTCCCGGACGAATACACCTCACCACTCGGTCACTTCATTTCTGGATATTCTTATTTGCTCCCAATCCGGAAACCCACGGCCTCCCCGACTTTGCTTTTGAGTCTTTCTCCGGGTGAATACCCCCATCTCCACTCTCCACTCCCCTCTTCAGCTCTTTACAAGGTCAATTGGGTGTGTTATCCCGGCGCTGTCGCCCTACCCGAGGCTTTTCCTTCCCGCGCAAACTGCTAACCCGACTACACACGAAAAGCTCTATATCCCCCGCCATGCTTTACCGCAACGCCGCTGCCCGCTCCGCGCTCCGGGCCATCTCGAGCTCCAATGCTTCGGTCGCTCGCTCCGCTCTTGGCAACAACATCTTCAAGGCCCAGCTGACCTCCTCCGCCCGTGCCATCCGCCCGACCACCAAGCCCAGCTTCTCTCTGGCTGCTCACAAGCCCGTCACCACTGCCCTGGTCCGCTATGCGTCTTCTTCGGCTAAGGTATGACTATTGATAAGGCTGTATGTGCTATGCGGGGCACACAATGGCTAACGGATTTTTTATGGACAGGATGAGGAGGAGATCGACATGATGGCGGGCATGAAGGCCGAGGCTGTATGTTTTATGTCCCCATGAATTGCCCTTGATCACGGGTACAGACCTTTGGAATCAAACTAATCAGCCATTGCGATCTATAGAAAGTCATCAAGGACACCTTCAGCTTGGCCGATGTCCCCAAGGAGGCCCTTTACCTGGGTCTGGCTGGTGTCATTCCCTACGTGGCCACCTCTCTGCAGACCGTTGCCCTCTCCTACGAGATCAACCGTGCTGCCGTTGCTGGTGAGGGTCTGATCTTCTCCGGCCAGAGCGCTGAGCTGATGCTACACATGCTGGAGCCCATCCAGGTTGGCTACGGTGCCGTCGTAAGTTGACCCTGCTTCGGTTTTAAGATATCTCAATCAAAAACACGAGCTCCCACTAATCACCATCGAACATCTAGATCCTCTCCTTCCTTGGTGCCGTGCACTGGGGTCTTGAGTGGGCTGGTTACGGTGGCAAGTTTGGCTACAAGCGTTACGCTGCCGGTATCATTGCCCCCGCTGTGGCCTGGCCTACTCTGCTGCTCCCCGTCGAGTACGCTCTGATCAGCCAGTTCCTTGCCTTCACCTTCCTGTACTACAATGATGCCCGCGCCGCTGCCACCGGCCGTGCTCCTCACTGGTACGGCATGTACCGCTTCGTGCTGACCTTCGTCGTCGGTGCCTCCATCGTCGCTACCCTGATTGGCCGTGAGCAGATTGCCCAGACTCTGACCTCTGAGCACACCATCAAGGACAAGATCAACGCCCTGATCTTCCTGCAGAAGAAGGAGAAGGAGGAGGCCGAGGCCCGCCGCAAGGCTATCTTGGCTGAGGAGGAGGAGTAAATGTGTTGATTTTTGGAAAGCGACACACTCACCTTGTAACTTTTTTTTGATCTTGTCAGCGGGGGAGGGAGGGTTGTCTCTTCCCCCGCGTTTCACTCTTGATGTTTGCATTCCCCGTGATTTCCTGTAGAATATACGCAGAACGCACTAGGGCCGAAAGCTTTATCTGATTTCTTTTGTTTTCAATTGGCACGAACCCATCCAGCAGAAAAAGCAAAAGAAATTAAATCCCCTAGACCCGCGCTAGCAGCTGCATAAATGCGCATGTGAACCAGCGATTCAAGTCCAGACAGTCCACCCACGTGGGGCTAAACCGGATTGAGGGATCAACGCCTGGGCAGGTTTTGAAATTAAGGCATTAAGCTCCGATTTCTAGAAGGTCACCTGGGCGATCAGGGCTGTCCGGCGACACAGAGGTCCGGGTTGCCGCGTCCGGTCCCGATGATTGGGTCAAGGCCGAGTGTCCCTGAAAGCAGGGTAGGCCGTAGCCAGGTTGCAAATTGGTCTGTTGTCTGCAGTACGAAGTTCTTAAAGAGGTATTCATCCTTACCTGTGCATTACATTTATTCAATTCCGAATCCCTAGGCAATATCTGGGCGGCTATATCGGTATCAATATCTCTACTAGTAGTTCTATAGCTAGAATTACTAGATCGTTTAGGGGTTTTGTTCGCGACGGGTACTTTTGTCCAAGCGTTTAAAGGTCCATCCAACCATGGTTGAGTGGACCACACAGGGAAACAGGAAGGTATGGCGAGCCGAGCTGCATTGTGGCTGGAACATAACCCCGGTTGCGATAGAGAGCGGGAACGCCAGATTCCCGTAGGATCGTCGAAGTTGACCAAAAATAAAATCATCAATTGGATTAGTGATTTTTTGGCTCCTCGCGTGATCTACTAAAATGTGCACGTCCCTGTCCCTGGCAGGACACGGGCGCGATCCTCGTTCGCCATGGCCTGAATGATTCCATAGTGAAGTTGGACTAATTCTTGACCTAGTCGTGCTAAGACTTTCCTTTCCCTTTTTATTTGTCTTCCCTCCCCCCGCGGTGGTGCCAACCTCTCATAGGCTGGCAACTCGGCCAGCAATCGGGCAAGTTATTCTTGTTCTCCAGAGCCCTAAACTCGTTCTTCCCACGAATCTCACACGTCATCACCCGTTCATTGCAGTGATCTGATTGGGTCAGGCCTCAGGTTGGGATTCTGGGGTTGCCCAGATTACAGGGATGGGAATTAGTAAGTGATGTCTTGGCCTCCATCCGTGATGTGATCTTCCTATCGAAGAAATGGAAAAATCATATTGGGATCATAAAGTGGACACCGGTTCATCCAGGGGTACGGCAGGGGAGAATGGGCGATTGTTCTTGGCTGCGACTAGTGGATTCTCCAGGAATGTATACACCAGCAGATAATCTTCCGGCATTAATCCATGAATAGGAGGGCAGGGAAATGGGGGAAAGTATGTAAATTGCACGATAGGCAAAAGGAAAGAAAGTGGTGAAAAAGGGGGGTCTAGAACCCGCAGAGAAAAAATGGAGTGTCATGTGGCCGATCTACGGGGCTCAATTGATGGTCCCTGGGATAGTCTAGAATACGATATGGATCAATTCTGTATAAAGGTTCTCCTAGCTATAATGAATATGGTAATATAGTGACAATAGAGTAAGTTCTTCCAGAAACACTTAGGGTTCAAAGGTCAGTATAGGGGTGTAGACCCTCAAATCCAACGTTGGCTTCTCCAGTATATACATAGCCCCAGAGTGGGGGAGGTGACGAGGTCTTCTGATCAAGAAAAAAAAAAAAAAAAAACTCCGTGAACCGGATTTGGGAAGCAGCAAGAGTAGGTCCACCACTCCTCTCCCCCACTCCTCTTGGTCCCACTTGCCTGGATAAAAAGAGTTGCCAGTCGCTTTTCATACTTCAAGTTCCCTTTCCTTCTCTCACTTTGCCCCCTCGTACGTCAGGCTCCACTTTTCCATAGGAGCTCCCTACTTTCCCCCGCGACAATCTATTGCCGCCACTGTAGATTTCTCTAGGCGTAATTCTTGGTTCTTCTCCCACATTTTTTGCCCTTGGCCTATTTCCCTCTACACCCCTCCCGCCATCCCGCCACAAAACATATACCACATACCACACAGAAGATGCGGAACCCATTTGATCTCGACAACGAAAGCATCGACGGCGACTCAGAACCCGGCCATGATGAGGAATATGACCTCCCAATCAGACCCCACCAAACCGATGATGGTGACCGGGCACTCTTGCAAGATGAGGACCGACATGCGGACGACCTGAAGGAGCGCTTTATCGGCACCATTGATCAGGGCACCACCAGTACCCGGTTTATTATCTTTGATTGCACAGGTGTTCCCATCGCCAAATACCAAACGGAGTTCCGTCAACTCCACGAACAGCCAGGGTAGGTGGTTAGAACTTCGTTTTCCCCACCCCCCGCAACTCCCCCATTAACACTGTTTGCCCCTCTTTTCCAGATGGCACGAGCAAGACCCTTACGAATTGGTGGAGTCTGTCTTTATTTGCATTGAAGAGGCAATGAAGTCATTCCTTGCACTGGGTCACTCTAGGTCGGACATCGAAGCGGTGGGAATTACCAGTCAACGAGAAACCGCCCTAGTCTGGGACTGGGAGACCGGCGAGCCCCTGCACAATGCTATTACTTGGACTGATACCCGGACCGTGAACTTGGTCCGTGAACTCAAGGCCAAGCCCGGTGCCGATGAACTGGTGAACATCTGCGGTCTACCCCTCTCCACATACCCCTCATCGGTTACCTTGCGATGGATGCTCGACAACCTACCCGATGTCCGCTCCGCTTACGACGAGGGCCGTGCTGCTTTCGGTACCGTCGACAGTTGGCTTATTTACAACCTCAATGGAGGTCCTCAAAACAAGCGTCTGGTCACCGATGTGACCAACGCTTCGCGTACCATGTTTATGAACCTCGAAACCCTCCAATACGATGATCGGCTATTGAAATTTTTCGATATCGATCCCAAGAAAATTCGTCTCCCTGAGATTTTCCCTTCGGCCGATCGCGAGGGCTTCGGAGAGATTTGCGAGGGTCCTCTAGAAGGTGTCCCAATCACTAGTTGTCTGGGTGACCAGGCCGCGGCCTTGGTCGGTCACTGTGCCTTCACCCCCGGATCCGCCAAGAATACTTACGGTACCGGATGCTTCCTTCTTTATAATGTGGGCGAGAAGCCCGTCATCTCGAAACATGGCCTACTTGGTACGGTCGGTTTTCAATTGGGCCGTGACCGCAAGGCCGTTTATGCATTGGAAGGCAGTGTGGCGGTGGCTGGCAGTGGTGTGTCATTCCTGATGAATAATATGGGCTTCTTCCGCGACTCTCGCAAGGTCAGTGATTTGGCCGCGACTGTTCCGGACAGCGGAGGTTGTGTGTTCGTCACTGCATTCAGTGGTCTCTTTGCACCTTACTGGATCGATGACGCCAAGGGAACCATTTGTATGTATTTGTTCTTTCCGTCCGAACTTGAGGGGCCAACTAACAATGACCAACAGTTGGTATCACCCACCACACTCAGCGAGGACACATTGCTCGCGCAACTATGGAGGCTGCTTGCTTCCAAACCAAGGCCATTCTGGACGCCATGGAGATGGATAGTGGCAAGAAGCTCACGGAATTGGCCGTGGATGGTGGTATGAGTAATTCCGACATTTGCATGCAGGTAAGGCATCTTTGCTCCAATATCCATACAGAGCATTCAGATACTGACCTCTCTTTTCCTCCAGACCCAAGCCGATATCATCCAAATTCCTGTCGAGCGACCCGCAATGCACGAAACTACCGCCCTCGGTGCCGCGATCGCCGCCGCCTTCGCCATCGACGTGTGGAAGGACTTCTCTGACCTCAAGCACATGAACCGTGCCAACCGTGCCACCTTCGAACCCCAGATTTCCCAAAAAGCCAGTGGGAAGATGTACAAACGGTGGTCTAAGGCTGTGGAGATGTCACGGGGCTGGATGGACCCTAAGGCAGACGACGACGACGACGACGACGAATAAGCTGCCATTTTTCACCATACAATTCTTCCATTTCTATACCAGGACCGCGAGTCGGTCCGACTCGGTACATCGGGACCCAACCGATGACAATATTATTTTCATGCGGGCCTTGCAGCACATTCTCATACGCATCCATGCACGCCATCGGGGAAAAGCGGGAGAGACTGCCACACACCAACAACCACTGTTACCAATCTCTCTTCCCTTCTTATCTCCCTCTAATCCCCGGTGGGTGCTCTTCTATCCAGGACGCACTGGAACACACGCGGACATTCCATTATACATATTTAGAGGTTCCTGCTCGAGTTAGATAGCCCCGTCTTAATAGGTGTACCCGCAAGCCATGCCCGCCTTCATGACCTTGATGATGGTTGTGTTTCATTTTGATTCTCTTTTTCCGGTTCTCATTTATTTTCATATGTCCCAGCTACTTCATCGTGCAGGACACAACTGGCTTCGATTTCTATGTTCTGGCTATCTTTGGCGGTTGAGTATCGATCCGAACCGGGTCGACTGTTGCATTTTTTTTGTATATACCAGGAATTCTCTGAAAACAACATGAAAACAAAAAAATTTCAAAGCATCCCATTTCCTCACTTCCAATCCGGACCAGAACTAGATACTGAGGCATTATATTGATGCCTTAGTGACATGGACTGCAATACCTGACCGCCTTGGCACGTGCAAGTCATATTTCAAGCAAGAAAAAAGCCAAGACCTGAAATCAAGGCTCTTAACATCACGATGATGCATTCCCAGTAACTTCATACACCAGACCCACCCGTTCCTCTGATAACGTCAATGCAGATGAACCAGGCACAGACGGGAATGTTCCTGGTTAAGGGTATGATGTCACGGGGTCTCGAGTTTGGTCTATGTGGAGCAAGCGGACCGTGCCCGAGTTTCAGGTAATCAGGATTAATCAAGATTTGGACATCATCTACAACGTTCAGTGCCCGTTATTGTGTTTTCATAAAAAAGCTTATCCTTTTGGGCCTGGCTTGGCTTTTTGTTTATCGCTCGAAGGCTACGCATATCCTAGCTGTGAATGTAAATGATCATGGTTCAAGTTCATTGCAGAAAGCTACCTCAGAAATAGAAATCACGCTTCGCAATTCGTTTTGAGATACAAGATACAATTCAAGACATACAGGAGGTTGTATATACAAGTACAAAAGCGACCAGATTGATTTTCAACGGGACGAGGAAGAAGCCAGGAGGAAGAGGGGTTGAAGAGATAAGGAAAATGGTATTTTCAGTAGAGACGCCCGAACGATCCGGGAATGCACGAGGATAGAACTCAAATAATAGAGATAAGGAGACAAAAGATAAAAGAAACAATAGGAGGCGGGATTGACTAGATCAAGTCATATAGCTCACTCTGTTGCGGCAGGGGGACCACCCGCCGCAGTCGACGGGTTCAGATTGGCCGTCTGTAAAGCTTCGGGCAGTTTGATTGGTGCACTAGGCGATGAGCTGAGCTTGTCAAGCTTCTCACCTCGGAGCACTTTCTCCATCTCTTCCTTAGTGAGCGTCTCGTACTCGATCAGAGCCCTGGTGAGCAGCTCGAGTTCCTTGCGCTTATCAGTGAGGATCTTCTCGGCGCGGGCACGGGCTTCCTCGACAAGGCGGCGCACTTCGCCCTCGATCTCTTGCTTCGTCTCGGATGAGAGGCTGTCATAGTTGGTTGACAAATCGACATTGCCCAGCTTCTTAGAGTAGCCGAAGCGGGTGATCAGTGTAAATGCGGTTTCAGTTGCTTGTTGGATATCCTGGAAAGAGTGTTAGTAAATAGAATAAAAGGGATTCACGTAGTAAAATGCGGGACTAAGACTTACGGCAGAGATACCACTGGTAACGTTGTCCGCACCGAAGATCAACTCCTCAGCGGCCTTACCACCCATGGCAACAGCAATGTCAGACAGATACTCCGTGTAGTTCCTCGAGACGGTATCCATCTCTGGCAGGAAATGAGTGATGCCCAAAGCCATACCGCGAGGAACAATGGTGATCTTGTAGAGTGGGGTAGCGGATGACGAGAAGTAAGCAACTAGAGCGTGACCAGCTTCGTGGTAGGCCGTCAGAAGCTTGTCTTTATCCTGGATGATACGGCTCCGGGCCTCGGCACCCATCATGATCTTGTCCTTGGCCCAGTCAAAGTCCAAAGGACCGACCTTGGTCTTACGGTCACGGCTAGCATGAATGGCAGCCTGGTTGACCAGGTTCTCGAGGTCAGCACCAGAGAAACCAGGAGTACCACGGGCGATAACAGCGGTATCGACATCAGTGCTGATCTGAACGTCCTTCATGTGGTGTCGCAGGATATCCATACGTCCACGAACGTCAGGAAGGCCAACCACCACCTTGCGATCGAAACGACCGGGACGGGTCAGCGCCTTGTCTAGCAGCTGGGGGTAGTTGGTAGCACCGATGATAATAACACCGGTACTCTGGGAGAAACCATCAAGCTCTGTAAGCAGCTGGTTTAAGGTTTGCTTAACATAGGCAGCATCACGTTCGTTTCTCTTTGCACCAATCGCGTCCAGCTCGTCAATGAAGATGATTGCCGGAGATTTACCACGGGCTTGGCTGAAGAGATCACGGACACGCTTGGCACCAACACCCACATAGACCTCGTCGAACTCGGAGCCGGACATGTAGAAGAACGGGACACCAGCTTCTCCAGCCACCGCACGGGCGAGCAGAGTTTTACCGGTACCAGGAGGACCAACCAGAAGAACACCCTTGGGAAGCTTACCACCCAGAGAAGAGAAGCGATCAGGGTTGAGCAAAAACTCCACGAGCTCCTGAAGCTCATCCTTGGCCTCGTCACAACCATGAACATCGCTGAAACGAACGGTCTGCTGCGAAGGTTGCGCTTCATTGTTTTGCGAGCCCCGAATGTTTTTCAACACACCGGTGGTTTCAATCAGGATAGTGATCAAGACCAGAGAGACATAGGTGAAGAATCCAAAGAACAAGAAGAACTTGACCCAGCGAAACACTGCGCTACCCATGGATTCATCAACCACGACGTAGAGGGGAGCTTCCTTAGCACCAGTACCTCTGTTCGCCACGCCGATTTGACCGCCGCCGCTCCGAGCAGCGACCGCTTGACCAACGGCCTGAAGCTGCTCGGAAGAGAGGCCCTGGTTCTGTCCAGTGTGTCCAGCAAGAGTCGAGTCACCGCCGACCCGTTCAAGTGCCTTGTTGTAAATCGCCTCAGTTGTCGCGTTACTCGCAAATTGAGCGCTCCGGAATCTTTCCACCACAATCGCTGACATGTTCGCACGTAAAAGGGCCTGGTAGAATGCATTTTGAGCGTTTGCGCTGTTCGGGTTGTTGTTCGCAGTCTTCTCCTTCTGGGCCAGGATGGTCTGCGAGGGACCCCCGAACATGAACCGTTGCTGTTGGAGCCTAGCCAGTCCATTGATCTTGGGAGCCCCACGAAGAGTGTTAAGGCGGAAGGGTGTGAAAGTTGAAAAGGATCGAGTTGCGGAGGAAGTAAGTCCACGGGCCGAGGTAATTGAATTCCATACGGGATTGCCTATGTCGGGCACCCATTAGCACAAGTCAAAAGCGATTATGTGAGACAGTCACATACCTCCACTGAAGAGCGGAGATAGTCCGCGCCGGGCAGACTGGCCGACCATGTCCGCCTTTAATCCTTTCAAGGACACGGAGTTCAAGAAGTCCGGCAACGAGAGGTACTCATGTGTCTGCTTCATCGCATCAGTACCAAATAATACATCTTCATTTTCTAGAGATTCTTACCGCCACATTCTGTTGCTGAGAAGGGGTTCTTTGGGTGGTCTCGTGGGCGCCGGCTGCCGGAGTTCGTCCTACCTGCTTCCAGGGAGTAGCTAGCCGGCTAGACATCGATGGCCAGAGGTCGGTCGTCACAGCTGCCATGTTCTATTTCAATCACGAGAATGGTCAGCGGTATTCCTGGATAAAGTCATATTCGATGAAGTGAGTCCTCACCGGCCGCGGGATAGTGACTTGAAAGGCCATGGTTGTCCGATATAAAGCGGCGCTCGGCCGCGTGGGAGGCGAGAAGATTCTCCTCTAAGATGTAAGTATGTTGCCAGATGACTATATTCAATGGCTAATAGCAGAAAGTGCCATAGCTGACAGTAGCAGATAATGGACAACGGTGACGTGGGTTTGGACTCCGCTGAGATGCGGCGAAAGTCGGTTGCCACTTAGGCTCGGACAGTTTCCCGTATCATCACGTGGCTCCAGTTGAAGCACACCGCTTTCCAGCTCAGATGTCCGACTGCCAGGCACCGGTCAAGCATCCGTATATGTATTCTGCTGGCAGAAAATGATATCGTGATAATAAAATGCATGTCGAAAATTTGGGCTGTGGGGTCTACACGCCCATGTGAATCAGGCGGGTTATTGGGGTACTCAGATCTTTGGTCCAGCTAAATTCGGTGACTAGTATCAAGGTAGCTAATTGTCTCAGAGCTAGTCATAGGCAAGTTACTTACAACAGCCAGCTTGGAAGCTGATACATATTCCAAGGTTCAAATATATCTTAGACGTTAATAGAGTAGGTAGCTTAGGTCCAGGGACTCCCAATGTAAAAAGAATATTTTTTATGACGACGGCCACATTTGCAATAATAGAACATGTTAGGTTCTCAGGGTTTGTTCCAATATGTCCTGAGATAGTACATTAGACCCAAATATTTATCACCAGAATGGCGTAAGTTTCCAAGGTTAAAGGGCTCCTGGGCATTATCACACAGGTATCAACTTGTCACAAGCGTCCTCCAAACATCCCATTCGAAAAGTCACGATGCCACAGCGAAAACCAATCAAGACTTGATGACAAAATTCACACTACTCACTAAGGCTGCTAGACATTCAGATTGATTTTAGAAATTATATCCGGAGCCTAACTTTGGAACGATATATAATTCAGACCCGAAAAACAATCTTAATAGACTTTAGGTATCTTCGGCCCGACTGGCCCGCAAATTTACAATCAGACAGATCAAGTCGATCTACATATCGCATTTGACGGTGTACCAGTCCAAAACGTAGGTCAGATTAAGTCCATGCTAAGTGGACCATACTTACAAGTCCCCTGCGCACAGCTCAAAAACAATGCGGGGAAATTGAGGCTTCGAGAAAGGGGGTATAAACTCAGCTGATCAGGTGAGGATTCCCGAAAGCCCTAATTGCTCGCTATCAAATCAATACCCAGCGTAAATGGATAGATGACAATATAAACAGGACCAGAGTATGGCAAGAACAGAACATGGCCGCAAGATTTCATTATTCATAGCGCGGAAAAGGAACGTGCATGATATATGAGCTAAAGTGACAGGTCCAAAGCGAATTCATCCACTCAAGCCAGCTTAACAATGTCATCTAACGTAGAAGCTGATACCTGCTGGGGAATCTCTTCACTCAGTCCATCTTTCTTCTCCCCGGGTGGGGACACTGACGCCTGCAACTCAATACCACGATCGATTTCCAGCCTCCGCCGCGTCACAGTCCTCCCGAAAAGGCCAAGCGACAACGGGAATAGCGCCGCGACAGCACAAATAACACATGCAAATATCAATGCATTCCGCATGTTATATGCCGGGGAAGCATTCTCGCTAGCCTTCAGCGCATCCTGGATGAGAATGAAGCACGCCCCGAGCAGCTGCCCACCCGTCCAGCAGATGGTACTTCCGATCTCCGGAGAAAACGGGTACGTGATCTCAACCAGGTACTCCAGCACGACAGGAAGCAGCGAGAAAGAAGAAGCGCCGATGAGCGCCATGACGACGTATGACGGCGCAATGCCTGCAGAACTGGATGGGGCGAAGATCAACCCAATATAGGAGGCTACCACGATGGGAACCAAGATACGGATCGAGCCAAGGTAATGCTTGAATCGGTCTGTGAGTGGTGATACCACGGCTGCAACTACCAGACCTACAACGATCAGGATGGCGCCTGCGATGCCGGCATCGGTTTCGGAGAAGCCATATGGTTCGAGGATCTGGTTTAGCAGCGAGGAGACGCTATTGAAGAACCCCACGTATACGGCAAAAGGGATGATAATTAGCCAGAACTCTACGGTGCCAAATAGTTGTCGCGTGGCTGGGATCAGAGGTGTGCGAGGAAGGGCGGATGATGCGCTAGGCGGGGTTGGGGGTGCAGCGGGGAGAAAGAACGATGGGATAGCTGCGACGGAGGACTATAATAAAGGGAAATATGGTCAGTTTCAGGTGTTCACGTGCTTCTCAGGAATGTGACAACTCACAATGACAGAGATGTATAGGACCATATTCGGAATGTCCGAGGGCTTCGACGCCCACTCTGAATCAATTAACTGTCCCAATGCCGCACCTAACGGGTTCGCCAAGCTGGCAACAGCTGTGGCACTGGTTCTTCCTTTGTCGGAGAACCAGAGGTCGCTGTATCGCGTGGGCGCGCACAGGCAGAAAGGCTGCGCCAGACCGATCAAGATCTGACCGAACATGGCGAGTCCAAAGATACCACCATTTGCCCTGGTACCAGCATAACGCAGCCAGTTTCCGATGAGCAAAAGGGTTGCTGTGATTATGATGGCGGGCTTGGGGCCGCCTTTGTTTAAAACCCAGATGACGAATCTTGATACGCGAGACAAAGAACGATAGTTAGCCCCCCCCAAAATCGAGTACTCTGTATTCCAGGCTCAGAATCACTTACGGGCTGGCGATACAGAATGCGAATTGGTAACCAGTGCTCATCCAGTTGATCGCGCTCTCCGATACTTGGAAGTATTCCGCAGCCGTAGTCGAGATGGATGAGAAAGTCAACCACTATGGATCATTATGCTGATTAGCGATGGAGTCTTTTGTGTCTTTCTCATGCAGATTCATACATACATCCCAACTGACGACGATATTGAGCAGGACCAGCTGCGCAAGACCCCAGAAGCGTCGCTTGTAGACCTTATATATAGGTCGTGTGACGTACGACTCCTCATTCTTGGGGTTGACCATCCTGAGTATACATTCAGGTCATTATTGGAGAGTACTAGAGCAAGAGAGGGGAAGTGAAGACCAAAGGGTATTTTAGTTATAACTAGGTAGTATTTCACATATGTCAGACCCCAAGTCATGGATCCTCGGTTTCTCTCAAACCCTGGTACATGCAACCCCGCAGAGTTACGTGGTCTGGGCAAGTACTGTACGGTACCTGGGGAGCGCCACGGGCGTTCGCTTACATGAAAACCATCTATCAAGGTTTACCGTTTTTTTATCATCTATCCTCGAACTTATCATTGGAGGAATCGTAGACAGATAGGTGGTAATCCGCCCAATATAGTCTGGACTGGAATTAATCCAATCTGGTCGGTTTAATAACCGTAATTGGGACTTGGCACGGAGGGTGGATCTGTTACAAACATGCATAAACTAGAAACAGCGAGGACCCGGAGATTAACCTACATGTGAGATGAGAAATGATAAAGCAAAGTCAAAGAAGATGGGTGATCGATCACAAAGCATCTCAAGAACATGTAAAATGCTGTGGCTGAGTTCCTCAGCTTCCGCGCAGATCAGTCTCTCCTTCGTCCCCGCCATCTTTAAGTCATTTCAATTTCAGCCCCGTCCTTTTTTTCTTTCCCCTGAGACCCTCCGAGTCCACATAATTCCACCACTTCGGCACTTTTCTCCATTTTGTACACGATGTGTATCTGCCGACCCTGAATTCAACTCCCAACTTCACTCCCTAATTGGCGCATGGGCGCGTAGCCGACCACCATGAACATCAGCCTCCGATCCAGCGAGTCTTCATACGGAGACCCTCGATACTTGTCCACTGCCACCGTCTCCGATGTCCACGCTCCCTCACCCCTAGGAAAGACCCTCGTCGACGGCTATCGTGATGCGGTCAACCCCCAGAATGAAGACCGGGCGCGGTACAATCCGGTAAGGGGAAATTCGTGGACACCCGGCTTCATTACCTTGGCTCACCGATGTTTTTGAATCTATAGCTTAACCCGGCGCACCCCCGAAGCTCCGCGCTCGTCAACACTAGCGACCCCGTCACCATGTATCTATTAACCGAGACTGCCATGGGCGACAGCACAAACTACGAGATCTTGTCATTCGAAGAGGTGGAAGACCTCAAGAAAGAGCGCTCGCTCCTGTCCAGCCGGATCGAAGGCACCAAGCGCAAGCTCACCCTCGAGACCAAGCTCCGCGATGCCGCTCAATCTATCGGCAGACTATACGGCCCGCCCAGCCCCCGAAGCAGCGGTGAATATGGCGCCAATGGCAAGTCGCACCGGAGGAGCCGCAGTATCTTTGGCCGCAGCGGGACCGCGCAGGTACTTGATAAAAGTGACTCGGAGCTGGCTATGAGTCAGCGCAAGTGCGAAGAATTGGCGCAGGAGCTGTGGAGACTGGAGAATCGGTCTCAGCAGATTAACCAGCGCTTGCTGGAGCACACAGCGGGTGTCTTGCAGATGACCCATAAGGGATTAAGGAAGACTCCGAAGAACCCCGATGTGCAGGCTTCTCATCTTAACGACGGATATGAATTTGACGACCGCCATCTATACCGAACACCGGAGCATATGGATACTTACGGATTAAACGGACGCATTGATATCAACCCTGCGGTGGCTTCAGTGGTGGATAATGAGACCATGCAGGCTACGGAAAGGCGGCTGGATGAATTGAGCCAGCGAATTTGCAACATGATGGTCCAATCTACTCCCGATGAGTTTGTCGACCCTCCGCCACAATCACACGACTCGACAGACCCTGCAGGAAATATCGACGCGCTTTTGGCGTATATCGAAAACGGCATGAACTCTCTTGCTTCCCGCGGTCCGAACCCGAACCTTGTTGGCCCTGGTACTGCCCCCGAAGCTGAGGGAGCATGGAGACAGCATCTCACGGTGATCAACACCCGGGTCCAGAGCATCGTTGACCGCTTTGGGCTGACTCGATCGCCCACATTGCCCCCTCCTCCCAGCGCAACGGATGGCGAGGGATTAGAGGAGCAACTTGGATATCTCCAGACCGGCATCGATGGCCTGGAAAGTCGGGTCGACGGTCTGATAGAGCAGAAGAGCATCCTGACTACCCAAATCCAGCAGCAGCGCGAACTCAACTCCAAATCCGATGCGGAACGTGATGCGCACATTGGTGATCTGACCGAGCAGCTGGCCCATATGCGCAAGGAACTTGAAACATCCCAGCGTGAGGGCAAGGCCGCCCAGGACGAACTAGCCGTGTTGATGGAGCAGCTCGATGGCATGCGCACCAACGGCTCTACCCAAGAAGAGGCGAAGGCTGCCCTGGTGCAAGCTGAAGGAGAAGTCGCTCGCTTGCACAGCGTTGTGGATTCGTTGCAAAACGAGGTTGACATCCGCGCGCAAGAGGCCATGGAGGCCCGCGAGCGTGCAGACCAGGGATCCGCTCAGCTAGAAGCCAGTCTTAAGCAATCTCGCGAAGAGGCAGATGTCCGTGTGCAGGAAGCTGTGGCAGAGGCTGTTCAGGAGGCCATTGATCGCCGTGTGCAGGTGGAGAATCAACTCGCAGCAACCGAAGTACAACGTGCAGAGATGGAGGCTCAGCTTGCACACGCCGAGGAACGTCGTGCTCAAGTCGAGGCCCAGATTGCACAGGTGGAAGAGCGTCGCATCGAGGTCGAAGAACGATTTGTCGAGGTTGAAGCCCAGATTGCAGATGTTGAAGAGCGACGCATTGAGGCCGAAGAACGCTGTGTTGAGATCGAGACTCATATTTCGCAGGTTGATAAGCGCCGTATGGAAGCTGAAGAGCGTTGTGCCGACGTCGAATCCGAGATGGAACGGGCTGAAGAGCATCGTATCGAGGCTGAAGAGCGCTGCGTTGAGCTCGAAGGTCAGCTTATGGAGGCCGAGAAGCGTCATGCTGAGGCTCGCCGCAACATGACACAGGCCGATGAACAGGAAGCCTTAGCAGAGCGACTTGCCGAAGCTGAAGAAAAGCGAGCCGAAGCTGAACACCAGCTTTCACAGGTTGAAGAACTACGTGCCCAGGCTGAGGCGAATGCGGAGCGTGCTCATAATGAGATGACTGATCTTGAAGGCGAAGTCGTGCGAATCACAACCGAGCTTACAATGGTCAAGGCAGAGCTGGACGGTGCTTACGGCACCCGGGCTCAGCGAGCTGCGGAGGTCGCTCTCAACCCCGAAATCCAAAAGGAGATTGATGCCCTTAATACACGCAATATTGAGTTGGCAGAGGAGTTGGCAGAGCTTCGGGGCAAGCAAGGTGGTGGTGACATCCAGAAACGCGCCGATACCCTCGAGAAGGAGCTCCGGGAGACACTAGACGACTACGAGGCCATGACCAAGGCCAGTATCGAGTTTGAAAAGGAGCGCGAGCGGTTTGAAGGTGTCATTGATAGCCTCCGGGATCGCTGCGAGGCGTTAGAGACCCAACTCAGCGAGGAGCGCATCAGCTGGATGAACCTGAGCAGCCCAACAACAATGGGCCGCGACCCTACCATGGAGACTACCTCCACGATGGTTCTGAAGAACGAATTCAAGAAGATGATGCGCGACACTCGCAACGAAAACATGAAGATTTTGAAAGTTAGTTTTTCCTTTTTCTGTCTATGGACTTCCATCGATGCTAACATCATAAATTCAGGCGGAACAAGAGGAGCGGCGCAGAATCGAAGGGTTGTTGCGAGCCCTAAGGAAGGAGCACGCTCAGGTGACGGGCAAACCCATGCCCAGTCCTGTTGGAACCCCATTATGATGATGATTATGTTCTACGTTTTCGGATTTGGTTCTTATAAAGACTGTACATATAGACTTTCCTTGTATAATATTGCATGAACATCCCGCGGCAAGCGCGACGGCGTTGTCACCTACTCTTATCCTTTCCGCATAAAGAGTCTACCCTCATGTACCCTCTGCCCGGCCTCGATTGCCCAGGGCCCTTATTCCCTTCATTATGTCGTCTGTCCAGCATGTCCAACGGACTAGTCCACCTTATCGCGCCCCACGTCCTAGATACTACAGCAGACAAACCAACATCCAACCTTCCCGAGACTCAACCATCCCACCACTCTCACAAGAGAAGTCCGACTCCTCCGAGCCTTTCTATAGCGATGAAAAATCTATCTTTGATGCAGTTCGGGTCTCCACACCCAATGAGGATCCCTGTCTATTCGAAAATTCCTACGTCACGGAAAGAGGGCTGGCAGCTAATATGGCCAGGCTCATTCCACCAGGATCACAAGGATCCTCTCGGGATGGCCACTCTTCAGCACAGCATCGCCGTCTCTTCAAATCACGACAGCGAGCAGACCAACTCGGGTGGCGGAACCATCTCTTCTCTGACAATGGGTCGTATCATACATCGCAACTGGGTCCAAGCCCTTTGAACGAAGCGAATTATATACCCGCATCTGCTGGGTATCAGCACCGCAAAGCTATCTCACTCGACGCAGTGGATGGTCACGGTCCTGCTAGTCTCCGGAAACATCCCTGTTGGCCTGGATCAGGCATGCCAACAGCTGTGAGGACTGTTCAACCAACATACCCTCCACCGGAAAGATCACCCACACCTCCTGGTCTCCCCTCATTCAACACCCCAGAAGCCGTGTACTGCTCTGCCCAGTTCCTCGTTGGGCATAACGGACCACGGGGTCTGCCATCTAATCGCCCACACGGAGTACCAGCCGCGGGCCGACGCTCCAGCTCATATGGCGATGCATTCCGAAGATTCCTGGGCTTACAATCTACTGTCGAAACCGATCCAGTCGTTTCTGGTAGTATCGGTATTGGACGAGCACCAGACGGAACTACCGTTCAAGGCAGGTTTCCACAACGACAGAGTGGCCACGGTACGAATCTAGCAAGACAACTTGAGGATCACCCATTCCACCAGAATACTCTTCGGGTCGCTCCTACCTCTCAACCTAGTCCCGATTTAATTCGGGTTAGGATAGAAGCAGATCCCAGTACGCCAAAATATTATCCTGATTCTCAACCACGAAAGAAAAAAGTGCGCATAATGGGCTTGGGTGTCTTCGGGCGAACGTCTATTCCAGCCTCTGTCCCCGTCCAAAGAGCACAGCAAGAACCTCTGCCTGGCCCGATATCTCCTCTGCAATTACCACAACCGCGATACGATCTTATTCGAACACCAAGTGATCGTCGCTCAGATAATGAAGTTCTCGGTGCGGGGACGTATACTGTTTGTGATGTTTTAGCTTGGCTTCCGATCCAGTTGTACCTCTGCTGCTGTGTTAGTGGTTCTTCTATCGAGGACAGTGATGATCTTGAGATTATCAATTCTAGGGAGACTTATGCGACGGCAAGAAGTCGGCTTTCAGGTGTGGAGACGGATGGGAATAGGGTTGGGCCTTCATGATTCTGAACTTGTATGTTCATGCCTATTTGGCCTATTCGCGGTTTTCCGCTTGGTCGTTTCCTCATTGACAACTTCCGAGATACTGGTCTTTTCTTTCTTTATCTGGTCGAGTTCTATTCGACTGGCGCTCTCCTGTGCAAAATTCTCATTTTTACCTGAGGCTCCGAGTCTCCGAGGTCCAAGGCTTCCGATCCAGTGTTCCGTGAAGAAAGATACGATGCTCGTTCGGATTCTATACTTCAATGCAATGATGGACTAAGCTTATTTGAACCTAAACCAATAAATGTCTGGCTTTTTCATCAAACGGAGACTAGTTAAAAATAGAAAATCTATCCTTGTGTAGGATAAAAGTTAATTGAATACCAAAAACCTCGTGAGAGTCCATGAATTTCATCTAAATGCTATGCCAAGATGCTGAACAGCGACACGAAGAAAAACGATCACAGAGCTCGTCATGCCAGGGACCTCCAATCCCAAGGAGGAACAAAAAAAAATAGTGAAGGGTCATGTGAAGAACAGTTTCCACGCAGAAGATGAAAGGGCAGGAATATGAGTTGTTCTTCAAGGCCTCATGAAGAGGGGGTAATAAAAGGGGCTTAGAATGCAATTCGAAAATTGGAAATTAGGTAGAAGAAGAAGGGTGAATAGAAGAAAGACCAATGAAGGCCAGGAAAGGAAGAAGTTTGGGATAAGAATGCATGCAAAGCAAAGATCAAGTCATCGGTTTCAGCGCATGGTGCACCTATTCGTACTATTGTGCTCAGCCCTAATCAACTGGCATGGCGAATAGAGTCCTCTGTGATCTGTAGCAGAGGTAGATGTGAGGGGGAAGGAATAAGGCATTTTATAGGCTCTCAAAAAATTGGCATGCTTCGACGATCTCTTCGTCATCGTTGCAAAAGTCCCAGCCTACGATTCGCGGATCCACGCTGGCACAAATTATTTTGTGCGCGTCGAACTGGACTTTAAATACCCTCGAGGTCGGTGGATTTGGCTGAAGTGGTCGGTGTGGGTGTGGATGGTGGTGATGGTGGTGGTGGGCCATCAATTGTTGAATTGCTTGCGGGTTGGGTTGGGGTGGCGTATTTGCCTGAGCTGGGAGTTGAGGCTGTGGAGCTGCACCATCTTGCTGTGCGGGGCCGGCGGGGAAGGCTTCCGTAGCGGGAGGAGCAGCGTTCATATCTTCAATTTCTGGAGTAGATGTGGCAGTGCTCTGTGTGGGCGCAGGAGCAGGGGCCTGAGCTGGACCTGGAGTTTGGGCAGTAGGTAAAGCCATCAAGGTCTCTGCTGCTTGTAGTTGCTGAGCCTGCGCCGAAACAGCTGCTCGTGCTGCGGGTGTCAGGGTGGCACGAGTAGCGTTGGCCGCTGCATCAGCTTGACGCAATTCATGCTTTCTGGACCAGGTACCGTCTCTGTTTTTGTGCCAGATGAAAATATGTTCATCATAGGAGCCGGAGACGATGCGTCCCCAACTACTACCTCCGCCATTTGGAGGAATCTTTGCACCAATAGCAGAGATGTCCCGGGGATCTCGAGATCCCGCTGTATTTGATGTGTAACCGGTACGCCGTAGGTCTCTTGGTCCCATGTCAACACCATCACCTTCTTGCTGTGCTCTCCAGAATGCGTTTTCAACTTCCAATGCCTCTTGTCTCAGCGTCTCGTCGGCTCCTGGGGGATCTCCGAATCCTGCCTGGACTGTACGAACAAGATTTTCATGCCCTTTAAGACAGGCGACCTGAGCCCCGGAAATGTAATCATAAATTCGTACCGTGTTGTCATTACTGCCGCTAATGATCCGTCGGCCATCGGACTGCACACAAGCAATGCCTTTCTCATGTCCCATGAGAGTCTTCAAGCAAGCACCATTACGGACGTTCCACACTTTGATCATACGATCCCCTGAGGCTGTGATAATCTCGTCGCCTTGAAGCTGCATGGCATTTACCGCTGCGCCGTGCCCTTCGACGATCATGAGAAGTGAGTAAGGCTCCAATGGCTTGATACGCCCATTGGCCAAGCTTGCTTCTAAAAGGCTCGGTGCCATTTCATTGAGATCAATGATGTAGGAAGGATAACTGGCACCGCCACCTTTGCAGACACGGGGATAGTTTTCATCTGTCACAGATAGCTCTCGACGATTCCATACTTTAACTGTTCGGTCTTTGGAACAGGTCACAAGGTATCGGCGATCAAATTTGAGGTTCAAGACTGAATCAGCGTGCGCACTTGGAATTTGATGGATCTTTTGACCGGTAGAGAACTTCCATGCAATCACAGAACGGTCACTGCTTCCGGAAATAATGATATCCTCGTCGGGGCTTGGGTCAAACTGCAGGCATAGTACAGACTTTGCATGTCCAACTAGTGGCCGATGCCATAATCGTTTGGTCTCTAGATCCCAAACGCGCACGGTTCTGTCCCGGCTTCCGCTGACCAGCCACTTTCCTTGAAATTGAATGGCATAAACACATTCTCGATGGGCCTCTTCTGGGTGTGAAGGGTGAGGTAGCTGGAAATTTTTGAAACGACCTTGATGCCAGTTTTCTTCAAGGCGCCGGCGTTGCTTGTACAAGTGTACCCAGTTGATCTTAGCAGTTCCGTTCGGGCGTCGAATGAGAATCGATGATTTGAGTGGTGGCTGGAGCATGGAAGGAATCTGAGGAAATGATGTAGGTTGTACAAGATCGATTTCGTTGGCTGGTATAGGTACGCTCCCGTTCGCGTCTGCCATATGATGATCTCCCTCGCTGTCTGCTTCGGCATGCAGATGGCCGTTGGTCTCTACCGCTCCTGGGCCTGCAGTGACACGCGACGTAAGCCATGATTGTGGTACGCGCTTCTTTTGTTTCGGTTCACCGAGGTCTGATTCTGAGTGTCTTGGGCGTGATTTGCGGATTTGTGGAGAAATTGGTTCAGAGTGTTCTTGCTCATAGTTATAAATCGCGCGCGAGTTTGCTCGCCAACCTTCATTTATATACAACACTCTCCATAGACCAGAATCGAGGATACGGTTGCGCCATGAACGAGACGCAAGCGTGAGGTTCAAGAGGGTATGAGGATCGAGGTAGGAAAAGATCTGGAATGTCAATTCGGGGGGTAGCTTAACAACGGGGTCCATGTGAAGTAGTGGATGGACGCGCTCTACCACCCCGGAAAGCGTGGGTGTCGAGAGCGAGCGAAGTAGGCTGTATGCAAGTTCTGTGGTTGAGGGCTGCATGAGCGGGCGGAGAAGACAAAGGAGGTTGGGGGAGGGGGGTTGGAAACCGCCACCTAAAAGACATGAGAGGGATCACTTACCAGCTCTATCAGACTCGCTTTGGGCAAGCACCCAATCTGGAAGCATCATGACATTGTCCGTCGCGGACTCTTTATCTGCCTGGCTCCGGGTCTCATCTGAGTAGCCTTCATCTACCTTGAACGATGGGGAAAGTGATTGTGTAGGGTACCCCGGAAAGCTGGTGTTCTGTAGGTGGATTGTGGGGTGAGCAGGGGCGTCTGTCGCTTGTTCCCCCTCCATGGATGCGATATAAGGTCACGTTCTGGATCGGGTGCGTAAGAGTATGGTTTCCGGTAGACCAGAGAGGCGTTAGGATGTGAGTTTTCGCTCAGCGATGCAGTCCTCGTGCTGGGACTGGTCGCACCAGCTAAAAAAGAAACCACAAGCCTCCTTTGACGCGATATCTCAAGGTTTCGCAGAGGGATGATCCCTCTTACGCAGAGGAGCGGTTGAATGGGAGATGGAGACTCGGGCTCCGTGCTGTATGTCACGTCACGGAGGTGCGGGATCCACTCCAAGAAAGTGATAGATCGGGTGGAGAGCAATCAACACATCAGAAGTACGAACCACAAACCATGAACTAAATCAAGGGACAATAACAAAAGGATGAAAGAAAAAACCGAGCCCTGGTTCTGTTGATAAGAATGAACCTAGGATCGACAAACATTGTTCATGCTTTGACTGGAATGGCTCATTTCAAACATAAGTCACGTGGAACCTTGGCTGAAGTATGGACTGCAATGATTAACTAGTAGAACTGATAGGTAACATATCATATGCCATATGGCAATGATGTACATTAGGGTCTAGAGCATGTCATCTAACTAAGCAGCTACTCGCCCCTCATATCCATGCAAAAGCAAAATGGCATTGTCTATGAACATCTGTATAGGGGGGTCACAATCACATACCTCTCCACAATGGGGCACTAAGGGTAGGTGCCCAATATATATGGCTTTTTTTCCACTCAACCTTATACATATTGGCTGAGACAAATAGTTTAGAAGCTAGACCAATCCTCGAGCCAGTCTATATCTAGACTAGAACTATAAAATAGATGAGACCATTGTGAAGAGTCCAACGTCTCAGGTTGAGACTCGTGCCCCTCTCCACATCCCACCGCCCGATGGAACACACGCTAAACCGTTTCGGGTAACGAACAGCCCTCTCCTTCCGCTCCCTCCTCTCCTTTCCCTTCATCCCATTCATCGCTGCCCCTCTATCTTGTGTCTTCTGGCCTCGATTCAGGTACCTAGGGTAGTTACTAATCTCCTTTCTCGGAAGTTGACTCTTCCTTCCTCCCCCCTTCTCTGCTCTCAAAGTCCTAGCGACCAGCAGTCTTCTCGACAGGGGGTTTTGAAAACCGCTCTTTATTACGAAAAGTCGGCCTTCGTCTGCCCGGCTGCAGCGTTTACTTTCGATTCGGAGGAATTCAGAAAAGACTCGCGTCCCCATAGATTGGGCTACGCTGACGTTGGAAGGAATACCGGTCTCCTATCCTTTTTTGATTTGTCACCGCCCCTCGGAGGAAAGTGGCGGCGCGTCAGATTCTCGGTTGATATATATCCTTGTGCTGTCTCAGCGGGCTTGCCCCAGACTATATATATACCTCAGCGACAACGCCACTCGTGGTCACACCCCGGTGGCACCTTCATCAGTCCTCGAAATTCGACCGATCGTTCTACCTTTTCTTTGCGCCGTGCGGTGTCGACCTTCCCTTGAATTACCTTTGTCGCGGAAACATTCCATGATCGGCATCCCGCATTCGACGCTCGTCGCTCTCCCCGATTATCGATACACATCCCCGGTCTGCTGTGCGGATTTAAACTGAGCCTGGCTGGCCTGACTCACACAACTGGTCGAGGCACCTGGATATGATCGAAACCGCCACCATGAGCGGTATTCCGGTCGCCGAGGACAACATCATCAACAGGCGTGGTGGTGAATCAATTTACCAGAGCTGCGTCAACCTTAAGAGGCGGCTCTGGGAGGTACCCACCTTTGAACCCTACCTGGAAAAGATGGATGAAGAAGACCGTGAGCGCGGAAACACCGACCCCGTGGCTTCATTGTGGAGCTTTCTTCGAGACGGTTATCCCCTTTTGAGTCTTTACAATGCATCCGCGCCAGAGGAGCCGTTAGTTGTTGATCCGGCCAAAGTGCCGGAAGCGAAGCGGCCTAAAGCTGCTACTTTCAAGTTCCTGCAGGCATGTTTACAAGAACTAGCATTCCCCCAGCAGGATTGCTTCCTAATTACCGATCTTTATGGCGAAAGCACGACGGGATTTATCAAAGTGATCAAGATGGTCAATCGCGTGGTGGATATCCTCGAAATTCAGGGTCAACTGAAAAGCCCGTCCGAAGTGACAGATGCGCCGAATGCAAAAGAAGCCGTCAAACTCACTAAGCGGGAGCATATCCTTAAGGAGCTTTTGGAAACTGAGCGCGACTATGTTCACCATTTGCAGAACCTCCAGGCGCTCAAGAAGGAATTGGAGGAGACTGGTGCTCTGACAGGTGACGCAAGTCACCAGATTTTCCTGAACCTGAACAATTTGCTTGACTTTGCCCAGCGTTTCTTGATTCGGATGGAGCAGCACTATGCCCTGCCCGAGGAAAGCCAAAACTGGGGTCTTCTCTTCTCGTCGCATGAGGATGCCTTCCGACAGTATGAACCATTTATTGCCAACCAAATGCGCTGCGACGAGGTTTGTATGCAGGAGTGGGATAAAATCAAGAATGCGCCACGTCATGTAGACCTTCAGCAAATGGTTGCTCAGCCTAAAACCTTGAACGGATTCTTTGTCAAGCCTTTCCAGCGTTTGACCAGATACCCACTTATGCTATCGGTAAGTTGTTTTGTTTCTTGTATAGTATCTTTTATTCGACTAACATTGTGTCAATCTCTCTAGGAGCTTCGCAAGCAATTGGAAGACGAACAACTCCAGGCTGATATCACAGCTGCCATTGATTCCATCCAGGTCACCCTTGATTCGGCAAACGAAGCTATCCACAAGGAACACTTGGTCACAGCAGTGGTAGATTTGTCCGAGCGGGTTGATGATTGGAAGGCTTTGAAGATGGATTCATTTGGTGAATTGCTTCGATTCGGTACCTTCTCGGTGGTCAAAGGCGACAGTGGCAAGGACAGCGAGAGAGAGGTATGTACCATGACTTTCCTTTAGCACATATGCCACCCGATGGGTTTCTATGCGACATTGCGAGCATTCTTTGCTGACGCCTCTTGGCAGTATCATATTTTCTTGTTCGAGCGCATCCTTCTATGCTGCAAAGATATAAACCCGAACAAGCAGAAGACTAAGCTTATGATGAACAAAGACAAGCCAGCTCTTACAGCTAAAGGAAAAGCTCGTCTCCAATTGAAGGGTCGAATTTACATGGCCAATGTCACTGACATTGTCTGCCTTCAAAAGCCTGGTGAGTATTTTTTTTTTTTACGGCATACAGCTGAAATCCTTCTGACATTCCATTTTTAGGCCTTTACCGCATTCAAATTTTCTGGAAGGGCGATCCAGGCGTGGTGGACAACTTCATCATTCGTTACGTCAATGAGGATACTATGCGTAGTTGGTACAAGGACATCGATACCCAAAGGGCCATTCAATCAGAGCGACGCACTATGCGGAATACAGGCACCTCTGACAGCGAGTTTACCTATCTGGAGGGCATGACAAACATACCGAACCCATACCAGGAGTACGAGGTCGACGATGTGTCCAAAGATCCGTCATACTACTCTGAGTTCCCCATGAGCCGGAATGCGTCAAGTACTAGCTTGAGAACTCGGTCTGCCACCGGCGGTAGTACTGGTTCGGTCCCCCACGTGAATGGTCGGCCTCGATATGCCGGCACTGATCCGACACTTTCTGTCCATACCCAGTTCTCGGGTGCTGGCAACATGTCTCCTGGTGATCGGAACATGAGCTCATACTTTTCACCCGCAGAGACACCATCCACACGTTCTAGCTCCCAATCAACCGGATTCTCGTTCGGTCGTCAAAATACCAATTCTATCTCTGCATCCTCCGTCTGGAACGAAGAAAACAACCGCTATACCGCGCCAGCATTGTCTCGGGCAACCTCGAGGGACGGCAGCACGCCTACAGGTTTCTACCCCCCTCCACAGCCCAATGGGCGGGGCAATCAGCGCCCATCTCTGCCGCCTCTTTCCGGACCGCAAGTGGCTGCCGCTGCCAACGGGAATGCGCAGCGTATGCGCTCCGCTAGTAGTCCTGATATTCACCACCACAACAATATGCCACCCGAGTCACGTCGATACATGGGAGCCCACACAATGCAGACAGTTGATAATGTCCCTGTGCCACCAATTCCTGCACACATGGCTAACATGAAGGCCCCGGTCAACCGAAGCCAGAACAACTCTCCCACCAACAGTCAACTCCCAATGCGTTCGCAACCGCATCATGTTCACCCAACACATTTCACCGAGCCGGAGTATAATGAATCCTACAACTCGGGGCTGGTCTCCGAACAAGCCACGTCTCCCTTGAGTCAAGAGCCCGACGGGGATCCGTTTATG
Organism: Penicillium sp. 91 TS-2023; assembly: GCA_030710325.1. NCBI lineage: Eukaryota > Fungi > Ascomycota > Eurotiomycetes > Eurotiales > Aspergillaceae > Penicillium > Penicillium sp. 91 TS-2023. The sequence goes on along the minus strand of JARWGP010000021.1, from coordinate 4,138,519 downwards.
CCTACCCAACTCAAGGCCAAGGTCAACTTCGACGACAATTATGTCACACTGGTCATTGCAACCAATATTCTGTTCCGGTCATTGACGGATCGTGTGGATGCCAAGCTGGCTCGGTTTACAAATCGATCCATAGGCAATAAAACCGTTCGCCTACGTTACCGTGATGAGGATGGAGATTTTGTCACCATTGACAGTGACGAGGCGGTTCAGCTTGCCTTCATGGAATGGCGTGAGCAGCACCGGGACATGCTGGCGAAGGGCTTGGTTGGTGAGATCCAGCTGTACTGTCAAGTGGTTGACTAGATACCTGCGCTTTCCATGATACCCATCTCCTTTCTCCCGTGTCGCATTTGCCTTCCTCTTTCTCTCCGGTGACGTCCACAAATGATCGATCTTCTCCATCAACATCATTGTATCACCATGGCGCTTATTCTCCATTTTCTCCCTCCTTCCCCCTTGTTTGTTCCCTAACTGGATTGGTTTGGGTCTGTTGAGCAGCCACTCTTGGAGAGATGACCCCATCCTTTCCGTTTCTCTGTCTTCGTTTGTCTCCTTGAGCGAGCCAAGTTGCCCGTGGCACTCGACGGGAGCTGCATAATGATTTCCATCATGGCACGAACGGTGTTGGAAGCATGTGGCCGGCCTTTGTTGTTAGAGATTCCTACTATATCCCCTATTTTCATGTCCCGTTGACCCCGGATTTCCGTGGCGGGAGTGCACGAATGTTTCTTGATCTACTACCCGTTTTCCGAACGTCCATGAACGTATGAAGTGCCTTACATGATGTATGCATACTTTGATAAGCTTTGGTATCTGTATTTTTTGGGAAGACCTGCATGCGGCAGGGTTCCAGCGATTTGGAAATCTATGATTTTTGATCTTCAGTTTTGATCTCGTCTACGAAGTATAAGAACGATTACGGTCCCCGGTGGCGTCATGCCGATCGGGATGCCGGTTTCTTCGGCATCACTCTTGGCAGCTATTTAGTTAGTACCTGGTCTCGACATGAAAGCACCCAGGTCCCTACCTACTTAGTACTGGACACCTACCAGCTAAGTACTAAGCACCCATGTATTAGTACCTAGTGCTCCTAGGGATATCTACATATATGATATCCCTACTACACCTAAAACGGGATTTCTGAAAATGTCATGGCCAGGGAGTGTTGAATCGGTAGTCATAGTTCATGTACTCCGTACAGATCCCCCCCATATTCCTCTAGTGAAGAAGTTTCCGGTGGAGAACTTTCCTGTATGCGCAAGCACATGAGCAGATAGGACGTATGGGGTAAAAATGCATAAACAATCCAAGGTCCAAGTAGAATGCGGCATTTTAAATATAAATTTTTGGTGCCCGACAGCATTCAACCCATTCAAGCACGGTTGTTTTGCGGGAATTCGGCAGTAGTACCAGTCGGTGGTTTCGTCGAATCGTGGTCCAGGATTCGCAATCCCAAGTCGTCGGTGTGTATAGTGGGAACCCAAATAAGCTTCCCCCTCTTTTGTCATTTCTCTCTTCTTGACACTTCTCCCTACAATCTCATATAAAAGGTCGGGTTTACGCCTCTTTTGATTGGGTTACGTCACATTGACTGTTTAGTCCTGCAGAGCAAATCAAACAAAGCCACTAAGTTACGCCAAGAATGTCATTCTCCGGCCGCCGTGTGAGCATCCTGCGCCCTTCGAGCGACCGCCGCTCCAGCAAGGGGCTCTCCGATAACGGTAGGTCATTAGTACCAGAAAAAGCGACCCAAGGTTTATCGGTCCTAATTTTGGGTTTCTGCTAGAGTTACGGTCCGAGACTCATCGTCAGTTCCGAACCGCCCACGAAGGTCACCGTCCCCACGCTGGTCTCGACGCCTCCCGTGCCTCGACCGGTGTTGTCTGGTGTACAGAGCGTGCTACCGAGCATGGCTTCGCAGAGGACCCCGCCAGCTGGGCCAACCTAGGCCAGGGTGCCCCCGAGGCTGATGACGAGATCGAGGGAAGCTTCCCCCGCCCGACGTCGATCCCCATCACCTCCGCCGCTCGGGAATACGGCCCGACCGCCGGTATCAAGCCGTTGCGTGCGGCCGTGGCCCGTCTGTACAACGAGCACTACCGTCAAGGAAAGGAGAGCCAGTACACCTGGGAGAATGTCTGCATTGTGCCGGGTGGTCGTGCGGGACTGATCCGTATCGCTGCCATCCTTGGTAACTCGTACCTGTCTTTCCCCATTCCCGATTACTCAGCGTACTCGGAGATGCTGAGTCTGTTCAAGAACGTAAGTATTTAGGTATTGCGTTAGAAGCCAGGAATTGTGCCTCTGCTGACGAATGTTGGGTCACAGATCGCTCCCATTCCCATGCCGCTGTCTCAAGAGGACCACTACCACATCCACCCCAACAAGATTGCCGAGGAAATCGCCCGTGGTACTCAGGTGATCTTGACATCGAACCCTCGTAACCCGACAGGTCACTTTGTCTCGCACAATGAGCTGGCTGAGATCCAGGATATCTGCCGTGACCGCGCCACTCTCATCCTGGATGAGTTCTACGGTGGCTACAACTACACCACCGACTGCGACGGTTCCACGATCAGTGGTGCCGAGAACGTTGTTGACGTGAACAAGGATGGTACGTTCTGACAACCGCTAACATTGCCCTTGATATCCTTATAACTAACCTTTTTCATATAGACGTTCTGTTGATCGATGGACTCACCAAGCGTTTCCGTCTCCCCGGCTGGCGTATCGCCTGGATTGTCGGCCCCAAGGACTTCGTCACTGCCCTGGGCTCTGCTGGTTCCTACTTGGACGGTGGTGCCAATGCCCCCTTCCAAGAAGCCGCCATTCCCATGCTGGAGCCTTCCCTCGTCCGCACTGAGATGAAGGCACTGCAGGCCCACTTCCGTGAGAAGCGTGACTTCGTCATGAAGCGCCTGTACGACATCGGTTTCCGTATCCAGGACGTGCCGCAAGCCACCTTCTACATCTGGCTCGACCTGACCTCGCTCGACCCCCCGCTGCCCAAGGAGGCCAACATCTCCGACGGTCTGAACTTCTTCAACGCCCTTCTGACTGAGAAGGTCATTGTTGTGCCCGGTATCTTCTTCGACCTGAACCCTGCCAAGCGTCGTGATCTGTTCGACAGCCCTTGCCACCACTTTGTGCGTCTGAGCTACGGACCTAAGATGGATGTTCTTGTGAAGGGTCTGGATGGTATCGAGCGTGTGATTAAGCGTGCCCGGGAGATGGCACCGAAGTGGGAGGATGAGGTTGCTGTTTCTGATGATTAGATATCTTTGTTTGACTCCCATGGGAGCCATATATGACTCCAATGAGGGCTGGCTGCGGTGATATAGATTGCACTTCGCCGGTTCATGATGATATGCTCATTTTGGATTGTCTATGCAGCGAAGAATTTAGAGCGAAATATACCTACTTTTGGTGTGGATATTAGAGTTGCCTTCGTTTGTACTTGAACCTTGGAACTGAGTTGATACCAATTGATTAGTCAGCTTGTAGACAAGCAAGCAGTTCATGGACTCTAAGGTTTGGATATGCAGAGTATTATCGTGAAGTACTACTGGCAATCCACGGTTAATCTGATGTCTGCTACCTAGGACCTACCCATATAGATCCTCTTATCTGCAACGCCTACGACCACACGGCCTAGCCCTGAGATATTGCATTAAAGCGCCTGTACAGAGTGGTATGTATGTAATACCCGTAATACCCGTAATACCGGACACATCCCAAAAGAGGCAGATTGTTTTACAGAAACCAGTGAGAATCAACGGATGATTTGCAACCAAGCACATAACTGGCCAGTCGACTACCTGGCCGTCCAATAACCAACTGTGAAGCCCGCATTTCGTCTAGATTTACCCAAAACAGTTAGATCGTCCCGGGGCGCCAAGCAAGTGGAGCTAAACCAAATTACCCGCCGGACCAAACCGTGAAATAAAGCCATAATAGGAATATGCCCTTTCGGTTTCGTGGTTGAATCGAATCAAGGGCTTCATTTGGCTTCTCAGAATCTTCCAGCATCCACATTTGCCGACGAGACTCGACATGGAATCTCTAGCCGGTCGCCTGTTATGCATGTCGATTCAAGGATCCCCACTGCGGACTCAACAACCCAAGTAGGATAAGACTCAACAACTTCGATTTCTAGACTACTGCAGGCTACTGTGGCTAGTCCCTTAGTATACTAAATAACGCCCGTAGCTAACCTAGCTACGACGGCATGGATTGTGACGGACATGGATGTGAGGAGACGATCACCTCGAATGGATGTGCTCAAGTTCCCCCAACGGGCGGAAAGCGTTTATCCAAGGACCAGAACCAAGAAATCATGGATCCATTACTATTTGCTGTTGCTGATTGGAGTACTGTATACCTACAGTATTACTGTAAAGAGATCGATGCCATGTGGGATGAGCCGCACCTGGAGTATTCCCCGTTCTCGATCTGGCCTATATCTGAGCCAGGTGTTTGCTCTCTTCCACTTGCCTCGGACTGATTCCTGATCCAATAGAGTTCCAGAGATATGTTTGGGTTCGGCCTGAGCCGTGCACCGTCGCTCCAGGGCTACCAACTGGGGACATCAGCTCGGTTCCAATCGGTTGTCGATCGCTCGTATCCCCCCCCAGAAACGAGGTTTCGGCTTAATGAGGCAACGATGTGACCCCAATTTGCGGTTCTGGAACTGTGGAGCTGTCTCTGGCCTTGACTTTCCATCGAGAAATGAAGGATACTGCCCCAAATGGAAGGCCCGCTGACTGGGCCCTGAGGAAAGCTTGTTTCTGCTTTGGTCTGCTGCTGTCCCCTTCGCACGGCGTACTCCGGGGGGTTCAGCGTTGACTTCTCACTAGTGCTGGTTGGGAGTGGGGGTTGCAGATCTAGACTTGCGTTCCCCTGGTCCCGTGTTCCCCCTTTTTTCCTTTTTCTTCTCTTTTCTTCTCCTTTTCTTTCGTTTGTTTTCTTTTTGGCAGCTTTGCAGGTTTGCACGCGGGATTCTGTGTGGGATGGACGAGCAGCTTACATAATCTCAAACCGAGATTCCGGTAATACACAAAGACATTTACAATACGGTTCCAGGTACCGGGAACGCAGGTTGGTCCCGTCGAACTAGCGGACCCGCTCCGGGAACGGCCTCAGTATTACAAATACCAGGCCCAAGCTCCTTATAAATCCAAAGCTTGGGATTGGTACTCCATAATTCTTTAGATCAATAGATCGTGTTCTCCTTACAGATCCTCGAATGGCCCTGATCGGGTCCCCCTTTAGCGCCATGCGTGCTGCACATCGGTATGCTTCCATTGTCGTGTGACGCTAATTCCTTGTTTCTAGCAAACTGATCAAAGACCGCTGCTGTTCTGCAGTGTACGGACACGTATCTCCTTTGTCTTACATAGCAATCTCAACGAAATCACCAGTTCTCCACCGCCCCGCAGCGCGCCAACACAAGCGAACAAGTAGCCCTCGGCGTCTAGAACCTCCAAGTCCGATACGACATAGCATGGAGTGTCGTCATTCCCGGCTCTGTGTTTCATTACACAGCAGGGGCCAAGGGACTATTCCTCTTTGGGCAAAAGCTCCACCATTCCCTGAGAGGAAAATTACTGCGAAGGATCCCGCAGATCGGAATACCGAGTACACAGTGGCTGACATGACATGTTTTGACAGATCCACTTGAAACATGGCATCCATGGATTTAAGGGAACAGATACACAGGTTCGAGATATATTTTTTATATTGGATCAAGAAGAAGAATGAAAAGAAAATAAAACCATCGGGAACCCCCGATCAAATAAAAAAAAAAAACCAAGGAATCTTCGAAACCCGACACTGCGGCCACATGCACCTAGAAAACGAGAGACGTTATTTAATCATACTGGAGTGGATTGGAAATCCTGCACTGAAATGACCCATTTCACAGGGGCGAGCGCTAACCTTCAAAGGGCTCCTCGTCTCGCTTCAGTCAACAGTTATGTAGGCTTGGCTTTAGGGCCAGCAAATCATCGCTTCCTCGCCCTCCACCCCCGATCGCCCGAGATCGAGAAACCGCTTGCACGCGATGATTTTCCTGCATTTAGTATGTCGTAGTGGGGTTCTTGGCTTTCTTGGTATATGCGTGTTAGCCGGGTTAGTGCAGAAACGGTGATCCTGTGGCAGGGGGTGAAGTCGTATTGTGTGGATATTTATTTTGAATTTCTAATTTTTTATTTCCTGAACGAGTAATGTATTTCGGACGTTAGGTTCGGCGGGTTTGAGGCATTAATTGCCGCGTTGTTTTTTATGTTCATCCACTCCCCTGTATAGACGGAAAGTTGTACGCGACCGATGTTACGTGTCAGGTCGCAACTTTTCCAGGGGGTCGATCACGATCTCTATAGGGCTAGTTTCTGGTCGTTCTAAGTTGCCTTAATCTACCCATGAAACCGAAATCTTCACTAGCTGAGTCTACGCGTATGAACCTACATATTCAGTCAGGGATCATGCCTTCGCTTACAGACTCATCTGCAAGTGCAATCTTTTGGTTTTTTTTTTTCGCGTTTCTTTTTCGATCCACCCACATTGCTACTCTGCAAGTCGAGTTGTCCTCACCGTATAATGAGAAATTAATTTGTCGTCACCGTATGAAGAAAACCAATCGCAATTAATATGAGATGTACTATACTCTGTCGCAAGATACTCTAATGTGGACCAATGAAATTAGATTAAGAAAAACGATCTTTCGCTACAGGTAGCCGAGCCGATGTTTCGGTACCTAAACCAAGACGATCTTTACCCCAACTCTTCGCCGTCGACACAAAGTTGACCGATATCATAGAACCATCGACGGAACGCAGCTCAGGCCTCTCCGGTAAACGCCCAAATGTGGGGAAAGGAAGCACATCACAACCCCATTCCATTCAGCCTCAAACGGGGCCGTGTACGGTACAAGCAAAAAAAGTAAGGAGCCACGAAATTTGAACGTTCAAAAACCACCCCTTACACCCCCCTTGTCTATGTCGCCTTCCCGAACCAAATCAAATCAATTTTGAGAAAAGTCTCCGGCCAAGGCGTGCGCACCATGCATCCACTTACGTAGTGTCACAGGGGGCGAGAGAAAAACCAGAGCCGCCACATATACCGTCGCGCCGAGTCATCCGGTTCTATCGAATACACTGCATTTAATTTGTGGTTTGGTGCTAGTATTGACTAGCTTCATCATTCTCCAATCCGATGCCCTTGTTCTCATAAGTAGTTTTTGGGTTTCACTTCGCGTATCCCCCCTTGATTTTCTTTGGCCCCCGGTTTCCCGGCCCCCGGATGACCTGTCTGGTCTAGGCTTGGCTTGGCTGGGACTGGATCAGCCTATAGACCCTTGCCCGTTATGGGAGCTATCGGTACAAAGTGAGCTTGCATGTGGTATTGTTTTTTTTTTTTTTTTTTTTTTTCCTTTTTCATTTTCATCCCACGCATCCCACCCCGGTTTAAGCTATCACTGTGGTCTACGCAATTTAGTCGATGTAGGTCATTCCCGCATCCCGTATAGTGAATCTGCAATTAATTAAATTGTGTCGACGTAATAAATAAGCAAACACGATCCATGGATGGGAAACAGGGGTCTACCAGAAAGTTTGGCTTCTCCGCACTTACACTGATATTATCCTGCATCAGATGTTCTCAGGTTCATACTTCCTGTCAAGCTGCGTGTGATCCATCTGTTCGATTGTATTCGGGGCGGAAAATAAACCTAAACCACACCCAATCACATCATCTCTCTATTGTAGACAAGAATAATACGCAAGTATCAACCGCCTTGCATGTAAGAGCTAGTCTATCATCGTAAGCACAAATCACAGTCAGAACAAAGAAGGATCAAATGAACCACCTGTAGACCGCTCTATCACTATCGAGATATCGTCGAGTTTGCGTGGATATAGAAGTCAAAATACGATGAACCGAAGCGACAGGGCATCATAAGCCCCCAAAACCGGATTCCTACATCCCCGCCTCGAATGACAGTTCGACCAGAGTAAGCGGTGACGGACTCGCAGCTCTTGCGGCGTATTCTCCCCAATCGTTATGCATCTACGGAAACCTTCTCGTTGATTTGGCTGTCTCAGCTAACACTGAATTGCAAGGGTTCCCCTCCCAGGATGTTTTTGTGTTTGTGTTGCTCGTTCTTCCACTGTGTTGGGTTTGACGGGGGGGTTTTACTCGCTAATTTGGTTGCCGCTGGACTTAGACTTTTGACGTCTTCGCTTATCCATGTTGGGGGCGCTGTTCGTGTCTCACAAGGTTGGGAGTGCGAGGTTGGTGGCTTGGGATTGTTTTGATGAGGTAATATTGGATTATATGGCTGGACATGGATTTGGAATTGCTTATACCCCTGCTTTTGACGAAGTACTGTAGTTATCAAGCTCATAGGTATACTTCTTAGCGTCTCCTGATTTCTGCTCTGTAGTATTGGTACCTCATTGGAGGAATGTATTGTCGATCTGGGTAATCGTCCGCGCAGTGGCGATCCAGTCAGAGTAATTCGAAATTATTAATCACGATAATTGCCTTCTTCTTTCTCTTCTAGAGCGTTTCCAGTGTTCTTCTTTTTTTCGTCATTATTTATAATCCATCCGTGATGTAACTATAGCGCGAAAAGGGTCCGTATGACAGTCCATTAATAGATTCATCTCGCCGCAATTCTCTGTTCGTATTCGCTCTTTCAAATCACACAAGCCTATCAGGCTGAAGTCAGCGCTTGGCGCCCTTGACCTTGATCTTCTGAGGGGGAAACCGTAAGGCGGAAACCCGCGGAAAAATATCCAGCCTTAACTACAGTAGGTAATAAAATTGAACGGCGACCAGCCGCGAGTCATGCAAACCACGCATTTCTCGGATCGTAGACATGAGGGGGGGACAAGGGGCCATTTGACGAGATTTAGGTTGGATATTTCGTCTACAGTGGCTCATGATAGGATAGTTTCAAAGAGGAATTAGGAGTTGGGAGTAAGGAGTATAGGCAATGGTTTTACGGGTGGAGTATGCCTGGTTATCTTGGTTGGTTCCCTTGGTTGGTTTGATTGGTCTGTTTCCGGGGTTGGCTGCTCCACCTACGTATGTAGTGAATCGAACACTTTCCAGCTCAGCCCTGGGTTATGGAATAATGACAGCGCCAAACTTTGCGACGCGGCCAACCAGGGGCATTCTCATTTAGAGTACCTGCGCTTCTCTAGGTAGTTAGAGTGGCTGCGCTGAAATTTGGTTTCCTGGTTTACGGGAGAAGCGAAAGTCGGTGATTCGGTTCCCTTATCGCGGGGCCCGGGGTACTTGGAGTGTACGGATTTCCATGAAAGCGAATCTATTTCAAATTCACTCGAGTAGAGTTGATAAATAAGATTCTTCGTACCTCGTAGATATAACAATAAAATATTGAAAGAGTCTCAAAACATATCTCATGCCAGGTATCAAAAAGAAATCACGTATTCAAAAGAAGAGGACGAATGAATGGAAAATATAAATGAAAAAAACGCCAATCCTCTTCGTAGACAGAAAAGTCGGGAATTAAAAAAAAAAAACAACATACCAAGAATGAAAAGGGGAATCCATCAGAAGCGCCCAAAAGTAGAGTAGCCTGGTAAACCAACCCACAGAAAACCCAAAACAAAAAGCAAGAATACAACACAGATATGCGAAGTCACCGGGTTCTCGAGGTGAGGGGAATCGGGGATATAGAAAAGTCGTCACGGGCATCAATCGCACAGGATTCTCTCCAAAGGAAAAACTCTACGCCGAGTTTCCTCTTAGCCTACTCCCAGAAAAGCCCAGTCAGTCCCCTCCGGTTGATTCAGAATCCGGGTAGGGGTTTTGTACGGGAAATTTGGATGGTATCCCACCATCATTGGCTGCCCCTCTGGTAGCTGATGGCCCTGGAATGGCGGCTGGTGGTATTCGGGTGGGAGATAGTTCGTGCGCGGGGTTGGGTCATAGCGCTGCTGCATCATTTGCAGATACTGCTGGTGTTGCGGGTGCGGGTGCGCCTGCGGATGGGGGTGCGGTGGCGGCGCTTGCGGTGGAGCATGCGGCATGTTTATTGGTGATGTGACGGGGACATTCTGCGTGACAATCGGATGCGCACCATCGTGGACGGCATGTGGTACCGAGCCCATTTGAACGCTGGGAGGCGAGTAAAACTCGTGATTAGGCGTCGCCGAATTCGGGTAGTAAGGCTGCTGAGCGAGTAGGTACTGGTCATTCGGGTTTGGGATCGAAACCGACACGGGAGGCTGATGCTGATGGTATGAATGCTCCGAGTTCGCATCTTCCGAGGATGGTCGAGTCATGGAGCCTGGAGGGTGAGAGCGATGTTGGTGTTTGGTCAGGGTGGTTTTGCGACAGAAACTACAGAAACACGGTGAGTTTGTTGACGGGAGGTGATGCGGATCCAAAGGTCTTACCTTCGTTCGCAAGTCGGTTCCTGGCAGATATAAGGTCGCTTGCCAGTATGAATTCTTCGGTGACGAGCCAAACTCGAAGACTGTACGAAATATTAGCAAACTGGAAGTCAAGAGCTGAAGCTGGAAGCTGTGTTTATTTACATCTGAGAAGGCCTTCTGGCAACCATCATGGTCACAAACATGCGGCTTTTCGCCTGTATGAGTTCGCGAATGCACGGTCAAGGCACTGCGCTGGATGAAACTCTTATTGCAATCCTTCACCGTGCAATGATATGGCCGCTCATTGGTGTGTATGCGATAATGGCGACAGAGATCAGACTTGCGATTGAAAGACTAGAACATGTTAGTATTGGACGTTTGGCGATGACCCGATAAGTCAGGGGAATAAAATAGAGAAAAAAAAGTGCCAAGCTATGCATATCACATACCTTGCCACAATGCTCCCATGAGCAGTTAAAATCGCGCCCACCGGGAGCCATGTTGTCGATGATCGACTTTCACGGTTGCGGGGGAAGCGGGTCGCGATGCCAGTGGGGAGATAAGGGAAGGGAAAACGGGAGAAGGAGAGAACGTCAAGCGCATGCGACGCGCAAAAAAGGGAATCCGGGATAGTCCTGGTCAAGCCGGATGAATTGAAGCCGGGGTGCTTAGGCGAGCCCGGGGCATAATAGAGCTTTAATATAGAGACTCAGAATGAGGGGTGGGGCGGGGGTGGAAGTGGGTAAAGGGAGTTAAAGGAAAGAGGGGATTAAAAGAAGAAGGGAGGGGACTCATTTACTATGAACCTTCAACAGAGAGAGAGAGAGAGAAGCTGGGAAGGGAAATAACGGCGCGCGGGACCGTACAAGGTGATTTTATTATTCATTTCATAGATGGTATTATTATGTTCGGATTACGGATTATTAGAAATGGGGGGGTTTTTGGGAAAAATGATTTATTACATTTTATTTTACTGATTTTACATTTTTACTTGATTTTCTGGATTTTAATTTGGTTGTGTACATGTACTTCAACTTGTACCTGGGGATCCATACAATGTAGATGTACCCCATACCCATGTATCCCCTCTCTGATTGTAATTCATCTTACGCATTCCAAGGTATCGATTCCTGCTCTGGCTCTCCAGATACCCAGCACATACTCGTGGAAGACCTGGAGGTTTTACCAGGTAACCTGAATACAGGATTCCACCGGGCCCCGCCTGTCAAGGATTGGATTGTAAAAGGGGGTACCACCTGTCGGAACTGTGTAATATATACTAGTTAGAGTACAAGAGGGGCCAAATATTTTTAGCTGCCTCTGCTGATAGGTCCCCTGGCTCTGGCAAAGGTTAGGTTGGCAACCGAACCTAAGTACTTTGAAATTGCGATTGCCTTGGGTAAAAAAAAAGAAAAAGAAAAAAAAGAAAAACCCAGGGAACCCCACTGCCCCTAACACTCAACAAACCCGGTTCCAGGCCTTGCGACCCACTTCGATGGGAAACCCGGATGACAAGAGGGGCTAGCCTAGTCGGGTGCGTGGGGATACGAGGTGGAGTATTACCCGTAATGTATTTCCTTGAGAATAAAGTTGGACAGCCTGAGGTTGATCTGAAACTGCGCCCCCTGATTCGTAATTTCCGACACTTTGGATAGCAATACGGAAACAAAGAACAAAGTCATGGAAAAAAAGAAAAGAATTAAATCAAAATCAAAATCACCAAGTATATCAGTTGACTGGTAAGTATTGGTAAACCAATCACCCTCCGAGGGGAATCGCCATGTACGAGCCCGGTGAACCAGAACAGGGTCTGGATCTGCTTTCCCCAGCTCTTTTGTCCTATGTCTATCGATCCTCTTAACGACTTACAGAAAACCGATGTAGGTCTCCAGAGCTAAGACGAAATTATGTAACTAAATCCAACCAGCATACAGCCTACATGACCCCAAATCTTGGGATGCCTAGAAAATTATGATATCATTGTCTCAGCATCTCGCGATTTTAGAATCAGCCACGCACCTATCAACCTGGGTGGCGCTCTGGATTATCAAAATCAGATGAGGCAAAAACTCCTGCTCTCTAACCGCGCCCGAGCTTCTCCGGGTAGCCTTGGCTCAACACTAATGACGATCGCAAGCAAAAGAAAATGAAAACCTCGTATGCGATATGGTTGACTAGCAGATGCGGAGAGGGGGTCTCGCAAAGTCCGGGACCACTTTCCCCCGTTAATACTCCGCGTTGTACCCCGCTAGAAATGAATACCAAACGGTCGAAATTCGGGAATATTACAGATATCATGTCCAGTGGAGATCGTCTCCAGCAAGGGATGATGGACATGACGCGGCGTTCTGGCTGCCGCTCAACACGGGAAACCTGGTTCGACCCGTATCAGGTCGATGTAAAAATCATACTGAGGCATTTAAGGTTAAAGTGGAATTGCAGTGATTTTTTTCCTCTGTACTTCAATGAGAAAGAAAGGCCCTATCATTATGAAAACGATCATATGCGACGATCTTCCCTCAGACGGGTAATCCGGGGGCAATGAATCATACATAAAAAGAACTCTAAACCCAGGCAATGACTCGAGAATCAAAGGGATCTGGCAGGTTCACAGAATAGCGCTTCCGATCTGCCTAGTTTCCGGCACTAGTAGATGAGTGATTTAGTGTCTGATAGACTTTCGAGGTGCGATGACACTTGCGAGTCCCTTTTCAAACCAAATGGGGTAGAGTAGAGCGAGTCTGCACCGTCTCGACCAGTCAACCCCCATGCTTCCGAATACTTGTTTTTCTCCTTCTATCTTTCGTTAGACAAGGGTCGATCTTTTGCATTTTCTTTTTCGATTGTTTTTGCCGCAAATTTTTTCCCAGGTCAGGCAGAAACATTCCTGCATGGCATGTATCTAGACTTTTTCCTTCTGGCAATTTAATTTCTTATCCATAGACGTGTTGGTGGCGACTCGGGATGATGAATGCGGAAGGTCGCGGGAAATGAAAACATTGCATATTTCACAAGACAGATCGGTTGACCTCGGTTGATCACTATCAACGGTGTAGCCGTTAACGCGAAAAGCGTCGATCTACACTCAAGATGTGCCCCGGGGTCTTTTGGCCATATAGAAGCAGGCCTTTTGCTTCTCAACGTGGGGCTCCACCTGGAATCTGAGGGATCTCCAGGATCTAGAAGCCTATTAGTCCGTAGAAAGCGTCAGGCTACCCAGGGGGGACCGAGTGCCAACCCAAAATCACCAAAGTAATGAAATGACTCCTCCGTGTCGAACTAGGGCACCAAGGGGGCGTTTGGCATTCAGGAGATCGGCAAGCCATGGATCGATATTGATCGTTCTCATCTTTTCTCCTTCTTTTTTTTTGGTTTGCTTTGGCTTCGTCCCAATGTGCCTGTAGCATAACTTCAAGGTTCAGGTGGATATGATCTCCATTGTGATCCTGACTGGTCTTCAGTTATCGACAATTCCATTCACAGCCAATGGCCATTGGAATCATCTACGCGATGCATGTCCACTGGCTATCTGCATCTGTACACAAGCATCGCATTCTCGCCATCTGCCACTCTGCAAATGTTACCTCAATCGGAAACAATCATCCGGATAGCATCAATCTCAGCCATTCATGCAAGCGGGTGGTTCTTGAGTTCATGTCATCTTTCCACAAGGGGGGCACACATACGTACATGCTACATGCATGCTGCAAGAGTTCTCTAAAAAGCCTGATAAATCCAAAAACACGCGACAAGTGGGCCTTTCCCTCCCTTTCCTTTTTTTCTATTTTCCTTTTTCCCCCTTCTTCTGGTACACATGCTAGAACCTTTCGGTTATTTTGCTTTTTGCCCAGACTTTTGGGGGCTTTATTGGCATTCAGACTCGTTACGGCCGAAACTTCCGCCAATGATTGGCCTGGGCTTATACATTGGATCTATCTATACGAGGTAAGGTCTATCAAGTCAAGCAAGACCTGGGTCTTCGATTCGGCCCTTGGTCAAATTGTCCGTTATCATCATTTCTCGTTTACTATGTGCCCAGGAACCGGTTCATCGGATCAGATGTCTCGGGTTAATGATGTTATTCGCTGGGGAAGTGATTTCTAGGCCCCAAGATAAGGGCTCCCGGTTCATTTGACCAGGTTCACGCTCCTGATATTATATCTCCACTGCCGGACTGTGCTCACTCCCGCCATCACACCGGAGACGCGTGGAAACTTATTGTGACGAAAGCTGCAGAGAACTTTTGCATTTTATCTTTTCTTTTTTTTGACTCTACCATCGCCACTTGAGCTACAAGGTACCCCGCATTTTAGTGACAAATGAAACATGATGCAATGGGACAACGTATTCTACGGCTCGGCAGGTCAAGGTGGAGATCGAGTGTTCCATGGCCGTGCACGTATACCCGCAATGCTTAACTTCACTGCCACGTGAAACAGTCACAGTATCATCGGATATAGTCCTCGTCATCTGGCATATTACAAGAGGCCATCAGAAAGAAAAAAATCCGGAAGGAAAACGAGTCAAATGATAATCTCCGAGAACAGTTTAGATTGGAATGGATCCAACATCCAGTCCAACCACTGTCGTCATGATGCGAAGCATCTCGTATCTAACTAGTTGGTCACATTGCACAATGCAAGCACACATGTGCAAATAGCAAGTTTATCCACAGCTGGGCGCCCTTATCCACTAAAAACCTCTCTCCAGCCAGTCGAGCGGCTCTTCTGCTGATTGCAAAGAGTCGGTCAGGAGCACAGTGTCCCCATCAGACGCGAGCTCCGAATCAGCTGCGCCGGCACCATTTCGCGCGATACGGAAAGTCTCCGGTCAGATCAGCGACAGCCTTGGGGCTGAAAAATAAACAAAATGAAATAAAGAGAGCAAATAGAAAGGCCGAAAACAAGAAATTAATCTTGATTCGAATATTATTGATCCGTATCTACGTATCTACGTATCTATTCCAATCGTAATAATCGTGGGAGGATACTTCCTATCATCAGCAACAAAAAAAAAAAAAAAAAGCAAAAAACAAGAAAAAAACGCCACTGACGACCCTGAAATCCAAAAACCCCTTTGCCCCTTGTCCCACTCCTTACCGACGCCGAGAGCGTTTTGCGGCAAGAGTCAACATGTCCGCGATCTTACCGATCATGTTTCCAGAAAACCCAAAAAAAGCGGGCTGAGAGGACCTCTGATCGGCAAAGCCAAATCCCTACACGAATCCCGATATCCCCTAATCCCGTCGATCAGACTATTGGTTAGCGAGAAGAGGGAAGCTACTTCCTGTGCAATGAGCGTCCACCACATCGCGCCAAGAAGCTGGGGGACCGACATCCCTGTCGTGATTTGAATTCGGGAACCCTTCAAAGTCATGGGGCGCCCACCTTTGATCTCGCCTGGGGCTGAGACTCGCTTGGCCTCGGGGCTCGGCTTCCTTGCGTCCAGGGTCAGTCATCTGATTTGCATATGAAATCGGAACTAGCGTGGGATTTTTTTTTTCCGAGACTTGGCTGTATGCTGATATGTAAGCATCCGGTGAGAAACGGTTTCGACGTGAGATGTCTCATTGTCAAAGCTACGGTGACGTTGTTATGGCACATTTCTCGTGCCTACCTGCAATGCCGGCTCGGCAGTCGGGTAAGCATGCACGCCTCGGTTTCAAGTGGAATGTGGTGGCGGGGATTTGGAGACGGCATCGTACCATGCCACAAGTGTGGTGGATACTTCGTACTATTGTTCAACGGGAAGTGTCTGCTCTAGGTAGGATATGCGAATGTGACACGGGAGGACGCCGTTGTAGATATGAAGGGGGCGGGATTGTTCGCCTTCATGTTATCGGGACTTACTTTCTTTTTTTTCGGTTCGTTTAATTTTAAGGGACGTAGAGATACCTTGGTTGGCGGGATGATACTTGGGACACTGCAAGCGAGACATCCTTAATTGATACGGCGTGTCTTGATATGATCAAACCATCGGCTCATCTTGAGCTAGTAGAGTATTTCCCGTGCCTGTTGTGACTTCACCCTGGGCATTATTGGGATTCAGGCGGGATCTAGCTTGATTTCGACACGGAACGTCGGTTCTAGTGACAATAAGCTGTGGCTTGCATGTGCCATTGTGCCTTCGTTAGGTGTGTGGTTTGTCCGGAAGCATTCAACCACGATCGAGGGTGCACGTCTTGCATGCAAAGAGCAAAATGAAACACGGAAAAAGACAAAGAAAATGCTAAGAAGCATTGAAGGTTAAGCCGTGAGACTGCGGGTGTCGAATGAAATAAATGAATGATCAATGCAATCAATTTGAGATCTATATTTCCAAAGGGAATGCGACATGCATGAGATATTTTCCAAGACCTTACCAACTCGTCAAGCCGCGCTCCCGATCAAACCCAGCTCGCAACTGCTGGGCAGGTTTCAACACCTTACCCTGCAAAACAGTATACCGGATGATATTCTCACACTCCTCTGGCCGAACCCGGGCCAGCCAGATACCTTGTGCAGCACCTTCCTGCTCACCACTTTCGGCCTCCGCGCCCTCTGTCTTATACCAGTCAAAATTTCGGCGCCGGTACACAATAACATTAGCAGAGTACTTGTGTCCACCAACATGGCTAATGAAATAGACTCCCACACCACCGGGGCGTGCGTCGTCCATGTCGCGATATAGTCCCAATGGTCGCAAGTGCCTCTCAAATTCGCGGCGGAGCAGTGGCGCGGATTGTCCACAGCGGGCATCGCGGGTACGCTGCGAGCAGAGTAGAATGACAGCGGCGTGAGGGCATGGGTGGGAGCGGAGAGGGGTGGTAATGGATGTGTTGGAGGGGTGAGGGATGGAGTCGGATGACTGCTCTTCAGAGCTGCCGTTTTGGTCTGCAGGTGCTGCAGGAATCGCACCGAGCGGTGTTGTAGTCGTTGGGGAGCTGTTCACAAAGTGCTCAATCAGATCTGGGGCCAGCTGTGGTGTAACATTCTCGACAATGGTGAAGCTGGGCAGTATGAGGACGTTTGTGGGCTGCTTTCCTTCTTCGTGCATATGATATTCATCTGGGACGGGCATGTTGGAGGCGGAAAGCTTGAGGCGCTGAAATTAAAGATATGTGAGTACTTTGAGGAGTGTATGGAATTATGTTTGGGGTGCATTCTTACACCATTGCTCGGTTCAACTCCTCCTTTCTCAATTGCTTCCATAACACTACCTGTCTCGTCTGCAACGTCGCGCACCCAATCTGACTTTCCGGTGGCAACAAGCATGTGTGTCGCCCACCCGTTCACCTGGCCATAAAGCTCGTCTTCCATGTCGACGTCAAATTTGGCGGGGTACTTGACGGTGCATGTTGCGCAATCGTGCAGACAGTCCTCGCCGTCAACAGCTGGGTCAGCCTTGGAGAACAGCTTGTCCGACTCTGAGATGGTTCGGAATCCCTCAACCGCAAGGGCATTGTCACCAACAGCATCGGTGGTAGCGTCTGTCTTGGAAGAAGCGAGGGAGACGTTGGAGGAGTTGAAAAGCGAGGACGTGCCTCGGCGGAAGAGATGCATGCTGGCGGATTGTTGTGCGCCCTCCCAGTAACTTTGACGGGTTTCAAGATCCAAAAGTAGCGATTGACTGGTATCAGTCTGTTCTTTTTATCTCTACTATGACGCGTAATCCCAAAAATTGAGGTGATCTTATCAATCATTTTGCATTCCCGCCAAGAAGCTCGGCATTACTCCCGCCTGACTAAGCCCCCACTGTTGCCGATAGGGTATTTTAATCCGATCTATAACTAATGTACATCCTCTGATGGGTAGAAGCGAAGTGAAAGTGGAGGTGGAGGTGAACCTATGATTCAAATGTCCCTACGACCAGCATAGGTGATTGTATACGGTAAATTGCCCCGATCCTGTGGCTGCGACAGCCGAATCACACTTCCTCCAGAACTGCCGGATTGTCCGGAGGGCAAGCGCCGCAGCGATCGAGTCGACGGGGTGCGGAGTCCCCGCCCCAGATAAGACCCGCTCTCCTGTGACATGCCAGAGTATGGGCTCTGCATCCCTGGCGCAGTATCGTATCCCGATTGGGTCTCCCAGGTCGATGTATTAGACGGCCGGAGGCTGTTAGTCCGCATCGGTGTGAATGTACCATCGTAACCGTAATGGTCTACTGTATCCGTTTCCCCCTCTTCATCCGATGGCCCAATGATTGACTCGCTATCTGCACGGCGGTAGCTCGCATTGTCACGAATTTCTTCCACAATGGGAGTAGCAAGGGATGTCATGCCTCTGAGAATCTCCGCAAACAAGTGCATCAAGTCGCGAAACTCGGACTCGTGGAGCTGGTGGGAGGAAAACCGGGCCCGTTCGTAGAGCGCAAGAAAATCAGGGCCGAGCTCCGGTGGTTCAATAGCCCCCAAGGATGTGAGATGGCGAATATATTGCCGTAATCCCATAGAAGCTGGTCGCCGTAGCTCTTCCACTACACGCATATCTGGTAGATACTGAGGGCCCAGATCGTCGATCGCACCAAAGGCATCTGGTGCAGCAGAGAGAGTATCAGAAGGCGCCAGTGATACTGCTTTCGCTTCGATCAGATGGGGTAATTCCTGAATAACTGTTCGGTAGGGCAAGTCCGGCAAGTCGGGTGAAGCAGGCGACGACCGGCCGGGGTGCTCCACGCGGCCCCATGGCGGCCGTTTGGGGTCGATCAGAAGAGGTTCATAATTCTGGAAGCTGTCCGCTTCGCCTGAGATATCTCGCGGTCGAGCTTGGTATGAGACAACTGCGCTACGAGCAAGTCCCTCTTTCACCATGCGGCGGACACTCTTGCTGACGTCTTCCTTTTCCACGGGGATCCATGCTTTCGGGATACCAGCTAAGGTACTTCTGTTTGTGTATATTCGGGTCGAGTAGATGAGGACAGCAAGAAAAAAGGTAACGACATAGGCGCCGGTTATGAAGAAGATATCGGTGAGCCGGTTGGTCTTCCAGCATTGGTAGATGGCGTCGGCCGGGGTGAGGAGTATTAGACCGAAGAGGATGAGGGCGAAGAAGAAGAAGAAGCTTGTGTTGAGAGCGCGCTCCAGTTCCGGAGTCATGGCTAGCTGCGCATTTTGTGCGTAGTGCACAGCATTTGGTGGAAAGGTGAGCTGGTCGTAGTTTAGCTGGATGGAATCGCGTCTTGATTATCAGATAAGTGGACATCACGTGCATCGAATCTGTGTCACAAGGAACAATGCAACATTTGCACTTCCAGGAGCTTTTTTCCAAAATGAACTCCATTTGACTGGAATTGAGAAGTTACAGTTCACCAATCGCTGCTAATCTCAAATTCTTTCGCATTGATCTACTTGTGCGTAGATATTCAAGTTCAATCACATGACACTGTTCTTTGCCGCAAACCATCGCAACTATCTCGAATCCGCCAACTCGATAATCCCTGCAAAAAAAAGAAAATGAGTGAAAATAAGGCTTCACATAACCCGGAAGACACATACGTACTGGTTACAGGCGCAAACAGGTACAAATAACCCCCAATGGCACCACCAACTCCTGCCTCAATACTTCTAAACAAGAAAAAAAAGGAGGGACGATCAGCTAACTGAACCATTCTTGCCAGCGGCCTAGGATACTCAATTTGCTGTCGCCTCGCCAATGACTTCCTAAAAACCCGTTCACAATCCGCATGCCTGAACATCATCTTCACAACCCGCAGCGCTCGCAAAGCACAAGACACAACCCGCCGCCTCGAAGCCGACCTCCGCAAAATTGCCCCATCCCCCGCGGACTTCTCGCGCGTGCGCTTCCTCCCCGAAAGTGTCGATCTCGGCTCCCTTATTTCCGTCCGCGCCTGTTCCCGTAGACTCAATTCTACCTTCCCTAAACTCGATGCCATCATCCTGAACGCCGGCACTGGCGGCTGGTCTGGTATCGACTGGCCTGCCGCGATTTGGGGGGTCTGCACCGACCTCCTATACCAAGTGACATGGCCCACATACAAAGTCTCGCCCGTGGGCGTCTTAACGGACAAACAGACGTCAAGCAAGGAGCTGCAGGAACCTGTGCTAGGCTCGGTGTTCTGCGCCAATGTCTTTGGACACTATATGCTTGCGCATAATGTGGCGCCGCTGCTGAAGCGCGCAAAAGCGCCAGATGGGCCTGGACGTGTGGTTTGGGTGAGCAGTATCGAGGCGACGGTGAAGTTCTTCGATGTTCAGGATATTCAAGGATTGCGCAATGCTACGCCTTATGAGTCTTCTAAGGCGCTAACGGATATTTTGGCTTTGACCTCTGATTTGCCTAGTACGGCACCGTGGGCCGTGGATAGTTTCTTGGGCGCTGATCATCCTGCCAAGGACGTGAATGAGGAGTCTGGTACGCCTACGATACATGTTGCCCACCCTGGTATCTGTGCTACAGCTATCGTCCCGCTTGCACTGCCCCTTATCTGGGCGATGGTGATTGCGTTTTGGGCCGCGCGCATGCTAGGATCCCCGTGGCACACCATGTCTACCTATCTCGGCGCCAGTTCTCCCGTTTTCCTTGCTCTGTCGTCTAAAGCTGCACTTGATGCCGCTGAGGAGCCGTACCGTCAGGCTGGTGGTGGAAAACCGAAATGGGGCTCGTCTGCTTCGCGGAGTGGCGTTGGAAGTGTCATCTGCACAGAGACCGACGGTTGGGGTTATGGTGGAGTTGTTGGTGCTGCTGTTGTTGAGGCAGATCGACAAAGACTTCGAAAACGAGGAGCTGTCGATCTTACTGCGGAACAGAAGGAGAACTTTGAGCAGCTTGGGCGTCAGTGTTGGAAGGAGATGGAGGAGTTGAGAATCAAGTGGGATGCGATCTTGGATGAGGCTGAGAAAACGCAGAACGATCAGTGAGCAGAGGATATTTACACTGTAACTTAATTCCCTCCGATGTTCGTCTGTCTTGTATACTACTTTGTGCATTTGATCCGTGGCATCCCAAGCCCCGGGATTTGTCAAGGGCTGGTATGACTGTATTAATATTTAATTTCATACAATCAATATATATAGATAGCTTTAAATGGTGAATATAATCAACATCCCGAGGCTCAATTGGGGGTTGCATAAGAGTTAACTCTGGTTACTCTAATTCACTCTTCTCTTACAGAGACAGTTAGGCGTGGTAGGTATCAGGCAGTCCAGGGCTGATTTTCTCTCTATTCTTCTTTGCGTATGTTTACCAAAGTCAATTGAATTGCATCTTTGTATTCCGCCTCCCAATTATTTACATTAACAGTACCCGCCCCACGCCCATGATATCATTAAAACAGATATTGCATGATTTATTTGCCCGCAAAATCAAAATGGCAAAAGCACAAAGAGAGCAGGGTTATGATTGTAGGCTTTTAATGCCCGCACAAATTCCCCCCAAAAAAACAGTAGAAGAGACTAAAAGTGGTAATTGTTGCAAAAAGGGCCGCTGGTCGTGTATTATCCAGCCGTCTAGGTTTGGATACATCGAATCTCGGGAACGAAAGATAAAAAAGCAGCGCGAGCACATAGCGGGGCGGCGGCACCGTCGTGGGTGACAGGCAAGAAAACTGGGACCGAAGGGGATCAAGACAAGAGAAGAGAAGATCACGAAGAAAACGACTCCGGTTCCATGCATCAAGACGGGGAGGGAAGGTATCGAGAGGAGAGAAAAGGTGAAAAAGGACGTATCGACGTGAGGAGGAAGGAGGATTACATGATAATGGCAGGAACTAGTAGCAGATGTTAGCTCTGGGCCTAATCCTAATCGATTCGTAACAATGAACTTACCATCAATGTTTTGCTTGATGCTCTTGTGGGGAAGAATGGAGCCACCGTTGACATACACCTCATCGGCGATGCTAACATCATCTCCCAGAACTGTCACATTCTCCAGACGAGCCCAGCGGCCAACGGAGCTGTTCCAGCCGACAATGGTGGACTTGATCCAGGCGTGGTCCTTGACCTTACAGTTCTCCATCACGACGCAACGCTGCAAACGGACGCCATCGCCAATGACAACGTTGGGTCCAATAACTACGTTAGGTCCAATGCGGCAGTTGTTTCCAATCTTTGCGGAGGGGTCAACCATGACATTGCCGCCGTGCACGTAAGGCTCGGAGGTGGGAACCAGCTTCTTGGGGTCGCGCTTGGTCAGAGAGGAGAGGTACAGGCAAGTACCAGTGAGGAAGTCTTTGGGCTGACCAACATCCATCCAGAAACTTTCGAGGTCAAAGGAGTGGAGCAGACCGTCCTTGACGATGGCAGGGAAGGTCTCCTGCTCGATGGAGGTTGGGCGCAGCTCAATGCGCTTGAGGACGCTGGGGTTCAGGATGTAGATACCGGCGTTGATACGGTTACCGACGAACTCGACGGGCTTCTCAACGAAACGATCAATGCGCGAAGGGTGGTTAGGCTTGTGAACCACGACACCGTACTTGGACGGCTCATCGACCTTAGTGACAACAATGGTACCTTCGTCACCGTGCTTCTTGTGGAACTCCGCAAGCTCTCTGAAGGGGTAGTCACAGATAACATCTGAGTTCAATACGAAGAAAGGCGAGTCATCCTTGCCCAGAATACCCTCTGCCAGCTTGAGCGGGCCAGCCGTGCCCAGTGGTTCGGTCTCGACGGAGAATTCGATGTTGACACCGTATTGTTCCTCGTACTTCTTCAGCGCGGCGACCATAACATCGGGGCGGTAGTTAACGGCCAAGACGATGTCAGTAACACCTGCAGCAGCCAAACTCTCGACCTGGTGCAGGATCATGGGCCGGTTGCCGAACTCGACCAGCGGCTTCGGGAGAGTGAGAGTCTAGGCGGAGGCATACATGTTAGCCATTGTGTTGAGGGTAAAATCCCACCAATTCTCTCCCCGTAGAGCATTGGGTCTGATCAATTGCATGGTGGGACGATCGACAGCAACTTACCAAAGGACGCAGACGGGTGCCGAAGCCTCCGACAAGAATGAGAGCTGCGGGCTGGTTAGTGACGGGATGAGGGGTGGTATGGAGGGGCATAACATACCCTTCATTGTGGGGTAAGTAAGTTAAGGTGAAAACACGATTAGATCAGAGGAAAAGTAGTTGATATTCAATCAACAACAAAAACAAGCCAAGAGGGTTTAACACGAAGGGGAGAAGGACATTATTTAGGGAACACCTGGCCGTTGATGGATTTATTTTTATTAGGAGGGAGGGGTGGGGCACGTGAGAGGACGTGATTGGATGGCTACACGTTTGCAGTGAAAAAGGGGGTGGACCCTCTTATATCTGTTACCATCTTGGACTTCAAAATGCTTCCATTTCCGGCTATCTGATTCATGCTTTGCAACGTTCGGGGTTCATCTGATTTAAACTTCGATTGATGGTTCCCATGAATGCAATTGTTGTGGTGGGAAAAGATCCCTCAAAGTACCCCGTACTCTACTATGAGCGCCCGGGTGGTACTAGTACCTTGGGTCCAGCCCATCGACGCCGACGCCGAGCGGCGCAGTCCAAAGCCGCCTTTTAACTGGATCGGGGCTTGTTGAATGGCTGCCCCGCCAACCTTACCCAGTCAGGCGATGTCGCCCCTGGGCTAACAACTCTCATAGGGAGTTCGAGATCAGTGGTCGGTTGCGGTCATGAGCCGCGCGGAGGCCGATCTCCTCATCCGTCACACCACGACCCTCCTTCATCTTACTGTACAATCACCCCCTGATCCTCTCTCTGCCCCATACAATCAGATTTATAAATGGTAGATACTCAGAACTCAGATCAAATCTCAGCTGATGTATCGAATTTAATTTATTCAATGATATCATAGTTTGTTCTTTTAATTCAATCTATCCGGGGGCTAGACGATAGAAGCTATAGGGTCATAAACACCTAAAACCCAGGCGATTTTGACCAAGGGAGCTACTGCGTGTCCGGGGGTAGCCGGCCACGTTCTGTCTCGGGCATTCCTGGCCTAGTACCGCCTACTCCATCCGTCCCCACAAATCGGAGGATCCATTCCCGTACCTTGCGAACCTTCTGCGGCAGATCGCCCTGGACATTGGTTGGAACCTTGTCGAGCTCACCCGCATCCGTCAATGGTCGGTGCAAAAGGTCGACTTGGGTCATTCCTCCACGAAGACTCTGTCCGTAAACCTGATCCCGGAACGAGCCAAGCCCCACGGTACGCAAAAGAACAATGTCTTGAGGTCGAAGTCGGGCCAGGGACTGGCCAAGCCCATCCGTTTTCTCGGCCTTGGCTGCCGTCTGATCGGCTGGTACTGAAGCTGACAGCCAAAAGTTGACGCCAAACCCGGCTCTTGTCTCGTCACCCACCACTACTTCAATAATATCGAGTTCTTTCTTCCACTGCCGTGTTACCACGCGGCGGGGTGGGTGAACTGCAATGATCCCGACCACTAAATTGACTGATATTGTCTGTGGTACAATGGTCTGCAGATCTTTTGCAGTGGGTATGTCCTTCAAATCCCTCAATGGGCCATTGATTCGAAAGGGTGGTAATGGAAATAATCCTTTGCTTGGTGAAGCAGCGGCCTCAATGCTGTCCAACTCCTGTGTCAGGTCCTCTTGTAACTCTGACCCAGATATCTCCGACGTTTCATGAATGGCGAATGAATGGTCGTAGAACTGAGACAAAGCCGTATCATTCTCATCATTCGTTACGCTGTCAGCATTGATGAGCTGATGGGATGTCAGGAACTTTGGGTCCTTGGGTCCCCAGTAGAAGGCATAGTGATCATCCACAGTGTCTGATGACAGAGGCTGAAGAACTCTCCATTTGATAGAGTCTTGGCCCAGGTATGCCTGGTGTTCGGTTCTGGTGCTGGTTCTGGTGATGGTGTCTGCATCGTGGAATGGGGGCACTGGCGCGTTTAAAAGCTCGTCGTGATCCCAGTCCAAATTGCCAGGTAGCGGGGCACCCATTAGGAAAATCATTCTGGGGGCCATTTTTGATCCGATTGGGAGCTCCAGCCTACTGTCTCCTATCCCCGGGCCTGAGGTTCAGCTGCGCTGATGTAGTGGATGCCAATGACGGCCCATGCTTTGTTATGGGCGTTGTTCTTGGGTAATTTCACAAATGGTCTGATGGGCGTCAAAGCAGAATCCGATGGGAGCCGTCGTTGGTGGCAAATTGATCTAATCCATAGCTACCATAGCCTTGTTGTCAATGTGGTGGGAGTTTCAAAATCCAAAGTCGATCCAGTCCGAACCATAAATTCAGGCCTTTGATTATATCATCATTTGGCGGGCTGTCATAGTAACTTTAATTTTGCAGCTTTACGATTGTTGGCAGGAAACCTTAAGTGCTAAAGCTTAAAATTCCAAATACATTATCAACTGTTTCTCGAGGTTCAACTTGAGTACATCACGACACTAGGTGACGGTAAGCGTCCTGTTCTTCCTTTCCACACATCGGCTTATCACCAGGCTGCACCGCTTCATCTTCAAACCCCCTCAATACCAAGATTTGTTCCCCTAAGACACCAAGGTAACATGCATCGCAGTGGGGAAACACAAGAAGACTATCAGGTGCACACACCAGCAAAAGCAAGAATGTTGATCACCCGCATCCAACGACCAAGATCAAACGGTTCTCGCTTCAATTCTTTGCCGTCATTCCCCAGACAAGATTCAGAATAATTGGTAAATTATGAGAGAAAAAACCATGACAATAGTCGCGCCAGAGCTGGTTCCATAGAAGGCAGTGTAATTTACGATATAGATGAGCGAGAGAGTTGAAACAGTGAACCATACCAGCAAAAGTGAGCTCACAGATACTTGCCAGCGCGAGTGAATATGTGTGAAAGCTGGGAGGGGGGGGGGCATACCTCCCTTGCAAGCGAAGTACCAGACGATGCAAGAGGTCGCGATCACGGCACCCGGTCCTGACACACTCAGGGACAGGATCAAAAAGAGAAGTCATGCCGGTGGTTGTGGCTTGGTGACCACCGGACACATTGTAGATGAGCTGGACTAGTGATACGATTGTGCCGGTAGGATCTTTAACCACAGACTGTACATCTGTCATACATCAGGGCGATCATTTATGGAAAAATTAACAAGCCTAAGAGGGCAACACACCTGTATACTGTAAAACTTCATGTTGGCTTATGACACATAAACGTCGATATAGGAAAGCACTCACGGGTCCGAGGCAAGTCCCTTGCTGCATTTTGCATTTCCTCTGCCATATGCATCGATGAACCTTAATTAACGAAGCCAAGCGTAGAGCTCATTAGTCCAATCGACCAAGCGACCTGTGTAAATAAAGTCAGTATGAGAGCAGACAAAATACCAAACGGACGAAACTAACCCCATAGCTTTCCCAGCCACTCGGATTTGTCAGGTCCCTAAATACAAAGAAAGCCGAATTCTCCGGATACACCGAGGCGAGTAGATTGACTATCATAGCCACGGATCTGACAATATGCAGTAAGATACGCAAGCACATCATTCAGAACAGCCGTTTGATCCCAACGCCCGATACTGAGCACCGTGGCCCAAGTGACGATGGTAATGAATATCAAGCTAGTATGCCACCGCTGATGCACTTACCCTGGTATTAGAAGAATCAAGTAGGTCTGAATCTGCATAGCTTTGAAAAGATCCCAGAGAGTGCTGACAGAATCCAGCTCGAAGTTATAGCCCAGCTGGCGAGCCAGGATAATGCTCTAGCATGCTTTGATGGGGAGAGCACCACAACATAGTGATACACTACCCCCCCCCCCCCCCAAAGTGGGTTTAAAGCTGGCATATTCTCTTAGAGACATGACGATGGACAAAGCATTGATTGCCGAGGCAGCAAAACTCCAGACCATGCTGGAGGTCCCGCCGGCCAGTAGCGATTGAGTCATGGTAGCGCAAATAACCCTCCAACTTACACTGGTACAAACTGATAGGAAGATTAATGGCCACACATTGAAGCGACGCTTCATCGACTGCCCATGGCTAAGAGCAGCGAGTTTTGATTCATCACCGATTTGAACAGCCTCTATTTTGAAGTCATTGATTTGGCTCATGGTTACGAAATTCTGTTTTTATTTCTGTCTCCCTATTTCTTACAACTTTACATCGAGGCTACATCAGCCTCCAGGCAAAAACGTCATTTTGATACTCCGCACATCAACTGCACCACTGGTAAGTGAGGAGATTCAGATGTGCGGAAAAGTCCGAGCGAATCAGAAGATCATCCAGCCTGCCTGCTCTAGTTGCAAGGTATCAAGCTTCCTCTTTGCGATAAAAGACTAAGGGTTATCACTCGACCGCAAAGCCAATGATAATCCTTTTATAAATAGCCCGGATCAACAGCACCCAACATGAAATAGGTGTATGACTTGAAGAAGAAATATAGCCTAATCGCCCACTACAGAGCGCAGTGAGATAGCCCGAGCTGCAGTTTTTTCGGGATAGCGAATCTACTTGGACACTGAAGCGATATAATTAACGAGGATGAAATGCCTCCACTTCAACTTCCTAGATGCAATTGTGGGTGGTGACATGGTATCAATCCTGCCTCCAAGCCAGTCATACCTACAAGGTGACGCCCGAAAGCCTGGGAAGACTACGTCGATTGTAGTGGGCTATTCCAAGTTCTTAACTAGTACCAGATTTAAGGAGCAAGAGCATAGAAAAGAGAACTATATAAGTTCCGTCCGAACAGATGAGATTCGTCTTAAAAGCAAAAAATAAAAACACAAGCACAGTTCGAATAGGCGGAAGACCAGCTATCTGTACATGCAAGGCAGAGAGAAAGAAAGGATATCTATTATGCTTTTTTTTTCTCTTTTGCCATTGGTTTCTTCCTCCCTGCCTTGAAACACCATATGCGTACAGGGGAGAACGCGGAATGAAAGCCTTCATTCCGGTAACCCCGTGCTCTCAAACCAAGGATAATGTCGGCAGACCGTCAGAGCGTAGAAGTGACAGTCATCAGGGAAACAGAAACAGGATTTGCTTTTGACACTGTGGCATTGTTCATGTCATTGCCAACAGAGCATTGACATGAAACATGGAGGAAAATCGCGCGTCAAAAGAATGAACCCGGCGATCTGTTTACTTAAGCTCACGCCAGAGCTTGGGGGCGGCGCAAGCAGTGACACAGTGGGTGAGGTGGAAGACTAAGAGTTTTGTTAGTCACTTGGTATCCGATGGAAACGCTCCATGATTTCAACATTGTGTCAGGATCCATGGGGCATTTCATTGTTGTAGAGAACTTACACTCCTCAACACAGTCCTCCTTGGGACCCTTGAAGTCCTCATCCTCCTCCTGGCGGGTGACGCGCTCGACACACTCGTCGTAGTGGTGCTTGTAGGGGGCGCACTGAGCGGAGTGGGCGCACTCTGGAAAAAGGATAAGTTAGTCGCGGATATATAAAGGAAAATTGGGATAACATGAAGCCTATTGCGATGCCATTGAGGCCGACGGGACACGCGGATGAATCCGAAATGCCTCGGGCGACAATGCGAAACAGCAGGCCGACCGCAGACATATTGCCATAACAAAAGTGTTGATGTATCAAGCACGATTGCAGATGCAGCAGGCATAATGGAATCAGAACAAGAACCACTCACCCTCCTCGAGCTTGGGCTTGATATCCTCAGGCTCCTCCTCTTCCTCTTCTTCTTCCTCCTCCTCTTCCTCCTCAGCCTCAGCCTCGGGCTCCTCCTCAGAGGCCTCCTCGGACTCCTCAGCGGGAGTCTCCTCAGCGGACTCGGTCTCCTCGGAGGACTCTTCGGTGGTCTCCTCGGTCTTCTCGGCGGGCTCGTCCTGGGGGGTGGAGGACTCAACGTCGGCGGCGGGAGCCTCAGCCTGGGCCTCGGTGAAGCCCAGGGAGGAGTAGACGTCAGAGAAGAAGTCGGCGAAACCCATTGTGACTGTCAATTGAGGGGACAGGGACCGGTAGAGATGGTGGGTATTGGAAGGTAGGGGTTGATGATTGAGTGTTGGTTTTCCAAGCTCGGACTGGAAAATCGGGACGCCCCGGCGCTGAGCACAATTGTACCGCACGTGATTGGCTGCTGGCTTTCGCTGACTATGACAACGATTTACTAACTACTCCGGAATGTTCTCAATGTCAATGGCATTCGGTTAAGCAATACTCGACATGTCGCTTTGTTTTCTTCATTATATCGCTAATTTTTCGAAATCACTAGCAGGCCAGCCAATGCACCACCCTATTACGGTCACGCTCTAAATGCCGCGCATGAACCTCACCGCGCTCGAGTCTTAAAACGGAAGGTCTTATTATACATGCTTGTTTCCCGGCTCTGCATCAACAGAACTCAAGCAAAAATTGAAGAAGAGTCCTCGAATTTGCTATTCATGTCTCGCAATGCTCAGATCAGATTAAATCAAGTGAATCAAATCAACTGGCCCGTCGTAAACGCTCCTCCAAGGCATCGGCTACACTCTGTTGTTGAACTTCTTCGTATCCTGGCGGAGGCTCCATGGGCTCGGGCCCAATGACTGATGCTCGCTGATTGTTTGCTGGTGGGTTTGATGTGTGGGTAGGAGCAGCGGGTTGGCTAGTATTGTTCGAACCCGGGCCCTCGTAGGCTGGCAGCTCCTCCAAATGCACCCCAGCGAGATCCACGCCCTGTAGTCCTCGAGCACTCTCGCCTGAGTTTTCCACTGCTTGCTCTAGTCGTTCTCTGATCCGTTCAAAGTTCGTGTGAAAATCGAAAGCGCCACCTTCTTTAAAGGTCACCTTGATCTGGACGGCTGGAAGGGATGCGGAGATGCCTCCTCCGGCGACAGGTTTAATAAGTGCAGTCCAGACATTTGGACCAAAAAATGGGGCGGAAACATGAGAGTCGCGGACGTTGAGTAAAGGAGACGAAAAGGATTGGAAGTTGTCGGATGTCTGGGAAGGGAGGTAGACTATCTGTTTGGGTCAACCAGCGGTCAGTACTTTGGCAACATGAGAGCACCGGGGGGAAAGGGAGAAATGACAGACCCTTTGGTTGGTAAGGTAAATGCAGCCGGCGCTACTCTGAAAAGACAACGCCTCCGGACCTTTGTAGCCGGATGGCGGCGTTAGCGCGAGGGTGGTGCGTGGAGGTGAAGTGTATATCAAGCGTTCGTTGGGAAGGCGGACAAAACGTTCCTGGTCATGAAGCATCACCCAGCTGCAGTCCCAGTCAGTTCTTGTAATTCGCTTATCAGTGTATCTCGGCGATCTGGGTACCCAGCAGGGGCAAGAATAAGCATGCACGTACTTGATAGACATTCTGACCTTTGGCGATCATGCCACTGCACTGATTGCGCAGAGATGCGGAGAAGGTAAGATAAGAAAGTCAGGATTGGAAGATCCACAGAAGGAGGTTTCAGGTTCATGTATTCCCAAAAGATGATTTCAGGGTCTGGAACCCTTGTGCTATCCGGTGTCGCGGAAGGGAGAAAATCATCCACCTGCGGGGCAAGCGGGGAAGTTCTGCAAAGATGACTGGATTTCCAAGTCATTAAGTCCGGACTTCCTTTCTGATTGAGTGATCCCAGCTGATAGAATTCTTTTGGGAAACAAATCAAATACTACATTTCTCCCAAAACCATAAACTACCCGATAACTCAACCACCTGCAGATATACTCATCTTTCCCCCGCTCTATCGTAGATCCCCGCGCCTCAACGCAGAATACTTCCATCTCGGGCTTAGACGGATCTTCCCCAACAATTATAGATGCATATAAACCGTTGGGCTTTGTGGCCCCCAAAGGTCACTGATATGACCTTGTCCAGGTTCTTTTATTAGCGCATACCCCCATATACGATAACATAGTCCTGGTATGTCCTGGTGGAGACTATGAGAATATAGAATTGGCCACTGGCCCCAGTCCACATCAGGTATCATATCTTTTGGGTAATGAAAGTTCCGTTGCGCACAGAGCTCACAAATTAGCATTCAACCCTAGATAAGTTCCCTATAGTCGTGTGAGTGGGTTCTTGTTCTAGAAGCGTCCGAGAGAAAGCGAACGCGCTAAAGCCGGATCCCCAAACTTTCCGGATTTGATCAGGTCTATTTGTTCCCCCCTAACTTTTTTTTTTCTTCTTCGCTCCACTCTTGACCTTGAGTGTTTTTTGTTATCTTCTATTTTACTCTCCTCATCATTATTGTGTGTGGCATCAACATCGCTGCATACATAGAAAAACTACTTGGTGGGGCCCAGGAAAAAAAAACCAAGCTCTCTGCCGACGTCAGGTTCCGGCGGGTCCAAGCTCGTGCAGCTCACCTGCAACCTCATGTCAACGCCGTGACTTTCCCACTGATCACGCCCACTTGAGCCTCCTGGAACCATTAACCAGGGCAAAAACGGCACCATGGGCAAGCAACAGACAAAAATCCCACCCCTCATTGGGTGGCTGTACGATCTGGTGCTCTGGTCCTTTTCTGTGCTCATCGACCTCTTCTTCCGCGAGGTGCACCCGCGAGGATCATGGAAAATCCCTCGTCGCGGTCCTATTATCATTGTCGCTGCCCCTCATGCGAACCAGGTATGTCACTATAAACCCTGGAGCTTGACCCAGATCATGTAGCTAATCAGACCCCTTCCTTACAGTTTGTTGATTCCCTCGTCCTCATGCGCGTCATTCGCAGCGAAGCGCACCGTCGGATCTCATGGCTGATCGCGGAGAAGTCCTTCCGACGAAAGTTCATCGGACTGCTTGCAAGGGGTATTGGAACGCTCCCGGTGGCCCGCGCCATGGATAACTTGAAGCCCGGAAAAGGCACGATCTACCTACCTGACCCTGTCAACGAGCCGACCCTTTTGCGAGGCGTGGGAACGAACTTTGAAGACCCGGTATTTGAAGTGGAGGGTACAATTGCGCTGCCAACCATCAATGGAACCTCTCACAGCACGGCTATTGCGGAAATTCGCGGACCGGAGGAACTTGTCCTTAAGAAGCCTTTCAAGCACAGGGATGCATTATTCCAGCTTACAGGAAGACAGGATATTGATAAGGATGGGAAATTTCTGGGAGATGCGGCAGATCAAAACTCGGACTTTGAGGGTACCAAGTTCAAGGTTGCGCCACATGTTGATCAAACCGCTGTCTACGAAGCTGTCTTTGGGAGATTAAATGCTGGCGGCTGTGTGGGAATCTTCCCAGAAGGTGGCAGCCATGACCGTACCGAGTTACTTCCCCTCAAAGGTAAGCTATATGTCACTTCTTTGGCCAATGTGCTTGCTTACTAACTCTTCTTAGCTGGTGTGGCTCTCATGGCTCTTGGTACCCTGGCGGACAATCCGGATTGTGGTCTGAAGATTGTGCCCACTGGCATGAACTACTTCCATGCCCATAAGTTCCGTTCTCGTGCAGTTATTGAGTTTGGCAAGCCGATTGAAGTCCCCCGGGAACTGGTAGAGCAATTCAAAAAAGGCGAACGTCGTGAGTCTGTCGGCGCCCTCTTGGATATCATCTATCAAAGTCTCGTCGCTGTCACGGTTACCAGCCCTGATTATGAAACACTCATGGTAAGACATGTTTATTTTGGTGCTTTCGAGGAAAAAGTCTAACAAATCATAGGTTATCCAAGCGGCCCGTCGCCTGTACAACACTAAGGGAAAGAAGCTTCCTCTTCCGATGGTCGTGGAACTTAACCGTCGACTCGTCAAGGGATACGCGCATTTCAAAGATGACCCGCGGATTGTTAACCTTCGGAAGTCTATCGTGAACTACAACAAGCAGCTTCGCATCCTAGGTATCCGAGACCACCAGGTTGCATACGCCAAGTTCTCTATCTTGCAGGTGATTGCTATGCTGATCTATCGCTTGGGTAAATTGGTTCTCCTGACGATTGGAACATTGCCTGGTTTGCTTCTTTTCGCCCCTGTCTTTGTGGCAACCAAGTATCTCTCAATCAAAAAATCCAAGGAAGCTTTGGCTGCTTCCACTGTCAAGCTGCAGGGCCGGGATGTGATGGCAACTTGGAAGCTCTTAATTGCACTTGCATTTGCTCCGGCTGTCTATGCATTCTATTCTGCAGCATTCACCTACTGGACCTATCGGAACAGAGTCCAGGGCTTCATTCCTGACTGGGTTCCCCTCTGGCTGGTGGTCATGATTGGTATGATTCTTTTCCCCACAATTACCTTCGCTGCCCTGCGTATTGGTGAGGTGGGCATGGACATTGTCAAATCGCTTCGACCGCTGGTTCTTTCTCTGAACCCTTCGTCAGCCAACACACTGGTGAAGCTCCGAGAAAAGCGCGCTTCTCTTGCCCAGCAGGTTACGGATGCTATCAACACTATGGGTCCAGAGCTATTCCCTGACTTTGATGCTGCCCGGATCGTCACAGATCCGTTCCGTGAGGTCAGTTATGAAGGTGCCGCCGATGAAGAACTGGAGAATAAGCGGGCTGGTGAGAATGAAATGAGCCATACCTCGCCCAGTGCGGAACCTCTGCCTCGCAATGAATCATTCCATAACCTGGCGAATATTGGCTTCTTCTCCACGAGACCGCCAAGCCGCAACCGCAGCCGCAGCAGCTCCGCGGCACCCCGCCCTGGCTCTAGGCATGGTCTTAAACCGCTCAGCCCCATGACCGCCAAAGACCCATTGGAGGACGTCAGCTCGCGGATCCGAGATGCTATGAGAGAGCGCGGTGAACGACGCCGCCGTCGGAGTGAAGATGGAAGCTGGGACATGGCTAGTTCGGGGACAAGAACCCCGTCTAGCGGCGATGAATCCCGAAAAGACCTATGACCTGCTATGACAGCTACTGTTTGAACACTGATTCTGATTCGTACTTACTCGTGCGTCAATATTGGGTGTCGGAGACTTGTGACTCATTTCTGTTCCTTAGTGTATATACGAGATATCCCATGTGTTTTGTTTCACCTTTGAGCTATACGTTCCTACCTGCCTCCAGTACCTTGACAACCCTTGTGAAACACGTAGAACCGGAACTCTAGAGCCAGATGGCTACTGTAATTTACCTACCCAGCAGTGTGCCATGATGAAAGATTGCATATTAAGTTTGGTTGGTTATAAGCAAAACTTATGTCTCTGCCGGGGTATACGGTAACCAAGAATGGAACTATAAAGTCGTCTTGCTACTATCCTTATTTGGCCTCCGTCGTCCAATGAAGTAGACTATTATAACATCCTCGTCATATCAATTTCAGCAACTACTTCAAAAAGCTCTTGCTCTCACCTAGCCAAATCTGCTGCCGTTGACCCTCCGTCAGAGGTTCAATAATCACTCATTACTTAATAAAAATCTCCTTTGCCATTTGTTGATGACTTCCAGTCCCGCGATGCCATCACCTTCATTTACAAAGCTTAGGCAAGGGCCGGTCTCGCTCAAGTCTCCACGCTTCTGGAAGAGAGTCACATTCTGGTTATTTGCCATCTTTCTCTTTAAAGAACTGAATGCTGTCAACGGTCCTAGTGCAAGACTTCGCATCTTAGAGAGTTATCTTGCTGGCCATGCTATTACCACTGCCTCTGCTGTCATTGCCCGCCTACTGTCACTACTATTACTACTGCACCCACTGCCCATACTGTCCTTACTGCTCCTGCTGGAACAGGCTGTCCATATTGAACATGTTGAAGCTCTTGTCATTCAATATTTTGAGATATTGGCTCAAATGACACTGAGCGAAAACTGTTGAGTGCATTAATCTCTCCTTTCCCACTGAATGATGGTGCTAAAAGTATAACAGCTGTATAGATCGTGTTGATGATAAGTTATGTGTTAGCGCTGCTCGCCCCGCCTGCTCTGTTATCTATAGGAAGAACAAACCGAAAAACCACGAGTATTGTTTATCGGGAAAGTAGATTAGCGTCAAGGTTAAAATAATCTTAAATATTTGATGCTTGATATTAATAGGAGATCCGGTATTGCGGGGCAAAGCACTCTATTGGGCAGGGACTTCAGTGGCGCGGAGTGTTCAACGGATACATACTAGGCAAAAAAAAAAAAAAAAAAAAAAAAGTCAGCAAAAAAAAGAACACAGGAACTCGCCTCGGTGGAGTAGATGTTTTTGTCTGTATGATCAATCAAGATGGTATGCGCTTGCAAAAAGCAAATGAAAATAAATTCAAATGTAAGGCCTCCCATGCACCCTCCTGCCAGGTGCCAGGTGCCAGGTGCCAAGTGCTGTAAATTGTAATCAAAATACAATACATCTAAGCCAAGAATTTACCTAAATAATAGTGCAGGAAAATAGTGCAGCCTGGCATCGCCTCAACGTGTTTGTTCCTTAACGTTTTATACGCCCATAGCGGAATTGAACGGAGTTGATGGCCTAGTCTAGCCCGCATAACTGACCACGTCTCCCGTTGCATCACGTCCCACGCTTATACGAACCTCCTTTCGCCTTGACATCCTTTCACTGCGTTTCCCTCTTCAGATCGACGTCTTTTCGATTCCCACAACCCCCTGAGCCGTGTCAGCCAGGCCCAGTACGTGCTCATTATGGCGGGTTCAATGCACTTGTCGCGACTCCGGAATTGGTTCCTTGCCTCTCCGCCGATCGAGTTCGCCATCTCGAACCTCAAAGAGCTCCTGGTTGGCGCACTCCGCCAAGGCCCGATTCCCCAGCATGTGGCCTTCGTCATGGATGGAAACCGCCGGTTCGCCCGATCGCATGGGATTGAGACGGTTGAGGGACACAATCTCGGGTTTGAGGCACTGGCAAGGGTAGGTCTTCCCCCTCCTCAACCAGCTGACCCCGGCAGCTTGGTTTCATGAATTCTATTTCGCCAGTTACTTTTCGCCCATACTAACTTATTTCTGCCTTCTTCCAGATTCTAGAGGTCTGCTACAAGAGCGGAGTGAAAGTCGTTACCATTTACGCCTTCAGCATCGAGAATTTCAAGCGCTCAAAATTCGAGGTGGATGCCCTGATGGATATGGCCCGGGTGAAGCTGTCACAAATGGCGCAGCACGGAGACCTTTTGGACCGGTATGGAGCCAAGGTGCGCGTTCTTGGCCGACTCGATCTTCTTAAGCCCGATGTCCTGGCCGCTGTCAACAAGGCTGTCGAAACCACCAGTCGCAACGGCGACTGCGTGCTAAACATCTGCTTCCCCTACACCTCCCGCGACGAGATCACATCCGCTATCCGTGGAACTGTGGAGGACTACAGTACGCCGCTTCAATCCAACGGCGTCCCTCGGACCCCCTTCTCCGAATCCCATATCAGACATAATATACGTGCCCAGACCCAGGGGTCCAAGCCACTAGATTCGCAGAGTGACTCTGGGTCTACATCGGCGGAGTCTTCTCAGGAGGATGATTCGATCTTGCGGAACGATCGCCCCAACCGGGTCTATGAATCCGGCTCATCGTTCTCGTCCTCTGCTACTCTTCATCTCGACAAGAATGGATCCCATGGTGATAAGCCAGCTTTCATGTCACCCGAAAATATTTCGCGCCAGACCCTCAATGACCATATGTTGACCAAGGGCACCCCGCCTTTGGATCTCCTTGTGCGGACATCGGCTGTGGAGCGATTGAGCGACTTCATGCTCTGGCAGTGCCAAGAAAATACCGAAATTGTGTTCTTGGACGTTCTGTGGCCAGAGTTTGACCTGTGGCATTTCTTGCCAGTGCTTCTTGGGTGGCAGCGACGTATATCCAAGTCCCGACAGAACCCTAACGCCGAGGGGAATTTTGCCGGTGACAATGCAGAATCCAGCGAAGAGGATATAGACTCCATGGTGCTACGACAGAGCAAGTTGAAAGCTATTTAGCTTACCTTTCTTTGTCTTCTTTCTGTCTCTTTCCTGTATTCTTTCTCGCATTCAACGGAGTTTGGAGTTTGAGTGACTCTCGACTTGTCATATATCCCAGCAGCATTGACAGCATTATTTTCAATACACTCTATACAACTTCTAGATAGTTAAAATATCACCTTTATCTATAAAATGCCTTTCAAATTTCCTAATTCAGTCCCCGGTCCTGCATTACTAACCCCCCCCGCGCCGATACCGGCCACGTGACGGGGTGACTCAAGCACACAGGGAAAGTTCAAGTTCCTCACTCCGATCCCCCATCTATCTATATCCCAATTAAATTCAAGATGGTCGCTCAAATTGCTGGTTCTAAGGTCCTCCTCCTGGGCTCGGGCTTTGGTATGTTCCCCTCCCCTCCCAATGTCTAACTATTCTATGGCTGCCCCGCAATGCCCGTCTCCGCTTCAACACTGTATAAGGGTTCACTTGCTCACGTATTGATTCTTTTTAGTCACCAAGCCTACTGTTGAGGTTCTCGACAAGGCTGGCGTTCAGGTCACCGTCGGTACGTGCCATTGACCTCGAATCACCTCCCTAGTCACAATGCTAGTATCGCCGAATTACCCCGCCATGTCCCGCGACAGCTCGAAGATACCCTTCACACCGCTGCAATGCTGTAGTTGCTGATCATATATCCGTTTCAATTAGCCTGCCGTACTCTCGAGAACGCCCAGAAGCTTGCCGCTGGCTTCAAGCACACCAAGGCTATTGCCCTTGATGTCTCTGACGCTGCTGCTCTCGACAAGGCTAACAGCGAGGTAAGGACCAAGCCAGATTGCGGTCGGGCGATTGCGGTGGAACTAATAAATTCATCTTAGAACGACCTTGTCGTCTCTTTGATCCCCTACAGTTAGTACAAAACTGTATCCATTTGGTATTTACAAGAAAGATGCTGACGCGGTAATAGCCTTCCACGCCCTTGTTATCAAGTCGGCCATCCGCACTAAGAAGCATGTCGTCACTACCTCATACGTCTCTCCTGCCATGGAGGAGCTTGATGCTGAGGCCAAGGCTGCTGGTATCACTGTCATGAACGAGATTGGTCTGGACCCCGGTATCGACCACCTTTACGCCGTTAAGGCTATTGCCGATGCCCACGCTGCTGGCGCCAAGGTTACTGGCTTTGTCTCCTACTGCGGTACGTGT
The DNA here is from genome assembly GCA_030710325.1 of Penicillium sp. 91 TS-2023. NCBI lineage: Eukaryota > Fungi > Ascomycota > Eurotiomycetes > Eurotiales > Aspergillaceae > Penicillium > Penicillium sp. 91 TS-2023. The sequence continues at coordinate 4,100,252 of JARWGP010000021.1, read as the reverse complement.
TTTCATATCCCTCAAATTGACAATCACTAACGATTTTTTATAGGTGGTCTTGTAAGATAAAACCCAGAATTTCCACCCGATAACTTACTAACGGTTCAATCAGCCCGCCCCCGAGGCCAGTGGAAACCCCCTCGGATACAAGTTCTCGTGGTCCAGCAGGTGCGAACAAATAGCGTTACTTTCCATACTAAACAGAAAAACTAATTGCTTCTAGGGGTGTCCTGTTGGCTCTGCGTAACGCTGCTCGCATTTACCGCGATGGCAAGATTGTTGACATCGCTGGCCCTGACCTTATGGCCACCGCTAAGCCCTTCTACATTCTCCCCGGTTTCGCCTTCGTCGGCTACCCCAACCGTGACTCTACTCCCTTCCGCGAGCGCTACAATATCCCCGAGGCTCAGACCGTCATCCGTGGTACTCTGCGCTTCCAAGGCTTCCCTGAGTTTGTCAAGGTCCTTGTTGACGTCGGTTTCCTGAAGGACGAGGCCAACCCCGCCTTTGAGAGCGCCATCCCCTGGAAGGAGGCTACCCGCCAGCTTTTGGGTGCCACCTCTTCCTCCGAGAAGGACCTCGCCTGGGCCATCCAGTCTAAGACAGCTTTCCCCAACAACGAGGAGCGTGACCGTATCATCAACGGTTTCCGCTGGATTGGTCTTTTCTCTGATGAGCTCAGCACTCCCCGTGGTAATGCTCTTGACACCCTCTGCGCTGTTCTCGAGAAGAAGATGCAGTACGAGGAGGGCGAGCGTGACATGGTCATGCTGCAGCACAAGTTCGAGATTGAGAACGCTGATGGCTCCAAGGAGACCCGCACTTCCACCCTGTGCGAATACGGTAACCCCGCCGGTTACTCCGCCATGGCTAAGCTCGGTAAGTTCTGGATTCGGAAGAAAGAAAGAGAGAAAGGAAAGATTATTATACTAACTGTACTTAGTCGGTGTGCCTTGCGGTGTTGCCGTGAAGCAGGTCCTTAACGGTACCATCACCAAGAAGGTATGTTTGCAGCTCCCTTGAGTTCCTCTTGATGATTTTCACATAACTAATTCTTAAACCAGGGTATTCTCGCCCCCATGACCATGGACATCTGTGGTCCTCTCATCAAGGAGCTGAAGGAGGAGTACGGCATCGAGCTGGAGGAGCGCACTCTTTAAGTGTTTCAACTCGGATAAAAGCTAGTATTTAGCTAAAAGTACAAAGAATGATATAGATCATGATTGGATGTTACTAAACCTGACCAGCTCTCATCACGTAACCCTTGAAATCAGGGGGCTGGCTTACCAGATGCGTAAGCTATATCTACCAAGGTGTTTCTAGACGGTTGCATTGAATTTTTTTGGTGACAACATCTATTCTATCGTGAGATAGATCAATTCTTAATTTCATTATCATAGACATCACTTCCTCTATCATAGCATCATCGCAACCCAAGTCCAGGTCCAATAAATTGGACTAAAAAGCAGAACAAGGTTCAAAGAAAAAACCAAGCAAACACAGAATTTCAAGACAGACATGATATGATGGAAAATCGGAGCTAGCTTCAACTTATTGGGAGCTCTCCCAAAAAAGCCCCACCCATTTTCCAATGCCATGTCCTAGTAAGGACCAGACCCAATACTATGTATCGAGGCTGTTATATGCTCTTGTTTCTCATATTTTTCAATGTATTTCGTGTTGCAGGTGTGAAAATAATGAAGACCGACAGGCGTTTTCTGTTCTCTATGTATCAAACTTTTGAACTCTGGCCGAGTTGATTAGAGAATAGTGCCAAACCTATAGCGAGAAGAATCACAAGAATCATTAGTAAATTGTTCCGGAGGCGAGATGAGGATGATGATCTGGACATGAACGACCCGCACTGGTCAAAAGACAAAGAACAAAAAGGGGACAGTGGTAGCGGGAGACAAAGGGAGGGTTGAAGGGTGAAAAAGAGAGCTTACCCGAAAGTCTGCTTCATACTGCGAACGTAGTACATATCCCAATTTTGCTTGGTGACATCCTCCTGTCCGACGGGGACACCAGACCACTCGACGCGCAGTTGAGTGACGCCATCAACGTTGTTCTGGTCGAAGTTGATCTCGAGAGTACTGAAGTGGCCAGCGGGCCACTGAGCCAGACGCCAGGTCTGAACGATTTGCTTGGGAGAATCAAGCTTAACGAACTCTCCGGTCACGTTGCCATCGAAGATGGCAAACTTGCCGCCGACGTGGGCGCCCTCGAACTGGCGGGGCGGGCCACGGGTGAAAGCGGCAAGGCGCTGGGGGTCGGTGAAGGTGATGAAGAGCTCCTCGGCGGTAGTGCGGAATTCATCTGTGGCGGTCACGGTGGTGGTGTTAATGGCGACCTTGCCGGTGGTTGTGGTGGTGGTTGCGGTGGTGGGAGCGGCCTGGGGCTTGTTGGCCTGGGGGTGGACAGGAACCGCAGGGAAGCCCTTGGAAGGGTCGACGCCGGGGGCGTGCTGGAGGTCCTTTGCGTGCTCGGTGATGAGGGCACCGCAGAGCTTGGCGAGGGCCACACGGAGTTGAGGGATAATCTTCGAGCGAACGAGGTCCTTCACAGGCTGCTTGGAAGGAGCATCGGCGTAGTTCTCAATCTCGAACTATCAAGAAACAGAAACTTCCGTTAGTTTTGGGAGATGCTTGGTTTTTCTAATTCGGCCTTCCCCTATGTTTGAAGGGAGGCATTTGGGCGGGTACAAGGGAACATACGACGTACTCATCTTCCTCGGTATCGTGGGCTACCTCGGGGATGTTGATGGAACCGCTGACCTCCTCGGCGTCCTTGGTCTTACCTATAAACAGTCTCAGCTGCCAGGTTCGCTCGGAATTCAAGTGGATTTCTACAAACCTGAATACTCTAGCGACAGCTTGACATCGAACAGGGTAATGACCTTGCCCTTGCGCTGGCTGACGTCTACGTCGCCATTCATCGACAGAACCTTGTCTACTTTGGCGGAAACACCACCTTCCTCGGCACTGATGACAGTCAGGTGCTTGTCAAGGTACTCCTTGGCCCAGCCAGAAGCATCCTTGTTCACCCAGTGCCAGTTGTTGGGGTTGTGGAGAACCATGATGAATGTGGGACTATTAAAATGGGAAAAAGAAAACTCTGATTTGGGGACGATGTGATTGTGCGAGAGCCGAGTTGCGAATTCGATGCTTCTCCTTCTTCAATTCTCTCTTGCTTCTCCGGGGAATATCCAACCGAGTCTAAAAAGTTCTTTGAGAAAGTTCAGGTTAGCGAATGATCGCAGAAATTTCATGTGGAGGCGAATAGAGAAAACAAATTGCGCGAAGCAATTATGCCACAAAAATCAGGTCACGGCTGCGTATGCCGGACGGTATACTGATCAGCATAGACAAGGGAACAATTCCTCGTCGTCTGACTGGTGCCAGCTGGTATCTCATCATTTGAGCAGACCCAGGATAGCTCAAGCCCACGAGGGGTTGAGAAGAGCCCGGGTGAAGAAAGGAATCTTCATTGGAAGGGTGCAATGCAATGCGAAATATCAAAAGTTACTCACAATTTCAAGAGAAGTCCAGATAAACTTCTGGACGGAGTGATTGAAGGATGATGAAGAAGGGAAGAGGGAGGGAAGAGCGGCGGATATTTGAGTGATTGGGGACGGAACACTCTAGAAAGAGAAGTCACGTGACACGGTGGGCCCTGCATTGGAAGAGGATTAGCAAATACCCAGTGCTTTTAATTAATAATTCAGGACACTTGAAACATAGGATTATTGTAATTTCGTGTCCAAATATGGGATGGATAGAGTCCTCTGAGTTGAACATTCTATGTACTCAAACCTGATGAACAACGAACGAATGGGGGATATCATAAATCTCAAGCTAAAATATATATATATAAGAAGAATCATTCAACTTCAAGGTCGGTGATTTATTCCTGCTCCAATCTCTCCAGGTCTTCCCATGCATCTTCACTTATGAGTTGTTCCTTGACTCTTTCTCGTAGCACTTCAATCTGGCTTCCAAGAGCCTCCGTCCACTGCCCTTCAACAGTAGCCACCTTGTCCTTCAGATCCGTAGTAAGAGAGACCTCTTCATCTGCTCGGGTCATTTCCATGACTTGACGAACCGTCTCCTCAGACTCTCCCCGCTGAATTCTTTCCGCTTCAGTAAGGTTGCGATTGGCTCGCATCATAGCCGACCGGACCTCATGTAACAAGCAGAGAAGATTCGTCTGGGACTCGATGTACTGATAACTGGACTTCTCCGCATGCGAGAGCAGCGAATAGAGATACTGCAGCGGATGCGCATGGTAGCTCGGGTTCTCTTCATACTCGTTTGCCGGGATCTGAACTTGGAAACCATGGAGTTTCTCAGGAACCTGCTGTACCAGGGCGAGGAGCGAGGGGGCAATATCCCAGAAGGCTGAGAGTTGCTTCTCGACGCCACGGACAACATTCTGTTCGATGATATTCAGGAACGATTCAAGACGGGCAAATGCCTCGGTCTCGTATTGCACGCGTCGATCCAAGGAATCTTTCAAGAAGAAGGCTTGTGTTTCGCGGAGCTTATCTTCGTTCTTGCTTTGCTTGTATGGCAACAGAGCAACCGTTTTGTACTTATCGTCGCGACTGCTGACAAGATCGAATGCTTCTCGGTGTAGTTGCTCGCGTGCTTCGAACAGCCATTTAAGCTGAGTGAGTTTCTCCAATAGCTCGGGCTTCTCGTCGCCTTCTTCTTGTGTCTGATCAGGTGTCTCGTGCTGTGCATCATCAAAAAGCTTACTGCTCAGCTCGTCAATGCAGGATGTTGCTTTGTCAATACGATCCGCAATTATGGCATGCATTGGCTTCAGCACCATCTTTTGATACGACTCAAGCTGGCGTTTTGCTAGTTCGCCTTCGCGTCTCTGTTCTTCAACAATCATGGCAGCTTCAGCCTCAGCAGCTTCCGCAAAGGTGAGACTGCCTTCTTGGATCTGGCTCTGGATATTAGATTTGAAATGACGGCGACCCTCTTGAACTTGCTCCTGATTTTCTTGAGTCATCCTCTCAACATCTATCTGATAACGTTGCCTAGTGGACTTGATCTCAGAGATGTCGGTGATGGATCGAACCGTCGTCCGATAAGATACAAGATCTGGATGCCCGTTGTTGACTGCCGGGTAGTGGCGTGGGTATGGCGGCGGTAGAGTGACCAGCCGTGAGATGTCCAGCTTTTGGTTGCCAGTGAACTGCTCATATCGGCGCTCTGCGCCTGCACTGGGATAATCGGTTTCTTCATCATGCCAGCCGACCTTCTCTGGTGGATATTCCTCTTGTCCATAGGCTGGGTACTGGTCTGTATAGTTTGCACCCGCATCATCAAGCTTAGATGGAGTCCGTTCCTGGTCCCACTGCATGGCATCCCGAGCCAATCCCATGTACTTGGACTCACGCTTGGAGCGCCGAACACGTCTTCCATCCCCTTCGCTACTGGATCCAGTCTTGGATTCCCACCAGCGACTGGGAGCGCGACCTCGCGAGCTCATCTCATCGTTGCTCATATTGAGACTAGCAATAGGCGACAGGCAAGGTTGATAGTTATTCCACCATGTAGATTCTGGTCTTCCGGGTCGACTTGAAGGAATTTCCAACATCGGAGCAGGTCTGATAGGTTTTGTCGCAGATTGGACAGGGCGCTCAAAAAGCTTACTATGCACACTTTCGGCGTCAAACGACCCAGAGTCCCAGACAGAGGCATATCGTCCACGCCGGATTTGGGACTCGGCAATCATATACTGTGTGAAAACCTTTAGGGCTTCCGCTTCGGTTGAAGCAGCGGCCTCATCCTCAATAAACTTTCGGTGCCGCTGTATAGAATCCTGTATAAAATCGGTATCTTGCTTGATGATCGATTCCAAGGATACCGACTGTGTTGCCTGTTGCAATGGGACTCGACGTGGTGACAGTGGCTTCATCATACTAACACCATCATTCGGCATATGCAGAATGTGCGAAATTGGACGATCCTCCCAATTTCGCGAAGAACCTCGAGGCCGGGGCTGTGGTTGGAACTCTTTGCCAGAACCCAGCGGAGGAGTGGGCAATGCCTTTGGTGGTATTGGCTGGGGTGCCTCTTTGGGATAGGCAGAAGAAGATTCGCCATTTGGCGAGAAAGGAGGAGTATGCGCGAATGCAGCAGATGATGCACTGGCTCCAGGAGCCGGACTTTGATCCAATTTGGGCGAAGAATAAGATGATTGGTCGGTGAAAAGGCCCCCACAGCTTGCTCGAGACCGCGAGGTAGTGAATTGTGCCTCTGAGGGAAGACTCCGTGAACTTTTAGGAGTAAATCTCGACGATGAGGGCTGTTGGGTTGGATCGGGAGAATTTCTAGCTTCTGGGAGGATCAAATTCGACGGTTTGATCTGTTCTAAAGCATCGGCCCAGGGGTTTCCACTGGAAGAAACGGCGCTCATATCGTCAAATATCTGACTCTGCCGATTTCGACGTTCAATCCGCCTTTCACGAATACCCTTGGCACTTGGATCCCGGACTGCCGGGCTACGGAAGAGACCGCCGCTACCCGGGGTTCTTTGGTTCTCGCGCATCTTGCCATTGGAGTCAAGATATTCAGCTCGATCAGGTGCTGAAATTGCTTTGGTGGTGTCAATATGCAATGGCTCGTCCCGACTTGGCCGACTTTTCAGGTATTCCTCATCCACCCAGTCAGCAGGGGTTGGTGGAATACTCCCCAGACCAGTTCCCATCAAAGGTGGTGGTCGAGCTCTACTTCTGACGGGACCTTTAGGTGTTCTCGCGGAAGACGACTCCGATGACCCGCTTACACTGACAGACCGCACGGTGGGAGGTGGACCTGGTGGTGGCGGTGGAAGTGGCATACCTGGTGCCCAGCCACTGTTCGATGGAGATCGATCTCTCGTCTGACTTTGCTCCCCCGACGGACCTGCACTGCTGACCACCGCACCTGCAGAGGCAGCTCGTCGCGATGCCGGTGGCCTCGAAGGTGCTTCCAATTGGCCAGAGGAAGGTCCTGGTAATTGATCTCTGATAGCTGGCGATGGCATAGCTTGCTCCCAAGACGAAAGGGAAACTCGAGCCCTGGAATGGATTTGAGCGGCGTGATAAGGCACACCCTGGTTTCCGTCAATTCGACTTTGTGAAACGGATCTAGATCCCTGGTTACCCTGTGGTGGAGGTGGAGGTGGTAACTGGTGATGAGACTCGGTGTCAGTTGTGTAGACCATAGAAAGTGGACGAGGACGATGTGTCGAACGTCGCGGATATTCGGGATTTGCATTAAAATCTCCATTTCTAGGAGGGTTCTGGGGTGGCGTCACCGAAGGCGTCACCGAAACATTAGGGTTGGGGGATCCAAATGTTCCTTGTGATACTCGATTTTGATTGCTGGGAGGTGAGTATGGTGGAGGAGGCGGTGACAAGGATTCCTCTACATTTCGTCAATATACAGCCTACCAATTTATAGATTCTATACCAAAGAGAAACCAACCTGTATGAGTTCTTGGCTGGGGCGCAACCCGAACCTGGCTGCTTTGATGTGCGTATGGAGCTTGCGAAGCGGCAGCAGCAGGGGGTCCCCAGTCCTGTGGATTATAAGGGACACTGTAGTTCGCCGCTTGTCTAGAGGCCGATGTGGACCGGGCGTTTGCCGGAGAAGGAACGCATGGAGAATGGGTATGAATAAAAGGACTCGAAAGCGAAGTTGACGATAAAGGGGTCGTTCCGTGATGGAATTGAAGACCGCTTAATGCAGTCGTCAACAAAGGTGGCTGCACCGCCTGGTCTCGACGCCCTGGGGAGGGTTGATTATTGTTGGCAGCGGCCGACGACCAGCCAGTGTACTGCTGCTGTTCGTCGCCTGCATGACTTGAAGCCATCCAACTAAACACAAGTCAACATCATGAGCTCTTTGTAGATTGTAAAGCGAATATTAAGAGGCTCAAGCAGGCTAACGCACCTGTTCATCCTGGGACTATACACCCATCAACACACCGTTCAGCTCGAGGCCATGGTAGTCCCCCGGAGATCAAGATATGGAATCGTGAAATCAACGCCAACAAAGGAAAAAGAAAAAAGACGAGGGGCCAAATCCAATGATTGTAATTCTGAAAGCTTGAAAGAGAGAACTCAACCAAACCCTAGTCCGTAAGGCCAATAAGTGCCGACCCAGGCGAATGGCACGCTATCCACAGGGGGAGAAGAGGGGGCCATGATCTATATTTGGAAGCATAAAGACCTTTCGGCAGAGCCAGAGCGAACTTGGAAAGTCGTGGTCGAAGCGGGGGACCTCATATGCACCTTGAAGGTTCTCATCACACACGGCCCAGGTTCAGCGCTTATCATCGACGCTTACAGGTCCAAGGTCGCTAGCCCCACAACCTCTGGCCAGATGAACAGCCAATCAGCGCGCGCATCACATCAAGGTCGAGAATTTGGCTTCTTCCTTCAGGAAAAGCCGACCAGGCCCATGGGCGTGTTTTTAAAATAGAACAGACACGAGGGATGTACACTGCAAGATTTACAATCCTTCACAGGTGTGATAGGCAGAACGAAGACAATTTTTGTGGAATAGTTTGCATTTATAATCATTTGAATACTAGCTACTGCACACTAAAGGGGCCTCGTGGACTGCTGTATTAAACCTCGGCCGGAGACCGGCACAAGACGCGGCTGAAAAAGATCCCTGTTAACTGAATGCAACGTTAGTATGGGGTTCCCCAAAAAACGTGATTAACAACAAGAACTTGTAAACAAGGTGTCAGATAATATGCCCTGTCACAGGCGGTGGTCATCAATTGAAAAATTCCTTATGTTGACCGTCGTGATAATAAAGTAAATCATCATATAAAGGGGGAGAAAAATCAAACTTGCGAGCAGAAAAGACAAGTAAACTTACATTAGTAAATGGGAAAAAGTAGCGATGCTGTCTCAAGTGATCAGTTTCATGTCGACACTATTCAAGACCGATCAGTATCGAGCACTGAATGGACATGGGTGACAATCATAAAGTGATTGGTGATTGATCAGGCATGACGATCTCGTCAAAGCCAGTGGCTCGGACATATGCTTGTCTTTTGTTTTCGTCGATTCATCAGGAAAAACGAGGTGGGTGGGAAGGAAACAGTGTGACATACACCTACGGTATGACAAGGCCGAAGTTGAGAGACGACAGTCCAATAAAGAGAAGATTACTGTTGACAGGACGAATTAGTCACTGTTTTCAAAAATAAAACTTGATATGCAGAATTTTCACAGAGGAAAAAAATTTCAGAAAGGCATGAATGGTATTAAAAAGATGTTGTCTGCATGGCAAACGCCGATAAGACTCGTCATCTAAAGGATTCATCATAGAATATGGGGCAGAAGCAGGAAGAAACGCAAAGCAAGTAATCGCATACCTTTGGGGTTTCTACGAGGTTGACGATGAAGTCGGTCAAGACAAGACACTGAACGAGTCGATTAGCAACCCGTCACAAAGTCATGAGTGAGTTGATGATATTCATGAGACATGTCTCAGTGGGCGAGGTTTTCTAGGCCTGCCGCAAAAAGGGCGTATCCGTCATACAGTTCGGAGCCCAGTGCCATTTCATCTTCGGACGTGAGGGATGTTGGGTAGGTCACGGGTCGGAAGCTTACATCTGTCTTTATTCCAGTTAGCATATGATTCAGAAGCAATGTTCGAAATATAAATGCAGGAGATATTAAAAGTTCAGACAAGCCTTGGTTTTCGTCAGAGACCCGGGGGCCTTGGACGGTAATTTCCAGTCTTAAATGCGTTCATCATAAAAAGGGGAGAAGAGTGTGTTGGGGAGCTATAACAAATTCACTTACCATTTACAAACAAGCGAGGCAGTTAGATGCTGCTGGGATTGGTGATTCGGTTAGTCCTAAGAGGGCAAAGTTAGCTCTCTGTAAATCTCGACGACCAGTAGTGACAACAATCAAGACGAGCGCGAATAGCTCAGACTGACGTGCAATAACAGAAGTTTCATTCCCTGAAGGGGTCAAAGACTCTAGTTTGAAAATGGTTATAGTTATCATCATAAAGATGATGCTCGTGTTGGGGCAGAAAATTTTAACCGAGACAATCGCTTACCATAATTGAGTTCCTGCAAGACATGCTCGCGTCAGTGAGTCGTGTGGTGTATCATCTTCATTGAAGAATGAGATTCAAGTTGCGGTCCAAGCAAAAGGCATTTTATTGCAATGGAAGGTGCACTGATGGAAGAAAGGAAGAGTGTGAAAACACAAATCGAAGTTTTTTTAAGCTAACCGGGATGACCGCCCTAAACCACTTTAGGACGGTTAGACCGCCCCGGATCCACCTCAATTACCACTCCGCAAAGGGACTAGCGTTAACCGCATGGACGCCTCAGGCAGCAATAGTCTGGTTTTGCACATATCGTGACCCGAGCTACATTCTGTGCACATATCAGTTTGTAGTCTTGAGATAGTTCAAATAGAATTATTAACATGAGAGGACCGACTAGCGATTAATTAATGATCAGAACTCATTGAGTCTTCTGTATGAACAAGGTTGGGATTTCCCAATGCATGGCCTGATACACAGAACCTCGTACCAAGTCGACCACAATCAGGACGGCTGAAAGGAACAATTCCGGTGCATGCACCCCCCGAGGTCACAAGTCACTGAAATCAGCCCGAGCCAAACCATAGGGTCATTCGAGTTATATATGATGACTCGATAGAGCCTGACGTCGGGTAATGCGGAAAATGCGGCAAGGAACCTGTGGGAGATCACCGAAACAAATGCGCAATAATGACTCAATGGATTTATCTTCGAAAGGACTATTTATACCTTGAATACCCAGTACATATACGTCGGCTTTTTGGAGTCACTTCTGACTCTCGTTGACAATGAGCTCCATTTGCCTATACGTTCCATCCCGCACAGCGCGAGGAGGCTTAACAGCCACAGAGCTAGTATATGCTCGAATGCCATGCTACCACGGACAACAAGACTTTCTGACAAGTAAAATATACCCAGCTTTCACCCTTCTTGATTGGAAGACTTTACTGACCTACACCTTTCGTTACAGACCCTGGCGAGCTTCCAGATGCTTGCGTTGTTTGCGGGGATATTCTTGGTGATGATGCCAGCTATCGACAGCTTCCATGCTCTCATATCTTTCACCAACCTTGCATTGATACTTGGCTTCGGAGCCAGGACGCCAGCTGTCCAATCTGCCGGCGCAAATTTTATCATCTGCGCATGCCAAGATTAGTGCGGGTTGCCAGCCCTTCGGCTAGCAGCCCAACATCGTCGCCGGAAATTTCACACCTAAAGCTTATAGTATCATGGCTAGGGAGAAGAATACCCATGAGGAAGAAAAATGCTTGATTTTGAATTTGGTTTGAGCATACCTTGCTATACCAGGGTAGTTACCAAGAAATGATCAATAGAAGCTCTCAAGACACTGACGGCTGAGCAATGTGTTCCAGATGGATTTGAAAGTTTAAATTGCGTACTTCCACGGGTTGTGATCTCTTGGAGGTGCATTCGGGTCCGCGCCTCCCGTGGTATCCGGGTCATCCGGGCATTCCTTCAATGTCCTTTCATTCTTATTATCTGACAAATCTTGATAATGGTGGGAGTTACACCTTGAAGCTATAATTGAAAGTTGGAGTGAAATTGGTGACTGGATGATTGTAGGATGATGAAACATTTTCTTGCTCATAATCCATAAACATCTACTACTAGTTTAAGTTCGCCGATGGAAGGGGAATATCACCTGACTGAAAGTGAGGGTAATCAAGAAATCGAATAGACCACTCCATTGCACTGGAAATCTCGCTAGGCCAGTCACTATGATTGGACAGATCAGCCGATATATGCGAGGATGGGAAAATGGTAGGCGAGACAAGTTCAGCATTGGTCTCGGTAGACAGAGGCCCGTTTTTCGGAGCATAGGGGGTAGATTGAAGTTGAGAGGCAGGGACCAGATTTGACGAGTTGATTGCTACTGCTGAAGAGACTGTCAGTACAGCGCATTTGGCATGGAATGACTCCATTTTTGAGATTATATACCTTCTTCTGTTGACCGACGCATCTGAGAAAGACCTTGCAATATATCCATGGCTTTCTTGGCCGCGGCAGAGTTCGAGCTGAGGGCTTCAAACACTTTCAGACAAGTCCCAGCATCTTCACGTAAGCTTTGTGAGTAAGCCTTGCTATGCGCGGGATTGCCATTGTTATAGAAGCTTTCTGCCACGAATAAGATGGAGCTCGCGCAGATGAGACATGAGATCATCTGCCACCATGGGAAGTCGTGAACCAAGCTCCGCTCATCTACGACGTTGTGAAGTAGATGGGCTGTTTCTTGAGCTTCATGAACACATATTGACTCTGCCTGGGATATGCGCTCTTTATCACGGATAAGCAAGTTCATGAAGGATTGGTTATTCATCTGTAGAAGTGGTAGACAGAGGAAGGGTCGATGGATGAGCGCGCGAAGATGATGAAACTTCACCGCAAGCATGTTGCGCTATATAAATCTTAGTATCTGCAGATCTTAAGGGGCTTGAAAACTGACCTGACGTTTGAACGACATGGACTTTTCAAAAGTGTGGCCCATATCGAACCGCAAATGTCGCGGTAGGCTCACTTTCCATTCAAGTAAGCTTTGGTCCAGATTAGATGCAGTATGAAGCATATGATCCGGAGATAAATCAATTTGCGATGGTCGGTACAGCATCTGAATGACTTGTCCAACAATATGCGAGAATCGTATCACTTCCAAAAAATAGCCCATCATCTGGCTATGGGCCGCAGGGCCGACCTGGCTGTCTTCGGAATGGCCAGAAGGAAGAAATGGAGACTGGTCGCTTAGAGAAGGTAGTTCCACCTGGAAATCAACTTCATGGATAGCCATGGGCCGTCCGAGCTGAAGGGCAAGTAATCGATCCAAGACATACATGGCGTACCAAGTGCGTCGCCAATGCGGACGGTCTGCTATGACAGGGGATGATTCTACGTGCAGGCCAATGCTTTGTCCCATACGTATCGCGAATCCTAAAGTATTCCAACAACTGTCAAGGGTCTTAGTCTTGGCCATAAAGTGTTACCATTGGGAATACACGCACCGGTCTGTGTGACAGACTGCAAGGAGGAAGAAGCACTGAACTAGCAAAACCCAGACACTCATGAGAGAGCAATCTGCACTTAGCTCTCCAGAATAGTAAACGCCTTGGTCATGGTAGCGAAAGTGGCGCTGATTGCCCGAGTCCTTGCCATGGGGAAAGGATGTGTAATATGACCCTATGGCGAATATAAAACCTAGAAAATTGTTAAAAAGATATTTTAAAAGTAGTTTATTTTAGTCAGATCATACTGAAGAGCGCGAGCCATGGCCGAAATTCTGGCTTGTTGATATCTCCAGCTTGGAATCTTTGGAAGGCTTCTAGCAAAGCCGACTTGGGAATGAATGGGTATGCAACATGAATGGTTGAAAGATAGACATCTAGGAATCTTTCCGCCTCAGATGGTGACGGGAAAAGTACCGGATGCTTAAATAGTGTCAAACTCTCTGGGGTATGAGTTTGACTATAATTCTGGGCGGCTTCTCCAGTTGGTTCTGCTGGTCCCTGTACACATTGACGAATACTGTGTATAAAATGTATGTCGCTCGCTTTCCCAACATATGTAGGAGAAGATGCTACCGGAGGGTCATGCACCGGAGGAGTTGCTACTGTACTTTCTCGTGAATGCTGCTGCGTCTGGTGCGGGATATGACGTCGGATCTCCCCTAGGCTGGCATCAAGTGCAGATTGATGCGCCCCGTCTAAACCGGACCGGAGCCCTTGAATTAATGATTCATATGAATCAATGGCTCTCGAGAGGCCTGAAACCCCTCCTCTTGTGGATATATCGGCTGCAAGGAGCGGGGAATGACGCTGGTTTCCGTCCGTATCGGCTGGGCCAATTTGAGACCCACGCCGTCTTCTCTTAGACCAGGTGCAGGTGAAGCTATATCCTTCGCACCTGGAGCATACAGGTTGTCTCCCATCACACTAAATTCACTCGAATTAACGACGACAGCACTCGATTCAGTGAGAGGGGTACCAGCTCGAACCTTCGCTTTGAGATCACGGCATTTATCGCAAGCAATACCCACACGCTGACGCTTCATTGTGAATTATCCAGAAATTTATTCGAGTGCCAGTGCTAAGACTATGCGCTTGTTCGTAAAGATCTGGCTTGTTACTGTGAATCCTAAGTGGGAGGAAACCGGATGAGGCGGATCGGGCGGCTTATGTTATGATGACGATATGGATCCGGCCCAGCTTGAGAGCTGAACCGGCCCGCCCGAATCGTGTCTTTCGCATAAACCTTTCATCTCTCAAGAATGTCGCTCCAAAATGATCTCCACACCGTTTTTGAACCTGCTACTCTATTCATGTCACTATCTTTGAAGATAGATGGCCTCAATGCTGCCACCCGATGATGGAAGAGTTCCGTATCACGATGATTCTAGCTCCATCCAACTGTCTTGTTCTACGTCCAATTCATCAGGATCACAAATATCAGGACCCGAGAGCAATTTGGACGAAATAATTGGACCACCTCCTATCTACCAATCGTCAGAAAAACTAGAAAGACGGCAAGATTCACTCGAAAATCGTCGTTCTAAAGACGATGGTGAATCCCTCCCTCTGCCCCGGGAAACAGAACCCGCACAGGTGTACACACAAGATGTTGGGCTACCAGATACACTAAAGTCACCTAAACAGCGAGCATTTCGGGAATTTTTCCGAATGACTTGTATCGTCGGCTACCTCATATTTTTCTCGATCGCTGGCACTATTTTGCGACTAGCCATCCAATGTCTGACATTCTACCCCGGCACCCCCGTGAACACCAGTGTCCTCTGGGCCAATGTAGGAGGGAGCTTTATCATGGGATTTCTGAGCCAAGACCAAGAACTCTTTCGCGTCAACGACTCACACACTGCACAAGCGGCAACGAAACACAAAAAGACCATCCCTCTATACATTGGCCTGACAACCGGTTTCTGCGGCAGTCTCACCTCCTTCTCTGCGTTCATTCGTGACGTCTTCCTCGCTCTTTCCAATGACCTGGCCGTACCCCTTGGATCTTACTCCGAAGTTTCGCTATTTGCCTCAGTCCCAGTCGGAGCTAGTGCCCCCAATGGAGGTTTTAGCTTCATGGCCATAGTCGCGGTGCTGTTCATCGAGATTGGGCTGTCGATTGTCAGTCTCTTTCTAGGTGCTCACCTTGCCATCGGTACATCTGCTTGGATGCCCACTGTCTCTCAGCCCTGGTTGCGCAAGTTTTTGGATCCATTTGTGTTCATCCTAGCGATTTTATCGTGGGTAGCCGTGATTTGTCTTGCAGCATTACTACCACGGGGCTCAGGAAGGGTCACACTCTGGAGCACGGATATGTGGAAAGGGCCAGTCATATTCGCTTTGATCTTCGCTCCACTTGGTGCTTTGGTTCGATTCTTCGTGTCCTTAAAGCTTAACGGGCGCATCGCGTCATTTCCATTGGGAACATTCATTGTTAATCTGAGTGGTACCATGGTACTGGGAATGGCGTACTCGCTGCAACATGCTTCATTCAGTGGAACAAGCTTTGTTGGTTGTCAGGTCTTACAGGGCATCGTGGACGGGTTCTGTGGATGCTTGACAACTGTGAGTACATGGGTTCTAGAATTATCCGGCCTTCGCAAGAGACATGCGTACTTTTACGCGGCTTTGAGCGTTGTAGCCGCACTATGTGCACTTGTTATAGAGATTGGAAGCTTGAAGTGGACTAAAGGACTTGATTCTCCTTTATGTTTTAGGGATGTTTAGATTATGTTGAGAATACTAGAGAGCAAGAAATACAGATACAAAAGCTTCCACGACGCTTGGCAGAAGCGCCGATCTTCGGGTCAAGACTACAAAACTCGAGACTACAGACCCACAAACGGGGCCTAAAACATGCAACCTAACCGTCCTGTAGTTGATTTGGGAATGAAGACCTCTTCCAAGGTTCTCTACCCCACTACCCAGGTATGTATCTCCAAACCAACGGAGACTACGTGCATACGGAGAATATGACTAGTCATAGCCGTGGTATTATAATTTCCATGTATTCAGGTCTGAGGAAGTCTCTCTTTACAGGTTCCAAGGTTCAAGTCTCATCAGATAGGAAATCAAGTATTGAATTGAAGGGGAATCAAAAATATTATATATCACAAAGCTTCGTTTATATCCCAGAATAATACATGTCCATTATGTTGATCTGGTGGAGCGCTCATCAGGCAGACGAACGACATTCTCACCAGCCTCCAAAATAGTAGACGAGCCAGAGGAGCCAATAGAAGCCCGATGGTTACGAATAAACTTCGGCCATGTGTTTGTGAGAACAAGGTATTTAATGCTTGACTCGGCTTCATCGAAAACAGAGGCATCAAACTCGGCAGGAATTTCACCCCAATATTGAACGAGATTCTTAATCTCATTTACTGAGTCCTTGAGTCCCTTATCAGAGTCACCTGTGAAAGGCGTCACAGGCGAATCTATATTGAAGGTTTCCCTGAATGGAGTGGCGGGCTCGGGATCCTCGCGCTCGCCGTATAGAATGGCAGTAGGTTTCTCGAAGATCTGTTCCGGTTTCCTCAGGACTTGGAAGCCAAGATTCAAGGG
Source organism: Penicillium sp. 91 TS-2023 (assembly GCA_030710325.1). Classification (NCBI taxonomy): domain Eukaryota; kingdom Fungi; phylum Ascomycota; class Eurotiomycetes; order Eurotiales; family Aspergillaceae; genus Penicillium; species Penicillium sp. 91 TS-2023. The sequence goes on along the minus strand of JARWGP010000021.1, from coordinate 4,083,592 downwards.
GAATTCGGCGTGACTGGGGCTGATATATTCGGCGTATAGATGCAAGGCACGGTTGAAAGGCTCACGCATAAGCTCCTGAATCTTCTCATCTCGAGGAGCGGTCTTATCCTTGAGAGCCACGGGCAATGAGCTCTTCCATTCGGCGACGGCCGTGAGAAAGGCGATGTTCTCTCCGGAGAATTCGCGGAGAGCAGAGAACTCTTGGAGAGGGGCCGGGTTGCGGTCGAGAACGTACTCGAGGGCTCCCATTGTCAGGATACTTTCATTGGAAGCGTCGGACCGCACGGAGTCCTTAGTGGACTTCCAGCCAGACAGGATGGATTCGACCATGGTGGGACCGGAGCCGAGAGACTTCGCTTCGCCGCCTGTCCCGTTGCGTGCCTCCCATTGTGCGATTGCGTCGAGGGTCTCCTGACGAAGGGATTGGCGGTGTATTACCTCCCAGCAGGGAAGGAATATGGTAAATATCTCCATGATCATGATAGAAAGACAGAACCACTGCGGGGGAAGCCAGACGGCGCTAACGGAAGCCATGGCATCGACGTAGGTGCCACAGAGCCACAGTGGAGTCGCGGGAAGACCAGCGAGCGCACAAGCGATAGTTTGAGTTCGCCAGCCCTGGGTATCGTTGATATCACGGGCCTTCCAGAGAATGCAGGGAGCGACGATCCAGCACCAGAAGACTTGCGACAGAACACCAGGCCACCTGTTTCCGTGTTAGTGATATTCTCATCGTGAACGTGTATTGGCTTTGGTGCTCTACCATTCCCAGCCTTTGCCCTGGGCCGACTTCACTTCCATTGGAGTACCGTTGACCTCGGTGCCAGGAATACCCCATGTGCTATGGAATCTGCGAGAGATAAGGTACATCAAGATAGTAAGAAGGATCTAGGGATCTGCTAGTTAGCTCATAGACTTAACAAGCGATGCAATTGGGGAGTTTCTAACAAACCTGGGTGAACATTGCAACACCAACAACGATAAGACTCTTTGTGGAATAATCAAGACGTTGGAAGCGATCAACTAAACCCGCCTTGCGCTTTGTGCCGGGCTGCACGGAGAGACGGTTGCAGGAGTAGGCATATTTCTTCTGAAGCTTTGCGATATGAAGGAAACGACCGTTGGACGCATAGAAAAGGGAAATGCCGATAGGCAACCAGGTGCCCATGATCCAGTACATGGCATCTCCCGGCATAAGCGTGCCTATCATAATCCCCCATTGAACCGACCAGAAATAGATATGAAGAAAGAAAATAGCGGATAGCGTGAGGCCTAAACCTCGAATTCGGACTGTTGGTGAGTCTCTATGTTTGATCAAGTAGGCGACCCCAAGAGCGACGAAGAGTGTCCATATACAACCCCAGCAGGCCCACCAAATGGCCACTGGAGTTAAAGTGGCCACCTCCTTCGACTGAGCGGTGACCCCCAATTCTGATCCCATGACGAATTGACTGCTTTGTTTCGCAGGGAAAATTACGAGAGCTCAAAGGAGAGTAAAAAAGTTGGAGAGCGCTGCTGCGGCCTCGGGCAAGGCTGCATACCGAGACTTTGTATCATTTCAAGCTTGCACATGTAAGAATTGGTCTGTGATGCTCCCCTGTAGATAAAAGTGGATAAGAATTAGGTTCCGAAAGCTCGGGGTTTGAGTGGGTGGAACGTTCCGGTCCCATCGTGGGACTGGCCGGAACGCTTGAGGAATCGAATCCCTCGATCGGGGAGGCGTTGATCCTGATAGGTGAAAATAGATGGGCCCCAGGATTTAGCTAGCTTTTGGTGTGCATCGATCAGCAGAACTATTGATTCACTATTACAAATCCAAGGGTTTTCTCAAAATGCCCCACTTGGACTAATCTCTGTTTACAAGTTCGCTCCGCTTTCGGCACGATTCAACTAAATCAAAGGATTGAAAATTATGTGATGAAGTGATGTGATGATATTCCTGTCTGTGGGATATGTATGTGCCATGCTTGCATAAGGTTTAATGTATATAGGTGATAGGGAATGCGATAGGGGGATTAAATCCTTAGTTTCCATCCAATTAAGCGCACATATTCTATTAGAAATACTTTACCATGGAAACGTGCAGGTACACAACGTGTTAACCAAGTTGTTTCGATGCTCAGCCCATAGTGGAGCTCTTTGGTGCCCATAGTGGATAGTTGCCCGAGTGGAGGAAAAGCCCGGATTCCAGGTTACGACTTGACACTACCCACAACATCCTTGTCAAAATGTTCAATAGTTTTATTCCTTCATAAGTCTAAATTAGAAATACAGCCTCGTCCTGCAGCTGATGTGGTTCTCTTTGATGGAAAGTCTCCGAAAACTTGTTATGAACTCTTATGCGAGATTGGCTCTTGTCCAGGCCTCCCTATAGTATCAGGGGTAATATTGATTTCTCCCCGAGATCGAATGAGATCGAGATGACAAACGAACGAAAGCATGTCTCGGGTTCCGAAGGTCCCGACACTTTGGCTAGCAAACCCCGATGCTTTGGATGTCTCGATTGGCGCACTGCGAGTACCCATAAGGCCTATTTGGAATCGTGCCAAAATCATAAAAAGTACCTGCCATATACGCCATATCGTTATGCACGAGCAAGTTTCTGCTCCCGTACCCAGAAATGATGAAGCACCACCAGCATGATCAACATGCATACGTCAAGCGCGATCGTCCAGTTGTACCCGATGAGGTAACGAGGAGCATCCACAGTCTTCCAAACACTAAAACATGAAGAGTTGTCAGTCTTAAGTCTCCTTACTAGCTCATTTTCACCTTACAAGAGAGGAATCCAAGCTCCAAAAGTATTTCCAATCGTATTCATAGCACTGATCACCAGTGCACGTTCTTCGGCGCTATGGGCGCAAATTTCATTGGCCCATGCATAGATAATCGCCGCAATCCCGTCTGCCGTGCCGGACAAGAAGAAAGCAAAGAACTTCAATCCGTCAGGTATATTCCAAATTGCAAGTACTACACAAGCAAATATGTTCAACGCCGCGGTAATGGCGATCAAGCTGGCCTTCGCGTCGTAGATGTCTGACAATACGGCACAGACTACCGAGGCAATAATCGTGACCGCCGGTGAAACGGTCGTGATTGTATCGATTTTCCCCACAGAATAGCCTTCAGCCTTGAGCCACAGGGAAAGACCGCTATTTGAGGATACCCCATCGGCCTGGCTGAAAAAGAAGGCAAAGGCGACTAGCACCCATATTCGCCAGCCTTTGAGGATCCGAATAATTCCTGGCCAGGTGAAAGGTTGACGGGCTTCTCGGTTTTCAGATTTCATACGCTCTTGTGCTAGTATGATCTCGTCCGGAGTCAGAAACCGGGAATTGCACTTGTCAGGGGTACTCGGTAGGAGACAAAGACCGAGGAAGGCAATTGGAACCGTACACGCGAAACCTAGTGAGTCAGTTTGCTTTTTGGTTCTCTTCCTCCTTACTGGCAATTGGCTTACAGATGATATAGAGCCATCTCCATCCCTCTAATCCGAATCGACCATTCAATCGGTCATAAGCCCCGGCTTGAATATACCCAGAGCTCATACTGCCAACCTGACTAGCAATGAAGAAGATGGCTCCCCGGCGAGACAATTCCGATCGCTTATACCAACATCCCAAATACCACTGCACCGCCGGGAAAAAGAAGCCCCCGAGAGCTCCCACAAAGAAGCGCAGCGCATACAATTGGGTTATAGTGCTGACCTTATACTGCACAAGGGTGAAAACACCCCACAGCAGATCCGCCGCGGGTAAGAAGTAGTTGACTGGACAGCGAGTCATCTAGCGAACGTCAGAAATCCACCTAAGCCGCGTGCGTAGGGTTGACTATAACGCACCAAAAGAGTTAAGGGAATTTGCATCACGATGAATCCAACGCTACAAAGCAGGTTAGCAAAAACTCCCCTTGTGAACGACGATGGGAAGCTCATACTAATACACCGTATTCAGATAGTTCAACTGATTCCCATACAGCTTGAGATCCTCCTTCATACCGCTCACATACGCAGTACTGGTGGCCGACGAGTCCAATACCTTCGCCCAGTACGCCAAAAATACAAACACGATGATCAGTCCATCTAGTTTGAGGATCAAACGTCGCTCCGCCGGCGTGTCTGTGGGCGCAAACCATTCATACCATTTCTGGCGGCGAGCTGGTTCTGAGCCCGAGTTCTGTTCAAGAGTCACTTTTGAAAGCTCAATGTCTGGATTCTCTGTCGCACCCAGAACCTGGGCAGACTTTTCCGTGGGGAACGACATGATTCGAAATGTACGGCTGTACACATCTGTTATTTCGACGAGATGAAAATATCACATCGTGGATATTAGAGCGCACTGAATTCTTTTTTTTTGTCAGTCCAACTCGGAGCACGCCATCTTTTGGAAAGATAGCGCATGGTTTAAACTTGCGCGGGCTTTGCCGATGATCCTATCAAGAAGCTGTCAAGGGTTGCCAAGGACCCCGCCGATTCGCGGTTTATTGACCCGCGTTCAATTGCCGATGCCGGGGTTGTTGACACGGGATCACCAGCTCTTGAAGGAAGGGTATCTCTAAACAAACAGATGACGCCCAAGGCGAATATAATTTGCTCCCCGTCATTCAAAGGCGTGAGCTTGAGTGAAGGGCTACAATGGCCTACTTAGAAATGACTCTGGGGACGAGCGCTCATGTCGAGTTGCTATTACACGAGACTAACTTGCATGGACACAAAATTTTCTCAAATTTCCCTTCAAACATCCAAAAGAAAAGCAAAAGGAAATTAGAACCCCAAATAACCCCAATTACCCCATTTTTAAAGCCAATCCATTCCTTAGACCTTGTCGCCAAATGCCTCATAACTAACGGAAATCTCATCCGTCCTCTCAATCCGAGCTGGACTCCGCAGAATAACTTCACCGCTGTCATTCGTCCTGGTATGTTGAATGACAGTCTGCTCATTAAAGCTCTTTGACTCCATGATAGAAGTGTCAAAGCCATATTTTGAAAGCTGACCATAATGCCTACTGCTGGACTTTTGACCAGCACTGCCATACATCGGCAGCTTATAAGAGTTGTCGCCGGAGGAGCCATCCTTGCCATCCTTTCCGTATCTAACACGAATATAGAGAGGGCGGAGGACGGGGATTGTGGAGCACATTATTGTGGCGCAGCTCTCGGTCGCGGACCAGATGAGCATTGGAACGGTGTCATCTGTTTTTGTAAGCTTATGTGGCAGAGTAAGACGTGATTAGGGGAGGACGTACAGATGTACTCGGATGCGTCTAGGCCTGATAGCGCGACAGTTCGGACGATACCACATATTCCGGCACTAGCAGTAGATGTATGTTAGATGTGGACCAGGAATCAAAGGACTGTTCGACTTACAATATTCCAAGACTAAGGCCAACAGCGACAGTGATTTTCTCTTTTCTTTTCATGTTCAGGTCCCAGACCACGAACCATGGAAGAATAGCAAAGGAGAAGTCAACGGCGACGAACCACGCTGGAATAGATTTGTGGTCAGCGATTATGGGTATTAGGAAACAAGGTTAATGAACACTCACATCCAACAGTGTAGCCGACGTTGGAAAAGTTAAGCCAGCATTTTCCTGGGGTGGATGGGTTCCAAGACTTTTGCACAGGCACACACTGGACGATGACAGCGATGCTTGAAAAGAGGGTGAGCACCGTCGTTATGAAAAGGCAGCCCCAGATAACCCAAATATGAATCTTGTTTCGCACGATGCGAAGAAGAAAAGTCCCCACGGCTGCTTTGCCGACGCCAATGGTCATGAGACCAGCAACCTGGCTGAACAGCTCATATTTGACAGCAGTGTAATAGATTGTTGCATCACCGACATTGGCGTACAATTGTCCCAAGCCGTAGTATGTGCCTATAGTGACGAAGATAGTGTAAAGGAGGTGCAGAATCTACAGCATGTCAGCAACTAGCGCAGGAATCTTGGCCATCCTTTACCTACCAGAGCAAAGCAAACCAGATAATCGTCAAGCCCAACGGAGTTGAGAATTTGCTTTCGTGTGTAGAGTCGTACTCCCACAAAGAACGCAAAGATAACGGCTTCTATCCACAGAACCGCATTGGTCATAGGTCCCAAGCCTCCGTATACACCCATATCGAAGATGGACAAAGATGATTCACAAGATGTATAAAAGAATGTTCATTTGGATAAAGAGAAGACAGAAAACCATCCCCAAGACAGCGGCGACGCAGCCTAGGACTTATCAAGTCCAACATTGGTGTGCACATGTAGAAGAAAATATGATCTATAGACTGAGCGACATCGACATTCCTCCTGATAATTCCACTCTTCAAAAGTACGCCGCCTTGTGTTTTAGAAATTGAACATTTAGCGTCGCGGAAACAGGCCCGGGAACAACGATGCCATGACAGGTGCGCTAAAACCCACTAACCGTGCGTCCGAGGTCCTCCCACGAGTCAACAACGCCCAAACCCACGCCACAGCCCCACATGCAACGCGCCCACGACATGACAGCTACATTAACTTCCTACACGTCGAATTGAGCTTGAGGGAAAAACGGCACCCTTCCAACCATGCCCCTGGCTGGTCAATCCCCTCTTTTGTTCATCAGTCTAGACTTGGAGGTGGTCCTAAGAAAAGGAGCGTATGCCTGAAACGGTTAAGGCATTGTAAATCACTCGTTTGGATCCTGTTCGTATCCTCGGCGCTAGTGAACGATCGGCCTGGGAGACTGCCATCCTTTCCTGATGTAGATAGAAGGTGAAACGGCCGGCGAAAACTTTCCAAGCTTTTCTGATGATGGCTCAGGGGCGTTGGGGCTTGCGATAGTGTTCGGGACAGTAGTGGCGAGTAATCGCTTCGATGGGCCATTGATACTCTGTAGACGGCCTTATCGGGAAGTTAACTGGCTTTTAGCGTTGACCTCAGAGAAGAGGTGGAGTCAACGGTCCCAGGTCAATGCTCCAGTAACCCGTGGTCCATGCATCAGTGGTGGTCATATATACCCGTAGACCATATCCCCACCTCCTCTGGTAAGCAGACAAACATTCAACCCTTCAAGTTAAAGCATCATGGTATCTCTAAACGAAGTAATCATCGCCGCTCTCGACGGAATTCAATTCGACGCGTTTGATGGCAATGAAGTTGAGCGCCTGAAAGTCCGTGCTGCTGCACGTCGACTGCTGGCTAGAGTGGAGACCCCTTACGAACGTGCATGGGGGTTCTGTTTCGAACACCCTGCTGTGTTTGCTGCCCTGCAGACATGCATCGATCTGGGGCTTTGGAAGTCCTGGACTGCTATTGGAGGAGGAGAGAAATCGATAGATGAGCTGGTTGATTTGACGAAACCCACTATCGAGACGAACCTACTTCGTTAGTCCTCGCTCTCAATTTTGGCTGAGACATAGCTCACACGAGAGACAGGTCGATTCTTCCGCCTATTAGCAGCTTTCAACGTGGTTGAAGAGACGGGGGTAGATAGATTCAAGCCGACTCCGTTCTCATTTGCTATTGGTGATGAAAGTACCAAGGTTCGAGCTTCACTTGAAGCAGCGTGAGTATACCTAGCTGAGTATCATCCATATGGAATGACAAAAGTATTGACATTCTCTTTGCCCAGCACGCACCAATACATCACTTGTGGTCGAAATCTGCCCGGCTACCTGGCCAAAACCTTCTACAAAGAGCCGACCGACATCAATGTAAACAACTACACAGACTCCGATCCAGACGGCCTCAATTTCTTCGGGCGGATGCAGGCAAGTCCCGCGTATTTTGAAGCTTTCACAGGACACATGGAAGCATGGACAACATGGAAGACCCCCTGGACCAAGGTCTACGACACCAGCCGACTGCTCGAGGGAGCCAATCTGGACAACGGTTCCCCATTCGTGGTTGATGTTGGCGGAAATACAGGCATCGACATTACCCATGTTCTAGCCGCACATCCAGATCTTCCAGCGGGAGCCCTCGTTCTCCAAGATCTTCCCGAGATCATTGCCAAAGCTACCGTGGATAAAAGAATCACGGCAATGGCTCATGACTTTTTCTTGCCGCAGCCTGTTAAAGGTGAGAACACCGCATTTTCCCCCTTACTTCTCAAATGGTTTAGATTTTTTGCTGATGCCAGTGACATAGGGAGCCGTGCATACTTTATGCATGCGGTTCTTCACGACTGGCCTGATGAGAAGGCTAAGCATTTGCTTGGGAATACACGTGATGCAATGGTGAAGGGTTACTCGAAGCTCTTCATTTATGACATTGTTCTTCCACCTAAGGGAGCGAGTATTAGTCAAACGACTATGGATGTGCAGATGCTGGCGTTGCTTTCGGCAGCTGAGCGAACGGAAGCTGATTGGAAGAGGCTTTTGGCTGAGTCTGGTTTCAAGATTTGCAAGTTTTGGCCTGATCCTCAGCAGTATGAGATGATCATTGAAGCCGAGGTTGCGTAAGTCCTGTTGTGATGCCTGGGGGGGGGGGGGGGTCATGTGGTTTCTTTAATGTGAGAATACGAGATTTTTATGTCGGCAAATTGGCAATGATAATTCTTTTGATTTTCAATGGGCATATATAGTCCAGCTGAGAAAGTTAAAAATAGATGCATGTCTGAGAAACCCTTTGAAATTGCCGGTAGAAAATCATAGTTCGGGAAAGCTGCCGCATCTAGAATTCGAGCTCAATTGATACATCAAGCCATGATTTACGGTAGAAATTGGCTGTAGATGATCTTCTGGTGTCTCTGAAGTTCTTATTGGGGAAGATAACACCGGAGAATCTCATAGGCAGAAATATTTGATCATCCCCGAACGTACATGTCGAGCTTTTTTCTCTTTCCGAGCTATACGCCTTTCACCGGGGGGCACCTTAGACCCACAGGAATATGCTTTTATTTTTGATCGGCAGCTTTCCGATCTCCTTACATTTGGACAGACTTTTCACGTCCAGCTGACCCCATAGTGGACTACGTGGAAGAATAGGAGGGACATAATTCTTCCGGGTAGGGGGAGTTATCCCGATAGCCCGAGACTCGGCATCAGGCGGAGGGATCTAGGCTAATCCAGACCCTCGGGAACTCCAAACTCTTCTAGGTCAACTGACTATTGCTATCCCCATTACTAAATAGACTCAATAGACTATAATAGAGAGGCAGGTTGAAACGAGGCAATTATTCTCTACCTATGAGGTATTGATTTTATAGATTCCTGGATCCTTATTTGCGGGCATTCTCGGCCCACAAGGGAAAAAACCGGGAGCGGTCCAGGTCACGCGGGGAAGAATGACGAAAACGCAGGATCTCGGGATGTGAAGTCACTCCCCCGCGGCAACTTGGTTCGCGACTACTTAGACCGGTTTGCGTCCAATTTTCTTGACGTTAGAACGCTCCACTTTACTTCGATTCTCCTGCCTTGCTGAACCTGTTGCCACCAATAATCAGTCTTTTGGGATTACTTAAATTGAACCCTTCCTCGTTCAATTAACTCTCATATTTAAACTTATTGCTACTTCTCCGCCCCCCACTACCCCCCTCGACCCCAACCAAACCACCCTATCCTCTTTTACACCTTCAATTCCTCCCAAAAAATAATCATTATGGCGAGCAGCGCACCCCCCGTTGGTCAGGAGAACATTAACACCGATATTGTCACTCTCTCCCGGTTCCTGACCGAGGAACAAATCAAATACCCCGACGCCTCGGGTGACTTCACCCTGCTGTGCCACGCACTCCAATTCTCCTTCAAGTCGATCGCCTACTACATTCGTCGTGCCTCCCTGATCAACCTGACCGGTCTCGCCGGATCCTCCAACATTACCGGTGACGACCAGAAGAAGCTGGATGTGATCGGCAATGACATCTTCATTTCCGCCATGCGCGGCTCCGGAAAGTGTCGCATCCTAGTCTCAGAAGAAGAAGAGAACCTCATCAAGTTTGATGAGCACCCCGATGCCCGTTACGCCGTCGTGTGTGACCCCATTGACGGTTCGTCCAACCTGGACGCTGGTGTCTCGGTCGGTACCATCTTCGGTATCTTCCAGCTGCCCGAAGAGCTCATGGGCGCCGGTAAGGAAGTCGGCCCCGAGGCTCTCCTGCACCCTGGTACCAGCCTCGTTGCCTCCGGTTTCACCATGTACGGTGCCTCCGCACAGCTCGTTATCACCATGCGCGGTGGTGGCGTGAACGGCTTCACTTTGGAGAACTCGCTGGGCGAGTTCATCCTTACTCACCCCAACATGCGTCTCCCTGATTCCCGTGCCATCTACTCTGTTAACGAGGGTAACTCTATGTACTGGGATGAGTGGTGCAATCAGTACTTCCACTCCTTGAAGTTCCCCGAGAATGGCAAGCCTTACAGCGCCCGTTACATCGGTTCCATGGTGGCGGATGCTTACCGGACTTTGCTATACGGTGGTATCTTCGCTTACCCTGCCGACTCGAAGAGCCCCAAGGGTAAGCTGCGTATTCTGTACGAGTGTGCGCCCATGGCTATGGTTTTCGAGAACGCTGGCGGTCTGGCTGTCAACTCGCGTATGGAGCGCTTGATGGAGATTGTCCCCGAGCACATCCATGACAAGAGTGGTGTCTTCCTTGGATCTAAAAATGAGGTCCAGAAGGTCATTGATATGTACAACAAGTACAAGAAATAAGCGAATCACCCACTATTCTGCTTTCTACTCTTGCCAAGATTCTCGGACATGATTTCATTCCTGGCTCAACCTCATTTTCATGTCATGACCTCTCTATTTTTAAAACCCCATGCCCTTCTTCTTCCGGTTGAGCCGGAATGATGTCCTGGTCTCTTTTTACTCGTTGATACAACTGGGCCCGGTTCGCTCATGTTGATGTTTCAATGCCACACTTAGATCAGCTCAAAAATATAATACAAAAAAATCATTAAAATAATCGAATCCATCTGTAGACAAGACGAAAGTATACTTCGCATATTCTGAGTCTTTGGTCGTACTGCCCAGAACCCGTGTGCCCTAAATCTCGGCAGATTGGACCCCGAATTCACCTACGCTCACCTACGACATTGTAAAAGTTCTACGACCTTATTTAAAAGCACGATAATCATCACGATAAACAGTTCATTATTCGATGTCCCACTATTAAACAAAACCACACATTTTCGTAGCTAGTTAAACCCCATCAATATTTTTCCATATTTCACTCAATCAAAGCAAAGCAGCAATAGCAGCAGCAGCAACAACAGGAGCAGCCGTAATCATAGCCCCAGCAGCACCAGCAGCAGCACCAGTCTCAGTAGCAGCAGGCATAGTAAAAGAGCTCAAGCCAGCAGTGACAGTCAACTGGTAGTAGTACTGATCAATAGGCGCAGTAGAATAAGTCACCTTGCTAGTAGTCGAAGTCTCATACTTCGAAGTACCAACCGAGCCACTCACGCCAACACTCATAGTACAGCTAGCAGACTCAGTAGAAGACTTGAGCTTGCAGTCATACATCTCAGTAACAGTGACATCGTAGCTAGTAGAGTCGCCCGAGGTACTAGCAATGTATTTGGCCGTGAAGCTCGCAGTCTCGGCGCCTTGGATCATAGTCCACGAAGTAGGAACATCGCAGTCGGTCTTGGCGGCGTTCTTTGGGCATCCCATGTAGTAGGTTGCGGCGTTGGCGTTGATACCGGCCAGACTGGCGTCGTCGCCAATTGTCTTGTGGCCGAGACCGGGGACTTTTACGTCCCAGCTTGGCGAGAAGATGCCGCGGATGGTGCTTGAATCGGCGGCTTGGGTGCCGAGGACCGTGAGGGCTGTTGCGAGGAGGGAGGAGGTACGCATTTTGGTTGGATTGGGTGTTTCTGGTGTAGGGTTTTGTTTTGTTTGCTGTTTTCACACGGAGGTAGGGGGGGGGGTTGTAGTAAGAGAGATTTGTTACAAGGCAGAGAGCGGACGCGATCCGCTTTATCCGTAGAATGGGACAGGAACCAAATGCACTATTACTAGCTAAGCTTGAATGGATTCGTTCCATCAGTGGTGGGGAACGAGCCTGGGTTAGACCATTAGTTGATTAGTCCGGTGACATCGGCCGGAAAAAACCCTTGTCTTTTCAATATTTCGTTCCAAGTTTAGAGCTTGAGTCATTTTACGCGGGTCATTCATTGGATCGTGGAAGGTCGTGGCTTGAGCGAAAGAGTGCTAGCATCCGGTTAGATGACTAGCGCAGGGACAGGGGTTCATAGCTGGAAATTCAGGGTAAGCGAAGGATTCGCTTACTGAGTTGATACATTCTGCTGATAGTAGAGTGTTGACCGATAAATAGAGTAGATATTCAGGGAGACAGAAAACAAGTCATGGAGATATCACATATGATCTTTGAGCCTTGATCAATTTGCGCGGGATTGTTCAAGTTCACGAAAATCTCACTTATAGGACGTGCTCCGTCCATTATGCCCGATGCACCTTAGCGTGGGACTCGATCCCCGCTACCCGGAGATTACAAAGCCAATGGTTTTGCGGCTCTCTGTGATCCACTCCAACCAGTCACCCTACATATCGTTACTCTGATTCCCATTACAAGTAGAAGCCCAATTCGGAAACTGTATATTCTAGTCTCTTTACAATACATAGGACAAGACTCAGAGAGTGAAAGATCCCACAGATGCTATAGCATGACAGTGCTGAAGAAAAAAAAAAAAAGGTAACCGGAAATAAAGATTGTAATGCCCAGCCTAGTCGACAGGGTCTTCGTCCAACAGAGCCTTGAAGCTGAACGGCAAGAATGGGATACCCTCGCCCATGAAATGCTTGCTCATGGCCTCGACCCAGTGCAAACGTAGCGAGTGCAGCACTGTATATCTGGTTAGTATTCTGCCATCGTTTTCGACCTGGTGTTTGGATTGACTTACTTGCAGAAACACCCTCCATACCCACGAGTACACTACATGACAGGACGAACCACATGAAGAAGCAAATAACAATCATGATGACCCGCACGAACCCATCTTCCTGTTCGAGGGCCGATCCGAGGGTCATAGTCCACAGAACGATTGAAAGCTGTTGGTGAGCGAGGGAGAGAGCCCAGAGACGAAGGTAGGAGGCAGTGTGAGAGATACAGTTGAGGCAGAATTCGATGGTGTGGATGACTTGGTGGATCATGACATCGCTGAATTCAAACTCCTCGTGCTCCTCTCCTTCGTGAATGTCCTGGGCAATCATAGCAACGCCTTCGCCATCGCTGGCCAGGCTGTCCCGGGCTGCACCAAAGCCGCCGTCAGCATCGCCATCATCTTCAAGTGCACTGACGCGAGATTGTTCGCCGAGGCCCCGGTATCCCAGAGCACGGGCGCGATTGTGTTCGTGACGAAGCCAGAATGGCTTGAGGAAAAGCATGATAGGCACTTGAACTACGGCGATGAGAAGTAGTATTTGTTGTACCGTGCCCTGGCCGCGGTAAAGTTGTTGTTCAACGAAGCCAGGTTTCAGGAACATGAAGATAAGCATGTTGAGCAGACTTGGGGGAGACGCGTCACTCTCCTGCCAGTTTACCGACCACTTGTAGAGGATAGTGACGACAAGGTAACCGAAGATGGACTGGAAGAACAGCATACCAGGAACAAAGTTGCCCCAAATGTCAACCTTGGACTTGAAATGACGGGCATTAACAAGCTGGAAGCAGAGGGCAAAGGTCATGTGACTCCAGCCAAGCAAAATACTCATCTTCATCTTCATACTGTTAGAGAAGAGTAACGAATTTTCGGCCTCGTGCCAGTTCCAATCCAGACCAATGGGGAACCGATAATCGCCCTTGAGGGTAGCCTCCACAGTTTGTCCAGCCTTAAGATCCTCTGGCCACTCCCATGCACTGCTGAAGAAGGACATGGACTTCGAAAAGATATCATTATAAAGCACACCAGTGTACATCGCGAAAAGACCCATCAGCAACATGATGTATCTTCCATAGAACGCCATGTATGAGATCTCATCAAGCTTGGTGCGCAGCAGCTTCTTTTCAAAGAAAATCAGAGCCGAGGCAGCGGAGGCCATGATGATTCCGTGACCAAGATCGCCAAACATGACAGCGAAGAGGAAAGGGAAGGTCACAACGGTGTAGATACCAGGGTTAACCTCCGAATATTTCGGAATACCATAAGCATTCACAATTGTCTGGAATCCCTCCGTGAACTTGTTGGTGCGCACGTAAGTAGGCGGGGTCTTGTTGGTGCGGATCTGGTTGACGATGGTAGGGACGGACAGACCAGCCCGATCGTTGACATCTTGCAAGGTCGACTTGATCTGAGCGAGGGAGTTTGTTGGACACCAAGCTTCTGCAATCAGCGTCTTCCGCGCCTGATCATAGGAGAATTTATTCAACGTGTCGTAAACAGCCTTCTCCTTCTTGACGATGATCATCCAAGCCACAAGAGACCGTGCGATCTGCGAGAGCTCGGCATCCAAGGTCTTTTTGGTATTCTGAAGAACACTTCCAACATCGCCCAGTCGGGTGTTGACCTCGTGGATCTGATCCCGTCTCAGCTCGCTGTTCTCGTCCACGCCGTACAAAGAAGCACCCAACGACTCTGCAATTTTGCGAATTTTTGCCAGTATGCTGGAGCCGTGAGCGAAGATGACGTAGACATTCTTATCAACCGCTTCATTTGTGCTGGGATCGATGATCGGTTCCGGGATTTCGGACTGGTTCATGTAAAGGTTGCCACGCAGGGTTCGCCAAAGGATGCGCTCGAAGGCACCGATCCTATCACGAGGGATAACACCAGCGACGAAGCCGATGTTCATCTCAGAAAAGCTCTGTTGGCCATGAGTATCACCGTTGGCGCCTCGAGGACCGTGCTGTTCAACGTCACGAAGCAAAGGCGCCTCGTCATTGTCGAAGGATTGGCGGATATCTTCAGTTTGGGTATGGGCCTATTTTGGGATGTCAGTTCTGTCCTATTCTCCCAAAAACGCATAGCAAGACTCACCCGGTCAAAGAACCCACCAGCCTCTCTCAAAACCCAGCGCCATTCAGAAAGCTCAACTTCGCGCTTCTTCAGGGTCTCGTAGCTATCATTCAAGGAAGCGATGCGCTGTTCGAGACTTTCACTGCGCTCGGCCAGCTCGTCAATCTCCGAGGCCAGGGGGGCAGCCAAAGTATCAGAGAAGTCTGTTGAGGGGCGCATGGGAATGGCCGCCTTCTCTATCTGGGAGCGAAAGTAACCTGTCAAGAGGACCCAATGGATTAGCCAAATTTCATGACCCATAGAGCTCTTTTGAATAAGAAAACATACGGAGTTGTCTCTCAACATTGTCAAGGCGGCGGATCTCCTTAGTAAACGTGCGTTGGAAGGCATTGGTATCGGGGTTCAGCTAAGGACACGCCATAGGAAGTCAGTCAGGCTGTTCACAATACTGATGGGATTTTATCCAGGGCCTAGCATCCACCTACATCTCTGAACTGCACTTGACCAAGCTCACCCAGAGCACTCACGACCTCTCTTCCGATTTCGTTGGCAATGTAGAGCTGGGTCAGGCTCATGTCCGACGAGCGGAAGAAGGTATCCTGCGAAGCCATGGTGGTGGACAGGCTTTTTGGAGCCAGGTCTTGCCACCAGGGAGATTGCAGTCAAAGAAAAATGCTAATGGGTGTATCTCAACCTTTTGGCAAGATCTGTGGTAGGGACACAGATGAATGGACAGTCTTCGGGAGTTGGCAGCTCCTGGCTCTGAGCTGGCCGCAGTGCACGTGAGGTCACATGATATCGTACGCCTTCAAATCGAATTCATCTACGGAGCACAGTTGAACACTTCATTGATAGAATGATAATAAAATAAAATTGCAGTTTTCATTCCAATCTCAATTTCAATTAGCAGATTACGCCTCTCGTATCAGTTTTGAGTGGTACAATCGATCCGCAACGCGAAAACAATTTCAGCTTCTGGTCACTCTATGCCCTCAGACCCTCTTCATAGATCAGCTCGGTGTATCTTTTGAAAACAATGTGCGCCGTGAAAACATTCTGACTCTCTTACTCAGCCTCATACTTGATCTCTACCTTGATCTCATCCTTCATCGAATTAAGCAGATGCTCGTCCTTGATCTCGTCCTTGATGACCGAATCTAGCATATCCTCATTGTTGACATCATCCTCTGTCTCGTCCTTGATCCCATCCTTGATCTCATCCTTGACGATCGAATCCAGCATGTCCCCATTTTTGATCTTCTGCTTGATGTCACCCTGGGTCTCCTTCTCTACTTCGTCGTCAGCCTTGTACTTGATCCCATTCTTTGCGTTGTCCTCGATGGCCGGATCCAGCATTTCTTCATCGCCCTACGGATACAGTTTGCGCAAGCACCACCTCTAATATTCTTCGCAGCAACACAATCTCTGAATGGTTTTTTTTCCTTTGCCAGCTTGACAGGTAAGGCAAGCCTTGTTTCCTTCAAACACTTTGCCCACCATCTGCAATAAGGTTGTCTCCCTGGGTCTAGTTCTGCGACCTTGACACATTTCCAATAGTGAGGCCAGACACAACTTGGTCGGCCACGGAACTCGGAAATAATTTGTATCGTGGAATAAATTGACGAGTGGGCCTGACAATTTGCCCTTCTGCAATTGCTGTTCGAAGAACTGAACAAAGGGTCTCAATTCTGCATCTTCCCGGGATCGAAGTCCTAATCCGGGCACAGCCTCAAGCTCATAATTTCTTTGCTTTTGGTCGAGTTTGGAAGGTTCAATGTCTTGTTCTGCAGATGATAAATGCTTTCTCGTATCTGGAGATGTGGGAATGAGGTCTTGGATCTTATGAGTCTGGCGAGTGCCATCAAGTGATAGCTTCGGGGAAGATTTGGGTGCCATGTTGAAGTATGGAATGGGTAAATTCTGTACAAGAAGAGGAAGGAGGGTGAAAGGAGATTAAATTCGAAAGGATGGCAGCCTCTGGTCTCAGTCAATTTATACCTCTAGCTGATCAATAAGGATGTTTGACACAATGGCTGTACTTCTAAAAAAGCCTACTCCACTAAAATAGCAAATTATCTTATAATTCTTCATACTCACCACTCATCCATAAATGTTACTGGTGACTTATAGTTTCTATCTGAGGCAAACAATATGTTTGTTGAAATTTCCAAGAATATCAAGAAATGATCAAGCCCTCAACAATTTACCCAGCTAGTGCTCTATAGTCCCTGTCTAGAGTGGCAGTACGCAACACAATAATCAAAGTACCCAGTATGTTACTACGTACATAGGCTCTAAATAGAAGTCGTTACTGCTCATATATATCACACCAATACCTAAGACAGGGAACAGTATACTAGCAACGGTCATCTTTGGCGCCAGTTCAAATCCCCGACTCATTTGGTAAAGTCTGATGTAGTCGGGTGCACAGGTGTGACTAAGTATATATTTCGAGAGTTCTAAGGACTGCATTTTGCGCAATCATTGTTCATTCAACAAATCAACTGTTTTTTTCTTGGTGTTGAGTACTCGTTAGGAAGCATCGACATGGTCAAACAAGGGCCATGAATAGAATCTAAGCAAAGACTGCTCCCGTGACGTAGTGGCCAGTATGACATCTCTGTACTTCTAAAATAGGAAATGCTCTAGGGCAAGCGGCAGGAAACCCTCCCCCCTCTTTAGCCCCGCTCTAATCCCCCTCCTTCACATAACTCAAGCTGACAATTTTGTGCCCCCCGTTCATCAATTGGCGTTCGCATTGAATGAACGGTGTCGCATTCGGATGCTATGTCATTCTTTTAGGCCACTGATGGCTAGCGAACTTCCAAGGTTGTGGATTGGTTAACAGTAGCAAGATGGTCACTTGGAGTCGCTACTCCTTGTCCTCCGGGTCAATCAATTTGGCAGTGGAGCCCCTCAGCTTACTTCCCAAAGTTGCTTCGCGTTCACTCTTCTAGGTTGTTTGTCCTTCACCTGGTCACGAACGGCTCACTCCCTTCTGAGGGCGCGCTTTAATTTTCTCGTTGTTGGGTTATATATCACTTCCCGGGAGAGTCTGTGTCCTTCGGGACATTTGGTCAAATGAAAATATACAGAGAAGATTAGCATGGCCCCTGCACTAAGGATGACACGCTCAATCAAAGAGAAGCTACCAGTTTTTTTTTTTCCTTTGCTGGAGCTTGGTTGAGGTGTGAGGCTGTATTGAAGATCAGGGTCCTGCGTTCGATTCCGGGTCTGAGCGTTCCCTTTTGGGACATTTCGGGTTCCCTCTCGGCAACCCGGTCTCTCACATTACATAGTGTATGTAACCTATGCCCAGTATTATTGATTGGCCTTATTGTCAAAGTTCATGTATCATCACAATTAATTAAATAGCTCTACACAAGAGGCCAAAAAGAAGAAAAGAAGAGCAAACGTGTTCGTTCTTGGTTTTATGGATCTTCCAACCCAAGTTTGGTATACTGTGCCTCAAATTCCTCAAACAGCTTATTCAGACCAAGAAGACTCAAAGGATCCTTGTCATCCTCTTCATCCATGAACCACAGCATGTTATGAATATCAAAAGTGATAGCCAGCATATATCCAAATTCCGACTCCAGAAAAACCCGGTCCCCAGTATCCGAATCACCAGTCAGTGCATTCCACTGTTCAGCATACTCCTCACAAAAGTGCTTTTTCTCCTCCTCTGTATACTTCCTACACCTTGCTATCTTGCTCTCCTCATCAAACCACTTGAACATCTTCTGCATGAAGTGCCCACCGATATCAAAGGCTCGATAGTTTCGCATCACGAATTCAAAGTCAATCAGCGCAACTGTACTTTCGCCCTCTGAGTCATTTTTAACCATGGTGTTCATGAACTGAACATCATGAATGCACCACGCTGTTTTCCCTCCTATAGATTCCAACTTGTTCACCACTTTCCTCAGCCTCGTCCCGAAGTCATATTCGACTAGCTTGTCCACATTGACGCCGCCTTGTTCTCCAAGTACTTTTAACTTGTGCATTCGGTGGTATTTCTTAAGTCCACCGATGACGGCTTCATAGTATGATTCCACAGTCTTTTCCTGTCGTGGTGCCTTTAAGACATGGAACGTTGCGAGTGCCTTTGCCACATCCGCTCGGATAACTGCATTCTCAACATCCTCTGGTTCCATATTTCGAGCTTCTAGGAACTCGTCGATTCTCCCCAGTGTGCCATCTTGCGTCTCGAAGAACCCATAGACTTTGGCTCCCAGTCCGGTCCGACCGTACTCGGAGCAAAGAAGTGCTTCTTCTTGTTTGGTTGGTGCCAGATGTTTAAATATCTCAAGATTGACCTCCTTGTCATTATGAAATTTGATAAACACTTTCAACGGCTCGGTGGCGGTGCCAGTAGCGGGCTTCGGTCGCTCCACGGGACAGTGAGCGTTGGAGTATGAGACGTTATATGACATGGTCAGGGTCTCGGGATCCACGGATGGCCATTCTTTTGTTAGGAATTTGGCGATGATGTCTCTCACGTTTGTCTTGGATGGTACTTTGTCGTTGGGGAGGATCACGGGAATGGGAGTCAAAGCGGCCATAGTGGTATATTGTTGAGTACTTGTGGCCTAGCGAGATGAGGAGAAGAAGAGGGGGGATTTAGGAAATTAATTCCCATCACGGCGTAGTGGCAGTTTAGTGTTCAGCAGCAATGTTGTTATCTCGGGGTCTCAATGTGGTTTAGGGGCAGTCGGGGGACTCGGGGCTTGATCATCTCCCGAGATCAGGGATTCATGTAATAACATATCGCACAACGTGATCAAGCTTCATCTTTATCGATTGGATATAAATAACTAAAGTTTCAAGGCTATCTAAATGGATTATGATCTCTGCGACGAAAATATCGCAACAGTATCTCCCATCAGTGGTATCTCCTCATAAATCTCAAACCCATTCTTCAGAAGTACTTTCACACTCCCCGTGTTCGCCTTATTACACGCCGCATACAGCTTCTCCGATTCCGGTGCATCTTCACCAGACTGCTGCTTCAAATCTGTCCTCTCGAGCTTCCACCACGCATCCACAACACCCGCTACAGCTTCACTCACGAGCCCCTTTCCCCAGAATTCAGGATGAATACCATATCCGATGGAAGGCGCCGGTACCAGTGCATTGATTCCCACCATGCCGATCACTCTTAGTGTGGGATCATCAAGCTGTATTACAGCAAAACTAAATTGTCGTCCTAGAGCTCCCGATGCATCTGGTGTCTTGAAAATTTTATCGATGATCACAGCCTCTGTGTCTTGGACCTCTTTATGGGGGATTTTCGGCCAGCTAAATGGAAATTGTTACTTCTTATCAGCTTAGACGTTGCGAAGCTCGGAGACTCACAGGAAGTCGGCCACGTCTTGTCGACGCCGGTACTCGAAGACATCAGCTGCATCGGACAGCTCAATCGGTCTTAGATAGAGACGCGAAGTTTTTATTGCGGATACTTTGGCAGGAATGATCACTCTAGTCTCCTGCTCAGGATAGAGGCTGCCTTTGCTGGGTGGCGGGGGGTTCATAGTAGGCTCTGGTGTTGAGTTATCTAAAGTGACTCATCGGTAGGAAATATTCCTAAGCCTCCAGCTGTCAGCAGCTAGTGCCGAATGATGGTGTGCTTCATAATACAAAGCACGGTCGCCCGTCCACGATTCATGATTGGTGTATACGATTCGAACGTACGTGTAGCTAGCTGCCCACTACATACTTTTGAATCGCGTAAGAGCCCGAGAAAAAAAAAAAGCTGACAGGAGAGTATCGTCGTATCGTCATATCCACAAATAATATACAATCAACTGGACGAGAACATTATCCCACTCCCTAGAGATCTTCAAGTCAAAGATCATCTCAACATGTAGATAAGATCAAGCACCCCCCTCCCTCTTCGCATATTCCTCCTCCATCCGCTCCTCATACAACCGCTCTGCCTCCTCCCTACTCAGCGCCCGCTCGCCCTCAGTGCCGCCCGCAGCTGAAGAGCTAGAAACATCGTGTCGGCCGTTGCTGCCATTGTTTTCGGAAGACGAGGTGTTGGATGGGGGCTGGTTTTGGGAGGTTTGTTGTTGCTCTTTATCGTAAATTTCCGCGGTCGGGATAGGCATTTTCGCGGTGGGTGGATGGGTACGTAACTTGAACGAGGTAGTTGTTGTAATTCAGGAGATGTATGATGGATCTCGGTATAATAGTGGCAGAGTGTGAGGGTTTGAAGCTGGTGTTGAAGAATTGGAGCTTGGTGGTGGATGCTTGGGTGTGGGTCGTGGGGGATGTGGCGAGAGCTTTGTTGGGTGCGACGTCATGGGTGGGCTGTACTAGCTACGGCACTCTACTTTACGCCGGAAAGTGTAGTCTCGTATCAATATTCTATTCATTCATCTCATTGAAACTCGTCAAAATTCATCAGACGCTCATCGCAAAAACAAAAGGAAAAAGCCAAGAACTCTTCCACATTCACGCTTATGTATGCAGTTCAACATAGCTCAATCAAATCATTCGTCATAACAAGGGGCAAAAACAAAGGTGTAGAAGTTTATAGTCGGTGTCTCAGCGGTTTCTGCATCGCTGGGTCAATGGCCGGCTTGTCATCAAGTAGGCGTCTCGAATCAGGATCATATAACGGCTCAGCTGCGACTGTAGCCTTAATTCGACGACCAAAGTACTCGATTTCGACACCTTGTCCTTCAGACACATTGCTTGGCAACCAAGCATAAGCAATGGGTTTGTGAACTGTATAACCAAAAGCAGCTGTCGTGACATATCCAACTGCCTTGCCATTGAAAAACACAGGTTCCTTGCCCAGGACCATGGAGCGGCCATCATCAACAGTAAGACAACGCAGCCGGCGGGTAGGCTTCTCTTTGACGAGGCGCTCCAGCGCAGCCTTGCCAACATAGTCTTCCCATTTGCTTGCTCGGATAGCACTGGCAACACCTGCTTCGTAGGGGTTATGTTCGGTGTTCATGTCGGCGCCGTAGGTGCGGTAGCCCTTCTCCAGACGTAGTGCGTTGAAGGCACCCCGACCGGCAGGGATGAGGCCGTGTGTCTTTCCTGCGTTCGCAATAGTATCCCAGAGCCGCTGACCATATTCAGCGCTGGTTTGAATTTCCCAACCCAGTTCGCCGACGTAGGACTTGCGTAGTGCTGTGACTGGAATGCCGTTGATGGTGGCGTTCTTTGCGGTAAAATAAGGGAATGCCTTGTTGGAAAAGTCGTCTGTGCTTATGCTGCTGATCACGTCCCGGGAACGAGGACCCCAGACACCGATGCAACAGGTGCTGCCAGTGATGTCGCGCACCTGGACCCATTGTCCCTGGCGACGGGCTTCACGGGACAGATAAGCGAGATCCGTGGCGGTGTTGGCGCCCACCTGGAACAAATTTTCGTCAAGCCTTGCAATGAAGATATCGCTGAGAATGCCGCCATGTTCGTTTAGGAGAAGCGCGTGGCTAATGGCTCCTATATTTGTAGCGACATCAGCGGTGGTCAGGCGCTGGAGTAGATGCACTGCACCAGGGCCGGACACTTCGAATCGGTGGAAGGAAGTCATGTCGTACATCGCAACTGCGTTGCGGGTCTTCCATGCTTCTGCTGCCACGATGGTCGAGTAGAACTGCGAGGACCAGGCGTCTCTTTCGACGGGCTGCCACTTTGCTGGTAGACATTTGAGTAGGTATGAGTTCGATTCATACCAGAAAGGGCGTTCCCAGCCTCCAAGCTCAAGGAAAAAGGCACCCAAATCCTTCTGCCGAGAGTAGAAGGGACTGGTCCGAAGATTCCGGGGCGACTCTTTGGGCTGTGACGGGTGGAGGATATCGTAAATCTCAACAAAGTTCTGCGCCGAGGTTTCATTGATATAGGCGCGACTGAGCTGCACTTCTTCAAACCGGGATAGCTCGCAGTCGGTGAGATCGATTTGTGATCGACCCGTTGTGAGAACCTCAGCGACAGCGCGTGCAACACCAGCCGAGTGAGTGACCCACACAGCTTCAGCAACCCAGAAGCCGTCCAGGTTTGGTGCCTGACCAATGATTGGCCCACCGTCGGGAGTAAAGGAAAACACACCATTGAAGCCATCATCAATCTGAGTGTCCCGCAGAGCCGGCAAAAGCTTCTGTGACTCCTTCCAAGCAGGGTCAAAGTCCTCCTTGGTAAACTCCAGGCGAGATGGCATGTTCTTCTCATCGACATGCTTAGGAGTCAGACCCAATGACCCTGCAATCACAGGCATCGGGCGATGGCCATAGTATCCAATACCATACTGCTCACCATGCTCTCGGTAGTATAGATCCTGATCCTGGTGCCGCAATATGGGCAATTCTGCATTCATTCCATTCATCCGCTTATTGAGATCACGCCCGGCCAGTGCTGGCACAGCTGTAGTCTTTGCATACTGGTGCGCCAGCGGGAGCAAAGGAATGGACACACCGACCATCGCCCCGATCTCCACGCCCCAAAACCCAGCGCAGGAAATTATAATATCAGCGGGAATGAAGCCTTTAGGCGTTGTCACACCCGTCACGCGACGGCCTGCCCGCTCGATGCCTGTAACAGGAGTTTCACCAAGATAACGGACGCCAGCTTTCCTGGTGCGTTCAATGAGCAGCTGTGTTGCGCGAGCAGCGAGGGCAAGACCGTCGCTGGGGATGTGGAGGCCGCCTAGCACGATGTTCTGATCGAGGTGAGGGTATAATTGAAGACACTCCTCGGAATTAACGAGTCGCGCTTCAATGCCCCAGGAAGAGGCATAACCATGTTTGCGCTTGAGCTCCTCCAGCCGAGCGGGTGTTGTAGCCACCTCCAGACCACCGACTTGATTGAAGCAGCTCTGGCCGTCCTTCTCAATCGACAATAGTTTCTGGACGGTATAGCGTGCTAAATTGGTCATGGTCTTGGACGGTGTAGTCTGGAAGACGAGACCCGGGGCATGGGAAGTCGAGCCACCAGGCATGTGGAGGGGGCCCTGCTCAACAACGGTAATGTTAGTCCATCCTCTTGAGACCAGCTCGTCGGCGATGTTGGTGCCCACGATGCCGGCGCCGATGATGACCACGCGCTGTGTGGGAGCCATGGTAAAGTTTTCGCGGTTTAGTAATTCGCTGCCTAGGAGCAGCGTGCGAGTCGTTGTCCTTTATGTAGATGGTCAGCGACAGCAGTAGCTTGCCCCTCCTGCGGAGAGTGTGTATTTCTTCCCCTCCCCCGCAGGTATAGCATGATGATTGTATGCAATGGGATTGGTGAAAGGCACCAAACGCCCCGCAATAACCGGTGGATTGTAGGCTGGTGATGATACCAGCATCGGATAGACGGTCCAGATCAGAGACCACCGAGCCGTACGCGGACCTTTGGATAAGATTACCATTTTTGGTGTTCTATTTGCGTGGTGATTGGCCTACCAAACATCGATCCTGGAGTCCGGTTCGGTTGAGGACCGCTCACGTGTCCGGGCGAGGCATGACAATACCGGGGGCGGGGACTTTGGATCGTGGTCCACTGGTGATGTTCAGAGCTATCAAAGGCTACTGGGACTTGAGCTATCAAGACGCTGGGCGAAAAGACAGCAGACTTGAGTTTCGTTCCTCAGTTACGATAACAGAGCTCACGCGACGAATAACCAGCCTCGTATAGGCGGGGCCAGTCCATGATCTACAGCGGCTGAAAAAGAGCTGAGCAGCAAGTGAGGTGACACGTTACGTTAAGCAAGAAATTTACACTGGCTTGTTGCCTACAGATCATTGCTAAAGGGTGTTCTCTTCTCCAACCTCGGGTCGCTGACCCAAACCTTGATGAAAAGAAAGAACCACATAGTGGGAGTGCCAAAGAATACGCCTGTCAATGACCCGAAAGCCGTTGAACAAACCAGTCCGCCGCGCTGTGCAATGCAGGGACCAATCTGTGGTGGACCACATTCATGATCGCAGCCACCCAAACAAGGTAAGTATGAAGAAGAAAAGAAAAAGGAGAGGAAAGGAGGAAGAGAAGAGAGATATTTATACCCGTGAGGGAAAGGGGCACTAGCCAAGCGAGGGGTCAGGTGACAAAACAAAAGCAAGACATGTTTGAGTCGTTTGCTCAGTTTGCTCACCCCTTGGAATGTGATGCCTCAGGTGTAACATTGTACAGGTCTGCTATAGGCAAAGTGAGCTGTCATGTTACCTTGCATCTGCAGCTTATAAAATGAGTCTGGTATGAAGGACCAAAGCCACATTGCCTTGTAGAATCCAATTATTGGTTCTCCTTGTCCCATAGCAGGAACATGACTCATCTTGGATCGCCATGCTCCGTCACAAAAAAAAAAAAAAAAAAAAAAAAAAGTGGGTGTCTCCAGTGCAAGCTCTGGTGGAACCTCTCCTATTTCCATGGATTCACAGCAACTCTGTACGGTGGTCCCTCGCCCACAATGGGTCCCTGTGCACTACCCAATTTGGTAGAAGTCCGTCGGCATCACTTCTAGACCAGTTTAGTTCTCCGAGATGGAAGGAAAGGTTGGGTTCACCGCAATATCGATTAAAGAGAGCGCGCATCCTCATCAAAGGGTGCCATGGTTAAGACCGACTAGAGGATCAATCTAGTGGACGCTACTGTAGAATCGACGGACACCATCCGTGCAGAGCTTAGATGAACAAAGAGAGTTTCAACCAACAACAAATCGGGTACACCGCATCTACATACGAGAATGAATGTGCTTGGCACGGCTCGGTTGGTGCTTGGGATCTTCAAAAATTGATATGCCGACGCTATTTCATACTCTACCTGCGGGCAATTCCGCCAAAACTTACTCTGCATCAGCGGGAAGCCTCCTTGGCACCGCATGGCACTTGCATGCAAAAAACCTGTCATCCAGCATTCTCCCGATCGACATGGATGGCACTGACCCTTCGCGGATGAAGTGATCAAGGCCTGGAACTCACATAATAGGGGCAGCGAAAAATGGAGTGGAAAAAATCATGGCAGGATTGGCAAATAGTGACTTCCTGGGCCCCAACGGGTGAAAAGGGGGTAATATGACGATGCAATTGGTTGTCGGGTTGGTGTGGATCACCCGTGTGGGCTATCATTACTTGAAATGTTCCGGTAGTCATATTTCTACCTGACCGACCTAGAAAGCATCGGAATTTTAGGGCGAGTCAAAAGGGACTAAGAGGCAGAGTCTGATGAACCATGGCGAACATTTGAAACATATCTATCAAGTTTTGGCGTAAGATGTGTATAGGGAGCAAAACCAGCCACCGACGGCGCATGGCTTAAGACACGGGACCACCTTAAGTGGGGCCTAACCGTACATTGAAGGCGTTGGCCCACCGATAGATCATCTAGAAAGTAGTAGCCGCGCTAGCGAGGAAAAACGGATGAAATCTCTGTCGCAAAGAGCAGGGACCTAGGGAAAAAGGGGCTTAATTAGGGGACATTGGGTAGCAAATGATGGTGGATCTACAATAAATTTTAGTCCCGTCTTTTGGCAAGGCCAACTTGTTTGTGATACGCGTTATCACGTAACAGCAACGCGGACCATAAGGCGACGATGGCGCCAGTCATCATACTGGTTTCAGGCGATCATGGGATCCTGGATGAATCGTGGTCACAACGGCTGCCTTGAACGATGATACGCCAGTGATAGGGCACGACAGTTGAGATATGACGCTCGAAAGTCAAAGCAGAGATGGTGCGATACCGCTGGTTGGCCACGAGGGTTGGCACGCCACTCGATGATAGAGTTGATGACCCGGGTCATTTGACATCGAACAAAGTCGGCTTTGCTCTTCCGTTGGATCAGCATTTCTTGTAGGCCAATCCGGGCTGTCCAACCCTCGCTGATCACCATGCAGAAAAGATACATACTCCTTCCCCTCTCCCCCTTCTTCCTCAAGGGATCAAAGGATTAAATTCTCTTGGAAGCGAGAGGGGCTTGACAACGGGTTGTTCATTTCTAAGCCTTGTGCAATACGAACTTCATATCTCTCCTAACCTTTCTAAAAAAATCCTTGGGATTAATTTCGGGGGAAGTATAAAGCCCCTCTCCATACCTAAATGATCTACCTAGAATATACCTGGAATATCAACCCCCTTTCACGGTGTAACAGTATTGGTTTTCGCAAGGACCAACGGCGGTCTATACTTGAATCGGGTGACAAAAAGAAAAATAAATAAATTATAATATCGGACCCAAAGAAACCTAACTAAGAACCTGTACCAAAGACTCAAAAATCAAATAATGAAAATCAAACAAATTAGGTCGCGTGTGCGAAAAGTCAAAACAGACCTAATTCTTTACAAAGCCGGGACCGGAGCCGAGCTGCACGGGTGAATTAGGGGGCCGTTGATTCAAGCTGCATTGACGATCCTAGGTGGTGTGATGGGTTTCTTGACTGTATGCAATAGAGTACTTGAGAAATCGAGACTAATAATTTACTAGGATTGATGATCTGGTTTCACAATAGATGATAACCAATAAAGAAGAGCGGCAAGGCAATAGAAGGGTTACCTAGGGTACTGATTTTATAGTTAATGATACGAGGTCTAACCAAGGTCTCCATAATAAGTTAATTAGTGAAGGTCGAGTAAATCCCAAGTACTTTTCTCCCCCTGAAGTCGGCGTTACATAAGCCAATGATCCACTCAGTCTGGACTCCCTGCAGCTCCTTTCCCGTTTAGGAGGCAAGCGCCATCAAGAGTCTCCCCCCCCCCATGCCGCTCTTTTTTTCGCCCTTTCCTCCCTTTTTTTCCCTTCCCTTCTTCCCACCTGCAAAGCAAAATACCCCCTTTTCCTATCTTCGTTGTGATACCCGAGCTTCCCAGCTCTTATTTCTTTTGCTTTTGAGATACCCCGATACCCAGCTCTTTTCTTTTAATCGATACCCCAAAACAAGCTCCGGCTTTTAATACCCATTTTAATCATGTCTGACGTTCAGAAGCCCGTTGAGGAGACCCCCGCGGTCGTTCCCGCTGCTGAGACCGCTGTTGAGGTTCCCGCCATCACTGAGGCCACTGAGGCCCCCAAGGAGACCACCGAGGCTGCTCCCGTTGAGGAGGCTGCCACCGACAAGGTCGCTGAGACCGAGGCCCCTAAGGAGGAGGCTAAGGAAGAGGCCAAGGAGGAGGTTAAGCCCGCCAGCGAGGGTATCCTCGGCCACAAGGCTCCCGGTCTGGTCAAGTGAGTGATATCTATGCGACTGGACATGCAGGAGGTTTGCGACTAATGTCGATTTCGCGCATAGGAGCCTGCGTTTCGCCAAGCGTTTCTTCTACTTCAACGATGAGCCCGTTGAGGCCAAGCAGCTCTCTGTCTTCCACCAGAACGAGAAGCCCGCCGTCGCTAACCCCACCGCTGCCTGGGCTAGCCAGACCGGCAAGGGTCTGCTCTTCCTGACCAAGCGTGCCGAGGACAAGGCCCACCCCGCTGGCATCATCAACCTGGTAGGACTGGATGAGAATAATCCAAAGCTAGAATACGGCTAACATACATACCAGGCTGAGATCTCCGACCTCACCAAGGAGGGCTCCAACGAGTTCCTCTTCAAGGTTGCTGGCCAGAAGCACACCTTCCAGGCCTCCAACGCTACCGAGCGTGACAGCTGGTTCGTCGCTCTCGAGGCCAAGTCTGCTGAGGCCAAGGCCGAGAAGGAGACCCTCACCTCCAGCGAGGGCTACAAGGCTGAGCTTGAGAAGCTGACCAAGCCCGCCGTTGCCATTGCCGCCAAGAAGCCCGAGGAGAAGGAGGAGGAGGCCCCCGCCGCTACTGAGGAGGCCAAGCCTGAGGCAGCTGAGCCTAAGGAGGAGAAGCCCAAGGAGACCGCTAAGAGCCGCTCCCAGTCCCGCAAGCGCGGCAGCATTTTCGGTGCCATCCTCGGAAAGAAGGAGACCGAGGAGAAGAAGCCCGAGGAGACCAAGGAGGAGACTACCGAGGAGGCCAAGGCCGCTGAGCCCGCTGCTGAGCCCACTGCTGAGGTCGCCACTGAGACTCCCGTCGAGACCGCTGCCGAGCCTGCTGCCACCGAGGCCCCCGTTGAGGCTGAGGCCGTTGTCGCTCCTGCTGAGGCCACTGAGGAGAAGAAGGAGAAGAAGGCCAAGCGCACCTCCATCTTCGGTGCCTTCTTCAACAAGGTCGCCAGCCCTTCTCAGGAGAAGTCCGAGAAGGAGGCCACCGCCCCTGTTGAGGAGACTCCCGTCGCCAGCTCCGCTCCCCAGCTTGACAACCCCGTTGAGGAGACCGTCGCCCCCATCGAAGCCGAGACTGTGGTTGCTCCTGCTGAGGCCGAGGCCGCTAAGGAGACCACTGCTGAGACTCCCGTTGAGACCCCCAAGGACAAGCGCCGCTCTTCTTTCTTCGGTTTCAAGAAGGAGAAGAAGGCTGACACCTCCGACAACGAGGCCACCACTGATGGCGAGAAGGAGGCCAAGAAGGCCAACAAGCTCGGCGGTCTCTTCCGCAAGCCCTCCAAGGCTGTGAAGCTCGACAAGGAGGACGTTGCCGCTGCTGAGACTGAGGTCAAGCCCGAGCAGACTGAGGCTGCCACCGAGGTCGCCGCTGAGACTGCTGCCCCTGTTGAGGAGGCCGCTCAGGCCACCGAGACTGCTGCCGTTGAGGAGCCCAAGAACGTCGAGGTCCCCACCTCCACCCCTGTTCAGGCTGCTGCTTGAATTGCCTCCCCAGGACGTGTGGAATATGAGCGATGGTGGGACCTAACCACTCCATCGTCGCCCGCCCACGATAATATTTGACGGACTCGGTCGCTCTTTAGAGGCTCGAGTCTGGATCGTGCAAATACGGATTTATACCACTTTAGCTTCCAGCTGCTTGTTTGCTTTTGCCTCGACACTGTCACTCCTTTCGTCATCGTCCTGTCTAGGCTTTGATTTGAGAGGGTGTCAATGAGATACCCGCTGTTCACCGTTCACTGTTTTCTTTGTTCTTTTTGCTCCAAAAATCCACATAATCCTCGTGTCCCTGATTCTTTGAATCGCCGTTCGTTCTTTTTTACGACACGCGACCCGCAACCGAGTTTCGATTTGCGACGTGCTTAATGCGTTACGTGGTGTGTTGCCCGACTAGATTGATACCACTCTGCCGTTTCTGGTTCTGCGTTTTGGCTTTCCTGTTTGATACCCTATGGGGAGGAAGGGTGATTTGCTTTGACGCGGCTAAGGCTATTCTTTACCTAATTGTTTGGCCTGGTTGCTTTCCAAATTATCCCCCTCTACAGTTGTCTACCGTTGTTCCCGTCTCGCGCGGTTTTCTTTCTCCACTGCGTCGTGGGTGTGGCACATACTGCGTTAGGTAATACTTAATAGAATCTTCTCTGTTTGCTTTTACATATACAAGTTTTCTTTGTCCAAAATCCACGTGATTGGAAACTTTTTAGATTTGTAGATGGCCAGGTGTGTAGCATTGCACTCTTCAACGTTGTTGGGCTCGAATGGGTCTCTTTGCATAGGGTGGGCCGTTTAAACTCGATTCCCCGCATTAGCACATTAGCAGCTACCTGGTCTGTATGCAAGCAATACTCGGGATGTTCACGGGTCAGGATCCATCGAGATGCGTTGGTCTGGGGTGCATCTGGTTTCGACGGCGGGTCTTGAGCACTGGCGGGTCCGCAAAATTCTCGTCCTCGGGAGTGCCCGCACATGACGATGTCATACGCAACCACTGATGGGAAGTAAGATACCCGTGGACTATGGAATGAACTAAATCTGACTGGCAATTGCCAAGTGTCCATTGGTATATAATGGGTATTAACAGGGCTGAAGATCCCCTCAGTATGATCTACCAGTACTATATTCCGTAGATATATCTCCAGGGTTGTACTACATGTGGCCTGTGCTCTAACAAAGCGACCACATATATAGGATCCACAAGAGCAGCACTCGGAGTTCGGACTTAAACACATGTTCCTGGAAGTCGTTGCGGACTTGTTGTCGGGACTCGGACCTACGTGGAATAAACCGGCACACTGACCTGCTTACTTCTTTTCAGACCACACATATTTTCCCTAGCGTTAACCGGCGAGATTCCGAAACCTGGCTTTCTTGGAACACCAAATGATAACTGGAGCCTGCCAAGGCATCTAGTTAGTTTAGTCCTAACCAGAGCGCCACTTCGGGGACTGGTCTGTAACGAGACTCCTGGAGGAAGGCTTCAATGACCCATGGGATTGGCTGGATGTCCGGAGTACATGGAATTAATAATCCAGATTTTGGTGGCTTGTCTCATACATATTTGTCTAAAATGCTGGACATCTGATTGCAATGTCATCCGGGCGATGAATTAACAATGAGGGTATACAGTGGTTTCATTTGGATCAAGTACAATCTGTTTCAACCACTTTGTTTGATCCATGTCGTCATGAAACGTCTCATAGAGGAGAGAGAGACAGAAAAAAAAAAGCAGAGCCCTAATAAATGAATGGCGGGTGTAAAAAAAAACTCAATTTTCACGCCCTTCGGCAAGGCTAGGATCAAAGTAGATATGGAAGGGCACACGGACCATGGACACAGCCCGCCGCGGGGACACAATTAGGAAAAGATCGGTGGGTCGGAGTACCAGAACAGTTCCCGACGGAGTAGGAATTCCACCTTCACAGGAACCTTGGACATTGGAAAAATTGTTATCGAGGCTATGGAGAATGCTGTGAACAATGTGATCGGTATCTCAAATGAAAGGTTACCTGGTCATTAGGCGGGGGCCTGAAAAGGGGGTTGATCCGGCTGTGTGGATGCCTGGAACTTTAGATGAGCATACCGTCAGGACAAAATTCTCGATATGATTGGCCAATGTCTAGGGTGAGACGGGGGGTGGAATACATCATCGATACTTTGGACTATGTAGAAGGATCCATAGTTAATGCATGTACTCTGAGGGTAACGAGGCTCTGATGCGCGTGAGCGGCCAATCAGCACCTTGGAATGAACTGTGACTCACACCCCGTGACTCTCTAGCGCCGTGCGGCTGATCCCCGTGATTGGTCATTCCCAGGCCAAGAACGATCCACTTGATCCCACACCGCGCAATTTGTCCGGTCTTAAAACGTGCCTGAGTCCCCCCATCGCTGCCTGCTTTTTTTTTCTCTCCACCATTCTCTGTGTTCACACAACCCACCCATTTTTATCATCCCACCTCCACCATTCTACATTTACCTACAGAACATTTTGAATCTCCACTGATCCAAGATGAACTCCATCTAAGCGCCCCCCGAAAGAGCCAGTCTTTCCCTCCGACCGACAACATAAACGGAACACACTCCCCCATTTTTTCCTCTTCTTCAGACGTCTTAGGACCTCTGAACTTCAGTCGCGCACCGCGTAGCTCAAGTTCCCATACTTCTATACCTTCGATCGACGTTACGTCGTTCACCACGGATCACTTCCAGCAACCATGGCTTCCCTCGCCCCCACCCACACAGCCCTCGGCTTCCAGTTTGAACAACAACAGCAACAACAACAACAGTGCACTAGAGGACTTTGTGCTCTATCCAGCCCCGCAGCCCCGTCCGCAGCCTCGATTCAGAGACTCGCGTTCGCTAGCCCCGAACACTGCCCTTAGGCCATCTGCCCTCCAGCCCTTTCTGGCGCAGAATAACCCTCGACGACACTCTTTCAGTTTGCAGTTGCAACGCCATCTCCAGCAGCAGTTCCCTGGTTCTCCTGTTCAGGACCCCAGAGTGACCCAGCTTGCCCGGTCTCCTTCCTACTGGTCTCACCCCACCGTGAAGCACTCGCAGCCTTATTCGGCAACCGTGCCCACCAACTCGCCTCAACGTCCCCCCATTCCGCCGTTTCACGCCGGTAATATTCCACTTGAAAAAAGAAAACAGTACATGCAATATCGTCGCAACATGTCTACCCCCAACTTCCAAGGTAATTTCTTTGATTCCACCGATTCATTATGTGCAGTCGCTCACACAACGTCCTCAGAACACGATACCGAGCTCTTCGGTCTCCCATCTGCCGGTGGCATGGGACCATTTACCTTTAACGAGCTCCTGGGTCAGGAGACCGGTGCCCTCTCTCCTGAGGCGCCTGCCGGAACCATCTCCCCCCAGGACCTCATGTTTGACCACTCGATTCCGCCCTCGGGCACTTTCACCGACCTGAGCACTCCTCCCTTCGACTCTCCGGGCACTTTCAGCCAGAACCCCTCTCCTCTCTTCACCGACGTGGAGTTCATGGGCAGTGACGATTGGACTCCTCTCTTCCATGACGGAGCTATCGGAAACCCGGCCGCATCTGGTCTCTTCAATGCGTCCGATTTCGCCTCCGCCATGGCTGAGCCCAAGAAGCAATTACAGCGCTCTATTGAGATGTCGCCTGCTCCTAAGCCCCTCTCGTCTGGTGTCACGTCTTCTCCCTTGTCTGCGACTGGCACAACAAGACACTCCAGTGTAGCTGGCATTACCCGCCAGCGCAAGGATCTGTCTCCGATTGCGTTCGACCCCAATGACCCAATCGCTACCAAGCGTGCTCGCAACACTGAGGCTGCCCGCAAGTCTCGTGCGAAGAAGCTGGCCCGTCAGGCCAGTGCTGAAACTCGCATCCAGGCTTTGGAGGATCAGTTGTCTGAGCGTGACGAGATAATTGCCAATCTGCAAGCTCAACTCGCCGTTCTTCAGGCTAACCAGTGATCGACTTCGTGAATACTTGGACCACATGTTTCTTTGTTGCCTTCATGTTTTGTTTTCGGATTGTTTCTTATTACCTGCTTAATGGTTCGGTGGCGCGGGGCATGGGTCAAGCCTGTTACCCCGACGTCTCACCTAGACACCAGCGCATCGCCACTGGTGTCTTCAAAAGTTCGTTTAGTCTGACGTGAGACGTCATGACTGTGTTTCTGATACCTTGTTTTGAAATTCCTGCTTTGCTTTTTCTCTGTTCAGCCGGTTCTGATTGTCTCCCAAACGGGATTGACTCGTGGCTCTGTTTCTCTTAGTTTAATATCTAAATTGATTGATTTGCATTTTGCACCACTGCTCATTCGTAACATAATCTCTGAACCTCATCTGGACCAAATTGGCGTCAGATTTACAAGGCAATAAATAAGTAATGTCTCTCATAGAGTAAGGACGGTTCTTGTGGTCAAAATATTTTCTCTGAATCAACTCCAGTCTGATGTCCTTAGAAAGCAAATCAGTCTCTGTCATGACTATAGCCCTTGGTCAACTAAATAATAACTAATTGTCGCTCTCTACCGGCCAATATAGGGCAGGCCCCTTGATATTGGTCAACTACATCGCTTCGTCAAAACCCTTTTTTTTCTTCCTTGATCTCACCACCGTGCACAACATGCCGGCAAAAACTGACGAACGTCTCAAAGAAGCCCTAGCTAGCATATGCGACCATAAAAACCCCAATATTCTAGCTCTGGCACAGAAATATTCACATCAATTGAATGTATTGCCGTGGATGGGTGGGCTATGGAACCCTATTTAGTCTTACAAACACATACACATCTCAAGGAGTGGTTCCGTGATAACCCTACACTTTCACGGGCCTACCGTATCCAAGTATTCAAGAATGGATGGTCTTCTGGTATAATTGGCTGTGAATGGATTCACTTTTACCTGTTCCACGAAGCAACAAAATATCGCGTGGAAGGAAGGTGAAGAACGACTTCTGCTATTCAATGGCTAGGGATTACACCTGACACATGAATTCTTGCAAGTTTGCGAGGATAATAGGATCATTCCTATAAGTTCTCCTCCTCATACCTCGCATAAAGTTCCGCCTCTCGATCAGGGACCGTTTCTTGCTCTCAGAGGCTTTTTCCGCACAGAAAATAACCGTGGCAAATGTTCTTCCAGTCAAACACAGCAAAGCAGCAACTTCTTGAAGTTATTGGAACCACTCGACAAGTGTTGAGGAAATTAACCTGCGATCTGAGAATCATGGAAGGCTAAAGAGATAGGCACATATTTTCTGGAAATGTCAGGTCCGAGCTAATCAGTCAATATCTGGGACTACATTTTTCTAATGCCTTAGTCATTAACCAAACATGTCAAATTGGGATATATTAGGCCGCCTAGGAGACTTGAAGTCATGTGTATATGGTAGATTTGGAAATTATTGCTAATCACGTCAAGGGAGTGTACATGTAGGGCTCATGAAAGCCAAGTATTCGCAAAGAAAATCAATAAATTAAGAAAAATGAAATGTGGGGGTATCCAAAGTGGTGCATCAAAAGCTCATTCATATATACAGGTCCACTCCATCCCAGATAAACCAGGATAAAGAGGGCCTTGGTCGAAGACAAACAGTGAAATATACACGCGCCCGACTCAAATAGTCCGATCATACTCGCATTCAATTAAGTTCCATCCAGCTCAATAACCAACTAGACGTCCATACCAGGTTTCAAAGTCTCGAAAGACTCGATTGAAGTCCTACGGTCCTTAATGAACTTGGGCCATGTGTTGGTGAGCACAAGGTACTTGATGCTCTTCTCGGCGTCATCAAAGACAGTTGCGCTGAACTCCTCAGGAATCTGGCCCCAGTACTGAACCCGGTCCTTAATCTCAGTAGAGGAAGCCTTCAGTCCCTTCTCGGATGAATCGGTCAGGGCGGGTGATGGGAGGTCAAAAGTGAACTTGTCAAAGGGGCTGACGGGGTTGGTCTCGCGCTCGTCGCCGTAGAGGAGACGAGTGGGCTTCTCAAAGACGTGGTCGAGGTGGGCGAGATCTTGCGAGGAGATGTTCAAGGGGAAGTCGGCGTGGCGGACGCTGATGAACTTGGCGTAGAGGTGCAAAGCGCGGTTGAAGGATTCGCGAACAGCTCCCTTTGAGGGTTCATCTGAAGATCCGTCCTTCAGAATTGCGGGGAGAGAGTTCTTCCACTCGGAGACTCCGGTCAGGAAAGCGATGTTTTCACCGGAGAATTCTCGGAGGGCAGAGAACTCCTGCAGAGGGGTTGGGTTGCGTTCCAGAACGTGCTCAAGAGCGTGCATGGTCATAATGCTGTCGCGAGAGCCATTGGACTGAATAGAGTCGTTTGTGGATTTCCACCCGGACATGAAAGATTCGACCATGGTAGATGCGGAATTCAAGGACTTCTCGTCGGAGCCAGAGGACTTGACTTTGATCTCCCATCGTGCGATGGAGTCAAGGGTCTCTTTGCGGAGGGTCTGGGATCGGAAAACCTCGTAGCAGGGAACGAAGATGGTGAAGATCTCCATGAACCAGATAGACAAGCAGATCCTATAGTCATGTTAGAAAGCTATCTTTTCAGATGAATGTTGTAATGAATACTTACCACTGAGGAGGAATCCAGACAGCATTGACGGGAGCCATAGCCGGGACGTAGAGACCAATCAACCACATTGGTGTTCCATGAAGGCTAGAAAACGTCAGTACCTGGTCTCATCCTGGGGGTATAAGGAAGAAACTTACTTGGCAAGAGCACAGCCAATTGTCTGTGTTCGCCAGCCCTGGGTGTCATTGATCTTGCGAGATTTCCAGAGAACAATCGGGGCGATAACCCAGGCCCATAGCAACTGGTAGAAGACGCCGGGCCACCACTCCCATCCACTGCCCTGGGCGGTCTTTTGGGCCATAGCTGAACCGTGAACTTCGGTGCCGGGAATACCCCAAGAACTGTGGAACTTCCGAGAAATAACCCACATGAGGATCGTGAGGAAGACTTGAATAAACATGCCAATACCAACAATGATAAACACCTTTGTGTTGTATTTGAGAGCGCGGAATCGGTTGATCAGGCCTTTGGGCGCTCCCTCAGGCTTGACTTCAAAGAGATGATGACCGTATTGGGCATATTTCTTCTGAAGCTTTGCCACGTGAAGGAAGCGAGCGTTTGATGCGTGGAACAGGGAGAGACCTAATCAGAAGATTAGTGATCACATTTTGCAGAGAAGCTTTGGGGATATAACGTACCTAAGGGAAGGAAAGTTCCCATGATCCAATACTGTGCATCTCCGGGCAGGATCGCACCGATCATCGTTCCAAATTGGCAGACTGCCCAGTATAAATGAAGGAGACCGATGGCAGAAAGCGACAGACCGAGGCCGCGGATACGGAGAGTTGGTGCATTGCGATTGATAATAAGGAAGGTCGCACCGGACACGACAGCGAGAGTCCAGACGCATGCCCAGGTAGCCCACCAGATACTCACAGGCGAGAGATCGATAAGCTCCGCTGTACTAGCGGTAATTCCAAGCTCCGAACCCATGGCGACGGGAAGAATAAAAGTGCTCAAGGAAAGTGATGAAGTTGGAGAGCCTTAGATCGATTCCAAATTCCCGGGACCATGAAGGATCCTTATACCCACGATCATATGCCAGCTTGGCTCTACTTCGAGCTGGAGCCAGCAACTGGCCAACCACTGGTGGAGACTAGTTCCACTTCCCGCCGCCGTGAATACTGGACTCGTGCGAGTTCTTTAGTGCCCCTGCCGATCGTTACCCACAACGGAGCTGGACTGGTGGCTGTCTCGGTGCCTCAAGTATTTGTCACGCTTCACGATCTCTCATTCGCCGATCGTGTCATAGTCCCACGCGATCGGGGACCCGAAATGACGATTAAAATGCTCTTGATCGTGGGAGAAAAAAAACCCGAAGATCTATTGCCTCGATCGACAACACTATTGATTCTCAGAAAGGTTTTCTCTTCCACTTATCTTTAAAAGATGGCAGTTGGCAGGATTCAGACCCTTGTCTTTGATTCCTTCTTGTCGTCACCTGTTTTCGGTAGATTCGCGGCATTTGGCGGGGTTTGCATTCAATAGACTGGCAAGCAACCTATTTTCCAGCCAAAGGGAAAGTCAAGGGCGAGTCAATGGCGAGTCACAGGCAAAAGCTGGCACTACAGGCCTAGATTCTGTGCAGTTGATATTTCTTCTCACCTGGCTGAGGTTAGCGTCTGACACTGACTTTGTTCACTGAGATTACAACTTGTACATGACTCGTGGCTCATACCAGTGGGTCCTGCTTAGTGCTGATGATTGTCCGAGGCGGTTGAAAAGTCATAGGCTAATGCGGCAGACACGGTAGCTATCAGCTGCACCGAGTACATGTGGACGTTTTCCTTCCGAGGTCCAGTCCAGGCTCCTGGGGGCAATAATCCACACTGCCTGATTTTTGGGGTATTGGACAATGGGCAGCTTCACAGGTTGAGTGGCTTGATCACTAAGGTCTGTGGATCCAGCCCTTTTATTTCTCCACTTTTTGCAGGCTTTATGCATTGCCACGCGTATGTTGTTTTAATTTAGCCGTGGGGATATGTCAAAGATGAGGTGCAGCTGCAATATGATTGACATGAAGGTCTCTACAGTAAGTAAAAATAGCAGTTGAAAGCAACCTCCTTCCGATTCATGCGGATATTGACTTCGTCTTACGTATCTCCTTCGATCCATTGGGTAGGATCTTGGCAATAAAACGAAAAGGGTAAGTTAATCCCTTAAGACAGTTGAGTGGAAGATCCCACAGTACCGAAGATCATTGGGATATTAGATCACAACGGAGTTTATATACCGGTTTTTCTTTGATGGGTGGAGTCCCCTGCGAATCTAGTTAAACGCCTACTCCGTCTGCCCGAAGACTTTTACGATCGCAACCTCAGAACGGCTTCACCTCCCTACTAGCTAAGCACTATCTGTCACTTTGAACATAGCTCACTGATTTGCCCTAGGTATCCGCTGGTGTGTCGATGGAGGCGGCTCAAACATACTCGCTCGAACAGTAGGTATAGCATATTTCTTTTTACCATCAAACATAATGACCTGATAAGACTTTCGGAGAGATGTCTGGAAAGCAAACCTGGCTATCCAAGGCACATATACTTTAGGGTCCTACTAGCGTCAAACTCAGTGTATTGCTCAAGTTAGTCAAGCCTCCTTTGAATGGGTGCGGCATTGCTTTTTGCAAGGGATGTCATCTTATTTACCTACTGGCAATCAATAGACCAAGACCCTCACTGGGCCTAGAGCCCTGAAGAGAAATTTGGCGGAGACAGTCGAATAATAAATTTTTGTAGGCTTGGATTGTTTTGTCTCAATTTTATGGAACACGCAACATTTTCGGATCTATTGCGATAAGTGGGGCAGAACGATTTCATGATCCATGAACCTAGCAAGAACGCTTCATCATGATTTATTATGCCCGGAGAACATCGGCTTTTTCATACACAAAGGTGGGTGTTCGCAATCTCTTATCTCCGTTTACAGGAACGACCCATTATGCGCCCCCCAATTGAAGCAAACGCTGCACCATACAGGAAAGAACATGTACATGGCCACGGGTGCTGCGCCTCACGACCGCCGCCCAATGGCAAAATTTTCTCAGCACCCTTGTCAGGTTAATTGGCCCTGGGCGTGACTACGAATGAAGCGCCTTGTGCAGGCGCGCCGCGCGTAGGCTGACCGACCAATCACCTAGACCCGTTGGATGCCGCTTTTTGACACGACGCTATAGCTTGAGACCATTCATATGTGGAAATCCAACATGAAAAGCTGGATTTCACTAGAACTTGCATGAAAGCCTCGTTTTCTATCTCCTAACGCGCAGCTAAGTACCTAACACGTCTACATTTCAGCCTCAATACGTATGCCGAACTTGTAACATGGGCTAAATTCTTTTTCCTTCGCAAAATACCCCTGTTGTTGTAGGTTGCGCTCATTGATGCCTACATCGATAGGCTCTCAAAAACTCTTGCAGACTACGTATCTGTG
This sequence comes from Penicillium sp. 91 TS-2023, assembly GCA_030710325.1. NCBI lineage: Eukaryota > Fungi > Ascomycota > Eurotiomycetes > Eurotiales > Aspergillaceae > Penicillium > Penicillium sp. 91 TS-2023. The sequence goes on along the minus strand of JARWGP010000021.1, from coordinate 4,044,030 downwards.
CTTCTAGCAATCCTTGTGGAGTGAAATCGCAAGGCGGATATGTTTGTCGCAGATGGAGGAGATACCGTACCATGGAAATCGCCTAGCCAACAATAACAAACCATCCTTACTGGAGGCTATCATGAAGTTCCAAGGCTATGCGCTACTTGAGAAGTCAAGCGGAGGATTGCGTCACTTTTAATAAAGAGAATCCATTTCAACGCTTCCTAGTTATATCATAGAGACTTCCTCTCTACACATCCACCAGAAACTCATTTCTTTACAACAAAAGCCATCCAATAGTGAGATCTCCCCAGCTATAAACGTTTGTACCTAGTGCTCTAACAATTACTAGAGCTAGATCATCTACGACCCAGTCTCCATCCATCATCCTTCAAGATGGCTTCCAGCGGAAATTGGCGATCTCGGGGCAATACGAGCAGCCGCAAAGGATCCAACAACTTCGGAAATCGCAATCAGCGCGAAATTTGCAAGTATTTTGAGCATGGCAGGTGCCACTATGGTGGAAGGTGCAGATTCTCGCACGAGACTAGGGTTGTCGACTTCGAGTCAAATCTAGCTACATATCGACCCACAGCAGCTGACAACCAGGACGCCCGGAACCAATACTTCGACTGGAAGAGACTGCTTAGGAACGGAATATTAGGATCTGGATACTCTCTAAGGGAGCATGAGGAGATCGTCCAATTCTGGAGTGGGGCTCTTGAAATTCTTGAAGGTGACAGCAGAGAGAATCACCAATACCTTGCCAAAGATATTGTGGATGACAGTCTGCATGGACATGATTTTATCCTGGTAACTGCAGATACCGACAATCTTGAGGGACTCAAGCCTACTCAAGCTTACGATGAGCCGTTTCTCAAAGTCATTACCCATGTCTCCCTTTTGAACTGTCTTTCCGTCGATTCCTTTGTTGGCACTCTGTACACATCATTCGGTGGTGCGAATGGAGATCGAGCAATCAAATATCTTAAAAGTATCTGCGAGGGCCTGATGAGTAAGGTCGAAGACACTGACAAAGATGCACCCATCATCTCCCTGGACATGATGAGGTTGCTGTTGAACACACTTTACCAACTTTTGTCAAGAGTCCGACGCGTTCGCTTTCACGATGAACTTCCCGCGCTGCTCGACCTGGCTCGCGAAACTGTCTCCAAAATGACCGAAAAATGCTCGAGAGCTGATCTTGAGGGACTAGAAAACAGGATAGAAGTCATGCAGAACTTGATTACTAGTGCAAACCGCAACCTTGTTACCCCAAGGGCGCACGAGGAAGTTTCCCGGCAGATCGGGTCGACCCTGTCATCTTTCCCAATGGATATGCAAATACCTGGCGGGAGACATGACAACGATCTGGCAGAAATCTCTCAAGTTCAGATTCTTCCTACTGATGGAGAGATCATGAGTGACGAGTCCGAATATCTGCCTTCTACGAACTTCCTTCAGCCGCACTTTCTCGCTGACCCTCTGCAAAGATATATTGACTCAACATTCCGGCTTCTCCGCCATGATGTCTTCGGCTCAGCCAAAGATGTCCTTCGAGAACTGCTGCAGCAGAATGATTTGACACGGGCTCCTTATCTCTCAGGCAAGGATAAGGGCGCACATCTCTATCTGGGAGCCCATGTCCAGCAAATATTCATCAATGAGAGAAATGAGCTTGAAGCCACTGTATCCTTCTCTACTCCACCACAACTCCGAAGCAAGGCCTCCAACGAGCAATGTCGATGGTGGCAAGACTCCAATCGTCTAGAAGAAGGAAGCCTAGTGTGCTTCTTGACGTCGAAAGGAACTCACAGAAAGCTTATTTTTTTCGAGGTCACTTTAAAGAATGCTTCCAAGGACCGAGCGCACAAGAACAAGAGTAGCCTTATCTCTGACAGGTTTTTACCTAGTATCACTGTCAAGCTTGCGTCATGCCTGCAACAGGAATTGATCTTTCTGGGCCAGCTTTACAGTGAGAAGCTCACCGGTATCCTGGTCGACTTTCACGGTTTGATTCCTGCAACATTCGTTCCTATCCTGAAAAACCTTCAGCGAATCCAGCGTGAAGGGGAGTTGGCATTCCAAAAATGGATCTTGCCAGCCCGCAAGGATGGTGAAGATGATCAGAGGATACACCCACCGGCGTACACGCGCAAACCAGGATTTACCTTCCCCCTGACTTCAATCATAAATGTTGGAGCTGACAATTGTGCATTGGATCCGAGTATCCCCGAGTCTATCGACATCTTGAAGCTGCAAACTCAAACTGGCCTCGACCATGGCCAGTGTCAGGGACTAATCGCAGCTCTTACACGAGAGTATGCCCTCATTCAAGGCCCACCGGGCACGGGAAAATCTTATTTGGGTGTTAAGCTTGTTCAAGCTCTCTTAGAAATCAAGCAAAAGGCAAATCTAGGCCCAATTATTGTAATGTGAGTACTTATTCCATGCCCCCTAGTATCGTTACTTACAAGAATTACATACAGTTGCTATACTAATCATGCCTTGGATCAATTCTTGAAGCATCTTCTTGATGTTGGTATCGAGAAAATCATACGCATTGGCGGCCGCAGTCAGGCCACTGAGCTTGAAGGTAAGAATCTTCGTATTGTCACCAAAAATATTGGGAAAACGAGAGTAGAGTCACAAACCCTTGGCATGTCTTACGGGGAAATTGAGGACTATATGAAGAATGCTGCATATGCAATGAAACCTCTGCACAACTCTCAAAAAGGCCTGTCTTGGTCCGCTATGGAGTCTTTCTTGCGCCGCAAATGGCCCATGGTACACAAGCAACTGGAGGAACCAGATATGGAAGGATTCACAGCTGTCACTGATGATAAATTGCTCAACTGGCTTGGAGCCAAGTCGATGAGACCACAGAAAAGCCAGAACGAAAGTGAAGTTGAGAGTGTGGACTTGGAAGGCCTCACACGCGCAGCCAATGAGGATATTCACAGCCTGTCGATTCCGGAACGCCGGGTTCTTGCGATGAGCTGGTTCAAACAGTGGCAGGAAAACGGAACCGCCGCACTTTTTGAGGCCCTTGATCGAGCTGCAAAATATCGCGAGAAAATCAATGCAGTCCATGAAGAGATCAACCGCCGAGCCCTGATTCAAGCAGATGTAGTAGGAATTACGACAACGGCTCTTGCACGCCATATTGAGACACTACGCCGCATAGGAACAAAGGTCATTATATGTGAAGAAGCAGCTGAGGTTATGGAAGCCCACGTCATCTCAGCCCTCATGCCAGGGGTTGAGCACTTCATTCAGATTGGGGATCATCGACAGCTCCGACCTCAAATTCAAAATCATGCGCTCAGTCTTGAGTCATCCACAGGAAAGACATGGCAACTAGACAGAAGCCAGTTTGAGAGACGTGCCGTCGGTGAACCAGGTCTCAAGCCTGCTCCTATTGCACAGCTCAATGTACAGCGAAGAATGAGACCTGAGATCTCGCAACTTATTAGGAGAGTCTATCCAAAACTCGAGGATCATGAAAGCGTGATGACTCTACCCAATGTTGTTGGAATGCAGAACAACCTCTTTTGGCTGGATCATCGATACGACGAAGACTCGAGAGATGACGGTAGCCGTGTGAAGTCTCATAGCAACCAGTGGGAGGTCGATATGGCCACTGCTCTTGTTAGGCATCTTGTTCGGCAAGGAGAGTATAAGAGCACAGACATTGCCCTCTTGACCCCTTATACTGGGCAGTTGCGCAAGCTTAAGACATCACTCAGCAAAGATTTCGAGATTTGTCTCAGCGAGCGAGACTTAGAGACTTTGGCTGCGGATGGGTTCGAGAAGATTGAAGATGAGAATTCCGATGAAAATCCCAATGATAATGGCCGCAAGGCAATCGAGAAGAAGACATTGCTTCAGACGCTCCGCCTTGCTACCGTCGACAACTTCCAAGGCGAGGAGGCAAAAGTGATCGTTGTCTCTCTGGTCCGCAGCAACTCAAAGCACAAGGTTGGCTTCCTACGCACCGAAAACCGCATCAATGTGCTCCTCAGTCGAGCTCAGCATGGAATGTATCTCATTGGAAATGCTGAAACATACCTCAATATCCCAATGTGGGCCGATGTCCACTCTCAGCTCGCCCGTGCAAATGCAGTCGGCACAGAGTTGGCTCTCTGTTGCCCTCGTCACCCAGACACACCTATTGTCTGTTCAACACCCCACGACTTCGAGACGAAGAGTCCTGAAGGTGGGTGCAGTATTCCGTGTACTCGTCGACTCGAGCCATGTGGCCATCAATGCCAGGCCAAGTGCCATTCAGCAATCATGCATGACGGCTTTGCCTGTGAGAAACCTTGCCCACGTATCCGGTCAACCTGTGAGCACGAATGCCCTAGGCTTTGTGGTGAAGAATGTGGCCCTTGCATGGTGAAGCGTCATGATGTGGAGCTTCCTTGTGGTCATATCAAGAAGACTATCTTTTGCCACCAGATGCTTAATTTGAAAAATCTCAAGTGTGACTTCGAGGTCGAAAAAACTGTTCCGAAGTGTGGCCATACAATCAAGGTTAGCTGTTTCAAGGATGTCACGTCCCAGGTCTTCCGTTGTCCTGAGCTATGCACCGACATTCTCAGCTGTGGCCATTACTGCAGTTCTAGCTGTGGAAACTGTCTCGAGGATGTCATTGGCGGAAGAAGATTATTCAAGCACCCGAGCTGCAAGAAAACGTGTGACCGTCCACACGGTGTTTGCCACCATCGGTGTCCTAAGACATGCCATAATGGGGAGAGTTGTGGTACCTGCGAGATAAAGTGCGAGGTAAGACTTACTAGAATCCATCATATTGTCATTGTATTGGGATACTCATCATGTTTATAGGTTCGATGTTCACACTCAGCATGCGACTTGACTTGCGCAAAGGCATGTGCCCCATGCATTGAGAGATGCACCTGGTCCTGCACTCACCAAGGCTCCTGCTTAATGCCGTGCGCGGCACCATGCGATCGACTACCCTGTGATGAGAGATGCACCAAGGTTCTCAAATGCGGCCACCAGTGCCCGAGCCTCTGCGGGGAAGATTGTCCAAGCAATCTGTGTCAAGAGTGCGGCGATAAGGGAGATGCCCGTGTTGACTTCCTCGAATGGAAAACCTATTCCGAAATCAATCTCAATGAAACACCAATCATCGTGCTTGGATGCGGTCATTTCTTTACGAGTGAGTCAGTTGACGGACTGGTTGGGCTGGATGATGTATACACGAGAGATAAAGATGGGAATTTCAACGGCCTCCGAGATGTCTCTTCTTCTCTCGCCAGTGCCATACCCTCTTGCCCGGACTGTAAGCAGCCCATTCGCCAGTTTGTGACAAAACGTTACAATCGTGTTATCAACCGTGCTGTTATGGATGAGACTTGCAAGCGGTTCCTTACCAAGGGTCGAACTGACCTTGAAGGCCTTGAAATATGTCTGAGTGTCATTGGAGACAACCTCAAGTCAAAAAGAGCGTTAGGTCTCACGGGAGATACTGAACTGCAGCTCAAAGCACGATATGCACCCTGCACGAGCATTGGGATGAAGGCATTGGACCTCAGCAAAATCATGGGAATCGAGAACCAACCGGTGAAACGACTAATTGATGCGATTACTATCTGTCAGAAATCATCAAAGGACGAGACAGCCTCCCTCTCAACCCGAATGGAGGCGATGAAAATAGCAACGCGACATCCTGACAATCAAATCACCCTTGGGGCCCGGCTCATTAGTATCAAGGCTCAGGAAGTCATGTTGGGCGATATCTTTAGACTGATAGATTCAAACGGAAAATCTACAACACCACCACTGCTAAGATTCGCCAACCTAGAAGCAACCTTGGTTGAAATGTTCAAGCTACCATCAACCTTGATTGACGTGTTGAAAAAATGTCGAGACTTGATAACTCTAGCCAATGAAGGAAGTCTCTCCCGCATCGTCATCACGGCAACCATCTCATTTGCTAAGATCGTCCAGTTGGACGCGTGGTATCACCGCACTCATCCAGGAAATGTTACAGTCGATCCGGATTTCAAAGAAAAGTACACGGGTCTGGAAACGCTCGAAAATCGCGCTGAAATCACCCGCGATCTCCTCACTGCTGCATTGAAACTTTGCGATGAACTGGGCAACTGCCTTGAACTCCAAGAGAAAGTTCAGGAGCTGGTTCATCTCTACGAGGGGCCGCGTTATGAGGCAGTGACTTTAGAGGAACTTCAATCAATCAAGTTGGCCATGGTCAGCGGGCGAGGAGGAATCGCGACTCACTCTGGGCACTGGTACAATTGTGTCAACGGACATCCGGTGAGTAGAATCTGTTCATTGCTATTCTGCCTTGATGAGGCAAACCAGCTAATAATAATTTTTATAGTTTGCTATTGGAGAGTGTGGTATGCCGATGGAGCAGGCTAGGTGTCCTGAATGCGGAGCACCAATTGGAGGCCAAAATCACACGGCTGTAGAGGGCGTATCTCGAGCGCTGGAGATGGAGTAGATACATGGATGGAAACCATGTTCTTCGATCATAATAGGATGATAGGTGCCTTGTCTCCAAAGATTGTCTTTTTTCTCGTAGTAGTGCACACGGATCTACAATCAAATGTCATAGGATCTTTTTTTGGTCAATGACCATACCCTCGTATATTCATGCCACCATTCGCAAATGCCTACATAATACCATAACTATCAGCAGTTGATACTCATAAATGATTCAAGAAACAAGGGGACCTACCGAGAAGAAGGTTCCAGATGGTTTCCCTCTGCTGGGCGGTGTGGTGAACTTTCAAGTGATGATGCGATAGAAGGTAAGTTAGAGCTCCAGACGTCCTCTGAAAATGCCTTGCAGTTTGAAGGAGCATTCCAGGACAATGTAGTGCGTGGGGATGCAGTTGTGAAGTTGGTTTCCCCGACTGGGATCTTGCCTCTCGTGTCCAAGAGCGGGAGGGTCACGGCCCGAGCCATAGCCAGCGGGGTATATACAAACCTTGGAAGCCCCACTATCTTATTTGTGAGTAGATTTTAGAAACTCCTTGAGATTGAGCTAACATAGCTGGCGGGTACCTGGTTGATTGGGGGTTCTGGGATTCCCCAAATGAGAGAACCGGTTGGAAAGATCGTCTCTACATTCGCTGGAACCTCGCACAAGAGAGGCGGTCGTGCAATTACGATGACAGTCTGATTGGCTTCTGTAAATATATCAACTGTCTAAGATCTTGGTCTAAGGATTGAACCTTGGAAAGTGAGTTCTTGCTACCTAGCACCCACCTCCTGGCAGGTCTCGCTGTTAATTCACCTTCCTGGGTAGGGGACTTCCAATTATACACGGTCGAAATAACTTTGTTTGGAGGGAACCTGACATGTTAGGTGGAACGACCTGGGCGAGATAAGGATGTTTCTCTTCTACTCCCGCGATGTCTTTTTCTCAGTCCGAAATTACCAACCGAACACCTATATCGGGGTTCTGGACTGACTATCAGCAAAAGTGGCGAGGGGATGAGCATTGATACGGCAAGGGAGGTGAAGAATCATCAAAGAAAATCCGATACGAGTTTACAGGTACATTTGCCTCGAATTGAGAGCCAACCCAGCTCAGACTTGCCTTTTAAGCCTTCATAAACTACACCTCTCTTTCCAAACTATCCACTTCACCCATTCCCTGCCACTCACCCCCGTCACAGCAAGGTAGAAGTCCACGTGCTTTCTTATCTCGACCTCGAGCCCCGCGCCGTCTGAAGAGACTGCTGGTGCTGAGATGAAAATTGAAAGCGCGCAAACAGTCCATCCTCGAAGTTGGAGAGTGGGAAGTTCATCCAGGACAGGGAACGGAAGGTGGTAGACAGAATGAGATAGATGCGGTTTCAGAAGTATCTGATTCCATAGTTTGTCATCATCGCTGGGACCGACCTTATTATCACGCCACATAATATGGGTCGTGTTTTCGGTGATTGGGAAGTGATAGTAGGGGAAACAATACAAAAATGTGGACAGAACAGAAGCCTCAGGAAATTGGTGGGTATAATTCAGCTGAGGGCATCGGTGCCTTTCGTCCGGCCTTTCTCCATTTTTGCGGTACGAGCACCAAACTGAATGGCGCGCTTCTTCTCACGTGCGACATTGCGCAAGCCGAGTCGAAGTGCAACAAGCCGAAGGGCCATTTTCTCCGCATCAATACCTGCTATTGATTCACTTGTGTTGTGATCATGACTTATACTCGCGAGGCCAAACCCACATTTCACCCACACTGGAGCACGGAGCACCCATGCAACAAAGTCTTCGTCCAGGTAAGGGAAGCGGGTTTCTCGACCCCAGTGGGAAAGTATACGGTCATCGCGGCCCAGATTCCTTTGCCCAAGACGGCTAACATCCAAGTGAATTTCGGACACTAGTCCCTCAAATCCACTGCGGTTGAATGCGACGCCGTGTCGGCCATAGCCTGCAAATAGCTCATCGGCGCCTAAGCCGGATAGTAGAACTCGCGCAAAACTGGTATAGATACTTGCGTCGGTGTTAGTGAGGGGATTATGTTCAGTATGGCTTTCGTGAATTGTGCCTTGACCTCTTGAGGCGAAGTATAGGGCACATGCGATGGACAAGTCCATTTCTGTGTTGTGTGGTCGCATGAGACGCTTTACAAGATCTCGATGTGCGAGGGTTTCAGTGTAAGGTACGTCAATGGCAATAAAACGCCAGTTGCGACCTGGACATGTTTTTTGTAGCTCGTTGTAGGCCGAGCGGCCGGTTATTCGGTCGGGGCAAGCTTCATACGTTGAAACGGGGAGTGACGGGAGGAGATTTTGTCGGTTTGAAGACGCGGCAGCAGCAGCTGCCACTCGAGGGTTCTCAAATGCGACGTTCAAAAGGTCGATTGGTTCCTCGATGGGGAGAATGTCATGAGAAAGTCGTGCAAGGAGCGTACAGTCTAGGCCACCCGAAAAGAGTACAGCCACTTTGGCACTTTGCCCTTGAATGTAACCAGGTGGCTCTGGCACGTCGTCAATTCTCAATGCAAGTGATTGGCGAATTTTAAATTCAAGCTCCTGAACGAATGGAGTATCCAATGTCAACGAAGGTGGCTGCTCTGATGGAACCTCCATATTCATCGGCGGAATGGGATTCTTCTGTGGGGCAGTGTAAGTTATCGAACTTTATAGGTCAAAAAAGGAGAAATGACTTACAATATGGCTTTCTGGTGTTGGAGTGTCTGAGCTCCATGGCAAGGTCTCAATCATATACCGATCCTTAGAAGCGGACAGATCACAAGACCTTGCAAGATCAATCATGTAAACCCCATCGAATCCCACTTCCTCAAAATGCGCCGATGATGATCCATCACACAGACTGCATATCTTCAGAGTTCCGTCTTCCTCGTATCCTTGCAGGAGAGATCTTCGGCCGAGGCAGTCTCTGCTAAAGAAGAGTTGTGAAGTCGTCGCATTATAGAAAACAAATGCAAATGGCCCGGATATGCTTGCAGCGGCCTCACCCAGTCTATGAGCGGCGCCATTGCGATCGCCAGCGACAGCCTGCAGAAATAGGCTCAAGATGTGCTCGGTATCATTCCCCGAGACTCTCTCCCCAGCGATCTTCCAAGCTTCCCCATTCCAGCAGAGTACTGACTGAGTAGCTTGATCTATGAGTGGCTGGGTGTAGACATGATCTCCTCTCAGTGCGAGCACCGTTGAGATAAACGTGAGGTGGAAATTTCGGGGTCCTCCATCTGCTGTTGAGATCTCCTTGTGCACAGTGTGCGTTTGACAGCAGTCGGGGCCTCTCTTTTCCAGTAAAGCACGTGTCTCTGGGGCCGGTAATATGGGTGCAGCCGATAAAGAGAAGAAAATCCCACACATAGTGGGAAACTGACACGAGTTGCAATAGGAGTCGCGACACTGATTTGTATTTGGGATATTTGATTGATTGTGGCCTGAGGCATAAATACATATCTTAGTCAGCCCAACGCCGATCCGGCCTATGCGAGCCTCAAGCCAAGTCGTGAAACTCCTAGACTAGATATTGCGTGGCCTGCATGCTGGATATAGCTCATGTCGGCCACCGAATCCTCGCCTCTCCCAGGACCCGGGCAGAGCAACGACCCCCCGGCCGAAATGAATTCCGAATCCATCGAGAACCCCACGTCAACAGCTGACCTCCCCACGGCCCAGAATGATACATCGAACGAGAACCTACAACAAAACGAGATGAATACAGAGGCAGAAGCAGAGTCGCAAATCACCCCTAAGGAGCACGGAGCTTCTCAAGTGTCCGATGTAGCCTCGCAGCAGCCATCGCCCACCCCGTCACAGCCGGACCCGCTTGAGGGGCAAATGGATGAGCTATCAATATCAGGAACAAGCACACCGGTGCCTCGACAGCTTACTGAGCTGCATACACCCCCTGCGCCTCCGCCACCTGAGAAAGACGATGCGTACCTAAACTCGGTGTCAACCCAAACCGCACCCCCGCCGACAAGCGAACAGAGCTCTGGTCCAAGCTCTGAAAAGGAACTGCCGGAAGTGCCTGGAGATAGCGACCCCGAATCAAAACAAATGGGAAAGGTCGACAAGTTGCGAGATGAAAATGACTCTCAACCGGAAATCCAGAGCATCATGGGCCAGTTTCAGGACCCGGCGCGGACTACCGATCAAGAACAAATCATGTCGCCTCGGCTGGAGCTGGCTACCCCGAACTACCTCCCTCCCCGAAGATCAAGTCTGGACCATATTCAACCCCCAGTATCTGGGTCCTCCACTGCTTCGCCTCAAGTGAATCATGCACCTTCACCTACGGCCACATATTCTCGTAGATCGATTGGCCCAGATGACCCGATGTTGACCCGGCGATCATCAACTTCGACAATCCCCTTGCCAGAACCCGAACCAGCCCAGCCGTTCGACTTTCACCGATTCTTAGAACAATTACGACACCGCACCGCTGACCCCGTCGCCAAGTTCCTACGCTCTTTTCTCACGGAATTTGGAAAGAAACAGTGGATGGTTCATGAACAGGTCAAGATCATCAGTGACTTCCTGGCCTTCATTACGAATAAAATGGCAATTTGCGAGGTCTGGAGAGACGTTTCAGATAGTGAGTTTGATAATGCCAAGGAAGGAATGGAGAAGCTTGTGATGAACCGCCTCTATTCTCAAACATTTGCACCGGCCATCCCAGCCCCTCCCACAATTCCTCGGAGTGCAAGCCGCAGCCGGCGGAGAGAGATTGAGAGGCTACATGGGCCATGGAGACGAGGACAGCATCAGGAGGATATCGAGCGGGATGATATTTTGGCCCAGAAGATTCGTATCTACAGCTGGGTCAGTGAAGAACACTTGGATATTCCTCCTGTCAGCGGTGGCGGACGTCGTTTCCTGAACTTGGCGCAACAAGGTATTCCATGACACTCGTCGAATGTGTGGTCGATTTCTAACAGGTCCATAGAACTATTGAAGCTAAATGGCTACCGTGCTCCTCGTGATAAAGTCATCTGCATATTGAATTGCTGCAAGGTGATTTTTGGACTTTTGCGGAATAGCAAAAAAGCCGATACCTCCGCAGACTCTTTTGTTCCACTTCTGATCTATGTTGTACTACATGCAAACCCCGATCACCTTGTCTCCAATATCCAATACATCTTGCGTTTCCGCAATCAGGACAAGCTCGGTGGCGAGGCAGGCTACTATCTATCCTCGCTGGTGAGTTCAAAGATCCAAAGAACCAAAATTCGCTTACTAACTTTCACGTTTAGTCTGGAGCTATCCAATTCATCGAGACCTTAGATCGAACCAGCATCACTGTTAGCGACGAAGAATTTGAGCGTAATGTTGAGGCTGCCGTCTCTGCAATCGCCGAACAGAACCGCGAAACAGAACCTTTGGACGAGAAACCTCCCAACCGATCCACTACCCCAGGCGCTTCTACACAACCGCAACCAGGGCCAAGCCGCAAAGACACCTCACAATCAAGCGACGACGACACCTCGGCTCCCGTTGCGGGCCTCCTGCGTACCATCCAAAAACCTCTTTCTAGTATTGGTCGCATTTTCTCCGATGATCCCGACAGTAGCTCCTCACAAGATCGTCCTCTTCACCCTGCTGTAACTCCTCAACCAGTGCCTCCTCGTCTAAACCCCAATGTCTACCAACCCCCACGCCCCAGCAGCGAGGGCAGACACTCAGGTGAAGAACGTGGACCCCCTCGCGAGGAGAGTGCCAAGAGAAATCTGAGCCGTGTCCTAGATGCCCAAGATGCAGCCGCTCGCCAGGCCAGTGCGGAAGATGCGGAGGCACGGCGCATTCAACGTGCTGAGCATAAAAATGTTGTCGAGACATTATCGAACATGTTCCCCAACCTAGACCGCGACGTAATCGACGACGTGGTCAAGATGAAGGAAGGGAGGTGAGTAACTTTGAAATCCGAGGATATCTCTTATGAATTTCCCAACTGATTCTTTTGTCAGGGTTGGCCTTGCCGTCGACGCATGTCTCGCTCTAAGCGCAGAGTAGTATATAAGAAGTCTTGTTACATTTACTGTGGATCTCCGAGCTTGAGACCAAATGCCTAGTGGCAGGGCTTCATCCTTTGATTTAATTATTTATGTTGACACTGAGTTGCTTTTAGCGAGTTGATCCTGGGAAAGAGGGGTTTGACATGGCTTTTCGTTTCACCATCCTTGCATGAGTACATTGGTTACCCCGTATCTAGATATTCTTCTAAATGTCTTCTATGTGTCTCTACCTGCCTGGCAAGCTGAACCACCGTTCAATTTCCGCAACAACCATAATGCCTCATGACCCACGGCATTCAGAGTATGACTCTGCATAGTCAGGGAACAATTCCGTTATCTCGAGTAAGCTACATCTTTAACTCATCTCCTGAGTACTTGTGTGGACCCGTACCTGGCTGAGCTGTAATTTTCGCCTGTTTCGTAGACAGGTGGAATTGAGCTCTTATTCATATTCGGCGTCGTATTTTAGAGTCTTTATAAATTATCAAATGCGATGTGTACACATCACATTAATCTCAAGTGTTGTGGAGTGTGACGCTCTTCCAACGCAACTCGACGCGGGTTCTGATTAGTCCTAGTGATGTCACCTATCAACAAACCCATCTTCAAAGCAGCTCGCCCCCTATTTACTTGGCTTTCGCAGCTACTCTATCCTAAATCTTGATTTAAATTCAAAATGCCTCCCAAGCGTCAGTCAACCGAGAACTCTGGTAGTGCCGCCAAAAAGGCCAAGACGACCGACCCGTCCGACCCTCCCCGGAACACGCGCTGGTCCAAGGTTTCCGGCTCCGGCAATGCAGACGATGGATTCAACCATCAGATTAGAAGGCCCGAAGCCTATGACTACATTTGCCTGTGCAAACCGTTCCACCGTTGGGGCTCCGACGGCGGTGATGACGAGGACGACGAAGAGGAGGATGAAGATGAGCACAACGCAGAGAAGGTTAGTCGAAAGGCCCCGTCGAAATTTCCTGACCCTGGCTCTAACATAGGCCGCCACAGGAGAAAGAGGCCCCTTGCGACATTGGCAAGACTTGTGTTTGCTTCAAGCCCGCTGCGGAACATCCCGAGCACCCCTGGGTCATCACTAACGCAGCCACATGGAAGCTGAGAACACTGAACATTATGAGCTCCTTGCGTGACCCGGATGCCTTTGGGATGTACACATACAATGACCACTTTGGTTTCGGTGTTCTTGAGCTGGTGCAGAATCTCATTCTTGATTTTGAAGAGGCAAAGACCTGGAAGGAGAAGTGGGCTATCTGCGAGGGCACAGCTTTGTTCTTCGCAAGGGGTAACGCTGATCCCTTGTGGATGTGAGTTCTTTCTCGAATCAATGCATGCCTTTGATACTAAGTTCATACAGGGTCGAAGATGGTGAAGGCGTTGAAGCTGTCATCGGTATGGTTGGAAGCATGTTCGCCACGATGCTGGCCATGCTGGATCGTGAAGGTCTATTGAAGCCCGATTCGGAAGTGAAGAGTCTAGGTGCGGTCATGGCAGCATTCGCTCGTCTCATTACCGAAATTGGCCCGGATTTCGGTATCGAAGCCGGCGGCCTCGTCGCAAAGGTGCTTGCCTACGCCAAGAAGTACAATATTGAACTAAAGGCGCTGTCCGACATCGAGGACAAGGACCAGTTTAAAAAGTATAGGGAAGAGGCTGATAAGCTCGAGCTCCCTGCATCTGATGCTAAGAATAGTGATCCCTGGGGCTGGAGGAAGGCGTCAACGCTGTACAAGAAACTCTACGGGCCTAAAATCGGAGGCGACAAACTTGACATTTCGACGTGGACTTCCGCCGAGCGCAAAAAAGCCGCCTTTGATAAGAAAGATCCTTTCAACAGGAAGATGATTGCTGCAATTAAGGATGGTATGATTATGCAACCTGCTTAGGGGCATCATCAGGCAGTCTCGGATGTCCGTTCCATGTATCCATACGACCCATGGGTACTGTGTATTTCTTTTTGTATATCATTTGTTGTTCCCTGCCATTCACTTTAATCGATTTCGTTTTGAACCTGCAAACAGTGGACCTGTGATAGATGCTTCCAAATTGGGAAGTTCGCTGTACGTGATCTAGAACGAAAAATGAAAAGCTCCAGGAAGCACCACAGCCAACACGGACTATCTAGTGGTTCTCCTGGCTGATTGAAAGATTCTGAGAAATATTTAAATCGTTTGAAATAAGAGAGACAGAAAAAGAAAGAAGGGGAAAAAAAGCAAAGAGAAAAATAAAAACAAACGACAGTAGTGCGGTTCGAACGCACGCCTCCGAGGAGATTAGATTTCTTCGAAAATGAATTTCGTTCAAGTCTAACGTCTTAGACCACTCGACCATACTGCCTTAGTAATAAAATTGGACAATTTTACCACATATCATCCAAGTCCTTATCATCCCAAATAGTGATCTCCACGAATTGGACGACTAACAATGTGAGGTGCAGAATAACGTCTCAGCGTTAAAGCGTGGGCGGTCAAGCAAGGGCTCGTAGTTTATACTAGGTACGGCTACGGCGACTGACTAGCAGCCATATTACACTTCAGGGCTGTCTGAAAACGAACATCTCGTACTTAATTAACCCAACGATAGGGAAGACTATCACGTCCAACTTTCTAGTCACACCGGTTCCAGTTTGAGAACTTCTTCCGTTCACTAAATTCCCTTTCATTTATATTTTGAATATAAGGGCTTCTGGATCAAGGGAAATGACAATCGCCGTTGACATCAGAAATCATTGCTGCGTGCTGGATTAATAGATCAGACATAATTCGTTTGGTTCAAGAATAGAAATCTTGCTTACCTCACTTAAATCTGTCAGTATGGCCGAGTGGTTAAGGCGCTAGACTGTTCGTAACCCCGTGACCTGACTCTGTTGACCCATTACTAATCCATATACAGTGAATTCTTAAATTCGCCATCTAGTTCTTTCGAGATCCTAGGTTCGAACCCTAGTGCTGACGTACTATCTTTTTTTTTCTCTTTGTGTTTTTGGGGTTTCCATCTTGATTGTGGGCCACCGTCCTACCATAATAATCATTTATGCCCGCGTAACCGATATAGATGGTCGCCCCCAAAGGCGTCATGTAGAAATATGGGGAAGATTTCTATGCAGCTATCTTAAAGCGTACATTCAATCCAACTCTTCACCCAACAAGATAGGACTACATCCATATTTCTGCTGATTTCGACTCACAAAGGCCTCTTAGACAATGTTTCATTCTTGGCTTGGACGTCCATTAACTACTGAATCCGGAAGATGTTCTGCAGCTTCCCCGTAGGGTATACCTTGCAAGTCACCAGAACGGCATATCATGGGTCGCCATATGATGTCTTAGTATCGGAAACACTCTGAGATTACACAGAATTTTCATTCTTCGTAATCAATGGGCTGAAAAGGCAAGGGGACAGGGCTATTTCGTACACATGGGGTGGTAAATAGGAGCAAAAGATTGTTGTGAGTATGAGGAAGGAGATCAATGATAAGGAATAACAACTTAACCCGACACATCCTTCATTATGTCTAGCTGGGGGATGTCTCTGGCGGCGTTACCCATTGCATGCAGGGCAGTATTCATTGAAAGTGACTATTATAAACCTAGTGTTTGCTAAACCGCACTAAAAACCCCATCAATGAAAATCATAGCCTTTCCATAAGCTTCCATCGAATCCGCAATCACCTTATCGCTACCAGGAATCTCCGCTCCAGCCATCTTCCTCATCATCACGGCCCCCTCCAAACCATGCGGCCCATTCTCCACAAGATGCAGCTGCGATGAAACCCCCAACTTGCTAAGTTGCTCATGTTGATAAACACTCTCTTCAGGAGAAACAACCTCATCCCTTTTGCCGTGTACAAACACCGAGGGTGGGTAATCAGCCGTAACAAACTCCTCCAGCATACCGGGCTTTAAGTCCTCGGGAACAGCCTCGAACCGCTTCTCGTACTCCAGAGCATCCAATGACTTGCCCAGTCCCGGCCTCTGGAAAACACCATCAAGGAACGTCCCCTTAATCTCCCAGTCGATTGTTAGCGCAAAACGCTTCGACATGCCTCCCTCAACATAATCGTCACTGACAACCGTCTTATCCGCCAACAAGGCGGGAACGTCGCTCAGGTCAAAGAATTTTGCGAGCGAGGTCGGTGGCCGCGCACGCGTC
The DNA here is from genome assembly GCA_030710325.1 of Penicillium sp. 91 TS-2023. Taxonomy (NCBI): domain Eukaryota; kingdom Fungi; phylum Ascomycota; class Eurotiomycetes; order Eurotiales; family Aspergillaceae; genus Penicillium; species Penicillium sp. 91 TS-2023. Next base: position 4,027,391 of record JARWGP010000021.1, on the reverse strand, counting down.
CAGTGATCCAGAAGCATATTACCACCCAGTCCATAGACACAAAGAAGAGCTGCTGGCTTGGGTGTTGCGTAGAGGCAAGCTGCGCGAGCAGAGTAGGCACCAGCGGAGAAACCAGTCACAGCGATGCGGGTTGTGTCGAGCGATACAGATTGCGGAAGTTCGCTGGCAAACTGTGGTCCTGCAATATAGCTAAATAGAGCCTTTGCGTCATCAATCTGGTCAATTGCGCTGGAGGGGTGGCAGAGACGATAGTCTGCGGAGATAAGGATGTAGCCTTTTTCTTGGCAGTGGTCTGAAAGGGTGATTAACTATCTATCCATCTGCACATTAAAAGTTAAGTTGCTACATTCACATACCGTACATCCAGTGCGGAAAGCCACGGCCTCGTCGCGAACCGGCGGACATGCCACCGCCATGATAGTAGATCATTGCGGGCAGGCTACCCGCGGTGCGGGGGAGGTAATAGTCCAGCTTGACTTCATGATTGTCGACGGAGGAGTAAACCACAGTGTGACGTCCTTCTGGGAGTTGAGATAGCATCTTCGATTTTCGAGTTTAATTCAGGTTAAGGATTGTGTGTTACATGAAGTTGTAGCCTTAATCGGGGTGCAGGAACGGTTTAAGTTTCCGTAAGGGGGTAAAGTTATTGCCGATCAAGTGGAGCTGTGAGGACCAACTTTATTAAGCTAGACTTCAAAAGAACCTGTGGGATGATCTATGATAACCGAATATGCTGGATTTGAGGGATCGCATCAATCTAAGGCCTGAACTAATTGAGCCCAATCCCCATACCCATATGCTCCAGGGACACTGGGGCCATCGAACAAGCTTGCCAAAACCACTCGATCAGATTGCTCACCCTCCCAAGGCTCTCGTCCATGCTGAGCAATAACATTATCAAATACAAGCACATCACCCTTCTGCCACTGATGCAAGACCCTCACTTCATCAGTAATCTTCACAAGATGCGCCAAATACTTCTCCGGGATAACAGTCCCATCACCATAAAGCTGCTGAGTAACATTCTTGCGAGCCTCAAGATCAGCCTGCGATCTCTTCCAGTACGCTGCCAGCCCAGTAAAAAGAGTCGGTAGATTAGTTCCGGGCTGAGTTCTGATACAGGGCAACCGATGCGTCAGAACCAGTCCATCATCCATCCACTCCCACGTCGTATGCTTCCCCCGTCCATACCGCGCAATCTGTGCCTCCATTTTCTGTCTTCTGGTGCCTTCGTCATCACCTTCAACGATGTCTTTCCCAAACGCCTGAAGAAGCGTGGAACCGCCCTCATATTGTTTCTCGTTTTTGTACACCACTCGGCTCAGAATACCCTTCTCGGCTAGCTCGGTAATAAACTCCGGGATTTCGCGCTGCGCGCGATTGAAGAGCTCCAGCGAGGATGACATGGGGGATTGGCCACCTTTGTTTGGAGCGTGATGGCAGTAGAAGAATATGTATTCGGGGGCATGTGGTACTTGCGGGGACTCGTTGTGGTTGTAGATGAGGACTTCTTTGGGTGACTCGTTGGCGGGTGCGATGTTCGGTGCGAGTAAAGGTCTGTTGACGACTATTCCGATGATCTCGTGGGGTTTGTAGGTGAATGCGTGAGCGAATTTGCTGAAATCTTCTGCGTTGTGGATAGGAAGTCCGCGGAAGAGTAAGGTGCCATGTATGGCAAGTTTTTTGGTAAACGTGCCATCTTCTTGTTGGACTTTCTTGATCGTCTCTACTATCTCACTCAAAGTGGAGTTTTTGTTGCCTTGCGTCAGTTGCAGGGCGAGTGGAATCACTGTGTTTGCTGGATGGGGAGGTCCTAGCACACGTTGATTCGAAGATGGTAGCTCAAAGGGCTCGAACGAGACCACTGGGGAGATTGCATCGCTGATGGATAGCTTTTCAGCTACAAGTTGCTCGATTGCTGCTGTCATGTTGTCGAGTAGTTGATCTACGGGTGATAACACCAGGATCAAATGGTTTAAATAAACCCCGCGTTCTACAAGGCACCTCATTCGTGCTTAAAGTGACGCGATATGATTGGATCGTAGTGATTTTTCACGCATGAGATCTGCGTACTCTCACTTCTTCAAGGTCATTTTGTCACAATACCCTGGGTAAATTGTGTCATTTTGTCATGATGTTCGTGCTGCGGGGGTTGAGACAATTCCTACATATGGGACGATATCATCCTGGGACATGTGTAGTTACATCTTACATAACCTAGTAATACTTTCTATTTGTTTAGAAGTCTTTCCACCCTTCAAGCCCACTTGTTTGTCTATATAGATCTAAACTCACGTATATTCAAGATACCGCTTCAACCATGAAATCCCTCAAGACAGATCAAGCACAGCCCAACATCGTCACGATCAATGATCAACAAGAGCCTCTCAAACATCGACCTGTGTTTTTCCGCAGTACCCTTTTTCAAATTCTTATCGTGGGCCTTTGCGCATTCTGTGCCCCAGGAATATGGAGCGCCATGAACGGCCTTGGAGTCGGCGGCTCCAGACCCCCGATCTAGTAAACGCAGCCAATGCCCTGCTCTACGCTTTCATGACAGTGACCTGCTTTGCAGGGCCCTGGATGACCAACATCATAGGATTTCGCTGGACCTTATCCCTCGGTTCAGTTGGATACCCACTATACGCGGCTGGTCTGTATTTAAATAATCGTACCGGTGCAACATGGCTCGTGTACCTAGGCTCCGTGATATGCGGTCTCAGTGCGGGGTTTTTCTGGAGCGTTGAAGGCGCCATCGCAACTGGGTACCCAGAGCAGCATAAACGCGGTCGCTACATTGCAACATGGCTCACATTCCGCAATTTTGGCAACATCATTGGCGGGGCCGTTTCGCTGGGGATAAATCATAACGTTGATCATCAAGGGCAGGTTGGGTACGAGACTTATATTGCGTTTATCGCGATCCAGTGTCTGGGTCTGGTATTTGGACTATTTTTATCAAACCCGGAGAACGTGCAACGAGATAACAACACGCGGATTGAGGCACCTCGCGGTCTTCATTGGCTGGAAGAGGCCCGCTCGATGTGGCAATTGATGAGAAGCAAGTCTATCCTGCTTCTCGTTCCTCTTTTTTGGTATTTTGGATGGATCCAAGCGTACCCAGGTACCTATCTGGAGACTTACTTTACGGTGAGGTCGCGGGCCCTCGGCAGCTTTATGTCTGCAGTGGTCGGGACGCTTGCAACCTGGCTCGGTGGTTCCCTTGTTGATCTGCCCTGGCACAAAAGTCGAAAATGGCGGGCAATCTTTACCTTTATGCTCATAGCGCTTCTTAATAGTACGACATGGATCTGGGCAGTCATTATACAAGACGAATATAGGCGCACAGCTCCTGTCTTGGACTGGGGCGATCAGCACTCATTCGGTCGAGGCTTTGGGCTTTATCTGTTTGAGCGTATCAGCCTTGCCCTGGTTGAAAATTATATATACTGGTGCATTGGGAATCTTTCAGATTCACCGGGGGATCAGATTCGATATAGCTCTCTGCTACGAGGGATTGAAACGGCTGGAGTTGCTGTGGGGTTTGGGGTTCAAGCTGTGCCCACGGCTTTGATTGCAACAGCAAGTATCAACTGTGGGTTCTGGTTTGTTGCATTGCCCTTCAGCTACTATGCCACTTTGCAGGTTGTACGCAAGTTTGAAAAATTGGCACAGAGCTCTGCGAGCTCGCAGAGAGAGGGGTAGCGGAGAATAAAATATCCATGGAGGTCAACTTTGTAAGGTCATAAAATGTGGATGTCTTGAATGGGAAAGTAGCATTGGATAGCCATCTAGTCGTTGAGGGTATGGTCTTTGCGATCTCGGGGGATCTTGGAATCCGATAGGTATTATTCAAATGTTTCAACCTTGGTTATATTAGCATGAACGCCCACAGGTAGTCTTATGTACATTCGCTGTTTTCGATATATATCCCCAGCCAACTTTCGCAGCACTCAATGCAAATCAGAAGCTGGAGTCCTAGCGGGGCTTGTTTTTCTTTTAGTTTGGAACAATGCTTAGCATTTGACGCCTTGTTTAATCCAACCTTGTAATCAAGACGGGTCAATTGCTTTTTGCCCTTTTTCATGACATTCTATTGATTTCCATGCTGACAAGCTCTACTAAAAAAAACATTTATGGTACATAAAGCCTCATTCGAGAACTATTTCCACGCACTGGGCTTGTGGTTTAGTGGTATAATACTCCCTTAGCATGGGAGTGGTCCGGGGTTCGATTCCCCGCGAGTCCATTCTTTTTGCTTTTCTTTTTGCCACTTAAGTGGAGTCGGACTGGACCCATGGATGACTAGAGAAGTAAAAATTGCCCCTCTTTGTTTTGATGCAACGTAGTAAGAGAGACCTATACATTCATGGGTTTGCCATGGCTCTCCACAGGACTGCGTGGCTAAACACGATGCACAGTGTCAATCACTTACCCAGCTTGTCTAAGCAGATGACTTATATAGTTGCGACCTGCGAATCAAATTGCAAACGGCTCAACCCGTTGGGAATAGAAACGTGTTCGATAGCACGATCTGCGATGCTCTAATACCATGTCAGCCTCATGATTTGAATGTCTCATATGCCATACTCGGTAGTTGAAAATATAATCTCGAATCCCTGATTTCTCTGGATGGGTGCCATATTTTTCAACAAATTAGTCACGAAAATAACGGCAAAGACACTTGCCCAAGATAGGCAGGTATATATATTGATTACCTGCATTAACAAAGGCGTTATGCCGACAGAATACTCAACCATCCGGCTATCCCGTGTGGCGTCGACATCTCTTGACGAGTGCGGGGGAATTCGTGGACACACATTCCCCTGGATAACCCCTGGCTTTCGATCCTTCTGACCCTATTGATCAGGGCCTCAAGACCGCTAGCTCTTATCATACTTATCAGTAACCAGTCACAGTCGGGGATCTTAGTTGGGTGATGGCCCCACGAGACGCAATCACGGACACCCGACGGGCGTGTCATAGCTCGGCTGTGTTAGCCTTGCCCCCGCAGCAGCAACGATGGTAACCCATAACAAACCCCGAAGAAAAGTATTCTGCCTTCTTGTATGTTGATTTTGGGCATTGAGTTTGATTAGAAATATAACATCTTTAGGTGACTACAACATGGATAGAAGAAAAAACATTGGAAGGAAACAAGCTTGGGATGCGACATAGATTGTAGGTCACTTCAAGAGGCACCTGGGCAATAGACATCACGCTAGGAACTCCGCCGGACAGCTCTCGCTTCGCCATATGAAAAATTCATTAATATCTATGTCTCCACTCCGTTAAACTTCCCGTCTTTATCAGGCTTGAGTGCACTAAATCAGGCACCATGACTAGCTGCAGAAGAGGCGCGGTCACACCCTGAGTACCTTTAAAAGAAGCCTGTCCGGAGGATTGTCGCAAAAGTGACTTGAGATTCCTCACTCCTCAATTGCCGTAATGTATATATTACCTAGCATTGCAGTGTCGTTGCTTGCCGCCCCGTTTGTACAGGCGGTAGGTTTACGCAGGCCCACTCCACCCCCAGCTACAGGAGAGTCAACCGCTACGCCCCAGGAGTCAACATTCGAACAACTACTTGATCATGAGAACCCAAGTCTTGGAACTTTCTCCCAGCGCTTCTGGTGGAATTCGGAATGGTGGGATGGTCCAGGATCTCCCGTAAGTGCCTTGCCCTAATTTGTTCTCCAGTACAGGACCAGACTTTAACCAGCCATGGGCAACTACTAGGTGGTCCTGTTCACGCCCGGTGAAGAGGCAGCTGCGGGTTATACTGGCTACTTGACGAATGCGACGATTACAGGCCTTTATGCACAGGAGATCAAGGGCGCTGTGATTCTGCTCGAGCGTAAAGTACCCATTGTTTTCAAAAGCGGACATAGAGCTAATATCCCTCGGTAGACCGTTATTGGGGTGAATCTTCGCCATATGATGATTTGACTACTGAGAACTTGCAATATCTGACTTTGAAGAACAATATTGCGGATTTGACGTACTTTGCGAAGAACGTGGACCTGCCATTTGATACTAATAGCAGCAGCAATGCTCAGAATGCTGTATGCAGACACCGAATCTAAAGATGAAAACCCTCCCAAGCTAACATTCTGTGATTAATAGCCTTGGGTTTTGAGCGGAGGATCATATAGTGGTGCTTTGACCGCTTGGACCGAGTCAGTCGCTCCAGGTACATTCTGGGCATACCATGCGTCCAGCGCTCCCGTCGAGGCTATTTATGACTACGTGAGTTAGCTATTGGCATTCGCTACACATAAAAATGCTAACCAGAGCTCAGTGGCAATACTTCATGCCTATCCAGGAAGGAATGGCAAAGAACTGCAGCGCAGATGTCTCTCGAGTGGTCGATTATGTTGACCAAGTCAGCAAGTACGGCACAAAAGCGCAACAGAAAAAACTCCAGACACTATTCGGACTTGGAGACCTGGAGCACTATGATGATTTTGCCGCGTATGTCACTCACTCCATTCCATCCAAGCCCGACATGAAAACTCACATTGATTAGTGCATTGGAAAATGGTCCCTGGCTGTGGCAGTCCAACAGTTTCTACACCGGATACTCAGGGTTCTTTGAGTTCTGTGACTATGTTGAAGTAGGCATCAAGTTACATTCCGGAGAGACAAGTCAGTATTAACGTGACTTTAGAATGTCGAAGCAGGAGCGAGCACCGTACCCGGACCAGATGGAGTTGGCCTTAAGAAGGCCCTTCAAGGTTACGCCAAATGGTTTAAGACCGTCTACTTCCCTGGCTGTAAGTCAACTACACTTGAATCAAGCTTCTCCCACTGACAAGACTAAAATCTAGCGTGCGCCAACTATGGCTATTGGACCGACAATAACACCATTGCCTGCTACGACACCTATAATGCCTCCAGCCCCCTCTACACAGATATATCTGTAGGCAACCAGATTGACAGACAATGGCAATGGCTTCTTTGCAACGAGCCGTTCTTTTACTGGCAGGAGTGAGTTACCTTCATGTCCATACTTGAGCTTAGTATTCTGACTCCTACAGTGGCGCACCATCTGATGTTACGACCATCGTCTCCCGAACCGTCAATGCGGAGTACTGGCAGAGACAATGCCCCCTATTCTTCCCCACTGTCAACGGCTACACCTATGGTAGCGCTGAGGGCAAGACTGCGGCTGATGTCAACGCTATGACCAAGGGCTGGGATCTGACAAAGACCACCAGATTGACCTGGACCAACGGGTATGACTTTTCATCTTTTCTTTGAAGCTGAGTGAACGTGTTCCATTAACATGGTCTTAGACAATATGACCCCTGGAGAGAATCTGGTGTTTCATCTGACGTCCGCCCTGGAGGTCCCCTCGAGTCCCGAGCTTCCGCGCCTGTCAATATCATCCCTGGTGGTTTCCACTGCTCAGATCTTCTTCTGAAAAACGGCGCGGTGAATGCGGGCGTACAGAAAGTGATTGACACCGAAGTTGCCCAAATCAAGGCCTGGGTGGCAGAGTACTATAAGTAGTGAGACATAGCCTGGAAGATTCCGGAACTTGTCAGTCTGATCCATGATGTTTCGGCATCTCAGAAATGATGTCTTTGATAGAGGAGATCTTTCATAGTGATATCCTGAGAAAATCCTAGATCTAGTGTTAAACTTCTTTTCCAATAGCTTCCAAGATTCCAAAGTTGCAGCCTGGCTATATTTTTGTTAACGTGTCAAAGGATGACTAGAGATCGCAGAACGATTTCCATGTCTTTCAGTCTTAGATACCTGCTATTGAGCAGTTCACCTCACTTTAGATGATTCAATTTACTCCCAATGTCTCACTTTACCATGTCTTTCAGTAGGTATAGCCAATCATGGATGGGTGAAGAGCTCCTGGTTTTTTATATATAGTCATCAGCTCTCTTTTCCATCTTCCATCATACCATCACAATCATCTTCTCTCAAGTGCTACTCAACAGCAACCCAAGATCCACTGAACGTCATTGTCCCAAACTGAAGCTTCCAGCATTAACATCACCATGGCCTCCGAATACTACACGGTCCCACTCATCAACATGCTGATGGAAAATTACCACGACAGCCCTAGCAAGGAAACGATGAATGCAATGGTCCTGGGAATCCTCAACTACTACTTCCCGCAGAGCCTGGATTACGCCATGGATTTCCAGCCTCGATGCCAAACCGACTTGAACCTGAACGTCGATCTTGCTATTCGCCGATGGTACCCCGAGATACCTGCAGATTACCAGCTTGCGAACCAAGCTCTCGTCGATATTAAGCTTGACACGGGCGCATTTGGCGAGGAGGACTGTGAGGAGATCACGAATGGACTGTCTGTGTTTGTCGACAAGGACAACAACAACGATACTGATTGCTGGTTTATCCTTTTTCATGGGATGCATGTTCGGTTCTACCTCTGGAAGAATGGCGATGAGGAAGAGGAGGAACATTCAGTCATCAGTTATCCACTTGAGGATGACGATGGCAATGGTACTCCGGAGGAAGGGTTTCACCTGATCGAAGATCATGAGCAGGTTGATTACATCCTGCGCCATCTTTCTCGAGATGGCTGTGTTTGAGCCACTTAGCATTACGTTACCCTAGGTAGTGAACTGCACAGTAGGATTGTTTTCAGGTAGTTTTTGACTTTCAATGTGTTCTGCTTCATGTTTGAAGTCCAATGCAATAACTAAACCGTACGAATTTCCAAGGATATCCAATGTAAACTATTCAGCCATGCACAATGCTAGGTACCTTGGTAGGCAGATAGGTACAAGGAAGGTCACAGGGCATAAATAGCCAAAAGACGCATCTAGCCCATATTAGCCAGTAATATCATTCACAAGGTCCTGAAGAATGGGTCTGTTGCCCAGGACTGTGTTGCCATTAATTAACTTCGCTCCTTTTTTTGCGGGTACTCGAAGACCTGGAGCGGGTTGTCTCGAGCCGAGAGGGCTGAGTGGCTCACGAGACTGGGATTCGTTCTTGACAGTAGGACTTCTCTTCTTCGCCGAGGCGGGTGCCTTGGCGGCCCCTGGAGACGCGAAAGGTACTTGTGAGGAGTCAAATGTGTCATGCTGGAAAGAGTGACTCTCAGCAGCGCCTGGTGGCAAATTATAGACCCAGCCTTTGCTTTCAACGAGACGAACATATTTACGAAGGAGTTCGTTTCCATCGCGCATAGTAGATCTGCTGCCGAGGACAAGGAGCTTGGTGCGAGCACGAGTGAAGGCGACGTTCACGCGACGCCAGTCACGCATTAGTTCACCAACATGGTTTTCCGAATTGCTGCGGACGCAGCTGAGAATCACAATCTCTTTATCGCGACCCTGGAATTTATCGGTGGTGTGCATCTCCAGCTCTGGAGCGTAACGGCGAAGACTATGTCGGAGAAGTGCGAGTTGGCTGCGGTAGAAGGTGATAACACCGATGTTTCGGGCTGGTATACCACAGGCAATAAATGCCTCGACAAGTTGTGTACATAGGATTATTTCCATGGAGTTGACGACGCGTTGTCCTTGCAGAGTCTCGAGAGCTGCAGGCCCAAGAGGATCGGTGTTGACCAGAAGTGCTTTTGCTGATGGTGCCAACAAGTCGTTCAACCAACAGCTGCCGTGATTTGTCCCCTGGCACACGTCTTGTTGGTGCCCCGTTTGGGAAGGTTGGAATTTATCGGAGTGAAATTGTTTGAGAGCGAGGATGTTCGGGATTTCCAATGAACGGGCCGCGACCTCTGCCGTACCACATTTGAGGCGGCCCGAGTAGATGAGTGTGTTTGAGAGTAGCATGATATCCTCGCACATGCGGTACTGATGCTCCAGATTGACGACTGAATCAGGCTGGGAATCGGACAGCAGCTTGAAGAGACTAACATCGAGTCCGCCCTCCGCCGCGGCCTTGCTTTGGACTAGCGGTGGAAGCTGATAGTGGTCACCGACAAGAATGAAACATCTCGCCATGCGGATAGGGCCTACACATACAGGAAGGGTAATCTGTGAGGCCTCGTCGACAATGCAATAGTCAAAGATGCGCTGGTTGAAAATTTGGTGATTAACACCTAGGCATGTTGATGCCACAACTTGTGGTTTCTCGTAAGAGTCTTTGAGCTCTTCAATGGTCGATTTGGGGGTTACCGCTAGATCAACAAATTCTTGTACATCCGGATGAACCTTGGTGGCTGCACCAAGACGAAGAATACGGATGTTGTCATCGCGAATCTTCAACAGGATGTTGTCCACGGCAGTATGAGTGTAGGATGTCAGCAAAACACTCTTGCCTTGTGCGACAAGTGCACGGATGAGATGGGCAATGGTAGTCGTTTTGCCGGTTCCTGGCATGCCCAGAATCAAAGCGTAATCTTTGGCACTCATCACCTTCTCAATGGCTTGTTTCTGATCGACATTGAGGCTTTCTGGGTCGGAGATGGTGTATGCGGACGACGAGGGCTTGAACACAGGCGATTCACCTTCGACGATGAGCCGTCTGAGATGCCTTGCCTGAGAGAGGTCTTTGTCCATCATGCAGACGAGATTGTTGCGAATATTGGCCATGCCATTGCTGAACTCGTCTTTATCCAAGCGGTAAGTAACCTGTTCATCAAGAGGGTTTTCAAGGACATTATCTCCATCCTTTTCAACTTCCATGATGCCCGTGAAGGACTGATTTGTGACCGGATGAAACCCGGCAGTTCGTGCTCGGGCGTTGAGCAGGCTTCGATCCACACCAACGGTGATATGCAGCCTGCTAACTTGAAGGACATAGCCGTTTGCGAGGGCAAAATGTCCTTTCTCGTCAGAAACAACAATTGGCTCGCCAACAGTGATCTGGGACTCTGCAAACGTAAAGCCCGGAGAAGCTTGCTTTTTGGTAAAAGTATAACGATAGCGATTAATCCTGGACCCGTTTTTATCCTCAAATGCTGAGCGAGGATCGATAACAACGTCTCCAAAACAACGACCGAGAGACTCGCGCTCGCTGCTCAGTAGGGTCCACAGTTCTCGTCGAAATTTGGCCAGGTTTCCTTCCTCCTTAGTTAATAGCTCATCCCATTTGTTGAAGAATTCGCGATCTTTTTGGGTCAAATGGCTAGTTACTGCGTCAAAATCCTCCCCCATGCCACTTGTTTCGCCATCACCTCCCTCTAACAGCTTATGATAGATGAGGCAAGGAGTTTTCGCATAGCATCTGTTGCACATGCGAGCTCTCTTGAGCATAGGAGGAAGCTGCAATTTCTCGCGAATGTAAACTGCCAAGCGGTTGCGCACTTGGATCATCTGGAGCAGTTCATGCCGAATACCCCGAATACTGAAGGTCTTGTTGAGCTCAAGATAATACAACAGGCCAAAAGTCACATCGATATCTAAGAACATTGTTAGTATAATGTCACTCATTCAATACCATGCTTGAAGACAAACCGTAACGATCAGAGAGCAGTAATGTATAGAGAGCCGTTTGGGCTCTATGACCTTGGTTTGTATCTCGTTTCCCAGTTTTGAGTTCGAGTGGAACGACAAGATTCTTCTTGCCGTCTTCACCATTGCATGCAACTTGCACTGTAGCGTCGATGTTGCCTTTGAGTCCGTACATTGGGGACCAGACGTGTTCCTCCACCTCAAGCAGCTTGCTAATGCTCAAATTGAGCTTAGCATTGTGACGGTCCTCAACCATAGAGTTAAGCTGTAGGAATAAATTGTCAGCATCGCGAAAACACAGGTTAAGAGGTACACGAACCTGTGGTTTGGCATGAAGGAAAACATCGGCCCATGCCTGCACCGTAGGAATCTTGCTCATCACATTTTCGGTGGCTTCCGGTACACTCATCTGAATCGCGTACAGGTCTTCAATATGTCTTTGAAGAACGACGTCTACCAGGGACCTGAGGGCGTTCATATCCCACTGATTCGCTTTCAATGCCTCTTGAAAGACTTCGTGGAAGATAGTTCCAAAGACTTGCGGTGCTTCAAGTTGAGAAAAAGCCTTGATGCGATCCTGAATGACTGCACGACGTTGGCAGTCAATTGAGTCCGCCACAACTGTAGCGGAGATGAGATGATCGGGGTGAAGAATAACCATATGGTTGGTATTATTCACTACGCATAGGCCGGATGAGTCAAACTCTCCAACCAAATGAAGGGTTGAATCTTTGTTGCAGGGCGTGTCAAACCAAGTCTCACGCAGTACAATGACTCTGCGGGCTTTCGTCTTTTCATCTTCAACTGAGAGTACCTATTTTCTTGTCAATTGTTATGTTCATTGCCGATATGGATTGGCCCGGATGACAAACCTGCTCAGGCTGTGTACGTCCTCTTGAATCGACATACGTACTTTCAGCGATGTCCACGACTGAATAACGCTTGACAGCTTGACGATCTTTGAGATTCTATCATTCCATTGTTTTAGCATATATTCTATCGATAAGAACCAACTAAGAGCGACAAACGTAGGCTCCATCTGTACCTGTCTGCTTCATGGATTGTTCAATAGCATCCAGATCAAGATCATCGTCAAATTCATCATCAGAAAACGTGTCCGCGGCAACACGTGTCTTTGTGTCTGACTTGGCGGGAGCTTGGGCTATTGAGGCCACAGGGGATGATTCCAGCCTCTTCACAGCTTGTTGCTCCACGGCGATCGGTTTATATGAATCAATTCTTCCCGATTTTTCATCACATTCCGCAAGAATATCGTCGAAATCTCCATAATCGTCATCGAAATCATCTGAATCATCGGGCTTTGTTTCGTTATTCGTGATGTTGTTCACAATGTGTGAATTTCTATCAGTAGTGGACGGTTGCTTGAGATTGCTCGAAGATGGCTTCTCTGCAGCCAGCTTTGACCAGCTAGAGCCAAAAGAGCCAAACTCCTTGCCACTGTCTCGACTAGCCGAAGGCACAACAAATGGATCTTCTGAAGCATCGGCCAAGTCCATGAAGTCCTGATCGAGGTCATCATCGCCAAAATCCGACGAAGACCCTTCAAAGATCGGCGCTAGGTTAACACCGGGATTTTTGTCAGGCCCAGGAAAGTTCTTTTGAGCTGCAGTGGTATCACCATGGCCTTTCCTATCCGCAATCGGAGAAGACGAACGACATCGTTCCGCGTCGAGACGTTGTCGCAAAGGGGAGGAGTTCGGTGGGCCCGTGTCGGCTGGCTGAGCTGGTTTAAGACTTCGCTCGATTTTGTCAAGGAGAAAGTTAATCCTCGATGATTTTCCCTTGCCTGAATCCAGGACATTGCTGTTTGTGCGTGAGAATATTCCTCGGCCTGAGTTGGGTTCTTGTCGCACAACTCGTCTTCTCTTCGCACGGGAAGTTGGCCATTCAGCAGCACAACTAATCGAGCGCCTTAAGCCAGAAGATTCCCGACTTGTTCGGCCTGATCCTGGGGTCTGAGGAGAAGAGGAGAGGAGATTGGCAAGACGAGGTGCTGGAAGATCCTCAGAGTTCTCGACCATGTTTTTGTCCATATAATTATTCCATAACTCTGTAGCGAGATCATGCTGGGGAGTTTTGAAGAGCGCTTGAATTGATTGCAGATCAAGTGGCTCCTTTTGGGGTTTCGTTGAGCTGTCTTTCGAGGGGGATCCTGGGGGCGAGGAGCTATGTCGTCGTTTCCTCCTCCGACCAGCCGGTGTTTGGGATGATGAGTCTGGATTCGAGCTGGCTGGAATATGTTGCCAAATGACATGATCAACAGGTGTCACTTCAGGACCTGGAGCGGGGTTGAACGAGTCTTCCGCGTTGCTGATCAGATCCGCTAGAGGTATTCGATTTCCGGGGGTCTGTGGACAGTCTTTAACTGGTTTGGATTCCTTCGGAGCTTCTGCCGCGGAGTGTTCGGCTGCAGGCTGTTCAGCTTGTTCGGGTTTATCTGGTGACGTCTGCATTGAATCCACCACACCATTCAACCATGAGCTTTGGTTTTCCTTGTTGTGATGAGCCTCATTGGTCCCATCTTTCGAAGTCGTCGTGTCCGGAGGCAAGTCGTCGTCTTGGTAGCGAAAAGCATTCAACTTCTTGCGAGAATTGGAAGAAATCGGGTAAGAATTCTTGTTCGACGCCATGGTGGCGATCTAGCCTTATATGCCTCCTCTTAAAGTGGATAGCAATGCATTCTGGAGCTTTCGGACCAACAATGTCAGCAGTGGAACTTTGTGCACGTCCAATCAGGGTGATTTTGACGAACATACCAGTGGGAAGACAGAATATGTACTCAATGGGTTGGTATGAGATAGTTGAAAGACCCCATCGCTTCGTCCTGTTGACAAGAGGGGGATTACTGTAATTGGCGTTCAGACGATAAGGTTGGACGCGTCGCGCGTCGCTCCTGCCTCCTTTGTCAGGCATCAGCACGGATGTCACAATTCAAATCTCAGGCACCAAGGCACCAAACGGCGGCCAAGGTAAAATCGCCCAAAGGGGCTAGCGCGATGACCACCAGCTCCCCGTCGGCCTTTTGCGGCTTCAACGTCAATCGCCATAACCCCTCCCCTTCCTTCTTCGTCAATCCATACCACCAATTGGGATTGTGCTGTCAAATTGGCTAAGGCGACTATTGGCCTTACCCTCGATCCCAAAATTTCCTTCGCTGGACCGCTTCCGACTCCCTAGCCACTCCACATCCACCCCCATTTTCAAGATGCCTGCCCGACCAGTGTCGCATATCCTTCGCTCGCGTTGCCTGCTCCGAAAGCCGCAAAACGTCCAGGGCTTCTCTACCCGCAGCAACCTCCGTGCTGCCGACCATGGTGACCACTATGACCCTCCGACTGGCTGGCTGTTCGGTGTCAAGCCTGGCCACAAATACGTGAAAGAGGGCTGGGAGAACATTTGGTACTACGGATTCATCGGTAGCTTCCTGGTTGCTGGTGTCGCATATGTTTTCAAGCCTGACACCTCGTATGTATCCCTTGTTTTGAGTTTCCCTAGCCTTCTTGCTTCGGCCGCGTCCTCAACCCGGTCATTACATGAAATATAAATCGTGAAGGCTAACTCCTACTTTCAGCATACAAACCTGGGCTCTTGAGGAGGCTCGTCGACGACTGGAGGCTGAGGGTATTCTGGAGGAGCCCAAGAAATGAACGGCTCGCTTTTGAGCCTAATCTGTACACTGTACATAGAGAGATCGGAAAGCAACTATTTCGGTTGACGCCTGTACCACCTGCCAAGGCAGATATGATGTTCCGATCCTTTGGTTAGATGGGGGTTTTTCGCATGTTCCATTTCAATTTTTGCCTGCTTACCTGCTGTACTACTCTATATTTTTGTTCCCTTCATCATATCAATACAGGTGGGCTGAAACAAAATGATATTGGTCCTTCCATCACAACCCTATCTGTTCTTACCTATTTTGGTCCTCAGGAGATAGGTATATGACGCTAGACTAAAAATCTTGAAAAGATGCAATAAATGTTCGATATATAGGTATTGCTTCGCCATAAGATCCCATGAATTCCTACCGGATCCTCTGCCCCATCCACGGGTCTTTCAACTAGATCTCGGGGTACAGATCGGTTCTTCGAAGAAGGGGCATCTCTTGTCTGATCTTTGCCACCAAAGATAGGTTAATATCCGCCGTCGCAATTTGTGGTTCGTCGTGATCTTCTCCTAGTTCTGCGACTATTTCTCCCCAAGGGTTGACAATCATGGAGTGGCCATAACTTCGTCGCTTTCCGTTGTGGGGACCAGCCTGTGCCGCAGCAATGACATAGGACTGAGTCTCAATGGCTCTGGCACGGAGCAGCGATTCCCAGTGAGCTTTTCCTGTTGGCACCGTGAATGCTGATGGATAGGTGATGATGTCGGCTTTCTGACGCTTTAAAGCCAGACTAATCTCGGGAAAGCGCAACTGCTCGAGTCGTAGGCCGATGAGCTGGAGTCTACTGGAAGTGTATATAGAAGACTGATACTCACATCAAAACAGATTGCAAGACCGACACGCCCTACAGGGGTTTCAAATGGCGGGAGAATCTCTTTGCCAGGTTGGACGCTCCTGCAGCCATTGCTCAACATTAGAAAATCCATTTGCAGTGAAGAATGGAAAGATTGACTTACGCGCTCTCTTTGAGAGCTGGTCCATCTTTAATGTCAACGTCAAAGAGGTGTATTTTCTGATACTTCTGGGTAATGACACCCTTATCATCGATCCAAATCAAGGAGTTCTTGAGTTTCTGCTCTGAGGCTACCTCATGAATGCCAACATTGATATGGATTTTCTCTTGTTTGGCTGCATTCTGAAGCGCTAACACAAAGTCTCCTTGATCTGACGATCTAGCAAGAGCAAGGGACTCGTCGGCCGAAGAAGCTATATAGTCCGAAGCCTCGGGTAGAAACAGAACCTGTTAAAGGTTAAGCCACCAAGCTGGAGAAAGAGTAAGGAGTTAATCAGTCAAGATTACCTGAGCTCCTGCTGCGGCTGCTTTCTTAATCAAAATCTGGCATTGAGCCAAATTAGAAGTTATGCTCGCTGTCGCGCAAAGCTGCCCCACGGCCTATCTCGAAAGTACCTAGCAATCAGTGACCCAGTGCAAAGAACAAATCCTCACGTACTTACGGCAAGAACCATTGTGTTGTTTACTGTAGCTTCTCTAGAGGTTTGCTTTGGAAAGAAAAATATGAGGTCTATGGCGTAATAAGCCAAGTGCCTCACATCAAGCCCACCTGTGGATCCAATGCCCTCACGGTAGCTGATTACTCAGCTATCGCGATGCGATAACCGTCGCCCGCAAAGATCAATTTCTCACTTTGCTCCAAGTCCGATTTGATCAGCACAACTTGCTGATCTCCACCGTCACAATGAAGAGTTTAAGGAGGGACATTTCCTCCAACCCACAAGCCGCTAATGTCACCAGCAAAGTCTTCGTGAGGTCCACAAAAAGTGGAAAGGTGCAAAAGATTGTCCGCGAGCTCTATCTGCGACAAGATATTCCTTGCTCATCGAAGCTCTGCTCACTATGCCCCTCGATCGCTCCAGCGGATGCGAACGGGAACAGTATGTCACATTGATATGGCGGCTGGGTGTCCATTGCTAACAAAGTATAGTTACACCGTTCATCCTCTCCGATCGCCCCGCCGGTACCAAGGCGTTCCCTCGCGGCCACTACCTCGTTCCCGATACGAATGCGCTATTAAATGGAATGGATCTGTTTGAGCACACTGGCGCATTCTATGATGTGATTATCTTGCAGACCGTTCTCGAGGAGCTCCGGAACCAGTCGCTTCCTCTTTACAACCGACTCCTCTCTCTGATCAAGACTGACGAGAAGCGCTTCTATCTGTTCTTCAATGAATTCCGCCTAGAGACCCACGTGCGTCGAGAGCCTGATGAGTCGATTAATGACCGCAACGATCGAGCTGTGCGAACCGTGGCAAGCTGGTACGGCGAGCATCTCCGGGCATCCTCGAAGAAGGGCAAAAAAGAAAAGTCAATTCCTGCGATCGTGGTTATCACAGACGACAAGGAAAATCTCCGGAAAGCTAAAGCTGAAAATGTTACCGCTTTGTCGCTGTCTGATTACGTTGCTGGTTTGGAGGACTCGGAGAAGCTGCTGGATATGATCAGTGAGCGGGAAGCACGAGATACGAAGGGCTCAGCTCGTGGGCAGCTTTTCTACCCCGAATATTACTCCATGTCGAAGCTTCAGACTGGTCTCCGAGCAGGAACTCTGCACCAAGGAGTCTTCAATGTCTCGCCTTACAACTACCTGGAAGGTTCTGTCAACGTTCCGGCCTTCGACAAGCCGCTCATTATCTTGGGACGTGACAACAGCAACCGCGCGATCGCAGGCGATTCTGTTGTGATTGAAGTGCTGCCTCAAGATCAGTGGAAGTCTCCCTCGACAAAATTGGTAGATGAAGAGGCGGTGACTCGGAATGATAACCCTGATACTGACGACACCGAAGCTGTCGTGACTGATCGGGAGCGCAAGGCTCTCCAGGAGGAGGTCAAGAAGGCCCACGGAAAGAACTCCGAAGGAAAGCCGCAGCCCACTGCGAAGGTCGTGGGTGTGATTAAACGTAATTGGCGCCAATATGTGGGACATGTGGACTCCGGTTCTACCGGCTCACAGGCCGCTTCTGGTCGCCGGCAGCAGACTGTGTTTGTATTGCCCATGGACAAGAAGGTTCCCAAAATTCGAGTTCGTACTCGACAGGCTGGGGATCTGGTTGGTCACCGTATCCTTGTGACCATCGATGCCTGGGACCGGGATTCACGCTACCCATCAGGTCACTTCATCCGCTCTCTGGGAGAGCTCGAGACAAAGGGTGCGGAAACAGAAGCTCTTCTTCTGGAGTACGATGTTCAGTACAAACCATTCCCCAAGAATGTTTTGGACTGTTTGCCATCAGAAGGACATGGCTGGACTGTACCTGCCTCAAAGGAGGATAAAGGTTGGAACGGCCGACGTGATCTGCGTGATCTGCTCATCTGTAGTATCGATCCCCCAGGCTGTCAGGATATTGACGATGCTCTTCATGCACGCCCCCTGCCGAATGGCAACTTTGAAGTTGGTGTCCATATTGCCGACGTGTCACACTTCGTGAAGCCTAATAACCCAATGGACCTTGAAGCCAGTGTTCGTGGAAGCACTGTATACTTGGTTGACAAGCGTATTGATATGCTTCCGCACCTTCTGGGAACAGACTTGTGTTCACTCAAGCCCTATGTTGAACGTTACGCCTTCTCCGTTATTTGGGAGGTCACTCCGAATGCAGAGATCGTTTCTTCGGACTTCACCAAGTCCGTTATTCGTTCCCGCGAGGCATTTAGTTATGAACAAGCACAGCTGCGTATTGACGATGCCTCCCAAACCGACGAACTGACCGAGAGTATGCGGAATCTTCTGAAGTTCTCCAAGATCCTCCGCCAGAAGCGTTACGATGCTGGTGCCCTCAACCTTGCTTCCCCCGAAGTTCGCATTGAGGCTGATGCCGATGAAGTTGGTGATCCTTTGGCGGACGTCAAAACCAAGTCTATGCTTGCAACCAATAGCCTGGTCGAAGAGTTCATGCTTCTCGCCAATATCACAGTTGCCTCCAAGATTTACGCTTCGTTCTCTCAAACCGCTTTGCTACGACGACACGCTACTCCCCCACCACAGAACTTCGAAGATCTCATTAACCAACTCTCGAAGAAGCGCAACATGGAACTCGACGTTTCCAGCTCAGGAGCCCTTGCTAACTCCTTGGACCGTTGCGTCGATTCTGAGAACCCCTTCTTTAATACTCTCGTCCGTATCTTGGCGACTCGATGCATGACTTCAGCTGAATATTTCTGTGCCGGAGCCCACGCCGAGTCTGAATTCCGCCATTACGGACTTGCCTCACCTATCTACACCCACTTTACCTCGCCCATCCGTCGATACGCTGATTTACTCGTCCACCGACAGTTGGCTTCAGCCATCGGCTACGAAGGTGAGGATGGTCACGCCGGTTTGGAGGGTGTCGCCACCCGCGGCAAGCTGGATGATATCTGCCGCAACATCAACTACCGTCACCGTAACGCGCAGTTCGCTAGTCGCGCTAGTATCGAGTACTACGTCGGCCAGGCGCTCAAGGCGCGTGGAGAGAAGATGGCCGTTGATGGTACCGATAAGGGTGTCGATGAAGAGGGATACGTGATGCGCGTCTTCGAAAACGGTGTCGTCGTCTTTGTTCCTCGATTCGGTATCGAGGGTGTGGTGCGATTGGAGGACTTTGTGCTGCCCGGGGAGTCTAGTGGCTGGAATGTGACCGAGAGACGGGAGCTTGCGGCGCATCGTACCACCGACTTTGATCCTGAGGAATATACCCTTCGTGTGCAGGAGAAGGGCCACCCAGAGAAGGAGCGGGGTGTGCTTGTTGAGCTCTTCCAGAGAGTTCACGTTAATGTCAGCTCGGTCAAAGAAGAGGGCCGCGGTGCTGGCAAGCGAAGAGTCCGTGTTCTGATCACTGGTGCGTCGGAAAAAAAATAAGGATTGAAGCCATAAGTTAGAACCAACCCAATTTCAATGATATGTACTCCACAATGATACTATATTCGTTCTTCGTAACTCTTTGTAATTATGTGCCTAGTTATCTAGGTCTCTAATATATACGTACCGGATTGCTTTGACTAGGGTTCCCGGTTTAGATGCCGCCTTTTTATGAGGGTGTCTGGGCCTAGGTTCACTGAGCATATATTTGCTCGTGAAGTTTAGTTCCGGGTAGCAGCTTTGATAATTTCCAACTCCTGGGGGCTTCACGGAGCATACTGGCTTTCTCAAGTCTCTGGACTCTTGAAGAAGTCTCAATAGGGAGAGCAAGCTGAAACTCTAAATTGATGATTCGCAAGAGCTTAATTTCACGTGGGAAAAACATATAGGGTAATTGGATCTAAAATTTCTCCAAGATGTATTGATTTATTGTCCCTGTATCCAATATGCATTTCTTCCGCCTTCAAAATGTAGTATGTACCTAGACTTGCCATTTTTATACCCTTTTTAATTTAACCATCCTTCGTGCCATGCTAAATGGAGCCCATAATTGCGTATCCAAAGCCCTAGCTTCAGAGGCAGACGACATAGTCGCAGGGCGATCTTGCTTCTCGCTCCCACCAGAAAGCCCTGTCAAAGGCCCCTGCTGCGCAATGAACTCCCGTCTCTGTACAGCACGCTCAAGCTCCCCAACTTTCCAACCACGAACAAGCCATAGACAAAGCGAAGCAGTTATATACATAAATCCCGTGAAAATCTGTACATGAAGATATGAAGTCCCTCCATCAGCAGTAGGGCGACGAAGCTCCAATGCAATGACCTCTGACACCGTGCAAGGTGCAACAAGCCACAGCCAAGTAATACTCAAACCAGACGGCAAATCTCTCAGCCCAATAATCTCCGCCAGCACCGGCGAGACCGTAGCCCAATATGTCCCCGAGACGGTGCCCACAAGCACAGCAAAGAAACAAACCACACCCATGCTATCAGCAAAGACCCAAATTACAAGACAGAAGAGGCCACACATGAACGTCAGGAATGTAGCAATATTGATACGGCCCAGACTATCACTGAACATCCCAACACAAGGACGACCAAGGCCCTGTCCCAGATTCAAGAGTGCCGAAACGACACTCCCCTGGTGCGAAGTCAATCCAACCGAGAGCGCAAAGTTAGCCACACTAAACAGCAGTGCCACATAACCCAGCATACTGAAGAACCCCCAACCCAGAAAAAGGAGAAACTCAGGCCGACGCAGCAACGGGAAATGAAAAGCCGTAAACCGACTCCCGACAAGCTTGTTACGATCGCGAAGCAAATTGGCGCAAACAAGATTCACGACGCAAGATATGATTCCGAGAATTCGGAACGCCCAGCCGAGTCCGTAGCGTGGTATGATCGCTCCTACTGCTAGCGAGTAGATTAAGCCGCCGAGACCTGAGCCTGCGGCTGTGATGCCCATTGCGACACTGCGGCGTTTCTGGAACCATTGTGGTGCGATGCCGACGCTGCCGACGAAGAGAAAACCCATTCCCCAGCCGAAGCAAACGCCTTGACTGAGGAAGATGTGCCATTTTTGTGTGGCGAATGAGGAGCCGATCAAGGAGAGGGTTTCGAAGAAGATGCCTGTATTCAGAACGAGGCGGGTGCCGTATAGTTGAATGAGAAATGTTGCTATTGGGGCGACGAGGAGCGCACAGGAGATGCTCAGGCCACCTGTGAAGGCGTAGTCGAGGGGCGATGTGTTGGGGAAAACATTATGGGAGAGGTAGTAGCTCAGGAAGACACCGTAGCTCTGGAGGTTTATATGAGGGTTAGCGATTGTCTGAAGTTAAATTAAGTTCTGTGGCTGCATGTGGAATGTGTCACTCACGCTATTGATTCCCCAGGTATGGGCGTTGATCCAGAAGACACATGCGACACAAACCCATCCATAACCACCATCGGGGGGTACGTCATGCTTGTACTTCTCGTCGGGGTCAGGCTGTGGGGTAAACGAGGATTGCGGCTCCTCGGCTGCATGTTTAGAGCTCGTTATCGAGTCTCGGTCGTCTTGATGTGACTGAATGACATCGATAGGGGCATTATCTGCCATTGCCAGTCCACAGGTGCCTCAAATTGCCCGTTTGAAAGCTTGGGGGAGCATGGAGGGAGTAGCGGGGCCCACTTTTAGGGTCTCTGCTGGTGGCGATGGGTCTGATCTTGGGACCCGTTGGTTTACCGTTTCACGACATTAAGCTAATATTCCGGGGAAGCGAAAAGGAAAGAGCTTGAAAAAGCGGTCGATGTCTTGAGTCACATCTTTTTAGTCTGATGGTCTAGTCCGTAATTGTAAAGCCGGACTTGGTGCCGATGTTCGGAGCTGCATAGACATGGAGAAATGTCCGGCGTCTTGGGGTCATAACGGTTCGGGGACTTCAAGCCAATAGATGAGCATAGATCCGTTGCCGAGAACTCTAAGGGAGCACTGACTTGGAGTGGGGTCGTGGGGTCTGCGGTGCCGAGGAACCAACCGGTGCGGAGATATGGAAATTATATTAAAGGATTGGAACTAGATTTGCCTCAAAGCAAAGAAAATAACAAAAAAGCATAATAATAAGCATCTAGACACCAACAGTACGCATCAAGGAGTGGTCGACTCTAATAGGGGCACGTTGTATCGGTCCCATGTAACCGTGTAAGTCATTGACGAACCCACTATCCTAGTAGATTGTTTCCTTAGATCAATGCAGAACAACGAATTAATTGATATAACTGCACCTATGCAATATAATCACAGTTCCATGCACTGTGATAGAGGACGAACTGCAGCGAATGTCGATAAGGAACGATAAGCACGTGGAGAAAGCCCTAAGCCCTAATCCGAATAGGCAATACATGATTACATTGGTTGCCCTGGCGGTGTTTGTTTGGGCCCGCAGTTGGGTACAGCGGAGATAGATCGCGACCCGCTCTTGATTAGGGCCCTCGGATCCTGACGTCGTGCCTCTCCTACCTTGTTGGAAGTACTGAGGGTTACTGAGGATTCCCGAGTAAGGATAACGACAGCAATCATGATGCACAAGAACACCAAGACTGGCCAGCGGAAGGTCTCTCCTCCCCGGCCCAACTTACATGAACGGCGACCAGATCGGTAAGTTGAGCTTGACTCATCATCCCAACTGGGACGCCCTCTGAAACCCTTCATTAGGGTTCGCGGGAATTGGACAAAGAAGCATCATCTAACGCGCCTCGACAGCAAGCTACTTGAAAGATCTCCGAACAAATCGTCCAGCTCGTCCCACGGGCTCTCGTCCATACCCAGGGAAAGCAGCGACATCCCCGACCAATCCCCAAGATGATCTACCCCCGCGAGCTGCTTCCGCCTTCTCAATGAACCGCCCATACGAAGAACCTGCTGAAGACCAACCCCGTGCTGGCAGCGCGCTGTCGCATCGCCGAACAACCTCCCACGTCACTCAGAGTGGCCCCATCGGCCGGCCTTTGGCCCAAGAGCCACGATCGATGTCCGTGCGAAAGAACGTCTTTCCTTCGCAGGTGTTTTCACGCTCTGTGCCAATTGCTGCGTCACCGGTCCCCTCATACCGTGAGAATGACCATCGGCTCCAAGAAAAGGAAGAGGCGCGTTCTCTACGCGATGCGCTGCAGGGATTGGACTTAGAAGACGACGATGTGCGTCTCCATAAAGCAGCCCAAGATGAAGCCACGGAGCTGGTGTGGATGCATCAGAACCCGGGTATGGCCAACAAGAACCCCTACGCGCCATATCAGAACCCAGACTTTAGCAAGAGCAGTTCCAGTCCCGCGCGAAGGGGCTTGGAATCTTCTTCCAAGAAACATCGACACTCAATTGGCTCTAGTGCCTCCTCTAGCAATCCATCAAGCCCGGAGTTTACCATGGATTCATCTGCAAAGAGGCGGTCATCTCGGGCGGGGAATCTGAAGAAGAACCTCAAAGTCAATTTCGCACTGCCTGACCATCCACCAGAACCTGCTACTAGGCCTCGAACTGTTAGTGGTGATACCTCCAAGGGTGTATTCAGAAATCCCAACGACCATATTTATGAGGAACCCAACGAGCCTAGTAAAGAAGCAGCCGACACCCGACCCTTCTTCTCGAGATCCGCCTCCTCGGCGTTACGGAATGAACCCCGCAATGCACCTCCTCCTCGTACCCCCAAACCTCTTCCTTGGTTGCGGGATCGAAACAGCAATGGATCTGTTCGCGACAAAATTTCCAAGTTCGACATTCACAAGAACCCACCGACCCAATCTCGGAACGCTGGGTATACAAGAAACGAACCGACTCCACCACCCGCACCCTCTACCAAGGAAGAAGAAGTCCCCACAAAAGATGGGATCGAGATCCGCAGTGATGACATCCGGGCCGCCACCAGCAAGAAACTAAAAGACCGAAGCGAGAACCTCCCCAGGCCTTCAGCTGTTAGTGATCGAGTCGGGCGACCGATCGTGAGCTTTGATCCGAAATGGCAGCCAGCAAATCAGCCAAAGCCCAACTGCCAGTCTCCACCTCCAGTACCTGCCATTGAAGTGGCGCCGAGTATTGAGATCACACCCAGCATCGAGGTCACCCCCAGCATTGAAGTGTCTGCACCACCTTCCATCCCTGTAATCAATATCCCGGATATCAAGGAGCCGACTATCTCGGAATACAGCTCGCCTACCACCCAGGACAGCAGATCCTCGAGACAAGCACCGCCATCGACGAACCGACAGACCCAGCCAAGACCCTTGGGAAGACAGCCTTCGGAACCACAGAGTCGCTGGACCACGCCGTACAGCCGATCCGGCGTACCAACTGCAAGCTGTGAGGCCTGTTCGCTCGGTATCTCTGGAAAGATCGTTACGGCCGGAGGCTGTAGATTCCATCCAGAGTGTTTTGTCTGCTTCCATTGCCAGACGCATCTGGAGTGCGTTGCGTTCTACGAGGAGCCATCTGCCAGTCGAGAGGAACGCCTGGCAAGCTCACCAGACGAAGACCGTGTGCCTCGATTCTACTGCCACCTGGATTTCCATGAACTATATAGTCCTCGTTGCAAGAGCTGCAAGACCCCGATTGAGGGCGAGGTGGTAGTTGCCTGCGGTGCCGAATGGCATGTAGGCCACTTTTTCTGTGCCGAGTGCGGAGACGTAAGTTTAATCTTTTCCTTTAGGCATGTCTCCTTGCTAACTTATCTCTGCAGCCTTTCAGCTCAACCACCCCATTTGTCGAGAGGGATGGGTTTGCCTGGTGTCTCAATTGCCACTCTCGCCGTACTGCTGCCCGTTGTGTGGGCTGTAAGCAGCATGTCCTTGACGACATCGTTGTCAATGCTATTGGCGGGCAATGGCATGAACGCTGCTTTACTTGCCACGAGTGCGGAGACGGATTTGGTCCTGAAGGCCGCTTCTTTGTTCGTGAAGGTGATCCGAAACGAACGGCCAAAGGTCGTATTATCGGTGGACCTGTCCAGCTGGCTGTTTGTGAGCGATGTGAATGTATTCGTCTCAAGGCGCCTGGCATGTGTTGAAATATTGAACCATTTCGGAGACTGAACCATTTATTATGATGCTACTGCATGATGACTTGTTTTTTTCGGACAATGTCTGCGTTATCTTCTATTTATGTTTCTAGGGTTTGTTAGATTCTGCCTTTTGTCTTTCGGGGTTTCGGTCATAGCATGAGCAGATTGTCATTGTTATTAGCGTCGGTCATTGGTGAAATGCATGATATAGACATTCATAAACCTCCTTATACCAATCTACTCCAGTTTTTGAGAAAACGTATACTCCATTTTCAACACCACTTGTGTTCAAGCAGGCCACTCAGGATTCTCCTTCCTCCGAAAAACAGCCACATACTTATTTCCCTTATTCCTCGAAACCTTCTTCGACTCCTCAGTCTCACAAGACATAACAGTCACACACGGATCATTTTCAAGTTCCTCCCCCTCGACCCGCTCAAACAAATGCTTAACAGAACCAGCCGAAACATCCTCACCCTCCTGCACGAGGAAATGCCTCAGAATCCAATGATGGTACTCCTCAACATCGGTAATAGAATACAACATGCCACCCGGCCGCAAGAGATACGCATACTCCGCATTCAAACTCTCCGAAATAATGCGCGCCTTATGCTTCCGCGCCTTGAAATGCGGATCGGGGAAGCAGATAAAGATCTTAGAAAGCTGTCCGCGCTTGAAAAAGTTCGGCAGGAATTTCATCGTGTTTGCGCGGATTCCGGAGATATTCTCGTAGTTACCCGGGACGAGTGCGTCGGTTGTACCGACTTCGTCTTCGGGTGCGGGCGCATCGGGGAGCGTTTCTGTTGGCTTTTCTTCTGGTTGCTGTGTTGTAGGCGCTTGGGATGTTCCCTTCAATTGCTCCTGGCGGAGACGGAGGGCGCGGACGCGCGAGCGCACGTAGTCTGAGACTGAGGTTCGGATTTCAAGGCCCAGTATTAATGTCTCTGGGAGGAGAGGAGCTAGGCCAACGAGGAGACCACCGAAGCCACAGCCGATGTCGATGACTTCGACGTCTTTGAGGAGCTTGCGGGCGCCACTGAGGTTTGTGTGTGTGGGGTCTTGGTCTATGAATGCTGGGTAGTGGGGAGACCAGTCCATGTGGTTGGGGGTTCGGGGACTGGAGTGGAAATGTTAGCTTTCGTCATTCATTTCGTTCGAGCATGATTTGTGTAGGCATTGTCGTTAGCAGGTGGCATTGGTCCTATCCTGGACCTCCTGCTGTCTCGTATCTTCATGTCGGTGTACAATGAAGGAGGATATACACATACTATTCGAGATTATGGTCCGAAAAGACATTCGCATGCGCGCGCTGGCGGAAGAATTTCTTCTGCGGCATCTTGACTTCGCCATCGGTAGCTTTTTGCTCGCCGAGCTTGCGGCGGTATTCTTCGCGCTTCTGCCGCTTATTCAGAGAAGGGGTCGTCATGGTAAAGGGTGGTGAATGCTGGGTTCAAGTACAGGTCGTGTGCAATGGTGGAATTGAAGGAAGAATAATTTGCGGGAGTTTTGCCCCACTATCGACTCCGATTGGCTCTCACATAAGCTCGACTTGGAACCACAGCTCTACTCTACTCTACTCTTTACTTCCACTACATTGGTCTCTCTGAATCATTTTCGGTTTCTGTTTGTTAGACTAGACAGCATACACAGCGCAAAAATGACAACCACAACACCAGGAGCTTTCTCTTTCCCTCCGACTTACAACTTCCCGCCCTTCTTCACCCCGCAACCGAATACCAATACCCGCCAAGCTCAACTTGAGAAATGGTCTTCGTTGATCCAAGCATGGTGCAAACACCACAGACAGTATCGCCTTAGCCTGGTTGAAGCTGTCGATAGTCCGCTTTTCCATAATGCAGCGCTGCGCAAGCGTCTAGATCTCCGTGAAGCTCGCGCGGTGATAGACTGGATGGTCAAGAGCGAGGAGGAAGGCGGTGGGGGTCAGCGCGCGGAGTGGATTGATTCTTCTACAGGAGGCCAGGGGCCGAAGTCTGTGGCGTGGATTTGGTGGCGGCGGCCGGAGGAGTGGGCGGATATACTTGTGGATTGGGTTGAGGGGACAGGGCAACGCGGGGCGGTGCTGACGGTATACGAGCTTATACAGGGGGAGGCCACGGCGTCACAAGGTGAGATCTGGCAGGATTGTATTCGTCAATGAGTATATACTAATGCTTCTATGCAGAATTTCATGACATGGATAATGATGTCATGTTGAAGACGTTGAGCATCCTGTCTAAACGCGGCAAAGCACAGGTCTTTGGGAGTGAAGGCCAGGAAGGAGTCAAGTTTTTCTAAATTCTAAAAGACGTGGCTATTCGTGATGAAACGCTCAAATATTCCCCATGTGTGCAGGCCAACCCCGGCCAGTGCGCCTAACATTTACATGACATCTGTGACTACAAAAGCTAAACCCCGAAATAAGCGGTACCAGAGCAACAACTCAAGCCTACTCCTCTTCGTTACCAATCATATCCTCCGTCAGCTCGTACGGCTCGGGGCTTTTCAAGTCCTGCGACATGGCCATGTCGAGCAGCCAGTCCACTCGGACAATCCGCGCGGCCCGCTTAATATCGCCAGCTACCTGACGGAATCGGGGCCAGAGACGGGCATGCTTGGGCTCGGCACTGCTGAGAAGGAAAACGTCGTGTCGCCCAGCCTCGTCATCCTCCTCACTATCTTCATCGTCACTTTCCTCCCGCCGTGAAGGGTTGGTCAGTGCAAGGCGGCCACGGAAGAGCATGCACTCTCCACCATTTACGTCGACGATGGACTTGAATGCTTCAAATCCACCACGGATGTCCTCGACGCAGTAGATGCGGAAACCGCGCAGAAGCTTGTTCTTGTTGGCCTTGGCCTTGTCTGTAGCCTTTGCCAAAGAGAATCGGAACTTGCTCTCAGCCGCCTTGTCGATCAACTTGAAATTCGCTGGGTCGAGCAGCTTGTCCTCTTTGAGACAGTTGGTGACAAAGTCGGTATTAACAATCACGGGCGCATATGCCAATGCATTTACAAACTTAGTGGTACGCAGAATGGACGGGGCGGCCATATGGGTGCATCGTCGGGCATCCTGAACCACCATGATACCCAGGTCTCGAAGATGTCGCTATTGTATAATGAGCACAGTTTCACGTATATAGAAAGAACATACATACCTTGTCTGCATCTTCCCTTTTCTCATTGCCTTTGCCAACCCAACCTTGGTAGCCGGTGATCAGTAAGTGCATCGTAATAGCAGGTCGAGATTTCTTTGCCCTTTTGGCTTCGTTTGCTTGCTCAGTGTCACTTTCTCCCTCTGCTTCGACCGAGCGGCGCTTCTTGGGATTGTCGCGCACACGATCTTCATCTGACTTCCGTCTACCACCGTGAATGACACCACCGACGCGCTTCTTCTCCTTTTCGTACAGAGCAATATCAGGGGCAAGGTCATGGAGATGAGCGATTGCTGCCTCTTTCGATTTACGGCTACTAACCGACGATGGAGTCTCGTTTTCCTTGTTATCAGGGATAAGTCGAGACCGAGCAGGAGTCTCTACCTTCTTCTCTGAAGGCTTGCGGGTCTTCCCATTAGCTTTGGGGGTACCGGTCTTTTCGGGAGCCTTCTCACTGGCTTTCCGCTTTGTATCAGCAGCGGGCTGCATCGGTGGCGCATCCTGTTCGTTATCTTGCATGGCAGTTTCAGGAGTTGGAAGCCCTTCCGAAGAGAAAAAGTTCTTCTCGAGTACATCACGCTCCAGCATTCTCTGGCCGGCAACATCACCCAGGTTAGTTCGTGATGGAAAATAGTTGTAGCGCGGGCAGGAGACAGGTTGCATCTGCCACTTGGCATAGCTGTCTTCCAACCATAAATGGTTGATCACCTGTAAGCCCCATTCCCTCGCGGCGCTGCATTTCTCACTCGTTCCATGGGCAGTAATCAAATGAGTATTTTCTTGCTTCAAGGTTTTCGTGCACTCAGCACCCGCTGCGGCGATCAAATTTTCAAGATAAATTCTGGCCTCGCCAACATAGTTGGACAGACTGATTTTGAGCCCTTCAAACCCGGGGATCGGTGTGCGAGAAACTGGGTAATGAAGCATTCGGCTCAGGGGCCGAGTGTATTCGTTGTACGTCATCAAGGAGTACAACCAGGCAAGATTGCCGACTTCCTTGTCTAATCGTGAGGCAGTTCGATAGACAAAGCCTTCACGGAAGCGACAAATAATCCAATCTGCTTCGTTGACATTTCCTGTCACAGTCGCACCGCCCTGCTTGATAACAGTTTCGATGGATTCCAGCAAGCGCGAGCCAATGCTCAAGTCAGGAGACAGCATGATGCATTTCCCATCAAATACACTGCGGTCATTTGTTCCCTGTGCATCACTGTTCACTGTAGGCAAGGCAGACGGCTCAGGTGTAGATGCGCCGGCTAGGCCCTTGTTTCCGTTTCCCCGGATTGGGTCATCAGGGTTGGCGCGCAATATCTCTGGGTCTGGTAGTATGTACGGGCGCTCGTCTATGCGTCGACCAAGTTTTAGACAATCGTCAAACCTAAATTGCGTCAATAGAAAATCTACATGTAAATGCCGTATCAAAAGACCCACCAATGAGGTAAAACAATCTTTGCACGCAGTTTTTTAGCCTGGGTCAGTCGCGCCTTGTCCGAATCCATAGTTAGATCCACCAGGTGAGTAACCAAAGCGGACATGCGCGGGCTGTATAGGCCGCCTTTAGCCACAACTCCTCCAATGATAGCATCTTTATCTCCCTCTGGGATGTCGCCGCATGTCACCACTACATCGTGCAAGAATAGACGGGGGTCAGGGCTATGTTGGCGCGGGTTGGCAAGCTTGCGTTTGGACAGAGAAGTGTGCACCCATGATGGCTTCACGACCGGGATCAAGGCCTTGCAGGCGATGTCGTAAGACTCAAAGTTGATCGTATTGGATACAATATGGGTGCACTCGGCCGTGTCATCTTTTGTTGGGCTCGAATTATGGATCGATGGTTCGCCGCCGTATTCTTCGATCACTGCTGCTAACTAAAGATTTGGGAGGTGTGAGCCCTCTGCGATGCGCGTGGTTGTAGATCATCGGAAAACATACCTGCTCGGCGGTCTCGAGGGGAAGTAAGTCTGTACATACGATGCAGACACGGCATTGCTCGAAGAGCTGGGGCTCCTCGTCCGGTTGCATCGTGGTTGGCGGATTCTGTTGTTGTGTGATGTAGGCGTGGCTCGCGTGGGGAATTGAGTCGCAACGCTGACACGCGCCGGGCGCGACGCCTAACGCCAGGTCACGTGAAGAGGACCAGTTGGAGCGCATCGGATTGAGCTTCGGCATAAGAGACAATAGAGATTCAATGTGGGTGTAGAAAAGAGTTTTCATGAACTCTGATGAACTGACAAACTGAATTTGATGCCCACATTGTATTTCCAATGCGGGGAGGGAGCGCATTATCGACTGATCTATAAACGGAAGGAACAACCAACGTACATTTCTAGTCACGGGTCTCATAATCCAGTCTATTCTGTCTCTTGATTATGATGGATTGCTCCCTCCTAGATCAACAGCGCGACTACTTAGATAAGGTATGTTCCATGCTGACAATGTAATATTGTTAAGCATCCATTGCCAGCATCGTCTACAGCTTGAAGGCGGAGCCTGCAGTGTCCTATTCGGGCTTTTTAAAACCCACAGGCTAAGTAAGCTATACTTCCAATGGAATCTATACAGATAATTTGGGTCTTTCTATTGCATATCTCCTAGCGAAGTGGGTAATTGGAAGCTGGTACAAAAGCATAAAACAAACCAGCAAAGAAAATACAAAGCCCAACTCCTATAGCAACCCTGCGCCATAAATTTCTTCCGCAAGTCGGTGACACCAAGTAATACACCGACAAGAGGAAGATAAAGATATGTATGGTCAGCGAATTTTTTGTTTTCCGTCCTGGACGAGACATGTGTGACAACAAGTAGGAAAGGGTTTCATCCGCCGCCAAGGTGTGGGTGGTAAGGATATCCAGTGGCAAAACCAAGCACGAAAAGATGGGCATCACTGCTTTTTTACTCTGCATCCAAAAGGCCAAATTGCACTCATTTCTGTTACGAGTAACCATTCGCGTCGAAGAGGTCATGGCAAACATGATGGGGCTATTTCTGGGTCGCGTTGAAACAAGACAGTAGTTGGTGATTCAGTAGAAAATCTAAGTGGACTTCTTGTCTCGGGTGACGCTAGTCTCCGACGTAGGTGTTGTACGGATAACCTCGGGGATATGCCAGAATCGTGCCCATCGTAGATGATAGTCTTCCTGATTTCCGTTCAGACAGTGTCGTAGCCAGATGCCCCAGACGATGTACAGGTATGCCCCGAGGCCGGTCATGACATGCCTGGAGTATAAGTTAGTGGGGTATAATCATACCGAGAAAGGTAACCCCAGGTACTAATAGTAACATTGTACAGTCAGGGGGTTAAAAGGAGAGAAATCACATACCACCAACCATGTCCCTCTAGAAAGATCCCCCATGGCAGGCCCACTACCCGCCTCCACCTGCGAATGCTGGGGCAAAACTGGTTGTCCAGGTTCCAGATTGCGAACCCGCCGAGAAACATGCTCAACCCGTACGCCACCATGAACCACATTGTCTTGAGAGTTTTCAAGTCTCGCACGTTCTCGTAGTGCTGACGTTCCTTGGTAGGTACCGGAAGTCCCTGCTTTTGGCGTTCCAGTCGGTCTTCTTCGCGAGATTTGCGCCACCGGGGTCGCAATGTCACCTCCATGGTGTGCATGCTGCGGAAGACGACAACGATTGTTAACAACGCGTAGGCATTTTGGTGGAAGACAGGATTCTGCAGATAGTGGTAGTAGAGGGTGATGAAGACCGAGAGGAAAGTTAACGACAATGCTAATACAATACGGAAGCCTAGCGGGCGGGTATATGAGAAGCTGGCGTAGGCCATCAGGCACGTTGTGTAGATCATTGAAAGCTCATCAACCAGTTGCATGGGGTCTGTTTACAGCGCCAACGTTAGCTTGAGCTTTATGACAAAAGTTATGAAACCAACAGAGAGTCAACAACATAAAGATAGCCGTGGTCACATAATCTTGCTGGAATACTTGCATTTAAGGGTCGAATGGAATAGAAAACTGCCCGTTCCCACCACTAAGTAGCCCAACAGGGCAACCAGGAAGATCTGGTCATGTTGGTTGCGCCGGCAGCTAATAATGCCCTTGACGCCCAACCACATGAAAAGCAAGTTTGTCAGGGCGTTGACAATCTCAGCGGAATATATAGTGGCATAGTAGTCCTAAGATACCATCGTCAACCGGGGTCCTGAAGCCATCTGGGATTCGGTGGGGCCATTAACGGGTCCATACTTCTTCGCACCAGTTGAGGGTAGAGGTGACAGGGTTCCAGAACCCGGCCTTGGACGGCGGGTACGGAAAAGAGGGAATCCACTGCATATCTGTGGTATGGTATAGAAGTAAGGATTCAAACGAAGAGAAGGTGACAACGCAAGTCTAAGACATGCACATGACGTCGATTACAGCAGCGATTGAATTGACGGGATCTGATTGGTTCCCGCGACAATCCGCGAGATGCCGGTGTGTTTGGTCCGTTTGCGGGAAACTTGCGAATGTTATGGTGTTTTCGCTATTTATTTTGATCATGCTGGTTTAGTAAACATATCCAAAGGCAGATATGTATTCTAATCATATCTCGCCTGTTAACATCTGAGCAAGGGCTTTATCATTGTCATAGTAAATGAATAACACTGAGGCTGAATGCACCGTTATTAGTGCATCCGGGTTCTTATCGATACCGAGGCTCTGACCGCGGATCCGATGACTTCACTTCCTGCATTACTTCGTGTAACAATTCAAGATTTCAATATACCAGACCTTTGTCCTTGTCGCCGATAAGGACTCTTGACTTTAGGCCTTCCCTCATTCCAAAGTTCTGTTTGATTGGAATGCCTGCCTCATTCCATCTATCCTGATCCCGATCCCGTCGTTTTTTCGCTTCAATTTTCCTGCATGCGGTGACTACGCACCCTTCCATTCCCTCACCGACTTCGCGACTTGCACAAGATTCGATCCGGTATCGAATCATTTCTCTTCAGCCCCTTGAATTCACCCTAATACCCGAAGTCCACGACCACTGGTTGATTAGTGCGCAACGGGCACCGGAGCCATGTCGAACAATGGCGCGTACGTTGTGCCGCAGGTGAAGACAGGCACCTCAAAATGTATTTATCTCTACAAACAATCCCTTTGTTTACCAAAGACCTCCGAACTAACCCAAACAATTCTTTAGCCTCCAAAACCATCTTTCACTTCTCCGCCGGTCTCTGCTCCGGTCTCACATCATCAATCCTCCTCCAACCAGCCGATCTTCTCAAAACCAGAGTTCAGCAATCCCAACAATCCCTCCTCCCAACCCTCAAGGGTATCCTTTCATCTCAGAATCCAATCCGCGGATTATGGCGCGGCACACTCCCCTCAGCGCTCCGCACCGGCGTCGGCTCAGCCCTCTACTTTACCAGTCTAAACTCCCTTCGTCAAGCTGTCGCCCAAGCCAACACCCCCCTCCTCGTTAACCAAACCGTCACCCAATCCTCCTCTGCCCTCCCCAAACTCTCCAACACTGCCAATCTCGCTACCGGAGCCGTTGCCCGCGTCGCAGCAGGTTTCGTCATGATGCCCGTCACAGTCATCAAAGTTCGCTATGAGTCCGATTTCTACGCCTACCGCAGCCTCTTAGGCGCTAGCCGGGACATCTTACGGACTGAAGGATTCCGCGGTCTCTTCGCCGGCTTCGGTGCCACCGCAGCGCGGGACGCACCGTACGCAGGTCTGTACGTCCTTATCTATGAGCAGCTTAAACGGCGCCTCGGGTCCATGGCGGCGAAGGGGTCAAATACCAACAGCGATGGGACACCACAGGCGATATCTTCTTCCGGTATTCATTTCACGTCGGGAGCATTGGCAGCCGGTATGGCCACTGCTATTACCAACCCGTTCGATGCGGTGAAAACCCGACTGCAGCTTATGCCGGCCAAGTATGGTAATATGCTGCGTGCGGTGCGTTTGATGGTGCATGAGGAGGGCATTCGGAGTCTTTTCGGTGGACTGGGTCTTCGTATGGCGCGGAAAGCGCTCAGCTCGGCGCTGGCGTGGACGGTCTACGAGGAGCTCATTCTCCGCGCTGAGAAGCGGTGGGAGACGAACCGTCAGATTCCCCTAAGCACTTGAAAGCATCAGGTTGCTCAGCCTTTCGATTCTCTTGTAATAATAGGTTAATGATTTTTCAGTTGCTTCGAGCGGCGATTATGCACTACCCCACGAAGCGGTAGCACGCCTTGCATAAGGCATATATGCCCGATGGAAATTTACAGTTGCTTTAAAGTTGGGATCTGCAGTATCTGCAGCAGGATGGGACTCAGTCAACAAATGGAATATAAAGTTGAAGATGGCTGGATACATAGAACGGAGCGGCGTATGATGAGAATGGCACAAAACAGAAACAAAAAGGGTCGTGAACATGGTACTCGTGTCTCATTACTGTGCCACTCCCTGAGCAACAGCCAGCTTCAAATAATAGGAATCTCAACTCAAAAGAAGCAATTTCAGAAAACATTCGGTCCGGGTCTCATAAACAACGCAAGGAACAAGAAGCATAAAAACGATAACCAACATATATCGCGAAAACCTGCGAATAAAATGGCAAAGAAAGTAAATAAATCAAGACGTATCCGCGTAACCTTGATCAACAATGGAGAGTGCAGATGGGAAGGGGAGACCTTATGATGCGAAGATACGCAAGCGGTGCTGTGGGTTCTTCTTGCGAACCATGTACATCTTGTCCTTGTGTCGGTCATTGACCTTAAGCTCAGTCTGCGATTGAGAAGTCTGGGTCAGGACCTTGCCCTCGCGGATCCGCTTGGTGTGAGAGAAGAGTTCTTCTTGGAAGTCCTCGGTGACCCATCGCTTGATGATTATGTAGTTGCTATCAGTCTGGACGGAGTTAGCATAGGAACCGTATAGATATCTGGGTTCATGATCTGCTTACCTCGTCCCAGTCCCAGGGAAGATTATAGGCGAGCAAGGTTTCCGGGAGCAGGTGCTTGCGGTGAACCTAGAAGTTAAGTTAGCGTCTATATGACTTGGATATAGTTCATAGTTTGATATTGACATACCTTGATCCAGGTAGTCTTCCGCTCCTCGAGCAGTAGCTTTTCCTCTTTCTCCTTCTTTTCCTTCTCTTTCTTTTCTTTTTCTTCCTTCTCTTCCTTCTCCTTCTTTTCATGTTCTCGCTTCTTCTTGTTCAAAATATGCGCAATCTCGTCCTCATCATAACCAAGATCAAGACGTAGTCTCTCTCGGAATTCACGATCCTTTTTCGCGGCCTCCTCGGCCGCCCGCTGCTTCTGACGCTCTTGCTCCAGCTTCCACTCCTCGACAGCAGCAGCCTTCATCAACATCTCCTTCTTTCTCTTCTCCTCAGCCTCAAAAGCCTTCGCGCGCTCCTCCTCGATGATCTCCTTCTTGATCTTTTCCTTTTCTTGCTCCTCTTCCTGCTGTCGCGCAATCTCCTCAAGTTTCTCCTTCTTCAATCTTTCCCGCAACTCCTTCTTCTCAGCAGCATCCTTCTCCGCCTCCTCAAGCTGTCTCATCCGCCACGCCTTCTCCGCCTTCCGGGCCGACTCCTCATCCTTCTCGGTTTCCTCCAGCCTCCTCAACCGCCATGCCTTCTCCGCATTTCGCGCTGTTTCCTCCTCCTTCTCATGCTCCTCCAGCTTTTTCAACCGCCATGCCTTCTCCGCCTTGTGCGTCGTCTCCTCCTCCTTCTGTTTGCGCTCAATCCGCTCCAGGCGACGCAACCGCTCACTAATTTCCTCCTCGTACCACTCCTCCTCTTCCCGGAGAAGCCTGTGCTCACGAGTATCCCGCGGTGGCTCAGGCTTCTCACGATGCTTCTCAAGATGACGCTCCAGCCGCTCAATCTCCTGCTGTTGCTTCCAGATCTCCATGCCGTGTTGCATATCACTGCGCTCCAGTAAACGCTGATTAATAGCAAGCTCATAGTCGCGGTGGAAAGGCGACGGCGTCCGGCCCTGTACCTGCGGTGCCTCCGCAGTAACATTCACATTGGCTGAGAATCCGCCAGCCTCGCGCTCTCTATGTCGCCGTGAGCTACCCCGCCGCGCAGGCTCCAGGTCCAGCTCCTCGTCGAACTCCTCGTGGAACTTTTGCTTCTGCTGCACACGGTGCCGGGGCTTATTACTGTTGGCGTTGCGGGCTTCCGTGCGGGTTGCCTGCTCGTTCACGATCATGACGGCTGGCACGGAGGAGTCGCGCTCGCGGGGGCGGTGTCCGCCTGTTGAGGCGGAGCGGTAGACGCGGGTCGTAGGCTCGGGCGCCAAGTACGTTCTCACTTCGGGGCGGGGCTGGTGGGCGTGGCGGGATACAGAGCGGCGGCGGATGTGGGTGCCGCCGTGACGGCCACGGATGGACATGTCGGTCTCGGAGAACTCCGAGTCGTCTGAGGAATAAGCATATTCGACAGGCATGTTGGGTAGTTTTTTTTTTTTTTCTATTCTTTTTTCTCTTTCCGTTGTGTAGTTAGATCACGGTAGTGGATCTGTATAGTATCGAGACCCTAGTAGAGGGGGAGGGGGCCCGAGCACTCGAGATTCGGTAAAGGACTCGAGGTTTAGTGAGATGTGGAGAGAAAGAAAAGGGGAAAGAGGAAAGCAGTCAGCAGAAATTAATCAAGTCAGGAGTGTGCGTCCTGAACACGAGGCTGCTTATCGGGATCGCCGCTCAGCTGAGGGCGGGGGAGTGATTGGAAAGAGGAAAAAAGAGAAGGAAAGTTGGGACGCGGGGCCTTTACTATTTATTGCACTACTGACAGGGCTGGAATCGCCCAGACTTTCATTTAATTTCTTATTCTTCTTCTTCTCTGCATCTTCAGCCTCCGCGATCATCGACCCCACGCATGGCATTCCTGTACGCCATCCTCCTTACTTCCTATACATCTGGACCATACTTCCTCCAGAGTGTGATTCCATCACGCTACAACTACATAGACTAGCCTTGGAAAGAATCTAGAATATAGGAAACACAGGAAGCGAAGTACACCAAAGTCCCCAATCCTGTGTTCCCGTTCTTCCAAGGTTTTGGGCCATAGCATCATCGTCACCACAGACCCACTTTTTGGAAGTCCAACAACGACCCTAGGTAATTAATGTAGGAGGCGTGACAAAATCCCCGTGCCCCACCACTCTCTCGCAGGGCAGCGTTTAGCCCTGTTCCCCCAAAGAGACCGCTCCCACTAGTACTGCAGGCCGGAGTTCTGGATGTTCACTAAGAAAAGCACACGGTGCATGGACTCGATACTCGCTAAAGGGCGTTTGGGGGCGGGGCGTCTCTTGAAACGGAACCGAGACTGCACCAAACTTAAATTAGTCTTGGACACGAGCCACGTTGGGACCTGATCGTTTTATTTTAATCTTGGGCATAGCCACCAGGGTGCTCTTTCCTTTTTTTATGCAATTTGGGCAGAACACGGTAAATGTACATTCAGATAAGAGGTTGGGTATGAAGAACCAAGGGACTGATCGGGTGGTCCCGCAAATGATCCAGGGAACGTGACTTTCCACATGAAATGATGGATATTTTTAGTTGATCATCCTCAACTGTCCCAAAACAACACATGACCAGCATCGCATGCATGGGATCGCTCCACACCATTGCAAGTGGATTGTTCGCATCCATCTGGAGCTCGACATGCACCCCTAATTATAGGGCGATTCGCGCCGCAGGTCTAGTGCTGCGGCTCTTGAGGTCGGCGCTTCGTGGGCGTATCGAACATGAACTTGGCCATTAGTGGGAGACTAGGAGTTCGTAGCGGTAAATCGGCGGTCAGCAGATGGAGATTGCAAGGTTGAAACAATGCTTGGTTTCACTTTACCCAGAGTGCTATCAAGGCTCTCTTGCTGTCCCTGTGAAGAAGACCCCGCTCTTTCTCGATTCCCACCTACTCTGTACTTTGTACTTGGATAGCGGGTCGCGCCGCACAACTCAATGCCCGCAAGCGCCCAAATACCCCACCATCAACGTCAGCTAGACCTCGACTGTTTTGATGTATCTCCAAACTATGCAAGTACAATACAAACATATTTTAGATCGGCAAGGAAGCCGATCTGCACGCCAAGAACATTCTATGTACTCTGGATACCCCACCCCACGTGCAGAGTGGCCATCCGCCGAAGTGCAAATACTTAAACCCCCATTATTCGACATCACATTTCTCGACGATCGCTGTCACGAATGGAACACCGGAGCAGATGACGATAGCCCGAACAGGGATCTAGACTGTAGTTGAGTGGTGGCTAGACGTCATATTTAATATCGGGAATGGCGATCGGGCCCAATTAGAGGAGAATTTGCAGAGAGAAACGGCTGGAGGTGCCATGGCGCGGAAATGACGACAATGGCGCTGGGTAGGGCGCTCTTGGTTTTGTGCCACACCTACCACATCTTTGTGGACGATAAGCGGAGAGTAGTCTCTTGATTTGGTTTAGGGTAATTGTCTATGAATTAGGTTTATCTGTTATAAGTTTAGTTGGTGATTTTAGTGCTTTTGAAGCATTATTTGCTGGAGGTTTGGGGCTGACATAAAGCAGTCTTAAGCCCTATAGGCTCACGATATCACTGAGCATTATACACCTTCCAGAGTCGGAATTTCTATTGATACTATTGCACGAGACATAACAATGGAGTGTTCACCGCAGCTCAGTTCAACAATAAGTCAAGTCATAGTAGGGCTGATAGGTGCAAGATGATTGCTTAGCCTCCTCTATCAGGTGACTGGTCATGCTAAGCCACCACCATGTATTACACTTCTTGATGCCCTGATGATGGAACAAACACTCATACTCCTGACCTTGACTCTCTCTTTGATCTTCCAACCACTTTAATATCTCACCACAAACATCCATACAGCCGAGTGAAGCGATCTCACGATTCCTGGGTAAAGCTTCGATACTCCATCAGCTACGCATCTAACCGTCAAATCAGGTGAATTAACACCCACCAACACCTACCCACCTGATAGCAAGGATGGACTCAACCTTGGCACAGATTACCATAGACAATAGCGAGAAGCTGAAGTATTGTCACCAATGGCTCGCCAGGCTCAGTAGGATCCGAGCCCTGGCCAGCAGCTCTGGTGTATGGGAATGATGCGATCCAAATGTCTCTCTAGACATGATACCTGAGCCTCTTCAGGCGCCTCGAGAACCACAGTCCTCGCTGGATAGTATTGAAATCTACCATATCCAGTACAATCTCTGGGACCGGCAAAACAAGGATCTTGTTCTTATCAACTAGATCATCCTTCCCTTGGTTGATCTCTTTCATCGTCCACTGCTGGCTCAATATGCATCACCATATGCACGCCTGATATTTCTGAAGGTTCGATTCGGTAGGAATCCATGCGCATGCTGCCCGAAAGACCGTATGCTGTGATAGACAGGATTCAGGTCTAACCTGATGCCAAAAGAGTGGACAAAATGTTCTCTGTTTGATTTACATTTCATCATTCAATCCCCATATGAACGCTTGATATTTTCAAAGACTCGATTCTGTGCGCATTCCAAATGTGAGCCAAGAGACCATGTGGGGTAGACAGAAATCTTGTCTAACCAGATACCAAAAGAGTGGACGATACGTATCCTGTGTGAGTTCAATTTTCATCAGTCAATGGAAAATGTGATATTCATGAAAAGTAAAGCCAATTCCCGTAAATATGTAACATCACTGGACTAGGCGTGCCTTATAGCTAGAGGCGAAGATGGAGTAAATGCAAATATTCAGATATTTCTCGATTATGGTAGGGCAGTAGACATTCTGTCGTTTAAAAGATTCATAATTTGATCATAATCTACCTTGGTTATTTGGAGATTATGACCTGAGGTCGGGAACTTCTCGTTATAACGTGAATTCATAAACTCAGAATTAAGTTATTATAGAAATTTCATACAAAATTCCTCAAAAGACATTCAGCATCTCCAGGTAAATTAGACCTAATCAGACACCGGGCAGAGATCATAGTTCCCGTTGGCGTTGTTACCCCACCACGACGGGAAGGCATGGGCAGGACCTCCAGCACCAAACACCGCAAAGGAAAGAATAAACAAGACAGTCAAACTGGCACCATCAAAGGCACCAGTGATCAAGTATGAGTAATCTTTGAAAATGCGTGGACGGTAGTTGCGGAGGTAGTACTGGACGTAAAAACCGGCGAAGACCCAGCTGAAGAGGACACAAGTCTGGCTCTGGTTGTAAGGGATGTAGCCAGCGTACTGAATAAACTGAGGCATGTTGATATCGGCAACGTCGAATCCGCGGATCTTGGGAACGAACTATGATGGATGTTAGTCATGTATCAAAAGGAAAACGCATGTTCCAGAGTGCCTACTTGGTAGAAGATGCGGTGGACGATCACAGCACCGGCACCGATGGCAATACCAATGGGTACCATCCAGTACTGGCCGCCCATCTTGTAAAGATAGGAAGCCAAGGCCCAGGAGGTTGCATTGGTGTTGTAGGCTTGCAGCGTGGCACCACTCCAGGAGTTGCTGCCATTAGATGAACTGAGGACCTCCTTGTTTTCTCTGACGATTGAAACCATCACAGCGTAGTTGATAAAGCCGCCCAGAATAGTGCCCCAGATTTGAGTCAGAAACATGACACGTGGGGGAATTTTCACTACATAAGTTAGAGCAAGTCTGGAACCTTAAAAAAGGGAAACTTACGATATTCACCCATCTTCAAATCATTGGACAGGTTGACCGCATTGGTAATGACGTTGTGTGACCAAGCAGCAAAATACATGTTGCCGACTGGACGTCCGGGAATCATAAGACCCGCCAACATCTTCGATAGGTTGTTTGTAGCAATACCGTTGCCATAGCGAGAGTACAGGATAGTGCTCTGAGGAAAATTAGCGCAGCTCAAATCCAAATTCCGGGACCACTCACAAAGGGCGCCACAATAATTCCAACAATCAAGGAGACAACATATGCCCACGCCGGGAGACCAATGTTCTCTTTGAGGACCACAATAAGACCCAGGATAAAACTGATGACAAGAACTCCGATATACCACCACCACGGCGCTTCTGTGTAGTGTTTAGCCATGTGCTCGTGATGGCGGTCGTCGTAACGACCTTCCCGGGCTTTTTTAAATGTTGCGACAATATCCTTGCCCCAGAAGAGGAAACAATGAACGATGAGAGCACCAATCTAGAAGATGGAAGACAGTCAGCTTGTGAATTGAGCATGAACGTCAAGTGACTTGGTACTTACCGCAGCATTGGCCATAAACATGGCGAACGCGAAAGTTCCGGTCAGTTTGGGCAGACCATAATTGAGCAGTTGCGCTTCATCCAGGACACCATCGACAAATACGTCAGCAACAGGGTACGCAGTTCCATTGCTCATGAGAAGCTTCGTTGACATGAATGGGAGTGACCTTGAGCCCCAACCATTTCCGTAGTAGATTCCAATCATGGCAATAAAGCACGCAACGAAGCCGGCAGCCTGGTGAGCTTGAAGCGTGAGAGGAAGAGCGGTTTGGAAGGAGGTGATCTGACACGGTTAATTTTCTTGCTATCTTGGAAGGGAGAGGAGATCTCACATATTGCCAGTCGAAAGAGAAGGAGAAGAGACCCAGACCCTCATTGTTAGAGGCTCCACCGAAGATGCTAGTAAGGACAGCAGCCTTATTACCAGTTGCCTTCATAGCAGCCAGACACTACAACACCAGACATTAGTAAGTCAGTTCAGAAGAATCGCGAGACCAGCACAATTCTTAATCACATACCGGAATAGAGACAGAGTTGAGCCAGACAAAAATGTAGGCCGGGAAGATTTCATAGAGAGTCATTCCAGTAAAAGCATACCAGAAGTATCTCAATGGCTTCGAATTTTTGATCTCCTGCCAATGAAGTCCTTGGAGTACTTTGACAGTAGGCAAGGTACTCCAGTAGACAGCGTCAACATGCCAGACCGCAATGGGACGCATGAGTCCACAAATTCCGTAGCCAAATAGGCCAATAGAGATAGTACTCAAGATGACAGTGGCAGGGCTCAGTGACATGTTGTAAAACAACTCCTGTGCTGCGAAAACCTCGGAACTTGCGGCGGCATTTGAAGCACTCGTAGCCGTGATAGAGCAAATCGCGTGCTCCTTCAATGTCCATGGCCCATTGTTGATGAATTTGAGAACGGTGATATACTTGGGAAGCTTTCCCTGGCCTCCCGATGCCCTCCATCGAGCCTCAAATTTATCTCCGCGGGGAAGGAACTTGGCCCAGGCTCGACCAACAAAGTAAGAAATGAGCACAATGAAAGTTCCCTGGATGGTAATCGAGGTGGGTTTGAACTATACATCAGTCCGTCAGTTGAGGTGCTACGGAATTGGGTGGATAGTGACATACCATGTAAATCTGGTACATAACCGCCTGGAAACATGCGAGACCCGAGGCTAAGATGAGACTTCGGAATGTCAAAGCTGGGTCACCATCATCCCGCATGGGGAGCAGGTGGTTCGCAGCATCAGCACCATCGACAATGATCACATCGTCGCTATTGCGATCATCCTCATCTCCAATCTCCCCAGACCCAAAGGAAGTAGTAGTGAGTTGGTGATCACCTTTGCTGGTGACGTTTATAGTAGTCTTCTCATCAAAGGCATCATGGCCTGAGACCGAAACCACACCCTCCACGGGCGAGTCGGAGCGGATTGCCGACATGGTGCACGTTCTCCGGCGGGATCGTACAATAAAATGAGCCTTACTGTAACATGGGCAACAAGCCGCCCCATCTTATATGCCTGCCATGCAGACCCTTAAAAGCCACGCCGAGTTCTGACCCTTATCGGGAA
Organism: Penicillium sp. 91 TS-2023; assembly: GCA_030710325.1. NCBI lineage: Eukaryota > Fungi > Ascomycota > Eurotiomycetes > Eurotiales > Aspergillaceae > Penicillium > Penicillium sp. 91 TS-2023. Next base: position 3,983,983 of record JARWGP010000021.1, on the reverse strand, counting down.
AGCTGGGCGTGATACCATCAAGCCGAGGATTGAGCCATATAGAGCGAGACTGACGTTTCTCACCTGCGGCAACGCAATCCAAGAAGTGAAATTAGCCAATACCCTCGGATGCACGGAAGTATGTTTTCCATTTTCGCTCTAGCAATCACACCTCACAATCTAATAAAAATTACTTGATACGCCTAAAGTCTTGGAAAAGTCTTGGAAATTGTCTGATATCTGGAACATCAGCTTTATCAGAGGTCATGAGTGCTGGGTTTTTGCCGCCTGGTAAGGAAAGACTTGGAACTCGCTCCCCCTCTTTCCGATATCATGCACAGGCTAAGACTAACTTAGTTAGCTGCTTAAGGGTAGAATGTTTTAAAGACATGTCATTGGCGTTGCTTATCACGCCATGCAGTGGCACTCAGCTGGTGGAGACAAAGATATTATCCGCGGCACAAGAAATTCTGCTGGACTCGAAGCACTATGTTACATGAAGGTTGGTGGGGAAGGAGAAAGGGAGAAGAGAACGATCCCATAATCATGGTACTAGCAGGAGAATTAGGAGGGTAAGAAGAATTAGAGCCAAGTCTGCCAATGAGCAGACCTGAACAGCTGTACGGGGTAGCATCAGCCACTTCTGCGAGGCCTGATAACAAGGGGGGCGATTAAAGGGGGCGGGTGAGAAGGACCGAATCAATATACGTTCTTTAGCCCGGATGAGGTTAAACTCAACCACTCATGAAATGCCGAGACAATTCATTAAACTCCAATGTCGCAATTTTCCTTAAGGCTAAAAGTGGCGAGCAGTTGCCTATTAGGTTCAAGTATTTTGAAAACAAAGAGTCCGGATTGTTCGCGTGTGGGAACGTGGATCTTAACTAGGAGGTCCAAGCGGAGGGACGTCCGACGGCTTTCCCGCGCCACCTATAGAATCGGCGATAATTCGCCAACTCAACCTTATCCCTGTCAGTTTAATAGGCTAGTAGCCCTACGTGATCCGGGGTTCGCCCCGTGCGATGTTCGGGTAATTGCGCCATATCACGAACCCCATTGCCCCGAACACAGATGAGATATGGGGCACGTGGAAGTAGTAGTACGTTGGCTATTTTTAAAGGAAAATCCATAGATCAATACTTTAACTTTCGCTTATCTATCAGCTGATACCCACGTGCGTCCATGACATGTACCCTAGTCATTTCGAACCCTATTCTAGTGCAATCACTCTAAAATCTTATTTTGTATGGTCTGGAGTATAGGAAGAGAATAGCAATTTGAGCCTGTATATACTTCTTCCCCAGGTAAAATGAGAAGTGTGTGCTGGATCCTACACATTCCAATGTTCTGTTAATTAGATATAGAGATGAGCAGGGATCTGGACATCGTATAATCGATGGGATGAATTTTGTGCAAGTGGATAAATCAAGCCATACATTCATAGCGAGTCAAATTGCAACTCGTCTACGTATAGACATAAAAGCAAAAAGCGCTTAGGTATATCCCCCCAGAAAGAACTGAACCGGAAAAGAAATATGTGCATGAACCAATAAACAGTGGACGGATTCGCTCAATAGCCGCCCGAATGTAATGCAAAACCACCAAAAGAACCGGATCACATCATCAAATAGTATCAAGCAGCCATCGTGAGTACATATCTATGTCCATTGTTAGTTCGAAGTTCCAGAATCAAGAGTACCATAAGCCTTACGAGGTGATACAGTCCATGCGCTCGGTCGTCAACTTGAGACTGACTGTTAACAGTTCACGGGCGACTCGCGGCTCCGCTTCCTGAAGGGCCTTCCATCTCATATCACTCAAACACCAAGCGACACACTCGTGCTCAGCCTTGACAGTGGCCGTGCGACGTGTATCGCTGAAGAATGGTAATTCGCCGCACGGCCTGCCGGCGACAACGAGCTCGAAGTAGCGGCCTTGAGGGAGGTCGTACTCACAGCGCAGCATACCGGCCTCAAGGAGATAGAAGGCACGCGGGACGTCGCCTTCGTGGTACAAGATAGTGCCTGCCGGGTAGACCTCGCGTGAGAAGTAGGCGCAGGCGGGGAACCAAAAGTCCTCGTTTTGATTGGAAAGGCCCTGGAAGGTTTGTAAGAGGAGGGGGAGGGGTTGGCGCATTGCAGACCAGGCAGGTGCAGCCATCATTGACATTGATGTTTCATGTTCGCGGATTGTGGTGGTCGCGACTCGTTGGAGGTATTGGCCGCGTGGGGAACCGACGATGGTGTCGGATAGGTTGGGGTGAGATGCTGATTGAACGGGAACGGGGACATCGAGGTGATTGGTGGTGTGTGAGGATTCCAGAGGTTTGCTGATTAGCGCTTCTTGGCGGCTGTAGAAAACTTTCAGGTAGTCGTTCTCGCAGAACTCCAGGGCGGAGTTGAGATCTTCGAAAATTGGGACACCGGTTTCGGGCTCAAAAAGGCCCACATTCTGAAGACTCTTGCCCACGTCGCCTTCTACGTTGAGACCGGATATGGTGGTTTGGACGTTTCGCTTGCGGAGGATGCGATTGATACGCGTAAATGCCTCAGCAGCTGAGAAATCCAATCCATAGACTCGAGAAAAGTCTAGAATCAGGAATCGGATGGGCTTCTTCCTGAATGCATCGTCCTGGATCAGGCCTCGCATGGTGTTCTCTACGTTGACAATTGTGCCAAAGAAGAGGTAGCCGCCGAGCTTCATAATGACAGTCTGCTGACCAGCCTCGTGTAGGAATTGCTGCTGGATCGGTGGTCGACGCACCGTCGATCCGGCCGTCTCTCCTGAAAATGTGGCTCGAATAGCGGATTTGCGAGAGGTCTGAACCACAAAGTTGACACAAGCCAGCATAATGCCGACCAGGATACCCATGACGAAGTCCCAGGCACCCATGGTAACAACAATGATAACTACCGTGAGGTACTCGAGCCGTGACAGCTTGCCCCAAGTGTCCACCAATGCTTCTTCAAGCAGTTCAATTCCCAGCAAGAAGATCAGGGCACCGACTACCATAACTGGAATGTACCCAATGATGACTGGGCCCACGACCATGATCCCTGCTGTTGCAGCCGCTAGCATCAGACCAGCTAAGCGGGATTCACCACCGCTAGCGATGAAAAGGAGACTGTTCGTATAGACCAGGTAGTTCTGAATACTACCCGCAAATCCTGAAACAGCGTTCGTCACACCGTGAGCCATGAGCTCTCGGTCCACATTGAGATTGTCTTCTCCCGTTGAAATTCCCAGTGCAGGAACGTTAATGGGCACGTGTAGAACACCGAAGAAAGTCAATGCGAACATGGCTGGAATGGTATCCGCAAAGGCGGTCCAGTTCACTGCAGAAAAGTCATAGAGACTGTAAAAGTGGTACCAGGGATTATTGGATGAGGGAGCATCAAAAGCCCATCCCTTCTGGTGAAGAGTGTCCATGGGCACTCTTGCAATGAGAACGATGATGTAAAACATTACAGCCACAGCAATGAAATAAGCCCCGACAAGGAAGTTTGACCGAATGAAGCGCTTCAAAACGAGAAGTCCAATCGCAAGGGATAACGGTATTATCCAAAGTGCAACGGTATCTGCATGGAAGAGTTTCTGCAGAGTTTCCAGCTTATACTCTAGAGATCCTGGTAAACGGGCAGAGACCTCCACTCCGGTTTGCAGAAGGAAATATCCAACACCACCAATGCAGCCAATAAGGATATGACGTGGGAAGAATCCAATAAGGGAACCCAGCCCAAACACGCCCATCAAAAAGAAAACCAGACCGGTCAGGACCGAGCTGACTGAAAATGCGAGAATAGTAGTCGCAATAACCGACTGCGGGTTGTCCTTGCCAATCCGATTCATGATGGCAAATGCCATCTGGTGGAAGAACGGGACTACTTCGATCATCTCACTGCCAATTCCTCCTTTGAAGATTGACCCGCCACTTGAGAATACCACCTGAGCGATAATGGTGCTGACATAGAACATGGAGATTCCGTCCGAGCCGAGATCTGCAAACAGCGGTTCTCCCAATGGGAATAAGATCATACCATAGGACAGAGCGTCCAGGATGTTGAGAAGAAGTCCCAGCAGAACGGCAGGAACCAGACTGGCTGGGTGCACGACTCCCTGCTCCCACATAGCGCGGCGATCCCAGGACTTGGGGCTCATTATCACCCGGGAGCACTTAGCCACTGTAGCGAGGCCCTTAGCAAGGACGGTGGCAGACCGGCTAGTGACACCACCTTGGCTTTCGACATCTTCAACTGCTCCGTAATTATGCGGGGATTTGGATCTTCTCTTTGTTAAAAGTGAGGTTCGTTCTGTGTCTCGCTCTGGCTCATCGTGAATGGTGGGTAAAGGTGGAAACGGTTCGATCTCTGAAGTAGGTCTGCCATGGTCTTCCGAGGGATTCGAATGAGGATGACGGATCATGTCTGTCAAGGCCGACGAAGCCAACGGTGGTTCTTCGTGGACAGCATCCGACTCTTCTATCACCTCTTCCACAGGCGGGTACGACGAACTGGCAGTATCATTCTGGGATAAAGTGGAAAAGCGACGTTCGCGGAAGAGATCCAAGCTAGGGGGCAAGCTGGTTCGAGTGCGCGAGGGCTCCTTATTTAAGGACAGACCGTAGGTCGCTAATTCTGCCGTTTGTTCGCGGAGGCCGTCCGATGCATAGTGAGCCGGGTCTGGAGTAACGTGAGTGGTCAGCCAAAAATGCCTCTTCCATCCTGTAACTCTTTTGACGACCCGTAACCAGCCAAGCAATAATTTCTTGAAATGGCGCGTACTTACCGTTTGCTGTATTAAAAGAGCGGTGGTAGAACGAGCGACTGGGAGCTCTCATGCTTGAGCCATTGTAGCTTGACGCCTCCATGCCGCCGGGAGAGCTACCCAGATTAGCGTGTTCCACCAGCGACTGCGATGGGATGGAAGCATCCAGGTCGCGGTCGAAACTCCAATTCGGATGTGACAGGACCGAGGCGCGCGAATCACGCCGGCCACGAGGTTGTAGTACGCCCATCAGCTTCCCCTTGGAGTTGATTGATGCCAATTGGACGAGTTGAATTTCGGGAGATTACCGGAACACTAGCGCATGCAACGCCGTTGGGAAAAAGCAACGGATGACGCAACAGAAGGCAACATCAGGGCATCACAAAATCTGGAAAGCGATGGATATAAGAGATGATTTGACTTTCCACCTTATCACGACATCTGAAAGGCAGAATTAAATTTTGGTAAGAAAGCAAGGTCAGTGACTAAAAAAACCAGGTTTCTTGTCTGGACCCAGTCTTATCGCTATAATCGGCGGGCTAAACCGTTTACGGGATTCCACCTTAGATAGTAATTGATAGGAATCAATGTGGCCAGTGAGAATCCAGTTAGATCATACATTAGTGTATTAGTGCAATTATACACCTCCGTTTTCCGAGCCAAGTAATAACGCTTAAAAGCCCCACGATCGGCACTTCTCGCAATCTAGACTGCGCTTTTCTGAGTTCATTCCCGAATGGCTTGCAGCTTACTCTGGTCTGTGCAGCGATCGAGCGTTTTAGTTATGCTTTAGTTCAATGTCCTGCGTGCTTCCCTTGCTATATTACGCAAATATATATGTCAAGCTTTACTCAATAGACTTTCAATTGGATCCCTTCATTATTGTATCGACTTGAGACTTTTCGGATTTTTGGCCCCCGCGACCGGCCCATGATCAGCCCGAGGGTACTTAGTACTTTGTTACTGCGACCCGAACCCGAGCAGCTCGGGCCACAACGTGTTTTACAGGCTACTTTTTTCGGGGTTAAACACTTTTATTCAAAACAAATTACATGGTCTCATGACCTAATTCATGGCATGGCTAATTGCATAAATCATTTAATATAGACCGTCGGGGGTATCTCAAAAGTACACAAAACTCCCACGTAGCACGCAATGCCTCAAATCAACTCAATCGCTCTAAGAATCCTTGTGCAATCAGTCGCTCAACATCTCCTTGTCGAACATAAAGCTGACTGTTCTTGGTCAAGTTGATCACACTGCATCAATTAGCATTTTCGACAAAGAAAAAAAAAAAGAGAAGAGAAGGATCTCACCCATATTCCGTCTGAATCTCCCCCGCATCCTTCAACACCCGTACATCAATAAACAAATCCTTGGGCGGCTCAAGGGTCCCCGTCAGATCAATGTCCGTCCATCGCCCTTTATACGCAGCTAACATGTCGCCATACTGACGGAAATACTCCTCTTCCTCGGGACTGAGCGAGCTATGTCCACCCACACCCGAAGGAAGTCCCCGGTCATCTGACCCTTCGCTAGGTTGCTGCTGCTCTAACGCATCAACGCCTGTCCAGCACAACTCCTCGAGTTTCTCGGTGCGCACGCGGTGGTACGCGAGGAGGCAGCGTTTATTACGGCGCATGCACAGGTGGTCGACTAGGAGGGTACAAGCGGTCGCTGGGTCCGCGGAGGGATTGAATGAGCCCTCGAATGGGTTTAAGAGGCGAGTTGTGTCGCGCTCTAGATCGCGCACTTCGCGGGTTACGGCGCGGACGATCTCGGTTTGGTAAGGCGGGAGATGGGCGAGGGATTGCGTGCGTTTTGCATGTTGGACCTGGTGGGGGTTAATTGAGGGTATACGAGGTAGGTAGGTTTGGATTCTGTGATCTTGCAGGGTAGCACATACCAATTTGTTGCCTAGTTCCCCGTACATCGTGGCGACATGATCTGGGTCGGGTTGGCCGTGCCCGACGCGCTCTTGAGGATCCATTGCGCGCCAAGAAATTAGTCAGGGTGGGGGGATCGGCACTAGGTGCAAGTATGGAGAGTAGAATCTTCGAGGGCCTAAAGGCCAAGCAATCTTTGAAGACAACTTGGATGATAGGGCAATTCTAAAAGTATTCATTGATAGTTTTGGTTTAATGCTTGAAGTTATTTTTTCCTTGAAGTAAGAGGTAAGTGCTGGACTATGTAAAGGCTTAATGCGTGTGACCCGAGGAACAGTCTACCAGAAAGAGTACGTGCATGTGCAAAATAATATAGTGAGCCTTGGATTCCATCATGAAATTAACAAAGAAAAGACTAGATATTCTCAGTACTGCATAGAAGCCCTCATCCGATTATATTCCGCCTGTGTGATCGGCTCATACTTAGCCGGCTCTTCACCCCTGCAGGATGGGATACACTCTATCACCGAGTCGGAATCCGGGGACAGAAAATACGGAATCGAAAACCGTCTCCTTGTCATTCTTTCTTGTCCTTCAAATCGATCTGCCAGGGGCGGCAGGGTAACCCGATGGCTAGTGGATCTCAAACGATCTGCATCTGTTAGTAGACAGCCCAGTAGGATAGACAGGACGGCACACAAACCATTACTCCATCTCTGCAAGAGATCGCCTACATTCATCACAATGGCATTCTTGACGGGAGTTGCAGGAACAAAGGTACCCGGGCGATGTACGTTCTCCACCTCTAGACCACCGCAGTCGTCCTGGAAGAGCATAGTGATCGAGCTCCAGTCTGTGTGTGCCGGACAGCGAGCCGCACGGTTATTCTCTAGAGCTGAGGCTGGCACAGGTGGGTAGTGGAGCAGACGGAGCTGGTTGTTCAGGCCGGAGTGCTTTTCAAGCAAATGGTTCTCGTCGAGGTCGAGGCCAATAGCTAGAGCCTGCAAGATTTCTCCGCCCATGCGGAAGCATTCCCTATAAAAGTGTGTCATGAAGGAGCGGAATTCTGGAAGACTTTCTTCGGGGATCCATTGGTTTGGTTGTGTGGGGTTGTTCTCGCTGCCGATGTCGTAGCTTTCCTGGTACTGGTTAGAGACCCGATTCCAGAGTAGATCCAATCGATTCAAGCAAGAGCAATAGAGCGCGATATCGAATTAGCACTTCTGCTATGAACAGACTTGCTCACCTTGATATCGGGAACTTCCCGCAACTCTTTCGCCCGCTCTTCGTCGTCATCGGCACTCGTCGCCTCCAGCCCTGACACTTTCTCAAGCCCCGGCCAAGAGTAACCCCGATGAATTGCCCATCCTTCTGGGTGAGGGGCTTTCAGCTTCTCCTCTTGAGGTAGGTCGAAGAAGAGCTGGGACCAGTGGAAGGCCTCGTCCAGAAGAGACTCGGGCAGCGAATGGTTGATGATATAGACAAACCCCACCTTCTGGCAAGCATCAACAATATCTCGGGCGACACGCAGACGACTAGGGCCGTCGGAGTTCCACTGGGCAAAATCCACGATCGGAATACTGTTCGTTGGGTCCATGGCTGTGGTCATTGCAGTAAGTTCGGTTCAGAATTATCTACGAAGTCAAGTGCAGGTGAGACAACGGGTTAGCGCAGCTGCATCCAATAGGAATGCTTCCAAGAATCCGACCGAAGTCATTCTTATAGATTTGAATAAAATCAGACGATTTTCCTCTCATTATCGAACCTACAGTGAAGGATTGGAAATTAAAGCTGCACGATACTTAGCGTCAAGCTCGGGCACAATTTCGGGCGAATTGGTTGCTGTGGCAGGGATCCCGGTGGAGAGATGGGCGCACTCCACTACATCATTCCCTCTTTCATCCTGAGCCCTGATCTGAAATTGTTCTCAGCACAAATATTAGAAGGAGTTTAATCCCACTCTCTGTATGTCCGAATCAATTGCAATATTGAACGTCTCTATGTTTGCTGGGCTTCGCTAACGCTAATCTTACTCCTTTGAGTAGTTTGTTGACATCCCGACCCTCGATAACGCTACTTCGAGACCTGAGACACTGAGAGCATTGGAGAAGCCCTTAAACACAATCAAACGCCCCTCAAACCTCCATTTACTCCGTCGCAGTCGAAAAAGATACTACAGCGGTATACTTGCCGCTTAGTCTACAAGAATGCGAGCATCTTGGTGGATCTGGGCCACATTCCTCCCCACGGCCGTCCTATCGATAGAAACAGCACCCTTCACCTCACCCGAAAATGCCGAGACCAGTAAACGAGCCTACGAAGTTCTTCAGATCCTAAAGCGCAACGATAACTGTCCTAGCGGATACAATGCCTGCACGAACGAAGGAAACTCCAACGCCTGCTGCATAAAGGGAACCACCTGCACCAAGGACTCCGCAGATAACATCGCCTGCTGCCCGACCGGTGCAAGCTGCACTGGCAGTCTAACGGCCACCGCGACCACAGCCGGCACCACAGAAACCGGGAGCAGCTTTGTATTCCCACAAGGAGCGACCGCGACAACTACGGAGTCCGGCTCGGAGACCGCGTCTACTGTCTCAGGCGCATACCCGTTCGTCTACGTGCCGACTAGCTTTGCTAATGCGAAGACGTGCTCTTCTTACTACTCGCAATGTCAGTCGGAGTATACGGGATGCACGCAGGCTCTCTTGGGCCGCTACGGAGTGACGGTGGGTGGATCCGGTGGGGGTGTGACGGTGGAGGCGGTCACCGCAACGTCGGAGGCTACGTCTATCTGCTCGAGTTTGAGCGCTAAGGCCTGTCATGGGTTGAGTCTTGGTTATTGTGCTTCGGTGGAGACGGCGACGGCGACGGATGCTAGTGGGAACGGGGCTTTGCCTGCCCGGACCTCGAGTCTAAATGATTTGGCACTAGGGCTAGTTATCGGAGTTGCTGGCATGTTCGTTTGATTTGATGTGATGTGATATGATTTTGTATGCATTTTTCTAGGAGAACTTCTTTCTTTATGCTTTGTATATTTTTGTGATGATTTATTACGCTTTTATGAACCCCGAGCGCTTGGGGATGTCCATAGCTAAGAGAAATCGATGACATGCACAGTTGCAATCCCAGCCGACGCGGAATTATGGGGCTTCAGGGCGATTGGGCCGTTGCTTGTTGGGCTGTTCATTAGTCGCACCGATAGTTTGCATAGTTACAGTGTATCGTCATTGCAGTTGGCTCCCAAATGTAGTGTTTATATGATCAGATCAATGTTGACTATAAGCTATACCTTAGCTATGTTTAGCTGCATGTTCCCTGTATTTGCACTTTTGCTGTTGAATTGACTCTACAACTGCAGAGTTTATCCGTAGTTGACAGCTCGATAGGGATCCGACCGCATGCTGATCGTTGCCACGCGGGGTTGGGATGAGAGGGGGATTACTGCATCTGCAATTTAAATTGGCCTGTCAGAATACAAGATTCAGAGACAATGAGCAAGAAAAAGAGAGAAAAGGGTTTTTTTTTAATCTGAAACCCAGCCTCCCACATTAGAAAGAAAAGTGCGGTAAAGATGTGGTTATTGGGCGATTTCCAAGCTTTAAATCGGGTGGTTGGGTATACGGAGGCTGGGAAGTACATAGCAACCACCACTTTTCCTCTTCCATTTCTCTTTGTTTCCTACACATTTTTTCTGCATTCCTTCTCCCGTTTGGAATCTTTCGCGAATCTATAGCTTGTTCCCCTCAAGGTGGTCTACCGTTGTAGATCGGCCAGGGTATACAAACTCGGTACTGGTTTCGAGTCATCGCAACCTGCATAACGACAAACAAACAAAAACCTCTCCGATAAATTCAAATCAGCAGCGTCTTCTAAACAGTTCGGACGGAAAGTCGCTCGTTCATCGCCATGCGATCCTCCACTCTGATCCCCGCGCTCTCCAGCCTATTCCTACTGAATTACGTCCCAACCGCCATCGCAACTCCTCTAGCCACAGCCCTACCATTGGACGCTTTACAGATTTTGGAGGGAAATGCGCTCGAAAAGCGATGCGAGAATCCCTGCGGCTCAGATAATTGGCTATGTTGTGGTTCTGGTGCAACATGCTATACAAACAGTGCCGATCAAGCAGCATGCAGTACAGCGGGCAGCGGATGGGAATACTACACTACAACTTATGTAGTCACGGAAGTCGACCGCTCCACCGTCGTCTCGGTCTGGAGCTCTCAGGTTACCGCTACTACAACAGCAGTTACGGCCACTGCAACATGCGACGCCGGGCTGGCCGAGTCAACGTGCGGATCGAATTGCTGCAGCGCAGACGAAGAATGCGTGGACGGCGAGTGTGTCGCTGAAAGCTCCTCTGCAGCAGTGACCGGTGACGCTACGCCTGCAGCTCGAGGAACGAGTAGCGGCTGGTCTACTGCAACGGCCACAGCAGCCGCTACCACGACAGAAGGATTCATTGCGCCTGTCAGCACAGATGGATCTGATTTGATCGGAGCCAAAGCAACCAGCAACGGAAGTGGACTGAGCGGCGGAGCAATTGCAGGCATTGTCATTGGTACGATTGCCGGTGTGATTCTACTTTTCCTGCTCCTTGCCTGCTTCTGCTTCAAAGAAGCTCTATACGGTCTACTCGCTGCGCTGGGTATGGGCAAACGTCGCAAGAAGCAGGAAACCATCATCGACGAACGCTACTCGCACCATTCGCATGGTAGTCGCCCACGCCCACAGGGTGGCCGAACATGGTTTGGATCCAAGCCTGCGGCTGCGACGAGCGAAATTAGTGAGAAGAAGTCTTCCTGGAGTGGCTGGGCCACAGTTGCCGTTATCCTTGGAGCTCTTGCGCTTTGCTTGGGATTGAGGCGACACAAGGATCGAGATCACGATGATGACAGGACTGAAAGCAGTTACCCGAGCTCATACTATTATTCCTACTACACCAGAAGTGAGTCTTTCCCCGACATTGGCTTCAATGTTTAATCCCTCATATACTAATTATTACCCTTTAGGTAGCGATAGCTCTGGTGGACGAACTCGAGACACACGACGATCTCGGAGATCACGTACACGATCACGACGCTAAAGGACTTGAATAGTCTTTTTCTCCGACTTATCTGATTTTTTGACCTACTGATGCATTTACGGCGCCGATTTGACCTATGATTCATGTACCATAATGACCTACTCTATGATTTTTTTTTTGCCTTGGCTTGGATGTGATGATATTATGCTCCTTTTTCATGTTTCATATGAGTTTTTCCCCCTTATGAGGGTTTGTTTTGAGATGTTTTGATGGCTGGTTCAATTGGGGATGCACATATGAGCTATGGGAGATGCCGAAAATATGAATGAGAATCGTTTTGACCCACTAGTGACAGATTCTTAAGTAAATTGGACAATGGATATAAGCCTGCATAATGACTACATTTTAGCTTTGACCTAAGGTCAGCTCTGGGGTTAATGGTTACACTAAGCAAGAAGCCGTGATTGGGGCTCGTCTTGCAGGCACAATGTGCTCTGTTCGTAAGCATAGCCCGGGTAATATGCTCCACGCACCAGTTCTGCAGTCGATCCCGAGGCAAATCAAATGCATCGAACAGATAAGAGCTTAGTGGGTATTACCATATCATTAATTTGCAGAGATATAGACAGAGGTTAAGGGGTGGACTTGAAAACTAGAATATCCGTGTGACAAGGGCACACAAACTAAGGGATCCGCGGTGGAACTCATTTCACTCCCCGCCTTCCGACCTTCTCTTTCTCCCTCGTCAGGCAGACTTCCGCCCCGGTTCTTGGTTCTTCCCCCCAACACCAATTCATCAATGACTCTCAACCTGAGTCCATTCTGCTGACCTTTTCTTTTCTTACTTCTACGTTTGTTTCCGAAATTCCCTGTCTACCCGGTTTTCCCCCAAGTCGCTCAGCAAGGAACCCTTCGGAGGATTACGAATTCCCCGAAACGTCTCATCATCGCTCGCCATGCTACAAGCGCAGAGCCAACACGTCTTCTCCCACCAGCATCAGTACCCACAGGCTGATCCCGCGTGGCTGCAGCACCAGCAGCAGCAACAACAACACCACCAGGCCCAGCCGCACCAGCAACACCAGCAGCAGCACGCCTCCTTGGTCGCTCAGCAGCATGCCCAGGTTCAGGCCGCTGCCGCTGCGGCGCAGCAACAACACTATGGTCGCTTAGCTATGAGCGGCAACGGCGCTGTCAACCCCGGTCAGAATGCCGGAGGACTCGGCAGCATGGGCGGAGAAAGTCTGGCCAATGCGGTCTCCGGCATGGACGGTACTATCAGCGATGAGAATCGCAAGGTCTTCATCTGGGTTGCAGAGCTTCTGGACCCAGCCCGCAGGGAGGCGGCGCTCATGGAACTGAGCAAGAAGAGGGAGCAGGTCCCTGAGCTAGCCCTCGTGATCTGGCATTCGTTCGGTATGATATTATCGCTATTGTGGGGGCGCTTCCGACCGGGACTAACTGTCGGCAACTTGCAGGTGTCATGACTGCCCTTCTTCAGGAAATCATTTCGGTCTATCCCCTTTTGAACCCTTCGCAGTTGACTGCCGCTGCATCAAATCGAGTCTGCAATGCGCTGGCGCTCTTGCAGTGTGTCGCATCCCACAATGAGACGCGCACTCTTTTCTTGAACGGTAAGCCATGACCACCGATCACCCTTCTCACGCCTTGCTAAATGCTCATGTGTGTCGCATAGCCCACATTCCTCTCTTCCTCTACCCCTTTCTCAACACGACCTCCAAATCTCGCCCGTTCGAGTACCTCCGTCTCACATCGCTCGGTGTCATCGGCGCCCTGGTGAAAAATGACTCATCTGATGTTATCAACTTCCTGCTTACTACCGAGATTATCCCTCTCTGCCTTCGTATCATGGAGACCGGATCGGAGTTGAGCAAGACCGTCGCCATCTTCATTGTTCAAAAAATTCTTCTTGATGACATTGGCTTGGCGTACATTTGTGCGACCTATGAGCGCTTCTACGCTGTTGGCACAGTCCTCAGCAACATGGTCGGTCAGCTGGTTGATCAGCAAACAGTGCGACTGCTCAAGCATGTCGTGCGCTGCTTCCTTCGGTGAGTACAATCCCTACACATAGATCGAGTGTTGAAACTAATACCAGACTCAGTTTGAGCGACAACAGCCGCGCCCGCGAGGCATTGCGACAATGTCTACCAGAACCTCTTCGCGACGCCACCTTCTCCTCCGTCCTGCGAGACGACGCAGCCACCAAGCGCTGCCTGGCTCAGCTCCTGATCAACCTCTCAGACAACGTGTCTGACGGAGCCTCGGCGGCCATGTAACATACAAAAACGCATTTCTTTCATCGCGGGACGTTTTTTCTTACAACCTTACGTTATGCATGGGACAGGTTTCTGGCGAGTATCGGTCACAAGGCGCAAAAGTTATGGGTAAAGCACAAGATAAACCAATTATCACCATGATGGGCCTTGGTGGTAGTGTGTTTTTGTTCCGGCTGCTTTCTCTTTCATTCTGTCTTTTTTTTTATCGCAGCATTTCATCTTGGGACAATTCTGGGATTCGGTGATTTTCGTGTCGATGGGAGGGGACTCATGTATTCCTATGTCCTTTTTTCTACTTTTTCTTTTGCCATTTTCTTTCTTTCTGCTTGCATCTTTGCTCTCTCCCATTTTTGTCTTCCCTTTATATTAGTTTTCCGTGGCGCTCACAATCGGGTGGCGTGGGTTTCTGGTTGGCGCTGTCGTTTTATGTGCATTATTACCCTCAATCCCTCTCCATTTTTGCTATGAGATAGACCCCTTGAGCCAGAGATACCACGATCCAGTCGTTGATTTGTTGCTCTGCTTGCTCTGCTTGCTCTGCTTGCTCTGCTTGCTCTGCTTGCTCTGCTTGCTCTGCTTGCTCTGCTTGCTCTGCTTGCTCTGCTTGCTCTGCTTGCTCTGCTTGCTCTGCTTGCTCTGCTTGCTCTGCTTGCTCTGCTTGCTCTGCTTGCTCTGCTTGCTCTGCTTGCTCTGCTTGCTCTGCTGGCTTATCTCTGTACATGTTCTCAAAAGAATGTACTTTTTGACTTGACTATTCTAGTAGACTGAGGTGCGCTTCTAATGTATATTGTCTAATCTGTGCTGTTGAATAAACTGTTTGGTCCTTGAAGTACACTGGTAGCATTGAAGTAGTACGTGACTGCCATGTAGAAGAAAATTGATGTGTCTACCTAGCTAGGCATGGGTTAGTCCTTCCTAATGTGAAGACTACCGGTTGACTGCTTTCACAGGTGGGCCTGGTTCATTGATATATGCATTGGGCTTCATCTTTTTAAAACTCGCAACTATTCTTTTACCCGAGGCCTTAAGGTCTTCATACAATTTAACCATAACCGCAAGAGCTTTTTATGCCCTGATACCAAGTCAATACAATGTGGCATTCAAGAACAATCATCTAACATTGACATTTCCGTCGTCTTTTCTGAAATTGACCCAACGCGACTTTCACGTGATCTACCCGTCCCGACGCGCCATTCACTGAGATCATCTCGCCTCTTGAACACGAAGAGAGTGAAAAAAAGGCGACACCTTCGTTTATCCTCCACATCCAGCCCAAACCGTCTGATTTTAATATCAATCTGACACGATCACGTACCTGTGTGACTGTGGCTACATCCTGACTCCCTGACCTACCCCTCGAAGCAACCTCCCCTACCAACACCCCGGCCTTGACCGGCCGTCCCGCCGCAATGGGATCGCGAAAGCGCAGCCGCTCCGATGCGATTGCTGCCCCTGTGCAGCAGCCCACAGAGGAACCGGGTCTGCTCCAGCAAATCCGCAGCAGCTGGGAATTCGCCAGTCTCATGCAATACATTGCCATCTTTGGCAAAATTATGAAGATTGACGAGGATTTCGAGATTGAGGTAAGTAGACGTGGGAATTCTACTTCTTGCCCTGTGCGCGTTTCGCATTTGATGGCGCATGGAAGGAATCGATGTTTCTGAGTGTTTGGCGCGCTTTTTTAATTGTTGGGCGGGGTGGCTGACACTTTATCATTATTTTCTGTTCGATATAGGATCTTGAAGATGAGTGCCTCAAGCCTGAGCATTCGCATAAACTGTTGGAGATTGGTCTATGCCTGTTGAAATGGGTCTCATCGCATCGCGGTCTTACGTATGTCAAGATGAATCGCCCTTCGCGGCTACGCCTGGGATGAAGTGGTGAGAGCTGACAATTTGAGATAGGTCCGACACCTTCGATGAATACACACGTCGACAGTACAATGCAAAGTGTCCGCACCTTCCTAATCCCTTCGGTTACGATGAGGAACCCCTGAAGTTCCTCCACTTTGATGTATTCACCAAGCTTCGTGTCCTTCACCAGCTGTCTGTGTGGACCTTCTGGAATGCCGATCGCATTCGGGATAAGATGCCGGAGAAGAAAGAGGGTGAACAGCTTCAATGGGTGAGTCAAGCGTTTAATTGGTATCAAAGCCCTTGCTAATATCCTTTAAGCGCATAGAAGAGTTCGGATTTGACCGCGAAGGCCGCTCCTACTATGTCCTGGATGATAATCGTCTGTACCGCCGCACTGATCCTCCTATCCCTGCGCAACAGCGCCCTAAGAAGAAGCCTAAGAGTCGTTCTTCGCGGACATCCCGAACCTCGCGACGTGTGTCCGCTCTCGCCGCGGAAGAAGAATCCGATAATGAAAGCAAGGGGGAAGCTACCAACGGCGCCTCATCTGGAGATGAGTACAAATGGGAGTGTATCGCTGTCACCCTGCCAGAATACCAAGAATTCCTGGAAACTATTCGGAAAAGCAAGGATGCAGATGAGAAGTATCTCCGCGATCAAATTGAGGAGCATGTTGTGCCCCTACTGGAGAAGACTGAGGAAGCGCAACAGCGCAAGCGCCAAAAACGCGAGAAGGAGCTGCTCAACATGCAGCTGCTTGCCGGAGCCAAGCGTTCCAGCCGACTTCAACAAAAGGACGAGCGCGAACGTGCCGAGAGAGAGGCCATTGAGGCTGCCCGGAAGCACGAGGCTGATCTGGCCGAGGCTCGTCGGGAGCAGGCCAAACAACAACAGCTCGAACAAGATCGCCAGTCGCGCATGATGACCCGCGAGCAGCGAACCAAGGATCGCGAGCAGAAGCGCATTTTGCACGAAGCAGAGCTTGAGCGGATCGCCGCGGAGCAAGAGAGATTGGAGCGCGGTGAGGGCAGAGTCTCTGCACGGAACTTGAAAGCCGAAATGGAGAAGTCTCAGAAGAATTTGACAGAATTGTCGCAAGACGACGAGTGGGTCTTCGACTGCTCCGGCTGTGGTGCGTATGGCGAGAACCTCGATGATGGTAGCCACAGCGTTGCCTGCGAGAAATGCAATGTATGGCAACACAGCAAATGTCTTGGAATTGCGCAGGAAGACGCTGAGAAGGAAGACTTTCACTTCGTCTGCGATGATTGCAAGCGAAAGGCGGAAGAGGCCAGTAGGCCCAAAATCCCCCCTCTTAAGTTCCGCGTTAGCTCTTCTGCGTCGCCTCAATCCACCCCTCCATCGAGCAAGAAACGAAAGGTGGAAGACGAGGATCTTGTCCCATCATCTCCTGTGAAGCAGACCCACGCTGCCTTGTCTAGTCTGCACAATGGCCCTCAGCCACCTACTACAAACCCTGCCCAACCCTCTCTCCCCCCTCTCATCTCCCAAGGCCAATTCTACGTTCCTTCCTCCCCTGAGCGTCGTCTGCATCCCACAAATCAAACCCCTCTGCCCTCCTCCAGCCCTCCTCGACCAACTTTCTCTCCGCCAAAGAATGGCCCCATTCACCCTTCTATGGTTGCACCCGGCCAGCATATGTTCAAGCCCATGCAGCCAGGTCCCCAGCTACCCCCTATTGGAGCTTTCCATACCGTGCGGCCTTCTTCCTCCCACTCTGGACGTACTCCCACTCAAAACCAACCGGCTATGTCACCTACCCAGGGCAACCACGAGGTTGGCCCCCTCGCTGGGTTCCCACCCGTAGCGCATGCGAATGGAGCCAGCAATTGGTCTTCATATGAAAGTTACTCGACTCCCCGCCCTCAGTCCGGCCATGGACTCCCACCCTCTATGCCTAGCCAATATCCCTCCTTTTCCGCCCGTGGGACCCCCAATGGCAACCACTCCTCTCCTCCGCACAGCTCTCACGGAATCGGCATGTCGGGAATCAGTCCTACGAAGCAATCCCCTCGCCCCGTAACCTCTGGTAGCGGTATGGCAGGCGCTCCGGTTCTACCTCCAATCCGCCGGCTGGAACCTAGCCCAAAACTCATGGGCCGCAGCTCGCCGGATGCTCCAATTCCCCCGCCGGTGAAGTGCATGACACCTGAGCAAGAAGAGCGTCGAGCCCGCGAGAATGCCTCGCTCTTTCACCCGGGT
Source organism: Penicillium sp. 91 TS-2023 (assembly GCA_030710325.1). Lineage (NCBI taxonomy): Eukaryota > Fungi > Ascomycota > Eurotiomycetes > Eurotiales > Aspergillaceae > Penicillium > Penicillium sp. 91 TS-2023. The sequence continues at coordinate 3,965,946 of JARWGP010000021.1, read as the reverse complement.
CCTGGCCACAGCGCTCTCATGTCCTCACCCTCCATGAATCGTATCCCCCCTCTTGGACCTGCAGCCACACAGCCAGAGCCTATGCCATCGCCCCAGCGAGGCGGTGATGCTTCACGGCAGTGAATCTATGAATAATGTCAAATGTGTCCTGTGAGTGGTCCATCCCATTTTTGGTGGACCTGGCTTTGATTAGATCAAGCCATCAAGAAACGTCACGGTTGAATTAAACATTGTGCAACTTTTGAAAATATCTACTTCCCTTGTTTTACTCCGACGCTCGATTTGACGTGTGGATCTATCCTTTGTGAGATGAGGAGCGAATGGTGACAATGCGAAGTCATTATCCCCAGCCCAGTCTCAATAGTTCAACAGTGGGTGAGGTCCGTATCCCCGATCGCGATCGATCTCGCGATCTCTAACCTGTTGCACACTAGTCTCATCTCATGTTGGTGGATCGATGGTTGGATGAGATGCAACTGATGGTCGATTGATATGCGATTGATATGGGGGTCAGTAGCCCTATGCTCTAAAACTTGTCTTTTTTCTTTTGTTATTTTGTCCAAGGTGTCTGGAGCCCATACGAGCTTTGATACCATGCAGGCACCAGTTTATTTTTTGTTCTTTACCTGTTACCATTTCCTTGATATGTGCATTAAGATGGTTGGGGATTGGGCGTTTTCAGAGGGCCTGGAGGCCGGACTTCACGATTGATTTATCTTCCTGGCCTGGGAGTGTATTGTAATAGAGAACTCAGATCGAGATCATGCCCAATTACTGTTACTGGATGTCCGCATACTTATCTAGGATAGAATCAATCAATCGTAGTTCTAGATGTCCATCTCCATAGCGTTTGAAGTAACACAGGGATGAAGTGTAGCACTATAGCGCCATTACAAATCAAGTTCATGATAATAATCCTTAACATTACGAAAGAAGAGACTCCAACAAGACCATTGTAACATAGAACGAAAGAAAAAACCACTGTAATTATTGCGAACACCGGAAGACCTGGACGGCTGCCGCTGCAAGCTGCAGCGACCGTCAAAACCCAACCACTTGCATCCACGCAAAAACCAACAGCGGCTCTCTACGGCTCCCAGCATATTGAGCAGTCACGCACGTAAACTCTCCACGGCTTCACGTCATATTTAGATTTTACAATAGCGCAAACCCCCCCCCCCCCCAAGCTAGTAAAGTACAAATCCAGAATTAACCAGCTAACCTGCCCGGGAAGATATTGATCCCGATCTGAGGGTACGTGTATCACCCAGTACAGCAGTTCACGCAATGCATACTCGAGTTGGAAAAGGTTGCGCATCTCCTGGCTCAGGTAGTAATTGGGTAGTAAGTAGATGTAGGGTCCTGTAGATCCAATCACGTGAACAAATCATCTGCGGGCCGAACCAAAAAAGAAAAAAAAACCCCCAAAGTACCAAGATCGATTCACACGCTAAAATGGACCCGGATCCACTTTCGTACAAGCTATGACACTAGCTAGACGCGCGCGATCTACATGGCCCGTGTGATTCGTTCCCCCCTAAATCAAAACTCAAAGCTCTCTCCACGAGGATTTCGCCGAGTGCTTAACCACGTGATTGATGTATCACCTCTGACGGAGATGATTGATAATCAAAAAGTCAGAAATGCCGCGTAACAATCTCCGTGTTTGACAATACTGTAGATCCCATAAACCTTACCTCTCGCCACATTCATTCCAGATTATGTATCAATCCTATGACCATTGAATTCTAGCCCTCCAATTCGTTCGGGTGTAGATTTTTTTCGGATATAGATTCGTTCGGATATAGAGGATCCTGCCGCCGTAATAGCGTTCGCTATCCCCAAGTTATAAACTTTGCGGAGGCTCTAGCCTCCTGATATCCAGGGTTGGAAAACCATATCCTTCAGATAGTTTTGACCGCATACGTCTACCATTTCCATCTTTGAATAGGTACGAACAAGCCCGGGAAGATGGCAGATCTTCGAATCACCATCGTGGCGAGGCTAGTAAGCTAGTAGTTAGTTCATCCTTAGCTCAGTTGTTCCCTCTCCCGCACCAATAATGTAACACTAGTAAACGTAAAAAAGAAAAAAGAAACCCCGGTGTTCCACCCCTAAATGGAAAGTATATCCTTACAGGAATGAGGATCTACGATAGAGTAAGTAAGTTCTCGGTTGTTTCGGTAAAATCGCCGTGATATGTCTCCCGCGTGCGCTGGTCCATTTCCGGTAAAGGGTCCGGTAAAGGGGGATGACCGGGGAAGGCATTCCGCGGTTCCTGTAGTGGGGAAATTGATCAAGGTGCAGAGTACTTGACTAGATGCAGTATCATTATACGAGTAGGGAGTGCCGTGATTGGGCAGGGATTGCCCTGGTGGCTATCACATTACTGAAAGTGAGTGAGGCGAACTGGTGACGGTGGTCTAGGCTTCTCCCGTCCCGTACATAGTGTCGGCGTCGGAGTTAATCACTTAGCAGTGAAGTCTATAAAGGAAAGAACAAGTGAAAAGTAAAAAACAGTCGTTAAAGTGTATTTGCTTTTCTAGAACTTATGGCCTAATAGAGTAGGAGTTAAAATCCGGGAGGAACTTAGATATGCGCCCGCGAATGAATAGTCGGCGGGTAGCGAACTGGTAGAGTCTAATACGAGTTAAACCTACAGGTCTATATCCGGTTAGCGTTGCGCATCCTAGTAAATTCAAAAATAACCCACGGAGAAGCGGTCTTCCAATTCCGCTTTCTCCTGTAGGTACGGCGTGAACATACTCGAGTGACTTACTTAGGTACGGAGACTATAGGACAAGTTGATCTATTTTCCACTGAGAAAAGCAACGAGCCCCTTTTTACAGTTATTTTTATGATGGACTAGTGGAATCCTTCCCGAGATGAAACAATACTACTCTACGGAGCGCACCAGAATTATAGCACTAGCACTAGCACACGGGACGGGCATCGGGATCGTGAAATGAGTATGCCCCGTAAACGCCGTCTATCACAGTAGAGTTTTTTTGGACCGTTTAAACAGGCGATCAGGATCATAGCTCTGAGCACCGGCACAAGATCCACTCATGTACCTCATCTCCCTGTAAAGCGGAGCCGAAGTCCGTCCGTCCACTCACTGAGATAGAAAGGGTGGGGTAGGGGAAAGAACGGCGCGATTGTATGATGTGCACTTCCCGCCCAGAACCAGACTTTGAATTAGCTTTGACTTCTGGAGACGCGTGGTCCGCGATTTTGTGACCTCACCACGGATCACCCGAATACTCTTGCCCAGATACCCGCGAGCTCCCGGCCAATTGTCAGCTATTCCAGCTACCGTTATGGGACCTACCAAGGTACGCGCGTTTACGAAGGGCTGTTACCTAGCTGGATTGTTTTACATTATATTTCTATACGTATTTTAATGCTTTCAAGCGATATGGCAGTATTATGCTATGACAAATGTATGGAGAAAATAGCCGTGGGGAAGTGTGGATGGTTGGCGGCAAGTATTTGTCAATCCTTAACGGATGGGGCGAACGATTGGCCTCTCCCCAGAGACTAGGCAGCACGGACAATTACATTCATTTTTTTTTTTATCATTCTCATTTTTCTTATTCGCTAGAGGGGATAATTATCATCTGCATTTTATCTTGGGGGCGACATCCCACCAGAAGGTTAAAATATGCATCGCAGTCCGTTCCTTTAAGGCTTAGGGCCAGGTGTGATGAATATTTTCACAACTTGACATTATCAGCTACATTTACTATGTAGAGAAAGAGGGAGAGTGTAACCATTTCGGATACGCCATTCTCATGAATTCGAATGATCATCAAATTGGTAGACGGGTAAGGAGATTGATGAGAGCCCAAGTTTGCAACTAAGATCATAGTGGATCGTAATCTACTGTACAGCTCGGCTGAGTTCGGCGGCCGACGGGGCCCACGGGAGAGCCTAATCTAAAACAAAACGAGAATATAGGGCTATGAAACGGAATTTCTATCTCAGCCAGACGTGATGTATCTGGACCAGGAAGAAATCTGGCTCTTGCCTCTTCTTCCCTCCCTTTTCACCATTTTTCACTATTTTCCCCTGTTTTATCTCTCCATGTGATGACCCGCACACTTGGAGATATAGTCCAAACTCAAAAACTGGCATGTTATGGTTCGGAAGCTTCAACCTAAAAGTCGATTGCCCCTTAGCACGGGGTGTCCGATGTACAGAAATCGGTGGAGCCGACAAGGCCGATTCGTTTACACATGATCAGATTCATATGCGAAGCTACCATTTTAGTCAAAAAAAGAGCCACAATTGATAGGCAATGACCGGGGCTCTGTGCCGCTATGACGAACACATTTACCCCCGGTCACTTCCCCTCTTCCTAGGGCTTAATCCCTGGGCCCGCATCTTAAATCCCGCACATTTGAGATTTCCCGATGGTCCCCGTAGAGCCCGTACGGAGATTGTCCTTGGCGATGTGGACCAGAAGGAGTTACCCCCCCTGGACTATTCCCACATTCCCACTTACGGACAAGTCACGACGCGATCCGGAGATCTAGATCCATCGCTTCTATTGCAGAGAGTAGAAGTAGACCACACGTGCGTGCTCTCCTCCTCCATTACTTAGCCCAAGCGAGACATGGATCATGAACACGAATGTCCAGAATCAGGGGCGTCTGAGGGAAGGGGTTGACACCCGGTACTTAGAAAAATAACAACAACCGATCACTGAAATAATGCTGCCCAAAAGGAAAGGATCTTCTCTGGAACCCTGTAACTCCGCCATGTGGATGTCATAGGCATGCAGCCATGATTTCAAGATGCATAAGCGTAGATGTGTTGGGATCGCGGTACTGGTCGCAACACTGGCGGTGTCCACAAATCACGTCGTTGCTCTACACAGGAAAATCAAGTGGACAGGAGATCAGAGCTCACAATTTGACGATCGACAGTCAGTGCCGGCATACCCACCTCGCCAAGGCAAGAACAAGCGAATCTCTCCGTAAAAAGTATGGCACAGGGCTGCAACGGCTTTTTCTAGACCAGAACAGGAAAGTGGATCGAGATGCACCGAAACACGGGCAATCAGATCACGCAGAAGGAAGATACGCGCTAACCGCTTTCTAGCTGCAGTTGCGGTGCAATGTGACAGGAAACGGGATTATACCGAGACCAATGACGAGGCTTGTCTGGTGTTGGGTGACAGCGCCAGTGTGATTCCCCGCCTGCGGCCGGATTTGTTTTAGGTATGGAGGATGTTGTTTGCTTTTCGCATTTTTCATTTTTGCATTTTGGTGTTAGGTTTTGGTGTTGTATTTTTTTTTCATTCTTTTCTTTTTTTTCATCCGGGATGTTGCAACTCGAGTCATGTCAAGTCGAAAGAAGAGGTACTCTCGGGCCTCTTGAGGCATTGAGAACCTTTAAGCCTCGATGAATACCGACATTGAAGCATATCTGCAAGGATTTAAAGTGATCCCCGAAGAGATTTCTTTGTGATCGGGGATCCCTCGTGGCAGCCATGGTTTGGAAGGTTCTCTAAGATTTCTCCTAAAGCGGTATACGCTCCCAGAATCTTCCCGGATGTAATAGGCTGGGCAACCGGGTCGCTACAGGGCATGCCATGGGTCAAGCATCTCATATCATGATGGGCCTGATCAATAACCCAAAGTGAACAATTGCCCGCTGATCGATGGCGAAACTCACTAACCAGTGATCCACGCACGAGCACGGCAAGATCGTCCACCCTAGGCGTAATTTTCATTTCCTCGCGCCGTTGGACTGCATAGTGACGACCACTGTTGCCCCGACTAGCGCCATCCATGGAAATAACAAACAGGCACGGCAGGGGTTCGTTGCCGACATGCCAGATGTGGAAAGATATCAAGGGTCATTGAGCTTCATCCAATTCTGAATTGCAGAGTTTCGGGCTACTCTTTCGTAGTCGATCTCCCGGAGACCTCAGTATGAAGCGATAAGAATAACTCTTGTGTTAAGTTGAAGCTCCTTGAAACACGATATCTTTAGAACCCCGCCGGATCTAGAAAAGAATAGACGCGAATGTTTGAGAGTGAGACATATATCGGCGATCGGAGGCTTTGTAGCCGATGTACCAGAACAAAGGAACAACATGGGCGAAAGTCAATTAGTGAGCCACCGATTTCTTCTTCGAGTCCTGGTGGAGTTCCAGAGTTACTGCAGAAGGGCTGAGAAGGCAACCAAAATGACAGAGGCTTGCAACAGGGCCATCCTTGTTGTCAATCACTTGCAACCTGTGGAGGAAAGAAAAGACTGCAGGGTTTGACAGGTTGAAGTATGGTTTAGAGGGCCCGAGCACGCGTCTGTTCCCCAGTAGCCCACTTTTTGTGATTTATTCACCAATTGAAAATCGTGGAGATTTGGAATTATGCATATCATGAGTTCTGGCTTGTCAGTAATCGAGTCTATAACGTGGCATGAACAGTGGCAAGGCAATGCGATCTACATCGTGCACTTCCATGTCTAATGATCCTGCGAGCGAGGCGGCAAAAGTGTTGCCATTTTATTCTCCATGACGAAAGGTCTTCTGCGTAAGATTAGAGACCCCCAACACTTAGGTGCTGGGAGTGTTTCCCCCGTTCGCTTTGGCCATGCAGTACTCAGGAAATCTAAGTTTGTCGGCCACATGGCAGACTGCGCCCCCACCCAGAATAGATCCTGTCCAAACCATTGGATACAGCATAGAGGACCCGACGCCCGACCAGCATGTGTCACAAAGAAACCCATGCACTTATCACCAAGAGGATATCGGGAGGAAACGTGGCCGAGGGGTTCCTGCGCAAAGTAGGAGTTCGGGGACCTGCAGGGGAACTCGGACTCCAGTTCGTATGAGCCGTGAAGATGTTCACCGCATTTCGAGGACGATACGGGGCGTAGTCTTGTGGACACTACCCCGGTCATTCGTCAGTATCAAAGAGAACGGTGTCGTCGAGCTAAGCTTGATCTGGCGGAGGCGTTGATGTTCCCTGCAAGCGCGGAGCCGCATAACATCCGATGTTATAGTTCGGGGAGACGGTGATTTTGCCTCCGGGGGTACCACTGACATGCATGTTGTGTGTTCTAATGGTTGTTGGGGAAATCCCGATATCTACCAACCTTGGTCTCCGAAGTCAGTTGACATATCGACTTAGGGCATGTCGATCCCCTGTGGCTTGGGTGGACCGCACGTGATGGAATGATTAGCGCGGGGAGAGAAGGCACGATAAAGTCGAATAGCCCAACGATCGAAGGGCGGGAGAAGTATCCTAGTCCAGATGGGGAGATATGATTGGTGAGAGTCATGACCGGGGAACGGATATCCTAAAGCGGGAGGAGCGCCAACGAATGAGGAGCAAGAGAGGAAGTTGGTGGACCCGTGTTGTACAGTAGTGATCACGGAATTTTCAGCCAGATCCTGGTACAGCCAATCAGAATTAAGTGGCGTAGATAGATTGGACGACGACTAGAAAGGGGTGATGAGCAGTAGGAAGCATAGGGCTATAGTTTCTTGAGCTGACAGCCCAGGCCCCACCTAAATGTCAGTACAAGCTCGTCGATCAGGACCCCGGCTACTCCGCCCCGAACCTAGGAACCACCACGCAGCCGAGATAGACGACGGGATGATCAATTACGGTGCCGGTATTGTCCCCCCTTCGACCAAACTGCCTTCTGATTCGCAGGGGTGCGATTTGTAATTACGAGATCTACGGCAGTCTTAATTGCCGATTTCCAACCCATGGTTAAAAATGTGATAGACGCTGCCTGGAACTTCCCCCACTCTGTGATCTGAGTTTCCTTAAACTCTACTCAGCTAATTATTCCCCCGGAGTCGGTGGACGGACTTTAGCAGCCCGGAAATAGGAGGATCATTATCATACGGGAGGTAAGAGTGGAGTCCGATCGGCCGTGCGCCCAGGGACTATAATCTCTAGCCCTATATATTTCATTCAGGAAAATAGGAAATTTTGACACCTGTTACATGTCTTGCAGGCACAATGTGGATCCCTATAGACACTAAGATAGTTGCATATCCACCTAGACAGTTCGGTCTTAACGGTTGAACGCCCCATTGTTCAATAGTTCACCGCGTTTAGGGAATCCATACCCATTTTGCCGTGGCCATTTCTGGATTTGGAGACTTGCATCATGTGGTGGTATGTCGGCGGTCGGGACAAGCAATCAGTGAGATCCGACATGTAACAAATCGATAATGGATATTGGACAAGATTTTGGCATTTATTCTCACCCTGGTCATTTTAAACCAGGCCATTACATCCCCGGGTAATAGGTGCTGTTGGTTCCTAGAGACCCATGGCTTCCCCCACCTGGTGTCCTATTTTGAAATAGAAGAGATTCCAGCGCTGAACCGTTAACCAATTTTTAGCCTTCAATCTCTCTTTTCTCACATCTTCATGTTCATCCATATTTGGCACAAAGAGAGTATAACCATAGCTCAGATAGGGTACGACAGCGCAAAGCCCCCCTCAAAATAAATACAAGAAAGAATGAAAGCACAAGCGAATCAAAATAGAAATAATATCCAAAAAGAACAGGGCAGACCAATGATCAGTAAGAGTGGGGAATACATTAAACTAAATTCAGCCAGTAATGGATATCATTGGTCGGCTTTCTGTCAAAAGGAAGATTAAATAAAGATTAAATAAAATTGAATAAAAATAAATCAGAAATTCGTAAAATCCCAAAACGACATAAAATACCGAATACTCAACCCCCTGTCACACTAAAACAAGAAAGAAATTAAAAATAATCCCAAAATGACCGACCTACTTCTGGTCCATATTGTTAGTTCCTAAGCTTCTGGAGTCAGTTTCAGCCTCTCAGGGAGCTTTCCGGGTAACTTACACTAAGTCCATACTCGCCCCTCCTACTGCCAGTTTCTTATTTATTCAAGAGACCCGCCCAGTGGAACTCATTCAAAGTGCACTCTATCCTTTCTTCTTTACCTTGACCCGATTGTTTGACTTAGTAAAGAACTTTTCAACTTCAATCCAGACTCCCGTCTCTGTCTCTGTTTGTCTCACCTGCGGTCTCTGCACTGTGTCGGAGTACGAACCTCAGTTCTCAGATGCAAGACTGTTTTCACATAGTAGGACAACATCAACGCAAGCTTCCTTCCTTCTTCTTCCTCTTCTTTTCTCTTTTTGGAAACGAAGCTCCCTAGAAAATCTTCTGCATTAGCTGTCTATCAAACTAGACGGACTATTCTACAGGTTCTCCTTCTATTCTCATTCTTCCCATTCTGGAACCTTGCCAAAGCAATATTCTATTTCTTACTGGCAACATGTCCGTTCCTCATATTCTGGAGTTGCCTCCTACTCCCCCCAGTGAGCATTCTATCGAGAGAAATCTTCAGGAGGGTTATCCTCCTGTTCCCGGCCATGGGGAATTTACAGAGTATACGGATGCTCAAGCCAACATGTTCCATGCCCAGCACCCCCAGATTGCCACCGTGGTAAGTTCCGCAGACCCAAACCCTTATATTTTATCTACTTGATTTGCAGATTCTGATATTAAACAGATGTATGCACCACCGTCAGGTTACTGGCATCCCTCAATGCCAACTTCACACCCGGTAAATTATCATCTTCATCTCTACTTAGCTGGGTCCATTCGACTGACAAAGGAATCCAGATGCTCCCTGGCCAGGGGATCAATACACCCCCTTCCACAAATGACGAAAACCCCGGTAGGCTGTCCGCTTCCCCAAGCCCAAGCTGGTCACCATCCCCAAAGCGCCGGGGTCAGACACCCCGGGCTAGGGCTACCCGCCCCCCTCGTGAGCGAGGACGCCACTCACGGAAGAACACCTCTGCCAGGACTGTAGAGGGAGGTGTACCCACTGATACACCAATGAGTGTCACGGCCGCACATATGGTGCACATTCCAATCCGTGATATGCACGCCTACGCCCACCGATCTGCTGAAGAGCGTCTTGGGGAAGCTGAGACAAAGAATAAGATCTCTCGGCCAATGAATGCCTTCATGATGTATCGGTCTGCCTATGCAGAGCGAGCAAAGGTGCTTATCAATCAAAGAAACTACCAGGTTGTCAACAGAGCCATAGCCGATAGCTGGGCAGTGGAGGTGGAGGAGGTCAAGAATCACTACCGGGACATGGCCAATATCGAAAAGGACAACCACCAACGCACATTCCCTGATTACAAGTTCAAGCCCAACAGGGGCCCGGCAGTCGCAGCGGTAGCAGCACCAGGCTCACCACCACCTAATGCTAATAGCTCTTTCGTGGACCATCCCAGCCCTGCATGGAGCAGCAGCGATCTTGATTATCCCAATCCCGTCCACGATCAGTCGGGCAGTTTCCCTCTTGATCCCATTTACAGCACCCGATCCAACACACCAATAAGCTATCAGGATCTGGGTGCTAATGGTTATTTGACTCCTTCCTGGCATGAATACATGGGATCTAGCTGTTCCACAATCCAGCCAAGTTCCTTACATGGTGGACTATCCCACACTGAGGACGTGCATTTCCACTGCTCCACCCCACCTGCTCAGGAAATTAAATATGGCATGTCCAATGGCCTCAACGGACTTCCTGGTGGTTCCCACCATGACCTGCTTCAACCTCAGACGGGCACACCTTTCTCCGGTCGCGTCGATCTAGACGGCAGTCTAGATCCCCAGATGCTCAGCTACGATGCTGAGCCTGGAGTTCAGATGAACCTAGCACCAGCGTATCCTGCAGTGCCAAACCCCTACCCAGTGTGGGAGGAGGATGCTACGGACCCGTACCTGGCCACGTCGGCTCCATCGTGCACATCGAGCCCGGCTCCATTCACCCATTTGATGTCGTCTTCTGTCCCTATTAGCATGCAGCGGAATCCTTCATGGGATCACCACCCTGACACCAATGAGATGGGTGACTCATGGGCTGTTGCGACTACCCCTCCTTCGTCAAACTTCTAAATTACTAGAAGGGTTTGCATGAAAACAAATGAGGCATGAAAAAAGAAAATGTAAAAAAAAAACCAGGGCGGAATTTCTTTCGGGGTAAAGTACGATGGGCTGATCCATAACTTAGCTCTTAATTCCTGGTTGAGCTGAGCAAGCAACGGATGGCCACGCCGATGGGGTTTGTGAAAGAAAATCCACGAGGAAAGCTTTTTGGGTTTGTCATTCGTGTGAAGGTCTTATTTATTTCTTTTGTTTCTCAGGCTCTCATTATCTATTTTTCTCTACTCGGACTTGATTTGCTTTGGGTTAGGCGGTTTGATATTGTGGGATTACTCTTGGAATTAATCTCAAAGGCCTGGGATTGGAAAGATTGATACTCACTGAAAGGTTGGGATGCTTGTTTGGCGTTTGTTGGCTCTAGTCTTAAATTTATACGCTTTAAATTCTCAAAGAACAGTTTTTGATCAACCATCTGCACGTATACATTTAGTTCTACTTTCAAAAATCGCCCTGTTTGAACGTTAAACGTCAAAATCGGGTTGTACACTTTACATGCAACTCGCCTTGAGCCCTAAGTCCGGCCAAACGCCCTCACCGCCCAGCGTTTGCCCACCGCCTCCATCATCCAAGCGCAATTGATCTCCATCGTCGACATTTCCATCTGCAGCACTGTCAGAGAGACAATAGTACCTACCGAGCCAATTCGATTGCAGCCTTGCAAGCTGTCCCAGAACCCCTCCTACAAACAGGCAGCCCCGCCTTCCTCCGACCCCCATCACCCCACTCGACCCCTCCCCCTCCAACGAACGCGAAGCTATACACAAGCTGCCAACCCCGCAAATCACGATGTCTGTCCCTCCGGAAGCCCTGCAGAAGGTGAGAAATTTATTTCCGGCATGGAGGCGCTTAGGAGAATCCAGACTGCACATGTCTACCTGAGCACCGGCTAACGAACGGACCGCCCACAGCTCCTGCAAGAGATCGAAACTCGCGCCATTGCCTCACAGCAGCAGATCAATGTTACCAAGGCACAGATTACCGTTAAGCAACGCGAAATTCGCATGCAGCAGTTGACAACCAAGGAGTTGTCGGAACTGCCCTCGGAGACACGAGTTTACGAAGGCGTTGGAAAGATGTGGGTCTCTTCCCTCGTTATCCTGGTAATAGAAGCTAACTTCTGTGTAACAGGTTTGTGAATGTCCCCATGAACACAGTCAACAAGCGCCTCACACGTGAGGGCTCCGAGTCTTCAGCGGAGATCACCAACTTGGAGAAGAAGCTGCACTACCACGAGACAACATTGAAGAACAGCCGTGAGAACTTTGATCAGATTCTTAAGTCTGGAGGACGGGCGTGAGATATTCGAGGAGATATAACATGATTTTATAAGTGGATTCCGGAAGTGATTTTGGATGGGTGTGATCTGGTTGGTATTTGAAGTCCTAGGGAGCAAGCACTGGGCTTTCTGGGCAGTGCCATCTACTTGCTTCAGCATCTGCCATGTCGATATAAATGTGCAAGATGATGGTATTGAATGCTCGAGAATGTTGCATTGATGAGGCTGGATTTATGGAAGAAAGTAAGGGTGCCGGTCCCTTGCTTTGATGGGCATGTATGTGTTTGATCCATGGGAACTACATGTTCAATTACCGGTCTTAGATACCCAGGAGTCTTTTTGCACCAATGATGATCTAGCATGAGCCCTTGGATAAAGGCTGTTATTTTCGTTGGCGCTTACTGATCTCCTTAAAATTAAAAGCTGATTATTGAAAGATGATCTTGTTATGTTCAACTGTAATCTTTGTGTTTTCGCGACCATAGAAATCCACGACCGGTTTTAGAGTCATGGCCCCCAAAGGGAGACCATGTACTAGGAAATAAAAAGATCATGACAGAAGAGGCTGCTGTTCGACGGGCCTAACGAAATGTAACGATTAAGATAGGCAGGAACAAAGGTAAAAAGATTAGAATGAGGATTGATGTAAAGAAGGGAGGGTATCGAGAAGAGCATAAAGAAGGGCAGGAGGATAGGCCTTAAGAATGGCCAAGAGCAGCAACCTGAGGGTAGCAGGAGACCAAACAACGAAGTCCAAGTTCTTTCCCTTAAGGGCCCTAACTAAGGTCCAAATACCATCCGGCCTCCACGTAGCCCAGTGGTTTCCAGCTCGCTATCTTTATCACTTGGGTTTGCGGGCCCCCACTTCAGGTACACGGGACCCATGGGAGCCATGGGGATACTGCGTAGTACGGCGAGCGTAACACCTGGCCACACCCAGTTAGTTTGGGGGGTTGCCGCGGTTAAGAGCTGGGCAGCGGACCTACTACAATGTATCGGCAAATTTTTTTGTCAAATCAAAATCAGTATATCTAATGGAATTGATTTTTTGTTGATTTTTGAAGTTGGGGTTGACATCGAGGGATCCCATATAGGGCTGAGTTGAGCCGGAGTGACATTATTCAGAGTATTTCGCTTCCCAAGAGCGTTTATTTCCTCGTTTTTTGATCGATTCTGGGATTTGAAAGCTCCTGGTTCGATTCTTGGCACGAGCTTTTCATTTTCATTTTTGAGGATGATTGAAAGAAGATGGTCGTGGTGGTCTGGTCTATCTCCTCATTGTTAAAACGGGATATTAACCTAATGCAATTCCCAACTGTCAAAATCTGTTACGAAACAGCATGTGCATGACCGTCTGGGACTAGTATTCTTTCTTCTTCGTGGGCATTTCCAGCTACATGAACCTAAACTTCCATGCAATCTCTCTCCATGAACTTGACCATCCCCACCCTTCTTGCAATGTCTACCTCTCGCTCCCACCCCAGTGACTTGACCAACCCCGTCGCTCCAATGCCTACCTCTCGCTCCCGCCGCAACGACTTGATCAACCGCATCTCTGTAAGGCCTATCGCTTGCTCCCGCCGCAGTGACTTGACCATTCCAATCTCTCTTCCAAAGCCTATCGCTTGTTCCCGCCAACCTCTTTGGATTCCACTTCGAACCTTTGAAACCCCCACTCATTTCTTGAAGAAACGCAAAATACAAATGCTCGAAGCCACGTTAGAGCCAGATTGGATGACCACTGTCGTCGTGGGAAAACCCCGAGCAAATCTGGGTGACCTTCCAATCGAGCTCCTCGAGATGGTAGCCAAGTATCTCTTGCCGTTGGACCTTCTCTGTCTCTCGTTATGCAACAAATGGCTCCATGATTCTTTCCCCGCAGCCCGATTCTACAACTTCGGATATGACGAAGCCATCTTCCTCGATTTCCTGCAACGACTAGCCAGGTCTGAGCCCCGCCAATACATCTGCATGAGCTGCCACCGTCTACACCGCGTTCAATCTGTTCAACTCCCAGGGCCCCTCTGCAAGCCACCAAGCTGTTACAACGCCCCAAGCCAACTCGTCCTCAAGGCCTGGAACAAAAAGGATCACTACCTCTTCCTCGACCAGCCTCTCCGCTTCATCCAGTTCCCATGCTACACGCACTACAAGTTTTACTTCGTTCACCTCCAGCTGGCAATGAATCGCTTCATGCATGGTCCTGGCTTCGGTATCCCCGTTGAAGCTCTCTTCTACACAGAGGTAGCAACCAGTCCTATCGCAACAAATGCAAGCACCATCCATCCCCAGCTCGAGGAGACCAAAATCACCGAGGAGGAAGTTCAACTCAATACCCAGACAACCCTCTTCTCAGTCGACGCCCGCATCTGCGCTGACCCACCAATCTTCTGCATGCGCACGCAACAACTAGCTGTTGTCTGTCGCGAGAAAGCTTGGAAACTTCTTCCAGACCCAGTCGGCGACTCGATTCAAATCTGCTGCCACATCAACACAGCCACGCCCGGCGACTTCTGGATTTGGAATACAGTCAGCGAGCTCGTGAGGCAGTACCAGGGCGGCGAGCGGGGAAAATACTTGACTGCACAGGGGCGTTGCCCACGGTGCAATACGGCGTGGAAGGCGCAGGTCCGAGAGATCGAGCCGACTGGTGTTTCTCTTGTCATTACCAGGTGGACGAATCTGGGCTCGGGAGTGGATCCGGAGGATGATTTGTGGAGATCGATGATTGAGTCAAAGCATTATTTGCCTTCTAAGATGAGGGTGGCTGATCCGCGGGTGCAATTTGAGGAAGATTCTGTCCGGGCGGGTTCGGGAAGTGCGTTGTCGGAGGCGGCGTTATTCTGGAGGAACTCGGAGCTCTTGCGGGGAAGGAAGTATCGGGAGTCGATGAGTGAGCTGGATGGACAGAGGTGGTTTATGAATCCTGCGGGAGAATATTTGCGTGGAGATTCTGAGGTCGAGGCTGAGGTTGTGCCCAAGGCTACTTCTCGTTGTGTTATCGATTGATCCCTTTATGTTATATTTGGGGGATCTCGTGACGTGGGTTTTGAAAGCTCTGAACTGCAGTGAATATCGTTATCTATCATCATTAGCTATCTTCTTATTTGAAAAGGATGGAATACCGCATTTCTCGAGTGTTGAACCTTATAGAAGAGACCGGGCGCCGATGTACGGACCTGTGTTAGTGATGGGAATACCGAATTACCTATAAGGTATGAATAACTATGGACAGTACTATCTACATAAGAATCCCTACGGGAGTCTACGAGCAAGATGTGAATTATACATGTTGATTCAGTCTGCTGCGTACAGGGGAAAAAAAGAAAAGCAATACCAGAATGATGAACTGGTGATACAACAATGTCCCGACATAAGAAATAATAATAACACCATTTGATAGAGTGTACAAAACACCTTCGCATGCTCGGCTTTCACAACCGACAAAATACAGGCATCGGAGAAGAACAAAAAACAGAATGTACGATGGTGGTATCACACTGTGAAAGGACCAAAATCCAAATGAGCAAGTTTGTACCAGGCAACACGATGATAAGAATATGACTCTGTGAAAAGACCAAAGACTGAAAGAGCAAGTTTGACAGTAAGGAAAGAAATGAGATGAAATTTACATGTCGAATACCCGCGATGCCCTTAGAGCTTCGTAAGACGCGGTCTCTTGGCAGGCGGCGCATTCAGATATTGGCGATTACCCTCACTATCGATCTTCCATCTGCCGTGGTTGTTAGGATTGGCTACAAAATTTGGTGCTGTCTCATTGATGAATGAGAAGACACGTTTGTTTGACACGGGCTCTGGAGATGGCTTAGGGGGTGGCGATGGTGTGACAGATGCAGGCGCAGCGAAGGACTGTTGTTGGTTGATCTGGGGTCCCATCGAAGGCATCATCTGGTAGAGATGCTGATATTGAGGTGGAACGTATCCATATGGTGGCATATTGTAGTTGAAGTTCATGGGATACATCGGCACGATGGCCATGTTTGACTGTGCATTGGGATCCGACCCGTATGGAGGGTATATTTGCTGGCTGTACATGGGCTGAGAATAGTAAGGTTGAGGGCAGTACAGCTGAGGATACGCTTGCTGCATGTTGAAGTTTTGTGCAGGTATCTCTCCTGGACCTCCCTGTGGCGGGACAATGGGGTTCAAGTCGACGACAGGAGTAGGGGGCACGTTGAACATCACAACTGGGCCCTCGACGACCTCGAGAGGGTCAGGAAGCAAGTTGGAAACCGCAGCATTTTCTGCCATGTTGGGAGTTACAGAACTGTTGCTGGTATTTGAAGATGGATTGTCCGAGAAGATGTTTTCATCTAGTGGAGAGAAGATGTGGTCATCCAGTGGAGGCGTTTCAGAGCCCGGGGAAAGCCCTAGTCGAGAATTGTTGACCAGCCAAGCAGGGTTGACGGTTTGAAGAGGGGGTTGGCATGAGTCAACATCATTCATAGCGTCAAACTCAGCTATAATATCATCCCAGCCATTTTTTGTGAAGGAGTTAACAATGACGTTTATATCCTTGTCATCAACTTGAGGCTTCTGGGCAAACTGATGCAGTGAGTGGATGTTATTGGCGGTCACAAGGTCGATTTCCTCAACCGGTGGGAAAGACATAGAGACAGGCTCTCCTGGCATGTTGGGGTTTGGGGAAATGCCCGAATGAGTGCACATGACGCTTGAAGTGAGAAAAGAAGGGGAGACTGGTAAGCAAATGAGAGCAAGTGAAGAAAGTTATACAGAGTATATTATGTGGGTGAATAGTGGATGAAGATGGGCGAAGGAGGAAAAGAAGGGGGAAAGAAGAGCGACGTTGGGGTTTCTGATGTAAGTATATCGTCCACCGTAGCTAACGTGCCATGGTTGATATTAGATTCACGGTCACCGTAGAATCGTTCTTCAATTTTCTATTTCAGGACTCAGTCGTAGTTGCCCCTACAAATTCCCAGCAGATTGCATGACGTCTGGCGGACGCTCCTGCCTCGCCAGCTTGTTCAGAACAAATGTCCGGAGCAGCCGCGATGGTGTATCCATCTCTGCCTTCCACGGCCTGCTTGTCCAAAGCAGATGCAGAAAGAACAAACCATGCAGAGGAACTGAAATTTGTAGTATGAGATCTGGTACGGCCCGATTAGGACATGATTAGCTTAAAATGGTAACTTTGGAAAAATGATCCTCGGGGATTCAACTCACAACAGAGACGCAAATAATTGAATTGTCCACTTTGGAGAAATGAGACCGTGCCATTTCAAGCTGATCAAGTCAGAGATACTTGTTTTATCCGAGTCCGGGACATTGTAGCGACTTAGATAGGGGTCAACAGCATCATCGGCAGATACACGAGGTGACCGCATTTGGACCAGAGCAATCCATTCTGAGAATGACCCGCAAGATTCTTGTTGCTCAACCTCGGGCATGTCTTTTGACACTAAGCCTGATAACGACGGTACCAAAATTCGGTCCAACCGATTTCGGACCGGGGCGCAATTGAACCACTGTGGATAATGATTCTCAATTGGTTTTGAATCTGAGTTTTATATCAGTAAATTTGATTCTCCTCGTGGTGAATACGGTGGGGCAAACCATTGTTCTGTTCTGGCGTGGATTCCAGATCGTAAAACAACCATGACATGGTTTGATTTAAGACGTTCTTGAATGACCATACAATCCGGTCAAAGCCTTTCTTTCCATGTAGCATTGATGGAAGCCGTAAGTTAACTTCAATCTCTGCTCAGGTGGTCAGTTTGAGTTTGTAGGACTCGGTAGCTCATACATACCGAATCTTTCCTTGCCGTGTTTCCGACCGCCACTTCGAATGGGTTTACCCGAAAGTCCAGTGCGTTCATAGAGCTCTTTCCCGGTTTCTATCTTGAGAAGGCCTGTCATAATATTACGTTAGTCATCTTGTCACCGCGGGTTGGCTTTAATATGCCTGGGGTCAGCACTGACCATCTCGCAAGGTAAACACGGTATCTGAGCCTGCGCGACCTTCTGATATCATGAGAATATTTCCTAGGGGAAGGTTAGATATTTTATTTTCGAACTGATGATAATAGTGTGCAGCCCTTTAAGAACATTTACAACATCACGGGTCATGCATACCAGACTTGATGTATGTATTGAAGAAGTCATGTTCGAGTAGGTCAGATGGGCACATGGAAACTCGAGCACATTGCGGGCTCCCCAGCTGGGCATCTAATGATACCTGATTCTTCTCATAGACATCTTTTGGCAGGATTACCTCGATCTGTATGTTCTCGTCAGCATCATGGCTTGAACATCTCAAGAGACACCCGATTTTTCAATGAATATTATAGAGAGTTTTACCGTATGCACAAAAGGGTGGTTGAGGATAGCAGAGAAAGGCGATTTTTTACTTGCGATCTGCTTCGGGTCGACTAACGCGGGGAGCTGCGCGATGGTGGTGAAGCATTTCTCGCGTCGTGACGCGTCATCAACAAAGTCAAGCATCTTGCAGGGCTCTCAATTGTCTAGAAACCGTAAACTGGGAGGGCTGTGGGGATAGAAGGGGGTGCTGTAGGTGATCGACAAAAATTCAAAAATTGATGTTCGATTAAGCTCGGGCTTATCGATAGCTCCAATGAGATCAAGATCATCTCGACTCCGACTTTTGGTCGGGGAGTACCCACGGGTCTACAGCTAATCGAAAGCCAGGCGACATACATGAGTGGTTCAGTAAGTTTAATTTATCATCATACCTACTTCCAAGATTCTTGGGATAGTTGTGCGAAACAGTCCTTTGTTTTGCATGCATGCACATGTGGTAGATCTAGTCCCCCATATGGATGTATAGCTCTATACGCCACCAATTGGAATTTGACATCAGGAAAACATCGGCATCTCGGTGGCCATTATGAATTCTGGCAATTTAAGGATGAAATACCTTACTGGTTGAGTAGGCAAGTTCAAAATAGGGCCTGTTATGTGATGCATAGTATGTGTGGTAGAGCAGAACATTAAAGGCCTTAATTGCCAATCGAAGTCAGACTGTAGAATTCAATAGGTCACTATAAGATCTACAGCAGATTGAATGGCCTAGTAGACGTGGCTTTTCTTTGTGGATTCTATTCCTGCATGGGTATAAATACTTCAGCAAACCAACAATCCATCTACCTCAAACCACGCTGTCTTCAACGGCCGGAGCAAATACCAAAACATTTAATCATCAGACTCTTCAGCAGAGATCAACTTGCCGTCTTCATCTCCTTCGTTATAAAAAAACCTTGAAAAAGTGGGAGCCGCAGATTTCCCTGCCTGAGGCACCAAGGTGCTTCCTCCGCCAGAAAGCAATCCCGGCCTAGACACCGAGCCGTCCGAACCCCCCACACGCCAGATAAAGCTTGTTGTGCTCTCCAAGCTCGAATCTCCTCTTGATATTGCCATTGATACACATGCGCCTGCACTAGGCAGTCGACCCCGACAGCAGCAATCGCAATCGCAACAGAAAAAATCAATAATGGCGCCCGGTCCGCGTCGAGACCTCCTCACCAAGGAACATTTCGCATTTGTCTTCGGCGGCGTCAAGACACAGAGCTACCATGACCCTGGCGCAAAGGGACCAGGATCTCACACGTGAGTGCTACGCGACTGGATATATGCGCACATTGAATGACGAAATCCCTCAAATCTTAGTATCCGCACGTTGGCATGGAATCCTGCCGGCCAGCTGATTGCGACTGGCTCTGCCGATAAGACGCTGCGCATTTGGAACCCCGAACGACCTGCTGCGCGATATTCGACTGAGCTTCGCGGCCATACCTCTGTCGTTGAGAAGGTGCTTTTCAACCCTGTCCGCGATGCGGAGTTGGCTAGTTGCTCTGCAGATGGCACAGTACGCTTCTGGGATGTTCGCTCGAAGACTTGCGTTAGCCGTTTAGATGTTGGCGGAGAAGCATTCACCCTCTCCTGGTCAGCCGATGGAAGTACCATGATTGTCGGAAGAAAGGTTAGAAATACTCTAATGCCCGTTTCAAGCTTCAAGCAGCTAACTCAAGCCTCAACAGGACGATACTTTAATCCCCATATCCGTTCAATCGACCTCTTCCCCCCACATTCTCTCCAACGGAACAGGCGTCTCCAATGGTCCTTCAACCGATCTCACCTCTAAGCCTGGTCCTTCAACATATACCGCCCTCCCCTCCCACCCTCAACCCGTCCAAACAAACGCAACAACATTCTCAAATCACATCGCCACCTCCGACTTCCCAGACCTCCACTTATTCCTCACAACCGGCGAAGGCCGTGTTAAAATCGTCTCATACCCTTCCTTCGAACCTATTCACACCCTTAACGCCCACACCTCCGCCTGTAATGCCATTTCTCTCGCCCCAACAGGTCGCTACTTGGCTGTGGGAGGTAGTGACGCTTTGATCTCGCTATGGGATACAACAGATTGGATCTGCCGCCGCACATTATCCAGCGATAATGGTGGTGCTATCCGTGGTGTAAGCTGGAGCTTTGATGGGCGATTTATTTGCGGCGCGTCGGATGAGCCTGATGCGACGTCGAGTGGATTGGAGATCTTCCATGCCGAGACTGGAGAGAGTGTTTATACTGTTCCGACTACTGGTACTAGGGCTGGAATTCCCGCTGTTGCATGGCATCCGTCTAGGTATTGGCTTGCTTACTCGACTACTCATGATGGGCCTGGTAGTGGAGGATCTGGGGGGTTGAAGATTGTTGGTGCAGCTGGTGGAGGCCTTTAACTGTGGATCCTTAGAAATATACCACGTTGTTCAATTCGGTATAACTGGAATCCAAAAGTAACTTGAATAACACTGAATTATTATTTGTCCTGAGTAAAGTTCAAGACTATTCTTCCAAGATTTCTAAACAAAAGTAGACAGATATGTCTGAAATTCGAATCGAAGAAGAGAAATATACATGGATTGGAGATTGAAGCTGTTCGTTCATCATAAGGTCATAACAAAAGGGGAACAAAAACGCCGAGGACCACTGGCTGTCCTGAACTTGGTATAGCCAGGGTCCCAAAGCCTACCTATCCCATACTCATGTCCAACACTGGCATAAGTCCCACAGGCTGAGTTCGCATTGAAGAGAGGAGATGGAAAGTGCCGTCGTCGGAACATTGTATATCGTTCTTAACGGTGACCAGCAATTGTGACATATTGCGAGTCTCGGCTCTGGAATGGTCGGTAGAGTTGTGTATAGTATGAAGCAGTCATCAGGACTTGACTGGTATATTCCAATCTGCTCACGAAGGGCGCCAGCTATCCCATCCAGCCGCACCTGCATTATTGTTCAAGATCTGTGCCCACTGGGCTTCACTCAGGGAGTTCATGTTCACGTTGAAGTCCACATTGCTCATGTCAGCATTTGGGGTGGGCAGGTCCCACGCAGGAGGGATGTCGAATGCACTGGCCTGTCCAGGCCTCGTGTTCATATCTGGGATCTGCGGGGATTCTGTGCTTGTCGGAGATATGTGGATGGCACCAGAGCTTTGACCTGAGTGAGTAGTTCCAGAATTATGTTGCTTCTTCTCGGGGGACGGATTGTCGGTCCCTGAAATCGAGTAGGAAGTGTTTGAAGATGAGTTTAGGGTTGAGGGTGTTGGGTGATCGGAGGGTGGATTCCTCTCCCCGAGGAAGTCTGGCGAGAAGTCCATGTCGACATCTATGATACTTCCTGGGACGCCCGCCTCGCCATTGATGACGGTATGTCGCATTGGGTTGGGGTAGTAGTGAGTTTGATCAAGACCTGCAGAATGGTTTGCATCGAGGTTTGCTGATTCTCTGTGCCGACTGGGAAGAGATGTAGCCATTCCAGCAGGGGGCCGATTGGAATTGCCGGTACTTGTAGGATTTTGCGGGGCCCCTGAGGGTATTTCATCTCGTTGCATGTCACGAATCTTATAGAGGGGCCCACACTCAACCGAATCACCACAAACCGTTTGCTACACGAACAAATTAGCTAAATTATCTCCAAGAAAGAAAATAACCCAGAGAATACCGACCATCGCTTGATGAGCATAAGCTGCACTAGATTTTGAGACCTGAGACTGAATTCCAGTGCCCTCAAGATCCACATCCAGCTGAATAAGGAAGGATTCCGTCAGAGGGTTCTTGGATTTCATGGCATTAAGCGCTCCAACAACGAATTGCAGTGAGGAATACACCGCTGAGTCGTCAGGTCGGGATTTGATGTACTGGACGAAAACCCTTGCTGAAATATAGAGACAGAAGGACATGAAGGGATTCAACTATAATCAGTTAGTTTAATTTCAGAGGGGAACATGGTCACTTTGGACATACAATGCTCAAATCAACGTGGCTGACCATCTTCATGATGCTAGAAATCTGGTTCGCTGCCACAAGACATCGGCGCTTGCTCTCGGTAATGATCTGATTAGGCATTCTGTTCTTTTCGGCTTTGAAGATCGCAGCTTGGTGAAGGCAAATTGTCGAGGTATGGATACTCATGTTGGCGAAGATGACATTCACATCATCCGTAGCAGACGGAAGTCGAAGGTGTTCGGGTAAAGAAAGTGCAATGTGAAGTAGAATGTTATCGTGGCTCCGATGTCTCTTCCAAAAGTCCCCATTGAGATCGTGATCGTTATCTGATGGCTGAGGCCGATGAATGTGCGTCAAATTCCTACCAAAGAGATTCGCTAAAACCACCACACAGGCAAATGGAGCCAATGTAGACACCCCCTCGCCGCCGATAATATCAGCTAGTCGAAGTGTGCGTTGTGGTTTGCTTTTCAAGAATGACTCTTCAGAGGCCGGGAGGTTTGTCATGATCTGCAACGTGTTAGCCACGCAATCGTGTAATGTTAACTTTGAGACAACCAACATCATGTTCATCGATGACCATGGGCCATCCAGTTCCAATACTTGCATATCGGTCAGTGCAAAAAGCCATCCAGAACACTCTCCTCCGCTCTTCACGTTCCGTCCAATCCTTGGGTGGAAGCATAGACTGTTTCACATCAATCCCTGAGCCGTCCAGGCGATTGAGACCCATCATAAGCGCCAGTCTCGTGGCTTTACCAACACTCAGCCATGCGCGCGGGAAGTAGATCATTCGAAATTCGTAGCTGCCAATGAGGATCCATGTTTGGCAATGCCCGAGGGTAATGATGGACTCTCCGAATCCTTTCATTTCGTCCGCCTCGGCATACTTGCGAGCCCTTTGGTAGAAATGGGTATGCAGGAAAAAGTACTTGTCCGTGACTGAGGCTGCATGGCACCACATCATGTAGCGCAGGCAAATGGGTGGTCGTAGATTAGGGCCGAGATTGAGGCTTGCGAAGTACCGAGGACGGTGAATGATAGGCATCATTGGGTATACTTTCTCAAAGAAGATGCTCTCCCTAAATAAATATTTAGCAACTTGAGCCAGATATTTTCATTCTACATTAAACTCACAGCTCATCAATCGCGTCTTGGGCCGGAAGAGGTTCCTCCAGTCCCAAACTGACCAGGTCCCATTGGGGGCCGCTCGGGATATTGTTGGATTCCGGAAAGAATAATTGACTCGCCTGAGACGTATCCAGTCCATTTACTGGTGGAGGAATTGTGTTGCTCATATCATTTCCAAGGCTTGTGAGATCCGGTAGGGCGAGACCGGGTTCATCCTGAAAGGATCCTGCGAATGTATGGTCTTGTGGTTGAGGGGGAGAAGTGCGCTGCGCGGTATCCGAATCCTGGCCTTTAAGCAGAGTTTCAACCTGGGCTGATCGAGTAAACTTGGTCAGCGGTTATCCCAGAAGCCTCTTAATGGCCGTAGCAAACGCGATGAATGGAGTCTCATACCTAGTCGGGCCTCCAGCTGCTTCACATACCCCCGCTTAGGTCCACTCTTCTTGCGCACTTCGTCGTAAGCGCACTCATGACCCAAGCGTGAGCATGTTCCACAGCTTGGCCGCTTCCCATCGCATCTCAATTTCCTGCGACGGCAGACCACGCAGGCGATGCGCTTGGGGCGTGGAACATAGCTGCTATCGCCCGTGGCGAAACTTTCTGGTGGCGCATCGTTTTCTAAGATGGAAGAGTCTGTTCGAGAGGATGTAGGCATCGAAGAGTACTGCGACGGCTCCTGTGAGAATTCGGAGGGCGAGAAATGGTCCATGGCTAGTCTAGAGGCCGGTTGGACCACGGGGTGTCGAAAATGCGTGAGTGGTGATTCCGACCGATAAGGAGATGGCTGACAGCCCACCGCTTATCACTGATGAGATCTTCAAAATGACACAAGGGTTGCGGGCATGGATGGTGCACTAGTCGGACACAAGTGGCTCATGATCCACAAGCTGTTGGTTATTGCGGGGATAAGCAGGAACAAAAAGTTCCTATGGATGACGGCGGCACTTTTGGCATTCAGGGCAAGATGAGCTTCTTTGGCCGCCCTAGGCTCCTTTATCAAGTTGTGACAACCCGAAACCCTTTTTTTAAAAAAAAAAATTCGATAGTCTTCGAGACAATACTATGGAGACGCAAATTTAATCTAGCTTTGTATTATCGCTCCTATGAAAAGTGTCGGTGGCCCTGGAGGTACGGGATCGGCGCTTGAGAGGTCCAAGTAACTTACGCACGACGGCGCTGCCTGGAAAGGCTTGGCAATCACGTTGGTCCATCCTGGAGCTCAACCTTCTCAACCTTGAAATGTAGGATGCTCATACTTCAAAGCTTATATGTTAATATTTTGTACTCTTTAAGCTTAAGCCAAACATAAGTTATATCTATTGATTTCCATTTTGTGCGAATGGCATTGAGCCACTATACTATACAACGACAGCATCCCCATACCCCAGGCTCCAACCATTGACGAATAAGCTATAGTGCACAGTGGGATGAACAAGACATGGTGAATGCGAAGAGAGAAAAATACAAGGCAAGATATCGTACAGCCATCCCGCATGCGATTGGGACGAGGTATAAAATGAAACAGAAAACATGTCTCGGAGAGGGATGCAGGATAAGGTAACTGCCGTGTCTACTAGTGAAAGGAGAAAAGGCCAAGGAGGGGACTTCTAGTTGTATCCACGACGACGTTGACCTTGGTTGCGAGGTCTTGCGTGAACAACTGCCTTGTTGATCTTCCACTTGGGGCGGGTCTTGTAGCCGGATTTGGTCTATAGGAAACGCATAGAGTCAGCTTATGGATCTTACGTGAATGATAAAGCAGTGAATAAGGTGTACATACCGGAATACCCCAAGGACTCTTCGGGTCAACGTTACCCTTGGACTTACCACGACCACCACCGTGAGGATGGTCCATGGCGTTCATGGCCAATCCACGAACAGTGGGACGAATGTTGAGCCAGCGCGAGCGACCGGCCTTACCCAAGCGAGTGTAATGATAGTTGGGGTTGCTGGCAACTCCAATGGTGGCACAGCAGTCCTTGTGGATGAGTCGAACCTCACCACTCGCGAGGCGGATGGTGATATGCTGGGCCAGACGCTCCTGCTTCATGCGCTCACGCATGGAGAGGGGCTTCTTTTCGGCTTCTGGCTGCTCGGCCTCGAGGTCCTGTTGTCGAGAATCGCTACCCTTAGCCACGACAGTAGCGTATGTTCCTGCACTGCGGCACAGCTGGCCACCCTTGCCAGCTCGCAATCCAACGTTGAAGATGAGGGTTCCCACGGGAATCATATGCAACGGCAGACAATTTCCACGCCATGCAGTTCGGGCAGCCAGCACACCAGGATCAACTGTACCACCCATGCTCTTCCAGAGATCCTCCGGAATACCAGACATGTAACTCTGCACGGTCTCACCAGCTCGCATGCCATCGGCGGCAAGGATATAGCTCAACTTCTTGGTTTCTTTGCTGCGAAGCAGCGCAATGTGGGCACTCCGACCGGGATCATATTCGATTCGCTCCACCAGATGAGGTCCAGCATCCATTCGCATGAAGTCGACTGTACGGATCCGACGCTTGGCACCACCTCCATGGTGACGGACAGTGACCTGACCAGAGTTGTTACGACCACCCTTGGCGTGGCCCTTCTTGGGAAAGGTCAATCGGTGGACTGGACGGCCCTTGAAAAGATGGTCATTGACCGGACGGCGCAAGTGTCGTACACCGGGCGTACGAGGAGTGTATGTGCGAAGAAGGACGCCGGCGGTATCGCGGGCCGGGGGCGGAGCAAACGAAGCACTAGGGTCAATTTCCGAGCTCGATAGGGCGTTTGAAGGGGTTTCGAGTTCATTGATGGTGGAAGCGAAACGACGAGCCGGTACGGAGGGCACGGAAGGTAAACACCTGAAGGGCAACCGAATGCCCCGGAGGGCAATTCGGGGTTGAAGCATCATTGAGAGAGAAATGGGCGCGGAATATGAGCAGGGTTGATAGCAAGAACAAGAGGAAGGAAAAGAAAAGATAGCCCGATGCTCGAATCCCAATCCTTCTCAGGGCTCTCGATCTCCGCTCTCTAACTCGCCGTATCTTTGCCAGAACAAAAAGTTCTTGGGGTTAGTACACGTGACTTTTGACACCGCCTCATGAAGACACCGCCACATTTCTCGGGAACAGATGTGGCTGGTCCCGTGACCAGATGCAGTGACATAATCAAAACTCAAACGCCCTTCCCCGTTGCCCCGCAACTAGGTTGTTTACCCACCGCGACTCACGTTTCGTCCGCGACGTGTATCCACTGTTACCAATACCGTCCCTGCCTCTCCTGTCCTGTCCCCTGCATTTTTCGATCGACTCTTCCACATCTGGTCCAGACAAATTACATTTTCCAATTCAGTGTTTAATTTGCAATTTCCTCATACCCAGCATACCCTATTTTATTGTATTCTCAGTGGGAAAACCCTGCAATATCAACCCGCGACCCTCGGAAAGTGGGGCGTCATTCAGGTTTGACCGGTTTTCCACGCTAGCACAATAGGGCCAAACATCGCTTGGCCTTCGACTTCTTCCTTTTCCCTCCATCATTCCAGTCCAAGATACCCTTCTACATCCCTCCCACCCACCATATTACACGGGTCGATCCTTAGGTACAGATTCCACTTGTGATCTGAATACCTCTACGCCCTTCAATTCCATCTTTTCGCGTGTTTTGTTGTGCTCGTGAACCAGAGTGCGACACGGATCCTCGCCACATCAAGATCGTGATTGTATGTGACGTGACCCGCGAATCATAACATCAACCCTACCCTAGTCCACTGTCCTTAGGAAAGTGCACCAGTGCAGTTCCCTTTGAACAGACTACATATTCACGCCTGGTACGTGCATCTCGACCTCGACCCTGTGGTATTTGGGTTCCCCACTGAGGTAATGTCCACCGGAATGCTGACCTGATTCGAACAGGACTAGGAGAAGCATCTTGCTCTCCCTTTGTATTTCTTTCCTCGCGCCCCCCTTCTCCTTCTTTCCCTCCTGAGTAGCACGATGGCACCGGTAAGCAATTCCAGCCCTTTGACAGCTTGTCTTTCAATGTTTGATGTGTCTTCATATCATCTGAGCATTGGGACGCGTGCAATCTCTTTGTCTCTTGGTCAGCTCTAACCTCCTACATAGGCCCGTAGCCTTCGCTCCCGAGGAACCATGAACGAGAACGATGAAAACGGACCCTCGACGCGTCTGACGCGGGCGAAGGCCGCCCTCGGCGATGGACCTGCCGACGCAGTCAAGAAACCAATGCAGCCCATCAAGCGTGCCCTGTCAACCACGAATGGACCCCCACGCCGTCGAGCCGCCCTGGGCGATGTCAGCAATGTCAACAAGACTGAAGGTGCTGAGGTCAAAGACGGCAAGAAGCCCGTGACGGTAAAGGCTAGCCTGTCTTCGAAGGCCACCACCCAGGCTGGCGCCATTCAGAAAGTCACTCGCAACAACTCAACACGGGCAGGTCCTCTCAAGCCCCGCAGCGACAACACCAAGAAATCTCCTAAGAAGCGCCCGAAGTTGATCAAGGAGGAGTCGTTGGAGGAGCCCCCTCTCAAAAGGCACCACACCATTACCGAATCTTTGATTCAGGCGCAGGAATGGGTCAAGGACGAGGTCGCTATTACAGAGAAACCCGAAGTTACTGTCAAGAGTGGCAAGGCTCAAGACGTGAAGCAGGAGTGGGATGACCTGGATATTGAAGACTTGGAAGACCCTTTGATGGTCGCCGAGTATGTTGTGGAGATTTTCGATCATCTGCAGCAGCTTGAGCTCTCGACCCTGCCCAACCACGAATACATTAATCACCAGCCCGATCTAGAGTGGAAGATGCGTGGCATCTTGGTCGACTGGTTGATTGAGGTCCACACTCGTTTCCGTCTACTTCCCGAGACCCTTTTCCTTGCTGTCAACATCATTGACCGCTTCCTGTCCGAAGAGCAAGTTGCTCTGGATCGTCTGCAGCTTGTTGGTGTCACCGCCATGTTCATTGCGTCCAAATATGAAGAGGTCCTGTCTCCCCATGTCGCCAACTTCAGCCATGTCGCCGATGAAACCTTTTCCGACAAGGAGATCCTGGATGCCGAACGTCACATCCTCCAAACCCTCAACTACAACATGAGCTACCCCAACCCCATGAACTTCCTGCGCCGCATCTCCAAGGCCGACAACTACGACATCCAGACCCGAACCCTCGGCAAGTACCTCATGGAAATCAGCCTTCTTGACCACCGATTCATGTGTTACCCCCAAAGTCAGATCGGTGCCGCCGCCATGTACCTTGCCCGCCTGATCTTGGAGCGTGGAGCCTGGGACGCCACTCTGGCCCACTACGCAGGATACACTGAGGAGGAGATCGACCCTGTCTTCCGCTTGATGATTGACTACCTCCACCGTCCTGTCTCTCACGAAGCTTTCTTCAAGAAGTACGCCAGCAAGAAGTTCATGAAGGGTATGTTGCATTCTGTTCTCCTGTTTTTCCCTTGTCACTTTGCTAATACATGATACAGCTTCCATCCTGACCCGCCAGTGGGCCAAGAAATACCACCACTTGTACGTCGACAGCTCGCTTTCGGAGCCGTACACCTACATCAAGGAGAGCGAACAGTAATGATGCCATTTACGATGTTATGCTAGCCCTGTGTCGCCCATGTCGTTCTCCTTTCATGACGATCCCAAGGCCAGCGGCTCGACCAGGGAAACTCGAATTCCTCCATATGTTGGCATTTCATTGTGCTGGTATCGAATACCTCTTTGCATATTCTTACGATGACTTGATTTGTGCGCTCTCGCATTTTGTTTCTGTGATGGGTTGGTGGTGTTCGGCGCTCAGTCCGGGGTTTTATTTGTGTTGGATTGGCTCTTCATTTCTTTTCACTGTGCATGGGGTGCCTGGTCTCTCGCCCCGATACCTTTTTTAACATTCTCATTCGCGTTTTTTGTGACTGGCGTCGGACCTTATTATTTGTCTTCGTTTCTTCAGATCGGAATTTTATCTCCTTACACCCGTGGATTTATCTTCTTTTGGGACGTTTTCCTACGACCTTGGGAAATATGCGTTACACTTTGTGCAGTCCTTGTTATTGTCAATATGGCATCGCAGATGGGGGGGAAAAAAGGCGCTGGCAAGGCCAAGTTTGTTATGGGTTCACTTGGGCCTGGAAGAGCTCCGGTGGGGAGTCCTCCATGGATACTGGATGGGTTGGGCAGCGGTAATGAGCGTCAAGGTCCTTCGGTTTAAGCATGGGTTTTTTTATCTTTTTGTTAGAATAGTTGATTTCTGCACTGGGTGCTTAGCGTGGTTACTGGATGCAATCCTGATCTTTCTATGAATCCTTTGTGCTATTTCTTAATCTCGGTGTATATAGGTGTTCCTTTCTTCAGTATCAGATGCACTAAATCACCTTCACCTGCAACTTCGTTGATTATTCTTTATCTTTCGCTAACCGAGGTTGGTTCGTTCCACCGCGGGAAGATGTCGGTCATCTAACTTAAAACCGCTCTTCATGAACACTAGGAGCTTGAATAACTCAACTCCTAGCTATTTCTTCAAGACACGCCTTGCCTTGGACCTGGCGTTCGACTTATTCCGCTGTAAGACACATCAGATATCTTATTTTCAAGCCTCTCGGACAGCGGCGGGGAACCGAAACCGCCTCTATCCACACCCCCTCGCTTTCCATACATCCATCAGACCAATACTCCCCATCTATTCATCTCAAATTTCTCCCCCTTGTATCTAGATCAGTCTCCACTATGCCTGACCGCTGTCCCTTCTGCAATATCGCCGCCACAAACCCACCGGCCCCCTTTACTGAGCCCCCATCCGATTCCGCAGCCGCGAATCCAATCTCCGATGCATCAGAGACAACGGCCCACATGATCCTGTCTACGGAACATGTAATGGCCTTTTTGGACATTATGCCTCTTACTGCGGGTCATGTTCTTGTGGCTCCGAGACGGCATTATGAGATGTTAGGGGATATGGGCGTCCAGGCTGGACAGGAGGTATGTATTCTTTTGTTTTTGTTGCTCCTTACCATTGTCTTGCACTACTTTTACTCGTATTGTGCTTTACATCTCTCTTTTTTGTTTTGGTCTTTATTGATTCCTTACATAGATGGGGAAATGGCTTCCTATCATCTCAAGGGTTGTGACGAAAACTATCTTCGGTGAGGATCCAGATCGACATTGGAATGTCGTACAGAATAACGGTATGTTGAATCGGTTTTTTTTTCGCGAATCCTTCTTTTAATTTTGAGAGTATTTTTGTCGAATATCGTGTTGTTTTCTATCTTTCCTGCAAGAAATGCGACGGAACGGGAAGAAGTCTCTAACTCTAGTCTAGGTGCTCGGGCTGCGCAAGTAGTGCCTCATGTCCACTTTCATATCATTCCCCGTCCTCAGACAGAGGGTGTCCACAAACCTGGATTTGCTATGTTTGGTCGTGGACAGCGCTCGGAACTTGATGACGATGAGGGTGAGGAATTATCCCGTGCCATGAGAGCTGAGTTGGTGCAGGAGATCAAACGCATCCACAGAGAAGAGGGTATCGATCTTTCAGCTGATCTCATCGATCGGGGTAAACTATGAGTGCTCTACTAGCATAAGATGCTGCCCAGGTGCTTTCCATCTCTTGGCGACCAGCTTTCATAATTTTAGGGTCCATGATGTATAGATAGACGTGCTGGCCAACTCCCTTTGGCCTGGTGATGTTTGACATCACGAGTTTTTCGATGTTGACTGTCTTTTCTCCGCTAGTCCGCGGTCCCCCTGGATTGGAATCTGTTGAAGTACTATACCGAGAGTATTAGCCTCTTGTTTATGAAGTAGCCATAGATGCATAAATACCTTTCGTCTGAATTCATTGACCTCGCTTGCCGTTTTGCCGGTGTTGTCGACCTTGGTTCTCCCCTGTGAGGTATCAGAGACTTCTCCTTCGGGAAGACGGCGATAGGTCATCAGTTGACGAGCCCCTATATTGCCGTAGATTAGTCTTTGTCACGTCCGTTTCCAGGAAAGGGTAGATCTATCACGTACAGTTGCCAAAAGACTGAACACAAACACTGACAACCTCCAGGTTTGGGTGCATTGGCACCTTCAAGTCATCACCTTCGATAGCTGTTGGCATCCACATGGCGAGGCGACCATTGATAACGAGGGTTCTAGACGCAAAATCGAGAATATCTTTCTGCATTGCTTCGAATCCGTAGGGCTTCTTAGGCGGAATATATCCAGCTCGGCTGTTGGAAAAGTCAGCACATCATGCTTAATAGCATCAGTGATAGATTTAGGGCTGGTGAGGGCATACTAATGAGCGGGAACACCATCGATCACGACTGGTTCAATAACCTTCCCGTTTCGAGTTCCCAGAACCCGAAGTCCTTCACGCACACCATATGGCGGGTCACAAATAATGCCGTCAAGAAGTTGACCGTTCCGCAAAGGCGTATTGGTTAGATCCGAAGTGAAAGCATCGACAAACTTGCTCATGGTACCATATTGCTTATAGTTTCGTAACAGAGCAATTTCACCATTCTTGCGTTCCTCGTCCTTTCCACGGAAACTGCGAGGATCAATATCCGAGCCCATAGTCAAAGCTCCGAAGTGCGCAGCAGCCACCAAAAAACTTCCTGTTCCAACAAAAGGATCATAGAAAACCTTTCCAGGCGCCGCGAGCGCGATATTCGCCGTCACAAGACTCAACTCCGCATCCATAGATGTAGTGGAAATATAGCTCCGTTTCTTCAGATCATAGTCGACAATAATACCCCGGCCACTTTTATCCAGGTAGCGTCCAAAGTAGATATTCAGTGGCTCGGGATTTTTTTCTCTTTCGGCACCGGGTATTCCACTAGGAGAAAGGTATCTCTCCATAATCAACCACTGGTTTTCCGGGTTCTTCAATTTGAGAGGACCGTGGAAGCCCAAGTATGAGAATGACTTGATGATCTCTACCCTTTTGGCTTGGCTGCGCTTTCCTACGTAGGCATCCAAATCGAAGCCAAATTGGACAGTTTCATATTGGGCCCAGAGATGTGGGGTCCGTTGCTTGACATCTGCGTGGACTTCTTCGTAATTGGTTCCATGACCCCACAGTTCATAGATGTCTTTAGCTAAGATGCAGCGCGCGATCAATGCCCGTGCAGCTGCTTCATCTGGGAGCTTGACGATGCAATATGGTGACTAGTGTGGTTCGTTAGCAGAGTCTCGGCGCAGGCATAACAGATAATCGCCAAAGAGATGTATGATTGTTTCGAAATTATAGAAGCTGCGTATCAATATATCGGAGGAGCTACATACTGCGTCCTCGTAGGAAATAATCTCGATATCGGCCCCGATGACTGTGGCCACGGCTTTCAATTCCGCGACGCGGAAGGATTCATGCCATTGGGCAAGCCGGATAAGGAATTCCATGGCAAAGGTTCTGGATCCCTGTCTCTTTTTAATTTGCGTTGTAGTTTCGTGGAACGTTGGTCACCAGAGCAAGGTGTGGTGGGGTGTGAACTGCGGGATTGAATTTTTTCGTTTCTCCGATTTGCCGATATATACTTAGCAGTAAGAATGCATAGTTTAGTCCAACTTCAACCCTAGAATATTTCTGGGCATCAACCAATACCCCATATTTCAAAAAGAAATTTAAGATGTGAATAGTAAATCAAACTAGACTAGATTTATCTTCCCCGGTTATCATAAACCCTCCAGGGCTGTGCCTAGGTGCTAGGTGGGACATCGAAATTCAAAATCATGAGAACTGACCAATTTATGAAGAAGAGCATCATTAAAAACACATTGAACAATCACCCCAGAATTCACAATGGTATTGGCTGACCAACCCGAGTGGGAATCTACCCAAATAATGATAGCGAAGCGAAATCAACCCAGCCGTGAGTCATACAACGAAAACCGAGACGCCAGTCAGAGAAGCTATTACCAAACTCCGACGCTATGCACCGACCACCTTAAACACATGTCGTGATTCATATCCCTCCACGGGAGTAATCTCTACTTTCTCATCTGCAGGAATCATGTGGTGCTGCAAGTTCCAGCCGGCTCGGCGGCAAAGCTCTGAAACCACCACATCACAGTCACCCAAAAGGTCGATATCGAAATCGGTGTGAGTAACAGGCTAGAAATAGATCAGTACAATGTTCGTCGCAGTGGGATATTCATGGGGAAAGCATACTGTGCGTGAGATGTAGATTTGCGGGACGTTACGCGGTAGAACTCCCGGCACTTCTGCAACGGGGGCTACCTTGAGCGAGGTTCCGATGACGATGACTAGATCCGCCAGTTCCCGATCATGGTGAACAAGGCGCTGACCAAACTCATCAGGGAGGCCCTCACCGAAGAAGGTGATGTCAGGCTGCAAAGATAAGGTTAGTAAAGCGAACATGGCGCACAGGCCCACTGTTGCGGACTTACCTTCATGACACCAGGAGTGGGGATCTCGTAGTCCTCTTCATCCGAGCTTTCCTCCTTGCGATCTTTCTGGTTGCCGTTCGAGCTTCGCTTACGCTTCAGGCCCTGTGGCTTCAGAGCCTCCTGTTCGATGCTCTGGATACACGCTTTGCATTCGGGGATTTTCCCATCCCTGATATCATCAAAGATCGCGTCGCCGGGGACCTTGAAATTGCACTTGACGCAGGTGGCATTGGCAAAGGATCCATGACATTGAACCATTTTTTCAGCAAGAACACCCGCGTTTGCCTCGATGTTATCGATGTTTTGCGTGTAGTTCGTCAGGAGTTTTCCATGGTCTTGCAGAAGCTTGATAAATCCATGCGTCGGGGAATACTTCTTCTCGGTAGGAAGGATGTCCTTCGCAATTGAGAAAAAGATGCTAGGATCTTCCCGGAAGATATTGATGTCAAATACTTCCTGGGGATCGCTCAAGCCTAGATGCGCCAGTTTTGAGTAGAGACCAGTATCCTTTGAACGGAAGTCAGGGATACCAAGGCTTGTTGAAATCTAGATATTCAACAGAAAGATTCTTTAGTATTTAGACTCAAAATGAATGAATGCATGTCGGGAATTGAACATACGCCGGCACCGGTCAGAACAATAATGTTCTTTGACTTTTGAAGCAGATTCACTGCGTCCTCAATAGTGTTGTACTGAGGAAGCTTTGGCCGCTTGGAGAACTCCCGAGAGATAGCGACCGCGAGAAGCGGGTGGTAGGCCTCATCTGGGGCATTCTCCAGAAACTCTGGCGGCCTGATACCGAAGGCTGTACAGAGCTTCTTCGCGGTGACTGTTTCAAGAACAATAGTCTCTTCTACAAAAGCAACTTTGCCGATATCATGCAGACGCTTGCGAAATGCAACAGCCTCTTCTAAAGTACAGCCACCGGGAACTATATGAGAGAAGCAATGTTAATATCTTCTTTGCAAGGTGGATTCCGGGTAGCGGGGATGTCCGGGGTAAGACGCGACACATCCACGCGAGAACGGAAAAACCTACCTTCATGCAACTGGTCGTCACGAAGAAACTGGATGGTTCTCCCGCAGTCAGAACCGGCGTCATCGCCATCTGAATCATCGGAGTCAGTTTCAAACTCGGAGGTGACCTCCAGGGCGACCGTCTCCTCATCGACCTGCTTCACGTCCACGGCATCCACATCGACCATGGGTGATTTTACCAGAGTCTCCCCGTTTGACGGTGGTACCAGGTCCATCCTGCAGGAGTTATATGACTACCTCGCCGACTTGTTTGCTCAAAGTCGACAAAAAATCGGCTTCTGCATGAGCGGAGACAACTTTATCCGGGCCGAGGCGGTTCAAGTGGCGAAGTTGAACTTTGGTAGAGAAGAACGGGCAAAGTAAAGGGTAAAGAGAAGTCTTTTATCCTTGATATCAACAAAGAGAAAGATAGTTGTGAGAAGCAAGTTCAAACTTCAAAGACAAAGACATAATTTATAGACATGCATGCATTAGATCATCATTTCACTTTTGTTTTATCTATCAAACATTCATGAATCAGCCATCTCGTGATCCTCATCGTCCGACTCGATGTCAATCTCTCCATCCCAGTCTTCACCCTCGCCCTCCGCCTCGCTGTCATCCATATCCTCTCCAACCTCTTGGTCAATTCCCTGAACAATTTCTAAGGCATGATCCCGAAGACGATCATCCTCGTAGTCCAGTTGATCGTAAAGCTTCAAGCTCTGTTTCAGCCACTCCCGGCTCGCGACCAGGGAAGCATGTCGCGGTGATTCAGATTCATCTTCTTTGATATCCTGGGGTGCCTGTTGCTTCTCTGCCAGCAGATGCAGACACCAACCGCCAAGGTACCATGCCTCCACACTCTGGTCGTCCTCTAGGATCAATCGCTCAAGGACTTCCAGAGCCTCAAACTCCAGCGTCACCTCCATGAGAAGTCGGGCAAGACTGATGCGCACTGGGAAGTCGGGCACTTTCGGGTCTTCGGGAGCCAGATCCTTCCACACGCCAATACTTTTCTTCAGCGCGGCCTGGGCTTCTTCAGTCCGCAATTGTGAAATCCGAATAGAGGCAAGAGTCTGAAGGATCTCCGGAGCCTCAGGTGTGGCAGTAAGGGCCTCTGTGATAAGCGACTCGCATCGAGCCTCTGCATCTTCCTCCCAGCTGCAAAGAACAAAAACAAAACGGGTTAGCAGTGCACTTAACACTTGGCAGTTGGTGAAGTAGGACTCACGAAAGATCAGTCATGTAAATCTCAGCAACGGCACAGAGTGCATTCGCCAGCTTAATCTTCTTCTCTTCAGCACTGGCAACATCCGCCGCACCAGTCTTTCCTTCCAGCGACTGCAAAGTCTGGCGCAGAGAGGAAACACCCATCTCAAACCACTGGACGCTGTCCACTCCACCCTGCTCACTCAATTGAGCAAGCCACATAAACTTCTCTGCACCCCCACCCTCGGATTCCGGTATCGAGCCAGTGGGGTCCAGCTCAACGGAGCGCAGGAAACATTGTCTAGCGGTATCGACATCTCCCAGCTCAACGTTGATCTCTCCCAGCAAGTTCAATGCGGGCAACTGCGCATTGCCGTTGCCATCTGTAAGTTCTAGCGCTTGCTGCGCACTTTCCAATGCTTCCTCGACGCGGCCCGTCTGTAGGAGGATCGTCGCTTGATCGAGTATTTCGGTAGGAGTTTGGGCCATTTTGTGTTTCGAGACTGAGCCACCAGGGCCGAGGACGGACTTTGCACGGGATTTGGAGGACTTTTTCTTTTGCGGTCTAGGTTTTCCCATGACAGATGTATTCAATAAATATGTATGAACAAAATCAATAAGTGGACAAGTGAGAAAATATGAGTTATTGGTAAATGCGGGACACGGAATCAAAAAAAAAAGTGAAGCTCTCAAATCCTAAAATTGGAGCTGTTTGACCGGTTTGCATGTGGGACGTTTCCTCCACTACATTATTTCGCGACAGTTATACGATACATATCCGCTAAGATACATTCTCTCTCACACGGTCTCTACATTTCCTTGTGATCGAGTTTAAGTGCTCGACCGCAAAATCTTCCACTTTTCTACCCTCACCCCGCTCTACTATCCTATTCGGTACCCCTCCAATCCGCAGGCGGATCGCAAAAATGGGTCGCGAAGATCAAGTCGAGGAGCGAGAGGTTCTGGACTCAATCTTTCCAGATGAGATCACAGGTGAGTTACTGACCTGCCATCCAGAACGATTCATGCATTAGGAGAGAAGAACCCTTGACTGATTTCAAATGCCCCGCCACCAGACATCTCCGAGAATGCATACAAAGTATCGATAACGCTCGATAACCCTGAATTTGACCCCGAAGAATCCGAGCAGCCTGTGATATACCTGGAAGTCTCTTATCCAGAAGAATACCCCGATGTCGCCCCACAACTGAACATTTCCTCTCCACCCAATGCCTCCAGGTACCCACGGCTAGATATCCAAGAGGACCGGGATCAACTACTCGAATCGCTCCAGGAGACCATTGAAGAAAATATGGGGATGGCGATGGTGTTTACACTCGTGAGCGCTCTGAAGGAAAGCGCCGAGGCTCTCATGTTGGAGCGCGCCAACGCCGTTCAGGTTGAGAAGGAGAAGGTCGCTGCCAAGTTGGAGGAGATAGAGAACGCCAAGTTCCGGGGAACACCGGTCAACCGCGAGACATTCTTGGAGTGGATGGCCAAGTTCCAAAAGGAGATTGCGGACGAGGAGCAGCGACAAAAAGAGGAGAAAGAGGCCGAGGACAAGAAGAAGAGGTCTGGGAAGGAAGAGAAGAAGCTTACTGGGCGACAATTGTGGGAGAGAGGATTGGCTGGCAAGGGCGACTATGATGAGGAAGAGGAGGATGCTATGCCTGCGATTGATAAGCTGAAGGTTACGGCTTAATTTAATGCATAAATATGTCGATATGAGCTGCTCGCTTCAAATGAAAATATTGCTTCAATACATCAGACAAGAATGGGGTATCATTTCGCGATATAATACAGAATCAAGTGGAAAATCCCAATGTAGGTGGAGAAACGAGCCCCAAGTACTAGCAGATAATCCGCCGAAAAGGAAAAAAGATGAGTATACAGGCATCATCATCCACTTGTAGGGCTTTTCCCCTCCGCCGCCTGTCTTTCTTTCTCTTCCTTTGCAGCCAGCTCGCGCTCATCAAGCACAACCTGCCACATACGCTCCGACATTTCACGATTATCGTGATCTGTCTGCTTGATTTTTTGACAAACGTCATCTAGGGACATTTTAACGCTTGCAGACCATAATGTTGGATCTCCAGCCTTAGTATTTGTGAGATGGTCCCAGGCGTCTTCGTCCTTGGCAAATAAGAGTTCCACCTGCAAACGTTCTCTCAATTCAATGCGATGCCAGCGCTTCTCTAGTTTCGACCGAATGACACCACTAAGATTCCTCGGCTGCGGCTTTTTGATGCGTAGGAAAGGCACTCCACGAGCATTGACCAGAACCGGCACTTGTCGCTTCCCGCTCACCTTAGTTTTGGGGCGCGAGAGAATTGATTCGGCATTCGGATGTCGTAGCCAAGTCTCTTCTTCATGACGAATGGACTTTTGCCTTTGGATCTGTCGTTCGGAGAGCGGTTTCGGAGGACTTGGGGGTTTCGATTGACTGATCTCCCTCTGTACGGCAGAAGATTTCTCCTTGATGGATTTTGCTTGTGCGAGGATTGTTGTGATCTGCTTTTCATCCTGCCTGTTTCCTTTCGAGGCCGAGTCAAGCAGGTCCAGAGCCTAGAAAGCCAGTAGCTTAGCAGAAAGAATGGTATAGTAGGTCGCCCAAGGGAAGCTTTGGAATAACCTACCTGATAGCCGGCTTTCAAGGCATTTGCTATCTGCGACGGGCTCTGGAGATCTTTATATCTGCGAAATCTCTGTCTGGCGAGAAATCTGGTCTCGCTCAGCCATGGTGCATTACTCGTCGAAGGAGAACATTGTCGGATAAGGGTTCGATAAAGTGCCAGACCTGGGGGAAGAGGTATGTTAGTTCAAATAACTGAGTAATATAGAACAAAATTTTGACTGACAAGCAAAGCGATGAACCCCAGAATGCTTTGGCACGACCACCTTATGCATTCCGTCCAAGCAAAGATGCGGGAGAAATTGCGGAAGCTCCGACATGTGATTTGAATAAAGTCGGCACGTGACCGTATTCCCCGGATTCCAGTAGATCTGGCGATGCAAAGAAGAAGAAAAAGAATGACATGGGATTAATATAAAAAAGAATTACTATGCGCTCATTGTACGCGATCCTTTGGCCCATCCAGCAACTCGTAAAAAGAGTGGACTTGAGGTAAGTTGCACCACAAATTACAATGCATGACAATAACTTCTTTATTCAACGTTTTAATTTCAAACAATTCGGTTCCTAGGACCGCTAGAAATATCCAGATACTGACAAATATGTAAAATATTCTAAAACCTGGCAGATGCAGGTGGTGTCGGACAATATCCTACGTATCATTCTAGGTAGCCAATAGTAACAACTGATCATGCTCGAGCAGACTATCAATATACTACAGATGGAACAGAATATTTTGAATGGAGTTTTACAAAAAACCGCGCCGATGCTATTATGCATAGACTATACACGCTCTAAGAGAATCATCATAGGGACATGGAAAAAGCTAATAAACCTCGAGAAAGATGACCGTGGGACTCCGGGTTCCTAGTGGACCTATGGGAATGCGGTTTAGAAAGTCGAGCCCTCTGGCGGCTGAGACAGCTTCTTATGCTGGGGCAGAGCCATGTATCTGAAGGCAAGTTAGCGGGGCATAACAACATAATATGAAGCAGAGAAGAGGACTAACCGGCGAAGGTCGATCAGAACGGTCTCCATGGTAAATTCGCGCTTCCACTGGGCAAGACAAGGGAGCTTTGTTGGGTCAACCTAAGGTATTCGGTCGTCTTAGCAATTGTGCCTCCATGCTTTTGGTACTTAGTCCCATCCTACCTTTCCACTACGCTGGTCGACACAGGGAACGTTGACTTGAGAGATAAATTGGATCGTAGGGGGCTTGTCGGGGTACTCGGGTCCGCAGTGGATATTAACGCTGTATATCCGGTTCTCATGGACGCTCTGATTCAGTCAAGCGTTAGCGATGGGAGGCACGCGACGGTGGGCAGAGTAGGTAGTGGGGTACACCAACGTGGGGAGGACCGAGAATTGTTCCATTCCAGTTGCTCATCATCATATCTTCGCCGTCCGCAAGACCGTAAGAGCATGCCTCTGTAATTGTTGAAAAGAAAATAAATTAGTGTTTGTCCTGCAAGGTTCCCGGAATCAATGGATATCCTACCTGCACCTTGACCTTTCTCTCCTTTCTCAAGCTCCTCAAGGAGCCTGAAGTTTCTGGGTACCGTGGCAGTCATGGTGGAAATGTTTTATTGAAAGAGACTGGACAGGAAAGAGGAACCGGAAGGGGAGAATTCGTGATGAATGAAGAGGGGCACTTTCCGGCCGCTCATGCACGGCTTAATGACGAGGGGATCACGTGCGATACGTGTCTTATCGGAATTGCTTGGCCCTTTTGGAGATGCCACGGGGATTTGTTGATCTGCGTTTCGACTCCCATTGAACTTTCAGAATAACAAGCGCGATCGGGTCGTGAAGTTTGAAGTATAAAGAAGCCCGGGGTATCTGCGACTGATACTTTTTGCAAAAATCACCCAGGAGCCGTGTTCAAAAGCTCCCTGTTCCATTGACACGGGGAGCGGTCACTAGGAATATTGGCGTCGGCCATGCGTTGATGCAGCTCTCTGATTAGAGATGTCTTCCCAATTCTTGCAGACGGAGCTTGCGAACCTCATTCAAGAGTCTAGACGAAAGAATTCTGATCTTCGAAGTGTTGGTCTTACCCCTCTCGAATGATGCCCTTGAATAGCAAGGCTAACCGAACTAAATCCAGGCGGCAGAGCAATCGCTAAATGAGTTGAAAGCGCTACCTTCGACATCCGAGGCGCAAATAGCAGCAGGTATGGCCTCATTCTATACGTGTCGATTATGTGATATAGCTAAATTATGATATAGACCTTATCCGCAAGCCGACCTTTGTTGAGCCATTTGTCATTGCATGTCATACTCGGCATGCAAAACTTGCTGGAATTGGTGTGATCTGCCTTCAAAGATTGATTGCATCGCGAGCATTGCCATCACATCGTTTGAAGGATGTGCTTGCAGGTCTGCGGGAAACGACTAACCTGAGTAAGCAACAAGCAACACCCAACCACGAGGCGAGAGTTACTGACACCAGACAGGTCTTGATATTCAACTCAAGATCCTCCAATCACTGCCTTCTTTACTGCAGTTCTACTCCAATGACCTTAGCGGAGATCTTCTCGCAAACACGCTGGAAATATGTGCAACTTTACAGGCAAGCAAACAGATCGCGGTCAGCAGTACTGCCGCTGCTACGCTTCAACAACTCGTTGTATCGACTTTCGAAAGGGTCTCTAGCGAGGACAAGCTACCTACTGATGGCAAAGTTACCAAGACCGTAAAAGTCGACGGCCAGTTTGTAGAGATTGGACAGTTTTCATATGATGCTTTACAGGTTAGTCTGTGTCTGGCTGATTGCCGCTTTCTTTACTGACTGAATTTACAAGGTTCTGGATGATCTTTGTCGCCTCATTGATGGTGAACAATTGCAGTTTCTTCGCACGAGAACCCTTTCGCCTCCTTTTGTTCTCGAGCTTATCGAGAGCATCATACTCAATAGTGGTCGCCTCTTTGTAGGACACCCGGAGCTATCTCAAGTACTGCGGGTTCGCTTAGTGCCCTTGATTGTCCGATGCTTATCTGAGAGAGCTACCTTTTCCCAGACAGTCAGGGTTACTCGGATTCTTCTTATCCTTCTCAAGCGCCATATGTCTCTCTTAACCGCAGAATGCGAGATGGTCCTTGGTCTGCTGACTCATTTACTTGAACCGGATGGGACTGCACCATGGAAGCGAATTCTGTGCATGGAATTATTCCGGGGCCTCTATTCTGAACCGGGTGTTGTTCGGCAGATCTACTCGCTTTATGATGCGGAAGAAGGGAGAAAAAATATTCTTCGGGATCATATGGCCTCCTTTGTACGATTGGCTTCTGAAAAACCCTCGTTGATTGGTGTCAGTAATCAATCAACAATACCACCGCGTGCTGATCATTCACGCTCTGTGACAGAGGATCAGATTGCTCTTGAGACTGGCGGTGTGGCGGGTGTCATTGGAACATCGGTTTCTCAGACCGAGATGAGGGTACCAGGGATCAGCACCCAGTGGAGTGTCGTCCGAACACCTTACATTGAGCTACTGGATAAGACAGAGCCATCACTGCCTCCAGAAACTTACATCTATAGTCTTGTCCTGAACTGCATTAGCGCCTTTGCTGAAGGGCTTGCGAAGTTCATTCTCCCACTCACAGTCCCGGATCTGAAGCAAAAACGGAAGAATAAATTGGCCAATACTCCTGACCAGGGGCCTGATTCG
Source organism: Penicillium sp. 91 TS-2023 (assembly GCA_030710325.1). NCBI lineage: Eukaryota > Fungi > Ascomycota > Eurotiomycetes > Eurotiales > Aspergillaceae > Penicillium > Penicillium sp. 91 TS-2023. The sequence goes on along the minus strand of JARWGP010000021.1, from coordinate 3,923,333 downwards.
GCTAGATCTTCTCAGGACCTTCAATCACCAGATGCCACGCGAACACAAGCAGCTTTTCCGTTCAAGAAGTCCTCAGTACCAATAAATCCCTTGGAACTGCAATCCCATATTCAATTTTCCGCTATCAAAACATGCGCGGGCATCATTGAGAACTGTTGGCCTGCTGTACTTGCAGCATGCTCGACCTTTTTGCACGCCTCCCTTGACGATGAATTTTATCACAACCTAGTCCGAGCATTTCAGAAATTGGCCCATGTCGCAGGCTTGCTTAGGCTATCAGTGCCCCGAGACGCTTTTCTAACAACACTCGGCAAGGCAGCCATGCCTGCAAGCTCTGGTAGTTCTAGGGCGCAGACCTCTGGAGCACCGGCTGCCGCAGGATACCAGGCCAATGATGATTTTCAGAAAAAGCGAAAAAGTACCGATTTTTCACGAACCCATTCATTGCCGGTGGATTCAACGGGTTCATCGATTGGAGATGGTTCCCCTGTGTCTCTCAGCACCAGAAATCTCCTTTGTCTCCGAGCTCTAATCAATCTTGGAATTGCACTGGGGCCAACTTTGGACCAGCCAGCCTGGTCTATTTTGCTGGAGACACTGCAGTATACTGGCCTGGTAATTGGGTTCTCGTCGAGTGCAATGGTTAAATCAGCCAGTGGCGCGGCGGAAGTTCCAGGCACTTCAGGGAATGATGTTCCCACTGCGAATCTTGGCACAGAAGTAATTGCCGTACAGGCTGCATCTTCCAAGCTTTTTGAAAGCACTACTGATTACCCCACTGATTCGTTCCAAGACATTCTTCTTGCCCTCCTAGGCCTTTCCTCATTCACAGAACAGCGAGACGAACAAGAGGAAGTCCAACAGGTATCTGAGGCACCCCGCTCGCCACAGCCATCCCGGCAACCTGGACGCATGCATCAAAATGCCCGGCGCGTGTCACATACTGTGGGTAAATCAAGGATGCAAGATGAGGAACTCAAGTTTGTTCTAGACAAAGGAAATGAATTGGCCAGAGCAAATCTAGAGAGACTATCGTCATTGAATGCAGCAGATAGCAACGCCTGGCAACTGCTGACACGAAGTCTCATCTCAATCTCTGCGAACATTGCGATCAGCCCGAATCTCCGCCTGCAGGCAAGCGGGATTTTGAACTCATTGGTCTTTCTGACGATGAGACCAAGGAATGGTGATGAAGAGGAGACACAGAACAAGGTACAGACACGGAATCTCCAAACTCTCAAGGATCAAGTTACTTCTCTGTATGCATCGGATCTGGTTTCTTCCAAGTCTCTTCCAATCACAGTGGTTGAGATTCACGAGCAGAGCCTAGAAGTTCTTCAAAACATTCTTGAGCAGTATGCAGAAACGTTCCAAGATGGATGGAATCTTGCATTCGATTTGATATCCGGTGTCTTTCAAGGTGTCGCAAAGGTGGAAAGTAGTGATCAGCTATCTTTACCCACCGAGCGCAGATCATCCGGCTTGCCAGCCGGGCCAAGATTAGTTCGTGCTGCGTACAAGTCACTGCATCTGGTCGCATCTGACTTCCTCTCTTTACTGCCTGCGGCTTGTCTCTTGAGTCTGGTAGATTCGCTTTCGAGCTTTGCTTCTCAAACACAAGATTTCAACATATCCCTTACAACTACCTCATTTTTCTGGACTGTCTCCGATTTCCTCCAGGGACAGATCGAAGAATTCTCCATTGAGAGTCATGTTGATGCTTCAGTCAGTGAAGAAGCTCTGGGTGACCTTGCCCAATCCAAGGACCTATCTGTCTCGAGAAATTCGCTCTGGCTTCTGCTGCTGCTTCGCAATGTAGATGTTACCACGGATAGCAGATCGGAAATCCGGAACAGCGCGATACACACTCTTCTTCGGATTTTTGATGCCTATGGGCAGCAGCTTTCTCCTAAAGCATGGCGGTTGTGTCTTAACAGGGTCCTGTTTTTGATGGTGGAGCAAATTGAAAGCACACTAAATGAGCCCAAGGCCGTGAAAAACGACCTAAAATCCTGGGTGGATACGACGGTAGTAATGATCAATGGAGTTGCTAATCTGATCACGACTTTCTTCGAAACCATTGTGAGCGATGAGAAGTTCGACCTGTCATGGACACGACTTCTGAAGTACCTGCAAGCCTTGGTTGAGATGCATTTCCTGGAATTCAGTGAAGCCACGTTTGCTAGTATTTCATCTATCCTCATCCGAGTACAATCTCCCACTGGGCTGAGCAAAGATGCGCTTCGATGTGCTTGGGATCTGTGGACTAATGGACACCCCGCCAGTGACGAAGCCAAACTCGATCTGGATCGACCTAATCAAGATGCTGCGCTGGCCTATCTCCAAACATACCAACAAGTGTATCGTCTATACAAGGACGATTTGACTGCGGAACATATCGAAAAGATCCTTAACCACTTGCGGCTGCTGGTGTGGAACTCGGTATCCCCGCCCTATTCTCCAGATATTGATCGACCTTCTACTGTCCAGGCGCTGGTAATCGACTGTATCAAAACTCTATGTTTTGAGAAAGAAGGATCTCAGGCAGCAATCCTTTTGTGTCTTGCTGACCTCTCTGCTTCGGCACTATCCCAGTGGAGTACGGATAGCGACCCAAGAAGACCTACATTCGTGGCCTTTTCGAAGAACATCATAGACCTCATCAGCTGGTACATCGCCGAGTTTGGTATCAAGCAAGACATTTTCACCAATGGTGCACTGGCAACTACCCTCGATCGTCTCAATGGACCAATTGGGCAGAAGTACACGTGGCAAGGGAAAGACCGCGAGCCTTATCTATGGCAGAAGGCCTCAACCGTGTCCTTGAACGTACTACAAGTCGCAGTCCCCTATGTGGAAAAACAATACAGCGAGACCAACGCTGCAGAGATAACCCGCTTCTGGCAATGCGTCGTGGATGCTACGCGTGGCATCGTCTCTGCCCGTGGTTTCCAAGCCCAGCAGCTGTCAAATGTCCGCATCCAAACCGACGAGGCATGTGATATCGCCGCATTCACCCGCCTGAAGACATTGATTCTACCTTCGCTCGGCGCATCAGCCATCGCAAGCTCCGTTCGCCGCGACTTCGCGTACGCTCTCTTCAGTTCGTCCTTCATCTACCCACCCCAACGACTCGATCTCCCAGCCACTTCAATCGAAAAGAACCCTCTGCAGGACTTCTACAAAGTCCGATCAGGCCGTACTTTTGATCCTCCACCGACTCTGCGCCCAAAGATGGCCTACGCGCTCATGGACACTCTCTTCGAGCTTGCTTCAAGTGCAGATGCCGATGATGCATCGACGCCATCCCCACAGACTCTGCTTGCTCAATCAGTCTCTCCTTACCTCCTTCTTCGCTGCGCTATGTCGCTGAAAGCATACATCGCCGATCAGCCTCTGCGCGGTCTGATGCCTCAACCTACGCCTGCACGTAAGGCTCTGCTTCATCTTCTTGCTCACATGGTTCAGCTTCAAAGCGAGCCATCTGCTATACCGGATCCACCGGTCCTGAAGACTGTCTCGGCGACGACCGACTCAGAAGATGATGCTCCACGTCATCACCGCAAGCATCTTGAATGGCTGTATCCGCTCATTGTCAAGGCGATTCAGGTGGCAGGTAAAGAACGCGATGACGGACAGGTACTTCAAACCCTCGGGCACGCGTTGAAGGAGACAGGTCGTTTTGAATAAGGAGTGTGAACGTGGATTTAAACTGGTGTGCTGCCTACCAGCTCCAATTATCTTCATAGACATATGCGTCACATGCGTGTATCTATTCATTGTCTATGTATCTAATCCCATCTCTCCATGATGACGCATGGAGAAAGGAAAGTTATCCAGCAATTGTATTACAAATTGCGATCAAACTGAAAGGCTCACATTGAAAATAGAGTAAACAATAGAAACAAGAACGGTAGACTACAGTGATATCGTAACAAGACCGTGATAGGAATCATTGATTGGAGACAAGAGGAATGTAGGTGGGATGAGAGTAAGGAGTTCGGTGGGTATAGAAGGGCTAGACGAAAACAATCAAATTATGCCGCTGGCGCCGAGACTGGCGGGGTAGTGCTCTGTTGCTGCTGCTCTCGCTGCAGATGAGCACTTGGCACTTCACGTCCTGGGCCGGCGGTCGCAGAGCCCGGAGGCAGGATAGCTTGTTGTTGCTGGAGGAGGACCTGCTGTTGAATTGCCTGTTGCTGGGCGATCTGTGGTGTCGCGGCAATCTCGGGTGCTTGTCGGTAGAGGGCGATCTCGGATTGCTTGAAGTAACGACGGGCATCTATAAAATCCATCGTTAGTAACGGCCAGGAATGCTTCGGGAGACCAGTCTAGTCCCACGCCGGATTCCAAATTAAGTTTAGCGTGGGGTGGGCAAGCCCGAGACCAAGAATGGCCGTGGGATTTACTAGCCGGCCCGATCATTTCGGTTTCAAAGACCGTCGGCTATGTAAAATACCCAGCCCACAGATTCCACGGACCCCACGGAATACCGGTCATTGGCCATTCTAGATTATGGTCTCCACGAATAGGAGGCAATCTTGATATTTTGTCACGCACCTTCGTCGATCAACACGAGGCTAAGATAGTATCTTGTCGAGTACTTCTTGTTCACGTCGCGGAATGTCGGGGTCAAGTCGAATCCACCAAGGAATAGACGAATGGGAATTGTTTCACCTGCAATCTGGTCAGCAACCTGGATAATCTTAACAGTTCGTTTGGATGTCGATGGAGTTAAATTCAATCACAATGGACCATATCTTAAAGATATTGCGGGTCGGGTACTAACCTCGAGAAGGCGAGCCATCCATGATCTAGTTGATTGTTAGCAAGTCGTGCCCAGGCTATGATCACGAGACCACCCCAAAAGAACGCCGAGCCAATGCACATACCTCGAAGCGAACCAACGTTTCACTCTCATTATATTGGTTGGGGGGAGAACCAGTGGTCTCCCGACGAATGATCGACAATTCCATATGCTTAATCTTGAGTCGCACGAGCAAAAAATAGATGCGGCCGACAATCACGTCCTTGAGGTGGTACTTGGACTTGGAGTATTCGAACTCGATATGCAGGCAGTCCTCGATTCCAACATCCATCTTGATCGCGCTGTTGGTCTCTGGCGGCATGCGGTACGAGTAAACCCAGAGGTCCTTCTCACGGATGACGTCGGCCATCCGCCGCGAGACGGTCACCCGCACGAAGTAGCGCAACTTTACGTTGATACCATTGTAGGACTCATATTGCTTCTCGACATTCTTGAAGTTGAAAGGGAAGGTTTGGGGGTGAAGCAGCTCGCCCGGTGCAGCAAGCTCCTGGACCAGCGATAGGAATTCGTAGTGGTTGCCTCGGTCATAGAACATCTCTGCGCGGATAGCTTGATTAGCTTCTGACCCGGGGTCTGATGGGGTCTAATGTCACGCCAACATACCAATTGTGCCAATGAACTGCACCTTGATTCCTGTATGCTCCAATCGCTTGCCATCCTTGGGTCTGATCGTCACCGCACCCTTGACGGACTCCCCATCCATGTACAGGGGAACCCGCTCGCGGCGGCCCTTATCGAGCTTGACATCGACTGTCTGGCGATCATCGAGATCATCGAGGACGACGTCGATATCGACCGGGGTGGAAAAGAAGAGAGAAGCCATCATGTGTGAGTTAAAGTTGTTTGGAGAAAGCGCGCGGAGATCCAGAACGTGGCCTCGTTGCTTAGTAAGACCCCGCAGGCAGCTACTTCTCCAACCAAAACACACAATCGGATGTATTTTTCTTCCTATTCCTTTGTGTACATCAATGGTTCAAACTCTGAATTTATCTAGGCTTCTCTATGACTTATTCACAACTGTCCTCTCACTGATCTCATTGTGCAACTATAAATCTGTGGACCTGTGAAATGGTCACCGCCTTTTCTGTGTAGCTTCCAACTCCTGGGAATAAGTCACCACGGTCCACGAGTCTTTGTTCCATCTGGGCACGATATATGACTGAATTTAAACTGTGACTATGGATTAATGTATTAATGCCAAAACAAGAAACGTTTTAGCAGATAAAGTCCTCTTACCCTCCTGTAAAAGGGTCACCTGAGTTGATGTCGCCTGTCTAGCTCGTCCCGTGGGCTAGCAACTTCCTGTGTCACCACCGACAGGTAAGCCTGCCAGATTATATAATAGAGCATTAACACTACACTGTGGAGGTGTCAATTGCTTGGTACAGGGACCGTAACTCAATCTATACCCGAAATCTATCACTTCTCTTACTTCGGGCTCCAGTTACGCATTTGGGTCAGCCTCCGAATCCACTATTTTCTGGTACGCATACTGGTGCTATTTAGTAACTACTTTTTCTCCTCTGACGATCCAAGGATAAGGTTGCCCGTGTGACCATGTTTGAGATCCTAGAACCGGCAAGAAAGATGATACTGTATGAGGTCATACCTGTCTCTGATTCTTGGAAGACGTTGACCGGTGGTATAGATCGCATTAAACGGAATAAACGGGTCGTAAATAATATTTGCCCTTAATACAGATTCAAATAGTAACGTGGGGCTCGCATTTGTTGCAAATGGAGGTTTGAAGGTATGATTTTCGAGGCCCATTTCTCTCATCGGATTTTGTTTCCCGAGATGTTGATCCAAAGATCATGGCCAATTCATGCTTCCTGCATGATGGCTGGTTTTAGTTGAACCCCGCAGGGTTCCCCGGACTTTTACACATCGACCTACCTACAGGGCATTAGTATGGCAATGCTCTCACCATGTTTAACCCGGTTTTAAGCCAAGTCGGTAAGCTGAGATCGGCCCCGTCTTTGCCCACATATCTGCCCACATCTCTGTTTTGTCGTTGCCGTGTCCGTTATCCGAGAAATCGGGCCGCTTTTTTTTTTCTTTTCCCTCTAATTTTCATGCTCCCTTGTCCCACGGCTTGGCATTGAAAAGCGCCTTGAAACAAGCGTGGGGGGACACATTTTCAACAGATTTAGTCTCATCCGGTCCACAGACTCGATATCCGTCTCGCGATAAGACAGTACAGTAGGGCCTGGACAGTCAATGATCGTAATAGGAAGTATATGATGTACTTATGATGTTGACTGTAGCTTATATAAGGATTCTTTCTCCAAGATTTGGATGCAAATGTAGCCAGGCAGGCGGTCTCACTAGTGTGGGGGTAGTTTACACCGTAATTTACATACAAAGTGACATCATCTGAAACGTCGACGTGCAGAACCTCGTACAAACACCGTTGAGTCCAAGTCAATTGATTCATACTTGTCCTACAAGCGACTGTTGACACCTATACTATTCAAATCTCCTCCAAAACAGAAGATGTCGAGATGAATTGGCTAAATCAAGTCCGTACTTCTGTCGATCGATCTCCCGACTCCACGGAGACTCATCCCACTCCTCCACTCGTGTAATGACTATTTTTCGTATCCCACCAATCACAGCCATACACGGCTCCCCCACTCGGCTTCTGGTTTCTTCTTTCCCCCGACTCCACCGTCATACTTAAAAAAGTAGGGGAGATCTCCCTGTCGCGCGACTCTTCCGTTTTCTCCTTTCTCGCTAAATACTGAGATCGATTGCGCAAGTTCTAATACTTCGCGAAAACACCACTGAACAACTTCTGACTTACAACAAAGAAATCCCCACGTCTCAGTTCCGTGGATCCGTCACCCACACACCTCCGGCCCATTTTGCATCCGCGAGAGGACTTTATCTCCCCAATAAACCGCTCAATTCCTCCCGCATTCCAGCATCATGCTTTCCGCCGGTCAGCCACCGGTCACACCTGCCCTTGTAAACTCGCCGTCCAGCGTACCCGTGACAAAGGCGCATATTATGCCCGATCTCGAGCCCAACGGCACCTCAACACACGCCGCAATGCGTACTCAATCCAATCAGCTCTCCCCGATCCAGCATATCTGGGTAGTGACCGGTCCCGCTGGCTGTGGTAAAAGCACCGTCGGCCAAGCCATTCGCCAGGAACTGAACCTGCCATTCTTAGAAGGCGACGATGTACGTGAAAACACTCTGATGAACGTCAAAAAAAGCACCATCCCTAGAAATGCATCCCACAATACAGGAACAGCAAAGAACAAAAGCTAACGCGATTCCCCACAGTACCACCCCAAATCCAACAAGGACAAGATGAGCAACGGCACCCCCCTTACAGACGCAGACCGCTGGGACTGGCTCATTTCACTCCGCCAGGCGGCTATCGATGCCCTCTCACCTTCAGAATCCAACAACTTCCACCCACCCGCTGGCGTGGTCGTCGCCTGCTCCGCCTTGAAGCAGAAATATCGCGACGTAATGCGCGTTGCCGCGTACGGCTCGCCCTCCGTGCAGATCCACTTTGTCTACCTCAAACTCACAGAGGCTGTTCTCATGCAGCGTGTCAGCCAACGCAAGTCGCACTATATGAAGAGTGACATGGTTCAATCGCAGCTAGCTGCTCTAGAGGAGCCGAAGGGCGAGTGGGATGCTATCACGATCAATGTGGAGGGACCACAGGAGCAGGTGCAACAGAATGTGCTAGACGCTGTTGCTAATAAGCTAAAGGAGTATTCTTGAAGAATACTAGGACCTGTGGGAGTTTATGCATTAAGGGTTTTGGCTTGTGGACTGCCTTTTTCTTCACTTGGTGTTTTATGGGAGTTCGTGTTTGTTTTATACTCGCATTGTCTTTCTGGCGTGATGTTCTTATCGGCTTTGTCTCGCACGGCTTTTGATACCCTATTTCGGGGCGAATGGCATAGCCATGTCTATTTTCCATAGACTAAATCTACTGACATCAGTGTTTGTAAAGCGTATTTTTGGCTACCATAAACTTTAACTCTAAACCCCTTCTTTATATTGCCCCTGTACTCCCAAGGTTCATTATATCAAGCAGCATGGCATTTAATTTGCTATGTCATCTCAAGGGCTACTCATCTCTTGGCAAAAGTGATACCCACTTACAAGCATCCCTTTTGTAAGTGGGGTATCATAGCCCGGATCCTCAATCTGGTAATCCGTATGAGCCAAATACTTGAATGGCACCTCCACCATCGTTCCCGAATCTTCGCCCATTCCTCCCACCAGATGTCGGATATTCGCCCATATGAGCATATAGTATGAGCTCATGGTGTCAGACGGGAAATTATGCTTTCATATATGAACGCATAGTCAGAGTGACGAACTGTAATTTACAGGTGGAGGCTTATCCCAAGCCCGTGAGTTCTGTACATGGAAAACAAAGCTCTCGGGCTTAGCATTGTGAATGTGAGCAAAACTCAGGTCTAAGCTTGTTGTTAGTCATGAATGATATTCTGCGCTTCATGCCAACATGAGCAGATTTTCCCTCGTTTTGCTGTCCAGAGACTACAGACTTGTGCTCCGGAGATTATTCGCTGAGACTGACCTCAAGATGCCAGTCAATGATAGTTGCAATTAATGTGGTAACATTATCTCAGAATCAGCTAGAAGCGTTAACTGATCTTAAAGGGGAAATGACATTTGTGTAAACCATGATTAATGAGGATATCTTTAAGTAAGGTACCGTGAGGGGAAGGAGTGAGGGATCTAGGCCATGATAAAGGCAACGTGGGCCAGATGGCTTGATATAAGATACACAAATATACAATTTCCTATTCGTTAACCGAATGACCGATGCTAACCTTTCATTTAAGATGACATAATTCCAAGCTGATTCAAAAAAAAAGTGAATTGTACTCCGCGGCGATGCGGGGAAGATCACGTGGCTACCGTCGGTTACCATCGGCATAGAATGAAGTCAGTCAACAGATAAAGACCATCCTTCCTTATTTTCTTCAATCAAATACAAATGCATACCCTGAACTCTTCCCTCATTAGGTGACCAGGTATCATGAACATCTTGCGCCGTGGGGGTAGTATCCCCCGTATTCTGCGATCCTGTCAACCCCAGAGTGTTCTCCGCATTGGAAGCCCCATCACGTCCGTGCTGAGCCGGGGATTCCACGCAGGGCCTGCTTTATGGGGAATCAAGTCACAGATCTTGAAAGATGTCGGTGAAGGTGAGTAAATGCTTTGTTCAAAGTGTAGACGGGTCAATTGATCGCTAATTTGAGAAATAGGTATCACCGAGGTCCAGATCATTCAGTGGTATGTCGAAGAAGGGGCGCACATTGAGGAATGGAAGCCTTTATGTCAGTACCAGTCTGACAAGGCTGTGGACGATGTGAGTATTTTTGGCTCTATTATCATTTTTCCGCTGCAGATAACTGACAAATGTAGATCACATCGCGGTACGAAGGCGTGATCAAGAAGCTCCATTTCGAGGCCGATGATACTGTGCCAACGGGGCGGGTAAGTTAATCCCATGGAATTACCTGCCATTTCATCTTATTAACTGTCTCTTACAGGCACTTTGTGATATCGAGGTTGTAGATGGGAAATACCATGATGACAACCCACCACACGAATCACAAGTAGCTGCTGAACCAGCTGCGCCAACTCCCGAATCACAGATAGTGGCAGCAACTCAAGCTGCCGAAGGCTCTACAGTACCTCAAACCTCCCTTCCGTCTTTCGAAGCCATCCCCGAGATACCCAAGTCAAAGCATGCATCCTTTGCAACCCCTGCTGTACGCGGACTACTCAAGACCCATAACGTCGACATCCTAGACATCCCCGGGACAGGGAAAGAGGGGCGGGTCATGAAAGAAGATGTCCTAAAGTTCGTTGAAACTCGAGACTCTCCTACAACATCTCTCTCGAGTCCACCACCATTTTCCATCACACCAGACACCAAGCAGACCGAGTCCGAGGTCAAACTAACCCCAATTCAATCGGCCATGTTCAAGACAATGACCAAATCCCTCAACACCCCACACCTACTTTTTGCCGACGAGTTAACAGTCGGCGACATCTCTTCCATTCGGAAGAAGCTCGCCAGTGATTCTCGGGATCCCCAAAAAATTACCCTCCTACCCTTCATTGTTAAGGCCGTCTCACTCGCTCTAAATGAATTCCCCATTCTCAACGCCAGAGTAGATGCCAGCACTCCAGAGAAACCGAAGTTGATTATGCGAGCCAAGCAAAATATTGGTATTGCTATGGACACACCCACAGGCCTCATCGTCCCCAATATCAAGGATGTGGCAAGCCGATCCATCTTCGACATCGCAGCCGAGATTTCACGGCTCAGTGCACTTGGCAAGGCTGGAAAACTAACACCTGCTGATCTAAGTGGCGGCACTATTACTGTCTCCAATATCGGAAATATCGGTGGCACATATGTTGCGCCTGTGATCGTGCCGACAGAGGTTTCCATTCTTGGTGTTGGAAGGACGAGGACACTACCTGTTTTCGACGAGGCGGGCCAGGTTGCAAAGGGTGAGCTGGTAAATTTCAGCTGGAGTGCTGATCATCGTGTCATTGATGGAGCGACTATGGCACGCATGAGCAATCGTGTGAAGGAGTTGATCGAATCGCCCGAGCTGATGCTGCTTAATCTTAGGTGAATAGAGTACAGATAAACTCAAATCATAATGAACAGCATGAATAGAATCGAAAGAGCTGTATGGTCCAATGTTTTCCAAATAGTCTTCAGTTACTGTCTCAAGGTTTAAGCCCGGTTAAATCCGGCTAAATTGAAGTATACAAGTCTACCATCATTCTTCATCATTGGACTTAGCAGGTTAAATTCAATTCTCTTTAGTGTATATACATTGACACCTACTCGCTGTCACCCAGAATAGAAGCCAGTGACTTGCTATCGGAAGTGTACTCTCCCTGATCATCAGTAGGAATCTTCTGCGAAGCAAAAGCCAAGAAAACAGCCTCCCAGTGACCATCATCAAACTTGAAGAGCAGCGCACCATCCTCATAGATGCCGTTCGAGTAGCTGGGCAGACTACCCTGGTTCATGTGAATATCATGAATACCAGACCCGTAAGACGAGCCAAAGATATAAGCAGTAGCCTTCTTGTTGATGGCATCCGAGATGATTGGGTCCAAGTCGGCCAAAACACTAGCGTCGGAGCCATCGTTGCCCTGGGGGAGAATCTCTCCCTTCTGAATGTCCACCAGACCCTGTGTGCGAACGAAGTCCAGGCCTTGGAGGGTAGCAACCTGGTCACGACGGATGTGGCGGTGGTGACGGCGGTGGTTGTGGTGGCTGTGGTTGTTGCCTTCAGTCTTGTTGTTGGAGCTGCTGGAGCTGCTGGAGCTCGGCGAGGACGTAAGATGGAAGCCGAGCTCCAGGCTGGAGAGCTGCTCGGTGATGGAGTGGGTGAAGCTACGGTCGAACCAGTACACAAGGCGAGTGTCCTTGTCAGTCGACTTGACGTTGATAGCGGCTTCAAGGCTCTTGCTGGAGGAGGAATCATCCGTGAAGTGGAGGTAGATGTGGGGGGACTTGGGGTCCTGCTCTGTAGTCTGAGCTTCGTAGCTGGTGGGGGTGCAAGCCCAGACACCGTAGTGGGAGATAGTCATTTTGATTGTGAAGAGTGGTAGATTGGAAGATTGAAACAAGATTGAGGAGTTGATTAATTTCCCTGTAGGGGAGGAAGGTACAGGTCTATTTAACTGATGGGATGAGCGGCCGATATCGCCTTGTCAAGCTACTGAGATGATCTGGCCACTTATGCAGGCTTTCTTATCTTTTTCACAAAGCAGATTGGTTGGTCCAAACACGTGCTCGAATTTGGCCAAGATGAGACCGCTTATCGAGCCATGATGTAGCTTGTCATGCAGCTAAAGCTTAGCTTGTCCCGCAGCGGAGATCAATTGGGTGGCGTCATGGCGAGTCTGGGCTTTTTACTGGAATTGCGGGATATTGTGGCGTTGCTGAACAGGTTTCAGCTTGTCTGGGTTTCGTGATGAGTGGCTCGATGGCTATTCTGTGGCCTTGATGATGATGGTGTTGCACGCTCCTTCCTGGTGGGGGAGTGTCCACAGCCCCACAGGAGGGGTATCCCCGGCTGGGATTCTTGCCGACAGCTGTGAAGAACTAAATATAAGGGGGAGTACGTGGCGCAAGGCTTATGAATCTTTATTCAGGACCTCTCCTCGTTTGGGTTGGTGGGTACGCCTTTGAAGATTACTGTAGTGCGGGGAATGATGCGGGACACGGGCCTATTATGGATGTAGCAAGATGTCGTCAAATTATTCCTATCTTCAACCCTCTTGTAGTCATTCCAGCCGTACCTAACTACACAGCATATTGTTCTTCGACCATCTAGATCTAGATTTCGGCTCCTCGGGTGGATCGGGGTCATTCTTGGCAATTTCGACAAAACGAAGGACAGGGGATTCTGTCCAACGAGATTATTTTCGTCCGATATCAAATCTTGCAGATGAGGTAGAATGAAGCAAAGACCTCAATGTCCAGGTACGAAGAGACGAAAGTTTCAATTGTTTGGCAAGAAAGAATCCCAGCAATCAACAAATGATCCAGTATCCCGGAAACCGGAAACCGGGAAACGTACTGTCCATGAGGCCGTCCAAAATCAATGATCCTCCTAGGGCCTCACATCCTTACAAGATTCTTCCTGCCCTCCTGAAATATCCGAACCGCCTCCCTCCACTCAAGAAACCCCACGTCCCCCATGTACAGACGCAACATATCCTTGGCAAAGAACCTGGTCTGCAAATCAGGCGAAGTAGACTCGTCGGGAATTGGCCCAAGGGCAGGCTGACGCTCAGCCACGAGCTTTGTGTAATCCCCGGCGCCCTACTTGCATGTCAGTCATAGACTCCAACTCAGGTCGATATATAGTCCACGTGAACTTACTACCTGATTCTTAAACAATCGCCGGCCCGCAATCTTGTGGGCTTTTCGGTGAATGCTTTCCACATAGAGGAAAGAGCGACATAGATCCCTCTGTAATTTTGCTGCCGCAACACGGGTTTCCAGTGCCTGCTCTTCCTCAAAGAGAGGGGAAAGCCAATGCAGATTACGGACGAGATCGTAGGCATTTCCTTTCATGGCTTCAGGGGTCTATATGCGATTAATATAAGTTCGTCGGGGATTGATCAAGAACACGTACCGTCTCACAGATCCTTCCCAGTTTTGGTACACATGCGATGCATCTCGTATTCTTGAGATGCGTATTAATAGCGCACGAGATTTCGAGCATCTTACCCTCTTCGGGCCTGAAATGTTGGACGTCTAAGCGTAGGCAAGGTAAACACCAAAGAAGAGTGGGTCGAACGATCGTTTCGCTGGTGCTAGCCATAGTATTGGTGGGAGTACTAGGAGTTGATTGGCACGTTTTTGACATGAGACAAAAGACGTGAAGATGGGAAGATTTGTTCGTGTGCACCGAATTCAAGTTATCTAATAGATCGATTTAAGAAAACGTTATTCGCGCGTACGTGCGTTTATTTTACGTTGTGTTTGACCGATCACACACGTTTCAATGTGATCAATTGGATTGATACTCGAGCAGCTACACGTAACTCTCATTTTCAGTCCCTGATGACGTTAGCGAGGAAGCTACTGTACCGTTGTGCCTTGTCCCTTTGGGGATCTATCTAGTTTTATCTCTAATGTTTTATCCAATTGGAAATCTCAACAATTGAAACATGGGAGTATGCGTCTAAGTCTGAAAAGACAATCCTTAGACCCTTAAATCTGACTTTCGTTGCAGCGAGAATTTTGTGGTCCAAGGTATAAGATGGGTGCTGGCATAAGGATACAGTGGCAATAGCCAACTGGTTTGCCATATTGCTTTCGGAATATCCAGGATTATGGCATGAGTGACAGAACATCTGGATTCAACAGCGCAATGTTTTGACGATCTGATAAGGAAGGCACGATTCATTTGTTTAGGAAGGCGCGATGCAGTCGAGTCGAGTATATATTACCCCCCCCCCCTTCCCCCACCTCTTTTTCTTCTCTTTCTTTACGGAATTTCCCCTTCTTTTCCATCTGCCAAAATAGAAATGTGAGCTTGTTAGGGGTTTCTTAGTTCAGAGTAGAATGTTATCAATCTGATAACAAGATCCATGGATGTACGGGCAAGATGTACCCCACATTTCGGAGCTGCGTCATTCTCCAATTCTCTCACATTTCACCCAATCGGCGGTAGGATGTATACATGCACATGTGGGTGTGGATTGTGAGCAAACCAAAACGGCAGGTGCCTGAATTGCGATTCCGAGACTGGATCTCGGTGTCACTCATCTTCGCGATCTTCGAATCAGCATCGGGTGCCAAGAGAGAAGGCCCACGATCGCCCAGATTCTACGGAGGGGTAAAACTGCTCAGCTCCCCTGGGTTTCAAATACATCGTTCTCACCACAATATACCAATTGCTTCTCTTGGGAACTTCCTCGTACCAGCCCTGGAAATCGCCCATCATGGTCGCCGAGTTTCTCACCATCCGCAATAACACAAGCACCCCAATTGTCCTCAAGCGCATTGAGCGCTTCGAGGCCCCGGAGTCCAATAACGACTTCGGCATCCTCGCTAGAAACTTCACTCGGGTTCTCACGAACCAAACCCGCGCCAATGCGCCCGTGCTCGCGATCACTGACCAAACAAAACCGTTCGAGGAGCTACAGGGCCTCGACATCTGCGTCGAGCCATTCGCGACCAAAACGACCCAGCGCCGAGCCTTCAAGAACTCTGAGAAAGAGCGCATGCGTCTGACCTTCGAGGTCGAGGGTGAGCGACACCAGATTCAAACACCCGTGCCGACCGCCGAGTCGGCTACCATGAATGCGCTGGCCGAGCACCCCAAATTCCGGTTCACAGGCATCTACATCACCCCCGAGTCTCATTTGAGCATTTTCTCCTCCGCAAACCTGAATGCCTGGATGGGCGAACTGCGCGATGATACCCTTCTCTCTGCGCTCTCGATTCCTGGAACCCACAACTCCCCAACATGCTATATGGCCCCACCTTCCGTGCGCTGTCAGGCCGTGAGCCCGCGCGAACAACTAGAGAACGGTGTCCGCTTCTTCGATATCCGTGTTCAGCCACAGTACCCCGATGATCTGGCAAAGGATGAGCTGATCCTTGTGCATAGCGTGTTTCCCATCTCATTGACTGGAAACAAATACTTCCGCGACTTAATGAAGGAGGCCAACGAGTTCCTCGAGCGGAACCCGTCCGAGTCTTTGATCATCTCGGTCAAGCGTGAAGGTCCCGGGAATGCGAAGGATGAGCAGCTCGCTCGCATCTTGCACCAGCACTACGCCGGTGAAGGTAGTCGCTGGTGGGTTCGACCTAAGATCCCGACATTAGGCGAGGCGCGTGGTAAGGTGGTCCTTATTCGCCGCTTCGAATTGAATGAGCAGTTGAAGAACGAGCATGGAGGGAATGGGTGGGGCATTGATGCTGCTGCTTGGGCGGATAATACCCCCAGCGCGGTTTGCCCGAGTGGACAACTCTGTATTCAGGATTTCTACGAGGTCCAAGAATCCACTAACATTGAGAAGAAGATCAATTTTGTCAAAGAGCAGATTGATCGCGCCTCACATGCTCATTATCCGTTTGGTGTGTTGCCGAATGCACAAGAGACCCGGAAGTACCCTTTCTTTATCAACTTTTTGAGTGCCAGCAACTTCTGGAAGACTAATACTTGGCCGGAGAAGATTGCTGCTAAGGTGAACCCGGCTACTGTTGAGTACATTTGCCGTCGTCACAAGGATGATGATAGGGATTGCTCCACGGGTATCTTGGTGACGGATTGGGTTGGACAGGATGGGGACTGGGATCTTGTGCGTTGTATTGTTGGCATGAACGCTAAGCTGCGCCTTAGACAGAACGAATAGACTTATTGTACTTGGGGAGGAGCTTCGGTCTGCCTTTTTTTTTTTTTTTTTTTTTTTCCCATCTACATTGACCCATCATATGTATTCTGCTAGAAAGTGACTTGAGACAATCAAGCTTTTGACCAACCAATTTTAGATTTGAATCCTTCCATTCCGAAATTTTATCTTCACTAGAACATTAATGGTAAGGCTAGTTGTACGGCCTTGCACATTTGAATTAAGATAAGACTTCACGTGGGCTGACGCGTCACATACCTAGAGGCTAGAGGCCTATCTCCACTGCAAGCGAAAACTCAACATTTGATAAAGCCAAGTATTCCAAGGGCTCTCAGCCTTACCAAACACTGCCATCATTTCCGGAGGTTGACAACGCTCCAAACCGCCAAGATGAATGACCTGTAAGTATCGACGAAAGCGAGACATCGAACGCATTCTAACTCTGCTAGCATGTCTTCACTTATCGAATTCATCGCCGCGAACAAGAACTTCGTCATTAGCTGCACACTCGCCGGCCTAATAGCCATGCTCATCCCGCGAACCCGACACGCCATAATGTGGTTCCTGGGCAGAATGCATCATTACCGCCAGACACGGCCAATTGAAACAGCCGTGATCCAATTCGGTGTAATATTTCTTATAACGACATTCCTGATCCGTATTAATGTGCTCTCCAATCCACCCAAGGTTGTCTACATGGTACTCGATCCGCAAAACGGGACGCAAACTCGTGTTTCGCGTGAGGAGTTTAGTAGCATTTCGTCCAAGCAGGCTAAAGCTCAGGGATTGTCTGATGATGAGTGGGATAAGGGCCGGGCTGAGAGGGTTGCGGCTTATTATGCGGAGAGTTCGGAGAGACGGTTTAATGAGGAGCTTGGGCGGACGGGATATCCTTTGACGACGACGAGTGATGAGGCCAGGGCTACTTTCATGCTATAAGAGCGTGGAGTATCTTACTGCAAGGTTTTCAATTTTTGATCTTGTGCCCAGGGGGCTTGCGGATTCCCAGGTTTATATTATTAAGTATTTACTTATGCAGGGGCTTTCACATCGAACATTTGAACAATTGGCGATCTTCATGACTGAATATTCATGGCTATATAATTGTCGTATACCTGAAGTATTTGGATGGTTGAATAATTGATTCAAATGTTGATTGCTAAGACAGTATACACCCTTCACGGGACAAAAGATGCTTCAGGATGAAAACCCAACTATATGACATATTATACAAGATTGCGAATGGCCTTAACCAATTAAGACGATTCGCTCTTCTCGCCCTCGGGCTTCTGCTCCTCCTCCAAAACACTTCTCCGGCTCTCCATAGTGAAGTACAGGCTCTTGCCAGCTCCCTCCAGGGTGTTGGTAAGGCTGGAGCCCATGCTCTGCAGGGCCGTAACAAGCTGAGAGCGAAGGCCATCCATACCACCCTCAATACCTCCAACCCACTTGGTCTGGTTCAAGTCCAAGACCTGACCATCCACACGCGCAGCCAAAAGGTTCAGCTTCTGCAGACCGATCTGCACAATGGGCTCGTGGTAGTCTGGGTTGGCCTTCCGGGTAGGCGCACGGAAGCCGGATTCCTTCGGAGTAAGAATCGACAAAGCGGCCTTCATGTGCTCGGGAGAAACAGCAGGGATAGAAAGGATGGCGATGGGACCGACAAGGACGTCGGCAAGTTCGTGTCGGCCCTTCAGGTGCTTCACCGCTTCGTAGGCGGCACGCGACAGGTCGTGGGTAAGGGCGGGATCATCCCGGGATCCGGAAAGCGTGGGCAATTCGGCGGAGGTCTGGGTAATGGGGTCGACAGCGCTCGGGGGCTTTCCGGAAGCTAATGCAGCCTCGGTAGGTCGGAAGTGCTCGACGATGCGCAGGGCAACTTCGAAGATGCTAGTCTGGACCGTCTGGACCTTGATATAGGGAGCTAGAGCTGGGGATGTTCGGCCCTCGGCGGCAATTTTCTCATCCACCTTCTCGAGTGCCTTGGTGAGTTCTCGTCGGATGGAAGCCCATTCCATGGACTTGAGGTTGTTGTGTTGAAACAGGACCATCAGGGGAGATGTACGGAGAATTGAGGTATATTGTCGGAGAAGCTGTGAGCGACGGTATTCGGGATTACGATGCGATGGGGGCTGGGTAGGAGGAGATCGCGAAATTGGCGCTGGGGAGCGTGTCATTTGCTCAATGGGCGCCGCAGGTGTCACAGCCGCGGTGCTGGCTTTCCTGATGATCTGGAGTTCATATGGACACCGCAGGGCGGGTCGCCGAAGCGAAGAAATTTGTAACCGGGGTGGCATTGTGTGTATTGCTAGAACAAATTCAAGCAATTGCGAAATGGAAGGAGTGGATCAAGAGTCAAGAAAGCCCCCGGAAGAGCATTGAAATTGGTATTTTCGGGTGATATTTTTTGATTCTCAAAGCAGTAAAGCGCGCTGCAGGCGGTATGTAATTCTGCCCAACACGACCGCGCGGTGAGAGGGGCATTGTTGAGTCATGATGCTTTCTTTTTCTGTTTATATGCGTCACACCCTTGCCCATTGACCCAGTCAATCCTGTTCAAACAACACTTGCACTGTGTCAGTTGCTCTCTTTACAATGTCTAAACCTGAGAGCCCCAAGGAGCTTCAAAAAGTGTCCATCTCTCCCCTTCTCAAGCGTCTGGCATACCCCGCCAATCCCGGGTTCCAAGTTAGCGCAGATGATATTGCTTCAGCATTTGCCTTGATCTTCGAGGATCAAATATCAGATATCCAATGCGCGGCTTTGTTGACATTGCTTCATTCGACTGGCAAGGACAAGGAGGCTGATGTAATTGCGAAATGCTCACATCGTATGCGAGCGGCAGCTTGTGCAATTGACAAGCCGTCTTTGAGAAAGGCCGTGAAATTGCGGGGTCGTCCGGAGGGTAATTACAATGGTGGTTTGGTAAGATCTCACCCCACAGGTACATAAGTATCACTCTTGCTGACATGTCTCTATATCTCAGTGCGACATTGTCGGAACTGGTGGTGATTCCCACTCAACCTTTAACGTGTCGACAACCTCCTCGATCATTGCCTCACCGCTACTGATGACTGCAAAGCATGGCAATCGTGCGCAGACATCCTTCTCCGGATCTGCTGATGTCCTCAGGGCAATCCCCCCCATTGCGCCCAACATCGATGCCGTCACCGCAGACAACATCGCCCAAGTGTACGCTGAAACCAACTATGCCTTCCTATTCGCCCCCAATTTCCACCCCGGCATGATGTACGCCAATCCCGTGCGCCGTGGTCTAGGTCTCCGAACCATCTTCAACCTCATGGGACCTCTCGCGAACCCCGTCGAGTGGGCCATTGAAGCTCGGGTTGTCGGTGTGGCCTACCAGGCCCTGGGTCCAGTCTTCGTGGAGGCTCTCAAGCAGGCTGGAGCCAAGAAAGCTCTAGTGGTATGCGGTGAGGAGGACATGGATGAGATCAGCTGTGCGGGTTACACAAACTGCTGGAGAGTCTCGGAACACCCCAACCCGAATTACAAGGAATACCCTGAGGGTGGTGACGACGACGACGACAACGATTCCAGTGACGACGAGAATCACAACCCTCGTACCATTGTCAAGGTAGACGCCTTCAAGATCCAGCCCTCAGACTTTGGAGTGAAGAGCCATCCTCTTACTGAGGTCTATGGGCGCAAGATGCCCAAAGATAACGCCAAAAAGTTGATGGCCATTCTTCGCAATGAACTGCCCCGGGATGATCCCATTCTGGAGTTTGTCCTCATGAATGTTGCTGCTCTGCTTGTTACCTCTGGAGTGTGTGAGGCCGACACTAGCGACATGGGTTTCGGCGACGACGGCAAAGTCATCACGGAGCGTGGACCGGGTGGCGGACGCTGGAAGGAGGGAATGCGCCGGGCTCGCTGGGCTGTCGAGAGCGGCCAGGCTCTTCACAATCTGGAGAAGTTCATTGAAATCAGTAACAAGCTTCAATGAGTCCTGGTACCGTCTTGTATCTCGGATTCTGATCATATTTCGAATTCTGATCAGGGTCATATTTCGGCTTTGAAATCTTGCCCTGATACTACGTTAGATATCTGTTTGGATCAAAATGGTTGATCCCTAGCTATCAAGTTATTTCTGTATCTGCAGATTACTTCGGTATGTATTTCTTTTTAATGGATTATGTGAAGTGACATGATTTCCCAAGTAAAATTAACTTGCAAAACTCCATACCATGATAGAGTAACCTGAAACTTAAACTTTTTAATTTTATGTAAAGTCCACCTACAAGAGGCCGTCAAATCTCATATCGCATATGAAATTTATTTGTTTGAAACTCCCAAAGCGCCATTTGATGCATAATTCGTCAAAACGAGAATAAAGAAGCGCAAAGATATCACAAGCTGGGTTCCTTCAACTCCAAGACCGCAAGTCCGGTCCAGACCCATTATTCTCCATCATTTTATATTTCACCGAGCCTCGAACTGCACCATACTATCCAGCAAAAAAAAAAGTCAGCTAATGCGCAATCAAAAGAGGACTTCTGGAGAAGCTTGAGAGTGAAAGGTGATCTTACCGCTTGGTACGCTCCTTGTAGAGCACACGGTGACCACAGTCCTTGCAGCGAATCGGATCTCCCTTCTTGACGGGGACACGGGCAGAGCACTCGCCGCACAGGTAGACAACGGAGGGAGAGTCGATGGCCATGGCGCCGTATCCGGTATCATTGCTGAAAGCGTTCTGGTTTCCGGAGACGGAGGCGGGGACCTGGTAGGCTTCGCGAGACATTTTGGATAGTTTGTGGGTTTGCGGAGGTGATGCGCTGAAAGGTTCTGCTGGGTGATGGTTGCGATGATCGTGGAAGGTAATGGTGGAAGAAGATAAGCTGGCGGCGGGATTTTTCTTTTCGGCGCGGATCATTGGTGATTAGTAAGCACATCATCTTTGGACGAACTATAAAACCGGTAGGCATGAAAGCTCCGAAGACAACATGTTTAGCATCGATTAGGTTTTGTTTAAAAAAATTTACATTTGCTCATACACAGCCTGAGTTTTGGAAGCTAAAAGTAAATCAAATGTTATACAATTACCGAATTTCTCCATCTTCAGGTAACAAGAAGGCCAAGCTTTCTTCAACCTTACATCACCGAGACATAGGTATTTATTATTGAGTAGAATATTATCATAGACTTCCGAGGTTTAATTCGCTCATTTAATATTGACATGACTAGTTCACTGGCTCGTGGATACAGTCCGAGCCCTTTCAATCTCAAATACCTCATGTTCAGACTTCACCGTCTCAACGAAACCACCACGAGAGATAGCAATATTACTTTTCGTCGAAGTCTTCCAAGCTCTCTTCCCTGACATAAAAATGTCATCGATTTGTTCAAGTGTCAATCTTGAAGTTTCCGGCACAAACAAAAACACCAAAATCAAGACCGCACCCGTAACCCCAAAATAGAAATACCCAACATCGGATCCCATATTGCCATACTTAACATTCAGCATATAAGGCGTCCAGAAAGTTGCTGCAAAACTGAAAATCTCATATAAAAATGTCGTGTTCGCTTGTCCGTATGTTCGCATTCGAACACTGTGCATCTCAGCCGAAGCAAGCCATACACTTGGACCGATGAATCCGCCAAAGACGAATGCCCAGAGACAGAGGAAGACAACCACGACGGTCTGGGATACTGGATTATGATGACCCATTGCTGTGCTGACAGCGGATAAAATGAGCATGCAGGCTGCCATGGCTGCGTATCCGTATAACATAGCGAATCGTCGTCCGCCGTAATCCAGGACTAGGGGACCGATGAAGGCGCCGCCGAAAATGCATAATCCCACAATAACGTTGGCTAGGTACGGGTTCTTGATTCCGAGGCCATTGAAGAAGAGGGCTGCGAATGGGCCCACGAATTGGACGCCAGTTATAGCGAGTGCGACGAGGATAAGTGCAGAAACGGCTGTTCGGCGAAGATTGACACCAGTGTAGATCTCTGTCCAGGACGTACTAGCGTCCAGTGTTTTTTCGAAATCGAGATGTCTCTGCACTTCGTCCACTTGATTTCTGATAGCAACTGAATCTGGATCCAAGTTCTGGAATCTAGCAAACGATTTCCGCGCTTGCTGGTCTTTCCCCTGCAGTAACAACCACCGCGGCGATTCGGGGAATAGCATCACGCCCAGACCGAGGGTAACGCCAAGTGGAATCTGGCAGATAATAGGCATTTTCCACTGCCAGTCATTATTCGGTGACAAAGTTGCTGATCCAGCACATACACCCGCTGCAGTTACATTCCCCATTGCAAGTCCAATGTTATAGATACCCATTAAAAGGCCCCTTTTGCTTGCGACAACGCACTCGGAACCGTAGACGATACTCGAAGCCAGGAGCTGACCGATCCCGACTCCATTTATGCATTTACACACCATATAATTCAGGAAATTTCCTGATGTACCCAGCATCCCGGCTGCACCGATGATACAGAAAAGACAGGCGATTTGTATGGTTGCTCGCCGGCCGAGTACTGAGCCGAAGAATCCTGCTAATGCACACCCGACTGCCATGAACAATATACCCACACTTATTATGGATTGCTGGAGTGTTGTCAGGACGCATTGTTCGATCATTCCCCCGGTCGCTGGATCGGGGATTCGTTCGCAGTGGCCAAATGCTTTTTGGTATGCGGGCATGATTAGGGCGATACCGGAGTAGCCATTGTCGAACTCGGCGATCCACGCAGCTCCCGAGACGCATATTGTCAGATAGATCATTTGGGTGGTGATTTTTTGAGGAGTCCCATTATTGGGAGAATCCGATTGTATGCCCATTGTGGGTTCTAGTCTGGGGCTTGGTTTTTGAGACATTGAAGAGAAATTGAACCTCATGGGTTGAGGAGACTGGGATGAAGAGAAATCAATTCATCTTATCTGTATAAAATCACCAGTGGATCAAGGGCGATGATTCATGGATGTCAAGCTTGGACGGATTAGTATGGATGCGTGAGGTTGCATTGCATGTGGAGAGAACCAGAGCTCGCCTCTTAGTACTCTCCTCATTCCACATAACAACAGTCGTATCTCAGATGAACAATGCCATTTAATCCGACATACGAATCAGTTCACAACGATGCATTATTGGTATCAAGGCACAGGACCTCTTCTCATATTCATTCCAGGCGGTGGGGGAATTGGCCGACAATTCGACCCTTTGTTCGAATACCTAGATCAAAACATTCACGGTATGTACCTATGACCGCCGACAGACGCATACCAGCCTAGTCAGTTCGCTATCTACTGTCCTAATTTAGGGAAAATCGTTGATAATCGGGTCAAGATTGGGGTTGCGGCTGGGGTCAAGAGTGGAAGTGTGGTTTTTTTGCGCGGACTAGGCTTCTCCAGGCGGAGATATTAGCATGTCCTCGCTTCTTGCTTCCGGGTCATCATTCGGGGTACGAATCCGAACCGAAACTTTTCGCAGTAGAACTGATAAAGGCTTTACAAGTGCTGAGCATTGAGTGACCGATGGCACCTCAACGAGTTGATGCCACAGGTCCACGTCAATTCGGCAAGTATATCGCATAGAGGGAATATTTTTGATTTTGCAAACTATGAGATAAAAATCATGACCTGATGTGCAGGATCCAATGTCTGAACACCCCATCTCTTGGGGGTGTAAAAGGATGAAACCGCCATGTAGGACGTTAGATATTGATAACTGGAACCAAAAGACGGCGCTTAGATTCATGATTCGGAAAACATCGCGCTGATATGCTGAATGACGATTCGTGTCGAGATCAAAACAGTCTAGAATTCCACGGCCTTGAGTATGCTAGGAATCACGTTGATGCAAGCCCTGCCCGCCTTCACACGTTGATTTCCAGCACGACACACAGCTAAGTGGCAATCCTTGAAACAAAAGAACAAGATGGCCGAGCATCTAACTTGTCTGGAAAGCGTTGAAGGCCTTGTAGGTGTACCCAATGAAGGGCAGGCTCATCTCGGCTTCTTGGGAGTCCGGCATGGCACGGGCCTGAGCACGGTGAATGGCGCTGGTGTCCTCCTGCGGAATCTCGTCGATGGGGAAGTAAGACACATCGATGTTCGAGCTGAGGCGCGGCTCGAATGGAGCACGAATGTTCCGGAGCTGCTCCCAGACCACACCCCGGAAGAAGGGGTGGTTCTTGATCTGGGTTGCACCACCGTGTTGACCACCCTCATTACCCACACGGTGCTCGGGGTCACACAAGAAGCTTCGAATCAACGATTCAGAATCACGCGAGAGAACCAGCTCATCAGGGAAGTACAGGCATTCACGCCAGTTCACAATCTTGCGATATGTATCCGTAGTGTCTTCGGCACAGAACGGAGGCCAACCAACAAGACATTCGAACATGATAGCACCAACGGACCACCAATCGCACAGGTATGTGTATCCTTGGCCATTGAAGATCTCGGGAGCAATGTAGTCGGGAGTTCCAACTGTCGAGTAGGCCATGGCACGACGAGACTTTCGCCAGGTGTTAATCTGTCCACGGTTGGAGACCGTCAGGTTGATGGCATCGTTGAAGTAGCCGGAGTTGCGGTTGCGGTCCTTTGATGTCGAGTTCTTAAGGAGATTCTGGTAGTAAGCATTGTCATGGGTCTTTTTGCCTCCAGTGGAGAGACCGAAATCAGTGAGCTTGACGTGGCCACCACGGTCAAGAAGAATGTTATCCGGTTTGATATCACTGCAAGCATAAATTAGCATTGTTGAGGTTGAGCGCATGCATAATCGATCATGTGGTTAATCGACGTTGAATCGCTTACCGATGAAGGAAGCCAAGCTTGTGAACGGCTTCAATGGCCATCACGACCTCAGCCATGTAGAAGCGAGTGATATCCTCTGAGAAAATCTCGTATTTGATCAACATGGTCATCAGATCACCACCAGGCAAGAACTCCATCAGCAGGTACAAGTAAGCTGCATCCTGGAATGAAGCATGCAGCTTCACCAGCCATGGGTTGTCCTTCGAGTCCGCCAGAATATCACGCTCAGCGCGAACGTGCGCAAGCTGGTCCTTCTTGAACATCTCCGTCTTAATTAAAGACTTGAGGGCATAGATCTTCCCGTCGGTCTTGCGCTGCACCAGTTTCACCTCACCGAAAGCACCCTTTCCGATGATCTTAATCGTCTGGAAGTTTTGAGGAGTTTCCTTGGTTCGAAGGAACCGGAGAAAGTCTGACTCTCTCTTCGAAATCACTTCGGCATCCTCGCTCTTCTTCTCGGGAGCAACGTTGGGGTCTCGGAGGGTCTTGTCAAGGTCCACAGATCTACCGAAGAGAACCAATTAGTAACCGGAGTGAATAACTAGATATGAAAACTGTAATCGTCGCTGTAGACGTTCAAAACTCACCGCATGTTACGATCCCGGGCACGTTCGATGTTCTCGTGGAAGAAGACTGTCACCAATTCCTTCGCAGCCTTACCCCGCTTGTGCACATTCTCGGAGTATCGGTCAGGGAACCGCTGCAACTCCTCATTCTCGGCCGGCGGACGAGGGCTGCGAGGCACGGGAGGGACCAAGTGTGCAGCCGGGGCCTGGCCCTGAGCTGGAGAGCCCCCCGCGGTTCGAGGCCGCTGAGAAGGCGAGTTTGTCCGACCGAAGAAACCCCCACGATTGGCATTGAGATCCTGGTTGGAGAACTGCTGGATCAAGCCATTGGTGCCGTCGTTGGCGTAGCCCATGCGGTTTTGGTAGGCGGCCTGCGGTGACTGCAGGTTTTGTTGCTGCGCGTATTGCTGTTGCTGTTGCTGTTGCTGTTGCTGTTGAACATACTGGGCCTGGGCCTGGTTTTGGGGCGGGTAAGGGCTGGCCATGAAGTAGCCAGGAGCGTAGGCCGGGTTCGAGGGGTCGACATGGTCCTGAGCCCCCTGAGTCTGATAGATCGGCTGGGGGAAAGCGGACGGGGTGGTGGGATAGGCGCGGCTGTTAGCCGCGTTATAGTTGCGGTCATTGTACCCGTAATTCATGTTGTTGCGGTTATTGGGGTTGTTGTTGGGATCCATCTTGACAGTGGCCCCGACTCCCAGGGAACTTTAGACAAAAAGATGGTGGGGGGAGAAGGAAGGTGATGGGTAAAGGAGAAGGCGGGGAGGTGGAAGGAGCGGTGGCTCTCAGGAGGCAAAGAATAATCCACCCCCGACCATTACTGGAGATTGCTATAGCCTTCCCCTGGAGTGTCATGACTGGTCACACAGCGTGTGCACGCTTAGCTTGTTATTTCCCCTTGCGACTATATAACTCAATCCTTTTTTTTTTGGAGCAATCCATGAAAGAGAGACTGAACCATGGTGATCTAGTACCCATTGCTTGGATATTACCAAAGATGGTCTTAGTTCCGAGATCGACTAACGTCCCCGGACCATTGAGTACATGATATCTACGTTGTATAGCACATTGACCACAAAAATCCAGGGGGAGGGGTAATTGCCCCCTGATTGATTCAGAGTTACAGGACATTCCAGTTGAAATGTTAACAGGGATAGCCTTAGTGTAGCAGCCACTCTCCGCGGAACCCACTTATGGAATTCATGTGGACAACACGAGTTGATGACAGCACATCGAGGCCAACCCAAATAATCCTACGATGTCCCGATATCTCAATGATCGTGTTTCAATGAAGACTGGAAATATGACACGTTTCTCTTGATCAAAACCAAAGAAAAGAAATAACTTTATAATGTTAAAACTATAAACGCGCACGTGACGCGGATCAATTCTGGCGCCGGTATTCGGGCGACTTTTTCCAGATTCAGGATGGCAACAGCAACTGTCACTGTGGTTTTCACATCCAAACAATGACGGATTCGTCTACCTCAGCAGCGCCCGCTGGGGCTGCTAAGCCTCAGGCTGCTCCCAAGCCACCTAATCCGGTCTTCAAAATGATGGGTAAAGCTTCATTGTCACCGGAATTCCACACATCGGACAAGAGTACTAACGCGAAATGTGAAATCACCAGGTCTGCCGAACATCAGCTTCAAGCTTCCTTCCCGAAACTGGATGATCTTCTTCACCATCACTGGATCTTTTGCCGGTGCTCTGATCTACGACCGTCGAGAGAAGCGCCGCGCGCAGCAAAAATGGTGTGAACTGGTGGCCCATCTTGCGAAGGAGCCACTGCCTGTCGAGGAGATGCGCCGCAGGTTGACTGTGTACCTTGCTGCACCGCCGGGCGATGGCCTGAAGGTTGCTAGGGATCATTTCAAAGAATACGTGAAGCCCATCCTGACGGCTGCGGCTTTGGATTATACCGTGGTGGAGGGCCGACGGGAAGGCCAGGTGCGCGCCAGCACAGCGGAGAACATCCGGAAGCTGAGGCGCAGGGCTGGTGAGCCGAGCACAGATGCTCACGAGGCTAGCGTCGAAGAGGTTGTGCTGGCGACACGGGAGTCCATCGGGATTCAAGATGAGCCCGGTCCTAAGGGTGACTTGGTGATCGGTCGACACGCCTGGAAGGAGTATATCCGGGGCTTACATGAGGGATGGCTAGGCCCCATGGATGCTCCAGTCCCTCCAGCTGAGGACATCCCGGTTCCCGAGGTATCTGAAGAGCCCATCCAGGAGATTGCGGCTGGAGACGCTCCAGTCGAGACCCCGTCTCAGTCTCAGGTGCAGACCCTCGAAACACTTGAGAAGAAGCTTGAAGATGAAAAGAAGGAGGAAAAGAAGGATGAAAAGAAAGAGGAAGAAAAGCCATCCAAACCTACCGGACCTAAGCCTGCCTATATCACAACCGCCGAATACCCCTCCGCTCAACTCTCCCCTGCTCTCCCCCAGTCTTTCGACAGCTCCGTCCCCATCGAATTCCCTCACATCCTCGGTTTCCTGAACACCCCCATTCGCATGTACCGCTTCCTCAACCAGCGTCACCTCGCCGAGAACATCGGTCGTGAGGTTGCCGGTCTCGTCCTCGCCAACAACTCAAGACCCTATCGCGACGAATCCTTCAGCGTCGACTCCGAGGTTAGCGGTGCCTCCGTCGACTCCGCTACCGATGTTGCACGCGGTCACGAGCTACAAACTGTTTTGGAGAAGGAAGAAGAGTCCTGGCACAAGTCTGTGCATAAGCGCGATGATGAAGAGCTGGAGCGCGAGTGGCTGGATGATATCGTCCTGGACCCTCGCATCTCTTCGCGCATGAACATCGCGCTCCTTTCCCCTGAGGATGAGGCTCGCTCTCAGCGTATCGCTGAGCACCAGGAATACATCCTTGGTGAAGAGCGCCCACTGCCCGTCCCCTTCTGGAAGAGCATGTGGATTAAGTACGGATACGGTGAGGATGAGGAGACCATCCGCCGCAAGCCAATCATTGGCAACTACGATGGTGAGCTTGATGCGTAATTAATGCATCATATTCATTTTTCGAAGGGCTTCTTGGGAGCCCGTGTGTTATAATAGAAAGGTGGTGTTTCCTGTTTCACTCCTCAACATGAAGGATGTCATGTTTTCTCAGTTTAAAATGTTTGCATATCCACTCTCCTCGGCTTGTACATTAAGGCGCCTTTCAATGTTCTGTCTTTTTTTTCTTGGGATGTATATGGCAAACTATGCAATAGATCATTTGAAGATTTCCATCTACCAAAACAGTACATGAGTTGCGAGCATTCAAATGTTGCTGTGGTTACATATGATTCTATAACGCTTGGATGGTTTGATCAGAGAATTTTGTATATTTGATTGTTTTTTTTTCTTCTTGAAACGGTGATTGATATCATATGTATAACGATAAGATCTCCCTTCCTGCCTTTGTGGAATTCGACTTAGCTCCACTGGTGAGAAAGGATTCTAATTCAGCTGGAAGACGGAAGACTCGGGCCACTTCTGCTTCGCCTTCTCTGCATAGGCAGCCTTATCGCCGCCCCACTTGGTCAGGAGATCGAGGGCAAGAACGGCTTCATCGATGGTGATATCAGAAGAGTCGAGGGTAGCCAACAGATCCTGCTCACACTGGGCCTTCGAGTCCGCATTCAGGAAAATACGGCCAGAGAGAGCGGCCTGAACATGTGTGGCACTGCCCTTGTTGGCAGTCAGGAAAGACTCGTTGAACTCCTCAAGCTTCTGGGACTTGGGGAGCAGCTTCTCGAATTCAGCTTCGACAACCTCGGCAACCTTAGGATCAAGGGGCTCAGCAGGCTTGTCGAGAGCCTTGCGGAATTGCAGGAGCTGCAGGTGGAGAGTGGGGTTGGAGGGGTCGATCGCGTGGGCAGCTGAGAGGCACTTCACGGCGAGTATGTGCTTGTCTATGGAGTCTTGTGTTAGCAATAACATAATGATACAACACAAAATAATAAAAACTTACTCCTGCGGAGGTAAACCTCGAAACCGAGGGTTTGGGACTCGATGTTTTGCGAGCTCAGGGAAAGAAGGGGTGTCAAGAACTTCATTGCCTCATTGAGGGGATCTTTGGTCTGCACCAGGGTGTTGCCGAATGGATCGGGGTCCTCCTTCTTCACCTCTCCGTCAACGCTCTTGGCATTGGCTGCGGCAGCCTTTCTTGCCTCGCGCTTATCGGACTCGATCTTCTCCAGGCGTTGCTGCTCCTTCTTGGCCTTCTTGAGAGCCTTCTTCTTCTCCTCGTCAGTCAATCCATCAGCGCCATTGACAACAGTGGGCATCGGTCCATGGGCGAGTTCAGGCTGGTCATGAAGAAGGATGTATGCCTTGATGGCAGAGGTAGCCATCCGTGTGTAGAAGGGGTGCTCGCGCAGGCGATCTTCCCAGCGCACCATGTCGACATAGGCACGGATCATACCCTTGCGCAAAGAGAAACTGTGGAAGTCGAACTGATCCTCCTGCCAGGTATCAAAGATGTTGTACACAGCATGGAGGCGCTTGAGTGCCAGGGCCAGCTTCTTCTGTCGCAGGTATGCCTCACCATCCTCGGTGAGATACCACAGGCACTGCATCTCGTGGAGATCACCCATTGCGCCACCAACAGTCTCGTTGCGGGTGAACTTGCTCATGTTATCCAGAGCCTTCTCGTTCTCGTTGTTGCGGAGCCGGTATTTGGCAGCCTTGGTGTTGATGTGGCGGTCCTTCTCATCCAGCAGACGAGCCTTCTCCATTTCCTGTGCTGCCTTCACCGGGTTACCATAGTGCTTCCAGATCCGCGCCTTGGTCATCTGGTATTCCACGGCCTTCGGTGAGAGCTCAATGGCCTTGTCGACATTCTCCATAGCCTTAGTAATGTTGCGGCTGAGGTGGTAGTTGTAGTGTTGGGCCAGGAAATAGTAAGATGATTCCAGGAATTCTTTCTCCTTGGCATCATCAGAGCCATCCGCTTGCGCCGAGTTGCTAGAGACATACCCCTCCACCAGTTCCTGCACTACATCACGCTTGGCGGGGTCGGTGTACAGGGATTTGATGTTGGCAAAAAGGGATGGAACACCCTTCTTCAGCATGCGCTGCAGGTAAGTATCGACGGCTTGCTTGAAATCTTCCCCTTCTAGGATATCAAGGGGGATACGGCGAGCCGCATCACCACGCGGGTTCTTCTCCACCCATTCGTCGTAAAGAGCCTTCAATGCCTTGTGGTCGCTCTTCGCAATACCCTTTGCCTGTATCAAGCCGTTATAGTTGATCGAGTTCTCAGGGTTCCGCTCCAAAAGCGCAATGTATGCCTCCTCAGCCTCGGCCTTGCGATCGGGTCCAAGTCGCAGGAGGTAGTCGGCTTTCATCTCCATGACCGCAAGAACATCTGTACACCGGTATCCAAATTTCTCAAGGTGCTCGAGGGCTCTTTCAAGGTTGCCTGTCTCCGCGATAATGGTGTTCTTGTACAAGATTGCCTCTGAGTTCTCCATATCCGAAACAGGTGGGGTTCCCTTCAATGTGTCCTCATATGTGGTAAGCACCTTCTCAGCCTCTTCCAAATCTCCAGACAAGTGATGGGCAATTGCCAGCGCTGTCCAGTTCTGTCGCACGCCAGGGCGTGCTTGCAGCATCGCTGTACGAGTCTGGATATATCCCTGGAAATCACGCATCTGCATCTGAAGCAGGGCCAGATCCCGTTGAATGGGAGCTGACTCGGGTTCAAGTCTCAAGGCAAATCGGTATGCCTTGATCGCCTCCTCGTAGTTCTTCTCCTGTCGGTATAGCAGGCCGTAAACGTGCCAGGTAATGTGCGACTTCATGTCATTGCGCAGGGCCTCCTTGGCCAGCGTAAAAGCCTCCTCTGACTGCCCCATGTTGCTCATAATCAGAGCCTTCATCGCCTGCGTATCGCCATGTTTAGGGTTCTTCCGGAGAACTTGGTCTGCCGTTTTGATGCCTGTCACGATGAAAATGTTATCAGCTGAGCTCTGGCCATTGAGGAGGGGAAATAGGGCAGACCTTTCTTGTATTGCTTCAGCTCAAAGTTGCGAACCACTTGACGAAACAAGGACTGGTCCTTGGGGTTCAATGGTTGCGGCATGGTGGGCGATGGCTGGGAGGGGATTGACTTGTGCGAGAGAGGAATCAAAGTGTGCGGGGAGCGACTCCTCCGAGTCCGAACTTGGCAGAATGGCTGCCCCGATAAGATGCGGTAGGACAAGCCTGAGCACGTACATGCCTAAGAGTACTATAAATTGGCCAACGAGATAAAGGATAAGTTTTCAGTGGAAATTTTTGCCTGAATACGGTTTTTGTTAAGCTTCCAGATTACGATCAAAGTTATTGTTCGAGATGATTCATATCCACATGGTCATATTCGTCAGACCATACGCTCCTATATGCAGTATGATGTACAGGGGTGAGAGTTGCAGGGGCAAAATTCCGAACTAGCCCATGCAGCTATGCGTTATGACCAGTTCTCATCGCTGGTGCTTGTGTCGCCAGCTATTAAGAGCATCTTCCCATGACGAGCCACCGCCACATCTTTCTGATACCAGCTCCCATGTCCGAGCTCGTATGATTTCCTCCACCGTGCGCTGGTTGCGTACCAAATTAGCCAGTGACTCGGTTCGAGGTTCCTTGGGGAAGAAGCGACCCGAATATGGATCCAGTCGTTCATTAACGACTCGCTCTCGGTCCCGGGCGGACTCGGTCTCTCGAAGAATCAAATCCGGATCATCGGGATCGGGACTGGTAGCTACCCCAGCGCAATAATTCAAGACATCAGAGCGAGTCTGCCATGATGAGAAGAGCACGTTCTCTTTGAAGCCCTGGCACGCCTCGGGGTGGATGGCTTTCTGGCCTCTGGAATCGGTTTGCCGCACGGCGGTTGACGACGGGTCGAACCCTTCTCGAGCGGGCGTCATCAAGGCATTTAAGTTCTGTGTAATTGAATCGTCGATTGTTGAGCGGGATAGGCGAAGAAAATCTGGTAAGATGCGATATCAAGGTCAGTGGAGGCAAATCCAAGAGCTCCGGGCACAAGCTTCTACACACCTCGAAGGAGCTTTTCATCGAAACAGAACTGGGGTGTCAATGCCGGAGTCTCCGAGATCGATGTTCCTGACATCTTGTTGCGAACAGCGTCCTCGGACTGTCCGTTCGTCTTGCTAGCCCAGAACCACTCCAGCTTGGCTTAAGTGGAGACGGAGAAGAGTGGAGCAAATGATTGAAAAGTATAGGAAAAAAGATGACCAGTAATGATATCGGGAACAAGGTATGTATTGCACCAGATATCCAGCAGTATCTTGTATTATTGGAGCTTGTTCGTACTCGAAGCTGGTTGACGTAATTCTGTAGTTGGAATAATGATTTAGTGGTATGCTCTCTCAATCGGGAATGGTCCCGTCTATGTACTTTTAATTCCAGTCAGGTGATCCCGCGTTTCGTGTTACGGCAGACGCGTTTGGGTAATCCCTGCTTCGAGCTCTCTCATATATGATTACAGAGAATTCAAACTTTTCCGTGACAATCTCCCTTTCAAGATGCCCGAGCACGCTGAGGTAGCACGTATAGTGCACTTTATTCGCAAACACCTAGTCGGAAAAACCCTCTCCAAGGTTCAAGCTCAACACGATGATATCGTGTACGGCAAGGTGGGCACCAGCGCCGAGGAATTTCAGAAATCGATACAAGGCAAGAAGGTGGTGGGTGCTGGGCAACAAGGGAAATACTTCTGGATCGCCATGTCGTCGCCTCCACATCCAGTGATGCATTTTGGCATGGCAGGATGGCTGAAGATCAAGGATACAGATACATATTACTATCGTTCCGATAAGCCAGCAGACAAGGAATGGCCTCCAAAATATGCGAAATTCCTTCTCGAGACCAGTGATGAGCCTAAAACTGAGGCCGCATTTGTGGACGCTCGCAGGCTGAGTCGGATTCGTCTGGTGGATTGTCCTGCCGACGAGATTCGCCAACATACGCCTCTGAAGGAGAATGGACCAGATCCAGTGGCGGATAAAGATATTGTCAACGAATCTTGGCTTATGGAGAAGCTGAGGAAGAAGCGGATGCCAATCAAGGCTCTGCTACTGGACCAAGCAAATCTCAGCGGAATTGGAAATTGGATGGCGTAAGCTCTGCCCGTTGGTTCCCTCAAACTCAAAAAATACCGATGCTAATGAGATTTCCAGTGATGAAATTCTGTATCACGCCAAAATCCATCCGGAACAGATAAGCAACACCTTATCCGATGGTCAGATCAAAGAGCTTCATACAGCTATGCATTACGTCTTCACAACCGCCATCGATGTTCTAGCGGACTCTGAGAAATTCCCTGAGCATTGGCTCTTCAAACATCGATGGAGTAAAGGAAAGAAAAACCAACCCTCTGCTCTTCCAAACGGCGATAAGATCATCTTTGTGACCGTCGGGGGCAGGACGAGTGCTGTCGTTCCCGCAGTGCAGAAGAAGAGCGGCACTGTGGAGAAAGATGAGGATACGAGCGGCACCCCCAAACGAAAACGTGTCAAGCAAGAGAGTGATTCGGAGGCTGAAGCAAAACCTGCCAAGAGCCGGTCTGTAAACAGCAAATCAACGGTCAAGGAAGAAAACGAGAAGAAAGTAGATACCGGGATTAAAAGACGCTCTACTCGGGCACGCAAGTAATAAGGTATCGAGTCCAAGCGTATGGACTGATGCGATCCAAACAATCATTCACCTTCATACTTCTAGAAACAAGAATCAAAAGACAATCATCCCAACAGATTAACATCATGCAGCTTTTTTCTGAACTCCTGGTAATAATATGTGTCTTAGCCCGCAATAGCAAATATAATGAGTCGAAATTGTCGCGGGAACTCTCCCTCTTGGAGCACTTTCATGCACAAATCTACAACTTCAGCTGCAGGGCGGCCATATGACATCAAAAAGTATTAAGAACAAGAAGGCTGTGATGCATGCTACCAGCAACACGAAGAAAGAGGCGCATATTACGCGCCATGTTATTCCGACTTACCAAATCATGATATCTTGTGGAGCTTTTGTTTAACTTAGGGCTCGTCCTCGACTGTCATACTGATGACAGCCACCTTTGGAATCGCCTCTATCTTCGGTGAAACTCTCTAAGTTAAGATATCCCGGGGGCGTGAATGTCTTTAATACACGTCCCTGATGCCCCTGACTTCTTAATCTTTGAACTTTATAGTACATATTAGTGCTGGAGGAATAGATCTAATAATTTGAAAAACCTATTGACGCAAAGCTTGGTAAAAGAAAGAGAATATATAAAAAAAAACTGTAGTTCATTGCAGTCAATCAGTGGGGCAATCAATCCGCCACGGGCGGTGAGTCCTTATCGCAGGCCGATATCGCCACCGATGACAAAGCCCGCAACGCTCGTTGGCTCTCTTTCTTAGGAGCTATTTTTTGATTCTGAAACTGTCTTTGAATTCCTTTAGTCTGCCTTTGCCTACCTGAGTGCCGTTTATTTACTTTCCTGAGTGACAAAGGTATATTCAATACTAAAAAGGAGGATTTCTGTGTGAGTGGAGTCCTTGCCAAAGCGGTACCCCGCCACAATGAG
This sequence comes from Penicillium sp. 91 TS-2023, assembly GCA_030710325.1. NCBI lineage: Eukaryota > Fungi > Ascomycota > Eurotiomycetes > Eurotiales > Aspergillaceae > Penicillium > Penicillium sp. 91 TS-2023. The sequence goes on along the minus strand of JARWGP010000021.1, from coordinate 3,887,658 downwards.
CGCGATTCTGTCGGCCGACGATCTGAATGATTTCATTTCGCCGGGAGTTGCCTGTATCAAGCCTGTTGAATCACTTCCAAAAAGTGCCAAGGAGCCTCAGGTCTGTAGCCTTTCAGCCTTTAAATCCGTTTGCTCACTGACCTGTTCTAGAACCCCTACGAAGTGACAACAGAAGACAAAGTTGAACCAGAAAACCTTCCTCCGGCGCAAATCTCTTTGACAGACTGTCTGGCTTGCTCTGGCTGTGTGACCTCAGCGGAGGCAGTTCTGATTTCGCTACAATCTCATACCGAAGTTCTCAACACCCTTGACGCCTATCCGGAAATTCCCTTAACCCAATCACACCATGGGACGACAGTCAGCCCCGCGGGGCCGGGAAATGGAAGGATCTTTGTTGCCAGTGTGAGCCCGCAGGTTAGGGCGAGCTTGGCTGCAACGTATGGCATCTCGGAAAAGGAAGCGGGGTACATGATCGATCAGTTCCTGCGTGGCCCGCAGGGATTGCGAAGTGGCGGGAAGCAAGGCAGTGCCTTCACATGGGTTGTGGATACAAATGCTATGCGGGAGGCAGTATTGGTTCTCACGGCCGATGAAGTGTCCGAGTCGCTTGTGGGTGCTACGAATGAGGGTCAAGAAGCCCCTCCCAAGCGACCAATTCTCTCATCGGCGTGCCCCGGCTGGATTTGCTATGCTGAAAAGACACATCCCTTCGTTCTTCCGCACTTGTCTCGACTCAAATCTCCGCAGGCAATGTCTGGAACCTTCCTTAAAACTGTTCTGAGCAAATCACTTGGAGTGCCACCATCTCAAATTTGGCATCTAGCTGTCATGCCTTGTTTTGACAAGAAATTGGAGGCCAGTCGGGAGGAACTTACGGATGTTTCGTGGCAAGAAGGCCTTGAACAAAACATTACTGAACCATATGAGGCTGTTCGTGATGTGGATTGTGTTATCACTTCTCGTGAACTTCTCTCCTTGGCTTCGTCACGAGGACTTTCGCTTCCAAATTTGCCTCTCCAGCCGCTTTCTTCGACTTACTCTCCTTTGTTCCCAGAACAGACCCTGGGCTCATTCATCTCGTTCCAAAAATCCCCTGTGGAACAGTCTCTTGCGACAGGTACATCCGGAGGCTATTTGCACCACGTGCTTACAACCTTTCAAGCACGGAACCCCGGGTCTGATCTTGTCACGAGTCGTGGACGTAATTCAGATGTTGTCGAGTACGTTCTCATGTCCAAAGACGGACAACCCATCATGAAAGCGGCCCGATACTACGGCTTTCGCAACATCCAGAACCTTGTTCGAAAACTGAAGCCGGCACGAGCATCCCGAATGCCTGGAGCCAAGCCTGTCGCTAAGCCCATGGCTGGTCGTCGCCAGCCTATGTCTCGCAATGCGGCAGCAGGAGCCAGTTCAGGTTCAGACTATGCTTACGTGGAGGTTATGGCTTGCCCTGGTGGCTGTACCAATGGTGGTGGGCAAATTCGGGTGGAAGATGCCCGGGAAGCAACAGGCTCTCCTCAGCCGGCTGATGCAGTTGCATCTGAAGCGTCGAAGCCATCACCCCATGAACAGCGGGCTTGGCTTGCCCGTGTGGACGAGGCCTACTTTTCCATGGAATCAGACTCGGAGACTGAATCAGCTGTTAAATCTCAGCCTATCTCCATTGTGGACAAAGAGACGCAGGTTCACAAGAGCTTACAGCGCTGGTCCCAGTTCATGGGTATCCCGCTCTCTAAGCTTGTTTATACCACTTACCGCAAGGTGGAAAGCGATGTTGGCAAAGAACAGGCCCCTGCTGATGAGACCACCCGGGTGGTTGAACTTGCCGGAAAGATCGGTGGTGGATGGTAGTACGACCCTTTTTCACGTTTTGTATAGTCTTGTTTGTTGCATGGCGTTGGGAAATTTTCTGCATTTCAATGGGGCATATATCACATCCGCACACATATACCTAGGTACCTAGGTAGGTTCATGTTCATTACAGAGGTCTTAAATGACTTATTTAGCACTTTGACACTTTTTTTTTTTTAGACGATCATAGACTACCTAAGGAGGGTGGAAGAAACCAGCGAAACATAGATATATCTAAAATAATTCGGCAGCTAATCCCATCAATGGGAAAGACTAAATTGGTATTTTCAAAGCAATCACACGTAATAGCGCTGACTTCGAATACTGATCAATAGCAACTGAACTGAAATTACTATTATGGATTGGTGCATGCACTGACTTCTACGGGCATGATGTGCTGTTAAATGCGGTTGCTGTGCCAACGCCGACCTAAGTGGAGGTTGTCAACAATTCACAACTGTTGAAAACTCCCCATCACGACCAAAAAGAAAGCAACACTATTCACTGTGACAAGTGATGCGACAAGCAGAGCCCTCTCTGTATCATTTCCGACCGAGCAAGCTTCTTTCTTAGCCGACCAACTTAACCGATACAAACACCAAGCGAACTCTATTAATATTACGAAGATGGCACGACTGAACACGGCCAAATCACAGACCCTCAATGGCTCTCCACGGAAAGCATGCTTGACTGCACATGCTTTCCAGTCACCCACAGGTCCCATTGCTCGTCATCTAGGCTCAGGGGCCTGCTCCTCCAGAGGCTCAACACAAAAACAGAAAAAGGATTCAGGCACCTTCTTCGACATTTTTTCAGATGAGAACCAGTCATTTGAGAGTACAGGCATGGAGGGAGATCAGAGCTCGCCATCTATCTCCCCTAGGAAACAAAACAAAACACGAACCCTTAAGCTCGCCAGAACCAACTCGCTCCTCCTTCCTTTGCAACAGAGACCACGCCAAAGACCCATTGTTAAATTGGAAACGGACGACTATGAGAAGGAGAATGATCTTACAGAATATGGAACGGACACAAACTCACCAACAATGAGCCCTGCTGCACCGCGATCGCCGATTAGACGAAACGCAGCACGAAACGCAGCACGAAACGCAGCACGAACCCCCCCAACCACTAGGCCTTTCAGCCATCTGAGTCCCGAAGTTGAAGACGAAGATGTCGGTGACAATAGCCTTGCCTCCTTAGATGACTTTATTGTTAGTGACAATGAGGAGCTAAGTTATCATGAGACATCCGACTCTGAGACAGAGGTGCAAAAGAACCCAACACCCTCACCACCTCCCAAATCCGCTCGAAAGAGACTCATGAGAGGACGACGACCTGGCTTTAATTTGAATCAGAATGTGGATAGAAACCCTTCTCCTTCTGATTCATTCCGTCTAGAGGTCAAGCTTCCTGACTCTGTGAAGCTGCCTTCAAGCCCCCTGGTGATCCCTAAACAAGTGTTTCAAGATGATCTTGATATTTCTGCAAAGCTGGGAGATCTGGAACTCAATGGTAACAATGAATCAACTTCCCAGGTGGAAATAGATTCAACTCCGTATGTGTGACATCGCGAATCTATATTATGGCATGCAGTGGATTTGCTAATATATATATCACAGGTCAATTATCGAGCTGGACTCATCACCACCATCGTTAAAACCCACAAGCAAAGGTCCTCGCACACCACCATCTAGTCCATCAAGGAAGCGTTTTCTAGGATCTCCAACGAAGGAAAAATCCCGTATCCCTCCGACGCCTCATCGTGAAAGCACGGATGCTTTTTGGAGCCAGGAGTTAACCAACGACTGGGTTGACCAACATTCACCACGCAAAGATAAAACCCCCGGGCGCTCTGTAATTGAATTGCTGCAAGACTTTGACGACTCAGACACCGAAGGCAGCAGCCAAGACACCACAAGCACCGAGTCCGACTTAATGACCAGAGTCCCTGCGAAGGAGGCAAAGACACCCAGCAAAACCGCTCTCAAAAAGGCCGAGACAGAAGCCCGTAAAGCTGCCAAGGCCCGCCGACTCTCGTTCAACAACAAGAAAGCAGACTTCGCGAAGACCTTCCTTCATGTGCTAGACCATGCCGTGGCGAGAGGTAAAGTCAGCCAGCTAGCTGAAAAGACCGGTGGTGTTGAAATAGTCTGGTCCAAAACGCTACAGAAAACCGCCGGCCGAGCGCATTGGCGTGGCATAAAGACCAAGGACTCAAACGGTCGCCAGATCCCCGGCTCAGTCATCCATCATGCCACCATCGAGCTCGCCGAGCGGATCATCGACGATGAGTACCGGCTGCTCAATACCCTTGCCCATGAATACTGTCATTTGGCAAACTACATGGTTTCCAACTGCCATGACAACCCGCATGGTGCTAGCTTCAAGCAATGGGGAAAGAAATGTGCTGAGGCATTGAAGGATCATCCTATCTACGGTGGTCAGATCAACGTCACGACGAAGCATTCCTATGAGATTGATTATAAGTATGTGTGGTCGTGCGTGAGCTGTGCTCAGACCTACGGTCGTCACTCGAAGAGTATTGACCCGACTCGCGTTCGCTGCGGTGCTTGTAAGAACAAGATCGAGCAGATCAAGCCTAAGCCGCGGAATGTGTCACCCAGGAAGAACCCCACTACACCTTTCCAGAAGAAGATTGTGGATGATGTGACACGAGATTTCGGAAGATTTGTTTTATAATTTTGCACATGCTTTTGTATCTACCATCATAGCGTGGAGTCAAGTGAAATTTTCATTGTATATTTTTGATACCAAGGCTTTTTTCGCTTTCAAATGTTTGGATTTGAACCCAGACTAAGACATGTCTTAGCTTCAAGATGGTGTTTAAAATCTCATTGTAATCATTCATTTCATTGTCTATCTAAAGGTTGTACTACCTATTTTTTTTAACTGCGCGCCAGGGCTCAACCTAATCCCAATATACCAGAAACACCCTCCAGGGCTCACATTGACCACCAGCCAATTCCACATCCAAACGTTTCCCCCATTCTCACGCTAATTGGAAGCGAAATTAAACAAAAAGTCCCCAGTCCACAATTTCCAGCTTCTCCTCCACGGCCTTCATGATATCCTCCGCAGCAGTCTCCTCCTTCGACAAACCACGCACATCTCCGTCCTTATCAAATTCCTCATGTGGCACATTGAACAAAGTCAACAAATCCGTCTCCTGCGCCTCAAGCCGCACCAGCAGGAAATGACAAGTCAAAGTCTTAGCAGGCGGCGCACTTGAAGAGCCACCATTCATGGCCACGCCTGCAACAGCTGAGCCTGCTTCGGCAGCGGGTAAACGCTGATCCCGACGACGAGGAGTCGTCTTGAACTCGACAATACCCTTGTACGCACTGACCGACGATCCAGATGGTGCATTCGAAGGCAACCGGCCCAGAGTCACGGGCTGGGGTGGCGTAATCACCTGCATGGCATCGTCATCCTCACAGAGATCATACAGATGGTACAGGGCAGCTGCTTGGTTGACCGTCTCGGGTGTGGCGCTAGCGACACTGCCGCCGCCAGATGCTAGTGAAGGCTGCTGCTGAATGAGACTGGCCAAGGTGCTCAGTGCATCTTCTTGGGAGACACGCTGGTTGATCTCGATGATCATATTAGACAGCGTGTCGGGTGAGAGGAATAGTTCCTGGTGGTCTGGGATTTCACGGAGGTTGCTGTGAGGGATGTTAGTCATGGTTCTAGCTGATATCTTGTCATGCTGTTTCGTTGTCTCTTTTGACTGAGACCCCAAACAGTTGGAATCTTGAGTATGTATGCTAGGGCGGGAATGTGTTCCGGGGAGGATGAATATAGAATTATACTGACCTGGCATCGATCCATTTTTGTGGCACCACACCCCGAATTGCCCCGCCAAAGAAGTCTTGCTCTGTGACTTGTGACATGATTGAGGGAAGCCGTTCGCGGGAGAATTGGATATTTATTTTTCGGATTTTCTGGACTTTGTCTTGGTAGAGATGATGATTTGACAAGCTTGACTGCGATATAGAATTTTGATGCCAAGACCCCGCGTCAAGATGATATTTTCTTCTTCTCTTGATCTCGTGGTCTGGTTGCGATGCTCAAGATTGATTCGGAAAATTTTCACTTGATTAAGACAGAATCAAGTTCGATATGAAATGAGTAACTGTGTTTGAAGGCTTTGAGTGTCGTTTTATGCATTTAGGTAGGCTAGGCACACCAGAGGCAGCAGTTGCGGGAGGCAGTCTTCCGCCCAATGACGTTTGCCGAATGACACAATCGTCTACTCTACGTCTTCCAGTATAAGAAGTTGCAATTATGGCGGGTGATTTGTCAAATGTCTCATCAAAAACTCACTGTTTACTTCAAAATATCCATAAATCACTGCTAATTTAGTCACTCCCAGGACATTTTCTTCACGAAAGTGGTTATCACGTGATATGGCGTTTACGCCCAATATATCCGACATTTGTGGGATGTACGAGTCAAATGTAATCAAAAGGGAATCCAAGATTATGATGCAGCTAGAATAATCAATGATTCCATCGCACAGTCTCGATGCAATATATAGGTCACATGCCAGACGTTCGTAGCTGGATCTGGTGCTGTACAGATATCACTATATTATACTTCGGAGCCAGTAACGATAATTAAACATGCGTCATGGTTACATCCATTCGGTTGTCAGAGTAATCTTGGCAAATTAACCTGCATAGTAATTGAATAATGAAGCCCTTACTTGTTGTTTGTTACATACTTTCATGCAAGATAACATGCATATTCATCTTGATTCGTCAAATGGCCGCACATGCTCAAATTCGGCTGCAGCGGTCCAGCTCAATCACTCCAAACAATGTGATTAGTCCATTTGCACAAATGACTCCGCTAGATTTCTCTTGACGAAGCCATAATCACCCGTCTGCACTTGGCGCCCAGAAGGGGTTTCACTCTTCAAGGAAATAGACTCCACCATGCGGAGAACTCCGGTTTTCGGCCCACTCTGAATTATCTTTTGATCAGATAATCTCTGATCTTTTGATCCTCATTCACAAAAATACCCGACCCAATAACCCCCTACTAACTCACGCCCTGATCTGATCTCTCCCTACTGCCGCTCGTTAATCGGCCAGATCACGCCATTCTCGCGGGCGGGGTTGTACATAAACACCAATAACGTGATCACCGCGAGGATTAGCCGGCATTATGAACCGGCCCAACAGCGCCATCGCGAAGGATCCCGATGCCTGTGATCCGGAGACGCAGCATATTTTAGCGGGTAACGCGAAATTTCGAAGCCTAGGATGGAAGCGTCTTACCATCATTGCGATCGTTGAGGCGATCGCATTAGGCAGTCTCGGGTTACCGTCTGCCTTTGCAGCGCTGGGTATGGTCACAGGTGTCATTTTGACCGTGGGTATTGGCTTGCTTGCGATGTATGCAGGCTACATCGTCGGCCAGGTTAAGCTCATGTACCCCGAGGTCGCGCACTACGCAGATGTCGGTCGGCTTATCATGGGTCGGTGGGGATCGAAGATCTTTATTGGCAGCTTTGTTGCTCTGCTCGTGTTCGTTATTGGATCACATGCTTTGACTGGCGCCATTGCGTTCAGAACGATTACGCAGAGTGATTCGTGCTCGATCATTTTTAGCATTGTTTCTGCTGTTATCTTGATGCTTCTTGCTATTCCGCCTTCTTTTGTGGAGATTGCCATTTTGGGATACATCGATTTCGCTTCGATTGTTTTGGCTATCGGTGTCACTATGATTGCTACTGGAATTCAGAGCGATGGCACTTCGGATTGGTCTGCGTGGCCTAAGCCGGATATCTCTTTCACTTCGGCGATTGTGGCTACGAACAATATTGTGTTCGCGTATTCCTTTGCTGGTTGTCTGCCCTCTTTCATGGATGACATGCATACCCCCGAAGACTACACCAAAGCCATGTGGTGGCTGGGTGGAGTTCAGATTGTTATTTACACTCTTACGGGATCGATCATTTATGCCTTTGTGGGACAGAGTGTGCAATCGCCGGCCTTGCTATCAGCAGGGCCTCTCCTTTCAAGGGTTGTTTTTGGTCTGGCTCTTCCAGTCATCTTTATCTCGGGATCTATCAACCTCACTGTGGTCAGCCGATACATCCATGGAAAAATTTATCAGAAGTCCATTGTTCGCTTCATCAATACGCCAGAGGGCTGGGTCACATGGCTTAGCCTCGTCTTCTTTATAACAGTGATAGCATGGATCATTGCTGAGGCTATCCCTATTTTCTCAGCTTTGTTATCTATTATGTCATCTCTGTTTGTTTCTGGTCTAGCCTTCTATTTCCCACCGGTTATGTGGCACATGCTCCTGAGGGAAGGCGCATGGTATGAAAAACATAACTTGAAGGCTGCGATCTGCAATGGTGTAGTGTTTGTGGTTGGCATGATTATCTTCGTCTGCGGTACATACGCGAGTATCGCTGATCTGGTGAGCTTATTATATTCTTCCATACTGATGATACTTTACTAACTATCTCCCAAGGTTTATGAATTCCAATCAGGCTCAGTTGGCAAGCCTTTCACCTGCTCGGCCTAGAGATATAGAAGACTTTCGGCATTTTCACAGCGATAGATCGCTAAAGAAGTATAGAATAGATGTGATGATTCAACGCTACTGCAATACATATGCATGCACATAACTCTCTTCTTTGAAAAATTTGTAGTCTCTCATAGTATTCTTTTTTTTGGATTAAGTTATTATTATAATAATCTAATATTCTCGCCTCACATCATGCTCCCACATCGGACTTTCATTGAAAATATCACGATACTTTCGTGCATCGGGTGTTGATGCCTTCCGATCATTTTGCCAGAAACCTATTCTAGGGCCTTCTCAAGATCTGCGGCCCACAAGGAAGCACCAACAGTGTTGGTGAACGAGAAAACGATGGAAGCAAAGGGGATCATCTCCAGAGCAAAAGCAGCAATACCAAGTCTACACATTGGTCAGCATGTTGGAGAGTAGAAATCAAAAGGTTCACTTACCCAGTGTATGCCGCTCGATTCTTAGCCACCCACTCATCCCGTTGCACCGAGTCCCACCCTTTAAGCTGGAAGTACCGTGCATGTAGTCCCGGGCCAATCCTCTTGCCCTGAACGGCGATGTACAGCACAGTTCCGACAACAGGAATCATGTTCAGGGGTAAGTAGAGCAAAGAGCGCAACAGGACCTGTGGCTTAAATTTCGAAAAAGGTTTCGTGAACATCTTCCCCAGTCTTGCAACAGCATCCCTTCCTGCAGATTGAGGCTTAACCTGACGTCCCTGCGCAACGAGAGAATCCTGTTGACGGGCAATAAGGGTACCATCAAACGTATCAATCAGAGCATCCTCACACAGGAAGGATCGAGAAAAAATATTTGTCAGAGTCGCACTCTCGCTGAGAACAAGCACTGCTGCGGATATAGCAGCAATCGGACCACTAGTAAAAGCCATGATGGCCATCTGGGGCACGTAGGTAAAAAAGAACATGAACGATGTTACACCCAAGCCCAGGCTGATGGTTCGCCCAGCCCGTGCGGTAAATGGGCCCCAAAGATCTTTATGGGTCGCAAAGAAGATAATACCCTAGTATATTGAGTTAGTAACCCCTCAACTGCCTTTTGGCATTGACTTATAGCGTGCCTTGAACGGATACAGATATGCGCCCGATTTAAGGACGCCTTCGGAGGCTGCCCGGACACTTTTGGCCTCGGCGATTGCAGCATCTTTGATGTGGTTGGACATTGCGAGATGAATGAGCGTGCAGCTCACACCTACAAGATTTGGGGTAGAAAGGTTGAGGATGTCAGAGAACGAGTTCTGAAGTTTCCCGCAGGTTTTCTCCAAACAGAAACGATGATGTCATCGGATCCTGGTCACCATGATAACTCATCTAAGATGAGCCAATGTCCAGAAAGGGAGATCGGGTCTCCAGAATCATGATTGATTGAAACAGAGGTTACATCTCAGCACATAATATTAAGTCAAGTCAGTGGTACACGAATATTTATACTCATCTCACCCCGTACTCTACAAGAGTGTTACATTTGATGATTGGTATGGTATAATCATGTCTGTAACTTGTCCAACGATTAAAAAGCCTATATTATTATCTGTTCTATTCATTATCATTAATTATTCCCAACATTTAAAATCCCTTCCCAGTCTTCCGAGCCGATTATTTTCGTGGGGTCCATCTTGAAACCAAGGTCCAGGGAGCCAGTCCCGAGTAAAGACTGCTTGGAGTGTATCGACGGTTCGAGTTCTGCAGAACAATTGAAGTCAGAGACATGCTTTTTTTAACATAGATCCGTATCTTTATCGAGCCTCACCATTTCTCGGGAATTATCGGACGGTCATCCTGGCCCGCATATCTCCCAGGAGGAAAGTTGTATTCATCGTCCCAAAACTCCTTGGCGGCCATCAGTGGTCCCCATTTCTTCTGGGTACGTCGCAGGCTTTGTTTGATGCGCGAAACCGTGGTATCATGGTGTGGTTTTGAGGAGATGGGATCAATGTCCTCGATGTTGGAGCTTAAGGACTTGATAGAGCTTGAGGTACTCATTGTTAAGTGAGAGGTAGGTATGGATGGCAGAGCTCGAGTCTGGAACTCACATTTCCTACCAGGATCCGGTAGGTATTTATATAGATAGGGTCGCAAGGGTCGCTTCTTTTTTCCCTTGGGCTCATACTGTTGTAATTCCCTCACCGAACTTCGCCCGTGCCGAGATATCTCCGCTTTTTATTCGCCACATGGCTACACGACATGTGCACTTTCCCAAAACAAACCTGGTGCCTAGCTGACCCTTACGCTTACATGGGCATTGACCTTCATGCCACGCGTTGTCTTTTTTTCTTTACTTTTTTTCTTTTTTGGGGAAATTTCATCCCATAACTGATCTTCCCCAATACAAGTTTTCGTAGAATAGTTGGGCGCTTGGTCAAAGAATTATAATCAACAGAACCTCTGGCATTCAGTCGGTGTCACTTTCTCCTCCATATCGAGTTGATACAAGAAGAACTTCCAGCCTGAGACCTCCTTGTGGAACATTATATCCATTTCACCCATACCCATGTTCAGTCCCTCTAGTCTTGTTCTTGAAACATTCAATTGCTTCTAGACGATTTATAGTATGCCAATCCTTCCGGGAGGGTTGCCGGAGGGACTTTTGAGACATACAATTTTTCTTGGCTGATGGAAGTTGATATCCATAACCAATCATAGGCGTGTTGTGCATTGAGCGGACCAAATTGACGGAGATCGGTCGGAGATCGGTCGGCGCGATAATCGACGGAAAGTTTGGCACACAACTTAAGGTTCCAAAGTTCTTGCCTTCGTTCCAGCGATTGATCCTGTATAGAACACAGTCTAGAAAAAACTTTAATCCCCGCCTCTCAATGTTTCACACCGGTGGGGGGAATTACCCGGCACTTGTGTGTGGAGTCAAACGTCAGAAATTAATTTTGTACATCATTATATCTACTTATATGTTCATGGAATGCCTATATCGGGTCTCCATTCTCTTCTCTTTTTTGCCCCACAAGTTTTAACCTGAAGTTCTCGAATCAGCCATAGTCACCGAGTACGACTGCCCACTGTGATATGATAGTAGCTGTCCTGCGGCGACTGGTCTTTGACTAAAATAGCGGCCTTGTCGCTTGCAGAATCATTGGTCCTGATGCGACCTTGGCTGCGTGAAACGTGGCTCCTCACAACATCGTGACTGTTCATCTCATACGAGTAATTGCAAGAGTCAGTTTTCATAAGCCTCCTGTATAGTGGACGGAGGACAGGGGCCGACGCCGCAATGTTTAGAAGGACGGCTTCGGCTCTGGGGGTGTATCAGTAGGATTTCTTGATGGAGGGGAAAGGAGAAAGGAGTTTTCTTACAAGATCTAAGTGAATAGAGCAACCGTGTTATCTGTGGATATTAGTTTAATCCCCGGGCGATGCTAATAGCGAAAATACTGACAGGTATAGTCGCCCCGGTTTGCCAGGGCTTCTAGGTTTACAATTTTCATGACAACGGCAATGACAGCACTGGTAGGTCAGTTATAATCGAAGGCATCCTTTGGAAGGTGGTGGAGACATACAGAATACTCACCCCAAGAGGATACCCACACCTAGCTTTGTCCATCGGTTCATCTGCAAGTTGCGAATCATGTACGCCGGAAAGAATGTCAAGAAAAGATCAGTACAACCATTGAAAGCCGAGTGCGCATATCCAAGGTACTGCGATTGTTAGTAACGGACATAAATGTGTTAAGCCATTGATTTGCTTCGCTCACAGTCTGCACATCCGCATTCCAACATGTACCAGATGCACTCGTATCCCAAAGCAAGACAACATTGGTACATTGGGCATATAAACACACCACAACAACACCGAACTTTGTAGTGACACGATGGGAGGAATGATAGGATCATGACTCCCAGAAAAGCGCTGTATAGATTTCAACATCGCCTAGATCAGCCTGACCACAGATCCGAATTGCATAAGAACCGGTGGCATATTTTTCAGGTTCGAGCTCTATGTATTTTTGTTCAGCTAGATATTGGTCGGGACTTTAAAAAAAAAAAAAAAAAAAAAAATAAGGTTGGATTCCAACACGCCAGTTCATACGAGGACGGCCGCCCAAGCAAAAAGAAATTTCTGACAAAAAGATAACAGGCCCGAGCCGTGGATCGAACACGGGACCTCGCGCAGGAGTGCTTAGGAGTTGCTGCCCTAAGCGCGAATCATACCACTAGACCACCCGGGCCGTTCTTGATGGTAAGATCTGGATTTATAGATTTATGACTCAAAGGTTATGGGAAGTGACCATGTGGGGGCAACCATCTTAGCGGGCCAATGATCGGGTCTTTTATCATCAAGGTGTGCGTTAGGGTAATTAGAGGATAGGGCTTCTAGAGCAACTTATTATTTGTGTCAATTGACTATCTGATGGTCTTTTTCTTGGAGTTTCTTCTCTCAGCTATATTTTCGGTGTTGGGAATGATGTCGTCGTGGTGTGGTCATAGCCGCTCGGAGCTGCGACGTGCAACCTTACCCACGTTGGCACCTAAGCAATTACACGCGTATTATTTGTTTTCTACTAAAGCCGGAAATCCAACTGTTACTTAGGAGGCAGCGGTCTTTTATATGTATTCTGGGATATCTTGTCTGGTTTATTTCCTTCTTTTAGTGTTGGGTTGTCTGTCTGACATTTAGTGATGTATCTGAGTTAATGAAAAGCTGGCGTTATTAATTTGGCGGTCGGTCCTATTGTTTCACCTTAGGGATTCTCGAAATCGCCTTGACTGATAAACATTTCATAATTCTCGTCTAGCCCCACCGCTAAGCCAGATCATCAATTGGGCGGGCCACAGTAAGTTGAGGAACACTGTAAAATGCTGTTCGTAAAATGCTAGTAGATTCATGCAATTTGTAAGAGTTGAATATAATCCCATTAAAGTCGAACCCAAGGATCTTCACAAAATAGACTGCTTAACCAGATCTGTCGGTAATAGCGCTAGTCGGCCTCGGCAGTATCGGGCAAGTACACACACAATTTATTAACGCCCGGCAGCTAGGCCGAAAGGGCAACTATCACAGATCTACCATACATTTCCACATATTTCGCCTCTCAACACCTGAAACCTTTCGACTGCCATTATTCGATAGCCAAAGAATGACAGGATCATGTAGACCTCTTTTGGGAGGCAGCCACTCTTTCAACTACCATCGTGGCCAGAAGCTCCACGCTGGCAGCGCTGGTGATATCCAGCGCTGAAACATCCGCCGTAAATAACCTCCGCAGCCAATGTCTCAGCTCAACTCCTAGCAAGGAATCCACCCCCTGCAACGCTAGCGGACGCTGTAAATCAACTTCACCTACTGCAACTCCCAATGCCCGTGCCAGCTTTTGAGTCAAGCCCTCCGTAACGAGCGCGATTCCCTCCGCGACCGACTCTGTTCGTCGGAATGCAACCTGTAAGTCCGTATCCGCTGTCGGAGAATTAGAAGCCGACGCCTTTAAATCTGTGGCATTCTGAGGCAGACTCGTAAACAGTCCCCGGTTCGTGAGCCAGGGAGGTGGCTCGACTCCTTGGGCATTCAACTGTGCAGGGGTTAAAAGGCCAATAATGACTTGATGAGGGTCACTGTTGTTATCAGTGGGTTCAGCTGAGGAGTCGGGTTGAGAAGGCCCGGCAAGCCCGCACTGTCTTTCAAGAATTGCATGAAACTCAGCCTGTGTCACCTGGGTCATTCCAGGAACACGCTGCTGGATCTTGATGTAATGGTCGTTCTCAGCGGCGACACCAACTTCTGCCATCCAGCCAAAGTCCAGCGAGACGGCTTGTTGACCTATTTCTCGCCTGAAGCAAGCGAAGGCATCCTGGAATGTATTTCCAGCGGCATAGTTGGCCTGTGAAATATTTCCAATGACGCCAGACAGAGACGAAAGGCAGACGAAGAATTCGAGGTCGGCGGGTAATAGGGCATGGAGATTTTCGGTACTGAGAACCTTGGACTGAAGAGTTGTTGTCCATTGTGCAAAGGTGAGCCTTTCAAAGATAGTGTCCTGATATATCATCGCATTAATCACTTCCTTGAATGTTCGTGAAAGCGGCGGACCTTACCTGTAGCACCATTGTGCCTTGGATGCATCCACGAACCGGAGGCCAGCTAGAGCATTGATTCAACGCTCTTGACAAGGCATCAAGTGAGGTTACATCACACTGAGGAGTACTGACTCTGACCTCTTGATCAGTCAATTCCTTCACGAGGGCCTTAGAGGCTGCTGTCACTGCACCGGACCGAGACAGCAGTATGAGATATCGCGCGCCCTTCGAAGCCATCCACCGTGCAGCGCTGCGACCAAGACCCCCCAGACCACCAGCAATAACATAAGTCGCATGGGCAGAGAGGCGCTTGATAGTAGTCGGGCGGATGGAGATCTAAAATATGTGGTAATCAGCCGGCTGTATATCAAATCAGAGGTGACAAAAACACTTACAGGAACCATAGCCTTCGGGTCCATGTGCAGAACCGCCTTACCCATATTCCGGCCACTTTGCATCAATCTGAACGCATCAGAGGTGTTCTCGAGGGAGTATTCATGTAATGGCGAGGCTGGCTTCAGACTCCCCGATGCAACCATCTCCATAACCGACTGTAAAACTCCTGGGAGACGATGAGAGCGACGTCGTATCATATCGTCTACTGCGAGAACAGAAAAGGAAACATTCTGGGCCGCATGGATCAAAGGTAAGTTTGAATTTGCTTCAATGTCCGCCTTCCCGATTTCTATAAACCGACCATAGGGCGCAATGCACGCCCAGGAAGCAACCATACCGTCACCCGAGAGTGAATTCAAAACTACGTCGACACCACGACCCTCCGTGAGGCGCAAGATATGACGGCGAAACGAAGTATCTCTGCTAAACAAGATTTGATCCTCAGAAAGGTGGTACCGGTCTTGTAGTAGGGCGCGCTTCTCCTCGGAGCCCACGGTGGTGAAGACCTGAGCTCCAGTATTGAGAGCTATTTGTATCGCTATCTGGCCTGTTCCGCCAGCCCCCGCGTGAATGAGAACCGATTCTCCACGTTGAAGATTTGCCAGCTTCACTAAGGCATAATAGGCGGTGACACCGGCCAGAGGAACGGCTGCTGCTACAGCCCATGAGAGGGCATCTGGCACTTTGGCGACCAGATTCATATGACATTTGAGAAGGGTTCGATGGGTCCCAAGCGCGAGGGCAGCCACTCGATCCCCGGGTTGCAACCTACAGGCACTCCCGGCTCGTCTCACAATGCCAGCACACTCAACTCCAAGCTGCCGTTCGTCCGTAATTTTACCCAAGAGAACAAAGACATCTCGGAGGTTGACGCCAACTGTTCTGACCTCAATCTCAACTTCATCCGACGGGAGTGCGGGCTCGGTATTTTCATAGTCTTTATCCTCCACGAAAACAGTGTTTTCAACATCAAGTGAGCCGGGCTGAATGATCGCTCTCGTCAAGGGCTTAGATTGTTCTCCAAAGGGTCGTATCTTCGCAGGGGTTTGTGTCATATCCAGCAAACTATCATTGATTGCTTTGTTCTCGCGAACCCGTGCGATATGAAGCGTTCCATTCCATTCTTGGTAGTCTAGCTCACGGATGTGGTTATGCGTTGACTGGGAGACACGCTTCCGAACAATTCCAAGAATATGACTAACCCATAGACCTGGATCCTCTCGGTGGTCTTCGAAATGGGAAGTGATGAAGCTAAGTTGGTCATTCTCTGTACAGAGAACTCGCGCCAGGCCATCTACAATGTGCAGACGAGGTGAGGTACGGGACTTCCGATCCGCCGCTGTGGCCCAAAGAATCTCTCTTGCCTTAGAGAAAAAGAGTTGGAGCGAATGGAACATATGTTCCTTCATTTCCGCGAGCAGTGGGCGTTCCATCTCAGGAAGGAAGATGGAAAAGTATCTCTCAATCCCTGGTATCGCATCGATTTCATTAACCGAGCAAGTTTTTACTCGGTGATTGTGTGAAGCAGAGAGACCCGCGGCTATGAGTGCAGCAAGCTGTAACTGAAATGCAGACTCAGGCTGAATGAAAATCACAAATCCTTCAAGGCTACCTGATATAGAGCCTTCGATGTCAGATGGCGCACTTATAGAATTCTCTGCATTAGCCTCCGAATCAGGCTCCCATTCCAAAGAGAAGCAAAGCTGGCGAGACTCCACTGATTGGTACTGTGGACAGTTGACTGTGAGTGAAGTGGTCTGAATGCTGGAAATGCTCAATCGAAGTTCGTTTAACTGGTCCAAGGCAAATAAAGAAATGTCTGTACCTCGAAGCCCCTTGAATTCGGAGCTCGCATAACCCGTGAGGACCTCACCCGCAGTACTAATTGCTGATACCCAGGCGTCTCTAACACGCGTCACGACTAGCCCAGTAGTAAATGGGTCAGTAGCCCCCTTGGTCAAGGGCACGAATCCCAGGTGGCATAGACAATCTAGTGTTGCTGGATGAACAACGTATGGCTCTGGAGACACAATAGACTGCTCCTTCGACCAGGCAAATGGTTTCACCTCGCCGATGGCAATTTTTGAGCCGTCCCATTGGATCTGCTTGAGGGCCCTGAAGGAGGGTCCGTATTGCAATCCGACTTCTCCTAAGCAATTGTAGAATTTCTCGGTAGGTACGCTCTGTAAGGGGGCTTGCGACAAGGCCGCAAGTCGCTGCCTATAAGAGTGTCGTTCCTGAGTGACATGTCGACCAGAAATTGCATCATGGTCAGTAGCAGCCCGAGTCACATACTGAAGCGAAACGCTGCCCTGACAGGCCACTTCCCAGCGATCTCCAACCTCCGTGTAGACATGAAATTCGTACGTCGATGAGTGTTCCACCATATGTCTGACTGGACGCATATGCAGCTGTGCTTCAGTAATGGACAAGGTGCTGATGGCAATCGGGTGTACAAAGGTGGCGTCGTGGACATAGTAGCCAGAGATCTGGCGCGATGGGTCTGCCAACTGCTTAAGTGCCTCAATGACCATAACAATTGTTCCCGTGGCCGGATAAATTGCCTTATGACCAGCCGCATGGTCTAAAAGCCAAGGCGTCTCCGTAGTGTCGAAAAACTTTCGCCATCTAGGCTCTGAAGGTGTTGACTCGGGAGCTGCGACACCAAGCAACTCAAGTCTTTTATATGCTCGGAGACGAGTGTTTCGACTAAGCTGAGTATCAAACCAGTAGCGCTTTGTGTGGTTGAAAGGATATTCAGGCAGATTCACGAGAATTTGCTCGAAACCACTGGCTGTCAAATCGATCTGGTTAAGCTGATCCAATTTAATGGCATGGCCATGGCTAAAAAGCGTTGCAAGACTAGCCTGGAATGTCCGAACTGAGGAATAGCCACGACGAAGCACCGATCCATATCGTGCCTTCTGTGCGGGATACAATTGACTGATTGATCGGAAGGGCCCTCTGAGTGCACTGTGAGGTCCGATCTCAACCCAGTCAGAGATGTTGACTTGACGTGAGGCACCCAGCTTGCGATGTTTTTGGAGGATTTGGGATCTGGCAAGGGCTTTCCCCATTGCCAAACTGAACTGTACTGGCTTCGTCATATTCTCAACCCAGTATGCGGCTGTTGACAGGACTTCGATATCCATAATCTCCTCACCAGTGACAGAGGACACCATGATAGTTTTGTGCTTTCGTTTTTCCCCCGGTCTTGTAAGGCTTGTACAAGCACTTTGATACCTCTGTGCCACTTCATTCATCTGGGGGGTGTGGTAGGCAACTCCAGTCCTGAGAACGTGGGAAACAAGACCTTTTCTATCCATGGCAGATTTGAGTTGGTGAATACTCTCTGCTCTACCAGAGAGTGTCACATTGGATGGGCTGTTTATACACGCAATGTAAACATCTTTTATACCGGAGTCATTTCGGAGACGAGTCAAGGTGATTTTTGCTTCTGTCTCTGACAGATCAACAGCCAGCATAGCACCATTCGTGCTCGTCCTTTTCAGGAGGCTAGCATAGAGCCCCCTGTAGTATGCGACCTTGCAGGCTGAAGCCAGACTCAGGCCGTTTGCAGCATATCTAAGGCAAATCAATCAATTGTCCTCAGGTGCTGGTAAGACGAGACTTACGCCGCGGCAATCTCTCCGGATGAATGGCCGACTACCACTGCAGGCTTGAGACCTAATGATGCCAATAGCTCAACAAGTGAGATCTGCAGTGCCGTGGTCATGGGCTGGGCATACTGAGGGTCGTCCAGGTCCTTCGAGCTGCTGGCTAACAACTCTGCGTATGTGTCAGCTGGCTCGTATCGTCACTTTCCGTACATTATTACTCACCTAGGAGTGACCACGAACAGCCAAGGTTTTGAAGTTCAAGCTCACACTGTTTCATGATCTGGCGGAAGATAGGGTAACTGAGTAGTTCGAGTCCCATGCCAGCGTACTGAGCTCCCTGGCCTGTAAATATATATCCCGCATTGAGCGCCGTTCCTGCACGGACAGGTGTAGATACAATGTCTTTCAAGTTATTTCCTATGGCGGTTATTGAATCCACAATGGCAAATGATCTCCATTTAAGCTGACTTCTTTTTTCAGTCAATGTGCTGGCTATTTGTGAAAGCAATGAACTGTCCTCGGGCGGTGTTAAGTCCAGTGCTTGGAAGTATTTGGAATATGATTCGATCATCCGGTCAATCCCCGCCTCGTCCTCCGTGGACCACATAAACACCTGAGATGGCAGCTTGTTCTCCGAGGGTGAATTTGCACGAGGGGTGGATAGGGAATGACGAATTGAGCAACTTGGTCCTACCAGCTGCCGGCGCTGCAAAAAGTTGAAAGCATCGTCTAGGACGATATGCGCATTGGAGCCTCCGTATCCAAATGAGGCAACCGAAACACGCCTCAGCCCCTCTGTTGGCCACGGAGTCAACTCTGTTGGGAACTGCATAAAAGTTAGCTCGGAATCACATGACATCCAGTGATGATTGCCTGACTTTGAGATTCAGGAATTCGGCGTCGATATCAGGATTCAAAGTCTCAAAATTAGCGTTGGGAGGAATCAACCCCTTTTCGAGGATCAAAACAGCTTTTATCAAAGCAGCGACTCCACTACCTCCTTCAAGATGCCCAATATTCGGCTTGAGCGCCCCTCTGGCTTGATGGTCAGTTTCTCAAGAACTGAAATACCATACAAGATTAAAGCTTACACATATAGTGGATCTTCGGGAGAGCGATAGCCTCCAAAAACACTTCCAATTGCCGCGGCTTCGATTGGGTCCCCAATCGCTGTTCCCGTACCTATGATGAAGATGGGAAGCCTTGGTCAGTCAAGGTCTATTTTGGATAGACGACGTCTCAATTCCATACCGTGAGCTTCTATGTATCTGGTGAAAGATATGTCGAGACCAGCTTTCTGATACGTTTCGCGAATCAGGCGGGCTTGAGCTTCTTGGCTGGGCTGAGTAACGCCCGGCGTATATCCATCTTGGTTTGAGCCACTTGATCGAATTACCGCACGAATGGTATTTCCATCACGGATTGCATCGCTCAATCGCTTGATCAACACAACACCTATACCCTCTCCCCTTCCGTAACCGTTTGCGCGAGAGTCAAAACTGAATGAGCGACCATCAGGAGAGCAAAAGCTCATTTTACTGAGAGAAAGCAGGGGCTCTATGCCTGCGATAATATTCGCACCGCACACCATAGCCTATCCAGTGCCATTAGCATATTAATGTAAAGGTGTAAACGTACAGCCCCTGAGCGCACATACCATTTCTGAATCTCCATTTCGAAGGCCCTGGCAGGCCACATCCAACGCTACTAGACTGCTTGAACAAGCCGTGTCGATACTCAAAGAAGGTCCATGAAAGTCGAAGAACCAGCTGAGCCGATTAGACAACATGCTCAGGCTGGCCCCTAGCGCTGTGTACCTGGGGAGAAGGTCCGCATCGCGCGAAATGATATGATTATAATCGTTCGACATACACCCTGTATACACGGCTGTCTTACTCCCCTGTACCTTTGTCATTGGAATACCCGCTGTAATTGCTCGAGTTAGTGTTTTTTCATCATTCTTCGTGGGGATGGGTGAATTAGGACTGGGGACAAAAAGACACGAATGTTGCCTTCGATTGGGGAATGCAATGCAAACACACAATTTTCTAGGGCTCTGTATGCCGTCTCCAGCAAGATGCGGTTCTGGGGATCCATGGCACAAGCCTCCGTGCCCGAAATCCCAAAGAAGGAAGCGTCGAAGAGTCCATAGTCTTCCTTCATGAAGTGAGCCCCGGGAATAAAGCCCTGGATCGTTCTGAGGTCAGCCCAATTTGGCCAAAGATAAAATGAGAGGGGTCACTACCTTTGAATTTTGATTCATGTAAGCCTCAATGTTGATTCGGTCCTCTGGCCATTTTTGAAAGGCGCATTCTTTATTCTGGATCATGCGCCAAAAGCCTTCAGACGTTGAGGCATCTCCAGGGAATTTGAGGGAGAAACCAATGATGGCAATGGGATCAAAGAGATCGGACTCCCCCTCCATTGTAGCGCGACTCTAGTCGAAGTGATGGTTACTCAATAGACTGTGGCCGAGGGGCAGTCAAGGCTCCGGTGATGATGTGACGGTGCAGGGGTTTAAATTCGATGAGTGGCAATTCTATCAATTGCACAGAGTTTGTAATCGCACTGCTGATAGGCTACCAAGTGAATTTGAATTCGTTTATTTTGATCCTGGCAGGTTGGAGTGGACATCTCATTTCCGGTGGGCCGCAATTCCAGCCGGGGGAGGGAGGGGATATCGGTTAACGATATCGTTGTAATGCACTAGGCTAAAAACAGGGCAGGATGGGTGGGGAATATAATCAAGAAAAATCAAATGAGAATCAAACGATGCACGAATCAATGCACGTTAGCAAAGCTCGGAAGATTTAGGAGGCACACGAGAATCCACTTCGCGCAACTGGCCCCCAAACGGATACGACGCGAAATTGGGCTGATTATTTTCGTACCTCAGTTAACTACTTTAAGCATAGCTTTCATCCTTTGCAGGGAAAACACGTCGAAACACTTAACCGCACGTGGAGAATAAGCTTCGCACAGGTTGAAACAAAGGGAAATTGATCATAAGTTGCTATGTTTAGAGGATATTGACCAGCCCTGTCCTATGTCTACCACCCACGCGTTAACGATACCTTCCACAACAACGGCTAGACACTCTCACATCACTATGCGGTTCCTCTGTTTGCACGGTATGGGAACCAATAGCAGGGTAATGACCTTAAATTCTTTTACAGTTTGTGTAACACCCCCTGTGCTCACTGATCCATGCTATCCGATAGATCTTTGCTAGTCAAACCGGTAGGCTACCCATGGAGCGTATAGAGACCAGTTGCTCTGAATCTCCAATCTACCCCGGATAAACCACACTTGCTCCTCCAGGACTAATCTCATGGCTGACGTGGGTTTGACAGCGGCCATTCGGCACTCCCTGGATCCTAGCAACACTTACGAGTGGCTGGATGGCTCAATCCCCACCACCATAGCGCCAGGTATGATTGCACGGGCTTCGTATCAACGATCCACGCCCTGAGCTTTTCCGTGTCGTATCTGAGTATAAGCTGACTGAATCGGCAGGTGTGGGGGATATCGCATCTGCCGGGGATGAGTTCTTACAGTATATCATTGACACAAGTCGTGAGAGCCAAGCGCAATGCCTCCGCGACCTGGAGCAATATATTGACGAAGAGGGGCCCTTCGACGGACTCTTGGCCTTTTCGCAAGGAGCCGGATGTGGTGCCACCTACCTAATCCATCAAAGTCAGCAAGGCCTCCAACCCGCGTTCCGGTTTGCGGTGTTCTTTTGCGGGGCCCCTGCGCTAGATCCTCGCGCCCTGTTTACGGGCAGTGAGGGAAATTTGGAAGATGAAATCATTACGATCCCGACAGCCCATATTTGGGGACACAACGACGAGCTCTGGCATTTTGGTCCCGCACTTAGCAGGCTGTGTCAAAGCAAGGTCAAGGAACAGTATGTGCATGAAGGTGGGCATGAAATCCCTGGTGCCCGTGACCCAATGCGTTTAGCGTGCGCAGTCCGGGCCATTCGGAGGACCATCACTCGTGCACACGCCACTAAATGAAATATATCGCTTAGAGCTTTTCCCGGCATGGCTAGATCATTTGATCCTTCGTGGATCTTGCGTCTTTAAAGCGAGATCTTGGTTGTGGAAAAATGGAGCGAGAGGGGGCAGGGGGGAAGGGAGGGTTTGGCCCCAACTTTTAGGCAATTGAAAATGGGTACTAGCGCCTACGTTTTTTTTTTTTTCTGTAGCTGTGAATCGTGCCTCGGCTGTAAGTGACATACTGTTACGCTGATGTGGTCCAATTTTACCTGGGAGGCTTCCAGGGCCCATCATGTCCATGGGTATTGCATGGGTAGATTGAAATGTCCCAAATGTCAGGAGTTGGTCCTAGATTTATAGTATACACTTATTCATCCCATCTAAGTGACCTCGATCGGTCTCCTGCTCCTATTACAGATTATAAAACCCTGCAGTAAACTATACTAAACTTCTGATTTGGGCTAAATTTATCCTAGAGAAATAGTAAGAGAAATTTGATGTAGTTAAAATGTCTCGTTGAGATATTAAGTTCTACTTTATCATATTTACTGTGTTTTGAGGTGGCCGGGCCGGGCCGCTTGGGTGGCCGGTTCGCTTGTGAAATACGTTATTATTCGGCGTATTTATTATGTCATCGCGTTGGCCTAATCCGGACGCCTTGTCCGAAAATGGCCCCAAAACTCAATCTGAAACGGCCCCCAAAGGACTGGCAGGAATACCACGTCGTGATCAACGCTTTCCCGAGGTGAGGACCGCTCTTTGCAGATCATATCGCCTATCCACGGCGGGTGCTCTGGACATTTGCATATTGTAAATCATCTCAATGTCAGGCGGTGTAGTATGGAAGAATTCCGGGTTGCTTGCATAGCTCGTCAATGGGTACAGATCGACCGACACATCTGGCTTCCGAATATTTCGGGAGCTGTCCGAATCAGGGAGCCCCTTGTCCCCGGTTTGATGATACTCATTGGAGATATGCAACTTCATCAGGATGTGCTGTATCATTGGCTTGGATAGAAAATCCCGCCATTGCTGCCGAATGTGTTGGATGAATCGAGGCAGGACCGGGAAACAACCGACGGTGACACCGGCGGTTAACTCAGGCATGCACCATAAACCAGACATATAACTGTAGTAGGAAGTGTTGTTGGACGTCTCATAGAATTCTGCCGCATACGCCAGGCGCACCAGGGAGCAAGCAGTCGCACTAACATATGGAAAGTTCTCAATCAGTCAGTCGATCACGTCAATTGCAGAATGAGCTCACCAAATTCCCATCATGAAAACCACAACCAATGTAACTCGGCGGGATCCACCCATATTTAAGTTCCAGATACGGAACTGGGGGAGCACCAGGATGATGATATCCGAAATTGAATTGATGGCGCTGGTGCTGACGTTGAGACCTGAGGTATCGAGACATTTTCGTGCTGGATCCAGAATGTTCCAATATGATTTAATCGGATGACATGCGAAAGCTTGCGTGAAGCTCAGTATGACATAAAATAAAGAGAGCGCCACGATGAGTCCGTGGCAAAACCAGTAGAAGAAGCCCTTGCGGTGCCCAAACATCTCCACCAGTTGCACCAGGAGTGTCGTCTTGACGATCCACGAGCTGATTCCATATAGAAGGGAAAGGATATAAAACCACTGAGGGTGGGGATATGATGAGTATTAGTTCGAATTCTTTGGTCAGACATCCTGACATGAGAGATTTGCGCGGGTGATACGCACATGTAACATGGCCATGAAATGGCTGACTGTGATATTCCATTGATCCAGCCCCGGTGCAACTGCATTGAGTTTATAACATATGATCACGAAGGCTGTGCAAATGGCCTAATGAATCATGTCAATATGAAGGAAAGATGGGATAACGGATCAGACTTGCTCCTTACCCAAGCCAGGGCCATCAAGTCTACAGCGCACAATCAGTAAATCCCACTCAGCATTTTATCGGGCTGGATCGTACTTACAGTCTGAGACTATCAGTTTTCGAATGAGGAATATTTTGGTGTAAAATCGAATTGTCACAAAGATCGTCGGAACGGTCGAACAAATACAAATCAAAACAATACAGCCAGTATACATATTTGGAGGGTCAACCAGATTGGACGTTTGACCAGCCGGAGGCTTTCCAGCCGGCCCGTTTAAGATTGCTTCCATCACCGGGGGGTGTGTTGGATCTTAGCAGAGGAGAGAATGTGGAAAGGGAATTCTGGATGTATTGGATACACAATTACCAAGCAGAGTAACTTCTGGCAAGGCGTTGCTCTTTTAATGATTTTTTTCCCTTCCAAGCCCCCCGCTCGGTTGGCGTTTGCTTATTCTGGTTTTAATCTATTTTTTTCTCCTGCCAGTCGAGGCCTGCATCAATATCACTCGTGCCCCTACGTGATCTTGATCCTGCGATGATCCTTTTACCTCTTCCATATTACCTGCCGCCGGCGCTTGCCCGGCTCTGGGCATGGGCCAGGGGCTGTCGATACAGCGTGTGCCAATCACAATGACCAGTATGTGGGTGCTGCAGAAATAGCGCACACTAAACATGCAGTTGCTGCCGTAGATAGCCCGCAAACACGAACCCAGCCTTGGCCTGACGTCGGGAGGGATCTTGGGGCGTTGGCCTTGGGATCCACTTCTATCTGTCCGATTCGCTTGTCAGTCAAACATGCAGGACACTAGGCCGTTAGCGAAGGGGCTGAAATCTGAATGTAACAAAGCAAATGCTCCCCTCAAAGCGATGTTCGGGATCTTTGTCGCATCCTCTGGCTTGTTGATCTTTTCCCCCTACAAATTCTGTCCCTTTCCTCGTTCGAAATAACCCTTTCCTCGGTCTATATTTGCCAATTCACCAAACCACGTTTTTGATCATGAAGCAAGCTTCAGTGGAGCTGAACAGGCGGGAAGATCTTTCCACGCCTGAAAGTACCCAACCCGAGACAGGAGAGAACCCATCATCCCGTCAATATTTGGAAGGGGCTCGACTATATGGTGTGACGGGGACGTCGGTACCCTCCCATTCTGGCAAGTCACTCTCCACGTCCTAATTCCATTCACAGAATCTGTCTATGTCTGTTTTTGACAAATCTCGAGATCCCTATTGTTTCGACCGCGCTGGTCAGCATCGCAGGGGACTTGGGCGGTTTGGAAAAAATCTACTGGATTACGACTGCATACATGCTTGGATATGCCGGTATGTGGTTTAAGCGTGAACCTCCGGGCTGGCCATACTAACCGGGCGATAATCGTGCTTAAAGGAGTTCTGGTGCTGTCTGCAAAGTTTAGTGACATTTTTGGTCGCAAGGCATGTCTAATCGCGGCGGTCATTATATTCGTTATCTTTTCAGCCGCATGCGGTGCCGCCCAGACGATGAATCAATTGTGAGACCAACTACGATCTCAAGTCCATGACCCTCGCTAACCACTAGGGTTCCCGCAACCAGAATCGTCTTTCGCGCGTTGCAAGGCCTGGGCGGAGCAGGCAATTACGCGATTTGTACAATCATTGTGATCGAGATGGTCCCACCCGACCAGTATGCGAAATATACCGGAGGTGTAGCAACCGTCTTTGTCTTTTCCCTTCTCCTGGGCCCCATTTTTGGAGGTGCCATCACTCAACACTCGACCTGGAGATGGATCTTCCTGCTCAAGTACGTGATGCCTCCGCTCGGTCTTATCTTTCTCACTATCGCGGCTCTTGAAGAATCTGACCATTATCAATAGTGTTCCCCCGGGTGTGGTGGCGGCTTTGGCTTTGATATTGCTCCTGCCGAATGGATTTCCTGATCACCATAAGTCACGTAAAACCAGGTATACTTTTGTGGAGTCATTCAAGAATGCCTATGATCGAATCGATATTATCGGTGCCTTTTGCCTGGTCGCGGCAACCGTCCTACTAGCGGCTGGTCTTAATGAAGCGGATGAGCGATTTGCCTGGCGATCTGCCTTTACTATTGCAGTGCTGACCATCTCTGGAATTCTTTGGATCCTATTTGCGTTGTGGGAACGATGGGTGACTCTGAAATCTACCCTGATTGAACCTATCTTCCCATGGCGGTTCTTTCATAACCGAGTATGGATTGCAATGCTTTTGTAAGTCCAGTACTCCGGGGTGATTCTCAGTGCTCAACCTAATTAATTGATGATAGAAACGCCGTATTTCTCGGAATAGTTTTCTTTGCGACCATGTTTATCCTCCCCCAACGCTTTGAAATTGTCAATGGACTCTCTCCGTTCCACGCCGCTGTTCGGTTTATCCCGTTTACCGTGTTTTCCCCCGTCGGATCGATATTGGCCCCGACTATTGCTAAAGCCTTTAAAGTCCCTCTGATGTATCTACTAGTTGCTGGCTCCGCGGTCCAAATTGTCGCCTATGCCCTCCTGGGGACTATACCTCATGGACATGAAATCCCCGCTCGACAGTATGGATATCAGATCCTGGCTGGTTTTGGGTGCGGTATAAGCATTCCACTCCTGAGTCTGATGACACCATTTGCCACTGAGAAGAGAGACCATGGTGAGTCAAATGAACGTCTTTCTCAAGACACGCTTGTCTACCGAATAACGCGCTGATTTAAACGCCTCGTGGTGTGTTTAGCCATTGCTATGGGGGCAATCGCTCAATTTAGAATTTTGGGGGGATCCATCGGTCTGGCAATCGTTACAGCCGTTCAACATGGCTACCTGCGTGCCCATTTGAACCGGTTTCTGGGAAGCAACCTGGTGGAGGCCGTCTTGCAATCTACCTCAACTATTTCGACACTTGTCACTGGTCAGCAAGAAATGGTCCGTGAGACGTACGCTGCCAGTTATAACCTCCAGATGAAGGTTCTAGCTGGGATAGCAGGGGCTCAGATGCTTACGTCACTGCTGATGTGGCAGAAGGATCCAATTAAAGCAGCATAGTCCGGGGACAGGAGGGTTGGATGCCTAGGTAAACCCTGTCTCTAGGTAAACCTTGTGCTGTTACCACTCGCAGTTTCTCTATGATCCTATTTGATTGAAATGTGAAACGTCACATATTTGGTTCACATATTGTGTTAAGCGCATCAAAGAGGGAATTAAGAGAAAATGAGCTTTAGACATCCCAGCAGCGGCGAGCATTGGTTGTATATTCTTAGATCCTTTTGTAGCTCAACTTGTCATGAGAGCAGAAAGTTGAGGTATTTGAATAAGAGTATTAAAATAAGGTATACTAAGTGCTTAGTTTAACCACAAACAATCCTCTGATCGACGGGGAGAAAAGTCGTTTTTTAACCCGAGAAATCGTCCCATCAGCATCCACCCAAACCTGATTATATGATCAAGGACTATCAGGCTGAATCAAGTCTTTGCCTTTGCCTACAAAAAATCGCTCGACGTACAGTCATGCTCAAATCGGCTTGTCCAAAACAGGCCAAGCAACTGCATTCAGGCCTCAACGATAAAGCAGAATAACAAAGTTTTTTGATCCTCCATTGGACCCTAGAGCTTGTCGGCAATTGCCATTTGAGATCAATCAAGGGTGCATAGGGTGTAAGCTCTCAATGTTCTATGACAATTCGAATTTATTGAGCATTCAAATACATATAGCATTCGAATCATGCCCTCAATTTTAGTAGTCCTTCATATCATTATTGGCCATAGGTTCGTGCCGTCGAAATTCTCATTCTTGGAGCAAAAAGCTCATTGGAACCCAACCATTTACTTGTAATTGATTGTGGGAAAACCCAGGGATACATTGAAAATAGCCCTTTCCACTGAATTCTACAGTTTTCGTCTTCGAGACACTGTCACGCAGCAATTTTTGCCCTTCTAATCGACATGTCCAAAACTCATATCATTGAATTCGACAAGACCACTACATCTCTGAGTTACCCAGCGCCATTTAGTACATAGTTGGTGTAGTCTGAGATTTCCTTGAATTATTTTCAGTGTGAATTGAATCTGCATTATGATCGTTGAACCCATATCTGTTCCGTATCGGGGCAAAATATGGTATTTACCATTGAAGATTGTCTGGCTTCGCCGTGTTCATGGCCCTGCCGTTGATTCTCCCATTCACGGTCTTTCAACTCTTGACTACTGCTACCAAAAAGTATATATATAGTGCACAAACTGATTCAATTAAAACCAACGCAATATAAGATACAATACAGAGAAATTGAGTCAAGCAAATGTTTCAAACGTATTATGAAGATGACTTCTCACCACTCTTCTCACCGCTTTTTTCACCACCCTAATTGCCATCGGAGTAGCTGTTGTGTCGTTGGTGCTATCTAGTCTTCATTGTCGCACTGTCATCGAATCAGCCCTATTTCAATACAATATTTATATACTAATACTAGATCACTATAATAATTTGCATAATTTAATGAGACCACAAAAATTCAGTCTCTCATTTTCCAGGCTCCACACATCATCCTTCTGCTTTCCTTCAATTCTTATTTATTAGCCACTAACACAAAAACTAGCATGGAATTATTTGCTGCCCTCATCAACATTCCTCTAGCAATCATGTTATCTACCACGACTTTTTTAGTGACACATCTACAAGCAGGCAATACGGTGGTTGATTTAGGCTACGCAACATATCAAGGATATGTAACAAAGCCTTAGGTCTGAATACAGTACATTCCTAGGGTAAGGAACCTATTAAAGTACTTCCTAGACCAGAGAAATTCTCTAGAGCACTGATTCATCCCTTCCTTTTGCCGGGATTTAATATGCGACCCCTCCGGTGGGACGACTGCGATGTTAAGCCCCATAGTATCCTCTTAAGAACCGGACCACTATGATTTCTGTAACTGAGTAGCCATCATCTTGGTCTTAGTCTGGTGCTACGCAATTTTCAATGACCTACGGTTGTAACTCAGGCTTAGGTGTTGAGGACTGCCTATTTCTAAACGTTTATATATTACCGGGCGCGCGCGATCTTCGTGTCCTTTTCTGGATCCGTGAGTTTATACCCTATTATAGATAAATATTAAGATAAAATGCAAGGTGTCCATTCTAAGACTCATAGTAGATAGCGGGGCCTATGGACTATCTAGAGGGATCTATGACCTAAGTGACTAGATCCATACTAATAATGATAGGTTTATCTCCAGTTCAAATAAGGTACATTTGGTTTTCTTTCTTCGGTAGAAGTGTCAAGTTATTAAGTAAACAAAATTTGGGCTATTAGATATACATCTCGCTCTCGAATAATAGCAGGAACAGGTCTCTCAATTCGGTGGTGATCCTTTTCTAATCACTATAGGGGGTGAGTTAGCTAGGGCAGGCGCGGGCCGCGCGGCGATGCTCTAAGCAATGGCTTTGTGGTGGCCGGGAAGAACACTTGTTCAATAACGTAAGTTGCTCCTCTAAATATTACGAGGCAGCGGTCAATTTTATAACTTCTATAGATCATCGCATCGAGCCCATACACTACGGTCCTTTACCACTGTGATGGTGAGATACCAACCAAACACTAGTTAACTAGTTAAGCACTTAGTGTTATTAGTCATACATCACGTGAATAACTATAACGTATTTCACAAGCGAGTCGGCCACCCGGTCAGCTCGGCCACCCCAAAACATATACTAAATGCAATAAATTACAACTTAATATTTCAACAACCATAGCTTCTACTAGGCTCTCTTGATAAATATATATTCCTTATACTATCCTCAGTATACCACCAGGATTTAACTAATTTCTACAGATGGGTGATTGAGATATATATATCCTGATCTAAAATAGCTGCATCACTGCGTATTTTTTGGTAACATTATAAAATCCTGCATTAAATTACACGAAACTTCTGGATCTAAATATTTATATCTTTAAGAACTAGTACCGAAAATTTGATACAGCTTATATATGTTGTTACTGGGATATAAAAAATAATAAAATGATATTTACTATGTGGTTTGGAGTGGCCGGGCTGACCGGGTGGCCGACTCGCTTGTGAAATACGTTACTAAGCGTAGTCACTAACGTATTTCACAAGCGAACCGGACACCCGGTCGGTCCGGACACCCCATCAACTTTTGATAATTTAAACTAGTATAATTCAACCATAACCACATAATATTAAATATCTAAGCTATTTAGCTAAATCTGGACAATGTGTTATCTTATGCCCCTGAATACCGCATTTAGAGCATTTTGGTGGCGCCCTAGCTCGTCGTTCTTGTGCTCCTGGTTGACCGGTCGGCTCACTATTTTGAGGTTCAAATCGAGCTTTTCTAGCAATTTCAGCTAGCTCTTTAAGCTCAGCGACGGATACGCCCTCTGGATGAGCTATCTGGAGCTTAGACCTTGCTTTTTTTTGCTTAATTTTCTCGTTGCCAGCACGTAAAAGCTCGTTTTCTCGGGCAAGAAAAGCAGTCGATTGCATCGTGATTTGGCACGCTTTTAGCACTTGATCTATGGCAGAATTAAGCGGGCTTGGAGGGCTTTTAGAGCGCTTTTTTAAGAGCTTTTTGATAGAAGAAGCTTGCTTCTGGAGCTGCTTATAATTCGATGGTGTCTTAGGCTCCCACGCGCTGCTGCTTTCGCTTTCTCGAGATGGTGGTGGGGTAGGCGTATGGAGTCGAATATTGAGCTTTGAAATCACTCGATTTGGATCATATGGGACTAAGCCAGTTGCTGAGAAGCTATTTCTGATCGTTTCTGCTTTAAAAGCCTCGATTCGAGCGGTCGGAAAAGCGTCAAGAAAGTCCAATTTATCAATATGATTTTGACCCATCCGCATAACGTTTTCAACGCACTTCCCATACGCACGCTTTAAGACAGCAAAACAACCTACATCAAGAGGTTGTAAAAGATGTGAAGAGTGCGCTGGCATGCAAATTGGAATCACGTCGTTTTGATAGCAAATTTCGTCGAATTTTGGAGTTAAATGGCTTCCATGACCATCAAGAACTAGAAGTCGATATTTCCCCTTCGTCCTCGAGAAAGTTGATGGAAGAAAGATCTTTTGAAGCCAACGAAGTCCAATCTCGTCCGAGGTCCATCCATTATCGCTAACCTCGAATTGCCAGTCGTCCGGAAGCCCCGTAGTCCAAGCTTCGTTAAAGAGTTTGCCTTTAAAGATCACCATCGGAGGAAGGCTATATCCAGACGCGCCCGTACACTCAATCGAGGTCACCCATTCACGATTTCCTGGCTGTAAAACAGAGCGCCGACCGTGTAAATCTCTTCTCGTAATAACTTTTGCGGTCGCGGTCAAGCCCATCGCGAAACCCGTCTCATTAAAGTTATAGATATCATCTTCGAGGATCCCGTGCTTAGATATTGTCTTTTGAACCAGGTTAAACCATTCTTTAATGATTTTTGGGTCCTCACACTTAGCACGCTTATAATTATAGCGTCTTGAGAACCTTATATCGAGCTCTGGGTGTCGTTTAATATAGTTCGTAACCCAGTTCTTGCCGACGGTCTGAATCGGGGTCGTTCCACGCGTCGCGAGTAAAAGATTGGCCATTTCTTGCACCATAGCAGGTCGTGGGGCCGCTCCACGTACGTCCATAGAGATTACCCATTTCTTAAGCGAATTCTCCTCGATTTCAGTCAATTTGAACGAATTTGCACGTAATTCGACGCGGTTTTGACGTCCGTGAAGACGCGCGTATAGCGTTGTATGGGGGATATCGTATATGCGTGCTGCCTCGCGGATTGACAATTTTTCCTGCTTTTTGATAGCCTGGATAGCAAGCAGGATACGTCCCTCTTGTTCTGTCAATTTTCGACGATTTTGAGAGCGAATTGGGGGCATGGTGGGTGGTTGAAGAAGGAAGGTCTAATTAATTGACGCGTTTTGGTTGGGGTGTTCCGGCCGACCGGGTGTTCCGCTCGCTTGTGAAATACGTTAAGTCTGAACCCGTGCTCACGTTTACTTAATAAGCCTAAGCCTAAGCGCCCTTATAAAAGCGGCGGCAGCCCAGTTAGGAAGGCCCCACCCGGTAGACATTATCCTATCTATATAGGTGCATATTTATGACCACCACACCCCCAAATTATATAGAAATATTTACTGGAAATATTTACTACGCCGAAATCTCCAAATAATACTCGACTCTCTTATCAGAATACCTACCATTAACCTTATACCATCAGGCACATAGCACTACATCTACACCTAACTTAGAATACTATGTGACCTCAGTACTATGTGTACCGTGCCAGACGTGCCTCACCAAACCTCGCGTTTCAAGACCCAATACTTTCCTTATATATTACAGTCAACTCTCACTTATAGTACGGCGGGTTATAGAACACTCCCGCTTATGGTACACCATTCGCTTAGGTGGACCCACTTTTCCTTGATTTTACAAAACTCCCGCTTTTAGTACACTCACCTTTGTACATAACTTTTCATCCCATCTTTGCTGAGTCTTCCGCTTAGTCAGTCCCATCAACCAATCAAAATACCTACAAATTCTCCACCACCTTTACCAAAGTGCGTCAGATTGGCCACCTAAGCACTAGCTACACCACCACCACCACCACCACCATCACCACCAAAGTGTACTAGATTAGGTGTATCTTTAAGTTTAGATAGATCTCTCTTATATACTCTTTTAAGTAACTTAGGTTTAGGAACCC
Organism: Penicillium sp. 91 TS-2023; assembly: GCA_030710325.1. Classification (NCBI taxonomy): domain Eukaryota; kingdom Fungi; phylum Ascomycota; class Eurotiomycetes; order Eurotiales; family Aspergillaceae; genus Penicillium; species Penicillium sp. 91 TS-2023. Next base: position 3,854,591 of record JARWGP010000021.1, on the reverse strand, counting down.
TCAATGTTAGATTAAACGATTAAGAATTACTTTTGAAAAGCACTTTGATATATCTAAAGACTAATGGGCAAGACCTCTGATACTAATGGGCAAGATATATATATTGATATGGAGAGCTTAGATGCGTCAGGTGACCTTAGAAGACATGGAATGGAAGCCTAAATAGGCAGTAGGGCTTAGGGTTAGCTTACGTCATCCTCTCACTTAACTATTGTACCTCCCGCTTATTGTACATAACTTTCCTTGGATGGTAGGGTGTACTATAAGCGGGAGTTGACTGTATTTACTCGCTACAATGTGAGATCCAGTACAGATAGTAGAAATCCTCTGCAATTGACAATTACAGCGGCGGAGGTCAAGCCCACGAGCGCACAACTTACACATAGATGATCCATGCATCGGAGCAACAACCAGGCAAATGCGACTGTACATGCCCATGGGCAACCTTGACCTATACAACATCACAATCTTGGACATGCAAACCGAGGACCCCGACTCCCTCCTACGCCAACAAACACATTGTTAACATCGCACCGCAAACCAAACAACGCCTGGGATCTGGCGAAGACACCAGATAAAATCCACTTCAGCCGGGGAGATCAATAATCCCCAAACGCGTCTCATCAAACCAGCGTAAAGCTTTAAAATTGCTGGATTTAAATGCGAGGACGACACTGCATCTCGCCGCAGACAAGCTGCTTACCAGAAGCAGTATACCGGGCCAAACAGTCATGCAGGTCCCCGTCGGAATGGATACCCTGCCGATCCTATCAGAAAAAGCGCCCCGGGAAGGGCGCTCTGGTCCCTGGATCGACAAGGTTCCGTGATCCAGCCATCCATTTCTTTGCCATGCATCCACGCAGATCTCCCTCCCTTACATTCGTCTCATCGTCGGAGGCTGGGAATCAGTCTTGTCTACATGGATATACTTGCTGTCCGCTGTGCATGGTACAGGTAAAGATGCAGAGCTTGCAGGTGTTTCATTTGACGTGTAATGTTATTGGCGACTAATTTGCTGTGTAGTGGACAAACCCGAAATATGGGAAGAGATACTGTGTGATGGTCAAGTTGTGTACTATGGAGGGGTGTTGATGGAATCTGAAGTCCGAGCGCTGCATATTATGATGTACGTTGTGTGAGCTGAGTTTACTGGTCGACTCGGGCCAGCAGTGAGAAAATGTGAGCTCGTGCCAGACACATCTGCTCTCACGACATCACATTCGTAATGTGGCACATGTATAATTATGTGTGCTCTGTACAGTGTGTAGTCGGAAGAGGCGATTGACTTGAAAGCGATTGGCTTTTGATCATGTCAAACTCCAGGTGAGGGGGGCTTATGGGGCACACAGCCCCCCTGATTACCAAATCAAATAATACGATGTACTGTACGAAAGAAAGATTCGTTAGTGTTTATCAGATGTTGAGGTGGCAAAACCGAGTCAGGATCTCAGGGATAAGCCATGTTCTACATTCAGGGGCTCGGATGCATCAACAGAGTTGGCAGTAGAAAAACCTGACGCACATGTACTGTAAGCCCCAAAAAGATGACAGATTAGCGCCATTTACGGCTGTGGCATTTGACAGCCGGACAAGCCACCCCGACGGATGGATGAATAATTAAAAAACAGGGCAGTTCGAGAGCTGAAAATCAGCCACACCTACGCCAAAAGTGGTCAAGGGGGATCGAGAGTGGCCAGTCTTAGAAAAGGAGGCGGGTCATTACAATAAACTTGCAACGCTAGACGAGTCCACTGATGAGCGATCGTTGACTAGACCCTTTGGCTGGACAGTTTATTTTTGGCACTGTGAACCCCCCCCCCAGCCCAAAAGATAATTAGAACGGGGAAGACGGGGACGGAGAACTCCATAGACATTAAATTTTGAGGAATCCCCGGAAGTACGGAGCAGTTCAGGGGGAAGAAGATGCCAACAGTCAGACTGGAGATGAAAGTGGATGGGCCCCGTCTTCTTGCAGTGGATGTATCGTTCCTGCGCGATCCTGCTCCGTGTGTGCATGTGGTAGGCAGACAGTGACTCTCCGGTCGCAAGTTCTGTATTTCTGCGGGTAATGAGGCTTAGTGTACAGAGTGCTTGGCCTACAGATCTCTCAGATATGGGTTATCCGGGACAAGATGATCGGAACGATCGAAGACACACGTCCAATGCAGTGAATTCGCAGGGTATTGCGTACGCAGACCGTCCGGCCAGACCGGGGTGGCCCCGAGGCTCCAAATCAGAAAATAAAAGCATTGCGCGACCCACTTGAGCAGCCCTGGAGTGGAACAGGATACAGAAGCCTGGAACCAACGGTGGGGATCGACTGCGACGCTTCAATACGGGCGTTACCATTAGTGTGTACGGTGTTTCATACATGGAATTCAGCATAAATACAGGTTGCATTGAATCTATGTGAAATCAGATTAATTGCGAAGCAGAAAGATGACCCAGGAATTGATTAAGCCAATCCATGGATAATATATAGTTCCAAATGTCTCGGTCGGCAATTAGAAGTGTAGTAGAATGCTCCTGTTTACAAATATATATCCCACTCAATACTCTTCAGCACCTCCCCCCCGGAACCCGATCACACGCTACTAGTATGCACGTTATCAGTGGCCTGGATAAAAATAAAATAGAAGGGCTGATACAGTAGCTCGAAAACGCGAGGTTATGATCAAACAGGTTTTTGGAACTACCGGCGTTAGTGGGGTATCGTGTACGTATAAGGGCTTATTATAGGACCACACTGTACTGTGTATGGGATAGCGCAACGGTGGAAAAGTCAAACCATGCAATTTTGTACCTTTTGGGACGCGTGTGTGTATCGAAGTGGCGAATGGAAGCAAATTGAGTTTCTAGCGTAAATTACCCAGTCCCTGGAGAAAATCATTTGGTCCAGAAAACGACTACGACGATCAATGGAGTTTTCTTTAGACGGTTAAATCCAGGTTTACATCGCGACAGCAAAGCAAGCGGAAAAAGGTAATCTGTGACAAGAATAGTGCGTGGATGTGGGTTCCATCGCTTGGAAGCCATGGAACTTGGACCAGTGGACGGGACCGTCTTTGTCACCCCGATAACACTGATCTTTTCTTTTTTCCCTCCCGGACAGATCATTATAGTTAGAATGACACCAGTGGGACATGGAAACGGGAGGAATGAAAAACAAAAACCTCGTGCAACGCTATCCCTGCATGCCGGGTGGTAACAATAACAAGGCACAGGCAAATCAGGGCCGATTGTGGACGTGTAGCAGTTCTAATGGTATTTCCGATGAAAAGTACCCACCACGACCACATTATTTGTTACCACTTTACATACTGTAAAGGTACAGGTGGAGACAGTCTCAGGGGCCGTCGCAATTCCCTTGGAATCCGGTGCTTTCAAGACAGTGTGATTGGATAGAGCCAGGGAGGTTGGGATACTCTGATTGGCTCTGCGTGGGATTTGATGTTCCAAGTACTTTTGTGTACATCTGTATGGTAAACGAGGTTGGACAACAACGGTATCGTGAACCAGCCCAGGCTCGTAAACCCCCTGAGGGAGAGATGATAGGGTGGAGTAGTGGGTACACCCCTATTTCAAGGAAAAGCCATAGTGAATGCAGGTACCAGGTACTTTCCCGGTAGGCATACGTGTACCTGTGCTGTACGGTGACCGTAAATTAAACTTCCAACTCATGCCCCCCCCAAAATCCCAAAATAACAGCAACCGGATATTTTCCTTCCTTCCCTAACCCCCCTTCCTTTCGTTCTCATCAACTTTCACCTTCCCTTGTGACACTCGTTCAGAAGGAAGGATTGGAGCAGAGTTTTGGAAATTTTTGTTGGAAGTTTTGCTCCTTCCCATTGTTTTCATTTTCTCCATTTTGGCTTTCCCGTTCCAATTCATTCGTTAGCATCAACCCCGAATTTGACATTCGGTTCTCTTCGATCCGGCTCGGCATTCATTTCAGTCAACGCCTTTACGTTTACGCCATTCGTTTCGTGTCGATGCGGCAATAATTTCGAAGAACCGTTTATCATCAATAGTAATACTGTGCATGGGTCATCGTTGAGGTGAGACTATTTGAGCCGTGGATCGCGACTTTTCGTGTCGCCACGAAGGATTCATCATCAAGGACATGGGGCTGATTGATTGTGTACAGTGCTACTAAAAAAGCGTTCGATTGCGACTCCTTCCGTCATGGCGGGCTACGAAGCAGGCGGCCATTATGATGATGGTTACGCCCAGGCAGGTCATGGTGACGCCTATTATCAGGATGAGCATGGGCATGAGCAGGCCCAGGGCTACTACGACAACCAGACATATGGTGATGGATACTACGATAGAGCAGCAGCAGGAGGGTATGCAATTCCAAACACGGAAATTTGAAAACGGGAAATACTGACAGTAGCGCAGTGAATACTACGACGGTGAGCATCCAGCTGGATATGCCGACGGTGGTCATGAAGCCGCAGGTGCTGCTCATGGCTCATATTACGAAGGCGGCCAGCACGACGAATACTACGGCGATCAACAATATTATGACCAGGGCCAAGCTGGTTATGGTCGCGGCCGTCGCGGTGACTCCGAAGAAGATTCCGAGACCTTCAGCGACTTCACCATGAGGTCGGAAACTGCCCGTGCAGCGGATATGGACTACTATGGCCGTGGTGACGAGCGTTACAACAGCTACGGTGGAAGTCAATACGGTGGTCAAAGTGGATATGGTGGCTACCGGCCCCCGTCATCGCAGGTTTCCTATGGCGGAAACCGATCATCCGGTGCATCCACACCTGTCTATGGCATGGATTACGGAAACGCGTTGCCGGCTGGCCAGCGTTCGCGGGAGCCATATCCGGCCTGGACGTCCGATGCTCAGATTCCTCTGTCCAAGGAGGAATTGGAGGACATTTTCTTGGACTTGGTGAACAAATTTGGTTTCCAGAGAGACAGTATGCGTAACATGTACGACCACATGATGACGCTCCTCGACTCGCGTGCCTCCCGTATGACCCCGAACCAGGCCCTGCTGTCACTGCATGCCGACTACATCGGTGGACACAACGCCAACTACCGCCGTTGGTACTTTGCGGCTCACTTGGACCTCGATGATTCTGTTGGTTTTGCCAACATGAAGCTTGGAAAGGCGGATCGTAAGACCCGAAAGGCTCGCAAGGCCGCCCAGAAGGCTGCGAAACAAAACCCGGAGAATGAAGAGGAGACTCTTGAAGCGCTTGAAGGTGACAACAGTCTGGAAGCGGCCGAATACCGCTGGAAGTCTCGCATGAACCGGATGTCTCAGCATGACCGTGCCCGTCAAATTGCTTTGTACCTGCTCATCTGGGGTGAAGCCAACCAGGTTCGATTCTTGCCTGAGTGCATTTGTTTCATTTTCAAGTGTGCCGACGACTACTACACATCCCCAGAATGTCAAAACCGTGTTGAGCCCGTTGAGGAGTTCACCTACCTGAACGAGATCATCACGCCTCTCTACCAGTACTGCCGTGATCAGGGATACGAAATTCTTGATGGCAAGTACGTGCGTCGTGAGCGTGACCACAACCAGATCATTGGTTACGATGACATGAATCAACTGTTCTGGTACCCCGAGGGTATTGAGCGCATTGCTTTTGAGGACAAGACCCGTTTAGTCGACTGCCCTCCTGCTGAGCGATGGCCCAAACTGAAGGACGTCGTGTGGACCAAGGCTTTCTTCAAGACCTACAAGGAGACCCGATCCTGGTTCCACATGGTTACTAACTTCAACCGTATCTGGGTCATTCATTTGTGCGCCTTCTGGTTCTTCACTGCCTACAACGCTCCTACTCTGTATACCGATCACTACACCCAACAAGCGAACAACAAGCCTACCGCAGCCAAGTACCTCGGTGCGGTCGGCTTCGGTGGTGCACTTGCAGCCTTCATTCAGATCTTCGCTACCATTTGCGAGTGGGTCTATGTCCCACGTCGATGGGCAGGTGCTCAGCATCTGAGCAAGCGATTCTGGTTGCTCCTTTGCGTGTTCATTGCCAATCTCGTGCCTGGTGTCATCATCTTTGGTTTCCTCGACAAATTCGGCAGTGCCGCACACGCTGTCGGTCTTGCCCTTGGAATTGTTCACTTCGTTATGGCACTCTTCACTGCTTCCTTCTTCGCCATTCAGCCCCTGGGTGGTCTGTTCGGAAGTTATATGAACAAGGGCGGCCGCAAGTATGTGGCCAGTCAGACATTCACGGCCAGTTTCCCTCGTCTGTACGGAAATGATATGTGGATGTCCTACGGTCTCTGGGTTTGCGTCTTCGGTGCCAAACTGGCTGAGTCTTACTTCTTCTTGACGCTCTCGCTGAAGGATCCGATTCGCATCTTGTCTCCCATGCCAATTTGGGAGTGCACTGGTGTCTACTGGATCGGCAACGCTCTGTGTCACAAGCAGCCCCAGATCTTGCTCGGTCTCATGTTTTTCATGGATTTGACACTTTTCTTCCTGGATAGTTACTTGTGGTACATTATTTGTAACACTATCTTCTCAGTGGCCCGATCTTTCTACCTTGGTGTGTCCATCTGGTCGCCTTGGCGAAACATCTTCTCCCGTCTGCCCAAGCGTATCTACTCCAAGGTTCTTGCAACAACAGATATGGAGATCAAGTACAAGCCCAAGGTCCTGATCTCGCAAGTGTGGAATGCTATTATCATTTCCATGTACCGTGAACATCTGTTGGCCATTGACCACGTCCAGAAGCTACTCTACCACCAGGTTCCCTCAGAGCAAGAAGGCAAGCGTACTCTGCGTGCCCCCACCTTCTTCGTGTCCCAGGAAGATCAGTCCTTCAAGACAGAGTTCTTCCCGGCTGGCAGTGAGGCTGAGCGCCGTATCTCCTTCTTCGCCCAATCCTTGTCTACTCCGATGCCTGAGCCATTGCCCGTCGACAACATGCCCACCTTCAGTGTCCTTATCCCCCACTACAGTGAGAAGATTCTTCTGTCCCTCAGAGAAATTATTCGTGAGGATGAGCCTTACTCCCGTGTGACCCTTCTGGAATATCTCAAGCAACTGCACCCTCATGAGTGGGACTGCTTTGTCAAAGACACTAAGATTCTGGCCGACGAGACCTCTCAGTTCAATGGTGATGTCAATGAGAAGGGTGAGAAGGATGCTCAGAAGAGCAAGATTGATGACTTGCCTTTCTACTGCATTGGTTTCAAATCTGCTGCTCCTGAATACACTCTCCGAACTCGTATTTGGGCTTCTCTCCGTTCACAGACTCTCTACAGAACCATCTCTGGTTTCATGAACTACAGTCGTGCCATCAAGCTGCTCTACCGCGTCGAGAACCCGGAAGTCGTTCAGATGTTCGGTGGTAACTCGGAGAAGCTGGAGCGTGAGCTAGAGCGCATGGCTCGTCGCAAGTTCCGTATCTGTGTTTCGATGCAGCGTTACGCCAAGATGACCAAGGATGAGCGTGAGAACACCGAGTTCCTCCTGCGTGCCTACCCCGACCTTCAGATTGCCTACCTTGATGAGGAGCCCCCAGCCACCGAAGACGAGGAGCCCCGCCTGTACTCCGCCTTGATTGATGGTCACTGTGAAATCCTCGAGAACGGCATGCGCAAGCCCAAGTTCAGAATTCAACTCTCCGGTAACCCGATTCTTGGTGACGGAAAGTCAGACAACCAAAACCACGCCATCATTTTCTACCGCGGTGAATACATCCAACTGATCGACGCTAACCAGGATAACTACCTGGAAGAGTGCTTGAAGATTCGCAGCGTTTTGGCCGAGTTCGAGGAGTTGACCACTGACAATGTCTCGCCCTACACCCCTGGTATTCCCTCGCCGGAAACAACCCCTGTCGCCATTCTGGGAGCTCGTGAATACATTTTCTCCGAGAACATTGGTATCCTGGGTGATATTGCTGCCTCCAAGGAACAAACGTTCGGTACCCTGTTTGCTCGTACTCTGGCTCAGATCGGTGGTAAGCTCCATTATGGTCACCCCGATTTCCTCAACGCTACATTCATGACAACTCGTGGTGGTGTCTCGAAGGCTCAGAAGGGTCTGCACCTGAACGAGGATATTTACGCCGGTATGACCGCTCTCTTGCGTGGTGGTCGTATTAAGCACTGCGAGTACTACCAGTGTGGTAAAGGTCGTGATTTGGGTTTCGGTTCCGTTCTGAACTTCACCACGAAGATTGGTACTGGTATGGGTGAACAGATGTTGTCCCGAGAGTACTACTACCTGGGAACCCAACTGCCTCTCGATCGCTTCCTTTCGTTCTACTATGCCCACCCTGGTTTCCACATTAACAACATGTTCATCATGCTGTCTGTGCAGATGTTCATGATCGTTTTGATTAACCTGGGTGCCTTGAAGCACGAGACCATCATTTGCCGATACAACTCTGATTTGCCCGTCACTGACCCTCTGTTGCCTACCTACTGTGCTGATCTCCACCCGATCGTCAACTGGGTCAACCGTTGTGTTATTTCGATTTTCATCGTGTTCTTCATCTCCTTGGTTCCTCTTGCCGTGCAGGAATTGACTGAGCGTGGTGTCTGGCGCATGGCCACTCGTCTGGCGAAGCACTTCGGCTCCTTCTCATTCATGTTCGAGGTGTTCGTGTGTCAGATTTACGCCCAGGCTGTGCACCAGAACTTGTCTTTCGGTGGTGCCCGGTACATTGGTACAGGTCGTGGTTTCGCTACAGCTCGTATTCCTTTCGGTGTGCTGTACTCGCGATTCGCTGGTCCTTCAATTTACGCCGGAGCTCGTCTACTCATGATGTTGCTTTTCTCGACCTCAACCGTCTGGACCCCGGCTCTGCTTTGGTTCTGGGTTTCCCTGCTGGCTTTGATCATCTCGCCCTTCCTCTTCAACCCTCACCAATTCGCATGGAACGACTTCTTCATCGATTACCGCGATTACCTCCGCTGGCTCTCGCGAGGTAACTCCCGATCGCACGCTTCGTCTTGGATTGGTTTCTGCCGTCTGTCTCGCACCAGGCTCACCGGTTACAAGCGCAAGGTTCTCGGTGTTCCCTCTGAGAAGAACTCCGGTGACATTCCCCGGGCTCGTTTCACCAACATTTTCTTCAGTGAGATCGTCGCTCCACTAGTGGTCGTCGCTGTTACCCTTGTCCCCTACTTGTTCATCAACTCCCGGACCATGTACAGCAACAGCGATCTTTATGCCCCCAACGCCATCCTCCGTATTGTCGTGTGTGCCTTGGCGCCTGTTGCCATCAACGCGGGTGTTGCTGGCATGTTCTTCGGCATGGCTTGTTGTATGGGTCCCCTCTTCAGCATGTGCTGCAAGAAGTTCGGTTCTGTTCTGGCGGCCATTGCCCATGCCATTGCTGTCATCGTGCTCATTGTCTTCTTCGAGGTCTTGTTCGTTTTGGAGTCCTTCAACTGGGCCAGAACCGCGTCCGGTCTCGTTGCCATGATGGCTATCCAGCGTTTCATCTACAAGCTGATCATTTCTCTTTGTCTCACTCGTGAGTTCAAGCACGATCAGTCCAACATCGCTTGGTGGACTGGTAAATGGTACAACATGGGATGGCACTCCATGTCTCAACCCGGACGTGAGTTCCTGTGTAAGATTACTGAGCTTGGTTACTTCGCCGCCGATTTTGTTCTTGGCCACATCATCCTGTTCTTCATGCTGCCTATTCTTGCCGTCCCATACGCGGACAAGTTCCACTCCGTTACCCTCTTCTGGCTGCGTCCCAGGTATGTTCACCAATTTCCTCGATACAAATGCATCTACTAACATCCACAGTCGTCAAATCCGCCCTCCTATCTATTCCTTGAAGCAGTCCAAGCTTCGCAAGAGACGTGTAGTTCGTTTCGCCATTCTCTACTTCGCCATGCTTGTGCTTTTCATTATCCTCCTCGTGGCACCAATTATCCTTCACAACATGTCTAGCATCTCCAAGCCGTTCCTTACTACGCTCTGGGGCACCATTGGTGTAAACGGTGCCAACAGCCAGATGATGTACCTTCTGCAGCCCATGGACAAGGGTCTGAATGATACGGTCTCCTACTATACTGGTAGCAACTTGCCAGACGGCTACAAGCCTGTTTCCACCGACGCTGTACCCGCTACTACCGGTGATGCTGCTACCTACGTCCGGAAGATGATTTGAGGGGGGTTGGCCCCATCTTGTATGAAAATGGCCTGTACAAAGTTTTGTCTTTTTCCCATTTTTCCCTTGCGATTCGCTGCATTCTTTCTAAACCAACGGCGTCCTTGTTGATCTTAATGGCTTTTGTGGAATGACTCTTGTATTTTGAGTGATTCCGTCATTGCCCTGGGGGGTTTACCTTCATTCTCTGCCGTTCTCATTGCTTGTTTTTCTTTCCTTTTCTTTTTCTCACCATAAACATAACGGAATACAATCTGCATTGGCTTCATTTTATAGAAATTATCTTCCTTGTAAAGATACTTAAATCCTGTGGGTCCGTTCTGTAATCTGGGAAATTAACTCTTAACTCCACGCTCCTTGTAAGCTGAGACCATCACGTGATGGCCCCGATCCAGCCGGGCCGTGTCCCCCGGACGCATCTTGTATTCTGAATGTCCCTGACACCATCATCTTACATCGCTCCCTACTCAATTCATTCTTTCCGGAACCGATTTGGCTGGTGCTTTCAGCGATACTAGCGCCACTGAGACCCCCAACATGGATCTCGCAGAGACGCAACGTCTCCTGTCAGAGTACCTACACGAACTCACGACCCTTTTCCACCAAATACCCGGCTCAGCTATTTTCCTGCGCTACGTCAAATCAAGCTACCAAGATGATCCAATTCGATCAGCGGTAGAGTTGTTCCTCTTCCTCTTCGCTGTGCGCTATCTGTTGGCCCCAAAGTACTCGACCAAGCCGGGTGTGGTGTCACTCTCGGAAGATGAAATCGACGACCTGGTGGACGAGTGGACTCCTGAGCCGCTGGTTGGAGAGCCAACCCCCTTGGAGGAGATGGAAGTTGCTAGACGCACTGTGATCGTGGGGTAAGTCTCGCCTAGTCTACTTCTCAGATGAGACCCTCGAGCCTCGGGATGTTGAACTTCTGCTGACGAGTACCTACTTCGGGGGTTTCTAGGCCTGTCGGTCCCAAGTCCAAACTTGCCAATGGTCGCACCGTTACCAATCTCAGCTCCCACAACTTTTACAACTTCAATACCAACGAAGCCCTCAAAGAGAAGGCGATCTTGACTCTTCGAAACTACGGTGTTGGCCCCTGTGGCCCCCGTGGATTTTACGGCACCCAAGATGTCCATTTGAAGACCGAGGCCGATATTGCATCATTTCTGGGCACTGCGGCTTGTATCATGTACTCTCAGGCGTTTTCGACCATCTCCAGTGTTATTCCTGCGTTTTCGAAGCGTGGTGACATTATCGTGGCGGACAAGGGTGTCAGCTTTGCTATCCGGAAGGGTATTCAGATCTCGCGGAGCATTGTCCGATGGTACGACCACAATGACATGGAGGATTTGGAGCGAGTTCTCGCCAAGGTGACGAAGGAGCAGGCCCGGAAACCGTTGACTCGGCGGTTCATCATCACCGAGGGCATGTTCGAGTCTTATGGTGACATCGTGAACCTTCCCAAGATTGTAAGTGACGATGCATTTGGAGAACCGGCGTAATCATTCCGCTAACCCTACCTTTAGATTGAGTTAAGGCTCAAGTACAAGTTCCGTCTTATTTTGGATGAGACATGGTCTTTCGGCGTCCTGGGTCGTACTGGTCGCGGTGTCACTGAGCACCAGAATGTTGACGCTGCAGAGGTTGACATGATCGTGGGATCGCTTGCGGGTTGTCTCGTGGGAGGTGGAGGCTTCTGTGCTGGATCAGAGGAGATCGTCCACCACCAGCGTATTTCCGCTTCGGCATACACTTTCTCTGCAGCGCTCCCCGCTCTTCTCTCCACCACTGTCAGTGAGACTATCAACCTCCTCCAGAACAGCCCCGAGACGGTATCGCAGCTTCGCGAGCAGACCAAAGCAATGCGGGCTCAACTTGATCCTCGGAGTGACTGGGTCTACTGCTCTAGCTCCGTTGAGAACCCCGTCCTCATTTTGGTCATCAAGCCTGAGGTTGTCGCCTCCAAGAAGCTTTCTTACAACGACCAGCAGTTCCTGCTTCAAGATGTCGTCGATGAGGTAAGTACAATCGGCCGTTATTCCCTAGCAATAGAATAACATGCTAAATTTTTCAACAGTGCCTCGCCAACGGTGTGCTTATCACCCGTCTCAAGACTCTCGAGGATAACTTTGAGCCCAAGCAAATCGTTCCCGCTGCGCTCAAGGTGTGCGTCACAACTGGCCTCACCAGGAAGGAGATCGAGAAGGCTGGTACCATCGTCCGGCACGCCATCACAAAGGTGATGAGCAAAAAGAAGTAGATTTTTCTTTTGCACTTCCCCTGAAAAGATGTCTGTCGCCGCCATCAATGACCGCTCATGCCCCCAACGACTTCTGGCATCCTCTGGTTTTCCCCTATACATCCTACGCCCTAATGCCTCCTCTTCTCGTCTGTATTGTTAAGTTGCTTGTTCATATGCATCTTGCTATCGCTACCTTGTACAGCACTGCCCCCAACCTCTCGCTTTTTTTTTCTTTTCAGCGGGGTAGTATCATACTTTATCGGTGCATGGCTTTAGGTTGTTTAATACTATTTTTCCATGGCTGCAGCCTAGTGCTGTGCTGGATTTTAACAAAGATGGCCTCGGCCTTCCCGCCAATTTTTACTAGTGTAAATTGTAGGAAAGCTCTTCAATAGTCTCTTTGAGTGGACGTCCAACTCCTTATCTCGTTTCGTGCCCAGAGCCCAAGATTCCAAGCCCTTGATTTTGCAGTTTGATCCCTGGTCTAGGGAGAAAGCCCACTGGTCGCTCCCTGGCCTCAATACTGTCGCCTGAAGAGATCAGATTTCCCTCAAATACTAATTGTGTCTTGTCTACAAGCTAATTGGAACCGAGTCTTAACCCTTAGCCTCCGGGGAATCAAACGGAATGAGGCCAGCATTCCACGGACCTACGTAAGATGTTGCCAGGGGCATTCTTCGCCCTCCCATCGGATCTGGCCCATTCGAAAAATCAAGGTCGTTTGTCCAAAATGATTTGGAAACACACCCTAGCTGGATCCTGTCTTCCCTCAAACCTGCGCACAAGGGGCACAGGGCTGCAGTACGCCGTAGAACTCGACCCTGATCTCATTCCCCATGACACCCCACATCGGATAACTATGCTCGGCATACCTCTCTTGTTTACGTATGCTACTATTGTCCCCTTTTAGAGGATTTCGGGGTTTTATCCCCAGAATATAACCCGGTTGATCTGCACAAATACTTCTTCCCTTGTTCGCGTGGAGCGGATTTTGAGGTCACTCTCAATGTTATGTCGATGACTTACTAACCCTAGGTTCCATCTAAGGGCTCGGACATTCCGACCCAGGGGTTTGATTTTACAATGCAGCACTTTCTTCGGGCGCTATTGGCCTTGCTTCTTACGTCGTCATCTGCGGTCTATGCAGTGTCCGAAGGTGAGATATTCTGGTCCATGTAGAAGTTGATATGGATATTAGCAGACTACTAATGTTCGAGTAGATTCAAACCAATGTCTTGGAGAACTCCACTATGCATCTGAAGCTCGTACCGTTTCTGAGGTAGTTGTTGTGGTTAATGAAGACGGAGAACCCATTCATACGAAAACAAGGCTTGTTCTTGCGACAACCTCTGCTTCGCAAGCAATTGTTAGTAGACTTTGATATCCCAATGGCAAGTATCAATGATCGCTAATGTGTGTTAAAGCCTGCTAAGACTCTGCCCACTCAACCACCAACGTCAATCTCGAGCCCTGATGTGCCTCCGACACCATTGACACAGATAAAACCGCAAGATGATATGATCACGAATGACGCTGCCTCGACCGGGAGTAAACAGAAGAAGCCGCCTTCTAGTGGCGCGCCCCATCTGCATCACGAACTACAGCACCCTGAGCCGCCTCACATCGACACCCCTGAGCATCCCGAGCCAGCTCACCCAGAACCACCTCACTACGAGCAACCTCAGCACCCCGAACAACCTCACCCAGAACCACCTCACTACGAGCAACCTCAGCACCCCGAACAACCTCACCCAGAACCACCTCACTACGAGCAACCTCAGCACCCCGGACAACCTCACCCAGAACCACCTCAACATCCCGAACCAGCCCAGCACCCCAAATCCAACGCAGATGCAACCCGCCAATTCGGCATCTCATACTCCCCTTACAACACCGACAGAAGCTGCAAAACCCAAGACCGAGTAAACAAGGACCTCGACCTACTATCCCAATACAAGTTCGTCCGCATCTACGGAACAGACTGCTCCCAAGTTACCCTCGTAGCCCGAGCAGCCCGCCTTCACAAAATGCAAGTATTCGCCGGAATATACGACCTAACCGACTTCCCCACAAGTCTCAACGCATTCAAAGAAGCCGCAACCACCGAAGACGGCACCCAAGACTGGACCGTCTTCCACACTATCGCCGTGGGCAACGAACTAGTAAACGGCGGCCGAAGCACCCCAGCCGAAGTCTCCGGCGCCATTACGCAAGCCCGCACCTATCTTCGCGCACAGGGGTACAACGGTCCCGTCGTAACAGTGGACACATTTTCCGTACTTTTGCAGCACCCGGAATTATGCATCGTATCGGATTATTGTGCTGCGAATTGCCATGCCTTTTTTGATGCTACGCAGCAGCCGCATAATGCTGGCCCTTATGCTCTTGAGCAGATGCATGCTGTGTCGGCTGCGGCTGGGGGGAAGCATACTATCATTACGGAGTCGGGGTGGCCGCATGCTGGTGAGGCTAATGGGGATGCTGTTCCATCGCCGGAGAACCAACGGATTGCTGTTGAGAGCTTGAGGAGGAGTTTTGGTCATCGGGGAGATGATTTGATTCTTTTTACGGCTTTTGATGATTTGTGGAAAGATGATAACCGGTACACGTTTAATGCGGAGAGGTTTTGGGGGATTCATGATGAATAGTTTTGCATTTTGCATTGCATTTGGGTTGTTCTTTTTTCTTGTTCTTTTTTCTTGTTCTTTTTTCTTGTTCTTTTTTCTTGTTCTTTTTTCTTGTTTTTTTTTTCTTGTTCTTTTATGTTCTTTCTGTCCTGATTTTCTCCTTTTCTGCTTCCAGTTCATTTTGGTCCATGTAAAGTAAAGGACCTGAAAAGCCCCCCTGGGCAACTTTGGTTAGCTTTAGCTTCTTCGGTTATTAGGGGATTTCGCCACACAATGAATAAATGAAAATAAAATTAAGAACAAACCTAATGAAATTGAAACATTCACGGTAGATTGGGAGCCAAACCTAGCCCCCGTCGGTATAGCCTGATAGGTCGTAGTGCGGCCCCAGGATCATCGATCCACCCCGAAACCTACCACCGATTGGCCCCAACTCAGGACTCATCCCTCAAAGTTTAAGTGTACCCGCATCTCTGGATCAAAAACACGCCATATAATCTACACGCACATCCAGAACAATCCAATCCTGAGTCCAATTCCTTCGGGTATACACAGAATCCTCCACGCCTCAAAAAGGTTATAAGACACTACGGGGAACACTACACGCCAAGCTAGTCTAGGCAGATCACACCGAGCCAAAATGGCCTCCCTCACCCTGGAACCAGTCACAGAAAACGATATCCCATCCCTCTCAGAGCTTTGGTACAAATCCTTTAGTATACCCATCAACCTCCTCATGTTCCCCAACACACCAGGAATCCGAGCGTGGTGGAACGAAGCCAACGGGCACGATCTGCTCCACAACCCGCACCGAAAATACCTCAAAATTGTCGATCCCGTGCCTGGTGCCGTGGTTGCATACGCTAAATGGGACCTGGACCCACAGCACAGTGGCGCGCGTTTTCCCGAGTGGCATGCGGAGTCGGATCGGAAGACTTGTGATTTGGTTTTTACTGTTTTGGATGCGGAAAAGAAGGTGTTTTTTGGGGACCGGAGGTTTTACTGTATGTGGATATTGCTATGTATGCTTATACTGGTGCTGGTGCTTACACGGATTGCGGATGCTTTAGATTTGGACATGCTGGTTGTGCATCCGGAATATAGGGGCCGGGGCGCAGCTTCAATGTTGATTGAGTGGGGTTGTAAGCTTGCGGATCAAGATGGTGTTCCTGCGTATTTGGATGCGCATATTGATGCTGCTCCGTTGTATCGGAGGTTCGGGTTTAAAGATCGCGAGGATAAGGTGGTTACTCCTGAGGGGGCGGTTTCGATGATTCGAGAGCCTGTGGCTAAGTAGCTTACTCTGTATAGAGTAGTAGGTGTAGAAACAAGCGTATTGTAACTGCAATTGTCTATATTCCCAATGGTATACATCCTTATTAGGCAAGTCTACGTCTACTATTTACAAAAGCACCCGTTAAATCGTTATATCCGAATCCAATGGACTCAAACCCTATCTTTAACCGTCTGCATTTCATACTCCTCTTGTAGCGTCCACTCCTGCGTTTGGTGGATAATCAACTGTCGCGAGTGCTGGCTTTCCTGCGAATCCCGCTCACCCTCAATCGCATCGTCCGCGTCTCCGTCTCTTGTATTCGTCGCGTAGACTCGAGAGTGATTGGTCGATCCGCTCTTTCCAGTCGGAGTGAAATACGAGTTCTCGCCATAGCTGTTCGTGACACCTTGTCCCCAGCCTGTGTTGAATGCAATCACGAATGGCTTTAGACAGGGTACGGTAGCGACCATGAGGCTGCAGTGGAGGAGAACGGCAGTGGCGATTGTTGCGTTGGACAGAAGAAGAGACGGATCGGGGTGGTAGAGTGCGTCGTTAAGATAGGCTTGTCGGAGGATGATCAGGATAATAGTTCTAGTCAGAGTGAGATGATTAGCTTTGCAATAATTGCGGGCAATATCAAACACATACGGCGTCCTCGTCCCAAAAGCAAAGATCACAGTAGCCTTCTCCTTCCACCGCATCTGAACGCCCCAGACCAGGAATATACTCAGTCCAAACGAGAGGACATCCGTAATCACATCGAACGCCGTGATGGTCTTCCAGGCCAGGTTCTGTTTTTCATTGTCAGCTGGGTCACACAAGCGAGCCAGTGATCACGTACAAGATTACCGCATTTCTGCGCCATGGCTGATTGATTCAATAGGTATTCCGAGTGGCAACTGAGGGCAATGGCTAGAAACGAAGCAACCGTCCATGCTATCACCATGCCCAGGAGAATCTTTGAGCTGAGGAGGTAATTTTGTTGCCGGCCCAGTCGTTTCAATAACAGGCATACGGAGATTTTGGAGGCTCCGTGTGCAGCTAGAAATAAGAGATTTGCTGCATAAAGACCCTGGCATATTCATGAGTTAATTTTCTCTTGCTTGCAACCTTTGAACTAAGGTATTGAGTTACCTCTCCGGCTCGTTTCAAGCTCGATGCCGAACTTTCATCTTGCGGTCGGCCTAAGCCGTGGTTGACGGCGTCCATGGTTGTTCCCACATGGGCGACGGCTAATCCCTATACACAGAAGCGAACATTGAGCCATCGTACGCTTATACCATAGGGCAAACGGCCCTGTTGTATAGATTGTATCAGAGGACTTACACTCCCGACAAACAATGCCACATCATCGATTTGCACTGGTCCATTAATCGCAATCCGCATATACAACCGGATTAATCCCACAACAATCATCCATGACATGAACAATGTCTCGACAATCACGATCAGACCACTTCGATCCGTCGGGGAGATCGCATAAGGGGAATCGGACGCCATGGTGCGAAACAAAAATTGGCGGCAACATTTGAAAGCAGAGATTTCGCGATAGCAATATATTATTACAATGTACGTTACGAATTATACTGTAGGATCCAAAGGATCCATGAACTATACAGGGGTCTTGTCTTGGTCCTACGCACGTTAGAGTAAAAATGTAACAATCGTAGCCCAAGTTCGCCCCGGGGGGATAAGGCTCCACCCATAGCCCCTCCAGGAATCCGAATAAAATCAAATTGCCTAGAATCCTTGTGCGCGATGGTTGGCACTGGCTTTGCCCCCTGTTGGGCTACGAATCACGATATTGCCGCTATCCCAATCACAGGTGGTGATCGGCACAACGCAGCTGCACTTCGGGTGGAAGGATTGAGGTGGAACAAGTTAGCGGCACGATAATATCGGGCCAATTATTTTCGGTTAATTATCTAAGAATTTCTGCTTCTAAGAACTCTAAAGGATGGCAATTGGGCCAGCTCGTGGCGCTTTAATCTCGCACTCACAGGCTAAACTAGCGCGTCTGCCTCGTGCATAGGACTTTTGTCTCCAGCCAACTATGATCCTTGTTGGTTGGACTGGAATGCATAGGGCTCTTGAAACATATATTGTGTATTTTTTTCCTGATTTCTCTTTCTCCGAAGCCTGCATATGCTACTATCTCCTGACTCCACTGGGCTTTGCTCACCTTGGGAAGTCCGAATCTGCGCGTGGGGTTGCATTGTTTAACTTAGTTCTGCTATAACTGAGTTCATACCCTGTAATCTTTTTTTTTTCTTCTCTCTCTTTTCTTGTGGATCACACCCTTTCTTCTTGTCCTCATAAATCTTCCATCATGGGCTTCGAGGAAGGAGTTACGACGAACATCAAGGGCTCGCCTGCAGGCGAGGATGTCGCCGACCCAAAAACGGGTACGACGCAGGACAAGCAGGATATGTGGCGTGTTGGTCGCAACCAAGAATTGAACGTATGCATGGTTCTTGGAACAAAAAAAAACAGCAAAACTAGAACTAAAAATACCGCAGAGAAACTTCCGCTTCCTTTCCGTTCTGGGCTTTACGGCGGTTCTAATGTGCACATGGGAAGCTGTTCTTTTGTAAGTCTATACGATGGTGATTTCTATCTTGTATCACTAACATCCTGGTAGTGGTTCATCCTATGGCTTGACTGATGGCGGCAAGGGAGGTATGATCTATACCTACCTGGGTGCCCTAGCAGGGTTTAGCTTCGTGATTCTTTCCATGGCTGAAATGGCATCCATGTAAGTAGAAGTCTTGGCAGGGCTTGGCCATCTAGTCTGCTAACTTGATCGCTTTAGGGCCCCTACCTCTGGTGGTCAATATCACTGGGTATCGGAGTTTGCACCCCCAAGCTCCCAGGCTGTATTAAGTTACATGACTGGTTGGATTTGTGTACTGGGATGGCACACCGGTATCGCAGGATGCTGTTATACTGTCGCTAACATGATGGTTGGTATTGTTGCCATCAACTATCCTGACTCGTATGTTTATCACCCATACCATGTCACGCTGCTCGTTATTGCCGTGGCGGGGGTGGCTATCTTGTTCAATACCTTCCTAGCCCAGAAGCTGCCCATGATCGAGGGTATCATCCTGATCGTGCATGTGTTTGGCTTCTTCGGTATCTTGATCCCTCTTTGGGTGCTTTCTCCCACTGTCCCGCCTTCGGAGGTGTTTGGGTCCATCGAGGATCGAGGTGGATGGGGAAACAATGGGCTTTCCTGCCTGGTTGGGCTGATTGGTCCCATTTATGCTTTGATTGGTAGGTCCAACATTGTTCTTTTCGCCGGAAGTATACTAACAGCTTCACAGGCCCTGACTCCGCGGTTCATATGTGTATGTATCTTTCTACTCCTCCACAAACCAAGATACTAATAAACTAAACAGCGGAGGAGATCAGAGACGCATCTCGCGTTCTCCCCTTGGGAATGGTCTGGACGCTGATCCTCAACGGCTCCACTGGCTTCGTCATGATTGTTACACTCGCGTTCTGCGTCGGCGACATCGACAAAGTCCTCGCTTCAACCACCGGCTTTCCCTTCATCCAGGTCTTCCTGAACTCCACAGGATCAGTCCCCGCAACAACCGGAATGACAATCGTGATCATGATTATGCAGTTCTGTGCTGCAATCAGTAACGTCGCAACAACCTCCCGCCAGATTTACTCCTTCGCTCGTGACAAGGGTCTCCCCTTCTCTGACTTCTTCGCTACTGTAAGTCTTACTCTCCAAAAGCCAAACATCTCCCTGAACACCTCTAACGGAACCTAAATTCTTAGGTCAACCCAACTTTCACCGTGCCTCTCAACGCCCTGTGCGTGAGTCTGGTCATTGTATCGCTCCTCTCCCTGATCAACATCGGATCCTCGATAGCTTTCAACGCTATCATGTCTCTTGGCACCGCCGCTCTCCTCTCATCCTATATCATCTCCATCTCCTGTGTTCGTCTCCGACGCTGGCGGGGCCAGCCTCTGCCTCCAGCACGCTGGAGCATGGGGAAGTTCACACCCATCTGCGACACGATCTCCATCATGGTCTTGTTGATAATCTGGGTCTTCTGTTTCTTCCCTCTAACCAATTCGGCGGCCCCGACTGATATGAACTGGGCTGTGGCCATTTATGGCGCTGTTATCCTTGGTTCGATGGGCTACTATATGGTTCGCGGCCACAAGTCCTACAAGGGCCCCGTCACCCGGGTAAAGGTGACTTAAATAGTACTTAATGGAGATCTCGTCTGGGGATTAAGCGTCGAAAAAGCTGTGTATTATGTAGTTTCAGAATATATTGTCGTTCTTGCAATGATGAGGACATGTTATGATAGAAGTTTTCACCTTCCAAATATCTGTTGGCAATATCTACATGATGACGGGCTGCAGATTATTCGAGCTCCAATGTATCAAGCCCGATACCTGGGCAGAACGTGCAACTGACCTATATAAACGGTGAGATATAACAAGTCGCTGATGTTGCTCAAGATCCACGGGTTCCATTATACAAAGCACTAGGTCATGACTTAAGGACGAATGATTTCTTCTATACTCTAGAATTGCCCCAATTAAAGCTTCAGCTTATAGTAAATTTTCGCAAGCCTTCTTTCCGTTATATTCGCTAAGTCTGTATATTCAATATATTCAACTAGCAATCTTGAATTACTAAGATCAGGGCTTAATTCGCCAATAATATCAGCATGCATTCTCTCACATCATTGTCAATCGAGACGCACTTTAGCTAAGGGTTTGGCTAAAATTTCAGGCCTTTCTTTCTTGAGACCGCCAGAGCGAGGCGCATCAACCACATGGGCTTCACAAACCAGAATAGGTCGACGTAAAGGGTCAAATCCTCGCTCTATCGCTCGGTCCCCATATCGAATGAATCGCTCGGACAGGCATCTCAGTCAGAGCGGAGATCTGGAGAGGATCCATTCCAATCAATTTCATGGAAATAACTAGCGTACGCATTGCCATGTCGTATTTAACCATAATGGCGCGGAGCAGAGGCAGATAGATAGACAGGTGGGCTGGGGTACATAACAGGAGTGAGAGGAAGAGGGAAGGGGTTTGGTGTATGGGCTTAAACGTACTAGTCATGTCGATATTCCCACAACCTTTGCGGAATATCCCAGCCGTTTTCAATTGTCTTTCTCATTGAAAATTTCCAATCTCAAAAAGTGAATGACCTTAAGGATCAGAAATCGGGACTATTCATTGTAGTTGGATTTCAAAGGTTATCTAACATCCAGATTATCCTGTTGATCTTTCTGTCCTGGACCGGGACCATGCATTACTAGATCGGCGGGTCTGCCGGTATATGTGCCTAGATCTAAGAATCATGATGGTTATAATAGCATAGATAAAAAACCCAATCCGTCTATTCGGGAAGATATCAGGAGTATTTACACATTGGATAGCCTCTCCCATGAGTCTGCCCATGCAGAAACAGTATAAAGAAACAAGCCCTCCCAAAACTTCGGACCCCGACCCAGCAAAGGTGTGCTTTTATGTAAACCAAGGGCCCAATCACCCGATCCTGTTAAGAATGTCTCATTTTTGTTTTGGTTTTGATTTCTTGTCGTGCGAGAGCTGGGTCGGGGTGCACCGGGCGTACAGGAGAGTTTAGCCTGAAACACAATAAAAAGAACCAAGACCAAGAGAGGGGAAAGGGTATCAACACCGTGACACATGCTGGAGTGACATGAAGAAGGAAAGGAATGGGAAAAGGACGAGAACACAAGAAGAGGAGCGTGGACTTCATGAGCGCATAAAGAGTAAAGAACCAAGGGATCAATGAATGCGAGGGCATATGGGGGGGTTCGTCGATCAGATTTCGTTCCGGAGATCTTCGTGCGAGTGATGACTGGATTGATCACGTTCCTTGGCCTTGCGGCGGGAGGGAGCGGGAACAAAATCGAAGAAGCGGTATTTGCTGGAGCTCTCCTTGGTCACACTGGACCTGCGAGCCTTGGAGTTCTCAGAGTGGTCGAGGGAGTAAGTGGAGGAGTTCTTGGAGCTGCCAGTGCTATCACGAGCATCAGACCATCGGGGTATCGTGAAGGGCATGCGGGACTGATCCCAAGTGGCAGAGGAAGAACTGGGTGGGGTGTCATCCTCCTCTGGTCCACAGTCGGTTGATCGACGGGGTAGGGGAGGTCGAGGTGCGAAGAATCCAATAGAGCCACGATGACCTGGAGTTGCCGAGGCAGCAGACCCTGGGGCAGCAGGAGCAGTAGCAGAATCCGGAGCAGGGGTAGCTGGCTTGCTTGAACTCTCATCATAAAAGGTCACAGCCCGCTCCATGGAATCTACCAACTCCTGCCACTTGATCTGAAGCGTATCGTTTGGACGTTCAGCTTGCTCAGCTTCATCCAAGCAATCCTCGGTGCGCTCTTGTAGGTGCAGTGCCAATTCGTGAAACTTGGAAAGGAACGGATCGATCTCTTCCAGTTCAGAGAGTCGCTCCGGGACAACTTCTAGCCAAATATGAATCAAATTTGCAAAGCACCGCGATTGGTCCACCAAGAATGGAAGACTGGGGAAGCCCTCACGCGAGGCAAGTGGCAGCCGTCCAAGGATTTGCAACGGGGTGGTATAAGATGGGGTGGGAACAGGAGCCGTCGCATTGGACGGGATATCGCAGATAAGATCGACGAATTGCTTGAATTCTGCGCGGTTGCCGACTAAGAATTTGTTCATGGGCTCCATCCATGGTTCTTTGTTGCCGAATGTTGTCATGTTGGCTAAGCCCTGAAGGGCCTTGGCGATGAGGGTCAAAGTGCGCTGGGCACGAGGACGGGGATGATCTGCGGGTATGGTGAGTGGATAAAACAGAATATGGCATGAAGGGCTCTTACCTTTCAAAAGCCCGAAGAGCTTGGGATTGAGGATGGCCGGGCAAAAGAATCGTAGGAAGAGGAAGCCAGAGACACTACTGTAAGTCACAGAGCGCAAGAAGTCGCCATAGCGATCCTCAGCGCACGCTCTGACATGTCGAAAGATACGCCTGAGCTCAGCAGGACACCGGGACCATGAGATTGCAATGGACTTCCAAACCATAGTGGTGAGATTGATCAGGTTCCGCCAGTTGCGATCAAGGTCTTCGGCACGCGGAACTCGAGCTGGGTCCACTTCACACTCGGGATCACTCTCGTCGATTTCGCGCAGGCGTTCTCCAATTGTCTCTTCCAGATACTCTTTACCCAATCGACGCATGTGCTGATCGAGTGCTTTGGTCAAGAGTGAATTGCCACGAAATAGGAGATTGGCTTCCACGGTGGCTGTTCTCCCCATATCTCTGACTAGGACATTACGGTCATGACCGGAAGATTCCCGGGTGTCATTCGAATGAATCCTGGTCGTGTACCGCAGGTGACTAGTGGTAGACTCCTTGTGGAGACCATCGATCTCATCCTCGACCAGTGCCGAGATCCAGTCTACCGTAGACCCAGAGACCTGAAAGACATTCAGAAGCATCTCAGCCAGCTGTGTCAATTCGGACGACATCACTTGACCCATGTTGATTGTTAGACCATTGGTGAATTTGTGAAGGAGCTCCTTCATCGGTTCGTATTCTTCGGACATCAGGACTACCGTTTCCTCCATCCGAGCTCTCATGAACATTTCACCAACTGCTTGGTCATGGTCATCCAAAATGGGCCACCACTTTTCAGAATCCACACCTGAGTCCAATTCATCCAACCGCAGATCGACCCGTCCAAACACTGCGTCATTGGTAGAGATCTCAATTTCATCAAGCATGTTGACTGCGTTGACTTCTTGGGTAGACGAGTATGTCCCTTGCGCGATAAGGGTCCAATCTCTCTGTGCGTTAAGGGTTTTGACCAATATAGAAGCCTGCGACAGAACTGGCGGTAAATCATTGAAGGTGAAATCTTCTCGCCAGAATGGATTTGTGGTGCGATATTTGACAGCAGTCTTCGCGCGAATTTCTCCATCCAAAAGTACCTCAGTATAAAAGTCGCTAACCTTAGGCGAGGCCGGAGCAGAGTACCCATGCGATCTGGATTGTTTTCGACTCCGCGGTGTTTCTTCCTCCTTGGTACGAAATAACTTCGCTTCCGTGACTCGTAAGTGTAAGATTCTCTCGATTCGGAACATGCCCTTGGTGGGGGAGCTGTCGGCTTCCGAGGTTTTGTTCGGGTCTTCCTCCGCAGCTTGTAGTTGAGGACCATACAGCTCTGGGATGGTGAATGCACGCAGCAGAACGAACCAGACCTCGAAAAGAACGCGGGTTTCCAGAGCAAGATAGATAGGACGCATCGCTGCGTCAGGAACGGGGTGTGCTGTGTATTGCGGGTAAATAGCGATGCAGAACTCGTCGTCCAGCACTGAGGAATCCAACTGCTGAATGGCACAGCGCGATAATTGAGAAAGTTGAATGCATGCCACAAGAGTAACATCGGACTCAGTATAGAGCTTAAAAAAGCCATTTTCTAATAGTCTACAGCTCACTCGCTGCCAGGAGGAAGAAAGGGCTCTTGACTGTCTATATGTGGAGACACGGCGTGCCGCCGATGCCGGTCGCACTCCAGCCGCAGATGGTTTGTCCCAAAGAAGCATCTTACCAACTTTGATGATGGCGGCTTCTTTTTGGGATGCGGCTTCTGAGTTTCTTCGACGTTCAGGAACTCGTCGGTCTCCAATCATGACGGATTGAGGTTTGGTCATTTTATTTTGAACGCCCTTGGGACGTATGGGTTGCCAACACAATAGAGCTGCGAGCCAGGAGTCGAATGTTTCGTTGACATGAGGCCGTAACTGGATTCCCAGCCCGGAGGTGAATGTATGAACGCTCAGGTAGGTTGTCTGAAGCTCTGAATCAAACAATGTCCGCACCCGGCAGCCGCGGAGGTCAGGAATGAGGGTCTTTGCCAGGGCAGGTTCTCCCTTTGCCTGGTATATGAGACTTCCAGTAGCGACATTGATTGCACAGTATCCGGAGGTCCAGGGGCTTGACCCCCAGGAGGAGTTGGAAGATGTTCGGAAAGACAGGATTCCATGCATCCTTCCACAAGTGGTCTTCATCAATTGGAGTATCTTGGCAGCATCGGTGTTTGAAAGGGGTGAGGCGAATTGATTGTGTGCGACTGTTGGGGATCGGCTACTCCCAGGGGATTTTCGCTGGCGCGTAACTGCTTGACCAATATAGTTGGGAGATTGTATCGACGGGAATCCAATGGAAGAGGATGAATCCTCGGAGGTTTTACCTTCAGCCGTCTTGGGTTGGGATGAGCTGGCAGCATTGACCGAACCAATCCGTGCTCGAGACTTCACAGTATTGGATGCTATGTCGCTCCGTTGCTCCTCCATCGTCGTGGTTCGTGATCGCGTTCGCACGGTCCGTCCTTCCGTCGGTGTTTCCGGCTCGGTTCGTTCGACGGTGCGCGATCGCATGGTAGTTCGGGGTGAGGGCGCGCTGTGGGTGAAATGTTCGCTCTCAGATAAAGGGGAGTGTGACTCCGGGGTCACCGTACGAATGCCAGTGTCTCGAAAGCTGTCTGGGTAGACCATGCCGTGGCGGTCTCTAGACGAAGACTTCTTGCTCGATCGTCGCTCCACGGGGCGACTATATAATGCTTGGTGTATCGAATTCCGTTTGGTACTATTTCCATTGGGGTTTTCTGGATCCATTCTGCCCGGTCGTCACTCTCGCGCGAGCGGACGGGAGCGTGATGGGGAGAAGGTCCACGCCGGAGGGGAGCGCTTGGGCTACCTGAACACCAGTATTATAAAGATTCCGTAAATCTGCCCAGCCGGACGAGTATAAATGAAAGTCGGATTTTGTGCAGGACGTTATGAGAACACATGGAGTCCAGGGGAAGGAAAGAGGCCGGAGTCGTACATTCGGTCGAGACGGCGGGTCGGAACAGGGACCAAGGGGAATCGCGGGTCACCTTCGTTTGTCTGAGAGATGCAGAATCTAGCAAAGGTACGGTGAGCGACCAATTTTTTGGACAGTTTGACTGCGATGAGTGGCTGTCGCGGCGGGAAGGTGTAGCGGCGTGTTGGTTTCAAAGCAAGCCCGAGAGAGAGATCCGGGGCGAACGTGGTATCATTATTATCGAGGGAGGGGAAGGGGAAAGGGAAGCGATCGGGCTTATAGACAAGCAATATAGACATACCTTCATCAGTCCCCTTTGAAATTGGGAGGTCTTGAGAATATGCCGGGGCGGGATGCTGGGGAGGTGGAGGGAGGGGGCGCTTTCGTTTGGAGTGGGTTTGTGTGTGTGCGTCCGTGTTTTGCAGATCCCCCAGCAGAAAAGTAGACGTTCCGGGCGGAGCCAGGGAAAGGCAGGGATGGGGGATATATAGATACTCCGGACCGAAGATGAATTGTGAATTTTTTCTTGGTGTAAGGAAGGGAGAGGGGCGAAGGGAAAGGGAAGAGGGGAGAGAAGTGGATAACGGAGCTGAGGTGTATAAAGGGGAGAAGAAATCCACCGCCAACTTCCCTACAAATATCGAATTGATGACTCCAACGGTTTCGACTTGATTATTATTACTTTTTTTGATAAGATTCTCCTCAAGTTGAACCTCAAGTTAAACCTTACCAGATCGTCGTACCTCGGGAATCCGCTCTCTTGTTCCTCCAGGTACAAAACGGAGACAGATCCCGCTTCTTCTGCAAGCCTTCAACCGGGAATACCAAGATTACGCCAATCGGGAGTGCAGAGAGGCGCTAAGGAGGCTACACGGCAGTAGAGAAGACGATTCCCCTTAGTTTCCCTTAGTCCTCAGTTCCCAAGCTCTAGCGTCGGGCCCGAAATAGGGCCTCTCCGTATTCAGGATAGTGTGTTGTTCCCAAGATTATTTTACTCGAGCAGTAATTGCGTGGCATCCATTTTGGGGGAGGTACTTTAGTGCCTGTGGATAGGGGCGAATCATCATGAATCCAGAGTGGCCACAGCCTCAACAATGATACCGGCTGTTGTCGATCGGACCCTCTTTCTGGATCCAATGCCACCGTGAAAAATCTCCTGTTGATGCGCCCTGGTTCCATGCATAAGCGCACTAGCTACATAACTAACTAGGTGCAGCTCCATGGGTTAGAATCTGGCCAAGACTATATTTCCTAGGGAACTTCGAGCTTATGTAGAAGAAAGTTCGGTAATTTAGAACCCTGAAGCGAAATGATAGGCAATGCCGCCATCTTCCTCGGAGGGGAAAAAAACGCGGGTACTAACTTCAAAGTGGGTTGCGGACTGGGGCCGTGTCATCAAGTAGATTCCCGCTTCTTATATCCGGCTCGAGATCCTGAAGTCTGGAAATCGCCCGAAGTGGAGACCATGTCCTTCGAGAAACATTTTCTCCCAAGTCTAAGTCACCACCAAATTGACGGTTCTAGAAAGACAAAAGGCGCAGTTGCAGCGCATCATGCATACTAAGTTAGTGTACCAGACTGTTCTTCCTTCCCGAGACCCCGCACTGACTAAGCCGTCCACATGACTCGTGTCGTAACTAGCGTAACATGATAATATTGTGGCCTTAGGCGGCAATATTATGTCATAGCCATCCAGATCACAACCACCTGATAAGCTTCCTAGAGGTCCACGCGGACATGATCAGATGCCCTAGGTCATAATCTCCCTTTGAAAAGAACCACTGCTCTCTGAGAAAAGAGAGAAAGGTAGATTATATTTTTATTGCAGTCCATGCCTCGTTGTGTACTGGACTGAGAGCTGTTGTGGATAGTGACCGCGTCCCCACAGCAGCAAAGCTTCGTGTTGACCTTATCGGAATCCCTTCCCAGAGCTCCGCCAATCCATGGCGAGTATCAATCTGAGTTGGATTAAAAGATGATGTCCTCAAATATACTCTCGCGGTTCCTCCCACCCACAGACTCACCATCCGTCTATGAAGCCATCCGAGAACACGATGCCGAATCCGATTCCTCTGATGTTGAAGAACGCGCAGGGATGGGTCCGATGGGGAACCAAGAACATTTTAGTGATGGAGAGCTGGAGGATGCGTTGGCAGATGCAAGGGATAGCCAGCTGTCTAGTCCAACTGCAGCCCTGCTGAGTCGGCCATCACCAAAGGCGAATCCTCGCGGCTCTCCGTCAGTTTCGCGTCGTCGAAAACCTTCCAGACCCGGGTGGATGACGCAGGCGTCACCACAGGGATATGAACTTGATGATCGAGATGAGGATGTGCCACAGTCCCTTTTGGTGGAGGGACATGACGATGAGGACCTGAAGTCACGGCTCCCTCCCCCACCTCAAATGATGCCCAGTCGCTCCAGAACTCCCAGTCCTCAGCCATCTCCACATCCTGCACCACTGCGACGCTGGGAAACATCCCATCATCGACAACCCTCAGATACTGATAACCGTCATCCTTGGACGCGGTGGTTTTACGGACAACATCTGAGCCTAGCTAACGTTGACCCTAAGAAGAAAGCTATGTGGCGCTGGGCGAATGTGGAGGATTTGGATAACTTCTTGAAAGATGTGTACATCTATTTCTTGGGAAATGGATTTTGGTCCATTCTTCTGAGTCGCACCTTGAATCTGTTGACCTTTGCCTTTGTAGTGGGGTTCTCCACGTTTCTCACCAACTGCGTCAATTACCACAATTTCCGGGGCAGCAAATCACTGGACGAGATTTTAGTCCCCAAATGCACATCACAGATGTCTGGCTCGACGCTTTTCTTGCTATGGTTATGCACTTTCTTCTGGATTGGGAAGCTCTTCCAATATTTGCTGGACATTCGAAGGCTCCAGCACATGCATGATTTCTATTACTACTTGCTTGGAGTCTCGGACGGAGAGGTACAAACCATCGCGTGGCAGGAAGTTGTCAGCCGGCTGATGACGTTGCGAGATTCTAATCCCGCCACGGCAGCGGCAGTATCTGCCAAACATCGACGATTCATGGGCAGTCAGTCAAAACAGCGAATGGATGCCCATGACATTGCGAATCGTCTCATGCGCAAGGAAAACTACATGATCGCCTTGGTCAACAAAGACATATTGGATCTAACCTTGCCCATCCCATTTCTGAGAAACCGGCAGCTCTTCTCCCGCACATTAGAATGGAACCTCAACTTATGCATTATGGACTACGTTTTCAATGAACAAGGTCAGCTACGCACCTTATTTCTTAAGGATACCCATCGAAGAGCACTGAGTGATGGGCTGCGTCGACGCTTTATATTTGCTGGCATCATGAATATTTTTGTCGCGCCATTCATCGTGGTCTACTTCCTCATGCATTACTTCTTCCGCTATTTCAATGAGTTCAAGAAGAACCCGGGCCAGATCGGATCACGTCAATACACTCCACTGGCGGAGTGGAAATTTCGCGAGTTCAATGAACTCTGGCATCTGTTTGAGCGTCGGATCAATATGTCTTATCCATTCGCTAGTCGCTACATCGACCAGTTCCCCAAGGACAAGACAGTCCAGGTAGCCCGGTTTGTGGCATTCATCTCTGGTGCATTGGCCTCTGTACTTGCCCTCGCGTCACTGGTGGACCCCGAATTATTTTTAGGATTTGAGATCACCCCTGACCGCACCGTTCTCTTCTACCTGGGTATCTTTGGTACGGTCTGGGCATTTGCACGTGGGCTGGCTCCTGAAGAAACCGACGTCTTTGATCCCGAATACGCACTTCTGGAGCTGATCGATTTTACTCACTATTTTCCCAGCACCTGGAAGGGACGCCTGCACAGCGATGACGTGCGCAAAGAATTCGCTGTCTGTTATCAAATGAAGATCGTCATCTTCCTCGAGGAGATCCTCAGTATGATCTTCACGCCCTTTGTGCTGTGGTTCAGCCTTCCCAAATGTAGTGATCGGTTGATAGACTTCTTTCGCGAGTTTACCGTTCACGTTGATGGGATGGGCTATCTTTGCTCCTTTGCGGTCTTTGATTTTAAGAAAGGCACAAATGTCATGTCCGCTGGCCGGAGGGACACACCCGGCAGACAAGATCTGCGGGCGGATTACTTTTCGACAAAGGACGGAAAGATGCTGGCTTCATACTACGGGTTCTTGGATAACTATGGCACCAATAACCAGCCTGCTGGACGACGGCCATTCCATCCACCCCCGAATCTGCCCACACTTGGGCCCCACGAGATGGGCGGTCTCCATGATCGATATGATCCCCAACCACGATCGGGACCGATCGGGCAATTTGGTCCGTCCCTTGTAGCATCGAGATTTAGACCCATGGCAGCCGACCATACTCGTTCCCCCACCGCGTCCATGCTTTTGGACCCGCATAATCAGCCATCCGCATCGGGCTTCCGCCCCGGACGGACTGCCCCCTACCCCCGTTCCCGTCTTGCCCGGTCGCAGCACCCTATGGCTGATACCGCTGAAGACGACGAGTCGCCATCGGAGACCCATGATTCTTCAGCCCGCGCCCCACGCCCCACTGGTGCATCAAGTGGCGGGGTTGGCACGAGCGATGGGGAGTTGGGAGACTCCTGGCGTATGAATCCCCTGGCCAATGAAGAGGAAGCTGCCGAAGGCAATGAGGGTGAAAATCTGGATGAC
Source organism: Penicillium sp. 91 TS-2023 (assembly GCA_030710325.1). Lineage (NCBI taxonomy): Eukaryota > Fungi > Ascomycota > Eurotiomycetes > Eurotiales > Aspergillaceae > Penicillium > Penicillium sp. 91 TS-2023. The sequence continues at coordinate 3,823,782 of JARWGP010000021.1, read as the reverse complement.
ATCGCTGGAGGAGCCGGTGTTCTGGGTCTCATCCAACAGTTTCAGAAAGCCAATACGGACGGTCGACGAACTACGGTTGGAATATAGAGTCTCCAAGGTATCATTCACGCATATTGGGGAATCAATTTAGAAGCTCCAAACATCCATATAATATCTTGATTTCCCTGTTTCTGACTTGGTTTAGCGATGTAGAATTAATTTTTTTATATCCTCTTTTGGACCTATCCGTGTTGTATATGGCTAGACAGGTACGAGGCCTATCAACAGACCACATATATACCAATGTCTGGCAAATTGTTCGTTTCCCTTTTCGATCTAGTGCTCACCCCTTGCCGCTTTTTGCCCGCGGCCAGGTGAGTTGTATCAAAGGCTTGGAATAATAGTGAACTAATCTCCGACAGAATTTGGTGGGCCAGTCTTCCAATCAATAACTAGTTCACTAAGTAGTCAGGGACTTGCCTCATAGCGGGGCGCGGTAGGGTTTCTATCCGTTGTCCATGCTTCGAAGTTCGCTTCTACACCCATGATTTAGAGAGTTTCACACCCCAGAAGATATGATGCAAACGGTCCTGTCGTCTACGCAGCTCTGGCCTGGCGGAATTCCGGCCGCTGTTCGCCTGCACCCCGACAGTGATTTGAATGACCCGCTAGAAGAAATTAAAGGATGGTGCTAGTTTTTGAAGGTACAAACACTCATAGACTCACCTGAGAATAACATCTTCTTAATATGTCACAGGAATTTTTCGGACTCATTTGTCTGATCAAGAGGAGGATAAGGCCCAGCGACGGGCTTTAACAGAAACATAGGCATCTGCAGATCAATACTTTCGTGATGTAAGCCGTCCCGCCGTGCGCTCTGGGGTGAATGGACAGTTTTACCGAAACTTATATCACCTAGTTGTACTGTTCAAATGCGCCCCTCCCGGAATTACTCAATTTCAAAGGCCTCCGCGCGTCTAAACGCTTCGTCTGCCTCGTCGACAAGCCCTACTACGATCCCGAAAACAACTTCCGTATCACTAAGCTATTAATCCTCCTCTATATCCACCTCGAGCAGGCACCCGGTCACCTGCTAAGTTCCGAACATGGGATTCCTGCCCCGCATCTTCCAGCATTTATGCTAGACCCTCCATGGTCATACTATCAACTCATCACTATGCGCGACTCCTTGCGCCAGAGAACTTGGCTACGAGCTACTATCTCAAAACCGCCGACTTGAGCGCAATGGCTATGACCCGCGCTGGTCCTCTTATCTTTCTATGCATCGATTGGTATGCATACTTCGTGATTGATAACCAGAGCTGACAGGACGGACGCATCCGCCTGCTTAACTTCGCTCTTAACGGCCAGGTTGCCTACCAGGCGCGGACGCTCCCATTCCGACTAGCTACCTCCACGTTGACCCATCATTCACAAGGCCATGGTTGGAATGAATGGTTTGAGAAACCCGAGCTGAATCGGCGCTATAATCTATCGTACGTGATTATGATTGTTTCTATGTTTCGTTCCCCACCAAGATCATTTTCGCAGCGGCAATATCAGCTAACGGACGGAGAACCTGACAACAGACTTGATTTGCATCTACCGATCCTAGAGATGAGGGTGGGAATCAGCGAGCGCAAATACCTAGAGTTCATGAGCGACTTCACCACGGACGGATGAGCCGAGAAGTTTGAGTGGTTCGCGCCGGGAGCGCCAGGGCCTCGCGGCCGATTGCAGCTGGGATCGGCCAGCGGATGTCTCGAAAACCCATTCATGCAGTATAATGCTCTGCACCAGGACCGAAAACATGCCATAATACAGGGGAGGTGTTCTGCTTGATAGACGGGGAAGAACCTTTGTTATTGGCTGAGATTACCCGCAGAGCACTTCTTCCATTGAAGCTTTCTGTTTCAGCCGCATGATCTAGTAATTGACAACTGCACTTTTATGCTCGAAAGAACCCAATTTTTTGATGGAATCCGGTCCGAAGAGCGCAGAAGCATCAACACATCAGAATCATAGAATAAATGGCTTTAGGCAGCCTTAGGCATCCACACTCAGTCTACGTGCATCTACTTAGTGCCTTATAGAAGCGGCGGACCTTACCCCGTCTCGGTGCACACTTGCACTTCAGGGATTCGTTTCGGGTAGCACGGATACTTCCACAAGGCTTGCCATTCCTCCATCTTGGCACTCCTTGGCGTTCATCGCATCCGGAGCATGACAACCTCGGGTACGGAAGCGAAATTGGGCACAAAACCCCCACACGTTGATAGGTCGATCCTCTGGACCCTTGCTGATCCGCTCAAGCGAAACTTGGAACCCAAGGCTGCAGTCAGTCTAGACTCGAATAGACATGTATTATATATGATCCGAGTCAACCTGTTCTATGATTGGGCCCCCCTGCGTTTGACCCTCGGTGGCTTACACCCCCTCATCCAGTGGTCCCCGAAGACGGAAGCTCGGCAGGCTTGGCTACGGTCGAGAACCCTGAAGAGCTGAACCCCGTCAGCACTTATTCTTTCCCCCCTTTACTTTGGAGTTTTCCGAGTTTTCTCTCTCTTCTTCTTGTGTAAGAAGATTGAAAGAATTTCAAGTAACAAGGATCATATTTAAAAATAGAAGAGCTTCATCTCCCAGTCGGACTTTTATGCCTAATTAGGTTTAATGTCAACACTAGAGTAAGTATGGAGCAGGAACTAGAGATCTGGATCCATACAATTGATCCAATAACATTCTTCTTTCTATCGCGCGTCACTCATCACATGTGGATCGCTCATTGTTTTAGTCTCGTGATGCAGGGCCAAGGGTCTTGAATTTAATCTTTTCTTTGAATTCTATCCGAGTCTACTCTTATCCTTCTTTTCCTTTTCCTCCCTTATTCCCCCGACATTCATTTTAACCATCCCGAATCACGGGCCCGCCATGTTTCGCGCTCGACGCTACCGAGTGCTCCTCGTATTCGCGGCAGCATTCATCCTCGCCACCCTTCATTTCGCCCGGTCGCGCGATTGGACCGATACCATCATTGAGACTCCCGAAATACACTACTCGGATACCGCAGCTGATTCTAAATCCCAATCCGCGCCGGACGCGAAATCTATCCCTGCAGCCCCGGTGCCCGAAAAAGGCAGCGGCCGGTTTGCGCCTGCAGAGCCGGATTATAACTCGTTTGGATCCCATTCTTCCGAGAATGTCAGTCCACCGACTATCTCGAAAGCTCCGTTAAAGGAGGATACTAAGAGTTCGTCTTCGTCTTCGGGGGCGGCCTCGTATAACAAGGCACAGGAGAAGGCCCCAGAGAAGGGGACGGCAGAAGGCCTGAAGAATACCGGTTCCACTCCCAGTGATGCTTCCAGTGGTCTTACGCGCCCGCCTGTAAGCTCGGGTTCGAGCTCTGATCTTCTGGAAGAGATCGATTCCGGCGGCTCAGGCAGGGTGATAACCAAGCACGCAGAACCCGGTGCGCCAACCACGCGGTGGAGAAAATTCCCCGATAGATTCCCCGTCTCATCGGCTGAACTCATCAAGCTACCGAAGACATATGCGAAGTCCATGCCGAAGTTGCAAGCCAAGTTTAAAGATGAGGCGACTACCGACAAGCAGGAACGATTGCAGCAGCTCAGCACAATCAAGGCGGAGTTCAAGCACGCGTGGGACGGGTACAAGAAGATTGCTATGGGTCACGATGAGATCAAGCCTCTTTCGGCGGCATTCGAGGATCCGTTCAATGGATGGGGAGCGACATTGGTGGATTCGCTTGATACCCTGTGGATCATGGAGATGAAGGAAGAATTCTCGGAAGCGGTCGATGCGATTAAAAAAATTGATTTCATGACCTCGGCCAGAGAGGATATTCCCATGTTCGAGACCGTGATTCGGTATCTGGGTGGCTTGCTTGGTGCCTATGATATCTCGGCACAGCGATACGATGTGCTCTTGGAGAAGGCGGAGGAACTTGCTGAAATCTTGATCGGCGCTTTTGATACTCCTAACCGCATGCCAGTGCTCTACTACCGTTGGACACCGTGAGTACTATGCCTTGTTCAAACTTGGCTGAAATGCCGGAACTAACATGTCTTCAGGGATCATGTTGTTCGACCCCACAGAGCATCATCTAAGGCCGGACTGGCCGAAATTGGATCTATGTCTTTGGAATTTACTCGATTGGCCCAATTGACCCAAGAAGACAAGTACTATGATGCCATTGCACGGATCACAAACGAGCTGGAGAAGCTGCAAGACCAAACCTCCATCCCAGGACTGTGGCCCATGAAAGTCAATGCGCAGGGTTGTGCGAAATATAAAGCTTACCAACAAAACAACCGCGGCCATTCTCCCAACAAAGAGGAACCCCGAGCCCAAGAGCCTTTGGTGGAAACACCAACACAAACACAGAACAGCACAACAACGACTGTGGCCCATAAACATTATGCCGCGCCGACTGATCTGGACAGTTACCTCAATTTGATCTCGCGTGATGCCTTGGTGGACGACTTTGCAGAGGCAGAGCCGGCCAATTATCACAAGAGTTCTGGCTCTGGCAATTTGGATGAGGCAGAGGTTCAACCCAAGTGCGACGGGGGCTTGCTGATGCCCAATGCGTACCGTGATAACAAGTATACTATGGGAGGAATGGCTGACTCGACATACGAGTATTTGCCCAAGGAGTATCTCCTTCTCGGCGGTGCGAACGATCAGTACAAGAAAATGTACACCAAGGCCATTGATGCAGCCCGCAAAAACCTACTATTCGCACCTATGGTCAAGGGCGAACGTGACATCCGTTTCATGGGGTCAACCTCCGGCCTGGACCTTGGGAAGACAAACGCGGATATTCAGACTATGTTGATGTATGAGAGCCATCATCTGACCTGCTTTGTCGGAGGTATGGTCGCTGTTGGAGCCAAGGCCTTTGGCATCAACGGAGACATGGACCTTGCAGCCAAACTAACCGACGGTTGTGTATGGGCATACGAGTCCACGACCACCGGAATCATGCCCGAGCGATTCCGTATGCTACCTTGTGGCAAGGACCGAGCATGCGAGTGGGACCAGACGCGCTACGACGACGAAGTCAAACGCTACGGCCCCGTTCGCGATTCCGCCGCCGAGGCCCAGTTTCGAAGTGGAGAGAGCACATACGGACAACGCGTCAAAATGGTCTCCGATCCCAAGTCTGAATCTGGAGCTAGTGACAGCGGCATGGCCGTCCCTCTGCCCATGCCGGGCTCATTGAACCCGCATGACAGAGACCCGGAGATTTACAAGCGGAATGAATTTGCCGTTGGTAGGGAGGCAAGAACATCTGCCGTGCCCGCGCCAGCTCCCACTCCCGGTGTTGTCAGTGATCTCGAGAACCGAGACGCCCCTCGTGCCCCCCAGTCGGGCTCCTCTTCATCTAAAACAGACAGCGACTACCACCTCCCGGCTGGTATGGTTAGCATTGCATCACCAGATTACTACCTTCGACCCGAGGCTATCGAGTCCATTTTCATTATGTACCGACTCACAGGCGATGATGTTTGGCGCCAGAAGGGCTGGAAGATGTTCGAGGCGGTCTCGAAGTACACTCGAACGGAATTGGCAAACGCAGCTATCGCGGACGTTATGTCTTCCAAACCTGTGCAGAAGGATACCATGGAGTCATTCTGGTTGGCAGAGACCCTGAAGTATTTCTATCTACTTTTCAGTGACCCGAGTGTGGTGGATTTGGATAAATTTGTTTTGTGAGTTCAATGTTTACACTGATTCAGTCTTGAACAGTACTAACAAAAATCAATAGGAACACCGAAGCGCACCCCCTCCAGCGCCCCGTTGGAATGTAATGTTTGTTTGAAATGCTTTTCTTGCATAGTGATACCAGCGAAAAATTGCATATATTGTTCTCTTTCAAGCTTCAAGTTTCCAGATTGTAGACGTCCGATAGGTTCTTCGATAATATAGGTAAAGGCAGTAAAAACCTCCAGGGCTCTAGTGAATAACTCAAGCCACAATATAACCTAATTAGGGACTTGCCATATTATACTATGGATCCTGAATCATCACTGTATGATTTAGCTCAGCCCTACGTGATAGAAGATCCGGTGAAAGCGCATCAAATCGCTTATGTAATAACAATAGAGCAAAAAGCGGCGCGGAACAAACACCAAAACGGGAAAGCGAAGATACGTACTCCGTTGTCGCCCCGCCTCCAATCCCGCATCTCCAACCTCCCAAAGGGGCCCGCGATGAGTGCTCTCTTAACGCCCCGAAGACGCAGATCGAGCTCGGGAAATGGAGCAAGAGGTCTCGGAGGCCGATCAGTTCTGGAATGGTAAGTTCATACTACCCCGGGCGGGAAAAAAGCAAAGAGCGATCGTGCTTTCTGGTGTTTCCCTTTCCCCTCCCCAATCGGACTTATTGATGATTATCCAATTCTCATGTGACCATGCCGTTCCCCCCAATTAACGATAAGCAGAACTCGATGCGATCGTCTCTAAGCCTGCCGACTCTGAAGATCTTATCGATGATGTTTTGAGGGCTTATTTGGGCTTTACGACTCAGTACAAAGGTGCCTTTCCCTTTCTCTCCTCTATATCGCTCCGAGCTTCATTGCGTCACCGCCGGCATATGGGGGTGTTCATTTGTTTCGACTTTAAACTAATGTTGTTTTTATGGGATATAGATGAGTTTCTACGATCGGAATGGGATATCTCGCAATGCTCGTATAAACTCTTTGCGTCGAGCATCTTCGGCGAAAATGTTGATTATGTTCGTCGACAGATCATCTACGGTCTCTTGCAGGTACGATAACCCACTACGAACATACCCTTTCTGTGCCACATACTTGGATTTCTGCAGCAGTGCGCTAATTTTTTTCTTGTCACAGGAAGACGACCCGGATACCCTTCACCTGATCACGTCGTTTCTGCTCTTCGATGGTCGACAGAATGAAGTGTCGCTGCAGATGATGAATGAGGAGGGTGTTTTCGCCAGACTGTTGGAGCTTATCCAGGTGCGAAGGAGAGAGGATATGGACAGCGAGGCGGGTCTGCACCGGCTTTTAATGGATTTGTTATATGAGATGTCAAGAGTTCAGCGCGTCAGGATTGAAGACTTGGGTATGTTTGTTGGTGGACTACCTATTGATGCCAATAGGCTGATAATGGATCTTCTCCCTTTTGTGCAGTGCTCGTGGATGACGACTTTATTCGGTGTCTCTTTGACATTATCGAGGATTTATCATATGATGTCACGGATCCATATCATTATCCTGTTATTCGGGTCTTGGTAAGTCGATACGACATTGTATTCTGGAAATATAAGCTAATTGATCGAGTAGCTTGTTCTAAATGAACAATTCATGATCTCCGCTCATGATCCAGTGGATGGGCCATCCTCGTCAAGCAAGTTGACCAACAAGGTGATCAAGGTTCTGTCTATGTATGGCGGTTTGTACAAGACTTTTGGGGAGAACATAATTCTGCTTATTAACCGCGAAGGTATGTATCTATGCTTGACGGGTGTATTCAGACAACTAATCATGAAATAGCCGAAACATCACTGCAGTTGCTGACACTGAAGCTGCTTTATCTGATTTTCACAACCCCCAGCACTTATGAGTACTTTTTCACCAACGATCTTCATGTTCTGGTAGATATTTTGATCCGGAATCTGCTTGATCTTCCCGAGGAAGCAGCCGCACTTCGGCATACCTATTTGCGAGTGTTATATCCGCTTCTAGCACATACTCAGCTAAGACAGCCACCACACTACAAGCGGGACGAGCTTAGGAAGGTGCTCAGCCTCCTGGTGCGGGGCCAAGTTTCTTATGGAAATGATACTGAGCAGGCGAAGATACTTCATTTTGAAGAAGTTGACGAAACTACGAGGCGACTTGTCGCTCGATGTGCGACGGTAGATTGGCTGCGCAATGTCGAACCTGACATGAATGTTGCGCAAGAAAACCCCACTCAATTAGCAGTGACAGCTAGTATCGATACAGTACTGGAAGACAATTTTCAGGATTCGCCAATTGAAATCGGTGATCCACTTGACCTGACCCGTTCGTTGTCCCGTGCCAGCACTATCCCCGATTCCCCAGGGGCAGTATCGCCAACAAGAATGGACTCTCGTGGCTCATCCGAGGCGCCAGAATCCCGTCGAAAGCTTAGCACAGTTGCACGGTTGGGAATGAATCTCGAGCCCGCCAGCTCTTCCTCTCTGAGCGTACAAGCTGTAGCAGCCCTGCATGAGAAACCAGGTATCATGACGCCCAGCCGCAAAGACGGACCTGCAACTCGACCACCAAAGATTAAGCCCGAACCACCCAAATCCCGCCGCTCGCGAGGCCGTCGCCTTGCCATGGACGAGGAAGATCAGCAGCACTCGGTCGACACAAGCAGTGAGCGCAACAGCAACAGCAACTCCACAATCCCCGAAGGTGTGGAGGTCAGCCCTGCCGCCTACACTGCACCAACTACACCCTCCCACACTGGCCATCACATCGATCGCCGAAACTCCACCACAACCTCCCATCTCGTCCCCCCAGGACACCCGGCTCACGCACACCGCTCCGCATCGAACCCACCCCCGGCTGTGCCCCCACCCCGTCGCTCCGCAAACAGCACCCCATCTTCCAGTCAACATCGCCCTTCTCCACCCCCAGGGACAGCGGTGCCAGCCCCATCTCCCGCACCCTTAGCAGTTGGCAAGCACGGCGCAAAGCCCCTCCCACCAAAAACTCGCCGCTGGGGCCGTGGCAAAACGCATATGCCCATTGATTCCGTCGAGAGCGGGATTAGCATCGGTAGTCTACCCAAGGATGACGATGAAGCCTGCATTATCACACAGACTACTCTACCCCTGACCTTGAAGACAGAGACAGAGCTAGAGCCGCGGCTACAGGACCATAGCCACCCTGTATTGTCTGATGGTAATAGTAATGGTGACCGCGATCCCTTCTCCCCGACATCACCCACCTCACCCACAATACTTCTCTCTCCCACATCCCCTACCGCTGAAGTTGACCTTCGAATCGGCGATGGACAAGGAGCTGGAAGTAATGGGTCAGACGCGCCTGTCAGTGTAGAAGAAGCGGTACAGAATGTTTCGTTGCATTAGACCGGGTTTGCTATATTTCTAGTGCTACTACTATCTAGGTAGCTAGCTAGACCTAACTCACACACATATACCTATTGTACCTATGTTGTGTGAGTTCGGATGGGATTGATTGCATTTGGTTTATAGCCACGCATACTTGCTTTTGAAATGATAATGACATGAGAAAATTGAGCGATAAGGCTTGATTCGTGAAGGAGAGGTTACAATCTCAATAGGAAACGGAGTTTTGAAATTAAGGTGCCGAATAGAGTGATGTAGAAGCCAGAAGCTAAGCTTGCTGTCTTGACAATTCGCCTTTAATCTTCTGGCAAAAAGAGCATCAATTGCCTTCTGATTATGTAGTTTTAATACCAATTTGCCTTCTTTCTTGACGACGGTCTATTTCGTAGATTAGAGAAGACATCAAAATGAACTATTCCGCAGAATATGAATAGAAAAGCCGAGAAACATGAAATAAAAATACAATCCACAGAGGATATAAGGCACCACCTATACAGGTCTAGATCCAACAAATCAATGGACCCTGGGCTGGACCAAGCCATTCCAAGTGGCCAGACAGGACAATAAAACTGCCTAAATCTTCAACCCATAACTCCTAGCCACACCAACAACGGTATTCCCAAAAAAGGAAATGCACTGCCCCACAACCTCAACCTTCTTCGCCAAGATATCCTTATCCTCAAACCTCCGCTCAATGAAGCTCTGCGTCTCGCTCATATCTGGTGTCGGGTCGCGCGTCATCACAACCTCCGCACTGGCATAGATAGCCGCAACGGCAGCACGGCGCGTGTACCAGCTCGCATCGACGGAGGTATCACCAGCCAAAGTGAGGATATCGTTTGAAAGAGCATGCAGTTCTGTGAGGGCGAGAGGGATGTTGCCGAGGAGGGACATTTGAGCGAGGGCCTGGATTTTGTTAGCATGCATCGCATAAAATCGCAAGTAGATCTAGAGAAAGGTATATTCAAAGGATACTGTATCTTACATCCTGCCATTGTCCCCTAACCTCCTCGTTCATCTTCATCCTCTTCATAATGAGAGTCTTAATCTTAGACTGGACATCCTGCCCCGCAGGAAACTGGATTTCTCCACTTTCGACCGCTGCGCGGAGCAGCCCGCGGCGACTGGCTAGCCAGAAGAGGATGAGATCGTATTCGCCATTGGGTAGGAGCTGGATGCTCACATCCAGAAAGCCTGCGTCGCGGGCACCGAGGAGAATGGATGTGTTGGTGAAGCCGTGGACTGGGGTGTGGGCAAGGCTTGCTTCGAGGATGGCGATTTGGCTGTTTGTGTATTCGTGGACTGGAAGGGCTGGGTGGAGAGTTGAGTGGTAGGGTCTTCTTAGTTGGTAGGATTGGTATTTGGAAAGAGGTTGTGAGTTGTGGCTTGGTGGTGTGGTGGTTGGTCGGGTTGTGCGGATAGAGGCGGTTGTGAGGGTGCGGAGAGATTGGGTTGGTTTGATTGAGGAGGTCAGGGCCCTCCGTGGGCAGATTCGGGCGATTGAGGCCATGTTGCTGTGCGATTGGAGTTGGAGAAGGTTCAGTCTAGACTACGCGGGAGGAGTTCAAGTAAAGTTGCTTGTTCGGTGGATCGGATCTGCACGTGCACGAGCACAGACGTTTTCCAGGCTAACGCAGATCGAAACTCATTCAACAACAAGGGAATAGGGAATCATTGGAGAAGCGAAATAGAAACAGACAAACATAAGAAACCCCCAGAAAATCTCCCCTTAAAGAATACAGATCATGTCACACAAAGCATGGATAGATTACATGATCTGATCTTGAGTGATGCCAGATGTGGGCTCCGTCTCCTCCATCATCTCAGTCTCAGGTCCAGGTCCAGGTCCAGGTCCAGCTCCAGCTCCAGCATTCAAGTACTTAACAAAGGTGATGCCCAGGGGGCGACCACCGTACTGGTAACCAGTGAACTTAGCTGTACAGATATTAGTATATGTCCCGTATCAGGAGATGGGGAATTATGACATACAAATGGCAGTGTCGGCAGTGTCGGCAGTATCAAACTCAACGACACCAGTGCCACGGGAGCGACCGTTGGGCTCATACTGGATCTCGGCCCGCTCAACCTTGCCGATGGTCGAGAACAGGTCGATCAGGTCATCGTTGCAAGTGGACCACGGAAGCTACCATTCTGTCAGCATTGGGACCTTAGGCTTGGCCTAGACTTTGTACTTACGTTGCGCACATAGATAATCGCGCTCTTTTCACCGGCAGAGGTGGCAAAGTCAGTGAAGGGGTTCGGTGGCACTGAAGCAACAGCCTGGTCGAAACCACCACCGAAGCCAGGAGCACCGCCAGGAGGACCACCTGGACCACCTGGACCACCGAAACCGCCACGGCCACCGAAGCCACCGCCGAAGCCTCCACGACCACCGCCAAAGCCTCCACGGCCACCGAAACCACCGGGGCCCCCGAAGCCACCACGGCCACCGCCGAAGCCTCCACGACCAGCGAAGCCAGGGCCACCGCCAGCGAATCTATCCTCACGGACCTCCAGAGGTCGGCCTTGCCACTCATATCCGTTGAACTGCGCGATGGCGTTACGCGCATCATCGGGAGACTCGAAAGCAACGATACCGGAGCCCTTAGGACGGCCGGTGGGGTCGGTGTGCACATCGGCGCGGATAACAGCACCTTGCTGAGCTAAAATCGAGGGAGTTCAAGTCAATTTCACCAAGCGTTCACAAAAAATAAAGAAAGGAAAGGAAGATGCCGAAAAGAGCATCCTGCCAGTGCAAAACTTACCCGCTTGGCGGAAAAGATCCTTCAAGTCTTGCCATCCCACGTTAAAAGGTAGCTACAGTGATGCGTTAACAGCCTGGCTAACCAAAATTAGTATCTCTGGGGCGGAGGATAACAAACGTTCGACACATAGAGCTGACGACCAGGGGCACCTCCGCCGGGAGGACCGCCATGGCCGCCACCAAATCCACCACCGAAGCCACCGCGGCCACCACCGCCGAAATCGCCGCGCGGGGGACCACCGACGAAACGGGGCTCGGCTTCACGGTCCTGTCAACTGATTCAGTATGGAACCCCCTCATTCTTAACCTTGGTGAGCGGCATACCTCGCGAACGTAAACAAGACGACCCATCAAGCTTTGATTGCTGAGCGAGTTGACTGCATTTTGTGCTTGCTCCCTCGTTGCGTATTCCACAATCCTAATGCGCATTAGCTCATTGTCCCTCAACTGATCTTCGAGGCATTGAAGCTTACCCGCATCCCTACAATATCCGGACGGCCAGGCCCAGCCCGTCAACCCAACAGTCCATGCAAGGAAACCAGAAACCACGAAAAATCAGGGAGTAGAAAGGGATCCAGCCACTCTACGTATTGGCGCCCACCTTCGACATTCCATTCGGAAGAAGTAACACATCGGCAAAGAGAACCTCTCCAGCTATACGACCACCACCAAACCATCGGTCAGTCTTCCATCTTTGTATTCTCATCACACCCCCGCATTGGATCCTTGCTCACCCTGTCTCATAAAATCTTTAAGGTGATGCCACTTGACGTCGTATGCCAAGTTACCAACATAGACCCGGCGGTCTTGCTGGGAAGAGTCGCGAACGGATTGCATCATATTTTCTTTGTTGACGGAACGATCGTCGAATGATCTGCCCGGCGCGTAACCACTGCGTCCACCGTAGGGGGATCCCGATCCAGCTGCACCAGAAGCACTCAAGGGAGATCGCGAACGGCGATCACTGCGACGGTAATCGTCACGGCTGCGAGAGCGACTGCGAGGAGTGTACGAGCGACGGCTACGTCGGGGGCTGCGAGAAGAACGACGACGGGGCGAACGAGATCTCTCACGCTGCTGCATTCGGTCAGAATCGGGGTAATCGGGGTATTCGGACATCTCAAAGAGAGACTTGCGGGAATCCGCAGAGAACGATAGATAAATTGGGGAAAATGAAATGTGAAAGTTGAAGGAGGGAAAAAGAGAGATTCGGGAACCCGATTGCAAAGGTGGAGTAACAGGAGTTTCGGGGGAGGTGGGTCAGGTGACTAGGAGGCTGAGACAACGCGAATCGAGGACCCCGGGGGACGCGGGAGAGGCTTGGACACAGCATCCCCATGTTTGCGCACACATCGCATTTTGAGACGATTGCTCGAGAGCCTCCAATGCGTTAGGCGCGGGCATTTTTGGGTTTTCCCTCTCCTTACATCCAAGCTCGTGGATGATAGATCCCGTTCCATAGAAGCTTCCGCCCCCGCACTGACCATCCCGTCGCGATAGCTTCATGAGCACGAGGAATCGCATTCCATAGTTGAAAGGATAAGAAAGATAGAAAAGCATTATACAATACGTGATGCAAAACGACGAAGAAAAAAAAAACTTCTGAAGAGATCCGTCAAAAACTTACTTGGTGTGGTCGATAGACGTCGGCTGGACAAGTTAGCTAACAAGAATAACGATAAGGGGGAAATATGGAAGAGGGAAAGAGAAGGAAGGGAAAGCGGGGGAGAACGAAAGAGAAGAAGGATCAGGCGTCAAGGTTCAACTTTGGGGGGTGAGCAGCACGATGATTGGATGAGGGGGGAATGACCGAGGGTGAGAATGTACCAAGGGGATATGAGGAGTAATGGGGAAAGAGGTATCGAGTATTACAAGATACACAGGGGGAGGGGAAACACGTAGAAATGAGGAAAACAAGCGGGGGGAAGGTGGAAATATTATAGACACGGAGCACATACCCATGATTGGAAAGTGTGGTGGTCGAGTTCGAGTGGTACAAGTAGAAGAGAAGAGGTTGTCGGGGAGGAGAGGATGAGAAGTTGGAAGAGAGGTGACGGGAAAGATTTGAGGTTGTTTTCCCTCTGATACTTGTAAACACCGAGCCCCACCGCCCTCCATCATCATCCTGATTCCTATATCATCCTGGATCTACTGATCTAGATGATTGTTTGGGATTTCTTTCATTCAATTGTGAAGCTTGGAAATCCTTCGTGAAGTCTTGCAGTTGCTATACATAAAATACCCGTCTAATTCATGCAGTGATAAAGGTTCCCACCATTGCAAACCCGACCTTCCTATCACAGTCTGGCCTACGTAGTGTCACCATGCGTGACAAGGACGTGTGATTGTGACTGGTGTATTGATGTATTTCCATTACTCCAATTGCCACGTCCTTTCCCCTGACACATGGAACTCCGCATCCAAAGATCAATTCCGAGGTATAGATTTCGAGTTATATAGGTCCATAATAATATTTTCATTTACAACTCTACTCCAATGTCCTTAACGAAAGCGCGGGTGCCCAACACCCAGGATATCAGAGAAAGAGGGAGACTGCTAAAAAAAAAAAAAAAAAAAAAGAAAGGAAAGGGTAATCCACTTTGCGCCTCACCCGGAATGAACGCCTACAGGCCAATGAGCGGGCCACCAGAGCGAATGGACCAAAACACCTAAGAGCAAGCTAAAAAGTGTCGTGGGGGGAGAAGGGGATTTCAGGAATGTGTGTACATGTACAACAGGCATATCCAAGAAATATATCCATAGAAGCCAAGGACCATAAAACAAAAGGGAGAAAATGACAAGATGATAAACAATGTCAAAAATATCAAAGAAGTGAAGGTGGTAAATGCGGTAAAACTGAAATGTATGTCAAGTCAATCATGCAGCCACATTAGTCGGGGGGTAGCGGCCGGGGACTTTCATGTCAATGGCTACCACACTGTCCATCCTGTCCTGCTTGTTCTGATACAAGTCAGATCCAGTCATGGCGCCTTTGCCTTTGTCAGCGAACCCATCCCCGAGGGGAACAGTCCCGACAATGCCAACATCACCGGACCCCGGAGCCTCATCAACGGAAGTGGCCAAGGTGTTGTTGGTATAATCGGTCTGGTTGGTATTGGTTGGTGCGGTGGAAACGCTCTCACGACGAGCGACGTTAGGAGGAGCTGAGTTCTCACGGCGGTCTGCGGCACCAATCACGCCAGACATCGCAGCTATCGAAGCATGGTCCCCGTCAGATCGGACCTCCCGATCATCAAGTGTTGGCTCTGGTTGCTGGTCTCTCTGCTTGGCAACCACGATAGCGGGTCCCATCCATTGGCCGTAGTAGCCATCGTGTCGGCTCATTCGGTTCCGAGACTGGTCGCCCGGGCTCTGGCTTGCAACACGCTGAGACCGGCTATCGATGGCACCATTTTGCTCATAAAATTGCGAATTGCTGGCCTTAGCATTGTTGTCCGGGTATCCCGCGGCGGCGGCAATCACATCTCTGCCACCTGAGCTAGCCCCGCTAGAGGGAGAAAGGGGCTCTTGCAAATGGCGGTCAATCTGGACATCGCTGGGGAAAGCACCACCAGCTTGGCGAGTGGCAGACATGGGCCGCTCCACTGGTCCTTGGGCAAGGATCACCGACTCGGCAGAGTAAGGTGTCCGATCGGCCTCATCATCTTCCAACACCTCGTTGTTCGACATGCCACTCACGCTACGCACGTGGCGCCGAACAGAGGCATGTCTGACAAAAGCGTCCCGGGCCTCTCCGGTCTTGTTGATCAGGCTCTCGATGTCCTCATACCACGACATCATGGTCTCGTGAGATTCTGCACGGAAGACCCAGGAGTGGCCTCGGTGCATGGCGCCGGTCTGGCGACCCTTGAGCATGAACTTGTGGGAGCTTGACTCCTCATTCGAATGCGAGCCCAGCTTTTGCTCAGGCAGGTACAAGGACATGACTGGAGTCTGCCACTCCACCCGGTCCGCTGACTTGAACTCGTGTAGGTGAGTCGGGGACAAAACATACCAGCCCGGGGTATAGCTCTTCAGGTACTTGCTCTTGCGTTCCAACATCCCAGCTCGTACCTCAGCGGCCGCAGGGTGATCTTTACCAGAGTAGGTGATGCTCTCCACGTTCCGCGGAGGGATCCGAGGATCGACTAGTTCATCGGTATTGGCGACAAACGTATTCCACTCATGGTCCTGCGGCATGGAGATTGGACCCACACGGAGCTTTTCAACAGTGTCATAGGCCTCGTCCGCCTCCCGCTTGAGAATGCTAGCATATGCATTGTAGGCCTTTTGGATCTCGCTGACCACGATTGACTCGAGCTCGCGGCCCGAGTTCTCCAGGTTCAAGTATGCCCGGTGAAGGTAGTTTTCCTCCTCGATCTGCTTTTCGACCTGGCGCTCCACATTCAGGCGCATCAGGAACGGATCGCCTTTGCCTGAAGTGGCGGACGGGTCGGTATCCACCAGACCCAGGGATTCGTGAAGGTGACGAACGGCCTTGCGCGTGCCATCAATCTCCTTCTCGACAGTGCTCTTGAAATCGCCGGACAAGCTCTTAATCTCCTTTGTCTTCTTCTGTAGATCGTTGCGGAGGCCGGTCAACTGGCTGATCACTTCGACCTCCACCTCGACGGCTTTGTTGGCTTCGCTATACCCTTGTCGGTGGAAATCGCGTAGTATCTCTGTCGCATCGGCGAGGCCGCCCGACTGCAGGAATGCAGCTGGCGTCGTCGTATTATTAATGACATTTGAGGCGGATAGGAAGAGCTTAGATCGGGTCTCGTAGGATTTCTGTACTTCCTTGAAAAAGGCAATCAAGTCCTTCAAGATCTTGCGCCAAGCTAGGAAAAGTCGTCTCACGTCAGTTTGGTCCCATAGTCATAGAAATCAGACTGAATAGATTGCGCCTTTTCCCCCACATACCTTGGAAACGTGTTGATAACACCTCGGTCGGGTTTCCGCTCGTTGGGATAGGAACCATAAAAACACTATTCACATCTTCTGTCCCGTCGGGGTACTTCTCTCGGTCGCCGAGGCTCAGACTCTTTACACTGCCCGCATCCATGGATCGCCGACTTCCATTGCGTCGCAAGCTACCCTTCTTGCTGAGGGAAGCCTTTTTGCGCAAGGTACCGTTCCCCTGGCGGGAAGGGGTGGTTGATCGGGCCTGGGACGCCGTCGAGGCCGACCGGTGCACGATGGACGGCGGACGATCCAGCGCGATGGAGCTACGATGGCTAACCGTGTCGAGTTCTTCTTTGAATCGGGGGTTATAGGGGATTTGCGACGACTGCTCGGGGGTGCCGTGGTTGTAGTGGAAGGCGGAACCGGTGCCAGCGTATGAACTGGGCCGAGAGGAAGAACGCAGAGTGCCGTATCCGCGATTCAAAACACCGGGGTCATGAGCGCTCGGGATCGAGTATGCATCCTGCACGGGCGTCTGTGGCCGCGCGGCCATGGCCATGACGGGAACGTGGGAAAAGAAATGGGAATCCGGGGATGTAAGGGTGAGAGACAAAAATCGGAATAATAGGATAATAGATCAAAGGGACCGAAATCAAGCAAAGAAAGAAAATAGAAGTAAAGAAAAAACAGTGATCAATTCAGGGAAGATGGCGTGGATTTTGGTTACCAGGCGAACGGGGCTTAGTACTAGTAAAAGTGCTAGTCTTGCGTCTAGATTGCACCTGGGAGTTTGTAGGGGCTGTTCAAGGTCCCCTGTAAATTCGAAATGCTGGAATTTGAGAATTCAATGAATTCCAAGCGGGAATACGATAAATATGTTTTAAAAAAAAAGAAAAGGGGAGGGGTGAAGTAAATATGAATCTGGGGCTTCAAATGACGTCTACGAGATTTAAGAGGGGTGCGATTGGGGATATGACGAGCCAAAAAACCAGTTCACTCCGGGATTCCCGGCTCTCCATATCATGAAAGCTAATTCCTTAGTTGACGTCGAGGACTTTCGGAAGTC
Organism: Penicillium sp. 91 TS-2023; assembly: GCA_030710325.1. NCBI lineage: Eukaryota > Fungi > Ascomycota > Eurotiomycetes > Eurotiales > Aspergillaceae > Penicillium > Penicillium sp. 91 TS-2023. The sequence goes on along the minus strand of JARWGP010000021.1, from coordinate 3,805,960 downwards.
TTGACCGTATGGTCCCTGAGATTTTTGTATTTGACGCCCATATAGTGAATATAGTGACAAGGGGTTCCCTTAAAAAAAGGGGTACTTTTTTCCAATTCTATACTTCCAAGTACAGATATAGATCAATGTATGCCCGATCAATCTCGTTGCCTATTGTGGCTGACGGCTTTAGTGTAAAATGATTTGCACGATCTGTGGCTGAGGGGTCAAAAGGGGCATTTGCTTCCCCCTCTGATCGGCTATGCTATGAACATTGCATGACGTCGAGGGGAAATCGAAGCTCGATAGAAAAATCAGATCGCGCCTTAGTAGATATGGCGGGAATCCCCCGCGTGCTTCCGATGATCGATCATCATGATCCTCGATTACGACGTCGCTGTTTCGTCGTGGCTGACCGTTTCGGGGTATTCGGGATGATATCACATATGGTCCTGATGCTGTTCCATGGTCATACACAAGAAAATAGAAAGGTATCTCCTGATGGATACGAACTCAGTAGGGCCAAAGTATCATGTGTGGTGCATGTGTGGTGCATGTGCTCCATAGATGTGTGATCGTCCATGGTTATGGTGATCGGTGTCTCCGATGCATCTGCATTCAGTGGTTTCTGCCACGAGATTCAAACCAGGATCGATGATCCGAAGTCATTCCCGAGGCTAAATGATTCAAGAGTGTCTGTCATGTGGTGGTTTTTAAATCACTATGCCAAATGCAAGTTGCTGGAGGAGTTGGAAGTTGGGAATGTCGATGTTTGATATACCCGCGTCATCATTGGCCCGTCTTGAACATCCCCTCCCCCGCTGTATATTAACCTCCACGTTCCCTAAGACATCCCACTTCTCTCATTTGACCCATTGAGTGGCTGCTAGCTAGAGAAGATCATTCAGAATTGCATGCCGATCGGCATTTCGCTTTTTGGACTAATCAGTGTACTGTACAACTGCATACCTGCTGTACCATGTCTGGTCCAAGGCATAATATGCTCCTCATCTACGTCACCCAAGCTCCATATAAACACAAAGAAAATCGAATTGGATTGACGTGCCCGGCATGCTAGAGAGGCAACTATGATAAAGGGGGATAATTTACACAACGCGACCGGAGAACAGAAAATGGCATGAGAGAAACGCAAAGAGACAATTTTATGATGCAGGTACTTTCCCTGTGGGAACGTCAATGCCGTATGCCTCCTTGATGCGCTCAGCGCGGCGCTCCTCGTAGTTAGGGCCGTAGATACCTGAGTGAACTGGTTAGTATCACAATGCGGAATATATCGTCCCAATTGGGAGGATCAGGGTCTCAACATACCACGTCCCTCGCCAAGCTCGGCGAAGGTCTGTCCAGCCGGTGTCTGGTAGTTCGTCCGCAACTTCTGTCGGCGCTCAAACTCATCCTCTGAGCGGTCCTTCTTGTATCCGTACAGGCCATTGGTGTACTCGAAAGCAACGAGAACGGTGGAGAGGGCGACACCGTAGCCGAGGACAGCGGGGAAGGCGCGGGCTGTACAATCGTCAGTATTCTCCTCCAATATCCAAGCAATTGATCATTTCCGATCATCACTGACCTCGCAGACCCAGGATAGAACCAGAGAAGAAGCCACCAAAAGCGGTGTTCCAGGTATCATCCACCTCACGAAGGTTGGCCGAGGCGGTCTTCACAAATTCGTAGGTTCCACCCATTGCGGCTAGATAAATCAATATATTAGCATTCAATTGGCATTGACCCTGTAGACACGGAAGTCTTACCGAAGATACCGATGGTACCTCCAGTGCGCATGAAGATGCCCATGGAGCCAACATTGCGGCGGGACAGGGTGTTCTGCACAGCGGACCCAAAAAGACCAACAGCACCAGTCAGGGCAGTGGCCTTGGTGGCGGCTGCAATAGCATCCACAGGGTGGTAGTGGTGTTCCTCCTCGTGGTTCGCCATGGTGTGCTGAGAGGGATGGAGCTGCGGGTTAGACGGGAAGTTGACGATGGGATTTTGGATGCGTTTTGCTAGTATATACCGCCTTCCACTTTAGCAACCCATTGTGCCAACCATGACACAGTTCTGCCATTCATGACCGAATATACGACCGCTCATTGTCTGGGGCCGATAGAGCTCATTCATGTCAGGCATGACATAACAAGATCACCTTCCTTTTTGTTGGTGTTTCGTCGCATTTTCCTTTTCTGCCCTACACTTACAGGACATACTTCTACACAACACTGTCTTTCTATTTAACTTCTGTTGAAGCTCCCACCAAGCTTCCCGCCCGCTGAAGCCCAGTGCGGTGGGCTCCCCGCTGTACCTAGAATCTCGTCACACTACAGATTGCCGTTGACGCCTGTACCGTCCCTTGACCAGGTCCCATGGGTTGATTGCCCTTGGGATCTCCTATATATCCGGTTACCGAGGCTCATAACAGGTCTATTTCATCCGTAATTGCCTGTCACCTGTCAAACAACCGGCATAATGGCGTATCTACAGACAGCAGGTTGGTACTCTGGAAGACGATTTGATTGTGACCTTTATCCATCTCGCAATAGGTTACTAATCTCGTTCCTCCTATAGGTAAAACTGCCCCGCGTTTGGCCGAGGATATTCAGTTGTACGACGCCGTCTACCCTCCTGGCAACGGTCGCAACCTGCTTGCACAGGTCCCTCCAGTATACCCTACGAATTACCGTGGACCTCTAGAGTATATATCTCCAGATGCATGTCGGCATAACTATGTGACGAAGATCGATCAAACCCACCTTGCTCAGGCCGACCAACCCCGCAGGCTAGGAATGTCTAAAGTATCTGCGATATGCTCCAAATGCCGCCGTCATTTACAGGTGGTTGTTAACTACACAAATGGCATGGGTGCGTCAGGCAATGGTCCAGCGGGACATGTCCATCATTTCGTATACAAGTCAGGACGGCAAAGAGGTCCCTGGACAACTGAGGAGGTGATGGGAACGGGACAGACCGCTGAAACGTTCCACTACCAATGTCTACACTATTCATGCTCGGCCGTGGTATCGCTGCGAATCATGTCGCCCCTTTTCAACGAGGAGTTCACCCAATTGTTGACAAACCCGGATATAATTAAAAAGCGAGCTGACGAGGCATTTGCATCTCAGCCAGAGCGTCTCGAAGGTGTAGCCGCACCTTTGCCTATCACTGTTTTGGATAATTTACGCCTGTACCTCACCAATGCACTTCGCCATGGTGACCGCAGCAAGCCTATCACCCAAGTGAACAAGCGATTCATGGTTTCGTTTGGTATCAAGGGAGAGCCTTGCAGGGAGTTGTTGGAGTTTTTGGGATTTTCCAGCAACGAGGTTAGTTATCACACAGTTTTGCTCTTAAACAAAGAGAAAAAAGAGACTCTAACAAAAAGCTCAGAATGACGCTGCCTGGAACCCTCCTCCAGTTGACCCAAAGGCTGCATTGCCATATCAAGATGCCTTTTGCATTTTCCTCGACGATGCCATTCTTGAGTTGGTCTGCTTAATCAATCAGAGACCTACATCAGAACGGCGTGTAATCCAGCCTACTCCCCTTCCTCCATCTGCGAAAAATGATATTCTCAATGCTTTGGAGGCATTCGATTGTCTGTATCACTCTGACTACTTGTAAGCTCCTGTGGCTGACTCTTTAAATAGACCCGAAATCCAAGCGTGCGCATGAGTTTGAAATGGCACCTGCTCCGTTAGTTCCGCCTCCCTTCGAATTTAAAGGCCTTCCCTAATCAGTTTTTCTCTCTTACAGCTTCTACGAAGATCTTGGCGCTGTGGAGGACATGTCTGCTACGTTGATTGTAGATGCATATCAACACCAAGTCCAGGCAGACCCATCTCGAGCTCCGCGTTACTTAAATTGCCTCAAAGCAATTGGGACTCTTCGGGGTGGTGAGGATTGGGAGATCATCGACCAAGCCGTTCAATTTGCCTACTCGGAAGGAAGGTACACGGATGACGACGTAGTTGAAGCATATAAGTATTTTGGGCATGAGGATCCCAATATCCCCGAGGAGACCATCATAGGTAAATTCTACGCGTTCCTTGGATCAACGAATCAGGAAACAGAGGTACGGCGTCAGATGTGGATAATCGCCCAGGATCGTGGGAGTGAACGCATCAAAGCAGCGTCAGAGGATCGTGAGTGGATATTCATCTTCAAAACAAGTAATCAGCTAACGACCGAAAGGCGTTTCCACGGTCGAACAGGCTCATGTTTTCCTTGGGGTTGATGATAAAACTCCAGATGATTTTATTATCACCATGTACACTGCAAAGGTAGGCCCGTATCTGATTTTTAAACTTTCTCACACCTGGCTCACACAATGACGAAGGTCAACGACAACCCCCCCTGCAAAGGGTTGGCAGACAAAGCAGTACAACTCATCGCAGAGTCTCGCAAGTCCGACGGTCTGAGTCATTTCATCAAAACAGGAGAGACAGTTGCCGGAGATATGGATAGTGGGGACGCGTACCGCATGCTGCAGATCCCCGACCGGACTGCAGACGAAGATGCCGTCATGGCTGCTTACACAATCTGTATAGATGAGAACCCTGGTCAAGCTGAAGTCTATGGCCGTGCCCTCCGCCTCATTGCCAAAGAAATGGACAGCACCTTGCTAAAGAGCATGGCAGGCATCACCACTGAGACTGAACAGAATCTGTCCGAATGGCCTGTCGGACTGCAGAATATCGGCAACACCTGCTACCTAAACAGTCTCCTTCAGTTCTACTTTTCTATCAAGCCGTACAGAGACCTGGTCTTGAATATTGAGAAATATCAAATGGACACGGCCAATGAAGCAAGTATGACAGGAAAGAAAGTGGGATCTCGCAGAGTATCTGGAAAGGAAATTGAGCGCTCCCTTCGATGTAAGTTTTACTTTTTTCAATGCGACTTGTCATTGTACTGATTGCTTTCAGTCCTCACAGAACTCAGGGTTCTCTTCCGTGATATGATCTCCTCGCATAAATCATATGTCACTCCCAGCCAGGAGCTTGCTCGGTTGACTCTCATCAGCCCGGGAAACGAAGCGGCGATTCGTCGGCGGTCAACAATAAGCGCTTCCAGGACTCACGGTCTTGGCGATATCAACGGGGCTCCTGTCTTGGGTCCGCTTGGTCCCCCTCAACCTATTGTTGAGGACCAAAGCGAACAGCAAACCACCTCTGTGGCCACGGATAATGTTACGATCAGTGACGCAGGGAGTGAGGCAACCTTGGTGTCTGAGAATAATGGCAAGGGTGTGGTTGCGCCACCCATGGATGCTGAGCCAATTAGTGAAGGCTATGTGAACATCTCTCCAACTCAGACGGAACCCCCTGCCCGTCCGCCACCTGTTCCTCCGCGGCCCGCTCCGGAGATTGACCCCAAAAAGCAGTTGATTGAAGAAGTGGAGATTGGTGCACAGCAGGATGTCACAGAGGTCATCAACAATGTACTCTTCCAGAGCCAGTGCGCCATCAAGCCTCGGGAGGTTGCGTCGGATGGTGAGCAAGTTGACCATGTCAAAGAGTGAGAATCCCCACAGCTTCCTTCCCCGTCCTGTAATACTAACATTTCCCAGTATGTTCTATGGTCAGACTCGGTCCTACATCACCACCTCCGGAGGTACGCGATCGAAGGATGAACGCTGGTGTGATATCAAAGTCGACGTGGCTCTTGGATCTCGGGACATCTATGATGCTATTGATGGGGCGTTTGATGTCCAGAAGATCAGCGTTGAGAACGCTGAGGCTGAGCAATACGGATCTATTACCCGCATTCCCCCCATCCTTCAAATCCAGGTGCAGCGTGTACAATTCGATCCGGTGAAGAAGGCCTCTTACAAGTCGACCAACCACTTGCAGCTTTTCGAAACGATCTACATGGATCGTTATATGGAACACACTTCAAGGCCAGATCTGCTGGAGGCGAGACGTCAGTGCTGGGAGTGGAAGAAAAGCCTTTCCGGCATCGAAGCACGCCAAGCAGAGTTGCTGCGCAAACAGGTATGATCATACTCTTCGATTTGAGAAATATGCAGGATCTATTGAGGCTACGAAGCTAATCTTTATGTAGGAAAATGATGCTCTTGACATGGCAGCTCTCTTCCGCGATGCCAAGGCTGTGCTCGATGATTCGAATCTAGACGATGAAAGCACGAAGCAAGAGGACTCTACAGTGCTGGAGGCTGTGGAGTCATCGACTGAATCTAACTCTGATCCCGATGGTTTGGAGATCGACGCACAGCTCGCTGAGGAGCTCCAGCAGATCTCTGAGGATGTAGAGACAGAGTACCAGGGTGAGGATAGATGTCTATTACCTTGCAACAGAACCTTACACTAACAACAAGCAGCCCTCGAACAGCAAATCTCAGCCACGAAGGAGCTGATTGCCGGCAAGTTCGCCAACTCCCAGAACGTTCCATATCACTTATACGCGGTATTCGTTCACCGCGGATCCGTCTCATTTGGCCATTACTGGATCTATATCAAGGACTTCCAGAAGAACATCTGGCGCAAATACAACGACGAGTACGTGACCGAAGTCCACAATGTGGACGAAATTTTCGGGAACAAGGATAATACCAACCCGCCAACCCCCTATTTCCTTGTCTACATCCACGGATCCAAAAAGGATTTCCTGGTCGACCCCGTCTACCGCGATATTGTTGAGGATCAACAGGTAGAGACTCCGGCCAACGACCCCTCCGCCATGGAGGGCATTCTCACCCCGAATCCCATCGAACACGCTCACCGGGAATCTGTGACTGATCAGCAGGCTCCGTCGGCTCCTGCGAATGAGGAGTCTCAGGATGCCAACATGAAGGATCCTTGGTAGTTCAATGTTTGATGTATGACACCCAGCGACAGGCATCTTTTGACCATGATGATGATTATGATGTGTTTTCTCCCTTGTTTGCCGCTCTCTTTTATCATGAGTTTCCATATCTCTTTATGTCTCCTGCATCAGCGAGGATATCATGTTTGTGTACATAAATGGAAGATACCATGGACGAAGAACTTAGAGCCCTGGATTACTACATGCGGTGCTTTCCGACTTATTTGATATTCCTAGTCCATAGCTTCCCGCTACGTACGATAGTGTTTCCGATTCAAATACATACATACGCTCTGTATTTAATGATGATTAAAGTTCACGTGAAAGTGGTATGTAGATGCCCAGGTGGTTCTTAAGTCTTGGAATAATCGCTATGAGAAGAATCAGAGTAGACTTAATGGCACAGTGGTCACTGGCTATCTGAATTGCAATTGTTGCTAATATTATCAACTTTTCTTCGCCTTCTTCCCTTTTCTTGTCCTTTGCTAATTTTTGCATTTGAGTCCTTTGGGACACTGGGGTATCGCCCCATGGACCCCGGATATGACTCAGCAAAGGCGGCCCGCGGGATCGGCTGCGGATCGGTTGTTTCGGCTGCGACATAGAGCATGTTTCTCCAGAAAACGAGACAAGATAGAACATAAAAGTCGACAGATAGCTGCAATTATCTAGTAATATACTATCCTTAAAGTGTAAAATAAACAACATTATTGTGCTTCAGCCAATAGAGTAAAATGTGTCAAGTCTGGCTACACCATTCTGCGGGGAAGTCCAGAGTGGATCCGTGCGGATTCTTGCCGCCCCCGGAACTATAAGATGTCGCCCGCGGTCCTTGCCTCGGAATGCATCGGTTTGACTCCTCCTTTCCTCTATCTTCCTCTCTTCTCGACCTCTCCGACTAGATCCCACTGCATTAGTCCATAATCCCACAGCTATGCCTTCTCAAGTGGCTACTTGCCTGCGCCTTGCGCGGCAGTTTTCTGCTAATCCAGCCAAGGTAAGCTTCATTTCCCGCGGAACGAACTAGCATTCAGACTCATGGCTGACCCGATTCGCCACAACAGCACCAGCACTTCCTCGCACGCTCCTTCTCCAGTACCATTCGCCGCGCCGCAATCAACAAGGTTGTCGCCTCAGCCGAAGAAGCCGTTAAAGACATGAAGTCGAATACCACCGTCCTCGCCGGTGGATTCGGGTTATGTGGTGTACCGGACTCACTCATCAACGCCGTGCGCGCCAATCCCTCAATTACCGGTCTCACAGTCGCGAGTAACAACGCTGGTGTTGATGGCTCAGGCCTCGGGCTTCTCTTACAGTCTAAGCAGATCAAGAAGATGATCGCTAGTTATGTTGGCGAGAACAAGACTTTCGAGCGCATGTACTTGACTGGCGAAATTGAGCTTGAGCTTACACCGCAGGGCACCCTTGCAGAGCGGTGTCGCTCCGGTGGTGCCGGTATTCCTGCTTTCTACACACCTGCAGCATTTGGAACCGTCGTGCAGACCGGTGATCTGCCGCTGAAGCACAATGCCGACGGCACTGTTGCGCTATACAGCCAACCACGTGACGTGAAAGTATTTGATGGAAAGAGCTATGTTATGGAGGAGGCTATCAAGGGCGACTACGCCTTGATCAAAGCGTGGAAAGCGGATAAGCTTGGTAACTGCCAGTTTCGATACGCCGCAGCCAACTTCAATGGCGCAATGGGTCGCAATGCGAAGATGACCATCGTGGAGGCGGAGCACATCGTCGAACCTGGTGATATTGACCCCGCTGCTATTCACTTGCCTGGTATCTATGTGAAGCGAGTCATCCAAAGCACAACGGAAAAGAAAATTGAGAAGTACACTTTCGCTAAGGAGGAGGGCGCCGATACCTCAGCACTGGGCAAGGGTGACACTGCTAATAAGCGCGAGCGCATTGTCCGTCGCGCAGCCAAGGAGTTCAAGAATGGCATGTATGCGAACTTGGGCATTGGCATGCCCATGCTTGCGCCGAACTTTGTCGACCCCTCCGTTGAGGTGACTCTGCAGTCTGAGAACGGTATCCTCGGACTGGGACCGTACCCCAAGAAGGGCGAGGAGGATCCCGACCTAATCAACGCCGGCAAGGAGACTGTCACGCTCAACCCCGGTGCGTCATGCTTCGGCAGTGATGAGTCCTTCGGCATGATTCGCTCTGGTCGTATTGACCTTACAATTTTGGGTGCCATGCAGGTTAGCGCAAAGGGTGACCTTGCTAACTGGATGCTGCCTGGCAAGATCAAGGGCTTTGGTGGTGCGATGGATCTCGTGTCGAATCCAGCTGCTACTAAGGTCGTTGTGACTATGGAGCACACTGACAAGAAGGGCAACCCTAAGATTGTCAAGCAGTGCGAGTTCCCACTGACTGGACCTGCTTGTGTCAGCCGCATTATCACCGACCTTTGCGTCTTTGATGTTGACTTCACCGATGGTTTAACTCTGGTTGAGATCGCCGACGGCGTTACTGTCGAGGAAGTCACCGCTAAGACAGAGGCTCCTTTCAAGGTCTCTGATGACCTGAAGCCCATGCTGTAAAAACCGCATTTTCTCGCATTTTATCCAAACTTTATATCGTCGAAGCGTTACATACCACATTTGTAAATAGGCAGTTTTTGATACTTCAATGGATTTCATCTATATCGGTTGTGTCCATAAGATTATCCCATTTAACATCCATTAGCCCGTCTCACGGAATAGAGGTTTTTTCTTTCTCGTAAATAGAGTAGTAATACAGTCCGATTCCGCAGAATAGCGGTACAAATACAAGTACATGCAATGCAATCCCATAAACCCCAAGTGCCGAATACAGATATCAAAGCACAAATATCCAAAGTAAAGGAAACAAACCCCCCCTTTATACACAGAATAACAAGAACATGGTGTAGGATCTCCGTCTTGATCACGAAAACCGGAACAATCCACCCAAGCGAGCCTTTACCCGACCAAAGAAGTCCCGATCCGGTGCCTCCTCGAACTCGCGCACAACATTATCATAGTGCTCCGGGTCACTGGCCGGGTAACGGATCTTATTCGACATGGGATAGCGACGGGAGAAGCGGTCTTCAAGGAGTGCTTGCAACGCGTTTGCGGAGGACTCGGAGATCACGGGCTGTCTGAAAGGCACGGCATCGGGGTCGGCCTTGGACTTCTTGGGTTCGGTCTCGGGCTTTTGGCCTAGGGCTGCTTGCAGGTAGGCTTGCACTGAGACGGAGGCCGGGCGGACCTTGTCTACGGGCCAATGTTTGAGGAGGTGGGTGAGGCGTGTCTGGATAGTGCGCTGGAGCGTGTTAGTGACATGGATTTTAATTATGAAAATAATGCACAATTGGATTGCAAGATTTGACAACGTTAAACTTACTGGAGGAGTAGCCATGTTGGATGTGTAGAGAGGGAATATGCTCAATGTATAAAATCATCAAATCATCAAATCATCGGATGCGAATCCATTTTCATTTGTAATCTGTGCTGCCTCAGGCACCAATCACTCCCTGTTGCCTTAGAACGATTACGGAACCCGGCGCTTCCTGTCGACACTTCCAAGGTTCCATTCTCACCCTTATTCCTTTCCTTCCCTAGATTGCTTTCTTTCCTTTGCCTTTTGTTTAATACTGTTTTCCTTTCTTCCTCCCCCGCTCAGCTCGTCATGAGCTCGCAGCGCTATACCCGGGTTCGTCATCCTCCCCGCTGATCCCACTCAGTCCGGATCCTCGAGGCACCCCAGATAACGATCCTGATCTGATCTAACATTATGCAGGTGAATGCCCGAGATGAAGAAGATAACACCCACTCCTATCCGCTGCACCCTACTCGATCAAATCTCTCACCAAACTCTCCGCCTCCCTCCTTCCGTTCGCGGTCCTCTTCGCCATCATCGAGACGACTACTGCACAGCGATCCTGCTCGACAGGATGAAGATGACCACGCCCTAGCCGATGCCTTTGGAAGCGAAGATGCTTCCGACGACGATGAAGAGCCTGATGACCGACAACGACTGATGCGTGCCAACCCGGATCCCTATAGTCCCGCGGATAACGGTCAGACCGCCACCTCCTCATCATCGGAATCCAGAGCCGAGAGCCAAGATCGTTCAGCGGCGTCGGCGATGACTCGACGGCCAACGATATTACCAAGCTTTACTACTTCGTCGGGCAACAGTCGGTCGGTTGCGCCATCAAATGATGGTGTCTTTGCCAATCTAGCGGCCAAGCCGGAACGGGGAGAAAAGAATGAGGACTTGCCTCCTGTGAGTGACTCATCTCTATCTCATATTTTACTGTTCATGGGTATTTCAAGAATGGTTGCTAATAACGTGGATCTATATAGTCTTATGAAGAAGCGGCCGCCGATGCAACCCCACCCTACTGGGAGACCACGATTGTGGCCCCCGGTATCTCTTCCGATGAAGTCTATGTCGATGGACTCCCCGTTGGATCAATATTCTCATTCATTTGGAATGCAATGATTTCGATGTCATTCCAGTTGGTCGGATTCCTTCTGACTTACCTTCTCCACACCACCCACGCCGCAAAGAACGGCAGCCGAGCCGGTCTCGGTCTCACTCTGGTTCAATACGGTTTCTACATGAAGGGAGGCAGCGACTCTTCCAATTCTGATGGAAGTGGTGGTGATTCGTACGTCCCGCCACCCGACCCCAACAGCCATAATTTTGATCCCAACTCGGTGGGAGACACCGCCGGAGGTGGTGGTGGATCCATGGCCGGCATCAGTACCAGCGAATGGGTCTCATACATTCTCATGATTGTCGGTTGGTTTATTCTTATCCGTGCTGTGAGCGATTTCTTGCGAGCTCGCCGCCATGAGCAGCTTGTGTTACAGAGTCCGGATCGTGGTCTGGGTGTACCTATCATTGCTGAGGGAGAGCGGTCTGAAACCGTCGTCTAATGTTCATGGAATTGGCTTTTGGAAACTGGGATTGGATTTGTCATTTGCGGCGTTAACAGGACTGGAGTTCTTCCCTTTCATTTGTATGAACACCCCATTTTGCGGAGAACTCCCTCCTTTTATTACATTACTTTCCTATGCATTGCGCGTTTTACTTTTTTTTATAGCCGTGTAGCTAGCCACGCGGGAGATACCATCTGTTGAATACGTCAACCAATCAATTTTCTTTTTCTCGTTGGAATTCTAATCGGTCCTAGTAAAGAGTGTTGACGATGGACGCAAACAGTTCCTGGCCACAAATTGGGCAAATATCACGTTATAGGTACAGTAGGGTATAAAGTATGTAATTATCATCTATCAGACCAGTATCTACCCAAGTAGTACCCAAGACAAGAATATAGTTATCTGGTGGTAAATAGGCGTCCAGTATCAGATAGATATTTAGGTTCCTTAGGTACCTGGGTACCTTCTAGAGCTTTCAAGAATGAGAAACTCAAAACTAAAGTCAAATGCTGTAATTCTGTGATAGGTAGACTAGTGATTTTATTTACATTTCGTAGCTAGATACTGTACGCAGATCTCAACGTAATCAATGACCGTTGCCTACGCAGGCCGCGTACTGCGCCACCATCAGGCTCAGCAGTTCGTCGCACGTAGCCCTTGCTTCTTCTTTGACCTTGGTTTCAGGTCAGATGTTACGTCGGCAATATAGACACCCTGCACTGAATACTAAAAGTCGTCAGGCCCCAGCGATTGCCCCAGGGCCCGCCCACTACCGAACCGGACCCGCTTTCTACCTGTTTACTCGCAGCGCATCCGGATTCTCCAAATCTCCCCTCGCAACTGTACTACTGCATCGCATTGATAATTCACTTTCCACGGCCGGCGCATCGCAGCCGTGCCGCCATGTCTACCGTTATCGCGACTCAAGGCCCCGTCGAGGCTCGCTCACTGTCGTCGATCACTGCCATCGCATCCAATCCCCCCGCCTATCCGCGCAATCCCACACACGAGAAGCTTGACCCACTAGTACTATATATCGTACGGGTTCCTGGGAGTCAAGGTACGTGATTTTGCAGAAAATACGATACTCTTTAAGGTCCTCCCCGCACTGCGAATGCAAGACCTTATCGGAGCCTGGAGATAAGCTGGATGCTAACCGGTGCTGCGTGACGCACGAACAGACATCTTCCTCTCACCTGTTAAACCGCCAACAAAATCTAGCGTCTCTGCCGAGGCGATCAACGCATCGCTTTTCTATTTACACGTCGCGACACCCGAGGATGACGCGCTACTGCAGGAGGTTGAGCTAGAGCGCGAGAAGGAAACACAACGCCGGAGGGAAGAGCTAGAGGCGGCCGGTCTCGATGACCCTTCCCAGCGGGAGTTTGCCCGTCTGAACCACCCCAAGAGAAAGCCTGTAGGCGGTGCAGAGAATATCCCAGATAATGCGCCAGCTTTGACGCAAGAGAATGTCGCTGCCCCGCCGGGTAATGCTGCTCCTGCGTTACCGCCACGACCGGCCCCTATGCCACAGTTCTCGGCGGAGAATATATCTTTCCCGGGGACTCCTGTTGCCAATGCGCCGCCGGTATCAAGCTATGATCCTGTCAAGGCACCTATGGATCCTGTAGCTCAAAGTCCCATTTCGCGGCGACCACTACCTCCTGTGCCGCCTAGTGAAGAGCCATTCAGTGACCAACCAGGTGATGAATCACAGCCAGGCATGGCAAATCGGTGGAGCGCATTCGTGGGACAGGAATCTGGTAAAGGACGTGATTCATGGAGAGAAAGATATGAGGCTGTTGCGGCTGGCCGTCATAGTCTTGATGCGAATAGGCCGCCGTTACCGCCTCGCTCGACACAACCTCGCACAGCACAGTCAAGAAGTCCTGGTCAGTCACCGTCTAGACAGAGAAGGGCAAATCGGCCACCTCCAATCAACAGCGGCAATGACACTGGTTTCCGTCTTACGCTCATCCGGCGTGACCCCGCGTCTGGTACGCAGTGGAACGTCGCGACGATCTCAACTCCGCATATGGATCACAATGCAATTGAGATTGAAATCGCTACGCCGGGATATAACAGATTTGCCGGCTCCAATGAGCCGCTCTCGCTTGCCAGTCTAGCCGCTAACCTCCCCGCGGGAATGATGCGAAACACCGGATCTTCTGTACCCGTTCCACCATCGGTACACGTCGATAAACCCAGCGAGCAGCCGCAGCAGCCATCATTGGGTCCACGCAAATTCCACCGCCAGCTATGCGTCTCCAAGCCATTCGAAGATTCCGTAAACTCAGAACTAAAGAGCGGCTACTATGTCTTTAACTCACCTTGGAACGGCACCTGCACATTCGCCAGCAGCGTCAACGGCCGCAGCCTGAAATGCAAACACATGATCCAAGGACCAGTCGGCGTACCTCAACCAGGCGACGACCCCAACCCAGCCGTAACAGTCGCCGAACTCCGCTTTAACACGCCCTTTCAAGCCGCAAACCTTCACTACCACGCCGCAGCACGAACACCCACAAACCAATACTCATCTCCAACATCCACGCACGACCCCTCAAGCCCAGAAAACCAATCCTCAAAACGAGCCTCCCTGTCTCAGTTCCTGAATCCAAATACATACGCCCGACCTCGTGCTCACTCTGGTCCCAATGCCCCTTCAACTGTTTCTCCGAACACAGCTGATTCCCAGCGTCCACCATTTAACCCTGCTGCTCTGCTCCGCCGAACATCGCTCCGCGCCGGCCGCTTTGCGCAGCAGCAAGGTAGTCGGTTTGGGCATCAGTCTTTTCATCATAGGAGTATAAGTGCTAGTAGTGGAGATTCGGATGAGGATCGGTTGGACTTTTCACTTGCGAGGGAGCTTGCTGGGGGTGGGATGAGGGGGAAGAGTGCTAAGTTGGGGAAGTTGATAATTGAGGATGAGGGGATCAAGATGTTGGATCTGGTTGTTTCGGCTTGTATGGCTGTTTGGTGGAGGGGATATTATCATTGATATTTCTCTTGGATGAACGATTGCCTGAATTTGGATTTCTTGCTCTCATTTTTGGCTTTTTATTTTTTTTTAGCCTTTTAGCTTTGCCGGGGGGGGGGGGGGGGGGTTGTTAGTCTTAGCGTATCATACCATTCTAGCATATGAGAGCGTCTTTACTTGTCCCCTTCTTCCATCCATATGTTGATACGGCAGCAGATATACCGTGATACAGTCTTTGTATTCAGATACTTTCATACACGGATACTACATAAAAGGAACCACTACCAACAATCAAGATTCATTTTAACATTGCAGCCGAATCTCCATTTTGGTATGTTTGGACCACGGACAAACCATCTATCTATCTGATCCAACAAAAAAACAAGGTAGGGAGGGAAAGGGGGACAGAAACTCAAATCATGAAACCAAAGACTCAAGCCCCAAGGATAGCGCGAGGACCCATGAACACACCAGCAGACCAGATACAACAATGAACGCAAAGCGAGGAAGGACAAGCGAAATCAAAGAAACGCAAAGCACGAGGAATCTGAATCTGAATCAAGCAAAACAAAACCTAATCATGCAATCGTCCAGCCTTTCTCTCGGAGGTATCTCTTTGCTAATTCATTATATCGACATGCAGGGGGATCAAGTGCAGTTGGCAGAGTGCGAGCCGAATCGAGCTGGTTACGAAGAAAAAACAATGACCAGGCCAAGGAAGGAGGGTGGGGTGAAAGGAATGGAAGAGAGGGGAAGAAGGATCAGTGATGCACGTCCATGCCGCGCTGCAGCGAGGACTCCAGGTCGTTCAGGTGACCACCGCCGGCGGCAGCCTCCTGGGGTCTGGGGTCCTCGGCCTTCCAGGCGCCCTGCTGGTGTTCCGGGATGGGAACATTAGTCTGCTGGGCCATCTGCTGTTGTTGAGCGGCGTGGGCCTGAGACTGCTGGCGGACGGTATTACGGAAGCGAATGACCTCGTCGAGGATCATCTTACGCATGTCATGGACCTCGTCGACGACCTCGAAGGCGAAGTCGAAGGTGGTGGGGCATGTGGGTTCGTCGGAGGCGTCGTGCCAGATGTGCAGGTAGGGGTGCTCGAGGGCTTCCTCGACGGAGATACGGGAGGAGGGATCAAAGGCCAGCATACGGTCCAGCAGGTCCAGGGCATCAGGGTTGGCGTTGGGGAACAGGCGTTGGAAGGGAATCTTGGGCATGAAGGGCAGGTTGCGGACATATTCCTGGGCGCGGGGGGAACCGATGCGCGCGAGAGTCTCTTCGTTTGGAGTACCCAGGTAGTGCAGGATCTGGTTCAGCTGGTCGACATAGTCACGACCCTTGAAGAAGGGACGGCCGCCCAGCAGTTCGGCGAGAATACATCCCACTGACCAGACGTCGACTGTAGTTGTGTTAGATTTTTTCCTTCTCAGGTAAGGGGAAGGACTGTTCGTAACATACTGGCTTTGGTGTAGCTCTGGAAGCTCAACATGATCTCCGGAGCACGGTACCATCTTGTCGCAACATACTCGGTCATGTAACCGGCGTTCTCCTCGGGATCAATGGAGAAACCACGGGCCAGACCAAAGTCGCAAATCTTCAGCTCACAGTCGGCATTGACGAGCAGGTTTCCGGGTTTCAGATCACGGTGCAGCACGTTGGCGGAGTGGATGTACTTGAGACCACAGAGGATCTGGTAGATGAAGGATTGGAAGTGCGCATCGGTCAAGGGCTGTCCAGAACGAATGATGGCCGCCAGGTCGCACTCCATCAACTCTATAATATTGTCAGGACTTATTTCCATCGCATATACAGCTTGCATAGAGCAGGGAGCCACAAACCCTCGTAAAGATATGTTTCGTTGAAGTTGTCCGGTCGGGGGATATCCATATCGTAAAGGCATGTAATCTAAGGAGGGGTCGCAAGTCAGCCTCACGATCATGTTATCTGTGGCAGGGGAAGGACATACATTGCGGTGGCCCCGGAAGTGCTGGAGTAGCTTGATCTCTCTCAGGGCTCGCTTGGCGAGGATCTTCTTGCTGAACACATTGGTGACCTTCTTCACGGCGACACCTTCGCCGGTCTGGACGTTGGTCGCAGCACTGTTGACGATCTCAGTTCTCAGCCCACACCATCACGGTAAATCAAAAACCCCACGCGAGCTTCTGGAAATTTTCGAGAGTTTCAAGGGAACCTACCAGACGATACCATACGCGCCCTGGCCCAGCTCTTTGGTGACATTGTACTGCTCGTTCACGACGAAGTCCTGGTTAAAGACCTTGAAGACCTTGCGACCCTGCAAATCAGCCATGGCGGGGAATTCTTCACCAGGGGCGAAAGGAGGAAGAATAGAAGAGAAAAGTGAAAGAAATCCAGAAAAGTCGATAACGAAAGAAGACGAGAAGACTGGCACAATTAAAAAAGGGGAGGGCCGCGACTCAACGTGTGATGAGAAACAAGAGCCCCGCAGTCCCCGCGGGTGATCGGAGCGTCGGGTGGATGAGGCCACGCAAGTATATTAAGCTCGTGGGAATAAAGATCTGTTGCATCATATTATATATAGGACTCTTTTTTTTTTCATGTGAACTACATCTCCTTATCGCATACATTCCGAAAGTATCAGGTTCTTTGTTCTAATATTTTGAATGGACGCCTCAAGGTTTTTCTTCATCCAGCCCTATGGGCCATCGGTTCCAAGGTTTGAACTAGACCCTTGATACAAGGGCGTTCAATACCTAGATACGTATTAACTATACGTGTATATTTAGACCATAAAGGCTTCATTCAACATTTTCGTAACTCAGTGACACATCTTTCAAACCTTAGAGCAAAGATGAGGGAAGCAAAAGATGCCCTCGATCGCTAATACGGGAACAATGCTGGAATTGAATGCGGCAAGATGAACAAACCAATCCAACTACCAAATTACTGCCCAACGCAATCCGCGTATCATCGACAAAGACCAGTCAGCATGTGAAGAACATCTACGATACCTATCTCCCACCAGGAGACGGTAAGCCATCAAGGCTGGCTACCTACAATCGAATTCCCGTGTAATAGTAGGATATTCTTGCATCCGTATTCTCAAAGCGTGCCTACATCAAAGCCAACATTCTCTATCCAGTTTCCGTCCCTAATGACATCGTATCCATATTGGAGCCCTTTGATTGAACACCATAAGATTAGTTGAACACCCTGACTAACCGCATTTAAAGTAATATTTCAGACAAAATGCCATCTCAGGTTTTAAGGAATATACACATCACCTCTCTTATTTCAAGTCAACATGCAAGATAATGCTTTGTTGGCCCTAGCCATGACAGATACTCACAATTCAATCCTGGGCAAGGAAAGGCGGTTCAATAGGTATCACTCCTTGATCGCCTTCACATTCCAAAGTAGTCTACGGAATGGTGTGACTAAGTATCTGGGTATATCTCTGAAACTCGTGACTATATTGCGCCTTACCTAATACCGTTAATCACTCATAGCGCTCCTTGTATTATTGGATTATGGCAAAGACTTTTCAGGCGATATAGAGTCATATCTTCCTTCATCTAGGCGATGTATTTGTAATAATAATACTGCTGGTTATCAGGACCAACCGTAAGAATAGAGACCTGGAAAAGGTTAGAGAAGCAAGAGCGGTAGGCTTAGGCTTTTTTATAGTAAATACTAAGTAGGCTAAACTTCGAATAAGCACTCCCGCCTTTAAAGTCAGGAAGATGTCGATCTATCCAAGATGTTTTCGCTTTCAAAATACCGCGTTCCGTAGCTCAATCCAGACTCTAAGTTACTCCGCTACATTAGTCATATATGGTATGCATTGGAATTCAGTAGGATATCCGCATGTACTTCATTTCACTTTTCATAAGTCGGTAACACATCTCTACGACCTCTTCTCTTTTTCCCTCTTTACAGAGCGTTCTCCAACCGGCGCTCCTTGCGCAAGGCCCGGAGCTTGCTTCGTACCTCATCCAGGGGAATCATGACACCCTGTTTCTGACTAGCAGGGTCATCACGGTTGCGAACGTTCACAGTGCGTCCTTCCTTCTCCTGCGCACCCACAACAAAGATGAAGTTGTACATAGCCAACTGAGCGGTCCGAATCTTCTTAGGCAATGTGTTGCCACTGATGTCAATATCGACATTCAGCTTGTCGTCCTGCAGAATCTGCTGCAGCTCCTCGGCATACTCGTTCAGAGCGGGCATGACGGGCACGATCATGACCTGGCGAGGACTGAGCCAGAAGGGCCACCTGCCACCGAAGTGTTCGGTAATGATACCCAGGAATCGCTCGAAGCTACCGATGATGGCACGGTGAATAACAACGGGGCGGGCACGGCCAACCGGTAATTCATGGGAGTGGGTCTTAGCCTGGGCCTCCCCACCCTCCTTCGGCTCTTGGGTCATCTGCTTCTCACCCTTCTCATTGGTGATATACTGCATATTGAAGTTGATTGGTGCTTGATAATCGAGCTGGATTGTCGCCGTTTGGAATTCTCTCTATATAATCACGTGATAACACGTGATCTGGGGTTAGCTTCTCCCAAACCACAATAGTACTGAAGAAAGACAATATTTACCTGCAGTGCATCGGCAATGGTAATGTCGATCTTGGGTCCGTAGAAGGCACCGTCACCCTCATCAATGATCCAGTCGTTACCCTTGAACTTGGTCATGGCCTTCTTGAGCTGATCCTCGGCATAGTCCCAGGTATCAAGCGAGCCCAGGTACTTTTCGGGGCGCGTCGACAGCTTCAACTTGAAGGTGAAGCCAAAGAGACCGTAGATAGACTGCAAGAAGTCGAACAGACCCTCAATCTCAGACATGATCTGCTCCTGGGTACAGAAAATGTGGGTGTCATCCTGCTGGAACTTGCGCACGCGGGTCAGACCACTCAGGGCTCCGGAGGCCTCGTTACGGTGCAGGACACCTAATAGACAGTTAGTATGATTCTCTAACTTGGGGCTCAAGGGGTCTCCTGACCGAAATCTGCCAGTCTAAGCGGCAATTGCCGGAAACTACGGCTGGTATGATTGAAGGTCAAAAAGTGGGCAGGGCCTATGTAGCTTGTTCGTCAGTCATGTGTAATATGCAACCGAAGAAGAGGTGACCAACAATTCATGGGTTTAAGCTGCCGATACAAATTAGATCCAGTGAGCAAAGGGATTCGGGGATAGGTTACGTACAGCCCACTCGCGCTTCTCAACGTCCAGCTTGAACATGTCATCCTTGTAATGAGCCCAATGACCAGAAGTCTTCCAGAGGCCCACATCGTACATGTTGGGGGTCTGGACTTCTTGGTATCCACGCTTGCGGTATTCGGTCCGAAGTAATTTCTGAATCTGATTGAAGATTTTCACACCAGCGGGCAACAGGAAAGGGCATCCAGGAGAGTGTTCATCGAAGAAGAAAAGCTCCTGCTCCTTGCCGATTTTCAAGTGATTTCGCTTCTCTGCCTCCTCTAGGAACTTCAGGTGCTCGGCCATTGACTTCTTATCCGGGAATGCGACACCACGAATACGTTGGAGGGAGTCGTTGGACTGGTCACCCAGGAAGTAGGCAGACGAGTTCTGCATGATCTTAAAGGTCTTGATCTTGCCAGTGTTCTGAATGTGAGGACCGCGGCACAGATCGACGAGAGTACCGCAACGGTAGACTGTGCTCTTCTCACCAGTCACCAGCTTTTCAATGTAGTGCAGCTTATATTTGCTGTAGGAGAACATCTTCCGAAGGTTTTCTTTGGAAACCTCCAATCGGTCAAAGCTCTGCTTTTCCTTGAAAACGCCCTGGGTACGCTTATCGAGCGCCGGCCAATCAGACTCTCGGACGACACGCCCTTCAGGAATGGCCATATCATAAAAGAATCCTTGTGGGGTTGGGGGCCCATGGGATAGGAAACATCCATATTCACACTCACAAGCCTCACCAAGACAGTGGGCGCTAGAATGCCAGAACACCTCCCGAGCCTCAGGGTTGCTGAAAGGAACTAGCAGAACGCTGCAGTCACCCTCCAGAGGGCGGTTGAGATCCCATAGCTCGCCATTGACCTTCGCAATCACAATATTGGCGCTCACATCCTTTGGCACGTCGCGCAGGAAGGATCCAGGGGTGGTCTCGTAGGCCTTTGCGGGGATGGGGGAGGGGTTGCCATCGCCAATATCGAGGGTGACATTGATCTCGGGGTGGTCACGAGTCTTGGTCTCCTCGACGTGTTGCTGCCAGAGCTCTTCGAAGAGCTTGTTGCGCTCAATCATCCACTCGGGCAGGACATCGGGGGCGGGGGCCTTTTTCACTTTGGCATCGTTTGGCGGGGCAGCGGCGGCCGGTTGGCCCTGAGCCTCGGCGGCAGGGCGCACGGGCAGATCCTGGGGGGCCTCAGAAACCATAGTGGGATCTCTCGGGGCAGTAGCAGGAAGATTGACCGAGAAAAGAAGGGGATCTAGAAGTGAGTGATCTGCGATCGCATTGGGAAAATGTGAGTCAATACTCTTTCTGTGACGGGAGGGACGGGCGGTGAGTCATGTGACTGTAAACTGCCCTGGCTAGCGACGCTTTACCGTATGAAGTTTCCACCACCCGAAAACTTCTTCGCCCAAGTCCAACCTCCAAACTTTCCATCCAGCGCAATTATGTCTTTCCGTGGCCGTGGCTTCTCCGGCACCGGTGCGAACCGGGGTGGTTTTGGTTCCCGTGGTGGTAAGAAAAGTCCCCGCGACATCGATTGAGAATCCGAATTAAAGCTAACGAAATTTTTTTTTCCGGGAAACAGGTCGCGGAGGTTTCCAGCCATCATTCGGCCCCCCAGCCCAGGTCCTGGGTAAATACAATTCCTATCTAGTCGGCGGATATTTTGCGGGCGCAATGCTGATATTTATTAATAGAGATGGGTACCGTCATGCACGCCTGTGAGGGTGAGATGGTTTGCGAGTCTATCAACCCCAAGGTTCCCTACTTCAACGCCCCGATCTACCTGGAGAACAAGGTATGCTGTCGACCCCACCGCCAATATGACAAGCCATTGAAGTTGCTTGAGCTAACCGGCTTGTTCAATAGACTCCTATCGGTAAGGTAGACGAGGTTCTGGGCCCCATCAACCAGGTGTACTTCACCGTCAAGCCCCAGGACGGTATTGTCGCTACCTCATTCAAGCCTGGTGACAAGGTCTTCATTGGTGGCGACAAGTTGCTGCCTCTTGAGAAGTATGTTATTCTCTTTCGACGATTCATACCCTATTGTGGTTGCTGACTTTATGCTCCAGGTTCCTTCCCAAGCCCAAGGCTCCTGCAGGTGCCAAGCCCAAGCGCGCTGGTGGTGCCCGCGGTGGTGCCCGTGGTGGTGCTCCCCGCGGTCGTGGTGGCTTTGGCGGTCGTGGTGGCCGTGGTGGTGCTCCCGGAGGTTTCTCTCGTGGTGGTGGCAGCTTCGGTGGCCGCGGCGGTGGTCGTGGTGGTAGCGGCTTCGGTGCCCGCGGTGGCTCTGGTGGCTTCTCTCGCGGCGGTGGCCGTGGTGCTCCCCGTGGCGGTGGTGGTTTCTCTCGTGGCGGTGGTGGCCGCTACTAAGATATTGCTGACCAACTATTGTGTCTTCTTACGGCGTTTGGGGGATTCGGGAGCTTTTTTGCAGGAATATTTCTTTTTTTCTTGTGCATCCTGACACAATTACTGCTTCTCTGACTGCAGAGACTGTAGAATATATCCAGTCATAAAATCTGTTCTATTTGCTGCTCATTCCATTTATTATCATTCGTCGTATGCCAGTAATCTTCACACTCAGTTGACCGCCAAATCCAAATGCATGTGGCTTGACAAGTGGCGCAGTGCACCGCCTCGCGGCTATTGCCTTTCGGGAAATGACGTTGACCGCTCTGCGAATCTGTGCGTCCGTCAACACTCGAAGCAGGATTGGCGGTCATTTTAACTTCCTCAACTTTTTGAAATTGCTGGAACCAGAAATCCCCTCCTTCCCGAATTTTCCTAATTTTCCTCGGTCTTTCTTTGAGTATGTCTCGCAGAACTTCGGCCATGGCGTCGAGCGAGCCCAGCAGCGTCCCGCCTTCAAACGATGGAGGTCAGTTTGCGATCGACAGTGCACCCCTCGCGAAGTGTCGCTCACATGTTACAGGCCAGGAAAAGCAGAAAATGCTTCTAGCTGAAGAGCACGGTCATTTCAGCATGGTGAAGTGAGTAGTCAAAGTCCATCTGCTGCTGCCTGCTTTCCAACTTTCGAAAGGCCCCCTCTAACATCATTACTAGAACTCTCCACCTTGCCGATCTGGTTACTGAGTTGAACGGTAAGTGGTTCCTCTTCGATTTGGTGCGATTGAAAGCAAATCAGGTTCTGACTATTATCTACAGGGTTCTGCGGAGGCAAGTTCCAGCCGTTCCACAATTTGATATTATACTAACCGTTGGAACAGTCATGTCCGTTTTCTCGTCCATGCGCTACTGTCTCGGAGAGCCCTCGGACTACGGTGCTATGTGGGCTGCCCTCGCTTTCATGCCATTCGGTCTGTTCTTCGATTTCATGGATGGAAAGATTGCCCGCTGGCGCGAGAAGTCGTCCCTGATGGGGCAGGAACTGGACTCGCTCGCAGATCTGGTAGGAGAAACTATTCGGCTGGCCCAACAATTTTCGTGATGCAGGCACTGACTATTTGGGATGTGCTACAGATTTCTTTCGGTCTCGCTCCCGCAGCCGCGGCCTTCGCGCTTGGCATTCGCACAAATGTTGATCACCTCATCCTGGCCTTCTTTGTCCTGTGTGGTCTCACTCGTCTGGCGCGGTTCAACGTCACCGTGGCTGTTCTGCCCAAGGACAAGAGCGGCAAGTCCAAGTACTTCGAGGGTACTCCCATTCCCACTACTCTGTATATCGCCGGTCTTATGGCCTACTGTGTGTCTCAAAGCTGGACCCACGAGAACATCCCCTTCGGACTTATCGCCGAAGGTACAGCCCTGGAGTTCCACCCCGCCGCTTTGCTGTTTGTCTTGCATGGTTGCACGATGGTCAGCAAGACCATCCACATTCCCAAGCCATAGATGTGGTTGAATTTGGTCGGATGATCTAGTTTTTCATTTTTGGGAAGCCTGGGCTTGTCTCAGCATTGCGACAAGTGACAATGAAAATAAGAACGAGAGAATTCTTTTGTCTATAAGCAAGCTGAATGATCTCAATCTGCTTAATTGAGAACGATTTAACGGTGAGAATAAAGTTTCAAGTGATTCTCAAGATGAAAATGTAGTGTACGTATACCAGTCGATAATGCTTTGGAGGTCTTATGCAGTTGAAATCTAAGCTCTGTCCCACCTACTCCATCGAACCTGCCTGTATAGTAAGAGCTCTCGGAGTTTGATCGAGAATACCATGTCGAATAAGGCCCAGTTCGGTCTTGGTAAATCGTAGTGCTGAAGACTGTTTGGTGAACTTCTGGCGGAGATCTAGACCATGGTAATGTTTGAGGTATTCAGCAACGGGCTGGATGGAGCGATCCATGGATGAATTTCTCCAAATCATAATCGTTTTGGTACACATGATGCACGGATAGATCACACTAAGCCAGTTTTCAAACCCATCCTCAAGGGGGCTTTCGAGCTGGTCAGCCAGATTGTGCCTGGTCGACATTGTGGGAACTCATTTCGAAGATCGAGTTCCATCATCGTCAGAAATATGTGAGAAAGTAGGAGCGTATGACACCGCCGAGGGCGACAAGGCTGAGTTGATTGGATAAATAGAGATTCCGAACAATCCTTCTTTTAGTCATGATCTTCTTACAATTTTTTTGAACGCAGAGAGCCTTGAATTATAGGGACGCCTCGGCTTTTAGACTGATACGACGAATAGTCTATTTGCAAGCCAGAAGAATCTGAGGCTGCAGCGTAGGAATAGTGGGGGTCTAATGCTCTTTGATTTCTTGCGAATTTCTGGGACTTTCATGTTTGGCTGGCAGAGTAGAAAGTAGCAGAATGGAAGTGCTATGTTATTGACAACCCTCGCTCCCCGGCTTGCCGGCCACGACTGCTTTGCTATTAGTTACACTCTTGTTATGATTGGGAGCATCCATTATTATATCAATTCATACACAACAATCAATCGGAGAATAACACTATTACCGGTATAGTGGTATGCTCTACAGGTATACCGAGACTAATGTCGTGAAGAAGAAACTATCACGCACACCGAATATTCCACATCCATATTCTCACAATCAGATCCAATCGCAAGGTTCGGATCATATGTTTCAGCAACTGCAATCAATCCCATAGGCCGTGTAAAACTGCATGCATGAATCCTCATGCACCACTGTGTAATGGTGTGATCCCGTTCCAACACTGGTGTTTCAGGGGGGTAAGCGGGACTAAACGGAATCACCATCTGTCAAGTCCCCAACCCTCAAATCCTCTGCTTAATCCGAGTCATCCGGCCTCAATACTTCTAGAACTATCTGTCTCTGAAATACCAGATTATTAATATCCACGGTCATCTGTCATAGAAATTACACTTCATGAGATCAAATAATAGCACGGTTCTAGACCCTGTTCGAAGGCCCCATAGTCCTCGGCCAAGTCAACGATCCACTTTAAGGGTTCGCAGCCCAGAACAGCCGAAGAGCCTTGAAACCCCCATCTGTATCGGTCAGTAAGATGATAACAGAATTTTCTTGTAACGTTGTTGTTGTTGTTTTTGTTTTGTGGTGTTCTCAAGTTCTGGCGCAAGGGGGTTCAAATTTTCTTTTTTTCGCAGATTCAGACCAGGCTAGTGAGCGCCACAGGCTCGAAATACACTGGTGGTGAGTCAGGGTCCGCTGGGAGACAAGCCTAGACACCTGGGCGTGTTCTTGAGGCCTTACATTCAAGCTTTGAGTTTGGTTTTGTATGCATGAATTTTTTAGCATACAAGTTTGGAATGGTGGTACAATATACATCAGTGGACAATATTGTGTTCCAAGGCTTTTCAAGTCTACCTAGATGCGATGTACTGATTGCATCTGCCATATGTACAATGTGGTCGGTAGCGCCCGGCTCTGTGTCGATCTTGACTTTGTATGTGAGCGGTTAAATGTTGTGATTTCTGTCGAGAAGTGTGGCGGGCCAAGTCCAATGAACTGCACTGTAAGGGCCACTAATTAATCAGATGACATCTCTAGCACTATCAAAGATAGACTATTTACATAGCCACCATTCGTGAGGACCAGATGACCTCAGAGGCTCCTCGGTCTGTTCTCGTGACACTTGGGTGGTCTATGACAGTGGCGTTCATGGGGCGTAGATATAGTCCCAGTCGCTCAAGTGCTCGTGTGATTCGGAGTAGCTACAATCGGCCATCTGGATACGTTCCAAGACTGTAGACGTACCTCATGCAGACTGTTAATCAAATCCATATGGTCAGGACCCTGTCTTAGATGATCAGCGGTAAATATCTGCAATGCATGATCCCTACATTATTGCCTCAGCGAGCCAACATTGGATATCCCGGCGAATAATGTATGGTACAAAATCCATAGAACTGTATCACACAGGGTCCAGGGCCGGACAGTCGCGATTGGTAAATAGCCGAGGACATGTGCTTGAAAACTCATTTTGTATGTAATTTAAAGTGTATGGAACCGTAAATGACCGAAACGGACAGCTCATTCATTGGGCACGATCCACTCGGGAGTGGCCGCGCAAAAACCGTGGTCCACGAAAAGGGGGTGTTGTTTTTGTGTTGTTTTTCTCTCTTTTGCACAGGGTTTTTCCCTTTGATTCTAGGGTTGTAGTTATGATCAAAGCAAAATAACCCTCGGCATTGAAATATAGTTCCTAGCTTGCCAGAATCAGAAGCCAAGCCTCTCCGGTCTTAGCGCTGGAAAGTCCCCTCACACCCCGGACACGGCTGGGAAATTGCGCTAATGAGTTTCATTTCCCTGAAAAAAAAAACGGCGAATGGGCGCGTCTTCGCCAGGTAATACACGGATTTTGACCGTGAAATACAACGTCTCAGCTGATATTTAAAAGGTATACAGAACTGATTTGGTCCGTCATTCAAACATTTGCTTGGTCAGTATTAGATTGTAGAAGTTCGAAAGTGTATGACAGTCGGTTCCAGTATGAGGTGTGAATGTGGGTGTGGGTGTCTCCTTGATCCTCTGTGGCGAAATGCTGTAGGGACTCGCAGATCTGACAGTTTTACACGAATAAAGTCGCACCAGCGCTCAGGGATAAACCCGGAAAGAGTTAAAAGCGTCCCAGTGGCTCCACTCACCGGCCCGCATTTAATGGAAGTGGAAAGCGATCGTCTGCAAGTCCCAAGGGTCATCAGCGGTACCTGATGACTCAGCCGATTTACGGGATATGATTGGTTCCAAGTCGATATTATGACGGCAGGGAATATTTAATACATACAATACATACCATACCAAGACCCAAAAAAGGAGTCTGCGAGACAAACAAACTGCCCAACCCGCACTACAGCCGTAACAAACCTGTACCGTGTTAGTACATGGGGAACAGACCCCTTGACCCTGAGCAAGGACCCCGTTTCTTCTTTCTCCCTGAAGACTCTCTCTCGTCCTTTCCCTTCCTTGTTCACTTTCGTTAAAAACAAAAGGGACCGCTCTTTTATCGCCCTTCGACCTTTCTCTCGACCCTGATCATACCGTGACCCTCCAGTTTTCAACTCGACTGGTCCGATTCCCGGTCGCTTCTCCCTCAACAAAGCCGAACTAAGAAGGGGCAACAGCCATCTCACTTCTCTTCGCGACTCTTTGTACTACCGGGCTCTCGATACCCGATTCCTCTCGCTTACCGACTAAGTCTTTCTCACTTCGTCCCTCTTTTCCGACCGTTGATTGCGCCTGTCTCGATCCATATCGACTTTTACACAGCGGGTCGTAAGGGTCCCACAACAACGCGACCAAACAACACCCGTCGGAGCGGAGAATATTTTCTCTGAGGACGACACTTATTAGCATACTTCCATTCTAGAAGTTCTGAAGGGCAACGCCGGTCGTTTCCTCGTTCTTCAATCTTTCCATCGCAACGACTGTGTCTGCGGTGGTATTTCATTCCCTTCACGCGACTCGATATTCTCCTCCGCTCCTCTCCGCCTTACAGTTCACTATGTGGAACGTTTTGACTGTTTCGACTCTTTTTCTCGCAACCGGCTCGGTTGCTGCGCCCGCCGAATGGCTCGTACGACGAGCCGATACCCTTGTGGGTTGCTACAGCAGCTCCCTAGGCATGTCCAACAAAACTTCCACTGAATTCCAGAGTTCGGGATGGTGTCAAGATAGATGCTTTGGATATGGCGCAGCTGCTTTTGCTTTGACCGGCGGCTCGTACTGTCTGTGTGGTAACGAACTGCCTCCGTCGTCGGACAAGGTCGATTCGAGCAACTGTGATACACCATGTCCTGGTTGGCCGCAGGATAGCTGTATGTATTGTCCCGGAAATTCGCTTGATCAAAATACTGACAGTCTACAGGTGGTGCGGCTGACTACTATTCAGTGTACACGACAGGCTTAGAGAGCGATGTAGGGAGTTATTCAGCCTCGACGACTAGCAGCAGTAGCAGCGGCAGCGGCAGCAGCAGCAACTCGACCGCCTCTGAGACCAGCAACTCAGGTGGGAGTGCAACAACTAACTCCGCCGGACAAACCGTATACGTGACGGATACCAGCAATAACGAAGCCGCCGCTGCCGCGTCAGCCCAGGCTGCGAAGCAACAAGGCGAGCAGCAGAACAAAACTCACAACACCGCGGCCATTGCTGCCGGCGTCGTGGTGGGTGTGGTTGGTGTAGCTGCTCTGGCCGGAGCTGCCTTCTTCTTTTACCGCTCCCGGAAGCAAAAGGCCCGGGGATACCGTGGGGGTCGTGACTCAGGACCGCCGTCCATGTCGGATTCACGGTTCGACGGCCAGTACATGGCACAGCGCCGGCAAAGCAATGGCAGTATCGACGATGATCAAGATTTCTCTCGTCGAATCCTGCAGGTGACCAATCCTGATCGCTAAGCTGCATGACCTCGCAATGTACCATTTCCTTTATCCTTGTCACCTCACATAACCGTCACCTTCCTTCGATCCCGCCCTGGGTTATGAGAGCCTCTTTTCCTCCGTCGTCATATTTTCCTCGGGTTATTTAGCGGAGTTACGATATCCGAAAGGCATATGGCTCGACCCGATTCGGTGTCCATATTTTGTTTTTGTTTTGTTTTTAATCTCTTCTTCTGGCGGCATCTCCAAACACGATCGTTCTTCGAGCCGGGGACCAACACATACCACCTCTATTTGGAGATCGCGCCGGGTGTACTACGTGAAAACATTTAGGATGTACCTGTCCGTGTCAGTCCTGAATTAATGCGTCTCAGCGGGCGCAGAAATTGGGACTGGGTTCTGACCAAAAAGGCGTTTGATTTCGGCTCTATCGATACTTGAGTTTGGATGAACAGACCGTTCTTTTTTCCTTTTCATTTTTTTAACAATTACGATTTTCTCTGAACAGCTTCTTTCCTCAAGCCGCCCTTTGGTTGGGGTTGGTTTAGTCCCAACAACTCAAGCATGAACAAATATTTCTTGTCCTGGACGAATGGGTGACTGTAAGTAGTGAAGATATTGTCAGTGTCTAATGCGAGTATGAATTTGCAAAGTAAATACGCGGTTGAAGTAGGTTCTCTAGTCATCCTATCCTGTTAAAAGGCAATCACACTAGGCCAATATAGTTGCACCCTCTCGAGATATTTCCCACCACTAAGTTGTTTCAAGAAGCCCCAACTGCTAGGTTCCATGTTCCGTTCCCTGGAATGCGGGATCCAACGTCCCGAAGCGCCGTCCCAAGGAAGGAACCAGTCCTCTTATTTCAACATCTACAACTCCACAGCTCTACAGCTATAGCTTGACTCCGAGCATCATACCCACCCCACCGCGTCTCTTAGCTCCCAACAAATACCGCGCCCTGGCAATATTTCTCTTAGCAACGCTCTTCATCTGTCATCATGCCCCGCAAACGCAAAGCATCACTCTCAACCTCTGAGCCCTCAACATCATCACCCAAAGTACCAACCACGACCACAACAGCTACTACAAAAGCAAACCCCTTCAAACCCTACCCCGCCTCAAAAATCTACCGCTTAATTGAACCAGGCCCCATCCTCCTCGTCTCAACCGGCTCCCTACCCCAAAAAACCCACAACCTCATGACTCTAGGCTTCCACATGATGCTCCAACACGACACGCCGGCCTTGATAAACATCTGCCTCGGGCCCTGGGACGCAAGCTTCAACCTCCTCTCCTCAACAGGATCCTGCGTCCTCGCAATCCCCGATATCTCAATCGCAGAATCCGTAGTTGATATCGGGAACTGCTCAGGCGACGAGGTGGATAAGTGGACGAAATTCGGGTTTGAGCCTATACCCGCTGCGAAAGTTGAAGCGCCGCTTGTGGGGGGTGAGGGTGTTATTGCGAATATTGAGTGTGTGGTACATGATCGGGGGATGGTTGATAAGTATAATCTTTGGATTTTGAGGGCTGTTAGGGCTTGGGTGCGTGAGGGGTTTGGAGATGAGGATGAGGATGGGATTGGGGAGAGGATGAAGATGTTTCATCATCGAGGGGATGGGAGTTTTGTTATTGATGGGAAGATTTTGGATATGAGGAATAGAATGGTTAAGTGGAGGGAGTTTCAGGATTGATCATCAGTTCTCTATGGCTTTTGGCGATTGATGCTATACTTGGTAGTTTTAGATTTGGGGATTTGGTGATTTGCCAAGATTCCAAGGTTATAGAATACAACTTTGAAGCCTTTTTTAACCTTAATGACATGATGCTCAGTGATGTCCATATGTTTACGTGACTTATTGATTTTCCAACGATGTAATTGTTGGTGTCGTCTTCCATTGCGGAGATATATTCTGGTGCTAGGCCCATCGACTCACCACCCAACATCAATATTAACGAACATTACTCTCAATACTTCTTTTGTTACAATCTACGGATCCTGAAAAAGGCATTTCTCATCAATTGATAATCTCAGACATCATCCAAGGATGAATTCCGCTGAAGAACAATTCCCATTCAAGACTGCAATGCACCTAACCGCCAAACTACAGCAAGGCCAGCGCCTCAACCACCGGAACAAATCCAGCAAATATCCAACAACTCAGCCCTGCAGAAAATGGCTTGAGCCACCATCGTTCAGTCCAAGCCAACACCCAACTCCAACCATTGAATCCTTTAAAGCCCAAGAACAGCAGAAAACCACCTCAACACCATGACATCAGACAACAGCACCGGCAATCACAATCGCACTCAACCCCGAATCCCGACTCCATGGGCGAGGGGGGTAACAAGCGCCTCTGAGGTCATTATCGAATAATGAGACAATTGCGACAATTGGTCGACAGTGTCCACGAGCGACCCAATCAAGCATTCCACATCATCCGCCCAGGTTCCGCTTCTTTGTTTACTAGTGTGCTAAATCCCAGGCCCGCTCCGGCCCAACCCAACACGACACACAGCAAACTAGCTCATGATGATCGCCACCATATCCAACGGCGGTTAGTCAACGAAATCCGAGCGTCCACTGATATCTCCATTCGGAAGAGATGATCGCAAGAATCGGAATCGGAATCGGGCTTTTACCCACATCCATACCCACAACCCCCTCCTTCCAGATTTGATTTGATTTGGTATGTGTCTAGATCTAACCCACGGGACTAGGGCTTGGGTGGAGTGCGGGAATCGATTTTCCGAATTCAAATGACAGCTAACAGGTTCGTTACCTCAGAAGGCATAGATCTGCTTTCTGTCTTTCTGTTTTCCCATTGTCGGGTTGAATTGCAGGTACCTATGAGATCATCGATCCTTGACCCTGGCCATGGGAGATATCTCAGACGTGAAGGATTGCTCGGAGATTTTTAATTAAGTAATTACCTACTGTAGGTGCGGATTCGATGACAGGTGTCTAAAAACCCCGAAACTTTGAAAGCCCCCGATAAGGAACCCCAGAACGACGACGGAGTATATCCCACAATGGAAACCATCCACCTGGGCAGCCCAAATTCGGAACTTAACTTGGAAACCAAGCAAACCATCAAAATAGCATCCCTGTAGACCGCAACTGAACTTCCTGTCTCGGCTCGTCTAGACCGATCTTCAGCCCAGCCTCAACCCAACAGGAGAACCCGCCCCCCAATCAAGTCCCCCGGAGGTGCAGGTGCAGTGCAGGGATTGAAACTCGCGACACCAACAGCAAGATAACAGCCTCCTGTGGACCCAACCGTAACGTACCTATGCGTTGTCAACTCCATTCTCGCGCCTGCCAGTCGCGGGGATAAAAACTACTGCATCAATCCCCACTTAGATTTCTCCCACCGGAATCAGGTGGGTTGGAGCGAATGAGCGGTGTCCATTCATCCAACAGCGGCTGCGGAGAACGCCTTGTACTTGCTTTCCCGGGAAATGATGTCATTGTGCATTTCGTGCGTGCTAATGGGTTCGTTGTTTTTTCCTATAGGTTAGACGGGACAGTCAAGGTGCTTTTGTGCTGTTGAGGCGGTCTGATGGGCGATTTGATTCGTGGGGGATATGTTGTTGTTGTTGTGCTGGTTTGGGTGATTCGATAGGGTTGAACGTTTAGGCGCCCTGTTCGAATTAGCCCAGGCCGATGCTTTGCATCTTTCAGGTTAGTAGGGTGCGTTGGTCGAGCGCTCGGTTTTTTTTCCTTCTCTGGATGTCTTACTTTATTTCGATGTTGATGTGGGAAACTTGGTTAAGACTGTCAAGGGTGGGTTTGGTTTGGCTGACCGCTACGTCACTTGATAACGGGGAACCTTGCGACTAATCACATTAAAATGGATCCGCTGGAACCGATGTGTGAGCCGAATTAGGTCAATGGAGTAGGTGGGCAATTTAATTATGTTGAGTTTGCGGCCTGGAGATCTGCACTCCACGGGGTTGTTTATGGAGATGTGTGGGGCGTAGTTGATGTGATAGCTATCCATGGACTCGGGTTTGGTAGTGATGTCCAGTAGGATCAAGATATCATGACATGAGGATTTCCAAAAATGAGGAATGAGGAATGGAGTCCGGAGTAGCTACGGAACCGTGGGACGCATGAAGCTTTTCATGCACATGTGAGGCACACTTGTCGATCCACCGCAGTAAGTGGCACCCGCGAAAGAGATTATAGGTTCCAAGGGTCTCTCCATTTGGTGCATTGTTGACAGTTACGACCCTCCAATCCTGAAGGAATCCAAGATATACTCCGTATATACATAGCATCAAGATAGATGTGATCTTCAGCCCCCGACACCATGTGGCAGTGGCAAAAGGTTAATCACTTGAAACACAGGGCTTAATGTTTGTTCGATCTCAACTCCGCCCAAGAATAGCAACCAGCCTCCAATGTGCCCGCATAACAGGGATCCTGAAACACACGATCAACCTGTGGCTGAAAGCAGGGGCGTTCGTTTCGGAGTTTGTTCTTCGCATGGGCGTTGTACATCGGTCTGTTATGACTGGCGAGGAGGCGGGATGGTGGAGAAAGTATGTCATTAGTGCATATGAGATAAAAATACTTTCTGATCAGCATCAAGCCGCATCAAGCCCACGTGTAAGCAGCTGAAACGAAAAGCATCGATTTCTCCCAGATGAGGCTAGTCGAAGGATTGCATTGCTTTGCAGTAGCGTTGTCCCCACAGTCAGATTTTAATGAAATTACAATCCTTTGACGCTTGGACGGATTGGGGTGTTATTAGGGTGAATTAGCATTGCATGTATTATCCTATCATATTCAATTCTAATAAATATTTTTCATTTTTCCTTCTTACTTTTTTCCCCTCTTTAATTAATCCTGATCCTTCGACACATGGTCGACAGGGTTCCCATTCCTTCCTCCCCGTTACTACCACATGGGAAATGAATGAGGAGCAAGGAAGATCAATCCTCCCGCACATCTCTGCCTTTACCAATTGGCCATCGGCTAATCCCTCACATAATTTCCGGAAATGACTACTATCCAGGCACAGTGCAACGTCGGACACTATTGACCTTGGGCTAGATCCTCATCCGCACCTAGCTTTGACCTCTCTTCCCCTTTTCCTCGCATGAGGATTCAAGTTGCCCGATCCGTATGACTTCACGGGTTTAGCCGTTTTCTTCATCATCATGTCTGTGTGTCTATCCCCGAATCCTTCGATGGGGAACGCTCAAGTCCGATAATCTCATTTCGGGCTCAAGGAAATCATTGCCCCTTTCTAACACAGTTTTTCCATTTTCCTCAAAAAGTCAGAGTTCATTCCCACGTGGTGGCGCGTTTTCTGTATCTACTTGGTCCATACTTCTGATTGGCACATCGGCGATGAGGTATTAGTGTTCCTACTCCTCTCGGGGCCGCCTCGGAGTGGATTCCATCCTCCAAAAACGGCAATGGGTATACTGCAGTTACTCCGTATCAGAATAGAATGTAGTTGAGATCCACCAACGTGCCATGTGTTTTTGCCCTTTGATATGTAATCATAGTCAGCAAAAGCCACATGGCGCGATCGTCTCGACACAGATCTCTGAAACGTCCTGTATCCTGCACCTCCTGCATATACCTCTATGTACCTATGAGCTGAAATAAGTACCTACATGTGCTGCACAAGTTGCAAGTGGTGCCACAGTGCACTGAGAATGAGCTTATTGTCGCCACTGTACATGGTTCACTCCACCTATACTCTTGGGTACCTACTTGCCACTTAGACCTATACTGTCTACATCTGCCCGTTGTAGGTACCCACCCATCCACCCATCTAAAATCCTATCTAGTCCGCATCGAGATGTAGCACAAACTCCGCCCTATCCGCAAAGGATAAAGGGTAACCAATGAAATGGATCCACCTAAATCCTGATACCATTGTGACAATGATCTTCGAAGGAGCGACATTGACTTCAGTGGCTTTGTGGCTTCAACCTTCAACTTTCAAGCTTCTACTGCAGAAAGAAAACTTGCCTCTGCCCTGGTCCCAGGATGGGATCTTGCCACCACCATTTGATCTGTGCATGCTCATCTGTGGAGTGCGGGTTTTGCATCGATTCCCCAGAAAGATGGTATCACTCGCAGGGACGAATCCAAAGTAGGGTTTCCGGTGTTTCCTGGTTCCATTTTCTTAGCTCGTCCCGGGAATGTGGTAACTGCTAGGTAAGAAGAGCGGCGCCCGGATGGCGTTGGGGTCACCGATATTTGTCATGATCATGAGGATTCTTGTACATTTCAACGACATCGACTGAAGCGGAATGAATTAATATATTCCATTCCAAATCAAGTCGTGTTGTACCTTTCGCCGCTTCCTTCGTCTTCCTTGAGAAGTGTATATTCAGCCATGTCTATCTACTATCCAGTTCACAGTGTCTAGGTATAAGCCGACGTCATAATCCACGTCCCCTCACTTTATTCCCAGAATCTATATCGGGCAGGCACACCTTTAAGTGGCCACTCACATCCCACAAATCCCGACACAGAAAAAGAAGGGATAAAACAAATCCCGCGACGATCAATGGGTGATTATTGGCTCATCATTGCACTATCGATCTCTTTCTTATTGTTTATCCACCGGGGCAGGTAAACTGCACACGCAAGTTCGCGGGATTTGAAAAATTTCCGTCTGCTCCGTAGCAGCAGCTTAAATCCCGTAGTTCAAACGGGTAGTGGAGCCACACCTTGTCCGGAGAATTATTTCCCTTCTGTGGTACGGTTAGACTGGAGAATCGTACCTTGGTTGCAGGTGCTAATGATAACAGTGGATGGGTGGGGGCGAGACTGAGTTTTGGGGTGGAGGGCAGATGGCTGGACTGAGTGGGGGGAGGGGGGAGGGGGAATAACTTCATGACCGTGTGCAATCAAAACCTAGTGGGGCCGTATTGATTGCCACTATACTCAGATGGGATAATGTAAGGCCTTAGGATAGATTGGCCTGATAACGGGGGGGTTTAGTGTGATTTGGGAAGGTATGAGATGGCTGGAGTGAATAGAACTTGCCAAATTGCCAACCTGCCAACTTTGCTATAATTTCCAATGACATTAACATGGTGATCATAATAAAATTCGCAAAGAAGGATTGCAGGTTGGCTTGGATGGTGGTTTTCCCTGTTTTCATACGGCGCATACAGCGTTAGGCAGGTGACGTGCTGACACATCGCGCGTGTTCGGGATTTCAATAGTTCCACCCGAGACGTTGGAACGGCCTGCACGACCGACTCCAACGCCGACTATCCTCCGAGAACAAAGAAAGTGAGAAAGTGGAGGAAAGCGGAAACGAGGAAGATTTGGAGTTGGGAACAGGGTAGATCTTCCCATAATAGAAAATGAACATTTCTTGTTTTGGGTGAGGTGAAGCATAGACAGGTTGACCCGACCGTCAAGGTCGCGCGGCCCAAGTCCACTGCTTAAAGACTGCGCAAGGACCAGAAGGAGATTTGCCGCGTCGCAGGGTAAAAAGTGTACCAAGAAATGGAATTAAGAAATTAAGAAAAAAAAAAAACTCCATACGAGTCAGGTACCTTGAGGAATTGTTGACGATATTCAGAATGGATCAGGCCACTTTGGCTCACGGGAAGGATCCATGGATCCATCTGAGGTGAGATTGTGGATCAAGCCCTATTTTCATATAAGCAAAGCCTGAGCTCAAGGAGGAATACACCCTGTAGAGTGGTGTAACAGACTTATGTTTCTATATTTACTTTGTTCATTTTAACTTCCCCACCCAAAGGGTCAGTTCCCCGATCGGCCGGGGGTGGGAACAAGCAGAATTTGCTCTCCAGAGCCTCGTAGTGGAGAACTGTTGTTTTCAGTAATTTGCTAGACGGGATAGTTCCGACGTTCGCACTGACTACTGTTTACCGAACCAGTCCAATGCTCTCCGGTAAGATTCCGTGATCATCGCATTATGCCATTATTCCAATACAATGTGATTGATCCCCTTTGTTTTCTTGCTTCAAAGGACCCGAATTCCTGGAACCACCGTTTTCTTGGGAATGCGATTCCAAATCTAAATTCTATTTCTAATTCAAATCAACAAAGTTAGGGGGCGGAGGAAAAGCCGACCGGGGGCAAGATGCTAATGACAAAAATAACCAACTCTTCCAAACCAAATGAGAAAGAGATGAACTGGAATGGGACCAGTGGTGCGGCAGACCTGCACCAAAACGACGCCAGAGCGTCCCGTGTCTGCGATAGCGGGGATCGACCTCCCGCTAAAAAAAGAACCAACACTGAAAGCTCGACGCTGACTCGTGCACTTAACCAACAACACTAATGTCTGCAGAGCTATCATATGGGCTATGATGATGGCGCTGATCCTCATACAGCCCCGTTCTTCAGACCAGACTTGTGAGACATGGGGAATCGAATGGAGTAGCACCCTTGGCGAAGGGCCCTTGATTTTTAGTGTGACTTGTTTTTCTCACTTTGTCATGAAGTGGTCAGGGTTCCACTCATCAAATAAGGGTAAATACTGCGCACATGAAAAGAACCCAAAAAAAACACGTGGGTTATGAATCCTAGGTCCAGACTGCATAGGTGTTAGTGCGAGCCCGGGTTCCATTTGCTGTCATCGCGATCGTCGATCGCGGTACAACTCCATTACTCTACTAGGTAGGATTAGATTAGAACACTCGGAGTACGGAGTATGCACAACTAGGAGGTAGAGATAGAGATGTATTATTTTGGGGGCGATATGTTTCCACCCATCTGTAACAAGTCCTGCACGGGTATATCGTCATGATCCACGAAGGAACTGAAAGGATTCTCACCCTGGTCAGCCACGTGAGGGGAATGATAGAAATCAGTGAGGGGGGAAATTGGCGCGGGTCAACTGTTATTGGACCGAAATGACCAAAGTGGGTTCTGTCGATTATCTTCCTAGATAGGTGTAGACTGCGATTGAATGTGGAGATGTAATTCATCCGAGCGGACAGTGTCTGCCACGCGAGATGGAGAACGGGTTGCATAGGGTACAGAGACGATCAAACACCTCCAATCTATACTTGGAAATTTCCGATGCCCACTCGAACGGACTAGCTTCCTGATACTTAATTTTTGCACGGAGTAATTTGGACTTGGTCATAGCTGATAGTTATCATATCAGTTAGCTCACTAAGTAAAATCCTGATTACTATTTAGGGACTATTCAAGCTAGTGGAGCATGCGACTTGGCTACCCGCAAATATACTTCACGCTGACATCCTATCAGGCTGATTTGTCCATCACAGTCAGATCCATGCAGAGTTGAAGCAAAATAGAAACCCCGTAAAAAAATAGACATGAAACAGAAATGGCCCCTGCATGGAGGGATCCAGCTCGAGCATTTTCCTCGCGTGGCAGGTCAGCCTGTGCAGAACGAAGGATTCATTCCAGAATGTCTGCAGAGATCACTCATGTGTTTCAAGAATGTTCCTAAATTAAATCACCTGCATGTTCGCCACGGTTTCACCCCCTTGTATCGTGCCACGAGGTCACTAGGTACATGCACGCTGTTGCTGTTGCCAGGGAAGCTTTTCCCCAGGCTTTCTGCCACGCGGCATGAGAGATGTGCTATGACTAAAAGGGTGGGTGGTATGCAGGCATATGCAACTGGGCGCCGTAAAGTACCTAATCAAGAACCCGATTGGTATTTGGTATATAGGAATGTGGACTATAGGGATTACATATACTGCAGGGCGCAGACATAAGGCTGGGTTGCTGGGTCTCGTATTCAAATTCAAATTGCAACGGTAGAATTAATTGTCCGGTTCATTTTATGAAGTCATGAAAAAGATGCAGTAGATATCCAAATATAGATACCAATTTTAAAAATCGGTTACACTAGGACATGTTGATCGAAGTTCTTGTTGAACCCCAGTGACGTTTTAATCGAGGGCCGATCGTGGGTTGGGGGGCTTGGGGCCGAAGATGGTGGGGGGGGGCTTGGGAGCTTGCCTCAGTGGTGTTCATTCACCTCATGGAGTAAAGGATCAGCATGCTGAAACAAGCTACCGCAAGTGAACTGTAGCAAGGCTAAGCCTAGCGTGGCAGGGCTCACTCTCCCTTAAGGCGGACCACGGCGGACCCACTAGGCTGACCGGCAACTTTGGTTCTGGTCAGACTCCACCTCGGAAAATCCGAGTAAAGAGCGTGCCCATTGTCAAGATTGTGATTGAGACTGTGATTGC
This sequence comes from Penicillium sp. 91 TS-2023, assembly GCA_030710325.1. NCBI lineage: Eukaryota > Fungi > Ascomycota > Eurotiomycetes > Eurotiales > Aspergillaceae > Penicillium > Penicillium sp. 91 TS-2023. Next base: position 3,767,079 of record JARWGP010000021.1, on the reverse strand, counting down.
GATTATGATGATTATAATATTGATTCTTTGAAGTTGAAAGAAACTGGTCGCACCGAGGGTAAGAGATGAAAGAATTGCAGTGAGGCTCTCTTGGGGACAAGGCACCCTGTTGCTCGGAGTCCGTGCGCTCAGCCAATGACAAACGAGTTTAACTCTACCTGAATAGGCAACGGGTGCGATCCTTCGAGGTTCCCAAAATGGATGTCTCCACCGAGTGGAACCAACCCGTTGGATGAGCTTGGACTGGAATGCCAATATTCAACCTGGAATACATAACTATACTGTAGAAAAGATGCATAGAGAGAAAAAAAAAACTAGAGAGATTCCACTATGAGGAAAGGAAGAGAATGAAAAACCACCCACAATATGATCCAATTTATTCTGCATGTAATATTAATAAAAACAAATTTACTCTAGATACCCGGCATGTCGGTAGCGAGCGAGCAAGTACTTGTTGGGCTTTCCTCCACTCACAACGCTATCTCGAACCAACAACTGATGGCCAGAACGCCGTTTTGGCGCCAACCGCATTAGCCATTCCTTCCTCTAGTCCTATTTTGGTCCGTGGACAGATCAGCGCTTGTAATAAATGCAAATTCCCTCAGCCGCACCCCCTGACAACGTGGTGTAATTTTAGGATTGCTTGATCCTCCCGCGATCCACGCCCGTGCTTGGTTCCCTTTGATCTTAAGGTTATGGCCCCAGAATAGTAATTATGGGTATTTTCTTTTTTCCTTTTTTTATTATTCTGTTTTAATTCATTAAATCATTAAATCATTTTCGAATTAATCATTTTCCATTTTCCATTTTCTTTTTTATTTAATTATTTTATGATTTAATTCTACTGATTAATTTAGGAAAGCCTAATAATCCGCCGGTAGATCGCTGTACACAGGAACAGACTTGCTCGTCTATATCAGGCCTCGTTCCTCCGCTCTTCTTCATCATCTCAGACCCGAACATTCCAACTCTACAACCTTCTACAATTACATCACCTCCATTCATCTATATAGCTTTCCACCCCTCCTCCATTCTACCCATTTTACTTCCATCCACGAGATGGCCAGAGGTTCCTCCACTGAACGCAAGACTTCCACTACACTGTCTTCCAACATTGTCTCTGTCCTCAACTCCCCCGCCACTTCCACTTCACCATCCCCAGAACCCTCGCCCAATATGGTTGGCCGCAAGAACACTATGAGCCGCAGCCCACAGGCCGACATCTCCATGCCTGTCACCTACACTCCCACCACCCACCGCATCAGCAAAGCTAAGAAGGGCAAGCGGGTGCACGCCTGCGAGTTCCCCGGTTGCAACAAGGTATGCGCTTTTTCTCCCAACTTCATTGCGCACAAAGCTGACTCGACTTTCCATAGGTCTTCACTCGCGCCGAGCACCGCAGACGCCATGAATTGAACCACAACCCCGAAGCTTCCTACCGCTGCACACAATTGGGCTGCAAGAAGGCCTTCCACCGTCCCGATTTGCTTGCGCGCCACATGGAGCGACAGTAAGTTTTGGCGATCTCGCGCAACACAATCCCCGAGCTTCGGGCTAACAGATAAATAGTGAACTTGAGTCGCAACCCGAACAGTCTCAATGGGCTTCCCGAACTCAAACTCCCATGACCAGTGAATCGACCTCAATCCCGCGCTGCATTTCTATGGACAACGGTGCCCTCATGGCAGGCACTTCCCAGCCTAACTCTATGTCTATCGGCTCTTTGGTGGCTCCCGGAGTGCACCCAGATCTCGCAAATGACTGTTCTCTGGTGTGGAGTGGCATGGATTTGCCTCTACAGCACCCTCGCCCCTCTACCAACCTTTTCCACAACCAGCTCCCCGAACCCGCCGATGACAGCCCATTTTACTCTTCGCCCGCCGAGACCTGCCCCTCTCCTCTCTCAGACACCAACTTCTCTCTCCCCACCCACAGCAGCTCCATCTCTTCAGGCTCCATCTCATTAATCGATGCCTACCCCAAGAGCATGATGAAGACCGACTTGACTGCTTCTCCCATGCAAATGCACTCTCCCCTGCGCTGGGACGGGTCAGATATGGTCCCCACTTCACACATGGTGCCCATCTCCCTCGAGGACAGCCTGATTCAGCCGCCCGTTCAGTGCCACTACCCTTCTCCCTCCTACCCATCTCCCTCCTACCCATCTCCATCCTACCCCTCTCCTTCATGGTCCAGCCCAGACTGTCTACCCTACGATGACCAGGTTCAGTCCCTGGCGCACTTCCAGCCCCTCGGCTGGAAGCAGTGGGCCATGTAGAGCTCGCCCTCAACGGATCTTGCAATTGAGCATTCCACCTTTACCAGAATGCATGACTTTATGACGACACTCAACCTACCTGAGGGCTGGCCCTCACTCCCCTTCTCATTGGGCGTGGGCGGAGATACCCGCACCTAAACACCTCAAACCCGGGATTGGATGCGCAAAACCAAAAAAAAAAAAAAAAAAAAAGGCGCGCAATCTAGTCCCCTCTCTCAACCCTCTCCACCTTGACTGGGTCTCGCGAGCGCCGTGGCGCTCTCCGTCGAATACCAGCTCCATTCGTGGGGCGGAGAATCCCGGTCTTGAGCGCAAAAGGCGCGACCGCGGAGCGAGACTTCCAGTGGAGCAAGCTCCACTTGAGTCCAAAGCTCCAACGAAAGCTTCCTCATTTAAGAATTTTTTTTCTGTCTTCTTTTCTTTGTTTGACTGCACCTTAGAAGGGAAAGTTATTTGGGCTATAGATTTTGGTTGCTGTTTTTATGGTTTTTCTTTGTTCTTTCTTTTGTTGGATGACCTTGATGATTTCCGACGCGTCTCTTTCTGTTGGCTGTATACCCCGAACTGGATCTCTGAGCTACGACTCTCGCTTGTACATAAATGACATACGCATATACACTGATTTGCACTGCGCACATGATTTGAATATCCCGTAGCTCTACAGTAGCCCCGCCCCACATGATACGTCTAAAGCTCCACGCTCTCCTTACCACGGCTCGCTTGATCGTCATGACCCGTGGTCGGCTAAAACCTAGAGATTCCAAATCGCGGAGGATCTCGGTCCAAGACCCAACGTTTTGTTACCCACATTCATCTCACCTACGTCGTCTACTGGGAGGTCGGCTGTAAAAAGGAAAAATTGGAGCGCGCAAATGGTTCCCACGCGCACACGCGCAATCCAACCAGGAAACCAAGTCACTGACTTCAACTCAATCCCAGTTCTAACAAAGAAATGTAAAAAGGTAATTCGGGTTCTAGGTCACTCGTTCCGGTCCATATCATCCGCACTCGACCGGAATTCAGGAGTTCGTGTGCCCGCACTCGAGCACTAGAACTATTCTACTAAAGGGGGGAAATCGGTCGATCCCGTGTCCGTCGCGAAATACCCGACTTCCCCGATATAATGATTTTAATTATTTTGACTTTCATCCCTGCGCACCAATTACTTCACCTTTTGCTCTTTCCGTTTTCGAACATCTGCTAACTATTGCATACAGATACCTCATACCCCAGTCCAGTCCAATCAAGTCCTTCCCCATACAGCTGAAAGATAAGATAATTGCGGTAAGGCGCCCCGCATACTGGACACTTTCACGATCTCACCAATCACCGCCCACCACCAGCTGGACTAGCCAGTACTTTTGTTCATTTGGAGCCCTGTGGGGTGACAACGTCGGTCGGCCGACTTGAAACCATGGACGTGAGTTGTCGATCCACTACGGAGCACCCGACGTCCCTTTGTCTTGTGGCCTGGGTGGGACCCTTAATGCCTGGAGGTCATAATTCTTCCGTGGCAAATCAAATGCGCGCAACGCGGTTTTTTGATATACTGGATGCAATCTGGATACCCCGTTCGGTAATCTGTTCGAACCATCCCTGCTAGCAATAACGTCATTTCTCAATATTGTGGGATGTGTTTTGTACTAGCAGGGATGTTCGTGAGTCACTGCCTCTTTGCACATGGTGGTTACAACTGTGGAGAGGTCGAAGAGAGTAGGTAATGGATTGCTAATAACTTATACTTTTGATGGTCGGCAGGACCGGTAGTCCGGTGTTTCCACGCAAAATAGTAAGATCGGTTCGCATAAAATTCAAATCCTGAATCCTGGACATTAATTAATCAAGTTAAGCACACCGGGCCCGTGTCGCCCAGTCTCGGGTGTGGGAAAATGTGATTGGTCAAGCGACAAGGGTCGGTCCGCGTGCTGGATCAGGCTCATTTAACCTGGAGGTGCCGTGTCGATCAGGGGGTATCACGATGCTCTTCGGGCTGGATACTCATTCCAGTAACGACAGACGAAATTTCACTGTGCATGCAAGTCCTGATTTGCAGCATCGGAGACAATTCCCACTTTGGTAGCGTGGTAGCGACGTGGGGTTGTTATTGGTGGAGCCGTATATCACAGACTTCGGATGGAGCAAATTGGTTTAGTTTATTAAAAAAAAAAAAAAAGGCAAGACCAAAAAGACAAATCCAGACGCTAATGACGAACGTGGGGGAGCTAAACAAGATCTGCATTCAAAATCGGTCTGGATGTCTTGGCTAAACTGCTAAACGTCTGTTGCCTCCCGGGGCGTGTGGCAGCCTAAGTGCCTTTCGGAGTTTTCGTTTTTCATTTAATTATGGTCAATGAAAGTGAGTTCCAATTAAGGAGGTCTATGCAAGGATCATCATGGTCAGCCTCAGCTTATCGCTAACGGGTCTTCATTCCTTCCAATGAGGACGTTACAGTTATGCAGCTAGTTGCCTAGGGCTCCTTCGAGGAAATCTGGGAGACCTCTAACACCGGTTTGTCTCCCCTTACACAACATGTGGTCCACATGGACCAACGGCTGAATCATGTGTAACCAACCTCAGATTGTGTGTTACAAGGAATCTTGTTAATTCTAGAACTCAACTTGCGCTCGAGTAGTGAGTGCCTCATGACCAAGGCTTCCACACTGGTGAATTGCAGTGCTTACCTAATCATCCACCGAATCTACTCAAGGATCATAAAGGATGACTGACCCTACATAGTCGACCTTATCTGAGTGATGGTTTGCATAGAATACGACTTCTCTCAACTCTTGGCAGGCTGGCATTGATTTAGAGATTTTTCAGATAGAAGTCTACACATGAATCGCGCATTCTAAAAGTTCATGAGCTGCGTGGTCTGCCAATGAGTAGTCAAGGAGCACAGTATCGCTCATAGCTTATCATCTGGGCTAGGTGTAGCTCAAGGTCTATTTGTAGGACTAAAATTCAAGAAATAACGAGTGATTGGCCAAGGTAATGGAGCAATGTAATGGAGCAGTACGCCCGTAAATGCGTCAAACAAGGGCTTATTGCGGTGGAAAAAGTAAGCCATAGACCTAGAGTGACTGGGCGCCCGGATACAATGAGATCCACGCTGACTAGAAAAGAGCTTATAGTTGTTGATTGCGTTCATGGCACTAACAAGTGGCCCACTTCCACCTACCCCGCGGGGGGTAAAAAAAACCATCTATTGCTCAATTCGTATGAACATTCATTGCATAAACATGAAAGAAGCATGGGTTCCAATATAGAAAACTTGACGCTGCGTTGAAATGCTTATCTGGTTATCAACGGGTGCGCTTATCGAAACAAGGAATGGGGCCAGGTACAAGAATGAGGGGAATCATGTCATCATCCGAATAACCTCACCTGCTTCTCTCCTCCCATGACTATCACCCTTCTCCCTTAGTCACCTCTGAAAAATCTTCAGTCATCGCCCCGAAGACGGAGCATCAAATCACCCAGTCCCACAATCATCCCACTCGGAACAGCACAGCCGCTGGATCCATCAGAACCAAGCTTGACAAACCCACTATAAAAGCCCCCAAACCCACACAAGATCTTTCATCTTATCTGATGTGCTGATTCATCCTCCTCTGATGGCACCAGCAGCATGGTGGTGTTCGTCGACTTGGACCAAGATGCCTTCACCGAGTATTCTGGATCAGCGGGCAGACCATTCTCGTCCAAGCTGACAGTCGCGCCTATCGCGACCGCAGCAGCTTCGGCTGATTTCCTTCCTTCCCCCACCTCCTCGGACGAAGATCGCGATCGTGCTCGCGACGCAGATATCCCCTCGACTTCGACTACTGTTGAGGATCCGGTGAATCCTAACCGAAATGCCTTCTCTGCCGCTTTGAGCTGTTACCCGTACGTGGAGATCTAGCGATAACTCTATCGCGCCCCAAATACATTTGGTTGCTAATTGTGTAGTATTGTTAAGGAAATCGCTCGCGCTATCGATTTAAATACCCTTTACGATTTATCGCGCACATGCCGCCAGTTCCATGTTAACTTGGCGCCCTTCCGGCACCAGCTGGTACGGGAAACCCTTCGCTGCGAGAACGAGTATATCGAGACGGTCGCGGAGATGCTGGATGCTGGTACCGCCATTCCTAGCAGCGTCAAGTCGGTCCTGCAATTACTGAGCCAGGGTAGCTCGGAGTCAGGTCGCATGACGCGCGGGAAAGTGGGCAAGTGTGCACGCGACATGGTGGGTGAATGTCGGCGTTGCAGTAAGATTGTTTGCAGGGTATGTGATGGCTTCCAGATAACCCATATCGACCGATCAGTATGGCTAATAAGTACTGGCTGGATATAGAATTGCACTATCAAACCGCCATCACAACTCGCCATGAAGGGTCGTATCCGTCGGCTTTGTCGCACGTGTAATACGGCTCCGCTCTCTCACCATCTACAAGGGGTGACAGACTTATCACTAGATCTCGATACTGTCGGGAAAGCAATAAAAGCAGAAACGATATCCCAAAATATCTGCCACTGCAACGACGCAGTCTGGCTTTGCGTTCAATGCGGCCAAACCCTCCGCAGCAACGACACAACCTACCGCCGCGTATGGGCCTGGCGCACGAGGTACAGCACATACCTCGGCGGAGGCCTAGGAACAGGAATAGGCGAAGGATCTCAAGGCGTGAAATGCGGGCGCGGTGAAGCCTGTCTTGCCGGACAGGAGATCGAGCTCGAAGTTGACTGTGAAGCGGATGAAAGTTCGAGTGATACCAGTAGCACAGGCTACCATAGTCCAACGAGTCATCCGTCTGCATCGTCACATTATCACCAAGAACTGGTGTCTGCGGATAGTCATGACGACGAGGAACCGGGGTACTTCCGGCAGGAGGTTATCGGGTTAGGGGGTGTTGTGAAGCATAAGGCTAAGAAGAGGGTTATGGTCGGCGCTTGTGTGGTTGAATATGAGGATGAGAGGGAGACGGGGAGGTATCTTCTTAAGGAGGAGAGTGGATCGTGTCGGGCTTGGTGTGGGTGGTGTTCGAGGGTGATTCCGGCGCAGGATGAACTTGGAACTAAATGATTGGATATTGATTGGGATGGGATGGAATTACTCTACTTCACTTTGCATCAACGGCGATTTGCATGCCCTATGACTATAATGATGGTATACACCTTATGCCTGCTGTGCAGAAGGCCTGATCAAAATGATATAGCCAAACTTGGCAGGCTTCCAAGCTCCAATCCACCTTACTGAGTCGATTCTAACTTACACCAAAAATTGTTACAGGGAGCATTAAACCAAGATATCAATGCAAGATCTTGTATAAAATCAATCATCTCACATGTGTCATCATTTCTGAAATCTCACAGATGCAGACCAGTCTTGTAAAACAGAAACAAGTACTCCTAAAATGCCAATGCATCGCTCCTCCATGCAGCAACCGTGAATCATACACAGGGGAAAAAACCCCCTAACCATCATCATCATCACACATGTATCAAAAAGACAAGTTTGAAATACAAAATCAAAGCTAATGAGCAGTAATAGTCCTGAGAAGCCCCTTGAGCCTAGACTCCTTGGGCGGCGAGGGTTCCCGACGGTGTCGACGACGTCGACCATCTTCGCCCTCGCGAGCCTCACGGTAGCGGCGTTCTCTTTCGGGCCTCTCTCTCTCCTTCTCTTTCTCGCGCTCCCGCTCTTTTTCGCGGGGCTTAGTGGATTCGGGTTCTTCGCGAGAGCGGCGACGAGGCTTCCTCTCCTTCTCCTTCTCCTTCTCCCTTTCTCTCTCCTTTTCTTTCTCGGGTCGAGGAGCTTCTTCTTCATGGCGGGATGTCGAGCCACTGGAGCGGCCGCCGGATTTCCGCTCCTCGTTTGGTGAACGCTCGTGACTGCCATTGCTTCCGTGGCTCTGGGCTGTCGAGGCCCGACGTGGCCGATCAGAGGGTGGAGCCGAGGACTTGGACGAGTTGACGCGCACAAGAGGTCTGGTGGTGTCCGATTGTCCTTTGCTCATGTATTGGAGGAAGTGACGGGGCTTAGGCGGAGAAGATGAGGACTGCTTCGAGGACGGAGGTGCCTTGGAAGATGGAGGCGGCTTAGAAGATCGGCTTGGCTCCTTGGAGGATAGAGTACGCTTCGGCTTGGCCTCGATGATCGGCGGATCCTGCTCCTTCGGCCCTTTCGAGGAAGAGCGCTCAGGGCGTCTGGACTTTTCCGAAGTGATGCCACTCTTCTCCTTGTCGTCTTCCACGGCTGCCTTAGCTAGCTTTGCTCGTGCTTCAGCACGTTTCTTCTCCTCGTGTTGTCGCTTGGCTTCTTCCAAAGCTTTGGCCCATCGATTGGTGAAAACACTACGCTCGCTCTTCTGGCGTTGAAGAAGCTGACCTTTGTTTCCATCGGAGGATGTCTTGGAGTAGCGTCGCTCGCGCTCTCCTGGTGAACGCTTCTTTCGGCGGCGGGTACCATCTTTGCTTCCCGGTGCTTCTACAATTTCTTCAATCTCGCGGGATGCTTCGATTGGCTCTTCTGGTGCAAGATCTACTGGTGGTGCTCTCTCCGGTACCAGTGGCTCTGCGGGAGCTGGGATCTCTTCTGGGGCAGGCTCCTCTGGGGCGATTTCCGTTGGTAGCTCCTCCGCTGGTGCTGCTTCGAATGGTGGTTCTTCAGCAGGCACAGGATCGGCGGCAGGAGGCTCTTCCGCTGGAGGCGCTGGCTCGGGCACTGGTACTTCCACCGGAGGAGCTGGTTCTTCAGGGGCTGCCTCGACAGGGGGCTCCTCTGCAGGAGGTTCTGGCTCAGGTGCTGGCTCTTCAGCCGGGGGAGCATCAACTGGAGGTTCTTCCACAGGAAGCTCCTTGGCTGATTCTGCTTCAGGGGCTATTTCTTCCTGAACTGATTCCGCCGGGGACTCCTCGGCAGGTGCTGGTTCAGTGGCAGGAGGCTCTTCCACTGGAGGAGCTGGCTCTTCAGGGGCTGCCTCGACCGGCGGCTCTTCGGTAGGAGGGACTGCTTCAGACACTGGCTCTTCAGCGGCGGGCTCAGCTTCTACAACAGGTTCTTCCACAACGGGCTCTTCCACAGGAGGCTCTTCGGCTGGAGCTGCTGGCTCTTCATGGGCAGCTTCCACAGGTGCCTCTTCAACAGGCGCTGCCTCCGCTGGGGGATCTTCAGCAGGAGGGGCTTCCTCGGGAGCTGTCTCAACTACTGGTTCTTCTGCTGGTGCTGGCTCAGCTGGTGCCTCCACTATAGGCTCCTCAGCAGCCGGGTCTTTAGCCACTGGTGCTGGTTCCTCGGCAGCTGGTTCAGCAGGAGCTTCAATAGGTGCTTCAGGTGCTGGCTCTTCAGCAGCCGGTGGAGCAGGTGGTTCTTCCACAACGGCGGGCTCCTCAACAGCTGGCTCTTCAACAGCCGGTTCGACTGGCGCAAGCTCTTCTGGTGTAGCCTCCTCTGTGGGCTCTTCTTTAGGAGATTCCTCTGGTGCAGCCTCAGCAGGCTCTTCAGCAGGAGGATCAGCAGCGACAGGCTCTTCAACGGCAGGAGACTCTTCGACAGGGAGAGGGGCACTGGTGACAGGCTCCTCTGAAACAGGCTCCTCCTTTGTAGCCTCTAGAGGACTTTCCTCAGCTGGCTTCTCATCCTGAGCTTCCCCTGCTGGAGTTTCTTCGACAGGCTCAACTTCTGGAGTAGGAGCTGGATCCGCTGCACTTTCCTCGGGCGTCTGCTCAACAACAGGCTCCTCAACCACTTCCTCGACAGGAGCACGGGCTGGCTCTTCAGTAGAATCTGGATCCGCTGCCGGTTCTTCGGTGGTTTCTGGGGTCGGTGACTCTACGACAGCTTCCACAGGAGTTTCATCGGTAGAGAGAGCCTTCTCTTCTTCGCTAGCTACTTCTGGGGTGGACTCTGATTCCGCTTCAGGTGCAGCAGGCTCGGCAACAGACTCTTCGGCCGGGGGGACTTCTGGCTCAGCAGATTCTACCACAGGTTCCTCGGCTGCAGGGGTGCTCTCGGGCTCCTCAGGGGCAGGCTCTGCTGGAGGCTTCTCCTCTACTGGTTCAGCAGGAGCGTCTTCAGGCTTAGCTTCCGATTCGCTTGTTGCTTCTGGCTCAGGGGTTGGTTCGGGAGCTGCCTCGGCGGGCTCTTCAGGTGAGGTGATCTCCGTTGCCGGTGCCTCTGTTGGGGCGGGAGCCGGCTGTTCGGGTTCCTCTACGGCTTCAGGTGGAGGTGAAGGCGTAGGTGCAGGCTCAGCTTTGCTGTTCTTCTTCTTCTTTTTGGCAGCCTTCCTCTGCTTTGCTGTCATCTTCGATTCGTCAACAACCGGTTCTGGCTCCGGCTCTGGCTCGACGGGTGCTGGCGGTTCAGGTTCACTTGCTGCATGTGGTTCCTCTGCCGGGGCTTTCTCTGCCGGGGCCTCCTCTGCAGATGGTTCTTCTGCCTTAGCCTCTTCTGCAGATGGTTCCTCTGCCGGGACTTCCTCTGCAGGCGGTTCCTCTGCCTTGGCCTCTTCTGCCGGGACTTCCTCTGCAGGTGGTTCCTCTGCCTTGGCCTCTTCTGTCGGGGCCTCCTCTGCCGGGGCCTCCTCTGCCGGGGCCTCCTCTGCCGGGGCCTCCTCTGCCGGAGCAGGGGCTGGCTGTTCGGGTTCCACTACGGCTTCAGGTGGAGGTGAAGGCGTAGGTGCAGGCTCAGCTTTGCCGTTCTTCTTCTTCTTTTTGGCGGCCTTCTTCTGCTTTGCTGTCATCTTCGATGTGTCAACAACCGGTTCTGGCTCTGGCTCTGGCTCGACGGGTGCTGGCGGTTCAGGTTCACTTGCTGCAGGTGGTTCCTCCGGCTGAGGTTCGGTTTCTACAGGAGGATCTGAGGCATCTTTCTCTGGTTCAGCTTCGCCCTCTGGCTTGGCCTCATCTGCTGCCTCAACCGCAGGTGCTTCGTCTGGCGGGGCTGCATCTTCAGATTTCTCGGCAGCAGGCTCCTCGGTAGTCGGTGGAGCTACTTCACTGCCTTCGGCTGGAGCATCACCTTGAGCTTCTTCAGCTTTGGCGGCATCAGCCTCTTCAGCTGCTAGTCTTGCGGCCTCCTTCTCGGCCTCTTTCTCGGCCTCTACCCCGTTCTCACCCTCTTCAGGGTCACAGTCTGGAAAAGCATCGTCTGTCAAGTAGGTTAGTAAAGAAGTGTCAACAGGATGTTCTATCATATTTAATACTTACCATTGTTTCCACTGTCATCGGGCTTTGCGGCGCTATCATCTGCTGCTGGGACAGCCTCTTCGTCCTTCGGTTCGGGTTCTGAACTCTCCGCAGGAGGCTTTTGAGGGGCTTCATCTGAGACACCCTCCCCTTCTGCGTTCGGCGGAGGCTCATCGCCAGCAGGCGCATCTGTGCCTTCTTCCTTGACGTCTGCGTCGGCTGCGCCATCGGAAGTGTCGGCTGGTTCAGCGGGTGTTGTTGCTTCTGTTGATCCTGTCCCTTAAGTGAGTAACTCTTCTGATGGAGATATTATATAATCTCTAGTCAGTATAGATCATACTTACCAGCAGATTCTGGAGATTCTGAGTCTTCGGCCGGTGCGCTCGGTTCCTCTACTGCAGGCTCGGCAAGGGCGTCTTCCTTTGGTTCGGTGGTGTTGGGGTCTTCTTTGTTGTCCTGGTCATTTGCCCCCGTCAGACGATCGGTCGATTCATTGATGTGATAACTTGCGAATTGGGATTTTTCATAATCGTATGTTTGATATTTAAGCTGTACCGATTGGTACTGGAATTGAGTGAGGTCTGCATACTTGTAACCCGAAGGCATCTTCCGGAGTTAGGGCCGGGGACTCGCCAGTAGCCTCGATGGAATCTTGATTATCGTTGGTGTCGGGGTTTGGTGTTGCAGTGCCGGCGGGAGGGCGAGCGTTATTCTTATTCTTCTTGTTCTTTTTCTTGACCATATCCTCGGATTAATGACGTATCATAAAACAGGGCGGACAAGTGGCGTGAGAAAATAATTGGACAATTCTATATGTCACGATACAATCGGGCTCGATGCAAGGGTACTTTGGAGGAGTAAGAAAATGAGTAAGAAGATGAAGTTAAAAAAGTCGAAACACTTGGGCCAGGTACTCCTGTATTAGAAGACCGAACAGGTAAGAAGCCTATGCTTGTTCCTCTGGCGACAAAAACAATTGCAATTGGACAACTATGGTGAGGCAGCGTATAAGGGTTCGCCCGGCCCCCGTGGTGGATGGCAACAATGACTAGCTGCAGTCGTAGTCATTGGGCCCTTGAACGTCATTAACGAACTGCCCGATGGCCAGGAATGCAATTGGGCCACGTCGCATCCGGTCTCCATAATGTGGTGACCAGGGTGGACTTAGTGAAGGGCCTTGATTAGGGCCGGGTGAGAGCAGCAGTCTCCACTTGCAGGAGCTGCAGCAATCGGTGGAATCGGGATTGAGAGGGAAACACAAAAGCCCAGTTAGGCAAGGCAATGCAGCAAGCATGGAGAACACAGTTTTTGGCGAAGTGGGGTTAAGTGGCACCAGTTAAATTTTCCATTGCTATTTTCCTAACTTTGTGATGACTTTTTTGTTGCCATCTGTACTGGGTACAAATCCGGGCGTGGGGTTGGGAAAAAAATGGACCCGAATTGAGTGTGGGTCACAAACAAATCGAGTGGTAAGAAGCCACACCGAAAAAAAAAAAAGGCACCTGCAGTGTACTCAGGGGGAAAGCACTCTAAGGCCCGAGTAAAGAACGAAAAAGTGATGCAGTCGAAAGATCCATTTCTGCCCAACCTCCCCGGTAACGGCGGCAAATAGGATGCAGGCCTGGCGGTGGGGAGACGAAAGAGACGAGGATCACGACCGAGAGGACCCGGCACTGGAGACACTGACACTCCTTAGGCAATTATTTGGCCCATTGACTCACTCAAAAGGGCGGGATTGAAGCGAATGGAGTCGAGTCGTAGTCATCATGGCTCCACTCTCCGACACCGACACTTCACCAGGTCGATCATCTCTCCCGAAAGGAACCCGCCCTTGGAGTTGTGACCTGTGAGTTGCTTCATGGAATGCTGAATTCAGCAAGGGCGCTCACAGTTGGAATGGAGATTGGATCATCCTACACCATGCATCAATCGTGCAGGAGAAGCAAGAGGGAAGTCGTGGAACAAAGGAATTGGTCGGGGTCAGGTGACGCATGCCGTGTGATCGCTCACGTTTTCGATTCGTTTATCGCATTATCTGATCAATAGCTCCTCTATACTCTTTGCTCTTTGACTTTGGGCCCAGTAGACGAACAATAATTGCCGTATCTCGTTAGTTGACCCGAACTAAGCGGAATGCATCGCCACCTAAACCGTGTTCTGGCCACGGCGCGGCCCGATGGTGTTCCAAGCCCGTACAACCAATCTTCTGAAACCTCGTTCCAAATTTGGGTCAACTGACTAGCTGCATCGGTCCGAGCATCCATGCTACACGGATTGACCATACTCTCGCCAATGACTCGCAGTAGTATTCTGAGCTTCGCTTTGAGATGTAAGCGATCATTTGAGATCCATCTAAAAGAACAAGTCTATTCAAAATAAGATGGATCTCAGGCCATGTCTTTGAACTGCAGGTTATAGTACATACTGCCTGACCACGTCAAGACGATGTAACAAGTCAATGGCGATCTTGTACAGTTGTTAAAGGTAGATCGCAACCCAACGCTATCGATTCTGAATTGATCCATCGGAATCACTTTCAATAGTAGAGCGAAGTACATGACAGTCTTTTGGAGTATCCTCTCGGGCAGTAAACGACAACAATTTTGCTTCAGAGTAAAACTTTACTACCAATTTAGTCCACGCCTTGTCGTTGCTTTGAAAGGGTCCAGATGTAAAGACGTCAGTGATAACAATCTCGTCCAGATTACCGAGAATGTTCCATTGCAGTCTTCTATTAAAGGAATTGCATTGCAGATCCATCCAGCCATGCCACTTTTCTTCCATCTATTTAGTTTCAACGCCCGAGTTCTCCGTCTCACAAAATTTCACCTCAATTTACTTGTACAGTAGTCTGCTCTTCTCAACCAATAGCCATGCTAGCGCGTGCAACTACTGCAGATGACGAATCATTCGGCTCGAAGTCATGCATGGCCCCGAATCTCCGCTGCAACCACCAGAGTTCCCCGCTCGACTCCTGATCTGCAGGTTGAGGGGTTTGTTTGTTGGTACTGGCCTGGTTTTGGCCTTATTGGCTGCCTTGATGTGATATGACTATACTGGTGCGCAAATATAGGTGTAACTTATAGTTCCATTGTAGATTGAGAGTGATGCTGCAGCTATCTTTCAAATATGGATGTTATACCCGATAGCCACTCGAGTATCCGGGGAAGAAACAAAAAAGTTGCGAGGTCTATATTTGTCCAGGTGGGACAACGGGCGACATTGCAATACGTAGAGGTAGTATAGACAGGGCCCCTATTGAAGTTTCTGGCAGGCTCACAATTTCCCGATAACGCCCTCGCGGACCAAATCCCGTCGGTACCATCTCGCAAACAATAGTAGTTTGAAAACCATAAAGTTTGGCAATTAGCTTTACCTGTTGAAGTTGTTTGGAAATTCCCGGCCTTAGACTTCTTTGCTAGATCTTCTATAGGTATTGCGACGTCATGCGAGTCCATTGGTGGCTAAATGATTTCACTAGATAGCGCGTATCTAGGGGCTGATGTCCCAAGAATCTAAATGTCATCAAACAACGCCGCGTTTGATATGCTCTCAATGAAACTCATTGCAAATTTTTGGATATTGAAAAGTAAACACATGGTATAAAATCACAAAAATCCGCTCCACCCCGGAACCGCAGACCTCGATATCATACAATTCATCACACCAACCTAGACACACCCATCTCACTCATCATAGTCCTTCAACTCCTTAAGCACATGCGAAATCTCTGAAAGCTCATTCCCGGACGCACACCGATCCAACCCCTCAAGCGCATTAGTCGTCATGGTTCCCACGCGCAACAATTTCTGCCTCTTCTCATCATCGCCAATCTTAGATACAAACCCCCTCCACGCCTCTTCATTGAAGCCTCCCTCTTTCTTTATTATGCCCATCTTATAGCCCACACACCCAGCATAGCAGTGCAATTCAGGTGTCACCTTCTGGGTTTCTTCGAATTTCTTGGCCGCGACTTCTCCTATATTTTCCTCGTTTAAGCAATCTGCTCGGGCTTCGGAGAATTTTTTCACGACTTCGTTTTTTAATTCGGGGCTGTCATCAAGGGTTTGATCGTTCGCTCGCATGGGTTGCGTAGGTATGCTCATCTTTGATATTGTTAGAAAATATTGGATTTTTCTTATGGTGAAGGACATACTGAAGCTCCGAAGAGGGTGAAGACCAAAGGGAGTACGAATATGCGAGTCCACATGATGTTCGTAGCTTTTCGGTGGGTTGAATGTAAGGCTTGAAAGAAATTGGGCTCGGGATCTTTGCAGCTGATTTCACCCTTGTTTGAAGGAGGTGAGTGAGTTTTATACTCATGAATCCCTTTATATTGGTATTCAACATGGCAAGACTGAATGACTGCAGAGTATGTACAGGGCTGACTATATGATGTCACCTTTCCCCAGAACCTTGCAGATCATATTTGATTAACCCTATTGCTACCTTCCAAGTTTTGCTAGATCTTCATAGGCTACCTTGACCCCCTTGAGCGCTACATTCTCAACCATATCCCCACACATTCCCGAGAATGTTCCAATGACCAATTTTGAAACGCTCAGATGAATGATGATTCATTGAATTGAGGAAAGCATGAAGGAGGATGAAGGAGCTATCATTAGGAGCCAGCCTTCAAGGGGCTTAAGATGTAAACTCTGTGACCACTGTACGGTAGGCCACCTTTCAATTACTATGCACGGCGGCTAAGCTACAGAAGGACCTATGTCGGCTTTCCTTCATGTGGAAAGCAGACGACCATAATCTAGGAAGCGATGTGCTAGAATTATCACTCTTTGGATATGGGTTGAAAGCTCGCTGTCAAATAATATACACTGAGCTATTAGTGTAGTTATTTTCTTCACGATGATAATCATTGACGCGTATTCAGATTAATCAAGTCTATATGATGTTGAACTAACCATACGTACTTCCTAGGTACTTGACGACGTTATTTACTCGCAGTTCTAGGAAGTTTAACCGTAAGGTGGGCATCATTCACGGATCAAGTAGGACATAAGGTATCATCCCGCGATAGCGGGCAATAGCAAAAAAGAACGACGTGCTCAGAACCAAAAAGAAACGCTGACATGATACAATAATCCATGACTGTCAAATTAACAGCTTCTCAAAAAAAGCAAGCAAGCAAATGTGTACCCAGGACGCCTTTTGTAGAATGCAAATTGCTTCTGGGCGTAAGGTCACTTCATGCGCTCGTCCATTTTCAGTCTCCAACGAGGGCCATATGTCTTCATGCAAAGAATAACAAAGGCGCTGACAAAGCCAATACCTCCGAGGATGGTAAAAAGCCAGCCATTTCCTATGACGCTGATGAGAGGGGCTGTGATAAGGGAGCCCACGCAAGAGAAAATATTCCGTACGAAGTTGTTCAGGGCTACACCAATGGAGGATTTCTTGGGCATGAACTCGGTGAGCATGGTAGTTACCATGCTGAAAATTAGCATAGAGCCGATTCCAAAGAAGAAGTTGGCAATCATCTATGATTGATAATTAGGGATCATCGAACGAGGGGATGAAATGGAACGATCAACATACCGGTGCGGGCCAGAAAATTCCTTTTTCCACAGTCCAGCCATACCAGATCAGAGCGGCGGGGTATAGAAAAGCGCCGAGCCAAGCGTTCTCGCGCATGCGATCCTCTGGGTGAAACACCAATCTTCCCTTTTCGTCGTATCGGTTTGCCTTTTTCGCTTCTCGATGCATTATTCTATCCATCCATCGTCCGCCAAAAATACTGGCAATAAAGTAGCCTAGCGAGTTTGGAATATAGAGGCAGCCGATAATAACGGTCTCGAAGTTGTATGGTGATTTACCAAAGGTGTCTTGAATGCTGACGTTCAGAACGTATAGAGATCCGAAGGCAATGCTGCCATAGTATACACTCAGGAGCACGGGAATATATCGCAGGTAGAAGACGATTTTTAAAGGATCGATAAAGTTTGTCTTCAAAAACTTTAGCCACCTAGCCGTCGACTTGGCCACCTGTTGAGTTGATACGCGACTGAGTGGGCGGCTGATGGGGGTATCATTGTTCTCTTCGACAGAGGGCAGTATAGGCTTTTGCAACATCAGTGTTTCTGGCAGAACAAAGAGGATAAATATCAGTATGAGACCACCAAGAACGGCGGAAAACCATAGTGTGCTGCGCCAACCCCAACGTTGAGCCAAAAGACCGCCAATGATGGGTGCCAGCAAGGGTCCACACAAAGGCCCCAAGTAGAAAATGCTCATTGCATGGCCTCGTTCATGAACCTCCCACATGTCTGCAATGGTCCCCGCACCGACGGCTTGAACTGAAGCGGAGGCACCGCCCATCAGCATTCGCATGACGATCAGCATGGCGATTGTGTCGGATATGGCAGAAAGAATATTGAAAATCACGAAAAGAAGGAATGAGGTCAGATATATGGTTCTCCGTCCGAGCCGCTCACTGAATGATGACCACCACAGAGGACAGATCGACATGGCCAGCATGTACAAGGAAATGGAAAGGTTGGTCAAGGTGGGTGTTGTGTTCAAATCCTTCGATACCTGGGCGAGCGAAGCTGGACAGGGAATCTGGTCAGTATCAGACAAGACAGGGCTCAATTCACAAGGCTTACGAAAGAAAATTGAGCTTCCCAGTGGTGCTAATACTCCGGCTGTTGCCACAATAAAAGTAATGAACCATTTCATTTTACGAGAATATGTCTTCGGGTCTTCGACCTCCGCAATAAGAGTCAGTTGGCCAAACAGCCCTCTTCGTTTCAATCGTGGCACCACGATGGGTGGTCCAAGTTCCGTGGATTGGCGCGCCAAAGGTCGCGGTGCTTCGGGATCATCATTCTTTTCGGGGTACTCGTCATTGATATGAGAAATATGAGACCGAACGTGAGCCAGTGAGTCCGAGTCGCGAATCTCTGATTCAATTTCATGATTGTCAGCGAGTATTTGTTCATTGCTTCCAGCGCTGCTGGCTGGTAAGCCTGATTGAATGGTCAAAATCTCCGCCTTGTCGCCCATTTTCGGGAGGGAGAAGGGTATTGATTGATTTGTTGCAGATCAAAGGAGCCCTGACGGGTTCCTTTAAAGGTCTACCCAAGTGAGTGTGGGATCGTCAAGGCTGACAGCCTCGTGGTGTGTATGAAACAATTGTAACAATCCCCTGAAGATCGATAAGGACTTGACGGTATGAAACACCGCAGCCTGAGATCATCAGTGGTCCAAGGTTGCAGTGCTTTATCTGGCCAAATCTGGCGAATGAACTGGGTCCGATGCGACTGGAAGAATACCCAAACAAGTAGCGATAACGAGCATTACAATGGATGCCAAGAAAATAGAATCTGATGGGATCGTCAAAGGACCGGAACCCCGAGAATCTCAAGAGCCGATCCATTGCACCAACTGGATCCCCAAAATAGGCAGGCGTGGATCCTTTGGGCAACTATAGGACTAGAAAGCAGGAACGGATCTGGGCAGTGCTCGGGGTGGTCTCAGTCTGAAAGTGATCGTCAACGATCACTACTTGATTGATATCTGATTGTGGAAACGTGTAGATAAATTTTTTGGGAGAAGAGTGTATAGGGGGGTCGAGGGAATCAAGATCTTCACAAGGTCCACTGTCAGCTCAAAGTGGCCTCTACAGCAATTTGCAGCACCGGGAAAGTCGATAATTGACGGTGTCCGCTTGCGACCGGAGTATAACATCTTGCTCTTATCACAAGCGGATTAAATTCCGATCGATTGTTCATGAGGGGGTTGCATCAGAGGATCTGGGACAGGACCCTGATTTCCCTTGCGGGCCTGTGATAGCCAGTCATCGTCAAGTACGGTTTCCCGGCAAAGCGAAAACGCGGGTAAATGCCATGAGGAGAAAGAAGCTATGCATTTCAAGTTCAGATAAATCTCAACCTGGTAGTAGATGAAACTCGAACGTCTCGATAAACTTGCCTTGGCTTTTATAGTCCAGGGATTGCGTGATTGGGGAAACCCACTGCATTGTTGACAGTGTGTCACGTCTTGGCGCTCCGGACCCGGCATATCGCGTGGCAATTAGTACATCCTCCTCCACATCAATCAATATCAATGTCTGGGGTTCAAGTCCGAATCCCTGGTTGTAAATTAGCAGAAATGTCCAAGATTTCACGTTAAAAGAACGCAAACCTTCTATTGCAGATTGGCTTGGTTGCTCATCTGCAAGGAGGTGATTAATAAGCCCACTGGAAACCAAGCTATGAAATGGGATGAAAATGACGGTGAACTGAACATCCACTCTCTCAATCCTTTCTATGTTCTTGAATTAAAATCATCAGAGGGAGCACTTACCAAGTATCAATTAACGTGACAACCTCGGAGATATCGTCCTGTCGGTATATATCTCATCAATCTTCCTTTTGCTCCGTCATAACCCCGCACCACTTCAAAACATCTCCAACAATGACTGCCCCTGCCGCCTTCAAGCCTGAGGATGTCCAGGCCCACTTGGCCAACTACAAAGACGACAAATATGTCGACGGGTGGGCTTCACTATGGGAAAAGAATGACGTCAAGCTGCCCTGGGATGCAGGATTCCCGAACCCAGCGCTGGAGGACACACTGGTCAAACAACGGGCCACCATTGGCGGGCCTATGGCCGAGGATGCACAAGGCCAGTCGTACAGACGCAAAGTCCTAGTTCCTGGCTGTGGCCGAGGTGTCGATGTGCTTCTTCTGGCCAGTTTTGGGTTTGATGCCTATGGCCTGGAGTACAGCCCAGGTGCTATTGAGGCGTGCAAGAAGGAGGAGGCCGAGAACAACAGCTGGTACCGTGTTCGAGACCAGACGATTGGCCGAGGCAAGGTCACATTTGTGCAGGGTGACTTCTTCGATGATGCGTGGTTACAATCCATTGGCGTGCCACTTAATGGATTTGACATTGTCTATGACTACACAGTAAGTTAATGTTTATTTTTACTTTTTTATTATCGGACGCAGCTATCCATGGATCTGTTTCCCTCGTCACGCGATGCTGCTTACCTTGACTCGTTGCTGATCATTCAAATTCTGACTGTATCTAGTTCTTTTGTGCCTTGAGTCCGGCACTTCGCCCCAAGTGGGCGCTCCGCCACACTCAGCTTCTGGCTCCGTCTCCAAAGGGTAACTTGATCTGTCTCGAGTTTCCTCGCCACAAGAATCCTCTTGCTGCTGGACCCCCATTCCCCGTGTCCTCGGAGGCGTACATGGAACACTTGAGCCACCCCGGTGAAGAGATTCCCTACGATACCAAGGGCCTGGTCAAGCAGGATCCGCTGCGGGCGCCGAGCAAATCTGGTCTTGAGCGCGTGGCCTACTGGCAGCCCGAGCGGACCCACGAAAGGGGACAGGGTGAAAATGGAGTGATCCATGATAGAGTTTCTATCTGGCGCCGACGTGACTAGATATACCCTTTGATATATGCCACGAAGGGAGGTTTAAAAAAAAAAGAACGGAATACAGATCTCCGTGATCGATCGATCGGTCTGGAAGTATTGAACCGGTCTGGGAGTATTGAATATCTTATTTTTTGGCTGTTGCACACCCAAAGTAGTTGTGTAACCGAAAGTTCTTTTAAGACTGCTCCTTCGTAAGAGCATTATAGTGCTCACCGAGCCCGTAAGAGTGGCGATAGTACGCCAGCCAGATAACGCGCTTGAGCTTTTCCTCCTCGTCAAAGCTATCCATATCGCCAGATTCAATCTTCTCCATTCGTCCATCACTTTGAACAATATTAATCTCCAGCCCATATGCCCGAGCAATGGCTTGCAATTCCAATTGACCACCCCACTCAGCGGTGAGCTTAATCTTTCGTGTGTATACATCCAATGGCTCCTCCATGAACGCCTCGAAGTCATCCTTGTTTTGCGTAATGAAATCCGCCGTCACAGCTCGAACTGCACGGTACCCGTCATGCTGTGGCGATGCAACAGTGTCAATGCGTGATTGTGTCGTCGGTTCGAGAACAATTCGGCTTGGGTCCGGCCGCAAGCCAAGTCCGGAATCATCCAGCTGTTTGGCAATAGATGAATAGAGGCAGTGTCCGTCGGGGTTGACTTCGATCTCCTTCAGTCCAAGCTTCTTGAACACCGCATCCATCACATCTTTCTCGTTGCCTCTGTAGTCTGTTTGGTTGGCGGCCTCCTCGGCGGCTGCTTCGGCTACCGCAGCTTGCTCAGCTGCCCGACGGGCCAAGCGGGCCTTTTGGCGGTTAGGCTTTTTGGTGTGGGTTGTGAGTTCGGGGGTAGGAGTTGATTCTGGCTCTGGCTCTGCATTTTTGGGAGTCTGGTCTTCGTTGGATTCGGGATTGGCCGATGTTTCGTCCTCCAGACTGAGATCCTCCATGCCGTCCACCGGTTCGGATGAAGTGCCATTTAGTTGGGAAACTTCCCCTTGTTGTTTCTCAGTCAGCTCTCGCTGCATGCGTTCGCAATCATCATTGATGCCTTTGCGGGTCTTCTTCGTCGCGGACTTTTTCTTCTGAGTGATGCGCCCTTGCAGGTCTTTTTGCTCTTTGCGGTGCTTTGCCTGAAGTTCGTCCATGGTGGGTAGGAGAAAAGAGCCGGTCTATTCAACAAGAGAACACACAAAAAAAAAGCAATCAACGCTGGAGTATATGCAGTTTCTTGACAACAATGAAGGATGAGTCGCCCCGCGAAACCCTGACTTTGCTGCCCTAACTTGTATCCCGATTTGGATTGGCATGAATAATCATCGGATTGTCGGGGAAACTATTTTGCCGATGAGCCTCGGCTCGCCCGCATGGGTCTCGGCCCGGGGGTATTACTGTATGTAGTGCAACGGGGTAGCTGGGGAAGTCATAAAGTGACGAGACTACGCTGACAGGGCCCCAAGGAACTGTTCATATTCGCAATCATGGATTCACAGAGTCTATTTAACGTCAAGGTCGGTGAGTCTGACCACTATAAGTATAGCCTCTGCTGACTCTTCTCCAGGGCAAAGTGGTGCTGGTCACCGGCGGAGCCAAAGGTATCGGTCGCATGATCTCGGAGGGATATGTTACCAATGGTGCCACCGTCTATATTTCCTCGCGCGATGCAAAGGCCTGTGAGCAGGCTGTGAGTGAGCTAAATGCTCTCGGCAAGGGCAAGGCGCACGCCATCCCCGCCGATTTCTACAAGTATGAGGATGTGAAGAAGCTTGCAGAGGAGCTGGGCAAGCGCGAAAGCAGTGAGTGACTGTGTTTGTGTCCGATACAAGAACCAATTGCTAATCCGAGTGATCGCAGAACTCCATGTCCTGGTCAACAACTCCGGCTCCAACTGGGGCGCCCCCTACGACGAGTATCCTACCGCTGCCTTCACCCGTGTCCTTACCCTCAACCTACACCGCGTCTTCGATCTCACCCAGCTCGTGACCCCACTGTTAGAGAAAGCCTCCGCGGAGAATGACCCGGCTCGCATCATCAACATTGGTAGCGTGGATGGTCTCCGTGTCCCTTCGCTCGAGACCTTTGCCTACAGTTCCAGTAAGGCCGGTCTGCACCACCTGAGCCGGGTACTGGCAAATCACCTGGGCAAGCGAAACATCACGTAAGGATTTCCTCTGATAGCCTCTATTGTGGGCCCTATGCTAATTTTCATCTTTATGTAGCTCCAACACTATTGCCTGTGGCCCCTTCGAGAGTAAGATGATGGCTGAGACGCTCAAGACTTTCGGTGAATCTATCAAGTCTGGGATCCCACTGGGTCGGATCGGAACTCCCCAGGATGTGGCTGGCGCTTGCTTGTTCTTGAGTAGCCGGGCGGGTGCGTATGTGAATGGTGCAACCATCCCTGTAGACGGGGGTAGTGTTATCGCTGCCAAGATTTAAGGTGCTCGCTAAACGCGCCAGGTGATCAAATATATGTCTTGGCTTTGTCTGTAGATAATCCAATAGGAAGCTTCCACATTGTATACACTCATTTCCCTTTTTTAACATTCCGGGGTCCAGATGCCCCCGCGGGGGGTCTTGGGCCGAATAGCAGGTTTCCATCTGACATTCCGGTGGATGGCTGACCGAAGCATAATTGTTGGGTATCATTGCTTTTTGATGACCGTTTTCAGTATATGGATCCAATTGAATAAACAAGAAAAACAAAGCATCTATCAGAAACATTTCAGAAACATTTCAATACAGTCAATGGCTCAATATGGCTATCCGGTTTTGCTGTTATCATTAGCTTATCGGAGGCAACTCACTGTGGAGCGGCGACATCATCGCTTCCCATGCCGTCATTCTAGTAGATCATCCGGCCATCCCACCTTCACACAACATATATGAAATTTCAAACGGCTCTTTTAACCCCATACAACTGTGCCGTACACCGCGCCCAATTGAAACTGAGACTGTCTCATTCCGTGAACCAGGTTGCCCCTGTCTCGCTCGTTAACCTTCCAAAATTTACAGTTGCTTCCAATCGCCTTCTCTACATAAATCGGGGCAGTTGGCAGTGTCTGCACAAGACCACCGTCTGTTTTGTTTTGTTTTTCTCTTTCTAGGATTCTTACCCCGGAAAAGAGAGAGAAAGTGAATAGTCGGTGTGGAAACACACTTCCGTCTTGAGTTACCACACGAGTCTAGATCGTCTCTCCGCTTCCACCCCTCCTGCGCGACCAGACCATGAGCTCGTCAAACGGCCGCTCCGAACGCCCCGAACGGGCTGGCTCCATCGATCCCCTCTCTCATCCAGACATCTACTATGGAAATGAAGATTCACAGGCTAGGATTCGCCGCGGGCGCGCTTTTTCGGCGGTAAGCAGCCACTTTGTTGGGGTGAGGTAGGTCCGGGCACCTGACTGACATTTATTTCTACATACAGAGCTTGAAGGATTATAGCCGCGAGGATATCCATGAGTTCCTTGGGACTTTGCCCTCGAGACGAGGAAGTCATGGTAAGCTATTCAGCAACAAAGTTTTACGGACAACAAGTAACACCGACGCTCAGATGAGTCAAGCCACAAACCCCGCAAGTTCTTCATCAACGTGGACGAAACCCTCGACGCCTTGTTGAAGCAGGAAGATACCGATCAGAATATGCAGATCACGATTGAGGATCTTGGACCAAAGGTAGGCCCAGTGATTCATACCTAGTTCTGCTAGTTGCTAACTCTAGTAGACACTATCGATCGGAACGGCGGCTTCGTCGGGATACAATCGTGTTGATATTCGCGGCACTTATATGCTCTCCAATCTTCTTCAGGAACTTACCATCGCGAAAGACTACGGTCGCAAGCATATTGAGCTCGATGAGGTTCGCCTCAGCGAGAATCCAGTAGCTCGGCTTTCGCGGCTGATCAAGAACTCATTCTGGAACGCACTGACTAGACGTATTGATGGCTCGAACATTGAAGTGGCCGGAAAAGATCCTAAGGATTGGACGTCCGACCCACGACCTCGCATTTACATCCCGCCAGGTGCCCCGGCACAGTTTGAATACTATTCCAACATTGCCGAAAAACACCCGGAATTACGTTTAGACGTGGTGATGCTTGACGCTAACATCACTCCGGACTATGTCATGAAGCTCAGTGAGAAGCCAGGCTTGCTGGCACTTGCAATGCAAACCAAGATCGACGAAGCCACTGGGAAAGAGGATCTGGAAGGAGTTCCTTTCGTGGTGCCTGGAGGTCGATTCAACGAACTGTACGGATGGGATAGCTATATGGAGTCTCTTGGTCTCCTTGTGAGTGACAGAGTTGATCTTGCCAAGGGCATGGTCGTCAACTTTTGTTTCGAAATCAAGCATTACGGAAAGATTCTCAATGCCAACCGATCCTATTACCTGACTCGCTCGCAGCCTCCGTTCCTGACTGACATGGCACTCCGTGTCTATGAGCGGATCAAGCAAGAGCCAGATGCAAAGGAGTTCCTTCGGAATGCAGTCCTCGCTGCGATCAAGGAATATCACAGTGTGTGGGCATGTGAGCCACGCTTGGACCCAGTTTCTGGCCTGTCGAGATACCGACCCCAAGGATGGGGCGTCCCGCCGGAGACGGAGCCTACTCATTTCACCCACATCCTGATGCCATATGCGGATAAGCATGGCATGACCTTTGAGCAATTCGTCAAAGCGTACAACTCGCGTGAGGTGAACGAGCCAGAGTTAGATGAGTATTTCTTGCATGACCGAGCGGTACGTGAGTCTGGTCACGATACCAGCTACCGTTTGGAGCGCGTGTGCGCGAATCTCGCTACCGTCGACCTCAACTCTCTACTTTACAAGTACGAGGTGGATATCGCCAGGATTATCCGAATCCACTTCAAAGATAAGCTGGTCATCCCGACGGAATTCAGAACTCCCCCTGACCCAGGATATCGAGTTTGAATCCTCGGCTTCCTGGGACCGACGTGCCCGCAAGCGCAAGCAGCGAATGGATCAGTTCTGCTGGAATGCAGAGAAGGGAATGTTCTTTGATTACGATACTGTAAAGAAGGAACAAAACGACTATGAAACCGCAACAACCTTCTGGGCCATGTGGGCTGGTCTTGCGACGCCAGCTCAGGCAGCCGATATGGTGGCCAAGGCTCTGCCTCGGCTTGAGGCTTTCGGTGGCCTGGTATCTGGTACAGAGGAATCTCGCGGTCCCGTTGGCTTGGAGCGACCTAACCGACAGTGGGATTACCCCTACGGCTGGGCGCCACAGCAGATGCTCGCCTGGACTGCATTCCTGCGCTACGGATACCAGGAAGAAGCAGAGAGGCTTGCTTATAAGTGGCTGTACATGATCACTAAAGCATTCGTTGATTTCAATGGTGTTGTTGTGGAGAAGTATGATGTGACTCGGCCCATTGATCCACACCGCGTCGATGCCGAGTACGGCAACCAGGGCACCGATTTCAAGGGCGCGCCACGTGAAGGGTAAGTTTCGGACCGATAATCGGGTTTAATTATCTCCCATGCTAACATCCATCATATAGCTTCGGTTGGGTCAATGCCAGTTACGTGTATGGACTGGAGATCCTCAATGCGCACCAGCGCCGCTCGCTGGGAACTATCACACCCTACGATACGTACAAGAAAGCGGTTGACGCACAAAATGCGTACTAATCAATTTGTGCATTGAAGCTAGAGTCTTGATGGTGAATGTCTTTAACACTTCATTGGAGGTTTGGTAAATCAACCCAAAAAGCAACGGCGTACAACTAGACATGAACTGGGGGACAAGGATGTTGGGTCACTCGGTTGAGAATCTGTTTGTCTCCATTGGAACGAAAAAGAAGAACAACAAGTGCTACCAAAATTGGCACTTGTAACATGCAGAATGAATGAGATATGTACAGGCGCCAGGTTGTTGTATTGATTGATGCTGCGTTGATTTATTGGCATCCTGGAGAGGGAGCTCGGCTCCACAACAGCGTGATTTTCGAAAAGCAATAAAAACATTATTCATTTTCTCGTTCCATCGAATTTATTGATCCTAGCTGCCTTGTTATATCAGACCCCGCAATTTGTACGAATCTTGGAAGTATATCCCCGCAGACACGGCACTCGCGAAAATAACTCGGGCTCCGCTCGGGAACCCCCCGGCGAACGTCCGAAACACCAGGAATCCCGAACCGGATTGGAGACGCCATCGAGGGCCCGAATACAGCTAAGGATGCAGTTACTTCCTTAAGGAGAGAATTTGCGGGTGGAGTCTGGGCATTCCCCTGGGTTTCCCGAGGTTGTTCTCGTGGAGACCGTTTGAACATACGCACTAGCTGTAAATACAAAGCACGCTGCGCTTTGAATTTAGTTATCTCTTCCTTGATAGATACTTCGCTGGCTTGACGTGTTGCAATTAATCTTTACGTAGGTTTTATACTCTGATAGAAGTACGAAAGCGGGCAACATAGCGCAGATAGAACGCGCATTTGATACATTTCCATATCTAGCTGTCTCCGATACAGGAGCCTTGGCGATCTTAGTAGATTACCTGCTGACCCTAGACAGGGGTTTCTATATGGTGGGACATACAACGAGGTACAGTCAGCGTCGATGAGCCGAGGTTCAACGAAGGCGGTTAGACTGAGTCATTTTAATGATCGCCCCGCGCAAGATCTTTATTGGAGGAAGTTATAGGGTAAAATGACCACCATTGCCAGCTGCTCCGGTATAAATTCGTGGTGTTTTAAAGTGCGTTTCAGGGATTCGAGGTAGATCTTGGTACATGAACACATATTTGCCTCAGATGGATATTCGTTTTCCCCGGGGAGAACGTATACACCTGAATCCGGGGGTAATCAGTAATGGATCTAGATGTTGACCGGAACTGCGTGATGTAATCTTAAATGCGCTTTTAAATTGTCAGGCTATTGTTACCGTGCCATCGGAAAGACTGGTGCTTGAAGATTCGGGTTCTTCATAAGTTGTCTAGGCCAAGATGGCGGGTGGAGATACGCTGAATACCGGGGCAGGACGGAACTGTATTGATGACTCATACACGCTTAGACTTTTTAATATTTGAACAACTTCACATTTGAGCGGCTATAGGAGTAAAATGGTGGGGAAAACTGAGAGAAACCGATTACGGAGATATAGCCAGATCTATCAGATGATTAATATTACTATAGAAATGTCAGATGAAGTCTACTTTCGAGGTTCAACTGTCATGGCTAAATGCACGTGAAAATACCATGTATTGTAATGCATTCCGACGCACATGTCCGACGACGTCATTGCTTCATTGTCGTTCCGATCTATTCGCGTCCTTCAACGGAGCCACAGACGTCGTTTTAGAAGATCAAAAAAAAGATCATTGAATCTGTACACCCTCATAGATGAGATACCGATAAAAATTGAGTAGCTATAGAAAGATAAAAAGTGCGCGAAGAGCGATGCTATCGTGTCAAGCGCCAAAAAAACGCCGAGCCAAATCGTCCATTAGACCGAGGATCACCAGTGTCTGGATCCTCTCTCCCGAACCGCACCCGCCCACTCCGCCTTTCGGCGCACCGCCTGTGAACATTGGTTGATGGCGATTCTTGGTCAGTACCGTACTGAGCCTAGGCATCCTGGGGTTGGTCTGGTCCCGGTCAGCCGAGCGTTTACCGACAAGATTGTGACGCATTCGCAAAGTAAATAAGTACCCTGGTTTCCCTGCTGGCTTGTGATTGCAATTTTTTTTTATTATTATCAGCAAAGTTTCTCTTCTCTTTCTTTGCGACTCTCCTCTCCTCTCTACCTTTATTTCTTTGTGACAATTTGCATTGTCCATACTCTTGTCCTAACATTCGAGGACTAGCTGTGCTACCCTTCCTACCTCGGTTGCATACAAACAGATTTGTGTTTTTTCTGCACACTTTGTCTCCGTATCTTTAAACAAAAGCCATCATGGGTCTACACGAAGACGAAGATAGACAGTACGCGGCGGAGGTTCAGGCTGTCCAGAACTGGTGGAAGGATGACCGGTGGCGCTTCACCAAGCGGCCCTTTACTGCTGAGCAGATTGTGGCAAAGCGCGGAAACCTGAAGATCGAATACCCATCCAATGTGCAGGCTAAGAAGCTTTGGAGCACACTCGAAAATAACTGGAAGGTATGCTTAGGCGTGTCCAAAAATCTTGGTATACTAGCTAACGTGTGAATCGTGGAATAGAACAAGCAGGCTAGCTTCACCTACGGCTGTCTGGAGCCGACTATGATCACCCAGATGTGCAAGTTCCTTGATACTATCTATGTCTCGGGCTGGCAAAGTTCCTCAACAGCCTCGTCGACCGATGAGCCTTCCCCCGATCTTGCAGATTACCCTATGGTATGTTTTGTTCATGCTGAGATCTATGGAGCAACATTTACTGATGCGCATGTCTTTACAGGATACTGTTCCCCGCAAAGTCAACCAATTGTTCATGGCACAGCTCTTCCACGACCGGAAACAGCGCGAGGAGCGCCTCACTACCCCCAAGGATCAGCGATCTAATGTTGCAAATGTGGACTACCTCCGTCCTATCATCGCCGATGCCGACACTGGTCACGGCGGTCTGACTGCCGTCATGAAGTTGACAAAGCTGTTTGTTGAGCGCGGTGCCGCTGGTATTCACATTGAGGACCAGGCTCCTGGTACCAAGAAGTGCGGCCACATGGCCGGTAAGGTCTTGGTTCCTATTAACGAGCACATCAACCGTCTTGTCGCTATCCGTGCCCAGGCCGATATCATGGGCTCCGATCTCTTGGCTATTGCCCGTACCGACTCCGAGGCCGCAACCCTCATCACCTCCACCATTGACCATCGTGACCACGGCTTCATTGTCGGCGCCACAAACCCCAAAATTCAGCCCTTGAACGACCTGATGGTCGCTGCCGAGCAGGCCGGCAAGAACGGAGCCGCTCTCCAGGCCATCGAGGACCAATGGACCGCACAGGCCGGTCTCAAGCTCTTCAACGACGCCGTTATCGACACCATCAAGGCCAGCTCCGCCGGCAACAAGCAGGGTCTCATCGAGCAGTACCTCAAGGCTGCCAAGGGCAAGAGCAACACCGAAGCCCGCGCCATCGCCAAGGACATTACCGGCGTCGACATTTACTTCAACTGGGAAGCACCACGCACCCGAGAGGGCTACTACCGCTACCAGGGCGGCACCCAGTGCGCCGTCAACCGCGCCATCGCCTATGCGCCCTTCGCCGATTTGATCTGGATGGAGAGCAAGCTGCCGGACTACAAGCAGGCTAAGGAGTTCGCCGACGGTGTTCACGCTGTTTGGCCCGAGCAGAAGCTCGCATACAATCTTTCCCCCTCGTTCAACTGGAAGAAGGCCATGCCCCGTGATGAGCAGGAGACCTACATCAAGCGTCTCGGCGAGCTCGGCTACGCTTGGCAGTTCATTACCCTCGCTGGTCTGCACACGACTGCGCTCATCTCGCACCAGTTTTCCAAGGCGTATGCGAAGAATGGCATGCGCGCTTATGGCGAGCTGGTTCAGGAGCCTGAGATGGAGGAGGGCGTTGATGTTGTTACCCACCAGAAGTGGAGTGGTGCCAACTACGTGGATAACTTGCTCAAGATGGTTTCTGGTGGTGTAAGTAGCACGGCGGCTATGGGCAAGGGTGTCACCGAGGATCAGTTCAAGAACTAGAGGCTTCCTGGACTTGTATAGTTGTTGGACTTTTTAAGCCCTGGGACATTTGGCGTTTATGTTTGATTTTTCCTTTATATCCTGGACTTGATTCCCGTTGCCACGCCTTGTACGCGGCCGTCTGTCTTTGGCATTTTGTCAAAATCAATGCATTAGTAATATCTGAAGCTTCAATGAGACTATAGTGGATCCTGACTATTGAATGTTGAACACGTATTTGCCCCTAAATGTGTAAAATCCCCGAGCGTACTCCGTAAGCTATTCCCGAAAGTGATGAATATCCGGTGGCCAGGGGTTAACTCGTACTGGAGCGGGGCACATGTGGCGTGAAGCCGCGGCTAGACCACATTGTGGAGATGGTGACGGGGGGTACTTAATTTTAAACTCTTTCAAAGCTCTTAACCACAAAAAAAGGCATTAACAGGGGGGTAATGTGTCAGTGGTGGTGGGTTGTTCAAGCTTAAATTGTATTGTTTATATATCTAATCGCATTTAAGCATCAGATTTTCAAAGAATAGATGAGAAATCGGAATAAAAGCAGTAAAACCTTGGTCACTAAAACAGCAAAAGGGGCCCGAGATCGACAGTCGGTGCAGAAACGCCCCGAGTGCATGTGCATGCGGAGTAGGCCGCTGACCGCCCTTAAATACGAGAGAACACCCTTGGAACTAACCATAAATCCTTCTGACGTAAGGACTTTTCTTTCGTGTTTCACCCTCTACAAATCTGCAATTTATTCACCATGGGTGTAACACTCCCCGAGTTACAGTTCACACCGGTCGAGGAAATCCCCTCGCGGGTCTCCACTGCCCGCAAGGCCTTCCTTGAGCACCGAACCAAAGATGTCGAGTTCCGCCTTTTGCAGCTGCGCAAGCTCTATTGGGCGTGAGTTTTGCTCTATGCGACTGGCCAGTGAAAATAAACTGACCATTTCATTTAGTATCAAGGACCACGAGGAAGAGATCGCTGAGGCTTTACGGCTGGACTTGAACAAGCCGCGCTTCGAGACCGAGCTTGCGGAGACCGGATGGTTGCTCAATGATATTATCTTCGCCTGTCGCAACCTGCACAAATGGATGAAGGATGAGAAGGCCCAGGATATCGAATTGACTTACAAGTTCATGAACCCCAAGATCCGGAAGGACCCCCTGGGCGTTGTTTTGGTGATCGGGTAAGAAGCGCCACCCCGAACATGCACGCGCGCAATGCAAGCTAATATCCTTTGCTCTCTGTAGACCCTTCAACTTCCCCTTCCAATTGTGTCTCGGCCCTGTTATTGGTGCCATTGCTGCCGGTAACACCGTCATCCTGAAGCCTAGCGAGAACGCGTCCCACAGCGCTGCCATGCTCCAGAAACTCTTTGAGGCTAGCCTCGACCCCGCATGCTACTCTGTCGTCCAGGGTGCCATCCCCGAAACACAGGCACTGTTGGCCGAGCGGTGGGATAAGATTTTCTTCACTGGTAGTACCAATGTTGGTCGTATCGTCGCCAAGGCCGCCGCGCCCAACTTGACCCCCGTTGTGCTCGAGCTGGGCGGTATGAACCCTGCTTTCATTACTAAGTCTGCCGACCCGAGATTAGTGGCCCGCCGTATGCTCTGGGGTAAGCTCCTGAACGCTGGTCAGGTCTGTACCTCCCAGAACTACCTGCTTGTGGACAAGGCCCTCGTGTCGCAAGTCGTGGAGGAATTCAAGAAGGCGTATAAGGAGTTTTACCCCAACGGTGCTAAAGGAAGTTCCGATTACTGTCACATCATTAATCAGGCCTCTTTCCAGCGCCTGAAGTCCATGCTTGATAACACTAAGGGCAAGATTATGATGGGTGGCACTATGGACGAGAAGGAGCTTTTCATTGAACCGACCGTTGTCCAGGTGGACTCGATTGATGATTCGATGTGCTCCCAGGAGAGCTTTGGCCCCTTTATTACTATTCTTCCCGTTGATAATCTAGATGAGGCTATCAACCTGGCCAACGGTGTTTCGAGCACCCCTCTGGGTATTTACCCCTTCGGCTCTAAGGCCGATGTCGAGAAGGGTGAGTATAAACCAGTTTCATATCTACATATTTTCCCCGATCTAACAATATATAGTCATCGCCTCTACCCGTTCTGGTGGTGTCTCTATCAACGATTCCGCTTTGCACATCCCCACCCTTCAGTTCGGAGGTGTCGGCGAGAGTGGACACGGCGCATACCGTGGCCGTGCCAGCTTCGACGTCTTCGTTCACCGTCGCACCGTCACTTCCACCCCCAGCTGGCTGGAGTCCATTCTTGCTATCCGTTACCCGCCGTACGCCGGCAAGATCAAGACCTTCCAGGCCGCCAACGCAATGGTGCCTGACTTTGACCGCAGTGGTCAGCAGCTGACTCTCGGCTGGTTGCGCTACTTCCTGACTTTGGGTGGTGGTAGTGCTAAGGCTGGTGCAGGCCGTGCTACTGTAATTGCTGCCAGTGAGTAAATGTCTTTCTCATTTTTTCCCCTATGTCTTTGATATATTCGTTCTATCCCCCATTTTGTGTCAAGACTGTCTTGGATTTCTTTCTTTCTTTTTTTTTTTTTTGGATTGCCTTGTCATCTTCTCACGATTCTCCATCTCCTCAGACGAAGGAGACGACAAATAAGTCTGGAATCTTTCCTCTAGGCAGTTCCCCGAGCCCAAGTTTCCCAAATTTCTTCTAGATACTGGAACGGTTGATACCCTGCTTTTGCACATTGTTTATTTCTATGCTAGAAGCTTCTGCTTCATGTGTTACTCTCAGTGGATTTGAAATCCGCTTGTCACGCTCACTTTACATTTCCCCTTGTCATCTCAATACACATTTTAAATGCTTAATATTAATGGGAAAATCCCTTTTTGTTATTTGTCATTCACTGTGAACTGGTTCTAACTTGTCTGTAGTTGCCTACATTGCGTTTCAGATCATGGAGCGCCGATCTTCGAAACTTTAAGCGGTTGGACGAATTTGTACTACTGCGTATGTATGATTTTTGACAGTTTTGGGATTAGTGTAATTACGAAAATAGCTAGCAAATTGGCAAACCAATTGATAATCGTTTCTGAAGACCATATTTGGGTTGATCTACACAGAAATGTACAATCTTGGACAAAGGATAGCGCGCGGCCCACTTTCTGCTCGGATCACGGCTTGGTAGTTACAGGATATACAGGCACGCTGTGACTTGCTCCTGCTACATAGACAGAGGAGTAAAGGCCTTGCTGTCTTCATCCAAGCACAGGTATGAACCCGGGAGAAAAGAGTCGACTCATAACATATCGAAATCATTATTCGTGTATAGCTTTGTCGTATTGCAAGATTGATATCATGCCTGATATAAAAAAAGACCAGCAAAACCAATACCGCACGCTTCATGCTTCGGCTCATGAATGACACGGAATATCCCCGAAAATAATGCATTACTTAACAACGACGCTCCACACCGCGCCGACTCACACACAGGTACTTGACACCCTTATACGGCTTGACACTCTCGCCAACACCACGGCTGCGGCGCTGATCGATATTCAGACTTTCCACTTTTATGCCAGAGGGGAGCCAGCCGCGCACTGAGAAGGAGACAGATGCCGAGTTCGGCATGAGGTTCGCATTAAGTTGGGCTTTGGTTCTGCGGGGTGCAGAACGGGAAGCAGATGAAGGGGCAAAGAATGCCGGGAGATGTGAGGTGTTTTGAGACTGGGATTGAACTTGTGGAGGAGGTGTCGGGGCATGAGTGGAGGGGTTGGGAGAAGGCGAGGTGGAGACTTTGACTGGTTCTTCTGGGGCGGCTTCGTTATCACCTGTGTCTTCGGTGAGAACAGCGGCTGAACGGGATGACTTCTTGCTCGACTTCTCCTTCTTCTTCTTTTTCTTCTTCTTTGCTGGGTCGCCTGACCGTGTCTTCCGGGTAGTGTTCGTAGAAGGGTTATCGTAGGAGGCAGGGTCCTCGTAGTAACCCTGTAGAAGGTTTGCGTTGGCGTCTTCATCAACTTCTTCCAGACTATCAAAGTCCTCATCTGCCGACGGATAGCCTGCAACAGTGCAGCGGAGAGTTGCGGTACCAGAGATAGTCCCAGCATCGCGGCCGGTGGGGACTCGCCATTCAAGCAATCCAGTATTAGGGGAGTACTGGGCATCACCACGACTGGCCTGCATGTCCGTGATGTGACGCACAGATTTAGATATCGGAATACTGACAACCACCTCCTCTAATACCGGCCCGCTGGAGCTACTGCCACCACTAAGGAAGGACGGCGTGGAAGTCCCTGATCCGCCTCGAGATGGGACTGGACGAGAGGACTGACCGGGGAAAGTGGTATTGAGTGTTAATCGAACCTCAAACTCTGCCCCAGAAGGGCCAAGCGATTTGCGAATATCAACAATTGCAGGAAGGAACAGTTTTTCCATGTGGCTGGGTGGGTGATCAAGATCCGGGTCTATTGGAAGAAGATCGACTTCATACCCAGCCAGAATAAAACGGCCATCAGGAGGCACAAAGCTGAGCTCTCCCGGCTTCTCGCGCCAGCGAGCCAGGCGAACACATGGATGAAAGACGGGCAAATCAATCTTGCGAGCGAGTGACTGTTGGCCGCCGGGAGCTGATAATGACAATAGGAGATCGGGAACTCCCGATATTCTGGCGGTGAATGCGATAGTCCCAGATACCAATGCAGAAAGCAGCCTTCCAGAAGGCGCCATAGTCACAGAGAGAGATTCAATGATATCAACATATAGTTCGTTGGATGTGTGCCGTACTCCGGGTCGTCGCCAGGGAATTGCGGGGCCTTGAGCTGCACTAGTCGCAGCCAGTGACTGCTTCAGAGGATTACTCGTGGTTGGAGTGGAAGTACTGATTAAAACAGGGTATCAGAATTGGGGCGAATATTCTAAGTCAGTAGCAGGACTTACCCAGGTACGCTTATTCCACCAAGGAGCTTTCCCATCCATCCCGGAACGTCGACAACCTCCTGCAACGAGTTGGGCTCAGTATTACATACCACTCCCCCATCGCACATCTCATGCAGCAATTGAGCCACGACATCGTAGCTCGCCTGAATCTTGGTCGAGAGAAGAGGAGCACCGACAAAGTCCTCAAGTACATCCACCACGCGATGCAGGAATTCGAGAACCAAAAGTGGCTCCGTGTCAACCTCGCTGACCGCGAGAAACAGCAAATTTGACTGGATTATCGAAAATACGGTCACCGGTGGACTTGTACTAGGAAAGTATAGCAATGAAGGGCGCGGGGCAGCATGAGCGAGGTAGAGGGGCAGGATGGCCGCGGCCGAAGGCGGGCGGGCTCGGTAGACATGTTCGACGAGAGGGGCGCTGGAAAAGGGGGTCAGTGTAATTCCATAATTTAGGAGTTCGATCGCATACTTTTGCTCGTCAAATATGTAGACGGCATCGATTTCACCGCTCATGATGGCTGTTGTTGGAGACAGGAACTCTCGGAGTTGTATAGCTCACTGTAGCTGCGGGTTCTGCCGCAGAATCCCGCCCTGGATTACTTTTCGGGTGCACGCGATTGCCTCCGCAATCTGTACTTGCATAAGTGCTTCCAAATAAGATTCTCCTTGACTCTTCTAGGACTTTTCGAGATACTATTTGCACATTTTCAATGTCTTCGCAAACGGATAATCGTACCTGGGACACCCAGCAAAAGGATGCCAAACAGGCGTTGGCGGAGGACAAATATGATGACTGCTTGTCCTGCAGAGTAACTGGTTCGTTATCTATGGCCTGGAGCTTGCCGTGACTTCGAAGGCCGATATCGCAAATGCCGGTAAATCAACTTACTGACTTCCGGGAATAGGCTCTGCGGCATTTGTTGGTCTCGGCATTTACAGCTACTATACTGGCATGAGCAATCTGCGGAAACAAGAGAAGATGATCATGCAAGGACCTACCAAATACAAGATGGGCTCACGACAGCTCGGAATTGCCTCCATATCTGCGACTCTAATTGGGATGGGGATCTGGCGCGCATTGAACTAGGCGCCATGGAAGTCATATCGGGATTGTTTATAAAGGAATTGTATACTAAGGTCTACGAGATGTTATTTCAAGGCTAAGAAAGTAGGGGAGTTTGTAAGATATTGATTTGTTTGTTATACTATCACAATTCGATGATAGCTGCTGCACTGGGTATCTCCACACACAAATCCTCTCTATATGCTGTATGACAAAGTATAGGAAGGCAAAAGGGGATCGATTAGAAGAAAGAAAGCCTGAAAAAGGCAAAGGGGAAATGCAGCAAAACCTTATGCAAGAGTTCTCGTCCTCAATATGCACCCGAAAAAGAAAAGCCCCCCCAAATCCACCCATGTGCTGCCTGACAATCAGAAAGGAAATTCGTCATCTCGTCAAGGTCGTACGGTCAAGAAAGAATTCTTATGTGTAACGACCTCGTTTGCCTCCTCCAAATAAATCCCGACCATTGGATAGCCCAGACAAGTCGAAGAAATCTGGTACTGTGAATTTCCGCTTCGATCCAAGACTCGACCCAAGGTTTGATCCAAGGCTGTTTGGGGACTCGCGTGGGGCGAACCGGGCGTTCGGGCGGTTGAGATTATTGTGACGATGTTGTTGGCGGGGGTTTCGAGGCATCACGGAAACGCTAACGGGCGCACCGTCTTGAGAGGATGGGGCAGAGTTGTCCGGGGATTGCAGATCCATATCATCCTGGCACTGGGGGAAGGTTGGCCCAGCAGTGAAGGTGAATACTGTCGGGACTCCCAGCAAGTTCTCTTGCGTTTGTGTGGTAGGGATGGTGGTTTCAGGGCGAGGTGTAGGGTTCGGCGTAGAGGTTGGTGTAGAAGTCGGTGGTTGGCGGGATGCAGGTTCAGACTCTTTGCGGGCGGTAGCCGGAGTGGCACTTCGATCTCGCTTCTCTGAGTCAACTCGTTCCTCCTCATCGCTGCTTTGTGACCCAGTTCCATCATGCTTCTCGGTTGCCCACTGTCGGACTTTCCATCCCTCTCCGTCGCCAAGGCCTAGGTTCTCCCGGTCAAGGAAATGAAGCAGGTCCTCCAACGCGTCCTGGTAGCCGGCCTGTCTAGCTTGGGCCTGTTCACAGACTGCATTCTTGTACAGGTTGGTCACAGATAAGGCGGCGGCCTTGAATGACTGCAGGAGTTGCTCGGATGGCTGTGGGCGCGGGGTTGAGCTTGGCAGAGATGTATTTAACGATCTCATGGAATCCATGGCTGGATAAATATTTCGTGGTCAAGTATAGAGTCTTGGTCTGAAGGGGTGAGAAAGCTGTGTATTCACGGGCGTGGTGTGATGTATCGTATCTGGGCAAAGGATTGCTGTGGTTGTCCGGGCCCTCGAAACCGTTGAACAAAGAAAAAAGACGAGGAGATGGAATGTAAGGCCTCTCAGATATCAAGAGAATAAGATAAATTTAGAAGCCTAGAAGGCTCTGGGGTGTTCCCTAGCTCCAAATTCTAACAAGTTCCAAGCATACAAGGAGGGGAACTAGTGAGTACCTGACTGCAAGTGATGATCTTTTGCACTGGCCCGGTAACGTGACCCCACTGCGGGGGAACTATTAATCCGAAGTGCCGTTGCTGACTGGGTGTAGTTACGTAATAGCATCCACCAATCAGCGCGTGCAGTGTGCCGCGCTTTCCCATTTGCTCTTCTTCAGCGCGACTGGAGGCGTTTCTTCTTCCTCAGGTTATTATCATTAACTCTGTGCTGCTGTGAACCTCAACCTACCCGCGTCATCTTTTGTTTCCAGGACCACCTCGAATTCCAGACACTTAGTGTTGTTTATGCTGTGAACCTTCTTTTGTGATATTCACCCCAAAGCTACACGGTCAACGTGACCGAGACGTGCTTGTGCCTACCTTGAGTTTCTTGTGCTTCGCGCACTGAAGATAAACTATGGCACCAGCCGCTACTGACTCCCCGTCTCAGGCGGACACACCAATGACTGATGCTAATGATGATGTTGTCCCATCGATTCCCGTGGACGCGCCGGTAAGTGTTCTTACTTTTTGCTTCCATTCCACTGCGTCATCGTCGCATCGCGATACAGCTGCAATATTGGCAGGCCTTGTGCGCAAAATCATGATACTAATTGCTGCCCCTTGTCTAGAGTTACCAAGCGACCCCTGAGTACACGGTAAACCATAGTCCTGTTTAATGCCCGCTATCTCGACAAGTAACTGACGTATTTCCCCACCAGGACTCGGAGACCAACCCTAACACCACAGCGAGCAGCGTCGCAGGCGATGCCGCTCTAGTAGATGGACGACGACGTCGGTCAGAAGCTACACAATTGAGAAAGAGTATCTTGGGCAAGAAGCAAAGCCGTCTGGACGAAACCAAGGTAAGACTGAGCAATGCCCGAGAAACCTTACATGTGCACAACTAATCATCAATTTCTTAACCAGGAGGACGACTCCATTCGTCGATTCCGATACCTGCTCGGCCTCACCGATTTGTTCCGCCACTTTATCGAGACCAACCCTAACCCACGGATCAAGGAGATTATGGCTGAGATCGATCGCCAAAACGCGGAATCTGAGGAAAAAGCACGCAAGGGATCTTCGCGCTCCGGAGGTGCGGGTGGAGATCGACGTCGCCGAACCGAGCAGGAGGAAGATGCAGAGTTGTTGCAGGATGAAAAGAGTGGCGGGGAGACCACCACTGTGTTTCGAGACTCGCCAGCTTTTGTCCACGGAGAACTTCGCGATTACCAGATTGCCGGCTTGAACTGGCTAGTTTCTCTCCACGAAAATGGTATCTCTGGTATCTTGGCCGACGAGATGGGATTGGGAAAGACTTTGCAGACTATTTCCTTCCTAGGCTACCTACGCTACATTGCTGGAATCTCTGGCCCGCATTTAGTCACCGTTCCAAAGTCGACACTCGATAATTGGAAACGGGAGTTTGCCAGGTGGACCCCCGAAATCGATGTCGTGGTTCTTCAGGGTGACAAGGACGAGCGACAACGCCTGATCAATGACCGTCTTGTCAATGAGAACTTTGACGTGTGTATCACCAGTTACGAGATGATCCTCCGCGAGAAATCGCATCTCAAGAAGTTTGCCTGGGAGTACATTATTATCGATGAGGCCCACCGCATCAAGAACGAGGAGTCTTCTCTGTCGCAAATTATCCGTCTATTCAACTCCCGCAACCGACTGTTGATCACAGGTACTCCGTTGCAAAACAACCTCCACGAGCTGTGGGCATTGCTCAACTTCTTGCTGCCGGATGTTTTTGGTGACTCTGACGCTTTTGACCAATGGTTCTCCAACCAAGAATCCGATCAGGATACCGTTGTACAGCAACTCCACCGCGTCCTTCGTCCTTTTCTACTTCGACGTGTGAAGAGCGATGTTGAGAAGAGCCTGCTGCCCAAGCAGGAAATGAATCTTTACGTGCCCATGTCTGACATGCAGATCAAGTGGTACCAGAAGATTTTGGAGAAGGATATTGATGCTGTGAACGGCGCGGCTGGAAAGCGCGAGTCTAAGACTCGTCTCTTGAACATTGTCATGCAATTGCGGAAATGCTGTAATCACCCTTACCTTTTTGAGGGCGCCGAGCCTGGGCCTCCTTACACCACCGACGAGCACCTTGTGTTCAACTCTGGCAAAATGGCCATTTTGGATAGGCTCTTGAATCGCATGCAGGCCGATGGTAGCCGTGTGCTTATCTTCTCCCAGATGAGCCGTGTTCTGGATATTCTGGAGGATTACTGCGTGTTTCGTGAGTACAACTATTGTCGAATTGATGGCACTACAGCCCATGAGGATCGAATCGCTGCGATCGATGACTACAACAAACCCGGGTCGGACAAGTTCATTTTCCTGTTGACTACACGTGCCGGTGGTCTGGGCATTAACCTGACCACTGCCGACATTGTGGTACTATTTGATAGTGATTGGAACCCCCAAGCCGATCTCCAGGCTATGGACCGTGCGCATCGAATTGGACAGACCAAGCAGGTCAAGGTTTTCAGATTTGTTACGGAGAATGCGATCGAAGAAAAGGTCCTTGAACGTGCAGCCCAGAAGTTGCGTTTAGATCAACTTGTCATCCAGCAAGGGCGCGCTCAACAACAATCCAAGAATGCTGCGTCGAAGGATGACCTACTTGGTATGATTCAGCATGGTGCTGCCAATGTGTTCGGCCCAAGAAGCGCGGGCGATGGAAGTTCCAATGACATCAGCCAGGATGACTTCGAAGCTATCCTTCGAAAGGGCGAGGAGCGGACAGCTCAGTTGAACAAGAAGTACGAGAAACTTGGCATCGATGACTTGCAGAAGTTTAGTTCCGAGAGCGCGTATGAATGGAATGGTCAGGATTTCACAGAGCGCAAGAAGGATATCGGTATGACCTGGATCAACCCCGCCAAGCGTGAGCGAAAGGAACAGTTCTACTCCATCGACAAATACTACCGTCAAGCCCTAGCCACCGGTGGGCGGACTGCCGATACTAAGCCCAAGGTTCCACGGGCCCCCAAACAAACCACAGTCCATGACTGGCAGTTCTTCCCTCCTGGATTGCAAGAATTGCAGGAGAAAGAAACTGCCTATTTCCACAAGGAGATTGGCTACAAGGCTCCTTTGCCTGAAGGGCCAGAGGAAGAGCTGAGCGACCGAGAAGCAGAGCGAGATCTTGAACAACAAGAGATCGACAATTCCCAGCCACTCACCGAAGAAGAACGAGCGGAAAAGGATCGCATGTCGGAGGAAGGCTTCTCTACCTGGAACCGCCGTGATTTCCAACAGTTTGTCAACGGTTCGGCCAAGTTCGGCCGCACTGACTACAAGGGCATCGCTACCGAGGTGGACAGTAAGGAACCCGATGAGGTTGAGGAGTACGCTGAAGTCTTCTGGCGGCGATACACCGAGATTCAAGATTATCCCAAGTATCTCAAGGTGATTGAACAGGGTGAGGAGAAGCTCCGCAAGATGAACCACCAGCGCAAGATGCTACGCAAAAAGATGGAAATGTACAGGGTGCCCCTGCAGCAACTGAAGATTAACTACACGGTATCTACAACCAACAAGAAAGTCTACACCGAGGAGGAGGATCGCTTCTTGCTCGTGATGCTGGACAAGTACGGCGTGGAAGGCGATGGTCTCTACGATAAGATCCGCGATGAGGTTCGGGATTCGCCTCTTTTCCGCTTCGATTGGTTCTTCCTCAGCCGTACTCCAGTTGAGATTGGTCGTCGCTGCACTACGCTCCTCAACACAATTGCTAAGGAGTTTGAACCCGAGGGCAAGGCCAATGGGGAGGGCAAAGGAGAGGGTAAGGGCCGTGGCCGAGACCGCGACGAGGACGAGGAGAACGATGACGCGGCAGCCCCTGCAAAGAAGAAGGCTAAGAATGGCGCCACCACCGTAAGTTTCAGCTTGGCTTGGTGATCTTTCCCGATGTCTGCTAACCTGTTTCAGGCCAAGGCCAAACCTGCTGCTAAGGTCGCTAGCAAGGGTGCCTCCACCTCCACCTCGCGGGCGGCAAGTGTTTCGAATGCCCCCAAGTCCAAGACTCGGAAGAGATAAGACAGACGTTTCTTTAATCCTTTCCTAGTTCATGTTCCATTTGCTGTTGTTTTGGGAGGTTTAAGGGTGGGGGTTTGGATTCGGCGTTGGCAGATGATTTCCGCAAAATGTCCAATAAGATAGAAAGTAATCCAAGTGTTTATCTTGTGGTCTTGCAGAGTCGCTGCCCCGCCCGGCTGATAGAATCATTCATGCCGATCTCTGATACGACGTAGATCGCCACTGGACTAAGACCTGTCTTTTCACGCTAAATCCTGTCACCTGCAATGACGAAATGGCAATCATTTAAAGCAGCTGAAGACCAACTGACCTGAATCACATTCACTTTCAATTTCCACTCACATTCCCCAGAAACAGATAATAAAAAGGTATACAGTCCCGCCCAGAAGCACTCATGTCCCACTCTGTAGCCAATGCCACAGAGCCCATAGCTAACAATGTCTATCTGTAAATTCTTGAAGTCAAAGCTTCCCCGCAAATCCCGCACCATGTCGGTAACGAAGATCAAGATCATCGCCAACCCTCACTACAAGAAGTCAGGTACAAAGTCATACGTGCATTTGATGCGCAAGTATCGCTTCAACCCGACTCAACCTGGTCCATACTTCCTCGGCAATGTCATGCAGCAGACAGGCCGGCAGTACACCGATAAGGCTATCGGCGGGCGCGTGCATATGCGTCAGGTGCTAAAGAAGAAGAACCTCGAAACCGACCAAGTGGGCGACGTGGGCGCCGAGGACGTGCAGAATGATTCGATGTATCTTGCCCAGGTGGGTATTGGTAGCCCGGCCCAGAACCTGAATTTGGACTTTGATACGGGATCTGCCGATCTATGGGTGAGTTATTTATATTATTGTTACATTGCCTTTCCCCCCCCCCTGAATTCCCTGGTTCCCTGCTTCGCTTAGCTTGGTTATTGTGCAAAATGATTGGTTGTTAACTAGATTGGGTTAGATCTGGTCGACTAAGTTGCCGTCGGCAACCCTGTCCCAGTACACCGACCATACAGTCTTTGACCCCAGCAAATCGAGCACTTTCAAGACCCAGGAAGGCTCGACCTGGAAAATCTCCTACGGGGATGGATCCTCTGCCTCTGGTACTGTCGGTACCGATGATGTGAACATCGGTGGTGTGGTTGTGAAAAACCAGGCTGTCGAGCTAGCAGATACCATGTCGGCCCAATTCGCAAGCGGGGCTGGCGATGGTCTGCTGGGTCTCGCATTCGCCAACATTAACACCGTGCAGCCAAAGGCTGTGGCCACTCCGGTGGAGAACATGATCACCCAGTCCGACATCCCCTCATCTGCCGAGCTGTTCACCGCTAAGTTGGGATCCTGGCGTGATGCCGATGAGCCCGACAAGGGCGAGTCGTTCTATACATTCGGTTACATTGACCAGGCTACCGTGACGGCTGCCGGTGCAGACATCACCTACACGCCTGTCGATAAAAGCCAGGGATTCTGGCTGTTCGACTCCACTTCTGCGACCGTGAATGGAAAGACCATCACTCGGTCTGGAAACACTGCCATTGCTGACACTGGTACCACTTTGGCTCTTGTGGATGATGCCACCTGCAAGGCCATCTATGATGCTATTGAGGGAGCTAAATATGATAGTGAGAGCCAGGGATACATCTATCCTTCCGATACTACCGTTGATAACTTGCCTGTTGTGTCGTTTGCTGTTGGCGACAAACAATTTGCCGTGCAGAAGGAAGACTTGGGCTTCGTGGAGGCGAAGTCCGGATGGATCTATGGTGGAATCCAGAGCCGTGGCTCGATGGATATGGATATTCTGGGTGATACCTTTTTGAAGGGAATTTACGCCGTAAGTAACCATTCCATCTGATATAATGGAAAGTGCTAACCCAGAGTCTGATAGGTTTTCGATGTTGGCAATACTCGATTCGGCGCTGTCCAGCGGAAGGAACTTAACCAGAACCTTGCCACCCCTCCCGAGTAAATTATTGAGTCCTAGCAACATTGAAGGGACTAGAAGGTCTTAATAGCGATGAATATTATTTGGTTATCTTTCGGTATTAGATCAATATTATCAAATCTCTTCCCCTGAATTGCCCTGCTCAAGCCTTGAGATACCAAGTGTACTAGAAACA
The DNA here is from genome assembly GCA_030710325.1 of Penicillium sp. 91 TS-2023. NCBI lineage: Eukaryota > Fungi > Ascomycota > Eurotiomycetes > Eurotiales > Aspergillaceae > Penicillium > Penicillium sp. 91 TS-2023. The sequence continues at coordinate 3,722,924 of JARWGP010000021.1, read as the reverse complement.
TATGAAGGTCTGCATAAATACGTATTTCCAATGGCAATGGCAGTTATAGTAACGATCGAAAGTGACGTTGTTCTTGCCAAGGGTTTAGCATAGCCTTTTACCTAATCGCTATACCTGAGACTCGATATCTGGGCCTGCGGGAGTATCCGCGATATTGCCAAGAAGGCTTGCAGATCAATAGAAGCAATCAACAATACGAAGATTTTTCTATTCTAAGGTAAATGATACATTGATGCTATCATGGCATGTCGATAATAACCTTCCCGGTCTTCCCATAGCCATTCTCGATGGCATCATCCAAGGTGACCATGTCAAAGTCCTTCTCGTCTTGAGCCTTCAATAACCCCCGATCGATCCAATCGCTCATGAACCGTAATTGCTCCGCCATCTCTTCAACAGGGGGTGAAGCTGAATTGCATCCAAGAAGCGATAATTCCTTGCGGTATGCTTGGAATATATCCAGTGAAATACTCTTGTCAACATTTCCCCTAGGAGCTGCAATCCATGCAAAGCGCCCATTTCTTGCCAATTGTTCCATTGTAGCCGACATCAATGCCGGTTCTCCCACAGTGTCGATGACCACATCCACCCCATGTCCATTGGTAAGGGCTGGGATTCTGTCTTTGAGCAAGGTGGCAACGTCCTTGGTAGCCAAGAGAATATCAGGCTTCGAGTCATCTCGTCTCGCAGCTGTCAATACCTGCTTCGCTCCCATTGCCTTGGCCATTTGTACAGCTGCAGATCCAACGGCTCCCTTTGAGCCTAGCACAAGGACGATATCATTTGCAGTCACCTGTGCACGGCGAAGACACATTAGCGCTGTGGTAAATGGGACACCCACAGTGGCAGCTTGGATGTGTGATAGAGGTGCGGGTTTCTCGACAAGTGCAGCTTGGGGTATCAAGCAGTACTGGGCGTGCGTTCCATCGACTCCAAAGCCAAGAGTTGAGCCACTTGTTCCGTAGACACTTTTGCCTATCCAGGATTTGGCGTCATTGGTGTCATCTGCCACATCAACTACCACGCCTGAATAGTCACGGCCTGGGACTCGGGGATATGTGGTGTAGGGAAAACCACCTCGAGCATTCATTCGATCAGATGGTTGGATTGAGGCATAATGTATTTGGACTACTGCATAGCCAGGTTTTGGGCGCGGGATGGGCAGGTCTGCTTTTGCGAATGCTGGGGACACACTCGAGGTGACACGACTAAGCTGAAGTGCTTTCATCGTGGTGGAGTTCATTTTTTTTTCTTTGCACTTGATTGTCCTTGCCGTTCAAATTTTGCTGGCTGTTTTGATTCGAGAGGTACGGCCTTGGATGGGACCGAATTGAACTGTTGAGATACCGATCATTAGCATGGCGCGTGAACCGCTTTATACCCTGAGCTTCTATCAATCACGCTTGTTGACGATGACCTGATTTTTCATGCCCATGTGATCCACCTGTACTTCCCTTCCCTTCTCGGCATTGGGTATAAGGTGATCGGGATGGATGGCTACCGGTCTTGATGCTGGCCGTGCGGGACGTGCGGGATGTGCTGGATGTGCGGGCCGTGCGGGCCACGCGGCAGATGCGGGATCCTTCGCGGCTCAAGACTTATCAATCAGTGGCGCGATGCCGATCCGACAGAAAATATAAGTTTTCGTCGAGTGGCCGACTACTGTGTCAAGTCGCAATTTACTTGACACGAGTTTTACGGGATCGATCTCCCATTTACTGAAATTTGCCCTATTGAACTGGCCATAATGGCAAACGCGACTTTGGATTTAAAAGAGCATAATATAAACCAAGACGCAGGTAAGTGACAACCGATAAAGTTTTGACATCTCGGTAAATATCCGAAGCTAATTCTGCACCCAAGAAAACACGTTTGCGACCAACAACAGTATGGAGCCTGAACAACGTTCAATTGCACCGGATTCTTTCAATACAGATATCGACGAAAAACAAGATGCATCCCCCTACCCACCACCGAAAACTTTTCCACACGAAGTGGCTTTTGTCATTGTTGTCTGTGCCGCCCAGCTTATGACACAAGCTGGTCTGGCATTGTCAATCGCACCCCTGAAACAAATCAGCGACAGTTTTGACAGCACCCCACAAAAACTGACATGGGCTTCGGCAGCATACAGTCTTACGGTCGGGACATTCATCCTGGTGTCCGGAAGACTGGGTGACGTTTATGGACATCGCTTGATGTTTATGGTTGGTTTTATGTGGTTTGCACTCTGGTCTCTTTTGGCCGGTTTCTCTGTGTGGTCAAATTTAAGGTTCTTCAGTTGCTGTCGTGCCTTCCAAGGCATAGGTTGCGCGCTTCTTCTTCCCAATGGTGTCGCCATTCTGGGAAGAACATACCCACCCGGTAAGCGAAAGGGTATGGTATTCTGTATGTTCGGGGCTGTGGCGCCAGGCGGATTCATCATTGGCGCAACATTTTCGTCATTGATTGCCGAGAAGCTATGGTGGCCCTGGGCATATTGGATTTGCGCGATTGCGTGTGTCATGTTTGCTATCCTTGGATTCCTGGTGATTCCTCACATGCCACAAGAAAAGCCACGACCTGAGCTCTCCACCCTTGCGCGACTGGACGGATTTGGGGCTACGCTCGGTGTTTCAGGTATGATTCTCTTCAATTTTGCATGGAATCAGGCTGCCACCGTTGGATGGCAAGTTCCCTACAATTATGCACTGCTGATTGTGGGGATTTTGCTCATCGCGGCTTTCCTTTATGTGGAGAGCAAAGCTGCGTATCCACTGCTGCCCCGTTCGGTTTTCAAGGGCGAGACAGGTTGGGTCCTTGGCTGCATTTGTGCGGGCTGGTCTTCGTTTGGCGTTGTAGTATTCTACTACTACGCTATTATGACCAACATCGAATCAAACACCGGGCTTCTTACGACGGCCAAGTTTTCCGGTGTCGCTGTTTCAGGTGCCATTGCGGCTGTGTGTACTGGAGTGCTCCTCGGACGCCTTCCAGCCTGTGTGATCATGTTCATCGCTATGGTGGCTTTCGCGGCAGGCCAGGCGTTATTGGTTTCGTTGCCCATTGGCCAGATTTACTGGGCCAATGCCTTTTTGATCGCAATTATCACACCCTGGGGAATGTAAGAGATACCTGAATCTTGAAAACAAATTGACTTCTGCTAACTTGAAATTAGGGATATGTCCTTCCCGTCCGGTATTTTGATTTTGAGCGACGCCATGCCAGCGGAAGATCAGGGTGTTGCCGGTTCGCTCGTGACCACGGCCGTGAACTACTCGATTTCCTTGGGATTGGGCTTTGCTGGAGTGGTGGAGAGCTACGTCAATGATGATGGCCAAGATATACTTAAAGGATACCGTGGAGCCTCATATATGGGTCTTGGTTTAGCTGGGCTGGGTGTCATGGTTGCGACCAGTTTTATGATTGTGACTTGGAGGAGGTCATCTAAGAAAAGCCTGTAACTTACATATTCTAGCATACAAGGGCCGTAATTGAACAATATAGAGCCACGATTCCACCTGTTTAAAGGGGAATTTGAAAATCCATGGCCCACAAATAATCCAAATCAATAGGAAACTGAGCTGCCAACGATGGACTGAGTGATGCAATATCCTGTAAAAGCTGCCCCTCCGTTCCCGGGGCGGTAATTTCAGGTGCAGATGTCCCAACAATTCGTTCGAGCGCTTCCATGCCTTTGCGCTTCTTGTCCAAGGATGCCTTGACAAGCTGTCGAGCTGTGCAAAGCGCCTCCTTGGCCAGGTGTGTATTGAAGCGACCGACAATAAGTTCGAGGGTGTTCATGGTCTCCGACAGCTTTTCACAGCTTGACACCGTGTCCATAACAAGCAAAGAACATGCGAATTGAAACACGGTACCGACAACATTCCACCACGGCTGGTCTTGATTGGCGAGTCTCCGTGCTGCAGAGATGGCAGCTGTTCCGATTGCGATCACACGGTCGTTCTGTCCCTGCCGAAGGCTTGGATCCATGACGCGGAGACGACGGTAGATACCCAGGGCAAGATCCGCCCGCAGTAGTATAAGGAAATCATGGTCAACAGTTGTATCCGCAAGTTTTTCTAAGGCGGAGAGCAGTTCCTGTATGAGGACCTCCAAATCATCGGTATTTTGGTTCGTTGGTATAGCTGCAACGAGACTGCATAATTGCGATGTGAAATCCCCTCCTCTAGATGTCGAACTGGAGGTTTCGAGTATTTCGCGATTAAATGTCATGATGGACCTGCCATACTCGAATGCAATGAGGACATGGACACAGTTGGCAACTTGTGCTGTTCGGTTGATGATATCTGAAATCTCCGGGTTTGGAGCCATGTTGCCAATGGCCTGCATTATAAATTCGGGCGCATGATGTAAACCTGCTGCTTCAACCAGATGCATAATGGTACAGCTGCAAAGCCAAGCCACATGAGGTCGCCCGGTGCATCGAATGTAAATTGTTCGAAGTATCCATGCAGCGATGATTTCGAGAGTAGGAAAGCGACTGATCACATCATCTTCAAGGATTCCCTTCGCATGTGAGATAATCCATAGTTCGGTATCCTGGTCCAAAGAATCATTGAACAAGGATGCTAGCCCGAGAATCCCACATATCAAAGCTTCGAAGGCTATGTCTTGGGGCTGTCCGTGCCAATGTTTCTCGCAGAGTATATAGATACGACCCATATCTAGGAACCCAAAGACAGGGTGAATAATGGCAGTATAAATATCGATGAGACTTCTTGCTGTGTTCCATGAGATTTTCCCTGCGATCTCGTGGGAAACTGTACAAGCTGGTTCCTTGCGAATGCCCGTGTGGTATGCGAATGAGTGCAGTCGTGGAAGTTTGGTCGCCTGGACTTCCAAGCCAACATAGAGTGGAAATGCAACGCATGAATACCTGCCCACATAACGAGGTTTCGACGGCTCGATAACCCCAGGTAGGATAGATGAATCAGTGCTTTTTTTGGACGTAGCCGGTAGATGTGTCAATCGAGTCATTTTTGTGGATGGCTGGGATGATGATTCATTCGGCGCAGATCGTTTAAAAGTTGCTGATGCAGCTACAACATCGTATTCACATTCATAATCATATCCTTTGCAGATATTGCAGGGCATTTTGCCATCGCATTTCCTCTTGCGTCGACGACAAGGGAGACAGGCTTGCCTGGAGCGTTTTCGCACCGGCCCCGGGGCTATCGATGGCTCTGATGAACCTGAAATATGAGGCGGTTGAGCCGACATCATAGGTAGATACCTATTTGTCATCTGTTCCAAAGTTGGGGCTACTGGGATGCCAATGGGGAACGTTCTAAGCGTTGATACTGCGCCCCTTTTGTGAAGCCAATGATAGAGTGCCTCCCCTGAAACCTTCAGATACAAATCAATATTAAAGCCTGGAAATCTTCCCCAGTCAGCTGAACCATAAGTAGCCCAGGGAGCAGAAGAGGGTTTGTCGCGCTGTTTTCAAGATTGTCAAAAGTGAAGTTCCACACTAGGCGTCCGTGGAAGTAGAGATAAGGTGTGCCAAGGAAACAACTATTTATGCCTTGCTAATCAGGCATCAAACCATTTTATGGCAGAACAAAGGTCCAAACCATGCATTTGTAGACACAGAGCTGAACAAGATGAACATATTTTCGGCAACTTAATGCATATGCACATATGTGCACATTATGCCATCATAATCCACAGATTTCATGAATGCTGAGAATCTAGAATAATTCTAATTATATATACATTCTTTTCATCAGGTTTCACCAACACCCATGGAGTTTACCATTTCTGAACTCACAAATCCGTCTATATCTCCCCAAAGGAAGTTATTGATAGATATTCAAGGTGCTCTCTGTCGTTCTTTGTTTCCTTACCATTTGTTTCTTAGGACTCTTGCCTGGCTCTGGGCCTGAAGAATAGAATTGAGTCAGGCCTCAAGATCAGTGCCTGAAGTGCAGGTCATGATTCCGAATTTATTTGGGTGCTTGACATAATATATTGTATTATGAAAATGTCTTTATAGTATGATATCTTGCTCAAATATAAAGACTATAGAACCTTTGGACCAACCTTGGAAGATCTTCAAACACATTTCACCAAAGCAGTTGAGGGGCAGCCGATAAGACCGATAAGACACGACCGATAAGATAAGGCTTTGGTGGATATTTACTCCGGCCCCGGCATCGCGTCACTCACGCGCACAGGCAGGTGATATATCATCTTTCTGATTTCGCTTGATACAAAGCCCGCTTCTCCCGTACACCTATTTACCCTCGATACTCGCTCATTCCTCCTATCAGATGCCCAGGTGGTTGAGCTAGAGAACTCTCACCGAAGACGCTAAACTTGCCCCAAATTCGTCCCTACGAGTCTCGACTATCCTATGCTCACTTGACTGATATGTCAGTATCGGGAGATTGAGCTATCGCATAGGCATGTCTCAGAGAATGGGCTCCGAGACTGACTCTGAAGACGCCGATGCGATGGCGGCCCAGTTATTGAGCCAATTCCAAGGCTCCTCCACTCGCAACATTGCCTCGAACAAACCCCATGACCAAGACCAAGACCCAGAGGAGAATGAAGCCCACCAGCCACAACTGCCTAGAGCCATGAAGCCCTTTATTGAAATCACTGTGCCGACTGTTCATCATGAAAGCGACTATGAGTACCTCCCAGGACATTTCGCCGTGCGCCGGATTTTGAAACTGGATTCAGAGAATCCCCAAAAACCCTCCTACACCGTCAGACTTCAGAGTGGGGAGCAACAGACAGTAAGAATTGCGGAGCCTATTCATCACTTCTTCTGATATCCATAATCTAACCTCGCGAATGTCTCCCAGATGACCCACGACCGATTCATGCAGCTAGAACACAGTACTCAAGCTTTAGATCAGTTCAATCCGGATTCGGATTCCAGTGATGATCTAGCAGTGATTCAAAGGAATGGCCAAGAGCGCCGCCTGCGAGCAATGTTCTCTGGAGATGGCGCGGCATCGGAAGAATCCGACCCAGATTTTCCCAGACCTAGCTGGCGCCGAGCTCGCCGACGTGCTGAATATAGTCAATATTTTCATGTTGAGACTGAAAGTGAGCAGGAAGAACTTCCGGGTGCTTCAGAAAGCTCGGATGACGAGCTCAATGCTCCTCGTGCCTCTACCAGGCTACGACAAAGAGCGAAAAAGGCCAAAATAAAATCTTCTTCCGACAAACACGCAGAGTCTGATAGAGGAACACGCAAGTCGAGTCGGGAAAGAAAGACAATTCGAAAAAACATGGAAGAGCGACTCGAGGATGACCTTTCAGAAGCCGAAGCCGAGGGCCCACGCCGACCGAAATACACTGGGGCCCGAGAGATCTTCATTGAACTCGATCGTGATGACGAGTTCAGAAACAGACATTTCGGATGCTGTTCTACCTGCAATTGGTTTGAGGATGATGAAGAGAAGGGTATCCTTGTATTTTGCCAAGGCTGCAGCTCATCATACCATCAATCCTGTCTTGGACCCCGTGGCAGTCGAGAGCATCTCGTCACCAAGATTGACGAGGGAAGCTTCATCCTTCAATGCCGTCGCTGTCTTGGCAGTTCTTACGACAAACATGATATTCGTCCTCATCTCGGCCACTGTGCTGTCTGTAGGCAGGAAGGCCCAATGTCCCAACCCCTTCGTGGGCGTCTCACCTCTAAAGAAGAACAACAATTACGAATAGCGAACGGGGGCACGGACCCGATTACTGAAATTGATAGGGCTCTGGTTAACAATGTCGACAATATTTTATTTCGATGCACTACTTGCCACCGAGGATTTCACGCGGAACATCTCCCCCAAATCGACGGAACGAACCCTGCGGACCCTACGGACCCTTTCAGTGAATACAAACACTGGCAATGCCATGATTGCTCTTCTACGCCAGGTGAAATTGAGGTCCTTGTGGCTTGGCGTCCTTTGCAAGCCAAAGTTGCCGATGGCAAGTCAATTCACCTGCCTGAACTTATTCCAGAGATTGATAAGGAGTACCTCATCAAATGGAAAACAAAGTCATATTTCCGCGCAACTTGGATGCCTGGGGACTGGGTGTGGGGTGTCAGTAGTCCGGCCATGCTGCGGGCTTTTTACAATACCCCTCGAAACCCAATCTTCACCATGAAAGAGGCGATCCCTGAAGAGAATCTTCGGGTAGACATCGTGTTCAATGTTTCATGGCTGTCAGAGGATGATGCCAGGAATCCCGAGATGGTCGAAGAGGCTTACGTCAAGTACAAGGGATTGAACTATGAAGAGGCTGTCTGGGAGGTTCCCCCTAAACGAGAGGACACTGAGCGATGGGAAGACTTCAAGGCTGCCTTCGAAGATTGGTTGCGCCGAGACACGATCCAGCCTGTGGATCCCAAAGAGCTCAAACATCATCTCGCAGCTATCCGCCAATTGGATTTCGAGACCAAATTAGTACTGCAAGCCCAACCACAAATGATCACTCATGGTGAGCTCATGGAGTATCAACTTGAGGGCGTGAACTGGCTTTATTACATGCATTTCCAGCAAAGGAATGCCATTTTAGCAGATGATATGGGCCTCGGAAAGACAGTTCAAGTCATTGGCTTATTTGCGACCCTCATTCAAAAGCATACTTGCTGGCCGTTCTTGGTAGTTGCTCCAAATTCGACGGTTCCTAACTGGCGACGGGAGATCAAGTCATGGGCACCGGACATTCAAGTTGTGACGTACTTCGGTTCGGCATATGCGCGCCAAATGGCCCGTGAACATGAGATGTTCCCAGGAGGTGGCAAGAATCTCTGCTGCCATGTGGTCATTGCTTCATATGAGAGCATGATTGACGATGAGGCCAAAAAGGTGCTGTCCAAAGTTCATTGGGCAGGTTTGGTGGTTGATGAGGGCCAACGCCTCAAAAATGATAAATCTCAGCTCTATGAGCGCCTTGCTCGCATGAAGTTTGACTTTAAAGTTCTTCTCACTGGCACTCCTCTTCAGAATAACATTCGGGAATTATTCAATCTCATCCAGTTCCTTGATCCAAAGACGAAGGCCGAAAAATTGGAAGAAGAGTATGGCGAACTCACTTCAGACAATATCCGAGCTCTCCATAGAATGATTAGTCCGTTCTTTCTCCGTCGCACCAAAGCCGAGGTTTTGCCATTTCTACCGCCGATGGTGCAAATTATTGTGCCTGTCTCCATGTCTTTTGTGCAAAAGAAGTTGTACAAGTCGATCTTGGGAAAAAATCCTGAACTGATAAAAGCTATTTGCACAACACACGTCAGCCAGCTCAAGAAACAGGAAAAGTACAACTTGAACAACATTCTCATGCAGCTCAGAAAATGTCTATGCCATCCATTCGTTTACAGTCGAGAAATCGAGGAAGTCACAGACAATGCTAGGCAGGCTCACGAGCGCTTAGTGGAGGCTTCTGGAAAATTTCAGCTACTGAACCTGATGTTGCCAAAGCTGCAAGCGCGCGGTCACCGCGTGTTAATTTTCAGCCAATTTCTTGAAAATTTGGATCTCGTTGAAGATTTCCTCTCCGGGCTTGAGCTGCGCTACTGCCGTCTGGATGGAAGATTGGTGGCTCGGGAGAAGCAGAAGCAAATTGATCAGTTTAATGCGCCCGACTCTCCCTACTTTGCTTTTCTGCTGTCCACTCGATCCGGTGGTGTTGGAATCAACCTTGCGACCGCTGATACCGTCATAATCATGGACCCAGATTTCAATCCAAAACAAGACATGCAAGCCCTGTCCCGTGCTCATCGGATCGGCCAGAAGAATGTTGTCCTTGTCTACCACCTCACAACACGAGCATCCGTGGAGGAAAAAATCATGGAAAAGGGCAAGAAAAAATTGGCCCTTGACCATGTCCTCATTGAGCGCATGGAAGACATCGAAGACGAAGAAGACTTGGAGTCTATTTTGCGTCATGGTGCCCAGGCTTTGTTCGAAGACGACCATTCAGCCGATGTTCATTACGACGAAGAATCTATCAATAAACTCCTAGACCGAAGCCAAGCCGAAAAGGCCGAGGAGGCGAAGAAGATGGACAAAGATGCGAAGGATGCCAAGGATGGAGATGCTCTAACAAACAATCCGCAATTCAACTTTGCTCGTGTCTGGCAAAAGGACGGCGGTACTTTGGAAGAAGTCACCTTGAGCAAAGATACACCCATAGATGAGGACGTTTGGGCCAAGATTCTGAAAGAGCGCGAGTGCCATGCTCGCGAGGAAGCTTTTCGCAAAGCCGAAGGGCTTGGTCGAGGGAAACGAAAGCGAGCTCAAGTCAATTACCAAACCGCACAGGAAGAGGCCAACGATCTTGATGGTGCAAATTCGACCAACGTGTCTCCGGTCAAGAAGCGCAAGAGCAAGGCGAGCAGTGAGAGCGATGATGAATTTGAGCAGAAAGGCGACGTTGACGAATCTGACTCTGCCCACGATACAGCTGGGGATGAAGATGATATGGATATTGACATTGAGCTTGTGCGCCAGAAAAAAAGTCGACCATTTAAGCGTGTTCAAGTTCCTGCGGCCGCCCCAGCCTTGGTGGGTCTTGACGGCACTTCGGATTCAAATCCTATTGCGCCTTGCATCGCATGCGAAAATCACCATGCGCTTGGCCAATGTCCCTTGAAAGAGGCTGGCGTCGAACACTGTCCGCTCTGCGGCCTGGCACACCTTGGAGGACGGCGAGCTTGCCCTCATTTTCATTCCATTATCCAGATTCGGCGTATGCTAGAAGCATTGTCTCAAAGCAAAGAGTCTCCCAGTCTTGTGTCTGCAGCCAAGAAATATCTGCGTGGAGTCCTCGGCCACTTATTGATAATCGAGCGCAAACAGTCCTCTCTACATAACCACTCCGCCGATCAAATTCCGTCAAGCCAGATTCCTGCTTCGCAAGCACCTGCTACTGCATATCACCCTGAACCTACTCCCAACCCGCAATTTGATCTGTCCAGGTCAACAATTAATGACACCGGCTCAGGAAAGAGTTTGGTCCAGCTTCCCATTGGTACACTCACGCATAAGCCTCTCAGAGAGTCTTTCGAACAGACTGATCTGTCTACTTCCTCAACCCATACTGCAGCCTTGGGAACAGGCCCGGCCCGTCCTGTTCTCGGTGGCTTCACGTATCAACCCTTGACGCAGCCGCAAGATACAAATACAGCGCAGCAGCCTAGCCTACTTAGAACCTCGCACTCCATACCCTCGAGCCAGGGCACGGCGGCCCAACTCCCTCACACATTCAGCAAAGTAGAAGTCGTTGACTTGACTGAACCCGATGAGCTGGGAAGTTACTCCTTTCCATATCCTTACGTTTCTCCTCGGCCCAACAACCCTGGATACCCCTCGGCTCACTAGGATCTGCCCGTGGTTACTTTTGCTTCTCAGTGGCCTTTGTGGTTGCTTTCCCTTGGTTTTCTTCTCGGCGCTCGGCGCAGTCGTTTTCTTTTTCTTCCCCCCCCCCCACCAAACAGAGCATCGAATGGCGGGCATAAAATTTCTAAGCCGTTTTGTGGCACTACTCATGGATACAGCGGAAAAAAGGGATGTGCATGGAGATTTCCAGTTTGATGCTCATCGATTGAACGTGATACCCCAATTGGTTGTTATTTTAAGACAATAATCTCAGCGTGATACAACTGGCTTTGCCCAGACTGAAAACTCAATCTATAACGTAGACCCGAGTTGGCTTTTCCATATCCCGTACTCTCCTTCAGTGGCTTCGCATTCCCCCAATGTCAAAATGATCCATTTCAGCCACTTGTATTGATGACTGATATAGTATACAACGAGGTAAATCGATTTCTCCATGATATTTGGTGCCAAATGTATTATAGAGCAAGACTCGTACTCGTCGAGCGAATAAACCATGGAATTCCGTGCCATCCCTTTGACCCCAATCCCGTCAAGCACACACTCTCTGCCCGGATCATGGAAAAAACAATCCAAACAGTAGATATCGACCTCTGACTGACAGATAAAGCCCCAGGGGTCCATCAGTTTACTTATCCCGGTGTCATGGTGTTGCTGTTCGTCAGGACGGCTTTTGCCAACATTGAAAGGTTAGGGCCCATGCAAGTCACGAGACCCGCTGCCCAACCTCAGTTGTCCACGAGTCCACGACTATCATCAACAATCACCAAGTGTGTCATTTGCATGACCAAAAAGGGATTTGTGTATAAGTGATCGTGAAACGCTGGGTGTGTGTCTGTTTGTGGTGTCCATAGCATGACCTATTGGTCTTCTCCATCACCCAGGCTCAGGTCGATATCGCAACGGCAGTTTCAGGTAGGGCAGATAGCTTGAGGCTCGTTTGTAAGGCAAAGGGATGTATATTTGAGTCTCTGAGTAGCTGATGTTGGTTAGTATGGATTCTTGAGAAGACGAGTGTTCAAGGATAAAAGTTTTGCTTGGGAGAGGGACTATTGTTCCTGACCAATGACACAATCCACCCAAACATTGGCGCTGATTGGTGTCCAAACAGAATATTCGCTGAGAAGAATGCTTTGCCTGGCTGATCGAGAGACAATGTGGGTATCAAAGGCAGAATTTTAGCATGTTTGAGGCTCAATATCAACAGAGTTCCTGGCTTCTGCTATGGAAGGTGTTGGAGAAGGTAAGATTGAGATCTCGACTAGACGGTAGCTGCAGCTAGCCATCTTAGACAATAAATGACTGTAAGTTTTTCACTCAACGTTAAAGAAACATTGTGTTTCATTCTTATGCTTTCTCAATTGTTGTGGTCGAAAGGTCTGTTATTGAGGACGCGTTTATTAGCAGGACTTTTCTTTTAGTGTAGGGGGAAGAATCGGGACTAATAACTTCCGTTGCCTGATACTCAGTGTGCACAAAGATCACCGTCTTACAGGTTGCCATAGGGTATAACCTAATTAGGAAAGTGAGTGCATTAGATATGCCATGGGCAAGTGTAGACAGTAAAAAAGCAGAGTTTTCTTGCGCGTCATAACTATAGGCGAGATAATCCTACTTCATTCACGACAACCTCAAAGTCAGAGAACGATTCTTGCATTAAAAACCCCTCCTCTCGTTCTTCCTTCCTCCCTCTTTCTTCCTTCTTCAACCTCTTCCCCATCTCTTTCTTTTCTTCCCCCCAACCCGCTTTCCTGTTTCCATTTTATTGTTTCACACATCTACTTGTATGAGCCTTACAGCTTCTTGTTCCTGTGATCATATCAATTCTTGCTTCATTTTGCGATACCTTGGATCTTGAACACTTGAGCGGCGGTCAGGACATCCAAGACGCCTTCAAGATGGATCGTCCTCCCCGTGGTCCTGGTTTTATTTGTGCTCGTCCTGAAGGAAACTTCACTCCCCTCGTCCCCCTCGACGAGTTCCCCCCCAACATCTCCATCCGAGGTGTTTCTCGCACCCTGACCCCTGCTCAGACTCAAGGAATGACGAGCTGTGGCATGGCCCGCGCTCGTACTGAGCCATGGGCTTTTGAAGGAGCTTCAACTATGGCCCCCAACAAAAATGATTTGACCGAGTTGAAGTCGGCTCTTATCAAAATGATTGGCGACAACTCTATGCCCGCTCACTACCGTGACCTGATTCAGAACATCATGAGTCGCTGTCTCATCAATGTACCCAGCACCCAGGCTACTACTTCAGCTATTCAAGCTACTTCTGCTCCTGTCAGTGCCAGCCAAGGCACTCATCTTCCTGGAGATGATCGTGTAAGTACATTTTCTTTTCGTCAAAGTGAGTGATGCACTAACCCTCATGATAAACAGCGAGCACCCGTCTCTCGCGAGCAGGATCGCATCCCAAACCGTAAGAAGTACTGCTCGTACTGGATTCGTCACGGCGAATGTGATTATCTGCAACAAGGTCAGTATCACCCCACCTTCGCAAACACACACAGAGACATAAACTAATGACTTCAATCACAGGCTGTATGTACAAACATGAAATGCCCCTCGAGCCGAGCCTCATTGAGGAGCTTGGCCTCCGCGATATCCCAAGATGGTATCGTGAGAAGTACAACGTTCCCAGTCTTCTTCATGCGACCTATCATCGGCCGCAGGTCCAGCTTGCCATTGCCGGTCAGCCCCAACAGAAGGCCATTGAATACAATGAGCTTTCGGCTGCTTCTCACGACCGTGGCAACAATGCTGAGAATGCCAACCACCGAGTCAACAATAGCGGCCGACTCAAGGCTCCTCGTGGTGCTCACAATGGCAAAGCCCGTGGTAATGGTCGTAATCACAACAGTAACCGCAACATGAACAGCACTACCAACGGCATGCACGCTGCCGACGATATGAGCCAGATGCGCAATATGTCTGTCAGCGCCATGAACCAGATGCACAGTGTTCCTGTTAATGGCATGGGTCAGATGCACGATGCGTCTCGCAAGATGACTCCTGACAACAGCACTAGTCCCGACAGTGGTATCAGCATTATCAGCCAAACCAGCTCTATGAAGACTGGCCCACCCCTCGACCTTCAGACCACCACGATGAATAGTGTGTCTCATGCCTCGGTCGCTATGCCTGTGACCTCAGTGGCACCGCCCACCCAATTTGGGGCTGCGCCCGTTGGCTTCCACGCTTATCATGTTCCGCGTTTTGCGCAAAACGAAGGCATGCTCCATGGGACTTCATTCTCAGGCCGCCGTCTGGCCAACCCCATTATCGACTGTCTAGAAGAGGACAATTCCAGCAGCTCAGCCAGACCGTTTCAATCCCCTAAGGCTCCTGACTTTTACTGTCGTCAAAAGTCTCGTCGCATGTATGATTTCGGCTGTGACGGAGATTTGAAGAAGAAGTTTGGCGCAAGCCCTGACGTTCTTACTCCGATCGAAGAGATCATTGAGCCTGAAATCGTTGACCTCGATGTCATCGAGCCTCAGCAATTCAACTCCGAGCTTTTCGACTCCGAGCTGTTCAAATCCAATGAGTCCCAAACTGTGCCGGTTCTTTCCACCATGGGGGCTCTTCTGAAGAAGCTCCTCTCGGAGTCCCAAAAAATTGATCCGCACCAGGTTCTTTTCAACTTTGGACCCATTGGCGAAGATGTCAAGATGCCTCCACATATTCAGTGCCCCAAGATGGGTACACTGATCGACATCGACACCAACAATGTCACTCAAGCCCCGGCTGCTTTGCCGGCCATGTACACATTTGGCCAAAATGCCTTGTACGGCCATGTCAACAAGTAATTCCGACTGAAAGCCATATGTTCGAACTGGCTTTTCGCCGATTGAACATACAATGCCACGATATGGCCGGATGTTTCTGCTTCTATTCAAGCCCTCGTGTGTTTTGTAATCTTTGGTCCGTCTTATTTGTGTTTCTCTTTCGATCCTTCTTTTCGGATTCATGGTGGTATTTCTTTATGTTTCCCTTTATGATATACCATCATGACATCCGACTGCAACAACTTGACATTTTGGGTACTGGCTGGCTTTCACCAGTATCACATGGGGATTGTTTCAGCAAGGATCTTTCTCAATATTTCAGCCTATGGTTTTATGATTTCAACAGCGATTTATGAACGACTTTCATGGTGGTTCCGCCATCTCTTCTCAATGATATCAACGATTTGACAGCGATTTACGAGCGACTGTTGTGATTATGGCGTATCTCCATTTTCTTTTGTGCTCTATTCTCCCTGTCTCTCCTTCCCAGGCTTCCCCATTTCCTTTTGTGTGCTTTCAGTTTTTTTCCCCTTGCATTCCCCTATTTTTCACATTTTTCACCGGCACTTTGTTGGCTGCATTTTATGTGGCTTGGGACCCATCTGGGACCCGAAGCTTTGTGACCGAGTTCCGTTCTCCTTTCATGTTTCGTGGATTTCTTTTCTTGTGTGGTGTCAGCTTCCACTTCCTCTGCCTGCTTCGGCCTCCTCTGCCTGTTTGAGCCGTGGACTTGTTCTGGGAGCTCCCTGCGGCGGCTGGCCTCTTTCGCGGAAAGTGATTGAGTTCACTGGGGTTTAGTGCTACGGACTGCGTGATGTTGAGATCGAGATTGCGTCGAGACACCTACCCATGGCATCTCTGCTTTTTCGACTAATTTCCTCCGGTCTTCGCTGTCACATCTTTTTCTTTTAAAAAAATATTCAGAAAAATCTCTCTTCCTTGTAGATCGTAGATGGTAAAGTGTAATTGGTAGAGACATGAAAATCTGCCCGAGTCCAGCGGTTCTTAGGGCTACCCTATGCGTGGATATCGCTGACTAGAGATCAACAACTCAACCTACAGGATCAAGTGGCAGCGAGACACCAATAAATTTGAATACAATGGCTATAGTACATCTAGAAAACATGAAGCCCGGTAAGACTTCGAGAAATATGCGCCCGCGCCTCGCGAATGGGTTTATCCAACCAACACACCAGAGAAAGAGATCACGCAAAGAAATGTACAGTGTCTATGGACACCTCACCGACGAACCGGCTTCTTTGCACGAGCTCCAACGTGAACAGCAACACGCTCCCGCTCTGCAGTAGCCTTGGCCTTCAGCGCTGGGTTGAATTCAGGAAGGGAAAGAACAGCATGTCCAACGATCTGGTTACCATCCACAATAGCCTCACGCTGCTTCTCGGCGTTGTAGCGCTCCTCCCGTCGAGCAGCAAGCTGTCTTCGGCGCTCATCGGTCATTTTCCAGGAGTCAGGGAACTGGGGGCGGACCTTGGGCTTGTGGTGACGAAGGTCAAGAGGGATATCGGCATAAGAATCACCGGTCTTGGCCTCTTTAATGAGGGAGTTTACGAGATCCGCAAGGTAACGCTTGTTCTGCGCGCGTGAGCCGAATTGTTCGGATGACATGCGCACAATGTCGGTTTGAGGGTTGTAGCGGGTGCCGACCAGCTTGAGGAACGTTTGACGCTGGGCTTCAGTCAAGTGCTTGGGTGTCAGGTCCTTGGAGGCAAGCTCCACGACGACCTTCGGTTCGGCAGGGTGCTGTTCACCCATGTAGGTAGTGTAACGGAAGCGGAGAATGTGGTTTTGGGGGGGCAGGGTGAAGGGGCTTGCGAGTTCTAACGGAACAATTAGCAAACTTCGAACGGCTACGAAGTATAGAAAGATTAATCATACTGCTAAGCATTGGCATATCCCAGGCCGCAATGCGAGCGTACTCTCTCATTTCACGGTGCACCTCCATAGAGGCATGGGCCATGGAAGTAATTTCATCGTCGTTGATTTCCTCGTCACCGTCTTCAACAAGGGCAAACTCGTCGTCTTCATCCTCGGCCCAGAAGCCGCGAGACTTGGTTCGGATATCCTCGAATCGCATGTCCTCTTCCCTGTCGATCTGGTTTGACATCTTCTCAAGCTCCGCAAACACCGCGGTACGCTTGGAAACATCGTTGAAGTCGGCAACAATGCGGCGGTTCTCCGAGTCGAAAGCCGCGCGCTCTTCTGGAGACATCATATCATACATAGAGCGGGCTTCTTTAGAGAGAAGGTCAGGGGAGTACTCGGGCATTGGCGGCAAGTCGGCTGGTTGCAAGTCCTTCGGCGGAGGAGGAGGAACCGGGTCTTCGGAGACAAATCTGTATGGAGAAACCGAGAATTGGCGGGTAGAGATCCATCCTGAGCCCCTTTGGGACAGGAGTCGAGTGGACCGTCCCAATGACCGTGTAGCTGAAGCCATTGTGGCGCGTGTAGACAGGAGGCTAGACGGTTATCTGCTTGTCGATGTTTTCCATCTCCAAGTCCGCTTCACGCTAAACCTTGCCGGGTCTGAATCACGTGATAGAAATTACTAGTTCGAGATAGGAAATCCCAAGCACGTGATGTATTGGTGTTATCTATATCGATAAGCATGGAAGCCGATAAGCCGATAAGTTGTGGATGATGCAACAATGTTTTGACATTCAGACAGTTTCATCAATCCCAACCTCTTCCCAAAACTCACATCCTCATTGATCCTCCCCACCCTACCAGGCTTGGTTCACCTCCTCCAGTCATGGCCAGGAAAGTCTGCCTTGTGACAGTAGGGGCCACGGCGGCTTTTCCTGAGCTCATCGCTGCAGTCGCCAACGAGCAGTTCTTTAAGACGCTTGCCGAGAAGAACTTCACACATCTCTTCGTCCAGTACGGAGCTCATGGATGCCATCAATTTGACTCATGCCTAGCTGGTCACCATCCCGGCGATACATTGTTCCATGGTATCGACGTGATGGGGTTTGACTTCGACAAGAACTTGGATCACCATATGGGCATGGCCATGGAGAAAAAGCCGTATGGTAAGCCTCACGAGCACCAGGAGCTTGGTCTGATGATCACCCATGCTGGTAAGTGATTAATTTCTGACTATATCTTGTTGATTGTGTGGGGACTGTTCATGGCGTAGAAACTGACGCAGCTTAGGTACTGGATCAATCCTTGAGGGTCTGCGCTGCGGTCTACCGCTTATTATTGTACCAAACCCTAAGCTGGCCGACAACCATCAGGAAGAATTGGCTACCCAAATGGAATCTCTTGGATATGGCGTCATGGCCCGCGCAGAGTGAGAACCTTCTGCAGATGTACTCAGATCATTCAAATTTGTTAACCATGCACCAGGGATGTTGTTTCGGCTATTGACAAAGCCACTGAACAACGTGTGAAGAGGTTCTCACCCATGAAGAGCGAAAGCGAAGAAGATGTGTTGTCTGCCTTGCATGACCAACTTTCATATGTTGATTAGGCATTCATCACATATGGTGCATACTACGGGCGTTGTGTACCTATTTCTAGGTTGCACCAGCACTTGGGCTTGGAGTTTGAGGGTTTTATTATGTGGTGCAAGTTGTTTTCCCTGGCAATTCTTGTATTTAGCTAGGCGTTCATTGGTCCGCGGGCGTTGCTCATTCCTCAAGTTGTATTGTGCCGAATATGAATCTCCAAAAGACCCGGCAAACAACTGGTGGTTCGATTTATTTTCTTTCGACCATGAAAATATTACCGAATTTCTTTATTCTGAAGAGGTTAGTTTTATGTAATCACTCACATCGGTACTGAAATAAGCTTAAATATAGGATTGAAACAATTCCGAATGCTTGGGTATACATCGATCCCTGTTCAAATAGCGACACAAATGGTTAAGTGTAAGGTATTCTCAAATCTATTTTGTATTTTGTATCCGAGCATGAGGCTCACTAGTTACTGGAGGATTACAGTCTATATTAGTTGATGGAATTGTGTTTCATGGATTAATCATGGTAGGTTCGTAGGTTCTCAAGATCCGAGTGGATGTGTCTGCGGCGCCATCATTGGCCCAAGCTTCTTGTTGACAACTCCCCGACGCGAAAACATCCTAACCGCCTCGACGAGGTGAACCCCAGTTGACAACTATTACAATCACCCATGTCCTCTTGCCTTGGACATTACTCTTGATCCCTCTGAGTTGCCGACCATAGGCCGTGGGGCCGTCTCATAACTCTCGCGCCTCAACCCCCGAATCCCCCGTTCACCACCCAACCCCCCGCAATGGCTGAGGCTACCCTACACAACGTGCCAATTGTCATTGACAATGGCAGTGGCACCATCCGAGCTGGTTTCGCAGGAGAAGAGATCCCGTCATGTTACTTCCCTTCATTCGTCGGTCGTCCCAAACACCCGCGGGTCATGGCCGGCGGCCTCGAAGGCGACTCGTTCATCGGTCAGCGCGCACAGGATCTCCGCGGCCTGTTGAAGATCCGGTATCCGCTCGAGCACGGAATCGTCACCAATTGGGAGGATATGGAATCCATCTGGCATTATGTCTATGAGAATGAGCTCAAGACTCTGCCCGAGGAGCACCCCGTGCTGCTCACCGAACCTCCGCTGAACCCGCGCGCCAACCGCGATACCGCCGCTCAACTGATGTTTGAGGCGTTCAACGTTCCGGCCTTGTACATGTCCATTCAGGCCGTGCTGTCTCTTTACGCGTCTGGGCGCACAACCGGTGTCGTTCTAGACTCCGGAGATGGTGTCTCCCATGCGGTGCCCGTGTTCGAAGGTTTCGCCATCCCCAATAGTATTCGCAGAATTGATGTCGCTGGTCGCGATGTCACAGAACAGTTGCAATTACTCCTTCGGAAATCCGGTCATGTCTTGCACACCAGTGCTGAAAAGGAGGTTGTGCGGATGATTAAGGAGAAGGTCTGCTACGTGTCGCTGGACCCGAAGCGCGAGGAGAAGGAGTGGATGAATAGCTATCACAAGTCAGATGCTAAGGCAATTGACTATGTCCTGCCGGATGGACACAAGATCAAGGTGAGTAGATATGCCCGGTATCATTTTCTCGATTGGAATTGTACTGATTTGTCACCTTTCTATAGATCGGTCAAGAACGCTACCGCGCCCCTGAAATCCTCTTCGATCCGGAATTAATTGGCCTCGAATACCCTGGTGTACACCAAATCGTCCAGGATGCTATCAGCCGCACGGACTTGGACTTGCGCAAGTCACTATACCTCAACATCGTGCTTTCTGGTGGTTCAACGCTGTGCAAGAACTTCCCGGATCGTCTTATGCGCGAGATTAAGCGACTTGCGGTAGAGGACATGAAGATCCGAATTTCGGCGCCCGCAGAACGCAAATACACCACCTGGATTGGTGGTAGCATTTTGGCCGGTCTTAGCACATTTAGAAAGGTATGGAGGATTATAAGTCCGATATGTGGGATACAAGCTAATAGACTCGTGTTTACAGATGTGGGTGAGTGCGGATGAATGGCATGAGGACCCTGAGATCA
Organism: Penicillium sp. 91 TS-2023; assembly: GCA_030710325.1. Taxonomy (NCBI): domain Eukaryota; kingdom Fungi; phylum Ascomycota; class Eurotiomycetes; order Eurotiales; family Aspergillaceae; genus Penicillium; species Penicillium sp. 91 TS-2023. The sequence continues at coordinate 3,702,256 of JARWGP010000021.1, read as the reverse complement.
TCTTCAAGCGATTCGCATAGACGAGTCGCGCCCTGTACTAGGCGCCTGGCTCTTGCAAAGTTGGCAAGACAACATCTACATCCCGATACCCTCAGCAAGAAAGAGGGAATCTGTCTCCAGATCGATAACTGCTGTGCAGCAATCTTGGTTTCAAAGAGGGTCATGCATAGCAGGTGATCAGCGATCGCCTGGAGACTTGCTGAGTCGTGCATAGTATCTGCGACTTTTGATACCCAATCCCCCCATTCATATCCCCTAGATCTCTCGTCCATATGTGACATCAAACTCGACATCTTCTGTTCACATCAATGTGTGCAAATAACTTCCTTCTTGTGCTGGAGTCTTGAGGTTCATGCTGGATGATCACAATGGGCGATACAGACTTGTGTTACAGCAAGTGGCCCTGTCCGAATTCCGTCGTTGTAAATTAATTGCCTTTTTGAAATTTATGAAATCATCTCGATGCTCCTGGACCACCTGAAGCGTAGATTTACTCCTTCCATTTTGACTCATCGTATTCATCCATCAGCCGAGTATAATCGTCGCCGGCTGCTGCCCATCCCTTAATGCCCCCCTCGAGGACGAGACTTTCCATTTCCCTATCTTTCTGTTCTTCCAGATATCCCGCAAACCAGCCCGCTGCACGCGTTCCACGGCCTCGAGAAGAGCCTGCATTCCCTTTGTTAGCTGACCTCCTTTGATGGAGGAAACGAATCGCACTAACCACAGTACCATATGACTTTGGAGACTCTGGCTTGCGAGAAAACAGAATATAGAGTCGGAATGGTGGGAAACAGACTCTGTGCAGGAAGATTCAATGAACCTCGAATGGTACCGCCCTATGCATAATACACTTGTGAGGATGATAAATAAGCATAGTAAAAATCTGGTCGTACCTCAAAGTCCGTGCGACGCAAATCAATCAGAACATAGTCTTTTCCGACCTTCTTGCCTTCCTTCATCCATCCAAGCAGATCGAGACGGGATATTGAGCTTGCAACAGTCCTTGGGGCAGGGTAAGCTGCGTGCCAAGGAAGGCATGCAGGTGTTGCTGGAATCATTTTTGTCTCGTCCGGTCGTTGTGATGTTGACATGTCCAGGGAAGATTTGGTAGATACTTCGTTGGTAGATGAACCGAAAAGAGACCGACAATACAATACCGGATGAAGACTAACGATCTAGTGTTCGAGTATTAGTACTTCTGTTGATATAGTCCATGTGTGGGGCACCAGCGTTGAGCATGTCACTGCTCGTTGATGATTGGTCAACCTAGATTTGCACCAACGGGCATGATTGGCCACTTCCCATTCTATCATTGCAGCAGACTCCTTACAAGTCCCTAGTCTTCTTTTCGATTTCATTTCGTGTATTTATCGAAGGACAAGCTTCTGTGGAAATACTCTCTCCATATAGTCGACATTGATGCCAAAAATGATCGCCACAACCCATCAAACAACTGTCCCTGAGGAACCGCAACCTCAAAACCCAACATCGGACAAGCTGTCTTCAAGTCCCAGAGCCAATGATGTCGAAAAGCAAAGGACGAACGAGTCTGAAGAGTTTACTGAAAAACAATCAGCCTTCAAAAGTCTTGGCTGGCTAGATCGTTTTCTGGCCCTATGGATTTTCCTTGCGATGGCCATCGGGATCATACTGGGAAATTTCGTGGAAAATACAGGCCCTGCCCTGCAGAAGGGGAAATTTGTTGGAGTTTCTGTTCCAATCGGTACGTACCCATGAATCTTTTAAATTCTTGAGTCTCGGCTAACCAGTGTAAGCGATTGGTCTTCTGGTCATGATGTACCCCATTCTATGCAAAGTGCGGTACGAATCTTTGCACCATATTCTACGACAACGTGGTGTCTGGGTCCAAATTGCATTTAGTATCGTTTTGAATTGGATTATTGCACCCCTCTTGATGGTAAGCCTTTTTTGCCTCGTTACGGTAGAACTTACTGACAATGATATAGCTGGGACTGGCGTGGGCTTTCCTGCCAGATGAACCAGAACTGCGAGAAGGATTGATTTTAGTCGGATTAGCCAGATGCATCGCTATGGTAAATCACTCTTTTCCTAAGCTATACCACGAATGATACTAATATCTCATTGCCTATAGGTACTCATATGGACCAGCCTGGCCGGTGGTGATAGTGAATACTGTGCTATTCTGGTTGCGATTAACTCACTGCTGCAGATGGTGCTCTTCGCCCCCTTGGCCATTTTATTCATCAAGGTCATTGGCAATTCGGGTAGCCAAGTCACACTCTCTTATGCCACTGCCGCTAAAAGCGTGGCAGTCTTTCTCGGCATCCCACTAGGCGCTGCAATCATCACTCGCATGACCCTTCGAAAGATCGCCAGTCCACGTTGGTATGACCAGGTCTTTTTGAAGTGGGCCGGCCCGTGGTCACTTATTGGGCTTCTCTTCACAATCCTTGTGCTATTCGCTTCTCAGGGCCGCCAAGTGGTTCATCAGATTGTATCTGTGGTCCGAGTTGCCGCTCCTCTCATTGTTTACTTCATCATTGTCTTCTTCGTTACTCTGCTTGTGACTTACAGGCTTGGATTCGGTTACAAATTAGCTGCCACCCAGAGCTTCACTGCTGCTAGCAACAATTTCGAGCTTGCCATTGCTGTCGCTGTTGCAACCTTTGGTGCTGACAGCAATCAAGCACTGGCTTCTACTGTCGGACCTCTGATTGAGGTTCCGGTACTGCTTGGACTGGTATACGTTGTCAAGTTTATAGCCAAACGAGTTGGTTGGAAGGATTGAAACAAAAGTGGATCGGAATTTTCATACTAGCAGCTGATGGGAGCCTTAGACTCTTTTATTTATTGATTACTGCATATCTCGTTGGAAACTAGTGGGCCAAATTGGAAGACTCTAGAGCCCCCGCGAAGCATGTTTACAGTCATAAATACATTTAATAATTAATATTAGCCATATGCGCACAGTTATACTACTGGTAGACTAAACCCGTTTTAGTTACTCAGTTCCTATCAGTATTCCAGCTTTGAGGCAATGACTAATAAGCAATGGAGGTAGATCTCAATTTACTGGTCTTTATGTAAGAACAGTTAATAGCTCGCGTTATCTTAATTTGAATTTGAATTATTATGATTTCTTGGTGTCCTGGATGAGTGGGGTAAACATGTCATTCAATGACAAAGAAGCTTAACGGTGACATACCAGCAAATGTCGATTGCCCAATCAGCGTTAGCTATGAAGTACCCCCCACTTCGACAACGAAGGGGGATATCACCAAGCAGGCTATTGATAGCATACTTAGTGCATGCTTGGACATAATGTTCTAAATAAACTTTTATCTGGTGATGCCTTCAATTGGTCAAATGTCCGTATCACCTTCTTTCCCCCCACCAAGCATCTTTTTCTCTAGCTGCGTGCAACAATCCAGGCTCATATTTCCATCTTTTCGGCACTTTATCACCGCTACCTACCACCAAGACCTCTCCATCTCCACCTTGCCGAATCAGAAGCGTCCTCGAAATGGATTCGAAAAACACATATCGCTCTGTGCAAGACCGCTATGCAGGAATTGCGAGCCAGACCGAAGACTCTCGTAAACAAGGGGATTATGAACGTAAAGTTGCAAAGGCGTTTGGGTATGACTTGGAGGATTTGCGTTCTATCCCAGAATCGGCGAACCTAGGTGTCAGCTGTGGGAACCCATTGGCAATGGCAAACATCAGAGAGGTAGGGAACGTCGCTGGCTTACTCCTTGATGCTGAGTTTAACATTAATATGCAGGGCGAGGTTGTGATTGATTTAGGCAGTGGCGGAGGCATTGATGTTTTACTAGCCGCAAAGAAGGTCGGAGCGGAAGGAAAGGCCATTGGTATTGACATGACCAAGGTAAGCTGATTACTCCCTACTGAGCTGACTAAACTGGGTGCTAAGGGTAGCAGGATATGCTAGAATTAGCACGTCAGAACGCAAGAAAAGCCCATGTCTCCAACGCATCCTTTATCGAAGCATTCATTACCTCTATACCGCTACCATCTTCCACTGCTGATTGCATCATCAGTAACTGTGTGGTAAACCTCGTGCCAGAAGTCGAGAAGATCATTGTTTTCCAGGAGATGTTTCGCCTTCTGAAGCCGGGAGGTAGGGTTGCGATCAGCGACATACTGGCAAGACGGGAGCTTCCAGTACATATCAAGAAGGATCTCTCCTTATATGTCGGATGCATTGCTGGTGCTAGTCAGGTTTGCGATTATGAGAGATACCTGAAAGAAGCAGGGTTTCAAGGTATTGATACTACAGCCTTTGAACTCCTTATCTGATTCTGTACTAAAGACTGCCTTGTAGATGTGTTGATACTGGACACCCATGGCGATCTCAATCTTTACAAGCAAATTTGGCAGAGGGAAGAAGTCAATGGACTGGGTCCTACTGGCTCACGTTGTGATCCGGTGGAGCCCAGTACCTGCGCCTCGCGGATAGAAGAACCGTCTGACATAGATTTCAACTTCTGGACCGGTGAGTTGATCCACAAAGACACTAGCATTACGCAGCGCTGATCAAGAATGCTTTATTAAGGCTCTTTCAAAATCTTTGCCATTAAGCCCGATATTCATGGTTAAAAATGCTATGAAATAGTTTGAGTCCACCCAAGTTTTCCAGTTGATGAAGGCAGAACTATTCAACATAGTTTATACCGGTCCAATAAAGCATGGCGAGGTCGACTTGCGATTTCACTGACGTAAATCTGTATCGTTCCGATCGGTTTGAATCTTTCGGAAGTTGCTCGATTACCCCGCAAGTTATTCATTGCTTCGTGCCACCCCGCAATCCCGGCTCAAGCTTTGGTAGTTACCTAGGTCTTACAGTTATTCCTCGGTAGAAAGTGTGAAAGTCGAAAGAATCCCCCGAATTCTCTTCTTTGTTTTATTGTTTTATCTCTCAGAAATTTTCTCTAACTGTTGGGGCATATATTATTCCAGAATTCCCTTGGTCAACAAATTACATCCAGTTTTATTTAGTCGATGAAGTACTGAGACTCTTGTCTCTCGCAATGAAGGCTGTTCGCTTTTACGCAGCAGGGGATATTCGCACTGAGGAAGTAGCGCCGCCACAGGCACGCGATGGAGAGGTTCTCGTCGCAGTAGAGTGGTGTGGAATTTGCGGGAGCGATCTGAATGAATATCTCGGAGGTGAGAGACCCAGGTGGCGATTGTGTTTATATCTTTCAAGAATCACAGCTGTATATCATTCTAACATAGGGGTGTAGGACCTGTTGCAATACCATCCCAGATAACCGGCCCTCACCACCTCACTGGTGAGGTGCTGCCAGTCACAATGGGCCACGAGTTTTCCGGTCGAATCGTTCAGGCGCCAGCAACATCATCCTTTTGCCCAGGGCAGTCGGTAGTCATAGATCCTCGATTGTATTGCTCATCATGTACGGCATGTTCTCAATCGGCAACCAACTGCTGTGACAAAATTGGGTTCTGCGGCCTGTCCGGAAGAGGAGGTGGTCTTTCGGAGATGGTGGCTCTTCCTGCCGCTATGCTCCATACCCTCCCTGATGGCACCGACTTGGCTGCTGCAACATTAATTGAGCCTCTTGCTGTTGCCTGGCACGCCGTCAAGGCATGTGCATTTATCGATCTGAAAGCAACTTCAATTTTAGTCGTAGGTGGTGGTCCTATTGGTATTGCTACCATCTTTGTGTTGAAAGTGTGGGGAGCGAACAGGGTTTTTGTATCTGAAAAGTTTCGGCGTCGCAGAGAATTTCTTCTCGACCTGGTCGACGCTGCCTTTGATCCGACAGAAGTCAATGTCCCCTCAAAGTGCAAGGAGCTTACAGAGGGTGATGGTGTGGGAATAGTGTTTGATTGTGCTGGTTCCCAACCGGGTTTTCAAGATGGGTGCGACAGCCTCAAGTTCCATGGAATATATGCAAACCTGGCTGTGCCAAAAGGCCCGGTAAGGAATTCTTGTTTTAATGCCCAGAACCTTCATGTACTAATCGCCTTCTCAGATGCGGCTTCCGTTTGAACGCTTCATACCGAAAGAGCTCACGTTGAAATCATTCCTCGCATATGATGAGATCGATTTCAGAGAGACTGTTGCTGCATTTGTTGAAGGTAAGGACGCCCATGCTTAGCCAATTTGCAAATATTGATCTGGGACCTGTGACTAGGTAAATTTGAGGGAGTTGAACGTATGATAACCCGTCGCGTTACCTTGGACGATGTGGCAGACAAGGGATTTAAGGAGCTTGTGGAAAACCCTGATGGGCACATCAAAATCCTAGCAAGTGCAAGGAAAGAAAGCTTGTTGTGAGATGATTTTTTGGATATTAACACTATTTACCCGTTCCTTGAACCTTTGCCCCCTATAATCCTCATAACTTTCCGTACTCTCGGCACTGTCACTGTCAAGAAGATATTTCAGAAAGAACAGCAAACAGAACCTCATTATCAACTCTGCACCTCTCTAATTGCGTGCGGCCCTGTCTGAAGCCATGACAAATCTTCTTGTCGATTTCAGAGTCACTGTACCGTTTCTTGTTGAACTGTAGAATCAGACGATATGCTGTAGAACAGAGCATAGTTCTATCCTCTCTAGCGAACTCGTCGGTCAACATGGGCCAGAGTGTCCAAGAAGCTATGGATTGAAAACTAGTGCTGGTAGAGGTCTCAAGCTCTGCGGTATGTAGAGGTAACAGGAAGGGTGATGCGATCGCAATAGACGGAGTAGTCGTGTTGGTTTTTGCGTCGAATATGGATGCATTAGAGACACAGAGGTTTTGGCTACCTGCGATAAAGTTGTCTACTTTCGTAAAGTTTGATTTGAGCAGTAGAGGATTTTCATCAAGACTGGAGATCCCGTGTGATGTTTCATCTTCAAGAACCTGTAGATACTGTCAGCAATGCTTGTAATCTTGCTAGGAGACTTCAAGTGTAGAATGAATTCAAGCTTACATTCACTGGGAGAATTCCAGGCTCAACATTCATGTCTGGAAGTCTTTGCATCTGAGTTGAGGGATCGTCCCAGTCTGTCCAAAGATAATTCAACCCGTCTGTAGGGCTCTGGTTTTGACAATTTTCACTGAGGCAGGATAATCCAAGTAACTTTCTCAGTGTTCCGTTCTCCTGACGAAGTTTCTCTGTTGTAGCTTGAAGCTTCGCTGAGTTCGCAATCCACTGAACTTTCTCACTTTCGTAACTTTTTAATGTCTGCTCGAGCTCTGCAAGGTAGTCTCGCCTTCGTTCCCGGCACTTCCGCTGGTTGTTGCGGATCCGAGTCAGATCTTCGGCCTATGAGACATCTTCAATGAGATGAATTCGAAACGTGGAAAATAGCACCTTTGGTGACGGACCTTTGACTTCTTGGGTCGAGGCATTGATTAGTCTTTAATATAATAAGTGGAAAGAGGAGCTATCTGTAAAGACTGTCCGGGGCAATGGAGGTCCACTTGGTGGCGTGCATTGGTGTGTCGTCGGCCGGACCAGGATAGGGCGCTTGATTCTCCATTTTGGCCAATCAGCATTCGCCAGTGACATACTTCATCCATATCCAATATCAATCATTTTTCGGCTTCCTGTATTTTTCTCGTTCCTCTTTCTCCATCGAGTCAATGCTTTATCACTATCTGCAAAAACTTTCTTCGGTATCGGGGCCGATTGTTTCGCGGAGACCTTTTCTGTTGCGACCAATATTCTCCAAAAACATGTCTTCCGCTATCCCACAGCAAGGGATTTCAGACATGCGCCAAAAGGATGTCACTCATCGATCTTTAGCATTGACTTCGATTGAAGATGACACAAGCACTCGCCAGAAGTACCGACCCTTCATTCTTGACAACGATGCCAATGCCACCGAAGACTGGGTCAATAACTTGGACCTGACCACCGCTATGAACATGGCCGAGCTCGACCTGCAAAGCACGAAAGAGAGACTCAGAGTTCTGGTACTTTATGGTAGTCTCAGAAGCAGGTCATATTCGCGATTGGTCGCATTAGAAGCTTCTCGCATCCTATTTCGACTTGGTTGCGACGTGCGGGTCTTTGATCCTGAAGGTCTGCCGGTGAAGAATGATCGCGAAACAGACCACCCGAAAGTACAGGAGCTCCGTGGACTCAGCGCCTGGAGTAACGGACATGTGTGGGTCTCGCCAGAGCAACATGGTAACCTTGTGAGTTGCCTCTCCTTAGGCCAACACTCAAGCAATAATTACTTACTCGTGCTTTTTATCCAATGCTAGACCGCAGTCTTCAAAAACCAAATCGATTGGATCCCTTTGAGCACGGGAAGCGTCCGTCCCACACAGGGTCGAACACTAGCTATTGCTCAGGTTTGTGGTGGATCTCAGTCGTTCAATGCCGTCAACTCTTTACGTATACTCGGTCGGTGGATGCGCATGTTTACTATCCCAAATCAATCTTCGATCCCGAAGGCTTATACACAGTTCCCGGATGAAGGTCAGCCAGGGGATCAGCGACTCATGCCTAGTGGAAATCGAGATCGGCTGGTGGATTGCATGGAGGAGTTTGTCAAATATACTATTCTGATGCGACCTCATATAGATCTTTTTGGAGATCGGTTTAGCGAACGGGAAGAAAACAGGCTAAAGGAGGCTAGGACAAATGCCGCTAGATAGAGCTGGGTAGAATACTTAACAATAGACATTAATTCTTCTTGGCTACATAAGAAGGAACCTGACAGCCAAAAAAAAGATTGCCTGTAGTTGTACCTAAAACTGGATACAGTAGTATTCGAAATCAGATTTACCTATACACTCTTAGCCTGTCATTCCCGAACCCTAGCTTGAAGCACGTTAGTCTAATTCTAGCAATTCTCCAGTAATCTCTGTCATATCCTATCGTATTCATTGGAAGACGTATGCAGTGCGTGCATCGGCCCTGAAACAATGAAAGAAGAGGGTGGCAGGCGTGTACAGACAGCCGTAAACGAAAAGATGAATTGGTGAGCTGTAAGTAAACATGCATACTGAAAATTATCGACCAATCATGAAGTGATTAGTCGTTGGATATGGAGTAGGGATAAATTATAATAAGTGGAATAAGAGATATCGAACGTCGGCGCAACGTTGCAGTACATATTATTAGACATCGCTTGACGAGACAAAAGATCTATGATCAATTTTTAAAACTTGCCATTCCCGCCAAAGCCTCTTTCATGCGCGTTAAATCGTCCTTCCCCCCCTTCACCACGCTCAGGTAGTCTGCTGAAAGCATCAATAACTGAAAGTCATTCAGCCATGTGTTCGTCGCGGGGGACAACTTCCACGTTACCACCGCCAAAGGCTTCCGATGCCGTTTTGACACCATCACCAACCGAACAATTGCGTCCAATATTTTGGGGTTTTCAGGGTCGCCCGCCCGGAGTGGCGGACAGCGCATGGCGACTCGAAGGTCACCGATGCCTAACATCAAGGCGTTCACGCCAGAGACTGTTGCTATGGATTCTGCATTCGCAACAGCAAGCTGAGACACAATTCCGTCAGTCGATTGGGGAACATCATCAAGGTGAGAATATCAGTCTTACAGGACTCTCGATCTGGATGATCACCGCGATATTATTGTCCGCTACACGTTCATGAGAGGACCCCGCCGGTGCCACATCAGTAGCTCCAGGTACTAACACCGCTGGCGCCAGCGACCGTTCTCCATTCATATATGCATAACGGCACTTGTTAACAGCTTCGGCAGCTTGCTCGGGTGTATCAATGTGCGGAAAGATTATACCGCCAGCTCCTGTTCCCAAAGACTACTGAGTGATCTGGATTGAAATAGGATGGTCAGAAAACAACATACCTGCGTCCAGAGCATAGGTCAGTAGGTGTGATTGAGCAGACGGCACTCTGCAGATGGGAACGGTTCTTCCTCCACTAGCGAGGCTGACGGTTTGTATTAGGCGAACGAGATTCTCGGCTTCAATCGGTCTGCCCGAACAATACAGTTCATTTCAAATTAGACCTAAATCTGGAATGCGGTCATTTAAGTAAGAGAAAGGGCGCTAACGTATGCTGTGCGTCGATCATGACAAAGTCATAACCTAGGACTGCCAGGGTGCGAGCCGTTATGGTGTGAGGGATTGAGAGGATGGTGCCCAATAAATGCGTGGATTTCCCGGAGGACGGGTCCATAGTGACCTCCAGAGCCTTGGCCAGGTTCGAAGGTTGAAAGAGGGACGCCGCACAGTAGTCTTCCATATTTGCTTGGGCTTTGGGGAGTAATGGTGTAAAAGTGCTCCTATGGGTCTTGAGTACTGATCTTATATTCTGCCCCACTGCCGGGAGTGGAAAGAGGGTTACATGTATCCTAAATGATCATGTCAGTGGCTTCCCTGCTTCAGACGGCCTGAGGTTGTAGATGTTCATAGCGTATGACATGCCCGATTGAGTATCCTGCTCCACTGCCGGATGGGGAAAGAGTGTTACATGTGTCCTAAATTATTATCCAGCACGGGCACCAAAAGTGCGAATGACTTTATTTTAGAGAATTTTATAACACTTGGACAGATCTTGAAAAGCTAGGGGTTCGATGAAATCCCGATAGGGCTGTGGCGAAGGGCCGGTCCGATGTATAGAATCCTATCCTTCATCTTTTTCTTTGCATAAAGAGTACGGGGTATACTACCGACTCGCACACGGAAGACATAGAGGAAGAGATTCCCTTAGTCTACTGAAGCCGGGGTGGGCTTAGAAGAATGTGAAGCTCCTTTATTCACTTTCTTCCCTAGGTGCCTGAAGAAGTTTAGACATTTTAAGACCAATGGCTATCTGGTAGAAGAATACCTACTGGTTAGGTAGTTGATATGGTATTAATGGGGTATTGTAATACCTACTGGTTAGGTAGTTGATATGGTATTAATGGGGTATTGTAATACCTACTGGTTAGGTAGTTGATATGGTATTAATGGGGTATTGTAATACCTATAAGTGAAAGCTAATAAGTCAATTTTATAAATTGTAATTCGAATAGAATTGCATGCATTTTGCAACGGAATCGGGACGGTTCGAACCGTATGCTTTCGGGCTGGCCCGTGCCGGGGCAGCTCGGAACAGTAAGTCCCTAGATCACCTGACTAGATACTGCCAGGACGGTAAAGGGACTGTCGACATTTCAATATTGATGATACAACACTGAATCTTGGAGAGATTTAGACAAATTGTTCAGAGGAGGGTCATTAGTCCTCGAATTTCGGTTATAGCCTGATCGTAGCCTAGTATCCTCAGACCGTAGCCACCTATGGCTTGGTGCTAAGGCCTTGGGGGGGGGGGGGGAGGGGGAAGGGATTCTCTTTATCATGACCATTTAGTAAGGTAACCTCTTTATCTTATTTCCTAATATGATTCGTTCGGTAGGAGCTATGTTACTCCAGTCATTGTAGTTCTAAGATTTGGGAATTCGAAAAGCTTAGACATAGTTATGTCTTTCGCTTGGCTAGTGCTTAAGAGAGGTTGAAGAAGAATAAGAGATTTGAAACTATGTCTCGCGTAGGCACGAGAATATCAAATCTAAAGAGAGGAAGAAAGAAGCAAGGCATCTAGCTACAGATCTGGTGACTCATTTATAACACCCCTAAACCCGGTATTTTCCCTCTCGCCATCTTCATTGTCCGCTGTAAGTTAGCCAATCGTCGCACTGATCCCTCATTCTCGGTTTGTTATGCTTATTCCACAACACTATCCCAAGTCTCGTCGTTATCAGTATTGTTTGAAGCTTACCGAGTAGTAGCAAAACCTCTCTATAGCATAATTCCCTCCATAGACGAGACTTCAAGAGGAGCTTCTTCCAATATCTCTGCCTCTTCATCGTCGTTATTCTGACACTCTTGGTTCTTTTTTTTCTTGTATTCTCTTCTTCTTCACCATTGTAGATCTGCCCAGATGACTCTCCTGGAAATCGTGTTCTTCCACATTCTCTTCCTCTTCGTTGCCATTATTCTAACTCTCCTGGATTTCGTTCCCTCCTTCCATCGAGATCATGAATGCTCCCGTTGATTTGGTTATAGAATTCTTAAGACTTCCCAGCCGTTAATTTTGAAAGTATATTCGGGGCTATATAATGTTTAGATTTCCCAGCCTGAATGATCAGGATGTTGATAACAGCTTCTTCAATTCCCCATACATTCTCGTTGCTAAAAGAATCCGGGTCTTCGAGCAGTCCGAAAGCCTATTTCAAAGGCAATGCACAGCAAGGGCCTGATAGCCGGAACGAATCCAAGACCTAGGTTGATAACGTATTTGACGAGTTTGACGATACTGGATTACTTTTTTGGACGCTAGCCAACCTCGACGTCAAAAGTTGCGCTTATAATTATTTAAATCTGATTTCGAATACTACTGTAAAGGATCAACGCTGGATCAGGTACGAAACAAGCAACCAAAAAACACCAAAGAAAAAAGAAAAACAGGTAAAAAACCATAGAAAATGCAACGCAAGGCAAAACTGATGTAAGAAAGATTCTTCTAGACAGCTGAACTAAGACAATGAAAATTTCAAACAAAGCCATTGGTATCGCCTAAACACGGCTGCCACGTTACAGGTACGACCCACGCCACTCCAATGTCGCCATCGGCTAGTCTCCACCGAACCCCAAAGAATCACGTCTCAGCTACGAATCCACCATACAAGGAAAATTGAAAATTGAGAAAAAGATTTTACGAAAAAAAAAAAAAAAGACCAAAATTTTGGAGTGTCTGAAAACCGCTAAGGATAGCGTGTATTTCCATTGATAGGCCCAGGGCTAGGAAGTAGTAGCCAAGAGTCGCGATAGGGGGAATCTGAATCTGAATAACAGAGATAAAGTAGACAAGGACACAGGCCAGTAGGAAAAAAATTATATACATGACTCCAGATGGATGCGACGAGACATTCGATAAGTTGAAATTCGAAATAAGCCCCATAAGACGCCATCCTAGGAAATAGTTTGGAAGGGTTGAAAAGAGATAAACCGATCTTTGAAGACACGGCGCAATGCAAGTATTGAGGACCACGAATGGTCGAACCCAACAACGAAACGCCGTTCCCATAATAAATGGAGTGAGGATTTCTCTGAAAGCAATGCGATAGTCGCAGCAAGTGGGTATCGGCGACGAAGTAGAATCAGGAATTAAAATCGACGGAAGGATAGATCGCTGGAATTGCGAGATCGAATCGGGAGCCCGTAGGTTTCTTTCCATAGTCAAGGTCGGAGCGCGAGATTAAGACAAGATAGGAGAAGGCGGCGAAAACAGAAGAACTTTTGTTGTTTTGTCGTAATGGGGTCGTGATATCATGAAGAGCTGATGAGTGTTCATCTATGCGGTGCCCTTGAGCTTGCCCCATCCCTTCTCCAGGCCACGGCGGGCCATGTCGCGAGCGCGGTCGGCCACGGATCCGGTGCTGCTGTTGGTAGCAGTGCTGGCAGAAGAGTACTTGCGGCTGAGGCTGTAGTTGCTGCTGGAATCGTCGCCGCGGCAGATCATGTTGCCGGCGCCACCACGACCGACGTGGTAGACAGGGGCGGCGCGGCGGAGGTCGCGCTCAAGCTCCTCGTCGAAGCTGAAGATAGCGCGCTCGGAGCTGGCGTGAACGTTGCCGGCGCCACCACGACCAGAGGTGAAGGTCATAGGGGAGCGCGAGTCAAGGCGAGTTAACGAAGCCGGACCACTTGCGGTGCGCGATTCGGTGGTCTTGGTGTTCTTGAGGCTCACCACATTTCCGGAGCCTCCGCGGCCAGTGAAAACAGCTGGACGACTGGAGTGAGGCACCGAAGGGTGAGGCTCAACGACGCGGTAATTTGAAGTCATGATTAAAGATGTGTATAGAGTAGAAGCTGCAAGAGCTATGAGGAGGTCACGGCCATATGGGGAAGTTCACGATATTGAGGAAGTCTGCAAATGATGGACCCGGACATGGCGGGATCAGAGTCTTATGTAGTAATTAGCAAGTTGGGGGCATAGAGTCATTTGCTTCCACGATGTCCACGGGTCACACGGTGTGTAGGAGTGGGGCGTTTAATTGTGTGGAGTATTTTTGGTGGATTTTTGAATTTTCTGTTTCTGTAGCGTCATCGCTGGGTTAGAGCGGCAGGTTACGTCCACTCAATTCGGTTGAGTAGTGGGTCTGACTCATCCGTCTCGGTGCTGCAGCAACGAGCCCTGTGGCCAGATGACCGGGTTTGATTGGACTAAAATTTTCTCTTTCTCCACTTTCTCTCCCTTGCTGCTTTAGCACACCGTCCCTGGCCTGGATCATCTGACTGGGTCCCCAACACCAATAATAGTCGCTCACACGTAACAGAAACCACCGTTGGCGCCAATCAGCACCCGCGGCGTCTAAAAACAAGGATGAGCGGCGGTTTTCTGGGGGTAATGAAAATTCCTAAACGGGAATCTACCCAAAGAAAAAAAACCTCATTCTCTCCACATTTTGGAAATAATACAGGTTCACCGCACCTCGTGGTCTGGTTCGGATCTCTCGCTTTACGTTGACTCAGGTCTAGGTGTCGCCATTGCCCCGTGTGACAGTCCCAGGGCACTGACTGGTTCAAACATTGCATCATCCCAGCCCGAATGACTTCTATTATAGGACATAATTCTAGTCCGGGATACGTATAGAGGTCTGATACGGCTGTGCTACCGTCTAAGCAATGAGGCATTTGTAAATAGTCCGAATATGCAGTTTGTCTTTTTGGGTTTTATTTTTATTTTAATTATATTTGCGCACTAATTTGTAGCCACTCGATCTCTATACACAAAGAAACCACGTAAAGTCTATACATTCAAATTTTCAGGGGCCCGCTGATCCCAGTACGATGACTCCATGTGCGGGATAATTCATCCCTCTAGTTCTGTCGATCCGGTCTAGGGCCTCACACTAACCCCCATGGTCCCTGAGATCCTCACCAACAATTCACGCAATTCATGTCCACACCTTCCAACAATCATTGACAATAGGTTTTGCCCAGGTGCCGAGAAAACACATATCAAAGCATGACCACGCCACAGAGGCAATGCCCCTTTCTCGCCCCTTACTATACTGTCATGTTCCGAACTCAAGTTTCAGTAGTTTTACCATACCAGGAACCATCCAAAACAGGCAAAGCGTTCCCCAGACAAATAAGGAAACAACGGGAGAAAAAAAGGAAAAAGAAAAAAAAAAAGAAAAAAAAATGACGAAACCAAGTGGATCGACTGCAGAAAAAAAAACTTTTCCCGCTCATGTGCCCTAACTGGCCCAAGGATCCGAGTCCGGTGATCATGGCAAATCAGAATCCAGAATCGGCCTGTGCGTCTTGGCCGCTCTTTCCCCAGATTTTCAGCCTTCGTTTCCCCGGACTCCGGTTATGAGGAACTTGCTTGCTGAATTCGGCCATGGGACCGCTCTGCTTGCAGCATACAGGCAGATCCCGTGGTCCTTACTTTTCCCCCGCTGCATTTGGAGAGGAACGCACCTCCCATGCGCTGCGGGCGTTACTCTAATTAGTTGGCCACCTGTACTACCGCTTGTGCCTGGGCCTCGGGAACCCCGCGTTGCGATTGCTGGCTCGGACTGCCGAGGAAAATTCACTTCGCCCCCATTCAGCCGAACGTTGAATACTCGTCGCGTGGATCTGCCTATTCTATTACACTCATCCATGGTTTGTCAACATTTCCTTGCCGAATTCTGGGGTAAGTCTAGCAGGTTCGAAAGTTCTTTTCTTGTTTTTTAGACGAAGACTAAATTGATGAGAAACTCACACATGGCCACCCCCTCTCTCCAGCAAACTAAATTAATGGACAATGACAATGTAGCATCGTGGAGAAGGCACGGATCGGAAACACCTGCCCCCCTCCCCCTCATTCCTACCAGAACCAGATCCTCCACTAGTAATGTGCGATGACACACCAATACTATGCACGACAGTGCAAAGGGTATGTAATCCGACCTGTCTGGGCGTTCCACTCGTGTTATTAGATAATAGCGCCCGTCCATGACACATGATTACCGGTGCGCAAAGGTCTCGACCGGGACGGTCACCGCTCTTACTGTACTGTTGGGGTAGTCGGGTATGCACGACCGGCAAACTGCCCCGATGACGCAAGATCCTGCTGGTGTATGATGCCGGTTGCGTTCTCGATGAGGCATATTATGTAAATTGTATCGCCATTCGATGCCGTGAGCTGGTTTCGATGGCGCAATTTGAGGTCTGATGAGAAGGCTGGACCACAGATGCGACAATTGTACGACTGGTCCAGGGTCAACTTTCTTTCATTTTCAGCTTCTCAGCTTCTCTATGAGGGATATTGATTGAAAACAGATCTAGACAGGATCTGCTTGGATGAGTCGACTTGGCTCATGGAGAAATACTAACACCCTGCTATTGAATCTATCCATCATGGCATTACATCGATGCAAAGTCAAATTTATTGGGCAATCAAATTGGGCTCTTCCATATTGAGTTGAGGCCAAAGATGGATCTGCGTGGCATCAACTGTCTTGAGGCCGCCGCCATCCTGGTCATGGGTCGTGCCTATTGAACTCACACGACACCTGTCAATATCCAATTGAGCTGGATGATCATTTTTGAAATTGAACCAAACATCAATGATATATCAGCAAAAATAGATGCCGTGGAGCTTTATTTGAAAGACGAACGTAGCACGAACTAGGTCTGCGAAGTTTCGAGATCACTTCAGGCCACCGGTATCTGAATCTTCGTTTTGACTTGGAAGATGATATGCCGTCAAAGCTACAATGCAACCATAAAAGGGGCTTTGTCTCTTGTTATACAGTCAAATCTTCGACTGGGATAGTTCTCTATTCTGAACCTTGATATCGTCGAAACTGGGTGCTATGACGGTTCGATGCCCAACGAGGTAGATCCAAGGTCGAGTATTTCAAAGCCTATGATAAATCTCAGATTTCCTCCAAACTTTGTAGCAATATTAGGAAACCAAAATTTTCGACATAGAAATGTAGTATCTCTCTACATTGGACACTCTCTCCAGACATTCTAGCCCTGGAGATTGGTTAAGTGATATTCCAATGGATATGATATTATACCAATATTGAGATATTCTAGGCAACTCATTAGGCTTTATCGGTTTTTTATTCGAGGTTCGATTCCTCAATCGACATTTTTCTCTGTAAGTAATCTCAGAAATTAAACGATGTCAAGCTCGAACTGTATAAACGCCAAGCGCGATAAGGATGTGGATTTTGCCACTTTCACCGCCCTCACCTTCACCATCCGAATTGGGAGACGACCTCCAAATTGATCACCTCAGTTTCATTGATTCATTATCAGTGACCTATCGCAAGGGTAGTGTCTAAAACTCATCTTCCAACCATTAACCGACCGCAAATTTACTTGTGATTCTCCCGCTGAGCTCCTCCGCACCCTGAACGGGAAATTTCCTCGCGCGCAACAGCAGCCGAGAACGCGCAAAGAAAGCTGCCAAGATGCCGAAATATAAGTTCCCTTCAGCCTTGCTTGATATTGCTATCCATACTGACCTCATATCTACTCTTCTGTAGGTTCTTACTCCGAAATCCGCCTGCGATCAAATTCCTCCCTTGACCCGCACCGTGTGCGGAGATGACAATCCCAACTTTTGATATCGAATACCACCACGATAACGCGATTCGCAAGGCCAGGGCGCTGACTTTGAATTGATTATAGGCGATTACTGTGATGTTTACCTCACGCACGACTCCATGAGTGTGCGCAAGGCGCATAACTCCGGTCGTAACCACTTGAGGAACGTTGTGGAGTACTATCAACGTATGTCACCTGGGGATATCTCTCGAATACAATCATGGACCGTGCTGACAATCGCCTCTAGAGATTGGCCAGGAGAAGGCGCAATCAGTCATTGACTCTATCACCTCCTCCTATGCCGCTGAAGGCCAGCCCCTCCCCAATCCCGCCATGGTTCCAGGAGCATTTCCCCCACCATTCGGCTTCCCAGGTATGAAGATGCCCTTATCCAGCAAACGTCTTTCATAAACTAACACATCTTGTTATCGCAGGCCGTCCCGGTCAAGGCCCTCCTCTCCCCTTTGGAATTCCTCCTCCAGGAGCTCCCGGTGCCCCAGGAATGCCGCCTCGTATGTCCAACCAGCCAGGAGACGCCTACCCCGGCCCTCCATTCGGCGCAGCAGCTAATCAATTCCCTTCTCCATGGACAGCTCCCGGTGCCCACGGTCTTCCCTTCCCACCCCCATTCCCTGGTGCTACAGGAACCCCACCAACAGGAGGCTTCCCTCCCCCAGGCGGACTCCCTAACATGCCCCCAGGCGCAGGAAACATCCCTCCCCCTCCCGGTGGCTTCCCTGCTAACTTCCCCATGCCCTTACCTGGAGGCGGATTCCCTCCCATCCCGCCGATGCCGGGTATGTCGAATTCGCCGATTCCTTCCGGTCCGCGTGGATCAGAGGGGTACCCCATGCCTC
The DNA here is from genome assembly GCA_030710325.1 of Penicillium sp. 91 TS-2023. Taxonomy (NCBI): domain Eukaryota; kingdom Fungi; phylum Ascomycota; class Eurotiomycetes; order Eurotiales; family Aspergillaceae; genus Penicillium; species Penicillium sp. 91 TS-2023. The sequence continues at coordinate 3,683,836 of JARWGP010000021.1, read as the reverse complement.
CTGGAGGCGGGCCTCCTCCCCGAATGGATGAAAAATGGTAATTCGGTTTTCCTTTCAATTGAATGGGTTGTTTTGAGGTGTTTTCTGCTTTTCCTCCCTCTCTTTGTTTGATATCTCATAGTCATGATCACTACGTCTTCCGCACGAGTTGGATGTTCTTTTTTGTCCTGGGACAGAAAACTTTCCTTGTCGCTGGAAAACAAAATTCTCCTTGAGGGTGTTTCTCTTCCCCGGCGTTGTATTATAGCGTTTGGTTTGGGTTCTCTGTGGATCTCTCAATACTCAATATCATGTTTTTCATGAAATCTCCTCCGGCCACCAATGCGTAAAGTATACATTTTAATCAGTGATCTCTCTACCTAATCGTTGGTTTTATCCAAGCTTGCCACTGGTCCTCAATATGAGACTAGATACTTAGTGTTGAGAGGTAGACAAGGCTCTGGGATGAGGTAGTAGCTCTACTGGGTACAACAAGGAGTACTACAGTCAAGACCCAACTTTGGAAGGAAGAGAGAAATTATATTTCAAGGATCACACGAAACCCAGCCCAGCCCCAGTACCCCAAAATGCATCAGAACACCGTAATTAAAAGCCTGAACACCAGAGTACAAAAACTGATAAAGAGAAATACATGTCGACCACGAATTTAGGAATCCCCAGGGAGGAAGAAGTAGGCAAGAAGGAAAGAGGATGATTTTGGTCGGGGTCAACAAGAAGAGAAGAGGGAGAGTAAGGCGAAATCTGAAGAGAGGTAGTATCACACCACTTAGATTGCTCTAGTGGTGAACCAAAACGGGAAGTGTACTGGAAGGAAATCGGCGAGCCCGATCAAAGGAAGGAATGTTGAAACGAAAATACCGGACCCAAAGAATGACGGATGGAAAAGGTTCATAGACCAGCACTACCCCCACGCTAAAAAACATCACATGTCTTCATATCAAGAAATTATGGGAATTTCCAGACGAGTGCCTAGTGCTCGTAACCAGCTCCTCGTTGCCACGGACTGGCGTTATTTTGGTTTCTATAGTTGGGGGCTAATGCGGATTGCCCAACGGGCATGTTGTCGTAGTTCCGCACTGCGGATGATGGTGATGCCCGACCAAGCTGGTCGTAGCCCGGAGGAGAACCCCGGCGTCCTGAGGCATCACTGGGGATTAGCGGTACTGATGGATCGACAGGTGATCGCTGCTGTTGAGAAGCGCTGTGAGGGGCATTGGCTGTATGTTGGTATCCGTTGCCATTGCCACTGCCACTGCCACTAGCACTCCCATTGCCGTGACCACTGGAGACGGAAATCGTATCCTCGTCGAAGGGGTTGTGCTGGTATGATTGGGACTTCATGTCACCTCGAGCAGTAGCACCCAACGCATCCAACTCAGTTGTAAGCTGTGTCTGCGACTTGATGAATGAACCCCGGTCATCGCGCATTGGCTGGTATCGGGTATCAGGGTTCTTGGACACGACGGCGTAGACCGAGGCGATCAAGACAAGTACAAGCAGAACCAAGGCAAAGGCAGCGTTGTAAACGAAAAACACAACACCCATCACACCGATCATCAGACCTGGTGGGTTGAAGACATTCGAGAAGACCAGCAGGAAGATCACGTTGATGAAGTTGACGACAGCAATTGAGATGTTGTAAATGTTGGTCTTCTTGTCCATCCATGGCCGAATAACACACGCAGCAACCAGCATAGCAGCTTCAATGACCACCAAAGCCACCGTCTGGACAACTGGAGCATTCTGACTCAATCCGATGAACATGCCCTTAATCAGGACATAGAAAAGATAGGGAACGACGAAGTAGTATGCTGTGGCTCGGTATTGCACGTAGAGGAAGCCCCACTTGTTGAGGCAAGCAGGATCGGAATACAAGATATATGCCGGGTTCTTGTGCATACTGACCGAGCGCTTGGCCAGACGAATGACCTTCTGAGCCGCCCATCCTAGCGCAATGAGCAGGGATAAGAGCATCACCACGGCCAGGACGACCTCAGCCGGTGAGTCACGCTGAGTGAATTCCCAAAGGCAAAGGATGCACATTTGGGGGAAACCAATCAAAGTCAGACGAAATAGAATACCTCGAGTCACAATCTTCCAGCCGTTGCGGAAGTCCTGGAATGTGTCACCCTTCATCTTGCCGTGCTTAACGAGTAACTCGCAGATACCCTTGAACGCGGCAATAATGATGATGACGACAAAAACGAAGAAGACGAAGAAAATAAGACCGGTCAAGAAGATGTTGGTTTCTTCAATGCCTGCGCGGAATCCAACACGATCGATGCCCCGCACTACTTGAACCTTCTGGCTGGTGTCTCGTTTTCCGAGCATATGGAGTCCTCTCTTCATAAGACTGCGTACAGGATCCATGACATAGTCACGCTTCTTTAGCACCTCAACTGAGGTCTGGCTCAGTGTGGAGAGAACAGTTGAAGGAGTGCCACCAGTGGAGCGCTGGTACCAGGTACAAATGGTCTGTAGGAACCCGACGTGAATGATACCCATGCTCCACTGGAAGTCCTGAGTCCATGATTCCACAATCGGCGGCATGTGAACCGATGTCATGCCAATGATTGCTTGAGACTGCATGAAACTGAATAAGGACAGAGCATTCGCCGCAACATGAGCGGCAGTGTTAGAATGACCCAGCCCGGAGGTGATGGCAGATGCTGTAAGACCCAAGCCTGAAATGATTGCGGTCACCCAAGAAACTCCAACTTGGTAAACAGTTTTGCCATTGGAAAGTGACGCTGACACACAAGCAATTTTCTCGCCAGTATCCTTTCTCTTGATCACAATCTGCACGTCCGCATCGAGATCTGGAACAGTGTAGGCGATACCCGGGATGTTCGAGGCGGTATCATTTGGGAGAGTGAGCGAAACCGACTCTAAGTCAATGGGACCGGGAGCCATAGGACACATGCCCATTCCCGAAATAGAACAGGGGTCGAGAGTGCTTGAATAAGCCTTGTAACCATAGGCCGTCAGAGTTAGGTCTGCCACGACCTTGCCGGAGATGTATGACACGCCATCGAACCCGATCTGAAGAGAATTGTTGTTTGGGTAGAAGATGACATGAAAATAAGTGGCTGTGAAGTTGCTACTCTCCATGCACAAGTTGAGTGAATTAGATTCGAGATAGTTGACTGCAAACGCCGGCGCCACAAATGCGACTAAGCACGTGAGAAACGATATCAACCTCATTCTGGCGAAGATTGAAACTAAGGCTGGCAAGTGATTTCGAGTCTAGCGAGGTCAAGAAGGACAAAGAGAAGAGATAATCTGACAAGCGACGGTTGAAACGGTACTCCAGAGTACCACGTTGTCAGCCGCCGGATGCGGAAAATCCCCAAGCGGCAGAGTTCTCGGCGGTTGATTTTATGGTGGGACAGGTGCGATGTTAAATGTCGCCGATACGACCACACAACTCTTTGTCGTGAAAAGTAGCTAGAGGTGCGGTAGATCTGTGTGTTTTCGAACGGTATCTTTGATTGTTGCGGAATAAATCAATGGAATAGCTTGAGGAGAAGCGATTGTCAGGTGAAGGAGTTGAAGGAGCGTCGGCGGACTAATATCCTAAGTCGCATGCGACAGTTTAAAATGCTAATACAGAGCAAAGGCACCTAGTCGAGAGAAGTGAAGTCGAGAACGAATGGTAAACGAGGTGCGTGGAGTCGCAGAAGTAGGTTAAATCGGGAGATGTGGAGAACGTAAACTGGGGTTCAAGAGCGAGTGGAATTGGCGGCATACACAGTATGGCCAAAGGTTATTGAAGGTCGAACGATGAGGAAGAGGGGAAAGACAGGTTTGCAATCCTCTGAGAGATTCTCGAAGGGAGAGGAGGACGAGCAGGGTGAGTTGCCTTTTCGCCCAGAAACACAATGCGGGTCACCTGGAATGGAGGAATGTGGTACTGTATGGTCAGGGGAGCCCCGGGCGCTTGTTGGTGGGCCACTCAAAGAGGGTAATTTACCGTAACCATGGTATGACTTGTGTTACTGTACGGCGGCCAGTGGTTCCAGTCCCTTTTCTGACGGGAACTAGGCCTTTCCTGGGTCGATCACTGATGTAAGTGTAAGTTTCATCAACATCCCTACTTCACTACCTTCTTCATATTCAATGATCATATGAGTCAATTGATACCTTGCCCTTCTACCGGACTAACCACCACCGATTTTTCTTTTCATCTCTGCACACGCGTCTTTTAGGGGAAGTTCTTGGCTGCAAGCGGTAGATGGATCGTGGCGTAGGTGAGTGGGCCCCCTAATACCCTAAATGCTGCAGAAGGCAGATTACTTCATCCCACGTACCAGAGGAACTGGTCTCCAGTTGTGGAGTTGACAGAGGCGCAACGAAAATAGTACTGTAAGTGAACCATAGCATATCCAGGCATCTGCAAGAGACGAATTTGTGACCGCTCGTATGGGAGCGTATGCCGAGGCTGGGCATACATTGGCGCGCCTAAGCTGAACTATTTTTCTTGTATTCCTTGTCCCCCTGATTGGGAGTAAGGGGGTAAAGGGTCAACAAGGGCCTATGAGATAACCGGAATTTGAGCCCGCCCTTTTCAATCTATCTATACAAGCAATAAATGGATATGTCTAAATCATGTATCGTGTTCTTCATACAAAGTTTGTACGTATAGCCCTGGGGGGCATACTGCGGGACACAAGCGTCGTCAGGTCATCTGGCTCTCAGGGGCTGATCCATACCCGAAATAAGACTGATCTATAAATCCTAAATTATTTAATTAGTTTAATTAATTTCTCTAGCTTATGGGCACAGACCAGCGAGAAGATCACAGCCAAATCAATGCCGTGGCGTTGGCTTGATGCACAGCCTCAGTTTTCCCCCCATGACAATCCAATTCATCATGTTTCAGATGTAGTCTCTGCACATCTAACTGTCAATCCTACATTAGTGTCCGAGATCCAGTTCCACGTGCTCCGAGCTTCCGTTTGCCAATGAATTTCGCCATTTCAAGGCACCTAAGATCCACGCCACCTGCCATTCCTGACATCATAATCGATGATCAGATGATCGTCATATTCTAGTATGTATACATGACATCGCTCATTCGAGCTTTTTATATACGCAGGCTTAAGATCCAGATTTTGCGACCGTGAGAAACAATGTTTCATCCAAGCTGTCTCGTTAACAAAGGACCCGTCACGGCGCCACCGCTATTTTTGGGGTCAGGGTTTAAGGGCGCTACGGCATCCGAGTGGTCCTAAGTTCTGACTATATACCCCACTCGTCGCGACCATCGATTTATTCACAGCCTCCCATTAAGAGAAAAACATTGCATGTTCATCTACATAGCTGACTCGAACTTAGTAGATATAACAGCTACCTTGACTAATACTTTCACGATTTAAAGCAGTATATGCTTCGAGCAGTTGGGCTTGCCGCCTGGGTGGATCGTATGTAGCAGCTAGGAAACATGCCGACTCCTAGTGTCAAATGAATTACGGGTCTACGCTAGGCAGGGCGAAAACTGGAATAATACTGCGAATACCCCTGCATAAACACCGCAAAACAGTCATAAAATCCGAGAAATACGCGTGCTCCGCCAAGGTTGCCGAGTCTACTTAGTACGTACCGCGGCGGAGCCCAGCCCTTGGCAATGATACATGATTCCCGCTCGATCAACATTATGAATTTTGCGATCGAGCAGACTGAAGCTCCAAGTGACTGATCTGTAGGGGATTGCTATGTCATTTAGGGTGTTGCCTAAATGCAATTAAATCCGTAGAATGTCGTAATACAGAGGACATTGAAGATATATAAATTGATATTTGCGGAGCTACAGCGTTACTTGGAAATAGTTTACACGGGGCAATATTCCAATGTTGGAGACTGGTCTAAGGTGGTAAGTCTGAAATTCACTTCCGGAGGAGGCGTGCTGGAGCCCTGGAGCTGCACTGCCACCGGTTTCTTCTCTTGGGCCTCTTGGTGACCATTGACTACTTATGTGCAAGTCATCCATGGTAGCTATCTATCAGTCGGGGTTATTCCCTGCAGGATCTTCTTCCAAGGGTTTTATCTGTTTGCCAAAATCCACCAGGCGTAAATCTATTGCATTATTTTGTTCCCGCATTCCAGGTTGCCCTGCGAGATTAGGAAGACCTCGGAGACCACTAAAAATTCGAATAGGTCTCTGCCGTTCTCCTGTGAATCGAGTGTTTATCCAAGAGTAGATATACGCGTGCATATGTGCATGTCGACTTCGCATTTACTTGGTGTTTGCTGAGTGTTTCACCGCTCAAATATCAACCATCTCATAGGGTGTTTCAGGAAAGCCAACTGCTAGCATAGTTTACCCAACGTGAAATAATAACTGCAAAAACCCAGTCGACGACCCAGGATTCTTACTAAGATGCTTCCTATCAGCACGTGACTAGTGGAGATTCTGCCGAGCCTCACCGGTCAGAAAAAAAAAGTAGCAGAATGGTTTTCCGCAGCGGTAGGTCGCATCCCCGGAGATCAAAACACCCCAATCGAAGGATCACACATCTTTTGATTTAAGTGCATCCTTTTCATTCTTTTTAGTGAATCGCAAACCTTGTGGTTCGCCTAAATCGACAAGATGCCCGGCCCAGTGGACACCGCAAAGTCCATTGACGCCAAGAAGCGCAAGAGAAAGCACGCTGCTAAGCCTACCGCCGACAGTGAAGATGTCCCAAAGCCTGTCGAGACCAAGCCAACTAAGAAGGCCACCAAGGCCGCTGCTTCCCCCAAGCCTGCGACCGAGAAGACAACCAAGAAGCGCAAAGTGAGCCACTCCGCCAGCGAGGACGAGAGCGGCGACGAGGCCGAGGAAGTCGAGGAAGTTGAGGAGCAGGAGGAGGACAATGAAGCTGATGAGGCCGAGGAGAAGGACAATGTCACGGATCTCCCCACCATGGGCGAAGTCAGCCTTCCTCAGACCGAGGGCCAGCTGCAGAAGTTTACTGAGCTGAACCTCTCTGAGAAGACCATGCAAGGAATTAAGGACATGGGTTTCGAGACTATGACTGAGATCCAGCAGCGCACAATCCCGCCGCTGCTCGCTGGTCGCGATGTTCTGGGCGCTGCGAAGACTGGATCTGGCAAGACTCTCTCTTTCCTGATTCCTGCGATTGAGATGCTTAGCGCTCTGCGCTTCAAGCCCAGAAACGGTACCGGTGTTCTTGTTATTTCTCCCACCCGTGAACTGGCCCTCCAGATCTTTGGTGTTGCTCGTGAGCTGATGACTCACCACTCTCAAACCTACGGTATCGTCATTGGCGGTGCCAACCGTCGTGCTGAGGCCGATAAGCTTGCCAAGGGTGTTAACCTGCTCATTGCCACCCCCGGTCGTCTGCTTGATCACCTTCAGAACACGCAAGGCTTCATTTTCAAGAACTTGAAGACTCTGGTTATTGACGAGGCTGACCGTATTCTCGAAGTCGGTTTCGAGGATGAGATGCGCCAGATCATCAAGATTTTGCCCTCGGAAGAGCGTCAAACTATGCTTTTCTCCGCCACCCAAACCACCAAGGTCGAGGATTTGGCCCGGATTTCCCTGCGCCCTGGCCCATTGTACATCAACGTTGATCACAGCAAGGAGCACAGTACCGTGGAGGGATTGGAACAAGGATACGTGATTTGTGAGGCCGATCGGCGCTTCTTGCTCCTGTTCTCATTCCTCAAGGTAAATCAACCATTCATGCCCCATTTATTCGGCTTTCAACAATAAACAATAAATACTAACGCGGTCAAACCTTTCAGCGCAACCTCAAGAAGAAGATCATTGTTTTCTTCAGTTCTTGCAACGTAAGTTGAGCGGATGAGATCCCTTCCACTAACCCACAAAATGATACTGGACTGACCAAGGCTTATAGTGTGTTAAATACCATGCCGAGCTTTTGAACTACATCGATCTTCCCGTCCTTGAGCTGCACGGAAAGCAGAAGCAGCAAAAGCGAACCAACACCTTCTTCGAGTTCTGTAACGCCACCCAGGGTACCTTGATCTGTACTGATGTTGCTGCTCGTGGCCTTGATGTTTGTCTCCACTACTTATTAGTCTGTGATCCCATTTTCTGACCTTTATTAGATTCCTGCTGTCGACTGGATCATTCAATTTGATCCCCCAGATGACCCCCGTGATTACATCCACCGTGTCGGACGAACTGCTCGTGGCGCCAACGGTAAGGGCCGCAGTTTGATGTTCTTGCAGCCATCCGAGGTTGGCTTCCTCAAGCACCTCAAGGAGGCTCGTGTGCCCGTGGTCGAGTTCGAGTTCCCATCCTCCAAGATTGTCAATGTCCAAAGTCAGCTCGAAAAGTTGATTACCTCTAACTACTACCTCAATAAGGTAAGCATATCTGCCCCACATTGAAGATATCCTGTACTGACCTCTCTCCACAGTCTGCCAAGGAAGGATACCGATCGTACCTCCAGGCGTACGCCTCTCATTCTCTTCGCTCCGTGTTCGATGTGCAGAAGCTGGACCTGGTGAAGGTCGCCAAGGGCTTTGGTTTCAATGCTCCTCCACGGATTGATATCCAGCTGGGTGCCAGCATGACCCGTGATAAGAGACAGGAGCAGCAAGGTCGCCGCACGTACGGCAGCCAGCCCAAGGGGTCGAAGTTCAAGCGGAAGCACGAGGATTAAGCTATGACTGGAATGCTGAAATTACCAAAAGTCCATGGTCGCCTGCATTTATCATTTTGGGAATTGTGGAGTTAAACAGTGTAGATATACTATTTCAATCTTTATTTTTTGACCTGAATCGTGAAACCCAAACCCATCTCTGTTGTATATCTTGTATTGGGTGCTATAATGTCCAGGGACTTCACTGGCCATGTGGGAAAAAGGGAATTGGAATTGACTCTAGCTTGGAATCCACGTGGGCGTCCAAGCCCTGTACAGCAATGGGATGCATCCATCTACCTAAGGTACCGTGTATAGATCTATCGCACGGAAGTCGACAACCGGTCTCAATTCTCTATGAACACGATTGGCAGATCCTGAAGTGATTTGCCTAGGATTCTGATTGCCTCATGTACGGAGCTGCAGGTATGTCACCAAGACTACTGTGGGTGTAGTCCCGATAGTAATTCTCGTGACTTGCAGCCCCTTGCAATGCACTAGTGCCTTCTAGTCTGTAACACAAAAGTCGCCTTTTTATTTTATTTTTATTTTTTACTCCGGTGATCAAGATAAAAAATCATTTCGAGGGGAGACCCCGTATGCTTACGAAACGAGCCCAATTGTTCGGGGAAAGTCGTATGTGATGACAATGATGAGTTGGCAGCGGAGGGAACCAATCATCGGGGCTCCATCACACCCTGGGTTTTGTCGTCTGGGCGACCATCACCTCTTTTCTTTCCCGTTGAACCGGTTCTACTTTGTGGCCCGTGTACCGGTGTGACATCAAATTCCTCTAAGTTGTTCGTCTTACCATATTAGAGAGGACTGGTAGTAGCCTAGTAGGCATGGCATGTAAGGTAGGAAATAATTGATGCGTGTGGTCAACGTGGACAAGAATGTTGTGGCGCCTTTATCCAGCCACTGATGTACAATTGAAAGTATGAAGTACGGAGGATGAAGAACATCTAGAATGAATAATCAAGGAACCCAGATCTGATCCGCAGCCCAATCCACGGTTCTCGTTTGTTGTGGTGCATGGGGCTTATCGGAACCTGGGGTGTACACCAGCCTTCTCTTTTTTCAAGAGGCTGGGCTGATCACATCCTTATTTTCTCGGGGATCACGGTTCTTATCCCTTCGTGAAACTTCCTCCCTCTCATTCTTTCCCTTCCCAATCCAATCGGATTCCCATATCCCCTTTTCATGTGAGGGATCAGCGAGAAGAGGAAACTCGTTCAACCTTCAGCTCGCATAGCAACCGCTCACCGTTTTCTTCTCCTCCTTTCCTCCTTCAACTTCTCTCCTGTTGAATTTCTGTCATCGTTTTGCAACGAGACTTTTGCGCTGGTACGCTCTTAATTCCTCAACATTAATTCCCTCGGCCCTTAAACTCTTCCCATCTGTACCCGATCTCCGATCTCCTCCCTGACCCCCACTATTGTGTTGTCAACCGGAGCATCAACAAGTGACCACCATTTGGCCCCCCCCCCAACAGTCTCGCTTGCATCCATTCTCTTGTAGTATGCGATTTTCGGACTGAAGAAACAATAATACCCTTTTTTTTTGATAAAAAAAAAGCAAGCGAGAGAGAGGCCGGTCTCCAGCCATGGGGGTCAACACCCGCAGACCCGTCCTTCCCGCCCCTACAGAATCTCTCGTCGATACTATCGGCGGCAGCGTCACAGGCACAGATCTGGCAACTGACATTTCTCGCCGCACAGACAAGACGTCGTACTCGATCCCGGACGACGGAAGTCCTGTCACGCTTTCCACCCGGCGCCATCGGGACCGGGACGACAAACTGTCTCATTCACACCGCGACTCGCAAACTTCCCTCCTCATCGAATACTTTGAGGGTGGGAAGGGCTCCAGTGGGATCGTCTCTCGACCAAGCGTTCGAGTACGAGTCACCCCCTCGGGCGGCAGAAAGTTCAGGGATAAGGATCACATCCAGATCACCGAATCCGGCTCTAGTCGCAAGCCATCATATACTCGTCGCATCTCGCTCACATCGCCATCTTCCAAACCAAGGCAACTCACCGAATCGAATTTGGATGATATTAGTGGGAGCGAAAGCAACTCTGCAGAGGAAGGTCAACGTCCGTCACGAGATCTGCCGGTGGAAATCGAATTCATGAATCGCGACCAGGGTAGTGAAGTGTCCGCATTTTCGCGCGATGCGCGTTACATGCCCACCTCGGATGTATCATCCATGCCAGCCGACAGCATGCTCGAAGGTGCCTCATCAGCAGGCCCCCGGCGGAAACGTAGCCAGAGTCTTGAACGCGGTGCCAAACGGGAAAGCAAAGATTTATTGAAGACTCCATCCCGACAACGCAGTCGCAGCCTGAGTCACGAGCGGATTGTCAATCGGGTTGCCGAAAAGCTCAACGAGTCATCTCATGATGTTTCGAGCAGCAAGAAGAGCAAAAGCAAAGGCAGAAGCAGGAATGCGGGCAAGGATTACCTGGAGGCCGAACCGACTAAGCCATCGTCGCGCCGAAGACGACATGGGGCCGATGATGAATACATTCCCAGTCCGGAATCCAGTTTGCTGAGTACTTCCAACGTCTCTTCAAATCGCAAGTCCGACGCATACTCTGTTCGATCCGGTGCCTCAAAAACTTCCATCAACAACCCGAAGCTCTTGGAGACAGTCGAAGATGCGATCCGACGATTGATTCTTCCGGAACTCAAGGAGCTCAAGAAGGACCAAAGGGTCATGTCCAACACATCCAAGTTCGAGCGCGAGCGCGACATGACGACTTCATATTCATCCACCAGCTCTCGCGACGAGCTGGGTCGCCGCCTTTCCAAACATGCAAGTGCGCCTGATGTGATGAAGCCCAAGGTTGTCCTTAACAAGGATAGCAAAGATGAGGGCATAGTTCTTGCTGGCGAGTCCGCTCCCCAAACCAAAGAGCGCAAATTAAGCAAGACCAGTGACACCTCCGATGCTGGGTGGGTGAAGTACAACCGACCAGATCTGACAGAACAGGACAAGCTTCGCAGGCAAAAAAGTAAAGGTCTTCGTGATGCTCATGCGGCAGCACGAGTGGGCTCAGCTTTGACATCGGCATCGCTCAAGCATCATGATTCCCAATCTAGTATCGGCAAGAAAGAACGGAGAGACAGTGGTTCCCAGAGAAGCGTGGACTACAACGAGACAGAGCTGGTCTTCCAAAAACACAATGTGCCCGCCATGCCCATGCACAGTGCAATCGACTCCGAATTGACCCGTGCCTCGTTGCTCTCGGAGCGAACCGAGAGCCCTACCCCTCGCAAGAGAGTCTCCCTAGCGGAAATATCTCGTGGTTCCCCGCGACAAGTCGTCTCCCCGACCGGCCATACCCCTACCCGGACTCCCTTGGACTCGCGATACGAACTTGGCATGCGCCACGGCAACCAGTCGCAGCGTGATCTGTCTATGCAAAGTGTTTCCGACCGTGACCTTCATGCTCAGAGCCAGTCACCTGCAAGCGATGGTGGTAACTGGGCTATTGCTGCAGCTGCAGCTGCCAACTTGCTGGACGCTGCCCACCCAGAAACTCGTGATTCATATATCGAATCATACGAGACTGGCCGGCAACTCAGCCCTATTCAGAGCGTAGCCAGCGAGCGCACTGAGACTCATGGCGAGCAATATGCCAACAAATACCATGCCGAAGCCCAAAAGGAGATCGAGCCCCGCCTTTCGATCGAATCTTTGTCTTCTGCCCCTAGCACCAACCTTGCACGATCTACTCGCCAGGGTGTCAGCCCAAGAAGCCAAAGTGGCTTTTCCAAATATGAGGAAGAGGGCCCTGAGCTTGGATATGAACAATCACGCCATGTCTATCCCGAGGACGACATCTTTGGCCACGAGGAGGAGTCCAAGCTTTCCTACGGCCAAGAAGATAGCGAAGTTGATTTCATGGACAAAATCAAGGAGGGCCAGCATGTGACACCTGCCATCGCCGCTAACCCGCAGTTTGTTCAAGCCATGGGTATCGAATCAAATGTCGCATCTTTGATGGACCCCTCAGTCTTGGAGACCTCAATCCTGGAGACCCAGTCGTATCAATCAGGCAGTCGCTCACAGACCGATCTCGCCGCGCGATCGAGAAGCCGAAGCCCTGAGAAGCCTGTCAACGAGGTATACCGGGGAAGTCCTCTCAAGCAACGTCAAGATGCGTCCAGCCCCGATGAAACTTCTTTCACGCGACGAATGGGTGTCACTTCGCCCCCACAAAGCGTGACACAGTCAATTGAGGATCTGGAAGAGGCTGGTATGGTGGCTGCAGCTGCTCGTGGTATCGACCGTGGTCTTGAGAGCCCCCTGCCAGAAGCAGATCAACGCAGCCAGGAATCCGAGTCTGAAATCAACACCAACCCGTCTATCATCCAAGGCCCGATTGGTGGCTTAGCTCAAGGAAACGGTGATCACTGGGCATATGACTCGCGATCCCCACCTGCTGGACAGGTTCCATACTACGAGTCCAACCCCGCTGGAGCCAAGGACCTAGGTGCTCAGCCGCGCAATCTCGATGCGGAGTACTACGAGACTGCCAGAAATATTTTCGGTGGTGATGATTATTACCCTGATCAGCGTGCCCAACAGCTGTTTGACACGCCGCCTGGAGCTAAAGACGAAGGCTATGTTTCGGCTGCCAACCCAGTGTCTCCAAGCGTTGGCACTCCTAAGCAAGGAAGCCGAGGTGTCGGAGCTGTGGATGCCTTTGGTGCCCCCGCTGAGATGGATGAACTTTCTGCTGGTCACCAGCGTCATTTCAGTGGTTATTCCCATGGAGTTGGCTCGCCGCTTTATGACAGTGCTACTGGCCATGGCATCGAGAGAATCAAGTCCAAGGATATTGTTGCCCTCATGGACCATCTCACCGTTCGTGATGCCCAGCGCAATGCCCGCGATACTGAGATGTTGGTCACCCTGGTCCGCAGTGCTGCTGAGATGCGCACTTCGTTTGACGAGATGAAGAAGTTCATTGCCCAACAAGACGAGTTACTCCTTGATTCCACCGAGAAGCAGCATGAACGACTCAATCAGGTTCTTGGCGGTCCTCGACCGCTGCCTCCTAGTGGATCTCGTACCCGCCAACTGAACATGGAGGATGATGAAGACTTCCAGTCTAAGCGGAAGAACATTTTCAAGCGTGCCCTGAAAGGGTTGAGTCTGAAGTCGGGCAATGATTTGACTAAGATTGAGGGCATGCTGGAGCAGCTGCTTGACGAAGTTGAAGCCCTTAGGGAGGGCCAAGGCATGGCCAGTCCCCGTGCAACGGCTCGGATGAGTGTTGATGTGAACACCTTTGACAACAATGGCCAGAATGTTGTCGCCCAGGGCAGCAAATCCCCCTACACGTCGAGCCCAGCTCGGCAAGCAAATGCGGACCCGCGCGTAAGCACTGTCCCCGAAGAGGATGAGGATGAGGATGACGATGAGCTTGATGAGAGCGATCCTTACATGACTGCACACCTACCTGTGCAAGACTTTAGCCGCCACGAAAGAGCTGGATCTCTGCCGCTTGCTACGCCCCCTCGCAAGCCACTGGCCTCTGGAACGCGCAGCAATGAAACCACTCCCAAGGCTTCCACCGACAAAGCCGAAAAGGCTCGCAAGCACAAGTCAAGCAGCTCATCGATCTTCCCCAAGTTCTCCCGGTGGTCCAAGACCACCGCTTCTTCCATGGGTGACAACATCCGCAACAGCATCCAGCCTGGACGAAAGGAGCGTCCTTACTCTGAGAACCTGTCTCGTTCCGGATCTGACCTCGCACAGGATGCGTACCAGAAGACTGGTTATTACGATCCAGAGGGTGATGATGGCCTTCGATCCCCATACGGAGACGAGCAAGAGAACCGGCCCCCATCGCCATTGGTGCCCTCTCAAGTTTCCGAAGCCCCCAAGTACCGAGCTCATCGTGGAAGCCTCGATCTCCAGCACCCCCAGCCTCGACAGGGACCGACTGGACGCTTTCAGTCGGCCTTAGAGACCCAGGCACAGACTTACGCCACCCCCGGCTCGCCCAGCTCGGAGCGATGGGGATCTCAACCCAGCTTGCCGGCCGTGCAGCCCGCCCAGAACCGCTTCAGCGCCGGCAGCCGACTCTCTCCAATCTCTGATGCAGGCTACTCAGAGCACAGCTCCCGTGCCACGGGACCACCGCGTCCTCCTAAAGTCAAAGATGCTGGCCCTCTGATTCCCGAGCGACCGCCCAAGGTCCTCGAAGATGAAGACGACCAGGCCTCGACTACCTATGGCGACCGTGTTACTTCACGGGTATGTTCCTCAACCAAATCCTTAAATTCAGATCAAAAGCTAATCCATTCACAGGGCTCCGCCATCCGCTCCCCTCCCACCCGCAAACCAACAGGCCCTCGCCCCTTGACCTCTGGCGGCACCTACAGCCCCAGTAACATCAAGCGCACCCGCTACCGAGGCAGTCCGATGCAGATCGACTATGAAGATGAATATTGAGACCGCATTGAGATACCCTAGGTTGTATTTGTGTCTAGCGAGTTTTGATTTTTGCGTTTTTGCTTTCCCCCCTTCCCTTTGTTCCTACTCCATGTGATTACGACAGTGAACGACCGTGCCCTACCTGATATTTTTGAGCCTTGACTTTTGAAAATCATCCTCTCTCATCTGTGAGCCATTTGCGTGCAAAATCCATTCTGCTTTTATTCGGGGTTTCTTTCTGTTTTCAATGTCTATAAGCTTCATGATGGGTGGGGCAGCCATGTATTGATTTTGTTCTGCTGTATCTTGTCCTACCCCCCTCTCGTGCATTTCTTGAGGATAATTCTTGTTTCTATCACCATTTTGGTGGGGGCGTGTAGATACTTGGTGTGGAAGGTTTCAGTGCCAATTCATGATTCGGTGCTGCATATCCATCTTGTTCTTCAAAAGTTGATCGTAAATTAGTCCATTTTATAAGATACATATTACACGAGCCTTTCATGAAGCATTGAATGACGTGGAAAGTTGACTCTGGGATAGTATATAAACACTGTCACTGGCTAAGTATACTTCTCAACAACTCCCAAGTCTCCAGACTGCGGTCGGTAATTTAAACTGACAAACACCAAAAGAACCCGAGAGGAAGGAAATGATCGAAATGCTGAATCAAAGCAAGAAACCAAAAGCCAAAACACAACCCGTCATCCCCTGTACTCTGCAGCCATGCCTCAATAATCAGAAAAAGGCCTCACAGTCGTAGTCCCCTTCTCCCGAAACGCATACTCCGCCGTCGCAAGCCCACTAAACTCAACCCCCTCACTAACAGGAAACTTCCCAGGATAACTCTCAGTAGAATGACACTTCGTTCCACGATCCATGCGAACTCCTTCGCCCTCCTCACTACTCCCAGACGACATGGACTGCAAAGCCGATGCAAGATCACCTGGTCCATTAAGCGAAGCCAATGACATCAGCGACGCAACAGGCGACTTCTGTCCAGCATGTAATCCGAAATCATGAATATGCGACTTTGAAGCCAAAGGCGTAGTACGATTCAGCACCTCAGTGGTACTGTGCACCTGATGCAGGGGCAGGAAATGTTCATTGTCATCCTCGCTGCGCTCTTCAATGCTAGCGCTGAGTTTGAGTTCGTGGACCGAGTGGATAGACTGCCGTGCGAGCAGCAGTGCAGACGTCGAGCGTGCTTGAACAGGATCGGTACCTTTTTCTTTGTCTGTGATTCCCAATACGGGCACGCTTGTGCGGTTTGAGGGTAGTATTCGCTTGACTGCGGTATCGTACATGGGGACATTTGTTTTCGTGTACCGGTCCACTACTGCACTGGGCTTGTTGATTGATCCGAATCCGAGCTTGAGATCGGGCTGATGCGAGGGCATGCGCTCCAGTGCTGTTTCGGGGTAGCACTGTGGCATGGTTGGAGGAGTTTTATAAGCTGTTGAAGGTGGTTGGGGCATATTGGGGCCGCCATCGGCTGCGAGTCGTGGGGTGGATGTGTATGCACCTGATTGGGAGCGGTGGTTTACCGGTTCGTGGTGGAGAATTGTTGATGGATTTGGTGAACGGTAGTTTGAGAAGGGGACTATGCTGAGGATGAGGTCGATTACTCGTTTCTCTGTTCGCTCAATTTTGTACTTGAATGGTGGGAACTCTTGTGCGGAGGAGCAGAGGGGTCGGGCGAGGTATGAGAGCAAGTAGAGAAATTGGAGGTAGATGAGGGATATGATGAGGGCGTTGGTTGTTGTTAGGGTGACGGGGAGGACGGCGTGAGTTCGGTTTGATCGTTTGTAGACGCCGAGAGGCATTTTCGCATTTTCGATCAGGTTGAGGGGTTAAGGATTGCGATTATCAAGAGTCAAGGTTCATTGAGTCGGGGATGTTATGGCTCTCGATGTAGTGGTTATTGGGAAGGTGCGAGTCTTTAGCCATTCCCCGGAGAGCAATAGCCCTAGAATCTCCTACTGCAGGTTATTGCACTCGTGTTCTCCAATGTCCAATTCAATAGCTTATGAAGATCATCAGTTTATCTATTTATCTAGATTCGGCCCAGCAACAGTTGCAGTAAAAGAAAAGCGCATCAACATCAGTATTGCAATATCAATGGGCCTTGGTAAGACCTCATCATCTCCCGTGTCCTAATGCTTCAAGCCCTTGGGATCTGTGACAGCATTGATAATTGACATAAAAATTTTCAGCTACAATCTCATACAACGAGCCTCTATTCCGATCCTCAGGGTTCTTTTTGATTGGGAAATCCATCGGATCTCCCTGCTTGTCAGGCCATTTCCTAGTGTAAGACACCTCCAACCTAAACGGCTAAGAGCTTGTGACTCGCATTTGAGCCGATCATGTCTATTATCATGAGTTCTATCTTTTAGTCTGCAAATGCAAAGTTTTGTTTCCTATGCTTGCCTTTGGACCATGAAATTGACGCTAGTAACGAGCCAAAAGCGGTATAAGCAAAAAGGGAGGCCGACAATAGACTTTCGCAGATCTTGGCAGCAGCACTGGAGCGATGAATCCTTTTGCAGATGAATAGAAACAAGAAGCCCCAATTGTAGTATATCGAGATGTCCCAATAGGTTAAGTGGCAGCCAATCATATCAAAAGGTGCATATCATTCACGTGACTGCGATTGAAGTTGACTTGCCATTGATTCTATCAAGTTAGGTCAATTGCAAAACGAACATATGCCATGATCAATTTGGAGGTAATGTATCTTGGATCTCACCTAGAAAATTCAAATGGATTGCAGTAGGTTTCATGAAAGCCTCCCTGTGCGGGCTATACAAGCTGCCCGATACATGGATGACGGTAGATCGAGTAGATCCACTAAAAGCTAATCTCGGTCCAATCTCCGACCACACCTCCACATTCCCTTGACTCATGACAGCCCGTCTAGCAGCTCTTCGTTCCACCTTCACCACCATGGCCGACATTGCAGCAAATTGTCAGCATGTGCGCCCGCGGGTTTTCGCGCCGCTCGATACCACTAAAGCATCAGATGCGCCACGGCTAAAGGGCATCGTGTTCGATGTGGATGGGACCTTGTGGTAAGCCCATTTCAGCTATCCTTTCTTTTCTCAGGCATGGCCTTATCTCAAAGAAGCTTCGGCTTCACTATGATTTGGCCTTGTTATTTAGTTCAAATCATTAATCCCGAGTACTGCATTGGAGCTCAAATGCATCATTGTGGGCAATGGGGAACACAGCTCTTATCGCAAGAGAATATCATCTCAATGGGGATCCAAACTGACTTGGAGAACCAGCCTACCACAACACCATATGTTCACTGAAATGAGGTAAGACTACACTGACCGATCCTCAATTTCCATACAATATAAAGAAATGCAACTATTCAGTCCATCTGACGCAAAAATGTCCATGAATCTAACTTTGAACTGCTTTAAAGAGACGCGCTTGGGATAGATAAATCAACCGACATCCTCCACCATATCCAAGGTCTTCCCACCGCAGAAGACCGTGCTGCAGCTGTCGCAAAGATCCAAGCTGTTGAGCGGCGCGCCATGATGGACCAGGTACCACAGCCGGGTCTAGTGGGGCTAATGGAGTACCTCCAGTCCCGCGGCTTGAGACGGGCACTATGCACACGGAACTTTGAGTAAGCTGCTTCCGCTCCCGTACTAGTTCTAGTTCAACAATAGAAAACATTACGAGAAACGCTAACACATTGTCCAATAAAAGATCACCGGTCCGGTATCTTCTCAACAATCACCTGCCGGAACACATATTCTTGCCTATAATTACGCGAGACACACCGAATGTGATTCCCAAGCCTGATCCAGCTGGCATTCTGCATATTGCCCAGGAATGGGGTTTGACGAATCGGGCCGAGAATTTGATTATGGTGGGTCAATCTGACGGTCTTCTAGATCCTGTGTTCTGTTGGAAAGCTGATTATCTTTAGGTTGGGGATAGTATTGATGATATGACGGCGGGACATAAGGCTGGTGCGGCGACGGTGCTGCTTTTGAATGAGCGGAATATTCATTTGCAGGAACATGCTCATACTGATATTTGTATCAATCGATTGGATGATTTGATCGAGATTCTCGAGCAGGGGTTTGTTGGTCAGCGGTGTGATCCGGAGCATGTCTAAAGGCTTTGGCTTTGGCTTTGACAGGTATACTTTTGCTTTGGCTGCGATTGGTATAGAGTAGTGTCCCTTGAATGCTGGAACCTCCAGGACTAAGGAGAGTCGAATCTAGCTTGGAAATATTCATGATCTTTCCCATTTATGATATCAGACGAAGACATTGTAATTGTATACAAGTAGAGTTTTAAGTACAGGGGAATCATGGCATTTCGTTACATGGACCTCGTCGGTCTATTTTCCTCTGCGACCTCTGCCTCCACCGCGCGATGGTGGCCCTCCGCGGCCATTACCACCACGACCACGACCTCTGGGAGGCGGGCCACGAGGGAAGGAACGCGGAAGTGGAGATAGTGTACGCTGGCGGGTGTTATTCCCAGGGAATTGTGGCCGGCCACGACTTGGCGGGGGCCTTCCCCGTGATTTATCAGGCCCTGGACCATTACGAGGGGGTGCGACTGTATTGCCAAATCGAATGTGCGATCCGCGGCCTCGTCCGCGTGAGACGGGTTGGGGCTTTGAGCCCTTGCGAGGCAGCATATCATCACTTGATGGGGATGAAGAGCGAACATTGATTCCTCCACGAGCACCTCCTCGCGCCTTACGACCCTGCTTATAGTTTATGGGTGGCTGGATCTGCTTGGGGGCTGTGTTGAGGTTGATGATATCGTCAGGGTCGATGCCCTTAAGTGTGAAGGATGAGGTGTTGTAAGGCCGGCGGAGAGATGGGCAGTCACCAATAAGATGACTTTTGCTGATGCAATTAGCACATGAGATCGAAACCCTGACCTCTGTTGATGTGGTTTCACGGAGTGGGAACTTCCACCGGTCATCGCAGTAAGACTCAGTATGATCTGTTGAGTCGCAGAAGTCACAAGGCACTTCAGAAGCGGAGCTCTTCAACGGTGATGGGCACTCCTTTTCAGTGTGCCCTCTTTCCCGGCATCGTTGGCATCTTTGCCATGAGGGGCAGAGTGCGCTTATATGTTTATTCCATGCTTGACAGTGCGAACACTGGGGGATATGTGTTAATACTTCCTAATTTGCTGACACTGTTTGGTAAAAGACATACCTCTTTTGTAGGGCACACTTCAGCCTGATGGCCAAATTGAAGACATTCAGTGCAGCCCACCGGGAGTTGAAGGTCGATCTCATTGATATCTCGATCCCAATAAATGAACTGAGCCTGAATGTCCATGTCTGATTTTTCGAGATCCACCAGAGTAGCTGGCGGTGTGGGATATTTCTTTGCGTAGCGTTCAAATGCCTCCTCCTTAGACTCGGAAGATCCAGGCAGCAAAGGTGCACTTTCCTCCGAAACCCCATTCACATGACCATTTGTTTGGCCATTGGTGACAGCCAGCTCCTCTGGGATGTACTCATCTGCAGTATCCTCGGCTTTTTCGCCAATGTTCAGCAAAATGGAATCATCGGCTTCGGAATCCAGAGACACTGCATCAGAGTCACTTCTAGAATCCACCTCGCCTTCTTCCAATCCACTTGAACCATCCGACTCATCCTCGGAGTCCTCGTCCCCAACCACACCGGTATCTTCTCCACTAGGCTCAGGCGAAGCCGATCCATCGCGAGATTTCCAAAACGCATTCACTGCCGAAAACTGCTCTGCCTTCGGCCCTGTAGCTTGGGGCTTTGGCTGAACCTGGCCCGATGCCTTGCGCTTCCCAAGTGTGGTTCGAACGGGCGCTTTCCTCCCCTGGTTCCAGCTAATAGCAGGCGCAGTACTGCCCGCATGAGGATTGACAGGTGCCGGCTTCTCAGGTGAGGCCGCATTGTCAGAATCGTTCCCGGAGCCCGCGCTCGACCCGGAACTGGATGTCTCGTCGGGGTCGATCTCAAGTGGGTTCGAGCTGAAGGATGCGCCGCGGGGAATAATATCGCTCACATCGTTTGCGCGGGATCGGTTCCGTCGCTGTCTCTTCTTGGGTCGGGAGTCACTGTCGCCAGAGCCGCGGTTGGAGGAATTCTTTGATCGGGGACGCTGATTGCCGACAGATGCTGTTCGTGAATCAGCCTCATCCCCGGAGTCTGACATGATTGTTGTTGGCGAATTGAACAACTTTCGGGGAGAGGATCTTGACGCGAGGATTGCAATCGAAATTTTAGGGTCGGCGCCGCATGCCAAAACCGCAGTATGTGTGTTAGTTGGGGCTGCCCATATGGGGCATTTACATCACTTGCACTGGACAGAACAAGACATTCACAAGGGACATGTCAAATTCAAAGATTTGGTTTTACTGTATCTTTCTATTGATCAAATATTGTGTTTAGATGAGATCATCCATAGCACACCAAGGAAACTGGCTGGTTTCTCTCACTGGCATCAGATCCTCCAGAATTATAAGCACGTAGAGCACATTTTACCTTGTTATTCACTATAGCAAGAGCTGAAAGAGCTCCTTTCAAATATTCAAAGTACTTCGGAGAGCTTGAGTATTTGAATTTGATAAGACCAAAGCCCCTATCTTCTATGGCATGGTATTGCCTAGAAATGAGTAGACAATACCAACCCTTAGAAATCAGTAGGTCTACCCAACACATTAATACACCAATTTGCTGTAAATTAGTATCCATAAATGAGCACTACTATTCAATACGGCTATACCCATTCAAATTTATTATAGAAGTATTTCCCTCCCTCTTATATCGTCAATAATCAGTGTACGTGACACCGGCTCTATTGGTTTAAAGCATGAGGCTTGCCATTCATTGAGTTGGTATGAGATAGAAACTGCGCTTGCTCAACGAGTACTAAGATTTATCAAATTCAAATGCAATGTGCTACTATATACTTCTCTCTCCTGTTTAGATTACTACGTGCCATCTAAGAATGATGGTCTCTGCAATATAATTTCCCAGTTGTGTCTCTCTTCTTGTTCGTGTTTGTCCTGTTACAGACATGTTGGTCAGAAACGCCTCCATTTACTTCCCAAATGGGCTGAACATGTGTGGGAATTTGACAACATGAATCAGTCTTTCCCTGGGGGGGGAGCACTATCAAGAGATAGATGGGGTTGAAAGTCACGGATTCGAAGAACAGTATCTCATGAAAGAAGAGTTTGAGACAGAGGAGTTCGAGGAAAAGAAAATCGATGAAGAGGAAATCCAAGAGGAAGTCCAAGAGGAATGGGGTGAATGGGAGGAAGAGGAAGATGACACCAAGGATCTCGCGGAGGGATTTGACGCTGAGAACCTTAGAAGGTCTAGCTGGCTACGAATATGTGGGTTTGAATCTTGAAGGAACAGGCTTTCGGTTAGGTGTGTGTACTAGTTGCTGTTGTGCTGGATTGATATTTACTGTGCGAATTTGAAATGCTACTTGATTTGATCTTTGAGGCTGGCCTTTGCACCAATCCAATCATAGCGAGTCAATATAGTCCTTAATCCCCCATAAAAGCGGTGGCAGCTCAGATAGGAACGCACTCGGTAAGGTGGAGGAAATCCACTAGTTGGCTATTTTGATTGCTTGCGATAGGTAGCATGACTTGCGCTAGAATTGCGCCATCCATGACGTGGGTGTTTTATTATCATCTCGCCACTCCGAGGTATCATGCTATGGGTAGCGATACGTGAGATCGGGTTTATCTACTTAAAAGCAGTGACTCATGTAGGCAGACAAATTGTAATGTCGGCCTTGAATCCGAGGCACCAACCCGATCTAGGGTTTGCCACAAGCTTTGTGGGGTGTAGCTCTCAGGTTCGTGACTGGCTGAGCACTGGTCTACTTCTTGCAGCTACAGATGTTTGGTCAAGATGGTATTATGATCTAGGGCTGACAATTGATTCCATAATTATTTGCAGTTTAACATAACTAAGCGACATCGTCTGATAGGCCAGCTGCCTTGGCTAATATCCCCGGTCGTGCACGATCAAACGGTTCTCACTGATCGTCGCGAGTCTATGACTCGCCTGGAAATCAATCTCTATGATATAGGTTTGAAAGTGAGACAAAGAGGTCAAAGTGCATCCGTGGCGACTATGCCAATGTTCGGACTATGTATATGCCGAAGAAACTGCCAGGAAAAATGCCGGAAAACAAAACGGAATTGGAAAAGTCGTGTTATCGCAGGAGGCAATGGAAATTGTTCTAGATCAATTGAAGCTCGGAAAATAGGGGGGTTTCAATTTATAAATAGGAGATAGTGGCTTTGACTATTTCATTTAGCTCAACGCATTTTCGTCCACATTTAGTTGAACTGGTCTTTATTGCACGTGCCGTGTGGCCAACCCATTCCTCTTTCCTATCGACCATTTTTTTCTCGTCTCACTCAAATCCCTGGGAAAAACCAGCGAAATCCTCCCCCCAGAAACCCCACCAAAAACACGGCGGTTCCGTTGATTCAAAAAAGAGAAACTGCCCCGTGACCCCGAAAGCCGATCCGCCTTTCTCCAGTTCTGGGCCGTGTGTGCCACTTCCATCCCCACGCTCCTTTTTCTCATCAACCACTTCTTCGCCGTCACGCTGGCTTCCGACTCTTCCAAATCCTCCCTGTTGGTTCCTCGTGCCATCTCTTTTGCACCCGAGATGGACGGGCCACAGCGGTTATCTCCCAACA
Organism: Penicillium sp. 91 TS-2023; assembly: GCA_030710325.1. NCBI lineage: Eukaryota > Fungi > Ascomycota > Eurotiomycetes > Eurotiales > Aspergillaceae > Penicillium > Penicillium sp. 91 TS-2023. The sequence goes on along the minus strand of JARWGP010000021.1, from coordinate 3,660,055 downwards.
CGCAGAAGCAGGGCCGCCGCCGGCGGTCCAGCAGTCTGATCTACCAGGAACCCGCTGAATCGAACGAGCACATAAGCGACCAGGCGGCGCTACCCAATCTCAATGCGAACTGGGTGCATGCGAAGGGTGAGTTCCGGTGGTGCCACCTTCTCAGTTGTCCCGATCCATCCGCCGATCGGGACACGGTGGACAGGTTGATGGAATCCAAATACGAACACTGGCTAACGAGATCGGTCGCGTGAATAGGTGCCTGGACCATCCACTTCGTCCTCATTGCTGCGCTCAAAGTGCTCTGCGACATTATCCCCGGCGTCTCGCAAGAAACATCATGGACCCTTACCAACATCAGCTACATGTTTGGCTCCTTCCTCATGTTCCACTGGGTGCGGGGCATCCCGTTCGAGTTCAACGCCGGTGCTTACGATAATCTCAACATGTGGGAGCAAATTGACAACGGCGACCAGTACACGCCCACCAAGAAGTTCCTGCTCTGCGTCCCTATCTTGCTCTTCCTCGTGAGCACCCACTATACCCACTACGACCTTACCTACTTCACGATCAACTTCCTGGCCACGCTAGCTGTGGTCATTCCGAAACTGCCTTTCGTATGTGTCTCTCTATAACCCCCCGTGCTGCATCTTTTCAAATCTGGGGAATTGCGAGAAACCACAGCTAACCTGTTTTTAGTCGCATCGTTTGCGAATAGGTCTCTTCTCCGATTTAGAAGACGATTCATAGTGTATTCTTTCCTTTCTCTTTCTCTTTTTTTTGCTACATTGGCGTCCGGCCTCCGAAGCTCACTCTCTGTCTTTGACACTCCGTTCCCCTCTCCTGTTTCCTCTTTCCAAAAAAGAGTTTCTTGCATTGCGTTGATTCACGGAGTATGATCCGTCGTTGGCTTGTCGCAAATCTTTCTCCTTTCTTTTTTGGAAAATATGAGACGCAGCCGTGGGCCCGGCCACCCCTTTTTATTTTAGTTCCAGCCTGTCCTTTGTCTAGATGTCCAGTTTTAGAGCCCTGCATATCTTATATTCTGCACAACCTCCCTTTCTTTCCCGTGAGCCTTTTGGAATCTTCAAGGCTTGCGTAGATTTAAGCCTGGAATTTCAAAATGGGGTCATGCAGGATACTAGCCATGCCGTAATGCAGGTCATTTTCTTGGCTGGGTCCATGCGGGGGACATTGCATCATCGCTGGGGCTTGTTTACCATTCGCCTGCTTCCCGACTAGGCAATCAAAAACGAGGTATCCGAGCCTTTATCAAATAGTCGCATTTGATCATGTCTACATCATTCCTGCCCTAGGGGATTTCACCCTCTTTTCACGCGAAATTGGTTGGTTACCCCGCGTCTAAGAATTGACATTATGGTTGCATGAAATCGGGCCATTTAGTTAGAAATCCCTGCTTTTACAGAAGTGACCATCAATTTAAGACATATTTCCGATGCAAATTAATATACGGTGCCCTTCCAAGGATCCTTGTCTGTAGCTGGGGAGCGGAGTTGCTTCAAGGTTCGAATATCATTCATGGAATCATGGGTCTAAGAGGGACCGTGAACGATTTGACGGGAGCGTATCCTGGACGAGTCAATTAATTTAGAATACTGCATATAGACTAAAATACAAAATATGAAGTGAAATAAAATCCGAGTCTTCATATTGGCAGGATGTATTACAATTTGTTAGCGAGACGAATGATCGGGTCTCAGGACTCAACAGCCACCTGGGTTCACGTCACGGACCACAGATACTTCATATCTTGAACAAACTTATTTTATTGGTCTGCTCAAACTGCCGCTTACTATCTCCCGGGTTTCACAGGATTGGCATCATATCTCGATCTCGAGAACGATCAGTGAAGAAACTTTGAGGGGATAATCAACAAGGAAAGGAGACGCGGGGAGGTAGTTTGAATAATCAATGGGATTCCAGTAATTTCTAAATTTGTAGGAGGACGAGAGAAAGAAGAATAAGAGAGAGAGGCGAGGAACATGATAATGGAAAGTCATCTAGATCGGGACGTCTGGTAAAATTGATAGTCAAGTTGGCTGTTGGAGTTTGCTAGGAAATTCCTGTAGATTTCCATTTGACGCCTATATTGTGCCGGCATATTTTCACTAATACTTCAAAGCAAGCAAACACCTTATTCATTCTTCGATTCAACTCTCGAGGGCAAGGTTGAGTCAGGTGACTCAGCTCTCGAGGCTTAGTCGAGGTTCTTCACGCTCGTTGTTTATTTTTGGGCAAAGTGGGACTTGAACCCTTGCAGGATCATCCCCAGAAAGGTCAAGTCCTTGAGATGATGAAAGAGGTTGAGTGGGGCATTTGACATGCATTAATCACGCTAACCTTTTTCCGGGGGGGGAAATGCTTTGGGGGCGTCATCTTTAAGGCGCCCGAAGTACATTATTACCTATTCAAGTAAACTGTGGGATCTAGTTGATTTACCGCCTCCTTGTAAAGGTTGTTTTGTAGTGGCGAGGTAGTGATCATCGATTTTCCTACTCGGCTGAGGCAAAAGAGTTGCGATCTTGAAACATCAAATCTACTATACCCGTATCGAGTCACTGAAGCTGGACGTTACGAGGCCCCTTTGATGGCCTTGCTCAAGGATAAATAGCTGGGAATTTCCTGTACAATTCCAATATCATCAATCAATCAATCCAATCTACTAAATCTACTCAATCAATCAACCGATCTCCCGATCAACCAATCCACCATCAAAATGCAGTTCATCACCGTCATCATTGCTACCCTGGCCGCCGTTGCCACTGCTACTCCCTCCCCTGATGCCTTTGAGAAGCGCACCTGTGTTGGCCGTGAGTTTAACTCCACAACTAAGACTGAAAGTACAATTAGCTAACTATTTAATTAGACTACAAGGTTGCTTGCCAGACCAGCGGCCCCTCTTGCTGCGACGGCTGGCAGTGCGTTGGAGCCACTGAGTGGAACGATGGTGTTTGCATTCCCAACTACTAGGGGATTTGAAGCTACTTTTATTACAGTTGTCAATGTTTTAGAATAGATCTTGAATACAATTGGGTCAATTGAACGGGCTGGCCATGTTCTTTGACTTTGTGAAACTCCGCACTATCGAAGGCCTATAAACAAAGAACGCAGTGCGTACAGAAACATAAGGTAGACTTACAAAATTTCAAAGACACTCGACTTTTGTCTGCGATCATCTCTTGAACCCTTTCATGCCTTCAACATTGTGATACATTGATGATCATCTTCAACTTTCAAGATCGGCTTTATCTTTCTCCACCTGACTAAGCACTTATCGATAAGGCGCGATCTTGACGCGAAATCCGCGACGATGACCGAATCTCTTCATCAACAGGCTATGGGTCCTCCAAGTGATATGGCGTACCGCGCTCCTGCGGCACTGCCATTTGAACTGATCCAACATATTGGAATCTTCTTCGAGGAAAATCTTTGTCCGAGCCCTCGCACCTTACTTTGGCATGCAGCCCCGCTAACCAACGTCCACAGATACTCAAGGTTTAAACCTTCTATATAGTACCCTCACTTCGGGGACCTATGCCTCTGAGAAAGCGCTCGTTCCTTTGCCGCAGCATATAGCGCTCGCAGTCACGTTCCTTGTTCACCCAGCAACTACAACCCGCGCCAAATCTGCCGAAGCCAAAGATGCAGCCTCCGTGGCCTTGCGACTTCTTCGAATTCTCTCCACCCTCGTCAGCCCCCAGGATTGCAGACTAAACCATGCATTTGCCTTTGCGCACCAGACACTGCGATCGGGTCGCCAACATCATACCGATGAAGGAGACAACGATCTACATTCACCCGGAAGTAAACCGTTGAATTTAGAAATGGGCAGATCCGATTCGCTGTGGTCGCGGGCACAAGACTTCTGGCATGCCGTGGGTTGGGCATTTAATTGCTCTGTGCTTCATCCTGAGCGCTGGGAGCGGTGGCAGATCTGGTTGCAGTACATGTGCGAAATCATGGAAGATGATTGGGAACAGCGCTTGGAAACATATAGAAAAATCGAAGCTCGGAAAAAATCTGACGCACGAAAGATTGAGTCTGAACAAGCTCAAGAGGCCCAGCAGGCCGAAAAGGCGAAAGAGAGAGCCGAGGGAGCTCGGGAGAAGGCTGCACAGGGCACTGAAAAGGCCGAGAAAACAAAAGGGAACAGCACAGGAGCTCGGAAGAAAGGCCAAGAGACCAAACAAGCCGAGCAACCAAAAGGCAGAGGCAAGAGAACTTGGCTAAAAGCTGCACCCGCTGAGAAAGTCGACCGGGGAGCTCGAAAGGTGGATGAGGATCTAAGCATTTTGCGAGAAAGCTTAATCTTTCAATTTATTTCTGCCAGTAGCGACAGTGGACGAACTCGAAGGATTTTGAGAGCTATTTTCGCCGACGGGAGTACCGCCTCGGTCAATGAGTTTCGACAGGTATTCAACAAAGAGCTCAAGTCTCGACGAGGGCCCGAGAAGGCGAAGAAAAGAGAGCGCGAGGTCAACATTGATAAGGAGCAGTATGGCGATTACCTGTCTCAAGAAGAGTCAGATGATGAAGTAAATGGAGTTGTGGACCCGAAGAATCCAAATCTAGGGTCTGTCCGGCGGTCGAAGCGAACGAGACGAGGAACAAGGACTGGAGCGCCCCCTGCGGAGCCTACGGGTGTTGGATCAACTTCTCTACCTCATCACAGTGCTGGACTTTCGCCAATGGGCGGCATTGACTCTCTTCGATTGCGCAAACGGCTCCTCGGCATCCTTTCAGATGTCTCTTACCGCCTCCCTGGAGACTTCGCTCCTGTGCTGGATCTCTACAATCTTTTCGCGGAAAATATTGCCGCTCAACCTCTGCCCATTTTCCAGGCTTTTGTTAGCCCATATATCCTCCCCGAGTTTACAGACGCGGAGCAAACTACCCTTTGTGAGATCTTGCTATACAGCTTGCGGGAAGCCTCTGCTCCATCCTCAGACGAGACTTATCTTTACCAGTCAAAATTGGAGAAATGCTTCCTCCCATTCGGGGCAGCTACCAGTACCATTGTCAACAACATCAAGGTGTCTATCCTTCTTGAGTCAGCGATGATGCTTCTGGGAAAAAGTGACCTGTTAACTGCCACGCCGTCTTTCAAGAAAATTGTTCAATCTGGAATTGACCGTCGGGAGGGTAAAGCACGGGAAGAACTCCGGCGCAGTCAGAATGGCAAGAAACAGGGGCCACTCGAATGGTCTTTGTTGCAGGAAAGTAGTCAGAGGCTCATGTGTCTTGTTGAGCTTTTGACACCCCCGGCCAATTTGTCAACGTGAGGGTTTAAGGCATGAAATTTTTACGACAGTGATGATAATGATGCATATACTAGCTTTACTCATATATTTGCATGTACTACAAAGAATCTAATTACACACCCAAGATATGTTGCATTCATTTCATGCAACTAAGCACCTTTGGAAGATCGATTTGCCGCCCTGAGCTGTGTGACTCCCTTCCTCTTCCTTGCCCCCATTCTCTTTATCTGTGAACGAATGTCAGGAAACCTGAGATTGCGAACCTATTCTCGACCAAATGAAGATGAAAGAAAAGTATACACACCATCAAGCCTCTTCGCTGCATCCCTGAGCATCACATAAACAGTGCGATAAAACGGCGGCATCTCCGGGTCAGGCGGCGGCCACTCCCTCGCCCGGCATCGTGCATAATCTAGCGGTGACGCGGCACCTATAATTCCCTCGAGTCGAGGGTCTGCACCATGCTCTAGGAGAAGTTTAATAATAGGGATATTGTGCTTCAAGTCTTCCCAGTTGCAGTCGTACTCTTTGACAGCCATATCGAGTGGGCGACCACAACTTCGGCGTGGATCCGGCGCATGATCAAGCTCGTTTACATCTGCGCCAGCTGCGATAGCAGCTCTCATGTTTGCAAGCTTCTCCTCGATGGGTTTTGGTTGGATAGGTTCCCAGAAGAGCGGGGGTTTGCAGCGTGAGATCCAGTGCTGTTGATAGGGGCGTCTGACATGTCCTTTTGGGGCTGTGGGTGGCTTTTTGGACATTTAAGGCTTTGTGGTAGGCAATGGGGAGAAAGTGAAAGAATGGTGCTTGTGAATGGGGAATTTAACCTGCTGTTTATAAGAAACCTCATATAATCATCCATTTATCTTCACGTGCTACTCCGAAACAAGTTAGGTAGGTTGATGGCTCGTATCTTTTATAGATTCTCGTGCCAGTCGTCTCCCTTTCCAAGATATTGATATACATCCATTCTTTACATTCATTAATATGCTTCAAAAGATGTTCAATGTGGGATATTTGTTCTTCATTCAGTTATGATATCTGTCTTGCACATAAGTGCGCGGCGCCTAGACTTGTCAAAATTTCACCAGGCCAACTGACTTAGAGCATGAGGATTCATTGTAGTGGTTATGTAGCATAGATGGTGCATGTAGTGCGATTTAACTCATGGGGCTCCCGAGTTCCGTAATGATCAACACGTGGCAGCCCTATTGTTGACTAAGACTCTTGAACTGATATGTCTAAATGGTGATCCTCAAGGAAGTTAAGAGTTACCCATAGTCATCTACCATGTAGCTGACCTTCCACCAAACACAAGTAAATGAATTAGCACATACTGACTTTCGGGGAATACGAGCAAAATACAATTCTCCGAATCGCCGACGCAAAAAGAACATGAAATAGGAGAAATAAAAGGAAATAAGAGGCAGAAAATACTATAGCCTTTCGGATATAGTCAAGACGGCAAGAAAGAAGAAAATTCGAAGAAACAGTACAATGCGGGATAGCTTGAATAGGGCTTTGAATAAGCATATCATGGCGGTGGGCGAGGTCCAATGATCTGGCGCCTGGCACCTCCGATGCCAAGTCCCTGGCCTCCACGATTCTGGTTATCTCCACCCAAGTAGCCGTACTGGTGAACATCCCAAGACTGGCCTGGGCCCGAGCCGAGTGAGGGATCGCGCGCAGCAGCCTGGGTTTGCTTCTGGTTCTCTTCCCACTCGCGTTGGCGCTCACGCTCACGTTCCATTTCACGCTCCAACAAGGACTTGGAAGCCCAGCCACCGGCCCGCGTTTTCTCCTGCGAAGCCTCACGGCGACTGTTCTCTGCGTCAACCTCAGCCGTTGTGTTGTAGTCCCGGGGCCGGTGCGAAGTAGGGGTAGGCGCCGCGGGTGCTGGGTTTGAGTTCAGGAAGCGGTCGGTACGATTTTGCGTGTGATTGGCAGTGTACGCCACTGGGTCTGGAAGGGGACGGGGTGCTGGAGGAAGAACTCTGGCGGAGAGTGCAGGCGTTTGCTCTTGGGCTGGCACGGGCTGTGGGAGAGGCCGAGGAGGGGGAGGGGGAGCTTCTTCCTCGAAACCATCATCATTCTCCTCTGTTACCGGTATGTCCTGGGTATTTTGCCATTCACCGCGGAGAAGTCGCCGTTCTTGCTCCAGAGAGGAAAGACTATAGCTCGGCTTAGGAGGCACAGGCACGGGGCGTCCACTGTTACGGCTGCGAGATTGTGAATCTTCTTCTGTTTCCTGGGTCGGTGTCTGTCGCTCGCTCGTATACTGGCGTTCGCGCTCCTTGGCCAATTGCAGCTCGCGCTCAAGCTCCTTGATGCGGCGACTGTCGGCGGTCTCATCTGTAGATGTAGCACCCGGAGAAGCACTGGCTTGGCCTGCCTGGTACTGGCTCAAGAATTGACCGTTAAGACGAGCATCGTTGGACTTTCGTCGTCGTTGGCGTTCTTCCTCGTGCTCTACCTCCAGGCGGTCCTCAGCAGCTTTCTCTTCTGCAAGTCGGCGCTGTTCCTCTACCTCCCACCGGCGCTTTTCCTCGTCCCATCGCCGTTTCTCGTTTTCCATCTCGCGTCGTTCCTCCTCTCTCTGGCGAGCTGTCTCCTCATTCCATCGTCGCTCCTCTTCAGCTTTAGCGCGGGCTTCCTGCTCTTCCATCTCTCGTTGGGCGCGCTCAGCTTGCTCCCTCTCCGCAATCCGTTGGTCCTCCTCTTCCTTTCTGCGCTTCTCCTTCTCTGCCAGACTAGGAACAGCCGGCCCGGGGGTTGTGATTTGTCTTCGAGCACCAAATGCAATTCCTTGATTGCCCTGGCTGGCTCCACCCATGTAGCCGTATTGATGAATATTCCATGCCGGTGCAGTATTTGACTGGTCATCCCTCTTACTCCAAGAGCTGAAAGATCCGGGTGGTTTGGCAGGACTCGCTGGTCGACCGGAGTTTGTGTCGCTAACATTGCTCAAGGCACGGCTAGTGCGAGTATAGGAACCCGAATTCGACGAGCCTGTCGCATTAGGACTCACAACCCCCTTCTTACTTTGTGGACCAACCGCAGACGGAAATGCGCTAGGTTTCAGGTTATTCGCCCTTCGACTAAAAGCAGCCAAACACTGGAGAACCTGCGCGGGATCCTTGGCCTCGTAGAGATCAACAGTAAGAAAGACGTCGTGTGGAGGAAGGCTGAGCGGCGCGGTTTGGCAGGCGCGGAGGAAATGCGAGATGTTCTCCATCTGGACGAACGGCATAGACGACTGCTTATACTTGACACCGGGGGACACAGCCAAATTGACTAGCCTAGTAGAAAGGGGTTAGTCTTAGTCCAGGCTACAACCGCATGCATGCCTACCTGCGCAGCAGGACGCGAAGCAGGTACATAGGCAGATATGTAGGTAGGCATGAAGGCGCAATTAAGACTTACTTGCATAGAGCCACACCATCCTTCAGTCCTTCGAGTAGATCAGGCGATGGGAGTTTCTCGCGCAGCACATCTTCGATCCAGTCGCGAACCTCCGCGGCTGCCTGCGGGGTATAGCGGGATAGTCGCATGTTGCGCAGGTCTTTATCCAACGAGGTTACCGACGCCATGATGAGTCTCCAGATGCGAGTTTGCAATCCGAACCGGTTAGAGTGGACGTTGTTGGTGGTGTAGTCTCACAAGAGTACGTATCCCTTTGCGGGCTTGTGCCTGATCGGCCCTAGAGTGGAGACTTGGGTACAATAGGGTGAACGCAACGAGCAAATAGAATTAGGACTCCGTAAGGAGATTGTACCAGTTAAGAAGTCCTGGCGACTCAGTATCCTCAGAAACCTCCAATGAGTGAGCATGGGAAGAAAGGAAGTTGAGGGAAGGTGGACTGGAATGCCCGGGGCTGTGTTTATTGGGGCCGATGACGTTCCAAACGTTCTGGCTCTTTGGCCCGCAACTTTTTTTTCTCCACCATTCAATCCTCCCTACAACGTACACAATGGTCAACAGCCTCTGGTTCAAGTGGAAAGGGCTCCGGCTACCCTGGCGGAAATCCTTTTTGGTTGGTTAGTTTCTGCGTTCCTTTTCTCGGCGCTTTACCGTGTGATGCTAACACCCGCCACCCGAAGGCCAGGATCTCGCCGGAAACACATTCTGGGAATTCAAAGATCAACTAAATGCCGGCCGATACAGACGGATCGTTAAATTTGATCCCAAGACACACTACGGAGATGTTCAGGTTACTCGTGAGTCGATCGCATCCGAGGGAAAATTGCGCTCGTAGCCTATAGTGGCAAGGTGCTTCATGAAGGCGATAAAAGACCAGTTTGACTGACTTGATTTTGTGATCTAGCGCAATGGCATCAATGGCTCCGATACGTCCGACCGACACCCCCGACCATCGAGGAACAGCGACAAGACCTGGTCCGCCAGGCGCAAATGAAAGAACTCGCCCGACTCGCCGACGAGCGCTGGGCGAGCAAACCCTCCTTCCTCGATAAACCAAAGACTCAGCAACAGACACCAGGGGTTGGAGCGGGGTCCGCGACTACCAATGTAAACACTGGACCGGCTCCTATTTCTACCGACGCACCTTCATCTTCTGCTCGAGCTCCACAACCCGATCCCACAAGCACACCACCGAAGACCCGCAAGGAAGAGAACCCGTGGGCAAAGGCAGATAGACAGGTCCCTGGGGGTAATTATCAGCCTGAGGCGTGGTCTCCTACTTCCAAACGGTGAAATATGCCACCATAATAAGATTTTGACCTCTGTGGTAATGGAGGTGGTACAAACCACGCAGACATCATGAACATACCTTGCCCTCATGAGTTCTATTCGGACATAAAAGCAAAGGAGATTGCCCTGCGTCGGTCTACAGTCCAGCCAATGCTGCCAAGGTCGAAGGCTTGCTGCAGGCAATGCGCAGCTCTTCACCATCTCATACCCAGGCAGCCGCTCCGAACAATTTACGTCTGGGTATGGCCTTTCAAATTATATCAACAACCCCACTCACCCCATCCGCTTCAAATGCTGTACATTAGTTTTTTTATATCCACGCTACAACCTATTTTTAATGAAATCCATGGGTATGAGATCTCTTGATTAATGTGTAGCATGGATATAGTTCGGTCTACATTTATACCTCAACTTACGAGTTCTGAATACACAGCTTCTGATTGGCCCAAGTGGTTACAATTTATTACGTAAACTTTGGACTTCAATCTATCAATTTCATCAAAACTCATTATTCGCGAAAAATAAAAAATAAAAGTTTTAAAAGATCAAATTAAATCAAATAAAAACGCTAACCTCCTCTTTCCAATATTTGCTTTTTTTGGTTTTGTTTCTGTGTTATTCTCATCTTCTTGATAAGGTCCAGCGTTGTTCGCTCTTTTTGGAGGTTTCTTTCTTTTCTCCCACGCGTAGCTCCGGCAATGCAAGCATCGTACAGCACTGATATCAAGAACATAAAGGGTATCACTGAAATGTCACTGCGAAAAGGCGACCCAAAATCCAATCAAATTGAGAGCGTCTGCGCAAGCTCGCGGCCTCGCAACCGGCAACAAAGTAATGAAGCATGAAGCAATTCAGTAAAGACACATATTGATATCAGTAAGTCATACCCAAATAGGCAATGGAAGCAAATGCGATGAAGGACCCGAAGCCCTAGAAAAGGGAGCTGGAACAAGAAAAATGCAAATCCAAAGGTGCAATTTAGGTTCAACTAAATGTAAACCATGTACTCGGAAGTCCGCTCATGGAGCATGAGTTCGCCGATTGTTGGAGCAGGGGCGGCGGGATCCTTGTGTCCTTTGATCTCGTTCCATTTAGTGTAGTATGCGAGAACATACTTCCGTGCGCGATCACAGAACCGATCGGCCAAGAAAGCTGGAGTGCAGTAGGAGACAGACCGAGTGCAACGACCCATCAAATAGCAGATAGAGTGAGTAATCTCTTGGAGATCATTCATGGGCTGCTTCGTCAAACCGGTAAGCTTCTTCTCGCATGTAAAGATCTCATCCTCCATCACAATGTAGTGTGCTGGGCGAGCGGATCCCATGATTGCGGCCTGGGCTTGGAGATAGAAATCCCACAGGACTGGACGTGTGATTCCACGATCAACACATGTTCCGGGATTTGGGTTGTTATTCTTGTCGAGATCGTCCCTGGATGTAGGGAAGAAACGAACATGGTGACGCTTTCCAACAACAACGAATGAAAGCCGGGGCGGGTCCACGCCCCTTTCGCCGTAGATGCGTCCACATTCCTTTCGGATGTTGCTAATCTCGTCCCTGATCATGATCGGGTATTGACCCTCGCTAACACCGTCACGGTAGATTAGGATATTCCTTGGCAAGGACCCGTTTTCTTTCTTCCAACGCCTCAGACGGCCCTCCATCATCAGACCAACCTGCAGAATGACCTCTTCACGCCTGCCCTGAATACGAATTTCTCCTGGCCATTGACCCATTTTGCTGTCAATGCTGGCAACAATGGCTGATACGCTAGGGCACGATTCAGGGTCATTTGATGACGGGTGAGTGACATCGAGACCGACGACCATGGTATTTCCTTCGCCAATAAATTGAGCATTCTTCTTCGGGTCAAGTACTTGACAGACACCGCCGAGCTTCAAGTTGATCTTCATCGCATTGTTGGCCAGGTACTGCTTGTCCCCGGAGGTGAATTTATCCATCTTGCAGCAATGGGTCAAGATTCCATGAGTGCAATCGCCGCTCCACTTGAGCTGATTGAAGGCTTTCTCCTCGCCGTCAGACATGAGAACAACAAGGAATTTGACCTTGTGGTCCTTGCACTTCTTCAAAATGCCTTCGATGACGTCAAGGCAGGTATTTGGAGTGAATGTAAACGACTTATATGGTTGGTTTGGTGCAATCCATGTAAGGCCCAATTCTCGCAAACACTTCTGCAGTTCCTTGATGGACTTATCAGGCTCATTGCGCCTTTCTAAGTCATCCACCATGTGCTTTGTCATCTTGGCAGAGCTCATGAGGCTGATGACAGCCCAGCTCGGGTTAGGACCAGGCTGAGTGAACTTCACGTCCCTCAAGTTCCAGCTAGCACCCCGGGGGACTGTTGATTTTGTCCCGTATTTGAGAGTAGGAGGTGCAAGAACACGAGCAGGAACTGCCATCATTTGACTGCCGACTTTGACTCCGGCGTCTTTGAGTTTTTTTTGTTCCTTGATTCCCAGAATCTCTAGACCGTCGTTCATGATGGAGGCGTAATTGTCGGGAGGACGGCGGCAGCAGAATTTGATAATGGCCTGGCGCTGAGAGGTGCAGAGTTCACCGTTGAAAGGCTGTCCTGGAAGAATTTTGCATACTTCCTGAGGAAGGTAGATAGGTCGCTCTGCGTTGCCAACATTGAGAACTGGCACCGACTCTTTGATGTCCATTTTGTAGGCTATTTAAGATGTTAGCGAATGAGAGTAGGATGAGCACAAATGATGAAAGTACGTACCCTTCCTGAAATAGTCCTTGACAGAGATGTATTTCCCGGTTTTGCCGCTCTTGTCATCGTGGTCAGTCTCCCAAAATTCAACATTGGGAGGCGAGGAGCCGAGGTTTTGGACACGAGGATTGAACTTATCCCCCTTCTTTCCATCCTTGGGCGACGCAAGTCCCCAGATTGATTTCTGTCGACGTTTCTCGACACCGTTCTCATCCTTATCGGGAGGAAGATGTGAGACCTCAACACGCAAGCCCCGAATATAGCGATTAAATAACTGACGATCTTCACCGTATTCTTTCATGAATCCGTGTGTCAAATCAATCAAAGGCCCTGGGCGGAAGAAGGTACCGTGGTTCACGTTCACGTTCAAAAGTAACCTGTCGGCGCCGAGTCGTACACTCGTAAAGAATCCGCGAAGAACCTCGAGGCCACCTCCCAGATAGGCAAATTGCTTCCTGTTGTCAATCCAGAAGAACTTCTGGCGTCCTTTGCCCGTAATGACAATACCTTTGTCTCCATATGGAATACGAGTCATCATAATATTCATGGCCCGCATTGCGACAGTCTCCTGCTCCACAGGGTATACCTGCTGAGTGGTTTTGAGAGAGCTCGACAAGCATTTTTGGCTGAACTGGTGCACAACACCGTCCTTTTCCTCTGCCTTGTTGATCTTGACCGTGTAAGTCTTCGGCTCCTTTTTGTTGCCATCCGGTAGATTGATCTTGATAGGCGAAAGAGATTCCAACGGACCAGAAGTAATGAGTTCCTGGGCCATATCAGAGGAGCCAAACACCGCTGCGATTCGTTCATGCTTCAGAAGCTTGTCGAAAACATCTTTCTTGAGTCGTTTTGGCGTCGGCTCAGGTGAAATCGCGACACGGTATGTGTGGAACTCCCGCGAGGGATCCAACGAAATCTCAAAGAAATTGGCCCGCACCGTAATCAACTTCCCAAGGCTTCCATATGCAGGACGCCGAGCCGGCTTTTCAAAGCCAGCCACTTTGGGGCCCTCTTTGAGACACTGATCTTCAAACTTATGAAGGTCCTTGTTCAGTTCAGGGGGATTAGCAGTGAGGATACTATGTTGGACCATATTAGTCAGTTGCTCATCTGGGGAATTAGGGCTTGTCGACTTACTCTGCATTTGCTGGTGGCGGTCCACGATAGCCACCACCACCACGGCCATCGCCACGGCTTCCACCTCGGTCTCCACGGCCACGGGAGTCTCCTCGATAACCACCACCACCACGGCTATCACCACGGCTTCCACCTCGGAATTCACCACGGGAGCTACCACGTTCTCCACGGTAAGAAGACATTGTGTCTTAATGAAGAGGAAAAGGAATGAGAGTAGCGAATGAAGGTATCGATGACAGTCGGATAAGAAGCTCTGGTCTGAACAGAGCCGAGGGCAGGGCGGGTCTGCCCAAGAGAGTTATGACGAAGACGGAAAGTTGCCCCGTGCAATTGGTGTCTTCGAGACCCAATGCACAAGTAAAGGAGTGGTGGGAAAATGGGAGCGCAAAGAGAAAAGGACCGGTGTGAATGTGTATGTTGTTTCCAGCTGGGTTGTCTATATAATTCATTAGTATCAAGTGGTAAATATCCCATATCCATGAAAACAGGAGATGTGAAACCGTTGCACGAAGATGGCACGCATAATGGCGCGCAGATACAGCAACGAGCAAATCAAGATAAGGGGTGTAAGGATGGTATGGTTGGGAAGACAAAGGCAAACACAAACCAGGCTGTTTGTATGGAGAGGAGGAAGGGATAAGAATGCAGACTCGAAGATTTTTAGAGGACATGTGCAATAGTAATAACAGTCAGGGCAAAGAAGTAGCAAATCAAGTGTATACTTGCCTGGTTGCTAGGGTTAGGATGGGAAATCCCGAGAAGAGACAGGGGAGTGCAAGTTATAGGCAGAAGTGAGAGAATTCAATAGAAACCAGCAATATTGAATTGGAATGATTGCAGCAGTAAAGAGAATGAAAGCGAAAGTGAAAGAAAGGGACAGTGAAGCATACATACCTTGTAGCAAGACCAGTTGTAGAAGTATTGATTGTATTAGGAAGGGAGAGAAAGAAAGAAGAAAGCATAATAGAAAAAACCATTTATGTAGTAATAAAAATTTGAAATTTACTAGGAAAAATCTACAAATCAGAAGGAGAAAGGCATACCTTCAGAATTGGTAGGCTCAGAGCATATTAAAAAGGCATAAATAACCCTGAATAAGGGACGTAAAATAATATTATTCAAAAGTGAGAGATAACTTACCTAAAAGCAAGAGATAAGTTAGAGGTATTTTAACTTAAAGTAGGAGCTAATTTGGTTGAAAGCGGGAAATATTTCTCTTCAAAGTGGTGACTTGAGATTAGACATTGATTGTATATCTCTAAGAATTAAAATAAAAATACATCTAACATTTTGGAGTATAACCCTGGACCCAAAAGAAAAACAATCAAACACCTGAACGACCAAGTCAAATAGACCAAATGATATCAAATCAAAAAACACCGGCTGTAACGTAGATATAAAAAAAATTAAACAAAGTATGTGATTATTTAGCAGAAAGCTGCTTCGAGAGCTTCGACATCACCACCGGCATTGCGGACGGCCAGGAGAGCAGCCTCACTCAACTTGCGGCGCTTGTCACGAGCCTCTTGCTCCCGACGGGCCTTCGTCTTGGAGCTACCAGAGGGTGCAACACCACCGAGGATCCGTTGGCTGTCGTGTGCGGTAAAATTGACAAATGATACATTTGCAGATTTGGTAGCACCTCGGGGACTTGTGGTCTTGGCCGGCTTGGGGCCGTTCATGCTTTGCCCTGAGAGCTTGCGGCTGTGTGTGCGGCGGTGGTTGGCCTTCTTTGGTGAAGTGCCAGCCTTGGGAGATAATGAGGGAGAACGGGAGCTGGAAACCTGAGGAGCAGTGGCAGGTGCCATGAATTTGTGAGAGTTGGGGAGCATGTCGTTGGAGAAGGAAGAGTCGCCCGGCATAAAGGACCCGTCCAGTTGGATCATCAGTCCGCCTTGCATCATATCATTTTGGGATCCAACGCTCTGCATTGCGCGTTGTGGAATAGGGGAGGGGACCATTTTTTGGTAGGAGTTCTGCGGTTGTGCGACTCGAGTGGGCATAGGGGACCACCAAGCCTGATCGTGGGCTTGTAAATCGGGAGTGAAAGAGAGGGAGGTGCCAATGTTATCGGATTGCCACGAGGAGATGGACTGAGGATCTGAGGAGTGGGAAGAGGAGAAGATGTCATCGGCTGAAGGAGGGCTGGAGTTGGTCAAAGCCGAGGAGCCTGCGTGGCTCATATATTGTTGCTGGTGTCGTGCAAGTGCACCAGTCGAAGGTGATGGCATCGAAACTGCGGGAGACCGTTGATAGAAGTGATGTTGCATATCAGACGAATCTCTGTGGTGGATCATGTCGGCAGAGAGGTGCTCATGCTGAACTAGAACATCCGAAGGCGGAGGAGACAAAGGAAGGCGATCATCGGAGCCTGCCAGAGTGAAATTCTGGATCCGTTGAGCCCATGCCTCTGGGTATGCCATTCTTCCCTTGTGCATGTTGGAAGAACGCATCAAGCTGGGGGAGAAACTCTGCTTGCGCAAAAGTGCACGACGCTCATTCGGGTCGCGATGGCGGATGGACTTGGGAGTAATGAGAGCACTCTTGGTAACTTTGCGGCGAGGAGTCGCCGGTGGTGTAGATGGAGAAGTAGTAGAGACACCGTGTGTTTGTGTCGGGCGAGAAGAAGTTTCAAAGGTAGTCTTGAAATCAAGGTCGGAAATGGCAGACGGGTGGACAGTGTCTTGAAAAGCGAATTGAGCCCCGTCGTCCTGCAGGGACCATTCCTGGCTCCAGGGTTGCGGCGATTGATGGGGTTTCAAAGTGGAGCCAGTGGGGGAGTGATCGCCACAGTCACTCGACAGCGAGTCTAGCGGGAAGAGCTGGTCAAAGTCACCAGAGAACGAATCTTTGTTGCCATCGGGGCCCGAAGACTCCACGTTAACAAACTGGTCGAAGATGTCATTGAACGAATGATCAAATGGCTGAGCGAACATTTTGACGGCTTTGTTTCCGTTTGCGGCGAAGTAAAGTAATGCAAATCAACGAACGACCGGGGGGGGAACAAAGGACGTGATTGGTAACCAAGAACAGAGGCTCGAGGGGTTACTTAGGGCTAAATGTGGGTCAAAGAGATCTTGGGGAGATCGATATGCAAATGATGCAAAATGGGAATGCAAAAGGAACTGCAAAAAGAGAATGTTTGATAGTTTGTCAATCAAGCAAAACACTGCAGAGCATGCAAAGAAAGCAAAGCAAACAAACAGATCGAGGCGACTATTTGAATTGTCGCGAGAGATCCCAGCCTCGGGCTTTTCGCATACATTCTTCAGATCCCCTCCGATGGTTGAAGAATGTACTGCAAGAGATCCGGTTGGCTAATGACTAGATCCACCCATGGCCCGAAGAATGTACCCAGAGTCTCTTCAGGACCTCAAGGCCAATCGTAGAGCACCTTTGGTGACTGGCTCACAGAGCCGGTCAACTTGATCCACTCCCGTCATAAAACTTGGGTCTGGATAGCCACCAGAGAGAATGCAACCCTCTCTCTCACTAGGCCAAAAACAGCGACCCCCATAAGTCAGTGTGGCGGGTGTGGGGGAAGCTCCCAAGCATGTCAAATCAACACGCTCGAATGGATATCACCATGGCTCTGGAGGGAAGGGGGGGGTGGAGGAGCATTGGAGCTTTTGGGCATGGATCGGATCGTCCCAGCCAAAAGTAAGGAACCAGGAGAAAGGCTTCACTCTGAGTCACGAGTCACCTGGCCCGAGTCGTTCCCATCCTATAGTGTCTAGACAATGTATGCGTCATGACAGCTACAATCTAATCATTCACCTCCCAAACAAGGTTCATTCGGGAGACGGTAGGATCCGCGCTGGTACTCCATTTAGGCAATTCCTGTACTATCATTAGCCAATGCTATTCAAATCATCGCGGGGGCCAATCCAATGACGCGGATAGGCTGGAATGTGGAGCGGAATGCCAACGGCTGGGTGGAATGTCACGCCCCCATCAATTATGCACGGAAAATTCTGTTGGTATTCGAACATTCCAACGAGTGCCTAAGGTGTTAGTCTGGAGAATAATGCGGCCCCGGGCCTCGATCTGCAGGAGAACTCTTGGGCCAATGAGTGTTGTTCTGTTCTCTCCAACGGACTCTCATGTTCTATATTTATCCGGTTTGACAGGGATGTGGCTGATTACTTAAGGATCATAGTCGCATGCAGTAAAAGACGAGCTTTGGTTCCTCGTCTGACGATAGCCGTAAGGGCGTACATTGTAGCCCGCAGTTGTGGACTATCCATTCGGATACTTCCAGGGGACAAAGCCCCCAGTCATTGCCCTTTGTTCTTTCTGTGCGATGAGCCAAAGTAAGCACTGTTGTCCAAATCCGGAAGCGGGACCTTCCTTAAATTGGGGCGATATTTGTCATTTGTAACTGATCTTTTCGTACCTGAAGTCAAGCTATTCATAGGCCATTAACCTTTAAGGGATACAAAGACCTAATTTTATTTTCACCCAAAACGTTAGTCCGCAGATGACTTGATATAGAACTTGATGTTATGAGAATAATCTCAGGTCCGGAGTGGCCAAGTGGTGGTAACACAGAGAGTCATGGCCTCCAAATATTTACTTTTTCTTCTCAATAATTTCTTTGCTTTTCTTTCCTTTCTTTCAGCCCAACCACCTGAACAGTACTTCCACCGCAGTGCTGGGCCTTCTGGGACTGTGGGATATTGTAAACCGGGCGAGGGAGGCCTTACAAGTCGCCTTGCTTAAAGCTATCGGGCAGAGAGTTTTTAGACGCCTGAAAGGCACGTGTAATGAAATCAATAATGTAGATTGGCAACAGATGACCAATAAATACATGGAGGAGTCCAGGTCACAATGTGCCAAACGGGCATAGAACCTTCCCGGTTTGGAAGCGGATACCCGGCTGACTCAGAATGACGATCATGAGAGGCGAAAATGGAAGAAAACGAGTCTCTCGGAGAGACATTCTGGGCTAAACCAGTTGCTTCGCCCTGGTTTTTTAATCCGATTCTCTTTTTTCAGTCGTGAATTGATAGTGATCTTATATCTCTATTCACTACTGCCCATCATTGTTTATCGTTGTGGTTGACTTCACTTTCCATCCGATTCCCGAAGTGACTCAACCGGATCTCGCACCCCGCGGAACGTGGGTTTCTTCTTCCTCGGACCTTTCTTCTCTTCTTCCCCTCAACCCCCTCGTCTGCCTGGCGACTCTCGGCGTTCGAAACCCTTCCCACCCAGCGCAAAGATTACCACAACCTCTCCCTGGCATTCCTGCGCCGTTTTCATCGGGTCGCTAGGATCGCCCGAACTGCGCCCGCGCCACCTGCACGACTCATCTCACCAACCGACGTCACCAACTCACCCATCCTGAACTCGCTGTCTGTGGCTTAGGTCACTGTCAAATCCTCCACGATACCTCCGCCTCGCCCGATCACAGAGAAAGGGCGTTTCAAAAACATAATTCCTCAACTTTCAACACCACACACAAACATGTATCCATCTTTGATTCTTGCTGGGGTCACCCCCGTCAAGTGTCCTTAAACGATCACACGATCCACGTGTGCCTCATCATGGACTTCTCTATGAGCTTTAGAGGCCTTCGACGCCCATCGTCTGTTATCTTGATCTACAACTGAAATCCCCCAATCTATCCAACACGAATTTGTACTCCGACACTTCCTTGCCAGGATCAGTGTCAACAGATTCGTGATACCACCAAGCAACACTATCATTGCTCCTGAGCGCATAGCTCGCTCCACCAGAGCCATGGAGACAGCCTCGAGCATGGCTCCCACCACCAACCATCGAGAGTCATGGGATTCTCTTTCTTCCACCTTTGCCCACCTCGAGGCTTCATTCTCGCACGACAGCTGCTACGGCTCGGATGAGGTGTCGGTTTCGTCGAAAGCCACTGCCCCGCTCCAATCTAGCGTTTCTACCTTCACGGCTAAACGCGACGAGCCATCTCTACATCCGTTCCTGAAATCCATCCTGAAGAACTCTACCACGAATGTACAAGACGAGGAATCCGATACCGATTCCGAGTCCGGTTATGAGTCAGATGATATCGAACTTGCTGACTATGACGCTCTGTCCGAGGAGGATGATGAAGATGACATGTCTGACTTTTCCGTCTGGGATGATGAAACTGAGCACAACGTTCCCGAAACCCATCGAGACCACACTGATTCATTCGACGACTCTTTTATCGGTTTTGAGAGTCTTTCCGTCCGGTTTGATCCCCAGGTTCAATATATTGACACTCCCACCACCGAGCTGTCAGAGGATGAGGGATCCCAGTCCGAGATGACCGTGCATGAGATGATGCTTCTTGCCCAAAAGGCGGGCTGTTCCCAGGCTTCCTTGAATCAATCCGATGCAGGCGACGTCCTCTATGACGACAGTGACTGTGATCAGAAGGAGTTCTTTCGAATGAAGACCACCCAGCTAGAGGATTTCACACGCGATGCGGTCGATGTGGACCAGCGTCTCTTTATCGCGTACATGCACGGGATCCATGGTATCGCCGACAAGAACTACAAAACCTATCTCCGCACCCAGGCGGACAATATCAGACACGGTCAGGAGACTGAGTCCATGCATCCCGATGATCCACCTTGCATGTACCTGGACCTGATCCTCGATCATGTTATCGGAGTCTTTCGGAACCTCCTTGCTGAGGATGAGCTCAATGGACTGATTGAACTTCGCAAAGAAGACTTGGCCATTGAGCCTGCCATGGGGGCTGCTTCAAGTCCAAACCCCCACCAGGTTCTGTTAGAGAAGATTGAGAAGTTCCTCCTGAACCGACTGACAAATGGTCATGTGGACGTTCTTCCCGATGAGTTAAGCTTCTTTGCTGGCGGGATTGCACATGCACTCGGCACTGAAGATTTGCCACCATTCGTCTGAGCCTTTATCGCTACAGACTCACCAAAATCAATCTACGACGTTACGATTATGAGAAAATTTGGGTTCTCTTGAATTCGGCTGGATTTCACCAGCGAGGGAAATTTACTGGTGTTTCAACAACCAGAAAAGCACACATTCGGAATTTATCAGCTCTGCGGGACTAAGTTATCACATCGGTAGCAATGTATCTTTCCTAGCTAGCTCCTCAATCAGAAAAAAAATGATTTTAAATTTCACACTGCCTGTCCCTGCCTTGTCATCGTAGCACCATCAGCCTCGTATGAACAAAGGATGCAACGCCCGAGTCTTCAGGATCCAATCCCTGTACCCGACCAGATCTAGAACCATTCCCTCTACCGTTCAGCCCCGCCATCCACCCCTTGGATAACAAAGAACCCCTCTTCTATTCTAGCCAGAAATAAAGATAATAATAATTATAATAATATAAGAAATTCTCGGCACAGAGTCCAGCCCATCACATTGCGCGTTTCAGAATAATGTACATTACTCCCTTCCCGCTCGGCTTTCCCGTGTCGAATCCTTAGTCCCTTCTCCAAACCCCACCTGTCATCCCCTGATAATGTACAGACCCGCACGTCTAGAACAACACGAGAAATGAAACAAAACGAAACGGCTCGAAACCGGGGTCAGTGCAGGGGGATGAATTGATCATCCTATAAACCCTCTACTAGATGAGTCCCTCCGCTCCTGACACGCGGAAGGAAATGAAAACTCCCCGGTTGGAGGGTTGGGCCATCCGAGGTGGTCCGTGAAGAGAGACCCGTCAATACCTTCTAGACAAACAACTAGTTAGTGGACATGGGTTGAGTCTTCTCGGAGAATTCCCTGTTTTCTCTGGGTGGAGAAGAATACATGTACAGAGTACCCGGATGTTGTTACTGGGCTTTCGGCTCTTCTTTTCTGCGTATTCTCCCGCTTTTCTACGGCGTTCGTTGTTTAGTGTGTGGCTTTCGGTGGCTTCAGTGTCTCCCGTCCGTTATGGATATTATGAGCTGCATGGAGCGGATCCCGGGGGTTGATGGAGTAGTAATTCGCTTGTCTGTGATTTTCATTGATGGGTGGGGTTATGGATTGTTGACGAATATGTTGACGCAGGACATGAGCTTACATAGTGGCTTGGAATAAGTACCTCTCCACACTTGTCTAAAAGATAGGAACTTGGAAGTGAACAGATCAATCCAGGCCCTCGAGGCAAGGAGAACCCAGCTGCAGTCGATAGTTCTATCGGTATCCTTGAATTGATCCTAGTACAGGCTGGGTACGTGTACATTTTCTTACACTTCTCACATGTACGATATCAGCATGTCACGCACTAGGCAGTCCATCGTGTGATGATGATGTATCCGTAATCACCATCGCAGTGCAGTGACAGGTCATGTAGGACAGTAGGACAATGGGTCAAGGGCCGTTATGCCGTGTCGATCGCAACGGCGTTGAGAGCACAGACTGATGCCCACGGGCCTCCAGGGCCGTTGGCGGAGACTTTCTGTGTAGGTTTTGTTCTTGGCTTTCTGCTGCATCGATGCGGTGAGTGGGATCTGCTCGTTCACCTGCAGATTGGACGTGTCTTTTCTGTTAATTCGCCGCGCATGAATGCCCTTGCTCATTTTTGTGACTGTGCGTGTCATGAGGGGTGGATGTTATGCTTTCGAGTATATCATACACTGAGTAAATCAATTGCAGGGGCATGTGAATGTTTTCCCAAATATATATTCATTTACAGTATGGCCCCCTATCTAATTATATATCGTATAGAAGCCACACGGATCAAACCAGAACTTTAGAACCTTGGAAGAACAAACTCAAAAATCCTAAATTTACAGTAAGAGCATCCATACTCTGCATGTGGGCCCGAAGGAATGGCGAGAGTCTGACAGCGAACGGGGAATGTGGGTAACATCCACCCCACCACCGCGTGGATGCTGGGCTAATGGAACCTTCAACAGAGCCAATTTTTCTCCGTTGCAGGCGATCCCTTTCCACTTCCAGGGGGATTAGCGGGCTGCACCGACGGAATGTTTATTCTGCAGTATGTTGCTGCAAAGTACTCTGGAACGAGTATACGTACACAGGAGCCCCCGTTATCTCGAGTGCTTGAATTACCAGGTAGGATTTGGAATGAAATTATTTGAATATTCAGCTTTCCAAGATTCTGTGTAGGTGTACCTACACCAGTGTGATATAGGTATAGCATGGGCAAGGCGGCCATTGGGCGAGAGTTCATTATTGCTTGACACCCTATAAGCATACGCTACTGATAAGACTAGGCCTGGGGTGCAGGGAAGGGGGTTTGGAATGAGCCAATGAGAGACCAGATGGATCAATAAAGATATGTATGCATTGTGATGTGATCTGATATGTCATGTGGGGATATGTACTGTACCACTATGTAACCCAACCTAAGGAAATCGCGCATCAGTAGCATCATCATACAGTATATATATATATATATTTTTATTTTTTTTTCAACATAGTTCTATCTCAAGGTTCACGATGAAGTTCAATTTTTAGACCTGAACACTCAAGTTAACTTTGCACTAATTCGTCATTCGACCCCCCTTTACCCTAAACCGCACTATTGACTAGTATTGTCCCAAGCTCCCCACGCCCCGGTGGTTGCGGAGATAAACGGCAGGATTATTGTTGGCAGACCCGCCAACCAGGGCGCCGATCGTGGGTCTGCCCACCATGATCAAGCATGGCATGAATCAGGATCGGCCCTTCTCCTCAGGGGAACTGAGTTATTACAGAGACTGACCGCTTCTTTTGCGAACATTGTCCATTATTCCGGGGAGTTTTTCCGAGCAGAGTTAATTATATCCAACAGAAGTCCCGAGTTGCTGAACATATATATACGGAGTTCAGTAACTCCGATGAGGCCATCAGACAAGCGTAGATTTGGGTTACATGATACGATCGGAGCAGTAGACCAGCGAAGCCACATATCTGGGACCACCGGATAATGGGGCTAGGAATTTCCTCCCCGAATGGCACGAGCAAGACAAAGTGGCGGGTTTTTGTGGGCGGAGATCGTCGGTGAGCTCTACCGGGTTGGCACGCAGTCCACTTTTGTACCACGGGTATGATTTGTCACCTCGGGTCATAGCGAGTGAATCCGACTTGGGGGAGAACCAAACGAGATCAGTGTCGGGTTTCGTGTACAAAGTTGAGTTCGCGGGAATGCCGGGTCTAAGATGGTCGCAATGGGGGCGAAGCACGTACATGAGCTGATTTCTGGTAACGGGGAACGTGGTGAGTACAGGTTTGGTATATTTCCGTGGCTCCACTATACGCCCCGCACTGAAGTACTAAGGATCTGGGCGCGGAACCACGATCGAAGGCTCGGAAAAATAAGCAAAAAAGAGATATGGAAATGAAACTAAGCTAAACAGGTGAAACCGAAATTTCAATTGTTTCGGTGGAAGCGGGAACGAAAATTCAATAGAACGACTAATAGCGGTTAAGTGGTGAAGACTAAAAAGTCCCGTGGGGCCACGATCCTATTGATTGGTAGGTGCATCATTTCATTGGTGATTGATTGCTCTCCGTGTGGAGTCTCTTCGTGCTCTGGGGCCGATCGTGGATTCACTGCTTCCCTTACCCCTGGTTTCTTCATTGCGATAGGGCAATCGGGTCTGGGTGAGGACCATGGTTCCGTCGCGAATTCAGGTACGTGTGATAAGAGAGGGGTGGGGTTTTGGAATTATCACCACAAATTGGCATGAAAAAGAATAAAACAAAAGCAAAGACAGGGCAGATAAAAAGAAAGGAGCTCGTGGGAGTGGGTTAGGCTCCCGCTGCAGGGGGCTTAAAAAAAGCCGGGCGTCATGGATTGACAATGGCGCATTTTGTATTCAAGTCGGTAGTGAGCCCCCGACAGTCTCCACCATTGAAGAAATATTACTCCTTTCCCTCCTTTCGATCTTCCATGACCTTACTTTCCACTTTAACCTTCCACACGGAACCGCCACTCTCCTTCTACTTGGACCATACGATCATATCCATGGGAATGAGCTTACTGCGGGTAAGTTGATAATCTACGCATTAGCATGGGGGCCAAGTGACGTTGCGCTCATGCATGGCGGTCGTACAATTCGAGACGAAGCCAACCGCATGAGAATGGCCCCCGAATAATCGCACCCCCCCCAACGTCAGCTGCAAGTTGTCAGACTGACGGCGTACAGGATGATTTAGAGATTTGATTTACAACCCATCTCCCCTCCCAGTCCGAGAGATCGAGGGTGTACCCCGGTGGACAGGGCCATCCGAAATAATTCCCAGCCGCAGCCGTGATCCCGACCATTGATATACCCCCTCTCACCTTTTCACCATGCAAAACTACTCCAGACCCGACTTCCTGGACACCGCGAGCTTGACACGCTCACGCAGTACCAGTCTTTCCAGTGACTCGCAACACCCCCGAGTCAATTTCATGTCGCCGCCAGCCGTCCGCCCGCCGCCTGGTTTCATTTCTTTTTCCGCAGCGTCGGAGATCATCACATCCGATCAAGAATTTAATACCGCCGATTTTGAGGAAGACGAGGACACCGGGGCTGCGGCCAGTGCTCTGGTCACCCCGGCAGCACTGTCCCTCTTGAACGGTTTCCTCGATAATTTGTTATTTAATATTCTTGCGGCCTCCAAATCCACACAACTGGCTTGCATTCGACCAATTTTGGCGGATGTCCTGAAGCCCCGCCTCGCACAAGAGGTGGTGACCACCGCGGATGAAGAATTGGGCGAATACATGGGCGGCGAGGACGACGAGGAAACAGAATTCAGGGGAGGTCAAGAACCCGGTGGGGACTTCGATCTCGTTCGCTCGTGGAAGTTGACCCGTCTACGATGCATGGTTTACACCAGACTCGGCGACATGGAAGAGGAGGATGAGGACGAATTCATCGCACAGGAGGGCCTCGGGGAGTCCGACGGTGCTCCCCGCAGGTTCTCGAGTCATGTCGACAACATCACCCCCGCAGCGGCGATTTTCTTAACTTCCATTATTGAACATATCGGCGAGCGAGCGCTCGTTATTGCGGGCGAGACCGCACGATCAAGATTATCCACGAAGCTAAATGATACCGAAAGTCAATTCTCGGACGATATGGAGGACCACCGCAAGCGAATTGAGCAATTAGTCGTGGAGGATCTCGATATGGAGAAGTTGGCGTTGAACGCGACGCTGGGTCGCCTATGGCGCACCTGGAGAAAGCGCAGACGCAACACGACCCTTTCTCGAACATTGTCTCGCGAGTCTTTCAGACGCCGCACATTTTCACACACGCTGGCCAACAGTGGCAAGAGCAGCATTGCAACCATCGAGGAACCGGTTACCCCCGCAGAACCTGTTCCTGAGGAGATCCCCACCGCAGTTGATCCCATTACGGTCCCTTTGCCTATGAGCGACTATGATGTGGAGGAGATTGAGGTCCCTGGATACAACCCATACATGGAGGGTGAAGTCGCGCAGACAATGCAGGCGGTTGTTGCTCATAAGGTGCGACCGCGCAGTTTGATGGTGGTCCCATCGCCATCGCTGGTGGCAAGGTCGGGCAACTCTCCTCTGAGCGCATCGGCAGTTGAGAGCCCTCTGCTTCGCCATGCTCGCTCTAGATCATTGCCAAACCACAAGTCCAACACCCCTCCAGAGCAACAGGGCGACGAGGTCGAGGAGGCAGACGCAGTCTCCCCAGATGAAACATCGCCCAAGTCCGCCAGGTCTTCTCGGTCATCTTCAAAGGAGAAGCTGGAGACCATGTACGAGGATGATGAATCGGCCGAGTTCGTGGACGCGGCAGAGTCCTCCACGGGCATCGCAGTCACCACCGATAATGAGGAGTCCAAAGCAGCAGCGGAATTGTCCGACAAGGAGTGCATGTCTGTCGTACAGGAGGAGGAAGAGGAGGATGCGCCGGCAGTTGGTGTAACGATCGCGTCATTGCGATCACGTCTGCACGAGGACGAGGGGACGGAACAGTCTGACTGTAACCGTGTTTCGGTCTCGTCGCTGAATGATGGACCCCCAAAAGAACCGGTAGTTATCGAAGGACAGGGGATGCGCGAGAAGCCTACTCTGACGTCGACTATACAAAGACCGAAGAGAAAGCAAAGTAGGGATGTTTCTCAGTCTTATGCAAAGCCGATCATTGCAGAAACTAGTGACCCGGATCTTTCGTCTACCGAATCTACGCAAGGGGTGGAGCCCGCACTGGCACTACCCGCCGACGCCACCATCGAGGCTATCAAATCTCCTAGTGATATCGATGCTACCGAGGACGATCACAATAAATCAGACATGAAATCCGTGTCTGAGGAGGCCCCTTCGAACGAAGCGGTCATTTCTGAGAAATATTCTGAGAGCCCGTCAGAGCTTGCTACTATCACCGAAACATTTCCTCTTCCAGGCTCTGACCCTAGTGCTGCTGAATTCGCTGTCGCTGAAGAATTCATTGGCTCTGAGGCTGTTACCCCAGAACCTGCTGCATCACCAGAGATTTCTCGACCGCCTTCAACTTCAGGAGACAGTGAACGCTCTTCACAGTCACGCAGCCGCCGCAGGCCTACCCCGTTGGTGGTGACCTCAAGCAACCGTAGCTCTCCAACTCTTGAACAGCGAGCTGCTGTCCAGCGCATGTCTGGCCGTCCCACCACATCGGTCTCCTCATCCGTCCTTAGCAAGCCTCATCGCTCAGAGAGCTTTAACAGCACTCGCGACAAGCGCCCGGTCACTGCTGGTTCCACGACGTCTCAAGTTTCAAATAAACTAAAGGGCCTCATGAATCGCCCACCAGGCGAGTCCCCGTCCCTCCGGCTGCGCAGCTCGTCCGATACGAGTCGGGCGTCTGGCAGTGGAGACTCGCTGGACAACGACACTACCGACTTGGATAAGTTGATCAACAGTGATGAGACCATTCATTTCACGTTGACTCCTCGGAGTGTGAGAGAGATGACATTCCCCGATGTGCCTCGACCAATTCCTCGCTCAGACAACACAAACACGACAGACCTTGCCGAGTTCCTGAAGAACACTGGCCCACCAGGAGCCGACCCTCGGGCTTCCGTCTCTTCCAAGGCCACCGGAGAACAGCTCATTGCAAAGGCGGGTGACTCCCCCAAGCACATCCCGATCTCCTCGCGCATGAGCTTGTCTCCTACGACCGCTGCTGCTCCTGCACCAACCCGTGAGACTCGTACTGCTAGCCCTACTGTCAGCAAGCCACCTGCTCCCACCAGTGCCCCGAGCCCCACCATCGACTCTCCCAAGTCTGTTCGAACTCGGCCTAGCATCTCGTCCACCCGGTCAAATCCTAACCGGCCCAAGCTGCAGGCTCGCGCAGCTGAGACACGTGGATCCGAGACTTCTGATCTGATTGATTTCATCCGCCAAGGACCGCCACAGTCTGCCCACCGCATCCCTCGTACAGTTGCGCCGTTCCGAAATACAATCGACTCGGATGATATGCAGATTGACTCCCAAGATGGCTCGCTTGCCAGCACCCGTGAGGGCTCCAGTGTTAACAAGTCCTTTACTTCGTTTGGCTCGCGCACTGGGCTGCTGGATTCATCCAACCGCCCCAATGGTCAGGCCAAGGCCATCGCATCCACAAGCATGGCGGAGCCTCCTCAACCCGTTCGCAAGCAACGACGCGTCCCGGATCCCTACGCTATTGATGACGATGACGATTTGCTTGAGGAACTGACCCAAGCCAAGCCACCTGCACGCCGGGAGGAGAGTTTGATTGACTTCCTGCGCAGCGAACCCCCACCCGACTTCCAACAAGCCCAGCCCCAACCACTGAGTATGCGGCCACCTGCAACGTCCAGCTCGAATGGATCGGGTGGTATGAAGTCTCGTCTGATGTCAGGAAATGGTCCCTCGTCCAAGATGTCGATGAGCTCTATGCGCTCGCTGAACAACGCCCCGCAATCTAACTACTCCTTAAAGGTCGGTATGGAGCGAAACCCTGGCACCTTGCCATCCACTTCCAACCGTCAAACCGAGACCAGTGCACTAGCGGACTTCCTCCGGAACACCGGCCCGCCAGAGCTTGCTCCTCAGAGCACCATGAGCCCCAAGATTAAAGAAGGCGGTTTCTCTCGCTTTTTCACACGCCGCAAGAAGGTCGAAGCCTAATGCAGTAACCTGCCATGATCTCGACTACTTGAGGTTATGCTTTCAGCGTTTCATTGCCATGTAACGATCACATATCTCATGTCCATCGTTTGTCTCATTTCCATTCTCTTGTATTTCCCCTGCTCTTCAAATCCTTGATCACCCATCTGTTGCATAGAGCTGCATCGCAGCATGTTCCGTCTTTTCTTTCTTGTTCTTCACGGCTACGGCCTGGTGGTTTTTTGTGTCCCACTATCTTTTGAATCCCTTTTTTTTCTTCTATCCTTTTTTGGATGTACTGACGACTAATACGGAGCTATTTTTCTTTTTGGTTTGTTTGGACTCGACTCGATTCGATTCTTGGGGGTTGACAATGACGTCTTTGCTTTTCTTTTTGTGAACTCTGCGAGATACCATGTTTGAAGTACTTATGTCTGTATCTAAAAGCCTCGACGCTCGGAACCCACTCATTTCATTCTGTGAATTTGAATATCTTCAGCCAGTAGTTACTCTTAATCGTATGCCTAGATGTCGCGTTGTACTTCAGCACAGCACTGTTGAGATGAACAATTACACAATCTTGATGATTGACAACAACATACCAACAATTGAAGCAGACTGATATTTTCAATTGATTATTTCATTAAAGGAACATTCATAGAAAACTGTCTAAAGAGATTTTGTACTTTGTATGGCGGACATGTCAGTATTGACGGAGGTCAGGTGCTCCGTGCTTAGGTGATCCTCCAGTCTCCTTAAGTGGCATCAACAACCGCCAGCTCCCCTGTTTACCACGCCAAAATCCCCCACCATGGGCTCCTCTCCATTCACAATGAGGTCAATTCTGACTTTCTTCCTCCTCGTGGCCCAACTCGCCTCCGCCCTTAAATTCGATCTCCCCGCCACCTCAGGCCACGGCAAGAACGAGCGATGTATCCGCAACTTTATCGCGAAGGACCAGCTGGTCGTTGTGACCGCCATCGTGAGCGGTTCCAAGGGTGACGGCCAGCGCGTCAACATGCACGTACGTGATATACCCGCCCAGGCGCAATCATATCCCAATTCCAGATTCGATGATCTTGCGCTACGGACAACAATACCGCAACCACGAAGCCGCTTCCCTGTTTGACCCCGATCGTTAACACAAAGTACAGATCAAGGACTCGATGGGCAATGACCACGGTCGTCCCAAGGATATCGTCGGTGAGGTGCGCCAGGCCTTCACCTCAACCGCCGATACCACTTTCGACGTGTGCATGGAGAACCAGCTCGTTGGCCGCAGTAAGTCAAGTTCCTAACACCACAAGGACCCATCTAACATCATTCGTTTCAGACTCCCAACAAAACCCCGTCCGTGAAGTCGAACTCGACGTCGAGATCGGCGCCGACGCCCGTGATTGGTCCAGCATCCAAGCCCAGGAGAAACTGAAGCCCATCGAGACTGACCTCCGCCGCATCGAGGAGATGGTCTCCGACATCGTCACCGAGATGGACTACCTCCGTGCCCGTGAGCAGCGTCTCCGTGATACCAACGAGAGCACCAATGAGCGTGTGAAGTGGTTCGCTTTCGGAACTATGGGTATGCTGGTCGGTCTTGGTGCTTGGCAGGTTGTTTACCTGCGCGCCTACTTCCGGTCTAAGCACCTTATCTAAACATTTTGCGTTTCGTTTCGTTGAGTACAGTGGTCTATAAGACTCGGGGCTTTCAAGGTCTTTTTTGCAGATCGAATGCGTTTGGGAATGCATGGTTGAATTTTCTTGTAAGATGAGATGAGATTGGGCAGCTGCCAGTTCTTTGAGGAGTTGCTTGGATCTTTCTTTTGTACTCGTGTCTTATGGCATTTGTTTCAATGGTCATGATATCGATGATATAAAATATATGTCCCGCTTTGCGGGGGTTAATTCCAAGGTTGTTTTTTTGGATACGTATCCATCTGGGCATAGATGTATAGGCTGTTTCTACTTTGTGCTGGATAGGCATCATGTAGCAACGTTAATAGATAGCAGATCGATACCCGAGTTTAAGGCAGCGAACATTCAGGATAATAACAAGGACAGGACATAAAGCATTGAGATATTAATCAATTCCCACTGTGATCCGTTTGTTCAGCACAATGATGACGATATTATACATAGTCAACAGATCCGTCCGCGAAACAATCGCATTGTAATAATTTGCAACCTCAAGTCTAGGAAGAAGATTATTGCTCGGGCTACCGAGGAGAGTATGGAAAAGGAGGAAAAGGAGAACCGAATAATTCTAGCGCAGCACTGCATCTTCTGCTCATGGATTCAAATGCTTGACTCGATTCTGATGTCTTGGACACACCGATGATGAAGATTAATATCTTAATTCTCTGCCTTGTCCCCGCGGGTTGTGAAGATGAGAGAGAACGAGGGGAATTAAGAATCAAAAGAAGAGAAGATTTGGAATTCGAAAAAGAAGGGGAGGTTATACTCGACAATCGCGCCTCCCTAAAATGATTTGATACCACAGATAAACGAAACATCCTATGCTCCTATGCAAACCTACTCAACATTTTTAACACACCCAGGACGCTTCATATAATGACAATGGGCGCAGTCACCTTGTCTGGGTTTTTGTAGACAGTAGAGCCTTTGTTCTTTGGACCTACTTGAATCTTATATTTTAGCTTTACCACCAAGCGCCTAAGTGAGTAGAAAGATGTCAATGTCCACTAGTATACATCCTAATCCTATTTCAGAGATGAACTTGTTGTCCGATTTGGAGAGAGTGTGTGTTGATGTAGGTAGGGTCTTTGTAGTGTTTATACTGTTCTCTGAGGAAGTATACGGAGGTGAGATCAAATATGGACTGCTCACCCATGGAAGGTATCGCGGAAAGTTCCGACCCTGTGAGACCAAGCCAATGAACAGTCGTTTAATTTTCCACCTAGACAGCATTACTCCAAAGGCAAAGGCTCCTACTGTGCTAGGAGTTGCATGTCAAAGCTGTGTAATCGCGAGGCATTCAGTGGTACAGTAGGTGGACATGCAAACAATGCAAACATCGGGTGTTGCAGGTAGCTTTTTCGGCCCGGACAATGACTCCAAGATGATGTCAAGCCGAGCATTGCATATCAACGCCTCTTCTCCCATTCAATCCAGGTACCAACAAACCTGAAGGGATAACACACAGCTCAAAATGTCGGCACCTAGACTAATCCAGCGCGCCTTGCGGCCATTGCCATCATCCTACAAACCCGCAATCAACCGTTCATTCGGCACGACTGCTCTACGCTTCAATGATGCCAAAAGCCGCTCCCACCCCAATGTCGAAAGCTACCGTGAAGACCAGACCAAAAAGCCATCGAACCAATTTGTGCCAAACACTACCTCCACCATGACTAAGGACTTCCCTAATGTCGGGAGCAAGCCCGCGCCTCCAGAGATGCTAAACTCCGTCAACCCGAACTACCGTCCTAATGACCCGTACCCTGGACGGATCGAGCACTTCACCGGCGGTCGCCAGGAGAGTGGTGCGCAGAAGCCTGAACTTGGAGTTGGCGAGATGGAGGGTATTACCTTCAAGGTTGAGCCTCTAAAGCGCACTGGAGAAGATGCTACGACCATGCGCGCTCGGTTATTATGTTCGTTCCCACCTTCCATATCAATGCACTTTGGCAAAGAGCTGCAAGCATATATACCTCGAATCGTACACTGACCGCATCTCAATAGACCAAAGCCGTAAGCGCGGTATCCTCGAATCCGACCTGCTTCTCTCCACCTTCGCCGACGTCTACCTCCGCGACATGTCCGTCGAGCAGCTCCAAGAATACGACCGCTTCCTTGATGAGAACGACTGGGACATCTACTACTGGGCTACCCAGGACCCGCCTGATGTTACCGAAGCAAACCCTCCGGCCGAGGACCAGCTTACGGAGACCTGGAAGGAAACTGGCGCCAAGAGCGGCGAGTGGGCGCAGACTATTGGTGCATTCCGGGCTGCGTATCGCCCTGTTCCGGAGCGGTGGAGTGGATCTGAGGTGTTGAGATTGCTGAGACAGCATGTGAGTGACAAGAGTGCCACTGGATTCGAGTCTGCGAAGAATAGGAAGACTGGCGGTGGTGGTGGATTGGGACGTATGCCGAATGTGCAAGTTTTCAACTCCTAGGAGAGTTGCAGCTTTTGTATAACTATGCCCATGTGGATTAGCGGTGAACCGGGTAGGATTGTGTGATCTACTGATAGTACTAGAAGTTCTGTATGATAGTCGCTGAAAGGCGAAAGGCGAAAGCCTTGTATAGTTAGGTGAATTAGACTGAGCTGACGCATATATGCTTAATCTAAGTTGAAAATTTATCAAGACCAATCACGGTAAAGACGTTCATTGATGAGTGCCTTTCTATGGCTAGGCCTGGCTGATTGATGGCTCTATAGTATGGTCCAAACACGTTGGTTAACGTGGACAGAATAGGGTAATTGGAAGAAAAGATTAAATTTCGGGTAAAAATGGTTGTTTAAAGTTCCAATTCCAGTTATTGAATATGAATATACAGACAAGTGTCAATTAGAGTAATAGAGTGTCTATAGAATCCATACAATGAGTATGGTTGAATACAATTGTAGAAGCCGATAAGATAAGCCACGTGATCTTCGCTTATTGTTAGGGCACAGCGGAACCACACAAGGCGCCAGCCAACCGGGTTAGGGCTTTGGCGGGCACGCAGCACCTCCCTCCTCTGATTTTATCTCCCCAGCGTCAACGACCTACTCCGCCCATCCTCACCCTTCATCGATTCACTCATCATGGCTGAGCAGCTGGTTCTTCGCGGCACCCTCGAGGGCCACAATGGCTGGGTTACCTCCCTTGCGACCTCCCTGGAGAAGTAGGTCTGGCCTCGTCAAATTTTCGCAATGGATCGTGTTCTGACTTCGCCCTTAGCCCCAACATGCTGCTGTCGGGCTCTCGCGACAAGACCCTGATCATCTGGAACCTTACCCGCGATGAGCAGGCTTACGGCTACCCCAAGCGCAGCCTGGAGGGTCACTCCCACATCGTCTCTGACTGTGTATGCATTTCTGCCCCCTCTTCTCTCGAAACCGAATCATGGTGTGCGGATCCATTGGGAAACGACAATATGGAAATCGGATGCTGGGAAGCAATTGGAAGACGGTTTTCGCTAACCGATGGTTCTTGTGATTTATAGGTGATCTCCTCCGACGGTGCCTACGCTCTGTCCTCCTCCTGGGACAAGTCCCTCCGTCTGTGGGAGCTGTCCACCGGTAACACCACCCGCACCTTTGTCGGCCACACCAACGACGTTCTCTCCGTCTCTTTCTCCGCCGACAACCGTCAGATCGTCTCCGGATCCCGTGACCGCTCCATCAAGCTGTGGAACACCCTCGGTGACTGCAAGTACACCATCACCGACAAGGGCCACACCGAGTGGGTTTCCTGCGTGCGCTTCAGCCCCAACCCCCAGAACCCCGTCATTGTCTCCGCTGGTTGGGACAAGCTCGTCAAGGTACGCTTCCATTCGATCTTCAATTTCAGCCCGCCCCCATTTCAAAGGATGTTTGCATCTTTTACGTATTTGCTACTTCAGAGCCCTTCGCGGGCCATGAGACAATTATCACCAATGCCTGATTAAAACCAACTCGACATTCAATCTTTGAATGTCGAGTTGGTGAGGAAATTTTTCCCTGACTTGAACCACTCAAAAATATTGATGAATGACTGGGACGCTGACAATTCATCCACAATAGGTTTGGGAGCTCGCTTCTTGCCGCCTGCAGACCGACCACATCGGTCACACCGGTTACATCAACACCGTTACCATCTCCCCCGATGGATCCCTCTGCGCCTCCGGTGGCAAGGACGGTACCACCATGCTCTGGGACCTGAACGAGTCCAAGCACCTCTACTCTCTCCACGCCGGTGATGAGATCCACGCTCTCGTCTTCTCCCCCAACCGCTACTGGCTGTGCGCTGCCACCAGCAGCTCCATCACCATCTTCGACCTCGAGAAGAAGTCCAAGGTTGATGAGCTCAAGCCCGAGTACGTCGAGAAGGGCAAGAAGAGCCGTGACCCCGAGTGTATCTCCCTCGCCTGGTCCGCCGATGGTCAGACCCTGTTCGCCGGTTACACCGACAACAAGATCCGTGCCTGGGGTGTTATGTCGCGCGCTTAGATGAGTTGATGAGTGTGAAGGAGGAGGCCTCTTTTTGATCTATTGCCAAGGGAATCAAAAAAAAGTTCAAAATCCAGAACAAGAAGGGCTTTGGTTTTGGGATGTATGAGCCACGAGCAATGAAGCACTTTGAGTCGGGACACGGTGTTACCCGACCTCGAGGTTTTCTGACATGCCTAGCTTACTCGATTCGCCATTAAAATCGAATGTCTGGCTTGTGAAGGCATGTGATGTTCTAATACCACATAAGGCATCAAAACTGTTTTCCTATTTTTTCTTCACCCTTTTCCGTCTCGTAGTGGGTGTGGCCTGACAAGTAGAGACCGTAGTGTTATTGTAAACCTTGGAAGAGCTAAGAGACATAGCACTCCTAGGAGTGACGTTGTCTGCTTTCTTGATACTTCAAGCTGGCCCAGTGCTATAGGAAATGTGGAGTTGAATTGATGTCAATTCAGCCACTATCTTTAACTCTAGCAAAAGTTTATTCCATCTCGAAACCTTGGAACCTTGAAAGCTACAAACTTCCAAGATGCCTTGACTTCGAGTTTTATATGAATGCAGATCTATCCCTCCTTATCAAGAACACTCTGCACCCACCCAGCAGCAGTCGTATCCCAAATCTCAGGGTAAACTAAATGAGCCGTGAGGTTGGTACCGCTAGCACAGACCGGGTCATTGGCGTTACAGTAGTCCTGAATCACATTGCCATAATGTTCCGTCAAATAGCGCACCTGGAATGCCGAACGAGGGTATTTCTGTCTCATGGTTAGCCTCATTGCACTAGGTATATGTATATTAATTGGAGAAAACATACTCCAGTGGCATTGAAGGTCTTGTAGCCCTGGTTGTAGGGCTGATAAGGGGCATGACGTGGATCACCGTAAAGGACGATGGCGGTAACTATAGATATCTCTGGTTTAGTACCTGAATGTGCTTTTGAAGTATCCTTGGGGACCGAGAGAGGAAGGATTCTTACTATGTTTGCCAATGTCATAGTCAATCGGAGCAGTCAGGTTACCCAGAGTCGAGTCACCGCCACCACCAGCAAGTGTATCGGCAATGACCATTGATCCCTATTATACAGTTGAGAATTTAGTAAACTATCTCATTCAGAATAGAAGGACAGCATTAATACATACCTGTGAGTAAGCAAGCACAACCAACCGAGAATCCGTGTGCCCACATCTCTCCACAAAACTAGACAGCTGCTTGCGTGCAGCCTTCTTTCCAATGTGGTAGCTATCTGTCGATGTCTCGTCCGTAGCCGGGTATACAAGGTTCTCATATGTAGTATCCGGGTTGTTGGCCGTGATCAGTTCAGCCAGCGTCTCAAGAGAACCGGGGTAAGACTCGGTGGTTCCACGGGCAATCAGGATGTGAACATTGGAGCAGGCAGTGCTGTTCACCCATTGAGTGGTTTCACGTTGCATTAATGTGGCTGCAGCAAGTTGGCTGCCGAGGAGTAGGGAAGTGGCAAGTGAAGATGAAACCATTTTAGAGAGGCTCCCAAATGTGGGTCAATTAATGGTGCAAAAAAAGCTACATGTGTAAATGAAGAATACGGTACATATATATAGGTGTGTTACCATGTGTTAAAAGAAGGTTGTTTCTCTTCACCGAAGATTTCCTGAGTCGGGCTCGGATGAGAAGAAGGGGTAACTTACGACACGCGTTATCGGTCGTGTGCCTAATACGTTCAACTAGACCGAATGTGGGACTTAACGGCCGAATATACTGCATTGGGTGTGGG
Source organism: Penicillium sp. 91 TS-2023 (assembly GCA_030710325.1). Classification (NCBI taxonomy): domain Eukaryota; kingdom Fungi; phylum Ascomycota; class Eurotiomycetes; order Eurotiales; family Aspergillaceae; genus Penicillium; species Penicillium sp. 91 TS-2023. The sequence goes on along the minus strand of JARWGP010000021.1, from coordinate 3,623,267 downwards.
GATATAGATTGATAATGTATCTGCCTGCTATGTGTAGGGAGCCTGTCGGATTTCATTGCTTTGGTTGGGACCTGTGTGCAGAAATTTCTTGTTACTGTTAGAAGACAATAAACTCAAATGTTATAACAACCTTGGTAGGTGGAGTACAAAAAGGCCTTAGCCATATGACTTTGTTTCAAGGCTACTCAATGCCCGGGTGAAGAATGCTACTCGTGGGCCACTGGTACCTATGTTCTATTGGAAATTCCATCCGCTCTGTACTTACCTGGTGTCCTTTACGAAGAACTGGCGTGTGATATACTCAAAGTTAGTGGGAGGCATTTGGGGAGGCATAAATAACACTAGGGTAGTAGAAACGATGAACGCCAGGACACTAGCAAAACCATGGATCCGCCAGGAGACAAGTCAAAAAGAGGCTGTGGTCTCACTTAGTTGACATGACGCATAATATAGATTTTTGTGGATCACGGAGGATTTCTCTCGTGCTTCTAATTCATGTCTTGTGTGTGCTGGAGTGAGTTGACGGTTTCTGCTATTTAGGGGCCGAGTTCCATGGCTATTTGCCTCGACTACCTCAAGATCGATCCCAAGCGAGGTTTGGTCTACTTCCTTGGAATCAACAATGGTAAAGCTTGCGACGAATACAGCACTCCATTCATAACCAGTGCGAAGCGAAACATCAGCTCCGTTGTCGATGCCACGGATCAAGTGCCCAGTAGTACTGGTCACTTGGGATTGGTGAATCTTTTGATAAATCGCCTTTCCAACACCCTTTTATTACTATGTCGGTTTCAATGGTTTGAAATAATCAGTTCATCGTCTAGAAGTGTGACTGGAGCCACAATTTTGCCGTCTATAAGCGCAGGTAGCATCGGCCTGGGGATTGGAATGTATAATATGCGGGGTATTGTTTTGTGTACCCCGCGTGAATAGATAAACATTGGAACTTGATAAGAATTTTTTTTTTTCGCTTTGTCTTGGCAATGAATAATTCGGTGGAAATATGACTTTGTTCAGGTTCGGCGTATGAAGGGGGAGATGACAAGATTCCATGGCTTACTGTTACATGCGGTTAAATAGTCATTCCCCCTTGCTATCACATCATGCCGAGGCCAACCCCGCGAGCTTATCAGCAAATCCTCACCATCCATTAGGAGCTCGTCGTCATTACTGCCTAGCTGATATCCTTTGTGCTTATAATCTAACGGTTTATCGGTGGGACATTCAACCTTGAAACGTCTGAAAACCTTCGCCCTTGTTATCTCCGGGTCATGGTCCGGTGCTCGTTACACGACTTGTGAAGGCCGCACCTTGATAAGATCGACTGTCCGGGACCAAAATCTCTAGAGAGTCCATCGGTCACTTCTCTTTCACTTGCTCTACTTTGTTCTGACAAGTGCGATGGTTCTGACAAAGCTTGCCATCTGGCTCTGGGGCCCAGATGCCAAAGATCGAGCCTTACTCTCTAAGCTCGATGTGACACTACTCCCTTACTTTTCATTGATCTGGTTTCTATTCGGTATTACCAGAGCCAGTTACTCATCCGCGTACATCAGCGGAATGAAAGAAGCCCTGGGTTTCGAAGGCAAAGAGTACAACTACATGAATACCGCGTACCTGGTTGTTTATGCTGTTTGCCAGATCCCGGGTACCAGTTTACTAACCATATTGCGACCGAAATATGTCTTCGTCACTGCCAACTTGACGTGGAGTGTGTTGACCTTGATCACCTATAAGATGACGCATGCCTGGCAAGTCATTGTGCTGAATGCCATCGAGGGTGGGTTTTCTGCTATTGCATAGTACGTCTGCGTGTTGATATCCCCCTTCATGAAAGACAGTTGAATTCTGACCATGTTTGCAGCGTTGGGGCACAGTTTATTCTCGGCTCATGGTACCGAAAGTCGGAGCTGGGAGTGCGAGCGGCTGTGTTTTGTGTATTTGGCCAACTGGGCACAATGTCTGGCGGCTGGATGCAGGCTGGCCTGCTTGAGACTCTGGCAGGTAAAGGTGGTCTACCAGCGTGGAAATGGATCTTCATTATTGTGTCTGTCATGACAATTCCAGTTGCATTATTCGGTGAGTCTTACTCAGGACCATCGATGACAAGTGCTGACATGTGAAAAGGCTGGATCTTTATTCCAGATCTCCCTGCTCACCGTGCCGCCTGGTACCTCAGCGACGAGCAAAAGGAACATGCGGCTACTCGGCTAGGTCCTCTCCGCCAGCAATCATGGGATACAACTGTGTTCAAACGTGTCTTGCTGAGCTGGCAGTTCTATCTCTTGCCAACCCTCTTCATGTGTATGTGCATCATACCAATGCAACAGTTGATTATACATCTAACATAAGCTTTCTAGTATACTCGCTCTGCGTACAGATGCTGCAAAATAATGTCATGGCTTACTGGATGGCCTCGAGAGGCTACACCACCGTCCAACAGAACAACTACCCCACAGGTATCTACGCGACAGCCATTGTCGGAACAGTGTTCTATGCCGTCATATCCGATAAACTTCAATCCCGCTGGGAAGTGTCCGTCGCGATCGGCTTAACCTTCATCATTGGCTCAGCTATCTTAGTGTCCAGTCCGGCTACAGATGCTGGGTACTTTGTTGCCTTTTACCTACTCGGCACAACCTTTGCCCCGCAGGCCGTGTGGTATTCGTGGATGGCCGATGTGACGAGTCATGACTTCCAACTCCGCGCCATTACGACAGGGTTTATGAATTCATTCGATTTTGCCTTTGTCTCCTGGTGGCCCCTGATTTTCTACCCGGCGACAGATGCGCCTGATTTCAGAAAGGGTTATATTGCCAGTTTGGTCACAGGGACATTGACCCTGCCGTTTATCGCAATAATTGCGTATCTAGAAAAGAGGGATACAGCTCGCGGCATTATCGGCAGGATTCATGCTGATTTCGAGGAATCGGGATCTCCGCACGAGCCGGTCGATGAGAATACGCCCATCAATGTACGACCGAAGACTAACGTGTAGTCAAGTATAGATTATATGGAGTATTGTTATAGAAGATATCATGAAACCGCAATTGAGGCGGAATGTGAAAATCTGACTTGGTCTTATCTCTCAAGTTTTTCCACGAATGTGTTTATTGGAGAAGAATTCTAGGGTCATAATATAAATACATGTATAAATGCACACCTGTCACCGGTCGTGCAATTTTAGCCAGATTATTTCTTCGCAAGTCTCGTCAAGGCCTCATCCGCCATGGCGATACCTTCTTCAAACCCAAGTCCCTTTGCCAGCGACTTGGCCTCCGAGTAACGCTTCAGAGCCACATCCGGTTTCTTCTGGAGTTCTGCCAGCTCACCCAGGTTGTATGTCGCAGCAACACAGCTAACATCGCACTCCTCATCGCGAGCAGGTGGCTGGATTAGCGCAGCCATATCAAGAGCCTTCTGAGCCCACTGCTGGGCTGCCTCGACACTCTGCTCCTGCGTGCTTGATTTCAATTGGCTTCGAGTGGGTTGCTGTACTTGGCCAACCATGGCACTAGCGACATTGTTAAGCAGGCCGACCTGCTTGCAGGATGGCGATCCACCCTCCGCCTCACGGATCAAACTCAACGCACGGAGGTACAGAGGCAGGGCCAGCTCGTGCCGCTCTTTAGCACTGTAAGTAGATGCGAGCTCGCCTAGCGCTGTAGCAATTTCAGTCATATTTAACCACGACTCTTCAGCTCCTTCAGCGCCACCACCAACAGGTAGACCAAGCTTCTGGCGGCGGTGCATCTCTTTCAAACACAGCTCCACAGCAGCGACCTGCGCAGCCTCGGCCTTCTTATCATCCTGGATGTGGTCACTAGCATACAGCTCACCCAGCTTCATCTGCATACCAACAACCTTCTTAAGGGCACGATCACGCTGGCGCGCCTCGAACTCCTGCATCTCACGCAACTGCTCCTCGGCATCTTGCAGCGCCTCGGTATTGATCTGCACCTTATCCGCTGTAGTCTGTGCCGACGTGGGTGTCTGGACAGCTTCGGGCTTGGCAGGACCGACCGTAGCAGCCTCGGTGTTATGTCCCTGCTCCACCCAGTTCAATGCCTCATCCTTCGTCCGCTCCAGCACCTCGATAGCCGGCTTCACTAATCCAGCCTTCTCCAACATCATCGCCACCTGAAGCTTGATACCAAGAACCTCATCGGAGAAAGGGTGCATCCCCAGTTCAACACCAATGCGAAGCGCCTCCTTGTACGCCTGTAGCGCCTTGGGAGGGTTCAGATCGATCTCGGTGTAGTACACCGCGGTACGGAGCGCATCGGCTACCGGCGGGGGGAATTTGTGGTACTGGGGTCCAACACGAGTAACTTCCACATAGGAGATGTAAACGAATGTTCCGATTGCGCTGACAACTCCGACGATGGCGAGTGGGAGGAGGATGGGGTTCTTGCGGAAGATTCCCTTGGACGCTTCGCGGTAGCGGAGGCGCACGCGCTGGGCAAAGGTGATATGTCGCGGTCGGGGAATTTGTGAGAGGGTAAGTCGGGTGCCGCTTGCGGGCTTTAATTGGGGTGTTGGTCGGGCATTCTTGGTGTATATTGTCCGTGTCAGGGACTGGTGTTGTGCTTGGACGAGTTTGGAGGTGTAGGCGCTGGTGCGCCGCGATGCTATGCGGAACATCGACGTTGTGCTTTGTCTGTGATCTCTCCTAGTGCCGGGATAGAAACAAGCCGGTGAATTGGACTTGTGATTCGAGACAAGGGATTGTGGTGTTGAAGGAATTGTAGTCCGCAGCGGAGCGAGAACCCGCTTGATTTTCTCTTGGCTCAAGCTTCCCTCTCCGCCATATGACGTCGCCCATCCGCATCTGCCTACATCTTCAACTAGGGGCAACTAATCATTCATATTATGATACGATCTTCAGTACAATAACTGTGCGTTTTTCAAAGCAAGCATGTGTGGACGTTATGCTTTGGGCGTGGTAGGTCCCCATTCGTATCAATTCTAGCCTCCTGCTGACTCCACAGCGCATTGCGTACATGCGACGGCAGCTCGAGGATAGAGGAATGCCAGTAGACGAAGCACCAGAAGATGATGAAGTCAGAGAAACGTACAACTTTGCGCCCGGAAATATTGGTGCCGTTTATCGAGCTGATGTCCCTGAAAAAGAACAACATGACGAAGCTAGCAAGGAGCAGAATGCCGATCATGAGCCAAAGGATCCAGGCAAAAGTCAGCCAAAATATAAGCTCCAAAGCATGAAATGGGGTCTCATCCCATTCTGGACCAAGCGAAGTCCCGATTATGGATCTCTCATGCGCACAATCAACTGTCGCGATGACTCGCTCATTGAAGATCGTGGCATGTGGACCACCATGAAGCGGCGCAAGAGATGTATTATCCTTTGCCAAGGATTCTACGAGTGGTTGAAGAAAGGTCCAGGAGGTAAAGACAGAATACCACATTTTGTTAAGCATAAGGACGGGCAATTGATGTGCTTTGCGGGATTATGGGACTGCGTCTCATATGAAGGCGAGTTATACTCTTATTTTGGTATTTTGGTATATATCTGACAACCAACAGGGTCTGACGACAAGCTGTACACCTTCACCGTCATCACAACATCATCAAATCCTTACTTGAAGTTTTTACATGATCGGATGCCTGTGATATTGGATGCTGGGTCCGAAGCCATGAAGACATGGCTTGATCCAGGTCGGAAAACTTGGTCGAAAGAGCTGCAATCACTCCTGAAGCCGTATGAGGGTGAGCTGGAGTGCTACCAGGTTCCAAAAGACGTTGGAAAAGTTGGAAACAACTCTCCCGACTTTATCGTTCCGGTCGACAGTAAAGAAAACAAGAGCAACATTGCCAACTTCTTCGCCAATACCCAGAAAAAAGAAGAAAAGCCCCATTCCACTGAAAACTCTCCGAAGAAGGAACCCGTATCGCCGAAGACTGACGTCAAGCTTGAAAATGATCAAGAAAAGATACTCACAACACCGGGTATCAAGCGAGAGCATACGCCAGATTCAAGTGCCAATGAGATCAAAAAAGCCAAGCTGCAGACACCAGTCACTCCGCAGAAACTGAAGACACGAAGTGCCACTTCGAACATCTCCAACAAGAAACCGGGGGCAAAGAAACCGACTGACGGCTCTCAACGAATCACGAACTTTTTCAAATAATCATAGTTTAATGAACATGCTATGAGAGGGGAATCGATAATTTGTTGTAATACAATATTGTACAGTTTGCTTAAGCTGTTCTGATAAAGCTTATTGCTGGTCAAGCTCTTTCAACCTTTGAACCAGTTTCGCTCTGAGGAAAGGACTCAACCCAAGACTAGAAATGTGTTAGTGACATACCAATAATTGATATGAGGGAGAGTGACTTACATTCCATCACGGGTCACAGTTCTGTAAGTACCTACTACAAGTTAATTGTCATTCTGTCAAACTAAACGAAAGAAGCTTACCACTGGATTGATAATTTCCAACCCCCCAACAAAGTGACCCTCGGAATCCACTTCAAGGCTTCCGAAGATGTCCTCTGGCCTATAAAGTAATCAGTAACAATTCAGTTCATATAAGATCCTTGGATTATGTTGTCCTACCAGGCAATCCGCCCAAAGTCAGGAGGACGTCGGTTATCCGAGATATGAATCCAGCCACCTCGGCCAGCAGAACCAACACCACCCTGGCCACTGGCCCCGCCACTAGAGTCACCCATATCGGCGCGGCGTTTACTTTTGCGTCGATTGTTGCCCATGTGCACACCACCAGAGTACAGGTTTGCTCCAGCCGTGGAAACCATGACCTGTGCCTGAGACTGTGCTTCTGGGTCTTCGTGTGCGTGCTTGGAGAAGACCTCTTGGAGTATTTCCAAGAATGTGGGATTCTCACGGAGCGAGTCTGTTGTTGGTGGCAGCTTTGATGTAACTCCAATTGCTAGATCTACGTTGACGGGCTCATTTGGCAAAAGGGACAGAATATGGGACCCAGATGCTCCCTCAGTGGGGAATACATACTATGTCAAGTCAATATCAAAACGAATGATCAATTAGACAGATACATACAATGTGAGAGTTTCCCTCCAATGTAGAGACGCCACGGAGCTGGATCCATCTGCGGGAGCCCCAGGCCTGTCGACCAGCTGTTCTAACGGCGAACATTATCGTAAAGAGCAATGGAATATGCTGAGTTGTAGAGAAATGAATTGGATCTGACCTCATGCAGTTATCTTGCAGATCGGGGAAGGCGGTCAGCAAGGCGGTGAAATATAGCTTGCATGGCGATGGCTTGTTATGGAGAACCTGGAACAGACAAAAGTTGCGAGGCCGAAGTTGCGCCGTTCAATTGCAGTGTCGGTGTTGATCTCAAGAGTGGGAGCTGTAGGCTATCAAACCTCCGCCTATTCATCCCGAAGCCCGCCAATATACCTACCTCCGGAACCCGCTCTTGAGCGCATCAAGGATCACCGAGTTAAACTGCCCATCCCGCACCGAAATTGCTGCTTTCACAGCATCTTTGGTACTCAAGAGACTCTAGCTTCTTTTCTGAAGTAAGAGGACCTTGCGCCTGCCATGGCGACCCCATCAGCCAAACCTGGCGCTACGCCAACTCATCTCACTTCCTCTCCGCACCCGTCCTCCGCGCCTCTCTCCCGATCCATCGCCCATAAATCCCCTTCTACAAGAACCCCGACAGCCTCAGGTCCTGGCCATACTCACCAAGTAAGCGTTTCTTCATCTCACCAGTACGCTACACCTCTTGCCGTATCGAACGCAGTCGATGAACCCGTCAATTTCACCTCTCCCTCTGCGTTACTTGCGCTTGGCGGTTATACTGGAATCAGCCCATCACCAGCGGTTCACGATGCTCTCGTTGGCCACGGCTTGCACGATAATGATATCCAGAATTTAGGAATGCAAGGACTCAAGCTTGGGGTGGGTCGTGATAACGACGAAGAGCAAAGACACCGGATTGAGGAAGTGGTGCTATGTCTCCATGCGCGCGTTGCAGGACGAGGTGTGTCTCGAGAAGGAGTTGAAAGATTGAGCCGACTGGAGGGATTTGAATCGATCTGGCAAGATAACGATATCAATATTGCCGGCAACTTTGTCGACCTGGAGATCGAGTTTCATGCTGGTCATGATGTCGTCAAGGATGTTAGCTTGCGATATGCTACGCCGGAGTTCACCGAAGGCGAGCGACGAGAAGAAGCGACTGCCGTTTTGAAACGCAACCTTGCGCAGTCGCCCCGAGACAGCGAGACAGGGAATTGGAAGTCCCTCCAGGGCTTCTACGAGAATTTACAGTGGCTCGCCAAACTTGATAAGCTTAGTCAAGAAGTGAACTGTTTTGAGGCGCTAGAGGGTCTCGAAGAGAATCTTAAGCGCATCTGGGTAGAAGAAGGGAAGAACAGCAAATATGGCGGAGATTATGAACATCTCTGTTCGGGGGTCATCGGTCGTCCAAGCATGCACAAAGGATCCCGAATTGGGCTTGGCCTAGAGTTCTGGGTCGACCAGGCCAAAGTCTTGGATGTCAAAGCGAAAAGATCACCCGATGCAATGGTGATTGACGAGGAGGCCATTGAGATGGAAGACCAAGAACGGATATGGACTGTCATGATTGAGTGCGAAGAGGGATACCCGTCTCTTCGCATCTCCAAAGAATGGATAGGAAGCGAGATCTTCACATCTGGAGATAAGTCGGAGTCCTCACCACCAGCTGAAACTGTACGGTCTGTCGAATGGCTTGACCCTCCCCAGACTATGCGACTTTCGCATGGAAACCACCCTGATCCAATGGCTCTTGACTCCAGTATGCTGGAATCATCCCCACCAAATCGCCGCTTCGTTGCCAAGCTAGAGCCACCCCTGGACATTCCCATCCTCGCGGCGTCTGAAATCTATCGACATCTTGGAATGCAATTACCACATGAGTTCAAAATGTTTACATATGAAGGGTTGTTAGTTTCAGACTCGACAACGGGCGATGCATCGCCTCAACCTAGTCGCAGAAAGCGCAGGATGTCTGTGTATTCCGTTGATTCAACTGGCGCAACTCAGATTAAGCAACATAACTACACCTTCCAGGCGTTCGAATCCGTTGCAGGCCGCAAGATTCGCGAGCTCCCATTTCTCATCCTCGACAACTCGCCGACATCCTTCCCGTATGTGAAACCCCGTGCCTTGGCTCTTTTAAAAAATCTCTAATGGAATATAGGTATTTCGTCAATACGCTTTGCTTGCAAGTTTGATTCGCAAAGTATTCAAGGTTTCTGCCCAAGAAAAAACCGACAAGACAGTATCTGCGAAGACGACCCCGACGAAAAGGACACCAACAAAGTCGTCTTCTGCCCTATCTTCTGGTCCAGATTCAAGTCTCTTCAACGGTTCAGAAAGCATCATTACCCTCAGCAATGATGATCCCAACGAAGAGAAGCTCAACATGCTGCTCAGTAATGGGTTCCCAACTGCAGATAACAGCGGTATTTTCTCGTGGTTCAACGACCAAGATGACCGACTATTCATGAACGATGTCAAGGTAGACGTGACATTACGTACACAACTCGGACAGGCGCCAGCCCTCATGTTGCTTATCACAAACCCCGGTAAAAATACCGGCAGCGTCGAGAAATTCGTGCGTGAGTCAGTACAAGTCTCCCTTTGTTTCGAGGTTGGCCTCAATGGTCGCATTTCCGTGGTCGACAGCTCGGGTCTCAATGCCACCAATGGTGATGCTGGGGACACCGAGATGCAAGGGATGGATGATAAGCCAAGCCTGCAGGATATCCACAAAAAGATCGCCAGGGTCTTGGAGACCTCGCAGGACCTAGGTATCCTGGTGGAATGGGTCCTGCGGGAACGGCTCGGCAGCAGTTAAGGCCGAGTGCCGGAGATTCTGGGAACCAGTGTCTAGACCTAGACGACCTCAGGTCCAGTCTACCGTTGTGCAAGCCTGGCTCGAAACCCAATGGTCTGCCAATACGAGTATTGCAAGATGACAATTGCTCTCGGCCTCCGAGTGTTGTGCTGCCATCCGCTCTGATGGAGATTTGCGCCAGTAATCTGTCCCAAGGTAGAAACCATGGCTTATGGAGGCTCAAGTGCTTATCTTCTCCGTGACACAATCCATAGATCTACTTTGCATGTCATGCATTGGTGGAGCTTGTGCATGCGCCATGTGTGTTGCAGCCCGACGGAGGACTGCCATCGACTTACATTTCCATACACCACGAAGTTTCTTGTATGGATCAACCTACATTATGATACCTACTAGCTAGTCCAATCCCGATTGGCTATGAATGAATGCAAGCTAGTACCTGATCCAGGAAAATGAACACATCAAGTGTTTTGGTCTGAAGTGTCTCTTCAATGACGTAGAATCTTTGACTAGCTTGATCATCCCGTCTAGACCACATTATACCTTCGACCCCACAATAGCCTCGAAGACCAGATCGCATCATATGATAATACCAGGAAGCCCTGATGCATCTTGGAAGTGGCGTCATTGCGCATCACATCATTATGTCGTCGCAGGCCGATCAGATAGACCCTTTGAGTTTTGCGGGGCGTACCTGTTGCATCGCCGTTGCAGATCCAGTAATTTTCCAGAACTACTGGGCAGCATCGTCACCGTCATCATCAATCATCATCATCAAGAACCACAAGAAACTTTTACATGAGGTTTTTTCTACAATAAAAGTGACCCGCCAGACGCGAGCGAAAAGAAAAAAAAAGAAAAAGAAAAAGTAACCCCTCTTCGTACAGACCTAGAGCTATCGAACTAATACCTCGTAACGGAGGTGAAACTAACTACGAGGCACTACTGTCAGCCACTCACCGAAATACCCCACCAGTTGAGGCTTTTGCTATAGCTCTTTCATATGACATAGTTCGTTATCAGTGGATACAGGAGCTAGCCTCTCACTAGTAGTTTTATTCACAATCCAGTGAGGCATTTACTGAAGGTGTCGAAATACCTCGTATAGTGTAGACCTCATTGCCATGTATTCTTACGTCTCATTATATGTATAGACCATGATGCTTTTTCAATATATTCAAAAATTATTATTTTTATTTTTATTTTTATTTTTCTTCACACCATTCCGTACGTCATTCCGTACGTTCGTATTAGTATAATGTATTGAAGTAGTTCGCTCTTAATTTCTTTTGTCATTTACCCCTGCACTCGGACCTTCGCTGAGAATTTAACAACGCACATAGCAGCCGAATTAATTTTTATTGAAAAATGAATTTATTTTGTTGAGTTTGAACTGGTGATCAAACATGGCTCAAGTGCTCCTCCGACCTCCCAAACTGGGAGATATTACGTCTTAAGTATTGGAGCGATGACTATCACTAGTCAGCAGCGTGTGTCAAGCGGCCATTGAGCCAATGAACGCAACCCGATAAGCAAGTCTATTGTCGATCTATGATGGAACCTTTATAATTCCTGTTCTGCTGGTGGGGATATCATTTTGGGCGCCTGCATGGATAACAAGTGCGTTGTAATTAAATATCGACACTGTAGTGTGGTTGGTTGGAATATCTTTCACGTTGCACGTAATCGTAGGGCGAAGGAGTCGAGACTTGTCTCGACTCTCGGCGTTCAGGCCGGATGACTAACGCCGAAATGTTTCAGGGGGTTGCTATTCTTATCCTGGACGCGTACAGGTGTATTCGATATTGCGTATTGGAAATAGAAAACAGAGACGGAGAGGCTGTGCATGTGCAACATGGAGCCTTGAAGTACGGAGTGACCGTGATGCACGGCCACATATATAGCCAAGAGAAGTATTCTTAGAATTCCCAGGGCTGACCAGAAAGTCGGGGAAATAAGGGTTCTGGCACTAATCCCTTCCTGAACTTCCCGACCTTAACTCGTCGACGAAAATACGGGGGAGGGAGATCTTGTCGCCACTTTTCTTGCTGCATAAACCTATCCCAAGTTAACCCTGCGACATTGACACCCTAGTACCTTTTTTCTATAATTTTTTGGTGCTTTTTTCGCTCTCCCTAACCTCGCCAATCAGTAACAAGATTCCTCGCTTGATCTTCACGATCTTTACTAAGCACACAAATACGCAAAGCGGATATCTTTACATAAATTAGCCGAGCATTGATAAAAAAACAAGATAAAAAATTAGATATTAAATAATCAAAATCATAATTATTATAAAAAATTCTTCTACGCGACGCGTGACTCAATTTGCATTGGAAAAAACCCAGAAATCACGACACCCATGGCCGGTGTCGGGGCGGTTCGAGTATCTTGGCCCCGTGTGATTGGTGAGTCGACGGCGGTTTCGAGAACGTTTTGCCACGCTCCACTTTAGCCAGGACTGTGACTTGATCGATCCCAGTCCCGGCGTGGCTGGGTTCTCCAGTTCGATGGGGTTTGCGGATCTTGTATTTTCCCAGAGTTGGTACCATGTATATACCGAAATACCGGTCCACCGTGTAATTTTGGGTTGAGATTGGAGATAGGTATCGCTTGCCTTATCCGATGAGGGATCAGTTCTACGTCTAGTTGACCTAGATGGGATAGCGGGTTAGCTGCTGCAGGTACGGCGTACCCAGGTGGGCTATTCTATAAAGAGATTGCTTATCGTGCCTGGTCCACGCGGCGATCCGGGTTGATAACGAATAGCGCCATTGCGATTAGCACGCAGTGGGATATTAACGGAGAGCGGAGAACGGAGAATGGAGAATGGAATACTTCGCATGAGTTACTACGGTGTAGCTCTTCATTCGTATATGCTCACCGCAAGTAAATTTGATAGGAAAAAAGAAACGGGAAAAAGCAAACTAAAAAAATTCGATTCAAATCTTTGCTTTTTCCGTCAATCTAGAACTGTCGGCGCGGATCAATATGCACCTTAGCTATCAACCCCTAGCAGCTGATATGCACTCTAACCTGAAAGGATCCGATTATTTGCTAACCATCATTAGCAACAATATACAGTTTCAGCTATCTTTTGAACTTTGCGATACGCAAGGATCCCTTGTTTGCCGGTCAGATGAGCGTCTTGAGACGGTGATCGAGCCGGGAGAACGCTCCCCCGGACTCTTGCCCGCTCGGGATAAAGACATCCAGACGTGGGGATGCGCGACGCGGGAACACAGACCGCGGGGCGGACCAGATCTGGGAAACAGATGCGCATGTGCACATGGCATCTGTTCCTGTACCCTCCAATTGATAGCGATTGATTTAAAAGGTTCCGAGCAGGCGTTCCTGTTGTTATCGGTCCAACGGGAGAGGAGGGATAGGATGCTGATTACTGGGGCTAATTACAAGGCCTGACCGCTGATTGGGCATGAATCGAGGTTATCACAAGTGTATCCAAGGACAAGAACCCAAAAGAAGCAAGACTACAGGTTAGCAAGGGTGGCGGTCTATGTATTGATACCAGACAATTTTTCAAGTCTATAGGGCGCAGGACCAGGATAGCGAGAACCTCGGGAGAAGGGCTAAAGATTCCCAAAATGACGGGGCAACGGACAATGTTGAAACCTAGGTTTTTCTGGAGAACCAATCCGCGGCTTAAGGCAGATGCAATTGCGGAAGATCGTTTTCTTGTGATTCTCGTCGCCTGTCAAGATCTCGGCGACGACCGGCACCACAGCGTGTATGATGCGACGATGATGACACAGGAGAGGGGTGGCGTTGATTTACTCGGTAAAGAGACAGCCAACTTCCCGTTTTGCGCTTGTCTCGCTTGCCATTCGAAAATAGTACTTGTGGTGTCAGATCAGAAAATGATAGCCAAAAAAGAAACGATGCTCGAAAAACCAAAAACTGGTCATGCGTGATTTTTGAGGAATTGGTTTCCCCAACGACCCCGGTTTCGGGTGAGAGCCGGAATGTCTACAGTATGAGGCACTTTGGATCGGTAACGAAAAAGCAAATACCATACGGGGAGGACCAGGGATACGGTCCAGACCCATACCGCTAAGCCGTATCCAGGCTGATCCACGCCTTCCTGTAATTTATTCCGTCCTTTCCTCATTCTCTCCCCCCACTCAAAAAAAAAAGAACTCAAGTCGTGACTAAATTTAAATCTTTATCTTTCCTCCTTTTCTCCCCCACCATCTACAAAACTCCCCTCTTTCCTTGGATTTTCCCATCCATCAGTTTTGTGTTCTATTTCTTCTTCTATCCTTCGGGATTCCTTTTAAGAAAAACTTCAAAACCCTCTCTGCTTGCTTGCGAGCCAAAACACTTGTTTTAATCTCACACATACCCATAATCATTCATTATGGTACGCCACTGCGATGACTCATGGTTGAAACTTGCTAACCTTCTCTGCCAGGCTGATTCAACTGTCGTCTCCAACACGGAGAATGTGCGTTTGATTCTTGTTGCTTTGAATTTCCACAATGGCGATTAAGCCAGAGAGGAAATGTTCAATACTGACTTCCCATGGGGTGTTTAGCTCATGAAGTACATGTCTCTTGACCAGCGTGGTTCCGTCCAAGCTGAGTACATCTGGATTGATGCCGTTGGTGGTACTCGTTCCAAGACCAAGGTAAGCTTCAATCTGACCATTGAGTCTCATTTTGATCGCGGGGTCGGATTGGTTTGCTTGGGCATCGTTATCGCTCGATCGGACTTGATAAGCCCTGTGCACGGGGTATCCGATCGCGCCGCACGCGATGCCTGCAACTATCCGCATCACGTGAAATAGAGGGGCCTGGTCTCCCGTTCTTCCGAACGTCTCACTAATGGTGCTTCTTCCTTAGACCCTTTCCAAGGCCGTGACCAGCGTCGACGAGCTCCCCGAATGGAACTTCGACGGTTCCTCCACCGGCCAGGCCCCCGGCGGTAACTCCGATGTCTACCTGCGCCCCGTTGCCATCTTCCCCGACCCCTTCCGCCAGGGTGACAACATCCTTGTCCTCTGCGAGACCTGGGACTCCGATGGATCCCCCAACAAGTTCAACTACCGTCACGAGGCCGCCCGCCTGTTCGAGACCCACGCCAAGGAGGAATTCTGGTTCGGTCTGGAGCAGGAGTACACTCTTCTCGGTACCGATGGCTGGCCCTACGGCTGGCCCTCCGGTGGTTTCCCCGGTGCCCAGGGTCCTTACTACTGTGGTGTCGGTACCGGCAAGGTTTACTGCCGTGACATCGTCGAGGCCCACTACCGTGCCTGCTTGTACGCCAAGGTCGCCATCTCTGGTATCAACGCTGAGGTCATGCCCTCTCAGTGGGAGTACCAGGTTGGTCCTGTCCCCCGGCATTGACAGTAAGATTTTTCCTCCTTCTTTATCATTGCTCTAGAGAGGCTAACCATATTTACAGTGGGTGACCACCTCTGGATGTCCCGTTTCATCCTCCACCGTGTCGCTGAGGAGTTCGGTGTCCGCATCTCCTTCGAGCCCAAGCCCATCAAGGGTGAGTGGAACGGTGCTGGTCTGCACACCAACGTCTCTACCAAAGCTACTCGTGCCGAGGGTGGTATGAAGGCTATTGAGGCCATGATGAAGAAGCTTGAGGCCCGTCACGTTGAGCACATTGCCGTCTACGGTGAGGGCAACGAGGAGCGTCTCACTGGTCGCCACGAGACCGGTAGCATCGAGAAGTTCTCATATGGTGTCGCCGACCGTGGTGGTTCCATTCGTATCCCCCGCCAGTGCGCCAAGGACGGCAAGGGTTACTTCGAGGACCGTCGCCCCGCTTCGAACGCTGATCCGTACCAGATTACCGGCATCATTGCCGAGACTCTGTGCGGTGGCCTTTAAGGATTGAAATCATTTTAGCGCTCCGATACCCTCCGGCATCAACTGGGAGTTCGGACCATGAGAGCGGCCTGACTGCGTGAGGGAGCCATAGAATTATTTCCTGTGTCTTTCTTTTTTCTCAACTATTTTTCCGCGTTCCTGAACCCGAACAATTCTGCTCTCGGCGCCAGAGTCCGCCTCCTGTGTTCACATACCTCCCTGGTTGCACTCGCCGAGTCTCTTGTTTTTTCTTGTCTTGAAATCGCCCTTACCTGGGTTTATGTGTGACGTACAATAGCATAGAACCATTACATGGATGGAAAATCAACCATCGTTTTGAGAATCACTCAGGCCCTTCAGATCCACACGTATCTCTTTCTTGCATATCTGTTCGTAGCTCTCCGCCAGGTCTCGATCAAGCTCCCTTTACGCATCCATGATCTCTACAGATCACATCCTTCGTGAGGCTACAGATCCACATTCTTATTTCAACGTACGTATTCATCTTATGTCCGGTTAAACCCTAGCTCCGTTGGTCCCTGGTGGCTTGAACGACCCCACACTCGCATTATGGGGTTACGTTCCCGCCTTCGCAATCTGGTATACGAGGGTCCCATGTCGAGCTGTCTTTCCTCAGATTGAACATGGAAATGCGCTATTGAATTAGGTATACATTGTGAAGCTTATATCACCACTAACCAAAGGTATAGTGTTAACCACCGAGGAATCGATGTCATATATGACCTTGGCTAGGCATTGAGTCAGGAAACTCTTGACTGTGACAAAGTATAACTCGTGGTAAACATTCATGATCCACCTTGTCCTAATTCAGCATAGGCTTCAGGTGAAGTTCATGGACATCTATTTTGTCATTAAATTACATATCAAGGATTTTCATGCTCAAGATCCTCTATTCCCTATGACGCAGCCGAGCACGGAATACATAGTATCTGATGCATTCCTTATCATCCAAGGATCCGCAATATAATTGATTTAGATTGCTTAAGTACTCCTAGACTGGTAAAATGCCCAATGAATAACCAATATCTCAGCCTCAGCAAGTTCTTTAGAATCTAGCACTCAAACTCGACCTTGCACTCAGAGCTATAGCCCTCCGAAATGCCATAGAAACCACCGCCCTTAGAAGGTTCTTCGCCCTTGATATGGGTTTGGTCGGAATAAGCACCGTGGCACTCTCTAAAATCAACAGTCAGAAAACCACAATCGCATGACCAAGCGTAAAAAAAGTCCATCGTAAAGTGATTGAAACTGTAGGTGGCACCACAACCGAAAACAAATTCAAGACCCTCGCCTTCAACCCAGAGGTGGTTACTGCAGGCGTGTGGGCATTTGCTGCACGAATCGGCCTCGCCGATTTTCTTGTCACCCTTGTAGAGCGTGACTCGTGTTTTTTGTTTTGAAAACAGGACTTCACACTAAACCAGTTTTTGTTTCAATCAAGATCCATATCCTCGCCTGTGACGTTATTATTTGGTTCATGTTGTAATCCAAGAAGAATGAATCTTTTTTGCTATAATCTATACTACTAATATGCGACTGCCAATGTAAGGCTGTCAAGCTGGAGTCGCCAAGCAGGGACTGCCATGCTGAGAGAAACTGCCAAGATCTAGAATGTTTTTGAAGGCTAGGAAATGGAAGTTCTCCGCTGTTTCTAGGGCAAGGCTGCGGTACTGCCCTCTAAGGCTCGATGCTGTGACGCACCTAGAACCATGCCATTTCTTCAAGCCCATCGTTCTTGAAATATTGACCACGGGGCCAATTGTGAGCGTAACATAAATCGTTGGCCAGTTGATCGACTATGTATCAACCGACATGGAGATAGGCGGTACATTCTGAGTAAGTGGAATTATGAAATTCCAAAATTAGTTGCTTCTGGTGTCAAGGCAGCACCGGTGCACTATCTATTGGGTTAACCAATGATGCGACGAGAGTATCCAACTAATCTATTGTATCGAGAGAGTTTAGGTGTTGTTCAATCAAGGCAGTGAGAGACGGGGGCTCCTATGAAATATTGTCTTTTAGACTCGAAGTACATGTCAAACTATGAAAGTGAAGAAAGAAGCAAGGAATGATTTACAGTGCTTAACCCCAAATATTGCTACACAGGTCATGTTTACCCATCACCGGAACCTAAGTGCGCCCTAGATCTTGGTGATACGAAAACCACCCTGCCAAGATAAAAAAGCAGAAAAAGTTACTTAACTCAACTGCTATCCCACATTAAGTACATGCAGGGCCCCAGCCGTTCAGGTCCCGTGTGTGCCATTTCCAGGGTCCTAGATAGAGTTTCTCTCGTATTCGGGCAGTCACGCATTTAAGCCCCAACGCAACGCCCATATCCACCCGGTTCCAAAATTGTAGCCCTAAGTCCTATGGTTACGGTCCAAACATCAACAACACTCTCATGATTATTGTATAAAAGCCGTTGGCCATATTTTATACAGAAATTTCATACGTCTAATAACTATATGGGCAATCACAGAGGCTTTGGGCAGCGTGAAAGCGGCTCGACATGCCAAGCTTATTGCCTCGTATTTGACAAACACTATCCCACCGCGAAAGCTGTGCAGATCTGAGCAAACAACGATACCTATGTGGAATCTACTAATTGCCCAGAACTATATTTCCCCCCCCCCTCTTTTTTTTAGACCCTAACTAGCCAAGGCATAAGCCTATATAAACTATGACTTTGCGCCGTCTCCGCAGCCCCCTTCCCCAATACAAGCAGAGTGTGTATTCCACGTCAAGTGCACCAACAATACAATGCTTCCTCTTTTCAAGGAAGCAGGTCTCACCTTGCTCTTTCTGTCATCCGCATTCGCGGATACGTCTCAATACCAGCCCCGCCTCCGTTCAAACGGCACGCTCAACCTTGCCCAGCCCGGTAGCACCCTCAACGCCCGTGACAATTTTGATCTGACATACCGCTATTACTACGACTGTCCAACCGGTTATGCAGAGTGTAGCACTGATACATCCACATGCTGCCCTACTGGCAACGGATGCTGCAGTAACGGCTATTGCGCCGATCCAGGCGACACATGCTGTACCATCGGAACGTGTCCCAGTGGCTGGAACTGTTGTGGGAATGACGGGTACTGTTCCCCCGTGGGGGGTGAGTGCTGTGAAGAAGGTTACTACTGTGATGTTGGGTACCAGTGCAAGATCTGGAATGGGGATAAAGTGTGTTGTCCTGCGTCTGGATGTGTTGGATCAGATGGGACGGGTAGCTTGGGGAATACGGTCGATATTGGATCTGGTGCTACTGAGACAGCGACTGCATTTGTGTCTGCTACCTCTGCTGCGTCGGAGACTTATACTTATGTGTCAACTACGGCTGCAGGTTATACGTATACGTATGACAGCTATGAGTATGAATACTATTATACTACGTACTACTGGTGAGTGACATTTTTGGGAGTTATGGCGGGCAATGCTGATGGTTACTAGGTCTTACTGGTTCTATTTCTGGACTTCTTATTCGCCTTATACTGTGCAGACGGTGACTTCGACTGAGACTACTACCACGACTATCTGGTCTGTTTATGCGACTGACAGTGCCGAAGCGAGTGAATCTTTCTCGTATAGCGCTAGTGTCTACTCGTTTCCCGCTCCTTACACTGCTACATATTTGGAGAGCTCTACCGATCCGGTCCCCATTGCTACGGGAGCTGCTGGGACTCCGACTGCGACAGCTGGGAATGGACTTCGTGTAAATGATGGCGCAGCAAGTACAGTTACTGTTCGTGCATGGGTGCCTTGGGCATATGCGACTTTTGGGATCCTGGTGGGAGCTTTGGCTTTTGGACTGTGAGCTACAGGGTAGATAGTCATTATGAGTCAATTGAGTTATTATTAGTAATATTATATGAAAATATCAGCCTGAATTCTTACTTATCTTATCTAATTATGTGTGTTCCGGCGAAATAATCAATCTTCCAGAAACCAATGGAAGTCAGGTGATATCGCGCCCTGTGCTTGACAAGATTGCAATTAACCTTACGCACAGACCCTCTGTATACTACTCAAGTATGGATATGCCTAGTATATCCCGGACATAAAGATGTACTATTTTCTCGCCAGCCCACTTCCCACCACACGCTCTAAATTTCATACGGACTTGGACGAACAAGCATCATGGATCAAGCACAGCCACCAACCCTCTTCCCCTTGAAATCATCTTTCAATCAGCACGAAGAAAACCCATCACCCCCAGCATTCGATCAGATAAAAATCTTCACCATGCCCGATCTCCTCAAACAACCGTTTCTCCATGAATTGCGATCTGTCATCAACGCCAGTTATAGTGTCCATGAAGAGGGCATCTGGAGCAAAACCGGCGAACGACTCACAACGGATACTGAAATTGCAACTGAGGTTGGAGAAGATGGATTCACGGGTATTGCATGGTCTCAGAATGAAATCATCGGTACAGTCAGTGTGAAGAAGTGGGACTTTGGTAGTTCTGAGGGTGTTATATGGAAGAAACCTGGTTTCTATGCCGAGTGGCGTGACGAAGACGAGGACTCTTCGACGAAAGTTGATGATCAACTGGAAACCAATTCTACGGTCTGTGAGGGAGATTTTGAGGTCTTAATAGTTGCTGTGAAGCCAGGGGCGAAATTCAGAAAGAGGGGAATCTCAGAGAGTTTGCTACTTGCCTGCGAAGAGGAACTGAAAAGGAATCATGTACTTAATACGGATGGAAGTACTGGTTCATTGAGGATTATGGTTAGAGTAGTGAGGGAGATGAATGGGCGCTATTGGTCAAAGAAGGGATTTCGAGTTGTTGGTGAAGAGTACTACCCACCATTCACGTGGGATTTGGAACATGGTTTTATCCTTTGGGCTATGAGAAGAGACCTGGAGATACCCCGGTCGATAAAGTGAATGAGTTCGACTTTCCCTACTAAGAAATGCACGGATTATTTGATCGAACATCCCAGCTCTGTTCATTTCTCTACCAACTTCCTACAGTCGTGTATATAAGTGATCGTAGTGGCCAGGCGAAGACGCAGTCCTCGAGCCCGGTCACGATCTTCTGTGAGAAGGGGGTTTTATGCACATGGGTATAAAGAAAAAACAAAGTCGAAAAACTACCCAAACAGAAAATCTGTGATCAGCCATCCATACAGAAGGGAGTATGTACATTTGGACTCCATCTGAATAGAGCGATATCACAAGATCACAGCGGTTCCGTGCCAGCAGGATTAGAAACACGCCTCCAGAAAAAAAAAGAAACAATTCGTAAAGCCATTCGGTAAACGGATCGGTCGTATATCAAGTCATCTGTACTTGTTTTTCATGCAGCAAGTTTAGCTGCTAGTGGAGATGTTGTCCTGGTTATTTTCGATATGAGCACCCTTACCATTCTCCATTTGGCCGCTTGAAGCAAAGGCCTTGCCATGCTTCTCAGAGACATGACTGGCGCGGCGGAGATGCTCTTCAGTATCCTGGTAGTTGATGAGGAGCTCGCCTTTCTTGCCGTAGCGGTGAGGTTGGTTGCGGGCCACAGAGACGACGTTGAAGACGCTGGTGGACTTCTGGAAAATAGTATCCATCTCCTCCAAGGATCGGTAGGCGGTCTCGGGGTAGAAGAAATAGACAACGGGGAAGATGAAGGCGTTGATGACCGCAAAGATGATGTAGGTTTGATATCCAATGTTCTCGAAAGCGATGGGGGTAATCATGACAACCAAAAAGTTGAAGATCCTGTTCGTCAGTTAGCTAAATTTTCATGAACGATGGAAGTGATTAAACTTACCAGTTTGCTGATGTAGAGAGGGCATTTGCAGGAGCACGAATACGCAAGGGAACAATTTCGGCTGGGTACAGCCAGGTCATACCCAACCAACCCCAAGCGAAGAAGGTGTTGAAGACAAACAGGAACACGGCAGCGGCAATACCGGGCTTGGTCTGTCCCTTAAAGCTAGTGCAAATAGCCAGAACGGCCATAGAAACGGACATACCAGCAGCACCGACCAACATCAGACTGCGACGACCAACCTTCTCGATAATAAAAATGGGAAGGAGAGAGGCAAGGAAGTACTCGGTACCATTGCAGGCAGCCAGGATTCGCGATGTGAGACCATCCATACCAATCGAGTTCTCGTAGATAGTGGCTGCATAGTAGGTGATCAAATTAATACCAGAAATCTGCTGGAACATCTGGTTGATGTATGCGAGCACGACACGGTGCAAATGACGGTTCTCATCCATGGTGCACAGATCCCGGAAGCTGACGGTATCGGCATCCATAACGGCATCTTTGATAGCAGCAAATTCTGAGTGGATGTATTCGTCGCCCTCGGGAAGATCCAAGATCGCCGATAAGACTTCCATTGCCTCCTCCTCACGACCTTTCATGATCAGCCAACGAGGTGACTCCGGCAGCGGGAGCACACAGGCGAGAATAACTAGTGTGAATAAGTTCTGGAAGGCAATTGGGAATCGCCAAGCTACTGAGCTGGGATCCAGGAAGGAGAATCCAAGGTCAATCCAGTAACTGATGGTGATTCCACCTGCAATTAATGAACCTTCCAGCATAACCAGGGGGCCACGGTGGTGGGACTTGGAACACTCAGCCTGCCAAGTAGCTAGATTTAAAGTTAGCGGTCATGCAATTTGTACTGAGTATCAGTATATGATATACTTACGGACTGTCGAAGTGTTCATGCCATTGCCAATACCAGTGAGCACCCGACCAGCAATCAGATGTGGGAGACTGTATGCACATGACTGCAGAGTTGCACCAATCACCATGATAACTGAGCCGGTGAAGATGGTCTTGCGACGACCGAGATAGTTACCAATCCAGATACAGAAGACAGCGCCGAAAAAACAACCTAGGTTGTAGGAGGCAATTGTGATACCCTGTGTAGTGGAACGGTTGCTTTTCTGCACCTGGTTGAGGCCCATCTCACCCGCTTTTGTGGTGTTGATTTCAGGAAAAGTGGTGACAAATGAATTCAAGGTCAAAAGACCTCCCATCACACCCCTGTTTGGTTAGTGAGGAAACATAATGCTTGAACCCCGAAGTAGCAACATACTGGTCATATCCAAAGAGCCTGCGAGAAGCATGTCAGCCAAAGAAAAATAATGTCACAACTTCAGAACATTAACATACAAGAAATCTAGACCAGCAATGATACTGATCATGATATTTAGGGATGTACCCCGGAGTCCAAAGTATCGCTTCATGATGGCGGAAGCGAGTCGAAAGCCGTATACAACTTGCCAGTCAAGCCTTGTATAGAGACTCTTGAGTAACAAAAGTCCAAGACAATGTCCAAACCCGTGGACAAAAGATTATGAGCAAAGACAATGTTAAAGAAAAAAGAAAGAAAAGTCCAACTAAGGTCCGGGGAAGCAGCTTGAGCTTATGAACCCGCGTCAAAACGGCCATAGCGTGCACCATACAGGGATCCACAGCGATCGGGAACCTGTATTCGATTGAAAATGACGGGAACCACGATAGGTGGGAAGCAAGGTAGCATCCACGATGACTACATATTCGCCGGATTGGGGGAGAAGCACACTCCACTCCCCATACAGACATTGGGCCGGGGAGAACCCCACTCTGAAGTGAACATCAAATCACCAGCTACACCTAGACTCTACATAGTTTTCCACGATCCAGGTTCCACCGGGCCAGGCGGACTTGACTTCGGGAGCCAAAGGACAGCAACTTCGGTAACCATCCGGTATCATTTACTTGTACGGCCCAGTCATGGTACGCCTGATGGTTGCAGAAAATCCAGGATAAATGACCAGTGGGACTACACTGGTGATGTCGGTGATTTTTTCCGTAACTCGCGTGGTTCCTCTTACTTGTTAGGGAAAGTGGAACAGTCCCTGGTTTTATTATGGGTCGCATTTGGTCCCCCAGATTTCACTGTTCTCCAACATGGGGACAACGAAGATATTAGAGAAAGGGGGAATATGACGATATACCTGCATGAACAAGAAAGCGGCTTGGATCATTTTGATTTCTTACTGTCGGCTCCTCGCGTCCTTCGGGCTCCCGGAGCGCGCCAAGTACGGCGTTGAACAGGGATCAGCACGCCCGACGGGATTTCTCGACACCACCGAGTCGGCTTTGGTCTTCAAGTGCCCGTGCGGGTATCCCGAAACTCTGCCGTCTCTTTGTATGTACGGCTCAATCTCGGGCCTTTTCTCGTCTATTTGCTAATAGAAAACCACCGCACTGGGGTCCACAGATGCGGAGAAGGGTCCAAAATGCAATTCCAGGCAGGACTTACCTTTCTTGGCGCATCTGTCTTGTCGGAAGGGTCTCTTCTTAATGCCTCGAACAGGGGACTCCCGTGTTGCAAACCTGGAAATCGGGTTGATCGCCATTACGGAAACAACCTAATGACGTCATCAGCAAGAACGTGAGCATGGAGAATTCCAACGGTTTGTTCCCTGATATCATATTTTCTGAATACACAGTATACTATATGATCATAACGGAAGAGTTGAATTGCAATCCATAATGCTAGCTGTGGTCTGTTCTACGGGTGAAAGAAAAGGAAACCATGATCGTCAATTTCCCCGGCAGGGATACCCCAGCATTCGGCCCCCGGTCTTCTGGCCCGAATCTGGGGGTTCTCGGCGACTTTGGGTGGACCACCCCAACCACAGCTTACCGAAAATTATTACAGATAGAAATGCTGAATCTAGTCAATGGAATGAACAATAAGATCTGATGTAGCATTGGATTTATTGGAATCGACACGAATTTGTTCTTCCAGAATGCTGTACCGCGCCAATGGTTGCCCGATTGGGGAAGCCGTTTCGGTGGAGCCCGGTTCAAATGTGTCGGTGTGGTGTGATCTGAACCCCACGATAACTACTGTACAGCTTGGGCCCCGAAATATTCCATATGTACAGGCATGTGGCATGTAGGTTATATCCCCCTGGCGTCGATAGAGGCGCCTGAACTCAACGTGGCGGGATCGTGGCACAAGGTTCGAGGGAAAGCTTAAATGGAAGTACAATTCATTCAAGACAATCGTAAGTTTGTAGGCGACGGGATTCTTGGTCTTCACGGTGCAAGCTTTACAAGGTACGAAAACTCTATCTACTCTAGAACATGAGCCTATGACTACCACTAAACTAGGTCTACCCCGCGGTGTGCAAAATAAAGGCCGGATTTGGTCAGGATCAATCATCGATAATTACCATTAAAACAGCGTATCACCAGGTCAACCCGTGCCATGCATTTAATACATCGACCTGCAAACTTTATTCTGTCGCTACAGTAGTCACGACTATCCACCGATCATTCCCTTTTTCTGCAGAGATACTACCCAATACGAGATAAATTCAAGCATCCCTCTCACACAGGATGAGGTCATTCTGCTTGCTTGCTTAGACAATTTGGTTGGTAGGATAGCGGTAGAACTCTTATATCCCGTGTGGTGATCGGCAATGCCGACAGGGATCAGCCCTGCATGCCGATATGATGCCGGGTCGGAAAAGTGAAGTTCGGCGTTTTGCTGTTCCGGCCTTTTGTCGACTACCGGGCTGGTTGTGGTTCGGAGTGATGCCGTCATCATAGACATTGGTGGGAACGCTCACATGCAACCTCATCTCGGATACATTGAGTCGATCTTAAGTCTAGAGCTGTCTGGATAGAGGTGAAGTGTTGGGGGAAATGGCCATTCTGCAACATTTAGGTAATTAATTCGAGCTTGGTGATGGCCAGTCAGAAAGCTTTTGATAGAGGGGCTGAAGGTTAGAAACTATCTTCGCATCTGATAAACATCACGTGCACCTACTTGGTCCTCGCAATTGGATAATAATATCGACAAATTATTCAGGTAATGATATCTGGTCCGATCACATCTCCCTTCGTAGCATAACATATTAACTGCCGCAACCTTAAAACTTCCTTTTGTAACGATAAACCAAGAACCCTGCAGATCCCTTTCATAACAATAAACACCCATTGAGGGCGATCCTCACACAGTCAACAAGAAACACGGACACAGGAAAGGGAACTTGTCAATCAGGAGAGCCAAACGGTACACAAGAATCGGGTTCTCAATCATCCTATGACACAGTCCACTGTTGTCACCAATGAAGGTCCGAAGACAAGCAAAGGGCAAGAAATAGCACAGCTTGGTGTTTGGTTGAGAGGGCCAACGTGAATGTTCACTTCGGGGTTCTTGATCGGTTCAAAGCGTCTCCATAATCAAAATAGTTCGCCTTGTAGCTATCATTGACAGGCTACCACGCCTGGTCCTTAAGATCGTCATCATCAGCCACTGGGACAGTGGTTCCAATGACAGAAGCTGGTCCTGAGCCAGCAGCCGATCCTTGTCCGCCCCGGGTATGGTCATTGGCCGTCTCGTTGAATTCAGCCTCCTCAATCGAATCCTCGGGCTGGGGGCAACGATGGACAGTGTGGCCGACTGGTACGTATCATTAGCAAATATACTTGGGGCATTGGAGTTTTCATCTTGTCGACTCACATTCACCACAACGGTTGCACTGAACCTTGGACCAGTCCTTGGGCTGAGGACATTCTCGGCTGGAGTGACCTACTATTTTCATTTGTTAGCGTCGTAAAAGTCGTTACCGCAAGTCATCAACGCGTTTCGACGATTCGTAATTGACAGATGACGTGCAAAGAGAATGATATAGAACCGATGGAGAGGGTGCTTACGCTGGTCACAGTTGCGGCACATGATAGTGGCTGGGTCGCGAGGCTTGTCACACTCACGAGCGATGTGGTCCTCAGATCTGTTTCTGTTAGCCGATGAATAATATTAACAACAAGACATGGTACTAACCCGCAGTTGCGGCAAGTGCGCGGGCCCCGGTCATCACCGCCCTTTGGGCAGTCCTGGGCAAAGTGACCGACTAAAAGGTCAGTATACTGTTTAATTGTTGGACTGGAGGCAATTTGTCATACGTTCATGGCACCGGCGGCATTCAGTGTCAGGGGCGGCAACACGAGGCTCAGGGCAGTCCTTAGCCTGGTGTTCATCGGAACTGCAGGTGGGTCAGTATTCATTTTGCGATATCATTTGGGAACAAGTCCTACCCGCAGTTACGACATCCATGCTTGCTGCGACGTGGCTCTGGGCAGTCACGCACACGGTGGCCGACGGCCTCGCAGTTGGAGCATTTTATCTCAGTACGCTCAGCCTCAGCGCGTTCCTGCTTACAGTTCTTTGCAACATGGCCGATTTCTATCGCTCCGTTAGCAATTGCTTGGCTCAGAAGTGGGTAAGGAGAATTGGAAATACCATCACAGTTGCGGCACTTGACGACATAACGATTACAAGACACTCCTGCATTTGCCAGCCGCTCAATGTTGTCCTCGGGGCTATCAGGCCATCTGTCATTGAGAACATTTCGCGGGGAGTTAGGGCCGCGGTAGAATGCCACCGTGTATTTCATATCCAGATTGCCTTGGAGGTCAATCAGAGTGTGCATATCTCCAACTTCCTTGTCCTTTATTTGAGATCGGCTGTTAGCGGTTTCCTTGCCAAGTCACTGTGAATATAATAGTAGTAAACTTACCACTGCAATCGTGTAGAGGAGGAAGTTGTCCTGTCGCATCTTCTTTTCAATTTCAACGTAGGTAGCCTTGGGGGCTGCCTTGGAATACACCTGAAGAGCCTTGAGTGACTTGTCAGCAACATATTTCGGTACCATATTCATAAGATGCTTACCGAACGGAATGCCTCGGTATCCGTTCCCGCGGCCTTCATCATGTCCCACGCCTCCTCTGGCAGTCTATCTGCGACGTTGTTCAAATCGAACTTGCGCGGTGCTGTGCAGACAAAGGCTTGGTGGCCTATAAACAGCATTAGCTCAGCCACCTACGGATCCCACAATATCATTGCTAACCTTCAGCGCCACAGTTGCGGCATACATCAGGAGGTCTCTCCGGGCACTCCGAGGCCGGGTGGCCTTCCTTCTCGCAAAGACGGCAGGTGCCTTTAAAGACTCGTGGATTGGTGCAGTCAGCCTTAGAGTGGCTATTGTTTGTTAGCAATGCGGCACTAAACAATCATATTAGAAGACAACATACCCTTCCTCGCCACAGTTGAAGCAAGCCCCGGTGAACTTGCGGGGCTGGGTGCAGTCCGCCTTGGAGTGGCTATTGTTGACATGAGTTAGTATTTTCTAGTCAAAATCTTGTACACTGTAGAGGTGGTTACCCTTCTTCACCACAGTTGAAGCAAGCGCCGAACGACTTTGGAGGCTCGGTGCATTCAGCCTTGGAGTGACTATCATAATCACAGGTGTAAGTATCAGCTCAATAGAAAACCCTGGAAAGTGTTACCCCTCCTGGCCACAGTTGAAGCAGCTGCGTGACTGTTGCGGGTATGACGAGTAGTCGGGGACATCATTCGGACAGTTACGGGCGAAGTGGTCATGACCACCGCAGCTTTTGGGAGTCAGTTAACATCATCTCTTCCTCGAGCCCATAACAACTCACATGCGGCAAGCATTCTCATCGTAACCGCCGCCAAAGCCCTGATCTCCAGTCGGGCTGCTAGCATGATCAGAGCCTACTGTTGACAGTCAATTACTCCGCTATAAAGTACTTCACGGTAGCATCATTTCTCGACGTACCTTCGGGCTTTCGGCCCCAGCGGGTCCCATCTTCTTTCTTATCGGGATCCCAGGAGGTGCCCTCGGTGCCATCATCATTCCAGGTGTCAGACATCTCGAAGCAGTACTGTATGAAACGAATTAGTCCGGGAAATTATCTGAGAGCCCGTCAAATCGAGTTTCCGTTTGTTGATCTTCGAAAAACAAAAATAAAAGAGAATGTGTCAACAGGAAGGTAAACAAGGCGTATAGTGAGAGAAAGATGAAACTCAGCACATTTGTATCAAGTTGGTCAGGAAAACACGTCATGGTGAAGGTGAAAGGAATTTTTGGTGAAATACCATGCAACATGATACAGGCGGAGGGGGAAAAGATATCATCATCGTGCAAGAGCTCACGAAGAACCACGTTGAAATATAGAAGGGGTTCGATTAGATATGGTAAAAGTACTCACAGGATGTTTGTTGGTTGAGATGGGGGGGGGGGGGGGGGGGTTGCTGTTTTGAACAGCAAAGTGAAGTGTTAAAGGAAGCTAGAAGATGGAATAGG
Source organism: Penicillium sp. 91 TS-2023 (assembly GCA_030710325.1). Lineage (NCBI taxonomy): Eukaryota > Fungi > Ascomycota > Eurotiomycetes > Eurotiales > Aspergillaceae > Penicillium > Penicillium sp. 91 TS-2023. Next base: position 3,594,421 of record JARWGP010000021.1, on the reverse strand, counting down.
ATCCAAGGACAGAGTCAGAAACAACTGTCATATGGATGGATCCTATCCTGGTTGTTGTGGGGGGGGGGGCAAATTGGAAAACGATAATGGGGAATATGAGAGAGAGAGAGAGAGAGAGAAAAGGAAGATGGAATTCACGGTGAGAAATAATAAACACGGAGATTTGGCAAACAAACGCATCGTGTCTACGCCAGTCGACACCCCGTTCTTAAGGGCTCACTTTATTGATGGCTTTAGTATAACATATCCAAATTGATTGCTGTATGAAAACACTTTAAGCATACATGAAGTAGAATTCTCAGTAAAGGGTCATCACTATTTTCTAGGAGATGAATATTATGCAAATCTGATATTTGCATCAAATCACCGGAAGAACCTGCCCAGCAGGCCACCAGCCAGATTGTTCACAATGCCACCTCCAAGAGCGCTGTTCGCGAAAGTTGAAGCCTGGCTGAACTTATCACATCGAGAGAAGGCCACGGTGTTTGTGATAGTCAAAATAAGAGCAATTCCTATGTCCATCAAGTTAGTTCAAAACGTTCCGAACAATCATGAACTAAGGGGCCAACTTACCAACTAGACTAAGCCAGATCACACTAACTAGTCTCACAATCGCCAAAATTGCCAATCCCACCCACAGAGCTGGCGTCACATACAGACTCAGCCAGAAGAACCGTTTGTCCGTAGCTGTGATTGTGCGAACATTGGGATCGGAGGATTCGAAGACCCAGTGCGAGTCACCGGAGGCTGTGTTAACCTCGTTCCACCATCGTAGGCCGACCAGTCGACGCCCAGCAATGTTTTTCAGGTAGTAAAAGTCGGCCGAGAGAAGGAGGAGTGTCAGGATGAAGACGAGGACGCTGTAATCAACTAGTTAGCTCGAAGATCACTGCCAGCTGGCGGGGATAGTTCCAGGGTTCATTTGACACTAATGACGTACAAGTTTTCGATAAAAAGAAGGCCGAAGAGATACATCAACAAGGCGCCTGTCCACATGGTCAGTCAATCATTCTATCAGTGGTCAACGAAGTGAGTGCTAACCAATGCGGATACCCAAGAAGACAAGTAGTGTGATCGGGTGGGAGCTTAGACGCCAGTTCAGCTCTCCTTGAGTTCCTTGATCCATGATGAGCGACCAAGAACCACAGGTTCTGATGCCTCGAAATTAGGGTGTTTTCACGAATCGCTGCTGTCGCAGTGGCAGTTGCAGGGCTAATGGTTCGAATCCCTGATGTGTTCACAACAAGGCAGGCGGCAGGCGGTAGAGTTTGGCAGAATAACACCGCCTTCAACGCTTATTGGTCAATGTCCACATTAAGACATGGATGTGTGCACGCGATGAAATAGCGAGCACTTGTTAAAACAAATAAGTTTGGTGATTGCATGTAATTACATGTGCCAGCTCGGTACCTACTTTGAAACTATGTATTCGGCAAAATTTATGGACTTTAGGTGGGTTGCCCAGCTGGGATATCTAGACTAGGGATTTTCCATACGTGATGGATGGGTGGTGCTGGGCGTGATGCTCCGGGGGTTGCTGGGCGCTCCGGGTTTTAGATAATGCAACATATGCGAGGATACTCAATATGAGCAGGCTGCATTTAAGTATTGGTCAAAATTTCAAACCCTGGTACTTAACTTTCTGACTCTCTAGTTCCAATACTATCTTACGTAAATTAACACTGGACTATGATCCTTTGGTTTGTAACGAAAGATGTAGACACAATGACACATGTGCAGGCTTCTCTACCTGAATTCCTGCATCTGAGAAGCCCATGCATGAGCTACATGTCTTGTTTTGCGAAAAATTATTCATTATTCGAAAGTAATCGAGTTTTCTTTAGTTCCCAAGACATGTATGTCTTTTCACTCAGACTGGGTACCTATTAGGGCCCTAGGTATTGACGTTACATCGATTATCGCATAATTCCCGCCACACCTTCCGATACCCCCGTCAAAGAAGACAAATACCAGAAACATCATCAGGCTCCATATTTCACTCAAACTATCCTAATCTCGCCAAAGATGCGAGACGACTATTCCGGGTGGGAAAAATTCTCACATCCTGATCCGGATGAGGCAGACCCCCCAACTGTTAATGAAATCAAAATACTTCGGGAATTCGTTGAGAATTACGGCATGCCCAACGCAATTCCAACAGGCGACGCTGCTCGTCTCTTCATGTCACTTCGTAATGAAGACAGCCTGATCAAAGAGCGCGGGAGTCAAGGTGTCGATAAAGGCGAGCGCGTTTCATGGCTACTGTGGGATGCTGCTATTGAGATGCCGCGCTACCAGCCTGCTATCTTGAAGTTGGTGGAGACTATACGAGGTCTTCCGGAGCTTGATAGAACTGAGGAACAGGTCCGCACATCACGATTTCAGGACATGCTAGAAAAGTGGAGGAATCTGGAAGCATTTGAGGAAATCTGGCAAGATATTGATAGCCGTGAGTGATTTACTACTTCTTTTCGCCAAGGGGCATGACGCAAATTGGCCGTGATTCATTACGGACATTCCTTAACATACCTTCATAAGGGCTATATTCTTAGGCCTGGAGTCTCGCTAATGCCCGGGTGCTGATTATAGGTCACTGGGAAATGAGATATGGTACATATCCCTTTATAGGGTGGTCCGCTTTCACCAATAGTAACGCCTTTTCTGCCCATCATCTTGTCGCGTATCCGCCACATGACCCTGATTCACCCGAGCTAAGTAAGGCATTACGGATTCCTGTCTTTGCGCTAGAGCAGGATCCATGGAACCATGCGCCAATGCAAGGCCCGCCCCGTTCTCCGTCGTTCTTGAAGCGACACGGCCTTCGAGATACCCGCGAGGCTACACATCATATTCTTATGCTGAATGTTAGTCAAAAAGGCACAATAATTACTACGCTTAGCTTAACTAACTCTAGCCTTTAGACTGATGTACATGCTATGGTTCCCTTTTTTCGAAATCGCAGGGTCCATCATCTTTAAGTTTATAGGTAGGAAGGACCTATCTGGAGTCGAAACAGTAAAAAGGGAGCCTGATTGGAATCTATGGAAGGGGGACTCTTTATTTTCGATAGAACGGTGGAATTTTTGGAGGGAGCGACTGCAATGGGTTAGTGAACAGGATGAGCTAATGGCAAGAACTCGAGACGACGCGCGGAAGCTTGTGAGACTTATGTATAACATAGAGCAGGAAAGTCGGAGAGGAAGTTTGGCGCACTAGGCTTAGCATAAATATATAACTATAACCTTAGAATAAGATTAGATGATTCACATAATTATAATAAGGACGTTGAGATATTCTAGTCTGAAAATACTAGGGATAGAGTAGGGTATATAGTGGGCCTATAGCACCCCTACGAGCGATACTCACTGTGACCAGTTAGCAACGCGTAACATTGGTGGGAAATGGGACATTCAAATTCAAATTTTTTGATTTTGACCCCGCCCCCATCAAATATATACTGTATATAAACAACCTAACCAACTGTGTATTCGCCCCGCACCAAGTGTCTGTCATGTATTCCCCCTCCTTACAATAACATAGCAGTTGCACCATAATTGTGCATATGCAACATACAACTCCCCCTAGACTTTGGTGGGACATGTGTGAGTATAGATGCGCTTGAATAACAACATAAAAATCCCGAGCCCTCTTTTCTTATTCAATTGCAGACATATTGCATCGTCCCGAGGTTTTCGGAGCAGGTCAGACCTGAGCAACAAGGCGCAGCACCAGCACCAGTGCAAGCCGCGCCAACTGTCAGAGATGGGTTAGTACCCAATGCATGAAAATCCATGAACCAATACTTACGACCGCTGCATCCAGCGCTAGCAAGGGCAACCATGGTAGCAGCAATGACAACACTGAGATATCTCATTATGAAATGTAGATTGTGGCGGAGGGTGAGTGATGGTTCGAGACGTAAAATTGTCTGTAGGTGGTCAAAAGCCCCTTTTGAGAAGTGTACGGTCTTATTTATATTTTCCCTGAGATTCTGGCCGGTTTCGGAAGCTCTAATGAATCCTGTGGATTCTGCTAACTATTTGGCTCATCAACGTAGCTTCGCGGGAGCGCGGATCTCCACATGCAACCCTACTTATCGAATCAGATAAGATCGAGTTTGATCTACGTACTACAGTACCTGGTCAGGGATATAACCCCACTGGAAGGATTTTTCTACTTTGGAGCTATTTTCACCCTGAATCTGTGGGACTGGACCTTTGAAAGGCTACTCTTTACCTGCGCCTTTAATTAGGTCCGGTCGTCTTTGTATGAAGAGTACGCTTGTATTGATTAATACAACCAACTTTGAATGTTTAATCATGATAACTTTACAAGGGAACCGAAAAGTCTACCAGGGTTGCATTAAGCTCAACCAATAGATAAGTTGTCATTTCATCAAAATACTAGATGCAGAGATTGCATGGCAACGTCTCTTCACAGAAATCAGAGACCGATTTCAATGAAAAATCTAGCAAATCTCTTCAGATGCACAGTTGAAAAGCCAATTTTTGAATGCATGACAATCTCATCCTCCCCTTCTCCTCTCCTTCTCTTCTCCTCTCGTTCCCTTCTCGTTCTCTGCTCCTTCTCTTCTCATCACAACTTGGCGATTGGTAAATCGCCCTGTGGGCCCATTGCTTAGACATATGTAACAGTGACACTGTCCGAGGTAGAAGAGGTAGAAGTAAGAACCTCTCCGTCCTGCTCAATGTCCATAATAGTGGCACCAGAAGGTCCAACAGAGTTACCGTTATAAGTTGCCAGGGCATTACTAAAAGTGACGGAGCCAAAGTCGGCGAAGGAAACAAGAGAGTCGCCCTCTTCAAAGTCCTCGACGATCCACTCAGCATTAAGCTCACCAAGGTCGCCCTCAACATCTCTCGAAAAGGTGTGAGACACACTCTGGCCAGTGGAAATGTTCTCAATAGTTGCAGTGCCCGAAGCCTTAGAGCTCGCTTCCACGGTCACCTTGATCTCATCTCCCGAGGAGATGTCGATGCCACTGAAGTCGTAGGCATAGACGGGGTACCACTCATACCAAGCATCGTAGCTCACCTGGTCGCCCTCAACGGTGAAATCGACACCGGTCTGCAGGATTGCTTCGCTCCAAGTGTCGCCATCGATGCCAACCCAGGCAGAGGCGGCAGAGGAGGAGGAGGAGGAGGAGGAGGAGGAATCCCCGAAACCTCCGCCGGATCCACCGCTGTTGCCATTAGGTGACTGGGGGGTCGGGACGGTGAACGTGCCCGTAACGGCAGTGTAGCCCGTGCCAATGAGAACAGCACCGGCCCAGTTGGAGCTGTACTCCACCTCCTTGGTCTTGTTGAAGTTGATAATTTCATGAATACCTGGCTTGTAGGGAGGATTGCTGTGGCGCTGGACCGACCGGGTCTCTGCACGAGCAAGACGGCGAGCTTCGTGGCGTGCTTGACGTTTGGAAGTCAGAGGCGCAGCAAAGGCGACAGTAGCAAGAAGCATGCTGCTAACAGCGGCAGTGGAAAACTTCATGATGAGGATTGGATTCGGGAACTTGGAAGGAAGCCTTGGTTTGAAATTGAGTGAACTTGCTTGAGTGCTGATCAACTCGAACTTCAGGCCAAGAAGACAAGCTTATATGGCCAACTCCGGGTCTTCTGATCCGAGTACTTTGGCTCAAAGTCCAAAGCCGTTCATTCTCCGACCTGCTCAACATCTTGCGATTAAGTGTTGATGCAACATTAATATCGAAATATAAATGCCATAGGCTGTTCATGGTTGAAGAGGGACGCTATAATGGCCAATATGTGGCGCCGTCGGAGACCGATGGAGGCGTGAAGCTTGGTCTGTGTTTTGCAGATGCCTAATGAAGGAAAAGGCTTAGCTCCCACCAGCTGGCCATTTTAAGATCGCGGTGTTAAAGCGGTCTTAAAGCGACCTTCCCTTGAGTGAATGATAGTGACCACGCGCTAGTATGGCCATTTTGTAACTATCCGACGAGTCATGGGCTGTTCTAAAACAGATTGGTCGGCTTGAAAGGTGTCCCGAGACCAAAATAATTAGCTAGAGACCTTTTGCGAAGTGACGCCATATCATGCCAGCCTTATCGGCGTCGGGGCACCGTGATAAACCGGCCGACTAGCAGCTAGTATAGTGGATAAGGGCTTCTGCAGCTCAACAGGGTGATATCAGATTGTTGCATTTTTCATAAGGCAGGGGGCATTTCCCTAGCATTGTGAATGCAATATAGAGACGTGAAGCAAACAGCGAGTGTAGTGACGATTTTGGTCCCCCTCATTTGTCAATCGGGCCGGGCCCTAAGTCAGCCACAAAGTCCCTTGAGCGCCCTCCGCGCCCTCCGCGCCCTCCGGTTGGTACGAGCGGGGTTCAATTAAACCTGCAGAAGTTCGTCAAATAGGACTCCGGACTAAGCGTGAGTTGGTCCGAGGGCAACTTCAAGGCGGTGGTTGAAACTTCTTCCGATGGCAAAATGTGTGCAAAATTGGCTCTTGACAAAATTGATTTATCATTAAAACGAACTGGAACATATGCTTATGTCAGGATATCCTTGACACCTTTGAGGATTCAGACTATGTCACCGCAGATGAATGATCTCGTGAATCGAGGAAGGTTGAATCCCTCAAAACAATTGAGAAAGCCGAATATCAATTTCTGAACTGATTTCAGCTCTGCCATCATTGAGGGAATCCAATCCCGTATTTTTCTAGCCCTGTCGCATGCTGCTCGACTGACACCCTTGGTCCCTGGCCGCATTACATGCGAAATTCGGGCGCAATGAACGAAGGGAAAACAAGATACTTGTAAATTGCTTATTACCAGGCATAGTATAGGTCAATTTGGGTATCCTCACAAAGGTCTTCGCGCCCGTAAGGCAAAATAGTCTTAGCTTCCGTTCTAGCCTAGTGTGGGTCCATGGCATGTAGGTCACTATACGTACCGTATTTTCTTTGACGGGTGGGGATGTCCTGATGTCCTGTTCGGGTTGCTGCCGCTTTTATGAGGGCGCTCAGACTCAGGCTCACTGAGCGGCTCATCGTAGTCACGTGACAGACCAGTGACGCTCAGTGAGCACTCAGTGAGCACTCACTGATCATAATTGGCTGCTCACTGACACCCATACCCCGTTGATTACTAAGAGGCATTTATTGACCAGTCTACTGGCGGTAATTAAGGGCCATCAAATTGTTGATGGGTCAGTAATCAGTGTGGGGAACTTATGCTTCTTCGGGGGTGGGCCGCTTATCTCGACTCCAGCCAACAGAAGCCATCAATCGACCATCAATCAACTTGAGAACCACCGGTATAATGAGCGCGTGTCTACAATGTCGTCGAGTGAAAATGAAATGCATCCGGGGCGCGCAAGCCGTCGCATGTGAACGCTGCGCGCGCAAATTGCTTGAATGCATCTTTGAGCCCCACCGTCGAGGCCGAAGGCCCGGAACAAGGTGAGTCGAGGTATTAATGCAGGCGCGGATCAAGCATTCCCGACTAATCGTTCCAAGGGTATCAAAGCGAGAATCGGTGATACCGAGATACAACTTGTTAAGTGAATTGCGACCCGAGAGGACGGCAGTTCCAGAGGAAGATGTCCCTGTACTCGAACCGCCGCCCGCAATGTCACGGTCATCTACCGGCTCAGATGGGTTACAGCCTTCTGGTGTGCTCAATCATGAGGCCATGAAGGGGCGATTCTCCCTGCGAAATATTCTTGGCTCGGGAGAAAATGAAAGACCGGAGCGGCATGAAGGTGACCACAGCGGCTCGCCCGACGATCCGATCCGTTTGGGCCTGATCAATATATCTATTGCCCAGTGTCTATTTGATCAGTGAGTGGGACTTGGCATCATTGAAATTCAACGAGGTTTAACAATATGAATAGCTTCATCACCGTCTTCAATCCCTATATTTCTCAGCTTGACCCTGCCCTGCATACCTTTTCATACGTGCGCCGGAAATCGTCATTTTTGCTTAGTACAATCCTCGCAAGCTCGGCAAAGGCTTTCAACCCAACGTTCTATCCCAAACTTCACGAACATGCCGAATCTTTATTGGCCAAAATCTTTCTAAGTGGCATTAAATCTACGCAAATAGCCCAGGGGACTCTCATCCTAACGTATTGGAAGGAGCCTCGCGATACACGGGCCTGGGTCCTACTTGGTTACGTGATCAGAATGTGTACAGACATGGGATGGCATAAATTTCTTCCTTCTCAATCTCAAAATCACACAATGAGCGAAAGCGAAAGGCGAGAAACTCGAGATAAAGAAAGAACTTGGTTTCTTTTATTTGTTTACGACCGGAGGTATGTTGATCGCTTCGAGCCAGATGTGAAGGGGGTTGACACAAGAAAACAGCATGAGTCTACAGACAGGCAGGCCTTGGATGATTGAGCGTGACGAATTCATTGAGTCGATAGAGACATGGTGCAACGATCCGCTCGCGACCAGCCATGATCCTCTCCTGGGCGCATTTGTTACCTTGAGAATATTGACCTCCGAAGCAGTCAGATTATTAAATCCCCAAGGCTGGGAAGGCAAAAGAGCCAAAATGCAAGGAATTGAATTGCAGTTGGACTTTATTAATACACGCATGAGGAAGTGGGAAAAGCAATGGACTCGAAAGATCAAGGCCTTATCAACCAGTGAAGAAAACTGTCACGAATTCTTGATACGCTTTTATGGATCTCATACAATACTTCAGCTCTCTTCGTTACCACTGCAAGTCATGCTGAGTTCTGGTGCTTCTGAGGCTTCACTTGACTTGGGAACATTCTGGATGGCATACTCGAGTGCGCTATCAATGCTCAAGCTCATATCGGACTTCTCGGCACAAATCTACTTTGCTCAGGACTCGGTACATGTGATGAATGCATATAGTGGTGCATTCCTCGTGAAGGTCAGTTATCTTGCCCGTCTACTTACAAGTTTGATTTTCTTTTTCACGTGGTATAGAGACTGACCATCATGAAAATCAGTTGGCTCACGCTGTTCCTGAAAAAATTGCGAAACAGATAAGACCTGAGATAATAAAAGCAATTCGCGAAGCAACCGCGGCCTTTTCCAGCCAAGGAGCACCCAATGGGTCTACTTGTGTTCTACAGGCCCAATTCCTAGGCAAAGTTGCGGCAAGACTATCTGAAATGGATACTCCAAGACAAAATGACCCCCTTCTTACAGATATGAATATTTTCAATGGAAGACTTGACACCGTTGAAACCCCGATTCGTGACGGTGGGGTTTTAAAGAACGGCACACAAGAAGCCTCCCAACAACATGATATGGCAGCGGCAGGAGCATCGTTCCAAGAGCCAGAAACCCTTATGAGTGACGATTATTGGGCAAATGTGTTTGCAAGTGCCGGGTTCAATATTGACGATGGAATATTCCTAGCTTAGCGTACAGAATTGTAATTTAGATGCTCAACGCTTATCAAAGTTTATCCAAAACATGGCTCCAAGTATCTTAATCTCACGTAGATTGTAGATGTTGACTCCATGGAATGACATTTAGCCTCCTCGGATCATCTCGGGGTTCTAGGATTTTAGCGCGTGATTCCCCTTTGGCAACCTCCACTGATAAGAGCCCGGAACGGGCCGCAGTGGCAAATACCGGCGAATTCTGTGCTTAGAATGCCGGCGGATCAGATGCCTTCCGGGGTGGGATAAGGCTAGCGCCCACTCTTGAAACGACACGATAAATATTCCGACCGTTGGAAGGTGGCCATTGCAATTTTACCTTTGCTAGCTGCTTAAATCCATACATCACCTGCATACGGCTCGCCCAAGGAATTCCCCAGGACAACTTTTAGCTTCTCAGGATGACGGAGACAAAGCTCAAAACGGCGCATGTCAACATGATGGCTGATTCGCTGATTGCGAATCTTCCATTGGAGGGACTGCGCGTCGTGCTGCGTGGCATGCTCGCAAACCGACCTGATTGCACCACAACCTTCGAGGACCAAGCCCGCAGTTACACCCGCGACGTGACTCTACCCAGTGCCGAGTCTGTCGAGACATCCAAGGATGCAGTCGAGTACATCCAGAATGCTAGGAAGCATGTCTGCTGTATGCTTGGGTGCGGTCTTTGCTACGAGGCACTCCCTGTTCTCCAAAGCACAGTGGAGGCCATCGGTCGGTTTCTAACATTGACCGAAGGGAGCCCGACAGACGAAAGTTCACTTTCGTATCAGGTCACCCAATTGGATGGAGTCATTGTTCAGGCTGTCACAGCTGTTCAGAAATCTCTCGTCTCTTCCACAGGATCGCGGAAGCTTTCTGAAAATGAGAGCAAGTTGCTTGAAAGACTACTTGATAGCCTCACCAATTGCAAGGTCGCTAGCGAAAAACAGTCACAGCTATTTTTGCTAGATCGAGGCCTTGAAACCGTCGAGGATTTCCTCCACCCCGAAACCTTTGGCCGTTCTACCTGCATTATTACCCCATCATCCACCAAGGATCTCCCTGAGATCTCAGAGTCATTTGCGGTGAATGGCGTTAATCTACCAAGAATCTTCACTGGGCTTTGGCAACTTTCAAGCCCAGCATGGGGTTCTGCTCCCCAGTCCAAAATTATGGACCAGTTCTCCAAGTATGTTGAAAGTGGACTCACGGCCTTCGACATGGCAGATCACTATGGAGATGCCGAAGTTATTTTTGTGAATAAACCTGAGCACCCCCCCCCCCAAGGACTTCTTGAGCTAACAGATCTCATAGGGACGATACCGGTCATCTAGTGCATTTTCGAAATCGATTTTCGCCGCTACCAAATACTGCGTGTTTCATCCAATGACGGTTTCACGGGAGGCAGTGGTTGCCAACATCGATGAACGGTGTCAGAGGCTCAAGTCTGACAGCGTTGATCTCCTTCAATTTCATTGGCAACATGTAAGTCATTGGTCTTTCAAGATCGATTTTTGAAAACTAATGCTTATTCTTTACTTCGCAGTATGAGGACAGCTCATATATTCAGGCCTTGAAGTACATTCAAGAGGACACTCGCGTTAAGAATTTGGGACTGTGCAACTTTGATACAGAGCATATGCAAAAGGTCATTGACAGCGGAGTCAAGGTATACACTAACCAGATTCAGGTAAGTTTTCCAAATATCTCGAGCCCTGGGTTATCGCTAAGAATATTTAAAGTTTTCCCTTATCGATTCCCGGCCAACGGTTCGCATGGCGGAACTTTGTGAGCGACACGATGTAAAGCTGCTGACATATGGAACTTTGGTACGTATCCTAAGAATATCATTTTTGATTTGACCTAGATTCTGATTCTTGGCTATAGTGTGGAGGTCTCGTGGCGGAGAGGTGGATTGGAAAGGACGCACCTGATCTTTATGGCGAGACAGTCACACCCAGCCAACGGAAGGTAAGCTACCCTATAATGTTCCGGCGTTTGAAAAACAGTGAATTGATTTGGAAAATCTAGTATCTCGCAATGATCAACAGCTGGGGATGTTGGGCTTTGTTCCAAGAGCTGCTTAAGACTCTTCATTCTATTGCCCAAAAGCATGGTGTTTCTCTTTCGAACGTGGCCACCAGATGGGTCCTAGATTTCCCTTACGTTGGTGCGGTCATTGTTGGCACAAGAATGGGTATCAGCCAGCAATGTGACGAGAGCCTGGCATCGCTTGGCTGGAAATTGGATGCTGATGACCAAAAGCAAATCCAAGACATTCTCAACCGGAGCCGCAGGGCTGAGATGTTTGAGAGTCTAGGTGACTGTGGTGGTGAATATAGATAGATTACTTGCTTTACGAAGGCGTCATAGGGGAAATGGGTTGTTTTCAATAGAGTGGTTATGATTTTAGTTGCCTTTTGGACCGCATAGCGTAAATCCATAGGAGTGAATTAGACTAAGCAGGGCGCGAGATTTCGAGGAATAAGTTTTGAAATGTTGTCTCTTTGATCGCTGGTTACCCCAACCACCTAGATATCAAACCTTCATCTTAGTTTAACATGCTTCTGATGCTATTAATGCAACAGAGACTATATAAAGTCATTCAAGTTAAGCTGACATACAGTAGGCTTCCGGCAATTCTAGTGTTCTCGCCTATCCACTATGACTTCACAACTTGAAGGGTCTGGACAGGTTGCTTGCCTTCAAGGCTAAATTAGTCTACATAAGATATAAGGTCAAATCCGAACGTTAAATATCAGTAGTTGTGTCCGAAAGTTCCTGTCAGTTAAATACTACTCTACGAAGTCCACTTTCCCGGTGTTGCTGGTTTGCCTCTGTAGAAAGTGTTTTGAGCTTGATTTTGGCATATCTTTTTACGCAATAAGAGCGGTTCAAGAATTTGAATCTGAAAGACATTTCATTCATAGTTACACAGCATTATAAAATCAAAGTGACTATAGTTGATCGTTCAACCCTCTAAATTATAGACTTCCACCAAGGCTGGTTGTTGGCCGATTCACCTGAATACTGCATGGCAGCCTTTTCTTCCTCAAAGGCCGCTAGCTCGGTATCCAGATCCACCTCCTTCAGCGGCACAATCTTTGACTTCAGGAAGAATTTGAAGAAGATATACAACACTGTTTGAAGTTAGTTATTTATTAGAGGAACCTTGGTGTGTTCTCTGATTAATGATGTCACCTACCAGCAAAGATCGCGATGTTGAGATAGCAAGTCAAGAAACCTGACGCAGTGAAATTTCCTGTCGTGAAAACGTCGAAGCCTATTTATGTTAGGAGCTTTCGCGATATCAATTTAGAAGAGTTAAAACTAACCAGAGAAAAAGACAATCAAGGTTACCATGACCAAAGTGGCAATAGCCGTATAAGGCTGCAATGGGCTTCTGTACGGCAGTCCTGTTGGATGTAAGTATATATTGAAATATTAGAAACGGAGAGGGGAAACTCACTCTCCCTAGAGATGTTTTGGGCGGAGAGTGCACGCCAGAATCGCAAGTATGTCGCCTCGATAACGATCCATCCAATCAGTCCAGCCACAGTTGTGATGTTCACAAACCATCCAAAGACGACCGACGAAGTAGAACCGACTGACATGAATGCCAACGGCATCAGAGCGGAGCTAAGACCCACGGCATACCATGGAGTTCCGAAACGGTTGCATCGCTGGAATACTCGAGAGGCATGGCCGTCTTGGCTGAGACCGTAGAGAGTACGAGATGCCAAGAAGATACAGCTTGAACCACTGCTGATGGCAGAAGTACAGACGACTGCATTGATGATGTGCGGTACCACGGACACGCCTGCACGTGTAAATGCGATCACAAATGGAGACTCGGAAGCTGTGCCCGTGGAAAGAGACAGAGATTTATCGTTGAAAGGCCTAGATCAAATGATTAGAATTTGGCAAGCTTTGAGAGGGAAAAGGGACTCATCATACACAATCAAGCCAACAATGAAAATTCCGAGGACGTAAAATAGGAAGATTCTGATGAAGGTTTTTTTGGTGGCATTTGGGATGGTCAAGCGAGGGTTCTGTGTTTCGGACCCAGCAATGGCCACAACTTGAATATTTCCGTAGCTGAAAGCCGCAGTCAGGAGGATCTTCCAGAAGGCAAGAAATCTGCCTGTGGAACCCGACGCAATATATTCGTTGAAGGCACCCGGAGTGTTCCAATTGTGAAAGCCAAGGCGATGATGGTCGGGGCCGCCCCCGAGGTCAATGACAAGTCCTCCAATGATGCAACCGATGATGAGCATAATTTTGAGACAAGCAAATACAACCTCCGACTGTGTAAGATTGTCAAGGTTAGCACTATTGCACCATTATCGAAGCGCGGTTGGTGTTAGGTTGACTTACTTCACCGTACAGTCGGACTCCGCAGAAGTTCAGCGCGACAATGAAGAAGCCAAAGACAGCAATCCATACGGCGACGTTGACTTCAGTATTCCAGAATTGAATCAAGGTAGCGGCAGCTGTGATTTCCGTTGGTGCTGAGATGGCCATAGTATACCCTAACATTATGAGTCACCCGTAACTGCAAATGCACAAGGTTATGAGATCTTACAGAAGTTCCATCCTGTTGCAGCTCCAAGTGCTGGCTCGACAAACTTCGTTGCGTGTCTCACAAATCCACCCGTTGAGGGCATGAACGCGGTGATCTCACCCGTGGTGTAAGACACTCCTGCTGTAACAAAACCCATGACGATATAGGCCATGAAGGCCCCGGCCGGGCCTGCAGTGGCAATGGCTTGACCCGAGCTCAAGAAGAGACCAGTTCCCTATACATTCTTAGCGTCACTCCTAGGCGATTCAATGGACGGGGGGAGCACTAACGATCATGCCAGCAATGGCGATCATGTTAATGTGTCGTGACTTCAGATCACGCTTGACCTCCTCGACATTGCCTTCAGTGGCATCGATGGAGTCATCGGCCCCCATGCTGTGAGCCTTGGACTCAACGTCTTTTGGAAATTCGATTGTAGAGGCCATATTGTTAAGAGCTAGCAGTCTGAGCCGCTGTATGCAGGAGGAAACCCTAATATAAGCAAGTCAGTAACGGTTATAAAGACTCGAATGGTTTAGCACACGAGATAGCTTATCTGCCCCATGGCTAATCAGAATCCCCAAAATGCGGAGAAACCAGAGTCTAGACGGGACGTGCAAACCGGCGTTCTACCGCCCGTCGGTTAATCACCGGCAGATTTGACCGATTGGAGAATAGAACACCGACGCTTACTTCGCATGCGCGTAGAATATTATATAGCGCGACGTCTACACGAACTAACATCCATCAAGCTTTATCAAATTCCCATTGGCGCCTGATAACATCAAATCCATTTCATTATGAGTGAGGAATTTCGATTGTATGACCTCCGCGTGGAGGTCGTGTGCCCACCAGGAGAGCGAATCATGTGCGGCGCTAAAGAAGGCGACTTCTTTACTCTCGAGGGAGAGATGATGTATTTGCCCCCTGGACAAGGAATGAGTATATACAGCTTAGGTAAGGATCGACACATTGGCCTGGCGTGCAGATTGATGCTTAACAGATAACTAGGCTCTGTCCTGCCTTTACTGGCGGCCAAACAACGCATGACAGACAAAAACGATTGGATGACAACAGATGCCTTGATCGCGTGCCCTGATCCTCATTGTCCATCAAAGCTCAAGATTGTACGAACCGGCATCAGAAGCTTTAACCATTCTGAGACTACTGTCGTTCCGTTAAACAAGCCGACAGGTGGGGATCTCTAGGTTAGCTCACTCCGCGGCCCTTAAGAGAACCACCTTCGAAGTCGTCATCTCCAACCGTTTCGGAGACTCCACCTCCATTGTTTACCTTACATAAGCAACCTAGTCTAAGGCTTTACGTGACTTGGCTTAGTGAGAATAAATTAAAGAATTCCGGGGAGGCCTGAAAAACACCCCGAAAATCGTTTGAACACAATTATGACTACATATTTTGCTTCACTTCGTAGGCCATAGAGTATCTGCTGTATCTTTCAGCGTTATCTTCAATAGTATCTACGAAGCCCGCCCGTATCATTACAGGCATCACAGCTCGGCATTGTTTGCTCAGTGCTGAGTGGAAGTTGGTCTGACCAACATGGCCATGGCGGTGTTTTCGCACTTTTTGCCTCTGACGTTTAAGATAAGAAGTATCCAGAGCTCTGGGTAGAATAATGGATCCGAAACCTACGATAGGATATTCCAATGGGAACCAATAGGGACCCACTGCTGTGATTACTAGCGTTATCTAAACAGCTCAAGGGCTTATCCCGAACGCCGATGCTGGTTTACCGGTGTTATTTAGAATGCCGGCTCGGTGACTCAGCTGCGCGATAAAGCTGTCGAACTGAGGTAACTGATAAGAGCTAATTATATATGTCAGGAACAAGGCTCTATTGATTGAACGTGTAGGTTTCTCAATCACGGAATGCTGGGTTTACTTGCTATTTCGTCTTTGCTCAGCTTGGCAGCTGCCGAGCAGCAGCCATGGCTGAACAAGTGCCTCCCAACCGAAGAGAGACTCCAGTCGTTCCTCAAGCAATTGAACTTCACTGAGAAGCTATCAATGGTTCAAGGAACCCAGAATGTAAGCATCAGAAACTCCTTTCGATCAACATACATATCCGTGAACAATCAACTTACATGACGCGTGGAATTGCAACAGCTCGAGACGAACGGCTGCATTGGATATGTGCCTGGAATTGATAGACTGGGCATGCCGGCTGTTTGCATGGGTGACGGCCCAGAGGGAGTCGGTAATAACCTCAACAATGTCACGACTTTCCCCGCGCCTGTCATGAACACCGCAGCATGGAATGTGTCGCTCGCCACTCGTTTCGGCGAGGCCCTTGCTCAGGAGCACAAGGCCAAGGGACGAAATGTTGTCCTGGCGCCAACTATCAACATCGTTCGAACCCCTCTCTGGGCCCGAGCAGCAGAATCCCTGTCCGAGGACCCCTACCTGAACAGCCTTGTAGGCGTCGCGATTATCAAGGGCATTCAGTCTCAGGAGATGATCGCATGCCCCAAGCATCTGGCAGCGTACAACCAAGACACCAACCGCTTCGGAGTGGCCCCGGAATTTGATGCCATCGATGCCATTGTGGATGAACGCACGATGCAGGAAGTCTACTTGCCAGCGTTCAAGGCAGCAGTCCAGGAAGGTCAAGCCGGCTCTGTGATGTGCTCGTATAACAAGCTCAACGGTGTGCACACTTGTGAAGATCCTTGGTTGTACCAAGTTCTCAAGGGTGATTGGGGTTTTGATGGGTTCGTGGTTACAGACTGGTATTTCGCTCAGCGAACCACCGTGGCGGCAGCTTTGGCCGGTTTGGACAACAGCCAGCCCGGTGGATCATTGATGGACTTGTATGGATTCCCAGAACTCTACGGTTCACTTCTCCAGGAGGCTGTCAATAATGGATCAGTACCCACCTCCCGAGTCGAAGATATGGTTGAGCGCCTCTGGAGACCTATGTTCGCCACTGGAGTCATTGATCGAGCCGTGGAGGGCAACGAGACTTCAATTGCCCGAACCGAGAAGCATCTAAGCCTGGCAAAGGAAATTGTTGAAGAAGGTGCCGTGCTCCTCAAGAACAACGATCAGACTTTGCCGCTAAACGGAGATCAATACCGTTCCCTGGCTATATTCGGAGGCAATGCAGACGATCAAGCATTGGTCACTGAGCTGCACGGTGGCTTTGTACTTGATACCTCAATGAAGGTGAAGAAGCCTCTCACTTATATCACAGAGCGAGCAGCTCAAGAGAACGTCTTGGTCAACTACCTGAAAGCGTTCCCAGGTACCCAGACCTTCGCTCAGGTTCCTACCTCGATTTTTGGCCCTGATGGATTAAACGTCACCTACTGGACGACAATCGATTGGACAGGACCCGTGAACCAGACTACGACAGTTGGGAACATCACCGTCGGAGATTACCCCAAGAACATGGCCAGCGTTTGGCCGGACGTCTACTCCTCTCGGTACGATGGCCACTTCTACCCCAACGAGACGGGCCTGTATTATTTCTCCGTGTATGGAAATGGATTGGGTAATCTCTATATCGATGGTGACCTGGTTACGAGCTTGAATGGAAGTAACTTTAACATGGTGGCCCAAGGAGTGGTGAAGCTTACCGCAGGAAAGGCTGTGACCCTACGACTTGACTATTCAATGGGCTTCTCGGTTGACAATGGCATCTACGGAGTGACTCTAGGCATGGACATTGAGAAAGACTTCGACCACGATGGTTTGGCCAAGGTTGCCAAGCAAGCGGATTTGAGCATTGTTTTTGTGAATGATGAGGTTACAGAGGGTCTGGACAGTAACAACGCTTTGCAGTTACCCACCAACCAGGACGAGCTCATCTCAAAGGTTGCCAAGCACAGCAAGCGCACGGTAGTTGTTGTCAGCACCAACAGCGCCATTTTGATGCCTTGGTTGGACGAAGTTGACGCTGTCGTCGAGACTTTCTACCCTGGCCAAGAAATCGGACCTGCGATCGCACGCCTTCTCTTTGGTGATGTGAACTTCTCAGGAAAACTTCCTATTACATTCCCCAAGGCTCTTGAAGATACCCCAACCGTGGATATTGAACGTTACCCAGGAGTCAACCTGAAGGCTAACTATTCCGAGGGTCTCTTTGTTGGTTACCGCTGGTTCGATGAAAACTCCCTGAAGCCTTTGTTCCCCTTCGGATTCGGACTGTCGTATACTGAGTTTGAGCTGTCAAAGATGAAAGTCAAAGTTGGTAGAAAGAATGAGAAGTTCATTGACATCAAGGCCGAAGTCCACAATACAGGAGATGTTTTTGGACAGGAAGTTGTCCAGCTATACGTGCAGTTCCCCGAAGAATGCCAGGAACCACCTAGACTTCTGAAGGGATTCCAAAAGGTTGCCATCGACTCGAAACACAAGTCAAAGGTCGAATTTACCTTGAGCGTTGACGATTTGTCCATCTGGAGCACTGCTTCCAAGAAATGGGAATTCGTGCCTGGTCAATACTCGTTCTTTGTGGGAACATCTTCCAGGGACCTTCCCCTGAAGGAATCCGTCCATCTGAAATAGAATCACCATGGTTGACACTTTTGATGTCATCCAAATTCTGATTTTGGACACTAGCTGGCCGTCTGGTACGGTGTCGCCGCCTCTACGGCGATGATTTGAAAGTTTCCTTATGAGGAACAAATGTAGATTTATCAAACAAAAAGAACAAGTGATATGTGAGATATCCCAAATAGTGTTTTTGAAAGCGTGCACAATAATAGGGTAAGCCACCTGGGCAAATCCAGCTACCTAGTTTCAGTGCAATCCTGACGAGCGTTCATTAGCTTTTAGGGGCAGGGATTTCGTATCCCTGGGCATTGTGTTTTGCCAAGCTGTCGATTCTACTGCTATACAAACGTCTTTTTACCTTTCCTAAGGAGCAGATCCTTATATGGGTTGGCGTCGTTGTGACTTCCATCTTCTACTCGGTATTCATAATATTCAACATCATAAATATCCCCGCGTGCATCAATAAGGAAACTGAAAAGAGCAAGTTCTGTGTGTTTTATCATCAGATTGATCCCATCCTTGTGTCCGTAGTGAATATAATCACGGACTTTTACATCTTGATTCTGCCCATCCCCCGGCTGCTTGCACTACAGATTTCCCGGGGACGTAAAATCGGGCTTTTCCTGACGTTTTCGAGTGGAATAGGGTCAGTTTCTTCACAACAATTATGTTCTTATCAGAGTATGCCGTCTGACTATGTGTTTACTTTCCAGTACCTGCGCTGCCAGTATTGTTCGATTAATTTATATCGTCAGCACCGGGGATTCTGATGATTCGATGTGGGATTCGGCCACACTTGCAATCTACTCGTATTTATCCCCACACCACCAATGATAATATTTGAAACAGAAATTTACTCACATCTCGCTGGCAGGATTGTCAAGATGAATGTCGGAATTACAATCTCGTGTGCTGTACTTTCCCTACACTCATTCGTCGGTTGCGAGAATCAACCATATTTGGTAGTGTCAGCTCTGTCTGGAATTTGATGCATGGCGCACAGAGGCTTTCGGACTCGGATCTTCCTCTACACGAGCGAAATTCTCAGCGATCCGGATCCAACATTTGAAGTCCAAGATATAAATAACGTTGGAAATGGGTGATTTCCCGTAAATTTCCTATCTTCTATACCGAAACACTCCGTTTTTCACTCTCTACGTGTAGACCGTCACCGAAGGCCTGAGTATAAACACACCGGAACATTTGAACTCAATTAAGCTACGGAGTCGATGATGGGCGAGAAAACTTTCACTGTCGGAAAAGACTACGTTGGAAACTATAGCAACAAAAGTCGGCAGGCAGAAAATGAATATGTGTTCAGCGCGTATGCAAAGGAAAACTGATGCTATCAGAAAAAGAGATATTCCTTGATGTGATATTGAATGCTGTTTAGCTATCCGTTGCTCAGGCTTTCACCTTGGTTCCTTGGTCCAGACGGCCGTCCTCGACCCTGAGTGCGGGGTTTCTGGAAAAAATGCTCAAGATAGCAAGATACGCATCCATGACAACTTCAGCATCGCTGGGGGCATATCGCTCGCTTTGCAGCTTGAGAATGATCAAGGGATCCTTGTTAGGATCGTCACTCATTTCCAGGGTAATATCATATGGAGATCCAGCCCGTGAAAGGTGAGACTCAACGATATTCGCTCGACCGATGCTTCCAGTTTCCGCTTGACCCTGCTTATAGTCGAAGACGGCTTGGAATAGCGGTGATTGAGAGTCTGGATCAGTGGATGAAGGGTTTGACAGGCCTAAATGTTCGAGAATCGCGCCGTACGGTACAGCGCTGTGCAAGAGAGCCCCCCGCATTTCGTCCTTGACGGCAATCAATGTTTCGGCAAATATGTCGTCTGGAGAGTACCTCAAACGCACAGGGAGAAGACTGGCGAAAAAGCCCATTGTGGCTTGGTCTGTGAGAGTCGAACGATTAGTGTCGGCAACACCAATTGCAACATCCGTACTTGTTGTCAAACGAGCCAACAACACGTGGAAGGCAGCAAGATAGAAATGCATGGGTGTGGTCTTGTGCTTGCGACTCCGGTCCTTGATACGAACTGCGATCATCGGATTGACACGCGCGGAGGTCTCATGCTCCGACCAAGTTGGTGAGGCCGAGATTCGTTTACCCGGAACATCAAGCATAGGGAGCCTGACTGGAAGAGTCTCGAAAAGCGTCGACCAGTACGATAAGTCATTCTCTGCTGCCCCGGACACAAGATCATTTCGCTGGCGAACTGCGAAGTCAGCATAGCTCGGCGGTGGATCTAACTGCACACCATTGTACAGCTGCCCGGCTTCCACAAAGAGATGCTCTGTAGTCCAGCCATCGCCAACAAGACGATGGTAGGCAAATACAAGGAGATGATCGGTAGATGACCAAGAGTAATTGACCAGTTTCAGAGTCGTTCCTTCGAACAAGTTGTATTCGTAGCTTTCAAGGTCTTTGCAGCATCTTTCGGCCGCTGCTCTGTCCGCCACCTTGATTGTCTCAAACCCCACTGCCGGTGACTTCATCACACTTTGTAGCAACCGAGACTCGTCGGCCGGATCTGTAATGAAACTTGTTCGAAAGGCGTCATGGCGCTGTAGTGCTTGATTGAACGCCCAACCCAAGCGATTGAGGTCGAGTGTGCCCTGCATGAACATAGCGATCGTGGAGTTGAAGGTCGAGGGGTCTAGGCCAAGTTGTTGTTGTTTCCAACAGTACTCTTGGGCTATGGAAAGCGGAACAATGCGCTCCACGCCCTCGAACTTTTGATCGGATGTTGATGAAAAGAGCGATATGGGCGTCGGGGCGTTCATATAGTCGCTTGGAAGACTCAAGTCGTCGATGCCAGAGTTTGATGCTAGCCCCATTGCCTCCACGTCGACTGCGACTGGCGCCTCGTCTTTTAGAATCTCATTAGCAGATCCGTCATAGGCCAACGGAATTGCTGCAGGCAGTATACGAGAGATAGACTCCTCCACGAGATCTGAGACCGAGGCGCCACCTAGAATCTTAAGAAGGGGTACATCGACACTTAGATTTTTCGAGAACCAAGTACCGATGGTGACAGCACTCAGTGAATCGACGCCTTGGTCCACCAACGGAGAATTCAAGTTGAGATCATCTGAAGCCGCGACCTGCAGCGCCCCACGAATCTTGGCAGATACGCCCTCCAGAATGATGGCGCGAACCTCGTCCATGGTCTCCGCTTTGAGGAGGCGCTCTTGTACGGATCCCTTATCACTGGCAAGCTCGTGGCCTTTATTGCGGCCATCAGCAAGCTTATAATATGCCAATCGAGGATCGTCAAAGTATGGTATCTGGTCGCGGTCCGCTGGGTCGACGTAGGGCATGCCTGTGACTAGCTCTACCTGGTCGGTGCCGGGAGCCCGACCGGCAACAACAGCTTCGGCGAAAAGCGCATGAAGCTCCCATTCGTTAACTTCGTCGAACATAAACCTGACAACATCATACTCCTCTTCTCGACCAGCCCGAGCGATGAAACCGACACCATAAACTGCGCCGATGTCGATGGTGGACCCGGCCATACCCCGAGATCTTCGCTGCTGAGCAAGCGCATGTGTGAAAGCATTGGCAGCGCTGTAAGCAGCCTGTCCAGGGTTTCCAGAGACCATGACGAAGGAAGAGAACATGACGAAGAAGTCGAGAGGACTTGAAGGGTCAGAGAGCCGTTCATTGAGCAGGCGAGCACCAGTGACCTTGGGCGCCAAAACCATCTCCATAAGTGAGAGATCCATGTTATTGAACATAACATCCTGAAGAACGAGAGGACCAAATGCCACGCCGGCGATCGGTGGCATGGATGCACGAATCGTGGCCAGGCCATTATCAACTGAACCCTCATTTGAAACATCCCTATACCAAAAGTTAGCGGCGTTCCGATAGCGGGTCTGGAGTATGCTTACATAGGCAGAACCATGATACTACCCCCTGCTGCAGCCATGTCTTCAATCCATTGTGGGTCAATCTTAGGCGATCGACTTGAAAGCACAATATGGCGTGCGCCCCCCTCAATCATGAATCGAGCGATGGATCGACCAAGATCACCCGATAGACCAACGAGAAGGTAAGTCTTGTCGTCAACAAAGAGACGACCAGTCTCAATAGAGCGGACTCGGGCTGTGATTTTCGGCTCGGCTTGCCACTGGATGATTGAATCAAACCTGTAAGCGCCTTCCACCGAGAGTAGCTGGCTAGGCGTGAGAGTAGACTTCGTGTCTTCTAATTGCACCTCACCTAGCCTTTTTACAGCGGCTTGGAGCGCGACTAATGCATCGCGGCTGCAACTTTCTGAAACTGGCGCTGCAGAGTCATGGATTAGACTGGCCAAAAAGGCGACATGACAGCTCGAAGGAAGATTGGCAGATAGGCGTCGGCCTAGTTCCCTAATATGTTCTGTGGTGGCTAGATTATAGAACACGGCGACATTGGCGGGAATCTTTTTCAGTAGCTGACGTTGCGTCTCTCGCGGATGTAGTTGAATCCATTGGGTGTTATGTCCATCGACCGGGGGGTTGACACTCGCAATCACAACTTGTGCCTTGGCGGCAACACCTTGACAGACGAGAGAATCGATGAAATAATTCGGGGGGTCAAAGACGAGAACGGTCGTTCCAGGAGCTGCATCAGCAAGCAGAGTCTGAGCCACAAGATCCGCCAATAAAGCTGGCAGAACACACGCAGTATCGGCCTGCTGACTTTCTAGGCGAATGAGGTGATCGTTGGAGGCATCAATGAATGAGGCCTGGCTTTCGCTCAGGGTAACAACGGCTTCGCCTGACGCTGTGATATAGCCTTGGATCAGATTGAAAATGCCGAGCTTGCCTACCCGCACGGCCTTTGCAAGCGAGTGCGTCACTTGAACTCTGACGGTATGGTCCGAAATACTATCAGGAATATGACGCTCTTCGAGGCATCTGAAGAAGTCGACACCTCCTTCATTGACTAGAGCCAACTCGTCCTGGTAGGGGTCAAAGCTAGCTGTGACAGGTCGGCGGTTGGAGTTAAGCCGATTATTTTTGTCCACGTCAGGCTTGAGTCGCGCAACAACCAGCTGGTCTTTGCGAAGGTAGAGTTCTGGTTCTTGGGTCCAAAGAATTCCATTCTCTTGCCAATTCGAGCCGTCCTCAAGGCGCTGGACGGTCTCGATCAAGACTTCAGATGTAAGGCTCTCGGCATAGTCGACATCCAAGACCTGCAATTGAACATTGAGATACTCCAAACGTAAAGTGCGGAGCAGACCTATAGTCATTCCTTGTTGTGGGTGGTTGACCCACGCGCTTTCTGTCACCCATAGAACGTGACTTGCGCGGTCAAAAATGGCCTGGAGGGACTCAAATTGGTCATTGTCAAGCCCTGTGAAGGTCTCTTCATCAAGCTCGGAGAGAACGATAAAAGTTGATTTCGGCTCAATGCCAGCGTCGATGACATCTCGGATGCGATTGACTGTCAGCAAACTTCGGTGAGGTACGGTAGATCTCAACTTTTCCGGCAATAGGGCCGTCCTAGAGGACGCTCCTCCGATAACCACCAGTGGGGGATAGCTCTCCTTGATTGGAGCAGTCAACGGCGAGTCCAGGCTCTTTATGAGATCATTGACAGCATGAGAACTGAAAACCCCGTTCGGGAATATCGTGCTGTCAGGATCAAGTGTGCGGCTATCTATCCCAGAGAATCCGGTTCTCCTAAGCAGCTCGTCCCATTTTTCGTAGGTCACAAAAGGCTCATGAACACGACCCTCATCATGGCCAGCCCACCAATCCGCGAACAGGCCGAAAATGAATCCAATACGAGCATGTTCGCGATGCGTCACCTCGATGATAACAAGTTGGCCACCTGGTTTGAGTAGCTTTCTGACATTCGCTAGCGTCTCCTCAAGCTTGGGTGTAGCATGGAGTACATTGGAGGCGATGATCAAGTCGTAAGAGTTGGGTTTGTATTCCTGTTCAACAGGAGCGCGTCGAATATCAAGTGGACGGAACTCCATTTTGTCCGCATGTTCCGCAAATTCTTTGGCCGCTTGCTCGAAGAATGCGTTCGAGATATCCGTGAATGTATAGTTATTGAAAGAGACTTGCTCAGAGTTTAGGAAATGTCTTGAAGCTCCTCCGGTTCCAGCACCAATTTCGAGCACATCCATATTCTGGTAGCGGTGGTTGATTTGTGCGCAAAGCTTCTGAAAGTAATGATAGGAGTGGCCATAGCTAATGGTGCTCCCGTAGAACTCAGTCAATAGACCATCATGGTCCATAAGGTCGAAGGGGTTCCTGTTGTCTCGAATCACATCGATCATGTTCTCGCCGACTCTTTGAATAAGCCGGATGAAAGGATGGTAGAACCAATCTCGAATAATTCTCTCGATATCCTCAGGAGTGTCTGCCTCCCATGCGATGTCGTACCAGATGTTGTGCCCAGATTTCGTCTCGGCCATGATATATTCGCACCATTGGATTTGCTTTGTCTGGTGAAAAGCTGCTCTCTCGCGATCTTCCGTGGTCAAGCTATTAAGGAACAACTTGATGTACCAGTAAGTGATGCGCTCGATCATTTCAGTAGCGGCTTTATCTTTCTCGCTTGCGTGGTATCTACTATCATCTAGGACGGCGTCGGGGCTCAATTGGCTCCAGGTCCATTTTGCGAACATTTGGTGGTCATCAGCTGCAGATGGTGGCGAGAACGGCTTGAAACTAAGCCCTTCGATCTGAAGTATAGTTGCTCGAGTAGCAGGATCAAACACTTCGATATCGCCGGCAACACCGTTACCAGCTCCCGTAGTACTAGTAGAGACGAAGCTCACATCTCTACTCAAGGAATGGATTTGGCCAGTGGCCCAGGGGTTGAGCACAATTCTGTCAATGCCGGTGGGAACGAGGAGGTTGCGCAGACGTTTATCGCCAGGGGAAGTATAAGCACCAATGAACGTCTGAAAAGCAACATCCAGACTAGCCGGATGCATCACTAGCTGTCGATGATTATCCTCGAGGCGGTGGAAGTCGATTGTGCCGCTGAAAAGCATTAGCATCGGACTTAAATGTAACTTATATTATGTCAAGATAAACTAACCAAGCTTTGCTGTCACCACGTCTGAGGCTACTGACACCCCGGAATTGTTTGGTGTAGCCGTATCCAATCTCATGCAACATGTTGTAAAACCGATCGACGCTGACCTTGTTCATGTGAGGCGGCTCGGTTTGAGCTACTGGTAATGTTTCCAAGCTTCCTTGGCCGAAAACAACGATGATTATACCTGTAGCTGAGCTTGATAGGCCAGTTTCTTTGGCGAGACAAGAATTGATGACGAACGTGTAAGAGATAGACGTGTCGGTGACTTCACTAGTATTAACCATCAAACTCAAATTGAGCTCAATCAAACTGTTTTCGTCTTCGAACGTGACTGCCTTGTCGATGACCAGGTCAAGTACCTCAAGTAGCTGAACCTCGCGGTCACCCGCTTCATGAAGAGCGGCTTCCATAGCCATAACAATGTAACCGGCGCCTGGAAACACAGTCTGACCCTGCAGGGAGTGGCCATCTAACCATTCAATATCGCGCTGGCGTATGTGATTCTGCCACAGAATCATTGAAGGAGTACTATGAGCCAGTACCTTTCCAAGTAGGAGATGGGGTTTCTGTGCCCGAAGGAATGCCTTCAGTTTGCGGGACTCCTTCTTGTGTCTTCGAGAGTGATCCCAGGGGTAGCATGGGAGGTCTTTGGATAGACTCTTGGTTCCTTTGTCGATTGATAGCTCGTTGTACAGACGGTCTAGATCAAGAACAGGTGTGCCAAAACGAGACCAGAGATATCCAAGCCCCACTGAAAAGGCCTCGAGGTCATTCTTTTTACGTTGCATGAATCCTGTGTATGGCAAGCTAAACCCACTGCAATTTTCAATCGTCTTAAGTGTGGGATCCTTGAGAGCTGGATGGGCACCAACCTCCAGACAGACGTCTATTGGATTGTGGATGATTGCTTCCTCGACGGCGTCCTGAAACAGTACAGGTGAGAGAAGATTATCCTTCCAGTATTCAGCCCGTAGGTCGTCTGGTTTCATGACTCGTCCTTCGAACACAGAGGAAATCCAGGTGACAGATGGTTCTATGTCCAATTCCGTTGCATCACAACCACAGGCCTTCAATGCTGCAATATAGGGCTCGGCACATGGAACCATATGATGTGAATGGTAAGCTTTGTCGACCTTGAGAAGACGATTAAACCGCGATTCCTCGTTGAGGATCTCTTGAGCCTCGAGAATCGCATCTTTATCGCCTGATAATGTGACGCTGTCCGGGCCGTTACTGGCAGCCACCTTGAGCCTTCCCTCAAAGATCTCAAGAGCACATAGCTCCTGCGCGTCATCAAATGTGGTTCCAGCTGCCATCATTGCACCCTCCACGCCGGTCAGGGATTTCGCGAGCTGTGAGGTAAGGCCACGAAGGTAAGCAATCCGGACCGCTTGACACGATGAGATAAATCCTGCTGCATATGCACAAGCTATTTCACCTGAACTATGCCCAACCACAACATTGAACTTGATACCCGCAGCGAAGAGAAGCTTCGTGAGCAGAATCTGGATTGCACAACACATAGGTTGCGAGAACGTCGCATCATGCACCATAGAGTCGTCGCCTTCCAATTGTAGCTGATCAATGAGTTTCCATGTTGGCCTGAAAGCTGGTGGCAAAGTCTGTAGGGAATGATCGAGCTCTAAGACGATCTCGCGGGCTTTCGCAAAGGTTGATAAGAGGGCCTTGCCCATAGCCGGCCATTGCGCACCCTGCCCAGTAAATATGCCAAGTACTTGTGGCATGGTCCGGGCTTCTGACTTGATTGCAATGCTCTCCTTCCCTTGAATCAACGCTGCGTCATGGATAAGGGCTTCGCGCACAGCTGCGACAGAGCCACTTGGAGTAGTATAGCGAACTGAATGATCGGATCTGTTTCTCAACAATGTCCAGACTAGATCGTGCATCGGTGTATCCGGTTGTGTTTTGAGGTAATCAGCTAAGTCTTCGACGGCGGCTTTGAGAGAGGACTCTGAATTCGCAGATAGCGCGATCGGGGCCAGGCATGGCGTGGGCCTAGTGATGGTTGTATCTCGTAATGTCGGTGAAGATTCAACGATAATGTGGGCATTTGTGCCGCCGAATCCGAACGAATTGACGCTGACACGTCGTGGCTGGTCGTACTGCAATTTTGGCCACGACTGGTTCTCTGTCACAACATGAAGATCTCCATAAAAGGGGGCGACTCCGTCGCTGAGCTTTTCGAAAAGCATATTGGGCGGTATGACGCCATTCTGAATCGCCAACGAAGCTTTCATCAAGCCGGCTATACCAGCGGTGCCTTCAGTGTGGCCGATGATTGTCTTGATACTACCAACATACAAAGGCTCCTCGTCGGTGCCGCGTTCTCTTTCGCCAAAGAAAGCTGAGGATATTGCCTGAGCTTCCTGTGGATCTCCAGCTGCAGTCCCTGTACCGTGAGCTTCGAAGTACTGTGGTCGGTCCTCGGGTTTGGTTAAGTCAAGTCCCGCACGCGAGTAGACGTCGCGAATAAGAGCTTCTTGTGCCGTATGACTGGGCATGGTAATACCGGGAGTCCTGCCATCTTGGTTGATACCACTTTCTCGGATGATACACTCGATGCTATCACCGTCTTCGAGTGCTTGACTGAGTGTTTTCAGAACGACAGCAGCGACGCCTTCGCCTTTTACATACCCGTCTGCGCCTGCGTCCCACATCCGACACCGGCCTGTTGGCGAGAGCATATTGAGTTTACTTGTAACAATGAGAGAAAACGGGCCCAGTACCAAGTTTGCTCCTGCTGCAATTGCGACCTTACTTGAGCCGGTTCGAAGTTGCTGGATTGCGTGGTGCACGGCAACTAACGATGAGCTGCAAGCCGTGTCGATTGTCATACTTGGCCCATGCCAATCAAAGAAATATGACACCCTGTTTGACAGGATAGATGCCGCTGTTCCGGTAGCAGCGTACATATTCATTGCATCAAGATCGTAGTTTTGATTGTCGAGGAAGTCGCGATGCATCATACCCACGTAAACAGCAGTCAATGAGCCACGGAGGTCTTCCATCTTGAGGCCGGCCGTGGTAATACCATCGTAAACAGTTTCGAGCATCAGACGGTGTTGAGGATCGATTGTGCTGACTTCATTGGCGGGCAAGTTGAAAAACGATGCATCAAATTCATAGGGGTCCTGGTCCAAAAGGTACGCGTATCTCGCATTTGTGCGGCCATGGTGGGTGCCGTCGGGGTGATAAAATGTATCGACATCGAATCTCTCTTTTGGTATTTTGCTAAGCAAATCCCTTGGTTGTTTCAACAGCTCCCATAGCTTCGAAGGAGTGGAGGCAGATCCGGGAAATCGACAGCCACTCCCGATAACTGCAATGGGTTCATTCGCTTGTGCGTTGACGGGGACCATAGCGTTGCAATAGCTAGGGGTACTCATATAGAAACTGATGCTACTTCAACTTGATTAGAGACCCAGTCCTGGGTTAGATTATTGGGATAGACTGACTCGAAAGACTGCACGTGGTTATTGTGCTCGAAAGAGATAGGCAGGTTGCAACAGTAACGGACTGAGTAAGGAACTGAGCGTATAATAAGGCAATATTTTTCGTGAAGAACAAATCACTAGCTTTTGAGACCAGGATATGCTCGACAGGTCGATCTGATGCGGGAAAACGTGGTTAAAGTCCCGACTCCCAGCGCCGTTGATCTTGGCAACGAAAGAGTCTGAGGCTCCCAGCTGAAGGCTGTTGCCTTTGCTGTAACGTTATCGTACCGAATTGACCGGCAGGATTCGTAAGATTTAGCATCTCCACGCGACTTCGGGGATTCGCAAGTATATCGGGTTCATCATGCTAAATGGTAAAGACCGAGTTCGGCAGGCGGTGAGTCTGGCTGCATACCGCCTACGAAACGATAGCTTCGTGTTTTGATATTTGGCGGGATATTGGCAATAGAACCGGCAGAATTACAGTGTGGGGTGCGTGGGTATTACGGGGTACGAGAAAAAACTGCACATGTATCATACCCCTGTAGCTAGTACCGGCAGAATGGTAGTCGGTGGTTGGAATGTAATGTGCGGCGCCGATGCTAAGGTTGGTTGAGGCTGATTGTGTTGGTTCCCGGCGAAACGGCAATTCGGAGAACTGGATACCATAACTATGCTAGCGTGGCAAAACTAGGCCTGCATTCACCGAAACGACCGACACTTCGGGTTTATCTATTCGCACTCGGCCCCCTGACACTAATGTAAACTCGAAATAGCAACATTTGCGGGGCCATGAGAACGCCGTTGAGGCCTCGATGTAAAGTTAGAGTCTCGCCACGAGGTGTCGTTTAGACGGTAATGTGACGTTAGCCATCCTTTCGCAGATTTAACTTATGGTTTCATTTAGCGACTCAGCTGAGTTCGGCCCCAGCTACCTGCATGATAAGTTAGTGTATTGTCCACGTGTCGCTGGTAGTTCGGAGCTGCCTTGTTGATCACCGAAGTGTAAATCACAGATTTTCACAAATCTAGCTCAAGGCGTAAACAACCATTCCCCATCGATCATGTCACCAATTTTTCATATCGCGTTGCAGCTGCATCCTTTCAAGTCCTTATCAATTAATATTACATTTCTCCGAGTCCCCATTGGAGAAGCAGGCTTACGCCAAGTCGAAGAGCATTGATTGAACTTATATTTACAAACCTCCGCGCTTGCTATAAGTTACAGGCCTTCTAAAACCACGTTTTCCACATTGCAGCCTTATCCCAACATGTTGCCAGTGGCTACGGCAATCTTCTCAGCCGCCCTTGCGGCCTTGCTTTGGTGGCTTCTAACTCCTTTCAGGACAGGTCTGCGATCCATTCCTGGTCCGTGGTTCCGCCAATATACAGGTTAGTACCTCATACATACTCATATCCGTGGTCAACTCTCTAATGCGACCCAGAGCTTTTCCAGGTCTACGATGCCTACAAGGGACGAACTGGTCAGGCTACTCAAAGCCTACACAGAAAATATGGTCCGGTTGTGCAAATAGGGCATCGGACTGTCAGCTTCTCCGACCCCGCCATGATTGATGTCGTATATAGCTACCGAAATCCACTTCCAAAGGTAGGTTACGCTTGCAATTCCCGAGCGCCGCCCTAGATAAATGTCTGCTGATCATGTTCGTCTTTTAGGGAAAGGATTGGGCCGCGATGAACCACGAATTGAACGGAAAGACCATTCCCAGCATCATCAACTCTCTGGATGCGAAAACTCATACTGCTATCAAACGTCCAATTGCAGGAATTTTCTCCATGTCGAATGTAACAAAGTCAGAGGTCTTCATCAATTCATCAATTAAGGATCTTGTCAGGCAATTCGATCAACAGTTCAACGGCGAAAATTGTGGAAAATCTTTCTCGATATCGGGTTGGATGCACTCGTGTAGGTTTCTTCCTGTCCGCGTAAGCTTCGTGAACTAACATGCCGTGAAGTCGCATATGACTGTGTCATGAAGCTTACACTGTCTTCCGATCTTGGTTTGATGAGTGGAGATGCCGACCATGCAGCCATGTTCAAAGGCGTTGATACCGCTCAGACATTCCTCGCTATGGTGAGGTATTCTTTTGACTCGTGAATGGTGCCATATCTAACGGCTACAGGCTCTCGTCATGCCCCAGCTTCGTACAATCTTACGAAATACGCCGCTGTTCAAGATATTCCTCGCTCGCCAGGGCTCGTTCGCGCGTGTTGCACGGGAAACAATCCAGACGCGTACCGACAATGGCGGCTATACTACGGAGGAGACTGCAGATCTGATGTCTGCTTTTGTTGAGGCACAGAAAAAACACCCAGACGTGGTATCGGATCTCGTCCTCAACGGCTACGTGACCTTACCCATCTACGCCGGATCCAACTCGGTGGCCGTCGGTCTGACATCTATTCTCTACTTGCTTGGCAAACATCCTAGGGTACAGGAGAAGCTGCACAAGTCGCTTGTCGAGTCAGGACTGCCGATGCCGCCTCCGTGGTCTCAGATTTCTAAGCTCACATATCTCGAGGCGGTCATCCGGGAATGTTTTAGGTATCACCCGGCCACTGCATTGCTATCTCGGCGAATTGTACCTCCGGGCCCTGGTCTGACACTTCCTGATGGGCGTGTTCTACCTCCTGGCACGACAGTCGCTGTCAATGGATGTGTCACTCATTTCCACAAGGAAACCTATGGAGATGATGTTCACTCCTTTAGACCAGAGCGTTGGCTAAGGGACGATAATGAAAGCGAAGCTGCTTACAACTATCGTCTGCAAAAAATGCATAAGGCAGACTTGACGTTTGGCCATGGCGAATGGGTATGTATTGGTAATAATATTGCCAAATGTGAGATACACAAAGCTGTCGCCACGCTCTATTCAATTTTCGAGGCAAGTTTGATCCCCAAGCCCCGATTTCGTACTATCGATTTGCTAACATTGCGAAGATTGAGCTTGCTGATCCGGCAAAAGAGTGGGAGGTGCGTGAAACAATCCTACGAAAACAAGTTGGCGTTGACGCAAAATTGTCGTTCAGGCCAGGGAGGAGCTTGGCTGACCTTGCGCCCTGAACTTGCTGCCTATAAAATGAGTAGTCAATTATTCTATGAGCATTAATCGCAGATCGCGATCGCATGTGTGCTCCTTGTCTCTCTAGCCAGATAGATTGTGAATCGAGGTATAAGTTTGAACATTGTCACCCCCCTGAGGGGCGATAAGCCGTGCGAGGTGGCGCGTGGCCCATGTGTATGCATTTATGGAATTTACAGTTCATTTATTTGAAAAATAAACGATGCTAAGTACTATGTAGTTGAATAGATAAGTTATTAGCTAATACGTCGCGATTCCATTGGCAGAAGCGATCAATTCGCTATAGTCGGCACCAACAACCGCTTTAAGTTATGCAACACTGCTTCAGCTCGTGCCCAGGTGGTAACACTCATACATTTTGTATATGAATACATAATGGTGGCTGAGGAGTAGCAAATGTTCGAGTCAAGACATTTATAAAAGAATATGTAGGTAGGAGCATGAATCCCGTTGTCATAACTCGAACTTAGGTTGTGCGAGCGCTGGGATCCGGATCACCACCTCGGAGCTATTGTAAAGATTCAAAGGATAACTAAGCTCAGAAGACACTTGAGCAAGGACTTGTAAGTGCTGCACTACGGGCATTCAGATTGCGTTCCAGGAGCATTCAAGACCCATACTTCCCGAACCGAACCACGCATTTCTCGCCCGAAAGCTTGCCCGATCGGACGAGGTCCAAACCAGCGTGGATTCCATCTAGCCCGCCTTCTAAAACACGTACGGGATGGTGCTGCAATTTTCCTTCGTCGACCAATTTCTGTGCGATATTCCATAGTCTTTCGCCGTAAGCCCGGATCTCCTCGCTGGGAGGTCGTCCATAAGGGGCGGGCCACGTTGAACCGTCGCCAAAAATCGAAGGACCAAGCACCCAATCTGTCTTGACCATCGCCCGGGTGGCGGCATGCTCTGCGAATGGGTCGAGGGATACATATCGACCGCCGGCACGGCCGATGGCGGCAAAACAGAACTTCGTTGACTCAACCGTCGTAATGCAGTCCAGAGCGTAGCGAAGATTGTTCTTGGTATAAGATCTCTGAAATTACAATCAAGTCAGCATCAATGACGACGGTAATTAAGAAGTGGCTAGAGACCACGTTGCTCGTGCCTCTCATCTCTTTTTTCGGATGCGGCGTAACTCACGATCTTGCTTGCGCAATCTGGGTCATGGTAGTCGAAAGATTCCTCGGCACCTAATTCCTTCACTCGTGCAGCGTTTTTTGGAGAGCAGGTAACAACTGGAGTCAGATTGGCCCTATAGTTATCGAAGTTGTTGTTAGCATTATGGTAACATTTGCGTGGTTAATTCGGGCGGCGCTTGGGCTCACAATCGGAGAAGCTGAATAGCAATGGTTGCAGTTGCTGTGCTACCGCCATAGACCAACACATAGGCTGACTTGTCCACCGGGGCATCTGGCAGAGGAAGTTGTAGAAGCTTGATACCGAGACCAGCGGTGCTGATTCCTGCGCCCAGCGTTGCACCGCCCTCAGTGCTCAACGATGCAGGTAACTTCAACCAGACCTTACCCGCGGAGATGTTGTATTCCCCAAATGAGCCTCGAAGAGGCGTTTTTGCGTTCATGGCATTCTGGGCTCCGCAGACTCTGTCGCCAATTTGGACGGACTCGACCTGGGGCCCAAGAGCAACAACAGTACCAGCGTAATCGGTTCCAAGAATGCCCCCAACCGTCACGAAGTCGCCACGCATCTTCGTGTCGCTGGGGTTCACTGCCACTGCATCGGTGCGAATGAGGAATTCTCCGGTTTGCAGCTGAGGGAGCTCGATGTTATCCTGAATATGCACTTTCTCGCCAGTGCCTATTATTATCGCACGCTGAGACGGCGGATATTTGATAGAATCCATGTTCGTTCTCGTAAGTATTACAGAAAAGGGGAGGTGATGTGCCGTATAATGGTTCTTTCCTAGAGACAAAAACAAGTACCTTTAAAACAATTGAGACCCTAAATCTGCTCTTGTGATATCATAAAGAAATGTACGTTATCTATCAGTCTATTGTCGCATTTCATATCCGCTTGATCCAGTACATTTAACGTTAACTTTACAGAGAGCCGGCTTTTGGGGCGATTCATGGCTTAAGTTACTTACAGTAAACAGCCTTGCCACCGACGTTATCTGTATTATACAAATCCTTGGTGTTCCTCTTCGTGCGGTTGTATCGATAGGCCAATACATGATGTTAGTAGTGTTCAAGTTGTTGTAGACCGGGGTAGCAAACCCCGACTTTTGGCCGTCCTTGGGTTTTCAGTATTTACGGTTTTCGGTATCTACCCGTGTTTCAGTATGACGCCTGCTCAGCTTAGTACAAGTCGAGCCAGATTCATCATCTTTCAATAACTTATTTCGAAGTTACTACTACTATGCTGTAACCTTAACTTTCCAAGGTTACAGAAAACCAGCTTTTGAGGCGGTTTACGCCTTAGTTTACCTAGAGTAAACAGCCTTTCCACCGAAGTTACCCGTGTTATACAAACATTTGAACTTACTACCCCTTTTTGTGCACTTTCATCAATACATCAATAGATGCTGCTAGCTTTCCAAGGTTGTCATGAACAGTAAACGCCGACTTCTTACTACTCCTTTTTGTGCGGTTTTATTCATGCATCAACATATGCTGCTAGCGTTATCATGCACCGGAGTAGCAAACGCCGACTTTTGGCTGACCCGGGTTTTCGGTGTTTTCGGTATTTGCCGGCGTTTCTGAACGACGCCTGCTCAGCTTAGTACAAGTCAAGCCTGATATGGCATCTCACGGTAACTGATCTTGAAGCCAAGAAGTCTTGCGGCTGACTGTATGTCGCTTACGCCATGTGGCAAATTCACAGCAATGCTTGCAGCATTTCAGCTGATAGAGATATGTGTAACTGAGCTTTTTCACAAACTGGTTCTTGGTCCTGCATGAAGATCATCGCGTTTATAGAAAGATGATACACTAGAAACCGCGGGAGGCGATCATAAAAAAAATTGAACATAGAGCAACAAGACAATCAACGTCGGTGCTCCCCTAAAACGGACCTTGTGACGCGTGCTAACTTAACGAAGTCGACTCAGCATGTCCAACGGAATCGCGCCTTCGAAGGCCCTTCTCTGTTTCCATGGCACAGGTTCGAAGGCCCATATTTTCAATGTACAGATGGCAAGGATCTGTTTCCTTTTGAAGGATGAGTTCCAGTTCATCTTCGTCGACGGCCCTTACGAGTGTTCTACTGCTGGACCAGGCGTTCTGCCAATGTTCAGTGGAAATGAGCCCTACTATTCCTGGTTTGGGCGTGAAAGCAAATCCATTGACGACAGCCTCCAGAAAATTAATCAGTCTGTCCGCGAGGCGGTCACACAATGGGAAGCGGAGAAGAGCAATGTGGACGCAGAAATAATCGGGGCAATCGGATTCTCTGAGGGTGCACTTGCCGTCGCTTTTCTGCTCTGGCAGCAACAGCAAGGCGTGTTGCCCTGGCTACCTGAATTGCGCTTTGCTGTTATGTCCTGCTGCTTTTTCCCCAATGAGGCCTCTTTGTGGTTGAACAACAATGCTCGGACGTATGGATTGAACAAGGCAGAGATACAAGTACCCACGCTTCATATCCATGGCAACAAAGATTTCTCGTTGGCTCGGGCGCGGAGGTTAGTAAAGAACCATTATCAAGCAGGAGCTTCTGTGATTTTCGAATGCGAGGCCGGTCACCATCTTCCAAAGAGGAAGGACGAAGTCGAGATGATTGTCAGGCATATCTCAGAAATGTCAAAATGTTGATATTATTCTCACTACAGAAGTTATAGCAAAATAGAAAACAGAGTGAAAATAAGAAAATCAATTTTTAATATTGAGAGCTATAAACTTATCAAAAATAGAGAAAACAAACAAAAGGGATATGTATTCAATCATTCGCGTTGTTATATAATGCGCTACACTTCTCAATCACAGCCTCTCTTTCGAGTCAACTTGATCGTTTAGACTCGTCATAAAATATTATCAAACAGAGAACTATGAATCTTGTGTTAGCCATCTATTCGTTGACACGGCTACAGTCAACCTGTTTGTTTTTCACGTCAATACCTCATGTATTTTTCGATCAAGGATCATGAGGATACCCACGTTTCAATGCGTCAGGGGCGTTCGGAGTTTATGCAGACTTTACTAGTTAGCGCGGCTGGATTTGCAGGGAGGACCGAGCCGTGATCCGCAACACTAGTGCATCTCCGATAATAGGCCCTTGGGGGCGGAGTTCGAATTTGTTCGAATTCGAACTCCGTTTGAACGCCTAACTTACTGCAAGCTCCTTAATAACGCGCTTCTAATCGACTTGCTCTATTCTGTACTGGCGACGTTTTCCTCTGGTCTTTGTCTAATCTTCGTCTGCTCTTCGTTGACTTCTGAACGGCACCGACTGACATCTCACATACTTCCCTAGAACTCGCTATTAACCAGTGCTGAGTTGAGCCTTAAATCACGGGCGAATCTCATACAATTCGAATCATCGTCCAAGCACCTCGGGACGACAACTCCATTTGTGAATCAAGCGCTGCACACAGTTAAATTACCTTCGTTGCTCCGTGCCATGCCACCAACACCTACGCACGAGGTCTCCCAGTCTTCACAGGAAAAGACCATGTCCTCGAGCCGAAGACCTTCGATGGGTGACCACAGTGTCGTCCCCCGCAGGACCGACGCGGCACGTAATCCTCTCACACTTGACTCTACCAAAGCAGATGACGAACCTGGATTCGACACCGAACACATGCAGCCCACACCACAAACATCCAGCAAAACGATCGCGCCACGAGCCAGTACAGAGAGTAGCCACATTGAGTCTGTTGCAAAGGCGTCGCCGAAAACAGTGCTCGCAAATCAAGAGACAGATGATAAAGAGGTCCCATTTGCGCTCAATGTGCCTGAGAAGTACGGCGAGCAAGAGTCGGAAATGGAAGCTATTCACACAACACCACAAGCGGCTTCATTGCTTCGAGTTGCGTTCGACGATATTCTATTGACGCCAGCAGTATTACGACACAGCTATTTGGGAAGTGGGACTGAGGACCATCCATACATCTGCGAGTTTATACCTAACGATCCGCGGAATCCTTTGGAATGGTCGACCTTTCGAAAATGGGTGGTGGCTATCGGTGCCTCGATTGCGACTTTCGTCGTCACTTTCTGCTCATCGGCATATTCAAGTGTAACGGAGGAAATCATGGGAGACTTCGATCAAAGCACGATAGTCGTCACGCTGGGCCTCTCCCTGTTTGTTCTGGGATACGCAGTGGGTCCAGTCCTTTTTGCTCCCATGTCAGAATTGTACGGCCGAAGGTTGTTAAACATTGTCTTATTCGCGGCTTTGGCGGCTTTTAATGCTGGGACAGCTGGTGCGAACAGCATCACCTCCCTTCTCGTCTGCCGTGCTCTAGGCGGAATTGCAGGCTCAGGGCCTATGACCAACGCTAGTGGCATCCTAGCCGATATGTTTTCTGCCGAGCAGCGTGGCCTCGCTATGGCTGTTTTTTCCGGCGCAGTCTTTGTCGGACCTACTCTGGGGCCCGTCGTTGGGAGCTTCGTTGGTGAAAGTGTCGGATGGCGCTGGGTAATGGGCATGATGACGATTGCCTCTGGCGTCGTCTGGATATGGAGTATTGTCGCTATTCCGGAAACATATTCCCCGGTCCTTCTGGAACGACGAGCCAAGGCCCTCGAGAAGAAGACGGGCAAGGTCTTCCGCACACGTTTGCAGATAGGAGGCCAGCGGCCGAGTCCCACGCAGGCGTTCCGTATCGCGCTTTCTCGTCCCTGGGTTATGATTTTCCGAGAGCCGATCGTCACTCTCCTCTCCATTTACGTCGCTATCGTCTATGGCACGCTTTACCTCCTCTTCGGGGCTATGCCAATCGTGTACTCGATCAATCGCGGTTGGAGTATCGGTATTGGTAGTCTCTCGTTCCTTGGTGTAGCCATTGGTATGGTAGTAGCCGTCATGTATACTGTATGGGACAACAGCTATCGATATATCAAGCTCAGCCGCGCCGCTGTCGAGCGTGGGGAAATTGGTGCGGCTCCCGAGGATCGCCTACCACCAGCTATTATTGGGAGCATTTGTCTCCCAGTAGGTCTCTTCTGGTTTGCATGGACAAACGGCGCCAGTATTCACTGGATCGTCAGTATTCTCGCCACTGTCCCCTTCGGATTCGGAATGACGCTGGTTTTCCTAGCGGTGGCTAATTATCTGATCGACTCTTATGTGATATACGCCGCGAGCGTCATGGCTGCCAATAGCATTGTCCGCAGTCTATTCGGCGCGGCCTTTCCCCTATTTACGCCGTATATGTACCAGAATCTGGGCATTCATTGGGCATCATCGGTGCCAGCATTTTTGGCGCTGGCTTGCATGCCTCTGCCGCTGTTGTTCTATAGGTATGGTGCGGGGATTCGAGCAAAGTGCGAGTATGCGCGAGAGGCCTCTGAGACTCTTGCCAAAATGATGGGGAAGTCGGGCAATTAATGGCCAGCCTATGTAATGCATGCTACACAGTACGGAGTATATAATACATACAGAGTAGTTAGAGGAAGCCGTGCCTATATGCAACAAACCAATAACAACTTGAAGAAAGGCTAGGTTGCAGTCACCTCAATTTTCGGTCTGTGGTTCTGGCCTGATGTCCACGGGCCATTCCTATTCCTATTCCTATTCCTATTCCTATTCCTATTCCTATTCCTATTCCTATTCCTATTCCTATTCCTATTGATCACTGATTCTACAGCAAGCCAGAGTAGCAAGAAGATAAGTTAAATTACATGTAGTCCAATTATGAAAGCCGAGTGAAGTTTTTAGCCCAGTTTCAGGTTCAAGGGAAGTTCCACCGAAGATGCTTCTGCGACACGGAGACAAATGTCCCAGGATCGTCTGTATCTGTGTGTGACTTGAAAAGCCCCCCTCCTAACCCTCCACTAGCTTTAGATACTGAGTGCAAGCTATGCGAAGCGTAGACTCCGCTG
Source organism: Penicillium sp. 91 TS-2023 (assembly GCA_030710325.1). NCBI lineage: Eukaryota > Fungi > Ascomycota > Eurotiomycetes > Eurotiales > Aspergillaceae > Penicillium > Penicillium sp. 91 TS-2023. The sequence continues at coordinate 3,555,318 of JARWGP010000021.1, read as the reverse complement.
CGGATGCAATCGCTAACGCCCACGCCATCGTAGCTACTTCCTGCAAGTACAAGCCTGCCCTTATACTTGTCCTGCGAAGCCTGGCGGAGGTTCCGCATACGGCTAAGATGATGCGTCCCATACTGCGGTATGCAATTTCTGCGCATTGTTGCGCATGTCGCCATGGGCTCTGCAGTGATTCCCAGGTGGCGGGACAGCAGACTTCTAGCTTTCGAAATGCCATCCAACGCTGATGGTAGATCCTTTTCAGGCCACTTGTCCCAGTAATGTCCCCCAAGCATGACAGTAAGCTTGGTGCCCTGCACTGTATCTTGACCCTGCAAAGCGTCAGAGTCAAAGATAACGCCCAGGCCGCATTCCGGATTTTGGCCGGCCGGTGTTTCTTTGGGAATAAGGTACCCAAATCCTTTGACTGGTAGCAGGTCTAATTCGGCGAACCATAAGTTGACCACCATAACATTAACAGTTCTATTAAGCTGCAATATCCTCTTGATTTCGCGACTTGCTTCGTCCATGTCGATGTCGATGTGGTCGGAGCACAGGAGTTCTCCTAAATTTGTGCTTGGAATGGTTGAAATCACATGAGTAAAATGGCGCTCTGTCTCTCCGTTCGCACCAGTTTTCACTAAGAGACCACCACAGGCATGGGTTTCATCCACGTGTATCGAAGACACCGAACAACCTGTTTCGATGCTGACCCGCGGGTCTCTCCGTAGCACTTCCTCCATCTTGTCTGGTAATTGCTGAATACCTTTCTTGAAGCTGTAAATGCTAGAGCGCTTCGCTTCCTGTAAAGCTGCTGTTCTCTCCTCCATACGATGCCCTTTAATTCTCTTATCTCGCCGAGCCTCCCAGTCGCGCATTATTTGCTGCATCGTCAAAACGTCATGCAACGGTAGCACGACCTCATCATACCAAGCTCTTCTCATGTTGTACAACATTCCTCGCACTATACCACCGTGCTGTTTCATGTAATAGTCAAGCTGAGGAAAAATTGCATTGAAACCTAGCGTCTGAACATTGCCTGCGTAGATGCCATGAAGAACCGCCGAAACCAAATTGACGAGATCCGGGTGCAACCGATCAGAGATAACATCTGCCACTGAAGCATCGTTTCCGTTAACAACCGATTTATAGGGTTTGAGGAAGTCGTTCAGAATTCCGGGAATGATGCCTTTGGCCAAAGGCTCAAAGAGCAAGAATTTGGGAAGTTCTGCAAGTGAACTCGGTACCCGGATCAACCAGTCGGGGTAATAGACATATCGATTCCTGGCCGCTGCTGAATCCGTGCTGCAAGTCAACAACTCTTCTTCCAAGCCAAGGTGATGGATCATGGAAAGAGTAGTGAGTCCACTTGCCCCTGCGGGCCTGAGTGTGCGGCAGCCTTTTTCGAAAAGCACTTTGCCACCAGGAACATCGACAAACTCGGAGGTAATCCAACCTCCGAGTCTAGCTTGACTCTCTAGAATGGTAATGCGGCAAGGTTCCCCTTTGGACAGTATATCTGTTGCTGCTGAAAGCCCAGTTATACCACCGCCGAGAATCGCAACGTGTTTCTCCTTTTGCGGCACGGTCGCAAAATAGCGACGCCGTTGAGCCCACGGACGCTGCAGACCGCCATAATTTCGAGTCAACAAGCGTCTTCGCGTGTAGTTTACGCGAAAAGACATATCCGTGGGCCGTTTGCATAAATCAAGAAACGTTTGAGATCAAATTGAGATAAGTATTTGTTGCCACATGTCCATTGCATTGGATTGGGCACGGGTACCAGGGGGTATACGGGTATTACGGGTATACCGGCCACCCCTGTCGGACGCCACTAGTATTAAAATTGATGCCTAAATTCGCCTGAATTGGCCCGAATTTCAGACCGTACATTGTTTGATTATTCTATTTCATATATGTTTGTTTTCTGCGTTATAAAATAAAGCAAATTCAAACCAATTCAGACTAATTCAGGTGTCAATTCATTAGCTAGCGCTATCCGGCAGGGGTGACCGGTATACGGTACACCCCCTTGTACATACATGAGCGAATATGTTTCGGGCGCAGATAGCACTAACTAGCGCAGAGTTGACCGGCCTGCGGCATAACTCAATGTTATGGGCAAGTTACGAACAAATATCGGTGATATTTCAAGATATGCATGGTAGGTTAAGCTAAGTTTCGCCGATCTAAGTTATCGGAGATTGTGTTTTGGGGGTGTTCGGCTGCCGTCTTTTACGCTGCTGACTGCAATTGCAGCTAACTAAAGTTAGTGCCGAATACCTTAGTTCTGGTAAACAGAATCACCGAATTTCACCGGCATACAATTCTCCTCAATATCTTGGGAGCTCTGATGATCTCGACCAGCATGCTGGAATGCTGCCGATGACTTGAAAGCTTTATTGCAAAAGTAAGTTAGTAGAAAGTGGTTTCCACCGGCCGCCACAATGTGGGTGTGTAAATTAAGGTGGATTTCACCCGGTCTTCTCTCAATCTGTTCACGCTTAGAGTCCTTTGATTGACTTCCAGACTCACCATGCAGCCAGTCAATGATCTGTTATCACTTCCCCTCATATTCCTTATACTGGCTTTGAGCGGTGCCGCAGTGAGTCTCTACGTTACACAGCAATAGCCATCTTTTCGGCGCTAATTGAGGTTATACCAGTTTTTCATATATTCGTCCTTGACAGGACCACTTGCACATCTTCCTGGCCCTTTCTACACCAAGTTCACAGGCGTAGTCCAGTTTATTACCATTTTCCGCGGCAAGAGACACGTTTATCTCACGTCTCTTCACGCTAAATATGGTTCGCGACCTGAATTCATCCCCGTGGAACCTTGAGCACTGACCTGAAGTTACCCAGGTCCAACTGTGCGCATTAATCCACGGGAGGTCTCGGTTGTAGACTCCGAGTCAGTGAAACAAGTGTTCAAGACCTTTCTCAAGCCTGTTTTCTATGAGAATCTCACTGCGGAGCCGACGCCGAGCGTTTTCACCACTACGGACCCGGTGTACCATGCGAAACTACGGAAGCTGCTGGCCGGCGGTATGTCCGAGTCCTCGCTGAAGAGTCTTCAGCCAGTCGTTCAGTCGAAGGTGAATCTCTTGATGTCTGGACTGAAAAAAGAGAGAGACACAAAGGGCTATATGGATCTCTACAAGTGGAACCATTTCTACGCGACCGATGTCATCGCAGAACTGGCATTTGGACAGTCTTTTGAGACTCTCAAGGATGGTAAGGTAAGTACAAGCCAAGTCTACCGATGAGAAACCGCGTACTAACCGGAACAGGATCACCAATATGTCAAAGATATACAGGCTTTGGTACCTTACAATATTCTTCGTGTCACCGTCACTGGTAGGCCGCATAAAGAGACAAAGGATTGGCCAATTTGGCCCTTCACCGCAATGGAGAAGATCAACGTTCGTTTGCTAGATCACGCCCAAAATGCTTTGAATCGATACAGACACCATCTAGCCCAATCAGATAACCCGAGGCCCAACTTTTTCGATAAGATTATTGGTGAAAAAGGACATGAGGCAGCGATCACCGAGGACGAGCTTGTCTCCAACGCAAAGTTGTACTTGGTTGCCGGAACTGACACGTTAGCGCTCCCGCTAACGTACCTTTTCTATGCTCTTCTCGGAAGTCCGCGAGTCCGCGCGCGACTACTGCAAGACATCAAGCTAGCTGAACTGCCCCAGCAGCCAACTAATGATCAGCTCCGTGCTGTAACATATCTAGACTGTGTTATAGATGAGAGTCTTCGATTATATCCACCTATCGTGGGTCCACTGCCACGCGTCGTCGTAAGTTAAGCGTTGAACATAGTATTTGGTGGATCTTCTTGCTAACTTTTATGTAGCCGGAGGGTGGTCATATGCTGGGGAACTGTTTCGTTCCTCAGGGCATAACCGCAAATCCTTTCACCTACCTCTTGCAGCGCAACCCAGACATTTTCCCAGACCCTGAAACATGGAACCCGGATCGCTGGGAGTCCGCTACTAAGGAGATGAAGGAGGCTATGTGGCCGTTTGGAGGAGGTAGCCGGATTTGCATGGGGCGATTCTTGGCGAGAATGGAGATGCGTATGGCAGTCGTGGCTTTTCTACGGACTTTTGAGACCGCAGAAGTTGCATATGGCGTGGAAGATTTCGCCCCGAAAGACATGGAGGTCGTTGACACTATTCTTGGAAAACCTGTGGCCGAAAAGCTACTAGTCAGGTAACGGCTGTCATCCTTGGATACGCGTCGATCACGGCAGGTACAAGGTACAAGTGAATCGTTTGCAGATAGGGACTCAACCTTCCAATCATTATCGTTCTACGATCATTTATGTATAACGCAAAAGTCTCCAAGCCGAGGCATTTCAGAGCTCATCATTTCATCCCCATAACGCCATCCAATAGTCCCAACTCTAAATATATCTATTCCGTCCCCGTTTGTTTGCGCCGCTTCCAACTTGAAGGAGTGGAGATCGAAACCCTGGAAAAGACACTACCGTTCAACCGTCGTAAGGGGCCGGTCAATCTTAAGAGGCATTTTCGTTCTAGCGAAACGAATCCTGGCTTAACTCCAGCGCCGTTGAACTTAGCAATAATAGAGTTGGAGGCTTCTAGCCGAGGGGTGTTGCTTTTCCTGTACCTCAGTGACCGGCACGAGGTGTAAGATTCAGTATCTCGGCGTAGCAACGCCGGAAGCTAGCGACGGGATTTGCGTCGGTTACTGCCGTCTCATCGTCCCACATTACAGCGACAAAGCGGGCTGTAAGGGGCAACTTTGGTTGTTTTCTAGTAAGTACGCCCAGTTCATCTGACCTACGCCGCAATGGTCTAGTGGCGAATGGCTCAGCGGTAGCAATGAGATGTACAGGTAGCGCAAGCGCTTTTTCCATACCGCTAAGATACTTGCTACCAATCCGTAACATAGTAACGGCTGAGTTGAGGGCGTGGCCAAGTGGATCTAGTCGGGAGTAAAGATCGCCCAGCGTTAAATTTGAGGAAGTGTGTTTGGTAGGGGCAGAGGGGCATGCGCCTAATGTTGCTGTTGTTGCAGTACCGGCTGGACCTTGCGCTGGAGAGTCTGCCAAGTCACGAAGGTTGCGAAGTAGATGCTCTGCAAGATAAGACATAAGCCTCACGCTAGTGACATAGCATTGGGCAGCTAATAAAGCGTGCTTCGCTTGTATGCACCGTTTTATAGGCTCTTGGCCCTCCCTTCTACCGCATATAGTGGCGTCTGAGTCCGTGGACAGCACCTTCAAGGCGGCGTCGAAGACGCCAAAGACCTTCCCAATTGGACCTAAGCGTCGATGATCAGCCTAATTGAAAGTAATACTGGCTAGAGCCGATACGCCACGTATTCCACATTGATACTTACAGCCGTTGATACCCTTATCAGTGTAACTGTTTTGAACAATACCAGCCAATGTGTCTTCCAGCAACTGGCAGATTTTGACCAGCTCGGTGTCATATCCTGAGGTGAGGCATGACACCCTTTCACTATCTTCAGCAGAGGCAAAATCTGGTAAGAAGTCGTAGGCACCTGAGCTCGAGTCTCCGCCCGAAGGCTGGAGGCCAGCAAGCCCGGGGTCAGGGTTTGGTATAAAGTTATCGGCCAGGTCTGAACCAAAATCCACGAATTCGTCTGGAGACCATGTTGGAGTAGATCTCGATAAGCCACCATCAATTTGGGCCAGATCGTCTGGCGGGAATGCCATCGAGTCCGCGATTGACTGCCAGTCAACCTGACTGTGAATACTGTCGACAGGTATCTTTCTACTTGATCGGGCACTGTATACGCAATTCAAACCCGCTTTGCGACATCGGGAGCATTGACTTAGAGGCTGTTTATTTCCAGAACAGCGTAGCTTTTGCTGATAGCATCGATCGCAAGTCTTTCGTAGAGACCGAGTTTCAGCGTGCCGAAGAGTGACATTGCCAGTGTCGGCAGAATGATGATGGCGAAATGACAAGGCCGGCTCGGAGGGTGGTTGCAAATTGGCGTGATTGACACCACAGTTGTGGCTCATTGTGTTCAAGTGTTGTTTGTTCGCTATGAAGCGCCAGTGGCCAGTTGTTATACCGCACTGGGTGATCGTGGAGGTTGAGACGATGCAGGGCGAGCTGTGGCAGAAGTGTCGGTGGATGTTAGAGAGTGAAGAGATGAGAGAACAGCGAGGAATAGTGATGAAGTTTGGCCATTGCGTCTTAATAGAAAAGGAAAATTTGTTATTTCTTTATTTTTGTATTAAATATTTAATCTATTAACATTTGAGGTGGGGTAAGGGTTCGCGATTTCTTACACGCAGAGAGGTTTGGCTAGATTCAGTGTTTCGTAGCGACCAATAAAACCTTGGCAGCTCTCATAGATCTAAAGAGCCTTGGGGCTCACGACACACACCATTCCAGGTACCTGCTTTTAAAGGTAACTGACTTTTTCTGGTATCCAAAATAAATCAGGTACTGAAGAATTCCAAATTGGCTTCCATGTTTTATTCAGAGAAAACTCTCCCAAACCCTACCGCCAAGGGTATGGTGAAACCCACAGGGTTCAATTCAGCTAATGTGTAGATCACCCCGTGGGGGCCAGAATGGAAATGTAATGACAAGACCAATACTTGTAGCTGCTATTCTCCGCATATACGAAAATCAACCCCAACACTGAAACTCCAAAAACGAGACACACGCCAACGGGCGCAAAATGGCTCCAAACCCGGCTCCCTAGACCCGCCAATCATTCATGATATGATTTTAAGCAAATCATTTACTACGGCCCAGATCGCCGATGCAGCAGGATGCAGTACGTGTTCCATCTCCACTATTCGCAGGAATCTGCGGGACTTCGGTAACACCAGAGCACCACCGTTGGGTCAACCCTGGAGGCACATTTCACCAATACTAACGAGTCACGTCTGTATATCGGAAGTGACCTTTCGCACTTTTCTCCCTTACAAGTTACACGTACACAATCCACACACCACTCTAGGAAATTATCAAATCCCTATTCAGGATTATCTTCGTAGAATACCAATGTTTTCCAAATAATATTTGAATGCTTTCAGTTCAGAAAAACTCTTCGATAGAATTCAGATCTAGCAAATACGAAGGTAAATGAAGGAATTTCACTCCCGCATCTAAACATACTTTTTTCAATCCAATCAAAGTAGTAAAAAGAGGCATTCTCTATCGCCAAGACAGCCTGAGATCCAGGCTCCAGCCATTTCCCACAATATTACCTCAGAAACACCTCAACCAAGTCCTCAAAAATGATCCCACCAGCTGAGCCCCAAAATACTTATGACAAAATAATACCACCCTAAGAATGTACTAGAAGAATTTAGTACCGTTAATTATAATGAAACTGAGAGAACTGAATAGTATGTAGATACGATACCAAGCAATGATCAGCCGGTTCTCCAAAAGTCGATCGGTTTATCACAACCAGATTCGTCGATATACTCTAGATAGTACGAGCGGACTCGGAACTCGGAAAGATCATGTATTTGACAGTCTTATAGACCAGCATTCCTTGCCTTCACTCTCTATCAAGCCGTCTTCTTACATATATATAGACTTTTTTTTAGAGATCAGCGCCCTCCTAATACTGGAGATCATTACGGGCTTGCCAAGCTCATCCCACAGAAAAAGGGTCATATCATCCAAATAAAACCTATGTTTGTTACAATAGATGCTCATTGGTTATAGAGAGCCTCTAACCTTAGTAGGGTAATACCGCGTGGTCTTCCCGCTCCAACAGCCTAGCCTTGTGAGGCGGGCCGGCCCCGGGGCCACTGCGACGCTACGCTTATTATCCTCTCCAGGGCTGCCCAAGAGCCCAGGGTGGAGTTGCGTTGGCCGGTCAGTTAAGGAAGGTGCACATGTGTCTAAGGCGGGCCGCACGCGGTAACCCTTTTGGCGTTAGCTCACCCCTAGCCTAGTTTGTATCTTGCGCCAAAATGTGCGATGCGCGATGCCCAACGGCAAGCGGTAGTAACCGGGGCTAAAACCTGCCGTCGATCCAGTCCGCCTCCAATCCTGTCGCGGATCTGGCATGATCCCTACCTTTCGTAGTTAACTAGTCACAATATTACGGGCATGGCTGGGTGATTAATTTTCCCACCAGATCGGGCCAACCCCACTTATTGGAGTTCCCACCCGCTAGAAACTTACGGTGGTGTAGTCTGGCATGAACACTTGGAAGTGGGCCAAGTCTGGCCTGGCCCACTTCCAAGTGTTCAACTCAACTACATTCTGAAACTTACGATCCTACAATTCACGAGATTTACAAGTTACATCTGATCCACTCCAGTATTTGAGTATTACGGTGTGTTTTGTTGTTATTCCTTGAAGTTCCTTCTCCCAGGAATTCTTACCCGTCGAAGGACCCTTCCATTTAACAAAATATTCAATCTTCCCTCTCCCTTCTCGCTTCTTGAGTAATTCTACACCGAAGTTCTCTTGATAGCTCGCCTCAAAATTGTTAACGTGATCTAAGCTGATGTCATCCTGTTCCTGCCACGTATTTTCATCATCATCAAAGCCTGCCCACTTCACGAGGCACCAAACAACATTAAGTACTGTCGACTTGGCAAGCAGCGCTTCAACCTCGCTGATCTCATCTGTATCGCTTTCCACTCCTTGGCTGCTACAATGTGGCTGCAATGCTGTATGCTCTTTGTTCCCAGTCGATAATATGCTTCTGTGAGCACCCTTGGTGGAGTCGGCAGTTGCTGCTAAATATGGTGTGGAAGGAAGAGCATCTCGCAAATGCGGCCGCTCCTTTTCTCTATCGCCACTAGAGGCGCTGCTGAATATATCTTCTGCCTGCTCTATGTCGAGAGGAAATGGCAACTCCTCCTGGGGAAATTTAACTTCAATTCAGTAGGGTCGGCTTTCTCTCATTATTCAATCGAGAAGATGACGCCACACTTCTCCTTTATGTAGTTCATCATCCCCATTGTCCCCGTCTGATAACATAACTTCCTGCCAATATTTGAAGCACTGAGGAAATCATCATAAATTATCATACATTTGGTGGAAATTGATATGTGCAGCTGCTTGGGCAATCACAACGCCGACGAACGGCGGATCCCACAGGGCGGCTTCCTCCAGGGAACTGCGAGTACCTGCACTGAGGTTGGATACGAGACCCCTGCAACCCCAGTTTCCATCGCAAGTCAGGAGCGTACTGATCAACCCTCAAAGCCTGCTGTGCAGTACACCTCGTTCCCTCCAAGGGAGTCCAGTCGTTCCTACAACATTCAAGAGCTCACTGAGACAAAGCGAAAACTTGTTGAGCACAGTGCGGGTCGAAACGACAACATCCCGACTTACCTTTCCCGTGTTATTGGGCATGTTGATCGTCTCATCGAGGAAGACAAGGCCCAGAAACAGACGAGAGGCTTAGGGGAGTTCGAACCTCAATTCACTGATCCATTCGTTACAGCTGGTCAGGATGTAGCACTGCCTGCTATTAATGAGGAATTCGCCAGTCCTGTACGCGGACCAGAGGAAGTCAGCCCCAAGCGTAAGTCTCGTGCCCATAAAACTCGCGTGGATGACTCAAAGGCAACTATCCGTATGGTTCCTCACAGCTTAATGCGTTTGATGGAGGAGGTCAAGCCTCTCATGATTCGCAAGAAGAACCAACCTCTCGAATCATATTCTATCGCTGATATACATCCCATTCGCGCATTCTCAGCTAGTTCACGTCCCGCTTTAGACCCTATTAACGAGAATCTAGGGTCGCCCAAGAAAGATAAAGGTAATGATAATAAGAAGTGGTCTTAGTTCAAGCATCGATCTTAGATTTCCGACCCAACCCCTACTATCCCATCCAAGGAGAAGCAGGTCATTATACCTAGCAACGGTACCGTGATTATCTACCCTTCTCAAGAGCTTCAACCACCTACTCGCTCCGAGCCGGAGCGGGTTCCCGTTAGGAAGACATCTATAGAACGATTCGGAGGAGCTCTCAAGAAGCTCATGCCCAAGAAGTCCAGTAAGACAGTTCCTCAACATAGAACTAGTATATTCAACTCCTTCAACTATCTAACCATCTCACTAAAACCTATTCAAGAAAAAGTCCTCCCGAAGGATACCCATATTTCGGAAATCAGCTGTAAGGCCTATCCTAATACGGATAGCTCTTTCGAAGCTAACGAATCACAAAGTCCAACGCTAAACAAACCACGGTTGATCGCAAATCATAATTGGTTTACCCGCGTCTTCCAACTCAAACCAGCTACCCGGGTAATTGCCCTTAATACAAACAAGGTTAAAGAACGTAAGGAGGTTCACAAACTCCTGTGCGAGTGGGAAGACTATGGCATAGAGGATATTTACATAGATAAGGCAAACAGTCTAGTCCATAGTCGGGTTGGAGAAGTTAACTGTATATCCCTCCTTTTCGTCCGTGGTTTTTGATACTAATCATAATCGATTATAGTCCTTCGACTGCGCGAGGTTGAGTTCACAGCAGAGTTCTACACTATTCTTAAACACCGCCGAAAAGCCAACCTCGGCGTTATTCAATTCAAGCAACAGCGTAGGGCCGCCTCTTCATTCAACAAAGTCGTTAATACTATCACTATGATGATGAAAAGCCGTGGCCTCGTCGTTGAAGACCCATCCCGAGCAAAGAAGATGGCTCGAGTACTGGATACGATTCCTAACTCATGATCTTGATATTCATCCTTTCTTTTGTTTATGTCATTCTTTCACCTCACCACAGTCCTTCGCTTACCATCCGCATTCTCGCGTTCCAGCCCTGCAAAAGCAACCATAATCTATCGCATGCACATTTAATTCGTCCTGTCTACCACATCAGTCCCCAGATCTCCTCTTTCTCTACCAAATCCGAATGTACTCTTCAACAAAGTCACTCGTTTTATCCCATATATTTCCCTCCGACTCACCATTCCACCTTCCTATCACCTATTGTACCCAATATAACAGTTGACTACTGCATTTCATGTTTTCCCTTCACGTTTCTGCAATCTTTCCTGACACTTGTTCAAATTTCAATTGAGGCGTAATTCATAATCCTCGCGCGCCAGTTCATAGCCTCTATTCTTTCCCTTTGGATCGAGCCAGGCGAAATCGGGGACAAATCAAGTACATCTAGTTAGTTGCAATCAATCTAACCCAATTAGTCTTGAGATCATATCAACATAGTAATTCAATGTATGTCTATTTACATGTAGCTCTATACAAAACCATCATCTATCTACATGATCTCCTTCACAGCCTCAGACTGACATCTAACTTGTGAAGTAATTCCTCCTTCCATCCCCATCCAAGCGCAAATGCAGTTCCCGGTCCAAAGGCACATGTAGTTCCAATCAATCCCAAAGCACCCTTCCAAGCAGAAAACTGTACGCCTGATTTCTTCAACTCCCTAAAGCGTAATGCCAACCACACGAATCCAGATCCCATAGTCAATATCTGATCCCATTGTAGGAACTTCCGAAGTCCATCCATTAGCGAAAGACTCTCAGGTTTGATCCAACCAGGCCAGAAAAGACTCATAGCCGAAGATCCACCCGGCGCGATATTACGGGCATACAAGAATCCTAACGCGGAAACCGCAGCGAAAGAACAGTACGCTACCCTGATCGCTTTGATGCTTCTTTGGCGGTTTTCTTTCCGGATTTCCAGCGATGCGGACTCGGTGTTCTGGTTGCTTAAGACCATCTTTAGGGGGATTTGAACGAGCGGGACTAGCACTGGGAAGAGTTGCCAGATGGCGTTCCACCATCTTCTATCGCTGAGAGAGGGCGCCAGGAAAGATGCTAGACATGGTACACCTTGAGTGATTAGCGAAGAGGCGAGAAGAGTGTATGTTGTTGTTGGCTCTATTTCACGCTTGTGATTTCCGGCCATGTCTTCGATGGAGATGGATAGATATTGGAGAGCGGAGTATATTGGACCGATTATTCCCATTCCTCTCAATTGGGCTAGACTAGCCATTAAAATTGGACTGTATCTTTCGATTAGATTTGTGTTTGTTTGATATTTAGGGTATACATACAGTAGTGGTGCTGTTTTGGTGTGCGCTTTTCGGTAGCTTTCTAAGAGCCAGATACCGAAGATACCAGTGGCATCCATAAGGAAGGCAAATGCTTGCGATTGCGATACGGGGTCTGCGCCTGTGAGGCTCGGGAGGAAAAATGTCGTGAAGATTCTCAGGAAGTCGTCTAACGATTTGTAGCCGAGTATGGGGGCACTCAGGCTGACTATGCTGTCTGTGTTCAGAACCCAGGTTCCTTGCTTCATCAAGCTGATTAAATCTGGAAGTACTTTAGGCATGATTACGCCCATTGTTGAGACACCGACTGCTGTAAAGCCTAGAAGTGGGAGACTCCAGAGTGCTCTCTTGGATTTTTTCTCTTTGACGACTCGTGTCAAATCATCGTGACACTTGTAGGGCATGGTTCCTTGGTAGGATTTTGCTGGTGGAGGTAGACAGTCAACTCTCTCTGCACCAGCTGTAAGAAACGATCGACTAATTGCGGCTATTGGCCCAAGGATTCCCATATACTTCAAGAGGACCTTGTGTTTGGGCTCTGCTAACGTGTCCAATCGGACATTGTCAGCTGCAGCTTTGTAGTGAGCTACAAGTCGGCCCTTGCGATGCTTTTCCCACTCCTTTAAAGCTTGACCGATCTCCTTGTTTTGTTTCTTCCCGGATCTTTGAATAGCAGCAATGGCGTTGGAGATGGAGACTGCGCTTTCAATGGCTGTGTTACCACCGAGCCCCGCATTCGGTGTCATCTGACCGATAATTAGTCTTATTAACCCTCTGTTCTTGGCGTGATTATCATCTCCACCATCCAACATACCTTGTGTGCTGCATCTCCGATGCATGCAAATCGGTCTACAGACCAATGCTCGTGGAGAGCCTCTTCTATTGGAACCCAAGCTGTAGCTTCTACTCGCTTCCATATGTCCCCCAATTTAACAGATCCGTGAACCGTCGCACCAAGATAAGGCGTGATATGTGCCTCAATGTCCTCGTTCTTGAATCGTGGAATCTCATGGGCTTCGTATAGGCGATCCAGGTTTCTGAAAAAGAACCAGTAAACCTTATCATACTTTCCAACAACCACGAGAATATGCCAACCTTCACCGTATGTGCGGTAATACCCGGGTGATTTCGTTCCGGGCACAGGTGAAGCGATTCCGAATACACAGCTCCATTGACATGTCATTACTAGAGAGCTGTTAGTTTCGTAGTTATGGACAAAAGATGAAATCAAAATCCGAATGCCGGAGATTGTTCGTCAGGTTCATCGGGTAGAGATTTAACGTACGATCACGATCTGCCTGGGCTTTCTTTCCCATTCCAATTGTATCCATATGCGACCACATTTGCTGTCTGACTTGACTCCTCACTCCGTCAGCGCCGACAACGATATCACCCTGAAACGACGACCCATCGGCGCAGCGGACCATAACACCGTCATCATGATGATCGACGTCGGTGACCTTTTTACCTGTAAAGACAGAGCTCTGTTGTTCTCGTAGGTGTTTGTATAAGATCCGAAGTAGTGTTTGACGCGGTAGGAAAACTGAACCGTACGCAAACCTAATTTAGCGGATATTAGTGACTGAATTTTAAAACCCGTGCTCAATGCAAGGCCTAACATATGGCCCAAGATTTCCGACTTACCATTCCGTGAACCGCTTTGGGATATCCAAATAACAGATCAGTTTTCCATCTGCATCATAATTGTATAAATCCTGCACTGGATCACTTTCCTCAAGAATATCATCCATGATACCTAGTTGATCAAGTGCCAACCCGGCAAGTGCCATGATACTAATCGAAGCACCCTCATAAGGCGCAATCTCATCGCGCGCCTCTAGCACGACGAAATCAATTCCGTGTTTAATTAGGCAGTGTGCCAATGTGAGACCAGCAACTGATCCACCCACAATGACCACTCGGAGTTTCTGCTTTGAATCCGCCATTGTGAAGTTTTCTACCGAGTACAGTAGAAGGGAATGATGAGGAAGGAGAAATGCAATGAACAGTGGATTTTTTACATTTATCTATTTACTAGTACTTAGGTAGTAAGGGGCTGATCCACCTGTGTCAAATAGTCTAAAACCCCGACTCCGAACTTCTCGGTCTCTTCTGTTAGCACTACAGGATTTATGGTGCAACTTTGGCGGAAACACCGCCGGGGGATTGAACATGTTCCGTATCTGCCAATCACAATACCGAAGCTTGTCGATCGGACCGTTTTATGGGTAAGACCTCGGCAGGCGTGGATTAGTATTCTGCCAGAACTGTTCACTGCCATTGAGGGTTCGGAAGAGTATTCGGAATTTGATTTGTGGTTGAACAAGTTTGAGTGTTATGATCATATACAAATAGACTGCTTTTCAGCATTGAATTGCTGTGAAAAGCATGGAAATTGACATAGATCAGTAATTCAGATAGGTGTATGACAAGGGCGGTAGAAGGATGAACGGCATTGTTCCCTCTTCGGGTATAAGACTGATGAGGTCTGATTCGTTGTTGAAAGCCTGTTCTCTGAACGTGGCCTTGGGGGCGGGAATCAAGGATGCATTTCATTGCTCCGCGGATTACCCGGGTGTCACCTGGACTACAGTGCACTAGAGTACGGCAATAGATAGTGACCATAGGGGTCGGTTTCATACCTTAATTTAATTGGTCTATTTTACCTAATTCTGCTCCACTTTCCTAGGTGGACTTAGCCGCCTTTTTCACCGCATTTACAATGTTTTGTATTGGTCTGTAAAAAACCTTAATTTTGAGGCCCAAAACAACACCACATGACCGCCCATCTTCACCTTATCGTGTCTCCACCACTATGCAAGATATGATAAATCCGAGCGATTTTTCTGAATCCTTAGGTCACTATACGTACCTGATTTCCTCTGCCGGATGGGGATTTCCTATTCCAGATGCCGCCGCTTTAATGAGGGCGCTCAAAGTCAATCGCGTGAGATATTATTCGGTCTCTCCGAGCGCTCAAAGAGTGCTCACTGCTTACTCAGAGTTTGTTCGGAGGCATCTAACTTGGTTAGTTACCGAGCAGTCCACACTCAGTCCATACCCAAATGAGCACTGAGCTCCACAATTATTTTTGTTCGTGAAATACTCTTCGATGGCCGTAAACAGCGTCAATATCTTGAGGGGCTCCATGCTCCGCTTCCACCCCCAATCTCGGCCCGCTCAAAACACGCGATGAGGTTAGATGACGCCAAAATGGAAGGTGCAATTCACTACTACTACTACTACTACTACTACTACTACTACTACTACTACTACTACTACTACTACTCGGGATCCACGTTGCTTGAAGACATACACAAATATAAGAGAAATAGGACCAAGCAGATCCAATCGTTTATAAAGAGTAATCCAACATTCCACCTGCGCTGACAAATCCTACCATGTGCACGTCACTCTGATAAGCCTGCTTTCATTTAGGACCAATCTCCTCCATCCTGAACAGGCTCGCCATTCTCCGAAGCGTCCAGCAACTCCTTGACTGTCCACGGACTATAATCATAGCCAGGAACGGAATTTGTGTTTCTGAACGGCGCACCCCTAAGCAGGTGCTCTGCACATTTGCCGTAGTTCTCATATGCGTACTGCTCTGGATTATGTTGCACCAGCCAATTTCCAACCATTTTGCCCATTACCTCCGGGTTCTTGGCGACGGCATCCCAGTCTGTGTTGTGGTATATCTCGCGGTTCTTGAATCCCATTTTCTGTGCGCAGGAGACTCGTTCAAATCTGTCATGAAAGAATGTACTGTCAGCCTTCGTGACATCTGACTTGCTTCGCCACTTATTCAAACCCGAAGCCGAGCTGAGTACTGAACCTTTTTATAGTTACATACCTCAAGTGATTATGCACCTTCGTTGCGAGAGACACATTCTTCTTGCCCGCAATGCGTAAACAAGAGGCCAGAGAATACGCATCCTCCATGGCCATGGTTCCGCCGCTAGCTGAGGTCGGCAGAAAGGGATGTGCGGCATCACCGATCTGGACCACGCGACCCCCCGGTGACGCCCACCGCGGTTGAGGGTTACGCCACATAAGCTTCCAGTCAAGGACGGTGTGGTTGGGTGTCGCCTTAATAAGCTCGGTCACGAATGGTTCCCAGCCTTCAACAGCTTCGAGGGCCTTCTCGATCGATGTGGTCTTCACCCAGTCTTCTTCAGCGGTACTGCTGTCCTCCTAGGTGACATTAGTATGCAACCTCACAGCACAAGTTCTGGAATGTGTCGGAACATACCCTGCGAGTGAGCAGCCAGCAAATATCATTTGCGGACTTGCAAGTAACCATGTGTGCCCCCGGACCAGCGTGTAGAAATGCACGGTCCTTGAACCCATCAAGTTCGGCCGCAATGACTGGGTTTCCGAGCGTCGATGCCACAGGGAAGGTGACCCGATACAGGACGAATCCTGAGCTGATTGGGGGCTCTTTGCTGCCGACTATCAATGCGTAGGATTTGGAGCCGACTCCGTCGGCAGCCACCACTACGTCTGCCGTGAACCTGCGGCCGTCAGACAGGACCACACCGCCATAGTCATCTGCTTCGAAGAACTCTAAAGCTGTTGCGGAGAATTCGATGGGGATTCCAAGCTCAAATGCGTATTCGTAGAGCACGTTATGCAATTTTGATCGGTAGATTGCCAGAGATGGATCATTCGGGTCACCAATGGGGAAGGATCCGATCAACGTCCCGTCGAACTTTTTCATAGTAACCACGGGAGCAACTGCCTCTTGCCTCGCCCGCTCCATAAATCCCGGCCATTTCTTTGGGGTATGAAGGGCAGGAGTCGTGATTACAATCATTTCGCCTGTACAAGTATGCAACGGTCAGCTGGGACGTACAGCTTCATTTCGGTTAATTATCTTCCGGTAATTCAAATCGAGATGTGAAGAAGTCGACGACCTCTTCGTGTCTATTCTTGGCTTACCAGAAGTCTCCCCGCGGAGTCGTCGTTCGATGATCCGGACGGTGTGTCCCTTTCGATGAGCCTCAATAGCAAATGTCAAACCAGCAATGCCGCCTCCAACAACAAGAATGGAGATTCCGGTATTTTGTTCTCGCTCCATGGCTGGCTTTGACAGCACCGATAGCTGGCTTTGGGGGGAAAGGGGGGAGATAGTCGTTCTATTTGAAAACTTGCTGATAGTTGATCTTGATATTGCGCGTGGGTTGGATCATGCTTATATACCCAGCCGGGAAAGTGTGGAATATCAGGTCGAAATAACACGGAACGGATGAGCCCAGCTCCATACCCGGGTGGATATTTTGTCAGTGCTAGCCATCCTCAGCATAAAAGCGAAGGTCATTACCGTTCTTGTCCTCAAGTCGGCACCAGCCAAGGTACCAAGCCCGAATCTCGGGGCTACAGATCGATGCCGTTCCCGCTGACTCAGCGCTTTGAGGCAGTCACAACTCACTTACTCATAAACTTGGTTGATTTGTCTCACAAGATCACTAGCTCCACGTGTTGACTTTATGGGTTCATTTGAATCCCCCCTCCATCCACAAGAAAAGGAACCCCTTCCCCCTACTTTAGGCATTCGAGCAGCAGATAGACACTTTCCTAAATCAATGTAAACACTAATCTTTGCAAAGTAGGTGCCTGATTTATAACCTAAACTTGATAGTGAAGTTGAGATATGAGATATGAGATTGAAGTCTACCACGTTGGCTATGGCCGGCTCAGGAGCAAATTACATCCTCTGAGGTATTTAATCTTTGTTGGCTGTTAACCTGTTTTTTGAGGTGAGCTCGGGATAGCTAGTCAAACGAAAGGCACATCTGTTTGAAAGTTAGAGAAGATATCGAACACTTTGCTCGAGTCACTTGGGGCCTTCAGCGCTGTTTAGTACATAGCAAACATTGTGTCGACATGCGATTGAGAGGCCGGATGAGAGTCCAAATGAATGTACTGTTATCCGGAGCTTGCATTATGATGATACCACTATGGGCCAAATCATTGTCTTAGATTAAAAAAAATTTGACAACACCCTCGGCAGACGAAGGCCAGTATGACTGATGTGATTTCCGAGCTCTTACGTCTTGATAAGCGGCTCTGTGGACTAGATGGAGTGTTTGCAGGAGCATATAGTATGAAATGTAACACTGATTGGTTGACCAAGTAGCAGGCTCCATTGTGGCACAATTGACTCAAAAAATGTTACCAGGATGAGAGGTCAATTTTGTGATGCCAATGCTTTTTGGATGAGACAATGGGGGTATTTAATGCACAAAAAAGTGGCAGGGTCTGAGCACTAATACGGAAGGGGAACGCCAAGAAGTGGTAGAGGAAACCCGGCATATAGGCTATTCCGAGCGCCACCCGAGCTCTCGGCTTGCAAGGAACTTCCCGGACGCGAACCATATATATTAACGGCACGACCTTGGTTAACACAACAGCAATCCGAACTCCAAAAGGCTGTTTGAACCATATCATCTCCCGCAATGGCTGCCCGCAATACTCTTCGCCGCTCCCTGCTCTACGGTAAGAACGCCGCGCAGCGCGTCTTCCCCGCATTTCAATGCCGAAGCTTTACGATCCGCAGAGCTAACCAGTGACCTCATTAACTAGTCCCGGGCTCTTCGCAGCGCTTTCTCGACAAGTCTCGCTCTTTGGCAGCAGACTGTCTCACCTATGACCTTGAAGACAGCGTCACCCCGCACATGAAAGCGGAGGCCCGCTCCCTCGTGCGGAGAGCAATCGACCAGCCCACACCGAGCAACATCCGGGAACGGGCAGTGCGAATCAACTCGGTTGACAGTGGATTAGCGTTAGGCGACTTGACAGAGGTGGTGAGTCGACGTAACAACACCAAATCTAGAAACCAAAATACTAATACCGCCCTAGCTGCAATCTCCGAACTTGACTACCATCGTTATTCCCAAGGTTAACTCGGCCTCGGACCTCACCTTCGTCACGGACGTGATAAACCACACTCTCGCACAACAGAAGAACCAATCCCCAGAGTCTCGTCCCCCAATTTCTCTTCTCGCCCTTGTCGAATCCGCTAAATCCCTTACAAACTTAACTCAAATCTGCTCCTCCACCCCACTCCTCCAAGGTCTAATCTTCGCTGCCGAAGACTTTGCCCTAGACCTCAGTATAACGCGCACTCCGTCTCTGACTGAATTCCTCTTCGCGCGCTCCGCAATCGCAACAGCAGCCCGCGCCGCGGAGCTTCCCTCGACAATTGATCTGGTCTGCACAGCCTACAAATCCGACAAGGCGGATGGCTCTCCACCTGCGACCCTGGAAGAGGAGTGTCGCGATGGAAGGCGACTTGGATTCAATGGAAAACAGTGTATCCATCCGACACAGGTGAAGACGGCGAATGCTATTTTTGGACCGGATGAGGAGGAAACGCGGTGGGCTATTCGGGTCGTGATTGCGGATGAGAAGGCTGCTGCTGCTGGGCGGGGTGCTTGGACGATGGATGGGAAGATGATTGATGTGCCGGTTGCGGAGAAGGCGAAGGCTATTGTTAGGAAGGCGGCTGCCTGTGGGTTTGATGTTGAGGGATTGCGGAAAGAGTGGCAGCATCAGGAGCCTGAATAGGTAATTCTTTATTGGAATTAAGAATTTGAGTAGATACATACATAGCTCGCTGTTGGGCAAATTCGAGCAGTTATTTAGGTTTTCTATGTTCTAACGCCTCCACGGCTTTCATCAGGATATAATAGATTACAATCAAACCTACCGACCTTCATATATGAAAGCCGACATATCAGGGGGATACTCAAGGGTACACATAGGTAGCAATATGTACTGTATTTCATAGTGACTTTGGAAATTCGAAGTTATACATTAATAAACGCTCATTATCGAGTTAGAGAGAAAAAAACAAAGTAACAAGATGTACATGGATGCTTCTTATCTCATGAACTGCATCCGTTTTGTCAACCCCCAGAGAAATTCTCCAAAGAACATCGCGGCTCCGACATAACATATGGGCTGCTGTCTTCAGGGCTGATGTCTTCACTCGCGGAGTAAAACGTAACTAAGAGTATTAGATCACCATCCATCATTGATGTGACGTTCATAAGACGAAGCTCTACTTACTATGCATGGATCACGCCAGGAAACCAGCCTAGGCAAAGCAGGCAGATGTTGATCAAGATACTTGCACCACAGCCACTTTTGAACAAGACCGCAAGTGGAGGAAGAAAGAATGCAAGCAGGATGTTGCAGCAATTTCTAGTACCAACTTGTTAGTGGTGAATATGATGACATTGTGTCATTTTGAGTCAATTTTCAAATTCGTGTCATTTACTTACACTCGACCGCCGGGCCTATCTCCAGGGGGCCTATCTCCAGGGAAGGACTGTGCCACTGGGGGCTGGTATTGAGGTGGCATAGGGTTTTCTTCGTCATGCGAGCTTTTCATCATCTTCGAGAATCGTATAGAGTGGTAGCTTTTGTAATTTTCAGTGATCCAAAAGTTATAGAATTTAGGAACTGGTGCAAATTTAACGAAGGCTGTGGAGCCACCTTTGGTTTGATTTCGTAGTACTCGTTAATATAGTTTTCTTCTAGTTTTGATTTAGGGATAGACAGTGGAGCGCATGTAAGGTCCGGTCGCCGTACCCGTAAAGACTTTTTCCTTTTAGGGGTGGAGTGTGGAGTACAGATAAGGTTCGATCATCGTACTCGAAAAACTTATTTCCTTGTAGGGATGAGCTGACGACGCAAAATCAGCCACAACGTAGAGCAGGCTCTAGAGTAAAGACGCGGCGGGATCAATACCAAGGTTGGCCCATGTACTGCCCCGGGGCTTGTCAAAGCCTCGTGTAAGGTCTGCCCTCATATTGGTACTTGGCGACAATGTGTAAATTTTGAGGTATTTCAATGGATGGCGCCGAGTTATCCTGGCTTGTTATCGCAAGCATGAGCAGAGTGTAGCATTCCAGCTCGATTCACGAGTATTATGTTATGTCTCATTCGATGCAGAATCTTGATAGAAAGCAAATCCACCAGTAGCCACATCATTGGGCACGGGTTGAGGAGTCTTCAGAAAATAGCCCAGTGACGACACAAGATTGGCCCCGATAAATACCACGAACGGCCCAGAAGATATCCACATTGTCTTTATTGTTGGCCATGAGTCGTTGGCCGTCTGCTATGATGACGGTGACTTGGGATTCCTGGTCCGGTGCAAGTCCATAGCGACTGGACAGTAGATCGTGACCTCCTTTCTGTATAAGTCCACTAAGCCAGACGGTTGCGCCTTCCCCGCTCACAACAGACCTATTCATGGCATGCACAGCCTTGCAAATGGATCCCTAGGTGTGACCGCTCCCGCAAATTACTACATCGGCGGTTTCACTTCCGACGGGCAGTAGCCATCTGGGTTGATACTCGATGTGCTTGAAGTTGTGAGTCCAAATCGAAAGTGAATACGTGCCAGTAGTTCTTGTTCCTGAAATCAGTGATAGCCAAAGCTAGTGTAGAAAATATATGGGGTGTAGTATCTGCCACTCAGTTCATGCCTTTTTTGATGTATACTGTATATGCCTAAAATAGATGGACTGGTCTCAACGAGCAAGGTCCACCAATGTTGAAAAGACAAAGATTTTCATGACTAGTGTATTTAAACATAATTCAAGCCTTAATATAATTTAGCGCGATTCCCAAATATGAGATTTCCCACATTGTCAGCACCACGGTATGCTTCAAATTTACGTCATTATGCTCTAGTGTTAGAAAAAGAGATGGAAGATCAAGCACCTCAGGGAGTACAGACAGTATGGTAATTGAAGGCCATCAAAATGGCGATGGGTCTAAATCAGGGTGGGGAACAGATGCTGCTTCGGGGTCGAACTAGGAGTAGACTGGGTGGTCAAGAAATGTCCCTGAGTAGCTACAATTGTTGAGCATCTCCACTGAATGACATCATGATGGAGACCTATAAGTCATCAGTCAGTTGAAATTCGGTTACTCAAGATATCGAACCCTTGCATGAGACATGCAAATGGAAAAAGTACTAATCCCAACGGAATCACTGCACATATTGCAGGGACAATACAAGGCAATTTTCCTCTCCTCTCCTGTAGTATGTATGCATATTTATTGCTATCTTATTTTTCGAAATCTTCTTCACCTAGTGCTGATCTCTATCTAATTGAAGTGTTATACATAGTAGGACCAAGAAAAGATTGGTGAAGGAAATCAGATTACTTAAATCCGCATAACAGGAGAAGTTTAAACGCTTGATGCAAAGGGTATCGTGCGAAATGTTAAATTGACACGCTTTGATTCATTGATTCGTCTCTATATCCTCCCGTTTAAGAAGTTGAATCTTGCCCATCACAAGATTAGGCTGTCCAGTCTCTTCCCCAGCTACATCATCCTCCGCAAGACTCTTGGCAAGCGACTTGTCATAGCTTGTCGGGTCAATGCCGAGAATACCACCAACGTAGCCGCCCCGCTCGCCAGGTACGCTGAACTCTCGGAACAGGTACCGCCATTCATTAAGCCAGGCTTTGACAGCCTTGCCGATTTTATCTTTGCCGTTTTTCGAGTGATGGCCTGTGCCAGTGATTGCGTAGACGACGCGGAGACCCTCGCGCGCATGTTTCAGGAGGATCTTTTCAAGATATTCGATTGCCTCTTCGGGGTGTAGACCGTGTAAATCAACGTAGAGTTCCTCGGAGGTTTCGTCCAGGCCAGCCTGGGCTAGGTGTTGATTGCGCGCTTCGTACAGCTGGCGTGCGGCTTCTCTGTGGCAGCGACGCATGGCATCGTTTTCTGCTTGGCCACGTAGAGATAGAGCTTTGGCAGCTCGTGCATCGTTTCGGTTCCATGCTTGAGCGGCGCTGATTGAGAAATGTTATTTAATACTTAATTCAAAGAGGTAAAGTAGAGTAGGGTTAGGTTCGGGAAAGCTTACCTTTGTAGAAATTTGTTCCGTACGGTCCCGTGGCGAATTGCTTCTGTACGGTACTTAATGTATTGCTGGTTTGCCCGTGAACCAGTCTCAAGCCAAGGAATATTCTGGGGTGCTTGGATAGATTGAGCTGCGGCACTGTTTTCGCGGCTCTTGATATCCTTGTTGTTCTTAGAGGGTTTACCCTTGCCAGGGACAGGGGATGGAGACATGCGAACCACGTCTGCCAATGAAGATGGGATGTTTTCCTTTCCCACGTTTGCGTCGCGGTTATGGCCCCGCTTACCATGATGCTTTTTTCCGGCGTTCTTTGCATTGACCGCAGCGAGAGTTGGGAATGCATCTGGATCATCTACGGACGGAGCAGTAGGGTTCAGCTCGCGATTCTGGTGACGGCTGCTCGGACGGGAATTGGGCCGTCCTAAGTGCGTCATGCTTCCATTTCTTCTTCCCATGCCAGGATGGAGACCGGGAGGGAGATATTTGCTTCCCTGAAGACCAGAAAGATGAGAAGGATATCGACCGCCATACTGATAAGCCCATTGATCCTCCGTGCCCGACGATTGCAAGGGCGGGAACGCATCAGATCCACTGTCTACCTGGAAAGGTGATCCAGCAGGCGGCGAGGTTGGCCGACTGCTTCCTGAGACACTTAGAGTGGAAACGAGTGACGAGGGGTCATGCGAAAACGGGCATCCATCACCGGCCAGGCAGTTGCCCATAACCCAATATCTAGTGTTTGATTAGCAATCTGGTGTTGGAGTATTATTTCCAAACAGAAAGACCTACTTGCATAGATGGCTGGTCAAGTCATGGCTGAAGCGGCAGTCGGCACGGAGACATTGCCCCGTAGATAGAAAGTACTTGCAAACTACGGGGCTTCGCTCGAGCCCAGAAGGTGTGATGGGACGACTTTTCTCCATTACCATTGACTTACCGACCAACACACGGCCATCGTCATTTTGCTTTGCAAATACGTCTGCGTCTGTATCTTGTGAAAGTGCCGCGATCGTCGCACCGAGATCATAACTATTTGCTTCTAGCGCAGCTTCGATTTCGTCGTTTGACCGCTTATCGCCCAAGACGGTGCGCAGAATATCATGCGGACTCATATCCGGCACAAATTCCGCCGCAGTTGCGCTCAGCGCTCCCTGGATACTATATCCACCCGTAGAAGAGGTGACGCTATTTGCATCATCTCCCACTAGCCAGTCGACATTGCTATCGCTGCCGAAATCGCCATAGAAGTCGGATAGTTGACTTTGGTCTGAAAACTCATACGCATTTAAATTCGGGGAGTGTGGGATGGGCTGTGCTAGGGCCAGTCGTGGTGATGGCCGCGGGGAGGTAAATGGAGACACGGTTGACGAGAGCGGAGGGCGGGCGAATGCCCCGCGTGAGCTCTGCACCCACGAGGTACTCCCGGGGCTGGTTCCAAGATTTGACGGCGACAGAGGAGTCGACGACCGCATCTGCCATGGCGCTGGTGATGATCGGCGAATTATAGTATGACGAGGAGGGGGAGGTGACGAGTCCGGGAGGGTGCGATTGCGATGCCGCCATAGAATATCCAGCACCGCATTCTCTAGCGATGATCCGGTAAGCGCAGTGTTGGCGCGCAAATAATCCTCCAGTTTCTCCACTTGCTCTTCTTCATCTAGTTCTTGATCCTGCAGGATTTCTAGGCATTTCTCCAGCAAGTCCTCCGAAACCATGGTGTGCGGCTGTACTCGCGATGAAAGGGGGGGGGAGTAAGCTCGAAGTTGAAGGTGGGGAAGGACAATGAAAGGAGGGATCAAGCCCCGGATGTCGATGTATGGAAGTGGGATATAGTAGTAGAGTTTCCGATGGGTCTTTCGTATTCAGATTAGGTATAGAATTTGTCAAAGAGATCAATCCATGCTTTGGAATCGGATGATTGGTGGGTGAACGACAAAGGAGGTTTGGGAACAAATAAAGCGGGAAGGACAAGTGGTAAGATGTGAATTACATCGCATCGGCCCTGATGCCAATGTAGAACGAAAGAGTGTCCCAAAGGTTATCGGCGAATAGACAGAAAAAAGCAAAAGAGGGGGAAGGGAATCAACAAGTGTAGATTTGGGGGTTTCAGCTGTCCGAACTCCACACCGACCAGAACCGTGAACCGTGAGCCCGCACCCTAAATCGGATTTACTGCACCGGACGGTTTTGTACATCGCACGTATTTTTGTATAGATCGTTCTATAGATCGTTCACTGCCATAGATCGACCCCTTTAAAGTCAACACGTACTTCCTACTGCGATTCAATTCAATAAAGACTTTTGACGTGTATATTTGTTTCATCATATGTTCACATTCATATGGTACCTGAATTGACCATGTCGCGCCTGGGTTCGTAAACCACGTAACAATCAACAGGAAATTTGATCCGCAAATTCCGGGCCCTAATTCGGACCATACGATTCGATTTACTGTAACCTTCGCCGCGGAAACAATGCGATCAACGATCATCAACGTAGCGACGATTATATAAACAATTGCGCTTCCCGCCTACCATTTAGCTATGTAAGCCAAAGCAGCCTTCAGACCCGGTTGGATCCGCCACAATTGTGAGACATACTTTCCCCCGATTCTCCGACTCTGTGGCTCATGTTCGGCCCCCGATACTCTCAGGGCCTTGGAATGCCCATCTACTCCTGATTTATTCGTGTTTTCTCTATAGATTTCATCATCAAAAACCGTCCGATCCATTTCCCGTCTCCACACACGCCGATCGCTCCTCGAGCTTCCTGCCCCAGATCCGGTCTCGACAAATCTACTCCGTCCAATCCTTTTAGCACCATGCCCGCGGACTACGAGTCCACAGCAAGGGCATTGGCTGTTTCTCCATCATCAGAGCTCCATTCTGCCTCCGCTAGCGACGATGAACAACCGCTCTGGAGCCGGGCGGGCAGGCGGAACTCGACGCGGCCCGAATCAGGCAACTTCCGCGACAGAATGATGGATAAAGGCAAGGCACTGTATCGCCAGGCAGAAGAACGATGGAATCGCATGACATTCTGGCAAAAGGTCGGCTTCTATGTCGCGTCTATCTTAGTTGGGGCATCCGGCATCGGATTCCTGGTCTTGACGGGCAAAGTGTTCATCTGGCTAGGCCCGGTCGCGGAAAGATGGGAGAAGTCTCCTCTCGTCGCATTTGTGCTGTGGCTATGCGTCTTTTTCGTCTCATTTCCCCCATTATTGGGCTGGTCAACGTTCGGAACTGTGGCGGGATTCATCTTTGGCGTGTGGAAAGGGTAAGTTGTGACACCTGTCGCCCTAAGATGTATAGCACCGGGTTATATTACAGACAATGCTAACTGGAGATGGTCCTAGATGGTTGATCTACGCCACAGCCACTATTCTCGGCTCTACCGCATCATTCTATGTATCCCGCACGGTACTATCGAGATTCGTGACTCGCCTGATGAAACATGATAAACGATTTGCGGCGCTGGCGTTGACTCTGAAATATGACGGGCTGAAACTGCTCTGTATGATTCGCCTATGTCCCCTACCCTACTCTATCTGCAACGGTGCCATCTCAACTTTCCCGACCGTCCAACCTTTGATGTATGGACTGGCCACAGCCATAATCTCGCCCAAACTGTTGGTCCCAGCCTTTGTTGGCAGTCGGGTCCGCCTTCTGACCGAGAAGGGTGGAGAAATGAGTGCCGGAGCCAAGGCAGTCAATATAATCAGTATTATCGCTACTATTTCAATCGGAGGTGGTACTGCGTACTATATCTACCAGAGGTTGGTCGTGAAGATTGTGCATTTCTCCCATCTTTGACTAACCTATTGCTTAATACATAGAACCCTAGCCCGTGCTAAAGAACTCGAAGCAAAAGAACGGGACGATATCCGGCAATCCCTGCAGGCTGACCATGCGGCCCACCGCCCTCATGGCCGATTCGCCGACGACGATGCTACCAATGCTGCAGCGACTGAACTTGCCCGAGACGAGGAAGAACGGATTGGTTTCAACGACTTCGACGATGATAACGTTGACCTTGATCTTGCTCTAGACGATGATAGTGGTAGCGATGGAGACAAACGCCGCTGGAAGAAATCGAACCGGAGATCATATCACGATGAGTTTACGGACAATGATTCGGATGATTACGCTGGCGAAGGAGACGAGGCTTTCGGTCTACATACCCATGTCCAACGTGATACCTAGTGTATCAGTTGACTCCAGAACGACTCAATGTAAATGATGCTGTGGTGATGATCATGATCATACCCGATCCACTCGATACCCATGCGTAGATCGTGCTATAAAGGATAAGCTATATGCACTATACCCGTTTCAGCCCTGAATATTCTGTCAAATGTAGATCGATAGAACCATCGCCCTTTAGTCCAATCTGTAGGTGCATGCAAGTGTTAAAATCCCAAGTAGATGGGACATAAGCCATTGCCGGAGGCGGACTGAGAAATACGCGCTGTTCCGAGGGATCAACCTCTTCGGTCGGCTTCCCTTCTCCCCTCTCGTGCCTTGTATAGAACTTTCTTACAATTGAATCCCTTTACTGGCCCGGATTTCAATCAGCCAGATTATTCCTTTGCAGGAGATCCGGGCTTCTCAATGTATGTGTTCCTCCCGTTAATCCCGGCACTCGTCCCTTGATACCCATCCACTTGTATCTACATGCAAAGATTTTATTGGAACGCCACTATTCGTCCAACCATAACCCATCAACTCCAGGGCTAACCGATCATTTATCAGCTTACTTTTATGATTGAAACCCAAGTCAGCATGATTGAACATGGGGGGTCTTGACGTTTGAGATATTCCCCCTCGTTCCACCTGATACCCCACTATCTCTTTCATACAAGGACCCATATCAGACCGAGTCTTTTTGTAACTCGAAGAGCCCGAGATGGATTTCGATTCAATTACTCCCTCGTATCCCATTCCTGACCTCGGTGAATCACAGCCAAGCTACAGCTACGCGCCGTTGAACATGGAGACACCCATCTCAGGGCCGACAGGCCAATCCGCCTCTATCAGCCAGGTTGCTACAAATGAACATTTCACTGGATTTGAATCAGAGCGGCAATTGATATTTGAGATGGAAGGATCTGAAAGGCCTAAGAAGCGGCTGCGCAGGTCTGGAAACCATACACCCAAAACCCGTCAAATCCCTGCCCCCAAGAGCCAAGATCAGCCTGTGACGTCTAATCTCAATCAAAACCCAGCTGCCAATGATGCTGGTACTGGGGGCTCTATGGGATATCCATCTATCAGTGGGAGCAGTAACACTCCTGCTGATACAACATCAACTCCTTCACCCCCATTCGACCCTAGAAAATCCACTTCTCCTCTCACAACCCCCGAGCAAATCGTATCTACCCCAACGTGCGTGTCTGGGGTGAGTGTGCTGGAGAGTGGAAAGGTAGACTTGGCCAAGTGCCGGCCGCGTTCGTCAATCCCTACTCATTTGACACCCGAAGTCTATGGCCAGCAGTGCGTAGCATCTGCATATGCTTGTCGTCTGGACCCATACTCCCTTCACCCAAAAGAACAAGAAGCTCTACAAGATCATCTTTGCCACATGCATGTTACTCTGTATCTTAATATTCGAAATGGTATTCTGCGGCTCTGGACCCGGAACGCCATGGTCAGCGTGACTAGAGAAGAGGCCCTGGGTGTTGCAAAAGACTACCGCTGGATGAATCTTGCTTCCTTCGCACATGACTGGCTGGCACGAAATGGTTACATCAATTTCGGCTGCGTTGAGGTCCCCGTGCCTATTGTACCTCCTAGAAGGGGAAGACGGAAGGAAGGCCCCGTCATTGTGGTTGTGGGAGCCGGTGTTGGTGGGCTAGGATGTGCACGTCAGCTGGAAGGTCTATTTCGCCATTATCGGGATGCAGAAACCGCTCCCCGAGTAATTGTTCTGGAAGGACGTCGCAGAATTGGTGGAAGGATCTACTCGCACCCTCTTCGCAGTATGGAGTCGGAATCGTTACCTTCGGGGCTCGTTCCCAAGGCAGAGATGGGAGCCCAGATTATAGTGGGCTTTGAAAATGGCAATCCCCTCGACCAAATCGTCCGAAGTCAATTAGCGCTGCATTACCATCTCCTGCATGACTCCTCTACTATCTACGATACCGATGGCTCTCCTGTGGATTTCGTCCAGGACTCAATGAATGATCAGCTTCACGTTAATTTGCTAGAGCGAACTGGGAAGTATCGCCACGAAGTGCTCATTCCTACTACAGCCCAAGGTGATGCCGACATGATTGACGCTGGTCGTGAATCTACCAGTGATGACGGCCTCACTGTTCGAGAGTATGAAGACGCTCGTCGTGCCGGGACTACCCACCTTCTCCTTCCAACCAAGCGAACCCGACGTCACAGAGGTGCGGGACACAGAACTGTAGAAATTGAACCCATCGACAACGTGGCAGCCGACTCTATGGGAACAGAAGATCCCGCGGCTTCATTTTGCCTGGCTATAGGATGGAGGTTGAACGCTGGATATTCCGAAGACGATACAATTGAGCTTGACAATATTGCAAGTGCGACCCCGACACAAACTCTGGGCGCCGTAATGGATGAAGGTGTTAAACAATACCAGAACATGCTTCCTATGACGCCCAAAGATATGCGTCTTCAGAATTGGCATATTGCCAACATGGAGTATTCCAATGCCACAAATTTCAAAAACCTCAGCCTCTCCTCATGGGATCAAGATACGGGTAATGAATTTGAAGGAGAGCACTCGCAGGTGATAGGCGGTTATCAGCAGTTACCATTCGGCCTGTACTCTTTGCCTACGAAGCTTGATATTCGCACCAACAAAATCGTTCAGAGTATCTCCTACGACCCGACTGGCTTCAACCGCCGTAAATCGGTCATCGAATGCGAAGACGGTGAGAAATTTGTTGCAGATCATATTGTTTTTACGGGCTCTCTCGGCGTTCTCAAACATGAAACAATTCAGTTCAATCCTCCTCTCCCCGACTGGAAGTTGGGTGCTATCGAGAGATTAGGGTTTGGGCTCATGAATAAGGTGATCCTCGTATTCCCTGAACCCTTCTGGGATGAAACCCGAGATATGTTTGGTCTCCTGCGTGAGCCAACAATTTACAACAGCATGGATCCAGATGACTACGTAAAGAATCGCGGGCGATGCTACATTTTCTGGAACTGCATGCAAACTGCCGGACTGCCTGTTATCACTGGTATCATGGCCGGAGATGCTGCCTATGAAACCGAGGCCACATCAGACGCCGAGATCATCTCGGAAGTCGTCTCTCAGCTGCGAAATGTGTTCAAGCACACCAGCATACCAGACCCAGTCGAGACCATCATTACTCGCTGGGCTTCTGACAGGTTTACCCGAGGCAGCTACTCCTACGTGGCAACCGAGGCTCGTGCCGAAGACTACGATCTCATGGCACGTTCCGTCGGCTCCCTCCACTTTGCCGGTGAGGCCACCTCCCGCAATCACCCAGCGACGGTCCACGGCGCATACCTCTCCGGTATCCGAGCCGCCGCGGAAGTGATCGAGTCCGTCGTGGGACCGATCGAGATCCCCACTCCCCTGGTGCCTGACAAACCAATCAACAGCACTGTGCCGGCAGCCACACCCAATGGCACCCAGCACTCTGAGCCCGTCACGGCTCAGCAGCAACCTATCACTCCCTCCAACCACATGGCCGACGAAAAACTGCGTCACGAGGCCTACCATGGTGCCATGTGGTCGGCCATCTACGCGGAAATCGGGCAGGCTCCCGTTCCCCCACCAAAAGTGGCGTTGAACCCTTTTCTCTTGTACCAGAAGGACTTCTGGTCGAAATGCCGCGACCAGTGCGAAGAGGCTCGTCGCGCAGGCTCTAGCAAGTCAAATGCTAAAGCCCCCCGCGACGAGATCCGCCACGCACTGGGTCAAATGTGGCGCAATGCCCCGGCAGAGGAGAAGCAGCCGTACCTCGACCAAGTGGAGGTGAGCCGTGCTCTGAAAGAAAGGGCTTGGAGTGAGTGGAAGGTTGCTGCAGAGGAGTGGGATCGACGGTCCCTGCAGGTGAAAGCGGTGTGGTGTGCCCAGCACCCGTACGAGGGGTGGGTGATGCCCGAAACGGCGGAGTAGGGGGGATTGGGGTATGTTTGTTTCTTTTCCCGTCGGGCTCTTCTTCCTCCGGATCCTTATCATCCTTATTTCTAAGGTCCCGAGGGAGAAGGGCCCATGTATTATTAGTTGCAGTTCCTTAGAAGGAACAAAAAGATATCTAAGAAGTGCTTCCTCTTTCCTCTGGTCCTGGAATTCATGTAGATTGTATTAGGGCTTTGTACCCTGTAGATCTATCCTCGCTTCTACTCTCTCCTGGCAGCTGACTTCTTCGTTAGTCGACAGCCAGCTTGGCCTTCACTTTCGATCATTTTTGATCATTTAGTAAGCCTTCTTCTCATACTGGTATATCAGGCCGTTAACCTGATATCTCTCACTCATGTCTTGATTCACTTCCAGAACTACATGAAAAGAGATATGAAATACTGCAAATTGTGGTCCCTGAACCATTATCTCGATGAGTTCTATCTCAACTATCTTGATTTTGAGGATGCTTCGTGAGCAGCCTCCATCTAAGTGCCCTGAAACGGCCCGTCATAGATTTTTCTATGGTGTGCTGAAGGTGACTTTAAGTTAGCTGTAGCATTTTATAGGTCACAGTCTGCTGGAAGATGGCCCGAAGGCGCGGTGATCCATAAAAGAGTATCGTGACCAAATGCACTGCGTGGTGGCTGCGAGGTAGACTGTGTGTTTATTTGTGTCGCTGCAGCCGTGGTCTGGGCCACTCTAGCACCCTAAATCGCGTTTATCTGGGCCGCTGATGTATGGGATGCTCTCAGACTGCTGTTTTGGGGATGCTTCCTTACTAATTGCCTGCAGATAGGCACTAGTTGGAGGGTCTAGCTGAGCTAGTAATTATTTTCGATCAGTCTTTATGGGTCGTAACCCTACTCTGCATGAACAGCTTCGTAAGCGAGTAGGTACTTGGGTATGTGCTCAAAATTATTACAGTACTCTGAATTCTGAATACTACACCTACCTGACACCGGTAATGTGGTGTTTAACTAATTCATGTATATGGTATGCAATTATAGCGGTCCAAATTCTACCAAAAACAACTGCTGTAATTTGAAGAGAATTGTCTATTCTAATCTATCGGCCACCGATCACGCCAAGTAAGAGCTAAATCAACCGATTCACGGATTGTATTCAGACATGCAGACCCGCAATCAAACCAAAGCAACAGACATAAAAAAAAAAAAGGAAATCCGTGAACCATGAGACAAAGAAATATGCACGGGGAATTCGAGGTAATTTCAAATCACATAACAGGCACAGACAAAGAGGCTTGGTCTAGTCTAGATGTGAACACGCGGTCTAAACAATATACTCCAAAGGAGTCGGAATCATGAGGTATTCGGGTGTAAAGAAGTTAAAGGAGGAAGTGGGGGAATTTAGATCTTCTCCTTAGGCTGGGGGACATCGCCGAGTTCGGAGAGGTACTTCTCGGTATCGAGAGCGGCAATACAGCCAGATCCGGCACTGGTAATGGCCTGGCGGTAGCGCTTGTCCTGAACATCACCACAGGCGAAGACACCCTCCACGCTGGTGTAGCTGGTACCGGGCTTGGTGACAATGTACTGCTCATCATCCAAATCGATCTGGCCCTTAACAAGGCCGCTGGCGGGGTCGTGACCAACAGCGTAGAACAGACCGTTGGCGTCAACGATCTCCTCGGCGCCGGTAACAGTGTCCTTGACACGGAGGTGAGACATCAAACCGTTAGGCTTGGCGTCACCAATGACCTCAGTGGCAACGGTGTTGAAGCGAACGGTACACTTGGGGTGAGCGAGCAGACGCTCAGCCATGATGTTACTGGCACGGAGTTTGTCGCGGCGGACGAGCACGGTAACGTGCGAACCGTACTTGGCCAGGAACATAGCCTCCTCGGCAGCGGAGTCACCACCACCAATAACGTAGAGGGGCTTGTTACGGAAGATAGGAACAGCACCATCGCACACAGCGCAGGCACTGATACCGTTCTGCCAGTACTTCTCCTCACCGGGCAGGTTCAGACGACGGGCGTTGGCACCGGTGGCGATGATAACGGCGTCGGCGGTACGGGCAGGGGGATCGTTAGGGCCATCGGACCACTCGGTCCACATCTTAAAGGGCTTTTCAGAGAGATCCAGGCGAGAGATAGTCTCAGTGATGATCTCAGTGCCGAAGCGCGCAGACTGGGCGCGCATCTTGTCCATCAGCTCGGCACCGCCGACACCGTCGGGGAAACCGGGGAAGTTCTCGACATCAGTGGTGGTGGTCAACTGGCCACCGGCAGCGGTGCCGTTGGCGAGCATACCCTCGTACAGGACGGGCTTGAGCTCAGCACGGGAGAGGTAGACGGCGGCAGTGTGTGCGCCAGGGCCGGAGCCGATAACTGTTTGAAAAGAGTGGTTAGTTGACTGTGCGGTGAAAGGACTATGTGGAGGATCAATTGGGTTGGGCTACACTTACCAACGACTTTAGAGTGCACCATTCTGGCGGTAGTTGTGGAATTGACGCGCGCGGGCGTCGAGAAAGACTGTGAGAGGGCCGACGGAGGGGGAGGGGACTGGTTGTGGAGCGTTGAAGCGACGGCGGCAGTGAATCCGAATGATCGAAGAGCGGAAGGGAAACGACGGAGAGTGGAGGAAAACAGCTTGAAGGTGTTCCTCGGGAAGAGGGAGAGATTATATTTTCGGGAAAGGAAAGGGAGTGGGCCGATAATGAGATCAGAAAGCAATTCTGTGTCTTTCCGCCGATACAAATTAATCATTTGCCCGCGTCGAGGCCCCTCGCTTTCTAAGCATGCGCACGTGAGCCGGTCGAGACCGGCTTACGTAGTCCTCTAGTCTGCGTAGTTAACTAACTAGTGCAACAATTTCAGATCGATAAGGGCCGAAATGACTAAATCTACTTTGATTTGATCTTATACGTATCTTTTATGAAAATGCTTCATAATTGTGGAATTATGTGGAATCTAGCTGAGTACATAACTATGGCTAGGCTCTTGCGGCCTATTGCAGGAGCGAATCTATAGACGCGCGCTCCGGCTATAGATTCGAATTTCCACACTCCGATCATTGAGCATTAGTGGATCAAGAACAAAGCATTGCTTGGTTCCACTTGATTTGTATCCTCTGATTACCGATACTACATCCAGGCGCAAATGGTTCTCCTAAACCTATAAGCGATATCAATCTTATCAAGCGGCGATCCAGCCCTAGACCGCCCGGGAAATGGCGTGATAATGGATCTGCCGAGCCCGAGGCCATATGTAAGCCGACGCATTCTTCACAATCATAACTTGACGTCAAGTTTTGGAATATCCTAAAACGTCTTCAAAATCTTGAAATTCTTGATCCGATAGATTAGATTATCAATGAAGGGATATTGAGGTCAAAGTCAAAAAGATTATCGCGAGTCATTCACATCATAAGGGGGAAAGAAAAATATCCGCCAAAAAACGCTAGCATAAATCATCATAGTATACATCTCAATCAATTCATTTCATCCCAAACCACTTCTTCCTCCTCGGCGCAGGTTCATCGTCGTATTCCTCTTCGGGTGATGAATCTGCGAGAGCCTCTGCTGGCAATCGCTGAGGCACTTCGCTCTCAGAGTCATCGCTGCCAGGGTAGCCCTCGTAATAATGCTGCTGCGCGGTTGCTGCGTTCGCGCGAGTATTATTCATAGTATCATCATCCTCGTAGTCATCAGGATCTTCTTCCTCGTCGTCCTCCTCCTCTTCTTCATCATCATCATCGGCTGTGGCAGTGTTCTTCTTGCGACGCGGCATGTTCAGCCATTTTCGCCAGCCCTTGGTAATTGGTTTGGGCACGGGTTCGTCTCCATCACCCTCGTATCGTAAAGCAGGTACGAGAAGTTTGTATGGAACGGTGATGCCAGCTGGATCATGGGGGCTGACTTCCATGTTCAAGGTGATTGCTAGACCTCCCTCGAGGTCTACAAAGGCGCCCACACCGTCATCGCCTTGCTTGGATTTTCTGACGGTCTTTTCGCTCAGGTTAGTTGGTCGTCTGTGGAAACGACCAGGCTGTGGCTCTTGAGTTGTCCCTGGGAAGTAACTGTCCCCGCTTTCTGTAGGGCGAGAGATGGCGGTGGAATCGATGCTAGCTCGTCGAGCAGGCATGCCAGCTTCGCGGCCAAAGCTCATTGCTCTGGTAGGTGGTGGTCCGCGTCCAGATAGTCGCCTGAACAGACCACCCGCTTTACTGGGACCGGTTTCGGTGGACCTATCACCTCTTCCCAACGACAGGGTTCGTTGAAGTTTGTTGGGGCGTGGCTCTGGAGTGGGTGTCATGGAGCCGGAGTCAGGCGTTCCAAGAGGTGTTGAACCGGGATGGTATTCTCTGATCGAACACCAGTTTCGTCGGGGTAGCATGCGCTTGTTGTTTCGAGACTTGCCATCGACATCCTGTGTGAAGATGGGGATGATGTCTTCGTCTGTGTTTGAGTCGATGTGATGCACTGTATTGCGCTTGTTGAGCATATCTGAGATGAGCTCCGTCTCCGGAATGTCGGCGATGGCGGACGAGATAACGTTGGGCATGTATCGATAGTCCTTGTCCTTCGCAATGTTCAATTTTGGATTCGAATAGAATTGCCCAATGGCAGCTAAATGAACATCACCGCTGTAAACTCATGATTAGTACAATGTAGGCAACTATAAAATAGAGAAAAGGCAGGAGACTCTTACCTCAGAATTGTAACTCGAATGGACTTCTCAGCGGCAAAATCTTGCAGATCTTCCACCAGCCACGTCCGCTCAGACTTCAGTTGCTTGCCAGCCCAGTGGTCATCAAACACCTCCACATTTCCACCCGAGCGGCCGACAAGTCCACCAAGCTTGCCAGACTTTCCTAGTGACTTACGACTGTTCATAAAGTTCTTGAGCATGGCCTAGTGAATTGTTAGTGAAAGTTCAGCCATAAGAAAGAAGGGTACATACCACGCGAGGGTAGGCGACAGGTACACTGCAGAGCACGATCATATGTTTAGTTTCCCCTCGAGCTATCTCTTGGTGACATCGATCCCAAATCAGTTCATTGGTCTCTTCACTGAGGACTCCAGTACTTGTTCTTTCAGTTCGGCAATCCAGGCCCAAGAGAACCACATCACCACCCAGAGACATGAAAAGACTTCGACTTTTTTGCTCAATGTAAGGACCGGGGTGAGCACCAAGAATCCAACTTGGCTCATCTGCTTCGGTCTCATCTGGAACACTGTGATGCTGGAACAACAAGTAGTACTTATACGCAATTCTTCCCATGCCTGAGATGACCATGCTCTGCATAAACTCCTGATTATAAGAGCCGTAACCTTCGAAAATCTCATGATCGTTCCATATATTGACCATGGGGATTTGCGAATTGGCAAGGGAGAAAAGACCTTGCGAGAACCATGAAGCGTAGCGATGCAGGTAAAATTGCTCCACCTCAGCACGGAACTCCGGGGTGAAGGGCATGCCATATCTCTCGGCAGGATTCTTGATCTTGGTCCATTCTTGGAAAAAGTGGGAATCTGTGATGACAGTATCATTAAAGATCTGGTCACCACCACCAATCATCACATGGAATGGCTGAGTCTGGTGCTCGTTGAGAATATCGCGCCACAGAGGATCAGGTCCACAGAAGGGGTTGGAGTCAACAGATGGACTGAATCCATTGCCGCTGTGATACATGATGTTCATAGGCTGCCCAGCGGCTGGCACCCAGAAACCTAGGGCAGGGCCCTTGTTGATGCGGTAAGCAATTCGCTGTTGCGTTGTACCGAGCTCGACCTCGAGACTGAATCGCCAGAATGTCACATCTCTCGCAGCGTCAGCGTAAAGGCGCACACCAGCAATTTCTCGGTATAAACCAGCAGTTTCACCGTCGGTGGGATGAATACGGTTGGCGGGGATGGGTTGGCCAGGTCCTTCGGGCTTGTAATCAACATTGCTCGGACTCATTTCGTAAATTCCATCGTCATTCTCCACCGCAGACAGGTCAACTTCTTCCTCGAGATGATCAACTGGCTTAACATAAAGCGGTCGACCATCTCGGCCGACTTTCATAAGCCCAGCAGTAGGATCAATATATTCAGGCGCGAGCTGTACGCCATCCTCACGGCTGATCTCTGCGGGTGGAGGAGGTAGGAGGTTCATTGGCTGAGAAAACATGCGCACTGTAGGCGGGTTGTCATAAGAAGAACGAGAGTCTCTTGTCACAATCAAAATAGAGCCACGCCAGATATCCTTGCCAATAGTGCCCTGGGGACCGGTAACGTTGACTTTCTTTATCCCCGTGTACCGCAGCAGTGGACCACATTGAAGAAACAATTTCGGTTCAAAACTCTTGTGTTGAGTAACTCCTAGTTTGGGTTAGCTAACGTGTGTGATGATTTCAATGGAAGGCTTTCTCACCTGTGAGCTTCTGAGCTGGTGTCTGGTAATTCTTGGGGAGAGCCCTGCTCTTTCTGCGATCTTTCGTACCGCCACCTTCCCACCATGCCTTACTTCGATCCATGTCAAGGTTCTGGAAGTCAAAGTCTGTCGCTCCTAGACGTGCAATGGGTGCATTTTTCCAATCAAATACTGGGGGAGGGGTGGGTGGTGGTACATTAAATGATACTGTTTGCTTTTTTGACTTGGGGAGCGACTGGTTACTTCCTTCAACCGTTCGTACGGCCGGAGGGGTCTCCACAGTATCTTCACTCAAGATAACAGGGGCGATAGCAGCGGCTGGGGCAACGAAGTTCCGCTGCTTGGCACCTCCTTGTGTAGAGACTGAGCGGGTATGCCTCATATTCTCACCAGATGGCCCAGGCTTTGCGGCTGGGCCACTCACTGTTACCGATCTTCGGGGAACTTGACCCATTTTTGCGGTTTGTGGAATGCCGACTTCTGCACGAGCATAATGGACTTCTTCAGGTCTATGCATCACCGGGTATTGAGGATTTGTCGAAATATTCCTGTTGTGACGCACTGGGGCTCCGCTCGGCTGTCGTTGATTTGGCGGTAAGCCTCGTGTGGTATCTTCAAGCGTGACTCCCTTACGCTCCCGGTCTCGGGATGCACTAGAGGATGGCCTGTTTTCAGAATATGAGCTCTGCTTTGAGCTAGGTCTAGGAGCGGCGGCGGCGGCAGCAGCAGCACTAGCAGTCGCCAACATCTTTGATGCTGCCTCGGCTTGCTCTCGTTCCACCTTTTGACGGGCCAGGCGCTCTCGAAGTCGCGCCTCCGCTTCCTGAACCCGTGCGCGTTTCTCTTCTTTACTAATTCCATTCAGAGTCACCTCGAGTTTTTGGAGAGGCGAGCGATCTGGTGCCCAATCTCGGCGTTGGGAGGATGATGTAGAGCGCATAGTATTTGAGCGACTCGGAAGCGATTGCGTACTCGGATCGGTGGGAGCT
This sequence comes from Penicillium sp. 91 TS-2023, assembly GCA_030710325.1. Classification (NCBI taxonomy): domain Eukaryota; kingdom Fungi; phylum Ascomycota; class Eurotiomycetes; order Eurotiales; family Aspergillaceae; genus Penicillium; species Penicillium sp. 91 TS-2023. The sequence continues at coordinate 3,516,906 of JARWGP010000021.1, read as the reverse complement.
TCTTGGTGCGTTGATCCTTCGTTTTCTTGGACGGTCACCTCCACTTCCGAGGGGTTGGAAGTGGGTGGAAGACCTCGAGGTGTATTTGATTCGTCCGAAAAGCCCAGGGGTGAGTCAGGTGCCGACTTTCGTGTAGTATAGTTCATGTCGGTATCACGAGCTCTGGTTGAAAATGATCCTCCCGGTGGGCCTTGCTTTGCTTTTGATTTGGACCTTGAGGGCTTGGACGGGCCTGGCTCCGCAACAGGCTCATAATCGATATCTTCGGCGTAGTCCCCAAGGTCTGAGCCACCTGCGCTGTATGTGTGACTGCTTGGGACATCCTTTGCACCATTGGTGTTGTGTGGATGGGAGCCACCGTTGGCCATCTCGGGCGAATTGCGCATTACCAGTGCTTCCATCTTATGTTGTTGAGAATACCCGGGTCGAACAAAAGTTCTGATCAACTGGTAGGAACGAAGCGGATTCTCTGATGCACGAATAGTCCCAACTAAAATAGCTTTCGTCAACCCTGATCACACAAAGGCATTGTTCGAGACTCCGTTGGAAACGAGGTGGAAAAGCAGAATGAGCTCAACGTACGAATGGGTTGTTTCTATCTTAGCGAAAATGTGGTTCCAATCCAACTGTGCCCAATGTCTGACGCAAGCTCACAGCATCCTTGCCCGAAGATAATTTCAGGTTGCGCCGGGCTGGGTTGCGCAGGTACTGGGGCGGGGAATTTGACTATGACCGATGTGTCGCACGAAAACCTCCCGACTAGAGGCAATGGAGGGAAAGCTGAAGAATGGGGGAAATATCAGAGTTTTGAAGAAGGAATGGAAAGGGAAGGGAAAAAGGTTGAAATCGAAATGTCAAAGGGGAAAAATCAAGGAGTTGCGCCTATACATTTGCATTATCCTGGTGGCTGGCAAACCCAGCCTTCGCGCGGGGGCCCAAAGGCACCATCGGTCGCGATTGGCTCTCGTGGATCGCGAGAGAAATACGCGGCCCCGAGATTTTCTGATAATCATCAATTATTTAATTAGAAATATCTCCACCTGTATTTGACGTGCTCTCTACACATTTCGCGATTGTATATTCATACTTCAAGTGCCGGACACCAAACGTCCTGGAGCCTTGGTCCAAACCATTCCCCACCACAATGGGTAAAGCCGGAAATCTTGGAACAGGGAATATTGCCCAGGTGCCTAGGCATTCTTAATATGATAGCCCAAAATTCCATATATAAAACAGAGTTGATATCATGTTTCCGTAAATTGTGGCGCCTACTAGGTAATGAATAATGTCGGTGCCTGAGGCCTCGATTTTGGATATACCTTTACCCTCCATACTCCTGGATCTCCTTTCGAGTCTTACTGTGTTTATTGTTAAAAGGGTATTCATTTTGACGCTGGCTTAATATAGGTCTGGTCATTCGGATCTCTGAGGTTCCCAGATTTCGAAGTTTGATTTAAGTTTGGAATGAAGACCTCCAGGGAGCCAATCTTGATATACATATTATGTATATATTCAAGGAAGGACCAATCCGTGGACACCTTGGCAAAGTTGCTATACAGTACAATACTTCAAATATTCCAAGTAGGCGTTCAAAGGATGAGTTGAGGTTTGCAATCGCCGACAGATTCATGATACTGATCTTCCAAGTACACTACGTTGGCATATCTAGCATTGCCTAACTATTTATTATAGATAAAAAAGAAGCCCAATGATGCCCAGCATAGTCAACGGATCCACAATGCAAAAAATGTGGGGACAAAAATAAACTGCTCACGTCCAGATTTGAACTGAAGACCTCGGCATTACTAGTGCCGCGCTCTACCAACTGAGCTACGCGAGCCGTTATTTAAGACATAATGATTATTTTGGCTACATGGTCTAGAATTGTATCTAGCCCATCTCCCTGAGTGACTGCTACATACTCAAGACAAAGGATCCAAATGTAAGAGATGAAACGTAGAGCTGGAGAAACTCGTGAAGTTCAATGATGCCCACGACAGGAATGTCTAAGCAGATGGTGACACGCACTTTCAGGAGAATTGCTTGAACATGACCCAGGACCTTAATTCAGGAAACGTCAGCTATAGTACCCAGAGTCTTCATACAAAGCCTTATTGATCTGATAAAGAGTTAGCTTTATATATCCATCAAGTGCCATTGTTATCAATAGCCGCTCGCGTAGCTCAGTTGGTAGAGCGCGGCACTAGTAATGCCGAGGTCTTCAGTTCAAATCTGGACGTGAGCAGTTTCTTTTTGTCCCTACATTTTTTGCATTGTGGCGGGTAGTGTTTGGTTTTTTTTTGCAGAGGTATGAAAGAAATCAAAAAATCATATGAAAGTAAATCTAATCAAAGATCAATTGGGAATTATTGAAAATATATCAAAAACTCTAAAAGGTGTACTGTAACCTCATGCAGAATTCATTTGATACGAGGCAGACAAAGCAGACATCAACTCTAGACAAAGAATGGATAATCGTACTCGGATAGGTAGTTAGCAATTTTTGCGCCTAGTAATTATTTCATAGAAGCAATGACTACTTATTCCCAATGGAATAAGGATAAGTTCTTTGAGCATACAACTATATTGTTGTCCAAAAGTCTGTTCCCACTCCACTGTTTCCGCTTCCACCCAGCTCAGTGGGAACAGACTTTTGAACACTATATAGCTAGGTCTCTGGGCTTCTGCTCTGAAAGAGTCTCTAAGCAGGAACCCCAGGACGGAACGGTTCCCGATAATGTAGTTTACGAGATCAAAATCGATTGAGGGAAATCCCAAGAGGGGGCGATGATATTGCGGGTATGGGATCGCAAGTAAAAATAGACTAGCTAAGGAAATTGTGGTCATGAACAGCTATGTTGATCCCATGGCGGGCTTCATAGACAAAATGGTAAAGAATGTACCTGCGCAAAGATTACTGTGCTCCCGGAGCCGATTCAGCTTCAAGTCCCAGTTCAGAGTCCCCTTCCATCTCTGCAATGAAGCGTTCCCAGGTCGAGAGAACACCCTGGTAGAAGTCGATATGGGACTCTGCGAAGGCGCCAAGGGAATCCCGAAACTCGACAGCCTTGATGCGCTCGAAATCTGCTACTTCGCGGACTACCTCCTCGTCAAACATCTCAGAAGTAGTCTTTGCTGATTCGACTTCCCGCGTTAGCTCGTCAATGCGAAGCTCGAGCTTGCGGACTCGCTCGCGGCGGGATTGTTCGTGATCAACTCCACGCATATCCTCCATCTTGGAGCGAATAAAGGATGCAGGGGAAGAGGTGAGGGGATTAGACGCGTAGTAAGCAGCCGGGTTGGCAGCTAAAGAGTCTCGCTCAGCCACTGCCTTGTTACGGTAATCAACCAAGGCCTCAAAGTCGAGCTGCTTCTGTTCACGGGTTTTCAAGAGGGACTTGACCGACAGAATGTATGCCTCCATGTCCCGCAGGGAACCCAAGTAGTTCTGGTCTGTATGATCCTTCAAGCCCCGTACCCCACGCGCAGTCTCCTCTACTGATGCGGCGAACACCTGTAATGGCATCTCGACCGCCGGCTCCAGAGGGACTAATTTGCGGAACTGGGTTGCAAGTTCAGTGTAGTCGGTCTCAAGATCAGATTCACGCCGTGCGACCCGCGCCACGGTCTTCTCCACATGTGACAGATCTTCGTCCAGCTTGTCTGCCTTCTCCTTCACCTCGATAAACCGGCGATCGGGCTTGTGGACCTTTGTAAAGGCATTGACGAATGTATCGGTAAAGTTATCAAAAATCTTAGTCGGGGCGTTCTCTGATGAGGCGGTTGTTGACCCCCGGGTTGAGTGTAGTCGCATATGTGCATTCCAGTCGGCAGACTCCAGGAAAATGGCAAGCAAAGGTGCACGACGGAGTACAGGGTGCAGTGTTAGCCGCTTCAAAAACCGATGCAAGGACCATGCCCGCCGTGTTGTGAACTCCGAGCCGAACCGGTCGCCTCGCACATACTCCATCTTGTGCTTGTCCGGCAAAGGTGGGACCGCGCATGCTGGATATTCACGATAGAGCGTTTTGTACAAAAAATAAAAATCGGTAAATCGCCTCCGAACATAAAACTCGGGCCTTTGGAAAGCTTTAAAGTCGGTCTAGAGGTCGCAGCGTTAGCGAGGGTTCCGGGGTAGTCAACCAAATGCGGAGAACGCGGAGGCTATGCAGGCAGCAACAGATTCTCTCAGATCAAAGGATCGGGTACGTACATTTGTGGTGACCAGGTACGAGATATAAGCGTCTTTTGTGCCATCGTTCTCTTTCATAGGCGAGTCGACCCGGCACTCGAGTACACCGTCACCGATACCCGCCAAGTCGACGGCGTCGGCTAGTGGGCCAGCCTGCGGTTCCTCGTGAACTGAGCTCATCCTCCGCTTGCCATTGGCGTCATGATCATATGATTCATATCTATGCGACTCCTCCACATCTGTGCCTGAAGTTGTCGGTCGGGACACATCACTGTCGGCATCGTGTTTCCAGGAAACATTATCGAAGTCGTCGTGTTGGTCCATCGCGGGGGAAGGGGGAGGTAATCACCCAGCGAGTAGAGATAATATGTTGACCTCAGCAGCGAAAGCAGGGATGCTAGGTTCAAGACTCTGAGATATGCGTAATAGCGAAATAGTGGGGGCAGAAGCGGGAGAAGCTGAGGGAGCTGGGACTTGGATGATCGGCGATTGCCCCAAGGCGGAGAGAGAAACGGGGAACATCGTCATTGCTTTTTTTAGGAACCTTGACACTCAGTGGGAACTGTATTAACTTGGGGGTTTCTGGACCTTCACATATTTCACTTCATATCCATGAGTTTTATTTTGTAGGCAAAGAATGCTTTTACATTCTTCACCGTAACGTAATTAAGAAATTTACACAACTCCTAGGCAGCCGATTTCCTTCGGGACGCTCGACGCTGCCTCTATAAATCCATATGGTCCAAATATAAATTTGACAGACAAGCCCCGACCCAATGCAAAGGCAAGTGAAAAAGGGAAAATGAAAAGAAGACAGAAGAGAAAACATCACAAGATATCATCTACTGCTTTTCAGACAGAAGGTGGCTGCCTGGAGATGATTCTTCATCATCCCTTTCTGGGATATTGGCCAGCCGATCCCGATATGGTTTTTCCTCCTCGTCCTCACTGAAGATTTCCTCATCGCTTTCTCCAGCGAAAGCATTATAGAGTTCACCACCACGGCGCTGGGTACGCCCACCTGGCCCAGTCATAGGATGCATCTCATCCTCGTCTTCAATCATCTCGAATTCGTAATCATCCTGAGGGTTGGTACGGCGGCGCTTCATGCGCTGAAGTTGGAAGAAGACGCCCAGACCGATGAAGAATACAATTATCATGCCCAACGATGCGTAGATCCAGACTTGGGTCCGCTTTGAGGCTCCAAATGTTGGGAGGTAGGAGGAAAGGTTGTTGTCCGACACAGCAGTGCTGGTCGAAGAGGCGGCACTGCCGGCAGTGGTACCGTTGTTCACTACCTCGAGTTCCTCGTCGGCAGGCTGGGTCACTGCAGGAGCCGACGCCTGGTCTGTGGGCTTCTGGTTCACAGGCCGGTCGTGATGCTCATCCGGATTGGCAACAGCAGGGTTGGTCTTAGATGGCCCAGGCTCCAAGGTTGTCGTAGCCACATGAGCCTCCTCATACGGGTGGTCATCATCATGCTCGTCTGGCAATGGGTGGAGACCCTGCGTGGTTCCATCGACGGCTTCACCCCACAGGTTGAATCTCCAATCAATGAATTCTCCAGAGAAATCATTGACTTCGGAATCTTTAACGATCACAGTCCATTCACCGACAGCAGGTTCGCCCCTGTGGTTAATTAGTGAACCAATTCAATAAACATTACGGGTGTGAAGATACATACCAGTGAGCAACGGACATGAATGTCCAGTCTAGATAACCAACGGGCTCCTTGTCACGCCGACGGGCAACACTCAGGTAGCTAACAATTCCAGCCGGGCTGCGCAACTCCACACTCAGATCACCACGGCGAGAGTGGTTGATATTCATGGTGACTGTGACGTGCTCCAACCGACCAAAGTTAGCGCCCTTGAGCTGGTCGGCGGTCACCGTAAACTTGCTAAGCAGGCCTTGCGATCCTTGAGGAATATTGTGGTGCACCCGCAACCATGGTGAGGAATACCAAGCCTGTGGCTTCACCAGGTCCCAAGTTTGAGCCTTGTGAACCAGCGAGTAGGTGTCCACCTTGCCAAAGCCCCAGTCATGACTGAACTTTCGGCCAGATGGAAGAGTTTGCCAGCTCCCATCTGTCTCGCTCACTGGAACTGCAGTCTCCACCATCAAGTACTGGATATCGCGCCATGTCAGCTCAGGCCGAGCACTCAGTGCGAGCGCCACGGTACCCGCGGCGAGGGGACCAGCTGCGGAAGTACCACCATGGTTTGAGTAGCAAGTATTGACGCCCACATCAGTGGTGTGGATCGCATCGCCAGATCCACTGCTGTATGCGACCACCAGCTGGGCGGAACATGACTCCGAGTAAGATGGATGGTTTCCTTGCCGATCAATGGCTCCAACTGTTATACTGTAGATACTGTTGGTGTATCCATCAAAGTTGCAGTTGTCGCCGTACTGCGCACCGTTACCGGCGGCAAACACAAAGATGGAGCCCTTTCCATCGCGTCCTTTTTGCACACCATTGACCATAGCTCGCTTGATCAGAACACCAGGCGCATCCATTGTGGCACCATCATCGATGGGTCCCCACGAGCAAGAGTAGATATCGTTCTTCTGGAACTCATAGTTGATGGCCGCGGCCTCATCCACGTCGTCAATCGGCGCGGACAGAATTCGAATACCCGCCACTTTGCTGTCATATGCAACGCCCACGCCACAATAATCGTTCTTTGCGGCACCAATTTCTCCTGAGCAACGGGTGCCGTGTCTATCGTCTATGAGTAGAGGACGAGGCTCTGGACCGCCTGCATTGAAATCGTAGGAGCCTTCGGCGAAGTAGTTGGGCTTCAGGTCGTTGCTATCGAAGTCGAGGCCGTCATCCACAATCGCTGTGACGATGCCATGGCCTGTCACACCTTCCAGCCAGATTCCCGTGACGTTGAGATCATGACCGGGTTGTAACGGGTTGAACAAATGCCACTGTTCTTTGAAGATAGGATCGCTAATCCCCAAGGTCGAGGCAATATCGCTTTGTGTATCAATGGCACTTTTTTCGGGCACTTCATTAAGTCGACGAGTGATAGCTTCAGAGGGAGGTGGTGCCCGTTTCTGCAGTCGTTGCCTGGGTGGCGCAATCTTCTCTGACCACAAGATGGAATCCAGTGGATCTGCACTTCGAGCTACGATTTCGCCCGATCGCCGGCGAATTGTCCTCTTTGTCTTTATATCGTCCAACAATGCAGCAAGATCTGAGCTTTGGTCGCGCGGTAAAGAGAAGGTGTGGTGATCCGTCAGCTGTCCGATTTGGCCCTCGTGTCGGGCACCCAGCATACGGGCGACATGGTCGGGGGAGGTGGCGGTGTCAAGATGGAGGGCAAAGAAGTCGCGAGAGTCTTGAGAGCGAGGGTGAATGGTAGCGGAGGCCGCGCCTGCGAGGCCGACGGCCAAGGCGATACCGCTGACGAAACGCATGGTTGAATGCGGGTTGGGGTAGATGCTCGATCTTAAGATCAAGCTGAGGTAGGATAGGAGACAGCTGCCATGGACGGGGGTACCAGACCCTTTGGCAGCAAGAAAAGATAAAAGGAGAAGGCTGAATGTCTCTCCCGAGTAGGTAGGGAAGAAGATGAAGGTGGCAAGTCGCGGCGTCGAATAGGAGGATCGTCAGGGAACCAAGAACAACACGGGACCCGATTGACAGTCCACTTTGACCATTTGGGGGCCTTTTGAGTTGGTGAGTTAGGTAATTGTGGAACTAGGGGTCTTATTTAGTTTTTAATCTGTAATTTTTCTTTCTTTCTAATTTTGAGGTGGACACTGATACATCTGTCTTTGAACGTTCCAATCAAAGACCACGGTTGCGATTTGCGGAGGCTTTGACCTTAAAATTGCTTACGTAGAGAGTCGTCCCCCTCGTCATGGAGATTAGGCCCCATCAATACTGCCTGGACATGTAAGTAGCGCAAATTTGACGTCGAGTTGTGTTTATTACTAGACTTTTGGGTGATAACATCTCCTAATGTAAATTGAGTAAATCCGAGGTAGATAAATATTTGTGCAGCCCGGGACATGCAAGAAGTTGCTAGATCATGGATTCCTTGCATGGAGTAAATATTCAAATAAGATAGGCATTTCTCTCCACAATTCTGGATTTGATCACCTAATTGGATATGAAAGTACTTTCCATGGCAGGGAATATATATGATGGTATGATCGACTTACAATCCACGTCTAATGACTTGGTAATTTGAAATGTCGATGATCCCCATCAACAATAGAGTTCAAAGCGACAAATCTCGCATAAAATTTAATAGGCTGAAGATGTCAAATTATTCAGTTGGTTTTCAATAGCCGCTCGCGTAGCTCAGTTGGTAGAGCGCGGCACTAGTAATGCCGAGGTCTTCAGTTCAAATCTGGACGTGAGCAGTTTCTTTTTTGTCTCCACTTTTTTTGTCTGGTGGATCCTCCTCGTTCCATTCCTTCCACTTGCATGTCTCTGTTTTTTTGAATCTCTTACATTATTGGAGACCGGAATTAGTAACAAGTGCGGACGGCGAGCCATTAAGGAACAAAATTCATGCATATACGATATTTATCCCCCAAGTACCTAACAAGTGCCAACCTCGGAACCTTCTGGATCCATGGATTTGAAATATATAGTAGATATTTCTTGCACAAATGTCACTTGTGCAAAAAAAAAAAAAAAAGTACGGCATTTAACAATCAGGCCACTTAAGATCGCAGTTAAGGCTGAGGCACTGGAATCGTCGCATAGTATGCCATGGCCTTCTGGTTCAGTTCTGGGGTCATCTGTCCCCCCTCAATTAATTCACCCAGCAATTTGAAGTAATTAATGTAGAATGCAGGTGTACAAGTGCAGACCAACACAGCTTCTTCTTCCGTCGGATTCGAGAATGTATGAGGACTCTTTGTTGGAACAACAACATAATCCCCAACTTTGGCATCAACGTCCGGTTTCCCGGGAATATGGAATCGAACAAGGCCCTTAGTGGTGAGGAATGTTTCGTCGTGCATCTCATGCCAATGTGGAGGCGGTCCTCTTGTATTGGGGGGAAGAGTAAGTTCCACGCAGCTGAGCCGATTGTCTATTTCCAAGTTCCTGATTAGCAGTTTTACATTTCTTTCTCTTCTTGTCTTTTGATGTAGGGGACCGAGATCATACCTGTATTCGAACCGTCCTCCATCACACGGAGCTTCATGGATCCGATAGCGATGATGTCGCCTGCTTTGGCTGGAACAAAGCTGAGCGGACGGTCTGGGACTTCCATTGTGGTTGAATCTTAATTTGTTTCTGGAAAAAGGTGAGGCATCGAAAGTGGTTTAAACATAAATAGTTGACCCACGAGGAGTCCAATGCTTTTTTATACTTTCCAGGCGGGTAGGGTAGCCAAGGTAATTGATCCTCCACATATATGCTACACTCGGCATTTCACTTCGGCAAGTCATTGTTTTATCACCGCACATCTCAATTGGGCCAGATGTTTCGTGATTACTGTACCAGTCGGTCGCTCGGAGTTTAGGTTCCCGAAGGCCGAACTCGGTGGTCTTTGCGGGGGTGTCAACAACGTTAGAATTGGATAGGAAATAGTATATTCACCGGGTGTTTGGGTAAATTGTTCTAATTGGAATAGGGCTGGCAACATACTCATTCATAAACGCGAACCCTCGCTTCGTAATTTAATCTCGAACCTTCGCGCCCCGCTTGGGCCTGGTCGTTTCGACTTTTTAAGCTGTATACAATCGGGGTCCGCTGAGTGAGATGGGCAATCGGTCTAATCCTAGCAAAGAAAAGAATAGGGATGTATTCAAGGAGTCCACCGTGTATCAGAGCCACTCTCTGAATCAGCTATATTCTATATAGTATCATGGTCATTTTACTCTATTCTTCACAAGTGTCATTATCCCCCAAGTGTTCTTACCTCCAGGGTTGCGGACTGAAAACAAAGGCGCCTGAGCAGATTGCATATACTCTCAGTGGGTACAGTACCGATGCACCTATTTCTGACATTCAGCCACCATGTACGCTATACTATTTCAGGAGATTGGGGCACAAAATAAGCCACGTGGAACGCCATTGTGCTCACTATAGATCCTGGAACGTACCCCGTACATCTCTCTGAACAGTTGACACGCGATACTCAAGTACACAATCATCCTAAAGTGACGGCCCGAGCACCTCACGATGCCGATCGTTAGAATAAACAATAAATCAAATCACATCAACAACCTTGGAAGGTTATCCATCAAACCTTGACTCAATCTTGAGGGGCTTTTTTGTCAAACTTAACCAAAGCCCGCATAATCAAACATCTGTACCCCGCTAAAACCTCTCTCTCCACCCGCCCGTGAATCAAACCAAGTTTTCCATCGGGAATGATATTCCTCTCTTTGTCCATGATTTTGCACGAGCGTCCTTCAAATCCCATAATCATGTCCTCTTCCATCTCGAAGCAGTTTACCACGATTTTTTCCCATTCTCCCCTCAAGGCTTTTAATCCGACTACATTGGACATGGCGCGTTGGGTGGAGACTTGGATCTTCGCGTGGAGTGTGGAGAGGAAGGTGGGCCGGTTCTGTGTGTGAAGGATGGATCTTTGGATTCTAAATAAGCTAGGAAATAACCATATAGAACGAAGTAACGAACTTTTATGATGGTCAAGTGCCCACCAATTTGCCTTTTTGGTGTTTCCACGCCCTTTTTGAGTTGTAGGCTGCGGGTTTCGTGCGTGTCCTCAGATGTTGATATCCGAGCGAGGCTTGCGGATATCGGTTCTGGGGAACAGATAGTCGGGGGTTATCGATAACTGCTTCAGATGTTTGATTCTCTTGCTGGGATCGTTGCAGGATCTGCTTCTAGATGAGATCAGTAGGCGAGGGAGATGTTCGCTGATCACTGCTCGCTACTCGCTGCATGGCACTGTCACCCTGTCATGCATGCAACCCCGCTCCCCCACCCCCCGAGGTATGTACTTAGTTGAAATAGGTTATATATGTTGTCAAATGATTCAACATACTTTATGCCTTGGTAAACATGATTGGATGGCCAACACAGCGGTTTGTTTGATATTGAACAAAAAAAGAAACGTAATATAGTACATTGTATGCATACAAATTTCGAAGTGAAGCCACCAAGCCACTGGCCACTAGCCCGCTTAATAGCCCTCAGCATTCTTCATCAAAAAGGACTTCACAAATGGCAACCGATCAATGACCTCTAGTCCTAGACTACGGGCCCAGGTAATAGGGCCTTGTCCAGTAACGGAGTACATTTTGTGCAGCAAATCACAGGCACCGCCAATCTTAGCATTGGGCAGATACCGCTCAGAGGAGTATCGTTCTAGCGCAAGAAGATCACCAATGTCCATGCCATGACTCACAGCATACTCGATGGTCCGCGACAAAGCGGCAACGTCTGCCAACCCGAGATTCAGGCCCTGGCCAGCAAGCGGATGGATGACGTGAGCTGCGTCACCCACAAGGGCGACACGGGGAGAGATGTACTGAGCCGCGTGACGGAAGCGGAGTGGGAATGAAGCAACGGTTCCTTCTTGCACTCCGATGGCTTTGGGTGGGATGTGAGATGGCTGCGGGGTATGCTGGAGCCGCCAGTTGAGCTCGTCTTCATGTGATGTCTGTTCAGACGATGAGTGCGAAATGCCCATCATATAAGAGAGGTCTGTCATAGAGAGACTGAATGCGGCATTGACCATGGCGAGGAAAGCCGGCGTGGGGAGAGATTTAAGGTATGCGGCATGCTCAGGTCGTGTAGACCAGACCAGAGTTGCATGGTTGTTAGGAAGTGGGAGCAAGGCGATGGGTCCGCCAAGTGAGGGCAGAAAGCGCTGGTAAGCTGTACGTGTGTTGCTGAATGTGGATGGGTCAAGGTCTGCGAGTGCGAGTGTGGCCACGATACCGTGGCGGTTGTAGTCCCAGCCCTGTGTGGGGATATCGGCGAACGAGCGCACGGGACTGTTGATTCCATCTGCGCCGACGAGAAGTCGAGCAGCAATCCGTGTCGGTGTGAGTGTCTCAGCACCAGGCCCTGTCGGCTTCACGGAAAGAATAGGCCAAGCTGACAGATCGGGTCCTTCAGCCTGAAGATCGGATCCATTCTCGATGGATGCAACAGTGTGATTGGAGAACAACGTCAAGTTCTCATCTCCCGAGGCTTCAATGCGGCGTAGCAGTCCGCGCACAAGGTTGGCGTTCTCGGTCATAGAAGCAACAGTCTGTAAATCCTCAAACGCAGGTGTCTCCGAAGACCGACCAAAGGATATTCGCGACCCGGTCTCGCCATCCCACACCTGCATTTCCTGATAATTCTGCACTCTATCGGTATCAAGGTGCTCCCAGGCACCAATCTTCTGTAAGAAATCAACGGACGATGGTGTGAGGCTGCTGACTCGGTTGGAAAACTGGCTGGAGTCCAGGTTCCATCCACGAGCCTTGCCGAGGTCCTGGCTCTCGACGAGGGCGACCTTAAGCTTTGAGGTGATCGGTGAAGCTCCTGCAAAATATCAATAAGAGATTTTTCTCCAGATCCCACATTGTTATGGATGACGTACGGAGTGCAGCCAATAACCCCAGACCGGCCGGTCCACCCCCAACGCAGACTACATCGTAGATGTCGGCGTATTGGGCGGATTGTGTGCGGAATTGCCGTCGGCCAGCACCAATGCCATGCCGGCAGGATTGGCAAACGTATGGGCGAAAGGCCGCCCTTGAAATCGAGCGCATTTTGCTTGGAGATCGACACTGACGGAGATCAACACCATCCAGGGCGCGGGTGGACTGATAATTGATCTATTTTCACCGCCCTGCTTATTTATTTCAGGACTGTAATGTAGTAGCTTGAACATTACATCATAAGCGGCTCGCGTAGCTCAGTTGGTAGAGCGCGGCACTAGTAATGCCGAGGTCTTCAGTTCAAATCTGGACGTGAGCAGTTTCTTTTTGTCTTGTTTTTTGCATTCCAGTTACAAGTATACTTTTTGCAGCAGCAACCTTGAAGTCATGATTGAGCCTTACACATAAAATTATCTCTGGCTATAATGAGAGCCTATCAAAAGCGATACTACTTCTACTATACATCTGGGCTAATTGTAGGAATAGGTTGGAGCTTATTGTGTGGGTATATGTGGGCTTGGTCTATTAAATCAATAAAATAAGGTAATATTGAGGTGATATATTTGCGGATATGATGAATTCGAGATACAAAAAAGCAAAGCAAAAAAAAAAAACTGCTCACGTCCAGATTTGAACTGAAGACCTCGGCATTACTAGTGCCGCGCTCTACCAACTGAGCTACGCGAGCCGTTATTGCTACTCGTCTCGTTATGAGATTACATAATCCTAAGGAAAGAATATGCAGTAAATCGCTATACATACCCTAGCACGAACGACCCGAGCCACGATCGGGGATAGGAGTTTTGGTCACAGCAGCTAGATCCATTGGTATTCCATTCATTTTAATCCTGTGGTTAGCTCTGTTGACAAATTCCTTTTTTGCTGAAACACCTGAGGTGACAATTGTCTTTGTGCGCTTAAAGTTCCTGGCCACGAAGTGAACGAACATCATGTCTAAGGCCCAGTAGCCCACCTAAATTTTTTGTTTGTTTCATTTACTGAATCAATGAAGCTCCATAAAGCTCCAAGGCGGATCTCAGTACCCGTCAATTTAAAACACATCCGGACTATGCGTAAATCTACAATCCATGGCCAAGGGGTGTGTTCCATAGAACTTCTCAGACTCTTTCTAGTGATACCCAATCCCATGGTAGAGCCTCGAGCTAATGCAGTCTGATGGCCCATGGGACTTATATCCGGCAGATCGCGACGTGTCAGAAAGACCATCGGCAATTGATGCGGCGACAACGCATCCTGTCGATGAGATGTACATACAGAAACCAGTCAGAACTGTCGATCTCGGAGCGCTCGAGCCATTAGCAGAATTTTAAATATACAGGGTTTCCTCAAAAGTTGCGAATTGTATTCTGCACTACGTGGCATGGCCCGCAGGAGGCTCAAATGCCTTCACTAACCTGCTCATTTTAGTGCCAATTGTGAGCCAAAGCACGCACAATTTTGGGCAAAAAGATTATTTACAAAGGGCTTTGTATCAATTTTACTAATTGCACCTGAAGTAGAGCATCATTGTTCGAGTAGTTTTGTCAATTCAGTGGGATTGCCAAGCATTCGTGATTCGTGATCTCTGACTTTCCCGATTCCATGCAGCCCTTTATGCGCCGTGTAAGCGGTTGAGTACGGGCGCTAATATGTGATCACAATTCAGCTCACATGTGAACTGAGACATATTGAAATATATAATTTGAGCCTCTAATTAGTTAGCTTGAGACATCAGGATCTTTGCGTTTGCTCTGTCGCGGACTCAAGGCTCCAGTGACATGGGTGGCAGACATCAGCACCTTTTCGGCTAGAACTCAGCTCAGCGCAGTTCCTAGGAGCATCACGGAGTTCTTGTTGATCAACATGACCTGAATAACCTCATGCTCAGCAGCCAAGACCCGAGCTATACTAGTGAGGTAAGAATTCCACCTCCAGCTTGTATACCATATACCGCTTTAGGGGGTCTCCACAAATATGCCGGCTTCCAATGGAATTTGAGAAAAATCCCGATGGAAGGTTGGCGCTAAAAGTTGGGCATTCGAAAGATCCTTGTCGGTGCAGTACGCTAAACTCAAGTTGTCCAAGCCACCAGACTGCGCAAGAAAATATTGGTTGGTCATATTCCCAAAAGAAGCAGACATCGGCTATGTGGCCCTTGTCTCTACTTTACTCGTATTTCCTCAAAATTGCTGCCATCTGCCGTTGCCGCAACTTTCAACCTAGCCCGAGCTACACCAAAGCTCCCCCATCTTAGCCTCATAGAGCCCCACAATAATTTGACTCCACAATCCATAAATAACATGCTACTTCTTAAAGAGTAGAATTGTTGTCCAGATCACGCAATGTGATTTCCCCACAGATCACAGTTGGTGGCTTGCATAAAAAGCTAAGCGAATTGCCTCACACCTTGATACTCTTATCCGATAAAACCAAAGCTACGCGTCATGCATTAAGCGCGCATCACGGCCATAGAGATGGCGGGATTGAGCACAGTAACACCAGGAACAGGGATCTTCACGGACACGCGGGCACCGCGGCATTGCGATCGATAAGCACACGAGTTCGTGTATAGGTCACTTCCCCTCCTTTCCCCAACGCAATCGATGCACTTCAGACATATAATGATCAACGGTGCCCAGGCCGAGACAAGCACCTCTGCCTTTCCAATTATTTCCATCACATTTTGATAGGCCAACAAACATAGGCCAATCATGAGTTCTTTCTTTTTACAGCCCAGAGTCGGACTTCGCCAAACATGCATCAAGCTTCATGATTATACATTGGCCACCACCGATCCCAGAATCTACTTATTCTTCGTAGAAGCCGGGAAACCGTAAGCTTATTTTTATTTATGATAAAGCGTACTCTACAACTAACGTGCGTAGCATCGTCGAACGATGTTTGACAATTCCCGACGCGACTCTATTGCTCTCCCTCCAAGGTCTGGCTACCCTCAGTCCTGGCTCCATTTTGATTCTCTCTAGCACAATAGGGTATAGCAATTCTTCCCAAATCGACAGTTTCCTTACTAATTAAGCTAATAGCAACGAACCTACAAAAATGTAAGCGGCGCATCATCTTGGCTTGGATCCGTTCTCACGCGTACAGAATTGTTGTTAAAGGTCCAAACGTGAGACCGGGGGACCGTCTTTCGGACTCTTGGACCTCTGTAATTTCTTTTGCTCGGGGGCCGCTTGCAAGAATGCTTTCGCATAGCTTGGGAAATATGGTCTTTTCTTCAGATCCTAATTCGCGGATGCAATTCTGGAACTTGGTCCGAGGCCGTATTGCAGGTGATAGGAGGAATTTGGACTGGCTTATCTGTTATTGTCGCAGGAGGTTTTTTGGTGGTGCTGCCCAGCCTAGTTCAATTGTTACTGATGAGGACTTGATTGAGCATCTTTTGACGGACACGGTATTTTGTCCATAACTAAGGAATGAAACATGAAACGGAGCACTTTGGCGGAATGCATGAAGTGAAGGTGAAAGATATTAGGGCGGACGAGGAAAATGAAGGGTGATGCCAAGTTGAAGTTTCTTTAACTACGACTAGGTATACCCGGGAGATAAAACAGTAGTGATAACCTTGGAATGCAATTGGGTATTGGTGGGCTGTTTTTCACTTGGTGTCACTGATACACAACATGTTTCTTTAACAGTCCAAACATTAATCTAGACATATGCAAAGGGAAGAGGTAGATGTAGTCTCTATTTTTGGAGAAAAAAGAACAATGCTAGCCGTGACCAGGAAGGAGAGGGGAAATAAAACGCCTATATTTTCATCTTTTGGGTTCTTAGACCTGCGCAGACTGCAGTTGCTGAGTCAGACTGTCAACAACGCCGGCTTGCTTTTTAGCAAGGCGCGATTTAAGTTCACCGACCAACGAGGCCAGCTCGACTTCAACACCCTCCTTCTCCGGGTGATCGGCAGGGAGACCCATCTCCTTGATGCGGACCTTGCCAGCAGCCAGCTCCTCCTCACCGAGAATGACGGCGAAGGGAACGGAGCCCTGCTCGGCAGCCTTGAACTGCTGGGGAAGCTTGGGCTTCAGTTTGTAGGAGAACTCAGCCTAGGGAAAATGTTAGCAAATAAATTCCGATGTACAAATGCCACAAGTTACATACCTTGATGTTAGCGTTCCACAGCTTCTGGCAGACCTCCATACGCTCCTTGAGCATACCAGTGAAGCCCTTACCACCGAAGGCCATGACGTAGGCATCGACCTCACTGCTGCGGAGACCCTCGGTGCTTTGCTCGCGCTCGAGGCGAGCTTTGGTAATGGAGAAGATACGGTCCACTCCGAAGGAGACACCAACACAGGGAATCTGAGCCTTAGGCTGGAACATGCCCACCAGGTTGTCGTAGCGACCACCGGCGGCAACACTACCCACACCGAGAGTGGGGTCATTAGAACGGTCATCATCATCTGAGGTCTTTGACTTCTTGCTAGACTTCTTCGCCTTCTCTGCCTCCGGGGCGTCGGATTGGATAGCGGGGGCAGAGCCCTCGGTAACAACCTCGTAGATGACACCGGTGTAGTAATCGAGTCCACGAGCCAGAGACATATCGAAGGAGATCTTGTCCAAAGATCCGAAAGCCTCTAGGTAGTCCATCAACAAACTCATATCCTCGAGACCAGCCTTGGCGGAAGCATTGGCTGTGAGAGTCTCATCCTGCAGCAGCTTGTTCAGCAGCTCGCGTCCACCCTTGTGCATGACATAGGTCTCAATACGGTCCGCAATGGCACCATCCAGACCCTTCTCATCAACCATCTCCTTGCGCACATCCGCCCAGGGCATCTTATCCAGCTTATCCACCGCGCTCGAGATCGGCCGAATCTTGTCCTCCGGCACACCACACACGGCAAAGAGACCATCCAGAATCTTGCGGTGGTTGATCTTGATAGTGTAACGACCATTCCAGCCAAGCTCCTCGAAAACCTCGCTGACAATGCGCAGCACCTCGGCATCGGGCACCATGGGGTCGAACGCACCAGCGATATCGAAGTCGCACTGGTAGAACTCACGCATGCGGCCCTTGCTGACAGCAGGCTGATCCCGACGGTACACCTTAGCAATGTGGTAGCGCTTGATGCTGCGCACGTCCGTGTTCATCGCGAGCCAGCGCGCGAAGGGGACTGTCAAGTCGTAACGCAGGGAGCAGATCTCGCCACCCTGGTCCTGCAGGTCGTAGATGAGCTTGGAATCCTCACCATACTTTCCAGCCAAGATCTCACGCAGCTCAAAGACGGGGGTATCGAGGGCGGTTCCGCCGTGGCGCTTGAAGACGTCGGCGATGGTGGTGAAGATGCGGTCTCGGAGGAGGGCGTCTGAGCCGGACCAGTCCTTAGTCCCCTTGGGGGTTTTGAGGGTAAATGAGACCTTATCTTTAGGCATTTTGTCGATCGAATCGGAGCGAGGGATTGAGGAAAGGAAACGAGTGCGGCGGGGGAAGTTTCGATGGTGGGGGGTGGTGGGGGCACGGAGACAAATTTGATTCGAGGCTAAACGCCGGCCTTGGGTATGCAAATGACTCAGACAATAGAGATATCCTGCGCCAATGGGATTTGGAAACGATTGTCGTGCAGGACGCAGACGCAAAGAACTCGAGAGGGGCGTCATAAAAGCGACGCTCACATTTGGCGAAAACTGCCCGTGGCTCAAATCGGTTCGACCGGGCCATCTTGCTACTTCGGGGAATTTATCCGGAGTTAATCCGAGCCCACTCTATGAAGTATGAACGAGATGAGTATTGTTTGTGTCAAATTATTATAGAGATTTACATTAATAATGGCTCAGAGGGATGGATACTGGTGGTAACACTCAATCTACAAAGTGTGAATGGGATTGAGCTGGCATCAGCACGATTACCTACATTCTCCGAGGCTGTGCCATTCCATTCAGTGAACTATATATATGCATCATGACTAACCACGAACGTCTCTCATCCCAGCCAATACGGCGCCTTTCACACAAGCCAGGTATATATCCGACTGGATGACTTCGAGATCATGTAATGACAAGCATGAGTTGACCTTGCTAGAAATATAAGGGTTTACAAGAGAACCTCCCACGAGAAGACAGCTCTATAAATTTGGGGACATGTCAACATGGAAACAGTATTCAGAGAGAATAGTATCTTAGCCTACCTTCAATACCTTCTTTTGCAACTTAGTAACGGATATTTGCTCCTCAATCATTTCCAGGATCTGATTCACCGAGGGATCAAAGCAAGAAAGCATTTCTTCCTTGGTGAACCACATGTACCCCTCCTCAATATCTGCCTCGGGAAACTCCACCTCTATACCCACATCACAACAAAAGTCCCCAGCCCTGTAAAGATCCGGGAAAGCTGGCGGCGGGTAATTAGGGTTCCCAAACTGGGGAATGACCTCAGTTCTGAAGAAATTGCGGCATTTTGCGTAAACACGAGGGGGATTATTTCTCAGTTTCATTTTCTTGATTTTGTGACGAACAATGTCATGGAAGCAGCTGCTGATTGCACGAGCCCCAGCGGCCCCCACAGAGACATTGGTGCATTTGACCAGTCTAAAAGGGTTCTTCGATTGGACTTCATAAGTAACTATTTCCACAAGATGACCACCGCAGTCTGCAACAAGGATGTTGTCTCCGACTTCAAAGGATGATGAATTATCAAAGTCAGCCTGGAGAAGCGCTGCTTCTGTACCAGTAACAAAGGCAAAATCGTTCATGGATCTCATCTTAAAGCCGGCTTCTTTAGCCACCGTGCGCAGCTTTGATCGAGCGTCCTCATCCCATGAGATAGGTATAGTCATCGAATAGTGGGGGTTATCTTGGCTTGTATCTGATGACAAGTTTGAGGCGCCCGGAAGTTGTGAAAGTATGCTTTGTCGTAAGTGACTCAGAAAGTCAACCATAACTTCTTCGATTGTTTTTCCAAGGGGAAGCGGTGGGCTCTCTAGATTGGCGTCTCTAAGAGGAGCAATGTTGTATCTAAAGTCCTCAATCTTCTGTATTCCAGGTCTTGGATAGCCAGCATATGACGTGACTTCATCTTCGTTTTCGCTCCAGCCTACCATGTTCTGATATTGGTTGTAATATCCAAGTGTCTCAATCTTTGCTTGTTTTGGGAGACCTTTGATAGAACGTGCAACATTTTTGGGCCATTGTTCTAAGACCTTGACCTCCGGCTTGTCACTGTTTGCAACGGCGTAGGCAGCAGCAGTGAATGTTGCACCGAAATCAATCCCAACGACGATTGTATTTGTATTCCGTTCCACGATCGGGGGCTGATCATGAACTTTTTGATCGGACATACTGGTGTATATGATATGGGAAAGGTATTGTGGGGCAGTGGAAGGCAGTAGAAATGAGGCTCTAGGGGAGGGTGGAGAGGAAGAGATGCCCAATTGTTTACATACGCGTTGCACGAGACGCACTATGTCACATGATCAGAACTCTATAAGACACTCTCCGTTACTTTGAGTTGGTCCATTAAAGTGAGTGGATTTATTTGAAGCTGAAAGAGAAATGGATGTTGTTCAGATGTGTAGGTCTCCAGGTTTGAAGTATTCAGCATTCACTCTAGAAGAAACTACATTTATCGATCCGTGTGTGGCTTGGCAAAATTGTGATACAGACAGCCAAGAGTTATCAAAAATAAAGTCACGAGGCAGTGCTCAAAGGAACCACTTCTTCCGTAAGGATTCCTTTTTCGAGGTTTCTCAGAAAAGCGAAAGGCACGCTCAGCTACGTGGACGTTGACATGGGTGATATGATAGCGTCGGCCACCTGATTGGCTTAGCGGCACATGTCGCCCAATGCGGTTAGACCGACCTTGGACGATCATTGGCAGCTTTGGGGGCCGCATAATCGTGGATCTCTCTATGCGTTTTGATTGGAACATCCAGCATGCCCACAGTGAATAGAGTCAGTTTAGACCTTGGTGACAAGGCTGAATCATTGGGCCCTTGGACGGCAAGGGTTCTCAGCCCCCACAAGCCTGTGCTCTTGGCAGACGACGGGCACCATGATTCTGCAGCTTTTGAAGCGCTCTATGAGACCATTTTCGGTTAGAGTCTTGGCTCAAGGGTAAAGTTTGATTTTGTGGCAATGACGATAGCAATGCATCCTCAGCTATATAATCTCCTTCAGCCCTCGACTTTAGCTCACTCATTATACAACAACATAACAAACAATTCACAGTTTCATTCATCCCTTTCTCAACTACAGCAACCCTTTGATGACCATGAATTCATCATCCGAAAGCGTTCCTACTCATATGGCTTCTGGTCAGTCCCGCACATTAGCGTTCGACTTCAAATGGGGCAAATTCCACACCCTCATCACTGAGTTTGACACAACAAACCCTGACCCAAAGCCACTCTACGATGTGTCCTGTGGGATGCTAGCGCCCCACTTGAAGATCAAATCGATACAAGAAAATCGACAGATTGGAACTGGTACCGTCCATGCCATCAGCATCAGTCCCGACTATTCACTCCATGGTTCCAAGGGTACGCTCCGAGCTAAGAGCCGCCTGCAGACAATCTACACACACATGTCCCACACATTCTCGGACACCGACAAACCGGCTAAGATGTCCTGGACAAGCAACTGTGGTTTCACAAAATGGGACTTCATCTGCTGCGATGAGAACCAGATACCCGTGGCGAAATTTACTGCCAATGTATGGGCACTCAAGAAAGTTGCCAAGATCGAGATCATGGGCCCGAAGGCGTTTGATTCTGCGGCTCTAGATGAGATTGTGACCGTTGGAATGACGCTATATTACTGCATGTATCTTCGTGTTAACAATCCTTTGAACCTTGTTGGCTCTGCTTTCATGCGGACAGGAAAGGAGGCTCAAATCGAGGCACCGCGGCTGCAACCTGTGGAAGGATAGATCATTGACTGAGAAAAGATTATCATTTGAGCGAGGATAAGGGGGCGTTCTTTTCTTTTCCCTTTTTCTCCTTTTCTTTTCTTTTCTTTCTTTCTTTTTTGGCGCGCAAATCTGTATGAAAAGGCCGTTGAGGCTTTCATTGATCTCCATGTTTCTATCAGATACCATATGAAATTTTCTTTAGACGTAAATTGCATTGATTGATATTTTCAGGAGAATGAAGTTTATATTTTCACTAAGACCACAAGGAGGGGTGTTCGGGCAAAGCCGAACGTAATTAAAGCTCATAACCAACGTCTAGAGTGCTCTATCCTCTAGTGACCGGAAAATCCCTATTAAATGATAGAGGGGCTATTTACATGAAGAGAAAAAATGAGCCTAGCTACTGATTTCAGAGTTGATGTAGTTACTAAAGTGCTGGCCCACCCGGGTAAGGTTTCCCTACGTGTTATAGACCTTGACACATCCATGGGCCTATTATTCTCCCGAAATATGTAATATGAAGTCTTGCCAAATCAAGCTCTCATTTTGACGTCAATCCATCACGATATCAGGAAAAAAAACATTTAGCAAAACTTCACTTTGGCCCGTGCTATTCCATGATATTCATACAAGCTTCCTATGAACATCAACATGCCCCGTGAAAATCGCTCTGGTATTGTTCCAAATGTCTCTCTTTCAGGTGTCAGCCCAATACCGACATGCCTCTTATGTCAAATGAACATACCACGACAAGTGGACGCTGGCAGTGCTGGATATTATGGCTCTCGTAGAACCAATCCGCATAATCTGCTCAAACGTCGGTTGAAAGGTTATTGGGATCCCAGGTTGAAGCACGTGATGGCGCCGTCTATCAAGATAGAGGAGGCATGCTTTAGCGATATGCCCCGTATATGGTCATGTTTCTGTCGAGCTAGTAGGTTTATCAAATTATCTTGAATGAAAGGCACTGACATGCGCAGTAATCAAGGAGTCAGATTATAAGTATCGTCTCACTGGCATTTATATGATGCAAGACTCAAGGCAAAACCCCATTCAATTTCCAAAAGATCCAGAAATCGCGAGTATTGGGAGTATAGCCGGCCTTGATTCTTGTTACGGCAAATACGACAGTGACATATTCACTCGATTCTGGGTCGCGAATATGGAAAGACAGCCATCTCATTACAAAGGTGGACTGCATGGGTTTCTCATCCATGCCCATTGCTGGGTCCTTCTTACCAAAACTATAGTAGCAACGCCGATACCGACTGAGATCCAACTCAAGAAACTAGTTATGTCTTCACGAAAGTACTGGCGGGATCACAAGTTACATGGATTGGTAGATATGAGTATCCTGTGCACGCCAAATCAGGAAGTGTCACTACCATACACATACGGCTGTGATATCTATAAAAATCCGCTTTTTATACCGGCACTTCAAGAAGTGATCACTCGCGAAAAGAACAGGGCTTGGAATGCTCAAATCCATCCTGGTCTCAACAAATTTCCGATGGAGATTAATATCATGATTTCTGAATGGGTCTGTCCAGTTGACTACATTTTGAAGGACATTGAAAATATGCGCAACATGCTTCTCGCTTTTCAGTGGAAGTTAGCTGACTGGTTCTGGAAAAGGCGGCTCAAAGCAAACGAATATTTATTCTTCGAGTTAGACCTTCTCAGGAAGTCCGGCTCTCCAGTGAATTGGCAGATACTGAGACTTGATTTGATGAGTCTTTATTTAGATCAAGGATGGTATTCTAGAAGTGGCCTTGCGAATCGGGAACGTATTTTCAAAAACATACTAGCTATCAAAGGCTTAGGACTGAGCTAAATGAGCGGGAAACATTAAATCTGGTTTGCTAAAAATTTTGTCCACATATTTGAATGAATAAATTTGCTGAAAGTCTTGGGAGAGTGGCTGAAATAGTACGAGTCACTGCCTGGAAAAGTGCGCACTGACCAGCGCCCATCTACGACTCGTGAAGTCTAAGTCCAGGATGGAAAGGCACTAGTTTTAACCAAGACTTCAAAAAGACCGGCAACCTGTAACATGGTCTGGTCAAATAATATCTAGCAGTAGATGCTAATTAAGAAGCAAGCTCCGCAATGTCAAGTGAAAGGAAAGATAAAAAAGACTATGGCCAAATCCTATAAGCTGATCCCATGAGGTAGGGTTTGGCGACTGGAGTTTCCATGCTGATACATCTGTTGGCAACACCTATCGTGATAAGCACTGGGGAACCACTATTGATTGATGGACTTAGGGTGGTCGGAAGGAACATGCCAATACTATTATGATTTTTTAACCCTGGGCAGGCGATGTCATTTATCCCCTCAATAACGAAGGAAAAACGAAAATCACATTCCTTTTTAACAAAATTGAGCTTACGATCGTTGAGTGATCTGTGTGAGCAATCAAAGCTTGATAAAGGGAAAGTAGTGTAGAGGAGCCTTGATTGAGCCTATCTAAGGCCATCTTTGTATAGCTTGTGGATGACATAGACATCTAGGTCCTGGCTTTTGCTTCTGCCACCTTTGATATAAGTCTGGATCACCTTTTATTCGTGACTGTGAATCAAATTGTTTTCGTTGTAAATAGTGCCTTTCAACGCTTTGGAAATCCGATGGCCAATATGAATTCCCAACTTGATATAATACTACTTTACTAAGAGAATGAGAGTTGGACGTTGATCAATGGAAGTACATAGATTGCTCAACGAAAGACTAACAGAGCTCCTGAAACAGTCTAATCACGATCCTCTGGATGGAAAACCAAAGCTCTCAATTCAATACTCTCTCTGGGTGCTTCGTGGGCCGTCGATGGATCAACAAAAGCAGCATGAGGTACTCGTCTCGCCCGGCCATCAAGTTTGGAATCGAAAAGCTTGATAAAAGTGACCATATCGGGAGTTTGTTTATAGCGAAAGTACCACTTCATATTCGGATGCGGCGTGACGTTCCATGCACCACTCACTCGTTCTGGGAAAACGAAGGTGATGGGTACAAGACAACTCTCTGGAGTGGAGTGTGAATCCGCGACCGCCAGCGGGTCCTTTAGGATCGTGCGGATCGGACGCCAGATGCTGATCATCTGGTAGCGACTCTTGAGGAGCTCTGGTGCCTCGTCCGGGAAGTGAAAGAGGACTCTGTCCTCGGCTCCCTTGTAAGATGCGTCGATATGGACAGTTTGGATGGGCCCGCGGGGCTGGTCTCCAGTGACCCAGTCTGTTGCGGCTCGGCGGATGGTGTGGTCGAAGATATAGAGCCTAGAGCACCCGGTTCTGTGCCGGTTAGTGTATTCCATCTTTGATCTCAGGATTCAAGAATTAGTTGCTTACACGTCCTTAAGCAATTGTTCTGTCTCTGGGTAGTAGACGTTTTCGATTTCTTCTTCGTTGAGGAAATCTCTATCCTTCAGTTTGCTCTCATGGTAGTGGTACTGGAATCCATGGCTGTCTAAGGTGTAGTCCAGCTCGTGGCCACTGACATCGTGAATGGTGGCGGGGACATCGACGGTTGGTCGAAAGTAGGTTTCTGGCTTTCCAATGTGAATCGGGGCCTGGGGAGAACCATCTTCGTTCTCCAAGTTGAAAGTAAGTGTGGTCTGGACATGGTGTGGGCCTTCGGTGACGGGAACCTTGGGCTTCTCTGCTGGCAAGGAACCATGGGCGTCGGGAAGATGAACAGCTGCCGTAGCCATATTTCAAAATTGATTTTCTTAGAGTGAAATTTTGGTCAGGGGGTTCGGTTAGACTTGGGGAAGGGGGTTGTTTAAATTGGTAGAAAGATTAGGATTATATGCACCCAAGTTGCGGTGAGCCTAGTAAAATTCAAATTGTCAGAAGACAGCACACAGTCATTGCTGAATATAGAGGAATGTGATGCATGCGGGCATATTACCAACCCGCATACTACATATCCGAGGCTGTGCGTTCCTGGAGGATCATTCGATGAGATGGCGCTGCTAGTCATCTAGTCACATTCTGGCTACAGAAAATGCGAAGAAAATTCTGGTTAATATGCCAATCTAATTTCAATAGCAAAATGTCTCTCAGTCACTGCCTGCCTGACACACCCTTTCATTATCCTATGAGAAATGGCCAATGACCTCTATATTTACCATAGACACACGTAGATTAGCCGCAGAGTAGACAAGCATTAGACGTATGGCCAAACTGAAAGATAACAAAGCATGGTGGAACATATGTGCCCTCAACTTTGTATTCAAATTACCTGATATCTGAACTAATTCCTCTCCTTTTTTTTCAACCCACGGTCTTTTTCAGTCTTATGACACATAAAACTCGTTTGAGCTGAAAAAACCCTTTGAATTAGCGTCCGAAACTACATTAATGCTTGCTTTGGTGTCTATAGGTATCTCAATAATTGAAGATGCAAAATTGACATGCCCGCTTTTCACTGTATCATGGCACGTACTACCTCATCTAACTTTTGTATGAATGCCTTCATCTCATCCACGGTGTTGTAATGAACCAAGCTTGTTCGAATGATGCCATAATCTGGCACTCCAAGAACATCATGAACAGTGCGGGGAGACCAACAATCACCGGTGATAAGCCGAATGTTTGATGTTTCATGAATTACTTCCGCAATCTTGTCAGACGCAATTCCATTAACGGTAAAGCTGATCAAGGACACCCTCGCTTTGGGGTCTGCCGTCTGTGACCCGTAGACTGTGTAAATATCAGGATATGCGGTTAAATAGTTGAGAATTTGTGCGGTGATGATTTCCTCGTGCGTAATGAGGGAATTCCAGCCGACGTAGTCGACGAGGTGACTGATGATCGGGGTCACAGCATGTTCAAGCTCAATACAGCTGTTGCCGAGACCCAGCCTCACGTGTAAAGCGTTGGGGTCAAAGAAATAGTGGTTGAGACTGGTCAGGTAACGTTTCTGGACACTGCGGCGAGCATAAATCTGTGCAATATGAGGGCCAAACACCTTATACCAGCTAAACACGTAGAAGTCGACACCCAATTCTTTGACGTCGATGGGACGATGAGGAGCCCAGGCAACTCCATCCACTGATATCATAGCCTCAGGAATGGTATGCACCAGTTCCGCGATCTCTTTTATGGGCTCGATGGTCCCGGTAATATTTGACACATGCCCACAGCATACAAGTCTAGTCTTGGAGGATAGGAGAGGTCGAAGTGTTTCGAGACTGAGCTTGGGGTCTTTGTTGTTTCCCATTCCCCCTGCTGGCGCCCACCATTTGATGGAGATACCCAGACTCTGCGCCAAGGCAACCCATGCAGTCATACCAGCCTCATGACAGAGCACAGACACAATCATCTCTGAGTCTGAGTTTAGATTTGGACGAAGGGAATTGGTCAAAGTTCGTAAAAGCCCTGTCGTAGAAGATCCAAAAGCTTGATTTGCAAAAGTCATTAGTAAGAAATAAATCAGATGCGATTAATGCTTTCGCATATCCGCAAGAAAGATGGGCATGGGAAGGACATATGTGCCGAGTAACTCTCACCAATCTCGTCCGGATCAGCATTCATGAATGAAGCAAGCTTGGCATACTGGGCAGCACGTTCTTTTACGTCCACCATGCTTTTCGAGTCCAGGCCACGTAGATTCATGTGAGGAGCGGACATTGTGCGGGTGATACTATTTTATTCATCATGAACCCAAGGATCTCTGGTACATCATCATATGAGAATCTAGTAAGAACTTACCTCTCAATGACCCCCTTGTAAATGAGGGCGCCAGATCCATTGTTCAGACAGATGGAGCCTTTGTCGATACCTGGAAATTGTTTTCGAACATCCTCGATGTCAAAGTTGGGGATGTGTTTGCTGATAGTCATAATTGGAAATGATGAATTGAGCCAAGCTAGGTGAGAGGAGACAAGTAAAAAAAATACACCAAGGCAGTTTATCTCTGCGGTTCACATAAAGTCAATTGAGAAAGAAGTAAGGAGGTTTATAAGTAAGATTAGGTATACCGCGGCAAAGTTACGCACGGTTCGCACTTAACGGTAGCGGCCGTCATAATCACAACTAGACAAGACATATAAGACCGTTCTTTCACGTTGCCATTTTGCGCTCCAACTTGCCATTGTTTACCTACATATTTACTGTACTGACAGACTCTGTTTCATTTGGCACTCAGGTTTAATACTTTGCCACATTCCAGCCTGCGCGAACTTAGAAGGCTAGGCCATGATACAGATCGATCGGAGGCGTGGAAATAAGCAGGCTTTCCATTCCAACAGTGACCCAACAGAACAAGAAAAATGCTCTTCCAAGCCAGGTTCGATCTCTACTTGTCACATTGGAAATTTCTCAGCTACGCCTATACGCCACGCCATGTACGTGGGAATCTCACTTTCAGGGGCTTGCAGTTTTTGGATTCATTGGAGAATATAAGGTTTCTTCAGCTGACGCCCCCCACATATCGCTGAAAATTTCTCAGATTCATGCATAAGTGGGGTTTCAACGCAGTTTGCAGGTGTTCGTGCAGGAGACACCTGCATAATGCCCCGATGCTGATAGGCGGGGTCTACCCGCATACAACGTACGCAGCATGTATTGCATATGTACATGTTACATGCACGAAGGTGATGGCTAGAACGCCCGCAGATCGCTACGATATTTCGATGGATCGCTACGATCGATTTTAGATTAAGGTGGATGCTAATGAGTGATGATCCAAGATCTAGTTTCCCCATCTTTAAATCCCCCTTTCTGACGGAATGAGCTTCAAGCATATGTCGCAACCAGAGCTACAAGACTTACTTGCCCAACTCGCTCGTTTTTACCGGGCAAATGAGACCAGAATCTCCGCCGATGAAGTATCAAAATGCCTCGAGCATCTCCCAGCGATGGAAAGCTCAGCATTGAATCGCATGTTCTCTTTACTATATCAAAAAAAGGTCAGGGCTCCCGTGGAGCGTGAGTCATGTAATTGTGACGCTAATTTCCGTGATCTGGCAGACCCCGGGATTGGAATCGGGCCGCAAGGGGCAAACAAATCGCCCGCAGTGGACCCCGGATCCTTGTGCTGCCATGACAAACGCTATGAGGCTAAGTGGAGTGGATTTAGTAGGTAGAACGGTGTCTTGTCAATATAGGCTCTATGAAGGGTCATACGAAGACAGACCCCCAGGATATGTGGATTTACTCCAACCTTATCATGCTTCTGATTCTGCATACCACCAACAAAGGTCACCCGGCGAAAACCGGGGAGGCTCCGATCACGCTCACATTCAAGATTGCCCTATTATTTCCTCGACTCCTGGGAATCCAGAACAGTCAGACCGAGGCATCTGTTCGGGCCACATGGCGGCCCCAACGCCAGGGGAGTTCGATGACCAGAGCACCCCCTGTTCGCAGTTTGACGAAAATACAACTTTAATACAACAATCCAGTCCAATCACCGATACAGCATTGCCTGCTGCCGGACTTGTCCCCCCACGCCAAGATAAGCCGACGCCTCTCCACGTTGGTAACGATGATGAGGCCTTCAACAAAAGAAGCCTGGCCAGCTGCGACGACATAACATTCTCGCCAAATACTAAAATACTTCTCGAGAGCTGCAAAACAAATCTTGGAGGATTCTTGCAAGCTATCAGAGAAGCGAAAGTGTCTCTCCCCACCGGCCAGGGTTGGGAAGCCGCGATTGCCACGAAGAAAGAAAACGAAGAAATTCGCGATCTCATGAAGATATACCACAGATTTGAATGCCATAATATTTACAGGCATGTTGTGGAGGCCAAATTCCACACAGGCACACACTGGATTCGGGACATGCGTGCTGCATTGGCGAACAAACTTTGCCAGGACTTCCCAGAGCGTTTCCAGGATCAGAGGGCGGCTAATAAATGTTTAAACTGGGTTGACCAAGGTTGCAGATATCAGGAGTGGGCTGATATCTTCGGTGGAAGAACAGACCTTGGGTATCTTATTGTATTGCCTTCCGATGTGTCTCACTCAGCGTTCGTTCCTCTCCGTCCACTCTCCGGAAGCTCTGCCTCACAAAAACCTCACAGATACACATCAAGATGCACAAAAGAACAAATGAATGCTGCTGCCCTGAAGTTCAAATGTTTGGGCATAGACGATATCGTGAAAGATATGCAACTAACACAATTGGGTAACCATATTGCGGCAACCCTGAGGGAAATGACAGGTAGAAAACGGAAGGATGTTGGTGAGTTCTTTCGAGATGCTTCGACTCTAATCAATCACAATGCTTATTTATATATCTGGATCAGGAGAAATGTTTCAGAGCACTTGGAAGTCACCACGATTGACGGCAGGGATTCCGTCAGCTCGTGTTTCACAATATAGTCAAAACCCCACGCCCCCCGCGTCCCTGGCACCTGGTACCGACGACAATCCCACATTTGCATATTCAGTCTTATTAATATATGCACAACAGATCACATATTTGGTCCTGCCGAGGCTTCGATGCCAAATTCGGCCCAACGTCAGCCCAATAATCATGGACAGCATGATAACAACACGACCAATGTTATGGATGACTGTGAGGTCACATATGATCCTTTCAATGGTATGATTCCCCCCACCGCTTGGTAAAAGATTCTGACCACCAATTTTCAATTAGTTGAGTTGGAATTATCTACTTATGAGCATTTTATGAGTCCTTATCCGAAATTTGATGATTGGTATCAGCATTCAAGTTATATAGAGGATGCTGCACAGATTAGATTGGGTCCTCAAGTTCATCAATATACGGGGTCCTTTCAATAACGAAAAACAATTCCATGGCAATGCACTTTTGCAGGAGAAAACTTTGATTATCACAGTATGAAGCCTTTTTGTTGTCAATACGGTAAGTAGACCCTTACTGCGGTAAATATTCATCGGAGCACTACCCGAATAAAGGACTCTATGACCCGAATTCCAATAAAAAAAAACTTGAAATTGAATGGAAGCCAGGAAAAAAGACAAGAGTTAAAGAAAAGCTGACTTGACAGATCACTGAGCAGCCTGAGCAGTGGCACCAAGGAAGCCGTTGCGACCGGTCAGCATAGCACCATGCTGCTTAGCATCGAGGCTCGCTTCCCGGAAAAGAGCGTACTTCTGGTTATGCCACTCAACACTATTCATCTCCTTTCCATCGTGGGAAACAAACTTGGCATCAAATTCCGGTCGAAGGAAATAGATGCAGGAAAACTTATCCTGGCCAGCTGAATCGGGTGGAGGCACCACGCGATGAAGAGACGAGGTCAGAGCACCCTTCGATAAGAAATTCAGCGAGTCCCCAACATTCACAACAGCGTGTCCAACGCGGGGTCGAATGAAAGTCCACTCCTCAGTTCCGGGCTGCAAGACCTGCAGGCCTTCAGACTTGGTGAAAACCACAGTCAAGGTTCCCATGTCAGTGTGTGCCATGTTCCCAATTTTCTCATCGCTGCTACCCCATGGCAGGTAGTTGAGCATGGCCATATTGGCGGATGATGGCTTATTCTTCCGGTGACAGTCCTTCAAATCATATGGAAGGTCAAGGGCTTTTGACAGGATGGACAGGATACAATCGGTATAGCCGTTGACCTCGCTGATGAATCTCTCCACGAGGCCCAGGTTCTCCTCAAAGGCCTGGGGGAGTTGCAAGGTATCCTGACCAAAAAGTCCATTGTTGTGAATCTGAAGATAACGGATTAATTCAAACTCTGCAGCTTTCTATATTGAAGAATGCGGTCATACCGAAAAGCTCTCATAGCCATCCTTCTTCTCTGCAAACGGTCCAACAGAACAGCCGGCTCGTTTGTAACTAGAAATATTGACCTTAGCACTATCATCGCCACAGACCTGCAACTGGAGTAGAACCTACCCTTGAAGCCTGGATGGCAGATGCTTCTCAGTGCTGTACTCCTCCTTTTCTTCCAGTGGTAGTTTAAATACTGATTTTCCAACGTCGGAGAGGTCGTCGACCACTTTCAAAATCTCGCATGTTGAGGGATCACGGAAGTCCAGGTAGAAAAACCCATTTTCTTTACAGGAAGACACAAGATCCTTCACAGTGTCGACGTTGCCCTCAAGAAGCCCGGCCAGCGAGATTGACTTAAGATCCGCCTGTTTGGTGATTTCTGAAGACGCCATTTTCAAGTGCTTGATCAATATAGGTGTAGAAGCTTGGACTGAAAAGTTTCAGAAAAGCAATGTGTTTTTAAATCACTATAGCCATCTAAATTCCCTCTGAGCTGCTCTGATAAGAAGCGGGGTCTTGTATGAAGTACTATGTCAAATGTATCCTTTCCCAATACACACCTGAAGTGCCCAGATGACGTAGGACCAGCAGCCTTGTATCACCCCAATCAATATTTATTTTCATCTAATGCAGCCGTCACTTATTCACTAGCGCAATGTCAATGTCGGATTATATTTATCGGGACATTCGGTGTGGACAGACGGGAGAATAACAGGTCAATTGATAATTCCAATACCAGAACCCGAGACCGGGAGGTATGAATGAATACATAAACGAGAGAATATACGCATGGTTCACTCACTCAGTCGGAAAACTCACTCTACTCTAAAAGAGCCGTCACAATATTCACTGAACACGATGCGTGTGGAAGTCAAAATGCTCAATACAAAGGACTACAATGCTTTGAGCTTAGCCCAACCAACAAACTTCAAGGCTATGTTGAAATCTGGTGAGCTGCTCTGGGGTACCGGATGCCGAATTCCCCATCCAGAAGCGGCACGAGTAATTGCTGCAACACCGTATCATTTCTGTTTCTTAGACGCAGTGAGAGCCCTGTTACTCGAAATGACCTGAATTTTTCATGCGTGGAATTGACTCTTGCGCACACAGGAGCATGCCCCTTTCAACGCAACTCTACTCGTCGATATGATTCGAACGATTCAACTTCACTCAAATGGCTCAATGGTACCATTCGTGCGCATCCCAAGTTGCTCCCCAGAGCTATTCAATTACGCTCTGGGTGCTGGAGCAGGCGGAGTAGTCATGCCTCACATCCAAAATGCTAAACAGGCAGAGGAATTAGTACGATTGTGCCGATTCCCGCCAATGGGGGACCGGAGCTTCCCACCTGCTGCCCTGATCGGCGAGCGGCAGAATAGGACGCCCGAAGGCCAGACCACCTACGATGTGTGGGACAACCATGCGGCGGTGATCTGTCAAATTGAGGATTTAGAGGGATTGGAAAATGTCGAAGAGATTTGCCGAGTCCCAGGTGGTGCGTGTTCATACCATCTGATCCCGTGGATTCCCCCACATGCAAGCGCTAATACGTTCCATAGTTGACGGTCTTTTTATTGGCACTGGGGATCTACGCATGTGCATGAATCTTGCACATGGGTCTCTGGATGGTGATGAGCCTGTTTTCCTTGCCGCTCTTGGGAAGATCCGGGACGCGGCAAAGGCCAATGATCTTCCGATCATGGGGTTCGGAATCTCCCCTTCTGGCGTTGAGCTTAGGCTGGAAATGGGCTGGAATGCATTCATTATCCATGGTGACATTGATGCCATATGCACGTCAGCCACTGAATCTCTGCAGACATACAGCAAGGCTGCTTATGGAGCCAGTGATAACGTGCCGTTGCGGGAGAAAAACGGCGACCCGGCTCTCAAGCCTCTCAAGGCAACTCTCCGGTCAGCTTTCAATTAGACAATGCAGCTAGCGAAGCGGAACGGAGATTCCAGATCGTATGCATTAGATTTGCGGCTGTGACGTGGCTAAGCTGCAGGTGGTTGGACCAATGAGGACGGAGAGATCTTTCGAGTTGCAGACTTTCAGATCTATCACATGTAATGCAGTTACATTGCAAACTACGCTAGTCAGCTTTATACGTTCGAAATATGCAGTCTCTGATTGGCTCGATAAGCATACTTAGCATAAAGTGGACTGATACCTTGAGGCCATCTTACTGCACTTTTGCACCTGCTTTTGGTACTCCGTACATTTTGTGGCTAAGATAGACACTGCAAGGACAAGAATCCTGATTTACACCAACATGCCAACATTCAATAAATAACATAGACGCCGATGCTGTCATACATATCCCGCCACCGACCTTTGGACCCTTATTCTAAATAGACCCGGGTTATACAGAGCATATTGCTTCAACCCCGCATTATTCACCTGAGAATCGTCAATAAATATCAATTGCAATTTCGATATCGCGGCCCCAATCGCTTGAAGATTTTATTTAGCAAATCACAGAACATTCGTTCAAGTTTCCACAGAATGGCGAACCTTGTGAGTAATGTGAAGGCCATCATTGCCCAACAATTCGATGTGCCCCTCAATGTGGTATGTGTTTTTATTCCTACATGTAATCTTGAGAAGGGAATCAGAGAATGATTTAACTCCAGTTATGCCTAGGATATTATGAGAGCCAATCTCAAGAATTACTTCATCGCGGACGACTTGAGAAGGTCTCAGATGGTAATCGCTCTACGAGAGGTTCATCGCCCCATGAAAGATCTTCTAGCTGAACATCATTGACCTTTGGCCTAGAGATTTGACATATACATTACGGACGAAGATACGGACCAATTTAATACAAGTATGGAGATATGAAATTTCAAAGGTTCTTGTTCTTGGCTAACCTATATCCCCTTTTTTAAGCTCAAGATGTCATCGACTATGTTGAAACAAAACTATGGTGGTACAGCCTGTAGAAGGGTATTGATGAGGAATGGGTGGAAATATTCAATTTCAAAGCTGTGCTTGAACTTCAACACCAGATGCTGGGTCTTTGGTTCAGAAGCTCTGCATTCTCAAATACGAAGCATAGTTTCAATCATTTTAGTCTCGGGGTGGGATCTTGAAATGGCTAGTACAAACTGTAACCTGAGCTAAAATTGCAAATCAAACCGAAACTTGTCGTCATTCCATCGAAAGAACCAGAACCAGTAACATTGAAGCATTTCAGCATTACATGGATCCATTCTGCACCTGCGCTGTCCCCACACTGCACGACCCACTTCAATCTACTCTGCATCGCTTTAGCGTCAAAAATGTATTCCTGGAATATGATGTATCAAGAATATATATGCTGACGGTTGCAGGTACGAGATGCAGGTAGGTGGATCCAAATCGGAGACCAGGCGGGTAGCATCGAACGAGCGACATTCGTCATATCTCGCCCCCGGATTTACAGGCACGTATTCATTCTGAAATTATGGATCGGGATCAGTACGCACCCAAAGTTTCTGTCAAGTGTCCGCTGAAGAAAGTCACCTTGATATTGCTATTATAATGGAAAATTCCATAGCTATCAACAAATGTCAATATAGCGTCAACACTCTCCTAATCCTTTGATATTTCAAGCCCAAATCGATACAACCGCATACATCTTGAGACTATGACGATCTCATACACCCCTACCTTGCCCGATGACCCTCTTTTCTCCAGACTCTTAAAGCTTGCCACTCAAAGAGATGACAAAGTGATCGTTAACGACTGTAGTCGCGACACACGGTTTGGCTACCGTCATATTCTCGATGGCACTGTGAAACTCCAGCAAAAGCTCGCAGGACTCCTGGAACGGTCTACTTTCGATAATCCTGGAGGTTTTTATGTTGCTCTTTTGGCCCCAAATGGCTATGAATTCATCGTTGGAGTTCTCGCTGTTCTGGCTCTTGGCGGAGTAGTGGTGCCGATGCGTGAGTCCCCATCACAAGACTTACATTCTGACTGATTAATAACGATTGGTGAATAGCTACGGGCGCACTTCCAGCCGAAGCATCATATATTCTTCGCCTATGCGATGCACGCTGTCTAATTGCTAGCACAGAGCTAGTGGACCTCGCGACCCAAATCCGAGAAGAAGTCAACATTCCTTCACTTGTTATTGAGAGCAATCAAGATGATGCCAACCGCTTACTTCCAATCACTCGCTACACCCTTGATCCAGCCCTTGCGGTATCCGAAGAAACACCTAGTATCTTGTTCTTCACGTCTGGAACGACTGGGCCCCCAAAGGGTGTACTCCACGCTCGTCGATCTCTCAATAAGTATGCTCGATTGGAAGAAGAAACCGAGGAAAACGACGAGCTTTGTATAATCCCCAGGGGAGCATTCTGGTCCATTTACTTCACTAAACTATTCCAAATGCTTCTCGTTGGGGTTCGTGTGGAGGTTCACAATTTTGGCCGCAACTATAACCTCATTTGGGAGAAGCTTCGTGAGAAAACTGGCACCAAGATTACCTTGTCTCCTACCTTTTGGTATGGTATGATGAAACACTTCCAGACTCACATTTCGAAATTGCCAGAGCTTAAAGTCAGGGAGTATATTGAGGGAGTTCAGTACCTTCGCGATGCAGCTGCAACAGGAGCTATGCCTTCAGATCGGGTCAAACAATTTTGGCAAGAATTGCGCGGTGGGCGGCTGCTTAGGATACAATATGGGTCTACGGAATCGCAGGAGATAGCCAGTTGCGATGAGAAATCGGGAAGTGCTGAGGTGAGATGCTCTGCACCTTTTGTTGTTATTTTGCTGACGTAGTTGTGACTCAGGCTGACTTGGGTACACCTCTTCCAAATGTGGTTATGAAGCTATCTGAAGGAGAAGAAGGGGAGGTTCTTGTCAAAACTCCATCCTTGTTTCTTGGGTATATATATACTTCCCGTCACACTTAGTGCAATCGGAATTGCTAACAGACTCTGCTCGGCCTATCAGTTACCTGAATTTACCTGATGCTACTGCGGAGCGTTTTGACTCAGAGGGATTCTTCAAGACTGGAGATTTAGCCATCCTCCAGAATGGACGTTACATCTTCAAAGGAAGAGCAAACATGGATTGTAAGGACTGGCGAGCCTTCAAATTTGTTTGATCTAACATTATATTTCAAAAGTGTTCAAATTCTACACCTACAAAGTCCCTCGAGCACAAGTCGAGGCCAGTTTAACTGCGCTTTCTTATGTCGCAGAGGGATACGTCTTGCCGGTTGAAGATCCGCAATGCGATACCCGAACAGCTGCCTTAGTGCGGTTTCACGATGGCATGGAGAAAGTCGACTTGAATGCTCTTAGAGCCGACTTGTCCAAGGAAATGCCTGCCTATCAACTACCAACTGTGCTTCGGGTTTTGAGGGAACACGAAACGGTTCCACGGACATGGTCAGACAAGACCGCCATGATGAAGGCGATTCAAATGTTCTTCCCGCAAGATAATGAGGACAAAATTTGTGGGGAAGCGACGGAGGTATTGGATATCAGTGATTTTATGAAGATGAAGACCACAAAACTGTGGGAATTGTCCGGAATGCGATAGAGGCCCACACAATTGAAATAACCGAGGCCTTTTACGCTCGGTTGATTCAAATTACTTTTGAACTTGGGTGCAACAAAGGTATTAAATTTCGAAAACAACATTGAGAAATACAAACAAAATCCACGAGGCCTCAAAGCTGTCCTTCAAAAGATTCCTTAATAGACTCAAAGATATGTCTAAATCCGAGGCAAGTCAACGACTATTTGGACGGTCGTTAACACATCGACGTATGATTGCTCTATGTTTAAAAGAAAACCACAATGATAAGGCTTGGGAGTGAAAAGACAGAAGAAATTGATTGTTCGCCAATATTTCAAGCAGACTCTAAAATAATCCCAGAGTTGACCCTCCGAGGTCACTATCAAAGGGTCTCCATGCTGGTCTTAACATTCACTTCAGAAATGGTGAAAATTTTCCTATGCGGATTCGGGGAGATTAGGAAGCTCTTCTATGGATTGCTTAATTATTTCGAGGCCTCGCTTGAGTTCTTCATCCGTGACGACAAGGGGAGGGGCGATGCGGATGACGCCTGTTCGGCTGGATTTGAGCTGCACGACAGTTAACCAGGCAGATCTCACGAGGCAATGAAGAGCCGTTACTTACTAAAAGTCCCTTCTTTTTCATGTGTTCGCATAGTTCTATACCGGTGTGTCCATTGGTCTTGGTCTGGTCAATGACAAAGGCATTGAGCAACCCTCTACCACGTACTGTTTCAATAACAGGAGTCTGCGCCTGGATAGCTCTCAGGCCATCACGGAGGACATTACCAAGACGGTCAGCACGCTCGACCAATTCTTCTTCCTCGACAACTTGTAGCGCGCGCATGGCGACTGCCGCACCGAGGGGATTGCCTCCGTAGGTTGATCCATGAGTTCCAGGCTCGATGGTGAGCATCACTTCATTGCTGCCAAGAACACAGGAGACCGGGTACATTCCACCAGTCATAGTCTTGCCCAGAAGCACCATGTCAGGCTTGATCCCACTCCAGTAGTGACCAAGGAGCTTTCCCGTTCGAGCAATACCGGTCTGGATTTCATCACAAACCAACAAAACATTATGCTTGTCACAGAGGGCTCTGGCCTCCTGGAGGTAATCGTCATCAGCCACAATCACACCCGCGTCGCCTTGTATTGGCTCAATCACAAAGGCAGCTAGGTTGAAGCCTGCTGCCTCAAAGGCCTCTCGTAATGCAGCTTTATCATTATACTTGATCAGCTTGTTGGTTCCGGGAATGGAGCAGCTAATGTTAGGAACCAATGGGCCGTAATTCTCCCGTGACATTTCATCAGAGGCCAGGGAAATTGAGGCCAACTATAATACACACATGTCAATTCTTTGCGCCCAAATTTGCATCTTCATAAATCGAAATCACTTACTGTCCGTCCGTGGTGGTTGCCTGCCGCACCAAGAACAATCGCTTGGTCCTGAGGAACACCCTTGACCTTGTACGCCCACTTCCGAGCGACCTTGATTGCTGTTTCGGAGGCCTCCGCACCAGTGCTCGAAGGGAGCACCCTATCGTAGCCAAATAGTTTGGTCATCATTTCGGCGAATTGAGGGTATACATCGTTGTGAAAGGCACGGGAGGTAAGGGTCAGTCGTGAAGCCTGTTCGACAAGTGCGGCGACAAGCTTTGGGTGGCAATGGCCATGATTGAGAGCAGTGGAAGCAGAGTGGAAGTCGAGATAATGTTTTCCCTCGGGATCCCAGACGGAGGCTCCCTGAGCACGGGCAAATACAATTGGGAGCGACTGATAATTTTTGGCGGAATAGTTCTTTTCGGCCAGGAGGGCAGCTTCAGTGGTAGCAGCGCGATTCGTGCTCGAGAGTTTGCCATTAGCATGCTGGCCGTTGGGACCGTTGGAGCCCATAGTGAGTTAGGGTAGAATATAACCTTAGAGGCGAGGAGGCTAACTGTCTGGAGAATCAAAGAAGAGAGCGGGGTTGCGAGATTGAGAAGAAGGGAACTGTGACTAAATATTTAGGAAATATCTAGACACAGAGAAAGATCGGAGCTTACTCGGAGCTGTGCATACACTGTTCATCGATTTACACCATTCCCTCACCCGCATATGGTAACATCCACTCTTGCAACTCACGATAGAGAAGAATTGGTACTTTTGGTTTGAAAATTATATTTTCCAGGAGTCGGTGACTTACTCGTAAGCGGCATATGCACACTCATGCGGCATGGTCAATGTAAACCTTGAAAGTGGAGGCCACTCCATCACAGACTAAGGCTGCCGGATATATATTACAGCAAGCTCGGCTGGTCTGGGCGCATCTGTAAATACATAACATATTGCCACGCTCCAATCCAAGCCGCGAACGCTATTGCTTGTCGATGCCCACAAGATTGGCATGCTCATTCTCCCTTGCCCTCCGCTGCACATGCGTACCGCTGGCGAAAAAACAAGTGGAGCAGACACGCATTTTCACACAGAGTATGCAGCCTAGCAAGAGCTGGCCATGGAAATATAAGTGGAGTAAACATGTCCTCCTCATTTCTCGATTTCAAGCACGCGTCCCGGCATAAATAAGGCTTTAGTACTGAGTTTGGTCACACCGATCTCTTTACTGAAGTTCATACTTCTTTTTCATAATGGCTGTCAATCAAAATGTGCCATCTGTGCCAAATGGCCTCAAAAAAGGCTCGCTCATGAGGGAACCCTTGAAGCTGAAGGGTCTTCTTGACAACTACAAATCCTTTAAATCCACTCCCATAGTCGGAACCGAATTCCCTGACGCCAACTTGGTGGAGTGGATGAAGGCTCCAAACAGCGATGAGCTTCTCCGCGACTTAGCTATCACTAGTAGGCATAAAATTCCGATTTCTTGATTTGCTGGTATTGCATGGCTAATAAGAATGAGCAGTCTCTCGCCGTGGCGTCGTTTTCTTCCGCGCCCAAAAAAACCTTACCGATGAGCTTCAAAAAGAGTTGGCCCAGCGTCTAGGTGTTCTCACTGGCAAACCAGACTCTTCAAAACTGCACATTCACCCTCTGACCAACTACAACCTTGACAAGGACCCGGAACTCAATGTCATCACCACCGACAAGGCTGCCAACCCAGCAGAGGATCTTTGGAAAAACAGACCCGCCGATATCAGAAATAGTTGGCATACGGATACCAGCTACGAGCCCAATCCCGCCGACTACTCCATCCTGAAACTCATCAAAATGCCCGAAACCGGCGGAGGTAATCCCTCATCCTGTGACAACCGCAGCCCATATTTCACACGGTTCTGATTCTTATCATTTAGACACAATGTGGGCCTCTTCTTGTGAAATCTACGACAAGATCTCCCCCGCCTACCGTAGCTTCCTCGAAGGCCTGACCGCCACTTTCGCCCAGACCAGGTTACCGATTTCAGCTGCTGAGAAGGGATATAAGCTCTACTCCGAGCCTCGCGGGTCCCCAAACAACGTTGGAACCTCGCTCAGCGCCGTCCACCCAGTCGTTCGCACTAACCCCGTCACCGGATGGAAGAGTCTTTTTGCAGTTGGTAATCACGTTGTAAAGATAAACGACGTGACCTCTGATGAAAGCAGGCGGCTGCACGATTGGTTCCTGCAGATGATCGTCGAGGAACATGATACTCAGCTGAGACATCGGTGGGAGAACCCTTACGATCTCGGTTAGTACTCTACCCCGCATACTTTGTTTTTGTTTTGTTTCTTGTGATCCAGGTATCTAATTGGTACTCAGCTATTTGGGATAACCGAACGGTTTACCACACTGCCATATTCGATTTTGCTGGCTTGGGCGCTCGCACAGGTCACCGTGCAGTTGGAATCGGCGAGACACCCTACTTCGACCCGAACAGCAAGACCCGCCGTCAGGCACTTGCCGAGGAATGAACCTGACATGGCGATTTTTTTTTCGTTTCTCTGTCATGCACGTCATCATATAGGCATTATTTTAAATCTTAACATATCGCAGAAGAAGAAGAAGCTTACATCAAACCATACAAACCCACCAGTGTGGCCATACTATCGTAATCGTGCTGTTGCAACATGTGCTACATAGACTTTACGGCTGAATTTCGGCTACGTAATCGGCAAACTTTATCGATCGACTATTTATTGTGGCTGAAAAAAAGAAAAGAAACGTGAAAATTTGAAGAATGGGCTGAAGCTGAAATCAACTAGGAGAACCCACTCGCCACTTCGAAGGTTTCCTGATGTGCTTATCTCAAAAAGGAACAACGCAGTAATGGCTGCAATGTGGCTGAGAATCTGTCTGACAGGATAAACGACTTATCAAGACAAACCCATCTATGCATCGGCTAATCGCTCCGTGCTATACTAAGCTGATGAAGTGCTTGTTTATTTGCGTTTCAACCCCCAACCAGTTGAACTCATCATAAATCTCTATCGACATGGAAAGCTGAGGGACGTTGCACGGCTGATACTTTTCTGCATTGGACAATTGGACTATTTGAGTTCATGACGTCAATATACATGAGATTCAGGTACCTCAGCCTACCAGACTTGGCGTGTAAATGATTCAAATCTTTTACAAGGTTGGTGGCTAGACTCGGGTAAGACAAAATAAGCAACGTGAACACTGTGGATGCGCAGATAGGAGATAGCTTATCGGATGCCATCACATGTGACAGCTCCAATCATTTAAAATGCTCCTGATTTTTATGTTTTCTTTCCCTACTTGTTCATACTTGTTGACTACTTTGGAACTACACATTGCTATAATGGGCGAAGCATCAATCTCTCCTGTGTATACAGAGGATCCTACTCTCAATCGGAAGCAAAACTTCAAGCTGTCCTTTACCGATATTACACTTCAAACATGTCGCAGAACTCAGAGCCTCTTGGATAAAGACACACAAGTTTTTTTGGACGGTCAATCTCTAGACCTGGGCGCTGTTGTAGCCGTTGCTCGGTCCGATAACCCTTCCCACATTGACCCGGTCCCATAGCTTTATGCTAACCTTTGAACCGATTACTATAGGCATGGTTGCAATGTGGCTATTACCACAAATCCACACGTTCTGCAAGCCTTGGAAGAAAGTGTGGATCTGCTAAATCAGAAACTTAACCGGGGTGAAATTGTTTATGGTGTCAATACCGGCTTCGGGGGTAGTGCAGATACCCGAACGAACAACTACATTGCCCTCCAGCAGGCATTAATCCAGCACCAAAATTCGGCGATACTACTCCCCACTGACAGAGGACGAGAGGATTCCCGCCTCATGAGCCTTAATTCCCTGAAAAGCCACAGCATCCCTGTTCCGGTGGTTAGAGCTGCAATGCTTGTTAGATGCAACTCCCTGCTACGCGGTCACTCGGCTGTTCGGCCAAAGGTGATTGAGTACATGATTGCCTTCCTGTGCAACTCCATGACCC
This sequence comes from Penicillium sp. 91 TS-2023, assembly GCA_030710325.1. Classification (NCBI taxonomy): domain Eukaryota; kingdom Fungi; phylum Ascomycota; class Eurotiomycetes; order Eurotiales; family Aspergillaceae; genus Penicillium; species Penicillium sp. 91 TS-2023. The sequence continues at coordinate 3,474,625 of JARWGP010000021.1, read as the reverse complement.
CCGTGGTCCCCCTTAGAGGAAGTATCTCAGCCTCGGGAGATCTAACGCCGCTTTCATACATCGCCGGAGCACTGGAAGGGAACCCCGATATTTCTGTTCACAAGCCAAATGGAGAAATTATAGGAGCTGACCAAGCTCTCCGTGAGATGAAACTTGAGCCCCTAGATTTTTCTCCCAAAGAAGGGCTTGGACTATTGAACGGAACTGCATTCAGCTGTGGTGCGGCAAGCTTGGTCATGTTTGAAGCCAAACAGCTCGTCCTTCTTTCCCAGCTTTTAACGGCCATGGGAACCGAGGCAATGAAAGGCATGATATGTAACTATCATCCTTTCATTGCAGCAGTACGCCCCCACGATGGTCAAATCGAGGCAGCCAAAAACATATACAATTTCCTGAGTGACTCAAAACTGGCCACTCCCGCAGGACCCGCACACGATGGGTTGGCTCAGGATCGTTATGGCCTACGAACAGCTACGCAGTGGGTTGGCCCAAATATCGAAAACATGGCTTTGGCTTTCGAACAGATCCGGGCGGAACTAAACTCCACAACGGATAATCCACTTATCAACCCGGCTGACGGCAACATCTATCACGGTGGTAATTTCCAGGCGACGGCTATCACTTCATCCATGGAAAAGACCTTGAGTGCGATGCAAATGATTGGGAAGATGATCTTCTCCCAGTGCTCTGAGTTGATCAATCCCGCCTTGAGTAACGGCCTGCCCCCGAATTTGAGCATGGACGACCCAAGTCTTTCGTTCGCATTTAAAGGCATAGACATAAACATGGCGTCTTATACATCTGAGCTTGGATATTTGAACCATCCTATCAGCAATCATGTCCAGTCAGCTGAGATGCACAATCAGGGAATCAATTCCCTGGCATTTATCAGCTGTCGTTATGCTGGTGATGCTGTCGAAGTGCTATCGCTCATGCTAGCAAGTTATTTATACGTCCTGTGCCAAGCTGTCGACCAACGTGTGCTCCAAGCAGAATTCATCAAAGATGTACGCCCTGTGATCGAAAGTATCACGGGTGATATTTTCCCATCGGTCGCGCCTGCGCACCTTGAAAAGATCCAAACGACAGTTTGGGGGGAACTCATGCATCACTGGGACCGAAGCAGCACGAAAGATCTTCGTGACCGCTCTGTGACGGCGGCGAACTGCTCAGTGGGTGTCCTCCTTGATCTCCTTCCAGAAGCCGGCATCTCGCAAGACATGGTAGCTTGGCAGTGGAAGAGTAGTGTGGCCGATACTTTGCAGCACAGCTATGAAGCCACGCGGACCAAGTTCCTGGCCGACCCTCCAACAAAAAAGTATCTCTGCAGTACATCTCAAAAGCTGTACACGTTTGTCCGTGATGAACTGAAGGTGCCAACGCACAGAGGAATCGAGGCCCACCCGACATACAACAGAGAAAGGTCCCAAGGGAAGGAGTGTATCGGCTCCCAAGTGAGCAAAGTCTACACAGCGCTGCGCGAGGGGAGGTTTGGGGAGATTTTGACAAGCTGCTGGTAGGAGATTGCGCAAAGCTCAAACTGCGTTTCACCATGTCTTCCGGGTCTTTTGTTATTTCTTACGTCACTTTCCAAGATTTTGTATTTCCTGTCGGATCTTTCAAGTTATCAAGATATCTAGACTAGACCTTGTGGTTCCTGTCTGCTCCAGGAGGCCCCATACATGTTTCGTGCCTTGGGGAGGGTTTCACTCACCACTAGATCATATAACGCGCAATACAAGGGTGATTCCATCAACATTATATCGAAAAAAATCCTCTGCATGAATACCGTAAACGAATGCACATGTTTGATGACAAAACAACACTAATAGGTGAATTCCTTCATGGGCGCAGCCAAGTATGGTCTCTCAAGGCGCTATACTTGGTTCAGACCCGGCTGAAATTCTTGCGGCATATTTGGCATTTTTTCCCTGGAGCCTCTCGTGTGTATTCCATTGACTTAGTTGAGGACCGACTTGAACTTGCAGCTTCCATTGGAGCCATTGCGATCAACTTCACGAATGGCGAACCGTTGACGCGGATTATTGCCTGGGACCGGATGGTGCTCAGCGTACCGTGGATTGTGTTATGGAGGAAGTCGCTAACGAGAAATTAAAGCCGGATTAGTCCATTGTTACGCATGTTATGAAGTGCACCAGCGTGATTCAGAGTCTCGCCCATAACCTTGACTTTTCATGCAGGGTAAACCTCACAGTTATTGTTCACAGGCAATTTCCTCCTAGACAAATCAAAATACTGGATGTCATCTCCGAAGGAGACCCACGTCACGGTACATGGTAAACAGGTTGTGTTAGGCCTGGCCGTGGCCCATAGATTTTACCCATATGGGCGGCCCGCATCGGGCTCATGGGCGGGGCGGGCCGTCTGAAGCTAGCGGACTGGCGATCGCCACTTGTTCAAATATTAACATGGCAGCAACTTCAAGGCAGTCAAATCGGTTTATTTCCTCGAATAGACCCCAGGGCGCTTATTGGTAACGCGCTATGCATGTCCAATATTAAATCACGTAATCCCAGAAAAGGGGCTGAGTCACCCCTTACTTTTGCATGCTCAAGGCTGTGGTGAACACGGCTTCTAGGGTCGTATTTGATTGGACCTGAATGCGCACAGTGGCGTTTCAAGAAGAGATCAATCGAACCATGATCTGCGAGCTTGTCCCACTGGAGTAATATTACCTTGCTCGGCAACATCGATTGTCTCCAATAAGAAAAAAGAAAAAATGCATTTGTAATTATATGGTTCCCAATTCTCCCACTGGAGAACTCGCCTCCTCATTTCTCGCCGCTCGTTTGTCTGTCTTTACATTCTCCGTACTTTCGAGGTCTGAAGTGATGGCCACCGAAGAAACGCCCCTGGTCTCTCCTCCCACGGAGGAACGCGCTCTGACATGGACGGTAATTGCGGCAATTCTGTCGGGTACAATTGCCTCGTTTGTTGCTGCTGCTGGTAAGTACTACCACAAATACTCTGTAGCTTTCAACTAATAAAATCAGACAGCACAATAACCTCCACTCTATCGTCAACGATCGCAGGCGAGTTTCATTCCCTCGCCATCATCTCATGGCTTGGTGCCGGGTACCTCATAGGTCAGGCAGCGACACAGCCATTGACCGGAAAACTCAGTGACATCTTTGGCCGGAAGCCTAGCTTTATCTTTGCGACACTGGTGTTCACTCTTGGGAACTTGACATGCGGATTCGCACGTACGCGTACAATGCTCATTTTGGGACGGGTGGTTGCCGGTATTGGTGGAGGTGGCTGTAGCTCAATTGCCACCTATATCTCATCTGATCGCATTCCACCCCGATATCGTGGCATTTGGCACAGTATGTCCATCATCGCATTTACTGCGGGTATGGGCTGTGGAGCGGTGGTCGGCGGTGCGGTCAATGATGCTGCAGGCTGGCGATGGGCGTTTATCATGCTTGCGCCAATCTCGGTATCTGCTGGGACTTGTATGGCTATTTTCCTGCCCCAGGAAGAAATGGGAAATACCAGTTTTCGCCTCCGGTTACAGCGGATTGACTATGGTGGTTCCATCACATTGGTCTCGTCTCTGGCATTGTTTCTTATCTATGTGAATAATGAAGAACGCCAGTCCGTTGCTCTTCTTCTTCTGGCGGCGCTATTGTTTGCCATCTTCCTCACCATCGAGCTCCGCTTTGCTAAGGAACCGATCATTCCCCTGACTGTCTTGGGCCAGCCTACAGTCTTAGCAGCGTGTTTGTGCACTGCTTTCATGTCAATGACAATATACACGTTGATGTATTATGTCCCTCTATATCTACAGCTGCGAGGACACTCTACCAGTCAGACGGGAGTCTTGCTTCTCCCGGAGCCGATCGGTGGGGGGTTAGGGTCTTTCATGGTTGGGCTTGTCACCAGTCTTTCTGGAAAGTACGGACTGTGGAAAATCAACCAGCCAATGTTCATCGTTCTTGGTTCGGTAGGGATCGCGACGCTCTCCCTACACTCACCACCTATCTTGGCCATGACATACCAGTTTGTTTACGGGTTCGGATACGGTGGTCTTCTAACTGTACTGCTGCTTGCTTTGCTCAGTGCGATTCCACATGAACTACAGGCTACATCAACATCTGTACTGCTTACATTTCGATCCATTGGGCCGACTATCGGACTTTCGGTTGCCGGCGTCCTGTTTCGCAACCGCCTCAATCAACCAGCCACGGACCCTAATGAGCAAGATCAAGTTGCCTCACCGAATTCGACAGTCAGCTACTTAAAATTGCATCAATTCCATGCAGAAGATAGTAACGACCAGTTTAAAGCTCGTCATATGTATGCACTGCATGGCACTTTCCAGCTCGCCGCGGCCTTCGCAATCGCGGGCTTCATTTGCGCCATGTTCATAAAGAATTACAAGCTGAGATCGACCTTCCAGAAAGGGGAAAATACTGGGCCACAATCTGAAAATGATGGAGCCCCAGAGCCTCAGCCCGTATAGTGTTGCGACTAAAATATATTCGGTGATTTTAGGTTCCACCAGTCCAGTTTCCAAGCATCCTTTGAAAACGGGCTTGTGGTCCCTGTCTGCCAGCTTACTCTCTCTCTCTCTCTCCTGGAACTTTCAATCTTTTCTTTAGTGAATAAATTTGATCATCATTTTTTCTTCAACCTACTTATTCAATAGCTGCTTCTTGTCTCCTATGCTCAGCATATACTGTTGATAGAGAGCTTCTATCAGAGGTTGAGCAATGGTGGTTTCCTTCATTTGACAATGCCTTTCATTCTCAAAACTCTCATCGAATCGTAAGGGCGTTCAAATTCAGGCACAAACAAATCTTTCCACCTTCCAAACCCGAACATGATTCCAATTTCTGGTGGCGTGGCAAATGGCATCTGCCCCTCCTCGTAGAGAAAATCATGCAACTCCTTCTCAACCCAGACTGCTCGTCCATGCGGAACATCGTGCCATGGTTCGGCGATCCCTGAATCGACAATCGTAATCTTCGGATGTGAAGTGGTATCTCGGTCTGACCACAGAATATTCTCGCGTATCTGCTTGCGCATCTCCACGGCGAGACTATACCAGCTCCCACCGCTCTCGACAAAGCTCAAAAAGCTCAGCTGCACAGAACGAAGAGTCACTGGCAATACAGCTAGCATTGAGATAATATCGGAATCTTTCACAAAGAATCGTGATAGTTCGAAATGACGGAGTTTGGGCCATTTTTCAAACGGAATGATAGTCTGTAGGGGAATGAAATTGTAAGCCAACTCGGGTAAACCATGGTGACTCGGAAGCGCTGTGGTGCGTAGCCGAAATTCCTCCATATCGCTCGCTTCGCTTAATACTCGACGAAGTCTTCCATTACGGAACGAGCGCCAATTCACCTCTGGGTGCTCATTTCCGCGTACATTAAGGGCCAGATCGAGGCGCCGGAACCCTGGGTGTTGAAGAACCTTAACAAGATTGTCGTACTCTTCGCAAGGCTCGTCGAAAATTGTGCAGTTGATTCCAGTAGGTTTTTGGTAGGCATCTATGATCAGCTGGGAGATACTGTGTTCTTCTTCCGCGAGTACGCGTGTCACGATTCGAAATCCACGGAACTTATCTCTATGCGCTTCCTTAAGTCTGTTCCAAGGATAGGCAAGTGGTGCCTCACGCGCTAAAACCAGCCACGACCATCCATGAGGAATAGGATAGTTAAATCCTTTAGGGAATGCCCGGATCATTGGAGTTGCATGTAAAGGAGAGAAAAGATAACCGTGGGCAGAAGGCGTAATCGTGATTTTGTTCAGTGAAGGAAACCGCTCCAATCCGTAGAAGAAGGCATCCTCGTCACTGTGCGCAGCTAGCACGTCTCCTTGCTGTCGGAGCAAAGTTTGGTAATATTCCCAACACTCTCTCCATGGGGGCTGAGCCGCAATTTGCTCTGATCGTGCAATGTGATCCGGGCGGTCCACATCCCTGGATCTTCGTTCTCTCACCTCCCAAAGATTATAAAAACATTCTTCCGTAAACCACCAAGGACACCCAGTCTTATCTTGGCTGCCAAGATTCTCCTCATCTCTGTCATGGCACTCCATGTTCTGGTCGCAATAAGGCTCGTCTCCCCAATAACTTTCCTCACCATCTGACATCAGTTCATCATCCCAACCAGAGGCATCTATGACTTTTTGCGGACCCCCAACAAAGCGTGTATCGTCCCAGATAATCTCAGTTACCCTATGGCGGAATATCTCATGATTGACAATGGCGCGAAAAAACTCAATTGTCAATGGGTTGGCAGACAAAAATACTCGTTGTAAGGGGAGTGTCGCTGCAATGCTAAATTGTTTACAAACAAGGCGCATCGACTTGATGTCCCGACCTGGCAGATAGGATAAGATTGTGTCCCACAACTCGAAAGGGAGCTTGAAGAGCCCGTATTGTGAAGGAGAAGTCATCTGGCTGAACCACTATGGGTATGAAAAGAATAGAAGTATGAGGAGAATGGAGGAGTGAAACGAATAGAGGGGCGAAATGAATAGAGGAGTGAAAGGAATAGAGGTATGAAAGGAATAGAGGAGTGAAAGGAATAGAGGTATGAAAGGAATAGAGGTATGAAAGGAATAGAGTTATGAAAGGAATAGAGGTATGAAAGGAATAGAGATATGAAAGGAATAGAGGTATGAAAGGAATGGAGATGAGAAGAGGATAGGGGAGTGGAATGAGTGGAAATGTGAAATTGAATAAAGATGAGAAGAGAATAGAGGTATGAAAACAATCCATGGGCAGAGGGGTCAATTTGGCAACTGGTTAGATATTGTGGAAATGGCAGGGACTCCCCCTCTACCAAGGTTTCCTTTGAAACCAATCAGTAAAGGAGACATAGGAGAAGTTATCTACTCCCATTATAACACCTGGGCATATTTAACTATCTTCGTCTACTTAGGATATGTCCAGAAGGAAGTACGCCTGACATTAATGCTCGCCATCAGTCAAAAACGATCACAGCCAAAAGCAAGGTCTCCAGTCGACGATTACTTCGTTGTATATAATATGCTGAGATGGTCTTCCAACAAAAGGTATTCAGTTTCTTTGAACTCTCTTCAATCCCTGAGTTAAACTAACAACTTGCCCTTTCGCTACCGGTAGTCATCTGGGTAAATGATACCCAGCCTTTCCCCGTCATTCTGGGAATCACAACTGTGCAAAGAAACCAGACTTGGTATTCAGGACGGGCCTCAGGGAACTCAGGTTACTTGGACCAAATTTACTCTCCAGTGCATCATCAAGATCCTCGACCAACACGAAAAAGGCTTACAGAGAAGCCACGAAGGCAGGCCAGTTTATGCCAGGAGAGCACACCGTTTCGCACAGTCTCAAACTGAGAAGAACTTTCCAGGCCTTGGGTTACGCTTTGAAGATCATGACCGGGAAAGGTAATGAGCCTGTGAATATTGGCGACATATTCCAGCTTCATCTTCGGTCGGGAGGTCTGAATTCGGGAAGCAAGTATTTTACTCATGTCAATTGCGTTTGTTCGGATTTCACCACACAAAATACTGAGCGTAGATATATATACCTGGAGGTAGTATGCCTGTCTCAATATTTCTGGAGAGAGCCATGAGCTTAAGCTCGATAATCCAGTGGAATTGTTAAGAGCATCTTAGCGGGCGCCAAGCCTTAGGATGCCGCCATTCCATGCAATGGTTTATAGTACTCCATATATGTACAATTATTGAGGCTCAGTCATTGAATATCGTCACTCGTTACCATAAATCGTTTTGCGTTGTAGACCTGACTAATGGTCGCGCAATTATGATGATGGGTAGCCGTAGGCGCTCTTACCCCGGTGGTCATCGGTCATATAGGCTAAGCAGGTATGTACTATATCTTCAGAGATCTGATATCACTTCTGGTCAATATGATCGTTGGGCAGATATCAGATAAATGTGCATAAAACCTCCTTCCTTTTCAGGCGGAGGTGAGATGGAAAAACGTCATATCAACGGAGACACGAGCTCCGAGACCCACAGAAGAAGCGGAAGACGGATAATGTCACCGTACAAAAGGCAAAGATTCACGTCGATCCGATGAGAGCCATCTACGCATAAGCGATCTACTCTGTACGACGTAAGCTATGCAACTACAGTGTTCGCCCCTCCAGGGGCCAAAAAGCTACAATATACATGTCGATCAATAATTCACTCGGCCTTATTTGCCCCGTACAGTCAAGCTATCAAGGTGGCTTGTCCCAATTAGACCAAATAAACGAAATAAAGTTCGTCTAGATTAACCAACCCAGTCGCCTTTCGAGCCCGAGCTCCAGCCATCATTCTGGGCACGCCAAGCACCAAGCACCAAGCACCAAGCACGAAAGGCAAGCACGAAAGACAAGCACTTCCATCGTCGCCGAATCAACCTGCTGGAGTGTCAACCCCATGTACCGTACATAACATGTTGCACGGATCGATGTAATATCTGCAGCCCGCCTTCCTGGGCGCAGCCTTGACCATGTTCTGCACTGAACTCGCCAATGAACACGAAAAAAGCGTTTTCTTGGTATGTACAGGGGGCCGTGGTTCAGACCCCGAGTTGAATCGTATCGAGGGGGATGATCGAGGGGGTTCCGCGGTGTGCACATACCCGAGTGCTGCTTAGCGCGCAAGGCCCCGCAAGGAGCCTATGTTATACTGACATCGACCGCCGGTGGGTGCGCTACTGCACGCTACAGATGTAACGAGCCGGGGCAGGCACGTCGCCAAGTCGCCGCAGGCCGTTTCTGTTCTCAGCCATGGAGGGGGAGACCAGGAGGGCCGCGCGGCCAATAAGAAATGCCCTAGAGACATAGGCTACACCAACCCCTTGGATGCTGGGGGTGATCTGTGTGATCAGACGCCTGATCGTCTCTTGCTTTTTGTTTCCCCCCGCATGATGCTCGGCGCGGATGGCCCAGGCAAGGACGCAAGTCGGAAAGGGCATTGACTCCACCGCCACCAAATGTCCGGCTCTTAGACCCCACGTTCAAAACGTTCATTGGTGGAAGAGCCACGCCATGCGAGGGGCGGACACATGGCCCGTTCAGAATGCAGCCAATGGATGGACAGCGGCTAATGGAGAAAGACTCGATGAACTCCAGGCCCCCATCCTTCGTAAGAGAAAAGAGGAGCCAGGTTCCATGGGATACCGTGGGGGCTTCCGGGGTGAGGAGGAGGTTGAACCAATGGCCCATGACATAATGGGTCATCTCCCCTCTTCTGGGATTTTCTGTCTCTCTCTCCCCTCCGATATACCCGGTTCGCACAATATGAGATTCACTTTTGTATGGAGTCTAGAGTCAGAAATCGGCGATTGGACAAGTACCTGCCTTTCACTCCACGTGGCATTGGGAAGGATTTCGTTGGCAGTATAATCACATTATTACGCTTTTTCTGGATGGTTCTGCTGCATGCGCGAATTAATTATAAAACTATAATCAAAACTGGGGCAATACCAGTACTGTACAAGATATACATAGAATACATAGAAAAAAACAAATGAATCTATGATTACTGTACAGTCAGATAAAGAGAGTGAACTCGAGCGCCACATTATCCATTATGTTCTCTTTCTCTCCCTTCCTTCCCTATTAGCAATTACTAACGAAAGTGAACATTTCTTATCCCTTTCCCCTCTCGTTGGTGGATTCCCCCTCTTATCTTGTCGGTAACGGAGGCCCCGTATGCGGTTCCTGCGTTTCAGGCCTGCTTTGGTGGCTTCCCCGGACACTCTCCGCGACTCAACGTGCTCGGCCTAAACTCTTTCCCCGAGTTACCCCAACCACACCACTCTTCCTCTCTGTGAACAACTTCACGCGGTCAACTTGACTCTTCGTGATCCTCCATGCCGCCGAGTGCGATCGGCTAGACGACAAAACAATCACGATGGGGATCTTCAACAGAGGCAACCGCAACAATGGGGTGAGGCTTGAAACCCCCTCCGAGCATCATCCCTTCCTGCTGGTGTCACAGCATCCTCCCGTGTGCTTGTGGGACGATTCAGATTGAGACGATACACTGACATTCGACTCCCGCACAGGCTCCGAATACCCCTTCGCCCGCTCTGCCGAATCCCAAGAAGGACCCTCAAACGCCGCAGATCAGCCCACTGGAGAAGAGACTACAGGATATGGGCTCCATTCGAGAAGATGGAAGCGATAAGTTCTTTGGTATGGAAAATGTGAGTACTGCAGTGGTTGGGTCTATCCCACTTGCCCGCCCTTCACCCTACTAACAGGACGAGACTCAGTACGGCAACACTTGCTACTGCAATTCGATCCTCCAATGTCTCTACTACTCCGTTCCCTTCCGCGAGGCCGTGATCAACTACCCCCAACGAACCCCGGTCGAGAGCATCGAGGCGGCGCTCGCCAAAAACCTGCGATACCAAAACCCGAATGCGCACCTGGAGGCTGAAGCGCTAGCAGCTAAGCAGAAGGCCGCTGCGCCCTCCGCGCGCCAGGCAGGCGTGCCACCCAACCAACCCCAGAAACCCGAAGATAAGGACTCGCCGGAATACAAAAAGAAAGTCGCCCTGCAGACCCTCCCGATCCTCGAGACGAAGAACAATGCCGCCAGTTATGGCATGTCGGAATCTCTCTTTACCTCGCTAAAGGACATATTTGAGTCGCTGGTGGGTAGTCAATCACGTATCGGAATCATCCGACCACAGCAGTTTTTGGATGTGCTTCGCCGCGAGCATGAAATGTTCCGGACTGCTATGCACCAGGATGCGCATGAATTCTTAAATCTGCTATTAAACGAGGTCGTATCGAATGTCGAAGCGGAGGCGACAAAGCAGAGTTTCGCAGAGAAGGCGCTGCCCGGCGCCAGCGCAGATTCGTTGGGTATGACAGGAAGCACTGGTACGAAGTCACCGAATACGACAAGATGGGTCCACGAATTGTTTGAGGGTACTTTGACGTCGGAAACAAAATGTTTGACCTGTGAGAAGGTCTCGCAGCGGGATGAGGTGTTTTTGGACCTTTCGGTGGATCTTGAGCAGCATTCGTCTGTGACATCTTGTCTGCGGAAGTTCTCAGCCGAGGAAATGCTTTGCGAAAAGAACAAGTTTCACTGTGACAACTGCGGTGGTCTTCAGGAAGCAGAGAAACGTATGAAGATCAAGCGCCTGCCTCGTGTGTTGGCCTTGCATTTGAAACGTTTTAAGTATACCGAGGACCTGCAGCGACTGCAAAAGCTCTTCCACCGAGTTGTCTATCCTTATCATCTACGTCTGTTCAACACGACCGATGACGCCGAAGACCCGGATCGACTTTACGAACTGTACGCCGTTGTGGTTCATATCGGTGGAGGGCCATACCACGGTCACTACGTTGCGATCATCAAGACAGAGGATCGTGGTTGGTTGTTGTTCGACGATGAACTGGTTGAGCCCGTGGACAAAAACTACGTGCGCAACTTCTTCGGTGATCGCCCGGGTCTAGCCTGTGCCTATGTTCTCTTTTACCAAGAGACAACATTGGAGGCTGTTCTTCGGGAACAGGCTAAGGAGGATCAGGCATCTTCTGCGGCAGCAGCTGAGGCGAACGCACAAGTTAATGGGTCTCTTACTCATGTGCACAGCGTGCCTGTAGATGATTCACACCGACCGATTCCGCTCAGCAAAGTAACAACAGCGCCCGGTCAAATGCCTGTGCATCTTGAAGTTCCTGAGACGGATCCAATACCTCCATTACAACCCGTTCAACCACCAGAGGTCCCACCTCCACCGCCGATCCCTAATGAGCAACCTCGTTCTCTGAGTCCGAAGAAGAGCGATGCCCAAATTCGGAAGGAGAAAGTCCGAGAGGAGAAAGAGCAGCGCGCAGCACAGAAGGCAGCAGAAAAAGCGGCCGAGAAAGCGGCCAAAGATGAGCGGGAAAACAGAGAGAAGATGGAGAGAATCCAACGCAGGGAACTTGATCAGCAACGGCAAGCCCAGATGAAGCAGGAGGCTGCGGATCTTGAAAGAGCCCTTAAAGCGAGCAAGGAATCGAGCAAGGCTGAAGCGGCTGACATAAAGCCTGAAAATGGATCACCTCGGGATTCTTCCAAGTTTAGCATTTTCAGACGTAGCAGTCGCAGTCTGAGCAGCAGTCTGAGCAATCGTCTCAGCAAGGACAAGGAGCCACGAGTGTCGACCTCAACTGCGGAGACTGCCCCAGCTCCTGTTCTCGAAGTACCGGCCCAAGAAGAAGAGCGGATTCGACCGCCCGTTCCTGCAAAGGATACCCCGGACCTTTCCAGTTCATACACATCCACCACCTCCACGCAGCCATTCCCACCTCCGGTCCCGGAAAACCATGATCCTTACTTCAACAACAGCAATACCCACCTTCCCCCGCTCTCTACCTCTCCCACGGCCAAGCATATCAACCATATCAACCCTACCAACCACCTCAATAGTCCTAATGGCAGTGGAAACGGTAATAGCAATGGCGGCAGCAATGGCAACACCGATAAATCAGGTGTTGGCCAGACTCATCGATGGAGATCGTTCAGCTTCAAAAAATCAGCAGCGTCATGAACAATGTATTTCGACGAGCGTTTTAATTTCTTGCATCTGCCAGTTTCCGGTCGAGTTTACACGGAGATACCCCCATCGTTCTGCACATATACGCTATCTTCTTTGCTTTTGCACATATCTTTCGTGAATGTATCACCATTTCGATCTCATGATACGCGCTACACAACATCGTTCCCCTCCCATTCTCCTATGGATGGTCCCAGCTCGGGATTGCTTCCACAGACATGTCTTTCTAGGCCCTTTGGATCTTGATCATGCCTTTGTTCTCTCTCTATTTTTCTGTGATTGCTTTTTTTCATTGCTGCTGGATTATGTACAATGTACGGCGGCATGATACTGACGCTGATGGGGGTATCCCGTCTGGCGCAAAAACAGGCGTTCGGTTTTTGCAATGCTGGCAAGCATTGTAGTGGGATCCACCTGGAGTTATTGCTTTTCAAACCTAGCAGGCCCTTTTTTGATGCATATCTGGTCTTTTTTTTTATTTTTTTTTAGTTCACATCCATCACGCTGATTATGGACAATTTCCTATGATATTTCCGACTTTTCTGTTCTGTAATATGTTGTATCGCTTTCTATACGTCGATCATACCTATTTTAGTTATCAATGCAGAGAACGGATTGCCTTTTTGCGATTCATTTGATATGATCTTTTTGACTCGTTGTGGGTATATACATGGGTAAATTAGAGATCTAGAACCGACTGAACAAAACTTGTGAAACTGAGTTGTAACATACAGTCTCTACCATGCCACAGTAACACTCCATCTGAACCTCGATAAAGCCTCCAGCCCAAGGATGAACCACCAAGCCCTTGTGCGGATACTACCATCCACCCCGCGCTAGTGCTAGTAGCTCGTGTATGTCATGCCGCATGCCTTGTGGTGATTGTTTGTGAAACATCTGGGCCATGCAGCCTCAATTCGCTTAAATACGTTGGAAAAAATGAAGTTGGCTTAAAAAGACGAGGGAGCAGCCAGCAGGTACCGGGACCGTTCCCCAGCGCAGCCGCTTTGGTTTTGTAGGAAATGAGATTCGTTTAGATCAGCCGAGAATAAGCTCGTAGACGATGATAACAGTGTTGATGACGATGAGTGGTACTGTTGAAATCCGTTGTTAGTTTTATTCGTCTGAGCTGCTGTGCCTGCTGCCTGTCCAGCCCCGTCCGCGCAAGCTAGCTACAAGCTCAGGCTGGGGCTTGCTTGAGACCGAAAAAAGACCACAAGACGGGGGAAATATATTTGTCTGGAGACGCAGGAATAGAGGGGCACGTACTCCGCATCACTGTTCTGACAGAAGCGATCAGGTTGATTGATTTCGCTTTTACGCTGGTGCTGTCGTGACTCGCGCCGAAGCCCGGCTCAGCTTGTGTTCGGCCCCATCCAACTAATTATTGCGTTAATGTCAGCTATTATTCTGGATTGGAGGTTCCAGTGGGAGATCTGCGATCTGTTCGGAGGGAAGGGATGCGTACTGCGAGCGAGGAAGCGGTCCTCGGATAGGATGGCGATGGCGTTGATGACGAGGACGATGGCTAAGATTTAAGATGTTAGTAATAGCGATAAAGCTTCCTGTAATATATACATACAGTAAACAAGAGTCCCAAGACCGAAGAGAAACATTGTGGCGGGGAGGGGTTGTTGAACGGGGTTGCGGAGGGAGTTGGGAAAGTGTAAGGTGAGGTTCGGGAAGCGCCAGATCTCCGGATCAACAACTGTTCGCCGCAATCATGAGAAATGGTAAAGTTGCGCCGCACAAAACAGAAGATTATTGCAGCTAATATTTTATACAGGATTCGCGTTTATTGGGCTTGTGCTTCTACTTGCTTCATTGATTGTTCTTCATGTCCTCGTTGCGCCTTATACTAAGGTCGAGGAGTCTTTCCATATCCAAGCTGTCCATGACATCTTGACACATGGCTTCCCCATTGGTGAACTTGGCACTGAGCGCGCCAATTATGATCACTTTGCTTTTCCTGGCGCTGTGCCCCGGACTGCTGTTGGCGCAGCGGTACTCGCTAAAGTATCGCAGCTGGTAATTGCGGTGGATGGCCGAATCGACCGCCAAATTCTAGGTAGGTTTCGATATGTCGCATAATCGCGATTCAATACTGATATTTTTTGATAGCTCGAGCTATTCTGGGTCTATACAATGCTTTCGCATTAGCTACCTTTGCATATGGTCTTCGCCGCAGCTTCGGCCAGACCATAGCTATATGGTACCTGCTCTTCCAGAGCAGCCAGTTCCATTTAATCTACTATGCTTCACGGCCACTGTCAAACATGTTCGCATTTGGTCTGACAACACTATCAATGCGCTATATGCTCCCGGATAAAGCGGGCAGCTCTAGCTCCCAAGCGCAAGGCGCATACCGTCTATCACTATGTATCCTCACTATCGCGGGTGTCATCTTCCGCTCCGAGTTGGCAGTCCTAGTCGCAACACAGACATTATTTCTGCTACTCGCTGGCCGCATCGATCTATTTAAAACTGCTGTTCCTGCAGGTCTTCTCGGTCTCACCATCGGCCTCCTTATTACAGTCTCAGTCGACTCACTCTTCTGGCAACGCACCCCTCTCTGGCCTGAGCTCGAGGCATTCATCTTCAATGTCATCCATGGCCAGTCCTCGGCCTGGGGCACAGAGCCATGGTCATTTTATTTCCTTAACGCGCTTCCCCGTCTTCTACTCAACCCACTAATCTATGTCCTCGCCATCCCCGTTGCGCTTCGTCAGCCAGCAACACGCAACTCGGCGCTTTCGCTGCTCATACCGTCTTTGTCTTTCACGGCACTGTATAGTTTCCAACCTCACAAAGAATGGCGCTTCATTCTCTACATCATCCCATCTTTAACAGCTGCCGCTGCCCTAGGCGCGGCATACCTCTGGACACACCGATCACGCTCTTTTTTCGCTCGCAACGCCTCCCGTCTTCTGATCCTGTCTACGCTCGCATCATTCCTGCTTTCAAATTTTGTTCTTCTCCCCGCTTCCGCGGCGAATTATCCCGGTGCGAGGGCGTTGAATGCTTTGCATAGCTACCAAGATGGGCAGACAAGTTCTGTCGAGGATATCCAAGTTTACCTCGGTAATCTTGTTTGTCAAACCGGTGTTACCCGTTTTCTGCAACGGCCGAGTACTGCGGATGAACATTGGACGTACGACAAGACTGAAGACGAGATTGTGAAGTCTACGGCCTCTTTCTGGGAAAAATTCGAGTATGTTCTTGTTGAGGCTTCGGCTGAGCCTGCGTACCTGGACATGGATGAGATGCGTCTTCGTGATGCACTGCCTGGGTCGCAGTGGGAGACTGTCAAGGTCATTGAGGGCTTTGCGGGGGTTTCCATCCTTAGACCTGGGGAGCCAGCCGTGGGAAGTGCCGAGCGGTGGGCATTATCTTTGATTGGTGGGGATCGTGCTGTTGAGCTATTTGAAAATGTGCGTGAGATGGCGAGGAAGGTTGTGCTGAAGGGTTGGTGGGTTGAATTGAAGATGAGGCCGAGGGTAAAGGTTTTGAGGCGGTTGAGAGATTCTATAGACATTTGATGAATGGAGGTCTCATAAACGACCCACAGTATTGAGAATTTGAATGTGTTTCTTTATTTCTGGTTGAAAACAATATTTCGAGTGCCGGCGAAGGGAAAGCAAAGATCCTAAGTAAATCACCTGCCCAGATATGTATTTCATTCAAATATTTTCTGATATGAGTATATGTATCAACAGGTCATGGCCGCAGCCATACATCAAAGGAGGCACACGCGAAACAGGGTATTATGTATCATGATAGATCTCCGCTGGGCCTCTCAATGCCTAGACTTAATAAACACGGCAATTGTGAATCACCTACAAGCCACCAGGTGGACCCTCCAACCTCGCCATACGAGATTCCAGCTCGCGCACCCAAGGCTCAACTGTCTCGACGTTCGAGCGCAGCACCGACTCGCCTTGACTCATTTTCTCCTCGACAGCCGCAAGACCCTCGCGCCACTGCTCAATTTCTGAGGACATCTCGGCGTGTCTCTTTTCCAGCTCATTTAGCGACTCTGCCGCTTGTCCAGCGCCGGAATGGCAGGCGCGCAGGGAGCGGAGACGCTCCAAGACACTGGGAAGGAGAGGGTGCAGGGACTGGATAGTCGGGAGGGTAGCGTACAGAGCGTGGATCTTGGCAGTATGTTCATCGTCAGCAGAAGGACCGTCAACACCCTGGGCAGCAGCATCTTCTGCAGAGGTGACGCGAGCGGTTTGTGAAGTTTTGGCGGCATCTGCGGCGCGCTTGCGGGCTGATGCCAGGGCCTCGGCATCTGTCGTTAACTTGCGGACGCGGGATGAGAGTGCTTCGAGATGTGGGGTCGTCATTCCGGGCACGGCAGCCGGTGTCCCAGATGCCGGGTTAGTTCCCACAAGGAGACCAGTCAGAGCACCGAGGTGTGAGTTTAGTTGGTCGAGAGCGGGAAGAACGGGCTGCAGAGCAGGCTCGCTGAGTCCATCTCCAACGAATGGGTTAGAAGCACTTGAGATACCCATTGATGCTTCGAGTAGCGCCAACCGGCTCTCGAATGCTGCTGCATGAGAAAGAATCCCGGCCGTGGGCAGACCTGCCTGTACCTGTGCCATGGTAACACCCGCCGGAGGTCCATCGGGCTGAGATTTTAATTGTTTTTGAACATCCGCTTTGTTGGGTGCCGAAGACTCTGATCCAAGTTTCTGGGTAAGCAAAGCAGCGGCGGAGTAAGAGGCATTGGGAACACCTCGCGACGAAGCGTGCAGGTTATCCAATGCCCGACTCAGCTCCGCTACCCCGTCACCCAAGTCTCCCCCTTCTGGGGATGTCACAGCGGTTGTACTGTCCACAACTGTCTTCCTTAAAGCAGACTCATTCGCCATCTCCATCTTTAGGTCCTCCACCTCTCGTCGCAGACGAGTCAGCCGCCGCTCAACCGACTCGTCCTCGCTGTCGCTCAAATCCCCGACCTCTTCGGTGCCGTCCTCCCGTCTCCGCCGTCGGCGCTGGCTCTTATCTTTGCTGCGATATGCTTGCCGTTTCATTGCGATACTGTCGGAGAAATTGGTGTCGCGAGCGTCGACTGCGGCTCCCATAAAATGTGCGCGCGCCTGGTCGGCGTTGACTGCTTCCCGGTCGATGTCGGAGCTGGAACCGGCGTCTTCATGGTCTGAGTCTGTGCGGATGGTACCGGTCTAATTTCGGGATTTTATGAATTAGCTTGGGGGGTATGCTTTTGTCTTTAGTTCGTATCAAACTCACAGGAACGGTGGACGCTTCGTCAGTAAGGTCAGGGGTCTCATAAATATCTGGAGCGGGGTCCTATAAGCAATTAGTATTTTATGACAGAATGGTTGACGATGATTTGGCATACCAAGTCTGGAAGACCAGCGTATTTCTTGTTGAAAGCCATGACTGTGAAATGGGGGTGGAGGTCAACAACGCGATCAACTATAGCTGCCCGCGATGGATAGCAAGTCCGCCTTGCTGCCTTGCAGCCTTAGGCCTTATCTCGTCCTGAAGTTCGAGGCACCAATGACATAACCTTACTCAGCAGGCACGTGTCAGCCTCGGGAATAGCACATGCACAAGGGAAGAGTGAGCAGTATATAGAGGGAAAGATCAACGTAAGATTGTTCCTGCCGCTCTTATTTCTTCTCTTAAGTACCTTCTACCTTCTTCCTAACTTTTCTCAATCCGCTGTTTCGCAATCTCATTGCTATATCTCCAACTCGCTCTACAATATTACCCCCCACCACCCCGCATTCCTAGCTATACTACTACAAAATGGCTGCTCCCGCCAATGTCACAATCAAGAACCTCAATGGGCAGTGGGTAATGGTAAGTCCAAGCCATTGAATAACCCCATAACCCCCAAACCATGGAAATCAAAGAATACCTTCCATTGCTAACAAACTCGCCTTGTGTAACAGGACGCAGGTCTGTCCGACCCCACTGACTCCATCCTAACTCTGGTACGTGCCATCTCCCCTCGATCTGTAAAAATGCCAGGGCTTGCCAAAGTTGCACGAAAATGAGAGAGCCGTACCAATTATCAGGCCATGGCATATGTAAATGCATAGGTGTGGGTATTTGCTAACAATCCCATAGCAAGGCGTGAGCTGGTTCCTCCGCAAAGCCCTCCCTTACGCTACCGTCACCTTGCACGTGAAAGAGTACGCTGACTCCGAAAACCCTTTGGTGTACCACATCGAAATCGATCAGATCATTACCGGTGGCATCACGGGTACTAAGGAATCGCGTACACTGGACTGGGAGGAGCGCAGCCACGTGGATACCATCTTTGGAACCGTTCACGGCCGTTCACGCATGTTCCGCGGTGCTAAGGGAGATGATGGAAAGACTCGCCCAGCTCTTGGCGTGCAGAGCAAGGTTGGAAAGCCCGAGGCTGATGCTAAGGTGCAGAAGTTCCTGCGTGGTGAAATCCAGCTTGATGGGTCAGTAAGCGAGGGGTTCATCGTTGATGATGCGGGTGCAGAGTTTGGAGAGGGTGAGGGGCTTTGGATGCAGAGCTTTGTTGTGAATCAGGAGGTTGGGTGGACTGCTGAGCAGGTATGCAATTCTTAATCTATTCTTTGATGAGTGGGTTGCTGACTTAATAGGTCTGGGGATTCGAGCTTGTTAACGGCGAACGCCGTTACACTCGTCGTGTTGCTGTTGTCAAGGATGGCAAGGTTGAGTTGGGACGTCTGGTTTACACTTTCCAGGAGCCACGGGCTGAGTAGAGGAAAGGTCGAAAGTTTATGAATTTACCAGGGGTTCTAGCAATATATCCTCTTTTTTGGGTCGTCGGCCAGTAAAAGATATCTAAGTATCATGTTGAGTAATCTGCTTTTAGGACCCATTCTCTACAAAAACTTTAAGTTGTGGTTCAAGAATCTTCTACAGAGAAACAATGATAAAGAAGACCGGACTTGCTCGGACATAAGTACATTTTTGAGCATGAAACGGCAAAGGGCATGACCATGAAAACGATGGAGCATCGACACAATTTATAAACAGACATCAGGGACATTAAGAATGAGTGGGCATGACAACCGAAGCCTTGGTGCTAATGGCATCCTCGCTCTTCCAAAAGCTGGTAACAGTCTTTTGCTGGGTGTAGAACTGCATTCCTGGCTTGCCATAGAAGGTGTTAGCACCGCCACCAGCGATACTCTTCTTGTTACCGGTGAAGGAGAACATGGGCAATGGGACGGGGATGGGGACGTTGATGCCCAGCTGGCCAGCCTCGATGTCTTTCTGGAAGCGAGAGGCGGTGGAGCCAGACTTGGTGAAGATGGCGGCACCATTACCATACTCGTTGGCGTTGATAGTGTTAATAGCGTCGTCAAGGGTCTCAACGTTCACGCAGACAAGGACGGGACCGAAGATCTCTTCCTTATAGCACTTCATGTCGGTGGTGACGTTGGTGATGATAGTGGGGCCGACAAAGTTGCCGTTGGGGTACTTCTCAGGCTTGCAGCCTCGGCCATCCAAGAGAATGGTGGCACCCTCTGCCTCAGCGCTGGCAATCAGATCCTCAATGCGCTTCTTGCTCTCAGGGCTAATAACAGGGCCGAGGTCAGCTCCCTCTTCGAAGCCACCGTTCACGTTGAGAGCCTTAGCGCGCTCGGCAATCTCAGGCAACCACTCCTTAGTCTCGCCAACCATCACGACGGTGCTCAAAGCCATACAGCGCTGACCAGCAGCACCAAAGGCAGCACCAGTGATGGCGTTCAGAGCCTGGTTCTTGTTGCAGTCGGGAAGAACGGCAGCGTGGTTCTTTGCGCCGAGGTTGGCCTGGACACGCTTGCCATTGGCAGAGCCACGAGTGTAGATGTACTCGCCAGCACGGTTGCTACCGACGAAGCTAATAGCCTTGATAGCAGGCTCGTCAAGAATGAAGTCCACGGTGGGAGCGGTTCCGTGCACAATGTTAATAACACCGGGAGGGAAGCCGGCCTCCTTAGCCAACTCGGCAAGGATCATCGCAGCACCGGGGTCACGCTCCGAGGGCTTCATAACCAAGCAGTTACCAGTAACGGTGGCAACGGGAATACACCACAAGGGAATCATAGCAGGGAAGTCTGTTCAAGCAATTAGCACGTGGATTCAATTCATACTTGCGAAATTCCAAACTTACTGAAAGGGCAGATAGCGGCGACAACACCCAGAGGCTCACGGTAGCTGCGAGTCTCCATATCCTTAGCGACCTCCAGCACCTCACCGGTCATCTGGGTAGTGATACCACAGGCAGTCTCGGCAACCTGCAGGCCACGGAGAACATCGCCCTTAGCATCAGCAAAAGTCTTGCCCTGCTCAAGGGTGATAGAAGCAGCCAGGCGGTCCCAGTGCTCACGGATCAAGCTGGTGAACTTGAACATGATCTGCTGTCTAGCCATGATGCTGGTCGCCCGCCAAGCGGGGAAAGCGGCCTCGGCCGACGCGACCGCTGCCTTCAGCTCCTCATTGGTGCTCTGCGGCACGCGGGTGATGAGGTTGTTAGTGGCAGGGTCATGGAGGTCGATCCATGTGGTAGCCTTAGAAGATGTGAACTCGTTATCAATGAAGTTTGTGGTGTCAACGGGGGCGGCAATGGGGTTGTGGTCGGTTGGGTACGAGGTTGCGGTTGAAGCAGCCGAGCTAGTGGAAGGGGCGAGCTGCTGGGCAGTAGCATGCAGCCTGCGCGCGGTAGAAATGCTTGAAGGGTATGAAGCTCCCCGAGAGGCAAGTCTGGCGGCGGGTGTAGCAGTGGTCAGGGCCCGGGTGCTGGAAGCAGCGCGGGCAACCGCGGGCGTGCGGGGAACTGACCGAAGGGCGGGGATGGAACGAGCCAGAGACCGGCGGGCGGCCATGGTGAATTGAAGAGATGAAAGAGGATTGAGGTATTGGTATGTCCAACGCAAAGGAATAAAAGAAGGATGGTGTGTGTGTGTGTGGCAAGGGAGCGAAGTATATAAAAGGTTGGATGTGTTATGTATTTCTCCAAACCCGAGGTCAAGCCCCCGAGGTCAACCGCTTAACCGTCCGACCCGCCTGGCATCGGATTTCCCCACACAATCACAGAGCGCCTTAGTCAACTTCACGATAAGCTCCATTCTCGGCGTTTTACACCAATCACAATTGAGAACCGCACTACACAAATCGCCGAATCCGATGCGACAATCAGAACCCCCAAATTGGAGCTTGTGTTTGTGGTGTTTTAGGCAGGGGGTTCCGAAAATCTTCGGAATAAGCCCCACAATTCGTTCCAATTATGGTTACTATTGCAGCAGCTTACCATAAGTGGTTGTTGGTAGACACTTACATACTTATAGGACACTTGTTCAATGTGAAAATAAATAGAAACTTTGGCATTTAAACGACGAAATTGGGGAATCTGTGACTATTATAGTCAAACCAGGGATAAGAGATGGAAACTTTGGAAAAGTATACCGGTCTGGGAACCTTCAACTGGCTAAGGTACACTGCTACTCATGTCACAAGAATAAAAGAACAAGGGAATAAGGAGTCAACTTGAAGGTGGACTCGATTGTTTGGATTCGCGGATTTGCTTTTTTCCTCCACTTAACCCATTTACTCGGCGGAAGAACGAGTGGCGCGCTTGGTGGCACCGCTCTTGCCAGTGTCGGCAGAGGAGCTGGTGGCCTCGCTGGACTTCTCCTTACCAACGCTGACAGCCTGCTTACCCTTCTTCTCGGAGGGAGCGGGGCTGCTGGAGCCAATGGCACTCACAATGATGAGAATAGAAGTCAAGAGAAGAGCGACCAGGCCACCGGCAACCTCAGGAGCGGTCTTGACGGCGTGGATGGGGTCCTCCTTGGCCATGTGAACGAACTGGTTGACCTTCTGGCGGACAAAAGTGACAGGGTCCTCCTGGAAGGAAGTGGTGATGCCGGGGGCAGGGGTCTCGGGCTCGGGCTGGGAAGCCTTCTCCTCAGCCTCCTCAATGGCAACCTTGATATCAAAGGTCTCCTGGCGGAGCTTCTCAGCGTCCTCGACGGAGTGACCGATGTAGATGTTGTCGAACAGAATGTCGTTTTGCATGGTCCAGATCTCGAAACCAATGGCGCCCATGGGCTCCAGGTTGGAGGGAGTCTTGTCCTCGAAAAAGGCGGGGTTGGCAATCTTACGGGGGGCCCAGACACCCTTGTAGGCAGGGTTGTCAATCAAAGGAGCGGACCAAGGGCCCTTGTACTCGGGGTTCTTCTTCATAGGGCGGGTCCACTCGCCGCAGCCAGAGACGTCGGCACACTTGGGGTTGGGGACAGTAGGAGGGACCCAGTCACCATCCTCCTCGTCATCCCAGTCCTCGGGCTTCTCAGCCTCGGGGTCGCCAATGCTGGTGGGCTCGTCCTCGAGCCAGTCCTCAGGCTTCTCAGCCTCCTCATCCACAATCTCGAAGGGTGCCTCCTCATCCCAGTCGGCAGGCTTGGTAGCCTCGGGATCAGCGATCTTGATCTCGTCGACCCAGTCGGCGGGCTTCTTGTCCTTGGGGTCGTCAATCTCCTTCTCGGGGTTAACGGCAGGAGCGAAGTCCTCCAGAAGGCTGCCCTCCTTGACAGACTCGCCATTGACGAGGATCTCAAAGGTCTGATCGGGCTTGACGATCAAGGTGTAAAGGGAGGTGACCTTGGAGGTACGAGCGACGGGGGGAGTCTTCAAGTGCTTCTCCTCGTACTCGCCGGTCTTGGGGTTCTTGTGGCGGAAGATGAAGTGAACCTATCGACGTAAATCAATTAGTATGCGATCAAAGTAAATAGCTTCCTCGAGTTATTCCAAGCATACCTTGTTGGTGGCACCGCACTTGTCGGGACCAAACATGATCACGTAGGGAGTTCCGTTGGAGAACTCCTCCTGGTGGAGCTTCTTGTTCTCCTGGAGGAGCTTCAGGTAGGCACCGCCACAGACCAGAGAGTTCTGGGGCTTGACCTCATACTGGACCACCAGGGTCTTGCCCTTGTTGTCGATCTTCTTGGGGAACTTGGCGGAGATGGCGTGGTGCGCGGCCGCGTTCTTGACGACCAGACCCTTATCGCCTTCAATACCCTTGAAGACGGTAGGCTCTTCGACAGCCCACTCACCGACGTAGGCCCAGTCCTCCTCGGACTTGGGGTCGTCCTTCTTGGCGCTGGAACGCTTCCACCGGGTCTCCCAGTCATCAGTGAACTGCTCTAAGAAAGGAGCCTTGAGGTTGGTGGGCTAGAGCAAATTAGATGAGTCTGAAAGTCAATCGAGTGGGGGTAAGGTGAGGTAGACATACAGTGAAAGTGGGCTTCTCAATGTTAAGGGCAGCATTGGGGACAGCTTCGGCCTCCTCGGCATAGGCGACGCCCATGAGGGTGGCCGAAGAGACCAGAGCCGTGAGTGCGGTGTCGAAACGCATGTTGAATAGACAACACGGGGACAAAGAAACAAGGGCTGAGGGATGGTGAAAGAAAATGACACCTAAAAAGAGGAGAAGAAAAAGCGGAGGTTATATAGAAGAATGGAGAAGGGTCGAAGGTCCAGGTGGCCTCTTCCATGCTCCCCGATCGGGACTAGCCACGGCTAATCCCAGGAACAATACATGATACTCCTTGTAGAATTGTGTCGAATTGACCATTTTTGTAGCTTAAAAGTCAATCAATACTGAATAATTAATTGAACATGTGTAATTGAACCTCGAAGAGCTACACTATTCCATTCCGCATATTTCAAGGCTCTAGGCTATCACGACCAGAAATGATGTGCTTGTGCTAAGACCCGCGGAGCTGCAGAATTCACCCCGCCTTATTGGATACGCCCGTTACACCTTCTTCAACCATTCGGCTGACCACGTCTCACTTTCGATCCTAAGTAAGTTGCTCACTGGAAATTGATTGTCAGCCCTGGCCTAATTTCAATTTCCCCTTATCCCTTCCGCACCCTACCCCAAACCCTTGCCTGGGCTGACCCCCTCAGCCCACCATGTGCGCCGATGACCACAAGGCCGTTGAGGCCGTCAACAACGACTATCTGGTGCAGTCAGACGATCCTGAGCACCCGGCGAACCTTATTCCGGAGCTTTGCCGCCGTTTCTACAACTGGGGATGGGTTACTGGCACCGGCGGTGGCGTAGGTTTTTCTTTCTCTTTCCTCGCGCCGATTGCGCCAACATTCCCGCTGAATGAATCGCAAATAGACTTCCATTCGCCATGGAGACCACATCTTCATCGCTCCCTCAGGTGTTCAGAAGGAGCTGATGAAGTCCGAGAACATTTTCGTGGTCCAATGGCCCACCAAGAAGTACCCCGCTGAAGAACGCAACTATATCCGCAAGCCCCTCAATTTGAACCCCTCTGCCTGCACTCCACTGTTCTTGACGGCCTTTGAGCACGGCGCAGGATGTTGCATCCATACTCACTCGCAATGGGCTGTCCTGGTGACCTTGTTAGTGGAGCGCGAGAAGGGCCCTGATGCGTGTTTCGAGATTAACAACATCGAGCAAATCAAGGGCATTCCCCGCGGCAAGGGCAAGGGCATGCTCGGATTCTTTGATACCCTGAGCATCCCCATCATTGAGAACACCGCCTTTGAGGAGGACCTGACCAGCGGCCTGGAAGCTGCGATGAATATGTACCCCGACACCTATGCCGTGCTCGTGCGCAGACATGGAATGTAAGCATTACACCTTTCAGGCTTTGTCACTTGTATCAACAGTTTGGATTTGATCGCTGACCCCGCCATAGCTATGTATGGGGTGACAACGTCGCCAAGGCAAAGACCCAGTGCGAGTCTCTTGACTATCTGTTCCAGCTGGCTGTCGAGATGCACAAGCTGGGACTGCCCTGGGTCAAATAGATACGCAGATACCTAACAACACATGATATACCGGTGCAGGACAGATAATGTGGGTAGTATACATATAGATTGGCCAGTCCTGGGGAGTCCCAATCGAGATGATGAGACGTATTCATGGAAACACTGTCGCAAACTGTGCATAGTAAAGTGCGCCGAGGTCGCGAAGGTCGCCACATCTCAAATTTAGAAGGACCATTGTAAAAGCAAGCATGTGGCTTTGAAGAGACGAAAACCAAAAAAGACATTAAGCAATTGTAAGGGAGTTGTTTGGAAACAGCGTGGGACAACACCTTGAGGGCTGAAGCGGGATCCCGTGAGTGACTAAGGACCGCGGATCACCTCCACTCTCCAATTGCCAGCTTCCCACTTAACAGAACGTCCAAACCCTCTGAGCTTCGGAACACCTCTTGAACCAACATTGATGCAGAATTCGTGAATCGCTTCCCTGATACCCTTCTTTTACTTCCTTTCTGCAATACTATCACCGAACAATGGACCTCGATAATGGCGACTCCCCGTGGGGCGGTAGGCAGTCATGATCCCGCTGTTTGGATTGCGATCTAATCTAGATTCCAGATGAGCCCTCATCGTTCAAGACCAGCAATGCGCCTTCGAAGCCGGATGCCAAAGAAGGTGGTACGTCTGAATCTGCAACCTCCTCCATCCGCCCCTCACTAATATCGGTCGACTCCTTACAGCTCCACCTACCGTTCCCGCTCAACCCGCGCTGTCCGAGAGCAGGGCCGAGGTTCGTACACCTGGAAGACGAGGCCCACGGGGCACTCGCAAGATAAGCGCACAAGCGACACGATTGGAAGCCGTTGATGACACTTTCGACCCGCTTGGTCCTCTGGGAGAAGCACCGACGGAGGCCAGCCCAACACTCACCGATGAAGCTCCGGCGCCGCCCCAGAAAGAATCGCTTGCTGCACGCAGCCCTCAGCCACCTTCAACCTTTTCGCAAATCTCAGTTGCAGGAAACCTGGCCGATCCGATTAACTTAGAAGAAGATGGTACTGGATTCCGAGGACCTCCGCCCGTGCAGCCTGCCGCCGATGCAATGGGACCAAAGCGACAGACACAGCCTAGTATGAGCGTGGAACAGGCCGCAAAGCCGACATTCGATATTTCCGTTGGTGATCCGCACAAAGTGGGAGACCTGACTAGCAGTCATATTGTATACCAGATTCGGACAAAGGTATGAGCTTCCTATCGAAGCATGACAATAGATCAGGAAACTCACTATTCTATGTGATTTAGACATCATCTAAAGCATACCGCCAGCCTGAGTTTGCTGTCAGCCGCCGGTACCGCGATTTCCTATGGCTCTACAACTCCATGCACAACAACAACCCCGGAGTGGTTGTGGCTCCTCCGCCGGAGAAGCAGGCTGTGGGTCGGTTTGATACCAACTTTGTCGAGTCCCGGAGAGCTGCTCTGGAACGTATGTTGAATAAAATTGCTGGTCACCCAATTCTCCAGCACGATGGTGATTTGAAGATCTTCCTTGAAAGTGAGGCTTTCAATGTCGATGTCAAGAATAAAGAGAATCGGGAACCCGACCTCGGCCAAAGCAAGGGCATGTTTGGCTCCTTTGGCCTCTCTGTGGGCGGAGGAAGCAAGTTTGTGGAACACGACGACGTAAGTTCGCCCATTGGGCAGTCAAGATCTGTATACTAACATTCCAATAGTGGTTCCACGACCGCAAGGTTTACTTGGATGCGTTGGAGAACCAGCTGAAGGCACTCATGAAATCTATGGACACTGTTGTTGCGCAGCGAAAAGGCCTTGCCGAAGCCGCAGGCGATTTCTCCACCTCACTCCATGCACTTTCTGCGGTTGAACTCTCACCCGCGCTGTCCTTGCCCTTGGACGGCCTGTCAGAGCTGCAGTATCGAATCCGCGAACTTTATGAACGCCAGGCTCAACAGGATGTTTTGACATTGGGAATTACTATTGATGAGTACATTCGTTTGATCGGCAGTGTTAAGGCAGCCTTTGGACAGCGACAAAAGGCTTTCCACAGCTGGCATTCCGCCGAGTCTGACCTTCAAAAACGCAAGAATACCCAGGAGAAGATCCTCCGCCAAGGAAAAACACAACAAGATCGTTTGAACCAAGTCAACGCCGATGTCGCCGATGCCGAGCGCAAGGTACACCAGACTCGATTGCTATTCGAAGACATGGGTCGCCTGATGCGGAACGAGCTGCAAAGGTTTGAGAAGGAGAAGGTAGAGGATTTCAAGTCCGGTGTGGAGACATTCCTGGAGAGCGCCGTAGAGGCTCAGAAAGAGGTAGGTTCCATTTGGCATTCTTCACATTGACCGTTATTAACCCGCTTCCAATAGTTGATCGAGCTGTGGGAGACATTCCTCTTGCGTCTCGACGCTGGAGAAGACGGCCTTCCGTACTATGTACCGCCTTCGTCTGGCGAGGCTGGAGAGGAAACTGCCCCGGAGTCTTCATCGCACGTTGAACCCTCCCCAGTGGTTGACGATGAAGAGTAATGTGACCCGCCTGTATACTTCTAGGGCATTGATGCCCCGACCAGAGCTGGTTCACGCATAGACCAGCTCCAACTTATACTCCCAATGGAATTCCTGTTCAGCCGTTTTCTTTCCTTCGCACGGCACGCTCAATGATTGTTCTTCGCCTAACTTTTTCCTTTTTCTCTCTCCACATTTCGTACCTGCTTTAACATCGAATACCACTCGTCGCATATTGTACTCGATACCAAATTAAAAAGGATTCATTGATCATTACGCGCAAGCTCATACTGTAATCGGACCCGCTGCATACATACCGGATAATGTCTGGCAATTTTTGTTTTCCCTTTCCGTTTTAGTGCTCACCCCTTGCCGCTTTTTGCTCACTGAGTAAAACTGAGCACGCCCCTGAGCACTCCGCCCCGCTCACTGAGCATTACATAAGCACTCGGACTTGCTCAGCGAGTGCTCACTGAGCATCACCCGAGCAGCCCCATCCCCTTACTGAGCACTCACCGAGCACTTACTGAGTAGCCTGATCCACGCACTGAGCACGCACTGAGCACTCACCGGGCACTTACTGAGCAGCCTGATCCATTCACTGCGCACGGCCCGAGAAAAGTGCGGGAGCAGCTAAGTCAGTAGCTCGCCTTAATAAAATGCACTACGCTAGCCCTATCCAAATGTAGTTATTTACCTAGCACCCTTGACCATTGTCTCCTTAATAAGAGGCTAGCGTTATCAGTGTGGCGGCCAGTCCTGTTGTTTTACCTCTAGCTAGAAGGTAAAAGCTTAGTGGGGCTAACTTTATTAGTATTACTATTCTATGGTATTCTACTCGGTGTGTCTTATATCCGCGATACCGTCTCTTTATAGTTGTGGGATATATATAACCCTTAAACTTTTGCTTAATACATAATACTTATAGTTATCTTAAAAACTTTAATTAAATATTTTGTGTACTTATAAACCTAAGTTAGTGTCTTATCCTGACGTTTTCGCTTGATTTTCTAACGGACTATCACTCTTGCTATATACCGTTTGCTCCTAGGAATATGACTTTAGCTCTAGTGATATAGATAGCCGTAATAAAATTCTAGACCGATTAACTATTAAAAGAATTACGGCCCTAAATTTACCTTAAATATTCTAATTAGCATTTAGAAAGCACGCTATCCTAACTTATTTCTTCCTAGGACTCTAGGAGCTTCTAGACCACCGTATAGTGATTAGTGCGATAAATATAAATCCTAGGAGCTTAAATACTAGTACCCACTAGCGAGATTTATGGCTGCTTACCCCCTATAGGAGTCAATAAATATAAAAGGAACACTGATTGCCCCCCCTAAAGCAAAAACTCTAAGCTAAGCATTTTATAAGGTCTTATTAAGTCTGTTTATTAAATTACTAATTATGGAAATTTCCTATCTATCTTCTTTTAATCCTTAGTCCGAAGAAAAGCCTAACGTTTTCTATTATGTAGATTATCTGATGCCACAAAGAAAACTGATATACCTGGTTGTGATCGGTGGAAAAACTCCCTACCTACTAAGAGCTGCAAGGCCTTCACTTAATGTGCTTAAGCTCTGATCCCGTGATATTTGACGGAGACTAAATAGGAGGATATACGTTTATATAAGTAAGGGCAGTGACCCTGTGACTAACTAGATTTAGTAGTATAAAATCGAATGACTCCGGAAAGAGACTAGATAATTGCTTTATTCCCTAACCCTAATTAATTGCGAGACCTTAATATAGGCTAGTGGGTGGGAGATATCTGACCTTTTTTTTTTCTTTCTATCTTTTATTTAGGGCTTTTTTTCGTTAGTGGTCTAGACTAATATCTATCTAGATAGAACTTAGGAGAGAAGAAATATAATCATGAGAAAAAAAAGGATTATAAAGAGAAGATATACCTAAAGTATTTAAGAGAGATGTCTAAGGGTAAATAAGATACTATATAGACTTCCGCAGAACCCAACTCAACCCGGACCCAACCCGGGCCCAGTTGGCTTCTGCAGAAGTCTAATTCCGATTGTCCTGATTGTTCTAGTTATTCTGTTTGACATATCTAGGCTAATATGAGATTTGTTGTCCTTTGGATCACATCTCCACTTGACCCGAATCAAAATGACTCTAACGGCGATTTATAGTCCATAATGAGTATGGTGGTTTGCTTCGAAACTTAGGTTTATGACTATCTTTTATTAATCTCAAAGCGCTTGACACACCTTGAGGCACATTACTTAGATTCTAGAGTTTGATCTATTAGAACCGATGAGGGATGTAGGTAAATGTTCTCTAACATAAACGCCTTCTATATGTTATAAGCTGCAACCAAGAGATCCGCCAATTCTAGTCAGCTAATTTAATTTGTCGACATAAAATGACCATCCGGCGAAGCTTGTTCTTGAGTATGCGAGAGAATGGAAGCAATACAATATGGTACGTAGTGTAATATTGGGTAGCGACAAGGAAGAGAAGAGGATCTACGAAGATGAAGCCTTAGTAGTGATAGGATGGAAGGCACTAGTCCCAATCAGGACATTAACATTGAGTAACCAGCTAGGTTGATACTGAGATATTCAGTGTTCCCGTGATGGCCGTCGCATAAGTCATGAGGCCCTTTTGGGTGCCCGGAGTGCCAAATTACTCCCATGTTTGAGCAAAAGCTTCAGTCCTGATGTGAAGCCATTTTGAACTGCGTGATGAACAGGAGTCCAGCCCATCGTGTCTACCGCGTTGACGTTTGGCCCGTGTTCCAGGAGGATTCTTAATATGCCTTCTTGCTTCTGGTGAACGGCTATGTGGAGTGCAGTCCGGCCCGCGCTGTCGCTCTCATTAATGTCCACTGGCGCTTGCAGAAGCTCGCGAATTATTAATTCATGACCCTGTTCCACCGCTATATGCAGAGGAAGATGCCAGTCCTGAGGTTGCTCTTTGGTCTCAATCCTTTCACTATTAGGTGACGGGAGTAAAGCGCATGGAGATGGAAGAGATTGTGGGGGAGTCAGGGCATAGCACGGTACTGGCTCCATGCTGGATCGACCCGGGAGCTGAATAATTTGCTCGTCGTGAATCGGGATTGGCAAGTCGGGTAGTGTCCATGAATAGTGTAGTCGCAGCTCATCCGGCTTTGGAGAAGTGTTGAATGGCCAATTCATATCCATATTCAACTTTTCCTGGGTCATACTAGTCCTTTGCTCACTCGGTACCGGGCTTATTATATCCCATTGAGGGCTTAGATTGAAGTAGCCGTTACGCTCTCCACCATTGAGTAAATTTTCAGAGCATGAATTTCGCGCCCCAGGGAGATTCCCCAGATCAATATCCTTCAGAAGAAATGGCATCGGTCCAGCATCCGCCCTAGGCATGTTCGGGGTTGGTGATGAATTGGAAGAGCAATCATTGTGCAGGGGCTGTTCCATTCCAAGGTTTGCTTGGGGGACATTGCTCACTTGTCTCTCCATCATGAGAAAGTCTGGTTGACTTGATGGGCACATTGAGTCGCCCTTCCCGGTGGTTTGGTTTGAGCTTCTCCGCGCTCGCCGACCTATCAACGCCTGTCAGGGCCTTTTTATTGCCATTATCTGGCACTTGAGTGCATTTCCCATCGAATCGGGATGATCTTACTGCGAAGTGTGCGCTGAGAACGACGATTTTGCAATTTCCGACGCTCATATCGCTCATTTGGAATGCAGAGCTCCACTAGTGGGACTTGGCTGGGACAGTGACCTTGGATAGGGAATGAAAGGTCCATCTGAGGGGTTGATTAAGCGAGTGTGTTGCCAAAGGTTGCCCATGTGAGACTGCTTGAAAATGAAGCATTCATGGCGAAAGTACCTTTGGCGCAATGAAGGGAGCTATGTAGTCCTCACTAGCCCCAGGCAGATGTCATTCCCCAATCAGTGTCACAAGTAACGCTAAGCACGCCATCTTGATTAGGTTGAGATCAATGTGGACCAGGCTTTAGGCGAACACGTGGCTCGGCTCGAAGATAAGCCAAACCGCAAATATTCGTGTATTTAGAATATCAATCGTTTTTTGGGGGCAGAAAATGTTGATGACACTGCATTAGCTTCGGCGTCGGAATCCTTCTGGTGAATCCTTTTCGTAGCCCCTGAATCTTGTCAGAAATGACCCGAAAAGCCATTCTATACGGATATTTACTGAACGATTGAAATACAAAAGCCTCGTAAAAACCGACTTTTGAAACGTGTGAACGTCTATTCTTTAGCTGAGACTGGAGCTCGTTTAAATCGTGACAGTCTTTGTGCAGTTAACCGAATTTTTCAACCATCCTAAGTTCATCATGACTTCCCGAGAGGTCCAATTCAAGACAATCGATGGCCTCACACTCAGCGGGAGGCTTTATCCTGGCAGCGGCACAGCCCTTGGCCCCGCCGTCATTCTCACAGGTGGAGTCAGTCTCTCATGTAGTATTGCGATGTCGCGCCACCACTAAAATTGAATCTAGTTTGCCACGGTCAAGGAGATGTTCATCCCAGACATTGCGGCTCAGTTTCAGAATGCAGGTATAACCGCGCTGATTTATGACCCACGTTGCACTGGGGCCAGCGAGGGAGAGCCTCGCCAAGAGCTTGACCCCCACAAACAGGTCTCGGACTACAGTGATGCACTCACCTTTCTGGCCAGCCAGTCAGGAGTGGATGCCAGCCGCATTGGCTTTTGGGGATTCTCTTATGGGGGGATTGTCGCACTGAGCGCCGCAGCCTTGGATTCGCGGGTGCGATGGGTGGTTGCCTGCTGTCCATTGACCAATTTTAACTTCGATGGCAAGCGGACTCGTGTATTGGCTCGAACTATGCGCGATCGAGAATCTATAGTCAAAGGAAATCCGCCATTTTCGCTCCCTGTTCTGACTGAAGATGGGTTGAACCCCGCGGGATTCGGTGGCGCGGCTGATGCGAACAACTACCGCATCATCATGGACGCTTTCCGGAATGCCCCCAGTTACGAGAATCGTACTACGCTACAAACCTATTATAAGATAGCGGGGTGGAATCCTCTCAGCTTGGTCTCTAAATTGGATTCCGCATCCGTTCTGTTTCTTACGCCTCGGGACGACATCATTTCCACAGCCGAAGATCAAACTAAACTGTTTGATTCAATCGTGGCAAATGTGACAAAGCGCCAGCATTTGGAACCAGAAAAGGGTCATATGAATATTTTTTCAGGAGAGTCGTTCGCACGATTGATGCAGGTCCAGATTGACTTCCTCCAGAATTAGCAGGTGCTGATCCGCAGACTTAGTCGCTTAGAAATCATCTCTTTGTCACAATGTCATCCAATGGTTCCTCTGGAATATCCGTCAGAAAAAATAGCTTATGTAAACGTGTAGTGGCCTGGGATCTTCCTAAGAGGCCTGAATCTTTTGCTGGGCTAGCCCAAATAAGGGAACATTATTGAACCGCCAAACTGAAAGTATAAAGTCTACTACTCCCCCTCTGCCCGGACCTGCAGGAGCAACGACTTTATTTCTCATGCAAGTCAACTAGTACACCTTGAGCCACTTACCGTCTACGCAATGCCAATTCGCGTGCTCTGTCTCCATGGAATGGGCACCAATGCTGCCATACTTCGAGCACAGCTACAGCCAATCCTCGACCTACTCTCCGCTGCAGAATGCGATTTCGTCTTTCCCGACGCCCCCTGGACTTGCGACCCTTTCCCCGGAGTAGCTGATATTTATGACGGTCCATACCTTACATGGAACAGCACTCCGTCCACTGAGCACGTGGCATATGCCCACAGATACCTGCAGAAATATCTCTCGCAACCTTTTGATCTTGTGATTGGATTTAGCCAAGGGGCAGCACTCGCAGCTTCTTTAATACTGCATACCGAGCTGGCTGGACAGCCGCCACCTTTCAGAGCAGCTATGCTGATATGCTCCACGCTACCTTCTAGTGGTTCTCTAGAATATGGAATTGATGTTCGGGATTACTTTGGGATCACTGGGCCCCCGACTGAGCGACCAAGGGTATTGCCAGATGAATCACTCGTTGTCCGACACGAGTACTTCCTACGCACGGAAAATGTTCGTGATGCCAATCCACCTGTGTATTACAATCTGTTTCACGCGGATGTCGACACTGTTCGTATCAGAATTCCAACAGCACACATCTATGGGCGCTACGATACCTTGTGGCGCCAGCAGAGTCTTGCTATGATCCAGTTGTGCAGTGGAAAGGTCTACCGCTTCGAACACGGAGGGGGACATGAGGTTCCGCGCAGTGAAGCGGAGGAAATGTGCAATTTTGTGGAGGAACTAATTCATGCGAGTAGAGAAGGATGAAGCAAAAGCATTTTGCTCGTGCTTCTTGCACTAGAATATGCAAATCGTGTTTATTTTGGAAACCTCTGTTTGTCTTCATGCTGTGATCACGGCTGTGGATCCTGGTGTTCCGCGTAGAATACTTCGAAAAGGTGCCAACCAGCTGGCTAAAAAAGCAAACGCGGCAGTCACTGTCCCGAAAAGAAAAACATCCTTAAGAGCTGCCATGTAAGCTCGGAGAATGCCGGATAATACATCCGATGGGAATTCGCTGCGCAGTGCAGTAGCACCGATAGAAAGTACGTGTGCAGCATCGACAGTCGGAGCATACACTGCAAGGGCAGGTAGCAATCGGTTAGAGAATACACACTCAGCGGCTGCTATAAATACTGCCCCTCCCATCATTTGGAAAACTTGATATGATGTTAGTAACACTCAGCGGGCTTGGGAGTGAGACCTTACACAAGACAATCGCAGTTACAGAAGCAATGTCTTCCATCATGGAGAAGGCCTGTCCGACAATGACAGGAATCTGAATAGCCAGCCCCTGTCCTAGGCCCAAGAGCACCTGATATCCGAGGTACTTTGAAGAAGAGCTGCCGATTTGAAGTGTATAGGTAAGCCCGGAGCCTATTAGAAAGACGGCACTACCAAGAGCTAAAAAAGCCGTGAAGTATCCAACGCGTGTTATAGCAACACCAGCTATGGCGGCAAATACAGCTGCAATCTCAATTAATATTCGATACGACACAGAAAGGGATTTGAGAAACACTCCACTCACCAGAAAGCACGATAAATGGCAAGTTCCGTACACCGCTTGCGGCCGCGCTCATTCCATCAATAGCTTGAAAGTAGATCGGGAGGTAATACGTGAAAAGGAAGTTGGCCCCAGACTGGAAGAATACAAAAACGCACACACCGTACACTGCCCGAGAGCGTATCAGACGTGGGGCCAAGGCTGCGCGCTCTCCTTGAAGCATTTGGCTAGCCACAAGGGCTATAGTCAGCACGCCGCAGCCCACTAGAAGGCCAATAATATTTGCAGAGTGCCACAGCATACTACTGCCGCCCCACTGCATGACCAATAGAAAGCAGACTAGGGCACCAATGGTCAATGCTGCTCCAGGCAGGTCAAGCTCTTGAAGCATTTCTCGCAAGGACGCAGCAACGGGGCGTGCATGGGATGGAGGACGAAAAAACAAGGCCAGAATTGCCAATGAAATGCCCCCAATAGGCAAATTGATGTAAAAGCTATGCCGATGCCAGAATGTGTCATTTTGTGATCATGCACTTATGGTATAGAACAGGCTGAGCCGCTTACCACCATCGCCAGGTAGCGTCATCGGTAAATGCTCCTCCAAGTAATGGACCGGCCACGCTGGCCGTAGCATACGAAGAACCAATCAAACCAGTGTATCTCGGCGCTTTCAAAGGGGTTGCCACAAATGCTATCACGGTATAGCAGCCCCCAACGAGGCCAGCAGCGCCCCAGCCCGCAACAGCACGGCCGACAATTAAGGTCGCGCTATTTGGAGCAACACCACAGATCAAACTGCCAATTTCGAACAGCGTTCCTGCTGCGAGAAAGGCGAACTTCAGATCGCAGAACTTGTACAATTTGCCCCACGTTGATTGAAAAGTGGCCAAAGTCAAGAAGAAAGCGGAGCCGTACCAGCCCACTTGGTCAAGGCTGTGAAATTCGTCCGTAATACGCGGAATTGCTGTGGCGACAATGGTCTGTTTTTTCTGAGGTTTAGCGTGCAAGACCCGCGGGCTTCCTTAATATTCCCGATTGCTTACCATATCTAAAGCCACCATAAACATTGTCAGCACTAAAGCCACTATAATGACGGCCAACCGGACACCGGACGGATAATCCGGTTCCTGCGCATTGGCCGATGGGCTTTTCTCGCTCAATGGACTCCCACTGGAATTCACCATAGTGGGCTAGAGATCCTGCGATGGAGATCCTCGCTCCACGAAAATTGCTAATAGTAGCCGGCAAACAAGAAACCTTAACTGACCTAGTGAAGATTGGAAGCGCTTTTATAGTACCTGCAAAGTGATATTTTAGCCAACCAGGTAGTGTAAATGTGTCAGTAAGCTGTTATTTCTCAGCAGCCAATATTCATAATCGTGATTTCTCAGCTTAAACGTTCAATTTCAAATCGAAATCCAAGCATTGTGACCCCTGTCTTAACGCAGGTCTGGCTCGTCCCGTGTCTGATTACCCGGCATTAGCGTTACGATTACTTTGCAGATGACTACACAGAGACCGACGATGGCGCCACCTGCGATTCGCGTCTTGGACATGAGGAACTTCGTATCTTTCGCACTCCTCTGAGGCCTCAAGGGTAGGTCATTTGGGGGCCGTCGAATTCAGGGGGTTGCACTATGTTCTCGTATAAAGAAGTCCGAGGCTGAAATGATGTCTTTGTACTTATCCTTATCGACATCCCGTTACCATGTGGGTTTTTGGCGTCATTTCCCTGTCGCTTGCTCTTCTGGGCAGGGCCGAGACAAGCCCCTTGCAGGGCCGATCGAGCCTTCATTGCAAATGTACCGCGAAAGATACATGTTGGCCTGCAATTACCGACTGGATATCTTTCAACAAAACACTTGACGGAAACTTGATCGCCACAGTGCCACTCGGGAGCCCGTGCCACGAACCCAGTTACAATGGCTCGGAATGCTTGACCTTGGCAGACGAATGGGACTATGCCTCCATCCATGCAAGCCACCCTTCTTCAATCATGATGCCAGTATTCCAAAATGGTACATGCGACCCTTTCCATCCCCCGTTCGAGCCCTGTCGCCTCGGGAATCTCGTTCAGTACAGCGTCAATGCGACGACAACGGCCCATGTACAGCAGGCAGTTCGTTTCGCCGCACGCAACAACTTGCGATTGGTCATCAAGAATACCGGCCATGATTTCCTTGGTCGCAGCACGTCTGCCGGTGCTTTGGGCCTCTGGACACACAATCTCGACGCGATCGCTGTCTTCTCGGATTTCCAT
This sequence comes from Penicillium sp. 91 TS-2023, assembly GCA_030710325.1. Taxonomy (NCBI): domain Eukaryota; kingdom Fungi; phylum Ascomycota; class Eurotiomycetes; order Eurotiales; family Aspergillaceae; genus Penicillium; species Penicillium sp. 91 TS-2023. The sequence continues at coordinate 3,437,461 of JARWGP010000021.1, read as the reverse complement.
AGCCCGACCTACCGTGGACCAGCCATGCGGATTGGAGCGGGAGTTCAGGCGGCGGCAGCATATCAGGCAGCTCATGAAAATGGCTACCGAGCGATGGGCGGTAGCTGCCCAACTGTCGGTCTGGCCGGTGGCTTTACCCAAGGAGGTGGACTCGGTGCTCTCAGCTCGATCAACGGCTTGGGAGCCGACAATGTCCTGGAGTGGGAGGTAGTAACTGCCAACGGCACTCTCGTGCGCGCCTCGCCGAGCCAGAATGCCGATCTCTTTTGGGCACTGGCTGGTGGTGCCGGGGGCACATTCGGTGTGGTAGTGTCCATGACATCCAGAGTTTTTGTCGATGCCCCGACCACTGGAGCCTTGTTGGTGTTTGAACTCGACGCTGCACCGTCTGCCAACGCCTTCTGGGACTCTATTTCGGTCTTCCTCGCCGGTGCTACACCGTTGGTGGACACAGGCTCATTTTTACTGTCAGAAATCACCAACACGACTTTTGAGGTCATTATTGCAGCCCCGAGTCAGACTATATCCACGCTGAACGCTCAGCTATCCTATATTACCGGTCATCTGAACCAAACAGGAATCGCTTACTCCCTCACAGCGCAGACTGATGCCTCATACTTTGAGTTCTTCGTGCGTTATTTCGGGCCACTGCCAGATGGTATCTATCCAGTCGCCCACTTGATTGGAAGTCGCCTGCTTCCAAGAGACTTTTTCCAATCGGTCAACCGCACGGAAGGGTTACAAGAATTGCTTCAATCCATCACTCCAAACCAAACCTACACCGTCGCCGTCGAGCTATTCAATGTCAATCAAACCAGTACTGCTGCCAGATCGGTTCATCCGGCCTGGCGCGATGCCATTGCGCACTTCCTAGTTTATTCGACATGGGACTGGAGCTCCCCGACGGAGATGGATGCCCGCTCCGATCGCCTCACAAATGAAATCATCCCTACACTCGAGAAACTGACACCTGGTAGTGGTACATACCGTAATGAGGCCAATTACCGTCAGACAGGCTGGCAAAAAGCATTCTTCGGGGACCATTGGGATCGACTCAACAATATCCAGCGAACTTGGGACCCCGAGGGTATCTTCTATGCTCCGCTGAGCGTTGGAGCTGATCAGTGGGTGGAGACAGAGGAGGCATTATGTCGGGTATTCTGAAGTAAATAGTGATTTGTAGCTCATGGACGTTAATTGGCTTTTCATAGACGCTTTGAACTTGTGGTGTTTACATATTCCAGACAGAGAGGCCATTTGGTTCCCCAACCAATGCATACGAATTCAGTTCCATCATACCTGCAGAGATCGCAGCAAGTAGCTTGCTTTATAGTATATTGACTGAGCACAGAACTTTATGGGGATTATATCACTGTAATATTGTAAGATTCAGGAGAACTAAATAGTTCCGGCCCTAAGTCTGTGCTTGTCGTGGCTGAGAGTGTATAATTGGAACGGAAGAAACAAGGGGTACTTTCACTTTTTGATCTCTCATTGCGTATTCTAGGCCATGTGAATATTTCTTATCACTCTGTCTATTTCCAACCTCTGGTATCTACCAGCCGATGGTGGTGTCGTCGAAGCCCCAGAACTCCCCCGCTCCGTTCTCCTTGGTCAAGCCATCGATCTTAGCGACAATTGCATTCACGCTGTCCTCAATTTCAACAAAGGCGCTAGGATAGCCCGCAGCTCGGGCAGCGTCATTTCCAGCGTCTGTCTTGACGGCGCTATAGAGAAATATCAGTTATGGCCCTACGCAAGAGAAAGAGTTAAAAGGGAGCTACGTACCCAGGATGAATAGCCAAGGTCGCAATTTTATCATGTTCAAAGTTGATCTTCCGGACAAAGAAGTTCGCCGCAGCCTTGCTAGCACCATAAGGCGCAATTTTGAGCGGGATGTCTTTAATGCCACCAATTGTTCCCATAAGACTACTGCTCAGGATGAAGCGAGCAGAGGACGACTTCTCAAGGAGAGGAAGTGTAGCGTGGAAGAGGCGTACAGGTCCGACAGCATTCACATCTAGATGGATTTGGATCTGCGCAATAGTAGAATCTGCAACGGTGGTGAAAGCGGCGGTGTCGAAGACTCCCGCATTGGCGATAACGATATCCAGAGCCGACACGCCCTGGTTAGACAATGATTCCACTGCTGCTTTGGCGTCGGTATCAGAGCTGGCGTCGATTTTGACAATGATCAACCGACTACTCTTTCCCGCGGGCAAGTCAGAGAGAGACGTTGCCTCGGATGAGCTTGGGTTGCGGACGGCTGCGATCACGGTCACGTTATCGCGAGCCACGTACTTGGCGACAAGGCCGCGGCCAATTCCTGAGAACATTAGTAAAGTTAGAGTAAGACAGATTGTTAGCCTGCGCATTTGGCTTACCTTTGTTGGCACCGGTAATCAAGATGGTAGACATAGTGACCGTCAGGTGGTGTTTTTTTTTTCACCTTTGGAGAAAGTAGCCTGGTGTATATTGCAATGTTCGCTTAGATAGTTGCTTTCTTTTACTCTTAAGAGTGGGCATCTTCTTATAAATAGTTATGCAGCTTAATCAATTTATGTCATTGACGTGAATGTCGAAATTGTCAACTCCTGAGAGCGATTAACTAATTTGATTTGCGAGCATTGGTAACGTAGGTCCAGATTTCCAAGCATTGGTAATCCCTAGCATCTAAAGGTCTCTGTCTAATCCAAGATAAGCACAATCTAGTGCTGATGGCGAATATGGCACTTATGCATTGTCATCTGCAACATCAGCACGCTATTACATAATATAACCCATCATGCATGAGCCCTCGCTGCGCTAGCGCGGCGTCAGCAAATAGGCAAGAACACAAGCTTTGAGATCTACTCCGAGTTGTGATGAACAGCTACCTAAGATAGATATAATTGTACGAATATCCTCAGCTCTCTACGAGACCAATGCACAGTTGATGATTAGAAAGCGCTATGCTGATTTCCGTGTCTATTATGACCTGGATTAGTTACGCGGCTCTCGCTGGCGGACTTCATCTGCTGGGTCTGGTCATCTATCGGCTGTATATAAGTCCACTGCGACATTTCCCCGGTCCCAAATTGGCCGCCGCGACGCAATGGTATGAGACATACTATGAGATGTGGTACCGCGGAGGGGGCATGTTTACCAGGCACATTAAGGAACTACATGCTCAATATGGCCCTATTGTGCGGATAAACCCGCGTGAACTCCATATTGATGACCCGGAGTTCTATGAGACCATTTATCCGCCGTCCGCCCCATTCGATAAGTTATCTGTGTTTGAAAATCGGTTCGGCATCCCATTGGCAGCCTTCTCGACAGCTGCCCATGCAGTTCACAAGAAACGCCGAGCGGCCTTAAGCCCGTTCTTCACCAAAAGTCGAATTTCAGAGCGCAGCCCCTTCCTACAACAGCTCATTGATAAGGTCTGCCAGCGTATAGAATCGGAAAATGTCAAGCAGCAGGTACCGCTTGTTCTGAACCACGTTTTTGCTTGCTTCTCCGCAGATTCTATCTTGTCGCTAGCTTTCGGCGATGAACCTAGTTTCATCAATACTCCTACATGGCAGACACCTTTCGTGCGCGCTATGGATTCTCTGGTGAAGTCCACCCATTTGAACTCTCAGTTTCCTTTGATGGTTTCGTTAGTAAATGCGATTCCAGAGTGGATACTAGTGAAAATACCATCTTTTAGGCCTGTTGTGCAATTTCGCCAGGTGAGACCCTATGTTTTCTCGAAATTTTATTAAATATAATTATAACACTAATGTCACCATTTAGTCTCTCAATGAGCGGATTGCACGTCTTTTCAGCCCACAAGAAAAGGCACAGGCGGCTAAAAAGTCCACTCATAAGAACGCGACGGTATTTGAAGTGCTGCTCGCCTCCTCTCTACCGCCAGAAGAGCTCACACAAACGCGCCTACAACATGAATCTGTAAGTATAGTCGGAGCAGGATTTGATACAACACGTGAGATGCTCGCAACAATCGCCTACCACGTTCTAGCGAACCCGGAAACATATCGTAAGCTGCGCGATGAGCTACACACCGCTATCCCCGACCCATCACAGATTCCTACCTGGGCGCAGCTGCAAAAGCTACCCTATCTTACCGCTTGTATCGAAGAGGGGCTACGTATTGGCTTCGGTACCGTCCAACGGAGTCCTCGCATTTCGCCCACCCCGTTCACCTATGGCAAGTATACCATCCCGCCTGGTACGCCTGTCTCGGAAGATACCTACCACATGCACACCAACGAGCATGTATTTCCAGACCCAGAAGCTTATCGTCCAGAGCGGTGGCTAGGGAATCCACGTGGCCCGGATGGTGTTAAACAGCTCAGCAGATACAATGTCGCGTTTGGGCGTGGGGGAAGGATGTGTTTAGGGATGCAGTTGGCTTATGCAGCGATGTATATGATGATTGCAACCTTGATTCGTCGATTTGATTTGGAGTTGTTTGAAACAACTCGCGAGGATGTGGAATTCTACTATGATTGGCTGGTTCCTCATGCCCGGCTAGACAGCAAGGGGGTGCGGGTGCTTGTTAAAGTGGCAGCATAGATGACATTCACATAGATGAATTTACTAGTCAAAGATGTTGAAATTGAAAGGAAAGTTACGATGTCAAACTCAATTACACTGTAAAATAGTCATCCTATTTGCATGAATCTTCTTCCTCAACAAATTATACTAATCGCTGGAGCGAAGCGAAAGCACTAGTGTGTCATAGCTGGAGCGGTCCACTGAAAAATACTAGGCTCATGACAAAGATCCACATCCATCTATGGATTCCATGCTTAATGCTTCAATCCTGAGGCACCAAACACTGGCGAATTCAGGCAACCAATTAGTCCGTAAGGCACCAAAAAGGCATATCATAAAACTATGCCTTCTAGTCCAGCATCCCGTCGACCGAGTGAGTGTTCGCTGCCATTGTCGGGCATAAACACCCAAAAATGTAACTACTGGACGAGTGGTGAGGCCCCGTGGATATGTACTGACACAGAGGCAATCAAGATAGGAAAAGATGACAATTTATTGCTAAATGATAAAATATAACCTGCATAACCCCCCCCCCCCCCCCAAAATCAAGACTTGGCGAGTTTTCCAATGACCTTATCACAGAGAGCAAACAAAGAAACAGCACTAGTCACCTCCAGGGTTGAGAGTTCAGCGCCCAGCTCACTACGGACCCAGTTTCTGAACTCTACCGCAGATAGCGAGTCTAATCCGTACGCGCTGAGCGACTTGCCCGGCTCCATCGGCTCAGTGAGGCGCAGCATCTTAGTAAACCGCTCATTGACCACCTCCACACAAGTGGTGCGGAGGGCTGCCGCATCAGCACCGGACTTGAGCAGGAGGAAGAATGCCTGCAGGGCCTTATCAGCGCTGTTGCTGGCACGATTGTCGCCGCCCTCTCCGTCGGCTTGGATGAGGAGGGGAGAGAATCGGGCATCTCGTGTTAGTTCAGCATCCTGTGGTAAAGGAACTGCAATTCCGGTGATAAGTTGTGCTGCACTGGCAGGATGAAGAGCCGGTGTCTGCTGTTGCCATATAGAGAGCTCAAGGATTTCATGGAGAGTACGTTCGTTGATGCCCGTCCAAAGAGTCTTGTCAAAGTGCTGTTGCATACCACCCTGCTCCGCCACATACCCAACTTCTTCAATAACACCGAGATTTGTTGAATTTGCCGGTAAGCCTTGGGCTCGTCGGTATGATGCAAATGCGTCGAGGAATGCATTGGCCGCAGCGTAGTTGGCTTGACCTTTCTGGCCAACGACTCCCGAGATGCTCGAAAGTAACGTGAAAAACTCAAGAGTAAGCTCCAACTGCAGGGCTGCATGGTGTAGGTTCCAGGTTCCCTGGACCTTGCTGCGAATTGTCTCATGGAATTCTTTGACTGTCATGATCTCGTACGGTTTATCCTATCAAGTATCCGTGGTTAGCGAGTGCCAATAAGCGCGGCATGGTTTACTTACCCTGAGCAGCATGGCACCTTGAATAATTCCACCGATAGGCACAGAGGCCGTCTGGAACACTTTGAGTACAGCTTCAGAATCTGAAACATCAGCTGCGGCGCCAGAAACAGCACATCCAAGGGCGGCACAGCTCTTGATAATAGACTGAGAACGCTTGTCAGTAATGCCACTACGGGACAACGCGATGATATGCTTCGCTCCGTGAGCAGCCATATGAATTGCCAGACTCCCGCAAAGGCCTCGCAGCCCTCCTACAATCAGATAGGAGATTGAGGGGTTGAGCTGAAGTAATGGAGCCACAGGTCGCACGGGAACCTCAATCTTGTCGGTTTCGCTGCTGGAAATCACAATTTTTCCAATGTGCCGACCACTTCGCATGTACGCAAATGCAGCAGGTATGTTGTCAAAGGAGAATGATTTGATGGGATGAACTGGATGGATATGGCCTCCGTCATAAAGGGTAAAGATCTCATTCAAGAGACTATGAGAGGTCAGCAAATGTTATTGTAAAGACTCCATCATAACTCACTTGGCAATCAGAGCATCTGAAATTGATTTATGTGAAAAGTCAAGGGCACGGAAAGAACAGTTTCGATCAAATGGCTCCATTGATAACCTGTTTCGGTCTAGAACGTCTTTCTTGCCGATTTCAACCATAATGCCGCCGTCAGCGCAGATGCGCCAGGACTCATCCAGTAGATCGCCAGTCAGCGAATTGAGAATAACATCGATACCCTTGCCTTTGGTAGCAACTAGGATCTCGCGGGAGAATTGAGTAGTTCGCGAGGAGAACATGCGTTCATACGGGATGCCAAACTTTTCATGGAGGAATTTGCGCTTGTCCTCAGTGCCGACAGTGACATAGATCTCAGCCCCCTTGTACTGGGCCAGCTCAATGCTCGAAATACCAATACCACCCGCCGCAGAGTGGATCAAAATGCTCTGTCCCTTCTGTAGATGAGCGAGATGATACAGACAGTAGAGTGACGTCAGATAGACACCGGTCAAACTGGCTGCGTCCTCAAATGACAGAGAGTCAGGGAGCAGATGGGTGCGCTCTTCGGTCACCTCGATGCGGTTGGCAAAACAGCCTTTCTCGAAGACCACGACTCGATCACCGACCTTGAATTGCACGTTCTTACCCACACGGCGGACAATACCGGCACCTTCAAGACCCAGCAAGTGCTCATTTTCAGGTACGATGCCCATGGTGACGGCCACGTCTTTGAAATTCAAGCCCGCAGCATAAATCTCGACTTCAACGCAGCCATCGCGTACAGGTTGCTCTGCTGAAAAGACTTCACCATAGTGCAGCGTGTCCAATGTACCTAGACGCTCAGCGCGCAGCCTGGTAACCGTGGGCAGGTCATGAAGAGACTTCACCTGCAATTCAGCACCAGTGCCCCTGGCTACCTGCACGGCATTCACCTGTTCATCCGGGAAAAGTCGACTGATATATAGAATCCCACCACGCTCTGCATATTCGCTTTCCAGGGGAGAGTCGACTTCTGATGAGCACACTCGGTCAAGAACATGATGAATAGCTGCGAACGTGGCCGAGCTCCCGGCTGCTTCAACGTCAAGTGTTGTTAAGCGCACACTCGGATCTTCGGCACGAATTGTGCGGAACAAACCATGGACCAAGGCATTGTCAGGGTGAGTGACTTCAAATTGAGAGCCTTTGGTAACCCACAGAAGTGGAGTGCGTTTGCTGAGAACGAGTTCCTTGATAAGATCCCACTGCTCTGATTGAATAGTTGTCAATACGGGTGAGGCTAGCTCATCAAGAACAATCGTTGTGGCCCCCGCTGGTAGATTATGAAGAGAGGATCCATGTTCCACAACCTTCCAGCCTCGACCTGCAAGAGCGTCTGTAATGGGGAGATAGACCTCTCCATTCTGATCCTCAGGGCCTAGTCGGATCAGATGAACTGTTCGGCTGGTGGTCTGAGTCGAAGCTTCGGGATTCTGACAGAGATAAGCCCATTGAACAGACCCACTGGGAACGGGAACCACGGTTTGGAAGCCCGCCTCTCGCAAGATTTTCGGGATCTGCTCGATCGGCGTGTATCCGTTAATGGTACCAATGTTTCGATTTCCCTGTATGGGGAAGATCTCTGTGATCAAAGCGTGTCCTGCTGGGGCAAGTAATGCTTGCACATTGCGTGAGATTGTGGCCAGAACTTCAGGGTGAATCTCGTCATGTTTCACGATAATTAGATCGAACCGATCATTCCGTAGGGGAAGGTCCTCTCGTATGAGATCGAGCAGTTCAAATGACGCTGATTTGGCAGATTGATACTGCTCTTGCGCCGCAATCAGCGAGTTGGGATCAGATGAAGCGAATAGATATTGGCGATAAGCTGCCCGCTCCGAGAGCTTAGGGTTCTGAAGCCACCAGCTTGAAACGTCCTCTCGAGCTAAGTTTGCCTCCATCACCGTTAATGTGGGATTTTTATGGGAGAATAGCTCGATGATGGACTCAATGCGTGTTGCGGCATGCTCCAAGTGGACTTCTTGTAACTGCACGGGGGTAAGGAAAGTTATATCGGGCTTCCAGGACGATCGAATGTAGGTCTGAATAGGAGCAGTCTGGTTGGCTTCAAGCCGGTGAAAATGCAGGCCAGTTAGTTTCAGCAGTAAAGCACCCGTCTCTGGATCGTAGACCGAGGAAGAAGCAAAATAGTTCTTGTTCTCTTCTCGACGACCTTTGCCCGTGTATTCCGAAGTCGCATTAGCTAAACCGACTTTTGGAGACCGCTCATTGGGATTGATGATAAGATCGTCAATGATGGCGGGCACCAGCACCGCATCTAGTGCAGTGCGCCTGCCTGCGACCAGGGCAGGCGTGACCGTCTGAAAGCATCCATCAATGCTAGCTGGGTGCAAAGGATACAAAGACTGGGGGCTCCATTTGGATGGTGGGTATTCGAGGGATACATGGGAACGACTCTGGCGCTGACCAGCAACTGACTCAATCTCTTGGTGGGTTTGGAAGCATGGGCCAAAGCCGTATCCCGCATCTTCTTGGGTTTTGTACCAAACCGAGGCCTTGGTAGGATGCTGGAGGGGCTGAATTTCCGAAGGGGACCCTATCTCAGTTGGGTGTGATTCGGTGCGAATAAGACCGTGACTGTGTTCCATGCGATTGCCATTCTGAGATGAAGCAACCCGAAAGTCGTACCAAGAATTCTTGGTTCCAGGATGGGGGGAGAGTGTGATAGTGAGTTTCGCTGGCACGCCCTCCTCGAGGACAAGCGCCTTGTCAAACCTAACATTTCGGAGTCGGTAGCGTATTTGGTCTGCCCGAGTTACCCCCTCAACTGGTTGAGTCATCTGAGTGCATTGATAGATTGCCTCGATAGCCATGGCACAGAATCCTGCCGCAGGGAAGACGATGTCGGTGCCCATCTTGTGGTCCAGAAGCCATGGAAGATCACGGAGGTCGAGTGTCTTCCGGAAAGTGGGCGCACTCCACGGAGAGTTGAGGATTTTACTGCCGAGCAAATCATGGTGGGGGAATGGGCGATATCGCCATTCCTTTGAGGCATCAGACTCATACCAGTACTTGGTGCGGTGGTTCCACGCGTAGTTTGGCAAATCAACGATCAAAGCCGGATGCTGAGCGTCAGACGGATTTTTGTTGACTGCGCTGAGGTCCAACCGGCCGCCGGCGATAAATAATCGGCCAGCTACGTCAAACAAAGATAGAGCCGAGGTTGGGCCACGCTTTGCCGCTGCAATGTAGGTGGCATTGCTGGCGTCACCTGATAGTGACTTCTTGATCTGGGCAATGGGGCCCGCTAAAGCACCGCTGGGACCTAGTTCAATCAAGAAGTCTGCTGACCCAGACGACAGCATGGAGCTACACGCTTCATTGAATCGCACCGGAGAGACCATGTTGGTCTTCCAGTACTCTGGATCAGCCTCTCCCAACATGGGCGAGCCAAGGACGGAAGAGAACATTTTCACTGCGGATTGGCCGGTCGGAGGTTTCCCGCAATGGGCCTGCAGCAAAGAGATGTACCGATCACCAATCTCAACCATATACTTAGAGTGATAGGCCAAATTGACCTGTAGCAAACGGGCGAAATGGCTATCTTGTTGGAGCCGGTCTTTGACATCATTCAGATGCTGAATCTTTCCAGAGAGCGTCACGCTGGAGCTGCTGTTAAAGCAGGCAATTTGCACAGTTTCAGAATTGGGCCCGATGTATCTCATCGCATCTTCTGCGCCTAGGCCAACAGCCATCATTCCGACGCCGGTTTCATTTGTTGGGGTTCCAGCCAATTCTTTGGCGGCCTGGCCACGGAAGAAAGCAATCTTTATCGCATCTTCGGGTGTCAAGAGACCTGCGGCGTAAGCCGCGGCAATCTCTCCGGAGGAATGGCCGACCACACTTTCGGGTTGAATTCCCCAACATCTAAGAAGATCAATCATGACCAGCTGTAGTGCGGTAACAAGTGGCTGAGAGAATTCAGGCTGACGTAAATGCTCTGGACTTCTGGGTTCCACCAGCTCTTCTAGCAATGACCAGGTCGGTGCCTGGGGCAAACTCTGTAGCGCCGAATCCAAGCCCTGGAGAATGTGCTTAGCTTGCGGGAATAGCTGCACCACACCTTTGCCCATTTGAGGCCACTGGGCACCTTGACCCGTGAACACAAAGCCAACACGAGGCCTCTCGGGGCTTCTTTTGCCAGTTACAAGAGAGGTATCATCCAGCTGGGGCCGCTCAGTGAGCAGAAAGCCGCGGGTGAAGAGACTACTTCGCTGGGCCAAGGTATGGGCCAGGTCTGATAGCTGGACTTTGACTCGGGGATCAAGGACATGCCGCTGAAGGTCCGCAACATACTTCTTCAACGAAATGTCATCATTCGCGGAAAATGTGAGTAACTGGGGTCGTGTGTTTGGCGTATCCACGTCGTCATCAAAGAAGGAGTCAACTTTGGAGAAGGAGAACACGTGCGGAACCTGTTTGTGACCCAAGAAGGAACCAGCATCCTGAATCACAACATGGGCATTAGAACCGCCATATCCGAAGGAATTCACGGAAGCAATCCGAGAGGCAAAGTTCTTGGGCCAGGGCAAAGCCACACGGGAGGCTTTGACTTTAAGACCCTCAAAATCAATCTTTGGGTTTGGGTCGAGGAATGTTGGATTTCCCGGGATGACACCCTTCTCTACCGCCAGCACAGCTTTGATCAATCCGGATACTCCAGCGGCAGGCTCTGAATGTCCAATGTTACTCTTGATTGATCCAATTATCAGAGGTTGGTCCGCGGGCCGGGTGGCTGCGAAGACTGAAGCGGCAGCCGCGACCTCGATTGGGTCACCTGGATATGTATCAGCATCAGGCCTCAGAATTAAAAATTGCGGGCTGGCAAGACTTACCTGCTAGGGTACCTGTTCCGTGTGCTTCCAAATATCCCACCTCATTCATATCAGTGATGCTCGCGGCAGCAAATGCGGCACGCATGGCGGCGACTTGAGCCTCCCCGTTTGGACTGGCAATGCCTGGTGTCCATCCGTCGCTATTTGTGGCAGTTCCGCGGATGATTGCGCGAACCGGATCCCCGTCCCGCAGGGCTGCGTCGAGTCTTTTAAGAATGATGGCGTTGATTGCCTCACCTTTACAATAGCCATCTGCTTTTGCGTCAAAAGTATGACAGCGGCCGCTTGCTGATGAGGCGGCACGCATAGCTCCCATGTCCTGATTTTGGTCGGGGCTGAGGTATAGGTTCGCTCCAGCCACAATTGCGCCTTCGACCTGGCCAGTTTGAATGTATCGGCAGGCAACATCAACGCTGACTAGACTGCCCGAGCATGCGGTATCGATGGTCATACTAGCTCCCCTGAGGTTCAGGAAGTGGCTGATGCGGTTACTCAAAATCGCGCGGCCCACTCCGATCGTCATCCCATCGACTCGGTCCTCAGGATCACGCATTTGCATATCTTGATAATCAACTGCATACGATCCCACGAAGCAGGCATAGGGGGCTCCGTTGAGGGATTCCAACGACAATCCAGCGTTCTCCATCGCCTCATAGACCACCTCGAGTAGCTGCCGCTGCTGGGGGTCAATAGAGATGGCATCAGCACTCGATATGTTGAAGAAACCCGAGTCAAAGTCGGCAGGATCAATGTCTTCGACGAACATGGCGCCCGGCGTTCGGACGGTATGGGGCTTTCCCGACCCGTCATAATGGCCTTGGAGGCTCCATCGTGAAGCGGGAGGGTCATTTTCCGCGACGCCTCCACGCTCGAGGAACTCCCAGAGCTTGCTTGGATTTGTGCTATGGCCCGGCAAGCGATTTGCTAGCCCAACTATCGCGATCGGATCCTGTCGGTATGGGGTTTTGGAGGCATTTGGCTCCTCTTTTCGCGGTCCTGGGACGGTATAGTTCTCGCCACCTGCGTGATTGATGACCATCTTGCTGTTCCTAGTGTTATATTTTTGGGCTGCTTGTACCTGGGCTGGACATTTCCCACAAGCATCCTCTTATACATATCTTTGGGCCTTCTGATCTAGCGCTGTTGTATTTTACCATCACAGCCTGGCCCAAGCTCTTCGCGATAAGCCCGGGGCTGGGGTCTCCATCGTGGTTGGCCGTAAACACTATCTGACCCGTTCATGTCGAGGTAGTTTGCAGCAGACTGGGCCAAAAAAACAACTGTATTGCGTGATTAGAGATTCATCGTTAATGATGGTGGGTCTGACGTGCGCTAAGCTGCTGGGTCAGCTGCATTATTGCTGCAAGATCAGCCAAAAATCCTGACGCCGACGGGACGACGCGCCGTAATCAGCAGGCTAACCACATCTAACGTATTTCACAAGCGAGTCAGCCACACGGTCAGCCCGGCCACTAAACCACATGTTGAATATCTTTTTTTTTGTCCCAGCAATAATAAGTGTAAGCTGTATCAAAATTTCGGTACTATTGCTTAAGGATACAAATACTTAGATCCAGAGGTTTGGTGTAATTTAATGCAGGATTTTGTGACCTTACCAAAAAAAATACGCAGTGATGGTACATGATCTCTTGCCAGTCTACAACCAGATCTCTGACTTCTTTTTATCATAAGGATTTATTACCTCACCCTATTACCAAAGCTCACCATATAAGAATCGTTTACTCATCCCTACAGGTGTCTTGACTTACATTTGAAGGCCAAGAATCGAGGCCAGTCCTCTACTGTGTAACAACTAATCGTTTTATCCACCTCTTTAGCTAAAGTTGTGCTACTGCTTGGATTTAAGAATCGGGGAAATATCGAGCAGGTTATTTTGTGTTTGACCTAGTCAACGCTATAAAATCATCCGGTTATTCTACTCAGGCCCGAAGTGGGGCTGGTTATGATGAGGTGGTTATCGTAAGGTGAATGGATTGGGGAAAGCTCACCCTGCGAAGTCTGGCTGCTTTAGATAGTCTCATACGACTGTTTTCGAACTGAATTTGAATATGTCTCCATACGGGTCTCTGGTCACTCAAAGCGGAACGGTTCGTTTAAATCTCGAAAATTAAGTCAATTCGAGCTATATCAAGTATTATTGTACCTCCACTAGACGGTAGGTAAAAAGTCTAACTAATGTCTCTATAATACCTGGCTTCGGCTTCTTGTTTAGACTGTTGACGCTAATATATATTGTAGTGGGGAACTTCTGTTACTTGATATTATAGGTTAGACTGGAGGAGATTTTTCCGACCTGTATTATAGCGCCTGGTTTATAATATATTAGTATGTAGGACTGCAGATATCTAGGGACTCGAAGATAGTATTGAATAACACACTTCTACACCTCTCTCATTTTGCACATACGGGAAGTTGCCCAGAGATCTCTCGTACAACCTGCGGTTGCTGGTGGTGGTTGTGTGTTGCTGAATCGACCCGTACATCTCCGAGTGTGCTGCCAACGAGCGTTCCCCTCTTCAATATCTAGAAAGCAGAAAAGGACAGATCTTTTTTAGAGGAAACTAAGGCTCCCTCTAGGACACTATATCTAGTATGGCTAGGTGGTCTAGACCTACACACGTTAGGGCTATGATTCTAGGTAAAGTTGAATAAATCATAAATGAGGGGTACTCACTGAGCATTACTAAGTAATCACTAAGCACGCACTAAGCGCTCACTGAGCACGCACTAGGTATGTCTGAGTGGCCCCAGAGCACTCACTAAGCACGCACTAAGCATGCCTGAGTAGTCCCGTAGCACTCACTGAGCACTCACTAACTAATGGCCGGTCAGAAACTGATGAGTCATAGTAACAATGCGGTAATATTACATGGAATGACGTAGAATTATTGGTTTTGGCAATCTAGCAAGATCGCCCCGTCTCGCGTGTCCCATTTCCCCCTTCTCGCCTCTCCCTCTTCCCTTATCAGGCGAAACATTCGCCTGTGCCAGCGAGCCTTAATAACGAGACCTTTTATATCCATGCCTTCTACGATCTATCGCGTGTCTCATTCTTTGCTAGCCTTGGTGCAAGTTACAACTTATATTTTCGGCATCGCAGTATAGGGTTTACCGTTACACGAACTAGCAACTATTGAGCTTATGAGCGGCCTAAAATGAAAGAGACTGCTTGATACAGATATCAAAGAGGGATCATACAGTTCTCACATCCGACTCTAATAGGTCACGGAGGCTTGTCTCTCGGTAAGCGGGGAGACCAGGGCGCTAGCCGTAGTTACAAGAAGAATCTCCTATTCGTTCAAGGTACTAGTGATAACAGGCGCCCACATCATACTCTAGGATATTTTAGGTGGCCTAATCTAGGTTCATACCGTAGATTAGTACCCTAGTTAATCCTAGGTAATCGACTCGCATACGAGCTATGTGGTTCGGTGGGTACCAAATGCGGGAGCTGGTGACCTCAACCAAACCCTGCCGCTTTGGGGTACATTCGAGCGTCATCAAATCAGGTCTTTTCCATTTCTGCTCTCATAGCGACTAGCAAATGCCATTGACTGTAAAATTGAATTTAGATTCTGAGTCGAATCTAAGTTCCACCGAGAAGTACGTATTTAGCAAAAGGGCTAGCTTGGTTATACCAATCAATTCATTCAATGAGGTTGAAGCGTCATTGTTTCGTAATATTAGGAACCCCTGCCAAAGAGAATTTGATTCCCTTTCCATGATGCTACAGTCATCTTCAAAATCGTGGCAGGTACCGTTTCCGCGCTCATCTTCATTTCTGTTATTTTCAGCCCTGCGCGTCTATTTAAACGAAAAATAATTTGACAGAACTGCCCCCAAAACGAAGCCATCCAAAGATGAGATAAAACAATGGTATCGAATGGCGATCGAGAAGATCGTCACTGCAGGCCTTGGAAGTGAATCCAGTACCACCTCCGGCGAGCGAATCTTTCTGTCGCATTATATTCACCAGGGCCGACTGCGTCACTGGGCCCTACATGTTTATGGGCACAACTACGAGTTGGGTCGGGTATTAGTTGAGGGTTCGGGAAAGCATGAGCATCACCAGGCCTCCATTTCCACATCCGGCTTTGGTCTTCAGGAATATCAGCAATCTCTCGCGACACATTACTCGCCTACAGTCGGAAACTACTTCTATATTATGATGGGCTGGACGGCTCTCTCCACGGAAGAGATTGATCGGAAGTGCCATCAAGCCGGTAAAACCTTCGGATCCTATGCTCCCCTGACGAATAATTGCCACGATTTTCTTCAAAGCTTTGCCGATAAGATAGTCACAAACAAAGCACCGGACTGGAAATGATTTCGCCGTTCTGGGTTGACTGGCTATCAGTATATCGACCAGCCAGAACTTGGCTATGACATTATAAGCACCGCAACGTGGTCCAATAATTTGACATAGTCGAAACATTTTGTCGGTGCGGCCGAGAGGAAGCAGATAGAAGAATTCATCATCATACTGGAGGATCATATTGATATTCACTTGGGGAAGTCCGCCGGACATTCGGCTCACGATCCCTCGCTAGCGGGTTTCGATAGTGGTGGTATTACTATTGGTGGAGGAGGGTCATCGTAAGCTGGATCTGCAAGTTCAGACAGGGCTGACACGTAGTATGACGTGACTACCCAGGTGGGAATCAAAGTTTTCTATATTTATAATTACTATGATTGTCAAGATAACATGACGTCCATGGTATGGACAAGATATATGAGATCCTGTAAATTCCAAATTTACTCGCAACAAACTGGATTAGCAAGCCAGGGTTGCCAATTAATTCACTTAAGTAAATGACCAAGCTCAAGAACCGCAAAAAACTCAACAAATGTCAAGGTCGATCGATTTGGCACTCCGAGAGGATATACGAAGAAGGGGGGGCAGCTGGCAAGGGACACAGAAAGACTCCCGATCGTGTAAAATTGTAGAGATGCCCTGGTTGCAATACAAATTTATATGTACTGGGATTCCTTTCTTAATCAGAGCAGCCTTTGGCTCATACAAATGTCAGGCGTGTTTAGTGGCTTAGCAAGAGTCTCATGATTTTTTGCGGTATTATTCGTATGATTGAAGTCTGATCATGCATCGCGATTAGATGCCCAGCAAATCTAGGGACATGAAAGGCGGAATGCGTACACGAAAGGTAGCATGGAGACGATAGTGGATTTGTTCATTCTCCAGCCATCCCTTGCCACAGATTGTAACCAAGATTGTCATGAGCCTCATGCGTAGGCTGTATCGTCGGATTTCCCATCTCATCCAGCGTGGAACTATTGTAGAGAGAAGGTCCGTTCCATACATCACTGAATTCCCCCATTTGATCATATGCAAGGTTGGTCATGGGCTGAGTAGATGAGCTTGGGTAGGTATTGACCGAGGCATTTGCAGATAGCCACACATCGAACATGGCCTGCAGGTCAAATTCCGGTAAATTCTGTTCTTCAGTGCTTCCCATTGGACCTCTGTTCATGAATATCGTGTTTTGCTGGGGTACGGGTGAAAATGACGTAGAGCTCATCGTCGGGGTGGCACTCGAATTTTGCGTCCAAGATGGATGATATGATCCATGGCTCCCAGGAGTTTCTATACCATATAAGCCATCACTGGAAACTTCATTATAGACTAGAGGCTGTTGAACAGGTTCCGGCTGTGGTGAAGGAACTGCGGTAGGCGCCGCCGTCCGAGCTCCAGGGGTAATCTTGTGTTTGACCATGGCTGCGAAGATGTCACGAACAAGAATTGCAGTGGATCGTTCCTCACCGTAATCTGAACGCTGGAGGAGATCATCTTCTTCCTCTTCATCGTCAATGTATCGGCCCCGGGAGGGTCCAGATTGTCCAGGGTCGCTCGTATCGTTGGCTCCACGTTCCGCAGCTGGCGAGTCGACACCGAGGAGATGATCGATGGGATCACCATCACCAGGAATTGGCCAATGCAAGTTCTTCAGAACGTGCATAGCCCTTCGATAAAGAGTGTATATCTAGGAAGAAAGTTAGCCTGGATCGTCAAACTAGAGCAAAACTCCGTACAATAGCAATCTCCTTTTGTGATGCTTTAGACTCTCTCTTCCGCTGGTCGACCGGGTGGCGCTCGAGAAAATTTCGCATGATCAAGCGCATTGTGTGTGCGTCTTGTCCGTGGGGGTAGATGATTGCAGCAATGCCAGCTATGACCGCAGCATTCTTCGTCATGTCAGATATTGATAATGGCGGACATCTTACAGCGACTTACGAATTCACGGAACGTTCCAGGGAAGAAAATGTCATGCTGCTGCGCCCGATCTTGCCGGAATTTTGTGCGCTTTATACCATCCTGTGAGCGATGTTTTTGGTTTGTTGGCAGATGAGGCAACGTACGAGTTCAAAGTCCTTCTTTGCCGACCAGAGGCAGGCTTGCCGCGACAGGAGATATTCGTCGCTCCACAATCGACACAAGAACCACGGGCGCTGCTTTGATTAGCTTTGAAGCTTGAAACAAAAATTCCAGGCCTGGCTTACATGAAGCATTATGCGGATCATCATGATCTCCGTTCCAAGCATGTATCGAGATAATGACAGGCCATTGATTACGCCGTCAAGCGACTCGTCGGTGTTTTCTACTGCAAAGTGGCTCGGAAGAGATTGTGTAAATGCAAGCAGTTCTTGATCGAGTTGTGACACCTCAGCGTAAGTTCCAGCCCCGTTGAGCTTCTGAAAGTGATCAGCGATCCTGCCGGTCAGACGAGCGAGACGACATCGGAGGATGATGAATGTGGCACTTGTAGGTTCTGTGAGGGGCCGGGGGTTTGGGAGTGATTTGTAATAAGCGCAGAATTCGAAGTTGCTAGGTTCGAGAGCGTCATAGTGTGACTCGAGTATAGCGGAAGGACGACCCAATATGAGTGAAAAGCTACTTTGTCATTACCAGGGAGATTCGAGATGTCAAAGAAGAAGTGAGCTTACTAGTGGTCTGCGTGGAGAATGTAGCTCCATATCCGCCGTCGTAGCTCCGTTTGTATCGAACTTGGTTCTTTAGCATCTGCCGACATGGAAATCTACTGCGTCAACTTACCCAAGACCAAGTTTAGTACCATCCCTATGGCATCCAATAGCCTGAGCCATACGTACTGTCATGCCGAGAATGTTCCAAGCTTCAGAGATGCGGCGGTCATGGATGTACATGAGGTATTGAAATGTCAGAAATTCCGCGACGAGTACTTCGAGAGATTCGGGTTCGATGGCAGCAGTGATGAGGCTTGCACGGCGGGCTACTTTCTGATCAGCCTCCCGGTTATGTTGGAGGTCCTCGTTTATAATACACACCAATCCAGTAGAGCTTTATACTAGGTCCCCAATTAGCTCTCTTTTGGGCGTCCCCTCCCGCATTCTCGTTCGGTGCAGTCATTCTGCTTGAAGCCAACACAATGAAGACCAAGGGAAGTGATTTTACAGCCAATGAAACATCCGCAGATTCTTTTCCATGCTCGCCCTCACCAAATGACAAGTACGAGGACTGTAGGCTATAAACTGCGTTAAATGAACCCCAAAACCACCATTCGTCGATGGGATAACGAATTGGATTGAGAAAGGCAAAAAAGTGGTTGAAAAGCCCCCTTGCAACTGCGAACGTAGGCAGTGCCGAGAGGAGAGAAAAGAGATCCGTTGACCGTAGATCTGACGAGCGGATAGCTCGAATGACATCGCCTGATAGTATTGAAGACTTCGCAGTGTCATCATCCTGCCCATTGTCTATCAAGGCATGAACAGAACGACTAGATCGGTCTTGATTGGAGCGAACGAGGGCTTCTAGCTTTTCCAAACGAGATAAAATTGCTTGCTGCGTTTCATCTTGATCTGTCCGGACGGAGGCATTCAAGATGTCCTGTCGTTGTGCGGGTCGAATGAGGTGCGGGGAGTCATTTGCCACCAATCTGCTATTTGGCGCTTGCAATGGTGGCGATGGCTCGGATTGTGAAGCTACCGAGATACTGCTGTCTGTCGCATTCCTTGAATCAAGCCCACGATTTGGCTTCCGTTGACCGACTGGCGTGAGCTCTCGCCTGCGATGGTTGAGTAGGGGATTATACAGCTCACATGTGTCCCCGCACTGGTATGGTTTTAGTCAGTCAAGGGCCCACAGTACGTATTGGAGGGTATACCATACTCCCTGTGCAATACACGGCTCACATGGAATTTCCTTGTTACACTTGGTTTTGCGCTGTGAAGTCAAGTCAGCGCAAGAGTCGTCGGCAACCCAGGTGTTATTGGCCTGACCTTGGTACACCGTATACAGGTATAAGCTGCGACTACCCGCCGTCTCCTTCTCTTTGCAAGCCGGGAATGAGGCTCATTTGGCTCCATTCCTATCACTTACAAATTATAATCAGGTCTGAACTGCAAGGGGAAACGGGAACGCGCTTCGACATTGAGAAAGATTACATGTGGGGAAATCATGCTGGTGGTACCATTGAGGGAATTATACCCGAGGCCGCATTGTCCTTTGATTCGTGATCTTCGTTATGGTTTGTGCTAAGAACGCCATAACTCTTGACTAGTAAACGTAGTTGCCGCTCGACCGACACATCTCATCGAAGGTGTCTTCCTACCTATCTTCTTTAACAATGCCGCCAATTCGCACCAAATCTCGGCTTACATTAGCCGATCAAGAGTCAGAGTAGCACGCGTCTATACGCGCTCAAATGGTCATAAATTGATTCAATTATAAGAGGATTCGCCGAATAGGTGGATTACTTTTAACGTTTACTAATTAAGTTAACTATTCTCCATTCGAACCTTGGAATTCTAGCAGAAAATTTATAGTATGCGCAACTTGAATTTACTATAAACTATAAACTAGATGGAAGAATTATGTGCGTGATGTTTTTAGTGGATTGGTAGAAATGGCATTATATTTATCCGCGTCGTCCGTGCTTTCTAAGAGTATGATGAGAGAAATCAAGGTTTAACAAAAATCTTTGGAGTCTATTAAAGAATGCACAAATCAAATCACCACGGCTTCTGCGCCGACAAAAAGTCCTGCCAAAATTTGACTTTTTCTGGCGAGGTTCTCTCCTCAGAGCGGAAATGGTTGCCCACCTGATAGACATAATCGGGCTTTTCCACTGCATTGTACCATTCACCGCACCCTTCAGGTCTCTCCCCAGGGTGTACGCCATTAGGATCACCGTACTTGATGAAATTAGCCCACAGGTGGGAGGTCTTATCTCCAACTTCACGATCGAAATCCGTCCAGTCCCGATCCGTGTCAG
Organism: Penicillium sp. 91 TS-2023; assembly: GCA_030710325.1. Classification (NCBI taxonomy): domain Eukaryota; kingdom Fungi; phylum Ascomycota; class Eurotiomycetes; order Eurotiales; family Aspergillaceae; genus Penicillium; species Penicillium sp. 91 TS-2023. The sequence goes on along the minus strand of JARWGP010000021.1, from coordinate 3,416,802 downwards.
GATCAAGCGAATTGAACGCATAGCTGTAATCAGCCCCATGGAATGATCCAAACACAGGTCCCTTGAAAAACGTGTAGCCCTTTTTCTTGGGGACATTGTGGTTCACAGGCATGGACTTGTACCATGGTGGCGCGGCTGTCAAGTAGTATACGAACACGGGAGATTTGCAGTGGGTGGCCCATTGTTGTGCGTACATGGATGGATTCACGCGCGAGTTATCGCGGGCAGCGGCGTTCCATGCAGCCAAGGGACCGTCACCAGGTGTCTCATTGGGCGCCGGGTATAACTCGTGAAAACGCTCGACGAAAGATCCGTAGCGTTCTGCGGCGCATTCCTTTAGATCATCCATGTTGAAGTCCTTGTGGGTGTAGACGCCGCTTTCGTCGTGGTTCTGCCCTGTCAGGATGGGGACATCATTGGGTGGCCCGCTAAGGAGGGTTGCTTCATAACCTTTAGGGAACAAGTGGCCGTCAAGGACCGAGCGCAGAAGAGGGGGAGGACCCCAGAGGGTGTGGTCCCAGCCCATGCCGAGGTCTATAAGTTTGTCGATGTCCTTGTACTCTCTCAACTCAGCGATAGATTTGATGCCGATGCTATTGAGTAATTCTTGACCTTCGCGTTCGGCTTGTTCAGATGTGCGGTAGGATGGTGCCAGACAAGCCAATTGAGGATCGCGGGCATAGCGCGCACCGGATTGGAAGATTGCTCGGTGGAAGAGGCCTATAGTCAAGGGGGAGTAGAGGAGGACACCAGTCATGGCGGAACCACTAGATTGGCCACCGATCGTCACTCTATTTTTGTCTCCGCCCAGCACCTCGATGTTGTCTTGAATCCATTGCAATGCTTGTATGCAATCGTAGTAGCCCTGGTTTCCACTGGGGACCCCAAGTTCCTCCGTCAACTCTGGAGTCGCCAACCAACCAAACACTCCCAGGCGAAAATTGACCGTCACGACGATTACATCCTTGCGTGCAAGTCCTGTGCCATCGTAATTGGGATCGCTTGCGCCTCCTGCACGGAATGCACCTCCGTGCATCCACAAATACACGGGAAATTTGGTCGTATCGCCTGCCTTTCTCTCTGGAACCCAAATGTTCAGATACAGACAATCCTCGCTTTGTTTAATGCCGGCCATCGAGTCGAACCATCCCGGGGGTGCTTTGCGTTGGAGACTAGCATTTGAGAGTGTATCGCATACCTTTACTCCGGTCCATGGTTCGACTGGCTTGGGGAGAGCGAATCGATTAGAACCCAGTGGTGGAGCAGCATAAGGTACACCCAAATAGCAAGTGATATTTTTGTCGTATTTTCCCGGCACGCCTTGAATCTGTCCACCCGTAACGGTTACAGGTTCGACGGTCGCGACGACGTGATGAGACATGCTGGTATATGAGGATCGTGTCAGTTTCAATGTCCCTGTACCGCAGATTGCTTGGTTATTGTGTACTGACGTTGAATGAATGTTCCCAATGACACAAAAAAACGAAGATTTAACAAGAGTTGAGTTGAATTTGAAGCTCGCGCAATGAATAGAAAATTAGACTGATGAATCTTAGAACATGATGTCGGCGGCGATATAAGCGTCTATAAACCTCCCCCGCATATTCTCCTGCATGTACTATGTCCCGCATTCGCACGAGATGACAATTTACGTCCGAGCACAGAAACTCGGATATTGCGCGTTATGGCTTGCGGCCGATATCTTTTGAGCCGATAGACCCGGTAGACCCGGTGGGGAGCGTTGGGCCTGGCTCAATATTTAGCCGGAATAAAGAGTTCGACTTTCCGTGGACTGGTTTACGAGGAGGACCAGAGCCATTCAAAAACAAATATTACGATAGAGGATAGGTACATGAAAATGATACTAGTATATGTAATTATTGATGTGAGCAACTTGGGATCATTTCAACATGCCAGTGATTTATCTCAACATTGCATTTCGAATTTTCGGTTCTTTATACTTTAGAATGCTCCGTACTAGTTATATACTATCAAGAAATTGGTCTAAATTTTTGATATTTAATAGCATTGCACATGTGGATATACTAATAAGTAATACCTATATTGAAGTTGATACCTAGTACTAGTTATGTGGCAAAGTCGTTCAATCAATTCAATGTTCAGGTTACCACTGCCCAGGTGTTGGTAATTCCCTCCAGGGCTAGGAGAGCCATGAAATGGAACGGGGTCTAGGGGTCGTGTTGTGATAAGACGCTGTGGCAGATGCACATTCAGCTCTTTTGCAGCCGAATCAGAACTCCATGGATATCAGCCTTTGCAAACAGAACTTGTACAATCATTATCCTAGTATTGCTCTATGAGGTCCAATCGTCCAGGCAATCGTGTATCATTGATCTCTCTAGCCGAGTCTTTATTCGAACTGCCGGATTTGATCTATCACCAGGCAACTTAACCCATGCATCCTGCAGTCCTACTCAAAGACTTCTTTTTCAAGTCCTTTCTGCCTCGAATTGTTGCTTTCTTTTCGCTCTCCAACCTTCTCCCTTGTGCCTGATTACCCACATCCCCGGGGAGACTAAAACGAGAACGCCGCAGAAAACAACAAAAGTCCAACCCAAGCCCATTGCTTTAACCATTGGCGTGATGATGGCAGAGATCACAGCTGATATCGCGCAGCGGAAGAAATTATACTGTTCAAAATCCATCAATACTCATTCTAAAAGAATGTATGCCACAATCCTCCGAACGTCAGAGGGGGGGAAATTAGATTTCTTACCGAAGCGACGGCTGCACCTGACCGCATCGGAAGCATGTCAATTAGGCAAACACTGCAGCACTGTGTATTGAATTGGCTGAGTGCCCCTATGATGAAGGACATCACAATGGAGATAGCCACATTAGCTCGGTATTGAAGCGACCAAGCAAATCCGAGGATGGCGGCAATATAAACTGGTAGATAGTAAGGCAGAAATTTGAAACGTGCGGTCTCGATGGGGAAGCCTTCGATGTCCCGGTGGTGTTTTGGCTGGAAGTTGAGGGCTAGCTTCATGCGTCGAAATTGCCAGTCGAGTAGTCTCCCACCCAGTACGCCAGCAAGTAACGCCCCGGCGCCTTGAGATCTTAAAATGGTGGGTTAGCAATGTCATCTCTGTACTCGGGTAGATAATGATGCGTACAGATAGCAAAGACCGATCTTCACATCGTCATATCCGTAGTCGTCGGCCAGGACCGTTGAGTACACCGTAAGTACTCCAAAGAATACACCAAAAACCATGCTTCCGAATACCTCAATAAGGAAGACTTCGGGATAGAAAAGCATACGGAATGAGATCAGTGGATTATATCTCGGCTTTGTGGTCTTCGTGGCAAGAGCTGCTGCATCAACCTCTTCAACCTTCTCAGGATCCGCAGAATGGGCACGGGTTTTTCGGATCCAGTCAATGGGTCTCGCATTGATGAATGGCGGGCTCAAGGAGCCGTCGCCCACAATAGCTCGAAGGGTCTCCGGCATGAGTCTGCAGCATTTTCGAATTAGCCCTGCTGATGCCAACGCAGCGTGGTTTCAAGCTTAGGAGGAAGAACTCACACAAAGATGACCGAGAGATTGACGATGCACAAAATAGCCAACACCCAAAATATCCACCGCCAGCTCAGGTATTCCACTAATATGCCTCCCAAGACTGGACCAAAGGAGGGTCCAATCATTGCAGCTCCAGTGAATAGGCCCATGTACGTCCCACGCTCCGCTGGGGTTGCAATGTCCCCCATCGCCCCGGATCCAGTCCCCAAAGCAGGACTACCTCCTGTTGCTTGGAGGCATCGGAATAGGAGCAACATCCAATAAGCATCATGTGGCGTCAGTGCGATGGCTACACAAGCAAGACAATACATCGTCAGGCATAACATGAGGACCGGTCGCCGACCAACGGTATCGGAGAGACCAGAGAAAAAGCTTGGACTCAAAGCTTGGAACACCCTGAACAATTCGACATTTGATTAGCCAATCGCTCTCGATTCTACAATATGATATACGTACAGATAGATTGTGAGTGCAAGGTCAACCCTCTGTGTTGAAATACCGAAGCTTGTGCCGACTTGAGGTATCGCAGGCACGAAAATATTGCTCGAGATTGGGCCAAAGATCGCGGCCAGCGATGCTAGAGCACAGAGTGACCATTTCTGTCTCTTTGTGAAGGCCGAGTATGGCCGTGTCTCTCCGGTAGAGACCGTCGTAGTGTTTGTTGGCCTTTCCTTGTTGTCTTCCTCAGCCACACCCGCCGCCGCAGACTCCAGTGATGTTTCCATCTTCAATGCTGTTGTCATGGACTGGATAGGAATTTTGTTTGTAGGTTGTGCCTCCTCTCCGTCCGTCGAAGTCATTGTCGCTCCATCTGACATGGTGTCTGAAATAATGTCTGTTCTACTTCTGGCCCTCTTGAAGACAAGGGCTACCGGAGCATGATTGAAATGTATCAAGAAATAAAAGATGCAAGAAATAGGCCATCTCAACCCGTGTCATCAGCTTAGCGCGAGATCCAGGAGACTGCCGTCTCTTGCAGACGTGTCCCCACATATTGTTAGAAACGCCGCCGAAAGCACGCACGCCGCACCAAAGTCACTGAGTCCGGTTGAGAAGTGTCAGGTTAGGCCCGATGCAGGGTAGATTTAGACCCGACGAAGGTTGAACCTTGCAGATACGGAGACCCGGTGTCGGGCCTATCGGGCCTATCGGGTCTTCGGGCCTTAACGTGGGTCCACGACGAAGTCTATTTCCCCACGGGGTAATCTACGATATCAACCACAAATGCGGGGGATTTGAGTGGTTGATCGATGTTTGCTCAGGCCCTCTTGGTTGCATACATTATACAAATAATCTCCGCTGATCCTTGGCCATCGGCTTGGTCATTGAGTGTTTACCTCAATTCATAAAAACATCGAACATACTCCAGCACCTGAGCCAACAGGTCTTTAGGCGGAGTTCATTCAATTGTTGAACTTATTTCGACTGCCAGACACAATGGAAGACCAAAAGCCAGCCTTCTACCATACGGAACAATTAGATCATGTCGATACCTCTGCTGAGGCCGACGTCAACATCAAGCAGGTCGAGAACCTCCGCATTGCTCATGACCATCTCTTTTCTGAGGGTCGCCCGAAGTGGGAAGTCGTGAAAGAGAACAAGAAGGCAATGGCAGTGATATTAATTCTCTTGGTTTGTTGACGGATCACCGGTTTACCTTCTCATCCTCACGTACTAATGATTGCGGCAGATCGGTATGATCGTTGGGGGCACTGACGGAACTGTTACGAATGCACTTGTGGGCTCGCAATCGTTCTGTAAGCTCATGCAGGGAGGATATAAGAATTCAAGCGGCGAATACGCCATTACTGCCAGAACCAACACTATTTGGAGCGCTGTGAATACTCCATTTCAAGTCATCAGTGTACCATTGGCAGGCTTGGTCATTGACCGAATCGGGCGCCGCTTCACCATGTGGATTGGACTTTCGATCTTGATTGTTGCTGGTGCGGCTCAGCTTGGCGCACAGAACTGGAAAACCTTTTGTCTTGCCAAGGCCCTTTACGGTCTGGCTGGTGGTTTCACTCAGGTTGCCAGTATCACCTTTGTCTCAGAGATCGCACCCCGTGAGCTTCGTGGCTTGCTAATGGCCATTGTACCACTCATGAGTATGAATCAGCATATGTTTACCATATCTCAAAAGACACCCGGCTGACATTCCACAGCAACGACTGGTATTACCCTCGCGGCGTTTATCACCTTTTATTCGAATGAACAATACCCGTCTGCAGATGACAACCTCGGTTACCGCATCCCGGAGATTGTTGTTCTCATTTTACCAGTCTTCATCCTCATTCTCCAAGCCTTTTTCCTGGTCGAAACACCTTACTTTCTTCTTCTCTCTGGGAAATCCGAACAGGCTAAAAGAAACATGAGGAAGCTCTACCCGGGACGAACAGAGGAACAGTACGCTATTCAATTTGCTGAATACGAGTACATCCTGTTGAAGGAAAGCGAGAAAAAGGAGTTGGAAGCAGGCTCTACGTTCTGGGACTGCCTCAAAGGAACTGACCGACGCCGAACATTCTGCGCCATCCTGCCTCAAATGTCTCAAAGCTTCTGCGGGCAGAGTCTCATCAGCACTCAGGTATGGCTCCTGGTCACGATTCTCAGAATAAACCCTCGCTGATATCATGCTAGGCAACGTACTTCTTCACCTTGGCTGGACAGACTAACAGCCTTCGATCTTCCACCATCTCACACTGTATCGGTATTGTCGGGTATCTTGTCGCATCTGGCCTGCTCGAAGTCCGCTCACTAGGACGTTTCCGCATGCTGGTCATAGGTCAATGCATTATGGTCACTGCTATGCGTAAGTTGATTCAAACCCAGCAACGGAGCTACAAGAGAAATCCTGACAAAAATAAACAGTAATCCTAGCGGTCTTGACCACCAAGTTCGCCACCCCTTACGAGCTCCCGGTTGCAGACGTTATCCTCTTCTGCGTCTGCTTCGCCGTCTTCGGCTCAGCAATAGGTCCTGGTGCAGCCGGATGGGCCTATATCGGCGAATCGTCCTCCGCAGTACTGAGAGGTAAGACGAGTATGTGGGGTGTCTTCGGCAACACTCTGATTGGTGCCTCAATGTCCACCGCGATTCCATACATGCTCGTCGATAGTCCCACAGGTCTCGGTGTCAACGGCGTTGGGTTCTTCTTTTTCGCATGCGGTGTCACTATGATTCTCATCACTGTCATATGGCTTCCTGATTACAGTGGCTTATCCTACGCGCAGATCGACGAGCTTTTCTTGAAGAAAACCCCGGCCAGAAGATTCAGGTCTACTCCTACTACTGGGGAATATGGGCGGGACATCGTGGTAGATGAGGGTGGTTCCAAGGCTGTTTTGCATTGACGAGTCAACACCTGTGCGATATTGGAAGGCGCTCTGTTTCTCTCTATGACTCAATATTAGCACCCTCTTTGGGCCATCTAAATACCATCTCCAACTGTTTAGTAATTTTGAAGGCCTCTAGTTTTTTCGCATGCTTATAGTTCTATTTCAGCGAGATATCATTCCAGGCTGAACGTAGTGGTTGACGGAGTAGATTCACTGTTTTATTTATGTAATCGATGATCATGATGTACTTTGTTGCGCCGCGAGCAGTGGTTCGATCTTCGTCAGACACTTGTTCGTGACCGGTGGTCCAACAAGCTCGTGCTACAGATGGTAGACGCGCTTCAACTGCCGGAGATAGGATGTTGAACACTTGGAGAAGCGCCTTCAAGCCAGTCTACTAACCAAACTACTAACCCACGAGCATCCGCTGCGACACTGCGTGCTGGAAATGACACATAAGGCAAGATATTATGTATGGGCTCCCTTGAGACATAGTGCTGTATATATCATGACATGTATAGTAGATTAGCGATAGTTGCCCTTTCGGCTCAGCCGCCGGGCGTTAATGAATTGTGTGTGGGGGTGTGTGTAAGCTATTCCAAAATAATCTAATCTAATCCCAGTCGCTGGCAAGCCTCAAGCACGTTCATTTTGACTCGGAACCTTTAATGAGCGTACCTAGAACCAGTGAATAATCGAATACGTTGGGTGCTTTTTGAGCGCTGTGAAATTTATTCTCGTCGCCTCCCTCAACCCCCAATATCCAAGACCGCGAGCCTAAACCGCTAGCCACTGGCCAAAATTCAGTCCGAAGACATACCCCGGATCGAAGTCCTGCTTCGCTGCGGAAAAGACCGAACTTATTCACATCACCCGAAAGAGAAAGGAGCAGAGCCAAGGCCAGCTTATCATGAATGTCAACGTCATCAAGCCATCTACGACCGTCAAACTATTGGGGGTAATCTTCGATCATGAGAATTCGAGAAACAGTTCAAGAGTGAAATTGGTGGCACCATTTTCGGGATAGACTGTACCTTACGCACATTAAAGCTATTTTCTAGACCTACCGCTAAGTTTCCAGCGCAGATCAGCTATTGAGGAAGCCGCATCTAGATGAGGGGCATAGTTAAATGCATCTTTTTGGTAATTTAGCTTACACGATATGTGTTGTACAGCACACGAATACGGATCCCTCAGAAAGCTGATCATAACTCCCGAGGGATGTCACCTTGACCAAAAGGATATCATCTCCACGGGTTCGAGGTCATGGGGCTGGAAATCACGGTCACTGCGATACGAGTTCGCAGTCAATGGCTCTCAAACGCCTTAACCGATTTTAACGTCAGTATGATTCCGACAAGTACCCGCACTAGCAGATGCAAGTTCCCGTGACTTCCCCCAAATTATTACATCCTGTTGTAATTCAGAGGTATATTTTAATTCGATTATCTGTTCAGAGGGAAACATGAGGCTATATATACAACAGGAAGATCAAGTTGATTGGAAATCAACTTGATTCTTTATATAGATATCTCGGGACTAATTCCGATGTTACGTTGTGGTTCCTGATCTGCACCAGCCTCAGATCACAACATACCCCCTCAGGATCGCTTTGCTGGCAGGACGATACTGGAATTGCGCAGAGCAGTCAGGCCTCAGTAAAACCACTCATAAAACCTTCGTGGGAAAATAAAGTGGAAAGAGCGCCTATGCTGTCATGCATGTTGCTTAGGAATTTCTGAGGCGTCGATGCCTAAGAGACTACAAAACTTGGTAAAGGACGTAGGCCCCTTGTGGCTTGGTGAGACCATCTGCGGCCTGTTCCTCAGTCGGGATATATTGAAGCCCAATCTCGCCTATATCTAGCACGGCTCGCTAGTAGTGAAACTTTACATTAAAGTACTTGGTCCGTTTATAGAACTCGGGATTATAAGATAACGCGATAGCGGACTGGTTGTTAGCCATGATGTTAGTGACCGGAGACCGATATAGTTATGTTTCAGCCAGAAACGTGCGAAGCCACTACGGATGCAGAATAGCATTATACTATCCGATATATTTGGCATAGGTTATGGACGTGGCCACTTCTCCCTATCTCTTAGACGACCAGGAAACCAGTGCACCTATAAGCTAGAAGATATAGCTAGACGTTGAGTATACACCGTTAGTGACGACGGAGCCACTAAAGTCGGCGTCCGTATACCTAATCAGCTAGCTACTACGGTAGGTAATGCGATGAGATTGCGTGGCTTTGATGTAGCGAAGTAATCGCTATAGAGCGACTTGGTAGTGCGATTGCGGCTAAGCCGTGAAGCGACTTAGTATATCTAGCGCAAACGTAATATCTAGTCGCGTGCCGGCTATTAGATATATTAACGAACCAATGGTAATCGCATAAAGAGCTTTTGCTTCCTCGTCCGGGGGTTCCTCGTCTAGACGATGATTTAGTATTTGCTTAAGATTTATTAGCGTGGATTTCGGTTGATAATTCTCTATGCTAAAGTCGGGGAGCACCTTCTGGATATACTAGTATTAGTGGATGGATATAGACCTATTAATATAATAGTCGAACTGGATCCTAAGGAACGAACGGGGGATGCCTAGATCGTTTAGTCGGAACTCTGTTTGCAAGGCTTGTTGCACTTATTCGATCTCGTGCGTGCTTGCCGTAGCAACAAGGAAATCATCGATATAGACACAAACGACGCAATTCTATTTATAGAACACACAGTTGTCCGACTGGGCTATGGTAAAGCCGTGGGACGCCAGGACGCGGTGGACGCATTAGTACCAAATCCGCGGAGCCTGCTTCAGTCCGTATAGTAAACGCGCAGCCGACATACATACCCTGGCTCTTTAAAGCCTTCGGGCAACTCCATATAGATCGACGAATCGACGTCTCTATAGAGAAATACGGTGACCGCATCGAACTGCTAGAGTTTCCATCCGCGCAACACGGCGCTGGCTATAACGCAGCGGACGGAGTCCATTCGCGACACAGCAGCAAATGTTTCGTGATAGTCGATGCCATGTTTTTGCCGGTAGCCTTTGATGACCAATTGCGCTTTGCGCGTTCCGTTAGCTTTGGTCTTGAAGACCTATTTGCAGCTAATCACATGATCTCCTGCTGGTACGTCTTCTCGCGGAACCTTTTCCTATGTTCCGTGCTCGAGAAGAGAGGCGTATTCTTTCTGGATAGCGGCCCACCAGTCCAGCTGGTTTGGGCCTGACACAGCTTCGCAAAAGGTCGCCGGGTCCACTTGTCTGGCCGGTGGTATTCAATGTGCCTGTAGAGTATACCTTGCCTAGTGATTCTAGGAGACGCCGTGATGGTCGGGCGTTAATGAATTGTGTGTGTGTATTATACCCTCTTAAAAACTTCTACCCATATAGTACTTTTCCGTTCAATGCTCAACCCCCCCTAACATGTGCATCCGTTCATCAACTGCCGATGAGCGCAAATCTCCCGCCATCAAAAGAGTTTCTCATTTGTTTGACGATATTCGTCCATAGCCAGTTCCACCCTACCACAGTGGTTCTAGTATAAAGGTGGAAGTTAAATTTCGCCACTCATAAGACAGGACAATGAACATGTGCAGTCTCTTACCCGAATTGCTGTACATAGCATCATCAATAAGTGGCGAGGGCTTGCTAGGACTAAAAAAAATATGAATAGTTGGTGAATAACACAGCCAAAGATCGCATAATTCATCACGCTTACACTAGATACAAAGTGGAAAGGTTTTACGCACTAAAAATGCTGGGGCTGGCAATCAAAGTTATTTATTAACCCAATTGCATGGAAAGGAGACGGAATTGGGAATTCGACGGGATGGATAACTGTTCAATTAATTTCTAGGCAGACGATTATCTTACACATACTCCTTCCACTGGTACTGTATGACCTGACAATTTGATTAACAGTTAAAAGGCTATACAATCGTGGCAAATGTACCACTTACCTTACAATCATGACCAGGCAGGCTTTCGCGGGACACACGCCATAGATCGGCCTTTCATTAGGAAGGTAGATCATATCAAAATCCCGTGAACATTACGCTTATAAGTCTTCGACAAACATGATCTTCTCTTTAAAGGACAGCTCGGTAGTACAGGACATCGCTATTGCGATCCGCCTAATCTCAGGCATAATCAAACTCTGAGCCCTTATATAAATATTATTTGTTGCTGGAACTAGTTACCCTTTCGTACGGTTAAGGATCTTCTCGTCTTTTCTCGTCTTTACCTAAGAAGATTGATACCTCTTAAGCTCTAATCGGCGTTGGCGAGCTCTAATCGGCGTTGGCGAATCAACGCGTTCCTATACTATAGCTTCGTAGCTAGAAGATCCGTCTGGTCGTCGTAAGTTTTAAGATATTCGATATAGTCCTTTAATCCCAGAATCTCAGGTGTCACTAAAATACTTTTCTTAATATGGGCAGGTAATTCAATAGGAAAGCCCGGCTAGCGGAACTGCCTATACCCTTACTAGTACTTAATGTGATTTATTTAAGCCTCTTTATTAAGGACAGCCGAGACTATATCTATAGAAGAATAGTAGGCTTAATAGTGCTCTGGGAATGTTTTTGGATCCCGTTACGCTAAGATTTGCGAGATAGGTGTAGAACCATACCTTACTATATTATATTAGCTACTAGGTCGTATAGCAAAATTGATATTTAAGGCTGCTTATATTTAACCTCACTCGCTAGATTCCTTCGTAAGTAATATATTATTAGGTGCTTACTATAGCTAGCTATATTAAATATTTGATGTAAATAGGAGTTAAACTCTTTGTTTATAAGAGGAATATCTTAGGGGCTATCGGCTGTGGTATTTCGAAAAATCGGTTTTATCTTATAATTTTCCTTCTATTATAATAGGATCTCCTAATTTAATAGATTATACTCTTTTAAGTCTGTTATAGTCTCGATGCTAAAGAGAGCGCTGTGTGCTAGTGCGAGGGTAAAGAGAAGTTGGCTAGATGCGAATTACGGTCTATTACTATTATGGATACTAATTCCGAACCTACGAGGATATTAGTCTTATAAAAGGATAAAGAAGCCTTTTTAATTTATACACTATGTATTTTGAATTATAATAGTTCTTAAGCCATTTCTGGTTGACTCTCTATCTAACTTCTTATAGTATAGTGGGTAAAGGAAATAGCACTAATTAGATATCCTGCTTTTATAATTTAGAAGTGAATAAACTTCTAAGAATATACTTACGTACTTTATATCGGAGTCCTTTCTTATACTTATTCTTATTAGAAGGCATAAAACTTCCGACTCTTACTCCTATAAAGAGGTATAATTAAAGGGCAAATAGTATAAGGACTTTAGTTAACCTGGGCATAAATATTTAATAGTTAGTCTGCTATATTAAGGCCATAACGTCTAAGAAGTTATCTCTCTTAAAGTTATACTTCTACTTTTTCTGGTTCACGACGATCCCCTCTACTATTAATATATTTTTTATCTACTATATCCTATAGAAGACTTAGTATTATTTTGACAATAGGGAAGCAGAGAACTCACACTATATACTTCTTTTCGATTATCCTCGTGGACCTCTATTTTAGTGCTCTCCTTGAATCCACTAAAGAATCGCTCTACCCACGCCTTAGCGGTTCTAATAGTTAATCGTTTGTCCTCGTCGAGCCGACCTGTAGCAGAACTTATATACTAGCGAAGAAACCCTTTAACTATGTTATGGCTCGGAGGCAAACACTCTAGAATAGTTTGGTAATGTATAAATCTATTTTAAGGGTCGGCTATGAAGCTAGGAGAGAAGTCAGCTCCCTCCTTAGGTAGGAAATTCTTGCTTCCGCGGGTCTCTTAACTTACTCGAGCTAGAGGTTTAGCGTCTCTTAATGGATCTGCTTGGTTTTCTAGAGCTTTTTGTCTTTGTTTCGGATTCTGTCTTCCTCTCTATAAGCCCCGGGGATGTAGCTATTCTTTTGCCTTTATAGACGGCGCCTTTCCTTGGCTCTCTCGTTACGGTGATCTATTACTAAAGACCTTACTAGACTGCTAGTTGTAGAAGCATATAATAGAAGGAAGGTAGTTCAGATAGGATAATGAGATAAGTGGTTTATAGGGAAGTGGTGCCCTTTTATAGCTGAGAGTTAGAGCTTGGGACGCCTGTGTACATGAGAAGATGGGGAACTTTGACCAGATCATCCTGAATTTAATAGCTTTCTCCACCCTCTTTGCCCCAGATAATAAAAATGACGCATATTTTTGCAATATGGGATCCTCTACAAAATGAGTGCAGCCTAATTACCGCCAACGCACTACCCATCACAGAATAGATGGCCCTGTGGGGTCTTTCTCTTTCGGGTTTGATCTAGGTAAAGTTGAACAAATGACGGGTACTCACTGAGTACGCACTGAGCGCTCACTGAGCACGCACTGGGCATGCCTGAGTGGTCCTGGAGCACTCACTGAGCACGCACTGAGCATGCCTGAGTAGTCCCGGAGCACTCACCACTGAGCGTGCCATTTATTAGTCATACATCACGTGATTACCCTGAGCGTGATCACTGTCTGACCCGTGCTCACGTTTACTCAGTGAGCCTGAGCCTGAGCGCCCTCATAAAAGCGGCGGCAGCCCAGTTAGGAAAGCCCCACCCGGCAGACATTATCCTGTCTATACACCTGCATATCTGCAATTAAAATCTTTTGAAATGTTATATGTATGCTTCCCTTTTTGTTCAAGAACATGTTGACCCTGCTACTTGCTTGTACATTATATTTGGGTTGGTATTCAAGTGAGCAGAACAAAATTTGCAGAGCTCTTCTAGAACGTAACCTTGGGTGGCAGGACAAAGTTCATCACCTCGATCAAGGTTGTCAGGAATGTCAACCTCTTCGAGGTCGAGTATAATCATGTTCCCATCTTGGAACAGAAAGTCATCTAGTCTTTGGTCCCAGTACACAGCGCCGTACTTAGTCACGGTATTGAAAAACTTCTCTAGCAGTCTTTCCAATGGTTTATCGCAAGCGAACCAACAGGTGATTCATGAAATAAGCTAGTGGGTACCCTCATATTTATGAAGATGTTTGGATTTTATGTACCATACCCGGAGTCTTGGGATATTTTGATTTAGATCGATTCACTGGTCTACAGTCATATATGCTAATTCATGAAAAATAAAATGATATGGAAAAGACCTAAAAAGCGGCTAGGGGTGGCAATCGCTGCTACCTCGACTATAGAGAGGATGCCCTCAGGGTCGAACTTCCGAATAGTAGAGCAAGGGCCAGGCGGTTTTTCAAGTTTTTAGACTGTTCGAAGAAGCAGGGTTAAAAAGACGGTTGAGGTTTAAGGTTTTGTGAGGACGAGGGGAGATGGAGGAAAGAATCGTAATGATTTTGACTCTGAAGGATTTGGCTTTTGTCTTTTGCTCCAGGAGCCGATCACAAAAGTAGAAATTTTGATGTCGCCATGAAAGTCAACGACTCAGGTATTTAACTCACACATTCCAAGATTTACTTACTCCAAAAGATTATTATCTCATTGTATAAATATGACGATAGGAAAAAAAAACCATGAAAATGCTGCACCATTCTCGTCCAGTGCATCCATGTAGGTATTGATTAGGCTATCACGAGGCTCCCAAGGGGCTTAAAAGATCCCTTTCAGATATGAGTGAATGCTATATCATAGAATCCCGAGGCGTGCACAAATCGGTGTAAAGTGGAGAAACCCCGGTTCATGGGGGTATCACTCGGACCTTATCCAAGCGCCTCTTCATTTGACAGGGCTTGATGGCAAGTGATCTATGCAACTGGACATACAACCCGAGCTTCCAAGCAAATTTAGGTTATATTTCAGGCTAAATAGAAGTCCCAAATCTGTACCCCGCATACTTGGGATCCGGGGACGTGGAGACGCGGGCTGGATAGTTCCACCAGTCATGTTTAGCTCTGAGTATATGAAATACCATTTAATTATGGGTTCATTGGAAATGTTTGACAGAACATCAACTCATATGCAGTCATCACTATGCGCCTCTTTACGCCTCAGACCCTTGTTATTCTGTTACTAGATGTTGGAGCCGCAGCCAAGATTTCTCCCACTCAGAGACGGAATATAGTCCGCTCGTTCAACCCGCACCGCAATGCAAGCTCATCCACAACACCCCTGCAGGTTGGCAATGGTAATTTTGCTTTTGGTGCAGATGTCACCGGTCTACAGACATTCTCTAATTTTGCCATTGAGAGTTCTTGGGCTTGGCACAATTTCAGTTTGCCAACTACACCTGGTCAAACTTCTCCTTCTGGTAGGTACTCCTTTCTTGCGGAGCTGTATGGTAGTATGGACTAATGGTTCTGTGTGAAATAGACTTCACAGGCTTAGATTGGTGGACACATGATCGACTTGTTAATTATGATATGCCCAACCCAGCCGAAGAAGATATTTCTAACTGGCTCATCGAAAATCCTCAAAGGTTGAGCATAGCCAATATTGGTCTTCATTTCCATGGTCAGAATATCACCGAGGAACAGTTGCTCTACAAGTCACAGGACTTAGATGTCTGGGAGGGAACCATCCAATCCTCGTTTTGCTACAATGGATCCAAGGTCTCTGTACAGGTTTGGTGTCACCCAGCCGATCCTATTGTGGGGATACAGATCAAGTCAGATCTGCTAGTTTCGGGAGACTTGGGCGTCTTCTTTGATTTTCCCAATTCTGACACTAATAAGTTTGACGCACCATATGTTGGTGTGTGGAATGACACCACCGATAATACAGTGCGGATGGAATCTACACCTGGCATGGCCTCGTTTGAGCACATCCTTGATAGTAATATCAATCGATTGGGAGTTAAGTGGAATGCGGAAGGTTCTGTTCCTGGACCTTTGTCTGGGACAAATCGATTTATTCTCACCCCTTCAGGGTCAAATACTCTGCAACTTGTGGCGGACTTTCAGCCGGCTAGCAACGCTCGCTATGACTTCCCAGAATACGAAAGCATTGCGGTCGAGTCCAAAAAATGGTGGCAGAATTACTGGACCTCGGGTGGCTTTATAGACTTGTCAGCGACTGACAATGCAAATGCCACTGAGCTCCAACGCCGCATAATTCTCTCGCAGTACCTTGTTGCGGTGAATGAGGCATCTTATAATCCCCCACAGGGTAAGCCATTGAATATCCTCTTTTTAAAGCTATCTGTACTAAAATTCTTCTTTCAGAATCCGGTATGAGACTCTTCGACTTGACCTATTTACTATGTCCGGCTACTAAAGACACCTAGGACTTGTGAACAATGGATGGTACGGAAAGTTTCATGTGAGTTGTATGCAGGAGTTTCTTCTTCGAAGAACTATAACTCCAATTTTATTACGGAGGACTCATACGATGCTAATTATGTTACAGCTTGAAATGTTCCTATGGCACATTTTACAGTTTGCCCGATGGGGACACTATGACCTCCTTGCTCGTAGTGCCCCGGGCACATATCAACGATTTCTCCAGTCCAGCATCGACAGAGCCACAGCACAGGGATATGAGGGAGCTCGCTGGGGCAAAATGACAGATCCAACAGGCCGAAGTGCCCCAGGTGAAATAAACGCATTATTGATCTGGCAACAGCCGCACGTCATGCATTTCGCCGAATACGTCTACCGCGCCTTTCCTCACCAAGAAACACTACAAGAATGGGACGAAGTGATCACAGCCACTGCCGACTTCATGGCCTCGTACGCTTGGTGGAATGAGACGACAAAGGTTTACGATCTGGGACCTCCGATGTACCCGGTCAGCGAGAACACAAGCCCCAACAGTACCATCAACCCAACTTTTGAGCTTGCATACTGGCGCTTTGGTCTCGATATTGCTATCCAGTGGAAAGAACGTCAGCATGTCTCTGTGCCAGAGAAATGGGTGACTGTGCGAAATAATCTCGCTCCCCTTCCTGTTATTGATGATGCCTTTGCTGTTTATGAAGGCATCCCTGATATGTGGATGGTGAATAGTACAACGGTACAAGATCATCCGGCTATGATTGGTGCTTATGGCTTGCTGCCACCTCCTTCGACTGGTGCACCGCTTAACCTGACTACTATGCGTCATACTGCTGAGCTTATTAAAGAACTTTGGGACTTTGGGGATTCTTATGGGTGGGACTTTAGTATGTTGGCTATGAATAGTCTGCGCCTTGGAGACGTGGATCAGGCCATCGCGTATCTTCTAGATCCGTACTATGTATTTGATGATGCGGGATACGCTGAAGGCGGAAGTCGGGTCCCCACTCCGTATATGCCTGATGCTGGCGGTTTGTTGTTGGCAACGGCGATGATAGCTGGAGGCTGGGATGGAGAAGAAGGTCCTCATTTCCCTGAAGATTGGGACGTTACAGTTGAAGGCTTCAGTCCCAGCCTCTGAAGCTAGACCGTTGTTATACAAAGCAGTTGTCCATCTCTATGAAGGACAAATCGAGATATCAGAATAATAAAGCAAATGAGTTTGATGCACAGAAAAACAGAAATATGTATAATGTACAAGATAGATGACACATAATAAGAAACCCAACTCCCAACAATGGTCTTACACTCTTTCTTCCCTTGCAAAGTATCTCAAGAGTGATATTCCCCTCACCACTTCTTCTTCTTCTCTGGAGGCGGCGCCTCGCTCTGTCCAAACGAACTGATCAAGTCCAAAAGGTTATCTTCTTCCTCCTGGTCGGCCTTCTCTTGGGCCTTAGCAGCCTCCTCCTGGGCCTTAGCAGCAGCAGGATCCTCCTCCGCAGCAGGGGCACTGGCATCGAAGCTCCGACCGAAACGCGATCGGAAAGCAGCGAGTCGACCAGCCTCGTCATCCTCAACGTTCATAAGCTTGCTGCTAGAAGGGTTCCACAGGAGTGAGTTGCGGGTATCACGCGCCGAGCGGTACACAGGCACGGGAGAGGTGGTGCGGTGGGTGAACGCGCTGCCGTCGGAGAGCGTGACGAGCTGGGTGAAGGTGTAGGGACGCTTAGGACGGCGGAGAAGAGTAGCGTGTCGGCATTGCGAGCAGATGAAGGATGTAGTCTTGGATTGCGTTGAGGTGATTTGGCTGGAGGGGAGGATGGTGCTTGTTGAGCTGGATATTGTGGCCGCGGTGCGGCGGAGAGTAGTGTGCATCGACATTGGGTCGGAGGTGCTGCGCTGCAGCTGTTGACCTGGGTCGGTTTAAAATTAAAGGATCGAATTGGCCCTCTGGGTGGTGTAGGCAGTGGGCTGGAATGCGATTGGGAGAGGGTGAAGTTGATGCTATACAACTTGCGTTGCGGAAGAGAAATTATCGCGGGTTATGTAAGCAGCCCGGGATTTTTGCGGACTTCCATGTTTCGAGGAACTTGCTCGTTTTGAGACTCGCAACGGAGTCTTTGGCATGAAGCGACAAGGATTATAGATCCGCTCTTGTCTTTGATTTATCCTTGTGGTCTTCCTGCGCGCCGAGCGCCAAAATCACTAGGTTCAATCGGCGACATGAAGTTGTCGGTCCCGCGACTTGCGGCCCGCCGCGGAGGTAAGTTTCGCTGTTTGTTTATCAGTCCTTTCTCTGGTGGATAGTGTCTAAATCTATTCAGGGTCTCGAAATTCCGGAAGCCAATACATATCTTCGCGCAATCTCTCGTCTCTTCTCACTCAATCTGCGCGGCCATCCCACCAGCATAATCTACCATGCTCCCGACGAAATATCACCAATGCTACGGCCTTCAAAGCCCAGGAAGCTCAATCAACATCTACAAACGAATCAGGACAATCCTCAAAAACTAATACGCCACCCAAAAACTCCTCCGCATCCTCTATATCCGAACACGTGCGCCTTCTCATGCGCCGCGTCCCCTACCCCGTCGCCATAATCACATCAACAGACCCCAGCGGCGCCCCAGATACATCCTCGTTTCGCGGCATGACAGTATCCTCTTTCAATACCGTCACCCTCACACCAAATCCGGTCATCTCGTTCAACGTGCGCAGACCATCCGAGACATTAAACGCTCTCCTCGCCTCGCAACGATTCCTGGTTCATTTACTTGCACCAGGATCCGCAACTGCTACACTCGCGCGGGATTTCTCGAAGGGCAATACCACACTTGCCAGTATATTGAATGGGCACGGCGATTTCGAATTCAGCGCTTTGCCCGTTTGTCCACGGGGGCAGGACTTGGAATCTGAGAGACCTCTTCCTGTTTTGAGGAGGAGGGGTGGCTTGAATGAATTAATGAAAGATGAAGGGAAAGCTGATTTTCCATTCGTACTTGAATGTACACTCCACCCGCAGAAAATTGATGTGCAGGACCACTCGATTGTGCTGGGGACTGTTGTTCGTGCGATCGAGGGCAAAGAAATCGCGCTTACAGAACGAAAATGCGCGCAAGAGACTTTGGATGAGCATTCGGCGGAACATTTATGTCTGTCGTATGCTAATACTAAGTTTTGGAAGATGGGCACTGAGATCTGATTTGGAGAGCTGTTGAATATACCATGTTAGGCTGGATTATGCTGCGCTTTGGTGAAGCGTGGCAATGTACATTATTAGATGAAATACCACTGCTCCCGGGGCTTGGCTGGTGCTGCGGCTCCAAGTTGTTCATATGGAATCTCTATCAATCTAGACAACCTTTTCCATCAAATACGGTGGACGAGAAACATGTTTCAATAGCACCAATCCGGCCCTAGGGTACCTATGGATGATAGTGGTAAGCTTAAAATTGGCTGGAGATGCAAATGCCCGCGGATATAGGTATTAAGCCGTTTCATAATGACAGAATGGCCAGCAGGGTCATTCACGGGTCCACTGTGGTTCTCAACTCAAGCAAATAAGTTCGACACTACAAGACAATTCATTGTCACTAAGTGTATGCAGGTACGGCCACTTTGGCATTGTGGGTCTATTGTCTCACATACTATTTCGGTGTAGAATTATAAAGAGCTTTACTACTAGTAGTAGAGAAAATACCCCATGCGTGAGCACGAAGACCAATAAAGCTAAATATTGATTAAGGACTCCTCAAATGCCCCATATATACTATGACAGACTCCGAAAGGCCGCAAATTAATGCTCTATTACAGTACCTGTGTTGCAACCCTTACAGCCTAGCTTTGACAACCGACTGCAACCCAACAGGCAACCCTATGGAGTCCCAGCCCCCGCGGCTCCGCCATAACGTTACTCCTTAGAACCGCTTGAAATGACTTTAACCACTGGAAAAACTAGTTAATAGTATTCTTGTAAAGAGAAAAAAATGCCATTCTTACCGATACACCAGTTTTCCATTCTCGTTCGAGATGCGTTCATTCAAGTCAATGCCCTGTCTCTCTCTGTACCCTCCGTCTGCCTTGGTCAAATCCGCCGTCAAGCGGGTTCCTTCCAGGCGAATGTCATAGGCAGATTGGCTGACGTTTTCACCGTCCCATTCGAACCATCCTAGTGTCAGATATTAGCAGGTATAATATAGATAGAAACGGACAGTGGCGAAAAAGAATACCATCGCTATTGCCGATAAAGTCATCCAGTCTGATCTTGGTATCCAGCCATTCCCCAGACTGATCTTGGGAAAGACTAAACAGGTAGAGGCCGTCTCTTTCAGTCGCAATGCGAAGATTGTGGCTGCTTACAGCGAATGACATCTTCCAAGGGTTGTATGGTTTTAGGTGAGGTGTAGAGAAAACTTGAGGAAAAGAGCGTGAAAAAGAACACAGACTTAGTATTTATACCCACGAGGGGAGTCAAAACTGGAAGTGGATCTAGGTACCCAGAACAGATCGGGTAAAGGATCGCACCTGAAGTTCCAAATGTTGTGTTGGCTAGCGCCGATAGATCTGCATCCTGCATATCTTCACGGGCCGTAGAAGCCAATGAAACCTTATAGCTGATTTCTACATACCTGAAAAAATCGTCAATAGCCGTCATTAGAGGGGATCTTTGTAAGATTCTCCTCTTGTCTGATGTGGATCTTTTAAGACTTGATCTTCCAGGCCAGCTGGCATGACCTAATTGGGAAAATATCTGGCATTGCGGGTCTATACTTGTGCACTATGTAAGTCGGTGTAGAATTCCAAGCAACTTTAAGGTTTACCAGTATGAAACAGGTTTCTTCGGTGAGCATGAAACTATCGGGACTAATGTAGCTAAAAATCTATTTAGGTCTTCTATATGCCCTGCATATACCAAGAGAGAGACTGTGAGAAGTTAGTGCTCTATAACAGTAATTGCGTGATAAGCCCTTGAGTCCAGCATTGACAGCAGACTTTAACACAACAGGCAGCCCTAAAGAGTTACAACATGTAGCTCCGCCTTGAGATTTTCCCTAGCACGCTTGATTATGGAGATGCTGAAGCTTGGCGGTGGCGGGGGTTTACAATAGGCCCCTCTTTTTACCAAAACAAAACCTCTCGCACAACATATGTGGTCAATTATATTAGAAATTCGCATATATCTCCATATATATGCTTCAATGACAAAGAAAGAAAACATTCATCAGAATTTGCGTTTTACTGTTGTGGGTGGGCTAATTCTTGATGGGTACGGAGTAGCTCTTCAACGAAAGGGCGCATGATTACAGCTTGGTATAGGGGACCGCTTAAATGAGATGATTTAAGCGGTCAAGGTTCAGACATTATTACCATCAAAGTCAGGCCAACACTTTCTAACATCAACTTAGGTTTCCGTGGAGGCTACTGAAACCTGGCGTATTTCCCAAGCCTAAGATTTTCACTCTTCAATCTTGCCAGAATAAGCAAGTTAATAAAAACATTGCCAACAAAATGCCATTCTTGCAAAATACTGCAATTTTCATTATTTTTATGGTGGATGCGACCACTTGATTTAACGCTGGCTTCTTTGAGCTCCTGTCCGTCTTCGTAAGGAACCTCGTCCACATGGTGGTTCCGTCGAGATAAACACCGTGGCCAGATTTGCTGACGTCTTGACTGTCCCAGCTGGATTTACCTAGCATCAGATATTCAATGTTAGCGGCTATAACATGGATAGGGACAGAGGTGGAAATAGCAAGGATACCATCGTCGCAGCCAAGCTGCTCATCCAGTCTTATATTAGCAGCATGCCAACGATCCTGCGAATCTAAAGCAGTGCAGTTTATGGAGAGCCCATATGGATTCTGTATCACCAATATGTATGTCTTCGTAGAAAGATATTGTCCTGTATGGCTATTATAAGTAAGGACGGAAGAAGGTAATTCAAAAAGGACGTGGAGGACATAGACTTATTATTTATGCCCATGGGGGGAGTCAAAGTGACTCGGGGATCTAGGTACATACAGATAATACGATACATAGATCGATTTAAGGATCGGAGCTAGAGTAATTTATATGGTGTTGGCTAGCGTCGATAGATCTGTATCCTGCATGTATCTTCACAGGTCCCAGGAGCCAATGATACCTTGGCCAGCTGACTTCTACAATGTGTGAAAGGTGTTAGGTACCATCGTAACATACTCCTCTAAAATAGCGTAGATCTTTTTTACTAGTTGCCCTGACTTCATTGGGGAAATATTTGTTATTACAGGTCTATCGTCACGTGCAATACGTTGACATACCTTCACTGTTATGGATTAAATGAGCAGGAAGACTAATAAGGGCGTGTCAACCCCGATTTAAGGCTCTTCAAATATCATTTATACTATAATAAGAGGGAGCCAAGGCCAGTGCTATATCTTAATGAGTGCGTTGAAACATTAGAGCCCAGCTAGTTTTGACCACCGACTGTAGCAAAACTAGAGAGTGACAGCTCCATTGAATCATACCTAAGCGCTGGAACAGACTCGTTAATGATATTCTTGCAAACAAAATACCGCCCTTACCTGACCAATTTCCCACCCTCGTTCGCGATGTACTCATTCAGGTCAATGCTCTGTCTATCTCCAAACCCTCCGTCTTTATCCGTCAAGATCGCCGTCAAGTTACTTCCGTCGAGCTGAATATCCTTGGCAGACTGGCTGAAGTTTACACCGTCAAAGAAGAAACGTCCTGATGTTATGAAGGTGTTAGTGATTGCGATTTACAACATGGACGGGACGGGAGGGCGGAAACAGAAGCCATACCATCGTCGTTACCAATGTGTTCATCCAGTTTGAACTCAGCCTGAGGATAGCTACCATACACATCTCGGGCATAGCAGACTAGGTAGGGGCCATCTTCTCTAGTCTGAATATGAACTCCTGTGCAGCTTTCGAAGAAAGACATTTGGTATGATAATGAGAGAATAGGACGAGGCTGTGAGATAAGGGTATGATGGACACAAACTTATTATTTATACCCAGGGGAGTCGAAGTGGATCAGGTGCATATGATAGATCGGGTAAGGATTGGAGCTGAAGTTACGGTGTGCTGCGCTAAAAGATAAATATGCATCCTGCATGTCTTCATAGGTTGTACAGCGCCGGTACTAGTTGACCACATTGCAGAAAGCCAATCAAATGTCGTCATATGATGCCCCTCTTAGATAACTTGCGTGGTGTCGTCTGGGGGCTGGCTGATCCCATGCACCTGGATCACAGTGGGATACCTATCTTTTATCGACATCGCGGATTTGAAGTTGCATGATATAATTTTGATCCATGCAGGGGCAAATTGGTGCTCGGAATGAATCGAAAGGGTTTCCTCCAGCAAAAACCTGGTCTACATATATACATTGCGGTACTCGATCAACTTGTTCAGTCTCTTTAGAAAGGTACTTGGTTTTAACTTGTGCAGTGAACGAATAATCAGAGTACTTAGACCGAGATCGATATCAGCGAGTGGGAGTGGGTCTGCTCAGGTGGGGATAAATGAGTAGCCCGGGGATCAGGTGCTGAGAAGGGGGTGTTCGTTCTATGCAGTGCGGGGAAGGGAGAGAGCCGCTCAGCCTGAAACCCGAGAAACACCAGGAATGAATTGAGAAACCCTGGAAGTACGAGTTGCTTCGCTCAGTTTTTTGACTTGAACTACAGGTTTTACAGGGTTTTACAGTAACATGGACCGATGGTAGTATATGTAGAACAAGCTTTTGATCTTCTGAACAGAACTGCGATTCATCTCACTTCAACCGAGCCTATCCAACCTGTATAATCGTACCGCGAGATACATGTCCGGTAATAACCAAAGAACCGAAGACTGTCGAGAGGTTCATGGATCAGGAGATGAGTAGAAGACAATGACCACAACTAGATGTAACTAAGACACAGGAACAAACATGATAGACGAAGCATTCGAAAGGCTGGCGAAATCGAAGGCCCAATAAAGTCGCCGCATATTAGACTAGAAGCCTGTCACCATATGGGCCAGATTTAAAGGGTGAGACCTTCATAGAACCTTCTTAATCGCGTGCAGACTTGGGGCTGCCACTTCCACTGCCGCTCCCGCTGCCACCGCTACCACTACCACTACCGGCTCCGCTACCGCGACTTGTCGCTCGTTGAAAGGGACTCAACGAAGGACGGCCAGTCTGGTAAAGAAAACTGTTGTTGTCTGAGCCAGAATGCTGCTTTTCAGACATTAACTCGGCCAGGTCGAACTGAAGAGACGGGAAGCGGTTAGGCTCGAAGAACTCTGAGCCATACAAGCTGCTGTGGGTAGAGCGATTGGAGAACGAGCGATCTCGATGATTCACTTCAGATCCGAAGTACGGATTTCCATTACCGAATGGAGAAGTCGGGAACTGGGACATGAATGCGTCTTGTACAGGACTGGTTGGGTGCGACGAAGTAGCATGGACTGGAGAAGAAGAAGTCTGCAGAGGACTAGACCTGGCTGGAGGAAAGCTGAGTGCCAAAAGCGAGCGGCCATTGGGACCATTTGCAGTCGACGTGTTTATCTCAGCCAAAGGATTTGTTCCTGGCAGATTGCCCTCGGGAGTAAGGGGTCCAGAGTCCATGAGCATCTGCTGCTGTTGCTGTTGGATAGACTGCTCAATCGCAGATGCCTGCTGCCAAAGCTGACCAGTACGCAGTTGAAAATCTTGCACGGATTGACTAATGCTTGCGAATTGCTCATGGAAGCTGACCTCCATCTTGGCTTGATCTTGTTCCCGGGCAAACTGCTCAGCCGCGCGACGTTCTCGCTCGTTCAATCCTTGAGCATTGGCAGAGATGATGCGCTCATACTGCTCATTGACGCGAGTCCGGCGGCCCTGAAGTCGCTCCCGCTTTTGGATACTCAGATTCAATTCTTGCTCCAGCGACGAAACCTGCTGGGCAGCTGCGAGGCGAGCCTCTTGTAGCTCCTCCTTTGCCTGATTATACCGCTCCAGTTCCCGGTCAAAGTCGGCCTTTTGCGCATTCCACTGCTCCATTTCTTCCTCTGGAATATTCTCCATGCTGTCTAATTGTAGTTCGAGCGCCGTGGTGGCTTCCTCCGTTTGTCGAATGTTTCGCTCCAGTTGAAGTGAGCGCTGCTTTTGTTTGTTCTCATCGGTGCCGCTTTGCAAGCGATGATTGTAATTGTCTAGCTCCTTCCGAATTCTCGAGATGAGAAGCTTGTGGTCGTTCTTTGTCTTTTTCAATCGCGAGCGCTTCTCGTTCAACTTGGCCTCGGCGTTGTTGATGGAATTTTTCAGCGTCGTCGAAGGAGAGGAAGGTCTATAGAGTGGTTGAGGGGGTGTCGGTACTGCTGAAACAGCTAGTCGATTGGTAAGCTTCATGTTATGACTCCAAGTATTCTACCGCTTCCTGGGGAGACTTACCTTGTTCTGCGTCAGCTGTCGCAGGTGTCTTAACGCTCATGACGCATATTTCCTCGTCAGTATCGCTGCGCACAAAGGAGCACGTATAAGCACAGTTGGGAGCAAGACCAGAGACCTCGCCCCGCCATTGTACCATGCTTGGCCCCTTCGAGGAGTCCGTCACCCGAACAATGGTCGCAGTGGCCCAAAGAGCCCCGTTCACGCAAACGTAAAACGGTTCCATATCACCTTCTAAGCGACCGACTTCACTAGAACCATCATCGCTGAGATCGCCAGCGGCAAACTTGATCGAAGAACTATCCACATCCGTAATCCATACCAATCCATCATCCAGGGAAACACCTTGCAGATCCTCCTCAGTCATTGTAATACCACACGTTGTTTTTGAAGATGCTCGTGAGTGCTCGTATTCTCGCATGATGGTGACCTTTGTACTGGCGAGAGCGGCCCAAAACGGTTGGCGACTTCGAACTTGGTTGGCTTGCCTTCTGCGTTTCTTGGCTGAAGTTAAACGATCCTTGCCATCTTTGACAAATTGACCATCTGGTCCCACGAGAGAAGAAGAAAGACTAGCAGCCGACTCGAGTGCAGAATCTGGCTGACCCTGCGAGCCCGCAGACGCCTCCGTATCCCCGCGTTTCCCACTCCGCGAAGGTGCAGGAGCCCGATTCTTCGCCATCGAACGTCGTGCCATGGCCGTCCCCGCTTGTGCTAAAATATGTACGGCGAGAAGACTCCTCAGCCAACTCGGAGATGTTGATGCTTCGGTGCGTCGGAACTCGGCGGGAAGGAGACTCGAATATTGAGAAAGCAGATCCGGGCTGATGAATTTGGCGGAAACGAGGTGTCCCACCACAAAGTCTTGAATGCCCTTACTGCGAATGATATGAAGAAGCAGAACAATTCCAACACAGAGACCATTAACCCCGCCGTTCTTTCCGGATCCTCCACCGCCCAGCGTGATGGCGACCTGGACATGAGCGAGATCGATTGCGAAATTCTGAGCCCAGGTCCACATGAAGAGACCCCAGAAAAGAAGGCAAAACGTATCCATGGCCATCATCGTTCCTAGAGATGGTGTACCAGCGGGACCCTGAAAAATGTCGAAGTTGGCAGACAGAGATCCGGCGGCAGCGCCACTGGGCGGCATGAAAGTCAAGGACGCGAACAAGAACTGAACGAGCGTGAGGACCATCGGCGGGAGTTGTAGCAGAAAAATCAAAATGGCGATAGTGTCGTACATAGGGCAGGATTTGAGGATAGTGGACGCGAGTTGGAGCGGGTTGATTGAAGCGTTTGACGCAGATCGTTTTCCGGATCCATTGCGAGAAGCCGTACCTGTCATGCCACCATTCTGCGACACAACGCCGTTAGCCTGGCCCGATGCCATGTCCACACCCTTGCTATGCCCATTCGCCATTACACGACCATTGCCATCCGTCTTCGACCCATCCGCACTCTTGACGCCGGCCACTGGAGAGGTTACCGCGGTATCGCTTGTGGAACGATTGGCGAACAGATCGAGAGGCGCGGAGGCAGCCGCGGAAGCGGCGCCGTTGGCGGGCGAGCCGTTGAGATGGCTACTGGATTTCTGCTTGGTTACTTTTTTGCCGGGGCCAACGAGGCCATTCTCGTGTCGATTGCTCTGGTTCTTCCTACCCGCAGCAGATGAGCGTGGCATGGGCGAGCGGGCCCGAAACCCAGGTCCGAGTCAGCTTGGCGGGACGAGGCCAAGGACTGGGACCAGGCTGGAAGAGGAGGGATAGGCGAGATAGAAGGGAAAGGGCACTTCTCCCAAGGTGCCCGGAACAAATATCGAAAGGAGAAAGTGAGAATGTGGGGGGAAAGGAAAGGGAAAACGAAGGAAAGTGGTACGGAGAAGAGAAAGGAAAAGTGTATGAGGTTTGAAGGCAGAGAAAGAAACCGGTACCGTATGGTAAGGAAAAAAGGGTGTCGATCATGGAGTATCGGGAAGGCGGTACCTGCCGCTTTTATCTCGAATTTGTTCAAGTAACTCTTAGTCAATTGATCTTCCTACGTGGTATTTTTCTCGATCGGTTGATTATCTCCAGGGATCTGACCTTCAATACCTTTCTTCACGGCTATCTTGTTTTGACCCTGAAATCTAATTTCGGTGGCGTCCCGTTCGACCGACTCTGGTTCTTCAATGTATAAATCCACCCCTTTTTCCATTGCAGCTCCAAGTTATGCACTCCGGATAGCTTCGCATCGACTTGGGGGTAAGAAAGCGTTTTTGGTTATCTCTATTGCTTTTAATATGACCATTTATGATGGTCTCAACCTGAACTAGAAACATTTGGGGGTGTTTCAGTTTCTGCCAAGTATTCGTTTACAAAGCAGTACAAGCTTGATCCGGCCCCGTATAATAAATACCTGCAGTGTCGATAGGACAATATGCACGGGCAGACTCAAAAAGCGGTACTTAGATGTTGAACCCTAGCCAACATTCGGGATCGCTATTTGCTATCAGACTGCTGACCAACCGTTCTCTAGGTCTTGTGTGCTGCGGGGTCATCCTTGCGGCAAACCTGGGGACATGCATGGCGACACGAATCCTCCAGGCCAACGGATGATCATTGGGGGATTATTCTCTCGGATGAGCACACCTGCAGCAAAGTACGCAAACAAGGCTAGACCGACGGGTGGCCTCATACTGTGTGTTTACAGAATTTTTCTCAGGGTCTTCACATGCTCGGCTCTGGGTTTTTGGAGGCTCCGCTCCCACCCAATGACCATCAAATCGCAGGGTGGAGTAGAGGCTGGTAGAGACACCGACCGCATATCTGATGTTCCCAAGCAGATCCTTTGTAGCACGAGGACGGTCTTGACAAGTATGTTAAACCCCCAAAGCCTCTCCAGATCAACTTCAACCCCTCCCGAGGATGGATTTGCGTCTTGGCATCAAGGTTTCGCTGGTAGATCAGCCACCGATGCAGTATGGATCGGCGTCTCGGCCGGTCTTGGACAGGCTTGTCTGTCCACCTTTTCTATTTGCAGCGGTGGCATTTTCAGTCCCTGCGCACTTGGAGGTCGATCAACCCAACGCCATTCATGATCAGTTTTGTCACGTACGATAACAAGGCACAAGAGCAAGAGCAAGAGCCATAGATATACCGGCTCAAGCGGGATCCATCGCGCCACTTACCCGATTTGACTTTTCGTTCCCCTTGGACCCGATAAGTTAAAAAACGGTTCGACAAAGTTATGCCGATCTTCTATTCGTCCTGGACGTTCCGGTCCCTCTCCACCCGACTTGGTATCATTCTCCGACTGCCGAGTTTTATTTTAGATGTGTATATACAACGTAGTACATTCTCCGCATATACGTCTGAGTATTATTCTTTTTTTAATGAAGAAGTAGAAAAACAAATTATATCTTAATAGTCTTTCAGCCACATTCCAACGCACGGACACTGTTCAATTATCTACTTGGGTGGCGGTGTGTCCGGGCATGATTGAGATTTCTCCTAGCGTCCCGCGATCTCTACCAGGCAATCGTGTTCAAAGGATAGTATTGACGCTAATACTCTTAGGGGATTGTCCCAAGGGATGCCAACTGATTCATTACCAATATGTAATGAAACTGCTTAGGTGGCGCTCTTTATTTTTACACAGGGCGAGCCAGGAAGCTTTGGGACAAATTTCCAGCTTAGACAGAGTCATTCATTCTACCTGGTTGCGTTAGTATCAATAGTCGCTGCCTTGTAATTTCATAGAAACCAAAGGGCTTGGCAAAATAATTGAAAATTCGAAGCTCCGAATGTTCTGTGGAACATCTTATATTGAATAACGATGGCAGATACTTCATGCTGCCAAATGAATCCGCTTAGGGAGCCGAGCTTTGTCGAGCTCATCCCAAAGGAAGAGACAATTATGCCTTGAGACACAGTCCCCAAAAGAATTCCTCTTCATGATAGGATATCAAGACCCGTGGACTTTCTCTATCTAGCTAATCATTATCTCCCTTCACCTCATCTTCGTCGGTGTCATTGCCCTCATCTTCCAAATATTCTTCCTCATAGTCCCCTTCATCTTCATCGTCACCGAAGTCATTGTCTTCTTGCCATTCCTCGTCGTCGTCGCCAGTCTTGCCTTCATCCTGGCGACTGTCAGGAGCTTCTTGCTCTTTCGCATCTTCTTGTGTGCTCAAATCAAGCACAGCCTTCCCCCACCGGGTATCTGTGCTTTCCGGTACAAATTCCCATGTCGTCAGCCGGTTATGCAATGTTGGTGATCTGAGATGAAGAAGTAAGCTTTCAAGATTTGGATCCACGTTTAGAATGTACATACTGCATTTTTGGTTAGATAAATCCCACTAAGTATGCCGGTGTTCCTCTAGCGTTCTATTAGAGCGTTGATCCTCTAATAAGTACTCGAGACTTCAGTCAGTACTCATTTCAAGAATCCTGTGCCAAGGTAGTAATGATATAATGTACCAAATATGCTATGAACAGTAGAGCTTGGTTTGTTTGAGGAGAATACTCTAACACAAGGGCTCCGATGCCATCTTATATACATGCCGAGAACCCCCCTCCCCGCAGAGTATCAGGTGTCGGAAATTGTCACACGCGTCATGGCAGATTAATAAAGATCTTATACCCTGAAAAATATCTCCGAATCCTCTAGCTATGGCTCATCGCTTGAAATTTACTAGGTGTCATGCATTAGTAAATACACCCACCGGAGCACGCGGTGCTTAGGCTGGTTTGGCATGCTCGGGCAGACATGCATGGATAAGTATCTTGACTGACTTATTATACATTCAATGGTCGCTACCTTAGCCACTATACGTACTGGATTTCTTGACAGGCGGGAATATCCTATTTTAGTTGCTGCCGTTTTTGTTAGGCGCTTGAACTTAGGCTCACTTGACAACTTTCAGTCTGGGCTTAGCTCACTGAGCTGCTCCTTACACTCACGTGAGAGATCAGTGATAGTTAGATCAGTGACGCTCAGTGATCATGATTGGTTTGGCCACTGATCCCTGCTTGATTATTCATACGCATCTATTGATCCCCGGTCTGTACCCTAAGCAGAATCTATTCCCTCCAACCGAAGATATTAATTCCTATCATGGCTAGCTTATTATGTGATGATGACTTGAAAGACTGTCCCTATATATTCTTCTATATTGAAGGCAGTAGCGGTCGTCGCTGTATATTGTCTGCACCTGGACCCAAAGAAAATCCGATCCATATCTAATGACCTTTTACTACTACGCGAAGACATCTGAAATGCTGATATGTACAGCGCTTTAAGACAGATTTCAGCTTTGAATTCAGATTTAGAAGACAAACCCATTAAGATTAGTCTCCCGCTCCAAGTTCCACGCTCTTTCAATCAGTTGATTGACGCGTGCGACATTTGTGAATCCACCATAGGTAGCAAGAGCCCTCGTCTTTCTCTCGATTTCCTCCCTAAAATAAACGTTAGCCTCAATTCGCAAGCCAAAATACCATCAAAGTCCATACTTTGTTAGAGGAAGCTCAGGATCTCCCTTCGCAAATTCAGCGGACTCAGTAAACTTCTCCCCAGATTTGCAGGTAACAATAACAATTCCCTGCCACTGTTTAGGAAACCTGCTCTCAATCTCCTCATCCAGTTCCATAGTAACCCGTTGCTGAAACTCTCGCAATGAAGCATCCACCAAATCCTCTTCCGTGAAATCAGTAATCATAGCCTGTCCCTTCTTAGCCGCAACAGCCAAAACAAATCCCATCGAGAATTTGCTCTGATGAACCGTCTCGCCAGCTCCACTAAGACCGAGCACATTAAGCGCAGCTTGGTAAGTGCGCGCAACCACCGACTCAATGTCGTCGAACGCAACATTATTCTTCTCCATGAGACTCAACAGCGCGTCAACACTGGGATGCGTATGTCTGCACGAGGCATGCCATTTGAAACTGGAGCTGAGAATCGCCCAGTCGGAACTTAGATTTTGATCGATTGCCTCGGGGAATGTTTCGCCTGGTACTAAGGCAATGCCCATTGCTCGTGGTCCTTCGAGGATATCTCGAGGTCCGAGAAGGCCGTCGCGAGCGGAGTATGCTGCAAATATCCCGTCGAAGCAGGCTTTTCCTGTGTGTACTTGCTTTGAGTGTGTTGCATCGAGGAGGAATTGCCAAAGACCTGCTGCTTGTGTACCGGCTGTTCCAATTGCTGATAAGGTTGTCGGCGCGTCGAGCTTTAACAGGTGGGCGGCTGCGGCTGCGACTCCAATGACGCCGCCGGTAGCTGTACTGTGAAAGCGCTGATTGGAATGAGTTCATACTCTCCAAAAGAATTCAATGGTGATGTATTATAGGAAGTTACCTCGTAGTGACTTTTGCCCAAGTATTCTCCGACCCGACAACCAACTTCATAACCGACGACACACGCCGTGATAAACTCTTCACCTGTAGCCCCAACTTCTTGTGCTACAGCTAAAGCAGCCGGGTAGATAACAGTAGCCTAGATATTAGTTAACAAAAGCCATACAACCCATGTTACTCAAAGCTAGAAACTTACAGGGTGCATGATGCTCCGATTATGAAGATCATCCTGCTCAACCACATGAGACGAAGCACCATTAACCAGACTGGCAAAGGCCGCACTTGTCGTAAAGTTCAAAGAACCATCGACTAGTTCACTTTTGCCGTTCGAGGGACCCATCTGGCGAGCGAATTGAGCTATGGCGGAAACGGCGGGATGATGACGACCGGCAATCGTACAACCTAGCCAATCTAAATAGAAATCTTTGGTTTTTTGGACAACATCGTCGGGAATATCTTTGTACTGTAGATTAGATGCCCATCTTGCTAGATGCTCGGTGCGTGTTTCGCCCGACGGTGATGTTGATTTAATGGGTTGAGACATGAGATAGATCGATATCTGAACGTTAAGTTTGAGATGAGAATTTGCAATACCAATATCGATGCTAGTTACACTGATATATGAAAGAGGGGCAGCGCAAGGATGGCTGGTTTGTACCCCATCAGACCTTCCGAGGTAAAGACCGGTCTAAGTAGGCGACTTAGGCTGGTGGGGCAGTGGTGGATCTGTAGAGCCGATTCAATTGGGTTTGGCGGGAGTAATCGCGGGGTGCAGCCGATGAATGCTTTTCTTTTACAGGAGCGATTCTAATGATGTGGCTTCATGCTGGAGTTAATATTGGAGGCAAACCATTGTTTACGTTGTTATCTCTAGTATAGATGTCTAATTCCATTACATCCCGAGGTCATTGGAATCACGGATCATTCTTCGCAAGAGGCCCTGCACATATCACATACATACAGATCTCTCACAGAAGGTGACCGGAATCTATTGCTTTGCAGAGCCGGTGTCCTCTACTGCATCAGCTCGATCCCAGCTCTCAATTTCAAGGGCCCGAACTCGGCTCTCAATATCCAAAATCCGCTGCTGCCATTCCGACTTTGATTTCTCCTGCAGGTCCCAAATCGTCTTGAATTGCTTGAAAATAAACGGCGGAAACTGAGAGGCCTTTTGGTTCTTTTGGTAGTCGTATATGACGTTTTCCTCATGACACCGAGCTGCGGGCCGTTGGCGAGCCTCGGATAAGATCATGACTTGCAGCTGAAAGCCGGATTGCGGCGAAAGTGGTGAAGCAGGGTCGTGAACAAGTTTTTGGTAAACGGTGATTTTATCAGGGGACTTCATGGGCTGCAAAATTTTCAACGCGTTGGTCAAATGGTTTAGCCAGGCATGTTGGGGCAGGCACAACGTACAAACTTATAGTCAATTTTCATACTTCGCAGTATTAGCCCAATTCCTGTTGAGTTGACCATATTTAGCCATTCCTTCTTGTGCTCAGGATCGATGTAAATTCCGATATTGCGTGTCCAATTTACTCGAGCGGTCTCGGCGTATCTGACATATGTGACGTTGTTGACATGTCCTAATCAGGAACCTGTTAGTTCCACTCCTTTGGGGAAAAACAAAAATCATATATTTGAAGTCAAATTTTGAAGTTCGTACCCTGGAAGTATGTTAGTATGATTCAAAGCCGACGCCAGCCGAGACGTGAATGCGATGGACAAAAAGCATAAGCTTACCATGATATCCTATTCAACAAAATTACCAATAGTCAGCTCAAAAATCCCCTATATAAATGTAGAGTGTGATAAGGATGAGACCATACCTGTTCACCCCACACCACATTATGCCGAAATAGGCCTCGACGCTTCTCGTCGGTCAAGAACCCCTCGCTCCCTGCGAGCAATTCACGCCAGTCTCTCGCCAATTGCTGAAGAATCAGGCCACCTTCGTCAATCTGGGCTGGCTTGAGGCCAAACATCATACATCTCCCGATTCGCCTTTTCATCATTGTGAGCCATCGGGGGTCGATTGCGTGCGGACGTGCGGCCGGGCTCTCCGGAGTTGGGGCTCGGGCATTGTGTACCGTGGTCGCTGAGAGAAAGCGACGTCCGGAAAGGGAATTTATCGATCGAGGCAGCTGCCTCGAGAGGGCAGATCGGAGTATCATTGTTGTGAGCTGGTGCGGAGTTCGAGAATCAATCAATCGATGAGTCCGATTATCGCATAACCGCGGTCATATCGCATGCCGGAGCTTGGGCCACGGCTCGGCTAGAACCCCGCCCCCAAAACAATAGAGATGGCCCGAGGTATGCCAATAGGTCATGCATAGAGAATTTTTACTTGGGAAGCTCGTAGTGATTTCGGTAGTCATTCCTGTATTTCAATGGATCTCTCGGCCTGTCATTTTTCTCTACCACAGTCAGTAGGCATGGGTGCCCAGGCAGTCGTGCTACGCATACCACGTAGCTGAAGCAGCTGTACCTGAAACATGAAAGCATAGAACAGCTGTGTTCCCCCGACTTAGTCACACATGTACACAGAAATTTTAGAGAAATTTTATCAAATGAGTAATGTTAGTCTTTACTGAGTATAAACCATGAAACTCCAAGTGTTCCTGAGCTGTATTCTGGATCCCGTGCCGTGATCTTACCGATAAACAGCTCTCCGCATTCCGACGTCACCGATAACCGCCGAACCTCCCATCTTCTTTCAAACTCCCGACCAACCCGAACCACCTTAGCCATAGTCCCGTGTCAATCGGCAAGGCGGAATATCATCGCATAGGCTGACCATGGTCGCCCCGGAATTACGCCGGGAGGTCATCAATGTGTACAAAGGTATGATCGCGTGCTTTAGCCAGGCATTACTTGTCGCAGAAGCTCACTGAGATTGGCGAAGAACTCCTTTGGCTAGGACGCGAATATCCGCTGGGATACAAATACTTTCGAGATCGGCTCCATCGTGCGTTTGCAGGGCAAGCTCATCTTCAGGATGAAGAGCAGATCCGAAAGGGGATTGCTAGGGCGGAATTTGTGAAGAAAGGTTCGCACTGGTCTAGTCCAATCACCGCATAGTTACTGATCTACGTTTTTCTAGAAGTCGAAGCACTGTAAGATTGACCTGTTCCCCGATCACGATCAATGAGTTCCACTCTCCCCTTTCTATTCCGAGATCGGTAATGATTCGACGATGTCATTCTGTCATTTATATTCTGCATGCCTATATACAGTGGCTGCATTGCTGGCTAGACACGTTGGTCGTTATTCGCACATCCTTTTTTGTCATACATCATATCATAATGCGAGCACAGCTTGCTCTCCCCTCGACACGAAGTTCATCAACAGATGCTGACATTAACCATCTCCAGGTACTATTTGAAGCGGTACCGAACACTGAAACAGCGGTATGAGACCGCTTAATGCCATAGGCCGAGGGTGAGATATCCTCCAATGGTCATATAGCCTGCGTAGGAAGTGGAAAGACCAAAAAAAAAAACATTTTAAAGACAAGAAAAGAAAAGAAAAAGGAAAAACAAAAATCACAAATTGAGGGGTATCACCAATACGAAGCGCACTCAATGATTACTCGTGCGCCTACCGAAACACCGGAATTTCACTCGTGGCTTGAGACGGAGTTCATTTCTTTCGACCCCACCATGCACTCACTTCGAGACACTCGCCACTGGCGAGTCCGCCTTTCTGAAAGAGGTCTGTGGTCATTGCGGCCCACCACCGGTCCCACTCATCGCGACCTTTCCCGCTGGCCTCGATGAGCATGGGCTCTAGTCCTTCGATCATTTGGACCACCGTGAGAAGGGCCGTTCGACGAATGGAGATCTGATCCGGAGTCAATGCCTTGCGTGGACGGCCCTTGGAATCCTTCCCTTGGCCTTCCCGCTCCCATCGGATATCTCCGAGTGGGATGGCAATGCGGCGACTGTCCACATTCTCTAAAAGGTCGACCTCGGAATTGAAAGACAGGCCAATGGTGGCGCAAGGCAGGGCTGTGAGTTTGCGCCGGTCGAAGGATTTCTCGACCCACGAGTTGTAGTCGACAAGATATTTGTTCTGGGCCCTTGTGAAGGGCGTGGCGGATGAAAATGTATAGGTAGCGGTCGAATCGGCAATCTCCTGGTCTTTCGATGAGGTTTTCCGGGCTGGTGCCGGGTTGGGCAGCAGTGACCGAAACACCCAGTCCGAGTCCCACACTTCTAAGATTCCTCCCGATTTCAGAACCCGCAGTGGTTCACTTAGACCCGAGGCCTGTTGCGCCGGACTAGACGGGCACATGCCGGCATCTTTAATAAAGACAAAATCGAAGTAGTCGTCTGGAAAAGGGAGGCGGGGCTTGCGGAGATCATGTCGTTTAAACTGCCAGTTCATTCCCTGCTTGCGCAGATCCGGGGCCAAAGAGACAAAGTCAATTCCGACGAAACCTACCATCGGCTGGTTGCGACGGACAAAATACTCGTGGCATAGACCAGACCACAGACCCGACCCGCAAGCGATCTCCAGGATGCGCTTCGGCGGACGATTGGCCAGGTAGGGATTGCAAAACGGGCCACCAAAGACGCGCATCAGCATCATTGTGCGCAGGGATTGACGGTGGATCTCAGGCTGATCGCATGGCAACGGATAGACGTTTTCCGGGTCTCGGAGGTAGGTGCGGTCGCCCAGTCGTGCCAGAGGGTAGTTGGAGTAGTCTGTCAAAGAGCTCAAGGATGAGTTCGAAGTCGCGGCAAAGGTCGAGCTCAAGTTCGAGTGAACATCTGAGCCTGATGGCGTGGCTGCCGTGAATGAGACTGTCCCGGTCGTCATTATGTCCATATCCAATTCACACTTCTCATTGATTATCCCCGGTGACTCTTAATGTGGATCGGCAGTCGGTCGCATTCTCGGCGTGCAATTGGAGGTTATGAGCTGTGAGACATTCTTCGTCTTTCGTTTTCGTCACAGGCAGGAAGTAGATATGATATACAAAGAGAAGAAAAAGAGAAGAAAGTGGTAGAATTCCAAGTTCCTCGGTAGTAAATAGGGCAAGGATGATGTAGCAATTTCGGAGGGATCCAAGTGGTTCGGTAAATATTCTTAGTGTAATGGTCGTGAAAAGTAAAAATGAAATCCACTCCCCGGCCTTAATAACCAGTTTTCGAGGGAAGTCTGTCCAAGAGTTGCAATAATTTAGAAATCTCTATAGTGACTCCCCAGGAAAGAAAAATCAAGAACGGAGGAGGGGGAAGGAAATGGACAAAGGAACAAGGCCACGGCCTGGTCCCGACCCCTGGATCGAAAGTGGCATTGAACAGTATCCACTTGATTCCAGAAGAGGAGCTAGTCTGTCTTTTCACGTAATGGTGAATAACTGTAGTATTAAAATATAAAATAGTGTGTAGTGCAGACTAGAGCGTTGTGAAATTGGGGTAAAAAAAAAAGGAGAAGTATTTCCCCCGCCAATGATATGCATTGCTCATGTTTCGGCTAGGCTCGAAGGAGCAAGGAAGGTATGAAAATTTTTCTTAGCAAGTTTAGGCACACGAGGGCATTGGAATCCTGCAAGCTAGCTAGAAAAGCGAGGCTTGTCTAACCCGCAGCGGCAGGTGTATTGAGAGGGTCGTTGACATCATGACTGGGCTTTTGCTTAGGTGTCCACTATAGAGTGTGCCACCCAAACTTCGGGCTCTTGCGCCGAAAATGGTAATAGCTTAGGATATACTTCGCCACGGTTGACCCATTAGCCGAGCCATCCATGGTTGAGGCATAAGCTATAATTCTAGTACTCAACTCCGTACAGAATCATCGATTCCGGCATTTCCGTACAGGAAATTTGATAACCGATCTTCGCCCCTCTTGGAGGGGCATAAGTACAGCACCACTGAGCAGAATTCTCCAGCAAGGATCCTGGGTCGGTGCGTGCATTGACACGTGCAGGGGCAACTTTGTTCATAGTTCGTTTCTACGTGGCGTACTCCGTACTGTTTCAATATTTTCAATATTTGCCCCGATAGATTCTTGCCACTATGCCCTATAAAACAAGTTTAGGCGAGATCATTATCATAATATCCACACGGTCTATCCGGAAGTGCGCCGGAATTGCGACGCATCAACGGTCAAAAGTACGCATATTTTTATTTTTTTTAATTATTTTTTCTTAAATAAACATTACCATGAACGTTACCACGAACGTTACCGTTTCCAACTGGGTACGTGAATACACGGGCGCCGGAGATCCCTGCATGTCCACCTACTCAGTTGGTCTGATACCGCCCGTGCCCTTATTAAGTTGTAGCTACGGTCGGTAGTGCCTCCCAACTCCATGGCTTCTTTCCCGACTCTAATCATATCCTTGCATCCGTCTTGACCCGGATATGGGCTTTGTTTAGATCCGAACCACTATGTAAACTTTATATCTACCTTTGGATATCCTCGTGATCCCCGTCGAGACCGTCCTGCACCTACCTGCAGCCTGTCAACTTCTCTGTCGATCTACAGAAATAAGGCTTGCATTTCTCGTACTTTGTTAATCCAACGCAATGTCCTGCTGGACTGATCAGATTTTTTCTTTCTCTTCCCCCTGAACACTCAGACCCTTGATGTCGCAATACGAGGCATTCCAGTAGACCTGTAAATGTCTGTGCAGATGACCAACGCCTGCATAGGCATCGGTCGCAACGCCCCTCGAGGCAACCGTGCTGGTGTTACAGGGGTTGTCTAGGTGGGGCTTGGGTCACGTTTGACCCAGGCCATTTTCACGCGCTCATCCCCGATCCTAATTTTGGGTTAGAATTGGGGTCATCAATAGTGCAAATGAATAACCTTTTTCTTATCGCCGACTTATGTTGCATAATCTGGAATTGGGCTAGTACGCTTACCGACGATCCACTCTAAGTGCTGATGGCCTAACGATCATGCTTCGAGAAGTATCGTAGCTTTGGAAACAAGCCAAGGCTGCTTATGCTTAGATCTCCTGAAACTGAGAGGAGCTTTTAAACAAATGATTGACCGGGCCATGGGATATCAAGGACCATTGAAATCAGAGGAGAGCTACGCTACATTATATCAAATGAAGATATAATTAATAGTTTTGTGTACGTATAATGTACAGTATAACTGTAGGCTGCAAACGCTGTGTCACACAGCCCCCAGCTGTTAAGACAGAAAATGTCCAGAGACACGCCGTAGTTTCAAGGACATACGTCAAGTCAAGATAGTTCATATTCTGCGATAATTTCAATGCTGGAAGCCATGATGTTCAAACCACTGGTCCGCACCACGTTGCGAGCAGGAGAACGTTACCCAGAAGGTTCGGTCTGCGATGGGTTATAATGCTCGATGACTCCGATGCTTGCGATGGTCTCCACTATCCATAATTTCGTTGCTTTGCGATGATTCCCAAGCTTCAAGATCTTACCTGGTATGTCTCTCATCCTGATCACCCATTTGAATCCAGTCCTTTCAACGTGGTTTCACCTGATTGTGACTGGTCGTCAAGCCAGATCCGCGCGCTCAAGGCTAAGGCGCCTGAAAAGCGAGGCACCAACATCATCACTGAAATCAATGCAGTGGACTAGCAATTGCTATGAATCAAGCACCTGTACACCATGTTGATATGTTTCACTCATCAGCTCAGAACTTGCATGACTAAAGTCGTGAAGCGTGGACAATTGGAGCTGAGCGGAGCCAAGATGGGAAGGCGGTCTTGGCAATCGATCCGGACGGGTTATATCACGTGAGGCAACTCCCGCCTTCGATGCAAACCGCCCAAGACTGTCATCTCGACCCAAGACCGCTCAGCCTACAACCCCGCGAACTGAGAGACAATCGTATGAATGGCCCTGATATTCAGCCTCTGACCATGTTGAGCTTCCCACTGACTTCTTGGCCCCCCTCGACCTTTCCAGATTGCGATCTCAAGCCACCTGTGACTCCGCCCGCCCTCCGCCCTTAGGTATCTCAACCTTAACTCGCACCACAAACTTGCGATCCATCCGGCTGTGCCAGGTCTGTGGCTACTGGCCTTGATTGTTTTCTTCCAAACAGGGTCACTTCACTGCGGGACTCTATGTGGAAGAAGAGAAGAGACCGTGCTAGATTCTTTACTCCTCTCATCACCTCCTCCAACCCGACTTTCGCGCTCCCCGCCCGCCCCCCGGTTATTCACCAGGGAAATCAGCCACGGTTTCGTCTGCCACGTTAAATGGCAGATGGTACCTACAGGTTCCAGCAGCCTGGGGCCGGGCCGTTTTCCTTCCAAACACAACCACAGCATCACACTCAC
Organism: Penicillium sp. 91 TS-2023; assembly: GCA_030710325.1. Classification (NCBI taxonomy): domain Eukaryota; kingdom Fungi; phylum Ascomycota; class Eurotiomycetes; order Eurotiales; family Aspergillaceae; genus Penicillium; species Penicillium sp. 91 TS-2023. The sequence continues at coordinate 3,376,636 of JARWGP010000021.1, read as the reverse complement.
CAACGACACGCTATTCCAAACGGGACCAATTCTCCGGTTCGACTAAAGCTCAATCACGACACCCCCTCCCCTTCTCGATCACCCCCCATTAACCAATCAGCCGCACTGCCCTTCAACATGTACCAAGGGCAACACATGGTGATGAATGGTGCCCAGGCCCACCACCAGCACCAGCACCAACAACAACGCTATGGTGGAATTGGTATGCCAATCTCCAAGTTCCAATCGCACCATACTCAACAACAAATTCACGCCTCCCACTCCCAAGCCACACACACATTCACTCAACAGAACTACTCCGCTGGGGTATTGCCCACATCGAACGCTCAATTCAACCAGAGTCACCTCCAGAATGGTGGCCCGACTATTGGCGATGACGACTTGGAAGGCTCTATGAGCGAGCATTGGCAGCAACAGCTCCAGCTTCATGCGGAGTCGCGAAACTCCTCTTCTCCTCATTACTATGCTAGGATCATGGCGCAGCAAACCAAGGGCGTTCAGATGCTTGCCGGTCAGACAGATGAGACTACAGTTGAGAAGACCTCTTCACGACAAGGATGGAATGCGATCGACTTTGGCGGACAGGGCTTGCGTGCCATCTCCACCTCATTGTTTGGGTATGACTTCCTCGAGAAGGTCTACCTCAATCACAACAAGCTAAAGGCGCTTCCTTCTGCAATCGGCCAATTGCGAAAGTTAACTCATCTCGATCTTTCCGGGAATGAGTTAACAGAGCTTCCCGAGGAGATTGGCATGTTGACCAACCTCAAGAAGCTTTATCTCTTCGATAACAACATTCGCACCCTCCCGTACGAGATGGGGTACCTATACCGCCTGCAGACGTTAGGCATTGAGGGTAACCCCCTAAATGAGGTCCTCAAATCTCAGATTATGAAAGATGGGACAAAAGCTCTAATCAAATACCTCAGGGAAGAGATGCCTGGTATGTTGTCATTGTTTTATTTACCTCTAAACCGCGCTTTTTCTCTCTCTAACATTTGTCTTCGCTCTAGTACACTTGCCTCCCCCAGATCGTGACTGGGTCATCCTTGATGAAACTGCGAGCTCAAACAACAGCCCCGCCGAGAAAATCACCGTTCTATCCTACAACACCCTGTGTGACTCTTCCGCCACCGCCTCCCACTATGGCTACGTCCCCTCACGCATTCTCTCTTGGGAGTTCCGTCGGGAACTCATCCTTAACGAATTACGATCTCACAACTCGGACATTGTCTGTCTCCAGGAGGTGGATCAAGGAAGCTACAACAATTTCTACCGAGAACAACTTGCCTACAGTGATTACAAGGGTGTCTTCTGGCCCCGAGGGCGTGCCATGGGTATGCAGGAGGAAGATGCGAAGGCCATTGATGGTTGCGCAACTTTCTTCAAGGGAAGCAAGTACATTCTCTTGGATAAACAACTTATCAACTTCGGTCAAACCGCCGTACGTCGACCTGATGCTAAGGGCCAGGACGACATCTACAATCGGCTTTGGCAGAAGGACCACATTGCCGTGGTCGTTTTCCTCGAGAACCGACAGACTGGAGCCCGCTTCATGGTTGTGAATTCTCATCTCTACTGGGACCCGGCATTCAAGGATGTGAAGCTCATCCAGACCGCTATCCTGATGGAGGAAATTACCAAGCTTTCCGATAAGTACGCCAAATGGCCGGCCTGCACAGACAAGACCGCATTCCGCTTCTCCGAGGCAGAAAGTGGATCTGAGAACACCCCGATTGTGGAGCCTGCACCGTCCAAGGAGTACTCCAGCGGTGATCAGATCCCACTCCTGATGTGTGGTGATTTCAACTCATCGCCAGGGTCTGCGGCATACACTGTAATTGCGACCGGAAGGCTTGATGAAGATCACCCGGAGCTCAAGAACCGCCTTTACGGCAATTTGAGCACAGTCGGAATGACACATCCATTCCAGCTTAGATCTGCCTACGACGCTATCGGGGAACTGAGCTTCACCAACTACACACCCGACTTCAAGGATATCCTTGACTATGTGTGGTTCTCATCCAACACGCTTCACGTATCCGCCTTGCTTGGCGAGGTCGACAAGGAATACCTACGCCGAGTACCAGGTTTCCCCAATTTCCATTTCCCTAGTGATCACGTTGCATTGTTTGCGGAGTTTACTCTTAAAGGAAAGAAGGGCAAGGTTGTGGAGGCAGATTTTGGGCCGCAACGACACTGATGGGATGACCGGAGCATATGAATCTTTGGAGATGGGTGTTTGTGTAGTCGGGTTTTCTCTGCTTTTTTCTTTTCTTTTTTTCCTGTTTATCTCGGAATCTTTGCGGCAGTGGGGGAGATTTTATCCCTCTGTCTTGTTTGTTACATCGTCTTTTATCTTTCTTCAGTGTGTGCCTTTTTTTCCACCGTGATTATGAATGTCCTCTCTATTTTCTTTTCTCTTTTCTATCTCTGTCTTGCTCTCTTGCTTTCCCTCTCCTCCATCCTCCATCCTCGACTCGCTGCCGAAACATCTCCAATCCGAAGTAGTGTACGGCACCAGTCTCGCTTTTCCGCATCCTCACTGTCTCTGTTTCTCCCACTGCTCTTCTCGTTAGGTTTTCCTGATATCTCTCGGTTTCACATCTCACCTAATCTGTAACGTCATATGACGGCTTCATGACCTAGGTGGGGGGTTGGTGTTCAGGTGGAACAGGTGGCCGAAGGGCTTGAGGTTGCTCTTTGATTTTGCCTGGCGATGGGCGTTCTTGATCATGTACTTTTTGTTCTGCCGTGTCTATGATCAATCGTGAATAGAGCGTGGCTATGTTAACTCTCGCATTCCATTATAACTGTAGTCCTTGATTAGTCCTATCTTACTACATTCTGAGACAGTTATGAACCTTCAAATACTATTTGGGCACCTGGAGTTTTGTGTAGTAATAGTTGAAACAAAGATATAAATAATGTTAAGCACAAAACATTCATGGAACCAGAATTCTAAGCCATGGGTTTCCTGATCAGAACAACCGGGCTCCCACTCTCAATAGTGTCTCCAGGCTTGACCAAGACCTTGATGACAGTCACTCCTGCAAAACGAGGCTCGCTGTGCACATTGATCTCCATCTTCATAGCCTCAAGAATGCATGTAACCGTATCTGCCTTCAATACATCACCCTCCTGCACTAAAACCTTCCACACATTAGCATTAACAGGGGCCTCAATGGCCTCGACAGTAGGATCTGCGATATAATTAGTCCCAAGAAACCCAAAAAGTAGTCTCGGAAGCATACCTTCAAGCAAAGATCTTATCTCATCCAAACTAGTCCCACCTGCCTGCTTCTCTGCCAACCACTCCTCAACCAACCGATCTTCCAACTCAGCCATCTTCTTCTGCGACACCGCCCGACCTTTATGGATAGCCTCAGCCTCATCCATGGTCCTCTTCAGAAGCTCATTGTGTACGGCCATATCAAACACCCCCTCCTCCATCTCAAACTGGTAATTTCCAGCCCTGAACTGCGCGAGTTTGCAGTCAAACTCTTCTTCACTGACTTCATAGAAACTAATCGTATCCATATCCTCCAATATCCATGGCTTTTCCGCACTGAATCCAGGTCTGGACCCGGAAATATCGAGCGTGGGGATAGTCATGCCCAGAGGCATGTATCCTCCAGGACAATCGACAGGATAGATAGCAATAGACGTCCCACCCCAGGAGACTGTTCCGGCAGGAGTATGTGTACGACTCGGATTCATCTTCGGGGTCCGAATACGGTATCGTGGGTCGGTGGGTAGACTTTGTGGGAGAGCCATGAAGAAGCCAACGCCTATAATGACGGATTCCATTTTCAGGAACATGGATTTGAGTTGTGGGACTGTCATGCCGTTGTTTTCTGCTGTGAATTTTAGGGGGTCGGGGAGATAGCTTGCGATTGATCTTTGATTCGCCTTGTAGCGCTCAATGGCTTCGTCTAGTCTCTTGTTTTGGAACGTGAGAGGGAGCTTGAAGTGGCGATTGGGGATTTTGACGGATCGCATATCTCCGAGGGTTTGTTCTAGAGCGAGTAGTTTGGTTATGAGTTCTGATCTTGGTAGACGGAGGCCGTCGTAGAAGATGGCTAGGGAACTGCCGTGGCACATCATGTTGAGGATCTTTCCTCCGCTGGGCAGGTTTGCGGAGATGGGACCGGTATCTGACTTGAGGGCTCTAGCTAGCGCTGTTGATCGACATTTATAGTTGAGGTCGGCGCGCCCGTCTCCGTATTCGACTAAGAGATAGTCGTCTCCTCCACATCGGTATGATATTTGGGGTCGCGATTCAGTTTCTTCGAGGACTTGCAGTAAATCTTGACCGGGTACTGTGATCTCAGGCCCGACGGTGCTATCAAATTTGATGGCTTCATCCCAAGATCCGGTCTTGAGGGCTAAAGCCACACCATCGACGAAGGCAGCGTTCTGTCGTCGGGATTGTAGGGCAGTTTCTAGAGACACACGATGGAACTTAACGTGATCCCCAGATCGAAGCTGTCCAACTTTCCACATGTCTGATTTCACCACCGTCAGACTGCATATGAACCCGCCAAAATCAGGACAGTCAACTGGGAAGATGACAGGTTCGTCCCCGGTCCAGTTCAGCCCACCAAGCGGGTAACCATATTCAAGGATATTGCTCGGATGAGCACCGCCCTCCCCTCCGTCCGTGCGGCCGAAGCCTGGACGAGGACCGATCAATCGGATTCCTCCTCGCGCAGCATTGTGGCTAATCTTCCAGGCTGTTGAAAAGAGCGTTTCGATGCCTTCGGGAGATAAGAACCCTGTCTCGTAGGGCCCAGACATGACTTGGATAGTCCATTGACCAGTTTCGTATTGAGGACGTAAGTGTTGTGGTATGTTGGTAACAGGGGCGTTTGGAATCTTCGTCGCTTCTACGATTTCCAAAAGATCACCTGCACGCAATGGTCTCCCCTGGTACCCTCCGACTGTTACCATGGGATTCGTAGACTTGCATCCGAACCACTCTGCGATGTTGAGTAGTCCACCAAATATAGCGAGATAGACACGGCAATGGGCTGTCATCTTTCCAATCTTGAGTCGCTGGCCTGCTTTGATATGAACCCGTGTCCAGAGCGGTATCTCTGTGCCATCAAGATCTGCTGGGATAGACGGGCCGCATAGTGAGATGACTGCATCGCTGAGAAATAATAGCTCAGGCCCAGTTAGGGTAATCTCCAGACCCTCGGTGCCAACTGGGTTACCAACGAGAAGATTTGCAGTCTGAAAAGCGATCGGATCCATTGGTCCTGCGTGGCCAAATCCATGCCCAACTGTTGGCCGTCCTGGAAAGTCCTGGACCAAGGTATAAGAGCCACCGGAGATGACATCAATGGCGTTAGGGTTATAGCTGAAGGTTTCCAAAAACTTCGTGATAGTGTTTCCCTCTTTGAATAGTTTATTTTGGATGATTGCTAAGAGGAAGCCAAGGTTGACAGGAGGGCCACAAATGGAGCTCTTGCGCAAAATTGCTTCCATTCCTGCGATTGCATCTGATCGTGTTTGGCCGTGATACATGACCTTTGCAAGCAAAGGATCATAGGATGCACTGACCACTGTCCCAGCTCTCACCCAAGTGTCGATTCGTGTTCCAGCTAGCGTATGCCACGACACTTCTTGGAGAAGGCCCGGACTCGGGGCGTAATTCCTCACTGGGTTCTCTGCATAGACACGCGCTTCAATTGCGTGCCCTTGAGGGTCAATACATTTGGTTTGTAGAGCCTCTAGCTCTTTAGTTGTCAGTCCACCCTTTCCAAAGAGCTCCTGGTCCGCTTGTCGCAACATGAGTACCACTAGGTCCACCTCGTAACACATCTCCGTGATACCATGCTCCACTTGAAGACGTGTGTTCATTTCAAGAAAGAAGAAATCACCCGTGTGATCATCAACAAGGTACTCCACCGTTCCTGCTGACCCATATTTGATACTCTCAGCAAGACGTACGGCACAATCAGTCAGTTTCTTTCGAAGCTCTGGGTATCTTTGCTCCACAAATGGACTCGGACACTCCTCGATGACTTTCTGGTGCCGTCGCTGAATGGAACATTCTCTTTCACCAATACTGATCGCTTTCCCTTGACCGTTTCCAAAAATCTGTACTTCAATATGGTGGCTGTCCGGGTAGTATTTCTCCAGAAATACACCCGCATTCTTAAACAACGAGGAAGCTCGCGACTGTACTGTTCGGAAACTATCTTTCAGTTCCGCCTCATTGTGGCATGTCATCAGTCCCATGCCTCCTCCGCCGGCGGTCGCCTTCAACATGACCGGGAAGCCAAGGCTTGCTGCCGCAGCTGTAGCTGCTTCCTCGGTATCAACGAGACCCTTTGTGCCTGGGACCACGGGTACACCTGCGGCGAGAGCCAGCTCGCGAGCAGTATGCTTCAGACCGAAAGATTCGATTGCTTCCGGGGAAGGACCAACAAAGACCAACCCGGCTAGAGCAGCCGATCGAGCAAAGGCTGTGTTCTCTGAGAGAAATCCATACCCAGGAATAATCGCCTGAGCCTCATGTTCTTTGGCTATCTTTATGATCTGGTCGCTGTAGATGAAACAAGTCAGCAACGAGCATAACATCATCCTTCGGAAAGAATTACCCGTCTAGATATGCTGTTCTTGCTTCACCATCTAGCAAGACAGCATGGTCGGCCGCCCTCACATGTTCAGACTCCGAATCCGGCTCCGTATAGACAGAAATACTTCGAATGCCCAGTTTCTGTGCAGCTTTAATAAGTCGACAAGCAATTTCGCCTCTGTTAGCCACGAGGACAGTCTTCAAATGTTCCATAGTGCATGTAAATGATTAAATCAGAGTTGACCATGAATCAATCATCACCAAGGGATACCTGATTATTCTTAATAGACTCAAATTTGGGGTCACCCCACTCTTGCACAAACCTGTTCCACCGAGGTTGGAGAAAGAGCGGGGTTTCATAGATAATTGGAGTCGTTCTGATCGTCCCTTTCTTGCATCATCGACCTGTAGAACCTTTCATTTGTATTTTCTCGTTCTCTTCATCGGCATCGACACAAGAGATTCATTGCTCTGCTCAAATTGCTTGGTTTATTAGTCCATAATCAACACCCAACTGTCAGTGCAGCAGTCCTAATGACGAACTGGAATATATTAACAAATTAACCAGGGCAAATTCTCCAACATGGCTCCAACGCAGAAGAAAGCGCTTATAAATGTTGATATGGGCGAGGGGTACGGTAATTATGTCTGCGGCCCAGACAAAGAACTACTGCCCATGATCGACCAAGCGAACGTGGCATGTGGCTTTCAGTAAGTTTAAGTCGAGCGAGAACGTCGATATTTCGCTAACTCAATTCCTAGCGCCGGTGATCCCTTGATAATGGCAGAGACAGTCGCTCTTTGCAAATCACATGGTGTCAAAATCGGCGCCCACCCTGGGCTACCTGACGTCCAAGGCTTCGGCCGTCGGGAAATCAAGATGACTCCAGAGGAGCACACCGCCAATGTAGTCTACCAGATCGGGGCTTTACAGGCATTCCTCGATCGTGAAGGAGTTGAGATGCATCATGTCAAGCCACACGGAATTTTATATGGAATGATGATCCGCGATATCGAAGTTGCCAGAGCTGTGTGGGCGGCCGTGCCGAAAGGAATGCGCGTCTTCGGTCTCCCGGGGACTAACATGGAGAAGGCTGCAAAAGAGGCGGGTCTTGAGTTCTGGGCTGAGTATTTCGGAGATGTGAAGTATCATGCTGATGGGACTTTGAAGATTGATCGGAAGAAACAGCCGTGGAAGATCGAAGATGTCAAGGCACATGTTGATGGGCAGCTGCGTCATAGTCAGGTTGTGGCGGTTACGGGCGAGACAGTCACTCTTGAAGTTGGAGACAGTCCTATTACAATCTGTTGTCATTCGGACTCACCTGGTTGTGTCGAGATTGTGAAAGCTGCCAGGGAGGTGGCGAACCAGTTTAACAGTGAGCGAGGTTTGTAAAATTGCTATCTTGATGAGTCTGCATCCGATTATTAATGAGAATGGGAGGTTCATTGTGGAGGAGAGGGATTGAAGGTGTCGATGAGGCTCAGGAAGGGGATGCAGTCAAGTTGTTTGATATGTTAGATAATGAGACGTAAATATGGTACAAGCTTTGCATGAGCATTATTTAGACGTCCACCTGATGAATCAGATCATAACATGTCTGACAAACCCCATCCCCATCCCTCCGTCGTCTTCTCTTAAATCGAGGTGTTCAGTAGCCCTGTTTCCCAGTAGCTCGCATATTGCGAATTCGGTAACTCCTAACTTCGGGGGGGTCTTTGAAGTACGTCAAGTACTCTTCGTTATAAGGTGCTGAATCCGTCGTAGTAAAATTCGCTGAGAAACTTGGTGTAGCCAAATGATATGGTCCACAGACATGACCCTTTCACCGATAATATGGACGACAAATGGAAATATATTTATCCCAGACTTTGAAGTGATTCATACCTGCCGAGATTACGAATCATTGAAAGTTTGGGCAAATAATCGAGATTCTGCAGATCCGGAACGCTGGCAAGAGAATGCAGCAAGGGTTCGTTCTTCTTTAAAGGGAAGAAGTTCAATTCCTTGACCTTTGTTGTCTGGGGATGTCTAATGTCTTGTGGGATTAGTTAGATGCTGCCTCCAATAGATCTTACTGTATTTTCTATTTGCATCTTCTCTAACGCCAGCTCCATCTTTACGAAGTTAAGCAGTGTCTGACTCCGAGCCCTGTAGCTCATTGACTATAATTTTTTGTACTTCGACTAAGTCTTTGTGAATATTTGACGGCTCCTTGAATCCGTCATCAAAACAGTATATAAGCTGCAGCTTGTTGCCCGTATGGATGACGGTCAGGTGACCGTGGGTGGTGTATACCTAGCAGTAGTCTCTTAGCTATTACCCAATTCAGAGACCTTTTACCACCCAGTTACATACGCACGGCGCTTACGCTTACTCCGTAACAGTTGGTAGCACGTCCGAGTTACATCCAAGGGCACCCTCTGGAGGTTTCTCACCCCGGGCTCTCAACCTCGAAGTGTGCGTCGTGGAAGTGCGACTCGTTGATCCGTACGCTGTGTGAAGAACTGCACCAACGAGTGGTCCACCGAGGACGGATATTTTTTCAACCATCTAGCGAGCACGCGCATCAGTACCCAATTCCTGGGGAGAATGTGAGGAATGTAAGAGGGAAAGAATGAGCTTTCAAGAGGTGTATGCTGCACTGGGTGTAGACTGATCCGTCCACACAATGCTCCCCGCGGTCTGCTGTATTTGCGGTATACAGTGTGGGAGGAAAGTGAGGTAAGTGAATCGGTGTACGATACCGGGTGGCAGAGTGAGGTGAAACTGAGTTGAATGTGAGGCAAGTAGCTTTTGGAGGAGTGCGGGCAGCAGACGTCAGTACGGGGACTGGCGGCTGTGCCCGTGGGTATGTAGGAGGCTGGTGGTACGTAGCAGTAAGTAACGTGTGCTTGTCCTGTAAGAGAACAGCTAGTCACGGAACGTATTGCCAACATCCATAATAACAGTCCGGCCATGCTCCACCATAATACGACAGCGGGTAGATTCTCTAGAATACATGATAACCTCGCATTTCGAGCTGCGTACCTATCAGCCTTCTCAGATAGCCTGATCTCTGTGGCATTCTGTGAAGAGTAAGTCTTGCGAGAGCGAAGTACTTGGCCAGGGGAGATATGAAATGAAATAATGAGACATATAGTATCTCACCTAAGATTCAGAACTACCTAGACAACACTGCCAACACCCTTATCCGTTTATCTGTGGGTAGTAGAACCCACGTAAGCTACATCTGTCGTTGGTAATGTAATAAGTGGCCAGTCAGGGTGACAGATAAGATGAAATACTGTAGCGAGCTTTCTGTTCTACATGTACCCACATTTCTGAGCCACGCGTCGACGCAAATTTTACCGCTCGTACGACACGGCTGGCTATCTAACAGCTACGGACAGCCTGCACAGTCACTTGCAGATGCCTACGCCACACGGGAGTTGTGAAATTTTTCTTTATCTAGGAGCGAGATAGTGATGCAGCCCACAGTGGTCCCCTTAGTTGGGTTTCTGTTTTATGCCCCGTTTCCGTTGTCACTATGCTATACCTATATTACTAGCGCAAAAGTTTCGGTAATATACTAACCTAATCGCGTCAACTACGCATTCCTAATTTCATCCTTCAATTATTTAAAGCTAATCCAAATGCCTCAACGCACGCCTTTAAGGCCAATTTCTTGAAATATTGCACCTAATAAGGAGCTGAGTCCATATATGCGGGCAAAAATTGTTGGGCGGATAGAAGCACTGGCAGGTCAAAAATCTAGCCAGATTGCCGATGAGCTCGGCCGCGCATATACTACCGTCCAATATACTCTGGATAAGATGCTTCTCGCAATGAGGGTAAATCACTTCCTCGGAAATGGCGCCCTCCAAAGCTTTATACGACATGAGCGAGCTATTTCTCGAATTACTCGCATCAATCCAAAGATTACCAATCAGCATCTGCGGCGAGATGTTAATCTTACAGTTTCGAAGGATACCATTTATCGAATACGAAAAACGCATGGAATTAAGAATTGGCTAGTAAAAAAACGTCCATATGTCCAAATTTGGCCCGAGTTCTGCGCCATATGTATCACTCAGCGATGTAAGCCGCGCGGCCCCCGCCAGTAATTACTCCATCCGGTTAGAGCTGCACGACAGGCCGCCTGCACAAGGAACTACACAAAGACTGCTCGTCACTTTCTTAGAACCGTTCGGACTGAGATACTCTTCTTAAACCCTGGTTCGTGATAGGCTTGATTAACTTATTAGGGCTTGTTGTAAACTCAATTAAATTAAAATAAGTATTCGTGCACGGATATGACCTGGTGCATACGTTATGATTATGCTAGTTAGAAGGCCACGTCAGTGCAGCCGCGTTGGTTCCATTAACATGTACTAGGAATGTAGCTACTACTAGGGGTGGGTACCTCGGAGTAGCACTCTGGCTCTTCTCTTTTTCCGCTTCATTGAGATATCTTAGAAGGCATCATCAGATACGACAATGTCATCAAACAAGCTGCAAGGGCCACCTCAAGCGCCTCCGAGATTCAGTGACACACCGTCGACGGTTCTCAGCAAGGCTAGGGATCTGATAGAGCGCTCTCGAAAGGCGAAAGATGAGCTTGTGGCACATGTGCCGCTAGAGGGCGCAACTTTTGCAAATGTTCTGCTACCACTCGCGAACGATGAGAATTCATTGGCTGTTGAATTCGAAATTCTCAAGTTCTATCAATCTGTGTCGACCGACCCGGAACTACGTGATGCATCAGGGGAGGCTGAGAAGCTTTTTAACGATTTTGTTCTTGAGACGGAGACTCGGGAAGACCTATACAACCTAGTCAGGTGGGTTTTCCACAAAAGCAACATTGAAGAACTGGATCTGGAATCACGTCGACTGTTAGAGAAAAAATACAAAGATTATTACCGAAATGGATTGGGACTCCCCGAATCTCAGCGGGGTCGCTTCAACGAAATCAAGAAACATCTCAATCAACTTAGGATTGACTACAAAAAAAATCTTAACAGCGAACATGGGGGTATCTGGCTTACCCTGCAGGAATTGGATGGAGTACCTGCGGACTTTATATCCAGCTTACAGAATGGAAAAACGGATGGCAACCATTTGGGCAAAGTTTGGCTAAGTTTCAAGTCATCGGATGTCTTCATGGCACTAAAATATGCAAAGACCGAAGAAACCCGAAAGAACATCTTTATTGCCAATGAGAATAAATGCTCACAGAATGCGTACATCCTTAAGGAGGCTGTGGTGCTTCGCGATGAAGCTGCTCGGCTGCTTGGATATTCAAATCACGCATCGTTCAGAATAGAAGAGAAGATGGCCAGAAACTCTGAGACGGTGGAGATTTTCTTGGATGACTTGTGGTCCAAGTTAACGAGCAGTGGTCACAGAGAGCTTGTCGAGCAAAAGCAGTTAAAAAAGGCAGATCTAGAGTCTCGTGGAGAACCATTTAACGGCTTTTATCTCTGGGACCATTCATTCTACAGTCGTTTAATGAGGCAAAAAGAGTTGTCAATCGACCAGGAGAAGATCGCAGAGTATTTCCCTTTGCAAACCACTGTCCAAGGTATGCTAGGGATTTTTGAGAGGTTGTTTGGTCTCGTCTTTAGAGAAATGGTCGTCGACAAAGGTAGTGACATTGTTTGGCATGAGGATGTACTGGTTTTCAATGTTTGGGACGATGACGACCTAGGCAGTGGATTCGTTGGCTACCTCTACATGGATCTGTTCTCACGAGACGGTAAATATCCAAATCCATCGAATTGGAATCTGCAGCCGGTACGTATTATCTCATGTCCTAGTTTCTGGTTTAAGAAAAGATGTTCCTGAATATCTGGGTGGCTAGATACTGCCACTTTACTTTTCCTATTGATAACTTCGTTCAGAGCTGACTACATGTAGGGCTTTATTCGACAAGGCAACACACGCTACTATCCGTCCACAGCTTTATTATGCCAGTTCCCCAAGCCTAGCCCTGGTAAACCCAGTCTTCTAAGACATGATGATGTTGTAATGATATTTCATGAACTGGGACACGGTATCCATGACCTTGTGGCAAAGACTACTTACTCAACTTTTCATGGTACAAAATCAACGGAAGACTTTGCAGAAGCGCCTAGCCAGATGCTTGAGAACTGGTGCTGGCTACCTTCACAGTTAAAGTCGCTGAGTCGACACTACTCAACTCTATCGGCAGAAAGCTGCAGTCTAGGGAAAGAAGAACCCCAATCAAGGCCCTCCGAACAAATCCCTGACGAGATGATTACAGGCCTTATCCAATCACGCAACTGGAAAAGGGCACTGTATCACCTGCATCGGATATTTCTTAGTGTTTTTGATATGAAAATCCATACACCTAGAACTCACCAAGAGATCATGGATTTAGATATCTCATCAACATATAATAGCTTGCGAAAGGCAATCAGACTGACTGATGGTCCTGAGACACTAGGTCAGGGTGATGGATGGGGTCATGGCGAGGCAAATATTCCACACTGGATGGGTACCTATGATGCGGGCTTTTATAGTTATCTATGGTGAGAACTCCTTACTTGCAGATTATTGATCTTTAACTAAACGCCTATATAAAGGTCAGAAGTATATGCCCTTGATATGTTCTACACGGTATTCCGGTCTGACCCTCTCAACGCCAAAGAAGGCCGAAGATATCGACACCTTGTTCTTGAGAAGGGTGACAGCCAGGATGGGATGAAGACCCTGACTGATTTCTTAGGTCGTGAACCAAGCAGAGAGTCATTCTTCAAGGAACTCGGTCTGGCTTGACACTTACATTGCCAACAAGCATATCTCCTGTTTTTTTAATCAACGATGTATCAGTGGTCTCATAGTTCAGACCACTGGTTCCGCGGAGATAGATAGCTCTTCCACCACACTTAGTTTCTTCCTCTCCTCACGATTTTTTTCACCACACAGTTCCACGTATAGCAGACATCCTCTAAGACAATGAAGTCATACAACAGCTAAGCTTTCTGCTTCTAGTTGATAGCTTCTACCAGATTAGCTCTCAGTCGCCTTCTTCTCATATACTAGATTAAATTGATACGTAATTAAAATAGAATAAAAAATTCATACACACATATATATATTGAGGCAGCATAAAGGTATAGACATTTGGTGAAGTTCTAATTGAGCTACCTAAGATTTAAAGGGGCTTGTTAATCCATAACATCACCCTTATCGTAACAGCCAGCATATCCCACAAACACTTTGATTGGCATAGTCCTAAAGTCGATCCCCCAAGTGGTCATGTTTATCAAATATTCAGAGCAATGATTTGTATGCACAGGGTCTGCGATTATAGAATCATATGTACTTCGACCCTCAGCAAATGCCCTACATCGGATCCATTCCAACCTAGGAATCGTATCCCGGGATATTAGAGGGATAATTGTTTCCGATGGTTTCATACTTATCACGTTTTTTTATTCAATTACGTCATATTTCTGTTTTTCTAAGTTAGTTGGTTAACAGCGGCAACACGAAGCTTAGTCATCTCCTTGCGGAGCCCCACTTGTTCGAGATTCCTTTTAGCCACCTCCACGCTTCTAAAGTTTCTACTGTTAATGTACAAACAAGAATCGCCAGGAGAAATCCAGTACTTAGGGATGTGATCTATCTTTCTAGGGAGAAAATCATTTTTTGCGCGACACAAATTCAAATCATCAACTTTATACTCGAAGGGAAGATCGTAAAGGGCTCTTATTTTAACAAGAAAGTCCAGCAAAGCCACAAAAGCTTTGCACCATATCGAAATAGAATTTCAAGTATCCTACTCCTTATACCGCGCAAAAAACTCCTTTGCCTTTTCCAAATCGGCCTGAAGGACACTGACTCGTTGTTCAGAACGAGGCACAAATCGCACAGGAAATTTATGAGGCGCAATAAGGACCCCGTCAGTAAACGCCGTGCGTATACTCATATCGACTGGCTCAGGGCTGATGGGCAAGATATCGAAAAGCCAAGCCATTTTGGCCATATTCAGAAGCTGGAGAACATCAGCATACTTGGAAGAGCTGCACCTTTGGAAGGAAACCAACCACCGAGGTTTCAGCTAGACGTTGACCAGGACAGACACGGCGACCTGCTCCAAAATTGTATGTTATTCTGCGATGATCATCGGAATCATCCTGGACCTTGCAGCCAAATTTGTTACCCATGAAACGCTCCGGCTTGAATTCTTGGGGTTCGTCATATTCGCTTTCGTTCATGTGGATGGCCCACGCGTTTATGAAGACAATTGTCCCCTTAGGCAGCACATAGCCTTCGTAAGTGTCGTCCTGGGTCAACATGTGAGGAACGGCAGCGGGGGCAACTGGACGCCATCGTAGAACCTGTTAAGCCGCAAGTTAGTTTATCCTGCGTAAATATCTGTAGGTTGTCCGGACAAAGAAGTGTTTACCTCGTTCATACATGCCCGCGTGTAATTCAACTGGTCCAGGTCATCGAAGTCCGGCGATCTACCAGTGCCACACACACGGTCTAATTCTTCTTGTAGACTCTTCAAGGATTCCGGGTGTTGCGTCATAGCAAGAACGAAAGTGAGCAATGCTGCTGAAGTGGTGTCCGATCCAGCTTCCATCTATTTGACCCGTCAGTAAGACAAGCAACATAATTCTTACAAATTTGGGAATATTCTACCGAAGTGCCACCCAGATAAGCAATTTGCGCATCGTTGAGACCATATTTCTCTTGATTGTCGAGAAGCTTCTCAATGAAGCAAGGCTCTAGATCATGTTTGCTGCGCCGTTCTTTCGTCTCCTTCACGAGACTAAAGTAGAGAGAGCTCTGTATCTGTCGAATCTCTTTCGCTTCTGTTTTCCAAGGGCTGAGAAACTCGGGCAGTGCCCTTAAGAACGGGAAAGCATCGACGGGGGGTGTGGCACCTGGTTCCAAAATTCGACTGAATCGATACTGCGAATTATACAGACTCTGTACTTTGTGCGATTGGAAACTCTCACCCCTCTGGCTATAAACTGATGCTAGAATCACAGAGGTGGAATAACGCCGAATATGATCGTAGTAGCCCTCGGGATCGTCGAGCAGGTGAGACATTGTTTGTGTAGCCTCGGCTAGCTGGATGGGATGTAATGCGTCGATAGCATTTATATTCAGTAAGCCCTGCATGGCCTTTCTCATTGATCTCCATGTGGGACCGTATTGGGCTAGCAGCATATGGATATTATCGGGGCAGATGATCTGTTGGCCGGCGTATTGTTCTGGGCGACCGGAATATATTCCTCCACGCTTGTCGAAGAGTCTGTCGTTCATGAACGTGAGGACTTGCGCGAATTTTTTTTTCTGCCTCTATCTCAAAATCCAAAGAAACTCACTCTTTAACATGCCGGTAGTCACTCAGAACCACAGCGTTTTGAGGACCTATCTTGAAGCCAACGATGCTGCCATATTTCTTGGACCATTCGGTTTGCCTATAAATTATCAGTAGTTGTATCAGATATGTGATATAATTAACAAGAGCATACCGTAGATAAAACTTCTTTAGAGGCAGCTGATGGAGATTACCAATGATAGGAAGCCCTTTAGGACCAGGGGGGAAATTCTTTGGTCGGCGACTCTGAATTGCATATTGCAGTAAAAAGATTGTGAAGGACAGCGCAAAGACCCCAAGAATAGAGCCACTATGGCCTATTATGAAAAGCGGTATATCCACCAAATCCGCCATAGCTGGTGCTGCTGTAGCCTAAGGAAAATATTCTGCATGTGAATTTTAGGTGGCGGCGGATCTCCTTTAAAGGTCTTGATTAGCAAGGCCTTAGCGTGAGTACGAGTGTCCTCGTAACGATGCCTTCGCCTATCTACGTAAATGATTTACACCAATACGCATCTCACTGCAGGGCCCACTGTTTCGGTCGAATTATGGTGTTCATAGCTCCAAACACTCTCAACGGGTATGCAGCTAGAATTAGATATTTCATTTCAACCTATCCTCGGCCTTTGAATGGGGATACAAGTGCATCCACTAGCTCTTAGCGACCGGGGAGGATTAGTTCTAGCCTGTCGCGGCTAGGCCTTAATTTGCTGAGGAGGGGCTAGTTTGACGTACGGGCCGTAGTATGTACTTAGCGGGGTTCACGTCTTGCGGCCAACCAATTAGCGCATGGATTAGAAGATGCATGAAGCGAGACAGGTGATTGGAGGAATTCCTACATAACAACTGTCTATAGCAATTCAATAGTATCACCTGTCTGGGTATTCATATCCATTCATTGTCCAATATCAGCGATATAGGTGTGTAATTACTCTAAAGGCCCCTCACAGAGCTCTGACAAGTATACCCGTCAGCTGTGTCCTTACATCCCTGCTTCATGCCATAGTTAACCACCTCGATCAAGGGTCCAAATTCGTGTTAGGGATAGCCTCTTTACAAACTACATGTCAAATACTGGCATTCACCGTCTTCCCGCAATGGAACGCTAATCTTTATCGCCAACATCAACGCTAATGAAATTAACCGGCAATTGCTGTTGTGCCTGTTTTCTCAGATATCAAAGTCGCTCGTTTCAAGTCAATATGCAAGACAATGCTTCATTCGAGCGGTGATATACTGAAGATCTACCGGGTGCGGAAAACCGCATTTTGGATTGTGGAGCTTGAACCTTAAATTTTCCGAAGCAAAACCTTGGACAGACTTGCATTAGTTCACTTATCACCCATTGTTCCATTGTTCCCTATTTTTGCTTGCAATAGGCTGTACTTGCCCCAACGGAAGGAATTTCGGGTCAGAATTCATCTTTTTTTACCTTCATATCAACAGAGACCATGTACGAATCCCCGTGATCATCATAGTCTTCGGAAAGATGATTCCCAACAATCTCGATCGACCTGTCGATAAAAGCGAAACCGCAACATGCAATTGCATTATTTCGCTTTGCCAAACCAGGCAGGTAACTTGTATCTTAGAAACTCTTTTGCCCACAGAACTCCTTGTCCGAGCACAAGAGGTCAAAGCAGCATGGTGAAATTCAAGATGATGTTTCTCCAAGGGCCACTCAAGAGGTGGACAGTAAAGCCACAAGGTGTGGGTGTGAATGTCCATAAGCTCGTATGTCATATCCTCGTCATCTGGAGGCTCGTATATCTTAGATTCCACGGGAGTGAAATCCTGCTTTGCGAAAATGATGCCGAAGATTGTGATCGCGTGGTCCTGTAACATATGATTAGTTCAATCAGGTTTTTCCCTAGGCAGTGATAATCATGTGCATACATTTTCCTGACCAGAGTAGAAGTATATAAAGCCCACTGGGCTCTGCAATGTGAGGGCGTAGTTGATATGTCTCAACACAAACGTGCGCCTAGCCGGTGAGTTACGAAAATCAGCTACACGTTTTACATTATGTCCAGCTCTATGTTACAATATCACTTAGGTAAACACAAGATAAAAGTTTATTGGTGATTAGGATGTCAGAATCAAGTACCTAGCCTGTGATCCATTAACAATCCATGCGTGTGGGAACTACAAGCCAAGAGACGCCCAGGGGTACCCACGAGACACCTGTTAAAGAGGGCTTCTATCCCGAGAACTTATGCATACGTACCAACCTACATACATGTAGGCGCACACATGTTCGCACATGTATTACATTTCTCTGAAAGGCACAACATGATAGGAACAACCTTGCAATAGGTCCCACGAGAGCTTTACGGTACCGATCTCGAAAATTTCAGTGGACATTGAAGACATGTTTGATATGCTTTTCTATAGTACATTTATATCGAGGCTGTGTAGTTTACAGGTGAGATCTATATAATTACAAGATGGGAGTATCAGATACCTCTCAGGTGCTCAAGGATGATCTTCGATGCGACGCCAGACTCCCACAAATCCACCACCCATAGTGCGCAGTCCAACCTTTGGCCGACACACCATCACGGCGTTCGACTCGTCAAATGCGGAGCCCGGGGCTGAAGGCTCCACACTGGCAATTGGTTCGGAGTCCGGTGCCTCATCCTCGGCGGGAGCAGCTTCCTCGCCTTCAGTAGCTGATTCCCATGTTGAGGGATCAGA
The DNA here is from genome assembly GCA_030710325.1 of Penicillium sp. 91 TS-2023. Lineage (NCBI taxonomy): Eukaryota > Fungi > Ascomycota > Eurotiomycetes > Eurotiales > Aspergillaceae > Penicillium > Penicillium sp. 91 TS-2023. The sequence goes on along the minus strand of JARWGP010000021.1, from coordinate 3,358,006 downwards.
TCCAGATTTTTTGACAGCGAGACGAACATCCCAGTTTCGGCCACTGGTAAGTCCAGATCCAAGCTCAACAACTCGGTCCAAAACAAACGGCCGGTTCATCTTCTGGACCATCCGCACGCAATCGCCGATCTGCGTGATGCTAGGCGCAAACACAATCAGCTTGCCGTCCCGGTGGATAATATCCTTAACCAATGGGATTCGTTCATGGGCAGATGGCATGTCCAAAATGGCATATGTCAAGAAGGGCTTGACTGGCTCGGCCGGCTTAGTGCGTTGGGCGACTTGTGCATTAATCCATTCTTCCACTGCGCCGACGTAGAAATCGACGGTGCCAGAGTAGATTCCGCGACGGAAACCTAGGACGTTCTTTTCAGCAAGCTTGGCGAATTTCGATGAAACATCCACCGTGTGAATGATGGCGCCTCGCTCTGTCCGCCACGCATCCCATTCCGTTTGTAATGGATCGGTCTCTGTCGAGGTCGGCGGTTCCGTATCTGGTGTAGCTTTCTCTGTTGGGCTTCGATTTCGGCCCGCTACATACTGTATTTGTGAGCCGACTGGCCGAGGCGGCGGAGTTGTGTTTGCGGCGTGGAGGGCACGCGCTAGGTGCAATGTCAATGATCCATGACCGGTGCCGGATTCAAGGATTTCGATTGGGGGTTGATCATCGTTCGCGGCGGTCGGATTCGTATGAATATCGAGGAGGGAGACGATCAGGTTGGCATCATGGGCATAGATCTGCAATTATTAGCTACTGCCTATCGCCATTGGATGCTGGCTCCCCCTAGAAATGTGCATACCGGTGTCACCAAGCGAGGAGTCAATGTGACATATTCCTCAAGAGTTGGAAGGCTCAGTCGAACGTCTGGGCCTACTGGGTGTTAATTGCATTGTTTGAAATAATTCGCGATGCCTCTTACCCTTGTGTGCCTGGACTGCATCCCATACCCGACTGCCAATAGCACGATCATGTTCCAGATGTCCCCGTCGAAGACTGGTCTTGCCTCCTTTCTTCAATGGCTTTGTCAATGTGGGCTGTTTGGTGTGTAATAAGACCTGGTCACCCTCTGCGCGTTGTTAGCGGAGGTCCGGTTCTCTTAAAGGGGAAAGCCCTTACCTTTGATAATCGAAAAGTCAGTGTCAATTGATCTGACTCGTATCGTTCTAGGACTCGGCGGAGATATAGGAACTGCTGGGCTGGGATTCCCCAGCAGTCGCTGTAACGACCGCAGCAGACGAGCCATTGTTGGAGCTAAAAATGCCATGAATCTCCAAATCCACTTTTCTTTGGCCCTTGGTGCCCCACTTGTCCCCGGGCTGGTTCACCCCTCGTTCACCGGGGAACTTTTGGTCTTTTCACTTCGACTTACCAATTGCTCTATCTGTTTATCCACGATAGAAAAGACAGAAGATCATAGTGATCTCCTATATTTCTACCAGTTTCGAACTTCCACTCTATCACAATGGGCTCCGTCGCGCTTCCTTACATGGAGACCAAGCCTAAGGCTATCTTCTTCACCGATTTCGATGGCACAATCACCGTCGACGACAGTGAGTTACCGGGGGCTTCCCATGCTTCAAGGCTTTTACTAATGGACTTATAGGCAATGATTTCATGGTTCGTCGAGCGCAACCCTCTCTCATCCTCCAAGACTAAATATGGTAGATCGACAACCTGGGCTTCGGCGCCGACCGTCGACGTGTTCTGAACAAGCAAGTCCTCGAGGAGACTCTGAGCTTCCGGTGAGACCTATTTGCATCGACAGAGGAAACATATTCTGACTGAACTGGTTCAGTGACGCCTTCCGTGAGATGCTCGCAAGCATCAAGACCCCTTACGACGAGTGCATCGAGATTTTGTTGAAGAACATGAAGCTGGACCCATACTTTGAAGAGTTCTACTACTGGGCCCAGGAGAACAATGTGCCCATCGTCATCCTGTCCTCTGGTATGCGCCCGATCATTGCTGCCCTGCTCGAGAAGTTCCTAGGCCACAAGCCCCGTAACCATCTTACCATCATCTCCAACGAGGTGACTGGCCGTGATGGCAAGGACATCAACAGTGAGGGTGGCTGGGAGATCGTTTACCACGATGAGAGGTAGGGCCCATGATCCGTGACTTTTGGAACTATCAGTATACTTATGTTTGCGCTTGTTTAGTCACTTTGGCCATGACAAGTCTCTTGAGATCAAGCCTTACGCCGCCTTGCCCGATGGAGAGCGCCCGGTTCTTCTATATGCTGGCGACGGCGTGTCCGATCTGTCAGCTGCTGCAGAGACCAACCTCTTGTTCGCGAAGGAGGGTAAAGGTAACCCAGCACCCCTATGTCCCAGCATGGTCTGAGCGAGTCACTAACATGGACCCAGATCTTGTCACTTTCTGTCAGCGCCGGGGAATGCCATACACCACCTTCCAGAACTGGTCCACAATCTTAGCGACCACGAAAGATATCCTCGCTGGCAAGGTGTCGCCCAGCGATGTGGCCAAGCAGAGCACTGCGTAAAGATTGCATATAGAATGACATAGATTGCTTGGTTATTTCAGGCAGGTCACGACCACCGAATTGTTATTTAGAGCCCACAGCAACGATAGAAATGAAAGAACATGATCAAAGCGGATAATAAACTAGTGGAATCTTTCTTCAGGAGTAAGTGACCGCCTTGCGGGTCCAAGCGTCGAGTCGGGTTCCCCCCAAAAACAATCGGGAAACTCACTGGCATTCCTCCCATCTTTTAACTTCTATGATCTGGCTTGAATGAGTTGACCTTAATCTGTCGGTCTTCTCTTGGCCTAATTCACATCTTTCCTGACCATTCTGGGGGGCACCATGCGACACTGCGCATCCCGGCTCTTTTCTAAGTCCTTGCCAGGGTGATATCAGCATCATGGCTCGCCGGATCGTACGAACATCTGTCTGAACCCCCCTGAGATCCTCAAAAGCTAACTTGATTTAATATACAGGTACGAGCGGGTTTACAGCTCGGTGTACTCACTGCATTCATTCTCCTTGTGGTTCTGTTTCTCGACAATCAATTCAGCGTCCTTCCTACCTCCATCCATGGCCACCTTCCAATGCACTACCCCGGCTTCGTGATCACCGATGTAACAGTCACCACATGTTCCGCACTCAATCCCTTTTCGAGTTGCAACCTTGATCCGGACGCCTGGCACCGTATTGACAAAGACCTGTACTTGCGCTCGGGCTGGACCTCGACGGCCTATGTCCAATTCAAACGAAAGAAGGAGGAGGACCTCGGTCCAGATGACAAGGTTGTTATTGACTTGAAGATTGGTCGCGTCACACCCCCGGCCGAAGACACAGGGAATGGCGAAGCGGAAGTTTGGGAAGCCCGTCCCGGTGGGATCTGGCTGAAGCGAACAGCCTCCCGTCATGCCAGTGACTCGGGTCAGGCCGTTACCTATGTCGATGTCCTTTTCGGTGCAGACGCCGTGGATCCCCGTCCTAATTGGGAAATCAAGGATATGCCGTTGTTGTTGGATGGCATGACTGAGAAGCTAGAGACTCGGTTGAGCATTCGACGTGGCAACCCGACCAAGAAGTCGAAGCCTGTTCCCAGAATCAATGAAAATGGAAAATTCAAGGTTATGCAGCTGGCGGATATCCACTTGAGTACGGGAACGGGACACTGTCGAGACCCCATCCCGGCCGAATCCGTGCCTGGACAAAAGTGCGAGGCCGACCCACGAACCTTGGAGTTCATTGAGCGACTTCTCGATGAGGAGAAGCCGGACATGGTCATTCTCTCGGGTGATCAGGTCAATGGCGAGACCGCCCCTGATGCCCAAAGTGCTGTCTTCAAGTCTGTGAAACTCCTTGTCGACCGCAAAATTCCCTACGCAGCCATTTTTGGCAATCATGACGACGAAGGCGATCTCAACCGCGAACAGCTCATGGCTCTCTACGAAAATCTCCCCTACTCTCTTTCAACAGCTGGCCCCGAAGACATTGACGGGGTCGGCAACTATATTGTCGAGGTTCTCGACCGCGGCACGGGCACACACTCCGCCCTCACATTTTACCTTCTCGACACTCATTCCTACTCCCCCGATGAACGTCAGTTCCGGGGCTACGACTGGATCAAGCCTAGTCAAATTCGCTGGTTCAAAAATACTGCCCAAAGTCTGAGAAGAAAACATAAGGAGTATACTCATATACATATGAACATGGCATTCGTTCACATCCCATTGCCCGAATACCGGAGTTCTGGCAAGTACTTCCACGGTGCGTGGGACGAAGCTCCAACCGCGCCAGGATTTAACTCTGGATTCAAGTCCGCTCTTGAAGAAGAGGGCGTTCTGTTCGTCAGCTGTGGACAGTAAGTTCTCCGAACAGCTTCCTTTGTGCAGTAACTAATCTATATCTAGCGACCATGTCAACGACTACTGTATGCTGGACCAAGACGAGAGCGAGCAACCCTCTCTCTGGATGTGCTATGGTGGTGGTGCCGGGCTAGGAGGCTACGGTGGCTACAACGACTACGTCCGCCGCGTCCGCTTCTTCGAATTCGACATGGGTCCCGGCCGTGTAACGACCTACAAACGCCTCGAATGGGGCCAAACCGAAGCCAGGATCGATGAGATGATGATTGTCGACGGTGGTGCCGTTAAAGGCCCGAACGAAGCATCTTAACGAGACTCTGATTTTCTGCTTACACATTACACTATTTTTCCTATCCTTCTTGAACGCAAGAGCGAAATCCCTCTCTGCTCTTGTCACCTATTTGGGTCGTCCTTCTTTTTTCTTCTGCCATTGTACATATAGCGTTTCCCCTTGCCTGCAAAAGGTTGGCGCGTCCATAAGGTGCCTATCTCTTATCGAATATCCCATCATTTCTTTTCTTTACATCCGTTTATTAAATCGTAATTTCATATGAATTTTCACATATAGACGTAACTACCGCACTTGGGCATTCTGATTGGCTCACTGCCCAGGTGGGTACACTCGAATGCGCAACTGGTTTAAAGGCAGTACGATAGTCGCCGCACCCGGGTTGTCTTTAAATGGCCCCAGTTGTCTCGGATGGTGGAGATCATCATCTTGTGTGGTGGGAACATGGACTCGATCGCCGTGAGTCAACAAGTTGCGTAGATTATATCCGCAAGTAAAGATACAGAAGAATGCTAAAGGAAGGCTCGGCTGTAAAACTAGTTTGAAGGGAGTGTGTAGATATTTGCTTTTCATCGATTGAAAATTGCTTCCATAAAGTTTTTTTTATGTGAAATCCTTTCTCCCTGAATTTCACATTTCATCTTATCACCACCATTTCTCGAAAAACACTCTTTGTGTCCCATCCTCCTCCAGGATCCCTTGGAGCTTCTCGACCAGCTCATCCGTCATAACGGGGGGTCCACAGACATAGGCCACAGTCTCTTTTGGAGCCAGCTTGTCACTCCCGCTCACGAGCGCTGAATGTAAATCCCGGTCGCTTATCCGTCTCGGGTGAATGCTCAAATCAGCAGGAGGCTTTAGTGGAAACTGAGTCTCTGATGCAGAAGTGAGAAACAGGTCCAGACTAATATTGAGTCGAGAAGATGGGCCATGAGAGGAAATGATGTGTCGCACTCGCGGAAGAAACAGAATCTGCTCAAGGACAGACTCAGGTGTGTCGGTTTCTTGTCCTTGAGGAAATCGAGTGGAGTACAAAACATGGACGTTGAGTTGGTTCCTAGGTTTGCTTTGGTTTATGTGAGATAATATTGAGATCAAAGGACTGTTGTATATCTGTTAGTACCATTGCCTAGCATTTTCAGATAAAACTTACTTGATCCCCACACCACCAGCAATTAAAACCACATTTTTGATCTCCTGGACATCTATCCCACTCGGTGGCCAAACAAAGCTACCCCCTACCCGGATATTCACTTCTTTGCCGATGATCTCATGCTTGGGCTTCCATAGCCACGCAGCCGCTGGGTTGGACGGTGAATCCTGAACTGCGAGCTCCACATATGGGGCCCTGCCCTGCAAGGCCAGTGATGCAGCTACGTTTTCTCTGGCAAATGAGGCATCTGGGTCATCCAGCGATGGTAATGCCTGGGCGTCTGCCGGGGTAGAAGTGATAGTGAACCCACCGGCGTTGGATATAGATGGGATATGCACATCTAGCCACTGGCCGGGCAGGAAAGAGAATGGTTGTCGTTGATCGCCCTATATAGAATTGTAAGTGATGCAATTCATATCATTGGGTGGACATAATTGGTGTTTCGACTGTTCTAGAGGTAATAATAGCCATATCGGAGAATATGTCACATTAAAGAATGTGTGGACATATCCAATCATCGATCTAGCAATTCAGGCTCGGGCGGTACAATAACAACTTCGGAGCTTACATTCTCTGGGCCCGGAATTGTAAACTGCAGTAGCCGAATCGATCGGTTCACTTGCTCCACATGGGTGAGGTGCACCGGATACAATCTGTTTTGCCGGGGCTCGGCTGCGGTGCGCAGCTCATGGGGGATGGAGTCTTCTCGCTGCGAACTCATCGGGCGGGTTCTCGGGTATAGTGTTGGCCGGAGGTGAAGCGCGGGGAGGTGGATTGATCGCCGCAGCGGTCGGATACCCCTCATGAGATTGTGATTAGATGCACACGATGTGTGATTGATTTTGGGCACCTTGATTCATGTGCACTATACTAGTGTGTGAAAGAAGTGCTAGTCTAGCGACAAGGATCAGTGGTGATCCAAGGTTGTCAGTGGGAGGTCACGGTGTCTTAGATAATGGTGATTCAGCTTATTCTACAGTTGCAACCCGTATATATTCTTGTTTCTTAAACTTCACACAGAACCTCAACTGCTTGTCAAATTAACCGTGTAAATTGTACATGGCATCAAACCACATGAGATTGATTATTGTATGACATTGCATAAGCTCTGGATTATGTTTTGCCGGAAGCGTTTCAGATGAATCCTCCAGCGGCTACAATCACGATGAGTCTGACTCTCCGCATGTACATACTCTGCAATGTACATCTTCTCCAATAAGGTCGAACTCCGGCAGATTGTATAGGAACAAGGGCCAGACTAGTAATCACAGGAAAAAAACAGGATGCTTACACCTCCACTTTAGTGAAATTGTCCAACCGAGCTGATCTTCGGGACCAGACTCGTGGTGGATGAGTTGCCTGCATGGACCATCACAACGAGAACAAGCAAACTGATTTTACGATAGCAACCAGCCCCACTACAGCGTTTCGCCGTTCCTTCACCAGGACCAAGTGGCCGTGTGCTGTGATGCGGAGGTACTCGTGCAGATCCACTAACCCATCACACCGACTAGTGTGTGACGACCGGCAGCCTATCCCCGGTCTGTGGCTTCTCATTGGTGCGACACTTCTCACGACCTGCTTCTGCTGGCGCTTTGCCGCCGTCAAGCATTGGCCAGATGCAAGTCCTGGAAACACTCCCAGGATGCTCTGCACCCAGCGCCTGCGCTGATTCGTCCCCCTCTCTGCATGCGAGCGATGGGCGACTCAAAGTGTCGACCAGCCCGGGGGGTCTCCAGCTCATATCTAACGCCCATCATCCGGATCGCCCAGAGTTTTGTGTGTTTCTGATTTTCTGATCTCCTGTGAAGCACTGTCTTTTTCTCCCTATCTTGGCCTTGGCCTTTTACGTGCGAAAGACTGGATCTCACTTGCCAGCCGGTCTGGCCGAGTCGCATTGTCTTCCCATTAATCTTCCGGTCCCGCTCTCACTGAACTGTTTCGTCTTCTACTAAGGCGCTTAACATTTTCTGGTCGGTTTTCGAGTGATTCACCCACAACAAATCGTCGCCATGCACAAGCAACAGTTCCAGTTCAAGATCGAGGCGATCAAGGACTTCGAGTTCTTTCGAGGATGGTACTTCCCCAAGCAATGGCGGGACCGCAAGCTCCTCTTCTGGCTCTTTGGAATGGAGATCCCCTTCACTATCACCATCCTTACCCTGACCGGTATTGCTTCTCACAACACATACCGCACGTTGTTATGGGAAGATGGCTACAAGAACGGCTTCAACAGTGCGCCTAATCAGAATCTTTACGCCGCTGCCAACTATGAACCCTATACGGCTCCTCTCGTGTGGTCAAATTTGTACGTCTTCTTACCACACCCATCCCATCGAATCCCTACTGACTGAACATTAGCTTGACGAACTTCAACTTGGTCATCGGCGTCCTGAGTGTCTTCCTCCTGATTGTGAAAATCCCCGTCCACTTCATGCACTTGTTCTTCCCTCCTTTCGCCGCATTCGTCCATGGAGGCTGTATCGTTGTGTATGCCTTTGCAGCTCGGTACCAGGCCGGTCCTGATATGTCAGACCCTAGCCAGCCCCAGCCTGGAGCACCATGGTACATCACCAAAAGCTGCAGCGTCGCCTACTCGAAATCGGATATCGGATTCTGCAACCAGGCAAAATCGCTCTTTGCTCTGTGCCTCATCATCATGTAAGAGCCACTTCTCCCCATTGACCACACCGACAATGAAAGCTAACCCGATCCTCCAGTCTGATCTACTTCGTTGAATTCTGCTTTTCCGTCCGCTCCTGCTTCATCACCCAGGAAGAGCGCGACCAGGTCCTTGAGATGCGCGAGGACAAGCGCGTTGAAAAGGAATTCGAAGAGGAGATCATGAAGTCTCCTTATTACCCAACGACCCCCGGTATGGTCCCTCGCACCCCCGGCTTCCCACCCCTGGTCGCGCAACCACCCGGATTTGGCGGCCAGGGAGTGTACCCCTTCACACCTCGGCACTTGGCATTCAACCGACTTGGAAGTGAGGCTTCAGATCTACCACTGCGTGAGAATGGCTCTTCTAGCGCTCCTTCTCCGCAGACAACGCATCAGCCCTCTCCGGATGGGTCGCAGTCTCAGATGTACTTCCCGCCTCCGCCGAAGAAGGCTTCGAAGTAAGGCGTTACGTGTGAGGAATTGAAACGTTTTTGCTTTTAAGATCATTTAAGATACCAGACACCGTCCTTTTTAGCTTTTGCTTGTTTATACATCCCACTCTCCTTCATTTACTCGATTCCTTGTGGACTTGGGGGAAGCATCAAAATACACCCAAGTACATATCATATACGGCGTTTTGAATATGGTTTCTTTCCAGCTCTTGGGACTGGCAAATGTTACATAATTTTTCATGAATCAAGGGTGATCAACAGAAATGAAATGGTAAACTTCAAATTTCCAATCCATGGTATGCCAGTGCGCAGGAAAGCCAAGAATTAGAGAAATAATTCAATATATACACGAGGAAGACGGAAACACCAGAACATATTTGGTCATTACTTCGTCAATCATTTTGCGCAAAGCATGGGAGATAATCAATCAATACCATGCCATAAGTCCCAAATCGAAGTAACTATCACACTTGAACTCCGTATGGCAAGGGATATCGTAACGCAAGCGAAGCCAATAAGGAAATGGGAAACAATAGGTTCAAGCGCAGGCCAAGCCATGACGTGATATGATGGAGTGGATTAATTATACTCCTGGCGCTTTTTCTCTTTCTTGGACCAGCGCACTAAACAGGGAGGTTAGCTTCAAGAAAGAAGAAGACAGGACGGGAAACTTACAGCCACAGGCATTGCATAAGGTCTTGGGCCCACTGGGCCCTTTCCGCCACTCAGGCGAGTCGGCGGTTCCACAATCAGTGCAGACATGTTGCCCCTTTAGGCGCTTGCGTCTGTCCCCCTCTTGCACATTTCGTGCTTGATCTGCAGCTGTGGTGATATCGATATCACAGTGGACTAGTCGACCCCGTCGCATACCAGTACTAAGACCCTGTGACCGCTCGCCGTCACCATAGAAGAGCCCTGTCATAACTTCAATGCCATCGATATGCGACAGACCCTCTGGCTTAGGTGCTTGCTCGAAGAACTCTGCCCCATCGCTGGTACAAGAATCATCTGACTGCGCAGCAGCGGTCTCACTTGATTCCTGGTCGCTCAGGATGATTTGCCCGGTGGCGCGATCTATTACTGGCTGGTCGCCATCCGTCTTGCCGAATGCGACGCGGGACATGCTTGCCTCTTCCTCCTCCTCCTGGTTAAGCTTGGCGATTTGTTGCACTAGTCGCGCGTTCTCTATCTTATGTTCGAGAAAAGAATCGAGGAGCTGAGAAATCTTCGAGGGGTAAGGCCGACACATGAGGAAGAACCCTGTGCATAGGTCCTGTGGAGTTTTATTCCGTTCCTGCGCCGCATTTGGATTCGCAATATGCGGGTGCCCGTAGATCTCGACGAGGCAGAAGGCGCTGTTGGTCTTCTGGAATCGAACATGGGTACGAAAGGGACGGTTCGAAGCGACTGCGTCGTCCATGTCACGGTTGAAAACAGGCTGATCGTCATCGTGAATATATTGTGTGATCGGACTCCCTTCGAGTTGTTTGGGGGACCGGCCTGTGATCTGCTTCGCTGACGGCGACGCATAGGTGATGCGACCCTGGGCATTGAGAAGTAGAAGCATATCTTTCATTTCCTCCAGCACCCGCTGGATCCAACCTGGATCCTGTTGCGCTTGCGCCGTTTGTAGCCCATAACTTCTAAAGGATCCATCGCCGGAATACCCTTGACTCGCTTCGTTGGAAATGGACTGCTGCTGCGACGCGGGTGGCTGCAGGCTGTCGAGCTGGGATTGCTGGCTTAAGGCCATATCGAGAGACCGGGACCGAATCGAGGGAGAAAGTGGGGATGAGTTCGGGCGGGAGAATGGAAACCGAAGTAAGAAGATTGGCAAGGGTAATAGGTATCCGAGCTCAGCGGTCCAGACGGTCGATTCCCCGCAAAGTAAGTTTCCAATAAACCCAATGATGTATAGCTCCGAGGGGATTATATTCAATGCTTGGAGCCCGGACACGATAATTTTCAGTTTACCGCTAGGGAGAATTCAAGCTCCTGCTTGTCACACACAGAAAGCCCCCAGGAAGAAGGGAAATAACTTCCAGCCGCTCAGAGTGATAGATACTCGCTGATCCTTGTGGGGCGTTGGATTATCTAACGCGCTACCGGAGTCAGGTGACTTCGTGTCGCTCGGCGCGAGCACAAAGTGGAGAAAGTTGATGCATCACAAAGCCCGTTGCGATCTGACCACCCTCCTAAACTTACGAGAGATTAGGCTCTGGATGATATCGAAATTCATTCCACGCCATTAAAGGAGTCTGCCGAAGCTTCTCCACTCGCGTCGGCGCTTCAAAATGTGAGCCAACCCGTTCCCCGCTTTCTAAAGACTATGCTAACGGTCCAAACAGGTGTAAGTGGAACGCATCAAGGGCTGCAGCAACTTATGCACAAACATCTGACAATTTCCTTTCACCTGGGCAGCGAAGATTGATAAACTCTCCATTTTGGGGTATGTTCTAATACCAATTTCATATCCTGCGAATCATTCTCCCTGCACTGATACTCACTATTTCTCTTTTCCAGAGTTCGCTCCTTCGATAACACCCGCAGCGAGACCATCCAATTTCACACACCTCTTACATTAATCGTCGGATATAATGGATCGGGCAAAACGGTACGCTCATCGCTAGCTGGACATCGTGAGTCGGCGCGCGGACTAACAGCCTTAGACTATCATCGAGTGTCTGAAATATGCCACCACCGGCGATCTTCCTCCGAACAGCAAAGGCGGTGCTTTCATCCACGATCCGAAATTATGCGGCGAGAAGGAGGTGCTTGCGCAAGTGAAGCTTTCCTTCAAGGGAACTTCTGGTGCAAAGATGGTGGCTACGCGCAGTCTACAACTTACGGTCAAGAAGACGACAAGGCAGCAGAAGACACTGGAAGGACATCTTATGATGATGAAAAATGGCGAACGAACGGCGATTTCATCACGGGTGGCCGAGCTGGATCAGATCATGCCTCAATATCTTGGTGTTTCCAAGGCTGTCTTGGACTCGGTCATATTTTGCCACCAGGATGAGAGTCTTTGGCCAATGAGCGAACCTTCCGTTCTTAAAAAGCGATTCGACGAGATTTTTGAAGCCATGAAGTACACCAAGGCGATTGATAACATCAAGGCTCTTCGCAAAAAGCAAAATGAAGAGTTGGCAAAATACAAGATCATGGAACAACATTCAAAAGAAGATAAGGATAAGGCGGATCGTGCAGAGAAGCGCTCAGTGAAACTTCAAGATGAGATCGAAGAGCTGCGTGACGAGACTCAAAAGATGTCGAAGGAGATGCGTCGTGTCGCTGAGCTTGCTGACAAGGCATGGAAAGAATCCGAAGGATACGCACAGGTGCTCGGTGCGTTGGAAGGCAAAAGAATCGAAGCGAAAAGCATCCAGACCACTATCGACAGCCTTAAACGGCATTTGGTCGAGCTTGAGGATTCGGATGAGTGGCTTGAGTCGAATCTCGAACAATTCGAGACCAAGCAAATCGAATACCAGCAGCAGGAAGAAGCGCAAAAAGAGAATTACATGGAGCTTAAGACGCGTATCGAGAAGACTCGGCAGCGGCTGGGCCTGAAACAAGCCGAAAATGGAAAACACGAGAACGACAAGGCCAATTTCGAGCGACAGGTCCAACGACGCCAGACTATGATCACTGATGTCGCTCGTGGGAACAACATTTACAGCGTCGATGAGGATATGGACGAGGAAAGCATCGAGGTTTTCATGCAAAAAGTCAAGGGCTTTTTGCGAGAACGAAACCAGGCACTTGATCGAGTGAAACGTGAAGCTCAAAAAGAGCTCCGCGAGGTTCAGGACACTCTGAATGAAATCGGACAACGCAAATCCGCGCTACAAGAAACCAAGAACTCTTCCAGAAAGCAGATTTCAAACAATGATAGAGAGTCGGCGAGCTATCAAGGAAAGCTCAATGGAATTGATGTTGATGAGGGTGTTCAAGCAGCACTGGAAGCTAAGATTGAAGACATTACCTCGAACCTTGAACGCGCCAAAGAGCGCACTAAGGCTGCTTCATGGGACCAAGAGATCCAGGATGTCAACGCGCAGATCCAACATCTTGAGGATGAAAACTCAACCCTAAACGACGAGTTGATTGAGTCCACGAGGAAAGCTGGGGATTTAGCTCGATTGGATCATCTCAAGAAGGAAGCGAAGGAAAAAGAGCGAAGTCTTCAGACGATGAAGGGAGCTCATGGAGAACGGCTTGTGAAAGTTGTCGGTGCGGATTGGCAGCCCCATTCTTTGGAACGGGAGTTCCAGTCCGCTGTAGACACCGAATCCAAGCAGGTATCCGATGCAGAGCGCGATCGTGATGGTGTTAGCCGAGAGCTGGAGCAGGTCGAGTTTAGGCTGAAAAATGCAACCAAGGCCTTGAAACAGCGTCGGAAGGAGCTCGACGAGTGCGTGAAGGAGATTCATGAGGCGGTTGACACAGAGCCCTCCGAGTACCCTACGATAGTCAAAGAACGGCAGGAACAGTACGACCTTGCTCGCAAGGACGCTGATCAATACGCTGGTTTGGGTGCGTACCTCAATCTGTGTGTTGACGCAGCGAAGCGAGCCAAGAGTTGTCGCACATGCCAGAGACCTTTCAAAAATGACGCCGAGCTCCAGGTATTTAATAAAAGGCTCCAGGCATTGTTGGAAAAGGCCGCCAAAGATGCTGAAGATGGAGAATTGAAGGAGATGGAACAGGATCTTGAGACTGCCCGCGAAGCCAGTGCAGCCTACGATACATGGGTCCGTCTCTCAGGAACCGACATTCCAGAATTGGAGAAAGAAGAGGAGGAATGCGATTCTCAACGCGATCAGCTTCTGGACAAGCTTGAGGCCCATGACCGAACTGTGAGCGACAAGCAGGAAAGCAAGAGAGATGTCGAATCTCTTAGCAAGACAGTAAATACCATTGTGAGATATGATGCTGATATCAAGACCATCGCTTCGCAAATTCAAGAACTCTCTGCGAATCAGCAGGATGTGTCTGCAAGCCGTACCCTGCAAGATATCCAAGATGAGATCTCGGCGAACAACGAAAAGGCACGCGAACTGAGAAAGACTCTCGCCAAGCTCACGAATGAAAGGGACCAGACCCGGAGCGAGATTAACAAGCTCGAGTTACAGCTGAGGGATGTCCAGAGTAATCTTGACAGCACCAAATTCCAGCTGGAGAAGAAGGCCGACTTGCTTACCCGCCTGGAAGAGTACAAGAAACTCAATTCCCAACAGCGGGAGACAATTGAGAAAGCGGACCGAGACATCGAGGCCTTGACCCCCGAATTACTGCAAGCTCAAGCTCGCTACGACGACATCAGTCAACGAGCTGACGGACGGGAGCGAGACCTCCAGCATGACATCACCCGCCTTTCGGAGAGTATTAATCAGCTTGATTTGGCGAACGAGGAGATCAACTCTTACAATGAACGTGGAGGGCCTGGCCAACTTGAACGGAGTAAGCAAGAGCTCTCCGAAATTGAGGATGAGATCGGCCAACTCGAGTCCGAGCAAGGTGAAATCACCCGAGAAATAAACAAGATCTCGGCGCAGCTCAAGGACAGCGAGAATACCAAGCGGCAGTACTCTGACAATTTAACATATCGTCAAGCCACACGATCTCTGGATAACGTGCTGGAAGAGGTCGAGCAACTGGAATCTCAAAATGCCGACGTTGATCGCAGCCGCTTCAAGCAGGAGTCAGAACGCTGGACGCGGGAACACAATGCTTTGGCCGCCAAACAAGCTAGCAAGATGGGAGAAATGAAATCCAAAGACGACCAGCTGATGCAACTCCTAAAAGACTGGGATACAGACTACAAAGATGCCGCATCCAAGTACAAGGAATCCCATATCAAGGTGGAGACTACCAAAGCTGCGGTTGAAGATCTTGCCCGCTACGGTGGTGCCCTCGACAAAGCCATCATGCGATACCACGGTTTGAAGATGGAAGAAATTAACGCCATCGTCGGCGAGCTCTGGCAGAAGACCTACCGCGGAACGGATGTCGACACAATCCTCATCCGATCCGACAATGAAAATGCCAAGGGTAACCGGTCATACAACTACCGTGTCTGCATGGTTAAACAGGGCGCAGAGATGGACATGCGCGGCCGCTGCAGTGCTGGACAAAAGGTGTTGGCTAGTATCATCATCCGTCTTGCCCTGGCAGAGTGCTTTGGGGTCAATTGTGGATTGATCGCTCTCGATGAGCCAACTACCAATTTGGACCGTGATAATATTCGTTCCCTGGCTGAATCGCTACACGATATTATCAAGGCTCGACAGCAGCAGGCTAACTTCCAGCTCATTGTCATTACCCACGACGAGGAGTTCCTGCGACACATGCAGTGCGGAGACTTTAGCGATTATTACTATCGTGTCTCGCGTAATGAGCGACAGAAGTCGATCATTGAAAGGCAGTCTATTGCCGAGGTATGTTTACCATGAAATCCATAGACGTCAAGATTACAAGCTAATTATATCTAGGTCTTGTAAATCCCTCTCCCGATTTTATATATTAACATTTATTTTTGCCATTCCATTGCATTTCATTGCTTTCTATGACAAGGTCACTATTCCTTGCTAGGCGCAGCATGAAAATTCTCAAGTTTCACAGCATTTACATGAGAGCATACCAATATCCAGGCGTCTAGGGTTTCGCTTTTTGAATACAATTCATCTGTACGTTTAAATGTATATGAACAGACGCAACGTAGATGCTCCACTACTCGTCCCCTCGAACATCCATCTCGGCGTCTTCTTCATCCAACAAGGGCACAAACCTGAAGTCAACAAAACAAACTTGTCCGACACCTTTGACACCAGCCCCAACAGAACGCCCAGCAGGGGTTTGACCCTCATCCAGCTCAATCATGAACTGCAGACTCAACACGCCCTGCTCGTCCCCCCTAATACTAACCTTATTGGCAACAGACATGGCCCTTGCCGCCTTCCGAACAAGCGCAAACCGGTAACTCTGCTTGATACGCTCGCCCATAGACGAAGGCGGCGAAACCATGAATGTCTCAGTGGCAGTCGGGCCGAGCTTTGACTTCGCTGCGCGTGCTAGGGAGGTTCCATCGTCTGTTAAAACTTTGTGTATTCCCTGCGATGCCTGCGTTGTCTGTCCTGGGGCCGTCCCGGGCATCTCATTATGTTGGCCCATGGAGAACTCAACAGTGGACTCACTAAATGGCCCGCCGGCCCCCGAGAGCGCGAAATACGGTTTCTGCTTGGAGGACGCAGACATTTTGAGTATTGTAGGTGCCGAAGAGTCAAGTTCTGCGATAGAATTGTACAGCCAGGCGGAGCGCATGATGATTTTCATGATGATCGCATCACGTTGGAGGGGAATGTCAGCTTCATCGGCTTCTGGTTCGTAGGTTACCAGTTCGCATGTTGTTTGAACGCCCGCCTCGGCGATGGCGATGCTGAATGGCGCACCGTGGGATACGTATTGGAGGGTACAGGAGCGGTCCATCAACAGCGCTGGCGCGGCGAACGCACTGGAGGCGGGATTGGTCTGTGGGAGACTGGTGTCACGAGAATTTGGTTCCTGAACTTCGTTTATACCGAAGATCTTGAGTGTTTCGAGGAGGGCGGAGAGGGAGACGACGAAATGTGGGTATGTCACCTCATCGGAATCTTGAGTGTCGGATATTTCTGCTTGATTGGCATCTTCTGGGGTCGTATTGAATGTGTAGCTGGTGAAGAGGGACTTGTCGAGGAAAGCGAGGCCTTGTATGACGCGGCCTTCTTCGACGGAGAAGCGGAGGCCCTCGGGAGTGATCTGAACGGTAGCTTTCGAGGCGAAGCCGATGCAGGAGAGAAGAGTGTAGAGGTGATTGGCGTTGCTAGAAACGCCGGTGAATAGAGGCTCCATTGCAAGGTGTTGCTAGTCCAGGTGGTGGGTTTTGGGAGGTGGAAGCAGGGACTAATGGTTTCGCAAATGTGTGATAGTTTGGGAGCTTCTAGCAGTACAGGCCCCGAGCAATAATTCCCCGCTTAGTGTACATGGAGGAAATAATGGGTATCGATTTAAACATAAACTCCGACGGCGCAGATCATAAGCACAGCTCCGAATCTATCCATAAACATATGGTCAGTATGCGTGACAATGAATTCAGCTGTAGCAGATAAGTAGAGGTACTCACCCAGTTGCTAGAGCGGCTGGAACACCTAGGGTGAAGAGACTCAGGAACGAACGGTCTATAAGTGTTGTGAGCAAAATTGATAACACGAGTTTCTTGCACAAACTTACTCAGTCCAAATAGACCACTAGCAATCACGGCTGGAGTAAACAAAGTTAGTTGGAGTATAGACACTGTCGCAGGAGCTATGCATACCAACGAAGAGCAAGTTGAAGCCAATGGCGAACTGGCTATCCTTGGAGACAACGGGGTGGAAAGGGGTTGCAGAGGCTGCCTCCCAGACTTCGTTCAGCGACATGAGTGTGGTGGAATTGACGTGAAACGATAAGAGGTTTATGTCAAGCACCAACAGTTGGAGAGTGATAACGCGTGGAGGTATAGATGTAATCTGGCCGGTCCGGAAGAATAGTTGTTCCGGTACCGACCCCAGTCACATTCAGCTGCTTAATCACCGAACACGCGCACGTACAACTAAATCACAGCTTCTGTCACTTTTCGTCATGACTGCTGTTTCGCCTAAGAGTAAGTTATTCGCTCATTCTGGATACCTTCCCAGTGATACGTCACAGCAGGCAGTAACCAATAGCAGGTTCCAAGAGAAAGGCCTCGGAGGAGGTCGCTTCCCCGGACTCTCAGCAGCAGGCAAGCAAGAAGGCGCGCACTGATTCGCCAGAGAAAGAAGAGGTTCGTTGACTACTGTGCCATTGCTCCCCGAATGCTAGCTAACATGATATAATAGGAAGATGGCCCGGCGCTGAAGCCGCCCCTGCGCATTGTGCCCTTCCCCGAGAAGGTAAGCTCCAATCCTATCCCGCCGTCTCCGCACCCGCCCCATCAGTTACTAAATTCACCACCCAGCCTGCTGTGTTAGAAGAGCGTCGAGGTGATATCGAATTTCGGGTCGTCAACAATGATGGATCGCATGATAGCTTCATCGTTCTCACCGGGCTGAAGTGTATCTTCCAGAAGCAACTCCCCAAGATGCCCAAGGACTATATTGCTCGACTAGTGTATGATCGATCGCATTTGTCAATTGCGATTGTAAAGCATCCGTTAGAAGTCGTTGGGTTTGTGCAACAATCAAGGCACGGACTGGAGAGAACACTAATTATGCCACAGAGGAATTACATATCGACCATTCAACAGTCGAAAGTTTGCGGAAATTGTCTTCTGTGCCATCTCCTCGGATCAGCAGGTCAAGGGCTACGGTGCGCATTTGATGTCTCACTTGAAGGTACAATTGCGACCCGCCAACCTCTAGGCATGTCATTCTGACCCAACAATAGGATTATGTCAAAGCTACCTCTCCCATTATGCACTTCCTCACCTATGCGGATAACTACGCCATCGGATACTTCAAAAAACAAGGCTTCACCAAAGAAATCACACTCGATCGATCGATCTGGATGGGTTACATTAAGGATTACGAGGGCGGTACCATCATGCAGTGCACTATGCTCCCCAAGATCCGATACCTTGAAATGGGGCGAATGCTATTAAAGCAGAAGGAAGCTGTGCAGGCGAAAATTCGGGCCTTCAGCCGGTCACATATCATCCACCCCCCGCCCAAAGAGTGGAAGAACGGGGTGAATAAAATTGATCCTCTATCTATCCCGGCCATCAAAGACTCCGGATGGTCGCCTGACATGGATGAAATGGCCCGCCAGCCTCGTCATGGACCAAACCACAACCAGCTGCTGCACTTATTGAATGACATGCAAAATCACAGTGCTGCCTGGCCCTTCACACAACCGGTGAACCGAGATGAGGTACCTGACTATTACGAGGTTATTCTCGAGCCCATGGATCTTTCTACCATGGAGGAAAAGCATGAAAAAGACATGTACCCGACTCCACAGGACTTTATCAAGGATGCGACATTGATCTTTACGAACTGTCGCCGGTACAACAACGAGACTACACCATATGCTAAGAGTGCGACTAAACTTGAGCGATTCATGTACCAGCAGATCCGGGCTATCCCGGAGTGGTCGGTGAGTATATGAAATTACATTCTCCACGAGGAATATGGCTAACCAAAGCTTAGCATCTGGCTGATAATAATTGAGCTTTTGTTTCTTACTGGGGAGGGAGTTTATGATGAACTGGCGTTTGGGTGTGCAATTCGATTTACCAATACCCTGAGAATAACTTACATGAAGAATATGAACAAAATGAGAAAATAGTAACAGTACTAGTAGACTTCAGATTAAGATCGTAGATATGATGCAATGAGATTAGGCGTGGGTGACAGGTGGGTCTGGATAAACTGTTGATCCGATGTTGTTTCAGGCACGAAAGATTGAAGAACGGAGATGGCTGGATCACATCCTATTGTCAACCCTTGCCTGAAGAGCCTGGCCGCGTTCGTTTCAATCCCATTTTATGGGCTCGTATTTTGATTTCTCCTGAACTCTAGGCTTGCTATCCCAGCAGCTTGCTTCCCCCCCCCCCTTTTTTTCTTCTTTTTACTCTCAAGGGTCCTCATTCCCGATACATTGCGTGTCCTACCACGAAATACGCCATTAATTTCACCACGCCCCTCTTTAACGCCCTATACAGAGTTTTTCGATCTTTACAAGTCCTACTTGGCTCGTGTTCTGTCTTTCGCTTTTCGCCGAGGTCTTTCGTGAAGCAACATTGCTCCGGACCCGCGCGACCTGACACGCTCCTTACCCCTTTCGGGTCAACCTTCAACCCCTCGGTGCTGGCATTTTCACCGTCCAATCTCCCCAACAACAACTCAAGATGACTTCATCCTGGGATCATCACGCCGACTCAGAGTCGCGCAATCGCCTGCCGACTCTCTTTGAAGTGCTCAGCCGCCGCACTCTGGCCCCTGTCGATCTCTTTTCCTTCTACATTTACATGCGCGATCAGCAACGTTCAGTGGACTACCTTGACTTCTGGTGAGTAAAAAGCTTAGGAATCATGTCATTGAATGGCGCGTGTTAACAAATTTCTCTCAGGCTCGATGTCTCTCAACACATGTCCCTCTGCCGCCATTATGTCCGTGAACTACGCCGCTCCGTGCTCGTCGCAACTCCCGACATGGAGAGAGCCGACAGCAAACGATCCTCTGCGATGCTCGAGAACTTGGAGAACCTAGGCGATATTCCACTGGTGGAGGCTGGGCCTTCACGTCTGGCAGGAAACGAAAAAGAACGGGATGCTGATCATCGCCTTTCTGCCTTCTTGCGGTCTGAAGGCCACACCTCGTCTCACTCGCCTCAGAACAGTATCGGATCAGAGTCTGTGTACCAAACGCGCACCGAGTCACCCGATCAACAGCCACGACCCAGTTCCGGTACTCACAATGGCGGCGACTCCAACTCTCCGGGTCACACTGTTGCTCGTAACGATATCCGTGCCAGTGCCGAAAAGATCCTTTACACCTATCTGCTCCCTGGTTCCGAACGTGAAATTGTCTTACCTGAAACAATGGTTTCAACTATTATCAACTTGATCGAGGATGACGGCCGTGATGATCCGCAGGTGTTCGACCCCGCCAAGGACTACGTTTTTCAAGCCATGGAGCGCGATGCTTTCCCGGGATTCTTGCAGGCCAAGGCCCTGGGCAACCTTGTGCCTTTGAGCATTATCTTGCGCTTGGCCTTTGCTCTGATCAGCTTCGGTGGTGGATTCTGGGGAGCATTCTACGTTGTCCTACGCAACAAGCCCCGGCACATTCGTTGCTGGGTTATTCTTCCTTTTGCTGTTGCGGCTTACTTCATCGTCTCCTACCAGTACAAGATTGATCCCGTCATGGCATTCATCGGCTACAGCGAATACACATTCATGAACTGGGCGCCAATTCGTGAGCCCTATGTTCGCCAGCTTCTGAACAAACGTGCTATAGTCACCGCGGCTGTTGCCTTCCTCACAGCTGCCGCCTTGAGCATCTTGTTCATTTTCGTCCCGGGTACTATGATGTGAGTTTGCTCTATGTGCAATTCGCGGAATTGTATCCACCCTTCGTCTTGTACAGCTTGGTACTCTTTCTTTTGTCTCCACGTCACCGTCGCTCGCAATGATATGACCTGTCGGGAGCTTTCCTAGCCTGGCGTCTGGATTCTGTTGTTCCGGTCTGCTTCTGTGAAGCATATTTTGAAAATCTCTTGAAAATATCTAGCTTTCAGTCTTCCAGCCTCTAATTTCCCAGGCTGCTGTTCTGATCGTTTGTTCCCCTCCCATCCGCCTTTTCAGCGGTCATCCTACTTCTCCTTGTCCTGTCCATATTTGCTACTTCGATCTCGCTGTCCTATTTTCTCTTCTACCAATACCCCTTCTGACCTCAGACATTTGTATTTATGTTTTCAATGAGTCGTTGCCCTTGGGGGCTTTACGAATGCAATCAATCTACTTCGGTACTATCAACCAGAATTCATAATCAAATTGCATTCAGATTGTAGAATCTATTTAGCAAAATTGAGCTATCGCCATAAGAGATCGTCATGAGCGACCATGAGAATGGGGCACGCTAGATGCAGAAGCCGTAAAAACCACGCTTATCCCTGGCGGCCGCCCGCAAGTATCCTCTTCGTCCGACTCCCAATCCCCCGTCCAGATGCTGCCCCAGCTGCCCCAGCGCCCTCATCAATATCCATTCCCTCCCCCGCATCAAAAAATCCATCATCATGATCAATATCATCCGCCTCCCGCTTATTGCCCATTCCCCAAAACCCCCTCCGCCCACGCCGTTTATCCCCCTCTCCCTTCCCACTTCCCCCCGCATTCCCTACCCCAGCACCTCCACTTCCAGGTCCAGCCGCCTTGCGCTTCTCCAGCGCCTCATCAAACAAACGCTGATGCGCCGCCTCCCTCGCAGCCCGTTTGGCCGCATTCGACTTGACAGCTTGAATCTCCGCTTCCAGATCCCCGATTACATTCCCGCACCGCAGCTGCCACTCTTCAAGAACACTGATCATTTTCGGAAGGGACTGCGGCTGTACATCACGCAACGGCGCGACGGATGTTACATTGATAGTGGGTGGCGCAGCGGCTGGCGATAAGCGCGCTGTAAGCAGGGAACTGTAGATAGCGGTTGTGACGAGGGATTCGAGGTCACCGGGTGTAGAGAGGGAGAGAGCGGACATGAGAGTTTGGTAGGTGAGGGGTTTGATTGTTTTTGCGAGGGAAAGAAGTGAGAGGAGACGGAGTTTTTGGGCTTGCTCGAAGCTTAGTTTTGGGAGATTGGGGGTTGCTGGAAGTAAATGATGGATTAGTTTAGTTTACTCGATGCGGTGTGGGGTTTTGCTTCGTACCCTCGTAATCTTGCCATGTCCCCCAGGCGAATATCTCCAGGAGCTTAAGGTAGCTCTGGTATTCTGCTGGTGTATTGGGGGAGCTTAGGGATTGGATGGTCGGTGTCTCGAGTAGCTCGCCGAAGACGTAGGTGTGTGGGCTGGAGGTGGCATTTGTAATTATGTTGGCGACGAAGCGCGGGGATGTGGCGCTGTTGGCGTTTGCGAGGTGAATGAATGGCTGTAGAGCCTCGACGGCTCGAGTGTGCGCTTTATCCATGATGGTTGAGTTAAAGAAGGGTGATGGGAGATATGTTTGGGGTCGAAGAGGGGAGCTTGGATAGATCCACTACTGCCAGAGTCTGGGCGGTGATAGGGTCCCGACATCACTTATCACTTATGCCCTATACTATTCGCCGATGTTCCTACCATTTCAAGTTCTCTAAATCAAATAGCGTTATATCTACTTGAATACTTTGGGTCATATGGATATTTAGATTTGACCAATCTAAGATCTATGTTACT
Source organism: Penicillium sp. 91 TS-2023 (assembly GCA_030710325.1). Taxonomy (NCBI): domain Eukaryota; kingdom Fungi; phylum Ascomycota; class Eurotiomycetes; order Eurotiales; family Aspergillaceae; genus Penicillium; species Penicillium sp. 91 TS-2023. The sequence continues at coordinate 3,335,177 of JARWGP010000021.1, read as the reverse complement.
ACAGCTTATAGTCAACTACCGGCAACTATTCCATTTCCACGATATTCGCGCTGCGTATCAAGATTGACTCCTTAGACAAAGACAAACAGGGGTCTATCGTAACTATGTCTCGACGGTGTACAATAACACGGACCTTGTTCATGTATTCAAATTAAGCTTTTTACCCTCTGATGGCCTTCGAAATGGGACTCAACTACATTCCTCATGATCTTTCGTATAATGCCGACATGCGCTTTACTTCCTGAATGAGATGTCCATCTCCAAACATCACATTTCCTTGTAGCTCGAGGCTGCAAAATCCGACATATAAGATTAATTGTACGGACCAAACAGGAAACTCAGGAAGATAATGGAGCCTAGCATGCTTTTTGCACACAAGGTGATTGAAGGGGTTTCCTTTTAATTAGCGCGACCCTTGCCAAAAAATGGGGCCACCAGTCGACGCCAAACTAGGAGGCGTAAGCATCCTCTTTGTCGAGAAGCTATGAAGGCACGTATCTGAAAGTATGGCGTGAATCATGTTACATACAATCGTGCTATTGTTCAACTTGCTTTGAGCCAAGAAACGTGGCTATATGAATTATAGGGCAGATTCAGATCTTAGCTATATGACGTATTATGATTCGAATGGTCTGGGGAAGGACAGCAGCTCGCTGTTTTAGTCTAGGATAATAGGAAGAAGCACAGTGTACTTTGAACCTCGGTGCTAATGGGCAATTTGAGCCGATACACAGTTCTGGAATGCAACGTTAGCCATGCATGAACCTGGGCAAAAGTACTCGTATCTAGATATCGTCCACATATGCATCACTTATCGAGATGAAAAGTCACACATAATCGCTTACCCCATCTCCCTTCTCCTGAAACACCCTCAGCCCTGACTCGTTTCACTCGTTTCACCATTCCTAATCTTGTATGTATTGATTATAGAGTGGAAACATACGTAGATTGATTGGCAAAGGAAAATCTATTAGGCCCATTTGATTGCGGTGGCCTAAGGATGCATTCCACCCAAGTGGAACCCACCCGTCTGCCCCCCTCTCCCATGCGTAATCGCTTCCGCTTTTCCCGATTTAAATGCCTAGCCTGCGCCCTTGATTCCATGCATCTACCAAGCCGACGTGGCCTTTACTTAAGTGGACTGTTGACAGTTCTGTTGACCGTCTCTATGCGGGAATGATCTGATCTGATCTGATCAGTCCAGTGTCGATCCGAAAGCTTCCGCGTTAAATATCACGTTATCCCCCCATCGCGAACCACGCTTCTTCCCTAAAAAAAAATCTCGAGCGCCCTAATGCGATAAATTACCGTTCTTTCCGGATCCCTGTACGATATCCCGCTTGTCGCCATGTCTGCCGATCCTGCTGGCGCGGGCGATGCAGCCTCTGCAAGTCGGCTGCCCACCATGTCTACCACAACAGTCAAAGTGGATGGCATGACCTGCGGAGCCTGCACCTCTGCCGTCGAGGGCGCTTTCACGGACGTTGAAGGAGCTGGCGAGGTCTCTGTAAGCTTGATTATGGGTCGCGCTGCGGTACAACATGATCCGTCAATACTTTCGCCGTCAAAAATTGCGGAAATGATCGAAGACCGCGGGTTCGATGCGGCGATTTTATCGACCGAAGAGCACGTCAAGAGCGTTGAGACCGACACGCAGGAAACACCCCGAACATACTCATCGATGACTACCCTCGCGATCGAAGGCATGACCTGCGGCGCTTGCACGTCTGCAGTTGAAAGCGGACTGATCGACGTTGCTGGTATCGACTCGGTCAATGTGTCGCTGCTCTCGGAGCGAGCGGTGGTGGAACATAATGCGGACAAAATTACCCCGGAGCAAATTGCGGAGATCATTGAAGATCGAGGATTTGGAGCGCGAGTGTTGGAAACCAAGGCGTCTGCGAGCCCGGACGATGGATCTACACTCGCGGACATGATTGAAGACCAAAGAGGACACATGGTTACTACGGTTGCGATTGGAGGAATGACTTGTGGCGCTTGCACCTCGAGTGTCCAGAATGCCTTTACCGATGTTGACGGCGTGGTCTCGTTCAACATCAGTCTTCTCGCTGAGCGCGCTGTGATCGTACATGATCGGTCAATACTCACTGCCAAGGCTATCTTGGCAATCGTGGATGATGCTGGATTTGATGCGTCGATCGTATCATCCGAAGCGCAGGAACCGCTTTCGAGGAAAACTCAGCAGCTCAGTCTCAGTCTTCACGGCCTGCGAGACGCCTCATCTGCCTCTGCGCTAGAAAAAGATCTTTCTGCCAGACCCGGAATCAAGTCCGCCTCTATCACCTTATCAAACGCTCAACTTAGCATTTCCTTCGATACATCTATGATTGGTATTCGATCCGTGTTCGATGTGATTGAGGCTGCTGGGTATAACGCGCTGATTACGGACTTGGATGACACCAATGCACAGTTGGAATCGCTGTCTAAAACTAAGGAAATTCAGGAGTGGCGACGAGCTTTCATTGTCTCCGTCTCCTTTGCGGTTCCTGTATTCTTCATCAACATGCTGATTCCCATGTATATGCGCCCAATCGATTTCGGTCGGTTCCAGCTCTTCCCGGGTCTTTATCTGGGAGACCTGGTATGCCTAGCTCTCACCATCCCAGTGCAATTCGGCATCGGCCGACGGTTTTATATCACCAGCTTCAAATCTCTAAAGCACCGATCTCCAACGATGGATGTTCTTGTCATGTTAGGCACATCAGCCGCCTTCTTTTACAGTTGTTTCACTATGGCGATGGCTATTCTCAGCGACCACCACAAGCGTCCAAGCACCGTTTTTGATACCAGCACTATGCTCATTACCTTTATCACTTTGGGAAGATGGTTGGAGAATCGCGCCAAAGGACAGACGTCTGCAGCGCTCTCCCGCCTTATGTCATTAGCCCCATCTATGACTACTGTCTATGAAGATCCCATTGCAGCAGAAAAAGTGGCCGATGGTTGGGCCTCTCAGAATGCTCAGCCCGCGTTGGCAGAAGATTCAACGGTGAACCAGAAACTCATTCCTACGGAACTGATCCAAGTTGGGGACATTGTCATCCTTCACCCAGGTGACAAGGTGTCTGCTGACGGTATCGTGATCCGGGGCGAGAGTTATGTCGATGAGAGTATGATCACGGGAGAGGCTTTGCCGATCCACAAAAAGAAAGGTAGCCATGTCATCGCCGGTACCGTCAACGGCACAAGCTCGGTCGATTTTAAAGTCACCCGGGCTGGCAAGGATACCCAGCTAAGTCAGATTGTCAAATTGGTCCAGGATGCACAGACAAGTCGTGCTCCTATTCAGCGCATGGCGGATATCGTGGCTGGCTACTTTGTCCCAACCATTATCTGCCTTGGCCTAATTACCTTTTTCGGGTGGATGTTCCTCAGCCACATCCTGCCCAATCCACCCAAGATCTTTAAGTCTGAGGATGGGGGTGGCAAGGTTATGGTCTGTTTGAAGCTTTGTATTTCAGTGATTGTCTTCGCATGTCCCTGCGCTTTGGGTCTAAGCACACCTACCGCTGTGATGGTTGGAACTGGTGTTGGTGCCGAAAATGGAATCTTGGTCAAAGGTGGCGCTGTCCTCGAGGCTGCCACCAAGATCAATCATGTTGTCTTCGACAAAACAGGTACATTGACCACGGGCCGGATGAGTGTCGCTCATGCCCGGATTGAACCTCAGTGGACGGCCAACGAATGGCGGCGTCAATTATGGTGGCTTCTTGTTGGTCTTTCCGAGATGGGCAGTGAGCACCCGATCGGACGAGCCATTTTGTCTGAGGCCAAGACAGAATCCGGTCATCCTGGAGAAGACGGCCTTCCAGGAAGCATTGGAGACTTTGATGCGTGTGTAGGCCAGGGAATCTCGGCAACTGTTGAACCCTCAACCTCCATCGAGCGTACCCGCTACCAGGTCTTGTTGGGTAATTCTGAGTTCTTGCGTTCAAAAAATATCCCCGTGCCCGCATCTGCAGACCCTGAATCATCGGAGGCTGAAGAGAATTCTGAGACTCTGGGGCCCAAGCCAAATGGCGCTGCATCTGGCATCACCCGGATTCATGTCGCAATTGACAAGCAATACGCAGGAACCATTTCCCTTCGGGATAGCGTTAAGAACAGCGCAGTCGCTGCAGTGGCTGCATTGCACCGCATGGGAATTGCAACCTCCATGGTCACGGGTGACACACTATCAACAGCGATCTCGATCGCGACAGCCGTTGGTATCCCCACATCCTCGGTGCACGCCTCTGCTTCCCCGTCCGACAAACGCACCATCATCGATCGCCTCCAACTGAGCGGAGAGCGAGTGGCGATGGTCGGTGATGGTATCAATGACTCGCCTGCTCTGGCCACTGCCTCTGTTGGCATCGCCTTAGCCTCTGGCACTGACGTCGCGATGGAAGCGGCAGATATCGTCCTGATGCGCCCGGATGACCTCCTCACCGTACCAGCCAGTCTCTCTCTGTCACGCACCGTCTTCAACCGAATCAAGATGAACCTTGTATGGGCCTGTCTCTATAACGTTATCGGTCTTCCCTTCGCCATGGGCATCTTCCTACCCTTCACAGGCTTTATGCTTCCGCCCATGGCTGCCGGTGCCGCCATGGCTATGTCCAGCGTCTCAGTCGTCGTTAGCAGTCTACTCCTGAAGCTCTGGCGTCGCCCATCCTGGATGGACATTGACCGCCTTGAGAAGGAAGCTATCTCCGCGCCCCGTCGAACCCATGCTCGCAAAGCTAGCTGGTGGTCCCCAGCTACGATCCTATCCCCTAACGATCCACGATCTGTCCGTCGATACGTTGTGCATGTTCTTGCTGCGCTGTGGTCTGTGATGACTGGCAAGCAGTCCGCTCGAGAAGACGAGGGCTATGTCCCCCTACAAACCGTTGAACCTGTATGAGCAGTCTCTACTGTGATTTTCCTGTTATTCAATCATCTATGGCTTGGAGATGCCTTTGTTGATACATCGGTGGCGCATTTGGCAATGTTTTTATGTTTTGATACCTCTCATGTACTGCATGTGAAATAGATTTATGAAGAATTGATTATTCACTTCACTTCGCTGGGTCCGCTCACTTGTATTTTACATTCTACTACACCCGACACCCATCTTGATGATGCCACAGGAGCCGCTCTCTCCATCCCCGACACAGTAATATGATGTGTCACATATATGCAGCATTGATGATTGGTTTAATCTACCTTGATGTGACAGTGCCCAAGGAACTTCCAAAAACTTGAAAATGCTATTTATCTTCAAGCTGACAGATAAGCCTTGTTTCTGAGAGGTAGTGATGGAGATTGGGAGGATTGTTAATCTTGGAACATGGTGTATTTTTTACTTTTCAATTTATTTATTATATTTATAAGTTTGTTCTCTTGAACTGTTGTTTAAGTTAAGAATGCAAAAAGAAAAGAGCAAAAAAGAAGGTTGTAATGGGGCGAGCCGGGATTGAACCGGCGACCTCACGATGACAATGTCAGACTGTAGTGAACTTCAGTCGTGCGCTCTCCCAACTGAGCTATCACCCCAAGTTATGATTACAAGGGCTTAGGAGCGCTACATCATTCAAGTCCGAAATTATAGGCAGCATTCGCAATTGTCTCCACAACAGTGGTTGAAATAATGATATAGTAGCTACTTTATGCGCTCTAAGTTAAAGAATGAAGCTTCCGGGATTCAAACTTATAGGATTGATAGTTTATCATATCACTTTAAAATACTGCGCATACTGCTTATAAACTTGAGATATATATTTTGTCACCAGAACCCTCTATGTATAAAACACATTGTGATCTTGTATAGGTGACTTACTGACTAGAAATTGGATAGATTTTCAGAATATCATCTTGAACAATACCCTACAGTATTACATCAGATCATAAACGCAGTAATGCTTTATTACCATTACATTCAATAAAAAGAAATACAGTTTTCGCTCTGGTGTGGGGTTTGGAGTTTGGATTAAGACGCAGAATTGGGAGTGCAGCCACTAGGTACACCGCCCTCCAGGCAGTCAACGAGCCAACTGTAGTCACTTTTCCCATCTATTACAGTATTTTGTCTCCAGGGTGATCATTTACGATCCATGAGTAAGATACTCGGTACTTTGGACACCTCAAAGCCCTCCCTGCCTCCCTCCGCCATCCCACTGATCTACGCAGGGGTCATACAACTTGCCAAAGGTTCACATCAAACGGTGACTTACGCCCAGCAATGGAAGCATTGGACCCTTGCACGTATCAGGATGCACAAAAAGCAGAGATAATCCGTGTCGCTTCATATCACATGCGCGACTTCGATCTAGCCGTTGCCCGAACAAATCCTTGTGAAAATGGTCAAATACGGGATTTGCTTCTTCAACCCAACGTTGCTACTTCATCAAAACTTGGGGATCTTGAGTCATTGCCGCTTGAAATTATTCATGAGCTATGTCTCTTGCTTGATATTCACTCTTTGTTCAACTTTCGTCATGTTAATCACCGCGCCCAGCAAATTGTCAAAGCAAGTCGTGGCTTCGAAGCAATTGTTACCCATGCTACTGGGACCCTTTGTGTGCTACTCAAAACAACCATAGCATCCTGGTTTACATTACCCGACTTGTTCAAAACGTTCTGTACAAGAGACTGTTATCTGTGCAGCTCCTTTGGAGGCTTTGTTTTTCTTCCGTTACTTACGAGGTGTTGCTTCTCCTGCATTCGAGAAAATCGTCTTCCTTCTACTTTATCAATTTCCGCCATAAAAAAGCACTTCAAATTGAGTATGGGGCGCATTGATAGCTTGGTGCCGACTGTAAGATCACTACCACGGGTATATTCAATGGATGAGGTGGCGCGCAAAAAAAGGATACAAATTATATCAACGGATCTTATTCGCAGATTTGGCTTATCCGAGAAGATGCCGATAGCGACCCAGTTAAGAGAAACGTCGCCATCGTGTTATATGGTAACTACTTCTTTACCCTATCTGGACCCTGAATCCGGTGCTATTCAGAGCGGAGTATGCTGCGCTGGCTGTCAGATTGCATTGGAAAAATATTTGAGGTCATCAAGGCCCCCTGATAATGCTTCTGACTTACGGGACAAAGTGTACTCCCATGATGAGTTTATATCACACTTTGGGGAATGCCATGAGGCTCAAGCTTTGTGGAACTCGAGCAACAACGGAATTGACGTCTCGAAAATATCAGAATTCGTCAGACATAGAGGGGGGCTCAATAATGGAGACGCTGTCATGTCTTTCACGCAAAAGTAGCATTTAGGATTCGTATGCAACATTCTTTGCCACCGGGGCAGGTCAGTACCGTCTATTTATGTATTCATTGTGGAGGATTCCCGCCGACACGAGTCAATGTAGCTCTCAGAATCCCCGGAGACCATCAAATAAGATGATCAATTGGCTAGCATTATTCGAGAGCATGTAATTAAATACTTTCAGATACTATCATTTCGAAATGTTGAGCGCGCGGATATGCTGAATGCTACGCATATATGCAAAGAATAATTAACAAGGACCATCGTCATCCTTTCCGGTTTCAGTTCCGATCAAGTCGATTATTGCCGCCTCCAGATGATGGCCCATCGTGTAGTGATTTTCTTCAAGCTCATGGACGACCGGTTGTGGAAGCCGCTTGGCCATATAGCGCACCATGTCAATCGGCGCATTAACATCCTTCGTGCCATGCCAAATCCGAATTCCACTATAAGGCACATCCTGAAACCGGAACCCCCAATCCTGAGACAATAAACGTGCCTCCTGTATAGCTGCGCCAGATCCTTGCGCAAAAGCCTCAAATGACGTGCTTAGCATGCGTTTTCTAGCCTCTTCTGTTGACAAGCTCTCCTCTTTTGCATCTTGCTGCTCATTTGGATTTTTCTCACGCTTCATACCATCAATCCAATTGTCTAGCCACCTTGTTACCGGACCCGACTCGATAATCCAACGAAGCGCGACGAGAAGTGGATTCAATACCATTTCTAACATCCCTGGGCAATAGATCGCCGCGTGAGATAGAAGTTTCCTGCCTACAGTCACATCTTTTGTCCCCGCTATCCATGGAGGTGCTCCCGCAAAGACCCCCACCGCCGATAGCATATGTGCAGGCAGCAAGTAAGCGCATGCGATTGCATATGGACCACCTCCGGAACAGCCTAAGATCGCGAATCGTGACAGACCCAAATGTGACACGAGAGCCTCGACGTCTGCTGGCCAGTCCATGATTCGACGGTTGGGCTGATAGCTGGATAGTCCAAAACCTGGCCGATCTGGGACAATGAGGCGGAAGCCATGGCTTACGGGCCATTTATCAAACCCCCAGCCCTCTAGGCGTGAAGATGGATAGCCATGGAAGTAGAGGAGAGGGTAATCAGTGGGGTTGCCGTATTCTGCGTATCCAAGGGTGCGACCATTATTTAAAATCAACTTTTGGTGGAATCGAGCTGTCTCTAAAGAAACTGTAGATGAAACGCTACTTGCGTTATTCGATGATGGGCGAAAACGTAGCCTCGCTGTAGCGGAGGTTCTCATTGCACGGGTTGCAAAGAGTGACGAAGAGATGGTTCGACACTTTTGAAGGATGCTGACTTTTCTGGCTATCTATCAATAAAGAGTCGGACATTTATGTTATTTTCCCAAGGGCATGGCATGCCAATACCCGAAGCCTTTTTGGAGGCCTAGCTCGTGTTCGTAAAATACGATCACGATCACGATCACGAGCCCAGCCAATGGCGATCAACCTTTCAGTTAGACAGGTCGCCCCACTAATGATAAACCAAGTGCTTGTGATTAAGAGAAATAACATACCTTGCTATAAATAAATTCATAAGACTCTCTTCTCATTTGTCACTCACGATCATGGATCACTGGCTAAAGCAATTCCTGGATCCGTAGGATGATGTCCCGTGTTGATGGATCTATGGCAGTAGAGAGATCTTCCTTTGAGAGATCATACACCAACGAGACGCCAAAATCTTGGGCCCACCACACATCGTGCCCGAGTCTCTCAATAAGAACACCCCAAACCATCAATATTAGCAGCGAAATATGATCGTTCGTCCTAAGAGCTTGGATATATCCTTCGCCAGCCATGTTCAGCCACCCAAGTGCATACCCTCGATACACAGGGCCGACACATTTCTGAAAGCACTCTTGCAGCAAACGTAAAGCCTTCTTACTAGACTCCCAGAAGGCGATCTGCTGATCTCGCCGCTCCTGTACCTCCCGAACAGCCTCGACAATCCTTCTATCGTTCAGTTCACTAAGCTTGTCCATGATCTCCGCGATGGATGGATCAAGAGCTGCAGAGGGAAGGTCTTGAAACGGCGTCAGCTTTTGCACATATTCATTCTGGCTAATTTCGTCCCCGTTACTCTCAGCAACCTGCACAGCACCGCGAACGAGCTCAAAATGAGCGATTGCAGTATTCACTATGCTCAGCTCTTTCGCATATGAAGAATTTTGTCCAAATCGAACCGATGCAAATGCGAGAACCATCAGCATCAGCGAAAAACAGATTGCGGCTTTCTGGTCCTTGCAAGGTGGAGAAGCAAGTTGAGCACGAAAATTGGCTAACGCAAGAACTTGGTACTCAATCGCTGCGTTTATATAATTTTCATAATTGGAATCTTGCTGGCCATCGTTCTTCAGTACACTGGCGCTTTCGAACGCCGACAAGGCCAGTAATCCGTTTAAAAGAAAGTCATATTGGAATGCTAGAGCGGGCACTGTGAGCTGCCAAAGTGTCTCGTCGCCGGTGCCGGGGGTACAGCAGCTTTTAAAGGTACTGGTGGTCCATCGATGCATGAGCTGAAGCTCTAGGTGGCGATTATTGGCAGGAAAGGATAGGCAGGCTGTGTGAGCATCAAATATTGCTTCTGTTGTTCGACCTGCTTCCGGCGTGTCATGGACTGGCAAGGATTGTGGACGAGCAGTGATGCTTGCATATTCGCAGGCCGCCCCTCGAGTCTGACAGCGCTTGCAAGGTGGGCCCGCTTCATCACATTTGACATGACGACGCTTGCAAGTAATGCAGCCGGTGTGGGACTTTTGATGAGAGCGACGAGGGGGCATAGCGGGTGCAAGTGTCCAGGTTGGCATCAGATCATGCTAACATATCCAATTACACTTATCTCAATACATTCTAGGCGCCTTTCTAGAGTGAATAAGGTATCCTGGCCACTCAAATTGTAGCAAAGAAGGCCCGAGGTGTGCATTTCGACTTGCTCAATATATCGTCACACTGAGCCTCAGGTGCGCGCCCCTGACTAATCCTCTATCACGTGAGTAGTTCAGTATCAAAGAAGACGATAGACTCTAAGTGAGCATGACGCTGAGCACTCTCATCAAAGCGGGGATCATCTAAATAGAGAAAACCTGGATGTTTTCACGTGTATATAGTTGCATATGTCTATTCCTGTCACCATTTCACGAGGCCCAACCTTAAATCCCTTATCGCCGTATTGCGGAATGACTCAATGGGCCCGACCCGGTCTTTGTGTACCGTTTCCAGCTTAAATCAAATCTTGCCTATTACCAAGGAAACACAGATTGAAAAGCCAATCCATCATGAACGGATACATTCATTCCGATGCATTTGACTCAGGCACACTGGCCGTCGGGACCATTCACCACCTCCACTACGAACAATATGGCAAACCAGATGGCAAACCCGGTACCCAATATCCAGACACCCATGACCTGGGCATGTACAAGTGTATGAAAGCGTATCCCTAACGCTTTTTTCTAGTACTATTCCTCCATGGTGGACCAGGAGGTCAAACCTCCAAAGCAAACACAGCCTACTTCAATCCCTCAATCTACCGAGTCATTCTCCTCGACCAACGCGGTACAGGCAAATCAACCCCGCAAACAGAACTCCGTGAAAATACAACACCCGAGCTGGTAACTGACATTGAGACCCTGCGTACTCACCTCGATATCCCAAAATGGCACCTCCTCTTCGGGGGTTCCTGGGGCTCAACTCTCGCCCTTCTCTACTCTGAAGCCTATCCAGATAGAGTCGGCTCTCTTCTTCTGCGTGGGGTCTTCACAGCCCGTGACGCAGAGGTGAGCTGGAGTCGGGGAGTGCTGGGTGCTGCGAATATCTTCCCTGAGGCCTGGGAGGCATTTTTAGGCTTCCTTCCGGCTGAAGAGCGAGGGAATCCGGTTGCGGCTTATTATAAGCGGCTTACTGGAGCTGATGAGCGGGTTAAAGCTGCTGCGGCGAGAGAATGGAACCGGTGGGACTTAAGTATTGGGACTTTGAGGGTTGACGGGGATGCGTTTTTGGCGTTGGAGGATGATGTTTGGAGTTTGAAACATGCGCTTATGGAGGCTCATTATGCTGTGCATCATTTCTGGTTGGAGGATGGGCAGATTTTGAGGAGGGAGAATTTAGAGAAGATTGCTCATATTCCTAGTACGTATTGTTTTGCTATTCTTCGGGGTTGAGAACTGACGGCTTTCCAGCGACTATTATCCAGGGTCGGTATGATATGGTTTGTCCGCCACAGACGGCTTGGGAGTTGCATCGGGCTCTGCCTAAATCCAAGTTGATTTTGGTCGCAGATGCGGGACATAGCCCAAAGGTATGAAAACGATCTGCTGTGACATGAATTGGTATACTGATTTGATATAGGAACCCGGAACAAAGGCAGAGTTACTGAAAGCTTGTGATGAGTATTCATTAGATCTGTAATAGATATCCATCAACGAAATCCGTGGGTATGAAGTAGACTTGATCTTTATGGCACATAAAAATCCTAGAATGGTAGTGATTACTACTAAACATCGAACCCCACCCCCACTTAGCACCTTAAGGAACCCCCAACTTCCCCGCATCTACACCTATACCTCCATCTAGCCCAGTCCAACCTTCGAAGTCTGAAAGGCTCCCTCAACTCATAATGGATGCCCTCGACCGTTCCTACGCCTACGGAAAATCCCCACTCCTTCAAAATGCCCTCTCAACCCCCTTCAAAACCTACCTCTTTGGCAAGCCAATATCCCATTCCCTCTCCCCTCTCGTCCAAAACACAATGTACCAACAAATCCCATCTAAATGGACCTTCCATCTCGCCCAAACAACCGACCCGAAAGACTTCCAAGAAACCATATCTGACCAACACTGCATCGGCAGCTCGATTACAATGCCAAACAAACTATCCTTCCAACCCTTCCTGGATGACATAACCGAAGAAGCCCGCATAATGGGCTCCGTAAACACATGCTTCGTCCGCCTAGATCAATCCGGACAACGAAAAAATATCGGAACAAACACCGACTGTATCGGGATCCGAGATGCAATTCTACAGAAATACCCCGACGCTACGGAGAAAGCCAAAGACAAGGTGGCGATGGTAAGTGGAGCCGGGGGCGCGGCTAGAAGTGCTATATATGCATTATGGAAATGGTTCAGCCCATCAAAGATTTTCGTGGTCAATAGATCAGAATCTGAGACACAGGAGATGATTGACTGGTTTCGACGCTCTATACCGGATTTAGTGATTGAGAATGTGATGCCAGAAGCTGCGGTAGTGCTTGCGCCGTTCTTTGTTATTGGGACGATTCCCGACTTCGAGCCGAAAAGTCAGGAAGAGAAGTTTGTTCGGTCCACTATTGATAGGGCTCTTATGCAGTCTCAGAAGGGGGTTGTGGTGGAAATGTGTTATTCGCCGTCTGTTAGGACGTATCTTTATGCGTTGGCGGAGCGTGAGGGGTGGAAGGTTGTTTCGGGGGTGGATATTGTGGTTCGAGTCTGTCTTGCACAGCAAATACTGTGGACAGAAAGGGCCCCAGATAAGCGTGGGATTGATGAGGTGTTAGCTGCTGTTGGAAAGATTCATTGAGGGTGGTTCTTCTAGAAGTCAAAGCTGCATGTAAAGGACTAGAATAAGCCTACTAGAATGTGGACATATCTATCTCATCCATGGCTTGCTAAATGATACCTTGATATAGAATCTACTTTATCTGAATTCATGTGTAGAGAAGATTGATGTGTTGAATTCAGATAATCCATTGCTGATCAACATAATATCAAATGGTTTGGGTCGTTACTCATAAGGCCAAATGGGAGAGAAGAAACTCAACAAATTCACAGCACAAGCATTCACTCCTTAGTCTCAGAAGACTGCGCGGCATCTCCAGCTGGTTCTGACTTCTCTGTCTGCGGGGTGTCTTTTGTCTTGGATTCCTCCTTAGGATTGGTATCGTCAAGAACAATATCACCGTCCTTGTCAGCCGGGGCAGATTCACCACCCGCTTGGGCTTTCTGGGTGCCACTTCCTTCAGCAGTACCATTACCAGCTGCCGTCTGTTGGGCTTCGAGGTTCATTTCGATGCCCTTTCCATCCTGCAGGCCCATATCCTCCACGCCGAGAAGCGATGGGCCGCGAGCATGAGGAACTTCATCTGACTCCGCAGGTGGGGAGCCAGTTGTAGCTGTCTCTTCACCTTCGACAGTGGGTGCAGGGACAGTAGCTGCCGCAATATCGGCATCTTGGGGCTGAGGGTGCCCATTCTCTACTGCATCAAGGTATCAGTAAGACGCCTACAAAAGCGATAAATCGAAAGAACACGGTATTTATAAACATACCCGCTTCCATGGCGCTAGAATCCCCCCCATCAAATGACGCGTTAGTTAACCACGGAATCGGGGTCAAGAGGGCTCCGCCCAGTGACTCGTCACTGCCCAAGCCATAATCGGGAGTGAGATATGTCCCGGCGCTGTTTGTGGAATGCAGTAGCCCGTTTGACTGATCGGTATTGGCAGGAGTGTTGAATGGGAATATATCAGCACCACTAGTCACAGAAACAACTCGGTCGACGGCGCGAAGATAAGCCGGCAATGTTTTGTAGTGGGCGGTCGGCCGAAGAATGAGCTCCGCGAGTCTCTGGATCGTGTGCGGTGGTTTTTCCACGAAAAAAAGCTGGATCGCAGAGCGGATAGAGTTCAGGAGGAGTGCAAGGGGAGGCGGTAACGAGTCGTTTCCCTGTGGCGTAGAGGACTGAGGCTGTGAGTCCGGTACGCGCTCAGTCGACGGAGAGGAGCTAGCCGGTGCCTCGGTGCGGGGCGGGCTCTGAGGAGCTCCTGGAGCTGCGTTTTCCTTGTTACTGCTCTCTGGCGGAGTAGAATTGACATCTGTGGTCGGTGGGATCGGTGGTCGGGGGAAGGCCTGTGAGTTAAGGGAGCCCGGCAGCTTGGGCATTGGGAATACATTGTATACGATCTAAGGCGCAGGTTAGAGCTATCACCATGATAAACTAGATCGCGCGGTTAAGACACACGTATTCTAACCGCTCCAGCAGCGGTGTCACTATGCCAGCCCATTTTCCTCTAGATCAGAGCATCAGTATCGCGTGCTCCTGCGCAATCTCTCCAGTCCCAGTCTGAAACATACAAGTCAATCGAGCCACCATTGGCGACTGCCTCGAGGGCTCCTTCGTCTGTGAAATCCGTATTAGCTTGATATATGCGACGCAGAGCTGTGCAGTGGGGGGACTTACCTAGAGACATGGTCGACATGTGCAAGTAAGGAATACGGCGTCGATCAAGTTGCAGGCTAGGGGCGGTGATGGCTGGGTGCTTTCTGATTGGCGATCATCCGATCTTATCGATAGGGTCAGGTGACCCCTCCGCGAATTTTCGGTGGAGGGGCAATTTGCTCATCTACTTACTCATAGTTGAGATATAATTCCTCAATTCATATTCTCTCACCACGACACGATGTGGAACTCTCCCAAGGTTGGAATTCTCGGCGGTGGCCAGCTCGGCCGCATGCTCGTCGAGGCCGCCAACCGATTGAACATCCAGGTTAACGTCCTGGACGCCGACAATTCCCCGGCCAAGCAGATCAGCTTCCACGACGGCCACGTTACCGGATCGTTCAAGGAGCGCGAGGCTGTCCGTCAATTGGCCAAATCCTGCGATGTCATCACCGCCGAGATCGAGCACGTCGACACCTATGCCCTCGAGGAGGTCGCCTCAGACGTCCGTGTGGAGCCCAGCTGGCAGGCTATTCGGACTATCCAGAACAAATTTAACCAGAAGGAGCACCTGCGCAAATATGGAATTCCCATGGCTGATCACCGGGAATTGGTCGAGAACACCCCGGAGGCATTGGCGAAAATTGGAGAGGAGCTTGGCTACCCGTTGATGTTGAAGTCGAAGACGATGGCATATGACGGACGGGGTAAGAATTGGTCTGTGGTCGGCAATTATAACAGCAAGCTAATTTTTTGCTAGGTAACTTCCGTGTGAACTCCAAGGCCGACATCCCCGAGGCTCTCGAAGCCCTCAAGGACCGACCGTTGTATGCGGAGAAGTGGGCATACTTCAAGATGGTTAGCCATACCCTACAACCGCAACCAAAACCTGAGAAATATCTAACCCTTCTTTCTCTAGGAATTGGCTGTCATGGTCATTAAGACCAAGGACGATGTTTTGTCATACCCCACCGTCGAGACCTTGCAGGAGGACTCAATATGCAAGCTGGTCTACGCGCCAGCCCGGAACGTGTCTGAGAAGATCAACGAGGAGGCACAGGCCATGGCCCGGAAGGCCGTCGCTGCATTCGAGGGCAAGGGAGCCTTCGGTGTGGAGATGTTCCTCCTGGAGGACAACAGCCTGATGCTGTGCGAGATCGCCAGCCGAATCCACAACTCCGGCCACTACACCATCGAAGGCTGTGGCATGTCCCAATTTGAAGCCCACATCCGCGCCATCATGGATCTCCCCATTCCCCCCAAGAGCCTCGAGATCCGCCAGCCCTCCATTATGCTCAACATCATCGGTGGCGCTGCACCCGACACCCACCTCAAGGCCGCCGAAGCTGCTCTCTCCATCCCCAACGCCAGCATCCACCTGTACAGCAAGGGTGCTGCTAAGCCCGGCCGCAAGATGGGTCACGTCACCGTCACCGCTGCATCGATGCACGAGGCTGAGACCATCATTCAGCCCCTCGTCAACGTTGTCGATGATATCCGCGCCCAACGCACTGATATCAAGACCAAGGCTGTGGCTTCTGGCCCCGGCAAGCCCGCCGCCCAGGTTGCCGTTGTCATGGGTTCCGACAGTGATCTCAAGACTCTGGTTCCAGGCCTTAAGCTGCTTGAGAGCTACTTTGGCCTCGTGCCCGACGTCGAGATCACTTCCGCCCACCGTACCCCGAACTACATGGCCGAGTACTCTGCCGAAGCCGCCGCTCGCGGTATCAAGGTTATCATCGCTGCCGCTGGTGGCGCTGCTCATCTCCCCGGCATGGCGGCCGCTCACACTGCTCTCCCTGTCATCGGCGTGCCGGTGAAGGGCAGCGTCCTGGACGGTGTCGACAGCTTGTACAGCATTGTGCAGATGCCTCGTGGTATGTTTCCCGCGTTAACTTTCTAACCCTTTCGAACTCTGCTAACTAATCTCAGGTGTCCCCGTCGCAACTGTCGGTATCAACAACAGCATCAACGCCGCTCTCCTCGCTGCCCGTATCATCGGTGCTTTCGACCCCGCCATCCAGCGCAAGGTTGAGGCTTACGCCGAGGAGGCTCGCGCCGAGAACATGGAGAAGAAGGGCACTAAGCTGCAGGAGCTGGGCTGGGAGAAGTACTTTGCGCAGATGTAAATCCGCACTGTGTGAACTAGATCTGGTCTTGTACAGACATGTGGATAGAGTCTGACACCAAAAGGTAAAGGAAAAGAAAAGAGAGGATTTGATTTGGTTTTATTTTGCAGAAGATAGACGCTGTCTTCTGCTTGTACAGCGGAAGGCGTTTTTATTATCAGATTAAACGACAATGAATGACTATTAACAATTAAGCATGAGAAATTAAACTAGGGTAATGTGGTGGATATCTGCATTGTCAGCATTGACGCGCCACCGTCTATCTAAACGCATAAATGGCCAGAGTAGATGTAACGCTGTAAGATCAAAGCTGCAACACTGCAACGCCGCAACAGACCTTGACTTGCGGTAGGGTAGCGCAAGCGCAAGCGCATTAGCTATAGCTTAAACACTCCTCTGTAAGTGCGAGGTCTTTCACCTATGTGATCACCACACATAGTAATAATATCACTATTCTTAGTAAATCATGCCATACTAAATCCAGTAGAGCTATGGTGTCTTTTCACAACCCAATATTTTGCATGCAATCACCTGTCCCATTCTCGTGTAGAGTGTAGCCCTAATAATGGATCATTGTGGCTGGAGTGAGTGGATCGAACCCGCCGGCCCACAAGTTACCACGCCGTCGGGTCTATATAACATCAGATAGGGCTGTCACATCTGAGATAGTGGACTATGTGGAAGGCTACCACTAAAACTATTATTTTGGATAATTGTAAAGATGGAGTGTAAAATCATACTAAATATTGATTGCAGAACAGCGGCGCGTGATAGGTATGTATTAAGCAACCACCAGAAAGACCCATACTCATACAAAAAACAGAACCATAATGCACAAGGGGGAAATCATAACAAAAGAACAGAAAACAAAAAGCCACAAAAGAGACATAAACATCACAGTGGGCACGGCATCCATCGATCCAGATTGTATCCTTACAGAATGGAGCTAAGGTGGACACCATTGCTTTTCATTCATGGCATGGCAAGTTTAGTAGTTAACAGCCGAGCCGTTGGTCACCTGAGTAGGGGCATTGATAGGGACGTTGGTAGGCTTGATGTCGCTAGCACCCTTTCCATTGACAAAGGCATTGTCGACTTCATCAGAGAAGCCTCGAGAAGGGTATCCATCGATCTTGGAACCGTGAGCAGCAGCAGCAGCAGCAGTGGATCCTGAGGCCCCAGCTGCGGCGGCGTTACCGGCAGCACCGCCGCCAGCACCACCAGCAACGGCACCAGCAACACCGCCAGCAACACCATCAGCGGTGGTGTGGGGCTTGCGGGTGACCTGACCGGCAGAGGGGATGTTCTTGGACTCGGAGGCGCTGCCGATGCTGAAGATGGGGGACTCCCAGCGCTCGCCCTTGGCAGCCAAGTCGGCGTACTCGGTGGCCTTGGTGGAGACGCCACCGGGCAGCTGGATCTCGGGGAAGATGGAGTCGTGCAGGGTCATGACGGTTTGGACCTTGGTGTTCTTAACAACAGCCTCGGCTTCCTTGGCCTTGGCCTGGCTGCGGGCGCGGATGGCGTCGGCGTAGCGGGAGAACATGCTGGGAGCGTTCTCGGGATCCTCGCGGGCAGCCTCGGCGGCCTTTTTGGCTTCGATGGAGATCTCGTGGGCATATGCGTCGCCCTTGTTGAAGGCTTCGCGGATCTGGGCCTCGATGACCTTCTCCAGGGCGGGGCGGACGACACGGAAGAGCATAGGCTTGAAGGTGGTGAAGAGAATCTTGTGTTTGGACTTCCTGAGCTTGATGTTGAGGTTCTTGATGTTGACGGAGACCTTGTCCAGCTTGACAATGTGCTGCTTGTCGCCCTTGTTGACGGTGGAGGCGGCAATCTTGAAGCCGAAGCCTTCGCCACTGAGCATGATGTCCATGATACCGGTGTCGGTGATAGAGGGGAAGCCCTCCTTCTTCTTGATGTAGTAGCTGACATCACGCAGGTCGGCCTGGATACCGGAGGCGGCAATCATGATCTTGTTGTCACGCTTGTTGGAGATCTTCTTGCGGCCCCAACGGAAGTAGTTGTCGCTGCCGAACTCAACCACATTGGGCATGAGGTTGTCACTTTCGATGACGAGGTTCTCAATCACAACGTCAACTGTAGGGTCGGACACCTCGATACGGGGAATGGGAACGTAGCGGACGTTCTCAAAGATGCCCGGAAGGATGATGTCACGGAGATCCGTGAGCAGGTGCTTCTTGAAGACAACCTTGCCGCCAGCATCGCGACCCAGGTCCTTGAAAAGGGTCTGAACAGACTCAGCCAGGGCCTTGTTGCGGGGGTCCTTATCGAACTGGTCGGCGAGGAACTTCATCTCGTCGATGATGCGGTCACTGTGGGAGCGGTAGCGCTCACGGATCAGGTAGCGACCCTTATCGTACAGCTCGTTCCACTGCCTGGTGGCCTCATCCTCCATGATGAAGCCCTGCTCACGCAGACACTTGCGGATGTAAGTATCAATGTTCGAGAACCAGCCACGCAGCTCGGGGTCCTTGTCAGCATCACGGTAGATGTTATCCAGGGACTCGAAGAAGTCAGACAAGGAGGTGTTGTTGGCGAAGCGCTCGATAAGAGTCTACTGATGTTAGCATTGCACTTGTTGCCAGGATACATCAGTACTCACGCGCAAGTTGTACTCAGCAGCCTGAACGCTGTCAGTGGCGCGGATGTCCTTAACAGCACTGCCACTCTGGGTACCAGCGTGCTTGGTGTGTCCAGCGTACTTCTCGGCCATGTCGAGAAGAGTCTCAATGGCTTGCTGGTCTGGAATTTGTCAGCATTGATTTCCAAAAGAGCGATAGAATACGTACAGTCGGCGTGACCTTGGACCTCAATGATCATCTTCTTCAAGCGCCAAATGGTCTGCTCACGACGCTCCTTGGGGATTTTGTCCGAGAGGTATTCCTTGGTCTTGTTGGCATACTTCTTGGTACGGCTCATCTCCGAGGGGGTAACAGATGCGGCATCACCGCCTTCGTTCTCAGCAATGGGATCAGAGGCGAGACTTGCCTTGTTCTAGTAAGGTGTTAGTACAACTTCAACAAAAATGCAAAGGTGTGTAAGAACTGACACCCTTGGATATCTTGAGGCGGCTCTTCAGGTCATCCTTGGAGACGTTCGGCTTCTCGTGCCATACGTTCTCCTCGGCGGGGGCATCGATTTGGGCGAGCTGGTCCTCCGATGGGCGCACTTGGTTGGCAGCCTTCTGGGAAGCATCGGCGGCAATATCGCGCAACAAAACAGTTGCGTCACTCACTAAGCAATGTTAGCACAAACCTCAGGCATGCCCATGGTGATACTCACGAATTTTTCGGAACTCTCCGTTGGTGATCAAGAGCGTTCCAAGAGTCTTAAGACCCTGTAGGGTCTTCTCGCCATCCTGCTTGCCAGCCTCCCTAGAGATAGGCACATTGGGGCCCTTGACATCGCCGGCGGTGATCTGCTGGGCCTGCCAGATGAAATCCTGCAGAAGCTCGCCCTCATTCTTGGTGAGGAGCATCAGCTTGGCCTGCTCAATGACATTGCGCAAGTCCTTGATGAGGACCTTGCCATCTTCGGAAAGGTCTGCCGATGGCGATGAGAGTGCCTTGGAGGCAAGCGCACTGTTCAGGGCAACATCACACTGCTTGTTCTGTGGTAGGGAATAGAGTTCAGTATGCGCGTTCGATTTTCAACTTGGCCGGATGCGGTTTCAACTAACGGAGGGAAGCTTGCTGTTCTTGAAGGCTGTGGAAGCATGGATTAGTGGCTTGTTGATACCCAATGATAGTGAAAATAACTCACCATGGTAGATTCCAAACAGTTGGAGCTTGGAGTTAATGTCCTAAAGGAGTGCGATTAGCGTGTTGACCGATGACCTCATGATGCCTCATCTCACCTGCTCCTTCTGCTTGGTATCAGTGGGACGGTTCACGGCAGGAGTCATGATGAAAAACCCGTGATATCTAGAGGATTCGGGGGTTTGCGAGAAAAGTAAATTCTAATATTCATTAGCTAGCGTTTGTAATGGGAACAAACAAGACATACAAGGGAGATTTGCAATTATACTAAAACAAGGGGGTATCACTGGAATGTTGAGGGTATTGTTATGGAGGAAAAGGAAAAAATCAGAAAAATCAGGTCAAAGGGATGGACACCTATATAAAATAAAATTTAAAATCCTAGACAAGAAAAAGAGGGAAAAAAAAAAGAGATCGCCTGCTACGTAGGAATCGATGCTCAACTTCAATACGCAATCAAATTCTGACGTCATGGTTGTGTTGTGCCACAACGGACTCACATTCCCTCCAATGGCTTTCTATGCAGCCAATTGCCCAGTTAGACTGGACTTTTTTTTTGTTTGGCATGTCAATTAATATACTGTGTAGCTATAGCTTGTGTGATCGAAGCTCTAAGGTTGATTAAAGTGGTCTTGGAGAGCAAAACCCAATATGCAGGTGAGCAAAGCTCCAAGTTTACAAAGAGCTAGGCCCCGTCCAGGCTACTAGATTCCTGTGGTTTTGCCCCTCAAAGTGGGCAGAAACGACGCTAGTGCGCCCTTAGCGCCTCCACGTTAAACCTCATCGAGCCTAACGATCTGCACCTTTTCAAGGCTCGATCACCCTTACACGGTCCTTCTCCCAGGCTTGTGCTTGGCACTGGCTTTGGCTCAGGTTTTTGCCAAGGGTGGTGTCATAATCCGGGCCTTGAAACCAAGCCGCCCATACGTACATTGTTCCCTCCCACATCAGCTTGACGTCAACGCGACGAGATCTGCTTTTGACTGATCGGAAACGGCGACGTGTACTGCAGCATGCAGTTACTATTAAGTAAGTGGTACCAATCAATCACCACCCGCTTTTCGTGCCAAATTGCATGACACTATTGATTCTCACGTCTTGATCAGCATGCAATCATGTAGCGGTGTTCAAGCTTGCGTAACAATCTAGCCTTGAAGGGCTGAGTGGAGACCCCCAAAAGAAGGATCGACCTCCTGTTCTCGTGGCTGCAAGTGGCTCAAGGTGGCGGTGCAGATTTTCGGAGTTCAGATTGACATATTTCGATCCTCTTTACGGAATAGGAAAAGAAAGCCTACGCTCCACTGTGGACTGAACCACGAGAAATCCTTGTGGTTAAAAAAAAAGGTCCTGATCTCCAGTGATGTAACTTGGCGTTGGTCCATCGATTTCCCCTTGATGTACCCCTTTCCAACTCACGCTCATCAGAGCATACTAACGATGACATACTCGATCCACAATTATACGGATGGATACCTCGTGTGGAGAATTGTAGTCGATTTGTGTCTCACAATCTCCATTCTATAATTTTCCGCAGCACTTGATTCGATCCCGGGTCTCCATTCATCAATCCGCAGTCGTGGATACAATATCCTTATTATCCCCAGAACATGTGACACCCAAACCCAAACCCAAATCAACTCAATCTGAGCCTGAACTCCTTCCAAGGGCTGAAGATCCTATCTACCATCCCAATACCGCCGACTATCCTCCACAACCCTCTCCTCCCATCCCCCTTCAACAACAGGCCCAAGAACCTCCACGTTAAACTGCCCCTTCTCGAAAACCTCCCGACAAGGTAAATCCATCGTAAGATTCTCCTCATTCCCAACCCCGATGACACCTTGCAACGCCTTCTCCGCTGCAAGGTAGACCAATCGCCCGATATGCGCCCAGTAGATTGTTCCACTGCACATTGCACATGGTTCCCAGGTTGAGACCAGTGTACAGCGGGACAGGTAGTCCCAGTCGTAGTTATCGGCTGCGTTGCGCGCGAGTTCGCTTTCGGCGTGTCGCACGTGGGAGAGGGAGTTGGAAGTCATCAAGGTGGTTGTGTTATCTGGGGCAAGGAGGAGAGCTGCGAAGGGGCGTTTGGAGTGGAGGTCTTGGGCTTCACTTTGGAGGGATAGGCATTTTGATGCGCAGGCTTGGAGTTGCGATGGTGTTAAGGGGGTTATTGCTGGCTTGCCCATGTTTGCTTGCTTACAGCAAGACAACCTCTCCTGGGATAGATGGCTGATGTCCATGGGTCGAGATAGGTGTTATGTTACCGGTCTTAGTATGCCCGGCGGCCTCCGACGTGAGGGGAACCTGCAGAGCTATTTCCCCTCATTTGTCTATACGAATGTTACGATCTACGAAACGAGGGCAATTGCATGTGTAAGCATGTGCTGGTATAGGTTGGGAAGATACTCCCGCCAATTATTCTATATTATATACAAATCGTTTATTCATCAAGCCAAACATTCGTTCGTTTCAATCCTGGTCCTGGATATGGAATTAGGGGTCCCTGTAGAGCTGCGTGGATCATGCGAGGATTGTTTCGACGGCGCACGAATGCGCTGAATCGCAGCATTTTGATCTAGGTCTTCGAAGATACGCGCCTGGCTGTCGCTATCCGCGGGCGGCTGGTTCGGGTGGAAAGAAAGATCCACGAAGTCCGATAGGTCGGTAGGATTTGAGTTGCTGCTCATTTTCTCTGCAAAGACGACCAATTTATTCAGGATGGCGTATTCCAGCTTGAGCTTGACGCTGTACACCATTGCCTTCAGGGTGAACTGGATATCGGGCATGCCGGTGTATTGAACGGCGATCACAGAGGCGTCCATGAGGACGATGACGAGGTTGACGACGAGGAGTTGAACAAGGATGCCACGATAGTGGCCGCGGGGACGGAGTTTGAGGAGTCGGACGGCTTCGAGGGAGTAGATAACCGAGAGGATGACTTCTTGGATGGAGAAGCCTATGAGCTGGATACGCTCAAAGATGTTGAAGCCGTTGGTAAACATAGCGGCTTCGCTGGTATGACTGCCGAGTTCGAGGACGAAGCCGGGGATGTGGAGGATGATTGCATCGACGATGATCATGATGAGGGTTGCGCGGAGGATCTTGGGATTTTGGACGACAAGGTGTAATCGCGACCAGAGGACTAGCGACTGACCGGTCACCATGCCAACCCAGGCTATGAGTTCCATGGCTATAGAGAAACAGTTGGCGTAGATATCGTAGATAACGAGAAGGTATCCGAGACCGAAGGGAATGATGCTGATTGATGCGATGAGCAGACACCAGAAGTAGAGGCCTCCATATCGCTTGAAGGTTGTGAAGCAGAGGACGATGAGTTCTAGAGCGTTGTACCAGGCGATGCCGATCAGTACGGCTACGGCGGTATGCTCAGCAGAACCGTCCGTAGCCGATCGACCGGCAAAGGTATATTTGCTACCGGAATTGATACTCGACATGATGGCATATTCAAATTGGTGTGATCGTGTGAGGGGTTCGGAGTGCCGGGGGAGCAGATTTACAAAAGAAACATGGCTGGAGCCGAAATGGCACCAGAAGAAGGAAGAATGAGATATATTGAGAAATTAGAAATCACCTGGGCATATACATATGTATATGGAGGGTTGGATATGCCCCAAGGGTAACAGAGGTCGAGGGAAAGGGAATCAAAAAACGAGAGATAAGAGGCGAAAGAAAAGGTACGAGGTGGAGAAAGTTCAGCCCCATGGTAGATTTAACTCAAGCATTATTGGTCCCTGAACTTGATAATGTGGGGGCGTGAGATGGAGCTAATTCTGTAAACCACGCGCTGATAGGCGAGCTGTGGTTTGGTTGAACGCTAATCACAACCCCCCGATAACGGCCGATTCAATGAGAGAACCTTGAATTGTGAAGCATTTTGAACTTGATTGTTCTAATGCGGTCTATCTCAGACTCAGTGTTCTATGATTGACTCCCATGGTTACTGTGATCGGAGTCACAATTTCGAGTTCGGACCAGTTCACATGAAGATTCGGTGTTCACGGGCGGAGATAAGAGATCGTTTTACGAGTGGCAAACTCTGCTCCTTAGTCAACTTGGAACTTGGCACAACTCCGGGGTAAGCCCCCGGGCGCATTAAAACTTAAATGGTTCCAGGCTCGTGGGTTCCAGCTTCGTTTGATTCCAAGGTTCGGAATTTAATGGTTTTGCCTGGAAATGTCTTGGAATGAAAACACAGTTGAAACTCTGTTTCCGTCAAGGCGCAAACCTTGAAGTATCAGAGTTGTGCGCTCCCTGGAAAATATAAGCCGACCCGACAAATAATTCGACAAACTTCAATTGAAGTCGATCCCTCACCATTTTGAGTTTGATTTACATTGACAGGTAGCATTGAAATTCGTATTCGTAAACCTTGGAAATACATCGGCTGCGGATTCCCCCCAGACCTTCATCTGAGACAGCGTTCCAAGCCAGGTGTAAGGTCCCCGAGGTCGCCATCTTTTGCCTCGATATCGCCTGGGAGTATGGTCACATGTGCGATGTTCGACACATATATATTTAAGGCACAACGGCCCTGCAACTTTAGTACGTGTCACTGTTTCAAATATATATTTCGAACCTTAAACGAGCAGAGTTCAATTTTGCAGCCCCCGGGGCTGTGAAATATACCTTCTGAGTCTATCAACCAAAACCTAACCCAGAGTTTCATTCTATATACGCATTAGGGAACTCAATTGCGATATTTCAAGTGGCTGACGTAGCTGCGCGCGTGCACTCAGTGTTCATTTACCACCCATATCTATAACACTTCAAAATATCTCTGAAAATGTATACATGAATTTTGTGTTGCCTTCCAAGGTTTAGCTAGGACTTCGTACTATATACAAAACCTGGAAGCAATGATGGCACTTCCATCAATACCCATGAGCTCCAGGGCTTTCCCTGGTCTGTCTATCCACACAGCTGTGGAAAGTCTCGCTGTCTCGTCGCAACAGTCCAGACCGCTACAGTCTCCAACGCTTCCACTTTCGGAATTCGGCTCGTTCCAAGGATGGGATCGTCAATAAGGTCATATGGGAAGAGAATGAAATCGCAATAACCCACGTTATTGTAGCCACATGGCGATATGCAAGACGATCTGATAGCCATAGTGTAGCCAAAGGCTGGTGTTGTTGTGATGGCCAGAAGAGTGTTAGTTGGAGAGTGCATCTTATGTATGAGCTTCAAACATTTTTGCATGTATAGTATATTTTGTATTAAAATGTCGCTTCTGGAATTAGAATTCCCTCGTTGATGCAGTCGGCCTAGGAGAGTACAAACCCGAGTCCAGACCAGACATGCCCTGATGCTCCACTTTCCCCACACTATCCGCACAAAAGACTCAACCAAAAACACCAGACAAAAAAAACAAAAAGTTGACAGGCCCGAGCCGTGGATCGAACACGGGACCTCGCGCAGGAGTGCTTAGAGTTGCTGCCCTAAGCGCGAATCATACCACTAGACCACCCGGGCTGTTCATGGAGAGTAAACAGAGTGGAAAATCCAAAAGGACGGGAGTGTTGTCAGTTCAGTCAGTAGATCACGGGAAGCTCACAAATTTGCAAGATCACAATAATTATCGGGATCAGAGTGAGTATCGGTTCAGATGAGCATTTCCTCAAGTTTGTTGTAAGCGTCATAGCTGATTTCTGAAGAATGATTAGAGTTCAGGGGACCGCAGATGAATCGGGGTAGATATTACTCGGCGAACATATAGTAACAGTGGGTCGATATCATTATGTCTAACGCAGAACTATCCTGTCCACTAGACGCCGACCTCAACTTCGCAAAGCCTGGAAACAATTCGATTTTGACACCTTGATATCGCAACCGAACTCGGCTCCAGCGGCCACTCAAGCTTATCTGAAAAGTTCGTTTTACGGGGTTCACTATCACACGTCATCTTTAATAATACCTAATTAGTTGACTAACTTTCTGGATATCATCTACTACTTTCCATCTACATCGCCCTCCACTCCAATACCTTAAGAAACCCTATTCCACTCACTTAACAATATTCCATCATAAGTCATATCCGAACTACCAATGACCGCTCCCGACTTGAATGGCAAAAAACCTTTTTGTCGAGAAGGTCGATATCGTCCAGTGAGTCAATCCGATTAGTCATATGCGTCTGCTTCCATCGTACGTTTACAAGAGACAAGATGCTAACGATTTCTTGATTTCCTCTCCACCGGATTGGTCGATGGACCCAGGAGAGCTTGGCAATGAGACTGAATGGGCCCCGCAAGGCAGCTAGGGACATACAATTGGCGTTGTCTACCAACTCGGAGAATGTGTACTCGTTATGTGCAACCTTAATGGGAGTGAAGTGATATTCACGGCCGGCGGGAAATTCTACGAGCATAATTTCATCACATTTGACGTTTTTCTGATTACTTTCCCGAAACTCTGGAGGATATCGTTGCTGTGATGAAAGGACAGGGATACAAGGCCGTGAAGTTCAAACTCCTGCCATTGTACGGCAAGCGGACGGTTCCTACCTAATTCGATCAGGATGAAAACCCAGAGTGAAACTCAGATCGCTGTTGTCGTCGCTGTCATTGTCGCGGTCATTATGCCGTAATGTTCCCACCTAATTGGAAGAAAATTGGAATCCAGACTGAACTATTTACTCGTACTCTGTAATCCTTTTGGCGCTCTATCATATTACCTTCCACTTCTTTTCTATACTGATCGCTTCGATTTCCATTCGATAATGGAAGCTGCTTTGGTGTCACCGATTCGTCCTGGCTTGAGCCTAGCTGCTCCGGATCCGTTCCGCGAGTATTCGAGACCGATTCTTTAGTAGATACCTAGTGGGAGCCATTCGAGTTTCGGGAGTGGTCAAGGTAGCGAAGCGCTGCTGCGAAAACGTGAAGAGAAACAAAAACCCGCAGACGGCAAGCGTATCAATGGTGCGACCATCTGCCAGATCCAAGTGGCGCCACCAAAAGCGAGGCCCATGACCAGACAAACAAGAGAGCCAGCACTGAAAATAGAACCGACTCAGTCCGTTTCTATCAGACGCTTCAAGGAATTGCTTTTGGAACTTCCCGGTGGAGTGATTGAGGGAAAGTAGATAAGGAAAATAGGCGTAAATACTGCAGCGATGACTCTTAGTCAAACAAGTCAACACTTGCGTATAGGTAAGCATGAGAGTATACTTAAACGATTGATGTAAAATGACCAGACCTGAAAACCCTGCACCCATATCTAGGCCATTCGAGTATAGGGATTTGGGGCTGTTATCAATATGCCTTGTATCATATTCGTGGGATATTTTTGTATGAAATCAGCGACAATGAAGGATAGGCACTGTTAGAACCTTGAAAAGTTAGTCTTCTCACGAATGAACAATGGTTGAAGGAAGCATATCTCTTTGGTAGATGTGATAAACTAAAAATTTCATTTTCTTTGATACATGTCTGCCAGAAACAAATTGCCTGTGAGATAAAGTCATGCAGCCAGAGAAACCAAGCCTTCATGCTTCATTGTCAGTCTATTCCCTGGCATATTGAAGGAAGGTATTGAGCCAGGTCTCTCAGACTTCCACGATCTGGCAGGGCCATAGACAACATTTCGAGAAAAACCGGCTAATATCGGCCCAAACCCTCAGACCTCGTGCTACTTAGACCCACAGGATAGGAAAGGCCAAAGAGAGTTTATTCCAATCAGAGTTACATCAGAGTTACTACAGACGGGACGTAATAGGTGGAATCATTCCGCTCAACTCAAGAACCTAAGGAGACAAAGAACCATTTCAATCCCTCGTGCAAAACACATTTCATCCCCCAAGGCCGGGGTATGCTTTGCCAAACCCGGGAATCAGAACCGCATTCCGGAGAAAAGAGATCGAACTTGACTTAACCTCGCCTTGTGCAAGCCTTCAGGGGCAGTAGCTTTTCGGGGCTGACCTGACAAGAAGCCACCACGGTAAACACGGGGTTTAGTGGGAACTGCATCACGCATATAGGGACTAGCGGGAAGCCTCAGTCGCCACTATGTCAATTCAAATCTCAGCATCCCGTCCGACCCGCCTTTGTTCCGGGAGCATTGCCGAGTTTGATATCGGCGTGCCGTGATGCCTTGGGCATATCCCATGTGACAGTGATGGACAATTTGACAAACAATTTCTGTGGTGCATTAGATACGCACATTTCCCATGTGAAAATTGATCGTAACGGCAGATCTGATCTGCAGAGGCGAGGCAATCGATTCGGATGAGTCGGATGGTGGAGTTTTTGGGTCATTGGGGCTCAGGCCCCTGTCCAGAAGGTTCTGGGATTTTATGGGGCCAGATGGAGTTCATAATTCCAACTATTGTTCGCCATCTTCAGCTACAATCTCCTTTCCTCCACAGTGGAGTGTAGAATCTTGTCCTCGTATCTTTTCACACTGGTATTCTTGTTTCTTTCCTTGTAACTCCACATTTAATTCCAATGCACTCGCAAGTGAGGATTGTAAAGTAGAGAGTCGGGTATTGTTTGCACTATTTACTGTTTGGGTTTTCTCTATTGAATCTTACTCGTGACAATATTCATTTTTCGCGGGTACTTCATACTAAGCATCGAATACAATGGCGTGAGCTCAGACCACCTCCCAATCCATGGGACCCCTCGAGCTAGGATCGCTCGCGGAAGGATGAGTTCGTCCCTGACCCAAACATCAGCCATTGCAAATCTCAGACATGGAAATGAGCAGATTGGTGGGTCGATGGCGATCAGATCAGGCATCGTGAGCCTTTCTGACGCTCTTGTTGGGAGAGAACCAAGGCGAGAGCGGCAACTAGCCAAACTCAATCGTCATCACGATCCACTTTTTTGTTGTGGCTCGCGGTAAGCTGAATTACCTGATTAGCATGGAGATAATGATGGTGTAATTTAGGGTCCACAGATGGAAAATTCAATTGCTTGCATGGTGCCGTTGTGATGGGATCTACTATTGAAACGGTTGTGCATGGAACTTTTAGACGTTGACTTGCGTGGGCATAAATTCGACGCTATTGATGGGCTATGCATGGAAGTACAGAACGTGGATTAAAGGAATGCTGGAATTGTCACAGTACCCCTGGCCCGATGATGCAGGTGGCACACTCTATCGATCGTCAAAAGTCTTCTGCCGACGGTGGCTTGTTTAGACTGCCAAGCTGGGAATAACATAGCAAATAATTTGTACATTTTTCAGGGTTTCCTGCCAACCCGCACTGATCTGCCAATAAGAACGTGTTCCAGAAAGCCACGTTGAGGGACGGCAGGATGCGATCCGGAGAAAATCATGATTGGGGGGTTCCGGAGTTTTCTGAACTCTAACCAGGATCCATCAAACCAAAATGGGTTAATGGGCCCTCTGGCAGACCCACTATGGGGCTCTATTGGTCAAAAAAGGAGATTTGATTGGGTACGGCTTCTCCCTACAGTAATTTGTTTTTCTTGAGAAACCTTAGCAAGAGGAGTCCGGCAGTTTGCTTTGGAGGGCGCAAGGGCCCCTTTTAGTCTTGTTTTGTATACTCTGTAACTAGACATCTTATAGAAGGAGAGCAAAGAAACTACTGTAGTTCTGCAATTCATATGGATCGGCAGATGTTGATCGTCTGTCTTACATTATGACGTTCTCCACTTGAATCCTGACTCGAATTTGTGAATATTAAGAGTCAATCTTCCGGGTGAACGGCTCAGGAAGCGAATTCTTTCGAAGCTGAAGATCTGCAGCATTATTGAATGTAGCGCGGAGTTATTCGGGGGCCACATGGCCCCATATAAGCTCAGACTAGCCAGCCACGGTACTCCGTACATAATAGTGGAATAGGCTTTTAGACCCCTATCCACCTTCTCAAAGGGTACCTGCAGATCTTAATTTGGGGGAACGCCCTCACTACACCGCGGATTTCCGGTGATCTCCGGATTGTTGATACTGATATTCTACACATCAATTTCCTGTTCTGGAGCAATAGTCTAGCGTTTAATCGTTCTTTTGATGATCCGATGGGTGTTTGGGCCTACGTGATAAGGCTACTAGATTGCATCCGGGCTCTGGATGAACTATGATGTACTGAGCCCATCACCATCCGTCATCGGCTCGGGACCGAACTTGGAAAGGTGCTTGATGTCAATCAGCTGCTCCACGATTATTGATTCAGGAAATTGCTGTGAACCCACTATAGGACCCTGTTCTGGATTGTGTTGGGGCCATGCCCGTGTATTAAGTTTGACATAACGGAGATACGTATCTATCTAGGTCCACATAGGTATACTTGTGTATTTCAATTTTTGAGGCGCTGACCCTAGTGCAAGATACTGACCCGCCTGGATAATTGGGGCATGAGGAGTTTTCACTTCGATCCCATAGATTCCTGATCGACTCTGTATAAATACAGCTACCTGCTCATTAACTTTTCTTTCTTTCTTCACACTCCTACCTCAGTCATTCCTTAGTCAATCCGACTTCAGTCATTCTTTTAAACTATACCCTAATTCTCATCATGAAGACCTCTTTCATCACCATCCTCGCCGCTCTGGCCGCCAGCGCTCTCGCTGCCCCCACCCCCACCGCCAGTCTTGCCGGTCTCACCAGCATCGTTGGTGACCTGACCAAGCTCCAGGGTCTCGACGGCCTTGCCGATGTCCTCAAGCTCGGTGATGTCACCAAGGAGCTTGACCTGGACAACCTCCCCGTTGTCTCCAGCCTGGGTGACCTGACCAAGCTGCTCAACCTCCCCTCCTCCGCCTCTGCCTCCAGCATCCCCGCCGTCCAGGATGGTCACATCGTCCAGAACCTCGGCCCTCAGCTGAACAACGTTCTGACCATCACCGGCACTGACCTCCAGCCTCTGCTCATTGAGTTGAGCCCCGAGGTTGCCGCCCTGGTCTCCTCCCTCGGCCTCGGTGCCCTTGGTGTCCCTCTCGGCTCCATCGTCGCCTCCGCCAGCTCCCTCGGTGACCTCGTCACCGGTCTTGGCCCCTACGTTGATGGCCTCGTCACCGTTGTTGGTGCTGACGTTGGTGCTCTCCTCATCTCTCTCCCCCCGAGGTTGCTGGTCTCGTTTCTGGTCTTGGTCTCCCCACCGTCGGTGTCCCCGTCGGCTCCGTCCTCGCTACCGTCGGTACCTCCCTCAAGAAGCGCAACCAGATCGTTGGTGACCTCGCCCCCGAGGTTAAGGAGATCCTGACCGTCACCGGCCCCAACGCCAAGCAGCTGCTCATCAAGCTCTCCCCCGAGGTTGCTTCTCTCGTCTCCGGCCTCGGTCTCCCCTCCGTCGGTGTCCCCGTCGGCGAGGTTGTCAAGACCGCTGCTAACGTTGGTGACCTCCTCGTTGACATCTCCACCCCCGTTGAGAACCTCCTGAAGGTCGTCAACAAGGACGGCAGCGCTCTCCTCATCCAGCTCTCCCCTGAGGTTGCCTCCCTGGTTGCTGGCCTCGGCCTCTCCGCCACTGGTGCCGCTATCGGCTCCGTCATTGCCACCGTTGGTGCCAACCTGTAAATTAGATAAGTCGCTGCTTATCTAGTTTGGCCTTTGTTTTTACGCAGCAATGGATAGCGTTTTTGGGAGCTTTCTGAATACCCTACAACATTCTCGTGTGCATATATTGCATCTACTGTGACACCTGGAATGGTGATTTCTTTTATGAGTTTTGGAAGATCTGTGTTAACTTTCCAGTCTTCACTATATATTTTTTATTCTTAATGTTACTAGACAAACTTTGCTCTAGAGCAGACCTTAGATCGAAATATTACCCTGAGCTGCTAAAAAAGTAAATCAAAAACTTCCTTTTCTCTTGTACCTAGGTAAAACATTTCTCAATATTCTCAGAAGTAACAATCTGCGTCCATGGGCTAGCCCCCACGCATCGTCTACGGCCACTACTACGACTTCTACTACCATAGCTACAACCTCAACAAGTACCATCTCGGAAAATGGTCTTTATGGCGCGTCTCATTCCGACTGGACTTGTTTAGGGTCTCAGTTTGGCGATTGCTGTACTATATGGCAAATATCCTAGGACCTTTAGCCTGACACAGGATTCTGCTGGTCGAAATATCCGCCTGAGATTAGTCAGGAAGCTATCGTACAGTAGTAGCGTAATATATTAGAGCATATGAATTTTAAAGCTCTAAATATAGACAGAAAGCCATATACCCCTATGACATGTCACGTGTGGCCTGGAAAGCTGAAACTGAGGCTGGATTACAACACAGTAATATTTTGAGAAAAGAAACCTGAGTCGATCTTGACCGTATTAAATTGTGCTACATAGTATTACTTAAAATCCCCCAATCCTTCTCCTCCTAAGAACTTTTTGGTGTCACTAATCGAGTTTCCTGACACGTTTGACATATGAACGACTGAAAAAGGATACGAAAAGGTAAACCAAGGGAGCCAGATACACCAGAGTCACAAATAGCGCCAGTGTCTGCCCACTATTCCATAGACACGAAGTTGCTTGGACCTCAAAAAGAGGCTCGGCAACGGGCACAGAAGAAGTGGTATCAGAACGGCTACTCATGGCCGACTGAACTTTGGTATAGTTTGACTTCATCAGGTGGCCACCTTCTAAATTTGTAAATTGGCTTGTCACAGTGTCGTATCCAATGAAGAGATAACAGATGGCGATGGCTCCACCGAGAAGAAATTGGCCGATTTGCAAAGTCGTCAAAGATCTCTTGACTGAGACGGGCACCCGGAAGCCCAACGCCGTCAGCGAGAAATACGTATACTGTATTTCTCTCATTAGCTATCATATTCATTTGGACTGAGGGGATTGCGTACCATTAAAGTATGAATTGCGGAATTGAGAAGAACACCGACAAGAGCAGGCGGTGATGCATATCGGACACCTGCCCACATGCAGAGCATGACGCCGGCGTGGTGGTATGTTTGAAGAAATGAGCTTTGTTTTCCTTTCGCGAGGATTATGAAAGTGTCAACGACTTCATAAAACTTGGACATATAAAATAACCATGAAAAATAGCCCGCACCGGCACTCCATAGATAATTTGAATGGTCGATCAAGGTCATTGGCATGTTCCCCAGCATTTCAGGACTTTCAAGATAACCAAGTTCACCCGTTGGAGTGATTTGACAGATTGTATTCGCAGCACGAGCGACAAAGTTCGGATCTGACATGGATGGCCAGCAATTCCAAATCACATAGCAGAGACCAGCGAGTGTCCATGCTGAGAATGTAGCAAGGATGATGTTGTGGAGTATCACTAATAACTTGAAAGGTGCTGTCGTAGCGAATGTCCAAGGTCGATTTCCTCGTGTCTTATTCAAGTTGTTGAGTAGAAAGACAGTCATCATATAGACCGAGGCTATTGTTATAGGTGCCTTGACGTCTGCAAGATAGCGAAAGACAGAGGACGGAATCTCAATCGGGTGGATCCATGTCGCTTTAGCCTGTGTATAGGGGAAATCTGCTTGAGAGGCCTCACCAGGAGGCCAATCGAAGACCTGGCGAGGAGGAAGCCGGAAATGCACTAAGAGATTCGGAATAGACATCTCAACAAGGAAACAAAAACCACGTCGAAGTCTCAACAGAATTCCTCTTAGTGGGTTTTTGGATCCGAACGACCGGCGGTGATTGATTGTTGTTCTTCAATTCTCGCTGGACGAGCCGGAGACTTTATGTCATTAGGTTTGAGAGAAGGGTCCAAAATTTGAAGACCGCCCGCATGAATAGGGGAATGAGCAACGATTTGACACATCTTAGGCAGGGCGGCGCTATTTGACTTTAATCTATTGGCACACCATTGATGTTGATGGTTGGCATGATGCACCCCTGAATTTTAATAAAGGAACAGAAGCAAGGGACGTACATCATGCAAGCCGGAGCTTAGGCAGGTGATACTTGACGAAGACTGGTACTTCGGCGTAGTCACCTTGTTTGTACCTTAGTGAAGTAATGATAATTTTGTTTATTATTATATTTCACGTGTGATAGATATATCGTTAGAATTGTATTCATGAATTTGAAACTTGATTTTATAGATAGGTTGAACATGAGATTTTGCGTGATTGCATTCTCGATACTAAAATAACACTTCACTCGTGCATTGTCCAGATCGGGTTCTAATACAAAGGCCTATTGGATTCGATTGAACTTGCCAATGTTTTATCCGCGCAGCTCGACGGAATAAACTAGCTTAAATTTTCGCAGTCTGAGAGATCCTCGCCAATCGCATGGTTGAAAGCAAGTTTTCGGCGGCATTGGAGTGAGCATGAATTGCGCTGCCATGGAACAGTTTCGTAGCGTCTTTGCCAACATGTTCTAGCAAGAGGTTCTTTCCGCCGGGATGTTGGTCCACAAACTGTGCAACATCATGAACAACACCATTAACAAGAAGCAAGCGGCGACCGCTGTTGACCGTTTGGGTATATTTTTCACGACTCCAAACCGGTAGTTCTTCTATTGGTGCCCCCCAGGATATCTCTTGGCGCCGGAGTTCAAGCTGGCGTTGAATTTGTTGGTATTTGCCCTTCTGAATCTCGTTTTCGGGAAATCGCTTCAAATCCGAGGCCAGATTGACTTTCTCGCAGAGCCAGATAAACCACTTCGTCGGATCCCAGTGGTACCATCTGATCCCATTGCGGTAGTCCACTGGAAACTCGTGATGAAAATTGTGATATCCTTCTCCCCAAGTGATAAGAGCGACAAAAAATGAGTTTCTTGGTGAGAGGCGGCTGGCATAAGGTTGATCCCCAGCCCAATGAGCAAGAGAATTGACGCAGAAGGTCGCCTGTTGGATCATGAATAAACGAATGCAGCTGGCCCATATGAACCCTCCAGCAAAATCACCGTACATAAGTCCACAGTATACCGTTGGAAATATAATTGCGGTCAAAAAGAATAAGGGCATGTAGTGCTTGCGCTGCCAAAGGACGATTGGATCGTTCGAGAGATCCTGAACGTCCACCTGGCCTGTTTGTTCTCGCTTGCGTCTGATCACGACCCATCCGTAGTGAGAATAGAAAAGTCCCTTATGGGCAGAGTATGGATCCCTATCAGTGTCTGTATAGCGGTGGTGGGCTCTATGGTCTCTGCACCATGTTCTGATCGAGCCTTGTCCTGCGCTGGTGCTGACAATTGCGAGTATAACTTTCAGAAAATTCCCAGCAGAATATGCCCGGTGTGCCCAAAGGCGATGATATCCTATGTTCCCCGTCAAAATAAGTCCAAAGAGTGAGATGGGTTTTATTATTCACCTGCAGTGACGCTGATCCCAGATGCTGTCGCATAAGCGAAGAAAAAAATTCCGGTGCGATATTGGAATGGTACCCAGACGGTGCCAATTATTATTGCAATGAGGGGTACTCCGCCGGTTATCCACAAACGAAACCAGTCAATTCGAGAGCTCAGAGCTCTCATGCCCCCTAGGATCTTGGTCAGACTTGAATAGTGGTGGGAGGTGACCATCTTTGTGTGCAGGCAATGGTGATGTTATGGGACGTAAGCTGGAGGAAGCATATGAAAAAATGCATGAAGGTGAAGATAGCCAAAAGGAGATATGATGGATTTGGACAGTCAAACTTCTCGAATCATACAGATTTCATGGAAACTTTAAAAATAAAACATCTACGAAGTTGGGGTGCATAATTAGAGCAAACCGGTCCTGGCGGCGAATTTGTGAAATGTGATGAGTTGAATATTGGCAGAGAGAGCGAGCCTTTCTGAGCTAAGACATGCAATTCCGCCCAAAGCAAGGTGGCCGAGCTACTACGAGTGCATGAGCAAGCTTTAGCAAGATGATGGAATTCATGAAATAAAATCCAATGTTCTTAAATCTTGTGGCGCCAAAATATCACTGTGGCTTTTTCAATGGCCGAGATCCTTCAAACCCCTCTGTCATGCATGTACCTCCTGAAGTCAGAGAGCAGCAATTTTCCGAGGTTTGCAGGCTACATACTGTACAAGCATGCCATCGTTGCTTATTTTTGCTTTGTGGAAAAGAGAAACCTGCAAGACACTCCTTACTTGTCTACCTACTAGCACATCCAGCCTAAGCAAGGGCCCATGCAGGCCAGTCACAATTGACCCCTGACCAACTGAAACACATAGGTCCAATTAACAGCCGAGAAAGATATGCAGCAGGTTTATTAGTAACATAATGGGAAACAAAAAAAAAAGGCTAACAGTTGTTGACGCTGCCACTGTTTGATTTACCCTGGTGAAGTCAACAACATGGAAATGTCATGCCCTGAGGATTGTCAGAGAGATGACAAGAAAACTGGCATTTTCAATTCACA
The DNA here is from genome assembly GCA_030710325.1 of Penicillium sp. 91 TS-2023. Taxonomy (NCBI): domain Eukaryota; kingdom Fungi; phylum Ascomycota; class Eurotiomycetes; order Eurotiales; family Aspergillaceae; genus Penicillium; species Penicillium sp. 91 TS-2023. The sequence continues at coordinate 3,298,509 of JARWGP010000021.1, read as the reverse complement.
GATTGTCGAAAAGGGAGACAATCTCGAAAATGGAGACAAATTTTCTATCACAAAACAAGATACTTTGACGCTGTCGGCGATGGCTATCCTGAGCTTGATGGCAGCGCTAGATGGGACGTCTATCTCGGTTGCTTTGCCGGTATTCCATCCTGCCCTTTCTGTAATAAAGCGCGTTTATTTTTGACATTGATATGAACAGATCATGTCTCATGAACTTGGAGGAACTGCAATCGAAGCATTCTGGACCGGAACCTCCTTCACACTCTGCTCTGCCGGTAAGCTAACAAAGTCACCTGATACAATGACACCCAATACTCACACGAATCTAGTCTTTCAGCCTGTATTCTCATCATTGTCGGATTTATTCGGTCGGAAGCCATTGGTGCTTGTCACGATCGCATGGTTTACGATCGGGGCGATTGTCGCCGGTGTCGCTAATAATTTCACTCACATGCTTATTGGGCGGTCTTTACAGGGAATTGGCGGGGGTGGTATCATTACCCTCACTGCTATTCTCATTGCAGATATTGTGCCTCTCAGCGAAAGACCAAAATACTTTGGTATGCTTAGTGCGATCTGGAGTTTGGGAACAGTGGTCGGGCCTGTCATCGGAGGCTGCTTTGCAGAGAAAGTCACCTGGGTACGCATGAAGCCATTTGTTTTCTTGACGAGAGTTCCATTGACAGTAATATTTAGCGCTGGATCTTCTATATCAACTTCCCGTTCATTGGCATCGGGGCAATCTTGCTTGCTTGTTCGGGAGGCTCTTTGACTACGCGGGGCGCTTTTACCGTCCAAGTGCGCAAGATCGACTTTATAGGAATCGCCCTATTCATTCCAAGCTCTGCTTCTTTCTTGATACCGCTGACCTGGGGAGGTGTCCTATATTCCTGGGACTCATGGCACACCTTGGCGCCCTTGATTATCGGGTCTGTCGGACTCTCCACCTTCGCGATCTATGAATGGCGAATTGCACGACTGCCAATGATCCCACCAGCGGTTTTCCAGAACCGAACGGCGATCATATCATTTGGAGGCTATGCCGTGGTCGGCCTGCTCGTTTGGTGCTGTCTATACTTCCTTCCCCTCTACTACGAAGCCGTGAAAGAATTCACGCCTATCAAGTCAGGAATTGCGCTTTTCCCTGAAACATTCACTGTCGCCCCAAGCGGAGTTATTGTAGGCTTTATCATCAGTCGAACAGGCCGGTACTATTGGGCCGTCTGCATCGGATGGTGTCTTTCGTCTATTGGAATGGGTCTGCTTTGCTTATTGGACACAAATACCAGACCGATCACTTGGATTTTTCTAAACCTTGTGCCTGGAGTCGGCATCGGAATGGTTCTTCCCTCGGTCGCACTCGCAGTGCAGGCTTCTGCAGCTAATGAGGTCTTGGCGATTGCGGTGGCTACATCGACTTCTTTCCGAGGCTTTGGGCAGTCTATCGGTGTGGCTATCGGGGGTGTCATTTTCCAAAATCGAATGAAGAGCAATTTGTTGCAGTATCCATCCCTCCAAGCTTTGGCGGATAAATACAGTGGCGATGCAGCGAGCGCGGTGGAAGTTATTCGAGGAATGCATGACACTCACGTTAAAGGAGACCTTCAGCAGGCTTACGCTGATAGTCTAAAAATGGTCTGGGCATTTTGCTGCGGCATTTCTGGACTGATGTTTTTCGTGAGTCTGTTCACTAAGCCATACAGTTTGGACCGTGGGCTTGTTACAACGGTGTACCCGGAAAAAGCGACAGTGGATGAGGAAGAAACGACTTTCTCAAGATAAATCGCCAAAGGATTAGAACTTTTCCATGTTTTGCACTGTTGATTCCGTTTATAGTGCTTAGGATCATTTAATTATCTTATTGTCTTCCAAGATTTTTTCAAGATTTCTGAATAGATAGCTGACAAATATTACTCCTATCAACTATTTGTTCTGGCATACTCCCCAGAAGGCGCCAGTGTATTGCTGGGATCAAATCAGTATTTGTCTTCCAATCCCTTGCTCCAGGATTGATCACGTACCAGACAGAATCCACTTTCACATATACCTGCGCTACCATCGGATTTACACGGAGACCCATTTTCAAGCTAAAAAATCGATTAGAATAATAATGATATTAGTGGACATATCATGATACCTTTGGTACAGCTTCAGTCGCCGAAGTCAGACCGACGAAAAGAACGAAGCTAGCCAGAGTGATAAGGTGCATCGTGGGTGGAGTTCAACGGGTTTTTTTACTATTGAGATGGAATGACTGGGTTATGAATCTGAAAATTTCAGCTCAAAGTCTCAGCAGACTTCTTATACCACTTCATCATCAATGTTTAGGCCTTAATTCCCAATCTTGATATGTCTTTGGTATAGGACCAAAAATCGCCGAAGCAGTGGCCTGTTCCATAGTCGTGGGATTACAAGGAAGAATATTACTTAAAACTTAAAATAACCCTTGAGCTTAGCCTCATCAAGGTGTGCAGACAGGCCTGATTCAGCTTCAGAGCTACGGTAACTTCTCAAGGACAAGAACGAAGCCGACATTTCAATGTACTGACTTGAGAGACTTTAGCTGAATATCTTTCCTGGAACCTGGAATGAGTTGTGACACGTTTTGTGCCGCAAACCCTGTTTTGACAATAGCTTTCACAAATTCTATATCAAAAGATAAGCGAGCGGAACTCGACCTTATTCTGGAGTTATACCGGTAGGTCGGGTGTTACTGTGTTAGATAACGTGGTTCACACAAAAAACATGGCTATATACCCGTGGCCTCACCCACATGTAGCAACCATATTCTCTCCGAAGTCATGTTCCCAAAATCAATTGATCATCAGTGATTAAATGTCCGCGTGTCGTAGCTAGTAGCTAGATTTCACAGGCCCAATCCCCCAAAATGCCCGAAAGCCTAAAGTTAAGGTAGCTATCCGGTCGGCAATGCAGCTGTCCTTTATTTCTCCTACTCAATTGGCCATGAGAAAGGCAAATATGGACCTCCGAATTCACAATCGTGGACGGGTCAAACTAAACTAAATAAAAGTATACTAACACTCCTTCACTGTCACCAGAATACCTGGCGAGTCACGCGCCTGTGCCCCGAGAATAAAGTCCCGACTCACATCGATATCACGATCACGTCGTACGGCAGAGACATCAAAATCAAACTGCCGGAATACAGCTGCTAGGATAAGAAACAGCTCGGCGCGAGCCAGATTCATACCCAGACAAGAGCGTGTTCCCCGATTAAAAGGCACCAAGTATCGATCCAGTCGCTTGCTTTCGGGAACTAGCCATCTTTCAGGCTTGAAGACACGAGGCTCCGGGTAGATAGTTTCATTGAGATGTGTAAGCATGGCCGTCATGCCGACAATGGTATTTGCGGGAATGAAGACCCCTCGGCATTGGAGCGGACGATCAGGAAATTGGCGGCTTATTCGATGAGTGACGGGGTCGGATAGGCGCAGGCCTTCTTGGACTACAGCCGTTAGATAGGGGAGTTGTTCGAGGACGGTTAAGGAGGGCATTTTTTGAGCGTCTGGAATGGCCGTAGCAAGCTCTTCGTGTAGCTTCTGTCGTATGGCTGGATTGGCAGCAATATGATAGGCAGTTCCGCGTAGAACATATGCTCTGTGAATGGTTAGCTTTGGAGGTTTAGTGGTGGTGGAAAGAATTACGTTGTCCCAGAACCTGCTGTCACTAAGCTGAAGGCTTCATCTCGCAACCTGTCTCTTTGTAGTTCCTCTGGGGGAAGTTTGCTCTCTAGTAGTTCGTGAAAGACGGTGCGATGTGAGGCTTTCTCGTAGGCTGTATCCTCACCACGCCGAATGGCCTCTACCTGTCGAGACAGATCCTATATAGATTTGAAGTCAGCCCTCGGTCTTCCTGTCTTATTCCAAATGCGAAACCCTTACCCGGCGAAAGTCTAGAATGTCCGCCATTGCAGGGGCTAGTACTTTATTGATGCTGTCCTATTAATGCTGAATTAATTATAAATTTTCCTAGTCTAGGGATCGGAATAGCCCTACCGGTAGCGAATATGTAAGCCGCATCACCCATGGAATATGGATATTTAGCAAGCTGACCTCAAGAAAGCTATCAACGTCGTCGAATCCCTTGCGGCCGAAGTCGGGCTGGTGCACATTTGAGGGTTCATGCGCAAAGCAATAGGCGTTGATAATATCCAGAGTTACCGCGGCATAGATATACTTCATATTGACCATCTCGCCCGTCTGAGCAGCCCGGTGCAAACGCTCTCGCAGAATCTCAACCGGGCGCCACATGACTGGAACGAGATCGGTAACGGATTTCTTGGAAAAGAAGGGGTTCAAGACACCCCGTCGCAGACGGTGTAGGTCATGCGATTGGGTACCAAGAGTCTGGATTTTATTAGCGGATAATTTATGTATAAAATTTGAGTGAGCTAGTCCAAAGGGAATATATACAGCAGGATAGGGCCCAAATGCCTCTGCGACCCGCAGAGGCTTTTCTGCACGGCCGTTGGTCTGGTTGAAGACCTGGTCGAAGAAATCGGGGTCATTGATATGTACTTCATCGGGGTTAATGCGAATTACGGGGCCTGTAGAAAGAACGGTATGTTAGTGCGGGCTGGAGAGCACAGTATATGAACTTCATACCATATTTATCATGCAGTGCACGAAGTTGAAATGTAAATTGGCCACTTCGATACAGGTCATAGTACCATTCATAGAGATAGGTGACCTTGGCTAATGGAGGCCCAGGGATATGAGCGAGAGGGTGGAAGTAGATTCGGTAGGCGAGGAGGGAAATCACTGCCACGAGGCCTAACAAAAATGGTAGCATTATACCCATTATGGTGCTCTTTAGATCAAAATCGTGGAAGGACGAATAAAAAAGAGGGTTAAGCTATCTGAGTTGCCTCATTGCTCTAGAGAGCTCAGGCGTTGTACATGGAGAAGACTGACAAGACTCAAGAGTCAATGCTCGCTTTCATATAACAACTTACTGGCGATCAGACGAGGGGGCAAGGCGGAGCCCATTTGACTTTGGGAGGCGTTGATAGGCGCCCGCTATTTCTCTCTCTATGGGGGATTGGGGGCGGAATCCTCTCTTTGACAGGGGTATGTAGCCTATGCCCTAGTCGCTTAGGGTAGTAAAACAGATGCCTAAAACGGCAGGGGTCTATTTAGACACCTGGTATATAAGGTGTCAACAAAACCCGTCTCCGTTTGCCCTGATTCTCAGGTGTCAGATTGATTGATTAATTGAGGGGGCGCGAGCGAGGATCAAGACCCTATTTCAACCTCTTGATGGCCTTTCTTAATATTGTATATACTGATACTTGATATATAATGCATCGAAGATAACATTAATGCACTGGTTCCTGTCTATAAAGCTTAGATAAGACTCGAGTCAATCGTTGAAATATTTAGGGCATTTAGTAGGATTTAAACGTTGGGTCCAGGACTGGGCAGTTCAACTCGATTAAGCTAGATCCACGCAACGGTTGGAAAGAACAGAGAAAATGAAATCATCGAAGCCAAGAAAATACCCTAAGAATGATCGTCGGACTACGGATATCTAGCTCCGCCGTGGAGCCCGGGTTTGGGCTCACGGAGCCCAACTCTACCTACAGTAGGTCACATTATGTATTACACCCCGATTCTTAAAATATGCGGCTTATGGCTCAGTATTATGCAGTGTTAATTTACCGATGGAGATTATCGTCAGTTTGTGGATAGTGGGTGGGCAAATTGTGGGCAAATTGTGGACAATAGTGGACCACTCGACCCAAACTAAACGGCCTTGCAGTTGGTCCTAGCGAATTTTTATTAACTTTCAGCTGAGCCTCGTTTTTTCCCAAGTGGATATGCATTTTGGTTGTTTCATCGCTCTGTGGTTTCCACAATGGGAGAATTAGAAATTGGTTTGACGACATAATCATTCCATAATCATACCCCCACTCACGATATACACGGTTCTCTCCCGTCGCTTCCAAACTCCCTCTTCCCCTCCGTCGATCCAGATCTGGACCGAGGCCCCCGACCCATTTCAACCCCTTTGGTACCCAGTTTTTCCCGTTTAGCGCGATTGTCTTGTCCATGTCGGCGTTTTGAATGGGGCCCGCCCCCCCTTGCTAAACCCGGATTCGAACCCTCCAAACACCAGACCATGTCGAGCTCGTCACGGGTATCTGCATTGGTGGAACTGATTTGAATCAACTGGTGTTTCAATTTATTTGATTCATCCTCAACCTTCTCGCATGTGACCTTCCCTCTCTCTTTCGATCCTCGCTTCCCCGGGTCGTGGAGGTCAACCCACCCCCAAGCCATGACCCAGACCTCCCAGCTGTCCCCCGGCCAGCTTTCGCCGGAATCGCCCTTTGATCCACCAGACGGTCGCATCGCCCATACCCTCACTGCGTGCACTAGGTGTCGTCAGGTATGATGCAATGCTACCCCTCCTCCCAAACTCAATCTTCCCCGCGATAAAACGAACATGAGAACATGGAGACATGGAGACCGAAAATCATCTGAAACAGATTACCCCCAGTGCTGACATACGCCCCGTAGCGGAAATCTAGATGTGACCCTGGCATCCCCCGATGTGCGCCTTGCGAACGAAGCAACGCCAAGTGCGTTTATTACGACTCCACCCGAGACACAACCATCCCGCGAACCTATATCGTATCCCTTCGCGAAAAAGCCCGCGCACTCGAGAAAGAGCTCGCCGCCGCCGAGAAAGATATCCAGCATGCAGCTGATGCCGAGCTGATGGTACGGGGCGCAGGTCGCATCCGCTTTCAGGAGAATGACGAGCCTCGATACCTGGGGCCCTCCAGTGGCATTGCCATGACCCGACTGGTTATGGAGATGGCGAAACAGAATACCGATTCGAAAAGCATCAAAGATGTCGTTCCCGAGTTCACCGCCCAAGAAATCAAGGCCGCTTTTGCGCAGGAAGACTCGAAGCCGACCTCGAAAGTGTATCCCATGATTAGCTCGATTCCGGCGCCCGATCTGCCCGATGGGAGCCTCGCATACAAATTGATTGATCTTTTCGTGGCTAAAGGTACATGCGTGTTATTGCATGAAAACAAAGGCCTCCGTGGTAATTCGGATGACTAACTTTTTATCTTGGTTCTTTCCAGCACAAGCGTTACTCCCGACTTTACATGAACCAACTTTTAGACGAGAAGCTGACGAGGTCTTGAATGGCTCTACCGATCCGTGCCACAATTTCCAACTGCGCATGGCCTTTGCAATCAGCCTGCAAAAACTGAACATCGAATATGCTGGCCTAGCAGATAGCTACTATCTAGCTGCGTTACCATTTCTAGAACCAACACTCAAGGAAATGGACTTGAGGGCCTTGCAGTGCTTGGTCTTGATTGCTCAGTATTCTATGCTGACACCGACACGAACGGCGGCATATTGGGTGGTAGGAACGGCTTTGAAGCTATGCCAGGACCTTGGATTGACAGAAGAAGCCACAATCACAACATCCCCCGATGGCCGAGCTCTGAACTCGTTAGAGATTGATATGCGCCGAAGGCTTTTTTGGATCGTCACATCGATGGAATTCGGACTTTCTCATTCTCTAGGACGCCCCAACTGCTACAGCATCACTCATGACAATATTGATGTGAATTTCTTCGAATTAGTGGACGATCGGTACATTACAGCCGACGGCATTACCCCGGGAGCAAGGCCAGTGCTTGGAAAATGCCTTGCCATCCATTTCTTCAAGATGCGACTACTTCAGTTGGAAGTTCGACGGGCTCTCTACCTAATTCGACGGGAGACACCAGTCGATGACCAAGATCCTTGGTTCTCCTACATGTCGAACAAAATCGATCAGTGGATGGCATCGTGCCCGAGAAATGACGACGGTACCGGGTTGAATGTCAAATGGTATGCATTCTGGGTTTTTAAATTACTAGGTCACAACTGACATTTCTTTTGTAGGTTCCAAGGGAGGCGGAACACCATTGTCATTCTCATGTACCGGCCGTCGCCTCAGGTCCCAGAACCATCAATTAATGCGGCAAAAATATGCTACGAGTCAGCAACCTTCAATGTTGCTATGCATAAAGAGCAGATGGTGACAGGCTCAGTAGACTTGACATGGATCTTCACTCAATCCCTCTTCATGGCTCTCAACACTATCCTCTGGACCCTTTCATACCCTGAAATTCGGAAAGACCACCCGATTGAAGAGGTTCAAAGCTATTTGGACATGGCTCTGGAAGTTGTTGTCTACTCGGCAGAACGGTGGCCCGGTGTTCAGTCTGCACTGCTGCTCTACAAGCGTCTTGTCGCAGCTTGTTTAAAGGCGTACACCACGGAGGAATCATTCGTCGTGCACTCGCCTTCCAATCATCCCACTCCAACCTCTTCACAGGGCCTTACGACCCCTCCGGCCATGTCCAGTCCTTCCAGCAGTACGACTGCTTCCTATTACTCTCATGGTTACCGGTCGAGCAATCATGTGTTGAGCGATGATGCTTCAACTGGCACCTTGTCCAGAGGTCAATCAGCCGACCCTACTATACCCTTCTCCGAGCAGCCTACACCCCCGGCTTATGGGGATCCGCAGAAACTGATTGGAGTGCCTCCAATGCCAGCATTTGGCATGCCGTCATCGTCTACAGTCACCAATGCCCCATCTCAGTATTCATCAGAAGGCTTCTGTGCACCCACCGCGCTCTATCCCGACGTTTCCATTGACCCCAATACCCCCTACAACTCGATACCATCGGTGGTTCCCGGTCTTCAAGGCTGGGATCCCAATTTCTCACTCGCCTCCACCACTGCCAGTCACCTAACTTATATCGATGCCACTGTTGATCCCATGCAGTGGACATACTCAATCGGGGACCAGTACTCTCAGTACTTTAACGAGCCATTTCCAATACCCAATTGGCGTGAGCGCACTCTCAGCCAGCAGGAGCAGATTGAGCTGATGGCATCGCTGGAACAAAATATTCCCGATGTCTCAGCACAGTTGGTCCAGGAATCCCATGCCTTTTACCAATCATAAGCGTGACAGGGCTCCCTTGAGAATCGAATATTCCGCTACTATATTCATTTTGGCTTGACTGTAAGCCATCAAAGAATTTGGTGGGAGCTAAATGAGAATGGCTATTGGGTGAATATTTAGTTTGCTTATGTTGAAATTCTCTTACTCTCTTACCTTTTGGAATTGAAAGGTCTTTTTGATATATACCATAGCTGCTTAAATACTCGTGTGACACTAGATCAATCTAACCCATATATTTCAATATAATTCAAATAAAAAAAATTTAAAAAAAGGTGGTATTCAGTTTCTGAAATGAATTAAGCCCACGAGAGTGGATCTAGAACAGACGATAGGAGACTCCCGGAAGGGTTTGAATCCATGGTTCTTGACGTCTTACAGAGATGGCACATTCACCTACCTATACTATGTACTCTTTGCTTAGGTTCGAATTCAATCAAAGCAAATCAAATGAAAGAAACTTCTTTATTGAATCTATCGCTTGAAATCCCTGTATTTTCTCATTCACCTCTATGGAAAAGTCCGGAACTATGGAATACGTCCCGATCGGTTTTAGACCCGAGACCCGCGTCACGTGACTGGGCCCGTTTTGCCTCCATTCTCAGCGCCGTCTTCGAGAGCATCTGGAATCATCCGCCCTCCCCTCCATCCCCATCAACCCCAACACCGGATCACCTGTGAGGTTTTGAGGTCTCTTTCAGTCTGGAATGCATATGATCTAGGCCGTGGAACGACCTGCTCGCCCGCCTTGAGCGCCCGTTGATCGACCCCCCTCTCGTAACGGCCCAGCGCTCCTGTCGAACGCGATTCGGACTCCCGCCCGTGGAAATCTGAGTCCTCGACCATCCTTGCTAGCGTCAGGCATTTACTTGCCAGCAGGGACTCCCATGTCGGATCGCACTCACTCGTCCTTCCCAACCGGTCCTCCTTCGCCCTCTTCACCCGCCGCTGGGTCTCTGAAAGAGAGTCTCCAGCTCCCCATCTCCTCGGAACACATTCCTCAAACTCCGACATCTCCTCCGTTGATGTCGGTCAGCGATCAAAGCCATGTCGCCAACTCTGCATCCACCCAGGCATCACCCAACCAGGCGATTCCCCACCCCAACACTTCCTCCCCTCCCTCATCTACCCCGATGTCTACACAGGTCTCTCAGCAGCCAACAATGAGCACAACAAACTCATTCCCTACTCCCGCAAGCAGTGTCAGTGGTCATCTCGCGAATGCGACGTCAGCGGAAGACGCCGATCACAAATCTTTCAGCCCCGGAATGCAGGACTCAAGGAACGTGGAGGGACAGCAGGTTACAGAACACACACGAACCGATCACGACCGGCAATCACCTCAAACCGGCCCTGAAGCTGATGTGCGCGATTTCGCCACCGGTCAGCAAGCGCCGGATACAGATGCCATGGATGTGGATAAAGAGTCCGCATCTCGGTTTGACCTCGGACTTGACTCACTTCAGAATGACTTCACTTCGGCTTTCCATCTCTGCAAAAGCTGTAAGAATCCCCTGAGTTTGATCACGGTTGCCGCCGTGGCAGTCGTGTGATTACACTGTCTTTTAGCGCACTCTTGAACCAAACTTGTTAACACAGTATTTCTTCGTGGCTTGACAGCTCCCATTGTGACTGGACCGGATCCTTCGCTGGATCTCATTTCCCTCTATGGGCTCGGCTCGGTTGCGCATTCAGTCGCAAGAATGGACCATGTGACAGGAGAGAAGATCAATCGGCTGAGAAAGTCTTACGAAGGCAAATTGAAGGGGCTAGGATTGGCAGGTCGCAATAAGCCCGTGAAGCAAGAGCCTGGCATGCCGGGCAGTTTACGGCATCTCACGATGTGGCCCGAGGAAGAATGGCAGAACCAGAAAGTGTTTGGCAAGCAGATCAAGGTGGCTGATCTGGACTCGGCGCTTCACAGTCTTCAGACGAAGGCTATGCATATGGAACCCGGTGCGGTACCCAACAATGACTTCTGGGAGGATGTGCTAGGCCATGAAAAGCCCGTCAAGAACCAGGGCTCCGGTGATACGGGCAAGAAGGCTGCACCCACTCCCGGAGGACGTCTCACTGCTTATGGGACCGTGTCAGCTACGACGCCGCACGAAAATGAACGAGCTCGGCCTAGTCGCGGCCGTAAGAGACACTACGATGACAATAGCTTTGTCGGTTATGGCGAAGGCTTTGCAGATGACGATGATGACCCCGGATTCTACTCCAACGGCGAGGGAACCGGGAAAAAGAAACGGAAGAAGGTACGAAGCGGAGGATTAATCGCTCATGACCAAGCTTTAGAACTAATATCAGCCATAGGATCATGTTTCCAAGGTTTCCACCCCCATGTCCGAACGCGGCGGGAGCTATGGGGTTGGCATGTTTGGAATCGGCGCCAGATAAGATTACGATGTCGGATCCCCCTCAAAAGCATGTTCTCCGTGTGTCCCCCATATTTCTTTCAAAAACGCTACGAGGTGATGGTGACTCTAGTGCCATGAAAACCTCGGTGCCCTGTCTTGTTCTTCGATTTCTTTTATTCATTCTCAGTACATGTTGCATCACGGTGCTGGATATACCCGGCTTCATCTAACGGATGGCGTTCTGGCGGGGCGGGAAACAAGGTATTCCAACGCGAATATGACTTGAATTATGCTTGCCCAGGTCTGTTTTTAACTGCTTTTTATGCTTACTCTTTTCATGCGTGCGTCTGATTTCCATTTTCCACTGCTGTAATGGCCGGCTTTACTTCTTGTTCCTTTTTTTTTGCCCTGCAAATGGTCGGCTGCTGGACCATGTTTACTTTTCTCGTTCCAGATGCTTTGCGATGACCCCATCCGTATCGTGGAGGGTGGTTTTCGTGAATTCTTTTTTTTTCCATGGGGAGAACTGGTTATGATTCTTCTTAATGTGTTTGATATTCCTTGATCACGACAGTGTCGGATAGTGAGCTGGTGCAAGGAGCCAGTGAATTGATTGAATAGATGAAATAACGTCAACTGGTAGTGAAGTATGTATGACCTTATCAAGGCTACGTAGTCACCTGGTATTCAAGCAGTGGTGCCGTATCTCATACTTTGTCCCCTCCTTGCATGACTAGATCGATCTTTCATGGTCCATGAGCACTCAAACAAGAGGCGTATAGTCGAGGACCTGAACTCAGCCCATGTCCGCTGCATCGGCACGTACAGTATCCAGCCCTGATGCTCAAGTGACGCACAAGTAGGCCACCCCGACTCCGTGCCAAAATGGATTCCGATATTATAATCGTGCGGGGATCTTGAACAGACACCGAACGTAACGAGTAACAAGCGGCTCACGGGCCGTTAACGCAGCTCGCAAGATATACGCCACAACCATGCATCTCACACGGACTTCGAGGGAGAACTCAGATGGTAGCGCCAATGAGAAGCCAATGTTTGTTGTTCACTTTAGCCTTTGCCTAATTGGCCTGCTCACAGTTTCTTTCGGGGGACTTCATCGATAGTCCCTGGCTAATAGTTGCATCTAACACGAAGGAAGCAGAAACCCAGGGAGTGTCTGGCATCGCAGTACACACAGTTTGGCATATGCTCGAGGTACGTAGCACTGTACGTTAGGACCGATCGTCACCTTGCATATGTACCATGCATAACCACGTCACAAGAGCCGCAAGCCCTACGCTGATTAAATCGGGCACGCACACACCTATAGATCCAGGGTCAAAGCAGCAGTAATATCAGTATTAGCCTTCCAAGCCCTAGGGCACATAGCCACGCGATAGTGGATCATGAAGACCACCGAATCAGAGACTGCAAAGAACAAATCCCGAAACAAAGAATGAAGTTCGGGATAAATCGTGGGAGGTATTACGTGGTCGTGCGTTCAGGTATTGTCCAAGCCAAGTCCAGCCCCCACGGGATCACCGACACTTGCTTGTTCAAGCGACCGGGGTGCGCGAGGGCGTTAAGAGGCGCTTTTAGTGGATGTGTTGTCTGGAATTAGGGTTGTTGACTCAGGCTGGACCCGACGTCGGCAAGATAAGACCAGTCGCTGACTAGTCGGTGGCTGTACCTGTTCCACTTGCTCCATCCAACATTGTCCAAACGAAGCGAGCCGATCAATCATCTCTTGCGCTTCGACTCTTTGATTTTTCTTCTGTTTTCTTTTTTTTTATTTCCGCTCTTTTCTTTGCTAACGAGACTTGCTCCGATTCGTTCGCTCTTAAGCGCCTGTTTTGGCGCATCGCTATCGTCATTTTCAGGCCATGCAGCCAGTGTCCCACATGCCCTTAACCTAGACGGTGTAGAGGTAGGGTTTTAGCTTGGTCCAGGTGGATTGAAGCAGCCAACCGCGTCATTTCTATTTCCCGGCGTGAACGCTCTGATCGATGTGCTCAGATCAATACATCGCATGAGATATCGAGCCAGAACTGCGCCCTTTTACGGCATGACTTTACAGTTGACATAGGTGTTGGATTCCTCGGGATCGTAGACCTTCTGAATGAGATGATATTGTCCACTAATTGTAGAGACTACGTGCATCTCAAGGAACAGACATGATGGCCATCGACCGGCGGTTCTTCGGATAAGTTCCATCCCGGCAGATTTAGAATGAAATGAGGCTCATCCTTGTTTACTATGGACCCATTAGGTCTCTTTACCGATACCAATGGTGCTACTGCATGGCGCTCATGACTACCGTGTGCATAGAACCGATCGGCATCTCTAGATGTTCCCACACAGAGGGTCGGGCCCACCGAGTCCCAGCAAGCCAGTTATTTCAGGGCGTAAGACGTGGGCTAGCAGTTCAGCTGAGCTTGTATTTTGTGTTGTTTTGATTCGGACATTTGTTCTTTTTTTCACTTTTCCCTTTGGTAAAGGTGGACCAACCGTGCAGCCTGATGATCCATCTGCCGAAACTGGAAGAGATTGGCGATGGTCGGCATCTAGCAGATGCATATAACTATTTTCACAACACGTTGGAGATGCCTACTCTCTAGTATAAATAAATATTGGAGCGGTATCCCCTTGATCTTGGAGATTGAGTGCGGTTGTCTTTCATTTTCGTTTACACTGGCTAGCAGAACCAGCCAACATGTTATCGGCAACATCTTCCCAGGTCACTCTAGGGAACCGCGAGAGAAACGCAGAAAAAGAAGCGCTAGACTGGAAACCTGACTGGCGCTTGAAATGCATCTTTGGCATCATTGGTCTATTGAACTTTGTAACTGCCGTGGACGCTACATCTATATCCGTGTCATTGCCAGTAAGCTACCATCTCTCAATCACTCATGGATGCACTATACTAACACCTCAGACCATTTCCCATGACCTCGGTGGAACAGCAACAGAAGCCTTCTGGGCAGGAACCTCGTTCCTTCTCGCATCCTGCGTATTTCAACCCATCTTCTCACTTTCATCCGACATCTTCGGCCGCAAATTCATCCTCCTCCTCGCCGTATCATCTTTCAGCATCGGATCAATCCTCGCCGCAATCTCCCACGGATTCAACCTACTCATCGCAGCCCGATGCATTCAGGGTATTGGAGGCGGAGGCATCCTCGCCCTAACAGAAATCCTCATCGCAGACCTAGTTCCCCTCCGCCAACGCGGGAAATGGTTCAGCATCAAGTTCGGAGCTTCAGCAGTTGGAACCGTGACCGGTCCCCTAATCGGCGGAGCATTCACTCAGTCCTCCGCATCATGGCGCTGGATCTTCTGGTTCAACCTTCCCTTCTGCGGCTTGGGTCTAATCCTCATCCCGATCTTACTGAAACTCGAAAGAAACCCTGTCTCCATCCGTCAATCACTCGCTAAAGTCGACTACTTCGGCTCTGTCCTTTTCGTTGCGTCCCTCACTTCATTCCTTATCCCAATCACCTGGGGTGGTATCATGTACTCCTGGTCCTCATGGCACACTCTCGTCCCACTCATTCTGGGCTTAGCTGGCCTACTCGGGTTCGGACTCTACGAAGCATACGTCCCAGCCCAACCCCTCATTCCATCGGGCGTCTTCAGCAACGCCACAATATGTTTATGCTACTTCGGTATCTTCCTTCACGGCCTTATCCTCTGGGCTATCGTCTACTATCTACCCCTATACTACGAAGGTTCACTGGGCTACAGCCCCATCATCGCTGGTGTGGCCGTCTTCCCTGAATGTCTCACCGTCGCGCCCATCTCCATCGTGACTAGTCTCATGGTCTCGAAGACGGGTGATTACCGCTGGGCTCTATGGGCAGGCTGGCCCATCACATCACTTGGCCTAGGCATTCTCTGCCTCCTCGATGCATCAAGTAGCATCCCACAATGGATTTTCCTCAATCTCGCCGCAGGTATCGGGTGTGGAATGCTCTTTCCATCTGTCCAACTGGCCGTCCAAGCAGCCGCGAATAAGGAGTTCCTGTCCATCGCTGTGACGATGACGGCCTTTTTCCGGGTGCTTGGTCAATCTGTTGGCGTTGCGGTTGGGGGCGTGGTTTTCCAGAATAGGATTTTGGAAAAGTTTGGGAATCATCCGGAACTTGGGTCTGAGGTGCTGGAGTATGCTCAGGACGCATCGAGCCTTGTTGAGTATATTAAGGCGTTGCCTGTTGGCAGTACAGCGCGGGTGCTTATTCAGTCGTTGTATGCGCAGTCGCTGACTACTGTTTGGGCTGTTATGTGTGGGGTTGCTGGAGCGGGACTTTTGTCCAGCTTGTTCGTGAAGAGGTATACACTTAATCAATCCTTTAGTTCGAAGCAGGGGGTGAAGAAGGATGGTGCTCGGGAATATGTGGGCATCGAGGGGACTGAGAATAAGGTCAATGTGTGAGTGGGGTTGACGCGATATAATCAATGTTAGGGTGGTGTTATGTTTCTGGTGAATGAAGGCTACTTAATAGGGAGGATTGGGTATTTTGTATTGGCGTAATTCAGGCGTGGGTTCTCGTTTTGGTGCAAAATGTTGGGAAGTTGTTCTACGGTCTCTAAAATTCATTGGCTCCTACTTTTCATTTGTCAATCTTTCATCTCTCCACATAATATGGAGTTTCTGGCAAGCTGAAAACATTGCCTTTCGAGGCGGACTGACCGCTCACCTAGACCTATGATTGGCAGATTGGCAGGCTGGAGAACACGGACCGCCGTGGGGCCGAACCGCGGGCTAACCTCTTCTCGCAAACCATTCGAATCTTATTGCCACCGCAAGTACATACGACTTTGAAGCCACTGAGTAGAAAGAAATAGCTCTACAGAGTCAGTGCGCTGAACGGTTGAGAGCGAGTGAAAGTGAGTGGTGTAGCAAAAAGGAATTCCCTGCGCATGGTGCGACTCTAAATGAAACCGCAAAGGCAAATGGCGGTTTGCAACGAGTGCGTATCTCTGCCATGCATCCCTTCAGTTGAACCCGGCGCAATGTGTCACCATTCACTACAACTTTCATGGTAAGCAGGGTCATGAGCAGTCTGTAAGTAGGCAAAATATTGCAGATTACAGTCCGTACTCTGGTACCCAGTGTAGTGGGACGAAGCGGTGTATAGTGACTCAGCAAATGTGATGTATATGTATAAGCGCATGCGTGCAGAGACGAGTGACTCAGACTATCTTTCCTTCTATAAGCCACCTCTGGGTCTCCTTTCTTATCTCCCACTACCTCCCGTGGCCGAACTAGCTCTCAAGAGTGGGTTGGTTCGCAGTGGCGTGCTGGTTCGCAGACAGTGGCGGAAACACTGCAAATATTCAATTATAAAACTTAACATCACGAAAGTGGATGTAAAGATGCAAGAATATTGGCTCTGTAGATAGTAGGCATTTCCAGTGTTCAATTTCGTAGCTGGGAGGGTGTGAAGATCTGCATAAGGTGTCGATCTGAGGATCAACATCGTGCAGAATTTGGAGATTATGGCTAGCTGAAACGCAAACAGAAAATAGCGGTGTGTGTAACATTTATTTCCATTGCCATTGACCAGACAAGGAGACCCGTTGCCCCCAGTGGCTGCCAGTAGACTTATCAGTATGCAAGAACCCACAAAGAGCAGTGTGGAACGAAATCCCCCCGTCTCCACCGTGGTATATTTAAGGTACCTAAACCCCTGCCCTGGGCCGGGTTTGACCTTCAACCTGACATAAATCTAACAGGAAGTCAAGTTACATCAACCAGAATCATGGGCGAAAAGGGCGAAAAGGGCGAAAAGGGCGAAAAGAAAAGTAATAATTCTTGATAAACTACAGCACAACCGCCCTTCTCGAATAGCAGTTCGGCTGACATTGAGTTTATTGCGACAGTTCTTCTGACCCTCCTGCAGTACGACAAGCTGTCAAATACTGCGACCCCTAAATCAACTATCTCTCTTCCGGAAGCCTACAAGACTTCGCCTTTGCAGTACTTACGCTGGTACTTAATCGAAAAAAACCACCTGCCAAAGGAATAGTAAGTCAACGCCAAGATGCAGATTACACTCTCTCTATAGTTGGCTAATATCTTTTCAGTGTCAACAACGCTTTTTGCAAACAAAATGGCGCTGTTGTCTCTGATGAGACTACCTTCGACACTTATACGAGCATGAACGACGATTCTGGTGGTGATAAAGAGGATATTGTCAGTCTTACAATGACTCCTCTGCGCGGGTAATATTGCTAACCCCATTCAGGACGAGTTCAGTCTATACTACAAGGCTGTAAAGGCTATGTCGGGTGCGGACGACATAACAAAGGCCTTTCTGGCCGAAAAGTTGAACCTTAGCATGGTATCGATCCCAGCACCTAATACATTAGGTTCATCAGACTAACACAGGGAAAGAGCGATCCTATGGCGTTCTTGAACCCTACCCTTAATAAGCTGGGGTCATCATACAAAGCTGATGCCTGGAAGGCCACTGCGGGAAAAGCAGATGCGTAAGTCCCCGATCAAGTACCTATGACAATGAGATTCTGTCTCCATTCTATTTCCATTAGGGTGG
Source organism: Penicillium sp. 91 TS-2023 (assembly GCA_030710325.1). Classification (NCBI taxonomy): domain Eukaryota; kingdom Fungi; phylum Ascomycota; class Eurotiomycetes; order Eurotiales; family Aspergillaceae; genus Penicillium; species Penicillium sp. 91 TS-2023. The sequence continues at coordinate 3,280,583 of JARWGP010000021.1, read as the reverse complement.
GTGAGAAGGTAGCATTGAACAAGGGCCTCTGTTGACTCTAACCCTAAGGCTAGTGGAGATCCGTGAATGCCCCTAGGAGGACAATAGTCCAGGATACTAAGTGAAGTACTGCATTTTTGAGGGGGCTGGCATGGTGCTTGTTACCTATTGAGGTGAGCTACTAATTTAGCTGCTCCTGTTGCGCGTTCAATTGGCACTACACTACAAAGGGCTATCGCAGAGAGAGATACGGCATTAGTCGAGAGTCAGAGGGTCGGGCGGGAGATCTGCCAGTTGCGGCAGCAACTAGAGTCCACAAATACCGCTCAGCAGGATCAGGTCCCGTGGAAGGATATCCAGCCGCTGTTGGATCAGGCACACGGGGACATGGTATCGACGACCACTCGGTTTTGGAACACGATCGATGCCCTCCAGAACAGACGGCTGGCGCCAGACCCATTTACTGGATTGTCAGACAACGCTCCAGAGAAACGGAATGGGCACTTACTCTGACCGTACTTCCATCATGATAAGATACTATGTCAGGTTATCACTTAAATTTGAGAAATTATATGCAAGAGCATGGGAAGTGCTGAGAAGCATGGGTTTCAATAATTGATTGATCAGCAGCTAACAAGACAATGTGTCTTGGGGCAGCTTCAATGTGATTGGTTCAGGAGGCTGACTCAATGTACTGGACAACCCCGAAGAGTTTGATCTGTCTTTCGTGGTCTTAGGTCTTTTACCCCATCCACTGGAGCGACCAGTTCCGTGGCCGTCGTCATTCAGGCCAGCGAGCACAGGGTATCTGGGATTCATCCGAGCAGTAGAGATTGACTCTGGGGTGAGAGGCTCCCCGTTCACATTAGTACTTTCCAATATTAGGGCGTACAAAATATTAAGTCCATTCCAAACTGGAAGCTTTCAAGGCCCTATTAGGGTTATTAACAATGAGAGCTAGGCTAGATGAGCTTCACTATAAATTCTATTGTGTAGTATGAGGATTAATGCCTTCGTTACTCTCGTTGCTGTCACCTCCGTGACTTCTTAGCTCGCTTCTTCGCTCGCTTCTGCTGACGTTGCTCTCGGCGTGCATGTTTCAAGCGCTGCCGCTCTAAACTACTTTCCTGTTTGGCTCCTGGGTTCACTGCCTCGATATCATCTATCCTTTCATCTTGCGGCGAACGATTGTTCGGGACAAAAAGCGGAGATATCGGCAAGTCAGGATTTGGAGATATGCCCATAATGCCGCCATTCACACTGGGCATTGACAGCTTGGTAAAGAAGGTAAAATAGACACTTCTCCTCACCGAAGTTGAAGTAGCCTTTCGTTGACTTTGGAAAAAATCACCATGGAGTTGGTCGATGAAAAGAAACCGACAGTCTTGCAATTGTGCTTGGGTTTGCGAATGTCCACACCGAGATTTTTTCTTGGTTTCTCTTCCACCAACGCTTTGCACAGGAAGCTGATGGTCAAGCGGGATAGCTCTCAAGAAGCACTCAGTGGCTTTGCTGATTAGAGACTCTACTTCTTCCGCATCATACCGATAACGATCTGGTCGACGGGCTCTCAGGAGCGCCTCTTGCGCGATTTGCCGATCCGGCAACCGCTCGCTACATCGCTAAATTTATACTTTAAATAGGTCTTCTAGGGTAGTTCTATTAATATAACGTCGAACTAGAGCCTAAGGACGACGAAATAACTAGCTAGAATTAAGTAGCATAGATAGGTAGCGAAGACACTACATATTATTAAATCAGGGAAGCCTATGATCGCTAAAAGATCACGGGAATAGACAACACAATTAGGATAAACCTCAATCGATAAAGTAAGAGTCTTATACTAGAGTTACCAGCGGAAATCGAGTACGGGGAAGAAGTAGGTTATAGGCTTGATATATATTATAGGTTTTAATTAAATTTATGGGATAAATTAGATTTTACCTTGAGCTAATCAGATCACGGAGATATGTAATCCCCGCTAACGTGAACCTTATCGACCTTCGTATAATCTTCTTAATTCCTCCACAGAATCTCCATTGCGCTCCAACGAAGTGGAATATCCTCAAACGCCTAAAAACCTGTGACGACCCGAAACCTTGGAATCTCAAATCCAATATATACCCACCATAATGTCCAAATACGACCGCGCCCTCGAGCGCATCGACCTAGCCCACAAAGACGACCCAAACACCATAGAAATCAACAACGAAACCCTCCCCTACGAATTCCACTACGCCCAAAAAATGACCAAATACCTTGAACGCCTAAACCCCACCGCTTCCGATCTCCTCCGCCTCGCAATCCGCGCCCAGCACCTCCGCCGCTGGGAAACCCCGCGCGCATCCTACCCCGCCACAAAAATCGGGTACCACTCCTGGCGCGGCGCACTACAGCGCACACAAGCTGCATTGGTCGAGAAGATCTGTCTGGAAAGCGGGTATGAAGCTGAGGACGCGGCGCGGGTGGGCGCGATGGTGCGCAAGGCGGATTTGAAGAAGGGGGATCCGGATACGCAGACTTTGGAGGATGTGGCTTGCTTGGTGTTTTTGGATGATCAGTTTGATAAGTTTGAGAAGGATATCGGGGATGAGGAGAAGATTTTGCATATTCTGAGGAAGACTTGGGGGAAGATGTCGGAGGCTGGACAGGCTGAGGCTTTGAAGATTAATTTGTCGGAGAGGGGGAGTGCTTTGGTTTCGAAGGCTTTGGCGGGTTGATATGATCTGATGGTTTTGATATTAGAGTATATCTATGATTCTAAGCTGTGCTACAGGTCCACAGGTCTAATAGGTATGAAAGGTTCTTAGATATGATTCTTTAATGTTTGATTCTTATTGATCGATAATTATGATATGTATCCAGAACGCCCGCTGATGATATCCAGAATGAGACAGGTCGTAAGGCCGTTAAAGAGATGAGAGCGCTCTTATGCTTTTGTGCTTCCAGCAATGCAAATAAATATGTCATGGTGCTCATTAAGGACTGCCGGTATCGATCAACCGCACGAGTCCAATGGCAGCACCAGCAGCCACACCTCCAACGAAGATCATCTGGATTCCACCCCAGATCGCAGCACTGATATTCTCACGACCAGACCAGCCACGTACAACACAGGTCTTGATGTATCCGAATGCGGCTAGTGTCACCGCCATCACGGCGATACTCCAGTACAACGCATCACTGACCTGTGCCGCAATGAAGTAGGGAATGAGAGGGATGAATCCACCAACAAAGTAACCAAGAGCCAAGGTGATAGCCGAAGTCCAGGCCTGGTTGCAGTCGGGAGCGGACTCGCGGTGATGGAACGCGAGCAGGAATTCCAGTAGCCGGTCTTGTGAGGCATGCAGGTCGCGTGTGATATCATCGATGGCTGCGCTGGAGAGGCCGTATGGAGCAAAGCACTCGCGGACCATAGCTTGTGTTTCTTGGGGTTCACTTTCGATCAAGTTTTGGGTTTCGCGGATGGTGGCTTGGTAGGATTCACTAGGGTCATCCGTTAGCTGTTGATCTTTGTATAGGTGTGATGGTGGTACTCACGCTTCGCTCTTTGCGCCAACATATCCGCCCAGTCCCATGGAGATGGCACCGGCTGCCAACTCGGCCAATCCACCGAGGACGACGACCTTGGTGTTTCCCAGTGCAGATAAACCTGCACTCAGCGCGAATGGAACGGTCAATCCATCTGACAGACCCAGGATGGCATCTGACACGATACGAGGGTTGATACGGGACCGCTGGCTAGCGTTGCTGGTGGTTGATTCGTCATAGCTGACGGTGCGGCCAAAAGTGTCATAGGAACCGCCACTTTGGGACTCGATGTCACGGTCTGAATCGCCGCGGATTGTGTCTTCGTCGTCGCTGCGAGCTAGGAGGGGTTTGTCTGGAGGAAGCGGATGTTAGCTTTTGCACGCGTCGATCATGCCTGCCATGGTACTTACGAGGAAGCTGAGATTCCTTGGTAGGGAAAAGCTTCTGCTTGATGAAAAGCAAAGCCATCTTTGTATTGACAACGGTCGGTTGAGGTCTCAATGTCTTTCAAGGGATCCTGGAGAACGATGTTCTTTGGATATCCGGTTCGTAGCAAGTATCCAAACTTCTTGTACCGTAAACAGTGGCAATGACTGACGTCAGGGTAGATCGACAATCTACAAGATAGAAGAAATGGGAAAGTCTGACTTTTAAAATAAGAGTAGACTGGTCTGGATGATAGAAAGAAAGGGAGGCAATGTAGAAATATAAGAGTATGTCTGTTCGCGAAACAACCTTTGGTATGAAAGGGAATGAATTGATGAATGAGAAGAGTAAAGTAAAACTGCCCTGATCCAAGCTCGGTCCTCTCGATCCTTTTAATTCTTCCTGTAGCCCAAAACTTTTCACCGTCTCAGTAACCTCCACAGCCAACAAGCTCCATTAGCACAACATTTAGCCCAATAGGACTCCGAAAAGACCTAAAAAAAACGGACATGCATTGGGCGAAGAGGGGCGATTGACCAATAAACAGCTAGACAAAGGTCAGCGACAACGACTCCCACCTAGATCGCAAGGTTAAAGCTCCGCCCAGTCCATTCTTTTGTCTGCAGGAAGAGCCGTTGCATCAAATGCGCAACTTGCGATTGGTGGTGTTGGTTGTGCTGACCATTAGCTGCGCTGTGATTGGCTGAGAGCGGTCGATCACGGATTCCGCGGCTCCACTGCGAGACATTTCATTGTGTCATCATTGGCCACCACTCGGCCTTAGGGCTTCACGGAGGTCGGACTTTCTAGATTTATCGGTGTTTTGCTCCGTAATCCCGAGCTCGGCATATTCGTGGTTACGTGGAGTGGGTTTGGAATAGTTTCAACTGGTTCTGTTTTGGAGTACGGAGTACAGGTATACCTACAGAGATTGTAAGGTTAGATCTACTATGAGAACTTTGAAGTCTACCAGATCATGATACTGAAGTATAAACCATAATAGGTAAATAATGCTCTGTGGGTTTCGTTCTCATAAATTGCTTTCCCTTGTAAATGTTATGAACCGGCCAATTTTTTATACTTTCCGGTGAAATGGAATTTTCTAGGCCAACACTAGCTTGATAGAAGTGGGGAACCAAACTAAGGCTGCCGCTCTTGGCGTGAGATTGATTGGATATCCACTTCTCTCCACATTTTCCAAGATTTCCAAGGTTCAGAGATTGAGGAAAAGAGCTAGTTCTTCTGAACCGCTGAAACTCCTTTTACAGTGGGGGATATTGTCTAGATCGACAAATCAGCTGCATCTACCGGCCTGTCGTGGACAGCGGGAAGTAATAGACTTGGCAGTATCCCGTTTCGTGTACGCGATTTGTCAAAGAATCTAATTTCCTACACATTGAGCACTATTCAGGCTACCTGACTGATACTGAACATTCCATTGTATACAATTATAAGATAGGGCTAAAAGGCCGAGAACAAATAAGCATTTCAATGGATGATATACTCAAACAGAGTGGATAAAAGGGCAATATAGACGCGTATTCCTCGAAAGTACAATAGGGATATCATTTGTAGTGCCTGAACTGAGGCAGTGAATAAAAACATTTTCAGTACATTAAATCCGGTCTAAGGTTACCGTCCCTCGGCAAGCTCGACCAATCGATCCTCCAACAACATGGGCTCCCAGAGCTCCTTGGATTTCTTGTTCTGCACCCGGAGCACATCGCCTTGCATATATGCCACAATGCCACCCTTGCCAGTCGCACTGGCTGTGATGCGGAACAGCGGCAGTCCATTCTGAGGGTTTGCTTCGCGCAGTGGTAAGAGAATGAGGCCTTGCTCCACACACCAGTTCTCCACGATCTCCTTGAAGGATGGCTCCTCCATAGCCTGGGGCTTGGGTCGAGATGCAGCAGTAGATGCTGCGGCTGCGGCTGCTGCCTTGGCCTCGGATTCTTCTTGTGAGGGAAGTTTCGGTTGAGCACCAGCTGTTGGACGTGACAGCTCGGTAGCGGCGCGATCGCCAAGTTCCAGGGCCTGATGCATGGTCTGCAGGCCTTTGTTCCATTCTTCCTCCACAATGGTGAGTTCGTTAACTTCGGACGGAATCTGTTCACGCCACCAAGAGAACCAGGTACCGACTTCCTCGTAATTCGGATCGTTGGTAAGCCATATGTAAAGAATTTCGTGCCATTTGGGGAAGAAGTCGGAGATGAGAAGTAGACCCATAACGTTCGGCTGGAAGTAGTCCTTCCATCGAAGAACATCCTCAAGTGCAGTCAAATCCTGGTCTTGAGGGTTCACAGTGAAATTCTCTCGCAGGTGACGCGCAAGACGGGGGAGCAAGTGATTGCGTAGGCATATATCGAATTCGGAGCGCAGGGCATCCCTCCAGAGGTCGAGCCCGTTGATAAGACCTCGACGTAGGCTCCATGAATCCAGGACCACGCGGAATTTTCTCTTAGTGTCGGACATAAGACCAGTGGGTTGTTTGGGGTTCGTGTGTCGTTCATCCAGATACTGTAGCCATTGGAAAAGCCACCACGGAAACTGTCCATCCTGTTGACTGGAGGGATTTCGTCGACTGCTCCGTGGTTTCCATGCCTTCAAAGCTCCACTGAGTTTTGGTACAACTAGTTGGTCGAGGATATTTGAATATACAAATACCGGGATAATATTCTTCCACGCCACAACCAATGCTGTTGCAGCTGATGGATCGTAAACATCCCAATCATTCATGAGAGCCGAGCGCACTCGCGGAAGCCAAATGGTGTAGATCATAGTCTCATAAGGCGAAGTAGATGATCGCGGGCGAAATTCTTCATTCTCGTTCCGGCGAGAAAGAAGAGGCTGAAGGCGAGTGAGGTGAGACACAAGGAAGGTAGGATCTTGAAGTGGCTCCCACTCCTCCATAGCTTGGCGGAAGAGCGGGTGTATGGCGGCAACGGCGGTCTCAGCTAGTTTGTATTCGTCCGCAATATCCCGGTACTTGGATTCCATTTCTTCAAGCTTGCCGGTCATCTCATCAAACTTGGAGATAATGCTTTCGTCGTGTTCGAAGATATCCAGCTCTTCCACAGCGGCGATCAGTCCGGTAAGATGGTTGACCTTTCCTTGGTACGCATCTAGTTCCTCCACAACCTGAGCCTCTTCGATTTCGATGAATTTCTTCCGTTCGGTCAAGCCCTTCCATTCGTCTGCAAAAGCTTCCAAGTCGTTCCGAGCACGTTGAGCAATTTTGTAGGACTCGCCTTCTTCTTGGGTGACAAACTGCTGTGATGTCATCAAACCAGCTGTCGACGTCAAGACACGTTGTTCCTTGCCCGTAGCATCGACGAGAGATTTGAGCACATTTGGAACTTCCAGCCCCTCCATGTCGGCCTCGATCTCTCGCGCAGTCCGGAACTTGGGCTTGGCTCGTGGAACTGGGGTACCCGTGCCACTGCGACTTCCTCCCTTACGCTCTTCTTTCTTCTTCCTTCGCCTTTGTCTCTCTTCGTCGGAACTGTCTTCGATGGTTTCGCCTCGGCGCGCGGCTGCTCGTTTTTCTTCATCGCGTGCCTGTTTTGTCTTCTCTTGGACCGCGCCCAAACCTGCACCTTGAGGTCGAGCCTGCGCTTCAATCGGAGTCACAATACCCTGCCCAGTAGATCCAAGACCCTGGCCTTCCTTATAGCCCATCTTAGCCATCATGCGCGCGGCGAAAGTGTTGCCTGCGGGGCCTTTTCCTCCTCCTCGGGCAGCACCGCCTCCCCCTTTGCCTGCTGTGTTCGTGTTGTTCATATTGTTCCAGGGGTTGCGGGCTGCGCTACCCAGACCACCCATCCTAGGAGGCGACTCGGATCGAGAGGCGGCTCTTTTGAAGCCACGAAAGCCGCCAGTCGGGCGCTCGTCTTCGTCAGAACTCATGTCGTTGACTTTGCGCTTCTGGCCAGCGTAGGACGAAGGCGACTCCATGACTTCACGTTGACACCGTAAAGCAGGATCAAGTGACAGGCACCTGCAAATGAAAGAAAGATGACTGCGAATCGTTGAAGCTTAAGCTCGAAATTCACGTGGAGATTGGGAGATTGTCCGGGGCGGAAGAACTCGCATCCGACAGACGAAAACAAGATGACGTTAAGCTCGGTTACTTCATAGCTTTAAGGTGTAATCCCTCTCTTCTCTTTTTTCCTTCTTTTTTACATATAGTAATATCCCCCCTCCATCCAATTTATTTCATCAATCCTCACACATTCACTCACACATTCACAATGGCTGCTATCCTCGCCAACTCAGCCCGTGTTGCCCTCCGCTCGGGAGCTCCGGCTTCTAAGGCCGGCGCTGCGGGCTTGACCTTTGTCCGCGGCAAGGCTACTTTGCCCGATCTGTCCTGTAAGCCGATCTTCTCAGCGCATTTGCGCTGGTATATAGTATAACACCTCTCCGGCAGGCCGAACTGACCGTAAATACAGACGACTATGGCGCCCTGGAGCCCTCCATCAACGGCAAGATCATGGAGCTTCACCACAAGAACCACCACAACACCTATGTCACCGGCTACAACACCGCTATTGAGCAACTCCAGGAGGCTCAGCACAAGGGTGACATCGCCGCTCAGATTGCCCTGAAGCCCCTCATCAACTTCCACGGTGGTGGCCACCTGAACCACACCCTCTTCTGGGAGAACTTGGCTCCCAAGAGCGCTGGTGGTGGTGAGCCCCCATCTGGCGCTCTTTCCCAGGCTATCAACTCCACCTACGGTGGCTTCGAGGAGTTCCAGAAGAAGATGAACACCGCTCTGGCTGGCATCCAGGGTAGTGGTTGGGCTTGGCTTGTCAAGGACAAGCACACCGGCCAGATCGGCATCCGCACCTATGCTGTAAGTAGAATAGTAACCACTGAATTTGGAAATGGAAGTTCAACGCTGACTCCTATATAGAACCAGGACCCCGTTGTCGGCCAGTTCGAGCCCCTCCTTGGTATTGACGCTTGGGAGCACGCCTACTAGTAAGTTTACTCATCACACCTAATGAAACCTCATGAAACAGTCACTAATAATTGAATAGCTTGCAATACCAGAACCGCAAGGCCGAGTACTTCAACGCTATCTGGGACGTGATCAACTGGAAGACCGTTGAGAAGCGCTTCTCGTAAATCATCTATAGTGATCTAGCGAAGTAGTTTCCAATATCCCTGTATTGTAGCATGTGTCTGTCAATTTAATCAGACTTATATGACGTTTCAAAATGGTGTCTTTCTTGAAAGTATTCAAATATAAATACAGCCTATGTCCTGATTTAGGTTCTACAAAGGTGAAAAAAAACTAGCCAGAACATGTGGAAGCCGCGACAACTAAAACAGATAATAAACGTGACACAAAATCAATTTTGTTTAGTTGACTGGTTTTGAAGTCAGTGTGACACTGGCGTGCATATACTAAAAGCCCATCCGGTCTGGGCTCAGCGGACCGCCTCGGCCCGTATGCAGTCCGCACGCGTCATTAAGGGTCTCGACTCTCGAGCCTTCGAACCTCAACATGCTACAACCACAATGAATTTCTCCAACAAAAAAGATCCCTCCCTCGAAATAACGCACAAAATGTCCGCTGAAAGCCCTGGCCCGAAGCAATCGGCCTTCAAGGCATTCTTCACAAATGCCCTCCGTCCAAAAAAGTCCCGCCAAACCCTCCGCAAAGGCAGCTCTCGCTCAATGACAGACCTACGCCTATCGACATCCTCGCGACCCAGCACCGCCGATGCACCCCCAATGCCAGACCTTGCGCCACTCCAAGCCCACCGCCTGAAATACAGACAAGCCCACGCAAACCTAGATACACAGCTAGGCGAGCGCAGCGATTACACCACCATCATCCACTCCATTGGCGTGCTGGATGCAGACGAGACATTCGTCGCAGCTGGACTTGACAGCGAATACCGCGAACCTGGCGAGGGCGACATCGCAAAACTCACTCCGGAGCTCTGGACAAAAATTGCAGGATTGCTGGATCCGGCCGATGCGGCTTCGTTGGCGATTTCTACTGTCACGCTATACCGCCGACTAGGAAAGAAGTATTTCGCTGCACTGGATGCGCCGGAGAACTTGGATTATAGGATGCGGTTCCTTGCGGGCATTGATCGGTCACTCCCGCATCATCTACTGTGTTTCCCGTGTAAGAAGTACCACCGACGTACAGCGGAGGGCACGGAACGAATTCGACCATCACACGTTATTAATCCTCTCTTCAATTGTCCCGAAGTGACCAACCCGCTGAATCCACCACCTCGGCACAGAATCACACACGGTCGTACGCTCCCCTTCGCATTCGTACAGCTGATCATGCGCGCATACCGCTTCGGACCCCAATACGGCATCACACCCGACACAATGAGTCGACGCTGGACAAGAGACGGATGGACACATGCCTCGCGATTCATCATCCACGAAGGCAGACTCCTAATGCGCGTCAAAAGCCAAGCATGCGCAGATCCAGATATGCCACCCTCCCTCGTCCGGATGCTGCTACACTCCCGCGAAGACTACTGGCCGTATTTCAGTGCTTGCGCGCACTGGCGCGACGGCGTGTTAATGCCCGCTTGTCGGTGCGCGCTGGAACATATACCCAAGCCCCGGAGTACAGGCGGATTACAAGGGATGGAGCATAAAGTACGAGACAAGTGGACTGGGTATAAATTCGATCCGAATGCTTTGACGACGCTGTGTGGGTTCTGTAGACCTATGCGACGGTGTCCGGAGTGTCCGACCGAGTATCTGATTGAGGTTAAACTTACGGAGGATCGGAGTGATCCGAAGGCAATGGTGTTTCGGCAGGCTATTGTTGTCACGCAATGGACTGATCTTGGGGATGGGACTTTACCTAGTGGGCCCCAGTGGGGGTCTATTAATGGGGTTAGAAATGATTATGATTCTTTCAGTCATCCTCATTATGCTAAGAGGGGTATTGCGAGTGTATTTGAGGCGGCGATTACGGCCGATACGTTACCCGGTCAGAGAGTTCTCTCGTTGAATCCGAAGCAGAAGAAGTTGGGGGAGAAAGGGCATGATTGGTATTAGGTGCACCTTATTTTGTTCTTTTACTTCCCTTGTGCTTGTTTTCTCTATTTCTCTATTGGGTTTATGGGTTTGAGGTTTGGCGTTCGATACAAAAGTGGTTTGGAGTTTGGGATATAATGAGATTGGCCTCGAATAGGTTAAAAGGACCTAGATCTAATATGAATCGATTTTTCAGAAATTGACTGGGAAATTATGAAGAGCTGCGTATGAAACCATTGCATCTGACTCATAAGCAAGATAACGATATCAAGTAACTAAATCGCTGCTAAAAATCGAAAAACCACCGGTGCATGTCTCATCCAGATATAACGAAGATTGAACCTCCTGACCCGCAGGAAAAGTGAAAATGAAAATGCAGATACGAATCAAAGCGCTTTTCGCATAAGGCATCAAAAAAGCAGAAGCATTATCAGTCATCTCACAGATGAGAAGACGCTTAACACACTGAGCCCGTAGCTAGTGGTGGTATACAAGATGGGTTGGGTATCATATAAGTACAATTAGGCACAAAGCAAATTAGATCATGGAGACGATACTAATTCACCCTGCGAGAATGACGACCCACATATCGTGGGCGTCGAGTGGTATCATCAGAGCGCATTGTCATTTCAGAACGTGGACGCACGACAGGAGCATCCATCGAGTCGGGGGAATCAGGTCGCTCATAGACAAACCCATTATCTTGGCCAAGGCGTGAAGAGGCACGGGTAGGTTGTTCCCTGAATTCTGATTCGGAGAATTTCTCAGCGACAACGGGGGTTGATGGCTCAGACCGTTTCCCACCTACGCCTTTCATCCAGCCGAAGATTCCGAGTGAGCTGCGACGCTTGTGCTCCACGCTGTGAGATGTCGTTGGGCGTGCGGAAATGGTGGCAGAGCCTGCTGCATGGGTGGAATCTCTTGTCTCCATGAAAGATTGATGGAGAGCTCGACGGCCACCAAAGCTAGCACCGAAGGCTTCGTTGGTGACAGGGACACTGGATGAATATATGTCATTCGAGTTTGTGATGATTTGGGACATGGGGCGGCGATTCGCGCCTCCAATGTTCCTTGTTTTGGGGATAATTGGGGATGGTGCGCCGTCGTCCTCCTCGTCCATGAAATCCCGGGCGATCGGAGAGGATTGGAGGCGATGGGTAGCATTGGCTGAGCGGCTGAAGAAGGGGGGTCGGAAGCTGAGGCGGCGTCGTTGCTCAGGTTCGGGTGAATCAACTCTTGAAACAGGGATCTCGGCGACGGGTTGTTCCAGGACATCCAAGGTATCCAAGTCAAGGGTTGGTACGTCGGCGACCTCAGGTTCGAATACATATGAGTCGACACTGGCATCATCGTGGAAGGCCGCTTGGCTGATCACCGGTTGCTGAGGCTCAGCAGGTTTGGGCTCGATGCGAAGGCCACGCTCTCTCTCTTTTCGTGATCGAGGGCCTTGCTTTGCGGCCGCGATCCAGTCCTGAGGGGTAAGCGGCGGTGAATCGCTGAGTGAGTCGACTGTCTGTGTATCCGACATAATGGTCTTCGATGGACTTTGACCCGGAGTGACTGTTGGCGCTGCTGCTACCTTGCCATGTTGGTAGAAGGGATCGTTGAAAGCGTCAATAATAGGATTGTCAGGGCTACCTGGTCCAAGGAGCGCGCTAGCTTTGGAAGCGACAGTGTTGAAAGGGTAGAACGCTGGCGAACTCATATCCGCCGTTGACATACGAGGAGTATCGCTGCAATTTGTCTGCATGCTGTCTGTAATATCACTGCCGTTGAAGCTGCGTCGAGTGGTGAGTTCACCAGCAGAGCGACGACGGGCGAGTGGCCGACCAGGAAACCACGTCTCACCCTCGGGCTTAGGACTCTTTCGGACTGCGATGCTCCCTTCCGAACCGTTGTTGGCCGTGACATAAGCCGTGCTCATTGTATCAGGGGTGGGAGGAAGATGAGCACCTCCAAAGAGCGATGCATCGAGTCGCCCGCGTCCACGGGGTTTGGTCGAGTACAAATCGCCCGTGAATGTCAATTGGCTTACTTTCGAAGCATCGGAAGCCGCCCGAGTTTGGCGTCTCCTGATGATGGTCTGAGAGTCTGTTCGTGTTTGCATCCATCGGTCGATCCGGTCCTCCTTGCTCTCCTCTCGCTCAGTTGCGGCGGCGTAGCTGTCCACGCTTTCCCTCGATGCCTTCCGGACTGGCATCTCGAGCTTATCAAAGTCATTGCATTTCGTCGGGGTATCAAAGGGATGCAATTCGCTGCATTCACTAAGGATACTTAGTCGTGGAGATCCAGGCTCCAAAGTATCGGTCATCGTGTGCATGCTTTCAGACTTGGTGAGTTGACTCAAGGCGGAGCGTGACTTGTTGTTCTCCGGCACATAGAGACTGCGAAGAGTGGCGGTACTTTTATTGTCATCCCGCAAAAAGGAGGGAGCTTTGCTGAGTTGTCGCAATTCGGGCGACATGATAACAGATCGTGCTCTTTTGGATGAAGTTCGTTCCGGAATATCAATCACAATTTGGTTCCTAGGTGAAGCATTCGGTCCGTCGAGTACCAGTCTGTTCATGGACAATGAGGATGCTCGTCCGTTGTTTTTGAGTTGCTCATTTTCAGCTTCAAGTTTGCAGATCCATTGGACTGCCTCCTCCACGGCTTTATCTTTCGTGTCAAGGTCCTGGCGCAGCTGGTTGTTGGCTTCTCGCAAGCCTTGGCTGCGTTTGTTGATCTCACGGAGCTCCATCACTTCCTCTTCCAAATTCTGTAGTCGACTAAGCTCCTCCTCCATTGCTTGCATTCGCTCCAGCTTCTTCTCCATGGCGCCCATCTGCTGCGTGCGGTGAAAGATCTCCAGTTTCAAGTCGAAATTCAGTTTTGTCATTTTTGAGACGTACTGCTGGCGTTAGCTGGCGTCATGTCAGTGCTCGAGGTCGGTTCCTACCTGATCCATTTCCCGCACACCCATTTCCTTTGAGTGTGGCGCATTTGCAGCGGAGAATTGACTGGTTTTGCGTGCCTTTTCTGACGCGGTGTCTTCTTGTACTCGCGGTCTATCTGGGGTTCTCGGACTTGGCGCTCCGTCCTCTGAGATGCCTCCTCGTGAGCCACGATGCGCTCGCTCTTCCTTCAACAGTCCTTGTAGCAAGCTTGAAGTTGGATTGATTAAGGTTGGAGTACCACATTCTGATGTTCCTAGACTATTGTCAGATCCCTTCCATATGGCTCACGACAGTCGGAAATCATACTACTATACTGTTGGGGAGGTGTCTGGACACCACCTCGCACAGGTGATTGATCTTTGAGCCAGGATCGCTCAGCGCCGTTCCCGGGCGGAGTATACATATTGCTTCGGCCCTTGACACGAGAAAGCGATGGGTGCTGAGGTCGATCAGGCTGACCTGAAGAAGTGGCGGTGTTAGTCCCGATTGAGGGGTATTTGAAATTGGACTGAGCTCGGACCGATCCAAGTGGAGGACAAGGGTAGACGCACTAGTGCTGGAGCGAAATTTAGAGGACTCACTGTGGACAGTGGGCGCGGTCTCAGTATGATATACCGGACCTTTTGAGTGCGAAGGGGCCTTCTGCACGGAAGCGCTCCGCTTTTGAACTTTCTTTGGCTTTTCCATGGCTGGATCCATTATTTTTTACTTTTTCAATTCATGCGCATACTTGACGCACAGCGGATATGCCGTTTGGGAGGGACGCCTGCGCCCTGATCAATCAGCGTGGAGGATATCTGGTCGGTGCAGATCCAGGCGCAACTTGCATCGGGTAATTTGTGCAAATATTGGCGTAATCGCAGATGCAATTGGGTGAGATTTAGAAATGTATCGGACGATCCGTAATAGACGTGGGAAAAGTGACTGCAGGAAGCGAGGGGTGGAGGAGACAGGGACGCAAACAACGACAGATCTTGGGTCAACGGGTGGAGACTGAACCAGAAACTCTGTTCCACTGATTCTGGCGATTGGAAACTGATCACAGTTGGATTCAAGGGTCGAGTCCACTTAAGTGAGGTATCGTGAAGTGAGGGGATTATTAGAATTGTGATGAGTCGCGCGCCTCACATGGCGCTAGAATAACGACTGGAGAAAACGAAGAGACAAAGGATCGGAGATATCAAGATTTAATCTCGATCGCAAAGATGTTTATTGTTGGCCCCGGGCCTAGAAACTGGAATGAAGGGAAAGAATGGAAGAATGATAGAAAAGCATAATTTTTTCGTGATTCGCAGCACAGTCCAGCCCAGGTACAAGTCGATCACTGTTCCTGACATCAGACCCAATCGGGTGGTGCCCGTGGGGCGCGTCTCAGCTTCCCTTACTCTCGGGTTTTAAGGGGGTCAATGGTCTCATTTTCAGGAAACACAGTGAACTCTTATCATGTCATCACACCCCCGCTTAGCACAGACTCACTCTAATCACCGTTTGATGTCTAAATACCCCCGAGAGGCCTATGTATCTCGGGCCTTGCCTTTATCTTATAGATCCACTCTCGTATTCCTGATGCCGCGTTCCGCGAAACCAACCGGTAGTTTGTCGCGTGGCTGAACTAACCCCTTTTCACTCTAAGCACATACGTCGTCATGACTGGACTGATCGCATGCTGATCGCCTCCAGACCTGTCCATTTGCCCCGCGCTCCACGTCACATTAGAATCTTCCGCCCCTGAGACCTGTGCACTTTGACTTGTATTGTTCCCTTCTAGTACACGAAGTATGTACATAAATCAGATAGCACCCAAAAGATAAGAAAAAAAGAAAAAAACCTAAACATGGTATTGTTGAAGTTAAGGGCATGATAGATCTCATAAAAGACAGTCGATGACTCCAAGGACGAGCACAGCTCAGCCCATGTCACCCCGCCACCTTCGCACGGTCTCACTTCCGCTTCGCCTCTCCAGCCCAAATTCGCATCGCTTTTGCTCGGTCGTGTGCAGCACGGAACACTATCATGGATTAGTAACGATCCATCCAATCTTCCTGCATTCCACAGTAAAACATACATTGTCGCTCCGTCTCGTCCAATCCGCGTAGGAATTCAACTCCATCCCCTACTGCTCCCCGCGGATTATGAGCCTGGTCGGCAATTTCCGCTGCTCGGCGCTTGAATGTCTAGTAGGTAATGATTAGTAGATGTTGTGCCTATGGCTTGGAGGCAGACAAACATCGGTCAACACATCAACCAATTCTTCCTCTTCAAAGAGTTCGAGAATCCGCTCGCTGAGATTATAGAAATGGGGTGCTAGCGCACGCAAATCCACGGTGCGGGGATCAGCTTTCAATGCGTTCATCACCCGCTCGGAAAGCGCCTCGGGCATATCAAGTGTGACGAGACGCGATGTCCCAATTCGGGCTCTAGAAAGTACCCATGTATCAGAAGCAATGTTGCTGGCATGTCTATAGTCAGGGATGTTCATCTCACGCGATAGAAAGCATTTCACCGAGCCATAGTGGAAGATCAATGCGGGTCCCGGCTTTGATCTGGGAAACATTAATCAGCGGTTTGATCAGTACACATCAAGGGAAACATACATCTTCGCCGGGGTTGCCTTCCAAGACGCCCAGTCCAGGCACCTCAAGCTCGAAGGTGCATGGCAGTTTCTGGATACAGAAGCGTCAGTTGTGGTCCGGGGCTTGGGAGCTGAAACCTCTCAATTTGGGATTCATTTCACCTGAGCATCTGTTAATATTGAGTCAATGTCATAGTAGGACATGATGACCCATTAGAGGACTCGTTCCCTGGGTCTTAAGTGCTGAGTGCTGTTATCAAGGCGCGTCCGCGTTCCACTTTGGATAGCGCGCGTGATCACGTGTGGTGATTTGTGGTTTTCCGGATTTTCCAAATTGGGATTTGATGGGCTTGGCAGTGTTAGGGTTGGCTCATTAACAACCTTCAACAGCTTGCAGTTTATTGGCTCCCGTAGATTTTCGATCTAGTCTCAATTTGTGCAATGTAATGGCTCAAATCTCGTTCGATAACCTTGTTTTGGATTCATGCTATTTGCTCAAGACACTAAATAGCGACCGGGTAATCCAATAATCCGGACATGGTGTAGTTGGCTATCGCATCTGACTGTAATAGAATTTCAGTTTATCAGAAAGTCCGCGGTTCGATTCCGCGTGTCCGGATAACTTTTTTTGCCTGTCCTTCTGAATCTACAGTCCGTTTTGGTGGCGTAGGAGATAGTGGGGTAGAAGTCGGAAGCCATGTATGTCAAAGTTGACTAGCCTAATACGGCTGGTATCTCGGTTATGGTGACTATAGTAGCTATTGTTGGTATTCAGCAAAATTTGATTCTTGTGTCAAAAGTTTTGTTTTCTCATTCAAGTTACGCTTGATGGAAATGATATGAAAAAGGGTGGAACCAAAAAAAAAAATAAGACAAAAAAGTATCCGGACACGCGGAATCGAACCGCGGACTTTCTGATAAACTGAAATTCTATTACAGTCAGATGCGATAGCCAACTACACCATGTCCGGATTTGTTGGAAAACATACCCAGTTTTGACATTATGAGCATCATACAAAATCATGGAGAATCTCAGATTATCCGGGTGCACGCAACCCACCCATGATATAGATCAAAGAAGTCCATAACCGTAGTTGATGTAATCCTTCGAATTGTTCAACTGGAAATTTTTCAAAATTCATAATACACGTTTCCATAATATCTAGAGTTTCGGCGAACTCTAGCATCTTCGATCCGCGGGCTGGTGCCACAAGGTTCCAAGCCCTTCAGCGCCATATGTATCATGGTCGCCCTCCTTCCTTGATGAACCATTTTCTGCACTCTCAATTGTGACCACGTTCATACTTTTAAGTTACAACTGATCTCTGATCTCTTCGGGGGTAAGGACATGCATTTGTTAATGTCGACTAGGAATCCCCATTGTCGAATCGCATACGCCCATCAAAATATGGCAAGAATGATGCCCATCAAGATTACGGTCCAAGATACAAATGACATCACTTTGTATCTTCCGGGGATTTTGGAGTCTACTCAGCTCGATAGATCTCGTGGCTGATATCCTTCTAGGGATATACCAGGGCATTTTTTCAAGCACTCGGAACGAGGTGATCCAACAATACCACCGTTTGTCATCGGGATAAGGCTGAATCCGGAGACGGGTCGATGTGGCCTGCATTATCAATCCGCCGGACAACAGAGGTCCAAGGCTCCAGGGCTAGACACACTACCTTTTGTCACATCATCCTTGACACGAATACCAGTGGAATTGTATCATTAGTGGTCAACCCAAGGTAGCGCCAATCGAGCCGCTTCGAAGAACGAGCTTATTTATGTCACGGACTGGAGCAGGGAATTATCTACAACTAAATCTGCGAAGTCTGCCTACTGCAGCAGTTTATAATCCTCGGATCCCCGTGATTGTGCAATTATTGATGGATTTCAAAGCACTGCTTATACTGATTGATTTTGGATTTGATTGGTGATTTAGAGGGGTTCCGGATAAGCTTACCGACTTTAAGATTTGTTGCAGCTCTGGAATTCACTTTTCGAGCCGTCGATAACAAGTGGGTTCCATAACTCAGTTGGTTAGAGTGTGGTGCTAATAACGCCAAAGTCGAGGGTTCGACCCCCTCTGGAACCATTACAACTGGGTCCGAAATCGGATCTTGTTTCTTTTTTGTTTTTGTGGGTCCGTGGAACTTCCCTCTACATGTGGTTGCACAACTACTGGATTTTGAAACGTTGGCGACCGTTTATTTTCGATGAATTGGTTTCATTATGAAAAGTAGTTATTGTATAGCCCTCGGAGAAAAGACAGCTGTGGAAAGAATATTATCCAAATCAAAATGTCACTAGTGTCGCCGATATAGTTCATGCACAAGGTAATACTAGGCAGACGACCTGATACAGGTTGAACTTACTACCGGTGTAGCGATTATCTTCAATCTCTTCACATTTCTTGTGGTACGCATTGGACAAACTCTGCCATCTTGATTCTGACTAGATGACCAGCAAAAACAAAGACAAAAAAGTTATCCGGACACGCGGAATCGAACCGCGGACTTTCTGATAAACTGAAATTCTATTACAGTCAGATGCGATAGCCAACTACACCATGTCCGGATTTTATGAATGAAAATTCTAGCTTTGCCGTCATGATCTTCAACTGAAGCACATGCATGAACACGACAGCCGCTACCGATCGAAATGTGGGTGACTTTTGATCAGAAAGCGGCCTATTTAATACAAGAGAGTTTCAGTTATGCAGGCGTTCTAACAAGCAGCGAAAATAGCATTTCTAATTGGAGTCTCCAAATTTTCTCTCCTATATTTCACTTGAAGGTGAAAATCTCCGCCATAATTTTTTACACTTATACTCGCCGACCTCGAGTACTATCACCCTTCCGAAGTTCTTCGCCTTGTTGTGTGAATATCGTAGTAAGCAGTTGCTTATACAGGCAGGTGTCTATATAATTATTCTTCAGATAATAAAGCTACTGTTTTTCCGTGCACGTCCTTGTTGTGGTTTAACTCACTATACTGACCGGTTCCAGGATTATAACGGGAGGATTTATAAATAGATGGGGTTTCATTCAACGCCTTCCAAGGTTTCTATCTGTTTATTGCGACAGTACCGTAGTTACATATCGGCATCATTGGGAACCTAGGATTGGAATCAGATTCTACAAGTCGACAACTAGGTTCAGAGCCCATACGCCTGTAAAGCAAGATTCACGAGAAAAACAACCCGATTGAAACATTATTTGAATTGAACAACCTTAGCTGAGGTGTGTTCAACGAGTGGTGACTTGAAACAACCTTCTGGTGAGGGAAATGTTGGTGCCCCAGGCCTGGGGTCATGTTTCTGGGCCCCGGGAAACTTTCCAGTATTATATGATAGCTCTGCTGAAATCAGACGTCGTGCATTTAGTGTGTGAATCGTAAGCATGGTGAGCTGGGATAGGTTCGTGGTTGCCAATACGAATGGATGTTGAGTGCTCAAATGTTCCCAGTTGGGTGTCTGAAATATATATTTTGTTGCCCAGGGCCATGTTTACGAAATGGAAGCCTTCAAATGCAAGGTTGGGACTTGATTAAACACAAACCGTGGACACCTGGTCATCCGTGACACAGTTCGCTTGGATTAAGAACGATTGTCTTGTAGCGACCGATAAATCCTACAAAAATAAAACTAACTAGAAAGATGACCTTGGAAGTAGGGACCTTTCTTTCTCAGCAAAAAGAAAGAGCAAAAAGTTATCCGGACACGCGGAATCGAACCGCGGACTTTCTGATAAACTATAACTCAATTACAGTCAGATGCGATAGCCAACTACACCATGTCCGGATTTGGATATAATCTGCACCCGATTTGGACTACTTATACGAAATGAGTTTGATCGCAAACTCTTTTGAACGGGACAAACTATAACATGCCGGCTAGACAAAATGATATGATCGAATAACGTCGTAGTTGGCCAAGAGACCCATGCCCTAAGGATGAGCACCGTCTGAATTGCCGAGCTGCAGCATTTTCACGGGCGGCCTTGATTGATTGTTACGCCTTGGGTGTGAATATTAACCAATCGCAGCAACAAAAAATAATTTACGAGTCCCGAGGTCCGCACACGTGCCCTATGCAGCCCTGAAGTGTAAGCTCACCGAGCATGCCGTCCGCAGCAGAAGCCCGAACGTTGGCTGCCTCAGTCGATTGCTTGATCAACCCCTAAGCGTCCCATAACCGGGATCAAAGTACGAGTGCGGATACATAGCCTTGGAATACAATGAAATTGCCAAACAAGAAAAGATCAACATTGTTCCACCACTTCCATGAGATAAAGGCCTGGTAAGGATGAGACAGCCGATCAAAAAGGGGCATACCCCCGTGGAGACTTGGCACGTTCCCAGTTCAAATGTTCTTCAGGAAATAGATTGTCCTCTAGCGCCATGCTAATGCGGTGACCGGTGGAATGACCTGCGCCCCCGGAGAATCTATATGAAGCTAAGCATCGGCTAGATGTCCACCAACCAATCGGCTTCGAATTCAACCCTGATACGCGTTGGGCAGTGACGTGATGTGTCGCGACGAAAATCGCGTCGCTTATAGTCAGTCAATCACTGCCTCAATGAGAAAAACGTGCCTGGCGCCAGAAAAGGTTTTCCTGCGGAATCCGAGCTTAGTGCACGGCAACGATGTGGGCAAATCTCACCTCTACACCATGAAAATCCAACCTTGAAACATTGTTGGAGGAACATCACCGGAGTATATAGCCATAAACATATAAAAAGGTCGTAGGGCCGATCTATGAAGGGTAACAGCCGATCATTCTCTTAATTTGACTTGAACATTGATCTCCACAATGATTCTCTCTCGGTGGTTTGCTTTTGCAAGCCTCGTCGGTGCTGCATTTGCTGTACCAAGCAAATCACTTGCTAAGAGAACTACCGTTTCCGAAATCCTTACCGATATCGAGGATGCTGTTACTTGTGCTGGGTGTGAGGTAGTGCTGGTCACAATTTATTTTGGTTGTGTTGAATACTAATCATATGTGTATTATGTAGGCTTTGCTGGTGATTCTGCAGGCTCTCGCTCATCTTGGTAACGATGATTTTGTGGATGTCATCACTGATGTCTGCATTCTGGCCGGTGTTAGTGGCTCCCGGTCCTGATGAGTGGATATCCGCTAACATCCGGTATAGATCGATGATGACGATGTATGCGAGGGCGCGATTGCTCGCGAGGGACCGATCTTGGCCCACGACCTTCGCAACATGGATGTTCCATCTCACACCGCAACCCTTTTCTGCACCACGGTCTTCGGTCTTTGCGATTACCCCGCGATTACTGAATATACGGTCGATTTCCCCTCCTCTAAGCCAGCCAATGCTTCTCGACCGGCATCCAGCGGGGAAACTCCGATCCAAATTGTTCACATCAGTGATATCCATGTTGATCTCTCCTACGAGGAGGGCGCAAGGTTTGTTTACCTCCCTGAATGTTTTGCCCCGTGATACTGACAAGAAACGTTAGTTACAACTGCACCAAGAACATTTGCTGCCGTCCGTATACCGCAGCTGATGCGGTTGGAGTCACGGATTACCCAGCCGGTGAATATGGAAATCACAATTGCGATTCCCCCTTGGACCTGGAATTGAGCATGTATGAAGCTATTCAGACCCTTATTCCCGATGCAGCATTCACCATTTTCACTGGCGACGTTGTTGAGGGAGCGGTTTGGCTGGTTAACGAAACTGAGGTGACCAATGACCTGAATGATGCCTATAACACGCGCATGGCCAGCTACTTCAACCAAATCTATGGTGTCATTGGAAACCACGATGTTGCTCCAGTCAACTCTTTCCCTCCATCCGACATTGATACCACCATTTCCAGCCAGTGGGCATACGACACTCTGTCATCCGACTGGGAGCAGTGGATTGGTTCCACAGCTGCAACCACCGCAGACGACTATGGTTCCTACTCCGTGAAGTACTCCGGAGGTAATCTTCGGATTATTTCTTTCAACACCAACTTCTACTACAAGGAGAATTTCTGGCTGTACGAGAATACAATGCAGACCGACCCCAACAGTCAGCTGGCCTGGATCGTGGATGAGCTCGACGCTGCTGAAACTGCAGGCGAGCGAGTCTGGCTCATGGGCCACATGCCCATGGGCGCTAGCGATGCTTTCCACGACGGGTCCAACTACTTCAACCAGATCATCCAGCGGTATGACGCCACAATCGCAGCCGTGTTCTACGGTCACACCCACAAGGACGAGTTCGAAATCGCCTACTCGAACTACTCCAACCCCACCGCCGACACCGCCACCATGATGTCCTACATTGCTCCTGCTCTGACTCCGACATCTGGAAACCCCACTTTCCGTGTCTACTCGGTCGACCCGGTTACGTTCGGTATCCTGGATTTCCAAGTCTACTTTGCCAACATGTCCAGCTCCACATATCAGACCGAGCCCACTTGGGAGAAGTACTACTCGGCTAAAGAGGCATACGGCTCCCTCCTCAGCCCACCCGTCACCGATAGCGCTGCCGAGCTGACCCCGGCGTTCTGGCACAACGTCACTGCCCTCTTTGAGAGCGACGACTCCGTCTTCCAGGACTACATCGCCCGCAAGTCCCGCGGATGGGATTATTCCTCCTGCACAGGTACCTGCAAGACCGACGAGATTTGCCAACTCCGTGCCGCTGAATCGCAGTACAACTGTGTCGACATCACTCCTGGAATCAGCTTCAAGAAGGCCAAGCGTTCGACTTCGAGCAGCTCTACCAGCGAGGAGAGTGCATGCGGTGAGTCAATCATTGGCAAGATGTTCTCGGATTTCGAGAGCACCGTGTCATCCTTGAAGACCGCCGCCGACGCTAAGCTGGGAACGAGCTTCTTGAATACCACGGTGAACTCCACTGTGGTGTAGAGTAAGCTATAGTTTGGTAGATAGTAGAGGGTTGAGGAGGGCGGAGTAAGGTGTGAGGAGTGAGAATCCGTCGGCAAAACGTCGGCGATTTTAAGGTTGATTTACTGTCTGAATACTTCCATAGTTACACGTTCCATAGTTTAATCAGTCATTGGTCGGCGATCCCTGCCCGATCAGATTAAAGACGGAGCCTCCAAGGAAGTAATTTAATCAAATTCATCTCGGTTAAATAATCGGCTTGACACGTGGGCCGGCAATAGGCTTGCATGTTCTTAGTGGTCCGTTGACGCTAATACCGGCTTGGCGGGTGGCTAAAGCAGGTCCATGGTCGGTCTCGGCGCCGTGAACTACATATAGACTTGAATCGCGTTGTCGGGAATGAACCAAGTAGGTATCAGTTTACTCCCAAACAAATCGAATTTTACACAATGGCATACTCTTCCGTTAAGAGTGTCGTGTCTTCGTTGCTGTTGGCGGCTACCAGCCACGCCGCGGTGCTGGCCCCGACCAACGATATTGTATTCCCGACAGGTGATACAGTTCAGAATCCGTTGATCTACTCTGGCGGAAATACTCCGTACTTTGCTGGTGAGTTCTGATTGGATGGTTGTACGGCATGTTGCTGATTCGATAGGCCCCAATGTCAATGGTGTTGACAACAGTGTGCCTGACAAGTGTACCGTCCAGCAGGCTGCCTACATTGTGAGACATGGAAGCAGGTGAGTTATGCTTTTTCTGGGTGTATAGCCTTTTTTACTGATATGGTCCATGTAGATTCCCTGATACGGGTTCGTACGAATCCTGGGTTGGAATTCAGGAGAGGGTCAGTGATTGGTATTGTGTTTTTATACTCGATATTAACTTTTGGAAAGATCCAAGCTGCTGTCAATGGCCACGGCTTTGAAGCTCGCGGGGCACTCTCTTTCATTCCTGAATGGAGCACGGTGTTGACCAACCCGGCGCTGCAAATTGCGTCGGAGTCTATGACTGGTTGGAAAGAGGTATGCTTCTACATTTCTTTTGGCAGGACTTAGGACAACATATTTATGGACAATAGGCCACCGATCTTGGATACCAGCTCAGAGCTCGCTGTAAGTCATTCGAGCCTTGTTTTTATTTTCAACACTGACCATATACCTACATAGATCCCGATTTCTACGAGGATGGCAACCCATTCTACGTGTGGGCTAACCAGTACAAGTATCCCATCAACGAGTCTCGTGTTGTGCAGACAGCTCGTGCCTTTGTCAATGGCTACCTGTACGAGTTTGCTGATACTTACGGCTCAGTGGTCAGTGTGAACTCCACCGGCTCTGTCAGCGCCATCGGTAACTCCCTGGGCCCATCTGACTCCTGCCCACTTTTTGCTTCCACTTCCAGTGGAGGCAACAATGTTACCGACTGTAAGTTGAAAAAGCATGATCATGATTTTTTCCAGCTAAATATTTATTAGTTGATGCCACCTGGGCGCCCAAGGCCCTCAAGCGTCTCAACTCGTTGATCAGCGGCAACCTGACATTCACCGAGACCGACATCCTCTTCTTCCCGTACATGTGTGGATATGAAAGTCAGATCACTGGCAATCTCAGTCCCTGGTGCAATGTGTTCACTGCGGACGAGCTGCGCAACTATGCCTACTCGCAGGACTTGAGCTACTACTACGGTGTTGGCCCCGGTGCTGATGGGCCCGCCCCCATTCTATTCTTGCCTTTCCTTAACAGCCTGATGACTCTGCTCGGTGAGGGTCCCGGCCAGACTGGTACCGGTGTCGATGGCGAGAGCTTCACCGTTCCCAACTTGATCATGGCTTTCTTGAACGATAACCAGATTGCCGAGATGACTGCGGCTATGGGCATGTTCGATAACGAGGCTGCTCTTCCCGACACCCACATCCCTGCTAACCACCTGTACAATGTGGCCCACTTCATCACCATGCGCGGTACTGTCGCCTTTGAGGCCCTGAACTGCGAGGTCACGTCGGGACGCAAGAGTACCAACGAGACTTATCTGCGAGTGCTGTTCAACGATGCTGTCTACCCGCTTCCTAACTGCAAGAATGGACCGGGTAAGAGCTGTCTCTTATCTGAGTACGCCACCTTTATCGAGAAGAAGAACAAGGCAGCTGGTAACTTCATTGATTACTGCAATGTGACCGAGACTGGCCATCCCGAGACTGTTGCTGGAGCCAGTTTCTTCACTGATCTCTCATTGGATTTCTTGACTTTTGTCAACCCTTGAGTGACATGAACCCCCGGTCCTGTTCTCATCCCCTGTGTCCTATGGACGCTCGCTCCGTTTTTCCTTTGTATCCGTCTGCAAGCTGCATCTCCTTGCTTTTTGTCCTCTTCCTATCTTATTTTAATTTAGCCTTTCTCTTCCCCGTTGTACTATGTACTAGATAGCGTACTAGATAGCGTACTAGATAGCGCAACCTGAAAACAAATTGCCTTTTTGCCAAGCAATCCTTATCTCCGCCGCGCCATTGGATATAGAGTACGTTCTACAGAGGACATGTATACAGCTAGTCCCGTAATTGCACTCTCGTGATCACATCATGACCGCAGCAACGCGTAATCTTCCACATATTCCCTGACCTAATATACCGGCTTTTATAACCTTGAACCGCAACTGCCGAATCACATTCGACGCAACTCCATCATTCCCAGGTCCGATGTTTGTCCGGAGATGAAAATTCCAGAAAAAAGTGGGCATTCGGGCTAGACCGTGCGCGTTTCCCCACTTCCACCGGGCTGCAGATGTCTCGAACCAAGTCTTTTTTACGTGGAGAAGGTCCGAGACATGATGTCTTGTTACTACTGGTTCTTGGCTGAGTTGCCTTGTTTTTGTTGGTTCCTTGATTTCGATTGTCTCAGGGATTATATAGAAAGCCCCATTCCATGGAAAGGGGGGCGCTCAACCTGGGGTCTCTAGTGTGTGACACATTTCCAAAATTAGCCCAAGCCTCAAATACAACTTCAACCGTTTCTCGCTTCTCGCTTCTCGCTTTATTCTGAGAGGTACCCTTTATTGTTGCGGAAGAGATAGAGAATCCGGAGGTAACACAGATGAAACACGCATTCAGTCCCTGCTCAGATTTGTTTCCTGGATTGTGACCCTTTCACCTTATGGTCCACTCCCTTTGTCCTTCTGAATCGGACCGGACCTGAATGTGCGACAGTCTGTGATTGATTGATCATGGCCTATAATGCTGTCGCCCAGGTCGAGGTGGCCTCTGACTCTGAGTCGGATCATTCACGCAATCCGTCCCCGTCCGGCTTTCAACGGACTGTCGATCGAGGAACTCGCCTAGAACACGCTAGAACCGCCGAGTCCTCCCAGTTAGGCGCTATCTACCGATCCATGACTTCCTCCCACTACGATGTAGTCGAGGCAGATGACTACGACGCCGATCCTTCCCCCAAACATCCCCCCATTCCTCCACTTAATACGGCGGTCGCGCGACATTCCTCCCCCGATCCTCCCTTACGAAGTGCCTCCAGCGACGTCCCTACGCCTCTCAGTCACCCAATCCCGGATCTGCAATCACTACAAGGCGCCTATGTGGGCAATGTAGAGCGACTGGAACAAAGTGCAGAGCGTCTGAGTTCCAGTACGGCCGACATTGCCAGCGAAATTCGCAAATTAGACCAGGAGCAAAAGCGACGATCCTACAGCTCCGCTTCCAACTCCATAATCATGAGGAATGGTGCATTCTCCCCGGGCGCAAGCCTTACCAGATCCCCTCATGGCTCAGCCCGATCTCGATCCACACGCCAGCGCTCCCTTTCCAATGGATCTTGCCTGGCGCAGGTAGCGGAGCCCGACCATGATGACGGTCACTTCCTAGATCAATTACCCACGACCCTACCGATCGCCCCACAACTCCCCCTTCATACTCAGAGCACCGGGCGCTTCTACGGTCAATATGACGGCCCAGCGAAGACTCCCGTGGCCCCGGAAGAGATTGAGCGACCCGACACGGCCGCATCGGGAGATACCTTCCAACAAGCGCGGGCACTGTTTACCGACTTCGATGGCGTTCATTTTGCACCCCTGGATCTCACCGATCCCGGACGTCAGATGTCAATCAGCCAGCCGCCCCTGGCCAGCAAGCCGGAACCGTACAAGGAGGCCCAGGCAGGCCAGAATATGGTTTACTATCCCGCACCGGTCCCGCGCATGCTGAACTTGCCTCCCAAATTGTCTCGCAGACCACCGGTCACTGAGCGTGAAAAACGACGTACGCAGATCTTGACGGCTATCGCGGCTGAGGACAGGAAAGCAGAATTTGGCGAGGAAGGAGCGACCGACGGTCAGAAAGATAAACGGCAATCAAAACTGCCCCAGCAACTCCGGGCAAGCGTCTTCTTTGATCCACCCAGCACCACGCTCGAGCTGGAAGTTAAGCAGCAGTCGGCTGTTGCGACACTTGATAGCATCCTTGACGCTTCGGCGCATGCGCCTGTCTCGGCTTTCACGGACCATCCATACGCGGGTCACGTTGGATCGTACGTCTATGGGCAGGAGCGGAAGACCCTACGAAAACAAAAGTCAGATCGGAACTCCCAGTTTCCAATGGGGCAACAGCAGAGCACCAATCGAGAGAGTGCGTCAGATGGCTCAGTCCACTCTGATAGCGGATTGCAGCAGGACGCACCGGAGGGAGTTCATCAGAATGATTCCGAGGGCTCAGATGAATCAGAGAATGAAGGTGAGGAGCACTCGGCAGAGAGTGACGAGGATGACGAGTCGGACTACGTGGGTCCACCCAACACCTTACTAGCTGAATTGGAGCTGCGGAAGCAAGAGCTTGCACAGCGAAGACGTACAGTAGTCCCTCAGTATACGCCTGGTATGCAGAACACACTGTTAGAGTTAGATGCGATGGCTCAGAAACAGAGTGAGAAGCGACGACGCCGGCCAGTAACACTAGCCTGGGACAACCGCCATGCTGCTGATGACGACGACGTTCCTCTTGCGATGTTATATCCCGATCAGGTAAATGGGGATGACCCGAATCAACCACGCGGTCTGATGGAGAAACACCAAGTCGAGGAACATGAACCCTTAAGTACACGTCGTGCTCGGCTGAGGGGAGAACCGATTCCCGAGAAACGACCTGTCACAGTTTATGCCGTTGAGAAGCCGCAACCTGCACGGGAGCCCGCCACAGAGGACGATGCAGGAGAGGACGGTGAGACCTTGGCCGAACGTCTGAGACGATTGAAAGGACAGAATCCAACGGAAACTGAGTTTTCCAATAATCTCCTGGCTGAATTTGACAATCGCCTCGGATCATCCCACGCCCCACAAGCTGCACCAGCTCCTCAACAGCCACCCGAAGAGGAAACCCTCGCACAGCGGCGTATACGTCTACAGAAAGAAAGTGGCGCTCAGCCTGGCCTCGCAAAGAACCCACGGATGCGAAGAAGCATGGCTACCCTTCCTCAAGTTCGGCCGTCACATGTAGTCCGCAAGTCCTCTCACGACGTATTCCAGCACCCGAACTCGACGCAGCAGTACGGAAGCCGCAGGTCCATGCAGCAATTCCCGACCAACATGGGATACCCGATGCAAGCATACCCAGTGAACCAGCTACCCCCACCACCGTACAGCCATGGACCGGCCTACCCGCCTCCCTATGGCTACAATAACACCATGATCGCCATGCATAACATGGGTTATCCCATGCCTAATGCGTGTGGGCCGACCATGACCCGCCAGCCCGTTGATCCTAATCAGCGCGATGTCATTGACCGCTGGCGGCAAAGCATACGCTAAGCCTTGTTATTTTCTTTCTACTTTGTTTCCATTTCTGATTGCATCATCATAGCGTTGTCGTTCTGGGTGTACTCTTGAGCCTTTTCTACCCTCTTTTGTTATTTTTTGCTTCTTGTTTTTTTCTTGCTTTGGAGGGATATCTATGTAAACTAGAGCATTTTGTGTATGATTTATAGAGGCGATTTGGTCTCATCCACAGTCTTATCAGGCAGCATTTTAGAACTTTGTTTTGCATATTGACGTGTTGCTATTGCATTCGGCCATTTATCAAGGTTCTTAGATAGCCAAGTACCTACTTCAAACTTCAATTTTCTCACGGGTCTCGGTCAATCGGCAAATACTGTTTACGTCCTATATACCTGGATTTTCGGCTACGGAGTCTACGACCACTTTAGATCATAATCGGCTCACTGAAAGTACCGTATGTTGGAAGGTTACATCTGCTGGTCAGCGCAGCTAACTAGTGACAAAGTGTTGTTCATTTTTGTCATTAGGATAAACCATTATCCTCGCAGAGCCTCATAGGGCTGTGCTTCCTTCTTCCGGGCCACGTCACTAGTTTATTGATTAAAATATCCCGCCTACTGATCTATCTCTCTTTATTTTTTACCGATATATTCACTATTAAACACATTATCTAGCACGTGAAGTCCCGCGAAAAGTTATGAGTCAAGTTGTTGGCCAAACGTTCACTACCTATTGAGAGAATCCGGTAGTCAGGTTATGTTAAGCTTCCTAGCTCACCGGGCCACAACCTCTGATATTTAATATGAGACATTTAACACTAGTGGACTGAAATGAACGTATATGGTAGGGGATAAGATGCTAGATGACGCGGCTATGCTCCACATGTTCTTGAAAGCTTGGCCCCACATACGCCCGGGCTCCAGATAGCACTAGTAACAATTCATATAAATGTGGTGTTATCTTGTTCATAAACTAGCTATTTATTTATCACTTGCTGTGCTCCCTTCTCAGCCAGTGGAAACATCTCGGAGAATATTCAATCGCGCTTCACTCCTCATCTGATCGCTACTATGTCTTCAGAAATATCATCAGATGTTCTGGATGATACTTTTGCATATATCAATAAACGGCCACCACTGGACACTGGATTAGTATTATCCCTATCGGTTATAGCTATTGCTTGTGCCCTCGTGAGTCCAAGCCAGAATTTTCACTCTTTTATTTGCTGATACTAATTGATCCATAGACCACAAATATGGATGGCAATATCCTTGCAACCATCACAGCCATATCAAGAGACGAAGTGGGCACTCCTCGATTGATCTTCCGGCAAAAGTTCTACGGTCTCCCAATATCCATCTTCCATCGCTTAGCAAAAATTGCCATCCTTTCCCGATTCCCAGTGAAAGGCTCAAGTCTGCTATACTGCTTTCTTCTGAACATCATGGCCGAATTGCTACTTTCAACGCTGAAAGTAGCCAATGTGCATATTATCATTTCCAAGCTTGATCACACGAGAACTCAGATGTTATCGCCTTTCCGGTGCATACTTAGTATATCGATATGGCTCAGGACCTTTTCAGCTACACTGCTATATAGCATATGTTCAAGCACTTGCTTTTACCTTCCCCTCTATTTGGGCCGTTTGATGTTCAACCAGATCGGCCAAGTCGGGTATGACCCAGACTGGCAATTTGGAAAGATTGCTGCGTTGATTGCGGCTCTCTATTTTGGGTTGGTGGTACCCTCTTATGCTGTTTTCATTCGATTGGCTGGCTCCACGCTGCCGTTGCAAAGAGATTCGAGGTTTACGGTGGATAAAGATATCGGTCTTTATGGAGCATGGCAGAGCTTCTCGTGGTCAGGTCGAATGGGTTTCTTCAGACGGCTTGCTGAAGTCTTGCTGATGGAAACAGTTTTGGGGTTCACGATGCTCACATCTGTGTTTCTGCTCTGTCACCCTGAGTTGTACGGCGATGTTGCGCGGTTTTTTGCGAAGTATGCCGGTTAGCCTGAAAATGGAAAAATTCAGATGATGCTCGCAGATTCTGGTCGCCATTCATCAATAATGCCTCCTTCAAGATGATCCTGTTAAGATAGATGAGATATTCGTGGTACAGGATGAGATTGTTGACATCGTCACGTGAAATATCAATACCACCAGTTCAACAAACAAATCCCGTTTCCATATTCTTTGGGTTATGCCGGTAAATATTCCAATGGAGTACATAGTGAAATACTTTTGGAAATCCAGGATGACTTGTATAATTGATCTTGTCATAGAGTTCCGCTGAAGCCCACGTTCTACATTATCAGATCTCGTAAGGGATAAGTAAATATAGATCTGACCTGCTGAAGCTTCGATTGGTGTAACCTCTTACCCACGAACCTTGGAACCGATCTTACGTCTTGATTGATCTTTCATTTACTCCTCACCTTCCTTTTGATTCTGTTTATTTCGAATTATCATTAAAGAATTACTTTAATTTACTTCATTCTACTGTGCTACTACGTACTCTGAAGCTCAACGCCGAGTGGGCCGTTTCAAGCCCCACTAGTGTGCCTGGTATGTGAGACCAAGTCCAGCCCTCCCTTCCACTAACACCAGCCCTCCACAGGTACAAATGACCGCGATGGAGTCTCGAGTCCCCTAAAACATATCACGGCTTATAAAAACGCCGCCACAGGCTCTGGTCCAACGACTAGAATGCCCTCGTCCACAGTTTTTTCATACTGGCGGCGCGACCATCGCCGCTCAACCGCGCCGCCAACTTCTCTACCAGCTCCGTCACCAGCCCCTCCCAGCGCAGGCGAAAGCCCACTCAGTCCTCCACAGCTCCCCGAAATCCCCGATACTCCAACCTTCACGAGCGCATTCAGCAGCAACCCCTCATACGATGCCCCGCCCTGGAGCGAATCGCCGTTGGAGAACGATGCCGCAAAGCTAAACTTTACCTCCTCCACCGCGCCACTCTCTTCCTCCATTAGTCTCGCTGTTCCGTCGCCATCGGTTGAAGGAGAAAATCGCCCCCACTCGAGTCCGGAAGAGCTTGTTCCCGAATCGACTTTTACATCACAGGTCAACAATTCACAACTTGAGGTGACAGGATCGCAGGTGGACCAGGGTGATGCAGAAGCGAATTTCAAGCCTACCTCGCCATTCCGCCTTTCCATTGGGAAAGGGCTGCGGAACTTTCAGGCGCCAGCCGCTGAAAACCAGAAGCGGTCCTCCACGGCGGGATTGGGGGCGAGTCAGTTTCGGTTGAAAACCTCGCCCGAGGAAGTGCTGGTGGAAAAGCCAAATACATTGCAAAGAGAAGTCAGACAGGATGGTGCTCTATCAAGGCGAATTGCGGACCGCGAAGTTTCGGTCGAGCATGCACACCACAAATCTGGCAAGGCAATGCTCCATCTTTTAAACCCGATGTCGCTTCTTGCGCGTCGTCGGTCTTCGCAAATTGGTAGCTCTCGCATTGAGGATGCCAAGCTTAGCGCACCCAACTTGATACCTGCTATCCCAGATGACTATGATCCCCGAATCCGTGGAAAGATTATCCATGACTTCTCTGCTCCTCGGGCTCGACGAAATGTGTCAGGCAATTCGACTACAGCCGATGGGAAAAGCCCCAATCAACAGGATCCATCGCTGCAAAGCCCTGCCAGTCCCTGGAATGACAGGTCGAAGCGACACAGCGATCACTCGCCTGTGTTCAAGGAGCACTTTGAAGAAGACCAGAATGTGCTCCATGTTGAGAACAAGGGCTATCTCCAGTCATCGCTGCTAACGCGCCCAGCTCAACCGGGATACGAGAGGTCAATCCCAGTTTTTGCGCGAAAGTTTCCTTCTACAGCCCCGGAACAGAGCCCAGAAACTGGTGATAATTATGAGAACCTCCCAGCAGAACTTCCTGGAGATGTTCCAGTCGAGCTTCCTGCAGAGGTCCCGCCAGAATATACAACACATCCACCAACGGAAAGCCCACCTTCAAGTCAAAAAGATCAAGATATCATCCCGAAGGTGCATCCTGCAGGTTTGCCGAAGCACCTCAAAAGCAATGCCTCTTCAAGGTTTAGCTTTGACATGGGGGGTGTTGAATCTTCCGTACAGGAGAAGCTCCTCGAAGAAAAGCACAAGGCGAAAGAAGCTGCACGAAAACTGGATGATGGATACTTTGACGACTTTGATGATGAATTCGATCATGACATGATGGATGACATGGATGACCTTGAAGAAGAGATCCCAGAAATCAGCGCTGACTACGACGAAGACTACGCGCCTCCTGTTTCTCGGAATATAAATGGTGATCTGAAGTCTTGGGCCGCGCCTGGGCTTTCACCTGTAGTTGCGAGCCCGATTACACCTGCGCCACCCTCTGAAGTCCCCACCAACCCGTATTTCAGTGAAGATCAAATGTTGCAAGAAGAAAATCATGAGTCTGAAGGCCAGCCTTTTATGGAAAATAGCCAGCAATTGCCAGAGGACCACATGCAGACAATCGTTGATGATGACGACCTGTATTTCGACGATGGTGAATTTGGTGACCTTGACGATGACGACCAAGAAGGCGGTTTTGATGAGTCTATCTTCGATGACGAGACTAGTCATTTATATGAAAGGAAAATGGCCGATAAGGACACCACTCAGGAATCTCAAAGTGCCATCCCCGAGGAAGATGAGCGCCCGGAAAAAGACATGTTACTTGAAGAAGATGCCATCCAAGGCCTTAGGCACATGCCCAGCGTGGCAAGTGAATACCAGATGGGTCCCATTAAGCGTGGGCCGCTTGGTGAACCGATACCCAACATGGGACCTGCTCGAGCTCATGGTGGTGTTCTCACGGAGCAAAACCTGGAAGTATTACACAATGCCCTGGAATTTGCAGCAAATGAAGCCGTGACCCAAGGTCAATTCGAGCGCACATTCAGCACCAGTGAGAGGTCTGTGGGACAAGACAGTATACCACAGACATCGCATACTGGTGATTCGCAGCCGGGGCTAGTTTCGGACGACAGCCGCCTCAGCCAAGCAGCGGACATGATGGGCTTCGATGATGTCTTTGACGATAATATCTATAATGACGATGCGTACTACGATGATCCAATCGTTGCTGCAGCCAATGCCGAGGCACTAGAAAACGATGACGAGGGCTTCTACGGCCAAGAGTTCGGCTTTTATGCTCAGGCGCATGGCACTTCTGAACTTACGAACGGGGGCTACTTTGGCCCTCGAGGAGTTGAAGGCATCAGCCGCAGCTTTAGCAGCCGTGGGAAATTCCAGGAACCCAGCTTGACCCCGATCACTGAGCGCAGTGAATGGAGCACCCGCAACTCCCTCATCTCGTTGAAGGCACACGGTGCCGCCCATTCGAATCCATCGCTCGCTAGCCCGGGCTTGGCCCAGCTGGTTGACATGGGTAATTTGGACGACGAGATGACACTGAGCGCTCTCCTGAAACTGCGACGTGGTGCCTGGGGTGGAAGTAATGGGAGTCTCCGCAGCAGCGCTGGAAGTC
Source organism: Penicillium sp. 91 TS-2023 (assembly GCA_030710325.1). Classification (NCBI taxonomy): domain Eukaryota; kingdom Fungi; phylum Ascomycota; class Eurotiomycetes; order Eurotiales; family Aspergillaceae; genus Penicillium; species Penicillium sp. 91 TS-2023. Next base: position 3,245,950 of record JARWGP010000021.1, on the reverse strand, counting down.
CGCCCCCTCATACTCTCACGTCTTCACACCGCGGCAGCTTTACCGGACCCTCGGAAGCTGCTAGTCCTTCGGAGGCTAGACCTTCTACCGAGGAGGGTTTAGCGGGCATGATCGATCACCATGACGACCAGCTCTCATATATGACTTCACTGCTAAAAGTCACTGGACGGCAAGATGCCGATCTCCCGCATAGCGGAATTGACGGCCCGATCTACGCTGATGTCGACGAAGAATTGCCGAATTCCGGCACTCAGCGCCTCAATGTCTTGTAAAATTGCTTCTCCTTTCTTTCCTTCCCCTTCCCATTGGACATAATCGCCAATTATTTGGCTTGCTCGTTGCATTTGGATTGGCTATTTTTTATTCCCTCTTACGATTTAATGACTCACCCGAGTATTGTTTTCTGGTTGGCGTTCCCCTCTTATACACCGATTGTTCCTATATCCTTCCCGGTGATCTAGGCATGTTAATATACGAAATTTGGAAGCATTCAGCATGACTATTAACTATCGAGGTCTTTAACTGTATGAACATTGACTGCCGTCATCGCAAACCATAGGCCTACGACTGGGCCGAAATCACCCGCAAAACACCGAAATGCTTAGCCGGGCAGTGGATCGTTGTGGCTCACAAACCGGAGTCGCCGCGTCTCAGTAACGTAAACCGGCAATGAGCCGGGCTGACTCAGCGCACCAGCCTCATTCCAAGCAGGTTCCTCCGAGTTTAGCTGGCTCTCCTTCTTCTCCAATCTAAACCCTTTTTACCCCAGACCTTCTATTCAGCAGTGTTTCTGCTATCTAATGAGTTCAGACTCTATATAGGTGCTACGGCAATAATAGTCGACACCTAATTTGCGCAAAATAATCCTACCTGTACGTGTTCCGTCCCTTCCTTTGCTCCGTCGGTACTCTCGGCAGAGAACAACAACCTGTCAACTTTGGTGGCTAACATGCGCGTGACGAGTAGATCGGTTTGAGATTGCCCTTACTTCAGCTCAGTTTGAGACTTTAGCTGTTTCGCTTCCCTCCTTTCCCCCTTTTTCTCTGAACGGTCCCGGCTTCGTCGGAAACAAATCCCGCAATGTTCAGGAATACTGCTTTGAAGGCCTCCCGGAGGTCCTTCAACCTCACCTCGAGCGCTCGTTACGCCTCGAAGAACCCTGGCTTCAGCCTCGCTGCCCGTCGCCCTCTCGCCGTTGTTAACAGTGCTCGTCAATATGCTTCTGAGGCGTCAAAACCTGGTGTGGTAAGCTTGAATCAGCCCTTGAAAAAAAATTCCAATGCGAGAAACCAAGATTTTGAAAATGCGCGATGGAAGCGCAAACCCGAATTTTTTGACTAACGCGACAGCGCGACTTTTTAAAGGACTCCAACGACTCTTTCCTCTCAGGCAGCACTGCCAACTACATTGATGAGATGTACCTGGCATGGAAGCGTGACCCGTCCAGCGTCCACATCTCATGGCAGACCTACTTCAAGAACATGGAGGAGGGCTCCATGCCTATGTCGCAGGCTTTCACTCCTCCCCCTACTCTCGTCCCTACCCCCACCGGTGGTGTTCCTCAGGACATGCCCGCCGGTGGCCTCGCCAGTGGCACTGATGTCACCAACCACTTGAAGGTTCAGCTTCTTGTGCGCGCCTACCAGGCCCGTGGTCACCACAAGGCCAAGATTGACCCTCTCGGTATCCGCGGAGAGGCCGAGGCCTTTGGTTACGACAAGCCTAAGGAGCTTGAGCTCGACCACTACGGTTTCACTGAGCGTGACTTGGACCAGGAGTTCGCTCTTGGACCCGGTATCTTGCCCCGATTCGTCACTGGAGAGCGCAAGAAGATGACCCTCCGTGAGATCATTGACTCTTGCGAGAAGATCTACTGCGGCTCCTACGGTGTCGAGTACATTCACATCCCCGACCGCAAGCCTTGCGAGTGGATTCGTGACCGTTTCGAGATCCCCGAGCCCTTCCGCTACTCGGTCGATGAGAAGCGCCGCATTCTGGACCGTCTCATCTGGAGTTCCAGCTTCGAGTCTTTCCTCGCTACCAAGTTCCCCAACGACAAGCGTTTCGGCCTGGAGGGTTGCGAGACCCTTGTTCCCGGTATGAAGGCTCTGATTGACCGCAGTGTTGACTACGGCATTAAGGACATTGTCATTGGTATGCCTCACCGTGGTCGCCTGAACGTTCTGTCCAACGTCGTTCGCAAGCCCAACGAGTCCATCTTCAGTGAGTTCGCTGGTTCTACTGAGCCTTCCGATGAGGGTTCCGGTGATGTCAAGTACCACTTGGGTATGAACTTTGAGCGCCCTACTCCCTCCGGAAAGCGCGTGCAGCTGTCCCTGGTTGCCAACCCCTCTCACTTGGAGGCCGAGGACCCCGTTGTCCTGGGTAAGGCCCGTGCCATCCAGCACTACAACAACGACGAGACCGAGTTCAACACCGCTATGGGTGTTCTGCTCCACGGTGACGCTGCCTTCGCCGCCCAGGGTGTCGTCTACGAGACCATGGGATTCCAGTCTCTTCCCGCCTACTCCACCGGTGGTACCATCCACATTGTCGTGAACAACCAGATTGGTTTCACCACCGACCCTCGCTTTGCCCGTTCCACCCCCTACTGCTCGGACATTGCTAAGGCTATCGATGCCCCCGTGTTCCACGTGAACGCCGATGACGTCGAGGCCGTCAACTACGTTTGCCAGGTCGCTGCCGACTGGCGTGCCGAGTTCAAGCGTGACGTTGTCATTGACATTGTCTGCTACCGTAAGCAGGGTCACAACGAGACTGACCAGCCCTCGTTCACCCAGCCTCGCATGTACAAGCGCATTGCTGAGCAGAAGGCCCAGCTCGACAAGTACGTCGAGAAGCTGATTGCTGAGGGTACCTTCACCAAGGAGGACATTGATGAGCACAAGAAGTGGGTCTGGGGCATGTTGAACGACAGCTTCGACCGCTCCAAGGACTACCAGCCTACCGGCAAGGAGTGGCTCACCTCCGCCTGGAACAACTTCAAGACTCCCAAGGAGCTGGCCACTGAGGTTCTTCCCCACCTCCCCACTGCCGTTGGCACCACTACTTTGTCCGCCATTGCCGACAAGATCAGTGGTAGCGGTGCTCCCGAGGGCTTCACTCTCCACAAGAACCTGAAGCGTATCTTGGCCAACCGCAAGAAGACTGTTGACGAGGGTAATGGTATTGACTGGGCTACTGCTGAGGCTCTTGCCTTCGGTTCCCTTGTTAACGAGGGTTACCACGTCCGTGTCTCCGGACAGGATGTTGAGCGTGGTACCTTCTCTCAGCGTCACGCCGTCCTGCACGACCAGGAGAACGAGGCTGTCCACACTCCCCTGCAGCACATCAGCGACAAGCAGGGTAGCTTCGTCATCTCCAACTCCTCCCTCAGCGAGTTCGGCTGTCTCGGTTTCGAGTACGGTTACTCTCTGACCTCCCCCGAGGCTCTCGTCATGTGGGAGGCTCAGTTCGGTGACTTCGCCAACAACGCTCAGTGTATCATTGATCAGTTCATCGCCTCCGGTGAATCCAAGTGGTTGCAGCGTTCCGGTCTGGTTGTCTCTTTGCCCCACGGTTACGATGGCCAGGGTCCTGAGCACTCTTCCGGTCGTATGGAGCGTTGGTTGCAGCTTTGTAACGAGGAGCCCCGCGTGTTCCCCTCTGCTGACAAGCTCGACCGCCAGCACCAGGACTGCAACATGCAGATCGTTTACATGACCGAGCCCTCTAACCTGTTCCACGTTCTCCGTCGCCAGATGCAGCGCCAGTTCCGCAAACCTTTGGTCATCTTCTTCTCCAAGGCTCTCCTGCGTCACCCCATTGCCCGCTCTGACATCGAGGCCTTCACCGGCGAGTCCCACTTCCAGTGGATCATCCGTGACCCCGCCCACGAGACCGCCGCCATTGAGGCTCCCGAGAACATTGAGCGTGTCATCATGTGCTCTGGACAGGTCTACGCCGCCCTTATCAAGCACCGTGAGGCCAACGGTCTCCGCAACACTGCCATCACCCGTGTTGAGCAGCTGCACCCCTTCCCCTGGGCTCAGCTGAAGGAGAACCTTGACAGCTACCCCAACGCCAAGGACATCGTTTGGTGTCAGGAGGAGCCCCTCAACGCCGGTCCCTGGTCTTACGCCCAGCCCCGTCTTGAGACCATGCTGAACTCCACTGAGCACCACAACCGCCGCCACGTCCTGTACGCTGGTCGCGCCCCTAGTGCCTCCGTCGCCTCCGGTCTCAAGGCCGTCCACTTGAAGGAGGAGCAGGACTTCCTCAACGATGCTTTCTCCGTCCACCAGGAGCGCCTCAAGGGCGAGTAAATGCCTTACATGACTTGATGATTCCGGTGAAAGCCGGAGCATACTTGTTAAATGGCTTGCTTTTCCTATGTTCATTGGTTCGCCGAAGCTAGCGTCCGATTTCCTTTGTACCACCTTTTTTATTATTTGCATGAGTATTCTTTGTTCTCGACTATGGTTTATACGACCTGTCTTGCTACTGCTGGACTCTTGGCCCGTCTATACCTAGAATCATGTCTGTAAAATACAAATTTCATTCAGTTGTTGCATTTAAAGTTATCCTGTCCTTGGTAAACAGTAGTAGTAGGTATATCCTTTGGTAGTGAAGAGCCTGAGTGTGTGAAAACTAGCTATGCATTTGGAACACTCATTGTCTTGCTTGATTTCTTGCATCTATCTCTACATAGGGGTTGGATAGATAAGTACCGCCTAGGTGTGTACCGATTATAGTATGTGTAGTTCGCTCGTGCATGGCTATAATGACATCATAGTTGACCAACACAAGACGAATATAATGACTAAGCCAGGTTGATGCCTGAATATACAGGCAAAAGTTCACCTGATCTAATGCGCTCTTCTCCGCACGCAAACTTCCGACTGCTGATCCTCCCTCGTCGTCTCTACTCTTGCTGCATGAGGTATCGCAGACCTATATGGTGATAGGTCTTCCATCTGAACAATTGATCTCTCATACACTACTCTGATTTCATCGGATTGGACCAGGAGCACTAACAAAGCTCCTACAACGGTGCGAACCCCAGCTTAACCGCAGCCTTTCCACCATGTCCACCGTCTCGTCATCAGCCATGAACCCCCAGGGCCAGGGGATTCGCCAATCAGCCCGCCAAACTCGTACAAATCCATCCCGTACCTCCAAGACAGTTGGTCGTTCCTCTTTTGGCTATGGCCGGGGCTCGACTGCTGAGATCCCCTCTACTCCCCCTGTGCCTCATGGCTTTTATCCTGCCCTCACACACTTTACCGACGCGATAACCGCCCTCCCACGCGAGTTCCGTCGACACAACTCGTTGTTAAAAGAAGTGGACGCCAAAGCATGGGCATTGGAGGAAAATTTGTTGCAGCTGCTTGAGCTTTCGTCAGTGTCGCAACCCGTTCCTCATCCCCCCCACCTAGCGCCTATTGTTGCTGGTGTAATGCGGGAGGATGTATTACCACAGGTAAGTTGTTATAGCTGGCTTTATGGGGCCTTCTTTATGAATTGCACACTGATGTTGCCTCCCCTCTGAAGGAGCTTTCCCAGTCCGAATCCCTCGACAGTAAAAGCCGTCGCCTCCTCTTCGATCGCGTGCGCCAGAGCCTTTCCGATCTCATGATGACTGCTGATGAAAAGAACCATGTTATTTCCAACGCGAACGAGGAATTGGACCGCCAGGTTGTACGCCTGGATACCGTGTTCCCGTACATTGCTGGTGAGATCAGCGAGGAGGCTCGCCTGGGTAGCTTGACGCACTGGGCATACTCCAACAAGAATGCTGTTAAGACGGCGGCCAACGAGCGTCCGCGCCGTGAAGCAGTGTCGCATAGGCAGGACCTGTCGCATGCGCTCCACGAAGCTGAACCGTCTAGCCGCAGCGAATTACGGCGCGAGGCTCTTGCACGGAAACCACGCCGGGCGAATGCTGATGCGGACTATGAAGATTCTCGTGGGGCTCGAAAGACTGCCGCGACAAAATCTCGTGGGGATAACGCGGGGGCTGAGCAGAATGCCACGGCCAAGCGCCGGAGGGTGGAAAAAGAGCGGCCTCCCGCTATCGATATGGGTACACCGATGGAGCGTACTGCCAGTGGCGCGACCAGCCAGAGAGCCTCTGCCAAGGATGGAGTGGAGAAGAAGCGGTCTCGCGCTCCCAATGCTGGTACCACTGGAGCTCGCAAGAAGTATGCTTTCCCTATTGATTCGCCTGTTCCATCTGTATCATTTGCTAATTGTTTCATCGCAGGACAAATGTCACTTCCAATGCCGGATCGCCTGTCATGGCTCCCTCACCTCTTATCGGAACCTTCAATGCCCCACGTGGAGCTGGAAGCCCCGGACCGAACCCAGCACGCCCTCAATCCTCTCGAGCTCAGCAGACTGCGGGACAAACCAGCAATGCCAGACAAAGACCGTCATCATCTGCGTCCAATCGCATTGGCCAGACTACCGGTACGTTAATCAGCCTGATCTGTACATGGATCGTGTCTAATCGCATTTTCCTTATCTAGCCAAATCCACCGACCCCAGATCCACACCCCGCGATGGCCCCCTCAAAATCGAAGCAGTCAACAACGACCCAAGCCGCAACTACGAAGGCGAAGCTGGTATGCGAACAGCTGCACCAACAGGGGGCAAACAGGACGACCTGGATGGACGACCCGCCGATGCCCTCGAGACCGAGCAAACTAAAGGCCGAACCTCCAAGACCTCCACACCACTGCTACCAACCTTGGGAGAGCCTGCTCAGTCTCGCTCCAGACCGACGCGGAGTACAGACCTCGCACCCAACAAACGCAATGCTAAAAAGCCCGTCGTGCCAGCACCGGCGATACCATCAGATGAGGAATCCATTCACGAAGGTGACGATGAAGATGAAGAAGGCGAGCCCCGATACTGCTATTGTAATGAGATCAGCTTCGGCGAGATGGTCGCCTGTGACAATGATGCCTGTCCACGCGAATGGTTCCATTTGTCTTGTGTGGGGTTGACGAAACCCCCAGGGAAGAATGGTGAGTTTTACAGTCAACTCTTTTTTCTGGCGTATGCTAATGTGTGTTTAGTCAAATGGTACTGCAACGAATGTAAGGAGAATATGAGAAGAGGTCGCAATGGACGGTAGATGATAAGATTGATATGACCTTCGATCTGATTATCATTTCTGTTGGCTACTGCATCTTCATTCTTAGGAGGGTTGATGCCAGACATGACTAAGGACTGCAATGATCTCCTACAAATAATGAAGAACTTCTTTTCCTTTCACAAATTCTATTTGTAGTCTTCCATATTCAAGATTTTGCTGTGAATAATCCGAATCTCAAGGACGCGATCTCACTGAGCGTGCGGCTTATAAGGATGAGAGATGAGAAGAGCCGAGAATAAATAGAAGAGATGTATTGGAAGTAAAATAGATGAGGTTATATCCGAAAATCACGCCTTCCTAAAAGTAATTATTCATGCCTTCCACTTTTGTAGATAACTATAGGGCCTATCTAAGATGAACCAAAACAAACTAGGAAAAACCACGACAAATTAAGTTGAATCAAAACCTTCAGACCGGGTTAAATCAGGTCAAACCAAGTCGAAGAATTTTTCATCCTATAAAGCGACTCTCCAAACCCCCCATAATCTCTTCCATTTCAGGGACCTTGTTTAGATAAGGTCGGGCATGATCTGTTTACTGTTTGTCATGACGCAAACGGTCCCGGGTTTACTCTTTACCATGCATCTATACACTTCTAGAATATATTGATCATAGCGGTGTAGATATGTCTAGGCGGAAACCGCCGAGGTCACTTATTGGTTTGGGTCAGTTTGAGTCATAGTTCTCTAGTGCCTAACCACGGGTATACGTGTGGATGTCTAGCGGGGCCGCGAATTTATCGTGATTGGGCTTGAGTCGATATCCCAGCCCAAAGTTTCCATTCTACTTTCAATCTCTCCTGTAACTTTGGACGCTTCCCTGTACCATATAACATAATCGGTAATTTAAAGATTACAGAGGATGTAATGGGGATAGTTTCGAGATGAATTTGAACAGCGTAAACATGTAAAGATTTCGTGGGAAGAATGGGTTGCAAAGGAACCGGATTTAAAGTACATTCGATCTATATAGAAAGTGCAAAGAAACGTAACAAACACATCTATCCTAAAGCTACCCTAGAGTTCCCAAGGCGCTGCCATCTTCCTTCTCTTCCCACTAGGCTGACTTTCATCAGACTCCTCATCCCTGGGACGCTTCTCAGCACTGGTTGTCTGACTAGAACTAATATACTTCCAAAGACGGGTAACCATATAATCACTTTTAGTATCGCTCTTAGCTAAGAGTGTCTCAGTATCACTCTTGTCCTCATCAAACAACCCCTGAAGCTCAGGAACATTGCCTAAAGGAACTCCAAAATCTGCATATACATCAGTATAAGTTTCCAAAAAAAAAAAAAAGCTTGGACAGTACTAACTTGGAGCATCCTTCCGAATAATAAGCGTAAAATAAGGAAGATCATCATCCCTAGGAAGCCCATCAATCTCCCGTCTAGGACCCCTAAATTCCTCAAAATGGCCTTCAAAACTCCTCCAAATAGCCCTTCCCAAATCCCAACCGTTATTCAACCGAACCTGACCCTTTGTTGAACTCCAATCTATATCCTCTCGCACCAGCCAACTCCACCAGACACTACTGCCGGGTTTATCAAGCAGCTTCATTTTCTTGAGCGCTTGCTCAATATATGAGAATCGGAGATATTTGATATCAATCCATTTTCGGTCTGGGCTTTGCTGGCACTCAAGCTCGGGGCGCGAGAGGAAATGTGATAGATTCACTGTCCAGCTTGGATCACCACAGTGATCGCCGGCTTTGACGATATCTACTTGGGCGTTGTATATGACGTATTGTGATTGGTAGTCGAATGGTTCTGAGTCTTCTTCGCTTTCTGAGGATTCACCTTGTTTTGGCTGCGATACTTCTGAGGATGGGGATGGGGATGAGCGTGCGGATTCTTGTTCCTGGACAATTCCCTCATGCGACGCACGCATCACAAAACTAGATTCAGTTTCGTTCCCGGAATCTGCTTCCTCTGGCATCGGCATATCCACTGGCTCGTCATCTTTCCCCTCTGCATCTTCATCAGAATCGTCCTTCTCAGCCCCCGATACCTCCTCTGCATCCTCTTCCCACTCCGCATTCTCATCAGAATCCTCATCCTCACCATCCAGGAGCAACTCCTCTCGTTTAGCCACCGGCCACGTAGTACGCTGATCCCTGAAAATCTCGTATAAATTCTTAACAGCAGTCGGTCGATGTAGACGCGGGATCCCATGCGGCATGGTGTCTATCTCTTCGTGAATGGCATTGTTGACATCTTCACGAGCCTCTCTCAGTCGAAGGTTTAGACCATCGACGCTGAGATCGTCATTGATGCCCATCAGGATTTGGGTCACGCAGTCTCGGTAATGTTGGTCTTCGTCATTTCCGATCTTGAGACGGTGCCATTGGGCATCATTCTTCCTTTTGGGGACTTGGATTATTTTGGGCATGGTGGCAGTCTACTTGGGTATGAATATGAATGAGGTAGGTTGGAACTTGAAACTTGTTGTGGTTTGGGATTTGGAGGGATGGTCTCATGCTTTTTGAATAGTTCATGGTGTGAATTTCTTTGTAGAAGTCTCCAGGGCTGTTTTCTTTGTTCTATTATTATTCTAAGGTTCAAGATTTCTTTTTTCTACGTCTCTCTTTCAAACTTTAGATGTCTCTAAACATAGTAAGAGTATGTTTTCTCAGATATCCTACGCAGGTCCTTTCATGGCTAAAACCCGAAGAGTCTACCGTTATGAGGAGTTAAAACTTTTCATTTTGGAATATATATTTCTTTATATTCTGTCATGTTTCAGGTGGCTCTTTGTGTTCATCTACTACAGAGGTATCAAAGTGACCAACTGAAACTTTACAATACTAAAGATAGGACCAAGTCGAGTCATAGATTTGTGGTCAGTGTAGTTATGTATGACATCTCGGAATGTCCGGTAGATCGATCAGCCCTAGTTAGTTAGTTAGTTAGTTAGATATGATCCTTACATAAGCAGTGATCTCCCGAGCCAAGCAACGCTGATCGGGCATCCATGGATCACTTGGCTCTTTGAAGGTTTGAAGTGTGTGAACCGTGGAACCAGTTTTCCATGTAGCAGAGAATGTTAAATTAGAGCCCATGTGAAATGAAGAATGAACCAATCTAGGAAGGTCCTCTTTGACCAGAGAAGACGGAATACCCCTGACCTCGGGAGGCCGTAACGGCGTCTCGCCTCGCGGGAGACATCTGCCGAGACCGGGTAATCAGGTACCAGGCACAGAAAAAGTTAAAACTTGCCAAGCTGTAGAATGGAATCGGTGAAGAATACGTACATACAACGTTCATGAGTAGTGGATCTCGGATCTGTTCGTATTAGGCACCCATCTAGGGAATTTCAAATTGATTTTCTTTTCTTTTCTATTTCTTTTTCTAATGTAATACTTGAACTCCGGTTCTGTAATTATAGATTCCGCCCGATCTTCCTTTCAAAGTTCCCTTCTCTACTAACAAAGTAAACTATCATGAGACATCAACTCTATTTATTGTTCATAGATTATATTATATTAAACGAACTATTTCTGAACGTCAAGGGGAGAGCCGATCGCGCCATGGTGGAATTCGTTTCAGCAGAGATCCCACAAACCGGTGGATCTCCGTCCTAGGCTTGTATTGACGGCGCCAATTGTCGCAGGTTATTTACTGTAGATTGATCCACTGGCCCCAGTACACACGTCAACCCCGGCACTTTCACGCACTTTTAGGCCCTCTGAACCTGGCTAGATCCTATTCCTCTATACTGTCGCCCCCCCGCCGACCCATTCCCAAGCCCTAGGCGTACGTGTTAGCGTGTTAGCCCCGGGGCAAAAAATCTAGGCTCATGCAGTCCATATGATAAAATCGACGCCCCCTCCCTCACACTTTCTTTCTGATATCACCACACACTCTTCTGCCTCGTCCAAGTCCGGGGAAGTTTTCATACTTCCGTCCTTCCTTTTGTAAACAACACTATTCATTCATTCATAGTGTTGTGAACAATTCGCTTCAGACCAGAATCGCCTTCCTTTAGAAACTGGGTATATATTTCATCTTGCAAAATGCTCTTCTCCAAGACTTTGCTGCTGGCAGCTCTTACCAGCAGTGCTTTCGCTGCTCGTCTGGAAGGTCATGCTCGTCGCCAGGCCGCTCCCACTACGACCGTGACTGAGCTCATCACTATCACTGCCTGTCCTTATAAAACAACTTCCACCCCCGTGTGGACTACTTCTGCCGTGGTGACTCCCACCCCAACTCCCGAGTACACTCCTACTCCTACTCCCACTCCCTCGCCTGAGGAGTCTACTTCTACTCCCACCCCGACCCCCGAGCAGACTTCCACTCCTGAGCCGACGACTTCGGCTGTGCCGACTACGTCCGCCGTGGAGACTACTTCCTCTGCCGTGACTACTTCCACCGTGGAGTCTACTTCCTCTGTCGTTGTTTCCACCTCCGCTGAGACTACATCCACTGCCGCCGCCACTACCACCTCCTCCAGCTCTAGCTCCAGCTGGACCGAGATCCCTTCCGACGGCGTCTACTCTACCTCTGGATTTGGTACCATCACTAGCTCCTCCGGCTCGGGCGATACCTACATTGGTAACGTTGGCAGCCCTTACGGCAGCAACATCATCACCGTTTCTGAGTCCGACGCCAGCTCGTACAAGTACGTCGTCCAGTTCACAGGTTCCAACACCGATGACTGGACGGTCGTGATCTGGAACAAGTACAGTTCTGACGGTACCATGGACGGTTGGTACGGAAAGGCCTGCCACTCTTTCACCCTCTCCGCCGGTGAGACCAAGTACTGGGCCTTCGACACCGATTCCCAAGGTGGTTGGGCCGCCGCCCAGGGCGACTCGATCCCTACTAACGACTACGGTTCCTACGCCTCCACCTGGGGAGAGTTCGACTTCGGTTCCACCACCAACTCTGGCTGGTCTGGTTTCGACGTCTCCGCCATCACCGCCCAGGAAGCCGATATGTCTGTCCAGGGTATGAAGATCTGTGATGTTTACAACACTGATGGTACTTGCTCAACCATCACTACTGGTGCTAGTACCGTCACCAACGCCTACACCGCTGCTCTGAGCGCCGAGGGTGGTATCGGTGGTAACCTTTCCGCTGGACCTGTCCGTCTGCAAGTTACCATTGATTACGATGCTTAAGCGCTCGTGTACGCGCCGTGTGGGGTTTCACTTTGGTTTTTATTTTTACCTTGTTTCAGCTTCAACTTCTTTAACTTAACGCCTGCAACTACGACTTTGTTTTTTGCATATGTGGGGTCGGTTTGGTGTATACCTCGGTATAAATATTCGATTCTTTTATCTTCCTAGAGGATTTTTATTTTTATTTCCAATACCACACAGCCTTTTCAAAAGTTCCTCCCCTTACTGTATTGGCCCCCTAAAAATCCAATTTTGGTTCTTCGGGCGAGGCGCCTTTAGTGTGATGGGGCGCCGATGGCCGCATCAGCGCATACGTATGCGCCGGTCGTGGTCCGTTCTCGATTTTCATTTGACGTAAATCGCCCCCACTTTCACTCTCGGTCTTGGTATAACTGCCGTGCGTCTGTACTACAATAAAATTAAAACATGCCAACTAACGGGGCATTTCTATGTTTATTTGGTTCTTCACGCGGGTGTAGAGTGGGATCCGCGGTACAGTTGATGAAATGATCCACTCGGGTTGATTCATTGCGGTTCTAATCTCCACTATTGAGCTTGATTCCCATGGTCGGTGCGGATTTTTGTTAGTTCGGTTGTGTGCCTTTGATAGATCTGTTGACTGTGGAGGACTTTTGTTTGATGGAGACTTGCTCTTAACAGGTTAGTTTTTATTATGTTAGTGTAAATGGATGCTACTGATCAAATGGAAGACCGCTATCCTAAATGGGCTATAGCTTCTTACAGCATATTCCATGAACCATAACCTGTGATGCCCTATCCTACTATTTGGCCTCATTGGTCTCAAGCAACCTGCCACGTCTGAGCACATATTACTGCCTAGACCAAAGCTGAAAATGTACCGAGTTCCGAAACTTTGAAGCCGACCTAATCCCGCCACAAACACTAACCGGCCGAAAGTACATAACCCAGGGAATGCAGATCATTAACAAATATACTTTATCCACCCCATATGCAAGAGCTTGGCCAAATCTTGGAAGCAACGTACTCTGTTCTGTCGACATCGCAACGCGCGTTTCCAGCCCCCTTTCTAGCTTATCCTCCGTACCTGTCCAACACACTAGTCTGTAATCCGTACTGACTACGTACTTGGATCCATCATAATACGCCAAGACGCTAGATAGCAGAATGTCTGTATCCAACTCAGCTTTCAGGGAATAGGAATTCCTGTTTCTGGGTCTTGGGATGTGCCAAGGAGTCGTGGTTTGTTTGCGTCGTCAGACTTTAGAGGTGCGGGGATGGGGGTGTCAGGCACTGGGAGAACTTTTGCCATGTTGAATATGGATACTTTGTCTTGGGAGGGAGACTGAGTCACGTTAGTTAAGCCATGCTGAGTAGGTTCGCTAGGCTGCGTCGGTCTGGAGTAAAGTTAGGGCGAGTTCTATATTGCTGGGTTTGACGTATTGATGGGTTGTTTGATCCAGTGCTCTTACTATATTGTGGGTTCACTCTTTGCACATTTCCATTCGAGTTATAGATTATTAGTGCATTACCACTTGAGCTGAATAGAAGCTGAACAACCTAGAAAAATCAAAGTTCTTGAAATAGGCTGTATCTTTCAACCTTGATACATACTATAAATTCGCTATATGCTATTTCCAAAGATGACACACCTTTCACCAATACTTCATCCTCTCCTACTCTCATTCCTGACTCTCTCTTTCCCCAATTTATCTACATTTCCTTTCTGTCTACCTGCCTACCTGGCATCTTGAAAGGTAGATTGACACCCATCTTCTTCATCCTCTTCATCCTCCCCATTTCTCTTAATCCCAAATTTGACCGTGACCCATCATGATCTCAGAACACTCTCAATTGTCACTCAAGCGGTGAATACTGGGGTTGAACGAGATATTCTTCCAAGATTTCTCACTCCTTGATTATCGAGACATTTCAGGCAAGCTTTCAGTGACAAATGTCTGCTGATCTCTTTGAAGAATCTCAGAAAATATCTCAACTCATCTAATTCTATGCGCTCTGCCTCTTCTTATTTTTGGAAACAGCTAGACGACGAAGCGATCAAAAATAGGGGGTTTTCCCCGAGCCTTGTTGATCACAAAACAAGAGCTAAAAGGCGTTCTTGATTTTTTCATCAAAAGTTCACGCGTGTTCTCTTTACATCTCCGATTCTTGCCAATCGTGTTCCTCTCCTGCTTCACTAGCAAGCCCATCCAGATGGGCTTGCGGGGTTTCAATCGGGTGAGAAGTCGCCTGGGGTTATCATCATGGACATCGCTTGAGGGGGTGTGACTACACCATCTTGTATGATGATTGTGAGATGAACACAGGTCTCGTTGGGTGGAAAATTATCAGAGGCCTAATGCAAGTTCTGTCGGTGAAGTAGAAGGGCAGCTTCGATAAACAAGTCTCTCTTCATGTTGTGTTTATGAAGTGACGTGAAGCTGACAATAACTATTCCAGGGCTTGATATGCATACCCGCCAGCTCAGGAGAAGAACTGCGTACCGCTTCCAACGCCTGATGGGAAATGGTCTTACATTGACCATATCAGCAACCAAAAGGATCCCAGGCCCTCTCCGTCCTTGCATCTAAACCACAATAGGATTTGGAGCTTGCAGGGAATCCAAAAACAGGGAAACAGATTTGGAGACCATATTGAGGTTCTTTCTCTACCGAGATCTCATCTTCCAAACCCCCATGGAGTCCTGACCGTTATATACAATTTACGAGTGTGACTGCCGGGAATCATTTTGATGGGATTGCAAGAGGGGACAACGGCGATCATATAGGAACATGGTCTGCCATGGTTCGCCTGTTCAAAAGGAGCCACAGTTCTGCTTATGCGCCCCAGCAATGGGGGTACATCATCATGTTTATGAAACGCAACACGCAGCCGTCAGACCACTGGGGTGAGCTGGAGGGAAGCCAGTTTGACCAGTTTCAACGCTGAAGGCCATACCCAAAGGTTTTTTTTAATGATTCTACGGGATAAATTCTCGATTCACTATGGCGATGACTGAATCGAAATATGACTAAGAATGCCATAACAACACCGTCTTCATTCTCAGAAGCTAGTCGAGGGGTCACCTAGACATTGAGAATATAAGGTGTGCAACGGCTCAACCTTCTTGACGTCGGTCCGGCATCGACCTTGCATGCCATGGGCCTATACCGTGGCTACATTCCCTTGTGCTGGATGCAACTCACACCACGATTCAAGTATCGATTCGAAATATTTATTGGACGATATTTGGCTTGGATTGTCTGGAATCACAGAAAGTTTCGGACTAGGTGCCGCTTTCCTCTAAGTCCATCAGGGTTGACAAAACAGTGCCAGCTCTTAATCCCGATTCACAAGGAAAACCCAAATCTCGGCGCTCTGGCCGCCGAACAGAGGCAGGGCAGGAGGAAGCGTGAAAATTACGGCAACATGCCAGTTCTGAGATCCATCAACCTAATCTATGACTTCCATCAAATCTTTATTCCATTAACCCTATCAGCCTTGAAACCTAGGGGTATCTCAAAAATACACTATCATACATGGAACTGCTGAGTTGGGCCTTCGTTTACGTACTGAAACTACCCTTAGCCTTAGGGGTTTAATCCTGTATATGAATGGTTATCTGAACACTTGGAAATGTCTATAACTTGCGTTCCCACGTGGCGTCGATTGCCCTATTCCACGTCGAGAGTCCATATTGAAAGTACATCAACAGAAGCATTTTGCACTAAATAGCTTTATGGGTTACATGTGTGAAATGGAGCTGATCTGCTGTATCTATAGATATGCTGACTTGGATTCGAATTATTGATCTGATAAGTACCACTAGGTAAAGGTAAACTGATTGGCTCTTCCACTGTTTACCTTATACTCATGCCTTCCTAAATGCCTAATCGATGAGATATCCTAAGCGATAATGCTGGACATACCCGCTCATACTCAATGAATAGATCAATCGGAGTATCGTTGCATGTAGCCCACAAACAAAGACAATGAATTGTAAACAAGTGTACCAGTATAAAATCCAGTATGACCAGGATCAGTATCGTACAACTTAACCAGAAACATCCATATCATAAGAACCTAATATGCCCTATACCAGAACCAAAAAGAAATCACCAAGCCCCCCTCAACCTCTCCATAAGTCCCCCATTCCCTTGCCTGCCACCCTCCTCCCCATCCCCAACATTCCTCCTCCGCCCAGAACCACCCTCCAACCCCGAACTAGAAGCAGCCGCTTCACCCTCTAACCTCCTCCTCAAATCCTCATACCGTTCCCGCTCCGCAGCACTACCATTCACAGCCCCGCTCCTCCGTTCCCGTTCTCCAACAATCCACGCTGGGACTCGGAAACCTGTTGCGGATGGAGATAGACCCGGGAGTAGCTCTGCGCGCCAGGCCATTCCGACAATCCAGCCGACAGCGGACGGGAGGAGCATAGCCGGAAACTGGGATAGCGCGAGTTGTGCGGCGACGAGGTAGGTGGTTGACTTATCGGAGAGGAGAAGAGTTAGCCCTTTTGGTGTTGGTTTGGGTGTTGGGGCTGCGTCGTTTGAACCGGAATCGGTGGTGGTGGTGGTGGTGGTAGTGGTTGTACTAGATGCGGCTGTTGTACCAATACGGTAACGGTATACATATGGGATTGTCGCGTGGTACTGAGCCAGCATGGCGAAGATTGTGGCAGTTGGTCCGGAGGGGAGATAATTAAAATAGTTGAGGGAGAGTGGGCGGGTGACTAGCGTTAAGAGGAGGGGTGGGAGGAGAGTTGTGTAAGGAAGTGTTGTGATGAGGAATGTCTGGATATTCATTAGAACCAGGATTCATGATCTTTGGGTCTTGATTTGTTTTCATGTTTGTGGATACTTACGGCCATCTTTCGCTTTCCCCATGCCCGCTCCACGACGCGTAGATGGTATACCAGCATTGCGGCGAATAAGGCTTCGGTGGAGTTTGTGAATCCGGCTATTTGCCAGAAGAGCGCGCGCCAGAATTGCGCATATGGCCAGAAATGTGGGGAGACATGGATTGAGGCGAGGTGTTTGATGTCGAGGATTGAGAGGGCGATTGAGGATGCGATGGTGTAGATTAGGAGGGACTTGGTGAGCGGGGTGTTGGTGAAACCGGAGGTGAGCATTTTGAATGAGGGGTACCCTTTTGCCGGTCTTCTTTACAGAATGGGGTTCATTCGCGGCGATTATTGTACAGTAGACCACGGGCGTCTCGTGGTGGCTCAAGATGACGTGGAGTTTAAAGGGAAAGGAAGTGGGAGCGGAGAAGACCAACCAGAGGCCACATAGCACTCTGAGTCCGGGGAAGCTCGGCATGCCGATCTACATTTCGTATGCCGACGCTACATACTTGGTACAAATTGACTTCTGTAGGAGGATATGATTCGATATGATATTATTTATTATACAGTTCTTTTAAATGCCATATTTTTGAACTGCATCTACACGGACAATGTTGCCGCTTCTTTCGTTTCCTCCGCCAAAGCCGTTTGGTACCGCATCGACGCCAACTCTAAGGCATGCAACGTGGGACCAAGCAGCTGATTAACTGCTTTTGCACCGCCCTCAATGCTGTCCAGGTTCGGTCGCAACTTACGTCCAGTACGCTCGAACACATCGCGCGCATGTCGTTTAACCCGGTCAACTTCAACCTGACGTTCCGCCTCTGCAGATTCTGCGACGGCTTCAATTCGTGCCTTTGCACGAAGCAGTGATTCTGATAATGACTGGACCTCGCCTGCACGATCAGAGTCGCCTGAAAGAAAGGCTTGCCAGAATTGATGGAGGAATTCGGTCGATGTCGCGTGCGTTAGTGTTAGACGATCATGAAGCGCAGGAGAAAGCCCGTAGGTGTCGGATACTGATGTCTCGGTCATCTGGTTACGTTGGTCACGTACTGCGTCGAGGATTTGGGCAAATGCGGCGTGCAAGGCCGCGGATGAGCCAACGGGGCGTCGGCTAACAGGGGCATCTTCCATCTCCTCATCTTCGTCGTCGCCAGGATCAACTAATTTCTGGAGAGCTGTAGCCCCGCCGGGTGGGAGATTTTGTGCAACTTCTGTGCGAAGGAGCTGCAAAACTTGATCCGGATCCTGTTTCGCGAGTGCCCGATTTTGATCATCATCCTTTGCCGCCGAGAAGAAACGGTTCTGGTCACGGATGTTGAGAGTAATACGAGCTTGCTCCTCATCTCCACGGAGATCCTGCAGCTGTAATTTCGCCCACGCCTCCTCATTCATCCCAATGGGAGCACTGATGTCGCCATCTGCAGGTGCCACATTGGCCATGATTTTCTCACTGAGGCTGTTCAAAGTTCGGATGATAGGCACCTTATCCACGGCAGAGGGGCGCATGTCCAGGTCCGGCCGGTTTCCACGGCGTTGACTGTTATGCCCTTCGTTACCCGCAAGATCCAGGAAATGTGGCATATTGGTCTCACGTTCTTTGATGGCGGATTCTTCACGGAGATATTTATCCAGCACAGCGTCGGTGGCGTCCGCTTCGCCGATACGCTCTCCACGCAGCTTCTTGAATAGTCGACTCTGGAAGAACCGCGACCAGAATTGTTGCTCGCTCAGCTTGGGAACGTTCTCATCGTAGACATGTTTCACAAGCGGGTGCTGCGAGAAAATAAGCTGGATTTGTTCCTTGCTAATGTTTAATCGAGTCACGTTTTCTTCGACACGCGGCTTCAATGAAGAGAGCACGTTGTATGATCCGCGAGTCTGGGCGCGTTCGATCGCATGAGCTCGTAAAAGGTGCAGCCGGGTAGACCAGAATTGTGACATGAACTGGCCAGAGGACAAAGTGTCCGGTTTCGTGTGTAAAGACTCCATGAACATCCGTTGCAACATAGCGTCAGCCTTCAATAGAGACTGTTGTAGCTCCACGTCACCCTTCAGGCGGTTATCATCGTCCCACGGGTTCCGGGCTGATCCAGCTGACGAAACAGCATTTGCTATCGCCATAGCTGCTGAAACCCCCGCCCCGCCACTAGGAGCCGGCGTGGATGTCTGTGAAGGTGTTCCTGCTTTCCCCGCATTAACCCGGGCACTGAGGGCATCTTTGAAGACATCGGCCTGCGTGCGTGCGTTCGTCGGGGCGGTAAATAAAAAGGTATAGGCAATGGCCTCGCTATTAGGAGGGGCATTTGGAGCGGTGGCAAAGACCTTCAGCATCACTTTGGGATTCGAAATCGGCGTCTGCTGTAAATCTGGTCTCGAGTGTTAGCAAAGGTGACGGGTCTGGGCAGCAGGATTGAGAGGCTGCATACTGGTGATCGTGGACACAGTAATATGATGCCCCGGAACACTTGCTTCAGCCGGAGTCCAGACCAGCGTCGCCTCATCTTCGGTCAGACTCAGACTGCCATCTTTCTTCTTGAAAGAGACAGCTGCGCTCGGAGGTGCCATCGTCACGTGTCTCGACAGCTTCCACTGTCCTGAGCAGCAACAACGAAACCACCCATCGGAATAGGTAGATCCTCAGAGGTTGAGGCTGGGCGGAGAAGGTCGAGACCTTCAAGATGCGCAGAGGCAGCGGGTTAGGTCAAAGCGAAAGCAAAGAGCCGCAGCTCTTCTGCGCGTAATCACGTGATATATCACCTGGATTCCAATACCCTAATTAAAGATTCAAAGACAAATACTCATGCAGTGATTAAACAAGACCAGATTATTTTTTTCTTGTTTTCAAACGATAAGTCTACAATCAAAGAGCTTGATCTACAAGTGAAAAATTTATGAGAAGTGACTTGATGAGCTGAGTGATGCGATAAGGCCGATTTACACAAACGCCAGTAAGACAATGAGCAATGTAAACCAGAGAAAAACTTGAAAACAGCGCTGAAGAGATCCAGAATGCTATGCAAATAAAAAAGACGCGGACTGAGAGCACGAACCCGAAGCGAGGAGCCAGAATGCCGAAATTCGTAGACCATGTTGCGCGCCGCCATGCATAGACCGGATATCATCATTCGTAATCGTCAAAAAAACAACCCGCCCAGAACCAGATTGCAGCAAAAGAGACAAAAAAGATAAACCGAACATAACAGTCAAGGGTATCCACCAGCAATGACGAAAAAATAGATAAAGCATGCTTTTCCAGCAACACCGAAGCAAAAGCTGCAAGGAAAATCATTTCTTAAACATGTAGTGTCCGTAGATGCCGCCCACGTCACCGACTGCCATGGGGATCTTACGCATACCCCACCAGCGAGCACCCATCTTCCAGGAGCGCGACCCGTCGTCGTTTGGGCAGTTGGGCACAGAAGCAGGGTCCCGAACGTACCAGCCACGGCGACCAAGTTCCCGCACGGTCCAACCCACGGAGACGCGCTGGGTCTTGCTACGTTCGCGTAGTGGGGTGATGATCTTGTCGCTAAACTCGACCACCTGCAGTGGGTAGCTCTGCTCCGACAGAAGGAGGCATGAGCTCATGTTGAAGATGGAACCAATCGTCATCTGTGTAACCTTGGCAAGATCGAGGTAGCACAGAGTGCTAGGAATTACATTTTCCTTGGTTCGGGTGAAGAAAGTGTTCACATCCTGTACCGAAAGATCCGCAGAGCTCAAGCCCAGTTCTTCGAGGTGCTTGGTCAGAGGGAGCAAGAGTGGCACATGGGCTGAAGTGATCCGCGCTCCGCCCAGGTTCAAAGAGCGAAGAGTATTAGGCAGCTTAGGTAGCAGTGCCGTGACATCATCTTCCTCCAGAAGACGGAATCGAGTAGCATCTGTCAACAGGTTCAGGAACTCCAAAGAATCACAGACCGCCGGATGAGTGGTCAAAAATTTGATTAGAGCAGGCGGGTGAAGGCGGGTGCACCGAGACAGACTCAGATGAGTAATACGGGCGGTTTCCGGGATGGCGAAGAGAGCAGAATCGTTGATTTGCGTGTTGGTCAGATCAAGGTGGGTCAGATTTATCAGCCGCGGAAGCAGGAAATCGAACATAGGCGCGGGAATGGTGCTGCATTCGTGAAGAGAAAGACGCTTCAGATTGGGCAGGCTCATAGGCATAGCAGGGCCACCCATCAGGGCCTCTTGGAAAACCGAGGAAAAGGACTGGGTGGAGCAGCCGCAAAGATCCACTGCCTGCAAGATCGGCAGACCCATAAACAGCTTCCGAACCACCTCCACGCTCAAATCGCCCTCGAGATGTTCCTGCAAGAGACACTCCCTCAAGTTAGGCAATAGTTCCAAGCACTGCAACAGGGTCCGTGAAGTCAGGTTCTGAATCTCAGCGTTCATCTGCTTAGTGCGACCCAGGCCCACCGAAGTAAAGTGGGAGAAATCCAAACGGCGCACCAGCGTACCAAGAGCCGGGTAAGACGAGATGTGGTTGAGGGCCTTGGAGAAGATGATCGAGTGAGGGAAGGTCATGTTCCTGTACAGCACACTCAAAGTCGCCGCATGCAATGTGCGCGAGCTCAAAAGGCATGAAACCAGATCAATGTTGCGCGGGGTGTATCCATTCGGCGGGATATCCAGAGCCAGGTGCGAAATGATTTGATCTATATCGAATAATTAGTATCAAAGGTAACAGGCGCAAACGAAGGCACTCTTACCCAGAACTTCGGATGGGAGCTTCTCCAGCGCCGATGTGCCCGGAGGAATTCCAGCAGGAGCCAGCAGCTGCTCCACTACCTCTGGGGCCTTGGGGGGAACGAGCTCTCGTCCAGAGTCCGTCGTCTCCCATGCCCAGCCTTTGGCTTGCAGGTTGCCCAATCCTCGAAGATCGCCATAACTGCGGCTCAGACTTTTACCACTGAGACGAATCTGCTTCCATCCCAAAAAACCACCACATGGGCAACAAAAGTCCGGAGTTTGTTGCATCTCCTGAAGTTCCAGTTTGGGAGGCTCTTTTGGCTCCTTGGGGGAGGGCACGTGGTGGGTGTCTACAAATGATTGCGCAAGGCCTGTACCTCACGTTAGTTATCTCCTCACCTCACTAGGGGAATTGTCAAGACGTACCGTCGACGTCCTCTTTGATCGAGCCGAACGATGGGCGTCGGCGGCTGCTAGATCTAGATCCGTCGGGAGTGCCGCAAGATGAGGGAGAGGACTCGCGCGAGTGAACGTGATCGCCACAGGGGATAGTGAATCTTGGGAGGGTCGGCTTTGGGTGAGAGGGTGCGGTAGTGAGAGAGGCCATGTTGAGAGCGAGCGGGCCCTCTATAAAGGGCCCAGTCCAGACAATAGACTAGTTTCGGGAGGTGCCTTCACTAGGGTGGAACACAAAAAAAAATCCAAAATTATTAGACGAGCTTCCCCGGATTCTTTCAGAAAATGGCTTGTCGGTCAATCAAAAAGGTAGCGCCGAAGAAAAGTTTAGGGCTTTGGGGAAAAAGGAAAGAGATGGCGTAGAGGGGCGGCGGGGAAAAGAGAAAAAAGTAAAGCTGTTAGTCACGGAAAAGAGCGAACCGGCGTTGCGCGCGAAGTAGAAAGTGGGAACAGAGAGAAAAAAAAAATTAAAGTGGAACGTTGGCACCGGTAGAATTCGGGTCCGCAAAGGAAAATTGTCCTAGGTGCCACTTAAAACAATTCTTTTATTCTTTGGAAAGATGAAAGGGAATTATCAGAACTATCAATACGAAGGAGGCAAATCCATGGAGTAACGGTGGCGGATACTTTTTTGAGTTTCGTAGTCATCGCGGCCAGACACGGATAGGGCGATAAGAAGCTACCCCTGCAGACTTTGTTTGCTTTTTGCCTAGTTTTTGTTCGATCTAATGTTCTTATGCACTTCGAATGTATGCAAGCGGAAAGCATGGCGTCATGGTCTGCATAACTCCCGTATACGGCAGTCGCGATAAGAATCTGATTCAAATATGAAGTTTCCGAATTTCTTTCAAATTCAATTCAATTAATTCTTATAGTTCGCCTACACTAATTGGTGGTCTGTAGATCCTAAAATTATTATTCGTGGGGAACCTATACGTACTTTTGGGACGCTAGAAGCATTCTATGACATACTAACATGCACCTCCGTTTCCCTTTCTCACATTGCTGAGCCGCCGATAGGACCATGCGCAGGTCAGCCGGGTCATGTCTCTGTACCCCGGACCACGTTTGGGTTCTCGTTAGGTAACCGCTACTACGATCTCAATGCTTGTCATTCGTCAATGCAGCCGATCATGCGGGGGACTGTCGCGCCCATTACCTAATAGAGAATCACCTGACCACCTTCTCCAATTTCTTGTTTATTTTCTATGGAGTCGTAAATGTCCTCTAGACTACTTCGAGTTTAAACTCACAGACCTTATGATTAAGATGGAAATGACCAACACACCATCTTTTGATCCGTGCGGTACATAGTACACATCCTAAGGCCCCCTCTAAAGCCAACTCATCAACCTGCTTTCTCGGCATCTGACCCGGTCCTAATCCTGCATTCCTGTGTTGTCCTTTCTCCTCGGACTGAGAACCCGATGCCACCGGAAGCACCTCCCAAAATCAGTATCCCAACACGTTGTGCAATTGTTCGATTTTATTTCCGACTAACCCAACAGGGTTGGCAAGGCTTGATTCTGGAACTGCGCGTCTTGAGTAACTCCAGTTGCAGTCTGGTTCAAGATGCCAGATGACGTTAGTGTGGTGCACTATTTGCATCCCGTAAGCTCAAAGCTCTCGGGCCCCAATCCATCCGAAGGTCGGAGTAATCTCCCCAAAACAGGCCACCTCAACGCCGAGAGTAGGAGCTGGAGGCGGACCCGCCAAATAACTGCCAAGGTCCTTCAATAACGGGCGATCCTTTCAATGAGGCGGTGTACACTATGGTGATTGGGTTGATCGATTATTTGCCCCCCTAGGACTGGTTGGACCGGTAGTAGATCACCCCAAGACAATAATTTGTGAACTGGTATTTGCCGAGCCTTGGCTACTGCATCGCTACGTAATGTGCTTGCTCGATCGCAAGGAGCTGGCTATGATTTGCGATGGATGTTGTTTCCAGAGAATGGCTCTTCCAGGGAATGGTCACCTGAGGAATCTCCACTTCTCTTTATCAATCTTATCGCAATTTTGTGAATATCCTCGGCCGATCTGCTCTAATCACCTCTCGCGTTTGTTGCCCCGAGGATCCTTAGCGAGCCTGAAATTATGGCTTGCTCCTAAGAAATACACATCAAATTTGAGTGCTAATACATCAAAAATGGGTCCTTGGCGCTATATGGGTATATTTCGAGGAATTTTTCACTGTCAAGATACGGATGCATTCAAGTCTTTTGATTCCAGAGTGCACATAGCGTGCAATCAACAAAACTATATCAAAATACTTAATAAGGCATTCTGAAATACATCTTGGTACAAAGAAATACTAGCTTCCGCCTTCTGTGTTCTATAGATAGTGGTGCAAACCTAAGTTAGCATCTACCATTCATAACACACCTATATCATCAGCGCCCGTGCTGTCTCCGAAACCATGCACCCATTCCTGCACTACGATTCGTCTCTTACTGCAACGAGTCATCTGCCAACGGAAATATGCAAGGACCCGGACCATGACCAGGCCCTTGGATTTGGAAATATTCCGAGGTTAATATACATTGGCAGAAAATTCTAACCGGCGCGTGATCTAGACCATCTGATTTATTGGTACATTTATCGAAAATCTAAAATAAACCTAATAAAATGCGTCAATGTTAACTTCGAGTTTCCATCCAGAATGATTGGTGAGGATTTGGTATATAAAGTCACTTGACTAGAAGACTACCACCAACCATGGAATTTTTATCTTTAGATCCGAAAGAATTGCTGATAAGATGTGGGTGTGATGTCAGTGACTTTAGATGTTCCACGCGATTGGAAACTCTATTTTCGATATCTGATGAGAGCAAGACTTGCAACAAAGCATCGCATCATACATGTAGTTGACTAAAAGAATCACGGGAAAACTTGATTGAAATTTGTGTTGTATTGGTATATTTAGCAGAACGAGTCTTGAATCAGGTGAAGAAGTGAAGAAATACATATTGAATATGAGATAAATGAACATGAAAATATAGATATATGAAGAGAATATGAAAGGGTCACGGCCTCCTTCAAAGGAAACACAAGTGTATTTATCACCCACAAACCCGAAGGTTCTATCGGGAGGGCAAAGAAAAGAAACCAAGTCTACCAACAACATGGTTGAAAGAAATCGAAGAAATCAAAACGCCAAAGGAAACTCCAAAGTTCGTCAAATCAACGCCCGAACAATTAGGTTTGGGCATGGTGAAGCCGAGGCCATGGCATAAGTCGTAAATACTCGTTTGTGCTGCGATGCACAATCTACTCAATAGCAACGCTGGACTCATCACCGTGAAGAACGGGATTAATCTTAGGGTTCCACTTGAGCTTGAAGTCCTGTCCAAGTTCCTTGCGAATAGCAGCCTGGACAGCTTCCAGAACATTCTCGAAAACACCAAAGCTGGCGGGGTTGTTGGGATCATTCTCGCCCTTCTTGCCTTGGAAGACACCCGTGCGGACGAGACAAGTGTTCCAGCCGTACATGTTACCGCCAATAATGTCGGACTGCGGGTTGTCGCCGACCATGTAGACGTTCTTGGGGAGACGGTGCTCAGTGTGAAGCTCCTCCATCCAGTGCTTGAGAACCTCGTCAGCGTAGGTGTAAGTGGCGCGCTCGGGCTTGCCGTAGACCACACGCTCAAGCTCACAGCCAGTTAGAGCCTTGTATTGGGCCTCAATGGCAATACGGAAGGCTCCCTGGGTCAGACGGGGAGGGCCTTTGTGGTTGGTCGGGAAGACCAAGTCACCCTGGGAGAAGTAGATGGGAATACGGCTGGCAACGGGATCCTTCGCGCGAGTAAGGAGCTTGCCATCCTCGGACAGCAAAAGATCCATGATGATCTGGAAGTCCGTGGCATAATCGTAAGAATCGGCAAAGACGAGGATAGCGTCAAACTTCATCTTGGAGAAATCGCGAGGCTTAGCATTCACCCGATCCGCCTCCGAGAATGTGCGCCATGGCGAGATAGTCGGGTCCCAAGCGAGAATGTCCTTGGGGTGGACGACGTTCTTGAAGCCGTAGGTCTCAGCGACCTCACGGACCTTGTAGCCTTCTCCACCGCACACGAGCACAGTCTCGTAGTACTCCGCCAAAGCCTGCATGGGAGTGTGAGACTGGATGAACTGCTCGGTAGAGATGGGTGCCTCGAGCATCTGCGAGAGCTGCTCACAGCGAGCCACCTCAGTTTTACCACCACCGTTGGTCAACAGGATGTAGGGGATCTTGATGCCCAGCTCATTTTCACCATTCAAGATCTTCAATGCGGCCTTGGCCTCTTCAATGGGTTCAGGACCGTGTGCTAGCACACCGTCAATATCGAAGGCAAAAGCCATGTTCTTAGCACACTCGACTTTTTCCTTGAACATGTCCTGGACCTGCGAGGTCAGGATGTCACGCGAAACTGCGGGACGATCTGTCTTCCAGGAAGACAGACGAGAGTGACGCGGTGAGCGAGGAATAGGCAAAGAAGTACCAAAAGAGTTGCGCGAGCTCCGTCGCTCCTTCATGGAGGGCGACAGGCTGAGGTTGTGCATGAGCGCGGCGGCATCACTGATAGCGCTGCGAGATGAGGGGATCTCAATGGTGTTACCACCATCACTAGGGATGGGAAGGCCATTGCGAGGATTGCTGGTGATTTCGTTAGGACGAGAGTCGACCACGAAGTCCAAATCATCAAATCGAGGCATGATGGTGGATGATCGGTGGAGTAAAAAAGTGGGTAAGGGGTCTAAGAAAAGAGGAGAACAAGAGGAGTCGATCTAATCAACTAAGAGATGTGACTGGTTCAGGTAGACCAGCACGCGATAAGAGAGGATCTATAAGGGGATGAAGAGCACGAAAAGAGAAATAAATAAAGCGAGGATGATGCACGTATATATACAGCCACTATCAGGTACCGGAACAGGTATGAGCACCTGGGCACGGGCTGGCACGGTTGCCAGACCACAAAACATGGTATCTGACGACCATTGCAACCAGTTTGAGGGATACAATGAGGGGGGTGTGGGGATCCACCCGTCCGATACCATGAATCCCAAGGAATTAGCGTCATCACTTGGCTAGAACAGGATGGATGTTGCAGGGCTAGAATGCGCGTAGTCTGGAGTATATGCGGGAACCAGGGGGTACAAGGTACACTACGACATTGTGGCGGCAGCAGGTTTCTCCGGGTACCGAGTACATGCTCTGTTGCAAGACTAGGAGAGCACTCCTCCGATTAATAGGGACATGATTGGTTGCGCTGGAGAGATTCGACTGGCTTGAAGCAGCGTAGGACGCTGAGTGGATAAGGAAATGGCTCTACTTGGGATATCTAGGTCTTTGATTGGTTCAGAGCACAGTTCACCCGTGGAAGCGGCATGGGATGACGATCGGAGCGGGTCAAACGCTTCAGCACCGTTTTGGATTTACAGTGATGTCATGGCGAGGTTTTGAAAATTACACGCCGCATTTCAAGGCCAGTTGTGCATTTCACATTGTACAAGGAATAGACAAGGGTCATGGATGCAGAATGATCGTCAGGGAATATTAGGATTTTATTGCTGGGTATTTTCAATTCATTGGCATTGTCTCCGTACTCTGTCCGGATAGATTAGAGTGGAAGGGGGACATTGTAGAAAGTTATTGATTCACAAAAAAAAAAACAGTTCTGGTGGAGTGCTGAAGGCGGAAATAAGGGGAAATAGGTTACAGTGCCCCTCTATCCCCACTATCTGCGGTGAACATCGTCATCGGTCGCCGCTTAGCTCCCCCACCTTCATAATAATTCTCTTCCCCCTCTTCCTCTTCTTTCCTTCTATACACATCAAATTGAATCAACATGTCTAACGGAAAGACCTACACCTTGAGCAACGGAGTCACCATCCCCGCGGTTGGCTTCGGTACCTTCGCTAGCGAGGGCTCGAAGGGCGAGACTTACAACGCTGTCACCGTTGCCCTCAACACCGGATACCGCCACTTGGACTGCGCCTGGTACTACCTCAACGAGGATGAGGTTGGTGATGCTATCCACGACTTCCTGAAGGCCAACCCCTCCGTTAAGCGGTCCGACATCTTCGTCTGCACCAAGGTGTGGAACCACCTCCACCGCTACGACGATGTCCTCTGGTCCATCAAGGACTCCCTGAAGCGCTTGAGGTTGGATTACGTTGACCTCTACCTGGTCCACTGGCCCATTGCCGCCGAGAAGGACGGCCAGGACAAGCCCAAGATCGGTCCCGATGGCAAGGTAAACTTTTACTCAATTCCCAACGGCGGGACGAAAAAGCTAACAAAAACTATAGTACGTCATCCTCAAGGACCTCACAGAGAACCACGAGGAGACATGGCGCGCCATGGAGAAGCTGTACGAGGATGGTCTCGCCAGGGCCATTGGTGTTTCCAACTGGACCATCCCCCAGCTTGAGAAGATGGCCAAGTTCGCCAAGGTGCAGCCTCAAATCAACCAGATCGAGATCCACCCCTTCCTGCCCAACACCGAGCTGGTCAACTACTGCTTCTCTAAGAACATCATGCCCCAGGCCTACTCCCCTCTTGGCTCGCAGAACCAGGTCCCCACCACTGGTGAGCGTGTCGCAGAGAACAAGACCCTGAACGAGATTGCCGAGAAGGGCGGTAACACCCTGGCGCAGGTGCTGATTGCCTGGGGTCTGCGTCGTGGTTACGTTGTGCTCCCCAAGAGCTCTAACCCCAAGCGTATTGAGTCCAACTTCAAGAGCATCGAGCTGTCGGATGCGGACTTTGAGGCTGTGAACAAGGTTGCCGAGGGCCGCCACTTCCGCTTTGTTAACATGAAGGATACCTTCGGTTACGATGTCTGGCCCGAAGAGACTGCCGCCAACATGTCTGCTTAATTTACCCAAAAATACTGGCCCAGAGATGATGTGATACCCGGTGGGGCTAAGGGGTTAAAAAAGTGTAATAAGCAGACACAATAGATGAAATGAACACATTCCAAGACTCACTCAGTATCATTGTAACTGCTACTACAGTATAGCAACTGACCTGTAATATTCCGGTTTTGTTGACCGAATCACAGTAGTAGTGAGGTACAATGCCAACCCCTCCATTATTGCCCTCATTCCCCGCCCGGATCCACGGCTAACTTTCCAGTTGTGTCGTGTCTCATTTATAAGAAACTTTTCTTCACCTGCAAGCCAAAACGATCATCTATGCTCAACCTTGGGAAAAACCTAGGGATAATCCTAGTGATTTCAAACTAAGCTATCGTACCGTATCGAGTAAATTTGCACAATCGAACCCCTGTAAGGAGTACATATATTACCTATGCACATTCCTCGATACCCAAAACCAAATGCAGGAGCACAGTCCCCCACCAATAACACTCCGCCAAGGCCCACAATAAATTACTGTCAGCCTGAGCGTGCCTGGCTACAAACAGTATACATATTGAACCTTTATTCTACCACACCATTACCCAATAACTAATCCTAGGGTACATGTAGAGTAGTATATCACAGGAGCAGAGTACTCCGATATGCATTTAGATGTCATCCCGCGAGTGGCTTTCAGCCCCCTGCGCCACCGACACCTTTCGCCCTGGAGCTAGAATTAGCGCGGCCGTCTAACCTTGTCTAGCGTAGTGCATGAATAGCAGGATGGACGGGTGATTTCGGAAGTGGTGACTGTTGGTAGACGGATTCGGGTGCTTTGTGCAACACCGGCGTCCGGATGGGGATGGGTGGGGACTGTTTACATTATAGGGCGGTTGTATTATAGGGTTGTTTGAGGAATTTGGTTCAAATAATTTGGTGGAATTATTATTGGGTGGGTTGGATGGAGTTGAGATGGGACTGCGCTTTGGTAGGGTTGTATGTAAGCGCTATCTGGGAAGGAGGGCTAGAATTGGTGGGCGATGTTCCCTTCTCACTTCCGGTTCTGGGAAGAGGCGTGTAGTATAGACATGGCTAGGTGTGAGATGATTTTTGATCCTGACTTGGATAAGACAGGACTCAATTTACGGCTCTGGAGATTTACATGTGTATGTACAGGTAGAGGTCTGTGTGTTAGGCAGAGTTCGGCTTCGCTATGATGTCGTTTTTGTCGATAGCGGAATGCGCTGAGTGAGACGCATGGCTGAGATAGCTTGATTGGGTGAGATGATACCTGAGCCAGTATCTAGGATATGCTATATGCGTACTTCGCATCTGCACAGGCGCTTTCTGTGACATGGAAGGTTTGAGCGCAGCGACTTACTTCGGTAGCGTACCTCCGCAATATTATATCGAGATTGTTGCTATAGCGAGATCTGCCGAGACAAAATTCTATCCAAAATTACATTACCCAAAATTAAGTGCTCCCAATCGGAAATGTCTACTCAGACGCTCCAAGGGGAAAGTCTGGCGCGGGGATCAGATCCCCCGCAAATTTGGGACTAGTGTCTTGGTGTCAAGGCTGCAACGCCGGCTCACGCCATGCATCAGCCATTGACTGATAATCTGGCAATCGAGGCCCGTATTAAGACTGGGGTGCATTGACCTCCGCAAAGCCATCCCGTTAGCGTGTATGAATTATATGTTGTGTACTGTTGATAAGAAATAGCGCATAGAGCAACTTGAACTTAATTGGAACAGGAACAAAGTATCAAGCAAGTAAAAAGTAAAACAAAGCAACCTTGGTATCTTGAAAGCAAACCGAACTCCGGATGGAACAGTACAAGCTACAGGTCTAGCAAATCCCGTATATAAACAGTCAACGCGAACAAGCTTGCATCATCAATTTCTCACTCGAATACGGCGAGGTGTGCACCCCGCACTAGACTGGAGCATGTTCCGCTTGGACTCGGAGCTTCCGTCACTAGTACTTGCGCTGCGAGTGGGAATACCACTCACAAAAGACTGCTCGGTGGCCCCCACAATCTTAGAGGCCGGAGCAGTCAGACTTGATGAACTTGGTGACTTGGGAGTCAGCTTTCGGCGAGGCTTAGTGGGAGTCGAGGGTCCTGCGGATGTTGCAGCTTCCACAATAGGGGCCGAGGGAGCGGATCGCTTGCTGATACGACCACTGCCTGTTTTCACGGGTGTGCCCGAGACCATTGCCGACTCCCCCAGACGGCGCACGCGTCGCGATCGCGGGGGTGCAGTAGTAGATGCAGTAGTAGGTGCAGTAGCCGGGAATGGGGCACTCTCGGACTCCTCGTTGCTCGATGACTCTTGCATCTGGCTACGACTGCTGCGCTGACTAGATAATTTCTTTTCAGAGCGCGTCGATGCAGATCGTGACCGGGTACTTTCTTCGACGTCATCGCTGCTGCTGTTGTCCCTTTCCCCTGGAACCTCTGAGCTTTGTCTTTCATCCTCGTATTCCACAAGCTGATCGTCGTTCCAGGTCACAGTCTTCCGTGTAGATGAACGGTAGCTAGCACTTTGACGATCACCCTCTGTTGGAAATGCGCCTTCGCTCTGCAGCATGGCCAGGGCCGCAAGAACATATTGGGGAGGCACAGCATCACCCCTATTTAGCCGAGTGTTCTTCTTCGTAGCCAATGCCAGCTCCTGGGCCTCGGTCCGCTGCAGGAAAATAAACTCGTTGCCCTTGGCCCGGCGCAAGGCGATAGTATTGCGCACATTGGGAGGATTGACTGTGGGAACTTTGACCCGTGTGCTTCGTCTGCAGGACGGGCTTCCAGGTGCTGGCTCTTCTGTAATAATCTTGCTCGCTTCATTCTCGGGCGCTTCATCCCCGAGGGGAATATCACATTTTGTTACCGAAACATCAGGCTTGACTGGCGAGGGCGAGTTTGTATCTAAAATTTCCAAGGCACGACGGGAACGTGGCGTCGTAATATCGGCCTCTGGTGATTCCTCAGCGCTGGATACTTTCTCAGTTACATCGCCTTCTTGGTCCATCAACGCAGCCTTCGCCGCACGCTTGGCCTGGGCCTTTGACAAAAAGTCATTGAGTAGCGCTGTATCCGATCC
The DNA here is from genome assembly GCA_030710325.1 of Penicillium sp. 91 TS-2023. Taxonomy (NCBI): domain Eukaryota; kingdom Fungi; phylum Ascomycota; class Eurotiomycetes; order Eurotiales; family Aspergillaceae; genus Penicillium; species Penicillium sp. 91 TS-2023. The sequence goes on along the minus strand of JARWGP010000021.1, from coordinate 3,213,734 downwards.
ATCAAGCGAACTGCGTAAAGCTGATCGCACTAATGTGCCTTCTTGTTGTTGTGTCAAATCGCGCACAACTTTTGTGGGGGTTGGTGCCGTGTCGCGATTATCATTCTTGGCTGCAGTGTTGATCATTGCGCACTGCTCCCGGACCATGGGCCCAGACGCTGGGATTTTCACCCCATCTGCGTCAGAGGCACTATTGAAGGTTTGATTCATGTGATCGTGGAAAACAGTCGTCTTCAACGGGCTGCGAAGAGAAATAAGGGGCACTTTCGATTCCGTCGTAACATCATCGCTCTGGTTGTTTTGCGAATTCTCGTCGTAAATGTCAATCGGGGCATCCGGTAATTTACCTGCGATTTACGGTTAACACAAATAAATCCCACCATAAACATATAATCAGACCAAAACTCACGACGCTTCTGGCCTCTCTCGGACTCCCATTTGGTCTCAAGGAACGAGCGCGCGGGCTCCTGCATTTGAAAGACCGGGCGCTTGCCAGGCTCGTCAGCCCCAACACACAGGCGCTTCACGCCTCGCGCATAACCGGCGTCTCGGGACGCATTAATGGCGGTTTGAAACGCGCCCTGCTCCATCATAGTTGACGATTCAAGCGACTTCATACCAGAGAACGATGTACGGAAGCGCTTCCACAGCTTTCGCGACTTTGCACCCGCCTGAAAGGGAGTTGATGGTTTGCGTTCCCAAAGATGGGGAATTGCGCGAATGGCTTTAATGGGGGTGAAGCTGAATGAGCTGTCGGCAGCAGGCTCGGAAGGGCCACTACAATAACATGCGCAAAGGCGCTACGTATTAGTTACGCGCTTAAATATTGTAGCCACGCTCGTGCATCCATCCAAGTGTGTCGTCACACAGCAAAACACAAAAATCCGAGATGGAGCAACCCCTGGGCCAAAGGGGGGGGGGGTTTGTGGTGAGAACGATGTAGTTCAAAGAACACAACGATTGACGCAAGAAATAGAAATCACAAAAGAAAAATCCACCCACCATGCTTGGGCCTGCGGCGAGGCAGGACCTGTGTCCATTGTTGTTGGCGCGCGGAATGTGTCAAAAGCGTCACTGGAATCCGAGTTCGGGGATCTGTGACAAATCGCGGGAACGGATAGAGGTATTAAATGCGAAAGAAAATAAACCTGGCTTTAGTAACGAAAACCAGACGTTTGATGAGAGTGCCGCTAAGGATGATGGAGGGCAACAAAAGACGATGCGAATCCCCGTTTAGGTTTTGACACAAACGAGTTGTGCCCGTTGCCCTGCCAACACACCGCATGGTTTGCCCCCGCGGCCAAATTGGGTAGCGATCCCACTCAAAAGGACTAGTCTCTTCCCAAGTGGATTAGTATATACCCCTATGCTTGTAATCTAAGCTATTAGGTACTCGGATTATTTCCAAGGTTATACGTTGCGACTCTGTTTAAGTTTATAAATGAAGACCTTTTGTATCCAGGTCAACAGAAAGAGACTGTTGCTACTAGATAGTTTGCAAAATATATTTTCAGGAGCCAAACTATTTAGAGGGTTTCTTAACTTGCACATGATACCTGAAGCCTCCAGTCAAAACACCCACTCAGGTACCGTCAGCGTACTAGTATATATATGAATGATTCCGGCGATTAGGCTTCTCTGCCCCAAAAAACCCAGAAGCTGGGGTTATAGATTGCCGGTGTACTGTAAACCGATCAGTGAGCATTATGTAAGCTCGCCGAGCAAGCATGACCTACTCACTAAGCGCTCTGATTTACTCACTGAGCACAACCTGACCGTCAGGCACCTTAATTAACCGTAACACGCTAGCGCCATCCACGTGAAACCCTCGTTCTTTAGATTGCTCCCACTCTCCTATCAAAAAAGCATTGGTATTAATAACTTGACGTTTCATTTTGGTACTCTTGCTGATATTCATTGCACCTCGATGGAGCCTAAGGGTTGATCAGCCAATCAATCAATCAATCAATTAAACTGTATGTCCTGGGAACCCTTACCTACTAGTTCTACGGTCTCCTGGATAGGCATGGAGGGAGATGTATCGAGGTTGGGACCGACGCAGATTCGTCGTAGGAGGTGTGATATCAGATCGAATGGCGCTGTTTAAACCGGGAAAGCCACCCTTCAGAGAATAACGGTGGGTCGAGGTCTTTATCCTGGGATATCTCTTCCAATATTCGACGGCTTTACTCTGAACCAATGGGCCTGTCACAGGAAAGCCAGCATTCTTCGGACGCTGCTGGCAGATATATAGGGCCTCATCCAATAGAGGCCACCGAGAAGCTAACGGGCGTTTGTTCTAGCCAACAAAACCAGTATCAAAAGAGCTCGTATTTAGATGAAAGGATCTTCGAAACGGTCGCACGATTGGTAACGATTTAATTGAGATAAGAACCACTCAGCGCATGCTCTCTGAGTAGGTTTAGGGTGTATCTCAGATGTATCGATACGCAGTGCTTTTTCTGGGCGTCGGATATGCCTTTGTTGGCCTGTTTTGGTATAGCCAGCTTAGCTGACAGGGCGACCGACGGTGGAATTGCCTCCCCTAATTCAAGTTCAGTAGAATAAATACTCCCATTGGATGGAATTTATGGTTTGAACTTCCACTTGAATACTGGATTCTAAGCTGATTGCTTGAAGCGTATGCGTATTAATTGAAGCTCATTGCTATTTGAAATCCTGCAGTCTTGCAGATATTAATAATCATCATCAGATCTATAGTACTCCCGCGGAGCAAATCTCATCTCTGCTGCCCCGACATCGAAGATCGACACAACATTTTTCTGAAAAGTATCACCGAGAATAAAGACATCCTGCGCCAAACTAGATCCCCCGTCATCGACTCCGCTTATGCAAATCTTCTTACCATTCGAGTCCGTTCCGGCATCTAGAATCATATCCAGAGGATTGATGTAGAATGTCTTACCGTTGATGGTCACACCATGATTGGGGGGTTTGGCAGAGCAGTCCACAACGTAGGAACCTTGGGAATTGCTGTAGACGGCTGGAGGGTCAAACGCCGCGTTGACTTGATTGGCAAATTCAGTGGGGTAGTAGTTAAGAGTAGTGCCAGAGTCGACCTGAATACATGCAGAAGTGAGCGGAGGGACTTTTGGGCAGATCATGGAGCACCAAGAGTTAGTAAGAAAGAGATCTCTTACAATATATTGGATACCAGAGCCTCCAGCAGCAGTAAGTTCCTTGTCATTCAACTTGAGGCCATCAATATTGATGGTGTAGAAGTCATAGGAAGAGGGATATCCTTGAATGCTGGTGATCAAAATCGGCGTACTGGTGAAGTCGGGCACAAAATCAATCGGGGGAAGACCTCCCAGGGTCAAATATCCAGAAGGTCCAGAGACATCACGAAGGATGGCAAGGCTAAAAAGCGGCAACACCTTACCCTCCTCGTACATGGTGGTGAAAATCGGATTGTACTGGATCTGTTTCTTTGTCGTGTCTGAGAAGGCGCTTGTGCTAAGGGTTGGATTAGTCCGCCAGCTTGAAGGCACAGAAGTTGGGACGATCCATACAGAGCGGGGAATGCAAGGCCAGTCAGACCAGATGTAACTCCATCACCAGTCCACCCAGCATAGTTCACCAGAGCTATTTCCTGGGTGACCTCGATACCAGCCAAAGTGATTTGATTCGTACCCATGACGCCATTCAAAAATTCGCCGTCACCATAGGTGATGTTAAAGAATTCGTTGGGTATTTGCTTGAAGGAGGAGCTGGATGTGTATGTGGGACCAAAGGCACATACAGACTCCGCTACAACGTCACTGCTATTAGAAACGGACACACACTCGAACCCTTTTTCAACAACCCAAGTGTCACTGGAGCCAGTATCGACGATGACCTGGAACTTCTGCCCCGAAATGTCTATCTCAGTCGCAAACTCTTCTCCAATCTCAAGGGACTGAAGCTGAGTACTGCCGCCGAAGATATTCCAGGCTGCACTGCGCTTGTTTTCCCTAGAGGTCTTGATCTTCGTTAGCTCCAGAACGTTGGAGCTCACTTTGTTCGGGCTGGCAGACGAGAAAGCCGCGGCTTTCCATGTCGTTGCCTTGACGCTCCGAGCTGGAGTCATCCTGGTGATAGGATTGGCATTGGCTCCAGGGTTTGATGCTAGGAGACAAGCTCCTGCCGCTAAAGCAACTTTGACAAGCATGATAGGGGAATGATTTTTCAGAAATGACTATCAGTGAAAGCGAGGTCGCTCCAGTAGTAGTAGCACAAGTTGACTAAACGATTGTTACGACAGAGAACGAGCAATTTATAGTAGATTCGGTTGTCCGGGTGTATTTTGCTTGCTGTGCCGCTTCATTCCATGCGGCTCAGCCAGTTTGTAGGCTACCGGTGACGGACCTCCGACGGGAGTAGTAAAAACATACGAGCTAATTGCATTGTGGACGTTGATGAAGCCTCCAGGGTCAATTCCACTGCCAGGATCGCCTTATTTTGCATAGACATAGAGAAGCAATCTGACTTACATATACAGTATCTGGCCATATAAGCTACGAAAACAACCACCACCTGCATGGCTAGTCAGGCCGTTCTGAAATAACCAAAACCCCCCCATGGCCAACCAAAACACGTACCATTAGATTTTATACCGTTAAAAACAGTTTATTTTACAGTTATTATGGTGATAAATTTTAGCGTGTGATGAAAAGTTCGTAGCTTATATGGCCAGATACTGTAGCTGACTTGTTTTGCTTAACTGCGGGGATACAGATTAGCCACCAAACTCTGCAATGCAGGGAGGAGGGAGTGAATGAAAACAAGGAGATACGAAGAAAAGGTGAAGACGAGATAGAATATCCTAACACTTTTGACCTCGGGATGAGATATCTATGTTTGCCTCTGATATCCGCGAGGAAAAGCCAGAAAACTCACAGAAAAAGCAAAGATCTGCTTGACACAACAATATCTGTTTCCGTTGATCCCGAAGCGACCGCCACTATCAGGAACTAGCTCCAAACGGAACCCCAACCGAAGCTAGTTAAATGAATCAAATCAAACCCCGCTCCGGAAATTAACGAAAATAAACTCAAAGCTCATCTCTCAGCTATGTCCAGCGTTGCGATTTTCAGCCATGCGGAAGTTGCAGCGGAAGCCCCCCCAAGACATACTCAATGCCACATTATAACTTCGTATATCCACCTAATGGCCCCCACTCATCGTCTCGTCGCGCTCGCTCGGCCAAGGCCTGGTAGTGGTACCGGGGCAGGGCCGCCCTCGTTGCTGACAGAAATTGTAGGATGGCGGCTGTTGCCTTCGGTTCCCCTAATAGTCTACCTTCTAGACATTCTTCCGCCGCGGAGGGTCTGGCCACCCCAGCTCAATCCAGCGCTCGGTTTTTTCACTTTTGATACTACAAGAAGATAATCATAGTTTATCTCAGTCATGCTTATATCTCGAATATTTAGAACCCGGATACTTGACTTTATCCAAAAGATCCTGCAGGAAGGAATCTATTTTTCTTCCGGCGGCTTTATTGTCGCTTCCGGGTAGTGAGATTCGATCTACAACAGGCCACGCATCGCACGGAACCATCATCCACCACTCGGGGTAGGATTCTGGGGATGAGCTGCTCACTTCTGGAACGCTGGGCGGGGGTTTTCGTTCCAAGCATCTTCATGTAGATCGTCGCCTGGTTAATCTGGATTTAAATCTTGCTTCAACCCTTCATACGTTTGCGTGGACGAAAGTGCATCCATAAGGAATTGGGCACGAGAGCGAACGCAACTGTTTCAACGAACTCTCAAGAAAGAAGGAAAAACGGAAAAGATAACAATGGGCCTACAAAGAACTTCCTTAGAGCGTCGACAATCAGAATGAGGCATTGAGAGGAAGAGGAAAGTACGGAGTACACTTGCGATGAATAGCGTAATGTAACTTGTCACACACGTGGCCATGCAGTCCGGTAACTCAAAGAGGAACAAGCTTCGCTAAATTGGTTTAGTAGAGGTATTCCTGAATTCTGTATAGTGATGGATCCTGGAACCACGAAAAAGATCGATCAGTTGCATGGCTATGGAGCCACCCTTTTCGGATGGAAGCTCCCTCCTTCGGACCTAATTCTAGCGTCACATTGATATTACGAGGTATCTCAGACCAATGAAGGGAGGTTGTTCAATATCTCGACGGTAGGGCCGCTTGGGAGGAGGGGGGGAAAGTAAGACAGTGGCCGGAGAACCTTTGCGACCCCGACGGATACCGCTGCATGAGAACCGGGAAGGCTATCGCTGAATGGCTGGGGTCTATCTGGAGGACAGAAGTACGATTCCATTGGGTCAGCTCGGTTATTGCAGATGCAACCTTGACTTCGTTCTGAGAGTATGGTGCAATCTCACGATCTGGAGCAAAGGCCTCATAGATCCAAACGAGATTGGTCATTCACGCCCTGCCTGACCAATCACATCCAGGATCCTACAGTAGTCTGATAGCTGGCTGAGGAGACTGTCAAGGGCATATGACTTGGTGAAACGGTGATCAGACCTTCCCCCACGGATTGCGAGGACCAAACTTTATATCCGCATTTCCCATTGGACCTCGAGATACCACAGTAACCAAGCTTTTTAAAGCCTTGCAAGTTACGAGGCTGCGTTGAATCGCTGGTTCGCCGTAGTTAGCTGCTTATCTCCAGAGCTTACCATGTCAAAGCATGGCGACTTTTAGATTTCCCGAGCGAGACACATCTTGCCATGACCCCCGCCTTTTGCCGTCCTTTCGCGCCACCTAGCGTTGGCCGTGGCTTTCCGCGGTTTAAAACAATTTGTGGACGATAGATGGTTACTGCCCCCGCTCATAGATACAGGTATAGCTCAAATAGCCTCCACCCCTCAGCCTCACTTTTCCTGATTTTCTGTTAATCTCAGAGGCGCCCACTTAGGGTTGATCATTCCCTCTGAATATATTCTCCCCTTTTCTCTTTTCCTACATTCCCTGGATTGAACGATGTCCGTCCTCCCAGGTCCAATAGGCATAACTGCCCCAACAGAGCAGATCCGTGAGGAAGGCGCTTCGCCTGAAGAAATCCTCAAATACCGCGAGGAAGGAGTTCACCCAGGCATTCGTCAACGTGAATGGGGCCTGCAAGCTCGTCTGGATCCGAGTGTCACCTTTGAAGAGTACACCTATTGGGCCAATGTCGAACGTGCTCTGGAAGAGGAAGAGAATCGCCGCTATGTGTCTGTGACCTCCGGCCAGGGCTTTTTGGGAGTCATCAAGAATTACTTCACGACCAACGCATATGAAGACGCAAAGTCGCGTGAGGCGCGTGAAGCTCCGCCGATTACCAACTCTCCGTCCGCCTACGCTTCGGAGAAGAAAACCTCCGATGTCGTGCCTGACCATGATCTTTCCGTTAGCCCGATTGCGCCTTCGTCGCATATGGGAGACTTGGATGCCGAGTGGCGACAAGCTGCGAGAGCCTTGCGTAACGCTGGCTGGGGTTCGGTCTTCTACCTAATCACCACAGATATCTTAGGCTGGGGTCAAACGCCTTATGTCTTTGCAAACACGGGGTACGGACTTGGTATCGGTGTATTCATTCTCATGGGTATTGCTGCTTTTGTCTCTGGATTCATGATTTTCCGTGTGTTCATCCGTCTTGACTCCTCTCGGTTTCCAATTGTGAGCTTCGGCGATCCATTCTTCCGCCTCTATGGATCGAATATGCGCCACTTCATCAACTTTATGCAAGCATTACAGATGTTCCTTTCTGTGGCCGTTCTTCAGCTTGGCCAAACAGGCATTATTGCACAGCTCGCCGGAAGCGTCAATCTTTGCTATGTGGTTTGTGCTGTAATCTCTTTGGTGGTGGGCATGACAAGTGGCTATATGCGCTCATTGAAGCACCTCGGCTGGTTCTGCAATTTATCAGTGTGGATCAACATTGTCACCTTCATCATCATGTCGGTTTACCGTTTTTACCCACTGTTACTATTTCATGTTACAATTTACTGACCTTGATAGTCTCGCTGTTGTCAAAAATGGCCCGGACCCCACGGCACAGGTGAATAATGGAATTTTGAATAAGGCTTGGGCAACAGTGGCAGGAATGGCGCCTGTGAAGACTTTTACTCACACCCCACCGGCTGAGTATCAGCCTACCGATACGAATCTCTTCGCAGCAAATTTCAACGGCATCAATAGTATGGTTTGTAAGTACTCTTTGCCTCGGTCGGGACAGTTTAATGGAGCATATTAACTGAATTGTTAGATGCGTACTCTGGTGCCGTGTTGTTCATGGCCTTCCTTTCTGAAATGAGACGCCCTATGGACTTCTGGAAGGGCATGCTGCTAGCTCAAACCTTTATCACTGTTGTATACGTGTTCTTCGGTGCTGTAGTAAGTGACTATAGCGTGCTTTTATATGACCCTCCTTCTGACTACTTATATTAGGTCTACCATTTCTATGGCCAATATAGCTACAGCATCATCACCCAGACTGTGCAACCTGCACATATTCAGGTTGTTGGCAATGTTCTTTCCCTTATCACCGGCTGGCTTGCCATTTGTAAGTGTTGATGCCCCGGAACGTTAAGACCCTAATTCTGACAAACATCCTAGTCCTCTACTTCAATGTTGGCATGAAGACAGTTTACTTGGAAGTTGGTCAAGCCATTTTCAACCTGCCGGCTATTACCACCAGAAAGGGTCGGCATATATGGTGGGCGCTAGGCCCACTGTATTGGATTCTTGCCTTGGTAGTCAGCATGTCTATTCCAAACTTCAATGCTTTTACCAACTTTGTCGGTGGATTGTTCAGTCTCAATTTCTCTTACTCTCTGTCGGGAGTCATGTACCTTGCTTATAAGGTGCATGATGGTGCCAGATTAGAAGGCGAAGGCTTCGATCCTGTCACCGGCCAAACTACCCGGCACGACAGCGGATTCAAGAGGTTGAAGCGCGGATTTCTCAAGAATTGGTATATGACTATCCCCGTCCTCATCTTCACCATGGCGGGCTTTGCCGCATCTGGAATGGGAACGTGGGCTGCTATTTTGGCTCTTAAAGCAGCCTTTGGTCCTGGCGGGTCAGTTCTGACTTCGTGGACTTGCACAAATCCCTTCTATACCGGTTAAATTTATTATGTGCTTAGGGTTGAAAGAAGGAAGGGTTCTTCGCAAGATATATGCATTCGTATCATCGTTTTGCTGTCTCTGTTAAGTCGTCAATTATCTGGGTCGCAGTAATCTCAACAATTCATATGTATCAGGCTTGAAGAGTACCTCAAGTTCCACGGGAAGCAGCTCAACCTGATCAATACCGTCTTTGTTACGAGCTGATCAAGGTCCGACCCTCAGAGGGTTACCCGCGGGTGAACCTCAGGGTCTAACGTGACTTACTCGCTATGAGAGGTTTTCTATGCATTTAATTGTAAACCAGATAGTTCAGAACAAAAGAAAGCAATGTTTGGAAGATGGCCTCTGATAATTCTTTACGTTATGCAATAGATCCATGTGCCTAGGTGCCCATGGACTCAGATGGATAATGAATGATATTGCGAATAATGCTGTTCAAATCTATACTCTATCCCTAAAAGGGACCGGAAACTGGAAGGGACCATAAATCAGACTAAAGATAACCAACTATGCGCTCAGGGCTCTAATTATGTAGAGCTTTGAAGTTTGAAGAAGGGTTTTCTGTTAGTAAAAGCTCAAATTAGTTTTATAAACGAGTTAATCAGCTCTCAGAACAGGAGATTTAGTGCCGAGATTGAACATCTCTCAAGTTGCAAAGCTATATACAAGCATTGCGGGTCTATTTGTGGTAGAATATCATGAAATATCCAAGATTTGGGATTTTCAACTATGCCATCGCTCAAAATGGCTATGTTAAGCCAGTGAAAAATACAAGCTATCAGGGCCGTATGTCTTGAAAATCACCTCAAAATAAAAACCAAAGCATGTAGAGCTCTACCGAGAGCTAGCTATACCGCGATTTATACCAAACACAGCATTTGAAAGCACATACTTAGAGTATAAACCACAACGTAGAAAGTGTATATGTCATATCTCATCAATCATATCGTATACTGACACCGAAAAGCTAGCAACATGCGACCACGTAGTCATCCATCCATGTCCTATACTCCATCACAGCAGTGGCTTGTTCAAATCGCGCTCATCGAACGGATCGCCAAACTCATCTGTAGAAAACAAGTCGATCAGAATGATCACCATCAAAAATAAATCAAGATCGTCACGTACTTGTGTTAAAGTCCTTGTCGACGACATGGTCCATTGCCCGCTGAAAGTCTTCCTTCGCACGCTTGCCCTTCCACGCCGCGACGACGTGGTCAGTCGCCTTAGCGGGCCCATTCCCTGTCGGAAGCTCAACACCCTTCGGCTTGTTCATTGTCGCGATGCTGGGGGCTTGCTGAGGTTGTGAACCGGGCGGGGAGAGCTCCGATGCGGCGGCCGCAGTAGCTTGCGGGTTATGAGTTGGGGTGCGTGCGCCATTGCCAGGGACGTCGGAGACTGAGTCAACGGAGGAGGCCATCTCCGAATCACCATCTGGGTCTTTGGAATCTTTGTATATGGTTTGTCAGCGAATCGGTACTTTCGACATGGAACGTTCACAGGGCGGGGATAGCTCGGCGTAGGGCTGAATAGAAAGAATCGTGATACCCGGCCGACAAAGAAGGGGATCAGGAGGAGGAGAAGAAGAAGAAGAAAATTGAACTTACCAATGGCCATGACTATGGAGTAAGCAACAAAGCTGGTTAGCTGGTTATGAAGGTTCGGGGACGAAGTGACGATCAACTGAGATCGGATGGGGGAGCGGAGATGGTAAGATGGGGCGGTGGCCGCTGTTCTTTGGAGCCCGAATTTTCTTTTTCTTCCAACAATCCTTTATATACTTCATGCACATAGTGCCGAGTTCTTATTTATTCTTGCTTGCAGCTTTTACATCTTTCTGTCCTCCATCTTCTCTTTACTACCCGTTTAAACTACGTCTTTGTCTGCAATGAGCGCAAAACCACAAGTTCCCGATGCATGGGATGATGACTGGGAACCCCGAGCAGATGTAAGTTGAAGCCCCAAACTCTGGATCATGTAGAAATATGAGGTGCAAGATTGATATGATAAATTGCATTGACGCTATCCATATACGAATGACGTATTAATATACTGTGATCTTTCGCAGGCACTAGCAAACGAGCCCACCCCGCCGACCGAGAAGAAAGTTTCGTCTAAAGTCACCAAAGCTCAGCGAAGGGCACAGCAAGCTGAATTCAACCGACAACTATGGGCGGAAGCGTATGTGCCGCATGTGTAGGAGGTGAATGGAAGAATCTCAACTCTGACCGTGTTCCCTACAGTGAAACCCCGCAAACATTCCACTTTGTCGAAGCTCGGTCCGACGTACCCCTCAAACAAGATATAAAGCCCGCTGTCACACTTCTCAGCCGGAGACCACAGATCGCAACACGACAATCAGGAAGTTCTGGCGTTAATTCTGCAACCGCTGGGCTTGGTCAACTGGACCTGGATGATGATGGCGATTCAGACGAGGAGGCTAATAAAGCCCCCGAACCGACATTCGAGGAACGGCAGGCAATCGCACTGAAGAACCGAGAGGACAGGCAGCGTAAATACGAAGAAGCCCGGGAGCGGCTCTTTGGAAGCCCTTCCGCGAATACTTCGGGGAATTCGTCGCCAGGGACTACAACCCCACCCCGTCAGCAGTTCGGCGAGGGCAGGGGGAAAGGCAAGGGTCGAGGAGGCAGAGACCAGCAGAAACGAGATTCGTCTACGGCCTCGAACAAGTCGAAACATTTATACGATCCGACCACGTCGGCGAGGTCCAATGGACCGCCTCTACAAAGGCGAGATCGTCCTGGCGATCGGAGTGACTCTGAAAAGCAAAGCTCCCCTGCCTCTCCGGCATCGCCAGCTCCGCAGCAGCCTACTCGTCATCCCCGAGGTCCTGATGCAAGTGGAAGAGGTGGCTTTAGATTCAACAGAGGTGCAAGAGGGAGCTAAGGTACACTGCCGAAGAATATCCTCACCACTTCGTCCTTACCTGTCATCCCGAGCGTTGCGTCACGATGTGATTATAATGGAGAGACAGGGGGATTTAAGGAAGGGAACGTCCCGAATTGATCGCATTTGCAAGCAGAGATGTGTTCGGGCGGTTCTCTATTATTCAGCAAGTTCATTGTCAGCACCTTACCAAGGTAATGGACTAGATATTGAAACTCACCAGCATATCGCGCATAGCTCTCGAGGTAGAGTTCATCGGTGCTGGTTGTTGCTCGAACCTGATCATTGGTTTCTATGGCATTCACCCAAGAAGCCCACCGGCTTCCCTCGTCGGCATTTGGCCAGCCTCGATAGGGCTTTAGTACTCGGTTGAGTCGAATGACCCACGGCGCAGCCTGAATGTCGACAAAGGAAATTTGTCCGCCCATGAAAAATGGCCCTCGAGGGTGTGCGGCCTCGATCAATGTATCGAAAGCAATCCGAAGCTCTTGGGCATTCTCGATCTGCTTCTGCTGGTCCTGCTCTTGCAATACCCGATAGAATGCTGGGACAATATTTCGGTTGACCTGGAAAATGTCAGCAATGGTTACCGGATCTGAAAGTATCAGACTTGGCTTTCTCACATGATCCGCCCATAATCGACAGTGGGCTCGCAGCTTCGGGTCAGCTGGAAGAAGGGACGCCCCGACTTTCAAATCCTCAAGCTACGGTGATTTCGTCAGTGCGAGAGATGAAAGGTCATTTCGGTATCATCATACATATTCCATGAGCACTGTGCTCTCATGGCATGCCCAGTTGTCATGCCGCAATGCTGGGACAAGCCCGCGTGGGTTCAATTCCAGCAGGGATTGTGGTTTTTCATAAGGATCTACTTCGATATACTGGTATGGTATGCCCTTGAATTCCAGTGCGATCCAAACTCTTTGCACGAATGGACTTGATATTCAGTCGGTCAGCGTTGAAGCGAAAGTACTAGCCGGGAGGAGTCTCACTCACCAGAAGCAACTTCCATATAATTGGAGATTTGTCTCCGCTGCATGGTTCGCCGCTGTGACGGCGGCCAAACCCGTTGCCTTTGTATGGTATGCCTTCTTGTCACCAGACATGCCTAGGTGCTGCGGGTTGATGTCAGAAAATTTCCAAGCGAATATAACCCCAAGAAAGCCAGTTGGAAGAGATATTTGAATAGCATTCAATGAATGAAAAGAAACTCGCAAGCAAGCAGTGAAAACCGAGCAGCAAGAGTGACGTAAACATAACCAAGTTTCCTTGCGGGGAATGCCGTCCCAAACCTGCTGCATATGAAATGAAGATACGTACTCCGGATTTCCTCCTGTTCTTATCTTCCTTCAAAAAGTGTCGCTGCACACTATTCTTCTTGACGCGATCACTCTCCTCGAGTGTATGCCGATGTCCTCCACCCACACCGTCATTCTTTCCATTGGCACCGTTCCCATTCACCCGCTGAATGGTAAAATACCTTTGCCCATTCGCGCCCGGATGTCCATCCGGAAGAGCGGTATTTGGTGTAAGGACGCCGAAGGGCTGGGTATTCTGGACCGGAAACAATGTATGAACTCCAGGCAGTAACTCAGCTGGTAGAGATTCAAAGCCTCCAGTTGTATCATTTCCTGCACTGCCGGGAAGATACTCTGTAATTTTAATCTTCACGTCGCAGAGATCCCGTTCCCTAGCGGTACGTTTGCGTTTCTTCTTGTTCGGGTCGTCAGACTTGGGTGTTCCCGGAGGCCGACCCTTCAGACGACAGTCCCAGTAATGGGAGACCATTGATCGGCGCTTATATCTCTGAGTCGAGCGATGAGAGTAGACATTATCAACATGAGGAAAGTAGGTTTGGAATCTATAAGCAAGTATGTTAGCCCCCATGTGCTTTTCAATGCACACATAACAGTAAATCGCGATCAAAAATTTCAATAAACCATCTGAACTTTGTATACTACATACTGCTCTTCTGTCAAGGTAATGACATCGTCGGCATGGAACAGTCGATTTCTCCAATACTCAAGATCAGGTGGATCAGGAATCAACCTCATCCCCGTTAGCTGCCCGGCGAAATTCGTGGACTCTGTGTCCTCGACCTCCAGTCCATTGTAATTCCCTTGGAAAGATTGCTCAGCGGGCTGGATGACCATTCCATGCGCATGGGATGATACGTGTCCATCGTTCTGCAGAGCTATGACATTCTGAAGAGGCTGTTGCGGGACATTATCGATAGACCGAAATGTCGTAAAGGACTGTGAATCAGGGAACGGGCCGAGCGGTGGGGCCAGACCAGATTCGACGATCGGGATCGTTGATCCCAGACGAGGTGATGCATTCATGGGTGGAGTGGCGTGCTGCTTTTGGCAGTGCGGAGAAGAAGGGACGTTGTGGTTGAAGCGGCGTGGTGTGCGGAGACGATAAGGCTGGGCTTATCACGCTTATCACTTGATCGTTGAACATGGACTTTTGTATTGCATCATGTAAAAGTATGTCATCAGTATCTTATTTGGTTATGATCTTAGATCTTGGTTCCATTTGGCTAGAATAATTCGCTCTACTCAACTCGGATCATTCTTCCTTCTGCCCTCAAATCGATTCATTAACCCCGTAAAACCCTCACCAGTACAAAGACTAGATTAAATGCGCTTCTTCCCAGCACGCTTCTTATCAGCCTCCTTGTTGGAGAACGGAAACCCAGCTGTTCTCTTGTCCGCACCAGTTCGCCGACTTATCTTGCCGTTGCTGCTTGCGAACAACACACACCACAGTCCAACAAAAGCAAGGAGCGAGTTTCCAGCCACTGCAACCGCAAACACACTCTGTCCCCCGGTGACATACCACGTGTATGTGTAAAAGGCCGAGAGAGCGTGAAACAGGAAAGTCACCATGAGAGTTGGAAAGGCATAAGGCGCCTTGGGGTCCGAGTCATCGGTGGTAACAGGTTCAACAATGCTGGCTGTCAGAGGGATGGAGCCCGTGAGCATCACGGTCAACACTGCCACGGCGAGGAGACTGAAGCCGAGACTTCTGGCAAAGTAGATTTCCACGGCTAAGAGAGATAATAACAAATGTTAATCTAGATATTGGGTTGGCAAAATCAGGGCTGGAAGAAGTTCACGTACAGCTGGCTGGTCGAGTCTCATCCAAAAGCATGGCTACGATCATACTTGGTCCGGCAATCAAAGGCACGCTTTGTAGCGTGAGCCATCCTGCTGTCGAGTATGTATATGTGTGAAAGACCTTGAGCAGATGAATGTTAGCACAAGAGCGAATGTCATGTCGATTATTGATGTAGATTGATATTGAAGTAGGCGGGGTGCTTACATCCATGATGACGTGACTTTGTTCGGGTGCTATATGTTGGATTTGAGAAGTGTGAATTGAGATCTTGAAGAATATTTCTGTTGCTGTGAAATGAAGCAAAGGAATGGAAACACAATCCGGAGTTGCGACTGAAGCTCAGCCTTGAAGTCAATACCAAGTGACGTCACTCTATTTGTCTCGTTTGCACCAAGCTGCCACATTGGATACTCGATGGACAGAGTAGACAGAAGACGTACATACAGCTAGGCATAGAGTAAATCTAGGTACCTTCCTGGGTATAAGCCTCAAAGCGCTGGGACCAAAGGATACCTAATATGCTGCCAAACCAGTGTAATGGAAGCCGTCTGGTTAGGCCTTTAGGTTCCACTATCATCTCGGAATCGTTCATGCAAATCCATTATCCCAGCCAGGTTCTAACATTGGAGACCAAAATACTAATGCGCAGGTAAAAGCTGTAGTAGATATGCAATTGAATGAATGAATATTTATTTATTTCTCATTTGAATCGTTCAAAATAGCGCCTTGGTACCACCAACTCCAGAACCGCAATCAACTCCTTTTGGAGGCCTGGCATCTTCACTGATTGATTTGGCTAGCCCGCAAATACCTTGTGAAGCTGTTATCTTGGTCCGAGGGATTGGATTGAGAGCCCGAGAGAGCTTCCTGGTAACGACTGGATAGGCCCTCATCGTTGCCGGCACTGGGTCCCACATACTCCTCCTCGCTGTCATCTTCCCCATCTGCCAGTCCACGCTTAATGATATCATCCTCTTCGTCTTCTGCCTCACTAACAGTCTCTGGCTCTTGATTCGGCCGGCGGCTAGACCCACTGACGTTCATGTCTTGCATCAGCTTGCCGAGTTCCATCTCTCGCCGAGAGTCTTTGTCCTCTTCGCGCTCCTTCTTCTTGCGCTCAAGCTCGGGTTTGTAGTCACGCTCGAATTCTTGTCGCTTGATCTCAACAGCTTCGAAAAACTCGTCGACTCCATCACCAGTCATAGAGCTCACACCGACAACGCTCAGGTGTCGGTAGAACTCTTCCAACATTAAGCTCATACTGTTCAAAAGTGAACCCATGTATCCACTTCCAGCTCCAAATCCACCAATGCCGCCCTCACCTCCAAAGGCACCGGCTTCCTCTTCTTCCCGCAAAGCCACTTGGAATTTGTCAAAGTCGGTCATCCATTCCTTCGCAAATTCGGCATCCTTCACATCGGTCTTGTTGAAGACCAGGATCATCGGCAGCTTGGTCTTGTAGAGAATACTACAGGCATAGAGCATATTGCTCATGAAAGTGCTGGTCGAGCTGGCGCGCGGGGTATCAATGACATATGCGATGACAGTCGGGAAAGACGAAGCGAGTGTCTCCAAAAGAATGCTACCAGAGGCACTCCACACGAAAACTTCGATCTGACCGGGTGTATCGACCAAAATATGCTCAATTTGCTTTGCAGTGGGGTTCTCCGGGTTGGGAGCAGTACGCTTCTCCAACAGGGAGATGATCTGGTCGACCTTGGTGGCGAACAAGTTCAGGGATGTCAAGATTCCACCATTTGGTCCGAGGTTATATTGCTTCATGACTTCCTTGTAGTTGATCGAATCCCGGATATCGATGTTGCTCTCGAAGGGTACCGAGTGCACCGCGGGGTCGAGGTTGAGCACATACGGCACTTGTTGTTTTGAGTGAAGGTGTGAGTTAATTCGTTGCATGAAGGTAGTCTTTCCAGAGCCTAGAAAGCAAGTCAGTGTTTAACACTCTATTTAATAATTAGATGAGAGCTGATCGCCTTACCTGCCATGCCCACGCAGACGACGGAAACCGGAGGTGCCATGATGAGGGGTGGTGTTTGGCAACACGGTTAAATGAGTATAACGGTGATAATAAGCCGACAAAACAGTGAGAGTTACTTCAAACCCGAGTTGATCAGAAGTGATGAAAGCGCAAGAAGTGGAAGCTCTTTTTTTTTCTGAAATTCTTTTTAGTCGCGGGGAAGATCTGCCCGCGCGCCTGGACCGCCCGGCATTAACGTCATTCCGCCTCAGCTTTCTGCTCCTATCCTTTCACAGTACGCAGCAACACCATGACGCTGGAAGATTTTGAGAAATCATTGGCGCAGGATCAGGAGAAGAGGAGAGAGACTAGTGACCGGGATCGAAGTCACCGAGACCGTGATCGCGACCGCAGCAAAGACCGATCATCAGGACACCATCGTCATCACCGGTCCAGCCACCACCACCGACGCCATTCGTCCCGATCTCGCGAACGAGGAAGCGAAAAAGATCGTGAGTCCCGCCATCGAGATGATGATGATGGCCACAGACATAAGCGCTCGCGCCGTTCAGATAAACATGGGGACGATGAGGACCACGCGCAGAAGCGTCGACACCGCTCCAGCCGTGATGAAGGAGAATCCTCTGCGCCTAAAACTGTCACTCAGGAGGAACCCAGTCAGCTGAAGCGTGACTCCTGGATGCAGGCGCCCTCCGCACTCGATGTCGAATACGTTCATCGACGGGATACTACTCGGGTGGAAGAGGTCCCCAAGCCTACAATGCTTCAAGCCGACTTTGAGCTCAAGATTCATGAGAAAGAGCTCAATAGTCATCTTCGTGACCTCAAGGAAGGAAAGCAACTGGATGATATTCAAGAAGAGCCGTCACAACATGAAGTGGATTACACATTTGGAGACTCAGGGTCTCAGTGGAGAATGGCCAAGCTCCAAGGTATCTACAGAGAAGCCAAGGAAACTGGCAGACATATTGATGATGTTGCCCTCGAACGTCTTGGTGACCTCCGAGCCTTCGATGATGCACGCGAGGAAGAAACTGAAATGGATCGACGTAAGATGTACGGCAAATCATACGTGGGCAAAGACAAACCAAGTGGAGAGCTGTTCCAAGAGAGGAAGCTCAAAAACGACATCCGCAGAGACCGACAAGACCATATTCATGATCCCGCGGAAGACCTTCAAGCCGAGGGGCAGGGACAAATAATGGATGTTGAGCCCCCTGCGAACACTACCCAGAATTTGGATCCTACAGCATTGAATCGGCTCAGGGCACAGATGATGAAGGCAAAATTGAAGAACGCCCCGAACGCGGCTGAGCTCGAAGAGCAGTATAATACCGCAGCTGCGACCATGTCTAACCGCAAGGAATCTGGTGTTGTTGTGCTAGGTGTTCAGCAGAACCGGATGCTTGCTGGCGCACGAAATGAAGTCGTGCCCGTCGACAACAAGCGAGGCCGTGAAAGGGGTCTGGTGCAGGCGAATGAAGACATGACTATCGAGGATATGGTTCGTGAGGAGCGCAAGACTCGGGGCCAAGCTGGAGGAGAAGGCAAGCGGTTGGCAGAGCGCATTGCGGGTGATGGCAAATTCGAGGTAAGTTTGTTACACTTCACCAACTCTACCTGTGGTCACTTTCTAACTGGCGTATAGAATGAACTTGAATATATGGATGACAATGCTGCCAAGCTGGCAAAGAGAGTCCATCGCTCTGAAATTGACATCAAGAACGCGACAGTCAATGACTTCCGTAAGATGAACAAGATCTTGGACAACTGCCCGCTCTGCCATCATGAAGACACCAACACGCCCCCGATTGCACCCGTTGTTTCCCTTGCAACCAGAGTGTTTCTTACCCTTCCCACCGAGCCCGAAATCAGTTCCGGGGGTGCCACAATTGTACCCATTCAGCATCGAAACAATCTAATAGAATGTGATGACGATGAATGGGAGGAGATCCGAAACTTCATGAAGAGCCTCACGCGAATGTATCATGATCAAGGCCGGGATGTGATTTTCTACGAGAACGCAGCTCAACCACAACGCAAGCGTCATGCTTCTATGGAGGTGGTTCCCCTTCCGTACAGTCTTGGAGAAACATCTCCTGCATTCTTTAAAGAGGCAATTCTCAGTGCCGAATCTGAATGGTCCCAACACCGCAAGCTTATCGATACCCTTGCAAAGTCCAAACAGGGATTGGGACGATCTGCATTCCGGAAAACTCTGGTGAAGGAAATGCCCTACTTCCACGTCTGGTTCGAACTGGATGGTGGTCTAGGACACATTGTTGAAGATGAAAACCGCTGGCCTCGTGGCGATCTATTTGCTCGTGAGGTCATTGGAGGTATGCTCGATGCAGCCCCTGACGTTATCAAACGCCAGGGTCGCTGGCAACGGGGGACTGACCGACGGGTAGAACCGTTTAGAAAACGCTGGAAAAAGTTCGATTGGACTCGCATCTTGGTTGAAGGATAGAGGAGCTAGCTGATGGGGCTATAACTTATGTAAACTATTGCTTGTGCTTGAAGAGATTTCCCGCGCCCAAACAGAAGCAGAGCGCTTTGAGTCTTCATTGAATGACTTCAGGGTATTATACCTGGCCGTACTATCAGATGAAAACCACCGTTGTATCCATGGTTCCAAGGTTGAATACCCTTGGCATTCCACGTATCTCTGTATTTTTCAGGGCCTTGATGTTCCCAAGGTCCAGCACGGTTGCTAGCCCTGTTCTTACCCAGTGGGTTACCCAGTAGGCATGGGCAAGAAGGCGCCTGGGTATATACTCGATAATATCACCTCGACAAAAAAGCCCTACGGCTTTTCTTCTTTCCCTTCCTCCTTTCTTTCCTTTAGACCTCACAATCCACTTAAGTTTGCATAAGAACCCCTAGGTTTCTAATTAGTATAATCATTCCTTCATCCCCAGCGTCCATGAGCATGGCCTGAAGATAGGAAAAGCCCAACCTATGAAAAATAAACTAGGTAACCATACACCGGATTCTGAGTAGATTTTAGTCTAGGCCCAGGCTAAGTGAGTAAGTCAATCTTCACAATTGTAAAGAGTCAAGACGCCGTTTTCTGGTTTTTAAATCTATTTTCTGGACAACTTCGCATATGCCGTTACCAGATTCGGTGTATTGGAGTCAGTATAGACTGCGATTGCGTCAATTGCAAATTCAACGTCAAAGCATTCAGAATCGGTTGTGTCCATAATATCTGCGATGATAGGTGAAGAAGAATAGCACAATCAAGATTTGGCCTCGATGAAAACACAAGGTAACCGCTAACATTTCGGGCTGATCTAAAGTGATTAGTCTCATAGAAGTCTCTGCTCAATTGATCAACAAGTAATAATTAATTCACTGGTAAATTACATAGTCCTCGAGATAGAAAAACAACTGGTGTAAATGGTCGATGTGTTCGTAGAAGGAAGTCAATACGACGACGAGGTCACCAAGATAAGCACGGCTTGAAGATGGTTATAAGAAGAAGAAAGGAAAAGGAAGATAAATGGTGAAGATGAATAGTATTCATAGTCTTGTGTGGAGAGGAGGGAGAAGAGAGGTATAGTAAAGAAAGAGAAAAGAAAAGAAAGATTGAAGGAGTGTTTAGTCGATTGTCAAGTGAGAAATCAAGTCAGGAACTAGTGAGAATTCAGTGATGAATCGACGGTGGCCAGTCGCTATCACTAAGCACTCAGTCTGGGCCTAGACTAAATCTACTCAGAATCTGTTATGTATATATACGTAGTGTATTTTTCATATATAGGGCTTTTCCTATCTTCGTGGCCAGCACTTTAATAGGGGATTTTAGAGTCTGGCTCACTGGCTGAATTCCAGTCCGCTTAGTGAGCTACTCGGGACAGTACACATCATATCAGTGAGCTTTACTTCATAGTTCCAACTCAAGCCATACAAATCATTCACTGGTATGGCTATCCCCATCGCGACTTTCCTGTCGAACGTTGTCTTTCAGAGGAAACTCTGACACCGAAGCAGTACGGTTAGACCAATTGTGGAGTGGATTGACCGGGACCTTGAATCCGGACCGACTTTGTGAGATATCGTCGCCTGAAGAGCCTTTGGTAGATTGGAATACCTTGCGGAAGAAAGGGCGGAGGGTTGGGACGCATGCGGCAACAATGACAACATTTTGCTCAATTCTAACGCACAAGTTAGCATATATAGCCAAGGAGTGGGGGTGTTATATTATAACGTACAATCCCCAGAGAACCAAGGGTACGACAACCCAGACTAACAATTCTTTAGTCAGCCAATCAATCAAAGACGAGAAGAGAATACTGACGAGGGTCGGTGTGATTTGTAAATAGGTGGATATATGTGGCTTTCACGATCGTGACAATCGCGGAAAGCATTGTCAATCCCATCATGATGCAGACCCCAAGCTTGGTCGAGAAGGGCATTTGTAATTTCCAAAATGCACTAATCGGAACAATAGCCAAAATGATATCCGTCATGGTTGTATAAGCGCTGACCCAGTAGGTGAAGTCATCAAAGACAGCTGAGCTCCAGCATGTGCCGTCCAGAGTGGGATTCCATAACATCGCAGTAGGTTTGCATTGGAAGAATACAATGAAGACGGATATCATGGCAAAAATGACCTGAAAGGTCACCATGGTATAGAGGAGCCACTTTCGAAGCGGGTTGGGGTCAAGTAGATGAACAATAAGTATGGCAATAGAGATGTTGGGAAAGCTAAATGCGCCTTCATTTACCAATTTAGCTCGTAAACATCAATTGATTCCATGCTTCGAGGATAAACTCACCAATATTGAAAGGAAACGCAATGATCTGCCAAAACGCTACTTTTTCATATCTTGCAAATCCATGCTCCGCCACGACTGCCGCTGTATGTCGGCCCAGACCCAATGTGACGGAGTAAGAGACAAATGCAGTCGCGATAATGCTAAGAGCCTGCAAACATTGAAATGACAGTTAGATTTGAGGTCTATAGCTTCCCAGAGCTCAGATTGTCTCACCAAAGAGAAGAAAATAAAAAAGTCGTCCCACCCAAACCGCTTGCTTCCCACCCTGTTAATTATCTTCAAGAATACCGCCGCCATGGCGATACCCGTAAAAACCCATCCGATGACATTGATGTCTCTCGCCCGACTTTCGCTAAAATCAACATCTGTGTCGAAAGCAGAGGCCATAGCCGAAAACGGTGGAACCACGATTCAAGATCTCATGAGGACTGGGCAAAGTAAAATAGAGGGCATGAGAAGTCAAGTGAGAAATGGGAGGGGATTTAATTC
Organism: Penicillium sp. 91 TS-2023; assembly: GCA_030710325.1. Lineage (NCBI taxonomy): Eukaryota > Fungi > Ascomycota > Eurotiomycetes > Eurotiales > Aspergillaceae > Penicillium > Penicillium sp. 91 TS-2023. Next base: position 3,191,343 of record JARWGP010000021.1, on the reverse strand, counting down.
GCGTAGCGCCAATGGCGGGTCATTGGGCTAATTAAAGAGTGCCATGCCGGGTAATATAATACAAAGGCCCTGTTTATTGAGCTAAGTCTTTGGTCGGAAATAAGAGCATTGCCAATGACAAAAAAAAGTAGCAGCGCCAGGGTCGACCGTGCGGTACTTTTGCAGCGACTGACGCGTCGGAAAAGCCGAATATTAATCTCAAATTTCAAGTCCTGGAGCCTGGTCCAAAGCCTGCAGGAGTGGGCCTGCAGAAGGAACGCTAGTGCTGTTGATATTGTGCAGGGACTCGCAGGGACTTCGATGTACTGGAGTAATATAGTTTTAGTCGAGTTTTACGTAGCCAATTTGAACTGTGTACGTGTTATCCCGGCCATCACCAATGGATATACGGAATCTATGGGTATTCGATGGTCGAATAGCCTCCACTGACCCCTTTCGGACACTGTGGGGGCGGCCGGGGCACAAGTACTATCAGTTCCGGGGCCGTCGATGGAGAGTTCGCGCCATCTCCATAGACGAGTCAGAACCAAGGAAATGACCCATAGCGGGCCGACACAGGATGTTGGAACCCAGACTTTCAAAGTCCGGGACAGATCTGCTTGATTATATCTCGTTGTCTGTGACATGAGATCTTAGCGAGATCTTGGAAACATACTTGCCGAATTCTAAGTTTTTCGTTTTTTCCTGCAACAGGGTGTGTCTTGGTGCTGGAAGGAAATTGAAATCAGAATGGAAACCGGCTTTTCCTCGATGGCGCTAAGTATTTAGCCTGTTCCAACTCCCGAAGTCCATGCTCCTAGGCGGCTCAGGGCCGGAGATACGCGGCTTGAAAATGGCTTTCACGGTCCCCTCCATGGTAGCGAGGGAATTCCGGAAGCCCAGATACCCGTGGCCTTTTTTTCTTGGAGGACCTAGTGTTTCCTGTCCATTGCCACTTCGAACCAAGACGAGCTCCCTTTGATCACCAAATTAGATACAATAACAATGGCTTCCCAATCACCGTCGGAGATACTGGAAAGAATCGGTGTTGCACGCATCGCGTTCGACAAAGGTGAGGCAGGCTCAAGGGAGGCTCTGATTGACTACAGTCGTGCGCTCATTGCGTCTCTGGAGATTCCCAGCGAGTTTATGCAGCGTACCTTCTGGGCAGAGGTGAGTACCAGCCTACTTTCGCTCTACATGGCTCGTAGTCCATACTCGAAATACTGATTCAAATGCATCCTAGCCTGCCCAATCAGCTATTATCCGTATTGCCGTCGATACCAAACTATTCCAACATCTACAAGAAGCAGGACCTGCGGGATTGAGTCCTTCAGCTTTGTCTGAGAAGACCGGAATCGATGTCGTTCTCCTTCAACGCTTTACAAGCCACTTGGTCGCCATGAACCTTATTGCTTTCCATGATGGAGTCTTGCTCGCAACAAAGCTGAGCAATGGCCTAGCAGCAGATAATTACCAACAGAGTATCGGCTTCTGCTATGATGCGTCACGTCCCTCATTCAATGGATTCCCGGAATTCTTCAAGAAGAACGGATACAAGCCCCCAACTACTAGTGGAACAGATGGCCCCTTCCAATCGGCGCACCAGACGGAGAAACCATTCTTCGACTGGCTCGTTGCGACTCCACCCTACCTCGATTACTTTAGCTCTTTCATGAGCGCATACCGCGCCGGTAAGCCGGACTGGTTTGACTTCTACCCTGTTGAGAACCATCTGGTTGAGGGGTTCGACCCCTCCATCAGTGACACTCTCTTAGTCGATGTTGGAGGTGGCCGGGGCCATGATCTGGCTACTTTTGCCACGCGATATCCCTCTCACCCTGGCAAGATCATTCTCCAAGATCGAGAACCCGTCATCGCTAGCGTGGTTGATAGTGGTGCAGAGAACTCTTTTGAGGCACAGGCCCATGATTTCTTTACGCCTCAGCCCATTAAACATGCTCGCGCGTACTCTCTTCATTCTATTCTTCATGACTGGAGTGACGATGAGAGTGTGAAAATCATTGAGAACCTCGTCCCGGCACTCAAGAGCGGCTACTCACGGGTTCTGTTCAACGAGATTGTTGTCAGCGAAGAGAACCCCACTTTGGCAGCGTCGAACATGGATATGATGATGCTGGCTCATCTGAATGTCTCGGAGAGAACAGAGGATCAATGGAGGAACTTGCTTGCCAAAGGTGGATTGAAGATAGTCAAAGTTCACACATGCCCTGGCGTTGCAGAGAGCCTGATTGAGGCAGAATTGGTCTAGTAACGAGCACACCGGCCTCCTAGTACGAGGTATGCATATATTTCACTTGAAGCGGGCCCAGTAAGCAAAAGGTGGCCCCATAGATATGACTGGCTATAATAATGACCTATTCTATCCTGTACATATGAGTCAATACATCAATTATGGAAAATTCATTATCAAATCCTCACCAGTGCATGGGGAAGATCGTATGCGGGGAAAAGTCCGAGATAAGAATCTCACATTTTCTTCTCCGTCGATCCCTCGTGTCATTTATGACTCTTCTTTTTTCCAATTGCTCGGAAATTCCCTATCGTATCATCAATTACTGCGTTGACACCTCTGAGCTTCCTCTTACTTCCTCCTAGCCCCCTTCGACTTACAAATTCTGCTTTTGCTACGTCGGCTATCATCGGGCAACCCCTCGTTTTCCCTATCGGTAAGTTGCGCACTGGACCAGGAGGGACCAACCGCGCGGACAGCAAAGTAATAACCACTGATACATAGTCTGACAGAAAAACTTCATCATGGGTTCCTCTGAGACTGGTAACAGGATTCTCCTTCTTGGAAACATCGATCAGTATGTTCGCCGGAACAAACTCAAACGCTATAACCCTTGCTGATGAGTTTAAACCAGCGCGCAAAAGACTTGGAATGCCTTAAGCGACGTCGGCGAGCTGGTGAAAACAACAGCAAAAAATCGCACCGAGTTCCTTCAGGAATGCCGTGAGGGCAAATACGACGGCGTTGTCGCCATTTACCGCACCTTTCACTCTATTTCCATCACTGGCTTGATTGATGAAGAGCTTGTGAATGCACTACCAAGCTCATTGAAATACATGGCGCACTGTGGTTTGTCATTCTTCTAGAAATTATCATATCATTATATGGAGCACATCCTGATGCTGTTAAACAGGAGCCGGATATGACATGATCGATGTCCACGCCTGCACCGCTCGCAACCCTCCTATCCGAGTTTCCAACGTCCCCACCGCAGTGGACGATGCCACTGCTGATGTGAACATCTTCCTTATCCTTGGTGCTCTGCGAAACTTCAGCGGCGGCATGCATTCCCTGCGCGAGGGCAGATTTCTCGGCGCGACCCGCGTTGGCCATGATCCCCAAGGCAAAGTTCTGGGAATCTTAGGAATGGGCGGTATTGGACGTAACCTGAAGAAGAAGGCCGAGGCTTTCGGCATGAAGGTTATTTACCACAACAGACGCCAGTTGAGTGAGGAGCTTTCGGGTGGAGCTCAATACGTGACTTTTGATGAGTTGCTCGCGACCAGCGATGTTCTCAGCTTGAATCTGCCGTTGAATGTAAGTTCACTCTTGAATTGCTGTGTGGTTGGTGTACTGAATCTCTGGGTAGAAAAATACTCGTCACATTATTAGCAAGGCGGAGTTTGCTAAAATGAAGGATGGCGTGGTTGTTGTCAACACTGCCCGTGGTGCGGTTATGGATGAAGCTGCCCTTGTTGAGGCTCTTGACAGCGGCAAGGTGTTCTCTGCTGGTCTTGACGTTTTTGAGGAGGAGCCGAAGATTCATCCCGGACTGATGAACAACCGCAATGTGATCTTGGTGCCTCATATGGGTACTTGGACCGTCGAGGTAAGTGGGGGTGTCTTCTATTCTGAACACAGTTGGCTAATCCAATCTAGACTATGACTGCAATGGAAGTATGGGCCATTGAGAATATTCGCCAGGCACTCGAGACTGGAAAGCTTAAGAGCCCTGTCCCTGAGCAAGCTGATATGTAATTTTTTCCGGGCTATTTGAACTTTGGTTCTGGCTCACTCTGCATAGATGTATTGGTTTGGCGCATTGAGAGGGATGTCCACGGGTTTTAAGTAAGACCATTTCAGCTGAACATAAAAAACCATAAATAAATTACCGTTTTACAACATTCCTTGGATTTGGATAAAGTAGTGGTATTGGGAAGCGATAGAACTAAGAATTATAGAAGGTAGTGACGGGGCCTCTGCATCGGGATTAGACCGATCGCGGGAGCTTTTATCTCCAGCTTTCCTTCTGCGACAACCTCGTCCTGTCAAGCAACACAACACACCACCATGGCCGAATATTGGAAATCAGCTGTAAGTCTCTGTCAATACTTGCTCATTCTTCACCCGCTAACACACTCCTCTGCAACTCAGCCCCGTCACTGGTGCAAACAATGCAAGATCTTCATCCGCGACACACCCTTCGAAAAGACCCAACATGAAGCGAGCCCCAAACATCAAGGCAGCCTAAAGCGCTTTCTGCGCGATATCCACAAGAACAATGAAATGCAACAGAGAGAAACACAACGAGCCAAGAGCGAGGTAGAACGTTTGCGACAAGCCGTCTCGGGCGAACCCTCCGCGTCCAAGTCCGAAGGCAAAGCCTCCGCCTCCGCGCCAGCCAAACGCACCGCTGCACCGGCCAATCGACCCATTAGCGCAGAGGAAAGAAAGAAACAGATGGCACAGCTGGCGGAAATGGGTGTCGCTATTCCTGAGGAATACCGAGGGGACATGGCCTTGACTGGAGAGTGGCAGACGGTCTCCGAGACACGGCTTGACGTACCGGAGGGAGCCAAATCTATTGGTATTCGCAAGCGCAAGATTGAGGGCGATGAAGATGAGGAGGGTGGACAGATTCCGGAGCAATATGTGAGCAAAGGGTGGGGATCGAGGATGAAGACATACCCTGGGGCAGAGGACGATGGTGACGACGGTGACCTTGATGCTCTGCTTGTATCTACCAAGGATTTGAAAAAGCCTAAGATGGAGAACGAGGCGGTTGGATCAAAGGAGCAAGAGTCATCATTTACCTTGACCCACAAGAAAGAAGAAGACGAAACTGCCGGCGCGGAGGCTCCAGCTGCAACGGTCCCCGATGTGGAGGAAGCAAACCCGGTCAAGAAAGAGGAGACCGATGATTCTGCTATACCCATTCCCAGCGCAGCTCCTGAAAATGAGGAGGTGCCTGGGGTTGTTTTCAAAAAGCGCAAAGCGAAGGTGATGAGGAAATGATATCCGACGCAACTTTGTCTCTACGAGTTATGATTATGACGATCTGCGCTTTCCCAAGACTTTCCATCAGCTGCGGGGGCCCCTGCCATTACGGATGATAAATGAGGTGCATATGAGGGTACATTTCTACTTTGCCCGAGCCCGTGATGATATACAGGATATCATCGAACAGTCAATCCGAGGGCATATACGGTCTTTTCGCGAGAGAATCTCGAGGCTTGGCTCGCAGTCAATAGATGCATACCGAGGAGTTGTGCTCAATCAGCCATAAATATGGGCTGAAGCCTTTGGTAACGGGGTCATTGAGTCAGCTATGAAATGCTTGAACTTTATTAAATGGCATTTACACATAGCGAAAATACACTTCCCCAATTGAGACCGTTGAGAAGGAATGTAAAGGGCATTTGGGGTCATGTCAATACACCGCATTCACAGAGTTCAGGCCGAAGAAGTATAGATATGGGCTCAGCGTCCCTTTTTTTTACGGTCAACAGAGCCAAGAGAGCGCAAATTTGACGAATGGATTTGAATACATGATTCTTCAATCCAGATAAAAAAGACTATCTGTAATTATGTCCTTAGGGTAGTGTGGTTGTCTGGTATAGCGTTGCCACCCCAATGATTTTTTTTTCTGGAGCGGAGACTTTGATCGCCGGAAAAGAAAGCTCCTTTGGTTCTCTCCAACTTCGCGCATCTCTTCCACGACCACCGCAACCCTCCAGACTCGCACGGTCTCCCCGCCACTTGTGCATTTCCTTATATCCCCATTTTGAGCGTTCTTACCCGGTAAGTTCATCCCATTTGCAGCAATCCCGCTTTCTCTCCACCTTCAATCGGCCTTGGTTCTCTCAAGTCGCATCGTCCTCCCACCCGCGCAGGAGCCCGCAGAATCTCCTCTCCAGAACCCTCATAACCAGACCTGCCCATCTCAGTGGGCCGCTACTCCCTTTTAAATTTGCCCCGCGATCACGAAATCGGACTGTGGCCGTGGTTGTGAGCGGGGAAGATTGGGGCTGGGGCTCCAGCGAGAAGAATGCGACAATCCAACCCCGATCGGCGGGCAAGACATTTAGTGGAAAAGGTCTTGAAATTTACAAGCTCTTGTACAATTCACTGTTCCACTGAAGGTTGCCTATCCCTGGGAGTCATGCTGTTGGTCCTGTCGGTTGGATTTGCGTTTGCTACATGTTCGACAGTACTGAGGACCACCGATTTGTGCACGGATTGCAGCTTGTTCTCCTGTTCCCTGATGCGTTGATTGGGCTGTGCTCTACGACCTACCCTTCATTCGATTTGGACAAGACTTGAACTATTGGGGCCAAATGAAGAAAAAAATGACGGGGGCTAATATTTGACGATCTTAGACCACAGGGAATAAATGATTTATCAGTCTCAGCCCGATCGATCTGGTGTGCTGCCTCTGCTCGACAAGCTGCACGACCTTTGACCGCAGAATTCGACTTTCCCACCTCCATTGCAATCCTCAAATATATACGCAGACATTGGATATACGCCACGGTGATTGAACGTATAGCATCGCTCGGAAGGCCATAGCAAATATGGCAGAACCGACAGAACCCAAACCTGGCGAAATGACCAATATGGCGGAATCAAATGCGCCAGCTCTCCAGCCTTCACCGCAGACGGAGCAACCGCCAGAACAAACAAACCCGCCAGTACCACAGTCGAATCACACCCCAGTCCCAAACAACGAGCCTCAGCCTGCGCCCCAACCGGAGCCTCAATCTGAGCCTCAACCGCAGCCCCAGCCTGAGCCGCAAACGCAGCCTTTACATGAACCCCAACCGGAGCCCCAGCATGAACCCCCGCAAGAGCTTCAGACCCAACCACCACAACCGACTACAGAGACAAATGAGCATTCAGTTCCAAACCCACCAGAGCAAATGAATGAATCTACGCCCGTGCCACATATCGCCCCGCCCTCCATCGAATCTACACTTCCACCCATAGACCATTCCCTTCCTGCAATGGATACGTCTCAGTCATTGATGGATGCCGGTTTGACCTCGTTCGATTCAGCTTTTCAGTCAGTAGGCTCTGGCGCCGAGCACGACTTGACGCTTCCGGCAATTGACACAACCCTGCCCACATTTGACTCCGCATTGCCAGCGATCGGGACTGATATTCCTACCATGGACGACGATCATACGTTCCCAGATGACCATTTCAACACACACGATTCTCACTCTGGGTCTGTCGAACCGGGGGCCAGCGGGCCAGGGTCGATGAATGGATCGACACCATACGATGCGCCCAACGGTTACCATTATGGACATAACCCGGGTACCCCCCAGCAGTCGGACGGACATCATCCACCACCTCAAGCGCACTCTCAGCATCAGTTCCAAGCGCAGCCCCAGCCACAACAGAATTACCAGCACCAAGGCTCGGATATGTACTCTGGCTTCTCGTCGGTGAATTCAACCCCCGGGAACAACGGCCAAGGGCAGCCCGGACAGATGCCACAAGCACCAATTGGGTCGCCTATGCCTCCCATGTCATCCATGGGCCAGTACATGACTGGATATCCATCCAATGTCTCACAGCAGGGTATGAATTCGAACGTGCAGATGTGCTACCCGCTTGCAGGGGATTCTAATAATTTGCTCTCAGGAGGACGACACAAAAAAGAAGTCAAACGTCGGACAAAAACCGGTTGCCTGACTTGTCGTAAACGAAGAATCAAGGTACGTTGTTGTTGAGTTTTGATGCTTCCGCGGGGCGGCCTCGCTTGTGCCCGCAGACCCCGCCATCGTTTATTTTGCGCTCCTCCCGCTTCACCCACGACATCACTCTTTTTGCGCATCTTCCTGGTTGAGGATCTAATTTTTTCTACAGTGTGACGAGGGACATCCAGTCTGCCGAAATTGTGTGAAAAGTAAACGCGAGTGTTTAGGTTACGACCCGGTGTTTCGGCCTACAGCGTCAGCCCCCTCAGCCATCCAACCTGCTCCAAACCCTCCTCCCTCCTTGGTTGTGAACCCTCAAGGGCCCCCCGTCGCAGCTGCGCCTTTGTACCCTTCTGCTCCTCCTGGATACATGCCCGCTTCTTCACAACCATTTGCGCCATCCCTTCACTCCGAATCACCTAGCACTTCAACCGATCACCAAGCCGATCACAGAGCTTCCGTTGATACATCAATCGCACCAACCCACACACAACAAGCTCCTACCACAATGCAGGCATCACATGAACCCCGGCCCCAGAGTTCAGAGCCCGTCTACAAAGGTACGCGCACAATCCTTGTTGACATTTCTTTTTTCTAGCTTGCGATTTTTGCGTGAATGACATGAAGCTAACAAGCGCTACCAACAGCGAAAAACCTTCATGTCAGTGACTTGATCGCTTTGAGAGGCATTGCCCCTCCCCCACCTCATCCCATTGGCAACCTTCCTCCTGGCCGGCTCGAAGAAATCCAGGCCGTCTTCCTGGCCACATACGCACCCGCTATCGATAAGCTACTGGAAGTCCGATGGTACACCGAGAAGGCACTTCAGGTTCTTATGGCAGACAACCAGCTTATGGCCGACTACTCTGCATTGATCAATGCGTTCAACGACTGGAATCTCAGCGACCCCAACACTCTTGCTCGCCTGGAGAGCTTCGAAGCTTCGATCATCTGGAGAAGTATGGTGCTCTGCCGCCAAGTACCGGCAGCAGAAAATGGGCAATACGGGCAAGATTGGAACTTGTGTGCTACCTCTGCCCGTCTGGATGCGATGGAAGCCCTCTTGAGCTGGAACTACCTGGATTCAAACCATTTATCTCGAACACTTGGAATGGATGCCGCCAGCCCACCCAACCAGCCTGACCAATTCATGCAGCGTCAATTGGACTTCTGGAGCGAGCTCGGAGAGTTCCTCACATTACACGACAATGAAGCTAGTTCGGCGAAGCAGATCGATGATACCCTTGGACGTTGTCGTCATCTTCTCGATACCTACGAAAACCGCGACATCATTTACTCCATCGCCATTGCGCGACACCTGGGCCAGCGCTGGGCCGATTTCCCCAACAGCTTGCCTAAGGTTGGATACACCAATGAGAAAGAATCCGGTACCAAGCTCTTCGTTGCGCAGAAGTTCATCGAGGAAGAAGCCGAAGGCAAGGGCACCACCCAGATCTACAAGCGCATTTGCTGCATGGCAGTCCGCTCATGGTGGGTTGCTCGGGAGTAATTGACTTTTCCTGGCGTTTCCAATGCCGAGACTCGTCAGTGAATCTCAAATGCCCCTCCTTTCCTCCCAGGATTATTGTACATCCATACCTTGGGAGGACTTGTACACCTGCGCTCAGATCCATAAATCCGCGGATCATTACAACTTTGCTCAAAATTCAGAAAAGCATCATGGTTCCGGCGTTACGATGTTTTACAAATGGCTGCTGCTTTTTCGTTTCGTCTTATTTATTTTTTTTTTTTTTTTTGGTTTCCACTGGGGTTCGGGGGACCGGGTAGTGAGCGAGTGAAGCAATATGGCGTTTATGACCTTTCTTTTCCCCCCGAAGTTTTTAACCTTGTTTCCTGTGCATATGTCGCTTCTTATTCGTGCGGGAGTTTCCATACCCTGTGACGCCCAACTGTATCCAGTTGGATGATTTACGTTTACCAGTCGATAGTCAAAATCTTACAAATAGACCCAATATTTCTGTTCATTGCTACGTAGTTGTGCTCTGTACTTTGGGTATAAAGGGTCCAAATTATATTCATGTCAATGTGAAATTCTGCCACCAAGACTTTGGCTTAAAGTACCTCCACTCTAATCTTCATCTCACCCGTCTCACCCTGGAACAAAAACCCAATATCCCTCGTCGAATCAACTAGTTCGACTTCTCTCCGCACAAACCGACTGGACTCTTCCGATGTAGACTGAACATGAGATGGCTGCGGCATTTCATCTTCACTATCTTCTGCCCAGTCCTCTTCGTCAACCGTTGCCTTCGCAATAGGATCCCACTCATCCGTTTCCCAGACTAGTTTGAATCCATATGGAGGAAGATCAAAAAGCCGAGACACAATTGCCTTTAATTGGTATGTATTAAATGAATGCGGAACCTCCTTGACAGGTATTTGCGAGGAAGAAGGTAGATGAAAAGCCATCTTAACGAGCCTCGCAGCGACAGAACGCGGATGAATAATTCGTTTACCCGATCCGTCCGATTCAACTGCTCTTGTGATTCTTGGCTCGCCGTGAAGTTCACATAGTTCAGCGTAACGCGGGTGCGTAGCAAGAACACGCTCCTCATCGGCTTCAGAGGTAGCGGAGAGCTCCTTGCCAATTAATGAAAGGTAGTACATCTCCGCATTCAACCGGTCTTGTGGTGAGATTATGCTGTAGTTGAGCATGTGGAGGGTTGGAGGGAAGCGGGATAGTGTTAGCATGAAGGCCTCGTCGACTGTCATTGGGTTTGAAGCGCCTATGGTGGATGTAGCTGCCGCAATGGATGGCGGCAGCGGGGGTTCGTCGTAAAGAGGGTTCGTTGAGACTCGGAGAGTGGTTAGGCCTGGGAAGAGGGTTGGAATGTGATTGAGGAATTTCCAGGATGTGATATTGTTGCGTGAGAGATCGAGGGAAAAGACGGATTTGGGGAAGCGGAAATCTGGGGCAGCGTCGTTGGAGTCTTCCAGTATTGTGCTGATATTGTTCCAACGCACGGAGAGATGACCGAGGTTTGGGAGAGCAGCTAGATGTTTCAGTGCTGAAATTGATGTCATGCTGTTGCCCTCGAGATTTAGACTTGTGATTGAAGTAGTGAGTGGGCAGGATATAGTTGTGAGTTGGTTGGCTGATGCCCTGAGGTCGGTGAGTGCCGGGAATCTTGATGCTACCGCAGAAATCTATGGCTTGCATTAGTATGTATCAGACAACTGGGTTTAGTCAGAATGCCACATACCTCATCCCAGGTAAGTAGGGTCTGTTCCACGCGTAATTCGGTGATTCCCTCAAATGTTAAATCTTCTTCCAAAGGACGAAATCGATTGCCACTATGATTGAAGTTAGTCCCGGCTGATCAAGTCCGAAGCCGGAGAGAATAGTCCTAGCCTTAGACTTACTTTAACCTCAATCGCTTCAGCTTTTTCAACTGGTTGCATATCTCCCAAACATCCCGCCATCGGGTGAACAGACTACGGCTGATATCCAATTCCATAATCTTCGGGCAGGTAGCCGCAATCTTGGGAGCGGCCTCGGCAACAAAGCTTTCGGGTTGCTCATAGGAAGGTAACACGCCTGAGATCCGTAGCCCATCTAGCAGGACAATTTGTAGCTCCTGCAGCTCTGCCTGCTGCTTTCGAATCTTGTCGAAGCCGACTTCCTCGACAACCTTGCCACTGATTTCAATGGCCTTTGGGACTAATCTAGCATTCAAGGCACTTTGTGCATCCTGCTGTTCAAATTCAGAGGCATATTTCTCATTCAGCGCCTCTAGAAAGCCCCTTGGGGACTCTGATGGCCTGGAGGGGCGGACAAAAGACCCCGCCGTGGGGTGTTTACTTTTGCCTGTGAAGCGTCAGTGACAGCACAACATTCAAATCATTCAGGATGTAAGTTCATACATGTGAAATACCGCACCCCTTTATGCTCGCCCGCATGCTTGCCTCGAGTTGGATCGTCCCATTCAACACCCAGCCAGTCGCCTGTGGTGCCCTGAACACCACCCACATAACGGATGGTACATAGCTGGCCATCAAAAGACCGTCGCTGATCAATATCAGCAGCACTCATCACAGCAAACCAAGCAGCTTCTGTCCTGTTTCAAAGGTTCTATGTACAATGGCCAAATTGGATTGAAAGTGACTTTTGTCCCTGGACCTTCATCTGCTTACATAACCCGCCTTTTGGATGTTAGGCATCGAGGTGCATAGCTTCCATGAGCAGCCACATAAGCATTGTAAATGAGCTGAATACCTTCATGTGAATATGGGTTAAAATCACATGAATATTTGAAGAAAGGAACAAGCCCTTTAGCTTTGCGTTTACCGGGCAGGTTCACTTTCACTATCCATATGATCATGTGACCGCATAGAAAATAAGGTTCCATGATACTGTCTCCCGTTATCTCAAAGCGCGCAGATTTACTGTTTCCAACCTCCAGACAACGCCATGGATTACCAGGTACGCTCACTCTCGTGCCCACAAGCCCAGTCATTTATAGGTGATCAATTGTGCTAACGAAACTTCCAGAACCGAGCAGGATCCAAATTCGGTGGCGGTGGTGTCGCCGACCGCTCCGCAACCAACGCTGACCGTCGCGAGCGTCTGCGCAAGCTTGCCCTCGAACACATTGACCTGGATAAGGATCCGTACTTCTTCAAAAATCATGTCGGAAGTTTCGAGTGCCGTCTCTGTCTCACAGTCCACCAAAATGACGGCTCCTACCTCGCCCATACTCAGGGCAAAAAGCATCAGACCAACCTCGCCCGTCGTGCTGCCCGTGAGCAACGCGAAGGAAAGAACCAGGATCCATCATCCCTACCTGGTGCGATGGGTGTACAGGTGAAGAAACAGACCATCAAGATCGGGCGACCTGGTTACAAGATAACCAAGGTCCGGGACCCCTTGACCCGTCAAACGGGCCTACTGTTCCAGCTGCAATATCAGGAGATTACACCCGGTGTTCTCCCACGAGTGCGCTTCATGTCTGCGTTCGAGCAGAAGGTTGAGGATCCCGATAAAAACTTCCAGTATCTTGTTGTTGCGGCAGAGCCTTATCAGACTTGTGGATTCAAGCTCCAGTCTAAGGAGGTTGATCGTCGGGAGGGCCGGTATTGGACTTGGTTTGATGAGGACAGCAAGGAGTTCTGGATCCAAATCATGTTCAAGACAGAGCGTGAGGAGAGATTTACCGGTGTGCCTGGACTGGCACCTATGCGGACTTGATTCATTTATTTTGTCTAAGAGGGTGTCATGTTACAAAAGAGAAGAGCGGTACTACTACAATGACTGGAGCTGGCGTTTTGGGGGTTTTAATTCTTTGTACAATTTAGCTTAAGCGATGGCATATTCAAATTGATATCCTGGTGACCTCAAAAATTGGGTGATGGGAAAATGCATCAGACGAGATTAATGGATGTTCTACAAAGTCGAATTTCCAGTCTCTATTCCTCTATATCCTGTAGCACTTGTCCTTAGTTCCAAAGTTCAAAGTTCTATGGTGTGTTGTGTAGTTAATCCGGGTGAAGACAATGGCATCAGGAACATGGAGTGCAAACTTCACAAACGTGGATATAAAAGCCGTGGTTCTGCCGGAATAACGTTTCTCCCCTTATCATGACTCACCGCTTTTGCCACTGCTATGCCCGATATGGCACAATGCTGCTGCCCTACGCCATAACAGCTCTCATTCATTTCACCCTCCGATGTGACAACACATCTTCGCGATATGATTTTTCTTCTTACTCTTCTTCTGGATCCATTTCCATCGCTTTAATCTGTCCCTTACACTTTGCACCTTTAAACTACTCCTTCCCCTCCGCCCCTCTCATAGCTCCGGCTTCGTCCTGATATCATCAATGGTCTCCGATTCCCAAGAAACGGATTCAGAATGGGACTTTGACCAGGCCCTTGATCTGCTGCTGTCACCAAGTGGTGGGCGTACTTACCTCAAACCCTCCCGACACCCGGTTTCTGCGCCGTCTAATGAACGACGGACTGGAGATAGCGTCAGCATCTCGACCACGACCGAACCTCACCTGAATCGTGATAGCTACGAAGATGGATCGGTTTTCAGGCTACTTCATTCCGATCTCGGCAGCTGGGCCTCAACTTCTGAAAAGAAAAAAGAGGCCGGTTTGTCCGTGTCATCGAAGCTTCGCCCAGATGTCCCGAATTCCCAGCAGTCTTCTAAGGATGGCTTCTGCTCGCAAGCTCCTCAGACAGGGCCACCCCAAACCTGTTACAAATCTCCTTCCATCACAGTGCCGCCAATAGCCGAAGTTACCAAAGCCACTGTCATGGGTATCTCTACACATCCGCCTTCGTCTCATATCACTGTCCTTAAACGGCCATCAAAGAGTACGAATGACGATATTCCTGTCAACCCACAACCCCAACCTCCTGTGCACACAACCGCAGACACCAATAATTCGAAAGTTATGCCCAGGGCCAAGCCGAAGCCGAACAAGAAACACAAACAAGCCCCCAAGAACAATGCTTCTGAAAGCAGTGCCGAAGCCGAGTCAGATTTAAGTCCCGTGTTATTCGACCGCCCGCTCTCCAAGAAGTCGGGAGTACTGTTTGTTCCGTCGCAAGTGGGCTCGCATGATGTACGGAATAGCAGTGAAGATACCCCGCCCTCCTCATACGATGATGCTGTCGAATATTTGGGTTCGGACAAGGCCAAGAGCATCGGCTCTTCCACTGGCCCTTTGCGTCTCTATCCGAAGTATGTGGATGAGTTGGAGCGACGTGTGTCTCTTATGACAAAGCTCCTAAATACGTTTGACGATTACGCCCAACTTGTCTCCCAATTGGGACGTCCTCAAGTCCCCAGTAACACCTTGGAGTCACGTCCTGTTCATGTCTTTGTTGATATGTCCAATATTTTGGTGGGATTCTATGATGCAGTTAAAATTGCACGAAATATCCCCACTACCAGTCGAATGCGCCGTCTTGACATTTCTTTCATCAACTTGTCTTTAATCATGCAACGCGGCCGCATTACCGCCAAGACAGTCTTGGTTGGTTCGGACCGTCTACCTTCAATCGACGAAGCCGAGAAACTTGGCTATGAAGCGAACATCTTGGACCGTGTCCACAAGATGAAGCATACTCCCTCTCGTCCTTCAAAATATCGCAAGCCACTCGGCAAAGTATCTCAATTTGGTAAGCCTGAAATGGCTGGTACCTGTGCAGAACGCTGGGTCGAGCAAGGTGTAGACGAAATTCTACACATGAAGATTCTCGAAAGCCTGGTTGATACGGATGAACCCGCAACGATTGTGCTGGCGACTGGAGACGCAGCGGAGGCTGAGTATTCTGCTGGGTTCATGCGCATGGTGGAGCGGGCGCTGCAGCGCGGCTGGAACGTCGAACTGGTCAGCTTCTCGCACATCATGAGCCATGCGTACAGCAAGAAGGAATTCCGTGAGAGGTGGGGTAATCAGTTCAAGATTATCGAGTTGGATCAATTTGCGGAAGAACTCTTTGGGTAAAGATCTCTAGCTTGCTGATGACTGATCTGACTGATCTTCATGAAATTACGACGCACTTGGTTTTGTATTAGCATTACACATCTACCTGGAAGTTATTTGCTATGCCAATACATGACTACTATCTTACAAGCAAACACTTGAGTATAGTCATTAATATATTCTCTCGGCTGGCGCCGGTTTTCAAACTTGTGACTGCCTTGAGTGCAAGACCAATCTCCAAGCACAGGCCATTTAATTAGATCCTTAGATACTATCTCCAGGCTCCGCGCTGGTGTGGCACGTATCGGCCAGGTCTCAGACACATCCCATGGATCCCGCCGTGCTTGGGCTCGAACGGAATGGCTGCCCAGTCTGGTCATCAGCTCTCAGTATCCGGCGTAAAATCCCGGGTAGTAGACCGAATGAGGTCTTCTTGTTGTTTCACTATTTTTCAAATTAAATCAATCATCTTTAGTAACGCATAAAGTGGTTGTAAATAGAGGAGAGGGAGCGGATGTTCGCCGTGAAGGGGCTTTCTTGAAGCCATTCAAGAGTATTTACCCAAATTTCCCAATATTTCTATCAGCCCAGCTGGAGGTTGGAGGCTCAAGCCCTGGTTGTGTCATTCTGTATTTGACTTATTTTATTGCTCCTTACAATATTACTTCCTATGGTTACTACTCAATGAATCTGATGTTTCTATATCGACTAAAGTAACTCATGGCTTGGCTTTTACGTAGGGAACGATCGAAGGACCTCGGCCAAATCACTCTAAAGCGGCCTTAATGCTCCAAGGGCCTTTTTAGCTTAAGGGGGCCAAAAGGCTAGTCCAATCATCAACTTGTTCTAGTGTTGGTTCAGATAGACGTCGGTCTTTGATTGGGGCCCTCGTAAAGTGGGCCGAGCATCCACTATGCACGGTCGTAACGGCCCCCACGTACAAGTTGTACAACAAAAACTGAAATCTTTGTGAAATGTCCACGGGTATTACGGTGTGTACTGTTTGGCCACATGTGTTGAGCTAAGATCCCACATCGTGGGGATGGTACTGGGTGGAGGCTCCGTGTGAGCCGCATACAGAGGTGCTGTGTTTAGAGGTTCCTCTCTACAAGAACGTAATCGGCGCATCGGGTATCTTAGCGCCTAAGGTATTGTGAATTATTCTCGTCGCGATTGGTCAATTGAAAAAAGGCATATACAGATCCCTGTAGCCACTACGGTATGGTCAATTTTATTCTTATCCTGATAGGGCAAGTGACTGATCAGTTCCGACAGCTAGCAGGGGCAGCGTTTCAGTCGAATAAATAGGGAACCTTTCCTTTATCCCTTTCCAAGATTCTCTATCTCTCTCTGACTCACCTTTTCATGATTTCCTAGTTTGTATTCATTTATTCCTTCTGGGGTGCTTTGACTAGCGAAAATGTTCTTGCTGTTTCTGAGCTTATTAGCGCTTCTCTATTTCGGATGGAGTATGGTGATGATGGAGATTAACTATCGCCGGGCTTCAGCGATGGGCATTCCAGTTGTGCGTTTATGCATTGACTCCCAAAATTTGCTTTGGATGATCCTCGAGCCCCATGTGTGGCCGTTGCTCGACAAGCTGCCTTTCAGCTTTGGCAGCTTCGGGCGTTATGCGCGTCGCGGAGGGTTCTGTCTTGATCGAGGAGACTGCCATCGTCGCTACGGCCCGATATGGGCCCTTGCAAGTCCACGTGAGATCACCGTTATTGTGGCCGAGGCTGAGGCTATCCACAACATTTTCCAAAGACGAACGGACTTTGTTCGTCCAAGTATTATGTATAGTACGTTGGACTAATCCATCTTCAGATTTGTATTGAGTACTAACTTCTTCTGTCCAACAGAGGTGTTGGAGATTTATGGCCCTTGTATCTCTACTGCCAATGGGCCGGACTGGGCGCGTCATCGAAAGATCGTGGCGACTCCATTCAACGAAGGCATCATGTCATATACATGGGATGAAAGTGTCGATCAAGCTTCACAAATGCTCGACGTATGGGCCAGTGAAGGGTCGAACGAGATCAGCAGCGTTTCAAAGGATACACGGACAGTTTCCTTAAACGTTCTGGCTGCAATTGGGTTTCGCAAATCGTACCCTTTCCGCACTGCCCAAGATCAGAGTGGCCCGGCTAACTACCGTGACTCCTTGCAAACTATTCTCGACAATGCAATTTTATTAATGGTTGTCCCACGATACCTTCTCGACCTGCCATTTGCGCCAGAGTCGTGGAAGCGACTTGGCAAAGCAGCCAAGGATTTCAAAAACCATATGCTTACGATGCTCAGTGATGAGACCAAGGCCCTGAATGAAGGAAAGCCTGGATCCGGAAGTATAATGACGACTTTCGTACGAGCCATGGATATCCAGCATGAGGCCAAATATGAGATGTCCGGTGCACCACCGAAAGGGCTCTCTGTTGATGAGATATTCGGTAATATCTTTGTGATCAACTTTGCTGGTCACGACACCACGGCTAACACCCTGAGTTTTACGATGTTGCTTTTGTCTGCGTACCCAGAGGTGCAAGACTGGGTAGCAGAAGAACTGCAATCACTTCCGGAAGATACTAAGGGGCATTATTCCGAGATATTCCCCAAGTTGAATCGCTGCAGAGCGATCATGGTTAGTCAACTCCCTATCGCATTATAACGGAATCCCCGTTTTGACATGAATAGCTCGAAACTCTCCGACTTTTCCCGCCAGTCCCCTCTCTCCCGAAGTTGACCTACGGCTCTCCCCAATCTTTGAAAGTTGGAGACAATACCATAGTCATTCCTCAAAATTCCGGAGTGGCAATAAACCTCATCAATACCCACATAAGTGCCAACTACTGGGCTGATCCATTCTCCTGGAAGCCAGCACGATGGGTCACGACCTCATCTACATCCGAGTCTGATGCTGCCCTCTTGCTGGGTACGGAGCGAATCTTTACTCCAAAGCTGGGATCAACTATACCAACTGATGAGCGGGTTGTCACCCCTGGGCGATGCACCTATTTCCCCTGGGCCGAGGGCGGGCAAAGCTGTCCTGGTAACAAGTTTTCCCAGGTAGAGTTTGTGGCAGTCATGGCTAAGCTGTTACTTCACCATCGTGTGCGCGCAGTTCCTGAACCAGGAGAAACATGCGGACAGACTCGGGATAGAATTCTGGCTACGACTCAAGATGTCGATCTCCAGCTGCTTCTGCGGATGAAAGATGCTGATCAAGTGCGGTTATCGTGTGTACGTGTCTGAGGAAATATCTATAATATACATATAAATAAAACTTCAATGTTGGATGCCACACAAAAGATACCCCAGAGAGCTTAGTATATATATTTTTTGTATATTCCTGTATATGGCTCTTTTTCGGCAAGCTGCGCTTGGAAGCCAGAGAGATCCTTCAATCAAATGCGCACTTATAGAATTAGAGTTGTTTTTTTGGGGGGGGATTATCCATTCTATTTGCTATTCAATTATAGGCCTTTGTGCCTGGGAAGATAGATGTGAAGCTGCTAGGCCGTATGAACGTAAAGTTGTATGCATTAATCCAGAGATTCAATAGTATCGTGTACATTTGTATAATCAAATCCTCTCAGTATAATGATCGTGTAAGTAGACGGAAGATTGCCACATTTAATAACCACGTCGGATATGGACTATATCTAACGGTATCACATTTGCATTACCCTCCGGAGACTCAGTAACTTTGTACTGGAGTCTACTGGAGCCATCAGAGCTATGTGGATTTTGCTTTCTACGTAACTTTGGCCTGCATCGTTGGATAGTAATATTGGCAGGTAAAACATAAATACTCCAGGATTGTCCGTTCGGCCATGCTCCTTTCTACCCAGTGAGAAAAAGCGGCGAGAGGGACGAGTACTACAAGGAAAATGAAAGCCAAGAATCAGGGTATATAGACAGGTACCTGCAGTACTTCAAAATTGTTGCATCATTGTACGTTTGCAAGTTCAATCATGGCTTCGGCCACAAGTGATCACGTGATCATGGTCAGAATGCTTATCAAAGCTGCGCGGATCCGAATCAGGAGACATGATCGCCAAACATGACAAACATGCCTGTCATACGACGCCACTCTGGGGAACGTGGGAACGTGGCAACGTCATACCCGCAAGTGACTGAGTGCCACTTCAGGTCTGATTGGTATAACAAACAATGAGTTCAGGTTGTCTGTACGATAATCTTGCTTAGTTTGGAGTTGAAACTTGTTAGAAAATTGCACACATCAAACAATAGACGACGTCATATGATCTTTTGTTTGGCGTCATAAAAACTTCTATAGTTCAGAAAAGCTATATAAAAGTCATCTATCTCTTTATTCTTCTTGCCCTCACCAACATACCAACTACTTTTATCCAAAGACTTTTTCTCAACCACCAATCAACTTCCATCAAACATCATGTCTGACACCGGTCGCAAGGATTTCACCACTAGTATGTGATCCCACATATTCACCATTGACAATATGATCGCGACTAACTCACATCACTATCCAGAGGCCAAGGAGGAGATGACTCCTGACTCCAGCAAGTCCACCCAGGACAAGGTCAAGGAGACTGTCACCGACACTGGTGACCGCATGGCTCGTGGTTTCCAGTCTGACGACAGCAAGGGCGGTACCCAGGAGGCCTTTGACAAGACCCAGCGTGTCCATGATGACAACAAAGGCGGTGCCACCAGCTCCATGTAAGACTCTCGCCAGAAGAACAGAAGATCCTTGGATACTAACTGTCTCCTCCACAGCGGCGACAAGGTCAAGAATGCCCTTGGCATGGACAAATAAGCTCTCCATCCCTTGATGAACTTTCTTGATAACGACTTTTCGGGAGGTTACACAACTACCATGATTCCATGTTTTAAGTGAAGATACCATTTGTTATTTTAGTTTACAACCCAATCGATGCAGTGATCTGTCAATTTATTTAACTTTTTACCCATGGATACCATCGTAGATTCATTCGTAATAAGAAGTCATCGTCTGACCAGGCTGCCAAACAACGAATCACGCTGTCGAGAAAGTTGGCCTAGTTCCCGTTCTAATTCCTTGTACCTGGCCCGTGCCCCTGGAATATTCGTAGGCAGATTATGGAATGCTCTCACACGCCCTTCCAATGACTTAACAGTTTCCCGAAGTCGAATAAGACTCTCTTCATCCACCATCAATTGTTGAATTGTAGGACCTGACGGCTGGTTCCGTTCCAACGAAGCAATGCGATCATGATATTCCCCAACTTTCTTAGACAGCGTTTTGGTACCACGGATCCACTCCGAGGTCTGGGCCTGGATATCCTGAGGCATGGCATACGCCTCGTTCGACTTGAGCTCCTCCAAATCGGCCTGAAGACGCGAAAGCTCCTTCTGCAGGTATAGACGCAGCGTTTCAACTTTGGCTATCTGGTCTTGCGCGTCAAAATCCTCTGCCGTCAGCTCAACAATCGATTGGCTCAGATCCTCTGGCTCGGGGTTCAATGTGTTGCCCATCACAACTGCTGATTCGGCTAGATCATCAAGATCGCGCCTCCCCTTATCGTCCAGGCACATTTCCACTTCATCTAGAATCTCGTTCTTTTGGCGCTCGTGTGGGTCTTTGCGCTCGGCCTCCTCCTGGACCTTGAAAGCATGAATGGCCTCTTCCTGTGCACGATGGTGGATGTTTGTTTCCTCATCTGCAGCATCATTGGCTGCCGCCAATGTCAGGAGAACGCGAAGGGTGTCTTCATTTCGTTCGAATTGGGGTACGGGTTTAGGCGCGTATTTCCGGGTCAGCCATGAATTAATGTACGCCCAGTCCTTGGCTTGTATAGCAGCCTGACGTGCTTTTGTGGGCGAGGCAAGTGGACTGTCAAAAGAATCCATTGTGTATTTGAAAGGTCGTTGTAAATTGTGGGCGAATGCGAGAAATGTTATCTGTTGTTGGTGCACGATAAGAGCTGGGGCAAAGGCGGTCTACAGATCCAGTGGGCGAGACTGTCCTTTTCCCCACTCAACCTCGACCAGGGAGTGGAATAGAGATACTTCCCTAACAATGACAAGTTATTTTCCTGGGCCTGGGCCTGGTACTAACAACGGCGCCTCCCCCGCCTCGTCGCCCCTGTCTCCTCCAACTCAGCGCTCGAGCGCCCTATCCAATCGCCTGACATCCGTCCTGTCTGCTTCGTACGCCGACTCCGACATTCGCGACGCGTTGGAAACCTTGAGCATTCGGGGTATTCACAATACTGCGGAAACACGGCGCCAGCTTCGACTCGATGTACAGAAGGAAGTGGTGGATAGCAACGCGGAGATTGTCCGAGACTTCGGCAAGGTTGCGGAGGTAAGTCTATTCAGAGCTGTATTGAATCACGCAAGGGAAACTAATATTTTCTCGCTGTTATAGCAATTGAAACGAATCGGAAGCGTTATAACCACTCTTAATCAAACATGCGACGAAATGCGCAAACACATCAGTCTCGCCAAGCAAGATAATACCCCCGTGCTGGAGGAAGCTACCGCACTGATGGCTCAGAAGAAGGACACTGAAACGAAGCAACAACTGCTTGTTGCTTTTGAAAAGCATTTCTTGGTTCCCGAGGAAGACCTCATGGTCTTAAACTCAGCGGAAGAGCCAGTCGATGACCGGTTCTTCGATATTCTCGCACGTGTCAAACAAGTCCATCACGACTGTGAACACCTACTTGGCGGGGAAAACCAGCGATTGGGCCTGGAATTGATGGAGTTGAGCACCCGGCATCTCAACTCCGCCTACCAGAAGCTATACAAATGGATTCAGAAGGAGTTCCAGTCTTTGAACCTTGAGGATCCCCGGATCAGTAGCTCGATTCGCCGTGCTCTGCGGGTCCTGGCGGAGCGGCCAAGTCTATTCCATAGCTGTCTGGACTTCTTCGCTGAGGCGCGTGACTATGTCCTTGCCGATGCGTTCCATTATGCGCTAACAGACGCCATTTCTGGTGCTAATGGGCCTAGTGCCGGTGATCGAAGTGTCAAACCCATCGAGTTTTCGGCTCATGATCCACTCAGATATATTGGAGATATGCTCGCGTGGGTACACTCCACAACTGTCTCTGAGAGAAGCCTTGGAAGCGCTGTTCGTTGCCGATGGAGAGGAACTCGCACGGGGCATTCAGGCTGGTTTGAATAGCGAGCCTTGGTCTCGCATTGACGAAGACCAGGAGGTCACTTTCGATGGCCATAAGGCGCTCAGCGATCTGGTGAATCGGGATCTCACTGGAGTTTCTCGCTCCCTCCGGCAAAGAGTCGAGCTGGTGATTCAAGGTCATGATGACCCTGTCACTTGCTACAAGGTCGTCAATTTGCTATCCTTCTACCGAACCACCTTCACAAAATTGGTTGGCCCCAAGGCTCAGCTGGTGGACTTGATGCAGAGCCTGGAGAAGTTTACACTTGGACACTTTGAGAATTTGATGCGAGAGGAAGTCAGCACACTCTCAAACGACCAATTGGCTTTGACTCCCCCACAAGATCTATCGCCTCCAGAATTCTTACTGGATGCATTGGAGGGCTTGGTTTCGCTCATGAAAACGCACGAGGCATCGGTCCGACCGGACGAGGAATCCGATTCGGATAGCGAAAACAAGTTCACTCCTGTTCTTCGAGCCGCCTTCGATCCATATTTGACCCTAGCTCGATCCTCGTCCGGGGAGATTGACGATCCAACAGCGCAGACCATATACCGCACCAATATCCTTCTCGCAGCCCGCGCAACGGTTTCCCCATTTGGTTTTGCCAGTATCACCCACATGAACCCACTGTCCACCGCTATATCTACTCTCCGTACGAACCTGCTCGATATCCAGCACCAATTCCTCCTTGATAACTCCGGTCTGCAGGCTCTGCTAGATGCTCTAGAGCCTTTCTCCAAGTCGGGCAGAGACTCAGAACAAGACAGTGAAACCGAAGAGAAGCCGGAGCAGAAGCTTCACCTGGCAGATCTGGCCACCCTCCCTGCTTTCCAACCGGAGGCCTTAGTTACGTCCAGCCAGCAGCTGGACGACTTCCTCCCATCTGCCCTAATGGATGCAGCTGATCACCTCAAGCGTGTGCAGAGTGCCTCCCTCGTTCAAAGTGTCACCGAGGATGCCGTCGAGGCCTTCTGTCGCGATTTCGATTTTGTCGAGGGTATGATTATTGCCGCTGATGAGGCCAGAGGAATGACCCAGGTTAGCTTGGGTACGGGTGGCAGTGTGATTAGCGGTCGTAGCGGGAGATCCACTCGTAAGACCACGGGTGAAGACGACGAGGAAGATAAGGAGGACCAATGGAGTCTGCGCTCATTGTTCCCTCGCACAACTGGAGAGATCCGTGTCTTGCTAAGTTAAACAGCGAAGCCAGAAGATCCATAAGTATTGAACATACATTTTCACATTACCCATTCATGGATGCAAAGATCTGTTACTTGCACGTTATTTATTCGTCACATAAGATTAAGGCCCGCGTAGCTAAGTCCCAACTACTGATCACGCTGTAGTTACTTGAAAACTTCTGGTCGTTTTAACATCTCATTTTTTTTTTTACAGTCCTCAATTCTCGAACTATGCGTAAAATAGCTCACAGAGGGTTCATTCGGATTCTGGCAAATTATCCTCATCAGGTCCCTCACTATATTGGTTTTGCAGCTGCGGCTTCGCGTGGCGAGTTCTGTCGCCTCCCATGATATTGGATTGATCAATTGCCTTATCCTTGTCGAATGCTGGACAGTACATTAATATTCTCTCCGGTATATTATACTGAGAGACATACCAAGTTGCGCATTGGAATTCATTTTGTCGTCCTGGTCAACGAAGGTGTCGTAGGCCTCCTCGCTATCATCAACGACGATAGGCTCGGGGACGACTTGCTTGTTGGAAGACATCATAAGCGGAGAACCTTGAAGTTTTGTATATGAAAATTAAAATTTCTTATTTGGCTTTGACACAAAGACAGATCAGATTCTCTGGCGGTATTTATGCTATAGAGAACCAATTGACCATTATTGTCGTCATGGTTACGATTGTCAAGAGGCAACAGTCGTTTTAATGTTCTAGAAACATTTGATCCAGACTTGGATCCTCACTGGTTCACTTAATATAGTTTAATTAAAATATTCCAGGGTTATTGATCATTAATTTACCGCCTCGGCTACGTAGTGATAGGGTTTAGTCACGCGACTCACGCCGCCTGCATGCGCTGATTTAGAGCTTCGGCCCTACCCGTCGTGGGGGTACAACGTAGCTAATGTAAATCGCACGGTGTTTACTGTTTACCACCCTTAGATGCACACCTGCCACATTAGCCTCCATAATCAGATCCTTTCATCCAATAGGCGGTTTGGCCGAGTGGTCTAAGGCGATTGACTAGAAATCAATTCTCTTCGGAGGCGGCGGTTCAAATCCGCCAGCCGTCGGTTTATTTTTTATTTTTTTATTTATTTTTTGGCAAGATTTTTGCCGGCACCTTGCCCCGGTGGCATAACTTTAGACCGTCATCTGGTCTTTTTCGTTGCCAGAGAATGTAGCACATTGATGCCATAGCCCTAGGCTGCATGGTTTGCTTTTCGAAAATTGGGAGTGCACAGGGATGGATAATATAACTATAAGCTGACATTATATAATCTATCTTGAGTCCTTTTATGTACGTAATTGTGACTTGACGTCACAGACCAGCAAAATATGTACAAGAGGTAGATCTAGCTAGCCTTAATGTTGAGCAATTTATCAGTTCCAAATGTTTACTTTCCCTCCCTTTGCAATTATTGATCCACTCTGTCGACTCAGCTAGAATGGCAGGTAAGCAAGAACAAAGGAAGGAAGAAACACGTAGACGATCATGGCTTTTGCAACGGGAGAATATGAAACCATGGGATGATGAAGCTGGCTCCGATGAGATACAAAGTGGACCCTACGCGAGGTTCGTGTGCAGGCTTCCCGCCAAAGATGTTGTCGTCAACAAACATATGTTCGCACCTGTATCACAAAGGTTGGAGCCTTTGGCCGTCAGTCCAAACTCGATTTGCAAAGAAGGTTGTCACTACTGGTGAATGGATCGATAGCCGGGACAACCGCCATCGCGATGTTGCCTTCGTCCAACTTGACAGACCATTTACGGGAAATCTTCGCCTTTTCTCGTTCGCCTCCATTCCGATGAATGGAACTGAGATGATCGATGTTGTTGGATATCCGGGTGACATGCGTATTGTAGATAGTGATGGTATCGAGGAGATTGAGGCTCAGATGTATGAGCTATTCCAGGATATCAAGTACAACCGTGAAGACACCCAGCTCAAGATGCTCCAATATCGCCACTACATTCCGTGGTAAGTCAAAAGCTTACTCTTCTGTTCACTTAACGAATTTTACAGACTAACATGAATCATTGCATAATTATAGGCCAGTCTGGATCTCCTGTAATCCGCAAGACGGCCCAGCAGACAAGAACTCGGCCAGCTCAATTGGTGACCAGTCTGGAAATTATTACAAGGCCTATATCTCGATGTTTCATTCATTTTATCCAACAATCAGGGCGGCCAATGGTGTCACTTTTGTGAGGCCCTATCTGCCATCCCCTGAGCCACAAATTCCTTCTGGAGAGGAGATCAATGAAGAAGGGTTTATAGATGCCTTTAAATCTGTCGTTGGTGTCGTTTCAAAGGTCGGCAGAGTCGCGCTGCCATTAGGTTCTTCAATGGTTGGACCACTTGGTGGTCCTCTCTCTGCTATCGCAGGCGCTGCCTTGTCAGTGACTGTCAATTCTATCAATGCGGAATCTGCCACAATCAATGCGTCAGCAGTGACTAAGGGAGCGACTGAACATGCTATTCTGGCCAAAGCAGCCCTACAAGGTGTCCTCGAAATTACAGAAAGGGAGATGACAGAGAAGCTCTTGAGTGACATGGAAGTCACGTACTCGCAACTGGCACCACATACCACTAACCTGGCACCCAGACTGACTCCTTCACTGAAGGACGCGGCACTGCGATTGCTGTTAATTCGGATTATTTGAGAAAGAGTGAAAAAACAAGACTTCGTGCCCGCCGGAGTATCTCCAATGAAACAGAATCTCACCTGGCAATTGATCCGCTCGACTCTCCATTTGTCGAGGGTCTGCTGGCTGCAACTCAGCCCATTGAAGGCGAAGAAGGCTTCTTTTCCAGTTTAGGATCTATTATCCGCGAGGGTATTAGATATGGGTCACCCTTACTCAAAAATGCCGCCAAGTCTGGGTTACAGCAGCTGAACACCTCTTGGGCGCCATCAGGACAAAAGAGCGTGATGCCAATTCATTCTGATGACAAGGATGATCTTCAGGCCACAGGCTATCAAGGCAGAGGCTGCCCTTCAAGCAGTTATGAAACTCTACAAAGATGGCTTTGTTCGAGCATCTGAGTCCCAAGTGGAATCTACATCCGAACCTGAGGGATTCTTCGACCGTTTCAAAGAGGTGGTCCAGATCATAGGACCCGTTGTGACAATGGTTGCACCCGAGGTCATCAGTACCATGCTACCAGTTGCGACAGATGCCTTGAAAAATCAGCTTTCGGGTCCTGATAATGCGAGTAACGGTGCTTTCTCATCGCCGCTCCCCAGGAAGATACCTTCCTTTGCTGAGATGGAAGCCGCGAAGGCCTCTGGTCCTGTTTTGGAAGTGAGTGCCATTCAAAGTCATTCTCCAATCAATGAGGATTCCATCATGCCCATGTCCAAGCCCGATAAATTTAAGGAACCTAATTCGGATGGCCTTATCCTTACACACAACCCCAATTTCTACAAAGAACTCGACCCTAATGGCTCGATTAATTTCTAGTTTATTGCTTGAGGCTCCTTTAGTTACGATGAATTCTTTTCCTCTTGTCTAATCTCTTTCTAATTATTCGAGCTGTATATTTAATCATTGACCTTACGATGTATGGACCTGAGAATTGCTGCGGTTATTTTTGCTGCTCTTTAGTTTAGCGCCCCCATGCCACCCGATGGTGAGCCGAAACAGACCGAATTTTTCCGGCCCATCTCGATTGCAGCGCAATTCGCAGTTCATCGCAACTAAGCCTCTTACGAATCAGCTCGGTATTGTAGATGACTCTATGAGAATACCATACAGAGAAGTATGTGCTTTCGGATATTCCAGGTAAATTGTCAGGTGACTCGGATGAAGCAATTGCCACTGTCGATTTTCTACGTAAATATCTAAGCTCAGTGGCTTTTTTTTGTCATCCTTTCCAAGTAAAGTTCTATCTCGACTATTTTGAAAGACTTTGCATTATTATCACTACTGAGATCATACTCAACGAAAGAAATACTCGCTTCTACTGTATCATTCAACATTTTATTCAAGATGACCATCTGCGACAATGTTCTATATACCAAGGCAGCTGCTGGAAAGCTATGCAATGTAAGCTTGAAAAATATCCATAATGGGCTTCAGCAAGACACGGAAAAGCTCTGTTGAGATAGTAGCATCTGTATGAGAAAGGCAGCTAATCTTCTCCAGGCCTTGGTTCTCAGACTAGTGACGAACCCACTTGTGGTCCACCTCGCCAGAAACGCCGGCTTTGATGTTGTCTGGATAGAGATGGAACATTCTACCTACTCTATTACCGAAGCAAGTGGCCTGACCAGTGCCGCCATGATGGCCGGACTGACGCCTATTGTTCGCGTACCATACCAGTGCGGCATGGGGTACGTCCAACAAGTTCTCGACTCCGGAGCAATGGCAGTAGTTTTTCCACACATCGAGACCGTCGAGGCTGCCAAATCATGTGTCAAGATGTGCAAATTCCCCCTCTTGGAAAACGGTCCCTGTGGTTGCAGCAGGCGGCTGTGGGCCTGAAGACTTTGCCGATGCAGGAAATGGCCAATGAGGTTAACTCGCAGGCATCGGCAGTGGGTGTCATGATCGAGTCTGCGGATAGTATTCCGAATGCCGATGCTATTGCGGCCGTGGAGGGAGTTGATATTCTCATCGTCGGATGCATTGACCTTTCAACGGACATGGGTATCCCTGGGAAAATTGATGCGCCAGAATTCCGTGCGGCATTGGAGGCTGTCAGTCTGGCTTGTCGTAGACATAATAAAATTTTCGGCTTGGCTGGTAACTACAGCGATCTGAAGTTCCAAGACAGGGCTATCAACACCTTGGGTGCCCGCTTGATTCTGGGGCATGTCGATTCGAACCTTATCGCGGTTGGAGCAAAGGATTGCGTGGAGAGGATTGGAAGTGTTGATAGAACTGCTCTGCTGAACTAGAGGTTGGGTCTAGATGTAAATATGGCTTGGGGAAATAACGGGTGTTGCAAATACTCGAGTTGTACCTGAAAATTAGATTGCTATATTATTTTAAAATGAGGAAATATCTTTGCTCTAAAGCTTCTGGATGAGAATTTGGCTAGAACACGATGAAGAATACTAGATTTTCTCCCCACCTCCCTCCCCTTTTCCTTTCCCTTTTCCCTTCTAGTATTTCTGAACTGCACAAAACTTTGACACTAGACCCCCAAGACACCAAGCACAGTAAAACTTAAGAATGAATATGTTGACAATCAAAAGATTGGAATCTTCGTTCTTTTCCAAGATAATCCAGACTCTTCAGCTTATTTGGTTGCCACAGATACATTCGGCTAGTGTGACGGAAATGAATTTGTAATGCCAACGGTATATAAATCACCAATCTCCAGTGCGAAATGGATGGTTGGATTAAATGTCAAAGCATCATCATATACTCTATGTGTACCTATGGTTGCAGATTGCATCCAATTTCTAGGTTTCGCCTCTACGCAGCACACTCTATGCTAGGACAAACTCAAGAACTCCAAAGTCATCGAACTGGGAGGAGACCTGCTGGTACTCCGCGTTTAAGCGGAAGCCAGCTTTACCAGCCAGCTCACTATACATAGCAGCATTCCGACGTTTGCCTGCCGCGCACATGAGACAGATGTCCAGCCCAACATTCATAGGGATTCGCTGGGGATTCAACATCTCCTCGATAACCAAGATACGAGTATCCTGTGCAACTGCCTTCCTAACGTTCTGGAAGGTTCGCACCACATCATCATCCGGGAAGTCATTGAGAACACGACGGAATTGGTAAATCAGAGCGCCTTGAACGGGCTCAGGATAAGGCTCGAACATGCTACCACCGATCATCTGGATCTTGCCTAGATGCTCGTCCTGGTCCTTCTCCACATTCGCCTTGGTATTCTCGATCACCTGGGGGAGATCGAACAGAATACATCGCTCCGCGGGTAGAAATTGATTGTTGGAGATGGCGTCGCGCAGAGCGAGACCGTGGCTACCGCCAACATCCACGATAGCAGGTCGCGATCCAGCCGCGAGGGCAGGCTTCATCCAGGAGAAATCATAGATACCCTTCAGGGAGTACATGACTCCGAGCTCGCGCAGAGCTTCGTTGAAGCCCTTGTGCACGACCTTGTTGGCAACGATAATCTCATATGCGGGCTTGTCGTCGTAGCCGTGAGCCAAGCCTAGAGGGGTGGTACTGGCGCTCTTGGGAGAAGACAGGCCGTACTTGGCGAAGTAGTTTGGCATCTGAGCGAAGGATCGGAAGACATTGTTGAACATGTGAATATAAAGCCAGGCAGTCGGCTGGTCGAACTTGTAAAGGCGAGATCTCTCGGTATGGGCGACGCGACCAGGAGCAGGGGATGTAAGGATCTTGCCCGAAAGGAAGAACGTTGTGAAACGCTCAATCACCTCCTCAGAACCTCCAATCTTTTCGGCTAGCTCAGAGATGAGAATATCACCTTCATCAGGTATAGCATCAAATCCCTTATAGTCGATAAAGACTTTGATGAGGGTGAACTCGGCCGCAGAGAAGACAGGGTTGCCAATGTCGTGGTATGCCTCCTGGATACGGGCACGAGCTGCGTCTTGCTGATTCGTCATTTTGGTCGAGACCGTGGGTGATGTTTTCAAATTGGAATTAGAATTGGAATGTAAGAATGGGAAGTGATTTGAGCTGTGAGAATCTGGCCATCTGATATTTGCAATTAATAGCTTCTGAAGCTCAACCACCCAAGATTCGGAACTTTTCGGTGGAGAAAAGCATTTGCACCTCCACACAACATCGACCTCACGAATCAGTCCATGGTGACAGTTGATAACAACGAATACGCGTCAACCCGCTTGGTATCAGTGGATGGGATAATCACTTTCGTTGAATCGGGGCAATTCGGACATCCAGGAGGATGTGGCGACCATCCCGGCACTAGACCCCTGAAACATTCGGTATGGCAGTCACGGAACTCTCATCAAATCATACCATTGAAGCCAATTTCCAGTGTTCCTTCGGTACTCTTCATGTTGGGGCAAGTGAAAGCTCCATTGCTTTTCTTTGCTTTCTTTTTCCGTTTTTCAGCTTGCCGACTCGTTCTCGACAAGTGATTCTTGGAACACACTTCGGCCGTTACAGTGTCCCACTTATACCATAATCAAGTCTCGGCCAATTTTCATTCATATACTTTAAGCGCTATTATGCCTGCCCGTATAAAAATGGGTTTGTTCGATCAGATTCCCGAGGAGATACCGGATGGCACCTTTGCCATGATTGAAGCCTTCAAGGCAGACAGCCACGACAAGAAAGTGAACTTGAGTCCTGGGATCTACCGCGATGAGAACGCAAAGACTTGGGTTCTCCCTTCGGTCAAGCAGGTAAGATCGATTTAAATAAAATGTCCATTTCATTCACTTCAAGCTTCTTTGGAGTTGCGTTGGCTTCGTCCCAAGTAAATTTGCTCATTTTATACTAATTGTTCATAGGCTAGAGCCAATCCAATCTTTGATCATGATATATCTCCACAACTGGGATACCCTAGCTTGGTCTCTGCCGCACGACAAATCACCTTCAGGGACACGCTGGGTACCCGTGTTATCACTTCCATGCAGACGATCGCTGGAACTGGTGCGAATCATTTCATCGCGCAATTTCTGGCCGAAACTATTCAGCCCAAGACAGTTTGGCTGTCTGATCCCTCTTGGGAGAATCACCCCAAAATTTGGGCTCATGTGAGTTCTGCCATCGAGCAGCGTACCTATCCTTATTACGATTACCAGACATCGACACTAGACATAGAAGGAATGATCTCTACTTTGCGAATGGATGGCGCAAAGGGGGACGTTATTGTCCTTCAAGCTTGCGCGCATAATCCGACAGGCCTAGACCCATCAAGAGAATCGTGGGAAAGAATTGGTCAAATTTGCGAAGAAAAGGGAATTTTTCCAGTATTTGATTCCGCCTAGTCAGTCCACCCCCAACCAAATCCTCGAAAACCCTCACAAAGGAATATAGGACTGATTTTCTCGTCGCAAATTGATAGTCAAGGCTTTGCAACCGGAGATGCTGATAATGACGCATGGCCAATTCGTCATTTTGCGACGCGTTCAAATGGCACGATGGAATTTGCAGTGGCACAGTCATTTTCCAAAAACTTCGGTCTTTATGGAGAAAGAATTGGTGCTCTTCACATTGTTACTCGCAATGAAGAAAGTGCAGGCAAAGTGGAAGCTGTGCTGAAGAAGATCTCGCGAGCTGAAATCACTTCTACGCCGAGTTTTGGTGCCAAAGTTGTAGCGAACATCTTCCATACACCGGAACTGAAAGAGCAATGGTACAGGGATCTGGAGACTATGAGCGGTCGTTTAGGCGATATGCGCAAGCGACTGCATGATGGACTCATTCAAAGAAATACACCTGGAAATTGGGATCATCTTCTGACAGACGTAAGTACTTCAGGTATATTCGTGTTACGAGACCTAAAGCTGAAAATCAATTTCTACCAGATCGGCATGTTCTCTATGACGGGGTTGTCGGAAAAACAAGTTGCTGCCTTGAGGGAGAAGTTCCATGTCTACCTTCTCCCTACCGGTCGACTTGCATTCACAGGATGTAGGTTTCTCGGCATACTAAAATATTGAACTTCTACAAATCCCAACTAACACCCGCTAGTGACTCAAAATAATGTAGAATATGTTGCTGAGTCTATTCATCGAGTCGTGACACTTTGAGAACGAAGTTGGAAATACGCACCCATCTCCCAAACTGTCTTGGGAGCGCCGTTTACATGGTAGAGTTAGATGATAAACCAAAAAAAAAGAAAAAAACGAAAAACTGCTACTATCCTCTTTTAAAAGACCCATTTTCTTCATAGTTTCCTTTGAATTGACTAGAACAGTCCATTGCTCCTTGCTGCACGCCGGCAATGACTAGAGCTGGATGCCAACTGAGAGAATCAACGTGGCTCCCCTAAATCGCCTCCTGGACAGGAAACTTCATTATACGATCAGGGGACATGTTTGCAGCATTAATCATTTGGAAATAACATTTGCATTCTCGAGAATTCTTTTGCTCAGAAAAATTACATGGTCTCTCAATATTATCATTTATCAACCATGAAGACCACATGTCCTTTCCCTCATCATTTCCCGTCGCTTTTTGTCTTTGACTGTTTTCTTATCAGCTAATATCTCTTTTCATGTTATGGTGATCGAACGGAAACTTACCACTGTCCCATGTGATAAACTCGTGGAGGCCACATCCCGTGGGGACCATGGGCAAGACAGGCACCTTCTTGTCTGTCACAACCTCCAGCAAAGCGGGACCATCAGTACCAATAAGCCATTCCAGACTGGCTACAAGATCTCCAGGCTCTACGACCCGTCGATGCTGAACACCCATGGCATCCGCTAGCTTCATGAAATCGGGGTTTTTATGATGTGTGTGCGCAAAGCGGTCTTCATAAAAAAGATTTTGCCATTGAGTGACCATCCCTTGCTCTTCGTTGTTGAGCACAATGACTTTGACATCGATGTTGAATTGAACTGCTGTTGACAATTCCGTTAGTGTCATCCCAAAGGAAGCGTCACCATCAATATCGATGACTAGAGCATCCGGTCGTGCCACTTTGGCCCCGATAGCCGCTGGTAAGCCATAGCCCATCGTACCGAGTCCACCCGACGTGACTATAGTGCGAGGAAATCGCCAGCGAAAATGCTGCGCCACCCACATCTGGTGCTGGCCAACACCGGTAGAAATGATGGTACCTTCTTTCCGATCGCATGTGAGCTGACTCAACTCCTCAACCACGGTTTGAGGTTTTATCATTCCCGCTCTCTCAGTTCGTTCATAGTCGGAGAGTGGCCATTTTGTCTTCCAGGTCGAGATTTGGTCAAACCATCCCTGCCGATCGGCGATAGATCGGCTCTGAATCTTTGGCAAAAGAAGTTTGAGGTTGGTACCAACATCCCCTTCCACGGCTTCGGTTACTTGTACCACCTTGTTGATATTTTTTGGCATCATTTCGAACTGAACAATACCCCCGCGGCCCCGAATAGCTGCGTCTTTTGCGCCCGGGGCGAATTTCGCTAGGTTTCCAGTGACACGGTCATCGAATCGAGCACCGAGGGCGATGATCAGGTCCGCTTCCTGCATAGCCATATT
The DNA here is from genome assembly GCA_030710325.1 of Penicillium sp. 91 TS-2023. Classification (NCBI taxonomy): domain Eukaryota; kingdom Fungi; phylum Ascomycota; class Eurotiomycetes; order Eurotiales; family Aspergillaceae; genus Penicillium; species Penicillium sp. 91 TS-2023. Next base: position 3,157,485 of record JARWGP010000021.1, on the reverse strand, counting down.
CGCATACGCAGCTCCGTGCATGCCAAGCATATGAAGTGATTTTTCATCCATTTCATCAAAGGCTCCCAGGCCATGCAGAGTGGTTGTCACGGGGATGGAGCTTTTATGAGCGAGAGCTCTAAGCATTTCCGGTCCAAATTCTGAACAGATTACACCCTGACCGGCATAAATAACTGGCTTCCTCGAGATGTTAATGAGATGGGCCACATTCTGAATCGACTCGTCCAGTTGTTTTTGTTGAAGTTCTGACGTTGCCCGCAGTATAGGGCTTGGTCGTGGTGGACGACACGACTCAGTACCTATATTATACCTTAAGATACTCGCAGTGACATCTTTCGGGAGATCGACAAGTACGGGGCCAGGCCTACCACTCGTCGCAATATGAAATGCTTCGTTGATCCTTCTGGGTAATTCAGCAACATTTCTCACCATTACATTCCACTTTGTGCAGCCCCGGGAAATTCCAATGATATCAGCTTCTTGAAAGGCGTCACTGCCTATAGCTCCTGTCGCAACCTGGCCGGTGAAAACTACCATAGGCGTTCCATCCGCTAGAGCATCCGCCATGGGAGTAATCACATTTGTGGCACCCGGGCCAGAAGTTACAATGACCACGCCAGGCTTTCCAGAGACTCGAGCATAACCTTCAGCCATATGCCCGGCACCTTGTTCGTGCCTTGGAAGGATAAAGTCGAAACGCTTTGAGTCGTAAATAGCGTCGAAGACGGGAAGGATGGCACCACCAGGATATCCGACTAGATTTTGGTTAATACCATTTATCTCATGGCGCTGGGTTAAATGGTTGCCGACATACATATGTGCTTAACATTATGTCTTATCATCATCTCACGAAATATCTCTCCTCCAGTCATTCCAATGAATCTAGAATTAGAAAATCAACATTCGCAACTATAGTACAGACGAATGGAATGGTTAACTGACAGCTCACCAGTTTCTTCGCGACGATTGCTCACCAATGGTGGAATATTTTCATGAGAGCTAGTAAATTGTCAGTCCGGGGTTGGAATTATGAAATCCAAGTCGATAGCTTCAATACTTACATTTTAAACACAGGGTCATGACTTGAAGTAGACCGCTCGACAGCCACAGACGTACTCTGCCTCCTAATGCTTGAGGATATCGTTCGTACAATTTTTGATGTGCCAATAGTCATCGACTTGTTCAAACATCGCGCAGCGATTGATTGGCGTGGCGATATAGATTTCCTCGGCACGAGGCTCGATGGTGGCTTGAATTGCAACATTGCGAACAACAATGGTAATAACCACCAGAAACACCAACAAATACAATAAAAGAATCGCCTTATCAATAATATGGCATACAAAGGAAGACCACGTGACGCAGAAAAGAAGATATGAATAGAACGAGTAGTAGATGTTAGAATTGAAATTTCAGAGCAATATCATACAACGGCCCCTTGGAAAGTACGGCGTATCAGATCACTGGGGTAGAGTGGCGAGAGCCTCCCCCTAAGCATCGGGCCGATGCCAATGGCAAAGCCCACAAGTGGGGGGAGGAGGACTTAGGGTCGGAAATCGATAAACCGCGATCATCCCCGATAAACTCCGGTTGGAGATTTTGTCCTAAGAATTCGAAAAAATTCATAAATCATTCCAATCATTGGAAACATACGAGAAATATCGCCATTATTTCAACACTTTGTTGTTACTTCATCTACCTCATCTATCTGGTGAAAGGGGTCACTATTTTTTTTTCCAAAAGATTTTGTACATGACCGATCAACTGGTAGCCCGAAATCTGGAAATTCATCCTCAATAGCTCCTTATGTCTGTCTGCATCAATAGCCTGGTGGAAAAGGCCACTGCCGGGCACCTATGCACTGTGAGTATTTACTCGACGCAGGAGATGATACACTTGATAACTACGAATAACAATTATGCACTAACGCTTGTAGGCATTCGGGATAAAACTGAATCGAAATCCCCAGATAGTCCAACTTGCTAAAAATGCCGGGTTTGATAGCCTTTTTATTGATTTAGAGCACTCAACCCTGTCTATTGATGATGCAAGTCATTTATCCTATGCTGGCCTTCTGTGCGGAATAACGCCATTTGTTCGAGTTCCGTATCAATGTGGCAATGGTTTTGTGCAGAAAGTTCTCGATGGTGGTGCCATGGGCATAATATTCCCACACGTGCATTCAGCAGGTAAGTACTGCCATATCTCGATTAGTAGAAGATGAACCGGAATCTGATACCGATAATTCTAGAACATGCAAGGCTGGCCGTGAATACTTCGAAGTATCCACCCGTGGGCAGTCGATCGATGACTGGACAGTTGCCCTTCTTCTCACTGAAGCCAACTCCAACCGGTCAAGTCATCGATGAGATCAATTCAATCGCTTCGTCAGTTATTCTAATGATGGAAACCAAAGAAGCGATTGACCATGTCAATGAAATTGCTGCGGTGGAAGGAGCCGATGTACTCCTGGTCGGTTCTAATGATCTGGCAATCGACCTTGGTGTACCAGGTGGTTTTCAAACTCCAATATTTCGCTCAGCCTTAGAAAAAATAAGTCGAGCATGTCGAGAGCATGGCAAAATTATGGGACTGGCTGGCATATATGACAATTATGAGATTCAGAACTGGGCTATGAATACACTTGGTGTCCGATTTATGCTTTGTCAACAGGATTCGGGTCTCATTGCCAGTGGGGCAGTGAAGTGTCTGCAGGAATTGCCCAGCGTTGAATAAAGTCTCGATGTATAGTCAAAGTTCAACTCGATGGCAATTCGTTTTCCTACGCTATTCTTGCCCAATGGCACAGGACGCAACGATTTGTAGATCTGTAATGGAGGTCTACATTAAACCGCGTTTAGGATATTCCTTTCGGTTTACATTGCATTTTTTTCTCTCCTTTTTGTTCAGTTTAAGGAGCTCTGAGCTCCATGCTTTGGGCACGATTATTTGCTTAAATTACATTGGAAGCCGACAGCTGACCCTCGTCCTCGTGTTTCATCTGCGTTCCACCATTCCATGATATCCCGAACAATTATAATTAGCCATGTTCTTTATTCATTTCACTCTTTCTTTTCTTGTTTCTCGAAAGTGGTCTTGACTTGCACGAATTATGAGCTTTTGATACTGTACCAAAGCTCCAGTAAAACATGACCATGAATGAGGCGCCAAGTCTGAAGTGATAATTCAGATATTTTTTCTCCTAGCTTCATCTATCGCTCTCACTTAATTTGCTTGCCCTTATCAAATTACCAAAAGTTCATGGCTAGTTACGCCAGATCCCATGAACATTGAAAGCGCAGTCCTAATGAATCAGCTATGCTTTTCACCAATGTGCTGTGGGAGATTTTTAACAAAATTATTTGGTTCATAGCCGTTCTCAAAAGAAGTCTCCATCTCAGGAGGAATATTGGGGGGGGGGGGGGGAGGGGGGAGCCCTCCCGCATGGGAAGAGGCATTTAATTGCTTTTTGGCAATAGAGAGCTAAACGCTGACTCTTTGATTACGTCCTGCATTCGGAAAATTTCTATATCTGCTTTTCTTCCAAATTCTTAGAGCTCTTATGTTTTCTTTTGGCACCAAGTCCAAAAAATAGAAAGTTTGAACAGACCAGAATAGTAATTCAAGTAGGTCGATTTATAACGGTCAAAAATAGGCAGTCCAAGTTGAGGTATGCCAAGAATGGCCCTTATTTCCCTATGTAATCGAACTAGAACTAATAGATGAAGGCTTCACTTTACTTCTCACAAAGTATAGATCAACTTCTGCCCTGACACTTTCTTTGATCGAATATCCTCTAAGCCCTCTAAAGCACCCGCAAGCCCAGTATCGCGTACCACCTGTGGATGAAAGCGAATAAGACCACGACTCACAAGGCCTTGCATTGTGGGATTCCACACTTCAAGGAAGTTCTGCGCAATCGCATTTGGCTTTCTGCTGTGAGGTGAGGGCCAGGCAATCTCATCTCCAAGCGGCTCCAGACCAAACACCCAGTCAGGACGCACGATGCCTCGAGTTGCCGTGACAGAGTCACTGTAAGGGTCAAGTGCTACATAGCGTCCGCCTGCGCGTCCCAGGGCAGCATAGCACAGTTGGGTCGTTTCCGTCGTAGTAATACAATCGATCGCCAAGCGCAGCGAATTTCGCGTATATGAACGGATTTCTTCCGCTGCGGTAGGAGAGGCGTAATCAAACACAGCATCCGCACCGAATGAGCAAACCAAATCAAAGCTCCGCGAAGAGCATATCGCAATGACTTTGAAACCAGCCAGCTTAAGCAACTGGATCGCACATGTTCCTGTGTAACTGGCGCCACCACTGACTAGCACTGACGTGGCCGGCTTTGAGCCATCGCTGCTGTGATCAGATATGATATTGAGTTTGGGCTCTCGCTGCGGCGGAGGCAAACGGGTGTTGAGCGGTTCAAGAATTGGACCGGCTGGGAGGCCCATGCTGTGGAATAAGGCCCAGGAAACCGTGATCCATGCGAGGCCGCCCATACCCCCTGCTGCTTGTGCGAAAGTCCAATGATCTGGAATCCTCTGGGTTCCCCATGCTGAGCACACTGTATGCTCAGCAAACGCTCCGATATGTGGTTGCAGTGGGTTCATGCCGATGATCGTGGCAGCAACGCGATCTCCCTCGCGAAATCCCCATTTCTCTGCCGCGGCTGTGCCAACGGCTGTCACTACCCCGGCGAAATCGCAGCCTAGAACAGCCCCTGGGGTGTGGTAGGGCCCCGTCATTTTTGTGTCGACTGGATTGAGAGAAATCGCCTTGACAGCTACCGCCATTTGGTGATCTTGAAGCGGTTGTGAAGGAAGCGGGACTGAGCTAGAAAGGGTGATGCTGTCATTGGAGCCGCCAATCAAAGCAGTCTGTGTCTGGCTTTGAACGGCCATGATTTCGTTTTCTCGTTGGGGATTTTAAAGAAGATTGAATGTGTAAACAAGTTCCTAAATCTCACAAAGTGAATTGGTATATGTATTTGTGGCTCTTGCACAGGATAAAAACCAGGGCTTGTTCCAATCGACTCATAACGATAAGCCAACGCCCCCTCGGTATTTTCTCTTAAAAGTACACCTTGATCGCATTATGCGCCCTTAGCAATCCGATGGCTCAAGGTCCACTCGAGAAAAACGTTCTACTCAGACCAGAGCCGAAATGCCCCGAAACACTCCGGTACCCATCCAAGTGGACTTACGGATCGACTCCATCATTGATTGGTGGGCTGGGAGACTTTCCACTCCGCTCTCTCTGCTTGGCAGATCATTGCTGGTGGTATCTGAGAAAGCAAAGAAGCCTTTATATCAGGTGTGCGATACTAAATTCAAAAGAAATTCTCAAGGCAGACTCCTACTTTCATGGCTAAAGCACGGATTCCGTCATATTTTTGAACTGATAGATATACGCAAATGAAAGTATACAGGTCTTCTATAATTCGTAATTTCATAGCTTAAAAGCTAAACAGAAAGAAAGAACACCGTTCTATAAACAGGTTACCGATGATGATCTTTCCTAATTTTCCCTATTTTTCACGCTTTGATTGAGAATTGATGCTTAAAGACCCATCTTCTCCCGCAAAAGCTCCCTCACTGCTGTGGCTTTCTTCCCCAGTCCACTAGCGCTGCTATCCTGAAGTTTGCCCGACTGGAGAAGCAAAGCCACTACCATATCCCGAACCATTACGGCCTCGCGGCCCAAGTGGTTCTCGATATCATGCAATACATCGAACAATAAACGCACCGCCGTGTGGATCTGCTGCAGCCCAAGTGCCGTGTCTGTGCAAGGGAGCTCGCTCAGCCTCAGGGCCGATACAGTCATTGTACCAAGGGTGAGTGTACCACTTCCGCCAATTGGCGTCCGCGTCCCGGCCGTTACCCCTATGTATCCGGTGGGCATGAGATTCAGATGCGTGTGGAAATGACCAAGGACCACACCGTAGATGCGAACCAGCCACATGTATCCACACATGACAAGCAGCATCGTCGGTGTGTCTGCTACTGCAGTGGCTGTGTTTCTCTCGGGCTCGCCAGGATTATGACCCTTTAACGCGCCACCGATAGAGACTGTGCTACCAAGGACAGGGCCAGCAATGGCGCTGAACTGCTGGGACAGTTCGATGATGGTGCCAACAGGATAATCGTCAAGGCTGCAAGCACTATCTGCATGCCAAGGTCCTTCTTCGAGCTTTCTCAGCTGCTGTTGGATTTCTGAAATAAGGGTGGTCAATCTTTGGCTTGTTTGTGCGGTATTGCTGTTTTTGATATTGCTTGGTGGAGGGTCCATTGACATCAAGCTATCTCCCGACCAGCTTGCCGCGGCTGTGGTTGTTGCCAGTTGCGACCATTGGGCTAAATCCGAGTCCCCAAGTTCGAACATATTTCCTTCATCGAAAGTAATGCCCGAATGGGACCAGTCACAGCCCAGCATATCAGTATCGTATTCAGGTACATTAGATCCCACCCCCTGCAGACCTAGATTTGCATTCGCCCATGGGGCTTGGAAATCCCATGGGCCATGCTCGAGATGATCAAGGTCCGGCGCTGCCGGCAGCGCCGACTCGAAGTCATTCTTGGTATCGAGCTGCGGGCCTAGGACTGGGGCCGTACGGGTGGATGCCGAGGCCGAGCTTATCGATCCGGAGGAATGTGGTGAGCTCGGCGGACTTGGCGGGCTTGGCGGACGTGTAGATGGCTGATCCGCACGTTTATTTGTTCGTTTTGACGGAGCTCGTCGTCCAAAGACGCATGAAACTCTTGCACGCGTGCAGCGCTGACAGTCGCTGGATCCTGTTGGCACGGAGCATTTCAACTTTTGAATCCGACATCGGTCGCACGACAGTCGCAGCGACAAGGAAGCGCCGTCATTGGAACTATTGACAGCATCGGATGGCATCTCAGATTCCAGGGATGTAGGCGACGGAAAAGAGTCCCTGTTCATTGCTCTGTATAAAAGTCTTTAGTATGAAATCTCATGAGCTTTGAAGGTTTAAAAGGATTCCCCGGCCCCCACTACCAGGTCTGTCTAGAAGCTGCAGGCACCTGATTCTAGTATTACGGCCACCTTCGGTTGCAAAGACCCTGATGTAACCCCTGGGACTTGAAGATTCTCGCTTTACCAAAAAAAGTATATTAAGCCGCGATTTTGGTATGTTTACCGTCATCCGCGAATCCGACAGGATCAAATCTTCGTATTCGACCATTGACGCCATCTCTTGGCTTTACAATCGCTGACCGAGACCCACTTGGGGATCCTTTCGGAGAGGCTTGATTTCGCACGGTCTGTCTGCTTGCATCATCTCTTGCATGTTTCTTTTCCGATTTACTCTCGACAAACTTTCTCCAATGGTCTGGGAAACCGGAACCCCTGGCCCGGCCTAGATCACCCCCGGTGATCCTGATCGTTGCTTACATGCTGTCGCAGGAATGAAGTGGACTGCAGTAGAGTTGCGGAACCTGCAACATGGTTGTCGCAGAGCGCCACCAGGTCGCGACTGAAAAACACAAATTAAACCACCTATAGCTAAAGGGATCCCCCCGGAAGTCTGCCTGAATAAGGAATAAGGACCATCAGCTCAGCCACGTGGATTTGCGAAACCACACTAGAGCCAGCCTTACACAGCCTTCCGTTTGTATACGAAATTTTGAAAGTCTGAACCGCATACCTAATTGACCCCCTGTTGCCCCAGGAGTCCGCATCCTTCTGGTCGAATTGATCACAAGTTTGCAGAAACCTATTACAGAAAGCAAATCGTAGGCCCTAAAACTAGGGGCTGAAACGTGGCGATGGAACACGCTTATGCGGGGTGGTGCCATTACGCATCAGATATGACAATGCAGGGGCCAAGCAATGGCGCGCCTTAACAATGACCGCGTCAATCTTTCCACAATTGTTCCTCGGAAAAGGCCTGGCCGAGTATTGATCCCAAAATCTTGTATCGTGGACTCATTTTCCTATTAATATCCACCAATCGAGCTGTTCTAGGCGAGGGATGCGAAAAAGAAAAGAACGAAAAAAAAAATAGAAGAAGTATTCATTGAAAAGATTTCTGCCAAGGTTAGCGATCCACTAGCGATCCCGGGGTCGCCGTGAATAGTCCATCAACTCCGCTGGCTAGATTGGGATCAGTAAACTCAGTGAAGTATGTGCCTGGTCGCTATCTTCGTGTCTTGATTCGACATTCTCTCTGCCCAAGCCCCTCATAGAGAACGGTCACGATAACTGTGACCGGCGCAACAAAGCTCTAATATGACGTACACATATATCAGCGTTCATCAGAAAGCTGTGCTGACGTCGGGGCCCCCGAAGCAGCCTTGTGGCAAGCTATGCTTACGGCCAATAGATGTTGCGCGCTCGCAAAATACCTCCTAAGCTTTAAGCCGTTCTTAATCGTTACATTCCGTCGCTAGATCTTACTTGCTTTGGAGCGCTAAAGAAGAAGAAAATACGCAGATTAACGTGCGCCACGCGTATGCAATGCTAAAGGTACTTTGGTCCTTTGGTCTACTAAACCAACTGACCATGTATCTTTCGGCAATAACACCGCTTTTAAAATGTGAACCAGCGCCACATGCACCAGCTTCCTATTTGGGTTCCCAGTCTCAATGTGGAATAGAGTTTCATTCTTTATAGTGGTGGAAACTGTCGCCACTGGACTTTACAGTTCTTAGGAATAGGCCAACTACCCTTCTGGATCTCCACACTTGCATCCTGGTCCACGCGAAGCTTTTCTAGCCTTTCAATCAGGCTCGTGCTTAGTGTCATCAATCTTGTATGCTCAGAAATTTTGAAATTTAAGTTTGAGCTTGTATACCGACCGGATGAAATGGCGCTGACGTGAAACCCGGATATTTTCTCCGGTCCGTCCCGTGAACCACCCGCACTTAGCATCTAGGCACGTCAAGTAGGCTAAGAATTCGTATATTAAATGCTCGTGTTCTTAGCCAATACCGTTGGTTCCCGCTGCAGCGTGGCTTCATTAATGCACTCCGTGACGAACCTTAAGTATAAACCCTTGTACGATGAGGATTTCTCTCAAAGAACTTCTAATGTTGGTAGATAGCCCATGTCAACGGGTATGGTCACTAGGTCATTCCAGCCCTTATTCAATAGGTTACCAATAACTTGAGTATGATATCTGCATATTGCCAGTGTTGAGACATGAGGTCATCTAATTGAAGAACTCTATTGTACGGAATCTAGTAAGATTCCAGTCTATGTAACACGGGATATCAGCAGATCACTGCAAGAAGAGACCAAGAAAGGCCAAGTAAATGAGAAATAGAAATACAGTCAAAAAGAGGAATACATAAATATTGAAAAGATGGTAAAAGCACAGGAGATAGCGGATCACCGCAGCAAGGGATGAAAGGTAAGCAAATGAAAGAGAGAAAAATACAGTGGAAAGGAAATATTCAAAGGATAGTGATAGGTTGGAGGATGCAACGCTTTGGGGATTGGAGGGTCAAACTTGGAAGCGACTAGGAAGCAAGTGTAGTTAGGAACCCTTGGAAGCGGGCAAAGGCAAAAGTAACACCGGATTACTTTGTCTCCTTAAATCTCGACAGGAAACTTCTCACGCAGCCACTCTCCTTTCCAGTAAAACAAAAATGGGATTGGGATGAAGCCAATCGTAATGAACGCGAGCACGCTGTTTCCCCAGCCCATATCTAGATTAGCATAGAGAGATGGAGCGGCAAGGGGCAGGAATGCTCCTGTCAAGTTACGAAGAATCGTGAGGGCACCCATAGCTGATGCAGCCGTCTGGGGCCCAAATATATCAATGATATATGTTTGCGCAGAAGAACTGATGACCACGGCACCAGGTCCACAGATAGCTGTTCCAATGATGGGAACAACCCAGTGCACTCGGTACTGGACTGTCCACCCATAGATGAACAAGCCGATGGGAAAAAGAGGAGAGACCCACATCATCAAGATCAGACGTCTCTCAGCGCGAAAATTTCCACCTTCAGCATGCAGCAAGCGGTCACTCAGGTTGGCAAAAATCAGTACACCAATAGCACAGCCGACGCCGACACCGATATATGCCAAGCCGGAGATACCGACACTCCAACCATAGTAGGTTTCAAAGACGGTTGGGAAGGTCGCAAACAACAGCATGGTCACACCGAAATTGAACGCAATATAAAGAGAGACCAGAAAGAGAACAGGCGAGAGGACAAGGAAAGTGGCCGGACGAGTGATGGCATGGGCAATAAGATGACTGATTGGGGTCTGCTTGTCGCCCTTTGCATGCAAGTTTGGATTCCCTGTCTCTTTGCGCAAGCGGGTAGCTTTATTCTTGAGAATGGTGACGGCGCTTGTCTCCCGCATAAATATGAAAGAGGCAACCGTGACGGCGCCGGCCTAGTATTCCATGGTTAATGTTTGTACAGAATGGCTGGACAAGGCAGACATGACTTACAAGCATCAAAATGAGATAAAATGTCCATCTCCAGCTCAGATTCTCGGTCACAAATCCTCCAACAATAGGGCCAAGAACCTAGTAGTCATATTAGTCTCTTGTTTCCACGGCCTGTTCCTTCACAGGATTGGATGAAGAACATACCGGCCCAAGAAGTGGTCCCGCAGTAAAAAGAGCCATTGCTACTCCTCTCTCCTCCTTTGGCAGCAAGTCTGCGACGGTACCGCCTCCCGTTGACATGTAAGATGCAGCAGAAAGGCCAGTGCACAGGCGGAAGACAAGAAACTCTGCGACATGCGTACTTCGCGCACAACCAGCAGTAAATCCAAGATAAAATATTGAGCTCACACGATAAACAGGCACACGTCCAAAAACCTCAGAGAGGGGTGGCACAAAGAACTGACCCACCGCAAAGCCAAGTGAGGCGATGGTGATTGTCAAAATCTCAACAGTGTCGCTTTTGTAGCCGAACTCGCTCTGCATGAGTTTGGCACCCGGAGAGAACATCGTGGTTGCAAGATTGCAATATAACACGGACAAACTGACAAGCAGTACGTTGGCCATTTTGAAAGTCTTGGACCAATTCCGTGGATTAGCAGGGTCATCCGGTCCATCCCAGTCGACGAGGTTTGGATCCGCAATGGAAACATCATTGCCTGCTGGAATCCCTTTCTCCATGTCCTTCGCAGGGTCCAACGTTTGGTTTTTTTCAGAGTTACTGCTGGCAGTAGTCGGGGCTTTTTGCTCCAGGTACCCTTCGATAGCACCAGGTTCGGTGGCTGTCATATTCCTAGTTTCGTGATCGTAGACAGTTCGATCAGTCTCGGCTGAGCTTGAAGGCATTCTTGGCCGGTGGGTTCCCGAGATCCTGGCCTCGTATAATCTGGCGATCTCAATGTGGTCTAGTCGTTGCGGTAGAGGAGCGGGCAGGATCAGCTGCAGTAGTGTATTTTGAGTTTTATTTTTATTTTTTATTTTTAATTGCTGTGTTGCTTAGCCCGTAATAAATAAAAAGATAGAAACGACTGTAGCATTTCCTTTGGATCCTTTAGGTCAACAAAACCGTGTGTTGCCCCGGGTTTGCTCCGTTTCGGCCTCTGATTTGCGGTCTCCGGGTACCATTGGGCTCCACTTTTGCAAAATACATACTAGAATCTCACCTACAGTGGTGCGTACCGGGAAGGGTCCACCGCCCCACTTAAGAGTGGGATAAGCTGATTTCCACTGAAAATCGCCCCCGCTACATTGCTCCGTCGATTGCTCCGTTCATCTCCCGTCGATTGCTCCGTTCATTTCCCACCGTCGATTGCTCCGCAGCCTCCGTTAGACATTGCCCCGTCTATCGCTTTCCCTTTGCATGGTGAATGACTAGTTTTATCTTTTGTTCCTAAGCTCAGCTAATGCACCCTCAATTCGTCAAAATCGAAAAATAAACGCCCCCCGATCTTGGCGTCGATGGATCCCCCTCCAGCTCCCGACAGGCCATCTGAATTGGTCGAGATACGTCCTTCAATACTGCCACAACCTGATGGGGCCTCTATACCAGACTCTCTGCCGCAATTACGGGATCGCCGTCGCGAGAAGCCGCTGCTATCATGCACCTTCTGCCGGAGTCGCAAGTGAATTTTTCATTTTCTTTTTCCAATTTCTTTTTCTCTTTTTGTATCCATGCCTTGTCGCTTAAATATGCCACCTTTCAAAGTTGTCACCGAGAAAATCGAAACTGACCAAACTCCTCTACCCATCTGTTCGTCTTACAGAGTTCGATGTGATCGTCAACTACCCTGCAAGACCTGTCTTGGACGAGGGATAGGTTCAACATGCTCTTACCGGTCCAGGGTGCCTCGCAATAAAAGCAAAGTAAGCGTCGGTGATCGCATTCAGCAGCTCGAGTCATTGGTGCGCTCTCTAGTCCACCAGCAACAACAGAGCCCACAACAGCAGCACAGTCCGCAAGCACAGACTGCCTATTCAGATGGTCCAGCAATTGACCTGGCGTATTCTTTTCAGGGTACGCCAGCGGCATCGCCACAGGGTGTATCCACAACAACACCACTGGCCTCGGTCGACGAAGACAATATCGTGCCAGCTATGCGGCATGCTTCATTGTCGCATAACAGAGACTATGCTACATCCCCTGCACCCTCGGAGCATGGTAGCATGCGCCTCCATTCACATGGAACAAACTATGTTGGGAGCTTTCACTGGGCTGCGGTTCTTGACAGCATCTCAGAGCTGAGAGATCATTACGAAGAGGAGGAGGAGGCCAGGTTGTTGGCCGCGAATGATCATGTGCTACATGAGAGCCCTGGCCCTCGGCTTCTTTATGAGCCTGTTCAGACAACAAAGGCCGATCTACTGGCTGCTATTCCCGCTCAGCCTGCGGTGGATCGTATGGTTGCTCGATACTTTAACGCCCAGGGTGTCGTTCCAGAGATTCTTCATAGCGGGCATTTTCTCCGAGAGGTACGGATCATCCACCCTCAGTCCTTTTGATACAGATGTCAAGAACCATTGCCCACCCACAATAATCTACCTGATTTAATTGCTCCGTGTGTAACTTGATGGTTAATTTGCCCTTGATCTCCAGTATGAAAAGTTTTGGCAAGAGCCAAACGCAGCGTCAATAGCTTGGATTGGCCTTCTGTTCAGTGTCATGTCCCTCTCAACACGGTATCAACAATCAATTGAGGGCTCTGAGGATCTGGAGACACCAGTGCGCGTGCATATGTTTCGAGAGAATGTTATTCATTGCCTTGTGCTCTGTCAGTGGACCAGAGGTGGAGACTACGTGCTAGAAACTTTGATCAACTATCTTACCAGTGAGCTATTCCTTTCCAAGGACTCAGAGATTGGTCTGTGGTTGGTACAAGGGATGCTTGTACAGCTTGCTCTGAGTCTAGGGTATCATCGGGACCCACAAAACTTCTCCAGTATCTCCCCATTCGCCGGAGAGATGCGACGGCGGGTATGGGCTGTGATAGTGCAGATGGACTTGCGATTATCTAGCCAGATGGCACTGCCACGTCTCCTTAAGCTGCAGCAATATGATACCGCCGAGCCTCGAAATCTTTTCGATACTGATTTTGACGAGAATAGCACTGAGCTGCCTGAATCGCGCCCCGAGACCGAGGTCACACCTGTCTTGTACAGTCTAGCAAGAACCAGGATAGACCAGATGAATGGGCTTGTCAGTGATCTTGTTAATGACACACGAGAGCACCCCTATGCGGAGATCATAGACCTCGACCAAAAATTGCAGGATGCCGAAGCTTCGCTATCACCCATTTTCCGTTGGCAGCCTCTTAGTCAATCATTTATGGTTTTGCCTCAGATCGTCATGCATCGAGTGCTACTTCAGCTTGCAATCCAGCGTGTGACCGTTTGGCTTCATCGGAAGTACCTTACACCTTCTTACAACCCAGCACAATTCGAATATTCCCGGAAGGCCTGCATAAAATCCGCAATGAGAATCCTCGAATTCCAGCAGATAGTTGAGGAGGAAACTCAGAGAGACGGACTTTTATACCCAGTGCGATGGATGTTCACGTCATCACGCCTAAAGGCTGTCTTTCTATTAGGTATCAGTATTCTCTGCTATTATGTTCAGTTGACAAAGACACATTCGGACGTGTCCTTGGGTGAGGAGACAGATAACAGCATAAATGATCTGCTGCAGAACGTTTATCCTCTCTGGCTACGCTTGAGTGCTTTGTCTCCTGAGGCACGACGAGTAGTTCAGCTCTTACATCCGCTTCTGGAGATGGATGGAGAAGAAAACGATCAGACCCCGCTCGCTACTCCTAACTCGGTCTCTCCATTCATTCCTGCATCTGGGGATATGATGTCCCTGGATCAACCCGCATGGGAACCGTACGAAGGTAAACATAAATTATAATGCCAAGAGGATCTCCCAACTTTCCTTCCCTCTTCCATCTTGATTAACATATCGAAGCTGACAGTTTGTTTTCTCTAGATTCCATGACAAACTTCTCATCTATGCCCACATTTCCCAATAGCTCGGACTTTCGATACTCTGACGGTCTCATGTCGTCTTCAAGCACGGCGGTTGTCTCTATGGCAGATTTGTTGCTCACAAACACCACGGAGTTTGATCAGTGGATGAATGTTAGTTTCCATTAAGTCATTAATTCACCGTTATTCCCAATTATCACTTAGTTATTCACCCACTGCGTTGACTGGGGAGGATTAAAAAAGAAGAAAAAAAAATAAAAAGAAAAAGAGAAAGAGAAAGAGAAAGAAAGAAAAAAGAAACAAAACACGAATGATTCTAACTATATTCTACCTACAGGCACAAGGGCGAATCTATAAGCCCAAATGATGTGAATTAAAACTTGGATACTGCCAGGTGGAGGGCAAAAGCAAACTTGAATATAATATACTATAAAACTGTGAAGTATTCTGAGTGCAGGCTCAAAATCAAGCCTCGTAATACCTACGAAAACCTTTCTACTCTGCTTTTGGATAGCACTGATCATTTGCTTGTATGCGTACATGACTAGCCATGAGAGAGAGATATCTTCAACTTGAAATACCTTATGACCACTTTTTCACGAAGGTGGCCGGAGTATCTTTATAAATCGGTGGCGGATTCGCATATCGGTATTATTCTTAGACTCTACAAGGCTACTAGATACTCGCAAAAAATCGGTTTTTATCGGTTCTCCGAGTTGGGGGCCACGTGAGAATCTGCTTACGGGATTTGTCTCCCACGTGTGAAAGACGTTAGCACGTACATGACCCACTAGAGCCTTCAATGTTCGGAATTCATACTTCGAGCATCCAGTTGGTCTAGCCGGTCGATTTGGTGGCTTGATAGTACATGTGAAACATGACGATCTGGTCGGGATAAGCAAAGCTCGTTCAGGGCTCGTCCCGGCGAGCTTGCTTCCTTTCTGTCAAGGCTTAAACAGCTGTATTTCTCGCTTGGATTTGTTAGGGTTCTCTATTACTTGTGCTCTTCAAGTCAAATGTTCTCATCTATTGAGACAAAATACCAAATAACTTTTGAAGCTCGCATCTAATACTGCGGCTCTTTCCATTATCGCTCCACTAGCAACCATCGACTATATTCCAAAATGCCACTCTCGGAAAAGGAGCCCATTGCCGTAATTGGTATGGCATGTCGCTTCCCAGGAGGTTGTGATTCTCCCTCAAAGCTCTGGGATTTGATTAAGTCACCGCGCGATCTATCCAAGCGTATACCTACCGACCGTTACGATACGACTGGGTTTTATCATGCCAACGGATCACAGCATGGAGCTTCAGATGCAACAAAGGCATATTTCATTGAAGAAGATGTGACCCGCTTCGACAATGGGTTTTTCAACATCCAACCGGCGGAAGCCGAGGCCATTGATCCACAGCAGCGCTTGGTCATGGAAACTGTTTATGATTCACTGTATGTTTACTCCTCCACTATAGAAGACGAGCTGTTTTATCTAATTACTTACAGGTGTTCTGGTGGCCAAACAATGGAAGCCTTGAAAGGCTCAAAAACGGCTGTCTATGTCGGCATGATGTGTGATGACTGGAACCAGCTCGTTAACCGCGACTGGGATCTGATGCCAACATATGCTGCGACTGGCAATAGCCGTGCTATCATCTCCAACCGTGTATCATACTTTTTTGACTGGCATGGACCCAGTATGACCGTCGACACAGCTTGTTCATCCTCGCTTGTTGCGGTCCATCAGGCTGTAACAGCCCTGCGAAATGGCGAGTGCCCACTTGCCATCGCCGCAGGTGCGAATCTTATCATAGCTCCTGGCATGTTCATTGCAGAGAGTAATCTTCACATGCTATCGCCTACTGGAAGCAGTAAGATGTGGGATGCCGCAGCAGATGGTTATGCTCGTGGTGAGGGCATTGCTTCTGTAGTATTGAAGCCACTTAGTGCTGCGTTGAGGGATGGTGACCATATCGAATGTATCATTCGAGAGACAGCCGGTGAGATGGCGTTCTTTGCATAATATCAAGCAATTTTTAAAGACTAATTGATTCATCATCCTTACAGTGAACCAGGATGGCAAGACTGCTGGCATGACAATGCCTAGTAACATCGCCCAGACAGAACTGATTCGGGAAACATATGCTCGTGCTGGGCTCGATATCAATGATCCCCAAGATCGACCCCAGTTTTTCCACGCACATGGTACTGGAACTCCTGCTGGTGACCCACAGGAGGCCGAAGCCATCTCGCGATCATTTTTTGGAGGTGGTCAAACAGCTGAAAAACTCTATGTTGGCTCTATCAAAACTGTCATTGGGTATGTTCTATCTTTTACATACGATCCTTTTGTGTTGTCTTTATACAGGCTAATATTCTCGGTTTCTTTGCTCTATAGACATACGGAAGGATCCGCCGGTCTTGCTAGTCTTATTGGATCTGCTCTGGCTATGCAGCATGGCTTTATTCCCCCAAATCTTCATTTCAAAAAGCTCAGCGACCGCGTGGCTCCTTTCTTCGATCATCTTCAAATCCCAACGTCAGCCGTCCCTTGGCCAGCTACATTACCCGGCCAGCCACGTCGAACCAGCGTGAACAGCTTTGGTAAGTCAATAATCACTATCGAATTACATAATTTCTATCGGTTATTTCCAGAGCTAATGAAGTTTTCACCAGGGTTTGGTGGTACCAATGCTCACGCTATTCTCGAGTATCCTCCTCAGAATGCTCCAATGGTCAAGACTTCTTTGCCCGTGGTGCCAGCGTATACTCCACTCACCATCTCAGCAGCCTCGACATCTGCTTTACGGGCTATGCTTGAAAATCTTCGAGCTTACCTTCAGGCAAATCCAAGCACAAACATTCGGGATCTAACATACACCCTGCAGACACGCTGGTCAACACTTCCTTACCGTAAGCCCATCATTGCCACCAATATTGAGGACGCAATCAAGAAGATCGATGGTTTGCTAGCCGACGATACCAACTCTAGCGATAGTGGCCTGGCCACCCGCTACTACGATGTCGCAAGGCCTAAAATTATTGGTGTCTTCACGGGTCAGGGTGCTCAGTGGCCTCGCATGGGTGCACAGCTCCTTGAATTGTCGCCGTTTGCTTCACAGCGCATTGCGGAGCTTCAGCGAGCCCTTGCCACTCTACCGGATGGAGATCAGCCCAACTGGACACTGTACTCGCAGCTCCTCGCTAATTCCAAGTCTTCTCGACTTGCTGAGGCAGCCCTCGCTCAGCCATTGTGCACTGCTGTCCAAATCGTGCTAGTAGATTTACTGCGAGCGGCAGGAATTGACCTGTGCGCCGTTGTCGGTCATTCATCCGGTGAAATTGGTGCAGCGTATGCTGCAGGCTTTCTTTCGGCCTCTAATGCTATCCGTGTTGCTTACTATCGGGGTCTCTATGCCAAACTGGCGCAGTCTGGAGGGCCGGGTGCTATGATGGCGGTTGGCACGTCACATGAGGATGCACAAGAGTTTTGCGAGTTGGATGATTTCGTTGGTCGAATCCAGGTGGCAGCGCGCAATTCCTCCGCCAGTATCACGCTCTCTGGTGATGAAGATGTCATCGAGGAGGCAGTTGCCATTTTCCAGGATGAAGGTAAATTTGCGCGTCGATTGCGGGTTGACACTGCCTATCACTCAACCCACATGTTGCCGTGCGCGAAGCCCTACCTCGAGGGTCTGGCGAGAGCCGGCTACAGCGTCGACGAAGGCAATGGTACGACTTGGTTCTCGAGTGTGGTTGAAGGTGGCCATGTCATGACGAAAGAGGATGTTCAGCAATCACAGTACTGGGTTGACAACATGACAAGTGCTGTTCTATTCGAGCCAGCTGTATCGAAGGCTGTTGCTGAAAGCGGACCTTTTGATATGGCCATCGAGTTCGGCCCACACCCTGCACTAAAGGGACCTGCCCTTGACACGATCCAACAGTCTACTGGTCAACAGATTCCATACGTGGGTCTGTTGGCCCGTAACAAAAATGACGTTGATGAGCTTGCCTCGGCCCTTGGCTACTTGTGGTCGAATCTTGGGGTCTCTTCGGTTGACTTCAATGGCTTCGAAAGGGTCATAGCTGGTGAAGACTCCCAACATATTTTGACGGATCTGCCTCCATATCCTTTCGATCACTCGCGCTCTTTTTACTCTCTCACGCGAGTTTCTGGTGGCCATCGCCATTTGCATTCGTTTCCACATCCTCTTTTGGGACGACGGCTGGTGGAAACTGAGACAGATGAAGAGATTTCGTGGCGCAATGTTCTACGCCCGTCTGAGAATAGCTGGCTCCAAGGTCACGCCTTGCAAGGTCAAAGTGTTTTTCCGGCAATGGGTTATATCTCTTTGGCTGTGGAAGCTGTCGCTGCCACCGCAGGAGATCGCAAGCTAGGACTAATCACGCTTGAGAGCGTCGTTATCGGCCGCGCACTTTCGTTTGATGATGAAAATACCGGCGTTGAGACTAAGATTACTCTCGGTGTGGTTCGATCTACCGATAACGAACTCTCAGCTCGCATATCTTGTCACTCTGGTTTACCATTTGATAGCGCAAGTCCACTGGTCTTGAACTTCAGTGCTATGGTTACCGCCAGCTTTCATGAGCCGGAAGGTGATATACTTCCTCCAGCTCGCCATGACGAGATCAACCTGGTCGACGCGGAAGCCGAGCGTCTCTATTCCCAGTTCGTCAAACTTGGATACAACTATAGCACTCCATTCACAGGCGTCCGATCAATCAAGCGCAAGATGAGCTGGGCCATTGGCGATATTGAGGATGAGTCGGGCGATGCTTGGGAAGACAAGCTCCTAGTCCATCCGGGTTGGCTCGACTCTGCCATCCAGACTGGGTTTGCAGCCTATAGCCACCCGCACGACAATCGTCTTTTTACCCTTTGCGTGCCTACATCCATTCGTTCCGTTGTCATCAATCCGTATTTCTTTGCGAGGAACGATGATCGTGCCCTACAATACCAGACATCTTCTCGTCCGGCTCCTGAAGGTCATATGACAGTAGACATTGATGTTTTCACGGGCGGTTCGTCCCAGGTGCACCCATTTGTGCAGTTTGAATCAATTGAGATGCAGCCATTTGCCGCACCCACGCCTCGCGATGACGCCGTGATATACACACGCTACCATTATCGCTCAGAAGCTCCCGATGCGACCACAATTATGGATAGTGTTATTGCAGAGAACGACGCAATGCTGTTCGCATCCGAGCGTGTGGCGTTCTTTTATCTCCGTCAATTGAAGGAAGTCATTACTGAGTGGGAAAAGTCGGAAACTCCGACTCACTTTCAGGTCTTGTTAGACTTCGCTAGTCGCGCTGTGGAATCTGTGTCGCGCGGGGAGCATCCCCAAGTACCGAGCGATGCGTTGAAAGATTCTCCAGCCTTTGTCCGCTCCCTTATTGCAAAGCACCATGATCACAACTATATACGTCTGCTAGAGGCGGCCGGCGACCACTTGGCTGAGCAGATCCGCAGCGGCGGAAGCATCAGGGAGTATCTCGTTAAAGACGGGTTACTGAATCAGTTCTACCAAACTCTAACATCAAACCTGGGGCAAGAGAGTGCGAATACTTGGTACGCCCGCATGGTGGCTCAGATCACATATCGATTCCCCCGTGGACATATCCTGGAGATTGGGGGCGAGTCCAGCGCTGGCTCGACTGCATCAATCCTCTCCTCCCTAGGCGACTCTTTCTCAACTTATACATACACCGAAACCTCCCCTGAAGCTCTCGAGGAGGCACAAGAGCGTCTACGCGGGTTTGGTGACCGCTTGTCGCTTGCTACATACGATCCTGACCAGCCTGCTGCAGAGCAGGGGCTAGAGGAAGGGGGCTATGATATTGTGTTGGCATCGAATAGTCTGCATGCTGCCGAGGATCTAGATGAGAGACTAGCCAATGCAAGAAAGCTGCTGCGTCCCGGTGGCTACTTGGTTGCTCTTGAAATTAACACCAACGAGTCACTGAGCTTGGGCACCATTTTGGGTGGGCTACCGGAGGGACCCAGCCCAAGCCGTCGAAGCGCACTATCCCTGTCGCGGTGGGACGCGTTGGTCCGCAAGCACGGATTCAGCGGTATCGACACGCACACTCCTTTCTTCAACCCCAGCAAGCCACTGTGGTTCTCCGTCTTTGTCAGTCAAGCTGTTGATGATCGTGTCAATAGTTTGCGTACTCCTTTGAGCAGCCCGACGCAGAACATAACTCATCTGGTTGTCGTCGGAGGTCGGACGGCGGCGGTCGCCCAACTTAGCCAGGATGTCTGTGATTTACTGAGATCACGATATGCAGCCGTTACCCGGATCAAATCGCTTGAGGAACTCAATAAGCGGGGCCTCGATTCTGGGAGCTCTGTCTTGTCACTGACGGAATTGGATGAGCAATTCCTTGAGACCCGCACTGAGGCCAAAATTGATGCTCTCAAAACTCTCTGCAGAAATGGTAGCAGTATTCTCTGGGTGACATACGAGGCCAGGGCCGGGTGTCCTTACTCTTCCATTATTCTCGGTGTAGCTCGTGTACTTCGTCATGAGAATCCGGCAATGACATTGCAGCTGCTCGATTTCGATGCGGCCACGAAAGCGACGCCCCATATTCTAGCGGAGGCCCTTGTGCGCCTTGAACTCGGGGCGCGGTTCAAGAAAGAACAGAATCACAACCTTCTCTGGTCAATTGAGCCCGAGAATCATTATGTCAACGGTCGCCTGTTGATTCCACGATTACTCCCGGACACAGAAGCCAACAACCGGTACAACACTTATCGCCGTGCAGTGACAGATCAAGTTGATCTCCATGAGAAGCTGGTGGTACTAGAGCCAGCAGCCGGTGGGAAAGCTTTCGATCTTGCCACAGTATCCCCGCTACGTGTCCTGCCACCGTCTCAGCTTTATGGCAAGACCATGACTATTCGGGTTGAAAAGTCGCTGCTGCAGGCCATCAAAATTGGAGACGCTGGCTACTTTCATTTGCTTATTGGTACCGAAATTTTGTCAGGACAACGTTTTGCCGCACTCTCCGATCTGGCAGTCGAGTCCTGCGCCCGTGTGCCTGTTGACTGGACGGTGCGCCTGTCTTCAAAGGATAGCAACATCAATGGCTCGCTTATTGATGTTGCTGCAAATCTTCTTGCACAGACAATCATCGCCAGTGCGCCACATTCTGGCAGTGTTGTTGTACACGAGGCAAGCCAGCTTCTCAAAGATGCTTTGGATATTGAGGCGGCTAGGGAAGGCGTGCGCGCTGTCTTTACAACATCAGTGAAGAACACAACAGCCTCCAATCGCATGTCGCCATATATCTTCATTCATGAAAGACTCCCTGCTCGTCAAGTACAGGCTCTCTTACCACGCGATGTCTCCTTGTTCATTGACTTCGCATCTGACGCTAGAGAAATCGAGTCTGGTCTGATTGACCGTGCTTTGGGACTCGGAAAGGGTATGTATCGATCTTCCTTTCAGCTCGAATCATCATCTCACATTTTCTGACCACTCCGTTACTTTTGGACTCGTAGGTTCCAACTTGCTAGTACGGTCTTCTTCAACTGATTTCCTGCGTATCAAAACCGGCGTTTCCCCGGATGCAAATGAGCACAACGTGGACCAGATTGGTCGAGCGCTCAAGGCTTCCTGGACGGCAGTAACTAACCGAGCGCGATTGCCCGCGTCCATTGATCGCGAAGGAGTCTCAACTCTACCATTGCAGGACACAACTGGCTTCCCTGTTTCAACTAATACATTCACTGTTGTTGATTGGAGTTCTTCGAAGGTGCAAGCTCTAGTACGGCCGATTGACCATGGGCCTATATTTCGAGCTGATGGCACGTACTTGCTCGTCGGCCTCACGGGTGAGCTAGGACAGTCACTGTGTGCTTGGATGGTAGGTCATGGAGCTCAAAACATTGTTCTTACCAGCCGACGGCCCAAGGTGAGCCAGAGCTTCATTGAGTCATGTGCAGCCGAGGGAGCGATCATAAAACCGGTATCCATGGATGTCACTAGCCGGGAATCAGTGCGCATAGCCCATAACGAGATCCGCACCGAGCTGCCGCCCATCATTGGCGTTGCTAATGGTGCCATGTTAATGGATGATGCGCTATTCGATGACATGAAATTTGAGTCTCTCCAGCGGACAGCACCGCCCAAGATTGAAGGCTCTGTCGTTTTAGATGAGTTCTTCTACGATGCGCCGCTCGATTTCTTCATCCTATTCACTTCCTTGGCCAACGTTGTCGGAAACACAGGTCAGTCCGCGTACATCATGGCCAATCAGTTCATGGCTGCTTTGGCAGCTCACCGCCGCGACGTTCGTGGAGTTGCTGGCTCCGACATGGCTATCAGCTCAATCCAGGGATTGGGCTACTTTGAGCACGCGAACCACCTGGACAAGGATCACTTTACTCGCATTGGATATCGCAATGTTTCGGAGCAAGATTTCCTTAGTCTGTTTGCAGAGACGGTTCTTGCTGGACGCCCTGGCGAGAAAGATGGTTCAGAGGTCTGCACCGGTGTATCTCCCTTCCGCGAGGGTGCGACACTACTCAGTAATCCTTGTTTCAGTCATCTTCTGCTACACGATGCAGCTGATGGTGGTCGACAAGGTGCTCGTGGCAATGCGGGTAAAGCCGAGCGTCCTAGAGCTCGTTTGATGGCTGCCAAATCCCGAGATGAAGCTCAGGCGATTATTCGAGAAGCTGTAATTGATCGATTGAAGCGCATTCTCATGATCCCTCAAGGCGAAAGCATGAATGAGAAGGTGTCTCTCGTGGAGCAAGGTGTCGACTCCATCATGGCCGTTGATGCTCGCACATGGTTCTTACAGGAGTTTGATGTCGATCTTCCAGTACTCAAAATCCTGGGACCTGCATCGACGGTTGAATCCCTGCTTAGCGAGGTGATCAAGAATGTTCCTTCAGATATAATCGACTTGGAGAACTTGGGTACCGGGGGGGATGCTCCATCAGGTCGTACACTAGTTGCCCCGGCTTCTGCCACCGCTGTGTCTGCTCCAGTTCCAGCAGCTCCAGCTGTTCCAGCGTCTCCTCCTATCAACGCCCTGACGGAGACGACGACTAGTTCAGAGGGGTCGGAAAGCCCGCGCGGTATACCAACTCCGCAATCTTCCGCCGATACACCCCTAGAGACGCCTCTCGATAGGCCTCTTGATCTTTCAGATGCCTTCAAACAAAAAGAACTGTCGGTTTCTGCACTGGTGAAGCAGCATGAAAACTCAAAACGGAAGGCAGTTCTCGGATCTTCTACCGAGATTACTGAGCCGATGGCCTTCGGGCAAAAGCGCTTCTGGTTCCTCCATCACTACATTGACGACCCTACGACTTTCAACATCGCCTATTCATTTAAACTGAATGGCACCATTCGTACTGGCGAGCTAGCCCGGGCCGTTGAAACTGTGGCTGACAGACATGAAGCTCTACGTACGCGCTTCTTTTGGTCTAATGACGATACCAAAACTCCTATGCAAGGAGTCATGTCGAAGTCCCTCGTGCATCTGGAGACAGTTCATATTGATTCTGAAGCTCAGGCTTTAGAAGAGCTCGATGCGATGAGTGAGCAAAAGTGGGATCTTGGCGACTGGAAGCAGCTGCGAGTACGCCTGCTCTCGCTTTCAGACACCGTGCACTATTTGCTCATGGGAACACATCACATCTCAATGGATGGATATAGCATGAACGTACTGATGCTTGATATCAATCAAGTCTACAACCGCCCCGGAAAACCACTAGCTCCACTGGCTGATGGCTCGCAGGCCCGTGATTTTGGTCAGCAGCAGCTCCTCGCCTATGAGGCAGGTAAATTTCAGCCAGCCATCGAATACTACCGTCAGGCCCTAAAATCTATTGACCTTTCGCGCCCGGTCGAACTGCTTTCTTTTGCCCGCTCTCAGATCCGTCATCCGCTAGAAAGTTACAACAGCAATGTGGCCCGCGTCCGTCTCGACCCCCAGACTACAGCCCGCTTGAAGAATCTTGCGCGCAGTCACAGATCTACTTCGTTCCACGCATATCTAGCGGCACTGCAAGCGCTCCTTTTCCGCCTGTTGCCTACAGAGACCACAGAGAAGTTAATCATTGGTATTGCCGATGCAAATCGAATCGACAGCAAATTCATGGGCAGCATCGGTAACTTCCTCAATGTGCTACCGCTTCTATTTGACCGCAACTCGAGTGATCGTACTTTCGGGCAAGCGATTGAGGATTCCCGCAACAAGGTTTATGCGACTCTCGAACACTCTGGATTGCCTTTCGATTTGCTTCTGGATGAGCTAGCTGTGCCGCGATCTAATGCGTATCCTCCCGTGTGCCAAATTTTCATGGACTACAAGCTCTTTACGAGAGAGCAAGCGGAAATGCCCTGGGCCGGATGCAAGGTAAGCGAGCATAAATGGCATCCAGCAAGAGGTGCATATGACATCGCACTTGAAATCGTTGAGGATCGAGAGGGAGCTTTGCTGGCCCTGCATACACAAGAAGCACTGTACAGCAAAGAATCCACCGATTTGCTCATGCGAAGCTACGTCAACGTTTTGAAGGAGGTTGTGAAGCAAAATGGTGAGAACACGAAGGTTGAGAAGCTGGAAAAATGGGATAAGACCGATATCAAGACCGCACTGCAACTTGGAAAGGGTACGTCTACCTCCAAATTATCAAAGCCCTGCCTTCGCTAATCACTCGCTTACTTTCTCGGTCATAGGTTCTGACCTCCCACTTCAGTGGCCCACTGTCGCACATCGCATTGACGAGGTCATTGCCCAATTCCCTAACAATTTGGCTGTCAAGGACGGTTTTGGCCGGGTTCTGACATATGCGGCTCTCGATGAACAAGTTGAGAGCATCGCACGCGCTCTTCGAGAGAAACTTCCAGATCAATCCACTGACCAGTCCATTGTTGGCGTTTTTCAGACGCCATCTGCCAATTGGATCTCCTCTCTCATCGCCATTTTTCGTGTTGGTGCTATATACCTGCCTTTGGATCTTAAGGTTTCCACCTCGCGCCTGAATGACTATGTGAATGCGACACGACCATCTTGCATCCTTGTTGACAATGATACCAGAGAACGCCTCCAAGAGATTGGTGTTGAGTCAAAGAGCACCGTTGCTATTATTAACGTATCCGATTTACCTGTTACAGCCGAGACCAAAAAAGGAAGAACTGTCACAGCAGCCCAGAGCAATCGTCCGGCATATATAATCTTCACCAGTGGTTCAACTGGTGAGCCAAAAGGCATCGTCGTTAGGCATGCCAGTTTCCGCGCCATGGTTGAGGGCTTTGTTCGCGAGTGGGACATCGCCAATCATGGCCAAGTTGTGCTTCAGCAGTTTTCCTTGACTTCTGACGGATCACTAAAGCAGATCGCTTCTGCGATTACTACTGGCGGTTGTCTCCTGGTTGCCCCAGCTGATGCCCGTGGTGACCCAACAGAGCTGACGCGCCTCATGGCTGAGCACAAGGTGACATTCACTGTAGCAACGCCTTCTGAGTACAACATGTGGTTTCGCTTTGCCTCAGAGGGTCTCCGCCGCTGCACGTCCTGGACTTCTGCATGGTTCGGTGGTGAACGATCCCCTCCAAGTCTCCTTGACTCATTCCGCGAGTTGAGCAAAGTACTTCCCAACCTACGCTTTTATACAACTTACGGCCCTACCGAAGCATCTGTGTCCACAATGAAAGGTGTCGCTGATGTCAATGACCCTCACCTGACTATTCCTGTGCCAGGTCGTGTCCTGCCTAACTACGCTGTGTACATCCTCGATGAGGAGTCGCGACCAGTTCCTGTTGGCGTTCCGGGAGAGATTGTCATTGGCGGTGCTGGCGTTGGCTTGAACGAATACCTCAACCGGCCGGAAGCTACCGCAAAGCAATTTGTCACAGACCCCTTTGCGCCGCATGATAAGCAGTCCAATGGCTGGGGCCGTATGTACCTCACTGGAGATTATGGCCGGCTTAATTCCCGTGGTCTATTGGCTATCGAGGGTCGCGTCGCGGGTGATGCCCAGGTCAAGGTACGGGGTTTCCGTATCGAGCTTGCCGAAATTGAGGGAGTCATCATCAAGGAAGCTGGAGGTGCACTGGCCCTCGCTGTGGTGACTCTACGAACTGGAGAAGAAGACCACGATGATATCCTCGCTGCTCATGTGGTTATTCAGAACAACCACGGGAACAGCGAAGCACAGGTTGCCAAAATCATTGAGCAGCTGCGTACTCGCTTGAACAGCAGTCTCCCCCAATACATGGTGCCAGCCATCATTGTGCCTGTCAGCGAAGTGCCTCTTACTGCCCACGGCAAAGTTGACCGGAAAGCCGTTCAAGCCCTTGCCCTACCAGAGGTAACATTTTCTATCGCCAATCAACCGGAGTTGCAGCAGGACTGGACTCCAAATGAGCGTCGCCTTGCTGAACTTTGGGCTTCTGTTCTTCCGGTTCACTCGTTGGCCTCAGAAGCGCTATCACCTCGATCCGATTTCTTCCGCGCTGGTGGTAACTCGTTGCTCCTGGTCAAGTTGCAGGCTACTATCAAGGATGCATTCGGTGATGCACCACGTCTGAGCAAGCTCATGAACACTCCCGAACTTGGAAGCATGGCCATACTTCTTGAGAATGAAGGTGCTGCCCCGGATTGGGATAAGGAAATTGCGCTGGATTCATCAGACGGGATTATCCCAATAGGACAACCAACAACGGGTTCGAAAAAGAGTGATTCTGGACTTCGCATACTCGTCACAGGTGCCACCGGGTCTCTGGGCAAGCAAATCATTCCCCACTTGGCAGCAAATGAGCATGTTACGCAGATCATTATTTTGGCACGACCAATAGAGGGGCGAGAATTGTCTAGTCTGTTCCCTAGCCTCAGGGGCAAAATCCAAATCCTATCGAACGAGCTACCATCTCTCCCCGCTGATGAAACGCCTGAACTGGCAGAGCTTGACGTGATCTTGCACATCGCTGCTGATCGCAACTTCTGGGATGGATATGGTGCTCTCAAGCCTGTCAATGTTACCAGCTCCAAAGCACTTGCAAAGATGGCTATTCGCACAGGTGCCAAATTGCATGTCCTGAGCTCAGGTGCCTTGGCAGGTTATCAGACAGATGACAGAGATGACTTGCCCCGACCGGATCCTGCTCATGGCTATGTCTCTTCAAAGTGGGTAGCTGAGCGATACCTCGCCAGTGCAGCACATCATCTCGGTCTCCAGGTGACGGCACATCGACCTACCAAGACAGTTGTGGATGGCAATCATGTCACTTCGACTGAACTCACCGAAACAGAACATGCCCTGGTGCGCGCTTATCTCGACATTTCACCTCGTCTCGGTGTTCGGCCAGACTTTGCCAGGCTTGGTGGCACTTTCGACGTCGCCCCAGTTGATGATGTGGCTGTCGCTATAGCTACTGCTGTCACCCAGGATGAAAGCTCGGGTAATGCTATGCGTATCCTTGAATATCCTGGCACGGCGGTTCTCCGGACAGATGTCACAGCAGCATACGCAGAAGACCTTTTCCAGCGGAAGGAGAATAAGGCTATTTGGAGTCTTCCAGCCGTCCCAGCATTGCACTGGGTTGGCCAAGCAAAGCGTGCAGGGCTATTTGAATGGTTCATCACCGCACAGGAATTAGTTGTCACTGATTCTGATGGAAGGAGAGCGGTTTCAAAGAGATGATTAAGATTATTGGGATCCTCAAGTGGGTCGATACGTTAAGAACTCTTACTTTTGAGCTTTGATATTACCGGCGTCCGGCGTCCTGTGTTTTAGTGTTTTCTTTTTGTTTCAAATAAGTTGTCGTTGTCACTTGCTTGTACTGTTCCTCGGTCTTCCCGTTTTGTGATTTATTCTCTCGATCTCTATATATACTTTCTTGTCCAAATTGATCCCCATTCTCAAGAAGATTGTTACGCCGGTATTTTTCTCAAATTTGTAGTACGTGGTTAGCCTTCATTTAACACATGATCAATCCATTCCCAAGTAGGAGCCATTCTCGACTTGCAAAGCCCCAGCGCCAACGTCAGTTCAGGTAGATAACTAAGGAATCTTGACGGGTGCAGTATAGCTGTGGTCCCGAGTGATGGTGCAGCTTGCCGCTGGAAGGTACGGTGGGAATGCAGCGCGCCAGAAGCTGTCATTTTCGACCTCATTTTCACAGGTCCTTATATTCTATATTGAAATCTTTCTCTATTTTCTTTATCGATTGATAGATTGTCTGTTTAGCATGAGAGGTGTTTGATCTGTGGTCGTGTACTGGACACTCATCTATTGTTCATTAGCATCCATGGATTGATCTATATTTGCACTATCTAGCAGGATCCTGTGATTTTCCGGCCGATTTATAGGATTAGATCAGAATACTACCGTGTTTCCGGGTCAAGCAAATTTGTAAACGTCACCGGTGTCTGTCTCGACCGGTCGACCTTCACCTGAAACACATCAAAGCGCTGATATCCTCCAACCACATCCTGGAACTGTTTCCCCTCAACAGTCGCTGCCATATCAAGATCTGCATACAGTATTCCCTCCTCATGCTGCAAGTTCTCCTTCTCCTCCCTTTCGCCTGTCTCAGCATTGATCACAAAGCCCATCAAGGGACTTCCAGAGGGGTCGAGAAATCTGGTCTCAGCCTGCATAGATCCTTCCATAGTGGTTCTGATGACATCCTTTGTCTGATCAGGGGCAATTTCTAGCATGGTCGCTAGAGTATGTTCATCTGCAATGGCAGCATTAATGATACCAAAACATTTCCCCTCGAAACAGTGGCCAGCAGCCCGAATGCGGTTCGCAGCCACATTGCCATATTTTGCCTTGGGCTTCTCTCCCTCGGCATTAGTGCTGGCACTGGCTGCCTCTTCGCGAATACTATGCATCGGTGCCTTTGCAGGCCAGGTGGAAATATGCACCTGTTCACCCTGCGCCATCATGCTGTAGCGTGCTAGAGGGTTGGTGTTCTCTCCACAAAGAAGCATGCCCACTTTTGCGATCCCCGAGCCATTCTCAACGGGTAGATCAATCACCTTTAGGCCATGCCCGTCTCCAGGTGCCCAGGTGAGCTTCTCGTAGAAAGTCGGAACCAGCTTGCGGTGGTGGACCAGGATTTCACCCGCGGAACTAATCATAAGATTGCTGTTGTATAGATTCGCACTGCTATGGCGAGTTTTTTCCGAGATCCCGACGCAGACAGTAATGTTGTTTTCCTTCGCAACTTTGCGAATGATTTCTACCTCTTCGCCGTCAGCGTAAACGGATTCTGACACCATGCGCTTGAAGAACTCGTGGGCCTCGCCGGGCGCGACCATGCAGCTCCAGAAGGGATAGCCGGGAATGAAAACTTCGGGGAAGATGACAATATCAGCCTGATTTTTGGCCGCTTCTTCGATCATCATGACGCATTTTTGCGTGGTCTCTTTTGCTGAAAGAAATATCGGTGCGGCATGGCATGCGGCAGCACGAAGGATGGGAGCCATGTCGACAGCGGCGGTTACGGAATTCGAGCAAAGGGCTCAAAATGGATGAAGAAAAACTCTCTAAATGAATAAGATTTGATGTGAGAAGCACGTCAACTAATCTTCGTTTGTGCCTATATAGCCGGGAGGCTGCAGGGTAAAAGGGTGGGCGCATATCCCGAGATACTGGGAATCGGGATCTGAAGCTTTTCGGGCTTTGCGAATTCAGCCAATGCTCCACATGTCGGCCATAATATACGGCGATTCATTTCACCTACGGCTGTCCGCTAACTGGCAGAGATAAAATGTGTGATTAATGTTCGGTTCGGAGTAGGATAAGCTGTGTTCAGTCTAGTACTATGATCTATTCAAATATTACGGGATGCCGGATTTCTAAAATAATCATTATCCTACCTATGGGAGAAAGATCTATATCTATGTACAAAGTCAAGCTTGGGCTTGTTACCTACTCCTCCAACTGATACCCACTAAAGAAATCAAAAATAATCTCCGTAGCATTAAAAACATATTTCCCCAAGGAACACTGCTTCCAAAACGCCTCCTCATCACCATTCGGCACAGTATGTACTAGCCCAACAATGGCCCCAATCCCCCTCCCGATAATGATGCACAATCCCCACCTTTCCCCCACAATGCCAGCTAGCATGCTTAACCAGCGGATGCTCAAAAAACAGTCACATTGCTACTCCACTCCGCATCTTTTGGCCACCCATTCCGCTCCGCCCATTCCTCTAGTACATCGATAACGGGCTGCTTATCATCACGGCCGCCTCCACCATAAGGAGAGGTCGTATCCTGTGTACCTTGAAACCCCAGGAACGGATATCCCTCTTCCCTAGGTGCGGGTGAACAAGGTCCTAAACCAGGGATATCGGATATGCTATAATATTCACCACTGACAGAGGCGAAAGCAGCGATTTTTGAGCCGACGGTAGCGTTGCAGGCCATGACACCTGCGAATCCAGCTCCGTTTGATTTCCCGGCTGCGTAGATTCTGTTCGCGTCTATGCAGAGGTTATCCTCTAGGTAAGTGAGGAGGTCATACATGTAGTCTAGATCGTTTGGTCGGGATGTATGCGCTTTGGGGTTTGAGAGCCAATAGCCGTTTCTGCTGTTGGGGTAGACGGCTGTACCATCTGGGTTGAATTGTGGGTTGGAGAATTGGGATAGACGTTCTGGTTCATCCATATCTCTGTTTGCTCCGTGGAGGGATATGTATAATGGTGTTGGGTTCTTGGGGCTGTAGTGGCTAGGGATGTAGAGACGATAGTCGCGATCTGTGTTTGGATGGTCGAGGGGTGTTCTTTCTCCTGGGTTGGGGAAGGCAGGTGGGAGTTCTCTTTTGCATCCTGGGGAAGATTTGGCGAGTGTCGTGCTCGCTAGAGCGAAGGAGATGAGTGGTTTGAAATGCATGAGTATCGGATTTGGTGATTATGGTTGAACTGGTTAAGATATAATGGCTTCGAGATCGGGATGGTATAAGATGGTTAATCTAGGGACAAGGAAAACGTCAAGGCTTTATACTGCCCTCGGGCTTCTCCTCGGATGGTCAAACTCATGAGATCTGTAGGTATGAGCTGGTTATGGCTAATCCTTCTAAATTGAGTTAAGTTGATCCATGATCTGCGGCTGCTTACCTTGGTGCTATCACTCCCCTTTGTATCATGGAAGTATAACACCCCTTTCCGCATAATATTATAACAAAGGTAGTTGGAATGAATGCTCAAAGTATCAGATTCATTGCAGGGTTTATTTTCCTCAAATCATATAAACTATTTGCATACGATTGGACATTTCGACGTTATGAACAGGGCTTAGTTGAACTCGAGTCGAGTGGATCCGACTCGAAGTTGAGTCGTTCCACACTTCAAGAGGAGTCGAGCCCTCAATAACCTTGGAACTCGGTGCTAAATAATTGATGTGAAATGGCGTTATCCCTGAGGTACACGTCTCCTGCTTTTTTCCACACAGCCTATCGAATGGATCATATACGTCATGGAAGATCTTCCCTTGATGATCATGCTAATTGGGGATATTTGCTGCATTCAACTCGTTTCAATTTGGTGCGTTTGATTAGAACTCGGCTATGATGAGAGTGATATTGAACATTTAATTGTTACACAAACATAATAGGCAGTAAAACCATGCTCGAAATTCTAAATATTGCCAGTATCGCGATAAATGTGCAGAGTGGTGGGGAGTGCACATGTAGATCATAGGGACGAAAGTGAACTAAAGGTATGCCCGAGGTCATGGTCTACGTATCTTGTGAATGTTTGACGTAGTCTTTGTTGATTGTTGATATTCCGTTGCAGTTGAATTGTTACAGATATCTCAAGAAGGCAGAACAAAAAAAGATCCATATCACAAATGTACCGAGGACAGCGTTGCAGCATCAAACTCCATCAGCACCAGGAATTTTCCAAATCCTAGAAAAAAAGCCTCTAACAAGTACCTCCAATCCGTACATGCTCATCCATGCTCCAACCAATTCAAGAATCAAATGAGGCCCGTATCGTATATGTAGGTTTCGTGGATAAAAATCATGAGAACTCCATTCCATTTCGCATCAGTCCTACCTAAAAACGCCAAACCTAACCACCTCTCTCGCCAAACTCTCTGGCCCAGTCTTCGTACTTGCGTAGTCCATCTGGAGAGACACTGGGTCGAATCGAGTACAGACTTGATTCAAAATCTTGGAATGTAATAGGCTGAATCTGATCCATAGGGGTATGGAGGAGAGCTTCACCGAGGTTGCGGAGGGGGCCCATGGCGGCATCTTTAGCTAGGGCGGTTATGTCTGAACCAGAGAAGCCTGTCGAGCATCGTTAGACAACCGATTACCGTATATACGGTCAAGGGATTACTTACCATCTGTCACATGAACCAGTACCTCGATATCCGCATCGCTCAGCTCGTGATGCTGATGACTGAGAAGCGTGCGCAACTGCTGCTCACGAACATGTTGCTCTGGTAAAGGAATATACTGTCGACGAACAAAACGGCGGCGTGCTGCCTCGTCAATATCCCACGGTAAATTGGTTGCAGCCAACACCAGAACACGGCTGGCGTCACCCTCTTTCTTGTCCCGGGCAGACGGTTCGCGGCCAGCAGCAGCACGCTGGAGATCGGACCATTGAATCAAAAACTCGGTTTTGGACCGACGAGATGCTTCATTCTCAGAGCCGGAGGACCGCGCAGATAGCAAAGAGTCGATCTCATCAACGAAAATGATCGAGGGGGCAAGGACCTTAGCTAATCCGAATAGGGCGCGCACAAGCTTTTCGCTCTCGCCGTGCCATTTCGACGTTAGGCTGGACGACGAAACAGAAAAGAAGGTTGACTTTGACTCGGTGGCGACTGATCGTGCAAGCATAGTTTTACCCGTGCCTGGTGGTCCAAATAGTAACATGCCACGCGCTGGCTCACGTAAACCAGAGAACAGATCAGGCCGAAGGAATGGATACACCACTGCTTCTTTAAGCGCTTTCTTCGCTGGTTCTAGTCCAGCAATGTCTTCCCAGTGAACTTCATCGCCACGCACAACAATGTCATTGAGGATCTGTCGTGCTGATTGCAGGTCCACGCTCTTTGGTAGCTTATCTAGGATTTTGACAAGATCATCGTTGTCATCTTCATCCTCGTCCTCTACATCATCTTCCGTAGAGCGATGCCCCGAAGAATCCAGGTCGCTCGAAGGTGGAGTCTCTCGTCGCCTGACTTGAGGCGGTTTCCGTCTTGTTGCACTGCTTCCGTTCGCTGACTTCGACATCGGCCTGGACCCACGCTGAACATTGTCGCTACTTAACGATTGTTGCACAGGGGCAGGCTTTTCAGTTCTCGTGATCCGTGGTGCAGAGTTCGTGCGTGGCGTGCTTCTCGAGGTATTTGTATCTTGATCCTGCCGAGGTGTTGACGGCCGAGAACTACCCTCCGATCTAGAAGAAGCCATGGTCGCGTGAGGCGGCGGCTGAAGTGAGGATCGCAAACCCGCTGGTTTGGGTTTAACAGATGGTTTTAGGACGGGAGAAGGTGGGGATGTGAAATCTTTCGGCTCTGGCATAGTTGCTGTTACCGAAGGAAGTGGCCTACGAGTCTCTGAGGCCGCAGGCTGTCGGACAGGCAGATGTGCAACGGGTCTTGGGGACGACCGACTCGGCGACGGTTGCTGAGGCTCGCGCCAGTGTGCAGCAGGAATTCGATCTGTACCAGAATCTCTTCGTAAGACTTTATGTCTAGCTACCAATGGCTCGTCTCCAGAACTAGTTCTTGGCTCGGCACTGGCGGCGCTCCGTGAAGACGCTATGGCGGCCGCATCGTTAACAGCCTTTTCGCCCGACCCGGACCGTAAGGTACTGCCCCATGCCAGACCCGCTGCTGTGGAGGCGGCCGGCCGCAACTCCTTCTTCTTAGGGTTCACTTTCGATTTCTTGCCAGATTTTTTCCCTTCGGTATTGCGCAGGGTCGTCAGCATCGGCTTCCGCCGCTCAGGACTGGAGGCACGCGACCTGTCTTTCTCGGACGCATTCGAGTTCATTCGCACGGCAGGCGGGCCGCCCGGCGACAGGCCCATTGGCGCAGAGTCTTCGAAGTAGGAAACCGATTCGAAGTGGTGCTTCGGCGGTGGTGGAGGTCGACCAGGTATGGCGGCCGGTTTGGAGAGGTCGGTGTAGCCCACAGCCGGGATTGTACCGTCTCCGATGTAACCGGGGGTGCTGTTGCTGGGAGAGGGGAGGGAAATACTAGGAGCGTGCCTAATCTTGCTTAAAGTTGAGGCCTTGTCACCGCCGTTTGCCTCGGCCGACTCTTTCCGGCTTTCGCGCAGTGCGGACAGTAGGTCGACTCGCTCGCGGCATTGAGCCTCTAAGGCTCGGATAGAATCTTGCAATGCCTTTTCGGTTTCGGATTTGGGAGTGTATGTCGCTGATACTCGGCGGGCATTGTGATGGTAGATGGTCTCGAGGGCGGATCTCCAGGACCTCAATGCTTCCTCTTCGTTGTTCTGATGTCATGAGCGAATGGGATGCCGACCGGGGTCTAGAAAGCTTACCTGGCCCTCGAAATAGACGGCAGTGGAGCATAGGAGATAGCACTCATCGTATGTCTTCTGCATGGAAGACGCGGGCCGTGGGCGCATCATTGGTAAAACACAGGCCCGCACCCATTTCACGCTGGTTGTGGTGGGGAGAAGTAGAAGCGATGATCTCCCGTTTGTGAGGGGAGGATTTTTCGCTGACGTCGTCGGTTCGGCTGTTACTGCATGCGGATCCTTATACTACAAGATAATCTACAAGATATGGCATTTAGAACATGTAAATCAGATTTCACATCTAGATTCCTGGTGGCACGTCTATCGGTACATGCAGAATAAAATAAAATAAAACAGTTATAGATGCAAGATTCCCCAAATCGAAATCACCAACGCCAGATTTGAGGTCAAGAAGAGAAAAAAGATCCAATCTCCAGACCGGATTGCTGCGTACTTCAAATAAAACCCCTCCTACCTTATCTGTACATTGCCTTCGCTTTTGGTATGTGAATAGAAGCTTGCATGTCCCAGGCTCATTTTTGTTTTTTTTGTGTGCCTAAGATACACCATTATAAGGTCGGGCTCTGCCCGTAACCATCAAAGACCCAGATTGGAGAAATAAATCGTAGAAGCATTGTGAGGGTCACACAATACAGAATATGGAACATAGGGAAGGAGGGCTATCGAGTCAAGTCATGGACTTGTTTACTCAAGGTTCTTGAAATAGGCCTTGGCCATCTCATAAGAAGTCCAGCAAATAGCCGTGCTGGGCATGGTGGAAATAATCCGGGGTCGCATACCACGGAGGAAACCAGCCCAGCCGAACTGCCGCTTGATAATGGAAGCGGCATTGAAGAGACCCTTGGCAGAGCGGATCTCCTCGTTCTCAGCGAGACCACGGGTCTGGAGAAGTGTCTTCACGACATCGAGGGGAGTGGTGATACCCGCAGCAAAGGCACCAGCAAGACCACCGGCCATGCAGTGGGTGAGCGGGTCATATTCCTGCTTGGGGTTCATGAACTTGGAGAGGGACTCGTAGGCGACAAATTGTGTGGCAGTGAAGGGAACAGTCATGCAGAGGGTGGTAGGGTAGGAGAGGTAGAAGGCCTGGAGACCCTCAGTGCGGTAAAGGGTTTTGGCGCATTGCAAGAGGCTCTTGTGAACGGATCCGTGGACTTGCATTCGTTGCTTAATCACTGTTTTGGTCTTAGCGCTTATGTTCAACATAGAGCGAAACAGGTTCTTTTCGAGAACTTACCATCGAATGGGTTCATCAGCGCATCGCTGGCAATAGTAGCGGCCGCACCACTCAGAGCTAAATTCAATACCAGTCAGTCATGCTGAACCCTCATTTTACTTTCAGTCCGAAAAAAAAAAGAAATGACATACCAGCAGCGAGAGGGTGGTGTCCATCGTCCACATTACCGCCAGCCATCTCCTTCACAATCTCATATGTTCCAAAGTACACCGCGTGTGCCGGACCTGAGTATTTTGAAATCAGCCACCAATTTCCCATTTCGCGTTCAGTGGATGAAAAACCTACCCGCGCCCACAATCACACTGGAAACACCCTTCCATAGTGTCCGCCAGCCCTCAATCCGATAAATGGTTGAAACCGCGTTGGTCAATCCCGTGTACAGACCACCGGTCGAAGGGTGCAGGATTTGCATGCGGGTCTAGCAATGGAGAACGTCAGCAACCCCAACACCAAAACATGATCAACTTCTCAGAACTGTACACACCTTCAGCAAGTCTACCGGATACATCACAGAGTGCTCCTGTATAATCTGATCAGCCAAAACTCTCTTTCTCACGAATATCGCGGTCCGCGTCCATCCCGCCTTGTTAAACCTACCGCAATTCCTGCAAAAGCACCCGCGAGCATATTGCGGCCGAGGCCATAGTTTGAAGGGAGCGCTTCATAGCTAAAGTTGCAGATCCAGTCAGCTTCCATCGTTATCTCCAGATATGAAGCTGGGTAGAACTCCGATGTTGTGATTCCCGGTCTCCGGGACATAAAATGACGCCGGCTCAGCCGGGCGGGGAGCGGCAGGGAGTGACACGCAAAGCACGAACGCTGATGCATCAATCGTCTCTAGGCAGAAACAACAATGCTATCTCCGTGTATCGCATGCCATCCCGTGCCAGCGCGCCCGGCTGGAGAATCAAATCCGAGCCCCGAGCCCGAGCCCGCGGAGGAGTCACGGAGTTACCTACTCGAATTCTAACTCCTCAACCTTCTCTGTAGCCGCCATGGAGCTCCGCTAGCCCAAGGCGCAGCCGGCGCAAGTCAAAAAGAGTGGAGAGAAAAGGACGGCGGTGGTGGGTGGAGGTGACGGTCGTGGAGGTGTTGGAGAAAAAGGTTGTGAGGATCGAGATAAAATGGGGTTCTCCGGGGAGCCAAAACAGGAACCAGGGGGCCGCTCTTTTGGTTTGTCCGATTGAACAAGTTCTATGTTATCGCCCTGGATATGGGGAAACTGGATGTAGAGAGTAGAAGAAAAGTTTGGACAAATAATTTCTTTGGATAATGAACGGCGCTAAGGAAATTATTGTTCATGATCGGGACCGACCTTCGCCGGATTCCACACCGACCCATTCCTTGTGAAGAGTCCGATATCCCCGTATACACACTTGGCATAATTTGATCTTTTGTTTGCTTTCTAATACATAAAGTCTGGCTACCTAGCTACTTGGACTAGTCTTCGTCGTGTTATTTGACTCCTTTTTCTATCTGAACGGATTACTCAGAAACCACGCCTAGAACAAGATCCATCCGATGACGGAGCTTTGTTCACAAACAGGTATTGTAAGTCCCAAACATCTCAAATACACGGGGTACTTCCAGAGCACGGCAAGTTTCGCTGGGCAGCTCATGTACCCCCCTGTCTCACGTTGCGTAACATTTATCAATCTGATAAGCCCTTAAATTAATTCCGCCCCTTCGATCGGGAACTAGTGTCCTGGGCAAAGTAGCAGACAAGTGGACCGGGGAACACGGGAACCGCTGGTCGCTATTGACATTCGAGAAGGGATTCCATCTTCTATGGGGTATCGATGATCACCGTTAATCTATCCAGATAGGAGGTCTGAACATGACCACGGTTTCCTCAACCTAGCACAATATTATGGGGTGTAGATGCTAACTGTTAGTTAAATCTTACTATTGAGAGACAAATCTACTACATACAAGAGCCTTGGAATCCCCTCTTCAATCAAACCCTGAGGTTTGGAATACGAGGCTCTAGGGGGTGAACCACGCGACCTATCCGGCCGTCCTGCCGAGGTCCGGGTGGGCTTCAGCCCGTCCAAACTAAACTCTTCATGTCCCGTATGCAAAAAATGACAATCATTCGTTAATTGCTAAGGCCCACCATATCCCCTGCAGCGTGCAGTCCAAAAAGGAGTAGTCGGGTGTAAGACTAGGGGGGAAGAATGTTACAGTAATGGACACCGTACATAGTTTAATCAGATCGGGTGAAACTACTAGAAAGGGGAACCTTGCAGGGACCCAGGCAAAAAAAAAAAAAAAAAAAAAAGTCGGCTTTATAGAGCTGCCGACTGTCGGCTATTTCTCTGATAAGTTTTAAAGTGCACGGCTCTATCGGAGTGTTGAAGTGTTGAGGCGAAATTTTACACTTACGTATAGTTGTCCGAGTCTTTTCCGGGGCCTCCGTGAAAGAGCCGCGGACGGTGATTGAGATCTACGTTTTAAGGCTGTCCGCCCTGGTACAAAACACGGCGTATAGCTTGGATATTTGGGAATTCATAAGAATACCTTGCATATCTATTGTTCTTGAACATCTGACAATAGTCCCGATTTTGGATGCTATGGACTATAGAATAAGGTGTTCTAGAAAGCTTCAAGGTCACGTGTTGGTGGATATACTAAAATACTAGACCTGCCCATTTTGGTCAGCAACTGTGACAGTTAGTAGTCAAATAAAGTTATGGACCAAATAATCACTAAAGAGGTAATAGATATAAAGAAAGGGTATTACTAAGATAGCAATCACCATATATCAGACTTTATAGCAAAGAGTAGAGATCCTACATCACAGACTAGGCACAGCATGGAACAGGCATAGCACAACAAGAATGAGGATAGAAAAGAAGCAGGTAAAGAAGAAGAAAAGAATGAAAGAAGAATCACGAGAAATGCCAACGGATGGAATTGAAACTCAGTCTGTTGAGTTCGTAAATTCTGTGACGTGAATGTTGGAATTCCAGGATAGGGACGAATGATCATGATCAGCACATTCCTAGCACGGGACCTCGTATTAAGGATCAAGATGTTGGCTATGACTATTTTAGGGTTTTACTGACGAATCAAGACTCAATGCAAAAAATAGATTCGCTATCTGGCTATGAAAGTAAAAAGGCTGATATCTGGCCAACGTAAACCCAACATAAGATCTCAACAACACCACATGCGCCACAGCCTCAAGGAAATGGGGAGAATGGAAAGGGAGTAGATAATCTAACCAAGGGGTGCGAGAGAGCCCATGCCTGGCAGACCGAAAACCTTTTAAAGGCAGGAAGTTCATTCACGTCGTCAAAAACTCGCAGAAGATAGGAGTGTGTTACCACTCGATATTGAACGACCATTCGCCTGTGTCATGTTAGTATACATTATTCCAAGGTTCTGGTGGAGTAAATGGTTTCGATTGGCACTCACCATTCTTAAGGTTTTCAGCAGTGTCACTCAACAAGATGACCCGACGCTTGTTACAGTAGGCAGTCTTGTCCAAAATATCAACCTTCAGCTCGGCCAGCTCTGAGACGGGCTTCTCGAACATCTCACTGAGACTCTCAACTGCCATTTCCAAGTCCTTTTGGTTGTCTTCGAAGATCTCGGTAAGATTGTTCCGGGCAAGGTAGAAGGCAAATGCATACGTCCACTTCAAGGTCTGGCGACACTGTTGCAAGGCTTGTGAGGCTGTGTCGAGGAACTGGACTTCGATCCAAGAGAGGCCAGACTGTGACTGTAGGCTG
Organism: Penicillium sp. 91 TS-2023; assembly: GCA_030710325.1. Lineage (NCBI taxonomy): Eukaryota > Fungi > Ascomycota > Eurotiomycetes > Eurotiales > Aspergillaceae > Penicillium > Penicillium sp. 91 TS-2023. The sequence goes on along the minus strand of JARWGP010000021.1, from coordinate 3,117,573 downwards.
GTCATCTTCTTTTCGGTCTTGAGATACAAGTCCTTATCCAACTTGGCAGACTGCTCGTGATTGGCGTATCGGTTATAATAATGCAAGTATCGCTCCAGTGACTGTCGTGATTTGGCCTGGGCACCGCGGGCATCCGACCCGGATTTTTCCTCGTACCGACTGCAGTTGTACCAACTGGTGCCATGTTCGGACCAGAGACCCATACACATCCAGCAGAACTCGTGTTTGCATTTGCGGCATGTCATGTGGTTGCAGCCGCCGTTCTTCTCGATCGTTGACTGGCACTTTGGACACTCCTTGGTGTTGGCAGAAATCCAGTTGGCCGTTTCGGAGTCATCCTCGCACTTCTGTAGCCACATCTTGACTAGTGCGCAGGGTGTAGGTTGATGGTCGGTGATAGCGCAGCCAAAACAGAACTCGTGTTTGCAGAAACAGCGAACTGTTGGCACGATGCGGCGGAGCTCTCGGGTTTTGACAGGGCAGTCGACCGCATACTCGCAGTTGGGAGCTGGGCACCATCGCAGGTTGTCCTTATTATCCACGTAAGTCCTTGTAAGAAGTGTTCGGTACCTAGCAGGGGGTTTTGTCAGCAAGCCTGTTATCTATCAGTTATGAGAATCATGACTCACCGGCCCTTGAGATCGTCCGTTACAAGCAAGTCCAGCGATTTTGAGTCCACGATGCGATGACAGTTATCACCAGGACACTCAATACGAGCCGCTTCGCCTTCATCCTTGATCTTGCCAGCCAGGTAGTGTCGGTAGCAGTCAACGCAAAACCTGTGTCCACATCGCATCGCATATGTCTGAAGATCAGGCCCATCCTCACAGCAGATCTCACACATAAAATCAGACACCACCTCCGTCTTCGCAGTGCCCTCAAAATTAGTCCCCAATCCAGCTTCCTCTAGTGTCTCCTCTGGGTGTTCCATATATCCCTCGATTAACTTCTCTTGCTTCCATCGTCCAAATCGCAACAGAATAGCAGCTGACTCCGGTGGCAAGCCGAGGATAGCGGAAACCTCGTTAATCTGCACCAACTGTTCGCGCTCGATATCCGATGTATCTAAAACTTTAAACTCGACTTCATATGGTTTTCGTTTCTGTTTGATGAGGTCTTTATCGTCCGAAAAGCCGGTGTCGAGATCGCCAAAGTCGACTACACGCGAGAACAAAGGGTCAGCCATCGAACAAGGGAGGAAACATTCAAACGTAGGACTCGTGGATCAGGTACATACCCTCTCCGAGACTTTCATCGTCACTGCCTTGTGTATCGAGAAAATCGTCACCGGATGAGACATCGCTCATGAAATCATCATCAGAATCCATGCTGCCCGTTGTCGTCGCGGGCGTCGCGATATCCCTCTTCAGACCAACCGGGCTCTTCCCCGAGTTACCAGACTCGGGAGACTGTGTCAAAATAGGAAGGGTGGAGCGGTTGTTGTCGGTGTTAGATTTGGCCCTGGTGCTGGGCCGATCGGAAGCAGTGGCGTTCCGGGCGTGGGCAGCCTTGGTGGCGGATTTGGGGAGAGGCTGGTTGTCGTCCGCAATCGCCGCCTCGGCCGCCTTTCTCTTCCGCGTAGAGGGAGGCGTGATGAAAAGGGGGCGGCAGAATGCCGGCGAGGTTTGGAGGGGAAGGGCGGGTTTTAATAAAGACTCTTTTGGAGCCACAACGTCACTAGGAAAAATGACTCGAGTGTTCGGAGGGGGACGGAGTGGGGAAAGGGTGCGATCGAGCGGAACCGTCGATTACATGTTTTGCTCCGGGACTGCTTGCAGCCTTTCGGTTTGGTTGTTGTGTTTGTTCTACTTCTGACTGATGAAACCCAAACTAGGTAACAGGAACAGCAGTATATGGCTCATCATAGGAAAATATGGCTTGGGCTGAATTACTGCCTAGTGACCCGCCTAACTTGCGATAATCAACCATGACATGCAGATCGGACCTAAGGTTATGATTGGCTCAATAAGCCACTATTGCCTGGGCTGACGGAACTAGATGCGATAGATTGTTTCAGAACCTTGAAAATTGAGTCACCTGCCAATTTTGAATCAACATTTGAATATAGAATGACTAGGCATCACACTAGGTGCCTACGATGTTAACATGGTCTAATAATTGCATGATATATGCCAGCCCTCCAGGTTCAAGTTTATAATTGAGTACGCAAATCTGTAGCAAACCCGTAGCAACCTTGAATTTCAAATTCTCATCATTCCATAATTCAACCATTGCATGAAATATGTGGTATATAACCTCTACTCATCATCACTCTCCTCCTCCTCGGAGTCCTCCTCTTCACTACTTTCCGACTCCGCTTCCGCCAACCAGTTCACAAACTGCTGTGCCTGGCTGCGGACGTTTCGCATCTCTTCAGTCTCACTAGACCGCTCATCATTCCACCACTGATCATAAGCTTCCTCATCCACAAGCTCAAGATCATAAAGGACCTTGGCGGCGAAAAGCAAGATATTAGCACCCTTATTCCGGTGCACCAGATCCTGCTGTAACTGGAGCAATAGGTCAACCTGGTCCTTCTTATCGTTCTTGTTCCGGTCAAACAGTGTCCGGTCCACAACTTCCCGGTATGTGGTGAAAATATCGCGAACCACCTCGCTGGCATTCTTGCCGTTCTCTATGAGCTGTTGGACGTGCTTCATGAATGAGGAGACGATGGCGCGTCGGACTTGGTTGTCTGAGGCGTTGGCTGTCATACGGAGACTGACAAGTTCGAGTTGGACAACGTCGGCAGTAACGCCTTCGCGAATACTCTCGAAAATACTGGCCGAGGCATCATGGTGGAAGTTGTCTTGCTCTTCACCGTCGGAGAAACTGCTTCGCCCGGAACGGGGCCAGGAGCGGTCGGAAATTTCGGAGGAAAGGGTGGAGATGGAGGCGGAGGAGAGGGAGAGACCTGGCATGCGGTATACGAGGCCTGATGAGGCGACACTGATGACACTGACATCGTCGTCGTCTTCGTCGTCTTCGCCTTGGATGAACTCACGGCCTTCACCGTCAGCTCCAACCACCTTGGCATCGGTGATTGCTACGCTGCCGTCTCGTCGGGCTGTGGTAATCCGCTTTCCGCTCTCGACCGTTACACCGTCGGCAATCTTGACCCCGAAGGACAAAAGAGCACCAGCCTCAACCTTGCAGTTCTTGCCAACGACGACGCCATCGGCGATGATAGCTCCCCGAACATCTGTATTATCGCCAATAGAAACGTTGTCCCAGATGTAAGCGCCTTCCAACTTGACGTTGCGGCCAATCTTGCAGTTCCGGCCAAGCACAGTGTTGCGAACTGTTGTCTTGTCGCCAATACTAGTGCTCTTGCCGATAACTGTGCGGCGGCCGATCACGCATGACCTTGCCAATGTGACACCCTTCTCTTGGTACAAACTGCCCTTGCGAAGATCGTAGGTGTGGCCCGGGAGCAGGTTGGTGTCGGGACACAACGGGTATGTCCAACGGGAGATGATATCTTTACTGACGGCATCGTATGCCTTCAGGTTCCTTACCCGTGCGGCGTAGTGATCTTTGATGATGTATGTGTGGAGAGTCTTGCCGTTCAGCTCGTAGTCCTTCAGAACACCAAACAGATAGTGCTTCCGAGGAGATTGGTAGTCGAAGCTATCGGACCACAAGCTCAGCACGTCGGGAGTGCAAATATCAATGCTACAGTCGATCAGGTCTTGACGGATATCCAGCTCTGGGTGGGTCATGAGGAGTTCAGTGTCAATGGTGAGTCGAGCAGGGTTCTCGTGCGACTTGTGATCGATCTCCTCGTAGTGAAGACAGCGGTCTTTGGTAGGATCGATAACGAAGACTGGGGAAACGGATGACGCTTTGGTGCGGTGGTCCCGTCCAGCTTCCCGGAGGACCATGGTCATGATGGCGTTCTTGTCTGTAGCACGACGAGCTCGGTGCTTGTTCAATGCTCCCTCGATGGGCATGTTGCTGATCACGTCGCCGCTGACGACAATGAAGTCACCAGTGATAAGGTGCTTTCCATCTAGATCACGCATGACATCACCAACGGATGCGGAGGTAGATTTAAGGAATGTGAATTGCTTGAATGGAGAGGACGCTGCTCTCCATTTTGAGGCACTAATCATAGCTCCGTTAGCCACCTAGAAATGAGATCATACTTGCGGGATGTGCGTACTCGATGTATTTCTCTAGAATGTCCGAGTGTGCGCCTCCGTAGAGGAAAACCTCCTCCACACCTGCATTTGCCAAAAACTCGAGGGTATATTCAATGATAGGTGTGTTGGCCAACGGTAGAAGACACTATACGGTCCAGTCAGCTCTGCTACCCTGGCTTGTTTTATAGAGCCTCCTCGTCAATCAGCGGTTCGGATGAATAACGTACACGAGGCTTTTCAAGAGTGAATGGCTCAAATCGTGGCTCAAAGGTATCCGCAAAAACCTACTCGTAAATAAAAAGTTAGCCGCAAAGAAACAAGCATAAAGCGGAGCATGTTTTAGACTATGTGTTTCACACGTACCACAGCCTGCAGCGTCTCCTCTACTTCATCCGCAGTATTTCCCTTAGGCTTTGAGCCTCCACCCTTTTGCTTAGCACCCATTGCAAACAGATCCTGAGAAGTGTCAATCGATTGTATCAAGAAAGCTGGGTTCCGCGGAGTTCGTGTGTGTTGGGCACAGTAGGGTAAATAAATGTCGTACCTGGTATCACAATGAACCACAGAGGCAGATAGATACCGAGAAAAATGCGCAATGTCTGTTCTATGCTGCCGTGGGTCCTATGCAGGGTCGTCGCGGTGCCTTTCATCAAAGGCACAAAAAACCCCGCCAAGCCTCGGTGACTCCCACTTTGTGTTTGGACTGTTTGCATTTCTACGTGGGCTGGGTAACGTGACTGAGCTGTGGCTGTGGCTAGGATGTGGCACAGTAAGGAGCTCACCAGCCACATTTAGATCTCAGCCACAGATCTCTATCTTCAAAAAAGGCTGGTGGAGTTTTGTGGATATGTGCTATGTCATTGGGTTTGTCATTCCAAAAGCTGTAAGATACTCATCGAATCCAATTACCAAATAATTACCGTTGACCCCTTGTTACAGATCATACAGTGTACAATACTTCAAATCGACCTAAAAAAAGAACAATGAAGCAATACCAGCATCAGCCAAGACAATGCTAAATCTTAATCACACCTCCTGTGCACCCCTGCATCCAAACCAGCCAAAACAAGGGAAAAAGCAAACAAGAAATTGTCACTGGGCAGCCCTGTATAGGACGAATGCTCTTTCCGGAGAGTGGACCCACTTACGAGCCAAGGCGTGCAATCCTAGAAAATCCCCGCGGGCCCAGGCCCTCCTAGACCTGCAATAAACGTGTCGACTATTATAGATGCCGGTCTAGACTCTCAGCCCTTACGATCGCGGGTTCGTCCGTCAAGCGGGAGGCGCGTTTGTGGGTACCTTATCCTCGTTTCCAAGTTAATGTTGTTATGGGGAGATTGTTTTATGGATTGCATGATTCGTTGGGGATGGATTGGATGTGCGACCTCCCTCATTGGGCAAAGAAGGCTTCAAGCCATGGATCAATTGTTATCGGGTAATTGATGATGTGTACACATGAGAAGTCCCCCTACATGCTCATCCTATCCAGGGAACAATGGTGGATCCCCCATTCTCTTTCCCTATCCTACCAATTGAGGAGTCCGTAACATAGGTAATCTCAGAGCAAAATGAAGAAAGGAAATAAGGCCGTGAAAAAATAGAAGATATGTCGTGTAAATATGTACTTGTCGAAACTAGGGTGGGTAAAGAAAACCTTGTCATTTTCCTTCCCAATAACAGTCACCGGTTTGGTGTATATCAAAAGCACAGAATTTGAAAGTAGAAAACGTAGAGAAACACAAATTCGCCTCCCAGATAAATTGAGCCTGCAAAGAAAACGCCATGACCTGTAGAAAAGGGCAGAAGACCGCGATCGACGCATACCTCCGGGGAAGCGCAAGCAATGTACGATTTGAAGACCTCATTATAAACAGTGGGAATCGTAAAGTAAATAGACAGGCGGAGAGGATGTTGAGGGTGGATTGTATAGCGAAAAAAGAGAGGATGTTAGGTTGTTTTAGACAGGCCGCCCGGCTTGTACTGCCATCATCGGTTGAGGCTGGGCGTACATGCGCTGTCGCTTAGCCATATTTTGCTGGTTCTCTGCCGCATTGGACATATCGGACATCTGTCGACGGTGCGGTGGACGAACCGGGGCGCCGGTGGAAGGTACGGCCACCGGTGGAGCAGGAAACTGAACGCCATTCGGGTCAACAGCATATGCCGCTTGAGGCGCAGGCGCTGTGGCAACATATTGTCCTTGAATGGCAGGCATGTTTGGTGGAACCGCTTGCATGCCTTGGAACTGGCCGGGTGATTGCCAGTTGTTCATGGATCCTGCTGGTGATTGGCCGGGTGAGCTATCTTCTTTGATGGACTGTGTAGCTGATGTCTGAGAAGGCATTGTGACGGCCACCGGGGCCGGGGGTCCCTCGATCCCTTGAGGCATTGTCTTAAGATGGGTCAAATGAGTCTCAAGCATGTCGAGAAGACTCTTGCGAGTAAATGGCTTGGGTAAAACATCGTTCATTCCTATCGCGCATTAGTCGAGTTCACCTAAAAGAACGAGTCAATACAATCTCACCATGTTGGTAGTATAATTGAATGTCGTCACTGCGAATGTTTGAGGTCATAGCAATGATAGGAGTTTGATCGAACTGGCGGATCAAATGACAGGCCGATACACCGTCCAGATTGGGCATGATGATATCCATCAGAATCAAATCGTATTTAGAACCACCCTGCATTTTGTTCACTGCTTCCAAACCATCGAACTGTGGGAATCATTAGTCACTGTGCAGTAGACGCGAAATTGGAAAGCAACGTACTGCAGTGTCAATCACACAAGAGAAAGAATATAAGAATTTGCCGCCGATCTGCCGGCAGGTCGCATCATCCTCAACCAACAAGATCCGAGGGCTGCGCATCCAGCCAGGGTCCACGTTGGTACTCTTCTTCCGGTTTTCTGGCTGTTGTCGGCGAGCCTCGGCAGTGTCAACCTCAGTCTTGGTGGGCATCGGGTACGGAACATTGTTGATGTGCTCGCTATACATAGGGTCGATGCCGTTGGTCGCACCCACAGGGTATACCACTTGTTCTAAGTCATTTCCCATTTTCGGGTAGACCATCGCTGGGTTGGGTGGTACAGTAGTTGCCGGTCGAACCATCCCATTCCGGGATGCGTCCATTGTGGGCGTGGCGATAGGGGCCGCACCAGCCGCCTTCTGGGGATCGTTTGCCGCATCCATGTTCGGCAGGTTGAACTGGATCTCGGCGTTCATGTCATTCAGCAGCTTCGAGGCTTGTTGTAGTGGTGAGGATGGCTCGTCATCCACCGCTCCCACCTGGCCCATGGGGCTCATGGTCGAGCCCTGTCTTTGGAACCCAACAGCCTTGCTGTCTCTGCGCTGGCGCGCATCCACCGAGAGCAAGTAGGTCATGACCTGGTGAATGACATTCTCGTGGTTTAACACGGTCTTTTGTACTCGCATCACTTCCTGCAACATGAGTTGATGGTCTACGGTGAGCTGGGCATATCGATCGGAAAGATGCTGAATTTGCTGTTGCTGCGCGAGGATCTGCTGGTTAAGCAGATCAATCTGTTGAGTGGGAGCTGAGTCGTCATTACTCTGGGTCTGTTTGCGGGGGGCAGGAGCTTTGCGGCGAATATTGTCGAGGGAATCCTTGCTGTTCGCACGGAACTCGGGGTGTTTGAATTCCCAGGCCTAGAGGGTACATCAGTATCGAGGAGTCGGGATGTCAACTGGATCGGTGAAGACCTACATTCTGGCCATACGGTGACTGGCCATTCTCCTCGTTATTCTGTCGGACTTTGTGGAAATCGTATTTGTTGAGTTGGCGCACAAAACTGGCGAAGTTGCTGTGCTTGAAGTGCTTCGGGAGGATAGTCTTGGTAAATTTCTCGCACTGGGGGGAGGACCGGTTAGCTACACGGTGCGACCACACTACACCACGGGCGCATTTACCTCTAGGACCACGAAGCTATCCCCTTCATCACCCCAGCGCACAATGGACGCGTAAGAGGGGTCCTCCAGCATTCTAGTCGCATAGTTGGTTAGATTTGTCGATCGCGAGATTGTGTTCTTCGTGGCGTCGGGATAAAAGGCGGAAAAGGGTGGGTGGAAGGAGGATAGAGGGGTTCCAAGGAGGACTCACTTGTACAGCTTGCGCACCTGAACATTTTGATTAGCATTTGAACCTCTCAAGATGACCTGTGTATCGCGAGACTCACAAAATCGCTGGAGTTGCCCGCGGGGGCGGCATTCGAGGTCTGGCCTGGGCCATCCATGGCTAACCGGGTCGCGACCGGTCGAACGAACGGGCTTGACCTGACAGATGGTATCTAACCGATATACTAGAGAAAAGAGGGTTCAGAGTGGATGTTAACGAAATGCACCCTACTCGAAGAATGAAGAAAAGAAAGATCACAGTCTCGGCCAAACAAGATCAGAGAAAAAAAAAATGAACTGGGGATTTGAAGAACGCAGAATGGGTACCGCCCAGTTACCAGTTTTGGCGGTAGAGCCATGTACCAAAGTTACTGCGCATGTACGGACATGGTACATGGCCCGTATTTGCGTATTAAAGTTATTTCTTGTATACTTGCTGGACTACTAATACTTCTTTATTTCTCATGAATGGTCATGTAAGGAGTTCTAGTAACCCTAAAACACCCTCGTTCTGCCCTGAACGAGGGGGCGAGATCGTACATTCCGCGGATTCTGCGTTTCCCCCCCAAGAAGTCTATGACTGATCAAGGTTAAAGAATCCCTGCACCTCTATAATACGGAAAGCATGAACGTCAGTGCGCGATGGAGGGGCATGCATCAACTGGGGTATAATCCTAGGTAAAGTACTGCATTGTTTCGGTCCATCGAGACCCATGAACGCAGTAATAAACACGAAAAAGGAAAAGGTAAAAAAAGGAGGGAACAGATGCCAAGAAAACTCCCCGTTGAGACACTTGAGAGGGGAAGAGCAGGTCTGCTCCACCCACAGACTTTGGGACCCTAGGGAACTGTGGTCCACTTGTCCATGGTGGTTCCCACACGCGTACAACACACCATTGTTCCCACTATGCGTTGGCTTTGAGAAAAAAAAAATCAGACAAAGAGGGGCAAATAGGGAACAGAAACCCAAAAAAGGCCGATCGTCCGAAATCGCGAATTGATTCGAGGATCGATGCGTAACAAATCTACGCCAACTCAAACCACGAATTAGGTGACAATAGCTTGAACTTTAGGTCATTCTCGCCGAACCGGTTCGTTCCTAGTCTCGGGAGGGATTCGGAGTTGTTGATATACGTACCTCGGACCCATCTCGATATTATATCGAAGGAATTTAATTAATTAGAGTTATCCCAATACGATGCACAAGAATTCTCTTATGCGAAATAGCGGAAATAGTAGACTGAGTTCCAACGCTCATGCAGCTCGCCGCCCCGGCCGTAGACGCTCCAAGCTAGCTTTGTAATCGCGCAGTACCATGCGAGGATTGGTCCCTTCCCTATGGGGTTAATCTTTGCTGAACACAGACCTATCAAGTCCCGCGAGTTATCTTCATGGTCCGAACAAGTACCCCGGAGTATAAGCACGATCCCCAGATTCGATCGAGGTGAGCATTCCACAGACCATAACATTCCAAGGTTGTTATTACTTCAAGGTATCGACCAAAGGGACATATTTCCACATGTCTACCTGTGGACAGGGGACATGAAGTGGCCCTAACATCCGCAAATGCAACTAATCAATAGCATTGAGATTGTCATTTAACATGAGACTATGATCCGCTTCGATCCCGATCTTCTACAGGGCTGGGGCCCGTGGACCCGTGTGGCATCAAGTGGCTGAATCTGGCCCAGGTAAAGGCCCTATACCCGGCCCTCTTATGTTGTAGGTAACATGGATATCTATTACAGACCTCACTTTCCAAAGTGACCTCCATAAAGGTATTGAATAGCTTATCGTCCGTTGATTCCATTATCTTTCAAATCGAGTGGTATCATGTGAATCCAATGTGGGTGATATATACCAACCTACCTTCAAGCTATTCCAGTTAAGTACACCGGGGCAGTATTGTCAGACCTATTTGTATGTGGGATTTCTCAATACCAAACAGAAGCTTTTGTCTATTTAGAATTGTGAGACCAAAATTGAGCTCTAGGAAGAATCTCAATTATATCTAGGCACTGAAGTCGGAGCATGTGCGAATAGAGATGTATAAAACGACTGCATTTGACCGACCACTCAAGACATGTGCAGATACAGGAGGCTTGAAGCTTGGCACCGTAACGCGAACCACCAAACAAAGGGCGTCATATAAGATCATAGCAAATTTAACAGAAACAATCAAAAGGTTAACGTATCAAAATCGTCAATTTTCCCCGGGATTTTTCCTCTATACAGAGACATCAATTCGTGTGTCATAGCGCGAATGAAGATCGGCGTAACGGTTGCCGCAGTCGGCCATGACGAAATCCCCCAAGCTCCCATAACATCGCCCTTCTTTTTCTACCCACCCCACGAATCTTGCAACTACATCCTGTCTCTACCAGAACCTCAACTCCACCCACAATGTTCGCCGCTCGCCGCTTCGCTACCAACGTCCCCCGCGTCCGGGCCCAGGCCGCCTTCTTCCACAAGACCGCGCCCGCCTTCGTCCAGAAGGGCGATGCTATCCCCGACCTGAACGTCCTCGTTGAGAACTCCCCCGGGAACCAGGTCAACCTCGCCAAGGAGCTCAAGGGCAAGGGTGTTATTGTCGGCGTCCCCGCTGCTTTCAGTATGTGGTCGGAATGAAAACAAACAACAAAAACAGACCAAACAGACCTTGGACTGACTATCTTCTAGGCCCCGCCTGCTCCAGCACCCACGTCCCCGGCTTCATCAACCACCCTAAGCTCAAGGAGGCTGGCCAGGTCTTTGTTGTCGCCGTTAACGACCCCTTCGTGTAAGCAGCAGCAATTGCATACCATCTGAGCACACGCTAACGCGCCAAATACCACAGCACCAAGGCTTGGGCCGAGTCCCTTGACCCCAGCGGCAAGAGCGGCGTACGTGATAATCGATAAACCTGTGATGGAACGGTTGACTGACAGACCCACTAGATCCGCTTCCTGGGTGACCCGACCGCCAAGTTCAACGAGGCTCTTGACCTGACCTTCGACAGCACCGCCATCTTTGGCAACATCCGCAGCAAGCGCTATGCTCTCCTCGTGGAGGACGGCAAGGTGAAGGAGGCCTTTGTGGAGCCCGACAACGCCGGTCTCAATGGTAAGTTGATGACAGCTTCAAATCGCCGCAGGCTATCTACTGACCTTCGTTATCAATTAGTTTCCGCTGCCGAGAAGGTTCTCGGCTAAATCATTTAGACTCAACTACAGCTTACATTGTATCCATGGATGTGTTTCTCGTCTGCATGTGTATAGCAGGATACCAAAGAACTTCAAATTGCATAACATGACTGAATTCGTGAACGCGCTAGTAATCCGCGGCTAGCAGTAGATGCAGAGCCCAGACCCTCAATCTGGCCCTCGCTTGGATTTTGTTCTGATTGCCATTCCTGTTTTGAAGAGAACACCCCTATTCCTATTCCGTATGTGGAATTCGTATGACTTCGCTTCATCAGGGCCCTATATAATAAATTGACCCTCTTTGAAACCGGGAAATATAAATATGCAGCTTAATGGGGCAATTTGTGCTTGTCATGAGTACCACGTGAGGTAAACGGTAAACGGCTGCCTAAGTTGGAGTGACGCGGCCCCTTGCCACAGATGTGGCGGTGATCTAACAGAGGAATGAATCGACCAGATGAAACAGGTGCAAGAAAGCGAACCCTGCAGATCTGGGATTGGACCAATGTACCGGTGAGAGGGGACTAGTTAGATTTTCTTTTTCTAAAGGCGGTCTTGTGGCTGTGAGTGGATCACTGGTATTAGACTGTAAACTAACAAACAGTACGTCCACAAGGTTGAACTTAGATGAAAAGATAACAAGAAAACAATTCAACTTAGAGAAGCAAATGTCAGTGAGAAAGAAGTAGAATTGAGATTGATATGCAAGTCAGTATGTCAAGAGGGTCCAGGTTGATCCACCAAGACTAACAATAACTAACGCTTCGTCATTGCCAAGACCGTCTCTTCCCCCCGATCCAGCCACGGTCCCCTCTCCCGCGAACATCTCTCCTTCTTCACTGCTATCTGCTCAAATCTTTGCTCTCCTTCAATTCTTTGCACTTCCTCGGTGGCTGGTCCGCTCCCACCCCATCTTTCTAAAAGCGCCAGCGAATCCTCGACCCCTTGAGCATCGCCTTACTCCCGCCTTGGGCCGCTATCCGAAGCCCAGAGACCGAGTGGGCTGTGAGAGCTTGGCAAGACACTTTGCTCCAGAATCCCACCCATCTGATCGGGACTCATACCACGACTTTCTTTACCCCTAAACCTCGCTTATCTGCGACCCTCGCGGCTATACCGGCACCATGTCTAAGGTCGTGCGCAGTGTCAAGAACGTCACAAAGGGATACTCTTCTGTGCAGGTGAAGGTTCGAAATGGTACGTCTGGCTTCTTTGGGTTGGTCTGAAGATCTCAAAGGCCGCCGATAGGGATCGCGATCATGTTGCAGTTACGCTGCATTGATTTGTCACCATCTCCTATTCTTCACCTCGGCGCCGATAACCGGATGGACATGACCATATCGCGCGCGCTCTCGACTTGTTGGACAGTATGCTAACCGTGGTCTTTTTTCTTTTTAGCCACAAGTAATGACCCATGGGGCCCGACGGGTACCGACATGTCCGAGATTGCGGCCATGACTTTCGGGAGGTAGGTTGGCCGATGGCCCGATGGATACACAGGAGGCTGACATCAGCGCATAGCCCGAACGAGTTCTACGAGATCATGGACATGCTCGACAAGCGTCTTAACGATAAGGGAAAGAACTGGCGCCACGTGCTCAAGTCGTTGAAGGTCTTGGACTATTGTCTGCACGAGGGCTCGGAGTTGGTGGTTACGTGGGCTCGGAAGAACGTCTACATTATTAAGACCTTGCGCGAGTTCCAATACGTTGATGAAGAAAGTCGGGATGTGGGTCAGAATGGTGAGTTATTTTCCTCTTCTTTTTTGACAGTGGTATTGACAATGGCGCAGTTCGTGTGGCCGCAAAGGAACTCACCGCGCTCGTTCTGGACGAGGATCGCCTGCGCAGTGAACGATCTGACCGGAAGCTTTGGAAGACTCGTGTCAGCGGACTTGACGAAGGACAGGGCTTTGGCAACGAGCCTCCACGCCGGGAGCGACGAAGACGCCAGGGTTCCGACGAAGATGATACCGAATACCGTCTAGCCATTGAAGCCAGCAAGGCTGAAGCTGAAGAGGAGCGCCGACGACGGGCTAAGGAATCGTCGAACCAGGGAGAGGACGCAGACTTGGCAAAGGCGATCAAGCTCAGCCAGGAAGAGGAGGAGCTGCGGAGGCGGGAGTTGGAGCAAAGCAATGCGCATGCGCTCTTTGACGACACCACTCCGGCCCAGGTTCAGCCCACTGGCTACAACCAGGGTTATCAGCAACAGAGTGCGGTGGACTGGTTCGGTAACCCGATCAATGCTCAGCAACAGCAGCCCATGACAACCGGTTACCTGAACAACCAATATGCGCAACCCACTGGGTTCCAGAACCAGCCTACTGGCATGAACCCTTATAACACCAATGGCTACCAGCAACCCTCGGCCTTCGATCAAAACCCTTACGGTCAACCCCAGGCCCTTCAACCTCAGCAGACTGCATTCCACGCCAACAACCCGTACGGAACCAACCAGGACCCGATGGCGCAGATGCAACAGATGAACTTCCAGCAGCAGCAGCAACAGCCACAGCAACAGTCACAGGAGAACTACTTGTCCGCTGGAAGCAACAACCCATGGGGTGGAAACCAACCTGCCGATGCGCTGAAGCCTACTCCAACGGGCTCGAACAACCCATTCGCCGCACGTACTCAACCTCAGTACAACAGCCAGCCGCAATCCACAGGACCGCCATCCCTCAACACTCTTGCTGAGGATCGCGCCACTAACCAGTTCAATAACCCCATCACCCAATTCTCTCGGACGAATCAGCCCAGCCAGCCTAACCCGATCGCCAACTTCCAAGTTCCCCAGCCACCCAAGAGCACTCCCCCGTCCTCAGACCCTCACCACGCTCGCCTAAACGCACTCCTTGCAAGCGGCGAGGGCCAGGATACATTTGGTAACGTTGGAGATCTCCGTATTCCCGCGCAGCACACTGCACCTGGCACCTTCGTCAACTCTGCTGGCCAGGGCTTAGACCGTCTGCACGCTGCCCATACGGGCAATAATCCTTTCTTCGGCCAGCAGTACACCGGTGTGCCCCAACAGACAGGCTTTGTGCAGCAACAGCAACAGCAGCCGAACAGCAACCCCTGGGGAGCCCCACAGCAGCCCCAGCGTGGTGGCGGTAGCCTGATCGACCTGTGACCGCATTTTCCTATCCTCAGTGAACAGTCTTGTCTGCTCCGCTGATCCTTACGAACTGGGATTGCCGATACCTCTTTGTTTTTCTTGCCTTCTTATCTCTTGAAATTCACCGTCCCTTGCTCTTTCTTTTGACTACGTCTCACATGTCCTCTTCTTCACCAACACGAGCAATTGCATTGTGAAGCCAAATACTCAGAACCTGGGGTTTCTCATCACTTTACTCACCTCCTCTTTTCCTCGGTCCTTTTTTCTTTGTCTTCTCCTCATACACTCCGTTTCTCATTTGTCTCCGTTTGTCGTTTAGGATATCCTTCTCACTCCCACATTGTTGAACTTTCTTTTCTTTCTGATACACCTGTAAATCTCAAAATTGCAATCCAGTCGATTTGTTGGAATCGATCTAGCCCTACTTGACCTAGGTCGTAGCTAGGCTGGGGGATTAGTGTCCGTAGATCCGGGGCTTTATCGTATCCATAGATGTCACTGGTCGATGTTCGGCGATTTATCTCGATGCCAGACCTCGGGATATGCATATAGGCTAATGAACCGAAACCATACTTCCAGGGCTATTAACCCCCAGTATTCATTCTCCTGTGCCTAGGATAGTACCTATACCCATTTCCATGAACCCTCTGCATCTCATTCATATACTAGTACCCTGGCCGGGGCCGAACTATCTATCCAAAGTTCCCCCAACGTCTGAACTTGAACGAAACAACAACACCACTATGAATAAGCTTCGTAATACCCCGCATAAGAATGCACTCCATGAGCTTGCAAGGATGATCTGTCTATGTAACATATCAGGATTCTCACGCAATCGGGGTTTGACTCCAACACTGTGGATACATACTGCGGGGTTCGGTCTTTGGTCAGAGCATTAAGGTCACTCAAAGAGGACACTTTGATTCCTGCATCAATTTCTCAGATTCATCAAGCCTGATTAGCACCTAACATCTTTCAAGGTTCTTTGGCTCACGAAATGACCTCTGCTAATCCCGCTGCCCTGCTCGCTTCGGCGGCTATTCCATCTTTCAAATGTCCACCAGGAACGAAGATGTATATCTTGAATTTGGGGATGCTGGAAGCTGATGAATCCTGGTTTGTCTTGTTTCTTAAGCTTCTGTTGTATATTCTGAGTGTGACAAGGCTGATACTTACCTCACAGGATCCTTCGAGGCGCAAATGCAAGCCTGTTGAGTAATCCGAATCCGGTGAATAAACGACGTCAACTTGTACTTCTTTCGGCTTTGATTGAGTATCCGGGCGTGGGACTTATTCTTTATGAAACCGGCTGTGCGGAGGATATCGAGGTGGTATGTTCATATCCACGTTCGAGTTTATTGTTTATTCCAAGGTTTCATATTATTAACCGACGGGGTCAATAGAAATGGCCCGCCCCAGTCACTGACGTCTTCCCCCGAGTCGAATATGCCGATGTCCATAAATTGCCGGCGGCGATTAAAGCCACTGGACACGACATCAAAGATGTCAAAGCTGTTATAATTGGTCATCTCCATTTAGATCATGCAGGTGGACTGGAACATTTCATGGGCACTGACGTCCCGATCTGGGTTCATGAAGAAGAATTCAAACATGCCTGTTGGGCTATTGGCACTGGAGCAGATCTGGGCACTTATCTTGGACATTACATGTCGCTGGAAAAGCTTAATTGGCAGACATTTACGGATTCATCGCTGGATCTGTATCAGGGGATTATTCTACATCATTCTCCGGGTCATACGCCGGGTTTGTGTATCATGCAGGTTAATTTGGAGAAGGATGGCACTTTTATTTGGACGACGGATCAGTTTCATGTCGTGGAGAATTATGAGCTTGGACATCCGCATGGCGGTTTGGCTAGAGATCATAATGCGTGGTATCGTAGTCTCAACATGATTCGGAGGCTTCAGCGGTTATTTAATGCGAGGTTGATCTTTGGGCATGATAAGGATGTTGCTCAGAAGTTGATGAGTGAGAAAAGTTTCTTCGAGTGAGGCCTCAACTCTCTGAAATTGGGTATTCAATGTTAAGGGCTTTGTTTGAATGGGCTACTTTGTGAAAGGTGTTAGATGTTGAGGAGTATGTAGCACGTCGGCTAGATTATTTCAATTCTCCCTGAACTGCTTCATATATTTTATTCCCTGTCACACATAGTCTGTACCGAGCGACTAAGAGCGCCAGATCATGATTCCGTAGGGATCACGATCGGCCTCGCTAACGGAAACCTCAACACTGGCATCCTGGTATACCTCCTGAGAGCCAGTAGCAGCCCCACCCTGCTTGGAAACTTCTTGAAAGGCCTGGAGAGCTGCCTTTCTGTCGCTTTGCCAAGTCTGTGACACTTCACGAAGAAGCTGGTTACGCATGACGGCACACAGATATCCACGCTCGGAGTTGGAGTGAGCCAATGAGATAACGACCGAGCCCTTCTCTGTAGCCGCAAGAGCCTCGTGGTGGCTCATTTCTCCAGTGAATAAGAGATCGGGGATATCGTTTCCACGAAGGAGAACCCCAGAGCCGGACCCAGGGCACATACCAACGGTGCGAATACGGATGTCGTTGATCGACCGGCCCTGGGGAGTCGCGATGGGAATTCCGCCCGGAAGACCGACACCACGGGCAATATGGTCAATCAATGTGGTGAGAGGCTGGGCTTCATTGAAAGTCACCAAGCGGCCTGCACCAGCATCCTCGAAGCCCTCGGGGATAGAAGCTGGAGGCGAGGGATGAATTGTGGAACGGGTGTGGGGTATTTGCTGGGAGGGGCTTGCTGATGCGGCATTCGGGACGAGCTCAGGTTGGGGGTAAGTAGGTGCTGAGTACAAAGTGGACGCACAGTCTGTGACTTGGGACTGCGGCTTGGAGCCGGACTTGAATGTGCCAGTCACAACGTCACAGAGCCAGTCGGCCATACCACCGGGGACGGTGTCGACGGCAGTGTGAGGGGAGTAGACACTGATGCCATGCTGGGCAAGTCGCAACAGAGATCTTTGTTGGGTGTCTTCGAGAGTAAGGGACTTCAGGCCACGGAAAATGATTGGGTCTAAGACAATATTAGCAAAGTTTGTTATTTGAAATCGACAGGTCACACCCCTCGAGAGATTAGTCCAGCTAGAAATGTCTCAAGGGGGACTGGATAGCAAAACATACGGTAGGCGACAATGGCTGAGTCCTGGCGCCGAATTGCCTCGTCTGCAACCGCTGTTGTCAGATCAATGGCCAGCAGCACGGAGTTCTTCTGGCGCCGTGATGGCTCAAATGGAGCTTCCAGAAGCACTAAAGAATAATGTTAGTCCATTTCAATCAATACACGATCAAAGCTAGGCTATTCAACCCACATCCAGTGTTGTCGAAGCTCTTATCGGCCAATGCCTCGGGGTACCTGTGTATAGCGGGTCAACAAAGCTCAAATTGCGGGGAGCTATTGAACGAACAGCTTCCTCATAGAGCTGACGACGGCCCGAGTAAAGGGCGAGCAAGAATGAGTGGTGGACATAGTGGAATAGCTTCGTAGAGCAAAACGTAAAGAATTCATGGAACTAACAACAATTCTGCAAAGAAAGGACATTACAGATCTAAAAAGAAAGTGGAAACAGTGACGCTATCGAAACCTATCAGCACGTGAACTGTAAGTATGTCGGATAATCTATCCACCCGTTTATCGACACCAGCCACGGCGGCGGAATTTGTAATACAGATGACCCTCATCAATTCACTGTCCACTCGGAGGCTCAACTAACTCCTCATTCCTCACTCTGATCGTGCTTGATGTTCTCCCGCACTTCCTATTCAACTGTCTTGAGAGGCTGTAGCTACCTCCTCCGTCCGGTTCCCCAGCGCGCCGCTTTCTCCCTCTCCGCGCGTTCCTTCTCCGCCGTCAACGCTGCCATGGCCGACACCTCGGGTATCACCGCAGACTCGCTGAAGCTTAAGCTGCTTGATGTGCTGCAGGCGCAACATGTTGAGATTGAAGATCTATCGGGTAGGAATTGGATGCCGAGATCCTTGTCTGTTGAGCTTGAATGCTGATCATATTTGCTTTTTGTATAGGCGGCTGTGGTCAGGCTTTCCAGGCCGTGATCGTCTCCCCGCAATTCGAGAGCAAGAACATGCTTGCGCGCCACCGCCTCGTCAACTCCGTTTTGAAGTCCGAGATCGCGGCCATTCACGCCTGGACTCCTAAGTGCTACACTCCCGAGCAGTGGCAGGCACTGCAGCAGTAAAATTAAAAACTTTTAGACCACAGTCATTATTGATATGGGGAGGGCAAATGGTACGACCTGGGAGCTCGATCTGCGATGGGATTCGCATTGTCGCCTGTTCAACCTTGAAACCCCCGTTTTTGCGAAATTTTGATGATACCTTGGGATAGTAGGCATGGTCACGGTGCCGACTGTCGGGATTTGTGTACGATAGAGCTTAATGTCCATTAATGTTTTTACAAAAGTACAAAGAACATTCCTTGGATTGGGGCGTGATATAGAACTATACTTGAAAGTAGTGCCGAAGAGAACGAAGAACTCCAAAAGTGTCTTATACGTAGCAGATGTAGCCGTCTGCCATACTTCTGAGGCCAGTCTTTATTAGGAAAAGCTTACAAGACATCTCATACTGACTGCGGTTTGGTATTCATTCTGTTTTTATGCATTTTGTCATAGTAACATGCATGGATGCTCGTCTCAGGAGACATTCGTGATATCCTTACAGCTTTCTCGTAAGTTTTCTTCGAATTTATGCTGTTCTTCCATAGTAGAGCCAATTATCCCCTCAATCTCCCCTGCAATGGTACCAGCAAGAACACCCACGCCTATAATACCACCATCACTAGCCTCTCGAAGGAAAATGCTCTTGCCTTCGCTTTGTGGCCCAGCACTGATAATAAGTCGATCAATATATCGCTGAATGGTCTGTTTATAGTGCGGGTAGTGCTGTATAACACCGCCAGACACCGCTACAACCAGCTCCTCGGGCCCGTTCTGCCAACCAGATGTTGAAGACCCAAACTCAGGAACCAGGTTTTCCTGATTCACAACCTGCAGTTGATCCGTACTGGCTGTTGGAGAATCTGGAGATTCTGTATCCTGCAGCCGAATCTCGCGCGTGCAAGCAAGAAGTCCAACTGTTGCGGCCGCAATTAATGCCGCGGATCGATCTTGTACTGCGGCTGCAATGGAGCGAATATGTCCTGCATACTCAGACGTCCATTCCCAGTCGCTGGATTCCGGAGCTGGAAGCTGCTGTGACAGTTCTTTTGCGAGTTGTTCATCGGAATAGCTCGATGCCACCACCAAAGACAGGAAATCCGTAGTCAGGGTATACTCTTCAACTAGCTTCACAGGTAATGAAGACCGAGGAACTGCCTTCGTTCTGTGGAACCAGTCGTAGCATATAGTGCGCACTAATTCGCCGATATACCGACCGCCCACCATATATTCCAGAGGCTGAAATCCCGGGCGGTTGGAGTGCGCCTCGAGCTCGGTATCCCATTTATTCACGATCTTCAACTCTTTCAGTGGTCCGCTTGCACCTCGAAGTGTCCATTCAGTAGAAACAATCGTCTCTTCAGCATCGGGGTCCTTTTCGCGAATATGTTGGATTTTCGCTTCTTGGAGATCGGTGAATTTCATAGGCACGGCTGAGTTACAACCGGCGCCTACAATGAGGCCCATGACGACCCGGGTATTGGGAAGAGCGCGGACCGAATATGCCAGTGAAGCAAAAGTGGCAATCGTATCATTAGTCATGACGGTGATTTTTAGTTTAGGGAGACAGTATTTCTTCTGTCGTTTTGCGGGCATCTCGGCGGGATCCTCATCAGACCGCCTGGTATGGCACTCGTAACCATCAAGGAGTGCTTGTCGGAGATTCAGAGAGGATTTCAGCGTAAAGCCTTTGCCTGTAGGCATGAGAATAGCCTCATTGAGAAGCTTTTGCCTGTAACTGGCGTTAGTCCCCCTCGTATGGGAATTTGGAACATAGCAGGGGACCCTACTTGATTGGAAAACAGAATGAAATGCCCATCGTAATTTCAGAGGGCGTGTCATCTTTGGAATTGGCCAAGTCATCATGGATAACCTCTGCAATACAATCCCCAATCCAGGAAAACAAGGAGTCAGCCTGGTCTTGGCGCAGGCGATTCTCGATGGGCCATGCTTTCTCTAGCGTACGCCGAACATGGGAGTGCTTCTCTACTTGCTCTTCGCCTAGCAGGTCGATGAATGCCACTCGAAGATAGAATAACCCCAGATACACCGCTAAATAGCGTCCCTTCTCGTGGCCAGTGGGCAAACGTGTGGTAGCAGTGGGGAAGAACTGCTCAGAGGAGCCCGCCGCCAATGCACGATATGTGACAGACAGACGGTATGACAAGCGATAGAGCTTATCGAACTCGATCTTCAGTGGTTGCAGGAAATTTTGCAATGCAGGGTCTGATCTGGCCATGATGCTGTGCAATTGGTGGCCTGGTGCCTAAAGGCATGTTGATGTTGCATGTTGGTCTCACTTCCAGTTTATCCGTGGATTTCCCCGGATGGCGGGAGCGGGAGTTGGACCAATCATGTCTGAGATCTAATCTATACATTTGAGCAGTCATCATGATTACGGAATTTAAAGCCATTGTTTCTTGATTTTGTTTAGAATTTGTCAAATTGTCATATTCATCAACCTTGGAACAGTGTTTGTGCAGAGATTTATAAAGCTAGCGCCTTTCTCTGACCACTTCTTTCACCCATCCTTCACACTCCTGGGCATGTTCACAAAGCCCAACTCCGAGAGCGATATATATCACTGACGACATACAGTTGCTCGTTATTTATATTTAAAGATCTTCTATTACTTACCCACTCTCACCCTTCACTTTTCTACAATATCCCAACAGAGCTTCCTCAACGTGTATCAAACACAAATCACCATGATGACATCTACCACGATCATGACGTTTACTGGCCTTGCCAGGATCTTAAATGAGCGAGTCAACAAAGGCACCTGGGTGAGATTCGATACCTCGTTGGAAGGGAGTGGAGCACTATTATAGCGGGCCCGGAGGGCCTGCTTCTAGAGACAACAGTGAACTCCCACAACATCCACCAGCAAATCCTTTTCGATTAATGAGACGTCTACATCTACGGCACGCTAAGAATTGTGTGTCAAGGACGATCATCATGCCTTGCTTGAAAAGCAACAAGAATCATCCAGTGAGTGCAACGCAATATGGGTATATATTAGGATACTAACGGATGCCTTTTTACATAGAATCCCCTTGCTGCTGCAGTTAATTGGACGTGTCTACAATCAATTTAGACGACGTCGCACTGCCAGCACATAGTCCATGGATATCTACTGTGGGAAACGTGTTTCTCAAGAGACCATCATGGACCAGTTCAAACTGTTTAGATTGAAGGTCTCTGTCATTAGTACAATATTCCGTATTGCAGGGGGGCCATGGAACTGGCATGGCCGGCTTGGCTGTCGGACAAGGTAGACTTGTCTGCCCTCGTCGCTGTGCAAGCCCTCTCTCCTGGCCGAGCTCATGGACTCTGAAGACCTTACTCAAGATGGGTGCGCCCATGAGAGATTGGAGTGGTCAGAGTCAATGGTTCTAATATATCAGATGTCCGTGACGGATCACCGGGCTGGTAGCTCTACGGCACACGAACTTACTAGCTGTCTTTGAAAAAACACCTCCAGTCAGGATGTGGCAGCAGTTTCAAGACTACCAGTGCCTCGGTGGATGAAGTGAGAAATTATCTCCAAAGCTTCTTGAGTGGATTGGTGCAAATGGAGCTGGAAGCTGTCCATTTTACAGAATTTGTTCAGGGTTGACATTTGTCTATAGAAATTTTATGTAGAGCCGAGAGGATAATATCAACTTTTCATGTCACTCGCTGGAAGTACTCAAAGCTTCATCTAGTGCAGGGATATAGTACTTAAACATCGCTGAGTGTCCTCACCAATGCTGGTGGATTCGAGTATCTCGTGTTAGTACTCGATTTTCCAATTTTGATTTCAAGTCCGAATCATGTACAATAGATTGATCCTGGGAGGGGGTTCTTGCAGTTGTAATGTAATTGCTGTGGCGATTTTCTCGTAATTGGTCGATTCTGAGTATCAAGTGTGATCTTGGGACGCCCTCACTCCCCGGGTATAAATACCTCCATTTCTTCTTCCTCCTCTCTCCCTCTTTTTCCATCCATATCCACCTTCCACCAAGTTCTGGCTTCCCATTTCACTTTGAACTTCCTTCTTTGAACTTGCTTCTATCACTTCCAAGTTCCAAGTTCCTTCTTCATTCTTCTATCATGCTTCCATCAATCCATGTCCATCCTCCACCTTGACACGCTTGTCATCAAGCCTTTCTCAACACACTGGCCGATACTAGTCTATATAGACTAATGGCATGGGATAAAGGCAGCGTGAAGGAGCACTGGCCCAAAAAAAAAAAAGAGAAAAAAAGGAGATGAGCCACCAAGTGGCATTGAAATGAAACTCGGGACTGGTGGACACAAAGAAAAAAAGGATCTTGTTGACTCTATTTCATGTTTACGTTGATACTACTTGATAATTTCATGTTGACTCTACCTCTCATGCTCATGTTGATACTGTGTGCCAATACTGTCTTCCACAAATGCTCCACAAATGAATGACAGCTCTTTGACTTGCCAAATTCTACATATGTCAGTGCTATTTACTCTTTTTCTATCCTGGTCCAGGTGGGAAGTAGACCTAGTAGATCTTGGTATGGTGTAAGGTGTGTACAATTTTCTCTTTCAATGCAGGTCAGGCTAATTGATCTTTGGCTTCACTAGCCTCTCATGCAATAGCCCAAGGAGGGCTGGAAGACATGACTGAGAAAGGAATACAACCGTACAAGAATCATGCCAGCAATGCTATAGTATACACATGAGGGTGCCAAGAGATCGACGTCATTACCAAAGGCTGCAAACATCACCCCACAGCGCCCATTGGCTGAAAAATAATGTTTGCTTATAGTGCAAATTGACCAAACAGAAGATCAGCCAACCACATCAAGACTCGGAATTAGTGCCGCTGTTTGCACTGTTCTACTAGGGCTTATATACATCAAGCCTTAAACAAACCATGCCCCGTGAACTCGACTTACATATTTACATACCAAGAACTCCATTCACAATGGAAAGCGAGATTCCTTTATCTTCACGATTAGAAGAAGCACTCCGCTTTCTCCTAAAATCCCAGCCAACGAAACAATCCGTCTGCGAATGCGGCGCCCATCACAAAGGCACTGAATGGATCTTCGAAACAGACACATGGTCGCAACTACAAGCTCTCCGACAAACTCTCTGCCAACGACCTGCAATTCCCAAGCTTCCAAGAGATGTACTCGCGCACATCGAAGCAGTAATCCAATACAATAACCAGCACAAGTTACTCACCTCAACAACCGCAATCAGTCCCGATGTGACAATCAAATCCCAAGCTCCAAAAAGCAATACTCTTCGCATCTCCTGCTGGAAAGGTGATATAACATCTCTGATGGATGTCACGGCGATTGTTAACGCCGCAAATGCTCAGCTCGAGGGCTGCTTCAGACCCGAACACCAATGCATCGATAATGTAATCCATTCAGCCGCTGGTCCACGCCTACGAGATGCGTGTCATAATCTCATCAAAGCGCAGGGACATCTGGAGCCAGTCGGTTCAGCAAAAGCCACGCTGGGATTTCTCCTTCCTGCAGAATGGGTTCTACACACAGTTGGGCCACAACTGGGTCATAGAGAGAACCTGACAGCAAAGCATAAAGCGCAACTCGCGTCGTGTTATCGGGCCTGTCTAGATGCAGCAGAAGCATTACCACCTCTCGCAGATGGCCGGAAAGTCGTCGCGTTCTGCTGCATCTCCACCGGTCTTTTTGCGTTCCCCTCTGCTTTGGCAGCGAACATCGCCGTGGAAACAGTCTTGTCCTGGTACCAGGAGCACATCACTACATCCATAACAGATATTGTCTTCGATACGTTCCTCGAGAAAGACGAGATTCTTTACCGGAATATACTTTCGGGATTGAATCAGAGCGGATCCAATCTCATCTACTCGCCATCCAATTCACTCCCTCCACTCCAGCCTCAGAATCACGTTCTGAATCCATCAATTCTGAAAGCCCGCGCCTGGCTCGAAGACGCATCATCACTCATCATAACTGCCGGCGCAGGTCTCTCGGCCGCAACAGGCCTGGACTATACCTCAACGACCCTCTTCGATGCCCATTTCCCCGCCTTCAAAGCAAAAGGCTTACGCAGATTATACGACGTATTCGGGTACAGTGGCTGGGACGGTCCAGCCCAGAAATGGGGGTATTTCTTCACGCATATGGACATCGCGCGTCGATGGCCTGTTTCACCGGTCTACGGGCTCCTACGTGATCTAGTAGGTCGGTTTGAGGATGGGAGGTATCACATCCGTACAACGAATGCCGATGGATTCTTTATCAAGAATGGGTTTCCGGCTGAACGGATTTCGACGCCGCAGGGTCAATATAAATACTTACAGTGTTATGGGAAGTGTAGGGCTGATGCGGTTTTTCTTTCTGGGCCTTTTATCGATGCGGCTTTGCCGTTTATTGATCCCGTTTCCCAGACTCTTACTGATGAGGCGTTAGTGCCGAGGTGTCGATTTTGTAATGGGGAGTTGACGCTTTGTGTGCGTGGGGGTGATTATTTCAATTCTGGGCCTTTTAGGGAGCAAGAGAGGGTCTGGCAGGGGTTCGTGGAGGAGTTGGATAATAGCGGAGATGTTGGGGCAACTGTTATCTTGGAGTTGGGGGTTGGTTTAAATACGCCTGGTGTATTGCGGTGGCCAAATGAGAATTTGGTATCTGAGTCTCCGAGTCGACAGTTCCGGTTGATTCGTGTTGGGATGGAGGCTTCCGGGTGTGTGCCCTGGGACTTGGAAGAAGAAGATTTGGCTGTTGGGATAGCAGGAGACATTGGGGTTGCTTTGGAGTTATTGTCGTAAAACTTCCTGAGGAGGTGGAGGTAGAATTTTAATTGTAGTAAAGATGAACCCGAGATATACATTTGGTCTAAACTCAAAGAAAATGCGAAAAAGAAAGTAGAACATGCGTAAATCATTGAAATTTGTCTTTGGCTCCGAAATCGCTGGATTTGCAGAACCTCCTGACATGCTCTACTTCTTCTCCATGCTGAGATACTTTTCCTCCGCACCACGGATACAAGCGACGTTCGCACCGAGCTTGTTAATAGTCTCGATGTACTCGTCGTAAGGGTCAGAGTCGAAAACAATACCACCGCCAGCCTGCAGGTACGCAACACCATCCTTAACCATCATAGTGCGAAGCGCAATACAGGTATCCATGGCACCGGGATCTTCGCTTGATCCGTCACTGTTGGCAATGTTGTATCCAAAGTATCCGACGGCACCGGCGTAGACGCCACGCTTCTCTTTCTCGAGCTCGGCGATCAGCTGCATGGCGCGCACTTTGGGCGCACCGGAGACGGTACCAGCGGGGAAGATGGAGCGGAAAGCGTCGAAACGGGTCTTGTCAGGGCGCAGGACACCGGATACCTGTGAGACGAGATGCTGGACGTGCGAGAACTTCTCGACGACCATCATGCGGTCTACTTGAGTGGTCATTGGGTCACATACACGGTTCACGTCGTTACGGGCTAGATCGACCAGCATGACGTGCTCAGCTCGGTCCTTCAAACTGCTGCGCAACTCGTCGGCCAACGCGGTGTCCTCCTCTAGAGTTTTGCCGCGCTTCACGGTACCCGCGATCGGGTGGGTGATGATTCGGCCGCGCTCTTCCTTCACGAGAAGCTCGGGGCTAGCTCCCACGAGCTGGAAGTCTTGGCAGTCGATATAGAACAGGTAAGGAGAGGGGTTGACAGTGCGGAGGTGGCGGAAAAGGTTGTAGGGGTGGATAGATGTTGGCCGCGACAGCCGTTGTGAGGGCACAGTCTGGAAGATATCGCCCTTGCGAATGTGCTCCTTCAGAACCTTGACGTGGTTCTCGTATCCCTCCTGGCCGATGTTGGAAGTGTACTCCTGGTTCTGGATGATAGGTCCCTGTGGCGGCATGGGTGTGCGGTCCTGCAGCAAAGTCTCAATGGTTTTTTGGATGATCTGCTCGCCCTTGCGGTATTCGGCCTCGATATCGGCATCCGATGAGGGGATCGGCACGTAGGTGATAACCTTGACGACCTGGAAGAAATGATCAAAAGCGACAATAGTGTCGTACAGCATGAAGAATGATTCCGGAACACCCAACACATCCTTCATGGGCCGGGCAGTCTTCGGCTCAAAGTATCGGACACAGTCGTAGCCCACATATCCAATCGCTCCGGCGGTCAGAGGGGGGAGAACCAAGCCTGGAACAGTGGCAACGCGGAACTGGGACAGCTCTTTCTCCAGGTATGGCAGAGGATCAGCCTCCGGGCCGTGGCCTGGACCGGTCTTGATAACTTTTCGGGGGTCTAACAATCCCAAGTCAGGAAAACGTGAACACGTAGAACTCGCCAACAAATCACCCACCTGCGCCAACAAAACTGTGTCGTCCGATAGTCTCAGTAGTCGCTGCGCTCTCGTACAGAAATGACAACCGGGAACTATACAAATCGCAGTGTTAGCCTGGCTGTCGTAAATTCCCCCGCCCTGCGGGGCACGGCCGCCACACTACAAGGTTCGCACTTACTTCTCTGCAAGTTTAAGGTAGGCCAATGTAGGAGTCAGGAGATCTGCGGGGATCGAGGCAGTGACCGGCAGCAAGTTCGGGGCGAATTTGGAGTTTCTCGACTGCGAGATCACCTCGCGCGCCGTCTCGAGCGACGGGACTGGAGTGATCTGAGTCAGATCGCAAACATCGTTAGCAGTCTGTCGCTGACCAAGATAGTACCTCAAAAGTGGCACGGAGATTCCGCACTTACCGAAGGCGCCATTGTCTGCGGGAATTGTTGTTCTATGACTGGACAAAGGCCGGACTTCCGATGACACAGAGAGATTTGGCGGTGGGTGGGAAAATGAGTCGATGTGGGGCTTCGACTCGGGCTCTGGTAAGGTAGGTACTATCCACTCCAACCGCTATACTCTGTACAATCTGAAAGGATTGAATACCAAAGACTTGTCAATACAAAACCAAATGGCAAACAATAACAAGCTGCAGTTTCCAGCTCTTCAGCTCTACCACAACATCGCCCTGTGTAAAATTCCCCAAAAAGGTTAAGCGTGGGGTGCTGGCGGTTATCGATAAGCGACGAGGTTTGCGATGTGATGTGTAGAAGCTGCAGATCCCCAGCCACATCACATCCGACTGGTGTGATTGACAATGGTTTCTTTCGTGCATCCACCATGAAGAACCCAAACTCAAATAGCCACATGGAATCACCGGAACATGTTGGTCTCACGGTTACCAAAGCCATACTGGAACCAATTGAATCTTCAATCAATCACACCCCAGATGCGCGTACAGCTACACGACAACCATGGCAAGACCGTCTCACAGAACTGGCGCATCTCGCATCAGCATCCCTCGGCGCAGATAGCAGAGATAGCAATGCAGGTCCTTTGATACATGAGCACCTCGACGCGATAGAGGCTATCCTACGTGATCCGCAGCGAGAGCTCGCGCAAGAGGAAGCGCATGGAGCTCGGCGCCGAAGCTTTCGCACAAAGTCTTTGCTAGGAGTCCCCGGTGCGGCAGAGCTGGAGGAGCCGGGTTGGCTAGCGAAGAGTCGTTTTGACGAGCGCCAGCGGGAGGAGATCTCGTGCCAGCTTACAACGCTTTTGGGAGAGGTTACTTCTTTGAATCAGGAGCTGCAGCAGCGACATACAGAGTCTATTGAGATTCGGGAGGTCTATGAGGACCGATGCCGCCGGTTGACAAGGACGATAGCTGAACTCGAGGATGAAGTATCGGAGCTGTAGGTGCACACGTGCTTCATTGCTTGTCTGGGCTTTACTGATATCGGTTGACTTTAGTCGCTCGGATCTGGTAGAAGATGCAGTTGAGTTGGAAGGAATTCAAGGAACGATCAATGGGTTACAACATTGGATTGACGGGAGGCAAGAAGAACAGAAAAGAGTCCGGGCTGCGAGAGAACTCGTACGTCGAAAAAGTAAACGAGGATGGGGTCGCAAACATATTGATGAAATCGGTGAAATAGAGGGGGAGATTGTACTTGATGGTCTGAGCGCCTGGATGCGCGGATGGAAAGATGTTGAAGATGGATTCCAGGTCCGAGCGCGAGGGCGAAGAACAAGGCGAGAACAGAGACAGCACCAGCTTTTACAGACATGATCATGGTATAAACTTGTGTAATGATAGTTCTGCGATTACGATTTTATGAAGATTACGAGAACATGCAGATGTATGGCAAGCGTTATAGTATAGAAAAATTAGGTTACATTTCAAGGTCAATGCATTTTTGCTTCGAAATACAAATCAGCGAGATTCAAACCACCAACCTCCCAAGTAATAAGAACAGAAAAACCAAAACCATCTCTCGCCATCCGTTTCGTTCGCCGTGCCCAAGTCCTATTCCAAGCAATGCATGCCGTAATGCATCTTCTAAATCAACAATGTATGTCCGGGAAAATAATAATATGTAGAACAAAATGGGTGACGACTGGAAGATTTGCGCCATCTTCCACGACGGGGTAGAGTTGGTCAACTGGATTGACATTGGATCGTGCTTGGAAGGATTAGGCGTGGCATGGTCTCCACAAGTCGAGCACCTCTTTTTGGCCGTGGGCCTAAGAAGTAAAGCGGGTGAAGCAGAGGCGGAGGTGTCAAGACCGGCCTCTGTTCAAGATATCGATTAGACCAGATTTTTGGTCCCGTACTCCGATTGTAAAAAGCGACTTAACACCGCACCGTGAAAGAGAGGAAAAACAATGTGCTATTTCAACACGTCAAGCTGGTTGCCTTATAATTTTGTCTCTTGTTAGACTTAGGTAGAGCGGTCACCGCTGGAGATTAACGATAGCCATCTGAGAATTCTTAGTCAATCATCTTGGCCGTGGAACTGATGAGGAAAAGACTTACCTTGTTTCCAAACCCATATGCAAGCTTTTTTCCATCGGTATCCCATG
This sequence comes from Penicillium sp. 91 TS-2023, assembly GCA_030710325.1. Lineage (NCBI taxonomy): Eukaryota > Fungi > Ascomycota > Eurotiomycetes > Eurotiales > Aspergillaceae > Penicillium > Penicillium sp. 91 TS-2023. The sequence continues at coordinate 3,087,897 of JARWGP010000021.1, read as the reverse complement.
ATAGAGTGCAGTCGGTTCGCGTAGTATGACCGTTCTGCCCGTTTATTGGGGCATCGGCTTCTTCCTTAACCTCTTTTGAACCTGGAGCAGTCCAGGTAGCCATGGGATCCCCGCCGCGCTCGGCATTCCAGATGAAAAGTCGATCTTTGCTGACTGCCGCAAGAGCGTATCCATCCGGTGAGAACCCACCCGCGAAAGTGGGAATGTTGGAATCCAGGTGGTATCGCTCAAGTGGTTGAAATTGCTTCTGTTCCAGGTCTACATCCCAGCCGTTGGCGGTACCATCTTCAGAATATGTGACAATGGTGATTGAGGATTTCCCCGTGATCGAAGAGTTTCGTCGCTGTGCGGGTGACTGAGGCCGAATGTCAATAGCCGTGATCGCCTGCTTGTGTGCATTATCAATGACAATATCGTGGGTTGGGATCCAGATTACGGCAGCTTCAGAGTCTGCCGCACTTTCGTAGCCTGCCACAAATACGGCAGGACCGTGGCTGGTTTCAATGGAGCGAATGAAGGTCCACGAGGTCTCCCTGTCGGACGTGTACTCCTTGATTAAGTGAATGTTCCGGTCCACGCTACATTGGTAGACCGTCCCATCACCACAGGCAAAGATTTCATTCCGTCCGGTCCATACCATGTCGTAAATCCGATTTTTGATGACCATGGTTTGGTACTGATCAGGTCGTTGGGTGTCGTCCCAGAGTGCGAGTTCGCAGTCTTTTTCGGTCGATGCAACAATCACCAGCTGGGGGCTATTTTGTGCCCAGTGCAAGCCACTGATAATGCGAGGAAGATCCGGAAGCATATCTACCACGTTCCCTTCGGCGTTATACATGGTAATCGCTCCCTTCATGTCCCGAATCGAGGCCACGGCCAATTTGGAGCCGATGCCATCCCACGCGACAGCGGATACATATGACTCGCTAGCCTTGAGGTCAACAAACTTATTCTGCACCGGCGTTGATGATGACGACAGTTTCCACAGGCTGCAAAAGGTCTCTCCTCTTGTCACGAACACTGTCGGGTCTGCCGGTCGCCAAACGGTATCGATCACGTGATCTTCGAGATCCAGGCAGGCGGTGTCGGGTGTCAAATCGGCAGCCTTGGCGGGGGAGATCTGGACGCTGGCGTTGTCGCCCGTGCTGAGAGTGGGTTCCTGAGGCACCTCATCGGCCCCCATACTCACGTCCCCGTCCCCATCCACATCCGGGATAGGCGAGCCTGGCTTGCTTTCGGTTTCGGCGTCCACCTCCATGGAGTCGCCATTGGTTTCGCCTTTACGATTCTTTCCGGGAGCCTCCGGCAGATGACCATTAGTTACGCGGTCGCGCGGTTCTGGGGCGGGGTGGTCTGTGCCAGCTTCATCCCGGCTTTTCAAAGCGGCCAGCTCAAAGGGCTCCGGGCCGAAAAAAAAGTCGCTAGGTGTAAATTTGATGCGATTTCCCTCCTGTAGATGGTGGTTAGGACATGCATGAGCCGGTATCAAAAGGTCTCCAAGTTGTCGCGCAGGCCTACCTTGTCAATTGATGACTCCAATTCATGGTATTGCAGGCCCTTTTGGACCAACGACACCAGCGCGTGAGTTTGGATGTGGCGCGCAAATGGTAGATTCTGTGGTTCCGGGTACCACGCACGCTGCAGTGATACGGCAGCTTCGCCATGGCCTGTAGCACGAGGTTAGCATAGAGTCCAGTAGCTAGAGCATGCTCACGCATCGGCGCATGGGTCTCGAAATGAATGGGGGTAATCGAATGAATGGAGCAAAAAGGCGCAAAGAGACGACGAACCTGACTCCTGGAGGTACCTGTGGAGAAGAAGTTAGTGGTCTGCAGATGCAAGCAGATCGCCGAGGAAGGGGGCATCGTACCTCCATATTAGGTAGTTGACGTGATGCGATGTAAGGTCAGGTTGTGCCATGATTACATGTGCGACCACCTAGGGGCGGAACATGCCAGATGGGGGAGTGGATGGCGCTTCCGCAAGGGAAGTTAGAAAATCAAAAGTGGAGGTTTCTCGATGTGGAGACAGGAAGGGCAAGAAAAAAAGACCAAGGAAAAAAGGGGTCGGTCCGGAATCAATCGAGAGTGGGTGTGGTGCGTATTCGGGGCTGAATATCCGGGTGATGGGGTCAAGGGTGTAGGTTGATTTGATGCGGACTGCGAGGTTGGGGAAGGAAAAAGAGAGTTTGGGGGAGAAGAAAGGTGGGAAAGGGAAGAGATAGAGCCGCGGGGATCAGACGCAGCTCACACTGGGAGCAGAGAAACACTTCAAGGGGGAACAGTGGCGGCTCTTTTGGCAGCCAAATGACTGAAAGGGAGAAGAGGAACAATTGAAGATTGGAGACCTTCAAAGTGACGGTTGAGCTTAAGCGCACTAGCCACTGGGAAGTGGGTGCTCCATCTTGAATACAAGAGCCAATCCTGTGTGGCGTTCCTCCACTCGGTCGCGGCCCTGTTCTCGTGCGACTCGCTTACTTCCAAGGGACTTTCCCCACTTTATCTCCATTTCTTACTCTTATATTTCACTATGGATGTTAGATCCAGAATATTTTCCATTTGTCATGTTCCCCCCAGTGTGTCCGGATCTTACGGGATCTTTGTTATTCCCTAGCGTACAACACCTGCACGCACCCGAACCCGGCAACACTGCAGCGCGGCAAAAGGTGGATCGCAGCGTGGATCCAGATCCCATGTACTCTGTGCACAGATATCAGATGAGCCAGGGTCCCTAATATAGATTTCACTATATATAGCTCATGCTATATTAGAGTATCAAATCAACCTTGGAAATCCAGGCCTATTCAACGCAAAGACCAGAAGCCCCAGTCATCTACCCAGTAGCAGAGATAAACGGTCGGACATGTTTCCGATCAGCGCATTCTGACACCGATCAGTGATCCACGTACTTGGTATGTAGGGCGACAAGAAGTATGCATATCACCTTGTCTCGTATCATTCAAGTCATATGATGACTCACCTGGGCAACTTATATAACGTTCCTCATGTTGAACCCCGATGTATAAGGCCGGCATCTATTTCAGGTTACCCAGATAGATATTTGGGTAGTTGAGGTCGTGCCTGGTGGAATATATATACCTGGATACCATCTTGGAACCGGGACACTTGAAAGATGAAGTGGAAGAATCCAGCCATCTACATTCAAGTTTTCAAAGTTCTCAACACATATGTATGTCCCACAAAATTAAAGCAAAGTCTATCTTGATAGTCTTCGATATATATCTGTGTCCCACCGCTCTTCACATTTGAATATGATTGCACAATAGACAGCTGGACCCCTGGCGTACACTTTCACTAGATCTCAGGAGAGAATCAACAGGATGTATTACACAAAAAAGAGCTGAACTCCATAAATCTAGCTTCATTTGTACTGTTTCTTAAAATCAAGACATTTGGCAAGTATGTGACAGAAGCTCTTTGTTGTTCGGACTAGTGGACCCGTGCATGTCAACTTCCGCTGATGTGTGTGGCTTCCTCCGTCTACAAACTTCGGGTTCAGCTCAACAACACGCCTGCGGTCTCGCACGCCGCGAGTGCCCTTCAAAAATGCCAGTCCGAGTCAACATCCCCCCTGCTACTCGCTTCTTCCTCGTCAGCCTTCTCGCCCTTTCCTTACTCTATAACATTGCCAGATGGCGTGAACTGGACTACACCCCCAACGGCGTCCAAATAAACCCGATCATTCCCTACCTGACTCTCGTTCCTTCGCAATTCTTCTACTATCCCTGGACACTTGTCACGGCCACTTTAGTCGAGCAGAACATCTTTACCGTGCTTCTGAACGCTGCCACCATATTCTATGGAGGCAAGTACCTCGAGCGCGCGTGGGGGTCCCGCGAATTCAGCAAGTTTATCGTGGCCGTCACGGTGATCCCCAATGTCGCGATCCTTCCAATCTATCTCCTCTGGGGTGCAGTACCGGGCGATTATAACCGGAGGTCGGTTTTGCTCCCTTACATCCCCTATTGCTGTCCAGTCTGACCCTCTTATCTCCATGTACAGCCTGACCCAGATCTGCGGTGGTGTCGCCATCCAGGCCTCCTTCCTCGTCGCATTCAAACAACTGGTCCCCGAGCACACAGTCGCGATTTTCAAAGGGCTAATCAAGATGCGCGTCAAGCATTTCCCGGCCCTATTCCTGCTTCTCAACACCCTCAGTGGCATACTGATCGGAACCGACACCGCTGCAATTTTGTCGTGGCTGGGTCTCCTGACTAGCTGGACGTACCTAAGATTCTATAAGCAACAGCCCGACCTGACCGGAACATCAACCAACGGCGTGGGTATCAAGGGTGATGCCAGTGAGACCTTCGCTTTCGCTTGCCTGTTCCCCGATGTCATGCAGCCCCCGATCGCCTTTGTCGCGGACCAGATCTATGCATTACTGGTCACAGTTAAGATCTTGAAACCCTTCTCGGAAGATGATATTGCATCTGGTAACCAGCAAGTACTGGCCAGAGGGGAGGCAGGCTTGCCAACTCTCCTCAGCAGCCGTGGAGGAGGAGGGTCCCGAGGTAAGCGCGAGGAGGCAGAGCGCCGTCGTGCTCTGGCACTCAAAGCGCTAGACCAGCGACTGCAGACTGCTTCTACGGGTCGCGTACATGCTGGCCCATCGACACTGGTGGAACCAAGCGCAAGTGCGACATCGCCGACCCCATCCGCCCCTACTGGGCAGGCCATGCTCGGGGGAACCACTTACAATCCAGATCACGCATAAAACAGGGGACAGGAGTTTGTTGATATTTCGGGATTGCTTGGGTCGACTGGTTGGACATATACCATTCAGCGCAGGACTCGGGTTTTAAAGACTACTTTACCTGCGACTGTCACACCTTCATCTTCCTTCTCACGATGTACATTGCCTTTTCATACCTTGGCTTGGATCTCGGTCCTCAACTGGCTTCATTCTCCGATGTGTGACATGATGACCTTTCCTTTTTCTGTTCATTTGCTTCCCTGTGTTCTTTACTAGGCGAGCGTGTATTCTTTACTTTTGAGTTTAATCAGCTCTATACCAGTCGCAAGTGACCAGATCCTGCAATGAGAATTATAAACGATTCAATGCACCTTCCTGATGCTTTAGAATAAATATTCTTCAAAAATACATAGTTATAAGGGAAGAGACGAACAAAAAGATGCTATGCTACAAGTGGGTTGCTCCTCCCAATCTCAAGAGAAGAGAATCCAGACCAGAACCGAAAATCAACGGGATATCTTAGCCCTGCTTCAGCTTCTCAACCTCACCTCTCGCCTCAGCAAGCATACGCTCCTGATCCTTCTTCGCCTGCCGCATAGCCGATATACGCTTCCTGTCCCCAACAGCCTTCTCAGTAATAGCCGCCAACCTCTTCGCCTCAGCCAGATCCTCCTCGGTAGGAGCAACATCCGTCGCACCCGTCGAAGCCTGCACTCGAGTCCAAATCTCCTTGGGGTCCAGATTCTTCAAATCCACAACAATGGACTTCTCACTAGTCTCGGGCTTCGGCGCATGCTTATCGACCAATTGCTTGCTCGCAAGTCCAGCCGCGGTGCTGCTCAATTGCTCGTTGAAGTAGATAGTCAATGCGGCCGGTCCTTCTTGGTCTTCGGTTTGTTGGACCGTCATGGAGACGCCCGGGTTGTGGTATTTCAATCGCGGAAGACATTGGCGCCAAAAGAGTCTTGCGCCGTGGTGGCCGCCGTAAATCTTCTTGGCGTATGTGAGGTGGAGGCGTGTGACCGCTGGGAATTGTTTTGTGGCAGTTGCTTGGCTCGGGAAGAGGGCGGCACCGAGTCCGACTCGGACTTCGAGCATCTGTAGAGTATTGTGGTTAGCATTGTTGTTTGTGCTGGGTCTGCGGTGACTCCGCCCTGGTGTGTTCGAGTGTGTTTTCCAGGTCGATTGGAGTCTTCGGGATGTCGAGGGTTGGGATTGATGGCGCGGAGAATCGATGGGGGATGTAGGGGGGTCTTACTCTCTGTGAAAGGAGAAAAGAAATGAGTTAGCCAATTTTCTTTTTGATTTGTTTGATGGTCCATAACATTGGGCTGGCCTTGAGCTGCAGGATGACTTACTGTCTTCAGCTTGCGCATCCGCTTGAGGAAGTTGACCATGATGGCAGATTGAGCCGCGCAGCGGCTAGCCTTAATTTGACGAAAGTGTTTTTGAGACCGATTGTATGGATCTAGTAGTCCAATTGGTGAAGATCCTGCCCAGTGGTCTCACAAAAGGTTCGGGGCGTGTTGTCGTTGATCCGGGGAATTTTGCGGAAACTGTTGCGCATCAAAAGTTGCTCCGACGTAAAGGTCACGTGACGTCGATTTACTTCGATACACAGCCTTCTCTTGACACTGGACAATTGATCAGGATCAAATCTTTTGAATAAGTAAAGAAAATCAAATCAAGCATAATTGAACCCTTTATCTGTCAACGACTGCTCGCTTCATGTATCACTGTTGGCTTCTGCTCTATGCAATTGTATAAGCCGTAAATTACCACAATACACTATGCAGATACATAAAGGCGGCGATACAGCCGTATTACCAAACTGAGTCACCCACTCATTATCGATTATCGATTGTCGATTTTATATTCCCCCGCGATCTTCATTCTCTGCCCCTCGGAATCTTGCACAGGACAATATCCTGCTGAGAGAAACCATGGCACCCCCCGCCGTCTCCGCCGAGCTCGACCCGAGCAATGGCTCTAAGAACACCCTCAAACTCGAAAATGTTAACTTGCCCCTCCCCCTCTATTGACTCCGATTTTTACGCCGTTACTGACTGAACTCAAATCCTCCACAGACCGAGAAGCGTGACACCCTGATCGCAATTGAGAAGAAATACCAAGCGCAATGGAAGGAGAACAAGGTTTTCGAGGTCGATGCCCCATCCTTCGAGGAGATCCCCGAGGGCTCCATGACCGCCGACCAGATGCGCGAGAAGCACCCCAAGTACTACGGCACCATGGCCTTCCCTTACATGAACGGTACCCTGCACGCCGGACACAGTTTCACTCTCTCCAAGGTCGAGTTCATGGCTGGTTACGCCCGCATGGAGGGCAAGCGCGCCCTGTTCCCGCTTGGTTTCCACTGCACTGGTATGCCTATCAAGGCCTGTGCCGATAAGCTTCGCGATGAGGTGAAGATGTTCGGCCAGAACTTCGAGGGATACAAGGAGGATGAGGAAGCTTCTGCCCCTGCTGCTCCTACCCAGGAGTCCAAGCCCGAGGTTAAGGAGCAGGCTGAGAAGTTCTCTGGAAAGAAGAGCAAGGCCGCGGCCAAGACCGTTAGGATGAAGTACCAGTTCCAGATCATGCTGGCCATTGGTGTCCCCATTGCGGATATTCACAAGTTCGCTGATGCCAACTACTGGCTCGACCACTTCCCCCCGCTCGCTGTCCGCGACCTCAACAGCCTGGGTGCCCGCATCGATTGGCGCCGTGAGTTCGTTACCACCGACGCCAACCCTTACTTCGATGCTTTCGTCCGCTGGCAGATGAACCGCCTTCACGAGCTGGGTAAGATTCAGTACGGTAGCCGTTACACTGTTTACTCGCCCAAGGATGGCCAGCCCTGCATGGACCACGACCGCACCGAGGGTGAGGGAGTTGGTCCCCAGGAGTACACTGCTGTCAAGCTCCAGGTTAAGGAGTGGTCCCCTAAGCTCGCCGAGCTTGTCAAGGGCAAGGTCGAGGAGGATGCCAAGGTTTACTTTGTCCCCGCGACCCTGCGTCCCGAGACTATGTACGGCCAGACCAACTGCTTCGTTGGTCCCAAGATCAACTACGGTCTTTTCAAGCTGAAGGAGAAGGAGTACATCGTTGTCACTAAGCGTGCTGCTTGGAACATGGCTTTCCAGGGCCACTTCTTCGATAACGACAACTTCCCCAAGACTCAGGATCAGCTCCCGCTTGTCGTTGAGGCCCCTGGTTCTGACTTTGTCGGTACTCTGGTCAACGCTCCCCTGTCCTTCCACTCTGAGGGTGTCTACATCTTGCCCATGGATGGCGTCTCAGCTGCCAAGGGTACCGGTGTTGTCACTTCCGTTCCCTCTGACAGCCCTGATGATTACGCCACCCTGATGGACTTGATCAAGAAGGCTGAGTTCTACGGTATTAAGAAGGAGTGGGCCGAGAAGGAGATCCACCCCGTCATTGAGACCCCTACTTACGGTAACTTGACTGCTCCCGCCCTGGTCAAGCAGCTGAAGATCAACTCCCCCAAGGATGTTACCCAGCTTGCTCAGGCCAAGGAGCTGGCCTACATGGAGGGATTCTACAAGGGTACCATGCTCGTTGGCGAATACAAGGGCGAGCCTGTCAGCTCTGTCAAGGACAAGATCCGCAAGGCACTCATTGACAGCGGCGATGCCTTCCCCTTCGCCGACCCTATGGGCAAGGTCGTCAGCCGTAGTGGCGATGACTGTGTCGTTGCCTACCTGGGTCAGTGGTTCCTGAACTACGGTGAGAACGATGGCCCGTGGCAGAAGACCACCCTTGACCACGTTGTCAACACCCTCAACACCTACGCTCCCGAGACCAAGCACGGTTTCGAGAAGAACCTGTCCTGGCTCAACCGCTGGGCTTGCGCCAGAACCTACGGTCTTGGATCCAAGCTTCCCTGGGACAAGCAGTTCCTGGTTGAGTCTCTGAGTGACAGCACTGTCTACATGGCCTACTACACCATCTCTCACCTTCTGCACGGTGATCGTTACGGTAAGACTGTTGGTCTGCTGAACCTGCAGCCCGAGCAGATGATCGATGAGGTCTGGGACTACATCTTCACCCGCCGGGAAATTGGCGATGACCTGATTTCCAACAGCGGAATCAGCAAGGAGGCTCTTCAGAAGATGCGCCGCGAGTTTGAGTACTGGTACCCTCTCGACGTCCGTGTCTCTGGTAAGGATCTTATCCAGAACCACCTGACCTTCTTCTTGTACATTCACGTTGCTCTCTTCCCCGAGAACCTCTGGCCCCGCGGTGTTCGTGCCAACGGTCACCTGATGCTGAACGGTGAAAAGATGAGTAAGAGTACCGGTAACTTCCTCACCCTGAAGGATGCGGTTGATAAGTTCGGTGCCGATGCTACTCGTATTGCTTTTGCCGACGCTGGTGACAGCATCGAGGATGCCAACTTCGAGGAGGCTGTTGCCAACAGTAACATTCTGCGTCTTCACACTCTGAAGGACTGGATTGAGGAGGTCGTCAAGGACGAGACCCTGCGCACTGGTCCTGCTGATTCATTCGCTGATCAGCTGTTTGACAACGAGATCAACACTCTTGTTCGTGAGGCCCAGAAGCACTACCAGGAGTAAGTCTGAATCTAACTATTTCTATGTAACACCCCACTAACTTCATCCTAGCACCAACTTCAAGCTTGCCCTGAAGGCCGGTCTCTTCGACTTCACCAGCGCTCGTGATGCCTACCGTGAGGCCGCTGCTGCCTCCGGCGTTGGCATGCACCGCGATGTTTTGATGCGCTACATCGAGCTCCAGGCTCTCATGCTTGCTCCCATTGCTCCTCACTGGGCTGAGCACGTTTGGCTCGAGGTCCTGAAGAAGGTCAGTCTCCATGCAACCCCAATTCTAGATTCCGTTCCCTGTCTAACCTAAAAGCAGTCCGAATCCATCCACTTCGCCAAGTTCCCCACCGTTCCCGAGCCTTCCCCCGCTCTCTCCGCTGCCCAGGCCTACGTCCGCGGTACCGCCTCTGCCATTCTCTCTGCTGAGGCCAACTTCGCCAAGCGTCTGTCCAAGGGCAAGAACATTGCCTTCGACCCCCGCAAGCCCAAGAAGGTTACTATCTACGCCGCTAAGAAGTACCCCGTCTGGCAAGAGAAGTACATCGACCTTGTCCGCGATGCCTTCGATTCTCTCAACATCTCCATCAACGATAAGGAGCTTAACGGCAAGATCGGCAAGCTTGGTGAGATGAAGAAGGCCATGCCCTTCGTCCAGGGTCTTAAGCGTCGTCTCATCCAGGGTCGTGAGTCCCCTGATGCCGTCTTCGAGCGCAAGCTTCCCTTCGACGAGTTCTCTGTTCTGTCTCAGCTTGTTGGTGGCCTGAAGCGCTCTGCTGGCTACAAGGAGATTGAGATCATTGCCGTTGAAGAGGGTGGCAAGACCGGTGAGGTTGTTGGTACTGGTGAGAAGAAGGAGGGTCTTTCAGCCGAGAACTCCATTCCTGGACAGCCTACCTTCTCTTTCTCCAACGTTGAGTAGAGGAACAGTTCATGGATATATAAAGTTTGTTATTCCCAGTGTCAATTAAAGAGTCATGCTTTATGAGCTTATGCTTAGAAAAAGAAGTGCATTTTCGTTTTGTTTTTGATTATATCTATACACTTTATTCTGGATCGTAAATGGATAAGTTCGTGGATAGGCAAAATCGACGCCACCTAGGCAACCGTCTTAGCCGTGGACAATAAACTGCTGGTAAATCTCTCGTGGCACTGGCTGTAGGGCCGACCCGGATGGGGCCAGACCCTTGAACAAACGCGAGTATACGAGATTGCACGCGACTATTATTGGGGGCGGGAGTCCGCCTCCTGAATCATCGATACGTTTCATGATCTTCCCTCTTTTGTAATCATTAGTAAGATTAGCAAGGAAAGTGAGAGTTTAAAACATATGAATAAGTAATCCTTCGAGGCATTTCAGGAGACATTACGCCCCTTATACTCCGCCTTATATGAGTCTATTGCTGTGAATAGCCATGATGGCAACACGAAGCTCAAATTAGGGGTAAAAGTACTCCGTATACAAATCAGGGTCCTTGTTATGTCCTTGGCATAACCTTGGCATGACCTAGTATGGGAGTATAGCCCCATCGCTTACTGAGACATACCCTTCAACTGGAAAGCACAAGGGATTCATGATGTGAAACGAGATCCCTTAATAGAAATGACGGCCGTCTATCCACTGGCTTACCATGGCCAAGATATGATTGACCCAAAGAGGCATTGTTTGATGTCGAGGAGTTACTCCGGGGTATAGAGATTATGCGCGTACGAGATAGAGACCCTGGGAATAAACTTCTACAATGGCTTGGCTCATGGATAAATAGCGAGATATTTCCCCGATAAATTGGAATCCATCAAGTCAATCAACCAACAATCCAATCCACTCAACACACTCAATCAATCAATCAACCGATCTCCCGATCAACCAATCCATCGTCAAAATGCAGTTCATCACCGTCATCATTGCTACCCTGGCCGCCGTCGCCACTGCTACTCCTTCCCCCGATGCTTTTGAGAAGCGCACCTGTGTCGGCCGTGAGTTATCTCTATAAAAAGATTGGGAGTATGGTTATCTGACTCTCTTATAGACTACAAGGTTGCCTGCGAGACCAATGGTCCCTCTTGCTGCGATGGCTGGCAGTGCGTTGGTGCTACTGAGTGGAATGCTGGTGTTTGCATCCCCCGCTACTGAGGGAGCTGAAGAGTCTGAATGTATTTGATATTTGTGCGGGCATAAGTAGAAATCCATGAGATTGTTCTTTCGTATCTGGACCTTCTATTCTGTGCTCCGAATATACCTCGTAGAGAAATTTTCAAGATCGTTAGGGTATCCGATTATAAGGCTAGACATATTAGGGATATATAATGCGTCTCTTAGTTTGAACAACATGGTTGTTTACACCTGGGCAGTCACTCTTCTATGCTTCGTGGCCTGCCTAGGTTCATGCGCAATCATGATCCTTTCAACGCCTGCTAGACCAGTCTATAGTGGTCAAAAGTCTTAAATGAACTGACATGGGAGTAAAAGAGTCAGCATCAGCACATGTGAGCAAGTGCTATTGCAGATACACGACACTGCGAGATCGGATGAGGAAGGACGGGCTTTTAACACAGATTTGCTTTCTATCCCGACAGCTTCAACAATATTTAATCTCCTTTTCAATGAGAAGCCTCTCTATCGCCTCCTAGCCATCCATCGAGGCCTATTGGAGTGATGTGTTTTCAGCTTCGATTTTGATATTTGCGTTAGCTCCGTTGTCAATCAGGGAGTCTCATTATCTCGTTGCCACCGATCAATGCCCGAAGCAGCGATCAACACCCGTCCATATTAATTTCATTAATGTCGGCGCCCTTGTCGATGAGGAGCCTCACTATCTCCTCCCTGCCACGTCTCACTGCATGAAATAGCGGTGTCTGTCCATCGTTATCGCTAACGTTAACGTCAGCACCTTGGTCGATGAAGAGCCTCGCTATAACCGCATTGCCATCTATCACTGCCTGAATCAGCGGTGTCTGTCCATCATTATCGCCGACGTTGACGCTCGCTCCCTTGTAGATGAGGAGCCTCGCTATCTCCTGGTTGCCATCTATCACTGAATAGAACAGTGGCGTCTGTCCATAAGTATCGCTGATGTTGATGTCGGCTCCGTTGTCGATGAGAAGCCTCGCTAAATCCTCCCTGCCGTGCCTCACTGCATAAAACAGCGGTGTCTGTCCATCCTTATCGCTGGCGTCAACATCGGCTCCCTTGTCGATAAGGAGCCTCGCCGTCTCCTCATTGCCACTCATCAATGCCCGAAGCAGCGGTGTCTGTCCATCATTATCGCTGACATTGACGTCCGCCCCTTTTTCGATAAGGAGCCTCTGTATCGCTTTGGGGCCATAAATCATAACCCATTGAAGTGGTGTATGCCCCTCCTGGTCGGTGATGTTATCAGCTCCTTTGTAAATGTAGGTAGAATTCAAGAGAGTAACAGCAGTTTCCCAGTCGCGGTTTTCCAGAGCGGCAAAAAGTGGATACTTGTATTTTCCCCCAGGGACATAGATCTGTGGATCAACTTTCAGCCTTGTGCGAATGAGCTCGGGGCAACCTTCATCTGCTAGGATGTAGAGTAGACTTGGACTCGTGCTCAAGATTTCGGAATTGAAAACGTCGCTTGCGGTAATCCAGTTAGACGTAGGAAAGGAGGACAGGAACTCGTCTTGGGGAACCAATTTCGCCGCCGTGTTGGCATGGTAGAGGATATACCGAGTTGCATACTTCAAAAATGGATATTGCCTTAAGCTTTCCGACCAGTGGTAATAGTCAGGTATCCACGACCGCCTTTTGGCAGATGCAACAGATGAAACAGATGCACACACCGGAGTTTGGTTTATATAGAGACTGCAGCATTTTTTGAGTATTTCATGGCTCGGGCTTTCGCAGTCAAATCCAAACTGAGGCCACAATTCCTGTAAACCCCTATCTTTGAGGAGGAAATCTCGGACAGATTCATGAATAAATTGCACCGTCGGCTGTTCCGATTTAGTTGTTTCAGCAAGACCCTTCGAAGCGCTAATAACATATCTGTTCAGTCTATCGAGACCGTAACTGGAATCTAGGATGGCGATATCAGGAATTTCATCATCAGCTAGACCCTTAAGTGATAGACCAGACCAGAGAGCATGATAGAACTCTTGGGGTCGCAACGGCTCCTTTGCGTACATTATCCAGAGGATGCAGAGCAGGAGGGCCTCCATATCCTCGTTGTCGCGCGTCAAGATGTCTTTAAAAAGCTCGCTTAATTCACACGGTATTTGCTCGAGTCTCTTTCTAAGAGCCATTCCTCCTCGCCGAGATTCCTTGTTGAGAATATCGACAACTAAGATGACCCACATAAAGACACCAGCAGCTTTGTGGAGAAGCTGGGACTGTAGCTGTTTGGAGAACTCACGGTCTTCAACTTGGACTCGTAGGCGACTTGAGATATAGGTTGCCAAGTCTTCCGCATGGCCGGGTTGATTCTCTAGTGTCAGTCGAATCCCCCACTGAATAAAGAGGTAGGGATAATGTCGACTAGAGAAACATATCCGAAGAGGACTACCCTTAGTCACGGGATTTCCAGCTAGGTCTTCGAAGAACTGTATCATATCCGCGGCCTGTTGTTCATCACACTCGTCGAGAGCATCGATGAAGCAGGTAAATGGGCGTTGGCCCAGGGCAAAGAGTGCGTCGCTAAAGAGGTGCTTGAGAACATTCAATGGAGGGCAATCTTTTTCACGCGGTGGCACAAGTTCTGGATTATCCAAAACCGTCTGGAGCTCAGGATATCCTTCAAGTAGCTGAAGGAGCAGTGACCGATACATCCCTATGATTGACCTTTCCAGGCATTGACCTCGAGCATGGAAGAAAAAAGAGGCCGTGACAGCAGATCCACTGTGATATTTGTGCTCCATATAGGCAAACTTCATAATTGTCGACTTGCCAGCACCGGGCTTGCCACTGATCCATAAAAAACCATGATGTTGTACCAAATTCGCGGGATCCAGCCATGCTCTGTAGCTTGGATGACTAAGAAGCCACCGACATGTCTTGACATGCTCTGTTTTGATGGTCAATTTACGGGAGTCAATTTGTTCAAATCTTAGAGACTCGAGTAAGAGCTTTCGACGTCTCTTAGGTGGTAATTGATCTATATGATAGTGTGAGCAGCGGCAAATGAATTTGTTCACAAGTATACAGTAGGAAATAAGCTAACTTACTATAATCGAATCCGGATACACTACTAGTCATCTTTGTAAGATTTTCGGCTGTACTGGGAATCTCCTCCAGTAGTTCTCTCGCATATGCTGCCGCCGTAGCAGCGGCATACCTTTGCCATTCTTTGTTTTTATGCGAATCGGAGTAGTCACATATTCCCCGAATAGGGAGACAAGGGAGGATATCCATTATACCAGCAGCCTCCATCTCGAAGCATATGATATCTAGCTCTCGAGCAATGTTGTCACGAGTCAGGCCGTGTTTCATGACTTGGTTTCCTGAAGCGATTGCGCCGTAATGAATCCTCACATCCTCCCGTCTGGTTCGTGGTACCAATTTCGAATGGTCGCAGTCATCACATCTATCTATCGAGGACGAACGATGATCGTATGTTGCTTGAAATAGGCGATCTAGTGAGCTTGGACGAGTGTAGTCGGAATGTGCTTTCATTTTTTCCTGTAAGATGAATAATATTTGACTAGGTTCCAGTTCGTGTCTAGCCCGAAGAGCCGACACAGCTGTTCCAAGCAAATGGCCGGGGTTTCTGTAGAATGCTGTTCGCTGAAATTTGCCGTCTTCGACGATTTTTCCGAGATCATATTGCATCACCCTTGTTCCTACTACAACATCACCCAAGCGAATATCGTGCTTAATTGGCACACCACCACCAATACCGACCATCAAACTGACACGGACTGACGGGAACGTTCGTTTCATGTTCGTCATGACTTTCGCTGCGTTGTTTGTGCCATACCCCTCTGCTGGTAAACACGCAATAACGATGTTATGTTGCTTGATGCTCCCCAGTACATATGCGTTGTCATCTTCATAAACAGGCAGGAGATTGTGAATACTGTCAAGCATAGCTCGAGCTGCTGCCATCTCTATATGTAGAGCACAGAGCCAGGCGATTGTGTACTGATCGTGTCCTAGGGTAGGCAACATGTCATGATGGGCTGCCGTGATTGTGCCATGGTCATTGCAATTTCTAGGCGTGTTGTCCGTGTGATGGTATGAAGTTGACGCCATGACAAGCGTAGCATATACTGTCTTTGGTACGTGCAGAAAAACATTTTCTGACACCGATTGGGGCAGCTGAACGAGGGGCGGATCCTCTTGCTCATCAGGTGACTTCATGCGCTTAAGCAGTCAATCAAAACATGCGAACATTTTCTTGTTCTTGACAGACCTTGGATCTTACCTGATAATTTTTAATGAATGCATATCCGCTCAAAGTATCACTATAAATGTGACCATGGTCCTGTAGAGTGCAACTGGCCGATAAAGGATGCGATTTGTGTGACGGGGCGGCTAAGCGCCAGTGGATTATCATGCTATGAGAGTGGAGATCTAGCAAGAATTGATACGCTTCCAAGGTTTATGTTTCCAAGTCAGCTGATACTGCTTCCGGGACTTGGAGCTGAAGCCTGTTCACTAGGTCTACATTGCATCGCATAATCATATACACAACCATATACGCAATAATGTATGCTTATAGTGTAAGAGATACACAAAGCTTCCCACCACGCAATCAATGGGCAGTTTTATATGTGCATGAAGTTGCATCTACTCAAGTGCCATAAGTATGTAAGAGATATTCATTGGAACCTCCCCGAAATATGATCAATCGGTCTGTGTCTGCAAAACACTCAACATCCTATCCCCGCAAAATTCAGGTTAGCTTGATGAAAATAATAACACATGTATCGGGATGCATATGCTCACCTTCTAAGACCTTCTTTCAAAGTGCCTTCATCATGCGAGAACACCAAACGAAACCATCCAGGATCCTTTCCATGTTCCTCTCCAGGATGAAGGAAAACCCCGGCATCGACGAACTTCTGCGCCAACGCAAATTCTTGTTCTCGAATGGGAGAACCATCATTCGAAAGGAAAGGAAAAAGATCAATGTAGACAAAAAAGCCCGCATTCCTAGAGAAAATTAGTATGAAAATCCAACCTCAAGATGACGCAAAAGAAAAGAAAAGATTAGGAATTACCCTCCCCTCGCATAGTCGATACCTTCCCGGTCCAAAAAGGAGGTAACCGATCGATATCCTGCTGCTAGACTTTCCCGCGATTTAGCTGTAAAGCTTGAGACAAAGTCTTGGTCTTCGAGGATCGTGGTCCCAATGGTAATGGCAGCTTGGGAAGGACTATGAAATCGCGAAACCATTTTGGATGCTTGAAGAAGTTGCTCGTTTTGTGTTATCAAGAAACCAAGATGCAGACCACCAGACGCAAAATCCTAGAACAAATTAGGTTTGTTTTTTTCTGATGACGAGGATGAAATTACCTTGCTGAATCCATATAAAACATGCACAAGATTGGGGTCGATTATTTTCTCGAGATCTAACGACAGAATCGAAGTGAACGGTACAGCATCAGGATCACCAGAGTCAAATACACATGAAGCGTAGACTTCGTCGCTGATAAGATGAATGCTGTGTTTATCACAGAACTGGGCAATTGCCTTTAATGTATCAGCTGGATAGCATCGTCCTATTCATGCGCATTAGTAAGCCCATATTCCACTTCAATCAACCAAAAGCCTTACCAACAGGGTTGTGTGGGTTGACAAGAAGCACAGCGCGAATCTTCACACCTCGCTCTCCAGCTTCCTGGAAAGCTTGCTCATATTTCTCCACCACCGTTGGAGTGAAGGCCTCATCGACTGTTGTATTAGCATAGACAATCTCAACACCTGCTTCAATGCCATAGTCCAGCTCGAATCGACCATATACTGGTCGACTGACAAGAATAGCTTCTCCGCGTTCGGCCAAATTGTAGCCAAGCATGTTACCCAAAGAAGTAGGAGATTCAGCAACAAAGACATGATCGGGTTCAATAGATGTGTGGGCTCCCAGAACTCTGTTCAGATGGGCAGCGGCGATGGCAGGTAGTCGTGCACTTATAGTTGCGCTAGAGCGGTAGCTGATTGAGTCTGTGGTGAAGACCACTTTTTTATTGATGTACCTGGCGATGTCTTCTCTCATCGGTTTCTGTTCAGTGTTAGACATGTGACGCTCTCAAGAGAGCTTGAACTCACGTTCTCCGCCAAGCCAAAGGAGATTAATCCTGGAGGATTCGTATCCGCATCATAAGTCGGTGTAGGGCTGAATCGCCATGGACGTCCCAGCTCAGTGACATTTTTGAGAGCTCGAGAAGAAAGCATTATGTGATGAAGAGAGCCTTTCAAAGCTGTAAAGAACTCCTTAATTATATCTCCCTATGTAAATGAAGGCCAAGATGCAAAGAAGCGGTGTCGATATTCGTGACCTTTAAATTGCTCAAATCTTCTCATTCGGGCACCTGGGCAACTGCTTTGGCCGATAGCCGAAGCCAATGCGCCTCAAAATGCGCTAAGGAGATAGATACAAGCTTAATGGGCCGACTAAACTCTCGAAACTCGCGAAGTATTGGCGGTGCAAGCTGCCAGCGACAAGTGTACCTGGGCGTTGAGGAGAGTGCCCAAGTTCCCCACATTAGTGGGGTCCGCGGGAGTGGTTCAATGAGAGGGGGGAGGGATCTAGTGCTGACATTAGGGGAAAATAATTTGGAGATGCGTATGTATTCGAACAAGGAGTCTTTCTAAATAGCAACGCCGACCGCTATGCTTGATCTTTAATAGTACATGTACACTACCTAGAAGGGTAGAATTTGGGTGAGCCCCAGCGCCAGCTCAACTATACCGATGCCTTGTGCGAGGCCTCTTGCGCTTGTCAACTTTCAGCTTCTCTGCCATGAAGTTCCAACACTCAATCGGTCTTCGGCCTCCAATGTATTCGCCTTTGGGTGAGAATACCTCGACCTGAGGATATGTTGGGGGCTCATCTTCGGAGCCGCGCCTGTTGCGGACTTGGATGCTCACTTCAATCCAACCACAGCCCTCAATGAGGATGTCAGCAGCCATCACGCGGTACGGCAGGTAGGGTACCGGAATGCCTTTGTCCTTGACAGCCTTCGCAACCGAGGTAGGAAGGTTTGAAGCGGTGATGTCCCACTGCAGATCGAACTTGCCGGCAGAGGCAATGGTACTGCCTGTTCCTTCAGCCATTAGAACCTTGCCTCGATACGGCTGTTGCTCCGCTTGTATCTCGATTGCCTTGGCTGTGTTCGTAATATGAGATTCGATGGGCACGAAAGTGGCGGCCATCACGGTATCCTCGGGATTCACAGCAGAGATACGTACCAAGCCACCACCGAGAAGAAGGGATTGGCCGGGCTTGAGAGTGCACCGCTCCGGCTTTACGCGCTTTGTCATGATCAAATCGCGTTTGTGCTCGTCACGAACGTGGTCCTCCAGTTCGCTGCGTTCCATTCCAGGGAGATCAATCATTTCACCCCGTCCACGTCCAAATGGAATGCGAATAGGCGACACTGTAGTTCCGGGCAAAGAAGACACAACTGGAAGGACCGGGTATAAATCCTCACGAGGAGCAGGCGGAAGGAGACCGTCGGGGTTCAAGGGAGTTGCCTGTCGCTGGGTTGACATTTCCTTTTCCCGTTTTTCCATCCACTCGGCCATATTCTCTAACCTGCGAGAGTCTTTGGGGAAACATGCCTCAATGAAGCTGCTCTTGCCCACATTGGCCTTGCCAACGACCCAAATACCTCCACCGTGCTCCCGAATCTCTTCCCTGACTTGCTTAGTCCACCAACCTCGGTGTGCGCTAATCATGTGAACATTTCCAAGTCGGACATCCTTTCCTGCTCTTCCCAAGGCATTGCGAAGAATTGAACGGACATATTCCATTTTAGAGTCAACCTGCTCTTTTGTCGCTGCCAACAAATCCGATCGTGTAATGATGAAGCTGATCGTAGGCATTTTCTGACCATGATGATACTTCTCAGTGGAGGACCGTCGGTTCCGCGAGCGCTGTTCCTGAGTAAAAAGCGCCCAGTGGATGCGGGGAACCAGAGACATGGGAAAATCAGCTGCATCCAGGATGTGGTATACTCGGTTATGCTTATATGGCGACTCGTTGATGTATTCTCGAATGGAAAGAATGGTTGGCTTGGGTGACGAGACAGCCTTGTTGTGGTGTATCAAATCATGGCATCGATCGCAGACCTGGGTGTTTCGATCCGGTGACTCTAGAGCCTGAATTGAAGGGGATATGGAAACATCTTCAGAGACAGAGATATCGTCAGAGACAGGTATATCGTCAGAGATAGAACTGTTCTCAGGGACAGAGTTATTGTTTTCTAGCAAAGCACCTTTGTTTATTTCCAGTTAGTCAAATTGCAGGCATGTGAGTCAAGATGGCATACCTTGAGTGGGCACAGGCGCTGTTGGCTCTTCAGCAGCATCAATTTGTTGTGGCAACAGGTCGCTGATAGCCTCCTCTTTTATGGCGACATCATCTGCCACTTCTGTCGATTCCGTAGCTTCTCTCGCGGGAATTTCTTTATCGGCCGTCCCTTTATGAGAGGCGATCAGCTTCCGGGTCTGCTTGCGATTTCCCCCATAGTACCCCGGTTCCTCCGGCTCGATTGTCTGTGTAAAAGCACCACATCCAGGGCAGCATACAGGAAGGGCCTCGGCCAGTTCCTCAGCGGTCACTTCTTTGCGTTGGAAAGGTGTGATTGAGAAGGATCGGGGGAAATTTCGTATTTGCGTCGCGATACTGCCGCAGCTGGTTTGCGACGGGGTAGTTCGTAGGAGGGGAGGGACTGTCGTTTTTAGCAGGGAGTTGCATGGCTTTGGATGCCATCGCAACGACCCAAGTCGCAGGGCTCGCGATATCGCCCCTCTGGAGCAAGGTGACATGGTGGATGAGCAGGCTTGCGGAGTTCGCGCGGAGCTTTTTTTATCGGGGCCACTTATCAGTGGCGCGCCATGCTCCCGCCTGCCGTACAGCGAATTAGATGCAAGCTTAGTAAATCAAGGACGTTCTACTCCCAGTGGACTGAATCTATTTGAATAAGTTGCAGAATTGTGTCCAATTAAAGCCTCGAAGTGGCATTTGTAAAAATGAGCTATTGACATTGAAAGAGCTGCGCTGAAAACCGCTGGAAACCAGAAAAACGCCATCATAATCCATAAACCACTTTTTTGATAATTAAGCCCGTGCTTTGCCTTTGCCCTTAGACTCTGGCTCCTCCTCTTCCTCAGAATCGCTCATGAATTCATCATCATCGTCAAACCCAATAAACCGACGAGGAGCAGACTTCTGGGCGGGTGCCGAGGGTCCAGCAGCGCTCGAGGAAACGGCATTTTCGTCTTCTTCCTCATCCTCATCAGAGGTAGACGAATCCATGTGATCACTACCCTCGCTGGCACTGGTACTCGAGCCACCCAGAATTGCATCGCGAAGGCTGTCGGTCCATGAGCCATCCTTCATAGCCAATAGGACAGCCTCGCGCGCCTTCTCATTCATTTCCTCCTTGTCGTCCATCCACTGTCCATCGATCTTCTCCTTTCCGCCACCGCTCTTGAGCTCATCTTGGCGCTTCTCTGCCAACTCAACCACGGCCTGCCATCGTTGGCGACGCTCTTCCTTCTCTTTCTTGTCCATCTCGGGCTTAACAGCAAGGTATTCGGCGAGTGACTTGGCCTCGGCCACGGTACGGAGACGGCGTCCAT
This sequence comes from Penicillium sp. 91 TS-2023, assembly GCA_030710325.1. NCBI lineage: Eukaryota > Fungi > Ascomycota > Eurotiomycetes > Eurotiales > Aspergillaceae > Penicillium > Penicillium sp. 91 TS-2023. The sequence goes on along the minus strand of JARWGP010000021.1, from coordinate 3,066,827 downwards.
CGAGGTTGCGACTGGAGCTGTTGTTATCGCCTTGATTACGCTTGCGCTTGCTGGACATACGACCACCGGCGGCACGAAGCTGAGATCCGAAACCACCCTTACCACCGCACATGGGAACGGAGAGGCGGACAGGGAGGAGGTTTGAGGACACGGATGCGCCATCGCGAATGATTAAAGACTGCAAAGAGTCCGCAGATGGAGTAATTTGCTTGTTGTTGGTCGTTGTAAGAATGAGGGACTGCAGAGAAAGCGACGACGGAAGGTATGAGGCGACTTTCTCCGTTAGGTCCGAGATGCTGGAGGTTGATGGCAGCGAGAACGATAGGGTGGATGGCAGCGACAGGCCGGGGAAGGATGAAAGCAAGATGTTCACGTTTGGTGACGCCATTTTGAATGAAGTGTTGGGGGTTTAACTTCACAGGGTGAGGTATATGACTGTTGCCGGGAAGATCATAAGGCGCAGCGATAAGATGGATGAGGCTGGAGTTTGACATAAACTGTCATGTGATTTAACATATATGACTCATCATGTACAGTCATGCATAATTATTAATATCATGTGACTAGGGCGGTAGCCCTAGCGCTGACCCCGAAAGAGCAATATCGCACTTTTCTTCGTAGCGGAGCTCCACTCTCTAACCTTTTAAATCACCCATCTGTTCTTTGTCAAAGCGATTCCACGAATTGCGCCAGGAACTCGCGACAATGTAAGATTACGCCCCAATGCTTCTTATTTAATGACAGCGACTGACTATTCTCCAGGCTTATCCCTAAGGACGACCGCAAGAAGATCCACGAGTACCTCTTCCGCGGTATGTGACTACACCCTCGCCGGCGCTGTAACCTCGAGCCGACGGTTTTGCGAAAGAGCGACAACGACCTTAGGACAATTGACTGACTTTGTGTTTACAGAGGGTGTGCTCGTGGCCAAGAAGGACTACAACCTTCCCAAGCACGGTGACATTGACACCAAGAACCTTTTCGTACGAATTCCGATGCACGTACCCTCCCGTTGAGATCTTTACTAATAACCCTCGCTGTACAGGTCATCAAGGCTCTTCAGTCTCTGGACTCCCGCGGTTTCGTCAAGACCCGCTTCTCGTGGCAGTACTACTACTACACCCTCACCCCCGAGGGTCTCGACTACCTGCGCGAGTGGCTCCACCTCCCCGCTGAGGTTGTCCCTGCTACCCACATCAAGCAGCAGCGTTCCCACGCTCCTCCCCGCGGTATGATGGGCGGTGAGGACCGTGAGCGCCGTCCCCGTGCTCCCCGTGAGGGTGGCCGCGAGGGTGGTTACCGCCGCCGCGAGGAGGGTGGTAAGGAGGGTGGTGCCCCCGGCGAGTTCGCTCCTTCCTTCCGTGGCGGTTTCGGCCGTGGCCGTGGTGCTCCCGCTCCCCAGTAAGGGATAGGCCCTGGTGTCCTGTCATCCACTGCTCGGTCATCCTAGGGACAGATGTGGCCGGTTCCCGGTTTGGAGTAGGACCTCCAGAGATGGAGTGTTCCTGAAACGAACTGATGCTAGGCGCATCTTTTTACGACCTCTCGTTTCTGAGGCTTATGGATACAGGAAAATAAAAAAAAAAGCGGAAACGATGTCACTGGCTTTATGATCTAGCTAGATTATTCAATGGCAAATCATGATTCAGTGCCAACTCTGTTCATAGTAATATCGTAGTAATTATCGTAGATATTTGGTATAAGCTAGTGTGTTGCCCCGTGCGCCACTAGTTCTTCGTGAATCTCTTTCGATCATATCTAACCACAGCTTGCAGGATAACAGACGCTCCAGTTGCACAATCATCCGCAGAGCAAAACTCCTCAGGATGATGGCTCAAACCATCTTTACATGGAACGAAGATCATACTAGTCGGCACTCGCTTAGAGGTGAAGACACTGTCATGGCCAGCACCACTCATGATAGTCCTCACCAAGGATTTAGTGTCTGCCACAGGCTCATCTGCTACCACAGCATGAGCAGACTCCTGAACACAATCAATGCAGTCATCATGGAACTTCACAGCAGGCGAGTCAAAATCAAGCGTCCATTCGACACGGCAAGGCTTACCAATACCAGCGCCTTCTGCGGCAGCAATAGCATCAAAATCGCTACGAAGCTGGTTCTCAACCTCGACGACTAATTCACTTTCGGGTCCACGAATATCCAAGCTGAAGCTGACTGTACCAGGGACAGTGTTTACACTTCCGGGCTTCGCCTCAATAATCCCAACGCTAGCGAGACAGCCTTTGGATGCAGCGACCTCTCGTGCGCGAACCATCATTTGAGCAAATGCATATAATGCGTCGGCACGGTGCTCAAACGCCGTCGTTCCTGTGTGTGTGTCTCGTCCGATAACATTCAACCGGAACCAGCGGTAGGCCTGCACTGCAGTAACCACTCCGACTCGTTGGCCAGCGGAAACCAGATGAGGTCCTTGTTCAATGTGCACTTCGAAGTGAGCTGCCATTGGCGTGGTTTTATATGAGCAGGGCACGCTGCCGAGGTAGCCGATCTTCTCCAGGGCACTCTTCATAGTCTCGGGAGCCGAACTAGCTGTGGGCAGGGAAGCTACTGTGGGCACTTCCTTGAGCTCGTGAGCTTGTGATAATGGAATGAACTCGGCCCATACGCCAGACGAGATCATGCTGATAGGGAACCGGGCTCCTTCTTCGCTGTTGAACAGTTAGCGAATCTCTACCATGCAGTCTTCGAGTCCACTGTCGTACTTAGTCCAGTTAACAACACCTACACCCCCTTCGGTCTCCAGACCCATTTCGTCCATCCTCTTGATCGCTTCCACGCCTGACAAAACCCCCAGAATTCCATCATAGCGTCCTCCTGTTGGCTGTGTATCCAGGTGACTGCCGATGAAAGTAGCAGGCACGTCTGTCCTTCGACCAGGACGGACTGCGAATATATTGCCCATCTCGTCGATGGTAATCTGACACTTGAGGCCTTTCATAGTTTGAATGAACCAGTCCCGGACACTCTTGTCCTCTTCAGATAAGGCGAGACGCTGCATTCCAGTGTCGGTTGACCCCCTGTAGAGCCACAAAATCCATAGTTAGCAAGATAACTACTAGCTCGCGTTGCTGAATATATTGGGGCGTGGAAAGCTCGTGCAAGTGGAGCTACAAGAACACTTACTCTCCCCAGCGAATTCCAAACCCCCATTGACATGACTCATGTAGGTCATTTGCAAGTCTCTCCTTGTTGGCTCTCAAGGCTGACACCTCAGCCTCAGACAATTCTGTTGTCAACATGGCGCGGTATACTGTTGTCGAGAACGGTCTGTAGGGATGTGGAGAAAACAATTTCTTGGTTGGTGACGCAAGTCGGATCGTTCTTGACAGAGTCGTACGTAAATATTGCACAGCAGCCATAGCGAAACGTGACTGATATTTATAACTCCAAATCTCAATGCTGTGGTCATTGATAAGGAAGCGGGGAACATAGCGGACAATGTCCGCCCTTGATAGCATCTGCCGACATGCCGATGCACTACATGCCCCACATTGGGGTAGGCACTTGAGAGGCATCTCCAATTTTTTGTATGGCACAAATGACAAGTGTCCGTCATATTCAAGCCTGAGGCATGATGTAGACGGGAACTGCCATTGTGAACTCTATAATATTCTATGGACCTTTTCGGGAATGTCATCACATTCACTTCCAGGGCTCAGCATTTTCAAGGGCGCTGGTCCTTTTGATGTATTCTCCTCGAGCGACAAAGGAGCCAAAAATATTTTCATTATTATTTTCCATTACAAAAGCATTTTGCCAGTTTAAAATGTCGCAACATCCATAGATAACCTGGCACGTTTCAAACATGTCAACATCAAATACCACTTTCAACTTCGGCACTTTGTCTATATTCTGACGGCGGAAATGCCCAGCGAAACTCTTCTACTTCGCAACCTCTTGTTACGTTAAGCACCTCTTCTGACGGCCTTACAAAGCCACTGCAAACTTCTGCCTTTCAACCCTGTCATATTTCATCGGGGCCCAAGGGGAAGTCTTCAAAGTTCAAAGTACGAAGATCTGCATGCTGGCGCTAGGAACTGCGGAAACAGGACATAGTAGCGCTACTGTCACAGAAAATGAGGGGAAAAGGACGAATTTATCGTGAAGAGATGGAACTATTATGGATATTTTTAAGGATCGCTGCTATCTTGCCCCTGGACGGCTGGACAGTCCTCCGTATGTCGGCCCGTGGTGAACCATCGTGTCGTGAACAGATACCGTGGACTCTGCACCATATCAGCTTCGTGTCTATGTTCTCTTGTGAGTCAACTCCAGCTTGATTTCACCCTTTCGGGTCCTTTTGCTAATCTTATATGGTAGCCGCTTGAATGGGAATCGCAATAACTGGGTGTCCAGCAACAAACTCATGCCCCAACACCCCCAAAAGTCCTCTGAGCATGCCCCGACACCCACTAGTGACTCTCAAATTCTCTCAAGGAGCCTGAATATCTGTGGTTTTTTGGGCTACATACAGTTAGGTTCAATATGGTTAAAGCTGGCCCTACAGCTTTAGAGGGAATTCTCCAGATCACCTGTTCCTGCTGCACATACTCGACAACCTCATTGAAGGATTTTGATCTCTTTGCCCATGCAGGTCTGGGAGTCTGACATTCTGTTCGGATCTTGTACAGCAGGACTTGACTTACTCTGTTACAGAAAAATCATGGCTCTCGTCATTTTCCTCCAAGGGGTTTCCTCGCGTGCCAAGATATATATTATGCCCTGACTGAATGGAATTGATGTTGTGTAGCGCAGACACTCCAAGGCCCCAGGTTAAACGAGACACCAGGGGCAACTCCCAGGTGTGAGGGGTGTAAGAATGTACTATTCCGCAATTTTACCCGAAATATTCATATGTTGACTTTGATCTGCAAACTTCTATAAGACCTCGCGGAGGCGTCACAGCCGTTCAAAGTCGCGCGACTTGAGGGCAGCCTAACAACAAAATCAGTAATGCGGCCACGATAGACCTTGACTAGGCTCTAAGCCCGTTTCTGCGAAGTTGGGCATTTTACATTCATGTACGTCCAAGGACGTGTTTGTATATACACATGTAGTTGCGGTGGCCTGCATACAGTCCAGCGATGGGTCGGAATAAATAACTTTACACACTCTCTCACATTGACTGTTGTAGCAGCCGACTGTTGAAGTCATAACTGTTCCCTATCAACACCCAGGTGGACCATTTGACCTCTTCTGAATTCCACCACTTTTACCATTGAACCTGTTCAAAGTATATTTATAACACCAAATCCGGAACAGGTGGATATAGGCCTTTTCCCGCAACTTACATTTGAAGTACTCGCAGTCGTGAACGTCATATTGATCTAAATGGCTGATATTCAGCTCCTATCAGTCAAGTTGTTATGTCTCCACCTACACGAGGATGACAAACAGCCGAGTTTGGACAGCGTTACTAGTATTTTATCATGACGGCAATGCCTCTATTGTTACTATCATTCTTTATTTGTCTTTATTTGTTAAACCAAAGAAGACTTAACAAAATTTGCTACTGTAACTCCTACCATGGACTCTGCCAGCAACACAGTTCCGGTTTGTAATGAAACCTGTAGTGCAGAAGATAGGCAAGATCGTAGCTATTCTTACATTCCAGAGCAAATGCTAATTTCGTGCAGATTTAACATGACCTACCATCTTCTTTGCCGATGGCAAACTGAATTGGAGTTCTTCTTGTATCAGTTTTGCAAGACAGTAGCCCCGGAGCTTGTTAATGACTGCCATTGGTCTTGTGCAGAGGCCGCAGAGTTAACTCGGCTATCTGAAAAAGTGACTGTATTTTTTTGTTTCAACCATAAGACGATATTTAAAGATTGCGGTATATCAGAGCAAGAGAGGGAGTCATTTTGCTCTGAATTGCAAGAAATTCGGCAAATTCGTCATTTTGCTGTCCATCGAGTCAAAGTGAACGCGATAACCATCAACAAGTATGCGAAATGCGCGCTCAATGTGCTAGGCACAGTTAGACGTCTAGGAGGACAAGGCTTCGGGAAAGATTACGGCGAAGCGGTATGTCCATTTTCGTTTCTTTCTCACTACAATAATCGCTCACCTCGATATGGGTTGTAGTTGGACCGCTTCGTCAATAGTTTTTGGGAAACAGAAGGGCATCCTGCATCGCAGACGTCTTCTCACACTTATCCTTCTCAGGATAAGGATAAAGAGCATCAGAGCTATCATAATTCAAGAGAAGAGCTGAAAAAGGTTCATACCCAACAAATGATTGAGGCGCAAACTTCAGCAGCGACGAGGAAATCCGAGAACTTTATCAAAATGACGAAGGACTTTGAACGTGCGAAAGCGGAGAAGTTGATTCACCTGGAACAAAATTATCAAAACAGAGAATTAGCTGCGATAGCTAGAGAGAAACGTTTAAATATAGCAAGAGAAGAAGCAGAAGGGGCAAGATTGAGAAAAGCGAAGCGAGCTGAGCACAGTCAAAAGCAGCAAGACGACGCTCAAGTCAACAAAATTGAGAAGGCTGAGCATAATGAAAAGCAGCAAGACAACGCTCAACTTCAAAAGCAGCAAGGCGACGCTCAACCCAAGAAAGTCGAAAAGGCCAAGCAAAGCCAAAAACAGCAAGGCGAAGCTCAACCCAAAAATCCCATCATGGCTAAGCGCAGTCGAAACCAGCAAGATGACGCTCAGCCCAATAAAGTTGAGAAGGCCAAACACAGTCATAATCAACAAGACCACGCTCATCCTAAGAAATTTGATAAAGCTAAGCACAGTCAGATCAAGCCAGGCGAAGCTCAAATAAAAAAAACCACTATGGCTAAGCGCAGTCAAAACCAGCAAGGCCAGGCTAAAGTCAAAAGTTGAGAGAACCAATCTGCGCTCAGTTAATATTCACAAACCTTGAAGATCTTCTCCTACCTACAAAGGGAAAAGCAAAACATGTACACATACAGAATGGATCGAAATCAGTTTCACCACTTTGCTCTCATAGAATCTTTTTCGAACCCTAGTCTAAAACACGCTAATCCATTTCTGACTTGGCTAGGTCTCCAAGTATTGAATCGTATTGAAATATGTTACTGGAAGACGCGCGCATTGCGCGCATCGGCCCTGAAACGATGAAAAGAAGTGGGTCGTAAGATAGTAGAGCGTAAATCGAGAGTTGAATTGGTGAATCGTAAGATAACATGTATATTAAATAAGGTAAACCAATGAGGGAGATAGTAGCATGACTAATACCCGGATCATGGAAAAGGAGGATTGAACTTGTTATATAAAGACTTTAACTGTTGTATTTTGATTGGGTAATAGTTTAGGAAGTTTTCCGTGGTCTTTAGGAACGTCTCCCTAGCGTAGGAGTATAGGGTTATAGTGAAGATTGAGTATTATCGGATATATCTAGCTAAATTATCTAGGTTTCCTCGTCGTTGTTATTTAGAGAATTAGTTTTAGTAGGTATATATAATAGTTAGATGGTTAAGGTCGAATCTCCTTCTAACGTAGACTTAAATAGAGACTAAGCGTTAGTCCTTTAGGACTAGCGGTCTTAGCGTTTTCGTTTATTAGTTATTAAAGATAGGGTAGGGGGTAGAGACTATAATATAGTTAGAAGGAAATATATATTATCTATAATTATAGCTAGTTAGCGATTCTCTTTAGTAACGCTAAAAATACGCCTAGTTAGAAAAATACTAGTATTAATACTTAGTAATAGAAAGTTTGCCTAGTATTATCTATTCTTAAAATATATAGTTAGAAGGAATATATAATAGGCTTAGGACGAACTATTATAAACTATAGATTAGAGATAATAGTATAATAGGGTTAGGCTATCGTTTAGCTAACCCCTGCGTTTAAGGATAGTTCTAAGAATAGTAATAATAGGCTAAGCCGCTTTAGGGTAGTATATAAAATATAAATCTATATCTTCTTAATTACTAGGGTATCTAGATTATATTAGGTTTATTCTTAAGAGGAATAGAAGTTACTAACTAGTTAATATTACTAGTATAAAGAAGAATATAGAAGTCCTTACTATTAGAGGAGTTTATAAGGAAAGAGCCTTATATATAGATAAACGTATTTAGTTAGTATAGCTTAGGTTAGTTACTCTTATTAAAGAATCGAACTAGGGTAGGGATATTATCTTATTTAATATTATTTGATTATATATCTTTATTTAGGATATTAAGTAAAATACGTAATTATATAAAAAGTCCTTTACTAGGGCGCGTTAGATCTAGTTTGATATACTTAATAAAATCATAGATATAAAGAATTATAAAAAAGGATTTATTTAATAGTATAGCTAGTTAAGTATAGGATTCTAGGAAGAATAGAAGTTATTATATATATATAGGGTTATAGCTAAAAAGACAGAGAAGGCTAGAGGATATAAAAGATAATTTACGTTAGGCTAAAACGCTATATAGCGGGGCCTAGTAGGGATAGTCTAGTTAAAACCTATAATAGTATATAACTATATATATAGATATAAATATGATTATAATAAGTCTAAAAGTTCTCTTACCGCTTCTCTTAGAAAGAATTTAAATAGAGAATAAAGAGAATAAGATCTATCTTTATTAAGTTAATAGCGTATATACGTAAGACGTAGAGGAGAATAATTAGATATATAGTAAGTTATCTAGAGTTATTAGTTTACTATATAGTAAGAGTCTTAAGCTTAAGAGCTTATAATCTCTATATCTTAATAAGTAATTAAGGATCTAGTCTATACTAGAGGTTATTTATATTAATTAGCTATAGAAGGTAAAAACTAGTTAGTAAGCATAAGCGAGATAGTTATATATAAGTAGAGTAATATTTCTAGTACAAGTCTTAACGTTAACTATTCTAATTATCCTTAAGATCTAAGATAGCGGATTCAAGGGTCGCACTTTAAACTTTATAGTTAGTAAGATAAAAGGCTAGATAAATAGGAATCTATCTCCAGTATATTAAATAGTCTTTTACTATTATAGACGCCTTAAGTAGAAAAATAGATAATATATTTTCGTCTAATAAATAAATAGATATAGATTTAGATTAGTTTAGTTTAAATAGAAGGTATATAAGAGGTTTAGTATAGAAGATATATAATTCGTTAAGTTCGTAAATGTTAAGGTAAAAGGATGGACTAGGTAAGGTCAAAGGTGTCACGTGTAATTCAGACGTAGAATAGACAAAGACTAATCCTTAAGGAACTATCTTGTTCCTTAAGTGCAACAATTATATACATGAGGGGGCTAAACCCTGACTTAGCGAGTCATGCAGGTGCTTTCCGGGGTCAGATCGGGCACGATTAGACACTATATCGGTCTGCCCTGATATCATGCCCTAACATCCGGGTTAAGCCGTAACAATTATCTCCCTCCTTCTTAATGGAGTCGACCTCGACGACGTGGAGAAATAACAAAGAGATAATAAGCGAGTGGTAGGAACCAAGGCTGCGTCAAGATGTAAACAAAGTGTGGTCATGGGGTGCGGTGGTCCTTTGTTGTGATCTGATAGCGTGATTCGTAACGTAAACAAAGAACGTCCTTAAGGTCAACTTTTCTAGCACTCCCTCGTTTTCTCTCTTGCACTTCGCAACCTCTTGTTTTGACCGCGCTTCGACCTTGTTTTGATCGCTTTCCACTACCATTTCCTTGCCCTTTCGGGGCTTAATCGCCCGCATGCCTCCTCCTCGTCCCATTAGGGCGAACCCCATCGTCGCTACTCGACTCTGGTGCATGACTTGTTTCCGTTCGCAGACGGCGAAATGGGACATGGACGTTGCCAATCCGGTGGAGTTTAGCTACACTTTCGATGGCATTACGGCGCTTTCCTGCCTCCACTGCTCATCTAATAATGGCACCTGTGAACAGGTAGGTTCGGCCTCCTTTCGGGGGAGTTTCGCTAATGTTTCGTCTATCTTAGATCGACAAAGGAATGACGGGGGATGCCACCGATCTCCGTGCGCTCCTCGCGTGGGTTTCCGAGTTCTGGGAGGAGGACAACCGCCAGTCTGCCTTCGACTGGGATGATGACGACTTTCGTCTTGAGGTGATTGAGGCCGCTCTTCGCCTCTGTTTGTCCTTCGATGCGGTACTGAAAATGCACCGAAAGCACTTCGGTTTGACCGGGTCTAAGAAGTCCACGGCAGTAGGTTCTTTTGTTTTGATTTGCTCTTTTCGGGACTGTTTCGCTAACGAATCGGTAGGATGCCCATACCCGTTACCAGCAGTATCTTGCTTCCCGTCGTGCTGACTTGGCTACGTACATCCCCGCCCCCCTTCCTCAAGCGTCTCGTGCGGAGTGGGCTCGTTTCCACGAGTCTCGTCAGCACCGCCTGGAGCTGGGCGATGAAGGGTATGTTGGTTGGCTTGGTGCCAAGCATGCCTTCATTGCGGAGGTAAAAGCGGCCTGCGTAGAGGCGTGGCCCCTGGACGTAGATAACTTGGGTAATCCTGACCCTGAGGATCCGGAGACCGAGCGTTTCGACTTTGTGGTGGAGACTTGTCCTGTCGAGCTCGAAGAGATCTGATTTCGGGTGGTTTTCACTCGGGTTTCGGGCCTGTTTCTTGTCTTTTGTTTTTCTTGCTTTGATTGCCCCTTTCGAGTCGATCTGCGGCTTCGTTCCGGCTGATCTTCGATGGGGTTTCGTGATGTTTTCGGCCTTCTCTGTGCGTAGATTGAATTCTATGACATGGTTCTTTGTTTCTTTCTTTTCTTGTAGTCTTGGATTGCCTTCTGCGCATTCTCCATTCCTGATTCAGGGATCCATTGATTATATTCTGAGGGCCAGTCCTTCCATTTCACGAGAAAGTGCGTCTCATCATCGAGTATTTCTTCGTCTTTGACTTCTTCAATTTCCCATTCCTGGTCATCATCTGCAAGGGGAAAAGATGCCGGTTTGGTACCGATTCGGGGCCTTTCATGCCATGGTTCGAGAAGGGAGATATGGAAGACGTTATGAATGCGGTCGTATTCCTCTGGAAGTGCAAGGCGGTAGGCTTGTTGCCCTACTTTGTCAATGATTCGGAATGGGCCGATAAAGCGGGGAGCTAGCTTTTTCGATGGGATCTTGAGCCTGAGATTCTTTGTTGAGAGTGCCACTAGACTATTCTTGGGAAGTTCGAGCTTTTTGTGTGCTTTATTATAGTGTTTCGTGTGTGATTCAGTAGTGTTTCGCCAGTGTTCCTGGAGTTTTGCTCTGATTTGGGATAGCTTTTCAACTCTTGCTGTGGCTTCGGGGACCTCCCTTGACTGAGCGCTGTCCTTAGCGCTGATATGGAAGTCAGGGTTCCAACCTAGAAGTGCGTAATATGGTAATGTCCCAGTCGTTACACTAGTCGCATTATTGCAAGCGAATTGGGCAGTTTGTAGCAGGGTAGGCCAGTTTGTCTGCTCCTGATTCACAAAATTTCGAAGATATTGTTCGATTACTTGGTTCATCCTTTCCGTTTGGCCATCGGTTTGGGGGTGAAACGCTGTCGAAAGGCGTAGCTTGATTTTTGATATAAAGCAGAGTTTGGACCAGAACTTGCTTGTGAAAACTGGGCCTCGATCGGAGATGATGCCGTCGGGCGGGCCATACTTCAATTCCACCTCTGTGTGGAATAACTCGGCCAGTTCAGCGGAGTTAATCGTGGTCGAAACGGGGAAGAATAGGGTATATTTCGTGAATCGGTCAACGATTACGAGAATTGCGTCAACGTATTGTTTCTTAAAGATTGTGGGTGGTATTCCCGTGATAAAATCCATTGTTAGCTCTGAGAAGGGCCTTTTGGGGATTGGTAGGGATTCAAGACTTCCATATGGACGATGACGAGGTGTTGCAGTACCCTGGCAGACGGCACATGATTTGACATATTCTTCCACGTCTTTTATAAGGTTGATCCAATGGAACTTCCTTTTCAATAATTGGCTTGTTCGGTTTCTTCCGAAATGTCCTGCGAGCGGGTCATCATGATATAATTTTAATAAGGTCTGGCGCAGATTCTCTCCCGCTGGGATGTAGAATCGGTCGCGAAACATGACCAAATCGGCATCATTTAGGTGCCATCCTTGGAATCCTTTGGATCCTTGTGTGATTGCAGCTTTTCTTCGCTGGGTCTCAGGGTCTTCGCCCTGGATTCGGCTGATTTCCGATATCAAATCGGCACTTGTCGATATCTCTAGAACATGCGGTCTCTCTTTGACCTGCAACATGTCTAATCGACACTGGGGTATCTTTTGGTCCCTCGCAAGGTCCTCCCAGACAGCCCAAACGCTTGATTCATGCTCACCGCAGTACGGGAGTTGAGGTAGGTGTTCCCCCCGGACAGTTCCGTCGTCCCTGGCCTCAAATTGGGATTTATGACTGATCAGGTCATCTAATTTTAAACTCTGGACCGCCGCAGCGCTTCCAGGCAGTTTAGGCACCGTTTCGCTACCTATCCGCAGATGGAGCTGGGCCAAAAGGTCAGGATCTTGGGCGTCCCCAGTCCTTTCAAATAACCTAGATGGTGCATCCGCAGGGTTCGACTTCCCTGAACGGTGCTTGATTAGGAAATCAAATGGAATAAGGGACATACACCATCTGGCTTGTCGCCCGTTGATTTTGGGTTGGCGCATAAATGCTTGTAAATTAGCGTGATCCGATAGCACTTCGATAGTGTATCGGCTACCTTCCAGGTAGTGACGCCAGTGTTTGAATGAGTACACAATTGCAAACAGTTCTTGATCAGGGGTGGCGTAATTAGTCTCTGTTTCGGAGAACTTTCGGGACCAAAACGCCACAGGATGGTAGACGTTTATATCGTCCGGCTGAGATAGTACCCCTGCCATGCCATACTTTGAGGCATCAGTTTCGAGTCTGATAGGTTTTGCTGGGTTAAAATGCCTTAGCAGCGGGGCGGCCTTAAAGGCGTCGATAAGCTGGCGGAATGCTGCCGTTTCGCTTCTGGAAAGCTGTACTTTCCCGGGTTTCCTACCGTTCTGGCTCCCTTTAAGCAGAGAGGTTAGGGGTCTTACAATGCGGGAGAAGTCTCGAATGAAACGTCTATAGAAATTGCAGAATCCGATGAAGACCTGGATGTCACGGAAACTCTGGGGAATTGGCCACGATTCGATGGTGGAAACGCGCCGGGGATCCATTGATACGCCATCACGCGAGATGATATATCCAAGGAATTCGACCTGTTCTTGATAGAACACACATTTAGAGGGTTTCGCATATAGTTGGGCGTCTCGCATGCGAGAAAGGACTTGCTGGATGTGGTCTATGTGTTCTTCCTTTGTTTTCGAGAAGATCAAGATATCGTCAAGGTATGCGACGCAGAATATATCGAGGATCCCTTGTAGTGCGGTATGAATATATCCTTGGAATGTGGCGGGCGCATTTGTGAGTCCAAAAGGCATAACCGTGTACTCAAAGTGACCGTATCGGGTGCGAAACGCGGTCTTCCACTCGTCTCCCTCTTTGATCCTGATGCGGTAATAGGCGTCTTGTACATCAAGCTTGGAGAAGTACTGGGCGCCTGATATCCGGTCGAGGATCTCCGAAATGAGAGGTAATGGGTACCGATTCTTTACCGAAACGCGGTTTAATCCCCGGTAATCAACACATAAGCGAAGGCCTCCATCTTTCTTTGGTACGAAGAGGATAGGGGCTCCAGCGGGGCTCTTTGAAGGTCTAATTCGACCATTCTTGATATTTTCGTCAATATATTCTCTAAGGACTCGGAGCTCGTTCTGGGATAGCGGGTAGATTGGCCCGTATGGTGCTTCGGCGTCCTCCACTAGATCAATTGCGTGGTCGGTTGATTTCCGGGGTGGCAGAATTTTGGAATTATGGGCGGAGAAGACGTCCCGAAACCCCTCGAATTCGGGTGGGGTTCGCTCCTCTTCCGGTCCTGCTTCGTCGTCTCCAGGTAGTGGGATTGCCTCTGGCAACTACACGATTGCGAAGACACGAGCTTCGTTCCTGCAGGCCTTGGCGAATTTTTGCGGGCTATATAAGTTGAAATTGTTCGTTTCGAACCACCATTCTTTCTTCCACGGAACGAGGTGTATTCGGTGGTCAATCAGGGTGGTTACGGATAAGAGAACCGGGCTCTTGTCTGGGGCGGATGCTTGTGGCATTTTGAATCAGAGACAGGGTCCAGTCTTCGAAGACATTCCACGTTTCGGTAGCGTTTCGGAGGTCTTCTGCTTCCTTTTCGGAAGTGTATTCGAACCACTTTGTCCGACACGACGACTCCATGAAGCTCAGGGCTCCTAGAATTTTGGTTTTGTCGTTATGGTAGCGACGGGGTGCCGCTTGGAAGGCGAAGTTAAGGTTGATAAGCCATTCATGGCGTTTCCGTATCGAGAACCTCATATTGAAGGATGGAATATCATCGATCTTAATGTCGACGTTCTTAGGTGCCGAATTCGTAGCGAATTGGGGGTGAATAGGTGCCGGAGCTGGGGGTTCAAGCTGGCGAAGACCTGCTTCAAGTTCGGCGATCTTTTCACGGGCGGCTTTGATCTGTTCAAGCTGTTGGATCCGCAGGTTTGTTGCTTCAAGGCATGCCGCGAGATCTTCGTCGGGCGTGGGTGCTCTTGCTTGGGTCGGGGTATCCACAGCGGGGGTGCTCGCGGCCCTAGCGGACTCGGTTCGGCGGGTATTAACCATCTTTCCTTAGGTAGTCCGGGGTAGAAGGATTAGAATTGTTAAGGTAAAAGGATGGACTAGGTAAGGTCAAAGGTGTCACGTGTAATTCAGACGTAGAATAGACAAAGACTAATCCTTAAGGAACTATCTTGTTCCTTAAGTGCAACAATTATATACATGAGGGGGCTAAACCCTGACTTAGCGAGTCATGCAGGTGCTTTCCGGGGTCAGATCGGGCACGATTAGACACTATATCGGTCTGCCCTGATATCATGCCCTAACATCCGGGTTAAGCCGTAACAGTAAAAGTCCGCTATTTAAGTTCAGATTAATTAAGATAGGTAACTAAATATATCTTAGGAGTAGTAACTCACCCTCTAGGTCTATAATAATACCTACTACCTCTCTAGTTATACTATTAACTAATCTAGTAGGCGTATATATATTAGTTAAGACTATTATTGGTATAGAGAGTATATAGAGAATAAGCCCTAGAAAAGGGATTTTTACGCCTTACTTAGGAAGACTAAGTAGGTTATCTACATAAAGCGTTAGATTATTTAGGCTAGAAGACCTTATATAGGTATAGATAATAGGGAAAATAATAATTCTCTAATATCTCGCCTAAGTAAAACGCTCGATCTAGAAACGATTAATAATATATCGAAGAGCGTTTAGCTTAATAACTACTATTATAGTTTAAAGATAAGGCTTAGTTAGTAAGATAATTATCTTTATATTTAATATTAATATATTATTATTCATAAGAGTGCTAGCCCTCGCTCATATTAGTAGATTTCGATATAGTAAGTCTTTTACTTATTATATTTACTTATAAAGGATAATAACTTACTTAAATTAGGACTAGATAAGTTTTCTATTCTAATTAGGTTTATTTCATAGTAGTTTCTATAGGGCTTAGCCCTAGACGGGAGGAAATTAGTAAAAATCTCCTATAAGAATCATAATAGATAAACCACTAAAGAGGTCTAGAGAGGATCTATTAAGGGATCGCGCGATCTTATAGTAGGTATTAATAATACTAAGTGCGGAGAGATCTACTATACTTATCTCGTCTATAATTATAATTATTTTTCGCGACTATAGCCTACGCACTCTTAGTCCTACTTTAGTTTATTAATACTAGTTTAGAGAAATTCTAAGAGACGTATAGTATATACTTCCTCTAATAATATTAGCCGCTACGCCTATTAGGGCTATTAGGATAATCTCGTTCTTATAGTAGATTAGATCTATTATAGTAATAATCACTTTAATTATCTAGCTCTTATCTATACCTCTTTTATCTCTAATATAGAGGAGAGTTTATATCTACTATAAAGGATTATATAGATAGTTAGCGTAGATAAGTACTTTAGAGAGTACCTTCTCTATAATAATATATTATTTCTTATTTAGCGGGACTATCTCGTATATAAGAGAGGTTATTAAAGAGCCTGTTAGATTATTATCTACTTATAAGCGATATTATAGTAAGTTAGGGAGTAGAGCTAAGTTAGTAAGTATAGGGACTAAAACGTTATTAACGAATTTAAGATTAAAATTATTAAGATCTAGTATAATAATATCTAACGTTTTAGTATATAGATCTTAGTCTATAAGTTTAGTAATATTCTTAATATAATCTTACTATTCTTATAGGGTAGACGCTGGAAAGAAACTAAGACTAGAGGATTTATATAGCGTATTATTAGGAATATAGAGGGGTCGGAGATTTTATAGTTATAGAGATAGAGAGAGAATAGAAAATAAGATAAGAGTAGTGATTCAGCGCTAGGTATCTTAGGCTTCCTATATCTAGCGTTAAGTTATTATAAAAAAAGTAGCTAGAAGGGTCTCTTTATTTAGAGAATTGTCTAAGCTTTATAAAAGATATAGACCCTTATTTTCTAAGTTAGGCGTAGGGTATAAAGGACTAGCTAGTTCTTAGCTAATTAGGCACGCGTGTTAAGTAGCCTGGCTATATAATATAGTATTAGCTTAGTAATTACTTTTTGATTTACGTAAGAGTTCGATGTTTTATATAAATATTCGAATATATAGTAAAAGTGTTAATTTAACGGATATCTAGATATAATAAAGAATATTATATGTGGTTATAGGTGAAGTAGGTACTTAGTAAAAAAGCGAGAATAAGTTTTACTAAGGAACAAAAAGTCTAAGAAGGATCTTAGCTAGATTATTCTAAATAGCTATAGTTATGGGGTTACTATCTAGTATAGAATCCTCTAAAGACTAAAACTCTATTAGCTCTCCTTATAGGGTTACTATCGCTATTTAAGATAGAGACTAAGCTAGCCTTTATATGTGCGTACGGTATTTTAGATGCTTTTTATTAAAAGGTATATCTTCTAATATCGTATCCTAGCGCCTCTTAGTGCGTACTAGTATATAGTACTTAAAGATAGATAGATAGGATAAGAGATCGCTACGTAACTTATAATTATTAAATATATTTACTAGTGCGGGTATATCTTAGTTATAATTATATAGCTCTTCTTCGATTATATTAGATAGTAGCGTATCTCTATAGTATTATTCTAATAGAATAATAGAATAAATATAATATCTAAGCTACTAGAGATTAATATAAGTAAAATTATAGTTAAGTATATAATAAGAGGGAAGTTAAAGTAATATACTTACTACCTAAACTCTACTAATTTCCCGGTCTTATAATAAGCTATTAAAATAGCGGAGAGCAAAATTATCCACGCCCCTTTATTAAAGCCTAGAATCTACTATAGTAAGAGTAAGAGCGGCGTTTATATATTTAATCATCTACTTTAATAATATAGCTTTCGTCACTATATAGTATAGTAAAACGTCGTCCTTAATAGTATAGTTAGTAATATAATATAGAAGAGATAATGATTTTAACACAGTCAGAATCTAGGAGATATCATGATTTAAGTAGATATAACTAATAATTAAGAGGTTCTATAGATTAACCTAGGTATAGTTACGAGTAAGGTAAATAATACTATACTTATCTATTTTAGATATGTTTAGAAGATCTTAAGGTATACTAAAGTGATAAATATTATTTATAAATCTTTACTAGTAGTATTTAAAGTAGGTTATTATATGATTTTTAGAGTAAACTTATTTAGTACGAGTAATATAGTTACTATCGCGGAGAAGGTTCTGAATAAATTCTATATCTATTTCCGGCCTAGTTAATAGAGGAGGTTTATATAATATAGGTATTCCTAGGTTATTATCTAAGCTATATAAGTTATATATTATAATAGTTTCCAAAAAGCTAACTATTCGAGTTATAAAATAATTATCTATAAGAATATAGTTATATAAGCGGATAAAACTAAGATTACCCCGAATCTATACTAATATATATAGATATAATATATCTCGTCTATTACTTTCTACTATACTAAAGTAATTAGAGATATTCCTAAGAACTCTAATATTAGTAGATTTACTACTAAGAAGACTATTAAGGACCGCCTTATATATATAGTGGAAGAATCTCGCTATAGCCATAGGGTTAGATATCGCTATCGCGTATTAAATAGTTAATGCTATACTAGTAGAGAGATTAGTTAAATACTTTATACTAGTAAGAACCAAAATAAGAGGGTTCTAAAGATCGAAAGGGTTAATTATTAACTAAAATACTAGTATCCCTTCTTAAACAAGGAGACCTTAAAGTTCTCCCTATATCTATAATTTTTAGAAGAAAGATCCCGGTACTTAAATACCGATAGTAGTTATATTTTTAAGAAGCCGTCGGACTAGCGGATCCAGGGTGACTTTATTAGAGGCGAGCTCTTTAGCCGCCCTTTATAGGCAATTAATATTAAGTGAGTTTAAATCCCTAGATATAATAGTCTACTAGGATTATTTAATAAGGAGGGAATTACTAAGACACGAATTTCTTAGCTATATAATATTATATAATAAGTATATAAACGTTCTATAATAGGCAAACCTAAGAAATTTAGCTAATATTCTACGAAGCTAGTTAGAGAAGGACTTACCTCCGATTATAGTAACGAAGTGCCTAATTCGCGAAGGTAATAAGAGATATAGGTATAATACAATCGTCTAGATAATCTCTAATACCCGCGGGGAAAAATATAGGGAAAGTAGATATAAGATAATAAGGATTATACTATTAGTTTAAAAGTAATACTTAGCCGCGAATACTATATTTAACCACTAGAGCGCGTTATAGGGAAGTAAAAAGTAGAAGAGTATAGTTCGCGTAGTTAGTGGAGGTATATTAAGGTTATACTTTAAGTAATAGATTATTAATAAGGTTATATACTATATTAAGTAGACGTAGATTAGGGTTCTAGCGATCTCTATTTAAGTTAGTAATAATAGAAGTAATAATTAGAAGAGGATTATTAGGAAAGTGATTATAGTTATCCTCTACGGCTTATTAGTTATTTTCGTAGTTACCTTCTTATAAGTTAATACTATAACCACCCCGTTTATAATAATCCGTATCGCCTAAATATATCACTTACTACTATAAATCTAAAGATATAAAATTATTAGGCTAATTATCTATAGCTAAATAATCTATTATAACATCTTTATATAAATAGTTATAACGCACGAGATAGTAAAGAGTAGTAAGAACCTTATATTTATAAATAGTTAAAAATAGCTATAGATTAGCGTTAGTAAGGGGTTATTTTCCTAGCTAGAAGACTTTAATAAGCTTAGTAAACTATAGCTTAGGACTAAGTAATATTCAAAGGAGAGATTTTAGGTCTTATAGTATAATAATAAAATAGCCATATAACGTATAGTAGTTTACTAGCGACGTTTAACCCCTAGACTATAATTTCACGATAACCCTAATAAAGTAAGATTTAGCGATAAGATATTCTTTAGTTAAAGTAAGATCCTTAAGGGCCTTAGGATAGTACTAGTAGAGAGTTATATTTATATTATTTTTAGTAGAGAATTTTAGAGTCAATCCTTAAAGGAGCGCGGTATAGTATATTAAGTAGAGATTCTAAAACCTACTATTATAACTATAGCTATTAAGAAGCCCTTCTAATAACTATAGTAAGAGATTATTATCGAGAAATTAATGTATATTAGTACTAGGGATAAGCTTACTATAAGAAGAGTATATAGTATCTCTACTAGTAAGTGCTATCTTATTCTTAAAATAAGCTATAGATAACTAAATATCTAATAGGAATATAGTAGATAAGAATATATTTAAAATAAGTACGCGTAATTTATTTTCTTTTCGCAGAAAGTCTACTCCCTAATTAATAGTAAAAGACGTACTATTAGGCTCTATAGTCTATAGACTAGAAGTCAGGTATAGCGGAGGCGGAGATTAAGATTATCGATATTTTCGCTAAATAAGATTTTATAAAGGATTTAGCCACTTAAATAAATTAATAGATAGATCGAAAGAGCTTATAGATAAGTAGCGGAAATTAATAGACGGTTATATAATAGTTAATCTTCTAGACCTATAGTTAAAATAATATATAACGCTAGCTTAAATAGAAAAAGGATTCCGATAGTTATAATAAGAGGAATAAGAGGGATTTAAAGATAGCGAAACGTTATACCTTATATAGCGGATATTAGATAAGTTTATAGGGATTAGAATATAGTAGCTTAAATAGGAACGTGTTTCTAGTAAAGAAGAGAAACGTAATAGTCGATAAGTAGGGTACCATAGCGATTAGATAGTTATAGATAGACGCACTTAGTAGCCACAATCATAATAAAGCCAATTAGATAATATCGCGGGATAGTAACTTAAAGGAATATAGAGAGGTAAAGCCTATTAATAACATAGTAATAAGAGACATTAGTGGGAATACAAAACCGAGCGTCGCAGTAAAGCAATAGCCAAAGAGCAGGACACGAAGCAATCATAGAAGGACAACGTGCAGAAATATACAGACAAAGCCCTAGAACCCTAAAGCCAAGAGCATCTAGTCCGAAAAAAGGGATAATAATGCAGGTACCGGAGCGAGACAGGGCGAATAGGCAGCGCGCGTGGCAGAACGGACCATATATAGCTAAGCCACCTCTTTTTGCAACGCCTCGCGCACACGTACATCCGCGTTGATTAGTTCCCTTTCTCTCACTTCGTTCGTTTCAGGGCATCACGTGATATAATATCTTATAAATTACTGGTGACGCGCGCTGTCGCACGCTGTGGCCCTGAAACGAAACAATTGCGAAAGTGAAGTGGAGTTGGATTAATAACAAAGTCTACGTTAACGCAAAAACGCACGCAAGTTCGGTAGCACAGGCGCGAATGTGCCCTACCCCGCTACAGTCTAAGACCGCAGCGACGGGTGACCGTTACGGCCAACTATACTCTCCTTGTCCTCTTGACTGCGTGAAGAAACCCATAACAATACATTTTTATTGCTCACCCAACATTTTCCTTACGATTTAGCGCTTCAAGGAGTCCTGATCAATGCCTTTCTCGAGCAGGAGCCGGACCCTGCCCATGACCAAGGAGTCCGACCTTCCTTATCCTTGGAGTCCGGATCAGCACCTTTCCCAAGCAGGAGCTGGATCACCATCTCATGGCCTCCATATGCTGCCCATGATAGAGGGGTCCGACCGGCACTATCCCTGGAGTCCGGTTCAGCACCTTTCCCAAGCAGGAGCTGGATCACCGTCTCATGGCCATAGGAAGCTGCCCATGATAGAGGGGTCCGACCGTCATTATCCCTAGAGTCCGGTTTAGCACCTTTCCCAAGCAGGAGCTGGACCATAGTCTCATCGCCATTGTATGCCGCATGTAACAAAGGCGTCCATCCGTCGTTATCTTTAAAGTCTGGATCACCATCCTTCTGAAGCAGGAGATAAATCACTGCCTCATGGCAATTAAGAACCGCCCGTGATAATGGCGTCAGACCGTCATTATCCTTGGAGTTCGGATCAGCACCCTTTTCAAGCAGGAGCTGGACCACTGCCTCGTCGCCATGGTATGCCGCGTGTGACAAAGGCGTCCGACCGTAGATATCCTTTAAGTCTGGATCAACTTTTTTCCCAAGCAAGAACTGGACCACTCGCTCTTCGCCACTGTAAGCCGCCCATGATAGAGGGGTACGACCAACATTAATGTCCCTGGAGGCCGGATCCGCACCTTTTCCAAGCAGGAGCTGGACCATAGTCTCATCGCCATTGTATGCCGCATGTAACAAAGGCGTCCATCCGTCATTATCCCTGGAGTCCAATTCAACTTTTTTCCCAAGCAGTAGCTGGACCACCGCCTCATGGCCTGCCCATGATAGAGGGGTCCGACCTTCATTATCCCTGGAGTCCAGTTCAGCACCTTTCCCAAGCAGGAGCTGGACTACCGCCTCATGGCCATCATATGCTGCCCACGATAGAGGGGTCCGACCATCATTATCCCTAGAGTCCAATTCAACTTTTTTCCCAAGCAGGAGCTGGATCACCGTCTCATGGCCTCTATATGCTGCCCATGATAGAGGGGTCCGACCGGCACTATCCCTGGAGTCCGGTTCAGCACCTTTCCCAAGCAGGAGCTGGACCACGGGCTCATGGCCATAGGAAGCTGCCCATGACAATGGCGTTCTTCCAGATATGTCAACACTATCAATTTGGTCGCCGTCATTGATCAGACGTTCCATCGCATCTTCTAACCCGAAATAGGCTGCAAGGTGTAAGCCTGTCACGTTCTTTGAACCACCTCGACGACGAATTCTCGGGAATGCAGAATCTCCTTTGGCGAAGAGTGTTTGAACGGAGGCGTTAACTTTGGATACATTCTTTAGAAGGCTTATGACCATTTCCTCGCGTGCAGGCTGTGCACGATCATGATAGCCCCAGTTTTTCGATGCATAGGAGTAAAGGGGGTACTGTTGTAGCCTTGTCATGAACCTTTTACTCGTCGAGCAAGCGCCTGCTTGAAAGCAGTCGAACGAGAGATATGTGACACAGATAGTCGCAATATCACTTTCTGCTCCAGGGAACCAGCTGGTCCAAGTTCGCTGAAAGTATTCCTGTGTTGTGTAATGGGCCAGTCTGATGATTTTACTATTCTCGTCGATAGTGACTAAGCCAGCGCATGCAGATACCACATCACTCAGATCCGGAAGATTGTCCTCATCCAAAGCGGACTGACCAGCCTCCACAGCAAGAGCATCCAGAAGCTCTGCTGTGGTGAGCTGCCTCTTTGCACAGGTAATCCATGATAGGACCTGCTTGGCCATCTGCGTCTGGTCCAGACCTTGCTTCGCAATCCGCTCCATGGCACTGTCGTACGCGGTGTCATATATTCGCTGTATGGCATTATCGTACCCGGTGTCACATGTGTTGGTTCCAGTAAACAAACCCTTGAGTGCAGACCGTATCGCTTTAGGCGACCTCTTTCCCTTCAATGAATCAAGATGGAGTTGTGCGAGAAGGAACCTGTCCTCATATTAGACAGGATGTATAACTCAGTTGATAGACTCACATTCCATCAACAGCCTCAGTGACTCCAGTGACAATCTCATCCTGAAGTACAGTATTCCGTAGCACAAACGAAGGAAGCTTTTCCAGGTGGCCCCTCAGATATCCCATCACGTCCTCTTTATTTGCACGAATTTCCAGCGAAGGTTTCCCTGCAAAGACAGAAGTAATTTCTGGAATGAACCTTGACGTGGCTAAAAAATTCAGGTTATGGATAGCCTGGAGCTTGAATATTTCATCCAGAAGTCGAGATCGTGATTGGTCAGCCGTCCGGCATTCGTCCAACGCATCAATCACAATAAAGAGCTGTGAAAAATGACTGGAAACCGAATATAGAGCTCGGGAAACCTCTTCCGTTGATAACTCTGTTCCCTTGACTCGATGCTGGTTGTAGACTGCCTTCATTTCATCTGGTAGGGGCTCCTGCCCCTGCAGCAACTGTCGAAGTAGACTGGCCAGTAAGCGTTCGAACTTTTGTTCTTCTTGGCGCTTGTAGTTGCAGTAAAGATAAGCAACGCCGATGTCACTACTATTTCCAAACAGAGCGTTAAGTTCTTCGACCACAATGGAGACGTAAACGGTTTTTCCGGTTCCGGGAAAGCCAGGGCAAAACAACGTCTGCTTTGGCATTCCAACCCAGGACTGGAACTCGGGTGAGTTAAGCAGCCATTGTCCGGTTCCTGGTTGACGTCGACTGATGTAGTCGCTTTGCTGTGTTGCAAATGTCACCGGCGACACCCAGTCAAGAATCGCCTGACGTTCCTGGTTGTCTTGGTGTTGAAGTAGCTTTGCGATATTGCTCCGAGTAACGCGCCCGTTAAATGAGCTAAGAATGCTAATATTGCTCGTAACCCGAGTTCGAAGGTCACGAATGTCGTCTGGTTCCCAGCTGAGCCGTTTCCATACTCTCTTCACGATTTTTTTTTTCGTTTCATCGTCAGCTTTCAGCTCCTTGTAAGTCGCTATTTTCTCTTTGATTTCAGTGAGAACGTCGCGACAACTTTCTGCTATTTGACGTAGTTCGTCCTTCTGTTGGGTGTTAAGATCTTCACTGGACAGATCAACTTCAACATCTTGTACCACGATCGAGAGGCTTCTGACTCTGTGAAGTCTAAATCAGCGCGAGCGGATCATCAATATGCGTAAAAGCACTGGAGTTATCCATACTCGTCGGAAATAGCCCTGAATTGAGCAGGAGCTTGAACAAACTGCTTTCGGATCTTGTTGGCAAGCTCGAGAACAGCGATGAAGTCTCCAATACTGAACCCGAAGCTCATTGCCAATGAATGTTATGAAAGGACAAAGCCTGTCAGGAGCACTAGGAAATGTGTGCTTGGTGAAAGTGAGGAGAAAAAAGCCGAGAAGTATGGATTCACTCGCTTCACTTGGCGCAAGAGTCGGAAAGTGAGTATTCAACTTTAGAAGAGGGTTCGCCGCTGACGTCACTCCTGTCTAGATTGAGGTGACGAACTAAGGGCAACCCCTCAGGTTCATCATCAGGTGACGCTGGGGCGCTAGGACAGGGAACCAGATTGGCGGACAACCCACATCAAGCCCTTCTTTTGGTCCTATGTGGGGTGGGATTACCATCTTCCAAGGAATCGGACCGACCCAAGCCAAAAAAACCCAGATGAAGCGCAGCACGCGATAACCAGCCAGATCCCTCCGGATAAGAGCGCGCTTTGACATTATCACTCTACAGCAGCTGTCTCAAATACGCAGTATAGGCAATACAAGGTCACAATCTGGTTTTGCTATGGTCGAGCTAGCACAGGATGCTCCGGTTCTTGCAACCGCCATGTTTTGAGGTCCGCAGCTTTCAGATGGGCCAGCAAGCTCCCAGGAACTGCGAGGTCACCGTGCATTTCCTAACACCCAGCATGCCCCAGACCTTTCGCCCAAAATGATTTCATCTGCTCAAGCAGAGGGGTGAGCGAGGGTCAATAGATGGATGTGCTTTCCTTCATACTCGGTGGTCTCAAATTCTGGCCAGAGAGCCAACTAACCAGTCAAGTGCCCCTTCTGTTTGGCTTGTTTGCAGAAATATGCTGCTTCAAGACCATACCGGACTAATACGGAAGTAGTTTTTAGGGTATTATTACAGCTGTACTGGAATACTGCCGAGAAAGGGGTTCCGGGGTAGGGTAACTGTAATAGGTTTAGTCTGTTTCGAAAGAGGGTTCGAGAAAGAATCTCTGAGAGGAAATGGTGAAACTGATTTCGATCCATCCTGTACAAATTGACAGTTAGTATGATTGAAAAAATAGAAATACTTTCTAAACTTTTCAAGCCTTGAAGTTGGGCCGCTCACGTGTACCAGCGATGCGGGATGTAGACCTTCAGTATTTAATATCAATCGGGAGGTGGTATGTCATATAGCTCTCTCTTGTAATCACTTTATGTGGGTTGAGAGCAGCTCCAATACAGCGTAGAGGTGCAGGCACCCAGCTCGTCAGTGTGTCCTTGTTCCCCATATGCTGTGATAATATCAATCAGCTGAGATCAGCTTAAATGAAAAAATCATGCGCGTTCTTGTTACCAATGGCTACTACATGAAATACATCATGCATGACTGGTCTATCCAGGAAAAAAGTACTCGTCAGCGATGGATTGAGCTTTTAGGCTCTGTCGGGCTGACAGTCACTAACTTCTACCAACCAGATGGATATTGCAGTGGTATTGTCGAAGCTAAGATCTTAGACATGGGTGATAATTCTAATATAACTGCATCGGGACCATTTATAGTATTTCCCAGATCCCACGATAAATTCTGGATCTGTATTCTGTGTCTGAGCTCTGCAAAGGGTGTCCTGTTTATCGGTATGGTTAGGGGTGGCCGTGCGGACCAAGTGGCCGATTCACTAGTTAAATACGTTACATACATGATACGTACTTATAAGTCCTTCTTAGGAACTGATGATCTCTTACTGTCCCTTTTAGAAAACGGGAAGAGTGAGTGCATAACACCCCACTAATCAGAATACGCGAAATTAGGCAGAAATCTAGGTAAATAGATAATTCTTAGAAATCCCCTTTTTCTGTTAGATAATAGATATGGAATTCCTCGATGGTTATTTATGTTTCAAAGCCTAGATCGAAGGCTATGCGGGATCGATCCTACATAAATTAATGTTATGATCCCTGCCGCAGGAGCGATGATACACTGTCACGGATCGGAGTAGTGGAAAGTGAAATTAAGTCCTCCACTAAGACACTATTCGGCAATGGGCCGATTCATTTTGGACCCTTAACGGACCCCGAGCTTGCTCCGAGACATGCTTGTCATATGGGGTTTAGTTTATATGCAAAAGAATTACCATTGGTAAAAGCTAAAACTATGTGGACATCGGACAGCTGAGCAAATGTGTTAAGCATGTGGTTTTCCAGGCACATTTCTGTTTACACTAGCGGAGACCCCGGGTACCTGTGAAGAATAGGCAGATACATTAATCGAGTGTTTCATCGAGCAGGAGTCAGAAAGATGTATAAAAATCGAAGATACGTACCTCGTAGAATACAATCCCCAAATCGCGTTTTGACAACACTCGCCTTGTCCAGAATCACAGTTTTATTAGCCTTGAAATTTCCTCGCGTCATTCTTCACTTCCAATTTCTCGCCAAAATGCAAAAAGCTCTTATTGCTAGTCTTCTTGGCCTCGCATGCCTCTCGGGCACTTCAGCAAGCCCGGTCTCCTCTACGAACTCTACAAACATCATTGTCACACATATTGCTTCTGATTATTTCCCCGAGTTCAAGGGTGATCTGAGCCGCTTCGATGTAGATGTTGAATACGTTGGCTATGAGGCTGAGACTATCTCCTGGCTCGCTGCTCTGGACCCTAGCGCGGGCAACACTGTCGAGGAAAAGGCTGTCGTTTTGACTGAGGCAGCCTACGCGAGGAAGTTCGATGAAAATGATCCAGACATGGTCGAAGATGTTCACGATCTGTTAGCTGCCTTGGAGGGCAACTCAACCACCATCGCGAAAAGGGCGGGCTCCAGATTTAGTCTGAGTTCGCGACACGCCATAAATTGGTCTAAATGTGCTGGCGTTCTGTCTTGTCTATCTGGAGCGACATGTCGCTTTAATCTTGATATTGGAAAGGCTCCTCGCAGTCACTGCGAGTCCCGGGGAGGATCAAACTGCTGCATTAGCTGGTCGACCTACTCTGTGAGAGCTCTTTTCTTCTCCACTACATGGACTTCCTGCAACGGCGAGGTCAGTGCAGAGCATAAATCTAGTGCCTCTTGCCAGGGCTACGGTAGCTCTGCCCAGGGAGGTGATGTTTGTTTGAGCGGCCGTGCCACCGGATGTACCTGATTGTCCTAAGAGACAAATCAACGCTCTATATAGAGAGGCAGAGTTTTATGGCGTGCTTGAGTGCGTACCATCTTGTTGAGGGTGAGGATGATGGACTTCAGTCTTGCCTTGCCAAGTAGGGGGATCGCTCCGTCAATCATTTCACATCTCGCTATGGGGCCTTTGATTTGAGTTGGAGTGTTTGGACAATATTTAGACCTGTATATACAAAGTAATTAAATACGACTGATGAAGGGTCTCAGCTACATACCTTTGCCACTCCCTAGAAGAAGCTTGTCAATTGAAGACCATAAACCATTAATTAGACACCTTACTGACTACATCTAGTGGTAAATATTAATTCTAATGTAGACGATGCTACACAGATTCTCGGTAATTGAAGAACATGCGATATCGGTCATAGGATGAAAGTCAACATTTCATCTATATTGCCTTCAAAAGTGTATCGCTGACTCCTAAAGACCAGGATTCTTGATTGTGTGATACCTAAAAAACAGCTTGGGAAGGTCGCATTCGTCTGGATTACAATTACAGCGCTAGGCCAGAGATGGTTAGCGAGGTGGCTAAGCAAAGATCTCCTCGAGGCTTATTTGCTTATTTAGGCAGAAGCATTACAACTAAATAGTCGTGAGCTTATAATCGGTGGCCTTAAGGCGTCCTAGCCATTCTTGCGAATCCTTTTTCTCTGATCGATACGTTTTTCTTTCGTACCCGCTTTCTCACCAGAAATGATGGCACCGGTGACATCCCTACAAACACTTCTATCCTCGTTCATGGATTTCATTATCAACTCCCTGGAAGCTGCACCTTTCCAAACTTTCGCCATCTTCGTGCTCATCTATCTCATATTCATTCCGACCGTCATAACTTTGGTGTTCAAATTGTGCGGCCTAGCACCTGGCTCCGGTGATGAGTCGCAAAAGACTTGCCCAACATGCGACGGAAGCGGAATTGTTAATGAGACGCAAGATAAATCATCACAGACAAAAGTCGACTGAATTCCGAAATCAAATCTGTCTCTCCTTGGGCTAAGCAAAGTCAACCGAAATTATTTCGACCCAAACAAAACAGACGCCAGTCAATTTAAATGCTTTACCTACAAAGAAAAAGCTAGTATATTTCATCAATATCTTCCCGACTCGAAAGAAGATTATCATTTTTCGCACGTTCTGGTCTATTTGAATGGCTGTCATCCATATCTTTCATTGTGTGCTCTAAATATAGTATTAATTACGAAATTCCTTATCCTTTTTTTTCAAACCCAGATAACTTTCACCAAAGCCCATGAATGCCGAGAAGAGCGACCGGTATATGAGGTATTAATTCTAAGTACGCAGGACCTATGGGAGATCAATCAAAAAGTCATTCCGATCTACTCATTCGAGCGACCCTGGACTTTAGGCGGGAAATGATAAAGTGTGACAAAGAATTCAGCTAATCAAAATTTTCATCGCAGATTCATAGCAATCCTGAGCTTGGCTTTGAGGAGCATTTGGCACATGATAGTATTACTTCTACGCTAGAGGGATGGCAAATTCTGGTGAAAGAGGGGCTCTCTGCTATTAATAAGGCCGACTTCGAAGAAAATGAGAAAATGAATGACATGGCTTTAGAGCTTAGGATGACGGCACCAAATGCAGGATTATGCTACACATGACGATGTTCGGGCAGTTTCAACCTTATACACTTTCAACTATTAAGAACATTATACAGGAAAAGGAGACTACGCCCATACGTCGTATAAACCAGCATGTATGCAAGGATAGTAGGGGTGCCTGAACAAATATTCTAAATAAGTCCCCCAGAGAAGGCTTTCCATTCTTAAAGAGGTCCTCATGTCACAACCTACACTCACCCACGAGATCTCACTAAAATCAAAGACAAGATGAATGCAGACCGCAGTTATACACAATCAGCTCTTGCCATGATGCAAAGCAATTTTCCCTTACAGCTGGTCGGTTTCTTATTTACTTTCATCTCGCCCAATCATGTTGACTAGGGGCTGTTAGCACGTGACGCAGACGGACGAACGATTGCGGACGAATAAGTCTGAGCAGTCTGAGAGCTCAACTTCAAAAAATTCTAAGCAAAAGCATGATGGTGTCCCTTGAAACCGTGCAAAAAAATAATTCCAGCTTGAAGGACTTCGGTCCGAATCTCGTGGCAGTGTTTGGTAAACCAAACTCCACTCCTATCCAATCTTGGTTCCTACATGCCGTCGGAGAATAAGTTGATAGACAACGCTGACATGAATGTTTGCAGTGGGCGGAACCAGCGGGATAGGTGAAGCAACAGCTCGTGCATTTGTACGAGATACAGAATCATCCCGGGTCTATCTCGTCGGTCGCAACGAGACCCAGGCTTCCAAAATCATCGAGGAGCTCCGCCAGATCAACCCAGATGGGCAGATTAGCTTCGTGAAGTGCGAAGCTGCACGCCTGCACAGTGTCGATGAAGCATGCAAGTCAATCCAAGAAAAGGAGGAGAAGGTAAACTTGCTATTCATGTCAGCTGGCATGATGACGACGAAGGGGCGAGATGGTATTTGCGACGCATCCTATACCAAAAACGACATCTACTAATTTCTATCTAGAAACCGACGAGGGGTTGGATAAGAAGTTCAGTCTCCATTATTACTCCCGCGCGCGTTTCGCGATGAACTTACTGCCACAACTGAGCAAGGCTGCGACTGCCAACGACCCAGGTAAACAAGGCCTGGGCAGCAACTTGTCGCGTGTTGTATCCGTTTTATCGCCTGGTGGTGAAATTTCTCTTCATCTGGATGATCTGGATCTGAAGACCCACTATTCGCTCCGCAACTGCGCTGGACATGCTATCACCATGAACAGCTTGCTCATGCAGGAGCTCGCTGCAGCTCATCCTACGACCAGTTTCATCCACGCCTACCCTGGCGGCGTAAAGACTGGCCTTATGCGGGATTTCCACCCCATTACTCAGTTAGCGATCAATGCTTTAACGATCTTTGCTAAACCGTGGATGGTGCCTTTGAATGAGAGCGGCGAGCGACATCTGTATGCATCGACTAGTCCACAATACCCGCCCCAAGCCTCCGGCAAGGGCGACGTGGCAATCGGGGCTGATGGCAAGACCGGGAGCGGGGCGTATCTGTTGAGCTGGGATGGTTCAATCACAGGCAATAAGAAAGTTCTTGAGGCGGCACGCCAGAATGAAACAGGCAAATTGGTGTGGAAGCACACACTGGGGATGTTCTCGTCGATCTGTGGCAAGTGATCTACGTCACTTTTTGCCCACCAACTCCACTCAAACACTGCATATTTCAGTTCCCAGATGTGTATCTATTGAAATATAATATGAATTCATACTGGCAATGATCTAAATAGTATATAATTCAGACAATCTCAGTTGATGTCGATTTCAAATACCCAGATCACGTGCATTCGCCCCTGGAACGGTAATCTTGGGAAAGCACGGATGGATCCATGGATGGAAAGCGCGTATTTCTGAAATCCCTTACCATTTTCTGCATGTGTGTATTACAGAATCGGATAATCTGTGCATCCGGGGTTCAACAACCCTCAGCGTTTAATGGATCGAGGTAGATTTTTCAGAGGCAAATCGGACTTTTCCCTTCCGAAAAGATAAAATACCGCCCTATGCGCCCTGCCGTGATCTGTACAGCCAGACCGAAGAGTCTTGCTGCGGATTCGAGCGCAGGACAATTCGATTGAACCTCATCCACGAAGAAACCAACCCCTTGACTCACACACATATTCGCCACCATGTTCGAAGACTTCTCTTTTTCCTCGCCGTCAACGCGACCGACCCGGTTAGCGCTTAATACAGAGGACCGGCGCATGATCGACGGAGACAGCAACTTGATCTCACCATTATCGTCTCGCTGCCCGTCGCCGACATCGCACCGCTTCCGCACGCTCTCTCGATCTCGGTCTTCATACTTTCGCTCCCAGCAACAACAGCAACAACCACCAACCTCCGTGCCATTTTCTTACGAATCAAAGCGTCTATCCATCGCAACATTGACACAGAAACTTCACGAACATACCCTCCAAACCCCGAATGGCGAGTCTTTCCCTGACCGGACCCGGTTCGGCCATGATGGACGACGCTCCGGCCAGTACGCTGGTTACGTCCTCACACCACCAGACACAGACCATGATGACGACGGTTTCCAGTCCTCGCCTTCCCTCTGCTCAAACCCAAGCCCTACATCTATTCCCCCGGACTTCCCTCCGCTAGACGGTCCAGACTTCCCGCACCCACAGCCAGACCTCCTCAGCATCCGCAGCCAGCGGCAACAAATCTCCCAATTACAATGTAATCAAGGAGATATCGAGGCTGTCCGCCGCGCAACTGACGATTCGTTCGGCTCTATCCCTTGTGAAGACGATTGCCACCCCAGTTCTCTACCGCCACGGCCCTCGCCACGACGGCGAGCACTCACGCAGCACCGCAGTCGATTTGGACCTGCGGAGCCATTGGAGGCGCGGGGGAGGCGGAAGAGTAGCTCGGGTGCTCTGCATTCGCATCGGATTGAAAAGAGCCATCATCCATCGTTCGCGGGCAGAGATGCGTCCAAACGCAATGAGCAGGGGCTTAGGCGGAAGAGCATGGTTACTGCAGCGCTGGCGTCTGTAGTCGAGAGGCCTTGATCTTATCTTGGCTAGGCCTATTTGACTAGGCCTATTTGACTTCGTTGTATATACTTCAAAATTGATACCCGTTTATAGACTTGATTGGTTGATTTTTCGTAGATTATCTTATATTATGCTCTTTGCAGACTAAATTTGCTAGAGTTTGTATACTTTGAACCGACTAGGTTCAATAATTCCATACTTTAATCTTAAGATGATCAGAGTGGCTGGGATCTTCTAGATGCAAGGGCCCTTACCTACTCACCAACACTCCCGAGCCCACGAGCACACTCTGGTCTTAAGGTTTTTCCTGAGTCAAAATTAGCAAAGATCAAGAAAGGGATGCGAAAACCCCCTTGTGTATCCGAAACACCCAGCCACAACCCAAATCCTGAAACTTTCTTCAGAACTATGTACAAACGACAAGCTGCAAGATCCCGCAACCTACCAACCGATCCACCCAGTATCTCGGGCGATTTTAAATCGTTCTATGTGGCGCACTTGAACGCGGGGATATATTTTCACTGTGACTAGCTCATGTACTAACCCGGTGATCCCGCGTGGGTCAGATCGATTGAACACTAGTGATCGGGAGTTCGTGAAGAATTCGGGATTTAGATGTAGACTGAGACCCGGCTTTCTGGTCCCTGGGTAGGTACCTGGTCTAGTGGCTGGGTACGTTCATAGTTTAGGGGGGGTGGTTACGGTTCGGCAAGACTATTGTAGGAAAAGTTGACAAATGAAGATAATTTGATTATCCTGTACCAGGACCAGTGGTATGGAAAAAGTCTCGGACTCAATCAAAGCGAAATAAAAGAAATAATAGAAAGGGAGAGTAAAAATACAGATCAGAAGAAAAAAGAAAAGAAAAAAGAAGTGAAGAAGGACGCCGCCATTCATCATGATATCATATCCATTGTAAGCTTTCAGTTCCCAGACCGCCAGCTGAAGAACTTTCGTAGCTTTTTCCGCTGGGATTGCTTATCGCCTTTGCTCTTCCCATCTCCGAGGGAAACAGAGCTTTGGAACCTCCGCTGCAAGTCGTCCAGCGCGCGAGCAGGATGCCCGCGGAGGCCCATTGTCTCGGCGTTGGCCGCGGCCAGCACGGATTGAACATGGGGGTCGAAGTAGATTGGGTCATAGGTGTCGTGATCATAAGGTGAATAGGGAGGGGTAATTGTGTTGGAGAGATATGTGTCATAAGGAGAAGGAGGAGTAGTTTCGTGTTCATGTTCAGTGTCGTGTTCACTTTCATCGTAAGAAGATTCTGGGAGTTCGAAGAAGATGCCTCGGTCTCGGCCGTCGACCTGCGACCATTCGCCATTGGCGTAGACAGGGGAGCCCGGCTCGCCGATTTCGCTTTCGCCCGAGTAGTAGGTTGCTGGGGAAGATGAGAGTGGCCGTGGGGAGTCGGGGTTGGAAGGTAGGTCCTCTCTTTCTTCAAGGCGCTCTGAGATGGATGCCATGCGTGGTCGTGGGGATTCTCCGACCATGTCGTTGTGTAGTTGTTTGGACTCGTACCCCGAGGCCCAGGAATTGTGGTTGGAAGAGTAGTCGGAGAATGAGCTGGATGGGATATCGGCTGTTTGCCTCTTGGGCGTGGAATAGCTCGATGAAAAGGGGGTGTATAACGATTGCGAAGAATAATGGGATGGCAATGAGGCATCCGTGAACTGGGAGAGGGAGGACCGGGGATCCAGTCCCTGGTCTATAGAGAACGTGGAGACCGTTGAATCCTGGATCTGGTCTGAGAAGATGGAACAGCTATCGACATCTTCGATGAAGGAAACGATCCGGGCGAAATCAAGAGACTTTCGCGGGTTCAGGATCTCAAAGGAGGTCCCGCCATGCGAGATGGTGGCGGCTGTGGTGGCCAACATCGGATCGGATTTCTGAGGGCGAGACAAAGGCGAATTTTGAGCCTGTCCCCGCGCCTCAAGCTTCTCGCGAAATGTATTCTAGAAAACTGGTCAGAAAGGGCGGATAGGGACTATTTATTTAGGTTTCAGTCTACTCACCAATCGTTTCCTGTTGGGTCTGGGACGGGTCAGATGCTCCGAGACAAGGCTAACTCGTGGCCCCTGGGTAGGATGCGCACCTGCAGTTTAATTAGAATTTGTGTTTAATTTGATGCATTATCTATGCAGGTGGGACTTACCGTGCTGCGGCGGACCAGATTCTGAGACCTCGTCTTGCTCGCTTCGCGCAGAGACAATGCTATGCGAACACGATGGCGAGAGTGGTGGTGGAGTTGAAGCTACTGACGACGCCGTTGATACTGCGTAGGGAACGGTAGTAATTTCTGGCGGACGGTTTAAATTGCTTGTTCCTGTTTTGCGTCGGAGCGTCTTTTCGGAACGATCTACAGGATCGTCGATGCACTCTGCAGCTTGGGCAAGTTGCTTGCGATAATCGTGGAGCGATAATGTACCAGTGAGGCCAATGGAGCGAGTAGAAAAAGCTGCGTCTGTAGAAAGGGGTTCGTGGTAGGGTGCATTGGCGTCCATGATAGATAATGAGCCAACCGGCAGCTCATTTTCGTACCAGACCCCGAAGGAGTCGGTGGACAGCACCTCGTGCTCTGTATCCATGATGCTAATTTACAATTGGCTTGAAACCTGGTTGCGATGAGGGGTTCGTCTCCAATTGCCTTAGCGTTGTGACATATCTTCTGTGGGTGAAAGATCCAAACGCCCGCACTCTATACATCCAATTAGTTCCGTGCGGGGGTCCAAGCAAGGGATGTATCGAACCTCACAGTTCACCGTCAATGCAAGGTACAACCGAAATTAGAACAAAACAAAAAGCAACGCCGTACCAGGAGCGATTATAAGAATCTTTTTCTTTCGGTCATCCGGGCCGAAACGGTGCCTGGTTCTTCTTGTCCGTCAGTTTTTTTTGCGCTGAAGCTCCACTTTTCTCGAATCCACTCATTCTCCACATAAGTCTCGATCCCGTCTGGACTCAGGAACGCTGGGTCGAACCAGTGGTTCAGCACTCATAATGGCCTTATGTATGGCGAAGGGATTGCAAGTGGAAGACGTCACCTCCCCGTGGCATCCGGGGGAACAAGGGAGAAAAGTCGGTGTCGTGTGCATAACGTCTGTGCCCCATTTGATGCCTAATGTGTGTGCCCCAAATCTCACAATGCTAAACTACAGTCCATTTGTGGAGCCAGAGAAGAGAAATGACATGCATGAAGAGGAGATTGTCACTGTAATCTGAACGCAGTTCGCTCATCGTCTGATCTTAGCGGCATCTTAGTTTCACTCTAGCCCGTCCCACCCCCGGCCAATCACCCGCGTAAAGGGTCATTTTAACCACAACGGGCCCCACCCCGCAAGTTCAAGTCCACCACTCGGCGACCAGAACGAAAGATTTTGTCATCAGGGCTGAGGAGGATGACTTGGGCAGAAAAACCCTTGGATGACTTGGTTGGCCTGTATCGATCCAGGTGGCGTACCAGCGAAAACCCTGCGCGTCGGGAAATGGTGATGCAGAGTGGATCCACCACACCCTCAGGGACTCGTCGGGCTGGCCCTGCAGTGTGATTACTTGTTGGGGGCAGAATTTTGTTTGAGATCCATGGATCCATACATCAACGAAAACTCACGAGCTCGTACCTGAAAAGTGCATGATTCATGATACATCAAAGAGGTAAAAATGGGCGAGGGTTCGGCACCGGGCGTACAGGTCTCACTGCGCCCTGCAGTGGCGGACATTTGATCAACGTTGCAAAGATATAAATATGTATCATGATATCAATTTGTGGGTACTAGTACCTTAAAACTAGTTTAAGCGACCGTGAGCGAAGTATTGATCTATTCAATTAACAAAGGGGGTTACCTCTGCCTCGGGTATTCAGGAACAGGGAAAACGTGGGATTCGCCACCGTGAAAAGTCGGGACCATAGATCCGATAGACCGATTAGACGATTTTCCTACTCCGTACACTTCCAAGATTTACGTGGAGCTTACAACTTTGCTTTCCAGGGTTACCGGGGAAACTTTGCGCGTAAACTTCGAGGCGCCTGGAGAAATATGATCTTTTGAAGTCTAGACTGGAATATTGCACTATGCCAGTGGATATATATCCGGACAAGTCCGACCTCAAGTACATCATCACCACGACTGAGTAGAGAATCAAACAACATTTAAATGTCCACGTGCATCAATCGATTGGATCGAAAGAAATCAACACTGACATACAACGAATATATAGTACGTAGTGGTAAGATTTCAGATTCCTTGATAGTTTGGCCTGCAATATACATATAACGCTGAAGAGTGTATAAGAAGCCATAGACACCTAAGGCAAACAACTAATGCTACACAGCACGTGATACTACTAATAACTATATCCAAATTCAAAAGCAGTCACTAACAAGCTCACATTACAGTTAAGCATATTATCGGTAGTCGTTTCTCATTCTTGGTTCGTGGGTTAGTCCATATATTCATCATCAAATAACAACATAAGGGATTCCTAAATCCCCGGGGCACAAGGTGACAGCTTACCTTTGGTAGCGCGAGGAGTTATGGTTTTATCAAGATTCCAAGCTATTGTGGAACCCAAAGAATAAGTAGTATAATCTCACTAGCGAGATATTACTATTTATGGAAGTAAGAATGCTGGCAAAACGTGGAATATATAAAATTGGTGACTATTAATCGGCTCTAAGCTTCTATCTTTTCCTTCTTACCAAAGATATTATACTTCCGCAGGTATCCTATATACATAAGTCTTCAACTAAGTAACTATATAAGTAAGTACCGATATAGGTATGCAACACTATTTCATACAACATATTCATAGGCGTTATGCCAAGAGAATAAGGGATAAGAGAGTCGAATTGCGAGAGCAGTATTAGAGACTATTCACTCCATACCTTCTCAAATTAGTACGCTTACGCCTAAAGAAATTAAGACGTTATATAGGCCAGGAAATGTAATTTAATGGCAGCCAAGAAGCGCATCGCAGAAGTGAATAGCGTAGTAGGTCCTTCACTTAGACAACGAGCTATAACAAAAAACAATAATTCATTCATATTCTTCCATATCATTTCTCCTCTATATTTTCCTTCCATAAACCACATAGGCACTATCTCAGCTCTTTCAAAGCATGCTTATCTTCCAACCTAAATCACTATGATTTCTGCTCATCCGCCATCTAATAACAGATTCAGGTCTCGCATCACAACCTCGTTATCACTCAGACCTCACTTCTGTTCATTTGACGATCAACACAATAATCGCACCAGCCAAACAAGAAGTGAAATATTACTAAAACAAACCTCGTGCTACAGGCGAGAGCCTATGGTTTAGACGTGAGACATACATTAGCTACCCAGGGAGTCAGGCAGGGACCCATTCAGCCTCAGCCTTACCAAGGTATAAGGGTTCTCCAAATGCCCAGTCAATATCCGTCGGTGACTATGATTAGCGCCCCTGGCTTATCATTACTTATCTATCGCCCTACCAGCGAGTAGGTCAAGAAATTTAAGTCACGAATTACGCCAAAGACAGCCGCTATTCGAGTTATTAACGAAGTTCTCGACCTAAATTGGCGGGTAAGATTATTTCATGATGATTTAAGGAGCCCTTTAAAGAATCAGTTCAGGGACGATTACATTCCACTAATGATGCTTTAGGATAATTACAATCGATTAGAACTAAATAAGGACACAAGGACCTACAATAGCAAAGAAGGCAGCAGCGACAGACAACACAAGTCGCGCCGTGAGTCACCACGCTAATAGACAGCGGTGCAGCAGACGCAAGTCGGGCTTTCGCCGCAAGCCAGGGCACTTACAGATTACTATAAAGGCCGCTCCAGAAGCCCAGCTCCATTATAGGTACTCGTTTGTGACCCTAGCTTAGCTAGTCAAATATTACTACTTACCTCGCCACTTAAGCACCCTCATCTAGTGTCTTCATCATCTACCCGCCCTTTCTCAGCTTGCCTGATATAGAACTTCCTAACAAAAGCTACGGCTAGGTAGACCATGGTGACTCACCAAACCTTTAGCTTGGTGACTCGGGTATTATCGCCAAAATTCTAGCCTTCCATTCTCGTAGTTAATACCATAGACTTATATAGGAATTGACTTTCTCTGAAATTGGACCTAAGCGAAAAGACTTTAGACTAAAGGAGGGGGAAATGCTAGAACCCCCAGAAATCTTGACAGACCTCGTTAAGGGATTTAAATTGTTCTCATTCCCTGATTATGCATCAGGCGGGGCTAATCTGGCCAATCAAACCTGATACTTATCACGTGGATCCACCTGGGCAAAGGGTATAAATTTAAGGTTTGGACCATATGGAGGGTAAGGCTGGGTCACAGCTAATCCTAGGAGCACCAGGGGGTTATGCCCCTGCCCTCGATACTTGATTTGTTTCATCAACCAATCAATTTCGTTCCGCTAAATTTTCACTCGTTCTGGATGCACACCAGCTCATACACTTTTGGCCAGTACTGACTATGAATACTTGTGCTTAGAGGAATCTCCTGACCATGATATTGAATCGAGTATTCTTATCCCTAACAATATCTGGAGTCAGCTGTTTCAGATACTTTCGAGCGACCTGGTTCCACGCATGATAGGCCAGCTGATCGCGGTGTAATCCGCCGCCATATACCCTCAGCTGATCCTCCACTCTTTCGGCCTCGTCTGCCGTGATGGACTCATGCATGAAATCGATATGATTGATCGTCCATGTTGGCCAGAAGAAGACCGACGGAGCCAGCGGGCAAATCTGGTCCGGGAAGTCTAACGCCATTTGCTTCGGAAGTATGACAGAGTGGTAGTTCCATTCCCCGGCGGAGAAGTCGCGATAGCTCTCTATCCATCGGTGAAGAAATGACGCATCCTGACGTGCGACGATTACGGCGTTGCAGAGGCCGTGACGATTCCCACCCTCGTGGCCAAGAATAACACCTCTCCCATTATGCCGAAGATGATGGAAGGACTGGAGGGCAATGACATCCGTATCAAAGTAGATACCGCCTTCTTGTCGGAGAATATCTAGGCGCAGCACATCAGCAAGATGGCTGACTTGCCATTTCTCTTCCGTCTGTTTCGGATATTCGAGAGCCATATCGTGATGGACGAGCGTAACGTTATCCCGCAGCTTTTGGAACCAGATATTGTCCATGTTGAGCTCTTCGTAGTGAATTTTCAGCGTGTCGGGCTGGAGGGAGACCAGCGCCGACCGGATCGCGAGGTAGTTGATGAAATTCATCTCGGGATTGTTAATTCCCCATATGAAGTGAACGACATTGGGGATTGGGTTAGACAAGTCACTGCTATCGTTGAAACATGCCGCCTCCTCCACAGTCTCTTGGAAGTCATATCTCTCGACTCTCGTCTCTGCTGAGAAGAAGCCTCGAATGGCTTTTATTGGGTGGAAGTAAAGGGGGATAATAAGAGCCCATGTTAATGCAATCGCTAGGATAGCGACCGACTTCAGAGGATAACGAGGCATATTCCGCAGCAGCCTGACTTCTGGCTCTGAACGGCGCGAAGGCAGCCTAATGAATCATATTAGTATCTCTCCCAGCCTTGCCCAGCTGAAAAGGAGGAACTGACTTATGGCGCTTGGTTGTGATGTTATTACAGTCTCTGGTAATACACGTTCAACATCGGGCGTCGGGTATCTAAAGAACCAATTAAGGACGATGGAGGAACGAATTGGAAGTCAGTGTC
The DNA here is from genome assembly GCA_030710325.1 of Penicillium sp. 91 TS-2023. Lineage (NCBI taxonomy): Eukaryota > Fungi > Ascomycota > Eurotiomycetes > Eurotiales > Aspergillaceae > Penicillium > Penicillium sp. 91 TS-2023. The sequence continues at coordinate 3,027,073 of JARWGP010000021.1, read as the reverse complement.
CCGTTAATTTGTGTTTGCATAATCGAAAATACGAAATTTACAGGGTCTGTCTTGTATCAGGGATTCAGGGTCTACCGTGTGGGGGCCATTTTGCTGTTGGCGTTGAGCTAGCATGAGGGTAGTGGGGCTAGTGCAGAGCCAAGGCAATGATCTCCCAAGCAGCGCGCATAGGGGAGCCAATGACATTGTACAGCTGCCCACGTTCTCCGACATTCAGTAGGCAGAAGTCTAAAATTCTGCGTCAGCTCCAATTCCTACCTGACGCATACTACGACAACCATCTTAGGTAGCCGATAACATGAATTAAGATCACGTGTTTATGTACGGCAACGCTGACGTCACCCAGGAAACTGGCCCTCCGACATATTCACTTCCACCACCGCACTTCTCCCAGGGACAGCCTTTCCAGGTACCAGCGACACATTGACCAGTGTTGTCATTGGGGTTCTTGGAGACACCTGCACAGCCGTTGGTGTAGCAGTTGCCCAGGTTGTTCTGGCAGCTGTCCAAAGCAGCGTCCTAATGAGCCGCATTAGCACTGAATCCAATATGTCAAAGGCGTAAAGGTGCTGCAGCAAGTACTTCAACTGGCAAGATGGATGCGGTAGCACGGGTGACCATAGCCGGGATTGCGAGGAGAGCTTTGTAAAAATGCGTTTTCTTTCGTGGAAGATGGAAAATATACAATGGCGGTGAGGTTGTCTGCATTATTTGATGTCTCAGTCTGATGAATTTGTTTCATTGATTGCTTCTGAACAAGAATCACAAGGGCCCTTTTGTATTTTACTTTGCGGACCGGCCAAACAACCCACCGGCGCGATTTCCAGCAAGTTACGATGGCAATCTAGTTTGCTGATGGGCTTCATGTGATTTGCAGTTTTTGGCAGACATACTTTGTGTAGTGAGAGAGTAGTGGGGAAAATCAGAAAGGATGACTAGATAGATGACTAAGATATCCTGTAGAATCAACTATAACTTAGGCGCACATAGTTAGTGATAGCAAATAGCAACTTGGAGTCTACTTATGATAATGAAGTCAGTAATAGCGAATTCGGGCAGATCGTAAAGTAGTATAACAGTCAGAGACAGTAATAGAGGTACCCAGTACTTGCTAATAGTTAGTAAGTAGAAAATATAAATAGCCCCTCCTGCTCTCTCTGTTATCCTTCAATCTCACATCCACAATGCCTCGTTCTCTCCTGCAAATCCTCCGCGAACTCCGAGACGAAATCATCGAGCTCGTACTCTACTCCCCCTTCCAGCCTACAGAAGGGTTATTGTACCCATCGAATCGCGTCCGGCTACACGACACCAATTACAGCGTGCTATTTTGAGAACACGTCCGGTGGGCGAAGGAACCGGAATGGAAAATTCCTGCAGCTCAGGCACTGCTGCTGGTCAACCACCAAATTGCCGCTGAAACAAAGGCAATCCTCTCTCGGTGTCGAGTGTCGTACGTTCTTGATGCTGGGATAGTCGAGGGCCGCTATCTGTGGCCGGCTTGGCTCGCTGTCATGATTCTCTCGAACCGTATTGTTGAGTTGACAGTCAACCTCCGGATTTTGGGCTCTGCAAACTCTGCGACTCGACACTATAGCGCGTGTAAATACACCGAGTCTCAAGCGAATAGCAATCCGCCCCCTTTGCCAGCATGCTCTATAGTCTGCTAGAGCGGATTCTAAAGCGCGGCTCGTCCTTTCCTTCACTGGAGAATTTGACACGCCTGACCAAGACTGCTCAGTTTCGACAGCACGTTCAAGTGGAGGGACTGGGAGAAGAGGAATTGCTATCCCGGATTCAAACCATCGTGATTGTTGGAGAGAATGAAAGGGTCGCTGATAAAGAAACGCAGCTTAACAACCAAAGAGCAAGAGTGGCTCTTGGGAGGGCGTTTAAGGATAGGGGGATTATGATCCAGACGCTTCGGCTGAATTTTCGAACCTGCCTGAATGGCAAGGTCAATGGCTGTCAGAACCGGAACTTGGGTTCGAGGAATGGCGGTCGATGGCATACTACACGTCAAAGGCCGGAGACATTCCGGTGATTAGGCCAGAGTGGCTTGCTTCGTATGTGTCTTCCGAACTCTCTTCATTGTTCCGACTGGGATACGAGGATGATTGGGCTGCTGGGATATTCTACAAGCGGATCGGCTTCATAAAAGTGACGATTGACGAGACCCCAGTTAAGGTGTTCGGCCTTGACAAAATGCTGGCTGGACTTCAATTGACAGACCCAGGCGATTTCTTTCATAGTCATGCATCGATGGAGCAGCGGATGCTCACGTTCCAAGAGTGGAAAGAGGGGAGACTGCGGCTGAGGAGGCAGAACGACTTTCATGATGCAAATGCATGGGCATGTCAGAAGCTTTCAGACTAAACTCAGATATGGGATAGGATGTCAGAGGGACCTGGGATCTGGAGATTGAATAATAATTGTTCTAAATCGGAACTATTTACACATGTACAGGGACCAGGCCCGATGAATGTACATCTAGCCGCTGCGCAGATAGGTCCACGGGTGCTCCCAAGTCTCTTCGCCTAATCAATTTTCCTGTTTTCAATGTACGGTATCAAATCATCATTCTCTTCTGCGATACTCAAAGGAGTGTTTCCTTGCTCGTCCTTTGCCAAAGGATCGAGCCCCTTGGCTTGAAGGATTTTGAACCATGGATATGCCCGCTCAGAAACCAGAGTGGCTACCGCATGCAACAGCGTCTGCCCGGTTGCATTTCTCTCTGCATAGATATAGCCTGCTTGGATGAAGAGGTCCAGGACCTCTTCACCAACTGCATGGAAACCGTCGTAATCATCTAGCTCGTCGGTAGGCATGTCCTCATCGTTGCCGGTCGTGAGAAATATCTCCAGTGCTGTGCGGCCATCCGTATTACGCGCCTTCGGATCGACCCCCTGGTCGAGAAAAATCCGAAGCAAGCGTCTTTGTTCATGACCCACGCGATGGTTCTTTTCTCCTAATTTGCTTGCTGCAAGATAGTGAAGCACAGTATTACCTCGAGAGTCACGGGCCAGTGGATCAGCGCCAGCGGAAAGGAGCTCATTGACCGCGATCTCAACCCGATAAATAGATTCTGGGGCATCTGTGGGCTCTCTACCCGAATGTCCAGCGATGCCCATAAATCGTATCGCCATATGCAGCGGATAAATACCGGCCTTGTTGGGCTGATTGATGAGACTGGGACAGTTGTCGACCAGGTACTTGATTGCAATGTGGTTTAAAGCAGGTCTATCGTCTTCGCGATTGTCCTCGTCAAATATCAGATGAAGAGCAGTGTTGCCGTAGTTGTCGATTGCAACGAGGTTCGCTCCACGCGAAATAAAAAATTGCAGCAGGGATGGGCCAGAGCACCGTGTAGTGTAATTCTGGCGCTCACACTGTACCCATGGATTGGTCGGCTGCGGGAACGGGTTGTCATAGATGCCCTCGCGTCTGCCAACCCCAGCGAGGGTGGAACAGTCGCCGTCGACCGCACCGTCTAGACCGAGTGAGCTTAGACAAGCGGCGAGGAATAATGTGCGACCTTGCGGGTCCCGTCGTTCCACGTCTAAATTATCTCTAAGGAAGTCGAATACAGGCTGCACGAACATGCCCGCTTCAAGCATGGAATGAATGACGCTGCACACACCGTACGGATGCGGAAGACAATCTTCATGCATGATAAACTGGTGGTGATCAGCGTCGGGGACAGGGTTAGATTCAAAGGAGCTATGATCCTCTGGATGCGACGCTTTCTCGAGACGGTACCCTTCAATTCGCATTTGCCGAGATTTCTCGATGATTCCCCATCGAGCATATAGCCCGTGGTTCAGATCTAGCTCCTCATCATCAAATTTCTCTAGATCCACAGACTGCCCTGGAAATGTAGGCAGACTTTGGTAAAGACGAATGTGTTGGCGGTATAGAGCGTAAGGGTCTGCGCCATGCTGGAGTAGAATTCTCATAAGACGCGTGATCTTAGCTTTATCAGGGCGCGACCAACTTCCCCCTCTCTCTTGCACAGAGACCCGACGTAGAGGGGGCTCTTCGGTGTAGTCATTGTGAAACCTGGGCGGCAGTGTGTTCTTCTCACCGCTAGCCCAGTCATCTTCCACGCCTTCAAGCACGGATTGTAAGCCGTCGAAGCGGGCATTTGGATCGACGCCTATAGCTAGCAGACGCTCGACGCGCTCGAGGCGGCCTTCACCTGCAGCTTCACACAGTTCAAGGACATCAAAATTTTGGACTTGTAGTCGCATCTTGTCACTTGAACTCGACAAATCAGGGTACCGGGGAGATGGAAGGAGGAAGCTCGGGTATTGAGAACAGTAGACTAGTAGTGGCCCACGCGGGTAAGCGCGCTACAAAATCGCAGGGATATTGGCGCAGAGGCCATTTGGGAGGATCCACGGGAAACAGGTTTAGCTAACGTGCTAATTAATTAAGTCAAGATCGGCAGTTCTCAGGCTTGAAAATATTTAATCTAAACCATCCTACGTAGTGGGTCTACAGGATTTGGGGGCCAGGGACCGTACCAGGGTAAACAGGTCCCCACTTCCCACTATTCCAGGCACCAACCCTCGCTACAGTATGCGAACTATTTGAAAAACGAGAAAGAAAAAAAAAGTGTTTTAAGAGGGAAAAGCAAGAGGAAATACAATTTCACGCAGATGACTCGGGATATTGGAAGTGCAATAGAAGACAATCCTCTGCAACCGTATGTGCTTTCATATTCGGCAAGCATATAGACACATACACGAACCCTACAGCTCCACGAAACACCAATCATAGATAAATACAGATTATTTGAGTGTAATACCCGTCGGGACTTCACACTGGCCCTCCGTAATTGCACCAATGGCTGCCTGCAAAGCAGTCCAGTGGTTCACATCCTCAGCTCGATATGCGGCGCATGTTTCCACCAATCCATTCTCAAATCCATCGATGCCTGAGTTCGCAGAGACAGTTGCAGCAGAGTCCAGGGTCTTGAATGGATAACCCACTCCCGAGTCGACTGACTTGGCTTTCACCGTTGGATTTCCCCCAAATCTCGACTGAAGTCTCTGCTGAAGTAGGCCTGCTCCAAGGCGGTATGACTCAAAATCTGCGAGTCGCACCAGGAACGCCGACTGAATTGCTGACCTGCATTGCTTGATATACTTCTGCATTCTGATATAACTCTTACTTGGCTTAGAGATATCCGGGTATTTGAGAGCGATTTGGGGGAGACACTTGGTAACCAATCTCCGTGCGGTCCAGTAGTCGTCGCCTGTGCCTTTAACAAGTCTTTCCGCGTCCGTTCCGTCGGTATAAGGGCTTTGCATAATAAGGTCGTAGGTCTTTGCCAGTGCGACTGACTGCCACGCAGTCTTACTGACATCTTTCATTGCTTGAAATGGCCGTTGTTTTTTGGCTTCTTCGAGCGACATTGGCGTGCCGTCTGCATTTCGAAGGACATTCTCCGGGCCCTTCGTATAGACTATTCTCTTGACTGTCTCACCATTTTCCTGTACCTCCTCTTCTTTCATTCTTGGAGCCCAGAGATATTCCAAAAATTGCTGGAGGTTGCATGCCTTGTCTTTGTTGGCCGCTCCCAGCATTGTCTCTGCACATCCCGGTGCAACTGTTCGGGTCTGGCTGTTGCGCTCATACTCGCCTTCTAGGAGATAAAGATACCAGTAGGACATCCTGATAAAGATCTCTTTTTTAGCTGAATAACCCAATGTGAAAGAAACGTTGTGTCAAAGGACTTACTGTTCGGCGGCAGCGCGGGGTCCGTATGCAGCTACTGGGCCTAGAAATGCACCAAGCAGGAGGACCAGATGAAGCCCAAGATGCTTCATTGTGTCAAAAGTTCAGAACAAAAGGAATGAAAAGATCGGATAAATGATCAACGATAGATTGAATGAGTGACTGTGGTTCGATTCGAGGAAAGCCCTTATCGTGTGAGAAAAAAGCTCTGTAATTGAGATAATTCTTTCGAATGGGTAGTGATATTACATTCTTATGCAATTGAGCATGTTAGTAGATACCGCGGCAAAGACCGACGCTCTCCCTACCAATTACTGTATGGAAAGTTTCCTTAGACTGGCCCCCAAAACTTGAAATTATACTAAGTGGGGTGTTAGAATTGTGGAAGACTTAGCCCAGACACATTTGTAATGTTCAGGATCAGGATCAGATGGGGCCTCTTTAGTGCCTTTTGTAGGGGTCTAAGGGCCTAGGACGGCATGTTTTCCCGGGTCTCCACCGCAGTATCTTGGAGCATGGCCGAGTCGATAATCATTATGAAACTACTCAGCTACTTATGCTAGCTAGGCACTCGGTCAGGTAAAGAAAAAAGTGAATATAACATTGTTGTTCGCTTGTGAAGTGCATCAAAAGGACTTTCAAATTCCAAGCTTTTACACAAGCCTTGACAAGCCCTTTTGAGGATACCGATGTGGATTGACCCGCTCTTGGCATCGTCTTGGCAAGCCCTTGTGCGGCCCCGGGGGTCACAACCCCTGTGTGGATCATGGCAGCTTGCTTGGGGCCAAAGTACGACGATCAGGGTTCATTTCGGGCGTTTAATGCGAAGATCGGCACTGCTAATAAAAGCGGCTCCGCTGCGAGTGGAAACAATGAAAAAAAAACACTCATACCCGCACTATCGAACTGAATATGTTCGGTGAGTTATTTGGAAGAGACGGGATTTGAAACGAGCTCCGGGCCGAGATTGTGTAAATATATGGGAAGAAAGGGTATTTTCGGAGCACTAACACAGATTAGGGTAGTGTTTTGGCCCCAAATGGAGCCCTCGAGACTTGGAAATGGATCCTAAATTGTTGTATCGAAAAGACCTTAGTGTAGGAGAATGTTACTTCGTACGGATGGAGGGTAATCCAATATGAAGTTGGAGCTGTTTTAATATCTTCCAAGGCTATATGTAGACAAGCATCTACCTTCTCCGAAATCTCATTCTACTCTGCGCTCTCTCCAGTTCCATACATTCTTACACTCTTTTGAATGTCTACCTCTCTCTTTTCTCATTTTCTTTGATCCAAATATTCCATCTCTTATTACAAATTCCATCCTTTCGATTTTTATCAACTTATAACTGCATTTTTGCAAAAATGCTGCTGCCAAAAGGCACGCCGGCCCTTGGCTTGGCAATGATGTCTCTTGCTTCCTTGGCTAATGCCTTTCAATCTGCATTGCACGCATGTCCGGCTCCCTGCACTGGAAATTCTGGGGACTGGACTGTCTACTCATCAGTCGACCGCCTTCGATATTGCCCGGAGCCTATGCTGTTGGACTTGGCTCTTCACACAGACCTTGAATCGGCAAATGGAATTAGCAAAATCTTCGTCTGCACTCCAAGCAACACAAGCAGCAGTGCCAGCATTTCAAACTCCTCTCCAACCAGCCAGCCTCTCGCTCATAGTCACCACGGCATCTCCCATAAGCGATTCCATAACAGAGATACTGCGTCCTGCATATCGGGCGAGCACCAGACCATTTCAATGGATTTAAACACGAACTCAGCTGCTAGTTCTACCTCAGGTAGTGACCTCGAAGCTATCTTCAAACATACTCAGGACCACTTTGTTGATATCGCTCACTGTGATGCTACCAATTTATTTGGCTACTACAACGGAGCTGCAGTGGGATTGTATTTTGGATCTGCTATTGATAATGTCAAGAGCATCTCCTCGGTGCTTGAGCATTTACACAAGGAAATTTCAGATGCCGAGAATATCAAGAGCATGGTATTGCAGCGCTGCAAAGATGTTCCCAATGCAGACTATATTATTGGTGTTGCAGTTGATGCCACTGGAGACTTGACCTCTGTACAAAAGTCCGTTGCTTCATGGCATACTGGTCAATGTGCTTACACTTCCGGAGCGAACACTGCTGTCAAGAGCATTCCAATTATTGAGAAATCCATTGGACCTGTTCTGAGCAGCAACAGCACAATCAATAACCAAAACCTGTCTAAACGCGGTGATTGCAAGACGGTCAGCGTTGTTGGAGGAGACACTTGTGATTCACTGGCAGTAAAGTGTGGTATCTCCTCAGCCTTATTCGACAAATACAATACCGAAAAGAACATGTGCTCTACTCTCGTTGCCGGTGAACGCGTATGCTGTTCCGCGGGAACTCTTTCGGATATCACCCCGAAGGTAAATACGGACGGGTCCTGTTCCTCCTACAAGATCCACGCAAATGATGATTGCAGCTTTATCGCAGCTTCACATGGACTGAAGACTTCGGACATTAGTGACTTCAATGACGGGACCACCTGGGGCTGGTTCGGTTGTAACAATCTTCAAATCGGAAGTTATATTTGCTTGAGCAAGGGTGATCCTCCAATGCCTGCGTCGGTCTCCAACGCGCAATGTGGTCCTCTCGTGCCCGGAACCAAGAAGCCGACCAATGGAACAGCACTTTCCGATCTCAACCCATGTCCACTGAACTCCTGCTGCGACATCTGGGGCCAGTGCGGTATTACTCCCGAATACTGCACGAACGTGACTGGCACGACAGGCAACCCGGGCACAGCGCCCAAAGACAAAAATGGATGTATCTCCAACTGTGGTACAAAGATCGAGAAAAGCAACTACCCTCCAGCGGATCAGTACAGGGTTGGATACTATGAATCCTGGAACTTTGACCGACCTTGTCTGAACCTTCGGGCTGACCACATCGATGTCACCGATTACACTCATGTCCATTGGGGGTTTGCATCCATTAGTGACGATTTTAACGTCACTATCAACGACACCTATAATCAATGGGACAGCTTCACAAATTTGTTGCAAGTCAAGAAGATCGTATCTTTCGGTGGCTGGGGTTATTCTACCAGCCCTTCAACGTACGATAAGCTTCGCGAGGCAATGGATCCGGAAAATGTGGATAAATTTGTCGATAACATTTTTGAATTCGTTGAGGCGAATAGCTTGGATGGCGTCGACTTTGATTGGGAGTACCCCGGGGTGAGTACATATGCTTCATCTTTGTGATCCGGTTCATTCGCTGATGAAAATCTTTCTTGCAGGCTACGGATATTCCTGGTATTCCCAAAGGTCTCTCGACTGATGGTTCCAACTACCTAAATTTCCTCAAGAAAATGAAGGCCAGCTTCCCTATCGAAAAGACCGTGTCGATCGCGGCTCCCGCTTCGTACTGGTATTTGAAGCATTTCCCCATCGATGAGATGTCCAAAACCTTGGACTATATTGTCTATATGACATACGATCTGCACGGCAAGTAGTTCAATACTGATAACCATCTCACCATGGTTACTGACATTCCCTTGGATTTTTAGGTCAATGGGATTATGGTGAAGCATGGACTCAGGATGGGTGTCCTGATGGAAATTGTCTCCGCAGTCAAGGTAAGAGCCTTTCATACTACGACTCCTAACGTTCCATGAATTTTGAACAACAAATTCTAACTGCGAATATAAAGTGAATCTGACTGAGACGGAATATGCTCTGGCAATGAGTATGTGGCTCCCACTACCTATACATATCCCCTTGGCCCCTGTCCTGACGCTTCTGTTTAGTTACCAAGGCTGGCGTCGACTCAACCAAAGTCATGGTTGGAGTGCCAAGCTATGGCCGCTCCTTTGGCATGGCAAATAAAGACTGCACCGGACCCAATTGCTACTACACCGGAACCAAGGATCATTCTACTGCTCAGGAAGGCGAATGCACTAAGACGGCAGGAATCATCGCCCAGGCGGAAATTAATCGAATTCTCAATCTCGATGAGCAGGACAAAACATGGTATGATCAGGGGTCCGGCTCGAACATCATTGTGTGGAATGACACTTGGGCCGCGTTTATGGACAGTGACACTTTGAGTAGTCGCCAGAGCTACTATGAGAGTTTGAACTTTGGTGGAACCATTGACTGGGCAATTGACTTGAAGGAATTCACTGGCGACGACGGGGATCCAAGTGGTCAATGGGAAGATCCTCCCGTTCCCAAGTTGTCCCCGTGCACAGAAACCTTTGACTCTTTGGAAGCTCTTGATGATGCCAGCGATTCGATCCCTATGCACTGCACTACCAAATACGTCGTGCAAACACTGTCAGACTTGTTAGGTGATGCAATGAGCAACTATACCGATCTGATGAACGACGGATACGACGCCAAATTCAAGATCTACGCCGACAGTGTTGCAAGCAACGCAGGTTCATCGGTCCATGATTATGTCTACCAGAATGGCAATAAGTACTTCACTTGTAAAGTGGACGAGTATCTTATGTGCTGCGCCGATTGCACCTCCGACGCCTACAATTGTGACCTCTGCTCCAAGACCATGAAATGCGACAGGACCTGTGATTCTCTTGGTTGCGAATCTAGCCACAGTTTTGGGCAAAGAATTCCTAATCGCGAGTGGGATCTGATCTCTGAGCCATGCCCGCCGGACTACTCGGAACGGTTCATAAAAGATAATGATAACGACGAGAGTGTGCACTGGACGCTGGAGGACGGTAAAGCCGGTCAATTTTGGTCTGACCTTTACACAAACACTGGCGTTAACAAGTCTTACATTACATTCGGAACCTACACTCGCATGCAGAATTGCAATGGTGATGTCAAGAGCGATGATGATTGTTGGAAAACCGGTTACGACTTCAATATCCCCAAGGCCACCGGATATGATGCGGATGATGTTGATAACCCCAAGGATACTGCCCAGAAGGGTCTTGCTCGGTCCGGGAACATGCACCCGCAGATCCAAAGTTTGTTATTTGAAATGAACACCGATGCTTTTCTTGGGAGCGGTGCGGATGTCATTGATTCAATCTCAGTTCCTATCCTGATGATCGTCTCTGCAGTCCAAGAAATGTCTAAGGTGGAGACCATTGCTCAGAAGATTAGCGCTGAAGAAAAGAAGATGAAGGAAGAAGAGATCATTGGTGGCTTTATTGCCGCGATCCTCTTCTTGGTGCCTGTTGCCGGTGAGGTCCTAGGCACGGTCGAGGGATTGGCTGATATGGCCACTGTGCTCAGCATAGCCGGTACTGCTGCTGATGTTGGTCTGAGCGTTGCCGATATCGTCAAGAATCCCAACAATGCTGCATTGGATATCATGAACATTGTTTTCGACGCTGGTGCGTTGACTTCGCTATCCAAGGTCTCGAAGGCAGCCAAGCTCCGCCGTGAGATGCAGGAGGCCGATGTTGCCAAGCTTGGAACTAAGGTCTCCGATGGACTGAAAACAATTGAAAAGGTTACTGGAAAGTGCGTCTCGTGATCAAATGCGCAAGATCAGCAAATTCCTCATTTTGTTTTAACCCTTTGGACTTGAAGAGGTGAAGTTGTTTTGTTGTGAGCAACGACAACTTGAATGGTTGGCCTCAATATGTACTGTACGGTAGTATTCTTTTCATGACATGTTCAAAAACCTTATTGTTTTTGAAATGGAAGGAAGTCTCGATTTTTACATTTCATATCCATATAATCATAGCCCTAAACTTCATTGAAGTCTCCCAGATCCACTGTAGACATATATGAGATAATTAAGTCAAATGTGGAGTTCAGAGAAAGAGAGTTCCCCTGAAGAAAGAAGTATTTTGAATTTAAAGTGATGAATCCAAAGTCCGCCGTTTACTGACTCGGAGTGAAGCTGGCTTAGAAAGGTGCCTCCCTAAAAGAAACATCTGTACCTCTCACAGACATTCATGGGCGGCGAACCCCTTAGCACAATCTCCATTGCCACAATGTCCCAAGTAACATGTTCGACACCAATCTTCCACAATCGCATCAATCCCGCAAACATAACACCACAGCGGTGCTGTCCCCTGCTTCTCTGCTTCAATTGAGAGCGACTGCCGAAGAGACTTAGCAGACGAACCGACTAAATACCTCTCAATCGCTTGATGGTCAACAAGAGCAGTACTGTTGAGTGTTGGGATCCAGCGCGCCCAAGAGCTTTTCCGTCGAAATGCTGCCATGACACGAAACTGCTTGGAGACCTCACGATCCATTGTTATGAAGGCACCTAGGCCCTGTATAGCCACCTTTGCCTGACCGTTACTCTTAGCGTGGCGACAAATGAACTCTCGGAATGCAATTCCAATCTGCTCACTTCGTGCCGGCCAATCTTCCGCTTCGGCCACGTTCAAAATGCCCAAGGCTTCGATCAAGACAGGGGTGCCAATGGGTCGGGTGACCATGGAACGCCAGAATCTAATCGTTTGAAGGATTTGTTCTTCTTTCTGGTAGGCGAGATGTCGCATCATCAGGCCGTTGAAGTTGACCGCAACACCGCTGACGCCCATACCTTTGCCAAAAGAGATCAAGTCAGGCTGGCAGTTTCCCTTTTCGTAATACTCTTCTCTTTGGCAAGCCCATGGTGCTCCGCATCGTATGGCTGTCATGGCTTCATCCACGAGCAAGCATATGCGTACTTGATCGCAGCAGGATCTTAGGAGACGGAAGGATTTGGGAGCAAGAATGGATCCATCCGAGGCATTCACCAAATCGCATACTACGGCGACACAGCCTTGTTGTTTAGCGGTCTGGAGCTTGGCCAATAAGGTATCCGCTGAAGAAAAGTCACTGTGGGCTATGGAAAATGATGATGGACCCGATCCGATGATCTTGTACTCCCATTCCTCCGACGAGTGTGCCTGTGTTGTTTGTTATTTTCTCTGGTGGGCTATTTTTTTTCCAGGGGACCTACCAGAGGCCCGTAGGCGCCACCATAAATCCCGTCGACAATGGCCAATTTCGGTGCCATAATGTGTATATCCGTCCAACCCAAGAGCTCGCGAACAAATTGATGAACCTTCTCGGGTTCAGGATCATCCTTGAGCAATGGCGATAATTTCGGATCCTCCACGACCAAGGGGCATGTCGATGCCGTGTTGAGGATGAGACTCGCTATAGTTGTCGGAATGAGGACATCGCTCACATGCGCATGGAAGGTAATAGGCCAGTATCCTTTGAAAAAGGACTGGAAACGCTGTGTGTACTCATTCAGGAGAATGTGGTACTGCCTTTCGACTCTGGCAGGGTTTGCAGTGTAGTCCTCCCATAAACGGCGAGTACGATCGTCATTAATGAAGCCGCTGTTTGAGTATATTGTGCCCCAGCCATTGTGGAAATCGTGATCTAGTGGGGGCTCAGCAGAGCTGTGGCCATTGGAAGTCACCGTCATGATGGCTGAATTTAGATGAGAAATTTGCTTTTATCAAGGACAGAGAGTAAGAGAAATGCAGAGAGGCAAATGCAGCAGATATGTGCAAATTGATGCAAGTCGCGTTCCTTACTCGATCGCCTTGAATGTTATCCGGATGCGGTGATGTTTACCGCAAATTGATCGTTGGAGTACAATTTGGCTGGAAGGCCCAACAATCCGAAGAGTGGATCGTACCTATTATCGTTAATAATGATACCCCACGTGTAGATTTTCTAGTGTAAGGGGCTTAGATAGTACATACAAGAACCACAAATCTTGTAAGAGTTCGATTAGGTTTGAGCTGCGTACTCTGACCCCTCCAATTTACTCGACTCGTCATACGCCCAGCCATAGAGTTGAGACATCCATGGTGACAACCACTGGAGAAACTAACTGAAAGGGAGGCATGTTACTGTAAAGATGATTTTCAAACATTACTGCAACTATACATACACTCCCCAGCCGTAGCCAAGACGAAATTTAGAGTCGAAAAGGCTCAAAAGCTCAATAGAATGCGTTCCTTTGTAATTTTCAGACCAGAACTCACAACTTGCATTGTAAAGTGGCCAATTATATTAGAAATACTAAAACACCGGCGGATTCTACTGTAGTACTGTAGTCTCATTGCCATATTTACATTGCGTGACGAGCATGTCCGCTTACATAGTCTGACCTGCGGGTCTGTAAGATATGGAGCGGGCCGACGAGCAAGGGGCTCGAGCAAGCTTGGGCTGGAAGAGTCTTGGTATGTCCATGTTGGAATGCACGCGTTGGGCATGGTGGCCATGGTTGGTGGATTGAGGTTCCAGAAGGGTTAAAAAAGGGTGTTTGTTTCCAGGGTTTCCGTGCAGGAACCTGCATGTGAGTCAATACACGCTCCCTCGGTAACAGTCGTCCCGTATATACGGAGACCAAAAAAACCACTCCGGAAACACTACAAGATTTGGAAATCTGGATCGACATCTGACGAGGCCTCGACCACCTGTTGAGATTCATGCTCCCATCAAGCTTCGGCAAATGTACCCTTACAAGGCCTTGAACTTCGAGTCTTATCATGTCTCGAGGCCACGTTGAAGAGCAGCGTGACGCGCCATGGACTCATGGGTGGCGATCATCTGACGCTTTCATCATTAGTACGATGAGTCTTGCGTTGTTTACTGGTAAGTGACAGGCCGTGCTGCATGCGCGAGTATCTCCTAACATCACGGCGGTCTCAGATGAACTGCTTTTTGCATTCATGCTCCCTTTGCTGCCCAATGTGCTAGAGCATCGAATCGGCTCGGATCCATCCCTTACTCAGAGGTACACGTCTATCTTTCTTACTGAAGGAGCCATTGTATCTGTGGTGTCGAGTCCATTTATCGGGTCAATTGCAGACGCGGTCTCCAGCAAAAAGACTCTTTTACTGACCATCCTCATACTGGCCTTGATCAGTATCGGCTGTCTGTCACTGGCAAAACACTGTACGTAGATTCAATTCCTCAGTCGCTTGTGATTGCTTTTCCCGTGCAATATCAGACTGACAAAAATTTAGTGATATGGCTATTCATTGGCCGCTTTTTTCAATGCATTGTCAGCAATGCCTTGTGGATTGTGGGAATGGCCACCATGGCTGAGAATATTGGAACCGAGCATATGGCCAAGATTGCCGGTCTGAGCTCCACACTCACAGCGGCGGGTACAACCGCCGGTCCTCTTCTTGCAGGACTATTGTTTGAAGCAGGAGGGTATTGGTGTGCCTGGGCGGGCGCAGCCGCCTTTCTCTTAGTGGACATTATCATGCGTCTCGTCATGCAAGAAAAGCCGGTCAAATCTTCCGGAGTAGTCGAGGATGGGGAGCGGGAGCCCCTTGTGAGAGACAATCAGCCCGGTGCCAACGATGAACAGTCCGATCGTCCACCTTCTGTAGAGGTGCGAGGATGGTCGTTTCACGTTTGCCTTTTCCAGGAGACACGTTTCTCTGCGGGGGTTTATTGCGCATATGCTTACGCTTTATTGATTGGCTCTTTGGAAAGTACCCTGGCTGTCCATGTGCGAAGCGCCTTTGGATGGAGAGCTCTTCATGTTGGCCTATTGTTAGGACTGATTCAGGGACCCGGAATCTTGCTGGCCGCTCCGATAGGTTGGATGAAGGACCGAGTGGGATCACGGATCCCGACAACCATGGCATTTCTCATGTTAGTACCGTTCATCATACTTTTGGGAGCTCCCGGCGACGATCGATTTCCATTTGTGGAGGTAGAAGCTCGGGGAAAGACCATCTACATAGTCTGCATGGCAGCGATCGGATGCCTGGTGTGTCTCCTGAACGGGATTGGTTCTATTGAGGCAACTGGTAAGTGAAACGAGTGTGCAGAACCGTTTAGACGCTAAGATAAATAAATCCGTGCAGAAACAATCGACAAACTCGAAGCGCGTGAGCCTGGTAAATTTGGTTCTAACGGAGGCTATTCTCGTGCATTAGCCGTGACTAATATGACATGGATGGCTGGGCTTATGTCTGGTCCTCTTTTGGCGGGGTTTGTGGTGGAAACATTTGGATACTTCGAGTTGCAATGTTGTCTCGGTGAGTTCAGTCCACAGATTCGGCGATTCTGGTTACTGATGTTACTAGGGGTTGTTTCCTTTACAGCTGGCCTCATTGCTATGCTTTTCCTGGGCTCTCGTCGTTCGCATGCTGTAGAGCAGCAAGATGAGTGACATCAATAGGAAATGACATCTAGATTTTGTAATATTAGAAGAGTGAAGAGATTCGGCCTGACCAGCTGAGCTACTGTATAATGAAAGCTTTCTGACTTGAATACACTCGTGCGCGCCAAAAGATTCCGCAAAAGCATTTATGGCAATAACAATGGAGTAGCCCATCATAAGCTAGAACGCTATTGCCATCCATGAAGACACTTTCAAACAACAACTTCTTAGAAAGTGTTCAAGAACAATGAATGATGTCTCTAAAATACATCATGACTTCTGCTGTAAAATGGGGTTCGTTGTGTATTAATACGCATTATGACTAGGGGCTGTATCAAGATTACACAGTTCTGCAAGGGAAGATGAGACAGAATACCATACCATACCATACAGAACGTTGACCTATGTACATACTTCGGATCCACTTCCCCAATCCGTTCAGCTGTTGTCAGCTTGCCACATAGTAATGCCTTTTTGTGCTTATTTGGGACGTCATGTTGCGGGGAATTACTCCAACGCTTGGATTTTAACGACCGAAGGGAGGATCAATCGTCGTCGCCGCTAGTACTGTAAAAGCGCCAGTGACGGTGAGGAGCTGCAGGGTACTGTCAGCTCGTCACCCCTTGGTCTAAAGTACGTAGCGATTACATGTTCCAAGTGCGTAGAGAGCTGACAAAATTAGGAATGTGCCGAGCGAACCAATCCGAGCTCGTGCTCAGATGCACGATGGGGGAATTTACTAAACCGGCTTTCCTACAGGCTAAAAACTGCAGGCTGCATTGAACCTCCACGGTATGTACTCCTCAACTGCCACAATCAAGTACCTCTTTGTATCGTGAAACCAACCTCCGACCTGTCCCCCTTATCTGTGGTGCCTTCACCTGAGTGTATTAGAGATGGCTCCCAGTCTGGTGGAGTTGGCTTTGCCTTCTGCAGAGAATATCACAGGCCATAGTGTTCGAACTATCACTAAGTCTATTCACTCGTCTGAAGGTGTCAGTGAACTTGACTTGGGCCAGTCATGGTCCATTGCGCACAAGGATATGGTGTTCCAAGCCATCAAGGAGTCGACTTTTCTGAAAGCTGCATGGATCCTTACCCTTCGTTGCTTCCAGCCCGAGGAGGTAATACACATAAGCTATGATGAAGAATTGGTTCCGACATCTGGTACCTCGATAGTTTTCATTGTGCGAGTGAACCCGGACTGGGATGTACGGTCACTTCTCGAAGCTTTAGAGGTCACAAAATGCCCAGCAGAGCCATACTCTTCACTATCCTATGGAGCCTGGCTTTCGGAGATACCTTCCTTTCGCCATGTCCGCACTTCGGCACTCAGATATCTGACAGTCCCAGAACAAACTTTAATCCCGTCGAGTCCAGCCAACGGAAACCTTGAGGTAAGTTAATCCTTTTTAATTTTGCTTGACATATTGGGTATTCAATCTGATGTCCTGCCTTCGTTCTAGCTTATCGTCGTCAAGAATGCATATCGAACATTTGCTAGCATTAGGAATCCGGAAAAAGGCGCCAAAGTATCGAACGAGAGCATGTTGCGGACCTTTCACCATGTTCTTGGACAAATCACAACTCTTCCTGGGAGTTTGAAGCTCGAACAAATTGATTACTGCTCGGATTGGGACCGCAAGAATATCCAAAGCCTTACACATACCAAGCCAGGCTTAAGTTCGAACTGCCTACACGATTTAATTGTGGAAAAGTGCCAAAAACATCCAACCAAGCTTGCGGTTCGCTCATTCGATGGCGACTTGACCTACCAGGACTTAAACAGTCTTTCTCTCCGACTGGCACACCACCTCACTCAATTGGGTGTACAGCCTGAAACATTTGTTCTGAGTAGCTTTCAGAAGTCGACGTGGGCAATAGTAGCTCGGTTGGCTATTTTACGCGCTGGGGGAGCTTACATTTCGATCCACTCTAGCAACCCACCAGCCTATCTCAACTCGGTGATCCAGCGCACCAGTGCTAAGATTATGTTGAGCGATCCTGCTTTTGCAGATCAGTTCCGCAATAGCATTGACACGGTCATCGTAATTACGCCCGAATGGCTGCAGAAACTTCCGTTGGTAAGTATGCCGATACCATGTCCATCGGTTCAGCCATTTAATGCATGTACGGTTCTGTTCACCTCAGGGAGTACGGGTAGACCCAAGGCTATCGTACAAGAGCACCGGTCCTACGCCTCTGCCATCAGAGACTACGCGCGGAATCTGGGGCTGAATGAGGAAACCAGATTCCTGCATTTCGATGATTACGCCTTCGATATCAGTAACCTGGAATTCTTGGTTCCTCTTATTGTGGGAGGCTGTTGCTGTGTGCCGGGGCCGATGAAGACTGTCCAGGATCTAGCCGACAACATTCAAATGCTCAACGCCAATATTGCTTTTTTGACACCTACTGTGGCCATAAAAGCAAATCCAGAATCTATGAGCAATCTTAAGATTCTATGCGTTGGAGGAGAACCCCTCCCGAAAGACCTTCTGAATAATTGGGCTGGAAGCTCGACAACGTTGATTAATCAATTTGGCATGGGTGAAGCAGCGGTTTGCTGTGCATACAACGACGATGTGTATGATACTAATAGCTCACCTGCTACCATTGGAAAGCCGTCTAGTGGTGCAATCTGGATTGTCGACCCAATGTCCCCAATGAAGCTGATGCCTATTGGCGCCGTGGGTGAAATTGTGATTGAAGGGCCTCACCTTTCACGTGGTTATCTTGACCATAATCACCAAGCGTCTGATCGTACGAAACCAGCTGGCTTCCTCGAGCGTATTCCACGTTGGTTGAATGAGCTTCATCCCGATCGAGGATCTGCCCGGCTGTATCAGTCAGGAGACTTGGCACGATGGACTCAGGATGGACGGATTGAGTACATTGGACGCAAAGACACAATTGTAAAGCTTGATGGGTGTCGAATAGATGTTATTGAGGTTGAGCATCTTGCAAGGAAATCTCTTACGTCCAAAGATGCGATCGTGGTGGACCTTCTCGGCATCATTGACGGTCAAGAAGATCCTTGTCTGGCTGCTTTCTTGTACCTCAGCGACCATCCAAACAACTCCGAAACGGCAGAGCCTTCATTAAAAGACGCAAGTGAAGATCCGGTGGCTTTTGAAAAAGTGGCACAGATCAAAGGAATGCTTGCCGCATACCTCCCGCTCTACATGATTCCGACCTTGTTCTTGCTGGGTACTGGAGTACCGCGTACACCTTCAAAGAAGACGGATCGCAGGATGATTCGACTTCTGTCACAAAGAATTTATGCTCAAATGCGTGAGAGTCGGCGCAGTTCCTCATCCAATTCTGAAGATGCACAACTTCTTCCTCCCTGATTTTTTATTTTGTTATGATGTTGTTACAACCACCTTGACCACATATTTATTCCTGTTCTTGCTCTCCTGTCATTTATCGAATATGCTACGAGCTTGACTTGCGCTGAAAAGTGATTATAATAGAAAATAATATCTGAAAGCATCGTATGACCAGCCTTCTTATCATCATCTTCGTACCAGTTAACCTCTAAGAAGCTATCTTAACAAAAGAGAAAGCATTTCTTGAAGGCCTCCCATTTCAAGGTAAAGACTAGGCTCAATAGCCTCGATTTCCATCAAGACAAATGCACGATCATCAGTCACCAAACCATCGATGCGCACGTATCCCATCTCCCCTGTTGATCCAGTTCCGAACCATGTCCACAGGGTATCAAAGATAGAATTCACCGCAGATAAAGTTCTCTCCTCAATCTCCACGATATCCTTGCGACTATGCCGGCCACCGAACTGAGGCTGGCAACGAAACTCGCCACTTTTAGGCGCTTTCAATGCAACATGGGAGAGCTGGTCCCCGATGAAAACAAATGAATATTCACCCGTAGCGATAGCCGGCTCGAATTGTTGCACAATCAATGAACTTCGTAAATCCCCTTTGATACATGACTCCAGATACGCGACATCGTCCACCGATAGTGTTGAGATATCTGTAACGAGTCGAGTCTTATTGGAAGACGCAGACACAGCTGGTTTGAGCACGATGGGACCAGATGGTTGGAAGATCTGAAGTCGTTGATGTAGTGCAGATACAGAGGAAAACTGCTCTGCATCCACAATTTCAGTCCTGGGTATGTCGAACCCGGCATTTTGCATGTCAAGGAGATACTTCTTGTCCATGTTCCACTGGACCAGGTCGATATGGTTCATTACGCAAGGGGTATTTGCACCACTTGCTTCGATGGTTCTTTGGAAAATTTTCAGAAAATTTTCAAATTCATCGGGATGCTGCACGTAGTCTTCAGCCCAGAGAAAATTCACCAGGTCGCTGTGCATGATGGCGGGGATGATGTCCTCGTCCGTCCAGCATTTTATTGTTACTGAGGCACCCCTCTCTGAGAGAAGTGTTGGTAGCATCTCGTTAGACCAATCATCGATAGCAACATATTCCTCGATTATTTTTGGTGGGACGGTAGTCAGAAAGAGGATTCGCTTCATTTTCCTCGATGGTCCTGGATTTCGTGAAGATGCTCAGATGTGATCTTGGGAAAGCTTTCTGTTGTGTACTAATGGTATTTACCGAATTCTTTACAGCTCGTATCCAGTATTTATGGTGCATAATGCGATTACATTTATAAAATCTTGCATTTCCATCCCTTGGTCAATCCCATTG
This sequence comes from Penicillium sp. 91 TS-2023, assembly GCA_030710325.1. NCBI lineage: Eukaryota > Fungi > Ascomycota > Eurotiomycetes > Eurotiales > Aspergillaceae > Penicillium > Penicillium sp. 91 TS-2023. Next base: position 3,006,529 of record JARWGP010000021.1, on the reverse strand, counting down.
TTCTCGTATCGAGATCGGGGTCACCTGGTCCTCGATTAAGGGGGGATTCCAAGGTCGTGGATTGCCTAGACTGTTTCCCGATGTCTCAAAATTGCGGTGAGGACTGGGATGCCGCTCGACCTACTACATGATTAGTACCTCTCTTGCAGAGAGCTGCTGCATTGAAGTCGGAACTTGATCTAAGACAGATTTACAGATTTATGGATGTCGTAGATTTACAAAGAAAATGCCATAGCAAATGCAATGAATTCAAAATTCCAACTCCTATATCATGCATTCATAGCAGCAATTTTACATGCATTGTCATATCGGTCCAACCGTGGTATCATCGCAGCAAAACGGAGTATATCTACGGGTCACAAAATTAACAAATAAGCAAATACAGCAGTGAAAAAGTGAGTTGTGTCAAGGAAGCGATTACACTCAGATCATAAATCTCAGTGACGTTTATATTTCTAGAATGAGAATTAGCTTCGTAGTCCAGAAATAATTCAATGGCATAACTCACATCTTCCATTCTGCGTCTGTTGCTTGGATCCAATGAATTGCCCGCACCAAGAAGTGTCTGTCCCACTGCTTTGGAGACACCGATTGCAGGCCGAAGAATCACAGTCGGTGCACGCTTCCAGACGGCTCTGGCGGCTGCCTTGGCGCTGCCACTCTCTACTACCTCTCCGGGTACGGCGACGATAGCGTCACGGGCCAGGAGAAGATCGCGTTCTAGGCCACGGAAAGCGCCTCGCAGACCCTGGACAACGCCAATTGGTTGGTCGGCGTAAAGAGAAATCTTCTTTGCCTCCTCATCGTCTTCTCGTTCTTCCTCGGAGGCTGAAGGCGCAGTGGGGGACGTTAGCAGATCTTCTGCGCCCTGTAGGACGGTCTGGGTGCCGATAGCGAGTTTGGCACCCAGTTTCACTAGCTCATTAGAGGTTGTTTTGGCGAATGCCATCGCTCCCTTCTGAATACTGCGGACGATGCGCCCGTCCTTTTGATATTCGCGCATTGGGATGACGACGAGGTCTTTCACACCTCCGCCCACATTGACCAAAGAGCGAATGGGCGCGAGGCCTGCGAGGACACCCGGTAGCTGGTTACGCTTAACGTCCGGCATCCAAATGTCATTGAGGGTGTTGCCGAGTCGGTCAAAACCGGACACGCCGTAGATAATGACATGTCGTAGAACCATGTCGGCTCCATCGAGTACAAAGAAGTTCATGAACTCAGTCGTGCGACCAGATCTGAGTCCAGCGTAGTCTACTCTCTTTGGCTTGAAATCCAGCTTGACTTGAACGGCATTGACCTCCACTCGTTGTAAAAATGGTATGTCTCCTGGGGTGGTCGAGGGTTCAACAGATTCATCTCTGAACTCGAAGAATCGACTCATAAACTCCAAAGCATCCTGGTCGACATGCAAACGAATCGGGAGAACTGTAGCCTGCGAAGGTGTTAAAAACTGAAAATAACTGCTTGGAAATAAATCTTACCTTTAAAACGATCTCAGACGCGGCAAGTTCTGGGACGGGCTTGACAGTGAGTATTTCCAAATGAACCATACTGGTTCCGCTTTCTCTCTCTCCCACCTCATGCATGTAAGTCGCGAATTTCTTCCACGTCGAGGTAGGCACATGGTCAAAGATCTCCAGATCTCGTACCCGCACATCCAAAGAGCTTTGTGTTTCATCGGAGCCTGGTGGGAATACCACCAAATCAGCACAAACACCCTTTAGCTCGAAAGTCATCTTGTGCTGTTTGCTCCGGTTTAGCCGTAACTTCTTCTCTCTCTCCGAGGTGGGCCGAGTGGCTCCAGTAACCGTAGTGGTTGTTGCAGAGCTTCCGGTCTCACTAGCAAGATCATTGATGTCACGATTGATCTCTCGGTGAAGTTCTCGCGGGTCCTTATTTGCAGGAATGCCAATATAGATGGAGTTGAAGAGGAAGTCACCAATGACCGATTCCTCTTCGTCCTCGGCATCTGGTGACATCCGAGAAGCCCGTGCTCGTCGCTCGGTGGCCTTAGTTTCGACTTCCTTGACTGCTTTAGAGATGGTGTCTCGCGTCCGTTGCCAGTCATAGCCATCAAACAGATTCCAGATGACATGCATATCTCGTACTCTCACACGAAGAGGACTGCGCTGCAGCTTCTGGTCATTGGACAGACCATATGTGTTGTGGGTTGAGTCCCAACGATGAGCTGTGCCACCAACGGCAGACTGCTTGGCAAAGTGATCCTCCTGGAAATCCAATTCCGTTATGCTGGACGACATTTGATACTGCGAATGGAAACTGTCCAGGAGTTCATTGGCATCAAATGCCCCAGGACTTCCAGTTTCCTTCTGTTTGCCAGGATAGAAATCACTGACGTATTCAAGTTCATCACTCAGTTGGCCCTCCACGTCAGCTTCATCAAGGGCAATTTCCGTCTCGCTATGCAACTCAGTGGGCAAGCTATCGTCCGCTGAAAACGCATCTCCTGTGAATGAGGCGAGCATATCTTGGAGCGGCATGACCTCCGTTCTATACTTGGCAGTGACGCTCGGTGGAGTAGGAGGCTGAAGCCCGTTTAGAATAGCGATGAGAGTTTGCGTGGAATCAGCACATGTGTCAAGTATCAAAAGATCGTCCCTCAGCTCAACATCCAGCGACTTCGTTCCGTCAGCGGCAAGTTGCATCACTTTCACAACAGCTTTCGCGGAGGAAACGGTCGTCACAGGAACATAGCCCTCGTCGATGTAAGCCTGGACCTGATTGCTCTGGATGACGGCTGATCGACGTTGGTGGAGATTGTCTGTCTGGCCTACATTCGACACATCATCGATAATCATAACAGACGCTTTCCTGATCTCGAGCAAGGCTTCGGTCGATTCTTCACTGTGCATTGTGCCACTAAATCTCGCGTTGGAAAGGACAACAAGTCCTTTGGCCGGAGAATTGCGCGGGTTCAGCCCTAAAACGCAGTCTCTAAATTCCACTGCAAGTCTCGTTGGCTTAGTCGACGCTTTCGAAGTGCTTGATTGTGGCGGAGAAAGGCTTTGAATCTTTGCTGATCGAGTGGACTGCTCAGCAAGGTTGGCGATTGAGTTCGCCATCTCGCTGGCCAAGTCTCCACCTGTGCTGTCATGATCAAGCCCGAGGAATGCCATGATCGAGGGGATCGTATACTCGACACGCAGATGATGTAACTTGATTTTGAAGGTAGGGTCCATTTCATCGGGGATGAAACGAGCCATGAGAACTGGAAGTTGCGGTTGAATCGAAATCTGATTCTTGCTGGGAAGTAATGCATCGCCCACAAGCTCTTCATCATCGTTCCTAATGAGCCTTGCTGCACCAATCTGAATAGCAGTGAGAGACGGCATGCTGATCCAGGCAGCCTCAACGTTGGCAAGATGAGCATTGATGTACCCAACATCTCCGCCTACATGAACTTTAAATTCAAATTCACGAATCAGGGATAGGGTTAGAATTCCTGGGCGATCATCCTCGGGTAGATATTTTGTGACGGTGGACAGCCGGCCAAGCTCTGATACAAGGGATGACAGATGGGCCAAACCATCAATGCTAGAAATACTCGTTTTCATTCCACCTATTGTTGTTCGAAGGACAGAGCCTTGTCGCCTTTGCCGCAGGAGCGTATCCAACATGATATCATCCTCATCATCGTACTTGTCTTGAGATGGAGTAATGAGGGTCAAGAGACGATCGAGGTCAACTTCCTTGGGTGCAAAGAGAAACTCGACCCGAATGTTGTTCAGAGTCACTTTAGCCGGGGCATCAGAGAGATCATCGAGAGGAAGTGGCCCAGTCAATTGCGCCTTGTCGATTTGGGCACCTATTCCCTCAAACCTGCTAACAATCTTTACCGCAGTTGTGCTGAGGTTTAGGTAATGCGTCTCACCAGTAATATCTAGTACAACTCCGCCGAGTCGTGCATTGACCTTCATTGGGGCAGATGATGTCCGTTCCTTGTCGGGCACATGGCTTGGCGTCTCAAAGTGAACACCGCGTGGGCGTTTCTTCGGGGGCTTGTGGAACCCTTTCATCGTCGATGCTGACGATATAGAGCTTCCCAGTTCAAGGATGGTGCTTAATCCACCCATCCAGCCTAGAACTTCTTCTAGGTGCTGGACATTGAGATTGAGATATAAAGGAAGGGTAGATATGTCAATTTTGACCGAGTCTGCCGTTTTCATCATCGAAAGGGAGATATCGCCTTGAGATGGTGTTGCGAGATCTCTGGTGGATTCACGCATTCTTAAAGACTCGTTAAATGAAAGCAGATCCTCAGAGGCGAATCCAAAGCTGAATTTGGAAATACCAAGGTGGAAGTTGGTGCGCTTATAATCAGCTGACAAACTTGCTCTCAGCCCAGATGCGGTGATTTGAAGAACAAGCTCCTCCAAATTGGTATATGGCAGTGATAGAGGAGAGAGATCATTGTCGGTTGAATGAGGCTTCCCTGGTACATGCTCAACAAACTTGACGGAAATATTGTGAATCGTCAAATTCAAGGGCACCTGCGGGGAGGATTGATCAGATGCAGGCGGCTCTGGAGGCTGAGCTTTCTCTGCTACATCAACTTCTTGCGATATCCTCTGGCCCGCCTTGATCAAAAGCCAACCAGTGGCTATGTCAAAGTGAGCGGTGATTGAAAATACTTCAAGTTCCAGCTTATGAAGTTGATCATCGGCATTCGTATGCACCTGGTCCGAGCGTTCTTTCTCGGTAGATGTGTGAGATTCGAGAGAAGCTCTTTGAAACCTAGTCGAAGCATAGGTTTTGGAAGCAAACATGCTCTCTTCCACGCCATACGCAAGGTCTCTCGAATCGCTGTCTGCGCTTTCGAAAGATGCCCGGGTTGGTGTGTGATCATCTGCTTCTTCTTCGCCGGCAGCAGCTGGCAACCAGACACACAACTTGTCAATGCCAAGAATAGGCTTTTTCATCTCACTGATCCTATGTAAGACAGGCGAAGATGTGGTGGAGTCTCTGTCAGGCATTCTAGATTGTGATTGTGTCTTGTCTTCAAAGGACCGCTGTTCACCAAAGTAAGAATTTGATGGAACGGTCAGTCTGGGTGTGGATGCCATTGTCTCATCCTGTAAATCTTGGCTAGCATCAATGCTACCTGTTTGCTTGGAGTCCGAATGTTGCATAGAGCTGTGCTTAGACTGCTCTTCAGTATTAAAGGAGTCCCACGCGCCTGGCATATTGGGCATGAAACCCTGTGCCGGGCCTTCGCTCATGGCACTCATATATAAACTCTGTGCTTCGTCATGAGAGAAGTACTTGGATTCGAGAAGTTCTGCATCAGGAGTTGCTGATTCTGAAACTGCTTCTCCAGATTCAGAGGATGATGCAGACATTTGAGAGATATTTCGTGACGTATCCGCTTGCTCTTCGGTTCCGTCCTCTAAATGAGAAGGCCACTGCGTTGACAGAGCTATGTCATCTGCCATAGATTCATGTAGGCTCGCCTGTGGTGAACCGGATACTTGAGATCTCTGTGGTCTTTCCGGGTGCATGTAAGGCTGCTCAGGTTCATCATGCTCATACTCTGCTGGCTCTTCATTGGCATTAAACGAATGGCTATGAAGAAGTGAGCTACCCGGGGACCCATCTACTTCGCGATCGGAATGTCTCATTTCAGGTGACTCAACATCAAAGTCATCAAACCGAGCATCAATAACCGAGTCCAAATATCCGGGATTGTCTTGGAATGGATCATGGTTTCCAAAAACCTGAGAGTCATCGGCGTAGTGGCCAAACCGATGATCTGTCTCCGAATCTGCGTCTGAGAAACGTCCGTCGTGTGAAAATACAGCCGAGGCCTCCAATTCATTATCTGCAATGCTGGCACGACTAAATGCGGGCGGTGGGTCAAATATTGTGGATCGTGTCATGGCAAGTGCTGACTCTGAGCCAGGAGAATCCAATAGTGGGGGCGAAGGTGCTCTGCTTGATGTCTGGCTCTCCTTCGACCGCATTGTGGTTGCCGGAGATGCAGGTGCGGTGAATCGCGAATAGTTTGCAAAAACTACCGGATCTGATACAAGACCAACGCTGATGTTGGTGAACGATATCAGTCGCTTCCCCTCCCGAAGTGGCACGGGGGCATCTGGGCTTGCGGTGAAGGCAGAAACTCCATGTACGTCAATCTCCCCCACGCTCACGAGACCTGCGACAAGATCCGGCTTGTCCTCGGGCTGTCTCTTAGAGGGCGCATCCTGCTTCAGCTCCATATCCAGACGTACCGACACATCTCTAATTTTCAGTTGCAACCGATCTGCCACGCCTTTCAAGAAGCCCGCGACGAAGCTCGGCAATGAAAGTGTGTCGCTCCCGAGCCCGAGCTCCTCGTCCTCTTCCTCGTTGAATGAAGAGCTTCGTTGAAAGACATGAGATTGTGATGAAAGAGCAGCTTGAAGTTCCTCCTTCTCTTCCTTGGGTTCGGCTTCCAGGAATGACTCGGCAAGATGCGACGGAGTCGGTAGACTCTGATCCTCGCCAGATCCATATGGCCCTAGTGCAGGTGAGGACTGGGCTCTTGATTTTCCATGCCTCCCTGTCGATGGTCCATCCGGCAAGCAGCGCAGATGCACATTAATGCCGTTGACCTCGCATATTATCCCACTACTGTAAATATCCGCCGGAACAGTTATCCTGAGAAACTGTATCCGAGCACTGAGGAGTTCGCATGTCGGAGGAAGGTTGAGCAGAGTCGCTAGTTTCTATTGACAGGTCCGGTATGTGAGCAATGTTCTGGTAGTATGACAGGGGTGATCGACCGCCCCCGCATCCCCAAGGTAGTGTTTTCTACTTACCTCCAACTTCAAGCCAATATCTCGCAACTCCACGGTACTTCGCTGGCCCCATCGGATCCCCAGATTATCAAGGTCCAAGGCCTCGGTATCAACGAGCCCCAGGCGGGACAAGGCGTATTTGAGCAGTCGCTTTTGAAAGAACGAGGGTAGGAAGTACGCCATTTTCGAGAGCGCAAAATCGCTCAGTCATGCATGAACAGGTATCATTGAGTAGAAAACATTATAAGCGATAGAACAAAGGATGAGATCCCCGCCCCGAGGGAGTTGAAGAGTACAGAGTTAAATGACGTGCGGAGTGGGAGCGGGCAGCTGATAAAGGCGATAAGTGATCGGCCCAGTCAGGCGGCTCCACAACTCAATAGTACGTGTAAAGAAGATAATGGCTCCAACTGTCTGAGTCATTACATTTGCCCCGCTTACTTGGGCACTATCTTTTGCAATAATCCGTCGGTAAACTTTGGGATCGGCGCTCTTTCAATGAGAGGCGTACTTAGGCGCCTTGGAGCTTGGCCAGTGACATGATGACTGACATGATGACTAACATTCTGCCTAAGGCACCAAGGTACCCCCGGTTCCTTGATTGTTTACTTCGGTCATTCAACAGCCATCCTCAGATGACCAATAGACGAAGATGTCCTTTGCTCATGTCCACATGTTTTCTGTGACTAAAATTCTATAACTGTTGAAGTTTTTCAAACAATGACTATTTTCTCCTTTTTGGCTTTCAATCTCGCATTGAGAGCAAGAGATTATATGTGAACTCGGGTGTTCGATCCCAAGTATCTGTTGAGAGATTATGACGAGAGAAAAAAATTAAATGGTCTTTTTTCAATCGTCCTCGTCAAACTCCGCAAACTCCATCACCACCCACTCACAGAACTTCTCAAAGTCTGAGTACCATTCTCGCAAACGGGCAGCCTTGATTCCCTCGCCCAAGATTCCGTCTCCAACCTCAGCCTTCCACTCTGCAGTCGTTTGATCCTCGTAGCAGCTCCACCGGATAGAATTCTGTACCATCATTGCAAGCCCTGCAAGGTCGACGTTTTCAAGACCTTGCATGACCTGCCAGAAATCATGCGTCAGTCCATTCTTCCCGTGGCCAAGGATAGCTGGGTCGTCGTTGCAAAGTGAGACAGGGACGCCCCGGGATAGCATGGCTGGTAAGGGATGAGACTTGATGGAGCTCGTAAGTCGGAGAATTTCATTGGAGATTGGGCAACATTCGACCATGATATTCTTTTCCTTAACCAGATCAATGAGCAGCGGGTGTTTATAAAGAGAGAATCCATGGCCGATTCTCCTTGTTCCCAACAAGATCGCATCGAAGAGATTTTTATCCGTCGCATCACCGTCTCCCAGGGTTTCACCGGCATGGAAAAAGAAAGGGATGTCTTCTCCCTCTTCGGCACATTGTTTCTTGAACCAAAATAGTACTGGTACCAAGTCCACAAGGGATCTGCCAGTGTCTTCTTGGCCGACGAGATCATATCCACAGATCACATCTGGGAAGGACTGCTTCATGGCGATACATTTCTTCATGTCCTCGACGAGTTCAGCGTTGGAAACGATTCGCAAACTGCACCAGATGATTCGGGCTTCGTAGAAATTCTTTCCCGCTTCGGATTCCTTGAACTGATTCATCTCCTCCTCAAACACCCTGAAGAACTCTTCATGATCTGTCTCGGGCTCATCACTCCCTTCTTTCCGAAACGGAATACGCAATACGATGCGGAACTCGACATAACGAATTCCATCTGCCGCAAGTTGCCCCAACATGCGACGTAGGCATGCCCGGAAAATCGGTTCATACATCAAGATAGAGTTGATCACCCCAAAACATCCCTTGAAGATGCTCCAAATCGCATCAACTCCATGATAGTGCTTGTACGAGTGCTCTGGCATAATCATGCATCGACTCTTGACCCATTCGCGGAATCCCGCCTCTCCACCATTTGGGAATGAAGATGCAGCAGTCTGAATAGGAATAAGGGTTGAAGCTTCATACTGCTCAGACCAAATGGCGGGCTTATCAGTAGCTGTCTCCGGTTTGGATACGAACTGGAATCCGAAAAGTGCGGTCTCGTAGTCTTGTGGAGTAATTAGCGGGGCTGGTGCGGAGATATGCATGCCGGGTGTTGAGAACGCCTGATCAACCAAGAAGTCGATGTCGAACATGGCATCCATATGAGCGTGCAGAAGCGACCCCTTGGGCATTTTCTCCACGATCTTCCACAGGTTCGTCTTCTCCATACGGCCTTTGGCATGGTGGAACATTACTCCTGGGTAAAGAATCTCGTCGGACTCGTGGGCTGTCGCATCGTCTAGTCCTTGTGTCCATACCTCGTTCTGCTCACGTGCCCGGATCTGAGAGACAATTTTGCATGCCCGTGCAGCAATGGGAGACAAGGTCCTCCGAAAGGTCGCGTCTGGAAGCTTATTAGAATGTCTTCTGCCAGCGGTATCAGTTTCATCATACCGTGGCGTCTTTTCTGCTCCTCTGCGATAAGCGCATTGCGTCCCTTCAAGTACTGTTGAATGAATGGGTCCTCGACCTGAGGGACTCCTTCCTCCAGCTCCCACTCTTTATTATCACTTGCCATGGTTTTGAGGTATGGGCAAGTATTTGATGTTGGTGTTTAGCACTGGAGCAAGGGAAATGGGTTGAAGAGGGGTGGTTGACCCCACATACCGCTTCCGGCCGATGATAAGCTCCCGCTGAAGAACCGCTGCATTATCCATCATATAATCTGTGATGTTTTTGTATACTTTAAGATATTTGAGTATACTACCAAGTGATAGTTTAATGAATTTATTGATGTTGAATATGTGATCGTGCCGATTTATATACAGGCGGCTCTGCAGGTCGCCCAATCAAACTCTAGACCTGTTTCACAATGGTTGTACCCCACGAACAATAATAAATATCTATGGGTCGAACAACTCTTTTGAGGACATGTGAAATAGCTGGATGTTTCTGGATTTTATTGCACACATCCTTTGCAAGGGTTCGGAATGTGTCCGATCGATTTGACTAGTGGGCCAGATCTGTGCCTAAAAAGGGACTTCCTCCGAGTTTAACCATCGGTAACCTCCGAGATCCGCCAAGACTTTCCACTCTTTTTTTTGTCTAAAGTTTCATCTGCGACTAGCGATAGGATCGTGATACCGATATTCTATACAGGCAAAGATTAAGATGCACAATGAATCGCTATTGGCATGTGAAGATAGCTCCAGGGGAGTTTCCTAAAGACAACATACGGGTCCTAAGGGAGAGCCAAGCCTTGACCGTTTCGCTTTTCATTGCTAGAATAAATCGATCCACACGTCAGAACCTTGGTTGTCGCTATAATTGGGATTATAGAAAAATCCTTGCGCGTACCAATCAAACCCACGCATACTTTTGTACCTGCCTAGGCTTCTAGAAAATAAGAAGCAAAAAACTTCGAAGCACACGACCTTCTGGCAAACTTTGATGTGCTCCACTTGCCGTTCCTCGGTGCGGAGATTCTAAACCCTCGTTAGGGTATAAGGGTCGCCAATCACTGACTGCTCAGGACCAAAGTGGCAAGAAAATGGGTCCCTGGACCGAGAAAGCGCGCTTCGGCTGTTATCATTTGTCAATAGCTCCAATATGGTTACATGGGACCCTCTCAAGTGTGGCCTAGCCCGCAAAGCATTGGCAGGAATAAGGATTCGCCCCGGTGCTAGTAAATGGCCAGAGAGAAGAATTGAAATTCTATTATGAAATACCTTCTGTCGGTTCTTTTTTATCAATTCCCCGCACAAAAAGTCTGACAAAATTAAAAAACCGACTACCCCCATTGGGGAATTCTTGAAGACTGTCACTGAGCTTGCTTCCTGACCCGGCTTTATATCCTCCCTCTCCCCGCACACGTCCATCCAAGAAAAATTTGGTGCTGGGTAACGCAGATCTTTCAATTAGGGAACTGAAGGTCAACTGTACTGACCATTGTTGTTTGTTTGATCAGCAAACAGGAAGTGGAATGAGTTTCTGATATATCTTCACACGTGGATCGAGCCCCAACACACGAAGAGAGAAAAAAAATTCCGAGCGTCCAATTCCCCTCTGCACATCATGACCAACGGGTCTGAGGCCAACATTTCAGATATGGCGAACCAGGGCTCTCACATTGTCGACCCTGCGCTGCAGCCAGAGCATCAACACCAGCACGCACACCATCACCACACGGTCTTCGCCGAGCAAGGACACCAGGATGACGTGGTTTACTCCAACGACGCGTCAATGGAGAAAGGTATCGTGCCCGAGCCTTCTGACTTGGACCACACCGTCAAAAGCCTGAGTCGAAGTGAGGACGAAGAAGCAGGAGACTCGGAGCCTACAACGCGACCATGGCATCGGCGCATCACCAAACACTGGCGACCATTTACACATGCTATCATCTGGTTGCTGTTTACCGGGTGAGTCGATACTTATACCATTGACTACAATTATCCCTCAGATGCTTATGCTCGTGATAGCTGGTGGATCGCCAGCTTGGTTCTACATCGCCATGATAAGAACTGGATCATTCCTTTCCTGCTCTACCTCGCCATCACGCTGCGCATCATCTTCTTCTACGTCCCCATCTCAATCATCACGAAGCCCGTGTACTTCATCTGGGCTCGTACTGCACGACCCGTGGTCGCCATCATCCCCGAGAAGCTAAGGTTACCAGCCGGTGCCCTTGTGACCATCGCAACAATCTTAATCGGCTCATTCGCATCCCCCACCAGCGCAACAAACAACCGTGCAGATCGTGCCGTCAGTTTGTTCGGTTTAGCCGTCTTCTTGGCCCTTCTATATGCCACTTCGCGGAACCGCAAGAAGATCGTATGGCACACCGTTATCGTGGGCATGCTCGTTCAATTCCTCGTCGCACTCTTCGTGCTGCGTAGCGGAGCAGGATATGACATCTTCAACTTCGTCGCTACTCTCGCCCGTGATTTGCTAGGCTTCGCCTCAGATGGAGTCATCTTCCTCACAGCTACGGACTTCTATAAGATGACCTCCCCCATTGAGCCGAGCACCTGGTTCCTTGTCAGCACCATTCCGGCAATTATCTTCTTCGTCTCTGTCGTCCAGCTCTTCTACTACATCGGTGTCCTGCAATGGTTCGTCGTCAAATTCGCCAAATTCTTCTTCTGGAGTATGCGTGTCTCAGGTGCCGAGGCTGTCGTCGCTGCTGCATCACCCTTCATCGGCCAGGGTGAATCGGCTATGCTGATCCGTCCTTTTGTCCCACATCTCACAATGGCCGAATTGCACCAGGTTATGACTTCTGGCTTCGCGACTATCGCGGGTAGTGTTCTCATCGCCTACATCGCTATGGGTGTGAGCTCCCAGGCCCTTGTGTCCTCATGTGTCATGAGTATCCCTGCCTCGCTTGCTTGCTCGAAGCTGCGTTGGCCGGAAGAGGAAGAGAGCTTGACAACGGGCCAGGTCGTTGTGCCCGATACCGACGAGCACAAAGCGTCGAATGCACTTCACGCTTTCTCCACTGGTGCTTGGCTCGGTCTTAAAATTGCCGCTATGATGGGTGCCACTTTGCTCTGTATTATCTCCCTCATCGGTCTGGCTAACGGCCTTTTGACCTGGTGGGGCCGATACTTGAACATCGATAACCCGCCCTTGACCCTCCAGTTGATCCTCGGTTATATCTGCTACCCGATTGCGTTCTTGCTCGGTGTCTCGCGTGATAATGATGACCTGCTGAAGGTCGGCCAGCTGATTGGCCTGAAGATCATCTCTGTATGTTTTGTCACCTCCCCCCCCCCCCCACCATCTCCATTATTGAAACCGATATTCTAACTGGCTTGGTAGAACGAGTTTGTCGCTTATCAAGACCTGCAAAGTGATGCTTATAGCACCCTCTCTGAGCGCTCTCGTCTTATCGTTACCTATGCTCTTTGTGGATTCGCCAACATCGGCTCGTTGGGTAATCAGATCGGTGTGCTGTCGCAGATCTCTCCAGGACGCAGTGGAGATATCTCGCGTGTTGCTTTTAGTGCGATGGTCACTGGTGCTCTGAGTACTTTTACCAGTGCAGCTATCGCAGGTATGCTTATCACTAATGAGAAAATGTATACTAGCTAGCTCCCGATGTGATGACTCTTGTGCTATGAGTTAGGACATGTTTAAGGCCGTTACTATTTGACTGCCTGTTTTATTAGTATATTAGTATAGTGGATATGACAATACTGCTATCAATGATGGCTGCTTCAAGTTACTCTGTCTTAGATTGGTGGCCGGTCCATCCAGGGATAAAGTGCTTACTTGGCTCGATCAAATCGCTCAACTTATGCACGGGTCTCCATGCAGAGAAAATAGGCATGGCTTGGCACCAGCATGTTTATTCATAATAAACTCCTTTCCTCTTTATTAGTGACTATATCGTGCTCATTACGTGAAAATTGACAGCTCATAGATAGACTAGAGCATCGTTACGCCGATCTCTAGAGCAACATTTGTAGGAGGCAATGCATCCATCAGATGAAAACTAGGAAACAAAAGCTTGCGACAAGCCTAGGGTCATACGCCCGGCTTGAATGCGTGGAATAATGATAACAACTCAGAAAAATCAAAGCCAGAATATGACCAAAAACTCCGTTCCCAATGAACCAGGCCAGTATGCATTCGGACCACTTCTCCGGAACCCATCCTCCTAAGCGGGGAAGGGATGCCCGGTGGGCCGACCGACGCCAACGCGCAATTCGAAAGTATGACGGGCGGACATCTATTCGTCGTCGAGGTCTCGGTGTCGGGCGAGGACGTGACGCTTGAACTCCTCTTGGTCGGAGTCCCAGAGCTCGGCAGCTTGGGCGTTCAGCGGGCTCGCACTATTGAGGTTGTTAGTACTGCAACTTGAACTTGAATTGTTCGTTTGGCCTTGCTCACTTGTTTGGCTCGCCCAGAAGACTCTGCAGGCTCAGCAGCACACTCTGCACATTGTAGACAGCACTCCACTTATCCTTCAGGATATCCAAACAGATGCGGCCGGAGAAGTCGAAGTTAGGGTGGTAGATGGGTGTCTTGAAGAGGACGGTCGGAGGCGAGTAAGGGTAGTTGTTGGGGAAAGCAAAGGAAAGTTTCAAAGTCAAGCCTTCGTAGGGAGTCTCGGTCGGGCCGGTGATGGTCGCAGTCCATGAGAGGAGGTTGCCATCGGCATCGGGGAAGGCGGAGATACCGGGCGACGGCGACATCATGAGCTGCATCAGCTCAGCCTGCAGGCTAGATTAAAGACGGAAGTCAGCCACGATACATGATTGGCTAGAAGAGGTTGCTCAGGTGTTTGAGGCTTGCAGGGGAAACAAACCGTTTGGTCACGCTCTGCGTGTCACTTCGCTGGGCGGAGGAATTCAGCTTGGAGGCTTCCAGCGCGTCAGGCGCCGAGTTCTGAGTATCTTCCATGTTGTAGTCCATTATGGAGTGAAATCGAGGGGATCTTTAAAACAGAGGGTCGTAAAGAAAATGTCCGCAGATTCCGGGCCGTCTGGAATGTGAGTAACAGTAGCACGAGGGTTCCAAGGTTGCTATCTGGAATGGCGCCGAAAACAGAGAAGACCCACACAACAAGGTAGTAGAGGGTGTAGACGAAATAGGAAAGTTGGAAGATCGAGGTGGTGAACAAGAGGAAAGGATGAGGGACAAAGAGAAAGTTTGGACTAGTAATCCGTGAACATTTGTTTACGGTCTCTGGCCCTGGCAACCGTGTGTCCCCGCTTAGTGGCTTAATGGCACCACTACGGAGCAGAATATGACTCGCTATGTCTATAATTTGGATCATATAGTGATCTAGTCAATATTCAAATATGCGTTACATTTAGCTTTTTCCCGTATCAATTTGAATTTTGAGAAGAAAATAGACATAGCAACCGATCGGAGACAAGCTAGTGCGATCGAGAGGGGAACAACTGCGGGTCACGCAGATGCAATAGATCAATCAGATATAGTAGGCGCTGTTACAGAGTAAATGGTCTCAAACTTATTCTATATTTGACTCCTCTTTATACTTGAATATTACTATATGAAAATAAATGGTCTTATACGTGTTCTATCTCATCAGCACTTCATGATCATACCAAGGTACAGCTCTAGGCAGAATCAACAAACTTCCCAAACAGGTCTAAGTGGCGCCCCGCGCTCGCGTCCCACTTTGCGCGTTTCACGGCCCTTGCTTGCCACTCCCAACCTCGTCTGAGCGCCATGCAATAGATCCTTTGGTCTGAATTATAACCATTTGGCTCTCTATTCAGGGTCCAGGATGCAGCATTCACAGTTGGCCCCGTTGCCAAACGACGTGCCCTTCCGCATTGTCTCCAAGACAATCGGACAGGGTGCCTATGCCTGGTGAGTAAAGCGTATCATCCAAGTCTTTGTAAGACCGAATCTAACTGGGTGTCCTTTGTGTAGCATCAAAAAAGCCTGCCCCCTGGACTCGGACAACCCGGTCTTCGCGGTCAAATACATCCACAAGGAATACGCTGCGAAGCACGGCAAGATTAGCGCGCGACAACTGGCACTGGAGGTGTCTGTGCACAAGCATGTGACGGGGCATCCCAGCATCATTAGCTTCTATCAGACCGGAGAGGATGCCATCTGGCGATGGATCGCCATGGAATTGGCAGAAGGGGGTGACCTTTTCGACAAGATCGAGGCCGATGAGGGTGTGGGAGAGGATGTCGCACATGTCTACTTCTCGCAACTTGTGAGTGCGGTAGGCTTCATGCATTCAAAGGGCGTTGGCCATCGCGATATTAAACCCGAGAATATGCTACTCACATCCGATGGCAACCTCAAAATCGCTGATTTTGGCCTGGCCGCACTGTTCGAATACAAGGGATCCCGAAAATTATCTACCACATTTTGTGGTAGCCCACCGTATATCGCCCCGGAGGTAATCAGTTGCAGTACAAGAGGCCAGATCAAGGGGTCAGGATACCACCCAGATATCGTGGACATTTGGTCTTGCGGTATTGTCCTGTTTGTCCTACTGGCCGGAAACACTCCGTGGGACAGCCCAACAGACGATAGTTACGAATTTCACGAATACCTAGCTACAAAAGCACGCACAACCGATGAGCTATGGCAAAAATTACCCCCTGCAACTCTTTCCTTGCTGAGGGGCATGCTGACTGTGGATCCCAAAAATCGATTTTCGCTGGAGGATGTACGAAGACATCCATGGTATACTCGGTCCAACAAATTCCTGTCACCCGATGGGAAGCTGAGGGACCCAATCAACTTGGCAACTTCAATGTTTGAGTCTCTGCACATTGACTTCAGTCAGGATCCTCTTTCTCAGAAGCGCAAAGGGGCCAGTCGAAGCTTAGATGTCATGGACATGGATATGGATGTGGATATGGGTGGGGGCGGCGATGGTGGATTCTCTTCTACGCAGCCTGAAATGCCAGGTGGTGGCATAGTGATGGACTGGGATGCTCCTCATTTGGCTTCGGAAGTTTTCTCTTCTACCCAGCCCGCTGGAAAGCTGTTTAACTCCCAAGAGGCTGCCTTGGCCAATCATCTCGAGGATGAGCCGTCGATGTCTCAGTTCTCCCAGCAACCCTCTGTGCCACTAAGCCGCACTCAAAACGCTCAGAAATTCCAAGACATCATCCCGTCCCGCTCAATGAACCGGTTCTATTCGGCCTGGGAGCTCAAGCTACTGGTTCCCTTGATCTGTGAAGCTCTTCATCGACTCGGAGTTCCAGTTCCAACCGTCCCTGCCGTGAGCCCTGGAGACACCGGCTCAATGATCCGTGTCATCACAAAGGATGGCCGATTATGTCAACTTCAAGGCAAGGTCGTCATAGAATGTGTGTCTGAGGGTATCTTCGAAGTAGAATTTGTCAAGGTTAAGGGTGATCCGCTAGAATGGCGCCGATTCTTCAAGAAAGTGACCATTCTCTGCAAGGATGCGGTGTTCAAGCCGGATGAATAATCACACCGCTATGACCTTGATGTATGTTTGTTATCATTTGTTTTTTATCGCTTACGATCAACTCACGACTTTAGTGGGAGGGGCATCTAGGGCTTGGGTAGGCGTTTTCTGTGGGATATCTACCCCCTCCTTACAACCTGGGTTTTATGTTTAGGTGCCTAAGGATGCCTCATGTTTTATGTATTGTCTAATGTATATATTTACGATTCGCCCTATTGCTTTCATAGAGAGAAAGTGCCCAATTTATTGTACTCGGAATACTTCTGGGGAACCGCGTTCTACCTAAATGATTCCCCTCAAATCTCACGTCAATACTGAGCCACTTTTGTGGCTTTGTTCTACATTCCCAGTCAATCCTTCACCAAAAATTCGACCTATCTTATCTCACTCTATCTCCGCATCCTATCCTTTTTGTCCAATTCTTTGTCTTGTCCTGTCCATTAGCACCACGTGACAGCTTCTGCAGATCGCGGGGAAGAGCGATTGGAACTTTTTCAGAAACATAATAGGCCAGCGCCACTCGATATCCCTCCTTTCATTCATTTGCCCCCGATGCTGCAACCTCCCAGGCCTCCCTCATGGACAAGCTGCCGGTAGAGATTCTAACCAAAGTCATCGACCGTAAGCGCCGCCGAACTCCCCCCGAAATCTTCCCCGCACCCACTATGCAGAAAAAAGAAAAAGAAAAGAAACGCCGCTGATAAATTCCACAATCAGTTCTCACCCCGCATGAGAAGGTGCAGCTGCAATCTGTTTCCAAGAAGTTTTTCGACCTTGCCCGCGATAATAACTTGTGGAAGCTGCACTGCTATGAGCAGTCATGGGCTGCTTTGCAATCTTCCCGGCCGGCGGGCCGAATGTCGGAGAGCCTCCTCACACATTCAACGGCGCCTTTGAGTACTTTGGGGCAGAGCTCGCTACGCGAACTCATTCAACCACCTCCCCCGCAGTTGGAGGAGGTCGTCCCGAATGATACTCGAGGGCTGTCCATGAGTGATAGAGCAAGGGCGGCATCAGACTGGGAGTCGTCGATTGAAGGAGAACATGTCGACTGGTACTCGGAGTATATTGCCCGCCATGGCCCGATGTCTTTGTCTTGGGTTCAGCAGCCGATGATTCACAATGGAGAAGGTCGAAAGCGTACACCGCATGAGGTAAAGGGTATGGGCTTGCTGAGGGACTGGAGTTCTGCGAGGCAGAACAAGATTGTTGCACCCCTAGAGGACGGCAGTGTATGCATCTGGGATCTAAATCATTCTCATTCTGGTGATTCGCAATCGAGCAAAGGCAAGATTCTCGGCATGAGTGAGCCAGGCCTCCTCATGAAGAACTTGTCTCGACGGAGAGATCATTCCCCTTCCAAGTCTTCTCTTGAGTTCATCAACATGGGCGAAGGAGTGAGTGTAGACTCCTTCCGGCACCGAGCTTACCTGGCTGCTGGGAATGTTCTCAATGAGGTCGATCTGGAGACCTTGAAATTGATCTCGCAGCAGCGCTATCCATGGTCGATCTTTGCACTCTCTCAGGAGACGGATTATTCTGTTCCACTAACACTAGCCACCACGCTCAGCCTTCAAATACATGACGCAAGGCTACCTGCCACTGAAGAAGAGGAAGCGATCAGTTTGCGGTGTGAAGAGAATTCCGCCCCCCTGGTCCCTGAGCTGGACATATTCTCTCATTCCGACTCGCCACGGCTACAATTTAAGCCTAATGGGCTTCCTCCCCACCGGATTCGGAGCCCGGTTCCTTCGGACGATACTAATTACGCACCACTCTTCCAACCTGGTCCTTTGTCCATTCTTCATCCGCCCGCCCCGCATGTAAATAGTATTCTCCTTGCAGGCCGATTTCCCAGCATCCTCTGCTATGATCGTCGTTTCTTCCCTCGTCTGCAGAGTACTGTCCACTCTGGAGGTCGTATTTGTGGCCTTACATCCGCACCTGAACCTCGATTCCCCGTTTTCAAAGACACAGACTACCCTGCATCTCACAGCGTTGTTGCCTGTGGCGATTACAACGGGAGAGGCTCATTAGAGCTATACAACCTCAGCTCTTCCTCCCAAGATCCTCTAAGCCGCCCATCAGACAGTTCATCCACCCTGACGCCGCAATATAACAATCGACAAAGCGCGGCTAGCTCCAGGCTTCTGTCGGTAGCATCTCATGGAAACCGCATTGTGTTTTCCGATGCCGAAGGAAATATCAAATGGGTCGAACGAAATGGTCGCGCAGAGGTCCGTCGCTGGAACATCAATACCTCTCAGCCCCAAATCCCATTCTTCCGAAACAGTCAAGCATCTACTCCTGCTGAATCCGGAGCCGAAGACTCACAGCCCCGAGGTCTATGGCCGAATTCCCAGCCTGAAAATCACAGCAGCGAAGTCGCACGGAAAATCCTTCCCACAGGAGGAAATCTCACCGGCGATGAGCTGCTGGTGTGGACTGGGGAACGTATTGGACGTATCAAGTTCTCCATCCCAGCGGATCCAGGCTTAGAAGATGATGAAGACGAGTGGTTCATGCATTCTGAAGTTGATGAAGAGACTCGGGAAGTCATGCGACACAAGCTACGGGACGAATGGGAGAAAGAACGAAAGTACGAAGATACTATGCGTCGGGCATTGGAGAGACAAGCGGACGAGGTACGATGGATGGGGACGGACGGCATGAGTTGATTGATCTCTTCTTTCACTTTTTGTTTTTACAGCGTTTTCTTCTTCATGCTAGAATTTCTCGGTATATTGCACAACATTGTCTACGCTTGCCAGCATATAGATCTGAGACTGATGGCTTCAGCGAGCTACATATAATGCACACCTTTCAGTTGCGGGTATCTGTGAATGCCTTCTCTTCATGAAACTATTCATGGATCAAGGACCTCCAAGCACTCCAGGGCTATGGCGAATGCTACTGACGAGGTGCTAAGATCTCATAAGAACAGGCACCTTGGAAGGTCTGAGCTAGGGGCGATAATGAGACTCAAATTATAGTCTCCGCATTGGCAGATCATCTCGTCACGAAAATTAATTTACATTGATGTCTAAGAACGAAGATTGGGAGGGATAGGTGACTGTCAATCCATTGCTCCTTTGTATTTATGTTACCAATTAGCTACCTAGTGCTTGCGGCACGGGTGCCCAGGAATTGTGGCTCGATTGGGAAGAAATAAGAATATACAGTATTCGTGAACGGATCCATGCCTCGGGACGAACGATCTTCACCTTGGCATGAGTGGCATGACCGCAATTCTCCAGAACTGCTGGCTCCATGCATTCCCTAACAGTCAGATTGACTCAATGATTCCCATGAAGCACAATATCCAAAGTTACAAGTGAAAGTGCGGCCATGGTGGTCCATATCCATAATCAATCTCCAGCCGCGGTTGCACCGGCATGGTGCGCTCACCGCCGGTGCCGGCTCCCCGCACCCGGACCCGAATTCGATCACGAGCATTTCTAATACAGTTGTAAGCTATTACGGAGGCGAGATTTCTAAGGTTTCTCGAACAATCCTTTTTCT
Source organism: Penicillium sp. 91 TS-2023 (assembly GCA_030710325.1). Taxonomy (NCBI): domain Eukaryota; kingdom Fungi; phylum Ascomycota; class Eurotiomycetes; order Eurotiales; family Aspergillaceae; genus Penicillium; species Penicillium sp. 91 TS-2023. The sequence continues at coordinate 2,986,224 of JARWGP010000021.1, read as the reverse complement.
TTTCCATTACGAGATTCCGCGCGCATTTTATCTTGACTCATATCATTTCTTTTGAGTTCTTTCAATCCTCCTCTTTTCCTTCCGAACACCGAATTGCGAAGTGAGGGGCAAAATTATCGCGCCGATAAGCCATACCCACCATCCAAGATGCCCTCCATGACAGATATTGCACACCAATTCGACTCCATTGAGGATACAATCGCAGCTTTCAGTGAGTGCCTCCCTTCAGAGCGCCTAAGCTCTATTCAAATCTATTCATACCAATAAATTGTCCAATTGAGTCCAGTCGACTAATGTGACTCACAGAGAATGGCGAATTCATCATTGTCCTCGACGACCTCGACCGTGAGAATGAAGGAGATCTCATAATTGCTGCGGAATCCATCACAGCCGCACAGATGGCCTTCCTGGTGCGCCATACTAGGTGAGCACATGTCCATGCGACCATCCCCCCCCACCCGCGCGCGCGCTCGGCTCGGTGAAATCCGGCAGCCTGTATCGCTCGGCTGTTCGAACATCCTTGAATACGAGCACGCCTTGATATCATTCAATTGGTTCTGTTAGAGCTAATAGCTAATTCGTTTCAGCGGTTTAATATGCGCACCTATCACCCCGGAACTAGCCACCCGCCTCGCCCTCCCGCAAATGGTTACCGAGAACGCCGACCCCAAAGGAACGGCCTACACCGTCACAATTGACTCAAGCGATGACTCCGTGACAACCGGTATCTCTGCCCAAGATCGCGCACTTACCTGCCGTACTCTCGCCTCCCCAGATGCCACTATTGACTCTTTCCGTCGGCCCGGCCACATCATTCCCCTCCAGGCGCGCCCGGGTGGTGTGCGCGAGCGCAAGGGACACACCGAGGCTGCGGTGGAGTTCTGTCGCCTTGCTGGGAAGGCGCCGGCTGGTGTTATTGCGGAACTTGTGGAGAATGGGGAGGTTGTTGAGGGTGTGCCTGAGATTGTGGGGGATAATGGTATGATGCGCAGAGATGCTTGTCTTGCTTTTGGTAAGAAGTGGGGGATCAAGGTTTGTACTATTGAGGGTATGGTGGCTTATTTGGAGAAGACTGAGGGTGTGAAGAATGGGAATCATTGATCTTTCTTTTTCTTTGAATTTTTGTTTTTGATATGTTCCAATGTTGTGTATACTTGGATTGGTAGCTCTTGGTTGTACCTACATGTCGGCGGTTCTTCTGGATACCACTTTAGATGAATTATAAAAGCCTTAGAGATTGATTTTTTCTGATGCTACTAGAGTGGTGGGAGTATAGGTGAAAGAACTATGGATAGCGGTAGTAGATAGCGGTAGGCAATAAGAGGATATGGAGTCTGTTTGATAGTTTATCTGGGTATCTTTTGGGTTTGGTCACATAATACAAATTGATGCGCAGAAGACGCAAGTTCATAACGCCGATGCAATGCAAATATAAAGGCGTTCTAGCCTCGACTCGAGGAGGGAAAACGCAGGATCTTCCGGTCCATCACCGCTTCAGGTGGGAGTAGTCTCTCAGGATACTCTGCATGTGGGTATTGGTAGTCTTTCCACTGCGGCGTGGCTTCTTGACCTTCTTCGATTCCATCTTGGGTCGAGGTTTGGTCACCTTGTTCTTGTTCGTAGGTACGATACCAGCCTTGTCCAGCTCCTCCTTCACAGCCTGCGCATCCGGAATCTTGATTTTTTCCCAGATCACCTTGAACTCGTCATCGAATCGCTCGATGAGCGACGGGTCATTTGCCCAGATCATCTTCGCATGGTCATCCTTCTTGTTTCGAGTCACCAGTAGTTTCCCTTCCTTCTCCAATTGGTTGATAGCCTCCTCAACATTTGGCCAACCCTCTCGGAGCTCTCGCACATTCATTCCAGCGGCAGTAGTTTGCGCCTGGAGCTGTTGGAGAAGTTGCTCCGAGTTGCGGATGTTGTGTGGAGGGCGGAAACTGTATGTGCCTTCGCCGTTGGCGCCGCTTGGGTCATATTCCACCTTCTCGTGTGACTTCAAAATCCTTGCGAGAGCGAGAACGTAGGCTTGTTCATTCGGTCGGTTTTGTAGAGAGAGATAGGATATGATATCGGAGAGTCGGAGCGGTACGCTTTTGGATTTCATGTGTTCGATCGCAAAAAGTACCTGAGTCATGATGTCTTTTCCTGTGCCCGTGTTTGCGGGTTGAGAGTAGACGATATCGGCATCATGCCTCTTTTTTTTCAGGTCACCAGACGAGGATGGAGTCGGCGCGGAGGATGGCACCTGGGAACTGGTGGCGGAAGCAGACTGAGTAGGCTGGTTATTCACCACGCGACGTTGCTGAGGCATGCGGTTCGCCGACTCCATCACCTGAGTGTTGAAGCTTTTGAGCTGATTCTGTAGGTACGACATGGCTGCGGTGAGGATTCGAAAAGCTCGAGATGGTACGTGGGACGAGAAGGATCGCTAGGGTTGAGGTTGAAAGCTAGAATTCTCGAGCTGGATCAAGCTCCGATTAAACGACCAAGATCATAGGAAGAAAAGGCGATGCTGTAAAGCACGATGCAGTCGACTTCCGGGAAAGAGAATCAGGTGAAAGCAGCGGGTGGTTAAGGCGATGGCCGTGGTTGGGTCAGAGGAGACCGAACAAAGAGCTGAAGAAAGCAATAGAACGGAAGAAAGAGGTTGAGTAATGTACTTGGAGGCTCTAGTGGAATCGGAGGCCAGTCACGTGAATGGGGCCGCCTTTGACGAAAGCAATGCTGTCGCGGCTGGGACTCGCCCTTCACTTCACCTTTACCTCCATCAACACCTTTTTCTCCCTCCCCACAAATCTACTGGCGCGTGCGGCCCAATTGCGATACTTCACTCATTTTGTGCTCGCCATGACATAGGCCTTCCCTGGCAGCGCTGTGTGTCCATCTCTTAGAGCTGTGCGCAGCAGCGCGTTTCGGAACCTCGAGGCCACTATTACTTTACGAGACGACCTCACGTTTCCCTCGGTTTTGCAGCTCTAGCTGCTCACACCTTCGCTCATCATGGCGGACACTGCTATTGACATTCCTTATCTGTCTTCTCATTTCTCTTTGCCCGAAACCACCCTTTCAGCACTCACTGAGGCGCCGACGGTTGACCTCGTGAACCAGCTTCTTCAATCCATCACCGCTAAGGCGCACGAATACGATGAGCTCAAGTCGGACAAGCTCAGATTGGAGGTCGAGCTCGAAAATGCAGTGCGCAGCAACGAGTCGAAAATCAAGGTGCTGAAAGGCACGGTGGAAAAGGGCCATACTGAAGTCGAAGAGCTGCGAAAGAAGCTCCACGAATCTGGTAAGTATCTGACAACAATAATTTTCACCTCGGACTTTACTCTGATACCCAGCAGAATCCACGCGTGGAATATTGGAAGCCGAGATCTCGACTCTCAAATCTTCCTCCACCTCCAACGAAGGCGAAGTCAGCTCCCTGAAGTCGCGCATTACATCTCTCGAAGAATCGAACCGAGACACCCTTCGCTTGCTAGAGTCCAAATCCGCTGCCCATGATAAACTTGCAGAGGAATTGTCCGCTCAACACAAGAAAACGATTGAACTACGCCGTGAACTCTCGACCATCGAGCAAAACCTCCAGAACGCCAACTCCGCATCCGCCAGCGCACGATTCCGTGAACAAAGCATTCAGCAAGAATTGGACCTTACCAAGAAAAACAACGAATGGTTCGAGACCGAATTGAAAACCAAGAATGCCGAACACATCAAGTTCCGCAAGGAAAAGAATGCTCGCATCGCTGAGCTTCAACGCGAAAACGAGGAGGCGAACTCTTCTATTGATGCTTTGAGGCGCACCGAGAACTCCCTGAAGAGCCGCTTGGACGAGACCGAGCAACGGTACGAAGAGTCTCTGTCTAATATCCAACAGCTGAAGGAAGAGGCTATCCAAGCCGCGGAGTCTTTCCGTAACGAGCTAGATAGCGCCAACCGACTCGCCGAGCTCCAAGGATCTGCTGCACAGAATGCCAAGCAACGGGCTCAAGAGTGCCAGCTGTCCCTGGAGAAGGCCACTGCTGATGCGGCAGAGGAAATCTCTCGCCTACGCGTAGAGGCCGAGGCCGAACACAATGACAAGGAGGCTGCCGAGCGCCGTGTGGCTGAGCTTGAAGTTTCCATCTCCAACCTTGAGTCCGAGGGAGCACGAAATCGCTCCATGAGCCCTGCTCGGTCTATTAACGGCATGGCCCCTACGACACCTGTCCGACCAGGAACACCCGGAAGTACATTCACCCCGAGAACCGGCCGAACCAAGAATGGTCTGTCGGTCACTCAGATGTACACCGAGTATGACAAGATGAGAACACTCCTTGCAAATGAGCAACGGACCAGCCAGGAGCTGCGCTCAACTCTTGACGAGATGGTGCAAGAACTCGAGTCGAGCAAGCCAGAGATCGACGAATTGCGCGCAGACCACAGCCGCCTCGAAAATGCTGTGATTGAGATGTCTAACCTCTTGGAGTCGTCAGGTAAAGAACGTGACGAGGCGACCAAGGAAGCAAGGAAGTGGCAGGGTCAAGTCGAAGGTCTGGTCCGCGAAGGCGACATTTTGCGCCAACAGCTTCGAGATCTGAGTGCGCAAGTCAAGGTTCTTGCCCTCGAGGTGGCGATGGTCAAGCAGGGCGAAGACTACGACCGCGAGGAGCTCGAGAAGATTGCTCGCCAGGAAATTGAAGATTCTTCGGCTGAGCTTAACTCGACTGGCCGCTTCATTAGCCAGAACCTCACCACCTTCAAGGATCTGCACGATCTCCAAGAGCAGAATGTGACTCTTCGCCGTATGCTCCGAGAGCTTGGCGACAAAATGGAGGGTGAAGAAGCTCAGGCCAAGAATGCAACGAGACAACAGGAAGCCGAGGAGCTGAAGGAGTTGCGAGTTCGCGTTCAGACGTACCGGGACGAGGTGGCCAACCTTCTCGCCCAGTCCAAGAGCTATGTCAAGGAGCGTGACACATTCCGCAGCATGCTAATGCACCGAAAACAGTCGATTGGCGATACATCTGTGTTCTCGCAGTCTATGCCGCTCGGTGCCGTTCCTCCGGGAGTCACCGACGGCCAATCGAAGGATACGACAGACTATGCTGAACTGCTTCGCAAGGTGCAGGCGCACTTCGATACTTTCCGTGACGAAAGTGCAACCGATCACAAAGCTCTCCGTCAACAGGTCAATGAACTTTCGCGGAAAAACAGCGAGCTGTTGAGTGAGATAAGTCGATCTAGCAGTCAACTTGCGGCAGCTTCTCAACGAGCTGAGCTTCTTCAAAGCAACTTCACTATGCTCAAGAGTGAGAACAGTGACCTCCACAAGCGATACTCAACCCTGTTTGAAAATGCCAACCGTCAGGACCTTCGTACGCAGCAAGCCGCCGAGGACTTGGTTGAGGCTAAGGGCCTTGTGGAGAGCCTCCAGAGAGAAAACGCCAATCTCAAGGCAGAGAAGGATCTTTGGAAGAATATTGAGAAGCGATTGGTTGAGGATGCAGAGAACATGCGGAACGAGCGCAGTCGACTTGATTCTATGAATGCTAGCTTGCAAACAATGATGAACGAGCGTGAGCATGCAGACAGCGAGACTCGCCGTAGGCTTCAATCTAGTGTGGAGGCTCTGGAATCGGAACTACAAACCACCAAACGGAAGTTGAATGACGAGATGGAAGAGTCCAAGAAGGCTGCTATGCGCCGTGAATACGAACATGAGCAAAGTCAAAAACGTATTGACGACCTTGTGACAAGCCTTGGCTCTGTTAGAGAGGAACAGGTTGCCATCAAGACTACCCGTGACCACTTGCAGTCTCGTGTTGATGAGCTCACCGTTGAGCTCAAGAGCGCTGAGGAACGCATTCAGGTTATCCAGTCACGCCCGAGCGTTTCTGCCGCACCTGCCGATGCTTCTGCTGCCATCCAGGAAGGAGGAGAGGGTGCTAGTGGCTTGACCCGAGAACAGGAACTCGCCATCGAGGTCTCTGAACTCAAGCGTGACCTCGACCTAGCCAAGGCAGAGCTGGCCCATGCCAAGGAACAAGTTGAAGAATACAAGAATATCAGTCAATCAACTGAAGAACGCATGGAAGCCGAGGCCGAGACCAATGCGATGTATCGCGAAGAGACTGATCGTCTTATCGAAGAGAAGGACAAGAAGATTCAAGATCTGGAGACTAGGATTGAAGAGATTTCTTCAGAGCTTTCTACTACCAATACAGAAATTTCCAAGCTACGTGACGAGCAAGGCGATGCTACACGTCACCTTGAGGAACAGAAAGCTACGCTCGAATTAGAAATCACTCGCCTGAAGGACGACAATGAACGACAGGTCGCTGCTGCCCAATTCCATCAGGAGGATCTGAAGGCCCAAGCCGAAATCGCTCAACATGCCCAGCAAAACTACGAGACCGAATTGGTCAAGCACGCTGAAGCCGCGAAGAACGTTCAGAATATCCGTGCCGAGGCGAACCAACTGAAACTTGAGCTGGTTGAATTGCGAACCCAGTCTGAAACCTACAAGAAAGACTTGAGTCAGAAGGAGGAGAGTTGGTCTGAACAAAGGGCTCGTTACGAGAACGAGCTGAGTGAGTTGCACAAACGCCGCGAGGAAGTTCTTCACCAGAACTCTGTTTTGCATACCCAGTTGGAGAACATCAGTACTCAGATCGGCGCTCTCCAACGTGACCGTGCAAATGTCCCCGAGGATGCTGAGAATGAGGAGGGTCAGTCAGCTCCCAACCTGGAGGGTCTTCAGGAAGTCATCAAGTTCCTGCGCCGGGAGAAGGAGATCGTGGAAGTGCAGTACCACCTTTCGACACAGGAAGGAAAGAGACTGCGGCAACAACTCGATTACACCCAGTCACAGCTTGATGAAACGCGACTCAAGCTGGAGCAGCAGCGACGCGCTGCGGCTGACTCCGAGCACAATACTCTCAACCATAACAAGCTGATGGAGACTCTCAATGAGCTTAATCTTTTCCGCGAAAGCAGTGTCACTCTTCGCAACCAAGTGAAGCAGACCGAAACTGCTCTCTCGGAGAAGACTGCGCAGCTTGATGAGCTTCGCCAGAAGATCGAACCTTTGGAGACCAAAATTAACGAACTGGAAGGAAATCTGGAAGCGAAGGATGGCGAGATGCAGCTACTACAAAAAGACCGCGACCATTACCAGCAACGCATCCAGAACATTCTCCAGAAGTATGACCGAGTCGACCCAGCCGAAATGGAGGCCCTCAAAGAGAAACTCAACACCCTCGAGAAAGAACGAGATGAGGCAGTCTCGGCGCGAGACGAGCTGCAAGCACAAAAGGCAACTCTTGACGAGCAGCTTCAAACGGCCGAGGCCGACGTGGCGAGCCGTTTACAAGACCAGCGCAACAAGCTGGGCGAACAGTTCAAGGCTCGATCAAGGGAGCTCTCCGGACGTCTCCAGGCTAAGCAAACGGAAGTGAATGCAGCTGTGCAAGAGAGGGAGGTTCTCCAAGAGGAACTGAGCAAGACCAAGGCTGAACTAGAGAGTGTGAAGGCCACTCTAGCCAATGCTCCTGCTGCGGCCGCTGCTGTGCCAACTACCTCAACCGAAGCTGTGCCGGAACCTACAACAGTTAACGCAACCCCTGCCTCGCAGTTCCCCACGACAACAACGGCCGTTGCTGTGCCTGGAGATGAACAAAAGGTTAAGGACCTGGAAGCGAAGATCCAACGTTTGGAAGCTGCTCTGGCTGAAAAGGATGCCCTTCTTGCAACCAAGGAAGCCGAGCACAGTGCCCATATCAAGGAACGCGCTGAGAAAATGAAAGAGAACTACCTTGCCAAGGTCGCGGAACTCCGTGCTGCTCATGCACAAGAGCTCCAAAAGCTGTCCTCGACTGGCGAGCAACCGACTCCTGCTACACCTGGAGTTGCTACAGAGACACCCTCAACACCTTCCAAGACTACTCTTGATGTCTCAGCGCTCACAGATAGCCAAGTTCGGGAGCTGGTTGCGAAGCATCCAACAATTCGTACTATTGTTAAGAACAACATTGTGACCCAGGTTGCCAAGGAAAGAGAAAACTTGAAGGCCCAAGCTCAAGCCCAAGATCAGGCAGTGCCTGCGGTGGATAAGGAAGCGTTGATTGCTGCAGTGGAAACCAAGTTCAATGAGGAAAGAGAAACGTTGAAGAAGAGTCATGAGGCGGATCTTGGGGAGAAGGTGAAATCTGCTGTGGAACTGAACGACAAGAAATATGCCGCCCGCTTGAGTATGAACGAAACTCGATTCAAGTCGGCGCAGGCCAAGATCGAGGTCGTTCAAAAAGCGGCCCAAGAGACCCCTCAAAAACCTGTTGTCGAAGTTTGGGAGTTGGCGAAAAACGCGAAGCCTGCTCCAGTCGCAAAACTCGCGGCAGTCGCATCTCCTGCTCCGCCTGCCTCTCCTGCACCGGCTGCGGCTCAGGTGGCGCCGCCGACTCCATCTCCTGTGCCAACTCCAGTGCCTAATGCAGCGCCTGTGGTTGCCAATAATCAGCCGGTCACTGCTGAACAACTCGCTTCTGAACAACAGCCACAGGAGGTCAAGGAGGAGGGTGAAACTCAAACCAGTGCACCGGCCAATCCTTTCGGTCAAATGCAGTCGAATGATCAATCGAAGCAACCTGCTTCTCTCCCCACTAAGCCGCCAGCCAATACCCCACCTGGAATGCTCCGAGCCCTCCAATCGGGCTTGCCAGTTGTACGAGGTGGTCGAGGGGGCGGCCGTGGTGGCCAGCAGAATACTTTTGGGCATGGCCAGCAGCAAGGCGATCAGCAGCAAGCACAGGGTCAGGGCCAGAACCAGGCCCAGCGTGGCACTGGCCTCCCACGAGGTCGCGGTGGTCGCGGTGGACAAGGTCGTGGTGGACACAACGCTGCGCAAGGACAGAATCAAAACCAAGCACAGTCAGGTCCTGCAGCTCGCGGTGGCTTGAATATCCAGGCCCGCCAATTCATTCCCCAAGGAAATAAACGGAACCGGGACGACGCTGCGGATTCTCCCACTGATGCTAGTGGTGGCAAGCGCATGCGAGGTGGTGGTCAGTCTCGTGGAGCCTCATCCTAGTCGTTATATTCTTTTCTTTCTTTCTTTGTATCTATCTAGTCCATGTATGATGGCGTTTTGAGATTCCAATTTTATGTGCCATCATCTTTATGATGCTTAATCTTTGCTTTTCCTGCTTTCATCTACTTTATACGATCTCAACACTGGTGAACAGAATTGCGATGAATAGAAGAGGACCTATCTTGTAGCCAAGATACTTAATGCTACCAAAGATTGCTTTAGCCTTGCACTGGAGCCAAGACTGGGTATAAACTAACAAAAACTATGAACAATGACCGAGGTCAGATTAAGGGTATCTCGCCCTCCACATGCTCTCTTGGAGACGTCCAAATCCTCCTATCAAACAAAACACCCAACAACCGACACTTCAAAATAACCCCATGCATACCTCCCACAAATAAATCACCTCTTCTTCCCGGCCCCAACAGGAACAATCATTCTCCCCAATACCTCCCTCTCTTTCTGCAGCACCATCAACCTCGCATCCTCAATAACTTTCCCCTCAGGCGCAAGCCCCGGAACAGGAGTCTGGGTGACCTTGGCTGCAACAACAACAGCCGGACCAGGCCCTTTCGCCTCCCGAGCCCTCCTCCTCCTCTGCCCAATTCCATTCCCCCAAACAACCGTCCACTCCGGTACAGTCCCGCCCTCCGGAACCTCAACCCCAGAACAAATCTTCGTATGCGAACCTATTTCCGCATAGCGGTGTATTGTGGCTAGCGCTTCGATGCAGGCGGAGCTGTGGATGTGGGTTCCGGGTCTGATTGTGGATTGAGGGCCTACTGTTACGAAGTAGGAGAGGCGAGTTGTGGGGTCCTGGTATTGCTGGGGTGATTGTGTTTCCGTTGGTGTTGTTGGTGTTTCTGGAATTGGCGATGCAGATCGTGATGAGGATGAGCTCTTTGATGAGGATCCGGGTTGCGCGCCGATTACGGCTTTTTCGCTGATTATGCAGCCGTCGCCGATTATTATGGGCCCTTCATAGCTGTAGAATCGGGCGCGTGGGTGGATTACTGTGTTCGCGCCGATTGTTATGGAGTATTTTCCTTGGAAGACGGCTGTGTCGGCGATTGTGGTTGTGGGATCGGCTTTGACGGGGGCTTTGGGGGGGCCTGTTGGTGTGGCGCGGTGTTGCGCTGGGGGTGGTTTGAGGGTGGCCATTGTTGATGTTGGTGTTGGGTGTTGTGAAGTTGAATGTTGTGGAGATATGAGATGTTGGATTCGGGGATTGCGGAGTTTGGACCTACAACACTAGACCTGATACTTGGACATAACATTTCAGGAAAAATCTCAATTCTATTAGTAGTTTAATGTAACAATTGATCATAACTGGGTTCATGCAGCTCTCGGGTATCTATCTATTCTAGTCTAAAATCAAGCCAACGCCCATAAATCATCCCCAACCCTCACTCCTCATCCACCTTCTGCTTGATCCCATTCCGCTTCCTCCACAACCAAACTCCCCGATCAACCTCCTCCCTCGTCATCCCATCCCTAACCAAACAAAACGTTACCCCCAGCTCCGTCTCAACATTCCGGTTTCTCGCCTCATCGTCAAAGAATAATATATCCTCATACTCAAACCCACTAGCCTGCTGGATTCGCGAAAAATGCTGCGTTTTATTCGCCGGGAAGATCTGAATGAAATCAAAGTATTCCAATGCGCGCGTAGTGCGTGTGTTTGCGCCAGGGTTATCCGAGAAGGTCGGGATAATGTGTAGTGCTTTGAGGAGGTCGCGGGCTAGATCGGGGGTGTGGGTTCGCGAGGCTAGGGCCATGGGGATTGAGCGGCTTTTGCAGGCGTAGATTATGGAGGATACTGCTGGGTAGAATGCGAAGGATTCACCCCATCTGTTGGTGTTAGTTTGGCTTGGATAAGAGGGTCACGGGGGTGAGGGAGGCTAGAGGGGGGGAGGTGCTTACCGGTCAACGATACGGGAGTTGTTGTCGCGCGCCTTGACGGGTGCACTGACGTGCGTGTCGACCCAGAATGGCCATAGCGTGTAGTCCAGGTCGAATGCGATCAGTTTAGGGAGGGGAAGTCCGTCTGTGAATGTTGCGGGGGCCACGGAGGTCTCCTCTAGGGGTTGGGTGTTTTGGCGCTTTCCCGTTCGTACCATGATGAATTATGCAGAAGAATGCAAATATTGACAAATAGAGAGTGGAGTTAAAGAGTGTGTATGTGTGTAAATTCAAAATCAAAAATTGTAAATCTGAAAATCGCGGGGATGCGGGCCTGGCACGTGCTGTCTTGATAATCAACAAATAACGTCATCGAGGATACTTCAACTATACAATTGGAGAGTATAATGCAAGTACATACATCAGAAATCAATATCACGAACCACCAACAGCAGAATCTAAACTGATTGGCCATTTACCATTATTACCCGAGGCTGCTAACGGGGTGTGTAGATTCACAGTACGTTACCATCTACGCACATACCATATCCATGGATGGCATACACCGGGTCATGCACAGATCAACTTCATCTTTCTTATCAACGTAAAAACAAGAAAAAACGAAAGCTCTCTTATGAGTAACTTCGCCTTGCTACCGCAAATTTCTGCAGAGTTCCCCACCATCCACACTTATTTACATCCAGCTTGCTAGCAATGTCACTATGCCACCCATCGAAACAAACACCCTGCCACAAGTATGGACATCCAACTTCCCACACCTTAGGATAAGTTACTAAAGCCTCTTCATCAGTCTACCGACCCCTCTACTTGGACCACAATTCCAAAAGCCTGGTATACAAAGCCGAATGGGCGGACCACAACTCCGAGGGTCAGGTTCACGCTCGACGCCACGGTCTTCCAGCACCAGCAACGCCGGTTATTGAGTGGGGTGGATGATGAGACTTGGATATAAGTTTTGCTACACTGAAGGGAAATATGGCAATTTATTGGATAGCATTCGCTCAAGTAATCTCAGTAGGTATGGTTCACAGGGAAATAATGGTCAAAAGGATATAAAAGATAGCAGCATTCTAAGAAAAAAAATAAGCAGCACTCGTAAAATTGTCAGTTCTCGGCATTCAAGTTCAGCAAATCAATCAGCCATAAGACGTATATCGAAGCTTCACCCACGCTATAAAGTCAATATATCATAATTAATAAAAGTTGATAACATCCCTGAACTCTTCAAGTAACAATCGGTCCACGTCTTCCCACCCCGGAGAGCCCTCAGACTCGCTTCGTTGTTCTTCTACAGGCTCCACTGCAGGCGATGCATTGACTGGGCACCACTCAGTTCTCTTCCTGCTCCGTTCGTTATTTGTTTCTTCGAGGCTACTTGCCTTTCGTTTTGGGGGAATGTTCCCGGAAAGCTCGGTCAGCGCCATGTTTGTGGCTGAGCTTTTGATGTTCTCCGGGCTGGTGAAGATGTCGTTCTTAGGAGATGAAGTAGGGTCTTCCCATACCAGAATCCTGCGATCGTTCTCTGGGGATATTGTAGGTTGATTTTCTCCGGTCATATTCTCAGTGCTTCCTAGGTTTCCTGGAGAAAGATCGCCGCTTGGTGTTGTGAGGTCGACGTAGGAATTTGCCTTCACTCCAATCTCTAGGCCTTTGATTGAAAGAGGCTGTTTAAATCCAGACTTTGTATCCTTGAGAAACTCTGACGGGGATGGGAAGTCGCTGAATTCATCATCGCCATAGTCGCTGGAAGGTATCTTTGAGGGAACTGGGAAGGATTTGTGTTTGCTTGATGAAGGGGTCGCATATTTGCTTCCTCCAGTTCCTGTGCTGGGCTTCAGCTTCAATTTCTCCTCTTCCCTCAACGGGCTCGAATGAAGCGTGTCAGTCGACTTTTTCTTTGCTGTGTGGTTGCGGATCTCTTTCCGGGAGTTCTTTTCCGTGTCTTTTTTGGTGACAGTGGCCGTCAAGGTCAACTGACTCAACCCATCGGATTTTTGGGTTGCAGGAGCTCGTTTCTTGCCAGCTTTGGGAGCCTTCTCAAGGCCCGTTCTGCAGCAGAGATGTTTGCAACTAGACTTGTCAATGCAAGATTACAGGTCTATTGGAGAATCGCGTACCTTTTCTTGTCCTTGCATTTGTGATTACAGGCCCAATTACCGTTGGCAAGTCGGACAGGTTCGTCTTCCTCCTGTTCTTGTGGCCCCATGTCGGCGATCCTCTCGCCGCCTTTGGTTTTCGAGTTCGCTGGTTTTCGTTTAGGACTCGGTGTACTATCAACGGATAGCCAATCAATTTCCTCATCTTGGGCCTTTTTCATGGATGCGGGTTTCTTTGGCCTCTCCTGGTGCAGATCTTCGAACAGAAAATCATCCAGACCCAGATCGTCACCATCAAATGCGTCTGCCTTAGACCTGCCTTTCGATACTCCCCTGGACTGTTGACATGGAATTCTGTCGGGCTTTCCATTTTGAATGTTGCTTTCGTTGGTTGTCTTGGTCTGCTTTGGGAGATGAGCTGAGAGATTGGGCTTCAACTCGGCTTTCCTTGCGGTTCCAGCTGTATATGATTAGAAATTCTGAATAAATTAAAACCCCAGAATATTCTCACCAATATCATCACACATGGCATGACACAGGACGTATTGGCTTGAACTCGTCAGATTGGCGGCGAGGGTGATTTCCAAGCTATTCTGCAATTTATTTGCACTAGATAAGTGTTAGCAACCAACCGAACTATTCCGAACTGATTTTTTTCATAACCTTATCCTGCGGAAATCAACCAATCGGCCGTCAGATGTTTCCGTCAAGCAGCAAATATAGACAGGTCGATGCTGAAAGTAAGTTGGAGTCTTCTCGTTCATGAACGCCACTTCCAACTTGAAACGAATTGTGACAGAACCATTCTTCACTTCCTAAAAAATCATCAGTAAAATTCTGACCTGCAGTTGCCTGAAACAAACCTTGCCCATCATCTTCACATCGATGCGCAACTTGGGAAATTCCTTCAATCGAGAAAGCAACTTCGAGCCGAAAGGTGGATTTCTGCTCAGTGTCATCTCAATCTCATGCGCTTCCATGTACTCAAGTTCTTCGATGCCTGTAATCCCAGCAGCAGCCAATTTTCGAACGGCTATTACTCCAATCTGCTCAATCTGCTTCATTTGAAGTGGCGACTGATCCCAGACCTTTGCACCAAAGCTTCTGGCTAGATCCAGTGCGCTCAGGATGGACACAGAGTCCTCGCGTGCTATCATACAGTCGATTACACATCGAATTAATCTGTTCACGTGTGCAAAAACAAGGTTTTTGTCTTGCTGGAGAGAGAACTTGAGTTTCTGGAATTGGTCTCCACAGGGGAACTCAATTGCCGCTAGTTCAGACTGGAGAAGAAGGGAGATTTTGTGAGCTGGGAGAGCTATGTCGACTTTGATTGGATATCGAATTTCGTGGTCGCGGTTGATCTCCTTGTATAATGACTTTTCGCCTGCCTTGAAACGGATTTCTCGAAACTCTTCGGCTTGAACGATCACGTCCAGCTACATTCTTTAGAGTTAGGCAGTCATTTGGGATGTTATCACTTACAATCTGCGACAATGATGCTTTTTCCTTCAAACTGAGCAATATCTTCATCGTTTCAAACCGAATGTAGTATCGAGCCATGGCATCACCATACTGGGTCGAGCACAAACTTTCACTTTCGACCAGACCACATTCCTGAAGAAGACCGATGTCCTTTTCACAGATCTGCCGGAGCAACTCATCTTCGTCTTCCTGTGTGGCACCTTCTTTGAGCTTATAGTGAGTCGGGTTCCGGCGAAGTCTCACGGAGAGAAATGTTCCAGCAAGCCACTTTGTAGCCGTTTCGACGTCCGTGACATTCCCAAGTCCGATCTCAGCATTGAGATGATCTATCAGGTTCAGATGCAAGCAACTTTCGATACTTTCAGTTCCTGAAACCAGTTTCTCGTAATGTGGTACGCGCTCCTTTCGGGTGAGTATAACTGCCACGGCACTGTCATCAAATTGTGGTCGACCTGCACGTCCGAGCATTTGCATCATCTCGAGATCCGAGTATTCTTTGCAACCACCTTCCTGCCAGACGACGGTATTTTTGATGATAACAAGGTGACAAGGGAGATTTACGCCGACGGCAAGGGTTGAAGTACAGCATATCACATTGATGTGTCCATCAAGGAAACCCTGTTCGACAGCGTGTCTGTCGCTCGGATCGAGGCCTGCATGATGGAATGCGACTCCCGCGGCAATGGTTACTATATTTTGTCAGGACTGCATTGCAGATGTGACTTGAAGCCATACTGTTTAAATCTTCATTGTTGACCTGAATCTGTCTGCTAGGGCCTTTCCAGAGCCTAGAAGGTGGGTTCGTCATGTTCCACAGGCGAGCAAGTTCCTTCGCCGTCGCAGCGCACGAATTACGCGTGCAGCTGAAAATCATGATCGGTTTTTGACACGAATGCATTCCGATGATATCAGGCAGTCTGCGAAAATCAGCATCTAGGATTTATTGGACCGTCAAAAACATACTTGGAGGCGCAAATCTTGTCAAAGGCAAAATCGTTTACCGTGGACTGATAACCATAAACAACTTTCTGCAACTTGACCGGCCGAAAATCTTCACCAAAGTGCTCTCGGTGAGCCGGCAAATGCTGGTTAGTAGCATCCTTCCCCAGCCAAGTAGCAATGTCCTCTGAATTCGGAATAGTCGCACTGAGAGCAACGAACCGAACATTTGAACCGATATTTTTCATCCGTGAGACAACCGCCTCAAGCGTAGCACCTCTGGACTCCTTGAGAAAGTGCACCTCATCTAGCAGAAAAAGCTTCACCAACTGGAGCAGCTTCATATGATCCTGCCACTTCCGAGTCATAGAGTCCCACTTCTCCGGGGTAGTGATAATGATCTCACTATTCTGCACACTCCGCAGCTGGGTGTAATCGGTATCTCCAGTCAACTCCGCACACTTGAGATTCAGAGCCGCGAATTTGGTGTTCCAGTCGCGGAATCGCTCTGTGCATAATGATTTCGTGGGGGCTTGATAGACGACTTTGAATCGCTCATCCTTGAGCATGTTGAGAAGTCTGCAAATAGCCAACTCCATAATCACTGTCTTACCACTTCCTGTGGGTGAAGAGAGCACCAGGTTGGAATCAGAATTGTATGCTGGGTCGAAACATCTGCTCTGGACGGCATTAAATAATGGAAATGGAAATAATCCTCGACATATGTCGGGTAGTGCATCCTTGGAGACCAGCACAATGCCTCGCACGGTTATAGGAATGTTTTCGAAGTGTGAGGTTTCTCTTCGGAGCACCGGTGATTGTGGAATCTCTCTTCTGATTACCGGGGATGACGCTTCAACCGCACTGGATTGCAGCAACTCGAGATCTACATGACTTCAGCAAGGTAATATCTCAATACAATTTGAATTACTGACCAAATGCATCCAATTGATCCTCATCATCACGCACAGATGAGACAGGCTCCTGAGTCATTGAGAAGTGGGTAGAAAATGAACTTGTTTCTCGTGGTCGCTGAGAACCATCAATGAGTTTCTGATCTATGATGCCACTCATTTTGTGAGAACCAGCGGATCTGTTATCAATGCGTCGCCGCTTTGGAGAAGTATGAAAAGGACTTGAAGAGAATGGATTTCGCCGCATGATGGATATATTTAAATTGAGAATGGAACATGATGGGCAAAAAATAATTCAGAGTGAGAGATGGCAAAGTTCAGCCGGAAATATTGCACGTGGGAGTCCCGTGCCTTGACAAACCATCCATGCCATATCTCCAAGTACCGTCAGCATGTATCCCATGAAAGATGGATACACTGAACATACTCTAAACGTTCAGTCTAGGTAAGCTCTATCAAGTTAATGTATTCATGTAAGTAACCTGGAAGAGCTGGCTCGGGTATATCAAATTTCTCATTTCTTCGTATATATGCCAATTTGACTGGAACATTCTCGAGTAGCGAATAGCGCTCACTCTAGCAACTAGACCGCCTCAACCACGAGGGCGGAATGTTACAAAAGGCCGGGCAATTCAAGTCACAGACCGAACTGCATCTATCAGGTATCCAAGATCATCATATCCATAAGGTATCATATCGGAGCAGAGGCAGATTTTGACCATATTGCCTAGCAATTACTCTTTCTCGAAGTAGGTGCTTGCGCTTACATTTCGACTGGAGCTCACCCGAGCGTGTCCGGGGTTCGGGGAGGTGGGTCGTGATGACGAGGACATGCCATCGGACAAGAAGGGCGTGGAAGGTAGCTTGATGGAGAAGTCGTTTGGAGAGTCAGAGATGGGAGAGCCATCGTTGAGGCTGCCACCTTTTTCGTAGTTGTCGACACGGATTGGAGGTGGGCGAGCTACGCACATCTTAGCCGCAGCAGGGTTGAAGCTAGGGTTGCCATAGTAATGAGTGGCGACCAGGACTAGAGCGGAGCCAAGAAGAAACTATGTAATTGTTAGTGACTGCGGGTCCTATAAGATGAAATGGACATCAGTATTCAAGGAGAACGTACAGTGGGGGTGAGGTCAAATTCGAAGAGCCAAACGCTTCCAATGATGCTCAAGATGGTAGTTGTGGTAGTCGCCACACAGCTGGGGTCTCTATGCGCATGGCGGAGCGAGAAGGTATGGAGAATGCCACCCAAGGCTTGGATAGCGATAGTTGACCACACTGCCCAGTTATAGCCCTGGAAGAAACCATCATTGGAAACGCTTTCGCCGTCCCGGAAACCGACACCAATGAAGATGGCGGGGAAGACAGAGTAGATGGCCAATTGCACATTGCGCACCCACATCGAAGTGTTGTTCGAGCTATCGCGTAGGACTTTTTCAAAAAAGACGCCGCCACAGCCCGAGGCCACGGCAGCACCAATAATTGCCAGCAGGCCAATCGTCGCATTGAAATGGGGATCGGCAGTCTGGATGTCCTCTTCAATACCTTCGTATGTAGCCGAGCGCTTGTGCATCTTTCCTGCGGTGCTTTTTACAGACTTCCACTCCTCCAGGGACCGGGGAAAGTGGAGAGAAGCACTCTCGTCGTTCATGGACATCTGCTCTGAATTGGCATCGGGCATTTGAACCAAAGCCACACCCACCACCAACACAAGCAGCAGAGCCAGCTTGCGAGCAGGGATGCTCCGTCGAAGAACGACTAGTCCAAAGATCGCAGTTGTCAGGAACTGCAACTGGAGTGTGACCTGGAACGTCGCTGCCCGCATGTTGGAAAGCGCAATGTATTGAAGGGTATTGGAGAGGACACCGAGAGCGGCGGGGATAGCCAGTTTCCAGCTGTCGCCGGTAAAAACGGTGCTGGTGAGGGAGAAGAAGAGGGATGTGGCAGGCATAGAGGGTGGTGCGGTCTTGGAGACGTCATAGAGGGCCATTGTGAGGGAAATCGCCAGTTTGATCACTTCGTTCAAGAAGACGGCAGTGGAGGTGAGGTAACGCTTCCCACCGGCCGGGGTCATGACTCGAGAATAATGGGATAGCTATTGGTGAACAAAGACGACCTGTAAGTTCGTGTACATGTGTATGGATTATACGAGCGCGTCGAGACTCACCAACACGAATGCAGTGGATTGTGCCGCCAACTAATAAAAACAGACATAGAGCAAGTCAGCAATCGATGTTAGACAGTGAGGTCCATACAATGCACGGCGGAAAGTCCCATACCAAAAGCCATGGCACATTGTGCGAGGCTTGCCGCAGCCACGACGGCTGGCGTTGTG
Source organism: Penicillium sp. 91 TS-2023 (assembly GCA_030710325.1). Taxonomy (NCBI): domain Eukaryota; kingdom Fungi; phylum Ascomycota; class Eurotiomycetes; order Eurotiales; family Aspergillaceae; genus Penicillium; species Penicillium sp. 91 TS-2023. Next base: position 2,967,462 of record JARWGP010000021.1, on the reverse strand, counting down.
TGCGGTCACTCATGTTAAAGATGTGGTGGGATGGGAACCGCCGCCCCTGAGGATGATTTCTCCGCAAGTAAACACAGGAGCAAAACAACCGTGTCGGGAGCAAGAGAGAGAGTGAGGCGACAATGGGAGGGTAGGTGATAAAGGGAGCGACAAAAAGATCGAAGTTGAGAGTCTCGAATTTTCCCAAATTTGCTCTGGGGGCTAAGGCAGGGGAGGCCCGGCGATCTTCGTCACTGGGGGGCCAGCGGCAGGGCTTCGGCTGACGATCACGGCGGAGCTCCGTGCGAGGTGGCTGGGGCTAAGGAGATTGTGATAGATACTCAGTACTTCGTACTATGAGACCAAAAGTACAAGAGTACATGAAAAATGGAGCTTAGTTCTCTTTGTGTTTCCGACAAAGAGAATCCGGGGCACTTTTGTGTTTAAAGTGAATCGGTAAATCGGCTGCGTCAGGTGGATCACGGGGAACAAGTCATGGGTCCAGACTCATTGGGCATCGAGAGAACCCCCAGTTCCAAGGTTACATATGAAGCTTTACTTCGTTTGCCAGCAAATCAAATCTTCGTAGATGTTCGACCCGTGGTTAGAAAGCCATTAGGCTCGGGAATCATAACTATGGGATTTTAATCTATCGCCTGACGTCAAGGTCGGTCGACCTTAAAAATCGCCCCCCATTCGGCCATCTCACTCGCCCCATTCCCATCTTCTCCACGGAATGCTGTAAGATGAGGCAATATTATTTCCACTCTGGACTGATCGATCGATTGCGTGTTCGATCCAGTCGGCTCCAGCCCACCCAGCCACGCTGTGTTTGGGCTTGGCTCCTGACGCACGTCAGCCACGCCGATTAAACTACGTAAATAGTGGGAACCGATCTGCATGCAAAATGTTGGAATAAATTGAGATAACTTGTTTATGGAGATCAAGTAGTGGAGAAAAATATGAAATCTATTTTATTTGGTGAAAGACACGATGATGGTCTCCAGATTGCAAATCAACATGAACATAGGAAGGGGTATATGGGGCCCGCGGAAGGGGAGTCAATAGTCAAAGAGATGGATCAAATGAAGGTTTCGTAACACAAAATTCCTCACAAGAGGCCAAAGCAAAATCAACTCCAAAATGCAAGATGTTGGGTAAAAGAATGGTAATGGTCCAAATCGGACCAATGGAAGAATCACCGGTGGTGGTACACGGAAGGGAGAGTATAGAAGATATGATGGATCGAATTGAAAAAACCGCGCAGCTTATTAATGCACTGCAGCGACGCTATTGCGATCGTGATTCCAATCAAAATCGAAGGACCAAGGCGGAAGATCGTGCTTCGGCTGCGGCTCGCCGCCGTTCAGCATGATAGCCTCGCTGCTATCGGTACGACGCCGGGTATGCTGCTTCTGATCCTCGGGGATGGCTGGTGGGGGCCCGCGGGGGTGAGGCTTGGGAGATGGAAGTGGCGAGAAGCGGTGAATGGGGAGTGTCGGTGTGAGCGGTGAAGCACCAGCGGTGGAGGGGGAGGGTAGAGACTCCGAGTAGCCCGTGCTGGCGATCGAATTACCAGTCTTCTGTTCATTATCAGAACTCGAACTCTGCGTGTCCTTGTCCATGTGAGAGGCACCTTGATGTGTGGGAAACGGCGGGAAAGCAGCGCTGAGGCGCAGGAAAGAAGTGTCGGATCCACAGAAGGAATCCCGTGAAGGGACCGACAACACTGAATTACGATCGGGTTCGGCAGAACTGTAGTTGAACATGCTGGGCGTGACCTTGCCCTTGCGCAGGCGCATCGCCTCCAGCAAGTCCTGCTCTTGTCGAGTCACGGCGATCACTCGGCTTCGGCGGTTCAGCTCTTTCAATTCTCGGGGAGTGCGCATTGGTGGTTGCGGCAGCTGGTCCAGGATATCCGGTTCGGCGATGGCGGGGATACCACTTGACCGCCGGGACCGGGTGGTTCGTCGGGTATTGGTGGATAACTTGCCAGTAGATGCCTTCCCAGTGGAGGACATGGAGGGTTGGTGGGCGTGTTTGCGCGTTGACTGGCTCCGTTGGTTTGGATGAGAGCCACGGCTGCTAGTAGATTGTGCGCGATCAACTTTCCTCAGCATCTGACCGGTGGCCGCTTGGGCAGCCTGAGCAGTGTAGATTTCCGGCTCATACTCTCCGTATGTTCCCACACTATCACGCAATGATTTATGAGTGCGACTCTCCGTCGGAGTCTCAAGTTCCTCCTCGGTCTCGTCTTCCGATGAAGAGAGGCAAAGAACGCTGGTGTTCTGCAGGTTTTTGTTCTTCAAAGTGCTCTTGCTGCTCTTCTTGGTGACAGTGCTCTTCGCACCCTGCGAACTACTCCGGTCCTTCTGATGCCTGGTCTGAGCTGGAGGATTGATGATCTGAGAATGAGCCGGCTTGGATTTAGGAGACAGATAGTCCGGCCTGCCCCTTTGCTGGTTTCGAGGTGGGCTCTGAGCGCGGCGCGTGCTGGTACTGGTTTCCGAGGGTCGGCGCTGATCCGTCTGCAACTGCTCCCGGCTTGCAGTATACACGCTAGAGCGACTAAACAGTGATCGCCTGCCTGCGTATCGGTCCAAAGCGAGATCAATCTCACTCGTCCCCACGGTGCGCTCCAACGGCTGATCGAACCACTCGCTTTTCGATGATTCCGGAATTGACAGTAAATCTGAGCGGTCCACGTGCTGCTTCGGTGCCTCGTGGTGAGCTACAGAAGCACGAGGGGGCAGCGGATCCCCAAATCGTCGAGAGGCGGAGTTGCTGCTCTTACTGAGCTCTTGTTCAATTCGGTTGGAGGGAAAATCGGAGACCACCGTTGAGACCGGAGATGGGGAGTTTGTCATACGCTGAGGAGACAAAAGGGGCGGGGCTGGATTCCTTGGTTTCGGAAATAAGATGGACAAATCAATGCGAGGTGGGCGTAGCTTTCGCTTGGAATCCTTTGGGGAATTCCGAGTTTGCTTATAGGTCACATGGGGATCCAAGCCTAGCTCATTTTGAATTCGGGGCTGCAAGCCCTTGGGGCTCTCTGGCCTGGATTTCGACTCTTGGGATCTGAAGTAGGAGAACAACGTAGATGAAGAGCCCGATTGGTGAACTCTCTTTGACGGCTTCGGGAGGGGCGGGACCGGGTCCTGAGAAAGATATTCATGGCCGAGCAGGGGCGATGAAGCTCGCACCCGGAGATTCTGGGGTGGGACCATCAAGTCACTTGATTTAGATGTCGGGAAGGGGACAAATCCGCTGTTCTGTTGCTGTTGCTGTTGTCTTGAGGAGCTGTCGGGCGTTCGGAGACTTGCCCGGCGGGACTTCTGTTGCTTCTGTGGTTTTTCCCACTGGTTCTGGTTGTTGTGGATGGACAGGTCGGTTCCAAGGATTCGTTGCGCTTTGGAGGTTCTGCGGTCCAAGTACCCGACATTTTCCTGGCTCTCCATGGCGTCGGATCGTAAGAGGTTATTCCGGCTGGAGGTTCGAAGCGGTACATGTACCGGGGCATGTTCCCGGGGGGCCATTGTAGGTGTAGGAATTCAATTCCTCATAAAAGTGGTGTGGTGGGCCAATGCGATAATGAATCGATTGGAAATCGAGCTCGTGCAGTGTACAGGGGTTGTAGAGTCCAAGTACTTTTTTTCTTGAAATGCAGCTACTCCACCTTCGGGTCAGCAAATGCTCGGGTATTGACCAGGTACCAGTACCAGCTTTGGTTGAAACCTGTGGCTCACGGGACTCCACCACGTACCGGATGTATACGCAATCAAATTATATTGCTAAAAGTCGGGTATAGTTCAAAAGAGTGACTGAGGGGGGTAGGAATATTGAGATAAGAGAAAAAGAAACGAAAGAGTGTGGGGGAAGTGGTTCAGTTTTAAGAAAGGAGGGAATAAATGTAGTAAACCTAGAAATCGAATTATTGTACGGAGAACGGAGTTCAAGCACGTTGCTCTCCAGATCGATTGGCTCAAGTATCGACCGACCTAAAAGGGGCGGATCCACCTGTCTTTTTTTCTGGAGCCTTTTTGCTGGCCCGCAGCGACCCAAGGTCTACCTAAAAGGGGTGGAGGAATTGGTGGAAATAGTCTCCTCATCCACTGGCGTCACTGGTTCATGATCAAGTGGAGTACGGACAATCGAGGCAGTGCCAATTAGAATCCGAGCACGGCGATTTTCAGTGATTTATGATGATTTATTTATTTAATTCTTTTTTTTTGTTCTAGTTAGGAAGATGTGATTCTGATTTGATTTAGGGGGGGATTACAGATATAGGCTTGGGATCGATGGGCTCATTCAGCCCGAAGTAGTAAGTATCGCCAGGCACTAGCGAGACATTCATCCGCGGTTCCATTCACACCACAGCTGCGGTTCCCCGAGTCCCGTGGAAGTACGGAGTATGATGTACCTAGGAGTGCCCAGGTAGGTTAGTCCATTGCATTTCCCTCCGGAAATTACAGTGACTGATCCTGCGTCATGCACGCTGTCCGTGGTCATTTCTTGTCAATCTCCTGTAATGAAATTGGATTGAGTCAACGAACGAGTCTACTTAAACAGCACGATCTATATATGCAACTAGATCACTCGTGCCCGGCCCCTTACATGGACTGAGGCGCCTGGAACAACCTTAAAACGCTAAACACGTGTGCTATACATAGACTAGGTACCTGCATTCTACACGTCTACTTTGTACGTGGCTAGTATCCACACCATTGGTGGTAATCCCCCGTGGCCAAGGGCTGTGAAAGATGTGGCATATACACTATGCAGCGCCTCCTACGATCCATTCTGTCTTTGACGGGACCTCGGTGCTCCACTTGAGCGCCCCGTGCTCTGCGGTTGAGTAGCGTATTTAGAAACCTGTCTTGTCTTGAGTGGATTCCTTAACTCTGGAACCGATGGAGAACATCGGCCGCTATGGCCTTGAGCGACATTTGATTCGCGTCATACCTCGATCGATGATGGACCCATTTCCCAGCCCGTCGGGGCCTTCGATCGTGCAAGGCATCGTAGCCGCCCGAGGCTAAGTGGTACCGTGACAAATAATCGTCGTTTCCTAGTGATGTAGGAACTGGCAATGATCGTCTCCTTTTTCACTATCACGCCGCGTTTCCATGGATGCCGTCGTCAATGATGGAACTCAAATCCAGCGGCACAGAGCCCACTTCCACGAGGTTTGAACCGCTTCATGCGGGATGAAACGCGGGTTGCTAATGTTGCTGCATTAGAGTGACAGGTTGACCTACCCCGTAGTCTCCAAGTTTGGTTTCATTAGACCCTGAAGAATTGCAAGTCTCGAAGACCCTGATCCGTGCTTGATCATGGTACCGAGCATTTGGTTACAGTGTGTGCTGAGAATGAGGTTTCAGGCACAATCTGCCCGTGATGGAATCGACAGAGACCCTTCTCCTTTAGTGCTCTAGCTCGTGCCACTGTGGTTCGATCTAGGCAAATCACACTTCCCGATCGCGATGAAGATCATCAATCTTGTCCGGGCAGCTCCGTTTGCGCTCCAAGAGCGCGTGCCGTGTCTGAAGACCCACCGACCCAAAGCTCCAGTGACAGGCCGGGACGAGTTTTTTTTTTTTTTTTTTTTGGTTGGTTTACTACATCCATCCTAGTCGCTCAACTTGTCATTGGCCCATCATAGGCATCTGGGCTAATTACATCTGCGTAATGGCAGCCATTCCAAATTTATCGCGTCGGATTTTGATCGGTTAAAAGTTGAAGAAATAGGGGTAAAGTCAAGTAGGAATCAACCACCCAATACTTCCAAGACCATGACATAACGAGAGGAAAAGTTTAGATGAATTTTGTTCGTACCCCACGGTAGTGTGAACTCCGTAGTTCTCCGTAACATTTTGTCGACCGCTGAGCACTATTGAACTCAAATGAATGGTTTGACAGGTGTGGCAGCGCCCCTTTGTCCACCATGTCCCAATGATCAAACTAGCGCCAAATGGTCTCTCAATAGTGAGCCCAGCGGTTGAGGAACAATGCACGCAATAGCCTGTTCCACGTTCCATGGTTCTGACTTCATTCCCCATTCTGCTAACGATTTCTGGTGGGTTTCGTCGATCATGCGCAAATCATCCGTTGATTGAGGGGTGCAAGCTTTTGTGGTGGGAATTTTGCCAATATTATTGCATTCGTTCCAAGGTTGCCTGTTTTGACTGTTTGGATGGAGGGCGGGTTTCCGATGCCATTGAGTTCCGCCGTTGACGATACCCGGTGTCAGCTGGAAAGCCTCGGTGGAATTTTCAGTAAAAATTGAGACGAAGATCTAACGGTTTATTGAGGCTACGCTGGGCCTAATATTGAGAGAAAATGATGTGTTTCAAATGCCTATAGAAATATTTGATGTGTGGGTTTGCATCCACAGTTGTAGATCATCCGCTTCATACGAGCTCAAAAATGAGGCATCTCGGAGGATCCCGAGCTTGACCACATCTCTGGGTCAGGGAACAGAAAACAAGAACAAGGGTCTGAAGCTAGCAAGACTTCTAATAATAAGTAGTGCCCAAGTCTGCGTTGGATGGCTCGTAACTTTTATGCTATCCCCAACGTCAGTATTCTAAACGGTTCGGAGGTTTGACGTCAGTTTCAAAGTAGGCATTGCAAGGATAACATAAGTCTGAACGTGGTCATACGAGAGAGTACAGGCCAATTCGACTTTCTTTGCTTCAAAAATGGGTGCAATCCGCTGGAGGTGAGCAGCAAACAGAAAGATCAAAATGGAGAAAAGTTGGAAACATTCATCCGATCTACAACGTCGCCAGTGTTGGTGTTTCTGAGACGTCGGATGTTTCAAGAATTATTTCAGTCGACAATCACTTGATACCAATAATTTGGAATATTTAGCTGGAGAATCTGATCGAGGTGGACATGTGCAAGGACTAATCGTTTCTTTGTTGGCCTCCGGGGAACCCGGGTCCAAGCCTCGAAGACTCGAAAGTGTGGAGTGAAACCTCGGGCTACACTGCAGCGAGTTATGGCTGTACACGAGGACATATATGCATGTGGCCGGCTTGCATATGAGAGCTGGAATGGGGCATGTATATCCAGCTTATAATGAATGGCAGCTCACATACATCGATACTCGAAATCACCCTCGAACCGGTATGGATTCTGATCTCGAGGTCCGGTCGCTTTCTTGCCCAGGTGGAGTTTTGCTCTGTAATTCCTACACCGTGTGCTACCTAGGTAACTTTTGTTTATATTAGTCCACTTTAAATATGTGGTATGATGTGTGTTATGTCCGCTATGCCCATGTTTGACATTCCCGTGCAGACATCATATCCACTGATTCGGAGGTCATGGTTGTCTTCCAAGGTTTTCAAGATTAAGCACCTTGATTGAAGCTTGACCGCAAATCCTCGTACGGAGATCTTGAGGTTTATGAATGCTTGACTGCATAGGCGTCTGAACCTCGGAATGCGTTGCTGTCGGATATGATTTCAAATCTTAAATGTTGGTATAAACATTTAAACTTCCAACCTTAATAAGTATAGAGACCTCCTATCCCACCTGGAGGATTATCAAGGCCGTAACGCGACATGATGTAGATAAGAAACTTAGAACTTGAAGAAAAATTTGGGGGGAACGAAAAACAAGCCACTACATGACAATGCCATTTGACTGCTGGGCATACGCGTCTTCCGCGTTATTATTTTCCCCACCACGTCCGGTGGTGGTTAAACAGGATCCATTTAGAAGATCTCAACTTCAGGAATTAGTTTCCAAGAAAACTAAGGTTTCCTGATGCGGTAGGACTAAGGTTGGAATTGTAGAAATTGAAGCTGTGAAGCAGAGAGTTAGTGGTGGGAGTTGACTGAGGTTCAACCCCTCGAAGTACTGTATATATTTTCTAGGTCCACCCGTAGACGGGTATCGTGGCTGGGGCCCGAGGGTACCTGCAGGTGACGCGCTGGATACAGACACATTATGTACTCGAGTGCTGCACGATACTAGGAAGGGATGCAGCAAGTTCCCACCCCTTTGACCTCCATATTTGTTTTGTTTTTCTCCCCGTACAGGTATACATTGATCAGGCCATCCCTGTTTCCGGGTGGATACTTCGTGAACAAACTTGGAAGAGATCTCGATACTAGATTCCGGGGCCCCACCCAGGGGTCCAGGGATGACCTTATATTTCCATGGCAGTAAGGTCCATTCGCAGGATAATAACCTGGTTAATGCGAGGTCCACGGGCCCGTGACGATGCAGTGTGTTCATTAGTGGCAGGAATAGACCACACGTGACCCGTGGCGATAAGTTTGGCTGGAACATGCAAAATCTTGATTAGATAGGCGCTTATGTAATCTCGTCCCCGGCCTCTCCACATCCCTAAACAGGTTTATATTAGACCAGTCTATGGAGCGGTTGGGAGATACACTAGTAGTTTGATCAAATCAGATAAAATTGCAGCAATATTCCAGTTACATAAAATGATATCTTGACCGAATTTATAGTGGGGAGATCAGATATCCAGTTAAGAGCATAGAAGCCGACCGGCGCCACTTAGATAAAGGGTTCCCGAGCCACACAAGAAAGTGGGAGGTGGCAGGTTTCAAGGTTTTCACGCTGCAGAGAAAAACGGGGGGCAACCACGAGGACTCATATCACAAAACGATACAAAGAAAAATTAGATATATAAACAGGATAAATTTCTGTCAGGATAGATCTATTTTCTATAAATTTATAGATAACTTTCTTTTTAAATCAAACGTTGAATCAAGCACAGCAAACCGCACGTTGTAGTCCATGACATCGTCCAATCCGGCACTCGGATTAATTGTTGTTCTCCGCCCCAAACTCCCTTGTCAGCCGCCACTGTTTCTCTTCTCCCCTTCCTTTGATTTTCCTTGCGTCCCTTTCATCCAACTTTCAGACCAGCATAAACATGACCACTTGCGAGACCCTTTTCTTTGTGTAGATGGTCTTGCTGGCTTATTGTGTTGGGGCATTTCGCTAGCAACTGTGACCTCGAGTTGCTCGCCTTGATACGCTTCCCCCACCTTCGCCTGTGATGTCTTCCGACTTTCCTAACTCAAATACCTCCCATAACACGTCCGATCCACACGAGTTTCTGGTGCCGCAATCTTATGTCGCACGTAATCCCGAGTCACGACTAGTCCCCGCTCGACGACGCGATATGGACGATCACGAAGTTGACGAATTCGGGCAAGGTCCCTCCAACGCCCTTGGGCAGTTCTCTTTCGCGCCAACGACTCGTACAACTGTCGTAACAACAACTACAACTACAACAACCTCGTTTCCGCCCTTGGCGATCAAGCCTCCGCGAGCAGTGAGGGACTTGGATGCCCGACAGTATCCGTTGGCTGCGACGCCAACACCAGCGGCCTTAAAGAACCTCAGGTTCAAGATTGGAGAGAAGTCGATTGTTTTTAATGAACCAGACGACTCTGCATCGGTAGCCACTGAGGTACGTGCCTCCATAACCGCTGTGGCGTTGTTTCGAAATACTAACTCCGTTTAGCTGAAGGAAAAGAACGATGCCTTGAAAGCTTCCAACGGGTCGATCCATTCGGTAAACTCGTTTACATCAGAGGATGATACTGCTTCTCGTCGACTAGGTCCGCCGCGGTCCATGATCCGGATTAATCACCCCCACTCTCAGAATCGCCCCGTCTCCCCGGTCTCCAACTCTGATCCCCGCCCCTTTGTCCTTCCGCGAACACGTGCAAGCCGAGTCCCTTCCGAGCCTGTCGCACGGCGTACTCGCCATGGCTCAAATATTCACATCTCTCCCGCTGGTTTGGCCACTCCAGAGACAGAACTGAACGTTGGCAGCCTTGGAGATGCGGCAGCAGCTTCGAGACAAAGAGTCCACAGTGCAAATTTCCCGCGTCGAGAAACCCTGTTGCGATCCCCTCTGACGACCGAGGCTGGAGCGCTGAGTGCTTTGCAAAAGTCAAGTTCAACCGAAAACCGGGAACTGCAAGGTCCTCCGGCCGACGGGAGTCACCCCACTGTATCTGAATCGGCATCCACCAGCCAAAATGTCTCGTTTGCTACGGGAACAACTTCGCAGCAACGCCCGGACTTGTCAGCTCAGCTCTCAGCAATCGACAATGCAATAGCCCAGGATATGTGTTTGCCAAGCCCCAGCCTGTCACCAGTTACTGCTATGAATGCACTGCACGCCGAGTCCTCTTTTGAATCAGAAGGACCCGATGTCGACACGGATTCAAGTCTGGACCATAATGTTCCACGGCACTCCAAGGCAATGCGTCTTCATGATGCAGATTCGAGAGGAATGAACATGTCTATGGCACCAACATCACGATCCCAGCCATCTTTGATGGACATGCCCAAGGTTTTGGATTTCTTCGACTCTGTTCCCGAAGAACTGAAGACCTACCTCATGTATCAGTTTTTGCGACGTTGCCCGAAACCAACCTTGCATTTCGTGGCTGATGTGGTCAACCCAACCTTGAAGTGTGACTTCTTGACGTTGCTCCCTTTGGAGCTCAGCCTGAATATTGTGAAATATTTTGATGTTCAGACCATGTGTCGCGCCGCACAAGTCTCGAAGAAGTGGCGTCACATCGTCAATTCAGATGAGAAGACCTGGAAAGAGCTTCTCGACCAGGATGGGTATGTTCTGTCCGAGGGAGAGCTGGAGCGAGCCATCAGAGAGGGTTGGGGCTGGCAGTGCAGTAGTCCTGACGATTGGGAGAGAGATCTGAGTACCACAGTGATCAGAAAAGAGCACGAACTCTCGCCTGTCCCCTCATCCTCTGCCACCACTGACAGGGCTCCACTTACCGCTCTGCCGCTCAATAGACGCCCCAAGCGGAAGGCAAACACACGTGCTTCAAGTCGGAAGCTTGCGAAACGTAAGATTTCATCCAGTGGAACAGATTATTTCGAGCCAGACTGGAAGAAAGACATCGCGGCGTCAGAGGCCCCGTACGCTGCGGCCAACACAGCCGCTGCTGCTGTGCCCTATCCCGAAGTCGGTCTTCCCTCTCTGCGTGGTCTTTACCTCTACAAAGCTCTTTATCGCAGACTTCATGCCATTCGACAAGGATGGATGAAGCCAGAGGTCAAGCCACAACATATCGCTTTCCGGGCTCACGACCGTCACGTTGTAACTTGTTTGCAGTTTGATTCGGATAAGATCTTGACTGGCAGCGACGACACTAATATAAATGTATATGATACCAAGACTGGTGCCCTCAAGGCCACCCTGGAGGGGCACGATGGTGGTGTCTGGGCTCTTGAGTACCACGGCAATACACTAGTGTCTGGGTCCACCGACCGCTCCGTTCGCGTCTGGGATATTGAGCGAGCCCGGTGCACCCAAGTATTCCACGGCCACACGTCCACTGTCCGTTGCCTGCAGATCGTCCTGCCGACCGAGGTCAGCCGTGACGCGAACGGACGTGCCGTGATGATGCCGAAAGTACCCTTGATTATTACTGGATCTCGTGATTCAAACTTGCGGGTGTGGAAGCTTCCGAAGCCCAGTGATCCGGTATACCTTCCTCATGGTCCCGCCGCGGATGATTATGATTGTCCATACTTTGTTCGTGTCCTGACTGGTCACACTCATTCGGTGCGTGCGATCGCGGCACATGGTGATACCTTGGTTAGCGGTAGCTATGATTGCACCGTGCGTGTGTGGAAGATTTCCACCGGACACGTTCAGTTTACCTTGACAGGCCATACACTGAAGGTGTATAGTGTTGTAATGGACCACAAGCGCAATCGCTGCATCAGTGGTGCTATGGACCACATGGTAAAGATTTGGTCGCTCGAAGATGGAGCTCTGCTTTATAATCTCGATGGCCACTCTTCTCTTGTTGGACTCCTGGCTCTGCAGGGTGATCATCTTGTCTCAGCTGCTGCAGACTCCACGCTGCGAATTTGGGACCCACAGCGTGGTCACTGCAGAAACACACTCAGCGCTCATACCGGTGCCATCACTTGTTTCCAGCATGATGTCCAAAAGGTCATTTCTGGGTCAGACCGGACTTTGAAGATGTGGGACGTTAGCAACGGCAATTGCATTCGAGATCTCCTCACCGATCTCAGCGGTGTGTGGCAGGTCAAATTCAACGATCGCCGATGTGTTGCTGCAGTGCAGCGGGATAGTTTGACGTATATCGAGGTGAGTGTCTTTCTTTTTTTTTGTTATCTTTCCTGAGTAAATTTGGACCAAAATTAACTTTCTCCCTATAGGTCCTTGACTTCGGTGCCGCACGAGACGGTGTTCCCGAGAGTAAACTCGGGCAGCGTGTCGTAGTGAATCGGCGTGGCCACGAGATCGCGGCAGGCACAGATTCCGATTCCGACTCCGACTAAAACCGCGAGCTCTTATGAAACCAAATTTCGATCGACTTCCTTCTCATTTCCTTTCTTGTCACATTTACCCCCCAACCCTTATTTCTTGTTTCCATCTTTCCAGCCCCTTTACCCCATTCACGATACCCCATCTTTATGGCACTCATCTCTCATCTTCACTTGAAAAACCCTTTGCATAGCGTGGTCGGCATTCTTTGATCATCCAGCATTACGATGGGGACAGGCGTTGTTTGACGTTTCCTGATTCTTACAGGAGGACTATATTTTACTTCTTCATTTTTGGGCATATTCCCCCTTCATCCTGTCATGTCAAAATCACCTCTTCCTTTTTTTTATCTTCTTTTTCTTGCCACTGTACTGCCGTCTATGTATGGCTCTTAACATTCTCTTGTATTTGATTAGTCGGTGATGCTGGATTCGGTGTTTAAGGCTGGTGTCAGGCCTCCGATAACTTATTCCCTTTGATTGTCCTGATCCACAAATTAAGTTCATTTCAGTACATTCTTGATCTTTAGAAATAGGCGTATTTGTAGTTATTGTAACAGTAAGCATCTTGGCCTGCAGACCTCTTGGGCATATCCAGAACATCAATAAAATTGCAAGCTCTAGCAGTAAGCTTATCCCCGACGTCGTACTGTAGTCTAGGTAACCCCCGACAAAGAGCCTCATCTATCATACCGTGTCACAAACCAGCCTTCGGGTTCCGAACAAGCACATTAGGTCAGATTCTAAAATTTCCTCCAGGGCTGGTTTCAGGAGCGAATGGTCCTGAAATAAAGCTTATGAGACTGTCTTTCCCCCACTTATCTTACCTGAATCCATTCAAGCCTTCACACATCTTCATCATGCATGCCCTTAAGGTGATTGTCAATGCTGCTATCTTCTGTTGCGCTATACTTGCAACCCCAGCCTTATCCCAAAGCTGCGCGAATGGCGAACAATGTCCACTTGGATGGGTTTGCAATGATAAACCGAACACTCCTAACTATTTGATGTGTTCGCATTGAAGAAGTCCAAGCCTTGGCGTCATTGGAATTGAATAAAGGTACGTGTTTTGTTGCCTGTCATTTTCAGTGGAATCATTAACTGAGATCCTTAAATTGGAAAGGATTACGACAGCACTGCATGGTGACTGGTTTCACAGTTAGGGCTCTTGACTTTGACATTTGGGATTCTATGTTCAAATGGGATTGAATGAATGGAGAAAAGTAGTTATTAGTGCCAATGTTTAGTTTGAGTTATTAGTATATTACATGGGTTTCTAATTACAAGATGCTTTGAGCCGCATCCTCCTTCTCTAATAATGTAGTATGGATCTCGCTAGCATAAATTCAGCTTGTGAGGTCCCGTACCTGGTAAGGCGACCCAGCCCCAGCGAGAGAGCTAAGGTATGATGCAGTGAAATAGAGTAACATGCATATGCACCCGAGTCAAGGATTTAGGTTCGCGGTCGCGAGATTCTGGGATACCAGATGAGCCGCAAGCTATTCCCTTGAGAAGGGAATGGGGTATTGTAGTGCCGGGTTATGTATCATTCGGGTGCCAGACCTCACGAACTGTAGTGCCATAGCCATGTTTCTCATGTCACTCACGGGGAGATTAGCCCCTTGCGATGGATTAAAGGACTCGTCTTGTCTCCAGGGAGAGATGGTATCAAGGCGTTTCAGATGTTGTCACAGGGGATATAGGAACCGGCTGCCCGCCCTGTAAGCTCCCATCAATACCAGCGGCGGACAAAATAGCCCAGCGCACAGCGTTAACACCCAGGAACTGGCCACCGCCAATGGAAATGTCTGCGCTGCAGGTGACGAGCTCACCCAAAGCCCCCGGTCCTTCTGAAACGCGTACATCAGGTTGAACCTGTGGCCGCAAATCTTCCAGCATCTTCTGCAACCGCTGTACGCTCACAGCCGAGGCGCCAGACTTAACCTGCTTCTTCGTTTTGGCGAGGACTTTATCGACTTTAGAAAGGATTATTTGATGTGGGATAGCATAGTGCCGGAAGAGCTGGAGGATCTCGGCATCATTCTTTTTGATTCCGTGTTCGCTGTCGATGAGGATAAAAGCGCGGCGAAGTCTGAAATATATCATTAGCGACAATTCTTCAACGCTTGAATCATAAAATAGTCACTCACTGCTTGCGTCCTTGGAGATATTTCATAATTTCCATTCCCCATTCTGCTCGACTGGCTTTTCCATATCCGGGCATATCCAAAAGTACCACTTTGTGTTCACCACCTTTCGTGCCTCCAATACCAAATGCATTCATTTCTCTTGTCCGGCCAGGTTTTGAGGATGTCCAACATATCTCCTGACCCATTATAGCGTTCAGCAACGAGCTCTTGCCGACATTGGAACGGCCGAGAAATGCGACTTCGGGCTCGATTGAAGACATCGGAGTTGTGCGAAACTTGGCCGCGGACCATAGTTTCAGAGGGGAATGGCGCGATGGTACAAATAATTTGTCTGCGAAGGCAAGCTGCTCAGAAGTAGGTGGTTTGGTGTCCCAGTAATAACAGAGATCTGAAATCGTCAGGTCTTTTAGGCCTCGCTTGTTTGGGTTCGGCGGATGGATCGGTGTGGGGGGTGTTGGAGATTTCAGTGTTGAATATAAGCGCTGTGAAGGCGCAGACACCCTGCTTATACACCTCTTCATGTTCAAAAAGAAGTCTACTGCAAGTCGAATCCTGGAAGAGAAGCGCGTCAAGTTCTCCGGAAAATCAAAGCACGGACCATCCTTATCGATAAGAACACCGCGGGACTGCGGACGACTCACGACTCGTCCAGATTCAAGCTTCAGCGCTACGTTCTGCTATCTTGCTGTGACCTCAATCATGATTAACGCAGTGCTTGTCTTTAACAATAATGGCCAGCCACGGCTGACCAAGTTCTACACACAACTGGTGGGTGTCTTCAACTCATGGCCATCAACCAAGCATACAACTAACACTCTCCAGGACACTCAAACACAGCAGTCTCTCATCGCGCAAATCTACCAGCTTGTTGCACAGAGACCGGCAAGCGCATGCAACTTCCTCCCCCTGCCCCCGCTCCTCTCGCAGGGCGCCAGCTCTGGGGCCTCCGGACCCTCCGATGCGCCTACGCAGATCACCTACCGCACCTACGCTACCTTATCATTCATTATGATCTCTACATCTATGGAATCACCGCTTGCCCTCATAGATTTGATCCAGGTGTTTGTGGAGTCATTGGACCGCATGTTTGAGAATGTTTGCGAACTCGACCTCATCTTCGGCTACGAGACGATGCACGCTGTTCTGAGCGAGATGATTGTAGGAGGCGTTGTGGTCGAAACAAACACCGAGAGAATTGTCGCAGGTGTGCGCAATCAAGAGGGTTCTGCGGGAAAGAGGAAGGCTGTCCAAGCGGCCAGTACTAGTCTGGGACGAGGTGCGCTTCCGAGTCTAGGAGCTTGGCGGTAATGCGGTGCTTGCAGCTCGGTTTATTTTCCTTCATTTGTTTAGCGGCCATTTCCTGCATGATTTGATTTCAATTGACCGGCGTTATGACATGACATGAGTGTTGATGTACATAGAACATATCTTGCGAGGCATCGCACGAGTTTGCTAGCTGCTTGACCTTGCAAGTTCCAGTTGCTCAAATGATACCATATTATTTGAGCAGCATTACAGTAGCATACATACCTGTGCTACCTCCAAAGTAACCACCCCTTGAAATTAACGTTGGGCTCATGGATCTGGAGCTTTGATATGATTAGTCAGACAGAAACATCCATGTCACGTGGAGTGGATACCCTAGTTTGGTAGCGCAGCCCTAACCCTGTCACATGACCCCACTAGCGCGATCCGGCCCACGAAGACTGGAATAAGATCCCGCGGTCTCTAACTTTCTCCTTTCTCACTTCGACAATCGCCAACTTAGCGCAACGATCCCAAGTCGACAACATGGTGGTAAGCATTTGATTGTACCTTGCTCACGTTTCGCTTGCTGCAGCGATGTCGTGAAGACTACTTAGTCTCGCTTTCGATCCTTGTGATCAAAGCAATTCCGTCAATTGTTCCAACAGCCTCGAAAGAGATGTTGGGGCATTGGCGATGAACTGGCTTGAGGCATGAGTCCAGCGCCCGTAAAACGGTTCTGGCCTCATGTTCTCTCTAGAGTTTAAAGAAGATGCAGCCCGTGATGGACTAGATCGCTGATCTTCTTTTCTCAATGATAGCCTCCCAAGTCCGGAAAGAAGACCGCCGCCATGCCCTACCCCCAGGGCAAGGCTGGTACCTCCAAGAAGACCGCCAAGGTTAGTTTCTTCTTTCCACCGGGAGTCTGAGAAAATGAAGTCGAGATACTAATGCATGAAAATTTTTCACAGAACCCTCTCATTGAGAAGCGTTCCCGCAACTTCGGTATCGGCCAGGACATCCAGCCCAAGCGCAACCTCGCCCGCTTCGTCAAGTGGCCCGAGTATGTCCGCCTCCAGCGCCAGAAGAAGATTCTGAACATGCGCCTGAAGGTTCCTCCTTCCATTGCTCAGTTCCAGTCCACCCTGGACCGCAACACCGCTGCTCAGACCTTCAAGCTCCTCGCCAAGTACCGCCCTGAGACCAAGGCCGAGAAGAAGGAGCGTCTCACCCAGGAGGCTACCGCTGTCGCCGAGGGTAAGAAGAAGGAGGATGTCTCCAAGAAGCCCTACAACGTCAAGTACGGTCTCAACCACGTCGTTGGCCTTGTTGAGAACAAGAAGGCTTCCCTCGTCCTGATCGCTCACGACGTTGACCCCATTGAGCTGGTTGTCTTCCTTCCCGCTCTCTGCCGCAAGATGGGTGTCCCCTACGCCATTGTGAAGGGCAAGGCCCGTCTCGGTACGGTCGTCCACAAGAAGACCTCCGCTGTCCTGGCCCTCACTGAGGTCCGCTCCGAGGACAAGGCTGAGTTCTCCAAGCTCCTCTCCACCATCAAGGAGGGTTACACCGACAAGTACGAGGAGTCCCGCCGCCACTGGGGTGGTGGTATCATGGGCGCCAAGGCCAATGCCCGTACTGAGAAGAAGCGCAAGGCTGCTGAGAACGCCATCAAGGTCTAAGTTTACTTTCCGTGACTTGGACTTTGTTTGACGGGATCGCCTCCACAAAAGCGCTAAAAAAGTTTTAATGGGATATGAAAGGTGTTCGAGGCTCTGGATAACTTGTTAACGGCCAATTCTTTTAGCTTTAGATGGGTGTGAAAGAGCTTTTGGCCCTCTGCCCGTTCTAACAAAAGACAATATTTTTTCACGAACTTCTCAACCTTATGTACCACTTCCGCAGATACCCATGAATGCATTTCTCTACCTGTTCAACATGCCAATGGCTTTATATTTGGAGATCAGCATTCATGCACTCTGTACCTGTAGAATTGTAATTTTAAAACTGTAATGTGAGGACTGGCTAGGTTTGTGAATTTCCCTCCGCGGTTCCAAGGTTGGTTTACCTCTTCGGATTTAGCGCCCCGGCACAATGTCCACAGGTATTTGGTAAGCACTCCAGCAGGCCATGCTAGGTAAGCCAGTCTGCCACCCCAAAACACCATACTGAATGCGATAAATCATACCCTTATATCTCAATAAACAACACTTAAGTATGTGCCACTATTTGTAAATACTCGGCTTACTTCCGATAAGCATGTCAATAAGTATATAAAAATCTAGAGTGAATCGAACTCGAATCCCAGGGGATTACTTTTCGTGAAGTAGAAAATATATATCTCTATGTAGCCAAGCCAAAACAGGGTTCCTTCATAGGCTAGAAGTTCCCGAGACCCGGATAGAGTACTACCTAATCCTGGAAAGTCAGAAGAGATATTCAAAATATATAATGAGCGATTTTTGTAGCGATATGAGGTTGGGATTAATCGCATTTACTATGTGATTTTTGCGGGTGGCCCGCAGGCTAACATGGACGGCTCGCTTACCGAATACGTTCAACCAGCGCTGTTTGTTACCCCTTTCGTCCCTAAAGGTGGGGGCCTATGGGCTGCCGCCGCTTTGAGAGGATGAGTCTGGGTTTAGGGTAGTTTTGACTTCCACTAAAGAGCACGTGACCCTAGTCGGACTGTAATCAACGAATGTCTCCTCTTCTACAGACCCAAGTCCTGTGAAATACATGATTTTACAATCAACCAGCCATGCCTCTCAGTCCCCATTCTGCCAATTTAAATCGTCCATTTATGTGTAATGAATGCTCAAAAGTGTTCACTCGGAGTGTAAGTACAGCTCCTTATCTACCCTGTTCGGTTCTGATATGGAATCCGCCGCAGGAGAACCTCCAACGACATAAGCGTGCACGTAAGTTTTGTAACATATTTGCTGCAGATATTCTATGTAATCTCCAGCCTAATATTCTCAAAGGTCATAATGGCACTCTACGCAAGAATTTCCAATGTCCTGCATGCCAGGCTCAATTTTCTAGAAGGTCTTGTATACTCTTTCTCTACCCGTGTATCACCTAACTTTTGTGCTGATACTTTTGCAGTGACGTTTTCAAAAGACACCGCTCTCGTTGCCGGGCAGTCGAATCTCCAAGACAAGCACCTCGACAGGGGGGACTATGGGAACCCACGCCCCAGGACATCGCTAGCATAGCGCCACCTATGGCTATAAGCCAGGGGCAGAATGAGCCTATGGCTGGGGCAGAGGCTTTCTATAATAGCCAGAGTCCTTTTTTGAATGAGTTAACACCTGTATTCCTGCCTCATTCACCAAGGTACGTCTCCATTTATGCCTGTTTCCATTCTAAAACATGTTTTTCTTGGCAACATTATTTACAGAATTATCACTCGCAGAGCCAACGTAAATGAAAAAGCATTGCACATCAAAGCCTATTTTGACTATTTTCATCCCTCGTTTCCTCTGCTACATCATCCCACGTTCTCTGTGTATTCTACGCCCAAGCTACTTGTGCAAGCCACCGCAATTATTGGTAGCCTTTTTTCAGCAAGTTCCGGTGATCCCGACAAAGCTCAAGCTTGGGCAAATTGGCGTCGTGATGAGTGGCAAGATGGTCAAAAGGAGCTTCTACAAATGGTGAGTTTGATTCGCCCAATTTTGAAGCCATGTTTTAACGACCCACGCTACAGATTTCGTTGAACTCTACTGATGTTCGGCAATACTGGGTCATACAAGCGTGGCTTCTATACATAGTCTATGGGGCATACGCCAGTGAACCAGTTCTATTCGATAAAGCCAGACAACTGCTTCGCCAGCTCGTGGATGTGAGTACCATCACTCCTTGAATCACCTCGCATCAACTGATTCAGGAGTCAGACTGTGCGCGAAGTAGGACTATCGCAGCAAGGAATCGCCATGCCGGACTCCCAGTCTTGGATGTGTGAAATAGGTTTCAATGCTCAAGGTGATGACTCGCAAACACTTTATGCACGATGGGTGTCTTACATAGGCGCGGAATCAATGAGGCTGTCTCTCTACACTCTGGTGTTCTTGGATTCGCATACGTTCTCGCCATGTAATTCTCGGCCCTTGATGTCACCGATGGAACTTGGCTGGGAACTTCCTTTCCCTAACAGTCTATGGGAAGCCAAAAACTCTCAGATTTGGCTTCAAAGATTCAACGAGTATTTTGGGCCATCAACTTTTACAATGGCCGATACTTTGCTACACGCTCCACGCGGGCTGGCGACGGCGTCTCTGACAATAGCTACACAGCATCTCATGACCGAAACGCCAGGCTCAGAGCTATTAGTAGCACTAGAAGCATCGCCCTTTGCCACGTTGTTTGTCTTGAGTAATGTGGCTGCTCTATCAAGGGATTTTACGCGATGTTATTACCAAATGCCGTCCAGTCCATCCGATCCGAACCCGTTTCATATCTTCACCCAACAACAAAATAAAATGTTTCACAGTGCCATACGAGCAATCGGAAATATCACCAAGGATCACGCTTACGCAAGTGACAACCCCCAATTTCTGCTATGGAGAACTATCCAGCTCTTTATCATTTCTTTGAGGATCAGCCTGTGTCGACCAGACGAGCTCTTGATAGGAGGCATTGTGGATAACAACTTAATTGCCGGGATGGCTACTTCCACTCACTTGGCCCAAGGAAACCTGGTTGCAATCCGGCGATCGGTACCGCTCACAACTCATCATGTTGGAGGCGACGAAAGTATATTGGCCGTTCTCAACGACTTATTCATGGCGATAGCCATGATCTCGAATGATGAACAGGACAAGTTAACTCGCGAAGCACCTTGGGTTACCGTTGCTAGTTACGGAATTCTGTTATCTGTTTGGGGAGCGCTGAGGCGCGCGATTGCTGATATTCGTCATCACCTCGACTCATTCAATGAGTTTCCAAAGACGTCAGAATCTTGCATTCTGATATTTAATACGCTTATGGAGTCGATTCTTCATGGGTTCTCTTCTGAAACCGAGCGACCGACTCGAGACCCCCGTCTGTGGACTATGGATCGGGATGCGTTCGGAAGTCTGCTTGAGGAAGCGGAGTCAACATTCGTGAATTGTATTAGAAGTTTTTGTAAGCAGAGATTCGTGTGGGGGATTGGGACATCGATGCTGGCTGTTTTGGTTGAAATCCCCACTGGAGCCAATAGCGGATAGACTCAACGGGTGGGTACGAAGGGGCATAGCGCTCGGACATACCCCCAATTGATGCCTGGATGTCTGGATTTGGGGTGAAGTGGACCTTGGTGGAGCTCCACTTGGTCCATCCCCTTTCTTAAACTTTCATTGACCTACGACCGAGAATTGTTTGTCACGATCTTGCTCCAAAGTCTCATTGGAGGTTTTGTCTGTCTCAATTGCACACTACAAATGTCACAGAATTTAAGAGTTGGTTGGGTAAGTTAATTTACCATTTGAACGTTGGTCGTGCTGATCGGAACAGTTTGGCCTCGGATCTATGGGGCTAGGCATGGCCTTAAATCTCCAAAGACATCTTCAAGTCAATGATCTACCGCCTCTTCGGTATAGCAACCGCACCCTATCTAAAGGGAAGCCCCTTCAAGATGCGGGAGCCATACCCGAAGATCAGTTTCAAGAGGTTGTTGAAAAGTCCGATCTTATTTTCACCATGGTGAGAGAATATCATTGCATTTGTCAGGCGTCTTCAGCTCACATGAAACCGTAGATTACAAAGGATGACGTTTTAATTGAATTGTTGGATAAGGTCTTACCTGCTGGTGAATCATTGCGAGGGAAAGTGTTTGTGGACACTTCCACAATCCATCCAGACACCTCTGAGCTAGTCGCAAAACGCCTTGGAGAGTATGGTGCAGATTTCATCGCCGCGCCAGTATTTGGTGCTAGCCCGGTGGCAGCTGCTGGGAAGTTGATTTTTGCAATGGCCGGACCCGCAAGGGCAGTAGAGAAGACCAGCCCTCTGGTTTTGAATGTCATCGGGAGAAGCATTATTGATATGGGACCGGATGTGCGAAAGTCCAGCTTGCTGAAAATATCTGGGTGAGTAATTCTCGACCTGATGTTGCGCAATAACCGACACAACTAACACTGATCCGTTGAAGCAATATCCTTGTCATCAGCTTCATGGAGGTGATTGCCGAAGCACAGGTTTTCGCTGAGAAGACTGGTCTCGGAACCCAACAGCTAGAGGAATTTATTGGTAATATGTTCGGCCCTGTGCTGCAAAGTTACTCAAAGCGCATTACGAGTGGTTCTTACGCACCCCCTCTGGGAACAGCTCCCGGGTTTGCAGCGGCTCTCGCGTGTAAAGACATGGGCTATGCGCTCTCTATTGCCACTGATCATTGCACGCGTCTTCCAACATTAGAGACTGCATCGCTACATCTAAACTCAGCACGTGAATATGCTGGTGAATCCTTGGATAGTGCGGCGATATATGGAACTGCGCGAATGGAAGCGGGCCTGTCCTTTTGGAGCGAGAACAGCCGTCAGGGGAATTAGTCGTGTGTATGTACGTATACACATTTAGAGTTTAATATAGCGATATCAAGGTTTACTCCATTGATTCACCAATTGCAGGCATATTGAAGCCCTCTTGGTTACTACTCTGTCATTTTGTTCAGATTATCTAGTCAGTAATAGGCAACTCTCGGGGGCTAACGTGTTACTCGGTTATCTGAGATTGACATAGAGTGATCAAACTTCTACTCATGAAATTCAAGTCAAGAGAGGGCAAAAATCATAGAAATCGGGTGTTAGGATCATATTCATGGCTTTCTATCTTGGTTTTTGGCTGCCTCATCAAAGAATGTCACTAGCGGCGTGTAAACCCCGAAATTGGGCTTGATGGCCATGGTGAGTTTTGAGACAGTGAGAATAAAGACAAAGAGAGAAGAAGAGATTCGGGCCAATTATTAAATCTCTCTTTTGATATTCCTGGTTTTTATTCGACAACTTGATGGATATGGATATACGAGTGGAGCTCCACATTCATGTCCACCAGAAGCTGGCCGGATTTTGCCAAAGCATGATATAACTTACCCCACAAAACGACATGATTGGTCCGGCAACTAGCTCATGAATCCAGATAACATTGTCCAATCAGAGTGTGAAACACGTTGCCCCAGAGATTGTAGTCAACCAATCGGTCATTCTGAACCGCTTATCGTTGAGGTTCGGATGTTATCTCCAGTATGAATTCAACTGCTTTTGACACTGTGGCTTAATGGAGCTCCACCTCCACACTTATCCGAGTCAACTCCCAATGGTCAAAGCCATCGAGCATTCAGTCAAAGCTCGCCCGGGGGATTTAAACAGCCCTCAATGACTGTACCAAAGCAGTCAGGATCCTCAGGATTAGCCGGTCTGCCATTCTAGGCAGATTCGCATTTGCTCTCCGCCAAACCAACACAATGTCCTACGATATCAAAATGTCCAAGGCACCCTCAAATCATGATACAGAGGCGGTCACCATGGATATTCAAAATGGGGACATGAAGAAACAGGAAAACAAAAATCTCGACCCAGCACTGCACTTCATCAATGCAGAGGAGATCGAATATAGCCCCGAAGAGGGCAAAGATGTGCTATCCAAGATTGACAGAGTCATGATGCCATTGCTATGCTGGGTTTATCTGATTCAATTTGCCGATAAAACATCTTTGAACTATGCCTCTTTGATGGGAATCCGGGAGGACACCCATTTGGATCCCAATTCCCAGCAGTACAGTTGGGCCTCAAGCATATTCTACGCCGGATATATTTTCTGGGAGTGTGCATTTCAACAATCCTTTGTTCTGTTCCCGTTGCTAACCGGCAACTTAGATTTCCTACCACATACCTGATCCGCCGCCTACCGTTAGGTAAATACACCTCAATCAACATTCTGCTTTGGGGCATTGCACTCGTCTGTCATGCAGCCACTCACAACTATGCAAGTCTACTTTGTGTCCGATTTTTCCTTGGGGCTTTCGAAGCCACCGTGACCCCAGCCTTTGTCCTATTCACCTCCTGTTGGTACAAGCAAAGCGAACAGGCCCAGCGCATGGGCTTCTGGCTAAGCTGCAATGGTCTAGCTCAGATAGTTATTGGCCCAATCGCCTACGGACTAGCAGGCGTAGATGACACCTCCATCGCTGTATGGAAGATATTATTCCTGGTTCTGGGTCTGCCAACCGTGATTACGGGTATATTGTACTTTTGGTACATGCCCGACAATCAAATCCAGGCTCGATTTCTCAACCACCGCGAAAAGCTTATCGCCATTGATCGTATCCGAGGAAATTTTCAAGGTATCGGCAACCAAACATGGAAATGGTCACAATTTTTCGAAGCCTTCCGTGACCCGCGCACATATCTTTACGCCTTGTTCTCGCTGCTGATGAATATTCCCAACGGCGGAATTACAACTTTCGGCTCTATAATTATCAGTTCATTTGGTTTCGCGGATCGCATGTCTCTGATTCTTAATATGCCAATGGGTGTCGTTGATATTGTATGCAAGCTGGGATTGACCTATCTTTCGGATCGATTTTTCGATCGCACACTCTTCGCAATCATTGCGATTTTGATCCCTATGGTTGGGGGTATCATGATGATTGTGATTCCTCTCCATGCCAAAGCTGGTCTGTTGATTGGGTACTACCTTATCGGTGCCGCTGGCACCTCTTGGTGCCTCGTTATGGTGATGATTTCGAACAACACTCTGGGGTATACAAAGAAAGCCACCGTGAATGGTCTTCAAATCCTTGCATATGCGGCTGGAAACTGGATTGGCCCTCAGACATTCCGCTCAACACAAGCTCCCGAATACTTTGATGGTAAATTGATGGTTGCCATCATGTATGCTTTGGCGGCCGTTACCCTGATAGCTATTCGTGTCATCAACATTCTAGAAAACAAGAGACGTGACCTCCGCGCCGTGGAGGAGTCTGGAGCTTCAAGTGCTACTGTCCAAACCGAATTCCTTGACTTGACTGATTTCGAGCAGCCTGCTTTTCGCTATGTACTTTGATGATATATTTAAACTTACGCCTGGAAGTCCTCGCCAGTCCTTATTGTCTGATAAATCCAAATAAATCTGTTAAACATCAGCAGTGAATTGATGGATTATTATGGACAAGGAAATGTAGACTGTTTTGATTAAGTAACAATCATTTGTTGGACGGTGATTTTTTAAAGTCGATATTGAGCTAAATCTATTTAAAAGTCTATCGAGAAGCTTTGATTAACACCAATATCTAAATTGAAGTCTCTGTTTTCACTTCGCGAGTTTCTAGATTTGCAGAACGCGTTCAAGAACGAAAGACGACTAATGGAATGAGATGATGAGAGACTTTTCTTGAACTATGTCAGCAGCTCAAATACGTGTATTCCGGGGTTCATCACCTCTGTTCCTTTAAGAATACTAATATTCTGGTTTGTGTAATGGACAGTGATAACCGCATGAATCTGAACACAAATTTCTAACTGAATTGGAAGTATTATATTTTTAGTAACAAAGATATCCAAGTAAATATCCTAAAACTAAACTTGTTCCGCCAAACTGCGAGTAGCAGCCACACTACCACTGGCAAGTGGAACGAAGGAAGGCACAATCTTTGACTCATCTACCCCCGAGCCACCTGTCTGCCCAGCCATCCCATATCCACCACCACCCGGAGTTTCAATAACAAATCGATCCCCAGGCTCAACACGCACCGAACTCTTCCCACCAACAGAGATGTGACGGCCAGACTTGGTGATCCAAGTATTCTTGCCACGCATTCCATCATCCCCACCCGCCATACCGTAAGGCGCAAAGCTGCGACGTTCGGAAAGGATAGAGACTGACATCGGCAGTCGAAGCTCGACATCTCTGACGACTCCATCTCCTCCAGGGTACATTCCAGCACCGCCACTTCCATCGCGTAGAGCAAAGCGGCGCAGGATGACTGGATAACGGCGCTCAAGTGATTCAGGGTCAGTTATGCGTGTGTTTGTCATGTTAGTATGTACGCCGCTTGTGCCTGCCCAACCTGGCCCCGCTCCGCTGCCTCCCGCGATTGTTTCATAGTATCCGAAGCCGTTTTCTCCGTCATTGCCGAACGTGAAATTGTTCATACATCCCTGACTGGCAGCGCAGACTTGGAAGCTCTTGAAAATCACATCCACGATTCGCTGCGAGGTCAACACATTACCTGCGCACACGGCAGCTTCAAAGCTTGGTCGCAAGAGCGAGCCGTCAGGTATGATGATCTGGACTGGCTGGATGCATCCGTGGTTTAGTGGAATGTCTGAGTTTACCATGCAACGCAAGGCGAAAATGACTGCTGAATTACAGATTGCAATGGGGGCATTCCAATTTCCTAAGATCTATTAGATCTCAAGTCTTGCATTCAATTCTGAGAAGCCATACCGTAAACCTCGGGACCAGTTCCTGTAAAGTCGAAGATGGCGGAGCCAGTTGATGAATCGATCGTTACTTTCAACTTGATCGGAGTCCCATCGTCCATGTAGTCCACCGCAGAAATCTCCTCTCCGTGGCGATCGTTGGCAAGACGCTTCAAGAGGCTCCGAACGGCAAGCTCAGCCGAATCTTGAATTGCGCGCATGTACAACTGCTACCATTAGCATAGAGCCCTTTTTGAGCATCAAGATTATGTTTCGTACTTGAACGACATCCATAAAATATTCCTCAATTAACTGCCGCATGAGACGGATGCCACAGTGGTTCGCAGCGACCTGAGCTTTCAAATCTGTAACATTATCTTGATAGCAACGGGAACCACTCGAACCCGGGTAGCGCGCTGGCTCAACGCACAAAATCCGATAGAGTTCGTCTTCATCAAAGTGGCCAGCACGCACTAGAAGATGGGAGTTGAAGACTGCACCTTCTTCTGCAAGGAGCTTTGACAATGGTGGCATTGATCCTGGGAGGATCCCTCCCACCTAATTTCGCATGTCAGTAGACGTGGGAACATGGACATCGAGGTAGCTTACATCGGCGTGATGTCCACGTGAAGCAGCCCAGAAGATAATTTCCTTCCCTTCTGAGTCAAAGACAGGTGAAATTACCGTAAGGTCGGGAAGATGGACACCCCCGTATGCTGAAGGTCATGGGTCAGAAAGATCTATTCATGAGCAATGTGTGGAACTAACCTGGGGTGTTAGATAGCAAGACATCTCCATCTTGTAATTTCCCTTCCCATTCAATGATCTGTGATCTAACAGCAAAGGTCATACTTCCAATCATGGCCGGTACATGCGGTGCGTTGGCAACTAAGTCTCCTTCGGGCGTAAAAATAGCACAAGTGAAATCCAAGCGCTCCTTGATATTAGCACTGATACTGACATTCTGTAGCACACGTCCCATTTGCTCCGCAACGCCCATAAAACGATGACGGAAGATCGAAAGTTGAACTGGGTCGATAGCCGCTGTGCTTTGCAACTTTAGACCTGAGGTTCCCACATCCAGGGCTAGCACATCTTGGTTGAGAGTCGCACCTGAGTTCGGGCTGACCAAAATTGTTTGCGTTTTGTCAATAATCAAGGCCGGTCCTTTTATTCGACAGCCGTCGTACAACGTGTTGAAATGGTATACAGGTGTGTTCACCCATCCAACGGGACTGAAATAAGTGGATTTCCATGACTTGGGAGTAGCTGACTTTTCCTCAGAAAAGGACTTGGGAGGGGTAATAGCCGTGACTGAAGGAGCCTCAGAGAAGACGCTTCCACCAATAGCTCTAACGCGGATAGTGTCAACGTATACCAAACGATTGGTGGGTGTGAATCCAAATTGCTGATGGTGTGCCTTCACAAACTCTTCCTTTGGATCCCCCGAGATATCTGCTGAGACCATGATTGATGTCTCGCTGCCATCATATCTCATACTGAAGTAGCGGCAGATGCGAATGTTGCTAAATTGGTGCATTGAATCGTGACTTTTTGCAGCCTCTGCAAGAATATCCATGTCGTTATTGATCGTGTCAATGTTTGAATTGGCAAATGCTTTTGCACAAACACGTTCTTCTTCGTGCACGACATCTGCCAATCCAATTCCGTAGGCAGATAGGATGGAAGAATACTTGTGAATCAACACTCTTTTGATTCCCAGTGCTTCCGCAATAGCATAGGCATGTTGACCTCCTGCACCACCGAAAGAAGCAAGATGATGTTTTGCCACATCATGACCCTTTGCCTCAGTCAAGCTTCGAATGGGCCCACACATTGCAGAGTTTGCGACTTGGAGGAAACTGCAAATCCTGATTTAGCGGTGAATTCAAGTTGCGTAGAAACTCAACCTACCCGTCTGCCACTTCTGCCCACGTCAGTGACTTTCCCGTTTCTTGGTTGATAGTCTGGGTCAGATCTTTAAACTTGGCAAGAGCCGCTTCACTGTCTAAAGGCTGGTCTTCATTTGGACCAAACACAGAGGGAAATTCTTCCGGTATGAGACGACCAAGTACCAGATTAGCATCCGTCACAGTCAATGGTCCACCTTTGCGGTAACAGGAAGGGCCCGGATCGGAGGAGGCACTTTCAGGTCCAACTGACATAAGACCATCCTGCCAGGACAGGATACTTCCTCCGCCGGCAGCAATAGTATTAACATTCAGCTGTGGAGCCTGAATCGTGATCCCAGCGGTCGTTGTTTCGAAGATGTGATCCAACTCGCCGTCGTATCGACTGACATCGGTACTTGTACCCCCCATATCAAATCCTATGACAGGCGCTTGAATCTCTGCGTCGAAACATGTTTGAGAAAATCCAACAACGCCACCGGCAGGTCCAGAAAGAATAGAGTGAAGCCCGGAAAGATTTGAGGAAGGTACTAGACCCCCATCTGACTGCATGAATTCGAGTCGTGTCTTAGATTGCTCGATATTGGGAAAATTGCTCAGGAATTGTTCGAGATATTGTTCAATATTTGGGGTCAAGTAAGAGTCAACAACCGTAGAGTTGCCACGAGGCACAAGCTTGGGCCGCGGTGACGTTTCGTGTGAAAGTGATACATATTTGAATCCAATCTCAGTGGCTAGTTCTCGAATCTGCAGTTCATGGACCGGAAAGATATAAGAATGCATGAGGCATACAGCCAATGATCGGAAACCTTCATCATATATTTTCTGCAGGTATGACCGGGCGCTGTGCAAGTCCAGGGTCTGAAGTATTTGAACAGACTCGCCAGAAGTTCCAATCACTGTTTCAACAGGCTTAGGTGACTCTAACGTCACGGTTCGGAGATGCGAGTCACTGCAAACTCCAATTGTGACGCGCTCTTTGACTTCAAAAACATCCGAGTACAAGGGTGCGGGTCTTCGAATCGTAAGATCGAACATGTAAGGCCGACTTTGATTCCCAATCTGGAGGATATCCTTGAAACCTTCGGTGACGAGAAGGGCAGTGCGCTCGCCCTTGCGCTCAAGCAGCGCATTAGTTGCTACTGTTGTACCCATACGGATCCATTCTGCTTGGTTAGCTTCCGGTAGTGAGAGAAGAATCGGCTGATCTCACCAACATCCTTGAGATCTAGCTCCGATCCTCGCGTAATTGGCTTCTCGTAGTATAGTTCCAACACACGACGAATTGCTTCGGTCGGCGCATCGGCATAGTTCTTGGGGTCCACAGACAGGATTTTCACCAGAATATCGTCCCCGTCGATTACTTTGCAAATGCAATCGGTGAAGGTTCCTCCGCGGTCTGTTGCTGCCAGTCAATACAGAATGTCCACTCGGATCGACTTCCGATAAACTGACCGATGGAGATGCGCAAAGGCTTTGTTTCAAGGCTGCCTGGCATTGTGGATTGTGTTTGAGATATCGCAGGAGTAAGTCTTTGGATTCAAGAGCTTGACAAGCGTGACCCCTCAGTTGATAAAGCAATATCTTGATCCCCATGCATATCATCCACGGTTGCCAAGATATAAAGATAAGGTCGCCCCACTTCCCCTCTCTTTGTTGTTCGGTGGACGTGGTGGAAATAGTGGAAGAAGCGGAGGTATAGATTTGGTGGAGCTCCACCTCCACTTACCTTTCTCCAAATACCCTTGAGCATGTCTTTCACCATCCACTTTACGTGTGATAAACAGACTGTACCAGAAGCAACTTGTTGTGGACTTTAGAAGATCAGGACGGCACTCATAAATTCATCGATTCCACACCTTTCTCATATGCTCGCGATTCAATCCCCATCTCAATCAAATTTCACTTTATCGACCCTACTTTTTTAACTTTCGTCAAGATGGGCTCTATTGGTAATTATTCTGAGCAGAAGAAGACCAATGGTTTCAGCAACGGAATCGACTCTGATTATCGTATTGTGGAAGAGCCAAGTCGTTCCCATCGCAAGATCCGTATTATTGTGATTGGAGCTGGCGCAAGTGCCTTGAACTTTGCTCACGAAATCGATATAAGTTCTCTGAATACGGAGTTGGTCCTTTACGAGAAGAACCCGGAGGTTGGCGGCACTTGGTACGAGAACCGTTATCCTGGGTGTGGATGTGATATTCCTTCTGTGAACTACCAATTCTCATGGGCTCCCTCTCCAGATTGGACCTCTTTGTGAGTAATTGCCTTGGAGACTTCTAGCATCTGATCTAACAATTCAATTTTCCCGGTAGTTACTCGGGTGCCCCTGAGATCTTGAAATATTTCAAGGGCATTGCCGACAATTACGGACTTCGTAAATACATCCGCCTACAACACAAGATTGTTGGCGTATTCTGGGATGAACAAGATCAACAGTGGCATGTCAAGGTCCAGAGGGGAGACGATCCCGAGGACATTTTCGAAGACAAAGGTCATGTATTGGTGAATGCAAGTGGTGTGCTGAAGTGAGCATCCCTTTAAATAAAATAAAGATCACGGCTCACATACTTCTAGCAAATGGAAATGGCCTGCAATCAAAGGCCGAGAGACCTTCCAGGGCCCTATGCTTCACAGTGCCCATTGGGACGACAGGGTTCAGCTGGAAGGAAAACGTGTGGCTGTTATCGGCTCGGGCTCATCAGCGGTGCAAATTATTCCGACCATTCAACCTAGTGAGTTCCGCCAGTAACTACCTGGAAGACTCTTCTGACCATCACAATAGAGGTGGGCGCACTGAAATGCTTCATCCGTAGTGCCTCGTGGGTGACTGCTGGTTTCGGTCAGCGATTCGCAGGCAAAGGAGGGTCCAATTTCAAATGTCGGAATTTTCCTCCGCGACTGTTGTTCCAACTCCATTGCTGACTATACTAGACACCGAGAAGCAGAAAGAAATTATGAGGGAAAATCCCGAGAAATACTTGGCCTATCGCAAGAAGATCGAGTCAGAGCTCAACTCCAGGTTCCGATTCATTCTGAATGGATCAGAGGAACAGGCAAATGCACGAGCGGTAAGCTCCACCTATGAGCCCACATGAAATTTTATCGATATTGATATGCTGACGAGATCCCCAAAATTTTCGGTCAGTACGCCGAGAAGGATATGCGGTCAAAACTTGCCAATAACCCGGAAATTGCGGATCACATCGTCCCCAAAGACTTTGCAGTGGGCTGTCGAAGACCCACACCGGGAAATGGATATCTCGAAGCCCTTTGCAGCGATAACACCTCAGTGATTACTGAATCTATTGCTAAAATCACCCAGAAGGGTATCATGACTACGGATGGAATTGAGCACGAGGTGGACGTTATTGTGTGTGCCACCGGCTTTGATGTCAGCTGGCGACCATCGTACCCGACAATAGGCCGAGAGAACCGTAGTCTCAGCGAGCAATGGAAGGATATTCCGCGGACTTATCTTTCTATCACAGTCCCCAACTTCCCAAACTACCTAAGTGAGTAGCGGAGATCAACCGATTGATTGATGCAAGTATACTAATGAAACACCAAATAGTCTTCAACGGACCATTTGGCCCTTATGGCCATGGAAGCTTCCTCCCAATTACCGAAACTTTATCGAGGCATTTCATTCAAATCCTCGACAAGATGTCGTCAGAGGGTGTTACGTCTTTCGACCCGAAGCCAGAAGCGGTAGCCGAATTTTTCGAACACCATAAAAGATTCATGCCACGCACGGCTTGGACATCTCCATGTCGTTCGTGGTTCAAGCAGGGTACGGTCGATGGTGAGGTCATGATGTGGCCTGGCTCAAGAATCCATTTCTTTGAAACTATGAAACAGCCTCGTTGGGAAGATTACAGCCTCAGCTATACAACCACTAATCGTTTTGGGTATCTTGGCAATGGCTTCGCCGCACGTGAGTTTGATGATAGTGATCTGTCGTGGTATCTGGGTACTATTGATGGAAATGAGCAAGCTCACCTTCCGGATGAAGATTTCGAGGACTTTATGGTTCAATGATCTGCCAAATAGATACGGTCAATCTATACTTAGACTAGCAACCAAACTTCGAAAATTATACACTTGTGACTGAATCATCTTCCAAGATTGGACGCGATGCTTGAGACCTTTCGTTCTTTGTGCTAGCGTTTACTGTGACCTTGGACATAATCAACTCTGACATCTTGTCAAACAAAATTTAAAAATTGATGTGAGTCAAAGTACTTTTATAAGAAAAGATTGTCTTTGAGAGATGGAAATTTAGAATAACGCTTTCAAGGTATTTTCAGGCCACATAGGTTCCTCAGATGCGCAGGTCTTTCACCGGGTACCTTTAATATTTATTCTCCCTAGATTATGAGGCAATAGAGCCTGTCGCAACTCGCAAAAACGCGAGTGGTCCGACTATTCTACGGGCTTCAACAGACAATGTTGACAATTCGGAACGTGACGGATCCAAGTTGAAGGATAATCTTCTGATGATAGTCTGTTCAATATCAACCACAGGTTAGACAGGTGATTTGTTATCTATCGTGATAATTTAGGTACGCAACAACTGTGTGCCGGACTATCCACAACGAATTCATAGACCTCTCTCGAGTTCAGCTCAAAATTTGCCGCCAGCCCCATAGCCTCCGCAGATGCAGCAATCTGGACACCAGCAAGATGTTTGTTGATGAGCTTGACCTTATTTGCAGCCCCTAGTCCTCCTTCAATCTCATAAAGATTTGCACTCATAGACTCCAATATTGGGTGCGCATTTAACAACGCATTTGCTGGTCCAGACGACAAGATAGTGAGGCTGCCCTCAGCGGCGCGCTTTCTTCCACCGGACACTGGACAGTCTATGAGTTGGACATCGCGCCTGTAAAAGATCTGATAAAGACAGTTCAGAATTTTCTGCGGAAGACCCGGGGCCATAGTTGAGCAAAAAATAATAGTCGCGTTTTCTGTCAAAGCATGAACTGCGCCCGTTTTCTCAGCAAAGAATGAATTCTCCGTCTGAGCGGAGTTTGCAACCATGCAGATCACAAAATGTGCATCTTTAACACATTCCCGCGGGCTTGACGATATATTTCCGCCCATTGCAAGCAATGTCTCTAGAGCCATGAAATTGACATCGAACCCTGTTACATGAAAGCCGTCTGCAAGGAGACGTATGGCCATTCCCATTCCCATGGTACCTAGACCAATGAAAGCAATTTTTGGTTTTAAAGCCATTGTATTCGGGCTTTTGCGTGGATGTGAAGTGCACTGAGAGTAAAAATGGAGAGCGGCAGCTATGGCGTATGTTTTGAGTGATTTTGTGACGGCACAAATTAAGGATTGAAGTTCTTCGAGGGTTTATTATAAAAAGCCAGTGTCTGTAGTCTAAGTATTCCATGTTCTCAATGATGCCTGAGTCATTATATTAGGTCACGTATGGTCAAGACCTTTGCAAGGAGGATTCCGGTGGACAACTGAGAAGGAAAATAGGAGCTCCACCTCGGCCGCTCCACCCGGGCCGCTCCACCACTCCACCACTCCACCAATTCACTCCCACTATGGAAAATACTTCACCGAACACTTCCGATGGAGGAACTTATTGGAATTTAATGTTATGTCCACACAGAGATGTGCCAAGAAAAGACTGGATCACGGGGCTAGTTCAATGGAGCTCAGAGGTTGGAATAGAACAGGCAATAGACAATATGCCATTGAGAACTTCTGAGATGTTGGAAATTTGACTGAAGTTTGACGCACGCAATGAGCATTTTATTAACTTGCACGCAGGTATCCAATAGCTACTCCTGAACTTGCTCCTAGAAGCCGTTAGCGATCGATCAAGTGCAGAGTAAAACAACACATACATCGAGATCCGGGGCGTAGATCGCTATAATAACGCACGCAATGAGCATCCTATTTACTTGCACGCAGGTATCCAAAAGCTGCTCCCGAGCTTCCTCCCTTTGCCGGACTTGCTCGGCACGGGCAAATTACCAGTGGCAGTAGGAATTGTGGGTTCCTATACTTGACAGACAGAGATGAGCTTGTGTATACGGTAAGTAAGGGATATTGGAGTAAATGTACCGTCATCAAGAAGCGTACAGCCCCAACAGTAGAGGTGGCAATCCGTGACAGCGGCAGGATGGGCGCCAGCAGGAGGCTGCCCAGAATGGGTGGAGGTAGGCATTTTTGATAAGATACAAGGCTCTTGGTAAAGTTGTAAAAAAATGGAAAGGAAACGCAGAGGAGTGGGTTGAAGAAAGAAAGAACAGGAGTGGAAGATTATAACTACCTATAACTTTACTTGGAGAGATTCACTACTTTGGTCGTTGCTTCACTTCTGATGGTCTAGCCACTTTTGGACGTTCCTTCACTTTTTGTCGTTCATTCACTTCGTTCAATGGTCACGCCGTAAGGCGACAAAAATCTCTAGATACTTGAATTCACTATACCGACCTCACCGGCTAACCGACTTCATTATTCTATTATATATGAAAGTATTTGTTGTATTTGTTATATGACATTGAATCCATTTTGGACTTCTTGACCTTCTCTATTAGACCTTAGTAGACCACAAACGCAACGACTTAATAGAGAAGATAATAACGTAGAAAATTGCCATTGAACCTTCTGCACACTATCATTGACTACGAATAAACCATATGTGTACACCCATGTACGTGCCTGGAGTACAGCCTTGTTAGCACCGGAGGAAGACCCAATGGATCCGGATATCGTATATCTAGCCAGGTGCACCCTTAGAAGAAATAATACAAGAGATGGATGAGAAAATACATATAGCAATCAACTATACAATATTCAATCTGCCTCGAGGGAATACAAGTCAGATGAAGCAAAAACATCCAGGTTAAAAGAAGGTTTATTAATCAGACAAGACCTCCAGAAAACCCCCTATAAAAACCCTGTAAAATGGAATAAGGAAACCTTGCAAACAGACAAAACGTTGGTATGGAGACATTACAGGGAAATAGAAGACCAAGCATAAGAAACACCCAAGGATAAAGTACAGAAGCCATAATCCCAATCCAACGCACCCAGAAGAATGAAGATGCTCATCGCGAGATCGGGCATGACAGAATAGAGGAAGCCGAGTGTAGAAGGTTGAAAGGTAAACAGGGATATAAGCATGATGGCGGTCATTTTCTCATTAACGTTGAGCGGGAGGTCGTGAGAGTCCTTGTCGAGCCTATTGTTATGTCAGCAGTCTATTCATGGAGAGCGGGTATAGGGGTGCTTTACCTTCATTTGTTCGATTCGGGCCTTAAGCTGGCTGGTCACTTCAGCAGCTCGCTTCCAGTTCTCTGCAGGCTCTGATGAGCGGGGCTGTTGGTCTTCGTCTGCGTGGCTGGTGGAGTTGCGAGTCGATGAGCGGGTTGGGCTTCCAATATTTGAGTAGCCGTAGGTCGGACTGAGCTTGCGTCGGCCAAGGCCACCATCTCGGCTACCGAGACCTGGCGATTCGTGGCCGTTGTTTTCTTTCTCTTCACTTGGACTGGCAGAGGCATAGCTTCGAGGCCGGGAGCTCTCGAACCGGGATCCCATGTGGAGGCCGGATCGTGCTGCTGAAGGGGTTCCACTGGAGGCTTCATGGTAGATGGATGCGGGTTCCGAGAAGCCCATGCTGCCACTTTCCGATAGCGCATGGGGTGGGCTCATTGCTGTAGCTCGGAGGGCCCGTGCCAATTCGCGCTTCAAGCGTTCAATCTCCCGTTGCTGCTTTTGAACATTGGCCTCGGCAGCCTCGGCATCACTTCGTGCACGAACCAGTTGGGTCTCCTTGGCTTTGATGCTCAAGACATCCCTGGTGTGATCTTCAATTAGCTGAGCATTCTGATTCTGCAGCTCGGTAAGCTGGTTATTGAATTTGGAACGCTCAGACTTCATGTCCTCAATGGACCGAGCAAACCTCTCCTTTTCATCACGGAGTTGTTCGAGCTCAGCGCGTTCTGCCGCTGAGATACCACTCATGGCAGGGGCGGGAGCTGGAGCGGATTCAGCAGCTGCTGAGGGCTTGGAAATAGGGCGACCAGCCAGACCACGACCAAGGCCGAATTTTGGTGCAGCTGGAGGGGGGGCCTCTTCCTCCGCTGGGGGAGGAGCAGCTCGTCTTACTGGCGAGGCTATGCCTCCTGGGCCACCAAGCTTGCTTCGTAGCTTCGAACCGGGAGGAGCGAGACCGCCAGCCTTTGGAATACCACCGAGCTTAGAGGGAATACCCTTGGGAGCAACCTTAGCTGGAGGATCTTCTGGGGGAGGCGCAGCAGCGGCAGTGGGAGCCGGCTTCTTCAAGCCCAGTGCTGGCTTCTTTCCGGGGGGCAGAGTCTTTCTGGCTGCTGGACCAGCGGGCTTGGGAGGTGCGACGATTGCCTTGGGTCGGTCCTTGGCCTTTACTTCCGCGGTCTCGAAAAATTCCTTGACCTTGGCTTTCCGAATGTCATCCAGTCCATCGAGGTAAGGGTTCATGGCTCGTTCGCCCAGGATCTTCATAAGAGTACCCAGGGTCTCTGCACCACCGGCTCGGATACCTTCCGTTGACTCAGTCAGGAGTTTTGTGCCTGCATCAGCAATGGATTTTATCTCGGGTTTGGATGGAACAATTCGAGTGGTACGAAGACAGCGAACCAAGAACTTGACTGTCTCCTGCTTCACTTGCGGGTTCTTGTGCTTGAGATGTTCCAGAATATCCTCCAGACAATCTGAAAGATCTGCTGACAAGAACACAGCATCGAGTGCTCCACCCAAAGCATCGGCCACGGACTGTTTCTTTTCCTTGAGACGCTCCAATATCGGCACCATAATAGTGGATCGGTATTTCATGAAAGAGCTGCGCAAGCCTCGAGCCAGTAATTCGACACAGTTGGCAGCCACCGTCACTACTGCGACGTTGGCGTCTTTCATACATTTGGCCAACGCTCTCACGATTTCATCATATGGGCCGTCCTTAATTCGAGGAACATTGATCACATTGTACAATGCATCCAATGCTTCCTTGCGATCTTTCCATTTTGATGAGCCTAGATTGTCATGCAGGTCTTTGGGCACCTTCGGCATAATATCAACGGGCTCTGCAAGGTCGAGAACCTCGCCCTCATCTTCATCTTCGGCGTATTCCTCTCCCTCCTCTTCGGCACCACCGCCCGACGGAGCTGCACTAGCCACAGCCATCGCATCTTGCTGAGCCCGAGTGAATCGTTCTTGCTTCGGTGCTGCCTCCTGCTTCACACCCTCAAACAGCTTCTCGAGATCTTGTTGCTGGACCGGCTTCAAATCTGCCCAGAAGAGTGGTTTCATGGCCTCGCGAAGCCACCGGTACATCTCCACAGTGAGATTTTGTGCTTCGGCACGCACGTTTTTGTCCGCATGGCCAAAAACCTTTGTCAATGCTTTCAATGTCGGCTTTGGGTCCACAATCTTGCATCCAAAGTTATGGTAGATAAGCGTTAAAGCAGCCAAAGCACCGGCGACCACCTTGGGTACTTTGTGTGATAGTGTAGGCAAAAGATCTTCGAGGACGGGGTCGGCTTTGTCTAATTCGACGCATAATAGCAGAGCCTCCTGTGCGCTGGCCTTACCGGCTGGCCTGGCACACGGGAGACCCTTTTCCGAAATTGGGCCGATCGTGAGATGCCGAGTCCTGGGAGAGTCAACCATTGAGCCCGCAAAACATAGGCTGGGCACCCTGAAACTAGCAAACATACCTTGCGCATGCTTGTTGGCCTCCAAATTTCAAAAATGAGCAGTATGCGCCCATGCCCTCTACCTGCGCGGCGACGTTGGAGTCTGCGACGGCCCCTTTCCACAAACTGGGGTCGTTTAAAAATGGTGTAAATACGGGAGCTGAT
This sequence comes from Penicillium sp. 91 TS-2023, assembly GCA_030710325.1. NCBI lineage: Eukaryota > Fungi > Ascomycota > Eurotiomycetes > Eurotiales > Aspergillaceae > Penicillium > Penicillium sp. 91 TS-2023. Next base: position 2,929,570 of record JARWGP010000021.1, on the reverse strand, counting down.
TCATCGGGTGTCTTTTCAAATTGTGCCTTGGCATCTTCATATCCTTCCTTGCGGACTTTCCAGTTCTATCAAATGGTGTCATCGTCAGTTCGGTTCGTCGCCTGGCAGGCTGCCTCGAAACGCTAAAAGGGGAGGACACACCTTGTGGGCGAACCGGTCCGGTAACGGCAAGGAGGAGAAATCTGGTTCAGCATCCGCCATGGTGACGGGCTAGGTGATGTTAAAGGACGGTGTCACTGGGTCGGCACCTAGCAACGCGATGTGGTTAGCTTGTTTGCAAGTTTTACAGACAGACCGCCAATGCGCAGTATAAACAAAGAAGTGGAATCAAAGGATTCTGGTTCCCAAAGCTGGGCTGCGATCTCCTTACCGAGAGGCTTTGGTGCCCAAAGAAATGGACGGGACGAAATTCGGGATGGGCCTCAGTCCGCGCGATCAGGGATACGGATCACTTAACGGGAGTAGTAAGGATGGAATCGAGGAATGACAAGCATGTAATGAGCAGAATAATTCTCGTTAAATCATGAAAACCCCACAAGTTTGACGAGGGATCTGGGGGAATTGATTACAAGATCCGGAGGGGAAGAGGAAATAAACACAGATCGGGAAGTAAACAAGTGGGCTTGGCGGTGTCGTCGTTTTGTTGCTTCAGACCCCGCGGTGGATCTTCATCTTTAACTTCTTGAACTTCCTGCCGAAAAAAAACTACACTCAGTAGAGAATACGGACTTCAATTATTTGTTGCTGGCCTCAATTTGTTTTTGAGATCTTCAACGACTTGTTTGAACCATTCCCTCTTTGGTTCTGCGCAAGCGACGGGCTCCGGTGTATGCGGAGGTGATTTGAGGACTGCCTGGGAAACACACAAAGCCGCCGGCACCATGAGCCAGCTACTCACGGCGCGGCAGGCGGAGGAGCTGTATGCGCCCTGATATGGACTCGATCGCGACCGTGACTATGTACTAATATGACCATTTCCTACTGCAGACACAAGTCAATCATTGCATACCTGGCTTCGGCGAACCTACCCCAAAGCTCCGCGGCGCTGCGAGAAGAACTCGGTGACTCAGTCACGGTCGATGACTCTACACTCAAGAAATATGAGGGTCTTTTAGAGAAGAAGTGGACTAGTGTAGTCCGATTACAGAAGAAGGTGAGAGCACCATTCACATGTCGGTGTGGAGGATATAGATATTCAGGAGACTGATGCGTTGTGTGTCTTAGATTATGGATTTGGAATCGCGATGTGCCTCGCTCCAGGCTGAGCTGGACACCGCGACTCCCACATCGCTGTCGCGAAGAAACCAGGACCCCACCTCCTGGCTGCCCCGAGCACCGGCTCGTCACGACCTCGAGTCGCATCGGCAACCGATTACCTGTGTCGCCTTTCACCCGATTTTCTCATCTCTCGCATCCGGCTCAGAAGATACGACAATTAAGATCTGGGACTGGGAGCTGGGTGAGCTCGAGCGCACGATCAAGGGTCACACGAGGGCTGTTTTGGATGTGGATTATGGAGGCCCACGAGGGGGTACCCTCCTTGCATCCTGCTCCTCTGACCTCACCATCAAACTGTGGGACCCCGCCGATGAATATAAAAATATCAGGACCCTACCAGGCCACGATCACAGCGTATCTGCGGTTCGCTTCATCCCGTCAGGGGCGGCGGGATCCCCAATGTCAGGAAACCTTTTGGTGTCTGCGTCTCGGGATATGACCTTGCGGATATGGGATGTAACGACAGGATATTGCGTCAAGACACTGCAAGGACATGCTGCCTGGGTGCGTGATGTTGTTCCCTCCCCAGATGGCCGGTTCCTCTTTTCTGCGGGTGATGACCAAGTCCCTCGGCTCTGGGATATCTCTTCGGGAGAAACAAAGGCCACCTTCTTGGGGCACGAGCATTACATCGAGTGCGTTGCTTTCGCTCCAGCTACCAGCTACCCGCATCTTGCGCCTCTGGCTGGCCTGAAGAAGCCACCTCCAGCCTCTTCATCCGCAGAGTTTGTTGCGTCCGCTGGTCGTGACAAGACCATTCGTCTTTGGGATGCACGGGGTAACTTGATCAAGACCCTGATAGGCCATGACAACTGGGTGCGTGCACTGGTCTTCCACCCTGGTGGGAAATACCTGCTTTCAGTAGCAGACGACAAGACATTACGATGCTGGGATCTCACCCAGGAATGCAAATGTGTGCGTAAGATTGATGATCATGATCACTTTGTCAGCTCAATTCGGTGGGCACCTCCTTTGATCAAGGATACTGGTGCAAATGGCGAGGGAGCCAATGGCCCTGCAGACTCTGGCGCAAATGGTGCAAAGGACGCTGCAAATAAAATGTCGATCAGATGTGTGGTTGCCACTGCCAGTGTGGATCTCAAGGTCAAGGTATATGCATCATGAGTGCGGCTACAAACTACTAAGGCAAAGCTTCTCATCAAATCTGGACATCAGACTGCGCCGATTTGGCAGCCGGAAATCCCTTGCCAGATCAAGTCTTTTACGAAACAACGGTACAATGGAACTACCAAGCCGGTGCACTGCAAAGTTTCAGCGTTAGAAGGACTGTTCGTCGTTTCAGGGCAAAGGAGTTGGTTCCTCTTCTATGATACCAGTGACTTTTTCCATTTACAAGTGATCTAGGAATGGGTGGACCACATCCACAGGAGGGAGATGGTCGTGCTTTTCCGTGTATACAGTTTTGACTTTGTACCAGGGCTGGAGCTCTTTCTCGCACATACCTCTTTAATGCCGCTACGTTTATCATTGATTTCCGGAACCCCTGTTTATATGGCACCGTAAAAAGCAAGCCTAATGAGCAATTGAGCTTCAATCTACTAGAGAATACGAGATCACATCTCAGATGCAAAGTTAAATGTGTATCAATGAAACGAGGCTGTATAATATAGTACATATGATCCAACATGCAACACCATCATGGATATAAAGTCCACAAGGCCAAAGTAAATAATCACACAAGCTCCCAATTACTCCTCCTTGAGAGTCGCAACCGGAGGTTGAGCTGTCCGCTCAAGAACCAATTTCTTCAACTTGCCCACACGCTCCTGGCCAGCATGAATCCGGTGAATCAACTGCGCCGTCGAAAGAGTCTTTGCCTCCTCCTCACCAACAATACCCGCAGCCCTCGCAACCAAATCGACCTCCTCACCCTGACGACGCGACTCCCGGCGCACATATTTCGCCGCCCAGCGACGCTCCCGCTCCTGCTCCCGCTGCTCACGCGACATAACAGCCGGGCGCTCCTCAATAGGCACAGCGAAGGGAGTAATGATACGCTCAACAACATGGTGAACGTGACGGCTCTTAGGCGCACCGGACGAGAACTCGATAACGTCGCCCTCGCGCAGCGAGTTCAGCGGGTCGGAAACCAGGTACCGCGTTTCCTTGGGGTAGAATTTTCCAATGTGCTTGTCCCAAATATTGTGGCGGTGGGATACGCGGACAGTGCGGTCCATGCGGCCGACTGACTCGACGGTGCCGGTCTTCAGGGTGTATGCGTAGTTGCGGAGCAGGGCGGGTGGCTGGAGGTTCTGTGCAGGGGTGGCTGGTGAGGGGTTTGTGGATTTTTGTGAAAGGGTAGAAGTTGTAGAGGCTGATCGGAGGCTCTGGGTGAGTGAGACGGAGGGGATAATTGTTGATCGGATGGCCATTGAGGACGCGATTGACCGAATGGGCATTGTGGCCCGGAGGATGTGATTGGGGGCCATTATGGTTGTGTTTTCTCTGTGATCCCTTTTGGAGGTGATATGAGATCAGGTACAGAGACCCGGGTAGAAGACCGGGGAAGGGAGACAACGGAGAAAGTGCTGATGAGGTCGATGTTGCGGGTTTGCGGAGTTGAAGTTGAGAAATTCTCGGAGTTGTGTTTGCATTGTTTGCACACATGTATGCTATGCGCATCAGCGTCACTCGAGTATTAGCTTCTTAGAACATTCGACTATTGCAAGCTTCAACTTGATTATTTGAACCTTGAAGATGTATATTAGTAAAATCAAGTATCCAAATCTTTGATGAAGAATTTCCCCGACTGCATATCAAGACAAATTAGGCAGCAACCCCTAATACGGATCTCAGAATGAGCCTCATCCATAAACTACATAAAGCTTGACACAACTTTTGGCACCCCATATTTTCTCAAATCCATCTTTCCTCCTTTGCCTCCTCCTACATCTTTCTTGAACCATTTTAAAACCTCGGAACGAAAAAAGTGCACCATTCCAGGCCAAGATCTTCGAGTCCAATACACCTCCTCAAGCCATCAACAATGAACATGATGGCGTCGCCCGCCCCAGAGCCTCCAAAGAGAGCGCAACGCCAGACCCTGGCAGCAGAGACCCTCATGCGTACTCCAACTATTTTAATGAGCACCGAGGCTTCCCAATCATCAATCGTCTACAATGACCTTCTCCCTCGAGTGGATCCTCCAAACCCCAGCGCGGGAAAACCGAAAGTTACAGTTCGCAACCAAGATAGCTTCACAGCCGCGAAGGAAATACTCGACCAAAACCCATCGGCCAATGTCGGTGTTCTCAACATGGCCAGTAACACAGAGCCTGGAGGTGGATGGTTGAAGGGTTCCCTAGCTCAAGAGGAGGCTTTATGTCTCCGCAGCACTCTGGCCGCAACCCTCCAGGACAGATTCTATCCTCTTGCAGATTTTGCGGCAATTTGGTCCTCGAAAATCGCTGTTTTCAGAGACGAAGTGAGAAACTGGTGCCTACTTTACAAGCCCAGCGAGATATTCATCGTGGGTGTGGTCAGTGTGGCGGGTTTGCGATGCCCTCCACTTGCGGAAGACAACGAGCATTTCGGTATATAATCTCTGAAAGATCATATGTGACAAAATGAAGTGCTAACGGCGGATAGCGAACCCGGGAGATATTCGGGTCGTCAAGGATAAAATGCGACAGGCCCTTCGTATTTTTGCGAGCCACAATATTACTCATGGTGTTCTCGGTGCCATGGGTTGCGGCGCATATCGTAATCCTCCACGTGAAGTCGCAAGAATCTACAACGAGGTAATGGATGAGCCGGAGTGGAAAGGCGTCTTTGAAGAGCTTGTTTTTGCTGTTCTTGACTCGAGGGCGGATGGAAACTATTCAATTTTCAAGAATGCGCTGCAGAATGATGCCTGAGGGCTGGTTGGTCCATTTTTCATTTTTTGTTTGTTTTCAAAGATATCTACCCACCTTCTATCCTGTAGCTTTCATACTCCTAGCTCAAATGACGTGAAAATACTACTACGCGAAATCTTATTTTCAATTGTAATTATGTTTCTGGGTTCTAATCAGTGCTGAACATTGTCACCGAGTTATATTGAAAAAGAATTTGGTATGACACAAATATGGGAGAAGGGTATTCTGGACTAATGATAATTGATCATGAGCACGGAAAGCCTTTGATAATTAAGCCCGATATGTACTAGGCATCCCTTCTTAAGTGGTAAACTGGCAAGGGGAAAGCGTCAAGGTCGTAGATCCAAGTATCTTTCGAGGCCTTGTCGAAGACACAGTGCATAGTAATGCCGTTATTCTTCCACAGAGGGCGCAGAGGCCAAGCACACAGCTAGAAGTTCTTGCTGAATGCCTTACCAATGGAAGACATCTCGCGGTGAGCCTGGTAACCGAACATGTAGAGAGCATCCAGGTTAGAAGTCCCGTTAGCCAGAGGGAAGACATCATCGTAACTGGTATCAAAGCCTCCGAATCCACCATCTGTTCGGCCGGTAGCCGCGCCATATATCACACCACCAGGGAGGGTCTCCTCGACGTTGATAGCGAAGCCGAAACCACCGGTAGAGACCCAACGGTTCTGGAATTCCTCTGGGGTAGGAAGCCAGAAGTTCAACAAGACCTTGTCGTCCTTGCCATGGTGGGAGTAGGTCATGGAGTCGAAAGTAGCGTCAGAGTAGTACACCTCATCGGTGACAGTCACGTTGTAGACAGGGTTGGCAGTGACCACGGAATCGGAGATGACAATTCCTGGAAGCAGTCCGTGCTTGGGAATTGCGGCTTTCGCGCGTGATACTGTGCAGACATCGCCCAGGGTGGCAGCCTGAGCCATTGCAGCTGCAGCCAGCACACCGAAGGAGGATAGCTTCGGCATGATGAGAAAAGAAATAAAAGGAAATAATTGACAGGCCCAAAGATTAACGAATCGATTAAGAGGGTGAAGAAAGAAAGACTAGATGCTGATCTTTGAGCGACAGGTGCCCTCAACTTTATAGATACAGGGGATTAGGCTTGATAATCCCCATCAAGGTTGCTTGGTTTCATTGATTTCCACGGGGGTACGTAAGTGGATCCATCATCCATGCACACGCGGGGTGAGAGCCCACCTTGACCTAGTTCCACCACAATATGCCGCATGTGGGCTATATTTGATATTATATCAAGAGACCGAAAGCTCAAATGGGAATCAGACTGGCTTTGCTGGTAGTTATAAAAGTGAACAAGCAGGTATGTCTAGCTCTTTACCACCGAACGAGCCAATGCCTCGGTACTGCAAGAGACTAGAAATCGGTTGCCAAGTCGAAGAAACTCAGACGGATCATCGGGCCTCGAACCAAGGCCATGGGAACACCTGAGCCGCGATTCTGCAACAATTCCACTTTTCAGGAACAATCTGCTGAATGTGCTTATACCCGGTTTTATTAATCGTTCGGATCAGGCTACTAAAGAAGCATATGGCAATGTTGATCATCAAGGACGCCCGACGTCGAGTGGAAGAGGCCCCTGACCCACCGAGAGACTAACAAAGCTTCTGCTTGCTTGGTCCAACCATTGGATCGGTTAATCACTAGTTCACTGGAGAATGAGAATCAGAGGTTCAACTACCGGCCCCATGTATTCCGGACTCCGTATATTATTTTATGGCGTTCTCAAAAGACAGATATATCTCAGTACAATCTTCTGATTCTACTTCCATAAAGTTTGCGCAAAGCTCTATTATTCATATTATCTTCACTGAGAGTCCGTCAAATGCCAAGTAAGTGGATTCAGATGCACGTACTGATACTTTCAATGATTCAAGGACGGTTCATCTCTTGCCCAACATGGTTTAGTCTCCTCACTGAGGAAACGCCACTTTCCAGGATTTATATGCATCGTTAACCGTCCCTTTGTGCTGACTAAGGGAGGGCAAGCGACCATATTGGTCAGTGGGCGATGTTTAATGTCCGCGACGTTAGACGTTGACCTCAAGTGCTTATTGGGCTTAAATTGGTGATAATTTGCGACAATTAATATATGACATTCTGCTTCAGATTTGGCTTTCATTTTGTGACAGATTTGAATATAATTGTAATATGATGGGATGTTTGAACCGGCGATAGACTGCACAGCAGGTCAGCAGTAGGCGTCACCTGCTCATTGTGTATTTTCTCGCTGGGCGGGAGATATATCATGGTTCTTCGGTCCTCTGGGCCTGATTATGACTCACTTCCATTCTCATTTCCATTGCCAGGGACTGGGGCCGTCAAAGTGCCCCAGGTTTGATGGTCCGCAAGGAGTTGCATGGCATACCCCTTCCAGAAATCCTTCGTGCGGGGCACAGAAAACAAGATCACACAGCATATCCGAGACACACATGGTAAGCCGCCAGTTATGACTGCTGTAACTGTAACAATATGCAAATATCCCTCATCTAAGACACGAAAGTTGTGGCTGTCTTTAGACTTCACATTCTCAGTGCTACCACAAGGTCCGGTGGGACACTGGAATGATTTGTGGCGCGAGAAGCCAACAAAATATAAACCGGCGATGCCATCCACCAATTGGTGATTTGTCTCAAAGCCACCAAATGTCAATTAAACAAAACAATGAAAAACCTGGCCGGCCACAAGGGATGGCGGCTACTTCGGCTTCAAATTCTCCGCATAAACAGGGAAGGTATACATCGAGGCCAGCCTGAACCGATGGCAGGAATGTTACCTTTCTATAAAATCTGAGGCAGCTCACCGTCCAGTATGATTTTCACCACCATCAGCTTGACAATGCTCCAGCCTCACTCTTTACAATAATTCTGAATTATTCAGACAAGTCAAGTACGTCTTACGCTCTTTTCCCCAGCTTTTCTGACACTGGCTAATCAATCAATAGCCGCTACAATGCAGTTCTCCTACCAAATGATTACCACCTTCATGGCCTTCGTGCTCTTCAACTCGGTTGGCGCCGCTCCCGTTATCGATGGAGCCGATATTGCCGCTGGCAACGCCACCTGGGCCGATCCCACCGACTGCCATCGATTCTACGAGTACCCTCCCGACGGAAAGCCCATCCTGAAGACCTGTGGCCCTGGAACCGCCTTCCAGTCTCAGACTAGCGTCTGTGACTACGAGCACCTCGTGGCTAGCTGCGGGCACCACTAGAGGCCAGTGCGACTGTACAGCCTTGGAATACGTTAATTTGGAGATTGAATGATACAGCGCGGTAGGGAATGGCCCAACCGACCAACAGTCACACTCGTTGTATCAGCCTTATTGCTATTCCGATGTTTTTCGACAAAGTAATAAGAAAATTGTTAACGGTCCTTGCGACTAGTTTTCAAATCCGCTTCTAACCTCTTTGCCAATGTAGACACATTTAGATGTGGACCGGGCCGGTCCACAAGTTCATAGTTGCCTGATGTTCACCTGAACCTTTTCTCACAAACCGCTGATTTGCTAGTTTCATCCCTGTTCTTACCTTCATAAATATCATGCGTAAAAATGCAAGAAGATTTTTGACGTAAAATTACCCTATAATAGTACTATTTGGTGCCTGAGGCTCCTGGGAATGAGGACCTTCGTATATTTCGGCCGCCACTAAAGGCAAGCGTGCAGTACCTGCGCTGATTTAAACTCTACTTCCTTTAGTGGCGGCCGCCCACCCTCAATTCGACCCCACTCCAACCATGGACTGACGTTTTCCCAGTCTTGTTTCCAGGATAGGCAAAGCAACCCCACACCACGCAATCAGCATAGCCACCCAGACAGTTCCAAAGACAAAGCCATGCGTGCGTTCAAATCGGGGCGCCTCAGTCGTCGGAAAAAGGTACTGCTGCGCCGGGGTTTCCGCCGCACTAGTGTGCAAGGTCAGCACTCAGACACAATGAAATCAATCCAGGAGGACCTACTATCCAATTGAAAACATCAACGAAGTGGTCAGAGCCCGAAGCTGTTTATCTCCACCACAGCACGAGTTCAGCCAAGCGCTGATCAGAGGTGCAACGGCCCCATACGCACTACCCACGTAATATGCGGCCATGATCAAGTGGATATTCGAAGACCACACCCAGAAAACAATGTATGCAAAGAGCGTTACAGTGCTGAGACCCACAATCACCCACGAGTGGGCTTGGTAGCGATCTGCTAGCATGGAACTCAGTAGCATCCATACAATCTCCTGCGTGGCATTATCAGCAGGGTCTCCAGTTCTTGGCGTCGGGGCTTACACGAACCACGCAACCTATCACGGTAGGTAGGTCATTAATCTGCTCAATTGAAAACTTGGCAGTACCGTCTACTTTGACGGACTTGAGGAAGAGGGCCATCCAACGAGTCAGGTTAACACCGCAAGTGAGTTCCCAGCAGCTGGCTCCCCGCGAGTGTCATGGTCAGCTGTCCTCTGTCTGTTAAGAAGGGTGGAGCCTTTGGTTGCTTACGTCCAAGCCATACAGAATCCGTAAAGTTGCCACGATGAAAAGATTCGTTTGAGCGCTTTCAGGTCCCAATGGGTGTCGGCCGCATCTCGTTTATCTTCAGAAAGACGGTGAATACACATTTTCTGCTCTTGAATACTGAGCCACCATGGCTTGAGCTTTTTCGGTTCATCTTTTTCGGGCACGATTGTCAGTACGTAAAGCGAGCCCGAGCGACTTCTGGTTTGAGGATACCGGGACAACAGAAGAACCCAAACAAAATGACAGGAAGGCCCAGGATAAAGTCGAAGATGAAGACCCATCGCCAGGATGCCAGTCCCATCCGGCCATTCATGTTGGAATGCCTATGCAAAGTCAGATCGAGAAAAGTAGATGACGAAGTTTCTGAACATACAAGCCAGCCTGGATATACCCCGAAAACATGCCACCGCCGACGGAAGCAAACATGAACAGCGTGCATCGACGACTGATCTCTGACGCTCGATACCAACTTCCGATCTAGATAGTCAAATGATCAGTCCTTGCTCGTTCTGCATTAGAACGAACCTGGAATATCGAATTCGTACGAGGTAGAAGGAACCCGGCATAACGGCAGACTCGAAAAATCCACCAAAGAACCTAAGAGAGATCAGTCTAAAGTTTTCTTAGCGTTTGTCTTTGGAGGATAACTCACCGCAGTATATACATTGTGCGGGAATCTTGCACTTTGTACATGAACAACACAAAAAAAGACCAGAGAAGGGTACACATCGGCAGTAAAAATCTCGGTTTGATAACCGTGAGAGCCACTGTGATGATGGGGCCTCCGATGATGATTCCAATATTGCAATAGGTGATGAGCCAGTTGAGCTCATTTCCCTCTGCCCAAAATCAGTAAACGAGCCATTATTACCTCCCTTCCAACTCACCCATATGAAGATCTTCTTTCATGCCGGAGACATAGGCATTCGAAACATTCTGCTGGTCCTGGTAGTGAGAAGCTTCATGTTAGCTGGACAACCACCATATTCGAAGCATCTCGTGAGAAGCAGGAGATAGTCATCTGAATGATACACACCAGGTCCTTGATAAAGAATGTCTTCACGTATTCAGAATATCAGTTATTTCAAATCACAACTTCTCAGAGGCTCAGAGTCGTACCACACAGGTGTATGTCAAGATGAAGAAGTCCAATTTGAAGATCAACCATTTTTCCTCTTTGCTCGCTCCAGGCTCATGCCAGTAGAAGAAACGGCGGACTGGTTTCTTATTAGCCTCGGGCGAGTCTGTTGATCTGGAGGATAGATCTCTCTCTCCGTAATTGGAGTTGCTTTCCATGGTTTCCAAAAGTCAGGGGTCAGGACGAGTTAAAAAAAAAAGTGCAATGCAATGAAATTTGGGAGTATCGAGCTTTAAGATCTATAAAACTTCCAGATTGGACCATATCGGGCCTAGACGTTCGAACGTTTCTTTTTCTTTATTTGGAACATTGAAGCAAGTACCTTGAGGACTTTTGCCAAGGACTTGTATTACCAGGATCTGATCCTTCGTGAGGTGCTGTGTTCTTCGCATGCATTGCAAGTGGGCCACTCAATCCTGGAGGGCTTCCTTCAATGTGACCAATCATCCAGGCCCTCTCAGAGTCATCTATAGGACTGGCCAATTTGGCGGAGACATGCTATGTCTACAAATTATGGTAATAAATTAAAGAGAACCATATTTGTACACACTCTCGCCTGGTTTCGGGTCTTGCACAGCAGAGGGTCGATCTACATGTGCACAGATGGTCCTTCCGGTGTCTCTAGATGGAATTTCTCATTTTGAGATATGGTGCTTGGAATTTTGGGCACTTAGTCTGGCTAGAGCTTTGATGCTTTTTGCGCGGACTTTTGTATGGAAGGTGGGAAGTAGAGTGGATTAATGTCCAGGGCTACGCAGCCATATGACGGGTACAGCAAGATCCGTGTGGTTTAAGTCTCAAACAGAACGACTGAATTCTTCAAAGATAGATTATGGGCACAATCGAGAACAGTCGAGAGGAAATCTCATTTTTGTATCTAGATGAGTAGGGAATTATTCTTCGAACCGAACCGTATGAAAAGAAAAAAACGAAACCCATGCAGCCCGAAAAGCACAAAATCACAAGACTATTTCGCCACATCCATGTCGTGAGAGCATCTAAGTTTCATTCAACGTGTTTATTCCAGAGCGAAGTTTGTACAGCTTATGAACTATTCAACTTTTGTAGGCTCGGGAACATCGCTATCACTGGCGTTGCTGTCGGCAACGGCGAGTTTCTTCGCCTGGAACTTATCAGCAGAGTGGGCTGATATCCGAGTGAGCTCGGTGACGAAGGACTGGCCCCAGAATGCACTAAAGACATTGTTAGTTTTGGTCGATTGATTCAAGCGAATTGACGTACCTGGTGTACTTGGACACATATTTGTCCAGCTTGTGGAAATTGAGAGCACGCTGTTCATCGCTCATGGTGACAGCTTCTTGGTAGGCACCGGCCAACTCTTCCGTGTTCCATGGGTTAACAATGATACTGCCGTTCAGACTCTGGGCAGCACCAGCGAACTCGGAGAGCACCAAGACACCGTGGCGCTTCTGCTGAGTGGCAATGTACTCGTAGGCGACGAGGTTCATGCCATCACGAGTAGAAGACACGATACAAGCATCCGACACGGCATAAAGGGCGATGAGCTCATCAAAGTTGACGGATTTGTGCAGGAAATGAATGGGTTGGAACTCAACCGTGCCTGTGAAATAAACTGATTAGCAATTGTGATATAATCGCAAAACATTACATACCAAATTTGCCGTTGATTCGGCCGACCAATTCGTTCACCACAGCCCGGAGGTTTTGGTATTCTTCGACATCCTGACGACTAGGGACGGCGACCTGGACCAGGACTACCTTTCCAACCCACTCCGGGTGGTCACTGAGGAAGACCTCCAGGGCATGCAGCTTTTGCGGTACACCCTTGATGTAGTCCAGGCGATCAACACCGACCATGAGCTTGACGCCTTGGAACTTCTGCTCCAACATGGCAATACGCTTCTGGACCTTCTCCTTCTTCAGCCCTTCCTTGAATTTCTCGGGGTCGATTCCAATGGGGAAAGCACCGCAGGTGATAATCTTGCCCTGGAACTCGATACCATTCGGTGTAGTCGCAAGGCCCCTGTATTCGTTCGTCAGTTGACGTCATCCTCATCCCACAAAACAATGGTACTTACAGCAAGCGCGAGCAACTGCTCAGGAAATGCCGAGTGTAGTCATATGTATGGAAACCAATCAGATCGCAATGCAAAACACCCAAAAGCAGCTCATTTCGGACGGGTAGAATTCGGTAGATCTCGCTACTTGGAAACGGGGTATGGAGGAAGAAGCCGATCTTCACGTTCTTCTTGCTATTGCCAATCTCCTCGCGCAGCATCTCTGGTAGCAGCATGAGATGGTAGTCATGCACCCAAATCAAGTCGCCATCCTGGACTTCCTTGGAGATCGCCTTGGCGAACAGGCGATTCGCTTCCTTGTAGGCTTCCCAGGCGGACTCATCGAAGGTGATCTCACCGGGGTGGTAGTGGAATAGCGGCCAGAGGATGGAGTCTATTGGAGGATACCATGATGTCAGCGTTTGCTCCACAATATCCGACCGGGTTGAAACTGACTGGAAAAACCATTGTAGTGTCGGTCAGCGAGCTCATCGTCAATAAACACAGGCACTGCGCCATACTCCGCCTTCAAACGCTCCTTCATCTCCGGAATCTCCGCTTCGGGCACTTCTAACCCGGGCCATCCGTACCACTGAAAGGTCGTAGATTTGGACAGACCACTTAACCCGCTGACCAGACCTCCCGACGACATGGAGAAATCATACTTTCCATCTTCTGATCGTTTGATAGTGATCGGTAAGCGGTTCGAGACTAGCAGCAGTCGGGCTTCGTTCTTGGGCTCTTCAAGGGACGGCATTGTGGCGGGAGACTCTGTGGCTCGGTGTTCTGCGCTTTGAGTTGTGGTTGTCGTTTCAGACAGCCTGGTGTTTGCTGTTGTTGGTCGGCGAAGGGATGAGAGGGGCAATAACTGCAGTTACAGCAACAATGTGGTCAGACCCATGCTTGCAATCATGTAGCGCGGGGAAGAGGGAACCAACCGATGATCAAGCGATCAAGATAGTCGAAGCAAGAAACAAAATAAACGTGATAGTCTCCACAATTCCCAACTTCTCTTCTTATAAGCACGCCTCCCCTGAGTATGCAGATGCAATGTGGTGTGGGTGTCGAAGAAAAAAAAAAAAGGGAAAGAAGCAGGTGGCAGGTGGGGGGAAGACAGGTCAAGGTGAGGTCAGCGCCCCGAAACTTGGAACTTTAGCTGTGGTGGAGCTCTTCAATAACACTCACATCAATTCATGATATAAGAAAAGAAGACCAGAAACAGGGGGGGAAGGGAGGACTATGAGGAGATTTGGGTTTTATAATAATTCGCGCTATTATTGTATTGACTTTATGATGATCCGTTCAATCAAGTTGGACAAAAATACAGGATTCGCCGCGTTCTGGCCCGATCTACGCTCCGTGATTGGACTCATTAATACCTGAGTACCAGCCACTTAGCATATAATTACAGGGCATACCTATAGTGGGAGTGCATGTTCATAATGCCTTGGATAGCTGCCCGACATCCAAGATGACAATGCGCTGACGTCGATCCTACCCATAACTTCCGTAGCTCAGGAATTCAGTAGATCATCTCTGCCAGTGTAGATCCCTATATTTTCTATATGCACTTGCCTATACCTCGAATTTAGCTACTTCCAAGGCTAGTTATTAGTACCTCCAAGATTTGAACATTTGTGAACCAGGCAGGATTTAGCCGAAATCCCAGTGGTGGGCTATAATCCCGATCCAGAGAGGATTCCGGTTACCAAGCAGATGCAAGACGCTTATTCTGGAACTATATAACCCGCTCTGCCCCGACAAAGACACCCAGAATACAGTACAACCTTGGAATATAATATCATAAAACCCTTGAGTTATATATAAGTAATTTATCCCGTACTTATCCAGGAACCCTGTAGTACAACGTTGGAGCCCCAGACCCCGCCCTACAATGCCGACTTCTCCCCGCTTAACCTCCACTCCCCCGATTCCGAATCATGTACCGTTTGTCCCTCATCCTCCAATTTCAACAAAACTTGCAGCACGCCATGTGACGCGGGCAAATGGAGGCTTTCAGGTACATCCCGATAAATATTTTTCACCAACTCTAACGGCGTCCACGCCTTGCGCTCGGGCGACGGATCTCCAGCCGCCTCTAGCTGCCCGTACCGTAGTACCCGGAGCACTTCGTCTTCCCGTTGCTGGCGATGCTGGATATACTCGCTGACGCGGGCACTGACTTTCTCAAGCACAGCCCCATGGCCCGGGTATCCGCGGCCTGTAACCCGGTCTCGCATCCGGTGAAGACTGTCCAGGTAGACTTTCAAGTCTTCAAATACAGCTGTGCCGTGTCCCAGGATGTCTGTTCCATATCAATATGGGTGCTTGGCGGAAAGAAGGGCTTTGATCGCAACTTACTATCCCCTGTAAACATCGCATCTTCTTCCTCCAATACAAATGCCATGTGGTCCACTGTATGGCCGGGTGTATGGGCAGCCGTTAGCGTTGCTCCTTCTACGCGAAATACCTGTCCATCTTGGATATCGGTCTGTCCCTCGTCCGGCTGATGCTTAAATACTTGAGCTTGGGGACATATCCTCAGTAGATCCGGTAGGCCATTCACATGGTCGTGGTGCCAATGCGTGAGAAGAGCCTGCTGCACCGTGGCTTTCTCTTCGGACAGGACGGATTCAAGACGTGCAGCCCACGTGGGCTTGCCGTCGCCCGTGTCAATGAGGATGCGCTGATGTCCACGGCCGATTAGGTATGTGTTGGTTCCTGGTTCCGGTGAGTGAGGGGTCGCTCGAGCCCAGCCCAGGCCGGGGGAGGGGAAGGGCGCCGAGTTGCCCTGTCTGGTCACCTACCTTGCAGTGTGAACTAGAGGATGTCAGCCACCATTGTTGCCCAACTGCATTTTATTTCTATCTAAATTGGTTTTTTGCCACCTACCTTTCCTGGATTCCCGCCTAGAATCCTGATCACGGATGCACTGAGGCGTTCTACCTCTGGGAGAGGGACAAGCTGTGCCATGATGTATGGCAGTGAATGTTGAGTTCGTATGGACCAAGTGTTGAGGTCGTGTTATTAATCGCCGAAAACCGAGAAAGTGGATGATATGTTGGTATAGGATCTCCGGGGTAGATGTAGTCCTGAGGGTCCACTGCCCCTCTCTGCTTTATGTGCTTAATTGCGGAATTCCCAAAGCCGATGACGCTTAGTGGGAAAGCGGTTTGGTTTGCGGGGCAGATGCAACGGGCCTCGGTAGCTTATCTCAGCTTCATTTGGTGTTTACTTGTCACCGAGGCGAAGTTGAAATTTAAGTACGGAGTAGATTGTAGATGACGAAGTACGAGTTTTACAATGGAACAGATTTGAACATAAAGGAAATAGTGTATGCATGCTATCCGGGCACGTACTGATATAGGGAAATCGAGCAACTATATCCATTGAACCCACCCAAACTATCGGGAATCCAACGCGAGACCAATAGGCCTAAAACAAAAGATCATGAAATTTTTCCCAGAGCGCAACTCCTCATATCCAGCTCAAAAAAGGAACACGTACGCAAAAGGAGTGACAACCCCCACTCGTTCCCCCGGGAGGTCTGTAGATGTCACTCCGTTCTCTTTCTGGGGCGCTGAAACACACGAGAGAACGTAGTTTACACGGGCATTCTCAGAGAGATCCCTGGAACAAAAGAAAACCAAATGTTGATATCAAAGATTAAACATTTAGTTGGCAGCAGCCTTGCGAGCCATGGTGTTCAGGGCGGAACCGTCAACGAACCACTCAATCTGGGACTCGTTGAAGGTGTGGCTGAGCTGAACATCGAAGGCATCACCACCAGCGGCGGGGTGGACACGGAGGGTCATGGGCTTGCCAACCTCGATCTGAGTGCACAGAAGGTCGACCTTGTCCTCGGGCTTGATCTTATCGTAATCGGCGGGGTCGGAGAAGGTCAGGGGCAGCATACCCTGCTTCTTCAGGTTGGTCTCGTGGATACGAGCGAAGGAGCGGGTGATGATGGCAAGACCACCGAGGTGACGGGGCTCAAGAGCGGCGTGCTCACGGGAAGAACCCTCACCGTAGTTCCAGTCACCAATGACAACCCACTTGATACCGCGGGCCTTGTAGTCACGAGCAGTGGCGGGGACGGCGTCGTACTTGCCGGTGAAGGCGTTCTTGACCTTGTTGGCCTCACCGTTCTCCTCGTTGATGGCACCGATCAACATGTTGTTGGAGATGTTGTCCAAGTGACCACGGTACTTCAACCAGGGACCAGCCATGGAGATGTGGTCGGTGGTGGTCTTACCCTGGCACTTGATCAGGATGGGGATGTTAGTGGCATCCTTCTTGTCCCAGGGGGCGAAGCCACCGAGGAGCTGCAGACGGTCACTGGTAGGGGAGACAACGACGTTGATGGAGGCACGGTCGGCAGGGGGAGCCTGGTAGGTGTCCATACCGGGGTCGTATCCACGCTCGGGGAGACCGTCACCAGTGGGAGGCTTGAGCATGAAGTCATTGCCCTCGCTGTCCTTCAGGGAGTCAGTGAGGGGGTTGAAGTTGAGGCTACCAGCGACAGTCATGGCGACGACCAGGTCGGGAGAGGCAACGAAGGCGTGAGTGGCGGGGTTGGCGTCGTTACGGCCAGTGAAGTTACGGTTGTAGGAGGAGATGATGGAGTTGGCCTCGCCCTTCTGCACATCCTTGCGGTCCCACTGACCAATGCAAGGACCGCAAGCGTTGGCCAGGATGACACCACCGTACTCCTCGAGGGTGGCGAGCTGACCGTCACGCTCGATGGTAGCGCGAATCTGCTCGGAACCGGGGGTGATGGTGAACAGAGACTTGGACTTAAGACCGTGGTCGAGAGCATCACGGGCAATGGAAGCGGCACGGGACATATCCTCGTAGGAGGAGTTGGTGCAAGAGCCGATCAGACCGACCTTGAGCTCCTCAGGCCACTTGTTGGTCTTGACAGCCTCCTTGAACTTGGAGAGAGGGGTGGCAAGATCGGGGGTGAAGGGACCGTTGATGTGAGGCTCGAGCTCATCGAGGTTGATCTCGACAAGCTGGTCGTACTCGGCACCCTCGTCCTCACGGAGCTGGGCAGCGTACTCACGGGAGAAATCACCGATGTTCTGACGCTTGGTGGCCTTCAGGTAGTCGTACATGCGGTCGTTGAAGGGGAACATGGAGGTGGTAGCACCAATTTCGGCACCCATGTTACAGATGGTACCCATACCAGTGCAGGACAGGGAGTCAACACCGGGACCGTGGTACTCAATGATGGCACCAGTACCACCCTTGACGGTCAGGAGACCAGCCACCTTCAGGATGATATCCTTGGGAGTGGTCCAGCCGGACATCTTACCGGTAAGACGGATACCAATAACCTTGGGGGCCTTCAGCTCCCAGGGGAGACCAGCCATAACGTCGACAGCGTCAGCACCACCGACACCGATGGCAGCCATAGCAAGACCACCAGCGTTGGGGGTGTGGGAGTCAGTACCGATCATCAGACCACCGGGGAAAGCGTAGTTCTCGAGGACAATCTGGTGAATGATACCGGAACCGGGCTTCCAGAAACCGATGTTGTACTTGGCGGTGGAGGAGGCAAGGAAGTCGTAAACCTCCTTGTTAATGTCGTTGGCACGAGCCAAATCCTTCTCACCACCAACCTGGGCCTCAATCAAGTGGTCACAGTGGACAGTGGTGGGGGTCTGGACGGAAGGCATGCCAGCGGACATGAACTGCAGAATAGCCATCTGGGCAGTGGCGTCCTGGCAAGCAACACGGTCGGGGCGGAGCTTCAGGTAAGAGGTACCACGCTCGATCTCCTGACCGTGGGGGTCGTCAAGGTGAGAGTAGAGGACCTTCTCAGCGTAGGTAAGAGGGCGCTGCAGACGAGAACGGACGATGTTGAGGTTCTCGTTCATCTTCCTATAAGCAAAATCATGTCAGTCAACTTCACCCTACTATGCAATTTGCATTTTATGTTTTCAGACTGGTGAGATCGTACTTGTAGTTGATGTAGTTGCCCTATTATAATTCATCTTGATTAGCCGCTGTTCGCTGTTTTTGGACCAGTCGATTTATAAATCGTAGCCGGCTACGGTGGGAAAAAGCTTTGAGCCACTCACCTTCTCATGAATGGTCATCTCGACCTTCTTGTCAAGGGGGTCAACGGTAGCGTAGGCCCGAGTCCCGAAAAGCTGAAATAACCATTAGTTAGTTTGCTGCCAATCCCATGTACCCCCCATATCCGGAGTGACGCAAGACCACATATTGATATGGGACCTGCATTGAATGTGTGTTGCTTACAAGACGGGACTTGGGGGCCTGTCGTAGGAGAAGATGTTAGAATCATTGTACTTTGTCCGGGGTCAAGATCCACATTGGAGGATCTGGGAGGATGCAATGAGCGCATCGCCCATCTCTTCCGTGGAGGTAGGGTGTATCGACGTACCAGCGCACCGGCGCGCGCAAGGCGGGTGGAGATCATGATGTCCAAAAGCTAGTTACCACCTTCACCTGTGGTAAGCTTAAAGCAGAGTGGAGAGTGGAAAGGAAAGAAGAGAAAGAGAAGAGAAAAAGGGAAGCTTGGAGGTTTTGAGTGGGAAGAGAGAATTGTGCTCAGCCGAACAGCCGTAACTCGCTGTTACCCCAGCGATACGGTACGCGTATTGTGGTTTGGGGGTTCCCGCATGCGCTCGTCCACCCAGACTGGGGATTGCGATCCGCGAAGGTTTTTACGCCTGTCTCTGCAGGTAGAATGGTGGAAAAAATCGGCATCTCTAATTCATGAGTTTCTGAAGCTTCTGGCAATTTTTTCATATGCAATATCACATTAATTGACTGTCTAAATGCATGGGGAAGCTCATCAACTCAAGCCGATGCTGGTGTAATGGCAATACACGGCATGTGACGGGCCCAAAGCGGGCCACCAATCACGGAATTCGCAATTACAACGTTCATAATAATCTCGAGTTGAAATCAGGTCAAACACTATTTTGGGGACTCGGGCCAATGGACTTTACTCGGGTATGGTTATACGCCAGAGCTCGGTATCTTCCCCATTTATCCGCAAGGTATCAAGTTCCCCATTGCATGTGGGCTGGAGATCATCCCGAATCAAGGGGAGTGGCTTGGATCAAAACACCACATATAGATAGGCCATACTTCCAAGGTTATTCCATTAACAGACATTATAGCCAGTATAGTTGGTTCGTTTCTGTACATTCTCAACATTCATATCTGGCCTCTTTTTGTGTTGTTGTCTCAGAACAGGAACATCTTCCGCAACCAACAGGGCCGGAGCAACATGCCGCGAATGCAAACGTCATAGGGATAAAGCATATTCACAATACATTTCATACGATACGCTAGCAAAATAAATTACACTGAAAACCGGTTACAGTGCTGAGCCGAGGCGTGCCGACGGGACTCCCGCGTCCATGGCCAAGCAGTGAAACCGCCAATCAAGTCCGATGCGTTTCAATCGCTCGCTTGCTCCACTCGGTCAGCGGAAAAATCCCTCCACGACTTCGCCCTTTGTTCTTCCTGGCGCTTGTCCCGTTCTCCACTCCGCCCCATTATCACTCCGGAAATCGGTGATAACTTTTTTTGTCTTGAAACTCTCGATCTTCAATTTTTTGTGTCGGCAAGCAAGCCGAATCTAGCAAAAATGGGTGCTTTACGCAAAGTCAAGAATAAGCGTCGCACAAGGTACGTTTCTCTATGATTGAATTTTTCGGGCCCTTCCATGTGTGCGGACGCTAATATGCGACGATCTTTCACAGAGACTACGACCAGGTCATTGCCGATATCCAATCACCCCGTCACCTGGAGCTTTACAAGGAGTCTAAGGATGTAGAGGATCTACCAGGTCTTGGACAGCACTTCTGCACAGAATGCTCCAAGTGGTTTGAAAGTGACTACAACTTGAAGGCGCACACCAAGGGCAAGAACCACAAGCGGAGGTAGGTCCCAAACTCTTTCTCTCTGCACGACTAATCGCTAATGGTCGCATTTGATAGAGTCAAGATCTTGAAAGAAGAGCCTCATTCCCAAAAGATCGCTGAGGCTGTTGTTGGCCTGGGCGTCGACAACTTCAAGCGCCCTGAAAAAGACACCGAGATGGAGCTCTGAACACGGCCTCGAATCGCCACATAAAAAGGGAAAAAGCCACCCAAGAGGCAAGAAACCTCTCGTCGCCACCCAGCTCGGTCTGGTCGACATGGTCAAAATATGAACGTCCAAGCATGATTCCCATGCCCACTTGACTACTGCACCTTGCATAGGTGGAGTCCTCACGTGAGGTGAATTTTTTTTATATGCCGAAAACCGCCGGGTCTGTGTTCTGCCGGTTTACGGGACCGCGAAACCGCCGGTTCTCGGATGAAACAACGGCGTCCTCGAAATTTATCCCCTTTCCTGGCAAATACCCCGGAGTAATAATTCCAATAGAAATCCCTCAATACCAAATAAAAGAATCTAACCTGAATCGGGTTTCGGTATACATGTTCATTGTTTGGGACCCCCCACACTATCCATGCGATTTAGTTGTAGACATCTAGGTATGTTGGGTCATCGGCTCGAGGCTCAATGGCTGGCTTGGCTGAGTAAAGCTTTCCATCAACCACTCATATGCCGCCCACTGATTGCACATTAGAGTCAGCCAATCAGAGGAAGTAGTTTGAAAATAACTCACCTGGACAGCATTCACAATGAAAGCTCTTATGCTGCAGACGCCCAGTCCTCGATAAAAAGGCCTCAGGCCCTCAGTACGATAGGCCTCTTTGGCAATTTGACACGTGGTAAGTGTCTGGCGTGGGCGTACAAGAGGTTGGCTTTCTGCAGAGCCCGGAAGTGTATGCATATCGTGCATCGTCTGCGCTTGGAGTCGGGTCTTGATCATATCTAGAGGGAAGACTGATCCCCAGGTCACAATTCCGGCAATACCGCCGCATAAGAGGACCTTCATGGCTGCTTGGCTGGAAGTTTCATTTTCAGCTGTCATAAGGCGCTTACAGAGCTCATAGGACCAGAAACTATAGTGCGTTAGTCGCCCGTGAACATTGAATGCAAGATTAATACAAATACAAAACAAGGAGTGTTTTCTTACTAGAACCCATAGCCAATTGCATCTCTAGCACTTGTGACGCCTCCTGCATAGTAGAGTCCTCGCCAGCCACGGTGCCGATATATATCCTTGGCAACGGACCATGAGGAAACCTCCGGACGAGAATCCATCTGCGCCCGACATTTGATAAATTCGGTTGGAGCAGAAATAGTCCAGCTAGCCAGGCCGCCAGCGGCACCAGCAGCCCAGATTTTATACAAAGGCACCCCCGAAGGGTTGGTAGGGTCCACAACGGAGTGATCCATAGTCATCAGCAACCGATTATATGCCATAAAGAGAACTGCATTGAGGGCTCCATATCCCAAAATCGGTGCAGCCGCACCTGAAGAAAGATCAGTACATGAAGCAGTACAGGTCAAAAAAGCGCCAATGGTGTGGTGGAAACAAACCCCGAACTAGCGAGCCTGCCTTCTCTATTCCGGATAGGTGGGATGGCGGGACATGAACCGCATTGCCCGCCTGAAGCCGAACCTTGATCACATCTAACGGGTTTCCAATGATAATCCCAAGGGCACCACTAAGGTAGCCCGCCCAGAAACCCGAATCCATGCAGCTTTCGTAGTGATGTGCAAGAGTCCTATTTCCCCACTCTCTCAGTTCCCCAGTTCCCGTTTAAGGTTGTACCTCGGAGGGGTGATTCGTGGATCACGTGAGGGCGTGGCACTTTGGTGTTGTAGGCAGGCGCGAGTCTTGGCTGAGTCAACGCGTCGATCACCTTCCATCTTTTACCAGGAACAGAGTGTTTTGTACAAATGACTTGTAAATTGTGATATTCACACACACACTGTAATCATGTATGTCTCTCCAGCCCCCTCTCTTGATCCCCGCTAACAAATCGAAGGTATCGTGCTAAGCAAGCCGCGCCCGGGACCGATGGTGTCAAAACACCGCTGCAGCCCAAGTCAATAAACTCATTGGACCGACTCTCGAAACCATTCAAGTGCCCAGGATCTGCAACCTACACACGAGTATCAGAGAAACCGTCAAGGAAGCGAAGAAAAGTTAACTACGCAGATGCCGACGGCAGCACGGAAGATGGAGCGGAGAAGCCATACACAAACGATGATCGATTGGCGTTGGCAACACGAGAGGTGAACAAGTTTCCCGTGTTTAAGCCCAAGGACAAGGATGCAGCCTTTCGACAAAGATTCTCCATTCCTTTTATTAACAAGAACACTGATCAATACAATCCTGGTCGGGCAGCGCCGACCTTGGGCATGCGGCAGGGCGCGACATTCGTTGTTAAACCTCTCCATGACCCCAGCGGAGAGCTTGCGATTGTTCTCTATGACCCGACTGTTGACGATATCGAAGAGCCTACGCCCAAGGATCCGGAAGCACCTAAGGAAGACGACGGCTCCAAAATAGAGGAACCGCTGGTACATAAGAGTTTGGCAGATATCCTTGGTCTAAAGAAAAAAGTGGAAGAGCGGCCGAAGGTTCCGGTGGTGATAGACCCCAGACTGGCGAAGGTTCTCCGACCACATCAAGTGGAAGGTGTGAAGGTACTAAAGTCTGCCCCACACTTCCTGCACCGTGATTTGCTTGCTAACATCCGAGGACCTGTCTAGTTCATGTACCGATGTACAACCGGCATGGTTGATAAGAATGCAAATGGGTGTATTATGGCAGATGGTATGGGATTGGGTAAAACGGTATGACAGATGGACTTTCAGACATTTGTTCTCCAGCTGACGATTCTAGCTCCAATGTATCGCCTTGATGTGGACATTGATTAAGCAAGCCCCGGAAGCCGGCAAAACGACTATTCAAAAGTGCGTGATCGCCTGTCCGTCCAGTTTAGTCGGCAACTGGGCAAATGAACTAGGTAAGCGACAATAATATGCGGCTACTGGCTACTCAGCTGACATCCGTGGTAGGAAAATGGCTTGGAAAGGATGCGACAACTCCCTTTGCAATCGATGGGAAGGCTTCTAAGGCTGAGCTTACCCTTCAGATAAAGCAGTGGGCAATCGCATCGGGTCGTGGAATTGTCCGACCCATCCTCATTGTATCTTACGAAACTCTCCGCATGTATGTGGATTCACTGAAAGACACACCCATTGGGCTGTTGCTATGCGACGAGGGTCATCGACTCAAAAATAAGGATAGCTTGACATGGACAGCCTTGAACAGCCTAAATGTGAACCGTCGAGTTATCCTTTCCGGCACACCCATTCAGAACGACCTATCGGAGTATTTTGCACTGCTTCACTTTGCAAACCCCAACTTACTGGGATCTCAAGCCGACTTCCGCAAGAGATTTGAGTTGCCCATTCTGCGCGGCCGAGATGCTGCGGGTACTGAAGAAGCTCGCAAACTAGGCGATGAACGTCTCACAGAACTATCCAGTATTGTGAATAAATTCATTATTCGTCGAAGCAACGAACTCCTATCAAAGTACCTGCCTCTCAAATATGAACATGTTGTGTTCTGCAATATGGCACCGTTCCAGTTGGACCTGTACAATCATTTTATCCAAAGTCCGGAGATTCGGAGTCTGCTTCGAGGCAAAGGCAGTCAGCCATTGAAAGCTATTGGCATCTTGAAGAAGCTTTGCAATCATCCAGATCTTTTGGACCTTGCAAAAGACCTGCCAGGGTGTGAGCACGCATATCCCGAGGATTTCACAGCACCGGAGTATCGAGGACGCGACAGAGATGTGAGAAGCTGGTACTCCGGAAAGATGATGGTACTGGATCGCATGCTTGCTCGGATCCGTCAAGATACCAACGACAAGATTGTTCTTATCAGCAACTACACCCAAACTCTGGATTTGTTTGAGCGACTCTGCCGGTCCCGTAATTACGGGAATTTGCGGCTGGATGGTACTATGAACATCAAGAAACGACAAAAGCTGGTCGACAAATTCAACGACCCTGATGGCTCTGAATTTGTGTTCCTCCTCAGTAGTAAGGCTGGTGGATGCGGTCTGAACTTGATTGGTGCAAACCGACTCGTTTTGTTCGACCCTGACTGGAATCCTGCTGCCGACCAGCAGGCCTTGGCCCGTGTGTGGCGTGACGGACAAAAGAAAGACTGTTTTGTCTATCGCTTCATTGCAACTGGATCCATCGAGGAGAAGATCTTCCAGCGTCAGTCACACAAGCAATCTCTTTCGTCTTGCGTCGTGGACTCGGCTGAGGACGTCGAGCGCCATTTCTCCTTGGAGTCGCTGCGAGAACTTTTCCAGTTCAAGCCTGAGACTCGTAGTGATACGCACGACACCTTCAAGTGCAAGCGATGCAGACCGGATGGAACGCAAATTGTCAAGGCTCCAGCTATGCTTTATGGCGACACAAGCTCATGGAACCATTTGGTCAATACTGGGGAGGACGGACCACTGGGCAAGATTCAGGACTTGCTCATGCGGCAGGAAGCTGGTGAACGGGATGTCTCTGCTATATTCCAGTATATCAGCCATTGATAGACATAAATTGGCCCAAATATTATCATAGCACACGCAGCGGGCGTATTATTGGCACATTTGACAGTTTCGAGCCGGCGTTCGTATGGTTATTAGATAGACTCACGTCTTATTGGTTACGCCGCTATGCTAAAACAATCAATCTCCTCATTTGATGATTATACCGGTGGCATACAGTAGGCACGGCTCGTTTTGAAAATCATGCCTTCAGATTAACTCTTGAATCCGAACTACCCTACATTTCTACAGGTTCTGTAAACTCATTGGCCATATTAGTATATTTTGATGACTTAGGTGTAGACTTTACTACGGCCTTGGGGAAGTCAAGGATGGCTATATTGACAATTTCCACCAGGGCACTTGCGTCGATGCCCGATGCAGGCGGCCTAATGGTCACACCTTCTCTCGGGGGTTTCAGTGAGCGTCTGGCTAGACTCCCTAGTCGCAGTTTCATTGGGCTCACCAATATCATTGCTGGTTCCTCCATGATCCTGATCATCTTGTCCATTTTTTCCTTTCTTAATACTCTTCCACTCCATACCAACAGAGCTGATCAGAGCAACTAATGTCAACCCCAGAGCAGTAAAGAATATTCTCCTACAGGCATCATTATACGCCCGTTGAACCATCGCAATATCTTTTGATGGCACAACAGAAACCAAATCTGTGGCACCTTCATTCACAACCAAACTCGTGTCCAGGCCCGGAACTCCACTCAGATGCGAGACGAGTATATTACTCAGAATGGTTTGTCCCACTGTAGCGAAAATACTCCCGCCAAGTTGCTGCAGAAAGAACATCAGCGCAATGCCGATTGGGATATCTGGTGGCGGCAGGATTCTTTGCACAACCAGTCCACTAAGTTGCATTCCAAGACCGAGGCCGAACCCCGATATAAATTGATACCCAATCCAGTGCGATGAACCGGTATTGAGGTCGAAGGTGGTCATTAGGCCTAAACCTATCGACATGATGCTTGGGCTGAGGTACATGACTGGAACGTAGTATCCGATTTTCTGCGTGGCTAGGCCGCCAATGAAGCTTGTGACGACGAGACTGAGGACTAGTGGCAGGGTATAGATTCCAGACTTGACGGGGTTGACTAGTTTGACGGTTTGAACTGGGCGAAGTTAATATGTGATGCTCCAGATACATGGGGCATTACTCACACCAGATTGGAACGTAGTAAATCAGCATCATCATCGCGCTAGATGTGAAGAATATAAATACTGCTGCGCTGAGGATACTGCGTCGAGTAATAACTCTCGCGGGGATTGTGGCTGTCTCAGGCTTCCAGACCTGGATTGCCGCGAAGATGAGGATCAAGACTCCAAATACTACGAATAACGCAATGATGCGACCGCTGTTCCACGCATATTTCGACCCACCCCATTGGAAAGCCAGAAGAAGAGATACCATTGACGGAATAAAGAAGAGCATCCCCAGCGGGTCCAGGCGTTTGATATGCATCAGAACTGGAACAGATTCGTGCTGAACTTTCTGTGGATGCCAAATGCAGGCCATGGCCAGCAAACTAACCGCTCCAATGGGCAGATTGATATAGAAACACCACCTGTGACCGTCCTAATTAGTGACCAAACTTCCAACTTTTTTGTTTCAGGTTTACTCACCTCCAAGTGACGCTACTGGTGAAGCCTCCACCAACCAACGGACCCATGACCGAAGCAATTCCAAACACAGCCCCAAACAAGCCTTGGTACATCGGTCGCTTGTGAAGAGGTACCAACGGAATGATAATCAGCATGCACCCAGAGAAGATTCCCGCAGAAGCAAATCCCGCAATGGCACGTCCTGCAATGAAAGCGTTGGAAGTAGGAGCAGCACCACAGACTGCTGATCCAATTTCGAAGACAACCACTGAAGATAAGAATACCCATTTCATATCATAGAACTTGTAGATTCGTCCAAAAAGTAGCTGTGAAGATGCACTGGCTAGCATATAGGCTGATCCATACCAACCAATATCGCCTAGGCTGTGGAATTCGTCTGTGATGCGAGGGATGGCCGTTGCGATGATTGTTCGGTCTAGTGCAACTAGTAATAGCGATAGGAAGTTGCAAAGCATTATAAGCCAGAACTGAAGTGTTTTTGGCTGGTATTGGTTGCCCGCAGGCCCACCAGGTGGTCCGGGTGGTGACGAAGATGGTTGTGGATGTATTGTATTTGTTTGTTGTCCAGAGTCATCTTGTTTTTCAATCTCGGAATCTGTCCCATCTTCAAGAAGTGCGGGTCGAGTCATTGCGCCCGATTTTTAAGTGCAAGTAAGGTCAGACAGTGAGAAGAAAAGTCGAGGACTATAGTTGGTCTTGGAGTTTTGATGCTAGCATTCCTTTGTCGCTGGGTTCCAATCAAGGGGATCTCGGCCTATCCATGGCATTGGCCCGTTCCTTGAAGAGACACAACATTCCGATCTCTCAATACAAGTTTTGACGGTAATCAAGAAGCTGGATTAATCTCGATCTCAACGTTTGACGATGAGACTCATACTACCCTTTTTGGTTTAGTGGTCACGGTCACGGGGAAGATGACAGTCGGCCCCGAGCGCCATGTTTCGGGTCCGACGTCACCCGTTGTCTCCGAATCTTATATGGGCTCCACATTGTGAGCTGTTCTCATCAATTCAATTTAAGTGACTGATCCAATGAGCGAGCTCGGATCAGCCCCCACTACGAGTTTGCCACGAGGTCATTCTTGTATTTTGTGTCAGCAGCGGAAGGTCCGATGTGATCAACAAAAACCCTGCTCGGGTTGTGTTCGAGCGCAGGTTGAGTGCAAGGTTGCGCCCATACAACCACCGCGAAGAAAGAAGCGGAAGATTCAGGAAGATGATTTGGTCGATCGGCTCAAGAAATATGAGGCACTTATGACTCGTAATGGCGTCGACTTTAATTCAATTCTGGATAATGAGCGCGAGAGGAACGCGTCGGACATGACTAGTGATGGGCAGAATCCCTGCCTGGGTCCTGTTTCGCCGAAGGATGCGGATAATCGGGGAGCGAAGCGTAAAAAGTCTGTATCTTTTCGGTCTTTAATGGTTCCGAGCGCTAACATGATGCAGAAGTTCTAAATGGGCTGCATACTATGACGAGGTCAGTTTGTTCGCTCAGTCCTTATCCTGATTCTTCATGTGACCCTGACCGTATCTAGTATCAAACCCACAATGACCTGCTACATGGCTCTGATGATGATGAGCATGATCAGCCAACAATTCACCACGCTTTCGACAAGATGTTCGAAAATGCTAATGACGGATTTCCATTCATGGTGGGGGGCTCGAAAAGTCAAACCACTCACCTTCATCCATCAGCAATCCAAATATTCCAACTGTGGCAGGTCTACCTCAACAATGTCAATCCTCTTTTGAAGATCAGCCATGTCCCCACCCTACAGAACCAGATCGTCGAAGCTAGCGCCGACCTTTCCAATGTTGCTGAACCTCTCGAGGCTTTGATGTTTGCCATATATTTGATATCAGTGACATCCATGCCGAATGAAGAAGTTGAGGCAGCTTTTGGAGACTCGAAAAATGCGCTATTGGCTCGGTACCATGCAGCATCACAACAAGCCCTTATCAATGCTCAATTTATGAGCTCAACGGAGCTGACGACGTTGCAGGCTTTCCTTCTATACCTTGTAAGTCTCATCCTGCGCCTTATCTCGAGGTTCCCACCATCTCTCTTTCGAATGTGATCCCCGTCTGGGCAGGAAATAGCTTCAATCCTCATTGATATTCGACTATAGCTCAGCATATGCCATTCTGTTGATCCACGATCTCTTTTCTGCTTGATCGGTATCGCAGTGCGTGTAGCTACTCGTATTGGTATACATCGAGATGGCGATCAATTTGGACTTACGCCATTTGAGGCAGAGCAACGCCGACGACTTTGGTGGCAACTGGCCATGCTCGACAAGCGTATAGCTGAGCTGACAGGATCTGCTATCACGGCTCTATCGTCATCTCGGACCGATTGCCGACTTCCTCTCAATATCAATGATTCGGATCTACACAAGCATACCAAAGCACCCCTAGTACCAGTCACGGGGTCAACTGAGATGCTCTTCTGTCTTACTCGCGTGGAACTTTTGGTCTCGACTGCCCCGAGCGGCCTGCGACCTGATCCGTCGATAGTGAGGAATCGACAAAATAACGAACCCCTCGTGCCGCCGTCTAGTTTCAACCCTCCTGAAGTGAGCACATCACCATTTCGCGGTCTCAATGAATACTCTGCCTATATCGAATCAACATACCTGAGATATTGCGATTCAGAGATCCCTATACAGAACTTCACATTGCTTACAGCACGAGTATCGCTTTGCAAACTTCGAGTTGTGGAGTTTATGTGCCGGGGCATCCCAACATCAAAACTCTCTGATGAAGAGCGTGATGAACTCTTCATGACTTCTGTACAAGCGATTGAGTGCGACGATGAGATCTACACCACTGAAGAACTCCGTCGTTTTCTGTGGTACACTCAATTCCAAGCCCCCATGCCAGGGTTTTTCTTCCTTATGAGCGAACTGCGGCAGCGTACAACCGGGCCTCTTTGTGAACGCGCATGGAAGGCCATCTTCAGTAACCACGAGCATCGAGGCCTGGTCCGCAACTTGAAAAGTCCCATGCATACTGCATTTGGGCAGGCTATACTCAAGGCCTGGGATGCCCACGAGCAGGCTGAAATTCGACAGGGAAGGGATATTGAATCACCAGAGCTCATCACCGTATTGCGTCGAATGTATAAATCGAAAATAAAAAAGTCAAAAATGCAACCTGATCCAGTCCAGGATTCGAACGCCGCTCCTGTGCCTCGGGCTGATCGGATTGGTCCTAGGGCAGAAATGCTAGCCACTGGCAATATAAATACCGAGCCTGGCACGGAGTTCGAACAATCAGGGTCCGGTTTTGACGCCAGCATGATGTTTCCCACTTTGGATAGCGGGAGCCAAATGTATGGATTGGGGATGTACGAAGAGCCAAATTGGTCATACCTGATGCAGTCAGGGTCTTTGGGGGACTACTAGCCTACGGGAGGGAATCAACGCGGATGATCAGGTATAAAGGGCAATCTCGTTGCAGCCACAATGATTATCTATCGACAAGCGAGAAAAAATTTTTAAATACCATCCACGCATAACCATTAAAGCTTGCTGTTCATTGTTGCAACCTTGGGAATTCCCCATTTCGAAATATCCTCAT
Source organism: Penicillium sp. 91 TS-2023 (assembly GCA_030710325.1). Lineage (NCBI taxonomy): Eukaryota > Fungi > Ascomycota > Eurotiomycetes > Eurotiales > Aspergillaceae > Penicillium > Penicillium sp. 91 TS-2023. Next base: position 2,898,982 of record JARWGP010000021.1, on the reverse strand, counting down.
CGGTCCGACCATCGACCGCCAACTCTGCCAAAACACGACCAAATGCAGGGGCAAACTTGAAAGCATGAGCCGCACCAAGACCGACAATAATATCAGGAGCGCTGTCGAGCGGGCTGATGATAAACTGCCGGTCGGGGGTAATCGTATACTGGCAAGTGATCGTGCGAAGCGGAGTGCGCTCCTTATCTGGCATAAAACCATCCATAAAAGACGTGAGCTGTTCAAGCAACTGGGGGGAGTGAACGAAAGTCCGCTCCTCAGGGGTCATAAAGTTGTTGGAATAATCGCGACCGGCTTTAATGGTTGGCTCGCCATAGCTAGGGAATCCATAGAAACAATGAGTCCCCTGCCAGATCCACACGGGAAGCTTATCTGTCTCATAGGCAGATGGATCGGTAGGCTTATAATAGGTAATCTGCTCTTGCATAACAGAGACTGGGATATGCACCGAAAGAGGCGCAAGAAGCTTGTTGATCCACGCATCTGTAGTGAGGATCACCTTCTTCGCCCGGAATCGTCCCTTGGGTGTCTCAATCACAACACCACCAGATTTCTGAGGCGTGACCCGTTGGACAGGCGTATTATCTTTCAAGATAGCACCGTGCGATCGTGCCAGCGATTGCAAAGTGTTAACAGTCTTATTGGCATGAGCGATCCCCGAGTCGGGTGTATAAACCGTGATGACATTATCGGGAATGTCGAACTGAGGCCAGCGCTTCTTCACCTCTGCCGCGTCAAGTGTTTCATAAGGCACATTTTGAGCAGCGAGACTTTTTGTAAAGTCGCTTGCTGGCACAGGTGATTCTGGTGCAAAGAAAACCACGCCGCCGGTCGTCGTTAACATGTTGTACCCGGACACATTTTCGAGCTCGGCCCAGTCTTTGTAGGCTGATTTGGCGAGTGCCACATATTCAGGAGCAAAGTTTGAAGTTCGGACAATGCGTGAAGTGTCGTGGGAAGCTCCGCGGACGTGACCGAGCTCGAATTGCTCGAATCCAATCACTTTTGCGCCTTTTTGGGCCGCGTAGTAGGCTGCACCACTTCCGAGGACGCCGAGTCCAACGACGGCAACGTCAAATTGTTCCATGTCTTGAGTCATTGTTTGGTATGTGTTGAAAATATATCTATGTTTAGGTAGCATGAATTGACTTCGACTTTATGCTTTATCCTGGCCTGTTGAGCACGGTGCTCATGATCCCTGGCCGTTCACGTGAGGGCTCGCGCCCGGAAGTTGATGCTTGTTTCGATACTCCGCAGAGTCTCATGACTTATTTTCCGATATCTGGCGTTGCAATCGGAGCTAAAAATGAGGGGTCTGCATTGCCATGTCATAGATACGCCTGGCCCGGGGAATTCCCGGTCACCTGATCGGCCGCCGGGCCGCCCACGATACGGGACCGTCCGCCTCTGTAAGTTAATGTTCACTTCGTTTGGACCTCAGGAGCTGCCATTTGGGCTGTACTACCTAAATGTAATAAAATTGGTTATAAAATTTGATTCTTATTTGTCTTGGAAACTCTTGTTCATACCACAATTGCTTGCTTTCACCATCAGTATACACAATGGGCTCAATCGATGATAACAACTTTGTTTTGACGGCAGAAGCCCTCAACAAGGCCCTGCCAGACATGCACCCTTCAACAAGAGGTATTCACGCCGACGACTTCTTCACCCCCCACCGGGCCATCGCTCCTGGTATGCACACAGCGGTGAATTTCCGCTACGCACGAGAGGCAGAGAACCTAGTCCCAGAAGAAAACAACGATGTGAGCCATATCATTGCTTCAAACTTTTGCCATTTCTCCACTAACTCTAGTCATCACAGCCAAACAATCCAAATGACTCCCACGTATATTCCCGCTATACCGCACCAAACTCAAAGCGACTAGAAGTCGTGCTCCGTAGCCTCATGGGCGGCGAAGTAATCACATACTCAACCGGACTCTCAGCATTCCACGCAATGGTCATCCTTCTCAACCCCAAGAAAATATTTATCGGAGACGGGTACCACGGATGCCACGGTGTCTTGGACATCATCCAGAGATTATCAGGGATTCAAAAACTGGAGTTAACGGACGTTGATCAAGCCGGTCCGGGCGATATAATCCACGTTGAAACACCACTTAACCCAACCGGCGAGGCTCGGAACCTGGCTTATTATCGTGAGAAAGCGACTGCAAAGGGTGCATACTTAACAGTTGATGCGACATTTGCTCCTCCTCCGCTTCAGAATCCCTTAGATCTTGGAGCCGATATAGTGATGCACAGTGGAACAAAGTATGTGGGTGGTCACTCGGATATGTTATGCGGAATGTTGGTCCTTGCCCCCGAGCGAGTGAAGGAGGGATGGTTGAAAACATTACATACGGACCGCCAGTACATCGGTAGTGTTATGGGGAGCTTTGAGGGCTGGTTGGGTATTCGATCTGCGCGTACTATGCAACTTCGGGTAATGAGGCAGGCGGAGACAGCTACGAAGCTTGCTGCGTGGTTGCAGGATCAGGCGAATGATGCGAAGTCCCCGGTTTCGAAGGTTGTTAGCCATGTCCAGCATGCTTCGCTTCAGAAAGAAGATTTAGAGGATGGTTGGCTGAAGAAGCAAATGCCTGGTGGCTTTGGACCGGTTTTCTCGATTTGGACTCATAACCCGGAACATGCGCGTCGATTGCCGACGAGAATGTTTGTTTTTCAGCATGCGACTAGTCTGGGTGGTGTGGAGAGTTTGATGGAGTGGCGAACTATGAGTGATAAAGCGTGCGATAAGCGGTTGCTGCGGGTTAGCTGTGGTATTGAGGAGATGGAGGATTTGAAGGCGGATATATTGCAGGGAATGGAGTCGCTGCTGCGTGATTTCCCTTGTTAGAAGTGATAGGAATTACAATCTTGTGTTGATACTCAAATGCTGTGTTCTGACATTCAAGTTTTTTGTAAATGAGCCCTATGCAGACACAATGCGAGAGGTGCATGTCCTATATGCCTTTTTCAGAAATTTGAGACAGTGTAGAGAAGATAAAATATACCTAAAATTAGAGATCATTGAGCATTATTATAAGCGTCAGATAACGTATCCTGGGATATCTCAGCGCTTGACTGCCTTATATAGCAGTTTATCTTTCTATTCTCTCTCCATGGCTCGATATGCCATACAGTTCCATGCTATTCTTCTCCCCTCGTAAGTGTTGGTGCTGGGAAATAGATCCGAGGTATATGACTGATATTTTTTATTATTCCGACAGGACAGAACCACAGAGTAATGCCCAATCCAGCGATTATGATCAGTCGCTTCTGATCTTCCTTATCCTTCACAAATTGCGGTCTGCCCTATGTCAAACAACCTAATAATAAGGGGAAAAGCCATTATAGATAGAAGGTATTGAATAGCCCCTACAAGTAGCGCATCTATATATTCTAGCTAAAGGAAGTTTGGCGAGCTCATAGTGTTGAGTTAAAGAGGTTGACTGGGTGAGGTTGAACGAAAAAGACTCTTGGTTCACGAAAGTAGACGTAGAATAAGACAGAGACTAATCCTTGAGGAATCGATCAATTCCTCAAGTGCGTAGAATATGTACATGAGGGGTAAAACCCTGGTTTGGCGAGTCATGCAGGTGCTCTCCGGCATGGAATCGGGCCACTTCAGGAACTATTTTGTCCTGCCCCGGCATCATGCCCTAACTTCCTGATTAGGCCTTAACACACGGAGCCGACTGAGAAGTGCAAATACGCCCCTTAACTACTATACTTAGGACACGGTCGTGGAGACATAGTAACTTAGGATCTTGATTTCTCCTCAATCGTTTAAATAGTATCCTGGGCGTGTATAGGACTATTAATGGCTTCCAAGCACCGCCGGGGCTAATATACCGGGATTAAGCGTGTCGCTAGTCACGTTGTAATTCCACTAAACCAAAAGGCATGAGCCAGAGTCTTCGATGAAAAGCTCTGGATTCCAGCGATACATATAATAGAGGTTCTCTAAAGGCGCCTTCGGCCAGTTCCGGGTCCGTACTGATCCTGATTATATATAATAAGCCCGTAGATCCAGGATCATGCACTCACAACCCTATTAGAACCACAATACAAAATTCTATTATCCGAGAGTAAGTTCTAAGCGGTATTGCTCTAGCAAACTTTGCTGCTACTATGATCTTCTACCGACGGTTTTAATCACAGAGAGCAATAACGGCATTTTCGACATGATAGTAGTATATTTAAGATTAATGAAAGAATCGGCGCCATCCTTATTATCGCTTCGGAGAAAGACAACTACAATTTTTTATCCGACGAACATATTAAGTCGTGGAGGTAGGACATAATTTTGGATGACTAGTTTACATAGATCACACCTACTTAGGTCCCACCGTATAACCTAAAACGATGCGAACTCGCGAAATCTCGCTGGACGTAATGGCGGCACTAGTGACATATAGTGCTAGGTATACCGCGCTAATGAATGCCGTCGCCCCGGCAATCCCGTCATTATGTAGAGCATGTAGCTAAAGCTGGAGAAAAACTGAATTTTCGATAACACTTCATCTATTTCTACAGTGGCTCGATCACGCAAAAACCACCATCGGTTCTGCCAAGTCGTTTCCGAGCTCTATAAAGCATTAATGGCCTTGTAGAATGCCACCTTCTGACAAGAACAGAGAACGAGGCCATCATCAGGCTACGAACCTGACAGACAGGCTTTTGATAGTTGGCGCCGCGAAGGAAATAACGGGGACTTTCAAATACCGAATGCCCCTGACTAAAGCTGCATCGGCTCAGACGCTGCCCAGAAAGTGCCATTTGGTAACCGGCAGATGACCTGTGCCATAATCTGCAAAGGCTCTACTTGCTTAATCGTGTGGTTGCGCGTCTGCAAGAAGGCGATAGTATCGTTATTGAAAGCAGGCGGGAATTCAATCCAATCTGGGAAGAGCTGATGATGGAGGCGTGACGTATTCAGCGAGTCAAAGGGAGATTCGCCCCTGTCCAAGGCAGCGATAATAGTCTGAAGAACCGCGGAAGGAATGTGACGGCCTCCAGCAGCTCCCGAGGCGAATGCGACACTACCATCTGGACGAGTGGCTATCACAGGCGAGATAGATGAAAGAGGTCGCTTTCCTGGTTCCACAAAGTTCTCGGAGGTATTGGCCGCAGCATTGCTCTTCGGTTGGCTGCAATGGGTGCGAAACATCTGATCTTCCTTTCACGGTCGGCTACTGTGCATGAAGCAGGACAACAGGCAATCAAGCAGCTCGCGGCTTTGGGCTGTACCAGCCACGTCTTCCAATGTACCATCTCGGATGAGGCTCGCCTCGGCCAGGTTTTCGCGGAAATCAGCAAAACCTTACCACCAGTCAAGGGATGCATACAATGCTGCTTTGTCCTGAGAGATGGCGCGTTCCATGCCATGAGCCACCAGGATCGGCAGACCGCTCTGGCTCCCAAGGTGTCTGGATCTTGGAACCTCCATAAGCTCCTTCCAGATGTCGACTTCTTCTTGATGCTGAGCTCTATTACCGGGATTATCGGTAACCGAAGTCAAGCTAATTACAATGCTGGCAACAACTTCCAGGGTGCACTTGCCCGTTACCGCGTCTCTAGGGGTATGGTCGGTACTAGTGTCAGCCTGGGTGCTGTTGTCGGCGTTGGATTCATTGCGGAAAATTCCGAATACGCTGGCAAACACACTTTCAAGGTTGCTAATCAGCAAAAATGAAGAAGAGGTGCTGGCTGCTATCGAGTATTTGATTGACAACAGGTATCACCCTAATAGCAGAGATTTTATATGATCTAAGTTAGGTTATTAATTAGTATCGCCAGTGCAAGGATCGTCTTGGGCTTCGGCTGTTTGATATTTGTTATTCACAACCATCTTCAAAGTCAAACATTCTATCTATGATGAGTGAAATCAATGGATATCCAATGGATATTATCCAAATGTCAAAGAATCGTCTTTTGCAACCCAAATTGGGACCTGGGGATATCTTGTTAAACTTGCATAATGCAAAAAATGACATTACGTAGATTGTCACATTAGAGGGGCTATCGAAGATATCAAAACAATGCACGTGAGCGGGGAATGCGGTGCTCCATACTAAACTCACACGTGACCGGCATTCGGGTGGAATGCCGGGGTCAACGGACCGCTCCGTGGTTACAATACCGTCGGCCCCACACCGTGAACAACTGTATCTCGTTCAACCTTAGCAGTAAATGATCGCATGATCAGATAATGTACGTTCAATCGAGGGGTCTATCTGTGAAACATATAATTGTCATAATCGAGAGCACCCAGATTGCCGAACACTAAATTGAATCCATACTTCATCATGGCTGCTGCAGTTGCTTCCCTATTTGGATACAAATCCTCCTCAGAAATCAAGAAACCTCAAACTATTCCCAATGATTTACTCAAAGCCCTTCCAGCCTCTTGGTACAGCTCACCAGAGCTCTACGAACTGGAACGAAGAGCGATCTTCTCCAAGAAATGGATCCTGGTCACCCACAAGTTACGCTTCACCAAAGCCGGCGACTTCCTAAAGATCGAAGAAGCAGGATTCTCCTTCGTATTAACCCTCGACCGAGAAGGCAACTTGAACGGCTTCCACAACATCTGCCGCCACCGAGCATTTCCCCTCATCTCAGAAAGTGAGGGCAACGCAAAAATCCTCTCCTGCAAATACCACGGCTGGTCCTACGGTCTCAACGGAAAATTAGCCAAAGCACCCAGATTCGACGAAGTGCCAGATTTCGATAAGAAGAGCCAGAGTCTCTTCCCAGTGCATGTGCACGTCGACAAACTGGGCTTTATCTGGGTCAATCTGGACGCATCTCCAAATCCAATTCCTTGGGAAGAAGACTTCAAGGGCGTGGATGAGCAAGAACGATTCCAGAAATATGATTTCAGTCAGTACAAGTTTGACCATACTTGGCAGATGAATGGCAACTATAACTGGAAAACTCTGGCCGACAATTACAATGAATGTTATCATTGTACTGTTGCCCATCCAGATGTCGCCAACCTGGCAGATCTTTCATACTATTATACCATCTCGACACCGGGACATATTCAGCATTTCTCCCGACCGCAGGAAGGGAAGGTGTCAGAAGATATCCAGAATGCCAGTACTTATTACTTCCCCAATGCATGTATGACTGTCTCGTGAGTATTACGATTCCAAAGCTCGATGATATCGTTCACTAACAGTCGTTCAGACCACACTTTTTCTATATGATGCGATGCGTCCCGACATCTGCTGGAACATGCTCTATGGAATATGAAGTTTATCGACACAAGGAAGCTTCGGACGAGGACTTTGAGCATATCGATTCATTCTTTAAGCGGGTGCTGGACGAGGATAAGCATCTTTGCAATGCGGCCCAGAAGAACTTGAATGCTGGAGTGTTTGTTAATGGTCAACTACATCCTCGTCTTGAGAGTGCACCGATATATTTCCAAAACACGGTCAGAGCTCTTCTCACTACCCACAGGGATGAGGAGAGGAGTGAGAAGCGGGAGATTTGGCCAGCGAGACAGCATTCGGCGGGACAGGCTACTGCGGAGGACATTGCCTTTTGTGCCGGGTTATCATGTTCTGGTGAAGGGAATGGAGAGTTAGAATGGTAGAATCAAGTAATTGTAGCTTTTAATTTATTAGCGATATGTCGTGAATTTTGGATTGGTTTCTTTTTCGAGAACATGAATATTGAACGAATGATATGATTCTGTGATACTGTAAATACGGTGTCATAGTTCCAGTTCAACCCAATTAGGCAGTGTTTCCCCACGTTATCGCGGTCCACGGGTCATGAGCCGATAACCCCGCCGCTCATTAAAGACCACCCGGACATGACACTTCTTTCTTTATTTATTTATTCGTTCATGGTTCCCATTACCCCCCAATGAATCGAGTTCACAAAAGATCCCATCAGGCTTGTGAAAATTGTAGGTGAGTTCGTTCCACTCCAGTCATTGAAGAATCTCTTACTGACCACCGGAAGGCGCAAAAAGACGCGATGTCCAGGGGAGCGGCCCGCTTGCTCCACCTGCGCACGCTTGCAGCAGACATGTCAATATAGCAGACATTATGAACAGCAGGAGAGATCTGGCGATCGGGTTTTGGTGGGTCCTGCCCACCGACATGAAGACTGAGCCGGCTAATTCCGAAACAGGAAGAGAGGTTATTACAGCTTGAAGAGAAGATGGAACTGATGCTGGAAGGCCCAATGTGCGATTCGTTGATCGTTCTGAACTGCGAGTAGGAGTGCTGATTACGATAGCTCCACCCGCCAAATTGGAATTCCCCGCTCGAGCCCAGATGAGCTCCCTAGTCGCGAAAATACCTCGGATTCAAATGAAGTACAAGATACAATTACGCAGCGACGCATCTCCAAGGACGAAACTGGACCTCAGGTTGCGAATCCATTGCCTTTTGCGATGCCTCCCAAGGCGATCGTTGCGGAGGGAATCTCTCTCTACTTCAAATACTGTCACAAACAACCTCTGTGGCTTTTTGATCCTGATGAACTGTCTATTCCGGAAACTTGCCGCAGTGAGGTCATTTTTGGCACCCTCAGTCTCGCACTGCGATACTCGAATAATCCGTTTCTGGAGGGGCGGACTGACCAAATATGCCGACATTATGCTGAAGCTGCACGCAGCTATGTCATGTTTCGAATTGCTCAGGGCACTGTGGACCTATCAACTATTAAGAGTTTGTGCCTTATTACGCTGGCCGAATATATTGGTAAGAATATCTTCTTCCCGGTATTTATTATCATATCTAACCTGTCTTAGCAAATGATACCCATCTCGTCTGGCTTCATATCGGTCTTGCAGCAAACCTCGTTCAGTGCGCGGGCATTGACATTGAAATGCACGAGGGTGAGCTAGATCCTACACTAGAAGCGCAAAGGAGAGTGTTCTGGAGCATTCATCTTCTTAAGCAGCATTACGCTCCGCACAGTATGCAATTGAATATGCTGCGCGACATTCATAGTCCAAAATACATGGCTATCAACATTGACTCGCCAAGGGAAATGGGTATGAAGCCACCACAGACACCCCAGGAAAATGGCGCCTTTTCATCTCGCGGAGGTATTTGGATGTACATGGTGCAACTGGCTACACTTTGGAGTGAAGTTCAACAATACGTTTCGCATTGTGCTAGTGGATACTCCACACCTCCGTGGTCAGTGGAGTCTGGCTACTCCATCATTGGGGCCCATCTCATGGATTTGGAGACCAATTTACCCACTTGCCATCGATATGACTCGGTGAGGTTTCAAGATAAATCGCGTGAAGAATTACATCGCGACCGAGGGTTCTGGAGTCCCTGGCTTTATCTCCAGTTCACTTACCACGCTGTACACAGTGTGCTCAATCACCCATTTCTTTATTCATGGCGTCCGCAGCAATCTTCTCAACTGGCTGTACCAAACACATTCTGGAAGACGTCCTCTGAACTGGCTTTGATTCACACGACATGGACCGTTCGATTAATCACTATGGTCACCGAAAAGGACTACGAAGTTTCCGATCCCTTTCTTTGTCACGCAGTGGCTATTGCAGCTACAATTCATCTCTATTATTGCTGTGCTGCCGATCAAGCCATGAGAGATTCTGCGCAGCGAAAGCTAGAAACCTGCACACAATTTCTAAGTGATTTGGCTTCAAAATGGCCGAGATGCCAGGCATTAGTAAGTCATCAAACATGAACATTAATCATCTACTAACTTGACCCAGCATCAAAAAGTCCAAGATCTCATTCAATCGGCCTTTGCTGTCAGTCCTCGTTCAAGCAGCCACCGTCAAACCCGACGAACATTATCTATCGACACAGCCTTAATGTGGGACATTCTCTGTCATAGCTCCAGCAAGGCATCATTTACTCCCCCAGGAGATGGTCTTTTCGATGCCTCATTTACACCACCCCCATCCAAGAATCCAGACAAGGTGACTGTCGAAACTGAAATTTTCCACCACTCTGCCAGGGCAGTGGATACATCTAATGGAGGCCAAGCATTACCCCCATATTCAAGTACAATGCGAGATCGAGCAGCTTCTGAGAACTCCGATAATGAACCTTGGAACCGGAGTAACATGGTTACCGTTGATAACGGCACAAGTCATTCACTTCGAGAGCCACTGGGGTGGTCTGGGCCTGGGATACCGGCTGATATGTCTTTTATGGATATTACGCATGATCCTTTCTTTCAGTTTCAAGATAGCGAGAATCCTTATCAGGGTGTTTGGGAGGTGGGGAATTTGTAGGATTGATGGATTGATACGGCTAGATTATTTGATTGGCTCTTGGACATACCTCAAGTTTAGTTGTCATTGTGTGCGAATAATTGTATCACGCGAGCTCTTTCCCCCTCTTGCATCCGGACACGGAGACGGTCCGACGGTTCCGCCCGTGGTTACCGGGACGGTCCGACACCGATGATACTACTATCTGAGAGTCCCTTATGATGTAACACGTAACAAGATAAACCATCTTTACTATCACCCATATACATCTAGATACCCTTCTTTCCACGTGTCTCAAATGGAAATGCAATGGCAAGAATTCCACTCATCCCCAACATAGCAGCGCAGATATAGATCGGGATAGAGGAGGCCGTCGAAGTAAAAGCACCAATGAGCGCAGATACAGTACCCATCAAACGGTTAAGAGAAACCGCAATACCATTTCCAGTACCACGATGTGCGGAGGGCAGAACCTCAACAGTATACGCGTACAGAGTCGCGTAATAGATGTTAATCGAAACAGAGATAGCACAAGAAAAGCCCAAGTTCTGTGCCTCTGTTTTCACTGCCGTATATCCAAAGAAGAAGATCACTAGAGCTTGTAAGTCGAAATTGTTATTAAGAGAGCTTCACATCACTTACTAGTAAGAAAGGCCCCAATAGCCATAGTTCTCTTTCGTCCGAAAATAGGCATTTCACACATAAATCCCGCAATGATAGGACCCGGAATCGCGCACAGATTGGTAATCGCGTAATTCCGCCATGTAAGGTAGGTCGAGTCAGATCCAGTGGATGCACCTCGGGACGCCAGATATTCTGGTAGGTAGACGTAGTATAATGCGTAACCTAGTCCGATTAGAGCCCAGGAAGCCCAAACCAGACATGTCGAGATGGCTAGAGACTTTGTAACGAATAGACCTTTCACATGAACGGCCAGTTCGGAGAACGACGCCCTATATTGGGCGTGTGAGCTGTGGATCTGGCCGTGCGCCTGTAGTTGATCTACTGTGAGGTGGCAGACTCGATTATGTTTGTGAGCGAGATCCTGAAGTGTTTTCACGACATCTTCATCTCGGCCTTGGCACAGGAGGAATTTTGGTGTCTCGTGGAAACGGATGACGAGGACTCGGGCGATACTCATGATGAAAACAAGTGCTCCGCTGGTGTAGAAAAGGTATCTCCAGCCCATGTTGTTTGCGTTCGTACATGGGACAGATCCATCAGTAGGACAGCTATAATTCGCTATTGTTCGTTAGCAACCCTCTTAAAACATCAGGGGTTCTGTTTGATCGGAGTAATTACCCATGAACCCCCAGGCAATAAGACCAGCTACCGTCTGTCCGACTCCCCACCATCCAGCCAGCAAGGTAAGAAGCCACTGCTTATTCGATGGGAGATATTCCACGAAAACCGTTGTGTCGAGGACTAGGTTTCCACCTGAGCCAAAAGCCGATAACGCGACCATGATTGCCCATGCTGGGTAGTTGGGAGCAGCACCGGCAGTGATAGCAAAGATAGCGCTGAATAGCAGGGAAAAATTGAAAGCCCACTTTCGACCGATGATATCTGCGGTACTACCCCAGAATAAAGCTCCCGCTAATAAGGCCAGATAGAAGCCTAGTTGTGCTCCCCTTTTGAAACCTGGAGGGTACTGTGCTACGACTTGGTCGGCGGATATGCTCATGAGGAAGAGGAGTAAAGAGTCAACTGCGTAGCTATAGCATTTGATGATTAGTGGTGGGAATCGATGTTGGTTGAAGTTACGTACCCGAATCCATTGAGGAAAAACAATTTGGTGTGGTATGCGGTGAATCCAATTGCATCGATTGCCTGCGCTGGTAAGAATCAATTTGGTTGGGGTTAATGGGAGAAACGAAGCGTACATCATTCACGAGGTTCATCTTTGCATTCAAGGCTTGGTCGACCCCATCGAGTGCCATGAGATCTCCAAGGCCAACATGGGTAGACCCCGAGTCCATGATCGCTTTGCTCGGCTCTCCGTCATATTGTTGTTGTGCATCTCCAACAACTTCATCGGATTTGTTGGTCATATTGCTTCAAATAATGCAAAATATGACACTTGTTCGTTTTGTACCTTCAATTGCAAGAAGTGAAGGATTATCAATGTAGGCACGAGGACAGTATAGAAGCCTGGCAAAAGCAGGCTTTTATACCTTCTGTATGGGCTATGACACCTCCAATCCCAACCTGGGTTAGTGGATCCCATACTTTGTGTGTTTTGTAATTGCCCGTCCTGTAATGGTTATCTCCTCTCCAGTGTCCCCAGGAGAGGCAAGATGCCGAGCAATCTCTCCACATGGCAATTGCAATTGGCTAGTTAGCAATGCTATCTGAGACCCGTCCAAGTGAGGAGAAATCAAATATGCGGGCACGAATCAGAAGGAAGTTCCTGTGGAGAACGTTATCAGACTGAATGGACTTTCTTCATTGCCAGGGGAAACCTGGAAAGTGGACTATATCTGGTCTGGCTCGGATTTGTTCACCGCTCATGTGAGCGGGGATTCGGTCCGCGTGTCAACCCCAGATTCCCCGGACTGGAACCAATCAATAAGACAGTATTGGAGTCCCACTTTCTTGGCTTGGACACTTTGAGTTAGATACGTTATCCTTATTCAATTTCACATTAGGTACAGCAGCCGTACACATAATCAGTGTAAGTACATGAATGTACCTGGATATGCACGCAATAGTTTGACTCCAAATTGCAGAAAATGCATCCCGAGGTCAAATTCCCTTTTCATCTCTCCATTTATAATATCCTCGGAATACGTAATGTTGTCATGTTGACATGACGAGTCACATGATTCGAGTCCATATGCCGTAGTTTCTTAGGACCAGCGTCTCTCATGTACGTGGGCTTTCACCAGTCTTAGATTCTCTTCTTCTCCATTGATCGCCATGCCCACCATGAATCGCCTTATTGAAGACACCCAATGCTATACCTACACGAGCAATCGAAAGTTGCGGGATATTTTGGATCAACGCCGGACAGACCTTGTGGAGAATATTTCCGACAATCAATACGTCGTTTTTGCGGATGTTTCTTGGGAAGCATTTGAAAAGCTAGATGAAGATAGGCGGTTCCCACTCAAATCGTCTCTGTTTACTTACAACGTCGAAGCTGGCATTTTACAGGTCAAATTTCGAAGCTCGGACCACGACTTCCCCGTAGTGATGTTCAATACGCACATCGTTACTGAGTTAATGGCTATGAACAAAAAGGGCCTATCGGAATTTGAGATCATCTTAATTGGCAGAACCACGTTCAATTCTGGCTCCTGGTGCAAGCAATCAGATACCTCATATGCTGTCCAGTTTTCACGTCGTGGAAAAGACCCGACTTTTGTGATTGAGGTTGGCATGCCAGAATCCCGGCAAAAATTCACTCGCGATGCACGGTGGTGGTTGGAAGAAACACCAGCCAATGTCGTTGTCACAATCGATGTCCACCGTACCAAGATGGACATCAGAATCGGTTTGTGGGAACTAGTTTCCCGGAGATACTCAAGTACGCGACAGTCACCGGGAACCGCACAGGAGACTAAGTCAATCATGATTTCCCGGCCAAGCAACACAACCATTGTCGCCGGGCAACTTGATATCCCCTTCGAGGAAGTCTTTCGTCCTCCACCAACAGGCGCTTTTGAAAGAGATTTTACTTTTTCTGTGGCGAAGCTCACAGATTTTGCGGAAACTATTTGGCGCACGCAGGAGCTCCTCGAGTGGTAATTGTTTGTTGATCGTATGAAACCAAACTTCCAATATTAATAGCTAATAATTCGATTGCTCATGGCTATGTAGTTAAAGCTAATACAGTCCACGTTAGCAGATCAAAATTGCGAAGTCGAATGTCTAAGGATATCAAATTGAGAGAAATGAAAAGCAGCTATTGAACATCGTTGCAGGGGTCCACCGTGCATCTCGCGAGAGACTATTGACGATAACAGGGGGGCTGTACCATCACCATTATGACCACCTATTAGATTCATATTGCTTATTTGTGGAGTAGGCTTTTCATTGGATCATTTTATCAAATATGCATAGTCTTTGGACTCGTGAATGTTTTGGGGGTATTTTTTATCGAGTTTCTCGGTCTTTGATCTTGAATGTCTCAAAAAGTAAAAGAAATCGGTCAAAGAAATTTACTTGTTAGCACTACTAACAATATACCCTATGCTTGTGATTTCTCTCGAGTCAACTTCCTAGATTACTTCAACTTTACAATTTTTTCCTCCTATTGTGACTTGCGTCAGTTGGATCTATAGCTTCGGCCCGAGTCCAGGCCCGACCTGCTGACATACGTCACACCACGCTTGGACTTCCCATCTCCGCGTTGACAACGCATCCCTTCACCACATTCACCACCTCTCTCACTCCAGAGCCCAAGCGACCCACAGAGCTCGACCAGCATCTGGTGAATCCTTTTCACCGCTTGTTTAAGCTACTTCAATCCGCACGCGACCCCACCGCGACCCGACCGGGAACCTTGACACACACCCCTCCGCCATGAACATTGCTTGATCGGAGCTCGTGACAGCACTCTCCGTTTGAGCAATGGATTACTCAATCCAGAGGTTGCTCCACGATAAATTATATGATAAGCGGAAGCAAGGAGCATTAGAGTACGTCGCAAGAAAGTTTCAAAGGCTATATGCGGTGGAGCTAACACGCGACATTCCCGCAGACTCGAGCTAATCGTTCGCGAAGCTGTTTTTAAAGGAGATCATGAAAAAGTAGCGAAGATTGTCGAGCAGCTTTGCCACGACTATGCATACGCAGTACACCAACCTCACGCCCGAAACGGTGGTTTGATTGGCCTGGCAGCCGCTTCGATTGCCCTGGGATACGTGAGTCTCCGAATACCGTGGGATGACAAGATATGGCACTAATACCGGGCTCTAGGAAGGGGTAGCACCTTATCTGAAAGAGATCGTGCCGCCCGTCCTGGCGTGCTTTACAGATCCAGATGCGAGGGTCAGATACTATGCCTGCGAGAGTATGTACAACATCGCCAAGGTGGCCAAGGGAGAGATTCTACTTTTCTTCAATGATATCTTCGACGCGCTAGCCAAGGTGAGAACAGTACCTGCATGCCCAATTACTACAACTAACGTTTTTTCAATCATAGCTTGCCTCGGACATCGAACTTTCAGTGAAAAATGGCGCCGAGCTTCTCGACCGGTTGGTTAAGGATATTGTTGCAGAGTCTGCTGCTTCATATGTCTCTGTGCTGCAGTTGACAGAGAAATCAGCAGACGCCGATCCATTCGAGGAGGTCGAGCTGCCCACAGCGTTCTCACTTGAAAGGTTTCTTCCCTTGCTGAAAGAGCGGATCCATGTGATTGTTCCGTTTACTCGCAACTTCCTAGTCTCCTGGTTGACTCTGCTGGATACTATCCCTGATCTAGAGCTGATTAGTTATTTGCCGGAGTTCTTAGAGGGCCTGATCAAGTTCCTGGGTGGACCTGACCAAGATGTCAACGTCGCAACCCAGGGCCTTTTGGAGCGATTCCTCCAAGAGATCAGGAGGATCACCCGATTGAAAAAGGGAATCGAAGAAAGCCGTAAGAGCCAAAGTCGCAGGCGCTCCGTCGTAAGCGACTCTGTTAGTGTGAGCGCCAAAACCGAGCAGACGGTGGACACCGGCGCGGGAGAAGGAAATCAATATGACATTGCCGTGGATGATGCGATTTCAGAATCACTTCTCGACGATGATCTCACTCAAACCGAGGGAGATTGGATTCCGGGGCAGGATGTGCAAATTGATTTCCCCAAGATCTTGGAAATTCTTGTCAGCTTTATTGACCCTTCCTATGGTAACTTCACTCTTCCGCCATCCCATGTCCCAAGACTAACAACATGTCTACAGAGGAAGCAATGCAGGTCGAAGCGTTGCGTTGGGTTGACTCTTTCTTCGAGTTCAACCCGGAAGACATCCTTCCGTTTGTTCCCACGCTTCTCACACAGGTGCTCCCGGCCATGTCTAGTGACGTGGAATCAGTCCGACAAGCAGCCAACCGAGTCAACAAGTCTCTTCTCGATTACATTTACACACTATCGGACGATACCGATGAAGCAACACAGGCTCAATCGAAGGCTCCTTCCGTCGCGCTCAGCAGAGAAGGCACAGAAAGGAAATCTTCGGAGACGAACAATGAGGCTAGAAAGTCGGTTCAAGAGTCTTCTGAAGCTACACCGCGTAGCAGTATAGTTTCAACCCCATTCCAACCAGCCGACCTTGATTATGCCGCGGCGGTCAATTCTCTCACTCTTCAATTCCTCAACGAGAACGAAAATACTCGGGTAGCCGCACTCTCCTGGCTCATCATGTTACACCGCAAGACGCCCCGCAAAGTGGTCGCGTTCAACGACGGTACCTTCCCAGCTCTATTGAAAACTCTGTCAGATCCGGCAGAAGCAGTTGTGACAAAGGATCTGCAACTACTATCACAGATCTCCAGAAACAGTGAAGATAGTTACTTCTCCTCTTTCATGGTGAACTTGTTACAGCTCTTCTCCACTGATAGACATTTGCTTGAAGTGCGCGGAAATCTCATTATCCGACAGCTGTGTCTGAACTTGAGCCCAGAGCGTATCTATCGGACGCTTGCGGACTGTCTGGAGAAGGAAGAGGTATGTTTTTAATCCTAGATGTAGCAGGTTTGATTGCTCACATCTGTTAGGACATTGAATTCGCCAGTATTATGGTGCAAAACCTTAACAATAACCTTATCACCGCGCCCGAATTGTCAGATATGAGGAAGCGATTGAGGAACCAGGACTCTCGGGTTTGTTTCAATGCTACTCTCTTTGTTGGAGGCACTAACACTTTACTAGGAGGGCCAAATGTTTTTTGTGGCCCTTTTCCGGTCCTGGTGCCATAACGCCGTCTCGACCTTCTCTCTGTGCCTGCTCGCTCAAGCTTACGAGCAGGCTTACAACCTTCTCCAGATCTTGTACGCCCCTGGATATTTGTCTACTGGTGCCATATACTAACTTGACATAGCGCCGAACTCGAGATGACAGTCAACATGCTCATCCAGATCGACAAGCTCGTCCAGCTTCTCGAATCCCCCGTATTCACCTGTTTGTTCATCTCCTACAATCCAAGATTGTTCAACCTTAACATAGCTAGATCTTCGCCTCCAACTCCTCGAGCCTGAAAAATATCCATATCTGTACAAATGCCTCTACGGTGTCCTCATGCTCCTCCCCCAGAGCTCTGCCTTCGCTGCCCTCAAGAACCGCTTGAATAGCGTCAGCAACATTGGGTTCCTTCACGGTGCCCCCCGCAGGTATGGACATGGACAGAAACCCCATCAGGGGAAGTCGACGCTAAATGCTCCTTTCAGTACCGCCCAAACCGCCCCTTCATACGAACGCCCCACAGGAAACCGTCTCAAAGCCCGCGAGGAATACAGCATCCGCTGGGTCGAACTGCTGGATAAGTTCAAGGCTGTTCAGGAACGCGCCCGGCGCTCACAGGCTCAACAACGTCACTCCGTCGACCCTACTGACACCCTTCCACCATCCCTTTCTGCTGCCCTCTCTGCTGCCACTGCTGGCCGTGATAGGTCTGGTCTCCCTGATACCCCACGGGGTGGCCCTGGAATGATGAGTCCCGGGACTGGTGGTCTTGGACTCGGTGTTGGACCTGGTATGGGTGCTAATCGTGGTGCGCCAGAATCCAGTCCCAAGGCTGGTTCGTCCTCGTCTATCCTGGGGGCTGCGCACAAACATAAATCGAGTCTTCCTAACCTGGGAAGTCGGTTAGGTATTGGGTCGCGCAAATCCAAGAAACCTCAGTAGCTATACTTTACCAGGCAGTCTTAGCAATTCAAGTCATTGCTCACATCATTCCTACTTTCCCTATCTCTTTGCATGTGGACTGTGTACGAGTTACCTGTTAGATCTACCGAATACCGCACAAGGCACAATTCAAATATTCAAGATCCAGACCAAACCACAGTTCAATGCTATGGGGGGCTAAATGACATGCAAAGCTGAATATGGACACCGAAGACCATATGAACCAGAGAATGAAAAAGAAAATGAAGTGTGGTTCACAGGCATGAGGTAAATACCTCAGACATCCAAAAAAGACCAAATCCCAGCTTTTGGTTTCGGCCGCCGATTCATGAGTAAAACCAAAAGATCCACCCGATACCAAATACAAAATACAAACATTCCAACGGAACAGACATGGCGACTGTGCACACAAGGTCGTCAAGATCTTCGCAGGGACATGACGCGAAGAGCAGAGCAGAGCAGAGCGGGAAACGCTAAGCACAATGCTAGAGGAGATGTAATCTCAAAAACAATAAAGAAGAAAGCGCCGATACACCCAGGAGAAAGGGAAGAAAAGAACGAGTGGAAAAGCGAAGGCCGTCACGCGATCAGATATCATTCATGAAATCAGGACCGCCACCGCGATTCCGAAGACCCATTTCTCCCAGATGGACGCCAGCTTCCAGTCGATTGCTTCGAGATTGTGCTGGTGGGTGAATTGGCACCGGTGTTGGTGTTGTAGACGTATTCTCCGTCAACGTATTGTGCGCCGGTGGAGAAGGTGCTGCGGTGCTTGCGGCGGGCGTAACGCTGCTCCAAACGGTAGAGCTCGAGTTCTGAATGACAGAGCTGTTAGATTACTGTCGTGCTCTTTGAGGGGGGTATGGGTATGCATGTATGCAAGGGTGTTGGTTGGGTGGAGCTTGGACTCTGGGGTACGTACTGGCTTGTAGCTTATCGATGAGACCCATTTTGAATGTATTGAAGATGTGAGTTGGGAATTTATTCGATTGGGAACATCCGAGTTCTTGAGAAGAGTATAGGAGCACGAGGGCGTCGGCAGGGACGGGACGCAATGCTTGATCGTCACTGGTTAGATCCACGGGTCAGTCTCAGGGTCTAGATCGCAACCACGGGTGTGTTGTTTTTTGTTGGTTTTTTTTTTTTTTGCTCCGGCGACTGTTGTTTATGAGGGATTTCTCTACTTACCTGGTGGTTTGCAGTTTGCAGTATCAGGGGAGGGGAAGAAAAAGCAGAGGGGGCGGCACGAATACAAGCGCCAGGAACTAGTGGGTGCCACAAAACGCTGAGGGGCTGGGCGTTAAGGAGATAAGGACTGGATTGCTGGAATTCGAGGGAATTGTCCGGCGGAAACGACTGGATTGGGGATTCAAAGATACCCCGGATAAATTTAAATGAATGAATGAAGCGAATTGAAATGAGTGGATAAACAGAGGAAAAGAAGAGGAACAGGAGAAGGGGAAGAAGTCGCGCTAAGAGGCACTAAGTCGGGACTAGAACATAGTTTATAGTGGGGAGGGCAACGTGGGTTCAGTGGGTTTTGGATCAATGGGATTGTTCGGCGCTAATTTCCCGAGATTACGGTCGTGTTTCATCGGAATTGCTTACTTTTAGAGAAAGCAAATAACTGACCCATAGATAATCCATCGACATGCCATAGATAATACTGTTCCTGGGTACGTTGTACTGTACTTGATACTCTATATCTATCGTCTATGGTTGTTGTGGCGTAGTTGGTTCCTCTGTGTCATCCTGCAGGGTGCGTTCTTGCACTGTTACCATTCGTCAGCATACAATAATCCAATAATCCAATAATCCCATGGCGCGATTTTAAAACTGACCATTCCATAATTCCGCATACACTCCGTCCAGCTCGAGGAGCTCCCGGTGTGATCCTGTCTCCGCGACCTTACCATCCTTCAGCACCAGAATCTGGTCGCTATCACAGATGGTACGCAGGCGGTGCGCCACAAACACACTCGTGCGACTCTTATCCTTCAAAATACTGTTGATATTCTGAAGCAAGGCCTGTTCCGTGTAGGTGTCAAGGGCAGAAGTCTATAAAAAGATTAGTCCAGACCCGACCCGCTGCGAGATGACGCAACCCATGCGGTGGGGAAAGAAGGGGGAAACAAAACGACGAAAACAAGAAAAACAAGAAAAACAAGACACAATGATTCACTTACAGCCTCATCAAAGAATAGAAGTTGCGGGTCCTTGAGAATTAATCGAGAAATCGCCAGTCGCTGCTTCTCGCCGCCCGAGATCATCATTCCACGCTCTCCGACCGCAGTCTGGTAGCCTTCAGGCAATCCCTCGATCAGCTGGTGAATCCGAGCTCGCTCAGCGGCCGCCTTCACCTCTTCATCCGTTGCATCGATCCGACCGTAGCGAATGTTGTGCGCGATCGTATCGTTAAAGAGTGGCGTATCCTGCGGCACGACACCGATCGCCTTCCGGAGGCTCTCGAGTGTCACATCCCGCACATCCTGCCCGTCGATCAGGATCCGGCCCGACTGGGTATCGTAGAAGCGGAATAGGAGGCGGAGGATCGTCGACTTGCCGCAGCCGCTGGGTCCTACGATGGCAAACTTCGATCCGGCCGGGATGGTGAAGGTAGCATTCTTTAGGATCGGTCGGTCGGGGTGGTAGCCGAATGTGACGTTCTCGAAGCGAATCTCTCCGCCGCGCTTCAGCTCCAGCGGTTTGGCGTTCGGTCGCTCTTGGATCGTCACGTTGACCTTTTGCAGGTTGAACAGCGTCTCCATATCCAGCAGAGACTGGCGCAGTTCACGGTACACGGATCCGAGGAAGTTAAGAGGTACGGAGAGCTGGAAAACTAATTGATTCACCATGACGAGATCACCGACTGACAAGGCGCCTGTGGCAACTCCATCGGCGGCCAGGTACATCATGGCTGCCAGCGCGGTCGAGAAGATCATATTCTGGCCGGAATTCAAGAGGGCCAGGGAGGTGGTCACCTTGATGGATGAATCCTCGTAGTGCTTCAGAGCCTTGTCGTAGCGGGCCACCTCGAACTTCTCATTGTTGAAGTACTTCACGGCCTCATAGTTGATAAGTGAGTCGACTGCCACCGTAGCGCCGCGGTTGTCAGCCGCGTTAGCCTGACGACGGAATTTGGTTCGCCATGCGGTAGTGGTGATGGTGAATGCCGTGTAAGCGACCATAGTGGTGGTGGTAATCGCCGCAAATTTCCAGCCATATTGGTAAGTCTAGAAGCAGATCAGTACTGGATCTATGATTCAGAAATCAGAGGTCCTTACCAAAATTCCGCACACCAAAGAGATCTCTAGCGCAGTGGGCACCACGTGGAAGACCATCGAGGTCAACAAAAAGCTGATACCCTTCGTACCACGATCGATGGCCCGAGTAAGTCCACCCGTCTGGCGTGAGAGGTGGAAGTTGAGATCGAGCCGCAAAAGATGATCGAATACATTGCGTGCCACTTTTCTAATGGCTTTCTGTGCGACACTTGCAAACACTGCGTTTCGGAGTTCTTGGAATAGTGTTGCTCCGATTCGAGTTACTCCGTCTGAGAAAGAAGTCAGGTTAGATAAGCTTTCACCCAGAGTATGTCAGATCCCTTACATGCTATAATCATCGACCCTGCGACAGTATAGGCGGTTCCTCCGAGAGTAGCAAAGTCCACGTTCATAGAATCAACAATACTCTTGAAGTAGAAAGGCACCTCGACATTAAGGATCTATAGTTCGTCAGTACTGCTGATCCACCAAATGAATTGCACACCTTCTATTCAGCCAAACTCACCTTGGATCCCACCAACAACGATAAAGCCGTTCCAACCCGAAGCTTTGTACCCCAATCATTCTACCAGTATGGTCAGTACTTCCTACTTGTACATCTCCCGAGAGCATTACCTTGGGCCAGAGGTATTTAGCCATTTCCCGCATAATAGCCCAATCAGCCTTCCGCTGGTCCTTGTTCGCAATCGCTCCTTCATTCAGCAATTCCTTCTTGGGGAGTTCCTTTTGAGGGATCTGGACCTTAGCCTCAGCCTCGAGCTGCGGAACCACAGAGGCATTTGCTATCTCTGGTTGCGAAGGCGGGGTAGTTGCGATAGCATCGTTCTTGGAGAGGGGGTCTTTATTGTTTGTAGATTGGTTTCGGAGGGTAGCACTGAAGCTAAATGTGCGTAGTTGCGAGGGAATTGGTCTCGTGCTTGAAAAACGACCGGCGGGGCGCGGATGTGCGTACAGCGCTGGGCGCCAGCACTTCGATCGGACTGCTCTAGGCAGCATGGCTGCTAACAAAGACCTAGCCAGAAAAGGTGGTATGCTTCACCAGTTTGGAGGTGTTCAGGGGAGCATAATGAAGCTCGGAGGGCAAGAATGGCGTGCAGCAGCTCCGCGCTTGCGACAGCTCGTGGGGAAACCTTGGGAGTCGCCGGCTTCGGAGAAAAGCGTCGGAATTGGGAATAAGGACCTCTGGAGAAAACAGTATGGAAAACCAAAGACAGATGGAGGGGATATAAAATATAAAGTAGAATAAATAGGAGAATCAGATATAAAAAGGTAGAGTTAATGTATGATGTATGTAGTTCACTGTCAACCAAACTGTGTTCGTTCGCTCGGGACCATGATTTCCCGTGTTTCACTGATCTTGAAGCTCCGAAAACTGACGTAAAGTTCTCTGTGTCAGTGCCAACCCAGTCCACTCCTTTGGTACAATGAGTTGTGCCCTCCCACGAGGTGTCCGAACTCTGTCCTGGACTCGAGTCGTTCCTCGAGTCCACCGACAGACAAGATTTGTCCAAATTCGCGCGACGCCCTCGGCGGAGCCCACGGTGAACGGGGATCACCTACCCCTCGCCAGCACTCCCAATTCAGCGGAATCACGCGGTATGTAGTCTTATAAAAGCGCGCAAGAATATACACTGATGATCGCTTTCATAGATGCGCGATTCGATGTCGTCGGCGCCCCATACTCGCTCCTTTCGGTGTCGCTTTCCGCCTCGCAGAACCTATACACGCGTCGAGGAACTTTGGTGGGATTAAGCGGCAAGGCAGACAATGTATGGAGTGAACCCTCGGGATAAATGGCGTTAGAGTGGATTGTTGACCTTTCTTTCAATCAGGTGGTTTCAACTTTGAGCGTTCTGGAACCCTTCCGCAGGGCGGCTGTCGGAGTACCCTTCCTCTATCAAAAGGTGCGGCGCATTATTTGTGATGGAAAATACTCTCTGCAAAGTGGCTGACTGACCTTTTTGCAGGTTTCTTCGGCGAGCCCGGTTACTGCGCTCATTTCCACCCGCTCTCCAACGACTTCCTTCACTGTTGTGAACCTCAATGGCTCTGTGGATTGGATGGTGGCTCAGCGGAACGCTCTGCTGGCATGGACGGGCCGGTCTCTGTCCATCAAGCCGACTATCAATACTAACCTGGTTTGTGGTGATCCAGGCCTGTTGCAGAAATGGAATCGGGCTAACTTGCTTAGGGCTTGACTCACTGGGGTAGCTCCGAGGTGACTGGAAGAGGTTTGATTGCCTTGGTTGGCAACGGCCAGGTATACTCCGTCGAATTGAAGGACGGCGAGCAGTATATCGCTCACCCTAGGTATGTTTTTCTCCTTGCTCGCGTCTGTATCATGGTTGCTCACTGATTCTTTACAGTAACGTGTTGGCTTACACCATGTCCTCGAACCCCCCTCGGCCATATCGCTTCAAATCTACCACACTCAGCTTCCAGGTTCCTGGATTGAAGACATTGCCCAGGCTATTGCAAAACAACGAATTCATCAAAAATGTGACCAATGCCAATGCCTGGAAGTCCACCATGCGCTTCTTCCATAAGCTACGAACCTGGTCTCGCATGACCATTTGGGGAGATAGGGTGAGATAATTATCCCTATATTTTGGCTTTGAGTCCCTGCTAATACCATCTCTTCATCAGCTCTTTATGCAGTTCGACGGCCCTGCGACTGTTCTTGTGCAATCGCGCGGTCCCCGCCTGAACGATGTCCTGTCCGCTCAGGAAGTGAACGATATTGCAGGCACCCCTAGAGGACTCACATATTCTCCTCAGCAGTTTGAAGCTGAGAAGAAGACCGTGCCCCATCTTACCCGTTCCGTTGAGACCGTGAACCAGGAGATCAAGGGAATCAGCCAAAGCATCGCACAGATTCGCTCCGATGGCAAGGTTGAAGTGAAGGAAGTCAGTCGCACGAAGAACGTGTAAAGGCTATGAAATTGGTTGGTTTCGCATTTGTTTTATGGGCTTAGAGTGGTTTTGCAATGGCATTTTGTACAGTATCGCAGGAATCTCAAATCATGGCTATCTGCCGTCCAATCTTTCCAGGGTTCAAACCAGTATTTTGAAATAAATTTCATGTCAATCATTCATTATGTAGACTCAAGTCAACTTGGGTTTTATGAGACATGAGCAATACTTTCAACTATCCAGGTAAGCTAAGTATCAACCATGCTACTTACGCAGGTACCCTGCTAGGCACTATTCTGCAAGTTACTCTAACCCCATTGTTTCATAAAGAAGTACACAAGCAGTGAGTGGGTCATGGTACTTAAGCCTTGACTGGATCCTTGGAAAGACCACAACTTTCCACAAACACGCATCCGCACTGTGATCGGTAATCAATGGATAATCACTGTAAATCCGCCACGCAACACCATGGAACAGCCAATCCCTATTATCCACCGGACTCCGCAGTCAAACGCTCGGTCCTAATGTCTAGTTCCCGTAATCAGATAATCAGGTTCAACTTCGGCCCATCCCGATGACAATGCAGAGCATTTAGTGGTTTTGCGAGGTCCGCAGATTCCTAAAAGCCTAAAAGGAAAAGGGGCGGTGGAGCCGAAATTGTTCGGCAAGAGACCCAAGCCCGAGCCCTAGTACGTCCGTGTATACATGGATGCACTAATTGCCAAGCCTCTATACGGGGTTTAGCGGTGCTTATCACTCCAAGCCTAGCAGATCTCGGAGGTTCGTTAGACGCGATGCCGAGCGTGCATTTACCCACGGCCATATTTTTTCTCTGACCTTTGTTCTTCTTACTTCTGTCACTGCTTTCGCTTTCGAGCTTTCTTGTAGGACAAGATAGCTTTCTTTTCCTTTCAAGCTTCTTTGACGCATGTAAGGGATTGGCCACGAGGTGCTGCTTCTGTTAGAGTTTAATCTCCGGTTTGCGGATTTGAAATCAACACAGGTATGTTGATGTCGTGATTCATCCCCTGTGAATGCAATACAATTGTTCGGGCTCTTGAATGGCTTGCTTTTCATACTCCTTGGCTTCATTGTGTATCGAGCATACCCGCTAATATGCTGGATTATGTATACAGACTTCGGACCTTCGGAGTTAAGAGTCGGCATATTTCCTATATGCGACAGGAAACAAAAATGGCTGTATATCAGGAGCACGATGTTCCGTCCACCCACAGCACTATTGCTAACACCTCGCCGTCCGATGTCTCTATAAAAGATCAAGTTCACCATGATATTGAGAAGGGCAAATTGGAGAATAAAGATGCTGAGGCACAGGACATGAGCGCAGACGGCACCCCAGAGAAACTCGATGCGCCTCCTGCAGGACCTCCTGGTCCAGGCCCACCGCCAGATGGAGGACTACAAGCTTGGTTGACAGTGCTGGGAGGGTTCTGCGGCCTCTTCGTGAGTTTTGGATGGATCAACTGTGAGTTTCGCCGTGTGGTTAGACTATACATCTATTAACAACCTGATAGGTATCGGTGTTTTCCAGACATACTATGAAAGCAACCAACTTAGCGGCATGTCCCCCAGTACAGTAGCCTGGATCACCTCCCTAGAGACATTCGTTATGTTCTTTGCTGTTCGTAATCTCCGGACCCAAAGCAACAGAACACATGAACTAACCCTAACAGGCCCCGGTCTTTGGCTTACTCTTCGATAACTTCGGTCCAAGATGGATCCTGCTCGGTGGCACCTTCCTCCATGTCTTCGGTCTAATGATGACCTCTCTCTCAACCGAATACTACCAGTTTATCCTCGCACAAGGAATCTGCAGCCCACTAGGCGCAAGTGCCATTTTCAACGCCTGCGTGAACTCCGTCAGCACATGGTTCGGAAAACGGCGTGCATTCGCATTGGGAGTCATGGCTTCAGGCTCGAGTTTGGGCGGAGTGATCTTTCCCATTATGGTGACGCATCTCATTCCTGAAGTCGGTTTTCCGTGGGCGATGAGAATCTGTGCATTCCTTATTCTCTTCATGTTGGGTATTGCCAACTTGACGTTGAAATCAAGATTGACGCATCACAGAAAACCGATTAATCTTATGGTATTTGTGTACCCGCTGAAAGACATCAAGTTTGTTATGACTGTCGCTGGTAGTTTCTGCTTCTTCTGGGGCATGTTTTTGCCTTTCACCTTTGTTATTACTCAGGCTGAGCGGTATGGCATGTCGTCCAATATGTCGCAGTACCTTATTCCGATCTTGAATGCGTTCAGGTAAGTTAAATTTATCCAGTGGTGGAGAATTCATCAGCTAACAAACTTTTGTAGCATCTTCGGTCGTACCCTTCCAGGCTACCTGGCAGATCGCTTGGGCCGATTCAACGTGATGATCGTCTTCAGTTACCTCTCCGGTATTCTGGTCTTGGCCTTATGGCTTCCGTCTCGAGGAAATGCGCCTGCCATTGTTTTCAGTGCCCTGTATGGCTTCAGCTCCGGTGCCTTTGTGTCACTCGCCCCGGCACTTATTGCCCAGATCTCGGATTTGCGGGAGGTCGGCGTACGCAATGGTACTTGCTTCTCGATTATTTCGTTCGCGGCTCTCACCGGTACACCTATCGGCGGTGCGTTGGTTCCAGATGTACTGACAGGCTCCTACACGAAGCTGCAAATCTTCGCTGGTGTGGTCATGTTAGCTGGCGCAAGTTTGTTTGTGGTTGCCAGGATCATCGTTGGTGGAACCAAGCTGAACAAGGTGTAATGAGAGCTGTTGGCGTGCTTAGAATACAGTAAAAGGGATATAATAGAAAGGGCCCGAACTACACGATATTGAATAATGGATTATGCATAGACACCAAATGACAACTGCATTGGCTTATAATAACATCTCGAAACAGAATGTACAGGATGGATCGAAATCAGCTTCACCGCTTTACTCACAAGAATTGTTTGCCCAACCCTCCTTTGAAACACGCTAATCTGTACTTGACTTAGCTCAGATGTAAGGGTTGAAATTGAACTATAAGACCACGTGAGAAGCTAAGGACGTGTGCCCCTCCTTCAGCTGGAAGTCGGGTCAAGTCCCTTCACAAGCTACAAACGATACCTAATCATTATGGCATCGATATTGTTGCCTGGCAACAACCATGGGATCCAAGTCGGAGATAATCGTGGTTCAATCACAGCAGAGTTCCATCTGCCTGCGGGTAAATTCAGGGAACCGGACAAGCTCAAGGTAGTGGCTAATCGCGCGTCCCAATCCTAGTGCGCTCAGAAACTCCACCAGCCCTCTTTCGACTGTCCCGTTCGAGCGCGATCGGGATTTTGTCAGTCGCATCGCGCTGCTCAATCGAATTCACGAGAAAAGTTCCGTGCCAGGGTCAAGAATCGCGCTGGTCGGCCTTGGCGGTGTTGGGTGAGTGTAGAGCGGCTAGTATATAGTTGATTGCTTATTGCTTATAACTCGAAGAAAGTCGCAACTTGCCATCGAGTACTCCTACCGGGTTCGGTCCGAATCGCCGGCGACATGGGTCTTCTGGGTCCATGCGAGTAACGAAGCCCGGTTCGAGCAAAGTTTCCGGGACATTGCGGACCACGTTAAAATCCCAGGTCGTCAGGATCCGAAAGTCAATATATTTCAACTTATCGAGAACTGGCTCCGGGATGAGAAGACAGGAAAATGGGTTTGTATCCTTGATAATGTCGATGATGACAAGTTGCTCTCATTTCAGGCCGGGGGGAATAAAGATCCGATGAGACGCCTAAGGAATGCCCCCAAAAAACCGCTCTTAGAATACGTTCCTGGAGGCCGAAATGGGTCTATAATTATCACGAGTCGGACGAAAGAGGTCGCGTTGAAGATGGTCGCTCGTAAGGACCTTATTGAAGTGAGACCGATGGAAAGCTCCGAGGCACTAGAACTTCTCCAAAGAAAGCTTCAACAACCAGGGGAGAGCCAAGAGAGTCAACAATTAGTGGATACGTTAGAGCTTATGCCGCTAGCGATCGTACAGGCCGCGAGCTATATTCACAAACGGGCGCCTCGCTATTCGGTATCACAATACCTAAGAGACTTTCAAGGGAGCGACCGTGAAGCTACAAAGCTTCTGAAAATAGAGGCGGGTCACTACTATCGAGACTGGGAAGCAAAGAATTCAATTCTGGTGACATGGCAAATGTCCTTCGATTATATACGCCAAACAAAGCCATCTGCAGCGGAGTTGCTTTCTCTTATGAGCTTTTTCGATCGGCAAGGGATACCAGAGAACCTTATCCGGTCTAATTACACATTAAGTTCAGAGCTTCTGAACGACTCTAGTGATGGGGATACATCTGAATCTGATGAAAGCGCCGATTTTGAAGATGATATTATGGTCCTGAGGGATTTTTCATTTATATCTATTAGTGAGAACAGCACTCTTTTTACAATGCATCGGCTAGTGCAATTGACTATGCGCGCGTGGTTAAAGTCTCATGGACAAATACATCAATGGAGGGAGAGATTTATCAGTAACCTATGCGAAGAGTTTCCCACGGGTGAATACGAACACTGGGAGAGGTACCGGGCGCTCTTTCCTCACGTTAAATCCGCAATGTCTCAACGACCAGCATCGCCTGAATCCTTACAACAATGGGCTACATTACTCTATAGAGGTGCATGGTATGCGTGGCAAAATGGCAATATCGCGGATACAACAGATATGGCAGCAAAATCAAGGGAACAAAGAGTGATCTTACTAGGCGAGGAGCATGAAGAGGTGCTTGATAGCACGAGTATGTTGGCCACAGCATACTGGCTGGACAGCCGGTGGAAAGAGGCCGAGCAGCTGGAGGTGCAGGTGATGGAGACGAGCAAGACGAAGCTCGGCGCGGACCATCCATCC
Organism: Penicillium sp. 91 TS-2023; assembly: GCA_030710325.1. Lineage (NCBI taxonomy): Eukaryota > Fungi > Ascomycota > Eurotiomycetes > Eurotiales > Aspergillaceae > Penicillium > Penicillium sp. 91 TS-2023. The sequence goes on along the minus strand of JARWGP010000021.1, from coordinate 2,869,831 downwards.
ACGCTGACGAGTATGGGCAACCTGGCCCTGACATACGGGGACCAGGGACGATGGGAAGAGGCCGAGCAGCTCCAGGTGCAGGTGATAACGACAAACAAGACGAAGCTTAGTGAGGACCATCCTGAAATGTTAATAAGTATGGCCAACCTAGGATGGACGTACTGGAACCAGGGCCGGTGGAAAGAGGCCGAGCAGCTCCAGATGCAGGTAATGGAGACTCGTAAGACGAAGTTCGGCGCGGATCATCCATCTACGCTGACGAGTATAGGCAACCTAGGATGGATGTACGGGAACCAGGGCCGGTGGGAAAAGGCCGAGCATTTAGAGGTGCAAGTTTTGGAGACTCGCAAGACGAAGTTTGGCGCGGATCATCCATCTACGCTAACGAGTATGGGCAACCTGGCTTTGACGTACCGGAACCAGGGCCGATGGGATAAGGCCGAGGAGCTCCAGGTGCAGGTGATGGGGACTCACAAGACGAAGTTCGGCGAGGATCATCCATCTACGCTGGCGAGTATGGGAAACCTGGCCCTGACGTATAATAACCAGGGACGATGGAAAGAGGCCGAGCAGCTCCAGGTGCAGGTGATGGCGACAAACAAGACGAAGCTCGGTGAGGACCATCCTGAAATGTTGACAAGTATGGCCAACCTAGCATCGACATACGGGAACCAGGGACGATGGGAAGAGGCCGAGCAGCTCCAGGTGCAGGTCATGGAGATAAGCAAGACGAAGCTTGGCGAGGACCATCCATCTACGCTGACGGATACAGGCAACCTGGCCTTGACGTACAGTGACCAGGGCCGATGGGAAGAGGCCGAGCAGCTCCAGGTGCATGTGATGGAGATAAGCAAGACGAAGCTCAGCGAGGATCATCCATCTACGCTGACGAGTATGGCCAATCTGGCATCGACATACGGGAACCAGGGCCGGTGGGAAAAGGCCGAGCATTTAGAGGTGCAAGTTTTGGAGACTCGCAAGACGAAGTTTGGCGCGGATCATCCATCTACGCTAACGAGTATGGGCAACCTGGGATGGATATACCGGAACCAGGGCCGACGGAAAGAGGCCGAGGAGCTCCAGGTGCAGGTGATGGAGATAAGCAAGACGAAGTTTGGCGCGGATCATCCATATATGCTGACGAGTATGGGCAACCTGGCCTTAACGTACGGGGACCAGGGACGATGGGAAGAGGCCGAGCAGCTCCAGGTGCAGGTGATGGAGACTCGCAAGACGAAGTTTGGCGCGGATCATCCATCTACGCTAACGAGTATGGACAACCTGGCTTTGACGTACCGGAACCAGGGCCGATGGGATGAGGCCGAGCAGCTGGAGGTGCAGGTGATGGAGACTCGCAAGACGAAGCTCGGCGAGGATCATCCTGACACATTGACAAGTATGGCCAATCTCGCTGTCACCTGGAAATCTTCAGATCATACAACCCGACCTCTTGATTTACTACGAATTTGCGTGACCAAGCAGAAGCAAATACTAGGGCTCAATCACCACCAAACCTTGTCTAATTCTGAAACCTTGCTGGAATGGGAAACGGAAAAGTTGAATACAAACACGTAGATGAGCCATTTCCCCGAATTAAGTATTCTACTTTGCAGGAAGCTTTGCTTCATAGTGCAATTTGCTAGTATGATCTTCTGATTATAGAAAAACTTTGTGCATGTAGTGAAACTGATTTTAATCTATCCTGTATTGAAACAAGCTCAACTGAGCCAGAAATTGAAAATTGCAACCTTGAAAGCCAGCGACCGAAACGCCCCAGCACCGTCGCTGAAGGAAGATGCATATAAGAAGAAAAAAAAATAGTAGAAAGCTCCGAGGATACGCCCAAAGCCGCAAAATGCAATCATTAGACCAAAACTCCGTTTCGCATGTTCTCGACGGTTCGAACGCCAACACCTTTCAGAGTGCTCAGCTGGGCTAAGCTCTCCACCTGGAACATAGGTTGGTCTGTTACCATATCATCATTTGAGGACTGATCCATCTCACAGAGGCAGTCAACAAGAGCCTCTGCCTTTTTTGCGCCGACGCCCTTCAGAAGCTTGATCTGGCTCACATCCCTCGAGTTGATGATCGATAAAAGGTGCATAGTGCGAGGGGACAAGGAGCCGTTCTCGTATTCGTCAAGGTCATAGATCTCATTTTCATTTTGGTGGACGCTCTTAGATGTAGCACGCTTCTTGTGTCGAGGAATATTCTCTTCGTCGCTTGAGAACCCATCATTGTCCACCTCATTCACATAGTCGTTATCAACTGCCTCAGTTTGACGCTTTCCAAGAATAGTGAGGGTTGACTCTCTCTTGAGCGACAGCATACTTCCAAACTTTTCCTTGGGAGGAGAAGCGGAGATGGAAGACTGTCTTAAGGGCTTATCTTGCATGCGCTTCTTCAAAGCAGCAATCTTAGTGACCAGCTTGTTGTTGTGTGGGAAGTGTGGAAGAGCTAGCTGGTACATCCTCAATGCAGAGCCGTTTTCCCCACGCGCCTGGTGCTGCTTGGCCATAAGCAAGTAAGAGAGGCCCTCTGCTCGGTCATCCTCGGTGCCCTCAATCCGCTGCTCAAGAAGCTCCAGGCGACGTTGAAGCTGGTCATTCAGTTCACGGACTTGAGTCTGCCTTGACATTTCGCTCTCGGCCCGAACAGCAAGAAGCTCCTCGACCTTCTTTTCAACCATTTCCTCAATTCTAGCAGCAGAAAGGTCCGCATAGCTGGAGGAAGGGTTGTTCGCCGCAAGGGGTTGGCGAGGTAGTTTCAGAGAGCGTGTGGCAGGTGTCTCAGAGGCCAGAGAGGGTCTTTTGGGAATTTCTGATTTCCGAATCTGAGTTACAGGCTTAGGCCGATCAGAAAAAACACTGAAAGCCTTAATAGGCTTGCCCTCATCTTTCGCAGCCGGATCCTTTGCTGCAGGGGCGGGCATGTTCACGTTGACAGAAGCAGTGAGCGGCCGCAATGGCTGCCGCGAGCTCGCCATTGATGGTCGTGGAGCTGGTCTGGCAGGCCCCTTGAATATAGGGTCATTCTCGATTTCTCGCACTTCGATCTTCCTTGTGCGGTTAGCGACGTTCAAGGAACTAATGGTGTCCAAGTGATACGAGCGGACTGGAGCCAGATTAAGAATCATCACGGTCAGCCCGTTGTTTTGGCCCAGAGACAAAATTCGCGTCATTTTGGATTCGCGGTACGGAATGCGATGTTGCTTCTTGGTAATGGCCTCGACACACTGCGCGAGAACGAACAGGCTCTTATTGATGCTGGCCGACTCGACCATACGTTCTTTGTCATTTTCCGTCCGTCGGTTGTCTTCTGAGCCTGCAAGATCTATCGCAGATATCGTGCTGACTCGGGTCTGATCGGCGGAGCAAATTGTCACCTTCACTCCGAGGATTGCGTGGGAACGAGACGAATGCGCGTTCAACTGGATCCTTTGTCAGTCTACTATCCGCATATTTGTCGACAATATTACGCGTACCTTGGTCGCCGAAGTAGAGCGGTTGTTGTTCGCCTGATCATATAGCCCTTCAAACTCCTTCAAACTAGTGCAAGCCTTCTCGGTAAGACCGCAAACCACGGTCTTGCCCCCGTTGTCGCGAAGAGGAAGGCCCGCCAGGGTACGCTTCTCAGGTGGCTCGAACAAATCGTAGACTTTATCATTGTAGATTTCGTAGTAGCTCAGCACCACTTGAACTGTTGTCTCGCCATCGCTATCCTTCTCGATTTTCCGGCTTCGTCGGTAGATGCCGCTCAGGAGTCGGGGGATGACACCACGGTCTGCGAGGCTTTTACCGCCACGCATCGTGTGCGTCTTTCCAGTCCCAGTCACGCCATATGCGAAGAGCGTCACATCGAATCCATTGAAGAGGTGCTTAATTGTGGGCGCAACTATCATTCTTCCATCAGTATGGACCATTTCCCCAAATGGCGGTGACCTCGAATCCCCCTTTAAACCACTCACCCTCGGCATCGAATAGTTCCTGCTGTGCCACATCGGCATCGTACACCGCATTGAACTGGAAGCTATATTCTTCACCCTCGTTCTTGGGATTCGGGATCCGTACCACGTTGTCCCGGTCCCTCAATGCTGCCAATTTGCGGTCGCCGTTGGCTGACTGCTTGAGATCCACGGGCGCGGATGATGCTCCAGTACGAAGTATAATATCCAATTCCCGTTCAGCCTTCAGAAGGGGTCGGACTCGGGCGACGACTCGAACGCTCATGTTGCTGGATCAACGCATGCACGTTGCTCGAAGTTGCGGGTATCGGGACGAAATGCTGCAGGCTGGCTTCCGATGCGTAGACCGAAGAAAAAAATGCAACGGAAATATATGATTCAATCCTCCACAGAAAAGAAAACAAGACAAGAAAAGAAAAGAAAAGAACTATCTAAATACCTACCTACCGTGACCTCGGAGGGGACGCAAAGACTGAGAAGATTGAACAGTGTGGAAGTTCGTGAGGTGAAGAGACACCGCGTTTGTTTAGTGTTGGCCGGGCAACGCGCCCGACACTGTCATTTGGTCGCACACATTCTTGTCTTCCAAGAAAATTGACCACCGAGAGAAGGATATTGGCCTCTTTTGAAATATATAATGGATGATGACCTCGGATGAATTTGAAATGGTCTTTCTTATATTGAGGATCATGCAAGTGCACAGGCCGCTGGGCAGTCAAGTAGTCGACCCGAGTCACCACGGGAATATATATAACCTGAACCTCAATCAGTCCGAAGTATATTTTACCACATCTGAAGAGCAAGACTTAGGAGAGTTTGTATCTGAATATGAAAGACTTTGTATAATCAAATACTTCATGCGCAAAATATTAAATCAGTCCTAAGTGCGCCTAGGCAGGTATAGGAATCCAAGTATAAGGTCTCCTACTTGTAAGCTCCGCCGTCTCGTGATTGGCTGAACAGCCGCAACCTAAAGGCCACCGTACACCACCAACTCCATCACCGCTTCTCCGTGTTCGATTCCCCTCGTGTCTTCGTCTCGGTACGTCTCTCCCTTCTGGTGGATCGCTAAAGCTGTGTTGGTTCGCGGATATTTCTCCTGCTCTGCCAGGTGATCCATGCTCAAAATCTAACTGTGGGGTTCTAGGTAGCGAAGCTGTCACCCGCATCCCCTCCCCCGTATCAACTGAACCACGACCCGGACCTCATTCCCTACTTTCTCTTTCCTGCTCCCCATTCACATCGAGGATTTTAATTTCGATACAAACGATCTTCACCGACCTTAATGGCAGCTCCACAAGGGGGTTACCCTCCCCAGGAAGGGTACGCCCAGCCGGGCTATGGCTCCCCGGATCCTACGCAGCAGCAGGAGTCGCCAGTCCCCCAGCAAGCACACCAAGCCGCTGGCGGAAAGAAGAAGCGAGCTTATGCTGGCCAGGCTTTTGAGTTTGGCGCAGGTGCCAATGCTGCACTTGGAGGACAGCCTGTCGCCGGAGGCGCTTACGATGCCTATCCCCAGCAACCCCAACCCATGGGATACCAGCAACCGACATACGGCGCCGACCCAACCCAGATGCAACAACCCGTAGCACCTGCCCCAGATGTTGCGCAAATGACCAATCAATTTGGTGGAATGGGCATGGCTGAGCCGCACCACATGCCCCCGCCCCAGCAGCCCGCGGTTCAGCCTCAGCGCAACGTCCAACTGAACCAGCTCTACCCCACGGACCTCATCTCGCAACCTTTCAATGTCGCAGAATTGGACTATCCCCCACCTCCTATTATTCTGCCCCCGGGGGTACGCTTTAATCTCCATCCTACTTGACCTCGGAGATGCTAACAACCCACAGACCAGTGTTTACCCATCCCCCACGGCCAATTGCCCCACAAAATATATGCGGTCGACCTTGAATGCAGTCCCGACAAATAACTCCCTCCTTAAGAAGTCCAAGCTACCCTTCGCTTTGGTTATCCAGCCCTATGGCGCACTTCACGACGCTGAGGACCCCATTCCTGTGATCCCCGACCAGGTCATCTCACGATGCAGACGCTGCCGCTCTTATATTAACCCCTTCGTCACTTTCCTCGACCATGGCCACCGCTGGCGCTGTAATATGTGCAACCTGACCAACGATGTCCCACAAGCATTTGATTGGGACTCGACCCTGCAGAAGCCCGCGGACCGTTCATTGCGTGCTGACCTGAACCACAGCATGGTCGAGTTTGTTGCTCCTCAAGAATACATGGTCCGCCCACCTCAGCCGCTCGTGTACCTGTTCTTGCTCGATGTCAGCTATTCGTCCGTGGCCAGTGGTCTGTTGGCCACTAGTGCCCGCTGTATTAAGGAGAGTCTTGATCGTATCCCCAACGCAGACCGAAGAACCCGTCTCGGTTTCATCGCGGTCGACTCAAGCCTGCACTACTTCAGTATCCCCCGAGATGGCACTGAGAGCTCCGAAGCCCGTATGCTGGTTGTCAGCGACCTCGACGAGCCCTTCCTGCCCATCCCCACTGACCTCCTGGTGACGCTGAGCGAATGCCGGGAGAATGTGGAGTCTTTCCTCGACAAGTTGCAGGAGATGTTCCAGAACACCCAGAATAACAGCTGCGCTATGGGATCGGCTCTGCGGGCTGGTTACCAGCTGATCTCTCCCGTGGGTGGTAAGGTCACCGTTCTGAGCGCATCGCTGCCCAACATCGGTCACGGTGCTCTCACCATGCGTGAGGACAAGAAGGTGCTTGGTACCAGCAAGGAATCGAGTCTTCTCCAGACCGGAAACTCTTTCTACAAGAGTTTCGCTGTCGAATGCTCCAAGGCTCAGGTGTCGGTGGATATGTTCCTCTTCTCATCCCAGTACCAGGATGTGGCCTCTTTGAGTAACTTGCCTCGTTACACTGGTGGTCAGACTTACTTCTACCCCGGGTGGAATGCTGCACGCAAAGAGGATGCTATCAAGTTCGCGCGCGAGTTCTCTGACCACTTGTCATCCGAGATCGGATTGGAGGCCGTCCTCCGTGTTCGTGCCACCACTGGCCTGCGCATGAGCACCTTCTACGGAAACTTCTTCAACCGCAGCTCCGATCTCTGTGCTTTCCCAGCCTTCCCCCGTGACCAGGCCTACGTTGTTGAGGTGGCTATCGATGAGACTGTGACAAAGCCGGTGGTTTGCCTGCAAGCCGCCGTTCTCCACACCACCTGCAATGGCGAGCGTCGGATTCGTGTCCTCACGCTGGCACTCCCGACCACTCAGAACTTGGCCGACATCTACGCTTCCGCTGACCAGCAAGCTGTGGCAACCTTCTTCAGCCACAAGGCTGTAGAGCGTACTTTGAGCAGTGGCCTCGAGCCCGCTCGTGAAGCTTTGCAAGCCAAGGTTATCGAGCTTTTGACCACCTACCGCAAAGAGCTTGCCGGTGGTAGCGTGAGCGGTGGTGGTCTCCAGTTCCCTGCTAACCTCCGCGGTCTGCCCGTCTTGTTCCTCGCCATGATCAAGAATGTGAGTATTGACACCCACTCCTATTTATGTCTGTGATACTAATTGAACCTCGTATGTAGCTTGGTCTTCGCAAGTCTGCCCAGATCCCGACGGATATGCGTTCTGCGGCCTTGTGTCTGTTGTCAACCCTACCCCTGCCCCTTCTCATCCAATACATCTACCCTAAGATGTACTCGCTCCATGACATGCCCGACGCTGCGGGTCTGCCCGACCCTCAGTCCGGAGAGATCATTCTTCCTCCTACAGTCAACCTGTCCTCCCAGCGTCTCGCCCCGTACGGTCTGTACCTGATTGACGACGGACAGACACAGTTCCTGTGGGTCGGCCGCGATGCGGTGCCCCAACTCATCGAGGACGTGTTTGGCGTGGCCGACCGCACCCAGTTGCGAGTGGGCAAGCAGATCCTGCCCGAGATCGAAAATGAATTTAGCCAGCGATTGCGCGCTGTAGTGGAGAAGAGTCGGGACCACCGGTCCAAGGGTGCTGGCAGCATTATTGTGCCTCACCTGTACGTGGTGCGCGAGGATGGAGAGCCCGGTCTCCGTCTCTGGGCGCAGACGATGTTGGTGGAGGATCGGGCTGATCAGAGTGTGAGCTTGGATCAGTGGATGACCACTCTCCGGGAGAAGGTATGAGGTTCTCTGAGTTGATCATTCTGCGATTCTCCTTGACTTCATATACTGATTCTATATGTCTCGTATAGGTTGTGCAGTAATTGCCAGTCCCATGTAGAGTTTCTTCTTGTTTCTCATGAATCCCACGTTTCCTACCCCCTTCCCGCTTTTTCTTTTTTTTTTACACTACGATCTATGATGCCCGGTCTTTTTGCCTGTACCGTTAGGGGCTCGGAATCTCTGTTCAATGGCGGGCACATTTAATATTTGGAATCCTAGTAGACCACGCGTATAGGACAACTGGAGTCCTTTGCCAATTTTCTTTTCTTTTTGTGACACCGAGAAAGACCCAGTTGTCGTTTCAGAAAATGCTAAGGTTTTATTTCCTGTACTTGTTTCGTGTTCACCATGAAATTTAGTCGCCCGCCGATCTACAGGCCAATGGAATAGCGTGTTTGGGGGTGAAACCTGGGCGGAATACGCGGCGCCCCAATCAGAAACGCCGAGTGGAGCTGTGATTGTGATCAGGTTCCGACAGTAGCGAATGTGCAAGTGATGGAGGAGGATTTGGCGCTGGTGGCTGCACATGCGGTTTAGTCTCAGTTGGGGTGATCCTAGCTACAGGTATGTCGTAAGTGGTGAGCGTTTGGTGTTTTGATAGTTGATAGTGGAGAGAAGAGGAGATTAATGGGAAACGGAGCCAAGGTTCCGAAGGGTTCTAGCTCTACTGTTTAATACCATTCGACCTTCCACCTTATTGACGATTCTCATGATACTTGATAGATCAAACCACTAAGATGATCTATTGAAAGATTTATAGTTTCTAATTCGGCCCCTTAAAACCCATATATAAATAGTGTGTATTTCTTCTCCTATTGAGCTTGCCCCACCATCACTGACGGCCCGTGAGTCCCGCTGATTCCTCTGTTCTCCTTCTCCCCACCTTCCATGAAACTCCCTTCTCCCTCCCTTCATTATTCCTGGCAGCTCTGTAAGTATCTCTGAATTTCCCATGAGTCGGGTGGTGCGATCGGGTACCTTCAAGAACCCCGCATCGGCACGGCTGCACGGCTGCACTGCGATGTCGCAAGCGTAACTAACACCCACTCAGAAACCTCCCGAGACATTCATTTGGTGATTCACCAGCTCCCGATACCCTTGACCCCTTATTCGCTTTTTTCCACTCTCGATCTATTCATACATCCCTCGCCGAAGTTCTTAGCTACGTACGGATCCATCTCAAGCAGCGTCCAGGAGAGATTGTGCGAAACTCCAGACCAAACACCCGCTAGCTCAAAGAGCTAGGAGTCGCAGTCACACTCCCAGCACAAACAGAAAGAGTAAGCTCGTTTCCTGGTTCGATTCTTTCGGTGCTTTATGAGATGTAGCGTTTATCACCTCTTGGTGACTATTTGTCAACAAACCCGCGCTAGCTGTTCCCGAGCGGATTGACTCCTCAATACTCGGGTCTGGACCAGTCCTCCGATCTTGGGAATTGGAGCTTGAATTGACTTTGTCTCTTCGAGCTTGGTCTCTCCAAGCATGGATCAGCAGCTCCGCGTTTCAATTTTGCTTCCCCGCATCTGCATTCCGAGCTAACGAGGAGCAGTTTCGACAACATGGCGAACCCCCCATCGGGCGGGTCGCGGAAGATCTCTTTCAATGTGTCCGACCAATATGAAATCCAGGATGTCATCGGAGAGGGTGCTTACGGTGTGGTCTGGTGAGTGGTGCCGGGTCCGGTTGATCGCCAATTAAGCTTATCATGTGTAGCTCCGCCATCCACAAGCCATCCAGCCAGAAGGTTGCCATCAAAAAGATTACTCCGTTCGACCACTCCATGTTCTGTCTGCGCACACTGCGTGAGATGAAGCTGCTGCGGTACTTTAACCATGAGAATATCATCTCCATCTTGGATATCCAAAGACCTCGTAACTATGAGGCCTTTAGCGAAGTGTACTTGATTCAGGTATGCGAAATGGATTCGGATCTTGATAATTCAGTACCTGACCAACTGACCCTTCACAGGAGCTGATGGAAACCGACATGCACCGAGTCATTCGCACACAAGAGCTATCGGACGATCATTGCCAATACTTCATCTACCAGACCCTGCGTGCGCTCAAGGCCATGCACTCCGCCAATGTTCTTCACCGTGACTTGAAGCCCTCCAATCTTCTGCTGAATGCCAATTGCGATTTGAAAGTGTGCGACTTTGGTCTGGCGCGATCGGCCGCCTCCACCGACGACAACTCGGGTTTCATGACGGAATATGTCGCCACTCGTTGGTACCGTGCACCGGAGATCATGTTGACATTCAAGGAATACACCAAGGCCATTGACGTCTGGAGTGTGGGCTGTATCTTGGCCGAGATGCTGAGCGGGAAGCCTCTCTTCCCCGGAAAGGATTGTACGTGGTTTCTAACCTGTTGTTTTTACGCACACTAACAATTGTCCCCCAGATCACCACCAGTTGACCCTTATCTTGGATGTTCTCGGTACGCCCACCATGGAAGACTACTACGGCATCAAGTCACGACGAGCCCGCGAGTACATCCGCTCCCTCCCATTTAAGAAGAAGATCCCCTTCCGCGCTCTCTTCCCCAAGAGCAACGATATGGCTTTGGATCTGCTCGAGAAACTATTGGCCTTCAACCCGGCTAAGCGTATCTCGGTCGAGGACGCCCTGCGCCACCCATACCTTGAGCCTTACCACGACCCTGATGATGAGCCGACCGCACCTCCAATTCCCGAAGGATTCTTTGATTTCGACAAGAACAAGGATACACTGAGCAAAGAACAGCTGAAGAGTACGTATTCGCCTCATCCATTCCGTTTGATACGTAACTAACAAGTGTAGTTCTGATCTACGAGGAGATCATGCGGTAAATTGAGCATGATCAAAGTACATTTGTTTATCGAGCATGTAACGTCATTCAACCCTGGAACGGGAATTCTTGTGATTAGAGCACAGCACTTGAAAATACGCAAAAATCTATGTGATTTGTCCAATTGCACTTCTAGGTCCCGTATGCAACTATATACAGTATACTATACACCGACACCGAAACCTGAGACTGAGATCGCCGTAGCAAGATCCAACCTTGGTATCTATGCACTCTTACGCAACTCCATAAACCTCCTAATCCCCTCAACCACCCCCTCAGGACTAGGTTTCTCCGCACAAACATCCGCCTCAAATCCAAAAGTACTACTCAAATAATCCCTCGTCGTAGGCCCAATAGTAGCCACGAAGACATCTCTCTCCCCATCCCCTTCACCCTTAAATGGACCGAGCTTCAAGACCCTCAACATAGCCTCACACCCCAAGGCGAAAAAACCACAACCCAGGACCCCATCTGCTTCTCCTTCTTTGCATACCCCACAGCACCCTCAAAATCCCTCTCAAAAGACTCCATCTCCCCAGTCTCGTATACCACAATCTCATGCACGGGGATGCGGTCTTGGACTGGTAATGAGTCCGACATAAGTGTTTTAGGGATGATATCTCGGCGTTGTTCGCCGACTAGGAATAGCAGGCCTGGCTTCTGGTCTTCGGGTGTTGATGGGTGCAGGGCGTTATAGTGCTCCAGCATCATGTGTGCAAGCTTCTCGCCTGTTCCTGCGTCTGCGCCGTAGATATTTGCGGATGGGATGTGTTTGTCTCGGAGAGTTGTTAGGGTTCGGGCTGTGGCTGGGCCGACTGTGTAGAGAACCAAGGGTGTGGACGGGAGGGGGACTGTATGCATTATGCAAGTAAGTATCTTGTGGTTGTATGTATTGGGACGGACTGCAACTCACGGCCATCTTGCTCAATCATCTGTGCGAAGCCCTCTACTGCGCGTTGACTGGTGAAGATCATGCCGCCGTATTTTCTGGATTGAGCCTGGGCATCATTTTGAGTATCGGCATTGGCATTGGCGTTGGATTCATTCAGCTCAAATGCGCCGGATGCGAACAGGTCCCGCACTTGAGCGAGGTTCTTGGTGTTGAAGCGGTGTTCTAGGACGGGGATGAAAGAGGGACTGTAGCCCTGTGCGTTGAGGAAATCGTCATAACCATCGTGAGGAGATGATCGTGTTTTGAGGAGGAATATGGGGGTTTGTGAAGGCATTGTGTGGTTGGGGTGGAAGTTGTAAAGTGGGATCGATTTTCCATGTTATCGCGATTGCGGGGCGGAGTTGGGGTAGACCAGTTATCCACGGGTTATTAGTATACAGCTACTACACGCATAGATTCTAGATTCTAAGATTCCAGACAACACAAGGAAATTGAAATTGGGTCTAGGAAGGGCTTATATACACATTAAAAACACAAACTACTGGTCGTCGAGCACGTGCACGTACTTCTTCTCCTCACGCTTCTCACGCTCGGTGGCTGGGGGAAGATCGTAGTAGGAGGCACTACGGTACATTTGCTACAATATATTAGTACTGGTAAGGGAGTTTATAGGTATAGGGTGCAAACATACCAAGTAGTGGAAGGTCAGATCAGCCAGATCAGCCAGCTCGGTCTGGGGAATACCAAGATCCTTGAAGGTCTTGGCTGTTGGGTCGATGACCTGGTCGTGGAACTCACGCTCGACCTCATCGGCGGACATGGTGGGCCACCAGATGAACTTGTTGAGGTTGTAGGCCAAGGGCTTCAGAATGGCCTTGGGAATGTTCAAGTGGCGGCGCTTCTTGACGATTTCGCGGTCGACCAGCTCGGCAATCTCGGCGGTGGAGTAGTTCTTGGGACCGTAAAGCTCGTAAGTCTGACCAACGGAGCTGTCGTCGTGCAGCATAATCTCGAGAGCCTTGCCAACATCGATGGCCTGCAGGGTAAGTTAGTTAAAGCAATCCTGGGAGGGTATCACGCGACATACGTGAACAGGCCAGTAGCGCTCCTGCATGTGGTTGGCAGTGAACAGGTTGGTGACACCGGCAAGCTTGTGGAGAAGGTTGTCCTCGAAACCGAACATCGGGGCAGGTCGCACGATGGTGGTCTCGGGGTAAATGGAACGAACGATTTCCTCGCCCCATCCCTAATGATGTCTTAGTATCTATGCAATTGGACCCGTCGACCAAGAAGAAGCCCACCTTGGTAGAGAAGTACTCAGACTCGGAGGCCCGGTTGGCGTTGTAGGAGGAAACGTGGATGAAGCGGTCGACATCGTACTTGGCGGCGGCCTCGACAATGCGCTCGGTACCGTCGACGTGGACATCGGTGTAGGAGAAGTTCCTGGAATTAGGTCAATTGACCGATTCTTGAAAATAACCCATCTTGCACTCACTTGGTGGGATATTGGCGACCAACAAGGTTGTAAACGACATCGGAGTGACGGACGCTCTCCTCAATGGACTGGGTGTTGCGCAGGTCGTATTCCTGGAAATGATTAGCTCCAACCCACTGACTGCTAGTTATAGAAAGAGCGCCATACAATGAAGCTGACACGGCCGAGATCACCAGTGACCTTCAAGTGGCGCTTGGTCATCTCCTCACGGTAGGGGATCACGACGTTGCATCCCTGCTTAGCTACAGGATGTTAGCGTCAATTGCTCCTCCATACAAGAAGCCAATCCCTGAACCTACCGAGACGGTTGACAATGTAGCGACCCAAGAAACCAGTGGCGCCAAAGACGGTGGCAGTGTAACCTATCGGGAGAGGTGAGTATATTCGATGGAGACCGGGGTTGAAGCGCGACTAAGATACCTCCGAGGGACGAGCTGGAAGCGAACATAATTAGCAACAATCCACCATTAGGAGTGCAATTGAGTACTTACCGGCCACCTTGGACCTTCAAGATAGGCTTTCCAGTGCGGGTGATAGCGACATCCTGGAGGTTGCGGCGCTGGAAGTGGACGGAGACCCGCGGGGCCGGGGCAAAGGCCCGGGAACCCAGGGTAGAGTTAAATGCCCGGGATTTCTGCATGGTCTCTGATAGAGCAGATCAGAGGAGACCAGCGGGGAGGAGAATGGAGTGGAGTGGGGGATGGGAGGGATTGGAGGTCCTTGGAGTTGATGGACTTGCATTTCGCAGGTTCGGCACGGGACTAGGACGCTAGTCCTGATTTGGAAGACTTGAGCATCATTTCTCCAAGAATCTACTGGTTCTCGAAGATATTCTATCTTTATTGACTGTTCAATTGACCTAGATACTCTAGGGTATTGATATAATCTCATCAATTTTTCACATTTACAATGTTGACTGCCTTTCTCCGTACCTTGCACCTTTCTCCCCTCTAACGGGTCTGACAATTCGCTTGCTGTGATTGGATATGCACCCGCACTCTCCGTCGCTCGTTGAGCCTCCCCTATCAATATCAATTGATAGCCAGTCAAGCTTCTAAATTTGCTTATAAGTTCCATGATAATAAATTGGCGAATACGCAAAGCCTTGGAAGTTGTGATGTTCTCTAAAACCCGATTTAGAATAACTATGTATCTGCTGTATATCAGGGTGAGTATGCTCATGGTCCTTTCTGGGCTCCGAAAATAGTATGATAGTAATTAAAAAAAAAACATGGTAAGCCGTGAGGCAGTATATGATTTGTACAAGCCAAAGAATATGAGATCAATGAATTTGCCCAGGGGCCCAGGTGTGCGTGCTAAAAATTCTAAGGTTTAGGATGTATGGGTAGTGGGTGTACACTGTACAGTTGGCCTGCAATAAAACGTGGTAAGCACACGGCCCACCAAGTCTAAAGACACAGCCCCAGTATTTCCAAACCCCTCAATTGGAGAGTTAAATGAATTTAGAAAAGAAGAATATGATCAGGAGAATTAATTGGATATGACTCTAGCAAAAAATAAAACAATTTAACGACAGCTGTGTCGCAGTGTTGATCCAAAGATTGTATAGAGGAGTTTTGTGGGCAGGCCACGGCCATCTCTGGTAAAAGGCAAGAAATGGGTTCTGCACTAGTCTGTCCCACTCCTCACATTTCGTCCCCAATTATAAAATATAAAGGAGCCAGACCGTCGAGAGATCCCGCGTTCGAATCCGCCAACGACCTCTTTTTATTTATTTCTTCCAAGCTCCACCCCGCATTCGATGACTTCAGCTTGATCACCAGAACGTCAGAATTGCAGTTCACCTTCCATTGTACGCGCAAATTTAGAAAAACGTGTCTAATCACCAGATCAACCAACATGTCCTCCTCCGCCGCCTGCATTTTCTGCAAGATTATCAAGGGTGAGTTTGTCCTACTGTATCTATGAAGCTATAGCTCGACAAGTCCCCCCTCTCCGAACGGCTCGGCGTCCACAGCTCTAACGCGTATCCCAGGTGATATCCCTTCCTTCAAGGTCTTCGAGAGTGACAAGGTCTTTGCCTTTTTGGACATCCAGCCGCTGAGCCGTGGCCATGCGGTAAGTGCGCTTTGCATATTTGTGTAACCCCGCACCAGATGCGACCGTCATGATCTCGACCTATACAGCCAGCTAGCTGGTGTGATCTGTGTCGACTCGGTCAATGGAGCTCGAATAGCATCAAGCCGCAATATAATCTGATATAACATCCGGCTGACGTGCAATGACAACAGCTCGTGATCCCCAAGTTCCACGGCGCGAAGCTTACTGATATCCCTGACGAGGACCTACTGGAGATTCTGGTAAGCAAACAACCTTCAAAATATTTATTGACTGGGGTGGAAGACATCGAGAATGCGAGCCCGTGGAGAGAGAGGAAGTTTAAGCTGCAAACTTGGACGTCCCAGGGGTCTTTCTCGGGTCCAACCCCCAAGGTCCTTGAAATGATCTGGCTAACCCTGCTCCCTTGTTTACATAGCCCGTGGCAAAGAAGATTGCCAAGGCCAGTGGTGCGACGGACTTCAATATCCTGCAGAACAACGGTCGTATTGCGCACCAGGTCGTCGACCACGTGAGTTGTATCAGACCCTTGCTAGAAGATGGCATACTAATCATTATCATGAATAGGTTCACTTCCACATGGTAGGATTCCTCCAAATTGGGTCTCAATTTCTTCATGGACTGGTTCTATATACTAACACAATGCACAGATTCCCAAGCCCAATGAGGAGGAAGGTATGAGCATCGGCTGGCCTACTCAGGAGACCAACATGGACAAGTTGAAGGCCCTGCACGAGGAGATCAAGGCTAAGATGTAAATGCTGGTCTTTGCATTCTTTGTTGGTTATAGTCCCAGGTGGTAGATAGTAGAAATGGGATATTACTGGGATGACCATTTATTGACTTTCTGTAATGAATTATTGGTTTCTTGTGTAACCTCAAGGTGATGGGCCAACTCGAGTCCACGTTTGTATACAGATTCATGCACACCCACCCTATGTCTAATAAGATCAACAGTCTAGCTTCAAACGTCAATAACAGTATGCTACACAAGTCCGAGTCAACCATGCAAGTGTATACAGCCCCTGCAACGATTTATTCGGCCGTGCCAGTGCGAACCTTCTCCAGGTCCGCCTTCACAGCAGTCGGGTAGAACTCGATCTTTCCGTGGCCCTGGACAATGTCGAGGCGGTCATACAGGGAGCGACTCCGGATATACGGGTCAAGTTCCCAGTACTGCTTCCGCAATTTCTCGACCAGACCTGCGCGCTTCTCCTCGACGGCAGATAGAGCTCCTGAATCCTTCTTAGCGGCGGCTCCAATCCATTCAATGGTGATGCTCTGGATCTCCTTAGCGAGCTCCTGTCGCTCAGCGAGCAGTTTGTCGCGAGTTTCAGTATCCTCCATCAGGCTGTTCTCTCCTTCTTCAACTTCGGGGTACTTGTATTCCCAGTTCTCATCACCTTCCAGCTCTTTCATGATTTGGCCAGGGGGAATAATGGCCTCCAAGTCGTGGCGGTTCTTGGTGAAATGGATCTTGGCGGCAACGACGGGATCCAACCAGCCCTTGATAACGCTCCAGATACCTATCAACCTTGTCAGCAGGGTAGAAACTCAAGATGAACTCGGGGGCACAAACTGGAGAAGATCCATGGCGCCTTGTGGATGAGAACGGATCCCAGAGACTCGGGATAGTTGGCTTCAAAGCACTTGATCATGAACTTCACGGGTGCGTAGTCCTGATGGCAGATGGGGTTAGTAGATCATCGCTGGGTCAAATAGAATATCAGGCTCACCATATTGGCCATGCCGAAATCGGTCATATCGAAAATGATAGTCTACTATTCGTCAGATCCGGAAAAATATCAGACCACAGGGGGTACTTACCGCAGTCTCAACCGGAGGAGCCAAAAGCAACCGGGCTGTCTCGATAGTGTAGACAGTGAACCGCTCCAAACTTTCAACATCTTGATCGTTTGCTTTATGCAGACGGACACGGACCACGCAAATGGGACGACCGAATTTGTCTACACCGTGGAGGAAGCTCTTACCCATACGCAACTGATACAGGAAATCTTCACCCTTTTTCTTCTCTGCAGGGTCAGAGCTTTGAGACTGCTTCAAAGCCGCTGCCTCGCCGTTGGCCATGATGTCGTCGTCGACATGCATATCCTGCAAGCGCCAGCGCATAGTGGAGACCAACATAACTAAAGCCTTTTTGACATCCCACTTGCGAGCGCGCAGGAACCGCAGAAGCAGCGCATCTGGATGATCATGCTTTACCATGCTCCAGAAAGCCGTGCGAATTTCCTCGGGCTTCATGTCCTTTAGCGCCTGCTGGAATTCCTTGGACTGGCCATACTTGTCATCGCCGTCAGCGATGCTGATAGCCGCTATGCTCGAGTGGACGCCACTGGCCGATGACACGCTCTTGGAGTCGTCACTATCGTCCTCGTTACTCCGGCTGAATAGTCCCCACCCGCGACGCTTGGACTTCTTCTCTGGGCTAGACGGAGCGGCTTCACTGGAGGCATTGAGATCAGCTTCCAGGGCGTCGATCGGGACACCAAAGACCTTGAGGGTCAGAATCCAGAATTCTCGTAGCTTGGCTTCCTGCTCTGGGGTGAGAGTCCCGACGGTGCCCGGAGCTGGCTCGATAGGCATGGCTTGGAGGGTATCAATGACGCTGAGGAAAGGGTCTTGGCCGTTCGGAGGCAGCCGGGGTTGCGGCTGGTGCGGGAGTTCGGAGGGATAGAGGTATTGATAGATCCAGGCGCCTCCTCCGATGGTAAGAAGAGTGGATGCGATCCAGAAGGATGAGGTCTCCCTCGGTTGCTGTGGTCGATATGTGGAGTAGGGTCTCGCGAGTGGATGGGACTGGAATTGCGATCCGTTGGAGACGATCTGTGCGCGCTGGGAAATGAGATTGGCCGAGGAATGGATGCGACGGCGTAGAATCGAACAGGCCCGCATATGGCGGAAGGGTGGAAATAAATTACTGTGCAATTGGAGTATAAGGAAGCAGATAAGACCCTGGTGAGACACGAGACCAATTGGGGCGGAGTCCGAGTGGATTTCGAGAAAACCAGGAATTCGATCGCATGCGGGGAATGATGAGAGCGAAAGAATTTAAGAAGACCCCAAGATATATCGCATCATCGAAGGATAAAAAGACTATATTTTACTTCCCTAGGTATATGCGTACGATAGAATGTTCCAAGGTGTCATGTTCCTCGATCTCCATGATAGTCGTCGATGAAGTCATCCCATCCCACTTAGTTCACTCAATCTACTATGCGCCGCTTCACGCTGTGCGCGCCTCTGAACTACTTCATTTAGTCAACGGTCGCCTCTAAAACCCGCAATCTCACTCTATAGCTGAATCCACTCAGTTGCTCAGTTTCATTGTATTGTTTCCCTGTGATTGTATGCATCTGTTGACTTTGTTATCGTGCCCACCGCCTTCGTAATCCGAAATCAAAACAAAATAACTTCACTGCCCCTCCATTCCCCATTCAACACATCATGGACGGTTTTGCCCCTCGATCGTCTTCGCGGCCAAGGCCCTCTTCCCGACCGACTACTCCTCTACGACCGAGCTCCCGCTCATCCCTCCGAGAAGCCCACGGTTACGGGAATAGCATCAGCAATGCCGGGTACACCCAGCCCGCCATCAATGCCTTAGAGCCGCAGTTTGCGGAGCTTGCAGATTCCATGGCAGACTTGGAGGCCAACTTCATGCACCTCCAGCTGATGCACGAGAGCTTGACGCGCTTCAGTGACAGCTTCGCTAGTTTTCTATACGGCCTGAATATGAACGCATTCTGCGTGGATTTCCCCGAGGTATGAACCAGCGACAGGAGGGTGGTCGATGTGTTCCAGGTCTCTGATTGTGTAAACAGGCCCCAATTGCGGATTCCTTCCGGAGAGCGAAGCAGGCTGAGGCACAGAAAGGTATGAGATCAAGTCCCCGTCAGTCTGTAAGGTTTAGTCTAACAATCAAACAGAGGCTGAGAACGAGAATGATGCTGCGCGACCGGCGGACGACGGTGAAATGACTTTCTTGTGAGTGTCGACAAGTCAAGTGCGCCCCTGCCTGCGAGGACATTCCATTAACCGTATACTAGGACAACGGACACATCCTTTGTCGAACACCCACCAAGCACGATCTCCTCCAAGCCGACATCCAAATACTCAACACGGGGTACAACACGCGGAACAACACGCGGTACCACTCGAGGTACCACTCGAGGTACAGCGCGTGGCGCGGCAACCAGCCGATATACAACACGAGGTTCTAGCAGCGCGCGACCGAGCGCTCTTCCCCGAGGCCGTGGAATTCGGTAAACTGCTTTGACCGGTCTATTATCTCTTGCCTTATGCAGTTACAATGAACACCGCTGCCAAAATTTGGACATGGATCTCGAGCAATGGAGCTGAGCAACGATCTCTGCTATAATCCACCCCAATGACGTCTTCGGGCGCCTCAATGGAGTGGGTTCAGCGGGGACTGGACTCGAGAGATAGAACGTGAGACAGTATCTGCATATGGAAGTCCCCTATGATATCCCTGTAATCATTATGAGCAATGAAATCCATGAACATTCAATCAAGTATATAAAATGATGCCGGAGATGCGGATGTTTGCTCCGATCGGGTTTTCAGGCTTTAAGGCGCCGAAAAAAAATAAGAAGTCCGTTTCCGATGACAAATGAACACTCTTCCCTTCCTATCTTGCCTCCCAGCGTTTCTTTGTGTATAGGGTTGATCTGCTTTCAACCCCAATAACAAGAACTGCAGCTGTGTCATTTGGGCTGATTGGTCTTGGAGATCATTAAATTGCGGGGCATGATTGCGGACGTTCAGTGAAGCGAGCTAGCACGGCAACCCTCGAGTGCACGCGCAACGGAGCCGCTATTGCTATACCCATTCACCACAACCTCCACGCCCTATCTCCACTATTCTTATTGTGAGTCGGATGCTTTTAATTTACTGCCTAGATTGAATACAAACAAGCTGACCCCTTCCACAGTGAAATGCTGGGCTTATTCAGGGGAAGTCCTCGAGACTGAATTAGATCCCTTGCCATCCCACCATTCACCACCTGGTGATAATTGGTCTGATTGTCAAATTTCATTGCCCTGCTCTTCTTATTCCTACTTCTTTGCTATTTTTCCTCTTCTGTTTCATAGAAGGCCGGCACCTTCCACTTGTTTTATCTCTGCATACCTTCCAAGGTTCCACCAACCCTTGTCATTCTCCCTTTTAATCTCTGTCTCGAGCTCACGGTCCCAAAATGGCAAACCTTGACTCGATCCACCTCCTTTCTGAGGCAGCATTTGGCTGTGGTATGTATTGGCATTCCCGGTGGCTGCAGGATCTTGATCGGACTCGCGACTGACCCCATTATCAGAGCATCTGGCCGCCGTCTTGAAGAATGGCCAGACTGCAGGCCAGTTTAAAGTAAGCTTTCGGAAGCTGTATGAGGCGCTGGCTCCATACACCAAGCCAGAACCTGTGGCTATCCAGACCACCGGCCTCCGAACTGTATCATCGCTAAAGCCCAAGTATCACTGTGTCTCCTGCCCCGAGGTCTGTTTGAATACCGAAAGAAAAGCTCACACTAAGAAGACCGGACATGGTTTCTGTAAGTACACCTTGGGACTACTCGATCAAATTCCGGCCACTAATACTACTCCAGACATGGAATCCCGGAATCGTTTCCTTTTTTGTGAGAGTTGTGCGGACCTTGTGTATGATCATGGCCTGGAAAGACTCTGCGGGCCTCAGGCTAAGTTTGAATGTCAGCATGATCCCACTTTATTCTTGTATTCGTGGAAAGAGTTGGGCCCACTGACCTTCACATAGACGCTAAAGGTGCATGGGTCACCGACGCAGCCTCCGAGGCTTATGTTAAAAATAACGCTTACAAGAACCCTTGCTCGCGCCGTGGTGCTCGAGGTGTTTGGAATATGGGTCAGACATGCTATCAATCAGTAATTCTTCAGGCTTTGCTACATGACCCAACCCTCAATGCCTACTTCCTCGCAGGGGGACATGACATCCACACATGCGAACGGAGCTTCTGCATGGCCTGCGCCGCAACTGAAGTTTTTATGGAGTTCAACAGCGGCGAAAAGACCGATGCCGTATCGGCAGCCACTCTGCTCTATCACGGTTGGGATGCCTCACGGGTATGTAGGATGGAAAGGCCCCATCAACTAGAATCAGAGACGGCCTTGCTAATGCTTTCCTTGTAGGATATGGCTGGATACCGTCAACAGGATGCCCATGAGTACTTCCAATTTCTCGTTAATGCCCTCCATGCAGCCACACCTGGGCACTCGGAGAGTTATGGTACCAAATGCCAGTGCTTTTTCCACCGCACCTTCTATGGCGAGCTTCAAAGCAGCGTCATGTGCCACAAATGCGGCAAAACTACCCATACTTTTGACCCCATGGCCGACTTGAGTCTCGATGTACAGCTCCAGAACAAGAAACGCAAGCTGGCGCCCCGATCTAGCTCCACCCCTGCCACATTGACTGGCTGCCTGGACAACTTCACAGCGATCGAAGATCTGTCTCCCGATGCTTCTTATCACTGCGAGAAGTGTGGTAATACCCCTCAGCGAGCATCGAAGCGGCTGCAGATCCGCAAGCTGCCTTCCATCCTGTGCATGCATCTGAAGGTATGTCTCTTGATATGTTTTTCGTGCCGTTTCATCTCTAATATCGATTTTCTAGCGGTATGAGCACAACTCCTCGTCCTCGGAGAAGATGCACGGTCATATCGACTTCCCAATCACACTTAATATGCTGCCCTACACCGTCAAAAAAGACAAGGAGCGTGTTGACACCTCCAAATACATCTATGACTTGTCGACGGTTGTCGTTCACAAGGGCAGCATGGATTCAGGCCACTACTATGCGTTCACCCGCATAGCTGGCGACAAGGTATGTCATGCAAGAATGGGAAACTTGAAGACAAGTTCACTAATCTTTTTGCTCTAGTGGGTACTGATGGACGATAACAAAGTGACCGTTGCAAGTGTGGCGGAGGTCTTGAAACAGGATGCTTATCTCCTGTTCTACGGGATCCGGTCAATCGGATCTGAGAAGAGCTAGCCTATCAAAGCCAAGACGTGAATTCGGCGCTCTTGGTGGGAATCCTGCGGGGTGGATTTGAATAATAATGTACATAGCGGACATGGCCTGAACAATACGAACAAGCGTTCTTCATACCGTCATTCCTGTAGGAGTATCAAAAACTGTCGTTATGGCGAAGGAGTACGGTCTACGTAGCCAAATCTACGTTGGTATCCCCATTGCAGGGGGAACAAACGAAGAGAGCCCCGAGTAGAAACAATGCAGCAGATGGGAAATGTCTGCTTCATAAAGCCCCTCATTCGTCCCCGGCCGAATCGTACGCAAATCCAAAAGCACTTCAGAGAACTCATTGAAGAAAACCCGTCTTTGATATTGGATAAAGAAAAAGGATGAGGGATAACATGACATCCTCGTTTTCAAAAACTCCTTCACACAACAACCCCAGTCCCTAACTCGTCCATCCGTGCCATAAGCAAGACACGAACAATGC
This sequence comes from Penicillium sp. 91 TS-2023, assembly GCA_030710325.1. NCBI lineage: Eukaryota > Fungi > Ascomycota > Eurotiomycetes > Eurotiales > Aspergillaceae > Penicillium > Penicillium sp. 91 TS-2023. Next base: position 2,846,865 of record JARWGP010000021.1, on the reverse strand, counting down.
CTCCTCCATAACGAATCAACAACCACTTTTTTTTTGGGAGCCGTCATGCAAAAGAACGAAACGTGGGCGCATTAACATTTCCCGACGCTTCGAAACATTCCCTTCCCGGGCCACATTGGTGACCGAGCGCCAGGGCACGTAAACGGATCATGGACGCGAATGGAATCGAGAAAAGTGTTTAAAGGCGGACATGGTTTGGTTGTTTAGCGGTACTGTTGACGAAAAAAGCCTAAGTTAGTATCGAGTTGACAAGGAAAAAAATCCCAGGTGACGGCGATTGGGCTTGAATGTGCGTTTCCTTTTTTTTGGTGTATTGTGGGAGCGAGAGGTTAACGAACCTTGACGAAACCGATGTCGGTGGACTTCTCACGGAAGCACTGACGGCAGATGTTCATCTAAAGAACCGAATTAGCCATTGGTTCCAATTTATACTCGAGCAGCACTTCGTGCGCCAGTATCAGGAAGGTTTCCACATACGCCGTACTTGCGGATCAGACCAGCGCGGTGGGCGCAGACGCGGCTGTATCGATCGAGCATAAATTAGCCAAGTTGATCCTCCAATTTCGTCGTTATTCGTGATTCCGAGTTTCTTCCAGCGTGTTCTTTCGCTCTTTTCTTTGTGCTTTCGTTTCTTATCGGTGGGAGGAGTTTGAAGGGAGTACACACCACTCGCGGGAGCCCTTGCCGTACCTAAGAGGTCAATTAGTTGGTGTCGCTTAAAAGACGAGAGGTTCGTTCTGGTCGACTTACTTGCGGGGGCGGCTGAACCAAACGGACTCGTGAGTCATCTTGAGTTGTCGTGGGGGGGAGTTGACGGGGGGGTTGTTGACGAGGGTCGTTGGCGCTGTTGAAGGAAAGTCGAAGGTTCGGGGTAGAAATTCGTTGTGTGCCGCCCCGATGGGGAAGTGCACGGGCCAACTCGCTTGATTCGCACGCTAGCCTGTTTCAGGGTTAGATCATGTGATCTACATTGCGGCTTGCTTATGTCATCCGATCTGTGCCTGGGTTCAGGCAATTGCGAACACGCAAATACTAATGTACCACTCTTCAGAACTTCAGGTTTTTTTTAAAGAGCTAAAAGAAATATAAAGATTTGGCAATAAATTGTTATATATGTCCATTCATTTGCTCGGTGTTCTATCTGGCATCGCTCTATTCATCAGCGGATCTTGGAAACAAGTCCCCAATACCATACAAGCGGGAGTCATCTGCATAATCCAGTAGGACCTTTGTCAGCCTCGTCAAGGTATTGAAGCTTCGAATGTGCATTGTCGCCTCCTTCAAATTCACTGCAACACTCGATCCCCCTCCATGCACACCCACGTGATCATGTGGCTTTGTGAAATGAATTATGCTCGGATCTACATGCCGAATGATATACTTCAGACATGTGAAGCTAAATACCTGACTTGTGTCGAAAAGTACAGGAGATACCTAGTCGACCTTCTGACTTGTTCAGGACTCTACCTCAGTGTCCCAAATTCACTGGCTAAAATAATCATTTATGTCCTTGTCAAGCTTGGAGCAGTGTTTTCCATGGATTTGGGGATGAAAATTTCAGTTTGTCGGTCTGATCGACTCAATCACAGTCTATATGGCAATTAATATTGCGGTCCTTCTGGCGAATACTATCAACTCGACATTCCCTCGCTTTTATATCTGCGACGCAAGCGAGGGCGATGACGGTCAACTAGTAGGGAAAACTCCAGCTTGCTGCTTTTGCACATGAAACAACTACGAAACCCGTGTTTACTTTCACGTGGCTGAAAAGCGTAGGTCATTTATTGATATGCAAGCCGGAAATTAGTGTGAGGGGAATTAGCGTGGCTGGGGTAGACATCTTTGAGGATCAGGTGGTCACTTAAGTTAAGTTCAGTGAATAATTATGTACATTATTATATGGATTTAGTCCGTGCCCAAGTCCGGTCCTCGCGCTGATCGGACGGGAAGCTAACTCATGATGCTCATTGGGCGCCAACGGTACCTGAGGGAACGCCCAGAGCCAAGACGGCTTGCGGAAAGCCTGGTGCCGGACACCCGATGCTTTCAAGGGCTATATTGCTTGAATGAGTAACACCACTCAAGTCCGCATGGAAGATGCGATGCCGATCCGTTGATCGTCCTGTCTGTGCTTTGGGGAGCACAGAGCACCTTTGTTGGACAGGGCATACGGAGTAGTACGTGAAGCTGAGTGAGCGCTCTGTATCATTTCAATTGATCCTTTGATTTGAGGTACGTTAGTAATATTCAGCTCTACAGTTTACAGTAAAAATGCTTAATGACCGATGGATGATCGAGATTCCGGGGTACACGGAAAGCTCGTGAGACCAGTCTAGCGTCCTGCAGGAGGACTGAGAGGGGTTCTTCAGCCAACACAAGGGTGTGTGTCATCAGATAGGTACTATTGGGGGAAACAAGACTCCGGATATTGTTCCCCGTGAGCACAAACGAGAAAGAAAAACCATTACTCAGCCGATTTCCCGGTGCGTGTTGTCAGAGTGCGTGTGCGTTGCGGATCCCACCAGCCGGAAGGCGGCGGATGTACGATCCGATTATAACCAATGATTGCCAAGTGATGATCACAAGGTTGTCAGATGAGAGCGGATTCTTTCTTGGCGTATTTTACGTTCCTGCTTTGCGATCGTATAACAAGAAAAAAAAATAACCCATCATATAGTTCCAACTGCCGTCCTGGATCCACACATTTACGCTATAGATTTCTTATAATCGGGAGCTGAGCTTCGTCATATTCAGTCATCCGATGTTCATTTTGCCGGTTTTCCCGATCCCTGGAAATGAGTTCCAGTCTATTGGGATATGAGTTCAATAGAGATGAAAGTGGGCCTCGGAAATATCTTCTCAGGTGGCTGGGACTGGGTCCACGGGTATAGTTCTAGCTTCTTTGTCACATCGCTAAGAATCGATAAAAACCGTCTGGCTAACCCAATACCTTGGAACGACCGACTTCAGGCAAACACCGATCTCAGATGTGAGATGAGGCTCCGAGGCTCTGAGTCATGGAGGTTCGTTGCTGATGTCATATTTGTCAGTCTGACGATAAACAGTGCCTCAAATGTCATCGCACGAGACGTCGGTCATGATTCCCTTCGTAGCTGTCTTCGCAGCGACAAAGCAGCAAGTATTTATATTGCATGTGGATAGAATATAATTGATATTCAGACATACTATGACCGGTGGGGCATCTTGCTGGTCAGTACCGGGCTAATCAAAGCAAGGTTTTTCGTTTCTTTTATATACTTCCTGGGATAGCATCATCTTCATTGGACGCATGTGATCCAAAGCTTGCATAGTTCAAAGTACGATGCAAGTAAGCATGGCTAAAGGGCGGTGACTCGAGAATAACATCCGAATTGGATTTCTCACATTCATTTGACCTCAGGAAAGTCTACAATGCACGGTCATGCCATTTCATTCGGAGTGACTCGGGCTGTAAAAGGTCCAACCCCCACCTGCGGCTCGGAAAGCTAGGCAAGCGAAAGACCGAGACAGGGATGGAAAAGGAAGCTAACAAAGCCGTGGTCCGTTGGCTGACCAGGATCTACTCTATACAGCGGTCTATGCGCGGTTTGTAGATCGCTGATTGGGTGGAGACGTTTCAGGGGATCACCCGATGGGACCGAAACCTCATGTAGAATGGATGCTTCCAAGGGAACATAAGGGTCTATGGATACTAGTCTGACCTATGGCATCATAGACGGGTGAAGTTTTTGAACAGGATATGGCTCTCTTCTTGATCTTGGAACAGTCCCATTTTTGGGCGAATGTCATAACCTGCAAGACAGCAGTTGTCATAAACTCTCGTGTCCTAGCGGTGTAAGGCGGGATGAAAGAGTCCCAACTGGGCAGCGATCGACTACGTCATTAGGGCGCTTACCGTGCATACTTCTCTGCCTGACGACCAAAAGAAAAAAAGAAAAAAAGAAAAAAAAATTAGACCACACTGGAGGGAACAAAAATAGCTCCACTTTTCTTTTTCTCGGCGCTCTAGATCTCCGATGTATGGGAAATGAGGTCACGGTCTATTCCACGGGACCTTGGAGCTACCCGAGTCATCCGAATGGATTTTTTCCTGATTGGTAATTGTTGTATAGTTCGAGAATGCCAAGCCATTTTTTCCTCCTTCAATTCGCCCTTTGTACACAAGGCCATACAATGCATATGCAGATCCTTGCTGATCAAGTGAAGCTGCATTAAGCTCAGAATGAGGGGCACCGTGACACGAGGAATCGAGTGAGACCAAAGATATATAGAACATGAAAACTTCATGATAGTATTCTCATTTTATGTTTTCAACTAGAGGAAGTTAAGGAACCATGACACATACCAAGCTAGGGGCGGGAACTCGGGGAGTGGAATCATAGGGTCGGAACCCGGAAATAGGAAGTATGTAGCATCTTGTTGCCACGCACCTCTCGGCGCCGGTCCTTTAACCCCGAAAAGCGTTGGAAATCAGCGCCGGCGAATCTAGAAAAAAAAAAAAAAATTTCCCACCTGGGCAGCTCTGTAGTCATAATTCGTACTTCCGGCAGGTTCGCTGTTATAATCCAATTAATTCCCTGCAGCCTGCCCCGCTCAAAGAGAGAACTCGCTTTTATATACGGCCAACCCACCCACGCTGCTCAGTATACTTCGTTTTCAGCCCTACCGCAGCTTCAAACCACCACCCCCCCTACACAATTAAGCTAAACCTGTTGCCTAGCTTGAGCTCAACTTTCGTCTCAAGCTGCTACCTAGGTATACTTGAGAAGGCAAAAGGAAAAAGAAAGCCCCGCCGTATTTCAACCGGAAGCGTGCGTTCTCTGGGTTGGCCGTGTCGTTACGTCACGATTTGCGAGAGCTTCACTACTTTGCGCCAGTTGAAGCTCTAGCATAATTTCCCACTTGTAACCATAGCGCACCCTCACAGTAGTTGAAATCAAGCTGTGCGCCTTCATTTTCGCCCGAATGCGGACTGCTACTCGAGTCGCCCTCGCGGCGGTTTTTCTCGCGTCGCTTGCGACTGCGCTTGCACATGGTGATGATGAGGCGATGGATATGAACATGGACATGGAAATGGGCATGCATTCAAGTGCGACTACAGCGACGGCTACTGCGACTCCGTCAGCATCGGGACATGCGAATGACCCCATGAGCTACTTTGCTTATGGGAAACACTCGAGCTCCATCATAGCGCATGTTGCTCTGATGGTTCTGGGTTGGTGCTTCGTCCTTCCTGCAGGTAAGCACAGCATTCCAGGGGACTGAATTGCAAATGAAGAGCTTACTCACAATTTTTATTCACCGACAGCGGTCATGCTTAGTATTGCACGCTCACGATTTGCCCTTCCGTCGCAATTCTTGTTCTTGGTTTTGAATGCTTTCGGAGTCCTTCTCGGCATCGTCTACAATAACCAGACCCCCGATCTTTATGAGAATAATGCTCACCATAAGATTGGCTGGATTGGTACTTGGGTGTTCAGTGCCCAGGTCGTCCTAGCCCTTATCTTTGCCTACGCCGGACGTGGTGAATCCAAGTCCTCCTCGGCTTCGTACGAGCGTGCAGCTTTCCTACCCATCCCGACGGATCACGAGCGCTCATACCCGTCTGGTCCGATGCATGAGTACCGCTGGTCTGGAGACAGTGGTCAGGGAACGGAGCCTGGCTCGTCCATCCACAGCCCGGGATCTCCGTGCGACTCGCCTGTAGATTATGATGGATTCGAAAAACCCGAGGACCCCTTACCTGAAGAACTCCCCGCACGGGGCTGGTTTCACCGCAGCTTCATGGGTCGGTTCTTGTCAAGTCGCCTGCCGGGAATGGTTTCCAACCGAGCGCTCCGGATCTGCAACACGATATATAACGTGGTTGACCGGATCATCCTTCCGTTTGGATTTATTGCCATTGCGACAGGTGCGGTGGCATACGGCGGCATCATGAGAAAGAGGGAGATCTTCAATGGCTTGGCCCATTTCATCAAGGGTGGAATCTTCTTCTGGTATGGAGTTCTCACCTTGGGACGCTTTGTGGGTTGCTGGGCCGACCTGGGCTGGGCCTGGAATAAGAAACCCATGACGCCCATTGTTAGCAGATGGAAGTCCAAGGTCCCATCGGGAGAATTTGTGGAGTCTCTTGTCATCTTCGTCTATGGCGTGTCCAATGTTTTCCTGGAGCATCTCTCTAGCTGGGGTCGCGCCTGGAGCGCCACGGATCTAGAGCATGCCTCGATCTCGATTATGTTCTTTGGAGGTGGCCTGGTAAGACTAAATCCCATCTTATAGCTGTCATCATTGACTAACGATCATCGTTTTCTTTAGTTGGGAATGCTTTTCGAATCCAAGCGCATTCGCGAAGCGCTCAACATGACCATCCTTCGGTCCCCTGCTCACGGTACTCGTGACGAGGGATGGCAGCTTCCGAGATCTCAGGGCGTGTCTCTCAACCCGATGCCTGCACTCATTATTCTGCTGCTAGGTATGATGATGGGATCGCACCACCAGACTAGCATGACCTCGACGATGGTGCATAAGCAGTGGGGCAACATGCTTGTTGGTTTCGCCTTGGCCCGCGGCATGACCTATGTGCTGTTGTTCCTGCGTCCGCCCACTTCCTATCTCCCCGCTCGCCCTCCGACGGAGATCATTGCCTCATTCTGCTTGATGGCGGGAGGTCTTATTTTCATGCTCAGTGTACGTGCAAGACAATGCCCGCAATTTTCCAAAACCAAGTCACTAACGTATTGCACAGACTCGGAACGTGATTGAATCCATGGAATATTACAAGATAGATGCCATGTTCACCTTCACAGTGGGCATGGGATTAACGGCCTTTATCATGGCTCTCGAGGTTTTGTTCATTACGCTTAAGGCATGGGCTATTAAGCGGGAGCAGCCCTCGCAGCTCACCTATCAGTTCCCATGAAGACCCGAATTTCCCATATTTTTTGCTTTCTGTTCTTGATACCCTGTCACATTCCTGCGGTTATGTTTCATCTCATGTTATAAAGGGTTTTCTGAACATGATCCACTTCTTGTGGAGATGCATCTGGGTGCGAAACTTCGGATCCCTGATGCTTGTTTTACGTTGCGATTTGTTTTTCCGGGATGATGAATCATTGACTAATGTGGTAATTACGGAGAATGACGATTGACCTACGCAGGTGCTTTCGGATGAATGACAATATCTCATAATAAATAATGAAATGCACATCTTATACAACTTGATTGCAATGAAATGATTCCCAATAATTCTTTCTCTTTCTTTTCTCGGGCATTTAGCATTTAGCCGACACGGAGATAGCTAACTTTAACGCCGACGCCGTGCCGAGTACCGAACGAAAGATATTTAGTTTTACGACATTCGATGAAGAAATAAAGAACAAAAAAGGGTGTACTTACATAGTTGTCTGATTTCGGTCATATCGACAGGGATTATAGTATACAGATTATATGCATATTTAGACGACAACCCCTAATATAAGCTTGGGTTGCCACCAAATGCATGATTCAAGCTAATAATGTCATGAGGGGCAAAACGGGTCGAGTGGGGCCTCCATGACAGAGGGGTACAATAAGTGGGAAAGGACCTGTTCAACTCAATTTTTTCTTCTTGCTCTGTGATACTTTCAACTTGATACTCACTTCATAATCTCAATACCAACATCATGGCCTCCAACCCTCCCTCCTCCTGCTGCGTGACTGGCTTCAAGCACGAAGGCACCTCCGCTGGCGAATTCAAGGTCATTGACGGTGGTAGGTTTGAGCTGGGATACCCAATGCATACAACAAGGGATCAAATGGCTAACAAAAGTCCCAAATTGCACAGTCAAGACCTACATTGGTACCCCCAAGAACAACAAGAAGCCCGACACCGCCATTCTCTACCTGTCCGACGTCTTCGGCTTCTTCCCCAACAACGAGCTTCTCGTCGATGAATTCGCCAACAATGGCTACCTGACCATCTTCCCTGATCTGTTCAACGGTACTCAGATCGGCCCCGATGACCTGAACAACGGCAACGTCAACATTATGGAGTGGCTCGGAGCCCACCAGCCCGATGTCATCGACCCCGTTGTGGCCAAGACCATTAAGTACATGCGCGAGACCCTCGGCGTGAAGAGAATCGCCGCTGTTGGCTACTGCTTCGGTGCCCGTGTATGTTCCAACTTTCCGTCTCTACCATCTCTCATCTAGGGTGTACCTGTATAAAATGCGACCCACCAATGCTGACAATCCCGCGTTTGCTTTAGTACGTCACCCGCTTCATGAAGTCTGGCCAGATTGACGTTGGCTACCACGCCCACCCCACCGGCACCACCCACGAGGAGCTTGCCGCCATTGAGGGACCTCTTTCCATCGCTGCTGCTGGTATGTTTGAATCAACTGAATCCGAGAAGGAATGACACCCAGCTAACCAAAACCCACCTAATAGAGATCGACCCCGCCTTCACTACCCAGCTCCGTCACGAGTCCGAGGAGACCCTGACCAAGACTGGTCAGGAGTGGCAGATTAACCTGTTCAGTGGCGTCAAGCATGGCTTCGCTGTCCGCGCTGATCTGAGCGACTCCAAGCAGAAGTGGGCTAAGGAGCAGGCTTTCTGCCAGGCTGTGCAGTGGTTCGACCGTCATCTGTAAATTTGACAGGTATGTACCTGATTACACCAGTATGATTGAAGTGGTCGCATCTCTTCACACATTCTGGTACTAATCTTAGAGGCAGCTTAATATTCACATACGTACCCACGTTAGAGCATGAAAGGCCTCAAAAGATTTATAAATGAGATACCAGAATCAATACAAGCTCCAGTTTATGGTTCATTTGCTGTTAAATTGTAGACCTGCAGGTGGGAAACACACCCTAGTGCTTGTGGACCACGGAGGCTTCGGAATATATCGTTATCTGAGGATAAGATTTGAAGACAGCGGATAATACCCCTTCCAAGTCTGGACTATTACACATGGCATTAAACTCTGGAACAATTACAGTTCCATAGTTATAAACTAGTTATAGTTCGCCGTGACTAACCAGGTGAATTCCTTCCCAACAGGGATTAGCGGGGATCGGCTTACGCTTTTCCCGATTTTCTTTACTGAGTCTGTCGTATTCTTATCCCAACTTGCTCGCTGTTGTAACCTCCATATCCTAGGAGGTTTTCTCAGCTTGCAGTTATTTACGTTGAGCCGCTTCTGTGGTCTGCGTAGTACCAAGCCCTTATTCTCCGGAAAGTCGCGTTCTTGCACATAGCCGGGATCGCGTGCGCCTCGTGAGTTTATCCCTGGCTATGCCCAATGCTTCCCGAAGAGGATCAAATTAACCATCTTTCCCAGGTTTTCCTAGTTATCAAGTCGTGTTGTTGAATCCTGGCCCTAATCTGTCAAACTATACATTCCTGTTGAAACGTGGTCGGTCGCAAATCCCGCGACTAAAGACAACTTTCCGCCCCCCTCGATCCTCCGCTCCGCCCGATTCCAGTGCACGAACCCACGCCATTCGGATCCGACTGGCCGACTAAATAATATCTTTTGCGACCAGAGATAAATCAGTTACTGCGAACCCGCAGTAGGAATTGATTGGATCATGGCGACCCCAACCGCTTTGCCGCCGCTCCCCTTCAACCCGTCGCGCGTGCGATCATACCTAGTGCGGCTGCCGCTGTTCACGCGACTGGTGCTGTTGGTGATTCTTGTCTTCTGGCTCTTGGAGTTCCAAACTGTTTGGAGTGTTGTGCAATGGGGATCACTGATTCCCGACGAGTGTAATTTGGGCACGAGTAGGTCTTCGCCTGATTCATGGGGACACGGTTCGAACTCGGCTATTCAGGGCATTCGGCTGATGAGTTTTGAATCTAGTGTACCGATTAAATACCTATCCTCTGATCCATACCGGATTCTTCCACGCAGCACTGAATACCGTGGCTCTTACACCGCTCTTGGAGCGATTCGAAGCGGAACATGGCACCCTGACTGCGGTCGCCCTATTCCTTGGACGTAAGTCGCCCTGAGAGATATTCTGAGATTATAAGCAAGTTGACTGACAACTGTTGGATTCTGTTAGCGTTGTCGACCCTCCCCGCAGGCCTGTACCTTTTGGCTGAGAAGGCGATTTTGCATTGGAATACCCCGATTGTGGGCTCAAGGTGAGAATGGCACTTCAAAAAGGTAATATGTTATACAGCAGATCTAACCGCATACTCTAGTGTCTGGGTCTTTTTGCTCTTGGGCTCCGAGGCTATTCGGACATTCAAGTCCCATCCGTACTTCAGGTAGGTGGAACCCTACTTAACCTCATTAACGGTCATCACTGACAGATTCTCGGTAGTCTCGGTCCGTACAAGATTCCTACCTGGACATCGCCTCTCGCTGCGTGTATTGTGTTGTCCATCCTTGTGTCCAATGTGAGCTTTTTGGGACATCTTTGTGCAATTCTCGTGGGCTATCTCTGTAAGTTATCTCCAAATGATTCCTTCGAAGCTTCTGCTGACCCAAATAGTCGGCCTTGGGTATCTCAAGGTTTTTGTCCCCCCAGAGAAGGTCCTGCGATGGATCGAGGGCAAACTTAACCTCTTGGGCCGCCTGCCTCACTATGTATCGGTGGACCAGAAGACTTATGGCCGATACGGCGTTCTGCCAACTGCCAACACCGCTGGCAATGGAAACCCAACTCCCTTGAGCTACTTGGGAGGCAACCAGCGCCTGGGCTCATAAGACAGCCTTGGAGCTATTTGATGTTCTCCCTCTGTGTGTATATTTTTTTTGCCATGGCTCTTTATGTTCTCTTTTACTTTAATTCTGGGGGTGCAACTGGATGGGCATTCATGAAGGGAAACGCATCTGTGGATCATCTCAGCATCGCCAATAAAGCATAGCGAAATTTATGTTGGATTATTTGCATAGAAACCTACTGTGTACGTACATAGAGAGAAGTATGTTGTTGTACATAGCGATGTGGATTGATAGTTGCGTGGTTGGTCACTATCGCCGGGCGTAAATTCCCCGTAAACAACAGCTGGAGCTTCATGATAGTCTCCACCTTCTCTCCCAAACCTGAAATCGCTCTCTTACGGAATGGGAAGGATATTGGGATTTTCTCAATGATCTGGACTCAATGGCGCTGAAATGTGAGTGAGCAAATTTGAATCCAATCATAATTGCCGTTGTCCCTTTCCGACATTAGAACTCCCCAGTTATAGCAGAGACCGATTATGAGACTAATACCCCATGCCAGCTGCGATCCGCAATTTGCGGAACAATCCTCAACTCCTCTTCGTCCGCCTACCTCCTCTGTTGTCCCTCATTTGCATCCTCGTCGGCGTAGCCTGGCTCCTTCTCCTTCCCTTGAATGAATATTCCCGCCATACCTACATCTCCGAAAATGCGCTCTTACCAGGCCAAGTTCATGCATACTTCACCGGAAGCGAGCAAAACATCTTCCGGGGTTACAAGCAAGAGCTGAAAGTATTACTGAATGAGGGCGGACAGAGCGAGAACGGGCAAGATGAGTCGGAGTTCACTCCCGCGTATGTCGAATAACCCCGAGCGCATTGAAATATGAATATGAAACTGATATCTAGGAAAGCATATCTGCCAAAATCCAGTCGATTCTCCGGGTTGCGGGGTTGAAGGTTGCGACACAGAAGTACGAGTACACCTCCGCGGGCATTACCCACCAGGGCGAGAACACCTACGGCATTATCCATGCGCCCAGGGGCGATGCTACGGAAGCGATCGTATTGGTTGCTGCATGGAAGACAGCTGACGATGAGTTGAACTTGAATGGTGTTACTTTGGCTTTGACCTTGGCCAGATACTTTAAGCGTGAGTCGTCCGCGGGGTACTCAACACTATATACTTTACAGTCTACTGACACCAAGTTCGTTGTTTAGGGTGGTCGCTATGGTCCAAGGATATCATCTTCCTCTTTACCCCCGACAGCAAATCTGGAACCCAGGCATGGATTGACGCCTACCATGATCTCCACCCGGCATCGGTTCACCCGCTTCCGTTGAAGAGCGGCGCCTTACAAGGAGCACTTGTCATTGAATATCCCTTTGAGCACCGTTTCAGGAATCTACACATCGTTTACGATGGCGTCAATGGCCAGTTACCAAATCTGGATCTATTCAACACGGCAGTGGCTATCGCAGGAGGCCAAATGGGAATTGGTGCCAATCTGCAAGAGATGTGGGAGCATGACGACAGCTACGAAGCACGTCTGCAGACTATGCTGCGCGGCATGACAAAACAGGGCCTTGGGTATGCCACTGGAGCTCACAGCAGCTTCATGCCATACCATATTGATGCTATCACTTTGCAACCCAAGGGCGAAGGCTGGGAAGATGAAATGGCATTGGGACGCACCATTGAGAGTCTGTGCCGTAGCTTGAACAATCTCTTGGAACACTTGCACCAGAGCTTTTTCTTCTACCTTTTGATGCAATCCAATCGTTTTGTCAGCATTGGAACTTACCTCCCTAGTGCTATGCTTATCGCTGGGAACTTTACTATCATGGCAATTGCCCTGTGGATGCGAACAGGTTTTCACCCGGATAGTAAAGCCGAAAAGTCTACCAACTCCAAGCCTGCAGAGAAGAGCTCCGATACTTCGGTCTCCAAGGATGTGTCAGCACCGGAAATCAGTGGGCACACGATTGCGGAGCGACTGTTAGCCCTGCCGCTGACTCTGGTTACTGGTCTACACTTGCTTGGTCTCGTCCCGCTCTGGATGTTCAACACTCTTCCACATCAGGTCAGTAATGTCCATACGATAACGCGTTAAAGAATTCTTCAAAAAGAGCTTTCTTACTAATATCTGCTTCTAGCTTTTCACAACTGTCACTTACATCGTCGTCGCCGTGGACATTGTTTTCCCTCTACTGCTAGCCGCCCTCCTCCGTAACGGCTTGGGTCTATTCACGCCTCTCGTTCCACAGCAGTATCTTTTGATCAAATCATTTGCCCTGCTACTCTTGGGATTGTCCCTTTCTACACTGGCAACCCTCAACTTCTCCCTTTCCTTCATGATCGGTCTTCTCTGCGCACCACTCAGCTTCATCAACCGCCTGGAATGTACAGGTGCCAAACGGTACGCCTTTTCAGGCTTGGGCTTGGTCTTGCTCAACCTCCTCTCCCCACCAACTGTTCTCATCGGTGTTTGTTGGTACACCGATGTCTCTGTCGAGACGGTCTTGACACAGGCTGCGTTCGGCTGGGATGTCTGGGGCATGTGGACCCAAGTCGTGGTGTGGTGTGTCTGGTGGCCAGCTTGGTTGATTGGCTGTGTCTTGTTGGGATCATCCATGTTTTAATGTCGCTGTCTTCTATGTTATATAATTTTAGCCACAAAGCAATACACCCGGTTGTCTACACCATCTGCTGACAATACAAGAAATAAACATAACGTGTCCATCACTGGGAGTAAACCACAGCCTATTCATTTATTATAAAAAGCGGTTCACAGTAAACTGTCTATGCAGCCCAAACATCCTTACCCACACCCTCAATCCAGTGTCCAAGTTGATTAACACCAGCATCCCAATCCTTCAACCGATTTCGCATGCCATCGATCTGCTTCATATCCAGCACCTTAGGCTGCACCCAATGAATGTTCGCAACCTGCGCAACCTGATCAATCGATCCCTTCAGCAGACCCAGTGACAAAGCCTTCATGACCAGATGCTCAATCTCATCAGGCTGTACCTTGGTCTCCGACGCAATGGCCGAGAAAGCAAGGGAGCGGTCGTGCGGGGGACGTCGGAATACCATCTCCGTCAGTGCGGCGAGAGAAATCTTCTGGTACAGGAAGACCTTGTGTGACTCGAGAAGCTTGTTCTTGCTAATGTTACCCGCCAGCACGTCGTAGGCAGTCAGATCTCCGCGGTTGAAAGCGAAGAGAAGATCGCGTAGCCAGTTGTGTGGTGTGTTGGTCAGGGAATCCAAGATGGGGTGCAAGAGGAGCTCGCCGAAGTTGTAGATTGAGTCGGAGACGAGAGCTGCAACACTGAGGTTGTAGGCGCGGGAGACACGCTCGGTTTCGGGTAATTCCTCCAGATCAATGCAGGCAAGGTAGAGGAGGGCGTTCTTGTAGAAGGAGGCGAATTCTTCCTTGTTCTGTGGAGGAATAATGTTAGTATGAGATTCCTATGCTTTCGAGCTTGAAATTAAATTGTCAAAATAGAGACGTACGTGATAATAGTCGGCGTTAACTTTGTAGAATGACGCATGCACAACAGTCTCGACTGAATCGAACGAATCCAGCACCTTTTGGCAAGATGCCAAATCCTTCTGGGCCCCATCAAGATCTGGTAGTCGTAGCTTGGCATTGGCGACATCGGCGAGCGCATAGACATAAGCGTCTTGTGATTCGGGCTTGTCGACCTTGTCCGCGAGGGATGTGAGGAAAGACAGTCGTTCCTTGTCATCTATCGTCCCCAAGTAAGCAATTCGTCCAACAGCAACCAGAACAAGCCAGAGATAGCTTGATTTCGAGTCACTTACCAGCACACTCTGTCGATGCCATCAAACCCAGCGCGACGAACTTGAGTTGGTTGATGCGGTCGGCGAAGCTGAGCACGAAGGTCTTGAAGATTGCTAAGCGCTGGGGCGCGCTTTCTGGAAGGCGGAAGAACTCGACCAGAGAGTCTGTGAGTTGATGCCATAGCTTTCGCTCCCAGTACTCTTCGAAGGTCAGGAAGTAGGTTTGCGTCTCGGGGGTGCCATTTGCTTGCTGTTCGGCGAGGAAGTCGGGGATCTTGGACTCCATGGCGGGGAGATGTGGGAGGATTCGATGGAGTGGATTCGTAGGCTGTGATGAGGAGATGGCACCACAGTAGGATAAGAGGGGGTCGTTAAGTTGGTGGAGGGATGTTGGATGGATGGGGCGGACAGCGGAAGCTGTTGATGATGTCTTTTTGGCCGCAGCTTCGGGCGGTGAAGGAGCTTGACTACTCAGCTGTGTTGATAAGATGGATGAACCTTTTTCATGTTAAGATCAGCTATAATTAAATATGTAATAACTGATCAGACATTACAACTACTTCATAATCATTTCCAGGTCAAAGATTCAATGTTGACTTCCAAGGTTGTCTCGTGATCCCCATAGCAAAGCTTCCGGAACCTTGCAAGAACCTTGGAAGCTCACAGGTACACTGGTCCTGACCGAAATAATTATTTCATCTGAAAAGCTCGGAAACATTTGAACATTCTATGAAAGTTTAATCCAATATATCTCCGAGCTTGCAGAAGTGAACGAGTGTTGGCGTATGACTCTTTTGGCGCAGAAAGTATCCGAAATGTCTCCGAGGCTCCAAACTAAGGCATATATATAGTGCGATTCATACCTTGGACCTCGACTAACTTTATTCCTAAACATCGTCCCGATCTCACACTCCAAAGTTTCAAGATTCCTTCCATTCCCAAGATTCTCTTACAAACAACCACAATTTTGGTTTATTTAACACATATCACCTGAAACGAGACCACAAACTCCATCATGACCGAATTCACAGAGGCAAATCGGAAATACTTCGAGTAAGACATCCCAAATGATAATAAAGCCGATTGAAAACTGACAGTCACATAGCCAGCTAGCAACCACCTATCAAAATGAATTTGCAGATACGGTGAAAATGCTATCCGAGCAGACATTGGCAAATAGGCTTTGGATCAGTGATCAATGGACCGATACCGTTGCCCAAGACCAATCAATCAGGATGCTCGAGTACGCTTGTGGCCCTGGGTACATTTCAATGGTATGTGGACTGAAAGTAGTCTAAATCTATCAAGATTGGTACATACAGCTGACTCTCAAACAGACCTTGGCTCCCTTCTTAACCCAAATTATCGGCATCGATGTCTCCGACAATATGGTGGGAGAATTTAACCGCAATGTCAATCTCCTTGGACTTACAGATAAAGCAATCGGCCACACAGCTGACCTTCTGGCCGAGGATATCCCGGCTGAATTTGCTGTACCGCCGTACGTGGATTTGGATGTGTTGACTGTCAGCATGGCACTGCACCACTTTGAGCACCCGGACCGTGCTTTGCAGCAATTGGGCGCGCGGCTGAAGAAGGGTGGCGTGTGCTTTATTATCGATTTGGTCGCTGATTCTGGTCATGGTCATGGTCATGATCATAGCCATAAGCATGGGCATGGTGGGCATGAGTTTGGTAATGCGGTTCACACGGTCAAGTCCCACGGGTTTTCTCCAGAGAGTATGCGGGATTTATTCAAGGGAGCTGGATTCGATTCTATCCAGTATAAGGTCCTCGCCCAGCCGTTGGTATTTGTTAAGGACGGGAAGACTTTCCTTAAGACGGCTTTTATGGCTCGTGCCCAGCGGGTATGATTCTGAGGTCAACTGGTGCGAGCTTGTTGGTAGTATGCACTCTGAAAGTCCAGAGAGCACATAGACCATTTACAAGCTATACAGATCAATGACAGTAAGTTGAGAAGAGATATTTCCATTTCAAACCTATGTAATCGACGTAATATAAGAGACCGGAACTAGGTACGTAAAGCACCAATGCTCATTCCCAGTCCCCATCGAGTACAATCTCCTCGCCCATCTCCATAGCCTTCAGCACTTCATCAATAGTCCATGGTTGATACACATAGCCGGCAGGGATATTGGTGTTACGAAATGGACTCCCACTGACCAGATTATCGAGTGCCTTGCTATAGTTTTCAATCGCGTATAGCTCCGGATCATGCTGCCAGATCCAAGAGCCAAGTAATCCAACCGGCTTTGCTTGCGACGCTCGAGCATTGGAAGAGCGTTGGCGCATCTCATGATTGAGCACACCCAAAAGCTGCAGACATGCAACGCGTTCGAACCTATGAAAGAACGAATGTTAGAAGTCTTGTTCAAAATCTTGTTAAAGAATCGATGACGAACCTAAGCTTGTTATGAACACGGGTTGCCCAGTGTACATTATCTTTTCCTGCAATCTGCAAGCACGTTGCCAGGGAGATGGCATCTTCCATTCCCTGTGTAGCGCCATTTCCAGAAGCTGGAAGGAAAGTGTGGGCCGCGTCACCGATCTGAATAATTCGCCCGGTTGACGAAGCCCAGCAGGGCTGAGGTTCACGCCACATGAGTTTGAAGTCGTGGATCTGATCCTTGGGCGTTGCTTGGATTAATCGGTTTGCGTATTCGGGCCATCCTTCGATTGTGGCTGTAGTTTTGAGGACAATTTCTGGATCGACCAAGTTTGACCATGACTCCATGCTATCTTCTCGGTTCTGGAATTTGGTATTAGTGAATTCTTGTCAAGAGGCCGCAAGGTGCCCCGTTGTCCGTACCGGATATGTGAGATACCATGTAATCTCACCATGGGTTCTTCCGAAGAGCGCATGTACGTTGTCACTGAAATTTCATCAGCTTTGATCTTGAGGAGGGTGAACGGGAGACTGAAACGAACCCCATCCATAGTTGCGCAGAGGGTCTGTCATTTTCTAAGATGGGAAACTTCTCCTCAAAGACAGGATTTGCGAGAGCCAGACCAATGGAACAGGAGGCTCGGTAGATTGAAAACCCTGTAGGACGGGCACGAACCTCATGGCCCAGCGTGATCCGGGAAGACGTGCTTCCAATCCCATCAGCAGCGATTATCACATCGGCTTCAAGCCGCTCGCCACTTTTGAGAATAACCCCGGCCGTGGAGGAATCTAGGTTCTCGTAGTATTCAACAACTTGCTTGCTGTATTCCACCGTCATTCCGGCTCGTTCAATCTGGTCTGACAGCATTTTGTGCATTCTTGGACGACTGTGCCTGTATATCCTGGGGGTTTGGCTGTTCTGGTCTCTAGCGTGACCCCCGGACGGATTCAATTCGAACGGTTTTGGGCCTGAGATCATCTCCCCAGTAATCTTATGCCATGACATCCACGGCTCGTATGAGATACGCTCGTTTTCCTCGGCCATCTCTGGCCACTTTTGCAGTGCGCGGATCGCGCTGGTGCCTATCGTAAAGCCATCGCCTACAAATTCTGAATTAGACGAGATGATGTTTCAAAAATTGTAGAACGATGTGAATTTGTTTACCTGATAATAGTCGCGAGGGACTTCTTTCGAGAATTCGCACGTCATGCCCCTTGCGCCAGCACTCGAGACCAGCAAGTAAGCCAGCGACGCCCCCACCCACAATGAGAACAGAGATACCGGACGATGGCGACTTCGAAGGCAATCTACCGGAAGCGCCATTTGCCAGCGGCACGTACGTGGCACACTCTGTGTTCGGCTTGGTGCACATAATTCCAAGTTGAAGAGTAGATCAGACGATAGATTGTGAGAAAGAGAAGGATGTGGTGAGCTTCAGGTACAAATCCTTCTTTATAAATAGATCTCAGTCCAACAGCTTCATGCAGCACTTGCGATACCAGGTGGGTACCTAATCTATTATCGTTTACACAAAATGAACCAATATAGAGTTGATTCGGAGGAACGGAGTACCGGTCCGATGGGGGCCAAAATTCACCGTACCTCTGTCAGAAATACCTCGGAGCAAGATTCGGAGCAAGACTCGGAGGGTCAAAGGCGCCCGGAACTTCGCCCCAATGACCATATGGAAATAGCACATCCACTGGCATGTTGAGCATAAAGCTAAAGTCTGGTGGTTCCAGAGGTGCTTGTAGATTGGCTTTCTCCTGAGCCTCCAGTCTCATTTGGTGCACCGCTTTAAATACCTGCATTCTTGGAATCAGTCTTTCAAAAATCTCAGGTACCTCTGAAGAGCCCTGTTTATGATGATTCCTCTGCAAAGTAAGAGCCAGGGCATCTTTCATCTTTTTAGCCAGCATGTCAGCTGTTTGGTCAACGTCTATAGTGCTTCGAATATAAGTTCGATCCCAGCCGATCTTTTCACCCTGGAAGAGTATCAGCCGGGAGAGTGTGACTATTGCGAGACCAAACTGACACCAAATCGTGAAAGGAAAGAAGGGGTACAGGTCAACGGGGAGGGAATGGATGTCATAGAAAAATGACTTCACTGCCTCTAAGCAGCGGAAAAGAAGATCCAACCGCGTTGTCGAGTAGTCTCCGTACTGGGTATCGGAGAAATCCTCAGCGAGACAGATTCGATATATGATGATTTCTACCGTCTCGTAATGGAGAGATAAAATGCCTTTGTGATCGGTGATCATAGGAAATTAGCATAGAAGAAAAAAGGGGTGAAATATATGCACTTACCTGATTGGGGAAGTTCGCAGGAGAAGGATGTTTTCAGTTCCTGAAGCTCTGCCTGATAACCTCGAACTAACAGACCGAGTGGAGTGGAGAGCCCCGCAGAAAAGCCTGGCTCGTTAATGGATGTCGTACGATGAACTTTGTCACCCAGGTGCACGACTCGTATCAATTGGGCAAGATATGCGTCGGTAGGGAATTCCAACGCCTTCTTCAATTCTTCGCAGCACTCATTGGTGTATTTCGTGAAACGAACAGGCTCCATGTCTCTCACACATATGGACAACCTGAGTAACCAGTTAGTACATCCTTAGTGACACAGTTTAGATGGTTTGAATGTACATACATCACACTGACATAGTAGCATCCTAAATAGATCCGGCGTTCCTCCAATGTTCGTGCGGGAATCAGATCAGGGTGGAAATCGAAAGCTCTGAGGTAGGAAAGAGGCCGATCAAGGCTCCTTAAAGACGCTGTTCCTTGATTTAAATTAAGACTGATGACTTGAGCTATCGCTAATTGCATGATCACGTCGAGTTGTGCGCTGATTCGAGGTTGAATGTGGGGACCAACGGGGCCAATTTCCGGATTGGCAGCTTGTTCGCTAGGCCAGCGCGGTATAGGAGCAATAATTGTTATAAACCAAGACAAATAAACGAGAAGTCCCTGAAGGAGATCCAGGCTGTGTTCACCCTTTAGGACGATGTGTTCCGCAACATACTGCTTGACCATTTCCGCAATTTCTCGCTGACGTGGTGCATGTTGACAAGCAACCATAGTGACGTTCAGATAAAGAAATGGCTTTTCTCGGCGTAGCTGCTTTGCAGTAATATGAACCGGAATGGCAATGAATGGAAACAAAGGCATGACTGATTTTCTCAAAACAGCCATAAGAGCCTCATCATCTTGCTCGCCTGGCGCCGCGCTATCCTCGTCTGGGAGGGTTGAAGATTGCCCTGGCGAATGACTGCCATTAGATTGAGCATCCCTGGATTTTTCTGACGCGGCCAGTAGCTCGACCATTCGGTCAAGTTTTGCCTCTAATGCCGAAACCTCGCTGTTCACGCCAATTAGCGAGCTGTCACAATGAGACTCCAATTACATACAGGTTTGCCCTAGCTGGTCTTTGGCGACGATGCGACCCAGGGGTCTGGCCACTACACTCCTTTTTTAGACGCTGACATCTGCGAAATTTTAGTTTGTATCGAGCTTGAGTTTATAATTAGCCACCTACCGCTTACAGACCCCGTTTGGTTCTGGTTCACATCGCACTTTGGCTTTGGCACACGCCCTGCAAGCCTTCGGCATACGAGACCCGGGAATTTCATCCATGTCGGGGCAGGCTGTCGGGCCAGGTCCCACGGCAGTGCGGGGAAATATGGTTACTGGGGCTATTCTGTGTTGAAGATCAATTGGGGGGTGACCAAAGGGTAAAGAAGCAGACGCGGAAACGGAGTCGCGGTTTCGTTCCCGTTGGTCCCGCCGCCCCACTTATCCCGCTTCATCATCACTGCGTTGTCAGTTGAGTACAGCTGCCAGGGTGAGAAGAGCGATGCTATAGATCATGTGTCAGTGATAAAAACAAAGGAATTAATGTGTATGGTTTGTATGCTGAGGAAGGATAGACACCTTGGAAGGGAAGAAGGGGAAGGAGGGACCTCGAACATATTTCTATCCACAAGCCTACAGAGACAGGAGGACACCTGAGGCACCCGTGTCCAACGTATGTGAGAGGATTTTCAACCAAAACAGATCGATCAAGTAGAAGTGTGAGTTGCTTTGACAAGAATCAAATAATATCATTCTCCGGGATTTATTTTCTCAAATTTCAGCGTACAATTTCTATACACTAAACTAGTGTCCCGCCCCCTCCTTTCCATGCATATGAAGCGGAGCCTGGAGTTGTGTGAGAATGTGGGACCCTTGCAAAAGAGGTGACCATCACCGAATCAATTCAAAAGACCTACTTGAAACGCTGTCTCCCTTTTCAAGACTTACCGATATCTAACGGATTGTGTGGAATCATGTCTCCCAATAACTATGACACCACAGAAGTGGTGATATGTGGATGCGGCCCTACTGGAGCAATGCTTTCTGCGTATCTGGGCCGGATGAATATTCCCAATATTGTTCTAGAAAAGGGGATGGCAATCACGACAGATCCACGTGGGATTGCTTTGGATGAAGACGGAATTCGATTGCTTCAAGGACTGGGATTGTATTCATCCATCTACACGAAGATTGGCACTTGTAAGTATAGCATAGTACAGTTCGGACCAAGAGTGATAAAGATAGCTAACTGCTGATTCAAAGGTATGAACACTTTCAAGTTCATTGGAGGTACAGATCCGGTCTTGGATCAAAAGGGGTTTGTTGAGATAGACTACGGAACAGTAAGATTACTCTTCTCCTTCCCAATGACCAGAAGCTTACCCCAGCGTGATCTTATATAGACGGAAGGCGGGACAGGGCATGTAGGTTTTATCTGCCACAAACAGCCGGCGTTAGAGCAATGTCTGCGCGATGCCATGTCAACTTCAAGTTCCTGTGATCTTCGCTCGGGATGCGAAGTGATTGAGCTCGCTGAAGAGGATGAAGGTGTATCATGCAGATACCGGGACTCTAGCGGAGACGAACGTCAAATCAAAGCCCGTTTTTTTGTCGGAGCTGATGGAAAGACAGGCTTCACGCGGAAACGGTATCTGGAGCCTCGAGGGATAGTTATGGAGCAAGCGCACCAGTACGTTATGACTTCCGTGACTTCCTGTTCCCATTAAAATCATACCATCAACTAACAGCAAAAGGGCTTTCTATGAAGAATTATGGGTTGCCTTGAATTGGAAAATTAGTCTTCCAACCGAGAAGACACACCCAGAGTTTCCACTGTGGAGCTTGGGCTATACACCCGAACAAATCTATGATTTGTTCTTCCCTAGCAATTTCCGGTTCCTATGCAATCCGAATAGACCATCCGTCTGTGGAAGGTTTGGAATTCCTTCGGACAGACTGTGGAGATTTGAATTTGTAGTGCTCAAAGACGAGGATGGTGATGAAATGTCAACGCCTGAAATGATGAAGAAGGTCGTTTTTCCGTACATCACACACCCGGGGACACGATATGGGTAAGTTTGTGTCTAGCAAATAGCATGCACACAAATTACTTACAGAGAAAACCCAGATTATCGAAGGACGTCGCTTTTCCAGAGGATTGCATCCAGATTCTTCGGTGTCGTCCGTTCAAGTTCTCTGCGCGAAGCTGCAACAGATGGTCCGACGGACGGGTGATTCTATGTGGCGATGCGGCCCACGTCTTCCCACCCTGTATGTATACTTTTGGCTCCGTTGTACCGAATTTATTTGAAATTGACTAAACTGGATTGTAGTTGGAGGACAAGGAATAGCATCCGGTTTTCGTGATGCCATCTCCTTAGCCTGGCGTCTAGCACTTCTCTGTCGAACCCAGCCCCAGAAGCCTAGGTGGCACGAAGAGGTTTTGTCAGGATGGCATGAGGAGCGCAAGCAGCAACTAGAGAGATCGCTCGCTGCCACTATTGCAAATGGAAGGTTCGTGTCAGAGAGTGACCCGTTGAAGATATTGTGGCGTAAAGTGTATTTTTGGTTCGTGCACATGGTCCCATCATGGCGTGATGATCTCCGACGTGGCCAACGCAAAGATGGTATGGTCCGATATGAGTACTCTTCGGATAGACTTCCATTTTTACCAGAATATAGTGGGGGTGCCTGCCTTCCTCAGATGTACTGCAAGGCAGTTGGGAATCTAGATGGGGACGTTTTGTTCACTGATGATGTTATATTCGGCTCACAGAAGCAGGGGTTGTTGCAGATCTTGATTTATTTGAAGAACGTGAATGAGCTACTTACAGCACAAGAAGATATTATGGACATTGATGACCATTCAAATGGCGAAATACGGGCCATCGAAGCGACATTCCTCATTGAGAACCCTTCTAGCCAATTGAACAATGCTGCTCACAACGTCTTTCGATTGGCCACGGGGGGTGAATTTGAAAGGTCTTCATTATGTGAAGGAAGACCGGCTCCACGATTTTACGATCCAGGATTTCTTGCAAAAGAGCTCATGGGAAGGAAGTTCGTGATTGTGCGTCCTGATAGATTTATTTTTGCTGCATGTTATAACAAGGAGGAGTTGTGGGATGCGACTAGAAGCGCAACGATGTATTTGAGTGGTGAAAACTAATATCCAGAACCAGACTGTGGAGTCCGATTGAAGTACTTTCTAGAACTGTTCCAAATGCCGCGAAATCCCGTGGCGATTGCGTGCCTTCCATCGTAAAGTGGAAAGATCACAACCGCGCCAAATGCGCCAAACTGCCAGATTATAGCGACTGTTGTCCATCCAGAAAAGAATGACTTGGTGAAAATGTAGTCCCGGTATAGTGGAAGCGGCCATACGATGACGGTGACTAGGAAGAGCACCACGAAAGAAGTGCATGCAATTTTGAGCCATTTATAGAGCGCCTTCAGCGTCACGTCATCAAATGGATGCTGAATATCATCGAGACTGGGTTGGATCGTAGATATCGACGGAGATGTCGCGGGGGTTTCTTTTTCTCCAACTGTATCAACGCGCTCCGTGTCAAGGTCATGTTTTGGTGTCAACTGCGGAGTAGCAGACAGGGACTTGACTGAGCTCTTAAGGTCCTTTAGAGCATCCGATGGATATTCTTCATTGGATCCAACACCCTCATTGAGTGTACTAGTATCTGATGCAGGATGAAGCTGTGCTTCATCGGTCAGTTCGATGCGGAGGAATTCTCGCCAGTCAAACTGATAGGGCTTGTAGAGAGACAACAAGACTGAGTAAAGTGCTGGCGAGAAGAAGGATGCAATAGCTGCGTAGAGAGCGGGGTACTCATTGGATGTTGTCTCGATGTTAACAGCCCCATACATTGATTTTGCTGTTGCCAACCAAACAGCAAGTCCTGTAAAGAATCCCAAAATGGGAGCCACAATGGCAGCGAGACGGGTTTGACGAGACCAGAAGAGTGTTAGAATGAGGGGAATAATACCAGGGCATGATATGACCGGTCGCAGGTAATTAATCCAGGTCATGTTGGCTCCGCCGTAGTTCATCGCGATGGAGATTCCCGTTATGAAGATACCGTGAATGACCACTGTCAAATGACTGACACGCACAAGCCTTTTGTCGGTCACTTTTGGGTTCAGGTAGGTCTTGTAGATATCGTAAGAGAGGATGCTGCTCACGGCAATCATGGACGACGAAACGGTGCTCGTGAGAGCCATGAACAGAAGGAAAAAGAAGCCAATTATCCCCTTGTCACCAAGTAGAGCTTTCAGTGTATAAGGCATGACCATGCCCATGTTCACCTCAGTCGAAGTGAGTTCGCCAGGGTAAGTTGGAAAGATAGGCGTGTTGTGGATTGCGCGGGCTGTCAGCCCGATAACCGTTCCTAGACCCCATGGAATCCCAAATACGGCAATCGCAGCAATGCTGTATCCAGGAACTGTGGCGCGGACCTCCGTCGCAAAGGACTTTTGCCAGAATGCGGTGTCCTGTTAGCCCAACATTAGCGTAATGAACTTGTTTTGACCCTTCATATTGGGGGAGGGAGTTACGCCTTACCATGACAACCAAAGCCAAATTCCCAAATTTCAAGATCAAGCCCCAAATGATGGCTCCTTTGGACTTGAAGGTGAGCAATGAGCCCTCGTAGTTACCGGGGATGTAGTTTTCTCCCGCAGTAGCAACCACCTTATCGTAAAGCCCACTCAATCCACCCACCGCAGAATTGGTGAGTACAGCCAGAGTGAAGTAGATAATAAGAATCAAGGCGATGGTGGTGTGAAGATAATCGGTGAGGAACGTGGCTTTAAGACCACCAACAGCTGTATAGAGGACCACTTTGTAATACTCAGTAGATGTACAAAACAGATTGGATAGAGAATAACATACCTCCAAGTGGAATCAAGATAGTTGCTGCCACAAAATTCATGCCAGAGACTCCGTAGATAAGTTGAGACCCAGTCATGATCATGGAGGCACAACCAAAAACATTATTTACCAAATTGAGGACAACAAACACAAGATGTCCAATTTTCCCATATCTCATGCGCACAATCTCCAAGGAAGTGTGTGCATATGGAACCCGAATCTTTGCCATGACACCGAGAGCTGCCATCAATGCAATTTGGAAGCAAAGACCAGAGCCCCACCACTACGTTCTTGTCAGCTTGCGACCTAAAGTTACAAGTAAAAGTTCATGGACATACCAGTGGAAGTGCCAATCCATAATTGTAGCACATTGCCGCTGCTAAGACCGTCTCATTGATCCACATCCATGATGAGAATACTGCTGAAGCTGTGAGACCCGTACCAACGGATCGATTGGCGACCATGAACATTTCGGATTTTCCTGAATCCTCTGAGAGATAGGCTCTTTGGACCTTGACAGCCAACAGGATGACACCACAGAAGAGCACGCCAAGGCCGATGAGCAGGCCATAGGCTGCACCTTGAGGGATCAAGGCCAATTTGGCCGTATCTATTGTGTTAGACATGTTCGCCAAGGAAATGGGAGGTTTGACGAAATTCAGTCCAGATACCTGGAAAATATCATATACTTATTTACTTAAGGGTCCAGGCGGATTTAGTACCTAGTCTGTTTTATAATACGCATCCAATCAAGATCTTCGAAAAACGCGTAATGTTTTTAAAAAAAAAAGGTCCGAAGTGTCGTAGGTTCTTGCGTAGTTCGTGTCCGCTATTGCGTTATGCAGGAAGCCTAAGTTTGACCTACCTTCCATCGCCAAATTTTGATCGACTCGTGGGATGCAATACTTCGATGCGTTGCTGTTGATCGCATACCGCATAGCGCCAACCAGATGCAAGAGATTCTTGATATCTCAACCTGGAAGCTACAAATACGTCAAGCAGCTTCAATAAGGGGCATCGTGACTGGGAGATATATGGGTTACCTTAAAAACTAGCATCTCAAAGTTAACCAATGGAATCCAATTATTTAAGATAAAGTCTTGGAGCAAAAATAAAAAATGATGACATCGAGGCTTGCCACCAATGAGATTTGTTGATTTCCCCTCGGATTGCGTGCAATAATCACTCGATGGCGATGGAATCGCTCGCTATCACGAACCAACAACAATGCCACAAAATTCCCCCGCACCACAGATTCAAGCTAAGATGACATTTTGTCGGCCGATAGAGTCGAATTCGACTTTACTATCAAGAATAATGAGACGAGGTAGAATGAATGGTGCTTATGTATCATGTCGGCTTTTCAAACCTGCCAAACTCCCCACTCGGAAAACGAGAATACCCCAACCACATAGGCATCGTAATCCTAATCCATAAAACGGTGGGAAAGACAGAGCAAGCTCAGAACCCATGGAGCAGTGACTAAAAAAACAGAATGATCGCTGTTACCGTAAGTCCGACCCATAAAATCATGATGCTCTTGCAGTAAGCTGGGGAAAAGCTGGATGCTGGTGGCTGTGTCACTGGGGCGGAGATTGACTTTTCTTTGATGCTCTTTCCTTTGTTTTGACGCTCTTTTCTCCATTTTGTACTTAATTTCTTGGATTGCGGGTAACTGGGGGCAAGTGGGCAAGCCCTAACTTCACCTCCATGCACGATATATCTCGGGTGCAGCGCATCCTTACCTCGCTGCCGGGCAGGCCCGGCAGCACCCCCGCATAGCGGCCATTACTAGAGGCAAGCTAGATCGGGCAAATGAATTCTACTACTACTTCCTTAAGAATTAGTTTTGTGATCAATATGGGTCATACTATTTATCTTTTAATTCTACTTCATTTCAGTATCATTTCATATCCAGTTCACTTATCTTTTACTATTCTCTTACCTAGTCTATTGCTATCTTGACCTCCTTACGCTACCATATGCACATAATCTATGCCTTTCATGATAAATAGCGGTCAAGTTCCACTCTTGATCCTATGTTCATTATTCATTCTATGTCAACTATTAATCCTATACATGTATTAAAAACGATTCTTAGTTTCTAGATATTACCATAAAGGGAGTAGTACTATCAGGAGTAAGAAATCAGCTAGGGCGTTGGAACCTAGTCAGGACTTACGAAAACGATCGCAACTCAAGGGGCTATAATGGATTGTTAGTGGTAGACAATAAATTACAGGCACTAGCGAAATCAGCTTCCTACAGACTGCCTTTCTTTTCTTAGGACCTACTGCCAAGGCCTTAGAAATTGAGGGCTGCCGTAAAATGCTCCTTATCGAGTACCGTAGCCATCAACGTTTACCGCCCAACATTCAAAGCACCGGGTGTAATATTACGGAGGAAGATATAGTACAATACACGTCGCATCTTACAACGCCCTTCAACTTGGTGTGGCCCGATCAATGAAAGATCTGCGCTAAGGCCTTGGCAGTGGGTCCTTAGAAAGGAAAGGCAGTCTATAGGGAGGAAGCTGATTTCGCTAGTGACTATAATTAAAATTTTCGGCTTAATTTTGATCTTACGTGAGAGAAAGGCTAGCGGCTTTCACGGGCCTTGTGAGCTGCTTAAACCCCCCCTTTTCGGCGGAGGAAAGTGGACTGCAGTTGGGTCGGGCACGGAGTTAGCTTAAGCCCGAGACGAGACGTACGAGACGACCACCACAGTAATAAAAGCAAACCCCTGTCCAAATAAATTAAATTTGTCATTCCGGTCAAACGACTCAACATTTGTTTCTACATTTAACATCATGTCGACCGTCATTATATTTGGGCCGACCGGCAACATCGGTTCCGTCGCAGCCCGCACTGCTCAAGAGCATGGAGCCAAGGTCATCTTAGCCATGCGTGACCCGAAGAAGACCATACCGGGTCTGAGCTCACAGCAAGAGCAAGCTGGTGGTTTCGAAAGAGTCCAGGCCGATTTGACGGATACCGATTCCGTCGCTGCAGCGACCAAGAAATCCGGAGCCAAGCGCGCCTTCATTTACGCTGCTTTTGGTTCTTCAGACCACATGAAGTCGACTCTTGAGGCTCTGAAATCCTCTGGTATTGAATTCGTCGTCTTCCTGAGCAGTTACACCATCTCAGGCGACCCCAAGGACGTCGAACCCAGTGATCTCATCCCTTATATTCACGCGCAGGTGGAACTCAACCTTGACGAAGTCTTTGGTGTGGAGAAATACGTTGCCGTACGCCCTGGAGGGTTTTCCACAAATATTTTGCGCAACAAGAGCGACATTCACTCTGGGGAGGTTAAGATTTACACACCGAACTTCAAGCTCGATTGCGTCACGCCTAGTGATATGGGTCGTGTCAGTGGAACTATTCTTGCTCAGGGACCGAAGAATGGTCAGCGAAAGGTCTATATCTATGGTCCTCAGGTCATCTCAATGTCAGATGCCATTCAAATTGTTGCGAAGGTTCTGGGCAAGGCTGTTAAGATCACTACTATCAATGCGGAGGAGGCCCTGGAGCAACACCTTAGCCATGGCGTGCCCAAGCCGCTGGCCGAGTATATGATTCGGAGATTCGGAACTGATGAAGATGTCAATGTTCCGCGTGCTCATTACGAGGAGGGTGTCCAGAATGTGCAGCTTTACACTGGAACACCTTCAACTGGGTTCGAGGAGTGGGTGACTGCGAACAAAGATCTCTTCAGCGCGTAATATGGTTGGAGCCGAAATGTCCCACCTTGACAGTACTTTCAGAATTCAACGAAATTTTCTAAAATACTGAACTGCTGATGCGGACCATCAGCCCTCTAGACCTTTCAAATGATTGAGTTATCTCGTACAGGAATTTATATCTAGTGAACCGTTGTTGTTTTTATCATCCAACCACATACATGGCGAATGGGACTTGGTATGGACGAGATGTGAATGATTTTGCCGACAAGATCCTGAAGCTAAGGAATAGCCGAGTTTAAGCGGGGCTTTTTGCATTCTTTAATACCCCAAGGAAGAGGAACGACGATCCTTATTGGGCCACGGTCTTCCATAAAGCATTCAGAACTATGGCGTGCTTTTGTGACAGGCATTAATCAGGAGACTAATAGCAGAATTTGAACTCGCTTGCCCGAATAGAATTCCAGCAGGAAGAGCAGCGAAAGTAAATAAATATAGGTCCGCCCGGACTTTGGACATAAGATGGTAAACTTTACTTGACCAAGCTTTTTGGCGTTAGCCACGCATCCTAATCCAGCCATGGCGCTCGCCGATACCATCGAACATGCGGGTGTAGTACCCGTGAAACGGATCTGGTACCGAACAACACTTTTCAATGCCTGTGTAATCGGCTTTGTCGGCTTCCTTGCGCCCGGGTTATGGAATGCCATGAACTCATTAGGGGCCGGAGGAGAGGAGAAGCCTTTTTTGGTGAATGCAGCCAATGCGCTGGTATTTGGTCTGATGGGAATCTTTTGCTTATTTGGAGCCCCGATCGCAAACCGTATTGGTCTCAAGTGGGCGCTTGTTCTCGGCGCAACTGGGTACCCCTTGTACTCTGCAGGCCTGTACACCAACGACCGCTTTGGTAATATCTGGTTCGTCCTGGTGGGTTCCGCAGCGTGTGGTATTTCCGCTGGTTTATACTGGGCTACGGAAGGTGCTATTGCTATTGGGTACCCGGAGCCCGCTAAGCGTGCGCGATACATCAATCTTTGGGTTGTTTGGTCGATGATGGGGCCCATTGTTGGGAATTCGATTGTTTTGGGTCTGAACATCAATACCAACGGAGAGGGGAGTGTCGGGTACACAACCTACATTGTCTTTATTGCATTGCAGTGTCTAGCTGTTCCGGTTGCTCTTCTTCTATCACCACCGGAAAAGGTGCAACGTGATGACGGAACAGCTATCGTGGTTCGCCCGGAGGCGTCTTGGAAAGAGGAGTTCCAAGCATTGTGGCGCACTTGCAAATTGTGCAGCGTTATTCTGCTACTACCCATTTTCTGGGCGATCTACTTCAATGAGTACTCGAGCAACTATGAGACGTACTATTTCAGTGTCCGTGCTCGTGCCCTTATTGCCTTCTTAACCGACTGGGTCGCCATCATTGCCTCACAAAGCTTGGCGCTATGGCTAGATTGGAAGAAATTCGATCGCAAAACCCGGGTTACATACTCATGGTATTGGGTTATCCTGGTCCATGTTGTCACCTGGATCTACGCATGGGTTGTGCAGTCGGAGTACACTGCTAACCCGCCCTTCTTCGACATCTATACCCCAGGATTCGTCAAAGGTGCCTTCATTCTCTTCCTTTGGCAATTTGCCCAGCAGACGGGCGAGAACTGGCTTTACTATTTGGTCGGTGAAATGACCGATAACATTGCCGAGCTTACTAGGCTTACGGGTATCCTACGTGGCCAAATGAGCTTCGGCGAGGCTGTTTCATATGGCCTCAATACTCATGAGTGGTATGGTGGTCGTGCTCCGATGGCGGTAAACACAATCCTCTTAGGTGAGTTCCTAGAGAGCGATCATAGTATTTCGCATCAAGTGCTGATTCATGCCTTAGGTTTCTGTGTGATCCCCACATGGATTGTCGTACGAAAATTTGTCCCAGATGAAGAGCCTATGACCTTTTCTACCGTGTCCGATCAGCAGATTGAGACAGAGGTGATTGTTAATGATAAGGAGAAAATATCCCGGGGTGTCGGTCAGACCTCGTCCCCCGACGACCAGTGAGAGAGCGTTGTTCACTACCTTGGATGAGATTGAGTATATCGCAGGACAGGATGGGAGGCGATTGAAATATCAGTGTCGTAATTAGAGTTGCATGTCAGCTTAAGATGTGATATTTGTTATGCTTTCTACATGATGCCGACCTTTGATTCACTTCACTCGGTAGATTCTGCAAATCGTGAACTTTAAAACACCCCTGTGTGTCGGTGGGTCTTGCCGATCATGCTTGGCCTATATATGCTCCACATGCAGGGAGCATATACCGTTCGAAACGAGCAATGAGGAAGCTGAAAATGTTTGTTTCCGCCAGAAATTATGATGAACGCGAAATCGAACGAGTTCTCATAGAAAGAGAGGAGGAAAATTCTTAGATGGAGATCCGGCGATGCGACTGACTCCGAAAGCCATCTCATCAATGCTGCCAAGGTTTCTCGCTATACGCAATAATCTTGGGTCCGGCTCGGAGACCGAATATATCCTAGTGTCGGAAACGCTAAGCTGTGCATTTAATCTACGTTTAAGGCATTAAGTACTTCGATAAGGCCGTGATGCATCCCTGATGGAACATTGGAAGGTCCGCGAGGTACACGATATTCGAAGGGATAGCACCTTTTATCGACGTGATTGGAGGGAAATTGCGAAATATGCAACGCTAGGTCATAGCAGTATCAAGCTTTCTCGTATTCGCGCTAAATACTAAATTGCGACTCGTGAAGAAGTGCCACATCCGGGGGTCAAGTCCGCACTCCGTCTCCACCAGCGCCAGGCACGCGGTACGTAAATCAAAGTGTGTCAAACTTCGATTTTAAAACACTGCCACGCGTTCAAAATCGGATTAAGGAAGCGCGAAATAACCCATGATCTAAATATGCCATTAAGTACATCCTATTATCTATTACAATGGTCATCAGGCGGTCCAAATGCTTGCAGTTGCATGATGCATGTCCTCGAGATACAAGATAAGTACCCCCGCATCTAATCGGATGAAGGCTTAGCCTTATCCTACGCATAAGCGAGCAAGAGACTATGACGGGGTTCCGTCGGAAATAATGAAGAGGGGAATAGTTGACATTGCGCTAACCAGTTTGTAAAATTACTTTCGCAATCGCGACAATATTACTGGTGCGGAGACTGAGGATCATACTCACCACCTATAGAGCTCATCTCAAATGCTACCAATAACATCCCCAAGAACCAAGGCGCTAAGCCAAATTGAAACAACGTTCCTGAAGATAACCATATGGCGCCAGCGCGGAGGTCTTGACGAAGTAAAATGGCCTCTATACGTAAACCCCGCTCGTATATGGAATCAACTATTTAAGAGTCCCCAACATGCCGTCTAGGGCTTTCTTTTCTTCACTCGCATCGATACTTCCAGCTTGCCTACCCTTTCATTGTCAGAATGTATCGCGTTGCTGGCCTTGCAGCGCTGTCCCTTGTGGCCTTGACGGCCTCGGTGGACGCTGCTCCCCTTGAGCGCGCCACCGTCAACCATGTCGCTAGACGCACGCTGCAAAACCGTAATGTTGACCTCAACGCTACGACCTGGAAGCCCACTGCTCAGGTTGCCTCGCGTACTCCCGCCAAGTCTTCGTCGCACACCATGAGCTTGAAGAAGCTTAAGACAACGCGCGCCAATCCCCGTAGCGCGGCGTACCTGAAAGGCTTGACTGGTCGAAGCTCTAGCTCCACTACCTCTGGAAGCGGCGAGCTGATTTCTCTATTTGAGGGAGAGGAATTTGCGACCTCCGTCACTTTTGGTACCCAGACTTTCGACATGATTGTTGATACTGGATCTAGTGACACTTGGGTCGTCAAGGAGGGCTTCGAGTGTATTGATCTCGATACTGGGAAGAAGACCTCGACGTCGACCTGCGATTTTGGGTCCACATACACTGTTGACAGCACTTTCAAGACTATCTCTGGCGAGGAGTTTGAGATCGAGTATGGTGACGGCGAGTACCTGTATGGTTACATGGGCACCGAGACGGTCACTCTAGCCGACGTTACTGTTTCCCAGGAGGTTGCTGTTGTCACTGAGGCTGCCTGGGAGGGAGATGGCACTACTTCTGGTCTGACTGGTCTCGCCTACCCTGCCCTGTAAGACAAATTCCTCTACTACCATCATAGCCACATGCTAATAAAAGGATGTAACAGGACAAGTGCTTACTCCGAGAGTACGGACGACCAGGAGGAATACAACCCCATCTTCACGACCATGTACGAAGATGGCTTGATTGATTCCTACTTCAGTCTCGCTATTCTGCGTGATGTGTCCGGCGACGCGGGTTACCTGACTCTTGGTGGCCTGCCTCCAGTCAACTTCACCGAGACCTTCACTACCACTGACATCCTGATCACTTCGATCTCGGGATACTCCAAGGCCTACGACTTTTACACCATCAACATTGACTCCGTGTCAATTAACGGCGAGACGGTTTCTAGCTCAGGAGGCTCTGATATCCAGTACATTGTAAGGCACGCCGGGTTATCTACACGGACAAAATTCAGTTGAACGGATATACTGACAAAATGCGCTAGGTCGACTCCGGCACCACTCTGAACTACTACCCCACCTCTGTCGCTGATGCTGTGAATGCTGCCTTTGACCCCGCTGCCGTATATAGCGATGACGAGGGTGCTTACGTCGTTGACTGCGATGCCACGCCCCCAACCCACACAATTACCATTGGCGGTACCGCCTTCACCATCAACCCGCTTGATATGATTCTGTACGCCGGCACTGACGACGACGGAAATGCCGTCTGTATTTCCGGCATTGATGATGGTGGTGATGATTCGTCTGAGGATCTTTACATCCTCGGTGATACTTTCCAGAAGAATGTGGTTACTGTGTTCGATGTCGGTGCTGTCGAGATGAAGTTCGCGCCTCATGTGGATTACACTTCCAACGACACCTACTAAGCTCGACATTGAAACCATGATCGGTTTCAAGTTGAGGGTCTGATTCGAGTGGGAGTCCGACACCACTTTTAATCAGTCGTCTCCAGGGTACCAAAGGTCACTTTGGGGATTTATCTAATGCGAGATTGTGTGCTCAAGCTCGTTTGATGTCTGCCAAGTTATGTTTCAAAGATTCGCCTAGTCGTATATACAATCTAGGCAAATATTTCCTTAGTGACTACTTCCTGATACTAAATCCACTCACTTTCGATATGTTCGGTTTTTCGCCTATGTTTTGCATTGCCTCGTAAATCCTCAACTTCGCTACATTCCTAATTGGGATGTGAAGACGGCCATGAAGGAACCTGCACGTGAAATACACTATGTTTCATCACGCGCTGGACTGTTCATGGATCGTTGGATCAATGAACAGGCTGCTAAATTGTTTGCTCTGGACACCTAACTAAGCCTTGGGCTGTTGCAAGCCACACTCGCTCCATCCTTATTCGTCATTCCTTCCGGAAGCTGTCCGCCTATTGAGAATCCAAAGCATTGACCGGTCTTCCTGTTGGGATCTCCACTAAGAGGTTACCCCTTGGCCCCCACCTCGGCTTCCCTTCCCCCCCAGCCGCACCAGGAACGAGGGATGATCAACATGTGATTGGGCCATGGGTCATCTTGTGCCGGCAAATGAAAGCACAGACGTACTGAAGGCTGACGAGGAAGCCCTTTTTACGTGCAGTCTTCTCTCTCACCCCAAATAATTGTTCCTAAGGGGAAGAAAGAGTGTCATTTACCAATGCGCAATCGGGCTTAGCCTCCTAACCCCGCCCCCGCAGCGTATACCTATAACTCCAAAGCACCTTACCAACCGCTGGTATCCAGAACAGTACTCATATCGCCACATTACCTCATTCCCTGCATACCCAGAGACCTCAAACATCTCCACAATGGCCCTAACTGTCCTCTTCGTTCCAGGTTTCTGGGAAGGACCCACAGTTTTCGAAAAAGTGATCTCTCTCCTCAAAACGAACGAAGTGTCAGCCGAAGCAGCCACACTAAAAAGCACTGGTACCACCTCACCTGGGAACCCAGAGATGAAGGACGACATCGCAGCTATTCGTGCTCATATCGAGACAATTCTCGCACGAAAGGAGGACGTGCTACTAGCCCTACACTCAGCAGGCGGGTTCCTCGGCAGCGAGGCGATGCAAGGACTAGATAAGAAAACACGCGGAGAGCAGCCGGGTGTCATTGGCATTGTGTTCTTGGCAGCAGCCGTCTTTCCAGAAGGATACCAGCATCAACCATTACCTTTCGCGGTGGTGAAAGTTCGTGTATCCCACATTTAAGCTTTGAGAAAGGATAATGCTAACGCAATCGTGATAATCATAGGGCGGATCGTCTTACTGTGCGCAACCGGAAATCCTCCTAGTTGGCGATTTGCCCGAAACTGAAAAGGCCGAATGGCTTGCTGCCTTCGAACCGCAGCCTGCGGAGGGGTGGGATGATACGGTCAATTATGCGGGGTGGAAGGATGTGCCTAGTTTATACCTTATCTGCGAGGGGGACAATGCGCTGCCGGTGTCGCTTCAGGAGCAGCTGGCTGCTTTGGCGGGTAGCAAGATTGTGCGATGCAGCGCCGGTCATTTGCCTATGCTGAGCCAGCCAGATGTCGTGGTAGATGCTGTTAAGACAGGATTGGACTGGGCGGGTTGATTTCATGGTGACATTTGCCGAGGTGGCGGTCGATGGCCCGGGGCCGTCGTACTTTTATTGTAGGCCCCGAGCAACCGAATCACAGGCTCGAGGGCAATATATCATATCTCTTTAATGCAGAAATCAGAGAAACAGTCACTATGGGTCGAATATATCCTCTACAGAACAGCCGGTCGGTACTCGTACCGTGGACTGCGTAATTTCAACGAAGTTCTATTGCGGATGTAAAATAATAGGACATTCCTTCCTTTTATCAGCGTGACTCAAGTGGTGAAAAAGCGAGCTTACGCGTCATTGATAAGCCCTCCATGTGATCAGCACAAACATTCATGAATATACACACTAGCCCGGGGTCCAGTAACTAATCCCTGGCTCATATAGAGAGATTCTTTGTTTTTCTAGGGCAATGATCCGGAACTCCGGCGGAGATAGGAAGATAAGACACAATCCTGAATTAGAACTGGAAGCCATGGACTAGGTTGTTGAGAAGCATTGCCATAAGCTATAAATTCGATGAGTGCCCGCGCACCATTCGGAGATTCTCTCATTGCTGTACAATACAACTCCAAAAGATTACTATCAAAAATTCTTCAAAATGTCAGATATCAACCACAGAGGGTATCATGCCCGCCTTGAGCAGCTTAAAAGGATATCGCAACGATATCATCTCCAGGTGTCCAATACCACTCCAGTGGCGTACCAGGAAGTAGGACGGTTTCCTTACAACAACTTCATCTACAAAGTCGAGCTGACACAGTCTGCCGATGGCTCGATTTTCAAAGGGCCAGATGAAATTTACAAGCCTTGCACTACTATCCCTCCCGATGGGACGTCGGCCTACATTCTCCGCATGAGTAACCCCGAAGCCATGGGCATCAATCCCCGCTCTTCTCGCACTGAGAACGAAGTCGCTGCCATGTTTCTTGCGCGACAAGGGCTGGATAATTTCCAGCCCGGGTTCGGAGATCTGATTCCCGCGGTATACGCTTTTTGCTCTGAGCCAACCTTGCCTGGCGACTTGCCATGGATTTTGATGGAATACAAGGCTGGTATACCACTGGATGATTTCTTCGATTCTCAGTCCTTAGAGATGAAGGAGTCTATCATTGATCAAATCTCAGACGTGTTTTCTGGGCTCCGAAAATGCCCGATTCCCCCGGGTGTTGATTCGTATGGTGGACTTGGTATTGCCAAGGATGGCATTAAAAGTGCTGAGATGACTATCACATATGGAGGACCCTGGCCCACCTATGAAATGCTCCTCAAGGCACGACTCAAACATGAGCTTCATGATGCGGATTTGAGCCCGATTATCAAAGGATGGCACGAGAATGGCGTGAGAGAACGACTTCAAACTTTGATTGATAAATTTACACTTTGTGAACTCAATCAAAAGGTGCTTATTCATGGTGATCTAAGTGAGTATAGACTCAGGCACTGTGATAAGTTCTTATGACACCGTGAGCACTAACGTCTGTAGCAATGAATAACATGCTCGTCAACCGCGATACTGGCAAACTTACTGCACTTCTCGATTTCGATTTCTCATTTATTGCAGACCCAGCTCATGAGTTCCTGGTATCTCTTCAGGATCTAGGAGGTAATGTAACGGGACCTTACGGCAAGGACCCCACCAATGGGAAGCTTTCGCAAGCTATCCTCTCGGGTGATTTCAGTGAAGATATTCCCGGCGATCTGTGGTGGAACGGAAAGACGCTGAGTTCTAGTCTGGCTAAACGGGGAACTCAACAACCAAGCAGTATTGCTGGGATTGAGATGCTCCTTCAGTTTCGGGCTCTTGAGTCACTCATATGCCCGTTCCACCTGGCTGTCCCATCCATGATACAGGACATGAGTGACGAGCAACGGGCGACAGCAAGAGAAGTGGCTGAGTCTAAACTCATAGCTCAGATAGAAGTTGTAGATAAGGCTCTTAGTGCCGAATTTTAGTGCTCATGTGTAGGCCAGCCCGTGGACATGCCCATAGGTTTGGGGAAGCACACGAGTCATGCGTATCAAGTGTTTAACCAATTTGACTGAATATACTTTTGAATCTAAATTATTGTTTTGTGAGGTTGTTGGAAATTGTGATTAAAATGAATATTTGACAATTGGGACAGCCTGCTTAAGAATTTTCATGAAACATACCTGAATCATCAAGCGTCAACATTGCTTTCATTTCGATGTGGGGAAAGGATTAGTATCAGCCAATGATATCCTCTAGCGACTCCAAAACAGTGTCTCAACAAATGGTTTGGGATATTTAGGCAACAGCCAAAGCTTTCAAAACATTTCTTCTGATCAGCGTTATCGATAATAAGGGAGGCTTAAACTTACTTTTTAGCATTTTAAACAGAATAGAATCAGTATCCATGTGCAAGCATGGTGAAAGCTAGTAATTCAACAAGGGAACATGCATGCATTAGATGCGCCATACTGATTAGTAGTGCTCTGTATATGCAGCGTCTCCCACAAAGGAGCTGAAATTGAACGCCAATTAAAGTATACAGACTATAAATACAAATTTTCGGCCAAGCCCGTGTTTCAGGGATGAAAATAAAGAGATGGGGAGCTGAAGTGGATAGCTGAGATTGCTAGCGAGATCTATGTTAATCCTAAATAGGCTCACCAAGCCGCGCGTCCAATACTAAGTAGTGGTCAAATCATATGACAATTATATCCTTTTAACGGGGTCTCCACCTTAGTCTTAAGGCGGCCAATTTCAGCTGAGCTGCACGTGACTTGGTCCTGCTGTCCGTATACGTAATCAGGGCGGTGGATCAGCGACCAATAGGTGCCCGTTCGAATATATGCATCTGTCTCTCCATTCTTCTATCTCTGTGCACGCGCTTTATATGTGTGCTTACTAAGATCATGTGATCTAGCTAGCTTACATCATTTAATATACTGACACACCCCCTCAGCTTGGGCAGCCCCTCTGCTGGTCAAGCTGGACCCATATGCTTCCAATTCCTCCATTTCTGCGTCCTTTCTGGTCAGCCTCCATTGCCTGATTAGGCCATGCTTAATCATTAGTTCCCCCATCTCATTCCATGATCAAATGCTTCACGTCCACCAGCCCCAGCATTTTGACGAAAGCTTCATGCTTCTGTCTTGGCAGCACCTTCGTGAGTCCATCTGCCACCATCTGCCCGGTAGGAACCCATCTGATACGAATTCGACCTTCCCTGACCTCTTGCCTCAGCCAGTGGCCGTGTATATCCACATGACGGAGCTTAGTATCGAATGGTGTATCCTCCGCGTTGATCAAGTCCACCGTACGGGCGTTGTCGCACTCGATCGTGAGCTTTCCTGGGTATTCGAACCCGATTCTCCTGAATAGTCTATCCCACTATTGTAACGCCTTGCCGGCGTCCGAGAGACCTAATAACTCGGCCTCGGTCGTGGACGTGGTGACTGTTCTTTGCCTAGTTGCTTTCTAGTCCACTAGACCTCCAAATAT
Source organism: Penicillium sp. 91 TS-2023 (assembly GCA_030710325.1). NCBI lineage: Eukaryota > Fungi > Ascomycota > Eurotiomycetes > Eurotiales > Aspergillaceae > Penicillium > Penicillium sp. 91 TS-2023. Next base: position 2,807,926 of record JARWGP010000021.1, on the reverse strand, counting down.
CTGACATATGTATTCTGCAGAGCTCGTCCGATCCCCGTTGTCCGCATACGAAGCGTCGCTTGATATCCTAACCACCTCGCTGTCCTCCTCGACTGGCCTATACTAGATCCCCTAGTATCTCGTCGTATAAAGGTAGCAGATAAGGCGTTCGATCGCGGTATAATGCTTGGGTCCTGGGTTCTGTAGGAACTGAGCGAGGATAGACGCTTTCTTCGCTGCGTCCGGCCGGGTGATTATCATTCCATACTAAACTAATCCCACTCTCTACTAGTAATCATGTATGCTCTACGGGGTCGCTTACCCCTCGTACGGGTTAAGCTAGTCCACGATCCCTAGCGTCTATACTAGAGCTCATCTAGTAAGGTTATACTATTCCGCAACGCTCGTAAAGTAGCTATCTTAGACTAGCCAGAGCTTCCTTTCTACTCGATTTCGTAGGATATAGATCCCGAGAAACCATTCTATATCACCCTGGTCTATAAGCTCCTAGTGCTTCTTGAGTTCCTTCTCGAGCTAACGTGCTCGTTCCTTTGCTATATAATAACTCGCTATAAGGATATTATCAACATAGAAGAACACGATAATCCCCTCTCCTACGAACACGCATGGATCCTCCGCGACCTATTCTAACCCGAGGTCTCTTAATATCCTCGTAGCGTCCTACTACCAGAGTCTTGGTGCAATTCTTAGTCCGTATAGGGCCCTAAGCAACAACCAACACTACCCTTACGTATTAAATCCTTCCAGTATTATAGTATACACCTACGATCGGAGCTTACTATTAAGAAAGGCCGTTACCGCATCCCGCTAACGGAGGTCTAGGTTATATACTATATATAAGGCGAATAACGTCCTTACTATCCAAGCCGCTAGGGTCGCTACCCGCTTTTCTTCGGCCGAAATACTCTATAAGTCTCCACGCATATATATCCGTGCCTTATACTTAATAAGAAACCCGTCCTGATCGAACTTATATGCGTATACCTATATCAGGGGCAGCACCTACGTTCCTCGATCCTTTAGTATCTCTACTTCCTAGTACGTTCCCTTCGCTTATAGAGCGTCTAGTTCTACCCTTATTGCCTTACTAAATCCGTCGCTTAGCGGGTACTTCCAGACGTCTCTAAAACGCTCTAGCGGCGGCGGGAGGTTATCTTTGTGTTACTGGTGCGAGGGTTTCGGTGCAAATAGACTAGTTATAAAAGCTTAGAGCGTGACTAACGTAATATTATTATCTACTAACGTCGTCGTTCTATAGGCAAAATCCTCGTCTCGCCTCTATCTATACCTCCTCGGTCCGTTTACGATATTTCCGGTATCCAGAGCCGCTTAATCTACGTCCTCGGTCTCGTCTAAGTACGTCCGTGCTAGCGAGCTCTCCTCCCGTATTAATATAGGGGTCTCTAGCGTTAGATCCCCTCTATTTCTATTTTTTTTTATTACCCCCACCCCCTAATCTATAGTAGAGTCGTTACTAGGAGATCTCGGCGGGGTCCGTAACGTACTACCTTATCTATACGGATCCTTTTTCTTACCTAATATATTATTCTAGTCCTATATCGCTTCCTGCTTAGAACTATCTCTATTAGTAAGTAGTAAGGTATCTAGCATATCCTTAGCTAGGTCCTGCGCGTCGTCCGCACCTCCTACTATAGGAGATAGTCCTAGAGCTTTATTAGTTGAACTAATATCCTCTACTTACTTAGTAAGCCCTTATAGAATAGCTTTAAACTCGTATCTCTCCTCTAAAATTATTGGTTATAGATCCCGTAGTAGTAGTATCTTAATCTCCTTGTCCGGCTGGTTTTTGGCCGAATACCTTCGTGTCTTATTAAAGACCGCATCTCTAACCATCTATACTTATCCGCGATAGGGCATCTAGATCTTCTAGATATTTAATACTATATATCCTACTAGATATCTGACTTCCGTATGAGATCGTATCTTATCTAGTCGTGGAAGGTCGGGAATTTAATAGTAAGTAAGCAATCTATATAGACGTATATTCGCTAGTGACGTCCTTAGTAGCTCCGCTTAATTAACGAACCGTTATGCTTCTTCCTATAGGATAATCTATGATCTATCTTCTAGCTTCGTCGGCGTACGATTTAGTATATAAACCGTAGCTACGATAGCTTTTAGCTAGAGCTTATCTGGTAGCTTACCCTCCTTAATAAGCGCCCGTGCTCGGAGCGTAAGTATATCTCTAGACCGCTCTCTAGGCCTATTCATTTCCGGTGAATATGGAACTATAAAGGTATAGATAAACCCTATCTCGTCTAGAACCTTATAGATCTAGTCGTCCACGGTCTTCTTATTATCTAAGTACTATACCTTAATTAGTAGCTATAGCCACTTAATAGCGAACGCTATAAAGCTTCTAATCGCGTCTTAGCATCCGTTTTTGTTGATATAGGTTATACTCTAGTAGAATCGTATACCTTCTATATAGAAGTGTGTGATCTAGTAGTGCTGATTATATCCTATTATTATCTGGATTAGGTCGAAATAGACCCGTCCGCATCTTCTATAATACTTTCTAATAGGTCTCTAAGATATCTACCGTGGGGTATTCACTAAGCTATATACCTTATATACCTAGTTATCTAGTCCGTCTAGTCGCTCTTCCCTTGGCTCGATCTTTACCCTATTAACCAGCTCTGGTAGCTACTAAATTACACCCTAATAGACGTGTCCTAGGCGTCTATACTATATCTCGGCCGATATAGTGGACGTCTATGGTACTATAGACCTCCGGGTAGTATATACGTGTCGTATAGGTCTAGGTTTCTTTATATCTAGCCGGGAAAAGACGTATATATTATAGTCCTAGTAGATCTTAAGAATCGACTCTCTATTATATACTATATACCCCTTCCGCATATCCCACCACGACCCTTTCTGCTCTAGTCGTCTGAGCGACACTAGATTATAGTAAAAAGATAGTACGAAGTGGCACTATCTTAGTATAACCTTATACGTCTTTCTTATAACTAGATTAACTCCATCTATTACCACCGTTCCTATACTAATCGTGGGCGTCCGGCTCTCCCCGGTTTAGAGCGAAGAGATACTTTTATAATACTCCGTAAACATAGAGCGGTCGTTATAGACGTGTACGCTCGCTCCTAAGTCTAGAATCCACTAGGTCCGATAATACCCTTTGATCGTCGATAGTGTAGTCGCGTATGCGACCTAACCGGTCGTATAATTTGCCGTTTTCTCCCTGGATATCTCGCTAACTTTTGCTTTAATCTAGGCCTTCCATTCCGGCTCCTTTTTAAATGCCTTTTCGATCGATTCCTATCGCTTCCTACTAGCTACCCATCCTTCCGGACGCTTCGCCTCGTTAAATACCTAGCACTATATAGCGCGGTGAGGGCCTCTATAGGGGTAGTCCGTACGTTCTAAGAACCCGGTAGGCTTCACCTACTTTACTTCTTAGTGCCCTTACTATATTAACGTCGCGAACGCAGGCTTTGAATTAGCTCCTACTACTACTATCTGACGAGGAGACTCCTCGTACGTCGCACGGAATGATTCTAGCATCGAATTCATATTCATTAACTCCCGGTTAATCACGATCTACTAGAATCGGTTCTCCCACTATAACGGTAGAACCTCCTTAACAGCTTTCATAAATAATAGTAGATAGAACGTTACGTTCTCATAGTTCAAGCTAACAACCTCCTCACGTAGTGATTCCCAGTCGTCCAGCCACTTTAGAACGTCTCCGCCCTTACCCAGTCCTTTCGTTACTTCGTCCCTCTATCTAAGGAACACCTCGACGCCATACGCATTAGTCCTTAAGAAACGATTCGCTAGGAACCGCATACGCTCGTACGCCGTATCCAGGCGATCGAGTACACAATTCATCTTTAGTTCTACGGATACAGTGATCGCCTGATCGATCGTCCGTAGACCCTTCTCTTGCCGTTTAAATTCGGCCAATCGGAGCCTATAGATGTCCATTTCATCTCTCCAGATTGACTAATTCTCCTTAAATACTTCTTTCAGAGACTTCAGCGCTACGGCCGTGATCTCTTCCGGGATATCCAGGACTGGTTGTGCAGGCATACTCGGGAGTTCCTTCGGTTGAACCACCGTGCTCCTGCTCAGCTCCAGATTGCACATATCCCATACTCGCAAGCTCTGTCCAAGGCGTCTCATAGCCATATACCATAAGTGCCACTGGCCAGGGCCTTTCAACTTCTCTCCTTTCCATGATGAGACAGAGCCGATCGACTCCATAGTGTCTGATCCGGTCTGATCCTAACGTATCCTTCGGAGGTTGGTTCGGGTAGTCGTACTATCCGTACTCAGGGGTAGGCAGTCCAGATATAGTCTAGATAACCTCAATTGCACTGATCTAGCGTAATCAGAGTGATTCCGGGCTCATAACTGTCCGTATACGTAATCAGGGCGGTGGATCAGCGACCAATAGGTGCCCGTTCGAATATATGCATCTGTCTCTCCATTCTTCTATCTCTGTGCACGCGCTTTATATGTGTGCTTACTAAGATCATGTGATCTAGCTAGCTTACATCATTTAATATACTGACACCTGCAACCCTTCCCTAGGAATCGGTTAGCCCTCAGTTTCTTTCCTGCGGTGCGGACTAAGTGGGTCCGTAACATAATACAACGCTAGAAGGGATACCGTATGCTGGCCAGAGAGTGTACTTAATTTCTCCCATGATCAGAAGGCTAGAAGAATGGCTCTCCTTTCGAGAAATTACACTCTCTGGCCAGTATGCAGGATCCCTTTTGGCGTGCGCCAGCGCGAGATATTGTATTCTTACAGTATCAAACAGCCGAGTGCTGATGCAACTGGGGGTTATAGTGACGGGAGATCTTGCTTGGGTATCTGAAACACGGGCCCACAATTTTGCAGGGGATCTGATATGTATACTGGCCAGTGTAAAGAATTGCACTATTTCTGTTGTTATTCTACAGTGCCTGGCCAGTATCGGATTACCTGTGGGGTCAGATCAAAATTATTGCTTCGTATCATAGATCCATCCGCAGCTAATATTACTCCTTACTATCGTCCCTGTTTGCATGACTACTTACTTGTTTGAATCTCATGAAATTACATATGCAGCGCTAATGCACGGTAATGCGGATCTAATGGACTGGTCAGACAGTGGTGTACGAGTATTTTGTCAAATCTGACGTATAATGCAAGAATCAATAGTTCACCCACCCTTACATGCATGAAAAGATACTGATGCCGGGGAAAAGAGACATGTGATCTCACAGAAATTACTACAAGAAATTATTCATCACATTAAGCAAGATCTCCACCTGACATCTTCGGAATTAGAAGCATGTTTCACAGAAATATTTTATCAAAGATATTCCTGCTATAAAGCGTATAGAGGCAAGGAGAAAGTAACATGGAGCGAGAACTTGAATCCCGAAAGTGCAGAGAAGGGCAGATCGACGAGACAAGAACTTGTTTCTTCTATTACCCCTGGATTAAATCAAATGTACCATTCATACCTTCGTTAATAACAAGTAATTTACTTATTTCAACTAACATATAAACATCGAGGTGGTCCAGAGCCTGGAATCTATCCTTTTCTATCTTCTATTTCCACTTTTCCTCAGCGAGAAAAACCCAGAGACATGGTCACCAAAATGCCAGCCGTCAAGATAATGATTTTGAACCCCACGAATCAACCGGATGCAAATGAAATAGTTGCTGAAATGGCTCGGGATTATAAAGATTCTAACACCCTGGTCACGGTCGCTTCACTTGCTCCTACTGCTGGCGATGTCATAAGGCTTCAGACTGCGCTAGAATGTCCAGGTGCAATGTGCCTAATTCAGGCAGAGTTAGTGAAGGCTTGCTACCAGGCCCGCAGAGAAAACTATGACGCCTTCATTGTCAACTGCATGGACGATCTTGCTCTTGACGAGCTGAGAAGTATTTCCGGCGATATGGTAGTCATTGGGCCCACTCAATCTGCGGTTCAAACAGCCCTACGGCTTGGAAACCGTTACTCCATTATTCTCGACGACCCTATATTTAAAGAATTCATGGAAAAGCAGCCTTTACGCAGGCTAGGCCCTAATCAGCTACCTGTCTCGTACCGGTCAATTGATATGTCCTACCATGGAGACCAGAAACAATTGGAGACACGGCTCTTTGAACAGTCAAAGTTGGCTGTTGAGATTGATGGCGCAGAAGTTGTGATCTTGGGATGTACTCTCGCGCTTGGATGGTACCGAACCCTTCAAAAAAGACTCGAAGTCCCTATCATTGATGGCTCTATTAATGCTCTCAAGTCAGCAGAAATGTCTGCCCAGATGAAAATGCGTCTTGGTTGGCATGGGGCAACAAAATCTCCTACAGATGAAGAACTGAAGCGGGCCAACATGATGCAAGAGCCTTATGTGTTCAGTGGAAGGATCGATGTTGAATAATTTTCTTCAGTTATACATGGGCTGGAATATGTACGGCGTTACAGTTTCAAGTGCGCGTTGCGGCCTCCTCAGGGTGATCCGGTACATCTTTCCGCGATTTGCTTGTATGTAATCCAGCAACTATTATAGTGGGGCTCTCACAGTATTCGATTGAAGCCTTACCATCTGTGAAGAAAATGAGAATGTCAAGACAAAGAATGAACAATCAAGATAGCCTAAGCACTTTACAATCGTAGTATCCCTATGGGAGTATAAAATCGACATCCACGATCGTCATGTGAAGCAGCTTAATCTTGAGATTCCTGATTGACAAAAAGTTGCATAGAATCACTTAAAACATGGGATGAATTCGAACCAGTCTTAGCGGTTTTATTGCTATTTGTCAAATTCCGCAGGAGAAGATTACACCTTTTCTATTCTGGAGTGATGATTCAGCGCGTGCTTTGATCCCAGTGTACTGCTTTTGTATGTAACATGGACTACGGCGGTCTGTGAGTGCTATCGCTTGCATGCCTATTTGGGACTAGCGCCTGTTCAATAATTAAAATAACACTATATAGTCCTGACGGACCACCGTACACGGACGTAAGCGTCCGTCAAGACTATGCCACAACTAGCCTCAGCAAGCTAGCTGGATCTCTGAACTCGATCTAGCACTTGGATAGAACAACCCTCTTGCAATTGGATCCGATCGTACTAGTTAGTTCATACACATTTCCGCCTAGTGGCTAAGTTAGGCCGTTGTTGCAATTTATCGTCTAGAACCCGATAGCCAGAGATTCGACACTGCCGTTAGCGCTGTCACCGTACCAAGACACAAAGTCATCGTCTTCCAGCCGAAGTGTCCATCGATAAATCCCCCCACCATTGGGCCCAAAGCCATGCCGCTAAAGCTGGCCATCTGCTGCAGGCTAGAAGCCTGGGCAATTGCTCCGTTCGAGTGAAATAGGTGGGAGTTTTTCTCCTCAATGTCATCCAAAACGTGTTGTACTTCTGCCAGAAGCGACGGGATGGTGGAGTTATTGCAGAGACCAAAACCAGCAAGAATGGCACATAGAATTATCTTCTGATGCAAAGTGTTGAATTCAACGAGGCGTAGGGTAATAAGACAAGGAGCCAGAAAAAGGTTTCCCGTAAAGGCGACAATGCGAGTTCCGTATCTATCAGCGAGGGTGCCTAGTCAATTAGTATCCCCCCGGCGAGGTTCAAGCGATGAGAGACTTACCAGCAAGAGGTTGAGCTACGACTGTTATTGTCAGTGGCAGGAAGATCATGCCTGTACCCCACGCATCCCAGTGAAATGTGTTTTGAACAAAAATCGGAAGGGTCTTTTACCAGCTCTTTGTCAGTAGGGTGTTCCTGATTGATTATATGGAAGTTAACATACCGTGTCCATCGCAGCGTTGAGAAATGACTGCCAAGCGAGTGCCCATATTGCAATGATCATTCTTGGTTGTCGAAGTAACTTGAAGATTGCAAATGAGCTCTGAGGCGAAGCTTCCGTTTCGTTATTCTCAATCGTCCCATAAAGTGTCTGTGTAACCACTTCAGACTCAACGTGATCCATCACCTCTCCCGCAAGAAAACAATTCGCTCGCTTCGTCTCAATAAGAGCCAATCGCAGAAGCAAATCAACTCCGACAAGAGCGATACCCATTCCGAATACTGCGTAGTATCCCGCGGTATGATAGACAAGCCCCCCAAGGAGTGGACCGGATGTAAATCCGAGCATAATGCCAATTTCAACGTACCCCATCATTTGACCGACTTCATCCTTAGGGACATTTTCTGTCACAATTGTAAAGCCCGCCACCGTAACCATGGCAGTTGCTGCGCCTTGAAAGATTCTTGCCACAATGTAGAGTCCGAGAGAGAATGATGATGTGAGGAGAATCATGGACACTAAAAGCAAGACAAGACCCTGGAGATACAGGCGTTGCCGAGTTCCCGACCTGTCCAGCAGATAACCAAAGAGGGGAGCGCAGAGCATTGCCGCTACCGCTTCAACCGCGAGCATCAAACTTATCCAATACTCCCCTATTTGTATAAAACTATATTAGAATAATCTAGAAAGTCACAAATTTCGCCCAACTGCAACTTACGGGCTTCAAGTGTAACTCCAGCACGCTCGACCAATGCAGTTGGCATGACAGGAATAATCTAGAGAAAGTTAGGGAAAAATTGACCATGAGGATGATTCCACTCGCGCTTACCATAGCATATAAAAAGGTATCCTAAATGGCTAGGTTAGCAAGCAAAAGTAATTGAGATAAACCTTCTATACGTACTGTGTACATTGATAGCGATACTGTGGTGACGATAAACCACTGCGAAGAGCGCAGCTCCAGAAAGGCTGGTTGACGAGCGCCCATTTTTTTGGAACTGAACTAACGCTCTCAACCTTGGCGGATTTCAAGATAATCAAATCGTTCAGAATTACTACCCTATCAACAGGAGCTCGAATGGCATGTTGGGACTGTGGAGTCGGGTCCAGGGGGTGGTAGGTTCAAAAGGTGCAGACAAACTCCGTCAAGTACTTGAATCTGTTATACTTAGCGTATGAAATGAAAGGGCGACTGACTACAGCTTGAGCTACAGATCCTGACTACATGAAACATCCCTTTCTATGAAAGAAAAAAAGAAAAAAAGCAAAAAGCCCATGTACATGCCTAGGGCTATTAACTATTGGCTCCTTACATATTATAAGCCGGGAAGCATACACTGTCTAGTCGTTAGATTGGAGCCGCATTAGCGTGCATTAGCGCGAGCTATTAGTATAATTTTATTATTTATACAGTATTATTTAACTAGAACTATAGGAGAAAACTTTGATTTTCTAGCAAACAGGGGCTGTTTGCCAGACCCCCCTTACATGGAAAGAATTCAAATATATGTGTTACGAAGCAATAACGTTAATATGGTTTGTAGGGGCTCCAATCTGGTGACCAGACAGTGTATCATTCTAAGGTTCCCCGCCACAGTCCTTCCTCTGAGATGATTGCCTAGGCGTAGGTGTGGGAAGGGGACTTGCGCTTGCATGTGGATCCTCCTACCACTAGAGCTTGTCGCTTTATAATCTCGTGTCAATTCCAAATCTCTCAAAACGTACCTGTGTAAACATAGGCATCGACTAGTGTATTGGGGATGCGATCAGTTCATGGGCCGGGGAATGATGTCAGTGTGCATTGAGGATCTGCTAACATGATCTACATACAGTAAGGTCTTCAATCATTTCATACAAATAAATTATCCGGCATGGACCGATTTTCCATACGATAATAACTTGGAAAAATCGATAGTGGCTGAAAAGCCTGATCTTGTGGTATTGTATGTCCCACTTCGTTGATAGAAGAAATGGGGGACTGTCGCTGGCGAGCTGATATTGCCTTAACTCCTCCCCCACCAAGCCCCTATGAGTTCATGCTGCAATAATTACTCAGCACAACTCAGCTCAGCTCAGAGGATCTGGTGAAGTCAAACATGACCGGATTCCGCCGCCTTGCAGAACGGCCCCTCCAAAAGCCAAAAGCAATGAGCGCATCACGCAGCTTCAGCAGTGGGTCGGAGGTCTGCATACCAGATCACCAGAAATACATTTACCTCCATGATTTCGACCAGCAGTTCTTACTATAGTAGCTTGGTTACGAACTTATGACTGCTGCAATTGCAATTTTTACAGACATAGTTCCTCTACTGGTAAGGTCAATATTTACAGACGATTGGCCGCTTCTGTATCTCTGTTGCCTTGGCAGATAGGATTTGTGTACTTGCGCGCCAAATGGGTAAGTCCGAAAGATTGCTTCAATTATAGGATATTTGTCAAAATCCCACACTGGTGCATGGTTTGAGCCGTGTCGGAGCAAAGGTACTAGTAACTAGCATACATATCCAACTTGAAGTGGATGTAATGACATACTAATAGGTAGAAATTCTGGTGCTTAGTAGTATGTAATTATCTGCTAGTACTAGAAAGTATTAACAGGAGTGATTGATTGCGACCAACTAAACCTTGAAAGACATTCAAATTTTGGTGTGATCACAACCTATTCAGGAAGCGTCTTTATATATCTAGTCTCTCTGCTTCAATGGGATGGGTCCCACTGCTTAGTAGGACGTTACGGGCTACAGTTACCGTGATCTTGACTTTAGATTTAATAGAGGTGATAATAGAAGCATGGCCTATTCCTGCATTCAATTTGTGCTAGTTGTCAGATGGATTAAAACAGTATAGATCATGATGACTAGAGTAATGTTTCCTGCTGGTTTTTTGTTTGACAGTCTAATTCTAGCCCACTTTGTTTATAGCCTAGCTCCTAAGGATGGCGGGCCCTCGGTGGCCTATCATATGAAAAACATTCATCCACTGGTTAAACGTATACAGCGCTCCTTGTGCTTTCAGACCGAGTACAGCATCCAGATATCAGTCTCGGTGTACCTGACCAATTTTCGCTGAGGATCCCACCGCATAGGAGTAGCAAACTCTTCGCACACGAGTCCTTCCATCTTATCTCCTGCCAAGCGCTTTTCCTCGCCATCCCCTGAGATCATGTCCAATGGTATTGCTTCTTTCCCAAGCCACTTTTGCCATTCCTCCGGCGTTCCTTCAATTTCGGTGCTAAATGGGGCCAATTTGACCATGCGAGCTCCCATTCGAACATGCTTGCGTATCCACGGGTCGAAGGGCAGTGGGTCGTCGGAGCTTCTATCTTCTTCAACATTCCACATGGGCCCCGACTCATAAGGCTTCCCTTGTAACCAAGTGAAATATTCTTGAAATGGAACATGGGGATATTGATGCTTGAGTGTGGGCCGAGCCGGCACCACGACGACCTGTAGGTTATTTGACCTAGCAAGTGCCTTGAAGTGAGCCAGCAATGCATCTGCGATCCCCGCGCCACGGTATTCCTTGGACACCCCGACCCCTAGTGCTGAAAGAGCATTGGGTCGTTCCCGCATCCAAGCAACGGAAGTATCACGCTGTTGGTCTTCTGTCAAAGGCGCGTTGTCCCTGGTTGGATTTTCTCCTCGGCGAGCTCGAGCTTGAAGAACCCCGCGGGCTAGCATGGTGTTAAACCCCCCGTCTGGCAAACTCAGCATCCATGCCCTGGAGCCGGTTCCTAAGCCAGCATTTTCGGAGAGCTCAGGCCAAAAGAAAGGCACGCACTGGCTGATCGCCACAACTTGATCGTCTTTCTTCCTAACAACCATGCTTTGATAGCAAGCCAGCTCCTCGATTTCTCCTAGTTGGGACCAATAACGAGTATGTGGTGCCTTCTCGTGACAATTCGCCCAGGCCCATAACTCATGCGAAGGATCATTATGTGCTGAGTCCCAAAGGTTGGGCTGAGCTGCGGCCGAAACAAGAAAATGCCCCTCTGGCAGCGGCATAGGTACGATGCTAACGGTCGTTGACCACCAAGGAATCAGGCAACAAGAGGGGTATACTGGTGGAAGGAGGAATGTGATGCTCTCTTATAAGGTCTGCCGCTTGCCGGCGCAAATACCTCTCAGAAACGAACAGCAGGAGTATACAGTAGACAGACCAGCATACAAGGTAAAAGAAGGGGGCAGTCCAAAAAAAGTGGACCCGTGATGTAGGTGGGTAGCCAATGTAGTGCAGGCTGCAAGTCTTACACTGCCTGGCCAGTATATCGGATCACCTGTGCTGCAAGATCGAAATTATTGTTTCATATTACAGATATGTACCCAGCCAATAGTTATTACTCCTTACATCATCCCTGTTTACATAAGCACTCAGCTGTTTGAGTCCTGTGAAATTAAATATGCAGCGCTAATACACGCTAATGTGGATCTAATGGATTGGCCAGACATGTACATGCATATAGCTCGATAGCTCCGGATATGCACAAAATCGATAGATAAGTTCGGATCTGTAGGATTAGTGATCGTCGTCAGCCAGCCTCTTCTAGCTGCGCCGCCTTGGACATGGTTACGGCAGTTGATAGTCGTCAGTCTGGCAATGCCCCTATTCTGCTGGCAGGGGAAGTCTAGTGTTGTAAATTGAGGTTTGATTGGTTAGAGTAGCATAAACTTGAAACCACATCACCGCTGCCGTCTCATTGCGTAAGGCTTTGGAGGATCTTTGTAGACTTCCAAGGCCCATAGATAGACTGCAAGTGTGGTGTTTTCTCCCCATTTTCCAACACAGTTTGTTTTGATGAAAAGGCAATAGACAAATAGGTTAAATTTCATACTAAAAATTCAATATATATTGATGCAACTACAAATGCGGTAACCAGGGCCGATGATCTTAATTTAGGGGTGGCGAGCTGACGAGTTCCAGTATCGACTGCTGTACACGGTACTCATTTTCCCTCGGGCGAGAGAGAAAGTTGGATACTACTATTATGGAGGCGCTTACGATGGCCAATCTTGAAGGACCAACGACAGAGGATTCTCATGCGTTCAAATGTGGGATTGGCTTCAGCAATCGAATTCCATGTAAAGACCTTTTCCAGTCTATTTCACCAAATTGTTGCCGGACAAGGGTTATTCTAAATTGATAATAAAACTTGTGCGTGATCGCTGTGCCAGAGTCATCCATTCATGACAGAAATCGCATTCGCAGACCTTTGTACACATGTTATGCGGCGCTCACGTACGAGACCCAGAAACAATGTCTATTCCTCTCTTTCCTCCAAGACAGTCCGCAGCAGGCGCCCAGTGAAATTAATCGAGAAATACTGCCTCCACTGAAAGTCGTCCTCACTAGTAAAGTTATGCTTAGCTTTGAACCTTCCAGCTAGTGAAATTGCTCTCCTACCTGGTTTCGTAGTTTGTCACCTTGAATCGACGAAAGACTGCGGCGAAGGCGGCGTAGATCTCAATGTTTGAAAAGCTAGAGTAATTTTCATTAGATATAGACAAATTATCTAGCGTTCCGTGCCTTTCTAACTTACTGGACCGCTGGACACATTCGTCGTCCTTTGGAAAAGATCACAATTGAATCTGTTTGACCGTTTTTGAACCATCGTTCAGGATCAAATTTTTCTGGCTCGGGGAACACCGATGGATCCATGTGCACATAATAAGACGGAGCTGCCACAGTCGCCTATTTTCTTGCCAATTAGAACTCTGTATCGCTGCATCACTCGACTAAAGGAGGAAGAACGGGTTGCTTGCCTTTGGAGGGACATAAAAATTATTGATATTGGCGCCAGCCGAGCCGACCAACCGCACCGGGCCTGTGACGACGCCATGAGTCAGGCGCATGCTTTCGAGAATAACTCCGTTCTGTTTTCCGAGGTTATTTGTTAGAGTGGAATTGACAAAGAAGGTGAAACAAATTACTTACGAGATATGGAAGGTGCCGCAAGACTTCGTATGACGGTATTGGAGTGAAAGGATTCGGCCAGACAGCCTTGAGCTCCTCGCAGAGAGCCGTCTGTAGTTTCATATCTTGGGCAACTTTAAAGGTACCGTAGGGGAATATATTTGCCATATCAATAAAGCCACCCATGATGGTGACCACAGCCTCCGATCTCAAGGTGGCCTGAGAATGCGGCCGGGTCTGACCAGTCCTGCCGCTCAGATGAGCGTTAGCAAGCCGTTGCACCATACTGTCTTTATTTTTGGGCGTTCTCGGATCCATCTCGTGTTCAATCAGAAGATGCATTATCTGGATCAACGAGCTTAATTAGCATTCTTATATACCCTCCCCTGAGCTGCTTTGTGGGCTAAGCAAACTTACCCTGCCCAGCTGGATCATCGCATCAAAAGCAGTCGTCAACTTCGATAAGAGCTGCGAAGGTAAGATTGTAAAAAGTGTAAACAAGGTTGGATAATTCCTCTGGAGCCAGACGGCCCAGGTCACCAGCTTAGTTGTGATAAGCGTAAATGGATCTTCAAACGTTTCATCTGCCAGACTGGCAAGATTATCGGGAACACTGCTGAACACGAAATCGTTCACTACTGCTAGCGATAGGGAACGATACCCTAGTGCCATGTTACAGGGTCTTTGGGCCCTCGCGTTGACAGAAAGCAGCTCGCTAAATCGCTCAACCTATACATGCATTAGAGCTATGAAATATAGCGATATAGTATGGGACTATTCGACCTTTCTCAGAATATTGGGCTCACACTTGTCGTAAAACCGTTTCGAGAACAGCGACGCCACCGGACGATAACGGGCTTGATGCCTTGCAGGATCGCCTATATCAAAAAAAGTCTCGACCTCGCCACCAAGATGGCCATAATAATCCGGATCTTTAATGCCATTAAACTTTCTGGAATATATATCATGATATGCAGCCGGGTTGCGAAAATGTAGCTGAGACAGTGAGCTACATGTCCATGTAGAATTGTTGTATACTCACCTCGTTTGGTGATATGCGCACCACGGGGCCTATACAATACTAGTCAGCGGAGCAGAATCCAGGAGAGATACTTGTGCAACCGAACCATATATTTCATGCAACTCAGTGGCTTTCTCCAACATCAAACCATCTTTCCAGCATTGATAATATGCTCGGTACAGTGTAGAGGCTGCAGCTAGCTTTGGGCCGGGGAAATCTGCCAAGCGGTGAAAGTAGAGCCTAAAAATTACAACATAGATTCTGTAGCTTAGGCTGGCCAGAAAAACCCCGACAATGACTGAGCGAGGCTCAGAAAAAATTTGGCAAATGTCCATAGTGGATATCCAATTCAGCATTCCACTTTGAAAGTCGACTAGACCATCATTGAAGGGTTTCATACTGGATCGAGCGCTTTTTGTTAACTACCTAGGGAGTATACAGTCACGAAGAGCCGGAGAGACGTTATATAGGGATTGACAAGGCGAGAAATTTGGTATAGCCTCTGGGCACTGGAGGTCTGGGGCGAAAGGATAGATCTTTCTCTCTGAGGCATGCGAGGGGCTTTCAGCTCCTTACTACCAGTCTCACAGTTTCCAATGACATACTTGGCGTATGCAGCCACTAAACTAAACTATATTCAGCCCTGGAGCTACGTAAGTATATTTGATTATTCGCATGAAGCTACACTGCAGTAAGCTGTCGTTTATCCTTAAATGCAGTGGATTGGCAAAGAATTTTTCGCTAAATTCCTTGGCCAGTATATTGGATCCCTTGCACAATCGTGGGCCCGTATTCCAGAAACCCAGCCAAGATTTCTCGTCACTATAACCCCCAGTTGTTTGAGCACTCGGCTGTTTCATACTGTAAAAATACAATAGCTCGCGCTAATGCACACTAATGCGGCTCCAATCTGCAGGCCAGATAGTATACGAAAGTGAGAGAGACTTTACGTAACAATGCTTGTGTCATTGTCCCACATACATGCATACCGCCACTAGAGTAAGGGACATGCAGGGCCTGCAAAGCTGATTACACCCCCTGGCCACGAAACTTACAAAGATCTTCAATATTCGCGCTCGCTATGTAAGGGTTGTTTGTAAGTTTTGTGGCCAGTGGTGTAGTTCGCAGCAAAAAGGCTCATGTTTTGTTATCCAATACTTCAAAGGTGTGCAGACTAGCATTTGGCGTGATCTGCACGGTGATTTACTACTTATTGTGCATTCAGTCACCTAGCCGATTTGCCCGGTCCAATACATGTCGGAGCTCGTTTCGCCATCAATTACCTTGGAATCAAAACCAAACCTATAGTCCAATTCAACTGGTTCAGTCATTATATCATGGCCTTGTCTATTTTCCACAAACCTTGGTCCTCGTACCTGGCTCCCACGAAGAAAAATAGCCAGCTTCCCACCTCTTTGCCAATCCACCACGGCCTCTCTGCAGATTCCGCTCGGTACACCATTTGTGTCATTCACCCCAATCCCAATGGTCCATCTCTGGTGTCCAGTCAATCATTTACGGACGAGAATGGCCTACACGTCATCCCGGCAGCGACGGCCTATAGGCTTTTGAACATGAAAGTGGAGCCCATCATCGACGACACCCGCCTTTTGAAGCCGGTCCGAAAAAACACTGCCTCCCTTGAGAAAGTTTGCCAGTTCTTGCAGGGGTCTGCACATAACCATGTGTTCCATCCAAATTCACTTTGCAAAGAAGCAGGCTCAAGCCCCATTGTCACTGTTGGAGACAGCGCCTTTATATTCTGGCCCGGGTTGGAAGACATAGAAAAGGACCTATCGATGATCCAGATATATACAAAAATCCAGCTTCAGTACAGCAACGGTTTTTCCTCTACCCAATACTATCACCCTTACTCGTCGGCAATCAAGCCCGCTCACCTGAAAAGCCCAATTCCCTTTCGGAGAATTGATATCAATACTGGCATCTGCTTGTTCTCCAAGGCCTCGCTGGGTCTAAACCCAGGCAACGGCAAAGTCATTGGCGATGACGAGAAACCAGTGACTCCTCATCTTCCTCAAAACATCAAGCCTACCATTTACGAATTGGAGGCAATAATGAGACTATCTTCTGCTATCGCGGATACCGTCTCTCTCATTGGTCATTCGAACCGTTTTCCAGTAACTATGACCTGTATCAACATCGACATCCCCGACATCCAATACTATTGGACTGCGTGCGAACTTTTCGAGAACGGTCATGTTGACCTCAAATTCACGAAGGCCTGGGTTGCAGCCATCGACAGGCGAAGAAGCCAACTAGCAAACATAATGACGACTGTGCTTCGCTCGATGATCGAAGAACGCCAAATCTATGGTATCACAATCAACATAACAACAGGCACAGAGGCAGTCGCGGAGTTGATAAAGAGGAAGCTTGATGCGGGAGAAATCCCGTCCATGGAAGAGACATTGAGCGTACTCAAGTCACAGGGTCCGAACGCTGCACGCTGGCGAGGTATGCTCAACAACATGGATCCCCGGGACCATCCCACCAACATGCTCGATCTCGGTCGACTTGTATACGTATTCAAAGCCGTCAGAAGTACACTTGAGCGGGAGGATATGGAGATTGATGGGAGTGGAAAATGTCTCATCATTCAGATCGACAACATCGTCGAGAGGAGGATCACGATGCGATCTAAGGACTTTTTGAAGAGATACTTCAAGGGTCTGCCCAAGGGTACCGAGGAAGACATCCTGATAGGCTTGTTTCCAATAGAAAGGATCTTTCTTGCGGGATCACGTCGATCTGAGCTTTACTTGAACGACACGAATACTGGGCTGCGTGCGGACGAGGGAAAGATCAACATGAGCCCAATAGATCTTGTCAGTGCCACATACGGTCATCGTATGGGTAAACTATTGCAAATTGTGTGCCAGCAGGAGGGATTCGAATAGACTACTAAATTCGAGTATCAAGGTCCTCAGCTCAAGTCTATACATCTGTACTACAAGATAATGTGACATTATTTTCGAGAGGCGTTGTTTAGGTCAAAAGTGTATGTTGATGACGCTGATCGGGATAAATTCATGAACCCCAAGCAGGTAGTATTGATCGCCAAGGAGCTTATCCGTATGTGGTAAATCTTAGAAATGTTGAGGAAGCCCGCATACTGGAATTCTAATTAAAGGAGTACAGCACCCAAGACTTTCCATTCGGTCGCCAGGTCCCAATATGCGAAGTAACGCTATGAAATCGTACCAATGGTGACCACCCCGACAAGCCAGGGGGGCTATAAGTTAGAAAGTAAAGCCTGGATAATCAGGTCAATTGATAGAGGCTGTGCAGCAAAAACTCCAATGAAGTCAAGAGACCAATCAAGTTAACTGCCACAAAAAAGTCAAAATAGGACACGTGGTCTTTGGTATACGATATGGGAGTATAGAACTTTATTCTGGCATTGAGTTAATACAGTTCAAGTCTCCATATCTACAATTTTCAAGTCTTGTGGAATGTATCAGTGTGAAATTGTCTCTCACTGCTCTTAGTTGACGCAGCTTCAACTTCATACGACTTCAACCTCAGGTCAGACCCTGCATAGACAACTAATCTCCGTCTGGGCAGACATACCTGGCCACTCTACTAGGCTTTCCTACAGTGGACCTTCTCTAGGGACCCAAGTCCGCGGTGAATCCAAACGAATCAGTAACCCGTACACCGGAGAGACAACAGAACTAATGTGCATTGAGAAACTAGGTCAAAAGCTGAAAGGCGAACGCAGGGGAGACTGCAGGTTGCCCATGCAGAGCAGCAGGACACCGGCGAGAGAAAAACTAGAGACTTCTATCACCTCACTATCCACAATAGTAATATCTAAGCCAAGTCCAAGGGGGTCTGGTCATGGTTCACATCTCGAAATATGGTGAATGATAGTAAACATTGCAGTAAGGCCCTGACTTATCCGAGTAAGTGAACGAAATCCACGAATGAAGATTTCGAGTTTGACTTAAATCGCACTCAGGCCTTTGAAGAAAGAGGTTAGCAAGACTAACATCAATGGCGAACGACGGGTAACGAGAAATACATACAAGAGTTTCTCGACAGTGGAGACGTATGATTTTGCACGTTCGGACCAGCCAAGGAAATCGAAGAACTTTGAGATTCTCTTTGAAATATCGATATCGCTCATTCCAACCAGTGGGTAATAGATCTTGGTGACGGGATAAGACTTTCCAGAACGAATCTCGTAGTTCCATTGCAACGGCAAGGTTTCTGGGGTCTCTGGAGCGTCAGGCGAAGAGGGCTGACGTTCCTTAATCTCCAGAGTCTCCCATAATTTAACGGATAGTTCCAAACCCTTGCCAGCGACCGCATCATTCTTCAGGCGGCCCCCAAGCGTCCAGATTCCCTCGAGTCGCCCCAGAACCAATTCAGAGGTGTAATTGTACAATTTCAAGCGAGTCTTTGCTGGATCGGTCATGTCCCAAGAGATCAGAGTGTCTGTGGCGTAGCTGGAGCTCTCCATTAAGTACTGGTGAGTCATGGCGACGGCATCAGAGCAGCCCATCATTTGGCCGATCTGCTTGAGTGGCTCAGTGACAATTTCTTCAACAGAACGCTGTGTAGTCAGATGCAGTGCTGCAAGAACTGCATATGCCTTAGCTGAGACCTTGCCATCAGCGGTGTCAAAACCCAATAGGTAACTTGATTCCCAGAATTTCTCTAAAGCCGGATTGTTCGATTGGTCATTGGGAGGACAAATTGCTTTGGAGACAAGATGAAAGATTTGAGTGTCAAAACCCGATATACCAAGGTATCAGAGCCTGGTGATCGGGTGACCCCAGTTCTGGAGATAGAACAGCGCTTCTACCTCTTGTATTCTCCTTCTTTCCTCCATATCACTACAATATTACTACATTCTACTGTCCGTTCCATTCTCTTGAAGCAGTAAGCTCCATAAGCTTATGCTTCTTCTCTTCTCCTCTGATCCTCAACCAGCGTGTGACGCTGACACAAGGCTTTCTAGGTAAGCCACAAAGGCATTGCCTGTAGCTTTGTTGTATGGATCTTTCTCGGTGCCTGAAAGAGCGCTCATGGGCTCTATACCAACTCGAGCGGTGGACTTGCTGGAATTTCCTTGAAAGTTAAGGCTAAACTCCAGGGGCATACCTTCGGGTGTCAAAATACTCTTGAACTGCCCAGGGTAGGGCCCAAGAGCAGCAAGTAGATGCTGATGAAAAAAGAGCAGATACTGGTACTGTTCATGAATACCATAGCCAGCTACCTCAAGGAAACGTGCCCAGCGCGGCCCAACCTTTTTCCACTATTGGGCTTGGTGCTTGTCCAACAAGGGAAGGGTTTGAGTGATGACATCGACCGGGGTTGTCGCTGGAATGTCAAAGCTAGACACTCTATGAGTGGTAGTCTCGAGGGTGGGTTTGGTCATGATGCTGTATATGAAATAAAGTCGAGAGGGAGATAGTAGTCTTTATACTGATGGCAAAGGCTGGGTCTGATTCATTTCAGGTCGAGTCTTGCTTTATTTAAAAGGGAAAGGGAAAAGAAACTCTCAATGCTACGCCCATGTTTAACTTCCTGGACAGTATATCTGATCCCTTGCACAATTGTGGGCCCGTATTCCAGAAGGTGTCACAATCGTACACCCAGTCGCGAATCGGACCATCGACTACGACGGGGCTGACGAACATCTCTTCAGCTGTATGATGCTCTCGGTCCAAAACATGTCAATCGCGACCGAGGACTTTGCTGCTTCTGAAAACGAAAAACCCACAGTATCCATGCTTCGCGGGCGACATTCCCTTGGCTCGTTAGTCACGGTGCTGTTGGTCTGCAGGTGATTGGCACTCAGAAACCTGGGTCCTCTCTTCAGCCTGAAAGCAGTCTAGCTTCTTGGGATGTGGACGAGATGCAGGCAAGTCGGCTCCTGAAGCGATCGGTTTCTCATTTCTGGGCATACGTGTCTGACTACAAGTCTTGTGCTAGTTCGGATCTTCTGACCCCCTATGTGAATGAGTGTCACACTTATAACCAGGCGTATGCTAGCGTGAACTTTGAGAATCCGTCGCTTATATACTATCTGGAGGTGGAAATTTGGCCTCATCATCGGTGTGAGAAGGGTCAGGCGAGAAAGATCGTTATTTATCCTCTGGAATCAAGTGAATGTCACACTAGAACCACGTATTCCTTTTATGGAAGGTATACTACAAAGAAGAGCGCGTTGAGCTGGTTGAGTGGCTCTACCAATCTTTGAGAGATTGATGCTGTGAGATAGTACATGTAGGCACATGCGCAGAGATCAAATTCCCAAGATGTTGAGGAGCGTGGGAAAAGATTTGAAGAACCATATAGTAGTATTAGGTGGTCATGAACAAGAGATTCTAATTCGGATTTCTCAAGCGTTTCAAATCTGTTAACTAATCTAATATGGTCCGGAGTACACTTTTCTTTACTTCCAACCCACAGTAAGATATCCTAGAGGCTGTCAAAAATGGCAGAATTAGACAGAAGCTCAGGTAGGGGCCCATCAATATCAATATCCTGAATTTCTGAGGTTGTTAGGGCGATATTTAAATCTTGCCCATTGGTCTCATTATACCCTTCGATCCATCTTCTAACATGTTTTCGTCCGAAATGTTCAAGAAATTGTCAAATAGCACAATATATCTGTCATCAAGCTTATGAATTGCTTCATTATAAAGATTTTCAATCTCATCACTCAATCCAGACTCGGAAAATAGTGCAGACTCAGCTGCGACCTCGGGCGCGGACTTAGGTACAAGTATAGACTTTGAATTGATCAAAGTACTTTTTTCAAAGCAATTGATAATCGTTTGATCGGATACACTTGCTCTCCAAGCCTGAATTACCCAGGTAATAGTATAATAAATGCTCACTCGTTGCTTCGGGTCAATCCCACGATCAAGAAACGCAATCATATAGAGCATCCATTTCTTCCGATAATGGTGCTTCAAGTTCTGGATAATGCCTTGGTCCAAGGGTTGATAAATTGAAGTTGCGTTTGCTGGAAAAAAAAAAGGCCATCGTAATCCGGGGTGGCGCTCGCTAGAGTCCAATAACGTTTGGTGAAGCATCTAAAGAAGCAAAGCTTTCTTATCTAAAAGAATGCGCCCAAAGAAAGATCGCAATCAGTTCTCCATGATATCGTGGCGCATCCATGCTGCCTTGTTGTGACGCCAAACACATCCTAGAGCTCGGAAATTCACTCCCCGGATTGCGCGAGGGGTTTTGGCAGTGCCCATAAACCATAGAGGGACTCGATCGTAACCATCCGCATTTGATGCAACAACAATGGTGATTCGTGTTTTGTCATGTTCTTTGCCAGCGATTTTTCCCTCTGAAAGTCCACCGTTTGGCATACGTCGCCAAAAGAGGCAAGTGTCATCCGTATTGTAGATTTCGGATGGTTTTTAATCCAGTGGAATTCTGAGCGTAAAGATCGACGCCGTGAGCAAGAAGGAGCTTGACTACAGGCTCATGTCCGAATTCCGCCGCACAGGACAAAAGT
Source organism: Penicillium sp. 91 TS-2023 (assembly GCA_030710325.1). NCBI lineage: Eukaryota > Fungi > Ascomycota > Eurotiomycetes > Eurotiales > Aspergillaceae > Penicillium > Penicillium sp. 91 TS-2023. Next base: position 2,785,672 of record JARWGP010000021.1, on the reverse strand, counting down.
GTCTGGCCATCTTCATTCTCTGAATCTGGAGATACTCCCATTGCGAGCAACAAACTGACTGTTGTTTCGTGTCCATTGCGGGCTTCCCACCAGAGTGGTGTCTCTCCCATTGAGTCTTTGAAATTTGGATTGACTTGCTGAGTTGCAAGAAGCATCTCCACAACTTTCTCATGCCCATTTCGTGCTGCCAACCACAACGGCGTCTTGACCACCATCTCGTGGCCATTCTGTGCCGCCCACCAGAATGGTGTCTCTCCAGCAGAATTCCTTGGATCTGGATCCGCGCCTTCGGCAAGTAGTAGCTCAACAACGGCCTCGAGCCCGTTTCGTGCCGCCCACCACACTGACGTCTCCTTGTTTGAATTCCTAGATTCGATATTCACACGTCTTGTAGAGAGTAGCAGCTTCACAATGGACTCATTGCCTTGTTCTACGGCATGTAGCAAGGGTGTCTGCCGGTCGGAGTTTGCAGAATCAAGATCAACTCCTTGCATGGTAACCAGCTCCTTGACTAAGTTTTCATGTCCGTTGTGAACTGCCCAATAGAGAGGTGTTCGACCTTTAGAATCTTCCGAGCCAGGATGAGCGTCGTGAGCAAGAATCAGGCGAACTATTCCCTCATGTCCATTCCGAGCTGCACAATTCAATGGCGTCTCTCCGTCGAAGTCTCGAGAATCTATAATAAGATTCTTCAATGCGAGTAACATCTTGGCTACAGGCTCGTTTCCGCCATATGCAGCCCACCATATTGGCTTGCGTTCTTTGAAATCCGAGGAGTTTGGATCCACCCCATTCGCAGACAGCAGGAGTTTGATCACTATCTCATGCCCAGCTTCAGCTGCCAGGGAGAGAGGCGTGCGTCCATCCGAGTCTCTTGCATCCCATATAACATCCTTTGCTGCGAGCAATGTATTGACCACTTCCGAATGACCATTTCGCGCAGCCCATGATAGCGGCGTATAACCATCGGCACCTTTAGAATTGAAATCAATATCTTTCGTTGTCAACAATAGCTGAACGACCGCATCATGTCCATTTCTCGCGGCCCACCAGAGAGGCGTATGTCCGTCCGAGTCCTTGAGATCAGGATCGACAGTGCCAGTGCCAAGAAGCAGTTTAACTATAGCCGTGTGACCAAGTTCAGCGGCCACTGAGAAGGCTGTTTCGCCTTTGAGGTTTTGGATTCCTGGATGGATATCCTGCGCAGCTAGTAGTAGATTGATAATTTCTTCGTGTCCAAGCTCTGCGGCCACAATAAGAGCTGTCTCCCCCCAATAATTTTTGAAATTTGGATCGACACTTTTGGAGAGTAATAGTTTAACAACGGCAACATTTCCACCACGCGAGGCGAGCAAAAGCGGCGTCTGATAATTCCAGTCCTCAATATTTGGGTCAACACCCTGCGTGTCAAGGAGTAGCCTGACGACTTCTTCATGTCCACCTTCTGCTGCTGATAAAAGCGCCGTCTGTCCGTTCCAGCTTTCTTCGCGGTGGTCGGGGTCGATACCCTCTGTGGCGAGTAGAATACTCACAACTGCTTCATGTCCGTTCCGTGATGCTAACGATAGTGGTCGCGGATCATCCGGATCGTCGCTTTGACTGCCAATATTGCCCTTTTCCGTTGAGATAATCAACTTTACGACTTCAGCATACCCACATTCTGCTGCGTAGGCAAGTGGCTGGTCCCCATCAGTTATCATCTCAATAAACCTATGCAAATTCTCACCCAAAGCGTCCAGTCTTTCTCGTTCCCAAGAGGTAAAAGATGCCAAGTCATATATAGCAGACTCGGCGTCAAAGTTGAACAAACGAGCAGCATATGGGTTATCGGAGAGGTAGTGGGCGATGAATGAATTCAAAAGCTCATCGGGAGAAGCAACATCGTCGAGGAAGGCAAGAATCAGCTTCGCAGCCTTGGGACCTTTTGGCAAGGTTGGTAGAGGTTCTTCGTAATCGTAGTTCGCGAGCTTTATCAGAAGGTCTTTGGCTAGGCCAAGCAAATGCGGGGGCAAGAGACCACGATCTTGAGCTGTGTCCATCTCTTGGAATAGCGTGAAGATGATTTGTGTTAAAAGTAGAGGGAGTATCCACGTGTCCAGACAAGAGGGTCCTTATTTTGGGAGTGGCTTAACTAAGGTTTTTATCAGTGACTCACAATGGGACGTCATGTTTCATACTATACATACTGGTATTCATAACCATCTTTAGGTGGGGTCTAGAGTGGAGACCTTGAGGGGATTCAAAATTTACCTTTTATTGGACCGTTTTCTTTGTTACTTCCCGGTAGACCTCGCCAAAATGGCGGGTTGGGTTTCGACCCAAAACCCGCCAAGAGATTAAAATACATGTAACATATATCTAATTACATATATGTCTTATTATATGTATTTCAATACCAATATTGTAATTTACAGGTAAATGGGTTCTTGGCGGGCTCGTGGGTATCCGTAGGGTACCCAAAAAAGCAATATGGCGAGGTCTAGTTCCCGGCTAGTATTCTAAATATAAAAGACGCGTGGCCGTATTTAAGGGTTGGGTCCAAGAATGTACGTAGATGCCTAATAATTTGTTTACAGTAGTCCTCAGTATTTTGTTCCCACGTCATTCTACGGCAGTCTTTCTGCTAGCCACCGACCATGTTTCATGGTCTCTACACCCCAGTAGGCCCGCTTTTAGCCCCATACCTCATCAAAACCGAGGGCGCAATTTGAACGCCAAGGACGGTCCTAAATTTGAGCTCTCTGCTGAAGGTAAAGTAAGGTAGAAGGTGGAAAATATATATATAATCAAGGTGATAGGTGAGACCAGAATATGATGGATGTAATAGTTAAGTTATCTCCAGTTACTGACGTTACATGATCCAATATATATATCTCGGACAACGGTGTTACGTATTACCGAGCATGCTTGACTTAGTCATGACGTTGGTCAGTTGACTTCGACACACGACCCTTTTGAGCGTCACTGCCAGGGCTATCTACAGACAAGGTGGAAGGATTGAAGACCTGTGATTCGGGGTGCTTGGACACCGACTGGAGGATGACGACCACAATTCTGTTGAAGGTCAACCTACCGTGTGTTCCTTTCGCCCCTTTCTAATTGAAGTTAATTCAATTTAAATTTAAATCTATTTCTTTTGGAAAAAAAAATAATCAATGAAATAACAAAATCAATTCATGATTCCTGCTTCATAATATGCTGAACGGATTTTCCCTCCTTCTTAGGACAAGCCACGATTCTACCTTCAAGCTATGCTCTCTCTGTCTTTCTTGAGATATACCATGATTTTATTTCTTCAATATATGTTCTGTATTTTGTGAGACAGGCCATATTTTGCCATTTTCACTAGCTCTCGGCTAATGAGGACTTAGGTATCCCGCGATAAAGGTTATTGACCAGTGTTGGTTCTAAACTTCAATACCGTGGTCTGTCACAGGAAACCAGTTATCTTGGGATACTGAGAATCATGGCCTGTCGCAAGAAATTAGTTATCTTGGGATACTGAGAACCATGGCCTGTCGCAAGAAATTAGTTGTCTTGGGATATGAAAAACCATGGCCTGTCGCAAGAAACGACATATCACAAGAAACTAGATGTCTTGGGATATGTAAAAATATGGTTTGTCGTAGGAAATCGGTTATCTTGGGATACTGAGAACCATGGCCTGTCACAAGAAATCAGTTGTCGTGGGATATGAGAAACCGTGGCCGGGCTGGTCGCACGACCACCGTCTCCCGCCCACCGCCCCAAGTCAACTGACTTAAAGCTTCTGGCCTGAGGCCACAGCCTCACCACCACAGCTTTCCGACAATGGACCCACATCTATAGACTGAGAGCCCGCCGTGACATGTTTCCTCGGATTCATGTTGTAACTAGCTTCACGGCATTCAACACCTATCTAGCATGGTCAGCCGGACATCCAAGTCGCAAAACAACTCCTCCAAATCAACTAAAGCCGTAAGACACCCTGTTATATTTGTAGAGGCACCAATACGTTGAGTCAATTTCCTAAAAGCCAGACCAAATGGCTCGACACAAAGCCCCGGACCACGGTTTCCCCTCTCGCCAAGCTAACCTTGGTAGATTCGCTTCGCTCGATGCTAGTCTTCGCACGTAGGTCCACGGTTTTCCCTCTCTTGCCCTAGGCAGATCTGTTTCACTTGATGCTGGTCTTCGCACGTAGTCCACGGTTTTCCTTCTCACTGCCAGAAACGAGTCTTATACAGGAATCATGGAAAGAATGCATTGTTCTAGATAGCGATCTCGGATTTCTAGATAGCGATCTCGGATTTGAAACTGTACATCTTCCACTATAGACCATCAAATTAATCAACCAGTAACCCCACAAAGTCTGGTGGCTTATAGCTTCAAGACTTGCTACACCCAAGCAAAGGCCATAAGAATGACTTCAAATACACCTTAATCATTTCTGAGAATGATAGCATCAAAGTACAGCCTAAAACATCAGAAAAACTGCGAAAACCAAACCATCTATGATTGACGTCAAGAGAATTGGCACTTTGGCTATGAAGGTTTCTAAGCTTTCGAATGCAATGTCACTTGTACTTTATATTCAACGATGTGATAAAACCAAAATATGAAATCAGACTCAACTGATAATCAGGGGAGGGGTAAACCAAGAGCTGGAAGAGACAAACAAGAAACAGTCCCATGCTTTCTCGGCGCATGGTTCAAACGCCCCTTTTTAGACATAAGCTTCTCCTTACAGATATTGCACACACATTGCATGTCATTTGGAAAGGGCTTGATGTGCCGGTTGACAAAGTGTCGACTAAGAGAGCCAGGGTTCTTGTACATCCTCAGGCGCTCGTTTTCGGGCAGTCCAGTATTACCAAGGCAAATAAAGCAGATCGTCGGTCTCTCCCTTTCGGATTTGACGCAAACGGAAGTGATGGCCTGAGAAAAAGCATCGTCTGCTTTCTGTCTCTTAGGCAAGGGGGTAGCAGCAGTGGGTGCCATACCAGCATCGGCCGGGCGTTTTTGGGTTGGAGGACGCGAGGGAGCCCCTTCTTCCGCATCATAGACAGCAATCACGGCATTGATTGCAACAATTCGGCGTTCGGTTTCTTTCTCGACTGTCGTACCTGGCATGGTCAGGATACTGTCGATAAGCGTCATATGCTGCGGTGTCATATAGCCTGTACGCTGCAACGCACCCATAACTTCTTCATCGACAACCTTTCCGGCGAGTTGTCGCTCGCTGTCGATCACTGGCTGCTCATTTTTGTACCGCTCCAGGTTTTCGCGAATTAAGCGGTGCTTTTGCCGTCTCTTCTTATTCCTCAACTGCCTAAATAACCTATAAGACGGACTAGAGAGTCCTAGTCTAATAAGGAAGAGGATAGTATTATAATACGTCTATAAGAAGGCCCGTAGAATAGCGTAAGCATAAGCGCATAAGTATATAAGAACCTAATATTAATATAGGGCTTATCTAAGAGCGGAGCGGATTAACTAGAGAAAGATTAATCCATAATATTCGGGTAACTAATTAGATAAGCTGTATAATAAAAGTAGGATTATAAAAGAGATCCATACGAGCTCTTTAGTGATTATACTACTAGTATTACTAGTACTACTAATATTATATCAGTCGCATATATTACACTATATCGGGCTTATCACTCCATTTAACCACCTAGTAAGCCTCGGCTTAATACTAAAGCACGATTTAATGGGCTTTAAGGGCTCCTTAAACGTTAATTTATGAGCTTTTTGATAGAAGATGCTTATCGATAGAGTTACTTAAGCGTTTAAGGGGTTCTAGGGGAGAAATTTCGACTTAATTCGCTTCTACGACTTATTAGTAGCGTTAGAGTCCGAATATAGATATTAAGGTTTAAGATAACTTGATTAGGGTCGTATAGATATAAATTAGTTACGATAAAGCTAGATTTAATTATCTTTAATTTGAACGCTTTAAAATAGTATATATTAAGGAAGTTAAGCTTATTAATATAATTATAACTAAGCTATATCTATATTTTAATAAGTTTTCGACCTTGCCGAGTCTAATCTCTTTAATTCTGATGTTGGTGGGCTTGATAGTGCTCCTGTCTCTAGGACTGAAGAGGTTCAGGACAAATGCTCCATTGGTGACGCATTGCAGTGCGGCTATCAGTGCATCTTGTCATCCTCCTTCTGATGATCCCTATGCGGCATTCAAGCCTCTCATGTGGGGGGAAGTGATACAACCAGGGGATACAGTGCGAGACGGAGAATGGACCGATTGTGATGTATCTGGGGAGCAGGCAGGGTCGCAAATGAGTGATCTATTAGAGCTGGCACCTATGCAAACTCGTTATGCACATTGTTCGCTGACCTCGAAAGAAATTCGATCACCGTGATCGGATCAACTGTACTGTTAAGGCAGGGGTTTTTTTTGTACATTATTCATTGTAAAAAAACATTGGTAGACTAATCCATACCGTACGATATATCCCACTCCCGTCTCCGTGAATATTGGCTCCCACCTGAGCAAAGCAATAGATCCAACTTTTGTACGCCTCGAATAAATTCAATGACAGTCCATAGATCGCGAGTAGTTGCTTGGCAAAACATCAAGTGCACTCTCAAGCTTTTACTACATATCCATAGATGTTACTCGAAGCGTTGATATCTCCAACGCCCATGACAGTTCGGTAAACTTGAGAGCACTTCCCTTGCTCGGTGAATAACTGGAGGGTTCGGGCACCATTTGATCCAGTCCAGCTGATTTGGGCACCTCGGGGAATGTTAATGGGTGTACAACCCTGGGGCTGGGTTCCATGAAAGTGTATTCCTGTGTTTGTTCTAAGATCCCAAGCTGAAGACGTGCTCAATAACAGAGCTAAGAGGTAAGTTGAGAGGAAGGAAAGCTTCATAGTTGTTTCTATCATCGGTTAGGTCTGGAGTGACCGTCTGCTTGAAACTGTAATCATGCATACTGATTCGATGAAAACTTTGAGAGTTAATATCTGACTGATTGAACACTTCTTGAGATCAACGAAAAGCGTGTAAGAAAATAGTGCGTGCTAAATACTCTCCTTTTCAAGATCATGATGTCACTATTTATGCTTGCCGTGTGTGCCAAGTATTGAGTAATTGCACCTAGAATACCGGGTTGACCCAAGAACTATCTCGTATTTCATCAGTATCATGCCTATGCCATGGTAGGTAAGTAGCTACTTCCTGTTTCATGTTCGCGAACGGTGGGTACTCATGGTTCATGCAGCTGTCGAACCAAACTAGGCTAGCTCTAGGCTCGAACAGGCCTGTAATCTCTCCTCGGGGATGTTGTCACATTCTAGTATCTCTAGTTTTCATCATAGTATTTTGATAAATTCTTGACTATTAAAAAGGCTACGGTCGGCGCCACTGGGGAGTTTCGGGCATGCTGATGGATAGTCAAAAAGGGACAAAAAAAGAAATGCATCATCCGTGAATCGAACACGGGCCTCGTCGATGGCAACGACGAATTCTACCACTAGACCAATGATGCTGAGTCATGAATGAGGACTCTAGGTAATGTATTTAGTAGCTAAATACACTCGAGGTAAGGCAAAGAGAGAAGAAAGGGGAGATGTAGTGGACGGGTGCTAGAATGTCCACCTCATAACATCTTTGCAGCCACCATCCGATATTTATTCCCGTAGAAATTTTTGAATAGAGATCGTTTTTGTTCAATGTATTCTTCAAGCGGTTTAAAACCCAGAACTAGTACAGTAGCGACCACTATTGCCTTCCATGTCAGAAACACAGAAATGCTCTTTCAAACCCTGAAATAACCTGTTTTGTACATACAGCGTAATAGTACCGGAACTTTAAAATTCTAGCCTTTGGGTACTGGAATGCAAGCGCTGTGATAATCAGAGAGAATAGCATGCCCACATATTATGATTTTTTGTGTACAGCGGAATTGATGAGTTCTCAGACACCGTGCCAGGAAGAGCATCTCTCTTCATACTTTTCGACCAGACAACACGGGCGGTAAGCGCTAGCTTCGGATTTAACGGGGTGAACAAACGAAAGTGAAACGGGAGGGGCTCGTGAACTACCACTGTGTCCTTTTTCTCACCCCCTCCGCTATCATTCCCCTGGCCAAGATGGCGGACACCGAGAAGGCCTCGACCGGCTACACCACGGAGAAGACCTTCCGTGCCTACACGAACGAACAAGGCGCGGCCTACTCCCAGATGCGCTCAGGCTACCACCCTAACCTGTACAAGCGCGTGATAGACCACCATGTCTCGACCGGTGGCAAGCTGGGCACCCTCGTCGACATAGGCTGCGGTCCGGGAACGGCGACTCGGCCCTTAGCACCACACTTCACCAACGCCTTCGGGCTCGATCCGTCCGAGGGCATGATTAATACAGCTCGCCAAAACGGCGGCACTTGTTCCTCGGGTCAGGCTATCCAATTCGAATGCTCAACCGCCGAGGACCTGGCTATGGGCCAGAATCTCATTCCCGACGGCACAGCCGATTTGATCGTGGCCGCAACAGCGGCGCACTGGTTCGACATTACGAAATTCTGGCCACGCGCTGCTCAGCTCCTCCGGCCTGGCGGCACAGTTGCATTCTGGACCACCAGCGCTACGGACGCGCATCCGTCTATGCCGAATGCTGAGAAAATCAAAGCGGCGATGGCCGAGCTACGCGAGCGCGAGCTCATGCCGTATATCGAGAATGGCAACCGCATCAACGCATCCCTGTACACAGAGATGTTCCCCTTGCCCTGGGAGTGCGATCCGCCAGTGCCAGAGTTTGAGCAGAGCACATTCTTGCGCAAGGAATGGGGCACTCCGAACAACGACGACGTGGAGGTGGAAGGCGGAGAGCTTTTCATTAATAGGCAGCGCGAGGTATCTCTTGATTTTATGGAAAAGATCATGGTGACTGCTAGTCCTATAAATCGGTGGCAGAAGGCGAATCCGGATAAGGTGGGCACGGATCAGGATATTGTCAAGCAGATGACGAATACAATTGCCAAGTTGTTGCATGAGGCCGGTGTTCCAGAGGGACAGGAGAGGCTGAAGGGGAGTATGTGTGGGGTGTTGATTATGGTTAAAAAGAAGCCGTAAATATCTTTCCCTTGTCTTTGCTCTTCGTGTTGATAGTTAGTTCTATTTTAACGGCTTATAGTTATGGTTTTATTCAAACAAACAACGTTTTGCCAATCAATTCCCAATTCAACATTCGAGACTTCCATTAGTGGCCGTTTGGGCAGTGGATTCTGGAGACACAATGGCATATAGTTAGCTAGTTCTAACTAGTATCTTTTGATTAGAAATTACCGGTCACTCCTTTCTTAGCTTCACTTGTTAGGCCTGGTTGCCCCGCATTTTTATCGTAGTCTAAATCAAAGCCTCCTTCATATTTATTCGCGACATATCGACTTGATGTCTTCTCCTCATGTTTACTGCCCTCTCTGTGGAATTATTCTACTAGCTAATTCCTTTATTAATGACACCCGCAGTCCTCCTTGGTACTCAGAAGTACGAGGCATCTATCCAGAAAGAGACTAATATAACCCGGACAATTTCTTTGTTGCTCATAACAAGATAAGTATCGCTTTTGCTCTTTAAAAAGCATATTAAGGCTGGTCAATTTCTTGAACGGTATTTTTGAGAAGCGTAAGTGCATTCCCTGCTTTACATAACCTAATAAACTAACAGAACTAAGAAAATAAATGCTTTAACATGCACATAGCATGGGGAAGACTTTAACGAACGAGAGGCAATTAAGCATATTCGTCGTTACCACGTTGGATTTATCAGGCGCCCTAGGCGCCCTGGACAAATTAAATTGCATGGACATATGCGGTATTGCTTTGACTACGACTCTCATGGTTTCAATGATCATCGCAGCTATGACTCCGACAGCGCCATGTGGAATCACCTCAAGCAGAATCACAGCCCTATTGTTGATTATATTGTCCGTTTTTAGACGTTATAATCAATTGAATATAAAACATAACGACAAAAGGAACCGAAATCATTCCGAAAAAAAATATTTTTATAGTAATAATGTAACTTGGGCGACGCGAATTCTTTTTTCGTGAAAACGGAAAAAAACATATCATCTAAATTTACGCAACTGTTTAGCGCTATACGGTTCAGCTCTAGAACGGCTTTACCAATACCGTGCTAGCCATACCTAGAAGGTCGTGTCATGTGATAAGGGTTTGAAAAAGCGTATCTATGTTTCCGACATGGAAGGCAATAGCGGTCGCTACTATAACCTTTTAAGTTTTTGACTTTTTCCAACAAAAAAATTCTTTTTTATGAAGAAATTTTCAATAGTTTCTTAACCATTTTTTGGATGCTCCTTTTTGAGCCAAACTCATCTGATTCCAAGATTTGGCGTTTCAATGTCTTTTTTGGGAATGGATGTCGTGAAATATATTTCTGGAGATCGGCTGGGTTGAAATCCGCTTAATCGCACTCTAAGCACCAGTGGTACCTCGGTGGTTATCAATAGATGATTAATTTTTTTTGATATCAAATGTGTAAGTTCACAGGTTACAAAGTCTATTTGTAAAGGGTATCTTGAAAAGTATCTAACAAAAGTATGTCTCAGTGCGAGTGGTGGTGATCAGCGAAAACACCCTGTTCCGCGCACGCCTTCTGACATTCCTGCAAGATCTTCGCCTGCTTAGCGATATCTCCCAACCGACTAATAACTTCCTTGTTACCGTCGTAGAAAGTAAAAACAGCATACGGAATCTTCACGTCCTCACAAAATTCCCTCACAAACTGTTGTGTTTTGCGCAGGTTGTGACGAGGAATGCGAGGGTACAAGTGGTGAATGGCCTGAAATTGAAGTCCACCGTGGAAAAAGTCCAACCAGGCTGGGCAATCCACGTCCATGGTAGTACGCAGCATCCGTTGAGGGAAAGATTCCTGGGGACCAAGATCGGCTGTGGACATGGCGTAGTGCGAAAGAGTGATTTGCACGTGGAGGGGCGCAGTAACCATGTGAGAAATCAGGACGAAGGCAACGCGACTCCACCAGGATGGAATATTAAGCCAGACAACGCCGTAACCGAACCAGGTCCAGAAGAAAATTTGGCCGGCCAGTTCAAACCACCGGTGCCACCAACCGGCGCCGTGTCGAGGACCAAGTCCAAGATAGATGTGCTCCCAGCTCAAGAAGTAGAGATTGAAGCGACCGAAGAGAAGAATCGGATAATACATGTAGTGTTGGTATCTCACAGTGAATTTTGCCACGGCGTCGTACTCCATGACGCGATTGTGGTATGTGCTGAACAGGCTACCGAAGAAGCGGTGCGAGAGAGCGAAGAAAGGCATAAGTTCAATATCTGGGTCGTGCTCGGGAGCATTGGTGACAATGTGGTGAACGTTGTGGCTTCGCTTCCACCATCCAAGACTCAGTCCGCCAAGGTAATCGGCAATGATCATTCCAATCACAGTATCGGTCTGGAAATCGTGAGTGATACCCATATGACCAGCGTCGTGGGCAGAGAAGACGAGTTGATGCCAAAAACAGCCGAGGAAAAAGGCAGACAAGCAGAACCAAGAATTCTTCAAGAAGAAAAGAAAGAGACCAAAGAAGAGAGAGTAGCGGCAAATTTCAACGGCGTATGCGGTGTAGTTGCAATTGTAAAGCCCAGCCGCACGAATGCGCTCGTTGAGCTGACGATATTTCTGAACAATATTTGCCTGATCTTCAACATCGAGTGAAGGATATTTGGATTCGTCCAACTCAATCTCCTCCTGAGTTCGAGCATCTACCACAAATGTTCGTCCTTTGATGTCGATCGGAGGAATAGAGCTGACAGCGGATGAAATAGTCGATGTTGAAAGTCTGCGCTTCAAGCCGAATGTGTCTAGTTTGGTGTCGAAAATGGGAGAAGGTGGGGCTGATGATTCCGAGCTGGATATGGGAGTGGAGGGGCGCTCATATTCTTCCTCGCTGTATGGACGGAATTCCCCGTATTGGATAGGAGGGATGAAGTTCTTCCATCGTCCCTCAATTCGACCAATCTGGAATTTGTTCATGCGCTGGCGTGCCTCTGGTGAATGGAGCCTTTGTATTATCAGCATATACACAAGTCGAAAGGTAGATCTGGTACTCACGCGTTCACTTCATCTGTGGCATCTTTGCCAACCATGTGCCGGATGGCCAGATCACCTCCGGGGTGGAATTTAACCCAGGCATCGAGTTTCAGAACTTTATCATCGACGATAACAATGAGATGGTTCTCCGCAATCATGCCTTCAATTTGGCGTCTGGACAAGACCTTCTCTCTCGCCTTCGCGAGGGTAGACATGTTGCTCATTGCCAAGATTGTTCAGTGGAAAAAGGCAGGAGGAGTAGCAATGATAAGGTAGGCAGGTGAAAGAATGAAAGAATGAACGAATGAACGAATGAACGAATGAAAGAATGAAAGAATGAAAGGAAGAAAGAAAGAAAGAACACTTGAGAGAGCGATAGAGAGAGAGAGAGAGAGGCGGAAACTCTTAGGATTCTATATGTGGCGCTGAAAGCATGGGCGTCCTCTAACCAGACATCTAACCGTGACTGAAATTTCAAAAAAAGCACGAAAAACGTTGGAAGATATGATATCGAGATTATTTCAAATGATTGGAGTTGCGAGCACAGCCAAAGTGCTTTCCTTTTAAAGGAGTTAGGAAGTAGTGGGACACATTGCAATTGTATATCTATTCTGCTACCTAGAATTAACGTCATAGCGCGATTTCCCCCCCTCATCTGGATCAGTGGGACAAAAGGAGGGCTGTGTAAACGAGTGGCCCATGTGGATAAACGTGGGAGATACCCGTTGTGGAAATGAGGAAGGATAGTGCGAATACGGGGACGAGGACGAGTAATAGGCAGCGAGGATCAATTTAGCGACGCTAGCGGGCTATACGCGCGGCCGATCTCCTATACCACGTGACTTTAACCACGTTTATCTGTGGCTCCAAAGGACACCTAATACTGTACCGTGGCCTAGTCCACCCGCCACTCTATTTTAAAGTTTATCTAGGGGCAAATCCGCAGTTAAAGTGAATGACTCCGCAGAAAAGGCTAGTTTTAGCGTTCGCTCTACCGTGGCTCATGGCACGTGCAACCACCCTTTCCCTTATTTCTCTTTACCTCCTTTCGCCTCCTCAGGGCCTTTTGATGTGCTGTGCCTGTCTACGTTTTAGGGTTCCACCCCACTAGCCCCATACTCGCCTATTCACATGCCAGGCCAACCATGTGTTAGTTGACTTGCTGCACGCTCCTTCCTAAACTAGTATTAGAGGGGTCAGATATCGGCAAGTTAGTCGCATCTTGGACGAAGTCTCATCTTAGTGCGTGTCTCACTCTTAGTTTATCTATTATGAGCGCAACAGTAATAAGGGGTCAAAACCCCACTAGTCATGCCCCTGACCACCGCGTATTCGTTTACGTGGTTTTTATGGAGGGCGCTCCCCGAGTAGAGAGTCCACGCGGCTCCACATTGCCATCAGAGTTTTCCTATTTCTTCGGGGGCTAAAATGAGCCAAGGCTCTAGAAGATAGGGGACAGTGGGGAGGGTGGGGATTACCTTAACCGCACTGAGCTTCAAGAACGTGAAATCATTATTGAAACTGATCTAAAATATTAGGCTGGAATTTTGAAGGCGAGGTCGATGATAACAGGGAAAAAAGGGGTTGAAAGGCATCACATTCAAGCTAACTGTGTGTTTTCGTCTGGCAATCTAGAAGGCAGACGAAAAGAAGCGAGAGAAGTACCAAGACACGGCTGCTTGGCACTGTTGCAGCTGTGTGGAAACTCAGTACCCCAGGCACACACACTTTATTCCGCAATCAATGAACTCTGTTTGGACCGTCGGTCTATTCTGTCCGTGGTAGGCCTTCCTTCTACTGCGTACTGTAGCTTCTTTTTCTCCACTCTCACCATCGCCACCATATGCATCTGGGTCTTGGCTCCTCGTATTTCTATACGTGGAGCACGCGTAAGTTATCAACCGAAACTTAGGTCTGCCAGCCATATTCCTTTGCTTCATAGCAGATGCTGTTCCTGCTGTTTTTGCTGTTTTTGCTTTCTTATTTTTGGATTTGAATAGCTTCATCTTTAACCCCACCAGGGCTACAATTTTGACACGCACCCATTTTTCTAAGCATCTTTTGCTCTTATTTTGTTTTTCAGATCTCAAATCATTTAACTTGATAATTTTCAGCACATTTGTGCTAGGAGACCGTATCTTCCTAGCTCACCTCACCCACTTATCTCCCAGCCAGCTTGCCTCAAGCGCTTCTCAGTCTGTGACTGAGCTGTCTTTTGCTATGTCTACTTTCCATCATTTGTCAATTTTGTCATTTACCTTTGGTCTAGCTAGTTTCGCGAGTTTCCAAGCTTCGCCAACGTCTTTCTCTCCCTCACACCAATCTCTACAGAGTTTTCTCTGAGTCGTCCCTGTGTCCTCCCCTCCTACCTACACCATCGACTTCATCTCTCGGCATTCCGCAAGCCTCGATCTGATACAATGGCTAGACTAGAGGATTGAATGAAGGATTTTAACACCGCGAAGAGTATGGGCACCGCTGTTATAATATCAAGGGGAGGGGGGAGACTGCTCTGGACCGGTATTCCTGCAGCTCTGTTGCATTTTTCGCTATTTGTCGGCATCAACCGTCCATTTCGATCTGGAAAGCCAGCACTATTTTTGAGAGTAGGCAGGCGCAATAATCAGAATTGCAGCATATTTGCAATGGATCGTGACAAACTACAACCGGGGCATAGCCCAAGAGCTCTTCAGTCTGAAATATCCTAAAATGCGGAAATTCAAGTCGACTAATATTCTTCCCAGGATGACTCGGTCGCCTGAGACCCATTCTGATAATTTTACAGCTTGGAAAAGCTTACTATGCTTGACAAAATGCCTAACTGTCGTCGCAGTATTCAAGCCTGTCCGAAACAGTGTCTCGCAGATTTACGCGCGCTCGTCAAAGCCTCCGGTATATCCATCCATATCGACCAAAATCCTCTATTATTCCTGATTCCCAAATCGTGCTGCTAGACACGTATTTCTTGGATGTGGGTCAGCTTCTTAGGCCTCCTCCTCCCCATGCTCTGCCTTTTAGACAGTGCTATCGCCCTCGACGACGAGCTCGCACCATTGACCGGTCACAAACATTGATCACATTATAAATGATGCAAAGGGGCTATATGTGCCCTAGGACAGAAAGAAAGCCTTGCTTACTATTCAAATATTGTGCTGGCACAGGGAACGATGCATCGCTTATTGTATTCGAATCCTTTCGGGTCCAGGGCCTTCTTCTGGCCCACTTCGATCCTTCAGAAATCTGCCAAGCCGGTAATCCCAAATGATACATCCTAGACGATGGTCAGCGATGGCTTATTGTGAGTCGGTGATGCATGGGCGCTGTTTTAGCATTTCGGGATCCGGCTAAATAGACCCTTCCCGGGTAAATGAGTATCTAAAATCTCACCGGCAATGATCCCCGACATTCCTTTAACAACACGGACCTTACCTCATCTAATTTCTGTAGTATCGGGGCTCATAAGTGCCTAAGGATGCTAAGCGAAAACAATGTGGCTTGAGTTCTTAGCATTTTACTTATGGATTTTATATTTTGAATTGAGAGGAACTTCTTAGTACCAACCAAGTACATCATTATGCCATTTCTTAGATTCATCTGATGCCATTTTGTTTATGTATTTTGTAAATCTGGGCCCCTGAACCGCAAGTCCTGTGCAAGGATCATGTCAACAGACGCAGGTCACATGGCCGGAGTTTTTCACGAAAAGGACGACCGCAAAATCCTGGCAGCGACCCAAGAACAAAGTGAAAATACAGCGGAAGATGAAGACGCATTCGTCTATCTTGATGGCTGGGCCCTTGTATCCCTAGCTCTGGCCTTGATGAGTTCCGGGTTCATGTTGTCTCTCGACGACACCATTTTGTGTATGGACTCCGGAGTCTGGAATTGGACACAGCGATCGCATTCTAACAAACATAAAAGCAACGGCTATACCCCGAATTACGAATGACTTCCACAGCCTCAATGACATCGGCTGGTACGGCGCGGCCTATCTTGTCACGCAGATGTCACTCATCCCCACATACGGTCGCATCTAGACATTTTACGACGTCCGGTGGTCATACATCGCACTGCTACTCATATTCGAGTTGGGGTCGGTCATCTGCGCGACACAAACAAAAATGGTGGTGTCGAGGCTGATTGGACAATTTTGCTTGGTGATCTCCTCGGGGAGGTGAACAAGCCATAGCATCTTATCCTTGGACTCGCACGTGGAAACAAACACAAAAATAAATTTTAATCGGCATTAGAACTCAAATAAATATGTAAAAGAATTGAAAATAGCAAGACTGAAAGCCCGACGGTCTCTTGCATTGCGCAGGCTCGCCATGAAGCTTCAATCATATACGCCTAATATTTTTAACAAGCGAAAGCATCAATATTGACCTGACGATGAAATCCCGTAGGCTGGGAAAGAATCGCAAGAACCTTGTTAACCAAAATTTAGAGACCCAACATGTGTATTGACTCTATAGTCGTCCTAACTCAGCTAGAATGGCATCATGGGGGGTTTTTTGTGGCGTCTATCGGCCGTCATACCGCTTTGAGATGACAGAAAGCCAGAGGCTCGGACCTCTCATTTATCTCCCCATCTCGCCCAATCCGCATATTCTGCCCTTTACCCAATCGCGTTTTCGATATGATGATCAACGTCAGAGAACAGTGGCGTTCGCTAGACGTGGTCAAATCACATTTTGCCTCCAGCCGACCGTCGAAATGACGCATCTAGCACAACAGTGATTCGCCCTTGAACCACTACTTATGAACCGATTACATCCATTCTCACCTACCCGGGAGACTTAGCCGATCGGACAGGTTGTCATGTTTCTGGGCAGCTGATTGAGAAAGCTTAGTTGGCTGTGAGATACTCAGACGTACACGGGTCTTCCGGTGTGATGCAATAACACACATCACGGATTTATGCATTCCCGTGGACGTGCAGAAACAGACACCACTTTTCATCGTCTTGTCCCACATTCCTGGAGATGGCAATTTAGCCATACTATATCTCCACACCGCAACGCTGGCAATGGGGATGTGTGGGGAATTGCCGGGGATTCTTGTACGCGCGCGAGTCTTGGCTGACAGGCTTAATTTGTTTATACTTTAGGCCGACGTCACAGTCTGACGACTTAAAGGCAAGGGCTATGTTGATCTTTCTGTTTTGGAATCAACGCCTTGACGTCAGAATGTCCCTCGATAAGTGAGATCTGTATGTTTTATTTAAAATAGAGTCGATGTTTTCCCTTGGGATACTTCTAAGCATTATAAGTTCATCCCAAATACTCCACACCCCGACCCACAAAGTTGCCAACCTTGGAACCTTTATACACTTTCTATCTTCCTATATTCTTTTCAATACCATTGAATCATCTCAACCATCTACCATGGCTATATTCCACCGCGGTTCAACTGCCAGCGCATCTTCATCCAGTCCTCGTTCATCAGTTATGTCGACTCGCTCCTCTACCGGGCATAGGAAATATGCGGACGATTCTTCCCGCACGTCCTTTTCCTCTAGATCTTCAACGGGTAGCACCCACCGACGCAGCCTTCTCCACCGGACACCTGAAGATCCTTCGATCCAAGCGGCTCGAGAGCAGGTCGCTCGTGCAGAGGGTGCAGAGCAACAGGCGGATAGAGCGCTGATCGCGTCCCGGCGGGCCGTTAAAGAGGCTCGAGATCATGTTAAGCACCTTGAGCGTGAAGCTGCTGAAGAGTAAGTGAAACATCCTCCTGCTGAAATCTATATCTTACTGACACCGATGTCCTAAATAGTGCTCGACTTGCGAAAATCAAGCACGACCAAGCCAAGTCTATTTCCAAGCGCGCAAAGCCTTTGGGTCGTAAGTTTTTTCTATTCCTACAGGATATTCAAAAGCTAACCAAGAACAAAGGCCATCTGTAAGCTATGACTGAAGGGGATTACAATGCTGAATCGGGATAAATCCCTCCCTGATGATTCCAGTCTCCCTATTATGTACCATCATGCGCCACGAACTTCATGTACAATTAGCCAATCGTTATGTTTTTGCTCTCCTGCCTTGCTTTATGTTACATATTGAACTGTCTCATCGGTCACAATACACGGAGATCCTTGAAGCGGCTACTCCAAAGTAGAGATCCCGAACAATGTTAAATCTTTCGTTGAACAGAATGCTTGACCACCTTCTAGATACGCGCATGCATGATTGGGTTACATTCAGGATGTTACCCCATTCTCGTGTGACAAGATAATATTTCCAGTCCCTGGTTCTTACTCGTTACTAACTTCCGACAGCACGTGTAAACCCTCCATTTCCCCATAGTTTCCTGCTTACTTCTTATGGGATATACAGTACGAACATATGCACATCTCTTTCACTCCGAGAATGAAAGGCAATGGCAAAATGGGGCAAGCAGTGACATCGCTTCGTAGAAATTCAACTATGTGTGTGACGCGCCACAATTTCAACCACATTGATTCGTTGATATATAGAATTTCCTATGCTGACGGATGCTTTCCAGCAGAAGCAATTTTGTATTTCGGGTCCCCTAGCCAATATCAGGGGCATTGTCACCGTGGGTTTTTTGTTTCAAATTCAAGTCAAGAAGTCAAGATTAGGAGTGTTTAGTATTTCTCTATAGGCCAGAACATATATAAGAGTCCGTTTCAAATGACCCCTATGATTAAATAACCCCGGGGCTGTGGATGTCATTCCCATTTTCATATTCCGCAGTTTGCATATGCGACGCTCTTTGAATCTAAAATAATGGAGCATAGAGTTACATTCTTCTCATCAGCTGCCATATGCAAGAATCATCCTCCGAGGCGCTTGCGGCATCCATGGATTAGTGTCAGCCCCGGAAGCCGGACTGATCAATTGATATGAGGAATATAAATATTGTAGCTGAGCTCACAATGGTGCTATGGACTTCTCCCAAGACTCCTTCACCTAGAAATTCAAATAAACATGGCTCTACAAACCCTTCTAGTCATTCTTATATCGGTCTTAGGGATATGGGCAAAATCAATCCCTATTACAAAGAGCATTGACGATGTCAAATACTTTGATCAATCTGGTAATCGCCTGGTGTTTGCACATTTCATGGTATAGTACCAAGCCCACCTCAAATGATCATGAAGATGCTAACAATTGTGGGATATCAAATTAGATTGGAATTACCAGCGACAGAAGTAGTGCATCCGCCTATGATGACGATATGCAACGTGCAAAGTCCCTCGGAATCGATGCATTCGCGTTAAACATCGGCGTTGACTCATATACCGACCAACAGTTAGAGCTTGCTTATGAATCCGCAGCAAACAACGGAATGAAAGTATTCATTTCATTCGATTTCAACTGGTGGAATACTGGACAAGCTTCTGTAATCGGCCAGAAGATTGCCCAGTACGCAGACAAATCAGCCCAGTTAATGGTCGACAATAAGGTTTTCGTATCCTCATTCTCTGGCGATGGCTTAGATGTAGGAGCTTTACGAGCAGCTGCCGGACGACCGATTTTCTTTGCACCTAACTTCCATCCTTCTTACGGGACGGATATTTCTCCCGTTGACGGGTTACTCAATTGGATGGCTTGGCCGAACAACGGGAACAACAAAGCACCCTCCGCTGGGGCTAATGTATCTGTTGCGGATGGGGATAAGGTCTACGTCAATGCGTTGGCAGGGAAGGCCTATGTTGCCCGTAAGTCTCTTTTCCAAAATCCTACGTCCAATTCATACCTACTAGGTATTGTGTCTGATATTTGTCGGTGTAGCCGTTTCGCCTTGGTTCTCTACCCATTTTGGACCAGAGGTGTCCTACAGCAAGAACTGGGTATTTCCTTCGGATTTACTTTGGTATAATCGGTGGAATGAGGTACTCGCGCTCGGCCCGAGATTCATCGAGATTGTGACTTGGAATGACTATGGCGAATCGCATTATATTGGGCCATTGAAATCGCCCCATACTGACGACGGAGCTTCCAGATGGGTCAATGATATGTGAGAAAAATCCCCTTCCATGTTGATCTCACCATTCTGATAATATACCTTGTCAGGCCCCATGATGGATGGTTAGAAATCTCCAAGCCATTCATTGCAGCTTTCAAAGACGGTGCATCATCACCAAACAAATACATTACTGATGAGAAGCTGGTTTACTGGTACCGACCAGCGCCACGAGACGTTGACTGTGACGCAACAGACACCTGTATGGTTCCTGCTAACAACGGTAGCGGAAATTATTTCATTGGCCGGCCAAATGGTTGGCAATCCATGCAGGATTCTGTTTTCGTTGTGACCTTGCTTCAGTCACCAGCATTCGTGCAGGTGAACTCCGGCGGCAGCGTTTACCAATATAACGCACCGGCTGGGGCTTATGCACAAGCAGTTCCCATGAAAGTTGGCGTGCAGGCATTTTCAGTCAGTCGCAATGGGCAAACGGTTTTGTCTGGTATCAGTCTTAAGTCCATTATCAACGGATGTGTTTGTGGTCTGTATAACTTCAACGCTTATGGTAAGGATTTCTCACAGCTGATCTTTCAACCACAAGAAGCATGGTATTTTGAGCTAACAACTTGTACTTGGCAATAGTCGGTAGTCTCCCGCCCGGCTTTAACGATCCTCTCCAGCCGGATGGCCTGGCAGCTTTCCTTGAGGGATTGCATGTTACAACCTGTCTTCCGACCCCTTCTTTAGGGACTGTTCCCCCCACCGCAATCACCACATCTTCGACGTCATTACCACCAACGGGACCACCGACTACCACACCATCTGCGACATGCTCAACCACACCTTGTCCAACGGGGTTATCGACTATCACATTCGACGTGACCGATACTGTCACCCAGACTGTCACTCAAACTGTGACTACCACTTACTGTCCGGGAGGTAGTGTAGGCGGCGGCGGTGGTGGTAGTGGCGGAGGAGGAGGAGGGGGAGGCGGAGCTGGGGGTGGAGGTGGACCAGGTGGTGGTGGAGGTGAAGGACAGGCCTGCACAGGAGGCACAGGACCTGGCAATTATGTTGGTCTCTGCAACTTTTGTTGTGGATATGGGTACTGCCCACCCGGTCCTTGCACCTGTACTCAATATGGTGCACCTGTCCCGGCGCCCCCCTCAACGGCGGCAAACGGCATCCCCTTGCCTGATGAAGATGACTCTTACACTGGTCTTTGTGGCTTCGCTTGTGGTCATGGATACTGTCCACCCACTGCTTGTATGACTCGTTAAGGCATGGGGCATGTGACTTGAGATCAATACTGATTTGATGAACATATTCTGGATTTGCGTTAAATATGTCTTCTAAAGCAGGCTTTCTTTCGTCCTGAAATCCTTGTGAAAAGTTTATGTATTGAAACCCTTTGAGAAAATCAATCTCGATAGGATGCTTTCAGATATTGCGACTCGCAATGATCTCAGTAAAAAAACCGGATATTATGTCAAGCGTAAACTGCCATGATGTGTATGTATTCTAATGTAATAAAATGTACACAATTTCCGAACTCGATGCTTACAGGGCAGCGGCAACCAGTGCGATGGCAGCGCCTCCCAGAGCAATGCCGGGGTTGCCAGTCACCCGGGAAAGACCTCCAGTGCTAGTCGCAGAGGTCTGGCTGGTGGATGCAGCTCCCGAGGTACTAGAAGCGGATCCAGTAGTTCCAGTAGTTCCAGTAGTTCCAGTAGCTCCAGTCTTATCAGCGGTAGAGGTGTGTTTCGAGTCGGTTGTGGTAGACGCAGAAGTGACAGTCGCAGGACCAGCGGTAACGGTCACAGCCAGCATGGTAATATCGGTTTGGGCGTAGGTCTCTGTCTCGGTTCCAGGGAAGTTGGCTCCAGTGCCGCTCGCGACCTCAGTGCAAGCTGCAGTGGTGGTACCGCCGAGAGAGCACAGAATGCTATCGTAGCTATTCATAAAGTTAGACACTGTTCAAGCCTTCCCACTATATGGAGGCGCATTTTCTTACAAATCCTCATCCGGCTCACTCATGCTGTATCCCATTGTCGTTGGGCCCGCTGTCATATAGAGCCCTGGGCCCATGCCGCAGTCCGAGCTATCGGTGCCGGGAGGGCAATTGATGCTGTATGTGGTAGTACCGGCGCTCTATATGCAGTGGGTTGGTTAGCTGGGGGTTGCCGATCATTGCCGATCGGTACGGACCTCTCCCATGACTGAAGCTACGAGTGGTTGCGGGTCGGCAAAGGGAATGAACAGAGAAACGACACTGGTCTGTGCGGCTGCAAGGCCCACGGTCGCCAGGACGAGACTGCAAGTTTTGAATGACATGGTATTGGTGGTGGTGTGTAAAAAAAAAATTAATTCGGATGTGAGTAAAGAAGAGGGTTCTTGCGGCTTAATTTTTTTCCCCTGAAAATCGGAAAGCCGGCGCTTCAGGGTCCAGGCTAGCCCAGGGTCTATTCAGGGTCTAGTGCAGGGGAAGTGGAGACCCCTGAAGGGGATTAGTGCGAACTCTCCAAATCTATTAATGAACCTTGGAACTAAATGAACTTCCTCTGTTGATAATCTCGAAATAATTGCTAATTTATTATGACTCGGACTACTTGTCTGCCTCAAAAATGACCTTCTGGCACCGCATATTGTTGAAATCGTCGAAACTGCGAAATCATCAGCATTGTCTTCTACATTACCTTAGGAGAGATTACTTACGCCTGCACGGCCTGAGAGAGAGGTCGAATGTCATCAGACATGAAACTGCGCTTTGTTAGTTGATTTGACAAGTCCAGAAAATTAACGACTTACTTAAGCACATCCTGCTTCTTCGCCAAGAGCTCCATGGCCTCACCAAAAATACCTACCAAGGTCAGTCACCAGAACAATCACAGGTTCGAGATTTCAACATACTCCGCACGGGACACCGTCCCATCTGGATACGCAAGTTCTTCCCGTATGCTTCATTGCCAGTCCAGGGAATCTCGCCATTGTGGACACCCACACTGGACAAGATTCCCCACGGGCGCAACATCTCGAATCCCATCCGCAATGCACTGCTATGCCCCACAACTTCAATAACTACATCTGCTCCACGGCCATCCGTCAAAGTCTTCACTCTCTCCCGTAAGCCCTGCTCATCTTGCTGGTAATTCCAGGCCTCCGCGCCTAGACTTTCAGCGAGCTGAAGACGAGATGGCACACTATCGATCGCTATCAAGTGCTTAGGGCGATGATCCAGGGCGCTAACTAGAGCGCAAATGCCCACAGGTCCACATCCAAAGAGGAGAACGGTGCTCTTTTCGATCGCTGCCGTGTCCAGGGAGCGGAAGGCGTTTGAAGCCGCAAAATAGCCCGTGGGGAAGATGTCCGCCATCAGGACTAGCTTTTTTTCGTCGATCGTCGAGGGCGCATGAACCAAGGTGGCATCTGCTAGAGGTACACGGACGTACTCTGCCTGTCCGCCATCCAATACTGCGGATCCGTAGAGCTGGCTCCGAGCGCAGCGTGATGAGAACCCGCCATCGCAGTAGAAACAGTCCCCGCAACTGACTGTGAAGGGTGATACGACACGGTCTCCCTTTTTGAAGGTCTTGACCTCTTCCCCGATCTCAAAAACCTCGCCTGTGAATTCGTGGCCCATGATGAATCCCGTCCCCGAGGGTTGGTGTCCGCGGAAGACGTGTAACTCACTACAGCCGTGTCAGCCAGGTTTGGGCGGGCATTTCGCCTCTGAATTTCCGGTGTTTTTCAACTTGCCTGCCACATAGTGCCGTGTACCGTACTTTCACGATCACATCTGTAGAATCTTTGATCTGAGGCCGGGGACGCTCCTCCAGAGCGACCTGCAAAGGACCTTTGAAAACGACTGCTTGCATGCTGAAGGGTTTGAAGGCTAAAATCCTTCAGTTTGGTAGAACATTGATTGTATGGCGACAAGAGATAGTGCGGGGTTTGTCGTGTACAGCTTGAGGGGTTTTGCCTCGGCACGGGTCTTTCCACCGCGTCTGGGGTCAATCTGCATTCAGGCACAACACTTTCTCATGATAAGAACCCAGTCATGCCACAACACGTTCGGAATTTGGAATATGCAAGATTGTCATGTTCTTGAGGATGCGTAGTCATTTCAATGTTGGAGTAAGACCCAGCTAGCCGAACCGACTTACTTTTGCTTGAAGCTGTGTATCCGAGGTCGGATGGCAATGAGACAGGTCGGTTGCGACCCAGACTAACCATCGTAGCAAATTGAAGCTCTGAGACGTCTGAGAATCATGTCACGGTCGGAATAGCTCGGTCGGTATAATGGAAATGACCTGATAGTTGTAAGAGTGAGTGGTTAATCTGGTAAAGTGGCACCGGTGCCCGGGTATTCAAGTTTCCAGTTGGTGATCTTTTGAAAGGCATTAGGTATAGCTCCCTGTTTGATTCTCAAGTTCCACTGGAGTGAGTACTCGTTTAGGTGAGTGATCGTGTTGAGATCAAACGATTGCGGTGTCATTTATTCCTCACTTGGGTACATATCCCGTGAGTACCGTGGGAGCACTACTTCCCGAGGCAATACAATTAAGCTTTCTCAATCACGAATAAATATGCCAAATAATGCTTTCGAGTCTGTTACATCTATAGCAATGGCTGAAAAGGTTTTTCTCGAAACCAGTACTGTACGACCAATCTAACCAACGGCAAAACCAAGCGACTGCTGGTTGATCCACCCTACCGCAACACCTGCTATTCACCAGTCCCATAATTCTCAAGCACATAGTCAACGTCCTTGTCACCGCGTCCCGAAAGATTGACCAGTATTCGCTCGGATGAAGGCCGCTGCGACGCCAAACGGATAGCGAACGCTACCGCATGCGCACTTTCCAACGCAGGGATGATTCCCTCCAATTTCGCCATACGGAAAAAGGTACTGATGACTTCTTCATCCGAGATTGTTGCGACAGAAAGCCGACCAGCTTCATGCAGCATCGCAATCTCCGGCCCGATACCGGGATAGACGAGCCCAGATGCCACAGATGACACATTCGCAGGCGTACCATCATCCTGCTGCAACACAATCGATCGGGCACCATGCAACGTTCCCGGTCTCCCAAACGATAACGTCGCCGCGTGCTGACCCAGTTCATCGGATTTGCCCAGCGGCTCCACAGCGTGCAGAACCACCCTCGGATCATCAAGGAAGCCCGAATACATCCCCATCGCATTCGAGCCGCAGGCGACGCACGCAACAACATGCTCAGGCAGCCTGCCATCCGTGATAGAAAGAAATTGCTCGCGAGCCTCTTGACCAACAACGGCCTGGAAGTCTCGAACAAGCATAGGGAAGGGATGTGGCCCGATAGCTGACCCGATTGCATACAGCGCGTGTGCATGCTGCTCAACATACGCGTTGAATGCAGAGTCGCTAGCCTCCTTCAGGGCAGATTGACCAGCCGTTGCGGACACAACGCGTGCGCCGAGCAGTTGCATGCGACCGACATTCGATCTCTGTTTACTAATATCGATCTCGCCCATGTGAATTTCACATTCGAGTCCAAAATAGGCAGCTGCAGTTGCGAGTGCGACGCCATGCTGGCCGGCCCCCGTCTCGGCAATCAATTTCGTCTTCCCCAGTTTCTTGGCAAGAAGTGCGAAGCCTACACAGTGATTTATTTTGTGTGCGCCTGTATGGTTCAAGTCTTCCCGCTTGACGAAGATCTGAGCGCCACCGACTTGCTTGGAGATATTTTCGAGGTAATGGACCGGTGTAGGCCGTCCTTGAAGTCCGATTCGCACCTTATTGAGTTCGCGGTGGAATTCTGGTGATTGACGTAGCTCTTGATAAGTGCTGGCTAATTCTTCTAGTGCCGGCTGAACACCAGGCGGATAATGATTGCCGCCAAATTGACCAAAATAACCTTCGGCGTTGGGGTAGCTTTGGGAATATGGATGTTTGATGTTCGACATTATAACATATCCTCAAGGCGAAGAGCAGCCCTCTACTTATAAAATGATCCTGGGCGAAGATTATACAGAGTATAGAAGATGGAATAGTGGGCAGCTTAGAAGGATCACCACGACTTCTTATTTGTTCTGTTTATACGAGACAACAATGACTCATTGCTATCAGAATTCAGCCACTATAGTACACGTAAGTGGGGGCCATTAAAGTAGTTGATAAACTTAAATTGAAGTGTCTCAACCCATATACTGCGGTGGGCCGTGTTTTTCTTGGCATTCGTGGCTTTCTTGAGACCCAAGATACACTGCGATGGGTCCGACCGATGGTCTGGTCAACCATCCCGAAATGTGGGGAAAGGGACATAAGATCGGGGCCGCAGAAATGCGCCCAAGACAGCTGGTCATGTCAGCCAAGCTGAGTCATACATTTTTTCATCCGGCTTGGCCTGTTTGATACGTTTAATGCAAGGAATTATTTGGCGCAACTTGCGAGTATTCAGCACAAGTCACAGCTTACGCCGCAGTTTGAATCCGACACCCCACTCTGTTAGGAAAAGTACAAGCGAGCCATGCGACTGCCACACACCACCCTAAGGATTAGGAGGAGGAGAATTTTGTTGGATTCAACACTATACTTCTCCAAAGTCTGAATACTATATGTATGCGGAGGCCTTGAATACTATTACTCCCGGCAGCGATCTGGATGACGGGTAAGCCTGGCTGCCCCCGAATGTAGGTTTATCGCCTAAAGAACATGCGGCTGCCTTGACGCTAAGTAGATGGCACTGTTGAGTTGCTATTCACATCTGAACCAATATTGAGATAAGAACATTGAATGCGTGAAATAATGCATGGTTTATTTTACAATGGAAGACAGAAGGAAGGTGGATGACTGAAAAGGATTTGTCAAACAACAACACCTTCTTCACCCAGACTACAAGTTATGTGCAATTCTAGGTCTCAGGGCATGGACACCGCTTATCGCGATGGAAGTTAGCTACCACCAAGGATCAGTCAGTGTACCATTCGACCTGCTAGCTCGGCTTCATTCTTGTTAAGCTCCCTCACCCTAGTTGATTGAAAGAACCGTACAAGGGATTTAGAGCATCAGACAATCATCTGCGACTCCGGTTTCTCATATGATGACATATCATTCTGGCCATCAGTTTTACTTACTCCGTGTTCCACCAAGACATCGCCATGCAGAGCAAAAGCTTGCTCCATTTTCCAGGAGAAGGGACTCGAGGTGGAAAAGAGTGCTTCGATCGATTCCAGGGAGCGGCCACTGGTTTCGGGGTAGACTATAACTTTCATCAGCTCTCGTCTTTCGATGGTCCATGTCATAGTAAGAACATACAGAGGTAAACGATGGGGATCCAAATTAAATTCAGACCAGCGTAGAGGAAGTAGGTGCGGCTCTGGAACACAGTGGTCAGCTTCATCTACAACAGGATGACTTGCTCTTACCTTCATGGCACTGAACATAATCGGATTGACCAAAGTGGTCATGCCCACACCAATAGCCCACCCAGTGATGCCGAAGCCATTACCTTGGGCTCGCAAGTCAGAGGGAAATATCTCCGTTGGTACCAAGAACGCGACAGTTCCCCAGGTAGCAGCATAACTGTTAGAAGACGTTAGATTACTGTAGGAGGATAGGTGAAGATTGAAAGCAGTCGACTCACCCAATATTGAACAGAAAAAGCATGGTAACAGCCGCGGGAGCAAACTGAGCAGCCTTGCTGGGATTTTGTATTGAGCCCTCGTAGACAGCTCCAGCCTGGAATCCAATTAGAGACAGACACCGCAATTTCCGTGGAAGTAGAGACATACAATAACATTGACAGCAAATAGCACTGCTGCACCACCCATGAGACAGATACGGCGACCTAGACGATCGACGATCTGGGCACTTATTATGGTACCGACGATGCCAACTGTGTTGAGTCCGCCAGCCAGTCCGTTCTGCGTGATGGTGCTGTATCCAGCCTGCTCCAAGAGGACTGGAGCATATGCCGTGACGGCCTGTATTCGTCCAAATTAGAAATAGTTATAGGTTAATGCCGACCGGGATGCACTTACCGTAATACCTGTCCAGGAACCCATGATTTGAAGCCAGATACACATCCAAGCTCGCCTACCCAAGTTTGGGTGCCGTGTTCCACCCATCCCGAGCAAGATCTTGGCAAATTGGATAGGTGAGCTTGGCTGGCTATCCTCTGCCAGTGTAATAATCTCTAAGTATTCCCGATCAATCTCCTCTGGACTGGCCTTGTGTTTCCGAATACAGTTCAAGAGTTCACGAGCCTCTTCATTCCGACCAGCTGAAGCGAGATACCGGGGACTATCCGGCAGCATCTTGATGCAGCAGACAAGAATCAGAGCCGGCAAACATTGGAAGGCAAGCAAGAACCGCCACCGCACGTCCGAGTATCCGTTATCGACGAAGGCGAGGCCGAAGGATATCCAGTATGCGACTGATATGCCAAGGTCTAGAAGGGATTAGCAAGGCACTCCCAAATGATTAGTCTCCGTATCTGCTTACAGTTGGCAATGAAGACGTATCCAAGAAAACCGCCGCGGTGATCTGCAGAAGAGGTTTCCGATACCAAGACAGGGGTGATGCCAGTTAAGGCTACACCATCACGAGTTAGAACAAGTCATAAATATCGGCCACCGTATAAAGAACTCACCTCCAGTACCAACGCCGGTCACCACTCGAGCGCAAATCATAAAGTTTGAGCTCTGGGCGGCAGACTGTAATGCACCACCAACCAAAGCAAACAAAGCACCCGCCAGCAGGCCATTGATTCGACCAACTCGGTCAGCCAACCACCCTCCAGCAAAGCAGCCGAAGATGGCACCCAGGTAGTAGACACTGACAATTCCGCCCTGATGCGTGGTGTCTGTCACGGTGCCATCTGGCTTCCCAATGCCAACCTCCGTCACGTACTTGGGCGCGGAATTGACGCCGCCCATGACACCTTGGTCATAGCCTTCGAAGAATATAGAAATGAGCGAGAACACTTGGATGGTAATATTTAGCTGCCGCGGCGAAAGCCGCTTCCAGAGCGTCGTATAACCCATGTTGAGTTATTGCTTGCCCTAGCTCCTACATCGCGAATATCGGGGGCTCGGGACTCTTTTATAAAGTGGAGCATTCAGCCCCGGACGTTCGGAATGGACGTAATCCTGGAGAAGCGCGGGGGCAAACAACATCCGGCTTTTATTCAGGCGCGTAGCCGTGTCATAGAACATAATAAAGTTTGACCCTGTCTTGATGGCCTCGGGGTTCACTCGGGCTTTGGTAAGGGCGTGGCGAAAATAAGCGCGTTGCCGTTTATGGGCGCGTTGCCGCTTTCCCATTTAGCCGAGGATTTAAGCGACCATTTAGCAGTTCTGGCGTTAGGGTTAAATGGAGATCGGCCGTGTGGCATGCTCGCTGGTATTCTCCATCATTCGATCAGTGACGGGGCTCTGGACCCGGTTAAATAAGACGTAATCCTCGCTCACGACTCTCCGCGTACACTCTTGCCAGAACAATCTCTTTAGTGTAAATAAATTATGCCTTCGGATATGCCCAACGGCACTATGGCCAACGGCACTGGGGGCCACGCCTTGGATCTGACCGTCCTTGGTCTGAACAGCGGGACATCGATGGTGAGTCCTCTAGCCCACTTATTATAGTAGATGAAGAAGAAACTCATGGTGAATGAAGGATGGCATCGATTGTGCCCTCTGCCGCTTCCGTCAGGAGACTCCGGAATCGCCCATGCACTTTGAGCTGTTGAAGGTAACTATTTCTTATCATTCTCATAGACTACAACTAACACTGGCTGCAGTATGGAGAGATTCCTTTGGAACCCGTGATCAAAAAGCGGGTGATGAACATGATCTTGCACAACCAGACCTCGCCGTCTGAGCTGTCAGAAGTAAACGTCATCCTGGGCGAGACGTTCGCGTCGGCAGTGCACCTGTTCTGCAAGGACTACAATGTCGATATTAAGTCGATCGACGTGCTAGGCTCACACGGTCAGACAATTTGGCTGCTCTCCATGCCCGAGCCAGGCGAGACCCGAAGTGCACTAACAATGGCCGAGGGCTCATTCCTCGCCTCGCGCACCGGTATCACCTCAGTGACAGACTTCCGCGTGAGCGACCAAGCTGCTGGACGCCAGGGCGCTCCGCTTATTGCCTTTTTCGACGCGCTAGTGCTACACCACCCGACTAAGTTGCGTGCGTGCCAGAACATCGGCGGTATCGCCAACGTGTGCTTCATCCCGCCGGATAGCCACGGTGGCGTTGACGAATGCTATGACTTTGATACTGGCCCAGGCAATGTATTCATCGATGCTGTGGTTCGCCATTACACTAACGGCGAGCGCGAGTATGATCGGGATGGCGAGATGGGAGCGCGTGGTACAGTCGACCAGGAGCTTGTCGACGACTTCCTGCGCCACCCGTACTTTGGCCTTGACCCGCCCAAAACTACCGGTCGCGAGGTTTTCCGTGACACGATCGCGCATGAATTTATCACTAAGGCTGAGGCTAAGGGTCTTAGCCCGGATGATGTGGTCGCCACGATCACCCGTGTTACGGCCCAGGCTATTGTGGACCACTACCGTCGTTATGCTCCAAAAGACTTAGAGATTGCCGAGATCTTCATGTGCGGCGGTGGTGCATACAATCCTAACATCACGGCATTCCTCCAGAAGGAATACCCCAACACCCGTATTATGATGCTGGATGAAGCCGGCATTCCCGCTGGGGCCAAGGAGGCTATCACCTTCGCTTGGCAGGGTATGGAGGCCGTGGTGGGCCGCTCCATTCCTGTCCCCACACGTGTCGAGACTCGCCAAGAATATGTTCTTGGAAAGGTTTCCCCAGGAAAGAATTACCGCAAGGTCATGCGCCAGGGTGTGCTCTTTGGTGCTGGTCGCGATCATCTCTCTCCGGTGAAGGAGCTGGTCAACTATGTCAATGGCAAGGTTTTCGACAACAAGTGGTAATAGAGAATTTGAGGGAAGAACAACTAAAATAGGTAACGGATTGATTAGATGTATTATAATTGGGGGTTTCATGTTTACATATTACATCAATGAGGACACGCAGCCGGCAAATGCTTTTCTAAGTTATTTCCATCATGTTACAGATGATTTCTGAAATGAAAATTCAGGACAATTTCATTAGTAAATATTCAAAACAGTACCTACCCTCATCAATCTGATCAAGATATTTTCACTATCAGCCCGTCCATTCACTTCCACGTAGGAACCTCGCGCGCAGCGCCGCGTATGCTCCCCTCGATCAACTTCGTCACCACTCAGAGTGGCAGGCCCGGCGGCAGCAGTTGGTTAAGGACCATAGGGCAGTAGACAACGTCGAGCCTACCGTCGGGATAGGAGAGCCCTTCAAATTTGTTGCCCTCCTCGAAGATGCCAGAACTTGGGCGTACAACACCCCATGATCTGCCTGTCCTGCCTGTGATTTATTCCGCTTCCTTCTCTTTAGAGGGAGTCAAACCCAAGCACAGCGGAAGCGAAACAAGCGATCCGGTGGTTCGTACTAAAGCATCTGAGAGTTTTAATTACCTAGATATGATAGAATGTAATCAATCGCCGGTGTGGGCTTGGTAGATCTATTGCAGACGTTTGAGCACAAAGGGTCAATGATCTGGGACAGACTGTATTTGTCTCTAACCTCTGGGTACAATGATATGTATTGCAATAAATTGCACATTAAATAATAAAATACAGACGCATTCATGTTGCGAGTAGTTGTTGTAAATGCCAATCACAGACCTTCATCAACGAAAAATGAATTATTCGAACGGCAAAGGCACAAATCCTTCGGCATTGTGAGAATCCAACGGCCATGGCCAATCTGAGAGAAGTTCCGGTGGCAGCTGAAACAAGGACATCTGGTCGAGACCAGCACTAGGCGAGGCTCCGACGGTGGGGGTCTCCTGTGCATGCGCTGACGGGGCAGCAAGTTCGGGATTTGCGTCGATTACTTGCCTCACGTTACTTGGTAAAGTTAGGTCTGGGAGAAGTGAGGTACGCATATAGCCATCTATTCGATCAACCTGGGACCGCAATCGTTCGCCAGCACCGGGGGCACGTTGTAGGCCCATTTCGAGACGCTGTAAGAGATCTGCCATTTCAAGCCTGTAGGCACATATATCAGCTAGGCCTTAAGTGGCTATCACTGAATGAGGGTAACTTACAGTAATGTGCGAGCTCGTGTGTAGGATTCTTCAGACAAATTCCCTTCCATGACTGAGCCAAGAATATAGCCAATTCCGCCGAGGTGATGGAGCTGGGATTCATCAGTACACATTCCCAAGAAGCATGAGGACCGCACATACCAAAGGGGAGCTGATAGCTTTCAAGTACTCGATGGGTACATTCGAAAAAACGCTGAGCAATTCGCCCGCTACATCGCATTTTCGCTCTACCCCGATTTCCTCCGTAGACAAGAGCTCCATCCGAAGAAGTTGTAGCGTCGCCTGAATGTTGGCTGCCTGGAACCCGAACAAATCCTTAGACACGTCTCCTGTAGTGGGCGGCGTTTCCCGAAACTGTGATGGAAGAGCTGAGTACATAGTAAGAACTTTATCCATGACCGCGGGCTCTGACATGGATAAAGAATTAAATAGTGACCAAACTTGTGTCGTCCCGTTAGTCGAAGAGAAGCGGCGTCTATTGCCATCTACTACATGCTCAAGAATGCGGTAAAGGTCTGTGGTGAAGTTCCAACCACGCAGCCAGGGCGTAGGCTGGCGGGAGACGACAGACACGTTGCCCGTTGGAAGCGAATTCAATCCCAGGGATACGGCAGGCACGCCATAGCCGCGGGGTGTGATGAATTCATCGTCTAATTCGCTAGGATAGCGCACTAAGGAATGTGCTTCACGATATCGAATAACGCCACCCCATACAATGGTCGAATAGATATCGAACGTGTAGATAGACCAGAACTATCGTTGTGGTCAGTAAGGTGATAACAAATAAAGGGTATATCCCATACAAGTCGCCGCCGCTCCTCGGTCTCAATTGGACTTAAGTCGTTTGGCCAGAGCTTTTCGTCATACAGGCCATCCATCGAAGTTAAGGCATGGTATAAGCCGGAATACTTCTGCATATTTTTGATCTGGGAGTTTTGAATGCTGGCAATAGCAAGTATGGCACACGCCCGCATATAATGAATACCTTTGGCTGCGATAAGATCTCGAGGAATCGAGTCACTTGCAGCTACAAAGAAAGTCTCGGAGGGTGGATCTATAAGCTCGTCTCGGTCCCACCGATTAGAGTACAACGCACCATCACGTGCGCGACCGGCGGCCAAAGCGCAGACAGCCATCGTGGAGGCGAAGAGCCCTTGATTGCAAAGATGTTTCTTGCTGTTGACCTGCTCTATGAACGACGGCATGTGAAACAAGGGAAATCTAGTGATATGCTTAGTCAACGCAGTCAGCGAGGAGGATTAGGGACTCATCATACATTGGATAGACAATCTCGAAATAAACCTGGACTAATTTCCTAATTTGCTGGTCACAGGCAATGGCAAATGCTTTCCAAGAATTGTGCAGCATCCCGTCATCGTCACCCCCTTCGGCTGCTGAGCAGCCATGGTTAAAGGTAGACCCGGGATCGCCGGAGATCGATGTGCGGTACGGACTGCAAGTAGTCGACGAGCGGGGGGTTCTTCCGCCAGTTGCAGTTTCTGCCGCTGTAGAAATAGTATGATTGACTGATGCTCTCATTAACCGAGGATCGCGACCTCTCGCCCGAGAGCCAGCCTTCACGCCCCGCCGTTTTGCCGGGCGATCAAAGGTGCACGGCACATCGAAGTCCACACAATTTTGACAGCGACCTAGGGGATCCTCACTATGGCTGCATTTTATGCTGCGTCTGTGGCAAAAGTCGCCTGCATTAGATTGCGTACTTAGCAAATGCAGGTCTCATGTCCGGAGTTTAGGCCGCTAAGCTAAAGAGTGGAGAACTCCAGAACAAATCGAACGTTGGGGAACCTACAGGCCATAGAGACGCGCTGAAGCTTTCGCGGTTTTTCCGACATCCAGCCATTAGATAACTTCTGGTTGCGTAGAGCGTGGTGTTTAAGGCAAGGCGTAAGGTTTGGCAATTGCACGGCGCTTGACGTAAGCAAAGCCGGGGAAAAGGCGGTGGGATTGAAGAGCCAAGGATGTGACAAAGCCGTTAAGCGAACGAGTGCCCTTCAAGACTCAGCACCTAAGTCATCTCGACGACCTACTTCGAACTGGCAATCTGTCAACAATTCTCTTTTGCATCTCGCAGTTGCTTCACTGCTGAGAGCCTGGTGCTTTCCTGGGCGTCCATCTGGGGACGGGTGATAACGTATTTCACAAGCGAGCGGGACACCCGGCCTGCCGGGACACCCTAAAATACATAGTAAATACGATTTT
This sequence comes from Penicillium sp. 91 TS-2023, assembly GCA_030710325.1. NCBI lineage: Eukaryota > Fungi > Ascomycota > Eurotiomycetes > Eurotiales > Aspergillaceae > Penicillium > Penicillium sp. 91 TS-2023. The sequence continues at coordinate 2,751,271 of JARWGP010000021.1, read as the reverse complement.
ATATCTCAGCAACAACGCATGTAAACTGTATCAAATTTTCGATACTACATCTCGAGGATAATTTTAGTTTGACTTTGGAGTCTGGTGTAATTTAATGGGGAATTTTACAACGTTACCATTAAATACGCCGTGATTTGGCCATTTGAGCTCTATACATATATCTTTGACTCAACCACCGGCTAAAATCAATTAAATCCCGAGGGCAGATTTTGGGTAATATAAAGAATATCTATCTCGAAAGAGAATCTAAGAGAAGGTATGGTTGTCGAAATATTGAGTTGTAATTCATCGCATTTACTATGTGTTTTGAAGTGTCCCGGCCGGGCGGGTGTCCCGCTCGCATGTGAAATACGTTAGGTAAGGCTCAACAGTAAGCCTTCTCGTAATCTCCGCTGCCTCGGATCTTATTGGACATCAGAGATTACTGGCTACCCCACAATTCGTGTTACTTAGAGCAGTTAACCTTTCACAAAATTTGTTTGTGAATTTTCAGCACGTCCTGAGCAGTTACCTAGCTCTGATATTATACATGCGTCACTCAGCTAGAACTGTTCTTTGCCTGGTTGCCATCTGCCGGTTAGCTGAATCGGATACGACAAGGTCGACTTCGATCATGGTGGACGATGACCCCTGCAAACTCCAATGTTGCAAGAGGGATCTCGATGGCACTGATAGCCTGTTACGCGCTGAAAGAGGGGTGTGCAGCCAACTGCCTATATCCTCTGCCGAAATTTTCGTGACGACTACTTCCGACCTCCCTGTAACCCACCCTCAGCAGTACTCCAATACAGAACTTCTCCTTCAGGCAGCATTGGATGGAGATACTGAAGCAGTGCGGAGGTTATTTACTGCTGGAGCCGACCTTGCGTCATACAGACACCAAGCTGAATCTGTGGATGAAGAACCGAAAAAATTTCATATCCTTTGCCCTCATACAGACTACGAAGTATCCAATATCCTATATCGAATACCCTCTGAAAATTGCTAATACGTTTGATATTTCAGAGAGACGCGCTCGAGGGCACAACTGCGCTTCACTTGGCAGCATACGGTGGACACATTGAAGTAGTAAAGTTCCTTATCCATGCTGGAGCGGATGTCTCTGCATTCGATTTCCCTGGGTTGACGCCTTTACACTGGGCTGCCTATAAAGGGCACAAAGACATAGTAGCTCTGCTGCTCGAGAATGGAGCCAATCCATCAAGCCTCCCCTACCATTTGATGGACACACTCCGCGATCCAACAGCAAAAGGGTCTATGGGCCTGACGGCGATGCTGGATCGCACTAATGACGATGGTTCTCTACTTTTTGGTAAAGTGCCGCCATTACATTGGGCAGTGGCTGGAGGCCATGACGATATAGTACGGCAGCTTTTGGACTGGGGAGCTGATCTTCATATGGAAGGCCTTGGAACACCGCATACTGCACTAGAAACAGCAGCTGATTGTGGGAATGAGGAGCTAATTAAATTGCTCATGTACGCGGGCGCTCATGCTAGTCAAAGGGCCTTGAATCTGGCAGTCTTGTCTGCGCATATGGAAGCTGCAAGAATTCTCCTAGACGCCGGGGTGAATGCTTCTCTACCGGACACATTAGGGTTGCTGCCACTGAACAGGGCAGCTTCCATGGGCCATGAGACCATAGCACGTCTCCTCCTCGAAGCCGGGGCAGATATACACTCGGTGGATGCCACTGGAGAATCAGCACTGCATCTAGCAGCTTCCGGAGGTCATGACTCTGTCGTGCAGCTTCTTATCAATGCTGGAGCCAGTACAACGTTAACGGACGAAAGGGGGATGACACCATTACATCAGGCGTCTCAAGGAGGGAATCTGAAAGCAGTCCAGCTCTTACTTGGTCACAATATATCGGCATCTCATCGAGATTTAAACGAGCTTACAGCATTGCATAGCGCCGCAAATTGCGGCAACGTGGAGGTATTTAGCGTACTTCTTGATGCCTTTGAGAACGCCGACGCACTGTCTACATCTGCACCAATGCCGATATTCCACTTATCTTTTGGACAAGTAGTGGAAAGAAAACGAATTGTTCATACAGGTCCAGTTCTTCATCACGCTGCATATGGTGGAAGTCAACAAATTCTCTCGATACTTCTAGCACAAGAGGTAGATATAACAGCAACAGATGATCATGGAATGACCGCCCTTCACTGGGCTGTCCAAAGTGGTAGGACAGCCGCAGCTGCAGCAACAATACAGCAACTACTCGACGCTGGAGTCGACGTGTTTGCACGTGACAATTGTGGAAGAACTGCACTTAACTGGGCATCTTTTCCACCCCGGTTCGATGAACTTCTTCGCCAGGCAGAAGGTGCTGCTATCGCTCCTGAAATTGCACCGGCTCACATGAAGAACTTGACACCACTCCATATAGCTGCCCGAGATGGACAATCAATAGAGATAGGTGATTTGATTTCCGAGGGAATCGATCCTTCTCTCCCTGATGGCACGGGAATGACTGCACTTCATTGGGCAGCGCGACGAGGACATGTAACAGTGTTACAGCAACTCCTCCCAGCGGGAGCTGATATATTTGCGTTGGACAAATGTGGCAGGTCAGCAACCCAATGGGCAGTTGAGGAAAGGGAGTATGGAGCGGTGGTATTACTGGCAAAAGAGCAACTGGATGCTTGTCAGAAATCAGACATTTCTTGCCCAACCGAGCTTGTATCTCTCCTCAGACGTTTTGTTGGGGAATCAGCCTTGTTCCACGGATGAGGACTCCTGCCAAATACTATAATGACCGCGTACATCCAGGTATTGTCCTGGTGGACTGGTCCACACTGTCATTGTATTACAATTAGTTATCCTGTTAAAGGGTATAAGTACTCTTTCATTCAGGGGGCTATTTCCAATCTCTAGTCTCCAATTTTACACACATTACTATTTATTATAGTGGTCACTTATGCCTTCTATCGTGATACCTGCATGTCGGTAATTGATCCTTTTTGCATTAGATATTGTCGAAACATGGGGCGGTAATTGTATGCACGGGCCATGAGTGTTAGGCCCGAGTGTCGCCATGTGCCGACCCTCTCATCAATATGATCACCCACAACCCAAGCTCTCAGCCTCTTAAAAGGGTGATTCAATATGATTGTTGGCTCGAGCGAATGAGTGATGACCGGTTCGCTAAACAAGAGTGTTTGCCTACCTACAGGGGATGCATCGTGTGACACGGACCCCACGTTGAAAGAGCCCACACAAGGTCAAGCTCGGGTGGAGAGTGGGGATTCTCCGCAAAACCATTTCCTGGGGATTTCCATGAAAGGCACATCACGACTGTGGCCGTCAGTATTCTACACCATATGGATTTATCCACGGATAACTCGGACAAATTTCTTGCCATTTAATTAACTTTGCGTGTTCCATGAACACCACGTCCGTGGGTTTCGGGGTCGGGCGCCTTATCACCGAGCTGTAACCTACCAAGCCCGATGGGTTTATGTCGATCACTATCCCTTCCAGGCTACAGCCGAGACGCCACGATCCACGAGGATTGGACGGTGCCGAGGCCGCTAGACCAGGGGTGCGTCTTCCAGCGCCCTTCCCTCGAAGCTTTGAAAGGTGCCAAGGAAAGACAGAAAACGCGAACGACTTTAGCACGCCTTATTGGTGGAATAACCTTACGCAAAACGAGCATGGGGCCATTCAATCTCTGTTTTCGTGAAGTGACGCCGGGAAGTGACGCCACAGCCCGTAGCTAAGCTTTGCCATGCTCTGCCGGAACGCCATTGACGGAAGTTAGGAAGAACGGCATTTGTATAGATCGACCACATCATACAAGGTTGCGAGATGAAAGAATCTCAGATTCGTCTCCTTGTTCTCGCGGTTTTGAGGTCAGGATTCGATGTGCGGGGAAACAATAGCAGGGACGAGTAGAAAAAAAGAAATAAATCAGGATATTTTGCAACGTGGGTCAGTTTCAACCCCATGGGGAGAGTCCGTCGCGAGTTGCGTAAGATTGCATGGCCATCGACCAATCGTTGTCTTTCCCTATTCACCAGTATGTCGCATTATCTGGTCCCGGGATAAATTCCATGCGACGTCGCGTCGAGCTAAGTTCGCTAAAGAGGGAGTCATTGATTATACGCGTCCCTAGGATCGTTTTTGAATCCTGGTACCTCGCTCAAGACCCGCATGGACCGACATGTGCTCCCTATATAAGCAGCCTCCGAAGCCCACTTTTTGACCCAGGGACTTTTCTGTTTTTCACTGCAAGCTGAGTCTTCCTTACAGAAATCCACCATGGTGATTGGGAACATCTATGTGATTGCTTCCGTCGCCGTCGTTGGCGGCGGCCTATTTGGCTTTGACATTTCGTCGATGTCGGCTCAGTTGTCCGAAAATGCCTACAAGTGTTACTTCAATCAGGGTCCAAACGGTCCGCCGTTCAATGACGATGCAGATTGCAGTGGTCTTAGCTCTTTGAACCAAGGTGGTGTCACGGCCTCCATGGCGGCTGGCTCTTGGTTAGGTGCCTTGATATCTGGAATCGTGTCAGATCGTCTTGGTCGTAAATATTCCATTATGCTGGGATGTCTCATCTGGTACGCTACAAAGTATTACAATCCATCTTCTAATGCTGACTGTATGTAACTAGGATTGTGGGGTCGGTCTTAATCTGTGCTTCGCAGGACATCGCCATGCTGTGCGTCGGTCGAGTCATCAACGGTTTGGCTGTTGGTATTGAATCAGCACAAGTTCCGGTCTACATCTCGGAATTATCGCCCCCTTCAAAGCGTGGTCGCTTTGTTGGCTTACAGCAGTGGGCTATTACCTGGGGTATTTTGATTATGTACTAGTATGTTCCTCCCTCGGTTGTGACTTTGTTTAATTTAGAAGACGGCAATGGCTGACTCGAGAAGTATCTCTTATGGCTGTTCGTTCATTGGAGGCAAAGATTCGTCCAACTATAGTGCTGCGGCCTGGCGCGTCCCCTGGGGCCTGCAGATGATCCCCGCAGTCGTGCTGTTTTTCGCTATGATGCTGTTGCCCGAATCTCCTCGCTGGCTGGCCCGTATGGACCGATGGGAGGAAGCCCATGAAGTTCTTGCCCTGGTTCATGGTAAAGGTGACCGGGATCATCCCTTTGTTGCCATTGAGCTGCAGGATATTAGAGATATGTGTGAATTGGAGCGACAGTTCGGCCATGTGAGCTATCTGAGCCTCTTTACTCCGCGAATGATCAACCGGACAATCATCGCCTTGTTCACACAAATCTGGTCCCAGCTTACTGGAATGAACGTCATGAGTGAGTTTAATTTTGCTTTCCTTCCTCTTCTACCTCGTCTTTGCATCATATCGGACATTGGCTAACTTCTTCGCGCTGCCTCTAGTGTACTATATCAGTTACGTCTTTACCATGGCCGGGTACACCGGTAACTCAGCCCTCCTCTCCTCATCGGTAGAATATATCATCAACGTGTTTATGACCCTCCCCGCGCTGCTCTGGCAAGATCGCTGGGGACGTCGCCCAACCATGCTGGTGGGTGCATTCTTCATGATGGTCTTCATGTTCGCGAACGCAGGAATTTTGGCCGGACAGGGTACCATTATCCCTATGGCTGAGCGAAGCAGTCCGGAGGTGTCAATGAGTGTTACCGGCGCGGCTTCGAAGGGACTAGTCGCGTGCACCTATCTGTTTGTTGCTTCATATGCACCTACCTGGGGCCCGGCCTCGTGGACATACCCGCCCGAGCTGTTCCCCTTGCGCCTGCGTGGTAAGGGTGTTGCACTAGCCACATCGGGCAACTGGGCCTTCAATATGGCGCTAGGCCTTTTTACACCATCGGCCTTTACGAACATCGCTTGGAAGACATATATCCTGTTCGGGGTGTTCAACGCTGCGATGTTCATCCATGTCTTCTTTGCATTCCCTGAGACGGCTGGTAAGACACTGGAAGAGACTGAAGCCATGTTCGAGGATCCCAATGGCATCAAATACATGGGCACCCCGGCGTGGAAGACCCGCGTGAATACTCGCACCACTGTGGCTCTTGAACACGGTGACTTGGAAGCAGCTAAGGCGCAAGAGGCTCGGTCGGAAGCGGTGAGCGGGCAGCAAGCCACAATCACTCAGTAAAGAGCCGCTATACGGTAAATGGGGCCGAGCCGGCGACTCCGGTAATTTGGTGGCGTTTTGGCTAACGTTGAAAGGATGGAGCTTTGAAGCCCGTGGACCTATCAATGGATATAGGTGTCCGGGTATGTCTTACACGTAGGATGTGTGTCTATTCGTGGACAGTCATGTATGAGGATTCTGGCGGTGATCTCTAATGTAAGGAGTATACATGTCATCAATGCCGAGACCTTCCCGCCGGGAATAAAACTCTTTTTTTCAATTCAGGAACTGAAGTTATTTGGGAGTGACGATCCATGGCTGGAGATCAGCGACCGTGGGACTTTCCATCAATTCCCAACAAACTTCATTTTCTGCATACCTTGATATCAGGAGTCCATATCTATGATGAATGAACAAGTTTTTGGTATGCCAAGTTTCCTTAAAGGCCTAAACTGCCCAGCCAAGACAGCGGAACCCGCTATAAGTGGCGAATCAAGCCCCACGGGACCGCGCGTCCAGCAAATTCTCCCCTTTAGGTCTCTCCGACTTCCCCATCCTCTACACCGTACGTCATGTGCCCGACCACCCCCAGATATACAGAAAATTCGTGATTCTTGTCGACTGTAGCGAATTTCCATCCCGCTTCTGTCGACCCCTATTCCTACCATGGCTTGCGCATAATCGAGATCGTTGTTTGGCCATGCTCTCCGATTCCCCGCACCATTTAGCCTTCCCGGGCCCCAGTCCAGCATGTACGTTGATGGAGACAAGGCGCCCCGGAGGTTTTGGGCACAATGGGCTGGTGAGTGAACTCTGTTATCATGATACTTCCTGGAATCATTCAGTTGCAGGAAACACATCCGCGGTATGCTGACATCCACGTCTCTTTAGCGTTCATCGCACCATTTCGAACTCCTGCCGCGCGTCGCTCCGATCCAGGCTGGCGCCCGATAGCTTTGCGCCCGCCGTACCTTGCTGGCCTTGCATGCTGCATCCTAAGCATGTTTCTAACCCTAGAAGGCATCCGGCAGTATAGCAATCGGGAAGGTGGCCTAGTTTTCTTCTCCGACACCGACGATGTCTCTTCCGCTCAGTCCTTCCTGTATAACTACCTACCCATTATCATATCCATCTTGCTACTCATGGTGTGGACCATAACCGACTACGATGTGCTTCGACTAGAACCGTATTTCCAGTTATCGCAACCTGGAGGAGCCCCGGCGTCTGTCCTGTTCATCAACTATAACTTCGGTCAGACAATACTTACCCCGATAAACGCCGCACGCCGCCATCATTGGGTTGTACTGTGGGTTTCATTGCTCACACTTTCGATTCGAATGGTCCTCCCCGCCTTGACAAGTACGATGTTTGAGCTTCGTGGCGTGGACGTGATTCAGCATGCGAATATGAAAAGTTGGCCCCATCTGGTCGATCTAGAGAGCCAGGCGAGCTGGATGTCGACACAAGCAAACCACTCGATGGATTCTGTGCTCTCGTCCGACAAGAAAGTACACCGTACCCGATCAGCGGATTATGCGATTGCGCCAGTGGAAATTCCTGCAGATGACAGTGAGGGAGACACGATGTGGACCATGGATCAGACGTTGTACTGGTCTGACTTGTCCTGTATTGATGTGCCCGTAGATGAATCACTTTCGTCGGTGACCATCAACGAAACCGTTTCTAGCTCCGGCTTTCCCACGATCTCATGGAATGCCACAGGTACCGACGCGCAGGATGACTACAACTCCTCATCGACATGCACTTTGGATTTTAACTACTCGAGTATTTTCTTCTCAGGAACGGATTATCTCCAGGTTCGTTATTGGGAGCCCGTCATCAGTCCATCAGCAGCGGCGGAGTATCCGAATCGCACGCACGCTTTCACCACTACTGGCTGCGACCCACACGATCTGTATGGCATGCTGATATCTGTGAATGCCACTGGCAAATCCTCATCCGATCCCGATTACGCTGCCTCTGGCGTTGCGTTTGCCTGCGACATTAACTATTACAAAGCCCAAGCGAGGGTCGAGATGCACTCGAACAGTTCAATCACGTCCATTCATATTCACCCCGCCACGACCCGTACGGTTACTTCAGAGGAGTTCAATATCGCCCATTTCCAGGCCCTGCTTTCGCAGCACGCTCCTTACACCAGTGATATGTTGTTTATCCGTGACAACACGACTACTGGGGCTCAGACGGTAACGGAACTGCCTGTGATCAGTGAGGAAACGGGCGATCTTGAATCACTGCTTATGTTGGATACTGCCGCCATCATGACGCAAGCCGAGTTCAAGGCTCGGGTTCGTCGTGATGTCACGCAAACATTTGTCCTCACCCTTGGCCGTCTCTTTGACCCGGATCGCAAACCAATCACCGTCTTTGCAACCAGCTCGACAAATAAAGTTGCCATCGCAATCGTGAATTTTGCCGCCCTGTGGTCTGAGCTCATCCTCGCATTGGCAGCGCTGACCTCAATATATCTTCTTTTCTTATACCGGTCGCGCGAGACGTTCCTTCGAAGTGATCCCGGCTCAATTGCCGCCATGTGCAGCATCGCTGCCGACGTTCTCCATCCTTCCAATATCCTAGCCGACCCCAACACCGACTTTCACCAATTTTCCACTCGACAACTGAACCTTATCTTTCGAAAGGCCCGTTGTTATTGGCGACCCACTCCATCTGGAAACCGACTTGAGATCCTCGCCGAAGATGGGTCACCAGTGCAGCTCGGAGACGATACACAAGTCCGTGTCGATCGGATGCCTCATTTCCTTGTGGTTCCGTTCTTCATCATTGAATTCTGCCTCTTGGCCGCTGTCATTATATTGATGTGCCTCGTGGTCGCTTCGTTGGCTCGAGATGGCAAACTTCGTCATTTGACACAGTCCGACTCAAGCTCTCTTCAAGTTGTTCTATCCATTCTCCCCTCCGTTGTGGCTTCCTCCGTGGGCTCCTTGTGCACATCCATTCACCGCAACATAAGTGTCCTGGAGCCGTGGGTTCACCTTCAGCGGGGAATGGCCACTGCCCGGGCTTCGCTCGCCACCAACTATGCGTCCCAGAGTCCCTCCGCGATATTCTTCAAATGCGTTCGTGACAGGCATGTTTTGTTGAGCCTAGTATCCCTCGCTTGCGTCGTCAATATGGTGCTAACTGTCGCCGCGGGTGGTCTATTCACCCAAGAGTTGACGACTTCCAACCTCTCAACCACTGACTTGACTATGAACTATAGTCAGTCAACGATGTGGACAAGCGACTTTTCGGCTGAGTTTACGGAGTATGACTTGATTCAGACCAGCATTATGAGTGGTGTCCCTATGCTATCTTGGACTAGCACTAATGAGTCCTTCATCCCCGTCCACATTAAAAACCCTGACCCTGACGTAATGTACGGTGCGGAGACCCTTGGCATCGGGGCAGCAATGGAATGCAAACCTCTTTCCCCAGAGGAAGGCCTATTCCGCAACAAAACGACAGGCCACATCTATTGGCGGTACTCGATGTTCCACAACTCCTCTATTGAATGCACAGCGCCCATGCCATCCCAGAATAAGGACGAAGGTATAGCCCTCTCCATTCATTTCCTCTCGCCAACCGATGCAAATGGCACCACTATCTGCCAGACATCCACTGTTTTGGTGGTGGGGCGTTGGGACTATTTGGCCGATAGCGCAATCACCGATGATAATACCATCGCTTTGCATTGCGAGCCTCGAGTACGAATGCAAGACTATTCTGTCAAATTTGATGAACGTGGACAGATCAAGAGTCACAAGGCCGTTGCACAGACCTCCATAACAGAAGGTACCATGTACGACAACGCCACTGTGAGCCTCGGGCAATTCAACAAGGTCTTCGCCGCCATTCCTGACAGTTACGTTGGTAATACTACGGCCATCAACGGGACATACAACATATCCTCTTACGACTGGGCCGGTTTTTTAGTTGCGCGTCTTTATCAACGTGAAGACCCTGATTTTGACGCCCTGGAACCCGGTCGCCTCATAGACTTGACTCGGCACGTCTATCAATGGGTTTACAGCACATACTTCTCTACCTGGCGTGACATCTATTTGGAACCACTGCAGCACCCAGTCGCAGCCACCAATTCCTTCGTCATCCAAAGCACCTGGGCGATGATTGTATCAATCCCATCGCTAGTAATTGCCTTCATCATCATTGGATTTGATACGTTGGTGGTGCTCCTGGTATTTGGAACCCGGCGTGGACGATTCCGAGGCCCACGAATGCCACGCTCCATCGGTGCCGTTGTCCCTTGGCTTGCACACAGTCGAATGCTGAGTGACTTCAAGACCACTCATGCCTGGACTAACTCCAAGCGACGGGAGCATCTTGCTGCATTGGATAGGCGTTATGGGTTCCGCATGTTCTTGAGCCCGGACGGTCGCTGGAGATTTGCCGTGGACGAAGAACCAGCCGATAAACTGCCTGATGATACCCAAGTTGCCCAAAGTCCCGACCCCGGCCTCGACACCGATGCCAATGCGGATGCGGATGGTGCAAACAAGTCCACCTCTATCCAGTTGCAAGAGCTCACTGATCAACAACCGCGGGCCCGGGACCCGCCATCTTAAAACTTTTTCTGCCACGCATTTGACGACCTTCTCATTTTGATTTTGCTATGGATATCACGACTCACTATACATATTGGAGGGATCTGGGCGTTTCTAGAGTATAAATCACGGACAACGCAGGCTGGATCTGGGTTTGTCTTGCGTTTCGGCGCTTGGCCGGATGGCGAACAGGTATCGCCGTGGGCGTAAATAGGATGAGAAACCGGTGTTTGATTTTGTGACTTACCTTGGAATGTTTTGTATTTTTGGACATGAAAAAGATCCGTCTACTTTTGACTCAATATATCAGATTTCTGAACAAAACTACACATGGACCTCGGGAACATTAGAAGTTTCTTGATTCAATTGAAACTATTCATCTACATATATGTTGCAAGACCAGTTCCCGACTAGGTGCCACGCTTCTTGGATAACCAGCAATCGTGCAGCCTACTCTTCTCATTCCCCAGAGGCAGATGTCGAGAAACAGACCGTGTCACATGACCAAAATCACGCATCCTCGATATGATCTACCTGGCCATTCTCATTCCTCCGGTCAACCTGGCTTGTCAAAGTCACATCATGACCTTGGCGGATGAGTTTCCACAGTTCATCTGCTTTCTTCACCGGGGAAGTTTTTGGATCCATGAATGTCAGATCCACCGCCTCTAGACTGAATCCTGCAGTCTCCGGATAAAAGAAATATATCATTGGAACGAACGCGAGATTAAATGCCGCGAAGATGATATACGTTCGCCATCCAATGTTGTCAATCGCCACGGGAACCACTTCGATCACCACAAAGGTTGACAGCCAAAGAAATGCGTTGGCTAGACCGACTCCCTTCGATCGGTGGGCGAGAGGTAAAATCTCCGGACCATAACACTGGAATGTCTAAGTCAGTGGAAAACTCTCAGAATGCATGGAATTATCATGTATTGGAAGACATACCCAAATCCCGCCCATGAACCCCCAGGTGAAGAAAGATTGGTAGGCAAACAGCATGACTGCAGCAACAATTCCGGAAACTTGTGTATCAATTGCCAGCATAGCCGCCATTATCGCCATGACAGCGGCCATGCCGATGGCAGAAGTGATAAACGACCGCCGGCGTCCAATTCTTTCAATGCTATACCAGGTGCCAAACGAAGCGATAAGAAACCAAATTTGCAGGAACCCTGACATTAATAGAGCAAAATGTTGACCAAAGCCCACCGAGTCCTCAAAGCTACGCAAGGGATGTTAGCAATTTCTGATCACTCAATAGATGGCGAGAACTCATACATGACGGTGGTGTAATAACTAATCGGTGTACTCCCACTCCAAGCCTGACAGGCGTTCAAGAGACAGGCCAAAGCAACCCGTCGGCGGGAACGGATATGATCATCTCGGAGAAGATCCATCCATCCTTTTTGTTCGCTTTCAAGTGCCAGTGCGTCTTGAATTTCTGCGACAGTGGTGGCCAAAGCCACTTCATCCACTTGGCCATTTGACGATCGCAGGCGACGAAGAACTTCAGTTCCTTCTTGGTACCGATCATGCTGAAAGAGCCATCGAGGAGCTATAAGCATGACGGTTAGCCTATCTCGAAGGCCACATTTTAAACATAGACGTACACTCAGGCATGAAAAATAGCATGATATTAAGCATAATCCCAAGAAACGCCTGAAAAGCCATCGGGAACCTCCAAGACACCGTGGTGATATACCGCGACAAGGCATAATCAATCCAGTATGCCAATACCTGTCCCAGAATGAGAAAGCTCAGAGAAATCGCAACCAAGGTACCTCTGATTTCTTTTGATGACGTTTCAGATTGCCACACGGTCAAATTGCTGGTGATCAAACCGAGTCCCAGCCCAGCTACAATTCGACCAACTATCAGCTGGGCTACAGTGTAGCTGGAAGCCTGGATTATAGCTCCGATGCTGAGAACGGCAGATCCGACCTGGGCTATTGTTAATCGACCCCAGCGTCCACCACTGAAGCTTGTGCATAGACATCCTACAAGACAGCCGATCACGAAAAGTGCTGTCACTGTGCCTTCCATGGAGGAACTGAGATTGAAAGTTTCTTTGAATGCAGTTGCTGTGAGTAAGCCACCAATTACTCCGTCATCGTATCCTATGACTAGGTGAGGAGCCTGTACAATGATGCGAGGTTAGGCTTGTCTTACCGAAAATAATAAAGCCCATGCCTGCAGAGCAGGTGATGGCTACCAAGAGGCCTTTGCCCGAGAGGCCTGGATAAACCATGACGAATAAGAAGTCTATGATTTACGGTGGGAGATACACGTATTGTGTGCATGCCATGGAGGAAGCGCATTATTTATGGTCTGTCTACCCTGCTGGCGTAAGCCCACGATTCGATTTCCCTGATTCAACATGGATCATCATATGCTTTCTTTGGTGTGGGGGTATCGAAGTACAGAGCGCTCCACGAAGCTGAGCGGGGAATGTACCCCAGCTTGCGGAGAGATTCCGAGCCTTCTTACTCAAAGGAATGTCGGCCAAAGGGGCTGTGGGGTGATGTACATGGTGTGTGGTGTGCGTGGGGTTAGCTCGGGCTTATCGCTTTATGTAGTATGACTCTCGTCGATCAGCAAAGGTTGTCTTTGTTATTGGCGAAACTAATACTTGGGCTGCAGAACATCATTCGTGGGAATTTTGCTTCCGATTGCTTCTTTGTTGCTAACTTCTAGCTAAGCTTATCCCGATCCACTTCATAGTGCCGCTCGGATTCGACCATCAACCGCGCACAAGAGCAAGTAAAGAGACTCAAGGTAAGGGGCTGGAATACCCAGCTCCTTAGACTTGCGAACGGGAAACCCGAGAATAACATCAATTTCCATGGGCCGCCCGTTCTTGCAGTCAGTCTGCATACTACTTCCAATCCCGGGCATAGCGTTAATCTTGTCCATGAGTTTTTGAATGAGGTCATCGGCAAGGTTCACACCACATGCACGCGCAATATTGATCACTTCCTGCATTAAACGCCGGGTAAATGGCTCCGCATCCTTAGAAGAATGCAGCCAGGTCTGAGTATCCACCATAGTCAAGGCGGTGATCGAGTTCCAGGCGGCGTTCCATACAACCTTTTCCCATCGCTGTACCTGCATGTCGTCCAGGACCTTGAATCGAGTTTTTCCGTGCTCAAGTAGGTCGGCAAAGGTCTTAAGGCGCTGCTTCTCGGTCGTGTCATCAATCTGGGGATTGGGATACAGACCGATCTGCATATCCTCAGACTTGGTGTGATTGACTATCCCAGGGCTGATCTGAATGGCTCCGACCCAGGTCTATGTTTGTTAGCTCGGCAATGAGAAGATATGAGAATCACACGTACGACACAGGTCAGGATAGAACAACCGGGGAATTGGTTTCTGAATGCGACTTCGTTTCCGACGCCATTCTGGATGATGACGAATGTGGTGCGACCCTCCTCGACGACTGGCTTCAATTGCGCTGCCACGTCCTCCTGGTCGATGGCCTTGTGGGCGCATACGACGTAGTCTACCGGCGATGCCTCGGCGGGTGATTTCACGACTGCGTGCGTGAGTAAATGAGTGCTTTTAGTGCATTGGAAATGTGCACTCACCTCGGTAAGGGTGGAAGGTATGCTGGCCGTGGTTCTCGCTGTTGATCGTGATTCCCTGACGTGAATTAATTGCTTGCTCGATTATTTTGAACAGAATTGTGCGTACTTTTGTGGAAACAGCATCGTAGTTGGATCGTGCGACCACAGTCAATCGCACATTTTCGGAACGACTTAGAATGAATGCGTAGAAGGAGCCGATGCTGGACACTGTTAGCGACTGACGACTGTATGGGGTTGTGAGTACCTACGCTCCCAAGCCATATAGAAGGACATCAATCTGGCCAGACATGGTGTTTGGTATTGCTAAGGATCGTAAGAAGCGAGTATAAGAGGTGTGTGAGCTCCATTTTCCCGTCATTCAACGGAACTGGAGTTCTCCCCGCATAGTGGGGTCGGTGGGGTCAGTGGGGGTCGGGCATTGTCCGCGTGGGGGTGACCAGCGGCATATCCAACACCTGTCGGTACTAGTCTGAGTGCTAACTGCTTTCGAGGGAATTACCTTCCAGTGTGTGGGTTGGAAGAAGTGTCTTCGATGGAGAGTATTGGTGAGATGAGCGAGATGATCTGATCCGATCATCTACATTTACAATTTGACACTGCCAACCAAGTCCCTTTCCAACCGACTAGCATTCACCATCTCTGGACACAGCTCGTTGAGACTGGTCGCACCAAGAAACACCATATTGGATTCAACCTCTTGCCCCAAGATCTCTAGCATACGCCGCACTCCCTTCTCCCCATAGCCAGCCGATAGACTAAACAAAAAAGGCCGACCCAGTCCAACTGCAGTTGCCCCAAGGGCAATGGCTTTGAGGACATCGGTTCCTCGACGAATTCCTCCATCAATGAAGATCTGCATCTTGCTCTTTATTAAGTGTGGTGCAAATTTTCGGATCTCCAAGAGCGTAAGTAGTGGTGATTGAGCCCTGTGAAATAGTAAGCATGGGAGATTCAAACGACGAAGCTCATTCATTCAAGTAAGACTCACGTATCTTGAGAGCGACCACCATGATTTGAAAGGACAATCCCCTGCACTCCATGCTCATAAGCGAGCACAGCGTCCTCAACACACTGAATACCCTTGATTACCACCGGGAGGTCCGTAAGTTCACGTAACCACGTAAGGATACTCCAGTCGATGAATGGAGATATCGAGCTCGCCATGATCTTGGCAACGCCTTGTCCTTGAGCGTCGCTATCTTGTGCCTACATGTCATTGTTAGAGCTGTCGGTACCAGAGATCTCCGGTCTTACCGTAACACTCAAATTCAATCTCTCATCCATCTCTCGTTTCCCAACCACCGGAGAGTCAACGGTAATCCAAATTGCCTGGGCTCCAGCCTTTACAGCTCGTCGAACAGTCTCTACCGACTTGCTGATATCTCGGTTAACGTACAATTGGGCAAACAAGGGCTGCTTTGGGGAAGTGCGGGCCTCCATCACCCGCTCAATGGGTATGCTGGCGCCATTAGCAAGGACTTGGGCTATTCCCTCTTTTCCGGCAGCAGCAGCTAAGGCACATTCACCATCGGGATGCGCGAGCTTGGCGATCCCAACTGGTGATATGTACACTGGAAGGGATACAGAGTGGCCCAGAATCGATGTTGTGGTGTCCACGCTAGGGATTTTGCGTAAGATTCGAGGTCGAAGAGAGACTTTCTGGTATGCTTTGGCATTGTTTCGCTTGCTGATCTCATCATCAGCTCCGGACGAATAATAGGCCCAGGCGTTTGCGGGTAAATATTTTTGAGCTACTTGTTCGAAGTCGTGCAGATTGATGAGGGCGTTTAGTGGTGGAGGTCCGCTATCCTCTTCTTCGGCTTCTGCCTTCTTGAGCAAGCTTGCGGTACCCTTCATAGTCTTCAACTCGATTGGGTCGATCTGACCTTTCAAGGCACTACCCGGCAGAGCTTCGGTTAGGACCTCTGGTGAATGTACTGAGTCAAAGTCATCGGTCGCATCTTTGCCGGCACAACGTAAGATGACTTTGGCACCGCCGGGGTGGGAATCTAAGAAGTCTGAGGGGGGCTATTAGCTAGGATCTAGGTATATGTCTAGAAACTACCGAGAGTATACGATTTCAGGAGAATATTTACTCACCTGTCACATCATAGACGGCACCGTGGATGACAACCCAGCAAGACTTCCGGCTATTGTGCTGTTCAAGATCTGCTCGTGAGAGTGTCATGATGTTAGATCCAGGAAGAACAAAAGCATTGCTGTATCCCAATGAAGTATCCTGTTGAAAAAGGAGAATGGTTAGCTACATCCCCATATCCCCGCCCGCGGGGTCAGCCCGAGAAAGCGTGGGGGTCACAATTTCCCTGTCTTCCAAAGTTTTTGTAAGACATGATCGGCATTATCGGCCCACTTTCTTAGCAATGCTGGGGAATCCGGGGGGAAATGGACCCCGCGTACTTCGGACACCTCCCGGGTGGGGGGAGATAATATATCTTCTGTGACCCTTGTTTCCTACGAAGCGGCAGTGTACTTGGATTATACATACGCACATAAACCATGGCCGAATCTCCTCCTGAGTCGAATGTCCCCAACAAACCCGCAGCCATGCATGTCGAGGGGTCGGGCATTCCCACTGAGACTGGAAAAATTCACAATGGAGACGCAGCTTTGGCCCTATTCGACAATCTGGAGGACATGCATGAAACGTTCGAGCCAGGAGAGGAGAAGCAACTGGTTCGCAAGATTGATCTGATGATCCTACCATTTCTATCCGTTTGCTACGCATTCTATTATGTACGGTTGGTTCTATATCAAATACCGGCGACCGCAGGCTGATCAAACAGATTGACAAAACGACGCTGTCCTACGCTGCAATATTCGGCATTAAAGATGATTTGAACATTTCTGGCACTGAGTACTCATGGCTGTCAAGTGTCTTCTATTTTGGCTTCTTGTTCTGGTCCCTACCAACCAATCTGCTGATGCAACGCTTCCCAGTTGGCAAATATCTTGGGATCAACATCTTTCTTTGGGGCTTCTTTCTAATGTTGCAGGGTATGGAGAGTCCCCCAGTTGATAATGCGTTTCAATGCTGACTTGGTACATCGCAGCCGCTGCAAAAAACTTTACACAGCTTGCAGTACTGCGTGTCATATCAGGAGCAGCTGAGGCCTGCAGGTTTGTTCCTATCATTACCCTTACGGAGTCAGTTGACTGACTCAAACAGTGACCCGGCTTTTATGTTGATTACGAGTATGTGGTATACCCGACGGCAGCAGCCAATTCGCATCGGATTGTGGTACACTGCCAATGGCTTCGGTATTGCAGTAGGAGGTCTTCTGGGCTATGGGATCGGTCAGATCAACAGCACCCTCTCGTCTTGGAAATACGAATTCCTCATCATCGGCGCCCTGTGTGCCTGCTGGGGTATCGTGATGATAATTTTCCTTCCCGATTCTCCCGTCACTGCACCCCAATTATCCGATCGCCAGAAGCGGCTAGCTGTTGAGCGACTGCGTGATAACCAGACTGGTATCGAAAATAAGAATCTGAAGCCGAAACAGATCCTTGAAGCTGTCACGGATTGGAAGGTATGGGTCTTCTTCCTATTGGGATTTTCGGGTAACATTCCAAATGGTGGTATTTCCAACTTTGGTACATTGATTATCAAGGGATTTGGATTCTCAACTTGTAAGTAATCGACCGATACTAGAGGATCTAGGCCTAACAGAGATACAGTGGCTACCACGCTGATGCAGATTCCCTACGGCGCATTCATATCCATCATGATTCTCCTTGCGGTATTTGTGAATGATCGCCTACCTCGAAACAATCGTTGTATTGTGGCTATTGTCTTCTTGCTTCCCAATCTGGCGGGCTCATTTGGTCTGCACTACGTGCCAGAATCAAATCGAGTCGGACGCTTGATCTGCTACTACTTGACGGGCTCGTACAACGCCTCATTCGTTATCATTCTCTCTATTTTGACGGGTAATATCGCTGGTCACACAAAGAAGGTAATCACCAATGCGATGATTTTCCTGGGAGTTTGCGCCGGCAATATTGCCGGTCCCTTCTTCTACAAGTCAGATCAAGCCCCAGTGTATTCGTTAGGGATCTGGTCCATGATCGTGGCCAACTTCGTCGAGATCGCTTTAATCATAGCGCTTGGGGTTTCGCTCGCTTGGGAAAATCGACGCCGTGACCGGGCGCAGGATGTCGCTCCAGGCGACGATGCGGACTACATGCGACAGCTCGAGTTGGATCGATCTGCCTTCAGCGATCTGACAGACAAGGAGAACATCAATTTTCGATATCTATACTAAAGCATCATATGTTATATTGCACCCAGTTTAGTTGGGAGAGGCCCCTACTTCATCTTATACGGACACCAAGTCGCGTTTTCGCCAGGTATTGACTACACCTTACAATGTGGATGTATAGGAAATATTCAAGAAAACCAAAACAAAGGCTATCGGTCGAGGACATAACAATATTAGGTGGCGGGGCAGAGATGTGTGCGGCTAGCAATTTAGGTATATATAAAACAAATCATTTATTCTCCCTTCGATCACGATGCCTAAGGATACTCAGGGGATTCTCGAAAAAAGGTTATACAAGGTATGACCAAGTGATTGACGCATATATCCTGTCAGAATCGGGAAGTGGTGGCTGCCAATGTATCATTTTCTGAGGTTGTGCACTGTGGAAAACTCGATGAGAGCATCAACGAATGTTTCCACCACCACAGCTGCACAAACTGCTCAACTGAATCTGCGGGAAACTAAAAGTCCGTTAAACGGAATGTTAGTAATTTTAATAGCATTGTTAGTCTTATTTTTCCAAGTCGATAGTGTCTTCTTCAGCTTGGGGCTCGTAGTCCAATGCTGTGCTCTTGCTCATGTGCGATGATCGGTGCGGCGCTCCGGCCGGCCCGAGTGATTTTGACTATCTTATCGCGTCTACTGTGCACTGAATTAGAATATTTCATATAGTTTCCACGCTACTGCCAAAGGTATTTTTCGAACAGAGATAAGCTGAACATAAGCCTTGAAATTCTCGGCCCGAAGCGAAGGGAGCCAAACGCCTCGCGGGAACACCCCGCACCCTATCGGTTTCGGAATTCAAGTCGTCCGGCCACACTTCCACGCCTACTGCCCTTTGCAACGGTCGCGTTCACCTGCAAACTTAGCCAGTCATGTTTGAGGCTCTCCTATATATCTGATGAAAATACGGGTCACATCTATCAAGAATTGGTGCCCTGGTAGAGTTGCTATGGTGGGAGTAGTATTGGGGGGGGTTCGGGTATGCCAGGGCATGCTTGGGGGCCTGGGCTATACTCGCGAGGTCCACGAGAATATGTGAGTGTGCTTGGTGCTAAAATAATGCCATGAAATGGAGATACACAAGAGATTTGTGAGCACTTGAGTGATCTGAATGAAGCTAATCATGTGTGTTGCAATTGTTAGGTTCTGTAGCAATACCAGCCCTGGAGGTTGTATGCTCATACGATATGTATGGCGAAAATTGAAGCAAAATAGCCCCTTTTGCAGCAATGTTATGTCTCGTCTATGTCCTCTGCGCAAAGGGTGATGGTTGGCGAGCGTTTAGAGGACTAGCTGATAGCAGCACTCCTAAGTTTGAAGAGGTAGCTTGATGTAGAGCAGCGGTCATCATGGTCTCCTCTATAGCTAGCGCCTGTGTAAACTACGAGGGCTTGGAGGGGACCTGTGAAGGTAAAGAAGAGATCTTGGCTCCACAGAGATAGCACAGTACTTGTTTCGTGGCTGAGAAGTCAGGTACATGAATTTGATAAGACTCTAGAGAGTGCCAGTATAGGGAAGGGGACTTTAGGGTGTGAACCTATCACGACGTATACTAGAGAGCCTACTTATGACTGATACTAGGCGGGATCTGCCGAGCTGCACTTTGAGTCTTCAGGAATGCTGCCTTAGAGATTTACCTTCTTCACCCTTACCGGATACAAAGGAATTTGTGGATGTATATCGTCATAGTGTCATGTCTTGGAATTGCTGCAGTAATGACGACAGCTCGGTACCAGAGCTTCTAGGTTATCAATCTCCCCACTCACACAAGGAGAGCTCGAGAGCTCTTCTTACACCTCGGGCACCCTACTTCCCCACCACAAGCCTAGTTTTATTCCACCAATCATCGGAATTACGAGGTTAGCGTGGGGGATGCGTCGGTAACTCAATCTGCTCTCACCCCGGACTTCCCCCGACTCTGTTCCCCCGCGTGGGGGGCGTGGGATGCAAATGGGGGTCTTGACGTGTATCGCGACCGAATAAATGTTACCCCGCTCCCCTACGGTCGTGTTTACTATCTGCGAATTTCAAGCTTTCAATTAATTTCCTGCAATCATGGCCAAGATCAAGTCGATTGAGTACTTCCGGGTGAAGCCCCGATGGTTGTTCGTCAAGGTCACTGATGACGAGGGACAAATTGGTTGGGGTGAGGGAACCCTTGAGGGTCACTCCCTAGCTGTTGAGGGAGCTTTAGATGAGATTATTACTCGCATTGTTGGTTACGAGGCAGAGTATGTTGAGCTGGTCCAGTTAATGATTTTATTGCTAACCTGCCTCTAGTGACATCGAGCACATTTGGCAAACAATATGGCGACTAGGATTCTACCGTGGAGGAGCAGTTTTCATGTCCGCCATTTCGGGTATTGACATTGCACTGTGGGATCTTAAAGGCCGACGATTAGGTGTTCCTGTCTACCAACTGCTAGGCGGAAAGGTGCGGAACAAGGTGCAGGTGTACGCCTGGATTGGAGGGGACCGACCGAGTGACGTGGAAGCTGCAGCGTAAGTCCGAACGATTTTCACACTTATGGGTGGTTCTAATGAAGATCCAGTAAGGCGCGAATTGCTCAGGGTCTCAAATGTATTAAGATGAACGCCACCGAAGACGTCAACTGGCTCGATTCGCCCGCCGTCCTAAACTCCTGCGTCGAGCGTCTTAAGCAGGTCAAGGCACTCGGCCTTGATGCTGGTTTAGATTTCCACGGCCGTCTTCATAAACCAATGGCCAAGCAGTTGGCAAAAGCACTCGAGCCATACCAGCCCCTCTTCATTGAGGAACCTTTGCTGTGTGAGCACCCCGAAGCTCTCAAGCAGCTATCCAACTCCACCACAATCCCCATTGCCTTCGGAGAGCGTCTATACACCCGGTGGGATGTGAAGAGATTCCTCGAGGACTCCTCCGTCGATGTATTGCAGCCCGATATTGCTCATGCTGGCGGTATTTCGGAGACAAGGCGTATTGCGAGCTTGGCCGAAACCTACGACGTGGCTATTGCTCCTCATTGCCCTCTGGGTCCTATCGCCTTTGCTGCGTCTCTGCAAATTGCTGTTTCCACGCCCAATTTTGTCATCCAGGAGATGTCGTTGGGTATGCACTATAACGTGGAGGCTGGTGACATCGACTTGAATAGCTATGTGGTCGACAAGACCGTTTTTGACATCAAAGAGGGATATGTGGCGGCGCCGTCGAAGCCGGGTATTGGAATTGATATTGACGAGGAGATGGTTCGGCGGATTAGCAAGGAGACTGAGCCCTGGCAACCTAAGGAGTTCCACGGACCCGATGGATCGATCCGCGAGTGGTAGTCTTTTGAACTTTTAGACTTAATTCATGATGCGTCACGACGCTTTCCTCTAGAATATTCTGAGCTTCATCTGCAGTGAAAGTCTGCCGAGGTACATGTGTAGCTAGTAGTGATCAACTTGGACAAAACCTCATCACCTAGTTTCTCAATTGAACCCCCACTCGATGTAAACATGTCCCGAGTGACATTCAGGGGACAGCCTGACCCCCCTCCACCACAGTGCGGGGAACGTGGGGGTACAAGATGCGTCGGCAGTATATAGCTCGGCCTTCTTCCCTCGTGTCACAATCAACACTCAGTGTACACAATGGATCTTTTTTCGCTTGCAGGACGAACCGCCCTTGTGACCGGAGGCACTCGTGGCATTGGCCAGGCCATGGCCATTGCGCTCGCTGAGGCTGGTTCCGATATTGTCTTGATTCAGGTACTGTCAAACCGGCGATGGAAGGAATCGGCACAAGCCAACTGACAGATTGCAGAGAGATACCAGTAACCTTTCCACAAAGGAAGAGATCGAGAAATTAGGCCGAAAGGCAACAATCTATACAGCAGATCTTGCATCACAAGCTTCCGTTTCAACTCTAGTCGCCACCGTAGTTGGAGACGGCCATGACATCGACATCCTACTTAACTGTGCCGGTATTCAACGACGACACCCAAGTCATCTTTTCCCCCAAGAAGATTGGGATGAGGTAAATAGCTTTATTCCGACAGAATCTTAAATTTATCGACTTACTAAATGATTTTTAGGTTCTCCAAGTCAACCTAACCACCGTATTTACGCTCTGCCGAGACGTCGGCGCATACATGCTTGGTCGTACCCCTAACCGCTCCGGTCAGCGTGGGAGTATTATTAATGTCGCCTCTCTTGTGTCTTTTCAGGGTGGTCTAACGGTACCTGCCTATGCAGCTGCTAAGGGTGGCGTGGCGCAACTTACCAAGGCATTGTCGAACGAGTGGTCCTCGAAGGGAATTAATGTCAACGCTATTGCCCCGGGATACGTCGCGACGGATATGAATACTGCTCTCATTCAGGATAAGGAGCGTGCTGCAAGTATCTTGGCGCGTATTCCTGCGGGCCGATGGGGTGATCCGGATGATTTCAAGGGATCTGTTGTTTACCTGGCCAGTCGGGCCAGCGCATACGTTACTGGGGAAGTGTTGACAGTGGATGGAGGATGGATGGGTCGATAAATATGCCGATTGTATTACTCATGTTTTTTCTCTTAATCATATTTTGTCTTTTCTAGGAGACAGATTTAAAGTTGCGCATTGAACTTGGTATAAGTTTTCAATGTCAAAAGATGGTCAGGGCCTCAGAGCAATGAGTGTCCACTGCCGATCTCTTAGGTTCCATTGTACATTCCGGTCACTTCCTACAATGTACTCCATATCACATAACAACATTTAGATTAAATATTCGCCACTGCGACATCGATCTGCAGGGTACAAAGTACAAAGTGTAAGCAAACACGAGACGAGACCCTGAGAACTCTGATTTTGATCCCGTCATGATCTCATTCTGCAGGGCTGTTTATGTTCTAGAGGGTGATTGGCCAATTCGGAAATGGCTGGGTCGGGACCCACTACGGCTTGCTAGCTCCACCAAACTATCGACGCGAGCTGAAAATAATCACGCGGTACAGCAACCTTGGAGACCTTCATCTTTACTGGAAGGTGAAGTTCTTCCAAAATTCCCGTGAGGCCGCACAATAACCTGCACGTCGTTATTCCTTAGATGTAAAATACCCGACACTCACACCCGCATTTTGCAGGACTGGTATCGGAACTTCGCTCCGCAGCAGGCAACGATCGATCGCGATGCGCCAAGACCACTAAAGCATTGGCAATCATGCAAAAAGCTGCATGAGAACCAGATCCCCAGTTTTTTACACTCGGCCGATCCGAATCTTTCAGCCGTCCCGTGGCTGGCGCAGGGTCAAATTGCACAACCTAATTCCTGTTCATAGCCATCCACGGCGAACATTGTCAACTACGTAATATTGTCTTTCCCCTTTAAGGTTGAGGTTTCATCAATGAGCACATGCTACGCTGTGTACATGTCTCACCAGGGATCGTCCATGCACTCTTGCCAAGCTTCCGAGCAACCCGTGGGACACTACCTTGCCAGAGAGCTCCAGCTCAAGGCTCGGCCCATCTTTGGGTGACTGCAAGGGGTGTAGGTCTTGAAGATCTCTTGACCTATTCAGCTCGGAGCAAATGGATTCCGATTTTCCCTGAGAGCCCTCATGCCTAGTGTTACCCAGTCGGATAATTGATCGACGACCCTGGTGGATCTTCTGACAAACTAGTGATCGCTGATCCACAGCGGACCTGTCTGCCTATAAAATGTAGAGGATTTCCCACGGCTGTCTCGTTCACACCAGTATATCGGACAGCCATAACAGTCACCATGACTTGGAAAATTGCTACCCTCTTGTCCGCCGTCTTGTCCCTGGGCTCTTTCGCTACGGCAGAGTCCATTCCCAAGACCGACTACGATGTCATTGTCGTTGGTGGTGGACCCTCGGGTCTTAGCGCCCTGAGTGGTGTCTCTCGCGTGCGGAGAACTGCTTTGCTGTTTGATAATCAGGAGTACCGTAATGCTCCTACCCGGGCTATGCACGATGTGATTGGCAATGATGGTAATATTGATCAATGGCTTCAAAGACGATCTCTACTAACCCGAGGACCTTAGGCACACCACCTGCTGAATTCCGTGGCTTGGCCCGCGAGCAGATTTCCCGGTACCCCACAGCCCATTTCAAAAACTCCACTGTGCTGTCGATCGTACCCTACGGAAATGGCAGCGTGTCCGCCTTTAATGTGACCGACGACACGGGCAAATCCTACACTTCGCGCAAGCTTGTGCTTGGCACTGGTGTCAGCGACGTGCTCCCTGATACTCCCGGGGTGGACGAAGCCTGGGGGAAGGGACTCTTCTGGTGCCCATGGTGTGACGGTTATGGTGCGATTTCCTCAACTCTGCTTGAAGACTGATGATTAACAAAACATAGAGCACCGTGACCAGCCTTTCGGCATTCTCGGCAGCATTGCCGACGTTCTTGGCAGTGTTCTGGAGACCAACACTCTGTACTCCGATATCATTGCCTTCGTCAACGGAACTGACACACCAGCCGGTGAGGTCGCCGCTACTGGCCAACACGATGGTTGGAAAGAGCAACTTGATGCGTGGAACGTCAAAATCGATAACCGCACCATCACCCGCATTGAGCGCATCCAGGATGGCGAGACCCACCAAAACAAGACCACCGACCAGCAGTTCGACAAGTTCCTCATCCACTTCACTGAGGGTGAGCCTGTTGAGCGTGGTGCCTTTATCATCAACGCGCCTACCGTTCAGCACTCCACCCTGCCTGCTCAGATGGGCTTGAACATCACCAACGAGAAGATCGATGTTGTTACGAGCAGCATGCGCACTAGCATGGCCGGTGTCTGGGGCGTTGGTGATGCCAATAGTGATGCTTCAACCAATGTCCCTCATGCTATGTTCAGCGGAAAGAAGGCTGCTGTCTACCTCCACGTTGAGATGTCCAAGGAGGATTCTCAGTCTAAGGTGTCTAAGCGCAGTGGATTGTCTCAGCGCGAGCTGATGAAGGAGGCTATTCGCGCTATTGGAAGCAACCTTGAGCCCCAGTGGGAGCAGGTTCAAAAGCGTGAGGTGGTCTAACCGATGACTTATGATCGTGATGCTAGCATTTCTCGATTTCTGGGCTTGGGTCCATTATTGTTGACATACATTGTAATGAATCAACTGAACATAGCAGTAGATGAGGAAGATTAATACAATTATTAAAATGCATAATGAACATTTCACAAGTTAGCATACATCCTAGAGCTTTCCGGTACTTCCGGGCACCCGGGCTAAGGAGAACCATAGTATATCGCAAGCCTGCACTCGCACATCGAGAGGGTGTTCTCCTCGGCTCATCACTCAGAGGGGTCAATTGTGTTCTAGCCGAAGCATGACGGGATCTCTCATCTTCCTCTGCAGTACTTTCTTCGGCATTGATGCTATCCGAGTCGAAGATACCGAGGCTGTTTGAGCGACGCTATGAATGAAATGGCTCATTGTTGAGTATCGAGCGCTGCAATCCTATTGGGCAAGATAAGGCAGTCAGTTACCTGAGATTGTCATTCTGAGAACTTGGGCCTAATCCCTGGTACCCTGAGTGGGTCAGGCCTGGCCAAGAACTATTGAATCGCTCAATATTAAGATTCCCTGATATCGCGTAACCTATTATTGGCACAATTTTTGAGAAACTTCAATTAAGCCAATAGTGTACTATAGGCTACGATAGAGCTTTGTTTTCCCTGAATAGTCATTCAGTTCACTTGCTTGAACCACTGTAGTAGCCATACTTGATACAAATTATTCGTAGTTATCAGCTGCCCATAGGCGAGGTCCACTGATATGCGAATGTCCTCCACGATCTACCTGGATCCCTTGTTTCCCCATGGCACCGTTCTTATTACCCACCAGAATCCCGATATCCGAACTTCGTCCGACTAGAGTCTCGTCATTCGTGGATAATGACTCTATCCAAACGCAGGGAAGTCAACCTTTCGCCCGGGAGACCTAAAAACTGATCTTCATTGTGGATGCCCCACCGTTAACTGTCTATGTTCCGTGGATGCATCTGAAACGTGCCTTGCATAACATGCTTAGCATGATGTCCCAAGCCATGTGCACTATCTAAAATATTGTCCCAACTCGGCATCGTCTTGTTTTTCAAAATGCCGGTGTCGATAACATGCGATTGAGCCTGCCAATCATGGTTTAGAAGTGGAGATCTGCCGAGTTCGACCACGGTCGGCAGTGGAGAATGCTGGCGATGCGTATCGTGATGGGGTCAACCAAGGAGTTGACACTCGGCTCTATCGCCAACTCCGGCGACCCCAACGGGGATCTGCAAGGGATCGTCGATCGGCACCAATTCTACAAGTCCCCAAGTCCCTGAACCAGTGAACCCAACCAAGACTTTCTTCCAATAATATGTCTCCTTCTCTCTTACTCCAACCTCTTTCGTTCTCCACGGTCCGGGGTATATTCCTGATCCGGTGTTTCAGTCCCTCCAAGGGTTCCTCGCGCTCGAGATCGTTCTCCGCCATGTGGCCAATTACCATGCATTATAGTACCTTGTTATCTGCGACTGTGGGGATCGATTTAGACGACGAACTTTAAATGCTCATTGTGGAGGCTGGCAATCGACAACGTGCATGTTTCGAACGGTTTAGCTCAAGGAACCATTCCCAGCCAGGAATCCGATCTACATCAGACCCATCAATCAAATGGCAATTCCCTGATATCACAACCCAGGGACACGGGTGTTTGCCATCGAGACCTGGGGGTCACCTCTGAATGAGCCATTTCCTGGCTATAGTCGAGGAACTTGGAGAAGTGATCTCCACTACCACCAAGATAAGCAACAACCATGTGGGGACACCATCGGCTGCGCTACAGAACGGCGAAGACGATCCTCTGGACCGACGAAGAGGTATTTCGTTTTCTCTGACGACAAAAAACTCCCCAGAAAAGATATATAAACCCCCCTGAGTCCAGCCTTCTTCTCTCCATCATCAAACAGAATCAATCACTCTCTTCAGATCAAGACCACTCTTTTGACAAGTCTTGTCTTTCATTCTCTTCACTATCCAATATGAAGACCACCTTCGCTACTCTCGCTATTGCCCTCTCGGGCTCTGCCATGGCTGCTCCCTTCAGCTCTAACGGCACCTCGAATGGAACTTATGCCTTCCCTACATCTTCCGGCATTATCGCCCCTTCTCGCACTCCCAGTGGTACTCCTAGCTTCAGCCAGCCTAAGCCATCTGGAACTCCGACCTCGGCCTCTCTGATTCCCAGCAACGTGAAGCGTGGAGATGTCATTCCCACCGGTTTGTCTGATTTGGTCTCTGATGCTGAGTCTGCTCTCAGCGGTCTGGCCTCGGGCATGGTGAAGCGCGGAGACGCTCTTCCCACCGGTCTATCTGACCTAGTCTCTGATGCCGAGTCTGCTCTTAGCGGTCTTGCCTCAGGCGTGGTGAAGCGTGGAGACGCTCTCCCCACTGGTCTGTCTGATCTGGTCTCTGACGCCGAGTCTGCCCTTAGCGGCCTTGCCTCGGGCGTGGTGAAGCGTGGAGATGCCCTTCCCACTGGTCTATCTGATCTAGTCTCTGATGCCGAGTCTGCTCTGAGCGGTCTTGCCTCAGGCGTGGTGAAGCGTGGAGATGCCCTTCCCACTGGTCTATCTGATCTAGTCTCTGATGCCGAGTCTGCTCTCAGCGGCCTTGCCTCGGGCGTGGTGAAGCGTGGCTTCTCCGAGGCTATGCCCACTCCTACCGGCGCCCCTTCCGGCATGCCTTTCGGTGCTCCTACTGGAATTCCCAGTGGTTTTTCCTTCGGTGCTAAGAAGCGTGGCTTCACCTCTAAGGCTATTCCCACTCCTTCCGGCACTCCCTCTGGTACTCCCAGCGGTACCCCCCCAGCTAGCTCAGCTACTTCCACTGGTAGCGGTAGCTCCTTCCTCGGTTTCCCTCTGGCCTAAATCAACACGGCTAGTGTGAAACCCGGTCTACTATCGGTCAATTTGGGCGGCTCTTCATGATGGATACATTCTTTACTGCGATTTGATTGGGTCACCGGCTGATCCACATGCCCCTCTTTATACACTCGTTTGGTTGGGTTGCAATGTACCTTTAGAATACGATCGGCGCTAGGAATTTATTTTGTTTTATCATATTATAAATTGGTTGTGTATATACGGGATAAAGTTTCCATGGAATGTCACTTGGCATAGGTTTAAATTGCTTAATATTTCCTCAATATTTGTCTGAGAGACATCTACACATCAGTCTCCAAGGTAAAACATGTTCTCAACCAAAAGGGTCCTACTTTTTTCTTATCCCAGTCTTAATTGGTCCGCTAGCCATCACTTGTCTTCCGGACACATGGCGACTCTGGCTAGAGGCTCGTGCCGCAGTCCCCAACCCGGTTATTGAAGAACGCAGTCTTCAATGCGATGTTTATGTCGAAGTCATTGACCTATTAGGGGCACTTGGTGGTCCCGCGACTGCTTTTTGCAGCTCTTACCTCCATATTCCCAGCGTCGTCACAGTCGGGGCCACTGTCACTCCAGAACCAACGTAAGGAAATCTGAATTGAGCCGGGAGTCGTGCTAAGATGTATCGACGCAGTACATATACAGACATCCTGACAACCACATACACTCAAATGATGGCTAGAATGCTGATGGAAAGACGCACTGACGGGTCGGCCAATAATATTGAGGCTCGATCCACCCCGGCTGCTCTCAATGGCCTCAGTTCGGCGGAAATTTCGGCGGCATGTAGTTGCCTGCATATTACACCAGCTGTTTACACTGTGACGTTTACAGCCCCTGCTCCGGTGAGTTGAAGGTGACTTTGCTGAGCCACACTAATGGAACTCAAGGAGAAAGAGCTGACTGTCTTAGGTTGTAACCGAAACTGTTGGAATGGAGCGCTGAGATCACTGTCGAGGTAGCAAGTCTGGAATATTTTCCCTCGTGCTAATTTCTGTTACCAAAATGTATCTGACAGCTCACTTCTGTCTTCTTACTCTACTGGTTGCAATAATACAATGTGGGGTTCGGTAATGGGGTCGGGGTTGTACATTCAGTAATCCTTTCATTAAATATACAGAATTCATGAGTCTCGGAATCGCTTCATCGGTCCATAGCTGGACGTGAAAGCCCGCAGAGAGCGACCCCAAAAGTATAATGGAATAGCGAAAAGAACGCTCACAACTTGTATGGCCGTCATCTCCCCAAATACAGCGGCCGTGCCCTGTCTCTCAATCCAGTCCGCCGCATATAGGGACAACAGCATGCCAATTGTGTTGCGAATGACAAAAATAATCACCAGAGCTTCACCAGTCACCTAATCAAGTGGTTGGGTCAGTAATGCAATCCAAGACAATCCATGGAAATACCACATACCGGCTTGTATGAATCCAGTGAGT
This sequence comes from Penicillium sp. 91 TS-2023, assembly GCA_030710325.1. Lineage (NCBI taxonomy): Eukaryota > Fungi > Ascomycota > Eurotiomycetes > Eurotiales > Aspergillaceae > Penicillium > Penicillium sp. 91 TS-2023. The sequence continues at coordinate 2,721,396 of JARWGP010000021.1, read as the reverse complement.
AGGTCACAGCCACGTTCGATATAGCAGCCACACCAAAGGCCTGCATCGCATATCCCACGGCGGGTCCAATCCAGTGTGTTTTGTGTGCGACACAGAGTCCAAAAATTAGGATTCCTGCTGGTCCAATAGTTCCGGGAATCACGATCGCCGGTAGTCGATACTCTGGCATGCGAACTCCGCCGCGTTTCTTCGTGCTCCGGTTGGAAATAATATCGATCAGTCGGCCACCTACGTAGAATGCGAATACGCAACCAATAAATCCAGCTAGGGATAGGAGGCCCAGATCACCTAGTTGCCAGTTGTAAGGCGGCTTGAGGAATGTGCGAGAGGATGTCAGTTGGACCACGATATTCCTTGTTGATAGTTAGCGATGATTGTCTTTTCTTACAGGGGGGTGGAATCCACGAACCATCCGACCGAAATTCCAATCGTCAACGAGCACCAAATCAACGGCGGGTAGGCAGCGTTGGCTAGGATATCCAAGATGGCTTGCAGAAATGAAGCATCCCGGTTGAAACCGAGCGTCAAGGACATCCACTGCAACTGTGATCGCTTTTCCCGGTCTTCCGAGCGCTTCCTCAGGTACGTCGTTTCCCGAATGGTGAAGGTAGCGACCAGCAGGACCACACCAACCGCGATCGCTAGGAAATAACACATCCAGCGCCAATTTTGCTGCTGTACCAGGTATGCATTGATCAAGGGGCCCACGAAGAGTCCGGCTGTCATCGCAAGATGGAAAAACATCATGTAGTGGCCCCGGTCCTTGGCTTCAACCATATCGGCCACAACAGCGGGCACTGTGGCATCGGCAGCTGCCGCCGCGAATCCTGAAAGAATGCGCGACGCCAGTAGCTCACCATAGCTAGTGCATTGACTGGACCATACATTCATCATGCAAAGAAACAGCATCGCTACCAAGTAGACAGGGCGCTTTCCAATGACACGCATAAGCGGAACCCAGAAGATATTGCCGACGCCGAAAAGAAAGACATTAAAGCACACCAGCTGCCCTGCCTGGGTCTGGTTGACATGGAACTCCTTAATGATAGCTGATGTGGCGACCGTAAAATTGCTGGAGTTGACATTTGCCAAGAAGGTGAACGAGCAGATTGTTAGGTAGGTGGATAATTTGGCCGATAGGGGCCAGTTCTGTGGGCATTAATAAGCATCTCTGTTCCTGTTCTTGAACCATTCTGGACATTCTCTCACCTTTGGATTATTCACGTCGTCATCCTCGATGACCGGTTTCAAGTGGCCGACGGAGGGCCCGCGGTCATCGGCGGGCATATTCTCCAAATAACTGGAAACACTAAATCGGTGAGAGTCGTCTTTTGTGTCTGTCATGACGTCTTATATTCTGGTGTGTTCAGTCTCCGGGGGGGAAGAGGGAGAAGTCGATCATCCAGGAGAGGCCGGCAAGGATTTATTCAAATAGGCCCCCGCTGATTTACCCCAGCAATGGCTTCCCCACAATCGAAAATGGGGGATTTTTGCCCCAATCTAACAGGATTGGTCCTATTGGGCGCAGGGGCAGGAATGATAGAATGATGCGCCGGGTGGATAGGGAGGTCATTCGGTAATTCCGACTTCAAGTGGGGATCGGCGTCCCGAGCCAGAACCAAAGCTGAAGCCGCATGGAGCAAGCCCCGCGATTGAAGAGTAAGAGGCATCCATGTTCAGATCCGTTCAATTTTTGGATGAGTGGATATTTGCATCCCGAGATCGTGTTCGGAGATCCCTTTTATAATATAGTTGGTAAGGTGAGACAGTGTCGTCGTGCCAAGATGCATAATTCGGGATTCCCGGCTCTGGCGTCATTTAGAGGCATTGGGGGTTTTCCGTACTGGCTTGGAATCCACAAGTGCTTGGACTTCCATGTGTAGGTTCACGGGTCCACGGGTATCTAAGCATTGCTCTGTTATTGGTCCTCGCTAGAATCGACCTCGTGAGATAGCACTAGTTGACCAGGATTGTACAGTATGTACAGTATATGGTGTGTTGAATGAAGCTTCAATGTTTAGACGGATATATATTTTTGCAGTGCGCCATATTCTATCACGACAAGTTGATCATCAAGGGCTGCCCATAACGATCCAAACTTATATGTGTATCGGATACGAATCTTGAGATTTTAAGCTAGCCTCATTAATTAGCTATAAATAAGGATTCAAGTATAGAAAATGTAGTGAAGGCCAACCTTGGAAGCCCTCGTGACGAGCAAATGTCAGTTGCCGCTTCCAATGTTCTCCGCACTCACCGAACGTGGAACTCCAACTCTCAACTCTCAACACAACTCACTTCTCCCCAAGCTTCCACCTTCCATCCAACCACAATGGGTTTAATCAAACGCGCTTTGAAGATCTCCGCCGCCGGCACCGTCGCCTCCATTGGTGTCTTCTGGGGAGCCACGCGCAATGACGTCTTTGAGCCCATGCAACCCTCCGATCCGATCTTTCAATCACCCTTCTTCAAGAAGTTCAACCCCGAACAGAACCCAACCCTGCACGACCTATGTGTCCGCCGCATTCCGCTCGAAAAGATCAAGCCTGAGCTCCTGGAAAACAAGGGCAAGCTGACCGAAGCTTTCTGTGCCGGTGTCTGGGGTGGCATGGGTAAGCTCAACCAACCGCGATCGGCGGAACTCCGTCTAACTAATTTCCCCTCTTCCTAGGCTACATCGTCCAGCGCGCCTACCTTTCCAACAAGTACCAGGGTCCCGAAACCGCCTCTCATCTGTGGAGCCGTAAGGAGCTCCTCGAAAATAACTACGAGGTCGGCACCCTCATCACCGACCATTTCGAGGTCGTTGAGAAGACCGAGGAGAAAATTACCGTCCGCTGTGGTGATACCCCCCGTCACCAAGATGTTCGCCCTTCCGATGGTCTCTTTGAGATGGGCGCAGTGATCAAGCAGGAGGAGGGCGTGGCCGAGTTTACCTTGAAGAGCTGCTTCTACCAGGGTCTGGGTAAGGCCGAGGCTGCTCCCATGGGCTCGTTTCTGGTCTGGTTGCACCAACAATACACCAAGCTATGGATGGAGACTGCGATTCTGAAGAACTGCGTGAAATAAAGGGAGTGTGCATATCGACAATCCATGTAAATACTTTAATGGTCTACGAACCAAGGACAGTGTTGCAACAAATATTAATTTAGGCTAATATGCCTGACGTTTGCCAAGAATCATGGTGTATGCGCGTGCGACCACGGTCAGTCGCAACATCGCCTTGCGTGTTATCTCTTACTCCCTCAGTACAGTCTTGGGCTACTCGGAATCCGGCGAATCCGGCGAATACAGGCCATCCACAGTCTTCATCTTTTCGATCTCAGGATCGCTGGTCAGGGTAACCGCCAGAACGGAGGGAATGGCGATGACGAGAGACCCCATACACAGACCCCAATCCATGGCAAATTGGGTCATAGCAGGCTTACCCAATGCATTGATCCGCCATGCCATAGCCCCGCCCGCACTTTGGAAGGTCTTATACGCGCCGACCAGGACTGCAGTAACAGCGGGCGAATTGGATCGAGCACCCACGAGCCAGTAGCAGAAAGACTGCCAGAACGCGTCGTAGGCACCATAGAAGATGTAGAGTAACATCGGACCCACGGAGACAGAACCGTCCTTGTAGTCGATATCCTGCTTGATGCCCATGGCCAACCGGCGCGAAGACCATTTCTGGAACGCATAACCACCGCCCCAGATAGCCATGCCAGTCACGAAAAGGAACACCCAAGCGACCCGGGCACGAATTTGTCGGTTAAGACCCGGAAAGTCCAGAATAAGGCCAATGATCAGACCTCCCAGCATCTGCGCGATCCAGTAAAATGCACCATTAAGCGAGCGCGTGCGGATATCGAAGGTCATGCCATTGACCACATTCTGCTGGTAAGAGTAAAAGACATTCGCCGAGAAGAACAGTGGTAGCATGCACAATACACGCCAATCAGCGATCGTACGAATCGACAATCGTGCCGTCTGCTTCCAGTTCTTTTCATCCTCCGGGATTGCTTTCAGTTGGGCTACTCGAACTGATGCAGGAGGACAGATGAACACACCCATTAACCAACCAATTCCCATGAGAATTAGAAGAGCAATGTATGTTGCATCTGAGACTGTGCCGCTGGTGGAATTGTAGTTCATTCCGAAGCTGGCTAGAGATCCTACTCCACCGCCGAGGTTGAAGATGATCCAGAACGCAGCGATTGCACGGCCTTTTTGTGACTCGGGCACATAAGTTGTCATGATAGCTCCTTGTGCGACCCACAAAAACGATGAGCCCACACCGAGAAGCGCACCGGCAGCAATAACAAAGGCACCGTTATTGGTTGCTATTGCAAGCAACAAATGACAAACATTAGCAAATGGATAGACCAGGATATCTTGCATACATACAGTTAAAGCATAGTAGACTTCCCGAATACAGGGGATATGCCCATCCACCGAGAAGAAGACAAACACGGGGACCGACGCGATTGAAAATCGGTCCCACAACAAACAACGCTGTTGCCGCTGTTGCTGCAAGTAAAGCCACAGTTGCATTCGCAGCAACTGTCTGGTTCACTTGTCCAGATCCTCCCAATCCAGTGAGGGCATTGTACATCTATATCCCCGCAATTAGTTGAAGTTGTGTTTGAGTGGTGGCAACGCGACACGTACCCCAGGACAGCAGAAACAGATAAAGCTGATCAGCAGAATCTGGACCCAACTGTGTGTATAGATCCGATACCAAACCGAATCCCTGCGCCCATCAATCACAGGTCTAACCTTCGTGCCGTCCTCCATATTGTGATGAAAGTGCAGATGCGAGCAACAAATATCAACAGGTGTCAAACTTGAAACCAAAATATTTGAAGAATAACACCCAGCACCAATAGCGAGATCTGGCGTGAAATATGGGGTTCTATCCCTGGATTCCAAACAACAGCAGTGGTATCTGGTATGGAGAAGGCTTCAAGAAACATCAATTTACCCGATGACAGGCCCAAGCACTGATCTACGAAAATATGCATTTATTAGGAGAAGATAGATGGATACGCGGGATAAACCGCTTTTCATGCTCCATATTGGGTAGCTTCTGGGGAAGATAAACAACCCCACTTGTCGCATGTTGGACGAACCCGTGGTTCATTGCCGAGTACCACGCTGGTGACTGGGGTAACTGCTACTCTGGCTCGTAACGTGGGGTGTTTCTTCATCGGCAAAGCTCCGCGATTAAGGATCTCGCTCGGGCTGCGCTTCCGGTTTGCGGATGTCGGTCGCTCCCGACTGGCGTTTTCTAGGGGAGGATGGCGTCAATCATGAAAAAAATGATTCTTTTCGCTCGCGCGAGAAACATCGGTTTTCCTGCATGTGGTTTTATGTATCGTACACCATTGATCAGAGAGTGAGCGAAACCGTTAGCGATAATGGATCTTGACGGTTTGGCTAAACTCCAGACCGAAGGGGTGAATCCCCGGACGATCAATATCGATCGCATATCGACATTGGAGATGTGTACTGTGATAAACAACGATGACAATCTGGTCGCAGAGAGCGTTGCGCCGTGCCTACCAGCGATCGCGGACGCAATCGATGCCCTGGCTTTGCGCGTTCGTCGAGGCGGAAGGGTGGTATATGTTGGAGCAGGAACAAGCGGAAGGTCAGCGAACAGCAACAATATGCCAAAAATAAAACCAATGATTAACATCGGAAATTCCTAGACTTGGGATCTTGGATGCGTCGGAGATCCCGCCTACCTTTGCTGCCCCCCGATCCCAATTCGTCGGATTGATCGCGGGCGGAGACATTGCTATTCGGCAGGCTCAAGAGGGCGCTGAGGATAACGAGCAAGCCGGTGAAGAGGACCTAAAACGTCTGAAACTCGATCCAAAGCTCGATAGTGTGATCGGTATTGCCAGTTCAGGCCGCACACCGTATGTCCTCGGGTGTCTTGCCTTTGCCAAACGGCTAGGGTGCCTCACAATTGGTGTTGTATGCACTTCCCCATCGGCTATGGGTCACTCCGGCAATGTAGACTATCTGATTGCCCCGCTACCTGGCCCAGAAGTGGTCACTGGGAGTACCAGACTTAAAGCTGGAACGGCCACAAAAATGGTCCTGAATATGCTGAGCACGGGAACTATGATTCGTACCGGGAAGACTTATGGAAACATGGTAAGACGGTGTGGATCTTTGCCTTGAATAATTGTGTCTGAAGATTATCACAGATGGTGGATATGGTCGCATCAAATCTCAAACTTGAGCAGCGCGCTCGGAATATTCTGCGCAGACTGAGTGGGAATTGCAATGGGTCATCGGATTCCGAATTGGACTCGCTTCTTGGGAAGTGCGATGGTAGTGTTAAGCTCGCCATTCTCGTTGCCGAAACAAGTGAATCTGTTGAGAGCTGTCGAGAAGCGTTGGCGTCGGCTGGGGGCGTTCTCGCCAAGGCGCTGAGTGAACCATCTCGGCCTGCACAGATATCCTTACCAGAAAGTCGGCAGTTTGTGTTGTGCATCGACGGTGGTGGTACTAAGTGTGCTGCTGTCATTGCAGACAAAGAAGGCGTCGTTAGCCATGGATTTGCTGGGCCAAGCAATATGTATGAGCTTCATGAATAGTAGCATGATCTTCAACTAACTATCGTGCAGTACCGATAACGTCAGCAATGTCGAACTTGTCATGACCACACTGGTTACAGCGACTAAAGCCGCCTTCAAACATCATATGCCCCATGGGACCGAGATAACGGACCTGAATTGGAAAGAATATCTTAAAAAATCCTTTCGATCAGTCTGGATCGGTCTAGCGGGTATGGATAGGAGCGGCCTATACAGTGTACTCGCACCCAAGCTTGGCGAATTATACGGGCTTGATCACACCACACCGGCCTTCAAGTTAACCAACGATGTATCCTTGTTAACTGCGGCAGTTGCATCAAACCAAAGCTGTTCCGTAATTGTCGTCATCGCAGGCACTGGGAGCGTAGTAATGCGGTACAATTGGACCGAGAACCAGGGCTATACTTGCGTTGCTCGAGCTGGTGGATGGGGTCATCTGCTGGGAGACGAAGGCGGAGGCTATTCCATCGGCCTTGCAGCTATCAAACACACCCTGGAGATACTGGAAGACAGAAGTCTGGGTCTTGGGCCAAAAGAACCAGGCGAGTTTGAAAGTGCTGTGATTGGAAGACTGGGCGGTTGCATCAAGCAAAATGATAATATTGACCTTCTGAGCGAGATCCTGTCCCAGCCTCGTGCACAGAGTGTCAAATCTCGCATTGCTGGCGTCGCGGAGACTGTACTAAAGCTGGAAGGTAATAGCACGGCAAAGGCCATTATGGATGATAAGGTGTCTTCTATCACTCGGAAGCCCCTCCGCCGTCTCGCTGATCCCAGATCCAGCGGGTATGTCGCATCTGAGGAGACGGAATTAGTATTGGCCGGTGGGCTGTTGAAAGACGAGGGATATCAAAATGCTATAAGACAGCAAATTGCTCAACAAGGGTTCCACTTCCGGGGGATAAGTGTGGTTGATGATGTTGCCGTGATGGCAGTCAGATATTTGATATCTCTATGAGCTGTGTTGTACATGTCCGGGTTTTCATTGATTCTGATACTAGTTTCTTAGAACAGGTACATGGAAACGGGCAATTCTAGTGTTTCTAGTTTTCTTCAAGAATATCCAGAATTGTCAACTAAAGCAGACTGTTCGTCACTCATCCGCTGGTAATATGCTTTGTTATTTTCTACTGCGCGTAGACACTGATAAATGCAAACTTTGCGGCTGTATGTTGTGCACACAAATGCAAAATTAACAATCTATTGATCATTCACGGACCTTTTCCCTGTCACATCAAGCCCAGATTCTATTAAAAGAGGGTATAGAGCCACCAATCGGTTTAAACCCTTGAATTGCCCATTATACCCACCCCGCAAGAGACCTTTGTTTGCCCGTTTCTTTAACAAAAAATTACTTCTTAGCACACTGGTCGGCTTTCCGACTCCACCAACATGGGAACAGCCTCAATTACCGACTCCATGCCTGGACTTTGGCTCCAAATGCCCGTGATCTTCAAGCCGGCTTTCTTAAGTAAATCTCTCCACTGAGTCTCCGATCGCTCAACCCCAGCACCAATACTCATCATCTGAATATCGAGGGATGCCTGCATGAGGGGCGTCTCGGTGTCCGGCAACACAAAGTCCACAATCAAGATTCGAGAGTAGTCAAGCGCCATAGCAGATATCGTGTTGCGTAAGATCTGAAGACAGATCTGGTCGGACCAGTCATGGAATATGGAGCGGAAGTAATACACTGCCGCTCCCTTGACAGGCTGGGGATCCATAAAGCTATATGGCATGACCTCGATACCGGATTCGTGACCGGAAACACCATTCAAAACCTGTGGAAGATCCTGCAAGATGACTCGGCCAGGGAGGTGTTTGTACTTCTGGCGGAATTGACTTAGATCATGACCTTGGTTACCGCCAATGTCGACAAGGAATACTGTGTCAATGCATGGAATCGAATGGCCCATTAGTCTCTCCACCGGGTAGACATCGAACCACATTGGTCGGCCTTGTCTGCGACTCGCCATATACGAGTTGAACAACGTCTGTTGATCTTTGTGGCTGGCTAACCACTCGAATTGACTTTGACCAACTGCCCACTGCATGGGGGAATTATCATAGTCTTGAGGGTTTGCATAATCATGCGCCCGCAGATACTCCGGCAGTTTGCTGAGGGTTGGAACTGCGAGATCATATCTGACAAGCGAACATCGGTTAGTGCAAGTTCAATTCAAGTCATGGCAAAAGTCCATGGTCTTACATGCAAGGAACTCCATCACGACCGGCAGGCTGGGTCAAAGCCGCCGTCTTCTCATTCGCTTTGAATACCTGGAATTCTGGGGTTGTGCAGAGACCCAGAGATGACATGACCCGCATCAAACGGACTATGTGTGACTGTCAGTCGCGCGCGAAGTAAAATCATGCGATAAGAGGCGATACCGATCAATTCCTGCTCCGCACCAGTGTACTCTGATAACTGCGCGGCCGAGATCCCTGTATTTTGGTACTGCTTCTGCATGAGCAAAGGGAAGATCTCCAGATCAACCACGGTTCGGAGTGCGGCATTCTGTGGGGGCTATGGTGGGTCAGATGGAGCATTCAAAATAATTACGTGTATGTGCACCCCATACCTGATAGATCAGACGCTGAACAGTCTCAGATGGACTTTCTACCGCCAATTTAAATTGGTCAATCACTCGTAACAGCTCAAAATGGGTTTGTGCTGAAGGGTTGGCAGTATCTTGCTGTACCAACTGGCCCAGGCGATTGACCATAGAGTAAAGGGGTGTGGTGACCGTCATTTCGGCGCTGGAGGGAAAAAAAATGGAAGAAATGTCACGAAGCGTGGCTACATGTAACGTATTTCACAAGCGAGCGGGCCACCCGTTGCAGCGGGCCACCCCAAAACACCTAGTAAATGCTAATTTAATATCTCAGCAACAACGCAACTAAACCGTATCAAATTTTCGATACTGTTTCCCTAAGATGACTTTAGGTAGACTCTGAAATTTAGTGTAGTTTAACGGAGGATTTTGTCAGATTACCAAAAAATACACCGTGATCTAGCTCTTTACTCCCATTTATAAATACATGACATGTGAGCATTACCTGGATCATCGGATACGGTGACTTCGGAGGGTTTCGAGACCAAACCCAACTGTCCCAGGCCCCGGCCCCAGCTTCATCCCCACTAAGCCGCCACCCTAGGACTCAGCTGTCCGAAAACAGCGCAACTTGTGAAGCTAGGATGATGCACCGATACGCAATTAAAAGCAAAGTGGAGCGGCTAAAGCGGCTTTTCCCATTGGGCCGCATTCCAATTTTAATCTGCGTTAGCTTGGCCCACGTCCCACATCAGCGCGTCTTGATCGGCAGAAAGCTCCGAAGAATACGCCCCATATATCTATGTTAGTTGTTGTAAACGCGGCTTTTAGGAGCTAATGCTGTGGATTCCAAATGATTCGAAGTTTTGAACTGGTTTGCTTCAGGGGAGTGCAAAGAGCTGAGGGTCTTTTTTTTTTTTAATTTTTTTTTATTGTGGGAAGCTCGGACAAAAAGGGTGGAGAAGAGAAACTTTGATTTCATGCGAGGCATGTGATACGGGTCTTCATCATGCAGCTTGGATTGGATAGTGTAATGGACGTATGGGGACTTCCTGATGGGGTAGTCGATACTGAGAACAATCAAGTTGCACAAGCTTAACTCGCAATCAGCTTGTTATAGTAATCTGAATCATACGTCAGATTTGAGCATGGGTCATCTTCTGTTCTACTAGTGCCAAGCGCTTAGTCTAGCAACTTTCCACGATACGAATGTATCTCTTCCGTTCTCAGCGGCTGAGCACATTGTATGTTCCTTGACACAAATGGCTTCTGGAACGGTTGTCTTCTAGATGTACAGTACGCGCCGTAGGTGAAAGAGGCGCAAGGGTATCATGCCACGACCACTTAAACTCCAGGAACACGGGGTATTCCTAAGTTAAATCATTTTTTTGTGGATTTGTACGTATATTCAGAACGGCGAGCACCGCTTGAAAAGCCTCCCGAGGCAGCTTGCCATCGAATTGATCTACCAAATACACCCCCGGGAGATTTTTCAAACACTGCTTTCCAGTATTAGAGGAATGCCAGGATATGGCCGATTGATGTTTCTGGAAAACTGACGTATCAAATCAGCAGTGATATTTCAGCTCCAAACCAACGGAACTATATTTCCAGGCACCGAAACGAGCCTGTGGCGTTCCAGGCATCAAAGAATGTCGATCTCACGTTCCGAGTCACAAATCAAAGCTGAAAATGCTAGCATGCCAGGATCCGATCGGACGGTTAGCATTCTTGCCGGCAACTAGCGGGGCGCGAATGGGGCGATCTATCCAAGATCCGCCAACGAGCCCGTTTCCAGTACCGTTGGACTCATCTTAAATCTGAGATCTGTCTCACAAGAAGCATTCCGAGGGGACTTGGTAGACCCAGCTCCACGGTCCGCTCTCCCCGTTCCGCTCAAGGATCTGCTGTGGACCTTTGTACACGGGAAGTTGCAGGAGGTTCCATTCCGGTGGTGCTGTGTTCCAGGTCGAATGCCGGATCCTTGGATTCGTTCATTCTAGGCCTTATCTAGGGTTGTAATTCAAAAGTCGGAATGATGCTTTCGCAGATCTTGTCCGTTGCTGAATATGTCTTAGATTGGGCATTGATGGCGTCGATGTCACTGCGGGTGCTCAGCTTGCATAGCTGATCATCTCGAACGTTCGAAATGGGCGTTTGCAGTATATTGCAGAGGGCAACCGTGACTCGGAATGTTGGGGCCTAGCGCTTACGAAGGCGTCCTAACCAGATTAAACAATTCATTGTTCTAAGTCCGGTCAACTGCTGGTTGGTGGAGGAAAGTGAGATGGATCTGTCAGATCGTTATCTGAAGTCTATTCTCATCAGCTGCGCATGTGGCTATCTGCATAAACGGCAGACCGTCGGACATATGAGGTAATATATTGAAAATGCAACGTTGATTTCCATGTGTAAGTCAATTCGGCCCTGTATACATATTAAAGAGTGGTGGTTTCCACCGCGAATTGGTGGGGTTTGAGCAACCAATACCTATCCTGCTTCGCCCCGACTTTCCAAGTTTTCCATTCCCCACTATCATGACTGCATTATCATCAGCCCTAGAGTGGGACTCGGGCAATTATCTCGATCTGGATGCAAAAGCGCTAATTTATCCCGGAGTCGATCGTCCTGAAGGATGAAGATATCCACAAGCGATCGGCGGCTGTGAAGGATCAAAGATGTCCGAGCTGGACCAAACGGGATTTAAATTGCAACTTAGTGATTTGGGTACCTCTGCAGTGTAACTTTGTCGCTGGTTGCGATGGTAATCCACTACTGCAAGACGATAACCCCTGTCGAGCGGAGGCGTTTGTCAGTCATGCTGCATCATTTAGGAATATCCAGCCAGTGGGAATGCCCGAATGGCCGCCAATTTTCCTACGATCGATTTCCATTCGCTTAGAATCGACCATGTCTGGCGATTCATGCACTTTGGGGAAGCCGTCTTGACACCTGCATTGGAATGCAAAGCGTCTCTTCTTTGATCCCAAGGTTGTTTGTAGTCACAGTCAAGTACCCGGTCACTAGTATCATGTATAGATCCCACTAGCAGTCTGGTTTGCCACAATGTTTAGTATCCACGCGTTTGGCTCCGCTGAGTAGAAGGACTTGTGTCGTTACCTTGTGGTGGACACGATCGCCATTGCTTGCTCCAGGCCCACTCAGCTCCTCCCTCCCCCGGTCACCCCGAATGCGGTCAGCGTAGACATTAAAGTCATGTAGCGGGGGTAAGGTTTGTCTTTTCAAGGCGATGCACCCTGATGTAATAAATACGGCGAATATTTTCTCTTGCCAATCCCTTCCCACACCACTTTGAGGTTTGTTTCTGACACGCCCCATCGAAATGGGTATTCAACGAGGAGCACCGGCTATACCAGGGACTTCTTCACATTCTTCTGATCCTTTGACAGAGAAGTTTGGGCAGCTTCATGTCTTGGATGACTTGATCCGTCTTCGTGCGGCAGATACCATTCAATGCCCGATTCTCGCATACCCGGGCTCCGACAGCGATGCCGCATTGTACAATTATTATACCGGCGAACAGCTGGATGAGATGATAGATCAATCTGTCTCGACACTGATGGAAGATGGCTTCAGACCGGTTCGTGCCCCTGGTGATGGCTCAATGCTATGTCCAGGACCCTGCTAACAGCATGTATTAGCCCAAGAAAGACGGGTGCATAGTAGCATTACTCACCTTATCTGATCTGAGTATGGTGATCACTCTATTCGCACTTAGTCGGTTGGGATACACAGTGATGATCTTATCGCCACGCCTATCGGGTGATGCATGTGTATCGTTACTCAACATCGTCGGCTGCAAAAATATCATATATGGTAAAACCGGCACCATCCGGGCAACAATGGGGGAGATTTTGCAACGAAAACTCATCACCTGCCGCCCAATCCCGACGCGTTCTGATTCTAACACCGAAACCTCATTGTTGGTACTGCACAGAAAGCGTAATTCTGAGGCCCAAAGGAACAAGATTGCCTTAATTCTTCACTCTTCCGGGTCCACTGGAGACCCGAAGCCGCTGTTTCTCACTCACCGCGCATTAATGACCCATCCGCTGAAAGGGCCAGGGTTGACATCGTTCAATTCGCTTCCTTGGTATCATCTGCATGGAATTTCAACTGCGTTGCAAGCGATGTGGATGAGGAAGACTGCTTTCATGTGGAATGCGGCCTTGCCACTGACCGCAGACTCGGTTGTTTCCGCTCTCCAGGAGGCGAAACCTGAATATGTCGCTGCAGTTCCGTATATGCTGCAAATATTAATTGACAACCCCCTTGGTGTTGAGGCACTTCGGAACTGCAAGGTGGTGGGGTATGGTGGAGCACCATGTCCTGATGAGCTTGGCGACCGTCTCGTGAGGGAGGGAGTACCCTTTGGTGGGTCATTTGGACTGTAAGTTATTCTCAAAAATCCTGGCGAATCCAAACCTTACTTGCAACTGCAGCACCGAAGCGGGCCTTGTGGCTGAGTCTTTGTCCCGACCGAAAGACGACCCTTACTGGAATTATTTGAAGTTTTTTGAAAGCATTCTACCTTATATTTGGATGAAGCCCTTGGGAGGTTCGCTTTACGAATGCGTATATTTGGCTGGACATCCCGCATTGACAACTTCAAACTCAAATGAACCGCCCGGTTCATACCATTCCAAGGACGTTTTCACCCCTCACCCAACCCTTCCCAATAGATGGAAGTACGCCTCTCGACTAGATGATCGCCTGACTCTGATCAACGGCGAGAAGGTGTTGCCACTTCCGATTGAAGGATGTATCAAACAACACCCTCTCATCCATGAAGCAGTCGTGTTCGGTGTGGGCAAGACAGCTCCGGGTCTGTTGATCTTCCGCTCACAGGAGGCAGACGACGCATGCCTCTCGGATGAAGAATACTTAAATCAAATTTGGCCCAGCATTGAATTGGCCAATTCTCGCGCTGAGCGGTTCTCTCACATCGCTACAGACATGGTTGCCGTATTGCCGTTTGCCTCGACTTTCCCTCGGACAGATAAGGGGTCTATGATCCGAGCACAGGTCTATCTGCATTACGCTGATCTTATAGAGAGTATCTACGCTAGCGCGGAGGGTCAAGAAGGAGGAATGCGACTGGGCTGTGACGAAACCTTGTCTTTCTTGACCGATATGTGTCAGAATGAGCTAGGCATCAGTCTCTCCGGTGCAGAGGCCAACTTCTTCTCGGAAGGAGTTGATAGTCTAAAGGCGATTCACCTGCGTCGCCTCATTCTTCAAAAATTCGATCTTCCCAAAGAAAGCTTTCCTCAGAATGTCGTGTACGAAACAGGGAGTATCGCACTTCTGTCGGAGTATATCTGCGCTGTGCAGAGCGGCGAAGATCTTTGCATGGTGGATGACGACACCGAGGTCATGTCCAAGTTGATTCAGAAATATTCCTCATTTAAGCAACACATACCCAGTGGCTCTCCATTAGCCACCAACAGTGTCGTAAGTATCACTTCCCTGCAAATTGAAGATGCCATGCTGACTTGTGAAGATCCTCACTGGAGCTACCGGGTCAATCGGTGCCCACACACTATACGAGCTTCTAAACGACGACTCCGTCTCCGCCATATTCTGTCTGACAAGACGTCAATCCCCATTGCAAGCTATACTCGACAGTCTGATTGAAAAAGAACTACATATCACGTCAGAACAAGCATCCAAACTTATCGCCCTGACTAGCTCACTCGATCAGCCAGATTTCGGCCTCGACGACGAACTCATGACTCGCATGCGCAGATCCGTTACACAAGTTTTGCATGTAGCCTGGCCCGTAAATTTCAATATCCCTCTGGCTCAATTTGAGCCTCACATTTGCGGACTACATAACCTGCTCCAGTTCTCGCTCTCCGTTGAACAGCCGCAGCCTGCAGTGGTCATGTTCTGCTCCTCAATTTCCACCGCACTCAGTTCAACATCTGATGAGATCCCCGAACCACAAGTTGACTTGGACACGGCTTACATGGGCTATGGCCAATCCAAGCTTACGGGAGAGCACATCGTTAGCGCAGCACACAAATCAGGTGCAAGAGCTTACTCACTCCGAATCGGGCAGGTGTCAGGCCATTCCAAGAAAGGTCTGTGGAACGACACCGAGGCACTACCACTGTTGATCCGGTCATCCTTAACCCTGAAGGCCTTACCCAGCCTGAAGGAAAGCTGTTCGTGGCTGCCGGTTGATAATCTCGCAGCTACTATACTTGAACTGACTCGGTCGTGTTCGGCTTCGAGTACCGAGTCTGGGAAAGATTGCGTATCTGCAGAGCAGACTGGCGATGGCTCGATCTACAATGTGTGCAACTCTCGGAGGTTTTCCTGGGATGTGCTCCTGGGGTCTTTGGGCCGCAGTTTCCAGTTCGATGTCGTGCCGTTTGAAAGCTGGTTGCAATTACTGAGGGAGAGTGAGGCGCGAGGTGACGAGCATATTAATCCGGCTGTGAAGCTTATCGATCATTATGAGGCTATGTATGGTTCGGGCTCTTCTGGACGCGCTCTTGGTCCGAAGACTTTTGTGACGGACAAGGCGGAGCGGGATAGTGTAACTTTGCAGAATGGTCGTTTGAGGATTATTGAGGACGGAATTTTGGATTGTTATATTCGTGATTGGCTTTCGCGATGGATGGGTTCGTGATAGAGGTTGCCAGCATTTTGGTGTTTGTGTCAAAGTTGAGGAGGTACCTTGTTTGGCATTGCATTATTGGATTCATTACATTACTGCCTATCTTGTTTCCAAATGAATTTAATTGAATATAACTTTTCTTGATCGGCCATGAAACATCTTGACTAACTGAGTGATCAATACGCTACGCAGTCATCGATTCACATAAGCCCATCAGGATGGGTGAGAATTTAAAACTCCGCAACCGCCTCGGTTTCGTCCTTGGCTAGAATTTTGTTAGTATTAAGTTAATCTTAGAGAAAGAGATAATTACCCAATTTCTGGTATCTTTCCACCTGAAATGGGAGAATGGAATTATTCACGTCTGCTTCATTCAGCACAATACGAATTCTGTCCGATTAGCCGTTTCCGACTTGTTTTTTCGTACCCAGGGGGTGTTCATCGGCCTCTAGGATAGCGAGAGCGTCAAATTCTTCGACGGGCAGTAGTTTAGACATGATGGTGATGCTTTTCTGCGATGATATGAAAAACAACAGGATCCTAAGACTAAGCATTATAGAGACTTTTAATCATGCTGCGAAAATCAGAAATCGGAATTCTACGCCGATGGATATGCCAATTCAAAGAATTTTCACGCTTCCCTGTCGAGCTGAAAAATGTCATCTTGACATCTTTCGGCAATGAACCCCGTGGAACCGAGACCCCTATTTCAGCTTTTTCCAATCAAGCATTTTTAGGTGTTAACTCCCCGACGGGCTAATTTTTTCAATTTTCTCCCTAGCGGTCAACGTGATGAACTCCACATGGGGATGGGGCTACTCCACACCTGACAGCGAGCTCCAAGAACATGGAGTCGACCTCATGTGCAGAATGGGATCATTCACTAGATGCTTCTAGTGTAGACTTAAATTCACAAACTCGAAGCTCTTATATCCGACAAACTTCGTAGAGTCTGATGAAGTTGATAAATGGCTAAATTTGGTGAAGTACCACGTGCGAAGCTAAGGAGACCCACCGTATAAAGACTATGACCATAGTTGTAAAGTCAAAAAAAAGTGGCGTTATCTAGAAATCACTCTTTACTCCTATTTCTCCCTATTCCATGGGACCATTAGGGCTTTCAGGCCATTTGCGGAACAGATCCTGCAAATAATCGAGTGGCGCCGTGATAAGTCCGACGGCAGTCTGATAAGGAGGTCGATCGGGCGCGCTAGGATGCGCACGTGTTGGCACAAAGTGTTTTGTACGGTCAAAAGACGCCGCTAGACGCTTACTCTCATCAGCGCTAATACACGTTTCAAGATTACTCAAATCCACTCCTTCGTGATTCACGTGTGCTGCCAGATCCCCCATGAGAACCGCCAAGGTGGGGATGAAGCGGGGATCGGTGGATGGGAGGTTTTGAAACACGGCTAATTCTTCTTTGATCTATGCACTTTTTAGCGTTTATCCATGGTAGGGTTCCGTTTCCGTATTCGTACTATTTGATGTTGTTGCCGATCTTCGGTTGCATCTGTGTCCAAGTGCTTCTTTAGCGCCGGGTAGAGCACTAGCTCCTCGCCTACCACATGACGGGCCAGTTCCCAGGTGAACATGTTTTGCCAGCGTGTTTGCTCATCTGGGTCCTCCGCCTGGACGATCCGATCATAGTATGATTTGAGTTCCCGGTGATCGGCGCAGATGGCGTCGGAGATGCGGTCCATTTTGAAATCTTAGGTAGAAGGAAAGCCTCGAGAGAAATGTGTTATTTGATCGACGGAATGGCATTATTTCTATTTCTATGATCGAATTACTGTGCGTGACGTGCTCCACTGCTTCTAATCTCCGGAATACCGCCCCGTGGACACAAAATATACTGTGGCGTTCTAAGTTTTGGTGGGGCCAGATGATCAAGACAATTGGGGTCACGAAGCATGAACACTTCATTTTTTGGAGCCCGATTTTCCGACTTTTGTACGGGCATTAAGGAGGTCTGAGTCCCTTTTATGGATTCCATTCCTTGATTTCTTTTCTCTCTCTTTCACATCTCCTATGAAAAAAAGAAAGATCGTGTGGAGATCTCATAATGGCTGCGGTTTCGAGGTTCGTTCAACTTAACGTCAACCCCGGGATTCACCCCCGCGCAAATACTAACACTTAACTTCTTTCAGAAATCAAAATCTTTCGGGCACTCCCAGACACTCCCAGTCCAAATCCAACACACTCCCTCCGGCTATTCCCCAAATTTATAATCGACTTTCCCAATGGATGCTGGCTGGTTGGTGGGGTTCGTGTGAGCCAAAGTCCGGCTCTTCAACCCGCCAACCATACCAAAGCGACCCCAATGCCTGCAAAGGTTGTCGTGAGTGGGGGGTCCCTTGCGATCATACAAAACCACAATGCGAACATTGCTATGAAGAACAAATCCTGTGTTTCTATGTCAATCCCAACCCGAAACGCAAAAGTTATCGTCCCCCTTTAACGACCGTACCCCGGATTCGCGTACCTACCCCACGACGACGACCATGAAACCACACATGCAGACATGAACCTTGCATTATATTATCTAGCGTTGATGTTGATTTCGATACGAGTCCATTTTGTTATATCATAGCATGGCGTTGCCAATTCTCGCCCCAACAAATTTGCAGTCGACCTGCTGCCAGTGCAGCGCAATGAGACAGATCATGGTCATGGCGTTTGTCTTGTTCTTGTCTAGTCATTAATTGATGTTATTCTTTTCTATCAGTGTCCACGCTGAGTTCTCTTTGGGTCAAACCCCTTTAAACAAAAGAGGGGGAAGTTGAAGAAGGGGGAATGTGGGATGTGGGGGA
Source organism: Penicillium sp. 91 TS-2023 (assembly GCA_030710325.1). NCBI lineage: Eukaryota > Fungi > Ascomycota > Eurotiomycetes > Eurotiales > Aspergillaceae > Penicillium > Penicillium sp. 91 TS-2023. The sequence goes on along the minus strand of JARWGP010000021.1, from coordinate 2,702,783 downwards.
ATTTATGACATCCACTTTCCCACTATTCGGTGCAATGGACCAACAAGGGCGATCAAAGAACCTTAACTCACACCGCCTCGTACCTACCTCACTACACTATGTATTTCTTGGATAAATCTGATTCAGCAACATCGGATCAAAGCCGACCGGACTGGGCTTGAATCGGAGCACTGTGACCCGCCGCGGAGACTGTGGTCCGCGCCTCAGCATACATATCAAGGGCATCATATCTTCCTTAGTTTGATGGCAGAGTTTGATTTCATTTTTAGGTTCCAAGGTTGTGCTTTCGCAATGAAGTGTTGATTGTGACCATTTGTGGAGCTACTTAGTACATCCGGTGAACAATCCACTACAGATCTATACTATTTTACCTGAACGAACTCTAACTGTAAGCTCCATTCCTCCCTTCCATACCCCGTTCCAATCTAACAATGCTGCAGATGGAATGCGAGTACCGCCGACTGGCAGACGTCATCCGTCAAGAAGCCAAAAACCATCCAGCACCACGCTTCCTCGTCGGTATCGCAGGAGTCCCCGGTTCAGGGAAAACGACCACCGCCCAAGCAATCGTGCAACAACTAAACACAGATCCATCATGCCACGCAGCCCTCCTCTCAATGGACGGGTTCCATCTATCACGCGCAGCACTCGACAGAATGCCAAATGCCACAGAAGCGTATATTCGCCGCGGCGCGCCATGGACATTCGACGTGGACCGGTTCATCAAATTCATCGGTCAACTTCGTACCTGGGCTGAAAAGACACCACTAGCACAGGCTTCAGAGTCATGGTCTGAGGATGATGTCATTCATGCGCCGACATTCGATCACGAAGCTAAGGATCCTGTGGAAGATGGATTGGCTATTACACCGGATACTTCAATTATTATCGTTGAGGGGAACTATCTCCTGCTTGATGAGCCTAGGTGGCGAGATTTGGCGGCGTTGGTCGATTACCGAATTTTCGTCGATACGGATCTACAAGAGGCGCGTGAGAGGACCGCTAAGCGACATGTGCAGTCTGGTATTGAGAAGACTCTTGCAGATGGGTATCGGAGGGTTGATAGTAATGATTATTTGAATGGGGTTTCGATTCGGGAGAAGCTTTTGGCGCCGGATATTGTGGTGAAGAGTGTGACGGTTGATACTACCTAGCGATGTGTTTAGGTCGAACGACATGAATGACGATTTTCAATTTATGAAACAGATACATAACGCAAAATATCCATGAACATCTCGAGTGCTCATTTTTGAATTCCCTCTTACTTTTGCCTCTGAAGGTTAACTTCGTGGTCATCACTCCGTGACTGCTTGTCTGTGCAACACGCCTGGGCAAGTTAGAACATAACCTGAATTTTTTTAAAATTGCCATGACTGACCGGGTATCTCTGGCATCCAACTCGCTCGAGCCTTACAGAAAAACTCAGCTTTGGGCGGGAGTGCTTCTGGATCGTCTAGAGATCCTACACATACATAGCGAAAACTGTCCTTGGCAGCCTCCTGCCATCCTATCAGCAAATTTCTTGATCATATATAGATACATCCACCATAAACATTCTTTCCAGAGCTTACTTACCCCGTATTCAAGAATGAAACTTCCGCAATTATCACAGAATTCGCGGTAGATTATAACCCCAGATTCATTGTCCGCGGCGTGCTCTTTAGGCTTCCCGGCTGTGAGATGGAATGCGTCCTTGGCTACTTTGGCCGTGAGACCATAGTTTGTCCCAAATACTTTCTACATATATTTTCAGTACTCCGGACTTTTGGCCAATTGCATGGATTGCAGAGAATTTATACGTACTTTGCAATTTCGACAGTGGCAAAGTGACGTGCGCGCATCGTCGGGAGAAGCTAGTCGTAGCTCATACTGGATGTTTCGACACAAACATGACCCGGTATATGTCGGCATTTTTCAATTGCGCTTTTCAAGCTGATTATGTCGTCGGAAGTTAATGGTGTTCATTTTAATTAGAGGTTCAGGCAACACTTGCTCTCTAATTAGAGCAAATGACGAGATGGCAATGAATGACGTCATAGATCCGGTGCCTGGGACGAGCCTTGGAAACAGCAGCACGCATAATCAGTCAAAGATGCTTTGAGTGTAGAAATGTACCTTTGAGATTAGAATTTGAAGCACTCTGGACTGGTCAGATAGTTAGACGAAGTTTAGGCGTAGTATTTAATGATGATTTCCAAGGTTAACCGGACAATTCAACTGGTTGAAAATAAATATGTCATGCCCAGAAATAATTAAGCTTGAATTGACGGACAATCTAACTTGACTTAGAATTTTAGTCTGAAATGACAATTATGAATTAGTAGTTACCTGAAGATACCTACCCATACACAGTGATGAACATAAGCTTAATCAATTTCATGTACTTCATGCATGCAGGCCATGCAGGTTTCCCCGCGCTGATGTTATTATGACACGCGTCTCATGACCCCCTGAATTTGAATCAACACCTCCCCCAGATAATATCGAAAAACAACGAGTTGACTCCAATCCGCTCATTAAAATCTCGAAAAAATGTCAAATCAGCAAAGTCAACCGGACCTTACATCCAGCTCTGTGGTTGCATGCTTCGTTTTCTCATTTGAAAAGGCCGACTCACAGGTCGCCCTGTTTCGTCGCAGTGCGAAAGTGAGAACATACCAGTGGGTATTCTGGCAAATTCACTTCGCCCATTCCATAACACTTGAATCTTTCAGCGTCGGAAAGCTGACTTGACAAAGACACCATCTAGCACCCATCTCGGGAAGTATAGATGCGAATGAATCACCACTGGCAGCTGCATGGCGGGAAATAAAAGAAGAAACAACATTGATCCCGCAACAACTCCAATTCTGGCGCTATGGAAAGCCCTATTCTTTCAGCGATGCTAGCGTGGGACGAGAATGGACGGTTCACCCCTTCGCATTCCGGCTTAGAAATACCGAGGAAGATGGATCGCATAACAAATTGATCAAGATAAATTGGGAACATGATTCTTGGGGATGGCACGATCCAGGAAAAGTGGTGGACGATGATACTTTCGGTGGTGTTCCGCACCTAGCAGAAAGCCTTGGACGAGTCTGGTTCGAAAAGGACCTGGATCCAGGGGCAAGCCAGGCATTGCAGTCATGTCTGGAAGAACTGCAGGTGGATCGCCAAAGTGGTTGCCACGAGTTGACCTGCATCGCACTGAAAGGATTTCGCGATGTGCTGGTACATCTGCGGGCCGATCCGAAGTGGTGGGAAACTACCCGAATGACCGCATGGCACATCTGGAAGAACGGTCGGCAGAACATAGGCGTCGTTGCCTTGAACGCATTACTAGGGACTCTGGATGATATGGAAGATATAATCGACCGCAATCTCGATAATAAGACCAGATGGGATAGTACTCTTGCCGTGCTGGACCACCATCTGGAAGCGCACCGAATGCTGCCGTCGCGTATCCAAAACTCCTTCATCGAATATCTCCAGACGCATTTCATTTTAACAGAAAATGCACAGTCACGTCAGAAACTCACAATTCTCACTCTGTCAGCTAATGCGACCATTCGGGATAGTTTGCTGGACGCTATTGTGTCAACACCGATCTCTCATCTGGATATTCACATTCTTGAGTCTCGTCCACTTTTTGAAGGAGCCAGTATGGCTTCGTCTTTACTCGCCGAGTCCCAGGCAAAGCTCATATCATCACCAGATCAGGTTATGAAAGTGACTGTGCACACAGACGCTTCTGTGGCTCTCGCTTCTACCAATGTGGACTTAGTTCTTCTAGGAGCAGACCTGATCTCGAGCTCGGGATGTGTGAGCAGCAAAACTGGATCGTTGCCTGCGGTGCTCAGTGCAAAACATATAAGCCCGAATGCTAAGGTGTTGATCATCAGTGGACTGGAAAAGGTTTCAAATCGGGACAGGGAAGACTTCTACGAGCTGCAGGAATGTGATCCTGCTGAAGTTATGAGCAGCTGGCTTTATAGCGGTATCAAAGGGGTCAATATTCTTCAAGAATTGCGGGACTCCAATCCTGGAAGTTCAAAATGCACAACTCATGTGGAGAATGTTTATCTCGAGTGGGTTCCGGCAAATCTCATCGATGGGTATGTTTGTGAAGATGGGACTGTGGATGTCGCGACGATTCGGTATAAGGCAAAGGAGGTGAAGCAGAGGGCAGACAAATACTTCGGCAATCTGTAATATTATGATGGAGTGATGTTTCATGCGAACTGAACGATAAGGGAACATATTCAAATAATTCTGATACACTTTTGATGAGCGTCGAGTGGTGCCCCAATTGCAGATAGCCATCACGTTACGATAAAGCAAGAAAGTAATTAAAATAAAAAGCCTACGACTGTCCATTGATCAAACCAGCTGCATAAAGTCCATATAATAAATCAAGCGCCATGGTAAGACCAATATGTTCAAAGACTTGGTTGCTAAGACAAAAGAAAATCATTAATCCATCCCGAACACCGGAGGTAGAGGACAGGATCGTAAAAGACCTCTGACCTCCAAACAAAAGAAAACCGAACTATATGCAAAACGGGAGAGGTATCATCATGTTCAAGAATCGCGGACACGCGCTTGGCGCTTCGCAGTGCCGATGTGAGTGTTGTGTACTTTGGTGGCAAACTTCAAGCTGGTCAAGGTCTCTGACAAATGCGCCTTCAAGGGGCTCGCCATGACAAACATGAGTGTCTTCGAGTTTCCACCCAAAGAGAATTGAAGGAGATAAGTAAGCTGGACACAGCGTTAGTACTTGGGACGAAAGTAGAGTAGTGCGGGGGACAAACCTTGCTGTTGCGGTACGGGATGTGACCACCGTCCTTGCCTTGGCCAAGAGCAGCAATCACATCACCAAGGGAGCTGAGACTGCGGTTGATGTTTTGAGTCTCCTTCAGGCGTTCACCAGTGGCCCCACTATGGCTTAAGCGTTCGCTTCCAGCCAGGTCGACCAGATTGAGAGTGCCTTCACTGCGCTCTCCAGTGATATGGTTCTCGCCAGTCAGCTTGAGAATGAAGACTGAATGGGATCGAGATGACCGCTCGTTGGCTTTGGTGGCAGCCACTGAGCGGTTGGCATCTGCATTCCGGAGGATAGACTCGACCATCTCAGGTGAGTTCAGCTGAACGGTCGTGATATCGGTGATGAAAGTCTTGCCACGCTGCATATCATGGCGGATGTCATGCTTCTTCTTGTCCAACTCATCAGGGTTTCCAAGTAGATCGTTGAGATTTTCGTTGTAAACCTCGACAAAGTTGCCTTCCATTTTGTACCGCCAGCCCTTCTCTTCCAGCCCCTGTGCGGTTTCATAGATCTGATGAACAGCGCGAGGAATCATTCCGTCCTGTGAAGACATGGTGTGGGTTTTACCACTGCCAGTCTGACCGTAACAGAAGATACAAACGTTGTAACCATCCAGAGCACTCTGCACCAGCTGGCTGATTTCATCGAATACTTCGGCGTTCTTGGTAGACGGGCCGAACACGCGATCGAAGGAGAAAGTGTTACTTTTGCGTGAGATGGTACCAAGGCTGCTCTTCTCCTCAGGTCCCATGACATTGATCTCTTTTGCATCCTCAAATTCATCAGGGTACTGCATTGGCGCAATCATGGTGGCAGGTTCGCTGTTGAGAGAAGGGCGAACACGGCAGAAAACACGAATATTGCCCTTGAGTTCCTGCACTTGGTTATGAAGTTTACGACGGAGTGTCTCTTCCCTACGCAGCTTTTCTTTGATTGCGTCAGTCTCAGCCAGAGCATCCATCATATCCTGGTTGCAGCGCTCGAATGCTTGAGACTGCTCTTCGCGTCCACCTTCGAGGAACTCAATGCGGGCCTTCAGAGCTCTAATCGTTGATTCCAATGTGACACCATTGCTGCTGGCAGTGTCAAGGTTCTGTCGAAGGTCGTGGACTGTCTTTCGTTCACGATCGATATCGGCCTTCATGGCCTCAAGCTCGCTTCGCAAAGTGGCGATTTCACGCTCTTTATTATTGAGTTCAATCTGAGACCTTTGAACGTCCATCGCAGATTGGGTTGTTAGGTTGCCGAGGTCTCGGACGCGCTTGGCTTTCTCGTCCTCGAGCTCGCCCTCGAATTTGCGCTTCAAATCTCGGATCTCCCCCTGATGTCGCGCCAACAAAGTGGCTTGGTGCTTCTTATTCTCTTGGCTCAGCGATTCCATTTCGATACGGTGCTGACCCTCCAGATCATCCATCGCAATATCTTGATCTCGGCGCGCATCATTTAGGGCCTTCTCCGCAAGCATTAGCTGGTTTTTTAGTGACTCCATCTCAACCCGCAAGTTAACGTTAACATCTGTTAGTCCATCGCGAGAACGCTCAAGTTCACCAACTAGATTAGAAGGTCAGAATAATGGCTCGTCAGACTTATTCAAATCACTCACTTCGGGACTTGTAAATTTCGACGGTATCTTTCAAACCAGAAGCTTCATGGCCCTGTTGATTCAGACGCAACATGACCTGCGCCATCATATCGTCCATCTTCTTCTCGCGGGAATCTTGGTCCCAATCTGTATCTGGAAGATGGTCAAAACTTGTAACGAAAGAGTATTTACTGAGAAACAAAGGTGGCCGTGGCTTTTTCGGTGATCTCCCATGGCTAATTGGCGGTCTCACAGGGCTTGGACGGGGTGAGAACGGGAACCCTGGATAATTGAGCCTGTTTTGTCGGGCTGGTTGCCGGGGAACTCCTTGAACATATGCCACGGGAATCGGTAGTGGTTGAACGGTAAATGGGTTGTTCCAGCGGGGCCACGAAATTGGATGTAAAATCAGGTGCCGGGATGGGTTGGGGCACACCATGGTATGAAGGAGTTCCATCAGGTTCGCCGGGAGATCCATGGGAGCCAGAAGAAGAACGCAAAACAGAAGAAGAACGCAAAACAGAAGAAGAAAAAATAGGTGGCATACCCTTTCGTTTTCCAAGAACACTTCCGGCACTATCATCGACGTGGGTATCAAGGGAGGTCGCCGGGCGCTGGATGGAGTTGTTGAGCCTTCGGCCGCCGAACGAGGTCGCAGGGCGAGGCATGGCAGATGCGCCGCGCGCACCATAGCCAACTGTGGCCGAGAAGTTGGGAGTCGTTCCGCGAGTGGCTGTGGCGCCCGATCGAGATATCGTGGACGATGCGAACGAGTTTCCCCGTGCATGCGCCTTGGACGTGGTGGAAGGTGGGCGGACACTTGAAGGCTGTTTCTTAGGTTCTGGGGAGGGAGAGGTGATAGTCCTACATCGAGTGGCTAAAATGAAGCCTATCAGTATATCTCGTCGTTCATCTGTCCGTGGTCCTGCATACGTGAAAGGGCCTTGTTAACGAGTGTTCCGGGTGGCATGATTCCAGAACGAGAGTTGGCTGTGGCGGGATTCATCTCGCGCAAACCACCGACTTGTGGAATGCGCGACCGAGTCGATGCTCGCGGTTGAGTCTGCCGGAGTTCATGTTAGTGTTTGCGCAATCGCGACGGAATGCAGGTGTTCTGTTTACAATGTTCTCTCCATCCATGGTGGGATTGGTAGTGCGCCAGGTCACCGGGGAGTAGATAATGCGCGCAAGTAAAAGGAACTCTCGTCCAGCCACCGTCTCAATGGCCGAATGGGCGACTATGGAAAGGTGAAAAGAGGGGAAGATGCGATGCGATTCGGAGTGTATGGAAGCTTGTTTGGTTTCTGGAGGGACAGAGCGGGTAAACAAAAGATGACTCAGCAAAGTCATCCTCCATATCAGGATTAGTGGTAATAAACCAGATCACGTTTAGCGTAACACACATATGAGCTTCCACAGTGAGTTGGTTTACGTATTACCACATCCTATATTACTACAATACGGCACGTGAGCTTGGTGGGATGAAAACAATCAATGTAGATTGGGAGTATGAAGAGGGTAATTGGTTCAATTTGCAAGTTAATATATTGTGCAATTTCCTTTCACTATAATTTGCATTATTCACTCGCAAATTGCAGTTCAATTGCGTGTATCATTTATTGAAGCCGTTGACAATCCAAAAAAAGCCGGCGCGGACTCCACTCGGCCCGCTGAAACACCCCAAAGGGCCCCAGTTACCGCATTCCCTGGATGCTCGAGGGCAGCTGCTGGGTTCTTCTCCTTCAATCTACTCTTGCAAGTTTGTTCTTTCCTCTTTTCCCCTCAATTTCTTTACGGCTCGGTACCGACCATGTCCGGGCGGTTTGTGCGTTCATCCAAGTATCGTAAGTCTTTGTGATCGCCTCTGATAAGCTGCCGCTGACCGTTGGGAAGGCCACGTCTTCGGGCGTTCGACACGAAAGGTAATGGATGCTTGCACTTCCAAGCTGGTTGACCCTGGCTGCATTCTGACGATATTTACAGGAACAATGTTACGATAATCTTCGAATCTCACGAAATGCCTGGGACACGAATCTAATCAAGGTACGAATCGTCCTTTGCGCCACCGCCCCTGACCTTCGCCGAAGCTCCCCGGTCTAACGCGCCAAATAGGTCAACCCCAAGCACCTGGCAGTCAATTGGGAAGCCGGTGGTGGTGGAGCTTTCGCTGTCATTCCCCTTGAGGAACGGGGCAAGCTACCGGAGCGCATTCCTCTTTTCCGGGGACATACCGCTGTCGTTCTCGACACCGACTGGTAAGCGTGAATCGGCCGAGCTAGCAATCGCATTCCATGGCTGACATGCTGTAGGAATCCCTTCAACGATGATTTGATTGCTTCTGGTTCCGACGACGGAAAGGTAAATTATCTAGCCAAAGGAGGGTATACCGTACTTGGCTAATCGCGCCCAGGTCTTCCTCTGGCGGGTTCCAGACAACTTCACCGTTCGCCCCGACCTCGAAGCCGATGATATCCAGGATATTGCGCCTGTTGGAAAGCTAAGCGGCCACTCCAAGTACGACACACAGAATGTTATTTAAGCTAGGGCGGAATACTAATGCCCCTGCAGGAAGGTCGGCCACGTGCTCTTCAACCCCGCGGCGGAAAACGTGCTGGCAACGGCCTCGGGCGATTATACTGTGAAGATTTGGGATATTGAGGCGGGTGCACCGAAGTTGACCCTGAACGTTGGCGACATTGTGCAGTCGCAGTCATGGAGCGCCAACGGTTCCCTGCTGGTCACCACATCGCGCGATAAGAAGCTCCGTATTTGGGATGTCCGTCAGGAGCGCCCAGCACATGAAACTGCCGGACACTCTGGAGCCAAGAACAGCCGTTCTGTTTGGCTTGGTGAGCGCGACCGGATCGCGACCACTGGTTTCTCCAAGATGAGTGATCGTCAGCTGGCTCTGTGGGATATTCGTGCGGTCCGGGAGCCCATCAATGGCTTCAAGACTCTGGACTCCATCTCCGGTGTCTGCATGCCATTCTGGGATGATAGCAACAGTATGCTGTACCTGGCTGGACGAGGGTAAGTCACGCCTTTCATCCCTTCCTATCTCTCTGTGTCTAACCTGCCAACAGTGACGGAAACATTCGCTACTTCGAAATCGAAAACGATAAGTTCGAGTTCCTCTCGGAGTACAAGTCCGCTGATCCTCAACGTGGTGTCGCATTCATGCCCAAGCGTGGTATTAACATGCACGATAATGAAATCGCACGCGCCTTCAAGACTGTCAACGACGGCTACATCGAGCCTGTCTCCTTCATCGTCCCCCGCCGCTCGGAGACCTTCCAGGAAGATATCTACCCACCCACAGTTGGCTTGACCCCTGCAATGGGGTCGTCTGAGTGGTTCGGTGGAAAGGAGGCGATTCCTCCCAAGATCTCCATGGAGAGCCTGTTCGACGGAAACGGTCTCGAGGTTGTCGAGGGTGTTCAGGAGAAGCCGACTGGATCTATGGATGCCCCGAATCCCAAGCCTGCTGAGCCAGAGGTCAAGAAGCCTGAACCTGTCGCCCCGGAGGCCGCTCCCGCTCCTGAGCCCACCCCGGAACCCACCCCGGAACCCACACGCGTGTCCCGCCCCTCCCCGTCCATGAAGGAGCAGGGTGGAGCCATGTCGGCAATGGTGAACAAGTTTGCCGATGATGAGGAGGCTACTCCCGCCGATGATGAAGACTCCAGCTTTGACGAGGTTCCCAAGCCTGTTGAGCGTGCCACACGCTCTCCCGTCATTGTCGAGCCGTCTTCCCCAAGGGTTAGCAGCCCTTTGCGTCCCAAGGAGGTGGAGACCAAGCCGCAGCCTGCTGCTGCCCCCGCTCCCGTATGTTGATCCCGTCCAGATTGTAATCTTTTGATGCTAATTTCTATAGATCCAGACCCCAGTTCCCGCATCTCCTGCTAGCGAGACGAGCGTGCCCACCGCTACTGTCTCCAAGGAAATCGAGGAGATTAAGAACCTGATTGCCGAGCAGACCAAGATCATTGCCACACAGGCGGAGCAGATGCAGAATTTGACTGCTGAGATTGAGGCGCTCAAGACCAAGCTGAACTAAGTTATTAATTTCCATTGTTCTCCTGGACATGTAGCAGCTGCTACTGTAGCGAGTATTCTGGAGAGCGCCCCTGCTTGACCTATAACCTGGGAATGATGCTCGGTGTGTCGACGTACATTAAGATGCACTGTTGAATGTGGATATGTGGTCTTATCTTTTGTTTTCTTACTAGCGGATCTGTCAATACATTGGCCTTTCAGAGCTGTGTAGAGATTGTGTAGATGGTTGGTAATTTAAGGGTGTAAAGAGTACGTGCAAACAATTTCGGCCATGGTGTAGGTATATCTACGTACATCCTCCAGCGCTCCTCATTTGGCTTATCAAACTCGTGGCACATTGCCCACCTGGGCTCTACTGGCACTAACATTGGATTCAACGATTCTGGTCACAAAACTGCTTTGCTCTATGCCTACAAACTCTCCAGGTATTCATCGGAAACATCCTGAGTCAACTCCTCGGCGTGGGCGTAAGTAGGGCCCATTGTATGTATGTCCTGGGGGCGTGAATGGCATCATGCTAGACAAGTCGATTACGCGTAGATTCTGCACGCCAAAAACATGAGCTTTCGAGTCGACCACTGCGGCTGGGTCGCCCTTCTTGCCCATTGCGCCTAAATACGATCAGCATTCACCTTTCGAACAAGCGTAACAGATCACTGAAAAGGCCGGGTTCCATGGTATGTTGGGACTGGATTCTCCTCAATGACCTTCAACAAATCAGCATCGCTGGTGATATTGGCGCCAGGAAATATCTCCTCGCCAATACGGATGGGGATAGCTTTCCAGGCTTCACCACCTCGTCTCAAACCTGATAGGTCGTCGTATGTATGAGCTGATCTTGCTATTTAACACTATGATTGCTTTCGCATGAAGTGCTGCAGCCAATTCCCTTGCTTGTACCTCGTCACCATGTGCCTCTCTGCGAGTCTTCTCCAAGTCTTTGGTTAGGTCCATGGGATAGGCAAGAGCTTGGGCTGACGAGAATAGACAGAATATTGGGCCCATACGGGAGAAAAGGTAGAAGAACTAACAGGAGACTTACTAAGAAGTAAAAAAATACCTTAATCAACTATTTTTCTCAGTAGTCATATATCATATGTAAAGCGGCGAGAACTAAGCAGTAAATAGGAATGAAACGCCAAGAAATAGGACACGGTATAATATCCCTCTAACTAGCGCCAGAAAGGGCACGCTCTTAGCTAGTTCCAGTACGGTCAGACACGGTCATCTAAGAGAGGCCAACTAACCACACACACCTATAGGTGAAAGTAAAAGAAAGCAATAAAGGACTGTATTAGTACCATACCACTACCTTACATGCGTAGCTAAGCTGAATCAAGGCAGCAAATCCATGTTGGCGCGGGCATCCAACGTTTTAATGTTGTACTTTCTGGTTTCAGGTAACCAACATTGATTCGATGTCCTAGGGATGACTATTCATGCTTATAGAATGGTCATCAAGGAGACACTTGTCTGGTTGTAAAGGCAAGCTAGTCCAGCAAGTCCACCAGTCACTCTGTTCGGGCACCTGGGGCCAGATCTTGTGAAGAACGGATACAATTCGATTGGGGAGACGGAGCTTTCCATCATGAATGATGGCAGCCCAAATGTTCTTCTGCCTTCGTTTTACCTCCCACGCCATTTTCCCAATTTGCTCTATGACTGGCAACCCAGGATTCTCAAGGTTGTAATGTGTAAGCAAATATGATCGCGCAAAAGAGACGAGCAAACAACGCTCTTCAGCAGAAAAACGCTGGTTTCCGAATGGGAAAAGGCGTAGGTCTTTCAAACCGGAACTCTTGTATCTGATCATGTTCCAAATCTGGAGAGCCAGGTTCTCATCCATGGCTGCATTTATGAACGTTTCTTGGAGATCGTCGAGATCTTCTGTTTCATGACTGCCTAGTGCTGGTAGCTTTCGCCGAGCATCGAAATCCAGATCTAGAAATAGCTTTTGGAGATTGGGGAAGGTACCGAGAGCTTTGTACATCTCGCACTCTGCTTGATTACCCACAGACCTTCTGATCTGAATACGCAGCTCTTCCAAGTTCGGGCAACGACTCGCCATTTCAAGGAGCTCGGAAGGATGAAGTCTGGGGTACTCATGGAGCCTGTCGGGCACTAGTATTAGTCCCTTTAATGACGAACCATGATGTTGGATGATTCCGTCCAAGCTTTGAACACTGCAAAGACCCTTGATATAAAGATATTTCAACGGGCGAAAAGCCAGTATCCCGGCTATTGCTGCTTCGATATCAGTCTTGGCAGTCAATCTGGTATTGAGATCAATGAAAAATCTCTCGAGATTTGGAAATAGCCTAGCAATGTTGACTAGATTCACTGGTCCAAAAATTCGACCAATATCGAGTGTGCGAAGTTGAGAAAGATTTCCCGCGGCAGCTAATTTGCCAAGTTCTGACGCGGGTTTGTTGCTAGAGACCGTAACTGATTCTAATTGGGACATTGGCTTAGGTTGGTTTGTATCAATCAAGCTTTGCCATGTCGCTTTCAGCAGGTCGAGTCCAGATGAATGGACACCACCATCGGACTCTAGACAAAGGTGCTTTAGCCCCGGGCTCACGAATAAGAAAGGCAACATTTCGTAAAGTTGCCGCAGTCCAATTGGCCGCTCATAAGCATGAGGAAGAGACGTGGTCAGGGTGTGAAGGCCCGGCAGCTGAAGGGTATCCATATTGAATTCGCTTCCATTCCTGGACACGTTCTTGGTTTCCGGGCCGAGTGGACTCAATCCCACTCCTTGGTGCTCGGGAATATTGATCTTGCAATGAGGATGATGGTGCGAAAAAGCTTCCATCAAGCTGGTTGTGAAGTCGTTGCTCGCGACAAAGTCAAATTGTTCAAGGCGGTCTAAGCTAGCGATGAGTGACACAACTGGTGCCCAGTTTTGAGTTCCGTGAAGCCTTTGGGGAAGACTCGAAAGGATACGTTCACCACTTGGTGTGTAGCAAGAGGTCATATAATGCTCCAAGAAGCCTCTCCTCGTCGCCGGCCTTCGATCGGTAAGCATACTAATCGCCCATGGCTCCAACTTCCAAGTCTGGGCTTTTTCGTATCCACAATCTTCCAGCAATTCGATGCACAGAACGGATAACCTCCTAGCATATTTCTTGAAATAGCTTCCCAGAGGAGCTTGTGTCACTTTTGACAATACAGCCTCCAGGCTTTGGAAACGCTCGAATTTAAGGGTAAGGTTACGATAAAGGATAGGGACAGCCACCTGGTTGCAGACATGGTTGACCTGGCTGAAAGATGACAGGTCTCTGGGTGGACAGTATGCAGGCCCCTCGAGCTAATCCTCATCAGCATGAGAAATAACGTCAATGAATGTGAGCCCTGGAGGGCGTGCAGTGACGTACATAGAGGCATATTTGCTCTAGAATTTCATTCGGAAGGCAATCCATGATTTCCGGAAAGTCTGGCGGAGTGAGAGAGAGATAAACCAGCTGCTTGTGTTAAAATTGTCGGAAATAGAGGACTCTTCCTAGCGCGTGTGGCTTGAATCCTGTGGGTATGGCTCCTCAGCCTTGGCGCCAAGAAAGCTAATAGTAGGCGATGAGTTTCGCTCGCCTCAAACAAGAAAATAGGAGGATAGAGAGCAAAAACGCGACGTAGTGGAAACGATATTCAACTTGAAGTAACAATCCTGAGCCCTCGGCTCATATGACATACAAGTTTAAGTGACAATTAAATCCGAAGTTCGAACTATATGGGTTGCTAGTTATAGGTGGTACTGTACGGATCCTACAGTACCTGGTTCGGGTGGGAGATTTGCTTGAAGTCGGAAATTTAGGCCAATCTTTTCAAGGCGGCGAATCCTTCTCTGACGACTGACTGCGACAAAAATTTGGTTGGCGGTGATGCTTATTGCTTTGAGCCGGTTCCTCACTGGAATGAGACTGAGTACTGGACTGAGAATGCCGCTACTGGGATGAGTAGTATGGCAGTCTCCACTCCATTGGCATCGGCTATAGCGACTGCCAGAACTTGATTATGGGTGGATATTTGAGGGCTTTCAGTGTGTAAATTTGAAGTGCATATAGAGGTCGATATACAAAAGCTGGTAGCTAGCAACTCCATATTCTTAATTAATTGATAATGCTGGCACCGTAAACAGCCATGAATGCCAAAGATAGCCCAGTTGATCCATCCGATATCATCAGGCTTTGTTTCACGGATAGTCGAAATATGAATCGAGCGAGCACCCCTATTACCAGCATTGCAATAGCCGCACCCGCACTCAGGTTCTCAGAGCCACTTGGACTGAGAAGCTTCATGTTGAGGTAGATGAATGCGGAATGATTGCAAGATCAGAGCAAGGTGTAACCTTGGAATCAAAGATTAAGACTTAAATCGTGGCCAAAAATGACGGGACACAACTTCGAGATCAGAGAAGAATAGCAAGGAGTTGTGCAGTGTCCGATGAAGATCGAGAGGAACGAATTTGACAGAAATTAAACATTCATTTCTTTTGCGCGTGTTGTGACTAGTATTCATAATTCCCTGTCAGCCCGTTTGCGTTTTGAGCAATCTTAGTCTCCAGACTCTTTTCCAAGAGCGGGGTAAGATATTTCCTTCGTCCATTTTTCGAAAATCGAATACACGTGGCTACAGAGGAGAAGCACATGAAGGCTGTGGTCTGTTGTGCATTGAGAGTTGAGATTTGAAGACGCTACGTGCGGATTGAAAGGTGCAAGCAATAGCGATAGACATTGGGTAGATAATGACAAGAGCATTCCCACCTAGGTATGAAGGCTACTTTTCGTCTATGAACTACATTCTTCTAGCTTTTGAGTCCCTCAACTCGGGAGATTTAAAGCCCAAGTCAGAGAGCCATAACTTAGTAACATTATGAATATGAAATGAAAAAGAAAACAACTAATTTATATATGTAGTTTCCCAGCATCAAAGCTCTTGTAAATGTCCTGAATGTATTCCTGAGCTCTCGCGCCCCCAATAGTTCGAAATTCCATCTGGTTCATCATGTAGGCTATGGTCATCCGACGGCGGCGATCCAGGACTAACATAGATCCTCCCCAACCGCCCCAAAAACAAATACCATCACCTTCCGGAACAGAAGGGAAGTCTTTACCAGGTGGTAGCCCGAGTCCAAGTGCAAAGCGCATGTAAACGAAGAGCACTGGATCATCTCCTTGGATTTGCTCTTTCATCATTTCATCCAGAGTATGAGGGCTGTGGTACTGCTTTTCATCGACGATGCCATCTAATGATACAATGGACCCAATTGCCGCTAAAGCTCGCGCATTGGAGAACCCACCAGAGGACCCATTCTCCGATTTCCTGAAATTGGGATCATTGGGAAGATGAGGCAGCAAAGCGGACCCTGCCGCAGTTCTACCAAGGAAGCTACCAGGATCAAATTGAAAGGCAGCCGCAGTCTCTGGCGGCAACGGTATTATTTCGGCGGTTCGTGGCCAGTCCTCCTCCGGAATTCCAAGGTGGAAGTCAGCGCCAAGAGGATTGGCAATTTCGTCGGTGATGAATTGAGTGAGCGACTTTCCTGTTATGCGTCGTACAAGCTCGCCGATCAGATGTCCATGAGTTGATGTTTGATATACATTCTGCGAGCCAGGAGTGTACCAAGGCGCTTGCGCTGCGAGTCTCTTTGTTGACGTTTCCACATCCTGCATCTCCTCGGGCGTTATCACTCCTTCCCATGCCGGCACTCCAGAAGAATGGCTAAGGATATGCGAAACTTTGACATTCTCTTTGCCGTTGCTGCCAAATTCAGGCCAATCAGTTGCGACTTTCTCATTTACATCCAGTAGGCCGCGATCAACGAGGATGTGAGCAGCGAGACCGGAGACCACCTTTGTAGAGGAGAAGACTCCAGTGATGGTGTGTTTCTCCCATGGCTTGGATTTGTCTGCATCCGCATGGCCACCCCAGAGATCGACGACATTCTTGCCGTCTATATTGACACAAAGTGAAGTGCCAACTTCATTGCCCTGAGCAAATTGCTGTTGCAAAAGACCGCGCACAGATTCGAAGGCGGGATCACAAGAGCCATGAATTTCCACCATGGCTATGATTAGTTTCTTCGGCTGTGGGATTTTGATGAAGAGATCAAGAAAATAAAAAGATTAGAGTGAAGGAAGTAATTCGGAAAATGAACTCAAATTGAATGGTGAACGGACCTTAAGATTGATGTCATACTTTGCGTACTGGTAGTTGGTATTGACCCAGCCTCGGCTGAGATTTGCCCTCTGCTGGACAAATATATCGAGACATGGTCTAATTTCATTATTTTATTCAATGAAAGAAAATGGCGCATATATTCAAAATTTTGACAGGGTACATGGCCAGGCAGCGATTAAGCGCTACTACATTGCTGATCCTGAACCCCGCTATAGTTTTCCAACCAACAAAGAAAAGAGAATTTCATTGGACGGACCCTATTGAGCCTGCTTTGCGTATACAAAAGCTAGGTAAATCATCCTTGTGGCCGTCGTGGCGGCCAACCACACTGTGCAGCACCCTGCATCGTTGAGCACGCTTGATTTGTTAAGACAATTTGATGCACTCCATATGTACAGTGGCGTTGAAAATGATGAGATTCCTGCTGGTGTATTCAGCACGGCTGTGCGGGATTAGGGTGGAGCCAGAACACTAGTGCATGTCCTTATGATCGGCGCGTATACCACGCACTCCGTACTCGTGAATTGTAAAATCATGAGAAGACTTGCCCATAGACCCGTACGTGCGGCTCGGAAGAATTGTGGCGAAGATTTGTGATACCGCCCTGTTGATCTTTGACGACTTCAAGCTGCTCCCGTGTAAGTCGTCCACCCCTCCATTGGTCGGCCAAAGGCGGGGTCCAATTTCAGGGCCCAGGATCCCATGATTTCCTGATTGGAACAAACTCATATATTCCTTAAGCTGGCCGCTAATGCATTTTAGTGCGACTTGTCTGCCACCAATAAGAAGTATCTAAATGTGTATAGAGTACAAAAGACCTATAGCAAGTAAGGTTTGAGCTGGTGTGGTATCAAAATGTCCCTACTTCCGGTCGGTCGGGCTTAATGGTTCAACACTTCAACTTTTAAGAACCTTAGACCGAGCGGAGAATACGTAAATCCGAGGCCGGTTCTGCCACCGTGCCCCATTCTAACCTCTACCTAGAAGCAGGCTCATGATCATACCTCATTTTAGGAAGACTCGACATGGATTTATTATTCGTCAACGTTCAAACTCCAAGAGACGCCCTTCAGCTAGCCAAAGAACCCGAGGTCAGGTCTCACGTGACGCGTCATCAATGGAGGCAGTCTAAGAGTCGAGATAAGAAACGCCGGAGGAGAATTTTGCCAGGTGGTTCAAATGACACGGAAACTTCCGTACATCCAACTAGGCTCATGTGTGGTATATTTACCTGGGATCAAGCCTCGATTCCGCCTCAAATAGGAGGACTCAGAGTCGACCCTTTCCAGTCATATCCCGTCTCGGTTCAACCTTGGACTCAGCTGCTAGTAGATCACTGTAAGTTATTATTAAATTATATTTTAAGTCAAGGTAGACTTCGCTAATACTGTAAGACTTGATGCACATGGCGGTTGATATTCCCGAACTTGATTTGCCTGGAAACCACGGCCTCTTGAGGACCACTTGGTTTCCATTAGTGCTGACTGAGCCCGCTTTGTTCACAGTCATCATTCTTCTTGCGGCGTCACATTATGCCTCCCTTCAGGGCGACATTGGCTCTTTAAGGATGAACCTCCTCGGACTTCGCTATGAGGCCGTTCTATCCATTAATCGCAGTCTTGCTGCTCAATGGCCTGACTCTACAGATGATGCTTTGATAGGGGCCATAGCAAAGATGGCAAGTTACGAAGCTATGTTTGGCAGCCTTGAAAATTACGATATTCATATGCAGGGTCTTTCAAGAGCCATTAGTTTACGAGGGGGGCTTACGTCTCTTGGACTCAATGGGTTGCTCCACAGAATCGTGCTTTGGATAGATCGCAACTCCGCTTTCTTGCATGGGTCGACGTTATATTTCCCTGCGGGCACCTGCAGGTCGGGTGAGACTCCGTCAGACCCGAACCCTGGCCAATTTCTTGGAAGATCTTGAGGGAAGAGACGGCCTAGGTTTTTTCTATTGGTCAGTCCGAGCACGCCTTATACCATATCTATACGGGATGCTAGGTATCTACATGTATCTATAGAGTTTCTTGGTGGGACTTCCTATTCAGGATACTACTTACGCTATCCACACCTCACCGCCAATTAAACCGGGTATTTGTGAGTATGCCCCACATATTTCCTATTGAAGATAACGCATACTAATGCTAATGCGGGACGTGGGGCAGACTACATACCGCTGCCATTACATCACGACTATTGCATTTTGGTGGGTATATAAGCAGCGAACAATACTCAACTAACACTAAGACATCTGCCTCTTAATCACCACCACTCCAATTGAACTTGCCCGTCTACAACCACTCTCAGCAACCAAATGGCTCTCACTGGCAAAGTTGCCCTTATCACGGGCGGCATTAAGAATCTCGGAGCTCAAAGTGCCCTCGAACTGGCTGGCGTGGGCGCCAATCTTGCTCTCCACTATCATTCATCTGGCGGTGAAAAAGTAACGGCCGCCCTTGAAGCTGCATTGAAGAAAAAAAACCTATCGATCAAGGTTTCATTCTACCAGGGCGATTTGACCTCTGCCGCTGCAGTGACGAAATTGTTCGAAGATGTTGTCCGTGACTTCGGCCAGGTTGATATTGTGATCAATACAGTTGGAAAGGTGCTGAAGAAACCTATTGTTGAGATTACTGAGGAAGAATACGATACAATGTTCGCGTGAGTTTTGACGAGGACATCATGATGTCTCTGTGCGTATATAGCTAATTGGTTCTCTAGCGTGAATTCCAAAACTGCATTCTTCATTCTCAAAGAAGCGGCTGCTCATGTGAGCGATGGTGGCAAGATCATCAGTATTGTGACAGCGCTGCTAGGGGCATTTACCGGCTACTATACTTCTTACGCCGGTAGCAAAGCCCCGGTGGAACATTTTACTCGGTACGTTGCCTCTTCTGTAGCATCTGAAATTTTGGCTAAAGACTTTTAGGGGTGTTTGCAAAGAGCTCCAGTCTCGTAAGATCAGCGTGAACAATGTCGCCCCTGGACCAATGGATACTCGTAAGTCTTGTCATCAAATAGAAACGGGTCCGTCAATAGATCTGACATGAGATATCATACAGCTTTCTTCTATCCTCAGGAGTCTCCAGAAGCCGTTGAGTTCCACAAAGGGAATGGTATGGGCGGACGTCTTACTATGACCGAGGACATTGCTCCTATTATTCGCTTCCTCTGTACAGATGGTGCCTGGATTACCGGGCAGACAATTTTTGCCAATGGTGGATACACAACTCGTTGATTGATTTTTCGAGCCATTGCAGCAGGAAATTTAAAGTTAATCACACCTAGTGCTGTCTCTACTTATCGGGGAAAGAAAAAGAAAGCGATTCATTTACCCAACTCGTCGGCGTGAATTTTGCAACGGTTAGTGGGATGAGCCAGTGATCATTTGAACGTTGGGATATGGGCTAGCGTAGATCGATAAGAATCCATCTTGTTACAACACTGGCCTGATTGAAATTCAACCGTTCGACGTCGAATATAACCTTTAGCGTGAGATGGATAGATGGATTTCGAGAGGAGCCACGTAACTCACTTCTACTGCAACTCTTCCCTCGGTCCTGGAGCCACACTGGGGACCCCGCAGGACCTGCAGCGAGATAGCCTCAAGCGATCGACCAAGCCCTTTGCAGATAGTCTGAAACAGGCCCATCGTCACCGATTCCGTGACGGGCCAGGCTTATCCGTCTTCAGGGGGCGGCGGTAAGCGACGACGAGGCCAAGTTGATCGTCTGGGAAAGTTAGCGTCCAATATGAGCCTGGCCAGAGGATTAGCGACTCACGAATATGGGCCGCCAGAGCCTCTCGACATTGTTGTTTCAATAGTGCGCGCTTCTCGTTGCTACTTTTAGGCATTTTGCTCTAATTGGCGATGTCGCATTCCTGCTTGATGATTTTATCTAGCAATCACTGTCAGATATTACTGCCCATGTCAGATGCGCGGTAGACACTGCTATGTTATTAAGGGGTGCGCCACTCACTCAGTATTAAGTTAGTTCGTACCGCTTTCCATCCAATCGGCATAGGTCTTTCTAGCGGTAATCTATTCCCAAGTTCGTGAAAAATCTCATGGATTAACAATAACTACTTAAATGCCCGTTAAAATATGGCACAAGTAAAGGGATTTTGAGGAACAGTGCTTCTGTATACTAAGATAGTGCATTATCTTAATGATTTCGCTGGGGTCTATAGTATAAGACAGCATATAAGATAGCGTAGGGGTTTTGATAGAGAATTTCTTCCCCCAAATTTCAACCGATAGAATATAAGGGACACTTACTGTTCCTGGGAGCTCAGCGAGATGACGTATATCCGTGTCGCTACACTAGTCTAGCCTTACGCTCTGCGCTCCCGTCGACTCAATCTCCCCTGCCTATAATATTAAACACCCACCGGCCTAGTAAACATTTCGCGTTAGTAAAAGGCATTCCAGAAGTAAGCTGCAGAAAATATAAGGGAGTCAAGGCCTTCTTAGAATATCAATGACATATTAATGACAAAGAAGTGAACTTCGCAGCCAGACGGTTGGCTTTGAAAGCGCACGGTCCTGGCCATCGGTTGCTCTCGCCACTGACGTTCAGCTTTTGGTGGGGTGCTTGATGATTCGGAACATCTCTAGCTTTCTTTGCTTCAGCACAAAGAATCTAAAGAAAAGACAAGTATTGGTAGCGTTACCTTAGCAGCCTGATTATTCACTAGTGATATGTTCTCTCTGGGTTGCCGATCGGCACAACCTTCTAGATGAAGACAAATGCCGATACTGTACATATGGCGGTTCCCGCCGAAGACCGCTCAACCTCAAATCAGGTTTATGAATGGCGTCACTGCCACCAAGAAGGCTTCATGGTAGTATTTACGAAGGCCACTTCACTCAACTTCTAGCAGTACATTTTTTCCAGTCCAGGTCTCATCATTTAACACGATGGCTCAAGACTCCGCCTCTCATAATCCAAGTATGCACCTACATGATTTCCGCTCGGCCAAGACCATACTGAAGCCATAATAGTCGGTGTTTCGTTTGGTAATCTGACCGAACCACCACCACCGGTCGATGATGATACGAAGAAGAAGATTTCCGAAGCCGCAGAGAAGGATCCGACGGGCCAGAGTCTGGGGGGTCCAGGTAAAGACGATTTAGAGAAGTCGGAAAAGACCTGTACGCAAGCCCACTATTTGAGCGGTCGCCTTCAAAGACTAACAGGTGCTGACAATACAACAATATTTAGTGGATCTTGAGCGTCAGCGCGCCGAGACAACGACCAGGTTCGCCCGGACAAACCATTAATCCTTTTTCTCTTCCATCTCCTGCTACTGAAACGACCTTTACTTATGCGTGTCAATTTCGGTCTCGGAGTATATGGACGAACGGAAGTGATCAGTTAGAAACGGATATCCACCTTCGCCTGTCTGTTTATTGTCAGTTTTTGAGTAGCACAGAATTGACTATTCTAAGATCAATGCCAATAATTATTGACAACCCCCTTCGTCACAGCCCATGCTGAATCAAGAGCTTCGACGATATCCTGAGGAAGGGGGCCCTTCTCCAGAAGAGTAAGATTCTGCTCTAGTTGCTGCAAGCTACTTGCACCAATAATGACCGAGTCTCCTCGCTCGGGATCTAACTGAGAATGATGCATAATCCACCTGAATGCACATTCCATCTCACTCAATTGATGCTTCTCCGTAGCTTCTCGGATGATGTCAAGGGCATCGAATATAGTCTCATTCCAAAAGCGCCGCCGGTATTTCCGCCCCTGGAAAGTGTTTGGATCAAACCTAGACATAGATTCAATATTCTCATCCTGCGTATCACGTTTGTACCGACCAGTAAGCTGGCTGCCGGCGAGGGGGCTGAATGCGTAGAACGTAATGCCATAGTGTCGAAGACAAGGGAACAATTCCATTTCCACAGTTCGGTGGATGGCATTGTACACGCCTTGGTACACCGTTGGACGGATCCATCCGTTGTGAATACACATGTCGCTAATGTAAGCCACCTCCCAGGCCATGTAGTTGCTCAGACCGAGTCGGTTAAATTTGCCCTCCTTGTGGAGTTCGTTGCAAACTCGAAATGTTTCTTCGTATGGGGTTTTCCGATCTGGTCCATGGAGATACCAGAGGTCAATTTTGTCAGTCTTTAAGGCTTTGAGAGACTCTTCAAGATAAGTGCGAAGGTCGCTGGCGCAGTGAGTCATCTTGCCAGTTCCGTCGGCAACGTTGGGGTAAAGCTTTGTGTCGACAACAAGGCCCCGGCCTTGCCAGTCTAGCTCTCCCAGATATTCCTCCGAGGATCCCTGGGCGTACACACGGGCTGTGTCAATGACTTTGCCGCCATGGCGTTGAAAGGCATCCAACATGGCACTAGCATCATTGAGGTCGTGAATACGCGCTTGTTCAACACCTGGTAGTTTGTTAGCGGAGCTGTAGACTTTAAGTTTAAGATTGTCGACAAACCTTCTCTTCCGAAGGTCATCGCACCGAAGATGATCGGGATTCTGGTCTTCCGTTCAACGGCCATTTTGAAGAATCAAAGACGCCTTGGGATTGTTCAATTGCAGCAATTCATGGATCTGCTATATGGTGGTCAGAGCTCCAGGAGCAAAAATATTTCAATTGTGAGGGATGGGGAGGAAAGAAAAATCATTGGGACAGGCGCGGGGTTTATTAAGCATAAGCGTCGGTGCGAACGCCGTTCCAACCCAACCTTAGTACAAGCTTTAGCTTGTCTCTACAATCCACTTGGCCGACCGCACACCTGCAAGATATCTCAATTTTCTTTTGCGTCCGATTAAGCTCTGAGAAAATTCACATCAATCTCAGAAATTCCATCCACATGATCCAATGGGGAACAATCGCGCATATTCTGGATATTTAATAAGCGGTCACTTAGATACAAGATAGAATTCCGATGGCTGATCCTATGCATTTAGGAAAAAAAAGTTGCATAATATTCACCTGGTTTCCATTCATCTACGTCATCTGACAGTTCTTTCAAACAAAGCTAGACATATACGAGTCTCTCAATTCATGACAATGCTTCAACGGACGAGTCAGCTCCTTCCATAAGACTCCAAACGCATGAGTAATGCCATTGTCAACAAAAGCCTGTTCATAGAACAAGCGTGGATCCATATTGGCCACTAGAGTATAATTTCAAGAAAAAACTTTGAGTTTTGAGTCGTATAGAAATATAACTGCTGCGGAAATATCAAAGTCTTGATGGATGCAAGTAGGATAACGGGCAATATATTTGGAATTTCGAAAATCAAAGCAAGGATCAACTCATAATGGAAGGCTTTTATCACCCTTAGTACGTAGTATAATTTCTAGAGCATATCGTACAAGATTACGAGGAACATGTCATAGACATTCGAGTCCAAGTTGACTTACCGACGTAGCAAAACATCATGCAGAATATGATAGCAACTAGGAGATGGGGTTAGCACCATGACCGATGAAAAGACACCAAAATAGAGCTGTGCTATACTTTTCCAAAACAAGTGTTTGGTTCCAGATCAAACCATGCTGGAAAAAAATGCCAAGACAGACGTATCCGGGGGCGTGAGGTGAAAGGCTTACGCTGTCGTCATCAGTCAAGATAAATTCGACTAGAGTTTAGTGTGCAATGATAAAGCAATCTCAGTCGTACTAACTCCTCACACGACCAGTTCCAAATTTTGGCAGCCACCGGCTAACCTGCATTCCCGGAGACCTGATCCAAACCTAGCGCCGTTTCCTGGGTATCCGGTTCGATATTGATATTCTGTAGAGCTGATGTGAGACGGGAAGATCACATAAATATTGGCCTGCAGTGTGGGTAATGATCGGCGCTAGAACTTGAACATGGTCTTCTGTCGCGATTGTGCAGTTCAATGATAGGCTGGCAAATACTCACCGGGGCACTTTCCCAATTGAAGCGTCCGTGTCAGTTCTGCAGCCCCCAAAGTCTAAACCGCATCTGCAGCTACATGATCCGGATATCCCACTATAGATTCAAAGTCTGTGCTGTAGTGGCTGGCTGAATTCCTGAATTTTCGAGATTCTTTGTTTTCCTTGCATATCCCTCATTTCACTGGACATGATAAGGTCTTTTGTTTCGATGGCGCGATAGCCGTCTTCCCAAATTCATTGATTTTGTAGGGGTTGTTCACTTCCAGCCACAATGCTGCTGTCAGCATTTGTGATCGACGTTGCAATGATACACATTTAAGCCTTGTGGCCCGGCGTCCCGGCGTAGTACCCGCGCCCCTGTACCCATACTCACTCCCGTCGCGTGCCAGATAGCCGTCAAATGCTCGCATGCGTAATTTCAATGTATCTTATTTTCGTCTCATTTTGTAATTTGAAATGATTATCATTTATTACTTTGCGGACTAAATTAACTGTATCTGCAAGGATATATATTCTCTGTTCCCGAGGTCTTTAATCGTAAATCATCAAATCCGGACTCATTTGCCTCAACACTGCCCTCCAAGGAGGTGAGAATGATGTCGTTTCAGGCCACCGCGTCTGGAACATCATGCAAGAGAAGCGTCCGGATATCGCCGAGCTACTTGCGAAACCTATCTGGTATTTTGATCGGAAGGGTGAGGTAAGTGCGGGCCAAGAGGACTACATCCGGTGTGCCATCTACTAAATTGAAAGAGACAACGGGCGAGTATACTCCAAGTAAGTCAAGATTTCAATTCGATCAAGCAAGCACAAGGACTTACGAATCATCACCACGTTCGACCCTTATTATGTTCGGTCCTTGAGTCGATTCTCAGGCAAGGGCATTATTCTCCTACTTTCTGCAGAGCAAGCTGAAGCGATCGAGTACTTTGGTCAGCTGTGTCTGCAAGAATCAATCAGAAATGTCCTCAAGGTTGGAGATGTTCATTTCATGACGAACAACCATCTATTCCACTCTCGCACCGGGTGTGAAGATCACCCGGCGCCGGCACCCCGTCGGCATCTGCTACGGTTGTGGCTTTCCACGCCTGAGAGTGAAGGGGGATGGAAGTTGCCGTATCATAATAGTGAGTGGAAAAGACGGAGCGGTATTCAAGTCGATAATAATCCCCCGAAAGCTCTTTTCCATGCTGACTAGAGGGGATCAGTGTGCCAGATCATTTGGCAAGGGAACATGGGGCCGATGATTAGTATTTTATTTGTTGGTACTTTTGTTCTATGGGCATAGGACAAGCGCTTGTGAGCATTCATGCTTCGAACAATATCATAGCCACGTTTTGTCCTCGATGCAGTTCCATTGTTTTGATTGCAGTTTATACATTTGATCTTTTTTTACCACAAATCTGACCTGTATTGCGCCAAGACTTCCCTTAATATAGTGTAGTAACTGTGGCCCCGCAAGCGGGTCCTAAACCCGCAGAACAAAGACCCCCGGCACGAAGGCCGTACGGCGCCACAGCCGAGTTCGGCAGCGATGACGCTCTGAGATCACAATCTCCCTCACCTGATTTTACATTTTCCAACTCTACTACTCTAGTATCAGTCCAGCCAAAATGAGAGAACCCGAACAGCTTTCCCTCCAGGAGTGGCCAACACAGGCTAGTTGTGCGCAAGATAGTTCTGACATCGAGCAAAGGGTTATAGATTCAGAGCCGACCGATTCGAGCCAGGTTGAATCTAACAAGACAAAAATAACTGTTATTATCGGCTCTGGAATTCTCCAGCTACCAATCTGGGGTAAGTTGATTCAATATCTGAATTAAGGACCCATACTTACCCATGAAGGCTTTGCTATGAGCTATGGTGTTATTCAAGAATATTACTTCGACAACTGGACGTTTGAGGGGGATCGCAGCATTACCGGTGTGATCGGTACGACCGCAAATGGAGTCATGTATTTATCCATGCCCTTCTTGTTCGCTCTTTTCACACGACGATGGGCGCATCGACGACAACTTGCCGCTCTTTGTGGTATCGTGATTGCATGCGCAAGTTTCTTCGCGTCCGCTTACTGCACCACGGTTTGGCAGTTACTCGCGACTCAAGGAGTCACTTCGGCATTGGGTTGCGCCCTCATTTACAGTCCGACGACACTCTCTCTCGGCGAGTGGTACACTTCCAGCAACCGTGCGGTAGCATACGGGATTGTTCTGTCTTGCAAGAACATTGTTGGAACTAGCTGTCCATTCATGCTTCGCGCGATGATTGATGCCTACGGCTTTCGAACAACCTTGAAAGCTTGGACTGCGGTAGTGGGTGGATTGAGTATCATTGGAATATTCATGATCCCAACTCACCCATCAAAAGTCTCGATCCACAAGACTCGCGCACGCAAAATACCCTGGCATTTCCTTCGACACCGTTCGATTTACTTCTACAGTATCGCCATTATTTTCCAGAGCTCTGGGTATGGTATTCCACAAACATATTTGAGCACCTATGCTCGAGACGTCGCTATGTTATCTCAGACCTCTGGAACCTTGATGCTGGCTGTTTTTAATGCCCCTGGCATCATTGCATCCTCCTTCTTTGGGTGGCTGAGCGATAACAAGCGATTCTCGTTTTCTGTCCAGGTCATATGCGCCATACCACCAATTTTCTCGGCTCTTGCTGCGTTTCTCTTGTGGGGCTTGACGACACAGGGTGCTATTGGTATCCTCATCGTGTTCTCGATGACGTTTGGTTTCTTCTCCAGCGGTTACAGCGCTACTTGGGGTGGGATCCTCAAACAGATGGAACGTGAAGCTGCTGAGATGAACGAGGCCGTTGATCCTGGAATGCTCTATGGTCTACTCAATGGTGTCAGAGGAATCGGTTACGTGAGTGGCGGAATAGCAGGTGTTGGACTACTCAATGCTGGAACTATAGCGGCAACTCAGCGCTTTGCTTATGGGAGTTCCTATGGACCATTGATTCTCTTTACGGGGCTTTCATCGCTCCTTGGAGGCTGGGTTGTTCTCTGGAGGTGGAATCCGAAGAGATTATTGCCATTTTTAAAGAGGGCACAGGCAGGTATACGAATGCCTCGACGAGTCTAGTATGGACTGTTGTGGATCACTATGAACACGACACGCTCAAGGGGTTGTTAAATTCTCGCATAAAAATAGATAGGTCTCTCGAAATATGACTATTTCGTTTATATAATTGGAAGTCAGTCCATGTATTTGCCCCTAAGAAAAGCAGGCGGAAGTATGGTAGCATCCTCTATCACACACACTGCACGTTCCGACATGATATTTCGATGTAGTCAAAGACCCATTTCAATTACATAAAAGCCTGCGCGGTATGGTTACCAATTTTGTATTTTGAATTATTCATCTGCTCGACCATGCAATGCAAACACCACACTACCGGGGGGAGGATATTCGCTGCTGATTGAGTCACGTCCCAGCCACCAATCCCATATCCCTGTTCATCCCTGAAGCCACTTTCTTTGAAAACGTCATCCCCTCTTTTCGCTATCTTACAACGGTCTCTATTGGCTACGATAAGCCGTCGTGCCCTGAATATAGAATTCAGTGGTCGCATGACAGAGCCAATTCAAACTTGGAGGCCCGGTCTTCGCACCGACGCCACCAAACCCTGCCCTGTCGTGTCGTGCGACATAGACATTCAACGGGCAACCTGACTCAGCTCTTCTAGAAGCTGATTATTCGGCAATATTCCTTTCTCATCAAAAATAGCCCTGTTGACATTTTTTTGTCTTTGACACCTGGACTCGCAATGGCAGAAAAGGCGGACCCCGTTCACTTCTTCGACCTATTCTCCGATCAAGAAGGTCAGCAAGCAGCCCCGCAGTCAATCTTCTCCACAACAATAACACGCTGAAATTAAAATGATAAACACCAGGTGCCTCAAAATCATGGTCTCACAACACTCTAAAGACCCGAGCAGTGCTCAACTTCAAGAACATTCCCTACACGCAGAGCTGGCACTCCTACTCAGATATCGCAGCCCTCATGACCAGTCTGGACGTGCCACCCCATAGGGAAGGCAGACTTTACACACTACCAGCAATCATACACAAACCCTCAATAACCTCAAGCCCCAGCGGAGCAATGATGGATTCGCTTCCGATCGCCCTACACCTCGACAAACTATATCCGTGTCCACCACTCTTCCCATCCGGCGACGCGAGCTACGCATTATTCCTCGCCGTATCCAAGATCATGGAACTCCTAGAACCTGGATTCAGACCATTCATTATCCCGCGTGTGCCGGATCATCTGGATACACGGGGAGAGAAGTATTTTCATGAGACAAGGTCTAAAGCTCTGGGGAAGCCGTTGTCGGAGGTAAGGCCTACAGATCAAGAGACCATTGATAAACTGTGGAAATTGGTTAAGAGTGAGTCGGCGGTCTTAATTAAGATGTTGAAAGGGAGGGATGGGAAGAAGGGTCCGTTTTTTGAGGGGGAGAATGCTGGGTATGCGGATTTGGTTTATGCTTGTCAACTTGCGTTTATTCAGCGCTTTGATAAAGAGCTTTTTGGGAATTTTATGGGCTTGGGGAATGGTGAAATTAAGGAGTTGTATGAAGCTTGTTTGCCTTGGTTGGAGGGTCAGGGTGAGGATAAGGAGTGGCCTGGTTCGTCGATAGAGTCGTAAGTCTAAATTGGGCGGAGCTATGGTAGATCATTATCATTCAATGATTGAAATAAAATTGAGCAACCTTTCATAGTCTTCTAGATCCCTTATCTCAGTATTAGGCTCTACTCCAATCACGTCTGCAAAGTTGAAATGGATAGATTATTATCCAAAGTGGTATAAGACCAAATTCCAATTAGATATGTACGATTCAATCAGGATGATTGTTTGTGGAGGTTGCGTAATGTGCAGGCAAGAATCAAACCGAGGGCTGAAATACAAAGATAGAACAACCAAACATACGAAAGGCCCTTGTTGATAACGTCGAAAATCACTTGATGCTCATCGACAGGCACTTCTTTCGTGATGCTAGATGTGGCAGTCGACGCAGCAACGATTTCTGTTCCAATGGTGTATCCCAAGACCGCCACCAACTTGGCCTTCCTCACTGCGACTTCATTGTTATAAATCACCGTGCCAACGACCACAGATATGGAGGCTGCCAATTGTCGGACAAGAGAAAAGGCAGCGGTCGCCTGGCTCATCTCAGATGTCTTCACATTGGCCTGGAGAGCGATCAGGGTTGCTTGGAAGTTCGGACCCAATCCAACACCAATGATCATCTGGTATAGCACAATGCGCGCCCAGGATGCATAGGGCTTCAGGTCCATGAATATACCGTACCCAAGGGTTGTGAAGAACATGCCAAATATTATAACCTCCCTGAAACGTCCAGTTGCTCGCATGTACCAGCCTCCTAGGCCAGATGAGATAGCCAGGGCGCCGACCAAAGGCAGGAGAAGAACACCACTCATGATTGAGCTTTCCAGGAGGACGTTCTGGAAATAAACGGGGAGGTAGAAACAACCTCCAATGAAGACCGCACCGTGACAGAAATTCACCAGGAGAAGGGCGACATTTTGCCAGCTGCTAAAGACGGCCAATGGAATGATGGGTGCGGAGGGGAACTGCTCGTAGATGCCGAAGAGAATCAAGGCGACCACTCCAAATACAATGAGACAAACTACTGTGGCTGACGACCAGGTGTATTGGTCTCCTCCGAATTCTAATCCGAGGAGAAGCATGATCGTGCCGGCGATGACGAGCCCTACACCGATCCAATCGATCGAGGCGAGGCCGTCCACGAGCGTCTTCTTTGTGGTATCGATCTTCAAGAAGAACAACAGGAAGAAAAAAGCGACACCGCCGATGGGCACTTCATGGGTTTTAGTGACGTATCTTGACTGGGCAGGAGATAAGGGACTTACAGTTGATATAGAAGCACCATCTCCAGGTGACATACGACGTAAAGGCACCACCAATGATAGGTCCAACGGCACCGGCAATAGCCCACGTCGCACCGAAAATGCCTAGGTAGGCAGAGCGCCTTTGGACGTCAAATAGGTCAGAGACACAAATATTGGCCATCACGGTGATACCACCACTGCCAACACCTTGCAAGGCACGGCCGGCTATCAGCATATTGACATTGATCGCCAGTGCACAGATTAAACTTCCGCCTAGGAAGAGGATAATAGAAGTGCTAAGAATAGGCTTTCGGCCCCAAATATCGCTCAACCTTCCCCATAGACCCACGGATGAGGCATTCGCCAACAAATAGCACGATGCGATCCATGAGTAGGCGGAATCAGAGGCTTTGAAGTGAGCGACGATTTTCGGCAAAGCGGTGGAGACGATGGTCTTTGTGTTGTTAGCATTGTAGTCAGATGAGGGGGTAAGACTGATATATACTTACGATATCAAGTGCAGCAAGGAAGACCGATAACTTTATATCATACAGGTGATCAGCGGTGGACGTTTCAAATGTCGATCTCTAACATACCCCTAATCCGAGCAGGATAATCACGACCCGCTGCTTACTAGGACTATCCTGGTACGTGACATTCTCTTCGGGCACATCTTCCACAGAGAATTTTTCTTTGGCGCCGTGTTCCTCGTCTGCGACTTTGGCGGCAGCGATCTCGTGGTCTTCGCCAGACATAATAGAGAGAGATAGCGATCGGCAAAAGGTCGGGTAAATATTAGTAACTAAGAAAACATGGTAAAGGAATGTAAATGAAAGGCAAGTCAGCCAGAAAAAGGAAAGATGATCATTAAATCAGACAGCTGAAGCCAAGGAAATTTCCTCGAAACATCGCATTTTAGCGGGGAGATAGCTTATCCCTAACCTCGAATCGAGCTTGCAAATCTAGGTACAAATGGATGTGATGTCATGCCGCTGGATTTTACTTCACTGGCACCAATCAGAGAGACTCGGTTCGCTTCTTTGGGTCTAGCGGGACTGTCATTCACGATTCAGATCGAGAGCTTACGCATTTTAACCCCTTTCGTTCGGCACTTCGTTGCGGGCTTTAACACGTGGGGATTGAAGAAACTTTCGCTGGGAAGTGTACGAAGGTTTGTTTGGGTTATTCTTATCTATCTATATAATCAAGGATATATTGTTCATCGGTTCTCTATAAGCTGTTCATACATTTTAGAGGCCACTGTAGAACGACCAAGCACCCCTCGAAACTAGAGGTAGGCATCAATATTCCCAAAACAGGAAGGCTCCGTGTTCTACTGGTATCCAGAACGCTTTATTCTCCTATCTCATTCAATTACGGTTTGACCTCGGCATAGACATATTTCTAGAACATAAAGTCATGATTGTATAAGCAACATACTATTAATAAAATCGCTACTCTAAACCATCAGGTCGTCCAATAACTACCCATATTTATTCCCATTAAACCCCACTTACTTCTCACTTTGCCCAGACACCAGACCCTTCATACTCGCCAAACCCCCCGTAGTAAGGTCTTTGGCCGACTGTGCACCATATGTCACTCCAGATCCGATACCCTTCATACCCTTCGCTCCAGCATCCGTGAATGTAGTCGTGTACGAATCAGCAGCATACGACCCATCCTCCTCCTTGCCATTCCTCTCAGCACGGTTAATTCCCTCTCTCGACGCAAATTGCCCCACGGGCTTGAATAACCCCTTGTCGCCAACTTGGTTCCCCACAAGATTGTTCACATCGTCTTGGAGTTGATCTACCTGATCGACACCGGTGATCTTCGTTTTAGAGAGTGAATCTATATTTATACTTTATTAGTCTCATCACATCTTTGAGCTCCTCACCCTTCTTCGATCCAATAACATACCTTTAGTGGCATAGGAGGCTTTATTATCGCCCTTTCCGAACCATTTCAGATACTGGTCCTCGATCCAGGGCATCCATCTCTCGTATCCATTATTGTATGCCTCCTTGAGCCATTCACCATAGCTCTGTTTCTCTTCGGGTGTCATGTTTTCACCGGAAGCCGGCTGCTTCGTCGTGATGTTCGGGATGCTCATGATTTTTGATCGGTCGAACTTGAGATTTGCGTATAGATGAGGGGTGCTGAGGAGATTAGATGCGATACTTGTACATTATTTATATCTCGAAACCGGAAATCGTGCTGTTGTCACTTTTAACTTTGTCTAGATTAACTTGACATCGAATGACGTCAATGGCCACCAGATCTTAAGTATATCGGGCTTTTATGGGGCCTGACTCGTCACGCCTGCTGGGATACGTGCATTACCTACACTCGATGCTTCTGAGGTATGTACGTAGGTGGAAATGATCGAACCAGTCGGCTTATGATGGTTGGGTTTTTGGTCTCGATCAATCTATATATTCTACGGTTGTTTCTCGAAACCCTAAAAAATCGTCACCTGCAAAACAATCGATACTATGGATTTCCAAGGTTTCAAATTCTAGGCAAGGTGCACGTAGATGAGGATTTTGCTCCATGGGTTAGGAAGTCTGATTATATATTATTATTGAATGGCACGCTGCGCTGACCTTTAAATGTTGGCATCTTGGAAACCCGTCATGTGGCGACTTGGCGGCTTATCATCATTGGGGTCCACGTACCTTTATGACGACCTGGGTCAACCTCAGGATATCCAGCAGGTCAGCAGCCACCTAGGTAGAAACATCGTAGTATGCATGGATGGATGCTATGGTCCACGCATACCTGAGCATTGGAAGGAGGCTAGTTTCTACGGTATCTACATATGGGAGGCTCATTGGAAGAAGAACAACTTGGAATGTTCCTGCCTGGGAAGAATGGAAGCATGAAGTACTTTGAAATTCTTGAAACAATCCATGAATCTTTGATTTGAATATGGTTTACATGTATTTACCTGAGGCAACGCACCTCAGCCAGTTCATGTCGATCGAGAACCTTGGAAGAAACCGAACCCCACAACCAGGGGGTTAAATGCGATGCAAAAAGGGAAAAGAAAACCAGCAAAGCAATGCTGGATGCCATTCCCAAGCCATGAAACTTTTTACGCAACAGATGTGAAATGTTATTCCTCACACTCTAGAGCTCGTCTTCATATTTGTAATTGATGCGGCGGCCGGCCCCCGCACGTTCTTGCCGACTGTCGCGGCGGTTGCCAGATTTGGCCTGTTCGCGGCGTTGTTGCTCGCGTTGGAGGCGTTCGCGGTTTCGCGCTTCACGCTCCAGGGTGTGGGGATCTTTCTCCTTTTCTGGCTCCGGTGCAGTGGACGGAGCATCGCGGTCGTTGCGGTCATCCGTCTCGCGTTTGACACGCCGGGCTCGTGGGTATGAGGAGTGGTCGCTGGCATTCGCGGACTCTGATCGATCACGACGGGGACGCTTACGGTCCCTTTCGCGGGTTTTGCCACCTCGGTCTCGATCACGTTCTCTATCGCGGTCGCGGTCTCGACGACGATCACGGTCACGGTCACGGTCACGGTCTCGGTCTCGTTCTGAGTCCCGGTCTGCGCGCTCTGCTCGGTCTCCTCGGTCTCGATCACGACGGTCGCGTCCCCGATCTTTATCATGATCGCCGCGGCGGCTGTCTCGAGGGCGATCTCGCTCTCGATCCTGTTCACGACGGCCGGGCCGATCCCTGCTGGTTCGATGAGAGTTTCCGATTCGGCTTGCGAGGTCACGAGGGTTGATTTTTCCAGACGATGATCTGGAGTGGCCGTTTGGCTCATCCTGGGCAATCGCCGTAAGACGGTCAGGCTGACGGCTATCGCTGTGTCGGTTGGTACTGCGGCTGCGACTACGACTGTGGTGGCGACGCGATCGATGCGATCGATGGCCACTGCGTCGTTCTCGGTCACTGTCGTTGTGACGGGGGCGTGAAGAGCGTCTTGATGATGCCGCAGATGGTGAGTGAGTACGCCTCTCTGCAAGGCGCTTCACATCGCGATCGCGACGACTCTCTCGGTCGTCGTCAGCTGCAGGGGCTAAGGGTGACTGAGCTCGAGAAGCTTGGTGTTGGGAAGGAGAACGAGAGCGGGATCCAGCACGCGGGGGTTGAGAGGGGGCGCGTGACGACGCGCGGGTCAGAGTAGGGGTGTCGGGATTGCTGTGGGAAAACATCAGAACATGATCTCTACAAGTGGCTTGCAAATGGCTTACCTCTTTGTTGGCCCTCCCATACTATTGCTTATCGAGGGCCGCCCTTGGTGGAAACCTCGCTGGCGCAGGACGCTAGTATTGGGAAGCCCCTGACGCATTGCCCGCGGGGCTGCTGGAGCTCCCTCCACGCCGGGATTTCTTGTTTCTATATGAGATTGAGACATATGTCCGCCCCAATAGCCTCCACGGCCATTGGCCATGGAACCCCGCATGTGGCTGTAGCCACCTCGTCCGTAGCCGGGGCCCATGGGACCCTGATAGCCGCCCGGCCCAGTTGATAGGGCCTGGTCTAAACTATCAATGGTAGGAATGCCCTGTGGTTTTTGGTCAGCGGTTGACGCTGGGTCTGCAGACACGGCGTCATTGCCGTCTGTTGCGATTGCATCTGTAGCACCATTATTCTCAATGCTTTGGTAGGCCTCAGGATCCATAGCCACATTGGGGCCCGCTGAAGCACTGGAGATTGGGCGATTAGGAAGTCCGTGGTTAGCATGACCATAGTGCCCTTGTCCTTGGCCACCATATCCACCGCGACCGGGGCCGTAGAAATTGCCTCGACCCCGACCCCGGAACCCACCGCGGCCATATCCTGGCCCGTTGTAACCAGATTGGAAGTCGTTAGGGTAAGACATATTAGATCCGCCAAATGCTCCTCCATACGGAGGGCCAGAGCCATTCGCGAAAGCATTTGGATTGAATTTATCTTGGCCGCCTTGCCACATGTTTTGCTGAGAGTCCCAACCTAAGGATCCATACATGCCCTGCCCTTCGAAATTCATTCCGTTGTTCATGCCCATGCCAGTCATGTTCATCCCGTAGTCTCCGAACATCCCCTGATTAGCCATCGGATCCATTCCCATGGTCATACCTGGCGAAAATGGTCAGTAAAGAAGGTAAAAACATCTGCGGGTGGATGACATACCCATCGCATTCGGGAAGTTGAACATCGGATTGCCCATGAATGGGTTCATGCCGTTGAAGTTGCCATTGCCGTTCCAGCCCATCCCGGAGAATCCCCCGTTCATATTCATCGTGGTAGGTTCGGCTTGAGGCGTCTCCTGAGTCAATTCATCGGAAACGGGTACATCGCTATCGGTTGGGGCAACGTCCGCATCCACAGGGTTTGACTGGTCTGCGACCTGCACACCATTCGCCTCATTAGGCTGCTTGATGAGAAATTAGTTCACCGTGAACAAAATGAGGAGCTTCAACCATACCTCATCTGTCGACTTTTGTTGATCAAAAGTAGTGTTTTCCACTGCCCTCTCGGTCGTCTCTGCAGCCTCGGGCCCCCGCATAGGTTCTTCAAACGCGGTTCCCTGCGCCGCGAGCACCTCAGGTGTCTCTGCCAGCGTTGGCTCGGTGGCGATCTGGTCGACCGGAGTGTAAGGGGGAGGGTTTTCACTCTCAACAGGGGTGGGAATTGTAGGCGTCGAAGCCGCTGCGGCCTGGCGGTCCTTTTCCCGTTTCTTCTCTTCGGTCCGTAGATAGGCCTTCAAAGTTGTGCGCAGAGCTTTATTTGGCTTGCAGAGATCCGGAGAAACGGGAGAATGTGCGCAGACCGGGCAGGTATCGACGAGAGATGACTGGCCTGGTAGAAAGGCCTTCGTTCAGTGATTGTCTAAATTTTATTTTCTTGCCGAGGGGTGCTGGTGAAGTGATACTCACAAGACTCGCAGATTGACTGGTCGCAACAAGGCAGGCGAAAAGCGTTCACCGCCAGCATGTTGCAAATAGCGCATCGCAGCTTCATGGGGATATCATCTTGGGACAGCGTGCTGAATTCGGTAAGTCTCAAATTGACCGTTCGCGAGCCGGTGGAAGCATACCTGGCGATGTCCATCAGACCAGCTGGCGGGTCCACCGCAGCCATGGCTGGAAGAGAAGAAGCGCACAATTAGAGACGTCGCAATGAGACCGTCTGGATTGTAGCAGCAAGAAAGGTCAGCAGAAGGAAAGAAGTTGGCTTAGAAGCGCGCATATGGAATTTGGTCGGGGTCGGATAAACAGTCCGCCGATGTAGATTGATTGCCATGGATTTACGCGGGATTAAGGGATGTCAGCGATTCTACTAAAACCACATAATGCATAGCTAGCTATATGATATATCGAATTCTTTCTTCATGAATATGAAATCAACCCTCATAAATGCGTCTCAGATTAGATCAAGTAATTTTAGGTCCATCACCAGTGCCTGCGATACCATAAGGTCTCATCAGGGTCTCCCTCCGGACTCAAGTATCATCATAGACAAGGGATTATGATAGTCAAGGAAGTTAAGGTTAAAAAAAAACAAGGATGTAGATATAATAAACAGTGTTATACATTCATGAAAGAGAGGAGAATGAAAGAGGAAAAGAAGGAGAAGAAAAAAGGCTAATAAATCACATAGCTGTAAGATCCACTTGCGAATTTAAAAAGGGCGCGACCGCCCTCGAATCCCGTTCCCGATTTTTTTTCTTTTTTACTTGACAAAGCTTAAGCCAGATGGAATGACTTAATTACCTATTTTCCAAGCTATATACAGCTACAGCATGACAGAGGACAACTATCGACCAAGATCTCCTGACTTTTCTTCTCCCCCCGAAAACCCCCCACCTCACGCGCCATTAAGCCCGCTAGCTCACCGCGCCTCTTACGACGCATCCCCGTTCTTCAACATCAACCAGCGCCCCAGCTCGAGTCGCATCCCCCAGCAGTACGTTCCACCTGTCCAACCCGGCTTCAGCTTCGCAGACGAAATGGCCCGTCGCTCATCACGCCTACAGCCCGAGGACGCGCCTGTCCCCGAGCCCGCAATGACCGCAACAATGCCTGTCGCGCCTACCCTAGATGAGACCCCACAGACGCGCCCCGGTGCGGGCATTGAAGTCAAGACCAAGTTCCCTGTCGCGCGAATCAAGCGCATTATGCAGGCAGATGAAGACGTTGGCAAGGTTGCCCAGGTCACTCCGATTGCAGTGTGTAAGTATCGCAGCTATTTTCCCTCCAAATTTAGACCTTTTTTCAGGTGGAAGCTAACCCTTTGATACAGCCAAGGCATTAGAACTCTTTATGATCTCCCTGGTCACCAAAGCCGCCCAGGAAGCTAAGGACCGCAACTCGAAACGTGTTACTGCTAGCCACCTCAAGCAGGCCGTCGCCAAGGATGAAGTGTTAGATTTCCTGGCTGATATCATTGCCAAGGTTCCCGACCAACCGGCCGGCCGGAAACACGATGACGACGGAAGTGATCAGAACGATGGCCGTCGGAAGCGCGGCGGTCGCAAACCGAAGGAGGAGAGCGACTGATGCACCGCTGCAGAAAAAGAAAATGACTCATGATATCCTAGAATAGGATAGGGCAACTGGCGCATTTTAATGATCGGTTTGATTTTTGTCTTTTTTTCATTTGTGTTGGTTTAACCACCGGGAACTGATTTCTGGGGGCGTTGGGTGGGTTAGGGTTGATTAAGTAGCGCATTTCCTGTGAATAGTTCAATTTCGTGCGGGCACAGTCCTGCGTGGTCAGCAGTCTTATCCTAGACTGATCTGACCTACTTCTAATCTGCCTTTTAGCAGGACTAGTAGTCGTAGATTGGTTTCGTCTCGCGTGGTATATGGATTGTATAGGTGGTGCATTTGAAACCAAAGCGCGTAGCGGTTGAGAACCTTGGAGTGGAACACTGACGAAGTTTTAGGGTTGAATATCACTGTCTTTAGATTCAAATGCTTGCCTAATCTTGACAACTACTGCATGATCTTTGAATAGTGCCTTAACCCCTTCCAAGCTCCAGGGCTGAGCATCCTCTACTTATTAACCTAATATCTATGCTCTAGGTGGCATCCCTGGGCTCCATGAAATGAGCACTAATTGCTGAAATTACTAGTGGGTCGATACAAACGCATAATGTTCCTAGCCAGCATCATCTTCCAGGCTCGGGGCTACAAATATCATCTAGACATAAAGTGTGGGGTTTATACCGGTATGCGGTTGCTTAACCTTTTTTAGTACCTTTGGGATCTGTCGCGGAAACCTATCGAGATCAAAACAAAACACCGAATCCTTCTATTTATCATTCCTTCTTCAGAATTTCGTAGACAAAATTGAGCCTCCGATGAATAATGGCCAGACAAAACAAAAAATGCACAATTAAGGCGGGTGCGAATCTATGTATATGGGGATTAGCAAAAGCATGGAGCTGATCGGCGTGATACACGAGTTCCGGCGGCTCCACTTCGACCTTCGACCCCGTAAACCTCACTGTTCCCCTCCACTACGTGGGATGATGCTACCACAGAATGGACTTTGTAGGTGATATTGAAGCATACAATCCAGCACTCTTGTTGCTAATTCACCTCAGTGGTCTCGTCTCATCGGCGGCTCACGCGCGCTATCCAAGACTTCCCGGGCGACCTCCCCAACTGAACGCCTAACGGCATTCAAACGCGCCTGCAATGCTCTCCAGGTACTTCTCTTCTAAAAGAAAGACTCTTCATGGGACTGACAGTTGGTACGATAAGCAAATATGGCGCTCAAACAACACCCCCTCCGGCGAACAGCCAATCTCGCACGCGCGTACCTACATCGAACGACTCAACTCGATCTTGAGCGATGAATCCCGAGGAGCGGCTCCTCACCCTTGCGTAGCCTATGCCGCCTCTTCCCAGATATTCGTGACAGTCACAAAGCTAGCCCTATCTTACTACGATGACCAATTGCTGCGCTCGGCGACCACATTCTTCAATACCCTTATCGATGCGGAGGTGGATGGCGTGGTGGACAATCGACTCTTCGCTCGCGCTATGGTGGACTTGGTTCGGCGAGCTGACAAAGGCTCAATTGAGACCGAAGGAAGACTGGTGGAACTGTTATTTGGCATATCCAACAACATTCGTTTACAACCCGCTATTCTTCCCGCGTGGTTTGTCCCCCGAGCGACCCCTATCACCCAAGATGGCGAATCATCAGGACCGAATGGAACGGAGTTTGCGGGCGCCACGCGCAAGGATGAATTCCCATTGTTCTATCTACTTGTTGATTATGTCCACAATGACGGTCGGGCGGGCGACTTCGCGCGTACTGGACTCCTATACTTGATTGAGACCGCATCGCGCTCGAAGAATCTAGAGAAATGGTTAATTGAAAGTGACCTGGCAACGCTGATGGCAACCGGATTGGGTGCCTTGTACAGCCAATTGGGCAGGTGAGTGCTGAAACACCTTTTCATCCGAAAGAAGAGACTGACAGAACACAGCTTATGCTTTCCATCGCCTGATGAGGAGGCTCCCCGTATAATCGCGCTTTCTGACCATGCAAATGAAGTCACCGCTCTTCAGCCCGCTCTGAGTGACGCGATGGACGCGTTCATGTCATACCTGCTCTTTTGGCAGGACACTATTGACCACTGCAAGTCCGCAGAAGTCAATGATACCCTCCTGGATCATTTCCAGGTCCTATTTCTCGAGCAACTCTTGTGAGAATACCTTTTTCATCGAAACTGCCTTGATGCTAATCTTCAAAGATACCCCTCTCTATTAGAATCATCCGATGTGGCTGGCGGTTCAACAGCAGCTGTGTTGACCTACATGTGCCGCATCCTGGACTCAATCGACCAAGGTGAATTGGTTCACCGCATCTTGCATTTCTTATTGGCCTCGTCGCCTCCACCCGAGGAGCAGATGGACATGTCGGCAAGTCGACGTAGATCGCTCAATGTGCTGGCTGCTTTGGCTTCAGAGGCAGCTCAGCCCTCCCCTTCTCTATTCAATCTCCGAGACCTCGCACTCATGGGGCTTCAATCCACAAACCGACAGACTGTTCTGGCAACATTGCGTCTCTTGAACGTTGTTCTCCAGCGGCACCATCCGTTTGCCCGAGCCCTTATTCACACGGTATCCAGTCAACCGGCCCAGCAGCGGTCTGTAGGTGCGTTCAATGCGGAGCTTGAGCAGCTCCTTGGTCTTGGAACATCCCTTATTGATGAACCGACATTGAATGAATCCTATGACAACTACGTCTCGGATGCGACATGGGTACTCGAGTCACGCCTTTGCCTTCCCGTGTCAGTTGAAGAGGCCGAGAATGACGCACCGTTGCCCCAACAGCTTCAGCAGGATGATCCCATTGTGCAGGGTCTGCTGAGCTGTGTTGATTCGTTCTTCACCAACAGCGTCATCGTCAACCTGGCACTCACTGGGGTGCTTATGAGCCTGGCATCATCCCATCTGTTTTCCCTAGATGGCTGGGTGTTAGTTGACCCAGCCCAATATGACCCTCCCTCCGAGGCCCCTTCAGATGCCCTTGACCACGTTCGCCAGGCTTACCGAGCACCGACATGGCCTGCAACTGCTGCCCCAACCCTAACTTCTGCGCTTCGACGGCTGGTAGACCAAGTCCGCCAGTGGCAGCAAGATCTGCCCGACTTTGATGTCCTGATTGCCGCTCGTCGTGAGCTACTTCATAAAGAGCAGGATCCTATGCCAGATTCCTCGGAGCCAGCTGAGACGGACCCAACATCTACAGACCGCTCGCGCCTCTCATACCCCGGATCACCCGAACCCTCACAGAATTCGCGGGGTCGATCACCGGGAATGTCTAGTGGAATGCGGGATGAGTCGTCCGTGCGCCCAATTGACTCTCGCGGGTCGGACTCCACGGCCGAGGCTCTGCGCCAGCGGTTAGCCATGCCATTTCCCCCCGTTCCCGTACAACCCGACGAAGTGGATCCCACGCCAGATGCAGATCATGGACAATCTGCGGTTACACTGGGCCATGTTCTTACTAATATCGTGATTCTCTATGAGTTTTTGCTAGAATTGTCTGCAGTGGTGCAGGCTCGAGGAAGTCTTTTTGAAGAAGCCGGATATCCTTAGAGATATAAATAGTAAACAGTTTCAATTGCACATATTGATCCACAATTTATTCAGACTAATGTTCGGGTTATGTATTCCAAAGTGGGGCCAATCTGACGCACGCCCGCGTGACGGCGCCGCTTGCGACGATTGGACGAATTTCGGCCAACTTGCACTTTTGGCCCCGTGTAACTAACATAGTAATCTTGACACCATGTGCTTCTTTCCCTCTTTTTAATTCTCCGCACTAATATATTACTCGGCATGACCGGCCACCATGGTCTCGCATGAATTTGAACGCGAGGATCGTGAAGATGCTCCGTTCCTCGCCCCCGAACCCGCGCAATCCTCATCAACCCCTGGCCGCCCTCAATACAATGAAGGGAAGCCCGCTCACCCGCTCGGAAACGATGCGTCAGCTCAGAAAATCGGTTTCCGATTGAAGGTGACTCTGTTCGCCATGATCCTGGCGGTGGATATCGGCTTCTCGTTCATTGAGGGCCCCCAGGTCCGCATCTTTGAGTCGATTGCGTGTCGTCAGTTCTTCTCCGTTACCGATCCGTCTCAGATTGGGGCCAATGGCCAGGTACCCGAGGCCATGTGCAAGGGAGCAGAGGTACAAGCAGAGTTGGCTGCGGTGAAGGGATATAATATGTTTTTTGATGGGTTGCTATGTATGTTGCGTTGATCAAGCGTTGCGGACATGTTCTGACCATACCATAGGTGCGCTTTTGGCCATTCCGTATGGTCTGCTGGCAGACCGCAAAGGCCGCAAGTCTACTCTCCTCCTGGGCTTGCCTGGATTTGCTCTTAACTCCGTAATCGTCCTTGCGGTTATGTGGTTTTCTGATATAATTCCACTACGGGCAGTCTGGTTTTCTTCGCTGGCATGGTTGCTTGGCGGGGGACCGGTTGTTGCGTTCGCGATTATTTGGACCATGATGGCTGATGTGACAACGGAAGAGGAAAGGTAGTTATTTCAGTTGTTGGAAATATGGATACCAGAACTAATCAAACTTCGTGCAGAGCAACGCTATTCTTTCAATTCGGTATCGTCTCTATGGGGGCTGATTTCCTTTCTAGCGCTTTCACCTCTTACCTGATGACCTTGAATCCGTGGATTCCGCTGTTCATTGGACATGCCATTATTTTCGTTGGGCTTTTATTGATGTTTGGTCTTCCCGAAACCATGCACGTCCGGCCATCGAGTCGACCCGAGCCATCCCACGTTGAGCTTGCTGACTTGACCGAGGATGGGCCTAAGAGTCATTCTCACAAACCTGAGGGCGAACCATACAGTGACGAAGACGGAGGAATTGGTTCACACAACGAGGCGCACATGTCTTGGAGTTATCCCTCCCAAAAAAACTCCTCTATTTGGACTAGGATTCGCTCAAATTACCGGTTCTACGTGAAACCTTACCTTTTCATCCTGAATCGCAAACCCGTGCTGCTTCTTTTGACCGCTTTTTTGGTCTACCGCCTCAGTCGCGGTTCTTCATGGTTCCTCACACAGTATATTTCGACAAGATATGAGTGGACCCTCGCACAGGCCAATTTGCTCGTTTCCTTCCGACCTACAGTTTCCATTCCGGTTTTCCTGTTCGTTCTGCCCTGGCTC
Organism: Penicillium sp. 91 TS-2023; assembly: GCA_030710325.1. Lineage (NCBI taxonomy): Eukaryota > Fungi > Ascomycota > Eurotiomycetes > Eurotiales > Aspergillaceae > Penicillium > Penicillium sp. 91 TS-2023. Next base: position 2,659,711 of record JARWGP010000021.1, on the reverse strand, counting down.
AAGAAAAACTACCTCAATCCCAAACGCTCGTCCACAGAGAGGGACTTATATCTTGCTCGCGCGAGCATCATCTGTCTTACCCTTGGAACGCTGGGAATCGGTCTTTCGCCCACTATCGGGACTTTGATCCCCAGTATGATCGTTCAAACATCTGGGTCCGGTTTTGTCTTCCTCACACGTTCGATCATTACTACCCTGGTCGAACGGGACGAGACTGCCCGTTTATATACCGTGATTGAGGTCTTGCAGTCCATGGGTAACGTTGTGGCTAGTGTGTCAATCACGACAGTTTTCCAGCTCGGTCTTCGTCTAGGAGGCGTGTGGGTTGGATTGGCCTGGATGATGACTAGCACGTTGTTTTGCATGGTAGCTGCTGCGATCTGGGCTTTCCGGCTGCCACAAACCCCTCGCGACCCGGAATTCGTGGTTGGAGAATTTGAAGATGCCGATCATTGATCATCATAACTGCATATAGATCTCGGATAACCTTTGTCTGGTGTTTCGGCGTGGGTTTTTATTTAACTGGATTCGGCCCCTCATCTAGCTATTTATTTCTTGCTTTCTTTCTTTTCTTCTCAACATGTATATATAAGCACTATTATCGAATCTCTTTCTTTTTCTTCGGGCTTATCAGTTACTGGAATCTGTAGATCTGATCAAACTTTATCACCGCGGCATGTCACGTGGCTCTTCACATGTAAAGCTTCCCCCAAATCCAATTTGGCAGGTGCAACACTTCTCGTAAACGCAGTGCGATGGAGAAGTTCTCCCAGTTCCGGGATCGAGGTATGTCCCCATCTATTCTGTGCTATGCAGATCACCGTCGTATTGACCTATGATACCCCACAGGCTCGGGCATTGCGCCCTTCCTCCCCATTCCATCCGAGTCGTTGGGCTTACAGGCCCCTCTCCGAGTCTTCCTCTTCTGCTTCCGTCTGCCGTTCTTCATTTTCGTAACATTCGCATACTTTGCGATTCTCCAATGGCTCCCCATTGGGTCCTTGGGCAAGAAGGCCGCACTATGGTGCATCTTAGGTGTCCCCAGCATCTGGTGGATTGACCTACAGGTAGACGGAGTCAAGAAAGGGTATGTGTCAGCTGAGATTACATCCGAAAAAAAAATAGGCGCTGACTATTTCATCTCTAGATCCCTCTCAAAGCATCAACAAGCTCGTCTCCCACAACCAGGCTCCGTAATCGCCTCGTCCTTCACATCCCCCATCGACGCCATTTACCTAGCCGCAATCTTCGACCCAGTCTTCACAGCGGCATACCCAAACACCCGACAAGTTGAACGGATCTCCCTCCTGCAAGCCGTGCTCCGTGCCTTCGCACAACCATCAACGCAGCCGGAACCAGGCACCAAACTCGTGGACGTAGCCACCCTCGTCGCGAAATACCCCAACAGACCAATTGTCGTCTTCCCGGAGTGCACTACAACCAACGGCCGCGGTATCCTTCCGCTGAGCCATGCTCTCCTCGGCGTACCCCCGAAGACCAAAGTCTTCCCGGTTAGCCTGCGCTATACTCCCGCGGACGTGGTAACCCCGCTCCCGGGCAGCTATATCAGTTTCCTGTGGACGCTGCTTAGCAAGCCGACGCATTGTATTCGTGTTCGAATTGCCGAGTATGTTACGAACTCGCGCAGTGCGATTGATGCCCCCCCTGCGCGATCGACGCGGCAGTCGACTTATAACTCCAATTATTTGGATACGCTGGAGGATGAGGATGAGGGTGGGGTTACGGCGGGAGAGCAGGCTTTTCTTGATCTTGTCGGTGAGTCGCTGGCTCGATTGGGACGTGTTAAGAGGGTTGGATTGGGGGTTAAGGAGAAGCAGGAGTTTATGGTGAAGTGGAGTAGGACGAGGAAGACTTGGTGATTGGTTTAGTGCATATGTGTGTGATTTAGAATTTAGATCGATGAAAAATCTATGAGATCAAGGGCATATGTTGACGATGTCATTTTTTTGCTTCCAAGGTTGTGCATTTAGAAGCACACGGGTATATTTGAAAGCGATGATCCAGTTTAAGGTTCTGGGCAGACTCTCCAGGGTTGCTATTGTTTAGCACCTCGAGCCTTCTCGTACTATATAGAGCCCTTTCGCCATCAATTCCGACTCGAGAAATGGCTTTCCAGCCTCGGTAAGCATTTCTGACTTCCATCACATTCTTTCCACCATTCAAAAGGTAAAGGGGCCAGGAAACTGATTTGCTGGCAAGTCATATCGTCTTCGCTTGAAAACAGGCTCTCTCATAGGAGACTTCGCGAGTCTCTTGGTCGTTTAATCGATTGCCTGGCTTCAGTTCCGGCTCGAGGGATAACTTCTTCCCACAGAACAGGAAGTTAGCTCTTGTTATGGCGAATTTGGCCTTTCCTTCAATCCACGGCGGTAAACCTGGTACAGAGGCTTCAGAACATCAGGAGTTTCTGGAAGAATTTGCGCTCCGGTTTGATTCTTGCCGAATCTCGGGCCAATATGTCAATGCGTCGAGCATATAAATCCATAAAATGAGTTAGTGGGTCACCGAACACCACACCACGCAGTCCGGCATCAGTAATCCCATAGGCTTCCACGTCCTCCCGAGGGGGAAGGGGAGGAGCACCGTCATACCGAGGGCGGTGTGCTTCAGGTCGATTGCTAGGCTGCGTCTTATCACGAAGCAGAACAAGTCTACCAGCCGTGGAAAGAGTAGCGGGAGGAACAGGCCAATAAGCAGTCGATCCAGGACGAGGCTTCGAGTTCAAGGAGGACAGAATTGACCCTGGTGGTGGTTTGGCAAAGAGATCCAGTAAAGAGAGAAAGTATCCTTTTTCAGCACGACAAACTGGATCGCCCTCATTAACGAAGGAAAAGAAAATGGACCTGGAATATTCCGGATTTGCAGGTAGGAGGAGTGGCCGGAATGATATTGGGGGTGCGCCAAACGTAACACAATGGATATGCTTAAAACAACCGCGTAGATGCGTGAGTTCAGAGGCAACTTCTGAAGAATTAGATAGCATATGTAGGTATAGCAAGCTAGCGACCGCACCACCTGCGGAGTGACCGGTAACTAGAAGCGAGTATGACATCCGACTAGGGTCTTCTTCGATCAGGGCGCGTAATCGGGCAGCAACAGGCGCAACCATCTTCCGAGCCACGGAGAGGAAGCCGGCATGACAGCAGTTGGTGGCATCGTCTAGAAAGCCTTTGGGAGATACGGGTTCCATCTGCATGTTTACAGCCCAGTCCATGAAGCTCTGAGTGCCACGAATTGCGAAAACGATTGTGTTCATGTTGTCCACGGGCAATGATTTGATGACCATTGCTTTGGTACCATGACGCCAATCGGAACTGACATATGAATGTCGCTCCCTCCCGTGTGGCTTTTCATAAACTCTGCGTGAATACTGCGCTGCAAGTTGAAGAAGAGGGTATGTTGCAGGGTAGCTAGTAATGCATATACATCAGAAGTGTCAAATTGGGCAAGAAACTGGCGTGAACTTACAATTTAAGAGGTGGCAGATTTGGAGGCATCCGAGAGTTTGCATATAAATAAACCTTCGAGAAATAATCGACAGAACCTGTTGGCTTCTCCTTTTCAGTTCGAGTCTCACGGCGAGTCTTCTTGTTCGGGTCTGATCGAAATGGGAGGGAACAAGCAGCAACTGCCAATATTAAACTTAGTGATCAAGTAATACAGTAGCACCATGGTCAAGACATACGAAGGTCATTTTCCCTTCCACAGAAAGTGCCGACATCGATTGAAGTAAGCACTTGGTCCAAAAGCTGCGAAGCAGGCTCCTGAGGATTTGGTGCCCCGCCCACGCACTGTAAAACTAGTCGTTCAAGGTCCACAATCGTAGCATGGGCTTTTCCTGTTGCTTGCGACATGAGGTTCGAAACCGACTGATTCATCTTCGAGTATGAAGTCCATTTTGCACAATCCGTTCGTGGTGGAGGATCTGGGACCCGTGCGGGAAGATGGGCCATGGAAGCGACGCTATATCCATTGTGGCATATAACTGGAGGGCCTGGATGTGCAGCTTGGACACCTTGGACAGAGTATGCGCCCGCCGGTAATTTATAGACCGGGTGGTTATGATCTGCTGCCCCGCTAGGATGTTGTCCTGTCCACTGGTGGAAGCGACGGCGCTTTGAGGGCTTAGCAGCCACTGAGTCCATTGCGCGCAAGGATCAAGATGGTCGAAGCACCATAAAGCTTGAAGATTAATTAAATGTAGAAATCTCGAATGTGTGATGTTATCATCGGAGCTGAAGAATGGGAGAGGGACCCACCTCCAGACTTCAAGAAGAACTCATAGCACGCAGGGCGATGCAGGTCCCCGCTGCCATTGGTCTCATATGAAAGCCTGCGCCACAATTAGGCAAGGACGTGGAAGCGATTGGTGATGATAGGTCAAAGCATCGGGCGCACAGCCCCAGTGTTGGTCCTGCAGCACAGCAAATCAGATCGACGGGAGACAGGCCCTGCAGCACGATCTGCAAACCCCGAATCTTAGCAGCTGAAAAGAACAAAGTAAACGAGAAGATAAACTACGAGAATAAAAATTTCGAAGTAAACGGAACATGTCGTATTGAATGATATTATATAGCACAGACGCCCAAACAAATACATCGCATTTTTATATTCGGGGTACCACCCGAAAGAAACAAGGTATCATTTACTCTACAGCGTCAGTGATGCAGCCGTGGCTAGCATCCTTAACATTCCGGGCGTACTTGCCCAGGGTACCGCGCATGGTCAGACCGGTCTCAGGTAGCGTGCCAGCGGCCTTGCGTGCCTCCCAGTCCTTGCGGCGGTCGTCAAGAATCTCATCAGACACTTCTAGGTCGAGACGGAGGTTATCGGCATCAATAGTGATCACATCACCATCCTGAACAAGACCAATGGGGCCACCCACAGCAGCCTCAGGGACGATGTGGCCGATCAGGAAACCGTGAGAACCGCCGGAAAAGCGGCCGTCAGTGATCAGCGCACATGACTTGCCAAGACCGTAACCCATCAGAGCAGAAGAGGGCTTGAGCATTTCTGGAGGAATTTGTTAGTCAAAAATCAACACGAACTAGGAATTAGTCACATACCAGGCATTCCGGGGCCACCCTTGGGGCCGCAGTAGCGGATGACAACAACGGTCTTCTCGTCCTTCTTGATCTCACTGCGTTCCAGCGCAGTAATGAAGTCGTCCTCGCTATCGAAAACGCGAGCCTTACCAGTGAAGCAAGTACCCTCCTTGCCAGTAATCTTACCAACACTACCCTCAGGAGCCAAAGAGCCACGCAGGATCTGAATGTGGCCGGTAGGCTTAATAGGGTTGGAGAAGGGACGGATGATCTTCTGGTCGGCATCAAAGTCGGGGACCTTCTCCAGGTTCTTGGCAAGAGTCTCACCGGTAACGGTCATTCCGGAGCCGTCAATCAGACCCTCCTTGAGCAGCATCTTCAGCAGAGCAGGGGTACCACCAATCTCGTGGATATCAGCCATGACGTACTTGCCAGAGGGCTTCAGATCAGCCAAGAAGGGAATGCGGTTGGAGACAGCCTGGAAATCGTCGATGGTCAGCTTGACGCCGACGGAGTCAGCGATGGCGATCAGGTGCAGCACGGCGTTGGTGGATCCACCGGTGATGTTGACAACCACCATGGCGTTCTCGAAAGCCTGGCGGGTCATGATATCACGTGGGCGAATGTCCTCCCTCAACAGTCTCTTGATGGCACCACCGGCAGCCAGGCACTCAAGGTACTTAGCCTGGGAGTTGGCCGGGTTGGACGAGGAACCGGGCAGGGTCATACCCATGGTCTCAATAGCAGTGGCCATGGTGTTGGCGGTGTACATACCACCGCACGCACCCTCACCGGGGCAAGCGTGGCGGATGACGTCGAAACGCTGGGGCTCAGTGATCTCCTTGGCAATGAATTGACCGTAGGCCTGGAAGGCAGAGACGATATCAATATCTTCACCACCCTGGGTAACAGCACAACCGGGCTTAATGGTACCACCATAGACCATCAGACTGGGGCGGTTGACACGGCCCATAGCCATCACGACACCAGGCATGTTCTTGTCACAGCCGGGGATACTGATGTTGGCGTCATACCACTGTCCACCCATAACGGTCTCAACAGAATCGGCAATCAGGTCACGACTCTGCAAGGAGTAGCGCATACCCGTGGTACCCATACTGATGGCGTCACTGACACCGACAGTGTTGAACTGCATACCGATCATGTTCTGGTCCTGCACACCCTCTTTGACCTTGTTGTTGAGGTCGAGCAAGTGCATGTTGCAGGGGTTACCACTGAACCAGACCGACGAGATTCCGACCTGTGCCTTGTTCATGTCCTCCTCGTTGAGACCCACAGCGTACAGCATGGCCTGGGAAGCTCCCTGGGACTTGGGCTGGGTGATGTGGCTGGACACCTTGTTAAGACCGACATCTTCGTTCTGGAAGCGGGGGAGGGTGGTCGAAAGAGCACGACTGTCAAGCAAGAAACCAACGTTTAGTAAATCAAAACACCAATTGATCCGGGGTAGTGCACTTACACGGGCGCAGCCGATCGCAAGCTACGGAGAGCCGCGGGCACACGAGCCCTGAGTTGAGGCACCATTATGTAGATATCAGATAGCACCGAGGAACCACAGTGGACAATCTGAAAAAGGAAAGGGAGGATGATGGCGGGGGGAGGCCGGGGTTGCAAGAAATAAGAAAAGGCGGAAGCTCAGGAAGTCGGAGTTGGTGCTTCACTCCCCGGTTCCACCTCCGCATTGGCCAATCTGCGAGCCGCAAATGTCATCGTTTTCCACGCGCCGCGAACCTACGAGTCAGATACATTAACATTAAGTGGGTCATTTGCATATCATTCTATGCATAATTCAATATTCCCTCTATCAACCTCGCACTTTTCTCCGAAGTGAAGTCACCGTCGACACCGAATTACCCATTTGGGGCATCTTCATGCCTTGATGCCTGAGGTATTCTTCCGTGTATACATCGACGGACGCAGAATGCACAACATCAACGCATACATTCATAAGTACGTACTATATGCAAGTACTGAAGGTAACTACGTACTTTGTACGTTGTAAGTTCTTTCTCAGGTTCGGCAAAAGTACATAGTTGAGACCCATGCCCGATCAGGCTTAGTTCAAGTACTCTAAAACGTTATTCTTGGCCTCGGGATCATGCCTAGCCCAATTGAAGACAACGGCGTGGCATACTCATTCATCCACTCCTTCGCTTTCAACCGTCCAGCAAAGGGTACTATACTCTTGCGTGTCTCTTCAAATGGCTTCTCTAACTCCCCCCACGCGGCTTGGAAAATTCACCGAAGACCTCTCAGACCTACAAAATTCGAGTATAAGCGACATAGATAATATAGACGACCCCGGACAGTCGTTGCAAATATGCCTTTATTGTCAACGGGCTCTGGCAGGCGCAACAGCCAAGAAGAAATTCTGGCTACGGGTTCAATCCTGGTTTCATGGAATTGATTACCATAGATACTGAAATGGATAATGATGTGATGGATGACAGAACTAAGAGCACTGACGAAGATTCCAACTCTTTGTGCCAACAACTTCAATCAAGGGCCGCAACGCACGAGAGCCAACAATAATCTTGGGCATAGGTTTCCAGTACCTATATACCTTTTCACTTAACCTGTGGATATCCCCGCCCCCCTCAGACTCAGAAATCCAGGGGCGTTAAGCCCTCACCGATCAACAACCCCCAACACCGTGTCGTGGTATGGATTCGTGGAAATTTAAATTTCTCCCATCGCCTTTCGTGTAAAATCTATGATCTGATTCGCTAGATGTTTTTTCTTTTCTTTTCTTTTTCTTTTTCTTTTTCTTTTTCTGGCTTCGACATCCTACAGTGGTCTGCGAGAAGTGCTCAGTGGTTACCGAACATGAGTGGCCTCGGGACGTGAGTTAGGATTTATATAGGCACACTATGAGATTTCATCCACGATTACCATAGCGAGGTAATTATCCCTTCCAAGGTTGAAACGATACTTATGATCACTATCCATGGTTATATCCGTTGATTGTACGTGCCCAGGTGGTTGTATATCCGGACAAAGAACTCCTGATGATATGCTAAATTTTCACATTGTAGTATTGAGAACTGGATCACTTATTGCGTTGACATGTCTTTTCCTTTTGAAAAATTCTTCAAGGCTCGACCAAATAGTTCAAATGTTCATGATCGACCCTTAATTTGGTACTTTTGTCGTCGGATATGCCGTGTCAGAATACGAAGTCAGCCTCGCTCTCAGCCCCACCCATCAGCATAAACCCACCCGCTCGCACTCAGTCGTTACAGAATATTGATTCCAAAATTCATCTTGAAGAAAACCCCATTTATCTTACCAAAGTCGCTGCAAATATCCAGAGACAAGCCCCCAAAGATGTCCGAAGAGAGAAGCAGGAAGAGGAACTCAAGCGAAGAAGGACGAAGTACCCCGCATCGGATACAAATTTCCGAAGAGGGAGATAGCCACGACGATCAGGAGGAAGATACTTCAAGCTCTGAGGTGCGGATAGACTTGAAAATTTTCATATGAAAAAAAGCTAAGCCCGACCAAAGGAGGAATCGCAGATTTGGATAAGAGTACCGGAATTCTCTCTCAAAAGCCATTGCCGATGAACTGAATCTGACCATCTGCAGAGATATCGTGAGGAACAAGAAAGAGAAGAGAGGGAACAGATTACTTTTTTACCAGATTCGCTGAGCTTTGATGTGAACCTCAAGAACGCCAGCGTGAAACGATCCGTTGACGAATTTAGAGCTGATCTAGCTCACCGCAAGTATGTTAGTCAAAGGGTAGATGTTGCAAGTTCTCGGATGCCAGGGTATGGAAAAGTGATTCTTTATCGACCGGAGCCTACAGTGGATCATGACGATCAGTTCTCATGGATGTGAGTGCAATTATACGATGTTCATTTGAAGATCAACTAATTGGAATGCTCTAGTCACATGGATACAGAGATGAGAAGTTTTGAGGATTTTATGGTACAGTCAACAGCATCACTCCTATGACTTCTGTTAATTTAGAATAACAGCGGTTCGCATCAAGCGTGCCAAACCTGGCAGCTGAAGACAGGGCACTGGTTGTCTCGCTGATGAACAAGTCACATTCAAAGGTGGTTGGATTGAATCAGCCAAACGACGTGATGCGCTGCATTGGTCTAAATTCAACAAACGTGGGCGAAGTCACCACCGAGAAGTGTGCTATTCTCCTCCGCTTCCCTTACTATTCCATTCACAAAATGGAAACTGCAATTCAGTCTCGTCGCAGTGCAAAAGATAAAGTTCGCACTCTTTTGCAGTACTATTACAATTTCGAGTCAACCAGGAAACGAGACCAAGAACAAGTTATTCGAAAAGTCGGACTGTTCCCTCAAGACCATATCATTCATGTGCCTCAAATGTGGGCTGTGATAGTGAATTTCCGTACGTTTAATTTCTTTTAATAGCAGCTGAACCTTGGAGAGAAACTGATCAAAACAGGCATCATCATTACCAGCGCCCCGATACCTCTTACAGACCAAGGGAGCTTCTCTTTGAAGATAATGGATTCCCCCGCACAGAATCTGTCCTCCCCCTCAGTGATCTGTGTTGTTGATCCACGCCAGCGCGTATTTTTCTTCCCATTGGAGCTGTGCAAAACATTCTTGGTAAGCCATATCTTTCTGCTGCTTATTAATTTATCTTGGAGTAACGTCTTTTACAAGACAATGAGGCACAACGTCAAGGAACATTGCCTGAGCGCAAAGTGCAAAGAACCTTATGAACGTCAATACAGACGTTATCACAGTGCTCGGAATGATTATGGCCCACCTGTGAGGATTATTGAAAAATGCGAGCCTCACGAACCTCAACACGATTTCGATCTACTAACTACAGACATGAAAGTCATACAAGCTGAAGACTGGCCCAGAGTTACAACATCTCCCACGTCAGCTATCGTACGCATTCACGTGAAGCTAGTATCGCCTACTCCACCGAAGCGGCACAGGAAAGAAAGATTCTCTAAGGGATATGATGAAACTTCACGTGTATACATAGCGCCGGGGGATGAAAGGCGATTCGAAGCACAGGAGTACTCGTCACCTTATTCCCGCATCGTGGTTAATAGCGGTCATGAGAGAATAGTCAGGAGGCCGACCGGTATCACTCCAGCGGTTCCTGATTTATATATCCCACCACCTGCAGCAAAGCCTACTTCGCTCAAAATAGATCCAACCAGCCACCAGAAGGATAAAAGCCACGAGACACAAGATTCAGGAGACGAACCTTATCCGACCAGAAGAGGTGTAAAATTTGACTCCTTGCGTGGAGAGTCCTTGGTTTTCACCGACCAATCCACAGTTGAAAGGAAACCAACGATCAACACGGGATTTCCCCCGGTTTTTACCTGGCCAGTGACAAAAAGGCCACCTGGGCCGAGCGAGAATATAAACTGCCAGATCAAAAATTCAAGAATAGAAAGTCCTGATCCGGAGTCTGGCAAGAACGTGCATCCCTTGCTTCAAGAAACCGAAGCCCAATATACCCATGAGGACATTATCAAACATGTCTCCACCCACATTGATGGCGAACTGCGAGAGTCAATAAGGGGGACTAGCAGGTTGATCTACCAAGACGCAACTGAATTCTCATTCTTCGAGGTGGAAAAGGCCATAATAGAACGTTTGGGGATCTCAATTTCTTTCACAGTGATCGCTGGTGTCGGAAAAGAAAAGGGAGCTTCTGATCTACCACCATGGAAAAAAACCTTGAAAGAAGTAGTCAGCAGTCTTTGCCGACTATTCAACTTCTTCGTGCCCTTGGCATATCCATGCGTTGTAGGGGACAAGTTTTGGGGAGCGATACATGACCTGATCACGGTATGTACAAACTTCACTCTCCCGACTTGGCAACCTTGTGTGAAAAACTTTCTGCGGCGCATTATACTTAACCATCCGAATTACAGATAATCCCACAAATGTGTGAAAAGTCACGAACGCTTGAACTCATCGAACGAACCCGTCATGCGCGGATGGCGACATCTTTCCACATAGCAAACATCACAAGTGAACAGCACGCCGACCTTCGCGATGAGATAGACTTGGAACTACTCATCAAAGACATCACAAAATGTCGTAAATGCATCAGGTCCCGAGAATATTCTAAGCAGTCTGAGGCGTGGGATCATTTGTTCAAGGTTCATTTCAAAGCTTCCTCTGAACAGAGAAAATTGATCAGCTCTAGATCACAGTGGGTCATGAATCACGAAGAATACCTTAATTTCACTTGCCGACAAGACGGGCAAAAATTGCTCAACGAGCTGAAAGACTATCTCTCAAGCTTGGAGGAAATGGCGTCCCAGATACAGCATGGGGTGTCAGCTAATGGTGGACTTGACCGTGACACATATAGGATTCCGTCAAGTCTGGTTGATGCCTTTCAAAACTTCGTGATGATGGCTGTAACTGGTGCGCATGCGGTAAAGTCTGCGTATCAAAACCGAGAAAAGGGTACGCATTATGGTCAGGTTTCAAGCTTCCTTAAGCTCTCCGTGTCAGACCAGGTTACAAACTTTGGGATCGAGGCCGAAGTCGCTATGGAAACTGCGATAAGAGATATCATTCTCATGACCTTTACTAATGAGGAATCCGATGTCGTGACATATGAAGCAGTGAGCCCCAGCTTGGTGATAGCTCTTGTAATGGGCGATATCAGAAGCAGAGATTCTCAAGGCAACCCGGTTAACCTGATTGACATATACGAGAAATACACTCAAGTTCTGGTTAGTCCTCGAATTCAAATATGGATGATTTGGTTTCATCGCACTAATCTATAAACCTATTTAGCAATTCAAAGCCGGCCAGCGTCCTAATAGGCGTTTGATGCAGGAGATATACATCGTCCGCGAGGAACTTCTGATGATTGAGAAGATTACCAAGGAGCAACACCAGATTCTCAAGGACTATTGTGATGTCCTGAGACCATCTACATTCCGGATCACTACTGAATCACGAATTTCTTCGTTCGAACTCGAGGCAAGACGGCTTGACAAGCTCATCGATGAAATCAGTGATGACCTCGACTTGATAAGTACTCTCATGGACAGGCTTGAATCAATAGCTACCCAGACCCGCAATGGGGTAGAGGTTCGTCAAGAAGATCAAGGCAAGGCAATTTTGGTCTTTACCATAATGACGGTAGTGTTCATGCCGCTGTCATTTGTGACAGGCTACTTTGGTATGAACACGGAAGATATCCGTAATATGGGAAGCTCCCAGACGCTGTTCTGGACGGTGTCTATCCCGTTTACAGTCGTCATCATTTCTGCCGTCCTGCTTGTAGCGTTCCAGGCGGATCGACTTCGTGAAGCTTTTGATAATTTGTTGTCGCATGATGATGTACCAGGGGCAAGGCCGATCGATAATTTTTCGGCTGAGAAAGAGGCGCCAGAGGGAGAGAAAAAGGGACTTGAATCGTCAGATAGCGTTGATTCTTCTGGGAAACGCTGGTTTGCGAGAAGGAGAGTTGCGAATTCGAAGGCCGCGTCGCAAGATTCATCTTTCGCGTAATTTACAGAGAAATTTATGTTGTGTTTCGCTTGAGAATTTCTTGATATACACACCTGGGCAGTAAAGTGCGATTCGTATACGTCCTAGAACCGAGTATACAGTATGGGCATTCAACAGTATGTTCTCGAATACATACTAGAGAAACCAGGCGACATTCTTTCTGAATCGGCAGTCCCCAAACATAGGACTCTACCCTTCTTTAGAGGTCCCTGTGCGGAATTTATCAATTCTACCAGAGCTGAACTGAAGGGACTTGTATCAAATGGTTCTTGTTAAGGGCGTCTATTGGAGATTGCTTCCAATGACATTGTATAAATGGGTATAACAGCTCATCTAGCCAAGAAGTGAAAAATAAAAACAGAATAAAGGAGATCCCGGGTCCGAAAAACAGCGAAGGCAATCAGTATCACGACAGAATAGAAGTTAGTAGAAGATAATGGTGAATATGTAGGTATGGGATAAAAGAAGAAGGTGAAGAAGAAGAGGAAGAAAGAAGAGAAGGAGGGAAAGAAGAACATGAGAAAGCAGAAATTAGGCGGAAAGAATGCAAGCGAGGCCGGCTCTACGGCACTTCTCTGTCGCCTCGTTTCAATCCATCAGGAACATCGATGGCATCCTGGACCCATGGCATGGCGGCGATTTCATCAAGTGTCTTGCGACGGGTGTTGCGTTTCAGAAGACCCTCGACGCAATCCCGGGCGCCTTCCAGGTCACGACCCTTTTCGGGGTCCCATTCCTCGTCCGCGTCGGCATACCGATACCAACCCCACTCACAGCGAGCAATTCGGTGAGGCGTACGAGCGCGGAGTTTGGCAGGATCACCACGAGTGCCAGGAAGGACATCAAAGGGCAGGCGGTTCTCCATGATGGCATATAGTAATACACCCAGGGCCCAGGCGTCAGTAGCACGACCATCATAGGACTGACCCATGAGGATTTCTGGGGCCGCATAGTCCTCGCTGCCACAGCGAGTCTGAAGGAGTGGGCTCTCGGGGGGTTCTGGAATACGTCGTGACAGTCCTAGATCACTGAGGGTGACGACTGCGCGGTCGTAGGTACGCCAGTCTTTGACATCCTCCATAGCATGAATTGGCATGGTTAACAGGACATCTGCCAGGTGATGTTAGCGAAGGATTATCGATAACAGGCCCCCAAAATACACATACTCTCTAATTTTATATCCCGATGCACAATATAATGAGAATGTAAGTAGCGGACCGCGCTGACCAGTTCCGCAAAGATGCGCCGGATGAGGCTGGGTGATGAGGACCGCGCCCCGGAGGTCGCATATTCGAAGAGGTCACCACCAGGACAATAGTCAAGAACCAAAAGTGCGCGTTTGTCGTCACTGCCAAATGCTTTCAGTTGAACCAATGACGGATGATTCACGGACTTCAAAATCTCCACCTCTCGCTTGAGTGAGACTTCCAACCGTTCCTGGTCTGCTCCTCCCGCGGGTCCCTGCTCGATAACCTTAACGGCCACCAACTTCTGAGTAGATACAGGCGGACCCATGTCGGCTGTTCCATCGGCAGACGGTGATAAGGGTGTCTGAATCGGCTGTTCTACACGCGCTGCCAGGCTCACTTGACTGAAGGTACCCTGTCCAAGAACGCGCAGTTTTCGGTAAATGCGCGCTTGCTGAGTGCGAATCGACCGAACAGAGTAAATTTCATCTGAAGCCGAAAGAGGAGGGGGATGTGGAATCACATGCTCTGTGTCACTGTCCCCACAGCCACTCCCACTGCTGCGAGGTGGGCTCGGAGGACGAACGGAGGGCAATGCGATGCCCCGATGAACCGCCAAATATTGTTCACGATGTAGGCCCGTCGACTTTGAGTCGGTGCTGGATGACGGTGCGATATTGGGACCGGTCCCCGACACGGCAATGGGGCGAGGAAGAGATACGCGGCCGGGAGGCGCATAGTCACTGAGACTGCGATTGCGAACATGCTTCGAAGGCGTTTCATAACGGATTCGATTGGCGATTGGAGATTCTTCGCCTAGGTCGTTGAGTCCAGTATATGATTTCCCGTGCGACCGTGAGGGCGGAAGAGCCAGCATTTGCGACGAGTCACTTAATCGAAGACTAGATCCACTCCGCGACGCCGTGGATGACGTGCGCGACAGCGAGGGTTCGCCTCGGCGCCAAGGTGACGCCCCGCCGATAGGAGAAGGTAGTGGGGTAATATCACCCATCGCAATAAGCTGCGGTGAAGAAATGAATGACGCGGGAGACAAGGACCCTGCGCTAGAGATAGGCGGGGCTATGAGGGCGCGTAAGCTTGGAGTACGCTGTGGGAAGCTGCCGGACGAGACGCTCAGTGAGGCAAGAGGATCGGTGTCACGATGCGAGCTGATGGGACGTGAACTGGGTAGATCTGTACAAATCTGCAGTGAGGGTAGGGGCGATGGTGGCTTCAATACAGAAGCTGCAGAATCTACTCGCCAGGAATCATGGTGGCCCTCCACACTTGATTGACTTTGCGGGCGCCCGCCATCGTTGATTGCGGCAAGAGCATGGCTATCCTGGAATTTCAGAGCCAACCCTGACCTCTCGGTCGGACCGGGGTCGGAGATCACCATTGATTCCTTTCAAGGGGAAGTCGCAAGCGGCCGCAATGGGGATTTCCAATCGCGGCGAGATAAAAAGTTCGTGCAAGTAACGCGTGTCTCAGCCTCCACACCCGAAACGGCCTTAGCGTGGGGTAGAAGACCCGTCGAGTTAACGGTCTAACGTCTTCTCCCGTGGAGGGAAGCACGTCGTACACTGGAACCGAGAGTTGAAGAGATGTTCGGGAAAGAAAACAATTGTTGGAAAAGAAAACAAAGCCAAACCGGAGATGAATCGATGACGATCACGAAAAAAATCGGGGGGCGAGTCAGCTGACGATAATGATGAGTGACCCCCCGCATTCGGAAGCACTAGATTGGTGTGCAGTAAACCCTCAACCTATATTTAGCATGTTCTAGCTATCTACAGACTGTTGGGCTTGGTTGAATGCCAAGATTCATATCAATATTGACCAGTAGATGTGTTGATACAGATCGTTATCGCTATGTTACGACTTAGTACGTCAGAATAACCCAAGTAAACAAACACACTGTGTGGTCTATATAACTCGAATACCTATTATATGTCAATTTCTGGGGATCACAGTGTATTCCCTTGGCAACCTCGTGTCATAATTTTCGGAATCCCCGAAAAAGTAACCGCGGGGTTCATCCTTCTGCAAGCTGCTAGGGAAAAGAGGCTGGGAAGAAAGCAAACAAGGAATCGTGGCTTCCGTATCGGCTCCACTACTGACGCAGGGGCCAAGTGCCCTGTGCGGGAACGGAGGGCTTAAACTCATTAAAATGGGACAACAATCGTCATCTTTGGAATTTATCTTTTAGATTGTGAAGGGGAAAGAACTAGATATATGGTGGTCGCGTGGTGGCGCGCAATCGATACACAAGAGGCGCACAACAGGCCTAAAATTGCAAACAGGAATGTCCGGAGTATATACCCGGATGAGGTGCAGTTGATATCATTTTCATGCATGCACGCGCATGCGGGATCTAGAACCGATTCTCCGGGCTGATCAATCGGCCTGCAACCTCCCAATATGCCCCCTCCACCTCACTAATGTTGGTTCCTTGCACCCAATAACCCTTGCCATTTGGACTTTCGGCCGCCGCCGCAGCCATAATCGCCCACGCCACATCGTCTGGAGAGCTCTTCAGGGTATTAGGTTGTTTTGTTGCCTCGAGACCTTCCACCATGGAGGTTAAAGTCAACCAGGGTGCGATCCAAGAAATCGAAATTCCGGCTTTCACCACCTCTTCCATCTGCGCTGTGCTGCGGACCAATCCCAGTACCGCGTGCTTACTAGCTGCGTAGAGCGGCTGCGAAGGGATGGGCACGTACGAGCCGGCCGATCCAACCACCACAATGCGACCTCCATTATTCTGTTTCATATTATGGATGCCAAGTTTAAGCCCAAAAATAACGGAATTCACGTTGATGTCAAACAGTTGGGTCGATGGGCGTTGGAGTGCGAAATCATCATTCTTGTTCGGTTCATCGGCCAGATAGTTGTAGCGAACCTGGCTATTCATTTTGGCATGCTGCACCAGATCAGAGGTTTGCAAGAGCGCAATCTCAGGATTGACGGCGGCATTGCAGACAAGGAGGTCAATAGGCCCGATAGTGGATTTGACTTGATCGAAGAGCGCGACTTGCTGATCCCAGTCACTCACGTCGCATACATGGTAGGTTGATTGAAGACCGATTTTTGCACATGCTTCTCTCAGCTCATCTTCGCGTAGGTCGACTAGAACTACTCGTGCTCCATTCTGGGCAAGGAGAGAAGCAGTGGCAAACCCAATGCCTCTTGCTGCGCCAGTAACAATGGCAACCCGACTGTCAACAACATGTTGGACAGTCTTTGTATCAGGCCGTGGAACAGATGTCATTCTGAAAGATTGGAAGCGACAAAATTAGAGGAGGGATGGAGGCAGTGAACCTCGCTTGGATTTCAAACTACTCCGGGTGGGAAATCCCACTCTTTATAAACATTGCAGGCCCACACGGACCCGGCATCTCCGTTTCCCGTGTCTTGTGGTCTACTGTGCTAGCCGAATCCGAGGCACATTTTTCTCATTTCCTATAGGCTAATCCCAGATGTGCAGTGCGTTACGCAGCCATGGCATGCTTAGCCCAAAAACAAAAAGTCCCTAAAAATCAATTCTCCCTTCAAAATATATGCGCTACAATCAAAAACTAGTCATGGCTCTCTCCCGATTAGCGATAGCCTTCTTCGTGAGGCTTATTGATGGGGCCATTGCCTCAAATCCATGTGGAAGACCGGGGTACAAATGATATTCCGTGGGAATATTGGCCGCCACAAATCGTCGTACATAATCCAGCCCTTCGTGCACAAAGATGTCTAGTTGTCCACAGTCCATATACAGCGGAGGGAGGCCCTCCACACTCTCCACACGACATGGTGCAGCATAGACGGCAATTTCTGCAGAGCCTGCGTCAGGCCCAAGATACGCAGTCCACCCGGTCTCATTATCGACCTCGTCCCAAAATGCTAACTGACCAGCATGGTTGCTGTTGGTCCGATCGTCGATCATGGGATAAATGAGGATTTGCTTTGCGATGGGAGGGAACGGCGCTTTATCCCGGGCCAACAATGTCAACGCAGCAGCCAAGCCACCTCCAGCACTCTCTCCCATGACGGCGATGCGGGCGGGATCAATCGATAGTTGACTTGCATTCGCATGTAACCATTTGAACACTGCCCAACAATCGTTGAGTGGCGTCGGATAGGGATGCTCAGGAGCCAGCCGATATTCGATTGTCAGGATCTGCACTCCAGTACTCGACACAGATCTGATATGTGGCACGGAGCACTGCTCTGCACTTAGAGAGATATAGCCACCTCCATGGATGTGAAGAATAGCGGGGTCGCCTCCTGCTTCAGGTTGGCGCCGCTGGCGGAAATGATAGACAGTGACTTCGTATCCATCTTCTGATGGGATGTGATAAACAATCTTTTCCATATCGTCGGGGATCGGGGGTAGAGCGCTGGTCATGGATGCGGTCATTGCGCGTCTGGTCGCGACATCATGAAGGGCAGGCTTCTGGAACTGAGCCAGCTGTTGCAGCATGGGACCTGCTTCTTGAAGGAACTCGGAGTCATACTGTAAAGACATCCTGACAGAGCGAATTGGGGAAATCAAAGGCGTATCAGTCAAGCCCTTTATCATAACAAGATTCACTTTCACACCATTTTATCCCTCCACATTACATCCAATTTAAACACCCCATTCGGTTTCCGAACTCCCGATCCGCCCTGTTCCATTTTATTTTGCATTACTTCCATTAAAACGTTTCATCCGCCATCCGTCTAACTTCCTTCCCCAGCGGACCAAGCAGTGTTCCGTAGCCGAAGGGTTCGGCAGATCCAGGGCTCCACAACAGAAGTGGAGACATTTCCTTCAGGAAGCTGACAGCGAGAGCCCAGGGCTCCACGTACCCAAACCGTACTAGTCCCGGATACCAACAACAATCAAATCATACTATCTTCGGTGTGCCTCGGTATATCGCGAAACAATCAGAACATACGTGAATATCAAAAGGGTTACGCAGATGATTGATTACCGTGCAACGCTCGTACGCCAGAAAAGAAAACAATCCACGATGCCCCTCCAGTTGCCTAATTTCGATGACCTACCGCCTGTTCATGGCATGCCGCAGGGTTGTGCGTGGGGAATATTTGACAAGGATGGCAAAAAAGATGTTTTCGGGACGTTGAACCTCTTGACACTGGATGTGGTTAAAGCCGCCGCTGCAGAGGTACGCCACGGGATTTCGATTTCGCTAAAGTAATGTTATAGTTTGCGAAGTCGATGTTGTGACACTTTGCTAACGTTCTTAGTTGGCCCATTGGAAGTATCAGAATCCCTGGCTTTTTTCGAAAAAGCCTTGAGCATAGGGTTTTTAAGCTTGAAGACAAACAGGCCAATTTGCATTATGGATTTGATGACGAGGCATGTCTCTCAATTCCATTCTTTGCTCAAGTCGTTTGCTAATGCGCAGTAGGTTGAGTTTAATACCCAGGGAAGCAGTCAGTGGGATAGCCTTTGTAGGTTGAACTGTTCTCAAGGAAAATCACAAAAATCTAACTTATCAGCAGGTCACTTCTTACACATCCCAACTGGCACAGCATACAATGGTGCCAAGCCAATAGTTGAAGACATGCAGAACCCATCTTCGTCAGAGCATAAACTTCCAACATTGAACCGTAAGTCTTGCCGGGAATCCTCAGTTCTAAAATATTGCTAACTATGGCAGACTGGCATGACCGTGGCTGCGTTGCCGGACGCGGCGTCTTAATCGACTTCAAATCATACGCAGAGGCTCACGGCATTGAATACTGCCCCTTCTCCGCATTCCGCATAGGAGTCTCCGACATCAAAGCTGTCGCAACATATCAAGGAGTCACATTCAAATCCGGAGACATCCTTATCATTCGCTTTGGCGTGACAGAAGCTTTAGGAAACATGACTGGCAACGAGCAAGCAACTGCCATGTCCAGTTACCAGGCATGCGGACTAGATGGAACCGAGGAGATGGCTCGGTGGCTTTGGAATGAACATTTTGCAGCGGTGGCTAGTGATAATATTGCCGTTGAAGCTATGCCGCCCATGATTGATGGTGTTGAACAGCCCTTGACACACCTCGTCTTGCATCAGTGGTGTCTGAGTCTGTTTGGTCTTCCGCTTGGTGAACTGTGGTACCTCAAACCTCTGGCTGAACAGTGTAAGGTACTTGCGAAATACACTTTTCTTCTTACCTCTGCGCCACTCAATGTGCCGGGAGCTGTTGGGAGTCCACCTAATGCTTTGGCTCTTCTGTGATTTAAGGACATGGTCATTCTCTTGATTTGCTTGTATTGCATAATTTCATGTCCATCGAGGAGTCCAGTTGAGTGATTGAACGGATTTTTCTTTAGAATGCATGAGCTGAACTATGTATGGAGATTTCTGAGCTGAACAAGTAGATGTATACATCCATTTACTATCGCTTGGCGAGTCACTCACCTTTACCATGTTCATGAACGCAGCTTTCAACAACCTAGAGACGATTTCTGGGTCGAAGCAGGGATTGGAAGTCAGGTAGCATCGGTGTCATCACTATGGTCATTCTTTACTGCAGTCCGAAATGTTGACTCCACTCCCACGCTCAAGATTGCAACGCTAAAATAAAAAATGGGCCATGCTAACTCGCGTTTCTTTACCACTGTATACGACCCCTAATTCCTCCACAGCACCATTCAAACGTGATCTCAACTGCAAAGAAATTCAAGACGGATACCGATAGAACAATTTAGAACATAGATCCCAGGTTGGCTCTCCCCGCTGCCCATACTGTCCATTTTTGCTCCGAGTGCTGATATGATTAATGGTCTTTACAACCGTTTGAAAATGCTTTGCAGGTGACTTATGTGCCCAAATGCCCCAACTGACATGTAACGAGGCTTGTCAGGAATAAATAATCCGTACTCCGTATCATGATGAAACTGGAGGGCCCAATCAGCCCCCACAAGCTCGCCACTGCGGCCTTGTTGATCCTTGCTACTATCACAAATTTACCGCCCCCAAACTTTACGATCTTCGCCCAGTGAAACACCTACAGAATGTTGTCAAAATATATCAAGGAATCTATTATCACTTTCTATAGGATATAGTGGCAAAAATGACGAATAATGTGTCAAACATCCAGTTGAGAATGTTCAGTAAATATCTCTTCCCTTGAGTGAAACAGCTTTGCGCCATCCCCAAGCGACGATGTTTCCGACTCCCTCCTTACCCCGTTTCGCATTTTTCCATAAGAGGTCCTCACATTCGCAATCCTCTTTTGTATCTGAAGTAAAGGCCCATAAGTTGGTAGACATGCACAAACAATAGCACACGCCAGTTCAACGGTGGTCCAATCTAGTGATGCTGGGATATCGCCTAAATGGTTGAGGTCAGTACTCGTTTGCACGGCCCCAACGCCCATTGCCACTTACGGTCATAGCCTGTGGATGGAAGCCAACTGAACCAGACCCGCACAACACAGGTGACACAAACACTATTATAGATCAGCACTCCATCTCAGTCGCTGTCACCAATGGTTTACTCACAAACCACCCAGGAGAAATACACCCATCAAACTGGCGCGTTTCAAAGCGGGCATTTGTAGGTTATGTACCATAACCACTGGATGTGCCAAGATCATAATGTCAATGGGTATCTCAGCGATACCAAAGCCAGCAATCATAGTTCCTTCCGGAATACAAACATTCTTATCGCGTAATGTTTCATAGTTCCACATGGCGCGAACCGGATGGCACTCGAAGATTATAACGAAGAATGCAATAATACACCAGCAGGCGCAAACACCCATGAGGATCCAATTTATGCGTATGAATGAAGGAACTGAGAAAATGTGGCGATAAAAGATTAAGATCGAGAATTTCGTTGCTGTGATACCGAGAAGGAACAGAAGTTCTTCGACAAAAAGATACTACTTCGCCCATTAGTGATGCGATCGCGTTTTCGATACGGTGTGTCTGGCTAACCTTCAGAAATCGATTCATCTGGTATTTCGTCATTAAAGTGAAATCAGACCCACCAGAGGACCCATTTCCTAGTATGGCTGGATAAAATAGGCAATTATTAGCCTTGATCGCCGTTGGGGCCAAAACTCACTTACCATATAGGAATGTTCCCTGGTTAGCGTAGAACATTGCAGCAGCGAGTAAAATAAGCATGTCCTCTAGTAGAATGCCCTTGTGAACCTTGCTTCGAGCCCATGCTCGTAGGCATAGAGCAATGAAAACCAATACTATCATTGATGCCGATACTCGTAATGACATGGAACCCGTCGGGCCAAGTTGTACCTCTGTCATGGTGAGGTGTATGTGTCTGTCAAGGTGACCCGGATGGGGGAAGAGCTGCTGAAAGCATGTAATTCAGTTGGAGATGAATATAAGAGGAGGGATTTCTAGGTAGAAATAAGATTCTTTTGTCAGACGGCTGGGACATTGATGAATAACATATAAAGAATTGCAAAATTAGATCCACTAAGAATAGACCCCAAAATTGCTTATCGTAAGACAATATTTGCCACAACGTATACCTATTGAGGAGATGATTAGGTTTCTCACGATGCTGATGGGCCAAAAGGAGGGCCTTAAGTGGCAAGGTTTCTGCGGAAGAACGCGTATTCTTCACAGCCATGTGGGCTTGAATTGTCTAGAACCCACGTGGGGATCGATTAAAGTACACTACTAAGTTTTCCTTCCAGGGGTTGAGTGCTAATTGATTCATTGCTAGGGAGAGACGTGTTTCTAGTTAATAGAATAAACCCCTTTGCCACAAAATGATCTGTCGCTTTAGGCGTATACGTCGAAGTCTTCCCAACTCTCCAAAGCACTTGTGCAACTCTTCCACCAGCTTTGCATACCGCCCAGATAGATAAGTGGTTCTCGCCGCTTCCCCGGAATATTGGCCCCCATGTACCAAGAGTCTGTCTTGGGATACAACGTATGATTGCTGACAGCAACAACTTGCTCTCGCCACGCCTCGGCAGCTTTTTGAGTTGGTTCAATGGACCCAACATTCTTCTCCTGCATCTTGGAAATAGTATTACAGATCCAATCGACTTCCATCTCGATGAAAGGGGGCCCATTAGCCAAGGCTGTTGGAGCTTGGGGGCCATACACCATGAAGAGATTTGGAGCATCGGGGATCATCAATCCAAGATGGGTCAAAACACCATCCTTCCATTTCTCAGCAAGTGGTATCTGGTTCTTGTCCGTGATCGCGAGGTCCAGCAAACTACCCGTGACGGCATCATAGCCGGTAGCAAAGATCAACACATCGAGATCATGGTGCTGGCTTCCTTCGCTATTGCCTGTGACCATGCCAGTGTGATCGAAGTCGACGATTGGCGAGCGCTTCAAATCGTGCAGAGTCACATTGGGTCGGTCAATCATCTCGTAGTAGTCCTGCTCCAGACTTGGTCGCTTGGTTCCAACTAGCATATGCTGCTTGAGCGGTGCGACGAGATCCATTTTGGTGTGGTCTGTCATGCGGGCGCGGGTTCTTTGCACCCAGTAGTCGTAGAAGATAGCATTGGTCTTCTCGTCGAGCAGGAAATCGTAGTAATTCGATACCAGGAAGCTGTAGCCACCACGTTCCCAAAGCTCATCAAACAGTTCCTTCCTCTCGTCCGGTGTCGCTTGATGCGCAGACTGGAATCGGGTGTTGTGAGGAAAGCCGGCGGCGGACTTGTAGCATCGATCAAAGAGACAGTCGTAGAAACCTTTGAGCATTTCAGCTTCCTCAGGTAGGATAGATCGCTGCTTCATGGGAATGGCAAAACAAGGAGTGCGAATGAAAGCCGTGAGTTCACAATCCTCCTTGGCAAGGGTCTGAATGATTTGGAGGCCCGAAGCGCCGTTGCCAACTACTCCAACACGCTTCCCTTCCACATTGAGATTCTGGGGATAATCTGCAGCATGAACCAGTTGGCCACCATACTTTGGCAAGCCATTGAATTGAGGGAAATGCTTCTTGTAAGAAGATCCGGTCGCAGCGATGAGATACTTGCAAGAGGCTGTGAGGCCAGTGTCTGTAGAAACGTTCCAAAGACGAGTCGTACTGTCATAATTCACACTAGTGACTATGGTATTGAAGCATGTATCTTGGCTTAAACCCAAGACAGAGTCAACATGCTTGAAATAGCGTCGCAGTTCATCATCGCCGGGAAAGCGCTCGGACCAGTTCCAATCTTTGTAGACCGCAGGGATGTTGAACTGGTAGGATGGCATTTCAGAGTCGACACGGGCACCGGGATAGCGGTTCCAGTGCCATACGCCACCAAAGGAACCGCCAGCCTCGATCAATTTCACGGACAGACCAAGATTGCG
This sequence comes from Penicillium sp. 91 TS-2023, assembly GCA_030710325.1. Classification (NCBI taxonomy): domain Eukaryota; kingdom Fungi; phylum Ascomycota; class Eurotiomycetes; order Eurotiales; family Aspergillaceae; genus Penicillium; species Penicillium sp. 91 TS-2023. The sequence continues at coordinate 2,635,652 of JARWGP010000021.1, read as the reverse complement.
GAGTTTGTACAGCGAATTGCAGCCGCCGAAGCCACCACCGATGACGATGGCGTCAGTCTCAATATGGTCACCTGTTCGTGTCATATTGTGTTCAATTGCAGTCCAGCTAGAATCACAACGAAATATCGAGGTTCCAGGACTTGAAGATTAAATAGGAGGCCTCGGTTGCACTCTCTGACTGGCGACCAGGAACATCGTGAAGAATATCCACATTCCGGCTGTCGGAAGGTTGCTCAAGTTGGTCCGGCTTCTTCATATCCGAGCCTGTTGAGTTTGAAGAAGATAATGCCGAGATGGACATACTGCGGATATAGATCTGGCTGACCGAACAGGAAGCCCACAACGAGAAGGTTTCGTGGCGCCCCACACGGCACCACGGCTTCTCCGCAGTTTAGTACCGTAAATCCACCTAATGCAGGAGGTCCTTCCAATGGGGCTTGGACACTGATTTGGGTCGGAATGGCGTGTCTCCGTATCCGAAAATTGGGGTAAGGAGCCAGCAGTGGATCAAATATTCATCCAAGCACGGTTGTAATGATTCCGTCAAATCGGCATTAAAAGCATCCACTGCAGCGCCGGGATACTAATTAACTGAACATCACTTGTATTGAATCACAAAAATGGTGTCCATGCTCAAAGGAACGGCTTTCATCACTGGCGGAGCATCCGGTATGCGTTCTACCGTGGCACTTGAAGGAATGAATATTAATCCAAGATAGGTATTGGCAAGAGCACTGCAATCGCCTTCGCGCAGAATGGTATCAGCGCATTGGCTCTGCTTGACCTGAACATATCATTTTTAGAAGCGACCCGCCATGAGATTCGGGCCCAGTTTCCCCTTGTCGCTATCGAGGTTTATGAAGTCGATGTCGCAGACGAAGCATCTGTGGAGGCAGTCATCACCAAAGTAGTGGATCAATTTGGCAGTATCGAAATCGGTATCAACTGCGCTGGCATCAGTGGCACACCTACTCCAACTCATCTGATGTCCCTGGTTGAGTGGCAGAAGGTGATTGATGTCAACCAAACAGGGGTGTGGCTTTGTCAAAGAGCTCTGATTCGGCAGATGTTGAAGCAAGAGTACGTTATCACCTAATTGGCGACAACAATGACTGACTGGCATCTTGTAGATCGCGCGGTGTCCGCGATGGTCGTGGAGTTATTGTCAATGTTTCGTCGATGTTCGGAGTCGGCGGTCCCCCGGGTCCTTTTAGTATCCCGCACTATACGGCAGCCAAACACGGTACGTGTCAATGCACCCAATACTCTGTTTATGCTGACAGGAATAGCGGTGGTCGGTGTCACCAAAATGGTAAAGTTTTTTTTTCCGTCGCAGTAGGCTTCCCGAGATGGCTAATAGTTCTTTAGGATGCCAAGGCTTATGCCCGAGAAGGGATTCGCATCAATGCCATTTGTCCAGGATTCGTTGACACCCCTATTATTGGTGAGCAGATCAAGTCTGGTTCAATGAATCCTCAATTCGAAATGACACCTATCGGACGTCCCGCGCATGTTGAAGAGATTTCCGATGCGCTGCTTTTCCTATCATCCTCAATGAGCAGTTACATGTGCGGTGCGGCCTTAGTGGTTGATGGAGGATATACTGTTTAGATAATACGCACATGTAAAAACGGTCTTTTTATATGTTCAATTTTTTATGTTGTCCAGGTTTAGGTATCAGTTATAATTATACAAGCATGATATCGAAATCAGCTTCTTTGGCAATCTCCTGCCAATAGATATCCCTATAAGGCCCAATCTGCTCTCGCCGATGCCATAAAGTCTTCACGATTTCACTGAGAATATTGATACTCTGAATTCCATGACGGATTTTGCGATCAAAACAAGCCATCATCCTGGCTTGCAGATCCGGCCGCTGAGATTCGGCTGCCACAACAAAACTGGCCCAATTATAGGCAGAACCACCTTTCCTGTCGAGGGTCAAATTGTCGACTGCCTCCAGCTCTTGTATCGCCTTCTCAACAGTGTCTTGGACTTCACCCAGAGCTGCATGCCGCAGGGTTCGTCGAAAGAATATGATGGAGGCGTAATAAAATGAGTTGAGGGCATGTTGAATAATAACTGATCCAGGGACATCCGGCTTCGACGGACAAGGAAAGTTAAGATAGAGCTGCAACTCTAGACGATCCAATTCTTCCGTGGAGATCAAGGTGTTGGAGTCGGCGATTGCCGTAATCCGTGCCAGTAGCTGCACCAAAAGTGAGTTGACGCCATGCGACCGCTCCAGATAGTGACGGAGCTCTGAGGGTCCATCAAGAAGGGACATCAATTGCGTAGACATAGGCAAGCTGCAAAGCGATGAAAGTGACAGGTAACTCTGAAGCAAACGAGATGCTGTTGGGCTTCGTATCCAGCCGTCGTGGATTTCATTTTCCAAGAGGCCAAGTCCTCCAGCAACATGTGCTCTCCATCGACTTCGTCGTCCGGACATGGCTTCGGCGGTTATGCAAGTGAGGACCGCAGCCAATGTAGGTTCATCGAGACGTTTTGCTCGCTGGAGATTTTCCCTCAGGTGCCGCAATGCAAGTTGGTCATGATGCATGGCGAGGGACTGATATCGATGGTCGCGTCGAAGATGAAACAAGCTGAACGCTGATGATGCACAAATAGCGTGGAAAATGGAAAGATGAATATTAGATTCTGCCGAAGAACCTTCAAGCCCTTTCAAAGCCAATGGCATGAACACTGTCCGACAGGGATTATCAGGGGTATCAATCAGGAGCATATTCCCGCTTAGGAAAACGACCCAATGGTGGACCAGTTCTGTCTCCGGTCTTGCAAGTTGTAAGGAATTAAGTGATGTGATAGGAGGAAGTGTACATGATATGGGAGAGGCCTTGTATCTGCTTTCGTCAGAGCTAAGATCTATATTAGTGTGTCGGGTTCCAAATGGAACAAGAGCTGTATCATAATAAGCTCTGTCGAGATTCTCGAGCGACACTGGTGAAGGTGATGTTTCAGTGCTCGAAGCTTGCGGCGACTGGGCAGTAATGCGCGAGACCTCGATTCCGGGCACCGAGACAGGTTGACTCGCTTCCCCGGGGCTACCCGTTGATATGTTTGAATCAGACGGATCAGCCAGAAGTTGCCCAGGTTCTGGTTCATGCGTACTCTCAGGTATCGGCGAAGATAAACATTTTGAGTCAAGCGTAACCAAGGGCTTGATGTCTGCGGGTTCGGCGGAGAACACCGAAAAAGGCCCCCGTTGCTGGGCACTCCCGTCACCGGAGCATTCGTCCAATTCCGCCAAAAGAGCTGTCACGGCGGTAGAAGACAGGTCCTCCGTAGATTGTGGAGTCGAAGGGCATAATTGACGACGGTGTGACCGACTGCCTGCAGATTGAGACCACCCTAGGCGCATACCATACCCCTGACACTGCCAGCCGCTACGGCGACAGCGACGGCAATGTGGCTTCTCATCGTCGCATTTCACTCTGCGGGCCCGACAGGTCCAGCATCCTGTAAATGTCTTAGTGCGGGATTTTGGGGTCCTCACAGTTGGTGATCTCTCGGTCATTCCCACAAAGTTCGCCGATGAAGGGAGAATATTCGGGTGTTGAAGCGGGATGAACATTTTTTGTTCGTATTTGCCCCCCGCATCGGCAATTGATGGAATTGACATTCGAGGTTTGAGTACCTATGGGTACTCAACCCAAAGATTCCCCCGTTAACCTACTCACGTATTAATTATGTTATCTGTTGTTTAGGTCTTCCACAGTTGCAGTTGAAATTTACGCTTTTGACAGCGCTTATGGCGATGCCACCCAGAACGAGTACTTTTCATTCTATAACGTCTCTGTCCACTCTAAAATGATCCGTTTCAAGGATTTATTTATCATAGCTCTCATTTCTCAGTTTCTCAAGATTAGGGAGTGATAGAGACTTTCCAGTTATACTGCCTCGTCTAATGTATCACACGCTACGACAGGCTTGGTAGACGGCGCTACTAAGTAGTGACTCAGTCGCTACGACGCCAGTGAACTAGCGAACTGCGAATGAAGACGAAGCTGTTCACGACCTTGGGTCGTATGTAGCCCCTCTAGCTTGTGTGCGCTGCAATTTTCGGTATGCACACCGCATTAGTAGATCCCGTAAGACGACAGTATTCCCGGACGACAGTATTCCCGGGCAGCAATGTCTCTTCTTCTCAGGCGGCAGAGTTCTCAGCAGGTGGTGCTTTTGAGCACTAGAGGGCCAGGACATCAGTACTGAGCTTTGTTAACTTGATACGCGCGATTTGAGGGAGCCTGTGAACACCTCGAATAAGCTACAGTATCGATGGCGCTCAGCCACCTCATTCACACTCTGGTTTAGCTCTAGTCTCCTCTGAGATTAATCAAGAGCAGATTAAAATGAGAAAACTCGATTCGTGCGGCACTATTGTTACTTTTTCTTGTGGCAGAAGAACTACAGGCTCAACACCTGTGGAGTGAGGGACTTGTTCCCACCAATCACCACCATCACCTCTTCCGCAAAGACACACCTTGCCCATCTCCACGTGGTAACCATGTGTCCCGCTCAACTACTGACGGCTGGTACGATAGTCAGGGCCGTGAGGCACAAAGAGCGACCTACTTTGCCCGCTCTCGCGATGATTGGACACGCCAAATCTCTCCCACCGCACCTGCCAGAAGCAGGCATGGGATCCAGGTTAAGACAAAGGCCAAAGCAACAGCAAATGCCTCAGACTATCGATTAGGCTAGCTTGGCTGAGGCCTATAAAACCCCTGCTCCACGCAGCATCTTGACGTCCACCAAGTCCATTCAGTTCGGCCTGCCCGTTGTGCGATCTATTCATCTCTGAATCAATCACGATGCCTCCAATGGTGCAATCCGTGCGCTGGAATGCTACAGATGAGGAGTCAGCAAATCGCAGCATCGCCTTCCCTGGACATCCGCGCTCAAATCCAAACAAAAACGATAAGCTTCGGAGGCGAGGCAGTCAGCGATCGATCGACCCTGCAGCTGCCATTCCGATTGAATATCGAAGCCTGTCAGTCCAGCCATATTCTTGAAGTCGCGTAGACACTAGAATTAAGGTCTTATCTTAGTTCATTTGAGATTGAGGATGATGCGCAGAGACAGCGACGGTTCAAGCGCCAGGACCGGAGAGACAAGTTAGCGGAAGGTAATGGACCATGAATTGCGTTTTTAAGTGAACCTGGAGCCATGTAATAATTCCAGAAACAGAATGGCAGAGCACAGACTGGCACACTCTTTCTGTGGAGGAGGTTCAGAAACAGCTGAATACCGATGCGATGATTGGCTTGTCCACGAGCAAAGCCGCTGAACTTATTAAAAAATATGGCTCGAATAAGATCTCCCCCCCTTCCGAATCCCTGGTTCTGGAAGATATTCGGATACTTTTTCAAAGGCTTTGGTTCAATTCTTCTTGCCGGTGGTATTTTGGTATTCATTTCGTGGAAACCACTCGGTCAACCCCCTGCTGTCGCTAATCTTGCGTTGGGCATCGTTCTTATTGCGGTATTTATCATTCAAGCAGCTTTCAATGCCTGGCAGGATTGGTCTTCATCTCGTGTGATGGCATCAATTACCGCGATGCTCCCTGAGTCATGCCTTGTTATTCGAGATGGCATCCGATGTGAAGTTGTGTCCACCGAGATTGTCCCTGGCGATACCGTCTTAATCAAATCAGGCACCAAGATCCCGGCGGATTTGAGATTTATCGAAGTGTCGCATGATCTGACAATCGATCGGTCTATTGTTACAGGTAGGGTCTAAATCATCAATTCCTAGATTAAAGTTCACTAACATTCATAGGCGAGTCAAATCCAATTAAGGCTACGATCGATTCCACGTCCGAAAATTACCTGGAAACCAGATGCATTGGTCTCCAGGGTACAAACTGCGTTTCCGGCACGGCCAGGGCAATTGTTGTAGCTACAGGCGATTCGACGGTCTTCGGACGAATTGCAAAGCTTGCAGGCGAGCCAAAAGGTGGTCTGACAACAATTGAAAAGGAGGTTTTGCGGTTTGTACTTCTAATTTTCATCATCATGGTCGTTTGGATTGTGATCCTCGCTGCAGTGTGGTATGTAAACCCCCAAGAAATCCGGCATTTGCTCGATCAACGAATGCTGATTCTCACCGATTATTAGGGGTGGGTGGCTACACAAGGCGCATCCGGACTATATCAGCGTACCTACACTTATTGTCGACTGTGTGAGTGTGGCTATTGCCTATATTCCAGAAGGGCTACCAATAGCTGTCACTGCAAGCTTGACCATCACGGCCAATTTGTTGAAGAAGAACAAGGTTCTGTGCAAATCACTCAAGACTGTTGAGACCCTGGGAGCAGTCTCGGTCATATGTACTGACAAGACGGGAACTTTAACACGGGTTAGTCGAGACGTTTGAAAAATCCAGGCCACAAGATGCTGACTACATCATTCAGAGCCAGATGACTGTCACAGATTACTCTCTGCACACAGCTAGCTCGATTTTGGAAGCAGCCGGTGCAAATGCAGCGGCTCAAATGAGTAAATGTGCTCTTCAACAGCTTCGGTCTGTTTCCGGCCTTTGCAATGCCGCCGAGTTTGACAGCAAGTCTCAGCACCTTCCTCTTTGTGAAAGGACCATATTTGGCGACGCTACAGACCAAGCGATTCTCAGATTCTCGGAGGGATTGGGCCCTGTCTCAGAACTGACAAATGGCTGGAAGCCATTTTACACCCTTGCTTTCGACAGTAAAAATAAATTCATGATCAAGACCTTTACGTCGCCTAAGATGGGAAGCCCAGAATTGCCGCTATCACCGACAGAGGCTTCGAAGTTTCGGTCACGGGACATGTATGTTGACACCATGGAAGAGTTGGGGTTTGGCCAGAGCTAATACCTTTCCAAGGCTGTTCACTATCAAAGGAGCCCCTGACATCTTGATCCAACGGTGTACCCACATTCTAGGGATAGATGGCGAAGTTCAGCCATTAAGCACAGACGTCTTGCGCAAATTTGAACAAACGATGACAGATTGGTCATCTGATGGGAAACGGGTCATTCTGTTAGCGCGTAAGATCTTGACCCAAGATGGATACTGTTCAGACCCATCATCACCGGAATGCGAGACACAGATGCTTCGTGAAGCAAAGACTGGTCTTACTCTGGTTGGCCTGTTGGGACTGATTGACTCGCCTCGCTCGGAAATTCCTGAGGTCATCCGAATTTTACGACAGGCTCAAATTCGTGTCTTTATGGTGCGCCACTTTCTTTGACAGCCGGTTTCCCACACTCTAACTTTGTCACAGGTAACGGGTGACTTCGGCCAGACGGCCCTGGCGATTGCACGCCAATGTGGTATTGTAACGTCCGACTTGGTCCACGATGCATCAGCTATCCCTCGAAATCCAACTTCCGATGAAAAAGACTTTGATTCCTCTCAAGCTGCTTTACTTATCAGTGGCGGCGATCTGACGCAGTTCAATGAATTTCAATGGCAACAAGTATGCAAGTATCGCGAAATCGTATTCTCGCGTACTACCCCACATCAAAAGTTGCGGATTGTGCGAGAATTACAATCAAGAGATGAGACCGTTGCTATGACAGGAGATGGTGTCAACGATGCCCCAGCTCTCAAAGCAGCCGATATTGGCATCAGCCTCGCTAGCGGTTCTGATGTTGCCATTGAAGCTGCCGACATGGTTCTACTTGATTCTTTCGCTGCCATCGTAGAGGCAGTTAGATATGGAAGAGTCGTCTTTGACAATCTGAAAAAGACAGTCGCGTATCTTCTTCCAGCCGGTTCCTGGTCCGAGTTCTGGCCAGTTTTTACCAACCTGATCTTCGGAGTCCCGCAAATATTGTCATCGTTTTTGATGATCATTATATGGTAAGAACATGATACCTCTGTCTACGAGTTCAAATTTTTAATAAATTTCCCTAGTTGCTTTACCGACTGTGCTGCTGCAGTTGCTCTCGCGTATGAGGCTCCCGAAGCAGACGTCCTATATCGCCCACCACGCCATCCAACCAAGACCCGACTCGTTGATTGGAAACTCATGTTCCATTCCTACGCTGTCATTGGAATGATAGAAACCGTCTGCTCCTTCACCATGGCTTTCTGGTATCTTCAACGAAACGGCATTCCATTCTCTGATCTTTGGTTCAAGTTCGGCGAGATTCCATCGGGAGTAGACGTGGATTACTACAATGCACGTGTGAATGAAGCTAGTTCTATCTACTTCATCAACCTGGTGATCATGTAAGTCTCCCCTTCAGTTGAAAGCACTCACACATTTCTAATTCGTATATAGGCAATGGTTCAACCTCATGGCTGTGCGCACTCGCCATCTCTCAATCTTTCAGCACCCACCCGCATTCAATAAGGATACGCAAAATCTGTATTTATTTCTTGCTATTGTGTTTTCGTTGGGAATTGCTGTTATCTGGCTCTACATTCCAAGTCTACAGACTGTTCTCAGCACCTCTGGAATTCCTGCGGAGCATTTCTTCCTCCCTGCTGCTCTTGGCGTTGGGCTACTTTGCCTCGATGAAGCCAGGAAGGCAGCTGTTCGTCGTTGGCCCAAAGGGCTACTCGCGAGGATGGCATGGTGATCACTTACTTACCACAATCAGTGGGTATACGCCATTGAACGGTTGCTTCAGCGGAGCGAATCAAGTGGCGATTCCTACAACTTTTTCTTTCTTGCGTCGGTCTACCATCTTACGTCCATGGATAGTTTCAGTTTAGTAACCTCACAGAGACCTTGGTTTTCTTTCTTCTCCTTTTTATCTCTTCATGTCCCTAGACACTGTTTACTGCCTACGACACTGTTTTATAAACCCCACTGAAGCTATTTTGCCATCGGTAAAGTATAATGTGAAAGGTCAAGCCCTAGGGCAAGAGCAGGTGTTTTTGTCAACGCAGAGGTTGGGTGACAGCGTATTGGATCGTTAAATCTAATTAAAAGGCAAAATCAGCTTGGTCAGAGAGATCCCAGGTCCGCCGGTTACAGTTCAGAGCACAGACCGACAGCCTCCAAGGTTGTTTATGTCGATTGATGCCAGGCCTGGAAAACAACGTCATTCATGATATTCGAAGTGAAAATTTCATGATCAAGCTTGGAAGTCAGTGACATACCTGATTAGCGATCAAGGTTGTACCTAATTATATCATGATCTTGGGCGTGTCAGACCAGGCTGTGACCTGATATATATTACTCCGGCAGGGTCCACATCAAAAGCCTTCGACAAAATCTGCTCGCACATATCAGAACAGAACCCATTAATTTCCCTAAAAACGGTGTAACGACATAAAAATGGCAAACGGAGTGAAGTCTAGCATATTCAGAAATGTGATGATTTTTGACCGTGCTCCCAATGTCGTACCTATCAAACAAAGCAGAAGCCGGCAAGCCGGTCCTTAATTTAGGTACTCCGATAAGAAGGGTGATCGCCCCAAGCCATAAGCCACGATCCACTTATATGCTTATTGCTGGCTCTGTGCCCTGCTAGGGACCGGGTAAAGATAAATCGGAATGACCCGACGGATTTTGGTGCAGAGTCAAACTGCATGTTGTCGCTTCGGAAGGAGAATTGGGTCATGCAGAGACTGGTAAGGGTCCCAATTTCTTGCTGTCCCTTGGAAGCTAATACAAAAACGACAGCATGGACCCTGCGTGTCTTCCCAAAAGAAATCACTTGAAAGGTAGCTCCATTTCAATATAATATTTGATGAATCAAAGGCTGTTCCAGGCAAATTGTATGTCGCATCTTCCAAGGCTAGTCGTATTGTGTTGCTGGGTGTGAAACTTCACTTTGAGTGATAATTGGGGTGCTGTGATTTTTTCTTCTTTGGTGCCGTATTGGATCCAACTTCCTTGCCCACACTTTGTTATTTATTCACCAATGTTGTCCGTTTGGGGAGGCCGTTCTAGATGCGTAATAGTTTCTCTATTGATAGTCACTCGCGTATTAAGGATACCTGACAAGACATCAAGAGATTGTCTGAGTCAATAAGTCCCAAATTATGGAGGAGACTCGTCTATGTACACGGACAGAAGCAGTAAAAGTACAAACCCATTTGCACACCCCGTTTCCCAACCCACGCAGAAATGCGAAATATGGATGCTTTGAGCGCCGGAGTGAAGAGAGATCCGTAATGGAAAAATAAAGTAAAGAAACAAAAGCCGTTGTAATACATCGCGGGTGGAGAGACAGAGGTGTGGGGTTATAAACCACCGCCAGTGTCGTTGGAGACCGGAAAGGGTATGAGAGGTCGGTTCACCTGGGGATCATGGGAGGAAAAGACAATTTGCCCGGGAATTTTAGATTTAGAATAAGGCCTTGCGTGCCAGCTGTCGGGAGTTAGCGGGATTCATCTTGAAATTGGGAGACGAGAAAAACGTACGGTCCAAGTGCCAGCAATGGAAGCGACAATACCGCCAGAGATCATCATAGGCTTCAAGCCGCGAGTACTCTTAAACAGCATTCCACTCAATGCACCCGCGACGACACTGTTCGACGCATCGTGCTTGCCACGCGCGTAACCGATTGCCGAGTTGAAACCGTTGTAAACCATTGCGACAACACCGGCAGAGTTACCGAGGAACGGACCACGGCGGGTAACCGAGTTAAGGACACCGTTCAGACGAATCTTCGGAGGGGCGGTAGCTGGTGTCTTGTTCAATCCCTCGGCCAAGCCCCATGCACCTCCGATGGTCAGCGCAGCCAGGTATGTGGTGCCAGCACCGTAGCAGAGGTCGTCGGACCAACCGCGAGAGGGCAAAAGTGAGCGGGAGCCGGGAGTTTCATCGAGGGCGGTGTCTTCAAGGGAAAGGTAATCGAGGGTGTCCTGGTTCAGGCCAGCCAGGGGATGGAGTCCTGAGGGATCGGGAATGGCGATCTCGGAAAGGAAGGCAGTCGCATCTTGCGTGGTCGATGGGTCGAAAGCGGGAGTCTGATCCTGCTTGCGACCACTGATGGAGTCCCAGATAGCCATGATGAAGGGGGGGAGGCCGGTCGATAAGATTACTAAAATACAAGATGAAGAAAGAGATGTCGACGTTCCCTTGAATCACGCAGCTCCACTGTTCTCGCGCCAGCAAAAACTTCGGTCCCGTGATCGGCGGCTCTCGGGGCTCGGATATATAGTGGTGCCGACGCTAACCCTTATATGGAAGCACACGATAAAAGTGATAAAATTAGTGCCTGAGGCCACCGCGGGGATCTTCACGATCTTTTAGGAATTTGCGATCCATTTTAATTGATTCATACGGGTCCAGAACGTGCTGAATTGATTCTCCTGATCACCATGGATAGCGACTCATCCCGAGGGGTGCACGTCCCTTCCACTGCAAACATGGAGGTCATTGCACAAAATATAGAAATTTTGTCTGAAAAGACACTAAGAGATATTGCCAAGGGCCCATTGATCAAGTTTACCCTGACATGTGATGATCAGGAGTAAGTTGATGGTTCCTTTTGCCTGCTATGGTCTTTGATGAATACTGACTTTGACAAGGCAAGTAAACCGAGTGTGGCAGTCGTTGAGCAAGACACTATCATCGCCGTCTCTTGACCACCTGCATACAACCGCTGCATGCAATGCGGCATCTGCCTTTCTGGATGCAGCTGCCAACTCTCCAATCAAAGAGACTAAGCAACTTGCTTTATCACCTGATGTATGGCTAGCTGTCTTCAACGTTTTTATGACTAGATATGAGGACGTCAGGCCCAAGCCACTGAAGCAGCTATTGGCCTCTCTCACGACCATCTTGGTCAAGCACTATAAGGGAGACACCAAAATTATGGTACAAAATGCCGTTCTCCAGTCAATCCTTCCATGCATCATCCTCGGTGAACCACGCTCTCGACTAAAGGGCTCCCTCGTATGCCTGGAGATGTTCATTCGAAAGGGTGCCATCTCTCCTTCTGAGTTGATTCCCTTGGTTCGAGACTGGCTCTTGAAATCTCGGGACCAATGGGTTCCATTCTTCAAGAAGGATCAAGATGCTATCTATCCTGGCGTGTCTGATCCTGCAATTATGTCAAGCGAGCCGTCAGAGGAAGTGGCAGGAAGAATCCTTGTGCTTGGTCTTTTGACCCAAACTAACAACCGCGGCATGGCGGGAACATCGGGTAATATCCTGGCTGCTTTCCTGCAGAAGCTAAGGGCAGAAAGCCCCGAGAAGCAAATGTCAGGTATTTGGATACACCCTGCGAGACATATGCTGCTGCAAAATCTAGACTCCGTGGAAGTCCTCTCAATCCAAATCATGGAGCCTATTTTCAACAGCGACCCAGCTGGTTTCCTACCTTTCGTTGAAACACTTCCTTTGCGCAGTCTGATGGCTGGTGATATGACCGAGGGATCAGAGTCAGAGTATATGCTTCTATTTGTCTCTCTGCAGGTGGGAAAGAAGGTCAACTTGGTCCATGATGACTGTAAGTTCGATTTTGACAACTCTTTGGAGTATCAAAGCATATTCTAACGATTTTAGATGACTCCTCCAAAAAGGCCAGTTCTAACAATTTGGTCTTGAAGAGTGAGGTCATCGGAAATTTCTTGCTCCACCGAGACCCGACCATCCGTGTGGCAGCCTTGTCACTACTCATTACAGCATTTTCAACATCAAAGCCATTTACAAAAGCTGCTACCAGTGCCATTCTAAGAGGGCTGCCGTCTATGCATGCGGACTCTGACGCCTTTAGCCGAGGAGAGATCATGAGTCTCACCCGAAAGTTTATCATTCGTTTGAAGAGTGGCATCCTGACGGAAGAAGGAGCTTCGGCGACAACAAAGACGAAAACTGGCAACGGGCCCACTATATCGCCCGAGAGTGATTCTGAGACGAAGAAATTCCTCGGTAACTATGTCGACTTCATTCAGAGAGATCTTTGTGTCACCGCATCCTACCCTCGCCATATCACCGCATTGAAGGCCCTAAAGCTACTGCTGGAGTCTGGTCTTGACGGACGATCAACTCCAAACCTTATAAAATCCGAAGTCCAAACGCGCTGGAATGTTTACTTAGAGGTCTTTGACTCTTGTCTTCTCAGATTGCTGGTAGATCTTCTTTTGGATCCCTTCGAGGAAGTTCGACAGACGTCTCTCTTGATTATCAACCTGTTTCCTTCTGATATTCTCATCGGGGGTCTTTCAGAAGATGCGGGCCCGGTGGGTATGCGCTTGACAGACGCTCTTGCTAGAGCGGAAAGTCTTGCTAGCAAAACAAGCCGCGCAGACCATGCGGATACTGTTGCCCGCCTATACCATATCTTTTTCTCCGCGGCTCCGTCGCAGGCTGCGTCTAAGATTACCAATGACTGGTGGGCAACCAAATACTCAGTGGTCGACACTATCTTGACTCGACTTGAAGAACGTCTCTCGTCTCCTAAGGGTTTGTTCAACTCCGCTATGCAACAGGCTCCCCTCCATGGATACATGTCTGGGCTTCGTTACGTCATTCTCGTTCCCGACTTCTATTCTCATATTTCAGTGGAATCTAACCCTTCTACTTGGAAGTCTGTCCATGACAGAATTGTGTCAATCTGCGATAGTGTTTGGCAAGAGGTGAAGCCTGTACTCTGCATTGATTCCCCGGAAGGCCATTCCGATCAGCCCCTCGAAGACTTTGAAGTCGGACCAAAGGACATTCTCTCCTATTCCTGGAGATCCTTGCGAGAATCAAGTCTCTTGTTACATGCGACGATGACCAACATAACCTACGGACCGACGGGTGACCAGGGCCTTCAGCGAGCTGACTTCGAAAATGTCGGTCGAGTTAGCTTCACTCAACTGGCTGAACTCCGTCACAGGGGTGCTTTCTCTACCGTTTCCACGACATTCGCCACTTGTTGTCAGCGATGCACTGACTCAAAAGACGCATCCATTCGAGAGCTCCCAGTTCTGTGGTATAAAGAAGCCAAGTCCACTATTTTCGAATCCGCTGCAAAGCTCACTCGAAGATCCGCTGGCTTGCCTGCCTTGGTAACTGGAGTTCTTTGCTCCAGCCCCGGAACACCATTCTTCAAGCAGGCGTTTAATGAGCTCTACGAGATCTCACGTCTTCCTGTGGATTACGACAAGGATCAACAGTACTTAAAATTACCGCAAGTTCACGCAATGAACTGCTTGAAGGATATATTCGTCAACAACAAGCTTGGGCCCCATACTGAGGCGTTCATCATGCCAGCACTCACTCTTTCTGCTGAGAGAATTGGCTCCCCAATGTAAGTACCTTCTTGGAACAACGGTCATATGTGTCAGCTAACATATTTCAGTTGGAACCTCCGCAACTCCGGACTGATGCTGTTCCGCGCTTTGTTGGTTCGAATGTGTCGCTTTGTACTCGGCACAGGAGCTGGTTTTGGTGGCATTTCTGGTTCCGAGCCTGGATCTAAAATCTCTTTCCCCAAGTACCCTGGATTGCTTGAATTGCTATCTAGCCTTCTCGCGCCAACCGCAGGAACCACAGTCGAGGGGACCGACATTGTAACTGAGCGCATTTTCCCTGCTCTCGAATTGATTGGAGAAAAGGTTCCAACATTTGATGATGACGATACTATGCTGCGAGAGCTAGTTCTTGAGCATTTCAAAAGTCCCGTTTGGGCCATCAGAGAGCATGCAGCTCGTGTCTACGCATCATTGCTAACTCGCACCAACATTCTCAAGGACGTATGCGATCTGGTTGGCCTTCTAAAAGGCGATGTTACAGAGAATTACTTGCATGGAACAGTTCTCTGTGTCCAGTACTCACTTCGCCGCTTTGCGGCTAGCACTGATGTGTTTTGGAATTCCCAGCTGGATGAGCTCTTGGTCACTATTCGCCATGTTTTGGCAACAGTCTTCCCACTGGCCAAGTCTCCTTTCGTTACAACAGCACTGGTCGAGATTCTGAACGACACCTTGGAGCGTGGTTTCAAGGCTGAATTTGAAGAGCGCATCGTGTCCTTCATCACCACTGTGTTTGAAGAACATGATCTCACTGGAGTACTGAGTGACGTCTTCGACGCCTCACAAACAGCTTGGAATTTGCAGAGCGGCACTCGAGCTTCTTCCCTTTTCAGGAGAGCTCTTACCTGGTGCACAATGCTGAAATCTTTTGCTTCTCGTGATTGGAGCTCCATTCCGTCTTTCTTCAATGGAGTCGCGGCATTCGATTCCGACGTTGCCAATTGGATCATTGAGCAGCTTCAAGAAACACTTGGCGAGAAGGGAACTTACCACAAGCCTTTGACAGAACTCTATTCCTCTGTCATTCTTGGAGATTATACACCCGACGTGAAAACAGTCGCTGCCTCAAGCCTGGCCTCTATACTGGAACACTTGTTGAGCTCTCAAGTGCAATCAATCACAGAGCTGGCACTCCCTTGTGATGACCTGATGCAAAGCTTCAGACCTGATCTGGCCTTTGAAGAATGGAACCGACAGGCTACCGATGCAGAACTTCGCTTGCAAGGTTGCCTTCTTGCCGTCCAAGTTGTTTCGAGTGGAGATCAAAACATGTCTGCATTCAAGTCCACCCTCCATAGCTGGGCTATCAAATTGCGGTCAGCTCTCAGCGAAGAAACCGTAAGTCAGGTTCAATCATTTGACGAGAAAATGAACTAACATGGTAACCTAGGAATTCACTACTCGGTACGCCGCTGTGATGTCCATTCAAAGCTTTTCGCTTGGCCTCCGCCCGATTGATAGCTCACCTCGGGTTGACGCTCCTTTGCTGGATATTTACCTGATTCTGTATGACATGTTGAACGATGATGACGAAGAACTTCGGGATATCGCCGCGTCAACTGCATCATGGGTGCTGTCATATTCGTCTGTTTCGCCTCGCACTGCAGTTGCTCTTGGGCCTTTGAATGCCAGCTCGCTTCTTGCAACTTTCATTACCGATCACTACTCCGACTCTCCACAGTTGGCCAGACGAGTCATCCGGTACCTCACGGGTCAAAATCAGCGTATCAGCGGTTCCGATGAGCAAGCCCATCTGGTGTCAGTGGCAGATCTTGTTGCTGAGTATTGCCAAGAGAGCACTGTTTTGTTTGTGGAGGAGAAACAAAACCTGTTCATTGACGATGTGAGAGAGATTGACATATGGTCCAAAGCACTCTTGCATCTTCACAAAGGCGCCTACCCCGAGACTCTGGTCCGCCAATTCTCGAACTGGGTTTCTGAAGGGTTGGAGTACCTCTCAAAGCGGGTCAATCAGGAAGCCGGTCAGGATGGACTCCTTGGTTGGATTTCGAAGCCCGAGTCATTCACTCTGGGAGTTCGCATTATTAGTATCTCTTCTGCACTCGCATCTGATGGGTTCACAGCTCCACAGTACCTGGATGTTGATCCTGGTACATTGAAAAAGCAGCTGCAATTGCTGCTCGATGCTGGTCAGGTTGCCTCGGTGCATGATGATTGGCTTTCAAGGATCTTGTCTGGGGTGAAGTCGAGCGTTTAAATATCAGAATTTGTATAGACAAAAGCATTTGAAATAAATCAAGACATTGAGTTTGGAGACGATTTGAGATCAATATCTCTGGCCATTGTGTTCTGTATTCTTGCGTCTTTCCATATTTTCACGGTCACAAACTCTTTCCTACAAATTTAATCACCAACTTCGTGACTTTCTCACCCTCTTGATCCGAGTTTTCCATTTCTAGCTTCTCTAGCACCCTCTCACGTTCCTGAAAGTTCAAGTCAACCTTTGATCATTGCAAACAACCCCACACCTTGGTCGGTACCCTTTTACGTGATTTCGATATCAACTTTACAGCTGTTCTTCATTCCTTTGCCTACAATGAAGGGAAACGTCCTCGTCACAGTTTTGATCTGCGTTTTTTTCGCCGTGATTTTACTTGGGTTTCTGAGCTACTGCTGGTACGCGCGTCGTGTTAAAGTTGGCGTCCTGTTTAGCAAAGCGATGGTACCAGGGCAAACAAGAATTGATCGAGGACGTCAACATCCAGGATACCGTGGCCAACAAGATATTGAACGACAAGCGCCCCTCCAAGTTCCTCGATACACCAGCAGAGGCTGGTCCCGAGCGCGAACTCGAAGTCGACCTCGCGAGGGACCACCCCGCCAGCCAAATTACTTGATTGTCGAGGAGGCACGGCCAGGTGAACGTCCGAGAGTCATTCGCTACTCTCCAGGGCGGGTAGCCATCTCCCTCAATTACAACGGCGAGGGGAGGAATCAATATCGAAGCAACAGCCACTCGCGAAATGAATCGGAACACCGGAACAGACGTGATACCCTCAGACCCCCGGAAGGCGTTATAACCAAAGAATCCATTCATAAATGGGCCTCCAAAACTCATCCAAATGGATCTGGATGGGAAATTTTGTCCCATGGTCAGAAAGCAGAGCACCTTCCCAGTCATCGTGATGAAAAAGCACAAAGTCATAAAAAGGCATCCAGCTGGGGTAACGGCAACAAAGGTGATCACAATGACAATCAGCCCAAGGGCTCCACCCACAGCCCGAAGAAAGCCGCCTCAAATAATGGCAGCAAGGCAATTTCCACGAAATGGGCCCAAGTAAGCAAAAAAGTGAGTCACCAACAAAGCGGAGATGAGGATCACAAAATTGACAGAAACTCCAAGAATAGTGACTGGGGCAACTCCCAGAAGAGTGATCACAACAACAGAAACTCTAGGAAAGATAACCAGGGAAATGACCCAGACCCCTGGGTGAGCGAAGATCATCCAAAAAGTGCGAATTGGGATGGATAAACTAACAGTCGCAGGTTTAATATGGAACGTGGAAGCAAAGATCACTGCTCACAAAATGAGAATGTTGGTGCATCGCGAAATGCTCAACCTGCTAGCAAAAAGGGAACTTCTAGTAGAAGGACTTTTAGTAAGAAGATTCATGGCGGCCCCAAAAAACAGTCTGCTCATCTTCGAGAATGTTGATTGCTAGCTATCGCTGACCTACAGCTAACGCCTGAAGTAACTTAAAGTCAGACGAACTTTGCATATTCTAGACTGAGAGGTACCCTTGGAGTGCCTACTAGTAATATATTGCCCAATCGTAATCGATTGCACCACTATATCTCAGCAATGGCTTCTCTTGCAACTTGTATTGTCTCATGAACTCAATTCTGTAGGGCGCGAGGTTATCGGCACGCGATATCGTGTAGGTCCTCCCGCACATCTCGCAGGAAGAAGATTGAGGTAAACTGCTGCACTTTCTTATTAAATTTAGAGCGCTCTGATTGGCACAAAGGAAGATCTGTCTTTCACCTTCGTACGGTAAGCTGTTGTCCAAACAAACCAAATAGGTAAAGCGAAAGACGATAAAGTTTCTGCGATTCAGCGAAGCCAATATTGATAGTTGATAAGACATTCTTCCGCATGGACTATCGAATTTACATTGGTGCCAATTTGGAATATACCTTAGCATGCCGTCGTTATTAAACTCTGCCTTTTTAAGGTCAATAGCAATTTGCTCTAACCTCTTTGTCGAAAATTGGAGACATGAACAAAACACAATAATGCCTGGCCATAGACAGTAAAGATGATAGCTAAAGCTTATTTGGTTGATGACCTCAGGGTCAAATTCATTCCGTGGATGGAGCTTTAGGCATGCCTGACAGTACGTCCAACGGCGAGAACTGAAGGATGACCATAATCCTTCTGGAGATTGGAGCATGCTAAGAAAATGACTTCGGGTCTCGATAGATATCAAAGGATCAATATCCCCATTGGAGCATGGATGTTGAAATATGCGCTCTTTGAAGATATCTTGGAACTACTGGTAGAATCTCTTGCAACTCAGGGTTAAACAGCCCTGCCAGATTTGGGGAAGGAGCGAGAAAATCATATCCAACAGCTCTTGTGGTAAATCGACAATCGACAATCTTCTTTTCCTGAACATAAAGAGCTTCAGCAAAGCTCGCCTTTGCATTTTGCCTATCATGTTTAATAGGCGAACATTCTGAGTTGAGGGGGCTGTCGCAAATGACATGATTTTGCTTGCACAAAGATGGTTTGTGAAAGGCGTTTAGTATAGATTACATTTTGAAGGATATGATTATAACGCCCACGCCATATTGACCGCTATATGTAGCATATAGTCTGAGACAAGGTACCGATAAAGGTTGAGTTTATTGTCGATCTAGCTTAGTACCCCCCACCTTTCCAAAAGAAGGCGCGGTGCTAGACAAACTACGTACACGAGCCCAACAAAACTTATATACAGCCTATAGCCGCTCCGAGGTCGGCTATCTGATAAGGCATTGGTCTTGCCAAAGTCATAACCCTGTTTTTGTTTTGTTTTGGTACCATAAAATTGACATCTGGGTCTGGTTTTTTGGTTTCCCTACCAGCTGGACTTGAAAGCAAGTTTAGTGACAGTGCGCATTCCTACTCAAATACGGAGGTTCTGATTCTTAAATATTTTAATTCAATGATCAAGCGCGTCATGGCAAGACTAAATTCACATTTCATCTAACATACAGAGATACATGCATCATGAACAGGCCTGTACATGTGGTTGTTCCTCTCTGGTCGCTATGATTTGCCGTAGTCGGTGACGTTGTGGCCCCCGCAGATCCCCAGGCACACAGCTTCCCAACCTCCACAACTCCGCAGAAGCTCGTTTTGCTTGAGATCTTCAGATTCAGAATGTGGGACGACGAGGACAATAACCCCTATGGGGCATTTGACCAACAAGAAGCTCATCTGTCGGACTCGTTGCATTCCGCCGCCCTCTCCCCTCGTAAGTCCCACCTCTCCCCCGGTTCACTACATATCTCTGACCCTCGGTAGCCATTTACGAGCATGATTCGACTCCGCCCTCTAGCCGAGATTCCAACCTGGATCCTCCAGACTACATCACTCATCCCGAGGATCTGAGTGATCCCGAGGAAGCCGCCTATGGCGCAGCAAGTGAACAATACCCACGGAAGAGTGTTTACGATAGCCGGATTGAGCAGATTCTCTACGAAAACCCCGAAATGCCCATTCTAATCACCGATGCCGGTAAGAACCACGAGGGTGGCGGCAGCTTTATTGTCTATACTATCCGAACCGCGGTAGGACTTGATCTCCTGGTAGATGGATTTGCGGCTGAAGGCTGACACCATTAATTTAGGACCTGGAAGTGCGCCGGCGATACTCCGAGTTCGCGTCGCTCCGACAGACCCTCGTGAACCTGCATCCCACTTTTATCGTGCCCCCCATCCCCGAGAAGCATAGCATGGCCGACTATGCCGCCAAGCCTACCAAAGCGAAGGAAGACACAGCCATTATTGAGCTGCGGAAACGCATGCTAGGCGTCTTCTTAAATCGGTGTCGCCGCATGAAGGAGGTTCGTGAGGATGGAGTCTGGTGGCGTTTCCTGGACCCGAACGTCAGTTGGGTAAGTACCAGATATCTACTTGAGCAGACAGTGCTGATTGGAGATAGAGCGAGGTCTTAAGTTCGCACCCCGCATCATCAGTCCCGAAAAATAACCTTAAGGCGCCTCCTCTCGATCCCGCAAACCCAAGTCAAGCGCATAGCTACCTCCCAGTCCCGTCGTCCTCTGCGAAGCTTAAGTCCGGTGGAACGTCGGGAGCTTCAGGATCCCCTACATCCCCAAAAGACAGTACAGAAGGGCCCCCTCCGCCCGTTCCGGGCCCAGAAATACTTGGACGCTTCCCACCAGAGACAAGAAAACTGAGTGAACAGGAGTTGGATCCATACTTTGTAAACTTCGAAGCTTCTACCCGCGAACTGGAGCTACTTCTGCAAGGCAACATCGAGAGGGTGAACCGTCGAACCCTGTCCCACCTATCAACGTTATCCGCCGACCTGATGGAACTTGGCGCTCGTTATAATGGATTTTCCCTCTCTGAGCAGTCTCCAACCGTAGCCGCTGCAATCGAGCGCATTGGCCAAGCGGCAGATACGTCTTACATTGCAACTGAGGAATTGTCTACTGCCCTCAGTGCAAGCTTTGCTGAACCCATGCGGGAAAGTGCACAATTCGCCAGCGTGGTGCGGAGTGTATTACGATACCGGGTTCTGAAGCGAGTACAAGAAGATATGACTCGCGACGAGTTGGCCAAGAAGAAGACACTGTTGGACTCCCTTGAGCGTAGCGAGCTGGAGGCCAAGCGGATCGAACAGTATCTTAACCGCACAGACTCTCAATCCCGCACTAAGCAACGTTCCTTGTCCACTTCCTCTACTGTGAGCAGTGAGGGCGACAACATCGCGAATGCCTCCACTGATTCTGAGTTTCCCCCTACTCACGGGGAATCGCTTGGATCTCCCTCCGCATCCCAGACTGGAAGCAGGAAGCCAGACTCATCGCCTTCTTCTCCTCCAGCACACCGCAAGTCCTCCAGCGGGACATTTGTCGCAAACAAAATCTTCGGTCGCATCAGTCACGCTATTCACGGCTTCGCAGACGTAGATCCCGAGCGAACTAGACGGGATCAGATCGGAAAGACTAAGGAGAGTCTCATTCAGGTATGTGGGCCGAGAGTGGCGAAGCAACTGCACTCCATAGTGTTCTAACAATATCCACAGCTGGAGCAAGCGTTGGAGGTATCAGAGAAGGATGTGAAAGACGCTAGTGCAGGCGTAATGCAGGATTTGCGACGCTTTCAGAAGGATAAAGAAGGTGATCTCCGGCGTTACATGGTATGGACCTCTCTCTTCCCCACTCCCCGCAGACAGCTAACAGTTGCGTTTAGGTTGCATATGCACGCTGCCACTTGGATTGGGCTCGCAAAAACCTCGAGACCTGGACAGAGGCTAATGATGAAGTCAACAAGATCGTTGCGCGCTAGACTTACGCCCTCGAGTTCTACTCCCAATTCTTTCGGCGTCGATGGTGTTCGGTTCTATCATGTTTGGCGGAGAGCATTTGATATAATCCTCCTTTTCTGACTAGCAATCATGCTCTTGCCCGATAAGGGTTACAACCCATGGCTCACATATGCTCTGTCTTGTCCTTCCCTTGTAGTCCTGGCCTCCCTTCCTCGGGTTTTCCTAACGCGACCGTAGACGACAACGCCTTTGTCTCACCTGGGTCCATCTGGTACAACCTTGTAAGCCCATATTGACCACGAACAATATTGTAACGATGTCTTAGGACCCATCAAAGGGCTGCCCATTTTCTAGGTCGAAATCCAAAGTCCGTCGTCTATCACGGCAGTCCCTGGGTAAGAACCATGGATCCTTGGGACGGGAATGGCAAGGGCGTTTCCTGACATTCCTTGAGTGGAGCCATCAAGGTCCACTCCCGTTGGTCAGTTATCTCTTCAAGTGGATGATCGACAGGGCATCGATCAGCGCAGACCTCAGACAAAGACTAATGCCTTTCACTCCCTTACATCGTGTCAACCGGTTCATGTCGAGCCATAAGACAGCCCTGAATGTCAGGAAGAATTCAATTCCTACACAATCAACCCGCACAACGGCGTCATGCATAATTAATCCAGCGATCGCTGTAGCCTGTCCCGCGATAACAATTCAATTGAGCCACATATCCTTCCGCATTCATCGGCCTGAGTAACAAATCGTCACGAACTTAGCTTCTGCGGAGCTTCCAGAGTTCTCCGCATTCCGTGCCTTGCAGTGCATACGCACAGGTGGGGTCTAATATAGAGTGGACCAGGTTGCATCCCTCACGGCGAACCCCTCGAACAGGTCCCCGCATCGCGAAGCCCACCCTGCCGAGGTGGCACGCCGTGCGTCGCGACTGAAAACGATGAGTTCCTAGATCCATGGCAGGAAAGATGATCGTCAGGAGTGGCCACTTATCACGGCCGGCGATGCCGCCGGGAGAGGTCGAGAATTTCCAACAGGGGTGGTCTTTGCGGTCTCTTTGGCATCTATCAATTCCTCGACGTTGGATCAAGATGTTGATTTTGGTAGGTTTGGTCTGCTTCTTCTCGCTCGCACTTGGTCTGGGCTTGAACCAAAATCAGGTTCGCGATCTTGAGCAGGATAGTGGCCTCCAGGATGATGGTGTTTCCAATTTCCCTCCGCCCAGGCAGACGGGTCAGAAAACTCATGACCCGACTATTTTGAAGGTTGGCGATGAGTTTTATCTGTACAATGTTGGTGAACATATCTTTATTCATACCGCGCCTTCCATGGCCGGTCCATGGAAGCATATTGGCAGTGTGCTGGATGCCAACAGTGTCATCCCCAAGGGTGATCGTGCTGCCCCTTGGGCACCGACGGTTATCGAATTCGAAGGTGTCTACTACTGCTATTACAGCGTGAGCAAAGCTGGCTGCCGTGACAGTGCTGTCGGTGTGGCGACATCAAATTCCCCTGGACCTGGCAAATGGCATGACCATGGCGCTGTTGTTCAGACTGGAACTGGCAATGGATCTGATGTCTCTCCCTACACCATCTCAAATGCCATTGATCCTAGTGCATTGGTTCTGCCAAATGGTGAAGCGTATCTTACGTTCGGAAGCTACTGGACTGGTATCTACCAGGTTCCTCTCGGCAAGGACATGCTGTCACCTAAGAGTACTACTCAGCCCGATGCTCGTCACCTTGCCTATGAGCCCAACGCCCTGAGCACTCCCAACCGCAACGCCAACTCACTATGCGGTGACCCAACTGGACCCCACGCCATCGAAGGAGCATTCATTTCCTACCGCGATGGATATTATTACCTCTGGTTCAGCCATGGAAATTGCTGCAATCTAGATGCGAACAAGCTTCCTGCTGCCGGCAAAGAGTATGTTTTGACACACCACCTGGTTCACTCTATACTAAACCTCTCATAGGTACAGCATTCGCGTTGGACGGTCCCAGAATCCTCGTGGACCCTTCATCGACAAGAGCGGCAAGGACCTGGTTGATGGTGGTGGCACCGTCATCTACGGCTCTAACGGCGAAACCTATGCCCCAGGCGGTCAAGGCGTCCTCCAGAACGGCGACACTGACCTTCTCTACTATCACTACCGTGAGTACAAAATCCTTATTCACACGCACATTGCCATTCTAACTCCGATTCAGAAAATAAGACCATTGGCGTGGCATTTGCAGTAAGTCATCCCGGCAGGCTTGTGGATCTCGATACCCGCCCATGTCGATCCTCCTTCATTCCCTTCCCTTCCCTTTCCACACCCAATCCCATCGATTACACATGATTCCAAATCTGACATAGTACCAGGATGCCCTCCTTGGCTTTAGCCCACTGGCATACGTCAACGGATGGCCCGTTGCACAGCCATAATTCAAAACGTCACTCATTTTATCCTGATTCTCCAACTCCACCCGCCACATAATCGATTCTTAATCAGATTCTATCAATCTCGCCTCTCCTTCCTCCTTCGCCATCGAATCATCTGGAATGTCAATCCCGCCGCTCTTTATCTCATATAGACTTTCGGCTTGTCTCTTATTACTTGCGCTTGCGCCCTGATCGACTGATATACATACTGGGGAGATTACTTGTTTCACTCTCATCGAAATATCTGGTTTGTTGTTTGAGGGTATATAATTGTTGTTACTGTTTAGACCTGGGGCGTTTTGGTTTTTGGGGTTGTAAATATTCCAATGTTGCTTTTGCATATAGAGGGTGGAGGTTTTGATCTCGCAATTTAATGAGATCTCGTTGTGATTATGCTCAACATAAACGCATTTTGATGCAGCCTGTAATTTCGGTATGAGGTAAGGGAGAGAGTGAGAGTATTCGAAATTCAGAATAGTAATGTTATCGAGTACATACCCAGGTACCTACGGTCACACTACTCCGTATCCTACCTTTGAATAAGAAGGTGATTGAAGAGTGGTACTAAGCCAGCACTTTTCTTACCTATATCCCGGCTCGAATGAAGAGTCATCTTGATAAGTATGTTCTTCAAGTCTTGAGATAGCATTTTGTTCGAATCACAATCACTGCCTTACTCTGAATGCGGTTAGTGAGGATGTTCAACTAATTCTGAGGTGTTCAATGGAAGGGCTCCTTAGACAACTTGAATAGCATATCGGATCTCAACATCGGTCAGTTTACTCAATCTTGAGTCGAGGGGAAATTCGAGTGGGCCAAGCCAATTCGTATGAATATAAGCTCCTGTATCCACATCGCATGTACGATGTACGGTAGCTACGGGGCAAGGTTAACCTTAATTTATCGCCTCGGCTGTCCATTCTTCCCAGGTTCCCTGCTGTCCATGAAATCCCCACTGGCAAAGATCCCGATGTCTCGATATCTTGAAGAATTCGATGCTAATTGTCACGCTGTTCAGTACGAACTGCAACCTAACCAGTTGGTATAATTGACCCCTTCCAATATCTTCAAAAATGATTCCCCTGATCGAGAAACATATTCCGCCCCCTCACGCGTCTCTATCGAAAACAACAAAAAGATCAAATCCTCTGTCCAAGCCGATTATACATCCAGCAACGCTATCAATACATAAAGCGTTTATGCCTACGGAGCTTTATCATGCTATTTTTAGCTTTGCAGAACATTGCCATGAATTACAAGTCGAATGACAAATCAGGGAGTCCGACTGGGGCTGGGCTTCCACGTTGTCAGCCCCCAAACGATCCACTCCACGTGGCCCTCTGCAGAACCTGAGACAAGTTTACGTAATGGCGCGAAAATGTGCGTTGATTCTTCTCCTGGGCAAGCGAAGATGCAGTCATCTTGAAAATGAAGCATCGCAAGCCGGACATTAGGTCGAAGAATTGGTAATAGGACTCACCCGTGGAGAAGCCGAAGCGACTTGATTGGAATTCGTCATATCAAAGACTGGTGACGAAGTTTCAGTCTCTGAATACCCACTTATTATCCCGTTGAACTTATCCTTCGAAGACCTCGTCCCGAGGTCAATCCTCCAATGAGAGTAATATGAAGCTTGACAAGAAAGACCTTATTGGTGTCGCTGAGATGCAAGAGCTCCGAATGTCCAGTCCATGAGGAGCTTGGCATCAAAGTGTAGCTCATTCAGCATGCCATGTATTACTAGCATCGCTGGGTGCAACCTTGGAGGACGCGACTTCTTAGTCGTGGTCTCTCAAGAACCAACTTCATCTACCGGAAAATACGGCACTTGATATGCAACAGGGAAACCAGGGATCCGTGCAACAAGTATCCTCAATCAAGTGGAGCAAGCAATATGGGATACCCCATGCAGTTAATTTATGAACCCCAGCTGCCAGCCATAACTACCGGCATATGCAGGGTGGGTCTTGTCGTGTCTCAGGAAAAGAACATCCCTGCGACAAAAACCAGCCATGATGCTTGGCTACCATTCTGAATCCAACTCATGGGAATCCCACAATTTATTGAACGATAAGAGACAACTCCTTGGGGATCCACTAAGGGGGGGTAGAAAAATGAGAGTGCGAGAATATTGAACAGTACCTAAGGAAATTATGTATGCTTTTTTATATACAGGGGTATCTAAACTGTCATGAATGTGCTTTGTGATCCCCAACCACACTCCTTGGGAAATGACGCGGCCCATCCTGTGAGCGACTATCATGCGAACGGTCATTCAAAGATCCCTCATCCCCATCCGACCTTTGATCCATCTGTGTGAGTGGATACTCGATATCCACATCGTGTATCCGGTCGAACGTATTATTCTTGCTTAAGATGGGCTTGGGACCCGATGCCGGCTGTGTAGAGTATCCAGCTTTGGCACTGGCAAACAGTGTCGGAAACGCAGCTTTGAGAATAGGTCGAAGCATAGGTGCACAGGAATTTGCAATGGCGAGAGCCGGCTCGGTAACACTCCAGAACGCAGCCCAGATCATAGAGTAGGGAAGGTCATTGAAGTTGACGGTTGTGAGGACACGAATTCGGATAATTGTGATAGAGGAGATACTGTGAGCCGTTTTATTAGTGTGTAAAAATGAAAGGGGGGAATGGTAAAACTCACAATGCACCCAGACTAAAGATTCCATACAAGGCCATCTTCGTTCCAATGGACATTTGCAACTTCCAGATAAAACGAATTGGTAATGCCATGATCAACACGTCCGTGATAAGATTGAACGCGCCGATGGTTGAGAAAGCCACATTTTGACTGGCACAGTGACCCGGCACGTCGCTCCAATTCTTCTCGAAAGGCGTACAAATCAGGAAGATTTGGAGCATACTACCTAGCCAGTATGCCCCTGCACATCCCATACACACCCAGGTGAGGATACGAAACTCCCTTGTAACGAAGATGCGAAGGTAAAAGAATAGGTAGCTGAACTTCGCCAGGACCATCGCGTTATAGTAAACGATTTGATAGACAATCAGCATCTTAGCAATCAGGACTTGATTCGCCGCTGGGAGGACCAAGGCATGCTGCCGCATGCCGATGCGGGCGTAGTGGTATTGCATTGCAAGCATGCCATATGTGTGTAGCATGGCTGCAACACAGAACGCATCGTCCCACCAAATCTTGCTTCGTCTCAAACGTCGGGAGTAAAACCGTAAAACCACGAATAGGGTGGCGACGGCGACAAGGACCGTGTTGGCGATAAGCTGGTCCCGGACGATGGGGTAGGTAAACACATTATAGTACTGCATTATGCCAGCCGGCCCTGTAGCAGGGAAGAAGTGACCCTCCAAAAGTACCCACCGACAGGATAGACGTCAAAATCGGGGATATGCAATAACTTAAATTAAACTGTCACTTCGGCAGAAGAAAATCTTTTACCTGTGCCGAAGCCAAAATTTGCCAGGGGCAAGTCAGAAACAATGCCAGTGATTTCAATTGGCGGGACAAGTAGCGATCGGCAGGAGACAATAGGCTTTGTTGGTTGGCGGGCCGTTAGTCTGCGGGCCGAAGGATTCGCCCGATGGATTCGTGGGCCGAATCTAGTTTTTCTGATTGGTGCGGAGCATAAGCTAACTTACACTGAGCCGTCACCTTGCCTGAGTAACCAACACTAACTAGCCACTTATGGAGGGGCTAGTCTTATAAAGGGCCTAACGGATGCAAATCCCCGAAACGTCTTCGGGGAGCATCCGGGCTTCTCGTCCTCGTGCCGCGCGTGCCCCTCATAAGCGGTGTCTTTTTTCCCTTCCCCTGAATCTCGCCCCCAAATCAAAAATGGATGAAGAATACGACTATATCATTATTGGTGCAGGTATCGGTGGTCTGGTCCTGGCGAATCGGCTGAGTGAAGATGCCGATGTCAAGGTCCTCGTCATTGAAGCCGGCCCGAATCATATCGGAGATCCGTTTATTGACACACCTGGTCTTTTGTCCACGCTATATGGAAACCCCGATTATGACTGGGACTATATGAGTGTCCCGCAAGTATGCTAAATGGCCCCCATATCTCGTATCAATGCTGACTTTGGAAGGTTCATGCGAACAACCGCCAAATTGGACAACCCCGCGGCCGCGTCGTTGGCGGCTCCTCCGCTATGAACTTCTCTGTGGTCATGTACCCCACCGCATCAAACTTCCAGGCCTGGGAGGCGTTAGGAAATGCCGGCTGGGGTGCAGAAAACATGGCTCCCTACCTTCGGAAATTCCACACCTACTCCTCGCCGAGCGAGGCCACCGCAGAGCTCCTCGGTACAGCTCGGTATATGGATGTGAAGAAGCAAGGATCCACTGGTCCGGTTCCTATCTCTCTGCCAGACGTGTTTGGTCCGTTCAACAAGGCATGGGATGAGACATTTGCGGAGCTGGGCTGGCAAACGGACGCCGATCCCATCGAGGGCCGGAAGCTGGGCGCTTTCACTTCCCCTTTGACAGTGGATGCTGAGAAGGGAAAACGAGGATACGCGGCAGCATACTATTCACCCGAAGTGGCTGCACGCCCAAACCTGCGCCTGATGGCGGAGACCATGGTCCAGAAAGTCATCCTCGCCGAAGAAGATGGGGAGGTAGTCGCAAAGGGTGTGCAGGTCGAGACTTGGAAGGGTAAATTCCAGATCCAGGCTAAGAAAGAAGTCATCGTCTGCGGTGGCAGCTTGAACACTCCTCAGATTCTCGAACTGTCTGGTATCGGTAACGCGGAACTTCTTCGCAAGCATGAGATCCCTGTCGTGATTGATAATCCTGCCGTTGGAGAGAATCTCCAAGACCACGCCATTACGAGTGTTAACTTAGAGATTGCTGATGGCCAGGTCTCGGGTGACATCATGCGTGATCCCGCTGTGGTCGAGTCTTTGATCCAGCTTTACGAACAGACGCACGCAGGCCCGTTGGCAGGTATGCCTATTAGCATGGCTTACCTTCCACTTGTGGATGGCAAGGGTGTCGTTCCTAAAGAAGAAGTCGAGAAGCTCCTCTCGAAATACCTTGTTCAGGATGATATCCCTGCCAACCTGCGCGCGCAGTATGCGTACCTCCGCAACATTATTCTTGATCCCCAAGACGCATCACAACATTTCCTCTTCCTTCCTGCACAGCTGCACATGAACCCGGGCAAGACTACTCTCTCTGAAGTGTTGGAGAAGAAATTACCTGAGAACTATGTCTCCATCATGATGTTGCACAATCACCCATTCTCGCGTGGATCGGTCCATATCTCATCTGCAAGCAGTGATGACAAGCCAGTCTATGATCCGAACCTCCTTTCCCACCCACTTGACATCGAGCTTATGGCTCGGCAGATGCAGTATGTAGACCAAATCTCTACAACAGGACCATTTGCTGCTCTCCTTAAGCCTGGTATGCGCGAGCCAAAAAACACAAAAGATTTGAGTGATCTGGAGCATGTGAAGGAGGTTATCAAGGAGCGTGTGTACACTTGCTTCCATCCCGCAGGTTCTTGTGCCATGTTGCCGAAGGAAATTGGCGGTGTTGTTGACTCCAACCTGAAGGTGTATGGCACAAAGAATTTGAGAGTTGTCGATGCCAGTATCTTCCCTCTTGAGACCAGTGGAAATATTCAGGCGACTGTCTATGCTGTTGCAGAGAGGGCAGCTGATTTGATCAAGGGTCAATGTTAGTGTTATACTTGGCTAATTTAAGTCTGGAGGACCATAGGGCATATGCCCATTGAAGTGAAATAAGTAGTACGTATAAATTAAATCTCTATTAGCTTTATGAATCACTTTTTGACGAAGATTTCTAGATTTACAGTGCAAGGAGAAATCCATGACTTGTGCCGCCAAAAATGCTTTGTATTGATAACAAAAGCAAATTCGTGACACCATGTCCTCTATCCAAGTCACGCCCTTTCCGATCAAACTCATCATTCACTGCTTCTCCCCCAGACTATAAATACCCCTAACTTTCTCATCTTCTCCTTCGTCTTTGAGAATGAATTTTTATTTTTCGCATTCAATCACAACATTTTGCCAAGCCTGGCAGGGTATCATATATGCTATCGAGTTATTCCAACTTTCCCCTGGGTCCCAGACGCAATTTTCCAACGGTACAACTAAATCTCAATCAACGGTCGTGAAGCAGTCGACGGATAATATCGTATAGTCACGTCGCCAGTCCAATGCCTGATAATGTATAATCTAACCCGCATATACCAAAAACACCAAACACAAGCAACAAACAGAAACAGGGGAGCAGAAGACAAGAGGCTAAGATATACATCAACACAAGCCAATGAAAATACAATATACGTATAACTCAACCATGGACCTTAAACCTCTGCTCCATCCTCAATTCTCGGCTCGTTCGACTCATCTTCACCATGGCCAGCAGAACTAGAATCTCCATCGGCCTCCATGCCAGGAAACAACTCGAGGGACTGTTCCCACCTTGCCAGAATCACATTCTGCCGAGTCACGATATCCATATCCACCTGCCTGGCAAAAGAATTGAAAAACATGAAGCGTTGGCGCCTGGGCATCAATGGATCGGCATCCGGCTCTGATTCGTCTACATCCTCCGTGAGGAAGAAGTTGCCTGGTTCGTGTCCACCATAGCCATATCCATATTCCACAGGAGTAACGTCCATGGTCTCCGTACTGGCCGTTGGGGTTGGAATTGAGCGCGAGGTGGGATCTGAATATCGAGCAGGGCCTGGAATTGAAACAGGGCCACGGCGTAAGGGTAGGCCATGGTGCGAGGCGAAATCAGGACGCGATGCTGGACTTGTAACCGGGACTGGGCTTGGAACTGAGTCAGGGACTGGATCGTGTAGCGACACTTGGGGAGGACGTCCACGTAGCAGTCTTCTTCCTCGTGGTGGATCAGGTAACAGGTCTGCAGCCGGAGCAACGGGGTGATGCTCATCGTGTCTTCGGAGCCGATTCGACAACGAATGCGGATGTCCTGTCATCGACATTTCCTCATCCGACGTCACAGCTACCGACTCATCCAGTTCTTCAGCCCTCGAAGGACGTAGGATCGCAGCAGCTTGTGCTATCGGAACGGGTTTGTTCTGACGTCGAGCGCGGGATGTAAGTGGGTACTCATTGTGGATGGACATGTCATCAGATGTGATGGCGGTGGACTCTAGTTGCTCTGTATACGATGGGCGCAAGCCGGACACGGCTTCTGCGATGCAAATGTCAGTGTTCTGTCGGCGAAAACGGGTGGACAAAGGGTTCTCGTTGGTGAAAGACATGTCATCTGAGGTGATGGCGACATCTTCTGAGTGCACATCATCGTCCGGTTTGAATGGCTGGTTTATAAGGGGGAGGTTTGAGGAACCGGGTTCCTGAGACATGGTAAGAGCAAATGAAATGTCACAACAGAGATACTTCTAAAATGTTTGGAGTGGACAGTGTGAAGGATATGTATTACGGAACACGATTCTAAGTCGTAACGTCCGAGAAACCAGGTGCACCTTCCTTTCCTGCTTCTTTCCTTCTTTCTTCTTCACTGCGCTGCGCGTCCTTTTCCTGCAGCTGCGATCCACACCTTTTTTGTATTTCCGTGATAAACGCCTATTCACCCGATAAATGACACAACATACATGAATGGGTCGGGGAACGTGTGATGTGTGCATAAGGGACATGAGAACATTGAAACATTGGGACATGATATCAGATACGAATCAACAGATTCGATAAGGGTAACGAAACATTTTACTTCTCATCCTCACCAACACGAAGCTCAACGACAGGCAGCTCGTCGTCAGAGCCATCGCCAAGGAGGGTGGGGACATCCTCAAAGGTAGAACCTTCGTTGTCGAGTTCCTGGAGACGATCTTCAGGCTCAGAGTCGCCATCCTCGACGGCGACATTGCTATCATTGTCTTCGAACAAATCTCGGTCGTTATCAGCGGAGTCATCAGGTCGGTTAAACGACCATGATGGCTGGCTGAAGACGCTGCTCATCGGGTTGGCCTCGGGTTCGTCTGCTGACTCCGGTTCAGACTCCTGCTGTTGTGGCTCCTCCATCTCGACCTCGACAGCGGGTTTCGCGGTACCATTGCGGTAGGCGTTCACAATCTTCTGGAGCTCAGGGCTACCCAGGGGACCAGCAGACTTGCGACGGTAGAACAAGAGGTAGGCTGCAGGGCAGACGACAGTGTCCTCAGGGTTGGAGATGACAGTAGCCGAAGTATCTAAATTACCTTCATTAGTACATGAGATGAAAGGGTGCGAATGTAAACAAACCATTAAAGGAACACCAGTCACCAGTGACCCAGTTCTTGGCATAAGCGAAGTAGTGTCCACCAGACATGGTGCCAGAGTGGCAATCAACACCGAAAAGATCATACTCAAATGTTTTTCCATCAGTGGGCCCCGTCACATGCTTCGACAAGTCCAGGTTCTCGATGGGGAAATGGACCAAGGTGCTGAGCTTCGATCGAGAGGTCCTGTTGGCAGACCCGAGCTGCATAAAGCGCTTGAGGTGGATGACAAGAATGTCGGGAGCATACCACAGCTCAAACTTCTTGCTGGCCTGTCGGTGCTCCTTGCAGCGAGGACAGTACCAGGCATCATTCTGAGAAAGAACCTCATCCTTGCTGAATTCGTTCAGGCACTCCTCCAGCTGGATTCCCTCCTGGCGCTTGGCCTCACGTTTGGCACGGCGCTGGGCAATTTGGGGATCGTGAATGAACTCGGGTTCGTTGAAGGTGGGCTTTCCTTGCTTAGAGTTTCGCTTGTTGTTGCTACCGCCGAACAAAGCGTGACGAGCTGAATCAGTCCAGTCAAGGATGATAGCCTCGCCAGAACGAATAAGCGGCTCATCCTGCAGCCCAGTGGCCGAGTTTTCGAATTTGTCGGACACGCTGCGGTTGTCGCTGTTGTCATCATCAAAGCCATTGAAGCTACTCTCGGAGTTCTGCTCAGAGGATTCGGATGTGACGCGAGAAGTGATCAATGGATAGTCTTTGTAAGAGTCCATCGAACGGCCTCGAGGAATGGGCTCATCGGTCGACATATATTTGACATCGAAAAGACCTAAAAGACGCTCCGAAAGGGAAGATGCCAGGGAGTGAACAGGGGTATCGTCGGTGAATTCTGTGTTCTCGATAGAGGCACTTGATGCAGGCGAGGCATCGTGCATCGAAACATCAACAATGCTGTCGTCTCCTTCGACAGATGATGTCTTGATTTTCGAATCCACAGATTCAGCATCATCTTCATTCATCACCACAGTATCTGAATCTTCGGCGGCCTGTTCATCCTGAGCTGCTTGCGGCTGCTGGCGGGTCGGGCTCGGCTCGTTCAGGATATCCCGGGTGGTCATGGTGGAAACATGACGCATGATCTTGCGGTAAATTGTGGCCAAGTCTCGGGCCTCCTCTCGGGAGAATGAGAGAATGGTGGGGCATGCAAACTGCTCATGCCGGAGCCGGTTCTTGTTGCCCTTGATTGGCTGATTCTTGCGGTGGAACACGGGCACGAGGATGCGATCCTCCGAAGCAGGAGTGTCCAACTCCATGAAAGTCACTGCGTCATCCGCCTTCAGACGAAGTTCGTGATAAGACAAAAGCTCTTTATTAAAAACTTGCCAGAAGCCGCCATTGTTCAGTTCGGCTCCGATCAGTCTCTCAGCGGGAATGCCAGTTCTCTTGGCAACCGCATCATTGAAATTCTTGACAGTACCAGTGTTGTCAACTTCAACTGTGAACCGCACTGGAGCAGAATTGAGAGGCAGGAAGATGACGTCGCGGCAAATGATGTTTCGCTGGTCAGGGATGGGCAGAGTGAAACTGCTGAATGGATCGAACATGATGCTAACTTTATCACATTCGGGGCAGACCAAAGTGGATTTGTACATGCCTGCGAACAAATCCGTGATCACGGAGTCATTCCGAGCTTTGTAGATGTCCCATGATTCCTTCGCAAACTCCTCTAAAGCCTTGCGATTGTGCACCATCTCATCCGTGGAATCGGGCTTTTCGATGTAAGGCTTCTTCAAAACTCGGTTGAGATCCTCAGAAAGTCCATCCAGGGCAAACATAAGGAACTCTTGGCTGTCGTGCTGTTCCCAGCCAGCCATCATGGGGTTGTTGCGACCAACCTGGTTGCGAAAGCGAGTAGGGGAGAAATTGCTAGAGGCAGGCTCACGGTACATCTGAGTGATCAGGTGTGCATATGCCCTGGCGAGGTCGCCGTTGTATCCCAGGGGGTTGGTCACATTCAGATCTGGTAGATGACCACTTTTCAAAAAGTAAATACTCAATTCCTCCACAGCGCGCATACATTGTGTGGCAGCATTCAGGTAGCAGGTGTTGCCCAAATTGGTGAGACCAGTACGACCTAACTGGTGGCCTTTGGGTTTTTTGCCGTGTGGCAGGTCTTGGACTGGAGTCGATCGACCACTGGGCGCGGGACTTTTGATGGACAAAACGGCAGGCGAAGCCACTTCTCTCTTCGGCTGCTCAGTAGGAATTCCAAGGCGCTTCAGAGTCTTCGCGGAGACCTCTGACACCCATTCATCCTTGCCCACCCCCTCCTCAAGAATGACGGTGTCAGTCGTACCAAGGCCAACAACGGATACTGTCATGGTGCGGCCGTTGTAGTTGGGATTGTTTGTTTGATCCTTGATTTCCATTAACTCCCGTTTCGTGTCAGGGAGGGATAGAAATGTGTTGAGGTCGACAACAAGGTTCCTGTGTGTGGTTGTGATAAGGCCTGCGGGCGGTGCGGGCGACGCCGTGCGAGAGGGTGCTGGGGTGTTGGCAGTTGAAGCATTGGCGCTGGGGATGCCACCAGTAATTTTCCACACACGGACTTTGGTAGCCATGTCAATCCCTGCCAGCTCCTTCGCCTGCTTCAGCCACTTCATGAACTTCGTCTGGCGGCCTGTCAGCACTTTGACTGGTGGGAGATTCTTCTCCTTCAAGACCTGAGGGGTCATGCCCGCAGCCGGGTTGGACACTTTGAAAACGGTGAGGATGGGCGGATTGAGTTCATAGATGATGTTCGATGGGCCATCGGGATTTGTTTCATGAGCAAAGCGAGTGATGACAGGCGATCCATCAGCGATGCCGTACCACTTCATGATGAGATCCCAGGCCTCCTGGGGGGCAATCTCATAATCTTCGCCGAATTGTAAACCCGGTCGCATCGGAACATAAACTTCTCCTTCTTCATCCTTCAAGTCATCTTTGGGGCCGATATCAAGGACGATGTCAGTGTTGTCGAGCGGGCCGAGCTCGCTGTCCAGGGCTTCCTTGCTCGCCTTGTCGGCATGGGTGGAACTCCGGGCAAAGACCTTTTGCAACCAAGAGTAGGAGATCACGAATCCCTTCTGACCGTCCTTCAGCGGCTTCGCGATCAGCTCAGAAACCTGCGCCACCTGGTCATCGATGGGGTTCGAGGCGCCCTTGCCAACTGTGCTCACACCACCTTCGAGGTCGGAGTCTTCAATCTCCGAGGCAGGGCGCTTCTCGCCAGGAGAGGGCTCGCGGCCATCGCCATTTGTGATGGCGTCACGGGGCTCGGATTGCATATCGGAGTGGTCGGAGGAGAGGGTAAGGTCGGCGGTGGCGGTCGCGGGGGTTGGCGAACGGCCACCAGACTGGGATCGGGGACTGCGGGTTTGTTGAAGATGGGCAGGAACGTAGCGACGAGGGGACAAGGATGAGCTTTGGCTCCGTGAGTTTGAGCGAGAACTCTGTGGCAAGTTGGATGTAGACGGTTGGAATCTGCCGTGACGTCGTGCCTCTCCTGGGCTACTGAGAGGCTCCGGGGAAACTTTGCGACGCTTTGTGGAAGACGTCGTGGCGGAGAGCTGCGCAGGCTGCGGCAGCTCGAGGCAATGGACAAAAGACAAAAGAAAGGGAAAGGATGGTGAAACGATGTACACGAGGATTCGAACCCCAGATCCTTCTTCTTTTCGTACCAGAGTGGGGACGAAAAAACGAAGTACTGGAAAATTCGAAGGTCGCGATGGCAGAAAATTAGCTCCGATTCTTTTTTTTTTTTCCGGGCCGAGACCTTACAGTAACAAATTTGATGATTGGGATCAAAACAAGCAACAGAAGAATGGAATTCAGGAATGGAGAGTGGTTTGAAGAAAGAAAAAGAATTTGGTGGAAGTTGATGTCTTCTGATATTATTATATTACAGAGAGAGCAGTGAATGTGATCGTGGGAGACTGTGAATGATACTCTTACCATAACGGTCAATAACCCTTAGGGCATCTACCAAGTTGGGTATTTAATTCACTTCATGTCGCAAATGGTCATAAAGAATCCTAAAAATCACAATTGTTCATTTCTGATCACATGGGTGCAATTACTCAAAACGCTTCTCACGCATGCACTAAGTCGCTGACTCCTTTCATGAACAAAACCCCTGTGACTTCCTTGCCTTTGCTTTCATCATTGAATACTCCTACTTTGCCCTGCATAGCCTTCAAGCCTTCTAAGTAATTCCCCATGTTCTGAAGTATTCAAAAAACATCCCAGTAAGAAAATGTGACGAATATCGTTGACTGGACTATGTTAGTACAAAACATCAAGACCTCTCAATCTTGGCTTTCACTTGCCGATTTAGATAACTTCGCCGTGGTAAGCGACTGTGGCCTTAGTGATCGGACTTGGGCGACGATCCACGGGAGTCATTTGATGGCGCGTAGTTCTTATCCGAATCGTCGTTATCAATCCAGGCAGGGTGCCTCTCGACACTTTTTTTCGCATCGCGGGGGCGTAAGTTGTAACGTGGTCCTTGGGCTTGTCTGATGAGCTCAGCAGAGGGAGCATCAGACTTGGAGTTGGGAGGAAACAAAGCTTTCGCTTGCTGGAGCCGTTCACTGGTGTATGCCATGGCAGCAGGCATGACGAAGGGAGGTGATGGCATAAAGCACAGAAAACAAGAGATATATGGCTGTGCTATAAAGAGAGGAAGATTCATTATTACAAAGATAGAAAGCCTATGGTTTTACATGCAGAAGGAGAGATCAAACGGCGATGCTAATTCAGGGCACTTTTGCCATAAATAAAACTACAAACAAAAATTAAAACAGACTGCATCTAGAACATATTATAGTTACAGGAGTAGCCGTCGAAAACAGCTGGTATTAATATGAAAGACCAAAAGAATGAAACAAGAACAACCCATGGTAACATGAATTAAACAAACAGTATCAATATGAAATAAATCCCATCCTAACCGAGATGCTGTCCCGGGACCTCATAAGTATCCCAAGCTTTCTGAGCTGCCA
Organism: Penicillium sp. 91 TS-2023; assembly: GCA_030710325.1. Lineage (NCBI taxonomy): Eukaryota > Fungi > Ascomycota > Eurotiomycetes > Eurotiales > Aspergillaceae > Penicillium > Penicillium sp. 91 TS-2023. The sequence continues at coordinate 2,598,208 of JARWGP010000021.1, read as the reverse complement.
GACTAGCCACATATTTTTTCGTGCGAGCATCAGGCACATATGGAATTACCTCCTCTAGCAACAGTCCAGCAAACAGCATAAGGAGGAATGCTACGAAGGCAAGGACAAAGTAGTAACGGAATTTCTTGGTGCACCAAGCTGGCCACCGGCGTACAGTGTCATCTTCGTGGACAAATTTAGAAGACTGGGCCTCCAAGTTCCCAGCCTCCAGATCCTCAGTGGCCTTGGGCTGTGGTCGCCCAAGGAAGTAGGCCCGTTTGGGCAAGGAAGCTTTAAGAGCCGAGATGATAGTCATATTTATTGGCTATTGAGGAGAAGCAAAGTACGGTTGTAGTGAGTTTTTCGTCAAACAAAAAGTGAGAAGATAACGATGAGAGAAAGAAGGGAAAGACGAAAGGGAAGGGAAGCAGCCGGCGAGAGAGGATATTTATGCATATGTACTTAAACTCAATTACGTTGCTTCCATTTACAATCTTGGAAAGTGAGATCTCTTTTAGTATTCGGGAGATCGAAATAGGTATTATACTAGTCTATACTATACTGCGGAAGATAGATAGTCGCTGATTTAAACTTAGTTCTTTTGCCTAGTCAGGTGGCGGAGTGAAAGTATATTGTTGACTCTACGTAACCTTATTTTCGAAGAGATTTGGGAGCAAACAGGTTTGGAAACTACAATTTCGTAATAGCTAATGCTTGACATCAGAGAAAGTAGAATGTAGTACAATAGTCCATAAAGGGAATAGTCTTCCGATGCCTGTGAAAGCTCCGATATTTAACCTCGAGAAGAATACAATATCTGACCATTTGAATCAGAGCCGAGCTTAAGCCATGGTAATCTGCAGGCACGCTGCACTTACCGTAACTCTAGCAGACTATTCATAACAAGTATAAATGCTGTCATCAGTACCTATCGTGGAGAGAGGTATATATTTCCAAAATGAAGCACCATGCTGCGGACAAGGATCTCAGGACTGTCTTCTCGCGTTTCAGTCATCTTCTAAATTCGAAGATCAGATAATTTCAAGGGCTCTGGTGGAAACTTCGACATGCATATTTGTATTCCCTAGGGGTTTGTCCTACGTTCAAAATGGCGAGTCGGCAGTGCCCCTAGGCCATGGAACATGGATCAATCCGCGGTCCACTAAGATCACGCTGAGTCAAAGAGTTGTGGTTACACCAACACTGACAAAATAAAATGTGTCCACATGGAGGGTTAACCTTCAAAAATACGAATCCGATGTGATGGCGCGAAATATCTTGCACAAATCTTCGAACATTCGTTCGTACAGAGGTTACTAGGTTGTCATACCCGAACATTGAATCAAGGCTTGGATAAGGTCCCGGCACTTGGAATCTCGGCTCCACTACCCGCAAAGGTTTTATGAACGCGACGTGGATTAAAGTCAATATGGAGTACGTCAAAATTTTCTAAGGTTATAGTTTATTTGTTTCTAGGCGTTGATGGAACTCGCATGTTGCTTTTTATCTCTTGAGCAGTGACCTCAGGACTGTACCAGCAAGGGAAATTTAAGACTTGGCATTTTGCCTTATGGTGCGTACGAGTTTACGAATCAAGAAGTGGAAAAGAAAATGTACAATAGAAAATTATTATGTCAACAAGAATCATGACCAAGTTGATATGTAAAATAAAGAAAAAAGCAAATCCTTTGCACGCCGGCAATGCAACCATCCATGCTATCAGCCGAAAGTGAAACCGATGCGTGGTTCCTAGTTTGTACAATGAGAGTGTCGCGTGTAAAGCGCACCCGGGTATCCATCCATCCATAAAAGGCGCTGAGTTGTGAAAAAGAAAAGGAAATTGACTGCGCCTGGATGACGGAGGGCAGAGATATGAGTCTGGTGAAACCAGATGAGGCAAGAAGAATTAGGCCCGGAAGTCGTACATGCGTACTTGGTAATCGTCGCCACCTGTGATGAAGCGACTGTCACTAAGTCCGATGCAGTTGACTGATGCCGAGTGGCCTTCGAAGGTGTCTTGGCAAGTGGGGATTCGAGGGTCCCAGATTTTGACCATCCGGTCCAATCCACCAGAGGCAATGCGTAGAGTGTCCGCGGAAAGTGCCCAAATACCTTCCAAGTGCCCGAAGAATGTTCGGAGACATCTGCCAGTATTGGTTTCCCACAACCGGATTGTTGCATCAACACCACTGGTAATGATGTAACGCGGAGGTTCAAGACGATCCTTATCCAGATCAAACGATGCTCCGAATGAGGAAGGTTGCGTGGACAACGATTTGTGCTCCAGGATTGGAGAAAGAATATTTACTGGCGCATCACCGTTTTGGGAGGAGGTGCTGACATGATCATTCTCGCAGTCCGGAAGGTGGTTTTCGAGTTCGATCTCACGTGGCAAGGGGATGACCTGTTGGACTGCACCAATGTGGTTATGGAAGACTCGAATGCAGGTCTTGGTGTCAAGATCCCACAGGCGAGCCGCACCATCATCACAGGCAGTCAGAACGGTGCGCGAGGCAGTGTCAATCTTCACTCCATTCACGCCCTCCGGGTGGGGTAGGACGAAAGTCGATTTATCCTTGAAATTCCAGATCTTCACAGTGTGATCCACGGAAGCGGAGGCCAAAAGAGTAGAATCGAAGTGGAGGGCGATGACAGCTCCGGAGTGGCCATTGTATTTGGAAATGCACTCTCCAGTACGCCAGTTCCACACCCTAATACTGCGGTCCAGACTGCCAGTGATCAATTTAGTGTCGTCAAACTGGAGGCAGCGGATTCCTGCGCTGTGGCCGCGCAGAGTGCGCAACTCCTCGCCAGTTTCCATATCCCAGATCTTGATAGTGGCATCATAAGACCCAGTCATCAAGATATTATCTTCGAATTGTAGACACATCACACTGTCTGTGTGACCTCGGAAGACCTTGACTGAACAACGTCGATGTTTCCAGTTCAAGCCGACCACAAATCGATCCCGATAGACATCCTTCCAAGGACGGTATCGCGTCTTGTAGTAGTCATCGTCAGGCTCCGGGCGGTATGCTGGGGAAATACAGTGGCGTTTGATCATAGCACAACTGTGATCATGATCTTCTGTATCAAGCCTGCGTTTACTGCCAGGGTTGGGAAGTTCAACAATAGAGCAAGTCCCATTGGGAGCACCCTGGACGACCTCTGTGGACGCCTGGTTGCCCCAGTTCGATGCTCGCAATTCGATTTCACGCTTTGATTCCCGCAGACGCTTTCGATCCAAGAGGGGCAGCCCCCATCCACATTTGTTACATTTGCGACGAATATGCTGTTCACACATCCGATGCCACACAACATCATCATCCGCCAACATTTTCCAGCGGTGGGAGACCTGGGCAGCGCGGCAAAGAGAAGCTGTGTCGAGGTATCGGAGGATTTTGAAAGAAAGCTCGGGAGGAAGGGCGGAGAGAAAGTCGATTCGAATGAGTTCGCGGACACTGGCGGAGATGAAGGAAAGTTGTGGGAAACAGCATTGAGCCAAAATTCCTTGCAACATCAGCTTGCGCTGTTTTGCTGGAGCGGCAGAAAACATAGACCAGACATGGGCTATGCCCTGCTGATCATCTTGGGGAAGGGTATTCAGTTCCTGGAGGGTCAGTCAGTACGAATTCAATATCAAGGGCAGCTTCTGGTACACACCTGCTGCAATTGGCGCATCGAGTGCTCATCGGCCTGGCGCCTGCATTTGGAATCCGGTTGGTGACGATAGCAGTAGCCAGCGTTGGCTGGTCTAGGTACTGAGGTGCCATCTTCCGATCGGAGCGGAGCATACTGCCGAGGGTTATGTTTGTTGAGAAACGGGGCAACATTCAGCTTGGCGAGTTCTGCCAAAGACTCGGATGCCCCATTATCGCGAAGCGGGGTGCGGTTGGCGACGGCCACAGTCGCAAGATCCTCCGCCTTGGAATCAGACGCCACACAGGCTCGCGGTTTTGACATTAGGAAAGGATTCTCCGGTGGACAATGTCTTTGATCGACCGGAGATAAGCGTTGGTGTCGTTGACGGTCCCGTCTTAACTCTGAAAAAGAGATAAGGATCACGTGGGCCACTGGTTCATACGGCTTTGTCCCGGAGGCAGTTTGAGGAGTCAGGTGTATAGGCAAGAGGTGGGAAGAACGCAGGCTGATCGGGAATCAATTATTCAGATCTCTCAAGGTCCCGCAATCATGGGGGTCCAGCGCCTGTGGGGGATTGGTGGGTGACGAGTACCCTGGAAGATACTGCCGTGAGGTATAGGTCTGCAGGAGGTGGAAAGTGACGTCAAGTTCAAGTAGGGGGAGGTCTCAAATATATATTGAGCACAAGAGTCCCGTTGCAGCAAATTGCACAATCAGAGTCCTCGGTTCTAGCCGTGAGTATATATATCAGTCTGATGAGGGAGAAATGTCGACGATCACGCAAGAACGGGAGGCGAATGGGCGGGCGGTGAGAAATTGCATAATGAAATCCGATGTACGCTAGCCCCAATACGGCTAGCGTATATAATAGTGTAGGCAATGGCCCCACGTGATGGCGCGATCTCCGCTAGCGATCACATCAGTCGCGAATGTTATTTTTGACTCTCTCATTGATGTGATCGCCCCAGACCGCCATTCTCTCCCCTTTTCTCGCCCGAACACCCGGGGAAGCTTGATTTGCCCCTGATCGCGTCATCTGCAGGGTGGATCCAACATCCATGAGTCAACACTACTCCTTGGACCTTCGAGCTATTGTACAAAGCAACCTCCAACAATCATCCACTTTGACCGGTCTGGACCAAGGTCTCATGGCATGAGGTAAGCAGTTTTATTCTGACAGGCTCCACCAAAGTGAAGAACGGCAGCCAGTTAGGGCGGCCTTACACCCCACATCCTTTGAAGATATACTACACATAAAGCCTTCTTCAATCTGCTCCGTCATCTCCGTCATTATCCATCGTCATTAAATGGACGACCACTAAGTTTTTCAAGGCTTGCAGCTCCATGATTATAGACCGTTGGTTCAACTTACAACGTAGCGCAGGACGATCGGAGCCTGCTCATCCAAGTATCTCATTATAAATCATCTCGGTAACCACAGCCATCAATCACGAATATGGCATCATCTCAGTCATCCTCCGCATCGATCGCGGCTCGGGGACCAGAACCCGTTGAACCCAAAGCCATGCCCCAACTGGACACACTGATTTCCCACCTTCTAGCTGCTAAGCGGTCTCTTTCATCTATCAGCCATGTATGGCGGGCCAATGAGATTGTCACTGCGGCTCGGTCCGCCCTGGAAGACAGCGTGGTCGTATCTTCCCGGACGGGCTTCCTACGACGAGGCCTCGACAATCAAATACGGTTACTTTTCAATGTCCGATCGGAGATAGAGGAAATCTCATATCGTGGCCGAGAGGAGTTCTCAGAGGCCCTGACAAGCCTGGATGCTGCTGATGCTCGGCTTCGGAGCACCCTGGACCTCCTCCGGGAGACTATTGTTCATTCCTCGTTTCGCCCCACAGAGGAACAAACCAAATCTCTCCACGACTTTGTAGACGAGCGAGGTGTCGAGGAGTTGCATGCCGCCCTCAAGAGCTCCATCGACCGCACGAACACCGCGCGGGCTGATTTGGATACCTCAAATCGTGAGTTTGATAATGAGCTCCATGCCATCCGAAAAGCGCTTCGTCATTATCGATCCACCACGAAAATGGCCTCGTCGCGTGCATCGGCGTCATCATCTTCGTCCTGCGCATCGGAGCCGGATCTTCAAGCGCTATCTACCATGCCGAGCATACTCCAGTCTTTGGAGATGCAGGCACAAGAAATGGCAGGTCTTCTCTCATCTCTTGTACGCCACTTTGATCTTTGTGTCACAGCAGTCAAGCAAACAGAGGGTGGCGGCGCCGCTGCACACTCCATCACTGGTGACATGCCTGCAGAAGTTGGAGGAACTAGTAGTGAAGGGTTACCAAATATTGGAGAAGAAATCAACGCGAACCTGAATGCACCGTTGGACCCAATGACGGATCAGGAGTACGAAGAAATGGTGCATGTCTTGTTGAATGATGCCCCCGAGGCAGAGGATGTGGTGATAGAAATCCATGACCGTATCATCGAAATGGAATCCATCTTCGAACAGATGGGCGTGCAGCGCGATTCACTGCTCAGCATCTCAGATGCCACCCTCCAGATCCATCGTCACCTTTCTACTCTTGCTTCCACTCGGTTGCCGCAGTACATCTCCCAGGCGCATAACTTCATCCAGGTGTGGAACGAAGAAAATGATCGCTTCAACTCCGGCTTGACGGAGCTTTCAGACTTGCACTCCTTATATGATGGGTTCCTGAACGCATACGACAACTTGATCCTAGAGGTGGCTCGCCGAAATCACGTTCGTCACCGCGTGGAAAAGGTTCTCCGTGACACGAGGAACAAGCTCAATCATTTGTACGAGGAGGATGTTGCTGCTCGGGAAATATTCCGTGTGGAGCAAGGCGATTTTCTACCGTCCGATATCTGGCCTGGGGTCGGGCAAGCGCCGATGCACGTTGAGTTTTTACGACTGCCAGGTGGTATTCTTGAAGGGGCCCTTCCCGAGACACGCAGAGAAGCACCGGCAGAAGCTGCAACTGGCCCAGGGGCCAAAATTGCGCATGCCGGTAGCGAAGAGGAGGAAATTGTACCAGACCTTCCAAAGGAGGTGGTGGAGCACGCATATGCGCGTTTAAAGGCTCGGACTAGGGAATTCGTCTAGGGGAAATGAAACACCCAACCTAGTGCCCGCTTGCACCGCATCAATGCCTCGGCAATATCGTCATGGTCGGTCGGAGCATCCCCTTGCTAGATAGCCTTGTGTCCGAATGCGGATTCACCACTGCCCCTTGCTTTTATATGACCCCTTGGGGTTTTCCTTTTTTGCTGGATTAGCCTATATGATGAAAGCCCAATTGGTCTGATCTTCCGTTAGGATCCTTCCCATCTTGCACCCAGGGCCTATAAGTGATGCATACTCCTAGAACCCCTGGGACGTAAGCACCCTTGTTGGTCACATGGACAATGGGAAGAGAAGATGGACAGATATGATTTCCAAAGAGAGCTCTGATGGCCACATGGGATTGATTACTATACTGTTTTCCAAGTATAACATATTGAATTATTTATTCGGAAAATACATGGTTCTTCATGAGGCTGGAAAGTAATCTCCCTTATAAGTTCTCAACGTAAACAGTTACTCACGACTGAATTATTGAATGAATGCCTCATTTCTCCTAATGTTTTGTTTTCCCTCTCGATACTCAAGAAGTTCCAGCCCGCTTTCAAACTCCACCTAAACAAAACAAAAGCCCCAACGCCACTTCGGGCGCAATGGCTCCTGATGCCTGAAAACAGCCCAGGCCCGCCACTACACCAATCCGGTGAGCATGAATGTTTGCTTTGAGCATGGCATGTTCATGCTAAATCTCGGCCAATCATTTGGTATTGGAATGTGCGAAGTCGGGCCTGTTAGACCGACTGGAATGTGAACAAGGAGTGGCGGGTGGCTGGTTTACCAAGTTTACGAGAATGAAACGGATGCGGCAGTCTGTTGGTATCATAAAACGTGCGAAATAGCGCCACTGCATGGAAGTTGTATCCACGCTACTATCAATACTTTCGTTTTTGCGACTCTAGTGCAATGGCGCGCACAACATGGCTCGCTCCGGTCGTGGCAGCGATAGACCTCATCGCCTCTGCTCAAGCCGCTCATGTCCATTACACCTTAGATCTGACCTGGAAAAGGGGTTCTCCTAATGGAGTTGAACGGGAAATGATTTTCGTCAATGATCAGTTTCCTGGGCCGTCACTGATCATGGATGAAGGAGATGAAGTAACTGTCAGTCTGCTACTCCAACCTTGCAAATGGATGTTTCAATAGCTAACTTGAGAAGATTGAAATAAATAATCATCTACCATTCAACACATCTGTTCATTTCCATGGCATTGAGTATGGTTCATTTTCTCTCTAAGTGCGCGTGGTTAGGCTAACCTCCTTTTTCGTCTTTCAGACAAAAGAACACGCCCTGGTCTGATGGAGTGTCTGGTCTCTCACAATGGGGCGTGCTTCCTGGCGCAAGCTACATATACAATTGGAACGCTACCCAATATGGAACATACTGGTATCATTCGCACGACAAGTCAAGAATTATGGATGGTTTGTATGGCGCAATATATATTCGGTGCGTTTGATTTTCATATAACATACGGACCCTACTAAGACTAGCTAGGCCTTCTCCCGACCGCGATTCACCATTTTCAATGATTTCTGACGACCCGGACGATATTGAGGCTATGAAAAACGCGAGAGATAATCCGCAGCTAGTAGTCCTTTCGGATTGGGACCATCTGACTTCGGATGCCTATCTGCAAGCCGAGAGGGAGTCTGGCTATGACATTTTGTAAGTGGAGAACAATCCCTGGTTTACACGAACTGTGCTGACTTCATATTAGTTGCTCTGACAGCGTCCTGGTCAATGGCAAAGGCTCAATTATATGTAAAGATCCAGAAGAATTGACCAACTTGCAACCGCCCCAGATTCGAGCAGTGGTCAACGGCACGCTCACCGACAGAGGGTAATGTCTCTACCTCTCACTGTAGTCCAAGAACTTTCTAACAAATATTAGATGCGATCCAAATCTCCCCATTCTGCAAGGTGATTGGGAGCACCACCCCGAAAAGCTGCCCGGGGGCATCAACTCCGGATGTGTACCCAGCGAAGCCCCACCCTCTATTTTTGAAGTCGACTCAGGCGCTAAATGGGCAAGCTTCAACTTTATCAACGCTGCTGCCCTGAAAGCCTTTCACGTATCTATCGATGAACACCCGATGCACGTATATGAAGTGGATGGGAGATATATCGAGCCGCAACTGGCTCATAGCATGCCACTCTACAACGGACAACGATACTCCGTCATGATCAAGCTTGACCAAGATCCCGCAAGCTACCAAATGCGTGTAGCTGGCAACGGAAACCAGGTCATCTCCGGCTTTGCAACAATCACCTACCAAGGGGGCAAGGACAGCCAGCACGAATCAGTGCCGTACATCGACTACGGCGGCGTCAACACTACATCTTCCGTGATACTGCTCAATGATACCAATCTTCCTCCATACCCGGCGATTCAACCCGCGAACTGTGCGGATGATTTCTATCTTTTGACTCTTGGACGAATTAATTCATCTTGGGAATGGACATTGGATGGAACCACATTCCTTCCTGCGAATCTTGCTTCTATGGAGCCAGCTCTTATCAATCCCAAATCCCCAGGCATTGATTCGTCTCTCAAGATTGAGACCAAGAACAATACATGGGTGGATATCGTATTCCAGCTTGTGATTCCACCTCCGACAGTACTCCAACCTCCTCACCCAATTCATAAGCATTCAAACAAAGCGTTCTTGATTGGATCGAGTCAAGGAAACTTCACCTGGAACTCTATTGCGGATGCTCTCCGTCATTCACCACAAAGCTTCTTCGATACTCCGGTATACAGGGATACGTTTACCACTTCCCCGGCTGGTGCTGCTTGGATTGCGATCCGTTACCACGTCGAAAATCCAGGTGCTTTCTTGCTGCATTGTCACATGGAAACGCATCTGGCTTCGGGGATGGGTATGGTGTTGCTAGATGGAGTGGATGTTTGGCCAGATGTTCACTTGCAAAAGGGAGGTTCGCATTTGGGATAATAATTTGTTGGCATGAACGGCGGGGACGAGTTGTTATGTATAGTGAACGAATTGCTATTTACTGAGTTCGACTTTTGGTGTTATTTGAATTGGCGTTAACCTTGGATTGGGAAACCCCTGGGAACAAGGATTTGGGAGAACTGAATTCAGGGGCCATTTACTTCTTTTAATATGATAACCTTGATTTTGACATGTGTACATGTCGCATGTTTTATCTCGCAGTATCGCTTCTCAAGTGCTGTAACATGGCGTTGCACGTGATAACAGCACGTAGGACTTTGAAAACACTAGCATTATATGATATTCCATAGTGGCCTGGGCATCGCTACCCGACAATAAAATAGATGCAGGTGCAGATATAAACATAAAATGGAAGCATATTCTCGTCTTAGATGTAGTCTTTTTATCCTGTATCCTATCGAGTCTATAAACAGGTATCATATGTCCAGATGCTCCATCCTTATATGCATTCATATCATCAAATCATGGCAAGAAACATTCGTCAACAAAGAAGCGACCAAAGAAAACCGCATAAACCCATACCCATGCAAACAAAATGTGAAGCATCAAGACGTCTCGCTCATTTCTTCTTACGGGCAGAGGTAGAGACAAGTTTCTTCTTCAAATGCTTGGGCATCTTCTTGGAACGCTGGTCACGCTTCTCCTCCTTGACTTTGGCCTTGTGCTCGCGCTTGGCGTCCTTGTCTTCGAAGCGTTTACCACGAGGCGGCTTCGGAGCGAAGGGATCCTTTTCCTCTTCCTCGTCGTCCGATTCAGAGCCCGACACTGACACGCCACCGCTACCCTCAGACTCGGACTCATCCTCCTCGTCGGCTGGCTTCTTGCTGGTTGCCAAAAGGTCTTTGTAGACAAGGTCTGTACCAGTACCGGCATGAACCTTTTCGGCATCACGCTCAACGTCGTAGACCTGCTCCAAAGTTTGGGGAATGTATTGTTGACGGAACACTGCGGTGTCGACTTCCTCGGACTCTTCAGTGACGCCGGCCTCATCACGAGCAGTGAACAGCTTCTCGATGGCCTCGGTCATTTCCTCATTGCCATAAGTGGGATCCTTAGGGCCCTCAGGCGCCAGGATGAACTCGAACAGTGTTCGCTCAGACAAGGTGTGAACGCCCTTGCGACGGAAGAAATCGCTAACGTTCTTAATATCCATTCGCAGGAATTCCAAGCTGCGAGGGTGGTCATGCTCAACACTTTGACTGACATCAATGATGTAGAGACGATCCTTGTGGTAGAGAATGTTATACTCGCTAAGATCGGCGTGCACGAGCCTGCAGACCTGGTACATCACCCGCATGTAACCCAGCAATTCCATGTACAAAGCTCTCCAACGAACATCAGGCTCAGGGATATCAAACTCAACATCCTTGAGTCGTGGTGCAGCGACTCCCTTGGAATTACCAATAAAACCCATAGCTAGAACATGCAGACGGAGGTAGATGGGCTCAGGGCAGGGAATGCCAGAAGAGTAGATTCTCCGCAGGTTTCGCATTTCCTTTTCGGCCCACAGCTTCACCATCGCTCGGTTGTTGCTCTTGCTATATCCTTGACGGAAACGGAATTCACCAGTCACATACTTGTCACGATCCTTGAAGACCAGGATACTGGTCTTGTACACCTTGATAGCCCGATGTTGCGGGGGGGCGTCCTCTTCATCAGGGAGCGAAATGGCACCGTACACGTTTGCTTCCTTTCCGGTAGACAAACAACCGTGAATTTCTGAGACTAATCCACGGTTGATCATCTGCAATAGAAGCATGCGAGTGCGCGGATCCAACACTTGCTCTGATGTCGCACGATCCGCTCGGTCTCCTCCCTTGTCACGGTTGGCTGAAAGACCAGACTGTTGGTCATCAAGCTTGATCTTGGCAGCATGGCGGGTCAGGGACTTGACCTGGTCATCAATAGATGCGTGTGTGTTGACGGTGGGTTTCTGGGTATTCGTCTTCGGGTAAGTCCATCTCGGAGCGTTAGGGTCGGCAACGAGAGTGTTCATTTTGCGCTGGCGGTTGTAGGCCTTGGTCAGGTCGTTCGAATTCGAGGACGGGAAGTCTCCTTGGTCCATTTCTTCATCAAAGATATCGTCGTAGTCTTCGTCATCCTCGTTGTACTCCTCCTCTTCGGTGGGCTCTTGCCCCGCCACAGCGGAGTCGGTGGTCTCGGGGTTCACATAGCCTTGATTAGGCACATATGTGTGAGTCGGAGCCAGGCCATCAGCAGGGCCAGATACCTGGTCGGGGTTCTCTACGGAACTCATTTTCTCAAGGCAATTGTCGGTGGGCGAAAAAAAGAACCTTGGAAGAAAATGTGTAGCCCACTACTTTTTTTTCTGTGGATGCCCGCCCCACCGCCCGGCAGAACCCCCGCGCCCAAAGACGCGCGATTTCGTTCCTCGCGTAGTCTCCTTGCCCATCGCGAATTATTAACCTCAAGCGCAAGGCCTATTTCTGACTAGGAGACCCATTCAGTTGCTCTGTCCGTTCTCAATCATCTACTCTCAATTTATCCTCGCGCCTAGGCGCGTAATGCGCTGTGTCCAGTGATCATCGCGTCGCGCGTCTCCCAAGATGTATGTCAAACAGATTATCATCCAAGGCTTTAAGAGGTATGACTTCAAGAATGATCCACTCCAAGACCTAGAAGCACCATCTAATCACTCCAATGTGACTCCAGCTACAAGGATCAAACCGTCATTGAGCCTTTTTCTCCCAAGCATAATGTCATCGTTGGCCGCAACGGTTCCGGCAAAAGTAATTTCTTTGCAGCCATTCGCTTCGTTCTCAGTGATGCATACACCCACCTCGGTCGGGAGGAGCGACAGGCTCTTCTTCACGTACGTTATACTCGATCACTAACCCATATGCATTCACTGACACTGTGCAGGAAGGATCTGGCTCAGCCGTGATGTCGGCCTACGTGGAGATTATTTTCGATAACTCGGACGATCGATTCCCTACCGGCAAGCCAGAGCTCGTCCTTCGTCGTACTATCGGTATCAAGAAGGATGAATATACACTGGATCGGAAGAACGCTACCAAGAACGATGTGATGAACCTCCTCGAATCCGCCGGTTTCTCTAGGTCTAACCCATACTACATCGTCCCTCAAGGACGAGTGACCGCATTGACAAACATGAAAGACTCGGAACGTCTGGTGCTACTCAAAGAGGTGGCAGGTACCCAGGTCTATGAAGCCCGTCGCGCGGAGTCCCTCAAGATCATGCACGAGACCAACAGCAAGCGGGCCAAGATCGATGAGCTCTTAGACTACATCAATGAGCGTCTGGCCGAACTGGAGGAGGAAAAGGATGAGCTCCGAAACTATCAAGATAAAGATAAAGAACGCCGTTGTCTCGAGTATACAATTTATTCTCGTGAACAGCATGAGATTGCGACTGTGCTCGAAAGCTTGGAGGAACAGCGACAGAATGGAGTTGAAGACGCCGACAACAACCGTGACCAGTTCATTGACGGTGAAAAGGCAATGGCGCAAATCGATGCTGAGATCGCCGAGTGCCGCCAGCAGATGGAGTTCTTGAAGGTTGACAAGTCTCAGCTGGAGGATGAGCGCCGTCAAGCTTTCAAGGCATTGGCGCAGATTGAACTGCAAGCCAAGTCCCTTGCCGATAACCAAGCTGCTGCGCAGGCCCTCAAGTCACGTCATGACAATGATCTCAATGCCGTTCAAACGGCCATTCAAGAGCGCGAGTCCGAGCTCCAGACGCTTCTGCCTGATTTCAATGCCGCCAAGGACCAGGAGGATACCGTCAAGGCTCAACTAACCGAGGCAGAGACATCACGTCAACGACTGTACGCCAAACAGGGCCGGAACTCGCGATTCAAGAACAAGTCAGAGCGAGACAAGTGGCTTCAGATGGAGGTCCGAGAGAGCAACCGGTCTGTCACTACTGTTGAAGGCGTTGTGACACAGACAAAAGAAGATATCAGCGAGCTAGAAAAAGAGATTGCCTCGCTCGAGCCGGAAACAGAGCGTTTACGCCAGCAGATTGATGGACGGGGAGATACAATGCACTCTGTGGACGAACAAGTTCAAACTGCCAAGGATGAGCGGGATCGATTGATGGACCAACGAAAGGAGCTTTGGCGAGAAGAGGCAAAGTTGGACTCCGTTCTGTCCAGTGCCTCCCAAGAAATGGACCGAGCCGAGCGCAGTCTTTCCCATATGATGGATCAAAATACTAGCCGTGGTCTTGCTGCCGTGCGGAGGATCAAGCGCCAGCAAAACCTTGATGGGGTGTATGGCACTTTGGCTGAACTTTTCGAAGTGAACGACCGATACCGGACGGCCGTGGAGGTCACAGCTGGTCAGAGTCTGTTTCACTACGTGGTTGATACCGACGAGACCGCGACTAAGGTCTTGGAAGCCTTGCAGAAAGAAAAGGCTGGACGTGTAACCTTCATGCCGTTGAATCGACTGCGCTCCAAGCCCATGAACCTGCCCCGTGCTAGCGATACGATTCCTATGATCGAAAAGATCCAGTTCGACCCCGCATATGAACGGGCCTTCCAGCATGTGTTCGGCAAGACCATTATTTGCCCTAATCTGCAGGTTGCTTCGCAATATGCCCGCAGCCACGGCGTCAATGCCATCACTCCAGATGGTGACCGATCTGATAAGCGTGGTGCCCTGACTGGTGGTTTCCATGATTCCCGTCAATCACGACTTGAAGCGGTGAAGAATGTTGGCAAGTGGCGCGATGAATACGAGACCAAGCGAAGCCGTGGGGCAGAGATTCGTAAGGAATTGGAGAAGTTGGACCAGTTGATCACCAGGGCCGTTGGTGAGCTACAGAAGCTTGAGCAGCAGCGACACCAGGTGCAGAACAGCAGTGGTCCCTTGCGGCAAGAGCTTCGTAGCAAACGTGATCTATTGCAAAACAAGAATGACACACTTGATGCTAAGCGCCGAGCACTTCGCAATGTCGAAGCTAACCTTGCAGCTTTGAATGATCAAGTTAGCGCTTTCGAGACTGAGCTGTCCTCGCCCTTCCAAAAGTCCCTTACCGATGAGGAGGAGGCTCACTTGGAGAGCCTGAGTGGAACCGCCCAGGACCTGCGTCGGCAGTACCAAGAGCTTTCCAGTAAGCGCAGTGAGCTTGAAGCTCGCAAGTCCGTCCTCGAAGTTGAGCTTCGGGAGAACCTCAATCCTCGTCTCGATCAACTTGTGAACCGGGATATCGATATGGCCGATGACGAGGTGCAGGGCAACCTCAAGGAGACCCAGCGCGAGCAGAAGCGCCTCAATAAAGCGCTCGAGAAACTGAACGAACGTCTTCAGCAGGTTGATACCTCCATCGAGGAGGCGAATGCTCGAGTCGGTGAACTCGAACAACGCAACATCGAGACCCGACGCGAGATGGAAGACCTGGCCCGTTCTATCGAAAAATACCAGCGTCGTATGGAGAAGAGCATGCAAAAGAAGGCGGCTCTCACCAAGCAAGCTACTGAATCTGCTGCGAACATCCGTGATTTGGGTGTCCTCCCTGACGAAGCTTTCACCAAGTACAAGAACACCGACTCGAACGCAGTGGTCAAGAAGTTGCATAAGACGAACGAGGCTTTGAAGAAGTACTCGCACGTCAACAAGAAAGCGTTTGAGCAGTACAACAGCTTCACCAAGCAGCGTGAAACACTTACAACTCGCCGGGAAGAGCTAGATGCGTCCCAGAAATCGATCGACGATTTGATTTCCGTTCTGGATCAGCGCAAAGACGAAGCGATCGAGCGAACCTTCAAGCAGGTCTCCCGCGAATTTGCCAACGTGTTTGAGAAGCTGGCCCCCGCCGGTCGTGGCCGTCTGATCATCCAGCGCAAGACCGACCGCAATGCGCGGCCCGAGGAGGATGTGGACTCGGACGACGAGGCCGCCCGGCAGAGCGTTGAGAACTACGTTGGCGTGGGCATCAGCGTGAGCTTCAATAGCAAGCACGATGACCAGCAGCGTATCCAGCAGCTGAGTGGTGGACAGAAGAGTAAGTTTTGCCCTTTTTATTCTATCTGCATGCACTAACGATTGAAAAAGGTTTGTGTGCTCTGGCCCTAGTCTTTGCTATTCAAGCCTGCGACCCGGCGCCATTCTACCTATTTGATGAGATCGACGCCAACCTGGACGCCCAGTACCGGACGGCCGTGGCACAGATGCTGCAGTCGATCTCGGACTCCACCAATGGACAGTTCATCTGCACTACCTTCCGACCAGAGATGCTGCATGTGGCCGAGAAGTGCTATGGCGTTAGCTTCCGACAGAAGGCCAGTACCATTGACGTGGTGTCACGGGAAGAGGCCTTGAAGTTTGTAGAGGAGCAGAAGTCTTGATGAGGATCGGAATTTCATGGATATCTTGTAAATTTTATGTTTTTGTGGCTGGCGTACGTGATACCGGAATGAGACGATTGTTTTTGCTCTATTGAACGCAGATCTTGACATGATTTAACCAAACCTTAACCCCGGCGTCACATGAGAATATAGAATCGTCGCCACCAGTTGAGACGAGCGCCAGGTGCCTGCATATGTATAATCTATGATCTATCTCGACTCTCCCGACCATTCCTCTAGAATCTCCTCTGGTACATCTCTTACCAGGATGTGAACATGCTCCAAAGCACGTACGCTCTGCAGTCCAACCCAATTCTTAAACCACAACACATGCGTCTCGGGAGTACTAAACCGCCCAGCCTTATCCTCGGCCAAACGCTTGACAAACCTACGCTGTACAAAATCGTTGATCAGCGCCCGAGACTCACTCGTCAAATGCCCTTCATCCGACTCCACAGGAATAGGCGTGCGCAACCACACAACCAGATGCGAAATGCCGGCATCCATGCCGTAAGGCCAGTCATTGCGCAAAATTCGGTAATCAGAGGGGTCGGCAAATGGCAGCGGGTTGTTAAAGGTAAGAACTCCACCAGAACCCGAGGAACCCGAGCCATTCACCGCAGCAGGATCATGTGTATCTTGTGCAGGTACAGTCCCCGACAAAATAGATGGGAGCGGCCATTTCAATCGCTGTAAACAAATGTAGTTCATCATCGAGCCATACTCCGCCTTCGTTTCGGCGCTCCAGGCTAGATATCGGCGTAAATCGGAAGGCTTCCGCTTTAAAGCTCCGAGATCATTCCGTGCTGATATTCCATGAGGGGTGAATCCTTGGAGAATGAGGGGATGCACTCACCGATGATGTCTTGTAGGTCGTTCCAGTCGTGAGGGATGAATTCATCGTCGGACATGGCCAGAAGCTGGTGGTCCAGCGGCGTGAGATTGAATGCAGCTGCAGGCATTTTGACGCGATTCCAAGGCAATCGAGCTCAACCCGAGGTTCTTACTCTCGTACGGTGTATAGTGCTCCAAAAGGAAGTAAATTCGCGGGGAAATTAGTGACAAAACGGGAGTGAAATTCCGTTGGGCGGAACCAACAACTCTTTTTCCCTCCTTTACCTACTTCTCTCCCTCCACCTTCTCATTCTCCATTGTCAAGATGAGGTATGTTACTGATTATATTTGATGATTTCAATTGAAATCTTCAGCTTCCCTGTTCCCTGTTCCCTTGAGCATCGCAATTCCTAACTTTACACAGTGCCTTCCTGGTCCTCCTACCCTCGGCCCTGCTGGTCGCAGGTGTCTATGCGGTCAAGCCTGAGTTTATTACCTACGCCGTCGCCATTGCCGGTGTTCTCTCCAGCGCCGCCTTCTTCCTGGGTGGTAGCAGCAGTATGATCCCCAAAACCCTGATCGCACGACCAGCTACCCGAACGAATCGCTAACCCATCTTCTCCAACAGAGCCGCGCAAGGTCCTGAACCCTACCGAGTTCCAGAACTTCGAGCTCAAGGAGATCAACACCATCTCCCACAATGTTGCCATCTACCGCTTTGCCCTTCCCCGTCCCACTGATATCCTGGGTCTCCCTATCGGCCAGCACATCTCCCTCGCCGCCACCATTGCCGGTCAGCCCAAGGAGGTCGTCCGGTCCTACACCCCCATTTCCTCCGACAACGAGGCCGGTTACTTCGATTTGCTCGTCAAGGCTTACCCCCAGGGTAACATTTCCAAGTACCTGGCCGAGCTGAAGGTCGGCCAAACCATGAAGGTCCGCGGTCCCAAGGGCGCCATGGTCTACACTCCCAACATGTGTCGCCACATCGGTATGATCTCTGGTGGTACCGGTATCACTCCCATGCTCCAGGTTATTGAGGCTATTATCCGCAACCGTCCCCGCAACGGCGGTAACGACCGTACCAAGGTTGACCTCATCTTCGCCAACGTCAACGCTGAGGACATTCTGCTTAAGGAGAAGCTTGACAAGCTGAGCGCCGAGGACCCTGACTTCAACGTCTACTATGTCCTGAACACTCCTCCTGCTAACTGGATGGGCGGTGTTGGTTTCGTCACCGCCGACATGATCAAGGAGCGTCTCCCTGCTCCCGCCAGCGATGTCAAGATTCTCCTCTGTGGTCCTCCTCCTATGGTCAGCGCTATGAAGAAGGCTACCGAGTCCCTAGGCTTCACCAAGGCTCGCCCTGTGAGCAAGCTCGAGGACCAGGTCTTCTGCTTCTAAGCGTTCGCATCTGGATGATGTATCAAAAGTACCCGTTTGGGGTTTTTACTCGGTTTTTAATGGGTTGAATTGGGATTGGATAGATTCTAGGATCAGTAGATGTCCCTTAGAATTTCGGTGGGGAAGAAGTGGGTCTGGTGTATATGTGAAAGGATCTGAATATAGACGTCGACAGACGTGATGAACTGACTATTTACGACTTGTCTGATTTCGGTTATTTCCGTTGCTTCTGAAATATTAATGCCTTGAACATGCACATTTTGTGTTAGAGCGAACCCTTGAAATGCAATTGTAAGTTCCACAGCGGGATAGAATTCTGTCATGATAGACTCAGCAGTGCAGGGGTTATAGCGTCAGGGGAGAGTCAGTGCGCGCCTCAGTCCTCAAAAACGAAGAATTAGAGAGCAAACTACTTCAATATACTTTACAATACAAACGTGCAGAATAGAGTACGCAATGATAGAAAAATATATACATTGAAGAATTATAATGGTATAAAGCATGAGTCGTAACAATCCAAGGCAACGAGGCAAGTAAGCCCCGCAAGAAATAAAGTATAAGTGAAAGTGTAATGTACCCTAAGGCTTGTTCAAATCAACCTCATTCAACTCAACCCAAGGTTCACCCTTTCCATCAGAAATAATGTTATGCGGAACTCTCTCATCCGAGCCCCTCGAACTAGCAACAGTCGTAGCTTCCTCCTTCATAGAAGAAACCGAGATAGTAGTAGTAATCAAGGGCGGCGGGAAATTCGGCGACATCGGACTGGCGACAGCTGTTGAGCCGTATAGTGGGACGGAACCGTAGGCTTGGTTATCTTTATATGCGTACTGCGGGCCGCTCCGGGAGTTGTTCGTTTTGATGAACCTGGATGTGAAGGGTCGGAAGAGGGGCCAGACGGGTGGAATGGACATTGTGATAAGGACGATCCATTCTTCGACTTCGCCCCAGCGGAAGAGGATGCCGACACCGTCTAATTTGTTAGTTTATGTTGAAAAAAAGATTGGATGGGAGAGACGGGATGGATGAGAGGAAGGGAGTGATGGGATGGGACGGAATGATGCTTACAGGATGAGTCCGTGCTAAGGATGAACTTCGCAGCCCATGTTCGGACAATGGCGGCGACGCCGGCGAAGATACCACAGCCCATGAGGAAACTCAGACCCCATTTTAGCTTTCGGTCGATGCGTAGTGGGATGAGCATGTGGATGGGGACGACGGCGAGGTAGAAGTCGGATAGAGCGGCCACTGCACCGACGAAATAGGTGTAGTATACACTTTTCCTGTGGTCACAGTCTGCTTGTCTTAGGGGATCCCATAGTGAGTCGACTGGACTGCATTGGAACCAGACCAGCAGAACTTGGGGGATGTTGAGGACGATATTTAGGATAGCAACGGCGATGAGGCTGCGGCGGATTTTGGGGTCTAGGCGATGAGATCAGTACTTATTTCCTTCCCCACGGGGATAGTACTTACTGCTAGGCCCATTCATTTCAATTAAGAAAGCCGAGACAGCCACCTTCCCGGTGGGAATAGCCAGGTTGAAGAAAAAGACCGTGATCCATGTGAATAGTAGGAAGTTGTGCAATTCGCCAACTTCAGTAATGACTGTGATGTGGTTTCCGAGACCGTGAAGGACTGATAGGATGCCGAAAATCTGGGTAAGGGTTGTGAAGAACTGCATATGTCAGTAGATGCATCTCGGGGTATTCCGGTGATAGACATACCCAAGCAAGGAGTGAAAATGACAAGGCTGTTGTGCCGAATTTATTGATTCTCAAGCGCACATAAAGACGCATAACCATAAAGATAGTAGCAATAACACCCAACGCAATACCCAGCCGCAGATCGCTAGGCCCCCGGCCACCATAGGCGGGGAATTTGTCTTGGAGAGACATTATAAAAAGAGTGTCGTGGAGTGCATGTAAAAAGCAACACCGATTTTCCGGGGGAGGGCTCGAGCATGATCCGGTGGCGTGGGCCTGGCTTTATAAAGGCCCACCTAATGTTTCCGGTAGATCGAGGCTGAATGGAGAACCGAGTCGCACGATCCCATTCCAAGCAAACGCAAATAACATGAGTGGAGCCATGAGGGATATTCCAGGAACCAAATGCTTGGTTGGTAGACCGGCGGCCGATCCTGAGGAGCAAATATCGAATTCACGCTCCGTTGCCTGCCGCGATTGGTTCCACCACGTTAGACGAACCAATTTCGCAAGCCACAATTCAGGGTCATTGACAGATGTCGAATAGATTTAATTTTGACAATGTGTTGTGCCCAACTGAGTCCCACTCGCGATTGTGTGCCAGATCGATCGTATTGTGATGAATCACAACACTAGTTTCTACCAACACGTTCACTAGTCGTAAGCCGAATATGCAGGCTTTTCAGGCTTGCAGGGATTCAATCCACCTCCTTCTTCCGGTAGGTCGCCTTTCGTGCGGTATTCCGTAATCGGGTACAGATTGGCCAACCTGATCCCATGGTCGTGTGGGGTCAATGCATCGGCGATTTTGTGTTCCCCTGAGTCATGCATCGGAAGAATGGCTAGGGTTTCTCATAGATTTGTATTTATGTCACCTTCCAAGTTTGCCTTCTTGATTATGCGTTCTTGACGATTTTTTGATTTGCTTTTTGGTGATGAAATTGACCGCTTGGCCATGTAAAGGTGTTTGCTTTTCCGAAAATCTCATAGATCCCAAGGTTCGGTTAAAGGCTTCAATGGTTCACCGGGCAATAGCAATAAACCTTAGAATACATGTTTATTTTCTATTATTTTATATGGAAAGACTAAATCGACACTATTGATTTTTCATCCAGGGACACAAGAAAACGATGATCAGATTAAAACCAGTGCGAGCCGCTGTTACAACGACGGCCTCCACTTGAGAGCTTTTAAGGCAGGGATCGCCCGCTAAGTTCGCTGTCGGAGCACACTTACCACACAGGTTCGGATCTTCATGCCGAAATCCACTCGAATTCGAATTTCAAGTTTGACAAGATGTCGTCAAAACGGTTAGAAATGGGTGAATCTGTTTAAATGGGTATATTGTTGTGCTGTTTGAGCCCACCTTGAAAATTTTAGCTTTTGGGGGATATATAGATTGCAATTATGCATTCAACGCACGGAAGTATTGGAGTGGCAGACCATCGGTAAGCTAGTCAATAATTCCCAGTTAGCCGCTCTTCTTGCTCATACACCCATACATGAATCATTCAGAAGCCCTGGAGTGCTTCATGGATCGCACTAGTGGGAACTGCACCGGCAATGTTTCCGAGTCAATCCACTGGTTCCTGAACCGGCTCCCTCCGGATTGTAAGTCATTGCCACATTCGTGTGCGACGCAGATCCATTTAGACTTCATATGAAATTTGACTTTGCTTGAACCCACGAGACTCCCCTAGTTGGACTTTTCAACAATTTTGCATGCTACATTTTTGACTTCCTCCCAGCTTTGCCAACATGAGCGAGACCGACACGGCCCAGGCCCATATAAAAAGGCCAACATAAGGCAAACCAATACACAATATCATCAGTACAAGGAGAACATCCCCGCGAGTCCCATCATGAGACTGCATTTTGTCATTCAGGAACAGCGACCACAAATCCATAGGCACCGTCCCATACAAATCCCCGGCCTATATCACGGCCGCCCATACCGCCCATACCACACACCCGATTAGTATAGCGTCCATCAACCAGGTACCAACACACGTCAACCAGCTCGTGGAAGAAGACCCAAGCCACCGTGGCTGCTACATGCGTGTAAAGATTCTAGGACCGCCTCCACCAAGTAGTTGGTTCTGGATGAACGACACCGCCAGGTCCCAGCTGGAGCGACACTTCTGGGAGCCACACACACGGTGAGGAATGCGTCGACGCTCCTGCGCCCCGGTGTGTGGTTCCCAAAGTGGCGCTCCAGCTGTGTACACGCCTGCGTTGAGATCGGGGTGGGGCTCGCCACCAGCTAGAGACACTCCACTACCAAATCTTGAGCGAGGATCATACACCGGTCCAAGGGTCTCAATTACCCGGACTACGTTATGGGCTACTGGAATTCCGATGCACCAGTATCCCACAATGTAGTCCGGGTAATAGAGACGCCTGGACCATCGACGAGGACACTTCCAAGACGATCCAGTAGGAGTGCCAGTTGGGCTAATAAGTGTCCGGTCTTTCTTTGCCCAAACTATTCATTCCAGCAGACAATCAGACCGAAATGAATCTCTTGTGCAATCCAGGGGCCAGTCAGTCCAAGTCCACTTACAAGTCCAGCCAATAGCAAAATCAGAGTCAAGGTGAAGGACGATCGTTGAATCAAAAAAGAAACACAGCAGTCTACCTATATGCGTAATAAGTATACTGGCAAAAGTTCACCATCCCTAGGAGTTTCATCACGAGCCATACGCCGTTAAAGGCTCCAATGGTGCGCCTCCAGGTCGGTCTCGGCGTCTTTCCTTCAAGACTACGTGGTAGGCTTCTAGGCATAGGCCTAGGTCGTGTTAACAAAGCTCATGTTAGGAACACTTGTATTAGCAACGCTCGAACTGGGAGGGCGAGCTTTAAAAGTTCATGCAAAGCCCCGTTATGTGATTTCATCACGTTCGCTCAGAATAGAGGACTGATCGCCGTTCACTTACACTATTCGCAAGATAATTGGGCCCCTGACTGTGTGAATGGGACTCTGTGATATTGGTTGGAGAATCGAGACTCTTCTACGTAAGTAACCCATAGGAATCGATGGATAAAAAGATAATCACGTATACAACGTGCAGGAGTATGAAAGATGCAGACCGTGGATACATATGATGATCAATCAACTTGAACTAGCCGCTATTCTTGCTCGTACATACATGAATAATCTAGGTACTAGCAAGTGCCTCTTGGATCGCATTAGTGAGAACCGCGACTGGGAATGTTTCGGGGTCAATGCACCGGTTCTTGCACCAACAGGCCTCTTCCGAATTGCCCGAATCATTGCCATAGTCGTGCTCGACCCGATCCATTTGAATGTCGACGTGGACCTTGAATTTGCTTGACTTGAAGAAGTTCCCCAGCATAAAAAAATTCCCCAGCATGGACTCTAAAACAAGCTTGTACGCCACAAACTTGGCTTCCTCCTCACTACCCCGGAATTTCAATGCATCCGGGTTTCTCGACTGGCCCAAAGGTCGTCGCTGAAAGTTCAACTCCTCTTGGCTGTTGAGTTGAACCAAAGGAGATCGTGAATCACAAAGGAAGGCCAGTTGGAGACGTATTTCTTTCAGAGCAGGCATGCGACCTTGCAAGGCTGGGCGACGTTGTATCATCGATAGATCGAGAGATTGGTCTGGCCAGATAGGGACCGGACTTGCTGGGCATATTCGTTCATTTGTGCGCCCAATAGCGAATCCGCCTCGTGGGTCTCGGTGAATTGCAACACGGTAGCAGAAGGAAAGATACTGCACCGTGTTTCGGTTCAAAATGGATGGGGTCCATTGAGGACACAAGAAAATCATCAAGTCAATAGTGTTGCAAATCCGTAAGCTTGAAAGCTTATCAAAAATCGGCTTTCCCTCTGCGTAGATTTGATGATTAGTCCGCAGCCATCCCATCGGATCTGGGCCATCGTTCTCGTGTTTGTGGTTTGTCTGCCAATTATTATGGCCGTGTCGATTGATTACGAACTCTTGTTCAGTCAAAGGGGCTATTGACACTTGAGGATTTCGAACGTTCCACAATTCTGTTATGCCGATCGGGATATTGGCCACAGCCTCCCAGATCAGCATACGAAGTTCAGCTGGAAGGCTGAGCAAGCTGCTTTGTTTCATGGACCCCATCTCGGTATCTTCTTTTAGCTCCGACATAGCGTTCGCGGTAGCTGTGCTTTTGCTGAACAATTGCGCGTTTTGTTTTTTTTTTTTTTGCAAAGCAAGTGGTCGAGTATGTCGTTCAAGACAACTTGTACAACGAACTCCAACCTCGGAAACAGGGGAGATGAGGTTCTGACAGTTAGGAGAGAGAGAGAAAGGGGGGTTGGTGGGAAGAGAGAGAGAGCGTGTCCACGTGTGAGAGAGGTGAGAACCATTCAGAGAAGAATGTAGAGTACTAGTTAACAAAGCAGAGCAAACGAGATCATTTGGCTGACTGGCATGACTTCAACCCCTATCATGTCTGCTCATTCACGGGTAAGATCTTTCTACGATATACCCAGGTTAATAAATATACTATATATATATACAGTATCTTGCGAACGAAATAGAACGAAAATTCCAGGACGAAACAAGCCAGTCACAAACCAACTCGATTTCATTCGGGAAATTCCCAGAAGAACTCACGGTCTTGAATCTGAGTGGCATATCGCCAGCATGGGAAGTTGAAGTCGGCACGCTTGAAAGTCTATGGACACAAAGGATTTTATCAGTTCCCAAGGTGCGTTGCAAATTTGAAGAAGAAAAGGAAAAAAAGACGTAGGTTCATATCTTGTGCAAGGATTGGGGCATAAGAGAAGGAAACGACATCGGAATAATACTTGGAAGCACACCAGAGCCGCGAGATCTAGGATGCCCTTAACGTGAGGCTCATGAGATTTGTCCGTATGTTTACTCAAAATTACATACAAGGACATACGAATTGGACTCAAATGATCACGTAACTTTAAGGAGTTCATTCAAAAAACACCCTGACTTCCTAGTGAATTTTTCCACGTGACGAAAACGACCCTAATACCGCTGAGCTCTGCTTAGTTAACGCATCTCCAGAACGAGGTCATGGGACGCATCCGTATTCTTTGCCAAAGATCTGAGTTAATTCAGACTATAGCAATTAATCGTTGCGTCAAGGGATATTCTGAATTCACTTTCCGATCTTGTATATTACGAAGTGGGGTGGTGGATGACCAAGATGTATACCAATCTGCGCTTGCGATCTACATGTGCCACGCTTAATTGACGCTTAGTTTTACGCTTAATTTTACAATCTTATGGAGACCAGTTTCTCGCAATTGAAGCCCATTAAGTGATGAATTAGTAGCAATGGACAGTTACATTCAGTCTAAGAGTCCATTGAGATAAAAATATAGTTTGATATTCTTTCATGCCGGTTCCAGTGTGCTCATCCACTCAATGCGCGCTGTTCTGACACGCCTTTCTCACGTTTCGTAACGCATATTTCCAAGCTTTACAGAGGGTCTTCTCTTGACTTCATCGCGAATCTGAAAAAGTCTCATTTCATTCATACAAGGTATGCACCCCCTTTCCCCTTTGATTCTCACTAGATGAGGTTGTTTTTGCTCAGTCTACGTTTTATAATCGCAGCCCGCATATATTTCCATTCATCAGACCCCTGCTCAATAGGATCCCCGAATGTGTTCGGTTTCACTTCAGCCGGAGCCCAACCTCACTTCCTAGGCCGGTATACCATCATCGAAATGATCTTCCCTCCAAGACCAGCAACCCCTAATCACATCGAGTCCATGGACTCGGCCATGAGATCTCCTCCGCAGTCCTCTGACAACATGGAGTCCTCTGACAACATGGAGTCCTCTGACAACATAATGTCGTCCGACGACATTGAGTCCGTCACACAACCCGAGGTCCCAGACAACTCAGTCCTGGTCGCTGTCCCCATCAACGCTTGGGAGTTCAATGCTATGCGCCTGGCAAATGATCCTATTTTCCTTGCGCGCCAGTGGTTTTCCGATATTGAAGTAGGTCCTTCGCAGCTCTTCTGGCGCGACATGTTCAAACTCGTGGCCCATCATCATCTGCACGGCCCCATGGTTGTTTGCGAGACCGCAAAGCAATATGCCGCCTTCGAGCTGGGTAGATGCGAGGCATCGATGTCGTTTACCTGGGAATTGCCAGTTGGGCACCAGTTTTACTAGACGCAATCTTCCGTGTCAATGTGTCGGTCTGTCCCCTGTCTTTTTCTTTTGTCTTTTCCTTCTGTGGATAGAGACCCGAGGCTTTGCTTTGACTGGGGCTTATCTTGACCGAGATGGAATGAGAAGGCGTACCGATCAAGACGTGAGATTGAGTTTGGGGATTTTATGATTATCAGTGGGAACCTTGCAGAGCCGCAGCCTTTGAGATAGTGAACAGACAAGAGGATCAATTATGATACAACTTGCACTTCAAATGTTCCATCTTGTAGGGAGCTCAACTGACGCAGCTACTGCTGTGTTCCGCAAATTCGAGAAGCCAAAGACCCCTCGAGGTCGGGATACTCAGCCTTCGCCAAGAATCTACGGGTGATAGACCAGACTCTGGCTGAGTGAAAACTCCAAGGTTCAGACCACTTTCAACCTTCCAAATTGGAAAACATCCCTCACATTAGGTATCTTATCTAGCGGTTTCCAAGTACGTCTGGAAGAATTCGAATCTTCACTTCGAGGTACGTCTCAATGCACTTTAATCATTTCCTCAACCATCTTAAGAAAATTCTGACGATACTCGCTTGCCGTCGTCGTGATAGACATAGGGCCTTGACGGCCAACAACATTGAAAGTCTGTACCACTCCAGACATCGCCTGAGCCTGAAGTTTGTGCCGAGCCCAGAAAAAGTCCAACAGTATGGCACGATATTTCCATTTGCCATCAGCAGACGGCATTCCGATCCTCCAGGGACTCTGTCTTCCTTGAACAGTAGGACTTGAAGAAGCGGGAATCCGCACAAGAAACAGAGAGTAGTCAACAGCGTTGGCGTCTTGTAAAAACTTCGTATCGGCTTTGATGGATTCCCAGAAAATGACATAGTCTTTACGCCAGAGGTGTACTTTATCGTCGAATGTATCTGCAAGTCTGCTCAAGGTGTCTTCGCTGACAAAAGACTCAGGGAGTAGATCACGCTCGGGGTAGAAATAGTTAATTGGCTTAAGGTCGTATGTCTCCCAATCCTGACCATTGGGGTCATCGGCTTGGCCGCAAAGTATGTTCTCCATGATGATATGATGTGCAGGCGTGCAGCCGAAAATAGTTCCTAGAGTCTTATATGGGGCAACTATGTAGTCGGTAATCCATACAAGTGTCGAATCGGGATTCTCCCCCATATATGTGTAATATGGCTCGAGCAGATCTGCTTCGAAAAAAGAGTATTCGAACCGCCGGGGAATACTTTTTATGACGAAACATCCGTCCAGAGTACTGAAGAATGACTGAGAATAGATTAGCCTTTGAATTGATTTTCAGGACAGTTAATTGCGCACTGAACCCGAGTATCCTAAATCGCCTATCGCTTTCAGAGCTTTCTGACCGCTGGTGGTGCGAAAGCTTGCTTGGTAGTCATTTTCATCGAATGACCAGACCTCCCGTCGTAGCTTCGAGAACAGCTCGCTCTCGAATCGAATAAGCTTGATTCGGCGTACAGTAAAGAATGCTATGAATTGACCCCATGATGTCTTTTTAAATCTATCTGGGTCGCGAAGTAAACCCTTTTGAATGGATTTGGTCAAGGCTTTTTCTCGGCGGCTGGAACCCATTTTGGTGAATAAGAGGTTATTTGGACGTGGAAGATCATATGAGAACGGATTGAAAATATGAAAGCTTTCTCCCAATCTTGCTTTTGGTCACATCTAAATTGATCAGTTCATTAGTGACGTCAGATATTTTCACATCGCGTGGTGATTGGTCGGACTCAGCACTACATACACAGTAACCAGATTATATGCGGGAACATGATTAAGACTACACTGGACACTACGTACTGCCTTTAAAGAGTCCTATATAGATACTCAATCTTATAACTAGACAGAATCCCGGTTCAAGGATCTTTGTAAACGGGTTATGGCCTGGGTTAGAGTTAACTAAGACCCACTTTCAAGATCTACTGGAATACACATGGCAAGTAGCACAGCAAACGGAGATGAACAGATTGCTAGGCAGCACTGACTATTAATATGCCAAATCAAATATCTTATCAGATCTCTGGACTGGACAAGTACTTCTAGCACCTAAATCCACAGGCACCGAGTACCCCGCGATGCTATAGATAGCACGTGACTCACCGCCCTGGCATAGAGACTGAGTCACAGCAAAAAAAAATTAAGCAGAAAAGAATTGCTGTGTCGCTCCGAGAAATCCCCCTCTTTATGGGTCGCAGTTTGTTAAGCGGGGCTCGGCGATTCTCTGGTCTTTTTTCCCTCCCTCGTTCCTACCTCCAATCGCGGTTACCTTCCACTCTAAGTTTGATATCCCCTTCCGCTCGCGCATCACT
Organism: Penicillium sp. 91 TS-2023; assembly: GCA_030710325.1. Classification (NCBI taxonomy): domain Eukaryota; kingdom Fungi; phylum Ascomycota; class Eurotiomycetes; order Eurotiales; family Aspergillaceae; genus Penicillium; species Penicillium sp. 91 TS-2023. The sequence continues at coordinate 2,569,730 of JARWGP010000021.1, read as the reverse complement.
GCACTTCCCTGCGCGACTTACGTCCTCTTTCGCAACAATGGCGTCCGACCTCCCCGCCTCAGTTGAGGCTCTTACCCTCCAATCTACAACTACTACATCCGACTACCCGGGATGCTTCCCCTCCCTGAACCCTATGGATATCTACCGCGAGCACATTGCGACCGAGCTGAGCAAGGGCACTGGCATCGATGCCGAGCTGATCTATACCCGTCTTGCGTGGACCAACACTCTCGACAAGGGCGATTTAGCGCTGCCGGTATGTGATTAAAATGGCATATATCTCAGGACAATAATCATTGAGATTAGTGCTAAACTTTCTTGCTCTACAGGTCGCTGCTCTCCGTATCAAGAAGAAGCCCCAAGAGCTTGCCGAGGAGCTGGCTTCAAAATTCCCCGCATCCGATCTCGTCCACCCTCCCACCGCTTGTGGTCCTCACCTGCAGTTCTTCTGCAAGCCCCAGCCTCTGGCAAACACTGTTCTCGGTCGTGTCCTCACCGAGAAGGCCGCCTATGGTACAAACGGAAACGCTGGTCTGAAGGACCCCAAGGACCCCTCCAAGGGCCAGAAGAAGATCATTGTTGAGTTTTCATCGCCCAACATTGCAAAGCCTTTCCACGCTGGTCACCTGCGTAGTACCATCATTGGTGGTTTCCTTGCCAACCTGCACACCGTCCTGGGATGGGATGTGATCAAGATGAACTACCTCGGTGACTGGGGTAAGCAGTACGGTCTGCTGGCCAATGGATTCAAGTACTTCGGTAATGAGGAGGCATTGCAAAAGGACCCCATTAACCACCTGTTCGACGTCTACGTGAAGGTGAACGGCCTTGTCGCCGAGCATGACAAGCCTATCAAGGAGCTCAAGGAGGAGATCAAGGCGAAGAAGGAGAAGAACGAGGATGTCTCCGCACAAGAGGCTGAGCTCGCCAAGCTTGTTGAGGTTAGTGAGGACGAGAAGGCTCGCCGCTACTTCAAGAGCATGGAGGATGGTGACCCTGAGGCGTTGGCTCTCTGGCGTCGCTTCCGTGACCTGAGTATCGCCAAGTACAAGCAGACCTATGCCCGTCTCAACATTGACTTCGATGTCTACTCTGGTGAATCTCAGGTTAAGGGCGAGAGCATGACCAAGGCCTACAAGGCCATGGAGCAGGCTGGCGTGGCCGAGGAGTCGGAGGGCGCTATCATTGCCGACTTCACCAAGCACGGTGCCAAGAAGCTCGGAAAGGCCATTATTGTCCGCAAGGATGGTACTCCCCTCTACCTGACCCGTGACATCGGTGCCATTATTGAGCGTGACGAGGCCTACCACTTCGATAAGATGATCTACGTTGTCGCTGCTCAGCAGGATCTCCACCTTGCTCAGCTGTTCAAGGTTACCGAGCTGATGGGTCGTAAGGACCTTTCTGACCGTTGCGAGCACATCAATTTCGGTATGGTGCACGGTATGAGTACCCGCAAGGGTACCGTGAAGTTCTTGGACGATATCCTGCGGGATGTTGGTGATAAGATGCACGAGGTGATGAAGAAGAATGAGGTCAAGTACGCGCAGGTTGAGAACCCCGAGAAGGTCGCCGATACCCTTGGTATCACCGCCGTCATGGTCCAGGATATGACTGGCAAGCGGTAAGTCATTCTATCGGCCAATTCTTTTGTTAACCCTACTAACAAATCTTTAGTATCAACGGCTACACCTTCAACTTGGAGGCCATGACCTCCTTCGAGGGTGACACTGGTCCTTACCTGCAATACGCCCACGCCCGTCTCTGCTCCATGACCCGCAAGTCCGAGTTGAACGTGGATGAGTTGCCGTCGGCCAACTTCGATCTGCTCACTGAGCCCCATGCCATTGACCTTATCCGTCTGCTCGCATCTTGGCCCGATGTTCTCATCAACACCTCCAAGACCCTGGAGCCCATCACTGTTCTGGCTTACCTCTTCCGCATGACCCACATGCTGAGCTCCAGTTACGATGTTCTCAAGGTTATTGGCAGTGAGCCTGAGGTTAAGAAGGCCCGCATGGCTCTCTATGCTGCCGCTCGCCAGGTCCTGCACAACGGTATGCGGGTTCTTGGTCTCAATCCCGTTGAACGGTATGTTTGCTTCACTTTGGTTAATATCTCATCTTCCTTGCTGATAACGTCCGCAGGATGTAAATTCGTACTTTTCCCATTCCCCGACTTTAAAGATCATCTTAGCTCTATATTCCATATTCTTTATATTTTTTCGGATGCATTCGGCGCTCAGAGCTGGAAAATAAAATTCACGGCTGTTTTTCACATTCATTTCTTCCTAACCGCTATTTGTATTTGTAGCGACTAGCGGTATTCCTTGGCAAAGCCCGGCGGGCTAAACAAAGCGATTGTGCAGCCTGTCACAAAAAACAAATAAGCTGATTATTCAAGCCCCCGAGGCTCAAGCGCAAGCTGATAGGCGCGTATCCCACCAACTGCGACCAGAACATTTCCTGCTCTTAATGCCCTTCATTCTCACGGAAGACTGGTTGACCCTTACAGGAGATCTAGATCCCAAAATCAGTCAGCACGGCCTTTGAAACTCAATCTCGGAATGGGAACGGCGACCAGAAAATTTCCTGCTCTGAATGCCCTTCATTCTCACGGAAGACTGGTTGACCCTTACAGGAGATCTAGATCCCAAAATCTGTCAGCACGGCCTTTGAAACTCAATCTCGGAATGGGGACGGCGACCACGGGCTCCACCCATCTTACATCAGCCATAATAGTCCCATGTTGAAGCGGGCCGGCCCCCGACGCCACGCCCCATCTATACTCCAAGCGATCCCGATCGGCGACCATAGGGGACCAGCTGAAATGAAGAAAACTCAAAATAATCCTTCCCCAATAGTAATACTACTGTATGATAAACCCGGCCTTGGCAATAGCTGGTCCCCGCAAAACGCAGACGAGGACTCCGCTAGAATATGATAAAATCTATATAATCCCTGCCTGACCCGGGGGCTGTGAGCTGGATAGAAGGAATCAAGTACCTATATACTTTTATTGTGATTGTTGAGTCGGTGATCTACCGGATACTGTACACAACTAGCTACCCTGGCGATCAGTGCAGATATTGATTGCAGCTGGATCGAGCGGACAGAACAATAACTGCGCGAGAAGAACCACTGGACAGGCAGACATGGGTAACGGTGCTTCGGATTCCAATGCGGGCTCCCCGGACCTGGACTTGGAGCGCAGCGATGCCCGCCACTTCTTGATGAATGGGTCCGTGTCGCAATTTTCGTGGAGTGGGCTCAATGTTACTGTTAAGGATCGGCACACGAAGGAACCGCGGGATCTGATTCATGATATTAGTGGTGATGTGCGACAGGGTATGTACATTGCTGGTTTGGTTTGTATTTTATGCAATGCTAATATTCTGGTTTCGCGCTGCACAGGAGAGCTGGTAGCATTGATGGGTCCTTCGGGGTGTGGAAAGACGACATTGCTGAATGTGTTGGCTCGGAGACCTGCTACCTCCGGTGCGAAAGTGACTGGGGAGACCTATGTCAATGGAGCCACGGTTGAGTCGGGTGCATTCGGTCGCATGACTTCGTATGTTGAGCAGGAGGATGCGTTGATCGGGTCGATGACTGTGCGGGAGACGTTGAAGTTTGCGGCCGATCTGTCGTTGCCTAGGTATGGGTGCTTGGATTGTTTGCATTTTTGAGGGGCTGTACTAACGGTTGAAAGCTCTGTGTCAAAGCGCCAGCGGATGGAACGAATTCGGACTCTCCTCGAGGCATTTGGGATCCAGAAGCAGGCAGACTCGCTGATTGGGACTCCGATCCGGAAGGGGATCAGTGGGGGCCAGAAGCGACGTGTTAGCGTAGCAAGCCAGCTGATCACCTGTCCCAAGATTTTGTTTCTGGATGAACCGACCAGTGGCCTGGACTCGACTGCGAGTTACGAGGTCATTTCGTATGTGAAACAGCTGGCGAGGGAAAGCAATGTGAGTTGGCCTTCATCACATCAGAATTTGTACTGACGATGTAGATCATCATCATTGCTAGTATCCATCAACCTTCGACGACGACGTTCCAGCTATTCGATAAGCTACTTCTCCTTTCGGGCGGGCGCACATGTTTCTTTGGGCCCGTTTCAAATGTCGGAGAATACTTCCGAGACATTGGACATCCTATCCCGGGAAATACTAACCCGGCGGAGTTCCTTCTCGACATCGTGAGCTCGGATTTCAGCGCCTTGACTGATGATGCGGATACAGTACAGCATATTCAGACTGCTTGGAAGGAGTCGACGGAGATGCAAGCTGTAACCCAGAAGATATCCGAGAGGTTGCATATGGCGGAGAAGGACGTGGCAGTCTCCGGGGATGATCTGGCCCGAGCAGGAGCTGTCAAGATCATCATGACTCTGCTTCATCGGTCATTCATCAAGAGTTACCGGGATGTGGTTGCCTATGGTATTCGCATTGTTATGTACCTTGGTGTGTACACCTGTCGCCTGATTAGTGACTTCAACTAACTGGACTAGGTCTTGCGATCATGATGGGAACGGTGTGGCTACGCTTACATCCGTCTCAGGATTATATCCAGCCATTCATCAATGCAATTGTAAGCTCCCGGGATAATTCTCAAAAAATCAAGCAAACAAATTGCTGACCATTTCAGTTCTTCGGATCGGCCTTCATGTCCTTCATGGCTGTGGCATATGTCCCAGCCTTCCTCGAAGACCGAGCAACATTCGCCAAAGAGCGAGCCAACGGGCTCTACGGCGCAACGCCATTCATGATCTCAAACTTCCTCATCGGACTACCCTTCCTGTGTATGTATCCCTGCAAGTGCATCGCGATCAAGCTAACAAGACCAGTCCTGATCGCCATCCTATTCTCGATTATATCGTACTGGCTCTCAAACTTCCAGCCCACAGCCGTGGCCTTCTTCACCTGGGTAATGTGGCTTTTCCTCGATCTTCTCGCTGCCGAGTCCCTGGTTGTATTGGTCAGTGCGATCTTCCCGAACTTCGTCATTGCTCTCGCGCTAGTTGCTTTTGCAAATGGGCTCTGGATGAGTGTGGGCGGGTTCTTGGTGACACCGACGATCCTAAATCCTTTCTGGAAATATGTGTTCCACTACATCGACTATCAGGTGAGCGACCGATCTATTGAAGGATATTATCGTTAGTACTAACTCTATTAGGCGTATGTCTTTCAGGGGATGATGGTGAATGAGTTTTCTGAAAGGATTTACTCATGTGGTGATGGGTGCCAGTGTCTGTATGATACGGACTTGGCATCGCAGTGCCAGATTCGTGGAACTGCTGTGTTGGAAAATTATGGGTATGCCACTGGTCGGACGGGCAAATGGGTTGGTATTCTTATTGGAATAATTGCTGTGTATAGGCTGCTTGGCTGGATTGCTCTGCAACTGCGCAAGAACTGAGGCTACCCATGTTGGTGAGGGCGAGAATGAGGACGATGGGTACATAGGGCTACTTTCTTTTGATTGGATAGAAGTAATTGTAATAAGACTTTGTATTTCTACAGCATTCAGAGTGCAGGAACAGCCCAGCCTCAGTATCAGCAGGACCGAGCTACCCGTAAACAGACTACTCTCAAAGCGAACATGCTGTATAACCCGAGGCATCACCAGCGTTCCCCTGAGACCAACGACTATCTCTGTACCACATGCAAGCACCACCCGAGTTCTCAACAAATCTCCAATTGCGCGAGCAGCATCTCCTCAAGGTCAATGCAGGTCATGAGGGCGAACCCCTCATACATTAATCTATTCAACGGCATTCACGTTCCGAGCTGAACAGTCAAAGGAGCGGTGAAGGTGTCCCGATAACCCTGATGCCACCCGTGCAGAAGGGAAGCAAGGGGGTGCGCCATCCCAATCCTCCGAGAAGTCACGACCACTGTTGCTCTCGAATTACAATTGGAATTAGTAATACAGTTATAATTATAAATCTATCAAATGACATGCGTATGAAGCTTATTAGTTAGCCTGTTACATGTTGCATATGTGCGGCTATCATAATTACGATGTCCATCCCATGAGCGAGACCGAGTAAAGTAAGAGAAAGATAAACAATAGGAAAGAAAAAAAAGGGAACTCGAACCACCCTTGTCCACATCACAGGCCCGATCCATATTCTACGATCTTGATGCGATCGTGGCAGACAACGATTGAATGGCAAAAAGATGCGGGTTGCGGGTTACGGGTTGCAATGGAAGAGTTTCGCACGAGCCGCATGGATATTCCTTGGTCCGGGGTGAGTTGTTTCCAATCCTGCCCCTGTCGATTTGATAGTGCCAACACAAATGAGAATACAAATCCAATGCATGGACCTCTCTTCCTCGTATCACCAATTACAATCTTATCAATGGCATATCCACGTGCGGGGTTTGGGTTTTAGAAGATTAGAACCAGTTCCCAGATCTTCAGGACGCAAGGAGGTCGAGGATAAGACGAAGAAAGGTAATGATGGACGTGCTGCATGTCATAGCGATCTGGACAAGGCTCGACTCGGGGTTAAAGAATTTAGTTACCTAGGCATTGACCTGGGAATACTAGGCCTCCTACGTACTATGTAGATGGTACTTGTCGATGGGACTTGTTCCAATGACTCACATGAGAACCATAGATGGGCCGCCACATGGACAGATCCGGACTTATGAATACAGAATATGAGATGCAGTGTGTTAGGTGTTAGTGCCCGTTCATGGATCCACCAGCCATCAGTGGCGATTTCTCGGTTCCCACGGATTGTATCCTGCAGCATGTCATCCCCCACCGACTTTTCCCGTGTACCAGGTACATAGTCATTGTGGGAGAAAAGAGGGGGTTCACTTTGACTTTTGAATTTGTTGACTCGATGCCAATTTTCCGTGGGAAAGGTATTGTGCGTGAATAATATTTTCATTCTATATACTCCGTAGAGGGGCATTCCCTTCAAAGTGGAGGCGATCATTGGGCCGCAATGACATATTGGGCGTTAGGCGGGCCGGAAAACAGAAAAAAAAGAAGAAAAGAAGAAAAGAAGAAGAAAAAAACTTCCATGAGTACGGAGTAAAGACGGAGTATTGAGTAGGTAATGAAGTAATTAAGGAAATCGAATGAACCAGGGATTCCCTTCCAGCGGGTCCCGAGCTTAAGTGATTGTTTATGACTCTTTGCTTCTCCCCCCACTTTAGTCTTTTTTTTCTTTCTTGTTGGGTACCCGAGAGCCTCTTCGTGCAACATTTGGCTTTTTCATTTTATGTTTATTTTTCCCTTGTTTTCTTTCTCTTTCTCTTCTAACCCTTGATACTTGACTCCGCCATCTCCCCTGGGTTTCCTTGGTTCGGGTTCCTTGGTTCCTCTTATCTTAATCTACCCGTTCCTTTACCCAAATCTCGCTGCCCATCGGACTCCACCATCCCCCACATCCGGTCAGGCTACTTCAAGAGCCCAACTGCAGCTGCAGATTCTGTCCAACCATCACGGGTCCTTTGTCGGCAGACCCATAATACACACCCAACGACGCTTTTTCGCCTGACCACCCGATTTCCCCTTCGATGGAGACGCTGCGATCTGGACAGTACCACATCGCTTTGTCTGCTCGCTGACACCACTCGTTCGACCAGTCAAGCCCTGCCATCGCCATCTGCGATCGGCAGGTCCGCCTTCTGGTTCGAGAGACGTGCAAAAAAAAAAAGTACGGCCTTATAGTGTGGGTTGGGCAAATAACGTTGCTACGAAAAAAAAAACAAGTACCCTACCGATACAGTGGGAATACCTGAGACGTCACTCGTGGGGGAGAGAAGCCACAAAAAAAAAAGAAACACACACACATACACCCAAACAAATATCGAAATAGGGACTGGGTATACACGTAGGACTGAGTCATCTCGTTCTTTTTTTCATCCCGGTGCGGTGGCTTGCTGTAAGTCCAACCCAAGAGATCCCTTCCGGCCCCATTCTTCCCCCTCCCCCCGCCTGTGTGCGCTGGTGGGTAGCAAACCCACGTCCAGAACGGGACCAACCTGTTTCTTACCTAGGGACCGTCCCTTTCCGCCTTCCGAGTCTGCAGCAAGTCATGCCAGGCAACCCTAGAGCAGCCACTGTCGAGGATTGGGACGAGAGAACGCACGAAATCGTACCCGACTCTCAACAAGTGGCTAATACTGGTGCAAAAGTTTCTTCCAGGTTGGATCACAGATTCCCGGAGCCACTGATCGACGGCGCGAGTGACTCAGGTTATTCTAGTCGCACCGCCGCCACCGTCAACAGCACCCAATCTGGGCCGTCGGGCGGGAAGAGCCCCCCTACCGTTCTTAAGCAAGTCGCGCCCAAATCCGACCTCACCAGAAAATCCTCCCGACGAGACCGCAAGGACAAGGAACGTGCTGCCCGGCCGGACGAGACGATGCAGATGGGTGCCTATCCGGGCCCCGGCTACATTCAGCCTCGTGCGCCCCGGTCGCCGTCCAAGCCCCGCCGACGAGACTCTTATCTTCGACAGCCAGACGTCTACTACGAAGGAAATCATACCCAGTACCACCCCTCCACCCCTGTCGACTCACGACCCATGGAGTTCCCATCCCACCAACCCTACTACGGGAGGCCTCCCATGCCGGACTACCACGTCCCACAACAACCCATCGGATATCCCATGGAGGAATATCATACTAGCCGCTCAGGACGCCCTAACTCTGCTTATGGTCCAGTGTATCATTCAGATCGAGCCGTGGGTTGGCCAGCAGCACCGTCTCGAGGATATGGGCCACCGCCGCAGCCACAGCAGCAATATCATCACTTTGAGCATGGTCCTCCACCAATATCATCGGCTTGGCACCAGGGATCCTACTCGTCATCGCCCTATGGACCTCAACACAACTTCCCATCGGAATACTATGGACAGGATTACCCGTACCAGCGTGAGCGATCCGAGTCTCGTGAGCCATCCCGGCGTCGTAACTCAATGTATGGCATTCCGCCTGCGCCACCGACCGAACCTGAAGTCTTTCCGGATTTCGAGGAAGACGTAGAGCAATACTACGCTCGTCAGCCCCGTGAAAAAGCCCGTGGCCGTGGAACAATCAAACCCAGTCAGGATTATTTCGACGAGGATGCCGCGAAGATGCCACCGCCACCTCCACCTGCCCCAAGAAGCAGAAACGCGCCCCAGATTCACCAGGCCAAGCGGCCTGAAGCTCGGAAAGTTCACTCTGCTGCCCCTGCCGTTCCCACTCAACGCCGCTCCTCCAAAGCCCTGGATATGGGCGACATTAGACAGGCTCTGCCCGAACTCGACTACCCCACTCGCCGGGTGTCGAGGGAGGTTGCTCTGCCGGAACGCAGCCAGAGCCAAAGCCTGCGCAGCAGCAGACGATCCAATTCGTACCATGATAACCCCCGGGGTGCTCGCATAGCAGTGGCGAGCAGCGGGAGAAGACGTCCAGAGTCCTTGTACTATGATGTCGATGAACGCCCCGAGAGTCCAGCCGCCATGGAAGATCGCGTTGGAGAAGCCGAACGATACCAGGCTGTCACCGCCGGCCGTTCTACCGCACAAGTGCCCCTGTCACAGGAGACATTGATGTCCAAGGTAGGAAACGGCTTCGGTAGTGACAACGGCAGCCAAAAGAGCCGATCAAACAGCAGTCGTGGCAGTGCCACCAAGACTGAAAAGGAAGCTCAGAACATGACCCTTAACATGAACGGAATGACCATTGCATTTGCTGAGGAAAGCCTCGCTGGCAAGTCCATCAGCATTCGCACGGGAGACCAAGGAGCTATGCAGTTTAATATTACTGATGGCACCACCCGTCGACCAAAGGCATACGTTCAGGGGTCCTCCTACTCTGATAATACACATACGGGCGGCTCCAGCCGCCGAGTTCTGGAAGATGGACGACGTGCTCGCGACCGAGACGATCGACGATCGGAGAGATCTGTTCACCAGTCTACTGGCCACAGGTCCAGCCGGTCTGGTTACGCTCGCCGATACCAGATCTAAGTCTCGTTGCATAGCATGTTGTCCACTAGTACAGCTCTCTTTCCCGTTTCTATTATATTCATGGTTGGATGGTTCTGTTTTCTTTTTCTTTCTTGGTTGGCCTGCAGCGATCGCTGGCAGGATTTTTTTCTTCTGTCTGTCAAAAGTTTGGATATGGATATTCGGTTACATTTCTTCTGGGTGGATCTTGTTGGACTTTTCACAAAAAAATCATGGTGTTCGAGCAATGTGTTCAGGGCTAAGGGTAGCTTATTTTTGCGAGCTTCAGGTTTTATTACCACCTCGGCCTCGAACTGGGAGGACTTTCTGGTTTTTTATTATGTTTGCAATTGCTATCTCTTGCGTTTTTGGAAGAGTGCGTCAGGCGAAGAAAGAAAAAGTTGTTCTTTTCTGATTGGATTACGTCCTGATTGGAAAAGTTTTGATTTTATTTTCTTGCTGATTGACTCCCCCGCTACGGTGTGATATGATTGTACGATTCTGATGACCTGCGATGACAAGTTCGATGTCTTTGCCCTTTCTGGTTTTGGTTTTGGTTTGAATCATGATGAGCCCCTATTTCTCTTTCTAGCGTCTTATGTACATCTCATCACGTCATGTTCATGTCTTATGATTTCTTTTTGTGGGCCTTGTCTCTTTCTCCGGTTGGTTTTGAGCGTGAGCTTGTGTTGGAGAGAGATGATACCCATACCTTGTTTACTTGTCATGTCTCAACATCAGGTCATCTTCTATTTCGTTTGGCCATTTTAGGTTTTTCTTCCTTGATTCAAGTAGTGTTCGTATTATAGTTGGGCATTAGGATAATGATGCCGGTTGCCGTATGCAGAGCTGCCGTTAGGACTTGGGCTGCGGTTTGGATATGTTCCACGGCATAATGTGCCTGCGTCTGTATGTTATTTTGTACCTATCTGTTCCGGCCTTGGGAGGCGGAGGCGGCTCCCCGGGCTGGCCTGGTCTAGAACATATCCATGCATAGTCTAGTTTTTGTAATGATTTGTTGTGGGGTCGAGGTGAGATCGGGGCCATTAACCATGTGACGTTTAGTGGCTAAAACTGTCTCTTCCGCCACATGTTTACATATCCAACTACCCATAGCTAAGCATGAAAATTATGTTAACCGACAAGGGTAATCGCAGCTTCCAAGGTTCTTTGCAATCTGGAAACGGGTCGATGCGTATCCTTCTCGAAAACAGCACAGTATGCATATTCCCAGCGAAATAAACGAGTGCAACATCAACGCAGTTGTATCGAACATTGGATTTAATCCGCACCAAGTGGACGCAACCATAATTCTGCGGGGTAACGGATAATGATGCTCCATATCAGATCCCGCCGGTCCAAAGTCCTCCGTCCCCAGCGGCTCTTCGATCTCCGTAAAAGTTCATAATTTCAAATATTTAAGAGAATAACTCTCAAATCTGCTAAAGACACATTTCAACCCTTTGAGCAAAAAATGACGTTACCAAAAATCAAAGTCCTTAACCCTCTCGTCGAGCTCGACGGCGACGAATTAACCCGCGTAATCTGGCAAGACATCAAAACCCGCTTCATCTACCCATACCTCACCATCGACCTAAAATATTACGACCTAGGCCTCCCAAACCGCGATGCCACAGAAAATGCAGTCGTGCTCGAAGCAGGCCAAGCAATAAAAAAGTACTCTGTCGGAGTCAAATGCGCAACAATTAGCGTAGACCCAACCCGCGTCCAAGAATACAACCTAAAAGCCGCCTGGCCATCCCCCAACATCGCACTTCGGGCCGCCATAGGCGGGACCATCTTCCGGGAACCAGTGATCATCCCGAGCATCCCACGCTACGTGCAAGGATGGAAGAAACCTATTATTATTGGTCGACATGCGTTTGGGGATCATACCCGTGCGAAAGAGCGGATTATGCATGGAGCGGGTAAACTTGAGATGGTTTTTACGCCGAAAGGTGGGAAACCTGAGACTGTTGAAGTGGTTGATTTTGATGATGATGGGGGCGTGGGACTTACGATGTACAACACGCGGACGTCGATTACGGAGTTTGCGCATTCGTGTTTTAGGTATGCGTTGTCGAAGCGGTTGCCGTTATTTTTCAGTACGAAGAATACTGTGCTCAAGACATATGATGGGCTTTTTGTGGGAATTTTTGAGGATTTGTATGTGGGGTATCGAGAGCGCTTTGAAGAGGCAGGGATCTCTTATGAACATCGGCTTATCGACGATATGGTTGCTTATATGATCAAGAGTGAAGGGGGGATGGTGATGGCGCTTAAGAGTATGTTGCTCGTCCAGTCTGATCCCCAAATTCAGTATGAGGTTACTAACATCAATGCCTAAGACTACGACGGCGATATCCAATCCGATATCGTAGCACAAGGCTTCAGCTCACTCGGTCTAATGACATCTATCCTCGTCTCGCCTGATGGACGAACCTTTTTTACAGAAGCGGCACATGGGACTGTCACGCGCCACTATCGAGAGCACTTAAAAGGCAAGGAGACGTCTACCAATCCTGTTGCGTCGATATTCGCCTGGACACGGGCGTTGATGAAGCGCGGGGAGTTGGATGGGACGCCTGAGGTGATTGTGTTTGCGGAGAAGTTGGAGAAGGCCTGCATTGATACTATTGAGGTCGATGGTATTATGACAAAGGATTTGGCTTATGCTTGTGGACGGAAGGACGGATGGGTTGTTACGAGGGTTTATATGGAGGCTGTTGAGAAGAGGTTGAGGGGTTTGTTGGAGGAGTAGATTTGCAGAACCATTGTCGCTGTCAGTGTTTGTTTGCCGTCTTGTGTGCAGGTGAAGCTTTCATCCACTCCTTTTGTGTAAATAAATCGTGTTAAAGCCCCGCGGTGGTGGAGTCCCGTCCTTTAGCAGGCTGATGTGGAGACGATCGAGGCATTCTATTTAGATCGGGAGATGTAGACAAGATAAGAAGAATACTATTTCTTGTTGAAATTCCAGGAAAGAACACCCAGAACTGGATCTGAATGATCGAGAAGCTTGCCTAGTCTTCCGTTCTAAGGTTGAAGATGCATAGAAGAAACTTTGACATGGTTAGAGTGAAAAGCCACATTCGATATGCATTTTTTAGTCCGGCCCGTGTGGGTCACCATCGCTCCCAAGCCATCCCCACTCATTGGAATTTAGCGGCGTGAACTCTGGTCAAAGAGAAAACCATAACGGAAGTTAAAAAAATGAACGATATTGCCAACTCTCATCTTAATTTAATAATGTAATAATGATATTTCTAGACATCGTAAAGTGGTCACATGTTACACTGGTGTGCCTGAGGTGTGAGGTCAGTGCGTTGTCGGGCCAACCAGACAGTAAACACAACCCCAGCCTCCTCCAACCTCCTCAATTCCAGACTCGCCACAAGAGCGCAGTTGGATATTTCTGCCTTGTAAATCCCTTCTGTCATTTTCATATTCTACTGACACCTATTAGGTTGATCGAATTCCACAATCCACATTCTTTGTCTACATTCCTTCAACTACGATTATCTGGTTTTGATCTGGTCAACCGATTAAGGTGTGTTCTGCTCTTACTCCCAAGAATGTGTCAGATCTAACTTCCATAGAGTCTTGTCTTGAGCAGAGTGCTCTCGACCACTCGATCTCGCCATGGCTCCAGTTCCAGTTGAAGACCCGGGCATGTCAATGGAGCTGCGGGACATTCCTGGAGTTTCACTCGAAGCCCGCGACAACGAAGACACCAAGCTCTCCCTAGAGGCTCGCTCATTCAACGACAACATTGCCGAAAGATCACCCTCCATCACCCTCAACGACCTCGTTGCTCGATCCGATTCTACCTCCACTTCCACTTCCACCGTCAAGTATGGCCAAGGCACGATCGACCCCCACAGCATCAAAATGCAGGGTCTCATGGCTCTATTCGCCATTATTGGTGCAGTATTTGTGCTAGGTGGCATTTGGTTCTTCTTCTGGGCCAAGAACGGCGGCTTCCACTGGCGCAAAACCGACTGGGACGACTACAAGTCTACCGTCCTGCGTCGCAAAGGCCCAGACGGCCGCACCCTCAGTAACGCAACAAAGAGTACAAAGCTCGGTGGCGGCAGTATTGTGGACAAAGACTACAACGACGACGGATATACCTACACAGACGAAACATACACGCAAACCGCCTCGACAATCATGACAGCAGACGAGAAGCCGAAACGCAAGCGCAACTTCAAGGAGAAGATACTTCGCCGTAACCGCGATGATCAGTGGGAGGGCGCAGGAGACGCTGATGTTCGCGCATACCGTGAAGAGAAGCCTGCACGGATCGGTGGCATGAATCGTGAGGCAGACGGCACCTACCATGGTAGTGACTATGATTCGTCCGCACCGCCTACACACTACGACCGCAGCGAGATGAGCGAAGTCCGTGACTACGCTTACGAAAAGCCCCGTCGATCCAAGACGAAGCAGAAGCGTAATGCTTCTGGCTTCTCATTCACTGCTGGCAGTGAAGATGTGCTTAGCCAAACTACCGAGGAACATCAGTTGCGTGATCCGGCCAGTCGCCGGGATCAGGACCGTGAACGCGAGGCTCGTCGGGAGAACCGTCGTCGCGATCGCCGCAGTGCAGCCGCTTCTTCTGTGCCTTCTGTTCCTTCGGCTCCTTCGTCCCGGACTAGCAGTCCGCGCAAGAAGAAGGAGACTCGCAAAATGCCCGGTCACTTTACTGAGCCGCTGGATTTCTCGTCTTCTGGCACTCGCTCTGAGTATCAGTATTCCAATGTTGATACCGAAGACTCGGGTACTAAGAGTTATCACCACCCGATTGCTGGTTTGAGCAAGGGTTACCGCCGTGATGATCGCCCTGATGGCCGACGAAGCCGTCGCCGTGATAGTTTGAGTGACAGTGATGGTGATGAGACCCGATACTCATGATTTATCGATGATTTTTCTTTCTTTCGCGGGCACTACGAACTGTTATTTGATTTCTGATTTCGACGACGGTATGGACATGGATTATCTTTGAGCGTCACAATTTGTTGGATTATGGATATGGGAAACAATGGGAATGTACATAACGAACATAAACGGACATGGATTCGTCTTCGACTTGCTGCCTTTTGAGGTGATACCTACAAACATTATTATAAACCCTGGTAGCATTAGGCTTCAGGGTCAATCACATTATTTGATTTCAACTACATGACTGTTCATCTCTACCTTTCTCCAGTCCTAGGTCCTAGCGCTATTGACCCTTCTCTGACACATGATTATAATGATCTGGGAACTCTTAAAAGCTTATACAATACATTCCATTCCTGATATGATAAATAATAAATCCAAATAAACCTGTAAATATCGACATAATTAACACATATAATAGATACTTGAACACTATTCGACTTTGACCTCAACACAATCATATGATCATTTCATGACCTTCTTTGAACACTCAGAGCCTCCACATAGTCACGCGCATCCTCCCCTTTGACCACCGATCTCTCATATGACTCTATATCATCCGATAGCTTCCACTCAGCGAGAACCTCATACTTCGATGAACCTGGATACTTGAACCAGTACTCATAGCCACCTCCCTTCTTCTCCCGGCGCTGGTAATTAAGTTCAGATAATTGAATGGGCCGATACTTCGTTTTTTGAACCCGGTAGCCGACAACAGGATGAATCTCTTCGAACGTCTCGCCGAGCTTGTTCCCATTCTTATCAAAGGCATAAAGACCCGGTGTTCGTAGCCGAGATCCATTGATATAGTACTTCAGGCTGAAGCTGTCTGGTAGGTCACCCAGACCCCAAGTATAGGTGCGATGCTTCAAGTGGGCTGGCACGTCTGCTGCCGAGAAAGGATGAATGATCGAGGAAGCGATAGACTGGCCGCCTCGCCAAGCCCACTGCGTCCATGACTCCCTTTTCTGTCTGTCAAGCTTAGCCTCGTACGCATCGAGGGCGTCGTTGATGTCCACAAGTCGTTTGTGGCGAGCTTTCTGGTCCTCCTCCAGGGCGTGGGTGTTGAGGGAGACAAAGTCTTTGATCTGGTCCAGCAACCAAGAGAAAGCAATATCCGACATCTCTTCCATGTTGCCCTGATTTTTTGGTGTCAGGTCTGATCCACCACCGACATTAATATGAACACCTGGGAACCACACTTGCAGCAGCTTGGTACGCTCTTTCAGGCTATCTTTCAGTTTCAGCAACTCCCGTTCGGCTTGGTTTTTTTCCTTGATCGCGATTTGGATTTCTTTAAGAGGAGGACGGTAGGTTGTCAAAACATCCCCCCACTTGGTCTTCGCAAATTCGACCTTCTTTTCTTGCTCCCTGATTTGCCGTTCCGTAGCTTTCGCGACAGGCGGAATGTAGAACAGGGTTGGTGTGAATGCGGCACGGTGCTCATCGAGAGCAAGTGCTTGAAATGCGTTGTTGATGTCTATGGCTTGTTAGTTGCATGCTCTAGAGCCAAAAATAGAAGAAGTCTTACTAGGAGAAAGTCCGACATTATGCCACTCCGGCTTGTCGGTTCGGCTAAGCCACTGCGGGACCTCATGCCCAAACAGCTCGGCCAAGCGCACCAACAGTATCAAAAACACCAACCACCTCAACCGATCTCGACTCATCAGGAGCCCACCGACCACGCCCAGTATATTCCCAAGCAATACTGTCATTAGCTTCCATCCGCTCCAATGGCTGAGGATCAGCCGGTTTGCCATTATGATAATCGAAATAGGCATCACTGCCATAAAACCGATCGCCAGTAACAGCTGGATGAGCCTCCTTGTAAAGCTTCCACACCTCGGGGAAATTTTGCAGGTCTGCGCGGGAGCAGATTCCCAAATCCGAGATCAAGCCCGCAATCGCGCGCGCAGTGTATGCACCTCGCGAGAAGCCGAAACACATGATCTGGTCACCCGGGCTCCAGTTCAGCACGCAGAAGTTGTAGGCCTCGATGACATTGCCTTCGACATCTTTTCCGGCTGGGACTTTGCCTGCTGAGTTGGTTCCAACACCGGAGTCGTACCAGACGACTTGTTGCCAGGGACGTTTATCATTCTTGTCGATGCCGACGGGGTCGATTGCGCGGCAGAGTCGGGTTACGTTGGATGGGATGCTTTCCTCGCCTGAGACGGCAGATTGTCCGCTTCCATCGCAGCAGATGATGATGCGTTTGCGAGCTAGACCAGGAATTTTGGGGGTGGGGGTGTCCCCATCTGGCAAGAGGCTGTCACCCATTCTCTCAGGGTGTTGTTGGAACTGTATATGAATGGTGTTAGAGGCTCGGAAGGTTTAAGGGAAGTAAAAATTGCCTGTCTTGTGGGGGAACTGCAGATTATTTATGGTACAAGATTAGCGACAACCTGACCTGGCTCAGCTGAACTTCATCGCACTCGGTTGCTATTGTTCTGGTCGCGTCGGTAGAAATCACCGATTTCCAAGGCTGTCGGGAATCATAGCCACTTTTAGGGGCTGAGTTGGAGATGCGCAAGCCCCTTAATCTTGGTCTCGGTTGAGCAAAGAATTTGGAAGTTATTATCCTTACATATTAGTACAATCAACAACTCACTACATCACTGGAGATTAAGCGTGGTAGAAAGAGTATAGAGTGCTCTGAAGAATGTAGGTGGGGCCCAGATGCGTGGTTCGGGGAAGTCCGTGTGGCGCCGCGTGGGAAGAACCACAATATGATGTGTAGATACTGGTCTATCATTCGTCACTGGATTATATGATTGGATTACCGCTAAGAAGTCTAGACTCCCAAGCAGGTGCAGCTGAAGAGGGAGCCGCACCCCCTCTCAATAAACTGCTTTCGTCTTACTTCTCTCCATCGTCTTGTCGACAGGGCAGAAGGTCCGCATGCCGAAGGATCTTCACTGCCCAGACCACCAAAGTACCCGTTTTGAGTCCCTCCATATTTGCTAGCCATTATCATGGCCTTGAACTCAACCTGTGAGGCAGTTCTTTCCTGTGGTGATAGCCCTCTCTCGGTAACAGGAAGTGTTGTCGGGATATTTACATTTGCTTATGCACTCATCATCACGATACTATATCGTACGCGAGAGCTAGGAAATGCCGATCAAGAAATTCAGTATCTCGGCAGGCAGATAGAAAGAGAAGTCCGGTCATTCGGCTCCTCAATCAAGTGGATGCGAACTCTGTGCGAAACCGACGATCGGTCATTCGAGTTTTGGGATGCGGCAAATAGCTTGGTTAAAGAAGCCGAGATAATATTTCAAAAATCCGAGAAGTTATTTCGGCACTCTATGGATGGAAATTATCCAAAGTGGAGACTTCTCCTCGAAAGAGGTCGCTTTTTATCTCGAAAGACGGAGATCCAAAAATATCTGGGCGACATTCTTCAAATCAGATCGAGCCTGGAGGCAAAATCTCAAGAGCTAGCAAGCAGGTAGGTCATTTACCCTCGCATTATTTGATATTCTCCAAGCTCACACTTGTACCATTGCAAGGATTATGCTGGGTAAAGTCCATAGGCAGTCTGAGACATTCGAGAGTTATCTTGCGAATATGGAAAACCAGAAGGCGATGCTTCGACGGATCATGAATTCTCTGCATTTAGACGCTATGGAGCAGCCTTCGGAAGAAGGCTTGGTTCCTCATGGGGTTTCTAACGGATTAGAAATGGTCGATATGAACATGGGAATGCGTCCTCCAACACAATGGGATCCACCAGGTCCGCAGAACGGTGACCTATGAAGTTGCTTTGAAGTGTCTTGGTTTATTTGTCTCAATAAATAATATTGTAATTACATTTAGCTAGTCAGTTGTACTGGCTTGGTATAGTGATAAAAGATGTATGCCGCTGCTTCTTTGATGTGGATTTCGGAGGGTATTATCCGATGCATACTTTCACCAAAGATCAGAAGAAAATCCCTCCGACGGGATAGGCTCCTGGAGCGTTACAACAGGAGTAATTGGTGCAACCAGTAATGAACGTTTCCAAAGTCCTCTTAAGGTCCCCAGGGAGACAATAATCCACACGACGATGACAATGACGGAAAATACCTAATGAATCATCAATCAGCCAACTTTCACACTTCTAGTGATATATTTTTTTGCTTACCGTTCCCAAGACACGGAAAAACAACGAAGACATTCCAAGCCCAAGCTCAATCGTGCTTGCAGCAAAAACGCCCAACGGAAATGTAAATCCCCACCAGCCCATGTTGAACGGAAAGGGCCAGCTATGGTAAATGGAGGCAAGCGCGAAAACAAACCACGTCAGACCGAAGCTCCAAATAATCAACCCGAGTAGCATACAGAACATGTAGGCAAATTCCCCAGCAATAGCTATAGCTGGCTCGGAATCGGCTAGTAAAGACCGCGCTACTTTGCCCATGTACATGATACTATAATGTTTCCGTTAGTGCTGGTTCTAATCATAGGACAGCCTATACATACCTGTAAGAGCCGAAGCCTAGCGGACTGAGTGGTAGAAAACAGCTGACAATGACTTCACGAGATGGCAGTTTATGGACTGCTAATCTCTGGTAATAAATGATAAGAATGATTCCGGATAGCGGCATTGCCATTCCCCATAGTACGAAGCTTGCTACAAGTGTAGCCTGGGCTCTTCCAGGTGATGTAAGTACTCCTGCAACTTCGGCTCCAACGCCAGAAGCGATGACGGTAGATGCAATGGGAAGCAGCTGTACAGCCGTAACCATCTTCAGTGAGTCCAAGTGGGACTTTGACATTCTAAGCTTGGTGATTAGTGAAGGTTAATGAAATGGGCGACGGAGGACAACATACAGCAGAAATGAGAGCGAAGTTGTTATAATCACCGCAACAATGGCATCAAGTATCCAGCACGCCAGAGCTAGGGTACTCGCCCACTCGCCCCAAAGAGGGACACATATAAACACCCAAAGTTCGATTAGTATGACAAAAGCGATAGGAATGGTACCCAGGAACGGGGCAATCGCAGGATCTGTCAAGGTAGCCCGCCAAAGCGTTGGCTCAAGGGCATAGCGCAAAATTGTGATAGAAGAAATGATGCAAAAAAGGATCGCATCCAATATAAAGAGAATTATAGATAGATAATAGAGCCATCTCGCTTTAAACGGGATGAAATTAACAAGAACCGCGACGATTCCTGTCCCCATGCAGACTGTAAACCACCTATACAAAGGTCAGATTCATCAAGACCTGCCAAAGCTACAGAGGATTGTTTCAACATACGAAGGACTGAAGCCAATGATAATCTCTCTCCATTTTGATCGTCGTTTATCCGGGATGGTCGAGGCTACCTCAAATGGGATTCCCGGGTTGTCGTATGCCGACACTGTTCGTTCGACGAAGTCTTCCTCCGCATCCATGCCGACCTCTGTCATTTGGCTTTGCCTATCCCAAGGATGTAGTATTTATGTCAATGGGATGGACGTCGAAGCTAAATTTTTCATCTCTGACTCCACTAGCACGTCTTTCGCCATAATTCAGGAAATTCGGCCCGATAAGGTGTGGATATTCAGATCTGGATCTTTTCGCTTGATTGGGGTATTTCCGAGTTCGAATGGATCTCTATATAGACCCAAATTCTATAGGGAGCCAATCAGCAGGTCTACATTTTGGCAAACCATTACTCACCTATATTATGGGCCTATCTTCTTAACTGTTACTTTCAATTTAATTGAGATATCTCGAAGATCTGTAGTTTGAATCAAAAAGAAAGTTTGGGCATGCTCTATGGTCCTGACGCGTTAACTTGGTATTAGTAATGCAAATTTCCGTTCTGACCAGGTGGAGTCACCGACCTTCAACCGATCTTTGGCCGAAGCAGAGGTGGGTCATCAATGTATTTAGCATAGAGATTTTGACCTTCTGCCGGTCTAATATCACTTCCGTTTAGCCGTCTTTGCTTTTTAGCCGAAATCAGCGACTCCCAGTTGCATTTCTGAATCTTGACATTCTCAAGATAGTTGTTGGTCACATGACTTCCATGGACTGTATAAACATTTGAAGATCACCTGACCCTCTGATGGCTTCACTGTATGAGAGGCGTCCCTTCCCCTCTCCTCTTCTATCATTATATCTCACTTTTTCTTTCTCCGTGCCTGGATCTGAGTCTAGATCCTGTTCTTTCCTTCTCTCTTTCTACAGCTGCATATGACGTTGATGCATTTTATTTATTCTTGGTGAGCTCAGACACTAATAACAGTCTACAGTATTTCCCGCTATGTTTGCAGCTTTGATCAAGGCCAAGTCGGATTTCAATTCGCTGATGCGATCGAATGAACCGATTTCCTGATCAAAGTCATATACACGTCGCGACTCAATGAACATGTATCACATCTTACATTTAAAATGCAACATACCTACGCCTCTGATTGGCCGAATCCACGTCATTTGTTATCGTTGTGTGCAGTGGCATTTCCAATGTGGTCAGCTCGTCACGCAAGGGCAAATACACAACACCCAGTTAAAATGGCGTGCCAGACAAGAAATCCGGTGATTTCCAAGCAGCGTTACAGCTTGTGCCGATGACCTTAAAACCTACCATTCTCCTGCTCAGTCCCACATTCTTTACAGACCTCGAGAATAAAGTCGCGTCCAAAATAAATGCCATACCAAAGCCGCGAGCCCGCGAACACGCGACTTCACCATGTCGAGTAGTGAAAGACAACCGTTGTTAGAACCCGGTCAACGTGACCTACTCATCTCCCCGGACATACCCGTTTTTCCAGACAGTCTTCCAGGTACGACTTATGGGAAGAACATCAGCTGGGCCAGCGCCTACATCCTGGTGGTTTCACGGGTGATCGGGAGCGGCATCTTCGCCACTCCTGGATCGATCGTGAAATCTGCCGGTAGTGTAGGCTTAACACTTCTAGTGTGGCTCGTTGGCACTGTCCTATCAGCATGTGGCTTGTCAGTGTCAATGGAATACGGCTGTATGCTGCCCCGATCAGGAGGCGATAAGGTATACCTAGAGTATGCTTATCGCCGACCGAAATTTCTCGCGTCGACTGTGGTCGCGGTGCATGCAGTAGTCTTGGGCTTTACGGCGAGCAACTGCATTATTTTCGCCAAGTATACTTTATTTGCGTTGAGTATCGCGCCGACCGATCTTCAATACAAGGCTTTAGCGATTGGTCTTTTGACTGCCATTACAGTAATTCATGGCTTCTATTTCAAAACCGGTATCCTCATCCAGAATGCGCTTGGGTGGGTTAAGATATTCTTGATCGGCGCCATGTCTTTAACAGGTGTTTGGGTGCTGCTGCTGCAATTCTTTGGGGGTGATTTCAATACGTCGCCCGGGGCTAGGCGATCCAGTGGCGTCTCATGGGATACATTGTGGGAGGGATCTAATTGGAGCTGGAATTTGTTGTCGACGGCGCTTTTCAAGGTCCTTTACTCCTATTCCGGACTCAGCAACATCAACAATGTGCTAAATGAGGTGCAAGATCCTGTTAGGACACTTAAAACCGTGTGTCCTTCAGCTTTGCTTACGGCTGGTGGTCTTTATCTATTGGCTAACCTGTCCTACCTTCTGGTTGTTCCATTGGATGAAATCAAGAACAGCGGAGAGCTGGTTGGCGCACTATTGTTTGAGCGGCTTTTTGGTAACATCGGAAGCACGCTCTTTCCACTCGCCATCGCCATTTCAGCTGCAGGAAACGTTATGGTAGTAACATTCGCTTTGGTAAGCCATACCCATGCCATGATCAACACATTTCTAAATGGAGATACAGGCGCGAGTCAACCAAGAAATTGCCAGACAGGGTTTCTTACCGTGGCAAAAGCTGCTATCGTCTTCGCGTCCATTCGGCACTCCGCTCGGCGGTCTTATCGTGCACTATGTGCCATCTCTACTAGTTATTGCCCTACCACCGCAACAAGATGTGTACAACTTTATTCTTGATGTGGAAGGATACCCCGGTAACATCATGGCCCTCGCGGTTACCATTGGACTGTTGATACTACGATACAAAGAGCCAAATCTCCCACGGCCGTTCAAAGCCTGGCTTCCGGCTGTTTGGCTACGAGTTGTAGTTTGTATTACACTGCTAGTGGCACCTTTCATTCCACCTCCGGGCCGTCAAGGAGATGTCCACTTCTTCTATGCGACATACGCTATTGTCGGCATCAGCATGTGAGTATCCTTCCCCATATGCTATTCTAAAAACTAATACCTGCAGAATTATTCTTGCTGTTCTCTACTGGTATGTTTGGACGGTGGTTTTGCCTCGGAGGGGAGGCTATAAGTTAGAAGAGGCTGTGGAGACACTGGATGACGGGACAACGATTACTCGGCTTGTTCGCTCGTTTCCATCTCTTTCAAGAGATTAATGAAAATTCACGTTTTGATGCAGGTATAGAAGAATAGAAAACAATGCAGCCCATGTAACTTTGAGGTCCAATAATTCCGCAAATAAGATTTAGTAGAGTTAGTCACAAAGAGAAAATCAAATTCATCAGCCGTAGAGCTTAATCCAACCACTAATTCGGTTTCCTATCCAGACAAGTTGCACAAGGGCCCGTACTCCGTCACCAACGGATAGCTACATGATGAATACTCAGCCAATCAGATACCATCAAAGTGCAATTTTCCTTCCATGGAAACAGCTAATGTTGTACTTTTGTCAAGTGCATCATCAGTGGCTTCTTCTCCCAGATATTAAACGATTTCTGAACTTCCCATCCCTCCGAACTTGCATCAAGCGTCATGTCAAAGCTCCAGAAAACCTTGGCCACAATGAGCCTCATCTCGGCATAGGCGAGGCTGTTCAACATAAATTAGCAGCATGCTGAAGACCTGAAATCCTTGGCACTTACTTTTTTCCAATGCAATTTCGGGGTCCGAGCGAGAACGCTGCAAGAGAAGATCTGTTATCCGACTCGAAGCGCCTCTCTCGATCATCCAGCCACCGCTCTGGGATGAAGGAATCTGGGTCAGCGAAGTTGGATTCGGCATGGTAGGTCGAGTAGTGGGCTCCGGAGACAGACACCTAATTGAATTAGTCTATATCGGCTTTCGGGTAGTGGAATCGAAATACTCACCCCCTCGGGAACGACCCTCCCATCAATGACCGAGCCTCCCTTTGGCACGACACGCGGAATCACCGCCGGAACGGGTGGATAGACCCGCAGAGCCTCCTCTAGAGCAGCATTCAAGTATGTCATCTGACTCACGCCCAAGAAATTAATATCATCATAGGACTTGAAAGTACTCCGAATCTCCTCCACAAGTCTCTTGTACGTCGCTGGGTTCTGGACAAGATAGTAACTAAAACCCGCGAGCAAGGTGGCAGTAGTTTCACTTCCAGCAAGGATCAGCAGAGCCCCGTTTGCTTCCATCTCTTTTCCAGTCATCGCACGATCATCAGTGTGTCGCAGGATGTAGGTCATGAAATCCGGTCTCTCGGTCTTAGTCTCCAGTCGACGGTGGACCTTCTCCGCACTCATGGCGAAGTGTTCATTCCTCATTTTCATTACCCGCTTTGGAAGCAACATTTTCACAATCGGTGCGATGAAGGGATAGATTTGAAGAGGGCGTAGTAGCGCTCCGCCTTTTACGCTCGAGAAAACCATCTTCACCCATGGGTGATACTTGCTCTCTTGCAGGCAGTCGAATGGCTCCCCGAAAGCAAGGTCTCCAATTATGTCGAATGTGGTGTAGTTATACCAACGACACATATCGATCGCGCCGTGCGCCGCTTCGATCTGTCCGTTTAACCGGACCACTAAGAGATCAACGTAAGACTGGATGAGGGTCTCTTGTTCGCGAAGTGCCTTTTCGGAAAAGGCGTGCGATAGCAATCTTCTTTCTCTCGAGTGATCTGCATCGTTAGCGTTGAGGACGTTAGGTCCGGTTGGACCCCGCACGTAAAACTGAGGGTCTTTCAGGAATGACCCTGCTCCTGACTTTCGGTGGCCATAAATATCTTTCCAGGCTTGTGGACTGCGGTACACGAGGGCTTTAGGTCCGACTCGGACCACATCCCCGTATTTATCGTGGAGTTCCTTCATCTTCATGTGATTTTGTCCTGTTGATGTCCAGTAGATGGTTGGGATATAAGTGCATGCTGCCAATTTTGGGCCTGGGAATTTTGACAGCGGGCTGATGAATAGGTTGTAGACCACACTCCATAGTGCGTAGGTCAGTACCTGGATATATTCATTAATTTGCTTGGAGGGAATCCAGTGGAGAGGAAGGGATTATGGACTCACACCACCAGCGAAGATAAATATGGCGGGATTTATCTCCATGATTCCAGCTTTACCCATTGATGGCGCCATAATGAATAGCCTGGGAGAAATGAAATGAGGGGTTTAGGGTGGGATGTGAATTTTCTATTTCTTCCTGCGCGTGTCGCACATGACAAAAGTATCCACACAAGCTCGACATGGATTTCATTTGACATCCGTAATGCTCACATCTACCTGCATAATTGCTCGGCACAACTTGTATTTAGTGACAAGCTCCCAAGTAGACCAATGCCAATTGAGCAATTATTGTTCTACAGCTTTGTTTCGTGGTATTTTTGTGGGTTACCTTGCATGAAGAATCCATCCCCCGCTTTTACTAAACGTAACCGTAGCCTAAGTGGTTAGAGGATCTGCAGACCGGCTCGGACGGCACGGAGAATGGAGACCAATGATATGTCATGTTTTAAATCAGAGTGCATAGCCTTTAAATTTTGCGATTCGAAGAAATAGGTCTGATAATTTTTCGGTTCTTGGGTTCAAGAGTCGAGGAATGTGTCGAACTGATGCAGCCTTTTCAAGCCATTCAATCCAGGACATACCACAGACTGAAGCTTCTTGTGGAACAGCATCAATGTACGCTTCGTGGATGATATGAATTGTAAAATTCTTATCGACCTCATCATCAGTGGGTCGTAGATCTAGAGCGAGCTGCGCAGTACCGTATTTGCCACTTGTTTCGAAGTACAAATCGTCCATTGTTATTTCCACTCCATATAGAACATAAGCGCGGTAGACAGGCATCTCTTGCTGGTCCATGAGGTAAATGCGATTATCCAAGCGGTCTTCTTTGTCTGATGACCAAAACAGATATTTGAGGTGGGCAACAGAGTCTTGAAGAGTGACAGCGCCGGGCCTGTTATATCTCCTGAGGATGTGTGGTCTCACGCATTCCGGATACCATTCAGTCACTCCTAAGAGCCGGAAAAGCTTGGGTCTGCTTTCATCCTTCAAAGCATCACGAGCTACCAGGAGGATATCCAAATCACCAGGGATGCAGTTCCCCAAGTAATTATCTGGAAAGTAGATGCTGGAGCTCGCCGCGGAAAGCAGTGTGCCGTTTGAGCTTGGAATAAGATGCATTCGACTGATTCGCTCTTTAAACGTCTCGGGCTTAGCCTCAATTGCTCGCACAAGTAACTCCGCTACTTTTCTGTGCCAATCATCGTCCAATTCAGGGCGGAGAAATCGGGGACGAACACCCTCCAGATAAGGGCTCAGGAGCCGGAGAATATTCTCAAAGGTAATCTTTGTAATTCCCAGTTCTTCCAGGACTTCCTGGTGTGCTGAACAATTGTATGATGGGGAGACGTATATTTCCCGGTCCATATCGTCAAATAGAGGCTGCCCATTCTTATCACAGTGTCGAGGAGATAAGTATTGCAAGCCGAGGGAGTCCACTAACGCTCCCTTTCGTGTGAAAAATACTTCAGACTCACTCAATTCCCAGAAAATCATATCGCGAAAATGATCCCAGAATGGGTCATTAACTGGTCCTTGCGGAAGATATTCGATCCAATCGAATCGCAATGTCTCTATCTCGCAGAACTTCTTAATAGCCGCAACAAACATGACACAGATTTTTTCTCGAATCGCTTTGTTTCTTTCACAATGATGGACACCCTGGCGACTAGCTTGGGTGATAAAGTCCGATTGAATGAGAAACTTGTCATATCGTTATTCGAAGCTTATCATCGCCAATACCGAAAGACTTACCTTGAACCCTTCACGACGCATGGGCAAGAACGAGCAGACATATTGTGGCTCTAGGATAGGTTTCAGCAATGAGTCCACCGGAAATGCAAGAGTAGCCTCTGCAGTTGACTGATGTGGTCGACTTGGATGTCGTGGAAGATCAGTTATCATATTCGTCTCAGTGAGAAAACGATCAGTCTCTTGATCGCCATTTGATATTTTGGTCAGAGTGACCGTTTGGTCTTGGGTGGTGCGTTTGAACATAAGGCAAAGCGAAGATCCCTGCGGGGGATGAATCTCCACTTTTATTTCCTGGAGTCTCCGTAGAAATAACAAGATGGTCTTTGGAATCTCCTCCAACTCTCGAGCCCGTGCATCAAAGTCGTCGGTGCTGGCAAGGAACAAAGTCATGCGGGTCTTGACAGTCTCGGAGAGGTCTTCGCGTGGCACATTGGATGGAGTAACCATACCCAGGCCGGAGTCTCCTTCTCTGTGCTCCAGCGAAAAACAAAAAGGACCTGATTGGATATGGACTTTGTGCGCAACCTTGAAGACTGATTTGAAACCAATTCCTTTGTGGCCAATGTAACCACCTGCTTCGCGCTTGGTGCTCTGATGGATGCTGCAAATGGCTCGAAGATCTTGTTCGCTGAAACCATCCTCATTCGATTCCACCATTATCCTGTCATGGTACAATGTGAAATGAAGGAATCTCAATTGATTCCGATGATCTGCGGTACTGTACTTGTTGTCGTCTGCGTTCTGAATCAGTTCAAAGATAAATCGAGCATCGGCATCGTATAGATCCTTTGCCACGTGAATGATGCCGTTGCCTGCTAGTACTTGAAGATTTATGTAAGATTTCTTTCCTTTATCACTCATTCCCTCCCAATCCTCTTCCGGTAACCCCCCATTCAGTACACGGATATCATCCATGATAGCCCTTGCCGCATCCTGGGATATCTCCTTTTCTGGACTTGCCTTATTCGCCGCTTGAGGCATCTTGTATCGTGTGTTATTGTTGAAATGCTTATTGAGAAATAAATGCCAGTGATGGATTCAGTTAAGAAATCGAAAGACTATGTTCAGACCCCGATCCATTTTTCTTAAGCGCTCGAGTTTGGAGCTAGCGCCCTTGGTGCAGTTTCGTCTAAAATAAGAAAATTTGACGTCGCAGTCGTACTGTAAAATACGCAATTGATTTTGAGAAGCGATCTGCCAATCGTTCTTTCCAAACTTCTTCTGGTTTCCGCCTCTAGTAGAACATGAGATGGTCATTATCCGTAGTCTACACCAAACCTTCTCAATATATATCCGGTATGTACGCAGGTCAACAAAATTAGAATCTCGAAGTACTATCACACCCCACGAGGCTTAATTTTGCACACAACACCATCTTGGAATTCATATCTGCGTAGAGATTAACAGACCTCTTGTCACTTGTTTGAGAATCAAATTCGCGGCCACAGTGTCACAAGTGTGATTTTGGGGGGAAGCTGGGAATGCATTCCGGGGGCTTCCATGATTGGCTTGACAGATAACTTTGTGGACCGAATCATTATTCCAGCTTATTTTGTAAACCCATATCCATATCAATTGTATAGAAAAAGCTTTAGTAATGGAGTCACCATAGTAATGGAGTCACAATGAATTGCAACATGGCTCGGATTGGTTCGTTTCCTTGGCGCGTAATTGGTCATCAAGGAATAATTCCGTCTCAACATCAATGTAATGTATCGATTCGGTACTGGCCAATTATTTTCTCCTTGACTCTGGCTCCCACACCATATTCTTCAGATTGCTACATCTTTTATCCCTCCAGCTCACCCTCCAGCTTCCAACTGCTAAGTTGATCAAATACCCCGCCATTATGAGATCCCCGCCAACATATACCGAGGCCCAGCTTGAAGCATATTTGAAGCGCATAGACTATCCCAACACAAACGACACCGTGTTGAAAGAATTGCGTGAGAAAGTTAAAACAGATGGCCTCGCGACATTATCCGATCTTATAAGGCGGCATCTCTGTTCCATTCCGTGGGGCAATTCTGGACTGCACTATTCGCAGCACCATACCATTTCTTTGCACCCGGAGACTCTGTTTGAAAAAATTGTTGAGCGCAGGCTTGATGGGTACTGTATGGAGAATTCGGGAGTGTTCTTCATTGTCTTGCGATCCTTGGGATTTCATGTATACGCTACCGGTGGGCGAGTGAGCCGTGCTGCTGCGACAGGGGTGGATGATGGGCGGTATATGTCATAGTAAGAAATTCCTGCCTCTAAGTCGATCTAGCCCGGCTAACGGTAGTGTTTAGTGGACATATGATCTTGATTGTGGTCATCGACGGAGAGAAATATATGGTGAGCAGCCCTGGAGCTTCGATAGAATCTTCCTACATGTGTCATCGGGGCTGATCTTTCTAGGTGGATGTTGGTTTCGGGAACAATTGTGCAACTGCCCCTCTACCTCTCCGGGAAGGGGCAACAGCTACACATATAGGGACTTCGGAAATGCGTCTCATCAGAGATAGCCTTGTTGAATTCATCGATAAAGAGCAGAAAGTTTGGATCTACCAGACCAGATACAACCCTACCAGCGTTTGGGTGTCCAACATCTGCTTTTCAGACGTGGAGTTCCTACCCCAAGATTTCGCAATGATAAACTTTTCTGTTAGTCAGAAACGAACTAGCTGGTTCGGTCAGGTCTTCGTTTGCATGCGGATGATTATGGACCAAAGCGAGGAACAGATTATCGGCCAATACGTCATGTCTGGTAAGGAAGTGAAAAAAAGAGTCCGTGGGCAGACAGAGATCCTGCAGATCCTGCACAATGAAGAAGGTCGAGTCAAAGCGCTCGCCAAGTACTTCAATATGTCTCTGCGCCAGAGCGAAATCCAAGGGATCCAGGGCTTGACTTCGGAGCTCAGATAGACCGCAGGTATTATCGAAGGTGAAAGAAATGGGCTTCAATTGTATGGTACAGCATCGTTTTCTAGAAAAACTGCGGTGGATATGTATGATCGAGAAACAAAAGCGCGGAGGCATAACAAGGAAAAGACGTTGCAATTTTCGGGAATCTAGTAAATCCGCTTCTCGATCTGTAGAGATGTATCAGTATGCGATCGAAGCCAACATTTCATAAGAATTGGTTGTCCATACCTTCCACGGGTTGCTGAGCTCGAATCCCTTGGGCGCAATGTGATTGCTGGACTGTCCTCTCAATGTACCGGTAATGCGGAGGTCCCGCTCCATCACTGTTCGAAGCATTTGGTTAGCGCCGGCCAATTTCCCAGGCATTGGTTGTATCGGTCCGTTCGATTGTCTATAACTTACTTTGCTGTAAAAGAGTTAGCCGACGCATTCTGTGAGTTCCGACCGCAGCCGACGCGCGCATTGAGGACTTGACTTACCCGATCCCAGAGATCAGAGTTCCAGCGAGGCTTCTTGCCTTCATTCAGGAAGCGCTTGGAAACGTACAGACCAGCACCGGTCACACCGAACATCTGTGGTGGTGGTCAATTCTAGCTCCGGGAAGGACTGACGAATGATACGCACGGTGATGACAATCCCGTAAGGGAGCAAAGCCTCGAAGGGAACACCCATGATTATGATGGTCGGATGACAGGTCAAGAAGACAAGAATAGTATAATAAGCAGGCAATGGGCTATCCGAGGGCCACAAAGGGAAATGGTGGAGTGAACGAGGGGAGTGTGGAGGGTGTGACTTTAGAATCGTGAATGGGAGGAGGTCTGCGCGGCCCGATGTGGTTTAGCGCCACCTGACTCAGCCCGCCTGCGACGACAACTCCAAAGGGCCAAGGGGCAGCGCATCGCATTTGAATGCAAGAGGGATCGTCTCCTAGCGCTTAGATTGCCCATCGACGCGTCTTGGACTCGTCTATTACAAGCATAGCAACTATATTTG
This sequence comes from Penicillium sp. 91 TS-2023, assembly GCA_030710325.1. Classification (NCBI taxonomy): domain Eukaryota; kingdom Fungi; phylum Ascomycota; class Eurotiomycetes; order Eurotiales; family Aspergillaceae; genus Penicillium; species Penicillium sp. 91 TS-2023. The sequence goes on along the minus strand of JARWGP010000021.1, from coordinate 2,538,938 downwards.
CCCTGGAAGTGAGTCGCCTCCATCCCGCGACACGTGTTTTGGAAGTGGCACCCTACTGACACCTTTGACCTCTTCCAGCTACATTGCGAACCCAACAAAGCAGCCTTGGCGTAAAAGCGCAAATCCCATACTACAGCTGCTGGCTTTGATCCCTGGCCTTTTACCGGACTCGCCTGGGCTCCCGATGCACCCCCGATTCGCCACCAACGTGAGCGGGGTGGGTCTGTAGCTTGAACCGGCTGGCCCTTGAACAAAGACAGTCGTGACACTTCGGCGCGCATTACCTGTGGTGACATACCTGTCGACCTGGCCGCTGCGGTAACACTCACCATGGCGGCGACGGTGCCGCCCGTGAACGAGGATCCCGGTCAACCTAACTTGCCCGCTGACCAGGTTGACAGCGACCTCGATGCGGAGGGGGAAGAGGAGACCGACCTGTATGGGATGGATCAACAGCTTCAAGACGCCGTACACCGAGCATTTTCCAAAGAGGTGGATGGAGACAATGGAGACAGCGATGCAGATGCCGCGGCCGCCCGTGTCAGGAGTCAACAAATCGGTGGCGACGATGAGACAGAACCTGTCGGGGCAGTCAAGGTCCCAGAAGATGAATCATCTGGGGATGATGACGATGCCGACGGAGAGTCTGACAATGCCGATGGCGAGGGTGATACCGCATTCGAGGATGAGAATGACCGAGAGGCATCTGCATCTAGCGAGTCTGAATCAGAAGCAGAGGATTGGGAGGCCGAAAGCAATGGACACGAGGACGGAGATGCTGAAATCCGCAGCCACACGGATTGCATGTGAGTAATCACTTGATTGCAATCGAAGAAATTGGTTATGCTAACCTCATATTTTCCATCAGTTTCTGTGGCCAGGATGAAGAGCACGATCCAGGTGAAGATTTTGAAGAATGGCTGACTTGCGCTGTCTGTGGCGATCACTGTAGGTTTATGCTATGGAGAGAAGCCTTTTTGTTGGACCCGTGCTGACTTGTATAGCTCACCGACAGTGCGCGCGAGAACAAGAAGCTTTCACCGATACAGAAGGTGAGTCGCGGTTATCCTACTTTTAAGGACTGAGAGTGACTAACTGTGGTGATAGATCTTTGGAAATGCCCCTCCTGTGTTCAAAACAAATTAGAACCTGATCCGGTGGAAAGTCCCTCTCAAGTGAAATCCGGGCAGTCACACCTGCCTAAAGAGCTTCTCCCTGCGCATGTGGGAAAAGAAGGATCAAATTTTCATTCAATATTTGACACCGGAATCAACGAGGAAGTGTTGAACAGTTCCCGTGCACTACGAAAACGAAAAGCATCATCAGTAGAAGCAGAGGAACATACCCCTGTTCTTCGAAAACGACGCCGCCAAACAGATCACTCGGATTCCAATGATCTCCCTGGGGACGGCGAGATGCTTGACGACTCTCAGCCACGTCCTTTGCGGGCGCGTCGGACGCGTGGAGTTGAACGAGAGCACGCACGTGTTGTGACCAAACAATATGGCAAACTCATCATGGCTTTCCGACTGGATGAAGGGAGAGTAAACCGCATATTAAACACCCAGAGTCAACCGCAACGCAAGAAGAAGAAAGCACACAAACCTCCACCCGTACATCATGAACCTCAAGCCCATTTCGCCCCTATTCCTCCTGCCCCTTACAACCATTTCACACCTTTCCACGACCGTGACAGTGATGACTCTAAGTCCAAGCCGTACGGTGGTATCTTATCCGAAGTTGACGCAGACACATCGAAGACGCTCCCCTCACAGCTGGACCGAGACAAATTTGAATCGGCTCGACAGAAGGCTGAGGATGAATGGCAGCGAAGAGTACGAGAAGCAGAGCTCAATGGCGAAGTCACTACAACCTCAAAGGTGTCTGGTCCGCCCTCAAAGATCAAGTACATCAACTTTGGTGGTTATGAGATTGAAACCTGGTATGCCGCCCCGTACCCAGAAGAGTACAGTCGCAACCGTGTGCTCTACATTTGCGAGTTTTGCCTCAAATACATGAACTCGGACTATGTGGCTTGGCGGCACAAGCTCAAATGTCCTGCCAAACACGCACCTGGTGACGAAATCTATCGCGATGGCTCGATTTCCATTTTCGAGGTAGATGGCCGGAAGAACCCGGTCTACTGCCAGAATTTGTGTCTTCTTGCCAAGCTCTTCCTCGGATCTAAAACCCTTTACTACGATGTTGAGCCATTCTTATTTTATGTCATGAGTGAGTACGATGATCTTGGATGCCATTTTGTGGGTTATTTCAGTAAGGAGAAGAGGCCAAGCTCGGCGAACAACGTTTCATGCATTCTCACCCTTCCTATTCATCAACGCAAAGGCTACGGCAATCTCCTGATCGATTTTTCATATCTTTTGACACGCATCGAGGGCAAAAATGGGTCACCCGAGAAGCCCTTATCCGATATGGGTCTGGTTTCCTACCGCAATTACTGGCGTCTGATCTTATCATACCAACTTCGTGACTTGAAGACTCCCGTTAGCATCGCAGACCTTTCCGACCGGACAGGAATGACAGCAGACGATATCGTGTCCGCCCTCGAGGGCCTGCGAGCTCTAGTTCGGGACCCTATTACAAAAACCTACGCTTTCCGCCTGGATAATAAGTACTTTGAGGAAGTCATCCAGAAGTGGGAAAGTAAGGGCTACGTTACACTCAACCCTGATGCATTACTGTGGACTCCGTACGTCATGGGTCGCAACAATCAGTCCCAGTTTGATCGCGCCCCAATGCATGCTGTTGCGCCTCGGGATGATCTTGATGATGAGGAAGATGAGGATGCCGAGATGAAGGATGTAGAGGATGATGACGAAGTACCAGCCATGAATGGTCATGCTGATGGTCTTGGGAAACCGGCCGGGCCACCATCCACCGCTCTTCAGCAACCCAATGGAGTTCATCCTCCCGACGAATCGGCTACTCCAGCTCCTCCGCCTGCCGCCGGCATTCCTCCTTCTCGATTCGAGCTCTGGCCCCCTGTCCATATCCCGGCCGCCGGTCGACGCAAACCCGGTCGCCCGATGGGCAGTAGGCTTGGTAACGGTCGGGCATCAATGACGCCAACGACAGTGCGCACAAGTGGCCGCAACACCCCACGGAGGCCATCTGGGCTCCCGGCAGTCACACCATCTGTCAGCCGTCGCGGGCGAAGTAAGCTGACTGGTTCTCCGGCTGCGGAGGACACCCCTTCCCAGCCAAATGGTTTCGATGCAGACGCAGATGTGGATGCTGATGGGGAGCCGGATGACGCGATTGAAGAGCCCGTTGAAGATGCAGTGGAAGAAACGATGGAAGAAGAGGTGGTCGTGGACGCAGTTGTCGACGAGCTTGTCGACGAATCACCCGAAATGGATGACAGTGCCGAGCAAGTCAACGGTGACGAATCTCCCGAAGCTGCCATCGAAACAAATGGCGTCGATCATGAGTCTTCAGCTGAGGCTGAAGCCGGGGCCAATCTTGATTCTGACTCTAGACCCGAGTCGGAGTCTGCACTCGAGCCTGAGCCCAAATTCGAAGCTCCAAAGACACCAGAGAAGAAATCAAAGTCCAAGTCACGATCACCAGAGACGGCAACTTCTCACCGCTCCAGGCGAAAGCATTCCGACAACCCTCCTCACAAAACCCCGACGTCGGTCAGCCGCAAAGCCTTGGTCGAAAAAATCCAAGTTGTGGTTCCCGAGCCTAGTTCGGTTCGAAGCAGTGCCAAGAAAAGTGCTCCCGTCACGAATGGTCTGAGCCCTGACATCGATGCCGAAGGCGAGGATGACCCTGATGCGGACGGGGAGTACGAGGTGGATGGTGACATGGTAATGGAGACATGAACAGTGCCAGGCAATAGGACCTGGGTCGCAAAGAGCTATTGACGCATATAGGACTGGGCGTTTTTTTCTTCCTAGTTTTCTCTTCTCCCCATTTCGTTGATTTTTCATTTCTAATAGTACCCTTTTTCCTACCGGACTGTTTTTTTTCTCTCGTGCCCAAGAGAGACTTATGTCGGGATATAGGGGCTATCGATGTATCGGGCAGCATAGGGGTTCGCTCATTTTGTACTTTTTTGTGTCCAGCAAGGAGCTTGGGTTGCGGAGCCAGGAGTTGGGTATTTTGGTATCTTCATTTATTTATTCATCTTCCCGATGTCTTTTGATTCCACAGTAGTTCAGCGCATGCGGGGAGCATGTAATGTAGTTATACCAATTCACGTCATAGCTGATCTTGTCGATCCCGATTCCGATCCTCACAATAATCCAATTCAAATCTTTGTACCCATTCGTACTAGGCGTCCTGTCAAACAAGTTACTTTCCGACACAGTCCGACCACCCATGGATAAGACAATCTAGTAATAGCACTGTGCATGGACAATTCTGGTAAGCAGAGCAGAAACCAAAATATGATATCGCTCGAGCCACCAGTAAACTCAATTCATCCATAGAGTTCAGGCGCCCAAACCCCAACTATGTTCCCAACGGAGCCCGGTGCATACACAGCCCTGAAGATTTACGCACCAGCCCTCAACGCGGGGCAAGCGGGGGCCAAGAAAGGGATATCAAAAATAAGTATTCAAATGTGATATATCCTATCAAGGGGAATTTTGTCGGGGGGTGACTAACCTCTAAGTGAAACTAGAATATGACGTGCGAGTTAAAGGTGAGTACGTAGCTTGACGAGGCTATCGTCGGAGGTCTGCGGGACCCAGGGTTCCGGATCGATTATACCTAAAGGGCTTATGCTAAGAAGAAAACAGAATATAATCAGGGCGTTTCTGAAGGATTGTAAATTAGATTAAAATATCTGTCAGTAGAGAAGATTGAAACAGGATCGACACGATCGGCGCCAGGGGCGGGTGCTAGGCGGTGTTCCATGGATAACACCACGGAACAAAGCATTTAAGCATAATCGCGTAGCGTTCCAGAGTGCCGTGGTTCTTGGGTCGCTGCCGCTGTCAGACTACTACAATCCAAGGTTATACTTGACCCTAGATATAGTGTTTAATTATGGCAAATAAATGAGGATCCCTAATAAAAGAGGATCCCATTCATGAAACTACTGATGCTCATTGATCAGTCAAGTTAATCCGGCCCCATTAAATTTCCGGGCCACTTCATCGTGCATGGTTGAGTTGTTCATTCCCCACGTAGTCTAGTCTCCGTTGAGTTGACTTGCCTTTCCTTCATTTTTGTGGGATTGAACTGCTTTTTCTCTTTCTTTTGTGTGCAAATTTTTCTTTCTTTTTCCTTCATTCCATACCTATACCATATCCATCCGAGTCCCAGCTTTGTCTCTTTTCCCGTGTTCCCTTTTTTACCCCTCTTGATCGGGACATGGCATTCACGGGGTGCAGCCGAGTCACGTCCTGGACAGGGACATGTGTCCATCCAGGAACATGACTCGGATAGGTACAGACGTGGAATCGAATCTCAGCTGAGGAGACTAGCCTCAGCCTCCTGCACATGCTCATCTCGCAGTGTTTTTTGCGTCTTATTTCTTCCTTCTTCCCCCCTTTTCCAAACTAGTTTTGTGCACCTAGTTTTTGTGTGTTTTTTGGCAGTTTTTTTTTGCAGTTTTTTTCTTGCTCCTTTCGCTGGATGACCGTCTCCACTGCTTGTCATCCCGTGGACCTCAAGCCCCGCTTAGCTGAAGAGAATGGGGATGCTCTGGTTTTTTTTTTAAACCGTCCCCAAAGCTGATGACTCTCCTTGCATGAGATCGCCGCTATGCTACCCGCATATCTGCGGAGATGGATGCATTCGATTCTCACAAGTGGCCCGCGTGTCATATCCATCTGCACATGCAGTCCAAGTCTGTGCGTTGGCCATGCCCCTCAACCCCAACAGCCACAACCGGGACAATTAATGATGTTCTGCACCCCTCACGGGCGCACTGTTTGAAAAAGGAAAAAAAGGCTGCATTTCTCCCCAACGCGCTGCAGCAATCTATGCACCGTTGACGCAGGCTAAGCTTATGGGGAAGGTGCTAATCTCTATCGGTGGCTCAGCCGCAGCGGATAAAGCAATGGCAGGCGTGGCACAAAGACAGCGTCCTGTAGTCCGAGTAAAGCCGGGTTGAAGAACGCACTGATCTGCAAACCATTAGGGCTCCACCTTCACGGTGTGTGCCAGTGATTCGTCTCGAGGCAGCTGCAGGATGCCCGATCGCGCCAATTCCCGGTCCAGACAATGTTCTTTGCGCACAATGTCGGGCTCTTGGCTTGATCAAGGGGTCTCCGGTTACCCAACACCGAGGCATCAGCGCCCCCACTGGTTGGTACAAAGTCCCCATAGAGTAGGGTGCAGGTCGCGAATCCTGCATGACCGGATGTGACGCATCGACTTCGCAAATGTCCAAAGCTGAGTTCATATCTGCCCCTTTCATCTTTTTTTTTTTTCCTTTTCTATTTGCCTGTTTTTCTTTCCTTTTAATTTTTTTTTCACTTAAATCTTTCGATGCGCATCGTTGGTCGCGTCCATCGAGAGATTCACTCATTGGTTTTTTCCTCCCATCTCAGCATGAACTGGTATGCGAGGGGACGCCTGATGTCGACCTAACGTGTTCGGCCTGCCACGCTCTTTGCGATTCGCGACTGCGTTATTCTGCGCGAGCTTGACGATATAATATCCCCCGTGCAGATCACTGTATTCATAACGGATGATTCTGAAGAAATAATAACGATACCGAGTTGAATTGCGCGCCGTGGGGAATCGTGGGAGGGCTTTAGGGAGCAAGCTTCCAAGGTATCACATTGGGCACAACATCTCACGAAAGGGAGAATCAAAAAAATCCCACAATCATCTGCACGATATTAGCAGACATTAGGTATGAGAACTGTGCCGTGAAGTTCGAGCTGTTGTTTGTTGTGTTGTGGATTTGGACCGCCCCTGGGGAGCTTCCAGCTCCCCGGGAAGGACCCAGAACCTGGATGACATAAGAAGTCAGGCGGCCAGAGGGCATGACCTGGCTTGGGGGGCAATTCCTTTCTTTGAGCTATCGAAACTCTGCTTTTGTTTAAACCTTCGCTAACGCCTCAAAAGGTTAACTAGTTCAGATTTGGGTGGAGACGAGAATCCCGAGCTTTGCGTGCTGCGGAGATCAACGATTCCTGTTTTGACCAGAACAGGGCCATGCGGGCTTGGATGCATATTCGGGAACCCACCGTGACTGGAATGCTTAGACGCCGGACCAGGGACCGAGTCCACTTTGGCGTTTAGACTGAATTCCTGTGGTCCACGACGCAAGCCGGGTCCTGATCACCTGCATAGCCGGCGCCATCGAAGCCGTTACGTTTTACAAGTGGATTCTAGCTCGAAAAAAAAGGAACCACTAAGAACCAAAAAGGATTTCCCCAGGACAAATCAGGCTCCAACCTTCGCCACCAGCACAGAAAGTACGAAAAAAGGCAACTATATCTATAGTTGAATTTTTTTTTTCCACTTTCTGTCTTTCTTCAACTACCGAGCTACTGGATCTGCGCATCATTGTTCCTGTGTGATCGTCACCAGGCATCATTTAGCCCCAACCGTGGTTACTCTTCCGCTGAACTCCAATTCGCTTTCCACTTTTTCCTTTGCTCTTAACCGTCTCGGGTTTAACTTGATTTTTTACGGCGTAACGGTCAGTGGGAAAAAAAAAAGGGAGAAAAACCCAAACCTTGACTCCACACTTCAGCTATACAGTGCCGGCCGAAAAAAGAACCACTGAAAGAGGAAACGCGACAGAGCCAAAAAGAAAAAAAAAGAAAATCCCGAAAAATCGCATGAATGTGATTGGATCGAATACCAACTGAATTTTTTTTCCGTCCGTGCGGAACCTCACAAAGTGGCTGTTTTGCACCGTGATTGGCTGTTGGGACGCAATTCAATACCCAATTGAAATTTGCCTCTGAATCCGGTCGGAGAGAACAGAGAGACGCAACTGCAACTTTAGAGATACCACTTCTAAGGTAATCCAGAGGCACCAAAGAGCAGAAAAAAAAACTACCCTAATTCACCTCGGACCCTAAAACGTCATCACCACCGTTTTCAGTCCCGACAGGTCACTACTAAACTCGATCCATGGGAAATCGTCGCTCTTACCGTGAATCCCGCACCGTTCCAAGTCCTCATCCCCCCCACTACAGCTTGTTCTTCTCTCCCACACCCCAAATTCCAACGACATCGTGACTCGCTCAACTGTGGTTTCTAAAGGACCCGTTCTTTTCTCTTTTCCACTTCCACTTCTTCCTGACTGTCTTTACTGTGTGTGTTCCTCGGAAACGCAGTGTACACCTTATCCAGAAACCGCCCGCGCGTGGTTCACTGACCAAAAATCTTGACCCTCTGTGCGCTATACCCGGGTCCTGGTTCCACCCGTCGTCTTGATGAGTGCATCGACGTTCTCCGACGCCTCTCTTTCGCGCGAAGCCCAGAGGTTCGTAGACCTTTAAGCTCTTCTTTGTCACATTGCTATTTATCAATCTTATTGCTTTATTACTCTTTTGCTCTCTCTTTGCGTGCTATTACACTTTCCTCCGGTCAAAGGCTTTTCCCACTGACTATGTTGACCAACACCAGTTCTGACTTTGACCTGACCATACGCCAGCAGCCCGACCGGGCGCGCGTGGCTGGGGGCAAGGAGAAGGAGCGCAAGCCTATCGATCCACCCCCGATTGTTCAGCTCCGGGTGCGTGAGGAGGGATCTTATTTAGCACAGTGAGTAAGCCCTCGTTTTTTTGAACCCCCTCGGTTGAGGCGGAGAGAAAAGCGAGCTTGCTAACCCCACCCGCAACCAGACACTATCTGCAAAGCCCCTACTATTTTATGTGCTGCAGCTTGTACGATGCTTCAGATGATCGTCCAGTCCCGGTCGCTCCGTCGACAGCGTTAGCAGGAACTCTAGTCTCGTCTCTTCACCGGCTGAAGGACGTGGACAACAGTGGTAAGGGCCCGCCTGAGTGTGGGGTAGCGCATTGATCCTGGAGCTGACCAGCTTTGTAGATGGCGGGTTCTTCGTTTTTGGAGACCTGTCCGTGAAGATTGAGGGCGAATTCCGATTGAAATTCACCTTGTTTGAGATGCGAAGGTGAGTCGCGTGCGCGATCGCGGGAAGTCGGGCGGCGCACTGACGAAGCTCGAAATTCAGAGATCAAGTCACCTACCTCAAGACCATTATTTCAGAACGTTTTACAGGTGAGTTTGGTCCGAGATTAGGAGCAATTGCCTTCTGCCGTGCTAACGTGAGGTAGTTTCACCCCCCAAGAGCTTCCCAGGCATGATGGAGTCCACCTTTCTCTCTCGGTCTTTTGCCGACCAAGGAGTCAAGCTGCGCATTCGCAAGGAGCCACGGACTATGATGTAAGTGACTATTCCAAGAGGTTCAAGATCCCAATTGCTGACAAACAGCGAAGGAAACGTCCTCGACCGGATGAGTTTCCGCAAGCACTTCCTCCTCGGTCTCCGGATCGCCAGGCGGTCCAAATTCCTCCTGCGGCGGCGGGCTTCGGGGGCTATCCAGCGACCAGTCGAGAATATGCTTATTATGGAGCACCGGTCAAACGGACGCGGACTTCCATCGACTACGGTCGTCAGAGTCTCTATCCGGACACGGATACCCGCATGGCTCGTCCAATGGAGACTTACGCTCAACCAGCGACCATGTACGGACAGCCCAGCGCATACCAAAATCCTGCAATGCAGTACTCAACGGGCCAAGTAGTGCCAGATTACGGGGTTCGTGTTACCCCAGAGGAAGGATGGCCTGATTGGCAAAACCTCTTTTAGCTAACACTCGGTTCTGTGCAGATGTCTTACGGTCTCCCACCGTCAGGTCCCATGTCCCAGATGCCAGACCCATCAGGCCAAGCTCGATCCAGCCAACAAGCCGCCGTGGGACAGCTGATGGCGATGAACCAACCTGGTACTCCTGTACGGCACCCCTCCGCGAACCAGTGAGTTTGGATTTTGGGAGGACCCTGCTAAGGAATTTCTTTTGTTTTCGCACGCGACACAGACCCCGGATTCGACTGGAGCGATGATGGCCCAGGGATACCCTCGGCCTACATACTCGACCGGTTCTACTATTCTACCTCCGTTACAGCGCAATCGCAGTTATCCGGCAGGCACCAATGGGACTGGCACCCCTCGGGCCTACTTCGACCCGCCTTCTCCATTGGCAACCCCAATTTTGCCATCTCAGATGGCTCCTGAAGGTGACCGATACGGCACTGCCTTTGACCCTTCCGGATCCCCGAATGGAACCCCTCAATGATTGGGATTCCAGTTTTTCCCTTCTATTCGCTCGTTATTAACGTTGTGAGCCTGGTCGTTTCGACCTCGACGGTCCTCCTTGGCTCTTCTTATTGTTTCAATTAAAATTTCCTGTCTGTCTGGATAGACTGGGGGTGTTAGATATCACGTTCATGGTTATGTCTCTGGGTGGCTTTGGGTCTTTTTGTTTACAGTTCACAGGCGCAATTGGTGGGTAGAAATGGGTGGAGGGAGGTCTTCTGTCTTGGATTGTTTCTTCTACTCCGTTTTCTTCTTCTTGTTTTCGAAAGGAAAAAGAAAAAGTCTGTTTCATCTTTATTTCTTCATGTACATATTGGATCCTGTTAGCAGTCCATTACTGTTTCTTTTTAATTCGTGGTTTATGCAACTTGCTTGCACTTTGACTTCGCTCCTTCCTCTTCTTCACTTGTGCCTTGTTTACCTTTTTCCTGGACCTCCTTCACTTCTCCCTCCACGCTACCTAACCTCATCACCATGGATACCTCCGAGAGCCCATTTTGCGACCTGGACATCTTTGCAGACTGGTCCGGTGATCCTGCAGATCATGTGGAAGTCAAGCTCGTCGTGGAGGTGAGATCTCAGCCCTAACCGCAGCTACTGCGGGTACTGCGAATGGTATCACTAATCACAGTATCAGATCCATTGCAGACCCTTCCTTGACAAACCCGTCCTGAACACCCGTTTACCAAAAGAATTCGTCGTGGACTCCTCCCTTCAGCTCGCCCCGCCAAAAGAAACCCTCGCCCAGCTCAATGACCGTGTATCCGTGGATCGAACCTCCTTGACACCCGAAAGCCTCATCGTGGATACGGATGCAGGAGACTCTTCATTTCATCCGGAGTATTCATCGGAGCAAGGTACCGTCTTACTCGACAGCCCAAATGATGACTTCCAAGGCGCTACTATCCTGAACAATGTCTACATGGATCCCCAGGAAAATCATCCTCTCGGCAATATCCGTCATTCTCGGAAGAGAAGTGCCAAGACCGCGTCCTTACCTGACTCCATTTCTGATTCTGAGCGGCCGATTGGTGGTATCAGGAATATCAGGGATAAGAGTAATATGTCTTTCCATAGGTCTGGCACCTTGTCGAATGAGTCTCTCAAGTTGAATCGGCGGAGTCTTATTCCACGCCCTGTTGGTCTTTTTTCGCACTCCTGTCAGGCAAGTGCGCCTGGGAGGATTCCGATATTGAACACGGGGTCTGGATCTGAGTCTGGGTCTGGGTATTTGTTGCAAGAGAAACTTGCGGCCATGAGGAAGTCTACTGAGGATGTGAGTGTGAATGGTAATGGGAATTCGATTGCGAGTACACCGAGGATTTATGGAGATGATGGGTCCATGCTGTCCAGTCCTTTGGCAGCCATAGTCGACAACGCGATCAACAACTCGACGGAGAATGCGCTCGACAACTCGTTCGAAAAGACGATCGACAAGAATCATAACTCGAGTCTCCCTGCAGGTCGCCCTACAGATGTCTCTGAAGGCAAAGATAGAGTTAAGTCTCGATCAGAGACGCTTTCCAATGTGGTATCATGCGGGACTCCGTGCGACATCCATAACATTCTAGATTCATGCGGGACAGTTGACGAATACCCGAATAGCTCCGTTGAGCCACTGTATTTTCTTCGAACTCCGCGCTCGCCCCTCTCGCCGTATGGTTCCATTCTCGACTTGTCGACCCCTCAACTTATCCACGAGAACGGTGTATTCCGCATCTTTTGTCCCCGCGATACCAAACCCGCCGTCTACAAAGCAAGTATCTCATTTATCATGCCCATGGAGAAGGGAACACCCCGGGGATGGTTCAACTTTATTGTCCCGGGATTGCCTCGACTGCGGAATAATTGCACTGGCTATCTTTATTTTTGGACACCTCCCCATCAAGGAATAGAGTTCCGTACCACCCATTTGAAGCGACACAGCCTCGTCGAAAGCTGCATGATGGGCCAGTTTCCGATATTCGAGAAGCTAGTCATTCCAGTGCGGCCTTGCGATGGACGATTTTATGGCTTCCTGAAGGACTTCAAAGTGACGCAGAGTACCCGTACTGAATTTTCCGACGAAGAGGATCAAGACCACAAGACATGGGTTGTTAAATACCATGTCGTTTGCACTATCGATCTTATTCAGCGTGACTTTTGGGCCGAAAAGTGTGGCTTAACTCTCTATCTGTATGGCGGGCCTGATACTGAATTCTCTGCTCATCTCCTTGAACCCCGGGAGGGATTTCAGACAATCAACCTCAACTCTTCGCCTGACGGTCGCATCGGTATCTCAGAAGTTCAAATCATCTGCTCTCCTTCCAACCTGGGCATGCTCGCCATTACCTGGAAAGCCCGACTGCCGCGGAACAATCCCATCTGGATGCCTCGTGTTCGAGGCACTCTGGACACCGAGGGATTTACTGACGATCTGGAGCACCGTTACACGGAGGCAGAGGAAAACAACACTTATGAAGTCGTGAATGTTTCGCCCGCTCCAGAGCCTGATGCCTCTACAGTGCGTGACCCTGAACCCAAGTCCGACAGTACTAAAGGGCCGCGGCGTGTGGCCAGTTTCATCCTTGTTATTCTTATTGCATCTCTTGTGAGTCGAATTGCGTACCGTCTATACGATGAGGGCTTTTCTGGCGGGTCATCTGTTGTTGTAACAGACTCGATTGGAGAATGCCTAGTCGTGGACAGTCCTGATATGGCCGTGGATGTGACCATCGCCGTGGCTGATGAAGCCACTGTTCCCATTCCTGTTGTCCCTACCATTCCTGATCCTCCCACCGCCATTCCTCTCCGAGATCAGATCGATTATTTGCTCGGTTGGCGAGGACCTTACTGAGTGTTCTGACGAAACAAAAGTGTACGACTAGTTGTATTCTAATACAGATTAAGTTAGCCAAATTGACAATGTTATTTCATGAACGAGTCTATGCTTCAGCGAGCCACCTCTAGATCAATCACAACTCAGCATAAAATCCCAAAATCTCCTCAACAGCCCACTTCAAAACAACATCCATCCCTGAATCCCCCCGCCCCGGCGCAACCCTCACCCCAGCATCAGCCCTAACATCCACCCCCTCCCCAACTTTCTCCACCAAACCCCCCTCCACACCTTCATCAGCGATAAGCAACCACGCATGATCCTCCACATATCGCGGCCAAACAACATCATCCACATACCCAGGCGGATCGACCCAGAAATTCTGAGGCGGGCGATCATCTTCTGCTTCGAGATCTATGGGTTCGCCCTTGGACCCTGCATTCGATTTCGATTCCGGCTCTGCATCTGCGTTTGTCGGTGCATCCGGCACAGGTCCAATAGTAACATACCCACTCCGCGCTTCACGGCGAGTCTTCACATTCGTGTACGAAGCTGGCAAGAAAAGTGGGAGGTGGATCTGGTCTTGGACTGCGCGAAGTGGACTTTTGTCTTTATTCGCTTTGGGCGCGGAGTATAGAAGGAATCCTTCCATGAAAGCGATTGTTTTTGGTTTTTGGGACTCGGTGCTAAACCCAGAACCAAGTCGTTCACTAACAAGCCTTCTTAAGTCCTGCACTAACGCATCTTCGACGCCGGAATGTGTCTCGTCATTTTGATCTTCTTTACTCTGGAGTCTTGGTGGTAGTTTTCCATGTTTCCCGACATAGGCTAGTGCCTGGGCGAGGAAGTTCGTGTCGATTGCATCGGCTGTATCCCAGTCTTGGATTCTTTCACCGGATTTCGTAGTTGTGTAGGGGATTCTATGCGGATAATGTTAGCTTTGGATGCTTAGCTGTTTAGGTTCAGGGCCACGTACTGGTCATCGGGGTAGTAGAAGTCATCTTCGTGAATTATGAAGGTGTTCAATTTCTCTTCCGCGGTACCTGTTCCTGAGATCGGCTGCGTAAGATCCACCCCGCAGAAGATCCGCTGCAGGAGGCGGGCGAGGGTGGTTTTTCCGCTCGAGGAGGGGCCGGAAATTCCCACTACCAGTGTGTTGGTTCTTTCCCTCGATTGCGAGTCTGCCATCTTGTCTGGATAGCTTGACTGGACTTGGGAGGGGGATTGAGTCGCTGACATGACGGAGGTTGATTTGGTGAGGGGCTTATCGGAGCTTATCAGTGATTGGAGTTGGTTGCCCGTTTAGGTTTAGGGCATGTGACAATCTACATAGATCTTGACGCTTGGACCAGGACAAATGTCAATGTGGGACTTGGACGTAAATTCAATTCAAAGAGGTCTTGAAAATCGCGGAGAAGATTGCTCCATACAGAAACTTCGATCCCTCGAACCAATTGCCGGACAGTATGCAGGAATATCTTCCGTAAAGACCGAGAGTGGTGCAAGTTACATGAACTTGGTTTTAAGGGTATAATGATATTTTTGAAGCTAGGCGTCTGTTAAAGGTAGCATACATGGTAAGATAGCGCGGCATACTGTGTCAGACCCAACTACCAATATCATACTAATATCAGACACCAATAAAATACCTCAAAAGGCAATCTGCCTACGATTCTTGATCGCATCATTCAACGACAATTGCACCTGCTGTACACGCTCGAAGCGCATAAACGCACAAGACTCACTCTCGAGGTGTGAAAACAGCCCAGCCAGCGAGATAAACTCCTTAGGACATTTGTGATTGGGACAGTGGTAAGCCTTTTGCTTGTGAACTGGCGAGTTGATATGCTGGGTCAAGGCTCTGGATGTATTGAACTCGCGGTGGCAGATGTAGCACTCCCAACCATAGCCGTTATGAGCGCGATCGGTTACGATGTACTCCATGTTTTGTTCATCATGCCATCCAATCTGCTTGTTGGCGATCAGGCCTTGGCGGTCAGAAGCCTGAATCAGTTTGAGGAGAGTCTCGCGGTTCATGTTGGGAGCGTTGGGGCAGGACCCGGTCTCAACGTGAGTGGAGAAGCCACTGGCTGTTGCGAATGGCTTCTCGCAGAACAGACAAGGGAACCCAGTGCCGCGGTGAATACGTGAATTCCGATGCTTATCGTATTTATTAGTTGTTGTTCTCGAAAGTAAAAGGAAGGAAATGTCACCATGCGTAGGTTGTTGCTGTTTTGGAACTCGCGACCGCAGGGAACACAATAGGTTGCCCAATGATCCATGGAATTCATATGATTGTTTACCGCGTTCTGACTGAGAAATTGTTCGGTGCAAGTTTCACATTCAAACTGTGGGGCGTGATGTCCCAATGCATTCATGTGTTGTTTGCAGGACTTCTGACTCCGAAAACGACTGCTGCAAGTGTCGCACTTAATCCAATGACCGTAGTCATCCATATGCTCATCGCAATCATCCCCATAATAGAAGGTTTCGGTGCAAGTCGCACATTCGTACATGTTGAACGGAAATTGGCGAAGCGTTGGAAATGAGGGTTCTGAAAAATTTAGGGAGGCGGTGATGAAGAGAAGGAGCGAGAGCCCTGGCTGAGGGGGAACGGAAAGAGACCGAAGCAGATATAGGGGGCTGCAGCTGAATCACGCACGAATCACATTCACCCCCATCAAGAATGGAGTCATGTTTTTGCAGACAAAGAGATAGATCAAGGGAGGAGGCGTCAAGACTACAGAGGCCCAGTTAAGAGTTAAGATACAGTGGGGAAGAGGGCCCGCAGTCAGCCACGTTCCTTAATCTTCGAATCAGTATAAACACAGCGTTCTCGAGTCTGTTCCCCACTAGCCTCACCGACTTATTCCCCCCAGCAACACTGCACCCCCTAATATCTGATTATGATGGAAATCACCATATAAGGGCCATATACGCTGGGCAATTGGATTTAGAAATTAGAGTTGAAATAGATGTTAAAACACTTATTACATATTTATCTCTAAGCAGTAGAAGGGTCTAGATGGTTAGCGCCAGATGACGTGTTATATGACTAGATCGGGGTCTTTGGTTTTTCCTATTCGAACTTCAGCTTCGACATATGGTGTTATAACCATCCACCACTGCATAAGGGGTAAGATAATAATAAGCCTGGTCTCGCGGTCGCTCCATAAATCCCTCTTCGCAGCTCCGGACCTTTTCAACCGGATTCAAAGAGAGCTCAGTGACCTGATCGTTATTCTTGACACAACCGAGCAAAATTCTGCTGAGCTCCAGTCGACGAAACCCCAATATGATAAGCTTCAGACCAATTTAGAAGAATGTCGAGTTGCCCTGCTGCAGTGACACCAAATGAAAGATCATTTTGGTAGCGTTGGGCCTACTACAAGATATGGGAAAGAATGAGGTGGAATTAGAATGAGCTAGCAGCCATCAGAGCTCAAATTAAGTCTCATACCCGTGCCTTGAATCACTTAAATACAGCTGCAATTATGTATGTTTCTTTTCGAATTGTTATCGTCTCTTCACTTCAGTATTATGTAATAAACCAACAATAAGTTAATAACAGCTCCTCACAGGCGAATATTAAGCGTATTCTAGACGGTTCCATGAATGAGATCCGGACCGGTGCTAGAGATAAATCCGTCATCTCGTCCGACTCTCTCAACAAAGATGAAAGACAGAGTTGGAGAATGATGCAAAAGGAGCTCCAGAGTGTCGGCATCACCCCTGAGATTTTCTCGCAGCATCAAGTCATGATAGTCTCGGCACTCAGGTCAGCATTGGATGATGATGCAACTCAAATTGTTTCAAGCTTTACGGGGGATGAAAGAGACTCAGAATCCCCGTCCTCGTCATCCTCAAGCTTTGAAGTTCAACCAGGGTCAATTTTTGCGGGGAATGAAATAAATTCAGCATCTCTGTCCTCGTCATCCTTACGTCTTGACGCTCAACTACATATAATACGTGTGGCTCTTGAAAACGCAGATTTTGAGCTGCTTGAAAAGAACGAAGAAGTTTACAAGGTAGTCAGAAAATATTTTAGCGATGAAGAACTACGGGGGTGGGTTGCACGCAAAGGTCGAAACATGAGCCAGAGAGGGATGGATCTCCTTACCAAATGTATTCAGTGGGCTATATTGAAGGATATGCTGTTTGTTCAAAGAACCATGATGCGACTTTTGATGCGAGTGGCTGTCGAGTGAACGTTGGACATACATACTTACCGTCCACTGTAAATTCATAACTTTAAATATGCGGTCCAATAACAGGCACTATTTTGAAAAGCTTTCAGTACATTGGTCCCTGCTAAATAAAATAATGGCACTTGTCTCTGAGCCGTGGAGCACGGAAATAGAAATTGCCTGTTTAGGGTGGATGCTGTTCTGGCTAGTGATTCCAGTACTGTTCGATGATATTCCCTTTCATTGAACATGACAAAAAAAGAAAATACTTACATGGAACGGAAATCTTCTTCGTTCAGCTGTTCCAAAAAAAAAAAAGAAAAAAATCCCAAGGCTGTGCGATTAAAATGGACAGCCCACCCACTCTGGCAAAATTCCCCCGTATGGATGCGAATTACTGAGGATTCTGTAGTTACTTAGGATATGAATGATATGAGAGATTTTCAAAGGAATTTCCTACCTCTCAATATTAAAGCAAATCATTCTGGAGATAGCTTGGATATAACAGCCGCCAGGTTCTACGAGATGACCTATCAGCCAAGAATGAGCCCTCCAAGTTGATAACCCATCAAGGTTCAATTTGATCAAATTTAATTGGTCAAAGTAAAAGTAATTGTCGGGGAAAATATCCCTCTGAGCAGAAACTCTGCCAATCTGCACATTCCAGGCGCAAAATGTGGAGAATGCGGGGATAAACCTTGAGTCTCACCTCGCTGAGGAAATTTACCCCGAAGATTAAGCTTGGCGCTAACCGTCATAGCCAATCATCCTTCATGAATAATGCTACCTACGTCTCGTATTCTAAAATGGCCTCAAAAGACTCATTTTCCCCGGCTTGATGATGTACTAGTCTCCGCTACCCCACGGGGAAAGCAGGTAAAGTGGGTATCTCATAGATTCAGCTTAAAAGGCGCCATGGAACTCCTCAACTCAATGGATTCAATTTCTATCAATTCCAATAGTCTTACCCCACTCGAATATGGATACTGCTAAGAAACCGAGCCATCTGGATGACCCTTGCAAGGGTGACGATGATCTTGAAGAAATTGAGAACATCAAAGTCGATAACATCGATATCCAGACGGAGCTCAGCAGCATAGAGTCAACGGCCGCCTCGAAAGCGGCCTGGTTGATCTCAATTGTTGTCTCCATTGGCGGGTTCTTATTCGGTATGTCCCTTCCTTCTTCCCAGAGCTCAATAAGAGACCATAAATTGACCTCCGCCAGGTTACGATACGGGATATATCTCTTCTGTCCTGGTTACCATCAACACATCTCTCGGTCATGTATTGAGCTCGAACGAACAGGAAATGGTGACTTCCTTGACTAGTGGTGGTGCCTTGGTAGGAGCGATAGGAGCTGGCCTGACTGCTGATCGATTCGGTCGTCGCTGGCCAATCTGGGGTGCGTGTCTGTTGTTTGTGATTGGTTCCGTGCTTCAGACATGTGCTTTCTCTGTTGGCCAGTTTGCCACGGGAAGATTCGTCGTCGGTCTTGGGGTGGGCAGTGCAGCCATGATTGTTCCTCTGTACAGTAAGTATTCTTCCAGTTGTGGAAGGTTCCCGCGAAGGCTCCCGCTAACGTTCTTCACCGCCATAGTTGGAGAACTGGCTCCTGCACAGTACCGCGGCCGAATGGTGGCATTCAACAACATGAGCGTAACGTTTGGTCAACTAGTTGCCAGTGCGATTGGTGCCGGTTTCGCCGAAGTACATGGTGAAGGGTGGAGAGCTACCGTGGGAATCGGGGCTGTCCCAGCTATTCTACTCGCAGGGCTCTTGTTTACCTGTCCAGAGTCACCTCGCCAGCTTGTCTCTCATGGCAGACTGGATGAAGCACATGCAGTCCTCACACGCATCTACCCTACGTCTACTGAGGGACAACGTCAAGCAAAAATCACATCCATTGAGCTTTCCCTTCAAGAGACCTCGAATGTAATGTCGGAAGATTCTCTGTGGACTACACTGAAAAGAGTGTTTAACACTCCGGCAACTGCTCGTGCGGTCGTAACGGCTTGTGCTGTTATGGCCATCAGTCAGCTTGGCGGCTTCAACACCTTGATGTATTATGCCGCGTCATTATTTTCGATGGTCGGATTTACCAACTCCACTGCTGTCGGAATCACAGTCTCGGGTACCAATTTTGTCTTCTCATTCGTCAATCTGTTCCTTGTTGATCGATTTGGTCGCCGAATCATTTTAACAGTCACAGTACTGGGAATGTCAATCTGTATGATTGTAGCTGTTGTTGCCTTCATGTATATCCCCGTGAATCTCCAGACTTTGGAAGTGGAGACTTCACAGGTCGGTTGGCCAGGTGACCTTGTTCTCGTCGCCATCATATGCTACGTTGCATGCTTCTCATCGGGTGTCGCCACCATCGCCTGGATTGGTATGGAATTGATCCCACTGGAGGTTCGAGCTATGGGAACTATGCTGGTATGTTTGCTCTTATTCCTCAAGCCGTCTACCAATACTAACATATGATAGAACACCGTTACCTGCTGGGGCTGTAATATCATTATCTCTTCGACATACCTCTCTATGATGAAAAGCTGGACGCCGAGTGGTACATTTGGATTCTATGCCGCGATTTGTTTCTTCGGTTGGATATTTGTCGTTTTCTTCTACCCTGAGTGCAAAGGTATGCCATTGGAAGCTGTGCGGGAAGTCTTTAGCAAGGGCTTCGGAGTCCGATACTCGAAGCAGTGGCAGAGAGACCATAAACATGACGTGAAAGTGGAGACAGTAGTATTGGGAGCTCACTAGTTAAACATCACAAATCAAATGGAACACCACACTATTTTCATATTCTGTATAGTCTCGAAATTTTAATTCAGATAGTAATTATTCTAATTTGGACGTTACAACTTTCGCACAGAATTAGGAGCGGTAGTCATATACTCTCACTTAATCTAGTGAGCTCCGATTCTAATCGCAGAGCTACTCTTGCACACTGCACACTGGCGTATGGACGGAGTCGGTGGCCTGCTTCTCCTCTGCCAGTTGGTGAACCTGATGGTCTCGCATGCAGACACTCCTCTCCTTGGGAAGCTACCAGACCCGTTCGATTCCTTCTCTTGGGGATCAGAAGTCGCACGGCTATCGCCACCAGTGGAAGAAGCCGGCAGCATGCCCCTCATCGCGACCGATGAGCAGAAGGCGATCGCCCACGGGGCAGTCAGTACCTTTGCCCTGGCGGCTGGTGCCGTCGGGGTGCCCTATACCGGGAATAACTCGACCGTACCCTCCGGCACGCGGGCCGCCGAGCTCACCTTCTCGCCTACCATAACATCCGCCGCTGTATCAGCCGCCAAATCACGCGGCGTTGGGATCACGGCCGCCGTGCATGCCAGTCTAGCTACGGTCAACTTCCGTCACGCAATTCCTAAGCACCGGGGCCGCCACTACACTAGTACTATCAGACACTCACTGCGGCCGTATCTACCCGAACCGTACTCAACCCCAGCGGCCGCAGCCGGGCTATACACATCTGGCTGGTTGGCGCGAGTTGAAGCCTCTGGGACCTGGGAGGAGAATGCTCGCATGTATCAGGCGGAGTATCAGAAGGGCATCAGCAGCGAGTACGTCAAGGCGCATCGGGAGTATGCGTCGACTTTGGTCGAGGTGATTAAGAACTTGCCGACGCCGACGGAACCGCCCAGCGATGTTGATATCAGCAGTATGGGGATCATGGAGAAATATCTGGAGCGCGAATATGGGAACTCGGAGCGCGGGTTTAGCATCAAGCATGTCGGGGTGGGTGTGGATATGCTCTCGCGTCAAGGAGTGGTTTTTGTGTGGACGTTCCGTGATCAATTGACACTGCGACTGGTGTATAACGAGGCTTTCCATACCGAGAAGCAAATGACGGAGTTCTTACAAGATATCCAGACAGACCTGTTGAAGCAATTGCAGGTGACGAATTAGAGGATGCCAGACTCTAAAAGTTGTTGACAACATAAATCAAAGAAAGAGAGGGATTCTACTGGTGCTTGAGTATTGGTCTTGGAGGCCCATGGCATGTCTTCTTCGTGGTCACGTGGGCTGGGTGGATTCAAGTCACAGCACAGTTGAACTATCAGCTTCAAATAATCAATCATTTCAATATCAGTTCCCCACGTACTCATGTCACAGTAACATTGAACGGTCGTCTTCAATTCGTGCGGGGTTGGCAGTCGGAGCATTCAGGAGCCAACCACAACACAGCGATCTACAAGATACACTTACAAGCCGGAAGATCTACATTATTTGTTGCAATTAAGTCTTAGCGAAGAGGCCCGAGCAATTCCAAGTTCTTGATTAAAAGTACTATAAATCAATTGGAAATTCCAGCTCCTCAGACAACATCTGTTTTGACTCAAGTCAACAGACAAAACCCATCATGATATTCAAACCCTTCCTCATAGCCCTGGGCCTCCTATCAGCAGTCCAGGCCATCAAACCCTTCACATGGAACAAACAAACATTCCTCCTGGACGGAAAACCATTCCAAATAATTGGCGGACAAATGGACCCCCAACGCATCCCCCATGAACTCTGGACCGACCGACTAGCCAAAGCACGCGCAATGGGCCTAAACACCATTTTCTCATACGTCTACTGGGACCAACTAGTCCCAGAAGAAGGGGCCTGGGAAACAAGTGGCAACAACGACATCGCACGCTATTTCAAGATCGCCCAGGAACAAGGACTGAACATCGTCTTACGCTCTGGACCCTATATCTGCGGCGAACATGAATGGGGCGGGTTCCCGGCTTGGTTGAGTGAAGTGCCCGGGATGGTCGTTCGAACAAATAACAAGGCGTACCTTGAAGCAGCGAAATTCTACATCGATCATCTGGGCGCAGAACTGAAGGATTTAATGGTCACGAATGGAGGACCTATACTCATGGCGCAGGTTGAAAATGAGTATGGATCATACGGTGATGATCATGCTTATATCTCTTCTTTGCGTGATATGATGAGGGAAGCGTATGGTGTCCCGCTGTATACCAATGATGGCGGAGAGGAGTCGATGCTTATTGGTGGTCAGATACCCGGCGCACTGGCCGAGACGGACGGGAGTCCACAGGCGGGATTCGCGGCGAGGAATGAATATGTCACTGATCCGAGTAGCTTGGGTCCTCAGCTTGACGGGGAGTACTATGTTACTTGGCTGGATCAGTGGGCGAGCAACTACACGCATGAAACAGATGTTGGAGATACGGCTGCGATTAAGCAGGTGACTTCTGATTTGGATTGGATTTTGAAGAACAATAGTTCGTTCAGTATCTATATGTTCCACGGTGGCACGAACTGGGGCTTCCAGAATGGTGCTGATTGGGGGGATGCGTTGGAGCCGATAACTACGAGTTATGACTACGGTGCACCGCTCGATGAAAGTGGACGGACAAATGAGATCTATCACGCTATCCGGGCGATGATCGGTTCATACGTTTGCAATGATAGTATTCCTGATCTGGTACCTGAGAGTCCGTTGATCACTATCCCATCCATCAAGCTCAAACCTGCAGTGAACATGTTCGATGCGCTCCCGGACCCGATTCGGAAGACGACGCCTGTCAATATGGAGGCTGTTGGCCAGTCCACTGGATTCATCTTATACCGACACACTGCTACCTCTGCTATAACTGGGATTGTGAAGACGGGCGACCAGCCTCGAGACCGGGTTCTTGTTTACGTGAACGGTAAGCGTGTCGGTGTGATCGACAGCACGTACGAAGTGCCGAATACCGTTTCTGTCACTTTGAAAAAGCACGATGTACTCGATCTGCTGATCGAGAATATGGGTCGCGTGAACTTTGGTTCTAAGATTGTGGATCAGCGGAAGGGAATTGTAGGAAATGTTACCGTTGATGGGATGGTTCTCTCGAACTGGGAGTTGTATCCTCTTCCTCTGACAACACTTCCTGCGGCGGCGGCTACAACACCCCAGGTGACGACAACCACGGGTCCGGTTTTCTATACGGGATCCTTTGACGTCGATACAGTGGGTGATACATTCCTCGAGCTACCAGGGTGGACGAAAGGCGTTGTTTGGATAAATGGTGTAAATCTAGGTCGGTATTGGGTTACTGGGCCCCAACAGACACTGTATCTTCCTGGGGTTTATCTTCGTGAGACTGGGAATAGTATTACCGTGCTGGCGCTGGAGCCTACCGGGGATGAGGGTGAAGTTCGGGGGATCACGACGCGGAACTGGGGAAATAATCCTGATCCTGATATGTGATATTATGGCTGGGATTTGTGCATATAATACTGGAAGGATATAGGTATCTCGGTAGAATGTACAGTGAGCTGTCATTTTGAACACAGGCAAATAAAATAAGTCTTTATGTCTATCTAGCCCAGAGGGCGATCTCGTACATCCAAGAAATCCAATCCACCAACACCAGGCTGAATCCGAAAGAGAAGGGCGATCTCGTACATCCAAGAAATCCAATCCACCAACACCAGGCTGAATCCGAAAGAGAAGTAAGGAAAAAAGGAGAAGAAAAGGAAATAAAAAAAAGGAAGGGATCAGACTCAAGGCCCAAAGAGAGACACTCGCGCGCTCTCGAAATTGCCATCGTTGTCCGAGGGAGACAAATCAGGCAAAAGAGGGCGCGGAGATAAAGAATCGGTATCACCCTCGGTTTCATCCTCCAGCATTTGCACACTTTGCGCAAAGCCAATGCGTGATTTCTTAGGCTTGAGAGTCGGGAATGCTCTATTCCCCGGCCAAGTAATCGCATCAGAATCAGCATCGGACTCCGCCCCGACGGCTGTGTGAGAACGCTTCCTAGAACCGCCTTCATCTGCGACCTCATTATCTGGGATAGGCAAACTATGACGATTAAAGAAGCCCGTCGGACGGTCTAAGTATGCCGCGCCGGAAGAAGCCTCTCCAGGCATATTCAGGAAAGGCTCGTTCTGGATAATATCACTCATGGCGCTATCATCTAACAAACTCTTCTCGGCATGTTGCATCTCTGCTTCGGACATCTCCTTCCTTCGTCGCAACATCTTGTCTTCGAGTGTGTCTTGTAAAACAAGCGTCTCAACGTACACGGGTCTATTTTGACCGATACGGTGGGCACGTTTGATCGCTTGGCTTTCGACGTTGGGTTGCCAGATGGGGTTGACTATGTATACGCGTGAAGCCTGGGCGATATGTAGACCATGCGAGGCTTGGCGGAGGTCCATGAGGAGGACTCGGACCTTGTTTGATTCGCGAAATAGTGTCAGGTACTCCGTGCGAAGTTTGGGGCTGAGGGTACTAGCGTAGATACGGAAGTCTATACCAATGAGCTCGAGGCCTTCGGCGATCCAGAAGGCGGAGTTAATATTGTCGTAGAAGATGATTATCTTCTCCGCCTCTTGATGCTGTAGAACTTGATCAAGGAGATAGGTGAGTTTCGCGGATGCCGTGCCGACGAATGTAGTTTTATTAAGAGGCGAGTGCGCTGGCAGTGTGCAGAAGATGTTGCGATTGAAGGTCTTTTTGGGCAATTTGTTGGTTGGATTAGGACTGGGTTTAGATTTAGAAGGGCTCGCAGGCGTATTAGCGGACTCAGGGGCACCCTTTGTCGAGGCACGTTGATGGCTCCGCTTGAGATCTCGGCGCACAGTAATACCATGGCCCGACAGACCCTGTGTGGGGTCGATCTGTCTAAGCTGCTTCGTAACAAATTTCTGTGCAAAGCGAGCCTGGGTAATGCCCATAAGGAGCGGGCCATCCTCTATTTGAGGGTCAAGTGCCCAATGGTCTCGATTATCTTCGGGGAATTCCGTGATGAAGACACCAAGCTCATGAAGACTTTGAAGTTCACACCACCTGTTAGACTGTAGGGCCCCGCGAGCAATCTCGACACCCTTGTTCAATTGGTTGATATCTGCGATCGTCATGCCCTCCCGCTTCTTCTCAAGATATTCGAGCGCAACTTCGACTGTTTTCGGCAAGTCCTTGTCAAAGCCCACCCACCAGAATCCAGCCTGACGCAGGTTGTTGATGGTCTGGTTCAGACTCTTCCGGTTGCTCGAATCGAACATGTAATCTGGACCTTGGCGCTCAGAAGTAATTGAGTTAACAGCGAGGCTAAAAAGGAACAAATTGATGGACAAGCGGTCATAATATGTCGGCCGAAGATAAACAACCTTATTGTAAAGCTTCGGGAGAGTGATCTCCTTACTGACCACATCCAGTCGATGTCGCAGTACTAGTCCTTGAAGCGTCGCACGTATCGCCGGTGTTTTGCGTCGCTTGCCGTCTTGCCCAAGAGGCTTGATATACTTGGTCCAATCAGCAGGGTCATCCGCACGCGAGTTCGACCAAGGCTTCAAGTCCAGGAACTCAATTACAATACGTCTGATCCTGTCTAGGTCCTTCATCTCATTGTCAATTGCATTTCCGGTCTTCTTTCGAGTTTTCAGCGCAGCAGCAGTGATCTGCTCGGATGACTCCGTGTCACTCGTCTTGGCCTCGAGCGAAGCGAGACTGATCTCAACCCCATAAAGTCCAGTAGATGGCGTACCGGAAATCACCCAGCGACGCTCAAAGTGGAGCTGATTGATCAGATGAATCATATTCGTTTTCGAGCCACTTCCTGCGACATTATGACCTTCGTCAACAATCATCCGTAGCCAATGGAGTTCCGTAAGGGGCGACTCAATCTGGACATAGCTATTGCGCCGGTTATGCGTCGCCTCCCCCGCTTCTCGCTCGAAACGAGTCTTAGAGAACAGAACAACGTCATAAACCATGAGTTGGTCTGAAGAAGGGGTCGTATCGGTCCCCGATCTCAGTATCAAAACTTTAAGATATTCGGTGTGAGTTCTGATTTGATTCTCCCAATGATCCACCAAGTTGTTGGGGGCGACAATAATTGTACCGGAGCAAATGCGGATGCGCTTAGACGGTGGTCTTTGATAAGACATGCTATTCCGACCCTGGTATCGAGTCTGATGTGGCGGAATTTCATAAGATCCACACTCACGTTCACACGCCTTCATACACTTGTAATAAAACGCGCCCTGTCTTCGCTTTTCGATGAAAAAGTTTTTCCAAGGCTGAGAATGGCGGCCGGCAGCTGCTGCTGCCATATCCATGAGAGATCCCACTTTTTCTCTGACTGGCCTGGGATCCGGCTTATCCGCTGGGGCTAGATACTGGATCGGAATCTTGGGAACATGTCCACGAGTAGCACAGATAACAGCAAGACAGATAAGTGTTTTCCCACAGCCCATAGTCTCTGCAAGAATGCCTACTACGAAGTTACTACCTTGACATAATCAATAGATGGATGAGTAGCATACCTCCGCAAGCCTCAGAATACATCGATTTCTCACGAACAATAATTCCATCCTCCTTGTCATAATAATACTCCACGCCCGTGGGAGTCCGACAAGGCTGTAACCGTGGATCAAGCATCTGCGCCGGTTGCGCCTCCCGCTGAACCATAGCAGCTGCAGATCGACGCTGATACGGATACAGCGGGGTCTTGAGGCCGTACGCCACAAAATCGTCTGCAGATAACAAGTCCTCCATAGCCCCTTGCGCCCAAGGGTCTTTCATAATTTCCACGTTAGGATTTGGGTTTTCAAGAGTATTGAAAATATACCAAAGGGATTCATCTTCGGCGCCATTCGAAATATCAGCATCTGGTCTCTTCGCCTCGCGTTGCCCTGTCCATGCTTCAGGCGAAGAGTCAATCTTGGCCATAATTTGTTTGACGGCATTTCGCAGTTTCGAGATTAATCGCTGCGTGTGACGTCGACCTGTCACATCCGTATTGATCCATATCTCGAGATTAGTAGAATCTTTGATGTCATTGTCTCGAAGCCAACCATGTTGACGCAACAATAGGAGACTTGGCCCCAAGACCTTGTCTTCAGGAATATCTTTACCTAATGTACCGATGGGAAGCCAAATACTCGAACTTTGCTGGGAAATGTCATTTTGTTGAGCCGTATATGCAGGTGCTGGTTCAGCTGGTGCAGACGTGGTGGCGGAGATATTAGGAACATCCGGGACCAATGGGGCCTCAGCAATTTTTTGCGGTCCAGTCTGAGTTGCCTCTCCGTTCAATTCACATATTGACTGCAGCATCCATGCACCACCCAGCCCACCGGCCTCTGGCTCCCAGGGCAGCATGGTGACGAGTTGGCTACAGAGGAGAGTTATTAGATCAAGTTGATAGATCATGTGGGCAGAAATCTCACCGCCTTTATGGGACCCACTCTGAGCGATCCTTATCAAGTTTCGCGCCGTGTTTGACTGTCCCATGCATTAGTCGGCCCAGGCCGGAAAAATTGAAAAACCGGGAATCTTTATTGTTATCGCAATATTCCAACACGTGGGGCGTGGTGTCAAGAAGAACACGAATGAAGAAGAGTACCGAGAGACAGGGATGTGATGCAATGCGGGCGCAATCAGGTCATAGTGTCATGCAGGGTATGTCAACTACACTTACGGAGTATAATGAGATCATTACAGATTCAGATTAATATTTTCAGTATCAGTGTATCAATACACAGTCTATCGTATCCGCAATTACCATCAAATCTAAAATGGATGGAATCACTGCGTCAAGAAATCCTCAATCTCAAACCCAACGCGCTTCAACGCCTTCTCCTCTAATTCCCGCGATGATCCAACAACCTTCCTCAGCACGATAGTCCGCGCATCCTGCAATCTTACTTCAACGGCATTCCCGCCCGCGCGCTCCAGTTCCTCACGACTACACTCCCGGATATAAACGGTGATGTCAGGACCAACACAGGCGCGCCAGAGCGACGCCATCCACTGCCAATGATCTAAAGGAGCGTATGAATCATGAATGGGGATAGAACAGGCGAATGCATCCGCAGTTGTGATCTGATACCGCGGGACGAGCGCAATAGGAATAGTACACGGACTACCGGGTGTACTCGAGGAGACACTAGCGTCGGAGCCATTCTCGCTCGATAGTGCAGGTGAATGGATCTGCATGTTCGCAGTCTTTGGGATGAGAGATTTAGGCGACAGGTTCAACTTGTTGGATTCCTCTTCCGGGCTGGAGCGGGAGCCAACGGACGTGGCTGTTGAGATGGACTTGACAAAGCTGACGACTTCATCGGAGATGCGGTGCCATGCCGAGATGGTGTCCAGGTAGTCGACAGTTGCGTCACCCATTGGGCCGCCTTCAGAGTTGGGGTCGCGTTGCGGCTTGATATCCGGTCCATCAAAGACACGGACGTGGTATTTGGGTTCCCTCCTCAGGATACGGTGGAGGTATTCCACAGCAACTTGGACCAGTTCAGGGTCTTGGCCGTCGACTGCGATGACAGGGCCTCGAATCTGGGGGCTGGATTCCCGGAATGAGGGAACCAAGGGTGGTGAGATCTTGGCGAGGACCTTGATTTTGTTGAGGAATGGGATTGTCATGACGGTGGCCTCCACGCTGGGTTCTGTGGAGAAATTTGGCGTAATGGGAGTCATGACAGGTGTGCCGGTCTGAAGCGGTGCTAGCTTTAAGCTTGGGTCTGGGTGTGACTGGCCCTGTACGCTGCTATATTGGCGTTGTGGATGAAGCATCGGAAGCATGTTTCGGGGTTGCATGTCTGGACGAGCACTATACGGTGCTGCCGAGTATGGAGACTCAGGACTTATGTCTCGGCGGGCGATCATACCCGGCTTGGGGGGATCTGAGAAATATGGGAAATACGACGGCGTTTGTTGTCTGGTGACCTCCCACCGATCTCCTCTGTCTGGCGAGAGCGAGAGCGGGAGTCTAACGCGTCAATTTTGATCAGCTTGGGCTCGTCTCTATCCCGGCCGTGCGAGCTCCTAGCAGTCATGACGGTTTGGTGAGTGCCGGGTGCTGAAAGTCCTGATGGTCGGTACTCTGAGGTAGCAGTCGTAGGTGTGAATGGGGTCATGGGTGATGGTGGATGCATAAACCGACCACCACAGCGAGTGCAGTGAGTGCCACCCGATGTATTGTTACTGATACCGGAGCCTGGGCCACGACCACCACCATCCCGACCACTTCGTCGGGGCTGGTAGCGATAGCCAGGGTATTGCTGGTTGTGACGAATCTTCTCTTCCTACTAGAAATCAGTTATATTCAAGACAGAGATGACTCAGTCCAACTTACCTCTGCTAAAGTCCTCCACTTCGACTTCTCTTCTTCTGAGAGATTCCTCCACTGCACTCCGATGATCTTGGAGATATCTGGATTTGCCATACCCGGATTATGAGCCACCACGGTCGCTTGGTAGTGTTGTCGATACAGAATAAACGCTATGAATCACGAATTAGCCATCCAATTGCTAACTGCTGGTCTGGCCACCGCCTCAACCTCTCAAACTTTAAGTAAAAAGCACTTGCCATGCTCATTCGATTGCGCGGGTAGCATCAACTCACCATTACGAGGCCGGGGAACTTTTGGATCCGGCTGGCAAAGACAAAAAGTATCTCTTTCCTTCGCAGACCTCACCGGACTCGAACTGCCAGAAGAGGAAGACGAGCGGGAGATTTCCTTGGAGGCCATAGCACCAGATGGTCTCGCCACGAGATTGATATTAGAATGTCCATTCGATATAGGCGTCATCGGATCACTCTGAAGGGGAATTTCCCCTTTATTCAAGACTGCCATTTGCTGATGGGCCTGTTGTATATCGTTTGGCCGTAGATCGGCATATTTGAACGAGTCCTGACGGTACACCAAAGGTCCGTGGGACTTGGGAAGGTCACTCATGATCTTGTGGTCGAGAAGGTCGCTAGGTCTGACTTGGGGATTGTCATAGTGCAGACCAGCTGGAGCGGGGAGCACTCGGTCCCAAGACATTTATCTATAAGTTGGTCGAGAGGGGCAATAGCCGCCACAAACTACCCAAACAAGGAAATGGACTTCGACGGCGAAAGTCACAAAGAAACAAGATCAATCTTTGGGTTTGATTCAACAAAATGGCGGGATGGAAGCCCGCGGAGCCCGAACAAGAGGAAGAACCCCCCACGAAAGAGCAAGGGCTGTAAAGAGTAGGGAAACAAAGTAACAGACAAGGGAAGCGATGTGGTTCGTGGGAGAATAATTGAAAGAGAAGTTGAAAGAGAGGAAGACCAAATAAAAAAGAGGCAACCGGGGGAATGACCTCAAGTGTATATCAGCAATCCAGATGGGAAAGACAAAGACGGTGGACTTAATTTTGCGGTTTCTTTGTTGTCTTAGGGCCATTCGGCTCGCAATCCCTGCCGAGTGGCTTGTCCTTTGACAATAGATCCCAGATGAATCTCGTTGACATTCAGGCCGCGCCAACCGAGCAAGGGTGAAATCTAGACCAGGAAAAAGAAAGTATAGATCGGAAATCTGACAGGGGAACTTGAGAAAAAAGTACCGAAATGTAGACCTTGGAACTACGATCTCATCCATGGTTGAGGGTGTTCCCTAGGGATTTGCTTAGGGATCTTCCTAAGTTACAACAGGAACCGAACCACTGAATCCCAACCCAATGACCAGAAGGTTAATCCATTCAAGTTGGGAAGTAACAGCAAACGAGATCATTGTTGTCTTTGTCTCCGGATGCGGCGACTCGCAGCGGATCCTGCGTTGATCCGCTCGTTGATTGGTCGCGGCTGGATCTTCGGTTCCCCGATAAATCGAACAAAGAGAAAACCAGCAAACATCGTCTTCGTTTTTTATTCGCGCAAACAAGACTCATTTTCTTCCAAATCATGTCCCTCAACAGAAGAAAAAAATCATTGACTAGTAAAACGTAAAATGCAATAGAAAAGAAACCGGGTAGATACAGATCAGCATGTCACCGCGCTGAGATGATCTCATTTGCCGATCCCTCCCCACAGTTCGTGCAACTGTCGAGGAACAATACTACCTCATACGTAAAATTTCTATTCTTTTTTGGAATCCTCTATGTCAAATCATTTTAGTAAAGTGGACCCGGATTCACACGTATCGGCTACTACCGTGCCTCCCCGATCTGTTCGCCGCATCAGGCACGTTTGAGAAATATGACATCGGGTACCGACTCTTATGTTTCGGGAGATATGCTCATTCGTCATCTATATACTTTTGGAGATTTTTTACACAATGTCTAAGCTGCAAAGCCCCGGGTGTGGCGGCGTCTCCTAGACTCCTGATTCAAGAGAACTCCATCAATCCCTTGGTACACTTCCGTCGCCATAAGTCGGTGGGCGGATGGACCCAAACTCATTTCGTTCCTGTATCCCGGTCAGTGAAAAAAATCATAAAAGGTGTCGATCTTTGCCCTCCTCGAAAAGAACGGAACACCAAGGCACTTACCAGAACAGATACTTGTCTGGGTGTTCACACTGTTTCTTATCCGTGCCCTTTGACATCATGGCCTCGAGCGAACTCGGTGAATCGACGCAGGCGTCAGCGACATTTTCCCACCCGGGATCCTCGTTCGTGCCCAATCCACTTTCGGCCTTGATGCCAGCCGCAAAGAGCTGCCAGTCGCGAATACAATCTAACAAGAAGGCATTCGTATCAAACAAGTAAATCGTACCCTTCTCCCAGGGCTGTGCCGCCTCTCGTAGCTTCTGATTCCAATGGCCCAGAATCTTAACGGCGTTCTTGTACTCGTCGCCCTGTGAGGTGAAAGCGGACGAGAACGCCGGCAAGAACGTCACGTCGACGGACTGGGTCAGAATCACCTTCACTTGATCGGAGCCCCAACGCTCGGAGAGAATGTTCAGCTGATCCATCACGGTCTGGACACGGCGGTCGATAGAGGCGGTGGCGGCGTCATAGTCCTTAGTGACGAGGGACCAAATGTCCCAGACACCGAACGAGACAACAAAAATGGTGCGGTCTTGGCGGGACTTGATCTCGTCCTCGGTCAGGCCTTGGATACTTTTCTCTTCGGCGTCGAGCCAGTGCTTGAGCTGGCTCTTGAGGTCGCTGAGCCTTGTCTGAGACAGGCGGCCCAGTACGTCCAATTCGGCGTTGTCGACTACTGAGCCGGCGTATTTTCCCCTTAGCACGGATTTGGCTGTCTCGGCGAGGTTCTCCTGGTGACAAGAGAACTATAGTAAAAGCATCGTCAGTGCACAGATCCAAGACATAGAGTTTCATAAAACACCAGGTGTCGGGTACAAGCTTCCCCGGACTCAGACCGTACTAAGCCGAAGGCCAAGACCAAAACCAAGACATTGACAACCCGCCTGTCGAGTGGATGCTAGGTAACTCACCTTCTCACAAAGCCAATCAGTCCAGACCTTCCCTTGTGGCTCCTCTGTCTCATTGTCACTCCATGAGTCTCCAAACACGACCAATCGTCGATCAAAGTCCGTCGCCGTCTCAAACTTGCTTGTCGCGAGCGGAACAATATCACCAAAATTGCGAGAAGTCAAGAACCATGCCGAGTAGAGGATTGTGCAGACGGCGATGGCGCAAAGGGCGTAGAATCGGTTGAATAAGCGCATCATACTAATAAGGAGCGCGCCAGGCGCACGGACAGATGTATACCTCGATTAGAGGCGTGGGATGATATCGGAATAATGTACAATCCGCGAACGCAAGGATTCTCCAATGACCTTGAACTCCTTAGTTCCTCCGGGCCCAGAACCCCGTTGCGATCGGAATGGGCGTCGCCACTATGTAGTCGCGCTTTCTCTCCCAACACTATCAGCCGCAAAGATAGTAAGGTGTATGTTCACTTATCGAAATTTCGTCACTTCGCTCTCGAGAGCGTTGAGAAAAAGAGAAAAGGGGAGATAAGATTGTAATCGGGGGAAGTCAGTCTCCACCGGGAGAACCGGCAAAAAAGTAGCGGGGCCCTGGAAATCCACGGATAGGAAACAAGTACGGATAATTTAAATTGAAAGGAAACCCTGAACGCCTCCTCATTTAATGAGATTGGAAAGGAATGAAATCTCATGCTTACTGTTGTGACGATCTGACCAGGCCACGCGGCCGGGGCGGGGAGTCCAACGTGGAAACGTATCGCGTGCGGCGTCGTACTGCAGCCAAAGCCCAAAGCTTATGTTTCGGCTCTTTCGACTTCCGCCGCCGCATACGAAGTGGGGATCGTATTCTTAACTTCCTCCAGGTCGCATTATCCAATGAACATATTCATTATCATATTCAATTGGCACACTGACTTCTTTTTATTAAGCGTCGCGTTGAATAGACGGGATGTTGCAGATGACGAGGCCTTACGCGCCACCGCATTGGTGGAATGGCGCGATCGGGGTTGAGCCACTTTGAACCGGGATGCTGTACGAGACGGCGTACGAATGCCAAGTCTTCCTATCAAGGCAGTGCACAACTCCTGTGGATATACAGTACGTTAATTTGATCTATGAGCTATTTGGCTTCATGTTGAAGTTTTGGGAGCGAATTAACCCGCAAAGCATGCTGCCTTTTCTCTTTTAAGCTTCACGTACTCTGTATACCTAAAAATGAGCGTCATCCACAGCTGATCGCTCATATAAAACATGATTCTATAGACAGCAAAGATAGCCTGGAACAACTTGGACTTTATGCTGCGGAACTGTACGAATTGTCAGGGTTGCAGAGATCAGAGGATCTGGGTCCTTGAATATTGGAATTTGTAGGGAATACTAGGTAAACATTGGAGGGAATACCTATTGCAAAGTTCTCGCTCGCAATTGATTATGGATTAGAGAAACTACCAGACGATGCTGTCCATGATCTATAGTTCATACAGAATGTGCACAATTTACCGGGGAACACTGCTGCCCTATTATTCGGGTGTCATATTTTTCCTCAGGCATTCCACATGACGAGTTCCCTCACGTGACAGCCTTAGCGACGCTGACTGTTCCGGGACCCAAAATAGGTTAGCGTCGGCTGAGTCAGACACACACACACTCGCTACACCAAACCTTTGGAACTCGCAAAATCCACACGACCGAACCCTTCAACCTCACCTGTCGACAACTCCGCGCTACCGTCTTGACCGCGCAACCCCCGTCAAGATGAAGCTCAACATTTCCTACCCGGCCAATGGGTCGCAGAAGATCGTCGAGGTCGACGACGAGCGCAAGCTGCGCCCCTTCATGGAGAAGCGCATGGGCACCGAAGTCAGCAATCCCCGATCCTTGAATCTTCAATCCACACAAATCCCCACCACCACGACTCCGATACAAAAAAAAATTATTACACACAACGCGAATGATAAGAACGATTGGGCTGATGGGTTTTTCTTTCGATTAGGTTGTCGGTGACTCCCTCGGCGATGAGTTCAAGGGCTACCTGTTCAAGATCACCGGTGGTAACGACAAGCAAGGTACGACAACTCCTTTCACAAATCTGGGGACGCTATTGGGAATACGAATCAATATCTGAAGGGGACCATGATTGCTAACTCGAATGTACAGGTTTCCCCATGAAGCAGGGTGGTACGTTCGCACTGAGCCCTTCCTGAATATTCGACCAGGAAGACCGCACACAAATTTTCAGCATACTTATCGTTTCTCTACAGTTCTCCTCCCCACCCGTACCCGTCTGCTCCTCGCCGACGGCCACAGCTGCTACCGCCCCCGCCGCACTGGTGAGCGCAAGCGCAAGTCCGTCCGTGGTGGTACGTGAAGATTCTTTTCTTCCCCTCGACAAAATCGGAATCACCCATTGACATAATATTTAGCCATCACCGGTCTGGACCTCTCCGTCCTTGCCCTCTCTATCCTCAAGCAGGGTGAGCAGGAGCTCCCCGGCCTGACCGACACCGTCGTCCCCAAGCGCCTGGGTCCCAAGCGTGCCACCAAGATCCGCAGCTTCTTCGGTCTTGACAAGAAGGACGACGTCCGCAAGTTCGTCATCCGCCGTACCGTCACCAAGGAGGGCAAGCAGGACTACACCAAGGCCCCCAAGATCCAGCGTCTGGTTACCCCCCAGCGTCTGCAGCGCAAGCGTCACCGCATTGCCATCAAGCGCCGTGCTGCTGAGGCCGGCCGCGAGGCTGCGTAAGTTTCCTCTTGGCAGAGATCATATCTCATTACTGAACATTTCACTAACCGCCTTCCAGCAACGACTACGCCAAGCTCCTTGCCAACCGTGTCCACGAGGAGAAGGCCAAGCGTGACGAGCTCCGCAAGCGGAGAGCTTCGTCTATGCGGAAGTAAATCTACACTACGGTGTAGTAATTCATTTCCGTGGGGATGTTTAATCGAGGGGAGCTTCACGTTACTGGGATGATTGAGGGATTCACAAAAAAAAAGAAGATCACTCCCAGCAACGCGGATATGTCTGATACGAAAAAGGGCTTAAAAAGTATGGGGGATCAGGTTTTAGCGTATAAGGCGAATGGTTTGATCACCCTACCCCGGGATGCTACTGTGATTCGGGCCTCGGGGCGATGCATCTGTGCTGAACCTATCTTTTGACTACCCTTTTTTGAATGGAGTGCATGCCAATTTCAATGTTTTTGTTTCATGGTGATTGCGTGTAGTTGTAAGCCTCGTAATGTGCGACTTGCCCCTGTTCCACGGTTTACAAATGTTGCCAAAGTTTGGGCATCCAAATTCAAGCGTACCGAGTGGAACCTGGAGACTCTGCCACCTGGAAACAATACCCCGAGGTCCTGCTCGAGTCATCTGCATGTTTGCTTAATATTGCGTGTTGCCCCTCACCGCTGTTTACCTTGTGTGCAGCCCTAGATTGCAAAATCTCCCCAGACACATCACAACTGGACACAATACAATTTATCTAATTATACATACCCGCTGATCTTGTAATTAAATGTTCAATAATAAGTTAATGGGCACGATTCATGAATCATAAAAGAAAATACCATGTCCACAGAAAATATACAATTCAGCCCTAACTATCCACTACCCCGCCATTCCGATTTATATATTCCTAGCCAGTAATGTCACTGGTATGTACTTAGATCCATGGATTTTGCAACACAACACCTCGACAGATTATTCCTGAATCAGAAATGTATTGAACTGTCATGCAGAATAGAGAATCAGAATTTTTGATTGTCAATGTCGGTGGATACTAGCTTTGGAAGGCATAGACGCAGTGGATCTTCCAAGTTAAGAAAACAATCAGTCTGGATATCTGTCCACCATAATCGATAGAGTAGTGCCCACTCAGGTGTGGCAGAGGCCCAATGTTTTACCTAGGTAAGTAAGCTCAGCAAGATGAATCGGGAGGTGGATGCCCAGGTCCAACTGTGCAGTGGAAAGATTTATTTACATCCCCGCATACAGATTGGAATGGTTAAAACCTAAGACACAATAACAGGAAAAGTACCAAGTACAGTCTTCAACGCATGACAGATATATTATAGTCAAGGTATTTCAATCAATATACATACACAAGCAGGCTCAAACAACAGCGCGACATGGAATAACATATTAACCTTAAGCTGGCAAAATGTGGTATGTTGATGGAAGCAGAAGGAAGAAAGAGCAGCAGTGCAAAGGGACAAAGGACATGTTGTAATGCACAATCAGACTGAGTGTCACACCGAGGACTAAAGACTACCTAAGTGTCAACTAGCGGTAGAGATCGAAATTGTCATCATGTTTGTGCCGGGACAGAGGAGCCAACAAAACAGAGAGACACAATCAGACGGAGGGACTGCCGGGGACTAGAGACTACCTAAGTGTCAACTAATGGCAGTGATCGAGATGTCATCATGCTTGTGCCAACGGGACAGGAGCCAACGGAGCAAAGAAACCAACAGAATCGAAAAGCCAGAAGGAAGAAAGAGCCACGATGAAAAGGAACAAAAGACGTATCAAAAGGCACAATCAGACCGAGGGACTACCGGGGACCAATGACTAGGGGTCATTACTATTGGTAGTGATCGAGATGTCATCATGTTTGTGCCAACGGAATAAGACGCAGAGGAGCCAACAAGAGTAGAGAAGCCAACAAAGCAAAGTCAACCGAACAGAAGCAGAAGAAGCAGAAGAAGAAGAAGAAGAAGAAGAAGAAGAAGAAGCAGAAGAAGAAGAAGAAGAAGAAGAAGAAGAAGAAGAAGAAGAAGAAGCTCAGGACTAGGGGAAGAGGGGTGAAGAAAGAAAATCAGAGGAGAAGGAGGAGGAGGGAAAGAAGAAACAGTTACAGGGAAAGATGAAGAGAGAAGGAAAGAAGGAGAAGAAAAAGTTGAGGGCATTTATAGTCTGGGGAGAAGCAGTGAATGATGGGAGTAGCCTCACTGGGAAGAGAAGACATGAACTGAAGAGACTACGTGATTAGAGGACGTGATTTGAAGAAAGGACATTTCATCATGATTCTTTTATGACATTCTTTGATTTGTTATAAAGGATTGATATGATTGACCTATTATGATGGACCTGTTATGATGGCATTGATCTTGTTGTTCAATTGAGGCTTAAACTCTGAACTAAACATAACGCAGACAACACCGCCCTTCCTGCATACTATACAAATACACCAATCCTGATCTTACAGTAGTCCTGCCCCTGACGTGCATTCCCTCGGAAATAATTGCAGAAACAATAGGAAAGAAAAGGTCCAGTATCAAAGGCCATCGAGGCTTCTAATCATAATCTAAAGATACAAAGAATATTCGAGACATGCACAATGCAATTGGAAGAAAACCCCCGGATTCACCAGCGAAGAAAAGCTACTCGACCGTAGACTATCCTCAGATAAAAGGGGAAAAAGGTAAGAACAGCAAACGGAAAGCATCCTGGAAACTCGTATCCTCGGAAATGTCAAATAATGGTCATAAGAATCGTATTTTTGTTTTTCCCACCACACCCTCTGCATCGAATCGCATGGAAACCTTGCCAAAATACACACGGGTCCCCCTGGCAGTCAAGTCAAATTGGTTGAAATTGGGGTATTGGATTTAATTTTCGGAAAAGACGGCAATTATGCGACAGCGTGCGAGAAGAGGAAGCTAACGGATTCTCCGTTGTGTGTACGACGGCAAGCCTCGGCCAGCGTGGGGCTGATATCAATGGTCTCGATCTTATCGCAAGCCTCCTTCTTCTCAGCGTGGGGGACAGTGTTGGTCACAACCAGGCGGTTCAGACGGCTACTGTTCAGGTTCTCAATGGCCTTGCCGGAGAGGATACCGTGAACGACAATGGCGTTGACTTCCTTGGCACCGTGCTGGAGGATAGTGTCGGCGGCCTTGACGAGGGTGCCACAGGTATCGGCCATGTCGTCGACGATGATGGCGACCTTGTCTTGGACGTTACCGACAAGAACCATGCGGGAGACCTCGTTGGGGCGGGCACGCTCCTTGTGGATGAGGGCGAATTGCAGATCGAGACGGTCAGCAATGGCAGTCGCACTAAAGACAAGAAGTGATTAGATGTGACATCAGAAATCATGAAGAGTTCAGGTTGATTGCTTACCGCTTGGCACCACCAGCATCGGGGCTGACAATAACACAGTTGCTCACATCAAGGTTCTCGCGGATCCACTTGAGCATGCTGGGCTCGGCATACAGGTTGTCGACGGGAACGTTGAAGAAACCCTGAATCTGGCTGGCGTGCAGATCCATGGTGATGACGTGGTTGCAGCCGGCAGTCTGCAGCATATTGGCCATGAGCTTAGCGGTAATGGGAGCACGGCTCTTATCCTTCTTGTCCTGGCGGGCATATGGGAAGTTGGGAATGACAGCGGTGATGCGGCGGGCAGAAGCAGTCTTGCAAGCGTTGATCATGATCAAGAGTTCCATGAGGCCGTCGTTGATATCGTTGGGCCGTGTTGACTGCAGAATGAAGACTGCGCGAGAACAAAACGAAGATCAGCAACGGGCTTCCATGGCTTCCCTCCTTCCATTCTTCATTTCTTTATCCGAGACACCGCGGCGGGGTCAGCGTACCATCTTCGTCTCGAACACTTTCACCGATTGTGACGCTGGTCTCCTGGTTAGAGTACTGCAGGACCATGATCTTGGTCAGTTCGCTGCCGAGGCTGTGGTCATCCTTGTATTAGTCTTCGCCGCTAAAAATTGCTTTTGCAGAACGCAAGGATCCTTACCGATCCGCCACGAGCTGGGCAAGCTCCGGGTGACTGTTGCCAGTCAGCAACTTGATGGAGTTGGTCGCCATGATGGTGAAATAGAAGTGAAGTTCTTAGTCTCCCAAGAAGAAAGAAAAGAAAAAGAACCGTAAGCTTGTGAAGCTTTAAAAAAATCGAATCCCGCACCTGCCATTTTAGGCCCCGCATTTTTTCGTATCCCGTGACTACTCACCGCCTTTGTATCGTCATCCGGATCTATGTCCAGCCTTACGCATAAGAACCATCATAAACCAAAAAAATAACACAATATGGATATTTCCCGTAAGAAAAGCAGCAATCTAAGTACATGTGTTGAAAGGGCCCTTGGTATCAGTTGACCTGCACTTCACCTGATACCAAAGGTTCCCTGGAGTTTTTCCCATCTTCCTCCACTTCCCCACGAACATTCCCGGGAAAACGCCATTGAATGCTTGGGCCTGAAAAGAAGAACACAAACAGAAAACAAATAGAAATAAGGTTATCTATGCGAATCCAAAGTACTCGCTACCAGCTGTCATCGCGGTATAAAGCCGTTGACGGAGATCTTCATAACTTTCGTATTCAGGGAGATCAAGCTCTGTAGGTATCATTAGCAGGTAAATCAATATAAAGAGAGACGGAAAAGCTTACGGTTGAAACATGTGTGCGAGCTGGGCAAGCGAGTCTTGTTGCCATAATCACGGTGGATATTGAACTTGCTCACTCCGTTCATTCCTTCCAGCTCTTTGAAACCGTTGAGAGGCACCTTGGAGGTACCAGTGACGAACTGCAACAGCTTGGCACGCTCCTCCTTGTCAAATGAGCGAACGGCGCGCCAGAACCACTGGATCTGTGGTGAGGAGGCAGAGTAGTTGTGGTACTCAGTGTTGTTCTTCCACTCATCAACCTCGATCTCGGGCAGACCGGAGATCAGAAGCTCCAATTCCTGCTCGTTGAAGATGGAAATGAGATCAGGAGGAATTATTTCATGGAAGCCTGTAGATTAGGTTAGTTTCGTTCTGTAGCGAAAGAAAAACTGCATATATGAAACTGTACCTTTGAGGAAGTTGTCAAGCTGTTCTCGGACGGACTCCACCAGACGGTACTCAACCACGCGTTGGATGTACTCCTCCTTGTTCTCCTGGGTGACTGGGATGTTGCGACCATCGGGAATCAGGTCAATCGTCTCCTTCTCACCGAAAGCATCGGTCTCGATGGAGAAGCTCTCGGTGATGATGTCGGTAATGTCATTCTCCAGCATCCAGAGCAAGGACTTGTAGTAGTCGAGGTCAAGTGTCTCCATGTCTTTGATGGACACAGAACGCCCAAGGATATTCTTGTAGACAGCACGAGAGAAGTGACAGTCCAGAACACGACCCTCGTAGAGGGCCTTGCCAATGATCCGGCCGATGAACTTGAAGAACATCAAATGTTCGGAGTTGACACCACTCAGACGGTTGGGGTGGAAAGTAGTCCGATCGGCAGCCACAGGAATGAATAGAGCGTAGTTGGGGTTGAACATGCCACGGGCAAGGACTGAGAACCATTCTCGAGTGACACCACCAGCATCGACACCCTCTTCGCCATGGAAGCGGACGTTCAATTTGCCGTGCTTGAGCTCATCGGCACTCTTGAAGTAAAGGGACTTGAACGAATCAAGGAAGACTTGGTCTCGGCGCACAGAGAGCTGGAGAGGAGGGTGAGTGTGGCGAGGCTCGGCGGCACCACGGGTGTGCATGCGGCGAGTGAAGTAATTGCGCTTGTTATCAAACTCAAGGACCTTAGGATTCTTCACCAGCAGGGAGAATGTGCCGCTCATCAAGCGGGGATTTTGGCGAACAAGCTCGTTGAGAATCTTGCGGTGTTCCTCAGTAAACCTGAAGAAAAGATTCTCCATGCTAAGACCAGCATCAGCCGAGGCACTGTTGACTGATAACTCGCGGCTACCCCGAGAAATTGGCTGGTCCTTGAGAGTGGTGTTCTTGCAGACAACCATCAATGCCTCAATCAAAGGCAGGAGAATGGTAGCTACGTTCAGCATGTTCTCCTTCTGGCGAATGACGGTCAAGCAGTCACTAAGCTTAGTCCAGAGAGGACCGAAAGTGGCACTCTCATACAGTCTCTTGAGAACATCTTCTTTGGGTGCAGATTCGGGCTCGCTTCCCTTCGACTTGTCAACCCGAGTTGGGTCAAAGAGATAGTCGAGCGCGGTGAGGATACGAAGCAACTTGGCTTGGTCAGAACTGGGCGGAGAGAATTTAGCCAAGGCTAAGCCTTGCATGTCCGTGCCAGTCTCAGATTGGTGGATGTAAGGAAGCAGCTCTTCAAGGTCTGCCAGAATTGTATCGCTGAGGGCCTGTGCTTGGCCAACGAGCTCATTTCCAATCACATCTCGAGCACCAGGGATGGCAGAAAGGTTGTTGATGGTAGACAGGGTATCACGGAATGTTTTCCCATTGCATTCACGAGCTGCAAGGATGTGAACGACTAGGCGGAAATTGTGATCAGGGACGACAGGAGGCTCAATACTCTTCCGCTTGCGCTTCTCTTCTTCGGCAGGCTTGTCAGTGCCTTCGGCCTTCTTAGTATCGTCTTTATCCTCTGCCGTGTCTTCAGTGGCTTGTCCCTCAGCCGTCTCAACGGTGGGCAGGGGGGCGTCTGTCATGGTAGTGTCCGTGCCAGGTTCGGCGGCCTGGGTAGATTGATCCGTAGTCTGTTCAG
This sequence comes from Penicillium sp. 91 TS-2023, assembly GCA_030710325.1. Classification (NCBI taxonomy): domain Eukaryota; kingdom Fungi; phylum Ascomycota; class Eurotiomycetes; order Eurotiales; family Aspergillaceae; genus Penicillium; species Penicillium sp. 91 TS-2023. Next base: position 2,496,982 of record JARWGP010000021.1, on the reverse strand, counting down.
CCGTGGCTCCCTCGGGCTTCTTTCCCTTATCTTCCTCCTGCTTCTCCTTTTCACGGCGGAGAAGAACAGTAAGCGGTTGAGTGATACTGCCGAGTAGAGCAGACAGCTGCTCCATGCAGTTAGGGTTGTCCATGATCAACTTCCTGTCAAGAAGCGAAAGGAGAGAGTTCAGAGCAAATTTGTTGGCCCGGTTCTCTTTGCCCTTGCCCTTGCGGAATGTCTTCAGCTTGAGCGAGGAAGCCGAATCATGCTCAGTCAAGAAGAACCAAGGAACATGAGCGTTAAACTGGGATAGGTAGGACAGTGTTGCCAGGCATTGTTGTACGACCATGAGCGGAGTCACATCATTGCTCATGCCAGAGCTCTGGAGGGAAAGGTGACGCTTGCCAGACTGAGGAGTCTTCTGCGAGCCAGGAGCTTTGGCACGGAGCGATAGGTGAGAAAAGCTGCGTTCGATGGCGGAGGAGTCAACACTACCGTCTTGCAAGACAGAGAGAATAAGACTGATAAGCTCGCCACGGTTCTGGCGGTTCTCGCAAACATTATGGACAATATCGTTAAACTGGATGCGGGTGTTACCCTGAAGAGGCATGAACAACAACCGCAAGATAGTGGCAACACCGGCCTTGTCGAGCATCTGGACAATTTGGCGTCTCTGAGTTTTCTTGGGTTCTTGGTCTTCAGCAGGCTCGTGTCTCGGGCGGTGTTCCATTCCAACAAGGTCACCGAACTGGGCAATGCGGCGGCCGCCAAGGGCTCGTGCCTCAGTCAGGTACTCGGGGCCCAATGTAGCAAGCACATCCTCAGGTTGATCGGCGAGAACAGCTTGGCGCAAAGAGGGGTCTAGAGTTGCAAGGAAACTAGCGGCGTCCATATCCTCAGCCCGAGGTGCAGTAGTACCAGCCGGGGGCTGTTGTCGACGAGCAGCTTCCCGCTCACGACGGCGTCGATCAGCGGCTTCCTGCTGCAATAATTCGTCTCGAATCTCGGCAGGCAAAGCTTCCAAGAATTCTTGATTAATTTCAGTTGGCTCTTCCCCAGCAGCAGCGGCTTGAGACCGCTGGTCGGCAAGCTGTTGCATGATCACCTCTTCTCGAAGTTCTTCTGGCAGGGCCTCTAAGTATTCGGGATCGATTTCCAACCCAGTTATATCAAGCTGGCGGCCCCGAATGATTGTGTGGACTCGTTGAGCGGGCTCGGGCTCAGGTTGAGCGGACGAGCCGGCAGGAGGTTCAGCTGCAGCATCAGTTTGCTGAACATCTTCCATAGGCTCATCAACACCAGCCGCCTGTCGCTCGGCTTCCTGCTGTTCTCTTTCAGCTTGCAGCCTTGCATTATGCTCCTCTTCGAGCTTGTTCACGCGCTCTTCCTCTTCTCTAATTTCTCGCTCCAACTGTTCTTTCTGAGCCAGTTTCTCCCGAACGATCTTCTGTTTTTCCTCTTCGATCTTCTGGTTTTGCTTTCCTTCCTCGATAGCAGGAGGAACCAAAACCTTCATAAGAGAGTTGATAACACGCTGCGTTTTCTCCACGTAGGTGCTGCTGAAAAGGAGACGGGCTTCTTCCTGCCACCGGTTCCTAGTTGGCGACAACGAAAACTTGACGGCATTGAGAGGGTCGTCACGGCTGCGCGCGGCAGGATTGTGATGACGCGTAAGAGAACCGAACATGTCTTGAATACGATTGGGCAAGATCGCCCGACGGTCAACATGAACATGAATACCATCAGGGCGGGTCACGACACCAAAGCCAGGTGTAGCTTGTCCACCAATAGCCTGCATGATAGCGTTCATAAAGCTAACAGGGCTTTCCATGGCAAGCATCCGTCCACCGCCTTCAAGTTGACTCCAGTCAGGAGGGAGCGGCTCAGCCGTAAATCCGAGACGTGGAGCAGAAGGATCGGCGGCACCACCGTCATTGCGCATCAGAAGAGGGTTGGTACCATCGTCGTTGCCGCGGGCCGTGGGCAGAGTCCGATGGACACGGGGATAGGGCTGGAGCGGCACAAGTCCACCATGGCGTCCAGGCATGATTTCAGTAACAGTAGCCCAGGCGGGTGGTGCACCACCACGGAAGCGATGGTGATGCCCGTGCGGTCGGGGCGGTGGGGGTTCATCGCCTTCCCAACCCCAAGGCTCTAAGAGATCGTCATCTGGAAAAGGCGATGTCAGTAACAATCCATCCAGCATTAGCAAGTCGTAGGGTCTTCTTACCTTCCATATCTCCCTCGGAGCCCTGGTCCATTTCATAGTCATCATAGTCATCCATCTCATCGTCAATCTCATCCATGTCCTCATCTTCTTCTAGTTGTGATATCAGTAAACTGACCAGACGCAGCGAAGGAATTTGAAGTTGAAACTGACCTCCATCATCCAGCTCATCCAAAATCTCATCGTGGATATCTCCTCCAAGGCCATCGCCGTGCATGTCTTCGACACCACCGGAAGCAGCGTCATTGAGAGCACGGAAGAGATCATTAATACGGTTAGTTGAGTGCGGCTGGTTGATTTGACGAATATCAGCCATTTCCTCCTCGAACTGGTTCATCATCTCGGCCTCTTCTTCGTCTTCTGTCATTTCTTCACTCTCCCATTCGTCTTCTTGGTCTTCTCCGAGACTCTCGTTGTCATGATCGCCAGTGATCTCGCCAGCAAACATGTCATCATCGTCCATGTCAGAGTGGTCGTCGTCTTCATCGTCGTCCTCATCGTCATCGTCGTCTTCATCATCAATAATGACTTCGACGGCATCACCAGAGAGACCTTCAATAGGACCTCTACCTTCAACATCCTCGTCTTCATCGCTGACAACTTCACCGTCATCCTCAATAATTTCCTCGTCGTCGTACATATCATCATCGTACTCGTCATCGTACATTTCATCATCCTCACCTTCTGATTCTTCGGTGCTAGATTCTTCCTCGTCATGGCGAGGCTCCAGCATACCGAGCGTAGAGTGGCGGAAAAGGTCGGGAGTCTCTTCTCGGTCATCCTCCATGTCAGAAACTGAAGTTGCGGACGAAATCTCGTCATCCTCGGCCTCGTCCAGGTTGGAGATTTCGTTAGCCTCACTAAGGATCACCGCAGTTTGAGTCAATTTGTTCAGAGGACGCAGGATATACTTAATAACGCGCTTCGATGATGGGAAATTGAGGTCAATGTCGGCGACAGAGGCAGTCAATGCAGGAATGAAATGCTTCTCAAACATTGTCTTCGCGAGTTGTTTGTTAGAAGATGGGAAGCCCGCATCCTGAGAGTAGGAATAGCCGGTGAGCATTTTGTCGAAAAGATCGGCAAGGCACATAAGCTTCGAGTACTTGGTATCCAAGGGCTCAGTTGAAGCATTAGCATCCTTATAGGATCGAAGTGCATGCTCGAGCACGAACCTGCGAACGAAAGCAAGGTCCGGCTCATCCTCTTCGATTTGCTTTGGTTCGCCACGGCGCCTAACAGGGCCACCATTCTCACCGGTCTTGGTGCATAGAGCAACCAGGACCTGCATAGTCCATGTTGAGGTCATGCTTCGTTTCTTGAATGCTAAGGAATCATCATGCTCCATAGTTCCAAGGGGGACGAGCGCATTCAAGAGGTAGTTGAGAATGCCAGAGCGTGGCTTGGAAGGTGTGGAGGCAAGGGGATCGGCCTTCCGAGAGAAGTTGATGAATTCGATTTTGGTACGGTTGTAGGATGACAGAAGCTCGGTAAGGCATTGAAGTAGGAAGCATCGGTAAATGTAAATTTGATGATCTTCAGCGTTGAATGGTTGCTTCTCGCCCTTCTTAGCAGGTGTGCGACTAGGCTGCGCATCGGCACTGCTCGACACGGAAGGGGCAGGCTCATCAATGGACATGTCAACGTCAGTTGGCGGTTGGCCTTCAGACTGGTCGGTAGATGACCGCTCAGATGTTTCAGCTGGTATTTCCTTGTCATCAACATCCTTGTAGGATAGGAGCTCCGACAAGAGGTAGTGGATAACACCATCTGGGTTCTCGACCACAGGTGCCTTGAGCTCGGGGCCCTTGCCCTGGTTCTTGTCCTTCTCCTTCTCATCTGGAGCGGAGGTCTCGACATTGGTATCCTCAATCTTGCTACTCTCGCCACCGCTCTGCTCTTGACGCAGGCGAGCAGTGCGATCTTTGTCGGCCTTCAGGCCAAGAAGTTGGGGGCGCTGGGAGAACTCATATTTAGTCAGTCTCAGCTTCTCATTTGTCACTTCTACGAAGATCTCAGGCGCCCTCAAGACGAGATGATACAACTGTCGTACATAGCCAGTAGTGTCGATCTGGCGAGATGATTTGTTTTCAAAATTAGCGACAATCTCACTGCGCATGATTTGCCGAATCGTAGCTTCGTCCTCGACAATGTGACGCAAGATCAACAAGAACGAGCTTTGGAGCTTATCATTTGTGGCACTTGCTAGCTGCTTGACCATGACGAAGAGGCGCTGCAAGTTGCGCTTCTCTCCGAATCGCGCAGCAATGCTGCGTTCCCGAGTGAGAATAACCAGAATACGACAGATAGAGAGTGCCAGAGTGTCGTCCTTGCCCACCCGGGGCAAGATTTCAACCAAGGCCTCGAAAAGCTGGGTCTTCTCGTCAAGGGACACCAGGGGTTCCTGAAGGCGAGCAGGCTCGTCATCAGAATTAGGATTGTCGGGGTTTGGTGGACTCCAGGTTATTTGAGGGGGCTGGCAATCGTCGGACAGCAGCTTCTCTAGGATGAGCAACACATGGCCAATCCAGGGGAAAGTTTCATTGGCAGGTTTCTCGGGAGTTGGCAGTTTGATAAAGCCAAGGAATGTAGAGAAACAATCCTTGAGCTCCTCAATAGTTGCATTGTACATGTCTCGATCCTGAAGAACCAGAGCTAGGATATGTGCGTAGGCTGCAACCTTCTTTCCGGCCGTCTCAAAATTCTCCATCTGCAAGGAAACGAGTGACTGGACAAGAGTTTCTCCAACATCTCGGCGGAAGCTTTCGGGCTCGCTATGCTTCTTGATGGCAGATGAGATTAGATCTGCAAGCTCGAATGATACGTCATAGTGGACATTGAGAACATCCAGACAGCGTTCAATCAGATTATATCGAACTTTCTCTCGTTCGGCATCGAGATCCTCGACAGTAGTAAGCTGGCGTCGACGGACTGGCTCTTGTGTTTGGCTAGCAGGCTCCAATTGCCCTTGAGCGGATGAATCGCGTTCTGGGCGCGATGTCTCGCCAGGCTCATCGCGGCCCAAAACTTCACCATTTTGGAAAACGGCGCCAATCGCCCGAGCAAAGCTCTCGGGTATGCTTGTGTCAATGCCTTCTGTATCATCTGTGTTCGAGCGAGTATGGTCTTCCACGGGGTGGCGCGAGGCCTGGGCCAGAAGCAATGCAAGGGCCGAGCTCTCCAAGAAGGCAGGGTCGAAGTTAGGGTCACCTGGAATGACATCTTCAGGGCCATCTCCGCCCGAGGCGACTTCAGAAGATCCAGTTTGAATGTCAGTGGCTCGAGGAGGCAACCTAGGGGGGGCTCGAAGCCATTTCTGTGCTTTGCAGTATTCTTCAGCGGGACCCAAAACATTGTTGCAGCGGTAAAGAGCCTCCTGGTTCAGCTCTTCATCCTCGAAGCCCTTCTCTTTGAGCGCTGCCGCACGGTCCTTGTTGACAACAAAAGGCTTGCGTGGAACTTCAGTCAGGATAGGTGCCGGGTCGGCTTTCAAAGCAGCACCAGACTCATACTCTCCATCCAGTGATGAGCGAAGAATATCAACCAAAAATTTGACGATGAGGCTTTGAGACTGGGTGGCAAATTCTGAGTTCCACATCTCTTGAGCCATGGGCAGGATTTCCATGCGGAGATCTACCTGGAACTGGCCGGGTTGGAAGTAATCTGGACGACCACGCTCCCGATCATGGTTGGTTGTCAGCGCTTGTGTCTGGCTAGACTCAACGATACTCTTGCCGCTAGCGAGTTCTGTGAAAACCGCAAGGATGATCTTGATTCCACCGTAAGCAGCGGTAAGTTGATCAGCAACTTCCTTCTCGGTCTCAGCACCGCGATCCAGGGGCTTGAGGACGTTGACCTCATGCATGAAGGTTTCGCACATCTCCTTCAGCACCTTAAGCCCGTTGTTCCGCTTGAAAGCGACAAGGACAAGAGTCAGGTAGTTAGGCGTTGGCCGATCACCGCCAGCTTCGTACAAGAGGTGTGAGAACTGGGAAAGTATGACAATAAGATAGGGGAAGCGGTATTTAGAGCTAGCACCTGAGTTAGGAGCATCTAGTTGAAGTGCACGTAGAACAGTGTCGGCGATGGCCTCGGCCACCATGTTGGCACTCTGCTTTGCTTTTTGGAAAGAGTCTCCACGCCGCTTGCTGACAAGACCAAGACCAAGATTGTGCATAAAGCCTGTAATTGTAATTGGCAGAGCACCCAGGAGGTATCGAAGGATCTGAACGTTCTTGAAAGCGGAGCTTTCTTCGTCAACCTTCTTGACAGCACCTTCAGTCTCTTGTGCAACAGGGGGGTTTGAGCCTTCGGAGGCTCCCAGGCCTTCTGTTTGAGTCGCAGCAGCAGAGTCTGCCGGTGAGTCCTGAGAAGCCCCTGGTCCGGGGACCGCGGGCTTTCCGGGAGGCTGCTGCTTGCCTTGTGTCCAAAGATCTGGGTTATTCTTCTCATTGACGATCGCCTCCCATACACATGCCGAGAAAAGATCACCAAGCGAAGAAATAAGGTTGCAGTAACGGTCAGCGAGATTGACCTGGGTGAAAGGAGACACCTGCTGAGCAGGTCGAGTCTGGTAAAGAGGCATTGCGAAAATTTCACGGAGCAGATCTGTAAGAACGAGGACGGCATTCAGGTTCTTCACAAAGAAAGTTCCATGAGAGAGAGCTTCTGTTGCCTCAGGTGCAGGTGTCTTGGAATCGAGCGGTCTGGTGAACGACGTGAAGAACCCCGACTCTTTAGGTGCGGCCCAAAAGGCCGACAAAGTGTTCACTGCTGACTGTGCCCGCTCCACGAGAGATGGAATAACAACGTGCGGTTTGGTTTCAGCAATCATGTGCACAAGCACCGTCAGTTCCTGGTTAGGGTCGGTGCCATGGAAGCCATATGGCAGGCTCTGAAGTGTTGCGAAATCCAGAACAAACTCCGCTCCACCAGCCTGAATGAAAGATGCGCAGTTTGGCTGATTCTCGAAGAATGCACCGAGGAACCGGATGGCAGGGAACAGGTAGTCTGCAACAGTAAGGCCGTGCTCATCTTGGTCCTTTGGCTCAAAATCACTGTCTGCAGATGGAAGTAGCTGGCTCACGTCACCAACAAGCAGCTTGCAGCCGTTGGGAAGGGTATGGGCATTCAACTGAGGAACACCGATAGTCACTGGATCTTCCATGGAGGCATCAACAGCAACACCGATGTCACGGAACAAGTCAGCAACAGGTCCGGAAAGGATGGCTTTGGCGTTATCATCTGGATCTTCCGTCCATAGCTTGGCACCCAGTCCTGACTTCCATGCCTTGGTTTTAGCGAGGAGATTGACACGAGCGGCCATAACAATGACGGCAGACATAATGGAAGTCTTCAGAGCCGGGTGGTGTCGTACGAGTTCGTCAAACGCGGTACCCAGCGAGCGAACCAGGTTTGGGTCATCTTTGAGGCACTTGACATGTTCAGGCTGCTCGAAAATCTCGAAGAAACTTTCTAGGGCATCAGAAGATTGGAAAAGGTCAAGACCAGAGGCGTTCAGGCAAATGGCTCCGAAGGCCGAAGGAATGCACGCAAGAGCATCAGCGGCAGCAATAATTCCCGAAGCAAGATCCGTACCAGGTTGCCGAGCCATCAGATATTCACGATCTTCTTTCTTGCTTTCGGCAGTGGAGACAGGTTCAGCAGCGGGCGCTGGGGCAGAGGGCTCAGCCTCATTACTGGCGTCCTCGGGTTCGATGGCAGGGGGCTTTTCCTGGGCCTTGAGCTCGCGCCCCATGACAGCAGCAAGAAGACTCTTACTAAGACCAGCTTCGGCGATGACAGCATAACTGGTAGGCTCATTGTGAATAAAGCTACTCAGAATGTTGACACCATTGCTCCATACATGCGAGCCAAAGACTCGTGCGTTTTCAAACACAAGTCGCAAGGAGGTAAGAAGCTGAGGAGAGTCAATCAGATTCCGCAGGACACGATCAAATCCTCCACCATTATGTTGCATAATGTGATTGACAAAGCGGAACATCCACCGTAAAGTCTGCTGTTGGAAGTAGGGGATTTGGTAATCTATCGAAGGATTCTTGTATTGAGAGGGGAACCCGTCTCCACTAGAGACTTTCTCAAAGGCGGTTTTGGTCTCGTGGTCGATCAGGGCGGAAATCGCATCGAAGCCCTTGGCCGTAGTCAATGTGCTTAGGGCATCACGGACAGCGTGGACGAAGGTATCAAGGAACTCCATGACTCGAGAGTAGACCCGGCGAGCCTTTTCAGTTCGAAGATTGAGGATATCAACGAACATGGGAATAAGACCAGCAGCAACGAGTGTTTCAGGAGTCCGTGCACTCGAACTAGGAAGTGTGCGCAAGAGTGCAAGTAGTGCATCGCGCCATTCATCATTATAGGAGTTGTCCGTATCGTCATCTTCAGTACTCAGCTCGTTGACTACCTTGCGGGTCAGGAACATCAGAACACCGTGGTTGACATTGACACTCAAAGCGGAGCAAACGTCCACAGCACGAGATTTTTGCTTCGCCAATGCATCCAAGGCATGAATTGCCAGCGTTTGTAGATGCCTTGAGACCTCAAGATCACCGCTCGCGCCGAGATGCACCAACTCGGCTAGCTGGAAGGTCAGCTGAAGGCGTTTCGACTGTTCCAAGTCATGTTGAAGAACCTTCTGCTGGAAAGACGACTCAGGGTGAACATAGGCTAGGTTGGTCATCGCGAGAATACGGATTGCAAGAATCTGCTCACGGGTTTCACGAGACCCAGACAACGCTTGGGCAACACGGACCTTGTGGAGCAGCTCATACTTCGATTCAAGAGGTAGATGTGGCAGATTACTGGCCAGAAGATCCTCCGTCTTTCCAGATGAGATCTTCGAGTATGGAAGGTCCAATATCTTTCCGCTTCGGGAAGCTTCTTCTGCCTTACCGCCCGTGCTTGCGTTTACCGCAGGAGATTCTTCTCCACTGGTTGTACGGCTCAAACGTGGGGTGGGGTGAGTGGCACTCCGACGAAGCGGAGTAGGCGTAGTTGGGGCATGGGCGCCAGGCTCACCCTGGCCAAAATCCGAGGTTGTTCTAGTCTGCTCAGTGGCGCCTGACGGGTAGTAGAGGACCCTAACATGGCCCCATTCTTCCCAGCCGTCATTGTCACGCACGAGTGAGACCAGTTCGTTGGCGTTAAGCTTGGTCGCGCCCGCATTCTCTTTGCCTTTGGCTGACACAGCGGGGGGCGCAGAAAATGGGGCTTTACCGGCAACGGACGGACGGGGGAAAGGTGAGGAAATCTTGAGCAATTTGTCTAGATCGATGTTGTAGTGAGCTGCCAGCATTGTCTGCTGGTGGGAGCCACGCTGACGCGAATGATATCGTTGAGCCAAGCAGAGGGCCAATCGCAGAGTAGACTGGAGGAGGGAAAGAGAAGTGGTGTTCAAGAGATCTCCCAAACGCTCACTGCTGCTGTATAGACTGCGATTTCCACATTTCTCCAGCAGCATGCGGGAGAAGTCCAGGATCGCTTCTATCAACTCGCGGTCACCCTCGGGCCCATACCCTAGAGAATTCAGCTTGGCATCGATGCCTTCTGCTGGTGACTTGCTCGCATCAGCCGCGTATGACTCTTCTAAAACGGTCCTCCGGAAGTTCTGTATCTGTGGGCCGGTATTCAGGAAGTATTTCTCGATGACGGTGGCCAGGATTTCATCGAAGCGGTCCAAGACATTGATCCAGTGATAAAGGTCGCCTCGAGGAAACGGCCATAGCTTAGGGAATGTGCTTAGATAGGAAGGAAGCTCCGGGACTGGAAGGCGTGTGACATTGGCAATAAATTCAGCGAGAAAAGGCGACTAGAGTAACAAAGAAAAAAAATTAGCCAGAGAAAAAAAACCTCTTGGACCCATGGCCGATTAAGACTCACAATTGTAGCCTCGTGTTTTTGACTGGCAACCTTCTTAATTTTGCCCATGTTGGCGATCAGAGCAGGCAGCCAACCATGAGGGAATTGAAAGATCCCAGGAGAAGAGTCTCCTAGAGGGTGGAGTTGGCGGGGGGTTGGTCGTGAGACCGGGTCGCGGAGCAAGCGCGAGGGTGCCTTATGACGTTTTTGGTCCTCTTCTACCTGCTTCGCCTAATTTGAGCCACTCCGTATCGACAAGTCCGCACGAAATCGTATCACTGGAATATCGCTGACAAGGCGAGATCAATGGAAATAGATATTCCGCCCAAGTGAAGCTTGTCTAGTCGAAAAGGTCGAATAGAAAGAAAGTGTCGAGATATTGGCGCGCGGGTTCGGTGAAAGAAGTCTAATCAAGCAGGGAAAACGGTGCAGGACGTTTGACCCTGAAAGTATTGACGACGATGAAAATCGAAATGGGGGAAAGGAAAATTAAGAAGGATGGGTTGAAGGAAGAGGGGAAAGATGCAAGAGAAAATGGGGGGAGAAGGAAAAGAATCATGAAAGGTGAGCTGTGTCCTGCCGGCAGTTAAAGCTGGACCTTGGGCGGTTCCCCCGCTGAGGCGGTCAGGCTACAAGGCATCATTTGATTCCATGATTTCTACCTTCTTCTATTTACTACAAAGTTCTTTTGGTTTGCTGTTGCTTCATTATTCCAAGCAATTATCACTTTGAGCTTGACAGAGATTACATCAGTATCGCAAGGTCAGATCCAGACCACAGACCAGCGGATGCCTGCGCGGATTCTCAAAACAACTAAGTACGAACGAATGCGATGCTACCCGATGCCTAATACCGAGATTCATTGAAAGAAGATTATACATAAGATATGCACAAAAGTACTTGGTTATCTTTCACACTTTCCGAGCAGTAGGTAGCTCTCCATCCCACTGCACTTTCATCGTCGATGGGAAGGGCGAGTATGCACTCTGCTCCGCATCCATATACATCGTGATGCCGCCGATACCTGGAATCTTCTTCAACTGTCCCTGTGGGCCAGGAGCACGCCGAAGGTTATCTAACTGCCCGACAACCCGAAGCATCGTAGGGAGAGCAGTCTGGCACACCCCAAGCCCAAGGCATTGATGTGGGCCGAAACCAAAGTGGATATACTGGCTCAAGTCGCGATCCAAGCGGACTGTCTCGGGGTCAGGGAATGCTTCAGCGTCATGACTTGCGGCCACCTGTGATTCGAATTAGTCAAGATGAATTTAATTCTCACTAAAAATTTAGGCCGGGCTTACCAAATTGCAATAGATTTGCTGGCCTGCCTTCAATGTCACCTTTTCACCATTGTCTTCGATGACGGTAGGCTTCACGACTTCCCGAGGCAAAGCGACGGTCGATCGGATTCGTGCGCTTTCCATAAAGCTATTTCAAGTTAACATGGAATCCACATAAAGAACGAGCTCAGGGATTGCGATAAACTTACTATCGCAGAAGAAGCTCATCCGACTCTGGGGTGTTCTCCTTGGACAGCCGTTGAATCTCTGCGAGGTGGACAGCATTCTCTTTCTCGAGATAGAAGTCCAAGCATTGAATGAACAGCTGTGCCTGGTTTGCAACCATTGAGCTAGCCGATGGAATAATATGCGTCCACACAATATCCTTCGCAGGCAGCCCGCTATGGAGCAGATGTTGAATCATATGGATACCATAGTCACTGAGCACATCGTGACGATGAATCCGACTCACAAGACTAGCGACGAATCCGGCCTTGTCGACAACCTCAACATTAGCCATGATCAGCTCACCAAGCTGCTGTGCAACCGTGCGAGAAGCCTGCTCCAGCTGGAAAGACTTGGCGATATCCACATCGTAAAAGATACATGTGAAGACCACAGTCAAAATTTGAAACAGCTCGGTCTCGGTGAATATGCCACGGGGGTTAGACTCCGTCTTGAGCGACAAAGAAAACACATTCGCAGAGAAATGGATATGCGCGAGATTGGACACATCGCGACTGATATCCACCTGGTTTGCGCTACCTACTTTGTACGAATTTCGCTGCAGCAGCTGGATGGTGATCTCCTCGTAGAACTTCCGCACTTCAGATTCCCATTTGTCCCGGTACAGAGCACTGCCAACCATCTTACGGGATGCTGCGTTTGCTGGGCTGTCGCCCGACAACATGAAGTCACGGCCGTATGGGTGCCCATCGCGATTCAAGATGAACTCCAACTTCGTGCCGTAGGTCACTTTGAAGGCTTCCTGATCCGTGAGAACAGCCTTGCAACCGGCGTGGGAGTTGATCATTGTGGGAATTGGGGTGTAGCTAGGCGCACTGTAGCTGTACAAATGACCCTTTCCGAGGCTTTTGAAGATCTTTTCGTTCTCACTCGGGATCACCATTGGGAAGTGAGCGTAAACCGAGTTTCCGAGGAAGTGATTGGGGAATGCCCGCATGGCCAGTTTGTAGAAGACCTGGCCGTTGTCCACATTGTCATCATAATTAATCTCGTTGTAAGCCCAGTTGGTCAGATGCTTAGGAGTGTAGTCAACGGTATAGAAACGATCACCGCGGACCAGAGCAACGGCATCCGAAAGGATTGCTCTGGAAGTGGTGTAATTGGTGCACAGGCCACTGCCTGGAACCACAGGTTCTTTCGCCTCTTCCACGATGATACCAGGGTATAGTTCCACCAGATCAGGATGATCGTAGAAATGGCGGAGCTGATCAACAATTTCCGGGTCAGAGTTGATCTCCTCGAAAGTCTGGTATGGTGTCAGGTTGAAGTAGTCTCGGAACTCATTCAACGTGGCCAAGTTCCAAGCCCTTGACTGCTTGATACCGAGAACCTCAATGGATTTAAAGATCGTTGGCACATTCGATGCTCCAAAAGCGCCAGCCACATCCTCGACACTCTCTTGGAAAATTTTGACCAAGTCATCGTCATCATAGAGACCGTCTGCCTTCCTGTGAAGGTTGGCAAAGGGACGGTCCTCGGGATCTTCGGGGAGCATTGCCTCCCAGCGGTAAAGGCCTTGAATGAACTGCGGGATGCTCAGCGCTTTCGCATCTTGACCCTTAAAGATCTCCGTGTACATATCCTCCGACCACTTCTCATCACGGGCAGAAATGCAAGAGTGCCATCGGTAGATCAGGTTGAACTCTGCCGAGACCTGGTTTCCGGTAGCCTGAGCTGGAGCTTCACTGAGCAGACCGTCCTTGATTTCCGCCCGGGGATCCAAGCTCCAGGAACTATCAGTCCGGTTCAAGTTAAGAATTGTTCGGACGTAGTCCTTGAGAACAATGTTGATATAAAGACCACAGGTCACCAAACGTGCAGTCTGGAATAGATCATTGTCCCATGTTGCGTAGGCTTGTTTATTAGACTCATCTGGTTTTTTGAAGCGACCACCCTCGTTGATGATTGCCAGGTTTTCTGCAACATAGTTGTGGAATCTATTGAACATGATAAGCAAAACACCCACACCAGGAGGGAACCCAAGGATGCGCTTGGCGGAAAATGTATCCGGCTTAAGCTTGCCATCCTTGAAAGTTCTCACGGCATCCTGCTCATCTTGGTTATTACCATATAGAGGGCCCAGATCAAGATAAGACGATGTCAATGATGAGGTGCCGGTTTTCGGGTCTGTTTGGAACAGGTCTAGTAATTGTTAGCCCTGTCCATTAGCGGATATGGAACCACAACGAGCGATTAAAGACACGCGTACCATGAATGATAATAGATGCAAGATAGAACAGCACACTCGAAATCTTGTTCGGGTGCTCTTTGAACTCTTTCCGGGCCAAGAGAGTATCAAAAAGGGTTTCTGGATCTGGGCGGTCAACTGGCTGCACAATTGTCGGTCGAACTGATCGCGCATAGGGAGTGCCTGCAGCACCAATGTTCGGCCAGAACGGGTTCTGATCTGGTGTTAGTGGGTATACTAATTATCCTTAACAGGGAGTGGTCATACGTTTCCTGATCCATCCGCTTTCCGATAGGCAGAGTCACGGCCAAGATACCTGTCATCTTCAGTATAAGTTTTGTTCAGAAGCATGTGGCATCTCGAGGCCATAACAAATATCACTTACGAGATTGGCGGGTGCTGCAAGTCCTTCCATAGGGTACTCAAGAATGTGTTGGTCAATTCCTTGCCGTTTTTAGAAGTCGAAGGCAGACCAGCTGCAAGCTATTGAAGAGTCAGCATTTGGATTTTTAGAATATCAAGTTGTACAAACCTGAACCACTCGCTCCATGATGTACTCGCGGTCATTCCAAGGTTCTCCAGTTACCGCATCTTTTGCAATCTCGATGACAGCCTTCACATCCTTCAAATTGAAATGGCCCAGATCCTTGGTAAACCCAGTTGTGGTAGCCATTTTGACATAGGTCCCATCACCGGTTTCAGTGGGCAAAGGCCTCAAAGATGAGGCAATGACTTTTTCGACCTCGGAAATTTTGTTTCCGATGCCATTGGCAGGATTATTGGATCGACCGGCCATGATGGGCTTGAGTGTATGTACACACAATAAACGCGAAGAAAAGGGAGGGCAAAAAAATCACAGGCTATGTCCTTCTATTGAATAAATATTAGCAATAAGCATCAATTTGTATGGCAGTTCATGGAAGCAACTGCCGGTCCGAAAATGCCTTTCAGCTTATTCGAAAAGAACTCCCATTTGCCAATGAATTTGATCACCTGGAGTGGTCAAGACTATTTTTATAAATTAAAACATACCAATCTTGTAATAAAGTAGCCTGAAGAAGTGTATGGCTGTGTTGGCCAGCTGTTGGGCCGTTTCGAGTCTCAGATTCCGAGTAGTCAGGAAGTACCAAGTATAAGGCGTGGTAAGAGAAAAAGCAAAGCAAATGTCAAGGGATCGTTTCGGAGGGTAATGGGATGATTATAACAGTTTCCAGCTGCGGAGTATTCCGTCTGTTAAACGACTCAAGTACAGCTCGGTAGCCTTCAGCCCGTTCTAGCTCCATTATCTACGCAGCCTTTCCAGTGTTCGTGTTCGTCCGTCGGCCTATGCGCCACAACCCTAAGGCGCCAGCTGGGTGTGGGTACAATGTATGGGCAATGACAGCCGAAGACGCCCCACTTCGGTAGAATAGACTGGAAAGCATTTCATTCGTGCATGAAACAGAATTTCATGTGAGAAAAAGGATTTTGTGTTGAAGTTTCCACATTACAGCAAAGTCTAATTCATTTTTTTCGGACATGTTATGTTATGCTGGGTGGTCAGAAAGATCATTCGTCTGGGAGCGTTAGCCATGAGATGCCGTTTATGCAGGGGGGCCTGGTTCACCTGGGTGTATGGTGAATTCGCCCAGTCATAATTGGCGCATGGACTGTTCATCTTACACCAGTGGCGATCTGCACTTGGTGGGGCCAAAATCCGTTGAAAAGGCTCGGCTTGTACAATATTTTCTTATCACGGCATAACCCCTCATTCCTGCAAGACAAACAATTGACACAGCCTATCAATGCCTCCGCTAGTTCATGGATTAGCGCTGTATTGGTAGTCAGGGGTGGCCTAAGAATTATGCCAATGTTGATTGGTGACGGGTTCGGCCGGCTTAGCCGTTGTAGCAAGACTGCGCCCCCAAGTAAGACACTAAAGCCAGATGGCCAGAATTGCAATTTTGGATCAAAAAGCACAACGCTTCGGTAAGACAGAAAATTTACTAATAACATTGGCACAGAATAGTTTTTGTGGGGTATCATCAGTAGAGAGTTAAACTTTTGCTGAAGACTATCATGTCCATTTTGCACTTGGCCCACGTGGGATGCAGAACATCATGGCTTTTATCCGATCATTCCTTTATTTCAAGTTAAAGGAAATCGAAGATTCCCCCAACACATCTAAGACCTGCAGATGGAATAACCTGGGGACCAGATTTCTGTTCATAATGGACTCGATCACACATTTGACGTCAATGGGGCTGACTTTAAGGAATCAGGGATAGGTTGCAAGGTCCTTAACACCATGGAAAGACTTGAAGGTTCAAGCTGAGTTTGAATGCCTATGGATGGAATATTGACCCAATACAGTAGGTTGGACGATCTTGGCGATCTGTTGAGATAACCCTCGTGCTTACTGTATACTTTGCTGCACATACCTCGGTCTTGCCTTAAGGTGTCGACGTCACGTGTGCCCCATCCATTATTGATCGACGTGAACGCTCAACAATTTATTTCCCCTGCAACCTCCAAACTGATTGAGCTTGCCATCAATCACAATGGCTCCTAAGATCACACTCACCGTTGAGCCGCGGGGTATGTTATCCGTTCTATTCCGAAATTCCATTCATCCCATCATTGGATCCAATTAATTAACAGTGTTATTCAGGTAAACCCATCCGCATGCTCCCTAAGGAGCTCACCATTTCCCTCGATGCCTCTGGTTATGACCTCCACGACATGATCGGACAGGTTTGTGGTGTATCTGCACACCGTCTGCGTATCACTAAGGGCAGTGACCGCTCTGCCGTTCCTAATGCGAAGGATGTCACCATTGACGACACTGGCCTGCGCAACTCCAGCGTAATTCACATCAAGGATCTGGGTATGCAAACGCTCACAAACAAAAAAGTTCAATTCAAGCTAAATGTTCACAATCAATAGGTCCCCAGATCGCATGGCGTACCGTCTTCATCATTGAATACCTCGGTCCCCTCCTCATCCCAGCTCTCTTCCTCTTCCCTCTCCGCTCCCTCCTGTACTTCAACTATGACACTATCCCGGCTCCCTCGGACGTGCAGCTCCTCGTCTGCGCCCTTCTCACCATCCACTTCCTGAAACGCGAGTACGAGACTATCTTCGTCCATCGCTTCAGTAATGCCACCATGCCGGCCCGCAACATCTTCAAAAACAGTGCCCACTACTGGGCCCTCGCCGGCTTCAACATTGCCTACTGGGTCTTCCGTCCCGACGCCGCTGCCGCCAGTGCAGACTACAACCCAGCTCTTGTGTACGCTGGTCTTGCCATTTTCGTGTTCGCTGAGCTGGCAAACCTGAACGCCCACTATGTGCTTCGGAACCTGCGCCGGCCTGGTACCACTGAGCGTGGTATTCCCTCCGGATTTGGGTTTAACCTGGTTACCTGCCCCAACTACATGTTTGAGATCATTGCCTGGCTAGGTGTTTTCCTGGTCAGCCAGCTGAACTTGAGTGTGCTCATCTTCACTATTGTTGGTGGTGTGCAGATGTGGAGCTGGGCGTGGAAGAAGGAGAAGCGCTACCGCAAGGATTTCGGAGACAAGTACAAGAAGAAGAAGACTGTTCTCCTTGCCTTCATCTGCTAGAGGAAGGTAGCAGTCGGAGCTTAGGGCTCCCGCTTCTACCGAAATAATTTTTTATTATATGTTAGGATGTACCTCGGTGCGACCTAACTCAGTTCGGGCTATTTCAACTCGACAAGCTGGCCACCCACAGCAACACATTGGGTAAGTGACTACCACCTCTTGCATTTTTCACTCAACCAGTTTATCAGCTTTGGCTTATTTCTGGTTAAAATCCCCCTGCTTTTTAATGATGAGAAAAATTGGTCCGTGTTTAGGAGGCGGCTTAAGACCCCGCTGCTTGACTACAACCCATTTGCGAGCAATCGCGTCTCTGATATTTTTAACTTTCAATTACATACATTACTGCATTACGGATGATTTTCCACGTCGAATGCTCAATACTGACTGCTCTCGACAGTCACACCCCAGTCAGGCCAATGCTGTGAGTGAGCCTTGGCTCAATATTACGTCCTATTATGAGACATGTATTCTATTAGTGAACATAAAGAAAATAATGATCATGTTTCCTTTCTTATGACCCTATGCATGCCATGACGATTGAAGCAAAAGTATCCCGCTGTATGTGCAACACTCATATATTGCGCCAATTAAAAAAAAAAAAAAAAAGAAAACACCGATCAGATCAGACAGAAAAGAAATATGATCATAGAGCAAATCCAAAAGCAATGGGTGACGAGAACAGCTAAAAGGAATTGAGAAAGCAGATTGATTGAGAAGTTAGCCACTCTTTATCTTCCTCTGCCACTGCATGTAGTAAGACTCCATCTCAAAACACTCCTTGGCCTGAACGTTATCACATCCAGGGAATCGAATAATAAAGTCGCCGTCATTATAGGTACCATCAGGACCAGCACCATTCGAATCCTTGCTGTACGCATTCAGAACACGCTGGGGAACAATAGCCGTCCGAGCTAGCACAGTCGGATGCCATTGCATGATATGATCCTAAAAGCACAGAGCAGGTCAGCCATAAGCTCCAGATCTCAATTTGCTGATCAAGCAAAACTTACCAATCCATGAACTTCTGCCTTCGCAAAGTTATAATTGCGAAAGAGCGGATCAAACCACAAATCCAAGAAAAAGCGCGCGAAGTCCCCATTCTTAAGCACAAAGCTACTGGGACTTATATCTTCGCCATCTTGCGTGGTGATGAAGTCGATGTCCTGCTCCTTCAGATGCGAGAATGTCATGATAATACTATCAGGCGGGACGATGGGGACATCCTTCAGGATCATCGATTCGAGCTTGCTTCGTTCCAAGAGGTGGGATTTAAGGGATTTAGTTGGGTTCATGATAAGTGCGTTCTGGTTCAGGTGGAAGAAGTATGCGGCGGTGGGATAGGTAGCCATGGCGTGGCGGACGGCTGGCACTAGCGCCCAGCTTTGGGGCTGGTCGCCGACTGCTTCATCATATTCGGATATGGACGTGAAGAAGTTTGTGTATCCTGATTAAATTCGCAATGCGAAGTTAGCGGAGAGCTCGTTTGTGCTAGAAGATTGAATCGCCAGCCAATAGCTATACTTGGTATAGCCACCCAGCCCATAGCATTACATACCATGTCGCTTCGCATAATCCTCACGATTGGCAATAATCTTATTGATATAGCTCTCACTGAAATTCTCACGATCCAACAATGTCACAATGACCACACCTGCCGTACCAGCCGGCGCCGCAGAAGACGAGCTCGAGTAGAGGTGTGTAAGAAGGTAGAAGATCGAGAACACAGCGAACGCGAAAATAGCGACGGTCTTCAGCTGTTTCCTGCGATATAGCGGCAATCGAGAGGAACGGGCACCGGGGAGAGTGTGTTGGTTCTTTCGCGGAGGCAATGCGAATTGCATGGCGAAAGTGTTATCCCCCGCGCTGGGGAGCTGGATGAGGACGCAGCGATTCGGAAGAGTAGTTGCGGGAGATCAGATCATGGCATGGGAGATTCTAAGGTACGCGCGAAGTTTCAAAATTAGAGAAAAGAAATTGGATCACTGGAACGAGGGAAATGAGTTGCAAGGGAGACGCAGGACAAATATTGGGTGTTCCCTGGTTCCAATGACGAGACCGAATGCGGCGTGCGGCGGGTCTTTTTGGTGCGCTATGCCAACGGCCTTGCAGCTTCACCAATTATCTTTGGCCGTTTTTAGTTAGTTCGTCGATTGCAGAGATAAACGAGATTTGGGTTTCAGGTTAATTGCTTTTCTTATGGGTTCATCTCGGATGTCGGGACTCGGATAATATTACCATACATTCTGCAGATCCCTTGCACTGAATCATGACCTTATCTATTTCCTTGGTGCTTCATACCTTCCAGGTATAAAGGATAAAGGGATGAATATCAGACTTAAGGACAGCCCTGGGGACCACCGGGGCCTCTTTACATAAAGCTTGCCTGGTCGTTTCTTGGGGGGGGGGATTGTGTAGTCGCTAAGGTTACACTGAACAGAACGCCTAGATATATATCGAGCATGGACCCAGTCCAAATGGACCACTTACCCCAACCGACTTTTTGCTTCTTAAATGACAAACCTCGTCCAAGGCTCTGACTCAAAGTCACACGAGAGAAAAATTGTAGACATCATTAGACCATACAATAACCAGTCCGATCCAATGAAAAGAGGCTAGAACGATGAAAACGGATGATATTGGAGTATAAATACACAGAAGTTCAAGTTTTAATATGCACGCCGAATCGCACTCATGCGAAGAGATCACCAAATTTCTCCAGGTAATATCGAAGACACAGGTGGTTGGTAAAAAGACAAAGGTAGTGGTGCTCAAGGGTCCAGTTCGTCGCGATAATGGTACAATGGAGGAAGCGCCAGCCCCCAACAAGAGGCATCAATTCAAACATCAAAAACACCTCCAGTTATCCAGCTGAATCAGCTGAATTATTCCGCAGATTCAGCCTTCTGGGTAAGCTGGGCAAGCCTCTGAGGGTCAGCCATGCCCTTATTATGGGGCTTTGTGACCTGCTTGATGTTAAGTCGTTCCTCGATCTTGGCGTTGATCTCCTCCTCCTTGCTCTTCATCCACTCCTCAAAAGACTTGGGCTCTGGAACACCAAGTCTCTTGCGCTCTTCCCGGAATCGCTCCTGAATAAGCGGAGTCTGCATCACCTTCCACCGCAGTTCCCACCCGAACATGCCGAGCTCCTGGATACGGGCGGGTTTGTCGCTGAGAAGGTAGTTGTCGAGACCACCCTCCTTCATAATTGTTCGTAGAGCACGGCGGGTGACCTTAATAAAAAGATCCTCGCCAAGCGCTTCGCTGGGAATCTTCTTGCGGCGAACGTTGGGCTTCCAGTTTCGTCGTGTCTTGCCCTCGTTGCGACCTTTGGAGATCTTGTTACCGAAGCGGATCATGGCACCGCCGTAGAGACCGGTATCAGCTTGCTTGTACCATTGTCGGGGTCCGAAGGGGTAGGGTGGGATGTGCTCGGGGAGTTGCTTGGTGGTTTGCGGTGCGAATGTCGTGGAGAACGAGCGCTTCGGGGCCGCTAAAGAGAGGTTGCGGAAGGCCGATGCGAGGGAGAAGTGGCCGACCATGGTGGCTCTGGTCTGGACACCTGCCATTGGGAAGGTTTGGACAAGTCCTGAGAGATGAACTCGTTAATTTGTGGACTTCAATATCCCGTGGTAGGGAAAGCTGGAGTTGGGAAGAATTTGGGGGACGCTGACCGCCTTCAGCGCGGCTCCGTGACTGGCGCAGATCCCTTGCTCGCGAATTTCGGGAAGAGCATTGGACCTGCGAAAAGGACGGCTCATCGCATCACTGCTTAGCTTCTTTGTTGATTTTATATTCCTTGTTTTCACTCTCCGTTTTCTCTTCCTCATTTCCCCATTTCCTTCTCCACAGGCTCCAGAAGCCGCATTTGCCCAACATGGTCCAAATTAGTGAAGTCAAGGGCAACTCGCGCGAGAACAGGACCGCCACGCACACGCACATCAAGGGTCTAGGCCTGCGCGCCGATGGCACCTCAGAAACATCCGGTGATGGATTTGTCGGACAGGCCGCAGCCCGAGAGGTTAGTTGGAACTCCATTGAGCCGATGAGATGGATTCAATATAGCTAGCAGATCGTGACTGACAGTTCATTGCTTTTCAATAGGCTTGTGGTGTGATTGTCGACCTCATCAAGGCCAAGAAGATGGCTGGCCGAGCTGTGTTGCTCGCTGGTGGCCCCGGTACCGGAAAGACAGCGCTCGCTCTTGCTGTATCACAGGAGCTGGGAACCAAGGTTCCTTTTTGTCCGATCGTTGGCAGCGAGATCTACTCTGCAGAGGTCAAGAAGACGGAAGCTTTGATGGAGAACTTCCGACGAGCCATTGGTACGCGATACGGCACACTTGCAATGAAGGCTTTCTAGCGCTAGACTAATACGATAATAGGCCTGCGAGTTCGGGAAACCAAGGAGGTGTACGAGGGTGAAGTGACAGAATTGACTCCGGAGGAGACTGAGAACCCGCTCGGCGGCTATGGACGTACCATCAGCCATTTGATCATCGGACTCAAGTCTGCTAAGGGCAGCAAGAAGCTCCGCCTGGATCCTAGCATCTACGAAGCTATCCAAAAGGAGCGCGTCACCGTTGGAGACGTCATCTACATCGAGGCCAATACTGGTGCATGCAAGCGTGTTGGGCGGTCCGATGCCTACGCGACCGAGTTCGATCTCGAGGCGGAGGAGTACGTGCCTGTCCCCAAGGGTGAGGTTCACAAGAAGAAGGAGATCGTGCAAGACGTCACTCTGCATGATCTGGATATGGCCAACGCCCGGCCACAAGGTGGACAGGATGTGATGAGCATGATGGGCCAGCTGATGAAGCCCAAGAAGACTGAGATTACCGATAAGTTGCGCCAGGAGATCAACAAGGTTGTCAACCGGTATATCGACCAGGGAGTGGCTGAGCTTGTCCCCGGTGTTCTCTTCATTGATGAAGTTCACATGCTCGACATCGAGTGCTTCACATATCTGAACCGTGCCCTCGAATCCTCCATCTCTCCCATTGTCATCCTTGCCTCCAACCGCGGTCACACCGTCATCCGAGGCACTGACGGCATCAGCGCCGCCCACGGTATCCCACCAGACCTGCTGGCCCGCCTCCTTATCATTCCTACTACCCCTTACAACCCCGACGAGATCAAGACCATTATCCGACTCCGCGCCAAGACTGAGAGCCTCAGCATCACCGAGCCCGCCTTGGACAAGGTTGCCGAGCACGGCAGCAAGGTCAGCTTGCGTTACGCCTTGCAGCTGCTGACCCCAGCAAGCATCCTGGCCCGCGTTAATGGACACCCAGGTGGTATTGAGGCAACGGACGTTGTCGAGTGCGAAGATCTCTTCTTGGATGCGAAGCGCAGTGCACAGATTGTCGCTCAGGACAGCAGCATGTTCCTGCAATAGAGGGAAAGCGGAGGAGTTTCTATGTATACCATGGGGTATTATTTTGTTTATTGAAAAGGCGAAATGTGCTATTAAAACCCGATCTTCTTTATGTTAATGCTATTGATGCTACACCATCTGATAACGGAGATTTATGCGTAGAAAGTGAGACAAACCGTCTCCAGTCTGTCAGGTACTAACGTTTGAGGTAGTTAATCGCCGAGAACGTGCACATGCAGGATGCGCAAGTTTCTCCCTTGTACCTTCAAGGTTGATAATCTAATAGGCTCCGGATGGCTTCAATAGTCCACCAGTGTACATTTATAATTTAATAGGAAGCTGCTTGTGAAAACGTCCACTGGTATATGATTGAGGATCGGTAGACGTAACCCCGGCCTCGGAGATAATCACGTGCAGCTTATCGCCATCTGTAGTCTCCAGCCTCCACCCATGTACCCCGTACCTACTGCCTATTCTCCCAGACTGAATCGCCGTGAATATTGAAGTACCGAATCTCTTCTAGCGAGCATCAAAGCTTTAAGGTCATACCAACGCCCAGTTCCCGGCAAGACTTGACCAAGCCACGACCAGTATAACCACCATTGATAAAGGTGGAGCCTGCGGCCTGATCATACGAAACGACCACCCCGAAGCCCGTCGCAATAGGAATCTCTTCCCCCCTCTCTTCTCACTCTGACTTAACCCGCCTCGCAACACACACCCTTCACCATGTCGAACCCCTTGGACACGGACGCAGGCTCGGAGATGTTCGCCAGCTACGAGAACGAGCTCAAGCTGGTACAAGCCGATCTGAACCAGAAGCTGGACCAGATCTCCGAAGCCAGCGGCGAGCAACGTAAATCCGCAATCCGCTCCGCAGAGCAAGTGCTTGACGAAGCAACGGAATTGGTAAGCCTCGCCCCAGAGCCGTCAAAACGATCTCTTTCCTTGCCCTTCAATGTCCCCCAAAAGCCGACCCTAGCGATCCACGATATACATGTGAACTAACCACACCGGGTAATATTAGTTGGACCAAATGCGCATGGAAAAGCAAAATATCCCCTCCGAAGCACGCTCGAAGGTCAACATTCGCTTCCGCAACTACTCAACAGACATCGACGAGGTCAAGCGCAAGCTCAAGTCCCTTTCAGATGATCGCAAAGCCCTCTTTGGTGACCGGTACACCGACGAGCCCCAAGACGAACACCTGGAGCAGCGACAGCAACTTCTCTCTGGTACTGAGCGACTAGAGCGTAGCTCGGCACGGCTGCAGCAGAGCCAGCGAACGGCGCTGGAGACGGAGGATGTGGGGCGTGATGTGCTGGCCAATCTGTATGAGCAGAGACAAACGATTCAGCATACCAGAGACAACCTGCATCAAAGTGAGGGATATGTTGATACCAGTATTAAGACTTTGAGGGGTATGGCTCGTAGGTACTGTCCTCCTGTTCCCGTGTTTTCCTTGGTTTCGGCGTGATACTGACTATTTGACAGGATGGCTACGAATCGGATGATCACGATTGGAATTATTACTCTGCTTGTCCTTTTGATTGTCGGTGTTATTTACGGGAAGTTCCATTAGCGTTGCGGAACACGGGCGTTTTGCTCTTTCTTTTGTACCTCTTTGGACATGTATGCTAGCATTGCCGGGCTTGACCAGCTCTAGAGCTTTGGTCTATAGAAACCTGCGGTTGTAATCGAGCTCTGATTTCATGAAGATTATGTTATTTCCTTGTCGACTTGATATTTAAGCTGAGCATTCAAAGCTCGGATTCACCATTCAACGATTCATCCCATAAAATCCGATCTGATCGATATAAACAAAACAGTATGAGGGTATCACAAATCAATCGCAGAACGCCTCAAAGCAGACTAACAACCACAATTCAATCCCAAGACCAAGCGTTAGAATGCCTAATTCATAATCCTCATGGCCCCAAAAGCTGCATTAACAAGAACCCCCACGAAAACCGCAACCCCCTTCCTCCAAGACCAAACTCCCTCCTCTCTCCGCAACCACATCGCACAACCAATAGGCCAAAAGAAGCCCATAACAGCACCCCAAAGCATATCATCCATAGCACTCCTTGAGCCCGACCCCAAACCACCATCATCATCGCCAACACCCGCACCATCCCCCCCACCCATCATCCCCGCAGCCGTCGAGCCCTCGTCCATCCACCGATCTTCCAGATCGCGGAGCTCTTCACCACTGGGCATAGTATCCGGCGTCCGGGAAACAGACTGCACAGCCAAGAACTGTGACCGGAGAGCCGTCACCTCCGCAGCGGTGAAGCCAGCCGATAAGAGACGATCAAAGCCGCGGGGTGCAGGTGTAGTAGTTGTCTCAGGCGCAGCCGAAGAGCGAGACGGAAAGATCGAGGAGCCGCTACGATGAGGAATCGGTGTAGTAGAGAGTAACGAAGATTCATTTTCATTCTCTTTTTGGCTTTGTAGCAGTGTCGACGCTATTTCCGCTTCAGCGGCTAGGTCGGCATCCGAAAGCGCGATATCTCCTATGGAGCAGTGGATATATATTCTTGGGCGCTGGTCGCGAACAGGTTGTTTGCCCTTATCCCTTGCATCTTTCTCTAGACTTGTTTCGTCGTCTTCGTCTTCTGTTGCGGGCCGCGGAGTTCTAGATGGGGAAGGCGGGAGCTTGAGGGAGGTTGTTAGGGCGTTTGCATCTTCTAGACCGCGGCCTGCGTAGATCAGACGCAGGCGATGGGATGAGAGGTTGGGTGGGAGCTTTGCGCGAATTAGTTGTTTGAGTCCTGCGCCGGTTGTGGATTCTGGTGTTGAGACGTCGAGTGGGAGATCGGGGATTGAAGCGGAGAAGCGGACTGTTATAAGGAGGTCGGAGACGGAGTCGTTGATATATGGGGAGAGGAATGGTGTTGACTCCATTTTTTCTCGTTTTATATCGGGGCTAGGGACTATATGTATGGCTTGGAGGAATGGTGTATAGTTCAAGATGTTGGGGTAGTTGTGATCTGTTGCATTGTTCCGCCCCATTATGCCATCATGCCATCATGTGACATAATCATCCATTGTTGTATTTAAGGTTATCACCATCAACAGAGATTAGATCTTTGTAAATCTTGGGCTTAGTTTAAGTATATCGGTAGTGAAATCCTCTCGAGTCAATATTGAAATCCTCTCGAGTCAATATTGAAATCTACTGATGGCAATATGGCTAGATCAATGTCCATTAAACTAGTCTATACAGATAATATAACATTTAGATTTGTAGTTTTCCACAGATATGTTGCATAGCAATGGAATGTAAAAATCCAGTGAACCCTGTAGCCTTTGCAGCAAGCTATAATGGGCCCATAGTATCAACTTCACCCTTGGTTCCCTTGGACCCAGGGTGAGTGATACTGGTAATAATGACTGAACATAGAGAAAACTGCATCGACTGGATATCAAGCGTATGTACTTGACCGAACAAAGCGGCCACAAGTCCCAAAGATCGTTACAAAATAGAAAAGAAAACACCGTCCGATGCACCGAAGGAAGACGCCGAAAACCTGAAGGAGACATGTCGAAAGAGCGCTTAAACCATGAAGGATTCACCGCATCCACATTGTTCCTCTGTTACCGGTTAGTACTGGTTTCCATTACAATTCTTCAAAGAAGATAAAAGGCTTTTCAAGAAAGACTCACTAATGTTGGGGTTGCGGAAAACAAATTTTCTGCTCAGCTTATCTTCTTGCCAGTCCATCTCACTGCCAATAATGCTGAACAGGGCCTTGCTGTCGATCAAAACCTTCACACCGTCCTGCTCTACCACTTCGTCGAACTTGGCCGGCTTCTCCACGTACTCGAGGTGGTAGGCAAGACCCGAACAGCCCCGGTTCTTCACACCAACGCGGATGAACTTGGGCTCGGGCTGATCCATGAGCTTGCGTAGTTGCTCAGTGGCTAGGGTAGACAACTTCATGGCTGCCTTTCTTGCCCGCAATGGCCGACGAGGCTTTCCGGTCTTGGTGGCAGTTGTGGACGAGGCGGGTTTGGAAGTCTGAGCATCGCTTTCCCGAACAGTGCTCGAGGATGTTGGTTTTGTTTGTGATGGCGAGGTCTGTGGGTTCTCTGCAGGAAGAGGGAAATCGGCGGAGAGCAGAGAGTCTGAGCCTCCGTTGCTCCGGGGAAGCGGGAAAGATGTAGGCAGAGAGTGTGGACGGTAGGCGGTTGCGGTTTGCATGTCACGCTTGGAGGATTGGTAGGCATTTCCGTATGATGAGAAGCACCGCACGGCAGGGGAGCATAGTGTAGCCGAGGGCTTTGCCCATCGGAGAAGTGTGGCTGATGATGTCACAGGGCGCTGCATGGTGATAGAAGTGATGTCGAGGGGAGAATGAAAGGTTGAATGGAGCCTCGACAGATATTGGCTATGAACGCATAAGAATGTCGAATTCAGTGGTAGATGTGGTGGTGAATTCAAAAGTGAGAAGGGGAGAAGAGATGTTTAATCAAGTTCCCCGGTGACCTCTCGGGCGATTAAGTAAGTCTGGTTGCATGATCCGGCTTCAGCCAATCAGCGTCGAGGTGTTTCTACACACGGTGGCGCCACTCTAGGTTGAAAAGCACGGACTAAGAGAATGGGCTAATGTGAACGGTCAGATGAATACCTTGGTAGTGAGCAGTGAGGACCCAGGGAGATTCTTTCACTCCTATTGGACTTCGGTTCAATTTGATTTCATTCACTTTTGATTTCATCATACCTTGAATGGATTAGATAATCAAGCGTGTATCGGCAGCTGAGTCATCTCTAACTCCGCGGTAAATGTGAGTTGTGGCCCGATTTCCGGAGCAGCGCCGCCTCCATAGTGAGCACGTCCAGCCCATTTTGTAGGGAAAATAGTCAATAGATAGTCAATAAGCCCAGGATACATACTATACATACCCTCCATACATAAAGTCCATTGAATTTAAAAAATCCATCTAAAAATATTGAATACCCTGGTACCTGTAACATCCCAAATCAAAATGAAAGGACATGTGGCTGGATCCGCTGACAAAGTGGCTGGTGTCTTGGCCACTTGAGATGAACACTCGGAGGAACACTTCCCTCCATACAATAATAATTAATACTTCGGTGGTCTGCAGATCACCTGAGACATTATGGAGGCCTCGCCCCTTACGCAGCAGACGAGACCGGAAATTTTCCAGCCAAAGATCGTCCAGCTTTACGAGGCACTCTTCAAAGTATGCCCCCCCGTTGCCAGACCCTGGCTTCCCCAATTTAATAGAGCCGCATATACTGACTGTCCCCAGGCCACCGAGGATGCAGAACACTCTGAGGGATTCTGGCGAGAGTTCTTCCTGCTGCCACCAGAAGGACGCCAGCTGCATGTCCTGCTTGACAAGTTGAGCCCCGACGAGATATTGGGCCTGCAGGTTAGCTTTTGAGCCACCGAGCCACTATGCATGTTCAGAAAATTGATTTTAATTAGACGCAAACTCAACATCTCTTTGCCAGGGCGATTTGTGAGGCTGCAGCCGGGGTTGCGCCAACGGACTCCTATGCACTAGATGTGAGTGCCCCGCCATTGTGATTGAAAGCTATCAGTAACTGATAACATTCAGACCCTGGCCACCTTTTTGACCAGTATTCTGAGCAAAAAATACACCAATCCTAGCTCAGATGTGATCAGTGTTCTCGCCGGCCTTGACGAGGTTGACCGTGTCATCTCGGAGTTTGTCTCTGTTTTGGACGGAATCATTCGTAATGGGTCCAGCTGTGAGTATTCGTGGCCCATGTATTTGACAAATACTAATCTTAGTATACAGTGGAATTGCGGCGCAGGGCAATTCGAGTCGCCATTGCTATGACGAGCGGGGCATACAAGACCAGCATCGTCTCTTATTTCACACATCGGGATCTGTTCCCATCTCTGATGAAGGTATGGACGATCCAATACTCCGAGCGTCACTTGGTATCTAACGAGAGCAGTATGTTCACGACTCTGATACCCCTATGCAAGTGTTCGATCCATTCCTCCTTCTGGGGCTCTTGGCGAACTACAACAAATTCGAATTCCAAAATCTCTATCAGCTTCGACTTGATGATTTTGTCAACGAGTCAAGCATTCAGCAAATTGTCAAAGGTGTTGGCCTTTCCTGTGGTGGTCTGCGCAACGGCTATATTGCCGTGCAGGACGACATACCTGAAGGCTGGTCCTTGACAAACACTTTGATCTTCTTCGGACTTCGGGCTCTCGCGCCTGGTGCGCGGGATAAGGCAAACCCACCCAGTGCGGAGGAGGCGAAGGGCATGTTTGCTGCTCTGTAAGGCCCTTACTCCCAAGACCAATTAGTGTAGATACTGACATTATGCCAGACCCGCCCAAGAAGCCGCCATCCTGATGGCCACATATGACTTTGCGAACTCGAACAAACTATTTGGTTACCACATGGTCCACCATATCCCCGAAAAGAACGAGGAATCTCCCTTTTCTAGTTTCCTTTCTCTGTCATCATACCTTTTACAGCACGCCTATCGATCTCCGCGGGTAGCACACTATGCTGAGCTGAGTATGTTCACCCTGCGTATACTCGTTGAGGACCCAACTCTCTGTAAGCACATCTGCAGTGAAGATGGGAAACGCAAAGTGCGGATCTGCCGTCAGAAACAGCCATATCTCCCAGTCGTTGGCGGAGACCGGGTGCTAGCCACTGTCATCTTCGATGTAATGATAGACACAATCACGCATAACCTTCGGCGGCGGTTGGATGTCAACATCTACAGGTATGTACCCGACATCCCAAAAATCCAGACGTAATCTAACAATCTCTAGCCACACCATTGCCATCACATTGCGCCTCCTAACATACCTCTCAATGAACAAAATCCGACTAAACTACCACTGGTCCGAGCTCTGGCGCACTCTCCTCTCTCTCATGCGCTTCTTAACCACATACGCCACCGATCTAAACACAAACCCCAAAATCCACACTCTCACCAGCTCCCTAGCCGACCTCCTCGCCTTCTGCATCTCTGGCGGTGACACCTTCCTCCCCGACCCAGCCTCTTACGATGACCTCTTTTACAAGCTCGTCGAAACCGGCCCCGTCATCTCCAAATTCAGAAACGTCTACGCTCTTACCCGCTCGAATACAACAGGAACCCCGGGTTCATCCTCAGCCACCCCGCTGCCCGATGCAGCAACACTCCAGAACGATATCCACGCCGCAGCCATGGACACTCTTCTAAGTGTTTCGACGCACTTTTACACGCTTCTCTTCCAGTCCGATGGATCTGACTCTACGGCACCTTCGGCTGTAGCTGCCAGTCCCAACCCAGATGGCGAGCCTACACCCGTGGCATTGCCTTCTATCAAGAAGAAGAATCTCAGCCCGCGAGAAGTTCATCGAATCATCAAGCAGGGCTATGAAACGCTGAGTATCCAGCCGCCGGAGGGATTGAGTGCGTGGTCTAGGTGGAGAGAGACAGACTGGAAGACTGAATTGAAGAAAGCGGCAAGAGTCTCTGTTGATGATGCGAGACAGCTGGTTGCGTAGGTTGGGCTTGGGTTTCCCTTTCAATTCTGTTTTTCTGGCATAGGCTGGCGATTGAGGAAGCTGGCTTTGTAGGAATGTCATGCACCTCTTTGCATCTGTGGATTTTGAAGAGATCACCCGGAGCGGGGCGGGATAGAGCACTGTGTATAGCCTGCTTTTCCTGCCTGGTCTATTCGTTATTGACCCTTTCCCTATTCTCTGAGATATCCAACAGAAATTCATTGGCACACTCTAGCATTAATGGAGTTATACACATATTCACGCTAAAACCAAGATGATCAGAATGGAAGGAGATGCCTACACTTGGCTAAGCCAGGCATCGCCCGGGCGACTGAGAACTCAAGTTCAAGCTCCAAACTGAATGTATATTCAGAAGGCCCAAAGACCCTAGCTTATATATGACAATCAGAATTTGCAGGTCACCTCCTGAGTCGTTAAATTTGTCCTTTCAGGACATTCCTCTCCGTAGTGGACATCTTCGCA
The DNA here is from genome assembly GCA_030710325.1 of Penicillium sp. 91 TS-2023. NCBI lineage: Eukaryota > Fungi > Ascomycota > Eurotiomycetes > Eurotiales > Aspergillaceae > Penicillium > Penicillium sp. 91 TS-2023. Next base: position 2,466,193 of record JARWGP010000021.1, on the reverse strand, counting down.
TGAATCGCAGGCGCATTAATTTATGCATTTCGTAAGCAACATCCGGCAGTGAGCTCCCAGCGTAGCCTAGGAAGTAATCGATAGTAGTCACTCCTCGCCGTCGAACTCGTACTGGATTAGAAAGTACTTGTCTGGATTTGAGCCAAATGGAGTACTTGAAGTCGTTTGTTATAAGAATGATACGGACAAGAGGAGAGAGGACGAGTCCTTGGTAGAGGTCTTGGCCTCAATGAGCCACGATTCTCTGAGTGCATGGTGGGATTGGCCATAGTGTTTATGATAGCGCTTGTATCCAGGGCGTTGGATGTGATCTTAGAGGTGATTGGCAAAAAGAAGAGGATATTCATAATTAAAGATAATTGGAGGAGTAATAAAAGGTAGTTATAGGAATAGAAATAGGAGAAAAGGCCTGATTTCAGAGGTGGTTGCTGAAGAGAAGGAGAATAATGATATAAGATAATTAAAAGATCAATGAGATATGATTATAAGAGTAGGAATAAGAGGGAGAAGGGCAATCTGAGAAGATTGAAAGAATAAGGAGAGGTGATATTAAGGTAGGACTAAAAGGAACGATATCGTGGAATGAGATTAGATCCACCAGTAATTACCCGAGTGTATGCTCACCTGCTGTGTCCCTACTGTGTATGCTCCCTGCAGTCCGTGCTCGAGGGGGGTCACCGTCATGGAAATATTGCTTCGCTGCCCTGAGGTACGTCAAGAGTTTCCATGACTAGAAATCTAGATTTAAGTGCGTGGAGGCAGGAGAAAGAAGTTATTGCAAGAATTAATTGGTAACAATGACACGACGCCCCGGGTCATTCACAAACACTAAATCATATATTAACAACAGGTGAAGAAATAATGATAACACATCAGGCTGAGAGCCACCGAATCACTCCTCATCATCGATTTCATTCGCTGGCACATACTGGGTGAGAAAGTATTTCTCAGAGTTTCGGCTCAGCCAGATCGAAAACTTTGAGAGCTCCTCATGGGAGCGGCCCGTACTCTTGTACTCCATGTTAGTCTGGGCCAAGAGCTCGGGGAGAAGGCCTTGACATATAACGTTAGACTAGATGCCTCTTAACAGGAAGGAGAGGAACATACTCATCAGTCGGATAAGGTGCTCAGCACCGTAGACATGCAGGGGAGTCTTGTCCTTGTTGTTGAAGAATTTCTTCTTCAGGACTCGGTACTGATGGCGCTCGTAGCGGTAAAGGAGGAGTTTGTCAATAACGACCTCGAAGTACTCGGACAGGCCGGCGATGACTTCATCCATGACACTGACGTCGACGTGGTGGCGCTTGGGGAGCTCCTCGGCGCGCCAATCCTGGAGGATTTGATAGACAGATTTGGCGTGAGGCAGCTGAACGACGGAGCCGTTCTTGGTGACGCGCTCCCAGTCATCGACAATCAATGATTTAATATTGTCGGGCATCACAATGCGGATGGAGGGGCGAGCTTGGAATGTCTCTTCCTGGATCAACGTCAGATTATGACTCCATCGGGGCATGATAATTCCATTGCGTCGGACTGGCTCCCAGAGGTTCTCAGAAGTCTGTCCCAGGGCATCGTTGGCGGCTTCTTCTTGAGTCTGCTCCGGAAAGACAGAGGTTCCTCGGATGGCATTCAGGAGCGCCTTCAGATTTTCATCTGTGGCAGTCTGGTACGCAGTGTCTGAAAGGAACCCAGCGTAGCCCAAGGAGTATGGGATCGCCGCGAGCAGCATAGTGTAGCCAATAGGCAAAGGGGTCCTCGAACGCATCACAATGAAAGGGTTGAGCATGGTGTCGCGTTTCAGAATGTGACAGGAGGGTGGTGAAGGGAATAGACTGGGGAGAGGGAGAAAGTGGGTTGGGGAGAGTGAAGTGCAGCGTAAAAGAACAACAACCACGACGAATAAGCGGGACTGAGGAATGGCGACTCACTCTTTCAATATCATTTTCTCGGACACGCTTGTTGCCGCCCCGACCAGAGACAGAGACACCACGCTCCTCGCTGTCTCGCACAGAACTGCGCTCCGACATGGCCCTCTTCTTTGTCGTACTACCAGGCTTCACGTTCTTTGCCCGAAGAGAAGCTTCAGCCTCACGGCGTATATTGGCAGCGAGCTCGCGGTTCTCGTCGCTCCACTTGCGTAGCCGATCTTCAAGAACCCAGTCGTCCCAGCTGCAAACTACTTGTTAATAACGAGGTTCCCAAGTGGAAAATACTCAAGCATACCGCCTATTCTTCCTTTGTGTGGTTCAGTATTGGACCCCAGGCAGAGATTACAGGTAGGGCAAGGGACACAGACTCCTCCAACACATGGACAGGGCGACATGCTGATGAAAAAAAAAGACAGATATTCATGAGGGACTTACGTGTTCTTCCAGCCCTTATAGTGTACCAGGTACTCGAACGGGCTCTTCTTATCCGAGGCATCCTTGTGTCGCACATCAAGGATCTTGGCCTCATATAGAATGTCGTGATGGAAGCAAAGGACCTTCTCGTCCTTGGCATAATTGGTTGGAGCCATTCTGGCAAGAAAATGACAAATGGGGAAAGGGTGGGAATATATTGAGAGCTTCAGGGGATCGTGAGATCGTGAAGGGAAGAGAAAGTGGAAGGGAGGGAAAGTCTCTCAATGGTCGCCGTCGCTTAGTCGCCGTCGCCGCGCCGACTAAGCTGAACCGCGGTTGACACTTCTCGTTATGAGGTATTCAAGCGGTTGAATCTTCAGCGTCCCTCGACTCGACCACAAGACAGAATGTCTGGTCTGCAGGCTCACGTCGTTCCAGTTCGACGGATTACCCGATTTCTTGATAATGGGCGACGACAGTCTGTCCACAAGGAATATGAAGCCCAGAGTCTGGTTATATGTCGATGGATTTGCTCTCCTTATGCTAGTATCTTGAATTTTCCGGTTCAAACACTGGAATCCGGGATTACTGGATGGGTTGTATTGTTGCGGGTAAGAATCGTGAGGTGTGAAAAGCGGAACTCGCCCCTTGAAGAAAGACACTGGGTCCACGCGGGAGTGGAATTCACCGTCCACAACCTACAACTGCTACAACCAAAAGATTGCCACGTTAATTCCTGAAGATCAAAAGCACCTGGGAAAACCACAAATTGCGGTTTCAGGAGCTTTGGGAATCTGCTGGTTCAACTACTCTATGTGACCTGACACGACCTGGAAGCGGACATTCAACACGCGACTTTTGGCGACACAACAAGCTCCCAGTCTGAATACCGTGATTACTACGTGTTGTATTGCTTGCCAAAGAAATCTGAACGCGTTGGGGACACCGCCCTTAGAGATCAACCATGGCACCCTCTGAAGAGTCTATCCTGAGCAATTTCCTGCTTACCCCAGCTCCGCTGCCAACAGTACTGTCCCTGCAAAAATTCACAGAGCTGTTTCCTAAGCGTCTGAGAAATCATCCGCATATCCGGGCTTTGTACCGGGAGTTGCAGCAGATTCGGGAGCATGACATGGATCAGGTAAATGAAAACATCGACACTGAGATCCACCAGGGCGACCGCCAAAAAGCAGAGCTCCACAAAGCCAGTCTCACAGCCGGTGTGGAAGCAGCCAATGAAGATGAGCAACGGGAGGTGGACATAGATCTTCATCTGTTTGGGCAAACTGCCACCAATCCCCAAGATTATCATTCTGTGGAGAGTCTCCTGGCTGAAATGGAGACTGCTTGCACTCATATTGAGCGAGAAATTGCTGGTATTGATGATGAAGCTGCTGGTTTGGTAGCCGAACTCAATACGACGGTGGGAGACATGAGTGACCTTCGTTATGGGAAATTTGCCGGTCCTGCATCTGCCCGTGACGTGGCGGAGCAAAGTATCAAAGGCCTGCAGAATCTGGAGGATACTTGTTACGAAAAGAGTATGCCAGGAACTTGATGAAATCAAAGTCATGGATTTGATACAAACCTCCAAGCCATTCATGCCTCATGCTCAAGGTAGGCAGCCCGGTTTTCAATCAAGAGATTAGAGCTAATTCCGAAACAGAGCTTTGTCTCTGGGTCATACACCCATATCATACACGATATCTTTACTCAGAGCCACCAGAGCCACGGGAGATTCGTCTGATCCCAACAAGACACAGGCTTTTCGTTTGGCCTGAACTCCAGCCCTCTTGTCGAGACTAGCAGAAGCTTTACAGAAGCAGCATTTGTGCCCAGACTACCTGACATGAGATTCCATCTGCCCTTGCTCGGGCTAAATTGAAGAGGATTTAATGGGGCGTCAAAAGACACTTTTACCGCCTGGGTGGACTACAACGACCTCAAACGAACAAATGTACGCATGAAACATTATGCCAGTTATGCCTCAGCTTAGCACTATTTATTAGCATTTCTTCCAATAAATTTCTAGAAATTACACGCTGTTCTCCAGACACGAAGGAGTACCCTTGTTTAAACCATGATCAATCATTTTTCCAAATTTCATGCCTTTTTACTACTAAAACCGCTTCCGTCTACGGTATGATTGAGGCCAGTGGGGTCAAACGCGACCCGCGTCGCGTCAACCTCACCAAACCAACCACCACAAACCACAACCCTCATCACAAGCCACCATGCCTTCAATACGCCTCCATCCTCAATCCTCATCGCCCTTAACAACAGAAACCACTCCTTTTTCTATCACCAACCCCCTTCCTCAACTCCTCCAAACCCCATCCGGCCTCGCGCTGCTCGAGCTCCAAGCCACAATCAATCTCCCCTCAACAGAACACGATGAATATGACACAACAGGGGCACCTCAATCGCCCAATGGCACATCCTATGAAACCCCCATCGGTAAACTCATGTTTCCGGATTACTCCGCCCTGAATCCCGACGATACCAAGTGGATGAAGCGCGCATATCTCTATGTGGGCAGGTACCAGCGCATGACTGGGGAAGTGAAGAAACTGCTCAAGCCCATTGCTTTAGTACAGAAGCGGGCTTCTTCGTCTACGGATATTGAAGATTTGGAGGTCGTGGAGATTATTCGGTATAAGGTGTTCTTCAAGAATCGACCGGAACCTGTGAATAATATTTGATCGGCTCCGCTGGTTTGGAATACTCGTCTGGGTATTTCTGAAGGGTTTTTTTTGTTCACGAGATGCCATCCACATCGGTCTGTTGTCCAGTGTTGTCCACATCTACCACCTGTGTGGCTTCGGCTTTCTGGGTGGTTTCAGAAGCCTGGCCCTTAGCCATCATGGTAGGACTTTGATCCGAACTTCTCGATCCATGTCCAAAGACCAACACTACTTGCGTATTTGCCTGTCACAACCTGGCAAAGGCCGTGGGTTGGACAGCGGTAACAAGGTCGACTGTCTCTTCGTGAAGGGTGGGCTGTGGTACAATGATCCTCAGCTATGGGATTGGATACAATGTCACCCTACAGGGCCCACCAGAAGCCGAGGAAGGCTTAATGATAACACGATGGAATGAATTCAACACTGCTACTATTATATTTGTTATATTGTGAGCTGCATCTCCCAGTATTGGCCTAATGCAAGCCACTCGTGAGCTATATTCATTTTTCTTCACCGCATTTAGATACACAGAACCCTCTCGACACGGAGAATTCAATTGAACATTCTCTAGCATATTTCGCCGTGTCTTGTACCAGTAACATCTATTTATCCGTGAAATGGGCCTGCAGTAGCCGGGCGGAATTAAGCCACCAATAACGCTGGAAGTATTCCGCACTCCCAACTCTCAACAAATCATTACCACAACTTCAATTGCCAATTGGGTCAGGAAAACAACAGAAATTGAGTAAATTCATGGTTCATAATGGAATTTTTTTCTATAATGCACACAGACAAACACCTTCAAAGCCACAACGAAACTAGTATAACAGTCACCGAACGATCCCGACCCGTCGGAACGTCACCAAAACCCCGCAGGTACCGAACATCTGAACCCGGAACGCCGCATTGCTAATATAAAGAGCCCCTCGATGCCCCGCCTAGCTCTACATTTACCATTATTACCACTCTCACCTTCCTTCCGCAACATCCCTACCAGACCAAACTTCTACCGGGCATTCACATCCGCAACCATGGCACCCATCGAGCGCATCACCCTCTTCAAGATCCCCAACGAGGCTGACCAGGATCGTCTGCTAGAGCAGTACAAGATATTGGCTAAGACTGCTACTAAGGTACGTGTCTTGTTGCTTCTCGCTTGTTGTCCCCAAAAAACCCGGATTGTGCAGCTGAGCCTCGGTTCAATTCATTGCGGATTTACCTGCACTCTCATTGTCCGGACACACGGTCCCTTCGCATTGATCCGGAGAATATCTTATATCCAAGAAAACGTAAACTAACATTGAACTTCCAATCTAGGACGGAAAGCCTTACATCGTCTCCGCCGCTGTCGGCAAGTCCATTCCCGATCCCCGCAACCGCGGCTTCAACATCTCCGTTAAGACTACTTTTGCCTCGATGGAGGACATGAAGTACTATGACTCTGAGTGCGAGGCTCACAAGGCACTTAAGGCTCTTGTGGGACCAATTAAGGAGGATGTGATGACTACTTTCTACGAGAATGTTCTTTAAACGGCTGAAGCTGTATATGTTATTGGGGAAAGGTATGATGGGATTGTACATAGAGTCTCTATTCCGAACAGGACTAAAAAACATGATTCATTCCGGATGTACACTGCATACATCTAGTATGCTTCCTGAGTCAAAAGTTACAGTCCAGAGAGACCAAGAAAAGTAGTAAAACAAAAGCAAACAAGAAAAACGAAAACACCAATGCCTTCTACTGGCATGCTGAAACAACGGCTGGAACAGTACAAGTCATAATAGACGGGGATAATCGTGGTGAACGGCTAATGAAGAGGACAGCAAATATCCGGCCCATGAGCGTGTTGCGGAGTAATCACAGATTGACTCGCCATCAACACTGGAGAAATATACAGGATGAATGGAAGGTGGGTGGGTGTAGGAGATTAGTCGAGGGCCCGGCGGAGGTCGCTCCATTTCTGGCGGAGGGTCTCATGGTTCTCGGACATCTGTAAACAGGTGTGGTTAGTTCTGTACAAGGGTGTTATAGGGTAAGACTTCACATACCTCGGCCCACTTCATCTTCGTGGAAACTAGCTCCTTCTCCATCTCGGCCATGGAATCCTCCATTGCCCGGTTCTCGTTCTGCACTTCAATGTTCCGTTTCATGATGCGCTCCATCTCCATGCGAAGTTTCTCCTCTACCTCGCCAGGCTGCTTGTCGACTATGATCTTCAGCTCGCTGACTTGAAGCTTCAGGGCATCGGTCAAGTCGCGCAGTTCCTCGTTCTCCACCTTGGCGTGAACCAGTTCCGATGCGAGCTGCACATGTTCCTTGTCGGAGGCCTCGGCACGCTCCTCAAGCAAGCGCACTCGGGCAGCCTGTGTAGCCACAGTGTGCCGCAAGTGCTCCAGCTCGGCCTCGCGCTCTTTCTCGGTTCGAGTTCTCTCCTCCCACTCGACAGTGTAAGACTTGATCATATCCTGGGTGAGAGGAACGTCGCAGGCATCCTGGACTAAGATATCGGCGCGGTAGACCTCCTTGTCGGCGGCTCCAGAGCTTCCGAAGAACCCTGACTCCAAGATAGACGATGCAGAAGGCTGCTTGTCAATATATGCGTCGAACAGGCGCTCCTTTAAGAAAGTAGTGAGCGTGCTCATATCTTTCATGCCCAGAAGTGTTTCGGCATTCCGTCTCATGATGGCAATGGAAAACTTGAGAATAGTGCGCTCAAGACCCTCCTCGAAGATCAAGTCATATATACGAAGGACCAGCTGCAGCGGGAATCGATAGGCAAACAATGTCAAGAACCACTGGGTAGCATATAATTGCGGGGGAACGCCACGACGACGGAGGTGACAGTAAAGGGCCGGCTCCAGGTCTTCCAAGAGTCGCTCAAACTGGAAAAGACTGCGATGCAGACCAGGCATGTCCGCAATGAACATCTCGCGAAGTCCGTATTTATTCATGAGCTTCACAAGGAGCTCGAAGGCTTCGACTTCATCCATGTTGAACAATAGAGGCATGACAATGAAGTTCATACCCTGAGCATAGCCCACGGCCTCATCATAGAGGGCATAGGCCTTGCACAAGCCATAGAGACTCTCCTGGCTCCCCTGCGAGACAAAGTATTTCGAATAACTAGTGCGCGAGCCCAGATCCCGGCGAATGCACCTTTCCAGCTTCTGCAGCGCAACCGCCTCATCCTTGGCCCTCTTGGCACGAGCAGTTTCGCTGGCCAGCTGTTCCTTAGCCAACTTCTCAGGATCCATCTCTTGGGAGGGGCTGACACTGGTGGACTGTGTGGCAGATCCTGAGTGGTCAGATCGAATTGACGAGCGTGAGGATGTGTTCGACTCTTCGATAATCCCATTGATCTGGCCATTCGATGGCCGACGCTCCTTGTCTGTTCCACGCACCACCAAGTCTCGGTATATGTCCTCCAATTCACCAGCGCGGCAATCCGCCAGGATCTGCCAGATAACACCTCGAATAGTCTGTGGAATACCCCTCTTGATAGCGGAATTCAACTCCTCCGAATTCACCAGCGCTTGAGGCCCATTGTTCACGAGTGACTGCCAGAGTTCCCAGTCCACAGGTGCCGACGCATCGTCTGATGACTTGGCGAATCCAGAAACAGTACCAGGGGCAAGGTTGGGATTAATCGTCACTGGTTTTTCAGTTCCAGGAAAAGTTACTGCAGAGGCAGCTGTAGGTGGGTACAAAATGCCGGTCTCGTTCTCTTCCGGGATAATTGGGGGGCTCATTCCAGGATGGCTGATGCTAGGAGGTCCCGATCGTGCACCGGCTTCCTCGTGCTCGGCCCAGGTAGTGTCCTCCCTCATACGCAGCAGCTTGAATTGATCCTTCAAGCTATTGCGTCGCGGCCTCTTCGAATTGACACTTGACGCATCTCCATCCGCGACTAGGTCCAAGTTGCTGGCGATGGTTGATACCGACGTGGAAGTGTTTCGCCTAGATCCAGCATGGGGCGGGGATTTGACCTCTTTGGCTCCAACCGAGCTCCGAGAGAACCATGCGAAAGGGCCGCTGGCTTTGCGAGCTAGGGGTGGGGGAGGGGGCGGAAGAGGAGTTTTGTTGACAGGAGGGGGTGCCCATGGCACGGACGGTAGGCTTCCAGAGAGGCCCTTCAAGCCAGAGCTGGGCGGGGAGGCATCGTCTTTGGGGGGCACGGGAGGTAACTCCGGCTTGATTTCGGGGATTGCAATACTGAAAGGCTCCTCATCCTTGCTCGTTGTGAGGGCCACCTCGTCAAGGGACGAGGCCGATGATAAACGGTGAGACGTGAGTAGGGGTGACTTCGGGGTGATGTTCCGACCAGGCGCCTCCTCTTCGCCTATCCCATCCAACCCAGTATGTTCTCCTGGATTTTCGACCTCAATCTGTTGGTCTGGCTTGTCGTCTTCTTCCACGTCGACTGTCTCAAGCTTCACGTCGTCTGCAAGCTCCTCCGCCTGCTCATCCGCGGTAGTCTCCCCCTTCGTCTTGCTGCTTCCCCTTTTTCTTGTTTTTCTTCTTGTTTTTCTTTTTGGGTGTAGTCTGCTCACTTCCGTAATCCTCCTCCTTCTGCTCGGCCTGCGATTCAGAAGGAAACAGTGGCTTCTCTGGAATTTCTGGTGACGCACCCACCCCCACGGGCGGGCTATCAGTCAATGATCGGGCTGACGAGGACTTCGGAATGGTCACATGGAGGTTTTCGATAGATTCGGGGGCATCGTCGAACGACTCCTGAGAGCAAATCAGCACGGGAACACCGTGTATAGAATCTGAAACGAGGGGACATCACACAACTTACCCCTTCGTAGTCATGGCTGTTCCGGGGCGACATCTCGAGCTCGACTCACGAGAACATACAATCAGGAATTAACCACAAGACCCAGGAAGCAGGAAGCCTCAGGGATCATTAGGAGAAAAATGGGAGGGAAGAAGAATGAGCCAGCGTGGAAGGAATTTGGGGACGTCAGTTTCGTAGTGATGGTAAATCGAGTGACCAGGCACGGGCTCTGATTGGTTGAAGCGGATCCAGATTACAGGATGGGGGGCGACCTGTCGATCGGAACGTTGGAATGGGGAGATTGTACCTGGTGCTTGCAGATATGCAGAATGCAGGATTCTTGACTGATTTACCGACTTTTTCGCTTGATGAATCGGTATTTTGCTGTTCCACTCAGCTATGTTCGATAAGTAGTGGAGTATAGATCTGTCATACGTGTACAGTGTCAGGCGCGCAAAACAACCCCAATCAACAGGAAAGCTTGATTACTCAGATCTTTGTCTGGTGTACTAGACTTGTACTTTCAAAGCCTTTGTATGTTTAGCTAGGACTTCTAAGGCTCCATCAGTGACCGAGACCGTCCTTCCTGTGTGCAACTTAGCTAGGTGATAAGATTTATTTTTATGCTTTGTGTCTATATTTGACAGCCTATATTCTGCGTGTGCGACGTATTAAAGAGTGGGGTTGAAGGGAGCGCGGATGCGCCACCGATGCCGATGAATTTTGAAGCTATTCAGAAATCGACGTATCATTCTCCGCTTCGCCTAATGTATCCCGATTGCTAAATCACCGAATTCCAAGATTGCTCTATGTAGGATCAAGCTCTGCTTTTGAATGCAGGCCTCGTCAGTTTGTCTTCTCAATGGCATTGTTGAGGTCATGATAGAAGTATTGCATCGTAAATATTTCCAAAATTATCTACAGGGTTTGCTCAAAATCCAGCCATCGGCGTTGTCGTAGTGGATCCAGCTGCTTCAATTCTGAGAGCCAGCTCAAAATTTGGTCTCGGTCCTCCGACGATAAGCTACCTGCCACCTTGGATACCAGCACTGTACACTCAATCAGGGCCTGGTAGATATATTTGCAATCTTCAGCCCCATCAATGATCTCTTGGATATTCTCAATTTCCTGGCGGAGATAAGCCAGTCGTTCAGACGAGGTCAGGTTTGGAGCCATGGTCCGGTCTGCAGTGTCCGGGTCAAATACAGACAGCAAGTTCTGGTGATAGAACCACACCGATTGGTCATAGGGATCAATCAAGGCTTGGTGGATGAGAGACAACTCTGTAGTAATGTCAGAAATGATCAAACACTTAGAGAGCAGCTTTGTGGTACTGACCTTCGTCCAGCATCGTCTTTCGTTCGTCATCAGTCGCGCATTGTTCGTCCAATAGCCGCTGGATCAGCTTGGTGCGGTAATGCCAAGCGGAAAAGTTGGAGAGATTGGCACCAATCATCTTCTTTGCATACTCAAATTCTTTTTGGGTCATACCCATTGCCTCCTCCGGGGTTCCCAGCTGTTTCAAGGTCTCCACGACCAAGCGACGGTAACCCCATCCATGAAAATTGCGACTATCCAGAGTCAACATCTTTCCGACCAGGAAAAATTCCTCTTGCCAAAGCTGCCGAGCTTCGGGCAATGTGAGCAGCCGACGAGCCTCGTCGAGAAGCCAAAGTCGATAGTTCCAAATCCAGTAGCATTTGGGAAAGCTGCGCAGAAGTGGGATGAGAAACATTAAGTCATTCTTGATAAGTTGGAGAGCTGGCTGGGTTGTAGTCTCGTCAGTGCTATCTCCAGCTTCCGAGAACTGGTGCCTCATGACCTGCCGCCGGTGGTTCCAGATAGTGTAGTACTCTGGATTCCGGTTCAACAGCTCGGAGATCTTCTTCAATGTGTCGGCAGTGTAAATTTGCGCGGCCACCTGGTCCGAATCAGAATTAAAAAAAAAAACCTCATCTGAATACTCTTCGACATTCACCCACCTTTTCCGAGACCTCTTGTTCTAGAGATCTGTAGTCTTCTATCTTCTGCAACTCCTGCTGTCGTTCTTCGGGAGTCTTCTCCACGGGCTTGAATCGCCGAACGCCATGCTGCCAAGACCGTCAGCCTCGAACCCTGAAGACGCATTTCCTAACTCACGCTTGCCATGTTGATGGAATAATATTTATTGATTTTCCCAACGGGGGAAATGGGGAAGCGCGGAGAAGTGCCACGGCGGCTGTTGACTGCGGTGATCACGTGGGTCTCCTGCCTTGGAAGGTGGAATGGTCACTGGCACACTCAACTTTCTTCATCAACATGCAACGTTGAAAACCATGGTGCCCGGGACAAGAGCTTATGCTACACGTTCATTTTTATGGTAGCTGTCCACTTGCTACGTTGATCCCAGACAATGATAGATTCGCAATGTCACTCCTTCGAGGATGCCTCTCCCGCAGGTAGCTATAATATGCCAATCATATCCAGGTCTCATTCCGAGTCCTCTCAGGACACCGGCTCAGTCAGACGACTTCAACTTACAAATATCAATTTTCCATTTCCTAAATCACCTGCCGGCTCTCAGGACTCACAGCCCATTTCAAACTCAAGGCTCGTTCAAGCCAATCCAGGCGCTCAAGGAAATTTATCAGCAGAAGCGGCATCTCCGGAGCGAGGCCGTAGTAGGGCCAGAAGGCCATTGAACAGAGAAACAGCACGAGCTGCTTATCCTAGTCCGATATCTCCTGATCGGTTCATTCCCAAACGCGACTTCGAGGAATCTCCATCTACGCCATATCGGGTGAACAAGCATCCCCAGCAACTGTCACCTCGAGAGCGACTTCTACGATGTCGTCTTCCCGGGGAGGATCCGTTTTTACCGACCCCTCAAACTCGACGTTCGCCAGCCCAAAGTCCAAGGCCAACCCGGCCTCGGCAAAGCCCACTTCACCGGCCTAGTTTAATCTCCGACTTAACACTCATGACCCCTAATCGCCCGAATGAGTTCCTAAGACAAGTCAGCCCTTGGGGGATTTGGGGGGTGGGTGGAACATCAGCGATGCTTGGAGCCTCGGTCCCGGCGACGAATGGTGCGCTAAGTCTCCTGGGCAGACGCACCACTGCCCCGAATTTTGTGGCGAGATTCCTGCCTAAAAGCACCAAGGCTGACGAACAGAGCAAGCATGAATCAAGAATCGCACTTGCATTGAATATTGACCCGACTACCAGACTTGTTGGTACTTGTGGAACACACATAGAAAGACCTCCCGGTCCCACGTCGCCGGACTATGAGCGGTTCGCGCCATTTGTGTGGAATGACAGTGCCTGGAAGAAGGGCAATAGGGAGCATTGTAAGTGCTTGCGTGTTCTTCTAGCCATTCTCGTGTGTTGATTAGCCCGAGATTGGATTCGCTCCTGAGCGGGTGTTGCTTTTCCAGTTAACGGAAATCAGATCTATTGACATTTAAAGACTGACTTTAGGGCTACATGGTGATGCTTGCAAATCTTTCTGCGGCATCCACTGACTAGGCTTCAATAGGGCCAATGGTTCCTCCTCAACGGGAGGTTGTTCCTCCCAAGCCTTTTCGAATCCTGGATGCTCCATATATGCGGGACGACTTCTACTGTTCCACACTGGCCTATTCTTTCACATCAGGTGTCTTGGCTGTGGGCCTGGCACAGTGTGTTTACCTCTGGTCTGAAGGCTATAATGTGGACCGACCGCCATTCGGTGATCATCACCCGTCAAACTATGTGACATCACTGTCGTTCTCATCGGAAAATGGCGGGCGAAGTATTCTTGCAGTTGGTCGCCAATCTGGTCAGTTATCTCTTTGGAGCGTCTCAGAGGACAAGGTTCGCTTTGAAATCAGCCACCCGAAGGGTATATCATGCGTTACTTTCAAGCCAAGGACTTCACGAAGGCCATCCGAGGGGTTGCAAAACATGGAAATAGATGCAGAGCATCTCGTTGTCGGTGACGAGATAGGCAATATATGGTTATACTCAGTCGAATGGCCTGAGATCCACAGTCAATGGAGTTGGACTGGCTGTATGACTCTCCTGGCCAAGATTTCCGCCCATGGCCAGCAGGTGTGCGGCTTGGCTTGGTCTCCTGACGATCAATTTCTTGCTTCTGGAGGCAATGATAACGTATGTATGCTGTTCGACTTGCATGAGATCCTGCCGCCCCCGCAAGATGACCATTCAGCCTTTTCTACCGCATCTTCAAGCCCGTCAGGGCATTCAAGCGTCCACGTGCTTCCACCTCTGACTCCTCGCATTAATACAAGACGTTTGCCCAGCAGACGACAAATTGTCAGCCATCTGGTACCATCATGGGGCCAGTCTTCATTGAGGTCGACCACAGCTGCTCCACTTTTGAGCTCATTGGGATGTCTCATTACCGGTAGCACGAAAACAGTGCTAGTTCCACCCAACCGTCAGAAACACTGCCTTGTGCATGGTGCAGCAGTCAAGGCAATAGCATTTGCACCGTGGCAGCCATCATTGCTTGCAACGGGGGGGAGGGACCAATGACCGCGCTATTCACTTCTTCCACACCAGGACTGGGGTCTGTCTAGCGACAATAAATGTGTTTGCGCAAGTGACCAGTCTGATCTGGAGTCAAACCAGACGTGAAATCGCAGCGACATTTGGATATGCTTCACCCGAGCATCCATTCCGGATTGCCGTCTTTGCCTGGCCCAGCTGTGCACAGGTCGCCGTTGTTCCCTGGGGACCCCATGGAGCAAGCTGGGATGGCGAGGATCAAGATTTTAACTACGATTGTGGACGAGCATTGTATGCTGTCAGCTATCCCGGCAGACCGCCTCGCCCTCTGCGTGCCCCTCTGGAAGACTCCGATCTTCTCTACGCGGCTTCGCCCCCAACTCCCCGCAGCTCCCAGCCTCCCGAGCAGGTAAATGAGGCACGCGAACACAGACAAGGACCTCGCGCGATCCGCCCGAAAGAAAAAGAAGGCGGAATGTGGTGTACACGAACAGTGGAAGAAGGATGCATTATCGTGGCATCGAGCGACCAGACCGTCAAATTCCACGAAGTATGGACTGGCCGCCGCAAGAGTACCAGCTCCGCCTATGGAATATTGGGAGGAAGCGATATCCTCGAGGGTATGGAAGGCATCGAGAAGTCCGGCAGTGAAGTCATTCGCTAGGGTAGTGTAGCTTCTATTTTTATCATTGTATTATTAAGTGATCATGCAACAGTCACACAGTCAAGCTTTTGAGCGTTACTTTCTTCGTCCTGTGATTGCGTCACACCACAGCTTTGGTGGCTTCTACATCCGATTTGTCCATTAGCGTGAATAGAATGTCGATCTTTGTCGATCACTCCTCACTCTTATTCAGCTACATAGTTAACAGATCGGAGATCCCCAAAGATTTAGTAAAATCTTCTTTTCCTCTAAAAGTTCTTCTAAAATCTCATTCTCCTTAAGTCCATTCCTTGTGCATCATTTCTTGTCCAAAAGTACCGCCAAGATGCGTCTCACAACCATCCTCCCCATTCTCACCTCCACCCTCGCTACTGCAAGCACATTGAATGTCACAGTCCTAGGCGCACAGAACAATGCCTCAACACTCGAATGCTGGGCGCTCGAGCCAGGCTTCACCACCTCTTCTGAGGCTGGTACATCTGGCTCTCAGAGTCTGAACCTAGGCCCCCTTGGTGGAAAGAATGCGGGCAATTCCACCTACACAATTATCCCCGCGAAATTCGACGGTGGAAGACACAATGCGCCATTGAAACAGTAAGTGTTTCTTTTTAGTTATTCATAGTCGTTGCTAGTACCCATGTTTGTGGATTGTGGTGTTAGGGCGTGGGGGAAGAGTATACCCACCCAACAAACCAAAACACCACCTGCCTCCTATACGGAATAGAATGTAGAACCCAGCTTTCTTGATATTTTCAAGCTAATTAGTCATTTTGAAGATGGGTTGTCTTCATGTCCGGTCTAGCAAACATTACCCTGCCCAACTCCACAACCAGCGCCTTGGTGCAAGGCGGGAAGAACGGCGCCATCCTAGCGCTGGATACGGCTGAGGTCAGTGGCCTTGGACATATTACTAAGTACCCTTCCGATGAGTCGACGATTGCGTTGGAGATTCCATTGGGTGAGGAGGGGATTCCTGGGCATACTGTTTTGCATTCGGGTGCCTGTAAAGGGGTTGAGCTTTTGGAGTAATTTTGTGTTTAGCATCATAGATGGATGTTTATGCTACAAAGTTCGGATACAGAGATGGAACGTTGGAATCCATGGATAATAACAATAAAATGCAGGGATGAATGCATCCAATATAGAATTCTTTTAAGCCGGAAACAATAATGAACAAATAGAAACCAGAAAGCCATCTTATCTTTCCACCCAGATTCATACAGGTCAACATCACATCCATCGTCTATCAACAGCCCATAATGCTAGATGTTAATTTATTTCTTGCCAAGTTTGCCCTTCTTGCCGGACTTGCTCTTCTTAGGCGCAGGTTGCTCCATAGCATCATCCGACCCCTCATCCTCACTATCAGCAATGAAGTCCGCGATGGAGCCCTCGCTCGCCTCGTCAGAGTCCTCATCCTCGTTCTCTTCCAAAGACTCCTCGGCATCGGAAGAGCCAGCTGACTCTTCAGCCTCAATATCCAAAATATCCTCAGCGTCCTCGTCGTCGTCTTCCTCACTGTCATCATCCTCTTCATCATCTTCCTCATCCAGGATGCCGTTAATCATAGACTCGTCCTCGTCGAAGGCCTGTTCGCGAATAGACTTTGTCCGCGGCTTGGCTTGGCCTTCGGCATCACTGTCGGAATCATCCTCATGGCCCTCAACGTAGATCACGTTCTCCTCATCTTCGCTGTCCATGCCGTCGCCACCGTTGTGGATGTCGCGGCGCAGGTCAAGCTGTGCCTCGAGCATGTCGAGTTTGCCCTTAAGCAGAAGAAGGGATGAGAGGCTGGAAGAGCGCTGGTCCATGACCTTGTACAGGGTGGAGATACGCTTCAGGAGGTCGGGGTGACCGGCCAGGGCACCACCGTGGGCGACGCAGACCCATTGGACCCACGCGAGGAGGTGACCGTAGCGGCCGGGGCGGGATGAGAGGCGCTCGGCGAGCTTCTGGAGCAAAGTAGCAGCAAGGGACGACTCGAGACGCTGAATGGTGGTGCGAATAATAGTGATATCAGAGGTGTGGAAGCAAGATTCAAGCATGGCATTGTCGTTTGTCTTGAGGGACTGTGTGAGCACGGTGGCTAGTGAGACGCCGGTGGGGATCTGTTGAACGGCAGCGGTAGGCTTGCCGGGAACGAGGGTGCCCAAGTTGAGGTCGTCGTCAAGCTCGGCTTCGACATCGACTTCGTGGCCTCCGTTGGCGCGCAGGAGTTCACCGAAAGATGGCTCAACACCTGCCTCCTCCTCTTCCTCCTCATCTTCTGACTCTGCGTTGTCCATCTCAACATCTTCATCGGTAGGGGCCTGCTTAAAGGACTTGGTCTTCTTCTCTGTGGGCTTGACAGTGTCTTCAACGTCGGAGTCCTCGTCGCCGGAGATAGAAGCGGCGTCTTCAATGTCGTTCATGTCGACGTCGTCGTCGACGATCATGCCGGACTGTACGTTGGCGTTGGTTTCGTCCACACGGGTCTCACCGGCATTCTTAACACCATTTGTTGACACGGATGCAATTGTGGAGCTGGTCTTTGTCTTTGTAACTGCCTTGACTCCGGTGAATGCGAGCTCGTCAGTGGTCTCATCGATGAGCTTGACGCGCTCGAATACAGGAATCACACCGCCCTCGGCGTAAGCAACGATAATCTCGTGACCGTGGAACAAGGTTGACACCACGGGGACGCACGCATTTGAAGACTCGGATCGCACAATCTTGAGAGAGGCATTCGCCTTTTGCGTCATTTGTTTGCGGTTGGCCTTAGCACTGCCAGATTGCGAGGCTTGCGCAAATGGCTTTGTGAACAGCTCAATGGTGCCATCTTCGGTGATGGCAGCAAGAATTTGCTTCTCGGGAGTGCCATCGTGCAGGGACACCGAGGACACATCCTGCTCGGCGACAAGGTTACGAACCAACTTCTGGGTTGAGGCATCGAAAACGTTAATGAAGCGGTCACCGTCGGATGCAAGGAATACGCCAGAGCCGGCCGACTCTGTGGACGAGGAAATGATGCTGTGAATTGGGTTGCGCATGGCGGGGAACTTGACAGGCTCCTCGTCGAAATTCTCCACATCTATTAAGAAGGGAGTCTGGGAGGCACAAATGACAGGCACGTTGGAGGGGACGGGACGGGAGAGAGCAGAAAAGACAGACGATGCAGGCAGGTGAATGGTTCTGCAGAGTTTGAAAAAGAATAATGTTAGCTTAAGCATGTCTCAACGACTAGCAGTCCAGATTCAAACATAAACATACCGTACGCTCTTTCCAGTGCGCAAATCCCACTGTACAAGCTTGTTATCACCTCCAATACTCCAAGCCTCCTCGGCTGGCCGCCCAGCGGTAAATTTGAAGTCCTTGATACCCTTCTCGTGCGCGCCAGTCAAGGTCCCAACAACCTTATCCTCGGAGGGAGAAAACATGCGGATTTCGGAGTTACTGGTTCCAAACGCAACGACAACATCACCCTGATCGAGTCCATCAACGCCGTTCACATCAGACCCGCGCTTGCGCTTCTTCTTCGACTGGTCGCGGCTCTTGCCCTGGCCACCATAGTATCCCCAATCCAGCGACGTGATTGTCTCCTTCGGTCCCAGCGCATGCTCGCATTGTAGTCGACCAGTGTTGGTGTCGTGGATGCGGAGATGCTGCGCATCGAGGCCTTGGATGACCGAGGCGAACAGGGCCAATTGGTACTCGGACGGCGAAAATGCAGCTCGTAGAATCGACGACTTGGTGGATTGGGAGAGGCCAGTAGCTGGTGATGCGGCCGAGCCGACCTTGGTGGTCTGGCGAGATGTCTTCTTGCCCATTTTGTTGGAGGGTTTTTTTTTTCTTGGCCTTCGTTCGGCGATCTGGTTTTCCTATTTTCTGGAGGTTTATCGGGTCTGAAATATAAAATTCCCTTGAAGAAAATGAGATACCCGAGGAAACTTTTTTCACAAACCCTGGGGAACAAGGGCTGGGGGCTCTGGTACTCTGGTGTTCTCGTAGTCGATGCGGGAAGGAAAAAAATGTTCTGTAGACTCCCGGTCCAAGCGCTAGTCCTTATGGGGTTTAGTGTGGGTGAGGTCGTTATCTAATCAGCACGGGAGGGCTTTTTAAGTTGTAGTCGCAGTTCCAGCCTTGAAGGGGAATTGATTTGAAGAGCACCACCAGTAGTTAAGAATATGCAGGTAAGTGGTTAATCGATGAGGTAGATGCCTTCAGTTAAGAGTGATTTTTGGTCAATTGATGTTTTGTTATGGGAGTGGGTAACTTGTCCTAGTTCTCGAATCCAAAGCATGCAGGAATATATATCGACTTGCAGTAGTCCTCAATGAGAATCATCGAGTTCTAGAACGAATATATAACTCAAAAGAAAAGCTACTCCGTACGACTGTTTAGGAGGTCAATACTTACTCATTTCAGATAGTTATCATTAGACATATATGAAACCAACTTGGCAACCTACATGGCTGTGTTTGAGATGTACCAGTATACAGTCGTGGACTGATAAACGCAGTAAAACACGGGTTCCTTAAGTTTAATTAAAATTCAAAAGCATGAAAAAGCATTTGGGCCTATAAGTTCCCATATTGATTACTAGATATTCTTATTGTCATATTCAAATATTCGCCGAATAAGCTCTGTTTGTTGACAGGGTTAGAGATCAAGTGCCCCAAGGTTGAAGTTAGTACTCGCATGTCCTTGAAGTGAGTCACAGAACCACCTCATTTCATTTTCTTTGCCGATCTCTTTATACATGTCCACTGTTTACTTCTATACTTTGTCACCTGTATGGGCCACATGTGACCGACTCTGCCTAATCTGTAAGGGCCTAGGCGCAGCCTCGCCGATTGGCTGCACTGTCAGCCGCAGACCACTTTTTATTTGATTGATTTCAAAATTCCTTTACTGAGTGGACAAAGGGGCTCCATGACAGCTAGGGGGTTTCCACTTTCGAATTAAAAATATACACAGTACATAAAGAACAACAGATAAAAACTGACACGGAGTATATATCCTGTACGGTTTACGGTGTATACTCCTGGTATCTGGTACTCAGCCACGCCAAGGAAGATCACGTGAATGACGTCTGGAAATCAACTCGTCACTGCGCTAAACTGCTTTCGGGCATAACCCTAGGGTTGGCAACACCAGGCATGAAACCCTCGCTGGTATGAACAGGAGTATCCCTCGCATGGAAAAAGAATCATAATAGAACATCAATCCAAGGGCACCCCCCTCAAAATGATGACAAGATGTTCACGCTAGTATGGATTTCTTTCTATTCTTATATTTCTCAGGTCGTACCCATCCACGGAGTCAATGATGAAATGAAAAATTTTCAGTACCATACTCAAATCACCCAATCAGCATGAAGCATCCAGGGGCCGCATCAAGCCAGCGCCAATGAAAAAGGGGTGGACCCAGTTGAATCCGGCCTAGCGTGGCTGGTGGAACTCACAGGAGGAGAGAGCAAGGCGGCCGTCTGTACTTAAGGATTCTGGCATCCCCATCCGCTCGATGTTCTGCTTCCGTCCTGGACTAACTCTGCTGTTGACCGCCCGTATCCTTGGTTACCTGGTCTCTCTAAACATTAAAAAAACGCGCTCCATATTCGCGTCGACGCGTGACCCTTTTTATTAAGGCTCCCCATCCCCCACCCTTTTTCTTCAATTTCCCCATTCTCTTTGGGATTTAATCTTTTGCTTTATTATTATTTGATTTCCTTTTTTGTGATCCACTTTCCTCTTTCCCTCATTTCTTTACTCACGCAATCGTGGTTCATCGGGTTTCCACTTACTTCGGTGTTCCTACACCGCCCACGTGATTACCTCACCACTTTCTTGGCGGTATAAATTCCTCACCTCCGATCGCATTCTCCACTTCTCTTATCCCCCGACTCTCTCCTTATCACTCTGCGCTCTTCCCGTCGCGTGTTTACGCCCCCCGTCTCCGCGCCATCTCTCACAACTTGCGTGTGATTGTGCGCGGAAGTGTGTATCCAGTCTTTTTGAGAAATCCGCGAACGCGTCAATCCCCAAGAACCCTGTGTCTGTGACATCACCATAGAGCTTGTATCTCGCTCGTCTGGATACTAGTCTTCATGGCGACCCCGCCTCCCGAGGCTCCTCCTGTGCTTAAGGAGGAGAAGCCCCAGCTTCCTCCATCTCCTACCGGAGTCACTGCGCCTGATGTTGCGCCTACCAGGTGAGTGCTTGCTATGCATGTCCTTGGTTGCCTACCAGGCAATGTGGGCTGACTTGATCGCGGTATCTCTAGTGCGACCACAGATGTCAAGATGGCCGGTACAGACACCCCGACTGATAATAACACCCCCGTAGTCAATGGTAATGGTCACCCGCCGGCTGCATCTACAACAAACGGCACGGGTAGTGCTGCATCTCCCCCCAAATCTCCTGCGCCTGCTTCCGATGCCCCAGTTGCTCCTGCGCCTTCTCAACAGACCACTGCGGAGCCCACCTTGGCCGACCAGAAACCATCCGAGGCAGTGACCCCGGCCCAATCGCAGGCCCCCGAGTCGGTGACCCCCGCCATGAACTCCGAGGACAAGGCTACTCCCAAGGAACCTGCCCCTACCCCTGCTGGTGGACCCTTGGCTGCTTCATTCGACGGAGCCAATGATATCGACATGCAGATTGATGGCCCATCAGATGCGCCTGCAACACAGCCTTTGAAGACCGAGTTACCTCATCATCCTACCACTGAGAGTGCGACCCCGTCCCTGCCACCTATCCAGACCGATTATGAAATGAAGGATGTCTCCAGTGCGCCGATGTCCCCATTCAAAGCCTCCCGGGAACGCTCGGAAGATCCTGCAGAGGAACCTGCGGCCAAGCGGACCAAGGTGGCCGGCGAGAACGGAACACCTGCCGTCAAGCTGCCGGAAGGTCCCAAGCCTGCTACTGAGACTTCCCGCTCTGCCCAGTCTGGCGTCACTAAGTTGCAACACAAATTCCTCACGAAGTGCATCTCCAGCTTGAAGCGTATGCATGACTCGCGTTTCTATCGTGAACCTGTGGATCCAATCAAGCTGAATATTCCGAACTATCATCATGTTATCACCAAACCCATGGATTTGGGTACCATCGAGAGAAAGCTTAAGGCCAACGTGTACTCTTCCCCAAAGGCATTCGAGGATGATTTTGCTTTGATGGTCGATAACTCTTTGCGCTTCAATGGCCCGGACCACCTGGTCACTCAAGAGGGCCAAAAGCTTAAGATCACTCTAGATAAGCAGATGGTGAACCTCCCTAAACCCGATGAGGTGGAGGAAAAGAAGCCCAAGAAGAGTTCGGAGAAGACTTCAGCTGCGCGACGAGAGCCTCGTACCTCCCTTCCCAGCCAGCCCGCCAAGGCAGCCTCACCCCAGAGTGCCACCACTACCTTCGCGCTGGGTCCTGAAGGTTTACCCACTATTCGTCGCGACTCGTTCAATCCTGATGGTCGTCCCAAGCGGTCCATCCACCCTCCTAAGCGGGACTTGCCATATTCTACCAAGCCCAAGAAGAAGAAGTACCAGTGGGAGTTACGGTTTTGCCAGGAGGTTCTCGATGAGCTCCACAAACCCAAGTATCAACTTATTGCGATCGCTTTCTACTACCCTGTGGACCCTGTTGCTCTCAACATCCCAACCTACCATAACGTGATTAAGAAACCGATGGACTTGATGACCATCCAGTCTAAGCTCAAGACCGGCCAATACGAGAATTCCAAGGAGTTCGAACAAGATATCCGCCTGATGTTTAAGAACTGTTGGCGGTTCAACCTCAAGGGCGATCCAACCTACGTGGCCGGTGAGAGCCTGTCGGAGGTTTTCGATAAGAAGTGGAAAGAATTGCCTGCGTACGTCGAGAAGCACGAGCCTCACCATGAGCAAGAAGTCGATTCCGAGGAGGAGGAAAGCGACGAAGACGTGGAGGAGAGCGACAACGAGGACAATGAGAAACTCAGCCTTCTGCAAAAGCAGATCGCAGAGATGTCCCGGCAGGTGGAGATGATCACCCAGAAAAAGAAGAAGACTCCCCCGGCCAAGAAGCTAAGCAAGTCTAAGTCGGGCAAGAAAGAGATCAAGAAGAGCAGCAGTGCTATCGGCAAGAAGGATAAGAAGAGCAGCAGCAAGGGCTACAAGGATAAGACGCGCTTTGTGACTTATCACGAAAAGCAGATCATCTCCAACGGCATCAGTAGCCTTCCTGACAAGAAGATGCACGAGGCGCTCGGAATTATCCAGAGTAACGTTCCCGCTCTTAAGGTAAGTCACAAACTATTATTTCCTCTCATAGTACCCCAACACCCAGTCGCTAACCTGTTTTCATCCAGGGTACCCAAGAAGCCGAGATCGAGCTCGACATTGATGAGCTGCCAAACAACGTCCTATTGTTGCTTCTTGATTTCGTGAAGAAGAACGTTCCCCACATCATGGATGACGAGGACATTGCCCCAGTTGCCGGTTACGCGGCCCCCAAGCCGAAGAAGAACAAGCCCATGAGCAGCAACGAGCAAGAGGCTCGGATCAATACCCTCCAGAGCAATCTTTCCCGGTTCGACGGAGGTGCTCCTGTTCCCTCGGTTGAGAACAATGAGTCCAGCGAGGATGAGTCGGACGAGGATTCGGAGGAGAGCGAGGAGGAATAAATCCTCCGTGCATCCATCGTTGCTGTTTCTTAGGTGCAAGGGACATCTTGCTTTGACTTGCGTTCCGAGCGTTAATTTGTTTTATCTTTCCCGCTTCTGATTCCTGCCAAATTCTTCTGGCCCTGAAGCAATCCTCAAGGTTTTGCAGTTGCTACAATTTTTTCCACGCAGCTCCCCCCCCTTCCTCTGGTTTCCCTACGCCAGTGAGGATCCCGCCACCCCCCATTGTACATACTTTTTTCCTTTCTATTTTTTTTCTTTATCTTTTCGAATATCCCTGGATCCAGCACCCACAGCCTCGACTCCGCTGGGCTTCAATCTTGAAACCTTTTTTGTCCCGGATCTATGGGAATGGGTTTGCTTGAACCGTTCTTCCTTTCCTCTACCAATACCCGAGTGTACATTCTATCGAATCCTGTTGCATGTCAGGGAGGATATTTGCTTCTCGATTATGAGGATGGGAAAAGGCCGATCAAGCTGAAGCTAGTGAGGAGCTTCTCTGTACGATAACGAAAGAAACGTGGAATGCCAAAATCGTTAATCAAAAATATTATCTTTAATGCATGATCATTGACTGTAGAGTAATTCACTGAAGATTACGGCAATGCATATTTAGTCAGATGCCATTGCGGTTAATGGTAGGTACTCTAGATCTTTGCATTGTTGATATTCCATTTGGCGGTGAATCTTTCTTTTCTCCCATTCCACCATGATCCCCCCTTGCGACCCCTCCATTCTGGAACACAACCCCAAATTCAAACGACTATATGAGAATCTCACCACCAATCTATTGAATCCAGATGGCTCAACCCGTGCCAGTGCAGACCCAGCTCGGGAGGCTGTTGTGGAGGTTCGTCACCACTCGTGGAAACATGCAGTAGACAGTGCATGAGAGCCAAGACCTAACCACTCTCTTCAACAGGACCTGAAACAATGTCAAATAAAAAGTGCCAAGAAGAGAATCAAAGAGCGCACGCTCAGGCAGCTAGCGTTCGCATCCGACAGCGATCTCCGTGATGAGGTGGGTAACCCCCGCCATTTGCCCATTGCGTCGCGTACGCATTCTACTTCTAATAGTATAACTAACCTTATACCTCGCTGGTACCAGTGCCACGATAACCTTGCCATCATATCCATATACCTCGATACCCCTCGCGCCGCAATTGAGCCCGACATTCCCGCCCAAGAGCCCCAAGATGTGAAGCAGGGACAGGGAACAGACGACGCGCTCTCCCTCCTCTCCCACGAATTCGAGACCTTCTACTCACATATACCATCCTTTATCCTCCAATTCTCCCACATTCTGTCAAGCGCAATCCACGACCTTCGCACAATAGCCGCAATATCCACCGATGATTCCGTGATCGTTGAACCCAAGCCAGAACCCAAAACATCACGGACCCTTCCCGCCCTATCCCGCTCCTCTTCGAATCACTATTCCCGCGCCCGCGCCCGAGACCGCCGTGTCAGAACCTCAATGGCCCCTGTTCCACCTCTGTCCTCCGTCCTCCGGGAACGGGTCCGTGCCCTCCGCAGCATCCAGCTATCCGATCTGCCTTCAGCGCGGCGTCAGATGGCTGTGACGGCTGCAGAGGTTCTCTCCGTGCAGGCACAGGTGATGGAACGAACAGTCATTCTTCTAGAGCGGGTGAAGCATGGGGCTCTGGCGCGGGCGACGAAGGCTCGAGCAGAGCATCTGGCCGTTGTGGCGCAGGGGGTTGAGGGCAAATTAGAGTGAGTATTATTTCCCCTGTTCTCTTCGAGACCGCACTTTATTATGTGCAGAATATGTGCTGGGAATGTCATGAAAATGTAATTACTAATCTTTATATAAACAGAGTTACCAAGCTTGAAATAGCTGCTACACTATACACACCTGAGACATTATCTGCACTTGGTCGTTACCAGCAGCACCTCCGCGAGACGAGGGTACAGCTTGATGAGCGGAGTGAGATAGCTATCGAAGAATTGAGGCGCTATGGGGATGTTGAGGGAGCAGCTTCCGAGCCTGGTAGTATTGATCGGAGTAGCACCTTAGCGGAAATTGCGCGAAGATATGGGGTGCTTGCCAAGGAGGTCGAGGGAGTGAAAATGGAGATTGCCAGGTTGGGAGAGTAGATGACATGCTTCATGAACAAAACCGAATCTTCCGGTACCTCGAACCCAGTGTATCTAATTCTTCCATTAGCATTTCGCTGATCGGCCATTTAATGCACAGATAATAAATAAGGTTTCCGTGAATCCAGGCACAGTATAAACCCGATAACCACCAATCAAAACCCTCAGAGATTGATATCGCCCCATCACATGACCACCCCGCCAAAATTTTGTCCGCCACCGAGAACAACAATCATTCCTACATTCACACTCAAGCGCAAAACCAAACCCTCAAACCTTCAAAATGGCCGACGAATCACTCTCCATCTACGATGAGATCGAAATCGAAGACATGACCTTCGATCCTGCGATGCAGATCTACCATTTCCCCTGTCCATGCGGCGACCGCTTCGAGATCGCCATCGACGATCTGCGCGACGGAGAGGATATCGGCGTGTGTCCAAGTTGCAGTTTGATGATCCGGGTTATTTTTGATCTGGTATGTGCACGATCTATACGTATTTGTGCTCGAACCGTTTTCTTTGGCTGATGGATGCGCTAACATGTTTATTTCTAGGCTGATCTTCCTAAGCCGGATAACCAGCAGACTGATGGGGTTGCTGTGCAGGCGTGAGATTTTCAAGCTCACGAAGAGATTTATACTTTGTGCAAGGCGAAGCAGGAGCGCACTCGATATTGGAGTGGGAGGACTTGGAGATATCCGGGTTCCTACAGCACATGCCCGTTGCGTTGAGCCTCGGAGCGTTATGCCATTCCGCGTCTGCATGTGCAAATGATACAAGCAAATCTGGCTCATCTCTGGATGTGCTTGGAACATCAAAAATCTACCCACGCCGCGCACTAGCGCAGACTTTTGAGTGTGTGGTACCCAAGCCACTTCCAAAACTGGTCTCATCCGTCGGGAAATGATTAATCAACCAGCATTAATGCTTGAAAGGACCCAATGGGAGTGTTCGCTCTGACTGGAACATTCCCTACTTCAGCTTGCTGGTCAGGTCATGCAATCCACCAAATTGAAGTCAAATAGCCAATACCGTGAACTAGAGCACAATCTAGTTCAAATCCACTATCCAAACCATCCAATGCACGACTGAAAGTCCTGAATTCATTTAACACTTATAACACATAAAACTACAACATGTCGCAAGACCCCGATACTATGACATGGCACCCAGTGAAATAACTCGGTAGCCACAGATCTAATCCTCAAGCAGCACACCATAGACATCCTTCGGCAATGACAGAGACATCTCACCATTCAGCAGATCTGTCAGATTACTACCATCACGCAGGT
Organism: Penicillium sp. 91 TS-2023; assembly: GCA_030710325.1. Lineage (NCBI taxonomy): Eukaryota > Fungi > Ascomycota > Eurotiomycetes > Eurotiales > Aspergillaceae > Penicillium > Penicillium sp. 91 TS-2023. The sequence continues at coordinate 2,439,185 of JARWGP010000021.1, read as the reverse complement.
AGATCCACTGCCCATGCGCAAACTCGCGAGTATCCTGCTTCTCATGCATGCGGTCACCCTCAATGACCCAGTCATATCGCTTAGGACCAGAGATAGGTGAGCTGAGCCAAATCTGTCGGTTGGGGGGTTGTTTGTTGAGAACGTAAGTTCCAATCGCAGGGATGGTGATGTTGAGGACTCCAGCCTGCATGCAAATCATTCAAATCATCAGTACCAGTACGAAGTAAATCAAAGGAAAGAGCTCCAATCCAGCTACAGGACCACAAGAACCACCTATTCAAGGCAAAAAATAACTGGAAAGAACTCACACTATACTCGGCTTCAACATCCGACCCCTCCTCCTGCGACTTTTCCAACTCCGCAATCAACACATTAAAATAATGTTCCGAGTAATCCTGATACTCCTCCGGCGTCAAAGGCGAAGGCTCATTAACGTGCAACCCCGCACCAGCCACAGATCCAGACTGAGGGTTCGGAGCACGAGGATTCTCGGAGTCGGGCTGGATACCCTTAGCTCTGGGAGCAGAGATGTGGAAAGGACGGGAGCTGCGGGCTAGAGCGAGAGCGGGCAGGGATTGCGGGGTTCTGATCGGCGCGGTGCGACTGGTTAGCCGGAGAAGTCGGGGTGCGCTGCGGGAGAACATGATGGGTGGCTTTGTGAGGGCTTATGCAGTGGTTTGTAGTTGATTGAGTTGGAGCTGTCTGCGGGTGGAGAGCAATACATCATCGGGTTTTCTTGGGGTTACCTTACCTTACCGCCTTCTACTTTTGGTTGGTTTTGGATGGTTGAGATGAGTAATTGTTGATCTTTTATCGGTCGATGTGATTTGCTTGATCTGTTTATTTTTTATTCTTTTCAGATAGTTAGAGCATTATGATTTTTGATATGAATTCAAATAAATTGGCGGTCGCTTGTAGTTTGGACTGTTGAGTTTATGATGCCATGCTAATCTAGCCAAACCACATATATACCGGATAATGTCTAGCAACTTTTGGTTTCCCTTTCCGATTTAGTGCTTCACCCCTTGCCGCTTTTTGCTCACTGAGTAAAACTGAGCACGCCCCTAGCACCCCGTTCACTGAGCATTATATAAGCACTCGGACTTGCTCGCTGAGCGCTCACTGAGCATCACCTAAGCAGCCTTATCCCCTCACTGAGCACTCACCGAGTACTTACTAAGCAGCCTGATCCACGCACTGAGCACGCACTAAGCACTCACCGGGCACTTACTGAGTAGCCTGATCTATTCACTACGCACGGCCTGAGAAAAGTACGGGAGTAGCCAAGTCAGTAGCTCGCCTTAATAAAATATATTACGCTAGCCCTATCTAAATATAGTCGTTTACCTAGCACAATTAACTATTATCTCCTTAATAAGAGGCTAGCGTTATTAATATAGTGGCTAGTCCTATTATTTCACCTCTAGCTAGAAGGTAAAAGCTTAGTAGGGCTAACTTTATTAGCATTACTATTCTACGGTATTCTACTTAGCGTATCTCGTATCCGCGATACCCGTCTCTTTATAGTCGTAGAATATATCTAACCCTCAAATTTTTGCTTAATAATACCTATAGTTATCTTAAAAACTTTAATTAAATATTTTATACTTATAAACCTAAGTTAGTGTCTTATCCTAACGTTTTCGCTTAATTTTTTAATGGACTATCACTCTTACTATATACCACTTACTCCTAGGAATATGACTTTAGCTCTAGTGACCTAGATATCCGTAATAAGATTCTAGACCGATTAGCTATGAAAAAAATTACGGCCCCTAATTTACCTTAAATATTCTAACTAGTACTTAGAAAGCACGCTATCCTAGCTTATTTCTTCCTAGGATCCTAGCAATCCAGCCTTGGAATTGACCAACCGTCATAACTTTCAATTTTACGGTCTGTCGCGCGGAAACAACCTCATGTTGTATGCCAGCGGGTGGGTAGGCATGTAGGATATTGATAGTTGGCCGTCATTACTATCCTTCAATCCGTGCGGCCTTCTTTACGTCAGCACACAGTACAATCCAATCAGACCCGTGTAAGCTCTAACCTTTTAGTAAACCATCTCCGCCTACAGCCGACGGTTTATATTTGCTTGCTGAGCCTAATTATTATTAACATAACTACGCACGAGCCACTCCTGGCTATCGACGTACGCCAAAGCCCGATGCTTCAACGACGCCCAGGTGGCACGAAGACGAATCGCATCGCATCAAATTCTACGCCATATCGGTCTCCGACCAGAAGACTTCTCTTTAGCATCCAGCTGTGCGTCTCGATCATCGAGCATCCTTCTCGTGACTGAAGATTTACTTTATCTCTCCCCTTTCCGTCCAGCGGTCGGAGAGTCGTGGTTGTCTACTGCCATTTTCGAAAACAAACTCCCCCGCATACACTCTTAGATTGTTCCCCAAACCCTATCCTGAAACACGCTAGTCTAAATCTAGTTCCCTTACTAACCCTGGTATGAGACTGGAAGACGCGCGCATTGCGCGCATCGGCCCTGAAACGATGAAAAGAAGTGGGTCGTAAGATAGTAGAGCGTAAATCGAGAGTTGAATTAGTGAATCGTAAGATAATATGTATATTGAATAAGGTAAACTAATAAGGGAGATAGTAGCATGACTAATACCCGGATCATGGAAAAGGAGGATTAAACTTGTTATATAAAGACTTTAACTATTATATTTTGATTAGGCAATAGTTTAGGAAGTTTTCCGTGGCCTTTAGGAATATCTCCCTAGTGTAGGAGTATAGGGTTATGGTGAAGATTAAGTATTATCGGATATATCTAGCTAAATTATCTAGGTTTCCTTGTTGTTGTTATTTAGAGAATTAGTTTTAGTAGGTATATATAATAGTTAGATAGTTAAGATCGAATCTCCTTCTAATATAGACTTAAATAGAGACTAAGTATTAGCCCTTTAGGACTAGTGGTCCTAGTATTTTTATTTACTAGTTATTAAAGATAGGATAGGGGATAGAGACTATAATATAGTTAGAAGGAAATATATATTATTTATAATTATAGCTAGTTAGTGATTCTCTTTAATAACGCTAAAAATATGCCTAGTTAGAAAAATACTAATATTAATATTTAGTAATAGAAAGTTTACCTAGCGTTATCTATTCTTAAAATATATAATTAAAAGGAATATATAATAGACTTAGGACGAACTATTATAAACTATAGATTAGAGATAATAGTATAATAGGGTTAGGCTATTATTTAGCTAACCCTTATATTTAAGGATAGTTCTAAGAATAGTAATAATAGGCTAAGCTACTTTAAGATAGTATATAAAATATAAATCTATATCTTCTTAATTACTAGGGTATCTAGATTATATTAGGTTTATTCTTAAGGAGAATAGAAGTTACTAACTAGTTAATACTACTAATATAAAGAAGAATATAGAAGTCCTTACTATTAGAGGAGTTTATAAGAAAAGAGCCTTATATATAGATAAATATATTTAGTTAGTATAGCTTAGGTTAGTTACTCTTATTAAAGAATTAAACTAAAGTAGGGATATTATCTTATTTAATATTATCTAATTATATATCTTTATCTAAGATATTAAGTAAAATATATAATTATATAGAAAGTCCTTTACTAGGGCGTATTAGATCTAGTTTAATATACTTAATAAAATCGTAGATATAAAGAATTATAGAGAAGGATTTATTTAATAGTATAGCTAGTTAAGTATAGGATTCTAGAAAGAATAGAAGTTATTATATATATATAGGGTTATAGCTAAAAAGATAGGGAAGGCTAGAGGATATAAAGAATAATTTATGTTAGGCTAAAATATTATATAATAAGGCTTAGTAGGAATAATCTAATTAAAACCTATAATAGTATATAATTATATATATAGATATAAATATAATTATAATAAGTCTAAAAGTTCTCTTATTATTCCTCTTAGGAAGAATTTAAATAGAGAATAGAGAGAATAAGGTCTATCTTTATTAAGTTAATAGTATATATATATAAGATATAGAAGAGAATAATTAGATATATAATAAGTTATCTAGAGTTATTAGTTTACTATATAGTAAGAGTCTTAAGCTTAAGAGCTTATAATCTCTATATCTTAATAAGTAATTAAGGATCTAGTCTATACTAGAGGTTACTTATATTAATTAGCTATAGAAGATAAAGACTAGTTAGTAAGTATAGGCGAGATAGTTATATATAAGTAAAGTAATATTTCTAGTATAAGTCTTAATATTAACTATTCTAATTATTCTTAAGATCTAAGATAGCGGATTTAAGGATTATACCTTAAACTTTATAGTTAGTAAGATAAAAGACTAGATAAATAAGAATCTATCTCTAGTATATTAAATAGTCTTTTATTATTATAGACGCCTTAAGTAGAAAAATAGATAATATATTTTTATCTAATAAATAAATAGATATAGATTTAGATTAGTTTAGTTTAAATAGAAGATATATAAGAGATTTAGTATAGAAGATATATAATTTATTAAGTTTATAAAAGTCCGCTATTTAAGTTCGGATTAATTAAGATAGATAACTAAATATATCTTAGGAGTAGTAACTTACTCTCTAGATCTATAATAATACTTACTATCTCTCTAGTTATACTATTAACTAATCTAATAGGCGTATATATATTAGTTAAGACTATTATTAATATAGAGAGTATATAGAAAATAAGCCCTAGAAAAGGGATTTTTACGTCTTATTTAAGAAGACTAAGTAGGTTATCTATATAAAGTATTAGATTATTTAGGCTAGAAGACCTTATATAGATATAAATAGTAGAGAAAATAATAATTCTCTAATATCTTACTTAAGTAAAACGCTTAATCTAGAAATAATTAATAATATATTAAAGAGCGTTTAGCTTAATAACTACTATTATAGTTTAAAGATAAGGCTTAGTTAGTAAGATAATTACTTTTATATTTAATATTAATATATTATTATTTATAAGAGTGCTAGCTCTTACTTATATTAGTAGATTTTAATATAGTAAGTCTTTTATTTATTATATTTACTTATAAAGGATAATAACTTACTTAAATTAGGACTAGATAAGTTTTCTATCCTAATTAGGTTTATTTTATAGTAGTTTCTATAGGGCTTAGCCCTAGATAGAAGGAAATTAGTAAAAATCTCTTATAAGAATTATAATAGATAAATTACTAAAGAGATCTAGAGAGGATCTATTAAGGGATCGCGCGATCTTATAGTAGATATTAATAATACTAAATATAGAGAGATCTACTATACTTATCTTATCTATAATTATAATTATTTTTCGCGACTATAGTCTATATACCCTTAGTCCTACTCTAGTTTATTAATACTAGTTTAGAGAAATTCTAAGAGATATATAGTATATACTTCCTCTAATAATATTAGCCGCTATACTTATTAGGGCTATTAGGATAATCTTATTCTTATAGTAGATTAGATCTATTATAGTAATAATTACTTTAATTATCTAGCTCTTATCTATATCTTCTTTATCTCTAATATAGAGGAGAGTTTATATTTACTATAAAGGATTATATAGATAGTTAGCGTAAATAAGTACTTTAGAGAGTATCTTCTCTATAATAATATATTATTTCTTATTTAGTAGGACTATCTTATATATAAGAGAGGTTATTAAAGAGCCTATTAGATTATTATCTACTTATAAGTAATATTATAGTAAGTTAGGGAGTAGAGCTAAGTTAGTAAGTATAGGGACTAAAATATTATTAATAAATTTAAGATTAAAATTATTAAGATCTAGTATAGTAGTATCTAACGTTTTAGTATATAGATCTTAGTTTATAAGTTTAGTAATATTCTTAATATAATCTTACTATTCTTATAGGGTAGATACTAGAAAGAAACTAAGACTAGAGGATTTATATAGTATATTATTAGGAATATAGAGGGGTTAGAGATTTTATAATTATAGAGATAGAGAGAGATAGAAAATAAGATAAGAGTAGTAATTCGGCGCTAGATATCTTAGGCTTCTTATATCTAGTATTAAGTTATTATAAAAAAAGTAGCTAGAAGAGTCTCTTTATTTAGAGAATTATCTAAGTTTTATAAAAGATATAGATCCTTATTTTCTAAGTTAGGCGTAAGGTATAGAGGACTAGCTAGTTCTTAGCTAATTAGGTATATATATTAAGTAGTTTAGCTATATAATATAGTATTAGCTTAGTAATTACTTTTTAATTTATATAAGAGTTCGATATTTTATATAAATATTTAAATATATAATAGAAATATTAATTTAATAGATATCTAGATATAATAAAGAATATTATATATGGTTATAAATAAAATAGATATTTAGTAAAAAAGCGAGAATAAGTTTTACTAAGGAATGAAAAGTCTAAGAAGAATCTTAGCTAGATTATTCTAAATAGCTATAGTTATAGGGTTACTATCTAGTATAGAATCCTCTAAAGACTAAAACTCTATTAGCTCTTCTTATAGGGTTACTATCGCTATTTAAGATAGAGACTAAGCTAGCCTTTATATATATATATAGTATTTTAGATGCTTTTTATTAAAAGGTATATCTTCTAATATTATATCTTAGCGCCTTTTAGTATATACTAGTATATAGTACTTAAAGATAGATAGATAGGATAAGAGATTACTATATAACTTATAATTATCGAATATATTTATTAGTATAAGTATATCTTAGTTATAATTATATAGCTCTTCTTTAATTATATTAGATAGTAGTATATCTCTATAATATTATTCTAATAGAATAATAGAACGAATATAATATCTAAGCTACTAGAGATTAATATAAGTAAAATTATAGTTAAGTATATAGTAGGAGGGAAGTTAAAGTAATATACTTACTATCTAAATTCTACTAATTTCCCGATCTTATAATAAGCTATTAAAGTAGTAGAGAGTAAAATTATCTACGCTCTTTTATTAAAGCCTAGAATCTACTATAGTAGGAGTAAGGATAGTATTTATATATTTAATTATTTACTTTAATAATATAGCTTTTATTACTATATAGTATAGTAAAATATTATCTTTAGTAATATAATTAGTAATATAATATAAAAGAGATAATAATTTTAATATAGTTAGAATCTAGGAGATATTATAATTTAAGTAGATATAATTAGTAATTAAGGGGTTCTATAGATTAACCTAGGTATAGTTATAAGTAAGATAAATAATACTATACTTATCTATTTTAGATATATTTAGAAGATCTTAAGATATACTAAAGCGATAAATATTATTTATAAATCTTTACTAATAGTATTTAAAGTAGATTACTATATAATTTTTAGAGTAAACTTATTTAGTATAAGTAATATAGTTACTATCGCGGAGAAGGTTCTAAATAAATTCTATATTTATTTCTAGCCTAATTAATAAAGGAGGTTTATATAATATAAGTATTCCTAGGTTATTATCTAAGCTATATAAGCTATATATTATAATAGTTTCTAAAAAGCTAACTATTTAAGTTATAAAATAATTATCTATAAGAATATAGTCATATAAGCGGATAAAACTAAGATTATCCTAAATCTATATGTTACGTATGGCTAACTGGTTATAGTGAGTATCGTTTATAGTGGTTATATACGTACGTCGAGGCTCGTCCTTAAGTCTTAGTTATAATTGTACTGTTGCCTATAGGCCTTATATAGACTTGGATCTATAGAATAGACTCTTATTAGGCAGTGCTAGATAGTGCGCCTAGTTAAGCTATACTTAGGATCTGTGTTGAGTAATAAGAGACTAAGTATACCTCTCCTAGTAGGGTAGTTAACTTAAGTATAAAATAAGTAGTGAAGCTAGAACTATAGGTTCTAAGTAATAATATATAATTAAACACGAAGAACTAAATATATATATAGTAATGACCGTTCTTATATATCCTAATCCTTCCTATGCTAAGATAGGATCCTTTCCTATTATAGGATAGGATTCCTATCCTATCTTAGGATAGGATATCACGTGTTTATTAACCGTTCTGTTATGATTAAGAGTATCTATTATGGCGGCGAGTAGGGGGCTAGAAATGGCCTTGGGTGGTGAGACTCCTGATCCTATATGTAGATCTATATATATATAGGATAATGTCTGCTACTCCCGCTTTAGGTCATTCTGCCGCTAAGCGCTTACCCTAAGTTCCTAAGCGCTAGTACGTGACTTTCCGGGTTATCTTACTCTCCTTCCTAGGAATTAGTTGGTTCTTAGCCCCTATCCTTATTATAGGCTAAGTAGGTCTGTAATATTACCTCCCTCTCTTTTAGTTCTTTATTCTTAAAGAAAGAAGAGTATTTCTCTTATAGCCGCGGGCTTCTCCTTAGGTAAGTATGGTCCTCTATTTTTTGGTTTTCTTTGTTTTCTATAACTAATAATATCTCCCTCTAGTATATCTAGTTGTAAACTTTATTAGCTAATTAAGTATAAGGGTTTCGAGTCCTTAGTTCCTTATCTCTGTTATATTTCCTTAAATAAGACCTATATTCGATCTAACTAGTCTAAACGTTATACTAGTTATAACCAGGCGAGTAGAATGATAAAGTGCGAGATACTAAAGGAGTCTTTTACTAATATAGAGTAGCGCCGACTACTCTAGTTCTAGTTATTACTTAATAATAAGGAGGAGGAGGTGCTAACTAAGTTATTAAGACTATAGAAACAAAAGAAGTTATTAAAAAAACGTATAGGCGATTTCCTTACCCGTGAATATTAAGATATTACTAAGTTAGAGGAACTTAAGCGTCGCGAAAAGGAAGAGTTAGCTTATATTGAAAAAGAGTATATTAATACTGAGTATAAAGCTAAGGCTACTTAGGCCGCTGTTAAGTACTCTAGCCTTACTATTAAGAACCCTTAGGTTCTTATAGCCTTATCTAAAGATACTATTCTAACGTAGATATTAGCGTTAGCTCCCTTATCTTCTATTAATTAGGTAAACATTGACTTTAACGCTTTCTTTACTACTGTCCCTTATAGGTCCTCTTCGCCTTATAGTAGTACTATTAAACCAGCTAGTAGTAGCCCCTTAAATTCTTAATAGGCTCCTATATATTTTCTAAGATAGGGTATCCCTATTATTTTACTAAAAGTTACTACTAATTATTATATTATTAATCTACTAGGATTTCCTTAACTTCGTATTCTTCTTCGCTAGTATCCTTAATTTCTACGTTAATAGCGATTTCTATATTATCTAGTGCTTTTTCTAATAGCGAGATATAAAATACTAGGTATATTCTTTTTATACTTTATAGTAGTCTTAGTTTATAGTTTACTAGTCTAGTTTTTTCTTTAATTATAAATAGTCTAAGTCGTTTATAGTTAAGTTTATCGCTTAGTTACTTAGTTTTGATATTTCGCTATAGGAGGTAAACTTTCTCCTCCTTTTTTAGCTCTAGACCCTCTTAGTATTCTTTATTATAGTGACTTTTTATTTATAGGTTAGCGAATTCGATATCTTATGATATTTAGAGGTGTAGCTTTTTGATTCTAGTAGCTAGAATCCTTAATGATTCTATTACTACGTGATTACTAATTAGTTCCCTAATAATCGTGGGATTATACCTGTAGTTCGCGAAGAATAGTGATTCTTTTATTATTATATATATTATATTATTATATGAGAATTATATAATTAGTAGTAGTTCTAACTAATTATCTTACTAGTAATTTATATAGTGTTATAGATACTATTCTAATATCTAATTAGTTCGTTCTGTTTAGCTATTAGTTTATAGGTAGTAAGCGGTAGAGAGTTTATACTTAATACTGATTTAGTCCGTAAATAAACGCTATATATTTAAGGTAAATAACTTATCTTGGTTAGACGTGATCTTATAGGGTGTTCTATAGTTAGCGAAGATATTCCTAACCAAAATCGAGACTATCTATTTTGTATCGATTTTTTTGGTAGTTAGGATTATATATATATATTTTGTGAGTTTATTAATAATAACTATAATTATATTATATCTTTCTAACTCTAGTAATTTTATAATAAAGTCTATTATGATCTATTCCTAAGGTTTCGTTAGTACCTCTGATATTTATATTTCTCTATAGGGTAGGTATTAGGTTAGTTTATCCTATAGGTAAGTATCGCATCTATTAATATATCTCTAGACTTTCCTATATAGTCCTAGGATATAAAAGTGGTAGGTAATTAGTTCTACTATTTTTTTAATCCTAAGGTATCCCCTAGTTAGCTTATTATAGTGTTTCTAGATAATTTCTTCTTATATTTCTCTAGGAATATAGATTAATCTATATATTAGTAATATTCCTTTATCTAGGATTACTTATCTACTTTTATTATTAAGTATCTACTATAATATATTATCTTTAGTAGTTGTTTCCTTAATTTATTATAGCTAGGTGTTATCCTATAACTTACTAGTTATAGCGAGGGTTTAATAGTTATAGATTAGGTTTCCTTATTCGTCGGAGGTTAGGATAGCTAGTATAGCTTCCTTAACTCTATTCTTATAATCTAGTCTTTTACTAAGTATATCCGCTTAGCTATTAGCTCGTCTATTATAGTATTTGATTCTATAATCGTACTAAGATAACGTTTTAGCCTATCGCGCTTATTATTATATAAGTTCTTTCGTTATCGTAAAGAATATGAGATTCTTATAGTCGGATTTAACCAAAACCTAGTATTTTGCTCCTTCTAGATATAGTCTCTATACTTTAAATACTAGTACTATAGCTAGTAATTCTTTATTATAGATATCGTAATTAAGCTCTACAGGTATTATCTTCTATAACCAAAAGGCGATTATCTTAGGTCCTCCGATATCGTTAATGATCATATCTTAGGTTATCCTTACCCCTAGGGCGTAATCTAATATATCTATTTCTACTATAATTAGTAGTTCTAGGTTAAATATATAGAGAATAGGTCTTTCTCTAAATAGTTATTTTAGTTCGTTAAATAATTAGGTCGCTTCTTTAGTCTATTCTTACTTCTAGTCTTTCTTAGTAAGTTTATTAAGTCCTATAGCTACCTTTCTAAAGCCGTCTATACTTCTTTAGTAGTAGTTATATAGTCCCAAAAACTATTAAACTTCCTTAAGGTTTTTCGGTCGCGGCCACTCTAGAACGCTTCGAACTTTCTCTTCTTTTATACTAAACTTATCGCTACTAATAATATATCCTAGGAATCCCGTTTCTTATATATAGAATTCGTATTTTTTTAGCTTAAGAGTTACTTTAGCCTCTTGTAGCTTCTAAAGTACTTTTTAGTTATAGATTCTATATTCCTCTATCGTTTTAGAGAATACTAGGATATTATCTAAATAGGCTACTACGAATATATCTAGGTAGTTGTTACGGACCCACTTGGCACGCATTGCTCTAGGACACTAAGGACCAATAGATCCTGGGAAGCAATCAGCTGCGCTCACCGCCCGCGCCATTTACGGCCTCACACTTGCCGTGCCAGTAAATACTCTATTATACTACGGGACGGTTAGCGGTAGGCCGAAACCAGCCGCCTGAGCATAATACGCGATTCTACGCCAAAACAATATGGCCTTTACGGAAGAGTCACGTGAGGATTAGCCCTTAGTGACTAAGCATATAGGATCCTGTCCGTTCGAACGGAACGGACCTGACCTGATAGTAGGAACGGACCTGTCCCGACACGAGGATAAGATAATAGGAGGACTAGCTATATAAGGACAGTTATTACTATATATGTATTTAGTTCTTCGTGTTCAATTATACATTATTACTTGGAACCTACTAATTCTAGCTTTACTACTTGTTTCGTACTTAAGACAACCACCCTACTAGGAGAGGTATACTTAGCCTCTTGTCTCTCGATATAGATCCTAAGTATAGCTTAACTAGGCGCACTATCTAGCACAGCCTAATAAGAGTCTATTCTATAGATCTAAGCCTATATAAGGCCTACCCGGCAACAGTACGATTACGACTGAGACTTGAGGACGAGCCTTGACGTATATATACGACCACTACGAGCGATACTCACTATAACCAGTTAGTACCGCGTAATATATTGAACACCCTATCTTTGCGAAAATAACTCGTGAAATAGCAACCGTAGTTATAGCACTAGCGCAGCGACCTATGGTTCCCCCGCAGACCCAAACTACACGACCGCCGCCGGAGAGCGACGATAAAGACGATAACCAGGCCGAGTTGGTCAGATAACTAAGAGCCTATATCGTGGGGCTCACCACCTAGCTTAACGCTATGACGTAAGACGTGAATTGGATCCCTAATATATAGGACCACATCACGCAGCTTAATGCCTAGGTCGGAGTATTGGCTCCCGCCACGGCTATATATATTATTAAACTCCCGAAAGTAGAGACTTTCGATGGAACCCGATCTAAACTTAGAGGATTCCTTACGTAGATAAGAATATACCTATATATAAATCAGTAATAACTGACTAACGAAGAAAGTAAGGTTATCTTTATATTAACCTACCTTCGAGGATAAGTATGGGACTGGTTTAAAGTCTATATCCGCGAATACTATAAGAAAACACGTAACGAATGGAGTATAGCCATAACGGATATCTTCGCCAGCTATAGCAACTTTATAGCTTATATAACCAAGATATTTAGAGAAATTAATATAACCGTTAACGCTAAACGGAAGCTAGTAGCACTCCGCTAAACTACTTCCGCTACCGCCTATACCACGTAGTTTATATAAGCTATAGTAGTACTAGGATAGGCTAACTACGCCCTTATTCCACGATATATAGAGGGACTAAAATCCCACGTAAAAGACGAACTCGCGCGTATCGACTAACCGATTATAATAACGGAACTAATTGATATAATAACGCGGTTCGATAACCAATACTTCGACCGATAATAGGAAAAGAAGGAGGTCGAATATTAGAGAAGGAACCTAGGTCGAGGAAACCGCCTTTAACCACGAGACTAAGGCCATAGAGCCCCGAGATAGGATAACTACAGCCTACGACTAATAGACCTTAATATAGTAAGACTACTAGACGAAGAATAAAAGAGACGTAAGAACGATAACCTATGCTTTAAGTATAGAAAGCTAGGACACTAAATTAAGGATTGTAGGAGCCGTAGTAACCAGCCCGCATAATAAATTAGAGCTACTCGAGAGCGAGGGGGCTATAACGAACTATAGCGACTCTACGCCACTAACTAATTATAAGGAAAGAAAGAGTGGAACTAGGGGCTAGCCATAGGGGAAAAAGAAACTAACTAAGCCGAAGAACTAAGTAAAGAGTTATTTAAAAGAGCTAACGAAGAAACGATATAGTAGTAGGACGAACTTATAGGAAAGCTCTAAAGAATCGAGAGCGAAAACGAAACACCCAAACCTATATTATAAGAATTAGAGTAACGCTTATGGAAGATACTCTATAAGAACACTAAAGTCCTAGATAAATTAGACCTAATAAAGAAAGAAATTAGAACATAATAGGAATAAGAGTTAGCTAACGAATTCCTAGGAATAGAGGACGAAATCCTCGAGAGTTAAGGATAGACTTAGTATAGAGACTAGAACAATACTAGCTCCTAGGATCTAGTAATAGGGGAGTAGGAACCTAGAACGTTATTCCTAGGACCTAGGCCGCACGACCCTAGGGGACGCGCGGGCGGGGCCCTAGGAGCTAATTAGCTCCTAGGAGCAGGAACTAATAAACTAGGACGCATAACTAACGTCCTAGGAGCCTTAGAGCCCCGAAATAATAGTCGCGATGTCCTAGGAACTATAAAAGTGATCTTCTAGGACCCACTACTTAACGAACTAATCAAATAAGCCAGCGCTAACGATAATACGTCTACGCGCCTAAAGAAGCAATAATACCTCATAGCCACGCAATAGGCGGCTTATTTAAAGATTAACATAAATATCCTACTCAAAATAGTTAGAGTACTAGTTAACTTAGGAGTATATAGAAACTTTATAGACCCGCGATGCGTTTAAAGAATCAAGGCCCTACTACATAAGAAACGGTAAGTAGTACCTATCACTAGACTTAATAGAGAAAAATTAGGACTAGGCATCACACATAAAACCTAACTATAGTCTATAATCATAGGGACCTACTTCGAAATAATCTATTTTAATATATCGCCACTAGGAGGATATAATATAGTACTAGGAATACCCTAGCTAACGCGCTATAATCTAATTATTAAATAGGATAGCGGATCTATCTATTTCTAGAATTACTAATATAGGAAAACGAATCGACGATAGATAGGTATATCACGAGAAACGCGAGGAAGGACACTAAGCATAGAGATAAGTAATCCTAAGGATGCTCTATAATAGGAGAATATATCTCTACCGAAGGTAATAGGCCGACGGCCTATAGATATAAGCGTCATTAGGAATCTAGAATAGAGACCGAATATATCGGACGATAAGCTTAAGGAATATATTATAGTATATAAAGAATTAATAGCCTTCTATATAATAGGAGAAGGAGTACCAGAGCTACCTAAAGAATACTAGGAGTTTAAGGATGTATTTATACTACTACTAATAGGCTAGCTACTAGAGCATAGACCTTATAACTATAAAATCAACCTTATAGAGGGTAAGGAACCGACCTATATAAAGATCTACTAGCTATCTAAGAAAGAGTCTTAGGTACTAAAGGAATATATCGAAAAGAACCTAGAGAAAGGTTACATCAGATATTCGATATTATCGGTAGGATATCTAATCCTATTTATACTAAAGAAAGATAGAAGTCTACAATTATACGTCAATTATAGATAACTAAACTCGATTACTAAGAAGGATCGACACCCGTTACTATTAATCTAAGAAATCTAAGACCGGATTTATAGAGCTAAGTATTTCTCGAAATTCGATATAATAGAAGTATATAACTACCTCCGCATTAAGGGTGGATATAAGTAGAAGATAGTATTTAGAACTAAGTTTAGACACTATAAATATATAGTAATGCCATTCGGGCTCACTAACGCACTAGTATCATTCTAACGTTTTATCTTTAGCGTATTAGAAGATTACCTAGACGTATTCGTGGTAGTATACCTAGACGATATCCTAATATTCTCTAAAATAATAGAGGAATATAGAATATATAACTAGAAGGTACTTCAAAAGCTATAAGAAGCCAAAGTGACTCTTAAGCTTAAGAAGTATAAATTCCACGTATAGGAAACAGGATTCCTAGGATACATTATTAGTAGCGATAAGTTTAGTATAGAAGAAGAGAAGGTTCGAAGTATCTTAGAGTAGCCGTAACCGAAGTACCTTAAGGAAGTCTAATAGTTTTTAGGACTATATAACTACTACTAAAGGAGTATAGACGGCTTCGGAGTAACCGTAGTAGGACTTAATAAACTTATAAGGAAAGACTAGAAATAGGAATAGGATAAAGAAGCTAAAAAATCGTTTAACGGACTAAAAGAACTATTCTAAAGAAGATCTATTCTCCACGCGTTTAACCTAGATCTCCCGATCACGGTAGAAACAGACGCATTAGACTACGCCTTAGGGGCAAGGATAATATAGGATATGATTATTAATAATATAGGAGGACCTAAGGTAATTACCTTTTAGTCACGGAAAATAATACCCGTAGAGCTTAATTACGATATCCACGATAAAGAACTACTAGCTATAGTATTAGTGTTCAAAATATAGAGACTATACCTAAAAGGAGTAAAGCACTAGGTTTTGGTTAAATCGGACTATAAGAACCTCACGTTCTTTATAACGACAAAAGAACTCACGCGACGATAAGCACGATAGGCTAAAACCCTATCCTAGTACAATTATAGAATCGAATACTACGACAGACGATCTAATAGCTAAGTAGACGCGCTTAGTCGACGATCTAACTATAAGATAGGAGTTAAAGAAGCGGTACCCGCTATATTAATCTTAGACGGAGAAGGGAATCTAATCTATAATCACTAGACCCTCACCACGACTAGCGAGTTATAAGATAATACCTAGCTATAATAGATTAAGGAAGTAACTACTAAGGATGAAGCCTTATAATAGATACTTAATAACGAAAACAGGAAAACGATCCTAAACGAAGGAATATTATAGATACACGGATTAATCTACGTCCTAAGATTAATATAGGACGAGATTATCTAGAAACACCACGATGAACCTACTAGAGAATACTTAGGAATTAAGAAAATAGTAGAATTAATTACCCGCTACTTCTATATCCCGAATGTGTATAAAAAAGTACGAAGATATATTAGTAAATACAATATATGCCTACGAGATAAACTAACCAGGCACCTATTATACGGAGAAATATAGACCTCGGAAGTACTAAAGAAACCATAGGAATAGATTATAATAGACTTCGTCACGAAATTACTAATATCAGAAGGATATAATATAATTATAGTAGTTATAGACAAACTCACTAAGTATATATATATAATCCTGATAACCGAAAGAATCGACGTAAAGTAAATAGCTTTGATTCTAGTTAGGAATATATTCGCTAATCACGGATCACCTAGAAAGATCACCTTAGATAGAGATAAGTTATTTACTTTAAATATATAGCGTTCGTTCGCGGATTAAATCGGCATTAAGTATAGACTCTCTACTATATACCACCCGCAAACTAACAGCTAGATAGAGCGAATAAACTAGATAATAGAATAGTATCTACGACACTATATAAACTACTAATAAGATAACTAGTTAGAACTATTACTAGTCGCGTAGTTTATATATAATAATATAATATACGTAATAATAAAAGAATCGCTATTCTTCGCGAATTATAGGTTTAATCCTATAATCATTGGAGACCTAATCGGCGACCACGTAATAGTAGAATTATTAAGGATCCTAGCTATAGGAATTAAGTAGCTATACCTCTAAATATCATAGGATATTAAATTTATTAACCTACGAATAAAAAAATACTACGATAAAAACCACTAGGAGGGACTAGAGCTAAAAAAGAGGGAGAAAGTATACCTCCTATAACGAAATATTAAGACTAAACGACTAAGCGATAAACTTAACTATAAACAACTTAGATTATTTATGATCGAAGAAAAAACTAGACTAGTAAACTATAAGTTGAAATTACTATAGAGTATAAAAAGAATTCACCTAGTATTTTATATCTTATTATTAGAAAAAGTACTAGATAATATAGAAATCGCTATAAACGTGGAAATCGAGGACGCTAGTAAGGAAGAATATAAAGTTAAGAAAATCCTAGTAGATCGATAGTATAATAATCAATAGTAACTCTTAATAAAATAGTAAGGATATCCTATCTTAGAGAATATATAAGAACCCATTAAGAATTTAAGGGGCTACTACTAGCTAGTTTAATAGTATTACTATAAGGCGAAGAAGACCTATAAGGGACGGTAGCAAAAAAAGCGTCGAAGTTAATATTTACCTAATTAGTAGAAGGCAAAGGAGCTAATACTAATATCTATATTAGAGTAATATCCTTAGACGTGGCCGTAAGAATACGGTTATCCTTACTAAAAGTAAGACTAGAATATTCACTAGCGGCCTAAATAGTCTCTACTTTATAATCTTTTTATTAATCGGCCTTAATACGCTCTTTTTTGAGGCGATCTAACTCTTCTTTTTCACGACGCTTAAGTTCCTCTAATTTAGTAATATCCTTATATTCACGCGTAATAAAATCACTAGCCCGCTTACGCAATAAATGCTCTTATTTATAGATACGCATTAACTTAGTAATAATCTTAGCTTAGGCTTTAAGGAGCTCCTCTTCCTGGTTATAAAGGAAAGACTAAGACTTTAGGAGGCGACGCTATTTAGAATTAGTAAACGATCGCTTAGGTATCTTATACTTAGTACCCTAACCGGCGCGAACGTAATAAGAATAACTCTTAGAATGGTCGGAATGAATATAAACATAGTGAAGACGAGTATAACGAGAATAAGGGACGAGGGATTCGAAACCTTCGTGCTTAATTAGCTAATAAAGTTTATGACCAGAAACCCTAGAGGAAGACATATTTAACCAAGTATAGGGGGTAGAGAAAATAAGAAAATATTAGAAAATAGAGGCCGTACTTACCTAAGGGAGGTAGCGGTTATTAAGGAAATATCTTTAGGGATAAAGACCTAAGGAAGGAGGGGGTGATATTACGGACCTACTTAGCACGTATTGCTTTAGGACACTAAGGACTAGTGGATCCTAGGAAGTAATTAGCTACACTCACCGCCCGCGCTATTTACGGCCTTATACTTGCCGTGCTAGTAAATACTCTATTATACTACAGGACGGTTAGCGGTAGGCCGAAACCAGCCGCCTAAGCATAATACGCGATTCTACGCCAAAACAATATGGCCTTCACGGAAGAGTCACGTGAGGATCAGCCCTTAGTGACTAAGCATATAGGATCCTGTCCATTCGAACAGAACGGACCTGACCTAATAGCAGAAACGGACCTATCCCGACACGAGGATAAGACAATAGGAGGACTAGCTATATAAGGACGGTCATTACCACACATATATTTAGTTCTTCGTGTTTAATCATATATTATTACTTGGAACCTACCAATTCTAGCTTTACTACTTATTTTGTACTTAAGATAACCACCCTACTAGGAGAGATATACTTAGCCTCTTATCTCTCGATATAGATCCTAAGTATAGCTTAACTAGGCGCACTATCTAGCACAGCCTAATAAGAGTCTATTCTATAGATCCAAGCCCGTGTAAGGCCTACCCGGCAATAGTACGATTACGACTGAGACTTAAGGACGAGCCTCGACGTATGTATACGACCACTACGAGCGATACTCACTATGACCAGTTAGCACCGCGTAATAGTAGTCTTCTAGTACGCTAAAGATAAAGTGTTAGAATAATACTAGTACGTTAGTGAGTCCGAAGGGCATTACTATATATTCGTAGTATCCAAATTTAGTCCTAAAAGCCGTCTTCTATTTATATCCCGCCTTAATATAGAGGTGGTTATATACTTCCGTAATATCGAACTTTAAGAAGTACTTAGCTCTATAGATTCGGTCTTAAATCTCTTAGATTAGCGGTAATAGATATCGATCCTTCTTTATAATTAAGTTTAGTTATTAATAGTCGATATATAGTCATAAGCTTCTATCCTTTTTAGGTATAAATAAGATTAGGTATCCTACTAACGATATTAAGTGTCGGATATAACCTTTCTCTAGGTTTATCTTAATATACTCTTTTAATATCTAAGACTCTTTCTTAGATAGCTAGTAGATCTTTATATAGGTCGGTTCCTTACCCTCTATAAGATTAATCTCGTGGTCGTGAGGTCTATACTCTAGTAGCTAGCCTATCGATAGTAGTATAAACACGTCCTTAAACTCCTAGTATTCTTTAGGTAGCTCTAGTGCTCCTTCTCCTATTATATAGAAGGCTATTAATTCTTTATATACTATAATATATTCCTTAAGCTTATCGTCTAATATATTTGGTCTCTATTCTAGATTCCTAATAACGCTTATGTCTATAGGCCGTCGGTCTATTACCTTTAGTAGAGGTATATTCTTCTATTATAGAGTATCCTTAGGATTACTTACCTCTATACTTAGTATCCTTCCTCGCGTTTCTCGTAATATACTTATCTATTATTAATTCGTTTCCCTATATTAGCAATTCTAGAAATAGATAGATCTGCTATCCTATTTAATAATTAGATTATAGCGCGTTAGCTAGAGTATTTCTAGTACTATATTATATCCTCCTAGTAGTAATATATTGAAATAGATTATTTTAAAGTAGGTCTCTATAATTATAGACTATAGTTAGGTTTCGTGCGTAATATCTAGTCCTAATTTTTCTCTATTAAGTCTAGTGATAGGTACTACTTACTATTTCTTATATAGTAGGGCCTTAATTCTTTAAACGCATCGCGGGTCTATAAAGTTTCTATATACTCCTAAGTCAACTAGTACTCTAACTATTTTAAGTAGGATATTTACGTTAATCTTTAAATAAGCCGCCTATTATATAGCTACGAGGTATTATTATTTCTTTAGGCGCATAGACGTATTATTATTAGCGCTAGCTTATTTAATTAGTTCGTCGAGTAGTAGGTCCTAGAAGACTACTTTTATAGTTCCTAGGACGTCGCGACCGTTGTTTTAGGGCTCTAAGGCTCCTAGGACGTTAGTTATATATCCTAGTTCGTTAGTTCCCGCTCTTAGGAGCTAATTAGCTCCTAGGGCCCCGCCCTCGCGTTCCTTAGGGTTATATAGCTTAGGTCCTAGGAATAATATTCTAGGTCCCTACTCCTCTATTACTAGATCCTAGGAGTTAGTATTATTCTAGTCTCTATACTAAGTCTATCCTTAACTCTTAAGGATTTTATCCTCTATTCCTAGGAATTCGTCGGCTAACTCTTATTCCTATTATATCCTGATTTTTTTCTTTATTAGATCTAATTTATCTAGGACTTTAGTGTTCTTATAGAGTATCTTCTATAAGTGTTACTCTAATTCTTATAATATAGGTTTAGGTATTTCGTTTTTACTCTCAATTCTTTAGAGCTTTCCTATAAGTTCGTCCTACTACTATATCGTTTCTTCATTAGCTCTTTTAAATAACTCTTTACTTAGTTCTTTGGCTTGGTTAGTTTCTTTTTTCCCTAGGGCTAGCCCCTAGTTCTACCCTTCCTTTCTTTATGATTAGTTAGTGGCGTAGAGTCGCTATAGTTTATTATAGCCTTCTCGCTCTTAAGTGGCTCTAATTTATTATATAGGCTGGTCGCTATAGCTCCTATAATCCTTAATTCGGTGTCCTGGCTTTCTATACTTAAAGTATAGGTTATCGTTCTTACGTCTCTTTTATTCTTTGTCTAGTAGTCTTACTATATTAAGGTCTATTAGTCGTGGGCTATAGTTATCCTATCTTAGGGCTCTATAGCCTTAGTCTCGTGGTTAAAAGCGGTTTCCTTAACCTAGGTTCCTTCTCTAATATTCGACCTCCTTCTTTTCCTATTATTAATCGAAGTATTAGTTATTAAATCGCGTTACTATATTAATTAGTTCTATTATTATAGTCGGTTGGTTAATATACGCGAGTTCGTCTTTTACGTAGGATTTTAGTCCCTCTATATATTATAGAATAAGGGTATAGTTAGCCTATCCTAGTACTACTACGGCTTATATAAACTATATAATATAGACGGTAGCGGAGGTGGTTTAGTAGAGTACTACTAGCTTCTGTTTAGCGTTTATAGTTATATTAATTTCTCTAAATATCTTACTTAAGTAGGCTACGAAGTTACTATAGTTTACGAAGATACTTTAGGTAGCCGTACCCTACTTATCGCGTGGTTTCTTATAGTACTCGCGGATATGGACTTCGAACTAGTCCTATACCTATCTGCGTAGGTAGGTTAACACGAAGATGACTTTGCTTTCTTCGTTAGTTAACCTTACTTAGTTTACGTTTAGATATATTCTTATCTAAGTAAGGAACCCCCTTAACTTAGATTAGGTTTTATTAAAAGGCTCTACCTTTAGTAGCTTAACCACTAGTATAGATAAAGCTAGTGCTAAGCTAATAACCTAGGTATCTAGCTACACTAGATAATCCTGGAGGTTAGGTATATTATTACTATAAGCTTTACTAAGTGCGTTAAGTTAGTTATTAATTATCTTAAGGTTAGCTTATATCTACTTAGCTATACTAGGCCTCTATAGTAGCGTCTTGTCGTTACTATTAGGATAAGGACGTACTAATATTATCTAAGGCGGGATAACTAGTCTTGTTAATAGTGCCATCTTGATTACTACTTTATAAAGTTATTTCATAAAGTTAGGGTATTTAATATATTACACACGGCTAATTAGTTATAGTGAGTATTGTTCGTAGTGGTTATATATGTACGTTAAGGCTCGTCCTTAAGTCTTAGTTATAATCGTACCATTACCTATAGGCCTTACACGGACTCGGATCTATAGAATAGACTCTTATTAGATAGTACTAGATAGTGCGCCTAGTTAAGCTATACTTAGGATCTGTGTTGAGTAATAAGAGACTAAGTATACCTCTCCTAGTAGGGTGGTTAACTTAAGTACGAAATAAGTAGTAAAGCTAGAACTATAGGTTCTAAGTAATAATATATAATTAAACACGAAGAACTAAATATATATATAGTAATAACCGTCCTTATATATCCTAATCCTTCCTATGCTAAGATAGGATCCTTTCCTATTATAGGATAGGATGTCACGTGTTTATTAACCGTTCCGTTGTGATTAAGAGTATCTATTATGGCGGCGAGTAGGGGGCCAGAAATGGCCTTAGGCGGTAAGGCTCCTGATCCTGTGTGTAGATCTGCATATATATAGGATAATGTCTGCCACTCCCGCTTTGGGTCATTCTGCCGCTAAGCGCTTACCCTAAGTTCCTAAGCGCTAGCACGTGACTTTCCGGGTTACCTTACTCTCCTTCCTGGGAATTGGTTGGTTCTTAGCCCCTATCCTCGTTGCGGGCTAAGTAGGTCCGTAATATATAGTAGATAGGAATATATTTAAGATAAGTATATATAATTTATTTTCTTTTTATAGAAAGTCTACTCTCTAGTTAATAATAAAAGACGTACTATTAGACTCTATAGTCTATAGACTAGAAGTTAGGCGTAGTAGAGATAGAGATTAAGATTATTAATATTTTCGCTAAGTAGGATTTTATAAAGGATTTAGCCGCTTAAATAAATTAATAGATAGATTAAAAGAGCTTATAGATAAGTAACGGAAATTAATAGGCGGTTATATAATAGTTAATCTTCTAGACCTATAATTAAAATAATATATAATACTAGCTTAAATAGGAAAAGGGTTCTAATAGTTATAATAAGAGGAATAAGAGGGATTTAAAGATAGTAAAACGTTATACCTTATATAGCGGATATTAGATAAGTTTATAGGGATTAGAATATAGTAGCTTAAATAGGAATATATTTCTAGTAAAGAAGAGAAACGTAATAGTTAATAAGCGGGGTACTATAGCGGTTAGATAGTTATAGATAGACGTACTTAGTAGCTATAATCATAACAAAGCCAATTAGATAACATCGCGGGATAGTAACTTAAAGGAATATAGAGGGGTAAAGCCTATTAATAATATAGTAATAAGAGATATTAGTAGGAATACAAAACCAAGCGTCGCAGTAAAGCGATAGCCAAAGAGCAGAACATAAAGCAATCATAGAAGGACAACGTATAGAAATATATAGACAAAGCCCTAGAACCCTAAAGCCAAGAGCATCTAGTCCGAAAAAAGGGACAATAATGCAGGTACCGGAGCGAGACAGGGCGAATAGGCAGCGCGCGTGGCAGAACGGACCATATATAGCTAAGCCACCTCTTTTTGCAACGCCTCGCGCACACGTACATCCGCGTTGATTAGTTCCCTTTCTCTCACTTCGTTCGTTTCAGGGCATTATGCTTCTTCATTGATTCTCATGGATTCTGTTCAAACTTGCGATTCTCATTCGTTACTAGCATCTGTCAACACCTGGTATCCCCACATAAGCTGATATGAGTCTTTCAAGGGCAGAGATCGTATGCCCAGTCTGCGTTCATG
Organism: Penicillium sp. 91 TS-2023; assembly: GCA_030710325.1. Taxonomy (NCBI): domain Eukaryota; kingdom Fungi; phylum Ascomycota; class Eurotiomycetes; order Eurotiales; family Aspergillaceae; genus Penicillium; species Penicillium sp. 91 TS-2023. The sequence goes on along the minus strand of JARWGP010000021.1, from coordinate 2,415,571 downwards.
GAAACTCCAGCTCGAGATTTTCTACTCAAGCTTGCTAGCAATACAAGCCTTACTCGCGACGCTTCTATGCCACAACGTCTTTCAGATACCCAGAAGCAGTGCATGAAATGGATCAGGAGCTCAATCAGTTGAAGCGAGCTCGTAAAGCCCTTCGCCATGAACTCATCGCGAAATACCATCTGTTAGTCAAAGCAAGTGCGGCTGATCCTCAGCGGCGTCGTCACTCCCTCGCTTGTCGAGATAGAGAATGGGGATGTCTGCAGCAGCGGCGTCCTCACTGCCACGCTTGTCGAGATAGAGAATGGGGATGTCTGCAGCAGCGGCGTCCTCACCCCCTCGCTTATCGAGATAGAGAATGGGGATGTCTGCAGCAGCGGCGTCCTCACTGCCACGCTTGTCGAGATAGAGAATGGGGATGTCTGCAGCAGCGGCGTCCTCACCCCCTCGCTTGTCGAGATAGAGAATGGGGATGTCTGCAGCAGCGGCGTCCTCACTGCCACGCTTGTCGAGATAGAGAATGGGGATGTCTGCAGCAGCGGCGTCCTCACCCCCTCGCTTATCGAGATAGAGAATGGGGATGTCTGCAGCAGCGGCGTCCTCACTGCCACGCTTGTCGAGATAGAGAATGGGGATGTCTGCAGCAGCGGCGTCCTCACCCCCTCGCTTTTCGAGATAGAGAATGGGGATGTTTGCAGCAGCGGCGTCCTCACCCCCTCGCTTATCGAGATAGAGAATGGGGATGTCTGCAGCAGCGGCGCCCCCACTGCCACGCTTGTCGAGATAAACAATGCGCATGTTTGGATGAGATTCATTGTTGTCGTCAGAAGTTTCAACACCACTGGACGAACCCATGCCTGTTGTCAAAGGGCGAGCAGAACAAAGGGCCATGAGGCCAGTAAGAAAGAATGGAATAGTGGCAGTGAACTGCATGATGGAAGGATGGAGAGGGGTCAAATGGAGATAGAGTAAACTGGAAAGTATTCAAATGAAGCGTGGTTTAGAGTTCGCTGCTTTTTGGTGTGGTTTGTTGGACTCGCTTGCCTTCCCAAGTGAGGAAAGGGGACCTGCATTTATAGGTAGATTTCGATTCAGTAATTCTCATATTATGATAAACAATACGGCCAATTCTGAGCTTTTCAGTAGTATGTAACATTCGTTTCGCACGTCGAAGCATGATGACGCCGGGTTGTAGACATCGGGTACTCGTGCATGTTTATGCAGGGCTCCTGGCTCCTGGGTACTTTTTTCTTCTTCCTTTTTTGGCCTTCGTATCCTATTTCAAAAGTTGAGGTTCTTGTTGTCGAAAGTAAAAGATACTTTTTTTTTTTTTTTTTTTTCGTAATTCATGGTCATTGAATGGCATAGTATGAACAAGAACTAAGGGTTTGCGCCGAGTAGGCGCCGATCTACGTTCGTCTCCCAGCAGAGTTGAGAACCACCCACTCACCTGAAGACAACAAAATACTTTTTAACCTGCATCATTTTCCTCGGCTGGCTTGTCTAGTCCAGTAAAGAATGTGTATTATGACCAAAGCCTTTGCTGCAGGCTTTACCAGCCCGTGCACGACGCCCAGCAACCTGATAGTACTATTCAAGGGGTGGGTATAACCTAGTAAATGCAGCGCTCCTGCTACATTGAAGTGTGGTAATCCCGATCATCCCCCCGGGAGGGAGAAGGAGGTGGCGAGATGTTCTCTGATCGCTGTTCTTTGTTCCCCTATAGAATTGGGTCATGTGCAGCTCGTAACACCTTGCTGCAGTTACTATAACAGATACCGCCTCGGAGATGCGTACCCATGATCACACCGCCGTACTTGCTTGTAACACCTCTGCAGGAACAGTCTTGTTTTGGGAACATGTACTATAAAAGATATGTCTGATACTGCCTAACAGAAACTTGAAGTGTTTCCTAGATATCAACTTTCCTTCACGGGCACCCTTTTTTGCTCACCGTTCCTCATTCTGAGTCGTATCCCCTTATCAGCGTGCGGCTCTTATTAGTCTCAAATACATCGTCAAATCCTTCAACTGACGCTGAGCCTTATTAAAAGAAAAAAAATAAGTCTATGTCTCTCCACGCAGGCATGAAGGACTGGTTACAACATTTCTCCATGTCAGGGACTCGATCCCGTACGCCTGTATATTCCAAGCTGAATGGCGAACCAGCCCCCCAGGACCCCAGCTCAATCTTTGGTGACAGAAGCAGTCCACATATCTGTAAATGTGTGCTCAGACAGTTGTGTCTGTTAATAGCATCCTGCCTGTTCTCATTTTTTATCGGCATGTGGGTTACGACTCTAACTGATCACCAATATATGGACCAAACATCAAGCTACAGTAGGTGAATGGGGTCACAATTCTGATGTCTTACTTTTAGGTATTTTGCTCATCATGTTGTATAGCACCACTTTTGGATGTAGTCGAGTACGAAGAAGTTGTGTTTGATGGTCCATTCAGAGGCATTAACGCATTCCGAGGGCCTCCTAGTCCAGAGATCGATGCAGCCTGGGAAAGAATTACGGACTGTAAGTATAAGATTTTCCAATAAAGATTCTGGTGCAATTTCACAGCTCCGGGACACAACTGAACAGATGACTACAGTGCGACGAATAAAGATCAACCCTCATGATGCGGTCTTGATGAGAGAGAACCTCAGTACACTTGCTAAAGGAACTGATGAGGGCGGCGATTGGTATTTTGGGTTTGTTGAGGTTTTCCATCAGGTATGTAGACTAATCAGTCATTGTGTTGGCCTTTATTGATAATATCCAGATTCATTGTCTTGACCTCATTCGTCAATATACATACTTCGACTATTATTCAAATCCGCAACACCAAGGAAAATCGTTTCGTGATAGCCCTGAAACCCTTCGCGTCCACGTCGGTAGGTACCAGAATTCTGCTCTCGAGTTCCGCAATACAGGCTTATATAAAACAGACCACTGTATAGACATGATAAGACAGGCTCTCCTGTGTTATGGTGACACGAATGTCGTTGCATTTGACTGGATGGAAGGCGAACGGTTGCCGATTCCTAACTTCAGCACTCGCCATAAATGTCGCAGGATTGAACCATTGATGGATTATATTTCCTCACATCTTGACGGTGACGAGCCGGAAAAGCCCATTGACGCAGTAGAATTGCCAAATACACTGAGGGCTCAGAATCACACTAGCGTGGGACGTTAAAGCGGCGACTTACCGCTGAGAGTTATGGGTGGAAATGCGACGGTAAATGGCCTTAGAAGGGGTCATTTCAGCGTCACTTTCATAGGTCCTCGCATTCTGCATGTAAATGATCGTTCGCAGCGTGACCAGACCAAACGGTTCGATAAGACCGATATCAATTGGACTATCATCAGTAAACAGCTCCAAAAATAGTCGACTCTCTTCTGCCACAGCAAGGAACTAAGGTTAGGTTCAAAATCAGATTCCCTCGCATTAATGTTGATCACAACCCTGCCAGTCCAAGGGATATCGAATATCTGTAGCCATCTACAGCTCGCTGAATACCAAGAGCTCAGATTATCATGTCGCACACTACACAGAATATCGCTCGAGGGATTTTCCAGTCGGTATCTCAAAAGCATTCGCTTTATTGTGACAAGCGATAGCCTAAGGGAACTGGAAGCCCTCGCCGCAACAGACGGTAGTCGGGAACGCGTTCAAGAGTTATGGATGATTCCATCCGTATTCGAAGGCTCAAATGCAAAGAGTGAAAACTTCATGTCCGAATTCGCTTTATCATCGAAGAGTTGTCGGCCAGTATCTGGCGAGGAGTTGAAGGCTCGTTTTTTAATTTATAAAGCCTTGGTTGCTGATAGCTCCAGCCTTCTAAAATCGGAGGCCTTTAGCAAACGCTTACGCAAATGCTTAGAAAATTTTGACAACCTTGACACGGTGGGACTTGCACACTATACAACGGCCTTTTTACTTGACCCGCAACAAAAAGAAGTTCGATTTCTTGGCTGGCGCCGCCTCATCAATCAAATTGACTGCCGATTCAGGAGTGAAGACCTCGTGGCTCTTTGTAGTAGCGGAAGCGTAATGAACAAGGTCAACTCTTTGGCCGTATCAAGGCTTTTGCAGGCGCTTAGTGGAACCGACCGAAAAATCAGGAAGTTACAGACTTGTAATCCTGATTATTGTGGTGATATTGCCCCAGACATTCTTCTCACGCAAGAGCAATACCGATCTCTCCAATCTATTCTGGATAGTTTAGAGGAGCTCCATGTTTACACGGCTTTCAAAACTCCACAGGTAGCTTATGCTATGGATTCATCGAGCTGGACCTGGACCACTCTTCTTATCAACGTCGCCCCCCGACTAGAAAGGCTTGCTGTCTCGCAAGACTTCTACCTTAGGGAGCTTTCTAGCCAAATCGAATTCACCCGCCTCAAAGAGCTCCATCTCCATCGGACTTATATCAATTGTGAGGATTTAAAGTCTTTGCTCTTAAAAGCTAAAGAAAGCCTCACTATTTTCACGCTTTTTGAGGTCATGATGGACAATCTTGCACCATCGGATTCGCCGGCCTACTCATCGAAATTTTTATATACACCAACTCCTGCCTGGCGTTCCTCGTCTCCAGACCCATTTCCACGAAGATCAAATGCCTACAATCCAACTTTCCCAGCCTACACCCCCACATCAACTGAATACGCTCCAACATCAACTACCTACATTACAGCTTCAAAACCTTATTATACTCAAGCAGCTGGACAACTACCAATAGGACAAAGTTACACGCCTTCAACACCCTATATTCCCCCTGTGAATCATGAGGATACTCTTTGAAAGTCTATGTGGGATTTCTTTGGAGAACATTTATCCCTACAGCAATTCTCTATGGCAAAGATCGGCGACGGCACCAATCAGATCTCTATCCAAAATAACACTGATTTGGGTGAGCTCAGCAATCATGCTAATTTCGATGCTGAAACCACAGGAACTTCGTTCCATCAATGGATCAGCCAATTCACCCCTATGCATATAGTGTATGCACCTGACAGACAATCGTGGTCGCACGAAGGTCAGAGTAAGTAATTCAAGTTATTTTAGTCTTCCAAAAATTCCAAGATTTAATCTAATGATTCTCAGAGACATGGTTCGACAGAATGATGCCTACAAGCAACAGCTCATCGAGTCATACCACATGCGACTGTGAGAATGAACATAGGGACTTTTCCTTTGATTATGGCCAATGGAAATTGGAACCCTGGGCAACTAAGAATATGTCTGGTAGAGAAAAGGGCAATCTTGGCAGCTATATGTCGAGTACTTGATTATTTGTGATTCTACACTATAAAGAAACACTTCCCCGCTCTGCAGTAAGCTAGCTTGAGTAATATTCTTAAGTCTTTCAAGACCTATATGTGTAACACAATAATGTTATACTCCCAAGCTCTGTAGAAAAAGAATAGTAGAGTGAGAGGACTTTCCAGATTGTCCAATTTTCTCCTAGATCTCATAGAAGATTTAGACACTGACACACCTCGAGGCACTCAACCACCATTCACACCCTATGGGGTCAGCTGTGGTGCCGATCGATTAGTGACATCATGACAAGAGCCAGTACCCCAGTTGCAAAAGTCCAAGTAAACAGCTAGAAGTAAAGGGTGAGGTGGGAAGATTAATACCAAAGACTCAAATACTTACATCCAAGTCTGAGTTTATTGCATCTAGGGGATCTGCGGAGCTTGCCTGGAGAGTGGCTGCTATGGAATTTTCTTAAGCTGTTTTGAAGATTTAGGGTAGATGCGTTCTTAGGAATACAACACACACACACACACACACACACACACACAGAGAGAGAGAGAGAGAGACTAGCGATATAAGCGTCATCGAACTATGCAACAAAGACAGCTGCAAGGGTACTATGTGGGAGAAAGATATCTGTTTCATGAGTCAAATGAAGTATCTGGGAGAAAATAGGCACGATCAAAAGGCAGTTCCAGGCTGTATTTGGATGACTGCGCAACGATATTTTGACGGCAAAGATAGCTGCAAGTCCAATTCTGATGAATGCGAAAAGGAGAAGAACAAGTGCACAGACGATCTGAAAGTTTGCAAGGATAGCTGCAAATCCGGTAATGAAGGGTGGGCATTCCAATCTTGGAAGGTTAGAAGGATAGCGCGCTTGCTCTCTTAAAAAAATACCAAAGCAGCCGAACGCACAGCCGCTTTCAAACAGCGACTATCCTCCATAGAAGAGATATTACAGTCTGACAGAGCCAGTCTTTCTAGGTTACATGAGAATGTGGCACTTGTGCGCTGACCTTGAAACGACACATTTTTCTAATATCTTCAAACTTTATAAAATCGCTATTCACGCGAGGAATCCCATCTCCTTCCAAGCCCTGATGTAGCCCCTGGCTACTTCGGCACTCACCGGCGCCAAAGCACGCATAGCAGCAGAATGCTCCTGCGCCTTCGTCGTATCCAGAACCAGCCCACCACAGGACAACCGCTCAAAATTCTGTTCCAAAAAGTCCGCCATTCTCCCAGCTGGGTTTTCTATCTCCGGCTTGGACGAGTGGGCAACCATGTCGAGCCACTCTTCGAAAGGCATGAATTGACCCGGAATGTCTAGCGCGTCAGCCAGAACGGACGATATCTCTTCCCATGGGCGGCCGACTGGGTCGTCAATGTGATAGATGCGGTACGGGTCCGGCGCTGTCTTGTCGTCTCCGATGTATAACAAATCGACAAGGATCGCCGCTACGGCATCGACAGGGATCCACCGCACGGTGCCGCGGAAGTTGGGCCAGACGCCCAGCGACTGCGCCGACTTGACAATGAAGGGAATCTGTTCCATTGAGTTCCAGACCCCACTCGTAGACGAACCTGCAATCTGTGCGGGCCGAACGGCCATGGCTCGGAACAGCGCAGGGTACTTGTGTAGCGTCTCGTCCAGCATCCGCTCGCACACCCATTTGGCCTCGCCATACCCGGGGGGCAAGACAGAGTCCATATGGACACGATCCTCCAGCACGAGAGGCTCCTTCGCATGTCCAACAACACTAAGGGAACTGACCATCTGGAAGCCGACCCGACGGTGGACGGCCATATCACGAGCGAGGTCAAGCAGATTCCGCATGGTCTGGAACGCCGATTCAAAGCCGGAAATGGGTCGTGAGCCGCTCAGGGGCCACGCGCTGTGCACTATGTGCGAGCCGTGTTGTGTAAGCCACTGGTATTCGGATATCTCGAGGCCCAGCTGCGGCTGGGACGTGTCGGTCGCCAGGATGCGCAACTTAGCCCGGGCTTCAGGGGTGAGTGTGATACCGCGACTGGAGAAAGCGTCGTCTTGGCGGGTTTCCACCGGCGTGGGACGGTGTCGGTTGATACAGACGACCGTCTTGACGGAGGGATGCGAGGCAAGCGCAGCGACAACATGTGCGCCGAGGCTTCCGGTGGCGCCTGTGGTGATGACGACGGCATCATGCGAATCTGCGATGGCTTCAGTCGTGTACGATGGTTGCGCAGGTGTCCAACCCGCCGTGTATTCTGTCACGTACCTTTCGGCCTCAACCTCGCGTGCCGTAACATCTCTCTTCGTCTGCTCCTCGAGATGCATGTCCTTGATAGGAGAGGAATCGACTTCCGAGGTAGGAGTGTATAGCTTCGAGGAGGATACAGATGTGGGACGACCATCATCTTGGCTCGAATCACTCACATCATCGTCGTCATCATCATCCGTGACCTCTACAACACCTTCAGACAAGGCGCTCGCAACCAGAGTGACAATTTGGCCCACGGTACTGGCTGCTAGTAGCTCTGGCAGGTCTACCTTGCAGTTGAACGCCGCATTGATTTCACGAAGCAGCTCGATGCCCATCAATGAGTCAATGCCAATGTCGGCGGCTTCCGAATCAAGAGTAATGGCATCGACCTCTGCGCCCACGACGCTCGCAAGCACTCTTTTGATCTCCATCGTGAGGTTGGACTTTGATGATTGGGAAGATACTTCCTTGGCCACCTTCTGCTTCTCCTGTGGCTTCTCCTGTGGCTTCTTCGAGCTACTGCCTACAAGACCCTGAGGCACTCTGGGTGTGGGCTTTGCTACTGTCGCACTGCCCGTGTTCATGTTCAAGGCCCACTCGTCCACGGTGAGGTTCATCAAGAGCCTCTTCATCGACTCAATGCTCATACGCGTATACTGAAGTCCCAGAATAACCTCGACGAGCTCCCCATTGGCGGCATTGAAGACGAACGCATCTGCCATGTACACCTTGGCCGAGACCTGCGAGTGTCGAGCATACACATGCCAAACATCCTGCGTCTGTCCTGGCTGCAGAATGCCCCGTGGCGAGCGCATGACAAGCTCAACGTCACTTCCGATGTGAATTTCGCCGGGCTTCGCATCCGACATGCAGTTCAAGAAGAGACCGGAGACCTGCTTGAAAGAATCATGGAGGGCGATGTCGAGGAAGCTGTTACCGGCATGTCGACGGTGCACTCGCCCCGCACACTCGGTTTTCTTGCCAACAACGGAGAACATGGCGTTGTACTGATCCGAGTACTCGATGAACTCTGAGAAGGCCTTGTACACCTGACGGCCCTGCAGGACTTCGACGTCGGGTTCGTTCGCCTGGGCCAGCAGCTTGGCGCATTGCTCATAGGGAACAAGACGCTCAAAGCGCGCAAACTGGGAGATAAAGGCAGGATCACTGGGCGAGCGCATATGGATGCGTCCGTGGAGATGTCTTCTGGGCAGAGTGCCTTCAGCACTGGTGCTCGAGATGTTCAGTTGCCAAAGGGTATGCTCCGCATCGAGAGCCTCGTAGTCGATCCAGACCTTCCGGGACGAGTCAACGCAGATGGGCGTGGGGATGTTGGCCTCGATCATCGTAGGAATCATGCCCTGTTCCTTCCAGTCCGGATGAACACTGAAGAGGGCCTCGACAGCCATGTCCGACTGGACCGTTCCAGATAGCACGGGCGCTGTGTGGGCGAAGACGTGACCGGAGACGAGTTTCTTGAACTTGTCAGATACCAAATTGACGCGGAAGCGCGGATGCTTGGTGTCGTTGTTCTGGTAGCCGACGAATTCCCACAGCGGCATATTCTTGGGATCGCTCACGGGTGCGTCTTGAGTTAAGCCTGCTACCAGCTCAGGCGCGGACTTGTAATCCATCCAGTGCCGTGCCTTCTCGAACTGGTACGGCGGCAAGAGGATGTGGGTATAGTCCTTCGTCTGCAGAGTGTGATGTCCCCAGAAGGCGACTCGCAGCCCTTGATTCCAGAGCGAGACGGTGGTATCGGTGAGACCGTCGAGACCCTTATCATTCGTCAAGCTGACAGATTCAAAGTGGTGCGATTTGCCAGCCTGTCCGGCAAGTGCACGGCTCGCCATGACGGTAATGGTCGAGCTCGAGCCCGCCTCGAGGAAGATCGCGGACGGGTGCTTCTTGGCGAGACGTTCCATAGCGTGTGAGAAGAAGACGGGGTTGCGCATATGGTCCGGAACAAATTTCGCGGTTAACGGGCCAGCAAAGGCGGTCTCGGTAGCCCGTTCCAGAGGAATTGAGGGCTTATGGAACTCGAGCTCGTTGCCGACCTGCTCAAGACGATCAAGGAGCGGATCAACGAGGGACGAGTGGAAAGCGTTGGTGACATTAAGCCTCTTACTCCTGAGGCCTGAGAACTTATCGCTGTTGTTGGCGATGGCCTCGGCCACGGCATCGATGGCCTTAATGGACCCTGACAAGGTGAAGCTTCGGGGACCATTATAGCAGGCTATACTAGCGGGGTTATCAACTTGTCGACCCGCAGACTCAAGGAGGCTCTGGACGAGCGACTCGTCGGCCTCAACGGCCATCATGCTTCCCTTGTCGTCACCCCAAGCCTCACGCACGAGCTGTGCACGGCGGGAGACCAAGGTGAGGGCATGCTTGAGACTTAGCGCGCCGGAGATGCACAGTGCCGTGAGCTCGCCAAAGCTGTGACCGACGACGCCAACAACCTTGCCAGACAGTCCACAGTCGATCCAACTGCGGGCGCTGGCATATTGCATGGCGAATAGTGCCACCTGTAGTCGTACGGGGTCGGTGAAGGGTGTACGAGAGAAGATGTCGGGGAAGATACTCGGTAGACCCAGCTCGGCTTGCAGAATGTTATCGCACTCATCGAGATGCTGGCGGAAGACGGTGATGCTGTCGTAGAGCTTGCAGTCGAGGCCGACAAAAGTCGAGACCTGGCCGCCAAAGCACAGCACAACGGGTCGTTCGGCCTGCGTGTCCGTCATGTCGTGTTCAGATACGCTTTCAAGTCTCTCCTCGAGCTCTTCCACGGAGCGACAGCGGAGGAGGAGACGCTGCGGTAGGTCTGGGTTGCTCTGCCGGTTGATATTAAAGGAAAGATCGGCCAGCGTTGACTTGGAGTGGCGCTTGCAGAGGTCGGCGAGCTTGGCGGCATATTCCTTAACGGCGCGTGCATCAGACCCGGAGATGAAGAATGGGAAGCGTCCGTCTAGCTTCTTGATAGATGCCAGGTCCTGAGGCGTGTTGGGAGTCGATGGAGCTGCTACGACCATGGCGGCGTTGGACCCCGAAGCGCCATAGTTGTTGATCAGCGCCACCTTGTTTCGGCTATCCCAGCTTCGAAGTGAGGTCACAATCTCCATCATATCCGAATCAGCTGCGGCTTTAATCGTCGAGTTCAGCTTGTTGAAGCCGGCCTGGGGCGGGATATATCCCTCATGCATCATCATCAACACCTTGATGAGTGAGATGATGCCTGACGTGCCCTCGGTATGCCCGATATGTCCCTTGACCGAGCCCACTGGCAATGGCTGCGGCCGGATGGGGCCTCCAACAGCCTTCCGCAGCGCCGCCCACTCAGCCGGGTCTCCCACAGCGGTGCCCGTGCCGTGGGCTTCGACGAGCGCGATGTCGCTGGGCGACACGCCCGACTTCTTAACGACATCCCCAAACAGCTTCGCCAGCGAGGGCGAGTTAGGCACGAAGATGGGCGTAATGTTCTGGTTCTGGTACACGGCCGAGCTGGCCAATCGGCCGAGGATTGGGTTGCCGTCGGCTCGCGCGTCCGCCATGCGCTTGAGGAAGACGCAGGCGATGCCCTCAGCGCGGCAGTAGCCGTCACCCTTCTCGTCGAAGGGCTTGCACTGACCTGTGGGACTCAGGAAACTCGCTGCCGTCAGGTTCTGGAACCAGTGTGGGTTGGTCAGGATACAGACACCGCCGGCTAGCGCCGCGTAGCAGTCGCCGTTACGGATACTATTGGCGGCAGTGTGGATGGCGACGGCCGACGACGAACATGCGGTGTCGAAGGCGATGGCCGGGCCAGTCCAGCCAAAGTAGTTTGCCACGCGTCCAGGAAGGTAGCTCTGCAAGTTACCCGTAGCCATGAAAGCATTGAGGGGATGTGTGGACACGTTGTGCTCGTAGTCGACTGACGGCGAGCCGATATACACACCAACGTGGTTCCGGTCTTTGTCTTTTTGCCCAGCCCGCGTGGCCTCAGTAAATAGACCGGCCTGCTCAACGGTCTGGTACGCCGCTTGGAGAAGCAGGCGATGCTGAGGATCCATGGCGGCCGACTCGCGCGGGCTGCGCTTGAAAAACTTGTTGTCGAAGGCGTCGACGTCGCGCACGAAGTTGCAGAAGTAATCGCGGGTGTCGGGCTCGCGGAAGAGTGAATCGAAGTTCAAGCGTTCCGGCGTCACCTTCTCGTGCTGCGAGGTGCCCTTGCGGAGGAGCTGGGAGAACTCGTCGAGGTCGTCGGCGCCTGCGACTTTGATGGACATGCCGACGATGACGATGGCGTCATCGTCGTCCTCGATGGGGTCGTCGTCCGGGATGCTAGGCTGTTCGTAAACGTCGGCGAAGTGCACCGCCCTCGATCCCAGGCTGCGCACAAGAGTCGGCGGCAGACATCGATCGGGGCCCAAGGTTGTCACTGATGCCTCGTTTTCGTTAAGATACACTTCCTTTACGGCTGCAAACGTGCCGTACCAGTCGCACTGCCGCGCGAACAAGGTCTCCAGAGCATGCCCGTGGAGAGAGCCGGATGCAATAGGCTTGCCGTCGCCAGCGTTGGTGAAGGTCGTCAACGCCAGGTGATCTGCCTCGGCAAACCGAAGATCGGGCCTATCGTTGCAGAAGGCAACGAGGTCTTGGATTTGTTTCTTGGATTGAACCTTTGGGCTGTGCAGCTCGCCGCGGAAGCCCGTGTCCGATAGGACGACTCCGGCGGCACGAGCCTTTCTGATGAACCTCGCTGCGGCCCGCTCCGAGACAGTGACCGTGGATCGTGCCTCATCAAATAGCACTGAGATGTAGGCTTCAGGGGAGATGCTGTCAACGATACGCTTCAGGTCCTCGTGCTGCTTCGCATTTGTCCATGCAACTGCGTACGTTCTGTGCGGGTTCCTTGTTTCCTGAGCGTCACTCAGGGCGCCTGCTAGCATGGCCAGACGCACCGCTACAGCGCCGTACTGATCGAGCTCTTCGAGATTATGCGCGCTTGCAACGGCATAGGAGCCTAGTAGGCCCATACAAAACCCTAGTGCAGGTGTCTTTTTGGCGACCAGAGCTGCTTGAGAATCAGACTTGTCGTTGTTGCTGGTCTGTAGATATTGACGGTACTCGATGAGTTGTTGGAGCACGATCAACGGCACAAACACCCGGCCAGGCAGTGCCTCGTCTTGCACGCCTAGGGTTGTGGATCCATTGCTTTTGAGCCATGGGCTGAGGTCCTCCAGGAGCTTTCTTCCCTGGGAGCCGATGGCGTCTGTGATCTCAGGGAGTTCTTCGGTTAGGGCATCCCAATACTTTGGCAATCCTGCCACTGTATTGAGCACCCATGTGCGAGAGGACTTGTCTCGCAAAGTTGTTTTGATGTCACTCACTGCCTTCTCGGTATAAGCAATTTGTGAGCCGAATATCAACAAAGATTGGCTTATGTTCGCCATTTCTTGTTCAAGCTCGTTCAAACGACTGCACAAGAAAAGTCAGATAGTTGTGTAAGTACAAAGTAACCGGACCTTGCTTTCAATTAAGTCTTCATATAAGAGATAAGGCGCTCTGGGATGGATTTTACTACTAATTCCACATTACTCGATATGGATCTGACATGAAATATCCCTCTATCTGAAACAATCCGGTACGAATGATCCATTGAGCCATTGATCTTTCGTGATAATCCAGGCCACCCACCTGCACTGTATACGAGAATTTTATACGCTAATTTGGCTGGTGTCAGCGCCTCGTCGAGTCCATTGTAACCCAGGTGTATCTAGATTTCCGAGAGGACGATAACACATGCTAAACTCTATTATTCGTTACAGCGACCCGAAGAGTGGATCGTCCTGTCCCAACTGACGCGTCATGGTACTTTTCTAGACCGAGCCACTGGCAATGGTGGCCGCCGGGACGGGCCTCTGGGCTGCGTTCAGCGGCGCCACCCACTAAGCCGAGGCGCCCTTCGGGCCCCGTCGGCTCCCTTCGATCCTTCAGAAGTATGTGTTTTCACGCTAGTTATGCACGAGGTTAAATGTGTCTTCTGCGGCCCACCGTCTCCCGAGCCTCGTGGGTCCACCGGCACATACTTACGATCCGTCGCCACACTAGTATTCGAGAGAAATGATATTCGGCCTGTATTCGGCCTGTATCTATCAAGTATGGCCAGTCTCTACATTTTACAGTCCTGTTGAACTGAAGGCTTTCGATCTACAGGGTTTGGTTTCCCATACAATTAAGAACAAAATTGAAAAGGTTGATTTAGTAATAATTAAAATTAAGTAAGTTCTATAGTAATTGATGTGTTAACATTCATTAATAAATTAATTATGACTAAAAATATTACTAATAATACTACCAATGACCAAGTATTGAAGACAATAAAAGAGTTAGTTATATGAATCTTTTTTCAAGTGTGTATGGGTTGGCGGCTGTAAGCGACCGAGTATGTATTACTAATTTTATTATTGTTGACTCCTGATGTTGCATTTACAAGATTGTTACGTCTCGTTTAATTTTGTAAATACCATGGTGTATACCTAGGTACGTATTTGTCCTAATCACTGCCCAGGTGAGATCATTGGTCGAAATATTCTTTGTCTCATCGTTGCCAAGTCGATTTTGCGGTGGAGCTTGTTTTTGATAATTAGTTACGTGCTTCCACGCACTTCCCGTTAGCATCAATCTATTCCGTTTCCCTGATACGTGTTCTTTGTCTCCGATTACGAGTTTCGTACTACAGTTCAATATTCAATTGTGACCTAGAATATTAGGCCCTACACGTGACTTGGTTGCCTGATCTCCAGGGCTGTTCCAAGGTTGACACCTCTGATGCGGAGGCACCAAACAAACAAACAGCATACGACACGTGCGAGCACCTCGTTCCCTCTTGTTTTTATGCTGAGCATCCATCATCATCTGTCCGGGATTATAAGCGAATCTCCAGCTGCTTCACTACACCCACCATTGAGCTATAGCGCCGGCCATGTCACGCACAGATCGAGTGTGGTCCCGGAGAGAGATCGAGGGATTGATAGCAGATGGGCGAAAGATAATCATATTTGGTGATCAAGTACTGAAGGCTGACGCGTGGATACCATATCACCCAGGCGGCGATAAGTCAATATTGCACATGGTCGGTCGGGATGGGACGGACGAAATCACAGCATTGCACTCAGAGGAAGCACAGGCTCATATGCAGAAGTATGTGATAGGAAGAGTACATGGAAGATGGGAAAATTTCTTGCCTCCGATACAGGGAGGAATATTCAGAACGCTGGTATCGACGGACGACGAAGCCGAAGAAGATGTCAGCTCATCTGGGCAATCGACACCACCGTCACCAGTTTTCGATACTGAAGAGACAGGAGACGAAGTTCGTCTGAGACATATAGGCAATGATACGCCTATTTCTCGAGCTTCGTCATCAGAGCCGGAGCCGGAGCAATTCAAATCTGCAGAAGCATCAACAGCCCACGCGATATCGTCAGACCTTTCAAAATACCCTCGTCTTGATCAAACATCACAAGACGAGGTCATCTCAAAGTACCGCCAGCTCGATGAAAAATTGCGATCCGAAGGACTCTACCAGTGCCCATATAGCTCCTACGCTGTCGAATTCATCCGATACTCGACTCTTTTCGTTCTCTTCTTGACATGTCTTCACTATTCCTATTACGCTCTTTCGGCCTTCTTCCTCGGCTTACTCTGGCACCTGCTTTCATTCCTCGTTCACGACGCCGGTCATCTAAGCATAACACATGGGTTCCACACGGACAGCTGCATCGGGATTTTCGTTGCAGATTTCATTGGTGGTCTTTCAGTCGGTTGGTGGAAACGGAATCACAACGTGCATCATATAGCAACCAACTCGCCCGAGCACGATCCGGATATCCAGCATATGCCATTCTTCGCCATCTCTTCTCGATTCTTTGGTTCCCTACGCTCGACCTACTACGACCGCGATATGCCTTTCGACGCTGCGGCACGGTGGTTTATCAAGCACCAGCATTACCTCTACTATCCCATACTTTTAATGGGTCGTTTCAACCTGTACCGCCTAGCATGGTCATACCTACTAGATCCGAAGCAAGCGCCCCGTAAAGGCTCAGCATGGTGGCATCGCTACCTTGAGATGACCGGCCAGGTGTTTTTCTGGTACTGGTACGGCTACCGAACGCTATACCTCTCGATCCCGACGTGGTCGTCCCGCATCGCGTTCCTGTTCATCTCGCATATGGTCACCGCTCCGTTGCACGTCCAACTCACGCTCAGTCACTTTGCCATGTCGAGCGTCGATGGGGGCCTCCACGAGTCGTTTGCTCAGAAGATGGTGCGGACGACGATGGACGTCGATTGCCCGCCTTGGTTGGATTTTATACATGGCGGTCTCAATTTCCAGGTCGTGCACCATTTGTTCCCACGTCTCCCGAGACATAACCTGCGCCGGGCGCAGAAGTATGTCAAGGAGTTCTGTGACGACCTCGGAATCCCTTATGTAATATTTACTTTTACGCGTGGGAACAAGGAAGTTATTAGCAGACTAGGCGAGGTCGCTGAGCAATTGAGGGTGATGGAGGAATGCAGAAAAGTTGCTGCGAAAGATTTGATTGAGGGACACCACAGTTATTGAGTGATTTGATTTGACTTGTTTTGTCATGTTCTTTTTCTGTCGAATTCCAGAGGAAGATTACCACCTTTCCTATTTCGGACTAATGATTCAGCGCGTGCCTAAATCCTATGATACTGTTTTTGTACGTAAAGCGGACGTAAGCGTCCGTACGAGCTATATAACTAGCTTCCACGAACTGGCTGAATCGCTCAACTCGATCCAGCACCTAGATAGAACAACTCTCTCAGAATTGATCCAATCGTACCAGTTCATACGCGTTCGCTCCCGTCCGACATTTTCTTTCCGGGCCACACTAAAAACCCCCCCCCCCCATGTAGTGGCCCTTCTTTTCTTTTAGAGCACATAGCCAAAACAAAAATAAAATAAAATTGAATGCTGTTGAGCTGAGTTCAAGCACGGCTTTGTCCCTCATAGTCACGATGCGATATCTAACCTTTGGGACATCAAGGCGTTTGCCATTGTAGTATCCCCGAACGTGGTCTCTATTCTTCTCTTATTCTAAGTGTGGCACTGACAATGTTAATCAGTTCACTTAGTAAGTGTCAAATCTGTACCGCGCGCCCCATCCAGAAGTGTTTTCTACTGGTCTCAGCGACTCCGAGTCTCATAATGCCCCAATCTCCTTCGCCAGGTCTAAGATCTCCTCAATGAGAGGATTCACATTGGCACTTTTTAGCGGCACCCGATGCGCGCCATTCCACTCCACAACCCGAGCGCTGTGGAAGCTACAGTAGTTATCGAGGAGCTCACGGTGGGAGTGAAGACCTGGATCTGCTAAGCCATGGACATGGATGGTGGGTAGTTTGAGGACGTGTTCCTCTCCCATGATATCACTCAAGTCCGGAGGTCCCGACAACTCAATCTGTGACGGGCTGCTCAACATAGAAGAACTGAAAACCTGCGGATTAAGGGATACTATGGGTGCACGTCCGGCCATCAACACAGCAAACTTCCAGTCCGACCCGGCTTTCGCCCGCCCCAGCTTCTCGGCTCGGACTTGTTGTCGGAACATCAAGCTTGCAGCCAGCTTCGCGCCTTGACTGAACCCTAGCAATCCCACCCATGGACCCGTTGCACCTGACCTCTCGTCCTCTATCATGGCAGTCTTGATCGACTTGTCGATAGCTTCAATTGCCGCTCTATCCTCGACCCCGTGCTCCGGGAACCATCGCTTGAACGGGCCCCAGTCAGCGTAAACCGAGACGACGTCCGGCCCTGGCCCCGAATCGAATGGCGCTTCAGCATAGGTCAATCGAAAGTATGGCTCTAGCTTGCGCGAGACCACACGGCATTGCGTCTTGAAAATGCGTGTGTTGGTTCCCCCACCATGTAGGCAGAGAATACGTGGGAGATGAAGTGTATTCTTGTGGTATTCCTGGTTTCTTGCGTCCATGATATGAGATCTGGAAAAAACTAAATGGTTTCGGAAACACTTCTCAGGCTGGGGGAGGTATGGGACCGAATTTTTGAGCCGTCCAAGATCGTGGGTCACCCAACTTCGACAGAGACTGAGTTAGGATACACTTTTAACACTGCCTGGCCGCAGGAAGAGTAAACTCTATGCCTCGTGTCATGCACCTCATGCATTAGCGTAGTGTATTGTTTTGTGTTGCCGCTAAGTAGTTAAAATATTCGAATTTCAAGCGATTTACATAATTATTTTATAATGTTACCATAAGATACACTGTAATATATTGTGGGGCGGAGTGTGAACAAGTACCTCGCCAGTGGGTATCGCACTAGTCCTGGGTAAACCTTGAAGAAGAAATAATATTTTTCCAAGGTCTACGGGTCTTACGCTTCTAGAAGCAAAGCAGTTTGCAAGAAAATAATTGTCATTAAGGCCTCCCACTTTTCTTGGTTTGATTTCTGTTCCTTGTTTCGTGTGCATTTGCTTGTGTTGTTCGATTCTCTGATGAACCTGCAGGTGGCCCGTTTGTTGATTCATGGATATACATTCGACATACATCCATGGATAGTTCTGAGGCACATGCATATAGTTTGTGTACATCGGGCATATGCATGTAGTTTGTGTACATCCAACAATCTAGATCATCCAGAATGGAGATTTTTCTGAATACATTCTAGGGTAGTAATTGATATCTGAGATATGGATGCGCCAATTCTGCTGATGTGAGCCGCTAGTGCCTCGTCGAGTCCATTGCGGTATATGGATTTGATGAGAGGACGATAACGCATACTAAGGTCGACTTTTCCTCAAGGCGACCCGAAAAGCGGGTCGTCCCGTTGCAACTGATGCGGATACTTCGGTGCTTGGGAAGTACCCTTGTGCCGTGTTTCGCACTAGTCACGCATGCAGTGAGATTTTGGGACCTTGGGAATTAATCCCATCGTATTAGTATAGTATACATTCGGCAAGTCACACTATCTGACCATCAAGTAAAACCGTAGCTCGGGTGTCTGGGTTATGACCTTACCACTACCCTATACTGACTTGACGAGTCACTAGCATACACACGGGATAACAAGTATATGAACCAAATAACACAGCTGCACATCAACCAAGGCTGTTATTGTTCGATATTCTGATACTATTGCCTCCGTTATCTGTGTCTGCAAGCCTTAGCCATGCCTGACTCGAAGATGCCCCCATCCTCCATCCCCACAGCTGGTAAAGCCCCCAATGTTGCTATCGTCGGCGGTGGTTTGATCGGTGTTATGCTTGGTCTCGGCCTCTCGCACCGCAATATTCCCTTTACCATCTATGAACGCGCTTCTGGCTGGCATGAAATTGGCGCTGGCGTCGCCCTGACCAGCGTCGCGCGGAGCAGCATGCAGCGACTACACCCGGAGGTCCTCGATGCGCTCCGCCGAGTCGCCAAAGCCAATCATTTCGGCTTCTGGGACGGCTTTCGCCCCTCGACCAATGAGGCGGCTCAGGCCTCTGAGGCTCTGCACTTCCTACTTGATGCTCCGGGGACTGACTATTGGTGCTGCATGAGGTCCGAGTTCCTCCGCGAGCTGGTGGCTCTGCTCCCTGCGGGATCGACCTGTTTCAATAAGGAACTCGAGAGTTATGTAGACAATCCGACCCAACAACAGGTTCAGTTGCAGTTTACAGATGGAACTACCGCTGAAGCAGATACTTGTGAGTTTCCGGCTTACGCTCCTCATCAAATACTGACATTTCAAAGTACTCGGCTGTGATGGCATTCATTCACGGACCCGTCAACTGCTTTTGGGAGATGACAGTCCGGCAGCGCACGCCACTTTCACCCATCAGGTGGGATACCGCACCGTGCTCCCTACTTCCGAAGCTATGGAGGTCTTGGGCGATGCCAAGGGGGGTAGTGACTTTTGCATCCATATTGGCCCAAATGCCTACGTACCTTCCTATCCTGTAAGTCGTCCATTCATCACGAATGTCGTCCTACCGGTCACTGACAGTTGCAAAGATGCTAGATGGGACAGAGACAGTTCTGAATCTGACGACGGTCATCTATACTCCAGAGCCATGGTCTCACGGTGAGAAGATGGTAGCACCGGCAACCAAAGACGAGGTGACCAAGGTCTTCAAGGACTGGAGCCCGCCTATCCGCGATCTCATTGCCAAGTTCCCCGAGAAGCTCATGAAATGGGGCATCTTTGACATGGCTGACCACCCTGCACCGACGTATGCCAGCGGCCGCGTCGCCATCGTCGGTGACGCTGCTCATGCCAGCACACCGTTCCTCGGCGCTGGAGGAGCAATGGGCATTGAAGATGCGCTGGCGATGGCTTCCGCGATGCAGGTTGTCAGTGAAACTTCGACAAGCGCCGCGTCTATCCCGGCTGCGCTGCAGGCATTCAGCACGGTACGCCTGGAAAGGTCACAGTGGTTGGTGCAGAGCTCGCGAGAGATGGGAGTCATATTCCAGTGGCGAGATCCTTCTGCTGGAAATGATGGCGAACGATTCAGAGTAGAGGCCGAGCAGCGGACTAGTAAGATATGGGACTTTGATGTCGATGGCATGGTTGACCAGATCCGGTCTGAGTTTGAGCAACGGACTGCGGAAGCGGCGTAAGGGAATTAGTGTTGTATGGTGTGCTTGTCTTCTACGCTCTTACAGCTCATACTTCCCGCAATTTTTCACATAATTTGACTTTTCACATAATCTGACATGTTGGATAATAACTACCTAAGAGCTTTCGGTCGCATCCTGCGGAGTAGCATTGCTTATCACGACGTGCTTGCACGCTACAGGAATACAGGATC
Organism: Penicillium sp. 91 TS-2023; assembly: GCA_030710325.1. NCBI lineage: Eukaryota > Fungi > Ascomycota > Eurotiomycetes > Eurotiales > Aspergillaceae > Penicillium > Penicillium sp. 91 TS-2023. Next base: position 2,395,239 of record JARWGP010000021.1, on the reverse strand, counting down.
ACGAAGACTAGCGTCATTCACCATGGAGCAGTACCGACAGGGGGGATAAGTATGAGGTTTTTTTGCAAAGGCTCCCTGACCTCACAGGTCGGTGGCCCCCAATTGTGGTACATAGCAGTTTATGCAAGGCATGTGAACATGTTAGATTAAGCAGATCCTTCCATAGCCACGTTTGAAGCCACGTTGTCCACAGCGGACCTCCTCCAACTGGTTGTGGAACCGGCGACGTAAGATAAACCTTCTGGCCAAGCCGACAATTTCTACAACTTACGAATACAACGACGCCACAGAATATAATCATTATTCGAATTTTCTGAAGCACTTTCTGACCGTCAGCACTACTCTTCGGCCTTTCTGTCGCATCCGATTTGTTTCAGTTATACTCGGGGGTCGAGAAACCTGGCCCCACTGTATTGGGCGAAAGAGCACTGGAACCACTGCAACCTCGGGATGTAGTGTGAAGAACAGTCATATGGTCCCGCACTCAGCCCCGCCGAGCAAACTTACGACACCGCGGATAGAAAACTCCTAGCCATTTGGAAATTTCAGAACGCTGCCCTTATCTACCCTGGGGCCGTAAATATGGTATAATACACTAATGACAAGAAAGGCAAGGCGGCTGTTGGTAATACCTCGGTGGGGCGATGCTATTCCGTGGCCTAATTTCAAGTAAATAATGTATCAGGCCTGCCATTCTATCACGCATCGCTTATCTGCCTTTAGGGTGCATGAAAAATTAGTCATATGTGTTAAGTTAGATACTATAAAATACTGTCCGAGGATGAAGGACCTATACCTTAGCTTATATGCCAATTTCTTCGTCAACTTCTTCCAACATGGGAAGTGAGCCAATTGCCATAATTGGACTGAGTTGCAAGTTTGCAGGGGATGCAACAAGCCCAGCAAAGCTTTGGACATTACTTGAAGAAGGCCGGAGTGCATGGAGCGAGATACCGTCGTCGCGATTCAATCCCAAAGGGGCCTATCATCCAAGTCGCGAGAAGCTGAGCACTGTAAGCACCTCATAAGTTCCTCAAGACTTGTATCAAAACTTGTAAGGCTAATAGATGGCGTAGTCACATATTCGCGGCGGGCACTTTTTGGAGGAGGATTTGGGGCTATTTGACGCTGCCTTCTTTAACTTTTCTACAGAGACTGCCTCGGTAAGAACGCTATCTCAGCACCCTAAAGAGCAACTTGACTAACGAGATGCGTATAGACGTTAGATCCACAATTCCGGCTTCAATTAGAGTCCGTCTATGAGGCACTAGAGAATGGTGCGCTTTCCCCCTTCTTTTAAATTTCAAGTCATAGAGCTTCTCACTCAACCTCCTCCTTTCCCGATTACTCGCTAACGTGACTGTCATGTGAAGCCGGCCTTCCACTATCACAAGTTGCAGGCTCCAACACCTCCGTCTTTGCTGGTACATTCTTTCATGACTACAGGGATGCCTTGATCCGTGATGAGGATAACCTGCCGAGATCCTTTATCACGGGCATTGGCTCTGCCATGGCATCCAACCGCATATCCCACTTTTTTGATCTTCGAGGGGCCAGCATGACGATTGATACTGGATGTTCAACGACCCTTGTGGCTCTTCATCAAGCGGTGGAGAACCTAAGAAGCAGAGGGAGCGACATGAGTATCGTGGGCGGCGCCAATGTGCTATTGAACCCCGACAATTTTAAAGCCTTGGGATCTTTCGGGTAAGCATGTTCTCCTTAGGTTCGTGACCTCACTAACTTCCGTTCAGTTTTCTCTCGCCTGATGGTAAATGCTTCGCCTTTGATGAGCGTGCCAACGGCTACGGACGCGGGGAGGGCGTGGCCACCATCGTTATCAAACGCCTCAAGGATGCCCTTGCGGCCGGCGACCCTATCCGTGCTATCATCCGGGAGTCGGTCCTGAATCAGGATGGAAAAACTGATAACCTCACGTCGCCTAGCCAGGCAGCTCAAGAAGCTCTCATGCGGGACTGCTATGCCAAAGCTGGTCTTGAACCTCTCCGGACGCAGTATTTCGAGGCTCACGGCACAGGTACTGCCACTGGTGATCCAATTGAGGTGGGCGCTATTGCGTCTGTCTTTCAGAGTCATGGAAGGAGGGAGGATGAGGCGTTGCGCATTGGCTCCGTCAAGACAAACATTGGCCATACCGAGGCAACGAGCGGACTGGCTAGTGTTATTAAGGTCGTGATGGCTATGGAGAAAGGTGTGCTTCCACCCTCAATCAACTTCGAGAAGCCCAATCCCCAGTTGGACTTGGATCATTGGCGACTCAAGGTGGTTACCGAGTTGGAAAAGTGGCCAGTGGCTCCTGGCCAGACGATGCGAGCGTCAGTGAACAATTTCGGCTACGGAGGCTCCAACGCCCACGTCATTATGGAAGATGCCAACGGACTCTCACAGAACCGCTCTGTCAATGGGAAAGTCAATGGTCGCGTTAACAAAATCATCAATGGTGTTGACGCTCATGCCACTGGGATCACTGGCGACAAGTATAAGCTTCTGATAGTCAGCGCCAAGGATGAGCATGCGCACGAGAACATGGTCGCCAGACTCGCGGAATTCCTTCGTCAGAAGGAGCAACATCATCTACAAGACACCGAGACTCTTCTGGAGAGCTTGGTCTACACTTTGGGCCAGCGTCGCACTATGTTCCCCAGGATGGCAGCATACCCTGTCCCCATAACTCAAGGTCTCGAGGGCGTTGCCAAGGTTCTGGAAACGCCCAAATTCAGACCATCGCGCTCTGCCCAACGCCCACGTATCGGCATGGTCTTCACCGGCCAAGGAGCGCAATGGCACGCCATGGGTAGAGAATTAATTACAGCTTACCCTGTGTACAAAGCATCCCTCGAGGAAGCCGATGGCTATCTGCGAGACCTCGGCGCCGATTGGTCGCTGATGGAGGAGCTTGGCCGTGATATCGAGGCAAGCAAAGTAAACCTGACGGCCTTTAGCATCCCCATTTGTGCCGCGGTGCAGATCGCCCTGGTCCGACTATTAGAGACCTGGGGAATTACAACGTCAGCTGTAACAAGCCACTCGAGTGGAGAGATTGCCGCAGCATATACGGTAGGCGCCATCAGCCTCCGCCTCGCCATGGGGATCGCGTACTATCGGAGCAGACTAGCCGCCGAAATGACCCTAGATGGGCCTATCAAGGGCGGCATGCTGGCGGTTGGCCTTGGTCATCGGGACGTGGAAAAATACCTTGAGCGGCTTACTGGCGATGCTCGAGCTGTGGTGGCCTGCATCAACAGCCCGTCTAGCACGACGGTGGCGGGCGACATTGCGGCGATTGAGGAACTTGAGACGTTGCTCACAGCTGAGGACGTGTTTGCTCGCCGACTTCGAGTAGATACTGCGTACCACTCCCACCACATGGAGCCCGTTGCGGAGAGCTACCGCCAGGCGCTCTGCAAGATGCCGAGGGAAGAACCAAAGACTAAGCGTCTAACATCCATCGCTTTTTCATCCCCGGTCACTGGCTACCGCATGACCAGCACCCGAGCAATCGCTGACCCGGAACACTGGGTTGGCAGTCTAATGCAGCCCGTCCAGTTTGTTGACGCATTTATCGAGATGGTCCAGGGCGATTTGTCTGTCGACGCAGCTAGCCATAGCGTGGATATCATTGTCGAGGTTGGCCCACACACCGCTCTCGGAGGTCCCATCCAGGAGATTCTCACCCTGGAGGACTTTGAGGGAATCAAACTGCCGTACTATGGTAGTCTCGTGCGGCACGCTCACGCGGTCGAGAGCCTCCAGATACTGGCGTCGAACTTACTCAAGGAGGGCTATCCGCTCGACATCGAAGCCGTCAACTTCCCACAAGGGAGGAGCCAGAACGTGCGTATCTTGACCGATCTCCCGTCGTATCCCTGGAACCACCAGACAAGACACTGGCTTGAACCGAGATTCAATCTGGGCTATCGCCAGAGGGATCATCCTCCACACGAGCTCCTCGGCTCGCTGGTGCCTGGAACCAACCCCGAAGCACCGGTATGGCGACACATACTACGTGCTACTGACTCGCCTTGGGTTCAAGACCACGTCATCCAATCCAAGATGCTCTATCCCGGCTGTGGGTTTATCTGCTTGGCTATCGAGGCCGCCACGCAACAGCTAGACATCGCAGAGGAACAGGAGGACCGTGAGATATCTGGTTACCAGATCCGAGACATGAGCGTGCAGCAGGCACTCGTCATTCCAGACACAGCTGGAGGCATTGAAATTCAAACAGCTCTCCGTCCGGTCAGTGACAAGGCCATTGGCCTGCAAGGCTGGAAGGAGTTCGAGGTCTTTTCCATCACTTCAGAGAACAGATGGATGCGACATGCACAGGGTCTCGTCATGGTTGAGTTCAACAACGTCCAAAACGGCGTCTCCTCTTTAGACCAAGAAATACAAAATGCGCGAGAAATCGATCCTATTGATATGTGGAGTACCCTGGAGCCTCTCGGCATCAAGTACGGTCCGACGTTCAGAAATATTAGCGACATCCGCCAGTCGAAGAAAGAACTTCGATCAACAAGCACTATCACTGTGCCTGATACATCTGTACCCAACGACCTACCTCGCAACCACATTATCCACCCTTCCACGCTCGATGCTGTAGCGCAAGCCGCCTTTACTGCTCTTCCCGGGGCTGCTTCATACCAAGAGAGCCCTCGAGTCTTCCAGTCAATCGAAAGACTCTGGGTATCGAGTAAAATCAGCCGAGAGGCGGGCCAGGCGTTCCAATGTCATACGAAACTCGACTATGCAGATGTACAAGGCATTAGGGCGGGTGTTGTACTTGTTGACCAAGACAGACCTGTAGTTGAGGTGCATGGGCTCCAGCTACGCTCAATGGGTGGGAATGGGACACAGTCTTTGCAAGGAGGACTCTGTGCCAAAGTGATCTGGGAGCGCGATCTAGGTTTGAATCTTCACTCAGACGTCGCCTTCCTCACAGGTGGAGATGATGTTGTGCCGCAAGGAGCCGCACTACTCCGCCAAATCGTGCATAAGCAGCCTCGTGCACGGGTCCTCGAGATTGGCGCCCGACTAGATGGCACGACACGTGCCATGCTAGAAGCACTAGGTCAGCTTGGCTCTTTGTATCACTTTTCCAACGCCTCAGATGACGAGTTTAAGCATGCCGCACAGGAGCTAGCCGCGTGGTCTGATATTCTTATGTTCGACACGCTCGACGTTGCCAAAGAGCCATCTTCGCAGGGCTTCGAGCTGGGCAGCTACGACGTTGTAATTGCATCTGGGATCGTGTCAACGTCGACCCAAACTTTGACAAACGTACAGGCCCTCCTTAAGCCGGGTGGTAAGCTGTTGATGGTCCAGACGCCTCGCTACGAGTTTGAAAGACAGGATGTGCTGGGTCTCCTCCCTGATGCCAAGAGCAACGATTCAAACCCATCCTCAGATATTGTCTCGTGGGATCAGCTTCTCAAAGACGCGGGCTTCAATGGCGTGGAGATTGCCGTACCTGACTACAAAGGCGAGACTGCGAATCAAACCAGCACGATTATATCAACAGTCCTGCCCATTGATTTGGCCCGGCTGCCTCGCTCCGACGATATCATCCTCGTTACCAGTAGCAAAACAGGCGTCCCTCCGCCACAATGGCTTGAGGCTCTGCGGCATTTAATCTCTACATTGGAACCTGACACAGCTCCTGGCCCTCTGCCCGATGTATACGTTCTCGAGTCTACGTCGGCAGCATCATACACCGGCAATATCTGCGTCTTCTTGGGCGAAATCAACGATTCCATTCTCCGTGACATGGACGCCACAGCCTTTGAAGCTATTCAAGCCATGACCACCAAGTGCAAAGGCCTGCTTTGGGTGACGCGTGGCGGCTCCGTCGACTGTGAAAAGCCAGACCTCGGTCTTGCGGCAGGATTCCTTCGCACCGCAAGGAGCGAGTATCTTGGTCGGTCGTATGTAACACTGGATCTCGATTCTTCTGCATCTCCCTGGTCGCAGGATGATGTTCAAGCGATTGTGGAAGTGTTGAAAGTGAGCTTCGACAGTTCCTCACCTGGCGAGTTCGAGTACGCCGTGCGAGACGGCGTGTTTAAGATACCTCGTGTCCTCGATGACACAACCCGTAATCGCCTTGTCTCACCCGCCGATACTGCAGCCACAGACACCATCACACTGGCGCCGCTACGCCAAGCAGACCGAGCTTTGAGCTTGCACGTCGGTGTTCCCGGCCGACTTGACACGCTCTCCTTTACGGAAGATGCGTCCCTTTCCGATACCAGTGAGCTGTCCCCTGAAATGGTCGAGATCGAGCCTCGTGCCTACGGCATCAACGACCGCGATGTTATGGTCGCCACCGGCCAGCTACGTGGCGAGTTCATGGGGCTCGAATGCGCTGGTATCATCACCCGTGTGGGCGCTGAAGCCGCCGCGCAAGGCTACACCATCGGTAAAAAAGTCTTTGGTCTGCTCCCGCGGGGACAGTTTGGCAGCATCGCACGCACGCCCTGGACAAGTATCATGCATATGCTTCCGAGCCTCACCTTCGAGGAGGCTGCTTCACTCCCTGTCGCTTACTGTACCGCGTACATTTGCCTTACAGGTCTTGCGCATCTGCAGCGTGACCAGACGGTTCTCATCCATGCGGCTGCAGAAAATGTGGGCCAGGCGGCTATCATGATAGCGCGTCATGTAGGTGCGGAGGTCTTTGTTACTGTCGGGACTCCTGAGAAACGCGAGTTGATGATGCACAAGTATGATATCCCGGAAGATCACCTCTTCAGCAGTCAAGATACGTCGTTTGTGGCCGGCGTGCTTAGCGCTACCCATGGCCGCGGCATCGACGTTGTCCTTAACTCTCTATCTGGATCACTTCAAGAGAGTTTTAGTGTGCTCGCTCCGTTTGGTCATCTTGTCGATATCGGCCAACGCAACCACGAGGCCAATAGTTATCTGGCGATGCAGCCATTGAATCACCCTATATCCTTCTCGGCGTTTTCGTTGCTTGTTCTAGCCCAACACAATCCGCGTCAGTTGCATCGCGCCATGATCGAAATCACCCAGCTCGTTGGAGAGAACAAGCTTTCGCCGGTCCATCCCCTCACATCCTACTCCGCGAGGGACGTTTCAGAGGCGTTCCGTCATTTGCAGACAGAGAGCCACGTCGGCAAAGCCGTGTTGTCTATTGGATCGGATGTCATGGTCCCGACGCTGCAACGATCGCTCACTCCGACGTTCTCGCCGGATGCATCCTACCTCCTGGTTGGTGGTGTGGGCGGCATTGGTTGCTCTATTGCGCGTTGGATGGCTGACCAAGGGGCCAAGAATATCATCATCTTATCAAGAAGTGCGGGCCGGAGTGAGCAAGCTGCTACGCTTGCCAGCGACCTCAGTCAGGTGGGCTGTCAGGTCAAGGCTGTGAGCTGTAATGTTTCAAGCGGAAGTGACCTTGCAGATTGTCTGCGCCAATGTCAAGAAGACGGTCTACCACCTATTCGTGGTGTGATACAAGGAGCCATGGTTTTGAAGGTAAGTCGCACAATTGTTGAAAACATACGTCTATCGTTACTGATAACTGCCCAGGATACGCTCTTAGAACTGATGACGCTTGCCGATTACCAAACCGCCATCAACCCCAAAGTCCATGGCACATGGAACCTACACACCCAGTTCGCGCAGAAAGACTCTCTGGACTTTTTCGTGATGCTCTCTTCGGCTGTTGCTGTCGCCGGTAATGCCAGCCAGGCCAACTACGCTGCCGGGGGTTCCTACCAAGATGCACTGGCTCGCTGGCGAGTGTCTCAAGGTCTACCTGGTGTTTCCATCGACCTTGGAGCCGTCAAGAGCATCGGCGTCGCCGCAAATTCGGGTGTATTGGGTCATTTGGCGAGAGTGGGTTTCTCGCCCATCAACGAGGAGCAGGTTCTCTCGATACTCGGTACCACCATTCTCCATCCGTATGATCCGCAAGTTGTGGTCGGGCTAGACTCTCGCCCAGGCTCCCATTGGGATGCCAAGGGTGAGTCTCAGCTCGGACGCGATATGCGATTTGCTGCCTTGAAGCCCGAGACCGACAGTGTAGGCACGAACCCGACAGGAAGTCCCAATTCACTCGCCAGCAAGCTCGCCACGACCAAGTCACTGGAGCAAGCTGTCGACCTTATTGGGGCAGCTATTGCGGAGAAGATCTCGGACATATTTATGCTCCCTCTCGACGAGATCGACTTGGCCAACAAGCCGGCGCACTATGGGATCGACTCTCTTGTTGCAGTTGAGCTCCGAAATATGCTCGTCCAGCAAGCGGCAGCCGAGGTGTCTATCTTTGATATTTTGCAGAGCGTCTCCTTAGCTGAGCTGAGCGCTATTGCCGCTAAAAGTGCATATATCAGCGATTAGGATTAGGGTCACCTTCACTACTTTTGAAAGAATAACGTAGCCCTGAGGGCACAGTCTCAGAAAATGATAGTATCCGTGATTTCATCGACTTCCCAGTCCCAGCCATACCATTCAACCAATAAACAGCCCTGGAGGCTTTGTATCTAATTCTACAGCCTGTTTGGAGATGTCTCGCAATACTTCGGTCTGAGTATCAGGAAGACAAGGGCTATAAAATGATGGCTTGAGGATCATATAAAGCTTAGGGACAGTGTAATTTGGCCTTGCCCAACCGAGATGTGGGCACGGGAGAACTCCATGGGAAAGGGGGAGTAGGGAGGGGGATAATAAATTGGATCAGACCTTGTGATGTTACTGTGGGCACTGTCGTGGCGAGAGAGATAGATATAGCGTTGGTAGTGGACCATGCGCGTATCCTGTCAACCATGTCCCCTATTTATGTTTATTCAAAATTTGTTTCTGGGTACTCAAGGTATTTCAACCAGAACAAGAACATATTGGAGTGTGATACGCGGGTATGCTTTTCTTCTATGTCTATATTAAGGCCCGGATTAAGCTTGTCTATCTCTCTGAATCGCTGTTCAAACTCCGAACGTAAACATCCTCCCCGAGCAAACAAGCTTGCAATCTATCTTTTTTCGGGCTCCACAAGGTCAAAAGCAGGAGAAATTACAGAGCCCGTAGCGGCAGCCATTGAATCCACCGGATCAACAACGGCCGTCTTCTCACCAAAGGACTCCTTGCTAGTCACCGACTCACTCTTCTGCGGCGCGATTCCGCCTTGAGTGTCTAGCGTCAGAAACGGCACCATCAACAATGACAGCCCCGCTGCAGCAGCTGCAAACCAGTAAACAGCGAGGTAGGGCTGGATGGCAGGCGTAGAGGCAGTCATCTTATTGACAATAGCACTTTCAACAGAGGTCGCAATTCCAAGGCCTAGGTTGTTGCAGAGCCGATTGATAGTGTTGAAGATGCCGCCGGCGATGGATTGTTGAGATGGTGGGAGGGATGACATCACGTACATCTGGGGTTATGTTAGTGTTAGTCAAAGACCTGGTAGGAGAGAGCACACGGCGAGGAATGGTAAAAGGGCAGATGAGCTTACATTCGTAACGTTGAATTGGATATCTGCGCCAACGACAATCAGTACCAGTGCTGGGAAGATGAATGCCCAGTAGATAGCGTCTTCTTTCATGAAGCTCAGAATGAGGAAGGCAGCTGTATATGCCAGTGCTCCAATTCCAGTCAGCAGCTTGTTGCTCACGCGGTGTAGCACTAGCCCACAGAAGACGTTGACCAGCACTCCACTGGCAACCATAGGAAGTAGTCTAAGAGTGATCTCGAGGGCATTTAGATGCTTTACTTCCTGGAGATATAGAGAGAGGTAGAAAACGACAGCGTTAAAGCCCATAAAGCCGAGACAGAAGGTTCCCATAAGCTGTAAAAAGTTAGTATTCTGATACTACTTTCCTGAATGGTGATTCACATACAAGGGCAAAGTTACGATCTTTCCAGACCCGAAGAGGCATAAGAGGGTCCTTGGCAATAGACTCGTAGTATAAAAAGGCAACAAGGAGGAAAAAGCCAATGATAAAGAGCGCAAGAACATAGGCAGTTTTCCAGCCATCTGGTGCATCACCCGCCATTCTATATCATTATCAGCAAAGTTCAATTCCAAACAAGATAACCAAAAAAAGAAAGGAAAGAAAGAAAAAAGGAAGACACATACGAAAGCGAGCTCGAGAAGAACGCAAACCCAACAATAACCAATGCCGTTCCCAGGAAATCAAATTTCCTCAACGCATCCATACTAACAGGTGTTTTAGCAAACCCATCCGGCGGCACAGTCCACACCGTCAAACCCGTAAAGATAGCATAAACAACAGCAAGCGCCCAGAAAGAAGCGCGCCAGTTATACTCATAAGAAGCAATACCTGAAATAATCATGCCGCCCACGAAACCGAGCGGGTTGCCAGCACTGAAGCAAGCGAACGCACGGTTCTTGCGTTTCGACGGTTTTTCATAGACTGCGCCTAAGGCGCCGACGGCCGGTGGGACGACGGCGGCTGCGAACAGGCCTAGGATTCCGGAGAAGACGTCCATGTAGATGGCATTAGTTGCGAAGCCAGCGATTAGTAGCGAGATGGTGAAGCCGGCCATGCCAGCTATGAAGAGGGCTTTGCGGCCGAACATGTCGGCTAGTTTGCCGAATGTTAGTAGGAAAGCGCCGCTGCTTAGACTATTGGGTTTGTGGTCAGCGATGTTATTTGGGATTATAGAGGGAGACAAAGGAGAAGGAAGAAAACGGAGATGTGGGTGCAATATGCATATATTCAGGTCGTTCAATGTTGAGATAACCGCGAAAGAAAAGAATCACTTACGAGGCGCCGGCACTGATCCACGTAATCTCAGCAGAACTCATTTTTAAATCCTTCCCAATTGATGCAGTTACTGCAATGATACAGCCCTGGAAGAATGACTGCTGGCCGATGGCCATGGTGGCAGTCAGGACAAAGAGGCATTCCTGGAGGGTGCTGTTGAAGCATTTGGGGCGCTGCGCATAGTCGCCATTCTCAGTCAGTATGACCTCCGGGCCTTTTTCCTGGTCTTGCTGTGCCATAATTGGCAACCGAGGCCTAGGCTGGACAGTCAATTTCAGTCGATGGCGAGGGCGAGGTTGAAGGCGAAGGTTCAATAAAAATCTCGGAGGCAAATAAGGCTGAATTTTGGGGTTTTAGGGGGTTTCACAGGGCTTGTTTTCCACGGGACTAAGTGGGGGTTGCATTCTTTGGCGCTGTTTCGTGGCCAGAGGGTGGATTTATGAAATTAAAGGTATTAGTATAACGACAGATCACAATGCAATATCATGAACTAACCGGACCCGCAACAATAATAACAAATGCAAGCCATTGGGCGGTATATATTAAAATTAAAAATATATCCGTGCTACGTAAGCACGGATATAGGACTTGTCGAGCAATTCCCATTCGGAAGGGACTAATGCGGTTCATGCAGACCTATCATGAATATTCCCTGTCGATTGTGTCACACTGCGTTTCTATGCCGGGGTAGTGGGCGATCCCGCTGAGTGGGTGGCGCTACGGATGGCTGTCGGAGGCCCGATCCAGCCGCAGCCATTGCCAGTGTGAGATATATTAGATTAAGAATATATCCGTGCTTACTACGGATATACGTAGCACGGATATAGGACTTATAGTCCCTGTCGACTGTGTTACACTGCGTTTCTATGCAGGGGCGGTGGGCGACCCTGCTGAGTGGGTGGCGTTGCGGACGGCTATTGGAGGCCCGACCCGGCCGCAGCCATTGCCAGTCGGCTCGTTCAACGAAGGAAAAAAAAAAGGGACGCCTTATTAAAGCGTCCTCTCGTCAAGTCTATATGTAGTCCAGGCCCGCACGATGGGTCCTGAAGCCCACTGGCCGTCCGAGATATTGACTCGTACTCCTAGCCTCTCCATCGCATCCGCTTTGTTTCAGTTATACTCAGGGGCCGAAGGCTGGCCCCAGGGCTTTGGGGCGAAAGAGCACTAAGAAGTTTGAAAACCCCCCTCCTAGGACATCCCGTATTCGTCGTCGATTGGTTGCCTGATCTTTTAGCCCTGCAACTAAGTTTTCATGATCCGTATAAATGCGTATTCGTGAAGCGCTGTCGAGTAGATAATGGTAGCGCTTCAAGAGTTCCCTGGCGATTATGAAATCATAGTAAATAATGTCCTCCGGACTAACCAAGTCGACTCGATGCCCTAAGGGTTTCGGCAATGGAAAACTAGGGGGGATCTCCACGTATGAACACACAGTGACGTTTTTATCAAGAATATTAAGTGCAAATCGCAGTAAAACATCTGAAACGCGGGAAAACAGGTAAGAAAATGGAGAAAGATGGCCAATTGATTCACCAGTGACAGAGGTTGTATAGCTTGTGGAAGGTCTAGCCAACTGTCGTCTGCGGAAAAGTCTACATGGCCTGAGCGTTCAAGCACAAAGTCAGGTGGTTACGTAACGAAGCCAGCCGGACACCTCTCCACGCCATATAGTTTTAAATATAATTTTAACCATCATAATACCAATAAATCCACATGACCTATCTACTAGGGCAATGGTCTTTTTGATGCCCTTGATTATTGAACTTTTTATATGTTGGTAGGGCCCATGGTGCTCGTACAGGTGGAACCTAAGGCGCTGGGACCCGAATAATAGGAGGGGGAGAGGAGCTTCCTCAGCCTGCACCGTAAGCTATATAGCTTCTTGCATCTCTTAAACTCCTATCCCTTCTTTATTCGGTATTTGCCTTGTTGATCGTCGTCGCTTTTGCTTCTGTTTTCTTATTTTCTGTACATAATCTTGTGTTCTCTTCTGCTAATAAAATAGCGCTATTCATCGCAAGCTCGCACCCTTTGAAAACTTGATTTAACATAGGAGCTGTAAGCGACCGTTGCTTTAGAATTGCCTTGATTGATGAAGCCTGCCGACGTAGTTATATGAGGTTTAAAGATGTCTTTGGTGTAAATTGACTTGATCGACTTGACAGACGGCGGTTCCTGGTGGGGTTTCCTGGTGGTGTTGGGGTCCGAAGTATAATATTAAGCTTGGAAATCACGCGATCGGGATTACATGGAGCGATTCTAGTAGCTGCGAAGCTATTTTGGATAGTCTGAAAGGCCTCTGCACGGGCAATTGGGTAAGTATTGGTGAAATCAAATTTGTCGATATGGTTGATGCCAAGCCGCATTTCATTCTTTACCAACCGGCCATATGAACGCTTTAAAACAGCAAAACATCCAACATCAAGAGGCTGTAAAAGATGTTATGAATGCGGTGGCATAAAAATTGGAATAATATCATTTCTAGCACACAGACTTGGTCAAATTCTGGTGTTAAAATGACTTCCATGACCATCAAGAATCAAGAGCCGATATTTTCCGCGTGTATAATTTGTTACTGGAATAAAGTGTTTTTGAACCGGCGAAGTCCAATCTATCAGTGGCCCATCCATTTGGACTAACTTCGAAGCGCCGATCAAGTGGAAGATCGTCAAAGCAGCCTTCAATAAGAACTTCACACTCCCTGAGTTCTTCCTAGAAATCCTTCTGTAGTGGTATATTTTAAGCAGTAGCAAATTTATCGTAGATAGATTAAAGGGCCCTGAGCTTTCAATTAATACATTTTTCTAAAATACCGTAAAGTAAGGTCAGTGTACTAGGCAGGGCCGATCACCCCCCTAGGCGAGAATTCTCACGCCGTTCTCACCTCTATCACCCACACTCACCTAGCATAGACCTGTCGCCGCTCTATTGTAATAGGGCCTTAGAAAGTATTAATTATGCGTATACCTCTAGGGCTTAAATGCGGCTGAGCGGACGGGAAGCCCTATTCTCCACACCCTATGGTCGTATGTACCAGAATATAATGGAAACGTATAATATAGTGCAATAAGTAGGAGAGTATCGAACATTGTTAGAAGACACGCTGGTCTTGTATGTCAGTGCTCGCGTAGTGCCCGCAATTCGGATGTGGGCGGCTCACCTCAAGTGGATTTGATCTACCAGGGTCTCCTTAGGCTTTCTTTTTGATTAGTACACCCTGAATCCTCGGCAGCAAACTAAAAGAATCTTCAGGTTCTTCGATCTCATGGGGATTTTCCCACTCTCCACTATCCAGAATATCCCCCAAGACATTCCGAGTCAAATGGCATCCGACAAATTTGCTCCAGATAGGATTCCAACAAACTAAGTTTCCTTCATGTTAGCCGATTTGCACATCTGTTCGGCTCCTCTGTCTACAGAGGAAAACCTAGAGACCGCCCAAAAAAGACGAAATATTGGCAGAGACAGACATACCTTGCGCCAAATTCGTCAAATGATTTCTGCTCGATCCGTGCTCCCAGAATATGAACTTGCCCCCGGGTTTGAGCAGCTTCCACACCTCCTTCATCACGTTCTTTGGATCCTTTACTGCACACAGAACCTGGATGCACAAAATGGAATCCAAACTCTCCTCCGTGATTCCTTCTTCTCTCAGAACATCGCTGTCTTCAACGCCACAAGCTATAAATCTATACTTATCTCGCAGGTTATGCTTTTCTAACTTGGCATTTATGGCGTCTTCAAAGTGGGGGTTCGGTTCGACACCATATATGTGCTTGACAAGAGAGGTATCAAAACGATGGATCTGATTTCCTGGCCCAGGGCCCAGTTCGAGAACAATACCGCTAGCAGATTGTACGAGCGAGGGAACAATAGTTGTGTCTTCGTAAGCGACAAAATTGTTAGCTGCGAACGATGGTCAGCTTTCAGCGCCATAAGTCAGGGAAGATCTGTTGGGTAGGTCAGGTCACAGGTTAAATTTAGCAAATTTGCCGAAGCGGCATCTCGAATTTGTTCTGGGCGGCCAAGTGCTGCGAGACCGTCTCGATGAATGGCTTGTTTCAAAGCTTCCCAGTGCACTGTGGGGGAGGGATAATTAGTAGAGTTGTGGAATTAGGGGGTGGGGATGACCAATACTCACGGCAGATAGATAACCATATCAGACCCCATGGACGGAGAATGGAAGCAAGACGGCCTGGCTTGGGGGGCATGGTCACTAATGTAAGACGATTATAAACAAAGGTCGAACTTTTTTTTTGAAAAAATGAGCGAAAAGGAAGGAGGCGGGTCGTCGAGTAGGAGGGGAACGAAATATGTGTTAAGGAGAAATCATAAGCTGGACATTGGTGGGCGAGTGCGAGTCAATGGAGTGTTATAGTAGAAACGCTCGGGCCTCCTATCTCATCGACGCGCTCCATTTCGTCTACTTTCGGCCGACCCCCGCACAGCATTGTAATGTACATTACATGAGCCCTAAGCCCTACGTGTCAGGGATCGCGTCGTGAGACATACTTAACTTAGGCTAGAGCTAAATAGTATGGCAGTCATTGATATTAAAGCAACGCGGCCCGTAGACTCGATGATCTTGAATGATCTGCCAACAATAGTTTAAGGCGCCATCTCGCGTATTACCGGCTAAGCTTAACGAATGATTTCAACGTCAAAACAATCAAAACAATACGGACTAATATTGAGCCTCCTATTACGAAGCAAAGAAGACTGCGTGCAAGACATGAATTCTAAGGATATAGCGTGCTATCTAAGATTAAGCAACGTCATCTAACTGATAAGCCCACTTGCGGTGTCTCCGGCTAAGATGCCGGATTCAACCTTTCCCCAAGCAACAGGAACGGAACATTGCTTCGCGTAAATAGAATCAATTTCAAGGCGCCAATGACTTACATATTTTCTTCTATGAAGCTAGATCGGAGATCCGAAAAATTTAGTTCCCTAAAAAGCTGGTTGGATATAGGTCACGACTACGCCAATAGAAGGCTTCAAGCATGATATCATTAGTCATAATATCCCTCTTATGGTGGCTTTATCGTCCCCTCAACCGTCAACATATTAGAGATCATTCAGATACGTAGAAACCAATCTTTGAGGCCTCTCCTATGACTTCCATCTCTCAATTTTCCCTTAACGTCAGAAATCGTAGTTCGTAAACTAAGCCAGAAAAAGATATCTCCTCGTCTTTAATCCGCCATTCCGTCAAACCTAAAACGGTGTGCTTTAAGAAAACCCCACCTCCGGCGACGCCGAGCAGGAGGAATCGTAGACAGTAATTTTTTTCCGATGTCAACCACTGAATGACAAGATTTACCGTCTACTTTTGAACAGCCTGTGCACAGGGTTGTGATAGAGCACTCCATAAAGTTAGACTCCACTCCAAATGCGGGAATGATGTTTCTCACCTTCGCCTGATGTTCTCTGACAATGCGCCGAGGCTGATATGGTGGATTGGCTTCTGTCACCTTGTATAGTCACTAATGAGTAAGGACTGCCTATCGAGTTTTCACAGACTCTTTTGGAGTAAGAGCCTCTTCTTCATAGCGAGTCATTATATCACATAGGCAGTGATTTGACATACGACTGTTTCTGGGTTGTTTTTCTGTTACTCATATATTTATTCATTCATCTTTTGTCTTCTTCAAACAGACGTGTCTTCAATGTTCTCCTTTTCATCGCATGATGTATAACAATTTAAAATGAAATTCAGTACATACGACCATAGGGTGTGGAGAACAGGGCTTCCCGTCCGCTCAGCCGTACTTAAGCCACACGCCGGTTAGTTAGTAGTATGGTGGGTGACCACATGCGAATCCTAACTGTTGTATGTTTTTTTTTTTTTGCTTGTGGCATGGAAAAGAAGACAAAAAGAGGCTCCAATATGTATGGATCGGCTTTCGTTCTCAGCCTTGTATTTGACACAAAATTCTTATCATGATCGGGGTCCAACACCTGATCCCAGACATCGAAGTCCGGTCTATAGAGAGTCCTGAGCACAATTATGTATATCGGTAGGTACAAGGTACCATCGGGCACACGCAAATTGCTGTATATTGTATGGTCATGGCTTTTATCAACCTTTTCAAGCAACGCTCCATTTGAACACACTCAAAAAGGCATATAATGGTAATTTTTATGCCAATGGCAACTCGGCATATCCATCGCTCATGAAGGCTCGGAGGGCTTTGAGACCGTCGAGGATGACTTGGTGCTCATTGACATAACCCACCCGAACGAAGCCCTTAAAATCAACTCCGGTTCCAAAGCACTGGCTTCCAGGCACGAACATCACTCCAGTGTTCTGCTGCAGGCGCTTGCAAAACTCCACATCATCAATGGGTCTTCCGTCTTTGTCAGAAAATTTAATAAAGGCGGTCGTGCCCGCTTGGGGGCGAGTCCATTGGCAGGCCCACTTGTACTCCTTCACAAAGTCGTCTAGATCGGCAAGGTTTCGCCGAGCCAAACTGATATTGCGTGCCAGAAGATTATGCACAGTCGGGCTATCGAGAGCAAACGTGGCAATTTGATCATCAACCTGACTAACTGAGATCACAGTGTAATCCCTGGTAGACGCACAGGCTTCAATGATTCCAGGGCTCAACGACGCGATCCAACCAAGTCGGATACCAGCCAAGCTGAAAGCCTTAGACATAGAGCCTGTGACGATCGTCTTCTCGTATCCAAATGAGAGCACAGATGGTGGATCCTGGCTGCCCGCGTCCAACGAATGAAATAGAGGCCGATACACCTCATCGCTGTGGAGGATGATCCCATGCTCTCGTGCAATATCCACAATTCCCTGCAGATTTTCACGGGTCAAAACAGCCCCGGTAGGATTTTGGGGATTGCTAATAGCGGTCAGTGTGGATTCGATTTAATAATACCTCACGTTTCCCTTACTTGATAACGATGTACTTGGTGTTTGGACGAATTAGAGATCTCAATTCATCAAGATCCAGTCGCCATCCTTCATTCTCCCTGGACCTCCACAGGCTGACCTCGGCTCCAAATGATTTCGGAACGGAGTATAGCTGCTGGTAGGTGGGATAATGACAGATAACGTGGTCTCTTGGCCCAACATTCGTATAAAGAGCCAAAAAGTTCGCCTGGATCGCTCCGTTCGTAATAAGAACTTGATCTGCGGGCAATAAAGTAGACGAATCGCTACAGTATATCCGTGCGACGTTTGTGCGTAAAGCTGTCGATCCCCGGATTGCTCCGTAGACCTGCTTCTTCGAGAAATCCAAGACTTTATCCTTTTGATCCGAGTTCCCTGAGAGAGCAAGGAGGTCGGTCAAGGAGATTGACGCGCAGCAGGTCTCGGCCAAATTGAACTTGGCATCGTTTTCATAGTCATCCATCCACTACCATATCTGTTAGCGTGGAAGAAAGCGTTTTTATCAAAAGCCTTACCCGCTCAACGGCAAATTCGTCGATTTTGACCATCTTGAAAATAAAACTGAAATCGATTACCAAGGCAAAGATCGGTGAAAAGATTGAAAAGAAATTAATAGGAAACCGAGTTCTTAAATTGTATTTCAGTCGATAAGACGAGGCAACCCGGTCCAAGACGCTGATTGGTCGAATCGCATACATGTCCTAATCGGGACGACCCCGCTAAACCCTTCATTTCCATACTTCCAGTCGGCGTCCGGCTATTTAAGAGAATCCACCCTTCCTAAGGTTCGTTATTTCCCTTATTTTCACCAGTGATGTCTTCAAAATCTTTGATCAATTTTGCCAGCGGGGTCCCCGCCACAACCCTGTTGCCAGCCGACCGTTTGAAAGAGGCCGCAGCCTCGGTACTTTCAAATCCATCAGTATGGCAGCCAGGAATGATCTATGGCCCCGATGAAGGTCATTTTCCCTTCCGAGAGAATATTGCCGACTGGTTGACTGGATTTTACGAGTCTGCCCAACCGATAAGTGCAGATCGAATTTGCATCACTGGCGGCGCCAGTCAAAACTTAGCCAGCATCTTGCAGGTCTTCACCGATCCCATCAAGACACGAAAAATCTGGATCATTGAGCCAGCCTACTTCCTCGCTTTTCGGATCTTTAAAGACGCTGGATTCGACGGCAAGTTGCATGGTATCCCCGAGGATGCGGAGGGTGTCGATATTGCATTTCTAGAAAAGGCACTAGAAGCTGAACTTGAAGAATTCAACGGTTCTACACCTGCTCAAAATTCTGTAAAACTACCCGATCTTACTTCTTGCATAATAAACACAAACAGAGCACTGATTGTCATTTTTTAGCCAATAAAGGCCGCATGTGCCTACAGAAAGCTCTATTCTCATGTTATCTACTGTGTCCCAACATTCGCCAATCCGTCTGGCATCATCATGTCTCACTCGCGACGAGAATCTCTAATTCGTCTGGCTCGAAAGTACGATGTTTTGATTATCAGTGATGATGTGTATGACTTCTTACATTGGAGTTCGGATCTGAATATTCAAGTACAATCTAAATCTTCTACGGCAATATTACCACGGATCGTCGACCTCGACAGGACCCTGGACGAAGGACCACAGGATAAGTTCGGAAATGCTGTTAGCAACGGCAGTTTTAGCAAGATTGTCGGCCCCGGCTGTCGTGTGGGATGGGCAGAGGGGACAGAAAACTTCATCCATGGCCTTTCTCAGAAGTAAGACGCGAATTCCCAATGTCGGAGTTTGAAATGTCCACTGTACTGGGACATTATTTCCCCGCTTCTTCATGCTAATTAGATTATAGTGGGTCAACTCGCTCCGGTGGAGCCCCATCACAACTTATGTCAACTTTCATTAACGAGCTTATGATTGGCGACTCCTTGAAAGATCACATGGCATCAACGCTCTTAGCATACAGACGCCGTTACTTCACGATGTTCTCGGCAATAGAGAAATACCTTCTTCCCCTAGGCGTTTCTTTTAACACTTCTTCATTCTCTACTCCCACCGCAGGCGGGATCTTCTTTTGGCTCAAACTTCCTTCACCGCTGACAGCAATGAAGGTGGCTGATTGTGCGGAGAGTGAAGAAAATCTCATTTTTGGCATTGGGCCCTCGTTTAGCCTTCCAGAGGGGAATAATAGTTGTAATGATTTCGAGGATATGATTAGGTTGTGCTTTTCCTGTGTTGAGGAGGAGAGCCTGTTGGATGGGGTAGTTCGACTGAGTTGTGCTTTGAAGAAGCTGCTGGAATGCGAGACACGTGGCTAATCTCGCACGAACACGTTCAATCTCACACGAACACGTTCAATAGTCGAATAATTCAGGCTTGAAATCTCAAAAGGACAAAAATCCATTTTTTGCCCCTCATACATCCTCAATCCTGTCTACCAAAGTCAAATTCAATCTGGCATTACCCGAATATTAGAGTTGTAAGCTACTCTGGCCGGGTATATGATTTCCAGCACGGACTTTTTGCTGGGAATGAGAAAATCTTATAATTCCTTATTGCGTTTGACTTTCTGTTTCATTCTCAATGACTGCATTCTTTTGCGTTTTCTGCTACGTCTGACGAGAGATATACCTTGCTGAAGCATAGCTCAGTTACACTTTTACTTGCCACTCCCAGTGATAGCTTAGACAGGCCCAACGGGCAACAACAAAGCTTGTGAAGGAAATTCCAAGTAAACCACCTATGAATGCGACCAAGCGTGTTGGACCGGCCACCTGGAGTAGCTGCCCACCAATGGGGATCCCAATCAGAGTTCTTATCCCAAAGAGTCAGTATATAAGGTCATAATATCAGTTTGGAAACTAAAACCCACCCAAAACTTGCGAATAAGTAACATGTTCCATACCATTGCCCGAATTCCTCTGTTCTACAGATCTGGCCAACGCACACAGGCGTCAGGCTGAGAATGCTTCCGGTCCCAAATCCCAGAAAACAGACAAAGGGATAAAGCACACCAATATGATGGCCAAAGGGATACCATAAAATGAAAATGAGCATTGTGGTCATTGCCATCATGGCTGAGATCGTGTTAAAGCGACCGAGGTGATCAGAAGCATACCCTGAAAGCCATCGACCGAGCCCCGACCCCCTGGGCTTCTTATCAGTCTTGTGAAGAATGCAGGTGCTTTTTAAAGCCAAAGGGTGGTTACTTACGCATTGAATACAGCCAATAAATAGAACCCAGTCTGCGAACTAAAGCCCTGGACCATTGCATATGAGGGTATCAGGCCCAGCGATGCAAAGAGAACGATCTCACTGACTTTATACAATGAGCTTTTGTGACTGGTTGAATAATAACAAGGAATGCGAAATTCAAAACATACAAAATGCTCCAACGGTGGCCCATATAAATCGGGAGTCTGTAAAGCATCGCAGTCTGATATTTCCTTTCCGTGTCTTGATCGGCAATCTGCTCCGGATGCAGATATTGCCAATAACGAGGAAGACAACGAAAATGAAACCTAAAATTCTAAGTGCCCATGCCCAGCCCAGCCGCCCCAGAGCCGGTCTCAAAATCATAGGGAAGACTACTCCACCGAGGCTCGAGCCAGCCATTGCAATACCAGTGGCAGTCCCCCGGCGTCGATGAAACCAATGCGAAAGTACAGCCATGCACGGTGTGGAGACTAACGCGCTACTTGCTCCACTCAATACCCCCAGGCACAATAGGAAATGGTAGTACTTATCACAAGATCCTAACATGAAGATGGATAGAGCGTAAATCACGGAACCGACAAGCATGATCCACCGTGGACCATATCGATCAAATAGTGGGCCAACTTGGACACCGAGTGACAGATTGAGGAACACAAAGACCGATGATATCCATCCAATTGTACTTGATGAGTATCCCTGGAGCTGGTGTATCTCCCAATATGACTGGAGAACTCCTATTGTGCTCATCATACCAAACGTGCACATCAGCATCATAGAGGACCCAGCTACCACGATCCATGCTGCGAGTCCACCCTCAGGATACTCATATGCAATGCTCTCACTGTTGCGAGTCCCATTGTTGTCATCGTCTGGATCCACAAATATCGGGCTGGGAGTTAAAACCAGCGATATATCATTTGATCTCGCCTCTGTGGTTGATGCCGCAGTAGATATCATCCTACCGTGGGTCCTGTGAACGTGTTTCTGATGACATCGAATTTATAAAATTAAGAGTAGAGCTGCGATTGAAGAAACAGGGATCTTTATGATGAATATGGTCGCCTGCACGTCCATAAATTGGAGACTATGTCCATTCCCATGGCCCTAAGCCCTTTTAGGATAGATTGCCGATCCGACGAATCAAAGACGGCAATTCATAGAAGAGAGGGTAGCCATCGCCATAACCCACACAAAACTAAAACCCGCATGCCAAGAGCCTGTGGATGGGTTCAAGACTGATTCAGTCATTATCATTGGGCTGGGGAACGAGCCTGACGTAAAATTTAATCGAGAATGAATCCTCAGCTTAGTCAGCTACTGAATGTCATTTTTCAAAATCATGTGGTAAATATTATGTAAGCTGAGTGTCGAGCTTATTGGTTTTCCAATTATCCACGATCACCGCCTTGACAACGACCTCTTTCGCCGTATTGCCCCGATGATTGAAGACTTAAGGATTCACGATTCACGATTGATGACGGTTCATTCTCCTGCATGCTAATGGTCACGTGATCACCATCTGAAGGCAATCTTCCCAATGCTACCAATCGATGTCTAGCGGCGATCAGTTACAAAGGAGACGAGATGGCTGCACAGAATGTCGCAGAAAAAAAGTCAAAGTAAATTTCTTTCCATTCCTGGTAATCAGGTCTTCTTACTAACTTCGTCTCAAGTGTGATTTGGGTAAGCCCATATGTTCACGCTGCACACGTTATCCGAAAGGGTGCATGTACAAGTTCGATATAATCAGCCAGAGACCAGACAAGAACAGCCCCGAAAGTCGAAATATTGCCCAAAATTCCCAAGGCAATGCTGTCATATCCGTGGATGGATCTGCTGTCCTTTTGCAGGACGCTATAATATCTGCCGGAAATGTGGCGCACCAGCCGCTCATGTGTTTGTCCCCATTCTTGTCAACAACAGAATCTCGATTTTTTATGCATGTTTTCCGAACCGAAACTGCTACCAGACTGTTCCCAGCTGCTCCACCAATCTTTCTCCAAAGAATGATCACTGGTGCTCTAGAAAAACCCCATCTCCTTTACGCACTGTTGGCTGCAGCCTGCAGCCACCACAGTCGTCTCGTTCCGCACGAAACGCAGCAAAGGTCGATGGTAGCCGGTCTAAAATATACAAATTTGGCTATCTCCAATTTACGTTCCGCGCTCGCAGATGATAATGAGATGCTGAAACCGGAAACTGTTACCACGGCAATGACACTGTGCACAAATGATGTCTGCAACGGCAACATGGACATATGGAATGTCCACCTTGATGGAGTCATTCGATTGCTGACTGCATTTATTGAGCATCAAAGGGAAACTCCCCATATTGATCCCTACGCCCAATGCTTGGTGAAGTGGTGCATAACTATGGATGTTCTGGCGGGGTTTTCGGGACGTCACGCGGTTCAAAGCGGATTGTTAGCCCAAGTATCATCCCAATCTGTTGATGAGATCGATGATATTTGCGGTTATTCCTTGGAGTTGGCCCCACTTCTTGCACAATTGCCACAGTTAGCGAAGTACCGGAATCAGTTGTCAACGTCTGTAGAGGCAGAGATACTCGAGGCCAAGATCTCGCGTCTGACTGGTGCGACTATCTCTGAAGCGAAAATACACAGCATTGGCGACCTTGCTACAGAGCTAAATTATACTCACCTTGCCTTTGTGAACTCCGCTTTGCTGTACCTTCACCGCCGTGTCCAGAACCTTCCGAGGAACCACGTCAAGGTTAGGAGGGATATCACGAGTATCATCGACTCCATTAAACGGATTGGGTCCTTTTCTTCGGCAAACATTCTTATTTTATGGCCCATATTCACCGCCGGTTGCGAGACTGAGATCATTGTTGAACGCCAATATATCCAAAATAGGATGGAAAATATGCAGTGCTTTGGAATGGGCAATTATACACGAGCTCGAGAATACTTATCCAATTTCTGGGCTTCCGAAACCTCCTTGCCCTGGGATGTGTATTTTTCGCACCCAGGGAAAGAGGTGGTGTTGTTTTAATTTGAATTATTAACGGATGGCTCGTCGAGGAACTCAAGACTTGCAGACAGAGCGACGGGTATTCAAGTAGTCCAACAATTAATTCTCTAGAACTGAATATGAATCATCTATTGAACATGGCTGCCACAAAAATCATCAAGAAAGACTTCATCCCATACTAACATTGGTCGATTGTCTTTGAATCGCGTGGGAGATAGACTCGGAGCATGGCGTCGGACACAATATTCAATGCCTCAGATCAAGTGCCGGGCAATATGTTAGGATCTTTTCTGCAAAGAGGGTGGTTCGAATCTCATGGTATGTCGCAACATTGAATTTTCAGTTTACAAGGTTGTTGTCATTTCACCGATATACTCGTGTGATCACAAGTTATAGTTACTCCAAGGCAGAGTTTACATTTGTAGCCATACTGCATGAACTGTCACCGTTGTGGCTACAGAGGCCGTTACAATTTACAGCAAGAGTAATACTCCCCTCTGGTTGTCGAGAATCTTGATCTCGAAATGTCTCACGCTATGGCGCAAAGAATCTCAAGTCAAGATTCAAAGGGCTAGGCTGGATACATTGAATCTTTAAAAAAAAAACCAAACAAATGTAAGCTTTAGAAGACGAAAGCTAGACAGGAAGAGTGAGAAGATCGTGGACCTTAAAGCCGACGCTTCAACAATTCTGCAGGAGATCATGGAATTGAAGAGGACGTTCTGTGAACCGTGACTAGCGTAAGTATCCTCCCCGTCTGTTACGTATCCTTTTTTTCATGTTATGGATCAATCCCGAGGACACCGT
Organism: Penicillium sp. 91 TS-2023; assembly: GCA_030710325.1. Taxonomy (NCBI): domain Eukaryota; kingdom Fungi; phylum Ascomycota; class Eurotiomycetes; order Eurotiales; family Aspergillaceae; genus Penicillium; species Penicillium sp. 91 TS-2023. The sequence goes on along the minus strand of JARWGP010000021.1, from coordinate 2,370,564 downwards.
TGAGGCTGAATACAACGAGCCGGCCAATGACCAAAGTCGAGGCGGACAAGGATGGGCTGCTGGCTCAGGACCAGCTTCTGTCACTCGGACCGCTCTGCCAGAAACTGATCAATGCAATGCCTCGATTATCGAGCAAGCCCCAAGGCTGCAGAACCAGACTTACCAGCACAGCACGAGCAGCGCATGGTGGGAATGATTCCATTTTTTAAGATTCCAGTTCTTGAACGCTCTGCGTACGCAGCTCCGTCAGAGTGCCAGGGACCTTGAGGAAATTGAGAACAGTGCCCGGGATTCAATTGAGGCTATAGATCAGTTGACTGTCTATGTTTTCTTAACGGCCATAGCCTACGATTCGATGTTCATCTGAACTTAAGACTTTGTCAAATCAGACGTTGCCCTAATAACTAATATGGTAGTGAATTAAAAATCACGAAAGAAGTGAATTACGAGTCACCATTGAAGTGAGCGAGCAGTCACGCGTCACTCTAGTGAGGGTTGGTTGACAAGTAAACACCTCCCACCTTCCTACTTTTTCGAACCCAGACTTGTAAACTACCCAGATCCACTGACCTTGTACTCGGCGAGAAGTATTTGTTTTTCTTCTGCTCTTTCGTGGGCATATTCAGTCGTGGATCTTTTGATTGAACTTGTTTCCCCCATCCAAGCCCCTCCCCTTCCACTGACTGCCTGACCGTCCCCCTCATTCGCACCCGCTCGAACACAGTACCTCGTCGAGGTACTGTACCACCCTTTCCCCCCCCCACAACAGACAAGCAAAACAACAGACAAGCAAAACAATAGACAAGAAAAACAACAGACAAGGACCGATCCGTATTCAAGCGATTACAAGTTGAGTTCAATCATGACCAGTGATGCTCGAATAATGACAATCATTCTTCGCTACTGTCTCCCTGAACAACGGGCCATGTCCACTTCAGCAAACTATCCAGCATATCTTGATAATGAGACCAATCCATAGATTCAATGTACTTGATTCCTGGCGAAAGACGCCTTTTCCTTTTAAATTGCTCGAAGTGGAACTTTTCGAAGTCCAGCGCTGATGTGAATTGAACTTTGAGCTTTTCATCATCAAAGTACGCGTAAAGCACGCGAGCATGGCAGTGTTCATCTAGCGCTATGATAAATCTCTGCATATATCTCAATTAGCCTCATGATCTTTAATCTAGAATAAATTACCAGGAACACATACAGGTAGAATATGGTGAAAGTGCTCTAGACCTTTCGATTGCAGTTGTTTGAGCTCCTCAATCTGGCGCCCCACTCCATGCAAAATGAGTTTCAACAACACGATCAACTCGGTGACTGAAGGGTACTTCATTAGGGCGCGCCTGACTAGCGCCTGCGCGATCTCGTGACTTGAGCATGTTCGACGGTTGATTGGGGAGTCATCCAAGCCAATTTTCAATGGATCGCCGAGAGGATTCCCACTGGTGGAACATGTATCATTTTGGTAATGATCAAAGAACATGAAATGATGAGATAGGAACAAGAAAAATTCATCTTCATCCTGGGAATCTTCATCTTCGCATTTTCCATCTTTGAAATATTGAAGTTGAAGTCCTTTCTCTTTCATCCTCTGGCTATAGGCTAAGTCAGCAATGGAGACATTGTTGTCGTACTTAGATGAAGGCGAGCCTCTTACCTAGGCGACAGCGGCATCCAGCCATAGGTTGGAGCTCTAAAGTACATAAATAAGACAGTTGATCAAATAGAAGAAATGGCGATATCATATCACTTACGGGCGTTTTGGGGGGTTTCGAAAATCTGGATACAATGTTTCTCTTTTTAAGGAATAGTTGCGAAGAGACACAAGAAATGACCATTCGAAGGACGACGATAAACTTTCCGTTCTTTCATCGATTCTGAGGCCATTCCTCCAGACTGCGTCTATCTCCCTCTTCATATCACGACAACTGGGGAAGTTCGTCCGAGGAAGGAAATAAGGCAAAACTGAAGAATGCGTGACACCTGTGTCGATATTTAGGGGATTGAACTCGATGCCAAGATCTTGGAGTACCGTCTGTGGAATTTCTTCAGTTTCAAGGCTCATGAGTGTATCATGTATTTTTTCAAGGGTGTTGAAACGATCTTCCAGCTGGCACTCAAGTGGTCTCATCTTGCTTGCAGCCGGTTGGCGGAAGAGCCAAAGTTGACAAAATAGTTTGATGAACAATGAGTGATAGATTGGGTAAAGGTGGTTGTTAGGTTGGAGGAGGAATTTAGTTCCACCAGCAAAAAGTGAATCACTTGCTCGATGGTGCTATTCCTAGTTCGGTTTGTTTTTTTTGTTCTAGTCCTGATTAGGGGTTGTTTCCAAGGCTAATCAAGCAAGCGGTTCCCGAAGCGCAAGCCGAATGCTGAATCGGTCGCCGAAGACTACGTAATTCTCCCTCAAGTTGTATTGGAATTCATATCGTCCTTATCGCCTCAGATATTGAAGCAGAGTGACGCATATACCGGAAGTGGTATTTGGTAACAAAAGCAGAAGGCGTGGCGGGATCAAAAGGGCCTCGAGCTTAATGTTATCGCGTGACGTGCCTTCAACGCATGAAGAAGATTCTGAGAGACACTAGCTGGTAGTTTGGAACGATATTTTGCGCTCGGGAGAACAAAAAAGATTGGCCAAGGACCCATTCATGCGATAACATGAATAATAAAACTATCGCATTTGCATTTGTTTTCTAGGAGATGAAGCTCGCCTACCTTCAGCTCATATTCGAACTCAATCTTCATTCAGACTGGGATGTACACTAACATTCTAAACCGGATTCAATCCTGGACAAAAAATGGCGCCAGCTCAGAATCATTCCTTAATCGCCTTCACATTTCGGAACAGTCTGGTGTTAGCAAGTAGGAATCCGGGCATGTATTAATAACATCCCTACTTTGGATTTAAAATACTACTTCTGTCTTATCGCCGCATCGATTCCTATCTTCTTCTTTACCCATCAATAACTTCATCCTGACAAAGCTCTTTGATTCGATAATTCCTTGTGACACGGTCGTTTGCTGGTTACAGCAAACGACCCGTTGTGTTACGACACGTCTACAAGAAGGCCCGCAGAACAGAAGGAGCTCGGCGAATTCGCCGGGCTTTAGCGAGCGGAGGTAGTAAACCGCCTCCTAGCGGTTCGAGGGTGGCGTAGGTGGCCTATTTAGCTACGCCCGGAAGAAGGTTCGGGTCTTAGCGTAAAGTGTAATATGTTCCGGGCTTTTATTCCTGCCGTAGGAGCACTATATCTAGGCGTCCTCGTGATAGAAGCGCTAGTGGTACTAGCTAAAGTTACTATATCCAGAGCGGAGGGAGAGCTATCTATATAGTATTAGGCGTTAGAGGTCTAGCTCGGGGAGTTGTTTCACTTAGTATTCTCCGCCCTATTCCCTAGACTGTTTAGATAGCTTTAGGGAGACTCTATCCTACTAGGCTAGCTAAGCTTAGTCCCGGAGACTATAGAAGACTAAGCGGATACTACTTACTATAGGCGAGGACTATAGAGGGCCTAAGGGGTTATCGAGGGCGCCGAGGTTAGCTTAGGCGTCCGCTGCTTCGTTACTAGTGATGCCTATATAGCTAGGGGCCTACTTAAGGCGGATATCATGTCTTTCTATAGCTTCGTGGTAGTTAAGGAAAGCCTATTATAAGGAGCTAGACGCGTCTCCGTATATGCCCTAGATAACCGAGGTGCTGTTAATGCATAGCCAGATCGAGGGGCGTTGCTGGGGGCAGGCTTAGATATGTTCGAGGGTGCGTTCAAGGGCCTTCTAGGCGCCGATGGCTTCTACGTCGAAGACGTGCGAGATCGGGCTGATCGCCCCGTGCCCTTCAAAGAGGAGCCTGCCGCCTCTGTAGACTGCGTATCCGTAGCCTACCTTTCGGGTGCTGCCTGTGTTCTTCTCGGACCCGTCGGAGAAGACCGTGATATCGTCTTAGGGGAGGTCGGACTCCCACAACCTTCAGATAGAGGAGCATGCTGACCGCTTTTCTGCCTTGTTGAGTGGTGTCTTACTAAAAGAGTTGGATTTGATAGAAGAGAAGGGAGAAGCTTAGGCAATGAAGAGGGAGAGCTTATAGGATGCAATTAGTGCACGAAAAGGAGCCAAAGAGGATGATGGCAAGAAAGGGAGTGGGGGAGGCAAGATATAGGAGGGACGTGATCAAAAGAAAACGCAGGAGATCATGACAATCCCTCTAGAGGAGGTGAGAGACAATGCTTAACGGGATTACGATGAACAATAAAGTTGCTTAAGCAACGTGTCGTAACACTCCTACGTACGACGGAATTCTACACCAAAATCTGTACCCGATAGGAGCCCTAGGTTATAGCACGACCGAGGGACTCCTAGGCGCCCCTATACTCCCTATCTCTCCTATCTATACTCACCTACCTACCTCTCCTTTTTTCTGTATATCTCCTTTATATCGGCCTCAGCCATAATACCCGCCCGATGGGCAAGCTACACATAGGTGAATACGCCCCTACCACTAAAAGGCGGACTCCCCCCGCACTACACAACTATAAGAGGATCCTACATATCAGGGACGACCTTACTCAACTGGTCAATACCTTTCGCATTTATGCTAGAACTACTATCTAGGGTAGCATATTATGTACTTTAAAAGATGCCATAGCTTAGCACGTCCCTATACCCCCTGGGAGGTCTTCAGGGCCACTCGCTACGCGAGTGCCACCCGCTGGACGTTAAATACTACAACAACAACAACATCTATCTAAAGGTTTGCACGCCAGTGCTTTGCATTAGACGTGAAAGCATCTTCCTTCTCAATCGTCCTCACTTACCTAATACCGTTAACGTGATATTCAGCTAGCACTGGTTGGTGTTCAATTGATATTTGGCCTAACTTTAGGTGGACATTGGGAGGATTGAAGAAACCCTCCCTACATTAGACATCAGGTAAGCGCCCAGCCTAACAAAGTGCGTAATCTCTTTAGATCAACATCAAACTGTAGGCTATGTCTGGTGAAATTAGATAGTCAAGTTATCTATAGCCTTAATGATATTTCGAGCAATGTGCTCAATTTCCGCAGGGCCCCTGTCGGCCTGGCGGAGCCACGAACAAAGAGTGTTCAGAAACGAGAATCGTAAGAGCTGGAAGTAGTCCTTCATGCGCTGGTCGTGCTGCTCTGGTGAGACTGATTCGGTAGCCTCGGGGGTCGGGGGTTCTTTCAATAACCGACGCGTCCATTGGTCAATTCCACGCAAATTCTTCTTCAGTTTCTGAATCTTCTGCAGTAGTGTTAACGCTTCGGCTTTGGTGACGGGGACGTTGTTCACGACGTGCTGCGAGATCTCTTGGCGAAGACCAGAAGGTTTTTGGGGGTCGAGGTCATTAAAGGGGCAGCGGTGCTCCTGTTTCTTCCAGTGACGATTGCCACAGGCAGCTGCACCTGGTGCTGTCACACAACGCGCGAACGGGCCAGTCAAACTTTGGCAATGGAAGCACTTGCCTGCGCCAACCTTCACAGTACCGACGACTTCAAACTGTGCTGCTTCCACATTGGTGATACTTTGGTTGATTTCTTGAATCAACGTCAGGCCTGTCTTAACTAGCCGACGTTCAAATCGCAATACCAGCTCTTGCTTTGCTGGCGTGCTTCGGAGGCTTATGAACAGGTCGGATTTCATAAGTCCGCCCTCGATCGCGACAGAAAAGGGGGTCGTCATGAGTAGTGTCGCCCAGGGTCCAGAGGGAATAACTTTGTGACCAAGGGTAGATGGGGGGATTATTTTCTCTGTCGAATTTGCTGACCATGTCCTCGTTTCAAGCCTTTGTCACTCCGTGTCGTCGTTCTACCGGAGTAGAAGTGATTGGAAAATTCGCGTGGCTCAGGATTCTCGACCTGATGATACTGATCAATGGTAGGTGGAGGGGTCAATTGGATAAGTTCAACTTCTCCAGGGTGATGTTGCTGCCCAAGTTAGTGATCAGTGAAGTTATTCACTTGGATGAAAGGCAAATGGGGACTTACTCTGACATGTCGGCTGTCAATAACTAGAATACGTAAAAGCAGACGCGCTTAGAGGTTTCGAGGGAGGCGAGAGAGTGGGATGGTGAAGGTTGGAAGTTAAACAAAAGAAGGAAGGAAGGGATTCGCGGCGTTCTCCTAGACCCCGGGTATGGAATCAAACTTAGGTACACAGCGTGGACCTATTGGCCTGAGTATGTGTTCAACCTTAAGTACACAGTGTGGATCTATTAATCAGGACATGTGTTCAAACTTTAACATGTAGCGTAGCCTAAAATGGTCATAAAATGGATTGCACTGTCCGATTCTTAGGTATGTCTCAGTCTATCCTGTTGTCTTTCCTCATTTCCCTGCACGCCTGGATTCCCTGGTTCTGCTTGAGGATGAGGATATCAAGTTCGATCCGTTGTATCTTAATTTTGGACCTTTAAACCTCAGCGTGAAATATTTTGAGGGCCATGATCTTATTAACAAGAGGGACGTGCGGCTCATGCTGTATATTGTAAAAGCTATTGGTATACTGCCTTCGGCTCATCTGGAATGTTAATAGGCGCGGTAAGACATTTCAGATCATACTCTTCCTTCCCCCTGTGCTGCAGCCTCGAGGGCCAAATAACCAGGTGTGTATAATTCAACATCACACCCCCACTACTTGCGGTATTATACATCTGGAGGAGCCATACCACCCACTGATTCTAAAATATCAAGAATTTGCAGATCCATATCCAATCTATTTATATAATCGGTAGAGTTAGGAAATACCGAGAGCAAGGCAGAAATGAGAATGAACTAACGGTGAATTCTGATGGGCGCGACCGCCTGAACGCTCTTTAGCCTCTATCACGCAACTCCTGCCATTCACGAGTATATCAAATGAAAGGGAGAACATATTGAAAGGGCGAATCAAAATTGAGTGCTTGACATCTCCGTTTAAAGCAAATCAACTAGCGTCAGACGGCCTGTTTTCAACCCTTCTTCATCCACTATCATTAAATGGGCCGTATTTTGCTCATACAGAACACTTCACGTCTCGGTCACGTAGATGTCGCTCAAACATTCACTTTCAAGGTAATACCAGCGAAGGAAATCTTGCACTGAGCGGGTATTAGGAGTGCCAGGGTTGAAACCAGCAATGTTTGGACAGGGTTCATGATAGGAAGACACTGTCCAGCTTCACCATCATAACGATAGAATATAATTGCGAGTTTGATCCATGAAGCTCTGCTCATGGGATACGCCTCATCAACGGACACCACACTGATTACAAGATTCGACAAGGCAAAAATGCATATACCCGCTCTAATGTCTCAAGATAGTAGAAAGATAATCGTTTTCCCTCCGTTACAGCAGGATTGTGGTATGACTAACTTATTTAGCTAGTAAATTCGATGAATATTTCAACAATAAAGCGAAGGCTTACATCACGGAATTCCTAAGAGACGGAAGTCGTGGCAGCCAACTTTCCCGGACAAAAAGTAGCCAGCCTTTATATTATTCTTCAATCTCACCACGAGACACGTCGATTTCGTGACGTTTGATTTCGCGAGGAATGCCCCCCGGCCAGTGAAATCGTGTAGCCAGGATAGACTTCAGTACAGAATGTGTTATAAGTGTACAGTAAGCTTAAAGACACGTGACCCATCCTCTAAGTCCGGACCCTCGCCAGAGGTCTGTCTCCTTATCCAAGAGTCCTCTTCTCTCTCAACTACTCAACACTCATGAGATTATTTGATTTCATGTGCTCCATAATGGCAATTCCGTAAGGGTGTTTCATAACTTGCTTTTTTCGGGGATTCTTTTGAATTGGCATGTTTGCCAAATTCCCGCTAAGAATACCTCCATAATAATGGCAATGACAATAATAGATCAAGGTGTACAGAGTTATGGACTCGGGGATCAACACAGGCATGCAATACAAGTTGGCGATGAAACACAAACTCTAATTGTCTTGACACTAGGCCCAATGTGACGACCAGATCGGTCAGCCAAAACTGCCATCCATGCACACCGCCTTTGTGCGAACTGTTCACCTTTTTGGGCAAGCTCTTACGACAAGGTTTTGGACCCGATCCTTGGTTAGTTCGATCTCAACTTAAATTTAGCTCTTTACAGCACGGGGCTGGATTAAGGATTGAAAAACGATCAAAACAGAGTAAAAAGGATTGCCAGGTAGAATTCAATACTTTTCGTTCTATTAGTACGAATTTGACATAGAAGATTGTTAGAAGTAGGTAAAACCCATTTTCTTTTCAAACCGAGAGAAACAGCTTCCAAATGACATTTGATTAAGTCTTTGAGTGAGCGTCGTGATGCAGGACTGCAGCTACCTGCCCCGTATTGCCTTCAAGATTCGCTGGTCTTGATCCGCGATGGTTTCCAAATACGGCGAGTGGCTCGAGGTCCCAACTCTAATCCGCCAAGGGTCCGCACAACACTTCTAAGCTTACCAATAGATTCATTCGATGATCTCAGATTACGAGCATATCAAATTTCTCAGCCTCGGGCGCATCCTGGAGTAATAGTATTGACGTGGAGTACGGGAATGGACCCCAACTCAGGAAAGCAGTGTTCATCTGCATTTCCTAGGCAGCAGGGCCAGGCGTATACGTAGCAAGGCTCGCGGTGTATAAATACCTGTCAAATGTTGGACTTTGGAAATATTTTCAACAATTGAAAATCACACAATGATTTTTCACATCGCCTTTCCACGTGAGACATAAACTCTGGCCATACTTGCTAAATGCTAATTAGTAACAGTTTTCCTTTCTGCGGTTGCAGCGACAGCTGCTAATGCTTTAGTTGACGACAGCCACAACGCAAAAAGCTATGCACCGTACTACGTTGACTGTCCCCCAGACATACAACTTGTTCGTCAGCCTCGCCAAATCTCTCAAGCCGAGTCTGAATGGGTTCACGGCCGTAAAGCAATCGTTGCCGATTCTCTCAGTGTCTACTTAGCTCGCTTGAATCTAACAGACTTCAACCTGACGGACTACTCGGAAAGAATACAGCGAGATCCTGACTACAATGTGCCAGTGATTGCATGGGCCACCAGTGGTGGCGGCTGGCGCTCGGCATACACCGGCATTGGTGGCCTTCAAGCCATTGATGAGCGAACACCAGGCTCCAAAGAGGCCAAGGTAGGTGGCCTCTTTCAAAGCCTGACTTATCTGGCCGGACTCTCTGGTGGATCTTGGCCAACTGCGTCTACATCTTTCAGTGATTACGCCCCAATTCACGAACATGTCAAGGAGTGGCATGTAGATATCAATCGGTTCGACGCTTCTACCTTCACCGAGTATGCTGCCCCTGTCACTGCATATCTTGCTACAATAGCCGAAAAAGTCGAGGCTGGGTTCAATGTGTCTACTGCTGATTTTCTCGGTCGCGGTTTTGCTTATGAGTTTGTGCCTGGGGTCAATCGCACGTGGTCGTCTATTTCTGACCAGCCAGGCTTTAAGAATTTCTCTGGGCCGATGCCAATGCTTATCTGCAGCAGCATCAACAAGAGCTCAGAGGTCTTGGATGGCCTTTACTCCCCTTCATCAACTTCTCCATGGGTAAGTGACGGCAGTATTCCGATACTCTCTTCTATGTGGCTGACTTTAAACAGTTCGAGTGGAATCCTTTCGAGTTTGGGTCCTGGGACTTTGGCTTTGTGCCTATGGAGTACATTGGCACAATTCCCAATGAAAATAACACCGCTGAAAAATGCGTTAAAAACCTCGATCAAGCTAGGTTCGTGAAATGATTTACGAGGGTCCTACCCAAAGCTAATGTTTCAAGTTTCGTGATGGGCTCTGCAGCAAGCGCATGGAACTGGTGGTGGTTAGGAGCCACTACGAACGGAACCCTTGGGCAGTTTTCAAAACGCCATGATCTTGCAAAACGAGATTCTGATAGCCTTCTGACCGGAATCTCATCGCTGACCTATCTGAATAACTACTTCAAAGAGGCTTATGGTTATACGCTAGCACAAATCAGCAATCCATCAATCCCCAATCCTTTCAACAGAGAGGAGAACATCACCTTTGCCGACGGCTCCGAAGTAGGGCAATCAGTGCCATTCTGGCCTCTTATTCAACCCGAGCGACAAGTCGACTTCATGTAAGCCGTCACACCCCCTATGACTATGAATTTCTTTCTCACTAACCCTCCTTCAGTATGGCCTGGGACGACGACGCTGACTCTGCCCCGTACGCCTGGAACAATGGCACCAATATCTGGAATACTTACAACCGTGCTAAGGAAAGCGGTCTTCCCTTCCCAGAAGTGCCGCCAGTCTCAGAGCTGTTGGCACGCAACTACACGTTAAAACCCGTTTTATTCGGCTGCGACACAAACCTCACAACTACTCGCGACGCTACCTCTCCAATTGTCGCTTATTTTGCCAATTCACCCTACAGCTGGTACAGCAACTACTCCTGGCCAACTGCGAATATGTCATACACAGAGTTTGACGGTATCCTGGAGAACAGCTTCAACCTGCTTACTCAGGGGAATGGAAGTCTCAGCGAATCCTGGGTAGATTGTCTTGGGTGTGCGGCAATTGATCGGAGCTTACAGCGTATGAATATTAAGAGGCCTCAGGTTTGTGAGGAATGCTTCCAGGAGCACTGCTGGGATGGCAGCATCACGGAAGGTACCTCGAACGACTTTGTGTTGGACCCTGCTCTGGCTTTGGATCCAAGTCTTAGCTATGCTGAGTGGAGTGAGATGCATCCTGGTTTTTAAGGCGTTCATACCGTCTGAGCTTTGATTTCAATCTGTGGACCAGCGATGTGACTAGATTAGAAGGGATCAATGATAGTCTATGATTCTGTTCAAAGGGTTCTATTCTCTATCTTGCAAATTTTCATTTCAGATTATCGTTGTAGAACAAAGGGCATATGAAGTTAGCAAATTAGCTTGAGGAAGAATAATTTTCAGTAAACATGATAAAAAGACGGTTCATCCCGGTAAACACGAAATTATCTCAGCGCTTCAGGGTGCCCAGGTTAAGTACTGCTAATGACGAAACTCTTGTCGCCGAAAACCGCCCAGACGATGGTGAACTTGAGATTTAATTGAACTGATAAGCAAAACTCCTTGACAAAGAGGAAATAGACAAAAACAAAAACATACAACAGTCAGGATTCGCATGTGGTCACCCACCATACTACTAACTAACCGGCGTGTGGCTTAAGTACGGCTGAGCGGACGGGAAGCCCTGTTCTCCACACCCTATGGTCGTATGTACTAAAAAGGCATTGAAAACATATTATAATTTGCACTCTTGGTGTGGTGTTCAACACTGCGTAATGCCCTTGGTGCTCTTTGGGCTGCCTTGAAGGTACTAATCCTATTCCGGAACGTCAACACGGGGAACCGTCCTACATATGCTTCCACCCTCGACCTTCTTTCACATCGAAACTTTTCACACTGCTTCAGTTTGCTGAAAATCAAAATGCCTTCCTCCGACCAAGCAGTCGGAGCACAGGAGCTCTCCCTCTTTGCAACTCAACCTTGCCAAGTCCTTATGCCATTACATGCAGGCTACTTCTCAAATAGGTCGCAGAACTGTTTCTTTTAGTGTGCACGGTTTCCAAGCTCAGCTCACGCCCATAAGTGGGAGATTTTTCTTTATATTTATTCTGATTTACCTCATGCCTTTGTATGTTTTCGGATAGACGGGTAAAGGGATATGGTCTGTGGCCTAAATATCATGTTGACTTCTCCGAAACGAGTCTCGGGGTACCTATCATGTGATATATATTTTATCCGTTCTAATCAATTATGACAATTGATCTGTTGAAGCTTTCAGTAATACAGGCAGTATCATACCTCATTTCTTACCTTCCTATGTGTTCCTAGGTCAGCAAAATTGGTTGCCTGATAGCTCAGAAACGGCAATAACATAATCGCCAATATTTCACATAACTAGCCACTCGCTTCGGATCAATCCTAGCATCTCCACTTCTTATTGCACAATATAATATGTTTTCAATGCCGTTTTAGTATATACGACCATAGGGTGTGGAGAACAGGGCTTCCCGTCCGCTCAGCCGTACTTAAGCCATATATTCCGCACGGTCAATCCTGCATACGCCCTGCTCACCTATATCACCCTAGAGCGGCGGTGAGATTGACGTTAGGGTGAGTGTGGGTGATATGGGTGAGAAGTTTGGAGACTGGGTGAGAGAAGTGAGAACGGGGTGAGAAATTGGGATATTGTATATAAGCGCTGCTTTGCGAATTGACAATTTTACCTGATTTTTAATAGCTTGGATAGTAAGCAAGATACGACCTTCTTGCTTTATTAAATTTTGACGGTTTTGAGAGCGTTTTGGAGGCATGGTGGTTGGTTGAAGAAAGATAGACTAATTGATTGACGCGTTTTGGTTGGGGTGGCCGGGCCGCTTATATGGCCGACTCGTTTACTGAATACGTTAACTAACGTATTTCACAAGCGAGCGGATTAACCCGGTCGGCCGGATCACCCCAACCAAAACGCGTTAATTAATTAGACCTTCCTTCTTCAACCACCCATTATGCCCCCAATTCACTCTCAAAATCGTCAAAATTTGACGCAACAAGAAGGACGTATCTTGCTTGCTATCTAAGCTATTCAAAAGCAGGAAAAATTGTCAATTCGTCAAGCATCACGTATATATAATATCCCATATACAACGTTATACGCGCGCCTTTATGGACGTCAAAACCGCGTCAAATTACGCGTAAATTCGTTCAAATTGACTAAAATCGAGGAGAATTCGCTGAAGAAATGGGTGATCTCTATGGACGTACGTAAAGCGGCCCCACGACCTTCTATGGTGCAAGAAATGGCTAATCTCTTACTCGCTACACGAGGAACGACCCCGATCTAGACCGTCGGTAAAAACTGGGTTTCTAACTATATTAAACGACACCTAGAGATCGATTCAAGGTTCTCGAGACGCTATGATTATAAGCGTGCAAAGTGCGAGGACCCAAAAATCATTAAGGAATGGTTTAACCTAGTTCAAAAGATGATTTTCGACCATAGGATCGTCTCGGACGATATCTATAACTTTGATGAGACGGGTTTCGCGATGGGTTTAACCGCGACCGCGAAGGTTATTACGAGAGTAGATACTGGCGGTCGGCGCTGTCCACTTTTACAACCTGGAAATCGTGAATGGGTGACCTTGATTAAGTATACAGGCGCGTCTGGATATAGCCTTCCTCTGATGGTGATCTTTAAAGCTAAACTCTTTAACGAAGGTTAGACTACGGGGCTTCCGGACGACTGGTAATTCGAGGTTAGTCCGAATGGATGGACCTCGGACGAGATTGGACTTCGTTGGCTTTAAAAGATCTTTCTTCTATTAACTTTCTCGAGGATAAAGGGGAAATATCGACTTCTAGTTCTCGATGGTCATAGAAGCCATTTAACTCCAAAATTCGACGAAATTTGCTATTAAAACGACGTGATTCTAATTTACATGCCAGCGCACTCTTCACATCTTTTATAACCTCTTGATATAGGTTATTTTGCTGTCTTAAAGCGTGCGTATAGGAAATGCGTTGAAAACGTTATGCGGACGGGTCAAAATCATATTAATAAATTGGACTTTCTTAACGCTTTTCCGACCGCTCGAATCGAGGCTTTTAAAGCAGAAACGATTAGAAATAGCTTCTTAGTAACTAGCTTAGTCCTATATAATCTAAACCGAGTGATTTTAAAGCTTAATATTCGACTCTATACGCCTACCCCACCACTATCTCGAGGAAGCGAAAGCAGCAGCGCGTGGGAGCCTAAGACACCATCAAATTATAAGCAGCTCCAAAAGTAAGCTTCTTCTATCAAAAAGCTCTTAAAAAAGCGCTCTCAAAGCCCTCCAAGCCCGCTTAATTCTGCCATAGATTAAGTGCTAAAAGCGTGCTAAATCACGATGTAATCGACTGCTTTTCTTACCCGAGAAAACGAGCTTTTACGTGCTGGCAACGAGAAAATTAAGCAAAAAAAAGCAAGGTCTAAGCTCTAGATATCTCATCCAGAGGGCGTATCCATCGCTGAGCTTAAAGAGCTAGCTGGAATTGCTAGAAAAGCTCGATTTGAACCTTAAAATATTGAGCCGACCGGTCAACCAGGAGCACAAGAACGACGATCTAGGGCGCCACTAAGATGCTCTGAGTGTAATATTCAGGGTCATAAGAGAACGCATTGTCCAAATTTGATTAAATAGCTTAGATATTCAATATTACGTTGTTTTGGTTGAATTATATTAGTTTGAATTATCAGAAGTTGATGGGGTGATCCGGCCGACCGGGTTGATCCGCTCGCTTGTGAAATACGTTAACGTATTTCACCAGCGAGCCGGACGCCCGGTCGGCCCGGACGCCCCATCAACTTCTGATAATTCAAACCAGCACAATTCACCCGAAATAACGTAATATTGAATATCTAAGCTATTTAATCAAATTTGGACAACGCGTTCTTGTATGACCCTGAATATTACACTCTGAGCATCTTGGTGGCGCCCTGGATCGTCGTTCTTGTGCTTCTGGTTGACCGGTTGGCTGGTCGGATGGAGCTTCAATTTGACCATTTCCATCATTTTGAGCTAGTTCTCGAAGCTCAGCGACAGATATGCCCTCTGGAGCTGATATCCGGAGCTTAGAACGTGCTTTTTTTGACTCTGATTTCTTAACTCCATCACGTAAAAGCTTGACTTCTTGAGTTATAAGAGCATGATTCTGCATGTGGATTTGACACGATTTAAGCACCCGATCTATATGGGAAAGCAGCGGGCTTGGTGGGCTCTTAGAGCGCTTTTTTAAGAGCTTTTTGATCGAAATTTCATGCTTCTGGAGCTGCTTATAATTTGATGGCGTCTGATATGTGCTGCTTTGGCTTCCTCGAGATGGAGGTGGTGTGGGTGTCCGGAGCTGGATATTGAGCTTTGATATAACTCGATTTGGGTCATATGGGACTAAGCCAGTTGCTGAGAAGCTATTTTTGATCGTTTCTGCTTTAAAAGCTTGGATTCGAGCCTCCGGAAAAGCGTCTAAAAAGTCTAACTTATCGATATGGTTCCGACCTTGCCGCATCACGTCCTCGACGCACTTTCCGTACGCACGCTTTAAGACGGCAAAACAACCCACATCTAGAGGTTGTAAAAGATGTGATGAGTGCGGTGGCATGCAGATCGGAATTATATGATTCTGAGAGCAAATTTCGTCGAATTTTGGAGTTAGATGGCTTCCATGACCATCAAGAACTAGAAGTCGATATATCCCCTTTGACCTCGAGGAAGTTGATGGAATAAAGACCTTTTCAAGCCAGCGAAGTCCGATCTCGTCCGAGGTCCATCCATTCGGACTAACCTGGAATTGCCAGTCGCCCGGAAGCTTCAACTCTTCAGCCCAGCCTTTCGTATATAATTTTGCCTTGAAGATGATCATCGGAGGAAGGCTATATCCAGACGCGCCCGTACACTCGATCACGGTTACCCATTCACGATTTCCAGGCTGTAAAAGAGAGCGCCGACCATAATATTCTGCTCTTGTAACGACTTTTGCGGTCGCTGTCAAGCCCATCGCGAAGCCTGTCTCATCAAAGTTATAGATATCATCTTGCTGGATACCATACTTAAGCATCATCTTTTGAACTAGGTTAAACCATTCTATAATGATTTTAGGGTCCTCGCACTTTGCCCGCTTATAATTATAGCGTCTTGAGAACCTTGTATCGAGTTCTGGGTGTCGTTTAACATATTTCGTAACCCAATTTTTGCCGACGGTTTGAATCGGGGTCGTTCCGCGTGCAGAAAGCAAGAGATTAGCCATTTCTTGCACCATAGAAGGACGTGGTGCTGCTCCACGTTGGTCTATAGATAGAACCCATATCTTAAGCGAATTCTCCTCGATTTCAGTCAATTTGAACGAATTTGCGCGTGATTCGACGCGGTTATGGACTCCGTGTATCCGGTCATGGAGCGTTGATTTGGGTATATCGTATATGCGTGCTGCTTCACTAATTGACAATTTTTCCTGCTTTTTCCAAGCCTGGATAGCAAGCAAGATACGACCTTCTTGAAGCGTCAATTTTTGACGATTTTGAGAGCGATCTGGTGGCATGGTGGGTGGTTGAAGAAGAACGGACTAATTAATTGACGCGTTTTGGTTGGGGCGTCCGGGCCGACCGGGCGTCCGGCTCGCTGGTGAAATACGTTATAAGGACGAACCTTACTAAGCATATGAATTATATAGAAGGGTAGGAGAGCGAAGACGGACTAAGACAACCGAACACGAGAGGAAACGTGAGCTAGGATCTAACTAAGCACTAATAAGAGAGAGAGGCTTGACGGGAGAGTAGGGGTGTGTTTCTCGCTGTGTTTCTGGCTATTAACGTCGGCCTTAGGCAGCCGTGGGGTTGGTAACCCCTTCCACTCCGTTCCTTCATTTCAGGGCATTCCATACACATATAGTCTCTCTTGTATATATTTTCGAGTGGGTAGAGAGCCGCCTAACCTTTGTTAAACTGGATTGATACCTTCTAAACTTTCGGTTCCTGCATTGCGTCTAAATTATGGGATCACTCCATATATCTATACCCACATTGGAACCTCTGAAACGAGGATAAACTGGTGGTCTCTCTATTGAACAAAGCCATTGCTGTTTGTATAGGAAATCGTCCAACATAATGCGATGGTGGTCATTTCCATGAGATAGCGTAGATGAATATATAGCTATGATACAAGGCTATGGTCAATGTGTCAATTATGTTCAATTGCAATCAAACACCCCGGAAATTGGATGTGTAATAAGATTACTCAATAATGTTGGTCTTTTCTGTGTCTATGCCCAGCTTTGACTACCTAGAGATAAGGACTCGTCCATCCTTTATAGTAACTAAGACGTGCTGATCGGGCATATCTAAGATAGTAATATCCTCTAAAGGATTGGCTTTGAGAACCAGAAGGTTAGCTGCAAAGCCGGCGGCTACCTGACCCAGAAATTTCTCTTGTTGTAGGAGCCGGGTAGGATTTACTATAGCACTCCTTAGAATATTCTTAGAGGTTTGGACTTGCCGTCGTAGTCTAAATTCTTATGACTATACAAAGTGTAGGATACCTAATAGATCGGTTCCGAAGCAGATTATAGCCCCCGCGTCCTCTGTAATCTTGATAGTATAAAGCCCGTGCTTGAGAATCTCTTTGTTTTTCTTTACTAAGCTATAGGGAGGAAATCTTTAGACATTCCTATCGCCGCGTACGTCATAAGTGTTGGGGTTAGGAAAACCCCATTTTTAGCCATAATCCGGGCGGTTGTCTCGTTAATTAAATTTCTATGTTCGATATCTATGACTCCTAGCGATATCGCTTTCTAGATAGCTTTAGAGGTGTATAAATGCGATATGATATATATACCTATATTAGATGCGACTATCATAAGATCGGGAAAAAGATATCACGCATCAATGCGTCTCACATTGCCATGCATCATCTCACACGACGCTCTGGGACTCTAGAATAGGGCGGATAGGTCAGACCTGATTTCATATTCGTAACTATAGCCATTCAAATCAGGAACTTTTATACTAACTTCCGAAACGGCCACCGATAGGAGTTGGGAAGTTGGAGGGGAAAGGAGATTAATCGGGCAGTGGCGCCAACCAGTGCGCTCTAGTGCGGAAAAAAGAAGGGCCAGTAAGTAATGACATTCTAAGAAACTGTCTGTATTTGCTGTGATTACTGTACTTTTAGTCGCTTTTCCCCGTCCGTTGCTTCCACGAGGGGAAGCTGAGTGCATATATATGGCAAACCAACCTAAGGTCAAATTAAGACCGAGAAACTTCACTTCTAACGCTGGCCTACATCAACGGGAGCTTAAATAACCCATAATGGACACGCGGCATAGTTTCCGTCTATATATCTACGTTTATAATTCTAGTCTCTTTACTAGAAATTCGTTAGCTGGTTTTATCTAAGGAATGTGGTTCTTTAGTGTCAGAGGATGATATCAATCTTAAACAGCGTCTTTCAATTATCCAAATAAGCTCGCCACCGATTAGCCGTTTACTCGTTCGGTAAATCATAAAGCTCTTACTAATGACGCTGATGGTTGACGAATTAGAAGACCTACCCTAACCGGGAAATAAGGCAAGAAGGCAGGTTGCACAGGTACAAGTACCCGTTCAGGTCATGATACCGCTCTCTCTCTCCAGCTTTATAAACTATTCAAGTCATTTATTTGCCATTTATCGGCAGAAAGGGCTCTCCTAAATATATAAGTATATCTTCCTAAGTTAGTAGTTTTGCATTTTCTTTCAGGCCACAGAAGTTACACTTTCAATCTTCATACTTTCGCTTTTTAACTTCCAATTTACCAACATCTTCTCAACCGAACAGTGCTCTCTATACACGGTTAACTCGGCTAGCTCAACTAGGCGCTGAGTTACACGCAAACAGGACGACAGCGGCCATTTAGCTTACACTAGAACAGACATTGGCCGACTTTTTTTAGATATTCTTTATTCACTATCCTTGCGTTTTCGGAACAAATAGGGGTTACAAGACTTCACACCACTAATACAGAGCTACACCCTCTAGGAACAAGAAAGATATCCCCCGCTACAGATGATGACGGAGACAATGCTAGAAATCCACCTACTCCACCCTGCCGTACCGCGTGGGTCCAGCAGGTTTTAGTGGACGGCAATATATGGCGTGGTTGCGTGCGGGAGGATCTCAAAGGAGCATTCGAAGACTAGGAGTAACTTTGGCAGGTAGGTTTAGGATCGGTTATGAACATTCTAGTCCGTCTAAATAGTGTCACGATAGGGTCTCTCAACATTCTTGACAAGGAGCATATGTATGATGCAGCCGATCTAAAGGTAGGCATCTTGGTAGCACAAATTATGGCATGGTTTATTCATCGAGTAGCAGAAGAGTCTAAGAAGGAAATTTCAGACAGATAAAAAGGTTCACATTGTATATCAATCAAAGATACTTTTATCGTGAAAGGTATCTACTGGTATTATGGGGGAGCAGATAGTCGGCAAGAAACAAGGACAATATCTCCCAATCCTGACTTAAGAAACACTACGTGAAACCTACCAATAGTCAATAGACTATGAAGGTAAAATAACAGGATACGAAAACATTCATAGTTTGATGAACTAACAATGACAAATGCGGTGATGCGGGCTAGGTGATGACAGAAATTCTATATTACTATCCGCAAGAAGGCTTCACACGAAAGTTCAAACATCAGATAGTCCAGGTCCTCACAAAACACCCCTTTTCAACGTTATAGAGAATAGCGGATGCTCTTATTCTCCCAATCAGTCTCATCAATGCCGAGTTGAGCTACAAAATTCTCGACGGCTTGTCCACATGAGCTGGCAACGCTAAACTCTTGATCACGTTGCTTGTTCCATTTAGCCATCAGCTGTCTCATGATGATAATGATCGCGATATTAAGAACGAAGCATGCAACCATAATGTTGAATGCAGTCTGAGGAATGTCAGTTCGTTTCGCATTGTACTTGTCATAGAGCGTAACACTCCGTGGACTGACCTGGTAAGTCGGGGCTTCTTGGGGCAAAAAGGTAAGTGGACCGACAATGTATCCTACGCAAAAGCCAACAAAGAGCATTCCATTGACTGTCGACTTTTTCGTATATCCAATGATGTTGCTAGACACGAGGCTGAGGATGGTAGGAAAGGCACTGGCGTACGCGCTGATCAACCATAGCCCCCCAAGACGACCGAGCTTGTGGGACTCTGGGACCAGTTTGATCATCAAGGCCCCTATCAGGGATATAATATTGAGAAGGGCGATAGACACGCATCGGGCGTTTTTGAAAGTCATCGATACAACCACAGTGAAGACGACGAAAAGCAGGAGAAAAGCGCCTAGTGACATGGTGAGAAGTTGGGTCTGCAACACGCTGTAGCCAAAGCTGTTCAAAATAACGCTTCCAAACTGCACAATAGTTTGATTAGCAGAGCTTCGAGTTGGTTAAAGGTGTAGGCTGGATTGTATAGGTAGAAGAAGCACCTGATGAAAGCATCTGATGTTTTGCGTTACATACCGCCGTCAAGCCACCACCTGGAAGAGTGGTAAATACACAGAGTAAGAAAAGCAGCCAGGACCGAGGATCCTTAAGTGCTTCCCTCATCTGCCCATGACTCCATTTTTTGGTCTCGGCTGAGTGCCTCGCACCTTGCACACGGGAAAAAGCCAACCATCTTTCCCTTTCATTGAGGAACCATGCTGTTTGAGGGTTGTCAGGCAGTGGTGAGATCCATTGAGATATTTGACTCTTCCATGGAACTATACTTTTCAGTTGAGGCCATAGCGAAAGGTGACTGAATGAAGTTGGCACGGGACGGATTTCTTCGGTCTGGATCTTCTCTAGTCTCATGAATGCAAATGACCCTCGAGCAGGAGTCGTTCTATTTTCTATACATAAGCGGGCCAGATAGCAATCGATAGCAAGCAGATAGTGATTTTCAGTAACCCAATAGAATGAACGGTGTATATCTTGTAGTGCTCAGCCAGCCCATGGTTGGAATCTTCGGAGGCAATTAGCGGGTACGTGTACCCGTGATTACCTCGTTTGTAATACCATTTTTGGAGAAGCCCAGCCGCCAGGTATTCGTGTTTAACTAGCAACAAACCTATTTCCCCACTCAACGTTGAAATCGAGAGCTAGCAGACATAGATCTACTGACGTCCCCCAGATTAAGCTAAAAACATTACCCCGCACTAGCCGGGTACAAGTACCCGAACAAACTTTACCCAGCTTTCGACTGCCAATTGCGGAGGTTATTGCTCATCCCTGGCTGAGAACGTCTGAATCCTTTTCTTTTCCCTGGCCCTAAGTTAAACTCTTTCCAAGTTATTGCTTTTCCTTTCGGACCTTAGAATTTGAATACAAAGGCCTATCATGACAGCGAAGACGAACCCCGTATAATCAGACGAAGTTACCATTCCTTGGGACCTCCTCCACGGTCAAGATACGTCTTTTTAGGTGCCAATCTCGTTGACCCGGCAAAAGGCAAGTTGTTGACGAACGTGACTGCCGATCTTTACAACGGTGTTGTGAAATCCATCAATAGAAATTCTCAAGAGTAGGAGGACTATCCCTCCACGATAAGGTCTATCTGGATGGCAAATTCGTCTGCCCTAGCTTAATAGACTGCCATATTCATTCAATGGCAGTTCCTAGAAAGAAAGGCCTTACAGAGCTAAAGAGTATGAACCCATCTATTTCACACTTACGCTATAGGTCTATAGATCTATGTTAGAGAGGGGCTTCACGACTATAAGAGATTATAGAGGTGCCCTATCTCCTTTAAACTGGGCCATTAAGGAGTATGTATATCTAGATCTAAGACTATTTATTACTAGACACGCATTTTTATAAACGGGAGGACATAGAGATATATATGGGCTATTAAATATCTATAAGTGCTACAGCGGAACGATATAAGGTGTCGGTCATGTTATCGATAGCGTGCCCGATTACCTATGCCCGATTGCCTAAAGTACGCTCGGGAGGGGATTCGTTAGGGAGCAGACTTTCTTAAGATCATAGGTGGTGGAGTCGTCCCTGGCCCAATAGATAAGATTGAAAATATTTAATTTTCGGACGAAGAAATCAAGGCTATAGTCATAGTTGCATTGAACGTAGGCATATATGTAACCACACACGCTTACACATCTTAAGCTATTTAATAAGCGATTAAGCAGGGGGTAACGGGAGTCAAGCACAGTAATCTAATTAAATAAGAATCTATAAAGCTTATGGCCAAAAAAGGTGCTTTTCTCACTCCGACCCTTACTACTTACACCACGATGGCAAAATTCGACGGTTTCCTTCCTCTAGCCTCGGCAAAGAAGAATAGGGAGGTGTTATAGAAGAATTACACACTATTAAAATTGCTGTAGAAGCTAGCGTGACTATTTATTTCAGAACAGATCTACTTGGCAAGCTATATTACGCACAGTCGCAAGAATTTGGTTTGCGGCGTTAAGTTCAAAGTTCTCTAGAAGACCTGCGTAGTGCTACGGTCAACACTGCGTGAATAATCCAACAAGATAAGTTCTTGGCCGAGGTCTCCCCGGGCTTTGCAGCCGACTTGTTGATTTTGAACGCGAATCCATTGGACGGCATCACCATTTTTGACGTTCCCGAGATACACATGCTAGCAACAATCAAGGATGGACGCGTTCATGCGTTGAGATGGTCAAAGCTCGAGATCGATCTGCACTGGCTTGTCAATATTGCTTGGATAGATTGGAAAATAAACATTGATGCGTAGAAACGGTATCTTCGTGACACAAAAATTCATCTCATTTCACCAAATAGAGTATCACTGTGAGAATAAAAGACCCAATCTCATCACCTCAGGCCTTGGACTCCTCGGGAGGTCCGTGCTAGGGATATTCACAATCTCTTCACCTAGCCGACTTTCTCTGACGTGATCTCAATTTGCGCCGTTCTTCTACCAAAGCCCCTCCCGTATGGAATATCAAATCGTAGTCTATCGATAGTTCCCTTTTAATAATGATTATCTCGTCGTTATTTCCTCATCAAGTATCTCATCTGGCTTCTGGAAGCTAGTGCCAAAATTGCACTCGCGTCGGCCAGGTCTGCATTTTTGACTCTCACAAGAATCAAATATCCGACACAATCTCCGACACAATCTCGCCAGTAAATATCAAGGGCCAGGATGTAAGTGACGCTCACCACTTTATGATCTCAAACCTTCCCCTAGTGGATTCTGGTTCATCATGTACACAGAGTTCTTTACAACTAAGCAGTCTTGCCAAAGATCCCGATCAATTCAGCGGCATGTACAGACCATCGACCCATACACCCGACCTGAAATTCACCCGTAAGGATTCGGACACTACCAGATTGTTGTCGAGCGTTACGGCTGCGAATAGAGAGCAATTTCTGAGGGGGACCGAATGCTTTCAGCTCGCTGTGCTGCTATCTCTCTATCTGTTAAATCTCAATTTCCGTGAAGGCCTCTGTTCTCCATGGTGGTCGCACTCTAGGATTGATCGTTCCCAGATCTCGCAACGTTTCCAGGTTCATTATATTCAGCACCTGTGCGAGTAAGAATGGAGAA
Source organism: Penicillium sp. 91 TS-2023 (assembly GCA_030710325.1). Classification (NCBI taxonomy): domain Eukaryota; kingdom Fungi; phylum Ascomycota; class Eurotiomycetes; order Eurotiales; family Aspergillaceae; genus Penicillium; species Penicillium sp. 91 TS-2023. The sequence continues at coordinate 2,347,442 of JARWGP010000021.1, read as the reverse complement.
TACAACCCTATATTACTCCTCCGTTTTTGGGCACATTGTAATGTACTCGCATATTGGGTGGTCCCGCGTCAGTGTGTGAAGCCTGGTGATGGTGCTTTGTACGCGGTGGCAGAGTGGGAGATGTGTTGGAAAAATGTGGGCTTCAACCTCCAGAGCTGAGGTGGCTACTGTTCTGAAAGCCGAGAGAATACGATTGAGTGCAGTCCGTTGCACTGTGCACGGATACCGTAGGTGAGTCTTGTCTCCGAGTGAGTCGTGCCAGACTGTCGACGCGTAGTCTACTACGGGGTGAACACAGGCCTCATAAAGCTGTCGCATCTGCTTTGGGCGTTCTAGACGCAGTAGTTTTCGAATTCAGTTATACCTCCACACTCTTGACTTGAATCCCCGGGAAATAAATCCACGACCCGCTAGTCCTGATAGGACAGATGGTCCGAGGCAACCAACCAATCAACACGGTTATGAAAGTGGGAACCGGTTTGGAACCTCATTGCCGACCGCTTTCCCAGAGCCCCCGCCTCTATATCAAGAGCCTCGGCCCCATCCACTACGCCTGGTTAATAGCCCCCATGTTGTATGACAGTTCGTGAAGTGACATTTCAAAAATGCCTGAATCACTACAGAAAAGCTCCGCCAAACGCGACCGCCCCAAAGTACCTTTGGATCAACGCAAACGGATTGTCAAAGCCTGCACTCAATGCCGCCTACGCAAGCGTCGATGCACACTGGAGTCTCCCAACAGATGCAAGAATTGCAGGAAAAGCAGCCTGACTTGTATTTTTGAGACGAGGGAGGACAGCTCAGCTGAATCAGCATCTAGGTAGCTCACGAAACACGGACATCCCCTCATGTGATGCAATCCTAATTCGCGCAGTCAAAATCGCTTCGATCATGACGATGTTGTAGCACGGTTCAATAAATCATATCCGGGGATCGGTCTCAAAGCTCATCATTTATCTTCTCTCTTAGAGATACTCATGGACTCGCACCAAAACTCTGGAGATGTCTCTTCAAAGAAGGGGCATGCCTCTTGGCAAACTACTAGACATCCATCACAGCATGGAACTATGCCTATGCCTGCGGAGTATCAGCCCCAAATTGAAGGACAACCACCTGGTAGAGCAAGATTCAGCCACAAATATGCACTTGCTCCGACTGACCACCTCACCGAAGGTGATGATAGGCTGTCTCACAGAGACTTTCTCGCGTGCGCCGCTGCAGCAGTTTCCCAGTCTGAGAGACTGGACCTTACAGAAGATACTGTATGTTACATGACAACGAATTTTATATATTGGGCTCTTCTTCTGACCGTTGCTGGCTTTCTTTAACAATTAGGCCTCTTATCCCGCATATGAATCATGTTATGGAAACGAAACTATCCTCAAACAGCAGATCTTGAAAGATTTTCCCTCTCGAGCCGAGGCCGAAGTTCTTATGTTGGCATTTTTCTTCTATGCTGAGGCCAACTGGTACTATTTCGACGAAAGCTCGTTTAGAGAGCAGCTATTCGAACTCTATGATGGTGGTCTATCACCGACCTATCCCCGTCTCGAATTCATTTGTTTAGCCCTAACTGTCTTCGCCATGGGCAGCCAGTTTGTCCATCTACATCATGGTGACCACTCAAGTAACTCGGAAGCCTTGACTGCGGTTCAGGCAGGAATTCCAGGCACAAAATATTTCCAACATGCGCAGAAACTTGTACCGCAGACAATAGCTTCTCCTTCCCTAGAAGGCCTGCTGAGCTGTCTATTGCTCGCCTTATATGTTCTGCCGATTCATAGCACTGAAACTTGTTACAATTATCTTGGTCTTGCTTTACGCATTGCGATCGGCCTCGGCCTTCATCGAAAGTCAGCAAACTCAACATTATCTCCGTCACTTTCAGAGCTCCACAACCGCGTTTTCTGGACTACCTACAGCATTGAACGGTATGGCTTTTTATAAAACGTTGATTCAAGCTTTTACCTTAATAAAGTTTTAGACAGGTTGCTCTCTCTCTAGGCTATCCCGAGACGCTTCAGAGCAAGGATATCGATTGCCTCCTTCCCCAGCGACAGCCTGACCTAGATGTCCTGGGCTCATATAGAGCTGAAAGACTGGTGGCATATACGAAGTTGACTCTCTTGCTCAATCAAGTGATTTTCTTAAAGTGAGAAGCCTATTGGAATCTGGATGAAGGAAGCCAGAAAGCATCCACGGTTGGCATGCTAATTCCCATTAGGTCTTTGGATCAGGAATCGACAGAGGATATCCGAAATCAGCTTTTGTCTTGGAAGACAGACCTACCCACTCAATTAGCATCACTGGATGATAATTATTTGCGACTGAACGTGCATTTACAGCTCCACTACTCCATGGTCTGGATCTATATCGGTCGCGCTGCCTTGATCGATAAAGTGAGAAGCTTACTCAGCAAGGAGGGGCCCACTAAAGATGGCCCTGAAATAGGGGGAGGCAGTCAAGAATTATCGGACACTTGTGCAGAACACGCAGCGCGGATTATTGATCTCATTGATCTCCTCAAAAGTCGCGGGCAACTGGGTCTATTTTCCTACACTGATTTCCATACCTGCAGCTCCGCAACCATCATTGTTCTCCTGGATAGTATCTTGAAGCCACGTCTGTCATCATTTCCGAAAGTCAGGACGGCAATGGGCGCTCTGAAATATATGGCTACTGGTAGTGATTTGGCCAGGAATAGCCTCAAATATGTCGAAAGGTTCCAAGGCGTGGTCAACAAAGCTTTGGCATCTATTTCCTGTCTGGGTTATGAAATTCTCGCTCTCAGCAAGCGCCCGGCTCACTTCGGCTTAGAGAATCCCGTGAAGAGACATTTACCGAAAGTTTGGAACTGTTGTACCAGCACGAACGCGAAAAATCTAACATGGGCCTGTTTTACAACATAGGGACCGTGCTTGAGGACTGTTCATTTACAGAGTTACACCTCCTTGGGTTGGATAGCCTGTATTCAGGTGACGTGCAAAGTTGGAATGGCGGTTGCTAGAATGTGTATCCGACGTGAATTCACTCACGTTCCCTTGTCCACTCTAATCTTAACAAATGCTGTACATTGCCCTTCATTATCCACTTGCTTTTTTGAAACTTGTCCAGGTTCAGCGTCATAAGTCAAAGAACATATCGGAAATGCTTGTCTTCTTTGTCCGTCAAATCTTCTCCAGTGACCTCCGCAACGTATTGGCAAATATCCAGCTCCTCTATAGACCGGCATTTATTCTCATGAGCACATGAGAACCAATATATCGCCACGGTCGGAATGAATGCGATCCAGCTAACCAGAGCCAATATGAGACCGCTACGATACCTGGGTGCATTTTCAGTGTTCCAGAGTAATGGCCCACATATAGCACCAACAGCGTAGCCAACAAAGAACAAAGCGTTGACAATGGCCTTTTTGGTATTTCCACGAGTGTTGGAAGCGTACAAGCTGAGTAGAATCGAGAAGATGTTTGAGATGACAGAGGCCTATGCGAAACAAATGGAATTAGCGACATCTAGCACCGGAGGGGAAGAAAAGGTGAGGGGGGGTGGAGGGCAAAACTCAGCCATTTACATACCAGCCATGATGCAGCAATCATACCCCACCCCGCGGACAATGGAAGCGTAAAGAGTAGAATAATTCCAGTGAGCGGAATGATTGTAAGACCAATGATGATAGCACACCGACGATTCGGCCATAGGTAGCAGAGAAATATCCCGACCCAAATGAAGATAATCTGAACTGCACCTGCCGGTGAAGTGTACAGCATGGTTTCAAAATCTGAGTAGCCTAAAGAGTATATGATAAGTGAAGCAAACTGTCACCGAAATACTGTCAATAATTGCACAAGTCTTCCTGCAAGGAACTGTGCGACTCACCGCAATGACTGGTGAAGGTAGTGTTATGAGAACACCAAATAGGAAACTCAAATATGCTCTGATATCCATCATCGTTTCTTTCAGCTGTGAGATAGAGAAATTTGTTTGGTCTCCTCCTTCTGTTTCCGCTTTCAATCGTTGCGTTGCTATTAGTCGCTCTTGAGGATTGAGGAACCACGCTGATTCAGGACCAGCGGGCATCATGAAAAAGAATAAAACTCCGAAGAATGTCGTGAGAGCCCCACAGATGATGAACATTGCCTTCCATTGAGCAATGGCCATTTGATCGTGACCGATGCCATACATCATCAAAGCACCGAGGACCTGAGCCAGTCCATTGCAGCTGATCCATAGACTAGGTTTCGAAAGCCGATGGTCAGATAGAGAAAAAGTAGATTTGGGCCCATTGGAGATATCCTACCCGATGCGTAGTGGATGCTCGCTTTTTTTATACCAGATACTGGTGAGCGTCACAAAGGCAGGCGAGACCGCACCTTCAGCCAATCCAAGAGCGAACCGAACGCCCATGAAAGATGAGAATGTTGTTGCTGCTGCAAGACACTGTTTTGATTTTCTGTCAGCCTTGAAACACCCGCCTGTTCAATAACACATGGATAAATTACCATGCAAATCCCACCCCAAAGTATGCTAGATTCAGTCAGATTTCCTTGATGGTGATCATGAGATTGCCAATGCGAAACTCACATGAGACAGGATATGAATCTGGCAAGAGGCAGCCGGCTCATCAAATACATGGCCGGGAACTCCGCCACCAGCTGCCCAACGTAAAATATGGACCCTAACCAGGCGAATTGGGTGCCGTGAAGTTGTAGCTCATCTATCATTCCAAACACACCGGCGTAACTTAGACTCTGCTTGTCAAGGTCTAAAATGTGGCATATCAGCGAACATCCACAAGCAAGGCAACTTGAGTCTCTTCGGGCTTCTTATGGAGGAGCCAAAACATGAAATAACCTACATTGAGAGAAGAATACCAAACACATCTTCATACCTCTCGCTATCAGCACCTCGTTCTCCTGATATCGTGAATAAGGCCAAATGGCTTACCAACGGCAAGACTATTGCATCAATCTTCCTTTTGACAGGTCTCTCCACCTCAGGGTCGATGAGAATTCCTGAAATGTCTGTTTGTGGGCTTGTCTCCGGATTGGATTCGTCCAATTTCATATCCGCTGTTTTGGCTTCGGGTTGATTCATCATTATCTGACTAGTAGATTGAATAAAACTTTTGACATGCAAGATATATGAAATCTCATTGGGAAGAAAAGAGGGAACAATAATCCAAGGAGCCTCCATATATATGTCAGACTGGTGGGTACCCCCGGACCCCGGATTCCGCCTATCTCTCGAGAGGCATGAGTAGTGGGCAACTGCGTGGGCCCTATGGAAAGCAATATGTTATCTAAGCCTTTGAGTTTAGCTTTACCTTTCGTTAGTTTATTTTAGCGACGAATCGTTTGAGGCACAGGACAAAACCTATGATAGGTAGGCTGTAGGCGGTGAAGTTTGCGGGTACAAGTATCCGCAGGGTTGCCGGTCCCCTTTTGCCACTAGAGCAGTTTTGATATGCGGGTACAAGTACCCGCATGTCAAATCATGGCAATGAAACTTTTATCGGCCCTAAAAGCGCTGCCGGCACTGGCAATGGGTTCAGGTAGACTAGAAATCAGGTTACTGCTCAGACTTTGATCAGACTACAAAACATGAGTTGCTTCCGCTGGTTTGAAAAGTTTCTAGTTTTTCTTGTTCATCCTATTATCAGCCTTTGCAATCAACAACAAGGGTTCGATATCTCTTCAAACGTGCTTTATCAGGGATAACTTTCTTTATATCTCTCTTCTTGTCACCACTACCATCATGACAGTTGGTCAGTCCGACTTTCAGCATATTGTCAAGCCCTGGCAGCCAAGTCCTCAACGGACGTACATCTTTACGTCTGCCAACTTGATTGACCCTGTCACTGGTACAGTCGCAGAAAATACGACTATTGAACTCTCCGATGGCTTCGTATCTTTTGTTCACATGTCCGGAGTAGGGACTAGCGACAATGTCGACCCTGACGCTGTGAAGGTCGACATGAAAGGCAAATACATCTGCCCCGGCTTGATTGATTCCCATGTCCACATCGCTGCAGTCCCTGGCTCTTTGAGCCTTCGAGAAATGAAAGAGATAAGCAACGATCAGAGTGTTTTACGGCAACCGAGCGTTTGTAAGTCCATGCTGGCCCGTGGGTTCACGACGGTCCGAGATTGTGGAGGGGCATCCCTTGCCTTGAAAGAATCAATCCAGGAAAGCATCATATGCGGGCCGAGATTGTTCATTGCCGGACATGCCCTCTCTCAGACGGGAGGCCATGGAGATCGCCGTCAACAGCACGATCCAAATGAGTGCTGTGCGGGGCATGTTAATGGGATTGGCCGCATCGTGGATGGAGTGGATCAGTGCTTGAAGTATGCCCGCGAGGAGTTGCGACAGGGCTCGGACTTCATAAAAATCATGGGTGGTGGTGGGGTTGCTAGTCCTACAGACCAGATCCAACACCTTCAATTCTCCGATGAGGAAATCAGGGCCATTGTCACAGTGGCTAACAATGCGGGGACGTACGTTACCTCCCATGCGTATACGCCACAAGCGATCCAGCAGGCTGTCAAACAAGGGGTCAAGGGGATTGAACATGGCAATCTCATTGACGAAGCCACAGCCGAAATGATGAAGCAGAACAGCGTCTTTCTTACCCCTACTTTGGTAACATACGCGACGATGGCCGCTCCACAGTTCAGCGGGTTCCTCCCCCCTGTTTCTGCGGAAAAAAACCGCGAAGTTCTGGACAAAGGCCTGCACGCTCTGGAGCTAGCCAATAAGATTGGGGTAGATATTTGCTTTGGCACGGATCTCTTAGGTCCCCTGCATTATGCCCAAAGTAAAGAATTTGCCATTCGGAGCACTATCCAGACACCCTCTGAGATCCTTCGAAGCGCCACCACGACTCCTGCGCGGATGCTGAGACAGGATAAATTCCTCGGCAAGATTGCTCCAGGGTTTGCCGCCGACTTGCTCGTCTTGAACGCAAACCCCTTAGATGATATCACCGTTTTTGATCGACCGGACCAACATTTGCTAGCAACCATCAAGGAAGGCCGTGTCTTGAGTTCGCGTTGGAGTCTGTTAGATGTTGAAGCAAGCCATCTGCCAAAGATTGAGTGAGGAGAGATGGAGGAGGGGATAGAAATTGTCCTGTAGAAATGAAGAACAGGTTGCGGAAGTTCATTGAAAAGGCGTTTCGTGGTGGCGGCCTGTTTCTGGGAAACGAGAGCGAATGATTTTATAGATGCTGTCGATATCTATGCGCGTATGTAAGAAATGGCGACGGAAGCGGAAGGTAAGAGTATAAGTAACACAGAAAAATACATTTCCCCCTCCGTCACTGAAACTGGAGTAATGGAAGACTATTCTCTTGCGAGCCAATTTGTTATGGAGACGCGTATTCGAGAGGGAAGATGGGATCGATATTGATGTAGCTTATGTCGGACGGGGAGGCGGGTGACCCCCGGCAGTTGCTTGGTGTTGGTGTATATTGTGATGTATTGACCCACGGGTCAAGCGGCCATTCTTTGCTGAACGCTATAATCAACATGGCTAATGAGAGAACTGGAAGTCATTTTCTTAGGCCTATGGTAACGACAGACTAAAGGTGAGTGATTATTAGTTAAGGAGGCTTACGCCATTAAGTGCCGTGAAGAGTATTGTTCGCCTACAAGTAGCCGCCAACTGGTCAAGCTGGTCGTTGGCCGCTAATATCATTTATTAAGGTTCTCTAGGCCAAAGAGATACCTCGTAAGTAATGACTAGCACACGCCACACAAAAGGAGAGGAGAGGAGAAAGGCGATTTTAAGAATGACTATAGGTAACGTAGTTATTATCATGTGCCGATAATTAGATTCACGCTCCTTCCCAAAGCGGTATATATACAGTAGTCAACCTTACCGCCGACTTAATTATCTTGCCTTAGGTACTAAGACATCAAGCGTCTTAAGGAACAAAGGCGACTCAATAATGGCTTACTTAAAGTAAAAAGCTCAGTGAGTTCGTCGCAAAGTGCGCGGTCGCCGTTCGGTTTACGTTTAGTATTCATTAAATATTCAAATATCTACTCGATAGAGGAGGATAGGCCTTATCTCTACGGTATATTCAGAAATCAGTCCACCGAGGGGGCTATGTGCAGATGCTAAGAGGCTGGCTGTTTCAGATGGGGGATCGTGGCCCAATAATGTTCTACTAATGCTCAGCTAGGGGGTCAATGCGGCCATCGCGCGACAAAGGGTGATCTCTCACCCGCTCTCACCTTGCTTCTCACCCTATCCATTGCGTACGCACCCTTCTCACCCCTGGTCGCGCGACGCTAAAGCGGCTCTCACCCTAGACTCACCCCGGCGGCAGCCACCCGACTACTAGCCGCATTGAAGCCACACGCCGGTTAGTTAGTAGTATGGTGGGTGACCACATGCGAATCCTGACTGTTGTATGTTTTTGTTTTTGATCCCTGTTCTATATTTTTTTTTGATTCTTATTCCAAATTGGGAGTAGAAATATTATCCAGGTCACACCCAGTGAAGAGGGGAACGCTCGTTGGCAGCACACTCAAGGATGTGCGGGTCGGTTCAGCAGCACAACAACAACAACAACTAACTACCGCAGGTTGTACGAGTGATCCCTGGGCAATTACCCGTATGAGCAGATGAGAGAGGTGTAGAAGCGTGCTATTTAATTCTATCTTCGAGGCCCTAGATATATCCAGGCCCTACATACCAGTGTCCTGTAAAACAGGCGTCATAATACAGTTCGGAAAACCTCATCCGGTCTAATCTGTAATATCAAGTAACGGGGGTTCCCCACTACACCAGGTACCTACTTGCTCACTATGATGTACCTATTGTAGAGGTGATTATAAGGAGCGCTATCCCACTGAGTCGGCGCCTTTTCTTACCTGACATTGACAAATTAGTGTATATTCTAGATCGAGTGAGATGTCTGCGTGCGTGTTGGAGTAGCCGTTGCACTTGCTGGACGTGGGCGCTCACGGGTCATGACTAGAGGCTCATTCACTTGGAGCCGAAGGTCGATTGACTCGATCCTGAAATAAGGTTATGCAAACGCGTTATTTTACCAACGTTATCATACGTTTTGACTTGTTGACTTATATCAAGCATTGTGAGATGCTCTGAGTACCTGAGAAAATCAGGTAGAATTTTGTTTGAATTATAACCACTGCATGACATCACCTGTGGGTAGGGAAGTGTCCAGCTAACACCTTGTGACGTTCTATAAAACAGCATTATCGATACAGACAAATGAGACATTGGAGACTGGAAATTTCATCTCTTTGCAATATTCCCCATCCACAATGATGCTTCCATGAAGTTGCTAGGGCCAGAGCATAATATGCATCCGACTTGGTTACAATGTCTGAGTACGTACTGGTAGTTCTCATTCTAGTTCCACTAATTCTAAGACTGCTCCTAATGTTACAACCGATGTTATGTGATGACAAATTCCCCTACTATAACTAGTCCAGTCTTCATAAAGGAACATAGTTCTGATTCTCGTGAATGCACCGAAATCCCTACTATGCGTGCCGCTTCATCATGAACCTGACTTGCGATCAGTGCTTAGGTGTAACCTAGGGTCCATGTACGTGATACGGTAATCGGCACCTTGGGAGTCCAGTACAGTAAGGCCGAGCCCATTAATTGAACAAATTTGCGAGCGTAAGAAGTACCGAAACACAGCGCACGGGCCTTCTGTCGTGTTGTTTACGTAGGCTGCGTTGGCAGCCCCAGCATGCGCGTAATACTTCGAGGTCGAGACTAACGGACAGGCCCCGAGCTATGGGAAGCCCACTAATGCCTAACACATTACGAGTTAGGTGAACTGATTCCCTAACAAAGCCTAGAAGTACGCGCCAAGAATAAGGTTGCCACTAATCTGGCACATGCGACCGACCTAGTCCGAATGAAGACTGCCACGATCGTAGAGAAAATTCAGTTCCCCGCCAAGCAACCTGACAATTTGAGGAACCATGAACCGTTTTCATGAGGAGAGTGATTACCCTATGAAGGCTCGTACCCAGGCCACCATGGACGCGATCGGTCATGTTCCCTACGGTTCCTAAGTCGCCGAGACCAGTGAACCCATGTCCATGTAGCTATAGGAGCTGCAGAACCAAGATCTCCACACCAATCACAATAAAAACCGCCCTCACAAAGAATCTCAAGGTTGCGACCGGGGTAAAACGAATACCCTGGAGATACTAGCAGCGGCAAAGCAAATTTTCGTGCCTCTGCGCCCTTTCGCGATCGCCGTACGGAGTACAGTCGGAGTACAACGGCGACGATCAGGTACACTACATGGTGAACCCCACCGCCACAGGGTTAAGAAGCCCTAGGCCCAGGCCCAGCGAATGGGGACTGATGGGGCACCGTTCGCCGGTGTCGCAGTCCGGTGAAGCTTATTCCACCAGAGGGGAGGGACGCGAAATCAAAGATCAGGAGAAGCACCGGTGTTTCAAGTGATGGGGCACAGGCTTCGTCAGAAGCAAGGGGAGTTGACGCTAAGGGGTTCTAGAAGCAAGGTTCTGGGATGAAACATGACGATCGGGGGCTATCGGGCGGGATCGTTTGTGAGTGGGGAAAGCCGTCATTGTTCGCGTACATCTCGGCAGTTTTGCGATGTGTCGGAATTTGAGCAAAGAATGAGAACAGAGAATATTGGCATTGTGTATTTGAGCCCATAACATTCAAAAAGTGAGTCTCACAATAAAAAGGGGTATAATTACCAGATGCCTTTGTTTTTTTTTTCCGTGTAGTTTCATTCCCATGAATCCATGTGGCAGGGGTGTCCTATCAGGGCGGTTGCCCTGACGTGGATCCATGGATGGAGCAGTCAGCGCCACCGGATCTCCAATCCTGTCGAGTGCATGCGCAGACTTGTCCACGGTACATCAAATAACGTCTCCACTTTTCTCTGCTTCCCACAAATGGAGCTAATTTAACATGTGAGCTGTCCTTTGGCCGAATTCTCCAGTTTCTAGCTCTCTCTGTTGCCGCCATTGAGCTCATCCTGACGTTTGAACTATATCACCGGCGCTAGAGAGCATCCTTCGCCATAGATACAGAGAAAGAACTCCCCGGAGGTTCAAAACAGTCAACGCAGCTCGCTGATTGTCTGGGCATTTCAAAAATGCCCCGTGTCACCGGTCCAGCCCTTTGTGGAGCAGTGATAGATCTTCCTTGTGGAGCGGATACATAGCCCGATTAAGGAGGAGAAGATAATTGAAAAATATTCCACGATACTAGGCCCCACTCTAGGTGAATGTGAATTGTAAAAGCAATGCTCAGGGTGATCCACAGACCAATCACATCTTCTCCAGCGACTGTCAGTCGGGTCTCCGTTCCCCATGTCCAGTCATACACCTTCCCTGGTTCCTCTTAGCGACGTGGTTTCTGGTAACCTATAGAATAGAATCACAAGAAAATGACCTAAAACAGACCCAGAAAAGGTCCATTCGGTCCAATCATGGAACTTCTCTTTTGTCCTACGACTCCACTCCAGCAAAAAGTAAGTATGCAGAGACGGGACTGGTCCCAGTGAAGCACTGTGTGTGGTTTGACGCACATTTGACGCGCCGGTGATTTAATCTCCTTCATCCCCCTTCGTTTGTTCCTCTTCCCTTCTCTTTGCAGTGCATCACATTCATTCCTTCGGGTCCTTTTCCAGTCCCTTTTTTGCCATCTAGCTACCTGTGCCGTGCACGGTCTAGAGTGCCCTTCCTTTCTCTATCCATTCTTTTCAATTCGAGAACAGGTTTCTCCATTCATTCGGTCTCATCCACTCCTTTCGGTGACCAAAACAAATCAGCACTCAAAATGGTTTCTTTCACCAACGTTCTCACTGCAGGCCTGTTGGCTACCACTGCCCTCGCTGTGCCCCACAACATGCACATGCACCGGGATCTGCACAAGATCCAGAAGCGCACCTCCACCAAGCGTGGAGCTGCTTACAACGACGTTTCTACCGTCACCCCTCTCGCCGAGACCGGCACTATCAGCTGGGCCTACAACTGGGTCTTCACCATCGACACCGGTCTTCCCTCCGGCATTGAATATGTTCCCATGCTTTGGGGTACCAGCTTTTTCGGTGGCTGGCTGTCCGCTATCGAGACCATCCTGTCCAGCGGAAGTGACTACATCATGGGTTTCAACGAGCCGGACATGGCCTCCCAGGCTAACATGAGCCCCTCCGAGGCTGCTGGATACTACATGCAGTACATCACCCCGTTCTCCGGATCCGCCAAGCTGATCTCCCCCGCTGTGACCTCTTCGTCCTCCGATGGCGAGGGTCTCAGCTGGTTTGAGGAGTTCATGACCGACTGCTCCTCTTGCGACATTACCGGCCTGGCTGTCCACTGGTACGGTGATTCGATTGACGACTTCACGAGTTTCATCGATGACGCCGTTAGCACTGCCGCTACGTACGGCTTGGAGGAGGTGTGGGTTACTGAGTTTGCCCTGAGCGCTGATACCTCTGGTGTTGTCGATCAGTCCACCACTGCGGAGTTCGTTACCCAGGCTGTCGCCTATATGGATGCGCAGTCTAGCGTTACTCGCTACTCGTACTTCATGTGTGCTGAGGACTACCTGCTCACCGATGGTGCCCTGAACGCCGTGGGCTCTGCTTACACCTCGACTTCCGATTAAGGCCTTTATATGTTGTATGCTGGGATGGGGATGAGGGGATGAGGGGATGGGGATGAGGAAATGTTGAATGAACACAGATTGGGAATTATCGGCGTCATTATGGGACGGGACTACGGTCTCGACTTTTTCGGCGCAACGGATGGGTCTCATCTGGGTTCTTTGGACGTTTTATTCTTTTCTCTCAATCTTGTTGCCTTGATTTTCATGTGAATATCATAGATAATTGAAGCAAATATGAGATGGAACAAATCACTGAAAACAAAATAAATCCTGCCCATGTCTACGGCACTGAGAAAAGGTCCTAGATACAGACTTCCTTAGGGGTGAACATCGTTCTTCAAAACAGCACCAAGTCTTCCAGAATAAGCTACTCCCGACCTTTACGAGACTACAAGTCGTCATCGATCTCACTTATTCTTATAGAACGTCGTACTGGGTTACATGCACCTAAAACCAGCAATTGGCTTGATTCGTTAGACTTGTTTCAACTAATCTTCTTACGAATTGGCAAGATATAATACATCTCCATTAATTGACCGGTACATACGACCATAGGGTGTGGAGAACAGGGCTTCCCGTCCGCTCAGCCGTACTTAAGCCACACGCCGGTTAGTTAGTAGTATGGTGGGTGACCACATGCGAATCCTAACTGTTGTATGTTTTTTTTTGGTTTGTTCATTATCTTTTCGATTTGCCAAGGATCCTGCCTGACACGTCTTTGCCCGGTTGTAGCAAAATTCCATGATGGACATACGTCTCATGCAAGCCGATGATTGACCTAGACCTAGGACTCCGGTAAGCAGAGGAATGCTTGATAGACAATCGATAAAATACGATTTGGTAATGGAGACCTCCCATGATCCGCGCTATCAAGCATTCCCTGAAACAAGTATTAGCGGAGGGATACCCCTCCCCCCCTCCCCGGCCAGCCCATTGTAAGTAGGTTATACAGTCAAGGTTCTACTCTGTAGTTTTTACTGAATATAGAACACCCCTTCTCCCCTTGGAACACCAAAGTACACACATCTACAATGTAGCAAATGACAAATTTAAGTCTGTGGGACATGGGCTAATCCTTGGGTGTCAAGCTCGCCAACTTTGCCAGGCCCAGACCTACAAAGGCTTCGTCGGATGGCATTCTAATCTAGATGAAGCTGAGCTGTCTGTGATATCTCTGATCATAATAATACTAGGTATAGTCCGAAGCATGCTGTGAAAATATATTGGTCGAGTACGGGAAGGCCAATGTAAAAATTAGTGCTCGTTTATTCACACCACTCAGTCACATCAAGTGTTAATTAAAGTGAGAACATTTGGGTATCTTCAGCAGAGGGGAGCCAGAAATTAGGCATCAACATGATATCCCCAAGCCCGGCTGGGACGTTCATATCGAAAATGGTGCCAGTGTCGGATGGTACGTACATACTTTGTTGTAAGTCGGCCAGCGGTAGACTGAAGCTCTCTGAAACCACTTCATTAGTATCTGGTTGAAGCGTGTCAGGCCCATAGATTTCTTGTTGGCTGGCAGAGTTCGAAATTCCTCCTGTGTCATCGGAGCTGGAAGAGAGAAAGTTGAAGAGTTTCACAGCCCAGCTTCCTGGGTCCCAGAAATCAGCTGCTTGGTGCAACAGAATGAGACAGTTATCAAGTGACGCCCGGGCTTTTTGAGCCGAGTCGGCGTCGGATTGACGCCACTGACGATAGAAAATGATGCCCGCAAGGAAGAATGCAGGGAATAGTTCCTGTGGAAATCCGTTTAGAGCAGAATTGGTCATTATGGTGATAGCAGTGGACGATATGCCAGATGCTGCAGATTCTGCAATTGCTGTGGAACGACCCGCACTGCAAGAAGTTTGAGCTTGGGAGGACGAGACTCTTTCTGGCTTTATCATATGGAGCAGGATGACATGATAATGAAACATTATCTTTAAAATAACAGAAAACTTGGGTAGGGATGACTTTTTCTCCACCCAATTTATCGATTCCGGAAGATCTGATTGCCAATTCGACAGTAGTTGATGCAGCTCCGCCACTGTAGCTGTATTTTCCCCAGGCCCGAAACGACTGATCAGGATGTGTCGTAGAAGAAGAGACAATTTGGACATTTGAATTTGATAATGAGCGGGGTGCTTGCAGTGACAATCGGTTTGTGGCTGATGGGAGCAAGTTACGACGCCTTCAAAATCCTCGTATGTCAAGGGTTCCGTGTCGCAAAGAGACATATTAAGTCTAAATGAACGGCCAAGCAATGCAGAAATATATGCGTCTCGTATGACGAGGTTCCACCATACTCGTCTAAGTAAACTCGTCAATTCTCTGAAGTGCGAGTGAGCATATGTAGCAGCCCGATGTAGACCAAGTGACACTGCAATTGTCACTACAAAATCGGTCCAACTTCCAGGGTTCCAGTAGCATTGTATATGTGGCCCGTAGAAGCTAAGCATCAGTGCTGCTTGTAGTAAGACGATCTTGTCAGAGTGATAGCCCACGGTAAACAAGACCTTGGCCTTTTCATAGTAGAATTGCCGTGCTTCGAGTCTTGATTTGAAGCCCGATCGATGGGTTACTGCATTGTCGCAGAAAGTAGCACCGATGAAACAAATCGCATGAAGTATTATCCAAGGGAGCTTTTTTTCACGGTAATCTCTTTGAAATTGAGACCTCTCAATTATAGAACAAAGTGGATGGAATCTTTCAAAGTAAGCCGAGATGAGAGCATCCGATGTAGACTTGTCAGGATAGTCAAATGCACCCTTTGCTTTCAGGTATGCAATGTCTGTTTCTGATAGGTCTCCAGGATGCTGGGTAGCCATGCCTAACGAGGCAGTTTTTTCGTAGATTTGGCGACTTGCGTTGTGGAGATTAGGTCTTTCCCCGTGTCGCAGCTCTTCGAGAGCGAATGTCAATGGCGATGGTTCGCCGAAGACTACGATTCCGGACTTTTCCGATTTATTTGCGCTCTGTTGTCTTAGAAATGCCTCAAACATGCTAACCAGCGACTCCTCTGGTGGTTGCGAACCCCTTGATGCAAGACTGTGACCAATATGCGCCCCGAAAAGGTCTGAACTTTTCGAGGCATCTGTTGGAAAAGGCGACTCATGTGACGAGGACGGACTGTCGAGACTTGGGAATCTCTCTGGCTGCAAATTGCCATTTAAGCCATCTGCGCTCTTCACCTGGGCCTCTCCTATGTCAATATCGTCTCTTTGTGCTTCACCAGTTGCGTTGGGCTGCCGGGTCGATCTGTCCTGCACAGGTAGTCCACCTAATGCCGGACGCCTTCGGGCTTTTTTCCTATCGTAGATTCCTCTTCTAGAAATAATCAATGCACAGTCGTCGATCTGATCCATGCGACACCGACTACAAGGCACCCCTGCTTGCGCTGCATCGCATTTCACTTTGCGTTGATTGCATCTGTGACAGGCCTTTGAGGCTCTGTGGCGTCCTGTCGTATCCCCGTCTGGCATATTGACAGTGGTTGGGACTGGACGAGCCAAAGAGGCAGATCGGAAAAGAAAAGAATAGAAATATTGAGCACTTGAAAATGACTGCAGAAGAGCGTGGTCTTACGAGTTATCGGATCCTGCGGGGAAACGTTGGAAGCTCCACCTAATCTTGGTAGCAATAACGTAATTCACTCGCGAGCCGCCACGCCGCAAAAGTGAACTCAATATTCAAAAACTTCGCATCTCAACAAAGACATCTTTTCATAAGGTCATCTTAACAAGGTATACTTTTGATCGCACTCTGGACTGGGAACCCCACTGCGAAGGGCATTTGAGGACACCCACTCATTTACTTAGGTTAGTTCTTTGCGATCAATCATACATTGTTACTTGGGACCACCTATGGAAGAATTCAACGTTCGCCCTTGTAGACAACTATATTTAAGTTAAGGGGAGCTACCCCGGCACTGAACTTATTGGCGCTCAATCTGGCACACCATGTAGGACGACTCTGTGAACCTCGTGTAGAGCCTAGCAGACTAGGAGACGGTACGGTTGCAAGTAATCCCTTGTGAGATCTGCATGTGGTGACCGGAGGGCTGTATTCGGCCTGCTTGACACAATTACTTGTTGTCCCTCCTAGCGCTAAATTGATTCTTTTCATCTTCGTGCACCTACTCACAGCGACCAGTCAGCAATTATTAATAATGCTGTAGCAACCAGATCTCGTCCCAAATTCCGGGCACAAAAGTTTCAACTCCACGGCTACTATACCAAGTCAAAAGAATGCTTCATGTTCGGCATATTTGCCATCAATTGATCGGGTTGCGTTGCCGCCGCTAAGATGACCCACCCATATAGCCGCGGCTACTACGACTATTTACTACCCGATAACCCACTAAAGCGACTACCCTGGGTTTGCCAAGTAACCCAGGCCTCATTGATCCTTGGTGATCGTTGGTCTTTTTTTCCAAAAATGAAAAACGTGGGGTAATCTTGGGGAATGGGGAGGCGCGGGGAAAGATCCCCTTATCCCCAGTGTCGCACACCCGTGCTTGTAGCCGTATGTTGTCTATATAGAACAGGGGCCCAGGTAAGTGAGCTGTGAATTGTCTGCGAAATTCCTTGAAGCAATCTGTTATTATTCTCTATCTTCTATCCATAAATCAGCATCTTTCACTTCCGGTCTCTCAATATGGGCTCCCTGGATCATAATATACAAACAAAGGTGGATGCAGTTGTTGTTGGCGCGGGCTTTGGGGGAATTTATATGTGCAAGAAGCTAGTTGACCAGGGTCTTTCGGTCAGATTGATCGAGGCCGCATCTGATGTCGGCGGTACATGGTATTGGAACCGATACCCTGGTGCCATGAGCGAGTATATTCGATCCGACCCTTGCGAACTTTGTTCAGCCATTAATGATTTCTAGTACTAACTCCCATTTGTATCGCTACTCATGGGACAAGGAGGATCTCCAGGAGTATCCGTGGTCGCGCACCTATCTTCGTCAACCTGAGATCCTGAAATACTTGGAGCACGTTGTTGAGCGTCACCAACTTCGTCAACACATGCAGTTCGCTACTCAGATGACGGGCGCGGAATGGAACCCCGAGACCAACCTATGGACTGTTCAGACCAGTACCGGTTCAAACCTGGAGGCCAAGTATCTGGTCACTGGAGTTGGACTGCTCTCCAAGCAGAACTTTCCAATCTATCCCGGTATCGATAAATATAAAGGTGAGCTCTATCACAGCGGTGCGTGGCCCAAGCAGCATAATTTCAAGGGAAAACGCGTTGGAGTTCTTGGAAACGGGTCCACGGGTGTTCAAATCATCACCGAGATCGCCGATGATGTCAAACATTTGGTCTGTTTCCAACGCACGCCGCAATACGTTGTTCCATCGGGAGATGCGGTCGCCACTACCGAGCATCGTGCCGAGGTCAATGCTAGCTACGATGCAATTTGGAAGCAGGCGAAAGAGAGTGCTTTTGCCTTCGGATTTGAGGAAAGCAGTACGACTTTGATGAGCGTGAGCAAGGAAGAACGCGAGAGAGTATTTGAAGATGCATGGCAGAAAGGGAATGGATTCCGGTTCATGTTTGGCACGTTCTCCGACATCTTGACCAGTGAAGAGGCGAACGAGGAAGCTGCCAGTTTTATCCGCCGCAAGATTAGGGGTAAAGTCAACGACTCTGAGAAGGCTCGAAAATTGACACCGACCGAGTTTTATGCAAGACGCCCTCTGTGCGACACTGGGTATTACGAGAAATTTAACCACGACCACGTCGATATTGTTGATCTCAAAGAAGCCCCCATCACAGAATTCACCGAGAAAGGCATCAAGACTGCTGATGGAACTGAGCATGAGCTTGATGCGATAGTCTTTGCCACAGGCTTTGATGCCGTTGATGGCAACTACACTAGCATTTCTATCAAGGGAAAGACAGGCCAGACCCTGAGACAACGTTGGGCCGGCGGTGCGACCTCGTACCTCGGACTTTCTATTCCCGACTTCCCAAATCTGTTTATGATCCTAGGTCCCAACGGGCCCTTCACCAACCTGCCACCAAGCATTGAGACGCAAGTCGAATTCATCGACGAGCTGATTTCGCGTAGCGCTGGGTTATCTACGGCAATTGGCAGCAATCGCGTCATCGAAACGACTCTCAAAGCCGAACATTATTGGACAGAGGTGTGCGACAACATCAGCAAGGACAGTCTATTCCGAAAGACGAATTCCTGGATCTTTGGTGCCAATGTCCCAGGAAAGAAGAAGTCGGTCCTTTTTTACTTCGGAGGATTAGGTCAGTATCGACAAGTACTTGACGCGGAGGTCCAGAGTGGCTACAAGGGATACCATATGTACTAAGTCGAAGTCCACTGCTTTTGCTCAACATGACAAGTAATTACAGAGTTTGAATAAATTGCGTACTGCGCAATCGAGAAAACTCTTGAAATGTTGATTTGGCTACACTGAGTAGCCTGGAGTGAGTAACTTAATTAGAGTGCATTTCTGTACAGTGGCGCCCAACAAGTTGAAAGAGTACATACAAACACACTATTTCATGACACCGTAAATAGCTTCAGACAGATAGAAATAAATTTGCAGCCGTCATTACGTTGAAGAACTTCGAATCCGAGTTTGTGGGGAAAATTGAATGACATTTCAGCAATCACAACATTACGTGACCCGGATTGCCTAGATTATGCCAAAGTTTGTCGGCTGCTGTGGTCTATTTCGGGGGTAGTCTGGCAATGGCACAGAACCCTGGCCACTAAGCACATATCTTTTGGGAGCCAAGGTTCGAGCTTCTTATTGTGCAAGTACTTCGACTTACGGAACCTATGGCTATCGATTTTTGTTAATACGAGAGGGGCTGATAGTCCTCAGTAACTTGAATTGGCTGTAGCGGATATCTTTCTCCGGAGATAATGATTGACTTGATCTTTGTCTAAAATTCGGACTATCTACTCGTCGTCCCCCCAACCGCCCAAGTTCTTTGCCACAGTTGCGGGGTCGGCCCATTTGTCCAGGTGCGCTCTGGCCTTGAATTCGTCTCCGACGAATTCCACAACGGTAACCACTGCTTGTTTGAGATTAATCAGTAAATTCATGGTCTTCTTCATCTTCTCGCTCTGATCATCCGTCCCTCTTGCACCTAGCAAGCGTCCCATTCCTCTCAAATGCCAGTTTCCTGGGCCTCCAAGCCCCAAGCAAGAGATCGAAGAATATACCACCGCCTCAGTCTCAAGGGGTGTCAATATCTCGAAGTCCGAGAGGTAAAGTCCATAGAGCGTGTAGATCTCATTGAACTTGACATCTTCTCTGTGGCTTCCGAGGGAGTCGAAGACCTTTTCCAAGAGTGGGGCGCCGTAGATCGTGTTGATTGTCGCTTGACCTCGCTCGTAAAGAGCAGAGACGTTCATTTTGTCAGCCCTCCTGATCGAAAAAAAAACCTGTGTTAGCAGACCTGATCTGGACGGTCGAGCATGGGGGGAATAAGGGTGCCCAACCATTTATTGCTCAGCTTGCTCGATGCGGCTCTCAATTTGGTATCGCCTTCCGCAGCTGCAAGTGGAATAAGCACGGAAAGTACCTGCGGACCTCCCACGATAGTGAGGAGCTTCAGGATTACATCCCGTAGTCTTTGACTAATATATTCTTTGGATTCTTCCGAGCTGAAGGCCGGGTCGTGTTTGGTGAGGTACGTGTAAAACTCCGCAGGCGCGCTTGGCACTGGGGACACGCCCAGAGCTGCAGCCTGCAAGCGATGGAGGGTTAATAGGATGGAATTTAAGGACTCAAGCTAGGGAACCTTACAATCACGAGGTACCAGGCTTCCTCTCCCAATTCCCGCGGCACTAGTTCCTTCACCTGCCGGCACAGATCTGCCCATTGTTGCTTGTTGCGCTCCATCTGGAAGAAAAGAAGATTTGGGTGAAATATTGTGGGCGTTTAGAAAAAAGAGTATTGTGTAAGAAATAGAATTCTTTCCAAGCTAATGTGAAAGAACTCAATTTAAGTGATTTGGTGGATATTGTTTGAGATGTCCAATTGCGTCATCCTACAGAGTTGTCTTCATAGCTCAAGAGCCCGCGGCTTCTTCGCCTCCGACCCATAATACTGTACAGGTCCTCTTATCCCACCACTACGCTACCCTAGCTATAATGAAGAAGGAATATGACAATCTGTCTATGTAATAGCCACGGAAATTGCCAATATCTCTAAGCCATCGCCCCGTCTTTTAGTGCCGGAATGCCGAAGCCCAACCAAAGTCGAAACTTAGATGTCTCTTCGGTTCTGACGGCAGGTACAACTTGACGTGTGGAGCATAAGTGGAAGGAATCACCTCACCCCACGTATTCCAACCACTCTACCTCCCTGGCAAATTTTTGTTTTCTTCACCATCCCTGCAAACGCATCTTTCCCCCCTCCTTGATCGACATCGAGATCACCTGGGATTTACACCATCCAAAACACAGACAAAAAGAGAATTTCGTCTCGTCGTACTGTCTAACTCGCATCATCTCGCAAGATGGCAAACCTCACTTGGGGATATATTGGCCTGGGCAATATCGGTATGTGCACGAGTTGCATCTCGCCGGATCCAATTTGACTGTAACTTCCTCACCATTATCTTGCTCATCAATTGTTATGATAACAGGATATCCCATGGCTATAAATATTCGAAAGAAGATGCCAGCCTCCTATAAGCTTATTGTGATGGACTTGAACAAGCAGGCAATGGAAAAATTCGTTGAAGACATTATCAATCTTGCAGAGAGCGGGGATGGCGCCAATTCGATGCTTGTGGACACTTCTGACAATGCTGAAGAGATTGCGGCAAGATGTGTAAGGTTTTGCTTCCAAACTATGAAACTCAAGTTCTAACCGCACAACAAAAAAGGGCCTGATAACTGACATTCACCTATGTAGTCCGTGCTTATCACCTGCCTCCCATCGCCAAATGCCGTCAAGGCCGTTTTCACTTCCATGGTTGGAGATAAGGAACTTCCACCGTTGCAGCAAGAGCGTCTTTTTATCGACCTCTCCACAATTGATCCTCAAACCTCCCAGGAGGTCGCCAAATTGGTTCATGACTCAAAGAATGGTCAATACGTGGACGCACCCGTATCAGGCGGCGTAGCTGGAGCTCGTGCCGGAACCTTGTCCCTCATGTTTGGTGCCCCTAAAAGAGATACATTGATTGAGCGGATTCGTTCCGTGTTGTTGCTGGTGGGTGATAAAGTTTGGCATATGGGTGAGCAAAGTGCCGGAGTTCGTAGCAAGATTGCCAACAACTACATTCTGTGTATCAACAATATCGCTACGGCAGAGGCAATGAACATGGCAAGACAGTGGGGTCTCGATGCCAAGGCCCTCACCGATATGCTCAAAGTTTCGACCGGGCGGTGCTGGCCGGTGGAGGTAAACAATCCCGTCCCTGGTGTGGATAAGGATGCTCCCGCGTCCAAAGATTATGAACCGGGTGGCACTGTGGCCATTATCAAGAAGGATTTGGGACTGGCGATTGCTGAAGCAAAGGCTTCTCGTGCTTCCTTAAAGCTGGCCGACGCGGCATGGGAAGTGTATGATGCAGTGGAGAAGGAGCACCATGGGAAGGACTTTTCTATCGTGTACCAGTGGTTACAGACACAGGCATAATCTTAGATGGACAGACAACTATTTGCCATGCCATGATCACATGATCTCCAGACCTTCTTCTCTTCTTATTCTTTTCTCTTCTTCCCACATCTTTCCAGAAGCCTCAAATCGATGCGTTCAGCTTTGAACTTCTTCCCTTCTTTCATACTAGTAGAGCTCCATTGGAGCCTTGTTAAACTTGAAATATGCTAGTCTTTTCATTTTCACACCTTAGCACATATTGTTCTGAGGTCTTCATTCCAAAACATTGGAAATGTAAGCCTGGAGGTGATTAAAATGTCGGCAAGGGCAAGCGAGTAGAAAAGTGAAGATGGCAAACTCTTTCTATCAAGATGGCTCGACGCGAAGAACCTTCCATGTTTCCAAATGACTATTGTGGTTGAGAACTTTTGAGGAATATATAGAACCGAAGAGAAAGTCGAATGCAAGTCCTGATCAGCTATTCTGTGCTTTATGCAGAAGCACATCCCCCCGCTTCTGACTTTCGTGGCCATCCTCTACTCGTAGTATTCCTTGGCCAATTTGTAACCCATCCCAACTTCCTTGTCGTGCCCAAAGATCAATTTTGCGTCAAAAAGCAGCTGTAATCTCCGTATCAGGCTCAAACTCTGGTACCACGAGTTGTGATCTCTTGCCAATCCTCCATGGGGGTGTCCGATTTCGTAGTTCTCTTTGACATGAAACTGGTCGGTTGTCCAGATAAAGGTTCCGTCCTTCTCCAAATTGATTTGCAGCCCACATAGGCCCGGGGTGTGCCCCGGCAAATGGTGGATGGAGATTCCTTGGAACAAATCCAGAGTGGATTCATTGAAGGTTTTCCAATTCAACTTCTCCAGATCAATGTAGTGTCCCATGTAGACACCTAGATCAGCCCCGGTCGCAACCGCCCAGCAGGCGTGCTTGAATTCTTCCTCGTGGGTGTAGATAGGAACATCGGTTCCGATGAAGTGTTCCAGCCCGCCTGCATGGTCTAAGTGGAGATGGCCCATGATGATTGCTTTAATATCTCTGATGTCGTTTCCAGTTGCCTTGATTGCGGCGGGAAGTTTTTGACTCTCAAAGTACTCGGTTCGCGGGAAGATATCGGTGATGGGGGCACCCCATTTCTGCAGAAAGTCCATCATTCGTTAGAAAGCAGTTTCACCAAATTATTAAAGCCACACACACAGCATCGATATCCTCGGCACATCCCGTTTCAAACAGAATCAGTCCTACCCCAGGATAGTCTATGAGAGCCGAGAGGACCATCAAATCACGACGTTTATTCTCTGGGTTCAAGTTGCTCACGGAGCTTGCGTTAGCACCTCGGAGGAGCCTGTATTAGGGCTGTCTCAGCACAGTCCGATGGTCTCGTCACTTCCGATCAGCCTACCAAGACTCGTCAACTTGTAAGGTCCCAAGATCCAGAATATGCATCTTGGTCCCGGGAGGGCATTTGAATGCTGGCACTGCCGCATTAGCAAGCAGGGCGGTTGATTCAGGTTTGGCAGTCATGATTTGGAGTTAAGTGTTGGCTAATAGTGAGATCCGAGCTGGATTTCTCATTTCGTTTGACAGCTTATTTCTTTGTTTATTTTAACCTTTTTGTCTCTAACCTTCTGCACAATCTGCTTCGGCTATAATCTACATAACCTTTCGAGAGCCCGCGGCTTCTTGTTCTTCCCCACATTCGGTCCAGAAGCCGCAATTTGCCCCAAGATTCGATACCAAGAGCACGATTAGGTGCGGGGCCCCGCATCCCCAGGGTTCGTGGAAGCGAGTGGTTGGGATCTGCTCGATCATGCATTGTGACACTACTAGTACCAATTATAAAGTTGACTCCATGCCGTTCAGTTCTTATTTCACTCGGGGTTTTTCAAATTTCACATCTTCCTGGCTTTTATCTTCTTTCTTTTGCTCAGCCAAGCTTCTATTAATTTAGAAATCTCTCTTCCTAACTTGGAATGACCACGCGCCATTGGCAATTTGCAAGGGAAATCTTTCGCTAGCAAATATTTTCGAAACCTGATACCAGTGAAATGGCGTCAGGTAAACAGAACGAAGGATTCATGGAACAAGCCAATGTCCCTATTGAAGGTAAAGCCCAAGGAGACGGCGATGGCTTCGCTCTCTCCTCTGAGCATGAGCAATATCTACTGCAGCGACACGGTACCTTGGATCTCGATCCTGTGCCACAGCCAGATGATGCTGATCCATACAATTGGCCTCAATGGAAGGCAAGTTTAAGTCCAACTCCCGGCCCTTTCGTACTACCAAACTAACTGAGGGTCCAGAAAATGATGAATCTTATCCTTGTCATTTTCCATGCGAGCATGGCCACATTCACCGCCGCTGCAATAATCCCCGCCTTTCAGCAGATGGCTGATGATCTACATACCTCTCTACAGACGGTTTCCTATCTTACAACCGTTCAGCTCGTGTTTCTAGCATTTGGACCACTTGTATGGCGACCTTTCGCTAATACTTATGGTAGGAGACCGTTATTTCTCCTCTCCCTGCTTGGCAGTTTGATTTCCAACGTTGGCTGCGCTAAAAGTACTTCTTACGGGACCATGTGCTTTTGCCGAGCTCTTGTGGGCTTTTTTCTGAGTCCTGCCGCGGCGATTGGCAGTGCGGTCGTCACTGAAACTTTCTTCAAAAAGAACAGGGCTCTGTACATGGGATTATGGACTCTTATGGTAACACTTGGTGTTCCTTTGGCTCCTCTGACGATGGGCTTCGTGTCTGAGCGTGTTGACTACCGTTGGATCTATTGGATCCTTGCAATTGTGAGTCCACCCATTCTAACTCAAAGGAATTGTCATGTCTCTTACATTCGATTTCTATAGACCAATGGAGTTCAATTCGTAGCTTATCTCTTCTTCGGACCTGAAACTCGTTACATCTCGGATAGTGTCCTTCAGAATCAATCGTCTTTCAGACAACAATACCTGCACTTCGGACGCATTGACCCTTGCCCACTCACTATACACGATTTTATTCGTCCGCTGACTCTATTGCGCAAAGTTTGCGTGGCGCTTCCAGGTCTGGCTCATGCAGTAACATTCATGTTCGCTAATACACTTGTCGTTGTAGAGCTGCCGGAGCTTTTCGGTGAAAAGTTTGGTTTTAACTCGGAACAACTTGGTCTTCAATTCATCGGACTTATTGTGGGATCTATTCTTGGCGAACAGATTGGCGGGATCTTTAGCGACTACTGGATGAGACGTCGATCGCGGAAATTAGGCGCCAACGCTGCACCGGAACACCGGCTGTGGATCAGCTACCTGGGGTTTATTCTAGCCATCGTTGGACTTGTCATATTCCTGGTAAAGGTAGAACAGGCACCCGAAGGTCATTGGAATATTTCGCCAGTCATTGGAATCGCCATCGCGGGGGCCGGCAATCAAATTATTACCACGGTTCTCATCACATACGCGATCGACTGTTATCCGGAGGATTCTGCGAGCATTGGGGTTGTCATTACCTTGATCCGTCAGACTTTGGCATTCGTTGGCCCATTCTGGTATGGAAATCCAATAAACCAAACGCAATTCTCTTTTTTTTCAGTTTTCTGACTCTGCCAGGTTTACTCCGATGTTCAATAACGTTGGAGTTTCCCCGTGCAGTGGCATTGCAGCCGGCCTTATTGTTGCACTGGGCATTATTCCTATCGGACTTTTGCACTGGCGGAAAGTTAAAAACCGAGAGGGAGAAAATGTTCACTCAATTGATCAGGAGTCAGGTACCTCCTGAAGTTCGGTATATAGTCTTGTTAATATCCTTTGAGATTACGTTGCAGAGCTGAGAGTACTGAAGAAGCCTATCAAATTATAAGAAATGGCAAGCCAAGTTTGCGTTCATCTCTGTAATTTAGAAATCTCACTGTAATTTCCCTTTCCCCCTGACTGCGCCCAGCCGTGAGTGCTGACTTTTTTGGACCTAGTGTAGTGGTAGAACATCCGACAAGTAGTTTCTTTGCGGCCCAGGGTGTCGAAAGGTACCTTGGAAAGATAGACATACTTTTCAGAAACAACAGCCAGATTATTCTCTACCTGGCTGCCTAGGTGGGGTTCTGCTTGTTAGTTTTATGCTGGACTTCTGCATTTTACCGAGCGTGCGGGAGATACTTCCGCAAGAGAAGCTTCACCGTGAAACTCATCTAATGAAAATTTAACAATGCGGTGGGAAACAATAATATGAAGTAATCATCATCTGCGGCAAAAACAAGTGGGGAGCTCCTGACTGTTGATTCTCTAAAATGGACATTTCGGCTGTCCCCCAGCACTCGCTTTGAATGGGGAGCAAAAGGGCTAGCGGAGCGAGATTCGATGCCGATGCTTTCATAATCCTGAATCCCGAGCTTCGGCTGACCTTTTCTGGAAAGCCGAAATTCACTCGAACTGACTACATTGCTGTACTTGTTCACTATCCACAAGTAGAAAGAAAACAGACTTGAATATTCTCGTGCCGGGGAGCTCGCGCTAGCCCCCTAGACCGTACCCCGCTCCGGAACTATAAACCCGCGGCAATATACAGGCTGCAACCCCGTATATCACAGGATTGCGGGAGATTTCAGGGCAACATTTAATTCCAGACCTGCGGCATGCTACATGGGTATAACCTTTGGAATTATAACCTCGCGAGCATTCGTGATCTTGCCCCCAAACTAACCATTTTTTTTTTTTTTGAGTTTTAGCTTGATCACGCACCAACTATCAATTGTCTATCATCTGCACTTCAATTGTTTCCCCGTATACAGGACAAGCCAGTTCAAGGGCGACTTCGTACGAAGTCTCAAGCGATTGTCACGATGGTGTTCTTGCCTCGAACTCGGCTAGGACCAATTCCTGATGACATCTCAATCAGTGAGTTTATGCTCAACGAGAAATACGGACGGGCTCCGCACGACCAGTCTCGGGACCCTTACACCTGTGGTTTGACTGGTAAGACATACTCATCTCAAGAAATGGTCGACCGAGTCAATTTTATCGCTCGTGGCTTGCGCAAGGAGCTTGGCTGGATCCCAAGCTCTGGATCGGAATGGGATAAGACAGCGGTCATTTTCAGCTTAAACACTGTATGCCCAATTCTGTTTCTGCAGCCTTCACGCCAAACTGAAGCTAAATCTTTGTCGTGATAGATTGATACCATGATGTTATTCTGGGCTGTCCACCAGCTCGGGGGTGTTGTGGCGCCAGCTAATTCGTCCTATTCAGCGGATGAGTTGAAGCACCAGCTACTAGACTGCAAGGCGAAGGTCTTGTTCACTTGTGTTCCCTTGTTGCCGATTGCGCAGGAGGCTGCGGCCATGGCTGGCTTCTTGAAAAGCCAGATCTATTTGATCGATGTGCCGCAAGAGATCCTCGGGGGCACAAAGCCACCGTTAGCACTTAAATCAGTTTCTCAGATTGCCGAAGCTGGAAAGTCACTGCCACCAGCTGAGCCTGTCCATTGGGGCCCCGGGGAGGCAGCTCGCCGGACCGCATTTTTGTGCTATTCGAGTGGAACATCTGGCTTGGCGGTAAATCCTGATCCATTGAATTTTTAATGATTGGGAGGAGACACCCCACTCACGATGACCCTTTTACACAGAAAGGAGTGATGATCTCTCACCGCAACGTTATAGCCAATATTCTGCAAACCACGGCTTTCGAGCAGGACTATCGTGACGCCCAATCACAACCAGCAAATGGCTTGTACACTGAAATTGGGCAGTGTCTTCTTCCGCAAAGCCATATTTACAGCCTGGTGGTTGTCTGTCACTCCGGGACTTATCGTGGTGACCAGACTGTGGTCCTTCCCAAGTTCGATATGAAATCCTATCTAGCCTCCATCCAGCGTTTCAAGATCACTTCCCTCTTCCTTGTGAGTATCTTTCTATCTTTCTCTCTACACAGGAGCGAGATTTAACAAGTCGCCTCATGAATTAACATTAGGTTCCTCCGGTCATTATCAACATGATGCGAAGTCAAAAACTTTGCTCTGAGTATGATCTGAGTTCCGTCAAATCTATTTTCTCCGGCGCCGCTCCTTTGGCCTTGGAGTTAGCGAATGACTTCCTGAAAATTTATCCCGATGTCTCCATCCGATTAGCATATGGTAAGACGAATACTTCCACAGTTCACACAATTGGTCGCCTCTCATATTTTTATATGTAGGGCTGACGGAAACCGCTTGCGTGGTCGCTTCGAGCCATCCTCAAGACATCTGGCTCGGCTCTTCTGGGTGTTTGTTTCCCGGGGTCGAGGCGCGCATCATATCCCCAGATGGCCAGGAAGTCACTACCTATAACAAGCCAGGCGAGCTTCTAGTGCGGAGTCCAAGTGTAGCATTGGGCTATCTGAGCAACGAAAAAGCGACCAAAGAAACATTCGAAGATGGGTGGATGCGCACGGGAGACGAGGCGGTGGTTCGCGTTAGTCCCAGTGGTACCGAACACATTTTCATTGTCGATCGGATCAAGGAGTTGATCAAGGTCAAGGTTTGTCATGTCCTCAGCTTTTCAATTCTAATTTGGAGGCTCAAGTAAATAACTCCAATAGGGTTTGCAAGTGGCTCCTGCGGAGCTCGAAGCCCATCTCCTTTCTCATCCAGACGTGGCAGATTGTGCGGTCGTCGGGGTTCCCGATGAAATCGCTGGCGAAGTTCCTAAGGCAATCATTGTGAAGTCTCCGTCCGCCAGTTCAGACGACGAGGCAGCCGTCCGGGTCATTAATAAATTTGTTGAAGACAGCAAGACTCGTCACAAGTGGCTCAAGGGTGGTATTAGGTTTGTGGACGATATTCCCAAGAGTCCAAGTGGCAAGATCCTTCGGCGCTTCATTCGGGATAAAGAGAAAGAATTCCGCAGAAAGGCCGGTGCCAAGATCTAAGCGTTCGTGGCACTGAAGACGTGGTGTAGAATGGGCTTAGTCAGTCAGAACAGGGATAAACATCATACACGCCCACAATAAGCTGTTCGACACGGCGTCTTGTATCTAGCGGCCTTTTTGATGGTTTCATCCACGGTTGTCCTTTACATTTCTGTTCATCGATCGTTGATTTCTTACGGATTCAACCTAAGACTGTAGGTTTTAATACCAGTTTCGGGGCGTACTGTAACTATAGGCATATAAGAAACAACGTTTTATGCAATCCATGAGTAATTTCGGATTATCAAGTATGCGGTTTTCAACACGTATTTTGCGGGGTTATGTTTATATCCTGAGAGTGGAAGCCAGAATAAGAATATGAACCGATAAAAATTTGTGACAGGGCTGGAGAATGATGAATAAATCGAGTAATGTAAGATCTTACCCAGGTGGGAAATTCTCCCTAAAGATTTATAGCGTGAGGCTTATAAGGAGCTTAGTATCCGGACCTAAGATATTCAAATAGCATGCATAAGCCAGGCTTTATATAATATAGGCTTTAGACCTTATAAAAAACATTTAGAGGGCCG
This sequence comes from Penicillium sp. 91 TS-2023, assembly GCA_030710325.1. NCBI lineage: Eukaryota > Fungi > Ascomycota > Eurotiomycetes > Eurotiales > Aspergillaceae > Penicillium > Penicillium sp. 91 TS-2023. The sequence continues at coordinate 2,317,752 of JARWGP010000021.1, read as the reverse complement.
GTATCCCCCGCCCTTCGCCCGCGAGGGCCGGCGGAGGGCGGATCCTTACCTACCCTCGCCTGGCCCTGCGCCCTTAGAGGGCGGCTCGCGGGCGGCCCTTATTAGCCCTTATTTATATAAAAAAAGTTAATTATTCCTAACTTAGATATATAATCCTATGATTAACGGACCACGCGACGTGGCTATTAGGGAATACAGCGCCTAGCAAGAAACAAACATTATTAACGAAACTTTAAAGGCTCAATTCCAGCTAGCTTATAATATCACGCTCGCTAATGGTCTGGATCTTAAACAAATCCATAAGGATCAGAATCCGGATTTCTTCATCGAGAAAGGAGTTTCGGTAAGTACAGTACGTCCCGAAACTAGTGCAACCGCCTACACTCTTCGAGTGATTCTCTAGCCCTACCGCTAAGATAAAATAGAACACATTAGGAATAGAACCAGAATATCAATATTCCTGTACCAGTCTCGATACCGTGATTTACTTTAGTTAAAATACGGTGCCTCGTCTCGTAACTATATCTAAGCCCTCGTATTATAACAACTTAAACTTACTTAAATCCTCGCAGGGCAGTACTAGAATCAGCCGCACTAGCATGATAGGTCGTGGTTGGCAAGTGAATTAGATTAGACCAAAAGCCCTATAGGTCAATAAGCTAAAGGGCTGAAGGGCTGAAGGGGTGCGATGCCCGGCTTCCACCGCTAGTAGGGAGTGCTCGCCGAATTGATTTTCTTCGGGAGCCTTGGCGAGGCGAGAGTTAAGCCTTGGAAATTGGCTGTTAGCTTCTTTTCAGTCGGACAGTTTCGATTCACTACCAAGCCTGAAGCCATACCCAGTAATACAGTCTTGGCACGAACCGAGCCCCAGTCAGTGCATAGCCTCCTCTCACGGACAGCTGCCCAACGAGGCTCCGCCACGAGTTGGAGAAATAAGCAATGGTCCTTGGACGAGAAGATGTCTCAGGGTTGAAGATGAGCTGTACCATTGGGGGCTCAGGTAGAACGGCATGTCTAAATCCACACGGGGTCCGTACGGAATACGAGGTAGGTGCAGGGGGATGGCGGATGGCTTGTGGATTACGTTAACAAAAGTTTGAAACCTAGTAATTATCGTTCTCTGCCGAGGCGCATGACTAGGTAATTACTTGAGTATTTTTTGCCTGGGAGTAAAGAGCCTAGTGATTGCAAGGAAGCTGAATGGGCGGAGACATTGGTCAAATGGATAATTCTATCTGTCGCAGTACTCTACGTAAATTGGGGTAGTGGGCAGGCATCATAGGGTCAGCATCGAGTGATCCGAATTTGCCATTACATAGGGGGCTTGGCACCTATTTGATTGTCGTAAAGTTCACCGAACGGGTTGGACATACTAAGCGGTACTGGTACAGGGTTTCAAACAAGGGAAGCGGCCCCAAATGGTAGCGGCCTGGGCACACTAAGCAGAAAATATATTAAAAGTTCTAATAAAGACGTCACTAGAATTCAGCCCAGAATGTCTTTGCTTAAGCAGGGTAGAGAAAAACATTGCTGCTAGAATTGGGGGTTCGCGAGTATTAGGAAGTGCATTGACATTAAGACGGGTGGAGATCAATAGCTAATAATATCTGGTAAACACAATTCTCCTTTCAGGCAGAAAACAGGTCGGGTCAACCCGCATTTTAGCTCCGATCAACCCACACATCACATTCAGGCCCCCCAGGCCCGAGCCCCACAGGCCCCAGCCCCAGCCCCGAATAGGTCGTATAGACAAGCCTCGTCCTTAGTTCTTCGCTAAGCATTCGGAGTCTACACCAATCAAGAAGGAAGTTATCAAAGTTATCGCAGCTCCGTGCGCAGGGTTTTTCAGCCCCAGCAAGCTCCTTAGCATCCATATCGTCTATAAAAGGTAAGCACAATCCATAATGATTCCATATTCAAAGTCTCTGAACGCGCTCAATCAATCATTCATAATTACTCTTACCTGGTCCACTTGAAACTCGCAATGCCATCCTTCAAAAGTCTTCTGCTCATAGCCCTCTCCCTCGCGGCCACTACAACGGCAACCTGCCCACAGGGCTGGGAGGGCACGGACCAATGCTGCTTCGGCATTGAGTCAACTTCGGACAACGGCAAATATTGCTGCGTTGGCGGCACAATGGCTCCCATCTTTGCTACGACAAGCAGCAGTAGTACCAGCACATGCTTCGCATCGATTCCCTGGACCGCGAGCGATTATTCGCAACAGGTCTCTTCGGCATCATCGCAGTATGAAGCAGGTGCTACCACAACTCCTGCTACCAACGTGGCGACTTCTACAAGCTCGGGTTCTGCAGCTGCCACCGCCAATGCGGCCATGCCGATTGCCACAGCTCAAGAAATAGTGCTGGGCGGTGCCGCAGTCATTGCCGGTCTTTTTGTGCTCTGATTAGGAAGGGGTTGAGTTGGCAAGATGTTATGGCCGCCCGCCACAGGAGCCACGGGGCTGGTTGGAGCATTTCGAGTTGTGATGTGTTCTGTTAACATCATTGACAATAAGGGCTCTAAGTTATCCCTGTAAAGTAATCACAATTGGCAGAAGCCATAGAAAAACAATATCATCTTGGGATACCAAGTTTTACTCTCTACCGCATAGGCACAGCCTTCTGTATTATGACTAGTGGGTGTAAGACGAAAGGGCAAAATGTGACAGTCAAGGGAAAGGGGGAAAGCAGGTGAGCGGTCTTTGCTAAATCATCAGAAATACTAAGCGATCCTACATGATTCCATAGGACATAACGGTATTACAGGCAGTAGTAGTAGTAGTAGTAGTAGTAGATTTCATTTACCCGCGACCCCTCACAAGGTTGAACCCTAGATTGAGGTACAAGTGTGGTTTGATCTATATGGAAAGATCCAGCTGTTGTAGTTGCAGCAGCTGATCTTCCTGCTGCCTAGCGGATACGGGTCTATATAAACCGCGTGACCTAGGGTCCAACTCCCAAAGCGATATACAGGCTACAGCAATGATACTGGTGACGCGCGCTACGCACGCTGCGGCCCAAAAATGATGAAAATAAAGGGCAGGGATAAGAAAGTTAGGAAAAAGGGACGTTGCTTTGCTTCACGGACACTTTATAGTGCTGCGTGCCCTTGGTTAAAGATTCCTACGCTCTTAGGTAGAGAGAATCTCCTACTCTAGTTTCCTCTCGCTACTCTTCTATAGGGTTATTAGGTCCTTCGTGCCTCGTCGCACGGTTACGCGTGTTATACGATATATTATTCTTCGCGGGGTCTTCGTGTTACCGGTCGTATCCTAGGTAAGAAGTGATTATAATATTAAGACCGAGGTCTTATACGGTTAGATTTGGATATGAGTGATGAGCACGAACAGCAGTATACTAAGTACGCTCTTATATTAATGATAATATAATCACTAGAGAGTTCCCCTAGACCTCTCCTATAATCCTACTTCTATTGTGTGGCTTATCTAATCAGTTACCCGAACATATCGGAATAACTTTTCTCTAGCATATCTAGCTGTTAGTAGCTATAGAAGTGTTCTTATGCGCTTATACGCTTGTCCTTAGGCCCTTATATGGGCCCTCTATAGACGTGTCGTAATAGGTTTAACTATAACGCTAATTTAGAGACATCTTACGAGATTGTTAGATTGCAATCAAATATGAAGACGAATGCCATGGATTTTATATGATTATCGTTCGCCGGCTGCGTTGAGGGGCTGCTGTAAACTCAATCATTTTTGTTAACCTGATTATGCCACTAGATTTGTTGTTAAATAGGTAACAGTACGGAAGAAGGGTGTTATCTGTGATATTTTGTCTACGTGCCTATAAAGTCACTCCAGTACTCTGTACACTTTTGAACTTTTGATGCATTTCCGAACTACATTTCGAAACAAGTCAACAGGTCAGTAGTAATTTCAGAAGCGGATAGCAAAAGAGTGGAACAGTTCCAACGTACCTTGGTGTAGATCACCATCTCTGCCACTTCAAACCCATTTTGCCTTGATCATGTCGGCAGCGTATTCCGCAATTGCATATACGGTCGACTGAATGTTGCCACGTAGTTGCATTGGAAACACGCTGGCGTCAACAACTCGGAGGTTCATAGTGCCATGGACCGTTAATTTTGCATCAACAACTCCACCCTTATCTAATGGCATCATCGCACAGGTTCCGACGGGATGGTATTGCGTTGTCAGGACTTCCTTTATCAACTCCTTTGCTGAAGCCAAATCAATGTCATCTGGCATAGAGTCAGGGATTTTCCGGCCATTCTTTGCCAGTTTCGAAGCCAGCGGCTCAGTCCTAGCTATGGTTTGGAGATATCTGAAGTGTCGAGCTAGAATTTCACGATCCAGTGGATGCGAGAGGTAACAAGGATCGACGCAAGGCTGATCCAAAGGATCTGGAGACCGAATATGCACGTGACCGCGTGAATATGGGCGAGCAATATGAGCAGTCAATGTAATATACGCGCCATCTGCGGACGGATTGAATAGTGCTTGCTGGTCGTGGGCTGACTCGCTATGTACTTGAAAAGGCAACAACATCAGTTGAGACGAAGATTCCCCTGGATCTAACAGAGCCTGATTCAACAACGCATGTTGGCTTTTGATGCCATCAAACTTCTGTCCTGTCGGTAAATCCTCTAAGAGAACTTGTAATTCTGCCTTTCCTCGTTCCGAGACAAAGTCGATGATCGGAAGAAATGCACTGGCCTGGACTCCTGAAGCAAACGGACCAGATCCTTCAGTCTGGAAAGATTCCAGGGCTTTGTTAAGGAGTAATGGGTCGCGAAGACTGTCCAAAGATAAACTCGGATCTGCAACTTCATAGCCCAGGGTTGCAACAGCGTGATCTTGGAGGTTCTCACCAACACCGGGGTTGTTTATCAGGACATCAATACCATTCTTATGAAGCACATCCTCAGAGCCTATTCCAGACAATTCTAAAATCTGAGGCGATTGGATAACTCCAGCAGATAAAATGACTTCGCAGCGCGCCTTTACGGAATATTTTGCCCCCGGGCAAGAAACGAAATTCCACTGGCGATAAACTTCCCATTCTTCGTTGCGTCGAAATGTATCTGGAGGACTTGGGCTCCTGTGAGGAGAAACATGTTTGATCTTGTTGCGTTTGGGAGGTAGTAGGCATTCGCGGAGTAACTTCGTGTCCGAGACTCAGGGTCCACACTTGCAGGGTTTGTAAACCCTCCAAGTGCTGCACCAGAGAGGGGACACTGGGACATCCTGTGGCCAAGGGTTTCAAATGTTTTCAACCAGGCATCCTGCAGATCATGCGGGGTATAGAAGCCAACTTGGATGGGACCCATGCCACCATAGTCTGTGAGTTGATAATGCGACGTCCCCAGCGACTTCGCTACTTCGGCCGAAGGCTGTGTGAAGTTTTGGAACTTTCTGTAATAGGGTAGCAAATCATCCCAGGACCAATGTTCGTTCCCCAGAGCCTCCCAGTCGTTGATCTCCTTTGCAGTCGGGTAAGTTATTTGCATAAAATTTATTGCACTTGAGCCCCCAAGTACTCGACCACGAGGCCACGCAATCTGACGTCCATTCAAATGCTCCTTTGAGAGAAATTAGCATTTTTATTGAAGACTCTCTGAGAACCGAGTTAAGAGATGTACTTGAGGTGAGGTCATGAACTTCCAGTCGTACTCGGGGTCACCAGAAAGGGTGCCACACAGACCGGGCGTCAATATTTTCGAATCGTTCAAATGGGGCTGCCCAGCTTCCAAGATGCCTATAGTAAAAGATGTTTCTTCGGAAAGTCGGGCAGCGAGCGCCAGGCCGGCGGTTCCACCTCCAACAACCAGGAAATCATAATGTCGCGACGCAAAAGATTCTGCGGTCTCCAGAACATTGAGCTTTGGGGAGGCTGACATGTTGACTGTATTAATGTCAAATATCGTCAAAGAAGCAAGTGGCTTCCGTGGGGCTGTCTTTGTGTTCAGACCTCAGTTATTCAGTGGGGTCTCGATTGTACAAGAAACCTACAAGAAATCCTCTGCCTGGATTTCCGCAGAGGAACTTGATCTTTATACCTTGTTGGAGCACACGTAAGCTCGGAGCTGATAATAATCTCGGAGCTGATAATAATCTTGGAGCTGATAATAATCTTGGAGCTGATAATAATCTTGGAGCTGATAATAATCTTGGAGCTGATAATAATCTCGGAGCTGATTACTGAACATTGCACCATTGTCATGATGCAGTCAGTGGCGGCCGGAACGATAGATCGCAAGTCTTATTGGTGGTTGACTCGGCGCGAACTACGGACGGACGACCTTTGGCTATTCACCTAACCGGGCCTTCCGTATTAGTAATATTGTTTAGCATTATTTGATTCACCGTTCCTTTTTGTTCCTCCACTAAATGCGCAGGGGTAGATTCAATGGAAGTCCAAGCGTGAAGTCCCGTGATTAAGCGGGGTAACGTGATCGAATCGCGGTTCCTCTGGGGTACAAACCGTTGTCCTTTAACCAGGGCATGCATGTGCCACGAGAACAGCCACGCCATCTAGCCCAAAAATAACAGTCTCAGCCACCTTATGAAGCTGCAAGGAATGAAAAGAGAATGGAAAGGGATAGTTTGGAGGTTCATTTGAAACTAGTATCACCATGCAAGCTGCGAGGGGCCCTCCTTACTCTATCTCTTTTTGGACATACCAGGCCCGCCCCTAGCAGATCATCTTGGCTAGAGCGAATGGGCTGAGTCCCACGCAGCCACGCTCTGCAGCTATGAAACAAAATTTTTGCAGAAATGCTTGCAAGGGGAGAAGCCGAACTTGGGTAGATTTGCACTAAAGCAGAAGGTTCAGAAGTTTTCCATGATAGACATGAATGATGCAATTTCCTAGTACCTGACGAATGCTTTGGATTGCCAAGCAGAGCAGACAGAATCGATTGCTGAAATTTTCGATGGCAGCCTTGACGTTTCCAACGCTTTAATTGAAACGAACAAGTCGTGAAATCTCGTCCATACATGGCATCATTTAAGTTCGTAACTCTAAGGAAATCTGTGGACTTTGATAAGGCCGTGTCATGCCATATTAGTATGTTTGACATGTAAGTTAAAGTATGTTTATGTACAGGTATATGGATACCTACCTACCCAAGGTTGCGGAACATAGTGCTAATTCTTCCGCAGACCGTATTTTCGACCCCTTGATGGCACACCTTATGTATTACGAAAATGTCACAAGACGAGCTGCCCATCCAAGATGTCCCCCATTCAAGATATTTTTAAACTAAAGCAAACCCTGCGCAGAATATAAAAATTCAACCACCTGGTAAGTTAGCATATCTTCGATCTGATCATATTTACAATATTCTAATAACTAGCCTAAGCCACACCAATAAGCCAGAAAAGAATAAATCCGACTCACATCAAGAAAATGACAAGGGATATATCGAGGACTGAACTGAGTGCGGGTAAGTGGCGTACCCCTATCGCCTAGTGATGATTTGCCAAGTAGTGCAACATAAAGTAATGACGACCTAGATGGGAGACTGGAGAGGTCCGACGCCTTGGGTAATACAAACAAGAAGGCGAAAAATGCCGTCTGCGAGAGATATCAGAAGGAAGAAGAGCGTTGCTTACTCGGTGAGGCCGACATGTTGCGGCTAGAGGGATGGAATAGCATGGTGCCGAAACGGTTAAACCAATGTGTACACGAACTGATCGTGGAGCAATGCCGGTCCCAGCCCGATGCACTCGCCGTATGCGCTTGGGACGGTAACTTCACATACGCCGAGCTGGACGCACTATCGTCAGTACTGTCGGCGCACCTGGCCAAGCGCGGTGTGGGACCCGAGGTGCTGGTGCCGCTGTACTTTGAAAAGTCGCGGTGGACGACGGTTGCGATGGTCGGGGTGATGAAGGCGGGCGGAGCGTTCGTGCTGCTGGATCCATCGCACCCGCAGGCGCGGTTAGAGACAATTTGTCGGATGGTGGCCGCGCAGGTGGTAGTGTCGTCGGCGATGAACCACATGCGCGCAGCCGCGCTTGCGGCGGTAGTGGTTGTGGTAGGCGACAACGAGATGGCGTGGCGTAGCCCAGTACGATCTTGGGCAGGCTCACTGGTGACCCCGGATAATGCACTATACGTCGTGTTCACATCGGGCTCGACCGGCACCCCGAAAGGAGCTATCATCTCCCACGCGGCCTTTGCCACTAGTGCGATGGCCCAAATTCCACGGTATCACCTCACTCGGCAATCCCGGGTCTTGCAGTTTTCATCATATGCGTTTGATGCGAGCATCCTTGAGATCATCACCACCCTAGTGGTCGGAGGCTGTATCTGTGTGCCTTCAGATACCGCACGGCGCGACAACATCGCAGGAGCAGCGCATGAGCTACGAATCACGGTGGCACAGCTTACTCCGTCCATCACCCGTCTTTTACGGCCAGCAGATCTGCCAACCATGCAGACTCTCGTGTTGGGTGGCGAGCCAATCGCACAGAAGGACATACAGCAATGGTGTGGACACGTACAACTAGTTAACGCATACGGCCCGGCAGAGTGCTCAGTTGTCACCAGTGTACACCCTACACTCAGTGCCGTATCGGACGCTGGCAATATTGGATGGGCCTCAGGCTGCGTGTGCTGGGTGGTGGATCGAGCAGACCACGAGCGGTTGTTGCCCATCGGGGCGGTGGGTGAGTTGCTGATCGAAGGCCCGACCGTCGCGCGCGGGTACCTGAACGACCCAGAGCGCACGGCGGCAGCGTTCATCAAGCTGCCGACCTGGCTACGGCGATTCCGCCAAGATTACTGCGATCTTGGCGGTGGGCGGCTATATAAGACCGGCGACCTGGTGCAGTACGCGGCGGACGGGTCACTGCGGTTCGTGGGGCGCAAGGACACGCAGGTCAAGCTCCGCGGCCAGCGCATCGAGCTGGGCGAGGTTGAACACCACACGCGACGGAGCTTCCCGGGGGCGCGCGACGTGGTGGCGGAGGTGGTGACGGCAGCGGATGCCGGGCGCGCACCGATGCTGGTGGCGTTCGTCTGGGTGGACAATCAAGCCCTGGAAGATAGCGAGGGTGATGGAAGGTCTGTTGATGACGAGGCGGCCGATATTCTGGCGGCGCCGACCCACGGCTTCCGCGCAGCCATCCCGACGACTAAGACTACACTCCATGATGCTATACCGGCGTACATGGTGCCAGCGGTGTTCCTCCCCCTGCGCAGCGTGCCCCTGTCAGCTACTGGTAAGACGGACCGCCGGCGGCTGCGCGACCGCGCGGCGGCCCTCTCGCGCGCTGACATCGAGGCGTACTCCGGCTCCGCGGCGACCAAACGTAGGCCCTCGACACCAGCGGAGCGCACCCTCCAGGCACTCTGGGCCCAGGTGTTGAACTGTCCGCTTAATTATATTGGCGCGGACGACAACTTCTTCGGCCTAGGCGGCGATTCAATTTCAGCAATGCACCTCGCCAGTTTGACAACGACCCAAGGCTTCAACCTATCTGTTTCGGATATTTTTGTGCTACCGCAGTTGGGCACGCTGGCTACTGTCCTTTTCAAGAATCAAAATATCGATACGAGTAGTAATGCCGAGCCCTTCTCGCTTCTGGATCCTCAACAAAGATTTGATCTCTTACACACACAGCCGGGCGGCCTATCTCTCACCAACAACGCTATACTTGATATCATGCCAGTCACCGGTTACCAAGCTGCCCTTTTGATCCGATGGGGTCTTACCTACTTTTGCTTCTCAATTCACGGGACAGTTGACCTCGATCGGTTACGCTTAGCTTGCCATTCCCTCGTACAGAGTCATTCTATCATGCGTACGGTATTTATCAGACACCAGGACAAATTACTTCAGGTTGTTTTAAAGTCCTTCAATGTTCCATTTCATCACATTCACACCAAAGAGTCTCTCGAGTTGGCTTGCCGCTCTATGTGGATGGTCGATTCGAACGAGGAAGCTATCTCGAGCGAGCCGCTGGTTAAATTCACCCTATTCTCGCGGTCAGAGACAGAACACCTACTCAGTATCCGAATCTCACACGCCCAGTATGATGGATTTTCTAAGCCATTCATTCTTCGCGATATGGTGGCTGCTTACAATGAAGACACTAAATCTGGCCCAGTTTGCGCAACGTTCCGTGACTACGTGTACTACTGTGCCAGCAATTGTTCCGACTCTGCATTCGAATTTTGGAAACTTTATCTGCAAGGCTCAGTGATGACAATGCTTCCATGTCCAGCTTTGCAGGCAGATCAAGTTCCCACTGAAGTCCACCAGATCGCTCTCGGGGACCTCCCCAGCGGCTTAGACGATATCACAATCCCAACATTAATTAACGCAGCTTTCTCCTTCCTCCTGGCTAATTTGACCAAGAAGGACGATGTTGTGTTTGGAGTGGTGACGAATACGCGTGCCACCCCAATGCCCCGGGTGCAGACAATCCTCGGGCCCTGTCTCAATCTCAATCCACTTCGAGTTCGTTTCGCGCAGGACTACACGGTCAAAGACCTCTGCAGGCTATTGCGTGACCAATATGCAAAGTCCTTGCAATTCTGCCATCTCGATTTCTTCGATATACGCGCGAAGAGTACCGATTGGCCCTCAGATGCCAATCCAGGATGCATATTGAACCACCTAGATGGAGATGCTAGCGATCCCTTGCCTTTAAGGGATGGTGCCAGTATATCAAGTTCTTTTACCATGACTCGGTTCCATTTACCTGATCAGCTTTATATCCGGTCTACTCCAGGAAATGGACAATTGAAGATTGAAGTTCTCACATCCGACAAGATCATGGACTCGGAACAAGCTATGTTGCTGGCAAAAAAACTAATCAACACGGCCAATGCATTCGCGAAGTCTCCAGAGGCCCCTCTTTCTTCTATAACTTTTTGAAGGCTATAGTGGAAGTCTTCTCAGCAGGCAAGAAACATATCTGCTAGAGCTCAAACCTATTGCTTTGACCTGAAGAGTGCCTTTGATCGGAACAACGTCGTACCCATATCCGTGCCCGTCAACACTTAATACTATTTATTGGTCTTTCTGTGGTCATGTCCCCAATTCTGGAACATTTTCTGGCTACTAGAGGAATGTCAATCTCAGACCAGGAGTATTATCTGGAAGAATTATATGGCCTCCGAGCTATGCAAAGATAAAGGTGAGCAGAAAATTGTGTATAATGCTACGGCGAAAATCGTACTTTGAAGATTGTGGGATACCATCATTTATAATTAATTTCTTAGTACTCGGAACGAACCGAGAGTCCAGCAATAGGAGAACTTGCGACGTTATTGTTTCTGCCATGATTATCTGGATGTAAGAACGCACATTTGAGACCAATAAAATCCATTAAATTGAAGAAATACTATAATAATCACTTTCTCTGATGAATGAAGGTATAGAATGGGTAGTTCAAGTTCCAGTAAAATAGAATGAAAATGGAATAAACACAAAGAATGATAAGAAATGTGCAATCCTCAATACACCAGTCAACTCAAGACGTTGACAAATCACCGGTCTAAAACCAGATCCAAAATGCGAACACTTTCCAACTAAGTTGCCTTGTCTCATGGCCGCAAATAAGACGGACAAAATGCTGGGATGGGTCTGCAGGGGCTTATAGCCGGTGTGCATCTACTCCAGGTAACATGAGTCTTTTTCTGCCATCTCAGATTGTTAGTTTCGCCACAGACTTGACGGCAGAGAAAGAATTACTGGATCCTAGAGAATCATTTAATCTTCACCAATTTAGTCCAGGGTCTCTTCGCACAGAAGAACTTTGCCCAGAACCACTCGGAACTTTATCGCCAAATATATTGACGGATCGAGAGCACGGTGGAGCTCCCACAACAGTTCCTCAGAGAAAAGCGAGCTAGGGTCTCTACAGTAACACAATTCCTAGGGCAGAAGTGAGAACCACGATATTGGACAATTCGATATGAAAAGAAACTCTGAGCCATTTTCATGGTCTCATAGTGCTCAACGACAGCGTGCATGCTAGCCAGTGTGTGAATACTCGGTGTATGTATTACGCACCTCCACCGAATCTTGATTTTAGCTCCAAATAAGGAATTCTATTCTCATCTGCCAATCGCCGTCTCTATAAGACCTGAATTGTTCTTATTAAAGTTGGGATAATGAGCCAAAGGGCGATCTCTACCTCGAAAATCACGTGGTATGCTTTAGATCAACGCCAATACTCAGGGTCTCAGTGGCTTCTTCGTCGATTGTCGGGTAAGCGAAAGAAAGCACGGTTGTTTTCGGGAACGCAACTCTGCACGCCAGTCACAATCGTCAGCTCTATGGGGCTGAGTAGACATAGCCCCGGAGGAAGTTGGCTTATCTCGAACATGGTTGGTTTTTGGAAATGATCTGCGGCGTGTTGAAGTGCACAGACATCGCCTTAGGCGCTGAGCCCTGAGCGTTGAGGCTCAGACGGCTGGAGGTACATGCAACCCCGCAGTCCCCAGCGGTCCGTGAGGACAGATGAATGTCCCCATATCCACACCTGGCAAGATTTCGAAATTTCTGCGAGTCTGTTTGAAGAATATTTGAACCTATAACTGTACCAAATGTCGTCTTTCGGCTGGTCTGTAGGGGATTTGGTGGCTGCCGTCCAGCTGCTGGTCAAGGTAGCTGACGCGATAAAAGAAATCGACGGCGCAGATACGAAATATCAGCAAGATTCCTCATACTTGCGTTATCTCGCAAACGTGCTCGAGAGACTGAAAGATTCCACTGCTCGCTGCGTTGGGTCAGCGACAGTCGAGGAGCTTCGCAAATCGGTGCAGCAATTTCAGAAGCGATTGGTCGATAAATTCGAAACAGATATTGGAAAGGAATCAAGGAATGACTGGTGGACGAAGCTAAAGAGGAACCCGCAAAAAATACGATATGGGCTTGCGATTCAAAAAGACGTCGATGAGCTGCGCCGACGTATTGACCTGCCTCTGAAATCTATTATCATTGACCTGGAGATTGAAACACATCATAACATTGAAGAAATTACCAAAAGGGTGCGTGAAATCAACGCTTCAAGCCATGAATTCTCCAAGGTGACAGACTGGCTCAGACCACTTCCTTTGGGTGATGTGTACGAACGCCTGTTGTCGACACTGAGCCCTCGCTCTTGCGAGTGGATCCTGCAAAAGAAACAGTTTATCAGCTGGATGGACAACGATGATTCTAGAGACAGACATCTTCTCCTGTGGATTACCGGGCCCGCAGGACATGGCAAGACGAGAATAGCTACCAGAGTTATCCAAACGTTGCTGCCGAGTAAGAGAATAGCATACTTTTACTGCGACGCACAAGATGGCAACAAGCGGAGTGTCACCGACATCTTGCGAAATTGGAGCTGGCAGCTCCTCCGCCAAGATAAATCCAGTCTGGATGAAATCACTGAGATCATAACCAAAGAGCAGCTCGATAGCGAGAAAGTATTGGAGAGCATCTTGCACGCCACCCTCCAGAGTGCAAATGATACTTTTTTGGTTCTCGATGCTTTTGACGAGTGCGAAACCAAGGAACAAGCAAAGCTTTACGGAATCTTGTCCCGTATATCGAAATTGGCGCGGATTCTGGTGTTCAGTCGACCAACTCAAGATACCCTGGAGAATCTCAATAAAGAAGTCCCGAAGCCAGTCCTGGAGATTCTTGAAATTTCTGCGACCGATACATTTGCAGATATCAAGCAATTCATCAACCATGAAGTGTCTCAATTAAACATATATGACGAAGATGTTTATACTGAAATCACCTTAAGGCTAGAGGAAAAAGCCAGGGGAATGTTCTTGTGGGTAGCTCTCATGATTGAAGAGCTACACAGACCGCAATTTGACGATTCTGACTACCTTGAGACTTTGAACCACCTTCCTGATGACCTGGACGATTTGTACGGCCGGATTCTTATGAACCTTCCTTCTCGGCCGCGAGAACGGGATACGTCCAAACTGCTCCTACAACTTGTTCTCTTTGCTGGAAGACCATTGTCACTCCAAGAGATCGGTGCTGCCATGAAGGTCACCATCGGCCAGCGGAAACTCAAAAATTTAGATCTGTCATCTGATGAACGACTTCGGAGGGTTGTCATGTATTATTGCGGATCTTTGATAAATATACAACACACTGCCGACGGGAAGAGTATAGTTACGTTGGTCCACTACTCATTGAAGGAATACCTTCTGAGCAAAATTAATCAGACCAACGATCCACGAGCCTTCAATTTCGAACCAGAGGAAGCACACGGTATCTTTGGGCGGATTTGTTTAACCTATTTATGTTATGACAATATCGAACCGCTTCCATTTGAACTTGGGAGCACTTTAGTCAGTGATAGCTCCAGGGTGTCATTGGAGGAGATGAGATCCAGATTCTCCCATTATTCCCAGCTCTATCCGCTTCTTGGCTATTCTGCTTGTTATTGGTGGTCACATATTCGCAAGTCCTCGCTCAGCCCAGAGACCCACGACGCTCTGTGTGCACTTTGCACCTCGGCCTCAAAAACCATCCGTTGGCTTCAGATCCTCCACCAGTATCACGGATTCGTCGAACCAGGCCTTACATTCGAAAACATGCAGAAATTCGCACACACCCACCAGGCTCTATCGCGATCGGCAGAGATGTTCTTTAGTTGGCTCAATCTCTTCAAGCCACGCAATTCACGAATACCGTTTAATATGCTACAAACCTATCTTATTGACTTGCCACAAAATCGTTTCCTGCCGCGACTGCACGTTGCTGCCGCCTTCAACATGACTGGAGCCATCGAGGAATATCTCCAGGCAGGTGTCGATGCCAACCAGCCATCCTGGAATGGAACAAAAGCAATCTCTTTAGCGGCCCGGAGAGAATCAATCGAAGCATTAAAAATCCTGATAGCGTACGGTGCAGATGTCAATGACGATAGCAGCGGCCGACATCCACCACCTCTGTTCGCTGCCTTGACTTGGAACCCCTGGCAGCCCTTGATGCCTGTCGCTTATACAAGTGCACAGGCATTGATAAACGCAGGGGCTAATCCCTGTCACAAAAACTGGGGACTATTGGTAGTTCTGTGCTCACAAGCTTTCGAGAATGATCCCGCTTGTGTATCGCTGGCTACAGCGATGTTGACGCACGGCGCCCATACAACCATCAATCAGGTCTACGGGCCCACGGATTCGCAGAAACACACGGCTTTAGACTGGGCGGTAAAGAGTCGGAACGGTGCTCTGACTCAACTTCTCCTAAACCATGGAGCGGATGTAAACAAAAGCTTGTTGAACGATGGAACTGAGACTGCGCTCATTCATGCCTGTGCCGTCACGACGCCGAACGCCGTGGGGATGTGTAGGCTTTTGCTAGATGCTGGGGCCGCAATTACCGCCCAGCGACGAGATGGCCGCACTGCTCTGCACCTTGCCGCGAGTCATCCGGTTCCTCTGTCGAGATACCTGTTGGATGCTGGCGCTTTAATAAACGCGCAATCGCATGATGGCTGTACACCTCTCCATGACGCCGCAGTTGAGGACAATCGGGATATGATACGTCTCTTGTTGTCTCGGTCTGCTTCTTTTGACGTTCGAAACGGATTCGGAAAGACGCCCTTTATTGTCGCAATCGAATATGGTAACCTGGAAGCTGCTAAAATTTTGCAAGATGCCGATGGGAAAGTTTTCTCGGAAACATTTACCTCGCCCGGCGCGCCGGTCCTTCATTACCCTTCTGAGCCCCGCGATATATTTGAAGCTTTCAGTATTTTACAATATTGCGGGAATGGGAAAATTCCTCGTCGTATTATCTTGGAGATCCTCAACTTTGCCGAGTACTGGTTGCTATCTCGAGTTGCCAGAAAAGGGGAAGTTCGTCTTATCGAGCGAGACTCTGCCAAACGTCTCCCCTACCTCACTTCAAAGCCTATCCCAAAGACCAGCCCCTCTGTCCAGCGAGTCACATTTGTAGTTTGGAGCCACGACCAGGGTTGGAGCAGCTACAAAGTCAGTCATGGCACTTTCGAGAATTCTTGGACCTGGTTTGAAGCCGACATTGAAAAGTCGCCTCGAGCCAGTAACATAGTATCTCACGGCCCCGAGAAGCGCTTGTTGACTAATGTACACGCAAGTAGGCAGTATAGGCGTCGAGAAGTGAGTTATACCTGCCTAGGATCGCTTAAACACCGAAAATGGCTAGAGGGCCTCTATCCTGGCGATAAGATCTCCATTATTCCCATGGCTTATTTCCCTGGGTGGACCAACTATGTGCGAGAGGCCTCAATTGAGGTGCATACTACATGTTTGTTACCTGAACTGCGTGCCAGTGATTAGACAAGTACAAGCAGGAGATACTTGTTTCATTTGATCTGAAAGGAGCCTTCAATGGGGTCAACCAGGCGAGCCTAGACTCTCGCTATAGCGAGCTTGATGAGCTCCCGCCATGCTACCATGGGGATTTATGACTTCCGTACAGAGATAGATCCACTAGCGAACTCAGGACTAGTACAAGGATTACCCCCCTCCCCGATCCTCTTTGCATTCGGTAATCGTGTTGCGCCTTCAGTAGTTGACAGGACACTGTGAGGATCCCGGTAACGGCGCGGCGGACCGAATGGCTAACAGCGCCGCCAGCCCGGTCAAAACCCATTATTTCCGCGCTCTCTTCTCATAAGGGAGATGTGTTCGTCCGCAGTACCATCTTCGCTCAAAAGTTGGGGGCGTATTCTACAGTGTGTCGAGTCTGTTGGAAGGCTGATAGCAAGGTGTGAGAGGTAACCCAGACATCGTCTTTTGAGCCAGAATGTCTTTCCTGTGCTGGACTTCGCTGAGGCGTCATGATATTTTCGCAATCGTGCGCCACTGGAGGGCAGCCTAGCAGTAGGAGTGGTAATTAGGTCACGGTGGATCGTGATGAGGCTCTAAGCTTTTCAGGAAGTGAAACACTCTACATGTACGTACAGGGATATAGATAGTCGCGGTAGCCGGCGTAGAGCCGTGTTGGATTTCTCTTATATCCAGCTCGAATAAGGATAACCCACATTACATCGCCCGCAGCTCTCTAAGCCTATTTCATGGAAAATATTAGTGGTATAGTTATGGATTTTGATTACGGCATGAACACTGACGAGCTCAGGCTGCTCAGGGGCGTGCTCAATTTCCCAGTGATCAAAAAGCAGCGAGGAGTGAGCACTAGAACGGAAGGGCAACACCAAGAGTTGCCAGACATTATCCGAGATATAAGCCAGCGCCAGCTTCTAGAGCCGACCAGATCCTCCGATTGGCCGGATCCACGTGCCGCATGACAAGTGGGTCTGCGGCTGCTGACAGCTTCACTAGTCAGGCACGTTGGTCAGGTACCAAAGTGTCTTTTTTCAGCTGGCGCTGAACATTTATGGGGAAGAAGATCTGGATCCTGATTCGGATTGGTTTCTTCCGAGACAGGTGCTATGATGAACTAGCGTTAAAAAGCGTAGCTAAAGGGGTATGTGAACAGCGTGTGGAGCTCGGGAATAATTTCCCTTCCGGCTTCCGGAATATCAGATCGATCTGCAGTTCGAAGCCTAGATCGAACTAAATCGGAACCAAAATTCAGCCACATCTCGGCGGAGCAGCTATTTCACCGATGTTTGGTACCCCCTGGACCCGACACAGTTGAAATTAGCGAGAGGCGCAGACGTCACATGACCAATAAAGAAATCTTGGACCCATGAGCTAGATTGCGATCCAGATATTTGCGGGATTGTGAAATTCTCATTCCTAATAATCATATGTAAATTAAAGCTGAAAAAGGCGCT
Source organism: Penicillium sp. 91 TS-2023 (assembly GCA_030710325.1). NCBI lineage: Eukaryota > Fungi > Ascomycota > Eurotiomycetes > Eurotiales > Aspergillaceae > Penicillium > Penicillium sp. 91 TS-2023. The sequence continues at coordinate 2,300,003 of JARWGP010000021.1, read as the reverse complement.
ATGAAGATTAAAAGAACTTGGAGAAATCTATTCATAGATCGGCGTGTAGGGAGAGTGCCCCGCCAATTCAATTCAATTTATACCCGCACTAAATAAATTATACACTAGATTCTCTCCATTGACCACAGTTTCCATTGGACGCCTGGAAAGAGTACGTCAATTTGGTAGAGCCCACAAAAGCATAGCCATAGGTAGAAGACGAAGAGCAGGTGGTTGTCGTGATGATGTAGCAAAACCCGGTGGTGCCAGGCTCGTAGAAGAACGATCCCGCACAAGCCGAGTTTTCCTGGCAGCTGATGCAGCAATCTTCAGCGGAGCTTGAGGCAGCCACAGACGCGCTGTAGCCGGGAACAGTACCCCAGGACAACGAGGAGATGTACTTTCCTGCCAAGCCGCCAAAGTCCGAGGAAAGAGGAGCGCCAGCAATGTTGTTGGTAGCGCATGCAGCGTACGCAGAGGTAGTGCTAATGGCGGCCGTAATGGTGGTAGTAGCGGTCACGGTATCCGTCACAGCAGGTGCGGTGGAAGTCTCGGTAAGGGTGGAAGTAGTGCTGTAGCTGAGTGTGGTGGAGACATCGTCGGGAACGACCACGGAGCTGGTGGTGATGGTGTTGGTCTCTGTCACGGTGGTGGAGGGAACAGCAGCAGTGGCAGTGGCGGGAGCCTCGGTCACAGTTGAGATTGTCGTGGTCTTAAGGATAATCTTCTCGTGGCAGATAACCTCTTGGGGGTACTTGTAATCATCCACAATAGGGGAGCAGTCATTTTCCAGGGAGGGTTCGAATGATCTTTTAAGAGCAATGGCGGTAGTGGTGGTTAGAGTGTCTGCGATAGGAGTGAAAGAATCAGAGGCTGCAATCGTTGAGGTGGTGGTGACGGTGATCGACGCGGTCACAAAGGCAGTTGAGGTGATGTCATCAGGGGTGACAGTCAAAGTAGCAGTATCAAATTCCGTCGAGGTTGTTGAGAACACATCTGTGACAGTGCTTGCGGTGGAAGTAACCGTGGTGGTCTCATAATCCGTCGCCGTCAGGGTTGACACCGCTGGAGTTACGGTGACGGTGTCCTGAACGGTGGAGAAGATCACGACGGGAGATGGGTCATGAATGCGACGAGTAATAGTGGTCGTAGGCACTGAAGCGACTGACGTCAATCCAATTACCGTACTGCAGACGGCCGTGTGGACATGAGCCTGACTGCTGACAGGCGCGCTAGACTTGGGGATCGACTGGATGTTGCCAGCAGCGGCATGGCCAACCAGGAAGGCCGCAAGGGCAAAGCGGGAAATCGACATTGTCTTTCGTATTTCACCGAGAAAGAAAAAGATTTTTGTGATTTTGAGATTATTTTGGATATCTATGCTGGCTCTAAATACTTCTGGATTGTGTTTAGGGGAAGCTAGTTCGCCGGCTATTTTGACCTGGACCCACGGATCCACTTGGAAATCCCCGAGCCACGACCCCATCGGGCGTCAATAGTCGGTGAAATGGGAAGATGTAAACAAGGAAATGTGTTGTGTCTCGCAAATTTCAAATAATCTTAAGTTCCACTTCGTCGGCGTTGTCCGTGGGCACGTTTGTGTTGAATCCCTAGCGATCTATATACAGGCGTCCCGCTCTTGGATTCGTTCTCATCAGTCATTCTTTTTTGTCTTTTCCGCTTTTGTTTTCTACCCTAGTCACTCTTTTAACATGGGAAGCTTTCTAATTCGAGGATGGGTCCTCGCCGCATTGGCTATGCAAAGTTTTGCTTCAGCGAAAACCATTACTGAGACGACAACGACTGCTGACCCAGTTGTAACTGTCCAGCCAACTACGACTCCCACTCCTCAGGCAACTCATCACCACCACCACGATCATTGGACTTATATTTCCAGAGCCTTGCCCAGTCGCAAGCCTTGCAGCGCTCGTTCATCATCTGTTCCCTCTTCTAAGGCAACACCGGCATCCTCTGCTATCGTGGTGTCATCGTCTTCGGTAGCGATTAGTACTTCTACTCCTTACTCTAAGCCGGTGCCCACTCACTCGGTGCATCATCATCATCCTCACCATAGCCACCATTGGACCTATACTTCTCTATGGCGGCCACACCGCACTCAGTGCTCATCTTCCACGCCTATTGCCATCTCGTCGTCATCGGCTCCTACTTCGACACCTCTCCACCAAACAACAGCCAGGACTTCTGTGCCAGGATCTGTTGCCTCTGGAAGCCCTCAACCGTCTGGAGGAGTACCTGCCCAGTCGGGTAATCCCCTCCCGGAGACTACAGTTACTCCTGCCAGCCCTGCTCCTACTGGCCCTGCTCCTACAGGCTCCGCGGCTCAGTCAACTACTTCCACGATTGTCTCCACTCGTACCGCTACGATCACAGCCTGTCCGTCAGCGACCCCTAACTGCCCGCCATCTTCCAAGACTACTTTTGTTACCACCGAGACTGTGGTCGTTTCGACGACAGTCTGTCCGGTGGCTGATGCCACTCAGACTACATCCCTCCCCGCAGGTGGACAACCATCTGTGAAGCCTGAGGGACCTGAGTTTACTACCTCTACCATATTCAGCACCCGCACTGCCACTATCACTGCCTGCCCCTCGTCTGTCACCAACTGCCCTGCGCGGTCCAAGACAACCTTCCTGACAACCGAGACTATTGCGGTGACCACAACGGTCTGCCCAGTCGCCGACGCCACTCAGACCACATCTGCTTCCATTTCGGGAGGCGAAGCTGCTTCAAAGTCTGAGGAGCTTGGATTTACCATTTCCACCGTCTTCAGCACCCGCACTGCTACTATCACTGCCTGCCCATCCTCCGTTACTGACTGCCCTGCTCGATCAAAGACAACCTTCGTTACCACTGAGACTATGGCAGTTTCTACTACAGTCTGCCCCATCACCGAGGCTGCGGGTGCTACTCAGACCCCATCTGTTTCAGGATCTACAGGTGAAGGTGCTGGTGCCCAGGGCAATGGAAATGGAGGCTCCGAGAAAATTTCCACTATCTGGACCACCAGGATTGCAACTGTCATGGCTTGTCCAGCCTCCGTGACCAACTGTCCCCTGCGCTCCAAGACAACCTACTTGACCACCGAGACCGTGGCTGTAGGAACTACTGCAATTGCTGCGTCTGCGCAGGCGACATCTCCCTCTGAGGGCATCACAGTCACCACACAAGTTGTCGGTGTGGATTCTCAAGCTACCGGATCAGTTACGGCCCTTCCTGCAGCCACTGCCGAGGCTTCGTCTGGATCTTCTGGTCCAACTGGTGGCCAGTCAGGCTCAGGCTCAGGCGCGGCTGCAGTATACACCGCTCTCTACACCGTTGAGTCATGTGGCAACAGCGATTCTTGCACGGAGTATGTCAAAACCGTTGTGATGACGCAGACCAACGTCGCTCAACCTACTATGACCTCCTCGCTGTTCAAGCCCGTGTATGGCTCCGGCATTGGCGCCATTTCTACTGCTTTTGCCTCCTCGGCACACGTGGGACAACAGAGTAGCCAGAGCGGTGGAGTGAGTGCAGGTGGCGCTTCAAGCACAAGTAGTGCGGCGTATGCTGTTTACACTGGCGCTGCGTCTGGAAACCTTCAGTGGTCTTTGCTGAAGATGATCGGCACGGCCATGGTTATGTTGGTAGCAATTATGGCTTAGATGGTCATTTGAATAGACCTTTATCAATTTCCAATCAATAATCATTTGTTAGATTCTGTTTTGAATGTATTTAATCAGCTTGGATCTTTCTAGTTTCTTTTCAGTCATAAATGCTACGATTTGCGAAGAATGAAACAAAGTAATTTTCACCACTGTATGACCTCTCTGCGTACGGTCATCGAATCCATAGTAGACGAATGACTGAAATATATCAAGGCACTGGGCTGATCGACATCAAACACAGGAAGGAAGTGGGATAGTCGTGCTGAGGCGGGCACATCTTCGTGGCTCGTCACAATGCCTAGCCCTTCCTCTTCGATCTCGATCCACTTTTCTGCGATATTGGCTACAAAATGGCTGTTCCATACCCCTTCCTGAACAGCAGCAGTACGGAGCACACGTATGGCACGCCGTCGGATATGTGGATCACGGCACAGTGCGGCGACGTTGAACATGGCCGAGATGATGCTTAGATCGAGCGAAAAGGTAATTGGCGACGAGGGAGGCAGAGAAGAGGAAACTTGGACAATTGACTCGCCTAGAATTACCATCTGCTTGAATGAAGAATAGTACCTGTCCCACTGGATATTGTCGCCCGGGTCCAGCTCGTCTTCTGGGCGGAGTGTGTCTAGCATTGCAAAGCATTCGAGTTTGCGCAGCTGGAGAACAGCAGCGCCACGCCGTTCACGGTCTGTGAGGGAGGCGCTGTGCTTGTGCAAAAATTCGTCTAAAGCGGTGGACCACTGTATTAGGAGGGAGAGCGAAGTATCGCGGAGAACAGTGGATGCTGGGGTGACATAATCGGATTCCACCTGTGTGCTGTGCTGCCGGTAGTGGTAAGTATAGATCTCGAGCATCTCGCGCGCATCCGCCAGTGAATTGAACACGACGGGCTTGGAAAGGTCGATGACCAAATCAGGCCAAAGGTTGAAACCCGCTGCATTAATTTTGTTGACGGTCTGTAATATTGTAGATTTAGAAAATATTCCAGTGATGAATGAGGGTAGACCTAGGAAACTCATACAACACTAGTCTGCGCTTGAAGACGGGCAAAAAGTCCACACAATGTGTCCAAAGAGACATACGGGGTGCGACCTAAGCTGAGAGCCGTAGAGCCACTCGGATTTTTATTCCGAAGCTCGCCAAGAATCTTCAGTCCGCTGGTGATATGCGTGATGGCTGAGCCGTAGTGGCCGCGTATAGACTATGATCCAGCTAGAACTCATAGCTCGACATGACACGGAATATACGTACGCACCTCAAAGCAAGCAAATAGAACACATGATATCAAAGACACGTCAATAGGCTGTGATGCGCTGGGTGAAGGTATTAAGCAGCGTATAGCGCGGAGATACTGGCGTAGGGCGAAGGAGTTATCAGTAATTAGTATACGAGAGCTAAAAGGAGCGCCTGTATCGCGTTGAAATTGCTCATGTAGCGAGCCCAGAGCAACTGTGACGTGGCGAATGGCCGGTTCGTGGTGCACAGTCTGAAGCAGCAGGCGCTCCCAGAAAGCGCATTCAAAATCGCCAGCTAGCTGCGGAGCTGTTTTCAACAGAAAGAATTGAAATGACCGTCTCTCCTGTTCACTGGAAAATATGTCGTGCAATGGGTTGCTAAGCGGCCGAGCTATAAGCGCTCTTTGGAATGCGTTCGATTGCGAGGTCGACTCTCCAGAAGACACCGGAGTGGCTGGTACCCCGTAGCCATCACAGGAGCGACCAGTTCCCGTGCATCTTATACAAGCGGGTCGCTCCTCACCGCACTTAACGCGTCGTTCTATGCATCTCAGTAAGTAACATTGAAGATCTCCATACGAGTCGGTCTCTCTCACTCCTAGATCCGATTAGTAAGAGAGTCTTGTTAGCGCGTGGAGAACGGACCTGCAGGTAAAACAGCCGGTGCTTGTTTTGGGCCGATATGCCCTTTGTCGGTTTTCCGGAGTGACACGGGGCATGGCTAACGAGAGTGCTGATCTTGGAATGTCATGGATGACAGAGCGGCGTTAGGCGGAGAACTTTAATTACGGGAACCGTGGGGGCAGGACTCTGTCAGCGATCAATGGATATCCTCCTGATGCTTGAGTATCATAAAGTTCATGGGTCGAGTAAATTATCTCCAATATATATCGTAGCAAGACTTCGAAGTAAAATCAAAAGTGCCTAACTAATAGTATTTATTTGGGAATGTTCCATGGGAATGTTCTTTGCTGAGAGAAATACGGATGCCTGCCACGTGACTCTGTGTAGTTTGAACAAGTTGGATTTGAATGATTTTAGTGTCAGCACTATTGATGATCTATAATTGGTAATCGTGTATGCCTACAATTTATTCTGACTCTGTAGCTCCTATAAATAGTAGTCAGCAACCTTGGAGTGGTAATGACCTAGCACTGTACAAGACATACCACGTCATCCCCCAATGGTCTCGCTTTGGTATCTATACTCATCTTCTTGCGCTCCTTGCGACTGGGAACGTCACTTTCTGTGCCTGGCATAATGCGACCTGGGTGGATGACGTTGAGCATCAAAAGCGCCAGCAGCATGGGCAGCGAGTCGAGACAATACTGGTAAGCCTCATGAAGGGGAATTTTGCTATCGAGGCCCTGAGAGTATTCACACAAGCGAAAAACAATTCGCATCTTTTTGGTTAGCCTGAGATTCCATTATAGTCAGAGGTTTGCCTACTGTGATCAAGGCGAGACATGCGTAGAGTACATAGAGGAGGATCAAGCCCTTTTGCGCATCCGAGCGCCGCTGCCGAAGAATTTTGGTGTGGAGGGAAATTGCGTAGACGACAAATACCAGAACAAAGAATTGCTGCACACCTACACCCCCCATATAGATGTGCAGGCCTGTCATTTCCGTGCCATATGAGACGTCGTTGCCGGCGGCCTGTGCCGCTCCGTAAACCTGAACAATAAAGGCACTATTTTGATGTTAATTCAAAACCCTAGATAAACCATGAGAATCATACATTATATCAAGAATAACGAAGATGAGTCCAAAACGCCACGGCCGCAAACGCAGGACGCGTGCGTCGTCAGTGAAGTTCCACACCATTCGTCCCATGACCATATAGACAAATGCATTGGTCCACAACGGTGCGACGAGAATTAACACAAACCATACGGCATAGTCCGGATAGCTGGCAGGGTTGAGGATGCTCAGCACACGAAAAATATAGGTCAGCGTCTGGATGGTGCCGGACATGGCGATCACCCAGCAGTAGAATTTACGGTGCAGGATCGCCTGCACGATGTGAGATATTGTCGTTACTCCAAAAAGAACGACAAATAGGTATGCAGCGGCAATCGAGGGACAAAAGCTCCACATTGTGTCGGGAGTCATCAGGGCTATTCATCGTAAGCTATTCTGTAGTTTGCGCTAGAACCGTTGACCACTGTACCTTGACATTTTGTCATGGTGAAGGTAGGGAAGTCAATCTGTGAAGGGAAATGATGATTTTATTTCAGTCATTATAGGGGGATTATTGACTTAAATACCATTCTCTCTTAAGCGGAGGAATATTTGTGATCCTCCGAGTCTATACGAGGGTGGATCTTCATAGATTCCAGTAATGGCTCTCATTGGTTCGCTCGTAGGGACGCACCAATCATGTTGCGATCTTCAGTCCCACCTAGATCTTTCGCTTTCCAATTGGAGATTGATAATTGAACACCGCAGGGCAGTTGCAATCCAGAAGAAATTGCACTTTACACACTGTACATGTTTAGGCTTCCTTGTCCATTACCTTAGTACCCTTAGACCCTATCACATGATCCAATAATTCTATCGCATATATGGATCATGTAAGCTAGATTTGTCATCCATACTTAGTCAGCATACACCACAAGTGCGTGCGAAAACCGAGGAGTGTACATGTGGTGTCGCCAATGACATAAGCCACAGGTCGCCATTGACTAGGCCTAATTAGGAAATAGAAAAAAGTTCAATGGCGACCTTTGCTTATGTCATCAGCCTCGGGACCTGTAATTCTAGTCCTAATACGACTGTATTACAGAAGTGTTTAGGGCTAGATCTGCTACCTTGCTTTATACCCACATTCTAACTCTTCAAAATTCAATAAATCCGGCAAAATGTCAACAGAGGCAGAGTGCAAGGTAAGTACTTAACAAGCACTTAGAATTATTTTACTAATTATCTTCTATTTAGATACCTCCGATTTACCTTACGTCTACCTCTAATACCCCTCTACACGCGCAATATCTTGAATATACCCAAGATCTCCCTGAATATCCACAAACACATGAGAATGGCTTTGCTTATATTGTTTCTATGTCTGAAGGAATAGAAACAAAGATTGAAACTGCGGTTGAAAGTGTAAGTGCCTGTTAAGCGTTTGGTAAGCGCTTAGGAAGCGCCTACTAACCTTCGAAAAGGTGCAATACGCTATGCAGCGAAATCATACACGACGCTCTTCAAATCAGCAGTCTATTTTTGGGGATATAGGTTATTTCCATAGCACAAGCGTGTGTACTGGAGTTAAGGTCTGCGAGTGGATTCATCCTGATCTATATCATATGTGTCATTCTAAGGTAGATGATGAAATATGGGAAAAGATACGAACAATTCGGCATAGGGTTCCCTTCCAACCTATGGAGGAGCCGCAGAGACGTGCAATTAAGTGAGTAAAACCCTTGCTAGGCGCTTTTCTAACGTTTAATAAACGCTTATCTTTTCCACTAGTGAATATCAAGCACACCAACGGCTTTTCCAACCAGATAACCCGCGTATACCTTGCACGCAGGGAGTTGATACTTGTGTACCAGCCCTTAAATTTAGTGAATCTGAGGTTAGTATTATGCTCCCCTATATGCGTTTGCTAAGCGCTTGCTAAGCGCCTCTTTTAACATATATATGCTAATATCATATAGACACCTCTTGGCGTACCAAGGATATATATCCAGTGTATACATAGAGACTCTAATAAATTAGGGCACTATACGTCACCAGCTCTCCCTAGACTAGGCGAGATTGATATACCTTTTCTAGAAGATCTCTTTAAACATAGAGCAAATCTTCAACAGACACATTGTGGAACTATTGAGCGTCGAGCTTCTAGGCTTCGATTTTGCGGTATGTGAGTTTGAAAAGCGCTTGTTAAGCGGTTGCTAAGCGCTTTACAGAGTTTGAACACCCTCAGGGTTGCGGCAGGTTCACCGAAAAGAAATGCAGTGTTCGTTTCCATTGGCTTATACCTAAGAACCTTGATCAATATCCATACTTCCTTTTTCTCTCGACTGGCGAGCATACACACCCCCCACCACCGCCAGGCAAGACACCAAGTCAAATCCTACAAGGAGTCTACGAGCTGATCAAGTCTATACGAGACCCATCGCTGACTACGGGTAAGCGCTTTGAAAGCGTCTTCTAAGTGCTTGTTTAATGCTGATATCTCTATATAGGCAAATTCCTTCTCAGTCCAGCGCTTACAACATTCTGCCAGCGTTATAATGCGTTTTCATTACCCGAAATTCACCAAAGCTTTAGCAATATTGATAGAATAACCGCTATTATTCAAAAACAGCGACTGCTATCATTTCCAGCTGGGCAGGATTTAAATGGTGTAATCTTTGAGATGGAGACGAACCAGAAAGTGCAGGTAAGACCCCTATATGCGCTTGTTAAGCGTTTGTTAAGCGCTTGCTAAGCGCCTCTAGGAGTATGTTCAAGCCATCTTCACAGACCAGGGGCAGATGATTATATGCCTTACTATTGAACAAGCATCATTACTAGTTAATGGTGAGCCATTCGAAGTGGATATGGCAGCTAAACGGCTTTATCGTGCGGATCTTAGAGAGGTTGTCTTCGCGAGGAAGATTCAGGACCGCCAGAGAAGTGAGTAAAGCGCTTTGGAAGCGCTTGGCAAGCGCTAATCTTTGCTAGTTCTCACACTCTGCCGGGTATATACTACTAAGGACACACGAGATGGATACTATCTCTTATTTAAGAGAGTATTTGACTGCGCTAAGCGGCTACTTAAAAAGGAGTGCTCATTTCGATGCCTAGATGGCACTGGTGTTGAGGCAATTATTATGGATATGGATACAAAGCAATATGGAGGTAAGTCTAGATACTTTCTAAGCGCTTTACAAGCGCTTACACCTACTAGGTCTTGGTGATTACCTCCATGAGATTGATCCACTACATAGAGACTCTCGTGTGCTATCAACAAACCAGGTTGTCTTCTGTCAGATCCACTTCAATCGAGGTATTAATGATTGTTTAAAGAAGGAAGTGTCTATTCCTACTGGCGCAGCTAGTATCATGAGATCAATTTTGGAGACACCAACCTCTGCTGAGTACCATGAAGCTCTGGATTGGATTATTGATAGTAAGTGCTTCGAAAGCGCATTTTAAACGCCTACTAAGCGCTTAATAAACTAGGGTTCAATTCATACAACTTTATTCGCGAGTGGGCAAAGCACAAGAAGCAAGACTGGGTAGCTCAAGGCCTCTGCCAGAGCTGCTCCCCAATTCCACTAGCTATCTTTCGCCATTTACGCAAAAACACAAATGCTGTTGAGCAAACACACCATAAGGGAAATGCTCGTGGGCGTGGATTAACTCTTTTACAAGCATTGATAAAGTTAGTTGATCACAGAAGCGCTTCCTATACGCTTGTTAAGCGCTTACTAAATGCTTCACAGTGGTCGCCAAATTGATGAACTTGATATGCAGCAATATAATAGCTGGAGAACTGCAGGTATCCGGCCCACATACCGCGCAGGTGGTGTATCAGCACAATATGATCGCTTTATTGACCGAGGTAAGTTATAATTTATATTTCTATATTATAAGCTCTATATCTAATTAAATATAGTGCTTTCTAGGCGTCAAAGATATCTAGAGGCTACTGAGATAGATAACAATGATGAAGAACAATTGCTCAGATTTAGCAATCGTTCAACCACATCAGGCGTGCCAATCCCAATCAGGGTTTCAAGATCTGAAAGATCACGAGGCAGATCACAGAGGTATGCTTAACAAGCGCACATAAGCCGCTTAACAAGCGCTTAACAAGCGTTTGCTTACATCTTTTAGGTCAACCAGCCTCCAGCAACAAGCGACAGCTAATGCGCAAATAGTAGAGGACTCATCAGCAGCTTCTAATCTACAAAAGCAAATTGATATAGAATCCTTAAAAGCACAATTACTTGAGCAGCAGATAAAAACAAAGAAACGAGAGATAGAGCTAGCAGAGCTTGAGGAACAGGCTAATAAGCGCTTTGCAAGCGCTTACTAACTGCTTTTATTTTCAATTCTTTTTGTGTTTTTTAAATTATAACCAGCAATCAGTTAACTATAAAATCAATCAATGAAATAATATCAATCAAACACTCTATTCCTGCTCTTGCACATCTTCCTCATCTAAGAAGACTGGTTTGGTGCAACATAGTCTGATGGAGCATCTACCGCATTTGTGCAATCAAAAAACGCTAGATACTCACAGCACTCAATATTTGCAGGACATTCTATATCTAATTAGTATAGGTTAATCTTTAAATAATAGGTTATACATACTATCTGGGTTTCTTGCGTGTGCTGTACAGCTAGCGCATGGGTAGTCATCAATTGTAAGAACCTCTAGGGCACGTCTTGTGGCAGTCTTGCTGATCTAGAGAGATATTAGCCTATATAAGCACTTATTAAGCGCTCCGTAAGCGCCTTTAGAGCGCTTTCGCAACCACTTACACGACCAGTGCTCGTCAAAGGCACGGGCGGGACATCACTCGCGCGTACAACGTCATCAATCTCAGCTTCCTCTTCTATCTCTTCTTCCTCAATTTCATCCTCAAAGAGCTCATCATACCACTGGCGGGCTTCTATCTGCTCTGTAAAGGTGACTCGGCCTGTACGCTCTAGCTCTGCTAGCGTTCTACCATGTGTCATAAGATGCCAGCGAAGATTCCGCGTTCGCATGGGGATCTAAGCGCTTAGTAAATGCTCAAGAAGTGCTTAGAAGGGCTCACTTACTACAGATCGAGGGCACATAGGAATACGACAAAAGACTTCTCCAGGAATAACCTTAATGCGATCATAGGTGTTTCTCTAGGTAAAAGTAAGCAGGATGAAGCGCTTACTAGGCGCTTAACAAGCACTTACCCGCTCAACCTTAAAAGCTGGCAGCTCCAATGTTCCTTCTATACCTTCCTGTATATATCTTTTATAGGAAGGCCAGTCACGGAGAAAGGTTGGTGCGTAAGAAAGAGGTTCATTAGACATTTTGGTAGATAAAAAGTTGAGTTGATAGAAATATTGATATAAATTGGGAGAGAGATATGTGGAAATATATATCTTGAGATCACCTGAAAATAGATATCTAATTTCTCATAGCTTCAAGGATATTTCTTTATTAAAAAGTGGAAAAGTCTAAATTCTATGCTTTCTTTAACATAAAATCACAAGATCTAGCTATTAATACTTCCTTTATAATATATCAAAGCCAAGTGGATTAAGTGGCGCAGCATAAAGAAAATCATAAAACAAAGAAACTTTGGGTATCAACGCTAAAGCACTTGATAAGCGCTTAAGAAACACTTAACAAGCACTATCTAATTCAATCTTCAAATCATTACTTTCTCCGGCACTAGCCTCAAACTTAGCACTTAACAAGCGCTCAAGAAACACTCAACAAGTATCTGATTCATTCAAATCATTACTTTCTCTAGCACCAGCCTTATACTCAGTACTTCCAGTAGTATCAAAGTACTGTAGGAGTGCACAGATCCCAAAGTTCTTTCCGCATGCTAGGCGCTTAGTTAGCACTTAACTAGCACTTAAAGAGGTAAACTTACTAGATGGCTTTTTGGCCTTAACACACCGAGCACATGGAATTTGGATCTTTGGATCGCGCGCCTTGCTGGCCTTCTGGACACCAGCTTGGGAAATCTGATAAGCATTAGTCAAGCGCTTAACAAGTGCTTATGAAGTACTTACTCGCTTGCTCTTCGCAACCAAAGGGTACTTAGGCTTAGGCCGACTTGGAGAGACCAAGGCAGCGGTAGGGAGGACGGCTGGACATCCAGTAACTAGAGTTTTGAACCACTCTAAGCACTTCGTAAGCGCTTGACAAGCATTTCAAGTGAGAGTAAAATCCTTTACTTACCTCTCACCCGATCCTTTCGTTCATTTCGCAGGTTTCCAGTCTCAGCGGTCGCGATGGGGTGATCCTCAGCTTGCTCTTTAGGGAGGTGGGATTTGACATGAGTACGGAGATTCCGGGTGCTCTGCTTAGTCTAGATAAGCGCTTAGTGAGTGCTTGACAAGTGCTTGTGGGGGTGCTTTTATTACCTTGGCGCGCGCACAATCTTTCCACCGGCAAAAAGCCTCTCCAGGCTCCACAATGATGCGACCGTCCTCATCCTGTCCTCTGGTAAGTGCTTGTTAAGCGTTTAGGAAGCGCTTGTAGCTCTCACTTACCTTCTCATAAGGAGGGAGCTTCAACTCACCAGACTCCCCAAGGCGAAGATATTCCACATAGTTCTCATCGGCCTCCAACCAGACGGGGGGGCGAAACGTATTGGCCATCGTGAATCTAATTCAAGTACTTAATAAGCACTCCACAAGTGATCAGAGTAAGTGCTCACAGCGAAAGGGGGGAGTTCACGAAGCGGTGAAAAAAGCGGAGAAGAGATGGTTGTGGAAGGAAGAAGAGTTGGTTTTTGGTAAACAGTAATCTATTGTGGGGGCCTTCCTAATCGGGTTAGCTTATTTTCAATGGCGACCCGTGGCTTATGTCATTGGCGACGCGACCTGTACCCTCAAAACCGAGATAGAAAAACAGACCGCTACACGGACGAGAGGCCCCCCATTAGTCGACCCTATTCGGACCTGATTACGTACACGCGATTGAAAGCGTTAGGATATCTAAGATACCCTCTATATATTTAACTCATGCGGATTTTTCGATCAGGTGTCGTGCGTGCAGTCTAGAGACAACTGACAAATGTGAAGCTCGCAATATTCCATAGAAGTAGACTCAATGTGAGATCCGACTTTTACTGTAGTAGCTACCAATTGCTCGGAAATAAAGGGGTACATCATTCAGAACCATCTACCTTGCCGAACTCGCGAGCGTAAATGTTGGGATGCTCTTGAAGCAATTCACGCTCTACACTGTAGCGTCGATGAGGAACATCACTCTCGCGAGGAAGATCAAAACCAGGACCTATCAAAACACGTAATTTTTACGTGCCAATCAACTTGGAGAGGCCTTTCTGCCACTTTAAATCACTATGGAGGTTCTAGAACCGCATGGTGGTGTTGGAATGCACGCGTCGCTCCTTGATCCCCCGACCGCCGCCCATCACTGTGCGGCAGGCTTGAAACTCCAACGCCAAACCGCTGGCTTCCTGATATACGTCACATGATTTGACCACTAGTGGTATGCTGACCAAAACGATACTACCCAGATATATACCTTGCCGCTATTCTCAACACGATGGAAACCAGAAATGCAGTGGTAGATCATGCCAGTTAATGGAAATTTATGCGAGTCGGCCAATCAATCAATGTAGTGAATTCTCCAAAGACCAAGTCTGTGCGTCTCTTGCTACTCAGGAATGGACCCAGTAACGGACGACGTAATAAGCTTAGACAGATAAGAGGACTGTTCCTGAAGGTGGGCTACGACTCCGACTGATCGCAACCTCAGCCAGCACAAGTACACCCCCTTTAAAATTAGTACTTCATCGAGAAGTTGTGTTTCTCCGAAACTAACTGATAAATTCCAATCAACCGATCAACCGAAGGCCCTTAGTCAGAAACATAGGGAACTGAGTGGAAAGTCTATAACCTAAGGGAATAGCAACAAATAAAGTCATTAGTACCTAAATCATGCTTGAATGCCCGATCAGCGACTCAACCAAGAATCGCAGCGTTTCGTCAAAGAATCTCTTAGCCTAAGGGGTCGGTTAATTTGTACATAAATCCGTCCCAGTTGTGGGGAAGTTGAATTTCAGCTCTCACGAGCAGCTGACTTACAGGTGTCACAAGGCCCTTATAACGTTAAGAGAGCGACTGCTCCACTTTAACAGGGTTACTTAGGTTGCTTGAATGCACCCCGCATAATGGTAACTGACATTAGTATAATATAGGGCTTAAAAGAAACAATCCCGCCTCTGCGTCTCGGGGTCAGCAAGCAGCTTGTGCCACCGGGCTTTTTCCTATTTCTCCTCGACGTGAGACAAGTAGGAGCAACTAACTCAGTTAAACATTACAAACAGCCTATTATTGGACTAGCTATCTCCAGATATGGTTAGTTCAACTGCGGGTCCAGGCACTGCCCAGTCACACGGCGCGAGGTGGAGATTCACCTGCGAACTAAATTAGGTGAACTGGGAACTACTTAATAATTAGGAACAAGGAACTGGGGCTTCTCCCCCGTCGCCAACCTCGACCAACTGGCCAACCGACCGGACCAGTCCACAAACTCCAGACTTTTGGGAAAGACGACATGCAAGGCACGAAGCAACACCACCGCACGAAAAGGAGGGATTGCCCGAACCGGCGAATACTCGGTGACTCTACCCAGGTTGGCTGAAACGGGTTCAGCACTCTGCAAGGCGTGCGGAAACTCTATCATGGGTTGAACTGGATGGGTGGACCTCTTCCTCCCACATACCACAAATCACAGAGCAGGGCAAGTTGAGCGGAAGGTTTGGAACAGCAACCGCTCATGAAGATATTCCAAGGGGGCTAGCGCCCACGATGTAGGTAAGTTTGATTGGGAATGCGGGGCCCAAGGTTCCACGTTGCCATCTAAACATGAAGGGCATTGCTCAACTTGGATTAACCTCCTTCCCCGGAGACCGTGAAACTTTATCAGGCTTTATTAAACTACCAAAAGAGATATGCCTTTGGTATTAACCGAACTTCTAAAGACTAAGATTCGGTTATATTTTCAAGTAATAATTTACGCTCTATCTGTAGTTATTGGAGGAAAATCCCCGGCCGTTTAGTAACCCATGCCATTTCTAATTGAGGAGTCGGACATCTTGACAGATGAGATGAAGATTATAAAAGGGAGGCTAGGCACCCTGTGACTACCTACTCTACTTCATTGGCTGTTTCAGCATCTCATCGCGGATTTGAAAACGCTCACAGGAGTGCTCATCCCACTGTTCATTCACCAAAACTTATCAACATGTCCTCACGACTAAGCCTCAAACGCCCTGGCATACTTGCTCTGGGCCTTGCTGCCACAGGCTCCCTTGTCGCTGCTGGGCCCTGTGACATATATGCCTCTGGTGGCACGCCCTGCATCGCCGCACATAGCACCACTCGCGCTCTGTACAGTGCCTACGCTAGCGCACTCTACCAGGTGCAACGAGGCTCCGACGGTGCTACAACCACCATTGCGCCGCTTTCCGCCGGGGGTGTCGCGAATTCCGCTGCCCAAGACTCCTTTTGTGCCAACACGACCTGCCTCATCACGATTATTTATGACCAGTCCAGCAAGGGGAATCACCTCACACGGGCTCCGAAAGGCTACTGGTCCGGCCCGGAAGCAGATGGCTCCGATAACCTGGCCAGCGCTATTGGCGCACCGGTCACACTGAACGGTCAGAAGGCGTACGGCGTCTTCATCTCTCCCGGCACTGGCTACCGCAACAACGCTGCCAACGGCACAGCTATAGGCGACGAACCGGAGGGCATGTACGCCGTCCTTGACGGCACCCACTACAACGATGCCTGCTGCTTCGACTACGGTAACGCAGAAATCAGCAGCACCGATACAGGCAATGGCCACATGGAGGCTATCTACTACGGTGACTGCACCGGCTGGGGGACTGGCTCCGGCAGCGGCCCTTGGGTCATGGCTGATCTCGAGAACGGCCTGTTCTCTGGCGAGAGCGCTAAAATCAACGCTGGAGACCCATCGATCTCCTCCCGGTTTGTCACTGCGGCCGTTAAGGGTGAGCCAAACCAGTGGGCAATTCGTAGCGCTAACGCGGCATCTGGTTCGCTATCGACGTACTATAGCGGCGTGCGCCCAGCCGTAAGTGGCTATAACCCGATGAGTAAAGAGGGTGCTATTATTCTTGGCATCGGCGGCGATAATAGCAACGGTGCCCAGGGCACGTTTTACGAGGGGGTGATGACCTCCGGCTATCCTTCTGATGCCACCGAGGATTCAGTACAGGCTAATATCGTAGCCGCTGGATACGCCGTCACGTCGCTAACCAGCGGCCCGGCGCTTACCGTCGGTTCCTCGATCTCGCTACGGGCCACCACGCCCGGCTACACGACGCGCTACATTACACACACCGGCTCTACCGTCAACACCCAGGTCGTCTCGTCGTCTAGTACCACCGCCCTTAAGCAGCAGGCTAGCTGGACGGTGGCCACTGGTCTTGCTAATAGTGGTTGCTTCTCGTTCGAGTCAGTCGATACCCCCGGCAGCTACATCCGGCACTCTAGCTTCGAGCTCCTGCTCAACGCCAACGATGGCACGAAGGAGTTCTATGAAGACGCCACTTTTTGCCCGCTATCCGGCCTCAACGGCCAGGGCAACTCCATTCGATCCTGGAGCTATCCCAGCCGCTATTTCCGGCATTTCGACGACGTACTCTATGTCGCAAGCAACGGTGGCGTTCACACGTTCGACTCTGCTACCTCATTTAACAACGACGTGAGCTGGGTGATCAGCACCAGCTTCGCTTAAGTCTGGTCCAATCCTTAGGCACTATGCGGAAGAAAAGTCCACCTTCTCCCCATTTTTCTCCCGCAAAATGCCGGTTAGGAGTGCAGCTGATCATTGATCCAGGGTTGTACAGACCCCTCCGGAGATCCACTTGTAGTTATGTGATGTGAATTGGTAAGGGACACCCCAACCTCTTAGTAAACGCACTCCAACTGATTATATACTAGAGAATTATTATTATTGTTATTATTATTATTATTATTTATTCCTCAGGCTGTTCACGACCTTAGGTCGTATGTAGCCCCCTAGCTAGTGTGCACTGCTCATAGGATATATACATTTCTTGGTAACCTTAACACATGCGCGGTTCCTCTTCACCCTTCATGGGCCAGTCATCCCGTCTTCAATACAAACGCGATGACAGCTCTCATAATCTTGACGTCGGGTTTCCATGCCCTTCCATTCGGCTCACTTACATCTCCTATAGTCTCAGACTTTTCTCCTAGCATCTACGACAGACTACCGAAACTCGAACCCGCGGCTTCAGTCAGTGCGCGTCATTATTCATTCCACCGTGTACATCGAAGCAAGAAATGTGAAACCGTTTCGCGCTCGGCGTCATATTCGCATAAATCACTATCGGCTTTGCCGATTCGGTGAAGATATCCATTTATATTACGTGATTCATGATTCAGGGGTTGCTAGGGACACCATAGTTCTTGCTAAGTACATCACAACTTAATATAAACCACGGCCAAGCGGCTAACATGGCCAAAAAGTCAACTCCACCCGAAACTGCATTACTTTACGGAGTACATACACTTCTGACAGCAAAACGCTCGCGATAGTTCGCGAGACTCTATGGAACAAGCGGGTAAGATCTTATTAGTCCTATAGGGGGTTCAAAAGGGCCGATCTCGATCATTACAAGCAGCTGCCTAGATATACTTGTCGACAAACTCAAGCCTTTTCTCTTAACCGCCCCTTTCCTGCCCGCTCTCACTGTGCGAAATGATGGTACTATGTTGACAACGGCTGGAGTTGGTTGAGTGTCCAGACTCCAGTTTCATCAGTGTAAGTTTCTTGACCCACAAACCCCCCAGTGATAGGCCCTCGGCCAGCCATCCACTGAGGAACGTCCGCAAAGATATCTTGACTGGTCATGTTTGCCACGAAAGTACCTGCATCTCCTAGATCCCAATGCAGGATCATACCACCCGGCGCTGGAGTTCCAGGAAGAAGAGGCCATATCTGACCCTCCCCCCATCCCAGAGTGTTGTTAGGATTATTAACGCAACGAGACGCGATAACATGTCCATCCTTCCACGTAGCAAGATATTCTGCACTAATGTCTGTGCCATCCTGAGCACGCGAATGCCACCATACGACAGCGTAGGGTCCGAGGCGAGCATGACCCCAAAAAGCGGATTGGAGCGCGTCCTCAAAGGGGCGGTCAACCCAGGTCTTATCATGATAGCCATAGCCTTCGAATGACATAGAAGTTTCACGGATTTTGAGGGAAACCGTGGCATTGGCATCGGGTACTGCGTTTGCCCAACCGACTCCGGTAATGATCTGCTCCTCGACACCTGCAGCATCCATGCCGCAAGAATAGTGAGGTGCGACAGTCTTTAAAATCAAAGGTACGTGAGTAATTAACAGAATAGTAGAGACTTGGTCGTCAACGGAAAGGGAATACTTACGTTTCCTTGAAGGGTTATAGTTCCTCTGATCCCTAGTTCGGGCGCATTGACGGTCGCTATGTAAACGGGTTTTGGCTTTAAGAGGCTCGACCCTGACCAACCGAATTCGCTGCCTTCAACTCCAAAAAAGTCTGCACGCATACTCTTGTCCTCCCTTTCCGTAATTCTGACGTGGTCAGACTCAACGGCATAGCTGTAGGCTGTTCCATTTGCAAAAGACCCAAATAAGGTGACACGATAAAGCATTTCTGACTCAGGGACACTCGGGTCGAGTGGCCACTGCACTTCAAAATTGAATACAACAGTCTCGTTGGTCAAAGGGTTCATCGCGTCGAAGTACCATCTAGAACTTTATTAGAATATGTACATAGCGGAAAGGAGAAAGAAAAAACTTGCGAGTCAAATGAAGTGGCGTTTGGTGCAGGATCAAGTTTGAAGAAATCAGCTTGACCAAGAGCCTGCGAAGTGAATTCGACCTTCGAAGTGCCATTATACCGCTTGTTACCCAGTAAAATAACACGGTCATGCGCACATTGAGCGACTGAACAGCAGGCTGACAGTACTACTGCCAACGAGAAAGGTCGAATGCGCATTGTTGGTGCTAATTAGAGAAAGGTAGTGATTGTGTAGCAGATGTTATTCTTGTTGAGTTTTAAGATGTATTTCATGCATTATCCTTCCTAGTAGCTTATTTATATATTTCCTGCACCGTTAAACCTAGACGTTCCTGAGCTCGTAAACTTTATACAGTAAGCTAACGCATACTCCGTACTCAAAAAAGAGTTAGATAGTTGAGTCCGTATTCGGGTTCGGGTTCGGGTTCGTATTCGACCCTATACTTTTCCAGACTCCCGGCCATTGCCTGGGATAGCTTAAAAGGAGGGAAACCGTAGCCCGTCCTAGGGCACATTGTATCCGGAGCCTCAAGACTAGATGGGATTACTTGGAAGGGCAGGGAAACGACATGTTTCAGGATGAATTCTATCCGGAGCAACAAGGCTTCTTAGGGTAACATAAGAGAAGCGGAAAACGTGGTCCATCTCAGATAGGGCTGCTGTCAAGGGTCGTGGTAGCATTACATATATGGGATCAAAATCACACTGTAACCGTCTTCTTCAAAGACATCTATGGAATATAACAGGGAAACTAAAGACCAATTACAAATATATATTCTATATATACATATGCATAGAGAGGCTGACCCGCAGTATCCGCCTTTTGAAATCCTCATCGCGCGATTGTGACAGTTGTGCCTTCCCTTCCCTTTTCGAAATCTCGGTCTGTAATCAATCTTAGCGTTGGGTACTATAGTAGGAGCCCTGACAATTCAGCTTTCTTTCCATAGCGGAAGACCCTGCCACATACTAATTTTGAAGAAAAGCCCAAAATCCGGAAGAATCTGCCGACAAAAGATTTACCTGACTGGTCTCCCAGATGTGAATACTCACACATACATCTACGTCGCACATCTTACTGTATTCGCATGCCTTTCTCATCAAACTTGTTTTGCGACGACATTATTTTTGGCGCATCAATTTTCTCTTTAGGGAGGAGTTATTATATCGGAATGAACTCACTCATGTGTCAGCTGTTTCTGCAGGCTTAGTACAACCACCAGTAGCTGAGGTGTCAACATGGCTGGAGGAAGCACAGAGGTAAGTAAGATTGTTAAATCAATTCCCAGCGGATTCCAGAATAGCACCGGTCGAAAGCCCCCATCAACAATAATGCACTGCCCGCATAAATCGAGCCCCTCCTTCAACGTTGAGCACCAAGACCACAGTACCCACGATCTCACAATATTCACTGGTCAATCCCAATCATCAGACTCGATCTGCGAGTCTGCAGTAAGCGAGTCAAGTTTGCCTCTCACCGCTCAGATCATTGCGTCCGTATATGGCAATTGGTCACCGTTGATCATCATTTCAAGTGAGAACCATAAGTTCGGTCGGTGTGGAAGCCAAGCTACAATATCCTCGCTGGATTCTAGTCAGTACTCTGTTCAGCATTAACTCACATCTGATTCTCACACCTGAGTAGGCCTCTGCTCGGGACCGAAAAGACCGCAACCAAGACCGCAACCAAGACCTCACCAGACCGGACAGCGCGGTCTCTGGCCCTAGACCTTGAGACTGCTGGGCGGTCCTAACGTTTTGAGGACCGCACCACTGCGGTTTGTTGCGGTCCTGCGGTCTTGTACACAAGAAAAACATAGAATATCACGTGATGGACAGGTTATATGAAAATTTCGTCTGTTTAGATATGTATCGGAAGGTATATTATAGTCCATTTAAGATGTATATTGTTATATTATTAGATATAGAGATATCTATCTACTATATAATAAATCCGTCCAGTCCGGTTCTAAATGATAGAGATTTTTGAAGTAATTAATTTTGCAATGTATTACAGGAAATGAAGGTAATCCCGCGACACATAATTATTCAAATAGATATTGCCAAAATAGGTTTTCTTGGCAGAATTACGCAATTACGGTTCACCTTGGTGAAGACCGCAAGGGACAGCGGTTCAATATGGTGCGGTCTCAATCTCCAAATTCGAGACCGCAAGACCGCACCATGCAGAGGCCTACACCTAACTTCCGAGGAGAATGTGCCCTCCCGACACCGACTCTTGTGGGGATGATATCTTCAATTACCAAGCTGACAGTAGATCGATCCAGATACCTTTCTAAGAAATGAACTTGGAAGGGTCGACAGAATCGGCGGGTGAGGTTGGTCTTGCCTTGGGACTCAGACAAGAGAGATTCGGCAGATATTATTGCGAGCAGAGCGACTACGTCCAGCTCGTCCAATTACGCCCTCTCAGAGTAAAAGCACAAATTCAAAATTACCGCTAATCACGACTAGCGCTGCCAGGAGATAAAGAGACCTGTTATGGGAAGGAGTGACACAATGTGGGCGTGGATATTTAGCGCAGTTTTGGCACTGTATTCACTCAGAAAAAGCATCCTCAGATCGATACACTCCTTTTCAGAGCAAAGATATGCAACCCAGATGCACCTGTGGAGCCCCTAGGATTGCGGTAATCTGGCGTCAAGATCAGGGACCAGCCCCTTAATTACCCCGCAGCCCCGGAGGTTATTTACGAGCGCTGATTTTCAGACGGCCTCCGGAAAAGGTCCCGGCCTCGTCCGTCTTTTCCGACAGCTTGTGTTTATCTTCCAAGCTTAACACCCTCATCTGTGGCGATAGGTCAATTGAAATCGTTTCTCTCTTCTTTTAACAGCAATAACAACCAATATTTTTACTCGTGCGCATTCAATGACCCTCCTTTGCAAAGGACTTGGTCCGAGCTGGGCCCTTCCTCTTCTGCTTCTTTGTACATGGCATCCCCGTTTAGTATGGGCTATGTCCCTCGGACCTGACCCCATAGCAATCACAAGAAATGGATCTCTAAATGGAATTAATCTGCCTGAGTTCAGCGAAGACGCCTTTCTAGGCATTCCCTTTGCATTGCAACCTGTTGGCAACCTGCGGCTGAGACATCCCCTGTCACTGAATGAATCTTGGAAGGGCTTCCGCGATGCAAAACTCAGGAGTCCAAGCTGCCCTGGATATGCTGGATTTGACAAGGATCTAGAACTTGGCGAAGGTAAATACCAATCGTCCCGGAAATGATCTTGTGCCATACTTAGTGTAAGAATGAGACTGTTTGTCCCTCGATATTGTTCGACCTAGTGGCTTTCATCTGGGCGATAAACTACCAGTTTACGTTTGGATTTATGGAGGAGGTGAGAGACGAGAGCTTAGTGCCATCTTCTGAGTAACACAACTAACGGCGCAAGGGTTCACTGCCGGCGGGAGTGCTGATTCCAGGTATAATACATCATACCTGGTGAATGCGTCGGTTGCGATTGGTAAACCAATTATCGCCGTGTCCATCAACTACCGTGTCGGCGGATGGGGTTTCTTGGCCTCAAAGGAATTGCACTCTGATGATGCATTGAATATTGGACTATTTGACCAACGCCTTGCCCTCAGGTGGATCCAAGAAAACATCAGTGGCTTTGGCGGTGATCCCAGCAGGGTTACAATTGCTGGAGAATCAGCTGGCGCTTTCAGCGTTGGGTACCACCTTGTCGGGTTTGGAGGAGATAACGAGGGCCTCTTTAGGGGTGCTATCTTACAGAGTGGATCTGCTCTCGGCCCGAGTAGTAAGTGGTATCGATTTGACATAAAATGTTAACGTGGTAATTTTTCTCTAATGCTTGGATCATAGTAAACCCAATTCCATCGTCTGGAGACGAATACCAAGTTATTTATGACAATGTCACTCAGACACTGGGCTGTTCCCAGCGCAACGACAGCTTACAGTGTCTCCGTGAGGTTCCATATGCAGCCCTGTTCGGCGCACTTTCTCCGTTTGTTGTAACTCCTATTCTGGATGGGGTCTTCCTTTCACAGTTACCGTCACTTTCCTTCAAGGAGGGCAAAGTGGCAAATGTTGCGATTTTAGCGGGTGCTAATACAGACGAAGGCACCGCAACTTTCTTTGGCCCCCGGAACAGCCTCAACTCTGATGCTGACGTTGTTGCATATCTGAGGAAAATGGGAAGAGGTCTGAACAACTCCACAATCGTTGATATTATGGCGCTATATCCAGATGATCCAACCCTTGGATGCCCTTATAACACTGGATCCGAACGTTTTCCCGAGAATGGACTGCAATACAAGCGAGGTGCAGCTATCGCGGGTGACCAAGCTATCCATGCCGGACGACGAGCAACTACAAAATATTTTGCTTCTACGGACAACTGTCGGAAACCAGTCTACTCATACCGGTTTGATCAGGCCCCCTGGAACAATATCGAACCACTTGTTGCAACAGCAGCGCCTGTCTACTCTACTCACTACGCCGAGATCTGCTTCGTTTTTAACGTAGATCCGACTGCAAGCCAGAATAACACCAACTGGATAGGACCGTATCCGGAATACTACCACCTTTCCAACCTGATGTCTAGAATGTTCATCTCTTTTGTTCATGATGCTGATCCAAACAATCATGGCCTGGAAGGCGTTCCGCACTGGCCCGAATATGGCAGTGGGCAGGAAAACTTTGTATTCAAGACCAATGGCTCATGGGTGGAGAAAGACGACTATCGAGTACCACAACTTGAATATTGGAATGATATCTGGCCAAGCCTACAATCTTGAGAAGAAGACGACGTACTGTTATCAGATAGTTCAATGCCCGTCTGGGACCAGAACAGTAGCAACCGTACAAAGATGTCGGCTTTATGTGGTATAAAACTCATACGTGTTGCAAAAAAAGTCTTCTATGGAATGTGCCTATTTGTTGCATCTGTTAATTGTAACTCTTCACCGTCGAGTCTGAGCATACCTGTTTAATCGCTGGAAGTCAGATTGAGTTATTGATGATAAATGCAGAGGGGTATGAAAGTCAGCCCCTCCGGTAGAAAGGCTCTTATTACAAAACCGGAAAAAAGACCGGCTACATGCCGAACCGGGACATTGTCCGGCCCCAGTGAGTAGATCGCCCTCACCCGCTGGTCATCAAACAACTAGAGCTCGCCAAACGCGGGTTTGGGTTGGGTTTTCAATTTCTTTACCCGCCCACGGGTAACCCACCGCGGGTTTTCGCCTTTATGACCTCGGCATGGAAAGGACTTCACTTCCGGAGTGATACCAGCTTGGTCAAGAACCAGTCGCATGTGAGACAATCGTAAAGGCTGGGGGTGGGTGAGGTCAGTCATCAAATGTAATGTTCTTTTGAGAAGTGGTAATTTTGAGACAAACAGCCGCTACTCATGTGGACGCATGCCACTACTTAAACCTCAAGTGACATTTGGGCGGCGAACTCTGAATATTGAGTTCTACAGTCGTGCAAGCCGGAGGCTAGACAGAAAGTCCGTCAAAACAGTGAAATACACGTACCTCTGATCCACAACTGAACACCGATCAAATTGCCTTTTCCCTCCCGGACGGTTATTCGGCAAAGAGATTCCGTGTTTCCCGTGACGGTAATCACTTTCCAGTACTTTGTTACTCACAAAATGGTTGCCAATAAGTAGTATCAGGGTCTACACGCTTCTCATATACTAGATCCGGCAGGAATGATTGAATTCTGTTGCTCATACTGTACTTGTACTGTACTGGCACTGTACTAGCGTGAATGCTGCACAAATGTCACGCGATTTATCAGCTCCCAATGCGTCCTCGAAAGAAAAGGCGTTGACTTAAGTCCCCTGTAACGTTATTAATGCTCATGTCATATTGACATCTAGATGGAACTGGGCCGCGACAATTTCCGGTCAAATCTAAAGTTTATCTTCCATGGGGCCTGCCCCACCGTTCCAAGAAAACCCACGGCGCCACCTTCCCATACTTCTCATACTTTCCTCCACCATTCGATTCTGAAACTCCCCCTGCTCTTCGATTGACTCAGTACTGACCTTTACTCGAGCCCATCTGAATTCCCATCGATCGCTGTTGATATTCTTGATCAGCATCATCCCGGAATTGCCTCCACAATCTTCCCCTTCTTCTGCAGTCTTGATCTGTGTGCCCTGTTCGCTGAACATCAAAACTATGGCAACTTCAGTCCGGTTATCGCCACAGGTACAGCGGCTGCAAACGAGTTCGCCATACGTTGATATCTACACCAGAGCATTGCCCAATCCTCTTCGGTCACGACCAGTCGTGAAGCCCCTAGCGCCGACAACACATTCCCACCCGGAGCCGAAACGGTGGCAGAATCCTGGCGGTTGGGGAGCGCGCCACATGAACGACACAGCCCCGTTTACACTCTAGGACAAACAGAACCGCAAATTTCGACTCCCAACGCAGGAGGAATCTGCTTGGATTCGAACCAAATTTGGGGATGGAAAACGCGGGCATGAAATCAAGGCAACCAGCACTAAGAAAAGATAAAACGAAAGAAAAAGAATTAAAAAAAGATCCGAGAGTAGTGACTCTTGCATCATCGTTGAAAGTTGACTTAGTATTAGCAATAGTGCGCTTCGATCGTAGAGGTTGGTGAAGTTACAAGCTTAAACAGTAGCTGACAAGGAAGATAGAGGGTGCAGAGTTGCAAGATTGAAGGTCAGGGCAGATTAGAATATAGCTATTGTGAACAGCTACCCTAGATGTTATGGTATAAACCTATTCCACTATATTAGGCACTCAAAGGCATAGATATTACATAAAGTATATCGAAGAGCGTATCAAGGACTACACGCCGAAAATCTCAGATGTATCCATCTTCCCACCAACGAACTTCTCTAACAAAGGTAATTCTGGCAAGCTTCCACCCTTTTCTAGGACCTTACGGCGATACCGACGGCCCTCTGCTCCATCCAACGGGTTTCGCTGGAACCGAGTATTGAACATGATCCGCGAATATGCCCCGCCACTCCCTAGATGTTAGCTTCCTGGCTTGGCAAAAAAGTTCCATTTGAGTAAGCTCACAGAAAATAGACGTAGTATCCCGCGGCATAATTCCGAAAGAAGTGCGGGAACCTCGCTTGCCCAAATCCCCAGTGGTCATCTTCTCCATGACTATCTGGCCCAACAAGCGAGGTGCACTCCCTGCGCATCCGGTTATACAAGACGGAAAGATCATCTACCGGGGTTGTGCCGTGAATTGTAAGATCATATAAAGTGTAATGGAGTTGGTTCAGCATTAGACATGCTTCGTCAACAGCATGAGCGGCAATGAGGCGTTCAAATAGGTCAATTGGTGGTTTCTCCGCGGGGAGGTGGGCATGTAATTTCAAATAGGCCTCTTTTTCTTGAACAGAGGTGTATGTGTAATGCCGTGATAAGGAATGCAGGATCGACGGCGTCCGGCACCAATGCTCTAGCATGATGCTAGGAATCTCGACAAAATCGTGTGATGTACCGGTGCCATATGTACTCGCGAAGCGTGTTCGGCCAACCAGATAGTGGATGGTGTGACCAAGTTCATGGAACAATGTGACCACTTGTCGCTGTCGCAGTAGGATGGGTGCTATGGAAGAGAATGAAGCCAGCAATGCGATGCTGGGGCAAGCTATATTGCTCCCTGTGAAGCCCTGTATCCTGAGATTAGCGAAAGTATATCGGGATGGTTTTGTGAGATTCTTACCGGGGCTAGGACCACATTACAATTGCTGTTATGTTTTCCTGGTCGTTCGAAGAGGTCAAAATAGATGTACCCGAGGAACTCGCCGCCCATCGCCTCTTCATTCCAAACCGCAGAGACTGTTACAGCTTCATCCCAAACCCATGCGCCAGAATTGACGGGTTGGAAGTGAAGACCAAAAATCTGCTCAAAGATCTGTAGCATCCCTGCTAGTGTGTGCTCAAGAGGGAAGTACTCCGCGACTGCCGTTTCATCGATGTCAAATCTCTCTATTCTGACAAGCCGAGCGTAGAAGTTCAAGTCCCAGATATGTATTCTAGGATCAATCTCATCTTGTGGTTTCCCTTGTTCTATGAGAAACTGCTTTTTGGCTTCCATGAGGATGACCCTCTCTGAAGCTGCCTTGTCGACTACCTGCTTCCTGGTGGAATTTAGAAGCTCCATCACCTGTGAGAGATTCAACATGCGGCCTTGGATCGTGTATTCAGCATAAGACGCATATCCCAGGAGACTGGCAACGAGCGCTCGGGAACTGACTAACTCCTCGAATAAAGCGACAGTCTGTGGGCACTTGTTCTCGGCAGCAATGAATACGCGCCGGCGGGTCGATTCCTCGGTCGCGAACTTCAGTACCACATCCATATCGTGTCTCTTCAAACCCACAAAAACCATGTTGTCAGCATTGCGCTTTCCGCTTGCGACATATGCCGCAGGGAGACCGTTGAGCTCGGCCTCCTCGAACCAGACTCCTTCAGCTTCCTCTTGAAGATTTCGCACACACTCTTTACTCAGCTCGTCAATGCGCTTTTGTAAAAGCTGATACTGCTGTTTGACTTCCCCATTGATGTGCACGGCGTTGCGACAGAATGTGAGATATACTCGATCGAGATAATGTCTCTCTTCGGAATTCAAAATCATAGTGCCATCTTGGCATTTCTTGTAGACGACGTCGATACCATGGAAGAGATCTCGACGTGTGTTCACCTCATGCGAGTATTCAGTCCATAGCTGATTAGCTGCGCGGGAGGCGTCACGCAGGTCTTTGTCTGTGGAAACGTATTGATAAATCCCGACCAGCGAGGACTGGAGAAGCCTGATGTTTTCATCTTCTGCAAATGGTATAATATATCCATCGAAAGTCCAGTCGGCCATTGGCTTAGCCGTGAGCAAATCCAGGCTGGCTCGAGAGGTCGCTATGCCAGCATGCGTAAGTTGCATTACCTGCTCAGGCGAATGGTTCAATCCGAATGGAGGCTGGGGGGGTTGCTTGTATTCGAGCATGATGTCTGCTGTTGTGTTTTTGTACATATTCTTCAGGTAAGATGATCCGCCCTTTTTATGCTCTATGTTTGACCACTGAGTTCGTTGGGAGAAAAGTCAGAAACCAGTATCAGCAGAGTGAGAGAAACGGGAGAGAAACAGGAGAGAAAGCGCTAGAGAAGAGATACATTACTTAAGATAAGGAAATTCGACCAGGCTTGCTATGACCCTTGTCACTCCTTTAGGCCTTCCGTCGGTGCTCCTCTAGCCCTTATCTAGTGACTCCCCCACCTACTAATCGGGTTAGCCTAGTGTAGTGACTAGAAGCGTCTCTTTTCCTCTCCAAATCCTTTCGACCCGAATATTTCATACTAGTGCAGAGAGATTCTGACCCCTTAATATCTCCCATTCACCAAGATGCGATACGACAGAGTTACCTCTAGCGAGGAGGAGGAGGATGTGCAACTTGAAGCGACAGCACAAAATTTGACACCCCCCCCGCCAACCCGCACATTAAAGGACAATGTTACCAAGGAGGGTATTTGCTAGGCTTTCCTGCGATACAAAGTGTTGTGATTGTGATTCTGTTGATCCTCGTTATTGTTATGGCAGGTCGAATGTCGTCTCTACAGGCTGACCGGAGTACCACGATGATCTACGGATATGACAGGCCTTATATGTCCTTGAATCATACCTACGACCACTTATGGAATGAGACTTCTAATTCTGGCTTGGTGGTCACGGAAATGGAGGGAAACCGGGACATCGGGGCAATAGCTATGTTGGATTCCCTTAACTCTTTGCTAAGTAATCTCACAACCAGGAATCCTAAATTAGAGCAGGTTTCATCAACTTCATTGCCTTGTTGCAATGGGGGCAGCTATGCAAAATGCTCTTGAAGGAAAACAAATCGGTATTGATCAGACGGAAGACCACCACTGGCCACACTGTTTCGACTATCTTAGAAAGGTGACATTATTTCCTTTCCTTTTCTCTGTATCTCCATTTTCTGATGGTCTATTAGACACTTCATTGCTTTGCGGATGATACTATTGAGTACCAAGATGTGAATGATGAGGGTGAGAAGTTACATCGTATCAGTGGCTCCCAGACTTCACGACAATGTCGATCAGCACAAGCTCTTTACAATTATCGCGCGACCCATCAGTACATTGATCATGTCAGAGATCCTTGAATAATGCTACCTAATAAACATCAATCTATTGTATGAGATATCTCAGTTGTATTATCCAACTAAAGATGCGCCTGTGGAGACAATTGTGTTTGTTTTAGGGTTGGTTAAAACCTTCATGCAATGATGAATATGCTCCTCTGAGTCCGCTCGTGGATCGAAGTATTTTCCGTTGCTTTTGAATCGATGTTCTTTTTTCCACATGTATAGACAGTGCCAAACATGCCATGCATGGTTCATATGGTACTTCTCAGGTTGGGTATCTGAGTATCGAGACACCTCTTCGAGTGTGAGATTGACTGTACGGTTCTTATGAGCCCAATACAACCAACGCCCATCTGGCCCGTCGCCTATAGTCGCAAACTCAGCAGTGAGGGCATCATCCCGACACCGCTCTGGTAGCCATGCTGCGGACAGCTCGTCGTAGATACAGTCATTGCTAAGTGCCTCGGTAACTGAGTCACCACAGTCGCACGGATGCTTATCGAATATGGCTGTCCCATTTTTATCGTAGGAAAACCCATAAAGGTTTGCTTTTTCCTCCATATGATGCCGTAGAGAGAACTGAAGCTGGAATATCAGTGTAGCCACCCCATACAGGGCAAAGCCTATCTGAACAACCCGGAAGGCAATATGCAATGGCCGGTAGAATGACTCTGCAATTCTCATGGAGCAGCGGCGAGATGTGGCCGCACTTTGCAAAATCTTCTCGATATCATCCTGTCCTTCCTCGTTTCCACTTAGTAGTGCCTCGGATGACAACCGGTGCTCTAACGAGCTATAGATGTCAGCTGTATAATTTTACCGGGCCACTTTCCCGGTATTTCTTACTCCATAGCAGAAGACCCGTGTTTCTTTCCCATCTTGCTCCCTCGCTCACGATATTGTCAATTTATCAACCGCTAAGGAAGAACAGAACGACGCCAGAAAGGAAATGCAGCAACAAGAGGACCGCCTATCTACCCACATGGTCTCCGAATCTTTCCGGTTCTCACCGGCAGTAAATTAATTATTTTCTAGAGTGATAGCTGCATTCACTAGACTTGCGATAGTCAATGCTACCATGACGCGGCCAGAGCGTTCACTGCCCCAATAAAGCGGGTTGTTTCCACGCGAAGGATAATTGCCTAGGTCTACAATGCATCGTTCCCTCACCCCGCACACAACATGTTTGCGTGGCATCATAACGCCATAACGCCTAAGAAAATGAACACTGCGGCTATGCAGTAGCCATCACACGCCAGAGCAGGCCAGGATTCCCCATGCATGGTACTAGTAATTTAACCAAGCATGAAAGATATGGTATACCAACTTGTATAATTGCGCAAGCGACCGGTCACTTAGACAAATACAATTTTTTTTTCTTTTTCAATAATAATCCTAAGTCTATACAAGTGCCTTAAACAACCAATTCAACGAAAGAAACTTCAGAGTTCTGTCGAAAAATTCACATTATGGAGAAATGGGTACCTGCCGAGCG
Source organism: Penicillium sp. 91 TS-2023 (assembly GCA_030710325.1). NCBI lineage: Eukaryota > Fungi > Ascomycota > Eurotiomycetes > Eurotiales > Aspergillaceae > Penicillium > Penicillium sp. 91 TS-2023. Next base: position 2,268,947 of record JARWGP010000021.1, on the reverse strand, counting down.
CTCCCGAAAGACCAGACGGGAGGTCATACTGGGCATAATATGTCTCTCGCAGACTGTCGCCTTGGCCACTTACTATTTCACTGCTATATTCACCCAGCCTTATAAATTACCAGGCCAGCTCGACTAGTAAGGAACTTACTAGTTAGCTAGTTAAGTATAGATATATAGATAATATTAAGTATTAATTAGACTATTACCCTATATAGATAACTCTAGATATCTATATACTACTCTTTAAGCCTCTAAAATATTAAAGTTAGAGTACTATAGATAATAAAATTCTTATAGAATTTATTAAAAAGTATATGAAATTAAGCGATCGAGCTTATATTAGTAAGGACTATATAAAGCTTAAAACCTAGGCCTTTCTATAGACTATATAAATAGTAATTAATACCTCTATACTATAATCTAAGCTATTAGAATAGTTAAATTCTAACTTTATACTAGTATACTAAGAAGTGGTAAAAATAATATACTTCTTATATTATTAATAGACTTACTTATATAACCCTATAAATAAGCTCTAGTATAAGTAAGCCTAGAATAATAAAAACTAGCTTATTAAAGGCACGCTTAGTAAGGCCTACTATAAGTAGGTATAAAAGATAATTAAGGATAGCCCCTAGGGTATACAAAGGCTTACTAAATAGGCCTAGAACTAAGCTAGGGTCTATAAGTATAGGCTTATACTAACGCTCTAGGCCTATAATAGACTACTAGAGACTATAGAGTAGAAAGTATAAGCTTTCTAGTAAGCGTTCTTCCTATAACCCCTAGAGGCTAATATAGATAATATAGATATATAGATATATAGATATATCTAGAAAGCTCTAGTATTAACTTCCCTAAGATTATATAGTATAAGATCTATAAAGTAATCTAGTTATCTCTAGTAGGTAAGGCCCCTAGAGAAGATGCTATCCTAAACCCTATATAATATAAGCTAGTTAAGATCCCTATAATCTTAATTTATATCTAATATCAAGGAATAAACTAGATAAATAGCTCTAATAAATTAAGAAATTACTTAAACTAAGACTTATCTATCTATTAAATAACCCTTAGGGATTTCTAATAATCTTTATTAAGAAACCTATAAATAAATAATATATATATATTAATTATTAGGCACTAAATAAAATAATTATTAAGAATAGATATCCTCTTCTAAGAGTTTAGGACCTTCTAGATCTAATTAGAATCTCTTTAGTCCTTTTAAAGATTAATTTAATATTAGGATACTAGTAGATCTATATAGATAAAGACTTAATTAAGAAGACTATATAATAGGCTAATTAGCGGGTAAAGAACCCTAGTAGATAGTAGACTAAAGTTAATAATAGAGTATAGGCGCGCGGTATTAATACCCTATTAAAAAACTTACTAACTTTAAACTACCCTAACTACCTTTTCTAGTACTTAGAATACTTCTTAAAACTAGATAACGGCAAATGGACGGCCAGAAATGGCCGCTTTTGAGGCCGCTTTCGGCCGCCCATCTGCCATCCGTTCTGCCACTCACCTTGGCATTTCTACCCACGCACTTTCTTCTGGAACCTCAGCGGCGTCTTGGCGTGCACCTGTGATCCACTCTATACTTCCCCTTCCCTTCCCCTGCCCCTGTGTTCCACAGTTTCGAGCCCTCGAGGGCACCGAGAACCAGATTTTCAAAAAGTCTGACATTTAAAATGGCAGCGATTCCCCTCCCCCGTCGTCTTTTTCTCTTGTTCCAGTCAATCTCAAGGTCTCCGTACCGAGATCCTCATTGACCTCTTTCCGTGACAACCATCTATTTTGTCAAAACCTGGACTGCGCGTCCAGATTTTCTACCTACCACTTGAATTTTCACGCACTGCTGTGATCCTCAGTCTTTCTGATCATGGCCCGCCGATCTCGTAAAGCGAGCTGCGAGTCATCTAGCGACAGCGACTATTCCGACAGAGAAGGCACAGAAGACAGTGGATCTGATACGGATTTAACGGAACCTGAGGATGAAGCAGATCAAGCACGCAACGCTGACGATGCGAGCTTACTCTTCGCAGACAATGAGCACACAGCGGAATACTACATCCAGCAACTTCAAAACTTTGATGAGACAACATACATGCAAGAAGACTATGGCAAAGGCACTACCGCCCTTCTCGACCGCATCGAGGAAAAATGGTCACAGTGAGTTCTGCCTTTATTTCTTTCTCTGTCTACTGGAGTATCATGGACTCACGAATATATCACCAAGGTTCTGCGCTTTCATCAAGAAAGATCCCAACGAGGAATACCACCGCTTATCGATCGCGATTCTATATAACTTTCTTGAGTGGGCTCTCAATTTACGACGAGGTAAAAATGGAAGGAGGCTTCCTGGAATCAAGTGCAAAAGCTCTCTGGATACCTTTTGGAAAGTTTTTCGACTGGTCTTTGAAAGGTCCACGTCGAAGAAGATTGGAAATCAGATGAACCGTCGGATGCGTCGAGTAGGAATGCCCTTTCTATCCTTATCCTTTTGGCCTTGCTTACCTTCGAAGACTGACACACTTCCGAACTTAGGTCATCCGGCGATTGGCCAAAAAGTATAAGTTGTTAATCAAAGGACGAGACAAACCTCCTATGGATGTGGAGGACCTGGCAAAAGTCGTGGAGACCACCGTCAGCACAACAAAGAAAAAGTTCGGACATGGCCGCCACCGTATTGAGCTCGGACTTTTCTTGCAGCTCGCAGGCCTCACGACAAATCGTCCCCAAGCCATTCTTGATCTGCGATATCGTCACATTCAAGTCAGTCTTCTCCGAGACCCGCAGGGCGGTCCACATCGGATTGTGATTGAGTTCACCTTTGAGTTCACCAAGGAGTGGTTGGGGGCTAAAGACGCGTGAGTCTGCTCAACTCCACGTCGTCATCTCCTACTGACATCTTCTTCAGGAACACTTACATTCTCCCCGAAATCATCTTCGATCCTTCGTTGGTGCTCAGTCCGCATGTCTTCCTGTTGGGTCTTCTCTTTGCAGATCGCGCATTTGACCGTGTTGAGGGTGAGGAAATCCTGGTTTCTGCAAGCCAGCTTCCTCGGCTTCGAATTCGCGACGAGTGTAATGAACTAAGACTACAGCTTGATCCAGCGATGGATGACGTGCCGGTATTTCGGATGTCAGAGCGGACCTTCCATGGGATCGGCATATCACCTAATAAGCCTCTCCCTTACTCAACCTTGGAGCCGTGGGTCAAGAAAATGGGTGTTATCACAGGTATTAGGCAGGTCACACGCCCCTACAGCTTACGCTATGGGGCAGGCACAGCTTTGGATAATAGTGGTATGTTGCACTGCTCAAACTCGCAGGATCTATCAACTGATATAGTTCCAGGTTCCGTCAGCGACTCCCTTCGCAATCTTGTGATGCATCACGCTGACACACGGACATTTCTGAAATTCTACCTCAGCAGAAGAATCTCCAAGAATTTGCCCGCCATAATTCGTGGTCTTGACCCAGAGGAAGACATTATGCGCGCTGCTTGCCGAATGAGCCGAACCATCGACCCGCACCGCCCGCAGGAGCTAACGACCGAGCAATCCTGCTCCGTGAATCAAGACCCGGAAATCCTCAGCTTAAAACACCGGCGCGATGAGATCAGTCGATCTCTAGAGCGTCCCCTGTCAAAACACAAAGGCACACCAGCATATGAAATGCACAGAAAGCTGAACCAGGAGTTGGCAGGAGCCAGGAAGCGCGCACAGAACAGACTTCTTTCACAGATTCAAAACAAATATGACCGAGAACAGCCCATGTTAGAGATCAAGCGTCAATTGTCCGGGATTGAGCCAGCTGAATCTTCCAGTGAACAGCTGAAATGCTCCACGGATATCCCTGTACCGCAGCAACGACTGATCAAGAGTCTTTTGACTCTACCACGCCCAACGATAGAGGGGGAGATGACTAGGAGAACCGAAGCTATCGATTCAGTGGCTGCTTATTGTCAATTCCAAGAGGGCGACAGCTGCCGTTTACCGCAGAATAAAAGATCAGAAGGTCCTGGGGAAAAAGTCGCAATCCTTGATCAATGTCAGCGAGGAAGTGAAGTACTGGACAGCACCTGTCCACCAGAAACTCCCCTCGAACTTGCTATCCGATCTGCTACGAAGGATCATCGGCCCTTATTTTGCTTCATTTGCTTGGGTCAGCGAGATCTGGACCTCACAAAGCGTATTCAAAGATTTTCCTCCCACGGGGATGTCACCAAACACATCAAAATAAAACATCTGAAAAAAATATTGTCAAGCGAGACGATTGCATGCAATATTTGTGATGAGAAATTTACGGAAGTCATGCATTTCCAACGACATGCCAATGATTCACATTCGACTGTGACGGGACCTCTGTGGTGCGCAGCCTCCATCTGACGGATTGATTTGCTGGTGAGTAAACCACTTCGTGCAACCATGGCATGTAAAAAACTTTGATTCAGAGCAAATCAACAGTAAATTGGGCCGGTGCGATTAGCTTCCTTGGCCCGTTTCCTTTGACTGTTTAGTTCAAGGCGATCGTTCATTGCATCATATTGTCATTTTTATTACGAGCAATTGTGGAAAGAAAGGATCTGGGAGGGATGATTGTTAGGTGGAAGAATGGTGACGCGGAGTGTTCCACGCATCGGTCTGCTTTACTGAGTTCGAACTATTATGGCGGCTTGGCTACAAAAGGCAGAGGGACATGAACGACTGAATATGCAGAGATGTTTCACTTGGTCCATTACTATTCTTAGATTTAGACCTGACTTCTACCACGCATTTTCAATATAGCTTCCATAGCTTTTGAGCCTTTTGTCAAAAGAGATTTTGTTGATGTAAGGTACGGATTATCCTCATATCTCATGAAGTGGTCTTCGTTCCTGTACTGGATGTAGCTATACTAAGCATAAATTTTATATCACGCCTAGCCATATCTCCCCTTCACTTCCCCCGAGTCACTGGCATCTCAAGTCCCAATTGATTAATACAGGCAAACCATGGTGCACCTATCTGCGCCTTATTACTTAGGCCTGCAGTCGGAATATTTTTGCCTTCTAAGTATTTCTGAAGCCTATTTAAGAAGTGAAATACGAGCCCGAAATTCTAGGGACTAGACTGCAAGTCACAGTTAAAACGGATGTCGGTATGCAGATGTCTTAGAACCGGCGATTTAGAACCTGGATAATACAGGCGATTTGACGTCATGTATCAGCATTCTGGCTTACTGTTCTAATACCAAAGACGGCCAATTGAAGTTGGCTCATCAGAGGATCTGTCGAAATACCCCCGCGCACACCTTCCGGTATTGAAAGCGGTGTCAGTGGGCATGGCACTATTACTGCGTGTTACAACACAGTTCTTCCGGTACGTTGATTATTACCCATACAAAACATAGAGTGATACGCGCGGGTAATGAATAACGCAGTAGGACGATACAATGCGGAGAACCCACGTTATTTACCCCTCATCTAAACTAGACCTTGACATAGCGCAGGGCGCGGGCAGCTACCCGCCGGCCGCCAAGAGATTTCTCTCTGTAACATATAAGTGATTTATATTTTCTGATATATTATATAGTATTGAATGTATATATTACAGTGATTTAATGGGGTGGATACCATCCGAATGAGATGGTCAGCTCTAAGTCATGGTTTAATATTGAGCGCGAAGAACAGAAAATATTTGTGGTAATGACTGTTGTCTCGTGTTGTGAGCTGTACATTTTCTCCTAGTGCTGCTGCTCCAACGTTTTGGTGTAATGCCGGCAGAACCATCATCTCGTCATAATTCCGGCAGAACTGTGGCCGATCATTCTGCCAGAACTATGCTTCGCCTTGTAATGCCGGCAGAACCGTATTAGCAGCTACTGTATATACATGACGAGACAGTGCTATGGTATTGGAATATTATCCTGGTACATACAGAATCACTGTGACCCTTTTCAGTCATTTGAACAACCTCATTTTTACTTGCATTATTTCCGAAACTGTTCCAGAACATATAGTTTGGAGCTTGATAGCGTGGATTTGCAGTCGTTAATCATAACAGGGTCATGATCGATTAAAGCTCTAGCAGAGGGAAGACGGTTCACTCCTGGGGGCTATCTCTACAGCTGAAGTACCTCATACAATTATACTTGAGAAGTCAAATTTCTTCAAAAACAAGATCAATAGTATATCCTAATTTTGGGATGGAATATGCGGTCCTAGTGCTGATGGCAACCAAATACGAGAAGTATTATCTGTCCGCGCGTATGCAGGACAACAAATTCTCCATTTCATGAGATAGAGTCAGCCACAATGGCACGCCGAAAATTTTTGTCAATCTAAGCATAAAGCTTACACTTCTACTGAGATTGTCTCACACCGCTACGATTATCCCATTGTTCATTTTGAATAAGAGTTGTTGAATATCCCGGTCACTGAGATGATCATGAGGGCTGGGATCACGTGCATGCATATATACTTGCCTAACAGTCTACCTGTATCTAACATAAAACAACACACAATCAATTCATATCAATAACATGAATACTGAAGCTTCAACTATAAATTAACAAGAGTAATGGTGAAGATGGTGAAGATGGTGAAGATGGTGAAGATGGTGAAGATGGTGAAGATGGTGAAGATGGTGAGAAGAAGGAGCATTTTTGGCTTCACATTCGATGACTCCTCAAATTCCAGCATGTTGAGAGATTGCGATACTGCTTGACGATGATGCAACATAATCTGGAACCTGAACTTAAAATTCCCATTCCCAAATCTAGGTCTCTTAAAATTTTTACTCCAGACTTCGGGCTGCATAAACCTCTGCGAAGATCCGTCAATTCTAGCCATCCCTTCAGCATTGACAGCCCGGCCCTACCCTTCGAGATTACTCTTTCACCAGTCATCATGACCAGCCCAGAAAATAGGCTTTTGACTTGGGAGTCAGAGGACACGGACACCTGTTCAGTCCCTTCCGAGAAATCCTCTACGGTACCTTCGGAGACAAGTGACGACCGAGACTTCATCGCTTCAGACACAGAAAGACTATCATATGCCTCACATGATTCATCGGGTGACTCGTATCCCTTCACTGGTTTCTCGCGTTCTCATGGAGAATTTGGTGTTCAAGTAAGCGCTCGGCGACACATTCCTGATCACACTGCTAATCTAGTCAATATCTCATGATAGGGCGGCAAAATTCCAATCAAAACACTTGCGCGACAGTCAGTCACCCAGGATGGTCAATCGGTTACCAAATATCTTGTTCTGTGGTACTCGTGGGAGGATGAAGAGGTGTAAAAATTCCATGATACATTGGAGTCAGAGGCAAAGAATTGATTACAGAGCTCACGAGGGGGCATAAACGACATACAAAATTCAATCTTCCGAGCATCCTTTCCCCCATCAGATGTGTTAAATTAGTGTACGCTATATTTCAGTTACTGATCTCTCAGTGTGTCGGGGATACAAGGTTTATAGATTGCACTATCGAGAGCTCGGAGTGAGTCTCGATCTTGCGGATAATTCCTGATCAAATCGAGCCTCATATCACATTGAGCCCTGTACTGTATAGCGCATCTTCATTTCTCTGAATTCAAGCGAGCACCTGTCTATGCTTTTCTGCGCTTTTCCATTCATCGATAGAACACGTATCTGACTGATATTCAATTGGCGAAAAGCCTGATTTTCCAAGGGACTGTGCATTTTGCCAAAATCACATCAACACTGGGTTTGTTGCTTTAGTCTTTTTATTGTTCTCTCTTTCTGCCGCTATATCATTTGGACTTCTCACTATTCAAGCATACTCAGAATCATTATTCGAACTGTCACATAGCTCATATCAGACCGCAAGCTATCACTGACTGCAGAGAAAGATGTGATTGATGAGAACAAAAATCAAGCAGAGTCTCCACAGTCGTGACGCTTCGGGGAACGCCCTATCAGCTGATCCCTCCATTGTTACACTGGGTGCAATATGTGTGGATGTAGGGGCACCCAGTACACTGGCATAGGATGCAGTGGTGACAGCAGGTACGCTCAGAGTTGGCAGATCGAATGTGGGAATGATCAATGACAAAGGCAGAGCGGCAGTATTCCAATGCAGCTCTGCAGTTGCGTCAGAATTCTTAGGCGCAGCAATGTTGTTATTGGTACATGCGATGGAAGCTCCGCTGATCATCTCGTTGCTGCATGGAAACATTCTGATGATAGATCAGTTAGACGTCGACTTGATCAGAACATTGGGGCATTTTGTAGGGCACTAACTTCGACTCGACTGTAGACCGGATGGGCATGGTATGGCTCTAGGATGTATCAGACGTGTCCGAATCGAGAGAGAAGCTCAATGCAGTTTATGAGCCAATAGGAAAAAATGATTGCTGTATCCAAAGCGTATATTATATGAGTGACCGGACACAATTAATCGAGAATGGGTAGGTATGTCTTGTCAAGTTTCAGGACAAGACTCGCTTTTATAATTCCAAACATTTAGTTGGCCTCTGGACTTGAGCCCTCAAGTAATTCATCAGTTGAAAGTTTTTCTGAACTGTAAGTGCTAGAATGTTCGAATGAACACAGGAAACTGCGCGATTGTCAGCTACAGTATTTGGTTTCCTAGGATCAATATCTTTCAGCACCATGTCCCAATTTTGGTAGAAACTACAATTCTATACATCTTGACTGTGACATGAAATTGAGGATGGAGAGTTTTTTTGGTCGTTTTTCGAATTTGGTGAGTTGTCATCGTTGGGCTCGCCAGCTCTTGCGTGAGACAGTTTTTGTTGTCTAATTATTTCAAACTTTTCACCGTTTGCTTTTTGAAGGCCTCTGAAGAGCTGACTTGTGTTATTCACAGCTCCGTCAGTACTAAACCTATGCTCTCTCTGAGGCAGGGCTCATAACACGATAGAAAACCAGCTAAAACCTTTCATTGCTCAGTCTACACTTCGAACAATCAGACCTGACATTGAGGGACGAAACAAGGTGTTTATAGAAAATAACATAGCAAGAACATCATATTGCATTAATACTGAATCTTCAGCATCCACACAGTCTGCTATGTCTTCATGCATCAATTATTGTTTCTCCGATCTTCAAATGACAATACGAAAAACGTTCAGAGAAAAACCATACTCATACCTTTCAATCTCCTTCATCGGCCATGCTCAGATCGATACCAGCCCCTCGACTCATTATTGTGGTCTCGACGAAGGCAAAACAAGAGTGAAGACCGCGTCATCTCGTTTGACCTTCTCCAAAAGGTGAAACTTATAGAAACACAACAGTGCCAGAGAAATAGTAAGAGTCGCCCCAGTAGCGACAGTGGTAACAATGGCCATTACAGACCAATCTCCCCCCTGAGATGCGCAGACGTTGATTATTGTAGTCAATAGCCCAGCAGCGGCGTTCAGCGAAATCGGCCTATTGATTAATCAGTTTCAAATACCCTGGTTGTCGTGCGAGTGGTGCAGTAACTTACGTGAAAAGCCTATTGATCAACCATATGTAATTGCTTCTAAGCTTCGCAAAATGCAAAAGCCATGCGAAAGCTGCAAGACCTCCGAGAAGGAGACAACAGGCAATGGAGAGCAATGGAGGATTCTGGATCGTGTGCAACACTGTTCGACCGGCTTTGTTGGCTTGCAAAGCACGTTCGACCTGATCGGAGCTTTGAAGAGAGGTAAAAGTGCCTGGGACGACCAGATAGCCAGCAAGCAGAGCCCAGTTGGCCGCACTGACAGTGATGTTGAAGACAAAATCCATTTCCTCCTCTTCTCTAAGCATTCTTGCATAGGGGGTCTCACTGATGCAGCGAGTGGGTAAGGGGGTGCTTGTGCTGGGGGAGATACATTCCTCATTTGGGAAGCTGTGTACATGCGCAGGCTTTGCCCATGGGACATGCACCCTTGATTTCGCAGGAATATGCATGACAGACTTTTTTTCCAAGACGTCTATGACGCCAATGAATTCCCAAATTTCGAAGCGCGGAGAACAACGCAAGCCAGCGAGGCTTTCCAGCATTTATAATAAGTCTAAATTTTCCTACGATGCGATAAGCCCGCATTATTTTGATGGAAGGGATATTTAAATCGCGCAAATCATTTTTGTGATCTCATGGTAACATATCGATGCAAGATAAATTCACACAGAGGGTCGGATATTTTGAATCATCGTCCATAGAGAGTGATCATACGTACGTTTCAATAGCTACCTGGAGTCATCTTTTAGTATCGGTTAAATTTGTCACTCAATCAGGCGGTCCAGTCTCACAAACAGAATAACTGAGGAGGTTCTCTTACGATTATTTGTCGCTTGAGTCAACATAAATTCAACCAAGCAAGATTCCACTGCGAAGACACATTCATGCCTGCTCAAAAAGCCTCATGGCAGCTCAACGATCATATTTCACTATACGAAAGCTATAATGCGATATCCTGCAATGGGGCGAACAACTGTGTAAGTCATTTTCCCTTGCTCAGCCATTTCGAAAGCCCCACCTGCCGCCTTCTCATAGCAACAATTGGTCCTACGAAGAAATAACTGGTATGTTCCAAGCACAGTCCAATAAATGTAGTAGATTCGAAAGATAGATATTTATCGTGTCTTTCAGACTTTTTTCTATCCAAGAATTGTAAAGGGTACTTCCTGGGCGGTCGACACTTGTGGTACAGCATTCCAAATGATGGGATCCGCGGTACACTTACAGATTGACTTTGGCTCAGCTTCGCTAGCCCACCCAAATTGATGGTAACCAGTACTAGGGCCGAGCGATGAGGGATGATGTGGCCGAGCGTGCAGCAGACCATAAATGCAACCGAATCTGCCAAGACTTCACATGCTGACAAGTTTAAAAGAAGCAGACAGCACTTTCTCTTCTTTCTTTTTCAGACAACCCTCTTTTTGACAACCATCATATTCGACTCCACCAAAATTCCTGTGTCAACAATGGTGCAACATGACAAAAAAGATTCTGATGATCGTTCCAACGAAATCATAAGCGATGACAAAACCCGGTGTGATAGTTTGAAAAGCGATATCAGCTCCCCAGAACCTGTAGGCTCCTCGGAGCCTTTGAAAACTCCTCGTACGGAGATGGGTTTTACACGTACAGAGCGCAATCACGCAATGTCTCCAGCTGCCTCGAATGAAAGAGAAAAGTCACCGGGATTGTCTCATTTCGGTCAGAATGATCAGGCTTGGTCCGCAAGCCCTCGGTGAGTGCCTTTTTGCTCTTTGCGTTGCAGAACCAAAAGTTTTGCAGACCAAGTGTGTCTAACATGACTTTAAGGGCAATGGGACGGGTGCAGAAGCAAAATAACCGGTCGACAAGACGAAAAAAGTCAGTTCGCAAAGCCTTTGTCATTGTTTGGGGGCTTCAACCAACCATAATCATGTGACTGACGCGAGATCTAGATCGATGTCGAGAAAGCGAAAAGAAAGCCGCCAGCACGCTGGTGACAAACAGTTACACCATCGCCAAACAAACCAAGGGCTGGATGATTTTTGAAGGAAATGCAGGGAAAGGGGGGAGATTGGGGTCGTCCGGCAAAAAGTCGGGTTGAAGTTATTACTGCGCACACGAAATGTACTTATCTGGATGCAAAAACAGGGCAGTCGAAGAATCATGCAATGCCCCACCAGCATCGGTGCCAAATATTTATGTTGAATATAGTGCGCATATCTGCCTGGTTCTATTGAAGAGCATGTGAGCTGAACATATTGTGAAGCTGGCTGTATGTGAAATGGCTGCATACACGAAGGTCATTTTGTATTTAGGGCGAAGATATTGTTCAAACCAATCAATAAAGCACTATATCTAGAACTCAATCAGTACATGAGAGCAATAGTCAAACGGAGGAATGACCCGCGAAAGGTAGTGCCTAGCTTCCAGGCCTCTAGTCTTAGATCCTAGATGATGATCTAAATGGTATCCGGAGCACAAGGCCAGCTCCTGGGACCAGACTGACGCCTTTTTTCCATTGACATTTTATTTCCAGTACCGAGCCTTTTCATAATCATTTTTGTTAGGTATCATCGGTGAAATGATACGACTGGCATACTCTAGAAACGAATGCTGTGAAGCAATGTTCACGATCGGCATTTACTGTATCGATGCGGCATATGGGCTCAAGAATGCTGGCAAATATATATTAATTCATGAACTATTCTCTATTGAGCTGGTAGATAGTCTTGCAAGCATATATAAACCAATATTCAGGGCTTTGTACCACGTTCGTCAACCTACCACACACCTCATCAGCCATATGTCGTCCAATACCTCCATCTTTACCACCGCCATGTCACCCGCTTTATCCTACCATAGCCCTGCATGGAGACAACAATCCTCCAAGCCTGATGCGCTCCAAAAGTACCTCTGCACGTGCACGACGGATATCAACAAGATACATTGAAGACACACGCCCTTGATACTTGCCGTCCAAGCGAGGAATCACGAGGCTGTCAATCTCATGTTGGAATGTGATGATCTTCGTGCTTCTCCTCTTGCAATGCTTACGGTCAGACTGATGACCATCACGCAGGCCAGTGTTTCAATCGTACGGCAGTTGCTCCGCCGCAAAGATATTGAGTTCTACAGCCAAAATCCGAAAGTACAGCAGCCACTCCTAGTGGCTCTAGAATTCCGACAGCATGAGATTTTGGAAGTCCTCTTGCGGGATCCTCGGGTCAAGATCAATCAGAAGGATTACCACGGCCGAACACTTCTACATCTGGCTGTGATCTACAGGGACCTTCGCGCCGTTGCAAGCCTTGCGAGAGAGGAGCTGGTTGATGTCAATTGTCCCGATAATCTGGGGAAGACGCCCCTCAGTTTAGCTGCAAAGCTTCATGCCTGTGATCAGCCTAACAACGTCAAGATCCACAAGTGTCTGTTCTCGCGGTCCAAAGCCGGGTAAATCAGCGAGATCAAAGGGTCATTCTGTCCTCTCAAATGCCGTGAATACTTCCAATACCGAGCTGGTCCAGTCTGTCGCCTTCCTCGATCGGATGCAAAACACGGGGTAGCGATGGAACCACTTCACTGGCTCGAGCAGGGGTCAGAAGACAATTTGCGATCGTCAAAACTCGGTCCCCTCAAACCAGTGTGCCACGATGCAAGTCACATCTCTGCTTCAAGCATGTGCGAAGGGCAGCTGTGAGATAGAGGACGCTAGGTCACGCAGGCCATGAAGCATTAGCTAATGGAAGGTTATTCTTTGACATGTTATTCCCAACTATCAGGTGTCTAATCTATGTACATTCAGAGGACATGTTATCGAGCAACATATGCCAACAAGCTCGCTGTTATTAATATCAATGTAATAAGAGTGACAAAGTTCTAGAGCTAGGTTGTAAGTCCGGTCAAGGTCGTCTGCCCCAGCCTGGAATGAAGTTCCATGGCTCGTGGTCAAGGGATGTTATATCTGCAGTGGGTCTTGCGCCACATGGGAATTCTAGAAAGTGATCGACGCCTTTCCAGGGTACAGGCTGGCGTCTGATTGGCCAGGCGCAATGGGAAGTGTGAGTCATAATGGGCTCTCTGCATTGCATCTGCCTAAGCAGGTGCATAACCAATCAAGATTGTTGGAAACAGGAGCCCAGACGGGTCCGTGGTAACATGGCCGATAAGTTTGATTTTCAAGAGCAGGGCCCGCAGATTAGCCAAAGTCTTGCCGGGGTACCTACCAGGGTACTTGCAAAGGTACTCGTGAACCCTCAGGTTTTACCCTGCCACGCGCGTCGATTGCACAGAAATGAGCAAGAGAATATTTTGTAATGTTCGTAGTGATTGATAGATTTTCTAATCGAGAATTTGCCAATGGCCAAGGCATCGTCCTGAAGAGGGTTCATAAATAAGATGAGGGGTGGAAAGTGGGACGGCGAGATCGAAATGATCGGCCGGCACCTTAAACCTTATTTGGCACGTGCTGCGTCGCGGGTCCAAGAACGGCTCCGTTCCACACCGGAGATCAATTGAGCAATGGCCACGATATCGTGAGTTTGTAAGAAGCTGCATGTAGTCAATGATAGAGAGCAGTGCTGTAATACGTGGGAGAGTACCGACTGAGAACCGTCTGAGATGTCAGATCTCCTTACAATGTCATGATTTGGACGGGAATCAATGAGGCGCTCGCCCGCTCTTCCCCCCTCTGCCATTACCAGTCCCTTGGCGGCTATTTTCACAGCTTCCAGTCGGTCGCAGACGCCATCCACATAGCGACGAGGGTCTTGATTACGGCTTACTTTTTAGTTTGAGATGCATACGCAACGGTAGATACCCGCAGTGCGCCTCACTGGGGAGGATGCCTGAAATTCCGAATGTCTTCTATGATCGAGTCGGCAGGCCAAACATTTTGCCATTAAGAATCTTGACACTCTTTGCGACGCATCGCAGCAAGCATGTCGCACACGGATCACTCTTGCGGAGCGGCACCCGCTCTCCTTCAACCCTGGTCTAAGATCCAGTCGTTTCGAGCATCTTGCTTGATACTACCCATTGGGTAATCAGAAGGACGTGACCAAGGACAACGTGCGCTGCAGAGGCTTTTCATCGTTGCGCGACAATAATTGCAATAGTACCTATGATTGCACTTGCATGGCCATTGCGTTTAGCCCTCTTTGAATGCTGTATTGTAATACATCTGTCGCAACTTGCAATGCAACGCAGTTTCATTGCTACAGCGATCGTATCCATGGTTTCCATTTCATCAATTCTGGTACCCAGTCGCCAATGTAACCCACCGCAGAAAATGGACAGTCTAGATGATCGGTTTGATGGAACCAAGGGGCGGTTCCCCCTGGCAACATGAGGCCGACCATAGATCCATGGGAGGTGCGTCTTCTGGCCAAAGATTTTCAAGTCACTTTTCCAATGCCCTCCCAAATCAGTGGCCGTTCCTATGAATTTGCGCAGGGGGTTTCTGTGAAGAGACGTAGCCGACTTGACATAAAAGGCGCGAGATTTCCGGCCCAAAAAAAATCAGGACTTTCCTCCTCACACTCCCGTGTGTCATGGTTTCCATCTCTTGTCTGCAGGCTTGGGGGTCTCCGTGGCCACGGGTCCGCAGTACAAGCTCTGCGTCACCAAACATGCTTCGCAGGACGGGCTCTGCGATACCAACTGTTCCCCGCAGGACGGGCTCTGCGATACCAACTGTTCCCCGCAGGACGGGCTCTGCGATACCAACTGTTCCCCGCAGGACGGGCTCTGCGATACCAACTGTTCCCCGCAGGACGGGCTCTGCGATATTGTTCCTCGCAGGACGGGCTCTGCGATACCAACTGTTCCCCGCAGGACGGGCTCTGCGATACCAACTGTTCCCCGCAGGACGGGCTCTGCGATATCAAATGTTCCTCGCAGGAGACCGCTGCGTTACCAAGTTCTCTGCAGGAGACCGCTGCATCACCAAGTTCTCTGCAGGAGACCGCTGCATTACCAAGTTCTCTGCAGGAGACCGCTGCATCACCAAGTTCTCTGCAGGAGACCGCTGCATTACCAAGTTCTCTGCAGGAGACCGCTGCATCACCAAGTTCTCTGCAGGAGACCGCTGCATTACCAAGTTCTCTGCAGGAGACCGCTGCATCACCAAGTTCTCTGCAGGAGACCGCTGCATTACCAAGTTCTCCGCAGGGGACCGCTGCGATACCAAGGTGCTCCGCAGTACTGACTCTGCGTCATCAAATCGTGCTCCGCAGGGGGACGCTGCGAAACCAAGGAACTCTAGCCAAGTGCAGGCACCTCTACGTGGTGCTAGGGACCAGTATTCAATGCTCGCTCTGCAATTGAAGAAGCCAAGACCTGCGCCTCCATCGATATTTCCTTTATATAGGCCCGGGCCACGGGCGAGGAGACTGATAGCAGGGCCGTGAGAGCGCATGGGCCCTGTTTTCCCTCCAAGATCTTATAGAGTACGAATAAATCCTGAGTCATGCTGTTACCGATTTCGCCGCGCATAGTAGTATCATGTTCAGAACCTGATCTCACAGGATGTATACACACGTACAGGCCAGTCGGCTTGGCCAACGACCATCAGAACGGCAAGAAAGCATGATTCACGTCTTGTCTCGCAGGTCAGGAATACTGAGATGACTGTTGAAATGGGGTTGATGGTGACAGCGTAAATGCGGTGATCAATGGTCTTTGGTGGCAACCAGCCTGCTTTGGTGAACAGTTCAGCCTGTTTTCATCAACAGTTGACTGAGCGTGCGTAAACAGTTGAGCTTGCTTTCATCAACAGTTGACTGAGCGTCCGTAACCAGTTGACTGAGCGTCCGTAACCAGTTGAATGACCATTCGTAAACAGTTGAGCCTGTTTTCATCAACAGTTAAATGGACATTCTTAAACAGTTGACTAAGCGTCCGTAAACATTTGACCGGCTTTAGTAAACAGTTGATCCTGCTCTTTTAAACAGCTGACCCAGTGTTGATAAATAGTTGAATGACCATTCGTAAACAGGTGAGCCTGCTTTGAAGAACAGTCGAGCCTGTTCTGATAAACAGTTGAGCCTGTTTTCATCAACAGTTAAATGGACATTCTTAAACAGTTCACTGAGCGTCCGTAAACAGTTGATCGGCTTTGGTGAACAGTTGAATGAGCATTAATAAACAGTTGAATGAGCATTGGTAAACAATTGAGCCTGCTCTGATAAACAGTTGACCAGCTTTCATGAACAGTTGAGCCTGCTCGAAAAACAGTGACCAGCTTGGAAAAACGGTGACCAGCTTGTAAAAATAGTGACCAGCTCTGAAAACAATTGGTGGATGGTGACAGTGTCAACGCGTCGATAAGCAGACTGTCAATGCTGAGTCTGGACGCGTTGACAACGGAGTGAGTGGCGACGCTCAATAGGCGGTGTGTTACCCCTCGCGCACATTTTCGTCCGACTCAGAGAAGACCCCACCCACATCACTGTAATTTTTTCTCATAGGCCAACAGCCGTTGTCAAGTCCTTATTGACAGAAAATAAAGTCGTGGGATACGGCTGGTAATAATCAGGAAGTAAGCTAGATCATCGTCATCAATTCCGAAGTATTTACTCCAAGAATCCAGTTGGAGATCAGCTTGGGCTTCTCATTATATATATAGCCGCACGTCTCCAAAAGAATAAACAACATGTTCCACCTTAGACTATACACGCTATGAGATCGAACTCGCATGCATGACTTGAATCTCTCTAATGGCCACATAAATATATGACCAATAAAGTCTACACTGGTCTCTTCTAAGTACGACTGTGATACTTCATGAAACAAATCCGATTTAAATTATGTCAAGGTCAATCACGTATCATGTATAATAAGGCCAGAAAGTTAATGCTCAGCAACTCCACCGGTCACAAAGGTAAGTTCCATATTGAATCAAATACTGCGCGTGAGCCCTAGATCCAATTAAATTGATACTGTACAGGTACGTCGTGTATGTCTACATTGTAAGCTTCCCCCTGCTCCACACACTGACAAGGCTACCATATTACGAACGTCGAACCGCATGAGATACTGCATTTCTCCCACTGACAGCAGTCATCGATCCACGGGAAGGATTCTGGAGTCTGATCAGGGCAACTACGCAGGCGGTTGAAAAAGCATCGTGCAGGATGAAAGCAAAATGAGCCCTTCATCCATTAACTTCAGCTTTGTCCAGTATGATGAGCGATTTGGTCCCGGTTCTGAGTCCTCGCTCTTCTTGATACTAAATGGAGGCACCTGGGAAACTACCAAAGAGCCTCACAGTTACCTCACAGTCACTCTTGTCAGTCAGCAGTTACGCGGGGCATGAAATTGCGCCTAATCAGACAAGTCAAGGCCTTGTGGGAATCATGCGTCGCGGGACATCAGCTACAAGACCAGCGACGCAAAGCTGCTTGTCTGATGAAACACATGACTGTGCGATAGCTGAGTTACGTAATTAATGAGGTGGCCGGAGAAGCGTCTTGTCATGACACGTTACCCGCGATCAGGACGATGGTATTCTCTAGATCAAAGTCAGCAGAGCTTGCTGTGTTTGGAAAGGGAGCAAACAAGCGCTCTGGGGAGGGCCCGGAGCGAGCAAAGATGAACTTCATGCAGCCATGCAGGGTTGTACGCGACGGCGCAGATGTCACAGGGACTCGACAGGACGATACAACCTGGAGAGATAACGAGGCTTGCATCTCGCACCACAACATCCTGGCGCAACGCTCACTCTATGCCTAGATGATGAGCAACTGAGCTAGAAATCAGGCACCATCGTGCAAGAGCCCTTCTTTGTTCTGCCATTGGCAGTTGGAAGGGTCAGCCTCTCACTCATGGCTTCCTCTTCGTAGATTCCCACATCTACCAGAGTGAATTTCTGGGTGAAACTGATATCACCGAGTACAGAATTCTCTCCGGTTTTCTATCCGCCAATAAAATGGGCGTGAATTTTTGGAAGCTCAAATCGACTTGTCTTCAGCAGCATTGGGACCGTAGCCATTTTGTCACGTGATGGGATGACAGCGGATGTTCCGAAGGAAACCAGGGTGGCATTCGGGTCAGCAACCAACAAGAATCTCGAGAGATCCATTCCATTTGGACCACTCGAGCAGGACCGTGATTTGATCGATACTGCGAGAGACGGCGCAATGTGAATGCACCTTCCATGAGATCTCCCAGACCTCAGAATGACTGATATGATCAAGTAGGAAGGCTTTTTGATGTGCTTGGAATTGAAAAGCCGCATGGAACCTGATCAGCTGAACTAAATTCACCGACGGTGGCGCTGAATAGATGGCTTTGTAATGATAGTCGAGTCAGAGTTGCGAAGCTCGCAGATTGCACTGTATGGCTTCCCAGATGTGGGCTTCATGTCAGCCACATTTGGGCACAGTTGCTCCATTTGCAGGCCATGAAAAACCAGCGAGTGCACTCTCGTATGGACCTCTTGGCGGACGAGTCTATAGACCCTATGTGGGTATATCCATTGAGGTTCTCATTGAATGAGGTAATTCCCTGTGTTGAACCTCTACTCAAGTTTTGAGTATTGTCTTCTCTCGATCGCGAACTTTTGTTCAAGCATAAGAACGGCATCTGCTAGACTAGATATCCATGTCATCGCAAAGGCCGAGTAGATGACAGGCTGCAATGTACATTCGCTCGGCTATTGCAGACGGTCCGTGGAGATCGGTAAAATTCGGTCGCGCAGCAAGTAGGCAGTGTTTTGCAGACAAAAATAGACACATTCACCAGATGAGCTACTTGTTGTGAGCAAAGATGCAAAATGGTATCGGCGCTCGCACTTTCATGGATAGAAACACAGCGTGGCGTCTCCAAAGCGAAGAATGGTTGGCATTGGCGTGCCCGTCCACCAGTGCTTGGCGAGGGGAGGCTGCTATTGATCCAACGCGACGGCAAAGGCGGTGAGGTTGTCCCAGACGCGGGGTGCAGTATTGTTTACGATTGTTTACGCGACGTCCCGCGGAGTTGGTCCGCACATGACAGTGGCCTTTTGAAATAAGTCAGTCAGCATCAGGTCAGCGAAGATCCCACTCACAACTCTTCATGTTCGAGTTTGCCTAATGCTTGGCTCGTTCTGGTGATGCTCGGTTGACAATACAGACCACGCTTTGGCGTGGCTCTGCCGGTCTCCAACTTTCGACCCAACCAATACTCGCTCTAGTCAACTCTTCAAGATCGCTTCGGACCTCTTTCCTTGGCTGATTTGACAGCTGCAGCCAATTGAAATGGCCATGGAGCATACCCCGAGCAGACATATCTGATTTCCACTCAACTCCTGGCCGACTCCCACCAACTGCCACGATCCAGCTCCCACAAATCAATGCCCACAAGACCAACGCCCACGAGCCCACTCCCACGAACCAACTCACACGAGCCAACTCCCACAAGACCGACTCCCAAAAGACCGACTCCCACAAGACCGACTCCCAAAAGACCGACTCCCACAAGACCAACTCCCACAAGACCAACTCCAGCTATGGCACTGGATGGAGGCGTATAAGCGGTGGCAGTATGCACTTTAAGCCCGCAGTGGGCATGTTGCTCGGCATGTCGTTTCGTTTGGGGAACTGGCAACGTGTACATGGAAATGAAATGGTGTCCGGGATGGCTGTCAACCTGTGCCTCTGGTATTGCCGATGTGCTTGGGGTTCTGCACGGAGACATTCTGTTGGGCATACATTAGCAAATAGATCAGACAAGGGACCCTTGACTCACATTTCCTGGCGGCTGATCAGCATTTTGACGTGCGATCGGGGGTTGGGTGACGGCTTCAGAATGTTCGTAGCTCATTTGGAGGACTCGAAGAAGGCCGGGCTGGTTGTGACAACAAATATCTTAATAGCTTCAAGTCGTTCGGTCTGTCAATGGACATGCCTGCGCAGGAAGACTCGCTTTTGCTTTCAAATAAAAGTAATAAGTTGATCGCAAGAGCTCGGTTGGGCCAGGAGCATAGGTGCTTGCACATGAGAGCAGGGGCATTGCCTGGTCAGGACGAAACGACGTTCATGCTGACTAGCTGGCAAGAGTTGAAGGAGCGTGAGCCACAGATACATGAGCGCTGGCTCCATCAACGATGGTGCTTCTTGTGTCATTACCAACAGGGCTCAGAGATTAAAGGCGAAAAGACTCATCTTGAGACTTTTGAACCATAAAGGTGACCCTTAGGTAACGTCCAACAAACGACCCAGGCTCGGTGGCGCACGACGGTCCCGATCCCCTCCTCTCCCTCGGTGACGACGAGGGCTTTATCTTGGGCAAGGTGGACTCATTTCCTCGAGGTGTGACTGGGCCTTCCCCTGGTCGCCATAGATCATCCCGCCACTCAAGTGCAGTGTACTATTGTCCCCAGGAATTGTTTTCCCGGTTACAGATATCGTGCTGCATCCCAAATTTTGTCCGGGTTGGTGGAAGGCTCCTCTCAGTGTCGCCATTTGACGTTGCTGGGCCGGTAGGATCAATGCCATTCCTCCGCAGTCGACTTCATGCCGCCGAGCTTGCGCGCGCCGAATTCATGCTCGGGGATGGCTACGCCACCGGAATCATCTGGAAAATTGCTGCGCTTATCCAGCCGATCAAGCGTCCTGCAGTTGCGCCCAGTTTGGAGCTGTCTGATCCTGTACCCGTATTTCGTCTCCAGGTCTTCTCTCCCGTTCATAGCGGTCAATGGCGCTTTGTGGGATGAAAGGCTGTTGGTGGTGATTTCGAGTATTTGCACCGTGTGTCGCAGAGTTGGTGCACTCTTGATCAATGATCCTTCCAAAGATGTCAGTACACATCGACCGACATGGGGTCCACTCACAGTCTTTGATCTTCGACCCCCACCACTCTTTAGCCCGAACAAAAAATGCTCGACAAAATGTCAAAAAATTCACATATTGTCTTGGTGTGCATCGGTATGAGCCCCGGCTTTCAACGCAGCGCATTCTCGTTCTTGCGACATGATGGATATCGCGTCCGTCTGTGCATCTTCCGGCTAGGATCATGCCTTTGGGTCAATGACAGCTGTCATCAGGCAAAAGCATCGAGAAGACGTACCTGATTGCCGAAGAAAAGTTCCAACGAGAGCTCGCTGTCCGTGGCGGAGTGTGCTTGTAGACTTGCTTTGAGACATGGTTCAAGCTCGCGACTTGCGTGCGAAATCGGCGATGTGTAGGTTCATCAAGGTGGTACCTATAAGATGACGGTCTTGACTCGAGCAATTTCGATCGGTTGGAGGTATGTCCTTTTAGGTTCCACATTAGCAAGTGGATCAGAGACGGGGTTTTGACTCACACGATCTGGTGGCTTGCATTTGGGTGCGCAAAACGCAGAGCTGCCCTGGGCGGTCGAATTTAGACCGGGCTGGTTGTAGCATCTAGAAGTTCAGCACAGTCTTCACTGGGACTGGGCCGACAAAGGACATACCTGCGCAACAATACTCGCTCGTGTTCTCATGATTGAAGAAGCTAAGGAAGGTGGATTTCGGTCAGCTTAAGCCGGCAAGGCTCATAGATACTTTCGTACGTACGGGATATTGTGATGTGGTCTAGGCTTGTGAACTTGACCCTGGCTGGTAGACACGAGTTGATGGCAAAACATCACCTGCCTAACGGAGCTGAATGACTTCATTGGTCGGGTGGTGTATGGTTCGTGTCAGCGAGTGACGGCCACGGGGAATCGAAGGCGAGGAACGTATCTTGGGAATTACCGGCCTGCGAAACGGCCCCTAGCAAAACCAGAAGGGGCCATTTCGCGAATGATCCAATGCTCAAGATACGGGCTTCAAGATGCATATCGATCCCATCTCCCCCTCGGGGATGACGAGAGCTGCATTGGGGGAGCTGCCCACAACCGCCTACAGCGCGACACACGGGATGGTTCAGATGGCTGTCATTTTTGCCCAGTCGTAGCACCCAGTCGTGAAGGGCAACATATGCACGTTACATAACGATTTTCGATGCGCTGTGGAGGCAGAAAGCTGGCAAGCTACTAATGGAGATGCCTCGCACAGTTGTAAGAGGCAGGAGGGAATACAACGCTTGGTCGATTGTGACGCAAAGGACTTTGTCTTCAGGAGCTGGGGCAACAGTCGCTTCATTCGTAGCGGGGCCGCAAGAACCTGGCTCTGTCGCTGGTTCTGCACAAGGTGGATGAACGATATGCCTGCGACGCTCATCTAATGATTGTGGGATGATCTGATGATCTGTTTCTGCAAGACAGTTGCATGTGTCTTCGAAAATATCACTGTCGTCGAAAGCGACAAGCCTTGAGGCAGGACTAATACCCAATGGCCACCTTCTTGGCCTGGTCCATGACGATCCATGCCCGTCCCGAGGAGCAAGATCTGTCCACCCATCGGATAGACCTCCGGCATCCTTCTTACTCGCACCCTCCGCAGGTGAGGAAGCCGGTCCCGCCGGGAAAGGGTCCCTCGATACCCAAGCTTATTAGATTGGGGCTTTGCCTTCGTACCCGCATGACTGCATCGACTCCAACTAGATGTGAAGTAGTAGCTGGTGCTTTCGGCTAGGACTGCGATTCGGTCGGCATTCAGTGTTTCTGGCAAGATGTGGTGTGATTTTGACAATTGTGGGCCACGTCGACTTCTACACTTCGAACCGGTGTCAAAAGCAAGATCCATCGCTTCATGGCAAAGGTGGCGACGATAGAAGATGTGTGCAAGGCTTTTTAAGCTGTTGCGTCATGTCTCGCAGAGTCTTGGCAAATGACCCTTCAAGATAGTCAGCACGAGTCTGATGATATGAGACTTCACTCACGGTTGTTTTATCCACTTTCGCCTTGCACCAACGACGCACTACACTGCCAAGACAGCGCAGCTACCGTCTTGCGGGGACAAGCCTTGCCTCCAATTCGACCCAACGTATCCTCCGTCTTGCAGCTCCATGAGGTTGGTTTGGTCCGTCTGCCCTTCAGCTAAGATCATGGCTGACGATCGGTGAGTGGTCATAAGACAGAAGTACCGAGCAGACGTAACTCTTCCAACGAATGTCCAGCGGCACGAGAGCTGTGGCCGTGATGAACAGCACATGTAGCCTTGCTTGAGACACTCTCAGAACATCGAATCATTCAGGATAACGGCGACGTGTGCATGAATTGGGGAGGGCTCTAGGATGGCGGTGTTCATTACTCGGAGGTCTCGCTGATGGTCTCGCTGGAGGCACTTTTTGACAAGCACATGTCAGTAGTGGAACCAAAGTACGGGCTCATGACTCACATTAAAAGCGTGGGTCTCATGGCGATTTTGTTATCGGTGTGGCTGGCAGGTAGATGTATAACCTTTGTCGTGCTCACCCGGGGCGGTCCGATCTGAAAAGACCCGCTGGTCGTCACGTCCAGTGACTCAGCACAGTGTTCGATGGTATTGGGCTGACAAAGGACTTACCTGCAGGATCCCTCACTTGGGTTCTCATGGCCAAAGGGCTGGTGAGAAGTGACATTGTTAGCTCGGCTCGACAAGGCTCGTGGGTACTTGGATACTTACAGAAGGTTTGTGGCCAGTCTGGACTTATGGTCTGGCTGCCAGGCACAAAGACGAGTACATTGGAGTGAACCACCAGTGCGTCAAAAGAGGCGGGTGACTTAGTCGTTGGGGTGTGCACTGTCGGTATCAGTAACAGAACGAACCTGGAGGAATCAAAGGTGAGGGACTTATCATGGGTCTGCTGCAGGAGGACATCTTGATTTCGGCTTGAGGGAATTCGTCCAATGCAGTAAGGAAGAGAATTATTTCGACAGAGAACCCGGGGAGGACGCCATATTTATAGGTTTCTTGGCTGGTCTTGTTACCGCCTGCTTTGTATTGCCGCGGTGTAGTCCTCTGTGTCTGTCGCTTTTGAGGGGCAGTGTTTTGGGGGGGCATTGGAAATGCCTGTGCAAAGTGAGACCTGTTGAACTTCCTTTACTGAGGTGATGGGCTGGGCAACACTGAATTGAGGCCGGTGATTCGGTGAAAGGTCCTTTCAAGAGCCATGTCGTGTCATCAGTTCTTCATGCTACATTTGTTGAAGCAGGGATGAATTTGTTCAACTCAATTCACCTACGTTTGTTCAAGTTTCAACCTGTTTCAACGGCCACGAATTCAGCACTCGAAAACGGTGTGCAGCGGTGACCATTTTCTGCGACTGCTTGCTCAGCTGTCACCATCTTTGGCTTCCTGCACTGGCTGTAAGATTGGAACTGAGGCTAAACGATGTTGTGCTCTGGTGAGTCTGTGTCAACGTATGTACATCACTTGTTGAGTGCGGTCGTACAGGGTCTTAGCCACAGCCCACTCAAAATATTTCCACTGAGTGCAGCCATGCCACATTGACGGCAAAATTGCGCAAAGTCAAATCCTCCCTTTGTCTGCTCGTTAGGTAGAGAGCGTCGTCTACCGAAAATAACGGGATTGCGTGGCTTAGAACCGATGCTTTACGCGGCAACTCTGCAGAGATATATCTCGTGCATGTACATAGATGAGCCAAGGCCTTACTAAACCTAGCAAAGAGAGACTTGTCGGTAAAGCTAGATGTGTACCTTTTTAATACCGTAGAAACCACTTCATCTACTCATGCAAAATGCATATACAGTTGACTGAATCTTCAAAAAATATTCGGTTGAGTATCGATAACAACGCCAGGGCTGTTTGCAAAGCTCGCTGACAGTCTTCTCTCCGCAGGACATAGAATAAAAGTTTACTGTACGTTTAATGTGTGACTAGCTGGACGGCTAGTCCTCTTCGTCGAAGCTGAGAGAAAAGCGAAAAGCATCTTGATCTATTGGTCCAGACTCTGGTCTGCAGAGGGACCACGCAATCACGTGTATCGTGGATGGGCGCGTTGCCGATCCGCCGCGAACATCTCAGCCCTGGATATGCGAGCAGATCGAGTCTCTATTCGCAACACTCGCAACACACGACTGCGATATCGTACAGCATTCTCGTTGACCCGTGCATACTACAATCACTCAGAGTCTCCGATTGATCCACCTCTGTCGCCTCGATGGCCACTTCGCTCGACCCGCCCAAGCAACATGCCACCCCTTTCCGCGTTGCGAGCCAACACTGACGCTCGCAAACGCTCCTAACTACGAGCCGCTACCTTGAAAGATCGATGTGCTATTTGCTCGGTTTACCCTTTCATGGCTGCCCACTACGAATGTCTAAGTGATCCCCTGAACCAAGCGCCCTGTCCCTGCATAGCCCACCGCTCACGCTGCAAATGATTTTCCACACCAGGCGCAGGCTTCAATATGTGGGCAGACGCTCATGTTGGTGATTGCTGCGGTCTTGTGGTATGTGCATCGGCGAACACACTCAAAAAGTAGTCCCAGAGCCTTGAAGGCCTATCCCATCTACAGCATGGTCGGTTTTAGGATCATCTTCATTGGTCCCGGGAGCTGTGGCGCTCCTAGAACGCTCACTGGAGATCCCAGGGCCGTATTTTCGCTTTTGGGGATCTAGGTGAGGTGTCGTTGTAAGGCGCACCTTGGCTTCACGTGCAGGCTTCTGACCCGAGAGGGTTACGAGACAAATGGTCCTGGGATCTCAATCAGTGATCCCGCGAATGACTAAACCGGGACTGGGAATGCAATCAGTGATCCTGTGAGCCAAGTTGCTCTTGGGGCTCTTAAGCCAAATCCTGGAGCCGTTGTTCTCGACCCCAGGGTCAAGACTGTACCTCCCATCATCAACACTGAGAACTGCTATCATCGATACTAGGATCTAAGAAAGCAGAAGTTCAAATAGGTCGACTTCTTATTACTACCGTTCAGCACCGAGGTCAAGAACTATAAGATGCCTGGTTGTGGCTCAAATTCAACTTCGTTTTATGTTTCATCAACGCTTTATACAACACTCTATCTCGCCGACTGATCGCCTCGCATCATCTATTTGCGTAACGTTCATAATGCCTCAACCTCTTCTTCTATGGGATGCTTTCGCGATTTGTGATGTACCAGACAAAGAAGATAGGACATGCTGTGGTCTGACCAAGCGAGGAACACCTTGCAAACTCTTTGTGACAGAGAACATCCACCAAATGGGCGTCAAGAAGTTGAATGAGCTCTCACGCGATCCCTTTGATCTCCGTACTCTTCGAGATAAGCTACAGGATATCGTCCCTGATTTTCTTTGCGCACGGTGGCATCGTCGACTTCAGGCCAACGATGTCCGAGAGAGGTGGGAAGCAGCAGCCATCCGCAACCAAGCTCTGGTAAACACACTACAAGTTCCGGAGCGTACAGGACCGAGCATGTCAGTGTCATCCAGCGGGCCTGAATCTGCTCGACCAACAACAGATCCGAGGTCTAGGGGGTCATCTCAATTCTCTGGCCGGAGAATGACAGAGGCTGTTTTGCGAGAGGATGGACCCCCCTTGAATATTTCAGCGGCTTTACCAACCATTGTGGTAATCGAAGGGGAGGAAGGAGGAGAAGTTTGTCTTTACCTGCAAAGTTTCAGTCCAACTTCAAGCTTGGGAGACGAGAAATGTGGTATCTGTCTAGGGGTAGAGCAGGATGACCCCCTCGTCTTGAAATGTAGCCGATGCACCTCTCACGTACATTTAGGGTGTATGTCATCGTGGCTTGGAACTCTCCGGCCCGGAAGCAAGTCTTCTTGTGTAGTATGGTACGTTTGTCGTTCCTGTTTTGTGTGTTAGATTTTGGGGTGCAGGATCTAACCAAGCGAACAGTAAAAGTGACGAACCATTTGATGCATACTATGATATGCCAACCGTGATGGCTCTATGGGATCAACAGCAAAGGCAGATCTCGGTGGCAGATCACTTGAATCTGTCAACCACGAGATGCGACAACCAGCAACCGTCCGTCCCTATTACGCCTTCTGTTGAGACCTCTCCTACTTTTTCAGGTGCGACGCTAGCTCCCGCCGGAACAAGTACACACCGGGTGCGTCAAGGGCCAGAGCACGTGGACTATCCACGTCTCCCTACGACCTCTGCATTCCCAAATCCGCCGTCACCACGTCGATCAGATAGAAGGAGACGGGCCCCTGATCGTTACGAGCCGTAGGTGGTTTGCGCACAACGCTGCCGGGCGGACCGCAGCACCGGACTCCCATCCGACATTTGTCCGGAATCGACTCAAAGAAATTGGGCACTTTCACGACGTAGCTGTTCGTGACTTGAAGACTAGACGAGGTAAATGGGATTGTATGACAGCATTGCCTTCGAACATGGACAGTTGTGGAAATTTGTTGTTAGAGAACCGGTGTCGTTGAGGCAAGTTCCATGTTAAAGGTGACAGTCACTCAATGGTTGGCCTGAAAAGTAGTTTCTTGAGGCATGTCTCGAAGGCTTTGTGGGCTGTCAGGGGAAGTCGCCTTCAGAGAAGCTTCCCCCGGCCAGGGAATTGCTCAGAGAATTGATAGGATACAAACTAGCTGTTTGCGGCGTGAATACGAACTGCAAGACGTTGATAGTACCTAAATTTTTCCTGTCGGACTAAACATCTAATTGTAGAAACGTTTGGGACATATAGAGCTCGCCGGGCTTTTACCGCAGCGACAAGTGACCTTTTATGGCCAAGCTACACTCTTCTTTCTCTTGACTGTGTGAAGTCACCAATTAAACAGGTCAACCGACCCAGAAAAAGAGCCCACTATAGCTGTAGCCTGGTTGGTTCTGATAGTCGACAATTTCATCACCAATGGGATGCACTACCTAAGTTAAGACATTCCCAAGTTTTCATGCAACGACTGACATATTATTAGACCGACAGACAAGTGACCTTGAGCAGCCATCTGAATATGTGTCTCAAAATTTTGATCGACTCCAACTGTTGGAGCCATATAATGACTCAGACAGCATTGTATGGCAGGTGTTTTGCAAGCGCAAAACCGGCGCACAACGTTGAAGTTCAATTTTGCGAGGTAAACCTTTTTCAATTGTGCAGTAATGTCGAAGCACCACTGTTTACGTGTCTGCAATACCTCTATGTGGCCGCAGCGCTCTTTGTTCATCTACATTTTCTTTTACATATATTCGGTGCTATTCTTGCAGTTTCACTACCTGACAGCAAACGATGATGCACTACGTCCACATCATTGGTAGACAACATGGAGTCACCCCAAGCAAAATAGAAGACCAAATCCGGCGCCTAGAGGAGACCATTGGGGCCGCACTACCAGAAGGCTCTCAGTGGCACGGGATGTTTTATTATCAAGGTCGCAAACGAGTCCACCCATCTTGGTTCCGAAAAAAACTTATCTTTGCATTCGCGGGTCACAAAGGTCTGAAGCGCTTGGACGAGATATGGTATCAGACTTGGATATTTGTGGTCAATTTGAGGATTGAAGGGAATTCTCAAGAACGCCTAATACGAACGCTTCTGGACCTACATATGATATTGGAAAGGTTGGAATATACAGACGGGAGGAAGCTCGATGCATTGACCAAGTGCATGCTGCACTTGAAAAACGAAATTCCATGGTTGGATAATGGTCAAGCAAGAAAGGAAGACCCCAAAGGTTGCTGGTATTTTGGGAAGCGGTTTGAAATTGGAAGGCATGTCTGATGCCAAAGTACTGGCATCCTCGAAGGCAATTTCCCCTACCGAGACTCGCAGACTGTTTCCTGAACCCTGTTCTAAATTACGCTGATTAACATCAGGCTTGGTGAAACTCTGCAAGAGTGATCGTGCTTGGGTGTGCAGATACCTGGTGGATCATCACATAGGGCACTTCAGGTCACCAGAATGGAGACTGTGGAACTTGAGGATAAAAGCCCTAGATTCTTACCCCAAATGTTTATTCAGAGTTAACATCAGTCTCGCTTCTTCACGAATCTTCATTTCCATCTTCTATCTTCTCTCGTGGGATCATTTTCACTGCTTGCATTTAATCATTATCATGCAATTCATCTCCTCCCTCGCTGCCTTTGCCGGTCTCGCTCTGGCCCAGAATGCTGTGATCGGACTTCCTACTGCTGACCAGACAGTCGCTGCCGGCAGCGATATCATCGTTCAGGTTCAGCGACCTGTATGCCACTTTCCCCATTCTATCTCCAATTTCAAATATTCTAATCAAATTCCAGAACTCCTTGACTGGCTCTAAAGAAATGGCCGTCGCAATTGGTCTTGTCTCTTGCCTCAGTAGAGCCTGCCAACCTGCCAGCAACATCATGGGCTCCATCCTTTACAACGGGCTGTTTGACCCCGTGTACCACGAGGCCTACCTTCCGCCGTACCAGAACTTCACTGTCACTGTTCCTTCCTCTTATGCGGCAGGACACGCCCAAGTCAACGTGGCTCATGCCACTCTTATCGGAGTGAGTAATACTTGGCTACCAACGTCGGCTTTTATTGTACTAATCTTCATAATCAGGCTGGCCCGTATCCTAATCTGGAGACTTTCAATCGGACTATAATCATTTCCTAAAAAAAACATCGCCTTTTCTCCTCTTCGTGTCTTGCTATGTGACTGACGTCTGTATATCTTGCTTTCTTCTTCGTTCTGTACCTTTAAGTTCAATAGTCGAAACTTATTCGCTCCGTCGGTAATTCAATGCAAGCTTTGTTGACATACATATTGATGTTTGGCCTCAGAACATGAATAGACCGAGCAAAGTAAGGATATACTGTTTAATTTATCAGAGCGCCTGCATAGATCACGATGTTGAAAGCATTAGATATTTGTCAAAAGCATCTACTCCGTTGTGATCTCGGCTGCGTAACTGGTATGTCGTGGAGTCGATGGCTGGAATGGCACGAGCGGGTC
This sequence comes from Penicillium sp. 91 TS-2023, assembly GCA_030710325.1. NCBI lineage: Eukaryota > Fungi > Ascomycota > Eurotiomycetes > Eurotiales > Aspergillaceae > Penicillium > Penicillium sp. 91 TS-2023. The sequence continues at coordinate 2,238,773 of JARWGP010000021.1, read as the reverse complement.
CGTAATGAAGGGGCAGTCGATGGGATATTCTCGCGCACAGGCCCATGCCAAGAGACCAGGCCGCGCTAAACCGATCACCCATCACCACTCGATGCCGGTCTTCTTCTGATTCATGAAACGCAACCACCTATGTATTTTTGTGGGTGTGTGACTTTTGGCAGCGACAATGGTCTTCTTTGATTGGCCACGTCGACATCATGAAACGCGAAGCGCAGTCTGATTTACATGGCTGCAACAGTGATGGTGCCGAGCGACCAGCGAAAGCGCCCCGGCGAGAAAGCCCTAGCACAAAACCAGAGCTCTTGAAGAGAGAGCACGATCACAGCACAGCACAGCACCCGCTGTCTCCGTTTTCTCCTGACTATGATAGTAAAGTAGGTTTCGAACCTCATCTTGCGATAGCCATCTCACTGACTGCCTAGCATCCTGGTACTCTCGAACACCGAACAACCACTCCGCCGTCCCTCACAAATGCAACCGACGAGCTTACGGACGATATATACCAGTGGATCCCTGCGCCATCGGAGATTGACGCGCTTGAGGTGATGAGCCTACCCGCGTCAAAACGATCCCGATCGTGTTCGATCTCAACGGATCGAGGGCGTGCTCGGTCGGTCTCATCGGACAACAGCGAGAGCAGTTCGGCTCGGGACAGCAGGTCATATGCATATAGAGCTGTCAATTATGTCACCATCCTGGAGACCAAAGGCTGCTTCATGCGACGGTCCCCCGCCGGCCCGATGCCGGAGGATATTGCGCTCTGCGAGCGTCTCCTCAGTCAGCCAATCGAACCCCCCAACGGTACACTGCTCGAAGACGAGTATATCACAGCTTTTCATGATGCGTTGCAGAATCGATCTGAAGCGCGTCTCTTGGTGGACCTACACCCTCTGATTATGCCCTCCGCGGAGAATCAATACATTCAGGGGAACCAATCTTTAAAGGATGTGATTGATGGGTACAATGACCCCTGGCTGAAAACCGAGCCGATCTATGGCCCAAAACCGCAGCCTGATCACGCGCGAGGCTTGAGATGGTCGACCTTTTCCGAGAGTCAGCGGCGCAAACTCGGGATCAAGCCTGACGAGAAATCACCCTACACGGTACGAGAGGACATGTACTTTCCATACTTGACCGCAGAAATCAAATGTGGGAACCAGGCACTGGATTTTGCCGACCGGCAGAATATGCACAGTATGTGCATTGCTCTGCGGGCTGTGATTTCTCTATGTCAAGCGGCAGGCTGCACGGAAGAGGTGCACCGGCGGATTTTGGGCTTTTCAATATCGCATGACCTCGGAGGCCTTCGAATATATGGCTACTATCCCGAGGTCGATGATGGCAAGGTGTCATTCTACCGCTGGCCGGTTGCGCAACCCAACATCTGGGTCAAAGAGAATCGGTGGACATGTTATCAGTTTGTGGAGAATTTGGACCGCGAATTTCTGCCTATTCATACCCACCGGTTGATGCGGATACTGGAAGACGTCCCGGACCCAGATGAAGATGGTTTCGGTATCGACGTCGACGAACTTGACTCTCAGGTGTCCATGGTCGGATTGCAGGAACGCCCGGGGTATCGCAGAGCAGCATCTTCGCAGAATCGCGGTCTACAACCAGAGCTACGTATGATGGTACAAACATTACAACAACAACTGGCAGAACAGAAGGAAAGAGAAGAGAAGCGAGAGGCGGAACAGAAGGAACGAGAGGAGAAACTTCTCGCTCAACTCGAACAGCAAAAGCTACGGGAAGAGAAACGAGAGGTGGAACAGAAGGAAAGAGAAGAGAAGCGAGAGATGGAACAGAAAGAGAGAGAGGCGGAACAGAAGGAACGAGAGGAGAAACTTCTCGCTCAACTCGAACAGCAAAAGCTACGAGAAGAGAAGCGAGAGATGGAACAGAAGGAAAGAGAAGAGAAGCGAGAGGCGGAACAGAAGGAACTGCAAGGCAAGCTTCTTGCTCTTTTAGAACAGAAAGAGAAGTCGAAATGAATATTTGAGCTGTGTTTTTGCGTGCTAGATGGGCCAATCGGATGCGATATGGCCCGCTACGTAAATGGTATATCCTTCCTTTTTTTGGGTTGGCGAGCTCTAACCTGAATCGAGAACAGTCGAGCTCTCATCTTCAGCTACACATGCAAGATGTGAATCTCCGAGGCGCCCACGGGCGTATCCTTGTATTTGAAAGATCCAACTTGCTAGTACTGTACTGAGAGAGTGAACTCTGAACGAGATCACGGGTCTAGAGATCAAGAACCGGACGCAGCAAGAAAGAAAGGTAGATGATAGCATGAAATATTGCCGTGGTCCTTACACTTGAAGTCGCCTCCTGCTACAAGCACATGAGGCCGTGCTCAGAGAGATCAGTGCAGAAGTTGTGGTGGCAAATGCTGAAGTATACGGTGAATGAAGCGAGCTTGATTCTGGGTGGGATGACAACGAGTATAGATGAGACGGGGGAACTAATCGAGAAGGCGTGGTAGTTGCTGTCCCGTCGCAAGCACTGGCGCTCTTGCCCTCCCAGTGTGCAGCGGACAACATGCCGATCACATTAGGAGCGCACAAGCTAGGGCCATCGGTCCAGCCCAAAAGGCGATTGGCAATGTCCGAGGCGTAGCAGTGAGTGGCAATTCCCTGACCCAGGTTGCCGCTAGAGGCAACAGCGCCGGAATTGTAAGCACGGGCAGCCTTGTAGAATGAAGCTACATGTGTTGAACCGCCCTCCTGGGCTATCAGTGCCTTCAGGCCAGGCCCGTCTGGAGTCCCCTCGACGCCATCCCTGATCATTTGAAGAATTTCGCTTTCAGGACAAGGGTTCTGGATAATTCCATCCCTGTTGCAGGAACCAGAGCCCTCGTGGCTTTGCATTAGTCCCGGATTGGTCACACCGTTGTCAGTGGTCTGAACACGAACACACCCTTTGCTTTCTTGCATGACAATCGACAAGATGAAGCGGGCGTCGACGCCGCTCGACTTCTCCACTTGGTGGATGGCATCCTTGATGGAATTGGTCTCGTCATCCGAGTTATTGGGTAGACCCCATTGGGAGCAACTGGCGGACATGATGGCCTTGTTATTCTCAAACATAGCTTCAAAAGAGTCAACCCATTGGTCAATGCCGGGCCAGCCGTCGGCGACCATACCGTTACCACCCAGCACCGCGGCATAAAGACCAGTGCTGCGCTCGTGAAGGGGATTTCCGGTTTTCTCCACAAAACTAGACAGATGGGAAGAGGCATTAGACGCTTCAGCAATCAACTGAACGCTGTGGATCGCCAAAAAGAGAGACCAAATTGCCATTGTGATAGCGAGAAACCGATTTCTCGAAGGGATAGCGCTGAGCGGAAAGAAAGCCCACTGATGTAAACTCTGACAGCAGTACTGGGGATTTGGAAGCCGGTAGTGATGCTCAATTGGATGTGGGAAATCAATTCCATATAGCTAAGCAAAGAAAAGTATACCCAGCGAGTAGGTGTATCGAGATAAGAGCCTCTTAACAGAAAAGGAAATATTGCGTTTAACCACCGGAAGACAGGTCTATCACTGCGCTAGGATTGTGATGCCAATGGCAAAAATACCATGGTTCAAGAGCCTTTTACTGACGACACGAGTCGTGAAGATGTCCTACCCCCTGAAGGGGCACATCAGTTGACAAAAGCACCAACATTCTAATTCATACTGTCTAGCTGAAAGCCTGATATTGACTCTGATCGCAGTTTTGGATCACGAGACGATCTGTAGGTGAAGCACGAGCATGCATGAAGTGCAGAACCTGCCGCCGGTGTCCTCATTAGTCACTTGAGGTGATATACCCAGTTTCTGAATCACTCACTTGCGTGGAACATGGTCACGCCTGGAACTGTACTTCTCAAGAATATGATGTTGGAGCATCCCAAAGCTGATCACTGGTGACCACGTGTCTCATTCTTCTTCCTTAGTCAATCTTGATGGCATCTCAACGTCCTGAGATCAAAATTGTGATCCACTCGAACAAAAAAACTCAATGTCCTGAAAATGATGGGAGACTCAATTTCTTTTCTTTACGCACGGGCATTTATGGCGTCCGCGATGATAATTAGCAAAGCCAAAGGCATCAACAGTTCCCACTGACACATCAGTCCAGCTCAGAGCGACCATTGTTCTGACCTGCCATTATGCCATCCGATGGTGTCAAGAACTCGGACTCAAATTCAGGAAATACCTCGAAGCTCGAGGAGATAGAGCAAATGGTAAACAGACGATCCCCTTTTCAATGTAAACTGGAAATTGGAATACAACAAGCATCGATATCCCATGCGACTTTGGAAGAGAGCCAGAAGCCCTACCCGGCCGGTCCCAATGATCACTGCGACATCTCGGTCTATCCGGGAGTGTAACTCAGCCATGTCGTCAGCGGCCGCTCGCCAATCGATACGAGATATCTTGCGTGCAGTCGTGATGACGCAGCGAAGAGACTGCTGCGGCCCATGCAGCCCGAATCTCCAATTGCAGTGGCTTGCAGCTATGCTCATTTTGTATTGATGTCGATTCATGATCAAGACATACAGTTTGAGCCCCTCCTCAGGCGAGCCACTCAATCGGTCGTCTTTGTCTTTGGTTGTGCGTCCCATGATGAGAGACTCGATGCAGTTGGGTGCATGCATTGGTGAGGGCGACTCGAGCGGTATTTTTATCGTATTTGATAGATCCTCGAGCTTGAAGATCCATATGACCTTTGGAGGCTGATGAAGCTATGATAGAGAAGTGATCTTGGTCGTGTTCAAAATATAGCTTGAAGTCTCGTCGGTCGAGCTGGAATCTTTCCAGAATGTCATCTTTCCTGCTTGGTGTCAGCAAATCCCCCATCAGGCGGCTCGACACGAACTAATTTTGATATAGTTCGCAGAAGGTACCGGTACCGGTACTTTTTCACTCCTCCACGTACGAAGGAGAAATTCATCGGGAAACGGTCTGCTGCGCCTGCTGATCTGCCACGTACTCCGAGATTTGTCGGAGCTCACTATGAAGCTTTTCCCTTGCTTGATCGCCAATACAGCTCTCTTGATCCATGGGAATGTGAACGGAAAGGTTGTTCAATCGGGATCAAAGCACGGTGACTGGGCGAATGATTTATTTTCCAGGTCTTGATTCTACTATGTAAAGGTTGCTCAATTAAGCCCGCGTTTTGCCGACAATTTACATATATCCGTGGATCAACAAGAGGATTGGAGATGATTGTGTCATTGAGGCTTCTTTCACCCGATTCCTGGATACCTGACGCCCAAACCAAGTCCCGTAATTACTAGTTACTTTATCTACTTCATCGGTGGTAAATGGTGTGATGAACCCTAAAAAGTGGACTTTCATTCTGGTGGGTCAAGACTGACATAAAACAACGTATATCTATTAATGCAGCAGAAAGCAAAAATCCACACTCGACAAAATCAAAACTTCATTTCCTTCACCCCTTTCCTCCCGAAACTTGTCACTCTGGTAACTCTCGCCAACTTCTAGTCCTCCTCTTTATCGCCCATGGCCTCCCTCGCTTCTTTATAGTGATCGTAATTTGCCAGAGCTATTGCTCTTCTTTTATCTTTGTCAGCCTCGCTCCATTTCTCTACCTTCTCCACTGTCGCCAAGTAAGAATGCACATTGAATGTCCTTGGTGCTTGTCTCTTGTTCCCAGCTCTTTCACTGTCCCCTCGGTCAGTGACGTTTGCTTCACCGGTTTCGCCAGGAAGATGAGACGGCGCGGTCCTTTGGGCATATTGCTCTTCTTCCTCTTTCTTCACACCCATGCTTGTACCAGCCGTCGGAACTCCTAAGCGATCTCTTCCAATTGGTGCCACGGATGGCAGTTGATCTGACGTCAAGAAAGAGGAGGGCATGACTGACTGTGACCGAGATCGTTCTCGCTCCATTTTGACCTCGGCGAAAATTTGTAAAGGGAACGGCAAGGGATCAATGAACTTCCCCTTGTTTTTCATCGCTTCAACATAGCGGCTCTCCTGCACATTCCAGCCAACACGAAGTCTAATTGAGGTCTCGTTCTTACCAAGCAATCGAATCACATCTACCTTGGGTATCCAGCTGTATCCGCGCACCAGAAGTACCAGGTGCTCTTTTTCGATTCCCTTCCATTTGATTTTCACCCATGTTTCCGGGCAATTGAAATAGATTGCTTTATTGCCATCTCTTTCGTCCACGGCAATACCGACAGTTCCAGCAATGTTATCTTTTGTATATTGCCAGTGTTGTTTCCCGTTGGCATCCTTCCATCCGAGTTGCGATATGCGATTGCTGCGTTCATAGATGGACTTCGGTTCTGGAACGCTATACGCACTCGTTCTGTGGAACTCGTATCTCGGAGTCTGAGGGGGACCAGTGCGAAAGATGCAGAATTTGCGTGTTCCCTTGCCGCCATACCAGTCGATGTCGGCTGGATTGCGACCGGCCATCTCCATCTGTTTCTTGTTTTTTCGTTTGTCATCAACGCCCATGTTGAGCTTTTCAAAGTCTTCGAGTAGTTCTGGCTCGTCTGTCTGAATATTGGTTTTGGATGTTGTTGGATTGGTAGAAACAGAGTTTGAATCGGTGGTATCTTGAGAATCAGCATCCAACATGTCCACATTGCTGGACCCATGCTCGTCCGCACTTATCGGCTCTGGATGTCTCTCTTCTTGACTATCATGGGATGATTTTGAAGTCCTTGGTTTTGGCGGTCCTTTGTCGATGTCGTCAATGGACTGCTGGTTGTCTTCATGCTCTGCTGTGGTAAACTCTTGGCCATCAACATCGGCATTATGTCTGTCAGAGAGTTCCACGCTCTGTGCTTCTTCAAGGAGCTTCTGCAGAGCCTCTGGATTTTTGTGTCTCCCTGATGAATCTTTCTTCGCATTTTTTACAACGCCCGCAGCAGAGTTTGAGGACATATCGTAGAGTCTTGCCTTCTGTCAGGTGTCAAAGAACTTGCAGATGTCTCGTAGCCTAACCCAGCAATGAGGACATATTTATACCTTTAAATCTTGACAAGTCCACTGCCTGTTTATATGCCCAGCGCAGAAAGTTTGTGTCTTGAAAACTTTCCAATGCCCTCTTAACCATACAGTTACTGAGTTCACTAATATGCGGGCCCTGAGATTGGTACCTATGATACCTTCCCTGCACGTCAAAATCCGTCAACCCTTCTGTATGTAAGTGCGTGTAGGTATTCGTGTTATCAAATTAACAAAAGCTATGTCCCAAAGACCGCATAAACCAGTTATCAACACCGCCACTCCCTCAAAAAAAAATCATCATTCCTCCACGCCCAGCCGTCTATTTAAGTTGGCAAGACACTAAAGTGCTTCAACGACGTTCTGAATGTGTCGCGTATGCTGATACACTATATGGTCAGCCATAATCCTCGAGAAACAGCGACACTGAAACGAAGCCTCTCGATGTGCACATCTCATTTACTGTTGTAGAGGAGATAGCTGTTCCTCTCAAAACACTGACGTCCGGATTTATACGAAGCCTCAGATTTTGGCGTGAACCAAAATGCAAACAATCAATTTGCAATGCAAGTGACACGTCTGCCGCATTATTACTCTCAACGTGCCGGGCGTGGCTAATATAAAGACTCGTCTTGGTCTCATTATCGGTTCAAATGATCAAACGGCCCGATGGCAGCATGGCTTGATCTTGTCAATGAAGATGGAGCTTGGACTTTGGTGGATACTGGCCGTCTAGAGGAGCTGGTGCAGGGGATGCCATGTCCGAAACGCCAATGTCCATGTTTGGTCTACTTTGCTGGGGGCCCAAATCGTCTGAAGGCTCTGCGAGCTCTTAACCCCCACAACAATGTCACACGTAAAGGTTCCGCAGGCTTGATCCGTCTTCATCTCAGTGGGAGATCCGGTCATACAGAAAAACCCGTCCTTTTTGCCGAGAGTAGCTTATATCTCGAAAAAAGCCAGGGAGATTCAAGATGGTCCAAACATCATTCTACCCATCGACATCGACGATACGCTATAACAGATGCTGACAATGCCTGTTCACCGGCAAAACTACACCAAGAAGTGAAAGCCCAACTCGTCCTGCCATGGACCCAAGTTTTGTGCCTGTTTATCGACTCCAAATCCGACTTGCAGTCTGCACGAAACCTACTCCAGCAGCCACGTCGACAGCTTGCGATTGGTGGCCAGCCCGTCTCCGCATCCATGCGGATAGTCATCATCTTGACCAAGCAAGATGATTCACATGATATACCAGCGCAGCAATTCGCCGATTTTGAAACATTTGCTGAGACTGGGGATACCGTCGTCCTGGATTTGCGTCCAAGATGCGGCCTTTCCGATACGGTTGCATTCGAGCCCCTTCGTACCGTCATCTTGGAGCAGCTTTCCGCCATTCGTGATCAGCAAGAGTCCACCTGTCGTCGTTTTTCAGCATCTCACCTAGGTGCCTTCTGGAAGTCTTACATCCAAAGCTACAAACGATCCCTGAACGCATCACGCTTTGACCTCCTGGCCGAAGCTCGAAAAGGCTATCCCAAAGACGATTCAATGGGTCATTTCCTCCGAGAAGGTGCGCATGTAGTCATATCCTCTGGCTGCGCTGAAGAAGAGATGCAGGAATTTTTGGCCTCGGCCTTTCTGATGCATGCGTATCCTCCTGGAATGCACGGTAAGATCTCAATCTCGTTTGAAGACTCAAACTGACAGGCTTAGGTTTCTCCCCAGCCACCGTCTTTGCCGCATTGTATGAGAAGCATTGTGTCGAGTTCTCGCAGAACGGTGCCTCTCACAGCTACTGCGAGGGAATTTTATCCCGTTTCAATCAGCAGTTCAAGCAATTGGGCGCCAACAAGACATCTGCAATCGTTCGAAAAGATGTACTGCGTCGGTTCTTTCGCCGATGGGGTGGCCTTCACTCTACCACGACCTGCTTGGTATGCCTGTGTCGGCCGCCCGAGCACATGATGCCATGCAAGCATGCACTCTGCGACACCTGTGTCGTGATCTTTGGCAAGTCGAGTTCTCTCGGCGAGTATCATTGGGACATCACCGAATGCCCCGTGTGCGATGAACCTTTTCTCGTTACTATACGCCAATTACCCCCAACTAAGCACCCGGTGATCCTCAGTCTTGACGGTGGTGGCGTCCGCGGCCTGATCCAACTGGGCCTTCTGCAAGGGCTGGAGAAGCGCATTGGCTTGCCGATCGCGTCTCTCCCCGACTTGTGTATTGGAACGAGTGTTGGTATGTACCACTCCTGGCCAAAGTGACCACCTTTCCACCAATGCGCTAACAGTGCTATCTGCAGGCGCGTTGACGGCGATTGATATTTTTTTGAACCACTCTTCTGTCGAACATTGTGTACAGGCGTTCCCTGACCTAGCGCGAAAAATATTCCGTCGCCCACGGGTCCCGGTGCCGCGATTCGTTCGATGGTTGGCCTCTGCATTCAACTTGATCCCCAGCAGTCTCTATGATTCGCAGAGACTGTCGCAGACCCTCAAGGAGGTGGTGGCCCCAGACCGCCGTCTATTCGACGTGACCACGGCCAACCCTGCCGGATGTCGGATTGCCGTCGTGGCCAGTCGCACATCCGACGGCAAGGCCTGTGTGCTAGCAAATTACCGAGGCACGGGCCAGCGCCGTGGAAACGCCGCCTACCAATTTTTAGCGCCCGATCACGACCAAGAGGATCCTGACCTGTGCGACATGTGAGTTTAGCTCTGCGTCCAGTCAGTTTTACGCCACAGCCGAAGTAGCTAACGGTATTTCCTTTCACCAGAGCCCAGTGCAGCGTCGCAGCGCTCTTGTAAGTACACTCCCAGAATCGATTAAACACGATCGCTAACATTCGGAAGCTATTTCCAGCCAGGACGTCTGCCCGGCTTCGGCCCTTTTCAGGATGGCGGGGTACGCGCGAACAACCCGCTTGCCATTGCGTTAAGGGAGTCGGGCATCATTTGGCCGAGTGCGAAACGACATGATCTTCTTTTGTCGGTTGGCACCGGGTTTACCGCGCTTGCTCTCGATCATGGCTCGCGACACAAGGCCTGGGACGGCGCTCTCCCTCGCCTGTTCCGCGCCACGATGTCCTCGCCCTCCATGGACGGACAACAAGGGTTTTCGGAAGCACTGAACTACCTACCGCATTGGTCGAAACCGGATGTACTTCGACTCGACCAGGCCATTCCCGGTCCGCTGCCCGAACTGGATGACACCAGCACGTTGCAAGAGTTATCCAAGATGGAGTTCCTCGTTCCAGACGAGCTAGTGAGGACGGTGCTCGCGTCAGCAATGTTTTTCTTCGAGTTTGACGCAACTCCCGTCCCTGGTCAGGTCGGATTCCACTGCGAAGGGTCCATCCTTTGCTCACGGCCGGGGGTTGGCGAGATTCTCGCGTGTATGTCAGTTGAGATCCCTGGTGCGAAGTTCCAAATTGGTCAGGATCATCCCCTGGGTGATGTAGACCAAAATGACCGCTGTAAATCTTGTGGGTATTACAGAAAACGCGTCGCCTTTCACGTTGCCAGTCTTGAAGAGCGCTTTACAATCAACATCGCCAATGGTACTTGTTGTGAGAAGATTGGCGGATTTCCAAAGTCCGCGCAGGAGTTTCTCGAAGCGCAGCAGGCCTTTGCTCACTTTGGCCGTGCAGACCATCAAACGCCATCCTGGCCGCCTGTGAGGCATTGCTACTGTGCTTACGGGGCAAAAAGAACGATTCGCTTTGTAGAGCCTGCGTCACGGCTGAAGCGAAGGCGGCTGTGATGTTGAGGGACACGGGCGATTTTGAGCTGCAATGCTCAGATGTCTACGAAGTACCGTAATATGCAATCAGGCGTTGAGTTCTTCAGTCTTGATTTACAGCGTATTCTTTCGTAGCTTATGTATCCCATGAACAGAAATAAAAAGTCACGCGTGTTGTTTGTTGAAGTGAGTTCCTGCGCTCCACGAAGCATCTGTTGTTGATTCAATGAAGGTCTAGCTTCGCAGTATGTTGAAAGTCCATCTCAGACGATTCCACCAATAAGGAGTCGTCGAAGGATACGCTAGCTGCTGATCAGAGTGCCAACGGCCCGATCCTGACTTGATACTTCTGTTTTGGTCTTCGACATAAGCTCCCGCATCTAGAGAGACCAATTCAGGCCGAGTTTTATCTTCCCAGTCGACACCATGAATGCTTTCCGCAAAGCCCTCTCGGTCCATTTTCGCGACAGTGCCTCAAGCATCTACAGTCGGTCTGCTGACACCGCGAAGGATGCTAAGCCTATTGCAATGACAACCGTTGCTCCACCACTCCAAACGTCTTTCCCGGAAATCAACTCACTCGACCACCAGATTGCCATGGCGGGAGGGTCCACGATGGTTGTGGAAACGACACGGCCACGACTGAAGGTGTCGAAGAAATCTCCCAAGACCACGCCTCGGGCGCTGAAACAACAATGGTTGCAACAACGAAGCCAGCAAGAGCGCGAAAATGAATTCTACTCGGGCTGTTTCAGAAACTTCCATCGACTCGTCGCGACAGTGATGGACTCCACTCAAGACCTGGCTCTGCAGTATCATTTCAACCCTGGAGCAAGTCCCGCTGGGGACCCGCGCTTGATTCGGACAATCGTCTTACTCAAGACGGCCCTGGACAAATCGCGCGTGGAGGAGGCGCAAGCAGAAGCGGAGTGGAAACGGCAATGTGGTATTTCGGCTGAGAAAGCAACCACTAGATGGGTTTGAAGTGAAGGGTTCTCGGTTTTCCGGACATCTTTTATGATACTGGAAATGGGACAAATATCCTATGGGCTCGTGAGACGTTTGAACAGTTTATATTATAAGCTAGACGTAAACAGAACTTCTTTCAGCTCCCATATTGATTACATATTTTTCCAAGCGGGTGCCACATCGCTCAATAGCCAGATCTGTGCTCTCGTGGCTCGTAGGCTAGCCTGCCGCTTCCCTTGACTTTATGCAAATTCAAGCTGCAGAAAACCTCGAATCTGGGACACCATGCGCTGCTCGTTGTTCGCAAGAACCCTTCTCATGGCCTCTGGAAGTAACTGCAATCGGCGGCCGAGCTGCTCGGGGTGAGCGTTACACAACAGCACTTGCATGCTCACTTTATCTCTCAGCCGAGCTTCCAGGCGGTCTGAGGTAGTAAGCGTAGCCTTCAGGAAGCGATGAAGTCGACGAAGGCTTCTTGAGCTTCTCACGCCTGCAATACTTTCCACGAAGCCAATCGCACATCGTACCATTCGAAGCAACATATCTCGGGTCTGTAAAACGCGGTGAACAGAAGCGTGACGAATGTTACTGATCACGCGATGCCATTTTTGAATTGATTTTGCAGGTGGGCAACAAGGCTGGGCCTCTATTTTCTCATTGTGGTCGGCCAAGAATCCAAAAATCTTATGCAACTCGATTGCCTCCACACACGTCCATCCTACGGCATGAGATTCGGCCAAGAGCCATTTCTGAAGGAACTGAAAGATGTGGGCTTCAAGGTGGTGTTGGATAGCCTGCAGAATAGCGTGTTGAGCAGGAAATGGGATCGAAGATTTTGGACTACTGGGTAGTGACCCTGTTAGTTCCGGAGCGTCTATTCCAGAGGGAAGAAAGTCAGCACTAATCTCGAAATGAAATATGCGCACTTACCCGTCGAAACTGAAATCTCTTGGGAGGGCATGTCTACCGTAGTAAGACAATGATGTAGATCCTCCAGGGCTGCCTTCGGCAATGAAGCTGGTCTGATGAAAAACAAAAATGAAATGCAGCCGGATAAGACTCATGAAGTATATATATAAGCATATGGTGTTTGCGTACTGCAAAATGCCACATTCTCGCGCTTTTCTGCAGGTGACCTAAAGTGAGGCCATGTCACCAGCCGTGGTATGACATGGGGTTTTCAGCTCGGGTGATTGCAGGATCAATATTTTGCGGCAAGCTGCTTCCTGACAGGGTTGTGTTTCAAATATGTCGAGGTGAGTCGTAAGCAGGGTATATAGTGCAGCCGCAGAGTTTCTTCACGGCTACCCAGCCAGATTGGCCCCATCTTGCTACTATGGTCGCCTTCAGAATCTTCGCAATGGGATTCTTTGTAGCAGTCTCAGTTGCGTGTACCCTGTTCTGCTCACCTGGCTAGATTGTATGCTGATACGATATCAGATGTCTAGGCCACTTCGGCCGTCGGCCTTCATTCCAAAAGAAAGAACTACGGACACCAGAGTAAGTCTCGTACGATGATTCTATGCTCACAATTGGGGTCCCTGACTAAACAGTGTAGACTACTCCCTTCCTTTTGGCTCACGATGCAGAGCAACATGGTCATCTCTTAGGTATTGATCACTTCCCTGTTCGCAGCTCAAATATTTCTAATATGGATTATTAGTCTATCTCGATCCGGGCGCAAGCCATGGAAGAGCTCATCGACATCATCGGCGGCAGTTGATTGGCCCTTGAAAGTTGATCTACTCGACATCATTTCTTGAGCAACGGAACATCGTATACTGGGAGATGAAGGGGAGATGAAGGGAGATGAAGTACTGTATTGGGAGACTTTGAACCAAAGAGCAAACTTTGCCAGAAAGACTAGCAATCAGCTGTAGAAATGAAATTTGTGATAGGAACATTGTATCTCCAAGCGAGACATGCGATTTAACTCGTGGTATCCATAACAGCCGCATAGATCAGCGAATATCGATTTTCCTAACAGTGCTTCTGGTACTACAGATCCCAAGTCGATTGTTCTGGAGATGTTCCGCCAACGCTTTCCAAGCATCACTCGAGCGGCCCGGAGAAGAGATCACAGGTATCTTCCTCTCGGCAGGCTGCCCAGAAACCGCATAATCACGAGGTGTTTTATTCACAGCGGAGCGTTTTTTCTTTAATCAATCAGTATCCTGACATTTGGTCCTTTGGACTATGGAGTCTTACAATCTCTTCTCGTGAGGGTTGAGGAACCTGAGGATGCGAATGGTAGGTAAAAACCTGCCCATCTGGCTGTTCCATGATAAGCCATGTTTTTATCCCATACAGAAGCCAAAACTCATTATGGCGACGTAGTAAATTATTGCGGCGTTTTCGGAGTTGCTCTCGCTTGACGCGACTCAGAGGCTGAGCCATTGGTGGAATGGAGATTGCGAAAGAGTAGGTCGCAGATATTTATTGGCGCCAGGCGTGGCACTCTCTAGGTTTCACGTGCGACGGTGTGACGAGGAATAGTAGACGCAAAAAAGGCCTGCTCAACGATCACTACGGAATTGTGAAGCTTGCTTAAACATAATGAGCAGCCGCACAAATTGCGGACCGGTCATGTGCAAGAGCCTGATCCAATATCCGAAAATGCATGTTGAGCAGCAGCATGTATTTGAAGCATCATTTTTGTTCTGCAATCCCCAAATTTCCTTTGCAGCAAGCACTGAAATCGGAATACAAGACCGATATATCAGAGTATCTTTCGAGGAGCTCGGTTTCTCAAGCTTCGTACAGATCATTGCTCGCGTAAGCAAAACAAGATGCTATCCCCAGTTTCCTATTCCCAGAATACGAGCTCACATATATGTTTCGGTTCTCTATCGTTGGTTCCCCCGGCACCCTACGCCGAGATAGTCTTGCTGACGCTTGTCTGAAGAACTCCGGTGGCTGTAACACGTCCATTCGAAGCAGTCATAATAGATGTTACTCGAGATTTCACATCGCCTGGAGATGTATCACGTCCGACCACCTTGCCAATTTTTGAGCTATACTCGTCATCGACCGTGGTAGGACCAACAATCTCTAATATCTCTTCACGCCTTTCGCATGCTTTGCTTGGCCATGTGGAGAACCTGGCGGAGGCGGATATCTCAGAAGGAGACATGTCTGCTACGGCTTTGCCAGATATCACAGTCGTTAGCAAGGCACAAGAGACAGACGGTGGCTCTAGCGGTGATTCTAGAGGTGGTTCCAGCGGTGGAGATGAAACTTTTGCAGGCCATTCTACTACAACGAATGGCTCTGCGACATTACTCTTTGTTACTGCTAATAGCGGCCTTTCCTTCGCAGTCGACATTGTTCAGACCAGTCAAGAAGCCAGGAACACTTCATCTGTTCCAATATCTTACGACCTTGTCAGGCTTTCTCCGGCTGACTTAGAGCATGCGAAGTCAGGAGCTTTTACCCACTCCGACGAGCCCACCAAAACTGGGAACGCTGTAGGTTTCAGCAATTCCACTACCCAACATTCGCCATCGCACACAAGACTCTCTCATGAGGTTAGCAATGGCAAACCCTCCATGACCACGGAGCATGAAGGGCAAATGTTCTCGTCGACGCTGCTCAGTACATGCGCAGAAACAGGGACTCGGACGCTGACTTCGTCATCCACCACAAAGACCTCGACTCCCGGACTGCATGGTGCCGCGTTGGACGGGAGCGATTTTTCAAGGCGGCTTTCCCAGCGGGGTATAGCACTGGTACTTGGCAGTGTATTAGGTGGAAGTTTTACATTCTTTGGCATTGTATTATTTCACCGGCTTGGTCTTCGATTCTTCCGCAGAAGTGGGCAGGGATCAACAATGCATCGTGGGCCATTATCAATGGATGATCCTTGTCGCAAGAAGGCGCCCACAAACTCTCCCGAGGTAGCTGGCATTTCCCACTTCTCAGTCAGCTCTTAAGTCCAGCGCTGTATTCAATATCAGAACTAAGCAGAAAAGTGATGAATGTTGCGAGCGATAGTATTTAGACTTCCTTTACTTTATCGCATAATTTAAGAACCCGAGGGTCATAATTCAAAGTACAGTGCCTCTACATTTGATGATGCAGTTACTATGCACTTATCTTAATCAAGAGCAATTTTCCATCGCCTTTTTAACCTCGATATTATTTATGCGAGACTACATTCTGTTCATATGAGAGATATCAAGTCACACGATGTTTGAGGGGTTGAATAGTGAAGTAAAGTGAAAATGATATAATTGCGCTAAGGTCATCTTTTGCATTTCACAGCCATGTCAGAATGAGAGGCAAGTGGTAGGCTGTGCTTAGGATCCGCTCACAAAACACACGCATGAGTTGTAGCTGAATGCCATGGTACTGCAACATCTGGCCGTGTGGTTTTACCATTTCATCTTCATCCTTGCTACTTATTAAAGGTAAATTGAGGCCTCACTTCTATGAACATATGCCGCACGATTATGATACAGAGGCCGAAATAATATATGTAACTTCTGACAAAGCATTGGGCCATTTAAGAATCCCCACTTCGTTCCTTTCACAACCTCCTGCATCGCCTATCGTGTATTTGCGCCCAAGCATCAAGGCTTGTCATCCAGAAAGGTCATGCCTTTGTCCAGTGATTCAGAAACTGCAGAAACACTTCCCAGAAAGTCACCGAAAGGCCGAACTCTGCAGCCTGATGGATTGCCCATCTGCGTGTTGGTTGTCCTTTTCTTGATGCTGTACAACAAGCCTTGTTTGCCTTATCATACTTCTGGAAATGATACCGAGGAGTCTCTTCTGCCCGGTGGTACAATGGTCAGCAAGTCCAACCCTCGCCACCTTCGCTCTTCAAATCACAGCATTGCTCGACAGGATCTGCGACGGAAACTACTTGCCCGACAACAATTCGCCCAAAAGCAAAGAGACGCGGAACAACAAGGGTCAATCTCACCAATTGAGAAACCGGCAGACATAGCTCCCTTCTGGACCAAACTTCGAGGCTTAAAGAACAAAAACAGATTCAGATTGAAACGAGCGTGCCAAGTTCTTCACTGTGGCTCGCGTCACCTCTCCCGTATCCTTCTGAGTACAGATCTGTCCTTGCAGGAGCTGGGGACTGACCCAAACACACGCTCACAGATCACGTTGAAGGCGCCAGCGGCCTTCGCAGAGCAGAATGATTCTTTGGGATCTCTTGCACTTAGGTGGCTCGCTGGAAAACTTTCCAAGGAGTCTACTGAGAGAACGACGATGGAGTTTTGGAGACTGGCGACTCTGGTAGCGCAACACTGTGCTGCTTCAAAAGCATGATCTCCTCATTCTTGTCTTCAAGTTTATGTGAGCCTAGAAAGATCATATGTCTCCTCGCCCGCAATTGGAATACAACGATCGAATTGATTATTCATAGACGAACCAATGGTATGTCCAATTACAATTTCAGGCGGTTTTTCCGGTGAGACCCAAATATATACAGTACTGTATACCTTTGTCGTCTGCCTGTAAATCACAATTTCCGTAGTTAAGATTCCAGAACGTAAATTGTAGGCGTTGATCAAATGGATTTGCCCGCTGCCTGACCATGGCCATGCTATCATATCAAATGCCTCACAATTTGCGAATCATTCGCTGGTTCTACGTATTTCAGAATATCTTCCCGTAGCGATACAAAGTCTTAAGAGGGGCATATACAGTGACAGTCATTACAGAAAGGTCTGAAATTTGCAGTCCACTTATATTTTTCTCTCCATAGTGTACTCTGCCTGAGGGGATCTCAACTGCTCTCCCGACTTCCGCCAGTACACTCGAAGTCGCAATGCCCGAGACACATGCTAAAAGTCAAGATCGATTGTTTGTGGTCGGTTCCTGCTGTGAATTTTGGCTTTTTCTTCTTCGAGCCATGTCTTTGCCCTTTCCATCATTTCCTCTTCCATCTCTGCTGGTACATCGATCCGTTGTCTTTTCCTCCCGGCGTCTCTGTAAGCAGTCTCTGTGTTGAACTCTGCATGAAGCTCCGAAGCAGGATAGGCTAGATAGTGGGTATAAGAGTTTTCTGGATATATATGACGAGGGGTGTAAGGGACCGCCCCAGCCAGGAATTCGGAACTAGTCCCAGGAGCGGGTTCGAAAACGGAGACTGCGAACTTGTGTTGTGTTAGCCCTTCGCAGAATTTGTTCATGAAGGACTCGTCGAGCGGCAGGTGCAAAGTCTCTCTGATCTCCCCTATTTTGACATGCATCGTATATGCAGATGGTGCAAAGCTCCCTGCAAACGTTGGAACCAAAGGAGCAAATGAGTCTATCATGGGGGCCGATGAAAATGTCGGCAAGTTGCTAGGGGCTTCTGCGGCTATGTCGGGTGCCGTCGGGGGCGGTCGGGTCCGAGTCTCCTGGGGCCGTTTCGGCGCGATCGCCACGGACCGCGCTACTTTCTTCGGAATGGCGATGAAAAAACGTTTGACTGCTGCCTTCACTGTCCATGAGATAGCCAAAGAAAGCTTTGAAGACCCATCGACGCAGGAATACTGCCGACACACGCGTCGCTGTCCAATGCTGCTGCAGCGACTCGGCTGACAGGGCATACCAATCCGCCTCCCGCGTATCCACAAAGGGTTTTCCACACCTCTTTGCAGCATCGATTTCCTGTGAGGAATCCTCAGGATAATCGCAAGGTACCAGAGGCGGAAGCTCGTTCATTGGTGGCGATTGCGTCATGCTGCCGGGCGGTTGAAATCCCCTGGCTCTCAGGATGCCACAGAAATGCCGCCACATGTCTGATCGGTGGAGCGGAAAAGCTTGATCCGTGTCTTGGTCCAGCGTATGCTCACTGTCAAGGCTCTTGAGACATTTCCGGCGCTGATGATCGGTCAACTCAAATCCATACTGGAAACTGAACCGCCAGAATTCCAGGAGATCTGATCGCAGACGTTCCTTCCTCAGCGATATCGGGATGGCAGTGTCGAAGATGCTGTACACCCCTGTGTCAATGGTGAACTTCTCGTCGCGCGGCTGGATGAAAAGTCGTTTCATCACACTTTGCGCGACTTCAAGGTAGAGGCGATCCTTGAAAAAGGTTTTCAGCGTTGGAATTGGATAATCGATTGCTTTCAGTCGTTCCCAGATGTCCTTTCGCTGTTCCTCTCCAAATTCTGCAAAGAGCTTTCCCTCGTCCATTTGTAGTTGCAGGAACTGAAGATCATTTGCGGAGAGCATTGGCGCGCGGGCTTGAACCAGACCAACGGTGACCCCGTCTATTAGAGGTAGCAGATCAGTCCTTCCCCCGACCAGTGTCAAGAATGTCTGGAAAATCAGGTCCCAGTAGCAGATCATAGGCTACATGCGGCGTCCAGTTAGTCAGGATCTGCCCATTCATGGAAGGGTGACGGTATATTGACGCACCTCATCGCAGTGCATGGCGGTCACTTTGTGTAGCAGTCCAATCCGCATGCCTTCCCAGAGTCCCCGGATGACCAGCAAGGAATTCAACTTTCGATGTAGGGCCGCATTCTTGAAGAAACGTCGCAGATATCCACCTTTTTTGCTGCCCGCCACGGCCTGCAATATGACCCACCAGTTGTTGGCAGCCAATCGGTCCTTAGGACCATCCAGGTACCCTTCGTAGTAGTTGATTCGCTCGTATATCAACCCGTCGGGTGGTCGGTTGTCGTTCGGGTATCTTTCTTTCAAAGATTGAACGAACTTTTTCTGCAGAAGATCTCTGTCAAGATCTTGACCCTCTGAGACGGTATCAGAAATGTCAGCTTCGGCCACATCGAAGAAAGCTTATAGGGTAGAGCTTGTAGGCTAGAACTCGAAGGTCAATCAACGTACCTTCATCGTCAGTCACGAAGACATCTACAATCCACCACTGGTCTTCAGGATCGAGCTTCTTCCGAGCCGCAGCGATCAGATTCTCGTGATCCAATGCACGCAGTCGGTAGTCCAGGTCTACATTCAAGCTGGGCATAATCCCGTTGCCGTAGCGCGGACTCACGCGACGCTCCCAGTCAGCCCGGGGCACAATCACGGGCACATGGTTGTCTCCCATGAGCCGCCGACAACCTTGGATTTTCAGCGTTTTCTCTAGGCGCTGGACATTGTCACGGTCATCCATCCATGCGCGGAACCCTTTTTCAAACGTCAGATGTGAGAGATGCACCCTGGCAGATAACTGGAAGTGACTTTGATGGTACGAGAATAACTTGCGCTCCAGATCTGCCAATTCCGATTGTCTTGTAGGCGCCATGGTAGCTCGGGTTGTTTCCTTTGAAAGTGCACATTGGAATCACAACCAAGATCTCGACATGGAGGATTGTCGCGAGGCAACTTTATATCAAGTCTAGGTCTGATCTCTAACATGGATAATTGAGGCGACAACTATGTCCTCATGAATGAATGGCTCAAATTACGCCTCGCTATAGTCTTGCACCACGAAAGTGCGCCGCCTACTTATTGAGGTCAACGGGTCGGCATATGTGCCTGGTTCAAGAAGTGAGCACTTGAGTTTGGGCAAACATTTCAGCCCTGCATCACAAAGCTCCACATAAGATTCAGACCCTTTACTATTGTCGCAAATAAATGACACTCAAGGACAGGAGAGATACATAGTGAGGCTTCCTGTACAAATTCACAAGACATCATCCTTGGGACCTCAACTGCCTCCTTCTTACTTAACATGACGCCCTCTGCATGGGACTTTAGAGCTTGAAAGTCTTCATCCACCTCTTTGTGGACTTCATCCTCCCCGCTACTCTAGTTCGACTTCTCGTGCAGTCATTATGAAGCTCCCCGTGAGAAGCAGATTGGACCAGATTATCTCAGCGATCGCATTGTCTCTATCGGTGGCGGTTCTTGTCTGTCTGTCTTTTGTCTTTGTCGGCTGCTCCTCACCGTCTGCTCCAAAAGGCTTGTATTTCATGAAAGTGTGATGCTCTTCAACTCTGCGTTACATGCATTACTGGCTAATCATCGAGTAGGTCGATCTTACCGACTTTCTAAGATTCGATCATTTGGTCATCCGCGACGCGCCTATCATACCCAATATCCACCCCCCAGATATCAATGAAGCAGCCGGAGGGAGCTTCGCCGACGTGGTGTCCAGCGTGAATGCTGGCGCGGCTGAGGTATCCGCGGCCACCTCAGCTGCTCAAGGCGCGATTCATGCTCAATTGACCGAGTTGAAATCAGATCTGTTTCAATACTACTATGTTGGGCTCTGGGGCTACTGCAAATCACGCGATGGCTCCAAGGCTGTGTGCTCTGAGCCTCGCACGTCTTTCTCTTTTGATATGTCCGCCGTGCTTGACTCTACGCCCGTTGAAGTCGACAAAGTGCTGCCAAAGGTTGATCAAAAAGCCATCTCGGGCTATCGGCAGCTTTCGCACGGCATTATCGGCCTTTACATTTCTGGATTTATCACCACCATCTTGGTCGTAATCCTTGGGGCTCGGAGGACCTTTTTGGCTCGGGGCAGCAAGCTCCTTGCCCTATTTTGCATAGTAAGTGATACCGAAATCACTCTCATGACACGTCTCTGACATGACTAGGTTTCGGCATTGCTGATCGCTTTCGCCACGGTCGGAGTCACTGTAATGTACGGTCTTTTCACTGCGGGAATCAAAACAAGCTTGCACCCATTTGGCGTCCGGGCTGGATTGGGAGGACAGATGTTCACGGCAATATGGTTAGCGGTATCTTTCTCTGTTAGCGCGTTCATCATATGGCTACTCCAGGCTTTCTGTTGTTGTATCTAGTTGCCGCGCTGGTGTAGTTTCGCCGGTTGCCAACGCAGATTGTGGATCTCAAACCCATGTAGTGGCCCGTTGGTGCGAGTTTGGGGAGAGTTGATTTGACTGCTATGAAGTTTTTAGATGCCAACGCCTTGATATTTAGATTCTCGCCTAATTTATATCCTTGTGCTTTGATCTCCGCATTCACTTCGTGCCAAGCTTTGACCATTCCACAAGTTGCGAGAAAAGATAGTGAACAGAACAGTACAAATTGACACGAAGCAAGAAAGCATTCCAGGCTGTAACCTCAATCATTTCTGCTATTTCTTTTCAGGCAGGAGTCGATTTGTCTTTGTTGTCTCCGATGGCATGTCTGCCAAGCAGGGCGGCATTTGGATTGTTGTACAGCCTCTTTATGGGTTCCAAAACGTCCCGAGCGGAGAAGACGAGATCAACCGGGCACAGCTCTTCGCAAGTGGCTTGCGCTTCGCATGCCTGTTCAATCAAGCCCGAAACTTTGTTCTGAAGCTGCCACAAGATTCGGTGGACGGAGTAGGCGGAATGATCGCCATCTGATTTATAGATGCTCCGTAGTTCGTTAGACGCCTGTTCCGTGAGGTCTTGCAGTAATTTGAACAAGGCATAGTAATCACGATAGTACGCATTCTGTGCCCGCTGTCGACCAAGTTCACGAACAATGTGCTCGTTCCCGTTCATTCTTGTACGCGGCGGAACTTGCAAAGGATTGAAGATGTTTACACGCTACCTCGGCACCGTGAGATTGACAAATAGCCCCAACTGGCTCTGGCAGTTAAGTAAAAAGTCGATCAATTCATGAAGACTGGTGAGCTGGGAAAAAATTCCAGAGACTCGAGACTGGTGATTCGAGAATGGGTTCAACTGGTGATCGAGTAGCCTTGAGGGCCTCACTTTTTAGTGCCCGTTTGATTGATATCGGAAATCTCACCTCTCCGTTTTGAAACCATTTTCTGGTGATTAACAGAGTTTGGAAAACTCTTTCACAGACATACGGGTTATCAATATGCTCCGCTCGTTTGTCTATAAATCCAGAGACGCACCCAAGAATACCACTCAGCAAACTCTGTCAGTTCCAGCTTCGCAATGAATGCAATCAACCCCCAAGACCTACCCGACCGCGTCCTCGGTGCCATCATCAGCGGTTTCGGTCTCTCTTATTTCATTGTTTTTCTCCTGCAGTTTCTCCTATTCCACTTCCCCTCGTCCCAAGAGGACATTCCAGAAGCTCTCGCGGTGATTGCGTTTGGTGTGGGTGTCATGCTTTGGTACCTAGGTGTCTTCTTCCATCGGATTTTCCGCACATTCCACGAAAGATCCACTGGGCAACAGCTTAGACTGCAAGCTGGAGTCCTGTTCTTGATCTGGACAGCGGCAATTCCGACCATTGTCTTTCTTTTCCCAGCTCAGCCGTGGCTACAGCTTGGATACACATCGGCTTTGGCTGTCATCGCGATTGGAAGCCTACCTCAAAAGCTCCTATGTGATGTGAACAACCAAAAGTCTCCAGACACATCTTTCATTCATCTGGCATCGGTGATCATGTTGTCTTTGACGCCGACAATTCATGCCCTGGCTGAGCCAGTAACCGGCGCTTCGCCATTGGCGATTGCTTTTGGTCGAATGGTCATCATCGGTTCATTGTCTTTCGCGTTTTACTTTCTTCAGCCACTGGAGCGCATCGGCCTTGCCAGGATCTGGCAACTCAGCTTTCACGGGATGCACATGATGTTGACGTACAGTCTCGTGGCGTATTCCAAGGCAGTGATGCAGGCCGCAGTTGCTCGCATGTCGTGATCTGCATATGGAAAACCTTCTCCAATACATGTACCAGTCCCTAACGCCAATTCAGTCTCCGTCGGGATTCTCTTTGTGAGAATGCAAGGGATGATCAGTGCTGCGATATTTGGGAAGGTTTCCGGCGATTGTACCTCTGTACACTCGCTTTCTCTGGCTATGAATCAAACTCCAATCTATCATATTGTCTGCCTTATCTTTTAGACTTGGTGAATTGGATTAGTCAGTACTTACGTTCCTCCTTAAGATATATACATGGTCGAAATGTGATTTTGTCTGGTAAATCCGCGTTGCGTGCTTAATATGTAGATAAAACGTTCTCGTGAGTTGTCCCGAAACAATATGCAATATATTCGGTTTTTTCTTCACACCTGCAGAGAAAAAACCAGTATCTCATGCACTAGTACTATAATGCAAGGCCTTGTACTAGACTTGTGCTGGGCAACTGTACAAGAGGCTTATAGTGCCCCTCAAAAGCAAGTCTGCAGATTCCAAAAGACAAAATTATCATCGCTCATGTATGAGTCCCTCGCCTCAATAGAAGATTTTGCTCCTTTGTTATGTGTTTATCAGTCAATAAGCCTAATCCTGAACAGTATCACGTCTCCATGCGCGTCTAAACTCTCCAGCACAAATGCATTCCCAATGCTTCGTTGAAAGCCCGTTCTGTCTACAGAATCCTTTGAAGCTACGTCTTTGCTTATCACCTCAGAATATGAGGCATTGGGATGTCAGGACTTGTTTCCATTCGACGAGATTTTTTAAAGTCTTCGCTGTGACGCTGCGAGTCAGTAAAATGTAGCATCCTGATACAACCTTGGGTCACAAAACTGATAGCGATATTTTTTAGGTGCCAGTAATTCTCTATATCCAGTGTCAATATACTGCGGAAAGACTTATGGAGGCAAAAAAGCTCTCTGGGTTCGAAGGACAACTTTCTGCAACCATCATGAATGAGAATTTGTATGGCCATTTCTCAGGTATATCAAGGCTTCCGCTCGCTAGGGAAATATCAAGATTTGTATCGTCCAAAACTGTGACCATGATTTCCAAGCAGAATGTCCCATCTGTTCTGATGGCCGTGATTTTGCTGCTCAGCCTGATCAGGTTGTTTCTGTTGTATCGCTTTGGATCCAAATGGTCCGCCTACAAGGTTGACTATGCTGTGGGTACGACGTCCTGCATTCTATTTGCTGTACTTTCAGGCCTGTTCTGGAGCAAACAATATCCATCGTGGAGTCAAATACTGCTTTGGCTTTCAACCATCTTTCCACCGCTTCAAGTAGTAGGTCTCACAAGATCTTTTTGAGATTCAATTCGTGCTAAGGGATTGCAGTTTCTTCGGATCAACTATCAGCAGCGCCGATTTGAAGAAACACCACAAATGCTTCTTGTCGCAGCCCGAGCTCTTGTCATACTCTCTAGCATCACCAAACTGGCAATTGCGCTCGTCGGACACTTTATTCTAGACTCTGTATATCAAGGTGGACTTTTCATTCTCTGTGCCGACTATTTTGGAGTCGCGATGTGGTATTGGTGGCTCCTTGGGCACGAAACTGAAGGCCAGATGACGTTCAGACGGGTTTCATGCTATATGTCGGTCATGACTCTCATACTGCTGGTCATTGCGATTACCGGCATTCAATGGGTATCATGGGTGGTCGCACTTGAGGTATTTTCGCCCGAACTCTCCAGATAGCTGCGATGCTGACAAGAGATAGGCTCAACTGATCACCATCTACATCTGGGCATCATTTGAAAGATTAGTCGTGTGAGCGGCACTGCTGCATGACTCATTTATTGGAGATTGAAGTCCGATGGGGCTGAAGTTTAGGTCAAAGCTCTTGTCCTGACCAGTGTTTCCTTTGAGTCTTCCGCAGGTGTTACTCCTAATTCGAACAAGTCGCCAGGCATGGCTTTCATGTATTGCTAGATTCATTATTCATTGATCATTGTGTTCAGCCACTCTGCCTGACTGTGTAGTATCCTATCAGGCCAATCCGCTTGGCGTCCTCGTAAATGCTAGCAGAATACGTGGTATAAATGAAAAATATTCCTGTTTGACAACCTTTATTTTCGTACTTCTCAGAAACATCCAGATTTGCTTCCAGGAGTATTTCGAGATGGATCGGGCTTCCATAGCTATGAATCGAACGATGCACGATGAATCGCAAACATTCTTCTGGTTGACGCTGTTCTTAGGTTGCTTGACAAGCTACATTGATTGAAGACCATGTTCTCATCTGATGAGGCTGGAATCCTGTTTTACTGAATGTCTGCTGTAGAGGAAATTCTTGCATTTATTACTACGCATGACATACACAGTATCCAATATTCTCAACTTGACATCCTGTCTCCTTGCTCACTCTTCTCATGATGCCGCTAACTAGGCACGTCGGTGTGGCTTTGGACGTAGTCTTCGCATCCAGTCCAGCCTCAGAGCCTCCTGGCTGGGAGTTCTTTCTTTGGATTGATTTCTTTTAGTGGGCTGCTTTCGGTCGAGGTCCGGCTGTCCCACTAGGAGGGAGAATTGTGGCCCATGGGTTTGGCTCCGAATCCGCATTCGAATGGTCATCTTGGCTGCATCGCGGATTTTGAGGCGTCGGGAAACGCTGGAAGTGTCTCGTCTATTATGGCGAGAGCGGCTTTTTTGGCCTGAAGAGCTGGAAGTATCCCCCAGAAGCAGTGCCTGCTCGGGGTCATTTCTGACATGTTTGCGGTTGGACGAGCGAGTTCGTGGAGCCATTTCTGGGATTTTGGGGAGAACAGAGACTGTGGTGTGTGAATGAGGTGCTGGACTCCCACTATTTATATCCCAAATCAAGACTGGGGAGGCAATAGTTTAAGAAACAGTAGTAGAATCAAAAGTTGTTCATTCACATCCATATGACCCGCAACAAATCCCCTTCTTGATGGGCCGGATACCGACAAAGAAGGAAGCAAGGGGATACGACAAGCTAGATCATATTCCTGCGTTTCTTTGCCTCACTATTTGGTCTCAAGTGTGAAAAAACATTGATACGGGCGCTACGCTATCTTGACAGTAGCTTTGACTTTTATGCGCCTGATAAATGATGCAGACATTGCACAGCAGATATTCTTCACAAATACAACCCCTGGGGTTTCAACACAATTCCCGCCAAGCATGCAATGTTCGCGATGCTTTTTGGTTGAATGAAAAGACAGAAACCTTCAAAAGCAGTTGGGTTGCAAAACTAATCGCATGCTAAATCGTTTTGGCCTTGTAGATATGCCGTCAGACATGGGTCTGCCTTTACTTGAGTTGCCTAATTACACCGGACGGCTCTTTGAGTGAGTGGGTTTCAATTGCTGGTCTCTATATAACGACGCTGCGTGTCTCGAGTACGAGTATTTAAAACTGGACACATGATGAGTGAATGCAACAACCAAAAGCGAAAAACAACGAGAAAGCAGTCTCGAGAAGCCCTAGCCGTCCACTTGTATACACCGACCCACTCTTTGTGCCCGGTTGATATTCACAGATGACCGACGCGATCTCGTCATCAATCCTGCGCTCATTCGTCTGCAGCTGCGCTCTGAAGATGAACTCTTGAGTACGACCAGGCTACATTTTCAACCGTCCTTTCAGACTCGTTCTTGTTCTCTCGTTGAGATATCGATACCATGCGAGGTAAGTTTTTTACCGTCACTGTTGCCACGCTCAGACTTACAGCTACCACTTTGACCTGAAGCTGTAACCTTCCACATAGATTTGAGAATAACGCGATGGTTGTAACAATAGTCATTGTATCAGTTGCGGTGAATCTCTCGCAACCGTCTAGACCGACGAAGGGACTCAGACACATGAGAGCCGCGGGGCTGATAAGATTGTCCTGCCAGTCTGGCTGACTGACGCCGTTCGGCATTTGACAGCGAAGACCTGGACAGGATATTGGTCACTCTCATATCTGTAACTTCGGCTGAAGAGCTAGTGCCTCTGATCGCATCGTTGGTAGATCGTGATGTATCTGTTGGGGCCCTGTGGGGGCGGATGAGGGCATCCAGAGCCCCCTCATTGCGACTACGCGCCATCAGCATGTCAATCAGGCAACACTGGGAAGACTGTCACTCACCAGACACAGCACGATATCTTGAATCCTGCATCCCGCTTGGCCAGCCACTCCTCTGTACAGGCTAGGTGTGATAAAGCCCTACACTGTGTGCAGCGCAAAACCACGCTCTCATGTGCATGGTCTTCGTCATCGCCCAGGCAGAACATGCAGTGAATATCAGAAACCTCCTCGCTCCGGCTGATGGAGTGCAAGTGTATGCCTTGCAGACCAGCACGGATGTTGGTGATGCATGACAGGATAGCTGGCTGAGCTGGTGAGACGCACCAAGGGACACTGTTTGCTCGCAGCGTTGCAGCCGTCACATAAGATCCCATACTCCGTGGTAGCCTGGTCATGGTAGATGGGGAGGAGTCGCTGTCCTCTTCCGAACTTGGCTGTCGAGCATTGTCAGACTCTGCAAGCTGGGAATCGGTACTTTGGCGTTGAGGTGAGCGCGAATGTTGTGATTGAGGAGAACTTTCAGCGTCATGGTCTGCCTGCGCTTGAGTTCGGACGGCTGCTTCGTACCACTGCTGGCCAAGTCTGTCGGCTTGTCGGTCCCGATGCCATCGTGTGCAGAGAAAGTATTTCGCAATATCGCAAAGCACAGATTATAAACTAGAAAGTTCAAATGGGAAACTACCGAGTCGGGCCAATTTTTGATGACCCTGCTTGAGGTCTTGCCTCTTGATCAAGTTTTTGCAAGGCGCACCGCTTCTAGTGATACCGCAACAATATTTGCTTTCTCCACGAGAAGCAGCTCCTGTTTCAGAAACCTCCAACGGGTTCCAAAAAGAAGTAGACATCGGATGGTCGGTCATTGGCACAGAGAGTAATAACAGAAGCGATGAGACGATTGGAAACAATCCAGAAAGTAATATAGCGGTAGACCTTGAAGCTTTATATACCCTCCAGAACCAGCGCCATGTTTGTTTATCAGACGCATAGCGCATACTTGCTTTGTCCCACCGAAGAGCATATCAATTCAACATTCCGTCGAGACGTAAGCAACTGACTGTTTCTGGAATTATTCCACAGCCGGAAGCATATTCTCGTGATCATGGCATCAAGAATCTCCACAATCAATCAATCATGGTTGTGGTAATCAAGCAATAGAGCGGAAACTCAATTAGCACCAGCACGATGGTCATACAGAGGGAATGGCTCGCGGAAGATATAACCCTGCTTCCGGGGTCGTAGTCTTAGATCCTAGATTATGTCAAATCTGGTACCCGGAGCACAGAAGTGGATCCTGGGAGCAGATTGATGCCTTTTCCAACCAATTTTCTTTTGTAGTCCCAAGATATGCCACAATCTTGGCTACCAGATCTATCTTCATCATCATCATCATTCTTGTGAGGTAGCATCAGTGAATTCTCATGCATACTAATGCTCTAGAACAAATGCTGCGAAGCAGTTCTCATTGTCTGCATCTGCCAATGCGGCATGTTTGCTCGAGAATGCAGTCACAGGATACGAATCCAGGAGTCACGAAATCTATACTGATCTAGGTCGATGATCTTGCTAGCATATATAAACAACTCCCAAGGCCTGTACATCACGTTCATAGACCTAAATTACAGGCTCTTCTATTTAATTCATACCGTTCATCTTGACCAGCGCCATGCCACAATCTTCATCTTATCATGGCTCCGGACTGGTTCAACAAAGACTACAATCCCACACGCCTGATGCGCTCCAAAAGTACATCTGCACGTGCACTTCGGATATCAACAAAATACATGGAAGACACACGCCCTTGATGCTTGCCGTTCAAGCGGGGGATCACAAAGCTGTCGATCTCCTGTTGGAGTATGATGATCTTCAGGCTTCTGTATGCAATGCTTATGGTCAGACTGCTCTATCTATGGCCATCACGCAGGGCAGTATCTCAATCGTACAGCAGCTGCTCTGCCGGGGAGATGTTGAGTTCTACAGCCAAGATCCAAAAGTCCAGCAGCCACTTCTAGTGGCTCTAGAATACCGACAGCATGAGATTTTGGAAATGCTATTGCGGGATTCTCGAGCCAAGATCAATAGGAAGAATCACCGCGGCCAAACAATCCTGCATCTGGCGGTGATCTACGGAGATCTTCGGGCCGTTGCAAGCCTTGCGAGGGAGGGGCTGGTCGATGTCGATTGTCCCGATCTTCTGGGGAAGACGCCCCTCATGTTGGCTGCGAAGCTCCATGCCTGCGATCAGCCCAACAACGTCAAAATCCACGAGTGTCTGCTCTCGCGGTCCAAAGCCAGGGTAGATCAGCGAGATCAAGGGGGCCATTCTGTCCTCTCACATGTCGTGAATACTTCCAGTACCGAGCTGATCAAGTCTGTCGCCTCCCTCGATCGGACTCAAAACACGGGGCAGCGATGGAACCACTTCACTGGCTCGAGTAGGGGCCAGAAGGCAATTTGCGACCGTCAAAACTCGGTCCCCTCAAACCAGCTTGCCACGACGCAAGTCACATCTCTGCTTCAAGCATGTGCGAAGGGCAGCTGTGAGATAGAGGCCGTTAGGTCACGCAGGTCATGAAGCATTAGCTAATGGAAGGTTATTCTTTGATATGTAACTTTATTCCCAACTATCAGGTGTCTAATCTATGTGCATTCAGAGGACACGTTATGAGCAGCATATGTAAACAAGCTCGCTATTAATTTCAATGTAATAAGAGTGACAAAGTTCTAGAGCTAGCTTGTAAGTCCGGTCAAGGTCGTCTGCCCCAGCCTGGAATGAAGTTCCATGGCTCGTGGTCAAGGGATGTTACATCTGCAGTGGGTCTTGCGCCACATGGGAATTCTAGAAAGTGATCGACGCCTTTCCAGGGTACAGGCTGGCGTCTGATTGGCCAGGCTCAATGGGTAGTGTGAGTCATAATGGGCTCTCTGCATTGCATCTGCCTTAGCAGGTGCCTAACCAATCAAGATTGTTGGAAACAGGAGCCCAGACGGGTCCGTGGTAACATGGCCGGTAAGTTTGATTTGCAGGAGCAGGGCCCGCAGATCAGCCAAAGTCTTGCCGGGGTACTTACCAGGGTACTTGCAAAGGTACTCGTGAACCCTCAGGTTTTACCCTGCCACGCGCGTCGACTGCACAGAAATGAGCAAGAGAATATTTTGCTATGTTCGTAGTGATTGATTGACCTCCTGATCGAGAATTTGCCAATGGCCAAGGCAATCGTCCTGAGTAGGGTGAATGACTAAGATGAGGGGTGGAAAGTGGGACGGCGAGATCGAAATGATCGGCCGGCACCTTAAACCTTATTTTGCACGTGTGCTGCGTCGCGGGTCCCAGAACGGCTCCGTTCTACACCGGAGATCAATTGAGCAATGCCCACGATACCGTGAGTTTGTAAGAGGCTGCATGTAGTCAATGATAGAGAGCAGTGCTGTAATACGTGGGAGAGTACCGACTGAGAACCGACTGAGATGTCAGATCTCCTTACAATGTTATAATCCGGACGGGAATCAATGAGGCTCTCGCCCGCTCTTCCCCCTCTGCCAATACCAGTCCCTTGACGGCTATTTTCACAGCTTCCAGTCGGTCGCAGACGCCATCCACATAGCCACGAGGGTCTTGATTACGGCTTACTTTTTAGTTTGAGATGCATACGCTACGGTAGATACCCGCAGTGCGCCTCACTGGGGGGGATGCCTGAAATTCCGAATGTCTTCTATGATCGAGTCGGCAGGCCAAACATTTTGCCATTAAGAATCTTGACACTCTTTGCGACGCATCGCAGCAAGCATGTCGCACACGGATCACTCTTGCGGAGCGGCACCCGCTCTCCTTCAACCCTGGTCTAAGATCCAGTCGTTTCGAGCATCTTGCTTGATACTACCCATTGGGTAATCAGAAGGACGTGACCAAGGACAACGTGCGCTGCAGAAGTCCTTGATCGATGCGCGACAATAATGGCAATAGTACCTATGAATGCACGTGCATGGCCGTTGCGTTTGGCCCTCCTTGAATGCTGTATTGTAATACATCTGTCGCAACTTGCAATGCAACGCAGTTTCATTGCCACAGCGATCGTATCCATGGTTTCCATTTCATCAATTCTGGGACCCAGTCGCCAGTGTAACCCACCGCAGGAAATGGACAGTCTAGATGATCGGTTTGATGGAACCAAGGGGCGGTTCCCCCTGGCAACATGAGGCCGACCACGGGTCCATGGGAGGTGCGTCTTCTGGCCAAAGAGTTCCAAGTAACTTTCCAATGCCCTCCCAAATCAGTGGCCGTTCCTATGAATTTGCGCAGGGGGTTTCTATGAAGAGACGTAGCCGACTTGACATAAAAGGCGCCAGATTTCCGGCCCAGAAAAAATCAGGACTTTCCTCCTCACACTCGCGTGTGCCATGGTTTCCATCTCTTGTCTGCAGGCTTGAGGGTCTCCATGGCCACGGGTCCGCAGTACAAGCTCTGCGTCATCAAACATGCTTCGCAGGATCGGCTCTGCGTTATCAACTGTTCCTCGCAGGATGGGCTCTGCGATACCAACTGTTCCCCGCAGGACGGGCTCTGCGATACCAACTGTTCCCCGCAGGACGGGCTCTGCGTTATCAACTGTTCCTCGCAGGAGACCGCTGCGATAACAAGTTCTCTGCAGGAGACCGCTGCATCACCAAGTTCTCTGCAGGAGACCGCTGCATTACCAAGTTCTCCGCAGGGGGAAGCTGCGACACCAAGGAACTCTAGTGAAGTGCAGGCACCTCTACGTGGTGCTAGGGACCAGTATTCAACTCTCGCTCTGCAGTTGAAGAAGCCAAGACCTGCTCCAACATCGATAGTTCACTTTTGTAGGTTCGGGCCATGGGCGAAGAGACTGGCTGTAGGGCCAGGAGAGCGCATTCAGAGCCTATTTTCACTCCAAGATAGCGTTATATAGAGAATGAATAAACCCAGCATTTTGCTGTTACCGAATTCGCCGTGCATTGTAGTATCATGTCCAGAATCTGGTCTCACGAAATGTATACACACGTAGAACATGTATACACACACGTCCAGGCTGGTCGACTCGATCAAAGACCATCACGCGGCAAGAGCGCATTATTCACGTCTGTTTCAGAGGTCAGGAAACCCATGTTGACTGTTGAGGTTGGCTTTGGTGGTGACGGATAGATGCGGTGATCCATAGTCCGGTGGCAACCAGTGTGTAATCATGATAGTTGACTGAGCGTCTTGAACCGTTGAATGAGCCTGCGTAAACGATTGACCCAGTGGTGAACATTAGAGCCTGCTTTGATAAACAATGGAGCGTTTTTTCATAAATAGTTGAGCCTATTCTCATCAACAGTTGACCGGCTTTCTCAACAGTGACCGATTGTCTAAACAGCTGAGCCGGCTGTTTAAACGGTTAACCGGCTTCGTCAACAGTTGACCGGCTTTTCAACACTTGAAATGCTGTGCAAACACTTGAATGAGCGTTGGTAAACAATTGAGCATGACTTCATGAACGGTGACCAGCTCAGAAACGGTGACCAGCTTAGAAACGGTGACCAGCTTAGAAACGGTGACCAGCTTAGGAACGGTGACCAGCCTGGAAAATAGTGACCAGCACTGGAAACAATCTGTCGACGATGACAGTGTCGACGCGCCGATGAGCAGACTGTCAATGCTGGGTCTGGACGCGTTGTTGTCAACCGGAGTGAGTCGCGCAGGCGGTCACCCCTCCCGCACGCTCCGTCGACTTGGAGGAAGACCCCACACACATCACTGTTTTTTCTCAGGCCAGCCGTTGTCAAGTCCTTCTGGACAGGAGATAGAGTCGTAGCATATGGCTGGCAATTGTGTACTAAAAAGAAAGCTGATTGTCATGTCATTGACTTGGGAAGTCTTACACCAAAAATCCAGTTGGCTAGAGCTTCTCGGTACATGATGTGTATATATATATTGTAGCCACACCTCCCTTAATCAACGAACAACATTCTCATTATGAACTACAGACGCCCTGACATCAAATTCGCACGCGTGACTTGTATACCTCTAAAGGCCTCACAAAAACATGACCAATGAAGCCTATACCGGTTTTTGAAGAGTACGACAGCGATACATCATGAGACAAAAAGGCCTGAGTCAATTCGAAGTCAACCGCGTATGATACAAATATGAAGCTAATGCTCAGCAACTCCACGGCCACAAATGTAGGTTCCATATGAAATTGAATACAGCGGTGAGCCTCGGATTCGACAAAATGACACTATGCATCTACAGTGTGTATATACACTTGATAAGCTGTCCTGCCCCACTCCCTGACCGAGGCTGCCGTAGTACGACCATCGAACAGCACGGTATATTGCAATTGTATTACCGATAGCAGTCATCAGTCTACGAGGAGAATACACCATCGAGGTCTTACCAGGGAACCACGTAGGCGGAAGCAGCGTGCATAATGAGCCTGCATCACCGGCCTAGAGTTTGGCCAGCATGACGACCACTCTACTTTAAACTAGATGATTGCACCTGAGAATACTACGAAAGAACCTCACAGTCGCTCTTCATCAGTCAGAGCTCACGAGGAACATGAGATGCGCTTACAAAGGCAAGTCGAGGCCTCGTGGTGATCATACGCTGCGAGACATCAGCTACGCAGCGATGCACAGCTGTGTGTCGGATGAGACATGACTGTGCAATAGCTGAGATGTGTGATTGATGAGGTGGCCAACAAGCGTTGTGTCATGACGCATCACCCGCATTCAGCACGATGGCATTCTCGGGGACGAAGTCAGCAGAGATTGCTGTCTTAGAAGGAGCAAACAGGCGCACTGAGACAGGCCTGGAGCGAGCAAAGATGACTTCATGCAGTCATGCAGGGATGTACGCGACAGCGCAGATGTCACAGGGACTCGACCAGACGATGCAACGTAGAGACACCGAGCTTGCATCTCGCACCACATCATCCTGGCGCAAATCTCACTGCTGTACCTGAATGACAAGTAATTGAGCTAGATATCCAGCATCAATACGCAAGATCTTTTCTTTATTTTACCATGGCAGTACGACGGGTACCCGTACACAATGATGGCTTCCTCTTCATGGATCCCCACACCTAGCACAGTGAATTCCCGGGCGAAATCGAAACCACCGGATACCAAATTCTCTGGATTTTTCGATTCGCCAATAAAATGGGCATGGATTTTTGGAAGCTCAAATCGACTTCTCTTCAGCAGCACTAGGGCAGAGGCGGGTGTCACGTGACGGAATGGCAGGGGCTGTTTGAGAGGACACAATGAGAGCATTCGGGTCAGCAACCAACAAGCATTTCGACACATCCAATCACTTTGAATGGCTCCAGCAGAAACGCAGTTTGATCAATACTGCGAGGGACGGCTTAATTTGAATGCATCTTCCATGAGGCCTTCCAGACCTCAGAACGACTGATATGATCAAGACGGAAGGCTTTCTGGAGGGCTTGAAATTGGAAGACTGCATGCAACCTTGCCAGGTTAGGTGGATCGCCGGCGGTGACGTTTCTTTCGTAATAGGCTTGGTCAGTTGGGCTAGAGTTGGGGATATCGCAGACTGCGCTGCATAGCTGGGCAGATGTGGCTTCATGTCACCCACATTTGGACATGATCACCTCACCGACAAAACATCAAGTACCAGCGAGCGCAACGTCATACGTGCCGCTTGGTCGTCACGTCCAATCAGTCCGTGAACAGAGTCTACCCATCGAGATTCTCATTAGATAAATGAGTCCCTGTGTTGAACCTCCATTCAAGTCCCCAGTATCATCTTCTCTCGACCGGACCGAGAACATGGTGACGGCATCTGCTAGCGTGTCATCGCTAATGCCGACTGGATCAGGCTGGAATGCATATTCGCTCGACTACTGCAGCGTCCGTAGAGATCGGTAAAAGTCGGTCGCGCAGCAGGGAGGCAGGGTCACCAAGAATGATAAATATTTGCAAGCTGAGCTGCTTGTCGAGCAAGAATATCGAATGATGTCGGCACTCGCATCCTCATGGATGGGAATCAGCCTCTTGTCTCCTAAGCGAGAGAGGTTGGACTGGCGTTCTAGTTCGCCAGTCTGACGCGACGGCAAAGGCGGTGAGGTCGTCCCAGACGCGGGGGCAAGATTGTTTACGCGCGAAGACCCGTGGAGTTGGTCCACACATGACACTGGCCTTTGCAATAAGTGAGTCGACATCATGCCAAGAATATCTTCTCACAGCTCTTCATACTCGACTTCGCTCAATACTTGGCTCGCTCTGGTAGCTTCCGGCTGACAAGACAGCCCATGTATTGATGGGTCTCCAAGTTTCGAGTCAACCAATGCTCGCTCTAGTCGGCTCTCCAAAAATGCTTCGGACCTCTCTGTGCTGGATTACAGCGGTAGCCGACTGAAAGGGCTATGAAGCATATCTCAAGCAGAGGTATCTGATATTTCCTTAACTCCTGGCCGACTTCCACGACTGGCTCCCCCGAGCCGATTTCCAATTACCAACTCCCACAAGCCAACTCCCACAAAACCGACTCTAAGACCGACCAAGTCCAGACATGACATTCGCCTGAGCCAGAAAACCGTGGCAGTCAAGTCCTTCGTGCGCATGTTCTTCAGCATGCCCTTCGTTTGAGAAACCGGCAACGCGTACTTTGACATGAACTGCATATCCGGAACAAGGCAGTCGATTGCCTGCCGCGGTGATGGCGTGCTTTGGGTTTCATCGAGACAAATTCTGTTGGGCATACGTTAGCTCACAGATCAGAAAAGGGACTCTTGACTCACATTTATTCGATGACTGATCGGCATTTTGACGGGCGACTGAAAATTGGATGACGGGTGCAGTATTCAAATCGAATAAACTCATTTTGGCACTGGCCAATCACTGTGTGACCTTTTGGAAAATCTGGCAAAAGAGCCAATGCTCAATATTTGGGCTTGAGGGCAGACGATGTTTGTGATGACCCCCGCCTCAGATCTCCACCTCAATCTACACGAGTGCGTGGGATAAACATTGACCACCATTGATCATCGGGCCACCCATGTGCGTTGTGGAGGGGGTCTTCATAGTTGGCCTCTTGGCTAAATCCCAGATGTTGTTGAGATTGGCGAGGGACACTCGGTGTCGGCATTTGACGTCGAGGTGCTAGCTGAAATGGCCAAGGGCAATCGATTTCACGCTGTCGAGCATTCGCGCCGAGTTCGAGACGACATACGTGTCATACGGTACCCTTAATTGCGGAGCTCATTTTTCTCGCAACAATGGGTTGGCCGCACTACCGGGACTATCTGGGAGATTCTTACACTGGTCGTGCTGATCAAGCGTGCAGCAGTCGCGCCAAATCCGCACGTTTGCACCGTGTGTCGTCGAGTTGTTCCGCACTTGAGGTGCCTTCACCGTTCAGGGCGGGCACTGTTTGTGTCAGCGAGTGAGGCTCAACGATATCAGAGGCGAGGAACTTATCTTGGGCCCCAGCGGCCTGTGAAAACAGAAGGGGCCCTTCCGCATATGATGCAATGCTCAAGATACGGGTTCGCAGACGCATGTTGTTCCAATCCCTCTCGCGGCGACGGACGAGCGCTGTATTAAGGAATCTGCCCACAAACGCTTCTAGTACGTCACGCAGGACGATTTGAATGACTTTTTTTTGCGGAACGTAGCACCCAGTCATTAAGTTTAACATGCGCTACCTACCGATTTTCGATGCGCTTAGGAGGCAGACCAATGGAGATGTCTCACGCGGTTGTAAGAGGCAGGAGGGAGCGCTATCCTTGGTCGATTACGACGCAAAGGACTTTGTCTTCAGAAGCGGGGGCGATAGTCACTTCATTCACTTGTCGCATGACCGTAGGGAGCTGCCGCTGTCGCTGGTCCTGCACGAAGGGGATGAGATATGCCTGCGATCTGCCGTTGCCAAACAGTCGCATGTCTCTCCGAAAGAATCATTGTCGTCGAAAGCGATGACTGTATCCTCTGGTAACGATGACTCTATCCTCTGGTGACAATGACTTCCACCAGATTTGACAGGGGTAGGAGGATAGCAGAAAGTGACGAGCCTTATGGCAGGTCTGCATGCTCCATGGTCATTTTCTTGGACTGGTCCGTGGCGATCGTCGTCTGTTCCGAAAAGCAAGATCTGTCCACCTATCGGATGGACTTCCGGCGTTCTTTTTCTCGCACCCTCCGCGGGTGAGGAAGCCGATCCCAGCATGAAAGTTTCCGACATCCAAGCATATTACTGCATCCATGTACAACGCATCGTGTGTTGTTGGTCGGTATGTTGGTCGCATGGCCGCCTCAACTTCCCAAGGACGTGAAGGTGTCCTCGGCTAGGACTGCGATGCGGTTGGCATCAGTGGATAAGGCGAAAGAGTTGTGCAATCCTAATTCACGTCGATTTCCACACTTGGAATGGTCATCAAAGCGAGACACATCGCTTCATGGAAAAGGTGGCGACGGTGCAAGACGCGTGCGAGGCTCCTTAAGCTGTACGTCATGTCTCGCAGCGTCTTGGCCAGTGGCCCTGCAAGATAGTCAGCACGTGTCTGATAAAATGAGGCTTCACTCACTCTATTCACTCTCACCCTGCGCCAACGACGTATGACACTGCCAAGACAGTGTATCTTCCGTCTTGCATTTCCATGAGGTCGGTTTGGTCCGTGTGCCCTTCAGCCAAGATCATGGCTGACTATCGTTGGATGGTCATGGGGCAGAAGCACCAAGCAGGCGTACCTATCTCAACGGATTTCCGGCCGCACGAGAGCTGTGGCCGCGATGAAGTGCACAAGTAGCCTTACTTGATACACTGTCAGATCATCGAATCATTCAGGATAACAGCGACGTGTGCACAAATTGGGAAGGGCTCTAGGATGGCGGCATACATTACTCGGAGGTCTCGCTGATGGTCTCACTAGAGGCACTGTTTGACAAGCACATGTCAGCAGTGGAACCAAAGTACGGGCTCATGACTCACAAAGCGTGAACCTTCACTTCAACAGCGTGAGCCTCATGGCGGTTTCGTCATCGGTGTGGCTGGCAGGTAAATGCATGCACTTTGGAGTGCTGACTTGGGGCCGTCCTATTTGACAAGACCCGGCTGGTCGTAACATTGGACTGACAAGGGACTCACCTGCAGGATGCCCCACTTGCACTCTTATGGTCAAGAAGCTAGTCAGAACACATTATTACTGTAGCTCAACTCGACAAGGCACACGGATACTTGAACACTAACAAAAGGATTGTGGCCAGTCAAGACTCATGGTCTGGCTGGCAGGCACGAAGACGGGTACAGTTGAACGAACAGCCCAGTGGGTAACGAGAGCCAGGTGACTTAGTGGCTTGGGTGTGCACTGTCATTATCAGTAACAGCAAGAGTTCTAGGATTAAAGAGGAGGGACTTATGAGTCTGCTGCAGGAAGGCCCCTTGGTTTTGGCTTGACAGAATCCGTCGGATTTAGTAAGGAAGAGAATTGTTTCGGTAGAGAACCGTGGGAGGATGCAATATTTATAGGCCTCGCGACTGGTCTTGTTACCGCCTGTTTTGTATTGCCGCGGTGAAGTCTTTTCTGTCTGGCGCTTTTTGGGGGGCATTGCTTTCGGGGGCATCGAAGTTGCCTGTGCAAAGTAGGGCATGTTGAACCGCCGTTTACTGAGGTGGTAGGTTAGGTAAAAATCAACAACAGGCCGGTGAAAAGTGAACGGTCCTCTTAAGGGTGGATCGTGGCCTCAAGTAATTTTCTGAAATTCTAAAATAATGATAATATTTCATTAAACAATTTTTTTTTTATCTTTTATTTAATTTTTTTTGTCTGAAGAGCGTTGATCAACATCTAACCTTGTCTCAACGACCGTACTTTCAACAGTTGAAAACGATGGGCAGCGATTAATGATCAACTGCGACAGCATGCGCTTTTATCACCATTATCTGAACTTCGGCATTGGCTGTTGATTCAAAACAGAGTCCGACGATTATGCTGTGTTCTGAGAAAGTCGCCTTGTTGATGATCGAATTTTCAGGGTCTAAGCCATCGCCCACTCGAAAGATTTCCACTGAGTGTACTGCAGCCTTGCCACATTGACTGTAGTACTATGGCTTTTACAGTAGAATTCGAAAACAGTTTACCCCCCAGACACACAGGCTTTCTTTCCCAGCGCCCCACTCAGATTGCGCTAAACTGCATTAGGTCAAGAAACGTCCCCACCATATTTTCTTGATGTATTTCTGGTAGATCACAAAAGTTACCGTAATTACGGTTTCCGGCATGGGGCAAACCATACTTACCGAAATGGCCTCTGGCCAAAACTAAATTCGAAAACAGTTTACCCCCCTGGGATAAACACGCTTTGTTTCTCGGCCCGTACCCGAGACCACACTAATCTATATTTAGGTAAGGCGTAAATAATTATTTCCTAATAATAGACCCTTTTTATTTCCAGAACGGCGATTTTTTGTATAATACGGTACTTTACACTACTACCTCACTGCGCCTCCATACCCCGATTTCCATCCTTCACAATACCACTATCTGAGATCTGCCAGAATTCCCACGCAATATGGCACCGAGACTATCCCCATCTAAACTACATCTCATCAGTGATATGATACAAAGCCAGTCTTTAACCCGTTCTCAAATGGCCGAGGCAGCAGAATGCAGCGAACAGACGATCAAAAATATCCGCAGAAACTTGCGACTGTTTGGACACGTCCATGCTCCCCCAACCCGTGTCGGTCGGAGACGAAGCCTAACACCACCGATGGTAGAAGCGCTCTGTGACCACTTGCTGGAAAAGCCAGGTCTGTATCTTGAGGAGATGGCTATCTTTCTATGGGATGAATTCCAGATGCTAGCAACCACCTCGAGTATTCGGAGGGCCCTAGTGTCCCAAGGCTGGTCCAAAAAGACCGCCCGACAGAGTGCTAAAGAGCAGAGTGCCGAATTACGAGAAATTTATCTTCATAACCTCTCCGAGTTTGCATCGTACCACCTTGTTTATGTTGATGAATCTGGATGTGATAAACGAATCGGATTCCGACGGACAGGCTGGTCACCACTCGGTGTAGCACCACGACAGGTGTCACAATTCCACCGCGACGAACGATATCAAATTCTGCCTGCGTACGCCCAGGACGGTATCGTGCTCTCTCGGGTCTTCCGCGGCTCAACGGACGCCACTGTGTTCGAAGATTTCATCAGTCAGCTCCTTCGGCACTGTGGAAGATGGCCGGAGCCAAGGTCTGTTCTGGTCATGGATAATGCATCGTTTCACCACTCCGAGCGGATTGCACAGATGTGTGCTGATGCGGGAGTCAAGCTGGTTTATTTGCCGCCGTACTCGCCGGACCTGAATCCAATTGAAGAATTTTTTGCCGAGCTTAAAGGCTTCATAAGACGCAGTTGGAGCTACTACGCAGAAGATCCCGACCGAGAATTCGGCTCCTTTCTCGAACGTTGTATCAATCAAGTTGGGGCGCGAGAAGCTAATGCTAGAGGCCATTTTCGACACGCAGGCTTGACTATTGAAGAGTCCGATAATTGAAATTATGCTTCTAGCGACGTCATTCATCACAGAAAATGAGGCACCTTGCATTGAGTCTGAAAAACTGCTACCTATTTGTCCCATGGTCACATCTTCCTGCTATTCAGACAAAATTCCCAGTCAAACTAAACCACCGCCAGCAGATCCAGCAACAAACAGCAGCCTCATCTAGAATCACCCCCGTGACTCCCACGATGGGCTGCAGTACCACGAGAGGGTACAGTTCCACGAGGGGGGCCAGTCTCACGAGAAGAAACGTCTGTACCCGTAGCACGGTTTTGAGTACTATCATTTCCACGATTTTCTCTACTGCTCCTTTCTCTTTCCTGTCTCCGCTGCTTCTTCTCCTTTCTCCTCATCTGCCTTCGTCTGTTTGAATCTTCATTGTCTGGTCGTGGAAGGAAGACCGAGCCGCCGCCAACCCGCCAATGAAGGATGTACCAGGTCCTTTGGCTGCGTAAAGACGGATTCGACAAGCGAACAGTGACATGTGGAACTGGGTTCGGGTCATGGGTACTTGTAGTGGGATGAAGGCCGTTGCTAAAATGATTTAGTAAAGAAAAGCTTTCAAACTGTCAGCCTATCACTTACAGAACATAAGCCTGGTCAAAATCAAGTACAGTTCCATCATGAATCGCGAATCGGCGGTTCCCGTTAATCCATTGTTGGAACTGATTATGATAAAGACGAGGAAAGTTTTGATCGCAGTCAGGATCATAAATGACTTGAACAGACATCGTGAGAAACAGCCCGGTGACGCTCAACAAGACGTTCGTATGTATATGTGGTAAATAGCCAGGTATCTGAGGGACGTATTTGTGTTTAATTCTGGGGATGCGCCAGCAACATTATATGTTTAACATTGATCAACGGAGCCACCGACATGAAGCCGACAGCACCTAGGTGAGCGCTTAATCAAACAATAATTGTGTCATTAAAGCGCGCGACACCCACATTCGCTCGGGCTCGCGTTTCAAATCAAACACTAGACAATTAGTTTCCTATTTTTGGAACATGGGGTGAATATCGTTGGACCGCAGGAATTGGTTCTAAAATGACTCAACATTCTAGTGTCGGAGTTATTTTGCGCGACCGGCTGTGACAAGCCCAAAGCGGTGTGCTATATATATCCAACCACCCAGGGTTCCAAGACACGGAGAGGTTACCAGGTCGGGTTAGTCATCACGGCTTGGCAGGCAATAAATTATCTCCCGACGCATCACGACTTTTCTGATTGCGACGTTCGCCTCATCCCCAAGCGCCTCCCTGCACTCGTCGACCTTTATTCAAGGATGGATCTATCTACATTCTGCCAAAGCAACCTTCTGTACACACAGGAGTCATTATCAAGATACCAGCCTGGTGGATATCATCCAGTCAACCTTGGAGATACTTTTAAAGATGACCGTTACAAGATACATCACAAGTTAGGATGGGGTGGCTTTTCTACAGTATGGCTTGCGAAGGACAGAGAGTCAGTTTATCCTTGACTAGCCTCGCTTATTCCTAGCTAATCTCACGCCAGTCGCAATCAATGGGTCTCGTTGAAGATCATGACCGCAGATTCATCGGTATCGCGAGAGCTGCAAATTTTGAAATTTATGGAGAGACATTCTCGAGGAGAGCTCTCTTCAAATTATGTGGTTCAACTACTTGACGCCTTCATCCACGAAGGCCCTAACGGAGTCCACCAATGTCTTGTATTTGAATTACTTGGCCCTTCAGTTGATAAGGTCCTCTCAGACTACCATGAGAGCCACGACAAGATCTGCTCGGAAACCGTACTCCGAATGTCTACGCAGCTTTTGAAAGCTGTCAAATTCATTCACAGTGCCGGCATGTGCCATGGAGGTGAGGGCACTTTTCCCTCTGCATTTATGCGCGAGTTGGTGCCATTGTACTCACTTCTTATTAGACATTAGTGGCCGAAACATCGCATTTAGTTGCACTCATTTGTGGAAACAGACTGAGGAGCAGCTTTTTGACGTTCTCGGATTCCCGGAAGTTGAGCCGCTGACCCGGATTGACGGCACGCCTTTAGGAAATGGATTGCCGACTCAGCTGGTCAAAGCAGCAGAATGGGATGAGTGGATAGACGAGGACGACGAAGATATCAGGCTCTTTGATTTTGGAGAGGGC
This sequence comes from Penicillium sp. 91 TS-2023, assembly GCA_030710325.1. Classification (NCBI taxonomy): domain Eukaryota; kingdom Fungi; phylum Ascomycota; class Eurotiomycetes; order Eurotiales; family Aspergillaceae; genus Penicillium; species Penicillium sp. 91 TS-2023. Next base: position 2,195,853 of record JARWGP010000021.1, on the reverse strand, counting down.
TTCTTCCAAGGACAGGAACCTAAAAAGCTGGCCCAGCCAGGGTCATTGAGGGCACCGGAGACGATTTTCACGGACAGTTTTGATTATCGGGTCGACCTATGGCGCACAGGTTGCATGGTACGTCAACATATCTTTCCTTGAAGGAGACATACTTACGGAGATATGAATTGTAGATTTATTCTTTCTTATTCACGACATGGCCATTCTGGTATCTTGGCGAGGATGATGTCCTCATTTTCCAAATGATTGGCTTTGTGGAGAGGTTGCCGACCGAATGGGAGTCTAAGTGGACATCAATGTTGATGAGGTCTAGCCATGATCTGGAGCTAGATGAAGGTAAACAAACTGATACACAAATAAACCTGTCGCTAATTTTGCTCAAAGATTACGAAACGTCGAAGCTTGAACGGAAGTTTGCTGGGTTGGTGCCTAATCCGACACTTAAGCCTCTACTTCATGTGATTCAAGGATTGATGCGATTTTTACCGTCTAGTCGCCTGACTGCAGAAGACGCACTTGATTTGCTTGGCAACGCTCAAGAATAATGAATGAATTCAATAGATCGCTCGTCTAACATTAAGAGCCGCGTCATCCACTACGGCAAATCACCCAACACAAAACAAAAACGCCAATACCCAACGCCAACACGTTTTTCTATACCACTTCAATAACAGGTATCTCTTTCTTCACGTTTTCAACCCAGTCACGAATATTCTCCACAAAACTCCGGGCAATTCCGGGCTTGATCCCTTTGCCGACGAAGAATTCTGGGTTTTGATCCTTGTAAATGTGTTCAAGTTCAAAGCCATCTGACAGCGTTATGTGACACGCTTGTCGAAATCCAGCTTTGAGGGTATCATCGGTTACATTCGATGCAAGCCACTCACCGTATTCTTTGACAGCTACGTCTTTGAACCCGGGAATCTTCAATGGACCCACATCTCTCAGCCCCGCGGAGGCATCACGCGAGCTAGTGGCCAGTTCAGTGGGATGTGACGAGTGAACATTGATGTTGATGGGTGGGTACGGCGATCCATCCCTAAGAATGTTACCACCTTTACGCTTTTCTTTCTCTTGCCTCTGCTGCTCCTCCATGTAGAGCTCATCCCGGATTTCATCTGGAACGTCTTTGTGCGTCTCCAGGACACCACCTTTCTCCACGTAGGTGACCAAACGCCTCAGAGTTTGCGTTCGGAGCCGATAGTGCTTTTTCCCCATTGGATCTAGCCAGCAGTACGGGCCTAAGTGGCAAGCAGCCGAATCACATTTCATCAAGTCATAGACTCTGCGCCAAATTGATTGCTGGCCGCATGCATTTTCTTCAGCATCTAGCTGGGCATCTCGATCATCAAGCATCCTTCGTGTGACGGAAGATTTACCTCTCTTGTCCCCTTTCCGTCCAGCAGATGGAGTAGTGCAATCCTCTACGTAGTTGAAACAGACCCTCAACGTGAGTCTCTTCCCACGACAGAAATGACTCGACCACATCCGCAACTGTTTCTCGATAGGAGCCCAAACAATTTCGGTCTTGTTGAAGCGCTTAATCAGATCACGCTGGGAACGATCATTGACTGCCACAACAATCGCCGTGTCATCCACCCTGACCCTCTTGTTGCGGGAGATTTTCTCTTGAAGGACAGTTTGTAACTTCTTTTCCAGGAACAACTGCCAGTAGGCGCTCGGGGCCAATACCAGGTCTTCTTCTGTGTCCCTTACCACGGCCTTGTTGTTGAGGGTGACACGCCATTCTATGAAGTAGTGGATACAGCTTGGCGGATCCTCGTCGTAGATCTTATCCGCATCCCACTCAGATTCCTGGAGCAGAGGTATAGTATTTGGTTGAGGTCGGCCTCCGGTGTTGGGCTCATCTTCGAGCGAGATAGACGGTGAAGGACTACAGTCGGACTGTGTAGCATAAGGGCTGCGGAAGTTTCCCGGGGTAGGGGCGTATTGTGAATCTTGTTCCCATAGTTCGAGCTCTTGGGGCTGAGACATGTAATCATCGTGGTATGGGCTGCCGTTCATATCTACACACGATCAAGGCCCTGGAGGTCTGTCAGCATAGGTGGCCCGTGCCAGCTGTGGGTAGACGCCCAACGATGAATGAAAGCGACGGAAGCGAGCAAGAGCCGTGGGAAGCATGAACGAGAACCATATTAGCCTACCGGGGTTAGTCTTCTACAGCAGTAGTACGGCTTTCGTCATATAAGAGGTACTATAGATGAAGACGAAGACTACGGGGAAAAGGAAGAAAGGGAGTGGGCGTGGATCAAGCCAGATTGCCAGATCTCCCCCACCTCTTCTAGATCCCTTCCTAGAACTTTCCATGGGAGAATACGGTAATTTACAATGACCCATGGCCATTACAGTCTAATACGTTCTATACCACGATCCTCCTTGGCAGGCGTTGTTTTCATAGTAACCTTATATGGCCTAGCGTCGTTATAAGTACGGGCCGAGACACAAAGCGTGTTTATCCCAGGGGGGTAAACTGTTTTCGAATTTAGTTTTGGCCAGAGGCCATTTCGGTAAGTATGGTTTGCCCCATGCCGGAAACCGTAATTACGGTAACTTTTGTGATCTACCAGAAATACATCAAGAAAATATGGTGGGGACGTTTCTTGACCTAATGCAGTTTAGCGCAATCTGAGTGGGGCGCTGGGAAAGAAAGCCTGTGTGTCTGGGGGGTAAACTGTTTTCGAATTCTACTGTACTTTGACCTGTCCGGGACAACACACGTCGATGATTGACCCCATAAGCCGGACTTCAGCCAACGCTAGCCGTCGGATCCAGAGCCTTTCAACATGAGATTCCAGATATACCGATCTTAACGGGTCGAGAGGCCCCCAATGAACACAATTTAATTTCTTGTACTTGTCTATGCTGCTTTTCTGGACTGATATTATCAGAATGTAGAAATGGATGTGCACACTATCCATTAGTACAGACGTGGCGATCAAAATTAAAGTTGTTTTGGATGTATTATGACAAGACAGAATAAACAGAGCCAGCCTAAATCCAAAAAGCGCTAGGGACGCAAATATATCCCAGGTGCATTGAGAAGCTTTCTGAAGTACTTGGTCTCTCCCACATGGAAAATCGACTCAAGGACAAATATCTTCAAGCAGCTCAGCAACGCATAGAAGAGCTCAAGCAAGCGGTCGATAAATCGAATGACATTGCGGTACGGATGCAGAACTGGGAAGGTCGCTTGGCAGCATACGAGCAAAATATTTCCATGTATCAACAATCTTTCAAGGAAAATATCCAACCGACGCTGGACTCGAATGCTGGTCTTCGGATGGAAGAGCAAAGTCGTGTTCCCCTTCTCAGGCGGTCGGGTCGGTCAAGGAGCTGGGAGGTGAAACTTCCGCCAAGTCAGCAATCCTCGAGACAAGCCCAGCAATAGACATGTGCAAAGCCCATGGGTTTTCCCATGGGCCAGCATAAGAAGAGTATTACTATATTAGGAAGAATTATGGAAAGGTGGGTCTATTAGGCCTAATTAGGGGGTTGAACCCCGCTGATCTCTTCTAAAATATTGCCAAATTGGGCTAGAACCCTTCTAAATGTTTACCTAATTGGCTTAGAGCTACTCCTAATTAGGAAATATCATGTGTAGATCGTCAATATTGCTGCTTGTTGAAAATATATATTTCAACCAGAACACTACACCACCACTGTCACCACCCCAACACGCACATATATATTTTATAATCCTATGAAATTAATTAAGCTCGATATGCTGATTCTTTTGATACCAGTGTCAATAAAAAATATGAATATTTTTAAGTTATGCAAATAAATTTATGCAGATTGGACCCACTCATGGATTACCCATGTGCCCCCATGGGTGCTGACGAAAAGCCCATGGGCCACGACCCTGGACCATGGGCTAGGGTTTGCACATGTCTATCCAGCAACCAGCAGTGGAGAAAAAGCCACGACTTGACCGACGGGATTGAGCCACGTTCCCGCTTCAGGTGTTTTGTTCAATGCCACATTCTCTAGCGCATGTTTAATATAGACTCTATCGATGTATTGAGGTTGTTGTCAATTCTGATGCTCTCACAATGTTCGTTTGTATTGATTGTCATTTTGCACGTCGCTAATTGTGTAATCGAACCTTATCATGTCGCTGCCTATCATATTTTTGCTGGCCATTCTAGTAATCACCCTAAAAGTCTTAAACAAAATGTTGTAGTTCAAAAGGAAGATTGATTATTTTATTCAGAAGGGAAACATCAGGCTACATATACAACGAGAAGATCAAGTTGATTTCCAATCAACTTAACTCTGCGTATGCATACTTCGGGATTAATTCCGATGGTTCGGCTTGGTTCCTGATCTGCACCAGCCTCATATCACAACACAAAAGAACATCAAATATAGGCACCATCGATTTATTCTGCAGCAAGAGTAGCTAGCCTATGGTGGGATTGTGGCGTTAGAGATGGGGCTGCTGCAGATCAAATATCAAATACAAGATCTGATACGTCCGGCTAACTAGAAGCCGCCTTCGATGATTTTCTGCCGGACCCACTTTTGGTGATTGGAACTCTGGCCCCCCACCGCCAGCTGGTCACCCTGCTAGGATCGTCTATAATCGACCAACGTTTCTCCTGAAAGCCGCCTAGTGTGCTCCGGGGCGTTACGCGTGTCTGATGAGGGAGCGGGCATCCAATCGGGCCCAGGGTCTGTGTCACTCTCGGCTGAAGTTGTTGCGGCTGTCGCATGGTCGAACGGATCATCGTCTGTCCACCACGGGCAAGAAGGTTCAAGGTCCAGGTCAATCAGCCGGAGATGACCACTCGCTCTGGTCTGGACGATATGATGTACAGCTGCACGTATTGGATTGCTTGCGCATACTGAGATCAATTAGCGTTGGCGTAATCTCACAGGGTACCTGCTGAAGGACACTTACCCGAAACCGCGGTCGTTCCGTTTGTACTGTCCAGCAGGTGCGCCAAATCCTTGGCAATGTTGATAGCTTCAAAATGGTACTTCAAACGCGTGCGGTTGCGATAACGAAGTTGATCCACTGGTCGAGCACCTAGGATGTGTGTGGTAAATTGCAGGATCTGCTTTTAAGTTAGCCCCACTTCTTGTATGATCAGCACGAAGGGCTTCACTCACATCAAACCCCCGGTCATCTCGATGACCATGTTCGGGACAATCGTCTCGGTCAAACATACGATCGAGTTCCAGGATCTGCGAGATTTCATTCCCTACCCAGTGGGGATGGTCTATTTTGGTCAGCACAACAGCGCACAGCATCTGGAACAACGGGACACGTACTGAAATCCTTGAGTTCAACTTGCCACACCGCTTCTAGCCGTTGCACTGTGTTCCTCCGGCTTCGGCTTTCTTGAACGAGATGCCGCATGAACGGCAGCGCGCGGAAGAGTGCAATACCTTCCAGTACAAGAATGACGGTTCCGTACTGGCCCAGAGGAGGCGAGTGTCCGTAGGGACCCAGCACGCATACTGGAAAATGAATCGTCGCGTGCGCACGATCCGCAGCTTGTGTGATTCTTCTAGTCAGGCCTAGCTGAGGCCGGGTGACTATCCGTACCATGCGGATTGTCTGTGCTTCTTGTGTACCTTGTACAGCAGTATTCGAAATTGGCTTCCATGTTTCACACAGAGAAACTATCTCAAGAGCCACAGCCAAGACAATGGTGAAATCGCCTAGGCCATAGTTGGCTAGGCTGCACATCAACCCTGCTTGTTAGAATGGAAATGTAAACTACTTGACAAGACAGATATATAAAGGTCGTTTGAATAATGCGTCCCGCTAAACGCTTTCTGTCCTCAATCTCCCGGACGACCAACCACATCACCTCCAATACCACCAGCCACGCACAAAATGGCTCCAAACCTGCCTTCTTCTATGAGGGAATTTATTCGCGATATGGTCTTGAGCAAATCACTGACCACATCTCAGATCGCCGAAGCCACTGGATGCAGTGCGCTTTCCATCACCACTATCCGCAGCAATCTGCGCCAATTCGGTGGTACCAGGGCCCCTCCTATTCGAGCAGGTCGACCACGTAGCATCACACTACTAATGTTGGAGGCCCTCTGCGGCCATCTGCTGGAAAAGTCTACTCTCTATCTCGATGAAATTGCGCTTTTTCTGTGGGATGAGTTTGGCAAATACCCAACAACCTCCAGCATTAGGAGGGCGCTGATCTCCAAGAAGTGGTCAAAGTCGATATCTCAACAGAAAGCAAGGGAACGTAATGCCGATCTACGAGATTGCTATCTACACAACCTGTCCGAGTTCCGATCGTACCATCTGGTGTATATCGACGAGTCTGGGAGTGATGCAGTAAACGGATTGGCTTTAACTAGGAGAACAGCTTAGTCACCGCTTGGGATCGCACCGGTCCAAATATCTAAAAGCCATCGCGATCAACGGTACCAGATACTGCCAGCATGTTCTCAAGATGGCATTGTCATGTCACGAGTATTTCAGGGCTCGACCGACGCATTGGTTCTTGAAGACTTTGACGAGGAGCTTCTCCAGCATTGCTGGAAGTGGCCGGAGCCTAGGTCCGTTTTGGTGATGGAAAACGCCTCTGTCCATCATTCTAACCGCATAAAACAACCGTGCTCTGACGGAGGCGTAAAGTTGATGTACTTGCCTCCCTACTCGCCTGACTTAAATCCAATCAAGGAGTTCTTCTCTGATCTTCAAGACTTCACTGGGTATTTTACATATAGTATTCCGAATTTTGATAGCCAATTTGACTCATCCCAGCTGCATCCCTCAAAATTTCCTTCATCATCAAAGCCAAACGCGTGATATGGCCGGTAACGTGTTGGTCGGATTTATTCCTATGTGAAACCCGATACCTTAATGATTGGAAGTGATAAACAAAGATACAGGGACTGCGTTTTTAAACCAGCGATCCGTCTCAACCGCTAAAATCCCATGCGGGTCAACTCTTGAAGGATAACGGGATGGTTGGCGGCTGTAGAGTGAGCGTGAGTGGTAGATTCCCAGCAAGAGCGATGTATATTACGTACGAAGTAACTCTTCATCCTCCAAAGCTTCAAGTCCTTCGTTCTCAGCAATTCTTTGGAGGTGCGCAAGCTCCTGATTCCAATATTGAAATTGGTACTCAGTATGGGGCCTGTCTGTGCTTTCCTGCCAGTTCTTTTCGAAATCCCTGATAGCTGATCGATTTTTGTTCAATGACCAAAGAAATAGAACTCTGCGCTGCGTTGCTTTTGTATCCGTTGTAGGATATGTGAGTTTAAACAGACCATAGCTTTCTGACAAGGGGGCTTCGGTAGCCGAGACTTTAGCTTTCTGCAGCAGTTTTCGCCGGAGGGACTCAAATTCGCTCGATGATTCCATTGTCTCAAAATATGAAATTTAATCAAGATTATTCGTTGAGTAGAAAATTTTATTGTTAGAGAAAGTTTTCACAAAGGTTGGCGAAGCGGTCATCTTTAAATAAGCGGGCTCCAGCTCTTCGGCTCAGACCCCGACGAAACACGTGACATGGAACATTTGTCGGACCAATGGATCATGTAATCAGCTTTATTAGTCAGCGTACCACATAAGTTAAACTGCTGTGGTGGAGACTAGAGAATACCAGACAAGTACATATACGTGACCCATACCATTGGTACAGGCCTTTCGACCTTGATTACGTGTTCAGAGATCATTTTTTAACCAGAGGCCCTCGGCAGGTGTTACAAGTCTGACATTTCCATAACGTATCCCCTGGCAGTTTATGGTGGGGATTCCTAATACAACTAACCAAATGTACATACACGAAATGACTGTAATTTTGCCAAAGACATCTCTGAATTTCGAAGGATTCAAAATACATGACGAGGCATTACGTTCAAGTTTGTTAGACGACTGGTCCTGGGATCTCAATCAGTGATCCTGCAAATGGCTGAAATGGGATTGGGAATGCAATTAGTGGGCCTGGGAGCTAGGTCGCTTCTGGGGCTCCTAGGTCGTGTTCTGGAATTGTTGTCCTCGATCTCGGGGCCATGAAGGTTCATTCGGGGATCCAAGTAGGGTATCCTTGCACTTTAGCATTTCTGGTCTGGTCGCGGAACTTAGTCTTTCCAGATTTGGAGTATGCCAGGCTAAAGTGTGCACATAAGGGGAAGCACATCTCGCGCTGTGAGACCCTTGGGGATCAAATCCGCCGTCTCCTGATTTCATTTCCCCAACATATCCAGTAGGGCATCACTAAACTCTCATGCTTTCCGACCTTCCAACAGAGCTCCTGCTCGGGACTTGCGAGTCTCTACAAAAAAAAAGACATTCTAGCGCTACGTCTGCCAACGTTTTTATTCGCTTTTCACCGATGTGCTCTTCCGACGCATCGTATGTGATGAAGTCCCACTGCTTTTTCGTGCCGTAGAGGCCCAGAGACTGGATATTGCAGCGCGGCTCATTGAAGACTACCACATCGATATCGATTATCTGCACGCTGGCAAGAATGCGCTTCTTTTTGCTATTGACCTACGATACCCATAGGCCGTGGATCTGATCTTGCAATATCGGCCCGACGTTCGCTATTGCTGCGACTTTGGAGGTCGAGGGCCCCTGTCACTTGCAGTGATCGGCGGAAATGCTGCTAGCGTGGAGCGGATTCTCCAGTCTCAGGAGATTGATGTCAACGATCGATGCCCGGACGGACTGTCTGCTCTAGTATACGCGCTGAAGCATCGCGAGTACTATGCCCTCCAACTTTTACTTGCTGATCCTCGAGTGGATGTCAATCTCGCAGACTCTCTTGGCTGGACGCCACTGCAAGCTGCGGTTCTCGAAGGAGATCATATAGCAGCCCAGATGCTGGTGCGACATGCAGGAATCGATATCAACCACCAGAGCCCCCACAATGATGCCCCTCTCCTGTTGGCTGTGAAAAGGCTCAATAGTCAGCAATCTGTCCTCATGGTCCACTCTCTTCTGATGCATTCCGAACTGGATGTGAATTTGTCAGACTCCAAAGGGCGAACAGCTCTCTGGCATGCTGTCAACCGTGGCCATTATGACCTCGTGAAATTGTTTCTACGTCAAAGGCAGCTGAGTTTGAATAATCCTGATAGATATGGTGTTATGCCATTGGCCCGAGCTGCCGAGAATCCTGCCTCGCAAGTTTTAAACCTGCTATTGGAGCAGCCGGAAATACGCATAAACGCCCAGAATAAACAGATCATGCCTCCGCTTTGGTCTGCATGCCGCGCAGGCAACCTTCCCGCGGCGAAGGCACTCCTTCGTTTGAGGTCAGTCCAGGCTAATCAAAAAGGCCCTACTGGAACAACGCCGCTCCAAGTAGCTGTTTATTTGAATCACCTATCCATTGTATCTCTGCTACTCCGACAAAGAAACATGGTCGACATCAATGCCCGTGGTCGTCAACAATGGACAGCCATCTTCTTTGCCGCCTCTAATGGGTATGTTTCAGTCACCGAAACATTGCTGAAACATCCTGATATCAACCTGAACTTGATTGATGACCAAGGGCGCACCCCACTGTGGTGGGCAGAACATGGGCAGCATTCGAAAGTAGTTGATTTTCTGCGCAGGCACAGTCGACTGAAGAGGCAGAAGCGTCGTTTGGCGCGAGGTGTATCCAAATGAGATACGACTTAAGGATTTTCCGTGCTAGGTGAGGCGCTATGAAATGTGATATTACAAGCGTTGGTCTCATCCCTACACGACCATTTTCAAGGCATTGTCTATTCTAGTTTAAGATCGGGAAGAGTAAATGGAATCTTTTACTCGATGACCACATACTTGAGTTTCCATAGCTTTAGGGCCCAAATTCGACGTTGAAGCTCCTTGCCGTTTTTTACCTCTTCTTCAGCTCTTCACCTCCTCTCTCTCCTTACCTCTTCCTCTCATGTTCACCTCTTCCTCACATGCCGGTGACGGTATGTACTCCTTATTGTTGTTGCGTTCATGTTGTGAAGCAATCAAGCGCGCCCGACTAAACTGCAAATTGTCGGGGTTCAAGACAACTTGACCGCGAAGCCTTTGCCCTGTTCTGTTGGTCAGGTGCCTAGTAAAAGCTTTGTCTTCTATTCTTCCAACTCCACCATTTATCCTTCATAAGCGCGTGAGGCAGATTTCCTCGTGACATTCTTCTCCTTCTGACCCGCAAAATCCTATCTGCCTGATCAAGATTTGCTGGTTGTGCCAGAAATGGAACGAAGCGAGCTGCCAGGTAAGTCTATCAGTGGAAGCAAAGTGCCAGCCTTACTGATAAAACCCCCTGCAGCTGTTTCTCCCAAACATCTGTGTGCTGCACAGAACGTCAACGTCACCCCGAAGTCTCCAATAAAGAAGGAGGAAATTCGCCAATCTGATTGTCCGGAATTCGAGGAAGAAGATGCCGTTGACTGGGATTCCTGGCTCATCCCCGAAGTACTCAGCGGAGAAGGCCCACCACCTTTTGGATGAGCATTACGCAACAAGTACATCGCAGACAAAATGCCTATTGTTGCGAAACATCTATCATGATATTTCACAGCCAATACCAGGGCTATCACGCTTTCAGCAGGACACTCCAGGAATTACGTCCCGAGAACGCACGGCTGAGCTGATCCCGGCCGCGTGGCAGACTGTACGCAGAAGTTAGAGACTCTGAAAATTACGCTCAAGCAAATAGAATCCTCGTCTCTAATCATACAGTATACCGATCCCACGTGAAGATGTTTCTACATCGAGTGCCCTTAGAGCCATTGTGTACAATTGTGACCGTCTGTGACGTAATGCGTCTCATCTTTGTTGACCCTGTTTTCCTACGGCATTAACTCCATTTAACTTCACACCTAAGCGTCTGGAGCACCTTTCAACCTCTTCCTACCGTGTGTTTGTATAGATGACAGAGAAAAGCAAATCGCACCGAGGGACCGCAAGGCAGCTGGAAGTTCTGCCCTTATTGGATTTCTCGATGCAACCACGAATTTTAAATTCACTTTGGTTTTGAGTCACGCTCGAAGATTGACTGACTTTTTTCAAATTACATTATCTCGACTAACACCATAGAAACATGTGAAGAGCAAAGCAAGGCGAGAAGACATGAATGAATCCACCGAAGGCCAGAAACCAAATCTTAGAACTGGAAGCAACAGTCTTAATGAAATGAAGTCAATGGGTGCAGTAGATATTGAGTTGAATTCATTGCAGACAAATGTTGCCGACTCCCGCTCCAGTGGATTAGCAGTCCATGGAGATGGGCTTGGGTGCCATCGGGTTCATGCTCGAGGCGGCAACAGCACTGGTTTCTATAACCTTGGTAGACGAGATCGATATAGGCGTTTCTGTGGCTGTTTCCGTCGAACTACCATTGACGGCAGAGCAGAAAGTCCCCACATTGAACTCTTTGCCGATTGTGCAATTTGCCGTGTCTCCTCCGATGTTTTGAAAAGTGAGAAGACCGCTCTTGTCAGCTGTGATCCAAGCAAGCTCCTGACCAGCCTGTCGATGGGGACCACAGACGGTCACATTGACTGCGTTTGTCTCGGTGCGCTTGTTGTGACCTATCGTGCTGAGGTCTGATGGCAGTCAGTGGAATTCGGCCAGAACTGATCCGCATGATGTTACTGTACTGTACTCACTGGAACAAGAAGTGCCCTCTAACAGCGCGATAGCCTCTGAGGATCCCGTGCAGCCCCGTGTGCTGTTTGAGTAGATATAGCATAGGCCGCCCACGTCCATGATCTCCAAGGTGTTGCCGAGAACTGCCGGGCAAAGTGTGAAGAGGAGCAAAGAAAAGCGCATGTTGGAGGCTTTGCTTCTTTTGCACGTGTGGCTTATGGGGAAAATGACGACTTGGTGGTATTTATAAGCTTCAGTCGTTCATGCAATGAGTGGGCAGACTTGTGCTGGGTGAGCAGATTTGAGGCCATCACAGGCTGAGAGTCGGACATATTCCGCACAAAGGACCGGACTGGATAAGGTGAAGCCGGTCGCAAAAAGAAATAAAGAAAAAAGGCATGATATTACCGAGAAGCATGAAACATTCTGACGGATCATTTTACGTCCAAATCTTAAATCTGAGCATGGTCATTAGGCATGCAATTTGAGGTAGTCCTTGGAAACATTAAAAACCAGAAAGCGGCTTGTTAGTACGGTCTATTCTAAACGAACACGTAACTTGCGAGAAATGGCCGTGACTCAAGTGCTGCTTCCAGATGCAGAATGATAAAACAGTCATTTTCGAACGCGGCTTGACAAAGCACACTGGAAAGCCTTTCAGACGCAACACCATGAAGCAAGCACGACCTCAAATCGTGAATGAGTTGCATCAACAAAAATGTGCATATTTAGAAGTTCTCAAAGCGAGACTCCATATTCTGTCTCGTTCAATTGTATCCAACTCTCGGACTACTATTTGAGACTTTTAGAGATGAGAAGTAACAACATTCCCTGTAACGGCTACACCTCACTATGTGACAGGATTTGTGAATTGAAACGATGATCTCCATTGGTTCTACACCCCTATGTAGCCTCTAATCATTTCCCGTGATACCTCACCAACCATTCATGCCCGTGCCTCACAGCCCCAGCTTCCCAGTAGCGCAGACACGGTGCACATACTCCCAGATCCAAGATGACGGTCGTGATCTTTTGAGAAAGGAATTGGTAAGCGCTGGCGTCAAGCGATCTAAATGAGAAATTAGCATGCATGTAGAGGATGAATTTGGCGGGCTCATACCTGAAATCGAACGCCTTGTCAGCGTTGATTCGCTGCTATGGGTAGAGCTGGGGTCGGCCGTGAGGATTGTCTGAAACCACAGGTCGATGTTGCTTTGAGCTGCAGCTTTGACTGGAGCGTCTGACTGAGAGGCCTTCATTCCAATCGGGCGGCGGCTGGGCCCGGGTCGTTTACGGCGACCATGACTCTTATGACATCGGGCATTGGTGCGACCTTTCTTTCGCAAAATATGGTACTTTTTGCCACGTAGTGATTCAACGCTTCGGTTTACACCGAATTGTTCACTATACGCGTCCGGAAGGGCTTTCCACGGCAATGTGCGGTTCTCGTCCAACCAGGGAAGAAGGTTCTCCTCTTCTCGCTCAGACCAGCCCATAGTACCACGCGGGGACATCATTTTTTTTTTTTTGATCTTGTGTTGATGGGACCGTTGTGAACGTCGGTTGAATGGGGGTAGGCTGAAATTTAAATTCTCACTAGGGTCAGTTAAAAGCAAAAATCACTAGCGAAGTCGGAAAACTTACTCAAGTCTAATCATATTCCGTGGATCTGTCTGATGAGCCTTTTCGGTGACTGAGTGCTAAAGGCCCGCTCTACATTCTAGACCTTCATCAATTTTTCCAATATTAGGTTTGAAGATCAACGGTTCCGCATTTTTCGTCGCTTATGTGCAACAATGGTAATAACGGTTTAAACCGGATAAACAGGCAACCATGTGCGTTTAAACGTGATTTCAAGGACTTCAACAAAAAGAAATCTTGTTGAAGTTTTGCCTGTTGAAGTTTTGTTTGTTGAAGCTTTTCCTGTTGAAGTTTTGCTTCTTGAACCCCTGCTTGAGCTCACCAGTGACCATCAACGCTGTGTATTTCGCGAATCCCTTGGAAATCACGGGCCTGTGTCTTTTCGACGGAACTGGAAATTACGGATGGGAAGTTTCACGTTTCCACCACAGACAACTAGATCGGTTGCTTACTCAGGTATTACGGACCAAACCCTATAAATGCTGCATGTCGCTTTCTTAGGGATCTTAACTTAGAAAAATTGCCTGTATTAGCTTTTCTCTTACACAAGCATGGGTGGAGTTCGAAAGGTTTCCCAACCCAACCTACAAGAAGATTTTCGGCGTCGGTTGGAGCGTGCTTTATCGTTGTCACCTTCCGATTCTGAGAGTGCACAAAGCTCATCGCGATCGACAGAAGGTGACACCACAGAGATTGAGTCTCTTCAGGACGAAAATGGCTTCTCCAGTCTCCAACGTGGGACAAACCTGGTGGGTAGTATCTCACAAGATACTACCGAAGACTGGATACAGGAAGAGGAACTTGGAGAAGAACTGAATATCCAAGGAGAACCTGACAGTACGGACAGTCGTACCATGATCGCCTTCCAGTGCATCGCAGAGTGAGTGTCCGAGTCTGCCCTGAAATCAGTTCCTTCAGTCTAGCTGCTAACTGTACATTTATTAGATTAGACACCCGCGTGAAGTCAGTCGCATTCCCTCCAGATCATATGACACCGCTGATACGGTTACAGGTCTATTCAAGGCTCGCTGAGCACTCTTACAGATCAGATTGAAACCATTTGCAGTGATCTGGAGGATATTGTTCATCGGCTGGTAGCTGTGGAGACAGCAATAGAGACGATGGCACCAGATGTCCAGGATACTACTGAAGAGCGTCAAACGACTGGGCGGACACGTCGTCGCCAATGAGCGTTCGAACGAACATGTGATTGACTTTTTGTTACCTAAGTAATGCTACAATTCACATGTCAGCATTTTCCCACCTAGCTACCATATCATCCTGCTTCATGACCAACTAGAGCAGCTCCTAAATTGACGCCGCTAATCATTGAGTGGTCTTGAATGTAAATACCGAAAACGGCCACCGGTGTGAAACCAAATCTGGCCTGGCTAGAACGCTCGCACGGATAGATCGCCACGTGCCATTTAAGCTTTCACGTGCCGGCGCATCATTGCATTTTGACCCACCCACTTTAATTGCACAAAACTTAAACCAGTATTTGGAATCTTGAGCGATCGGCCAAGCAGATGATTGTCGTGAACACCGACAAAGTTTTTCGGCGTTGCATTCAGGGCTCTTGGCAGAGAATTCCAAATCGTATGACCCGTGGCAAGTCTTTAAATTGAGTTTGCTAAAATTGGTTGAGTGGTGTATCTCAGTAGCCAAGGCTTGCCGTGATTAGATGAAGCACCCGAGCAGCGTGAAATCTCATACCTTCTTTGTGGGGTGACTAGGGCGGAGCAGAGGGAGCGGCGATCATGACCCACCCGAGCGGCGGGAACCCAGCAGCCAAATCACTCGCAGCTCCGATTGGCGGTGAACAATACTGCCTTGAAAGGGATTCATCAATTTTTTCTTTTGGAGAAGCTGTACATTCTATCAGGCCAGAGAATAAATTCATTTTCCATTGTCAACGTGCTCATGCTACGGCTGTAGTGCAAAAACGACGATGCGACCATGAGGTAGTTAAATGCATCATAATTTCTGATATCAAAAATGCAGCTTCATCAATTTGGAGTGGATCCACAGCAACCCGGAGATCATGACTCTTCACACAAGCGAATCGAATACATTATTTGCCACAGGCTCTTGCTGGGTGCTCAGCGGGGGATTACCCGAAGCGGAGAACCCGGGAAGGGCATCGTGTCCCAAGGTTCCTAGCGGGCCGTACTGCTCCGTCCAATTTCCGTGGATCACTCCAGAGCCGGGCAAATAGGATGCGAGTCTGCGGTTTTGAAGAGCCTCGATCGCCTTCCAGAATTGCGTGGTCGCCGATACTAGTCCGCCATGTGTCTGATGCCAAAGCAGCTCAATATCGTTCCATGGGATGTTATCTTGTATGGTAGCATTAATCGACTCTACCTGCTGCTGTAGTTGACGAATCTCACTTTGAAGTCTCTGGTTTTCAGCCAAAGTGTTTTCTCTCATCACGATGGCTTGCTGCAGCTTCGAACTCTCTTCGGCCTTTTCGACTTGCAGCTTGTGCAACAATTGGGACTGATAAGCCCTCTCGTCGTCTTTTTCCGCGAGAGCCAATCGAAAATCCTGACCCAGCTTGTTCATTTCATCAAAACACTTGCGGTGGGCAGCTATCTGCTCTTTTCTCCGGCTATCTTTCGCCACAGATTGTCCCTGGGAACTATGGTCAGCATGGAGCATATAAAGGACAAATCAAGACGCGAGTAATTGAGAATAGATTATAATTAACATACTCGGACTTTGGACGGCTTCGTTACTGAATGCAGTGTGCGAGAAGAAGAGATTCTCGAATGCACAGAGCCAGGAGAATTGGCACGAGAACTCGCCGCGCGCGTCACTTTCTTGGTGACTCCGGTGTCCAGCGTCTTTTGAGTGGAGCTTGATTCCTTTGCCATGCTGTTTCTTTGATGGGCGCGTATTGGTTGAACGATAGAAAGTAAAAGATTTCTTTCCATAGATTGGGAGCTCGCGCCTTTAAATGTTAGGGGCGTCCGTTGTTCGATGACCTGAAATGAAATACAATAATCTGTGTCCCTGCCAAGCAACCCTATTGGTACCAGGTTTCTGAGCCTGGAGTCTCGAATGTGCGTTCACACCGACACCCCAGAATTCGCTAGCGTAGAAAAAAAACTAATACAAAACAGATTTGAATACAGGAATTCACCTGCCGCATGAAAATGGACATTGATGCATTTATTGATGTCTTAATATGGCTCCACTGGAAAATAGCTGCTGCGCACATGAATACAGGACCTCAATTTGATGCCCAAAATGATGTTTTGATGTATACATGAGATGATCATTTGCAGCGGCGTAGACGCTGAGAACTCATGATTGCCAAGAGGTCATTCAGTGCATCCCTTTCTTTTTTGAGTATAGCTCATCAAACTAAAGACATCCAAATCGGAAAAATCTAGAATCTATATTCTATTTGTCATTACCACTTTCTTTGGTATGACCAAAGGCCTCAATTCTGATCTTTCTATGGCTCAAGAACAGGGACAGCAAGCATAGCCCGGTCCCCATGGTAACGCGACGAAGAGTTATTGGTTTTGAACGCCATTCGCCGTGGTTTCCATCAGGGATCCTTCATTGCAAGAGGTTGCAACACTACTATCATACCCTGGCGGTACGCCGGGGCATCATAGGCACAGGCGGACCGCTCAAAACCCGCCAAGGGATACATGACTCACGATGAGATCGAGACGATGATTGACGGGACACTTAGACCATGGGACCCGTGTTTGTGGCATGGAGACGACCATCTAAGGACCAACAAAACCGACATTCGATTCACAAATCGAGATACGATAGACGAATGGATGTGCGACTGAATGTAGCGTTCAACACCAATGCCTGCTACGGTTGCTATGTTGGTAAATACGGTCTGTGTAGCTCACGGTTTGGGAGCTCAATATCATACCAAAAGGATGCCTTGAAGTTAATTCGTGATCGACCCTTTGGCGGGTGACTCCACATAGGGAAGATCTTCCCCACTTTTCTATTGCCAGGGTAACTTCTTTGTCGATCCAGTCGAGAGAAAGTTCTAGAAGCTACTTACCATGCATCAAACCTTCCTCCAACACTCTACTCGTCAACTCTGACAATTCATCCACTTTTCCTGATTTGTGTTTTCAGTCTAGAACCACGAGTGGACAGCTAATTCAGAATTGTCTCATGTTTGGCAGGACAAAATGGACTTACGTGAAAGGCGCTCCCTAGTTCGGTGACAGTCCAGACACTGATTGGCTTTCAGAAAAGTTGGGTCGGCGTCGTGGGCCAGACATATCTGCTGTTCCCAAAGTTTATTTTTTAGTCCCGCAGTGGGTCTGGTGTTCGATAAAGTTCTGCCTGCGACCGTTCGTTTTAGAGCACCAGTAATCTGCATTTGGATAGACGGTCGAAACGTGGCGAGTATGCCACAGCTCTTCTTGAATGTCTCCTCTATCAAGGAGCGAATTAATCCGACGAAGCATAATTTAAACAAGTCGTTATTAGGTTTTAGCTTCATTATCACCCTTTCATGAACAATCGCGTTTCTCCCCGCTTGAGTCTATTCTCCCCAACCGAGCGTTTCCCTGGTTTAACGAGAGTATTGCCCAGTTTCTCATACAGCCCCACTCTTAGATCTATGGAAGCTGAGGAACCTACGTTTCTCTAACTTTTTCACTAGCATCCTGACTCCCAAGCGCACGAGAAAATCCCATTGTCTAGTTGACCTACAAACAGAACACGGATTGAGGCTAATCGCGTCTAGAGTCCGTCACAGCGTCTACGGCATCATTGACTCGGCGACCCACCCAGCCATCCATTGATCCAACAAGATCTCAACAATTCGATAGGTCATCCCAAGGAGCCCCCAGCTACCATGTCATGATCTCATTGAAAAGACACTCACGTGTTTACTCCATAAGAGTGTTTTGTAAAATCCTCCACTCATTCTGTCCACCTTCTATTTTCAAAGTCTTTTACACAAAGGCTAACCCTTCAGCGATCATGGATACAACCATTACCAGCCTGCCTTCAGACATCGGGGCCATCCTGATGAAAAACGTCTCGATCATCCAAGTCGTGTCCATGTTCTCGATCGGCGCATACAATGCCCTGGAAACGGGAATTGTCACATTTGAGACGTTCAAGCGCTACAGCGGCCTATATTTCTGGAGCATGCAAGTCGCGTCTTGGGGCATTCTTGTGCATGCGCTGCCTGCCATGGCTCGTTTCGTCTCTCAGGCATCTAATCTTTCAACATCAATCCCTTTCATCATCGGATGGTACGCCATGGTTACCGGCCAGGCTGTCGTACTCTATTCCCGCCTGGATCTCGTTGTTCGCAACATGGAAAGAGTGCGGTGGGTTCTGTGGATGATCGTCGGGAACTTTTTCATTCTTCACATCCCCATGACCGTCCTGTTCTTTGGCCTGAACCACGGCGACGCACGCTTCGCTCGACCTGCCGCGATATACGATCGCATCCAGGTCACAGGCTTCTGCGTACAGGATTTGATCATCTGCGGCATTTACATCCACGAAGCAATCCGAGCTCTCAAGCCGATGACCCAGACTCGAGGTCGCAATATTCGGAATGCCATCATCCATCTGCTCTGGATCAACATCATTGTCGTGTTCTTGAACATTCTGCTCCTTGTCACGGAATACAAGCTGCACTACATTCAAGTGAGCTTCAAGACCGTCGTGTACAGCATTAAACTGAAGCTGGAGTTCTCTGTGTTCAACCGTCTCCGGTCATTGACGAGTACGCAGCCCAGCATGTCTCGGTATGATCCTGAAGATCGGCGCAGACCAAGCAAGACGAGCCTCCTCGACAAGATCTTTCCGTGGGTATCGGTGACATCGGACAGAAGCGTGAAAACTGAGGCTGCCCAAAGGGAGATGCCACGAGGCGCATGTGCAGCGCCGAATGAGGGTAGCATATGCCCTAGAAGCACCTCATCCATATGGCTCTCTCAGACTCCCTCCATCACTCCCCCCACGGGCTCATCAGACAGTCTGCCCACGCTAGAACTGAGCCTATCTCAATTTTCACCCAGATTGGACGTATGAATATCTCACCAAGGAATAAATGCTTGTTGCCTTTGAGCTCACTCCCTGTGGGATCGGGGTGGTGGTTCCATGAGAGATGAAATGACGCAAGTATGGCTGGGGGAGCGAGAGCTCCCCTTGAGAGAGCAATTTGGCATCTGTGCTGTAGATGATGAAATGGGTGCATCATGTACAAACAAACAAACAAACAATTCATTAACGCCCGGCGGCTGATCCGAAAGGGCAACTATCATTGGTCTACTGTACATGTCCATCTGTATATGCTGTGTCTCCTGAAAGCCCATACATAAAACCTTATAACATATGATATTTCCAGAAAGCAGTGTTGCAGCGAGTTCCTCGTGGGTTAGTAAGTGGGTTAGTAGGCTGGCTTGAAGGCGCTTCTCCAAGTGTTCAACATCCTATCTTCGGCAGTTGAAGCGCGTCTACCATCTGTAGCACGAGGTGGTGGGTGAGTAGTTCTGTTCGCCGATATGTTTAAGTGGCCTCGAGTCGGCCCGTCGCGATGGCGAAACGTATGGAGGCCCGTACTGCCTCTAGGTTTGGCGTCCACTTCGGATCATCAGAAGGCTGTTTTCCCCCCAGGGCGAAGGATATGTTTCCTCGGTGAGTCTGGGTGCATTGTAACAGTTCTGTCCGGTGCGCAGTCCACTTCCGACAGCGGAAGAGGAAGTGCTCCACGGTCTCTCTTGCTTGTCCGCAATCGCATTGATCCGTCTCTGCTACATTAATTTGATTGAGATATCCATTGAGTCTAGCCATGCCGGTTCGGAGTTGGGCCAGTACGGTCGCTTCTTTCCACGTTAGGCGATCATACAACTGCCGGGTGTGTTTGCCTGGCAGTGCGGCATCCACTCGTTTTGCGTGTCTTCCTACGTTCTCTGGTAGCTCACTGCTGGGGACTGCTTGGGACCGTGCAATATTCAATGTTGTCGACTTCATCCTCGGGACGCGTTCTTGTGGGAGAGAATCTTCTTGTGTTGCAGTTCTGGCTTGTTCTTTAGCCAGACTTAACAGCTTATTGTCTTCGCTAGTGGGGATCCAGTGGAATTTGATTCGGTTTCCATTCCTTCGCAACCTTCTCATCAACTTGTACATCTGACAAACAAAGTCCTGGCCAGACTGTCGTCGAGGATTCCTCAAAGTGAGCGCCGCCGCCTTGTTGCTTGTGAGCAACGTAATCTTGGAGTCTTTGATTCCCACTACCATTTTCAACACATGTGCCATGGCTGCCAGCTCCGCAGAGAACGGGTTTTGCTCTGCTCTCGTGCCCAATGTGATGGAAAATGTTTTGAGCTTCAGCTTCCGATTTCGAGGAGGCTGTTTCTCGATTGCGACTCCAAATCCCACCAGCTCGTTCCGTGCCGAGCTGCTGACCGCGATCTGCATCAATCCGCCCGCTCCGGTCTGAGGATCATCTTGTCCATCAGCATTGATCTGCACGCGTTCATCCCATGGGGCTAACGTGAACGGGTTGATGGTTTCCAGTGTCTCCAGTTCGACGTGCTTAAGCGCGTCTGCTACGTGGTACAGCGGCGAGCGATGATATCGCCTGAACTTTCTGATCCGATCTGTACCCCTGCGGAGCGGGTTGGTTTCAGGCAGCGTGTGCATGTCCGTCCACATCTTCACGGCCCGTCTCCAGAATCGGTGTCGTGCGGTGGCAATGTGGGCCTCCGCCTCGGCTACGCTGGTCGCGACCGTGAGGAATGTCCCCACAATGGCTTGTGCTCCGACTCTTTGGACTCGATTAATCGGCCCCATGGCCTTATCCTTGCACTCGTGCATCCAGACATTGGAGGCGTAGTCCACGACCGGTGCCACCGTCGATGTGAATAGCTGTCGCGCGGTTGCTGGGGAGAGGCCACGGAGGCGCCGAAGCTCCATCACTGCTTCAAGACCCTTGGACGCTGCTCTCGCGATATGCTCCTTGTACTTGAGTCTCGTGTCCATTAAGACACCAAGGATCTTGACGTGGTCCTTCGGTACCACCGTCTGTCCCTTAATGATAAACGGCTCATGGTCCGATTTACGCATCTTGGGAGCAAAGTGTATGATAGCTGTCTTGTCCGCTTCAAAAGTTGCTCCACTTCTCCTTTCCCAATCGAGCGCCTCATTGATAATTGCCTCGATTCCTTGCCGGTTACTCTGCGCGGTTGGCCCGGTCACCCATGCGGTAAAATCATCCACAAAAGCGACCGCTCCTCCCTGGCTGTCGATCTGTCTTTGTACGAGGTCTGCGTTGAAGAAAAGGAATAGGATCGGAGATAGGGGTGAGCCCTGAGGCAGGCCAGCTTGGGGCAATCTTCGGGCCTCAGAAAGCTGCCCGTTGATCTGGATGGTGGCCGTTCGCTCTGAGCAGAATGCCTCGACCCACCGGAGCAATTCATCTGGTATGCCTCGCGCTTTCATCCTCTGGAGCAGTCGTTCTTTGCACACTCCGTTGTAGGCACCTTTCACATCGAAGCTGATTAGGCTCAACACTCTCGGCCACGCCATGCTGCGTAGATCTGCTCTTGAAGAAGCACGAGCGCTTGCTCCGCGGATCGCTGCTTTCGGGCGCCGAAGTGGCTGGTCGGGAGCAATCCGTGCGTTTCCACTGCGTGTGAGAACCTTTCAGCAACCACTGATTCGAGTATCTTTCCTAGTGTCGCTAGGAGTGAGATCGGCCTCCACGCCTTTGCAATGGTGTAATCTTCTTTATTCGGCTTCTTGAGCGGTATGATCTTCGCGTGTCTCCATTGTGTCGGTAACGCGCCTTCTCTCAGTGACGCCTGGAATAAATCGAGAACCCTGTGCTTGACAGTCGGCCACGTCATCTTCCAGACTATCGCCGGTAGACCGTCTTCGCCCGGTGCCTTCCATGATTTTGCAGCAAAAAGCTGTCTTTCGATCTCTTCTATGCCAACCGTAGGCATACTCACCGGTTCTCTCTGTGGTCTCGTCCCCTCGTCCTCAATCACATCTGGCAGAGGGGGGAAGAACTTGGACAACAGCTCTTCTGCTTGCTCCTTATGCAGATATAATATTGCATTGGTATACTAAGATCTAGTCTGTTCTTTTAAGCCAATACAACGGAGAGATGGGCAAATTCCCCCCCATGCTTTCCCAGCTCCTTATCCAGCTCACTAGTACTCTCATTCCTAGATGTCCGTAGATCCTCTTGCCTTCAAGATCTTAGCCTTTGGGGTTCCAGCAGAGCCAAAAACCTTCCCCCACACTCATATACCCGTTTGCTCCTTAAGCCCACCCTCCAGGCCAAGTTGCAGCTCTGCTAAGTCCCCTTAGGGTCACGGCATAACAACCTTCCTGCTTCTTGTGAACCGACATGCGCATCCGTCCTCTCGGGCTATACTGACAGTGTTGTAAGGATCTCTAGTCGGCAGCCGATGGCGACGCGCCAACCTTCTTCCTAGCCATCGTTGCCATAGTATACCTCAGTCCACAAGTTGGCGTGATTTCTTGCTTCCTGATACCTAGTATCCTCTCGTTCTCTAGGCCGACCATGTCTTGCAGATGGTCCCTTTATACACCCAAGCCTGCAGCGTATAATCCTTGCATCCACTAACCAAAGTATCCTCCGATTCGAGGTAGGGAGCCAGCAGCCGATGGCGATACACCTTAGCCCTAATCCCACAAATCCAATTCTACCCCACAGGTGTCCTGCTCGACTTCGATCCGCGCCTCTGAGAGGCTCTGTGAACTCCCCTTGGGGTGACGGCATGAGAGGCTGTAACCGTTATCGTCGGATGGTTTTTAAATCGTTCCTGTGTGCCAAAGGGGCCTCGAGGTCGCTAGAATTGCGGTGGAGGCAGGCCGCAACATCGCGGACTCGTTTCCTCTGGTCGTCATTGCGTCTCTCATTGGCTCTGGAGTAACGGAGACTCCAGGTTCGTAGCCCACGCCTCGTACAGGCTGAGAAATCCGACTTCGTGGGCCTGCATCATGTACAGGGCCGCTCGAAATCAGCTTCACCTCTTGTTTCTTCCTTTCTTTTTCTTGAACTCTATTCTGAAACACACTATCCCTTATTAGGTCTAGCCAATTGTGAGACTTTGAATTGTTTTGTAACTGTTCTATATTCGCTCGGTGGGTCTGTAAATATTCTGAAATTTCAATACGACTAGTTTGACTTTGTCCAACGGTTGTGTTTTAGCGTCGCGGTTTTACAAGGGGTCGACCCAATTCCTGCTCTGCAAACAAACCAAACATCAAAAAGGGACGTTCCCATATCATCACGTGATGGGTACATTCAATATATACATGAAACGTTTCCCGCCCTCAAGATTCAAGACATTGTTCTCTTTACCTTGGTCGCAGGATCGACAACACACAACCCTCAATCGTGATCAATTTGTCTGTCTCGCTCATTTCCGACAAACCATGGATAAAGCCGGTCCTACCAGGACTAGGTTGGCTTCTTTTGATACTTTACCATTGGAGATCTTGGATTTCATCGCAATGAATCTTACCCTTATTGATTACCTACGGTTCTGCATAATTCACCGTCGAACTTGGTCTCTCTTCAGTTATAAGACTCTTATATCTATTTTGAAAAAAATTGAGGCTCCTGAAGGTGGTGATCTGGAAAAGTCTCACGAATATTGTCGACCAGAAGAGTGTCATTATCTATCACGAGACCACATTTTATCATTTGCCTATCACAAGAGAGGCTTGACTCCAGAACTGGATACTCTGAAACAAATAGGAGCATCTTTGAAGCACATTCCTTGCGGCGACATGGTTGAGCGCGCAGCTCGTTCACTGAACTACAAAAAGCTTTTAAGTTGGTTGATTGATCATGGTGCTTCTTTTCGAGAGGTTCAAGGTGGCATTGATGGGCTCTGCTGCGAAGCATACGAGCAAGGCGACTTTGAAAGATTTCGCTGGCTGTTCTCGAATGGAGCGTCTTTGGATATTTTGGCTGCAATGGTCTTCCATTTTCCGGGTTGTCATATGCCAAGGTCGCGTCAAGCTTGCCGTTATCATCTAATTCCGCTGAAAAGGGCCCTCAGAGAGGGAGCAACACCTGACGCCTCCCATGCGGTCCTTGCAGCAGAGCTAAAAAGGCGTCGACACAAAGTACCCAGCGGGGGTAGGACGATGCCGGTCAGCTAGATGCGCAGCTTGTTATATTCTAGGACGAAGCTTGGCACAGAGTTGCTAAACACGCGACATTCCCAAGCTATTAAGTTGCTGAGGAGCTGTGTTGCCGAGCATTAG
The DNA here is from genome assembly GCA_030710325.1 of Penicillium sp. 91 TS-2023. Taxonomy (NCBI): domain Eukaryota; kingdom Fungi; phylum Ascomycota; class Eurotiomycetes; order Eurotiales; family Aspergillaceae; genus Penicillium; species Penicillium sp. 91 TS-2023. Next base: position 2,171,357 of record JARWGP010000021.1, on the reverse strand, counting down.
CAGATATTAGGTCCTGCTTGTCCTGAGACTGTATTCAATTCTGTATCTTTGCTGATATGGGAAAGCAAAGATCTGGCCACCGCTTCCAGAACGCCCATACAACGTAATACAATGCCTATTTTTATTGGGTTATTTACGATTGTACCAGATTACCGCCAAGCACCGCGTCAGTGGTAATCTAACCGTAATAGGTATAGTGTTATGTAAGATAAAGTTCAAGAAAGAAAAGAAGAGAAAAAAGAGGTGAAGCTGATTTCGAGCGGCACTGTATGAGTCTTGGTTAACATTTTATTTTCATAGCCAGATCAAATAGAAGCATTATGGCATTGCGATTAAAGCCGGTTCCTCACTCAACTGTTTAGCCTTATCAAGTAATTCAACCGTCTTTGAACTTGATAGTTCATGAAAAGCTAGCCTGAAATCTGCGTCTACAGAACGTACGCTGGTGAAGCACTTTCGCCTCTGTCAACTGCTGTGATTCACGGTATTCCCAATTGCCAGCTTGCCATTTTTTTGGCAAGTATAAATAACGCAGCCCTGCATGAAATGTGAGATCCTTGCAGTTAGCCACAGCAACCAAAACATGCCTAACATGGAAAATTATTATCCTTCCAGCGCCTGGCATTGTGCCATCATGTCTCTCATCAGTCTTTTTGGATTATCCTATTTCTCTGTTCTTTTTGCGCAGACTCTCCTATTTCATTGCTCTTCGATCGGCAATGAGATCCTCAACCCCGTTTCAGTGATCGTCTTCTGCACCGGTGTCATGATATGGTGCTTCTTGACCTTACTCGAAGTTTCGTCCACCTTGCGAAGAAGCCAGCGAACGGCATGTCGGACATCGGAATTTGAGCTTAGAGCTTCATTGGCCCTGATTTGGACAAGCACTCTATCAACAGTACTTCTTCTCTTTGAGACACAGCCTTCCATTCAACTGGGATATGCCATCATCCTCACTATTGCATTTCTTGGGAGGGTGCTGGAACTTCTCACGTTCGACTCGGATAGATCGGTGGTTCGAATCCGATTCCCCTACCACTGTGTCTCTCTCGGTTTACTCTGTTTGGCTCCCGCAGTCCAGGCCTTGGTCGAGATTCGACCTACATCCCCAACGCTGGCAACCGAATTTATCTACATGGTCACGAGGAACTGTCTTGGGGCTGCGATTTATCTGATCGGTCCTTTCGAGCGACTCAACATCATGCCTAGCTTGCAGCCCAGCCTTTGCATGATGCACCTGTTTCTGGTATACGGTCTAGTCAGCTACTCGAGGGCTCTTATACAGGTCGCTCTTTGATCTTCAGAAATATGCGGGTAGAGGCTGTGCGTCGAAGATGAAAACAGGGTGCTCGAGAGTTGTTTCATGTAAGCACGCACAGTCACCAAGCAAACGAAAATCCTGGCCACTTTGCTTTCCGTGTGGAATGGGCTTTTCAGAAATCAGGATTTAAGACTCTGCTAGGATAGGATAGAGCGAGTGTTAATCTTGGTGTGCGAAATGCAAATATACATTCATTCAGAGTGTCCGACGGTAGATGTACTGGCTTCTAATAGACCTCGAAAGGTAAAGCCCTGTATTCAGCTCATCTTCCAGAATGTCCTCGACTATGCTAGAAAAGAGACAGACAGATTTGCTTACAGAGTCACCTGAATTGCCGACTTGGGGAAACGTATATTCTACGTAGGGTGTCCCAGAAAAGACAGTCTTCTAAGTCTTGGTCAAAAATGCAGAGGAATAAACTTATTAAAATTGCAAGTAATGTTTTAGAACTTTCCCACGTTTCGTGTGATTCTCCGACTCTCAGTGTCAAAAGGGAATACAGTGTGCGCATCAATTTTCTGTATCGTATGCGTTGCTGCGGGTGACCAACCAATAACATTACTATCAATGCACTGATTTTGGCGAATTTGAGGCGTTCAGTTTCTAGAGGTTTGTTTTCCGAAGATTGACTTGGAAAACGGATTTTGGGATCAAATTCTTTTTGTGCTTTTCTGATCTAATCAGGAAGAGCACTATAATTTGGCATGCTCATATGTGGATAAGCTCACACCTGAAGAAATAGTATAAATCGAGGTATCCAATTCCACGGTCAGAGGATTCCTCTTGTCATTTGCAAAGACCGCAATCTCACACATACCACGTCGACTTGATCATGTCAGAAAGAAAATACAAAGAGCACATGATATTTGACTTTGACACGATCAAAGCGCAATCGCAACCGCCGCCCACATACCCCGATTCCTTCACTTGCGAAAATAAAAAGATCCCCCGTACTGAGCGGAAAAGGTCTTCTTATCACCACATCAGCCCAAAAATCGTCACAGGCCCCCCAAAGAGCCTTTGTCTTCCACGCTTGCATGGTCTTGATGAGATAACATCCGTCCTGATCGTTCGACATGAATCCCCATGGGACACCTATCAGCAAGCCATCTCATACGACAGTGCAGGAGATGTGACGATTGCCTCTCGTCGCACCCGCCCACGCCGCATGGTAGCCATCAGGAAGTACCGCAGGGAAGATGCTCGGGGCCTAATCGATCGATTCGGGCGTCTAGAGCACGTCAATATTCTGACATTCTATGAATGTTACTTGCATGGCGATTCCGCGTTCTTCTTAGTTGCCGATCTCCCGCTGACACTCGCGCATGTCGTTACTTGCTCGGACCTATATCCTAGTGAGACGGAATTGGGATCGATCATGTGCCAGGTATGTTCTCCGTGGCCATTTCCGATAAACTCTGCTGACATTCCAGATCCTCGACGGTATGTGCTATTTAGCTACCTCTGGCCTTGCGCATCAGGCTTTAGTCTGCTCCAATATTCTACTCGGGCTCGACGGGATTGTCAAGATTGGTAAGTCAAGATTCTTCCGTATTGAATCTAGCTCACCAGTGGTAGCGGGCCCGGAGCAATGCGTTGACTGCTTGACACAACAATCCGAAGCCACATGCATCGCCGCCATCCCGTCCATCGCAATGCAACTTATGCAAAAGTATGACAAAGAGGATGGGGCTATTGGTGTCGACGACCTAGAACGCTGGCCAATTGAATCCGCTGCCGTAAACTTTCTGTGCGCATCTGGGGCCACCGCATCAATGGAAATCCTGAAACAGGTGAGTCATTCTGCCTGGGCTCAGAACTTGCTAATGCCTGGTAGCATCCCTTGATCACGGCTAGCCGCCACCCGGCTGCGGATCTCCTGTTGCTTGCAAGAGCTGCCTTACTTATAACTCGAGTCAATTGCATTTACCACTGTGCGGAGCAGTCTTTCTAGTACACAGTGGATATTCAATCTTTAGGATGTCAGAATAACGTTTCCATATATTTCATACTGCAGTATTCGCCATCTATCGTACATTCGGAATACCACGACCAATGTAGGGAAGAAAATTGGAGAATACATGTCGAAAGACGCGGCCTTCTTTGCTGGCATTGCATGGAACCCACATGCTGAATGCGAGCTTGATAATTCCAAATGTTTCTTCAAATGCGTCTGAAAAACCTGTTTTTAGAAGGTTGGTTGTAATAAATAGCCCGGCTCACAAGACTTCGAGCATCCACATCCACGGTCGTTTCTTTGACCGCGCTTGATCTCACTAACTGCAGAAGTCACACATAAAGAGCTGAACAACGGAGAAGATGATCATGACAGAACCAAATGCAGCTTGCCCAACAGCCCCGTAATACATGATTCCGTAGTAAGGCAAGTGGCCGTGACTGTTCAACAGCTCAAACGACAATCGAGACCCGTGAACGCAGCTCGCGATATATCCACCCACGGAGATAGCAGTAAGCGCTAGCACGACCTGAAGGCATTCGAAATAAATTCGACGTTGGCCGTCCTGATGTAGCCACCTCGAATGGATCGCAAGGACCATACCGAAGATGGAGAGCAATGTTGACATTAGAGCCACGATGACTGAAACGACGAGAATATTCTCCATCATACTTTGAAAGGCAAGGCCCAGTATATCATGATTGGTATAGATGAAATCTGGTTCCGCATGGTCCCGGAGGACAATTGCAAAGTGAGATATGGCCGAGTTGAGACCCGCAAGAGCCAGCCACATGATAGCGGGGACGAGAATAGTAAGGCGCATGCAAAGCATGGCGGATCTAGTGTTGGAAGTCATATTGAGAACGGAAGACGTTTGACAATTGAGGAATAGAGCGGGTCTTGCGTAGTGGACCGAGATAATGTAGGGATGTAAATGACAAAAGGCCTCCAGGCGCAGTCTTACTTTAAGTAATTTTTCCTGGGCCCGACGAAGCCTGGTCTCCAGTCAAATCAATGGTCCTCGAAATATCTGCGATCGTAGTGGCGATGCGTGTGAATGTTCTCTTCCCGAGTTGATTGGCTAATATACCTGTGAGAGCACAAACAGGGTCTGATTCAGGTAACAGCTCCCCGGGTCATCACAGTTGCTCCCAGGACCTTTCCTCTATCTTTGTCGCCACTGTACCAGAATGTCATTCTTCTCAGAGCATTGCTCTTCCAATACACTCCAACGTGACGGTGAATGGCTCAGTCCAATTCTCTATTCTAGTCATCTCAACGCTCAACGATGTACCAACATGTTGAGCCATTGATGATGAAAGGCCAGCATGAGTCTCTCCGTGGTACATTCAAAAGGATAAGCATTAGTGCAGCATTCATTTATCTTCCTTCAACCTCACGCCAGTCCTTCATCTCGTCGCTTCCATGATGCGAACGCGTGTGTCCCAGTCACGTTTTAGTCAGAGACAAATCATCGAGTAAGGCACCCATTTTGATCCCTTCTGCATGAATATAGTAGCGTGCTGATCTTGGACTGTTTGACATCTAGTACCTCGACTGCCCAGAATCCCTCCGTCCCTAGATCGCCCTATATCTACTCAAAGACTGAAGAGCTTGTCTGGAAGTGGGAACAGCTGAAGCTTTGCGGACAGAGTATCAATAGCATGCTGCAATGTGCTACCTTACCCAGCCACACTGTGGTCAACAAAGCAGACAAAAATGGTGTCTTCATTTCGGTTGAATTCGGCGTGACTACAGTCCTTCCACCAGCCAAAGTGACCAGTCTGCAGTCCTCGGATTATCACTTGGGTGTTTCCTGCGCGGCCAATGAGAAGGACAGGAAGCTCATCATTCTTGGGCCCGCAGGAACGAAAAATATCTCAAGCATCAGAAAATTGGCGCTCCGATTGTGGAACCCCGTGGCAACTGCTCCTCCCCGGGCTCTGTACAGCTGGTCCACCGAATATTGGGTGTCGGATTCGATCGTGGTCGATGCTAGGTCGATCGAGGGCACAGAGTTGATGAGGGAAGCAGCACAGGCAGGGCGAAGTACCGCCAAGGCATACGTCTGCATTGGCCTTCCCGCAATCGCCTTCGGCCCCTTGTTCAATACACTAGTGTCAGCATGCAACGTGAATGCAGCCTGCTTCAATCTGGCCATAGGATATATCTGGATGGCGGCTGCCGTTGATCCAACGAGGCTTGACGTTGAAGGAGAAGACGGTTCTGGGCTTTTTGGCAATTTGTTTCTCTCGATGATCAATGATGAGACTCAAGGGTCATGGCTCGTGGAGGCAAAGCTCCGGTTCTGGCTCGGAGGCACTTCACGGATGAAAGCTTGTGTCCTTGCCGAGCTGTTGGAGATGAGAGATATACGCATCACGTCAACTCACAGGCCCATCGCGCGCTCGTGATGAGGTCGGCTTAACATATTCAGCCGTTTCCACTGCCACCCACTTTGAAGATGGATCTTGTAGCTAAGCGGCCTTGAGGCGCATATAACGATTTGCTATAACGCGCGTTTTCACTTTTGAATGTTTCCTATGCCACAAACAATGACCAGTCTTGTCGAGTCTTTCGTAGACTTCATTGAAGTGTTGATGTAACAAATTTACAAGCCCACACGCTGAACCAAGTAGATTTAGGATCTCGCGGGTATCGCGTATCTAAGATCGAGTATCCATCAATCGAGTGAAAGATTTTCAACATCTGTGGTTACCCTTGTAATCCGTTAAACCGCGATGCGTGTGGAACCAGTTGTGCCTCGCAATACTAAACACTATGGCTTCACCCCTCAACTCACCACTTTCTTCACCAGAGATACCACGAGAAAAATCGTCCCAAGGTCATATAAATTGTCGGCTGCCCACGAGAAAGACCTCCAGTCTAGTCACTCCATTTGACACCACAAACTCTGTTGACATGGACCCAGGGAGCTCTGTCAGCGATGAAGCAAGCAAACAACTGCACGGTGAGCTCCGACAAGTCTCAGATACTCCCTGCATCGGTGTGGCAGATCAGCCGACACAGCAGACCGTGGTCTTCGGAATCTCGCCTGCATACGTGAAGGACTGGGATACGACCGATGCCTTTCGCGAGTTATATCAAAATTGGTACGTATCGAGCCGCCCGCTGGGAGCTTTGCTGACACCGAGTAGGAGAGATGCCATTCTGGAAACATTCCAACTCGACCGCCGCGACTTGAAGCTATCTTTTCACGACGACAACGTCCACTTCGCCATCATAGCTTCGTCGGCCCCCAACGATCACGCGGACCCCCTCGCTCGAGGATTCATCAAGTACGAGAAAAACACCGGTCGCGTCACCCTCGCCAATGCATGCGCCCAGCTGCCGATCGAGTCTCTCGTCATGGGACACACGACCAAAGACAGAGACAACCGATTGAGTGGTTCGCATGGAGATGGTCTCAAACTGGCTGCGTTGGTCATGAATCGACAGGAGTTTCAAATGAGCATCGCCGCAAGTCACTGCAATTGGAAATTCGGGCTGCATGGGCCGCAGCAGTCTCTTCGCTGCGTCATCACGAGGGCACGCAAGATATCTCGTATCGACTGGCCAGCAGCCGCGGATGACATGTCTAGCTTGCGCTCCCGTATAGAACGCGATGTCGCCGTGGTAATTGGCGCTGGCCGGGGCAATCAAAGCCGACCGGTGTCACCCAAGACCTTCCTGCGATGGTTACGAGTCACTCTTGACATTCACGGACTCGTCTCGCCCACGTCTGTGGTACAGACCCCCCAGGGAGATTTGCTGCTTGATCCAAAATGCTCCGGCAAGCTGTTCCTGCATGGGGTACAGCTCGCCATGCATCCCGTGGACGGCAAGGTTTTCAAGTACGGCTACAACTTCGCGTGTGGGAAGTTTAGCCGAGACCGACAAGGACTGACCAGCCAGCTCGACTTGGTAGACCTTGTGCGGCAGATATGGGAGTACGCGTTGTCTTTGCATGAGAAAGACCTACTCCCAAGCTATGTCAACCTCCTCCGGAACCATCCGCACCTCGGCGATGTGGACCAAGCAGAAAGACTGCTAGAGCCATCGACCAAGACCCGCATTTGGGAGCATATGCTGCGTGGTTCAAGGAGCAAGCTTTTCTTTCACAGTGCGGAAATCAGTTTGCAGGTCAGTGCAAACCTACTTCAGCGGTGTCATATGCTAATTCGAGATAGACTGTGAACGCGATCCGAGCATGCACCGGCAAAAAGCCGACCCCACTTCCGGCGACTTTCTGGCAACTGCTTCGCTCCGCGACGCCCATCCGCACGATTGAGGAGGAGCAACAGCAACGTTGCAAAGATGCGGCGATTGGTGCCCTGCCCGATACGGCCTTTGTAAAGACAATCGATCGGGCGTTCAGGGCATGCTTGACAGTCTTGAACGCCCCTCGCGGAATGCAAGTCCTCTACGTCGAAGACATGGCCGGAAAACTCGACGTATTTTACCACGCTGCAGACCACACCCTGAGAGTTCCCCATCAATGGTGGAAATTGGACCGTGGGGACCACGGGGCCCCCTGCCACAATGTGATTCCGACGACCATCGATAGGCAGTATGCACCCGTTTCATGGCAAGAGGTTGTAGAGGAATTACTGATCCTCTCGATTCCTTCACTCTTTGCAGCATCCCCAATGTCACGGATCACAGAGAGCCGGTACATGCGCCACATCAGACGCCTGCTGCAGTGGTTTCCACATGACATCCAAATCAGTCTTCATGCCAGCGGTCTGCTTGTCACCTGGGAAGACAACGCAGCGGAAACAGTGCAAAGATTTGATGAGGGTGGGCCAGAGTACAAAGTCATTCTTCATGCAGAGCACTGTGGCGCTGCCGCGGAGCTCCTTCATTCCGAAACGGGCAAGTCTACCCCACCAATCATGTGTGATCAGATTGAGCTGAGCTCCGAAACACCGACAGAGACCAAATTCGCAGCATGCGGATGCCGCCAACAGATTTGTCTTCGAACGACTCGAAGGTGCATTTTTGCCGAATTAGACCACTCCACCGCATACTACGCGATGATCTGCTTGAATGAACAGTCGGCGATCTATGGCCTGCCGTCGGAGAAGCTGTCGATCCCTGGCACCAGCGTCCACGACAGTAGTCTGGTTTCATGCGATCCTACTGTGCTTGCGTCTGTTGGTATCAAACACGAAGGACCCATCGTGGTGCCTACTAGCCCGGTCCCGGCTCATCTGAGTGACATGTCATATCTGGAGTCGTGCAAACGGTTGAAGGTTTCGCATCTTTTGAAGGGATTTGATAGCTAGACTGACACTGTATCGTCCATAATGGAAATTCGATTGCTACGTACGGTCTGGTACCATATAGACTACTGAAACTTCAACATCAATGACTCGATGGAATGACCGACATTTTGACTCCAACATAACAATACTTCCCACTATTTCGAAACCTATCAGCCTAGTTGTGCCGACTGATGAAGCGTGGGAGAGGCGTGAGAGCGTTCTGTTACGGGAGACTCTCTCTGTAGTCGAGCTGATCGGCCGGGACGATGTGTGGCGCCCGGCGCCATGGATGCTCTGCGACGCCGCCTCCACCCGGCTAGCTGATGAGGTGGCTCTCCTGTCCAAGCATCGATCCGTGGCTGCGTGGTGTCCATATCAACAGCTGAGTCGTGACGATATGTCACGACAGTTTCTTCGGAGCCTTCTGTGGTTTGTAGCGAGGGGCCCCGCGGCGGGCGGTAGAGGGCGTCCAAGGCGGTCTCGGTTGGGCTACGCGTGTCAGCACGACCAATTCTAAATCCTTTAATGAACGTCGAACTTACCAGATGCAGCATGAAGTACCACGTCCTGTGCCGCGCTTTCCCAGCCACTCCTCTGTACAGGCTAGGTGCGATAACCCTCGGCACTCGACGCACCGCAAAATCACGCGTTCATCGACTTGATCGCCCTCCTCGTCCAAACAGAACATGCAGTGGATGTTGTCAACTTCGTCACTGGGAGTGACGCTGTGGAGTGTCAGGTCTTGCACACCCGCCCAGATATTTGTGAAGAATGGAAGGATCGCTGGCTGGGCTGGCGACACGCGCCATGGAACATTGTTTGCTCGCAGCATCGCAGTCGTGATATAGGGAGCAACCCATGAATGGCCTTGAGTGGATATATCATAGTCACTGAGGACGCTGGTAGGCGAGGGCTCACGATCCCCGTGTCGATTTCGGCGCCATCGCTTGCAGGGAAAGCAGTCTCCAATTGTGCAGAGTGAAGACTGCAGTCCGGCCAGATCAAATGTATTCCTCGGAAAGTCGGTCATACTGATGGCGTTTGACGGTACTCTTGGTTTTCACTGGATGGTTGAGGCTACTTCCTGTCTTGTGCTCTCGCAACAGGTGCTTCGTTGATCAAGTGATCCAATACGATTTCACAGACCACTAACGGCTGCCAGCTGTATGCGGACGACCATGTGTGGATTGAGATGGTGAATATTTGGGTGACTAGACTTGGCAGCATGCCTTATTAAATGGATTCATACGGCGTTCCAACATACTGGTGCTCCAAGCAGTGGTCAAACGGTGGCGCCACAGAGCATTCCTGAAGCGACACGTTTGCTTGCTGCTGGCAGGGTCGTTGCTGATCGCTGGCTTCTAGACGATGCCTCTCGATGCAGAGGATGGTATAGCTGAGAATGTGTAGCACGATTCAGCCAGGGAACCGAGGCCCACGTTGCACCTGATTTTGCCTCTTCAGAATCACTATGGCATGCTAGGTCTCGCGCGCGATTGAGAAAACATTGTTGTTTAGGAGCTATTTACCTGTTCCTGGAGACAATTTGAGCGCTCCCAGGACGCAGTTTGATCCTAGGATCACTAGTAACGACTCCGGGACCCTAATCGGGGTTGCAGGAACTACACGACCGCATCCCATCGTGCTTATGCTTCATTGTCCCTGTCGGCCAGTGGCGGCCTCGATCACCCTTGCTTCAGAGCTGAGCGATGGGGATGCTCAGGGAGCAGCATATTAAAGTGCTATTCTACCCCCAAGCAGCCTCTACAACATCAGCTCTTGTTCATTCTCTCCGTCTCTTCACATTATGGTGCGTGCATGGATGTTCCATTGATCTGCTCGGCTTGGATACTCATCTACAATTACAGCCACATATTCGAGGCTTACCCAATAAGATGTTGCTCATTGCAGCAAGCCTGGACGGCAAGGCAATCATCGCCTTGAGAGAATCATGCAGCAACATACACAATAGACTGCAACGCACCTTCCTCGAGTTTAATATCAAACATCAGAACAGCAATCTGTTGCATCTGGCAGCCGAAACCAACAATCGGTCTCTGGCCAAGGCTATGCTGAGATGTCACGCTGACGTCAATGCTTTTTTCCGCGGCAGAACCCCAATTATGAGAGCATTGAAGTCCGGTGCTACCGATGTGCTGAGGGTCTTGTTGAAAACGCCAGGAGTAGACATCAACCTCCAGAACACAGCTCTGGAAAGTGCTTTGTGGTATGCCATCAAGTACAGCACCTGCCGGGCGGTCACAGAAATGGCACATGCCCATCGAAATTTGAACCTGGATTTGAGACATGAAGAAGGTCAAACCGCGCTTCACAAAGCAGTCTGGGCCGGAAGAATTGGCCTCGTGCAAGTCTTGCTTTTCCTAGGCAGTGATCATGATGCCAAAGATAGCCACGGTCACTCGCCATGGGACTGGGCATGCCGCAGTAACAGGCCCTCCATGATGAGGACGCTCACGAGGGGACCTGACTCCCGCTTCCCGATCGACTTCGATCTCGCCTATCACGATGAGCTGCCTCTTCATCAATCAGTGTCTCACGGGTCCATGGATGCTATACGGCTCCTGCTGAAGCAGAAAGGCAGCAACCTGGAAGCTCACGATCGACATGGTAACACCCCGCTTCATTTAGCGGTTCGCAGTGGGAGCCGAGAAGTGATGGATATGTTGCTGAGGCACCCACGCGTCAGAGTGAATTGCAAAGACAGGGAGGGCAACACGCCGCTCTGGTTGTCTACACACCTGTCATGTGACGCGGTGACTGAGAGACTTCTGCAAGAGCCACATGTTGACATCAATTTCATTGGGGGGCACGGTGAATTCCAGGCACCGTCGACGTCCCTTCATCATGCTGTGCTGAAACCGGACACAGGGGCACTACAGCGTCTTCTGGCCGTGCCGGGGATTAACCTCGCTCGCTGCGCGGCGGGCCAGTCGCCGTTTGCTCTCGCATGTGCTCACGGCCGCGTCGATGCGATGAAGGTTTTGCTGCACATAGATCGCGTAGATGTCAATGCCAGCGGCCTGGGTCATCCGCCGATCTGTCAGGCGGTGGAACGCGGCCAGTTGGAAGCCGTACGCCTCTTGGTTCAGCTGGGCGGCCGCCTGCAGATCAATCGGAAAACGATGACGGGCCATGACACAGCACTCTGCATCGCCGCGCGGGATGGCAGCTTAGATCTGGTCCGGGCTTTGCTACATCATGATCAGATTGATCCCAATCTGGAAAACCGGTGGTGTCAAGGGCCTTTGTCCCTTGCGGCACAAAGAGCACACCTAAATGTGCTCGACGCCCTTCTGCTGGATGGGCGATTGTCGCGGCAAAGCATGATCGCGGCGCTTCACGTTGCAAACAGTGACTCTATTCGAAAATCGATTCTGACCAAGATCGGCGATCTCGGCGTTCCAAAGCTGCGCCGGTCACCTCGGTGCAGATTTGGTGCATTCCAAACAGGCCTACAGTAGAGCTGGAGACTGGTCACATCAGTGGGCGCAGGGAACCTCTGGAAAAGATGTAAACATGTTGAAGTGAAGAGATGGACTTGTTCACCTGGACTGTTTTTGTTTTTGCATCCAATGAGACATAGTGACTCTCCGAATTTGCTCACCTCACCGGGAATTTTGTTTTGGTTGTGCCCATCATGTAGAATCAACAGGTGAATCTTCAACTGTTCTCGAATCAACCCAATACCATTGAACTTGCTCACACTTACCGGTCGCCTTGCAAGCCCATTCCTTAGACTTGTTCTTGCTCTTTGTATAAATACAGTACCCCCGCAGTGGCGTGATACTTTTCATTCAACCACCAAGTCCAATGGATCACCCACCTTCTCCTTCTACATCTCGACCCGCCAAAAGGCAGCGCCGGCTATCCGAACAGCCAATGGATGATGTTTATGTGAAAGACTTCCCGCCAGAGGCAGGTCGTGCAGCGATCGCGCACAAGGTAAGTCTCTTCCCGACAGCTAATGAACGACACTAATTACTCACAGGCTCCCGTTAACCCGACCGGTCTCCTGACGACGCAGCTCATGCAGATCCTTCACACCCAGGCGGATCTTGCCATGCCCGCTCTAACCCTTCTCGACTTTTACTTTTGTCTCTGGGACTGTTATGTCGTTAAATCCGCCGACAAGATCCATCTGGATGAAGAACAGCAGGAACTCCGAGAGTCCAACGAGTGGCTGGAAGTCGAGAATGATCTTCTCGTGCAGCGCTGCAATGAACAAGCACTATGGCTGTGGAGCCGCGAACGTGTGCTTCGTCAGCTTCATGCCGGCGTCGCTGCAGTCCTGAAAGCGAGTAGTGAAACGACTTTTCGTGTCGACATGCCTTTGGCAAGACCGAGTAACTTGACATGAAAGACAGGGGATTTGGGGGGAGTATGTTCTGTGTATTTCATGCTTTTCGATAACCAGCTCTTCGCAGTTCTTCAATGTCTTGGTCAATGTTGACGGTGGTGAAACACTGTTGAACCAGGTGAGAAATATCAATCCTGACCAATCATGTGGTACTGGTTGCTAGTCTCGTGAAATGGAACCTTTATTGCCCCTACTGCCACGCTCCAGAAATATTTAAGCCCTGCTGGTCCTCCATTGATTTCGTCTTTTGCGATATTCTGCATCACTAGTCAACAAACACCTGATCACCTGCCTCATCCTTGATTCGTGGTATAAGATAAACATGAATCATCTAGTCCATGACGGTAAGCATGTCTACGGGATTTTCAACATATGCTCATAGTATTACAGAATCCGACTTTGATCTCGATCTCGACGCAATCTGGCGAGAGTCTTCTGGTATACCGACACCACCTCCCTGTCTCGCCGCTGGCCATGGGGACTATGACCTGGGCCGTCTCCCCCAGTCTGTGAGAAATGACGCTCTGCCACCCCTCTTGGTCGAATGCTTCTTCCACCTTAACCGCGACGATGCGTCTGGCTTCAAATGGACCGGTCCGGATCCTCTGAAAGCTTCAACCCAACCTGAAGATATTTTTCTCCACTTGTCGGCGTTTTGTCTCTCCGAGCAGATACATTGGGTGGAATTCCGCTTGACACGTCTTGATCAAGTCACCGGGGACATGATTGGTGAGCATATGTTTTTTCTGCCCCGAATGGAAACGGTCATGGGCAATCTACGCCGAGTCCGTGGACAAATGCTTGATATCATCGCGCAATCCCCTGCTGGATCGAGGGCCTTCCGTTTCCAATTGTCTCTGTGGCCGCGCATGGAACCTCTTCCGTACTCCAGTCATTCGGTTCTTTCCCCTTTAGCTACACTGCCCACGATGCCAATTCTAGATCCGTCTTTTTTTGTACATAACGTGGTGGGAAACTATGATTCAAAATAGAGCCATGTATGAATGAAAGTCTCTTAGTCATGATTAGCTCTTCTGTTGCTACGAAAGAGAATTCCTAAATTGTTTGCGTCACCTCTGACATTACTGTACTCCTTGCGCCACACTCCCATTTCACGCTCTTGGCAAACGAACTTTTTTTTTTACAAAAACTTGTCTCACTCAAATAGGTACATACACACTATGTTTCAATCGAATGATTTCCTGGTAAAGGACTAAGCAAAACCAAAGCCTCCCTCACTCACTGCAGGCGACATCAACCAAGTCCGCCAGATCGCCTCTTGGGATGTGACTCCATTGATTGAGCATGCCAGTCATGTGTTCCTGAGACGATCTCAGGGCCTGATCAAACAAGCGCAGTCGGGCTAGTTGCTGGTCGTGGCGAGCTTGAAGGCTGTCCCTCTCATTACTCAGTTGCACGCCAGCCTGCTTCAAGCGTTGGTTGGTTTCGATTGTTTTCTCGCACTCGCGGTGCTTCGCCGCGCAAGATTCCCAGAGACGACGATAGATTCCGACCAGTCGAGAGGCTTGAAAGGCAAGCTTCGGGTCGTCACGCTCGAGATCTGCCAGTGCCTCCAATACCGTTTGAAAGGGCTCAGTCAGCAAGGCGTCTTTTTGGGTAACTTCCTGCTATCAGTAGTAGTCAGCCACAGCATTCATCACTTGCTTTTCTAATTGACTTACCAGCGGTGGTTCGGGGCTGGGTTTGAGCTGTGGAACAACTCCCTCGCTCTGAGGAAGCACCTCACTTGGCTGCGAGTCTTGCTCCTTGTTGTGCTCTTGCATAGGTTCGGTGGCCTCCATTGCGTTCGATTTGCTAGAATTTTTACAAGAGAAGACTTCAATCCTGGGCTGGCCTTCTTTATAGTCTTCTCGGTACATCTGGCTAGTAGGTATGGCTATCACTGCATGTTCAAATTGGTCAACGTGGTCCTTCACTGAATACTGGCTCACCTGGTGAGCTTCTCTTCACACACTGATCATGACTGTAGAAGGTTAGAAATTCTTCAAGAATCTAAGTTCATGTTCATACGTGTTGAAAAAGGCTCTCGAAGAGAGAGATTTGGTAAACGTTGATTTAAGTACTATCAACGTTTCTCAACAAGCGTTGAGACTTTTCCTCAGGGAAAAGAGAATCAAGTCATTGAAGGTACTACTGAGATAAGGCGATTCTGAGTGAGAATTCATGGTGAAATCTCAACATTGAACTGACGAGCATTTTGCCAGCCCAATCATCCACCCATCTATGGCCATGGATCCGTCAACTAAACTTGCATTCTTTGGCTCAGAAAGTAGTAGCAGGCATTTCGGCTGGAGATATCATCTTTGCAACGTTTATTTTCTTCGCATAGGGTATCCTGTGATCGTTCGCAGGCTCAAAAAAATGCCTACGACAATATCTGCTCTCCATCAAAGTCACGGGCTTTGAATGGTTTCAAGGTGTTTATCGGCACATATAAATCCTTGCATTTCTAAGCTTACACAAAAGAGGACAGTTTCCTGTGCTACATCCATGACTTGGATTTCTACAGTACCATTTCATTTTGCAATCTATTCCGTGAAAATGCCGCTAGGATATGCTACGCAGTCAGTGTGTTGCAATCAGCCAACCGCCGCCTCAGAGAAAGACACATGCGAGGACAGGGCTTTATTCTCAAGTGACATAGCCATGCTCTACGGCGGTAGCGGCGAGCCACACTCTCTGATACACACTGATTGTACCGAAAATCCAGGTACATTTCAGATAGAGAATGACCAGGACGAGGGTGGAGCCAATGCTCACGTTCCGATGTGTCCAATGCCGAGCACAACGAGCGGGCCTCAAAATCATTCTTTCCAAATCCCAGCTTGCGCTATGGCCCAAATTCTGAATGCCTCCCATTGTCGGGGCGTTATCTTTTGGTTCCCGAGTGCCCCAGATGCAGAGCTTTTGAAAGCGATTCTGGAAGGGAGATCCGCTGGTTGCCCTGAGCATGAGAATATCCATGCTACATGCTGCTTACCAGAGAACACGGACGCCTGCTGCCTGCAGTGCGCTAAAGGCTCAGGCTCGGAGCATGCTGATCAAAGCTTCTTAGCCACAAAGTCCAGCTATGACCATGATCAATGCCCCTCTCTCCCGGACGGCACGCTGAATCCTTCCACGTTGAGCCTCTGTGCTGAAACGACCGATAATTCCCAAGCGCCTTTTAAATGTGGCTATCCAGGTTGCAAACAGTATTTCAAGCGTCAAAGGACTCTCGATCGTCATCTGAACAATCATATAGGAGAGCGGCTCCACGTCTGCTGGGTCTCTGGATGTCAGCGCAGCTTCTCGCGTAGTGACAACCTCAACGCGCATTACACCACACACGGAACACATCGAGGACGCAATCGTTATGTGGCCACTCTGGACAAGACAAATCCAGTCTATGATCCTAAGTTCCGTGGACAGCTCACGCCCCAAGGGTGGCCACTCGGCGATGGGGGCTACGATTAGCGGTGGCCTTGAGTTAGACTGTGACTTGTACCAGGATTTCATTTTCTCACGAGCCAAATGAAAGATAAACACGTTATGTTGTATAAATATATATATATATTGACGGAACCTAGTGGACAATTGCATGCTCGACATTTTTGCGCTGGTTGATTCAGCATAAAGTATCACATAAAGTATGATAAACTTAGGGGATTCCCTTTGACAAATCGACGGCAAGGTTCCATTTATCTCGCTCATCTACACCGCGCCATGCGCCTAGTGCCCCATTGCCAATCAGCTTATATTACTCACAGAACTCTCGTTTACCGGCGTGAATGTTTGGTTCTTTGATTCGGCCATGGAATGTCCCGTTCTAATGAGTTAACTCTGCTCGTCCACGACAAAATGAGGAACACAGGATCACCTGCCAATGCTCAGGGAAACATGAAAAACCAAAACACGAGACGCGCCATCTGTGTTGTTTGCCATTGTCAGTCTTTCTCCTGCCCAGCGCGGTTGGCGACTCACCAAGATAGCCAAGCTGGCATTTCTGCTGGAATGCCTTGACGTGAAACATTTCTGTGACTACTATTCTGTCAGGCTTTGACTGCCAAATCTCTGGCACCTTTTTGAAAGCTACTTCCAAATCCTCTATTGGATATAACTCATCAAAAGTTTCCGCAAAGCGATTCGCTCTTTCGTTGACCCTGCTCTCAAAAATCGACCCAATTGGGAGTGCTGTCGTCAAGATTCTCGATGATAGCATCGGGTGCAAAGACAGGAACGCTCGTCGGTAGTACTCTATTCGGTCCGAAGCATTTCCAATGCAGATTGATTGAGGCTTTGTGGAAGCAACACGAATTTCTTCATGCTGGAAGGCTCTTTGAAGGCAAAGGATGATTGATTGCAGCTGGCGCGCTGGATTCTCTGCTGAAAAGAGTGGCGAGTGCTGGAGCCGGGAGCTCATCGTGGAGAAGAATTCCTGATCACGTATCCAGATATCCTTGGAATTATATCCTCCAATCTCTGCAGCGTGGATGCTCATAAAGGCGTAGCAAATCAGGGCGATGCTCGCTCTTACCCCAAAGGGTCGATATGGCGGACATGACTGTTGATATGTGTGAAAAAAGCTCAGGGTTGGCGAGGCATGCTGTCCCAGGGCGAACAGGAGGTACGCGATTTGCAATTCCAAATCTTCCAAGGACACGCTATGTATATCTTCCGCCTGGGTCAAAGCATTACGTGCAGACATCAGCCACCACAGTTGTCTATCGTATTGCAGTAAAAAGCTTTCCTCCCAGTCATTTTCACAGCGATTAATAATGCGCCCTAAGGCCACATTATCTTCAGGCAACATTGCGGAAACGAAGAGATAATTCAGTACCAACAAGAGCTGGTGAATCGTGTGCGGTCCCCCGTCAATGACAGCCGGGTCAGAGGCTGGGGGTGGAAGGGTGACGCGCGATGGGAGGCCAGTCTGCACAATTGTCAGCGAAAAGCGCCTCAAATGTCGTGCTGCCGCTCATTTTACCGGAAGACACATTTGAAAGTAGGGCTTTGTCCATTCAGCATCAGGCAGGATTGCGTTGGCAATGATGGGAAGATAGTCATTGTCCACTTCGTGTGTAGTAGATTCCAGGTGATATCCCTTTGGTATAGGCTTTGCTTCAGCACGTTCCTGTGTGGAAGACGTTGTTTCGACGTCAGGGCCCTCCGAACCTGTGCGCTGGATAGCGGGCTGTCTTGCTCCGCTGCAATCTTGCTGGGTCTCAGTTTCACATTTGAATAGCTCTTCGGGTTGTGTCGAAAAGTCGTTGGGCCCAAGTCCTCTCCACTTCCCCAGTTGTCCCAGTGGTTGCTGGCTTATCTCTTCGTATACACATAAGTCAGGTCTACCACGTCTGACGCAAGACTGGCAAGAAGGCAAATCACGATTGCATCTTATTTTTGAAATATAACACGGTCGACAGGATCGACAGGATTGACGAAGTAGTGTCGTATCAGATAAAACCAGAAACATTTTGCTTAAAACCCGGGTTAGGATGCAAAGCGATTTTCGTAGATATTCTTGCTGCTTGGCGGAGACTTTAGAAATTGGTCTAAGGGTCAACAGTGAAAATGGCCAAGGTGGAAGAACTGTGGTAAAAATCACAGATTTGAAGAGTATTACCATGCTTTTGTATTGTGAAAAGATGCAAGGAAGGGGCTTCATGACACGATTTCCATCTTTTGTCAGCAGTCTTTTCATTCTTCCAAGTACCATGGAGCGCTCATATTTCAACTCTCGATGGTTCCATGGCATGAAAGGGCCAAGAGTCAGCTCGTCTCTGAGTGAATGGGGGATCCCAGGAATACGATAGCTCCCAGGACCAACCTATTCGTTCCGAGACGCCAAAAGTTCAGAAGCCAGGAGCAAAGATCATTGTAGACCCAGAATAATGTCAAGATATGGCAACACTAATCTTTCCACGCTGTATGGGTTTTAATGAGCGCGAGGAAGCAAACAAAGAGAGCAGTTGGTCTCTGTAGCTACTATGGGAAGACTAAATCTGCCACAGCTTTTAGTACATATTAGAAGCGCTGTTTGACATGCAGGATTTTCGGTTCAGCAACATCCTTGGTCGCCTCAGTGAGGCATATTCAATACGGCACGATCGCCGCCTCTGGCCTCGGCTGCCTCCCCTACATCTCTCGACAACCACAGTCGCTGCCTGGTTAGACATGCGACAATGCGACATCTGAGGTTTCTTCTCAAGTCGTTGAAGCATGGGACAATTCAACCCGCATTATTATGCGTATTTTTGTTGAGCGCGAAACAAGGTGCAATGTTGAACAGGTATTTCTTAAGACGCAACTTGAGATGGTTTCTTTAATGCTGTTAATGATGTCCTGCTGCAAACTCAATTTTTTGCAATTGTCAACCGGTCATCAACCTAGTGTGAGCCATGATTGAAAGAGGGCTTTGATCTGAACAGAATCAACATCAAAGTTGCTTTCGACCGCCCCAAAAGCCCCGGGTCAGCGTCTTCCGGTCAGCCTTTCGGAAAATATAATCTGATCCTACAATGCCGAGCATTGCCTCGCCTGAAAGCATGTCCCACCCTGTGTCAAAGTTTGCCCAATGGCTTGCCGGGACTTCCGTTCAAGACAAATTTGGTCTTTGTGGACTCCTCGCTATTATATGCTGGATCTCATATAGCCTCGGCCGCCGATTCGGGCAGTTACCCTCCCGGCTGCATCACGCAGTATCTTGGAGACGTTTCTTCCAGGCGCCAACGCCAACCGTGGTCCAGTGGCTGGATATCCCGTCATACTTGCAAGGGGGAGTGCTTGCAGCCTTAATGATTGCCAACATCATTGCGATCAGCCTTCATATCCAGAACTGGGCGGACGTGCAGAAGCGAGCGGGATGCTTAGCAGTCACACATCTTGTTGCTCTCTGCTCCGGATTTAGCATCGATCTTCCAGCCCACGTCTACCGTGTCGAGCGGGGCACCTTCCAGTGGGCTCATCGGTGGCTGGGCCGCATTTGCGTGATGCATTGCCTGATTCATGGTTCCGTCTTGGGCACAGTTGCTCGAAATACTGCCCTTGGAACTTCCCTCATCATTCCACTCCTGGTACGTGAAACAGGCCACAGAACGGCAGCCCTCCCAAATTCCCCGCGGTATCTCTGACTTGAAGTGGCTCACATTGCACAGGCCGGATGCAGTCTCATCTTGATCTTACCTTGGACGCTCGCTGCGATTCTTCGACGGTGGCCACAGCTCGGCCTTAAAGTCCACCATATGCTTGCTTCAGTTGCAACCGGCGCTCTTTTCTATCATTTGATTGACCGAGTCTCTCCCTACCGCTGGGTTCTACTTGGAGGTATTTGCGCCGGGTTTGTCTGGGGTGCCGGGACATGTCTGCATACCATGTGGCACCACAGGTCGTGGCGCATCACCTCTCGACAAGCCCTCGCGCGGTCTTCGAACCGGCTCTTATGGCTTGATATTGCGGTGCCGGTGGAGTGGGTGGCTCGGCCGGGGCAGTATGTACAGCTCTGGGCGCCACACTGGGGATTCAGGGCATCCTTGCAGCTTCCTGCATTTTATGTGGCTTCGGTGGATACAGTGCAAGATACACAAGAAGCACGGGCAACCCGCATGGTACGGATAGTCACCCGGCCTCGGCTGGGCATGACTAGAAGAATCGCAGAAGGTGCGGGTCGAGCGCACGCGGCGATTCATTTTCCAGTATGCATGCTGGGTCCCTACGGATGCTCACCTCGCCTGGGCCAGTACGGGACCGTCATCTTTGTACTGGAAGGTATTGGACTCTTCCGTGCGCTGCCGTTCATGCGGCATCTCGTTCAAGAGAGCCGAAGCCGGAGGAACACAGTGCGACGGCTAGAAGTTCTGTGGCAAGTTGAGCTGAAGGATTTCAGTATGTGTCCCGTTGTTCCAGGTGCTGTGCGTTGTTGTGCTTACCAGAATAGACCATCCCCACTGGGTAGGGGATGAGATCTCGCAGATCCTTGAACTCGACCGGATGTTTGACCGAGATGATTGTCCCGAACATGGTCATCGAGATGACCGGGTGTTTGATGTGAGTGAAGCCTTTCGTGCTTGATTTTTGACAATAGGTCGGGCTAACTCAATCGCAGATCCTGCAATTTACCACACACATCCTAGGTGCTCGACCCGTGGATCAACTTCGTTATCGCAACCGCACGCGTTTGAAGTACCGTTTTGAAGCTATAAATATCGCCAAGGATTTAGCACGCCTGATGGATAGTACAGGTGGGACGACCGCGATTTCGGGTATGTGTCCTCCAGCATGTACCTTTTGAGATTATGCCTACGCTAATTGATCTCAGTGTGCGCAAGTAATCCAATACGTGCAGCTGTACACCGTGTCATTCACACCAGAGCGAGTGGTCATCTCCGGTTGATTGACCTGGACCTTGAACCCTCTTGCCAGTGGGGGACAGACGATGATCCGTTCGACCCTGCACCATCCGAAACAACTTCAGCCGAAACTGGTACAGGCTCTGAGCCCGCTTGGATGCCCGCTCCCTTGTCAGATGCGCGTACTACCCCGGAGCAGACTGGGCGGCTTTCAGGAGAAACGTTGGTCGATAACAGACGGTTCTGGCAAGGTGATCAGCTGGCTGTTGGGGGCTCGAGTTCCAATCACAAAAGGTGGGTCCGGCAGAAAATCATTGAAGGCGGCTTCTAAAGCGTATCAGCTCTGAGCGAGGGAGTATGCACTAGCACTAGAATGAGCCGATATATATCTTCGACGCTCCAGAGCCCATACGATTACAAATGGGCAATACTATCAGGGCAAGGGATTCAAGATAGATGATTGTACGCTAACGTAGTCCAGAATGAAATTACTGTGTTCCAAAAAGACTACGTGAGGCTATGCACAACGAGAAGACAAGGGGCCGGTTAATGGCCACCTCGGCGCAGTTCAATCCCCTTTTCACACCGCCTTCGGTATGATCGCCAAAGGTGCCAGCAAACAGATAAAAGCGAGTGGCATCATACAATCTTGATGACGCATTCTACTAAACGCAACAAATACATGTCCTTGGTAAACCATATGATCAAACTCCGCAGAACATCAAGAGTGAGCTCAACAAACGTCATCACATGGGTAGAGCCAACCGTTCATTGAACTTCGCCAGAACGCGAGAGAGTGATCCGCTTGAAGCGAGCACACAGCTCCGCCTCGTCCTTCACGTCGATAAGCCGCCGTCTGTGGCGTTTCCTCCACTGATAATTGCTGTACTTATTTTGGCGGTTGCTGGCTTTGCGGAGGTTCCACCTTCCAGCTCGTTGACTGACCCGTCCGCCTAAGATGGGGAACACATCTTTGCTTCTCTGCTTGAAGACCAGCATTTGAGCCCAGAGTAGATTGGATATTCTCTTTCGGTGGTTTCTGAAACATGGCCATATGTTGCTCGCATGCTGCCAAGCGACCTTCCCAGTCCTGCATCCGTTCTGCAATGTCCTTCGATCGTTGCTGGGCTGCTTGAAGGTATTTCTCGTTGAGCTCCAGCATTTGAAGAAGTTTGTCATTTTCCTGGCGCAAGGTCTCATTCTTTTGACTCAAATATTCATGTTCGTCTCTGATCTTCCCAATAATGTTGTCAAGGCGACTGGGGCAAAAAGACCTCCTCGCTTGCGGTATCCAGTGATTGTGCGCGAATCGATAGTTGCCTGGAGGAGGGAAGGTAGCGAAAGAATAATCAGTCTCCGCGCTCTGTGAAGTCATGGCTCTGAGCTAATGTCTGCTGGGCTGAAATGTTTAAAGGAAAATGATGTAGAGATTGTAAAGCTCTCCCTGGGGTCTCAAAGCAATTAAATATCCCGTAGGCAACTTGGCCACCTATATTAAGAAACGCCGAGCAGATAATACATCGAGCCGTATTGTCTGGGTAGCTCAGGGCCCCCACCAATGGCCCTGGGAGTGTACCAGTGGCTCCTAAAGCCGCTATACAGACCCATGCGCCGTGGCCAAGGGCTTAGACGAATGCAAAGTGTCACGTTCCCAAGGATACGCCACTCAAATCCCCGAAAGCCCATCCCTGGCCCTGGGATCATGAGTGGGGAATTCTGGGAGCAGGATAGCTCCCAGGATCGGTCTTGGGGGTCCTATTACCATTCGTGCTGTAGATGGGATAGAGGTTTACGGCTCTCGGAACAACAACTTCTAATGACAGGATAAAATAGATAACACCGCTCAGGTCATTTCTGCAAGCATGCTATTACTATTTAAGGACCTGTTTTCGTCTTGCTCGCAGGACTCTATGTTTTTTTTCACTGATTGACCGGAGCTGCAGCAAAGTACCTCGTAATTAATCACACTGGAGCAAACAAAGCCGCCTTCACGTTCTCACGCTCCTGCTTCGAGTATCGAAGATATATTACACTGAAATCATGGTATGAGCCATTAACTCAATGAGTACAGTAAAGCTACGATCGCTGACATTATGGCAGGTTTCGATTCTGGAATTGCCGATGGAGATCCTCGGGATCATAGCGAGCACTTTGCATGCAGGGGATATTGCTGCACTTGCTCGAACGAACACAATGTTCTATCCTAAGATGCGATATTACCTACTTCGACACAATGTCAAGTATCAAAAGAGCTCCGCGCTGCACTGGGCCGCCAAAACCAACAATGGTGCCCTAGTGAAGGATTTGCTTGCGCATCGAGCTGACGTGAATGCGCTAATCGATCAATGCTCTCCTCTAATTATCGCCTCAAAGCATGGTGCGCTTTCGGTTGTCGAGCTCTTGATGTGTCAACAGCAGCTCAGTACAAATAAGAGAGATGGGAATGGTAAAAGTGCGCTTTGGTACAGCGTGGAGAATGATTCAGTTGATTTGGTCAGTCGACTCCTCGAGGATCCGCGTGTCAAAATCGACCGCGCCAATCGAGATGGCCAAACAGTGCTCTGGCTAGCCGTCTTCCAAGGAAATCGGCGATTGGTAGATCTGCTGCTCTCTAAAGGCGCTAGCCCAGATCGGAAGGACCGAGACGGGATGTCACCATGGATGCAGTCGTGCATTAGGGACCGAAACGGCATCAAGGATCGGATTCTCGATCAGTACCAGGTGAAAGCCGCTGGAACACTTTCATCGAGCCGAATCCTCGCGAGAAAGGCAAAAACGGTCGTCACGGCTGTGAAAGATGGAGACGTTGCCGGATTGCGACAACTGCACCTCCGGGAAGGGCTCGACGCAGTGAATCACAAAGGACAAACGCTGCTCCATATCGCTACGCAAGGGGGCCACCTGCCCGTGGTGGACTATTTGCTCCGTCACAAGAAGACTCTTCTCAACTGCGAAGATCATTACGGAAGAACGGCTCTATGGATTTCAACCTATTCTTCTCTTGAAAAGATCACCGAGAGGCTTCTGGAAGAGCACGATGTGAACTTGAATACGCTCGGAAAGAACAGCGACTACGAAACTCCTTCTACACCACTTTCTCATCTCATGATACGTTTCTACCCGACGATGCTTCGACGATTTCTCGCAATGCCGTCTCTCGACGTCAATCTATGTGTCGGATCTGTATCTCCCCTCTACCTCGCCGTGGAGGAGGGTAACATTCCCGCTGTGAGGCTGCTCATCGCCCATAAAGACATACAGATCAATGCAACCCTCCCACATGCTGACTCGCCTCTCCACTTAGCGACCCTGAAGGGGAATATCGACGTGGTGAAACTGCTTGTTGCTCAAGGTGATCGGCTGCATGTGAACCAGCTGAGTCACCTGGATGAGGAAACGGCGCTGTCTATTGCGGCCCGACAGGGAAATATAGACATCATCAGCGTCTTGCTTTCACATCGCCGCATCGATATGAACATCATCGATCGTTGGGGCCGGACAGCACTTCGATCGGCCGTACGCCAAGAACAAGTTGGCGTGGTAGAGAGGCTGCTCCAAGGTCCAATAATACCTTGCCAATTGGTTCTATCACTCGAGATTGCAAAACTGCACCAGAATAATCGACTGCGGGCTCTTTTGGAAGAGAAAATTCATAAAAAGTGACAGCTATGTTCTTAGGCGAGTGTGATTCTGATCGCAATGGTCAGTTCCCGGGAAGCAGAATCACGGATAGAATCACGGATATGAAGAGCCCCTCATTTCAGGTATAGCTGCGCCGATGGTCACAAAATTATAGAGTCACATTAGCCCCAAGGAGCATGTGGAATATGTCTCGGTTAGCACTAAGTACTGTAATGGGTGCAGTAGCACTATGTTAAAATGCCATGCTCCCACTGAAATGCCAATGAAACCCTCCTTACACTGATCCTGCTATTATAAGCGAATGCGATTTCACCCCAATACACGTTCCTAGCATATGGAGAGAAACGCAAAGAGAAGAGCGTAAATAAAACAAGATCAAGTGACTCGGAGAGTACTCAGTATATCTGGTCGTTCTTTGATGTTACAGTACGAATTGTAGACTGTCCGAATGTGGTCGCTACAGTACAGACTAGTACGTGCATGGCCAATTGAGTACTTGAGAGCGTGGATTTGATATACTATGGAAGATACAGGATAAATAAGGGGGTTGAACTTGGTAAGGTCGTTGGGAGCCTTGCGACCGTCAGGCAGATGGGGTCGCTGAATATCCATCCCTTGGGCACACTAATAAAAGGGCGACCCTCGTATGTCGACTGAACATAATGGCTTTCCAAGAGTGAACATTCTCCCTTCTTTCAAACCCTGCTGCTCTATTTCAACAACTTTGCAATCCTGTCTTGCACAAAGCTTCTTTTGTCATGGAAAATTGATCCGAAGCAATCATGACGTGACTGGAACGAGGTTGTGTTGGGTCGAATGTTGAAGTTCGTGCAGATTCATGTCGGAGCTCATCCTTTCTCAACTTCGCATTCACGAAATGGTCTTGTTGTGGAGTTTTGATCCGACGGTGTACTTCTCCCGTGGTTCTCTAACCAAACCCGAGCCATTTCCCACTCAAACCCCCACAACTGTGCCACAGTCAACAGTACAATTAGATACAGGAAAGTCGTTATGCATGAAGCTCATATCTAGATCATGATTGCTTCTCGAAAAAAAGATATTCACGTCTAACGGATTGACGACTATTCGTAAGTATGTTAGGGTCTGGTACCACGTCGGAGCGAGCTTGGAGTTTCTCTGTAGGTTTTAAGCGTGTGAAGTTGATGGAGTATCTCTCGGGCCTATTATTTGTAAGACTTCCTCTGGTCTTTTGAGAGATACGGTCATTCAACAGACGATCCAACGCCTGGAAGCCTTTCTTGACACTATCAATCTGAGAAGATGTGAGTGACGAGGCCGACAATGAGGAATAGGAGTAAGTACCTTGCCAGCAAAATAGATTTATGGAACTCTAACAATCTTCAACCCTTCAGGATCTTCTTCGCTCGAGTAATTGTCCGAATTTCATTTGCATCGGCGTACGAAAAGTCGATCTCCATGCATGTAGCACCCTCGCGCGCATGGAGATGGCTGGGTTTCACGATCACGCTCACAAGGGCAAAGACGTAGCGGAGGCTGCAAGGCCATGAGCGCTCGAATTTCGTCACCCAAAAGGTCTGAAAGGAAGATATCAATTGTCACACCACTGGTGCGGCCACTCCTTATAACCACGGGAAGCTGAAAGCACAGTGATTCCCCCCACTGGTTGGCATCGGGATGAAGGTATCTTGCCTAGCGAGTGTTGAGTCAATAGCCTTCAGCTGGAAGCGACGAAGATCAAATTTATCTTTAGAACAGTTCTGACCTCCTGGGACCAAGCATTGTTGGCCGGAAAGTTGCCGCAGCTAAGTGACTTCTTTGGTGGAGGCATTCATGAGATGTTTCTACAGGTGCCGGCAAAAATTGGTCAATTTTGATTTATTTTGTCACTGAAAGACCTTTGCTGGTCTTCATCCAAGCTCCCATAAACTTCCAACATCTCTGCGTCGCTCTCACTCCATTCGAAGTCATCCAAGTTTATTGTTGATGAGCGCATATTTCGAGCAACACGGTCTCCCTCACCGCTGAGATCACTTAAATTACATATATTAACATGTATAAGAAAAAAAATGAGAAGTTTATTATTCACGGCTCGGTTGTTTGTAGAATTCTTCGACCGCTATTGGAAACTGTAAGGCTTCCACAATGCCCACTCAAGACTTCAAGGCCAACTTTCGAGGGCGGTATCGTTGGGGTAGAATTTGTCTTCACGTGCAGGCAACCGACCCAAGCGGGTCAGGAAAAGACAGATCATGAGACCTCGATCGATGATCTCGTAGGTCACTGAGCTGGAACCAAGAATAATATCAATGGTCCTGGGAGTGAGCTTGCTCCTGGGGGCTTCGACTTATGTACTGGTGCCGCCGGCCTGGCTCTCGGGGCCAGACCGGCTCTTCTTGATTCTCTTTCTAGTAATGGCCCCGCACAAGTGCATCATGGCTCTGGCTATATAATTGACTGATAAAGTTCGGTGCATTTCACATTATTCTACAGCTTTCAGTATCTTCTGATCCTGCAGACAAAGCAGCAAACAAAGATCGGCGTAATCATGGATACTTTCATGGCCAATTTGTCCCCGGAGGTTGGAGTCGTCCTCCAAGAAAACATCTCAAACATTATCGTCATATTTATGCTCGCTACTGCCATATACAATGCCATGGAAACGGTGTTCATCACGTTTGACTTTGTCAAAAATTATCGCACTCTCTACTTCTGGAGCATGCAGGCCTCATGCTGGGGCATTCTTGTGCACGCTGTTTCTGCCATAATTTGCTGCACTTCTCAACAATCCACACTGCCGACGTCCTTGTTGTTCATCGCCGGGTGGTACGCAATGGTGACTGGTCAGGCCGTTGTATGCTACTCTCGCCTGCGCCTCGTTGTTCTTGATACCAGTAAGGTGCGATGGGTGCTCTCGATGATAGTCGTGAATGCTTGCATCCTACACGTCCCAATGACAGTTCTCTTTTTCGGGCGGATCAGCGGCGATCCCCGCTTCCCTCGACCGGCTGCCATCTTCAATCGCATCCAATTGGTCGGCTTTTGTGTGCAAGAGAGCGTGATTAGTTGCGTCTACATGCCTGAGGCGATGCGCAATCTGATATGTGTCGCCAGACTTCGCGGCCGCGAGCAACCTCAAGCCACCGCTCATCTTCTTTGCATCGGTGGATTCGTGTTTCTCCTCAATATTCTACTCCTCCTAACGGAGTACAGGCTGCATTTCATACAAGTCAGTCTACAAGCTGTGATATACAGTATCAAGTTGAAATTGGAATTCCCACTGCTCTATCATCTTCGCACAGCAATGCATGCCGATGCTCTGGGTTCTCCACCGGGCCGAATACAAGGTCAGTCGTCATCAAGTGATACGAATTTCTTGAATATGACTTCCTCGCCCACAGCCGTCGCGCTGGAGGTGATAAGGTCATCTCGCGATGAGGCAGTGGGAGGCCAGGACCCTTGTCACTCTCAATCTAGCAGTACTGCTGAATACCACGAAGCATTATGTGAGGTTTCACATCATCCGGCAGGGACTTGACGAGGATATGTCGAATTAGCTTACCCAATCTGGGCGAGTTGTCGTGACTGACCACCACCGTCAGTCATGTAGCATAAAGTCTCCAGCCAAATTTCTGAATAATGCATCACATTCTCTCTTCATAATAACGTGCAGTGAATGAAGATGATAGATAGCAATTATAAAGATAAGGTTTTGAGCGCGGCCAAAGAAACGTCGTCCTGGAACACACGACCCGATTACCTCCCAGATGACGAGGGCATGCACATTTCCCGAGGGTCTTAGGAAATATCAGTTCGTACCGTATCCTTGAAAGACTGAAAGATCCCGACGTAACTATCGATTTCGATAGAAATCTCTGCTAGATATTTGTGGGAAATGATCACACGTCTTAGAAGTCATATTCGTCTGCTTCGATCGCCTCGCCCCGAATCGACGGTCGAGGCCCTCTTAAGCGAACTCGACAACCTTGCTCGGCAAGGCTATAAGATAAGGGTGTACTATTGAGAATTCCGGGGAAGCTTTTTGGTCTGAAGACAATGAATGGAAGCGAATTGACTTCTAAGCAAAAACGCAATACTTGCGGCGATCTTTGGGCCTCAGCTTTCCTTCTGGTACCATCAATGGTAAAGGGAGATGTGAAATACCTGCCATCCGACCCAGCACTGATGTATTTCTCAACGAGTGAGAACTTCAAATAATACTGCCCTGCGGTGCGCACGCCTAAATCTGAAAAGACAAAGTAGCCTGCCGGGTATGGTCTTCTCGTGTGGGCGATACTTGCGAATCTGTTCCCAATCAAAAGAGACGAAAATTGCTAGTGATTTGCTGGTGGAGGGGCTCTATAGTGACGAGAAGGGAAAATTGCGACTTGTAGTCGAATGTGACATCATTTTCACTTGCAGATAGACATGGGAAAGTCTCGACGGCGCGAAATTGGACAACAGGTGGAGGGTCTATGAAACGGTGGTCTGCGAAGGCTGCATGGAGGTCAGAAATAATACTTCCTGTCAGAGGTCCAGGCATTCGAGCGCCACCGTGAATGGTCGCGCCGCGAAGCCGAGGCCTACCACACCATTCTTCGGCACCTGTCTTCCCACATTAGCATTTATGTCGCGGGACTTGGGACGTCTCATATCCAAACTCAAAGAACGGTACCGGCTAATGGAACTCGCCACCTTTTGCGAGTCATCTTCGCAGCTTCGTGGAACCACTGGCGAGTGCTGCAGCAGTGCCCGCGAATTCATCGATCGGGTACGGTTGCTTGTACATCGATTGACTGCTATGGTGACCGGAACCATCGGTGATAGAATGCAAATGCGATCTTACTGACGCAGATTAATACGTTCTAGTTGTGGATACCATTCAGAAAATGACCCCTTGAATCTGAATACGATCGGAAACCGTCTGTCTAATGTTGAGCAGACGGTTCGGAGAAAAGAAGCTCCAACCTCCTTGCAGACAACGTCTGGCTCGTCCGTTCAGCCAAGAAATGCAACTTTTGCAAGAAGCGCGGCCATGTGGTCGCGCAGTGCTGAAATAAACAGCGAGAAGCTCAGCCGTCCAGTGACAATGCCGTTGATCACCGTTTAATCAGCTTTCTGTTTACGCCGTTTCACCACCCTTCCGTTGAATTAATCACCTTCTGTTGGATTCTTCTCGTTTTAAACCCCTTTTCCAGCAGGCCCGCCTTTGGAAATGTTCTGCCCAACGATCCGACCTCGTTCTTCTCGGCGCTAAGCAGGATTCGAACATTTTCCCCTCTGAAAAATTAGCAAGACGCTGCAGTCAATCGTGGGCGCTAATTACCGTTGTCATATTGATGCTCTGGAGAGAATGTCGTGCCCTTGACTCAAACTTGACGCCCATTGCTTCTCTGCCCGTTCAGATTGCGTTTGAAAACCAGGACTTCGCGTCAAGCAGTCGAACAGAACAACAACAAGAGACAGGTCTTTCCATTCAAGGAGAAAAGAATATCATCGACTTTGCCTGACTCTTCGTTAATCTTCATAAGTCATGGACGAGAGCACTCGAGGCTTCCTAGCCCAGGCTTTGCGAGACGCATTGGCATCATGTGGTATTGATGATGATGAAGGCTACATTGATTCTTTCATCTCTCAGTTTGACAACTATGGTTAGTCGCCCTTCAAAATACCTAAGGATATTTGTGCTGACTCTTAATAAGTCCTCCGGGCTCATAGGGCAACCGCCGGAGGCAATCTGGAAGAGTCACGACTTCGAACTAGCAGCTCTGTCTACCAGACGCCTACGGCAACACCGAATCAAGGCCGTGGATCCCATCGGCTTCTGCAAGCGCGGAAAAAAAAGTACGCCAATCAAACAGGCGCAGTGAATGGAAAGAAGCGAAGTCCAAAGACTGCTAAGCCATTAAAAGAGAGTGGTAACAAATCCACCACTTTCCAAAAATCTGACATGAATTCCGCAGAAGCCGGCTCTCAGGATCTGATTTCGTACGGTGTCGATCAAGACGCAAATCACAATCTTGTTGAAGCTTACGCCACGAATTATCAGAAGACTCATTCGTTGCCCGTACTTCAGATGCAATCTAGTGACTACCCTGTGGCTGACTCTCCAGTTGCTTTACCCGTCAGCACTTTTCCGTCCTATCAGTCGACCAACACGAATTAACCCCACCCCACCCCACCCCATTCCCATCTAACCCCACCAACTACCTTGTGCCAGAGACGGTAGACGCGCTTCAATTGCCGAGAATAGGATGTTGAACACTTGGAGAAGCGCCTTCAAGAAAGTCTACTAACCAAACACTAATCCACAAGGACCCGCTAAGATATTGACAACTGAGATGACATACACTGAAAGGAATCTTGTATGGGCTCCAATGAGGCACCGCATTAGCTAGAGCATGTATATTTAGATCACTGATAGTTGCCCTTTCGGTTCAGCCGCCGGGCGTTAATGAATTGTGTGTGTGTGTAGTACTACAGTCAATGTGGCATGGCTACAGTACACTCAGGGGAAATATTTTGAGTGGGCGATGGCTTAGACCCTGAAAATCCGTCATCAACAAGTGAGGCGACTTATTCAAAACACAGTATGATCGTCGGCCTCTGTTTTAAATCAACGGCCAATGCTGAAGTTCAGAGTGTGGTGATAAAAAGGCATGCTATCGCAGTCGGGCGATGATCGCTGCCCATCGTTGAAAGTACGGTCGTTGAGACAAGGTTGAACGTTGATCAACGCTCTTCAAAACGAATAATAATTAAATATGAAATCTTTATTTTTTTAATAATTTATTATTATTTTCAGATTTCAGTGAATTACTTGAGGGCATGATCCACCCTTAAGATGACCGTTCATTTTTCACCGGCCTGTACTTGGATTTCGTCTGGCCCGTCACCTCAGTAAGTCGAGGTTCAACAGGCCTGACTTTGCACAGGCAACTTCGACGCCCCCGAAAACAATGCCCCCCTAAAAGCGATAGACAGAAAATATTTCATCGCGGCAATACAAACCGGGCGGTAACAAGACCAGTCAAGAGACCTATAAATATGGCCTCCTCCCTCGGTTCTCTGTCGAAACAGTTCTCTTCCTTGCTACATCCGACGGATTCCGTCAAGCTGAAACCAAGGTGCCTTCCTGCAGCAGAATCATGAGTCCCTTCTCTTCGACCCCAAGCTTTTGCTGTGGCTGATATTCTCGGTGCACACAGAAGCCACCTAGTCACCTGGCCCCCTCTACCCACTGGTGGTTCACTCCACTGTACCCGTTTTCGTGTCTGCACGCCAGAGCTTGAGCCTTGACTGGCGACAATCCTTTAGTGAGTGCTGTATCCATGTGCCTTGTCGAGTTGAGCTAACAACGTGACTTCTGACTAGGTTCTTCACCATAAGACTGCAAGTGAGGCATCTTGCAGGTAAGTCCCCTGTCAGCCCAATACCATCGGACAGTGCTGAAACACCCAATGTTACGACCAGCCGGGTCATGTCAAATAGGACGGATCCAAGTCAGCACTCCAAAGGTTATACATCTACCTGCCAGCCACACCGATGACCGAGTCGCCCGTAAGCCTCAAGGTCTTGATGAAAGTCATGAGCCCGGAATGTTCTACTACTGACATGTGCTTGTCAAACAAGGGCTTCAGCGAGTCCATCAGCCAGACCTCCGAGTTTTGAGCACCGCCACCTAGACCCCTTCCCACGCACATGTCGCCATTATCCTGAATGGTTCGATGTATTGATAGTGTCTCAAGCATGGTTACTTGTGCACTTCATCGCGGCCACAGGTCTCGTGCGGCTGGACTACGTTGGATAGATACGTCTGCTCGGTCCTTCTGCCCTATCACCACCCATTGATCGTCAGGCATGATCTTGGCTCGAGGGCAGACGGACCAAACCGATGTCATGGAGCTGCAAGACGGAAGGAAGATGCGTTGGGTCGGACTGGAGTTGAGACTTGTCTCCGCAGGACGATAGGTGCGCTGTCTTAGCAGTGTCGTGCGACGTTGAGGCAGGGTGAAAGTGGATAGAAAGATCGTGAGTGAATCTCATATCATCAGACACATGCTGACTATCTTGAAGAGCCGCTTGCCGAGTGACGGGGTGTATCAATCCTGCGAGACATGTCGCAAGATCCTAACGTGCCTTGCACGCATCTTCTATCGTCACCACCTCTGCCAAGAAGCGATGTATCTCGCTTTTGAAACCAGTTGGAAGTGTGGCAGTCGACGTGAATCAGCATTGCCGGATCCCTCCTTTTTTCCCTCTTACCCACCAATGCCAACCGAATCGCAGTCCTAGCCGAGAACATCAGCTCTTACTCTCCACATCTTTGGGAAGTTGAGGCAGCTATGCGACCAATATACGGACCGAGAACACACGACGCATGGTGCATATATGAAGCAATAGACTTGGGTATCGAAGAACCCTTTCACGGGAGGCTGGCTTCGTCATCTGGAAAAGCGTGCAAGTCAGAAGAATGCCAGAAGTCTATCCGGTGGACAGGCCTTGCTTTTCGGGCCAGGCGTCGATCGCCATGGACCAGCCCAACAAGATGGCCATGGAACATTCAGATCTGCCACAAGGCTTGTCGCTTTCTGCCATTTCCCTGCTCCTGTCAAATCTGGTGGAAGCCTTTGTCACCAATGATGGAGAGTCATCGCTTTCGACGACAGTGATTCTTTCAGAGAGATATGCGACTGTCTTGCAACAGCAGATCGCAGGCATATCGTTCATTTCCTTTTTGCAGAACCAGCGACAGCGCCAGCTCCCTGCGGTCATGCGACAAGTAAATGAAGTGACTGTTGCTCAACTCCTGAGACAAGGTTCTTTGCGTCACAATCAGCCATGCGTTGCGTTCGATCCTGCTTCTGATAACTGCGCGAGACATCTCCATTGGTAGCTCGCCAGATTTCTGCCTCGTAAACGCATCAAAAGTCATGATCCATTGTACACATGTTGCCTTTTACGACAGAGTGCTACCACTGGGTCAAGAAAGTCAATCGAACCGTTCTGCGTGGCGTGCTAGAGGCGTTTGTGGGCAGATTCCTTGATACAGCGCTCGCCCGTCGCCGCGAGAGGGATGGAAACGACATGCCTCTGCGAGCCCGCATATTGAGCATAGCATCATATGCGGACAGACCCCTCTGTTTTCACAGGCCCCTGATGCCCAAGATAAGTTCCATGCCTTTGATCTTCGGTGCCGGTGCTTGCTGCTCACTGATACAGATCATACACCTCCCGACCGATGAAGTCATCCAGCTCCGTTACGCCGTTGATGTTTAACCATCATTCGTACCTATCAGCCAGGTTCGAAGTCACGAGTCTCAACAGCATCACCATATCCCGCACGTCGACACCTATGGACCTGGCCACCAAGTCGACCGAACTTTGCATCTCTAGGCTTCTTTAATGTATGACAGCATGAGCAATTTGTCTTGTGCAGCTATGTCCCGGCCAGCCCCATACATTTGAAGACTGCGCTGAATACCGAACTTGCGACCAGCGCAATCCATGCTCGACCACCTCAGGTCAATACTACAAGGGTGGTACAATTATCAGCCCGGTACCTGAAAAGGTGAGTCAGAAGTCGTTTCCTGATCCAGTCATTAATACCGTGCCCAGTTAGGACAAGCCCTCAGGCACACTGCGGGCGAATCATGAAAGCTTCAGGCTACGATGGAATGCCACCTTCCAGCCCATCTTGGATCAGGGCAACGTCGCCGATGTTTCGCGAGAGTTGAGAGTAAAATCAATGTGCCAGACAAGGCCACAAACCCATTCCGCCACAGACAAAGAGGTATTGTGGAGCAATATATGTACGGGCTGAAGAGTTGTGAGGTCGAGGATGATAGATTGTGAGTGGCCCCATATCGCCGGATGTAAACTGACATCTTTTGAAGAGTCACTTGTCAAGTGCGTTACGTTATTACGACCCAATGTGCATATACTCGCAGTCCTCGAACAACGCATCCTTCCCCCGTGAAACATCATGATTCAACATGAACAAGCAAAGCAGTCCCAGACGAAAGTCTGTACTCTCAGGCTGCACAGAATTTTGCGCGACTGCTGCACGCTTGATCAGCGATCTTCAGATGATCCTGACAGTGCGGCCAACCCAATTTGGCGAGCAGAATGGGCTCCCCAGCCGAGAATACCGTGTGATAGGTATGCCATCTCGACATGGGCACGCGAGCTCGGTGGCATGCAATCGATTGCGGTGGAAGGCATTACTCCTGCCGCCTCACCGTCAAGCGCCGACACCGAGTGTCCCTCACCAATCCCGACAACTTGTGGGAGGCAGTGCGATACTCTCAGCCGAGAGGCCAATGATGAAGACTGCCCACGCACTACACATGGGTGGCCGAATGATCATTGGCGGCCAACGTATGTTCCATGCACTCCTGGAGCCCTTGTTTTTTCCGTTACCCAAGATGAGCAGCTCTCAGCATGGAGACTGAGGCGGGAATCATCACGCTCATCGTCTGCCTTCAAGCCTGAATATTGAACATTGGCTCATTTGCCAGAGTTTTGCAGAAGGTCATCTTTATGGTAGTTCATTCGCTTTCGGATTCTGCTTTCGTCGTCCATCCTCCAATCGCCCGTCAAAAACGCTGATCAGTCATCGGATAAACGTGAGTCAAGAGTCCCATTTCTGACCTTTTTGTTAACGTGTGCCCAGCAAAATGTGCCTCTGTGAAAAACCCGAAGAACGTCAACAACGCCACAGGCGTTTGGCTGCCATATTTCGGATATGCAGTTCATTTCGAAGTACGCGTTGCCGGTTTCTCAAACGAAAGGGCATGCTGAGCAACATGCTCACGAAGGACCGACCGCCACGGTTGTCTAGCTCAAGTCAGTGCCATGGCTGGACTTGGTCGGTCTTGTGGGAGTCGGCCTTGTGGGAGTCGGCCTTGTGGGAGTGGGCTTGTGGGTGTTGGCTTCTGGGTGTTGGCTCGTGGGAGTGGGCTTGTGGGAGTGGTATTGTGGGCATTGATTTGTGGGAGTGGGCTCATGGGGGTGGGCTTGTGGGCGTGGTATTGTGGGCATTGATTTGTGGGAGTGGGCTCGTTGGAGTGGTACGTGCAAGCCAGCCAGGATTGGAGTAGAATTCAGACACGTCTGCTCGGGGTATGCTCCATGGCCAATTCAGTCGGCTACAGCTGTGATAACAATTAAAAGAGAGAGAGTGAGGTCCGAAGCGATCTTGAAGAATCGACTAGAGCGAGCATTGGTTGAGTCGAAACTTGGAGACTGGCAGAGCCACTGCGTGGTTTGCATTATTTACCGGATTTCACCAGAGGGATCCAAACATTGGATAAAGTCAAATATGACAAGTTGTAAGGATATCCGATATCCACTGACTTATTTCAAAGACCACTGTCATGTGCGGACCGACTCCGCAGGACGTCGCGTAAATAATACTGCACCCCGCGTCTGGGACGACCTCACCGCCTTTGCCGTCGCATTGGATCGATAGCCTCCCTTGTCAAGCACTGTTAGACAGGCACGCCGTTGCCAACCATTCCTCGCTTTGGAGACACCGGGCTGATTTCCATCCATGAACGTGCGAGCGCCGACACCGTTCTGTATCCTTGCTCGACAAGTAGTTCAGCCGGCGAATGTTATTATTCTTGCCAACCTGTCCACCTGCTGCGCGACCGACGTTCCGATCTTCACGGACACTGCAATAGTCGAGCGAGTGTGCATTCCAGCCTGATCCACTCGGCAGTTACGATGACATGCTAGCAGTTGCCGTCCCCATGCTTGGACACAAGTTCGCGGTCCAGAGAAGACGATACTCGAAACTTGAGTAGAGGTTCAACACAGGGAATCACCTCATTCGATGAGAATGTCGATGGACTGGCTCTTTTCACGGGTTGATTGGACCTGACTACCAAGCGGCACATATGACATCGCGCCCGCTGGTACTTGATGTTCTGTCGGTGGAGCGATTGTGTCCAAATGTGGGTGACATGAAGCCACATCTGCCCAGCCATGCAGTGCAGTCTACAAGCTCGGCAACTCTGGCTCAAATGACCGAGCCAATTACGAAGCGCGACCGCCGGTGACCTCAGCCGACAAGCTTGCATACAGTCTTTCAATTTCAAGCACTGCAGAAAGCCTTCTCTTGATCATATCAATCGTTCCGAGGTCTGGGAGATCTCATGCAAGTTGTTGTAAATTTGCGCCGTCTCTCGCAGTATACATCAAATTACGGTCGTGCTCGAGCCGTCCAAATGGAATGGATCTCTCGTGATTCTTGTTGGTTGCTGGCCCGAATGCCACCATGGTTTCCTTCCAAACACCCCCTGCCATCCCATCACGTGACATGGGCTATGGCCCCGATGCTGCTGAAGAGAAGTCGATTTGAGCTTCCAAAAATCCATGCCTACTTTATTGGCGAATCGAAAAATACAGAGAATTCTGTATTCGGTGATATCAGTTTCACCCAGGAACTCACTCTGATGGATATGGGAATCTATGAAGAGACAGCCATGACCATGTAGGGCTATCGTCGAACTGCCATGGCAGAACAAAGAAGGGGTCTTGCGTATTGTTGCTAGATATCTAGCTCAGTTGCTTGTCATTCAGGTAGAACAGTGAGAGTTGCGCCACGCTGGTGTGGTGTGAGATGCAAGCTTGGTGTCTCTCTACGCTGCATCGCCCTGTCGAGTCCCTGTACCATCTGCGCCGTCGCGTAAATCCCTGCATGACTGCGTGAAGTCATCTTTGCTCGCTCCAGGCCCTTCTCAGCGCGCTTATTTGCTCCTTTTCCAAACACAGCAAGCTCTGCTGGCTTCGTCCTCGAGAATGCCATCGTGCTGAACGCGGGTGGTGCGTCATGACACAACGCTTGCTGGCCACCTCATCAATCACACATCTCAGCTATCGCACAGTCATGTTTCATCAGACACACAGCTGTGCGTCGCTGCGTCGCTGATGTCTCGCAGCGCATGATCACCGCGAGTCCTTGACTTGCCTTTTTAGGCGCA
This sequence comes from Penicillium sp. 91 TS-2023, assembly GCA_030710325.1. Lineage (NCBI taxonomy): Eukaryota > Fungi > Ascomycota > Eurotiomycetes > Eurotiales > Aspergillaceae > Penicillium > Penicillium sp. 91 TS-2023. The sequence continues at coordinate 2,133,476 of JARWGP010000021.1, read as the reverse complement.
TCTTATGTTCCGCGTGAGCTGCTGACTGACGAAGAGTGATTATGAGGTCCTTTCGTAGTATTTTCAGGTGCTATCATCTTATCAAGAAGAGCGCTAAGTCAGAACGGGACCAAAGTGCTCGTTATACTGGACAAACTTCAGGCCGACGATGCAGGGCTCTTTTTGCTTTCTTTTTGCACGCTGCTTTTTTCACCGCCTGCGTAGTTGCCCTGATTAGATCTCTATGATGTATCCTTCTCGTAGACTAATAACTGCTATCAGTGGGAGAAATGCCGTATATCATGCTGTTCGATGTTCGTAATATGGTAGTCTTGTCAGTGTGTGGGGCAGGGGAAGCTTGCAATGTAGACATACACAACGTTTGTGTACGGTGTCATTGTATCGGACGTAGAGCTCGCGCGCAGTATTCAATTTCATATGGAATCTACATTTGTGACCGGTGGGTTGCTGAGCATTAGCTTCATGTTTGTACCACACGTGGTTGACTTCGAATTGACTTAATCCACTTAATCCCTTTTTTTTCATGATGTATCGCTGTCGTACTGAGAAGAGACCGGTGTAGACTTCATGAGTTATGATATTGTGGGACCACTAGAAGAATTCCAGTCACACGTGCGACTTGGATGTCCTGGCGTCTGTATGTACTGTAGTTAACATGGTGTTCATTACAAAAAGGAGACGTGCGGCCATATACTGTATATATATCGGGAAGTTTGAGCCGACTGGATTCTTGGTGTAGGTACTTCCAAGTTAATGACACAATATAGCTTTCTTCTGGTACTAAATGACCAGGCGTATGCCACGAATCCATTTTTTGTCAAAAAGGACTTGACAACGACTGTTGGCCTATGAGAGAAATCCAGTGATATGGGCTGGGTCTTTTCCCAAGTCGGACGAAGTGTGCGCGAGGGATGACACACCGCCCGACTCACTCCGTTTGTCAACGCGTCTAGACTCGGCATTGCTAGTTTGCTCATCGACGCGTCGACACTGTCACCATCAACAAATTGTTTTCAGTGCTGGTCACCGATCTTCCAAGCTGGCCACTGATCTTCCAAGCTGGTCACCGATCTTCCAAGCTGGTCACCGATCTTCCAAGCTGGTCACCGATTTCCAAGCTGATCACTGTTTCCGAGCAGACTCAACTGTTTAAGAAAGCTAGTCAACTGTTTATCAGAGCATGCTCAACTGTTTACGGACGCTCAGTCAACTGTTTACGCACGATCATACCACTATTTATGAAGTCGTGCTCAATTGTTTATCAACGCTCATTCAACTGTTTACACAGCAGGTCAACTGTTTGGAAAGCCGGTCAACTGTTTAGAAAGCCGGTCGACTGTTTACGCACGCTCAGTCAACTGTTGATGAAAACAGGCTCAACTGTTTACCAGAGCAGGCTCAACTGTTTACGAATGGTCATTTAACTGATTATGGACGCTCAGTCACCTGTTGATGAAAAAAGGCTCAACTGTTTACGCACGCTCATTCAACTATTTATGAAAACATGCTCCATTGTTTATCAAGGCAGGCTCCAATGTTCATCATCACTGGGTCAACTGTTTAAGCACGCTCATTTAACGGTTCACGATGCTCAGTCAACTATCACCATAACAGGCTGGTTGCCACCATGGACTATTGATCACCGCATCTACCCGTCACCACCAACATCACCCTCATCTCAGTTTTCCTGACCCGTGAGACAGACGTGAATAATGCGTTCTTGCCGTGTGATGGTCTTTGACCGAGCCGACCAGCCTGAACGTGTGGGTATACATGCTCTACGTGTGTATACATCTCCGGGACAAATTCTGGACATGATACTATACACGGCGAAATCAGTAACAGCAAAATTCTGGGTTTATTGGTTCTCTATACAACGCTATCTTGGAGTGAAAACAGACCCTGGAATGCGCTCTCCTGGCCCTACTGCCAGTCTCTTCGCTCGTGGCCCGAGCCTACACAAGTGGTCTATCGATGTTGGCGCAGGTCTTGGCTTCTTCAACTGCAGAGCGAGAGTTGAATACTGGTCCCTAGCACCACGTAGAGGTGCCTGCACTTTGCTAGAGTTCCTTAGTTTCGCAGCTTCCCCCTGCGGAGTCCCTTGATATCGCAGCTGTCCCCTGCGGAGAACTTGGTGATGCAGCGGTCTCCTGCAGAGAACTTGTTAACGCAGCGGTCTCCTGCGGGTCTCGATTGTCATCACAGCGTCCCCCTGCGGAGTTCACTTGGTAACGCAGCGCCCCCCTGCGAGGAACAGTTGGTAACGCAGAGCCCGTCCTGCGAGGAACAGTTGGTATCGCAGAGCCCGTCCTGCGAGGAACAGTTGATAACGCAGAGCCCGTCCTGCGAGGAACAGTTGATAACGCAGAGCCCGTCCTGCGGGGAACAGTTGATAACGCAGAGCCCGTCCTGCGGGGAACAGTTGGTATCGCAGAGCCCGTCCTGCGGGGAACAGTTGATAACGCAGAGCCCGTCCTGCGGGGAACAGTTGATAACGCAGAGCCCGTCCTGCGAGGAACAGTTGATAACGCAGAGCCCGTCCTGCGGGGAACAGTTGATAACGCAGAGCCCGTCCTGCGAGGAACAGTTGGTAACGCAGAGCCCGTCCTGCGAGGAACAGTTGATAACGCAGAGCCCGTCCTGCGGGGAACAGTTGATAACGCAGAGCCCGTCCTGCGAGGAACAGTTGATAACGCAGAGCCCGTCCTGCGAGGAACAGTTGATAACGCAGAGCCCGTCCTGCGGGGAACAGTTGATAACGCAGAGCCCGTCCTGCGAGGAACAGTTGGTAACGCAGAGCCCGTCCTGCGAGGAACAGTTGGTATCGCAGAGCCCGTCCTGCGAGGAACAGTTGATAACGCAGAGCCCGTCCTGCGAGGAACAGTTGATAACGCAGAGCCCGTCCTGCGGGAAACAGTTGGTATCGCAGAGCCCGTCCTGCGGGGAACAGTTGGTATCGCAGAGCCCGTCCTGCGGGGAACAGTTGATAACGCAGAGCCCGTCCTGCGAAGCATGTTTGTTGACGCAGAGCTTGTACTGCGGACCCGTGGCCAGGAGACCCTCAAGCCTGCAGACAAGAGATGGAAACCATGACACACGGGAGTGTGAGGAGGGAAGTCCTGATTTTTTCTGGGCTGGAAATCTGGCGCCTTTTATGTCAAGTCGGCTACGTCTCTTCATAGAAACCGCCTGCGCAGATTCATAGGGACGGCCACCAATTTTGGACGGCGTTGGAAAAGTTTCTTGGGAATCTTTGGCCAGAAGACGCACCTCCCATGGATCTATGGTCGGCCTCATGTTGCCACGGGGAACCGCCCCTTGGTTCCATCAAACTGATCATCTATACAGTCCATTATCTGCGGTGGGTTACATTGGCGACTGGGTACCAGAATTGATGAAATGGAATCCATGGATATGATCGCTGTGGCAATCAAATTGCGTTGCATTGCAAGTTGCGACACATGTGTTACAATACAGCATTCAAAGAGGGCTAAACGCAATGGCCATGCAAGTGCAATCATAGGTACTATTGCCATCATTGTCGCGCATCGATCAAGGACTTCTGCAGTGCACGATGTCCTTGTTTACGTCCTTCTGAGAACCCAATGAGTGGTATGAAGGACGATGCTCGAAACGACTGGACTTTGAGACCAGGTTGATGGAGAGCGGGCGTCACTCCGGAAGAGTGAGATTTGCGGAACAACCCGCTCGCTGCGATGCGTTGCGAACCGAGTGTCAAGTATTTCGGTGGCAATGACTTGATCAGTTTTCTTGATCAGAGAAGATATCTGAAGTTTAGTGCATCCTTCTCAGTGAGGTGCACTGCAGGTATCGAGCATTGCGAATGCTACTTAAACTACGAAGGTAGCCGGGTCAAGACCTTCGTGATTATTCGGAAGAGAACTGCGACCGACTGTGAGCTGTGGTATCAGCCATCAAGGGAGTGGTCATAGAAGAGCAATAAAGACCGGATAAGCGCGTCGTAGTAATTCCAACCGGTATCAGACTGGGAACGTGAAATTTACTTCCCTACTAAACTTCTCATAGATATCCCAGCACTGTGCTCTGCCTCTACTACGCGGCCTTTCATAAAAAAAGGCGACACTTGGGTCAAGAAACAAGATACCAAAAAGGTCTCCGGTGTGAAAAATGAGTCGTTCGTCGTGAACCCTGACCCATGGGATAAATACCACGTGTCATTTAGACTTTGTGTTCCCGAGCGATCATTCCGTTCTGGGCCCGCCAATTCTCCACTCTGGATGTGGGACCCAAGCTCTGCTAGACTCGAACCACACTCGTCACACAATTAGGCCATTTACATCAACAGAGATGGGTCTGTCGAACTTTCCCGGTGGAAGACTTGAAGTAGGAACACTCGGGAATATTATGGCTCTCATCTTCCTGCAATTATGTCCCAATCCCATTGCCATAGATCGTCAAAGAGAGGGGTGGCAAATAGAGCCAAAGCCGAGATTTTCGGGCAGCGTCGATCCCGTTTCAGAACCGCGCGGCCCCACCACGAGTACTGCAGAACCATTCAAAGGAGTACCACGGAACCCTGCCTTTGCTCCATGGTGCTTTTGAACTCAACTTGGGCAGCATCCAAAGATTCTCTGATTGAACGAGCGCTCTCTTTCAGCAGTTGCACTTTATCTTTACGAGCTAGCAAAAAAGGGTGGTCTTGTAGCAGTCGAGAAGCAGTCATTTCTGGACTGTGGCAGAGTCGTCATACTCGTCCGAGAAGCATGTCAATGTCCTGGCTTGATCCTGGCTCGATGCGGGAGGGCAGAATCTCGTTGATCCCAACAATGCCGCCCATGCAGAGTCCAACTCCGAAGAGCCTTCGTTGCTACCATGGCACGTCAGCTGGGTCCGTGTCGATCTCTGGTCGATCTCCTGGTATTGCAACGCTACCATCACACCTCGATAGTCAGGGCACGACGGACTCATTTTCAAACCCTGAACGGTCAGGCTTCAGGGGTCCAGGGGTCTTTGCCGCGCCCATCATTTGCAGTCCAGTGTTAATTTTTCTCCTCTGCAAAGTCAACACAACCACCAACAACCTATGAGACAAGATATGCCAGGAAGTAAACGCAGCGTACTTGCATCATCTGTGTCAAATTGAGATCATATCCACAGCCCTTTATGCAACGCAGCCACATCATCACGTCCTGCGAAGCAACGGTGAGCAGCCACAATAAATGCTGTGTGCTTGCTAACTTCTCTCCATCTTCTCCAGTACATCGAAACCAATCACAATGTCTCGCCCAAGAAAGATCGATGCTATCTCGAGTGAGTTCCAAATCTACATCTTTTGCTAATACGAATATTAACTAACGAGCTTGAATCACAGTTCTGGAGAGTCTCTCTTCACTCTTGGGAATACGATCAGGAAAAATTCCCTTTCGCGCCCAAAATCGAATCCTCCAAGCCATACAGCAACACCTTGAGTTCCATGCATTTCAGTTTGCTCACGAATGGCTGCCGGAGAAGTCTCTCATGAACGGGTGGACGTGCCCAGAAGAATTAGAGCTACACAGATTCTTCATATTTTTGGCAAGGAACAAGACCCGAGTACAGCACAGTGCCTTCCGCCAGGCCAGTTGCGCTCTACTGAGAATGAAAGGGCCAGTGTCCGCGATTCGTCACGCTGCTGTTCATCGTCTGACTCAGGATCGTGAATCTCTTCTGCAGATGAATCGCGTCGCCATTGAATTCATGATGACTACCGGTGAATCTTCGCCCCTTGCGAAGCTTTGCCGTCTCCTTGACTTCTTGGAGGCCAGACTTCCGAAATCAGACCGGCTTGCGAGATCAGGCCCGCTTCCAGACCAGCCTTTAGAATCCAAAGGCTTTCTGCGCAGACGTCGCTACAGGGAATCGAAGGCTCAACTCACACCACTACCGAAATCTGCCATTGAAGTATTACAATGGGTTGAGGGGTTATTTGTGCTCGAAGTGGAGCGCTTCTTGCATACGGTGTTACAATAAATGCTAGCTTGAACTCTTCGTGATGGAGTCTTCGTGATGGACTCTTCGTGTCGTGTTGAAAGCCATCGTATATACCACACATCTATATGAATTCAAGAAGCATACTAGTAATAGAACTGATCTGGTCTAAAAGTCTCACATTAAAATCGGAGCTAGACTTCGTAGGTCATGAATAGGAGCATATATCGCAGTTGCGGCCAAACGCACACCAGGGCGGTACAAAGGCGCCTGACCGTCGTCATGGCGATGAAGATGATGTTCCTCGTGGTGGGGGTAGAAGGTTCGATGATCAGCGGTCCAGGAGTTGGATTCTGGGATCCAAAAGGAGGGTCCCGAAGCCACTACGTCCCGGGCTCGATCCAGTGGTCTTAAAAAACACGTGGAAGACTCTTAGCCTAAGCACGTACCAGATTGATGATCACATACGCACATCATGGATACTCGGCAGGTAACTCCTTGTCCAATCTGCTCTGGTCTGTCCAGAAGAGATCTCGATTTCGCAAGTACCCGCGATGCTGTTGCTTGATCCATTTCAACTCATTGGCCTCTCTCTCGACAATTGAGGAGACCCTGGCGTCACATTGTCATGGGCTCAATAATTTGGTGCCTGGTCCCGCCAATTCTCCGCGGTTGCCTAGTCGTACAGTGTGCTATAGTGTCGTAAAGTGGTGCACGGAGCGGCAGCTTAGCACCAGTTCTGAAACGCAGATTGAGGAAAAAATTGAGCATGATAAGAATTTTCAGCCCTGAAATTGGGCTCAAAAGCCTTCCGATGGTTCTTTCCTCAAAAGATTGGGTACCGTTTATTCAGATACGCCATTACTGAACCTTCTATATTTCAACGAACTATTGATTCTGGGCCCTTTTGCAATGCGGACCCATCAAATACCCACACCTACGACGGACGTATGTGTTCTCTACATATCAATTGAAAAGGCCATCTATTGGTGGTTCCGGCTTTTCAGCTGTACATTAGTGTTTGCCAGTGGAGACGCTCAAGAGAAAATACGGATCTAATTTGATATCTCCAGCTTTTTCGAATCAATCTCAGGTATTCCAAATCTATTCAAGTTTCAACTTCTGGGGCTGACGGACTGTTCATTCGATGCAGACTGCATACAGACTCCTGAAGTTTCTCTTCAAATCGTATTCAATGTTTTGAAAATGATTGTTGAGATTTGCCTATTCTGAAACTTACATGAAGCTTCCTTACCATCATTAATACTCGTCTCATTCCTCGTTAGGCTCATGTTCTCTTTTTCGCTTTGTCTCATAAAGACATGGGTCTCTACCTGGCAGCTGACTGTGCGATCTTCAACAAACATCTGGACGAGACAATTTGCGCGGAACAAATGTTTAAGCTTGATATGATCATTGTATTCCGTGAGTCGTGCGATTCACCATGGGTCTGCTCTCGGATCCTCGTTTGCTGGAGCGATGCTCAGCGTATCAGGAGTCTGGGACCCCTATCACTTGGATAAACTTGAGAAGTGGAATCCTCCGCCGGGTGATTTGAAGGCTCGCGCCGACCACTTAGTCAAGACTTTGGGCTATCTTTGGTCGAATATTCACATATGTCCTACGCTGATCATAGACCAGATGTTGCCATAGCGGTCTGCGAAAAACCTATATCCTCCTTGACTAGAGCCTTTTACAGGACACTACAGATACAACCATGTTTATCCTGGCGCATGAAATAGGTCATTGAAAGCGCAAACATACGCTCAAAATGTCGGCTGCATTTTTTCAAGGTCTTCCAAGCTCAGAATCTGGTATTTTCTGACCAGAAGGTACATAGATTGCTCAAGTGTGTCTCACTGCACCATCTCGCGAAGTCGGGCGCAGATACCCGATCACGCTGTCTCTCTTATATATGACTGGGTGGTATTGTTTTCATACCATTATACAGCGCCCTGAGATAGAGGCTGGTAGGTCCCACTCTACCAATGTTGAAAGCCTCAGGTATTAATATGACACAGACGTCTTTGCACTGTCAAATGGATCAGGCTTGGTGGGTAGCTCCCGGCTTGTTTCCTATGATGAACATGCGTGCTATTCTCTTTTCTACTGCTCCCATTCTTCGATGCAGAGCATTTAAGAATCCCTGCACAATACTGGGTATAGAACGGATGAAAAGAATGACATGTGATCAATACGTCTTGGAGAGGGATTATTGTTTCAAGAACTATAAGGAAGTCATAGACTAGATGATTTGGGTTGAGACTCGCTTCATCATTGAACAGAATTGGTGACAATAGAGAGTGATCTCCCGTTCGCATTCAGAATGGACCAAATCTTTGCTTCTGACTCGAAGCGCTCGAGGGAGGGTTATTTTCTCACTATCAAATGGAACTATACTTTCTAGAGATAACGCAAGTATTCATCCGTCTCCCACAACCCGAGCGGCATTCAATACCAGCCAGAACGCCTCACAAACGTGCGCGTCACATCACCTGATCAGGGTAATCATGATGATTCAGAACGTTTTTCCTATCACTCCCACCTGAACCGTATCTCATAATCGTACTCTTCATATCAAAGGCAAGAACATTCATTGTCTACCTTTCACATCTGAAGTATCCACGAACCTCGGGCCAGTTTTCACATCATCGTAACCGATATCCCCACCGAATGTGCTCATAAAGCGGCTTTGTCTCTCTCACAAGCAATGGAACCGGTGATTGTGTCTTCGTCAGCGCGGGAATTCGATTCCCGTGAAAATGCTCGGTGTCGCTCAATGATGACAAAAAGTTGAAACCAATCCGTGGATCAAAATTGACTAAGACAAAAGCCCGATTATGTGCTGGTAAATCGGGATGTCGTACAGAATAGATCATGGAACGCTCGTCTGAGATAGCACGTACTGTCGTGAAGGAGTTTGGAGGACAGAGGAGCCGGCGAAGCTCGGCTGGCGCGTTCTCTGGAGGCCACAGGTAGGCGCCACGGGACACGTAGTCATCCTTCAAGCCTGAGGTGGAGATCTCGCTATCATTGCAATTTGTGGAGCTCGAAGGTAGATTGGGCGAAAATAGAGCGTCTTTCTCATCAATAAATAACTCGTGCTTTCGAGACCTGGTGCGGATGCGGAGACGTTCTTGGAACCGCAGCCCATCGGGTACTGGATCGTTGACGAGATCAATATAGATGGAAGCAGCTAGATTGTAACTGCAATGCCTCGTACGTGCACGGATAAACTCTTGTCGGTCGTCTGGGCCATCGGTTGGCTCATATTCCGCATGGAATTCATGACGCAGTCGCTTTGCTGGCCTATGCTCATTGCGGTGCTGGCTCGACTGCTGGGATTCGAAAGAATCGCTCCCAAATTCGTCCGTTGCGTCTTCTTCGCCAGTTTCAGCAAAGAATTCCTCTGGTATTGGGAGTGGCTGTGAGTAGTAGGTGCGATGGTTCTCGCTTTTGTTGTCGGCCCACTCTCGGCGGCATTCCAGGATGACCGGTCGGCCGGTGATCTCATCAGTTCGAATTGACATATCGGCCCACGAATCGTTGATGGAACCTTCGGAATGCTCGCGGCGCCACAGTCTTCTGTTGCAGACACGAGGCTTATCACCCTTATCGCCCGGAGCACTGCAGAAGAAATGGTAGTACGATGAGTAGGTCTCATCCTGGATGGATACAGCATAGAGATGCTTCTTGTACATCTCAAAACAGACTGACTGATCAAGAGCGCCGTTCCCAGCTTGTATACGGAAAATTTCGATCGGCTCTGGCTCCGCGGCATGAAGATCGACACCATAGACAATCCATCTACCGTTCGATATATCGGTCGCGCTGAAAATTCCATACCAAAGATAGGCATCACTTTGCCGAACAAAGACCTGAGCCTTTGAAGTGATTCGCTTTGTGAAGCGGATCAGATGACTGGTCATGTCAACCACTACGAACAAGTCGCTGAGGGCCTGATCATTCTCAGCCTGATCATTTTCAGATTGATCATCTTCGAACGGATCATTCTCGGATTGATCGTCTCCGGCCCGACCATCATCGGCTCGATCATCGTCAGCATGAACCCGAAAGACGACGATGTTATCTGCGTAACGTAGCAACGACACGCAGTCCGCAGCATCCGCGCCCACCGATTCCGGGCTCACGCTGTGGAGAGCCACGGATAAGTCCAAGACGCGCTCCTGCTTTCCCGCAGCATGCACATCTAGCAGACGAATTTCATTTTGTATTCGATAGCAAAGCATTCCCTGATTGTAGAGAAAGTCAGTCCCATAAGCTAAGACTGCCACGGAATATGGCGCCGCCGTAGCGACTGATTTGTGTATATCAAAACGATGTTCAATGGCTTTCCGGTAGGAATAGCCTTTCCGATCTATGGCCAATCGACCCTCCTTGCTAAACGGGAGAAAGTTCTGTGTAGAGTCAGCTTTCGGCTTCCGAAAGGGGGAGTGGTCTTTTGACCTCAACGATCTTGCGTGCGATGGGATCAGTCCGGAGAGAGGCATACAGCGTCCTACTAAGACGGCTTAGGTGGACAAAATCACGGTCGTCCAGAAATTTAGCAATTTCGAACAAAATATCCCAGGGAAGGGACTCGAGACCTCGCGAGCGGTAGATCGGGGGAAGTGAAGGGGGTATAGTGGACATGTTTTGATGACGAAGATGCGAATTTAGGTTTTGAAGTGACAAAAAATGTGGCAGAATAAGAGCGTGAACAAGGTGCAACTGGGATGGAGTATGCATTACTGTGATGATTCTCACTGCAAGAGCCCCAAAGAGGGGGCAATCTGGAAGAGATTGACATGGCTCTTCACCACAATCGGCACACGCAATTTACCCGCGGGTGTATCTTACATTGAAATGGGCGCGCACCTGTCTGTAATGACTTGGTAATAAAAGAAACCTCAAGGAGCCCGGGGCTATAAATGGAAGCCACCATATGCGAGCTCCCACACCCGGTTCCCAGGAGCGTAGAAGCTCTGGAAATTACAGAGACTTTCAATACGACGACTTTTGTGAAAACTTACTTGTCCAGGACATTACTTGGCTGCCGTATTTACGGCTCATACGAGGCAAATACATTCTGGTTGATCTTGACTTTTTCGCCGGTCCTCAGAAACACATGAATGTGTTTCCGCGGCCTTTGATACCACCTCTTGCCTTCGGTGCACCGGGTGCGAGTCTTTTTTTTTTTTTTTTTTTTTTTTCCAAGTCTGAATATCTCCAGGATTGCCTTGACTGGCGATAAGGTCACGCCGCTGCAATGCTTTGATCTTTTCCAATGAGACCTGGTGTCGATATCGACATCCCTTGTTGATGTGCTCAATATTTGGAGGAGAATCCAACATGGCTGAAAAGAATGAATTATCTCTTCTAGGTAATTGAATGCGAAGCACGAGGCTAGACTCATTGGAAGCACAAGCCAATAAGCGGTATCTGATTTGGAAGAGTGGATCGCTTTAGCTGCTGGGGCCCAGAATCACTCTTTAGCTCGGTAGTGAGACAATTAGACTATTTCTAGACTGACTTAGCCAGGTTGGCAATTCTATTTGATTACGTCGTGTGAGTTTGCCACGGGGCACTGATGCAGGGGATACAGCCCGCTTGACGCAACGAGCGAGCTTCATCCCACTGTACCCCAGGCCGGCCATGTCACGCACTATACTCCCGGCTTCAGTGAAAGGCTTTGTTGATCGTGACAAACCGCTCATAGTGCTCAAACCCGAGTTTAGTGAGTGGCTGGCGAAGATCATAGCTATCGCAAAGCCGGCGAAATGCAGGATCCGCCGGCGAAGGGACTCTTCCGGACAGGTTATTCTGCTGAATATGATACTAGCACCCGACACCGCCATATGGACACTGTGTGTGACCGATCTGTTCCAAGCTTTCTATAGAGCCAGGAAAGACGTCTGGATGCAACAAGCAATTCATTCAGAAATCCGCTTTATCCAAGCTCGTGTCGTACACATCGACATGATATCCCGGAATGAGATGGGCTTTAAATTGACTCCTGAAACCATTCGAGGCTTAATTGACTTCTACGACAATATACCATACCACTTGAGATCGTCCAGTTCTAATGGATCTCACAACAACGATCCAAAGCGGGCATTTCTTCAAAAAGTCACTGATTTTGTATTCTGTACTTCTATTTCGGCCCTGGAGAGCCTGACAAAGGATGGAACTGGTGTTCTCTTTGGACATGAAGAAATGACTGCGCGTCAGGCAGTAGATCTTTTATTGATCTCTGAGATAGCTCCACAACCACAGGGCAGTCTTTCACATGGCTGTCAGTTGCCCATCCAAGAAAGAGGACAAATGGATGTGTTCAATGGTCATTCCTCTCTCGAGCCTTGGAGCTTCGAGGAAGCTTTGCCTGGGAGAACCATCCCCTACCACCATCTTGCTCACTTGGCATATGCTGATCCGAGTTTCCCACCTGGAGCGACCTGGGAGCGTTTTCCGCCTTCATCCGGAGAGGAGCAGCAGTTCCCTCCAATGTATGACCAGTTTCCACCGCGCAGAATGCTACTTCAATGGCCGTCGATGATTGCCAAAGACACTTGGGATGGGGATGAAATCAACGATCCCGGAAGGTATTACATGTCGGGCTAGAGATAGGACCGCTGGAATTGCCCTAGGGAATGAAGAGATATTAGCGTATTTGAGCTATAGGGTCATGGATCCAGGTTCTGGCTTTCTTCAACGACGTCAATTGAATCTGCTTATACCCAGTACTGTATTTTCCTCCTTATTCTCGTAAATGTGTGACTGAAAGACCAAAGCGGGCTGGCTCAATATCCTCGTTTTTAACAGCAAGTTTGGTGTGCTTTGTGGAATTCTTGTATGGCCAGGAACTCTGAATCGGTGCTCACCTCTATCAGAAAGACACGGTGTGCCATGATTGTAAAACTGGTAAAAGTCGGCGACTTCGAGATGATGTACACGGCGTCCACGCGGAGGCTTGCTGCGAAAATACACTCGGGCGGATTGGTGTAAGTAGATCGTGTCGTGCGAAAGAAGCTTTTGGAAACCTAGAATTGGCAGTATCAGTCAAGGGACAAGATTTCTGAATACAGAGCCCGAGGTGTTGCTTGTTGCCTCAATAGAATAGATCGACTCCGTAAACGGGCTGCAGCTGCAGGTTTGTCGAGCTGGAAAGGGAAGAGAGTGTAAGTGATGATACTTCCATTATACTGAGGAAGCGAGAATATGCAGTGGTGATTTGGTTGTGCTGATTTCAAACTTTGAATCTTCTGGAGGACGCGTGAGCTCAGCGGTCGTCGGACAGAGCAACGTGGAGCGTACGAGAATCTGCATGAAGTGCTAGATCATATTGTCAGCTCTCGTGGCTCAGTGAAGTCAGCACTTCTGGGAAAGCTCGGTACGTACCGAGTGAATAAAGCTACATGGGCGTCCTGACAGAAGACAGCTGTGGCAACCAGCCAGGTCAGATACAAGCTGGCGATGAACGCATCAATGTCCAGGCTTGTCATCCATAGTGCAAACGATTTTGATTCAAGAGGAGAAAAAAAATCTCAGCTATCTTGAAAGCCAGTGCTCACAGCTCACAGATGAGCTCTGAAATCACTTCGTCGTAGGCGACCGGGCCCAACATCCCCCGCTCAGACAATGACATAGGTCAATAAAATGAGCGAGTCATATCATGTCAAGATCGTGACGCGGTAGAGTGGTGGTAGATATTCTGTAAAGATGACATCGTGCTGATAATTTGTAGGAAAATAAATCCTGAGATGGTAGGGGGTAGTGGAGGGGAGTGATGGGTGGGAAAGTAGGAACCATCCGGGCTCGCAGGCGCTACTTCTTTTCCATTCCCTCCCTGGAGACCAACATCGCTTCTCCATCATCTCGACCAATTCCATCAGCCGACATAATTCCCTTGCTTGTGAGATGTTGAAATCATGGTCCATTCAATACGCCCTGCTCACTTCAAATCAAATCACAACATCGATGCTTGATAATACTTCTAGTCTTCGAGTGCAACCTCCCGGTCATGCATCATGCTGATTCCCGGTGGTAGACCTGACTCTGATAGATTGTCATACGTACTTCAGCTGATTTTCAGACTATAGTACCAGTCTTTCCTCTCTCGGTCCTCACATTGCTTCACATCGGCTCCTGCTCGAGCGTTCTCCGACACGACACTCGCAAAATCAATACGTGTCTAGCGTGGTCGCCTCTTGCCTACAGTTGTAAACCTCCGGCCATGCTACATGCTTATACACGGTGGTATGTCTAGTTGTCTCTGATAACCTGCCATCCGGGCTAATGATCAGATCATGGTTCTAGGCTTTTACCTCTCTTGGTCCTCGCATCGATTCACGAGACCCCCCTGCTCGAGCCTACTCGAAACGACCTTCGATAAATCAAAGCTGCTTCAGATTACATTGCGAATGAATCAAAATGTCTTGAACCGTTCAAACCCCATCTGATCCAGCTCTTGGGGTGATGCTAATATGAGGCTGTTTGGTAATTGTCGAGGGCCGGTACCATCAGGTCACAAGAAACACTCCTTCGCTGTGAAATTCTCTATTGAAGAGATTCCTCCCACTGAAACCTACCCGGAAAGACTTGCTGAGCTAGCCAGTCGAAGTCAGACCACTGAGGCGAAAACTGCCTCGGTTTGCACTTCATCTTGCTAGACGGGCGGGAGGTGGACAGAGGTCACAAACGATTCCAACGCATTATCAACCAGTACCGGGCCGGCATATACAGATGGTGGGCTTCTGAATACGGAAGATTGACGACAACACATGATGGTCGTATAAGAGCCTTCAAATTCTGAAAAATGCGAGTACCATGCGACGAAGCGTCTCGCAAAGTCTCTCTCGACTTCAGGTGACAGTTATCACCGGCTACCGCCATATACTTGAATAGCAAGATGTAGGTCTGAAAAACAAGAGACGCAAAGTGTCTTCAAAGTGAGAAGACTCTGGAGACGAAGCCATGAGTTCACTGCCAGCAAACAAATAATTTCATTGCTGGGCTATCTTGACCCTGAATCTCTCCATCCAAGTAGCAGAGCGAATTTTATCATCGTACATTTTTGAGCATTCTAGAGAATCGCGCAAATCCAAAGCTTTGTTTCTAATCTCACAGTCGCTAGGATAGATCCCCAATTCCTGCTGAGATTTCACCCAGGTGAGGAGGCCATTTTCGATGTCAGGAAATCTTCCTTTTGCTCGTTTCGTGGGCATGTGCATCATCGTTTGTACTCCGAAGATCAAGGCTTAGAGAGTTGGTGAGATGCTGTAAGAAATGTCCTGAAGATCAGCCTGATTCAGTAGAATGACATACCTCAAGTGTTTCATAGGATTAGTCAAGTAGATATCTTAGCTGGTGTCAAGGCAACAAAGATACTTCAATATGCAATCGATGAGAATAATACTGATCGGTGAGAAATAAATGCAAGAGATGACAAAGAAAGGAGAAGAACTCTTCGCTCGGGATGGCGATTTGCCGCTACCCTGGGCTTTCTCTTTCCGACGGGCCGAGATGGCCGCGTTGGACTCGCCTTGAAAAGAACAGAAGCGCGTACAAGTTCAAGCGTGAGGATTCAGTTCAATTTGACTTTCTAGACAATCTCAATTCTACGAAGCGCATTCATAAGCTTGAAACTACACATTAACTCCAGCAAGACAATCTGAGCGCAAGCCCCGCCGTTGGTGAATGTTCATGGGTGATAATTGAATGGATGCCGCCCCGATCGTACGTATCATCAAGAGCCTAGGCCACTCCTAAGCGAGGCCGGGCTAGCCGGGGCGTCAACCCGGGAAATGAAAATGTGATTACAAAAGACCGAGTAGCCTGAAAAGGAAGTTCCGATGTGGAAAACTGGGCTATCTCCCTCAATCCTGGTATGCCGACGCCACTGCCTACCAGACCACATTGTTGGACATTTATATGTATATCATTTTCCTCTTCTAGCGCGAGAATCCCAGGATCACTCTTGAATTTGGTCCATGTCATCCACTGCGCGCACGAACCTGCTCACGGGGCAATGAGTACCAGGGACGCTTTCAGCCATGCATGAAGGCATGTCCGTAGGTGGATACGTATTTTCGGACGTATTGATCAGGTACGCCGATACCAAGGGGCCAAATTTACCACGCAGATCCGGGTCTCAACAAGAATGATTTGGCATATGAGAACAGGTCGTCTGCAATTGGGTCAACCGGCATTATCAACATAGGCAGGAATAGGGCAAGATGCAAAGAAGGGTGCTGGGGCTGATTACCGAGCCAAGAAAGGGGCATTATTATTTCTCAGAACGATTTACTGGCCCATAACAGCCTGGGAAGTGGTAAGAATGTGATTTCACGTGTAGACTAGACTAGTCGGGTTGGCCTTATCACAGCCAACAGAGGACAATGTGGGCTCCTTTCCGAGACAAGTCCCATTGGGCAGGATCGGTGGACTTTCAATGCGGCCTAAGCCTGTGCTAGTCAATGGTGGCATTGCCGTCCCCTCCAACCCCGACTTACTCAGACTCCGCAACTCCAGGAACAGAAGTGCTCACCTTCAATCCAGCATTCTCTCAGACTACGGTTCTGTATTCAACGGCTTCTTCCAAATGGTTCGTCAGCATATGCAGTCGTCTCAAGACGTGGTTCATCAGATCAAAGCTCAAATGGCCGCCACCAACCCAAACTCCGCAGAGTACCACGCAGAGCAAGATCACACGGTATGACTCTATCTGTTGAACTGACCCTGGATTCCCAAGCTAATGGATAGAATGACTAAAAAGCGTGCTTCGCAACTCGGCCCACTATCTGCAAGCATTACCAATCCGCAGGCGCTCCATGCAGAAAATGACACGGCTGGTAAAGATATGTTGGGTACATGAGCGGTTACAAGTCGTCTATTCACGCTCTGTCCAGGCCTCTTAGATAGCACCCAGACCACCACGAACAGTACGCACCTGAATGCGAAAGGTACAAGTCCATCAGCCAGAACTCGATCTTCCATTTGCGATTTACGTTATTGATTGAACAAATTTTTCTAGGTTCTCGAGCGTCAAAAAAGACAGAAAAGCCCAACACGGGTTGAGAAAGGTCGCGTCTACACCAGAATCAGCAGCGACTCGCTAGTTCTAAATGGTGACGCGAAACGCAACCCACAGACGGATACAACTCGCTCTCATACCATGATCGGGGTGACAGTAACACACAAAAGTGTTTTTGTCAATGGTGATACAGAT
This sequence comes from Penicillium sp. 91 TS-2023, assembly GCA_030710325.1. NCBI lineage: Eukaryota > Fungi > Ascomycota > Eurotiomycetes > Eurotiales > Aspergillaceae > Penicillium > Penicillium sp. 91 TS-2023. The sequence continues at coordinate 2,116,300 of JARWGP010000021.1, read as the reverse complement.
TATGATACACTCATGCTGATATTGGGCCGCTCCTGATGAAGGCAGCATTGTGGGATGGCGGCTATTTGAAAGATGGTAGAGACACGTATATCTATTATGCTTTGCTGGACGACAATTTACATGTACTGCGAGCTCCTGGAGAGACTGGTATCTGTGGATGTTTTAATGAGAAATCTCGCTTAAAACCTGATAGCCTCCTTGTCTTTACCCTTAGATTTAGTCCATCCTCTCATAGACAGCAATGAATTGAATGAGGTTCATAATGAATACAATGCCTTCATGATTAATAGCGCTCGCAGACTTCATCTCTAATCAACATCACCAAAAAATGATGTCTTTCTTGGCCCAGACGCCATCTCCATGGCCTTGACTGTGACGGATCGAGGTAATCCCGCGGCCTGTCTTGAATTCTCAGGAACTGAATAAAACAGCCGAGGATCAAATCCCTTGCGCCAAAAGACCAAAGCGAGCTCATCTTGGCTGCTCTTTGCTGTCCCTTGCCATGAAGACCAGGGAATGGGCCTAGCATTCTTACCTAAAGCAGTATAGCGTAGAATGCATACCCTCCTTCAACACCACATCTCTCCCAAATTTTGCCCAAGCCCTGTTCTTTGTTGGCACCCTCCAAAGACGCGTCATTTATAGGATAGACTTTGACCAAGGCAGCCTTTTTTTTTTTTTTTTTTGGAAAAGTCAAAAAAATCGCAAAATCCGTCGAGTCGTCTTAGGGCAAGGGCATGCGTATGCCCCACTCACCCGACTCGACGAAACTTTTGTGATGCTGAATAGACTCCTGTCCGTTATCTCCAACAGTATGTCATGAAACGAGATGTAAGGGCGCTTATACTGTAAGCCAGTATCAGTCGGGTCAAAACTATGTCATGTACTCAAAAGTGTAATATTGGTGTCAGTTTCCAAAAGCCGTGGACTAAAAGTTTCGTGGGCTCGTGCACTATGGCTGCCATATTCAAAAAAACTTGCCATACGGAAATGTGGGCCATTTTGGGTACATTTCGACTCAGGGACTAGGTAAATGCAGAAAATTGTAATTTTCTACGTTTGGGGAGTTGCACGTAGACAAGGACTTTGGGCCACTCGCGAATAGACTTCAGAAGAAAGCATCGAGCAGGTAGAAAAAGATGTCACCTAAAGCCTATTCTAGCATGTTTTTAGAGGTAATCAGTTCTGGCATTGAGCAAGGATTCGAGCCGCAGGGCCCAGGAGCTTCCAAACTTGAGTTTCTTGCTGACGTGGCCTGCAGCATGGCGTTTTGCAATCGAAGACATGCATCTGAGCACTTGGGCGTGAGGAGTCAAGACTGAAAAGGCCTGGCAGTCACATACTTATTGCTATTGGATATAGAAAACGGACAAACTCGCGCTCCTGGTATCTGGACGGCCAATAGAAAGGCCCACATGATCATGAATGAAAATCCCGCAAACGATTTAAATAAGAGGGTCCTCAGGTATTCAGTATCCCAATAATTCAGTATCCCAGAGAACAATTTGGAAGAGGACTGGAAGATAAAGCTAGCCATATACTGAGCCAATTCTCCTGCGTTGACAAATCTCCTTCCAGTTCTTCACCTCAGAATCATCCTGACTCGATACGATGCCCTCCTTGCCAAACGCCTCGCAGACTTTGCCTGAAAATGCTGCTCTTGGGGAAGTTCGCGAATCATCGGAGGATCTTGTCACGGCCATAAAGGATGCTATTCGGCATCCTTTAGGATCGCATACGGCTGTCCACCTCCTTCAAGAGAAAGCGAAAGAGGATTTCCGTCTGCGAATGCGTGTCCGAAGTCTTCTGGGAAATACCTGGCTTCCAGAAAAGCTAAGCACTCTCTGGAATGTCACATACGATTCCGCAAGCAAGGAGTAGATCGAAGCTCGGTTGCTTCACCAGAAACAAATTCTCTACGATATCGGGGTCGGAAAGAGAGATCTCTACGAGCTTATTCCATACGAAATCTTAAATTGTCCTAAATGCTACAAATTTTGCTTTGGCATTGAAAAGCCCGATGACTTCTTTTTCTGCATCGCTGCCAAGACAGAAAAACCAGAGGAAAGAAATCATGTGCTTTTTCGATGCCCACCGCAGCTGCTACTCCGGATCTCTTTAGGATCTGAAGAATGGCTCAAAATCTGCCGAGAAAACTTTCCAGATTTGACCTGGCAGCCCCTTACTCAAAAAGAGAATGATGAAATATTTACTTCTCTCGAGAAAAAGGGTTGGATGTGGGATTGATATGGGAAATTGAAGGACACTCCATCACGAAGGAGATGTCCTTCCGCAAAATTCAATCGCGCTGTGATCTCCGCCCTGGCCTGATCAAAGGCTTCTTGCACTGTTGCTTGTAACCGTTACCACTCATGCATACAATCATAAAAGACAACCTAGATCATACAAAACTTATCTTGGTATTTCATGTTCACGTCCTGATCAGGACTAATGCTCTCCATTCCATATTTAGGCTTCATCTTCGTGGATTCTCACCAATCCTCATACCACAGTTCACAAAGTACTGATTGTTTCCACAAGTTGATTGAGACTTGACGCACGTGTTTATTTGGTCTATGCTTGATTTCTGATGATTTTATCCACCGATGCTTAGCCTTGGTAGTATAAGACCACTCTGTGTATAAAGAATCGTTCCTATCGACATGACTCACAAATATACCAATCCTTCGGCACCTGAACCGTGTTACCAATAGGAGTATCTTGATTATCGAGATAGCTGTACATACTGATGATATCTCTTTGTTTTGAAGACCCCCTGCTGGGGATGGCAAGGCTCAAATATGGCCATGGTAACATTGGAGGGCGGGTCTGAGGAGACGCCCAAGAGATCCGATTTGATAGAATCTACGAATTAAGAAACAACGATACATATTACAGATTTCTCTCAAGCACTTATTACCAATTGGGCTAGGTTCCGGGTAGAAAGCCAGGAATGCCGTCGCATTTCATAGGAGCTTTTTTTCACTTGGTTTCATTCAAGTGAAAGTGACCACCAGAATCATCTGCAAGACAAGGCGATTGCATCACAGTACCGATATGGCAAGCAGAAATATGCTCGCCGTTCAACAATTTCCCCGCCGTCTGGGTGATGATCAATAAAGGAATGAGACTGGAACTCTTGAGCAGTGGAACAGTGTCTCTGAGAAGCAGGAAATGGAACAGAATGAAGGAAACCGATAAAAGCGGCGGGAAAGAGAATTCAATCATGGTGGAGCGCTCGTTTACATAGTGGCTTAAGGATGAATGGGAGACGGAAGATGATGAGCTTAGGTGATGAATTTATATCTTCTTGATACCTCAGCAGGTTGCTGGGTCACACTCGCCGTGCCACAATGTCTTATAAACGGACTGCATGAAGCCAGTAGCATTTTGTTGAGAGCTGCACGAGGGTTGCATATACTAAAAAGTAAACGTAGTACACTTAGTCAACCCCAGCATCAAGGATTTAGCCCTGGTTGATTTCTTGACATTCGGACTGGTCGCGAAGGTCCTGGATTTCCATCTGCAGATCAATTATCTGGTGTCTCAAGTGCTCTATATGGGCCCCGAAAGCCAGAAGCTGGTCGCATAACTCCTTGTCCATTCGATCAATACAAAACCTCATCCGGTAGCTTCCGTCCACATCGGAGTCTGCAAGCAATGTTCGCGGCCGTTTAGTTCGACTGGATTCCATGTGCTCATGATCAAAAGTATCCAAGAAACCTCGTCGCAAGGAATCATTGGCAATGAGTGGTCTTTGCTCAAAAATGGACCCACAACGGGAGTCGTGATGGCTGACCTGGTGTTTTCGCTCGTTGGAGGACTCCCTCTGAGCGAGTGAAACCTGCTGGCACGCATGGCGCAGATCAGGTAGTTTCATTTCGGTGTGATTTTGATTTGATGTCGTGCAATGAGATAAGAGCGTGTCTCCTTCTACATCCGTCTCTGAGACGTGGCCCTGACTATCTTGATACCCCTGAGGGCTGTATGCCCTGTCCAGGAGTCAGAAAGAATTTAGCGTTTATGGGTGGTGGCGTCAGAAGAGGGAACTGACCTCTCATGCATTGTATCTCCATCCATGTCACTCCTGAATTGACCATGGTCTACTTCATCCCTTGTCCGCTTTTTCCTGGTAGGCCGAATTCGAAAGTGAGCACTGAGGTCCACGAGATCCCCCATCGGCGTCCTCAAATGTATCTTCGTTGCGACAGGTCGTTGCATCAGAATGACTTTCATCGAGACAACTTCATACTTATCGCGGAGGGCATTGCGAGCTTCAGAGGGCTTCTCATATTCCTTGGCATAGACACAACTCCACTCCACCGCTGGGCTCAGTGGTCGTCTCTCTGAAATCAATTGATTGATGTACGCCTGCCGAATGTCTGACAAGGACTGGTATTGCTGAGCTGCCGAGATCTTCTTTGCCCGTTTCTGGGCCTTCCTGCAGAAATCCTCCTGCGTCATGATAATCAGCGTTCGCTCCGCCTTTGTCCATGAAGCCTTTTCGCCATAAATTGGGTCTGCTTGGAAAAAGCTGTAGCCCTCAAACATGACTTTGGGTGGTTCACAAAAGGGCGAAAGTTCTACATTTGGCATGAGCTCGAGCTTTTCAAGGGGTATGGGATTGCAACTTCACTGACCTTGAGCAGTAGGGCGGTGAAATTGTTGGGCAGATGTCACACCATTTTCGTCTGGTGAAACGCCATCAACTCCTTCCGGTTGCTTGGGATTCATAATTCAGGGGAGGGGACGAGTGATCACCGCATAGTGGGAAATGATAAGAGAAGAGGGAGGCCTTTTATACTTTCGCGTATCAGCACGAGACAAGGCGGACGGACAGCTTTGACCCGGGCGTCCACCTGCAGGTAAAATTAATTGTCATAGCATCTCTCTCGCCCTTATGATTGGTCCGAGTTCCAAAGGTAAGCCCAGGTAGAGCTGCAAGGCTACAGTACAATACCGTTGCAGAACAAAAGCTCACAGCGCATTGGGGCCAGTTGTAATTTCAGCTGCCAAATTATTTGCTCTGAGCAGCCATTGCGCAGCATCGGGACCCCAAGAGCCCCTCTTGGTAAGCGTCCACAAAAGAGCAGCGGTCAAACTAAGTATGTCCACGCAAGTATTGTGGCCCTGAGAAATAAGTCAATCTACGAAAATCAAATGAGTCAGAGCTGCAATTCTATATCCCGCCGCATGAAATGTAGGCAATCCCCATGCGATGTGATATATCAGGCACGCTGATTGGAGTTCGGTCAAATCTCGTTCGCGCGCATCCCTCGGGGTGGCGCAATGAAAAGGGTGCTGGTGGGTCGGCGCTCTATGGATCGCGGCCCTACCGGGAGCACGCGCAAGAGGCGAATCGCGGGCCGTAGAAGTGCCGAATTTGCCCCATGATGGGGCCTGCATGTCCCAGAGTACAGAGCCTGATCCTATTGACCTTTTGACAATTCCGGGCGCGGTATAGAGCGACTAAAGGCATTACTTGCGACAATTGACAACGTGAACACGATCATGATGATTAAAATGCTTTCCCGAGTGTGACTCTTTACCCAAACGGCAGATTGGCAATAAAAGTACGTACTTATGTGTAGGCCTGTTTTTGCCGGATGGAAATATAATAGGAGTTGTTAAAAGAGATGGCGATGACTTTGGGTCCACAAAGCTATGGTGAAGCTAAAATGAGAAAGCTATTTTATGGCGTTCCAGCTATGTAGCCGGCCGTCGATAGTGAAAATGCCTTCACGAACCTTTATGAGCCCAAGATGAATTTCCATGGTCCTGAGGTCAAGGCCAGCCCCTCTAGGGTATGACTCAAGAGCCCCAGGAGCAGGCTAGCTCCTAGGCCCACTGATTGAGATCCCAAGACCAGTTGTCGCTTGATCCGTTCGGGCCAGATATCACAAAAATGCCAAACTATTGTCAAGTTTTGGACAACAGGGCCAAGTGGTATAACAAATAATCTGTGATTATACCGAAGGCATTGGTGAGATGGGATGTATGGGTTCAAGTAGAAATTAGAAAGAATGGTCAGAACGATAGGATCTTCTTGTGGGCATGGCACTTATAGCTGACCCACCGGGGGCGTAACCAGTTACCAGCAGCATATTTTACTGCCAGAGGATTTGGTAGTCCACAAAGCTAGTAAATCTGAGCATGTGTGGTCCCAACTGTATACGCTTGTAAATTACAGCCTCATCTTAGCCAACTTTTTTTTTTTTTTTTTTTTTTTCAAACGGGTGATCCGTGTTTGCGTATCAGGGGATGGGCGCCCTAGGACCCCGAGGTGCAGGAATAACATGGCTGACTGGACTCCATTGGCTACATGAGTAGGTTCGTCTCTAAAATATTTGTCACCGAGTCAAGCTCAATATTAAAAACAGAATTTAGATTTTGCTCCAAAACGTGGGTACCCCTGATGGGCAATTGAATGCGAGGCACGAGGCTAGGCCAAATGAATGCTCCAGACCGATAGCCTGTATTTAACTCGGAACAGTGAGCTGCATCCGTTGGATAGGGCCCGAGATCTCTCAAGCTTGGCAATGAGACAAATGAGCTAGTTCTAGCTAGGTTTAGCCAGGCCGACAATTCTGTTTGATTATGTCGAGATTCCCCCTTGGGCGCTTGTGCATGGTAAACCTGATCACCACTATTTGTCCCACCGAGCAAGAGCTTCACCTTGCTGTACTTCATGTCTGTCATGCCACGGCTCTTACTCCCGTCTTCAGCGATGGCCTTTGCTTCTCGTACCCAACCGTACATAGTGCTCAAACGAGAGTATTGTCACTGGCTGGCGAATATTCTCAAACAGGCAAGGCCGGGATATAATATCATCTGCCGCGAGTATTCCACTGAACAGGCTAAACTGCTGAGTACACTACTAGCACCCGACACTGCCTTATGGACAATTTGTGAAATGGATCTGGTTCACGCTTTTCATAAAGCCAGCGAAGAAGAAGGAATGTCTCAAGCAAGTCTTGCAGAGGCCCGCTATATCCAGGCTCACGTCGTACACATTGACACGATATCGCGGGTAGAGATGAGCTTCAAATTGACTTCAGACACCATCGAAAACTTGATCAACCTTTACGACAAAAACATCTCATGCCATACGAGCTCGCCCATTTCCAATGGGCCTCAGAAAGTAACGACCTTTCACAACGAAGATCCAAAGGAGGCATTTGTTCAAAAAGTCAACGAATTTGTATTCTGTACTCATGTCACGGCCTTGAAGAGCCTGGGAGGTGATGGAACTGGGACTCTTATTGGGAGACAAGCGATGGCTGCGCGTGAAGCTATAAGTCGTCTATTAGTTTCTGACATAGCTCCGCAGCAAGAGGGCAGTCTTTGGTAGAAAGAGGGCAGACTTTCGCAGCCAAAAGAGGATCTGTTTCCAACTCCAGGAACAGAACAGATCGAATCTTTTAAAAGTGATACCTCTTTCGAGCCCTGGAGCTTTCAGAACGCTTTGCCAGATATGACCAATCCATACCGCTCTCTTGATCACACAAGATATTCCGACCAGAGCTTCTCGCTCGGTGCAGTCTGGAGAACCCATCCGGTTTCATCCAGAGATGAACCGCAGTTTCCTCTACCTTATGCGCGGTCTTTACCGCGCTCTTCACTGCTTCCATGGCCGTCGACAATTGCTGAAGGCGCCGAGAATATGGAGGAGATCGACGAATTCGGAAGGTATCTTGTGTCAGGCGAGAGATAGGGCCGCTGAGACTGCTATGGAGAAGATAAAGACATTAGACATGCTGTCCAGACAATAGTGATTTGAATGTACTCGTTCTGGGTCTTTGGTCTTCTCAGAGATGGGTGAGCTCGGTGGTCGTCGGAAGTAAGCTCTGGATAGGGCAACGTAGAGCGTGTAGGCATGTGGGTAGAGCGCTGGATCAGATAGTCAGCTTTCTGCAAGAATAGAAGAAAATACTTGAGTACCATACGTACCATGTGAGCCAAAAATGAACGGGGTGACAGAAGAAAGCTGTGGCATTCATCTGGGCCAGACACAGCCTGGCCATGCTGTGTCTGGCCATGAATCCATCGAAGACAGGGCCAGGATTTCTGAAGACATATCATTCGGAGCCAGTGAGAAAAGGAAGATTCATCGCTACCTCAAGAACCAGGGCTCACTGTTCACAGGCGAAGCTGGAGTCACTTGCTCGTAGGCGACCGAGCCCAGAACCTCTCGGCCAGACAATGTCGAGAGTGGTCAAAACTGAATGTCAATATCGTGACACAATGAAGTATTGAGAGATATTCTGTAGTGTAGAAAAGCAGATCCCGGGATGGTAGGGGGTGGATGTAGGGAAGTAATGGGTGGTAGGAACGTGTCCGGGCTCGCAGGCGCTACTTCTTTTCCATTCCTTTCCTCGAGACCAACATCCTTCCTTCCTCATCTACGTCCCAATTTATCGGTCAACATGATTCCTTCCCTTGTGGGATCGAATGATTATGGTTCATAAATACGCACTGCTCATTCCAAGTCACGCCACAACTTCGACGTTTCAATCTACCTCTTGCCTACAGTTGCAACCTCCCGGCCATGCGTCATGCTGATTCTCGGTGGTATAACTTATTCCCTCTGCCTAACTCGTCATGTATATTCCAACTAACAACTAGACCATGGTATCAGTTTATTATCTTTCTCGGTCCTCGCATCGATTCAGACGAGCCCCCTGCTCGAGCCTACTCGAACACCACGCTCGACAATTCAATGCCACCCAAGATGAAACCGTGAATGGACCAAAGGATTTCCGATCATTGAAGTTCATATCCGTCTTATACAGCTAGTTGGGTAATACTGATGTTGAGCCGTGGGGTGCACTGGTGTTTGTCAAGGGCCGGTTCCATCCAGTTACAAGAGACACTCCTTCGCTGTGGAGTTTGCTCTACTGTCTTTGTCGAGCTACCTCCTAGTTGAGTCTACTCTGACATGGACATGCTGAGCCAACCCAACGTCAGAGCACTGAGATCGAATGTGCCTCGACTTGAATCACTTCATCTTGCTAGACAGGCGGGAGGTGGACCGAGGTCGCGAACGATTTGAACACATCCTCAACCGGTGGATTGCCAGCGTATACAGACGGTGTGTGAACCTGGGCCCAGTGACACGAATATTTGGTGACTACATATGCCAGTCGTATGAGAAACTTCAAAATCCATAGAACTCGGATACTATGTGATGGAACGTTTTCAAAAGTCTCTCTTGACTCCAAGAATCACAAGCACCATCAATCCCATACCCTGTGCTTCATATAGTCATATCTGACAGTTAACAAATGCAACCTACCTTCAAAACGAGAAAGAGCTTGGAGTGGAAGACAACGCCATGGGCATACTATATACAGAAAACAAGGTCTTTCATTGACGGGCTATTTTTGCCCTGATTCTCTCCATCCAAGTGGAAGAGCGAATTTTCTCACCACATCCTTCCGAGCATTCTAGCGTAATGTGTAGTGCCAAAGCTTTATCCCTGATCTCACCGTCGCTGGGATTTATCTCCAATTCCTACTGAGATTTCACCCAGGTGAGGAGGCCATCCTGAACGTCAGGGAATCTTCCTTTTGCTCGCTTCGTGGGTGTATGCGCCATAGTGTTTATTCGAAAGATCAAAATATAAGATATAAAAAGCTGGCAAAGTGCTGTTAGAGCTATCAGGCTAGTCCTGCCCAGTCGAATGGCATACCTGAGTGTTTGTTATAGCGAGTCGAATAGATGTTCCAATTTAGCTGGTGTGGGGGCAAACAAGACACTGCCAGATTCAATCAATGAGTATAAAGCCGCTAGGTAGTAAATTCAATGTAAAGGACTGGGAAGAAAAGGAGGAGAAACTCCACTCAGACCGGCGTTCTGGCCCCTGCCTTTGGCATCCTCCTTCCGGCGGGCCGAGAGGGTTGCGACTCTGTAGCTGGGCTCGCCCTCAAAGTAAAACACAAGCCATACAACTTCAAGCATCATAGCTCAGGCTACCACTTAAGCTTTGGGCTGATCTGGATAATTTTGATTCTATCAAAGGGTATGTTCAGGCCTGATACTAAAACGAACACTGCGCAGTCAATCTAAGCGTAAAGCCTGCAGTTGGTAAATATCTACTCAATAGATCATATTCAAAAGGATACAGTCCACTTCGTACGTATTCATTAGTCTAGGCTAGCCTAATTTTAACCGAGCCCGACTGACCAGCCGGGGCATTAGATCCGGAAAAGGAAGGCGCTACTGCGAACGCCGGGAGCGTGGAAAGGAATGTGCGAAACCGCGCTATCTCCATCATGTCTGGTATCACCACGCCACTACCACCATTTTCCATCGTTATTGGACACTGATAGAATCTCCCTTTCCTGTTTTGGAGCAGTGGCCCCAAGATCACTCCCGAACTGTGGTTCATATCCCCACTATGCGCACGAGCCTACTTGAGCAAAGAAAATGCGTACCAGGGTTACTTTCAGCGGTGCATGAGACCATGTCCGTAGGTGGATCCGTGGATTCTTACGTATTGAACAGGTATGTTCATACCAAGGAACCGATTCTGCCAAGCAGATGCCTGTCCCAATTTCCATCATTTGGAATAGTGAGATAGTGCCGCTCGTGATCAATTCGAGCCCGCATTGTTGACACAGATTTTGATAAGACTAGCATGATGCAATGTAAGGGTGCTTAAAGTGTTGGCCGGCCAAAGTGGGCGTCAGTCTGGTGGAGAACGGTCCTGTGGCCCATGGCACATTGGGAAGTGGTGGAAAATGTGATTTCGCGTGTAGGCTCTAGGTGACTCGGCCTAAGTGGTTTGAGTCGTAGCTGACCCTATCAGGCCCAAGAGAAACAATTGTGGGTCCCCTTTCGAAATCAACCCCATTGGGCTGGCTTGGTGGGTTAGCGATGTGGCCTAAGCCTGCGCACAAGTCACTAGTTAGGTCTCTCTTCCCTCCTGGAAGGCCCCGACTCACCCAGATTCTTCCACTTCAGGTGGTAGCAATACTCACTTCAATCAAGGGCTCCATTCAAACTCTTTTATTTTCCAAGTGTCCAGCTTTGCTCTTCAGCAGCTTCTTTCCACATGGTCCTCCGGCACTTCACGTCGCACCAAGACGTGGTCCAAGACGAAAAGGTCGACACGCCTCACGCCCATCTAGCTTCCGATGGCCCCAAAACAAGGCAAAGTGGCACGGTATGGCTACATGTGAATTTTATGCTGAAGCATTGTGCTTATGACAGGATGACTAGAGACCTGCCCCGCGACCAAGCACACTACCTTTCTCAAGAATCACCGATCCCAAGACTCGTCACGCAGAAGGCTACAAGGCTGGCAGAGGTATGTTAAACGCCTGAATTGCTGTCACTCGTTTGTTCAAGCTCTCTCTAGGCTCCTCAGATAGCACCAACACCACCACGAAGAAATCGCATAACTATGGGCAAGGTATCTTCTCCATCAGCCGAAACTTGACATTTCAGTTACAGTTTCCCTCATCTACTACGTTCAGGCACTTTTAGGCATTCGACTTTCACATGAGACAGAAAAAACCAGGACGCGTGGGGAGGATGGTCACGTCCGCACTGAAATAAGCGGCGATTCGTGGGTGCTGAATGGTGACGCGAAAAGCAGGCCACGGACGGATGTAACTCGGATTCATACGATAACAGGTGGGGCAATAACACGTGAAAGTAAGCTTGTCAATGGTGATATGGATCATGACACGTTCATGGAGGTTTTTGGTCGGTCCCGCTAAGGTCAGCCTTTGTGGGATGGAATGTTCACGGGATTCAGCAAATGACGGCTATTCGAGAAACTGGAGAGACTGGCACATCCTTCAGGCTTCACTGGCAGATGATGCACATATACTCCGATTCTCTGGACAGACTGGCACCTGGGGAAATTGTGATGAGGAGTCCCGCTCAAAACAATGTAGCGTCCATCTCTGTTTTATCCTGAACATGTTCTGCCATCTCCATAGAGATTATTTAAATAAATGCCGTTATTCACAATTTCACTAGCTGAATGGTACATAGAGCTTGCAAGACCCATCCCTGACCAACACCATAAAGCAGACAAGTCAGTATTTTTCTCGGCCTCAGCCGCCACCTCGATATCCTGAACTGCGACAAATCGATTCAATTCTGCTGTAGATTTTGAACTCCTATTGTCTGAGAAAAGCTAAACTTCACCAGAGATCAATACTTCATCAGCCAAGAACCGCAAAGCAAAATCTTCCCGCTTATTCCTTGCCATGATATTCCAAGAGATGGCCGCAGCATTCTTTCCCAAAACAGTATAGCGTAGAATGCATACCCTCCTTCACCGGGATGCCTCCCACCAGTCTTGACCTAGTCTCATTATTTGTCGAGGCTTTCCAAAGACGCGTCACCACTGGGACAGACTGTACCTCGACTTGATATTCTGTCGGCTAAGACCATCAGATCTACTACTCCACCCGAGTACGGCCTTTGATTCTGTTTGTGCATACAAGGCAATGATTTGTTCGGAACACGTTCTGGAGCCTAAGAATTCTCGAGCCCTTCAGTCGTCTTTGGGCGTGAATCTACCTCACCCACTTGACTCGACGAAGACTCCAGAGGGCTGGGAAATTTTCGTTCCGCCATCTCAACAATAAATTATAAGACGGGATGTGATGGGATGGATGTTACATCGTCACTATCGGGTTCGGTACTCCCCATACAGCAGCTTTTCTTTCCCGTAAAAGTGTAATAGTCATACTTGCAGACAATCCACCTAAAGACCCAAAGCTCGTATTGGTCATTGTCAAGTTCCTCCCACTAGATCATTTCCAAGGAAGTGAGGCCCCTAATCAGTATTTACATAAGGGCCCATTTTCTTTCACTCATTCGAACAGGGTTGTAAAAACAGACGAATTCAAATCATACAAAGCAAATGGTGACTATCGCTACGTTGATCTCATCACTCAACATAGACTGCAGTTTCCAGGATGTTTCGTAGGCTAGTACAAAGTGTCTACTGACACACAGGATTTCTCCTTCTCGGCAAACATAGAAAGCCGCATGGGAGAAGTATACCTTTCCACGTCTTGATTGATTCAGACAATGATACAATTGATTCGATATGCAGTTTGCTGCACTATCTCCACGTTGGCTTGAATCTGTCCACAGCCTCCCGCGCCCCATGAAGCCCTTTGAATTCTTTATAATCAAACAATCTGGTTTCCAACCTTTTGCCGGTTTCTACTATGGCCAAAACTTTGGCGGTGCTTAGAGTGCATCTGCGATAATAGATAGTCTCCAACCTCTTCACCTTCATCTCTTGTACCTTTCTGGGTGGTGAATGACAAAGCTCCATGAGATACCACAGGCAATTGCTCCAAACTGATGGTTCGTGATGGGGAAGTCTTTGGTCCGACCCAGAGCCTGATGTATCCATCATTTCGGGCCTGTTGTACCCGGAATTGTCCGGAAAGGCAGTCTCTCCACGAAGGGGTTCTGGCGGCTCAATGGAGTTGTTTGCCATATCATCCTGGGATATCAGCTCGCGTCGGCACTCATCTGCGATCGCTTGAGCATACCTGTGGCGCCCTGAGGCACACATTGATCAATGAGGACATACTGGGTCCTCGACTAGGATTGCTTAGAAAAAGTATCACGATGGTTGATAGATTGAATTTGGCCTCAGCTTCTCAGACCTGGCCAGGGTGCCCCATTTAAATAGCAGTAAATGCAAGCCATGCTCAGGGGCCTGCACCTGCTATCACACGGTCTGTGCTAGCCTAGAACCCCGTGCCTATCTCTCCAAGAGTTTGTTTCGTTCTAAGCCTTTTGGGTTTAATGCCGGAATTCTGAGTCAGCTGCTTGGGATAGCCAAGTCGCCCCGGCCCGTCGAACTCCTTGCTTCACTATCAACCATGGCCAGTCGCCGCAATCCACCAGTCACGGCGGAGGGCCTGCTCCGAGACCTTTCATCTCAGATGGAGCATTTGCTAGGTTTTCTGGAAACGGATCTTACGCCTGCCATTATAGGACCAAATGTAGCCAAAGACAGTCCATGTGTTGTCGATCTCATTTCCGCCGGTGCAAGCTCCAGCAGGTGGATTCTTCGGCTACGAACTATCCTTGAATGGTCATCTCTTGCATCGGAAGAGGAGCATTGGCTCCAAGCACATGAAATGGAACTGGCGCCTCCAGGGAGTCACATCCAAGGTGTCTGGCTGATGCCGTCGTTTCTTCGTTATCTAGGTCGCTCAAACGATCACAATGCCCGCAGTGATCTCCAGCAGGGCAGGAAGCTGAGGCGATTGGAAGTGAAACTTGGTACTGGAATTGCGCTTGTACTGGCTCCCGTGATGCCTACCTTTCGGCGACTGTCCCTCGCGGAAGAAGCCAAATTCATACAGCTTTTAGTGTCTGACTACCCAAGCATACTTTGCGAGACTCGAAAACTTCGAAATTTAAAAATGAAGTATCAAACACTGGTGAGTCAATTTGGCCTTGATTGTGTCTAGTAGCTGATTTCGTCCCGATCAAGGTCACCCGCCCGAGCCTTCCTTCAGGACACGAAGCGCCTAAACCGTCATGAACTCAAAGACCTCTGGGCCCAGCATGTCATCCCCCATTGGATCGCCACTGTTCCCCTGCCAGACAAAATATCCCCCCGCAGGCACTTCTATCTCCATTCTGATCGTTCCTTTCACGAAAAGGATTTCATGTGGCTGCAGCTTCCGCACAACTGGTTGCGTCTCCAGGGTCGCCTCTCTTGGTAAATCGAGGGGATAAAGCTTGAAGACCACCTTAGCTTCGTCGGTCCGGGCAAGGTCTCGAAACACCGATACCGCATCACGCAACGGGTGCGCAAGTCGAGTGCCCCACATGGAGTGGTCCTCGGTGGAGTGAACAATCACGGGTCCCTGGCGGAGAAGAAAATCGACGTCACCGATGGCCTCCGTGATTTTATTGGCGAACTGCAATCTGTCAGTCTTGCTGGGCTCATCTCACGAGCACACCTACTGCGTTGTTGTCGTCGGCCCCATGTCGCATAAAGCGCTTGCACGTGTCTGAGTCTCCTCGCCCATAGATGAGGGGTCCTTTGTTGACTCTTGGTCTCGAGTGCAGAAGTCGCTTCATTTCGGCGCTCATGTCGGGATCATCCGAGGAAGCTGAGAACATAACGAAGCCTGTGATCTCCATTTCCGATGCGGGCTGTTCACCGTGGGGAGGCGATCTATTCAGCGCTGTGGTCATGTTGGCGTTGCTCTTTGTTGTCAAAACAGTCTAACTTGATTGGGAATACGAAAACGAAATCTCGACAGTAATGAAAGGCAGAATGCACAGAGGGAGAGGCTATGGCTTTATATATTCTGACTGATGGAGCAAGGTGAACGTAGGCAGGCGATTATAGCAATGATTCTCGGTTCTCCAGGGGGAGCTCAGCCCAGTCAAAGAATAATAGCATGTTTCCTGTGGACATTTTGTCTATTATGAGCTCTGTGTGTCAGTAGACGTGGTCTGGGATAAGTATTAGAAATCATTTTAATCTAGGCATGTATGAAGCCTCCAGATCATCTCATCTAATTTATTGGACTACCTATTATTCTTCATCTGGCTTGTGGAATACATGGGCTCAGCTTCTAGGCACGGCTTTGTAAAGACCGTGTCGGGTGAAACGAGCTGTTCAATTTAGGGTCGGTAGAAACTGATGCGAAGGTAAAATTGGCGAAAGTTTCACCAAAGAGGTCTCGTGCACCGTATCAGGATGGAAAAAATGTCATTCGCCGCTGCTAGGGACAGTAAAGCATTTCTCTAACGTAGAAAACTTCTCAGCCGCTTTGTCAAAGTAGTACCTAGCCTCTCGGGCCCTTTCCCCCGTACAGATTGTTTCTAGTCCTCGCTTGAGTGTCTTCATACAATTACTAGCATAATGCTTCCCTAAGCCTCGCATATACCAAGAGTAACCTTGGAAGTGCTCGCCTTCGACCAAAGAACAGAAAATCTTCAAGACACATTTCGCAGAATCAACGCATTTCTCTGCAGCGGATTGTGTGTCGGATGTGGTATCCCCGTTCAGGTAGCTCTCAAAACACGGAAAGTGAGCTGACTGGAGCAAATACTGAATGCAGTATCGCAATATTCCCAGCCTACTTTTGCACAGCTCCCTTTGCAAGTCGGAAGAACTAGGCCCTGCATAAAACTGGTTGCAGTGGTTCTCGATGCGCGACAGCTCACTCACAACTCCAGGTAGACTCCATGATGATAATAAGTCGTCCTTTTTGCTCATATCGATAATGTCTGATATCATGAGAACCTGAAATTGAAGCAAGGTGAAATCCATTTCCGACGGACAGGAACCTTCCAAGCGGATGGACAGGTTCTGTATTTCAAAAAACTTCTTCCAATCTCTACCAGCCATAAGATACATACTTCGAGAGACTTCTTGATCACAAAAATCACTGTATCGCTGGCTATTCATGAACAGAAGCATTTTCAGGGCGATCCAGAGAGTCTCATGTTCCTCGCAAGTCATTGGCTGGGCGGAGCATCGGTGGCAGCTTGTGGATGTTGCCATTTTGTAAGCGGTGTGGAGATCCCTTGATACGTCTGTCCCGCGGTGAACACGGCCGTAGATGACGAGTACCAAAGCGTTCAGTGCGGCCATCGATGATTCAAAAGGTGGATTGTTGAGAGACAAACAATCCCAAGCGGCCTTCTCATACGTCATCGACAGCCTATCAAACAGAAGAGCCCTCTCAGGGACTACCTCCGCTCGGCATGCCAATGCCAAGATAGCGAACAGCAAGGACAGCCACGAAAGAGGTGCTTCGTCAGGATTCCGGCGGAAGCTCCTATACTTATCCTCGAATTGGACAGAGGAAAAAGTACAAAACAACTGCCTTGCCGTCAGTAATCAAACTTCCCAAGAATGCAGAAACATTACCGGAAAGACAAATGTAAAGTATCGTGCTTTCAGATTGTCAATCATTTCCCAGCTAGGTAGGGCATCGAGCGGCCGTTCGAATGTCACACCGTCTGGCGTTTGATTGGCGTCGATATTCTCTTCGCTGTCGCTGAGGTACACACTGGGTGTTTGGCCTAGCTCCGATAAGGTAGTCACGGTGCTGACTGTGGAAGGTGAGCCGACGGTGTCACTTGGCCCATTCTGCATTCTCAGCGGTCCATTCATATCACGCGCAGTTGAAATCACGTGTGACGCCATCTTGTGAGAATACTTTGTTTGTTTAGGTGGGAATTCACACGCTTTCTCAATCCCGCGAGCAGTACATGTTCCGCATGGTATACCTTGACCAATGCAGCGGACCCTTCTTTCATGGCACGGCAGGCAAGCGGTCTTTTTTCTAGGTTGAATGACAATCCTGCGCGTCTTCTTTCCATCGGAATTGGTTTTCTTGGACAGGGCTGGCATTGTTGGTAAGTATTGTCCCAAAGGACCGAATAGTGCGGTATTGAAACAATTAATAGAAACTGATGTTCTTTCAATCCGGCTGGGGCTCAGGATCTTTATATTACAAGACAGTGACTCTCATTGTAGAAGTGAACAAGACCCTGACTCCACAAGATGAACTTCAAACAAGTCTGGCCAATAATCGAAGCGGACATAATCCGTCTTACTTCGGCGGTGGTCCAGGTGCACCCGGTCTCTTGACCCCTGTCGTATCGTATGCGCCACGTCTGTAAGTCTTAGCTTGATTCAGATCGGTGCATGGACAATACCTACCCAGAATCCAATATGGGGTTTTCATTTGGCGCCATTTTATCTCCTGCGTTTATAAGATCCAGAAAGAAGTAGAATGATCGGACGTGTTCGCGTTACGCAATTGGAAAAAATCCGATACACTTTTCAGGGTTCTGCTATCCATTCAAGATGTGGGCTTTGATCGAGTTAAATAATAGAAGATAGTTGCAATTTTGAATTAAATTGACAAATCAATTGTGGAGTATGTCTTACTTGGAGTGAGAAATCTCAGAAAAAAAAACGAACTTAGAAAAATACTGATTTGTTTTGCCTATAGGATTGACTCTATGTCCAGCACCACCTTGCATCTGTCTCATTGGCTAGTCCTCTGAGCAATGTTGCAATAGAGTTCGGTCTCTTAGTAGATCTTGCTCGCAAAGAAATGAACTTTAAGGAAATAATTTCATGACGTTTTCCTGGATTCTTAGATTCGGCAGAACCGAGCTAGCGACGCATAAAAGAGAAAGTTTTGAAAAGTTGTTCAAGTCCATCTTCCCGATTTACCAGTTCAATATTAGAGGTTGAAAACTCGACTCGCCATTGCTCAATCAAACCGTTCGAACTCCGGACAGGATCCAATCGCTCCAAGACTGCCTTCTTGAACCAACGGCCTTTCACGATCGCATCATACCCACCCATGTACGTCGTCATGTCGTAAAACAGATCGCACTGAATCATAACCTCCCGCTGGGCGGCCAATATAATATGAGTGAACCGGCCTAGCACAGTGCTCTTGAACTGTTCGTCCTCAAGATGTTGACATAAAAGGGCTTGGAAAGCTTTCCCCAGGTTGCCGGTCAAAGTGTAATAGGCTGACTGAGTGATCAATATATCGTAGACATAGCAGGCTGGAATGAAGTGTGTTTCAACAAAGAAGTATTTGTCCAAGCATGCCGCCTTCAATTCAGGCGAGGGCTCCATGTAGTGGCCTTTGTCATCGTGCCAAGTAACGACTAATGGAATTCAGCATTGTTTGACCGCATCTTGTGCTAGACTCACTGTGGGAAAAATCCTTGAATGGCGTTTTTAGATCCATCTGGAGGTTAATAGACAGCGTGATGGCTCAAAGGGCTGCCTCGGCTTTTATCCTCATTGTCCGGTTGCATTGAGTGGCGGAACTTGGTAACAACAAAATGAAAACTCAATTCCAGTAATGTCGTTCCAATGACTCGAAACACCATGCATCATTCTCACGCATAAGCATTTTTGTCAGGGATCAGCCGCCACAATAACTACCAAGACACCTCGGAGCACCCGAACAGCGAGTCCAGCAGCCCCCGTCAGGAATTGAATTGTCTCCACCATAAGCCACCTGGTCTTCCTTCCAGCAAAGAAATAATTCCCAGTCGGTTGGTGGAGTTGGTGAGGTTGTGATCAGGGTATTCAGATTGCCAGATCATTACGTGATCAGGAATTGCCGGATCCAAGATTTGATATGCAATATAAGCGCAGGTTATCCAAAACTCCATGCAGGGCCACTGCTCACTCAGGTGGCTATGTATGGTTAATTTACTTTTGAAATTTTACTTGTAACGTCTGCCCAACATAGAGTTTCAGGACAACGAGTGCAACAGGCCGGCCTGGCTCCAGATCTAAGAAATCTTCCAAAATTGCGCTTCCGAGGCCACCAAGAGTTGACGCTGCCAAAGTCTCATTTTGCTGAACTGATCTAAACTTATATCCCACGCGTATATTGATACATACAAAGACACCAGCGAGCAAGTCAGCAGCTGTCTTCGAGCATGTTCAATGCTTCTTTGTTCTCGGCTCGTAGGAAATTGACCAAGTCTGTTAGACCTGCTTGCTTCGCACTTGATAGACTCTCTTTGGAATATACAAGAAGATCCGGGGCAGACGCTTTCACAGATCCAAGTTTTTGCATAGCAAGATCCTGAGTGAATTTCAGATTCTCAGCGTCGTCCATTTGGTTCTGGTTACAAGCAGCCTGGATGACTTTGCAAGCAATTTCCTGAGGCCATTTAAGCGGATAGAGTGGGACTGCTAGAGATATGCGCTTCATGACGAGGCCAAGAATGTAAGCACTGCCCTCGGTCTGGCGGACAGCGGCGTCGATCGCGCAACTTCTTTGCTCCCACGTATTATGATTGTTCAACAAAAGCCAATTGGTCGCCTCAAATCGATCATGCTGGGCGGCAACCAGAAGGGGTGTAACATAGCCTGCTTCCGTGGAATATGGCCAGCAACCGCGTTGCATAAGCCAGCTAAAGAAAGATGCTGGGCTTGTGTGGTATTGAGCCATCGCAGGCCAAGTGACGTATGGAAGGGCATTAACAGTATATGCTAGATCAATCCCCCGAGCTAGCATACGCAAGGCAAGGTCTTCAGTAGCAAATCGACACACGTAAGCGTAATATTCAAGTGCGAGCACATTTGACAGATCCAAGTCTGGTTTTAATTCAATCTTTGCCCAGCAGACCTTGAAAAGTTCTGCGTTCATGACGGACATCTCAAAGATAGTTTGCTGCCGGCAATCGGCCATGATGGAGGCAGGTTCAAGTATCTGCTCAACGCTCATTTCCGATAATAGTTCACCGGCAATATCCACTCTGCCTTCACAAACGGCAAGGCGAAAGAAGCTCTGGCCTGCGCTGTTGAAGCCACATGCGGGTATGGCTTTGTTTCGGAGAAGCTCCAGAAAGCAATCCACTGGACAGCTGCGGATTGCAAAAGAGGCCGTATCAGGGAAACAGTCTGTATACTGTAACACGTTCCGGTTGGCTGAAGCGTGTTTGAAGTCGGTAAACAATTTCCATGGAATGGCTATCAACTCGGACGACATTTGGAAAAACATCCGAATTTCATGCCGAGACTTCTCCGGCATCCTTTCATCTTTTTGTAAAATATTCAAGGCATGAAGTGCCACGTGCGACTCACACGGTTGCGCATAGAACAACTTCTGGTAAACATGGGCCATGAATCCATAATAAAGGTTGTTTGGGCCCTTCGGGGGCTTGTAAGAGCGGTTGATTATGGCCCGTAGGGCTGCTGCAAAATGTAGATCCAGGGGCCCGCCGGTAACATATATGTTGACGTGATCTGCGGTCAGCGCCCCAGGGCTTTCTTCGCTGGAAATGCCATTTTCCTGATGACTTGCCGGCGTGAAATGGCCCATAGCTCCGTTGTCAACATCTGTTGTTGACACTCCTTGTTCTACGCTTGCATCCTTGGTCTATGATAAGGTCAAAATTTTGTTATTCACTTTTTTGAAAGGCCTTACTTTTGACGACATCTCGAACTCACATTCGACTTCACGTTGATAGCAGTTATCACATGGTGGACCGCCACTGCAAGACACCCCTGTGCTGGAGCAGAGTCGACAAGTACCGTGGTTCCGTGTTTGTATGATTCTTCTGAAATTCCAGGAGAAAGTACACATTGACTTTTTATGTTTAATACAAGCTGCGCAGGGAACACTTCCCATGCAGGGCTTTTTGAAAGAGCGACAAAGGTTGCAAGGAAAAATGCTCTGTTTCCTTGGCGTTTCGCAAATCTAGATAGCCCTCCTGGTGGTGGAGATTGAAGCTTAGATTTTGCAAGTTGTGGATTGGGAAGGGTGGTGTATGAGTGGCCTTTCGGGTAATTAGATGGCAATGATGTGGCAGGTACCGTGAGTGACTGGTAAGGTTCGTTTGGAGGAGCCTGCCAGAACCTTGGCTTATGAAACTGAGCGTATGAGCTGGAAATCGATCATCCATGGACTGACGGCTACCAATGGCTGATGGGTGATTTATGTAGTGAAAGGATTTCCAATTCAAAAGAAAAGTCGCTGGATCCTATAATAGATAAAGGCAACCAACACTCCTGCGTAATAAATGAAGATCAAGGGTATGACATAAACCAAATTGTCTAAAAGCATGTCCATTGTAAGTGCATTTAGGACGTGAAACTATTGCAAGGCTCAAGCACATTATATACCTGAGTATGAGAGCCTGAGGCTCCGGGAACTTCCAGCACTGCCCCAAATACGGCTAGAGCTGAGCAGAAGATAATCAACAATAGAACACGCGGTGTAATTGTAATATTCTAGGTATCCTCTTATTATGTCTATGGTTTATGTCTATCTAGAGTGCCTCAGAACATTGAGGAACTGAACACGTTTGTTAAGGCCTAGAATGTGGGGAGATATCTACTAGCTACATAGATTGGTCAAGGGCAAAGGTGGTTCATTCAGGAGCATACTTTAACGCGATAGAGGCAGTATCAAATTGAAACAGGAATCCTTTTGATACGCACTTAAGCCAATCTTCGCGATCCAACAATTTCTGACAGCTTAGAAGTTTCTCCTGATCCACCTGCAATAAAGTCTCTCGATGGATCGAATGTTCATATCTAACATTGATCGTCTCCGTGCTGTCTTTCAACGTAGCAGATAATAATATGTAAGGGGGTTTCTTTTTGCCAGGCCAAGTTTCAACATCTGAAAATAATCCTAGAAAGCGACTGAAACCCGAAATATCGCATAGAAGCTTCTTAGTCAGAAGCTTGGTAGTCTTGCATTTCTGAATTAGCATATAGAGTAAAAGACAAGCAGAATTTCCTTACTCGTCTAGAGTCCAATACATTTTCGTCATCTTCTCTTTGGACAGAGCGATCTGTGTTTGGAGGTTGAGGTGGCATCGTAAGTCTGAGTTCCGGCGTGAGGAAATCATAGGAGACGGAAAGGATAAATGAATAGAGAGGGATTAAAACAATGGCCAGAAGCTACCTTTTCCATCTGCGGGTTTCATCTGGGTCCAGCGATTACGGTAGAATAGAATGGCATAAATATACTTCAAAGAAAAACACTTTTTGAACCATTCGCAAGCTTCTCAGTTTGAAGATCTGAAATAACATATGACCAATAATTCCATTGAGAAGGAGCTGTCTCTCAAAGGAGTTCATAATCAGCAATCGAGTGAAGGACTCTGGAAAGGCTAGATATGGAACTAACATGCATCTGCTTCCGGAGATAATTCATACACAATCTTTAAGGGCAACAGGACAGGACACACCAAAGTTGAAGTTAGTACAGTAAGGATTGAGTTCATTAGACAACTACAATCATTATCAATGCCGAAGATGATATATTCAGTATCTTCGGATATTCTCCTTCACATCTGATATTTCCACGCAAGTTCAATCTACAGAGTATACTTTACCCACTAGACAACTTGTCGTGTAAAGAACTCTTCTCCCATATCATACTACGCTTCGTAGATATCTGACGAACTAAAGGAGCGTTTAATTACCGCTATGACCTTTCGGGATAGGCTTGGTCATCGTTCAGCCAATTCCCCTTAGTATTTGTATGGTATTCGGACGTAACTCGGGTATTGTGTCATAACACGCTAGATCACGATTATGTAGGTCTTGGAGATCGCTCGACCGATCTTGACACCCTTAATCAATCATCTGATTCTATTGGACATGTTCAGTACAAGCCAGTACATAAATTCCTCATCTTGTCAATATCTTTCACTTTGGAAAATCATGTTTTATCCCATACAGCATTTGATCCAGAAAAAAGGCCTTTGGTTTCACCTTGTGACCAATCAAGACGGCGATCTCACCAAGTTTTCCCAGGTCGCTGCTCAGGAAGTTTGGGTTGCTAACCCGACCGCTGAGTTCTACCGGTAACAAGTCTTCCATGGATTTTTGAGCAAGTGTGACTAGGGGTTCAGAGTCCGGAATCTGGCCTGGTTTTCATGACTACACAGTCACTATGCAGCTGGTAGATCATGTCCTCTTGGAGATATTAATGGATACTATGTGCAGATATCCCTAGTAGATAACTTTACCTTCAACAATTTTAGAACAACGAAATTGGGAAATTCTGAATCGTCTTTGTGAAGGAAATTCACTGTCATTATAGCGGAGCGGGTCTAACTATGCTTTAATTTTTTTGGTTGAGATTATGACGACCGTGTATCCTTAATAGGCTATTCTTGTTTGATGCATATCGTTCCATCTGTTGAATAATCATCAGAATAACAACCAATGTTACAGTTACTCTACCCTCCTGTGCAAAATTGGAGTAGAATGAACGCAAGGGTCAAAAACGATAAGGTAGTCATTGAAATTTTGGAAAAAATTATCTTTCAGAGGGAACTGGTCCCGGTAAGGAATAAGCAAAACATAAGCAAGACAGAGTTGAACTCCGCTCTGACGTGGAAGAGCTGCGACTGGGGTGACGAAAGTGCGTGAAACTCCATCAAAGAACAACCAAGAGATTTGGGAGTAGCTCTAGAAGAGAGCTATTGCCTCGTGATCGCCTCTGACATTAACAGGATTAGAGGCACCCCACTACGGGTTCGGCTACTGCTGTTAGGTTTTGGTCGCTAACCTGATTAGGGGCACCCAGCTGGGTGCCCCTAATCAGGTTAGCGCTGTTGGCCCTGTAAGACTGGGGGGGATGAGATAAGCCATCTCACCCAAGCAAGCAACCACCCCGTCCCCCGAGGTGATTGCACGCCGGTTCCATCCTTTTGAAAGTTGGGAAGCCCGAGATCTATCTTCGCAGGTCGACGGCGTAAGCTATGAAGGTTCCAGGGCCAGTTGATTTTGTTTGCGAGGCAACATTGGAACCCTCGTTTCCTCAACCGGGGGCGCATGACTTTGTAAGGCAAAAAACTGGCAGAAATATTTTGCCTTTCCCAAGGGGTATGAGGAGTTATAAGGTAATTCGGCACGCAAATCGGATAGCGGTGTGATGGTTCTTACACCCCCTGTGATAGGACTTACAGTACAGAAGCGCCCAGCACGGACCCATAGCCTGGCCCAACCACATGATTCACTCGATGCGCCCTGGGTAAGATCATCTTGAGGGGAGGGGGCCAGGACGACAACGTAGTCTCACTTGCTCCGCGGTCTTCCCCCTCAATTTTATTCACAGCAAACATGGCACGCCAGATTCCATTTGAGGGTGACGACCCTGCTTATATTCTGTACCTTGAAGGGCGAATTCTTCAGCTTGAAGACTCTCTTCGTCAATTATCTCAACAATCTACCTACCATAGAACGTCATCAATCCCAGCGGAGCTCAGCAGAGTCCGTAATCAGAATGAGATCTTTGAAATACCTCATCGCCACACACATCAAATTCATAGCGCACCGGAAGTCCAAAGCCACGATGGTGACACAGAACCCGCCGCCCCTGAATATCTTGATGAGCAGCGACGCTTAGACAGTTATTGCGGCGATTCTGCGGCTTTCAAGATTATCGAATACCATCCGAAAACCCCCCCAAACCCAAATACAATCAACGAAAGCGCACCTAGTCAGAGCAAAGAAGATCAACAAAAGACACTATCAATTTTTACCAGCTTCCTTGATGGTCTTCCTGAATCAGATGCTTGGAGAGATTGGGTGTCGGCTGTTGACGAAATTCAGCGAAAGAAATTCCTAGAGGCACTGGTACGAAATTGTGGCTCGAGTGCATCGAGCTTTGCCTCAGTGGGAACAGGGAAAGAGTTGGCAGACGTGTCATTTAAGTCGACAGATATTTCTATTTTGTCTGAATTCGGCAGCTTTATGGTCTCTTATGGCGTTGTAAATCAACAGCTCATATGTTTTCTAAACATAGTATTTGTTTCTCTTTGTGCAGTTGCATTGAGAAAAAACGAGGACAAAGATGGCGTCTATACAGAAATGCGGAAATTCCTCGGATCCACAGCTTCTTCAAAACAGCTTCTCAGACTCATTCGCGGCCTAAAATGGGCGAACAGTCTCGTATCGCTCTTGTTGAAGACACAATGGGCATCTAGAAGCTGGGATATCCTCTGTGTCGGTATGGTGGCCCTGATCATAATGTCTTGTCAAGCTAACTCTGCCAAGCCCAGCATCCCGTCAGCTTTTACGCCCGAATAAATGACTGTTCTGTGAATCCAAAAGACGTATTGGAGAAAGTGAAAACTCATGTCCAAGAGGGCTCCTTTTTGTCCGAATGCATAGGCTCACCGGCACCATTCGCAATCCCTTTGATCGTAGAAAGGGTTCTCAAGAACACCACGCCGTGGGTAAATCACTTCTCCTTGGACTTCCATGACTGATAATTTACAGCCTAAAGGTGATATGCGAATGTCTAGGGTACGAAATATCCTCTGTAAAGCCTTATAAAACCCCTTTCAACAATGCCCTTGGTTGCCATTCAACCAGAAAGAGGCCGGCGTCGACACGATTCAAGCCATCGAAAAGGCGTTGTCCTGATAAATCTGCATCACCAGGTAAGACCTCATCCTGAATTCAGAAAGACCATCAACTAACATATCCAGATGGCGATGGTCAAAGGAGCCAATTTAACCCTTGTCGTGTGGCCAACACATCAGCTAGTGGCCTCCAGCCAACGGGTGAGAGATCCAGTATGTCTGCATTGAGATCAACAGATATACAGGAGTTGGCACCAGCCCAAAGGATACGATCTGACTCCGGTGATGCCTGGACGGATTCGGTCGCAATTACTGAGGGCGATGCTTCTATTGGTTGCCCATCTACTAATCTTTCGCTACCAATGGATATGCAAACTCAAGCATCGCCCACGGATCCACCAAGTAATGGCATCTCATCTATGGATATGACTACTCCACCATCCGCCGCAATTCCTCACAGCAACTCAAATGGATTTTTAACCTCATCCTTTGAGTTCAATGCGCGCACAATGGATGCAGCACTGTTGAGCTGCGAGACATACAGCCGGCCCGAGCTTCCAGCTACAGAAGTCCCCAATATCATAGACGGAGGATCACAGATAGACACCAATAGCGCAGAGTGGCAACAATCCTCCATCGACATCAACGGCACCGCTCTCTCCGAATCGGCTTCAAGATTGCGGCTCATAGGGTCTAGTACATCCGATCAGATGGATTTCCCAACCGGTGAGGGTGGGAATGGCAACTTTCACAATGAGTTGTACACACTGTTTGACCATGATTTTACATCAGTTGCGCTGCCAGACGCTATGTTATGGAGACTGTTCCCTCCTGAAAATGAACTACAGCAGGCAACCTGCCCACCCTATTATCCTTTGTAAATACCTTCGCGTCAATGTCCACATGCCATCGTGCGCAGCCTCTTTCGGCAAGTCAGCCTTTTGGCAGGCAGAAAATAACATCTAGTGAAGCATATGCTATCATGATACTCCACATTAGTAAGTTGCAAAGGAGGCAGTGGGGTCCCAGCTGATCAACCTTGACGTTGATATTCATATATGTTCGAAAAGTACGAATGTGGAACCTGCACTAAGCTATTCTGTTTCCATCACTCTTATTCACCTAAGTGGAAGTTTCAAGAATATTCAAAATGCGTATTTTTCCCCTCATATTAAAAACAACGCGGTGATCAGGATTTTCTTCTCTCATCGAGCCAAGCGAGTCGTTAAAGGCATTCTAGCCGAGCTCGGCAGGGTCCCTGTTCATCAGGCGGTTATAGATAATGTACTTGCCGGACAACATCTCGGAAAGACCACAACCCCTTGTGGTCTGTATATCCGTCCCGCAGAAAATGGAACCAAATCAACAGAAAATGCTTGGTCGAAGTACTAACTAAAAAGGCCTTCAGTTACTGGTCCAACCTGCGGGCAGTAACGATGTTAAGTCTGGAGTAGCTGGCTTCGCACTGAGAGACCCCCCAGATGGAAAGCGCCACCAAGGTGCCCATCGGATACCCACTGAGTGAGTGTCTCAAATCAGACCTGGGAAATAATCTAAGACGGCTGAGAGCCTGAACAGGAGCCTTGCTAAGTGACCAAGTACCCCATGAATCCCCATGGGATTAGCGGCCTAATCCATTTCTCAGGCCAGGATTGAATCATGCAACCTAAAAAGGGTGATGAGTTGAATTTTCAACGAAGAACATGCAAAAATTCCGATACGTGAGGATCATTACTATAAACAGAATTCGGCCAAAGAGCATTGTCGAAATAATGCTCCCAGCCTGCACACGAGCCCAGGTTAGGTGCCAGGAAACAACTTTCCACAGTCCAGTGATCCGTCCCGAGATATTATTATCAAGCCAGGATGAACTTTGATCAGATACGCGATTCCTCTCCTCCATTTCGACAGTCCTTTGGAAGTGACAAGTCTCGACATCAGGTCGTTCCCCTGATACAAGTTTAGTCATCGTCTTCGCCGTCATGCAGTGGATAACGTACACGGGAGAAGGTTCCTTCTTGGTCTCATGGCTACTTTTTGCCGCAAAAGGGGCATATTTGGCCAGTAGGAGTGATACCGTCCTTGCAATACGCGCAATCGTCTCCGGCCATCGCGTCGGTCTTTAGTAGGGTAATTGAGATAATCTTTTTGGTCAGTGAGGTACTCTGGATGGTAGAAATAAAAGTCGCCCACCTTAGGACACGGAGAACTGAATGGTGGGTTTGTGTTAGGCATTAACGAAAAGATTAGTCAAGTGAGGATGGGTAGCAATGCAGAAAGATTATCCGTCATATGATAGATTGCGGAGAAAGTAGTTTGCGACGGAGAGCTGTTGGGCTGGGAAATGACTCATGACTAATCTTGGCGGGGTATAGTATATCCTGCCTCCGAGTATCCACCTACCCTGCTGCGCTCCGACAAAAGTGGCCCGCGTTCTGACCTGGATCTTTCATCGCCTTACCAAATCTTCAGCGTTTCGTTCATGCTTATTCTAATACGCAATGACTTCCGAGGTCTTTTTACCAACTTCCCACCTCGAAGAAAACCACATTTCCCAAACAGTCACTGTAGAGGATGCCCAAGGATTCTTCGAAAAGCATGGAATCTTCTATGCGCCCGATGCAGAAGTTGGCAGGCTTGTGGAGACATTAGGCAGCGAAGCTGTTCATAAGAAAGTACGCATGGGACGGTTTCCCATAAGCGATCCGGTATATTCAACAACCAAACTCGTTTCGTACTACACTGACATCTTCTAGCGCCTACAAACGATCATCGGACCCTTCGCTGACTCATTTTGCTTTACTCTTGGCCCCGACCCTAAATCATTCTATGCCTCGACGATAAAAGAAAGTACAGATGATCGTGTCATTGTTTACATGTGGGGAAAGGGTGGACACTGCGAGTTTTCCCAGGGGTCTCACGTTGGCGAGCTGAAAGGAGCCCCGGCTTCGAATGGTCTAGTCCAGGTCCCATATTCCTGGCTAAATAAGAAGAGGAAACTGTCAGATAGAACGATCAAATTTGAGGATGGCGGAATGTAAGATGTCCTCCTCCTCCTTCACTCTCATCTCACTCACAAAACATAGCATGGTGCTACATCCTCGTCTTTGCTTTCAAATTTTGGAGGGTCACGCGATTGGCTGGGGATGTCAAAAAGTCATCACGAGGGAGCGACAGCAGCGACAGCTGGTTGGCTCCGACAACGCTGGCGATTCGCCCTCTGAGTTGTGTGCAACCCCACCAAGTTGAGAATTTGTACTTTGGCCGGAAGCATTGCTGGCATCTTTAATTGGGCGGTATTTTCTTATTTGTTGTTAGGTAGAATCAAGTTCATAGCGATCGATAGCGGGGCTCGAGGAAATCAACATTATGAGCCTTGATCTTGAGCTAATCCAAAAAGTGCGGCTGCACTTGGCTAGGTGATGCGACTCATCTCTAGCCTATTATTGGAGAATTTTCCGATGCTGGTTAGTTCAGTCAAGTAACTCATTACTAACACAAGGCAGTAAAGGTCCATTCACTTTCACTCAGTGAGTTGTCAAGCTTGAAGGCTGACTATTCGTAGTCCTTTATTAAGTACCTGAGCATCACTGACGTAGCCACAGGGTGAGTGGGCCACACGGCCGGACAGGATGGAGGCAAATGAGCCCCGCACCCAACATCCATGAGCTTTGTCCGGTACGATCGGCAGTTTGGTCCCGTTCTGAGTACTCGTGAAAATGCGCCCAATCAGGTCAGTCAAGGCCTTGTGGTGATGATGCGTTGCGCTACATCAGCTACAAGACCGGCAACGGTCCCCAGCGCTGCTTGTCTGGGAGATTTACCAGGTTGTGTGCGACATGCCCAAGGCTGAAATGTGGATTTGAATGGGAGGTAGACGGAGAGGCGCCGCGTGATGACGCAACGTCGGCGATCAGGACGGTGGTATTCTCTAGATCAAAGTCAGAAGAGCTTTCTGAGCTTTGGAGAAGGGGTCAAGCGAGCGAGCTGGGGAGGGCCTGGAGTTAGCAACCATGGATTCATATGCAGCCATGGAGATATATATGCGAAGACGAAAATGTCGCAGGAGCTCGAAGGAGACGATGCAACCTGAAGAGATAGCGAGGTTTGCAACTCACACCGTATGACCCTGGCGTCAACACTCACTCATATGTCTGGATGATAAGCAACTGAGCTGGATATCAAGCGCCACTATGCCAGAAACTTCTTCCGTTCTGCCATTTGCGGTGGGAAGAGGTTGGGCCTTGTACCGTCTTGGCTTCCTCTTCATAGCTTCCCACATCTACCCAGAGCAATTTTCTGGGTGGAATCAATATCACTGTGCACGCAAACCTCTGTAATTTCCCATCCAGCAATAAAATGGGTATGGAATTTTGAAGCTCAAATCGACTGGTCTCGGCAGAAGCGAGGCCGTGCGGCCCGTGCCCATGTGTCACGTGATAGGATGCTCGGTTCCCCAATGGGGAGATGAAGGTGTACCTTTTTTTGGCTCAGAAGTCAACAGGAATCCAGAGGGATCCATTCCGCTTTGGACGGCTCTGGCAGGACCGGAATTCCATCGACATCGCGAGAGACGGCGCATTTTGGAATAGTATAGCAAGTGGCCCATTGAAGTGGGTATTTCCATCAAATATCTCATTGAATGAGGTGATTTTCCGTATTAAACTTCTCCCAAAGTCGCGGGCTTCGTCTCAAGTCGATCATAATCTGTGTCACAATCTGGGGACTGCATCCGCTGGCATAGATATCCACGCCATCGCAAAGGCCGAGCGGAAGACAGGCTGGAATGCACAGTCGCTAAGCTCCTGCAGAAGACGACCCGGAAGATCGGTAGGTATCGGTCAGCCGGCGGGTAGACATCGCTTCGCGGAAAGGATAAGAAGGTCCGCCCTAGTGAGCTACTTGTCGTGAGCAAGAATGTCACTCGGTGTTTGTGCAAAATGCCCACCCACTACGACGATTGGGTGAAAGACAGTGTGGTATTTTCGAGGAAGTCAAAATTCGGATGGGCCGCTGGAACACGTTGCCGATCACGTCCTGCCAAAACGCTGACCATCGAACAGAACCAGAAAAAACGACAGTCGAGCATTGACTGTGACGCGCTCGCTCAGCAGTGCTTGGCACGAGGGTGTCGCGGAGTATTCTTATAGCCTCAATTACAGGCACGCTGCCCATTTTTTGCATCGTGACACCGGCGACGTGGGCATGGATTTGAAACCGGATCAAGAATCGGGCAGTGTAGATCGAACCGAGGTAAGCATCATCGTTGGACGCTGGAGGTCTCATTGTAAGATGTTCTGTGGGCTTCAGATTAGCAGTTGACCAGATAACGGGGTCTTGACTCACATGTTCTCGTAGACATTAAGTGGCATTGGCAGCGGTAGATGATGGCTGATAAAAGGTGCTGTCAAATGTCTGTACCGCTCATTTCAGACGATTCAACGTGTATGGACCGGGCTGACGTAGCTTCTAGTAGTTCAGTACAGTCTGAGATCATTTCGAGCTGACAGGGGGCATACCTGTGCAGGAGGACTCACTTGTGTTCTCATAATCAACGAAGCTAAAGGAGGCTGAATTGGATCAGCTCAGCTGGCAAGGCTCGTGACTGCTTTTATACATACGAGATATTGTGATGTTGTCTGGGTTTGTGCCCTTCGTTCTGGCTGGCAGATACGAGTTGAAAATAGGGCGAAAAATCAACGGCGTAAGGGAGCTGGGTGATTCCAATGGTCGAGGTGTGTACTGTTTGTGTCATTGAGTAAAAGGCCTGGAGAATTCAAAGGCGAGAAACTTATCATGGGACTGCTTAACCAGAGGTGGACCTTTGGCAAAGTATGGCAAATGATCCAATGCTCAAAACGCAGGTTCGGAGCCGCACGACGGTTGGTTCAGTCCTCGCCTCTCCTTCGGCCGTGAAGAGAGCTGCATTGAGAACCCGCCCACATCGCCTGAGAAGTGACACGCTGGACAGTCTCGAAGAGCTGTTCGATTTCTGCCCAACAGTAGTATCCAGTCGTACAGAGCAACACACCGATGCTGCATAATCGATCTGCGATGCGACCGTGGAGATGAAGAGTTGACGAAGGAGATACCCTTGTCCTGAGAGCCAGGACGGCTTTCATCTTGGTTCGCCAGCCTTTTCGGTCCTTGATTTGAAAAGCAATACCAAGTAGATTATGGCCGAGGATTTTGACTTGAAAAGCTAGAGCGGCCGTCGCTTCATCACGTGTAGCAGAACCGCAGGAAGCTGGCACTGTCGTTGTCGTTGATTCCGCGTGAGGTGGATGACTGATGATTCCTGCCTCGACAGCCCTACCTGCGACGCTGGACGTGTTATGATCCTCTATTGCAAGACGGCCGCATTCGTCTCGACAAATAACCCACCGCTCATTGTAAGTAATCGTCGACGGAAGCGATGGCTCTCTTTCTTCTGGTGGTAGAGACATTCATCAGATTTGCGCTCGCAAACAAGAAGGGAATAGGGCAAAGCGACGAGCCTTTTGACAGATCTGCATGCTAAACAGCCATGTCAGACTGCCACTTGTTCACAATGATCGACGCCCGTCGTGAGGAGCAAGATCTGTGCCCCATCGGAAGAGGCGGTCCGGGGTTCTTCGTCCTCGCAATATCCGCCAGGCCGGTCCGGTCACATTTATATAGGCGTCTGACCGGAAAGCTCATCAGACCATGGACTTTGCTCTCGCGCCGCGCATCGTGTATCTTTTCGATCAGGATGTTGGGGCCATGATCGCCTCCGACGAGTCCCAAATGGTTCGGGGGTGAGAGCTGGTGTTTCTCGATAAGGGCTTAAATTTGGTTAGCGAGGACTGCTTCTGTCGAGAGGGGGTCATGATTTCGGCAAACATGGGTCCCGCTGACTTCCACACATCGGAACGGTACCCAAGGTAAGATATCCATCGCTTCGTGGCGGACGCGGCGACGGAGCAAGGCCTGTGCAAGGCACGCTCAGAGGTTTCCGTCAGGTCTCGCAGATCCGATACGTCCTATGTCACTTGGCAACCGCCACTTCAAGATAGTCAGCATGCATCTTGTAATATAAGAGTCCACTCACAGTTTTCCATCCTCCACCTTGTCCACCATTCGTCTCGCACTAACGACGCACGACACTGCTGAGACAGCGCAGATATGATCTTGGCGAGGATAAGCCTAATTTGAGCTAGCTGCAGCTGCAGCCATGGCGTGACGGGGTGCACATGTATGCTTACTTCGGGACACTCCTCGAAGTTTCGAATCATTCGAGACAACGGCGACGTGTGCGTGTATTTTACTTTCAGAGTATGGCGTTGTGACTCCAAGTGGGTATGCATTACTATTGGACGCTGGGGGTCTCGCTGATGGTCTCGCTGGAGGCACTATCTGTCGGGTATAATTTAGCAAATCGATCAGACAAGAGGCTCATGACTCATATAAACAGCTGGCTCACAATTATGGGGCTAATAGGTGATCTGGCTAACGATTGTGGCCGGCAGGTGGGTGTGGAATCTTCGTAGCGCTGACTTGGGCCGGTTCAATCTAAATAGACCGGGCTGGTCGTAAGATTCGGTGTTTCAGCACAGTCTCGGATCGTATTGGGCTGACACGGGGCTTACCGGCGCAGAAAGCCTCGCTTGTGCTCTCATGGTCAAGGAAGCTAATGGGAAGTGATACTATCAGCTCAGCTTGACGAGGCCCATGGGTACTTGCATACGTGCAGAAGGTTTGGGCCTAGTCTGGACTCAGGGTCTGGCTGGCGGGCACGAACACAAGTAGAGTAGAGTGAACCACCGAATGCGTAAAGAGAGCCGGGTGACTTCAGTGATTGGGGTGTGCAATTTTCGTGTCAGCAACAGAAAGAGCTAGGACAATCAAAGGTGAAGAACCTGTCAGGGGTCTGCTCCACGGCAGCATCTAACGGCTTCTGGTGCGAGGGAAATGAACTCAATGCGTCAAGGTAGATGTTTCTTTCGACAGAGGACCGGGGGAGGAGGCCATATTTATAGGTCTTTTGGCCTGTCTTGTTACCGCCTGCTTTGTATTGCCGCGGTGTAGTCTTCTCTGTCTGTCGCTTTTTGAGGGGCATTCGCGATGCCTGTGCAAAGTGAGGCCTGTTGAACCTTCCTTTACTGAGGTGATGGTCTGCGCAACAAGGAGTTGATTCGGTGAAAGAGTCTTTCAAGAGCCAGATCGTGGCATCAGTTCTTCGTGCTACATCTGTTGAAGCAGCGATGAATTTGCTCAACTTAATTCACCTGCGTTTGTTCAAGCTTCAACCTTGTATCAACGACTATGATTCCAACACTCGAAAACGATGTGCAGCGGATCACCAGTTAATTGCGACAGCGTGCTCTGTTATCACCATCATTTTACTTCCCGCATTGGCTGTAGGTTTGAAACAGAGGCCGATGAGCGTGTTGTGTTCTGCGTATGTCTGCCTCAACGCGCCTCACTTATTGATTACGGTCTTACAGGGTCCTAGCCACAGCCCACTGAAAACATTTTCACTGAGTGTAGCCATGCCACATTGACTGCAGAATTGCGAAAATTGGACCCTGCTTTCTTGCTCTGCTCATTATCCAGAAAGCGTCATGTATCGGACACGACGGGGTTGTGTGGCCAGAACCGAGACTATGTATACGCCGCAATGCTGCAGAGATGTATCTGGTGCATGTAGATGAGCCGGAGACCTTACAGAACCTAGCAAAGAGAGACATACCGGCAAAACTAGATCTGTTCTTTATTGTATGTCCTCCTACGATAGATATCACTTCATTCACTTTGCAAAAACTCATATACCCTTGACTGAAAGTTCGAATCGATTTTTGATTGAGTGATGCTTGATAAAAACGCCAGGACTATTTGCTAGACTCGCCTACAACCCTCCCTTCGCAAGGCGTAGAACAGAAAATGACAATATCGCGAATTTAGAACCGTAACGGCCAGTCGTCTTAATCAAAGCTTCAAGTAAAACACCTTGATCTAATGGTCTGCAGAGGGACCACGCAATCACGTGCATCGTGGGTGGGCGCGTTGCCGATCAGACACGAACTTCTCAGCCTCGTACGTGCGAGCGTCTCGAGCCTCTACACGCGACAACCGTAACTCATACAATTACGATACCACACAGTATCTCTGTTGGCCCGTGGATACTACTATTCTTCAGGATCTCCGATTGATCCAACTCTGTCGCCTCCATGCCCACTTCGCTCGACCCACCCAGACAACATGCTACACCCTTCCTCGTTTAGAGCCAACACCGGCGCTCGCAAACGCCCCTAAGTACGAGCAGTTTACCTCAAAAATATCGACCAAAATGCTGCTCGCTGCAGTATACTCCCTCACCGTAACTCACTGCAGATGTTTGAGTGATCCCCTGAACCCGGCACTCAGTCTCTGCATAGCCCATCGCTCGCGCTGCAAATGATTTTTCATTCAAAGCGTAGGCTTCGAGACGAGAGCGGCCTTTCACTTCTGTGATTGCTGCGGCCATGTGGCATGTGTGGGTGACTGAACTCACAATAGTCCCAAAACCCTGGAGACCAATCCCATTTACGGCAAGCTTGGTTTTAGGATCATCTTGACCGATCCTGGGAGCTGTAGTGCTCCTAGAACGCTCACTAAAGATCCCAGGGCCAGACTTTCGCTTTTGGGGATCTAGGCGAGGTGTCCTTGGGGCGGGCACTCTGTTTCACGTGCAGGCTTTTGGCCCGAGCGGGTTATGAGAACACTGGTCCTGGGATCTCAAATGCGGATCCCGCGAATGACTGAGCTGGAACTGGGAATGCAATCACTGGCCCTGGGAGCTAGCCTGCTCCTGGGGCTCTTAAACCATGTTCTGGAGCCGTTGTATTTGATCTCGGGACCATGTTCTTTAAAGCCGGCCGGCTACTCAGCTAGGACGCCATACAAATACTTTCTTGCCCTGGCTTCACGATTGACTTATGAACCCAGAGGCATCGCCACTTCATTTCACAGCTTCCATCATATTCTGCTCCGGCGAAGACAGACCAAAAGATGGATACTTTCATGGCCAATATGTCCTCGGAGGTAGGAGCTGTCCTCAAAGAAAACATCTCAATCATTACGATCATATCTATGCTCTCAACCGCTGTATACAATGCCTTGGAAACGGTGCTTATCACGTTCGACATTGTCAAAAACCATCGCGCTCTATACTTTTGGAGCATGCAGGCCGCATCCTGGGGCACTCTTGTACATGCTCTTTCTGCCATCATTTGCTGCGCATCTCAAACATCCACACTGCTGACGTCCATTCTTTTTATCGTTGGGTGGTACGCTATGGTGACTGGTCACGCAGTTGTACTCTACTCGCGCCTGTGCCTGGTTGTGTTCGATACCAGCAACGTGCGATGGGTGCTCTGGATGATTGTTGCAAATGTTTGTATCCTACATGTCCCAATGACTATCCTCTTCTTCGGTCGCATTGGCGGTGATGCACGCTTTACTCGACCTGCTGCAATCTATAATCGAATCCAATTGGTCGGCTTTTGTGTACAAGAAAGCGTCATATGTTGCATCTACCTCTATGAGGTGGTGCACAATCTCATAAGTATTGCCAGAATTCGCGGTCACGAAAGCCATCATGCAACCACTCATCTGCTTTGCGTCAGCGGTCTCGTCTTTGCCCTCAACATCCTGGTTCTCTTTACGGAGTACAAGCTGCAGTACATTCAAGTCAGTTTAATAACCGTGATATACAGCATCAAGTTGAAATTGGAATTCACGCTGCTCTATCATCTTCGCGCAGCTATGCATTCCGATCTTCTGGTGTTTCCACTGAACCGAATGCAAGATCGCTGGTCATCAAATAACACGAATTTCTTGAACATGAACCTCTCGCCCACAACCGTTGCGCTGGAGGTGACAGGGCCATCTCGCGCTGATCCAGCGGGAGGAAGGGACCGTTGTCACTCACTATCTAGCGGTACTCCTGGATATCACGAAACATTACGCGAGATTTCACATCGTCCGGGAGGGACATGACCGTGCCAGAGTGCTGAAATGAGTCCGGCTATTGTATCTTATCTGAGCGGGTTGCCGTTCATGTTCAACATCGTCGTCGGTAACTAGGCAGTATTGTCTCCAACCAAACTTATAGATGTTCATCGCTTTTTATCTTCACAATGACCTTCAGCGAATGAAGATAACGCATAGCAAGTATGAAGATGGGTTTTGTAGCCTGGCTAAAGGGACATCCTCCCTGCGCGCACGATTTAAGTACCACCCGGGTGACTAGGTCATGCACAGATCTGATGGTCATAGAAACTGTCAGAGTTTGTTTCAATGTCCTAAAAACGGTTACAGATCCCGACGCATCTGATATACCTTATTGTGTACGTTTGAGGGGAGTGGTAGGATTTGGTGAAAAAGATATTCTGATTGACCAATGATGGTGTTTGATTAGGGTGACCTATCCAAAACGGCAGCACGGGAAGTACAATAAGAAGCAATTAGAATAACCGGGTACAGTAGTTTGTGGATAGCTATTTAAGTGGGTCCAAGGAAGCGAAGTGTCATAAAGACTGTGAATTTACCATAATAGGACGTCCCGTAAGCGAGAGCTGACTGTTTGTCCCTATAGAACCTGGCAAATACGACACACGTCTCATTCGGCATAATCAAGGGTTACCTCGAGTCTGACTGGACCGGGGGCAAGATTGCCACCAATCCCACCGACATCGGCAACATCCCTCGTGTAGGCGTTCTGAACATGACTTGCATCTCGAGTAATTGCTGAGCAGATATGTGTGAGAACATCGCATATCTGCATACCTCGAATCGCCAGGCCAGCGTTCTGTGCTTGGATTGCAGATACATCAAATCCGGACCACCCGTGGTTCACAGATGAACCAAAGTCAAACTCTCCCCACGTCGACGCATATCCACCTTTAGTATCCAAAGGGATAGCAGTTCCAGGTGCAGCGGCCCATCCACCCTGGGAATTCTCGTCAAAGGCTATAAATCGCGTCTGGCCGGCGGCGAGAGTGAATCTCCTGCAAGCCTTGCCGTACCAGCCGCCCTGAATACCGTCTGGTCCAAACTTATTCCAGATCACCACGCTCCAGTCTTCTCCCTCTGGTGGGCCATTGAAACGAACAACATATTTGTACTGGTTTGCTTTGTCGCCAGGGACTTCGATGATGTTACTCCCGTATGGGTTGCCAACATTGCCCGAATGTGCTTTCCCTTCGCTAGGAGGCGTTGATTTCGCGAAATTTGTGATCAGGTAAACGCGAGGTGAGCTTAGCACATCCTGTCTGGGCAACTTCGGTGCACTTTCTGAGCACGGACGTTGCCGATAAGCCTGGCAGCAGATTCCGAACCATATAAGCGCACTCATGAATCTAAAGATGCGCATGTTCGTAAGGGATGCTGTTTTGTATTGGGAAGCAGAATGTCAAAATGAATGGGATTGATTGAAATTGGGAAGTCGCAAAGAGAAGGTTCTACTTCTTATATTGTGCTTCACCCACGAGTTGTTCCTCTGACGATATAATCAGATGATGCAAGATGGTGTTGATAGGTGTCTCATCGAATCACACACTTTGGTACGTTGAGCGTGAGCATGACAAGTGAGCGCAACGTGGAACTTTCAACTTGTACTTGAGCCAAGCTGAATGACGGTGTCTTTCTCGGAAAGCCATTGACTCCAATTGGTGAGGAAAGCCAATATCCTGTACAAGAGCTGTTGACATTTACAACCACCGACATAATTTTTATTTGTTCATTCAACTAACACAAACTTCACCAGCGAGTAAAATGGATATGTGCATCAAGATGGAGCGTCTCAATCGTTGATTATCTCTGGAAATTGCCACACTTTAACATATGAGGCCTTTGGAATATTTTTAAAAACAGCCTAGCTCAATGAATTACTGAAAGGGATGGTGACTGTACTTTTCTCATACTATAGAGTATTTCTCTTTTCGATCCTGCTGTCTATACCCATTGCATCATCTCCAAGAACGACCTCAATAATCAATTCGACATAAAGTCAGAGCTATGGGCTCAGAGCTCCGCCGAAAGAAAAGCCAACGGGTCTGGTCTGCTGGTGCTATGTACGGTAGTGGCTCTCAGTTACCTGCTATGCCACGTGCTGAAGAGATGGCGGAAATCCGTCTTGAGTCGAATTGTCAACTTTCCACGCTGTCCTGGTGGCTGACGATACATACCGCTAGCCCTGCCACTTGCGCCGAACGCTGTCACTTCCTGTCGCCCGCAGTTTACGGCTCTCAGTTCTGTTCTTCTATTCGCCCTTAAGAGGCTAGTGGCTCTAGCAGGTGTGGGAGAAGTCCCAAGTGATCTTTGTGAATTCCTTGGGCGTCAACGAACCAACATCAATTATCTTATTACGGGAAATGCTAAGAGAGACCCCGTGGAAGTTCAAGATTTGCCACCCAAGTCATAACTGCATTCAAGAAATCCATGCTAAGATCCATGCTGCGCAAGTCCTCTCAAAAAGAGTCAGCGAAATCTACCAAAAAATCAGCAAATGGAGTGCCTATGCGTGGATGCTTGTGACTATACTGTAGTTAATGCCTTTATCTACGTCTTGCATGACGAAGGCTGTGCCATAGAGGACTGAATATAGTGTAGTGATATTTGACATAGGCTTCCATAGAGCACACGCAATCAATCTCTCGAACTCTATGACAAACTCTATGACAAAACTCACTATACTATATATGGTCAAAACGACAACAATCCTTCTTTTGTGATACATTCAACGTATGCTACGAAGCATGAGCCACAATACGGTTGATAAACTACGCGTATGATTGAACCGGTTTTTATGACTGTCCATACGAATGGATTGAAAAATAAGATCGCTGCTGCCTAAACCCTTATTAAGCAGTTTTGAGGGATTTTTTGGATGCGAGCTGCATTTTGGCATACTCCCGTACCTATGAGACAACTATGGAATTTGTTGATCGGGATGTTAACAGAGGCGGGATAAACCATTGCATTATAAGCCAAACAATGTCTTTCAACTCCGTGAAGAATTCTTGGACGTCTATACCATGCACCTACTTGCAGGTGTTGATCGCCCGCACGGTCAGCTCTTCAGCCTCCTTTCTCAGCCTCTTTCCATCATATATGTTGTTTATACATATGCGATTACTCCTCGTACTCTGGAGGTCGCATGGAGCGGCCAATTTTGAAACGGCGAGTCTGCAATTTGGTGTAGTTTTGAAGGTACTTTGCAAGAGTGATGGGGCTTCCTCGAAGGTAAACACCAGCAGTGGCCAAGTCTAGCGGAAGACCTCCAAGCTGCCTCAACAGCAACTCTGCATCAGGTTCTTATGAATTGAAATATTAGCAAGAGACAGTCAGAGGTATTCATTATTCATGACATACCATTTTGAAAGATTTCCCTTTCAGATCGGGTTTCAACGATTTTGACGCAGTCTTCGGTATTTTGCAAAGGGCTTAGCTGCAACCTTTGGCCAGAAATAAGATCTGGCTTTGTTGTGGTGACAATAACGGTTCCGTGGGGAGCTGGGGGGAAGACCTTTTCAATATCGAAATTCTCGAACCCGCCGTAGCCGTCGAAGACCATCAGCCATCGTGTGTTTGTCACGTTAGACAGCCACTCGTGTACGCGTCTCATAATAGCCTCTTCGTTAAGATTTTGTAAGTTTTTAGGCCAAAATATGAGGTCAGCCATATCTTGAATGCTTTGTTTCAGCGTGCTTTCTGATGTTGCATTGAGCCAAAAACATGATTCGTAAACTTCGGAGGAGCGTTTGGCGTATTCAATGGCAAGTTGCGTCTTACCCACCCCACGAGCACCGCCAATGATGATGCGATGAACTTCTTGGGACCGGCGATCTGACTCCAGGTATTTGATCTCATCAAGCTCTGATTCGCGCCCGACAAAGAGCCCCGGAGACAGGAAAGGTGCCCGACCAAAACACAGCCCCCAACTCATCTGGAAGCTGAAAGCCCTGAGGAGTCTCATTTCATCAATGATCTGCTGGACCTGGACCCTGGGTTCCGAATATTCCGAAGTATCCGGGAGAATGATGAGGGTATCTTCAGCAATTGTGTTCATGATCGCCTCGATGGTGGTTATATTTGCGAATATCCTAATGGCATCAAAGTATCGTCTTTCCCATGTTTCATTTCCGTCATGGATGAATTGAAGCAAAATTCTCATCATCGCAGCGTGTCCACCACAACGCTCTATACTCATTTTGAGAGGTCCTTGCACATCCATAGGGAATGAGTGATGTATCGGTTCTATTTCACTCTTGAGCATCTGAAGAACATTCATGATGATGGGAATTCGGCATCGCACGGTTCGTAAGGACTTCGGCAACACCCCGTTGGCTGAGGTATCATCGAAAAGCTGGATCGATTGATCGAGGATGCTTTGAATGGAGAGAACGCCGCTGATCACGTCTGGACATGACATGATGTCTTGAGATGACAAGTCATCAAAGATTCAAGCAGAATGGAAGATAAAGTTATTCTCTTGCCCAGATGACAAGGAAAACGCGATGGTGTTTATATGCTGAGGATTTCTTAGAAGTGGATCCGATTGAATCGCCTTTTCGGATTCAAAATAGGTGCTTCGTCGTCCGTCTCAGAGATGCGGGGTGCTTGAAGATGCACGTGACAGGCACTAGTGACTGTACCTACCTCCTAGGATTTCATGACTCGTACATCCCGGGATCTGGACTGGTGAGACTAATTTGTTCCTCAGATATCTAGCCTATAAAGCGCAGTGGCCCCGGTATAAGAACAAAAGCCCAGGATATGGGCCAACGGCTCCAGGATATGGCTCAAGAGCCCCAGGAGCAACCTGGCTCCCAGGGTCAGTGATTGCTTGATTGATTGATTGATTGATTGATTGATTTATTCATAGACTGTCCCAGCCGCCCTAAGGCGGCTATGCAGCGTCCATCTATAAGTACAGGTGTCCCCGCCCTTGCTTTCCGACAACAACCCGTCCCTCCCAGAACTGCTTCCTTCTTCCGCTCCGGCCGGTCATCCCCCACTCATAATCTAATGATTGTTCTGTGTCTATGTACTTGTCAGGCCTTTCCTGGCCCTCCTCTACTTCTATTTACCAAAAATCACTCGTCTTCGCTATGTATATTTTAGTACCCTGGATGGCACTGCTCGGAATTGCCCCAGCAGCCCTGTCCTCAAGATCATCTTTGCTGCTTGTACTGCCATTGACGGGCTACAGAGAATGCGTTTGATGTCAATGCATGGAGCCCTGCCTGCCCACATTTGATGCCGTTCGTTCGCCCAGTTTCGACACTCAAGCAGGACGTGCCGTACGGTCTGCGGCCCGTGGCCGCATTCGCATTGGTCGGAGTCGGCCTTGTTGATGGTGTGGAGGTATGCCCGTAGGCCGATCTTGCCTGTGCGCATCTGTGTGATGGTAGAGCTGATCGCCCTGTGTGTGTTAATATGCGTGTCGAGTATCGCCTTTCCTGGCCTGATCCCAAGCTTAAAGAGTTCTCTGCCGTGCTTGGCGTTCTCCCAGGCTGTATCCCACTCGATTCTCATTGTCCGTCGGATGATGGATTTGGTGGTTGCCGTGAGTGTTCGCAAAGAGTCTCCTTCTGGTGGTCGCTCAGCGTTCGATCCTGGGCTTGGATTGATTCCAGTGGCCGCCTTCGCTGCTTGGTCGGCTGCCTCGTTGCCTGGCACTCCGACATGTGCTGGTATCCATCGGAACTGTATCTGCCATCCTTGTGTCCGAAGCTGTTCGAGTGCTTGAATAGCCTCGGCCAAAATATATTGCCCCGATGGGTGCTTGGGGTTCCGGATGGCTTGGATAGCGGCTTGGTTGTCCGTGAATATAGCGACGCATCTGTCCGGCGGAACACATGTTGGCGGTGTGTCGAGTACCATCTGTAGCGCCAGAACGATCCCTCTGAGCTCTGCCGCGTACACCGTGGAGGTCCTGGATGTACCCATGTACTGAGTTCGCTTCGTCCAGCGCCCGTCGATGTGTGCACGCGTTACAGCAGCCGCGCCGACGTGGCCGTCAATGCCACTCCCGTCCGTGTAGATACATAGCGTTCCCAGTTCGATGGCATCATGCTCCTTGATTGCCTCCTCTACAGACTCATTGATGCGGACGAATGGTGGGACCCACCATGGCGGCACCACATGCGGTGTACGTTTTTCCAGCCGGTCAAGCCGCACCTTGAACTTTCGTTCCAGCATGTTCGAGAAGCGGTCGAGGGGGCTCTGATGGCTGC
Source organism: Penicillium sp. 91 TS-2023 (assembly GCA_030710325.1). Classification (NCBI taxonomy): domain Eukaryota; kingdom Fungi; phylum Ascomycota; class Eurotiomycetes; order Eurotiales; family Aspergillaceae; genus Penicillium; species Penicillium sp. 91 TS-2023. The sequence continues at coordinate 2,073,206 of JARWGP010000021.1, read as the reverse complement.
TCCGATCGACCTCTGTTGAGGCCATGTCGCCGTATAGCGGGGCGCTTATAATACGCATTGTAGCTTCCAACGCGGTTTGCTCGAGTTGTTGTTGCACCGGGAGAAGATGAGATTCGATGTCCACTGCTGCACCAGCCGTTGTCCGAAAGGCCCCGGTGATGATCTGAGCTGCACGTCTCTGGATCCTCTGGATAGTGCTTGTCATAGCCCCTCCTCTGCTTGTGTAGCTGTTTCCTGGGATGTGCCATGCTGAACAGCCATAGAGCATCTGAGGCACGACCATTGCACGGTATACGTGCCGGAGGTTGACGGTCCCTGTGCCCCATGTTGAGGAGGCGAGTGCTGACAGAGCGGCGAGCCGCTTTGTTGCTCCCGCTTCCACCTTCTCGCGGTGGTGGTTCCAGCGTAGTTTGCTGTCCATTTGTATGCCCAGGTAACGACATGATGGGGAGGCCTTGATAGTGGCGTGTGGTAGGCGGAGAGCATGTGTGCTGCTCTTTTTAGGGTCTCTAGTGAAATGTACCAACTCGTATTTTGCCGGTGCAAATTGGGAACCGTGTTTGACTGCCCATTGCTCGGCTTTCCGGTGGATACTTTTCAAGGTCTTGCAGTTCCTTTGTGCTGTCGGCCCTACTGCTAGAGTAGACACGTCGTCAATATACCCGACCGCCTCCGTATCCTCTGTCTTGCATGCCTCAACCAGGTCTGCATTGTAGAACAAGTAGAGGATTGGTGAGATCGGCGATCCTTGCGGGATGCCGGTTTGGATCGGCGCCGAGGGGGCTGTGAACTCCAACAGCTTAAGAGCTGTGGTACGGTCGCAGAGGAAGGACGCAATCCAGGCTATGATCCTCCGGTCAATGCCGCGTTTTCGAAGGTTATGCAGGAGTCAATTCCCAGTTCCGGTTCAGTCCTTCGCAGGATCACTGATTGAGATCCCAGGACCAGTCGTCTAGCAACCAGAACCCGCTCGGGCCAGAAGCCTACATGTGAAACCAAGGTGCCCCTTACAACGACACCTCACCTAGATCCCCAAAAGCGAAAGTCTGGCCCTAGGATCTTGAGTGAGCGTTCTAGGAGCGCCACAGCTCCCGGGACCAGTCAAGATACTAAAACCGAGCGTGCTGTAGATGGGATAGGTCTTCAGGGGTCTGGGACTATTTTTGAGTGTGTTCGCCAGCGCACATCCCACATGGCCGCAATAATCACAGAATGAAGCCCGCCCTCATCTCTAAGCCTGCGCCTTGTATGAAAGTTCATTTGTAGCGCGGGCGATGGGCTATGCAGGGACTGGGCGCCTGGTCCAAAGGTATATCATTCATACATGCGCAGAGGGCAACGGTGATAGAGTATACTGCAATGAGCAGCATTCCGGTTGATGTTCTGAGATAAACGGCAGGTAGTCAGATGCTTTGCGAGCGCCGGTGTTGGCTCGCAACAAGGAAGGGAAGCATGTTGTTTGGGCGGGTCGAGCACGGTGGGCCATGGAGGCAAGACACAGTCAAATTGATCGGAGACCATGTACACAGGTAGTCTTCGTGGCCCAACAAGGACGCAGTGCGATATCGTGCTCGTACGTGGTTTGAAAATCACGCGTAGGGGCTCGGGGACGCCCGCACGTTCTTTTTGGCTGAGATAATCGTGTGACATTGGCTACGCACCTAGCCACGATGCACGTGATCGAGATGGTACTTCGGTGCAGACCATGAGATGAAAATGCGTTTTTCAGCTAATGAGCAAGACTGGCATTTGCTTTACTTCTGAATTTGTGGTGAATCTTGTGTTCTAGGCGGCCCTTATGGAGGGCAGTTTGTAGACGAATTTCCCGTGCAAACAACGCTGCCATTTTTATCAAGAAAGCATCATTCAGTCATGTATTTCAAAGGAATATTCATTATGTTGTTATTCAGAGGGAAACATGAGACTATATGTATACAACGAGAAGAACAAGCTGATATCCAATCAACTTGGTTCTCGTATAGATATCTCGGGATGAATTTCGATTGTTCGGTTTGGTTCCTGATCTGCACTAGACCTCCGCAGAGCCCATAAAGCCCAAAGCCCAGCCCAACCCAACCCGCAAATGGGTTGGGTTTTGGGCCCGGTCCTTAGGCCCATCGATGGGCTATGGGCTTATACCTCGAGCCCACTGTGTGTTAATGGGGGCCCAAATGGGCCCCAAACAATACAAACATGCCGAGTATTTGGATGCCAAGATAAGTTGAACCCCCCTTTTGGGATTAATTAAATTACCTCTGTTTTACGTCCGTTTCTTACCCTGATCCCTCAGGTAATATTTTATTAAATTTAATGATTTAGAATCAATTACTAGCATTCTCTCTATGTCACGTAAAAAGACACGAGCAAACGCGCTAATTAATAAATTTTCAAAATTACAGAGGTTCACCAGAAAGAGGTAGTACTTCCCCATAAAACCCAGATATATATCCAACATCAAAACATCAACATTCACCTTTTCGGTTATAACTCGACCCCCACGGATCGGATTTTGCTCAAAATTAACTTGCGTACTCATAGTATTCCCTTTACTTTAAATTTGAAATTTGAACCTTATGCGATTGGTGGAAGGTCGTAATACAACGATTACAGAGTCCGCTTTGTCAGCGCCTGCATGGGTTTTTATGGGGGCCCACGGCCCAACCCACGGTGGGCTGTGGGTTGGGTTGGGCTTTGAAGGTTGAGCCCATAGCCCACCGTGGGTTGGGCCGTGGGCCTAGGGTCCGGACCCATTTATGGGCTTTGCGGAGGTCTAATCTGCACCAGCCTCATATCACAGGGTACTGGGCGAAATGGACCTCCAAGGAATTAATGTAGTGTACGCACTCAGCCCAATTTCTTCCACGGTAGTTTCCAAATTCAAGATTTGGAGGATTTGGCGGAGTAGCCGGGATTCGACGCGCAGGTGTAGATTGGGCAGATGTCCATGGCGGGGCGGGTTGGGTGATGGTTTGGGGCTGAAAAGAAACTCCGTCCATTGTTTCCTCTACGTTGGATCCTTTTTCGGAGAAATGCCTCTTCTTTTCTTCGGGGGTTTTATCCTGTTCATACGGCTCGCCGTAGATCGGATGTTCTGGTAGGAAAGTCCAGGCGCCGCGTGGTTGTCCCCCATCAACAGAGGCGGAAACTCCCGTTTCACGTCCCCGTTAGCCGTCAGGCTTTGCCCAGGGAGAACAATCGAAGTCCCGGGCTCTGGGATGTAAGGCTGGTGAGATATCAGAAGATCAGCCTTCCGCTGAACCCGCTCAAATCTTGCAGGCGCGTGATCATTGGTGCTGTTATCAAGAAAGGTTTGGCTATCTTCAAACATCTTTCTATTACCCAATGCCGTATTCCTGTTCGTAGGGTCCAGAATAGATTCTATGAAGGCGTCCACGGCGCTGTTGATGTCTTGGCCGGAAGCAACTGAAAATGCTGGCGATTTCGAGACAACGGGCGATCTGAGAACCACCGGTAACTGGCGACTGACCGAACTAGAAGCTTTGGGGCCCACAATTTGCCGAGCGTTGTCAAGGCGTTCCTGCGCTTCTTGCAGCCATTTGCCCTCGTCGACGATCTGTGCTTTTAGCTCTATACGCTCGCGCATCCTTTCCAGATTTTTGGTGAATTGGTGGATTTCCTCGTCGAGGTGGGAATCATCATCGTGATTTTCGCTCTTCGTGCAGCTATTTGGCTACTATAGTAGTGGTGTGGCAAATGAGCGTTTGTAATCGGTTATCCGTCAAATGTCTAGGATTACGTCCATCAGCAGTGGTATGCTAGTGAGAATCCTCAAGGCTGGAGGGTTGAAGGAAGAAGACCGAACATTCAAAAGCTTTCGAGGGTTCCCGCTTCCAAGCTTAGCTTTAGTTTCGTCGTTTTTAATTACTTTTACTGCCTAGCACTTTTCTTGACCAATGAGACATGAGGCTAGAACAGCGGTAAAAATCTTTCGTCAGATAATCAAGGCAGTACGGCAGAACTCATGTATAGGTCACATAGGTTCTTCGTTCCCTGAAATAAGACCGAGGACCATGCTGAGTTAGCAGTTATAAAGAGGCCGTCAGCTCATCGTCGGTCCTGGTTAAATATAAATCCGGTTTCCGACCAACGCTGAGCTTTCAGTTTGTTTATCGTATACATGAAGTCATTTATATATTATATCGGTTCCTAAAGATGCGTTATGTAACAGTACTAGAATTAGCCAATGAGGCCCATTGCACAGTACTTTAGATGCGTATATCTGTATAATTCTGATAGCAAGACAAAAGGGCTGTTTCCAGCTGATTCAGCAGTTGATGCCTTGGGAATCAGGAAGCAGTGGGTGTTGAATGAATCACCTTTACTGGACCGACACATCACCTTGTAACCTGACAAGGCTGTTCGTCTCATCCATTAAACTGTCACCTCTCTCAACGCACTCTCTACCTACCTACTCTCTAATTAATCCCACTTTGACCGGTCTTTCCCTATACTAAGCGTTACTTAGGTATGGATGTCTGTATAAGCGACATACTCCAATTAGGAAAGGGATGGTACTGTGTAAGTGCAAAGTGACTGCTTTCGTTACACCCATTACTGATGAACGTGAAGTGTTCTGAAAAATGTAAATCATACAACAACGCAGAGAGAGAGACGTGTCAGGAATGCCATCATCAGAAGTGTGTCGAATGCAAAATTTCGAAGTCTGGATTGAAATATCTCTGTGTAAGACAGCCACCCCACCGTATTTAGAAGTGCATTAACAGTTAAGTGTCACTGCTATTGTGGTCCTTGTCCAGTGGAGCAGACGTGTCCTGGATGCCATCACGATTTATGTGCTATTTGCCCCTTGATGAAGTGAAATCCATTATATTTCTCTTACCAATGTGTCGACAAACGAGGGTCGCAATTTTACTAGCGCGCCCGGGAAATATCCAGCACTCTCATATGCCTGATGATCTTAAGGCTCTCAATGATCTTACTAAGCTCAACGCCTTATCTATTCTGCATCTTCCATGGTATTTCACAATTCACACTCTCAAGTACTCAATTGGCTATGCCCGTACTAGTCCGTACTGTAACGACTACGTTTTGACAGAAAGCTCTACGGCAATTTGCCCAGGAACCGCGCATCTCTGCTGACACAGCTACGCACGGGCCACAACTGGTTATCCACTTGCGCGGCGAAGTTCGGTTTCCGCGACGATGATCGTTGTGAACGCGGCGCGCAAGAGACGGTCACACACGTATTGATAGAATGCCCGAGGCTACGAGAGCTGCGGGTGGAACCAAGGAAAAAGGTTGGGGACGTGTTGTACAGTGTGTCGAGCCTGCTGGGAGGCTCAAACGAAGGTGAGAAGGGTAATCCAGACACCGTCTCAAGGGCGAAGACGGTCCAGGCCGTATTGGACTTCGCCGAGGCGTCTCAGCGGTTTCGCAGTCGTGCGCCATGAGGGCAGCCTAACAATGGAAGCGGCAATGGGCCACGATAGGCCGTGACGAGGCTCTAAGTTTCTGTCAGGAAGTGGATCACTCTACATGTATATAATTGAAGAGATATAGTTGTTGTACCCTGCATATCGTTCGCGAGGGGACAGGGTAAATGAAATCTACTACTACTACTACTACTCCTGTAAGGCACATGTCCCGCTTGGGAAAGAGACGATCTGGATGTGCACAGTAACATTTGGGTGCTAAGTAGTGTAGTGGGGAACCAACGCGCTTCATATTACAGGACGAAACGGGAAAAGGTTGATCCGAGATGCCTTATGTTTCAATACAGGGATGGGATTGTATATCTAGCAACTCAAGATAGTCTTTGAGATAGACGCTTCTACACCCGCCTCCTATGACCCATATGGATAGTTTTGGATATACCGAGTATCCTGCATGGTAACTCCCGAGATAGTGAAAGAAAAACCGTCTAGGCAAAGGGGTAAGGGGGCTATTTCAATGTCGCACAAAAATATTGGGCTGATAGGGATGGCCTTTCCTCGGCTAGTTCGGCTCGGTAAAAAGTATCTGATGCTACTGGCAAGCTACGCATTTACGCAGACTTTTTTATGAGGAATTTTTCTATTGCAAGGTGCTTTAATGAGGACGAGTATATTGACTTCGCATTTTACTACCACAGAGCGTTCTCACCCAAAGAGCAATGCTAGATGCAGGCTGTAGATAAAGCTCACGAAGGGACATTGACCACATTATCTCGCAATTTCAATGAGATTATTATCAAAAGGCCGCTCAGGCCCGTGCGTCGGTGTTAGCTCGGCTCGATATAGCCATGAATGCCGGTCGCAACGAGGATTCTGGGTGCTTGCTCGTACGATGTTCTGAGCGCCACGTTCTCCAGATCGACTGCGCAGTCAATCCCCACTCAGCGCCCGAGCACAAGTATCTGCGCTCTGTCCGGGCTGTATCAGGGAGCGACAATCCTGGGGGAGTCTACTCATCCAGAAAGCTGCTTATCAAGCCCTCCCGAATCTTTTTTGGCCCCCACGACCTTTCGAATATACCAGGATCAAATCCTGCGCCGCGTCATTTTTTTTTGTCGCCGCCCCAGGGCAATATCCGCGTACCAGGATGCATTCAGTCCACCTAAGATGTAACTCGTGCTTTCCACTGGTCTCAAGGTGTCCTGCACTCTAATGTGTCTTATATGAAGTGAAATTTGGCGTGCTGGAAGTGGTTCTCCGGGATTCTACCCACGTGAGAATGACCACGGCAGCGCCTCAAACAAAAGTGTGTCGCGAGGGCTGTCCAATCCAAATGCCCGTGGGGCTTGCGAAGGTCGCATCACCCTTTGGAAAGACGCTCATATTGCGAATTGGGGGCTCGAGCGCATCGGATCAGCAGTGTGCATTACGCTAATAAAAACCGCCTGCTCTCTATATGTCTAATACGACGCTAGACCACAAGGCTTACCCCTGTGGAGAAAAAACCGACTCTCGGATTTACAGTGCTGATTAAGGGTCTTTAGGGTTTCCTTTTGGTCAGTGAGTGGCCCGTGAGGTTCGCGAGATACTTGTGGTAATGATAGCTAATAGCTATTGAAAAATGGTGGGTTCGCTCGCACGGCCGCACCTCACGTTACATCAAGTTACAGTGTCCTTATATCAAAAGTTTGTGCCTGCCCACCACTACTACTCTTGATTCCTTTTTCTCTCGCGGAACAGCAATCGCGTTTCTAGCCCTCCGATGATTGGTCATCCATGCCATCGTGTTGGCTGGCACAGCCAATCGGAATACAGCAGGCTAGTCATTCACAAAGTACAAAAGGAGAATCAATTAAACAACCCAGCGATTTTGCTCGTGCGGATCCTGTCAGCCCCTTTTTCTCGGTCTCGCAAGTTTCTCGACAACCAACGCAATCACTTCTCTTCGTTCTTGTGTTGTAGGAATTCATATATAGCAGACTTTGTTTCTAGCTTGTAAATTATTCTTACCCTCTGCCCATCTTCTTACTCGATCCATTGACCCGCCAAAATGATCGCTTGTCCCCAAAGCAATAGGCTTACCAATCATATTGACTTTTTCGGTCACAAGGTAATCGGTCCGCTACCGCGGATTCAGACGTTGCGGCAAGATTTACAGCCAATCTTGAAGCTGGTGACTCTTTACAGCAAAGTCCTTGATCGAAATGGCAGTGTCGCTAAGCATTTGCATATGCCACTCTTGAGCAGCAGGATCGAGGACAGGGTCAACAGTCTGTTCAGCAGCTCTTATCCCCACGTCGTGGATTTAGCTGATGATGATGATTGTTACGGAATTCGTCCCAGCTGGGTTGATGTTATCCAAGAATCAGAAATGATCGATCAAATTGAGTTATGTGACGAGGAACAATACCGGATTTTCGTCCAGGGCATGTTAGTAGAAGTCAACAAAAGCGACTGCGACATACTGTCCTCCAACGTACTTCAAAGGCTGCTCCGGACACCTCCAGAACCAGAAGATGTACAAGCAGAGCAATGAGCCAGAAACGAGTTAATGGAAGGTTTAATTGAACTCCGCGAAGGCATTTCAGATAGTGAGGGAATTACGCAAGTCCTCAGCACGATAAGCACGCAGACTAACTTCTCCTAGTTGATGGGATGATCCAGACAATGCTCCAAGCTCTGCAACAACCCCACACTATCGATAGAGACTCTGCCAGATCAGAATCCTCGGCGCCCTCTGTCGAAATCCAGATGTGTGATGGTGGTGAGATCTCAAATCCTGTAGTTGATTTTGAAACTATAATCGACAAAGATATAGGCCATCATTGTCGCAATAGGGAAGCGAGCATCACGCTTACGTCGCTGGACATATCCACGGAGAAGAATCCCAAAGCGCCATTGAAGTTGGTCTCACCATGGAGCCCTTTGGAAAAAAGACAGTTGCGCATCTTCCTGAGTACCAGAGGTCATTTAAGCTGGTCTCAAATAGCGCTGGAGTACGAAGCGAAATATCACAGAGGACGAAGTTCTTCATCGATCGCTGGTCAGGCTCGCTGCCTTGGACTCTCCGTTGGACGCAAGTCAAACAAAAAGTCAACCCGCACGGCCCGCCGCGATCCTTTGGTATTGAAAGTTCGTGTTCCGCCAATTGACAAATTATCTTCCAGTGAAGAGGTCACATCAGCTGGGCCTGTCCAGACTTCAACAGGGACCTGTGTTCGTGAAGAAAGTCCTATCGCGAGCTCTGCGCGCTCTCATTATTTGCAAGACTGCCCTAGTTCTCCTGTGGAGTTCCACACGACTAGTGCCCGTACCAGCTCCAATTCTCCATTCATTCTACAACCCAGTGCAAAGAAAGACCAAACAATTTTGCGACAGTCAGACCCCGAATTACCGGCGTCTTCTGGTTTCATACTGAACTAAATAAAGTCTTGAATTCGATGGCGGTAGTGGCTTTTGGAGCTCTCATCGTAGTCAAATTCGCAAAGAAGCACGTGTTTACCTCGTTTCAATGCCTGTATTTCCATCGTCTTATCCATAGCCTCCTGAGATGGGCATGATAGACAAGGGGGAAAAAGAACAGGGGTCTTAGAAGAACAGCATGTCCAGGTAGAATAAGACAGGCTATATGATCAATAAATCAGCGCTTGGGATAGGAACTCTTCATTTAAAAGTCATTGATGGCCACTCACGTACCAATAACTTAAATAACAACGAGTGTTTCGAGGAGCCGAGCGGCTCCCCAAATGCAGAAATGAAATGTCGTGGAGCCGATGGCCGGAATGCACAATAGGGAAGGGGTACATATATTATCGCGCACAGGCCCATGCCAAGAGACCAGGCCGCGCTAAACCGATCACCCATCACCACTGGATGCCTGACTCCTTCTGATTCATGAAACGCGACCACCTATGTATTTTTGTTGATGGGTGATTTTTGGCAGCGACAATGATCTTCTTTGATTGGCCACGTCGACATCATGAAACGCGAAGTACCGTCTGATTTACATGGCTGCAACAGTGATGGTGACGAGCGACCAGCAAAAGCGCCCCGGCGAGAAAGCCCGAGCACGAACCCAGAGCTTTTGAAGAGAGAGCACGATCACAGCACAGCACAGCACCCGCTGTCTCCGTTTTCTCCTGACTGTGATAGTAAAGTAGGTTTCGACCCTCATCTTGCGATAGCCATCTCACTGACTGCCTAGCATCCTGATACTCTCGAACACCGAACAACCACTCCGCCGTCCCTCACAAATGCAACCGACGAGCTTACGGACGATATATACCAGTGGATCCCTGCGCCATCGGAGATTGACGCGCTTGAGGTGATGAGCCAACCCGCGTCAAAACGATCCCGATCGCGTTCGATCTCAACGGATCGACGGCGTGCTCGGTCGGTCTCATCGGACAACAGCGAGAGCAGTTCGGCTCGGGACACCAGGTCATATGCATATAGAGCTGTCAATTATGTCACCATCCTGGAGACCAAAGGTTGCTATATGCGACAGTCCCCCACCGGCCCGATGCCCGAGGATATTGCGCTCTGCGAGCGTCTTCTCAGCCAGCCAATTCAACCTCCCAACGGCACACTGCTCGAAGACGAGTATAACACAGATTTTCATAATGCGTTGCAGAATCGATCCGAAGCGCGTCTCCTGGTGGACCTGCACCCTCTCATTATGCCCTCCGCGGAGAATCAATACATTCAGGGGAACCAATCTTTGAAGGATGTGATTGATGGGTACAATGATCCCTGGCTGAAGACCGAGCCGATCTATGGTCCAAAACCGCAGCCCGATCACGCGCGAGGCTTGAAATGGTCGACCTTTTCCGAGAGCCAGCGGCGCAAACTCGGGATCAAGCCTGACGAGAAATCGCCTTACACGGTGCGAGAGGACATGTACTTCCCGTACTTGACCGCAGAAATCAAATGTGGGAACCAGGCGCTGGATTTTGCCGACCGGCAGAATATGCACAGTATGTGCATTGCCCTGCGAGCTGTGGTCTCTTTGTGCCAAGCGGCAGGCTGCACGGAAGAGGTGCATCGGCGGATTTTGGGCTTTTCAATATCGCATGATCTCGGAGGCCTTCGAATATATGGCTACTATCCCGAGGTTGATGATGGCAAGGTGTCATTCTACCGCTGGCCTGTTGCGCAACCTAACATCTGGGTCAAAGAGAATCGGTGGGCATCTTATCAATTCGTGGAGAATTTGGACCGTGAATTTCTGCCTATTCATACCCACCGATTGATGCAGATACTGGAGGACGTCCCGGACCCAGATGAAGATGGTTTCGATATCGACGTCGACGAACTTGACTCTCAGGTGTCCATGGTCGGATTGCAGGAACGCCCGGGGTATCGCAGAGCAGCGTCTTCGCAGAATCGCGGTCTACAACCAGAGCTACGTATGATGGTACAAACATTACAACAACAACTGGCAGAACAGAAGGAAAGAGAAGAGAAGCGAGAGGCGGAACAGAAGGAAAGAGAAGAGAAGCTCCTCGCTCAACTAGAACAGCAAAAGCTACGGGAAGAGAAGCGAGAGGCGGAACAGAAGGAAAGAGAAGAGAAGCTCCTCGCTCAACTAGAACAGCAAAAGCTACGGGAAGAGAAGCGAGAGGCGGAACAGAAGGAAAGAGAAGAGAAGCTCCTTGCTCAACTAGAACAGCAGAGGCTACGGGAAGAGAAGCGAGAAGCCGAACAGAAGGAACTGCAAGGCAAGCTTCTTACTCTTTTAGAACAGAAAGATAAGTCGAAATGATTATTCGAGCTGTGATCTTGCGTGATTCTGCAAAAATGCCAATCGTACAGTACCTGTGCAAGGATGTGGTTTTTTGAAGTTATACGTCCCGACTTGACTAGATGGGCCAATCGGACACAATGTGGTCCGCTACTTAAATTGTATTTCTTTTTTTTTTTTTTTTCGTTGGTGCGCTCTAACCCGGATTAGGAGCAATCGAGCTCGAATCTTAGCTACAAAAGCAAGATGTGAATCTCCGAGGCGCTCACGGGCGTATCCTTGTATTTGAAAGACCTCATTTGCCAAGAGCTTGCGTGTACTAAGAGAGTGAAATTCTCAACGAGATCACTAGTACATAGAGAACCAGACGCAGCAAGAAGGGTACAAGGTAGCATGGAAACTGTTCATGTGCTTAGACTTGAAGGCGCCTCCTGCTACAAGCACATGAGGCCGTGCTGGGAGAGAGTAGCGCAGAAGTTGTAAAGGCAAATGCCGGAATAGACGGTGAATGAAGCGAGCCTGATTTTGTGTTGGATGACAACGAGTATACGTGCGATGGGATGGCAAATTGAGAACTTGTGGTAGTCGAAGTGCCGCCGCAAGCACTGGAACTCTTGCCCTCCCAATGCGCAGCGGATAACATGCCGATCACATTAGGAGCGCACAAGCTAGGGCCATCGGTCCAGCCCAAAAGGCGATTGGCAATGTCCGAGGCGTAGCAGTGAGTGGCAATCCCCTGACCCAGGTTGCCGCTAGAGGCAACAGCGCCGGAATTGTAAGCACGGGCGGCCTTGTAGAATGAAGCCACATCTGTTGAACCGCCCTCCTGGGCTATCAGTGCCTTCAGGCCAGGCCCGGCCGGGGTCCCCTCGACGCCATCCATGATCATTTGATCAATCTCGCTTTGGGGACAAGGGTTCTGGATGATTCCATCCCTGTTGCAGGAACCAGAGCCCTCATGGCTTTGCATTAGTCCCGGATTGATCACACCGTTGTCAGTGGTCTGAACACGAACACACCCTTTGCTCTCTTGCATGACGATCGACAAGATGAAGCGCGCGTCGACACTGCTCGACTTCTCCACTTGGTGGATGGCATTCTTGATGGAATTGGTCTCGTCTTCCGAGTTATTGGGTAGGCCCCATTGGGAGCAACTGGCGGATATGATGGCCTTATTATTCTCAAACATGGCTTCAAAAGAGTCAATCCATTGGTCAATGCCGGGCCAGCCGTCGGCGACCATACCGTTACCACCCAGTACCCCGGCATAAAGACGAATATGGCGCTCGTGAAGGGGATTTCCGGTTTCCTCCACAAGACTAGACAGATGAGATGAGGCATTAGCCGCTTCAGCAATCAATTGAAGGCTGTGGATCGCCAAAAAGAGAGACCACTTTGCCATTGCGATAGCGAGAACCCGATTTCTCGAAAGCCCACTGATGTAAACTCTGACAGCAGTACTGGGGATTTGGAAGCCGGTAGTGATGCTCAATTGGATGCGGGAAATCAATTCCATATAGCCAAGCAAAGAAAAGTATACCCCGCGAGTAGGTGTATCGAGATAAGAGCCTCTTAACAGAAAAGGAAATATTGCGTTTAACCACCGGAAGACAGGTCTATCGCTGCGCTAGGATTGTGATGCCAATGGCAAAAATGCCATGGTTCAAGAGCCTTTTATTGACGACACGAGTCATGAAGATGTCCTACCCCCTGAAGGGGCACATCAGTTGACAAAAGCACCAACATTCTAATTCATACTGTCTAGCCGAAAGCCTGATATTGACTCTGATCGCAGTTTTGCATCGCGAGACGATCTGTAGGTGAAGCACGAGCATGCATGAAGTGCAGAACCTGCCGCCGGTCTCCTCATTAGTCACTTGAGGTGATATACCCAGTTTCCGAATCACTCACTTGCGTGGAACATGGTCATGCCTGGAACTGTACTTCTCAAGAATATGATGTTGGAGCATCCCAAAGCTGATCACTGGGGACCACGTGTCTCATTCTTCTTCCTTAGTCAATCTTGATGGCATCTCAACGTCCTGAGATCAAAATTGTGATCCACTCGAACAAAAAAACTCAATGTCCTGAAAATGATGGGAGACTCAATTTCTTTTCTGTACGCACGGGCATTTATGGCGTCCGCGATGATAATTAGCAAAGCCAAAGGCATTAACAGTTCCCACTGACACATCAGTCCAGCTCAGAGCGACCATTGTTCTGACCTGCCATTATGCCATCCGATGGTGTCAAGAACTCGGACTCAAATTCAGGAAATACCTCGAAGCTCGAGGAGATAGAGCAAATTGTAAACAGAGGACCCCTTTTTAATATAAACTGGAAATTGGAATACAACAAGCATCGATATCCCATGCGAATTTGGAAGAGAGCCAGAAGCCCTACCCGGACGGGAATCATGCGGATCAGACGCAGCAGAAGGTCCCTGTGGACGACAACCCAACACCAAAACGTCATGCAATAACGGAATTGATAGAACCAGATGATATCGAGATGCAGTCCAGATCCGATCCAGTCAGTCTTGACGAGGAAACGGAGAACACCAATTCTGCTGCGTCGGATGGATTGAACAACCGAAATACACTCAAACTTCAAGGTCCGCCTATTGTTGAATTCAGCAAGGAGATTGTCATGGAGAGAAGAGTCATTGAAGAATGCTGGGATCAAATGAATCCCTCGGAAAGCGAATTACGTCAAGTCGAGGCTAAGGCTCTGTTTGACATTTACCAGGCGATGACGTTACAGAATTACGCAAACGAAGTCAGGAACTTGAGCGCGCTCAATAGTACGACGGAGAAACTTTGATTGCTGACTGGTAAGGAGCACGCCCGTTTTATGCTCCGATTCCACTGATTTTGTCTGGTCGGATTCAAAGGGATGAAAAGGAAAGTAAATAGACAAACCGGAAAAACGAGATATTAGGTAGTAAAGAGGGGAATGCGCATTGACAGTGTACTCAAAGATACGGGTCGATTTGGCAGCAGAGAATAACAACACCAGCAAACGCAGGTTGTGAGAGAAATCCAGGTTCTGAACCCATCCGGTCCATAACAGAGAGTTGTAGAAGCGTACTATTCCAATCTATCTTTTATATGCTAGATGTACTACCTGGGAAGATAAATGTGCGTACTGAAACTCGAGGTCACAATTTCGGCCGGGGCAACCGTTTCCCGTCATGTATCGTACTAAAAAAACCATCAATTGTTCCCCACGTAGAAGATTGGTCGGCTTTTTGCCGGTGCATCTCGGATCACGTCCGCATTCCGTCTCGAGTCAGTATGTGACACCGCTCAAGTAGGATCGCACTGGCCTACAGACTTGTTTCTGCATTGTAAAAGAAAAGATTGACCCTTGAAGCATGCAAAAGCTGCTTCCAAATGCAGGTCTTGGTTGATGGCTCCAGAAGTCTGTCTGCTTGGCAACATCGCCGAGGTGCGGATGATTTCGAAGGAGATTACATAGGCTGGGAGTAGCATGTTCTCATGCAAGATCTCCCATAATGGTCGCACCAGGTTTGCTAAGTCGAGTCTACTGATCAGTCGTGGTGGGTCGCGGCAAATCTTACCCGAGGTGAGCCCATGGATGTCGAGAGTGACCCGTAGCCATCGCAGGAAGGTCTCGGGTGAGACTGGTCGACTTTCCCCCGGCCGGTCCCAATGATCACTGCGACATCTCGGTCTATCCGGGAGTGTAACTCGGCCATGTCGTCAGCGCCCGCTCGCCAATCGATACGAGATATCTTGCGTGCAGTCGTGATGACGCAGCGAAGAGACTGCTGCGGCCCATGCAGCCCGAATCTCCAATTGCAGTGGCTTGCAGCTATGCTCATTTTGTATTGATGTCGATTCATGACTAACACAATCAGTTTGAGGCCCTCTCCATGCAAGCCACTCAATCGGTGGTCTCTGTCTTTGGTTGTGTGTCCCATGATGAGAGACTCGACGGGCAGTTGCGTCCAGCCATGGGTGAGGGTGACACGACCGGTTTTTCTCGTACTTGATAAATCCTCGAGCTTGACGATCCGTATAATCTTTGGAGGTCGATGAACCTATGATCGAGAAGTGATCTTGGTCGTCTTCAAATTATAGCTTGAAGTCTCGTCGGTCGAGCTGGAATATTTCCAGAATGTCATCTTTCCTGCTTGGTGTCAGCAAATCCCCCATCGGGTGGCTCGACACGTACCAATTTTGATTTAGCTCGCGGAAGGGAGCGGTGGTTTTTCACTCCTCCACGTACGAAGGAGAAATTCATCGGGAAACGGTCTGCTGCGACTGCTGATCTGCCACGTACTCTGAGATTTGTCGGAGCTCACTATGAAGCTTTTCCCTTGCTTGATCGCCAATACAGCTCTCTTGATCCATGGGAATGTGAACGGAAAGGTTGTTCAATCGGGATCAAAGCACGGTGACTGGGCGAATGATTTATTTTCCAGGTCTTGATTCTACTATGTAAAGGTTGCTCAATTAAGCCCGCGTTTTGCCGACAATTTACATATATCCGTGGATCAACAAGAGGATTGGAGATGATTGTGTCATTGAGGCTTCTTTCACCCGATTCCTGGATACCTGACGCCCAAACCAAGTCCCGTAATTACTAGTTACTTTATCTACTTCATCGGTGGTAAATGGTGTGATGAACCCTAAAAAGTGGACTTTCATTCTGGTGGGTCAAGACTGACATAAAACAACGTATATCTATTAATGCAGCAGAAAGCAAAAATCCACACTCGACAAAATCAAAACTTCATTTTCTTCACCCCTTTCCTCCCGAAACTTGTCACTCTGGTAACTCTCGCCAACTTCTAGTCCTCCTCTTTATCGCCCATATGCTCCCTCGCTTCTTTATAGTGATCGTAATTTGCCAGAGCTATTGCTCTTCTTTTATCTTTGTCAGCCTCGCCCCATTTCTCTACCTTCTCCACTGTCGCCAAGTAAGAATGCACATTGAATGTCCTTGGTGCTTGTCTCTTGTTCCCAGCTCTTTCACTGTCCCCTCGATCAGTGACGTTTGCTTCACCGGTTTCGCCAGGAAGATGAGACGGCGCGGTCCTTTGGGCATATTGCTCTTCTTCCTCTTTCTTCACACCCATGCTTGTACCAGCCGTCGGAACTCCTAAGCGATCTCTTCCAATTGGTGCCACGGATGGCAGTCGATCTGACGTCAAGAAGGAGGAGGGCATGACTGACTGTGACCGAGATCGTTCTCGCTCCATTTTGACCTCGGCGAAAATTTGTAAAGGGAACGGCAAGGGATCAATGAACTTCCCCTTGTTTTTCATCGCTTCAACATAGCGGCTCTCCTGCACATTCCAGCCAACATGAAGTCTAATTGAGGTCTCGTTCTTACCAAGCAATCGAATCACATCTGCCTTGGGTATCCAGCTGTATCCGCGCACCAGAAGTACCAGGTGCTCTTTTTCGATTCCCTTCCATTTGATTTTCACCCATGTTTCCGGGCAATTGAAATAGATTGCTTTATTGCCATCTCTTTCGTCCACGGCAATACCGACAGTTCCAGCAATGTTATCTTTTGTATATTGCCAGTGTTGTTTCCCGTTGGCATCCTTCCATCCGAGTTGCGATATGCGATTGCTGCGTTCATAGATGGACTTCGGTTCTGGAACGCTATACGTACTCGTTCTGTGGAACTCGTATCTCGGAGTCTGAGGGGGACCAGTGCGAAAGATGCAGAATTTGCGTGTTCCCTTGCCGCCATACCAGTCGATGTCGGCTGGATTGCGACCGGCCATCTCCATCTGTTTCTTGTTTTTTCGTTTGTCATCAACGCCCATGTTGAGCTTTTCAAAGTCTTCGAGTAGTTCTGGCTCGTCTGTCTGAATATTGGTTTTGGATGTTGTTGGATTGGTAGAAACAGAGTTTGAATCGGTGGTATCTTGAGAATCAGCATCCAACATGTCCACATTGCTGGACCCATGCTCGTCCGCACTTATCGGCTCTGGATGTCTCTCTTCTTGACTATCATGGGATGATTTTGAAGTCCTTGGATTTGGCGGTCCTTCGTCGATGTCGTCAATGGACTGCTGGTTGTCTTCATGCTCTGCTGTGGTAAACTCTTGGCCATCAACATCGGCATTATGTCTGTCAGAGAGTTCCACGCTCTGTGCTTCTTCAAGGAGCTTCTGCAGAGCCTCTGGATTTTTGTGTCTCCCTGATGAATCTTTCTTCGCATTTTTTACAACGCCCGCAGCAGAGTTTGAGGACATATCGTAGAGTCTTGCCTTCTGTCAGGTGTCAAAGAACTTGCAGATGTCTCGTAGCCTAACCCAGCAATGAGGACATATTTATACCTTTAAATCTTGACAAGTCCACTGCCTGTTTATATGCCCAGCGCAGAAAGTTTGTGTCTTGAAAACTTTCCAATGCCCTCTTAACCATACAGTTACTGAGTTCACTAATATGCGGGCCCTGAGATTGGTACCTATGATACCTTCCCTGCACGTCAAAATCCGTCAACCCTTCTGTATGTAAGTGCGTGTAGGTATTCGTGTTATCAAATTAACAAAAGCTATGTCCCAAAGACCGCATAAACCAGTTATCAACACCGCCACTCCCTCAAAGAAAAATCATCATTCCTCCACGCCCAGCCGTCTATTTAAGTTGGCAAGACACTAAAGTGCTTCAACGACGTTCTGAATGTGTCGCGTATGCTGATACACTATATGGTCAGCCATAATCCTCGAGAAACAGCGACACTGAAACGAAGCCTCTCGATGTGCACATCTCTTTTACTGTTGTAGAGGAGATAGCTGTTCCTCTCAAAACACTGACGTCCGGATTTATACGAAGCCTCAGATTTTGGCGTGAACCAAAATGCAAACAATCAATTTGCAATGCAAGTGGCACGTCTGCCGCATTATTACTCTCAACGTGCCGGGCGTGGCTAATATAAAGACTCGTCTTGGTCTCATTATCGGTTCAAATGATCAAACGGCCCGATGGCAGCATGGCTTGATCTTGTCAATGAAGATGGAGCTTGGACTTTGGTGGATACTGGCCGTCTAGAGGAGCTGGTGCAGGGGATGCCATGTCCGAAACGCCAATGTCCATGTTTGGTCTACTTTGCTGGGGGCCCAAATCGTCTGAAGGCTCTGCGAGCTCTTAACCCCCACAACAATGTCACACGTAAAGGTTCCGCAGGCTTGATCCGTCTTCATCTCAGTGGGAGATCCGGTCATACAAAGGATCCCATCTGTTTTGCCGAGAGTAGCTTGTATCTCGAAAAAAGCCAGGGAGATTCAAGATGGTCCAAACATCATTCTACCCATCGACATCGACGATACGCTATATCAGATGCCGACAGTTCCTATTCACCGGTAAAACTACACCAAGAAGTGAGAGCCCAACTCGTCCTGCCATGGACCCAAATTTTGTGCCTGTTTATCGACTCCAAATCTGACTTGCAGTCTGCACGAAACCTGCTTCAGCAGCCACGTCGACAGCTTGCGATTGGCGGCCAGCCCGTCTCCGCATCTATGCGGATAGTAATCGTCTTGACCAAGCAAGATGATTCACATGATATACCAGCACAGCAATTCGCCGATTTTGAAACGTTTGCTGAGACTGGCGAAACCGTCATTCTTGATCTGCGTCGAAGACACGGCCTTTCCGATACGGTCGCATTTGAACCTCTTCGTACCCTCATCCTGGAGCAGCTTTCCGCCATTTGTGATCAGCAAGAGTCCACCTGTCGTCGTTTTTCAGCATCTCACCTAGGTGCCTTCTGGAAGTCTTACATCCAAAGCTACAAACGATCCCTGAGCGCACCATGCTTTGATCTCTTGACCGAAGCCCGGAGAAGCTATCCCAAAGACGATTCAATGGGTCATTTCCTCCGAGAAGGTGCGCATGCAGTCATATCCTCGGGCTGCGCTGAAGAAGAGATGCAGGAATTTTTGGCCTCGGCCTTTCTGATGCATGCGTATCCTCCTGGAATGCACGGTAAGATCTCAACCTCGTTTGAATGCTCAAACTGACAGGCTTAGGTTTCTCCCCAGCCACCGTCTTTGCCGCATTGTATGAGAAGCATTGTGTCGAGTTCTCGCAGAACGGTGCCTCTCACAGCTACTGCGAGGGTATTTTATCCCGTTTCAATCAGCAGTTCAAGCAATTGGGCGCCAACAAGACATCTGCGATCGTTCGAAAGGATGTACTGTGTCGGTTCTTTCGCCGATGGGGTGGCCTTCACTCTACCACGACCTGCTTGGTATGCCTGTGTCGGCCGCCCGAGCACATGATGCCATGCAAGCATGCACTCTGCGACACCTGTGTCGTGATCTTTGGCAAGTCGAGTTCTCTCGGCGAGTATCATTGGGACATCACCGAATGCCCCGTGTGCGATGAACCTTTTCTCGTTACTATACGCCAATTACCCCCAACTAAGCACCCGGTGATCCTCAGTCTTGACGGTGGTGGTGTCCGCGGCCTGATCCAACTGGGCCTTCTGCAAGCGCTGGAGAAGCGCATTGGCTTGCCGATCGCGTCTCTCCCCGACTTGTGTATTGGAACGAGTGTTGGTATGTACCACTCTGGGCCCAAGTGACCTCCTTTCCACCAATGCGCTAACGGTCCTATCTGCAGGTGCGTTGACGGCGATTGATATTTTTTTGAACCACTCTTCTGTCGAACATTGTGTACAGGCGTTCCCTGACCTAGCGCGAAAAATATTTCGTCGCCCACGGGGCCCGGTGCCGCGATTCGTTCGATGGTTGGCCTCTGCATTCAACTTGATCCCCAGCAGTCTCTATGATTCGCAGAGACTGTCGCAGACCCTCAAGGAGGTGGTGGCCCCAGACCGCCGTCTATTCGACGTGACCACGGCCAACCCTGCCGGATGTCGGATTGCCGTCGTGGCCAGTCGCACATCCGACGGCAAGGCCTGTGTGCTAGCAAATTACCGAGGCACGGGCCAGCGCCGTGGAAACGCCGCCTACCAATTTTTAGCGCCCGATCACGGCCAAGAGGATCCTGATCTGTGCGACATGTGAGTTTAGCTCTGCGTCCAGTCAGTTTTACGCCACAGCCGAAGTAGCTAACGGTATTTCCTTTCACCAGAGCCCAGTGCAGCGTCGCAGCGCTCTTGTAAGTACACTCCCAGAATCGATTAAACACGATCGCTAACATTCGGAAGCTATTTCCAGCCAGGACATCTGCCCGGCTTCGGCCCTTTTCAGGATGGCGGGGTACGCGCGAACAACCCGCTTGCCATTGCGTTGAGGGAGTCGGGCATTATCTGGCCTAGTGCGAAACGACACGATCTTCTTTTATCGGTTGGAACGGGGTTCACCGTGTCTGCCCTCGATCATGGCTCGCGACACAAGGCCTGGGAGGGCGCTCTCCCTCGCCTGTTCCGTGCCACGATGTCATCGCCCTCCATGGATGGACAACAAGGGTTTTCGGAAGCACTGAACTACCTACCGCATTGGTCGAAACCGGATGTACTTCGTCTCGACCAGGCCATTCCCGGTCCGCTGCCCGAACTGGATGACACCAGCGCGTTGCAAGAGTTATCCAAGATGGAGTTCCTCGTTCCAGACGAGCTCGTGAGGACGGTGCTCGCGTCAGCAATGTTTTTCTTCGAGTTTGACGCAACTCCCGTCCCTGGTCAGGTCGGATTCCACTGCGAAGGGTCCATCCTTTGCTCACGGCCGGGGGCTGGCGAGATTCTGGCGCGTATTTTGATTGAAATCCCTGGTGCGAAGTTCCAAATTGGTCAGGATCATTCCCTGGGTGATGTAGACCAAAATGACCGCTGTAAATCTTGTGGGTATTACAGAAAACGCGTCGCCTTTCACGTTGCCAGTCTTGAAGAGCGCTTTACAATCAACATCGCCAATGGTACTTGTTGTGAGAAGATTGGCGGATTTCCAAAGTCCGCGCAGGAGTTTCTCGAAGCGCAGCAGGCCTTTGCTCACTTTGGCCGTGCAGACCATCAAACGCCATCCTGGCCGCCTGTGAGGCATTGCTACTGTGCTTACGGGGCAAAAAGAACGATTCGCTTTGTAGAGCCTGCGTCACGGCTGAAGCGAAGGCGGCTGTGATGTTGAGGGACACGGGCGATTTTGAGCTGCAATGCTCAGATGTCTACGAAGTACCGTAATATGCAATCAGGCGTTGGTTTCTTCAGTCTTGATTTACAGCGTATTGTTTCGTAGCCTATGTATCCCATGAACAGAAATGTAAAGTCACGCGTGTTGTTTGTTGAAGTGAGTTCCTGCGCTCCACGAAGCATCTGTTGTTGATTCAATGAAGGTCTAGCTTCGCGGTATGTTGAAATTCTATCTCACACGATTCCACCAATAAGGAGTCGACGTAGGACACCCTGGCTGCTGATCAGAGTGCCAACGGCCCGATCCTGACTTGATACTTCTGTTTTGGTCTTCGACATAAGCTCCCGCATCTAGAGAGACCAATTCAGGCCTAGTCTTTATCTTCCCAGTCGACACCATGAATGCTTTCCGCAAGGCCCTCTCGGTCCATTTTCGCGACAGTGCCTCAAGCATCTACAGTCGGTCTGCTGACACCGCGAAGGATGCTAAGCCCATTGCAATGACAACCGTTGCTCCACCACTCCAAACGTCTTTCCCGGAAATCAACTCACTCGATCACCAGATTGCCATGGCGGGAGGGTCCACGATGGTTGTGGAAACGACACGGCCACGACTGAGGGTGTCGAAGAAATCTGCCAAGACCACGCCTCGGGCACTGAAACAACAATGGCTGCAGCAAAGAAGCCAGCAAGAGCGCGAAAATGAATTCTACTCGGGCTGTTTCAGAAACTTCCATCGACTCGTCGCGACAGTGATGGACTCCACTCAGGATCTGGCTCTGCAGTATCATTTCAACCCCGGAGCAAGCCCCGCGGGAGACCCACGCTTGATTCGGACAATCGTCTCACTCAAGACGGCTCTGGACAAATCGCGCGTGGAGGAAGCGCAAGCAGAAGCGGAATGGAAACGGCAATGTGGTGTTTCCTCGGCTGAGAACGCCGCCACCAGATGGGTTTGAGGTGAAGGGTTCTCGGTTTTCCGGACATCTTTTATGATACTGGAAATGGGACAAATATCCTATGGGCTCGTGAGACGTTTGAACAGTTTATATTATAAGCTAGACGTAAACAGAACTTCTTTCAGCTCCCATATTGATTACATATTTTTCCAAGCGGGTGCTACATCGCTCAATAGCCAGATCTGTGCTCTCGTGGCTCGTAGGCTAGCCTGCCGCTTCCCTTGACTTTATGCAAATTCAAGCTGCAGAAAACCTCGAATCTGGAACACCATGCGCTGCTCGTTGTTCGCAAGAACCCTTCTTGTGGCCTCTGGAAGTAACTGCAATCGGCGGCCGAGCTGCTCGGGGTGAGCGTTACACAACAGCACTTGCATGCTCACTTTATCTCTCAGCCGAGCTTCCAGGCGGTCTGAGGTAGTAAGCGCAGTCTTCAGGAAGCGATGAAGTCGACGAAGGCTTCTTGAGCTTCTCACGCCCGCAATACTTTCCACGAAGCCGATCGCACATCGTACCATCCGAAGCAAGATGTCGCGGGTTTGTAAAATGCGGTGAACAGAAGCGTGACGAATGTTACTGATCACGCGATGCCATTTTTGAATTGATTTTGCAGATGGACAACAAGGTTGGGCCTCTATTTTCTCATTGTGGTCGGCCAAGAATCCAAAAATCTTATGCAACTCGATTGCCTCCACACACGTCCATCCTACGGCGTGAGATTCGGCCAAGAGCCATTTCTGAAGGAACCGAAAGATGTGGGCTTCAAGGTGGTGTTGGATAGCCTGCAGAATAGCGTGTTGAGCAGGAAATGGGATCGAAGATTTTGGACTACTGGGTAGTGACCCTGTTAGTTCCGGAGCGTCTATTCCAGGGCAAAGAAAGTCAGCACTAATCTCGAAATGAAACATGCGCACTTACCCGTCGAAACTGAAATCTCTTCGGATGGCATGTCTACCGTAGTAAGACAATGATGTAGATCCTCCGGGGCTTCCTTCCCGGCGATGAAGCTGGTCTGATGAAAAACAAAGAATGAAATGCAGCCAGATAAGACTCATGAAGTATATATATAAGCATATGGTGTTTGCGTACTGCAAAAAGCCACAGCCTCGCGCTTTTCTGCAGGTGACAAAAATGAGGCCATGTCGCCAGCCGTGGTATGACATGGGGTTTTCAGCTCAGGTGATCGCAGTATCAACATATTGCGGCAAGCCGCTTCCTGACAGGGTTGTGTTTCAAATATGTCGGGGTGAGTTGTAAGCAGGGTATATAGTGCAGCCGCAGAGTTTCCTCACGGCTACCAAGCCAGACTGGTTCCATCTTGCTACTATGGTCGCCGTTATAATCTTCGCAATGGGATTTTTTGTAGCAGTCTCAGTTGCGTGTACCCTGTTCTGCTCACCGGGCTAGGTTGTATGCTGATACGATATCAGATGTCTAGGCCACTTCGGCCGTCAGCCATCATTCCAAAAGAAAGAACTACGGACCCCAGAGTAAGTCTCGTACGATGATTCTATGCTCACAATTGGGGTCTCTGACTAAACAGTGTAGACTACTCCCTTCCTTCTGGCTCACGATACAGATCGTGACGGAGAGCAACATGGTCATCTCTTGGGTATTGATCATTTCCCTGTTCACATCTCAAACGTTTCTGATATGGATTCTTAGTCTATCTCGATCCGGGCGCAACCCATGGAAGAGCTCACCGACATCATCGGCGGCAGTTGATTGGCCCTTGAAAGTTCATCTACTCGACGACATTTCCTGAGCAACGGAACATCGTATACTGGGAGATGAAGGGGGGATGAAGGGAGATGAAGTATTTGGGGATGAAGTATTTGGGGATGAAGGGGAGATGAAGGGGAGATGAAGGGGAGATGAAGGGGAGATGAAGGGGAGATGAAGGGAGATGAAGGGAGATGAAGTATTTGGGGATGAAGTATTTGGGGATGAAGGGGAGATGAAGGGGAGATGAAGGGGAGATGAAGGGGAGATGAAGGGGAGATGAAGGGGAGATGAAGGGGAGATGAAGGGAGATGAAGGGAGATGAAGTATTTGGGGATGAAGTATTGGGAGATGAAGTATTGGGAGACTTTGAACCAAAGAGCAAACTTTGTCAGAAAGACTAGCAATCAGCAGTAGAAATGAAATTTGTGATAGGAGCATTGTATCTCCAAGCGAGACTTGATGCGATTTAACTCGTGGTGTCCATAACAGCCGCATAGATCAGCGAATATCGATTCTCCTAAACAGTGCTTCTGGTACTACAGATCCCAAGTCGATTGTTCTGGAGATGCTCCGCCAACGCTTTCCAAGCATCACTCGAGCGGCCCGTAGAAGAGATCACAGGAATCTTCCTCTCGGCAGGCTGCCCAGAAACCGCATAATCACGAGGTGTTTTATTCACAGCGGAACGTTTTTTCTTTAATCGATCAGTATCCTAACATTTGATCCTTTGGACTATGGAGTCTTACAATCTCTTCTCGTGAGGGTTGAGGAACCTGAGGATGCGAATGGTAGGTAAAAATCTGCCCATCTGGCTGTTCCATGATAAGCCATGTTTTTATCCCATACAGAAGCCAAAACTCATTATGGCGACGTAGTAAATTATTGCGGCGTTTTCGGAGTTGCTCTCGCTTGACGCGACTTAGAGGCTGAGCCATTGGTGGAATGGAGATTGCGAAAGAGTAGGTCGCAGATATTTATTGGCGCCAGGCGTGGCACTCTCTAGGTTTCACGTGCGACGGTGTGACGAGAAATAGTAGACGCAAAAAAGGCCTGCTCAACGATCATTACGGAATTGTGAAGCTTGCTTAAACATAATGAGCAGCCGCACAAATTGCGGACCGGTCATGTGCAAGAGCCTGATCCAATATCCGAAAATGCATGTTGAGCAGCAGCATGTATTTGAAGCATCATTTTGTTCTGCAATCCCCAAATTTCTTTTGCAGCAAGTACTGAAATCGGAATTCGAGACCGATATATCAGGGTATCTTTCGAGGAGCTCGGTTTCTCAAGTTTCGTACAGACCATTGCTCGCGTAAGCAAAACAAGATGCTATCCCCATTTTCCTATTCCCAGAATACCAGCCCATATATCTGTTCCAATTCTTATCGTTGGTTCCCCCAGCACCCTACTCCGAGACAGTCTTGCTGACACTTGTCTGAAGAACTCCGTCGACTGTAAGACGTCCATTCGCAGCTGTCATACTAGATGTTACTCGAGATTTCACATCGCCTGGAGATGCATCACATCCGACCACTTTGCCAATTTTTGAACCATTGGCTTCATCGACCATGGTAGGACCAACAATTTCTCATATCTCTTCGTGGCTTCCGCATACTTCGCTTGGCCTTGTGAAGAGCGTGGCGGAGGCGGTTATCTCAGAAGGAGACATGTCTGCTACGGCTTTGCCAGATATCACAGTCGTTAGCGTGAAACAAGAGACAGACGGTGGCTCTAGCGGTGATTCTAGAGGTGGTCCCAGCGGTGGAGATGAAACTTTTGCCAGCCATGCTACTACAACGAATGGCTCTGCGACATTACTCTTTGTTACTGCTAACAAGGGCCTCTCTTTCGCTGTCGACATTGCTCAGACCAGTCAAGAAGCCAGGAACACTTCACCTGTTTCAATATCTTATGACCTTCTCAGGCTTTCTCCGGCTGACTTAGAGCATGCGAAGTCAGGACCTTTTACCCACTCCGACGAGTCCACCAAAGCTGGGAACGTTGTAGGTTTCAGCAATTCCACTACCCAACATTCGCCATCGCACACAAGACTCTCTCATGAGATTAGCAATGGCAAACCCTCTATGACCACGGAGCATGAAGGGGAAGTGTTGTCGTCAACGCTGCTAAGTACATGCGCAGAAACAGGGACTCGGACGAGTCCGTCATCCACCACAAAGACCTCGACTTCTGGATTGCATGGTGCCGCAATGGACGGGAGCGATTTTTCAAGGCGGCTTTCCCAGCGGGGTATAGCATTGGTACTTGGCAGTGTATTAGGCGGCAGTTTTACATTCTTCGGCATTGTATTATTGCACCGGCTCGGTCTTCGATTCTTCCGCAGAAGTGGACAGGGATCAACAATGCATCGTGGGTCATTATCAATGGATGATGATCCTTGTCGCAAGAAGGCCCCCACAAACTCTCCCGAGGTAGCTGGCATTTCCCACTTCTCAGTCAGCTCTTAAGTCTAGCGCTGTATTCAATATCAGAACCAAGCAGAAAAATGATGAATGTCGCTGTGAGCTAGACAGTATTTAGATAAGGTTGTGTCCATCACAAGAGTTTGCTTTCGCTACAGCTAAGGTAATACGCCATAATATATTATGCATTTTCTACTGTATGGATAGTGACAAAGATTCGAAATTGTTTTCTAGAGCTACCAGCCTCTTAAATTATCTAGCAACAATCATGGCAACTAGTATTTCCCACAACAGTATTAATTGTGGGTTTCAAGCAGGCGTGATCAATGGCAATATTAGAAATGTAATAATCGGTAAATGGACTGAACTGGAAACCGTCTTAGGATAAACAAAACTTTTAGATCAAGCCTGTCTGCAGGATCTACAAACGACTAATCCCTACGATGATAAAGAGCGTATTAAGAAGACTGGTGGTGGGCCCGGTAAAGATAAGACAATACTTCTATGTGGGCTTATCGACAAGCTAGCGGAATCTTATAGAGATAATGCGACCGTTGTGTACTTTTTCTGCTAAGCTACTGATATACGAATCAGTCCTACGTGGTTTGATATATTTACTTATAGAAAAGAATCTATCTCTTGTTCGGTATGTACAAGCTCGGTATAACTCTGCAGGTAGAGAATTGTTTAGAGATATTAATATATGGAGTGCACTTATGTCTATCTTTACGAAAATCCTCGAAGATCTATATTTAAAAGATGTCTATCTTGTGACTGATGTTTTAGATAAATATCAAAGTGGCTGTCAGGACCTTCTAGAAGCAAGGGAAGCGATAATCTACCGAAGTTAATAATTTTTCTTCACTATGAATCCAATCATATACCTACCGGTGATAAATTCAACATCATTCATAGCTTCTGCATACCGCTCATAAACAGCTTCCTTCATTTGCTCGATGGTTTGCAGACTCAGGTTTCCGCTCTTGATTTTCTGTCGGAACTTTTTGACCTCAGATGTTGCTCCTAAGAATGAGGATTTTCCTTTCAACAGAGTCCTTGGAGACCTGAGGAAATTTGCTGACATGAAAAAGGATGCATCACGATGAACCGCCTCTTTCCAATTTTGCACCGATGACTCTAAGTCTCTCGCCTCCCATAATCTCTCAGCGCTCCTCCAATCTGTAGTATTTTAGAGGTCTGTGTCGAGGAAACTTTGGGGACAGGAATAAGCGCACCGTGCTTTGCATAAAGGGGAAGCTTTTCAATCAAAGGTTTTCTCTCCCAGCGATTGTCCATTTCTAAGTTAGAATGATTTACTCCTGCATAACGCTGAAGATTACTGGGATATCAAGACTATTATATATGCATAATGTTTAAGGATTTTCAGCAATAAATCTTGAGGCCTTCAAAAATTGCACTCATACGCGACTTCAGAAACACTTTTGTTTTATCTAGGGGGCTGCTTTCGGAGGGCGTAGTTAAAAATCCACCGTGCGGGTATTCACCGTCCATTACAGGATGGATCGAAATCAGTTTCACCATCTGCTCATAGAAATTGTTTCTCTAACCCTGAAGAGGTGAAGCTGATTTCGAGCGGCCCTGTACATTACGTTCATGTGAGAGATATTAGATCATATGATGTTTGAGAGATTAAGTAGTGAAATGGAAATGATATAACTGCGCTGAGGTCATCTTTTATATTTCACAACCATGGCAGATTGAGAGGCAGTTGGTAAGGTTTTGCTTGGGATCCGCTCACGAAACACATGTATGGGTTGTAGCTGAATGTTAAATTTACTGCGACATCGTATGCATTTTATCAATTCACCTCCACCCCTGCTACTTATTAAAGGTAAATGGAGGCCTCACTTTTATGAACATATGCCGCACGATTATGATACAGAGGCCTAAGTAATCTATGTAACTGTTGACAAAGCATTGGACCATTTAAGAATCCCCACTTTGTTCCTTTCACAGCCTCATGCATCGCCTATCGTATATCCACGCCCAAGCATCAAGGCTTGTCATCCAGAGAGGCCATGTCTTTGTCAAATCACTCAGGAACTGCAGAAGCACTTTCCAGAAGGAAGTCACTGGGAAACCGAACTCTGCAGCCCGATGAATCGTCCATCTGTGTGTTGGTTGTTCTCTTCTTGATGCTGTACAACAAGCCTTGTTTGCCTTATCATACTCGTGGAAATGATACCGAGAAGTCTCTTCTGCCCGGTCGTACGATGGTCAGTAAATCCAAGCCTCGCCACCTTCGCTCTTCGGTACACAGGATTGCTCAGCAGGATCTACGCTGGACACTGCTTGCCCGAAAACAATTTGCCGGAAGGCAAAGAGACACGAAACAAAACGGCTTGATCTCACAAATTGAGAAGCAGGCACACATGGCTCCCATTTGGACCAGACTTCGGGGCTTGAAGAACAAACACGGATCCAGACTGAAACGGGCGTGCCAACTCCTTCACTGTGGCTCCCGTCATCTCTCCCGCATGCTTCTAAGTGCAGATCTGTCCATGCAGGAACTGGAGCCTGACCCGAACACACGCTCACAGATCACGTGGAAGGCGCCAGCGGCCTTCGCAGAGCAGAATAATTCTTTGGGATCTCTTGCGATGAGGTGGCTCGCTGGAAAACTTTCCAAGGAGTCTACTGAGAGAACGACGATGGAGTTTTGGAGACTGGCGACTCTGGTAGCGCAACACTGTGCTGCTTCAAAAGCATGATCTCCTCATTCTTGTCTTCAAGTTTATGTGAGCCTAGAAAGATCATATGTCTCCTCGCCCGCAATTGGAATACAACGATCGAATTGATTATTCATAGACAAACCAATGGTATGTCTAATTACAATTTCAGGCGGTTTTCCGGTGAGACCCAAATATATATAGCTTTGTCGTCTGCCTGTAAATCACAATTTCCGTAGCTAAGCTTCCAGAACGTAAATTGTAGGCGTTGATCAAATGAATTTGCCCGCTGCCTGACCAAGGCCATGCTGTCGTATTAAATGCTTCACAATTTGCGAATCATTCGCTGGTTCTACGTGTTTCAGAATATCTTCCCGTAGCGATACAAATCCTTGAGAGGGGCATATACAGTGACAGTCATTACAGAAAGGTCTGAAATTTGCAGTCCACTTATATTTTTCTCTCCATAGTGTACTCTGCCTGAGGGAATGACCTCAACTGCCCTCCCGACTTCCGCCAGTACACTCGAAGTCGCAATGCCCGAGACACATGCTAAAAGTCAAGATCGATTGTTTGTGGTCGGTTCCTGCTGTGAATTTTGGCTTTTTCTTCTTCGAGCCATGTCTTTGCCCTTTCCATCATTTCCTCTTCCATCTCTGCTGTTATATCGATCCGTTGTCTTTTCCTCCCGGCGTCTATGTAAGCAGTCTCTGTGTTGAACTCTGCATGAAGCTCCGAAGCAGGATAGGCTAGATAGTGGGTATAAGAGTTTTCTGGATATATATGACGAGGGGTGTAAGGGACCGCCCCAACCAGGAATTCGGAACTAGTCCCAGGAGCGGGTTCGAAAACGGAGACTGCGAACTTGTGTTGTGTTAGCCCTTCGCAGAATTTGTTCATGAAGGACTCGTCGAGCGGCAGGTGCAAAGTCTCTCTGATCTCCCCTATTTTGACATGCATCGTATATGCAGATGGTACAAAGCTCCCTGCAAAGGTCGGAACCAAAGGAGCAAATGAGTCTATCATGGGGGCCGATGAAAATGTCGGCAAGTTGCTAGGGGCTTCTGCTGCCGTCGGGGCGGTCGGGTTCGAGTCTCCTGGGGCCGTTTCGGCGCGATCGCCACGGACCGCGCTACTTTCTTCGACACCGCGATGAAAGAACGTTTGACTGCTGCCTTCACTGTCCATGAGATAGCCAAAGAAAGCTTTGAAGACCCATCGGCGGAGGAATGCTGCCGATACACGCGTCGCTGTCCAAGGCTGCTGCAGCGACTCGGCTGACAGGGCATACCAATCCGCCTCCCGCGTATCCACGAAGGGTTTTCCACACCTCTTTGCAGCATCGATTTCCTGTGAGGAATCCTCAGGATAGTCGCAAGGTACCAGAGGCGGAAGCTCGCTCATTGGTGGCGATTGCGCCATGCTGCCGGGCGGTTGAAATCCCCTGGCTCTCAGGATGCCACAGAAATGCCGCCACATGTCCGATCGGTGGAGCGGAAAAGGGCGATCCACTTCTTGGTCCGGCGTATGCTCATTTTCGCGGCTCTTGAGACATTTCCGGCGTTGATGCTCGGTCAACTCAAATCCATACTGGAAACTGAACCGCCAGAATTCCAGGACATCTGACCGCAGACGTTCCTTCCTCAGCGACATCGGGATGGGCATGGCAGTGTCGAAGATTCCGTACACCCCTTCATCAATAGTGACCTTCTCGTCGCGCGGCTGGGTGAAAAGTCGCTTCATGACACTTTGCGCGATTTCAAGGTAGAGGCGATCCTTGAAGAACGTCTTCAACGTTGGAATTGGATAATCGATTCCTTTCAGTCGTTCCCAGATGTCCTTTCGCTGTTCTTCTTCAAACTCTGCAAAAAGCTTTCCCTCGTCCATTTGGAGTTGCAGGAACTGGAGGTCATTTGCGGAGAGCTTTGGCGCGCGGGCTTGGATCAAACCAACGGTGATCCCGTCTATCAGAGGTAGCAGATCAGTCCTTCCCCCGACCAGTGTCAAGAATGTCTTGTAAATCAAGTCCCAGTAGCAGATCATTGGCTATAGGCGGCATCCAAGTTAGTCAGGATCTGCCCATTCAAGGGTGATGGAATATTGACGCACCTCATCGCAGTGCATGGCGGTCACTTTGTGTAGCAGTCCAATCCGCATGCCTTCCCAGAGTCCCCGGATGACCAGCAAGGAATTTAATTTCCGATGGAGATCCGCATTCTTGAAGAAACGTCGCAGATATCTACCTTTTTTGCTGCCCGCCACTGCCTGCAGTATGACCCACCAATTGTTGGCGGCCAGTCGGTCCTCGGGTCCATCCAGGTAGCCTTCGTAGTAGTTGATTCGCTCGTATATCAACCCATCGGGTGGTCGGTTGTCGTTTGGGTATCTTTCTTTCAAAGATTGAACGAACTTTTTCTGCAGAAGATCTCTGTCAAGATCTTGACCCTCTGAGACGGTATCAGAAATGTCAGCTTCCGCCGCATCGAAGAGAGCTTATAGGGTAGAGCTTGTAGGCTAGAACTCGAAGGACAATCAACGTACCTTCATCGTCAGTCACGAAGACATCCACAATCCACCACTGGTCTTCAGGATCGAGCTTCTTCCGAGCCGCAGCGATCAGATTCTCGTGATCCAATGCACGCAGTCGGTAGTCCAGGTCTACATTCAAGCTGGGCATAATCCCGTTGCCGTAGCGCGGACTCACACGACGCTCCCAGTCAGCCCGGGGTACAATCACGGGCACATGGTTGTCTCCCATGAGCCGCCGACAGCCTTGAACTTTCAGTGTTTTCTCTAGGCGCTGGACATTGTCACGGTCATCCATCCATGCGCGGAACCCTTTTTCAAACGTCAGGTGTGAGAGGTGCACCCTGGCAGATAACTGGAAGTGACTCTGATGGTACGAGAATAACTTGCGCTCCAGATCTGCCAATTCCGATTGTCTTGTAGGCGCCATGGTAGCTCGGGTTGTTTACTTTGAAAGTGCACATTGGAATCACAACCAAGATCTCGACATGGAGGATTGTCGCGAGGCAACTTTATATCAAGTCTAGGTCTGATCTCTAACATGGATAATTGAGGCGACAACTATGTCCTCATGAATTAATGGCTCAAATTACGCCTCGCTATAGTCTTGCACCACGAAAGTGCGCCGCCTACTTATTGAGGTCAACGGGTCGGCATATGTGCCTGGTTCAAGAAGTGAGCACTTGAGTTTGAGCAAACATTTCAGCCCTGCATCACAAAGCTCCACATAAGATTCAGACCCTTTACTATTGTCGCAAATAAATGACACTCAAGGACAGGAGAGATACATAGTGAGGCTTCCTGTACAAATTCACAAGACATCATCCTTGGGACCTCAACTGCCTCCTTCTTACTTAACATGACGCCCTCTGCATGGGACTTTAGAGCTTGAAAGTCTTCATCCACCTCTTTGTGGACTTCATCCTCCCCGCTACTCTAGTTCGACTTCTCGTGCAGTCATTATGAAGCTCCCCGTGAGAAGCAGATTGGACCAGATTATCTCAGCGATCGCATTGTCTCTATCGGTGGCGGTTCTTGTCTGTCGTCTTTTGTCTTTGTCGGCTGCTCCTCACCGTCTGCTCCAAAAGGCTTGTATTTCATGAAAGTGTGATGCTCTTCAACTCTGCGTTACATGCATTACTGGCTAATCATCGAGTAGGTCGATCTTACCGACTTTCTAAGATTCGATCATTTGGTCATCCGCGACGCGCCTATCATACCCAATATCCACCCCCCAGATATCAATCAAGCAGCCGGAGGGAGCTTCGCCGACGTGGTGTCCAGCGTGAATGCTGGCGCGGCTGAGGTATCCGCGGCCACCTCAGCTGCTCAAGGCGCGATTCATGCTCAATTGACCGAGTTGAAATCAGATCTGTTTCAATACTACTATGTTGGGCTCTGGGGCTACTGCAAATCACGCGATGGCTCCAAGGCTGTGTGCTCTGAGCCTCGCACGTCTTTCTCTTTTGATCTGTCCGCCGTGCTTGACTCTACGTCCGTTGAAGTCGACAAAGTGCTGCCAAAGGTTGATCAAAAAGCCATCTCGGGCTATCGGCAGCTTTCGCACGGCATTATCGGCCTTTACATTTCTGGATTTATCACCACCATCTTGGTCGTGATCCTTGGGGCTCGGAGGACCTTTTTGGCTCGGGGCAGCAAACTCCTTGCCCTATTTTGCATCGTAAGTGATACCGAAATCACTCTCATGACACGTCTCTGACATGACTAGGTTTCGGCATGGCTGATCGCTGTCGCCACGGTCGGAGTCACTGTAATGTACGGTCTTTTCACTGCGGGAATCAAAACAAGTTTGCACCCATTTGGCGTCCGGGCTGGATTGGGAGGACAGATGTTCACGGCAATATGGCTAGCGGTATCTTTCTCTGCTGGCGCGTTCGTCATATGGCTACTCCAGGCTTTCTGTTGTTGTATCTAGTTGCCGCGCTGGTGTAGTCTCGCGGGTTGCGACCCAGGTCATGGGGCTCAAACGCGTCCTATGGTCCTTTGGTGTTTGCTCTCAGAGTTGATTCGAATGACATGGGACTTGTAGATGCCAAAGCTTTGATATTTGATTCTCGACTAATTTATATCCTTGTGCTTTGATCTCCGCATTCACTTCGTGCCAAGCTTTGACCATTCCACAAGTCGCGAGAAAAGATAGTGAACAGAACAGCACAAATTGACACGAAGCAAAAAGGAATTCCAGGCTTTAACCTCTATCGTTTCTGCTAGTTCTTTTCAGGCGAGAGTCGATTTGGTCTTTGTTGTCTCCGATGGCATGTCTGCCAAGCGGGGCAGCATTTGGATTGTTATACAGCCTCTTTATGGTTTCCAAAACGTCCCGAGCGGAAAAGACGAGATCAACCGGGCACAGCTCTTCGCAAGTGGCTTGCGCTTCGCATGCTTGTTCAATCAAGCCCGAAACTTTGTTCTGCAGCTGCCACAAGATTCGGTGGACGGAGTAGGCTGAATGATCGCCATCTGATTTATAGATGCTCCGTAGTTCGTTAGACGTCTGTTCCGTGAGGTCTTGCAGTAATTTGAACAAGGCATAGCAATCACGATAGTACGCATTCTGTGCCCGCTGTCGACCAAGTTCACGAACAATGTGCTCGTTCCCGTTCATTCTTGTACGCGGCGGAACTTGCAAAGAATTGAAGATGTGTACACGCTACCTCGGCACTGTGAGATTGACAAATAGCCCCAACTGGCTCTAGCAGTTAAGTAAAAAGTCGATCAATTGATGAAGACTGGTAATAAAAAGTCGATCAATTCATGGAGAATGGTGAGCTGGGAAAAAATCCCAGAGACTCGAGACTGGTGATTCGAGAATGGATTCAACTGGTGATCGAGTAGCCTTGAGGGCCTCACTTTTTAGTGCCCGTTTGAGTGATGTCGGAAATCTCACCTCTCCGTTTTGAAATCATTTTCTGGTGATTAACACAATTTGGAAAACTCTTTCACAGAGATGTGGGTTGATCGATCTGCTCCGCTCGTTGGTCTATAAATT
Source organism: Penicillium sp. 91 TS-2023 (assembly GCA_030710325.1). Classification (NCBI taxonomy): domain Eukaryota; kingdom Fungi; phylum Ascomycota; class Eurotiomycetes; order Eurotiales; family Aspergillaceae; genus Penicillium; species Penicillium sp. 91 TS-2023. The sequence goes on along the minus strand of JARWGP010000021.1, from coordinate 2,038,636 downwards.
CAGAGACGCGCCCGGGCATACCATGCAGCAAACTCTGTCAGTTCCAACTCCGCAATGAATGCAATCAACCCCCAAGACCTACCCGACCGCGTGCTCGGTGCCATCATCAGCGGTTTCGGTCTCTCTTATTTCATTGTTTTTCTCCTGCAGTTTCTCCTATTCCACTTCCCCTCGTCCCAAGAGGCCATTCCAGAAGCTCTCGCGGTGATTGCGTTTGGTGTGGGTGTCATGCTTTGGTACCTAGGTGTCTTCTTCCATCAGATTTTCCGCACATTCCACGAAAGATCCACTGAACAACAGCTTAGACTGCAAGCTGGAGTCCTGTTCTTGATCTGGACAGCGGCAATTCCGACTATTGTCTTCCTTTTCCCAGCTCAGCCGTGGCTACAGCTTGGATACACATCGGCTTTGGCTGTCATCGCGATTGGAAGCCTACCTCAAAAGCTCCTAGGTGATGTGAACAACCTGAAATCTCCAGACACATCTTCCATTCATCTGGCATCTGTGATCATGTTGTCTTTGACGCCGACAATTCATGCCCTGGCTGAGCCAGTAACCAGCGCTTCGCCATTGGCGATTGCTTTTGGTCGAATGGTCATCATCGGTTCACTGTCTTTCGCGTTTTACTTTCTTCAGCCACTGGAGCGCATCGGCCTTGCCAGGATCTGGCAGCTCAGTTTCCACGGGATGCACATGATGTTGACGTACAGTCTCGTGGCGTATTCCAGGACAGTGATGCAGGCCGCAGTTGCTCGCATGTCGTGATCTGGATGTGGAAAACCTTCTCCAATACATGTACCAGTCCCTGACACCAAGTCAATCTCCGTTGGGATTCTTCTTGTGAGAATGCAAGGGATGATCAGTGCTGCAATATTTGGGAAGGTTTCCGGCGATTCTACCTCGGTACACTCGCTTTCTCTGGCTATGAATCAAACTCCAATCTATCATATTGTGTGCCTCATCTTTTAGACTTGGTGAATTGGATTAGTCAGTACTTACGGTCCCGCTTAAGATATATACATGGTCGAAATGTGATTTTGTCTGGTAAATCCGCGTTGTGTGCTTGATGTGTAGATAACACGTTCTCGTGAGTTGTCCCGAAACAATAAGCAAAATATTCGTTTTTTTCTTCACACCTGCAGAGAAAAAAATCAGTATCTCATGCACTAGTACTATAATGCAAGGCCTTATACTAGACTTGTGCTGGGCAACTGTACAGGAGGCTTATAGTGCCCCTCGAAAGCAAGTCTGCAGATTCCAAAAGACAAAATCATCATCGCTCGTGTAAGAGTCCCTCGCCTCAATAGAAGATTTTGCTCCTTTTTTGGTAAACTATGTGTTCATCAGTCAATAAGCCTGGTCCTGAACAGTATCACGTCTCCATGCGCGTCTAAACTCTCCAGCACAAATGCATTCCCAATGCTTCGTTGAAAGCGCGTTCTGTCTACAAGATCTTTGAAGATAAGTCTTTGTTTGTCACCTCAGAATATGAAGCATTGGGATGTCAGGCCTTGTTTCCATTCGACGAGATTTTTTAAAGTCTTCGCTGTGACGCTGCGAGTCAGTAAAATGTAGCACCCTGATACAACCTTGGGTCACAAAACTGATAGCGACATTTTTTAGGTGCCAGTAATTCTGTATATCCAGTGTCAATATACTGCGGAAAGACTTATGGAGGCAAAAAGCTCTCTGGGGTTCGAAGCACCACTTTCTGCAACCATCATGAATGAGAATTTGTATGGCCATTTCTCATGTATATGAAGGCTTCCGCTCGCTAGGGAAATATCAAGATTTGTATCGTCCAAAACTGTGACCATGATTTCCAAGCAGATTGTCCCATCAGTTTTGATGGCCGTGATTTTGCTGCTCAGCCTGATCAGATTGTTTCTATTGTATCGCTTTGGATCAAAATGGTCCGCCTACAAGGTTGACTATGCTGTGGGTACGACGTCCTGCATTCTATTTGCTGTACTTTCAGGCCTGTTCTGGAGCGAACAATATCCCCGTGGAGTCAAATACTGCTTTGGCTTTCAGCCATCTTTCCACCGCTTCAAGTAGTAGGTCTCACAAGATCTTTTTGAGATTCAATTCGTGCTAAGGGATTGCAGTTTCTTCGGATCAACTATCAGCAGCGCCGATTTGAAGAAACACCACGAATGCTTCTTGTCGCAGCCCGAGCTCTTGTCATACTCTCTGGCATCACCAAACTGGCAATTGCGCTCATCGGACACTTCATTTTAGACTCTGCATATCAAGGTGGACTTTTCATTCTCTGTGCCGACTATTTTGGTGTCGCGATGTGGTATTGGTGGCTCTTTGGGCACGAAACTGAAGGCCAGATGACGTTCAGACGGGTTTCATGCTATATATCGGTCATGACTCTCACACTGCTGATCATTGCGATTACCGGCATTCAATGGGTATCATGGGTGGTGGCACTTGAGGTACCTTCGCCCAAACCTTTCAGAAAGCCGTTAGGATGCTGACAAGAGACAGGCTCAACTGATTACCATCTACATCTGGGCATCATTTGAAAGATTAGTCGTGAGCGGCACTGCTACATGACTCACTTATTGGAGATTGAGGTCCGAAGGGGCTGAAGCTTAGGTCAAAGCTCTTGTCCTGGCCAGTGTTTCCTTTGAGTCTTCCGCAGGTGTTACTCCTAATTCGAACAAGTCTCCAGGCATGGCTTTCATGTATTGCTAGATTCATTATTCATTGATCATTGTGTTCAGCCACCCTGACTGACTGTGTAGTATCCTATCAGGCCAATCCGCTTGGCGTCCTCGTAAATGCTAGCAGTATATGTGGTAGAAATGAAACATATTATTGTTTGACAACTTTGATTTTTGTACAGGGAGGATCGAAATCAGATTCACCACTTGCACACAGAGATTCTTTCTCGAACCCTCTTTCGAAACAATTAGGCCTATTAAAGTTACCTTACCCTTGACTCCTTCCCTTAGCAGTATTTCGTTACAGTCGTAAATAACAGCACAAAAATAACCACCGTAGTATGCTTGTATGACTTTCAGAGCCTTTAGAATGTCGATCCTGCAAACAAGGCAAACAAAAGCGGGATGCCCTGTCTGGATTGCTCATTTCCTGCCGTCACCCGCGGGTACATCGGTATTTGGCAGAGAAGACGAATGGGTCTATAGCGGGGAGCAGACATACTTTGTCGGTATAGGGGGTAAGACGAAGGGTGGAGGAAACGGTGGGTAGCTGAGGTTAGGAGAAATCGGGGCCGCTAAGTAAGTATGGAAGTTTGTCAACTTGACCTAGGTTTGACAATAGCGCTCGTAAGGCACCAAGTAATTAGCGCTTTTATTGACGATAGATCCATGACACGATACCACGCCTCGCTTCCCTTTCTTCAACCAAACCCTGCTCAAAAAATGGTTAACTAATGTTAATACTAAACTGTGGAAGGCGGGGTAGAACTGGTCAAAGTGGCGAAATGGGGAGAGATCTGTATGGTGGAACAATTAGCCGGCACGGACAGCCCCTTGCACGCTTACATCCGTGGAAAAACAATCAACGATTAGGCATGACTACAAAATCTCTACACCACTACGTCTTATTGTCTCGTTCTCGCAAGCTTAGCTACTACATATACACCATGGCAAGCGTATTTTGGGGCTTCGACTGTTCAGAAACTGTATCGGAACAGGACAAAGGCTTTTCTTTCAATGCCACAAAATGTGAGTGACTTGTGTTGCGTTCACCACACCGCCTAACAAGAGCCGTTAGCTACGTTGAATTCTGAAGCGAACAAACATACTCCCAAAATCCACTATGTCCAGGAGAGCAACAAAAAATCCGACAATACCTTCGGATTCGACCCTGATCTATCTTTACTGATTCTGCCCCAATCTGAAAGGAAAAACCTCCATGAAAAAGAAGGCATGTACGAGAATAAATCGCTTGATCAATGCGATGAGCACTCTAGCATCAAGGCTGAAAACCCGAAAGCCCAATCAGAAGGAACTTTCAACTATCCGACTTAAAATATACGGGGACAACGCGGAATGGCATCGATAAGGCCAAATGGCTATGGAACGAGTGTTATCGGGTGGGGAGCGCGTTATACAATCTCGTTTTATTCACGCTTGTAGTTTGATGGGATAGGTAGATTGAACTGGCAAGAGGCTGCAAATGCTAGCTGGTAAAAAATTACATGTAATTACTAAGCTGTAAGCATGTGAATGCGTCTTTCAATACAATACAATTTTTGAAATTGAGCTAAGCCGGAAATAGATTAGTGTATTGCAGACCAGGGTTCGAGATAGATTCTCTATGAGCGAAGTGGTGAAACTGATTTCGATCCTCCCTGTACTTCTAAGTGAGTAACAGGATCCTGTAGTAACAGGGTGACTGTACATATCGATCCTGTATATATCCCATCATCTGAAAGCAAGGGGACAATACGGTAATCGCGAAAAGCTGGTACGCAAGAGGACAAGCGGTAGGAATCTGGAGCGGCCCTGTATAAAGGGACTGTACCGCCTGGGCGAACTTAACTTTAACGGTGTGTACCGAGCGGGAACCATTCCCAAAGCGATGTCGGACCCACCGACGGGAGGGCCCGAGCCCTTTCCCACAAACACCCAAGAAGCGATCACCAGCATATCAGGGGAAGAACTGCAGGCTACGACAGCTGCTGACAGCTCCGGCTTGCTCTCTGAGAACCGGAAACGAACCCGGAGTGGCGATGTCTTCGCACCTGCGGACCCCGCTGCTCGAATCACTACCAAGGAGGTGTGGAAACTCATCGGCACGCTGAAAGACGTCATCCGCCGCCAAACCGCGGCCATCGTAGCTACCCAAGATGAACTGCAGGAGATCAAACACAACCAGAATGTTCTTCAGGAACAGAACGAAAAGCTTCACGAGGAGGTGAAAGCGTTGCGGGCACAAGTGGAAAACGCCCCACCAGCGACGGCGACCAGGACCTGGGCCACAGTCGCAGCTAGCGGCGGCAATGACACCTCCCCGCTGAACCACCCTAAACCCGAGAAAGAGCAAAATTGCATTCGAATCAGCACTCAAAGGACCTTTGTGGACCCAAGAGACAGTAATGACAATGATGGAAACGCCTTCGGGCGATACCTCCCCATCGATGCCGCCAACAACCACATTCGGACCGCATTGCAGAGCGAAGCCGCAACGCAAGACGTCCAAGTGGCTGGGGTCGGCACTACCAAAACTGGCTATATCATTCGATTCAAGAACACGGAGTCGACTGAGGCGGCCCGCAGCAACACCGAGTGGCTACATCAATTGGGCAACAACACAAAGCTGGTAAAACCACGGTTCGGGGTCGTCGTACACCGAACCCCCACCGAGGAATTTGACCTGGAAACCGGGGCCACTCAGGCGGCAGAGAAAATTATCGAAGACAACGATCTAGCGGAACACGGCTTTCGCATCGAAGAGCTGGCCTGGATGAAGGCAAAAGACAAGACCCTGGGGAAATTTGCTTCTCTGGGCATTTGGTTCGACTCCGCAGAAGGAGCGGACCATATGCTTCGGGAGGGGTTCCTTGTTAGTGGGAACTTTATTCACCAGGTGGAGCGACGGGAAATCAAGAGAAAGAGATGCTTCCGATGCCAACGGTTTGGCCATCTGGCATGGACGTGCAAAGAAACGCCACGATGCGGACACTGTGCGGGCCAACACGAACGGGAACGCTGCCCACCCGGAGTGAGGGCCAGATGCCTCGACTGTAGTGGTGAACACCCTACGGGCGATCGACAGTGCCCAGCTCCGGCGACCTTCAACCCCACAAGATGCTAGAAAGGAACCTTCGAGTCCTACAGTTGAACATGATGAAATCAGGACCGAGAATGGAGGCACTGATCAATGACCCTCAGAGCCAAGATCTGGATGTACTTTTGATCCAGGAGCCATCCATTACCACATACCGCACGCATGTCAACCACAGCGCTTGGCGACTTTATCGACCTACTACGCAAACCGACGCAGTTCGATTCCGCAGCCTGGTCTACGTCAATAGACGACTTTCCACCTCCTCACACCGCCAGATACCTTGCGACCACCCAGATGTTGCAGCCATCAAGATCTGGTCAGCCGACTCCCAAATCCTTCTCTTTTCGGTCTACATACCTCCAGCACCGCTTTTCATGGGCGACGATGAGTCAGCACTACCAGCCCTTACAGCAATACAAAACACCATCACGACCGCGCTGCAAAATGAGCAGCGGCCGACGAACATCATTCTATCCGGAGACTTCAACCGACATCACCCACTGTGGGGCGGCAACCACATCCCACCCAGATTCATCGAGCAGGCCGGGGACCTGATCGAGTTTCTCCAAAGCCACAACCTCCACAACTGCCTCCCCCGAGGTACAGCGACTTACTGGGCCTTGAACAATCCAGGCCAAAACTCGGCCATCGATCTAACAGTGACAGACAAACCGGAACGGATTGTCAACTGCCATCTGTATCACGAGAACTATGGGTCCGACCACCGTGCCACGTACTCAGAATGGGATCTTCAACCCCAGAGCAAGTCAAACGAGAAAGTAAGAAAGGCGTATGAGCGCGCGGACTGGGCCAGAATCGGCGAGGAGGTGGCTCGGAAGATGAGCCCCTGGAAGAATATCAAGACCCGGCCAACACTCGACTGGGTTGTGGAGAAGCTCACATCAGCGACAGCCCAGGCAGTCGACCAGTTCACGCCCGACACTCGCCCAGCCCCATACTCCAAGCGGTGGTTCACACCAGATCTCAAGGTGCAACAAGTCGAAGTCAATCAACTGCGCAGAAGATGGCAGGCGAGCTGTGCGGAGCTTGGACGAGACCACGCTAGCACCACTGCTGCCTTTCAGACCATGCAATCTAAGCGCCGAGCATGGACTCGAACAATCGAAAAGGCTAAAGCGTCACATTGGAAACAGTTCTTAGATGAGGCGGGCGAAGGGAAGCTCTGGAAAGCTGCGACCTACATGAAGCCTCGAGAAACGTGGGGGTGCACCCCGGCCCTGAAGGTGGGCTCACAAGAGCTCACCCAGAACGAAGACAAAGCAAGGGCCTTTCTTGAAGCGTTCTTTCCCGCAATGAACACACCCGATCCCAGCCTACCAGCGTCGCCACAACCAGAACTTCCGTGGCACCCGATCACTGAACTCGAAATAGAGCGATCCCTGAAAACAGCGAAAGGGACCACTGCGCCAGGGGAGGACAATCTACCGATGCTGGTCTGGAAGAAGCTATGGGTATATTTGAAGCCCTTCATCACTAGCATCTTCAGAGCGTGTATAGACCTAGGACACCACCCAAAACCATGGCGGAGCGCGAAAATTATTGTCTTACGGAAACCGGGCAAGCCAGATTACGCGATGCCCGGTGCTTACCGCCCAATCTCACTTTTGAACACGCTCGGGAAGCTCCTCGAGGCCGTGATGGCCCGACGGTTATCTTATCTTGCAGAGAAGCACTGCTTGCTACCGAACAGCCAGTTCGGGGGACGCCCGGGCAGAACCACCGAGCAAGCATTGCTGGTGCTGTCTAATGCGATCGACCAAGCATGGTACAAACACAAGGTGGTAACTTTAATCGCATTCGACCTCAAGGGCGCCTTCAACGGGGTAAACAGGGTGAGCCTAGATGCCTCTTTACAGGCGAGAGGGATCCCTGTGGTGGCAAGAAGATGGATCGCGAGCTTCATGAGTGACCGGCATGCCAACATTGGATTCGACGATTTCCGTACAGAGACAGAGCTGCTAGTGAATGCAGGTCTAGCGCAAGGCTCGCCACTGTCTCCCATCCTGTTTGCTTTCTTTAACGCCGATCTGGTCGACCAGCCCGTCGACTCCCACGGAGGCGCGTCGGCATTCATTGACGACTACTTCCGATGGCGAGTGGGCCGCTCAGCCGAGGAAAATGTAGCCAAAATGCAGTCTGAGGATGTTCCTCGTATCGAAGAGTGGGCGCGACGAACCGGATCCTGCTTCGCGGCGGAGAAAACCGAGCTCATCCACCTCACCCGAAAGAGAGGAGAACACCCAGAAGGGGTAACCTTCGATGGAGCTGTCGTCAAACCGTCACCCACAGCCAAATTGCTAGGGGTGGTGTTCGATCAGGGGCTTCGCTGGAAGGAACACGTTCAGCAGGCCATCAAACGCGCCACCAAGACCACTATCGCCTTAAGTGGACTGCGACACTTGCGCCCAGAACAAATGAGACAGCTCTACCAGGCATGCGTCACACCTATCATAGACTACGCATCCACAGTCTGGCATGACCCGCTCCGGGATAAGACCCACCTGCGACACCTAAGCACAGTACAGAGAACCGCGTTGATCCGCATTCTATCTGCATTCCGGACAGTAGCCACCACAACGTTAGAGGTGGAAGCTCATATACTTCCTACGCATCTTCGTCTTCGTCACCGCGCGCAGCGCACCATCGTGAGACTGCATACTCTACCGCGTGACCACCCCATTTGGAGTGTATTGCCACGCGCGCAGAATCGTAGAAACAACATAGGATCGTACGCGCGCTTCCCTCTAGCGGAAGCGTTGAAAACCATGGACATCGACAGGCTCAACGAACTAGAGACGATCGACCCACGACCGTTGCCGCCGTGGCGAAAGGACGCCTTCGCAGAGATTGAGCTTGAACCCGACCGGGAAATAGCGACAGACAGGGCAGAGTCCGCAAAGGACACGTCAGACGTTGTCGTCTACTCGGACGCCTCCGGCCGAGAGGGCCACCTGGGGGCTGCTATTGTCGCACTCGACGACAATGATAAGGTGGTGGAATCTCAACAGGTCCAGGTGGGGCCGATGGAACGTTGGTCGGTCCACGTAGCAGAGCTCATTGGCATCTTCTATGCGGTCAATATGATGTTTAAGCTGGCCCATCAACGCACCAACGTCGTAAATGGCGCGCACATAACGGCAACAATCTTGTGTGATAGCAGATCAGCTTTACAGGCAATCCAGAACGCGAGAAATAGATCGGGGCAACGAATTGTCCATGCAATTCTCCAAACAGCCACCGAGGTTCAAGCCAAGAATATCACACTTCGCCTCCAGTGGATGCCGGGGCATTGTGAAAACGCAGGGAACGATGCTGCAGATCGACGCGCGAAGGAAGCCGCGCAGCCGGGTAAAACTCATCCCTTCCGACCGCTTCTATCGAGGGAGAACGCATTCGTCCGTAGCAAAATTTACGACCAATGGGGGCAAGAGTGGAAGACAAGTACCAAAGGTGCCCACCTGCAAAAAATTGACGGCCATCTACCGGCGCAGTACACGAGAAGGCTCTACGGGAATTTACCAAGGAATCGCGCATATCTGCTGACGCAGCTACGCACGGGCCACAACTGGCTATCCAGCTACCGGAAGAAGATCGGCTACAGCGATGATGATCGGTGCGAGTGCGGCGCGCAGGAGACGGTCGCCCATGTGTTAATGGACTGCCCAAAGCTACGAGAGCTACGGGTGAAACTGAGAGGGAAGGTTGGAGACGCGCTGAACAGCGTGTCGAGTCTGCTGGGAGGCTCCAACGAAGGTGAGAAAGGTAATCCAGACACCGTCTCAAGGGCGAAGACGGTCCAGGCCGTATTGGACTTCGCCGAGGCGTCTCAGCGGTTTCGCAGCCGTGCGCCATGAGGGCAGCCTAACAATGGAAGCGGCAATGGGCCACGATAGGCCGTGACGAGGCTCTAAGTTCCTGTCAGGAAGTGGATCACTCTACATGTATATAATTGAAGGTATATAGTTGTTGTATCCTGCATATCGTTCGCGAGGGGACAGGGTAAATGAAATCTACTACTACTACTACTTCCTGTAGTAACAGGATTTTCTAAACCTCGTCAACGAGCCTTTTTCGGACAAGAGCTTCCCGATAAGTGGCCTTGGCTCTTCGATCAATGAAGTTCAGAGACGAAGCCAGGCAAAGCCAAACTCAGCTCAACTCAGACGAAGTAAATATTTCTTGTTGGTGAGGTAGATAGTCAAGCCGAATATACCAAATTGATCTATCGTAAAAATTACCTTACAATATCTTATCACTGTCTCTGGGAGTATAATGAAATATGCGTCTAAGAACTAGTTTAGTCTGATATCATGTATACTTGGCTTTGGCATTTGAGACTGAAATCTTCGAAAAAGTAAATTTTTAGAACTTTCTCCCGGGCTTGTGTTTTGCAATGTCAGAGGTCGAGCTTATATGGTAGCTTGGGTGTTTGGTCGCTGACCAAACATTGTGCCTTTTTGGCCAGATGGCGGAGTGGTTAAACCTAAGCGTCCACGATCTGTCACATTTACCTCCGGTCGCATAAATAGCAAACAGATATCCATAGATTTATTCAGATACATCATAGAACATGCAAATCCCATTCAATTTACTCGAATCTCCCAGATCGTCTAAAGTAGATACCTTAAGCATCCCATGCTGCCATGATGCTCAAAGATTTGGGTGCCATGGTTTTCTCCGCCAAAGCTCACATGCATTTCCTCAGAGCTCGTCGCACAATTTGGCTTACAATTCCTCCTCAAGACATCAAGAACCGCTTGAGAATGGTATATGGACGGCCCGGGTTGCTCTGCTTTGTTCTAATACCTGGCTCTTTTGGTGCCCACTTACTCCATGGCCTCCGCGACTTTCTGTTGCTGTGAAGTTCTGTCTCAAATCCCTAGAAGACCGATCTGGTTAGATCATACATACTATAAGCGCCAAAAAAAACGATTGAAACATACATCAGAGCTGCGCCATACACGCACTGCAGAGCCAGATGGCAGGCGATAAGTCCATCGCATGGTGACGAAATTGCCAGCGGAGTAGATTCGGGCTCGTAGCACTCCATGATGCAGCAATATAAGAGTGAAAGGACATTTGGTATGATCCTGCGGTCTAAAGAGCCCCATTGTTCAGGCTGGACGGATTTGAGGCTCAAAAGAAGACCGCTGAGTCGTTCCACGACTCCGACAATCTGCGTATGCTGAGATACATCGTGCTGAACCATGTCTAGGTATCTTTGAGCTTTCGTCAAAGCCTGGTCCAGAGCTTGTCTAGTGGCAGCATCAATGCCACTAGCCTCGAAATGAGTGACTGAGCTCGGTTCGGTACGGTACATATATAAATGTTACCATGGTTGACTCCTACCTAGAGGTAACGGACCCACATGGCGCATCTTGGTTCCCCTGAGCACGAGGAAGCCACCTCTCTTTTTGCTTCCTTGCGCTACGTCTTGTATCTGGAGTGGACTATAGCTTTTCGTAATATTGCCTAATCAACTACGTATACGTGAGATCCTCACAGTCGCTTAGGCCATTCCTGGGAGCTGTAGCGCTTCTAGAACGCTCGCTCAAGATCCCAGAGCCAGACTTTCAATTTTGGGGATCAAGGTGAGGTGTCCTTGTGCCGGCAGTGCCCAAGCGGGTTACGAGACAACTGGCCCTGGCATGTCAACTAGTGATCCTATAAACGACTGAACCGAATCTGGGAATCCAACCAATGAGCCCGGGAGCTATTCTGCTCTCCTTAGAACCATGTATTATTTATTTTGTTGGTTGCAGTGTTGCTCGCCAGATTCGTAGTACTTAAGATCCAAAGCATCTTCCCTAGCTCCAGACAGGCTATCATGCTTCCTAAAAAACTCTAGGACATTCTGTAATTCTGGTTTGTTGATACGACGGATCTTCTCAATCAATGCGGATATAGCGACGCGATATCTTTGTGCTTCGCGCTCATAGGCGGAGACTGAACGCCGTAGATCAGACAATTCACCAACATCCTGGCACATATTTCTCCAAGCGTTCGTTGCTTATGCTAAATTCCGAGTAAATTTCAATAGATAAAAAACATAAACATAGGCGTCTCACCTGATGGCTTGACTATGGAGCTGGAGGCTGTCAAATAAAAGGAGAAGTGTAGAGAAAGTTTGGGCGCAATCAGTGAAATGCTGAGGCCGGCTCGAACTCAATGGGGTTTATTGCTTTGAGAGAGGCCGGGGGATCGACCGAATGAGCATTACACCAATTACGAGCTTGGCCAGTCGCTCGGTGCTTCTGTGCTGCAGACAATCCTGTGACCAGTCGAGCAAGCAGTGATGATCCAAAGAATGGGCCCCCTTTCACGGCAATAATTCTTGATCTGGAATGTGCGAACCGCAGTGTAGGCTTAGCGCTATAATGCAACCACGTCCGCCTTGAGAAGCATTTTGACGAAGCTTGCAACTTGCAGTTCGGAATGCACAATCTTTTGAGTAAAACGGAGATTGCTGTGTCCCGAACAAACTACCCGCCATGTCGCCATTATCGGTCCAGAGATCAGCGCCACCCCACTTTTCCAATGTGAACTTAAACATCAACCACCGCACCAGTCATTAGACTCTAAAACCGTAATTACGCGCGCTCATGCCCATAAAATCCAATAATGAGTAGTACTGCTAGGCTCTCACGCAAGAACATATCTGCAGACCTCTTGCTCATATCTATTATCTATTGTAATCATACTTCGGAAAGGGATTAGTTCAGATGTAATGAGAAATGACACTGATCCAGTTACCTATGAACATATCTCGGCTTAAACATACTGAAGTTGAGTTTGGCAGGTTTGATAGATCAATGGCAATGAAATTATCAATATTTCCAATCGCGTGGGCCCGGCTGAGGTGTACAACTAGATCTCGCCATATTGCTTTTTGGGTACCCGACGGGTATCCCGCGAACCCGCCAAGAAACCCATAAGCCAGTATATTACGGAGTATAGAATAACAGCTATATTACAAAACGTAACACTTATCAAACCGTGTAATCAGGTGTATATTATATGTATTTAAATATCTTGGCGGGTTTTGGGTCTACGGTTGAAACCTAACCCGCGACAGTTGAGGACGTTAATAGGGAATGACAAAAGGACGTGTATGTTTTAGGCTGGCGGGTTCAACGTACGCAGCCATCAAATACTGCATTCTCGTCAATACTAAGGTAGGCCTGCGAAAAATATTCCGAGGCGAAATGACCTTAGGAACGTTTAGGTTGGCTACTGCATTCGGTAATGCTAATAAGCCAATCAAGAGATGAACGCGGCCAGGTGGTGAATGTCAATTGATGTTACTAGGACAAACTAGGAAGGATCGGCCAACTGTGGAAGCGTTGATGATTGAGCCACAGAACCATGAGCAGAACTGAAAAAAACTAGGTCTGCAATTTCATTCACATTCATGTCTTTGTTTTAAAGTCATTGATTAGTCTTTGAGGGGCTCACTTCAAGTGATTCATCTCGCAGCAGCCGGGCGACCACACAACATAACGACGGTCACAGTTACCCCTAGCCTTCAAATCCGAGAATACGAACCACAAACCACCTGCCACATCACCGAAACGAACAATGAGCGGCATAGCTGCTACCAGTACCCAAGCTGTCACTGCTCCCCTCACCCGGTCCGCAACCTTTCTTGTCCTATCAATCGCAAATCCCTCAGCAATCCCAACTATCCGGTCAATACTTGCTGGTGTCTCTAGCCTTGTACAAAATGTCGCCTTCCGGGACACTGGCGCAAATCTGACGTGCACAGTAGGAATTGGCAGTTCTGTCTGGAATGAACTCACAAACAACCTCCCGCGACCTAAAGAACTCCATCCTTTTCGTGAAGTGAAGGGTGAGCGATACACTGCCATCTCCACGCCAGGTGACCTCCTTTTCCACATCCGCTCAGAACGCCGTGACCTCTGCTTCGAGCTTGAGCGCCAACTGATGGACTCTCTTGGCGATTCTGTGCATCTGGTCGATGCAACAGTTGGGTTCCGCTACTTTGACTCGCGCGATCTCCTAGGCTTCGTCGACGGTACCGCAAACCCCGTGGGTCCTCACATTAGACCATCTGTCCTTGTCAGTAGCGAGGAAGACCAAAGTGTCCAAGGTGGCAGCTACGTTGTGGTTCAGAAATATGTCCATGACCTGACCAGCTGGAAATCTCTTCAGGTAGAACAGCAAGAGCAGATCATTGGACGCACCAAGTCCGATAACATTGAGCTCAATGACGCTGAGGACGGAAAGCAAGCGTCACATAAAACTTTAAACACAATTGAGGATGAAAACGGTGATGAGCATGATATTCTCCGCGACAATATGCCATTTGGGTCGCCGGCGGAGGGGCAGTTCGGGACCTACTTCATCGGATATACAAGGCGGCTGTGGGTAATTGAAAAGATGCTCGAACGTATGTTTGTGGGACATCCTCCCGGGTTGCATGATCGGATATTAGACTTTTCGACGCCATTGACTGGGACTATATTCTTCGTGCCATCGGCCACAGTCTTGGATGGGCTTGATAGTTGAGATATCCGCGATGTGTTTTGCCTGCAGTCAGATACATCGGGAGTCCATTTGTCCGACTAAGGATTATGCGAAAAGGGATTTCAAGAGTTTTCTCGTCTATCAGCCTATGCCGCTCCTTGCATGCATGCCCAGTGTAACATTCAATCGGTCAGAATACGAGTTTCTGTCTTCAAATTATGCAGCTTTAGCATATGACGTAGCCTTTGGCTTATGGGTGACACATATGCTGATAATAGCCAATCCACCAACTGTAATATTCCAGTATCCTGAATATCCAAAATAAAGCCCTAGTTATAATCATGTCCATACATAGTTTCGATTATGTATCTAAGTTTGATATGTTCTGTGCATCGTGAATGAGCGATCTTTGGGACACGTATTTCTTTTCCGGACCGATGATCTTCCTAGAATAGGAGGCATTTAGTTTCCAAGGCCTAATTAGCTCTAGCTGCGAGCAGATCCCACTGCTTGCGTACCTAGACATACTGCTATCTTTTGATAAGACGAGGCTTGATGTGATTCTTTCGTCTCGAGTATACGCGTTCCATTAACACAATTGTGGACATATAAAAATGTATACAGTATATAACAGAATGACAATGACAGTCGATATGTACTAATACAAAGCCTCATTTACTTGGAAGCACGATGAATAATGAAAGGTGCTACCATTCAATATGCATTTGTCAATCTGGATAGACACTTCAAACTAGTAGGAAGTGGCAAAGTAAGAACGAAATTGGGCGATTAATGCATAGGCCCTATCGCGATATTTTTGACCTTGATTTGTAGAGATCCGCGTGGTCACCCTTGATGGCATCAGCACCCTTTTCACCGATCATGTACACGGTGTTCTGAATACGGCAATCCGGAATCTCCGGGATGACAGAAGCGTCAATGACACGGAGGTTACGAATGCCGTGCACCTTGAGACCAGGGTCAACAACACCCTGTTTGATGTCTTTGGAAAGGCGAGCAGTTCCGCAAGGGTGGAAGGAAGTCTGGGAGCGGTCGAGAACAGTTCTCTTCATGGCCGCATCATCATCGAGCGGCATATCCCAGGGATATTCACCCACAACAATATCCTTAAATCCTTCTCCGTTCTTCAGAACGTCGTAGGTAAATCTGATACCTTCACGAATAGCGATGATATCGAGATCATTGCTGAAGTAGTTAAGGTTAATATTGGCCTGCTGAAGAGGGTCGGCGCTGTTCAGGGTCACTTCGCCGCCCTCGGAGACGGGGCGAACGAGATCAACCATGACGGTCATGTAACTGCCCTTCGTGGGATGGGGGAAGTGCCATTGGAACGCGCTTCCAAACAGAGGGATGAAATCAAGCTCGAAATGAGGTTGTCCTTGTGGGCAGAATGGATCAAGGTTGTTGTTCGCAGCCTTAGCCTTGCGATACTCTGGCGACTTCTCGAGGTATGAATCAATTCGAGGGAAGCCAATCATTTCGAGGAAGGGAGAGCCCATCGGACCAGCGTGACCCTTAGAATAAGCGGTCAGGGCCTGGTCACGAAGTTGACCTTGACGTAGGACGTGGCTGTCCATAGAGAACTCATCTTTCAGACGGAGAACGAATGGAACACCAGGGTGGTCAAGCAGATGTTGGCCGACATGGGGGGAGTCGACAATAACGGGGATGTTATGCTTGTTCAGTTCCTGAGCCGGTCCAATACCACTCAGCATAAGAAGCTTCGGGGTCTCGAACACACCCTGGGACACAATAACTTCGCGCTCAGCGAAGAAGTTGAGTTCCTGGCCAGAAGAGGTAATCACAGTAACACCCTTTGCGGTCCGATCGGCACTGTCAATAATAAGAGACTTAGAGTGAACCTCGGCCAAAACAGTGATGTTGGACTTTCCGGTAAGTGCCAGGAAACTACCAGACCGGCGACCTTGGTAGATAGTATTGACGCTGTGCACAAGACCACGCATTTCACCGTCAAAGATATTCTCGGTAATGGGTTCTCCAGTGGATTTCCAGGCCTTCGTGAGCAACTCACGGAAGCCCTTCATCTCAGGCATCAATTCGGCGTGCGCAATCGGAATAGGGCCTCCCAATCCAATTCTCTTCAGCTCAGGAGGGTAGATGCCGGCGTCATCATGGTAGGTGACACTCTTGCGAAGATAGTGGACAAGGGGTTCCCAGGTCCACTCTTTTCCACCATATTTCTCCCAAAGGTCATAGGTGCCCTTGGATCCAGGAACCCAGGAGAAGTAGTTCAAGGAAGAGCTACCACCCAAGGCCTTGCCGCGAGTATTGGGCTTCTCAATGCGCTCGTAGTCGTCACGCTTAACCATGGTTGTCTTGAAAGCCCAGTCGTATTGAGAGCCTCGCAAATCCATAGCCAGTGCGGGGGTTCGGATTTCTTCATTGTCCTTGGAAGTGCCGATACCAGCTTCGAGAATGAGGATGCGAACTGTAGGGTTCTCAGCCAGCCGAGAGGCAACTATGTTGCCTGCGGTGCCACCCCCGACGACGATGAAGTCGAAACGGGCACCATCTTGAGGAGACATGATGTAGTGCTTTGTTAGATGGATGGAGTCTAACAGAGGAGAGCAAATAGAAGTAAGGGGATGTGAGTGAAAGAAGTACAGGTGAAGCGGTACGAATACCGTGATTTTATATACAGTTTGCTATCTGAGCTGGCCATGAGAATTTCATAAAATTCTAGCTAGTGATCTGCGAGCATAGACACTTTGCAGAAGGGCCAGACCGCGTAGGTCCTCATGTAGCTCACAATTTAGCCCTCCGGGTGGAGTAAAGGGTTCAAATGTTGAGGGAAATATACGTGTCCATGAATCATAGGTATAGATTCCAGGTGGAGAGCCAAACAAAGTACCCTCGACGTGGCAGGAGGCGTCACCTGAGACTACTGTTTATAGGACCTTGCATAATCTAGATCCACTGGCTCATGACAACCCGACCATGGCCCCAGAAAAGCGGCACGATGATAAACATTCAGACATCTGACCTCGGTAGTGCAACTAAAGATACAGAACGAAAGTCGGGTGCCGGGAGTAGGAACATGAGACTATAATTATTGCCCAGCAGAAACCGTTAGGGACTGATATCTCAGTGGCCGCTGCAATTGCTCAATTGAACGTAAATCGTCAAAAGATCGAAGAAGGTACTCCGTATGCAATATTTCTTCCCGCCGAATTTAAACTTCGGCCAGCCTCATTCTGCGGAAGGTGTTCCGACCACGTTGGACTTGTAGTAAGTATGCGGGGTTATGAGTACCTGGTAGGTGATGTTGATCCACGGCTATCGGTTTAGGAAATACTATGAGACCAATGAGAGGCTTGGCACGGAACAATACCCGCCTTGCCGGCTTTGGTACTCCTACATTTGGATTGGCGGGGTAACCTGACATGTTGGAACCATTTACTAGTGGCATTTCTGATATCATATTTTATTCTCCATTTGGGATTAGACAATTGGAATTGTGGGGTTGAGGGGATGCCATATCTGGTCATGATATCATCGCCGTGGCTGGAGAAAGTCAGTGCAGGACCATCGACGTACGGCATAAGGCAGATTAGAATTAATAGCCACGTTAGTGGGTGCTGAATCATCTGGATTTTGGGGCTGGCGTTGAACTATGACCAGAAACAGCTAATTATTTATATGCGACCATCTTTCCTCCTTTCAAATACTTCCTTTCGCTATCGTTCACATCCTCTCTTCACCGACGCTCACGTCTAAAAGCAATCATGTCTGCCGATAAGTATTATACTCTTGCGGAAGGTAATCTTTTCATACCGATTGAAGAGCTCCGTTTATTAAAGTTGAGATAGGATGTCCTTTCGCTAGCAACAGCACCGCAGTTTTGATGCGGAATCGTCCGGACACTGGCGGTCTGGGTCTGCTTCAGGACACTCAGCTCATTGAGACACTTGCACATTTCAACCGAGAAAGAATCCCTGAGCGGTATGAGCGGTATTTCCTACACATTTATTTAATTTGTTGCTAATCGTCGCTGTAGAGTTGTCCATGCAAAGGCTGTTGGGTGAGTGGATTCCATCCCTATCACCTAGTTTGGTAGGCACTAATCATTATCTTCTTCTCAGTGCTTATGGAGAATTCGAAGCGAGTGAAGACTGTTCCGATTTGACTTGTGCGAGCTTCCTCAACAAAGCTGGAAAGAAAACGCCTCTTCTCCTTCGTGTTTCTACCGTCGGACCGGAATCAGGTTCTGCTGATACTGCGCGAGATGTTCATGGCTGGGCCATGAAGATGTACACTGATGAGGGTAACCTTGACTGGGTTTTCAACAACACCGTAGGATATTTCTCATCCACGTTGGTGCACAAAAGCTGACCTCATCTCAAGCCTGTGTTTTTTATTCGCGATCCTATCAAATTCCCCTCAGTGAACCGTTCCCATAAGCGAAACCCACGAACCCACTTGCCCGATCCAAACATGGTAAGCCTCCCATCCTTTTGAACTGGATGAAGTACTGAACTAACATCAATCAGTTTTGGGAGTAAGACCCCAGATTTAAGACCACATTCTGCCCAAAGATCATCGTATTGACACTTCTCAGCTTCCATGTCGGAAATCCGGAGGGAATTCATCAGCTTTTGGTCCTCTTTAGCGACAGAGGAACCCCAGAGTCTGTTCGATTCCTCAACTCGTACAGTGGACACACCTACAAGTGGACCAAAGGAGTAAGGCAATAGCAACTGCTATAAATAACTTACACTAATCAATTCTACCTAGGACGGCTCCTTCAACTACACCAAGATTCACATCAAGTCACGCCAGGGTGTGAAGAACTTCACAAGGGAAGAGGCAACTCGCATCGCAGGAGAGGATCCAGACTATATGATCAGGGATATGTATGAGGCTATCGAAAGAAAAGAGTTCCCGGAGTGGGACGTCTTTGTTCAGGTGATGAGTCCTTCTGAGGCTCAAAACTACCGCTGGAATATTTTCGATATGACGAAAGTCTGGCCACACAAGGACTTCCCGTTGAGGAAAATCGGCAAGATTACTTTGAACCGCAATGTGAGATATACGCTCCTCCTACGGATGTAAGTTTGTGCTAACCGTTTAGCCCAACAACTATTTCACGGATATCGAACAGGCGGCTTTCTCGCCATCCACTATGGTCCCCGGGTTTGCCGCTTCTGCGGATCCTAGTAAGTCACTGACGACATACTAAATCAGACGCTTGCTAATGTTCGAATTAGTTCTCCAAGCTCGTTTGTTCGCATACCCAGATGCAGCTCGCTACCGTCTTGGCGTCAATTACCAGCAACTCCCCACCAATGCGGCCAAATCCCCTGTCTACTGTCCATTCCAGAGAGATGGTGCGATGCGCTTCGATGACAATTATGGCGCTGATCCAAACTACGTCGGGTCTACCTTGCAGCCAACTCACTTCAAATCCCAAAAGACGGGTGGTACCGCACGATCGCTAAGCGTCCATAGCGAGCACGAGCAGTGGGTCGGCGAGGTATCAGCTTATACCAGTGAGATCACTGCGGAGGACTTTGTTCAACCTGCAGCCCTGTGGGAGGTTCTTGGACGTGAGCCCGGACACCAGGACAGGGTCATCGATAACCTTGCTGGTAGCATCAGCGGTGTTCAGTCACCCAAGTTGCGCAATGCAGTCTACGGTTCGTTTATTTTACTTCGTTTCCCCTTATTGATGATTCTAGTTCCTAACTTCTCAGCAGATCTCTTTAGCCGTGTCAATAAGGAACTTGGCGCTCAGCTTCAAAGAGCGACCGAAGCCATGGTTCAAAAATAGTAGGCCTCTTTTCTAGAGGGATACAAATACTGTGATAAATACATCATCGGACCTTGTCAATTCAATCGATCCTAAGTCCCTGAACCAACTTTCCATCTAACAGGGTCTAGATAACCATATCGTACTTTACTTGTTGGGTACTTTGTTATGCACCGCGGAATAGAAAGTGTTGTCAATGACTATTTTTATCTCAAATGGATAAATGGAGGCCATATACACAGCGTGAAGTCCGATTTGATTAGAAGTTACCTTTACCTTCATATGGGAGGCTTTCAGCGCGTTCAGGCCGACTCGACCCATCCAGACCATGTCTTTAGAGATAGTTTAGACGGCCAAAAAGAAAAGCTCCTAGTCAATTACAACAGGACTAAATTGTTACGCAATCTATTGATCAATCAGAGCAACGGAATCAAAAGGAAGAAATACACGCACACACACACAAACACACCCTGTATTTATATATATTGTAGTATACTTCTCCTAATAGAATCATGAGGCACTCTTATAGTTCCATCTTCCCAGTGGCGAAGAAACGATGTACATATTCCCAAATCCAAGAGGACGACTGTTTGACTTCGGACAGCAAATAGGCATGGACGGGCGTCAAGTGATCTATAATGAGAAATCAGAAGGCGCTTAGAGATGGACAAAGGTGGTTTCGTACCTGAAATTGACCTTGTTGTCGGCGTGGGTCTGCTGCTATCAGCATGGTTAGAATGGGCCGTGAGGATTGTCTGAAACCACCGATCGATGTTGCTTTGGGCCACGGTTTGGACAGGAAATCTGACGGCGAGCCTCTTATTATCACCGGGAGGCTAATTGATGCTAGTCGTTTACGGCGATCTTGCTTTTTAGGAGATCGGGCATCGGAATGACCTTGCTTCCGCAGAATATGATACTTTTTCACTGGTAGAGATTCAACGCTTGGGTCCAGTTCGAATCGTTCATGATATGCGTCTGGGAAGGCTTTCCACAGCAAGGCCCGATTCTCATCCAACCAGGGAGGAAGATTCCTCTCTTCCCGCTTAGATTAGCTCGTAACTTATCTTGATTTGCACTGCTGAGAATGGAAAAAATGGTGCTAAGGGTCGAATCTATTTCAAGCAAAAACCGCTGTAGCAACAACATTATCATGGGTTGGGTCATGGACACTTTTTTCCTGTCCATGGACAGACTTTCGGTCCCTTTTAGCCCATGGGCAGCCCATGTTAATGTCTAATCGTCACTTTCGGAATTTGCTTTCGTATGAAGTTGCTCATCCGGGTCTAGGATATCTACCTGCATTTTAACCATTAGTATTAATTAAAATATTGAGGGATTAAGGGACGAGTCGCTCATTTGGACCGATTCACAGTCACTAGCGTTGATGCCCGCACATTTATCGGACAATAAATTGCAGGGGCGTTGCTGGCACTATTAGCCACATAACTTTCTGTAAGCCTGGAACCCGTTAATAACACTTCTACACTCCACACAAGCGCATACATTTCAAACATGGCCTGTCCCCATAGACGCCAGGTTAGAGGAAACGAAGAAAAGAACTAAAATGAACAAGCCGTGGCTTTCTGAACCTAAAAAGAGCGACGGTAATTTGATAGATTTAGCGGCCCACATATTGCGCAGTCTTCTCACTTTTGGGCTCATGGAAACAATTTCAATTCCAACTTACCCGATCTAGCCGGTTCTTTTCAGTCATGAGCAGTGATGATGCAATAGACTATATCAAAACTCAAAAAAGCCACCCAATGGTAAGGGAGGACGACTACTAATGACTTTATCATTTTGATACCTATAAATTCATGTCTAGACTTCGTGAAACCCCTTGAAACCTCAATATATGGAAAGGTGTGAGATTCAGTATGCCTGACAAATATTACACTCTTGCAGAAGGTAATATTTTACACTTTAGAAATGATATTGCAGAGCACTAATGTTGAGAAGGTTGCCCCTTTGCAAGCAGCAGCACTGCTGTTCTCCTACGAAATACAGAGGGGGGTGGACTTGGTCTACTCCAAGACACTCAGCTCATTGAGACCCTTGCGCACTTCTCACGTGAGAGAATTCCGGAACGGTTAGTATGATTGGAATGTGAGAGATGCTTCTTGGGTAGTACTGAATTTGTTCTAGCGTTGTTCATGCCAAAGCTGTTGGGTAAGTAGTAAGGAACATATCTATTCAGCACGATAAATTGACCTATAATTTCACTTCAAGGGCTTATGGAGAGTTCGAAGCAACTGCCGACTGCTCAGATATCACTTCTGCTAGCTTTCTTAACACAGCTGGGAAAAAAACACCCGTCCTTCTTCGAGTATCTACGGTCGGTCCAGAAGCAGGCTCTGCTGACACATCTCGTGATGTCCATGGCTGGGCAATGAAGCTGTACACCGACGAAGGTAACTTGGACTGGGTTTTCAACAATACGGTAGGCTGAACATCATGGAACCTTGAGAGCCCAGGACTTACAGATCAAGCCGGTGTTTTTCATTCGTGATCCCATAAAATTTCCCTCCGTGAACCGCTCTCACAAGAGAAATCCCCAGACCCATCTTCCTGATGCCAACATGGTAGGTGAATTCTTTACATATATGTGACGAAAAGCTAAGTCGACTTTTAGTTCTGGGAGTAAGTCACTCCTGCCGATGTATGCTATAGTCTTACTAAGGCCCTTTAGCTTCCATGTCGGCAACCCGGAAGGGATTCATGAGCTCCTCCATCTTTTTAGTGATCGTGGAACTCCCCAATCAATTCGGCATCTAAATGCGTATAGTGGACACACTTACAAATTCACCAAAGACGTAAGGCAAACTGGACCTGCGGCCACGAGCATATCCCACATGGCAAGTGCTTACTTTTTCTACTAGGATGGGTCCTTTAAATATATCAAAGTCCACATCAAAAGCCAGCAAGGAGTCAAAAACTTTACCAGCGAAGAGGCGACCAAAATTGCTGGCGAAAATCCAGATTTCATGATTCAGGATATGTTTGAGGCCATCGAGAGAAAAAACTACCCCGTGTGGAATGTCTACGTGCAGGTGATGGATCCATCTGAAGCCGAGACTTATCGATGGAATATCTTCGACATGACAAAAGTCTGGCCTCATAAGGACTTCCCGTTGAGACAAATAGGAAAGCTAACGATGAACCGCAACGTCTGTAACCCCATCCCCCGTATTCAAGAATACAATCTGATGATCCTTAGCCTCGGAATTATTTCACCGACATTGAACAGGCGGCTTTTTCACCGTCTACGATGGTTCCTGGGCTTGCAGCATCAGCTGACCCGAGTACGTCACCTATTCATAAGAGTCTGATTTGTGGATAATTAACTCTCATCAACCCAGTTCTCCAGGCTAGACTGTTTGCGTATCCTGACGCGGCACGCTATCGCCTTGGCGTCAACTATCAGCAACTTCCAACAAACGCAGCCAAAGTGCCCGTATACTGTCCGTTTGAGAGGGACGGCCAGATGAGATTCGATGAAAATTATGGCGCCGATCCCAATTATGTCAATTCCTCACTCAAACTGACTCGGTTCTACCCTGAAGTCAAAAGAGTGAGTCCCCAATCGGTGAGCTTACACACCGAGCACGAGAAGTGGATCGGGGAAGTTACAAGCTACACAAGCCATGTCTCGGATGAAGATTTCGTCCAGCCAGCTGCTCTCTGGAAAGTGATTGGGCGTGAACCCGGACATCAAGAAAGGCTTGTTAAGAACCTCGCTGCTAGCATCAAGGGAGTTCACAGTGTGAAATTGCGCAAGGAAGTATATGGTTTGTCAACTCCTCTCCGAAGAACCTGCAGAGATAAACTGACGTACTTCCTTCAGCTCTATTTGCACGAGTAAATAAAGATCTCGGGGTACGTGTCAAAAAGGAAACAGAAGATTCCTTGAAGACACGATCTTAAGATTTTGTTACGAGTCCATCCTTTTGTTTTATCATTTTGTAATCCTGTTGAAGGAGGGGGTGCGTGCGCCCGACCTTGGGGGCAACCTCAAGAAAAAAGGAAGCAAATCTAGCCGGTTTGCTACATCATGATCTGATTTTTATGATGCTAGATATACTTTAAGGCAGGTCTTCCACAAATGAGGGGATTTCTTTTCTGTATTGCGCGATGTATGAGCTAGATTACCGGCAAAAAGAGATACTGTTATCTGTTAGTTTAGTATGTTCACGTAAAGATAGTGTATAAACACAAACCGTATGACATTTCTGAGATACTGCTTGTATAATGCCGTACTGCTTAGTCGTTGAAAAACGGATATTGCTAATATTTCACCTTGAGATTGATGCAAAGTAATTATGGAAACCAAGCAACTGATCAACGACAGAAACCATTTGAAATATAATATGGCGAGCTCACTTCATCAATTTCCAAATACTCGCTAGTATCTTCCGTGTATCCCCTCGTCACGAAAAGTGACGACGTCACCGATAAGATGAACGTAACTTTGAATTCTATCGTGTTTAATGACCCCTATGACACATAGACAGTAATATACGCGAGGTTTACGGGACTACAATGACAGGAAAAATAAAGTTTGCAGCACACTATGTAAAACAAACATACCATGCGGGCGGGCGTGCGTCAGATGCGCCTACGACCTGTACTGCGAAGTCGCATTCATGCCAAATACAAGTAGAAAAAAATGTAAAAACAAATGAAAAATAAACCTTGCTTCGGCACAAGAAAATTGAAACCTAGAGCAATTTCTTTGCATAATTTATTCCGAAGCATGAAGGCCCCACTGCCCAAAAGTGCGGACTTTCGATTGGTCGGAAAGTGGCAGAAGACCGTTTCTGGAAATACTAACCCACCAATTGATTGATCTCAATCGGTAGTTCTTGATGTTAATATAACTGGTATCCTATAAGCTTTATAGTTTTCCCAAAACCCCAAGGGTCCTACGAGGATTTAGGTTATCCTGATAAGAACAGAACACGAAACCTTACAAGAGACTTTGCTTAGTCCCGCAGTAACAGGTCCACAGGGATTACCTTAAGACGCCTATTTGATTGACGCAGGCTATTGCGTAGCCTGCAGCCTTCAGTAGCAACTTCAGATTGTCTATCATTGTCAGAGAGGGCTCACTTTAAAGTTCAGAGACCATGTTCTATTCTCCAATTGAACCACTTGCTTCCCTCTGGTTAATTCTGAAATTTATTCACTCAACGACAAGAATCTTTTTAATGGTTTATTCCTTCTGAGACCATTTTCTATACTTTCTTCAAACTAAACCACGCTCTCATGCCTTTGGATATACAATATAGCAAGTATTAAATAGAGCACACATGAAGCTTAATACAGGTTTCTGGTCATGACAGGTCCGTCATATAACCAATCGACTCAATTATCCAAAGGCATTCCTTGCCACAGCCCTAATATGGCTCTTCATTTGCATGTCTGAGTGCGAGATTATGAAGGGCCTACTTCTTCCATCACCAAGAAACCCTTCGTATTTTGACTACTGCAGCATGGGTCGAAATCAGTTTTCACCACCTCTGTTCTCTTTAATTCCTTCATAGATCTTGGCCAGACCCACCGCGACCCTCATGAGACCCGCACTAAGCCCGCATTTTCGACTCTAGACGTCCCCAAGGGCAATTGGGAGGCTCATCGAGTAGAATTTCGGGGCTTAATTTGATGTTAAATAGATGTGAAAGCGCCTGTCATCATGTAGTCCTGAAATTCTACCAATTCGTGGTTCGAGACTGTGCTAGACGCAAAGCATACCATATCACAGCACAGTACGGACTCACACACTACCTGACCTACAAAAACATTGTAAAGCAGAGAGCCACCTCTAGAGAATCTAAAAAGGATTAAACATACAAAAACACTGCCTGAATTGGAGTTTAAAAGAGACCTTAGGAATGGGATCGGGAGTCCACACATGAAATATGTTCTGGAAGACAACCGTCGGGGAATTCATAGCCGTAGCCTCCCAGGGCTCAATTAATCATTCAATCTACTTAATATATTGTGAAGCCGGCTCGCCAAGGAAAAAGCTTAGTCAGCGCGAAGGGAACACGTCGAACGACACGTCTATCCTGATCCTGATGCAGCACAAGCCTTACTCAGAGGCATTACCAAAATAATATCGACCAATACTTGCTATGCGGTTTGTAGACCATAGGCGGTGCAGGTATGGTGGCTGGAGGTTGTTCTAATAACTTCGAGGCAAGAGTGTAGATGTCTAGTCACCCACTTTTTGGGTTTCAAGACCCATTTCGAGATGATCAGTGGTCGGTATATCCTCTTCTGTCTTTGTCAGGTCAGAGTTCAAGAAAGATGACCATTTCTAAGCTTTTTAGTATAACTTGGGGAACAGGACTATGGTTGATAGGCCTCAGGTCTACGGAACAACATACTCGGCCGATATGGCGGGGCTTTCGGCGTCGACTCGGAGTTTGACGCTTGCGTCATCCAGAACCTATCCACAGCCCAGGCCAATTAGACGGGACACAATAACCACCCTCTGCCATAATCTATTGTTTCTCTTTTCTCTTTTTTTCAGTATTGCCAGACGGGGCAAGGCAGCTGGTTGCGGTCTCCTTCTTCCGGGTTCCAGCCTTTAAATGATTCATACTTTACATTTACCCGTAGATAGATGAAAAATATTTTGAGACGTATTATAGTTATGGTCTGGCAAATTCGAACATACTTCCGGTGGAGTAGCGGTGGCGAGAAATCTTCAGGCCCTTCCTCACCATTGCACAGAAAATTCTTAAGGTTTCCTCTTGTGCATTTTCCCCCTCTCGCATCATCACAAAATGCTCTCTGTTTGGTTATTCAGTAATATCTCATCGTAAGTCCAGGTGTCTTCGTGCAGCCTGGAGCGCTGTTCTAGAAAATGGCAGAAAATGGAGGGAATGATATCAGCAGCACTAACCGCACAAAAAATATGACGTATGATACGCTACAAAAATATCCTCACCACATCATAAATGGCCAAGGTGGCAAAGTGTACTTAGCGTTCTGTGACTAATATGTTGTGATTTGAGGCTGCTGCAGATCAGGAACCAAACCGCACCATCGGAAATAATTCCCGAGGTGTCCATACGACGAACCAAGTTGCGTGAAGATCAACTTGGTCTTCTCGTGGTATATATAGCTCTATTTATTCGCTCTGAAACGAACAATCAATCTTCCTTTGAATTACAACAATACACACAATAACATGCGGTTGTTTGCCAGTGCCAGATCTCCCCCAATCCCTGCCGGCCGACCATGGAATGGAACAGACTTGTAGGTAGCCTCGTCTACAGATTCGAAATTAGGAATAGACTGGTGATGATATCTGTGGCAAGTCAAAGCTCCACCAGCTCCCCACTTTTGTGTGATATCAGATGCAACCCGTGGTTTGCCTTAGAAGGCAAAGCTTGCCCCAGATATCCGGCGATTCTAGCGCCAGCCGTAAACAGACAACAACTTAAAAAAAGGTGGAGACAGCGTACAATTCGCTCTAACTCAATTGGTGATCGTCATGGTCACAAGGATCCCCATCAAATGGCAACACACATCTATTTGGATCGAACTCTGATCCTAGTAATTTATTGGCGGCCTATGGATAACGAAGAGATGATATCTGATAGGTGAGTCTTGTGCCCCGTGGCTGGAAAGTCATCTATACTATAACTATGATACCTGTGGGGATTCATCTACAAGCTCCACCTACCCATTCCAATGATATCATTATTCGTATCTTCAAGTCTATGACGTTTTGGGGGGGGCTGATCATGGGAGGTGGTATGGCCAGGCATGTAAAGTCCAGTAGAATCCCTCGAGGTCTCATTCCAGGCAATTCATTTATTGAATTTCAACCTCAATCAATCTACTCTCCGTAATGCCTATTCAGGACGGTGCTCGTTTTGACTTTATTGTCGTTGGTGGTGGCACCGCAGGCAACATCGTTGCCTGTCGCCTTGCGGAAACCCCTAATGCCAGGATTCTCGTCGTTGAAGCCGGTATTGGCAGTTCCAAGGATAACGAGGAGATCCGGACTCCCGGCGTCGCAATGGATCTCCGAAGCAGCAAATTCGACTGGGCCTACAAGACGACTATGGTCAAACGCGATGACTATGAGCGTATTGAGAAGCCCAATACCCGAGGAAAGGCCCTTGGCGGTAGTTCGTCCCTGAACTATTTCTCCTGGGTGCCTGGTTCTAAGGGTACGTTCGATTTGTGGGAGGAATATGGCGGGAAGGAGTGGACCTGGGATCCTCTTGTTCCTTACCTTCGGAAGAGTGTTACTTATCACGATGATGCCGGCTTGTACCCAAAGGAACTCAAGAAGATCGGCGCGGGTGGTCCGATTCCGATTGCCCACGCCGATCTTATTCCAGAGATGAAGGGTTTCCGTGACCTCCTCACCAAGGCTTGGAAGTCCACTGGCGAGCCCATCACCGAGAATATATTCGATGGCAAGATGCATGGCCTGGCACACAGTGTGAACACCATCTACAAGGGTCGTCGGTCGGGTAGCTTCCTCGCGGTCGCGGACAAGCCGAACATTACTATTCTTCCTGAAGTTTACTCGAAGCGTCTTATTATCGACGATGCTGATCGCTCCGCTAAAGGTGTGACTGTGATAACGGGCTCTGGGCAAGAGCTTAGTTTCTATGCCACCCGTGAAGTTATCGTCTCTCAGGGTGTTTTTGAAAGCCCTAAGCTCCTGATGCTTAGTGGTATTGGGCCAGCGCCTGAGCTGGCCAAGCACAATATCCCTGTGATTGTCGACTCTCGCCACGTCGGCCAGCACCTTTTGGATCACCCCGGTGTTCCATTTGCTCTTCGTCTGAAGGACAGTTTCTCAATGGATACCCACGTCTTGCGAAAGGGTCCTCTACAGAACCAAGTTTTGGCTACTTACTCCAAGGGTCACGCTGGCCCTATGGGATCACCCTTCCTCGAGATGATCGGTTTCCCTCGCATCGACAAATATTTGGAAAAGTCTCCTGAGTACCGCAAGGCAAAGGCTGCTAATGGTGGCCGAGATCCCTTCTGCCCGTATGGCCAGCCTCATTTTGAGCTTGATTTCATCCCTCTGTTTGGTAGTGCCTTCCAGTGGCACTTCCCCCACCCCAACAAGGGCAGTTATATGACGGTCATGGTGGATCTCGTTCGTCCCGTATCCGAAGGCGGTGAGGTTACACTGAACAGCGCCGATCCCCTGCAGCAAGCCAACATCAACTTGAATTACTTTAATAATGACCTTGACGTCATTGCTATTCGCGAAGGTATCAGATTCGCCTACGATGTTCTCAAGAATGGCGAAGGGTTCAAGGATATTGTTGAGGACGAATATCCTTGGGACATGCCGTTGCATGATGATGAAGCGATGAAAAGAACTGTGCTGGATCGTTCTCAGACCTCCTTCCACCCTTGTGGTACTACCCGCCTCTCCAAGAACATCCAACAGGGTGTGGTGGATCCCAGCCTCAAGGTCCACGGAATCGACAACCTCCGTGTTATCGATGCCTCTGTCATCCCTGTTATTCCCGACTGCCGCATTCAGAACTCAGTCTACATGATTGCTGAGAAGGGCGCTGATCTGATCAAGCTTGATCACAAGGATCTTTACAAGTAATGTTGCACAAAATTTGGTTGGCAGCCTTTGATCGCTGATAGTTCGCCTATCAGAGCCGTCAAGGGAGAGAAAGGAAAAAAGAAAAGAGCATTGAAGCACCAGTGTGTGATATGCTGAATTATTGTGCTCCGTGCTCCAAGTATTTCGTGAATATTTATATTCCGAATTCTGTCATTTAAATATATTGATTACTTGTGTGATTACCAATTTTGAAACGAAACAATATGATCTGTCATTAATCAGGATGGTAGCACATTCTTACAGAACCCAGATATTATTGATATGCCATATTCGTTGTATCGCATGATATGGCTTGCACTAATAGGAAACAATACAAAAGGCATTTGGAGACATGGAGCCGCATTTTACACCACACAAGAAATGCACACCAATATTTGCTTGGCTTATGACGTGGTCTCCTTTCAGGCTGTCTAGACTCTACTTGAGCTGCCAAATGCGGGTTGTGGACATAGTAAAAACGCTGACGGCATATTGGGCAGCTGGCATCTCGTGACAGTATCTAAAGGTCGACGCATGGTTTGTGCATGACATGGTGGCAAGACAGGTACCGAAACATGGAGTTCCATCCCAATCTTTCAAAACAAATCTCGCACGTTGGGGGGGGGGGGAAGAACGGCATAACAGAAATCAATAGCTTGCTATGACGCAGGAGAAAACTATCACTGTAAGTGGAATCTAGCTTTCCAGTATTTAAAAGTTCGTACCCTTGGTAGTAAGGCATATCCATCTTAATATCTTTCGTCCATATAGGTCCTGGCTCCGGTCATGGCGTAACGTGCGCATTACGACTAGCCATATTTGCGGAGTAGGGGATTTTGGAAAGTTGCTGCAACAAGGGGAGCAGAAACTGGGATTATAAAACGCCCGGCTAACTTTTATAGAAATAACTGTGGTCGAATAGTTCAGTCAATCAACTACCTATTCATGGTCGGTTCCCTCAATACTAGCGCGTACGGATATCCTGCGAACCGACAATAACGCATATCACTCCTTAGGATTGAAAATTTCATTGATGACGTAATCTGTCTCAGTCTATGAATGCTCGGCTCTGATTAAAGAAACTCACGCATATATACACGGTTTATTTTGTGCATGAGCTCGACACATAGACAGAGGACCATATTGGAGTATGTAATATCATGGGGTTGGTGTTTATTTCCTCCATTCTCGAATATGAACGAGCCGCCAGGTGAATACCGATGGATGCTTGTTCGAATATTCGATGTCGAATATTACGTTAAAGGCGTGTCGTGTCGCAAGTGCCGAAAAGGTAACTCCAAAAAGTCTTTTTTTGCGTTATGATCACATGTAGTAGTATGAAGTGAAGGTGGGTAATTGTAATTGGTACACTATTGTGGGAAGTTGGTTATTATGTACCTTAAGGTATAGGAGCGATAAGGTCCATGATTGGGTTTTACTGTTACCAGAAAGAGAAAGATAGCAGATTCAGCTAGCCGACTTCTTTGAATGATCTCACCACTCTCTATATTGGGATCCTATGGTAGGTATTCAACTGCACAATGACACAGGTGCTCAATCGAGCTTGCTTGGTTCGTTCCG
Source organism: Penicillium sp. 91 TS-2023 (assembly GCA_030710325.1). Classification (NCBI taxonomy): domain Eukaryota; kingdom Fungi; phylum Ascomycota; class Eurotiomycetes; order Eurotiales; family Aspergillaceae; genus Penicillium; species Penicillium sp. 91 TS-2023. The sequence goes on along the minus strand of JARWGP010000021.1, from coordinate 2,007,374 downwards.
AACTTTGGCCTTGATGATGATTTCAATAGAAGTAGCATCTAAAGGCCAATGTCATTGCTGAGTTGTTTGTTTTGAGCCCAGAAGAGTACAGGGAGATACCTCCACACGTATATATTGTAGTGATGGAACTGGTGACAAATACCGTATATGGTTCCTGAGGTGTCATGAGTGCTTCGGGACAAGTACATACATTCCTCGCACAGGAGATATACCAGACAACAATCCTAATGATGACTGCATTTTTCGGTTTCTTTGGTTTATGATAAAGCTTCACGGATAGAGCGGTATCCACAATCCAGAGCATCACCCCTATGCCTCCATGAGTGCTTGGGAGTGTGTGTCCTTGTCACCCAGTCTGCATTGCCAGACAGCCATCGAGCCTGTCCCATTTCAATATATAATAGTATAAACATTATTATTACATACGTTATCCGTTGTATCCAATATCTCCAAGCAGCGATCGAAGCCCAGGAATAAGCACAAATATCAAGGAGCTTTCAACGTTCCAATATACTTGAAAAGTAATCATTTACAAAGGTAAGTCACTTTCGGAGGCTCAGACAGCAATTTACTAGCCGTTTCCCTGAAACTGAATAGCATGGTTGGCCAAATCACGTTCTCTGCCTTGTCATAACTCACACGGCCTGGGCAGACGTGGCTATAGGTTCATCGGTAGGTGGTTGCGCTGTCGGCATAGTTGAGTTGTGCTCAGAAGTTGACCGAACGTTCTTCTCGTGTAACGGAAGGGAAGATTCATGGTCCCTGCGGGCGACCCAGAGTGACCAAGTCTCGATAAAGAGCGAGAAAAATGTGAAGATGCTGAAACGGATGTTAGATAGAGACAAAGGTTATCTTTAGGTACGGCTTATAAACATACAACGTCAAAAAGATAAAAGCTTCGTTGGCCCATTTCTTCGAGCATGCGACGCCAGGCGGCGCATTAGCATGGCAGTTGTTTTGATTGTAGTCAACTGCTGAGAATATAAAGGCCGCAAGCCATCTAGAGTTATCAGCAATTAATGATCTAAAGACCGAATCCATGGGAGAACCAACAGATAAGAAAATATCACATCAATGAAGAGGACGAATTTCTTCACTAGAGTCGGCATGAATGTCGACACAAAAGCGGGAAGGAAAACTACCACAGAGACAACAGCCTGTTCCATTGGTAAGCATTGATCTTGTTGATGAAGCTTGATTAAACTTACAATGATCTCCACATATATTATAGTAAGCCCGCGAGGGCCAACGTTAATGAAGTATGAGGTGATCCCAAGAACAACCACGGAGCTGAGCCATTGAATGACACGATTGCAAATAAGGAAAAAGCGCAGTTGACCTTCTGTGAGAAATGGAATAGTAGAAGACATTGTGTCGACTAATCTGGATGTGAAAGCATACAAGTCCTTCGAGCGGAAAGGACTACTTAAGAAGTATTAATATCTGACTCAAGAGGTAGTGAGTCAATTCTTGAGGAATCAGATTTCTCTTATACGGCTGGATATTACTTTAAATGGTGACGTAAAACGCGCGGGTCTATGATGTCTAGAGATATTCACGATGTTATTGGGCAAAGTACGACCCGCTGAACGGGCGAATTATGGAAACATGAAATATTCAGGCCATGTGGAAGACCCATTATGAGAAAGGAATCACCTGTCTCTCAAGCAACGGCTGCTCGAATCAAACGTAATATCGTCCTACGGTCAAATGACAAAATATGAGACAGAAAGAAGATTGACTCATACTTGTGAGAAGGTGACCATGACAGTCGGGTTGAGTGGTTGGGAAAATGAGCTCGTTTATTTCGGTACGACCGTAGCCATTCGTAGTGTACCCACTCCTTTCCATGCGGTGAAAGTTTATTAGTGACTACGTGCTACTGGTCAATCTCTTACCCGTGGAATGCAAATACCTTTCACCAGGACTATTGATTGGCCACCATTCCTCACTCGTATTCCCCAATCGAATGACCCTCAAAGAGTTCCTAATATCTATCATCGTAATACGCCGTCATACATTATTCGCTCCTACTATGCCCATGTTGGGGAACATATCAAATATCAAAGATTCGGTATACACGATGCGAGCTGTCAAATTCCTTCCGGACCTTCAAGAATACGTTGATGGTGAAAGTATGACCATGTCTCGAGTAGACAAGTATTATAGTGTCGCAAAACAGTGCACAGGCTTAAATAAAATGTTTGAATCTACAGTTCTCGTTTATCTTTTAGCTCCATTGATTCAACATTACACCGTGACAGAAAATGGGGGGTAAGACGCCATAAGCTGTCACAGGTTTATTTAGTAGCCAGATTGGTAAAGTCTGGTTTGTAGAAAATAATTTCATTCCCCCATATCGACACCTTGAATCTGTGTTACAACCCCTCAGGTTGAAATGAGGATTAAGTACTATCCTTCTTGTACAGCCCCAGATTCTGACACTTAAAAATGCCACTAGAAACTATTCTATGAGGCCCATTAACCTTTTTCGCTGTTCCGATTTGATTAAATTGCATTGCGGGTTTAATTTCAAAAGACTAGTTGTCATTATTCCAAAAGGAGTAAATTGCAAAGAGAAGATCAAGTTGGTTGTCAATTAAGGGGCATGTAGACATTATTCACACTGGTGCGGCTTGGTTCCTGATCTTCACCAGCCTCATAATATAGCATTGGTGAGAGGCATAATCTGCTTCCCAATTCCCCCGTATCATGAAAAGAGACATAATTACTATCGCTTTCCGATAATAGTCAGGGAATAGTACCATGGTATTCTAAATTCGAAGATATGTCCGAGAGAAAAGAAGATCACAATTACGATCAATTTGCTGCATTCAGCTTCAACGGCCATCTAAGACGTGGTAAAGGACTGGCTTTCTATCATACACAAATGGGATAAAGCTTTGGAGCAGGAAGCCTTAGAGCAATGCCATTTGGATTGAGTTTGTATGATCTCTTAGTGAAGACGTCACGATAGTGATAGAATCTTGGTTGATAAGCAATGAAAATAAGGAGGGGCACGGTAGTAAAAGGTGCATGGCAATTTCGTGTAACTTACATGATCTAACGTTCAAAGCCGTATTGTAAGATGGTTTTACTATCTAAGTAAGCGGTCTGGAAGACGAACTGGCACTATATTCACCATATTGGGACTAGCGCATACAGGATCTTGCTTGGGATCAAGAGGGAAGAGTGTAGAGGTTATAGATGATTTCGAAAATTACTGTAGCAATTTGTACGACTGCGGTGATCGTATATACAATATAAGTTTTATATCTGAGTTCCTATCCTGTTCACCAAACAAAGCGGCTTTCATATGTTGCGAGAAAATTCGAATTTAATAATCTGGACCTCTAAGTAGGGATCAAAACACCTAACGGAGCATATTCATGGCGTTGGTTATTGGCTTGTGAACCGGCAATCGACTCTTGCATCTCGTGATATTGGACGAGTAACAAAATGCTACTACAATCCCGGTTAGCGGTGGGAATTTTATCATCCAATAGACTTTGTGAGGATAACAGACCTTCCCATCTATTGGTCTTATCTTGCCCCGGTTCCACTAAGAATATCCTAAAGCAGGAGAGTCGCATGACGTCATCAGCATCACGTTTCGATCGACATAGTTCGTATTGTTAAATCAGTTAAACCCATGTTCTATCTCATCCTGATCTACGGTATGTGCAGCCCAGATCAGGCCATTTAAAACTTTCAGGACTATTTAGTGAGTTTACTACCACAAGTTTTACCTGATATATAAAACACTTATACGTGCGTAACGCCAACATACCGACCTTCCATCTAGTAAAAAGAGACTGGAAATTATTATTTTTGCAACTACAGTCGACGCCCTCATATCCCCGCTCACGAAGAGACAAAATGGTGGTTCCAAGTACATAATCATAGCATGATTGATCGAGAAGAACTAAACTAGGTACATGAACGTCATCCTTCGCCTGGTGAGTCCGGTTCGCATGTGGTATACTGGTGGGAGACCGATTCGTAGCCCGGATGGTATGTATATTCATGGTATACCATCACTTGGCAGGGACAAGTTGTTATCTTATGGTCATGTGTTTTCCCGTTGCCTCTGGTTGTGGTGTATTCTTGGTGCGGTAAATTGGTAGCTGGAAAAGGCATCGTTTCCTCAGGTGTTTGTATTGTGACTGTAATTTACATTACTACATAGGGACTTCAGGTAAAACCTCATTTCGATGATGACCCAACGGATATAACATGACTAGTACCGGTCAGGTTGACCAGGAATATATTCAAAAAGTGTTGATCTGATACATATAAGTATTAGCCAGGTATAACTAATTATTAGAAACCAAGTCACGAGAAGTGAATGTATAACTGAAGTGGAACCAGACTGGTATGTACTAGAGTGTTGGTGCTAAATTAGAGAGACTTTTCATATGAAATTGGGTTAGTTCAAAAATAGAAGGAACACTCGCAGAAAATTAGAAGAGTTGTTTCGCCCTCTACTATTTCCAAACGAAGTCTAAGTTTACTGTGGCTTAATGTGTCCTAAGAAAGACTGAACTCTGGTCATCCCGCAGGAGCGCAATGTTGACGTCATTGAAAAAGCGGAAGATTCCATTTTCATAACAAGTTATTCAAACGCCTATTTATGATTGTGAAAAACTGATGTAGAGTCGTGTTTATAGGTCCATGCCTTCTATGTATATGCTTTCCATTTGTCTCTACACAGTTCCAGAACCTACAAGCTCAATATTTCCCAAAAAATGGGACCGGGTCCCCTCAGTGAGAAGGATGTGTCGGTGGCAGGGATGCCTTGCTATGTGAGGTGTGATGCTCAAGCTACCAGTATTTTCTCTACTATTATGTATTGGATGGAAGTCAGAACTGATGCAATTTAATAGACTGTTCTCTACCGAGTACATGTGATCTCTGCCTTGAAGATATGGAACATAGTTCTATATTTCGACAACTACCCTGCAGCCACATATTTCACAAGCCTTGTATCGACTTATGGATAACGTCGCGAGATGCCAGCTGTCCAGTCTGCCGAGAAACCTTCTATCACTTACGTGGAGAACGCCTGCCCAGATCTGAGAATTTGCAGCACGATATGAGGAACCATCACTACTCAACTAAAGCATGGCACTTTCTGGCTCGTTGGATTAGGAAGGCCTCCCACTCGGTCTAAATCCTAATTCTACATTGATAGGATGGCCATTGCTCAGTTCTTATGAGATTACATCCTGCTAGTGACTTCGGGCTACATTTTATAATAGGTGGTTTTTAAGCGCCTGTAAACCTATCATTCGAATACAATGTATCTATGTAAAGAGAAACTGTAATTTTCATCTACATTGCTCTAAGTGACAGACTTAAGATCATCAGTGCATGATCAAAGACGTATTGAGACCGTTAATATACTCGTATTTTAGAACACTTATAAACCCTCGGATTTGAAACCAAAGCTAACTTTCATCTGAGTCCATGATAACTCTAGGGATCTACTGAATGCGAACGAAAGAACTGGGTACACATGTCTGCATATTTAGCGACGGTAACTTTATGGCAAACTCAAGCAATATTGTTAAGGTATCACGAATATTTCAACTACATGATATTTTTAAGGTTAGCTACCACGTTCATACTGTCAAATTTATTATTTCTGCTCCGTGTGGCCTAGCGGGTAATTGAGCTTGCAATAAATTGGAGATTGTATTATATCGCAGCTCTTATCATCCGATTCAGATCTTGATTGTAAATCAAAGAATTATGAAGCAGAACATCGCTGCAAGAGAATCTCCATTAAAATCTTGCTGACTGTTTGAGATCCATTATTCGCTGAATTTATGCGATCTACGGTATAATCAGCCTTGAATGGTAGCTAATACATCATAGTAAAAATATCCACTAAATATTGATCTTTTTAGCAAAGACTTTCAGTGTCTCAAATTACTCCTCTGTTGTATCTAGTCATGCCATATTTGATATTATACAAATCATTTGTTCAATTTCCCTGACCACGTAACGATGTCAAATGATTGTGGAAATTATGATTACGACCGGAAAAATATTCTACTGATAAGGAATTATTTGCCGAATATCAGCCAGAAATAAAATATCATCTAAGCTGTATCTACCCGAGTCCTGTCCAGGCCACTTGGGATAACTTAAGGTATGCAAAATTTTCACATTTCACTTTTGACCAAAAGTACGTTGAATTATTTTCTTCAATTTAGTAGAGTCATTCAATACTTTAGCAATCAGACATTCCTTTGTGTTGACTTTTCTCTTGATGGCCCAAAAAACCGTTGTTTCCGTCGTTATATTTATTCCTGCTTCTAAAACATCTGTTAGAACAATGCCAGGCAATAAAATTGCTTTTTTCATCGATTCGTATCATCTTTTCAGTTTCATGCCTGTAGAGATCTTCCATGTACACGCTCTATATTTGAGTGGTAATGCTTTCAGATGATTCGCTGCTTTCGCTTTCTTAGACGGTGGGCTATATTAGACAAAAAGATTGAAATGTAAATGTGTCTCCCCATAGAGTATCCTTTAAGGAATGGGTGACAACAGCTTTTTTCGTTACATTACGTCACTTCACCCTTCTTCATAGTTGACGCGACAGTGTGGTCTTCGATAGTATTTCTCGGTGACAGACTAGCCTGCAGTTGATTGTTGCTCGAGACATCACATCAACTGAGGAATAGATTGAACAAACCTCAATTTTGGCACGCATCCTCACCAGTGCCCCTCAACATTCGCCACGGACAGACACGGCCAAACTGGTGCAAAATGAGGCAGATGGGCGACGAGGCAAGCCGAGAAGTCTATAAATACCGCCTACACCCCGGTCCTCTGTCGTACTCAACCACAGCCTGACTTTGTCACAATGGGGAAAGTCTCTCAAACCAATAAACCAAATCCAAGAAGCCATCAAATGCTGTCCTAGAGCGGACCCATGATAAGTTCTTCCACCTTTGATTTCTCTGAGCCCTCTCGGTACTGACGCAAACAGAACACACTATGGATATACTGATCTGCCGCACCTTGCGCGGCGATTGGCGCGTTGCTTTTCTGCCACCCCGTGCCACCGAGTTAAAAAAAGCAAGCCCTCAATTTGGCCTAAGTGGCTTCAGCATGTCTTCTGTACGAACATGTTCTTCTGCTCAGAGGATATAGATGGACTTACAGGTTCCTAGGGATATGCACCCACGCAGCGATGATGTTTGAAGATCTAGATGCCACGGACAATCCGATGAGGGACGTTTGGTTTCCCCTGAATCTTTCTAATGCTTCATCTTTCAATTGCGTTATGGCACATTCCGCCGCTCACCTAGCTCACCTTTATGCCGGATCACCTCCATGGCGACGCACAAAGTTATCTGATGCTTTAAAGTACAAAGCAAAGGCAGTGGGGATACTGCACTCTTGGATGGTTGATCCAAAAAAAGGGCTCAGCGATGATCTTTCGCTGCCGTCATTCGCCTTCTTACGTTCGAGGTACGCTTCTCCCAAGGCCATCCACTGCTCTCCCAACAAAATGATCCTGATTATAATGCATGTAGAGATACTGGGGTACTGACGCTGAATGGAGAATTCACCGCGATGGTCTGCAGAGAATGATTGAAGCCAGAGGCGGGGTTGAGAAACTCCATGGCAATTGGCGTTTGGAACTTGTCGTCTATCTGTGAGTCATGTCCCCTTCTTTGATCTCAGACTCACGAATTGGCAGGGCTGATATAAGTTAAGCGTTTCTTTAATGTCACGGCCATCATGGCTCGAGTCCACAAACAAACTCGAGCAAACATCTAGCCCTATTTCTCGGTTTCCCATCGCCCACCCAACGCTTCCATTGCTTGACGTTCAAAAGGTCCGTTGTCTTTGGCTAATATCTTTTATCCAAGATATGCCAACTTTTATGGGATATTTTAACGGAGTTGGCGTGTTGCCTTTCCCCTCGGTCCATGATGCAATCAGGCTTTTACGTGACAATTATCAGCTGTACATGGGACCTCCTCCCCCTGAATCATACCTTCCCGGCCCGGCATACAAAATGCTAGCGTGTTTGTTTTCTATCGGTATCATTTTGCAGGAGTCATTGTCACAATCATATGAGGAAACTCCTCACATGCCTGACGCATCGCAGGCCCAGGGTTTGTTAGACATGGCCTTGAGGGAGTCCCACGATGCATGGTGTCACTCAATTTACAACCTGCAACCTATTCTATATCAAACTCTGATGGGATTGTATGGCAGTGGGGGTTTCAGGGTCAACTATGTCGTGGAAATGGTCATGGTTATCGGTACATTAAGCTCGGAGGCACGTCACGGGGTGCAAAAATGCCTTCTGAATCTGTTTTGTTCGTCAGAGGGAACTGGTAGTGCTCTTTTGATTGACGATGGATGGACACCTGACTCGCTATTGTCCTCTATGCGCGGGCACTAAGAATGGCGGTTTCCGGAATAAATATTTTAATTTACAGATCTTTCAAAAAGAATTTGATACCAAAATGATTGCCAACGGCGAGTGCAACATTTTGGACAAGTTGGGTTCATATTACATTTCCATTTAGTTCATTTTGGAGGCCCCATACGCGCGAATTTTCCAGTTCTCACACCATCTCACGAATAGCGGCTGGGACAAGTCATATGTGATTTGCAACAATCCCGAGATACTTCAGCATTCGCGCACACAGTAGAGCCATCACTAAATATATGCACATAGATTAGAGCAGTGTTTAGATCATAGCAAGCCACCAACCTAATTTCCTTCTTCTTCCAGCGTCTTATCATCCCCAGGCTTTCGTAGATCTCAAATCTGCCTTCGAGACTGAATGCCAAACCCCTCTTGTCCTCTTGGGAAAGATTCTCCTGCTTGTGATCGCCATAGTGCCCAATGACCCTTTTTATGAATGACCCTTTACGCTGAGCTGGGCGTTGGAAGTCTGTAGATTCTTTAGTATTGTGAAAGAACATAGTCCGATATGAGGCACTATAACGAACTTTCGCACATGGCTTGAGTAATCAAATAGTTTAATTCTAACTTCATGCGGACAAGCATGATCTCGTGGTATCTGTCTGTCATCATCAAGCCCATGCGATATACCTGTGCTACTTTGTATCTATCTATTAGGGACTTGGGTAGTGTTACTTTGACGTGCTATTGTTCTGTCTAATTCAAAAATATATTGAGGAAGTAATTTATTCCCCTCACTCAGATGAGTTGCGATATAATATTAATTAGTGACCTAAGTATAACGTATTTCACGGGCAAGTAGGTCCGAACTCCATATTAAATAAAATAGATTACAACTTCAGATCTGAACAACAGCAACAACACTTCTTTTGAGAGTCTTTGTATAAGTCTCTACTTTGATGAGTCTTGAATACATTGCTATGGTCAAAATGTATTTTTGAGAGGGTTCAATGTCTAAGATATATAATTGCAACTTCAAGAAGCGTAATTTTAGGTATACATTACGTATATGCCACTAATTCGGGACACGCTACTTGAGAATAATAAAATATAATCAGAAGAAATAAATTAGAGTGAGATCAAGGTAAAATTGCTGAGATATAAATCAAAAGAAATGGACATTTAGTATATGGTGTTTGGCGGTGGCCCAGTCGCCCGTGTGGCCCGCTTGCCCGTGCATTACGTTATTAGCTGTTGGCGGCATTACAAGTCGACTAGATCTCCCTGGTACTGATCATTATCAAAAGCCGTAGAAGTATTTACCCAATAAGAGCGCGTATTTACTATTACCAATCTGGGCAGCCTATAGCAAGATCTCAGGGGGTACTATGAAGAGACAGGGATTAAATACAACTGCACTACTGTCTACAAACAGCCGATTCAAACACGGCCTGAAATTATTTTGTTGTCATCAAGAGGTTTTGGTCACTCTGCTTCCAGTTGATAATGCCCAAAGGTTGGTGAGAAGCTTCTCGCACTTTATCTTACTTATGAGATTGCTAATGTTGTACCAGGTACTGAACTCAACTCTCATTTGATTGGTGAACGGTATTATTCATCTCACCTAACCCCACCGAAAAACGAAGCAATGAGTAATGGGGCATGTGGGACGTCGACACAGCGAAACAAATTAGGCCCACAAGACGGGTTGGAGGAATACAAAGAGAATTTGAAAAGACAGGAGCAAAATCTCAATCAGCAACTTCAAGGATTAAAATAGGACAAATATTGTAATGCGGCAATGAATTTGTTGTGAAGAGATGGCGAGGTGATGAAATCATGTACGTAACGAGCTTGCCTTCATGCCATCGAGGAGGATAGATCCTGCAGTGGACGTGTTGGTCGATCGTGGCAACTGACTTTATAGGCATGTTATAGCCCTGTCAAAGTCCTTGGAACCGTTTATGTCTTCACAGCCAGCTCTGCGGGATGTGGGCGGTCTTGATAACGCGAAAGGCTTGTTTGCAAAACGCTTCCTGGCGAAAAATATACCTCAAAGCCCACGAAAATTATGTAGAATAGCGAGTCAACTTTTCAGATAATTTGAGAGATCACGAAATGTCTGGATATACGTTCCCCTAAGAATATATTCCGGAGAAGCAACAATATTACGAAGACACGGCCCAATCAACGTAAGAAATGTGAGCAGAATAGAAAGACAATCAAGTAGGATTTTCCAGGAAACAGCCTTTACCTCTTAGATAAGAGTTAGTTACGATAAGGCCAACAGTTTTCTTTTCAATCGAGGACTGACTGTAATGGCTTTCACGTGGGTTACGACGTTGTACAGTATTTATTTTTTCAGCGGTCGGCGTTCTTCATATTGAATGCTGTACATTCAATAGATACAAGTTCAATGTCTTTGATTTATGACTCCGTCTGCCCTATCCAAGTATATTACCAAATCCTGAATTGTGCAAATCTTGATCCCCCACCTTTTCCCAAATCTCAAGCACCCATCCCGACGCATCATTCCATTATTCCCACCTACCTCCGGTACCCCCTCAACGAATTCTCCGTCTTCAACTAGCTCTGCAATAACGCCGACGGGAGCTTTTCCAGCCAGCCGGCACAAATCCACCGCAGCCTCGGTGTGGCCCCTACGCTGGCGGACGCCACCAGGCCGAGCCGTTAGCGGAATAATGTGCCCTGGCCGTCTGAAGGAGTCCACACGGGCATGTGGAGAGGCTAGGATGCGGCATGTCTGAGCGCGGTCTTCAGCGGAGATGCCTGTTGTGATAGAGTCGGCGCTTGAGTCTATCGTAATTGTGTAAGCTGTTCCCTTTGGGTCGGCATTTTGGGTGACCATTTGAGGGAGGGCGAGGCGAGAGGCAAGGCTCGGGGCAATGGGGGCGCATATTAAACCACTGAGTATTGCCATGAGACGTCATCAATACATGACACAATTAGAAAGAAGCGCTTGCACCTTGACCAAGACGATCTCCTCCCTGGGTGTAGTTGAGGAGTGTATGGCGTTAGGGTCCTCTCTCACCTGGTGAATCGGACTAGGAATGCCATCTGAGCAGATGTGATCGACTCCGCGGCGATGATCAGATCGGCTTCATTCTCTCGGTCTTGATCATCCAGGACAATGACGAATTCCCCATTCTCTGCATGGTGTCACCGGTCAGCTGTTCTGTTGCTGGACCTCAAAAGCCTGCGCGTTTCACAAAGCAAAGGAGCTTAGGAAACACTGGTTTGGCAGAAACGGAGACTTACTAATAGCTGCGATTGTTTCATCAATCGAATCAAATCGAGATTCTGGAGTGGGCATCGGCATTTTGCTCAAAATAGGAGCGGTTCTGGTTCACCACTTGATAAATTTCAAGAGAGAAAGTGCAAGCGCAAGACGACGCCCAAGGGTGTCAAAACAGGATAAAATGATAGAGACTTTGTGCACGGTTTGAAAAAAATCTAGCACCTTAAAAACCCGATGATTGCCAGACGCTATGCAGGTAAACCTGTTGTTTTTCTGGTCCTACAGTCAACAGAAGAAAATTGTCATTCGGGCCGACCGATATGGGTGTGATATAGGAGCGCCAGTAGTGGGGCTAGCAGCAATGGTAGTGTGCCCCACAACACCTGCATCTGGCAAGACGACCCACCAGCTTCGGAGTAACATTTCGTTTAATGGAAAGCATTACGACTGCGAAAGTAGCCCATCTATCCCGGAGACACTCGCTGCATCGAGGTGCTAGCTGTATTGGGCAACACTGCTGATCCAATTATCTCCGTGCACGAGAGATACTTTCTACCGATCTTTCATTCACCTCGTACGTGTCCCTGCTAGTGGCGGTTTAGTCATCCCTTCTTAGTCTGGGACCAATGAAATTGGAAAATAGTATCCACATAGAAAAATTCATCAGGCGCTAAATCATGTATGGGATAAATAGAAGGATTACGGCATGAAAACGTCAGATTGAGTAGATCTACCCAATTCTGACTGGAGCCCGACCAGAACGCTCTTCATTAAAGAGGATCTTATGTAATAATTTATGGATCAAGGACCAAAAGTAACCCCCCCCCCGCGTCATATGACTGTTTACGGAGGGTAGAAGAGAGCCTAGGGCTCAATTAGTGATACTCGGTAACTCCACTCCTTCTGGCTGCGAATAGAAGTTTCACGTGATGATGCCGATTTTACGCCTCCCTCATGTTCCTCTCATCCTCCTTTGCAAAAAGTCCTTCAATACTTACAATCATGACTTCTCTATGCGCTTCACGTTATCCTCTATCAACCATGATATTGCAGATGCACGCACGAATCCAGTCCTTTCTTGACGAGCCACATGCCTCGAACTCACCACTCGGCTCTGTGCAACGACAAACAGCAATCTCTTTGGATGTTGTGTCCGCAGCTCTCCAAAAGTACGATATCTCGGAGCTTGCAGTTTCGTACAATGGGGGCAAGGACTGCCTTGTACTCTTGGTCCTTTTTCTGGGTGGACTTGGTCGCCGTCTAAGTCAACAACAGAATCAAAGGGGAATTCTGAGTCTTGAAACCCATGACAATCTGGAACCAGAATTTGAAGGAGAGGTGGATAGTATTCCAGCTATATATGTTCGCCCCACCGATCCGTTTCCAGCTGTTGAAGATTTTATCATGAGTTCTGCTAAAACTTATGGTCTGTCTCTCACGGAATTCACTATTGGGTCTTCAAACACGACACTGCGAGATGTTTTCGGAAGTTACTTATCACAACAACCCGGGATTCGAGCCATATTAGTGGGCACTCGCAGATCTGATCCTCATGGTGAAAAGTTGTCGCATTTCAACCAGACAGACCAAGGGTGGCCTGATTTTGTTCGCGTTCATCCTGTGATTGACTGGAGCTACACTGAGATCTGGGCTTTCATCCGCCATCTGGGCCTAGAGTATTGCAGTCTCTATAATGAGGGGTATACGAGCTTAGGAGGAACATCGGACACGCGGCCTAACCCCAAGCTGTTGAAAGAACGATTTCGCTCGTCTGAAGCTAGAAATTGGAGTCATAGTATTGTGGAATCGCAGAAATGCTGCCATCGGCAGTACCTCCCTGCTTACGAGCTCGGAGAGGAGAGAAGTGAGAGACTGGGGCGTACATGACTCTCCTGCCGAAATATTGCAACAGCTTCACTGAGTAACTAGCGAATCAAAGATTTTCTTCAATCATGCTCGTGGCGAGGGCAGACAAAAGCTCGACTGGTCCCTTCCTGCGGCCACAATCTTCAGTTGTCAGAATGGCAGCATTGCACGCAATTTCTGTGTATCTAGGCTGTTGTAGTCAGTTGTAAACTTGTAACCTCCACATGCAACCTCTGCTAGTGGCCAGGAGAGTGCGCATATTGGTTTGTCATACTTTTTTCTTCCTGCTACCCCACAAATGGCGAGAGCCGACAGGACACCGGCCGCAGCCAAATCCTAGAGTGTTGAAATATTTCTCCGAGAGAAAATACCCCTTTCGACGCACTGGAATATTATGGAAATAATGGCGAGAAACTTTGGGAATTTTTCCATCCTTTCATTATACTTAATCTGTCGATAGAATTGAGTGCGGGGGGGATCAACTGGCTAGCTGAGGACAAACTACTGGAGAGATTAATTACCAATGAAGCCACCTTTCCAGTCAACCTAAATAGATTTGAAAGATATTTGACCATTTGATCAAGGACACATGCCGTATTTCTACGGGCTGGCCTTGAGAAATATCTAATGCTGAAGACGGTGACGTGCTGCGAAAAGGATATAGATAATAGTACCTAGCATAAGAATACGACACAGCGGGAACAATATAATGATAACCACGAATAAATAACGATAAATATAAAGAGTTCAATAGTGGAATGTAGTGGAGTCATCCAAGTCGATGAAATCTTCAAGTTTACAGCCCCCAGCCTCCCAGGTGTGGGGAAAAGACGGGGTTTCTATACCTGCGAAAGAGTGACTGGAGTCATTGGGATCCGGATCCGGATCATCGTAGGGCATCTTTGTGTCATCGTTTTTCTCAGTCCTGGCAGTGCGCGAATCAACCGCAGTCGGGAGAATAAAGTTGTTGGATGTTGGACAGAAGTCGGGTATGGTGTAACTTCTCTGGAGTAGGGCCTGGAGACGGTGGGGCTGGGGCTGGGATTGGCCGCCAGATAGGCAGTGGCCATTGCCATAGACGTATTGCGTGGGTTTCAATGTAGAGCCCGGTGACTCAGAATAAGCAGCAAGCCGCAGTTCTGAGTTCAGAAGGGGCATATTTGGATCGGAGGCAGGTGGGTCTCTGAGTTGGCAACTTTGAATATTGGCGGCCGTGACTATGTCATTGTGCGGTGGACTATGCTGAGTCGCATTCTGCTGCCACGCGTGTGTAGCTTGAGATTTGGTGGATGATTGAGTTGGGTTGATGGTCTGCTCTTGAAGTTTTTGCCAAGGCCATGACAGTGGAAGAAAAGAGCTCCAGGTCGAAACCTGCTGGGTTTCATAAGAGGGGCCTGAGCTCAATGCGTCGCTGGAGTCGTCATAATAGAGGGGAATAGCGAGATTGGGATTCGAGGCAGCATCTGAAATGTTTGCGCAGACCATGGATGACTGCGCAATATCATCAATTGTTGACGTGAACGACCGTCCATAGAGGTCACCGGTTACAATTGCATTTTCCAACACACCAGACCTTACAATTTGTTGGAACAAGGGCTGCATAGTTGACAGGTGGGAATCTGTATTGCGAGAGCTGCAGATCGTCGAGCCGTATCCCATGAGGCCCATTCGCCGGCTGCAGGCGGAGACCCCGATCGGTTTAGCCTTGTCGGCGCTGGCAGAACACTCAGTCATTAGCTTCAGGTGAAAGCATTCACCAATGTGCATATTCTGAGCCCGTAACATGCAAGATAACTTCTCTTGATACCGCTCATCAATCTCCTCATACATGGCCTCTTTTTGGACAATCTCCTTAGTGATGTGAAAGGCCATCCCAGTGCGCTTTTTGTGCAGTATTGAAGCACGGTTGGCAGATTCTAATCGCGCGTTCAAGCTGCGATCCTTTCGTCGTGAAGCGGCAATATAAGCCCTACGAGGCAATGTATCAGTTCAATGCGAAACAAAAGTGGGAGGGGTTCACTATCAGCACAAGAAAAAAGGTGCATACCTTTCCTGGTTCTCCTGCCGCGTTCGGGATACGGGAGAGAGCTCCTGTTCTGAGTTTGGTGACCTCATCTTTGTACTCATGATGATGGTATTTTCGCAAGGTAGATTATATCTTTCTCTGTGTCTACAAACAACGCAGATCTGATGTAGTGGCGGGTGGGAAAGAAAGATGCCAGGCCTCTGGGGAAAGCTTTACTAGTACAAGCAGATCCAAAACGAACTGAGTCAAACGTCATTTGGATTTGCGATAAAGGGTTTACATGATCCATGGATCATGAATTTTACTCATCCCGAAAGGCGTACTATAAGACACCCCGACAAATCCTTACGCAATGGCGTTTTTCGCTAGTTACTATTAGACTCTCGGAAACTTTCCGAGGCATTAATTACCATCCTGCCTTTCTTAAAGAGCACTAAACTTGAGACCTGTATGCTATAGTGAACTCCACAGACCTACTGGAGAGAACCAGAATGGGATATTAATGCACTAGACGATTTTTTTTAAAAGCGTTTTCATGTGAATAGGTATCCATAGGGTAGGGTTGATTGCTGGTAAGGTCCTCAGCTGGTGCTCAACCGACTGTCAACAGACTTTGGTGTCTTTGCGGGTATTGCGGCTATTTGAAGAAGCATATTGATGACGCGCAGCAGTACATTGCGGCATATGAGCGGTTCCTTAACGGACAAGGGATAATTGGGGTATTGAGTTTGCATGTGACTTGCATGGTAATATCGTTCCCAGCCTGGTTGGCTCGCTCCTGGTAGCTGATGTGAGAATTGGGCCAATTCGTCGGTCTGCAGCATTCATGCCAACCAAGTGGTCACACTAGTCTCAAGCCACATGAACTTACCGATACAGTGGAACTCAGCCACCAGCAGGAGTGATAGGGTTCCCAGGCCTATCAAGAAGGCCTAGATCGGCACCCACTTTCTCTCCGCTGTGGTCTGTAAGTAGCCACACGAGGCGAATGAGATTCCGGTATAGTAAAGATGTAAAATAAAATAGTAGTGCCCAACACAGCAGTGATAGAATGATGATAGCGAAGGTATTGGTGACGAGTCTTTCGATTAGAGTCATGACATACGGCCTAAATGTGACTTTATAGCGATAGTACTTAAGTAGTATGAGGTGTACGCATTGCTCGATGATATTGTGTTGTTGTTTCCGTCGAGTTGCGGTGGGCACGTTCATGGTCGAACTGTGTTTGCTGATTCGCTAGTCGACTACCATGGATGAGCGTGAGGAGGTGATGGTGGCGGAGAGCATAAAGTAGAAAAAAGATTTGATCACTGTGAATATAGCCTGCCTCATCAAAAAGGAAGCACAGACCCATAGAGTGTTGACAAAGTCGGAAATCGGAATTCTACCCGCGCTGGAATATTATTTGGCTTGTAACTCTCTGCGAGGTTAGATCGAGGGGTGGGGGAGTCAGGTGAAGGGCTAAAAAGGAAATAATAGGGATCTCAGATAGGCACAGCGAGGAGGATAGGAGAGTTCAGGATAGGTCCAACTCTCCGCTCTTGAATTCATATCGAGAGCAGCTTAGTAGGTGCGTAGTAAGGGTAATATTTCCAGAATTACGATCTACTTTGTGAGGTATTATGTACTGTTTGCGGGTTCGTTTCAATGAAAACGATATGGGAGAGAATTCATGCCTCATACGTTGTGAGCTGATATCATGGATTATCGTGAACGAATATCCACTTACGAACAGAACATACGTCCATACCCATTAAGACGCTTATTGATGTGGCTTTGGTTGTACTTTAGACACTCCCCGCACAAGTCATGACCAAGGCTGGAGATCGCGGGCTCATGTGTAACTTCAATCGTCACGAGTAATTTGCAGCCAAGAATCTAATGGTGCACTATTTGATTGGATTAGTAGTACTACCAGATATGGCAAACAGCCAGATGCGGGTCTCCTACATCCATCCCCTCATCACTTTCCTCGGTCTCTCATAACGTTTCTTTTTTTGCGTCTTTTTTATTGGCGCCAACGTATGATATTACTCACGAAACTTTAAACATGTTACCGTATTCCATACCCGGTCGGAGGTGGTGAGCGTGCGCACGAGTTGGGGCAGCTTCGATTCGTTACAAGCACGTCTAAGAGTTGCCAAACTTCTTCTACACCATTCAAATTTGGTTTACGGCAAAACTGTAAATGGTGTAACAAGTCAACTGCCGTGAGGGAGACATTTCGTTTTTAATTATTTCCTGAACGATTTGCGAGCTAGACTTCCGCATCCGGCGACGAGTAAACTGAAGGCCACAATCCTTTGAGCTACTAAATACGAAAACGCAGGACTTGACTCTGAACACAATATCAAGATCATTTTTTAATAGATGTTTCTGTTGCTTTTTTGACACGCGCCCCGAGGTCTGGTTTCACACGTGAAAATAAGGCTGGATGAAGGACGTCAGTCATAAGGCCCCTACGCTGATAGGAGAGATGAGTCAACTAACCATATACTTCATTACGCAGCTTGAAAGAGTGAAACCCCTTGATGCTAGCGGCGAGGTTATTAACAAGCCGTTCCTGATGCCCCGGATCGCGCCCAATAACCTTCCACAAAGCAGCGGGCTGGATAAAGTCTTCGTCCGAGACATGGCTTTTGTAGCTTGTAACTTCTCCAATCCATTTCTCGTGTTCAGTGTGAAGGCTCAGAGATTGAGGGCTAACTCCTTTGGCATTGTGGTAGAACTTGCGACAGGCTTCCCAGTTGCAGCTGATCCCGTCGTGTGCATGAAGCAGATGAAAGTCGATGAGATGACGACGAAGAGAGTCCGGTCGCTTGGGAGGGAATTTATGCGGAGGAGGGGTTCGACGCCAAGGAAGCCGCGCAAAGGAAGCCGCGCAACCGGGCAAAACCCATCCCTTCCGGCCGCCGCTGACGAGGGAGACCGCATTCATCCGAAACAAGATTCATGCTCATTGGGAGCGAGACTGGAAGTCAAGCAGCCAAGGGGCTCACCTACGGAAGGTGGCACTCTACCAGCGCGGTACACCAGAAAACTGTACGGAAACTTGCCCAGGAATCGCGCATATCTGCTGACGCAGCTACGCACGGGCCACAACTGGCTATCCAGCTACCGGAAGAAGATTAGATACAGCGACGATGATCGGTGCGAGTGCAGCGCGCAGGAGACAGTCGCCCACGTGTTGATAGAATGCCCGATGCTCCGAGAGCTGAAGGCAAGATTGAGAAGGGAAGTCGGGGACGCGCTGAACAGCGTGTCGAGCCTGCTGGGAGGCTCAAACGAAGGTGAGAAAGGTAAACCAGAAGGGCGAAGACGGTTCAGGCCATATTGGACTTCGCCGAGGCATCACAGCGGTTTCGTAGTCGTGCGCCAAAAGGGCAGCCTAACAATGGGAGCGGCAATGGGCCACGATAGGCCGTGACGAGGCTCTAAGTTCATGCCGGGAAGTGGATCACTCTACATGTACATAGTCGGAGACGTATCCTGCATATCGATCGCGAAGTTGAGACACTGGATTGAGGTACAAGTGTGATCATATTCTTCTAACTATGCAAGTAGGTGCAGTTATTTGTAGTTCTCAGTAGCTGCCTTGTGCCTAAAGTGGCGGTGGCAGCCTAATAGGCTGCCACTTATTCATCACGTAGCCTGGGATCCAACTCGTGAGGGGTCAGGGTAAATGAAATCTACTACTACTACTACTGTAACGCTGCTACACATCCGAACTATAACTTATTCTTCTAGGTGGCAAAGCGTCTCTAATCGCATCCATCAAGAATAGTAGGTATCCGAGGAAATATTGAAGTAAATAGCTGAAAATCAACAAGGCATATACAACCAACTAGTTCTCTCTTTCTTTATTTGTCAAAGATATTCTATGGTAGAAAAGATGAGCATCCATTTGTTGCACAAATGGGACACTTCCCTTAACATGGCGAGCTGCGTATTTAAATGTCTTTTCTACCGACATAGAAACGCGTCCGACTAGGTCCTTCGCCTTTCTTGCTTGAGTTCATCCTACCGGGTCTATAATACGATCCAGGGTCGATATCAATTGAGTACAACGACTCTTGCAACGACCGCAAGGGCAGCCCAAATCCCACTTCACTTGGGGTGTAGAAGTTCTGTTGCATCAAGAAGTTGAAGATATGGTCGTCATTTGGTCGGGACTTCGCATGGAAGGGAACACTTCATTCACCATTCGCTCTTTGCTCGCTAGCGGACGAAAGAGTATGGTCAGCGCTTGAATTCTGCCTCTGAACTCTGCTTCGCTCATATGCTCTTATGACGGACCTTTCAAAGAGTATTAATCAACTTCAAGCCCAAATAAACCCTGCATTTCAGATGTGGCATTCACTTACCCTTTCCCCCTGATACCCAGAACTAGATTAGTCCGAGCAGCGGGGGCATTCTTTTGGTTCTGGGTCGACTGGGGACTATTGCTGTCATTGGAAGTTTCGAAGCTGGTAATGATGTTTTGCTTTGGCACCCAATCCGGTCTATAAAGCCTCGCAACTATCGCTGAAGGCCGAAGGGATTGCTCATACAAGCTGATGAATGTTGAGACGTCGTATTCAGAGGTCCAATCAGTGTCACACAGCTGCGGTCGGCCCAGTATGTCTCGCGCCAATGCCAAAGCAGCAAGAGCAAGTTCACTTGATAGCTTTGACAGGAAAGTGCGACCATACAGAGCGGTGACCAAAATGTAAAGCGTTGTGCGCTCCACTTCCGAGTCGTACGGCTCATGCAGAACGGCCATTTCGACGAAACTGTCAACGGTTGGATGTCGGTTTGAGGGAGGAATTGACGTAATTGCGATCGGCACCATAGTTGCCGTCGAATCGCATCTGGCCGTCACTCTCAAAAGGACAGTACACAGGCACCTTCGCTGCGTTCGTTGGAAGTTGCTGATACGATAGCGTGCTGCATCAGGATACGCAAATAGCCTGGCCTGAAGAACTAGAATAATAAGTGTTAATCATCCGTGACTTGAATGGTTTTCTATTTGTGGATAGGAGACCTACTCGGATCAGCCGACGCTGCAAGCCCGGGAACCATAGTGGATGGAGAAAACGCGGCCTGTTCGATGTCGGAGAAATAATTTCGAGGCTAAGAGTTATCAGAGAATGCTCCTATATGTGGGGGAATTTGGGTCACAGACATTGCGGTTCATCGTTAGCCTTCCTATTTGCCTTAATGGAACGTCCTCATGGCGCCAGAATTTAGTCATGTCGAAGATATTCCATCGATAATTCTCGGCTTGAGATGGATCCATGACTTGAACGTAGACATTCTACACAGGGTAGTCCTTTCTCTCAATGGCCTCAAACATATCCTGAATCATGAAGTCTGGGTTTTCGCCAGCAATCTTGGTGGCCTCTTCGCGGGTAAAGTTCTTGACCCCTTGTTGGCTTTGGATGTGGACCTTGATGTGTTTGAATGACCCATCCTAACACGAAGAATCAGCACATGTCACTCCGAATACACTAGTCCTCGCGGGCTCGTTTTGCCTCACCTCCTTTGTGAATTTGTAAGTGTGTCCACTGTAGGCGTTCAAATGCCGAACCGATTGAGTAGTCCCACGATCACTAAAATGATGTAGAAGCTCATGAATCCCTTCCGGATTGCCAACATGAAAGCTAAAGCATGTTAGTGAAGACACATCGACACAAGTCACAAGCGACTCACTCCCAGAACTGGAAGTCGAGTTGGCCTTTCTCCATACGTCTGTGCTATGGATTTGTTTACCATGTTTGCATCAGGAAGATGGGTCTGTGGATTTCTCTTGTGAGAACGGTTCACGGAGGGAAATTTGATGGGATCACGTATAAAAAAGACCGGCTTTAGTAGTCAGCACTTGCTTCTCAAGATTACATCATATTGGGCTTACCGTGTTGTTGAAAACCCAGTCTAGATTACCCTCGTCAGTGTACAGCTTCATTGCCCAGCCATGGACATCTCGAGATGTATCAGCAGAGCCTGCTCCCGGTCCGACTGTCGACACTCGAAGAAGAACCGGCGTTTCCTTTCCAGCCGTGTTAAGAAAGCTAGCAGAAGTGATATCTGAGCAGTCAGCAGTTGCTTCGAACTCCCCATACGCTCTACAGGTCGAGGCACAGTCAATTTATCTGCTCGTGTCAATATACTTCTCTGTGACTTACCCAACAGCTTTCGCATGGACGACCCTAGTAATACTCTAGGTCAGCACTAGCTGAGAACTGTACGCCACATGCACATCATACTTACCGTTCTGGGATTCTTTTGCGAGAAAATGCGCAGGGGTCTCAATAAGCTGAGTGTCTTGAAGTAGACCAAGTCCACCATCTTATTGGCTTCGCAGCAGAACAGCAGTGCTACTGCTTGCGAAGGGGCAACCTTCTTAACATTAGCGATTTTCAATACTATTTCCAAGATCTGGGGAATATTGACCTTCTGCAAGAGTGTAGAATTTATCTGGCATAATGAGTAGTACTCACAATCTTCCGAATCCTGGATTGACGGGGTTTCTCGAAAGGTTTAGATCCGACTTTATAGGTATTAAACTGAGGAAATCATTGACTGCCTTCAGACGTACTATTAGGGCCTATTTGAGTACCACTGTAGTCTATTGCATCATCCACGCTCTCTAACGAAGAGAATCGCCTAGACTGAGTAATTTGGATTGGATTTATTTCCATTAGTGCCTTTCTGGTTCATCTCTGCTTCATAATCGAAGAATCATCGCAGACTCAAAGATTGCGCAATATGCATTCCCGCTGGTCCGCGCCGCTACATAAATCACATTGAGCTCGCTCTATTTGACTTCAGAGAGCCAGTGGTAGTCAATCTTTGGAAAGTTTGATTCTTTTCTTTTTCCTATTCTTCCTATAGGCTATGTAGGACGGGCCATTTCTAAACGTTAGAGCCTGGTGAATTTCCTTACCCATGAAACGCAGATACCTTTGACCAGGACTATTGATTGGCCACCAATCCCGAAAGGACCCTCAAAGTGTTCCCGATAGTTTACCACCGTAATATCCCGTCCTATATTATTTGCTCCTACTATGCCCAAATTGGCGATCCTACCAGATATTCAAGATCCAATATGCACGATACGAACTGTCGGATCCTTCCGGGACCTTCAAGAATACGTTGATGGTCAAAGTATGAGCATGTCTCGAGAAGACAAGCATCGCACGGTATCGCAAAACAGTGCACATACTCAAATCATATGGTTGAATCTACAGTTCTCGTTCATCTTTTAGCTCCATTGATTCAACATTACACTGCGAGAGACAATGGGAGGTTAAAGCACCATACGGCATCAATGGTTTATTTAGTAGTAAGAGTGGTAAAGTCTGGCGTGTAGAAAATGATTTCGTTTCCCCACATCGACGCCCCGAATCTGTGTTACAATTTGCTGGAGATAACACACGGGACATCATTTACGTTGTAGAGACCCGTGAATTTGGAGTTAACAACATCCACTCTCTAGACTATGGTTAGTGTTTTTGCAATATTGAGTGTGGTGGAAGCTCACCTCGGCACCAAATTTATAGACTGAGTCCTCGATACCGCAATCAGGATTCACAGGAGCAAGAGAGGCATCTGCAACCCTGAGATTGCATACCCCATGTATGCGGGGCTCCGACTCAACGCCGCCTTGATTGGTGTGCTTCAAGGGCTGTGATATGTCACAAGGGCCTATAAAGGTATATTAGTGTTATGGCGAGCAGGTGCCAGGGGCGGGGCTCTTACGATATTTAGCCTGACTTTGGACCACCGATGCCTTCATCGTCTCTTCATCTGAATTAAGCTGCGTCTTTGATGGGCACTCGCGGGTAGAGATCGACGTCGTTTCAAGACTGTATGAATGGTCATGACTCGGTATTGGTTCATCAGGATGGTTTTGAGCTTCCATTCTGCAGACCATATGCTCTTTCTCGGGAGTAGGGTAGAGTGTTTGAAGTGATTTGTAATGTCTCTCAGCAGCCGAGTACCGTTCCTTTCGTTTCCTCCAGTGTTCGCGCATAGCATGTCTGCGGGCTTCGGACTCATTTCCATTGACAAAAAAGAAACGCGTGTTTTTCGTCGTACTGCTGGCGGTTGATGGAGAGTTTATCATACCAGCGGACATTGTAACATCGGTATTTTGTAATCCGTCGCTATTGTCTTTTGGCCATTGAATAATAGTAGTCTATGATGAGTGTGAGTGCAAGACACGCGTGGACAAGAAGGCAGACACAGGCAAGATTATGGGAAAGGAGCAAGAGTTGTTGAAAAAGGTTCGGTCCTAAACTGAGAATTTTCAAGCCCCGCAATGACTTCAGTTAGTGTAAAAGTACAGTACCTGCTTTACCTGGCTTCGATGATCATGTCTTGATCGTTGTATTAGACTCTGAAAAATGATATTTCTAATACCAGTCTCGTGCGAAGGCCTTATTGTATGAATCCGGTGTGGCGAATTGTACCAATAGATATTTTTCTTCACTATAAACACTAAAGTTGTCTTCGGCGCATATCCCGAGCAATTCTGGTAATCACTAGACCTACTTGAATTGCATTCCATAATTTCTTAGCATGATAGTTTTCCCGTTTATGGAGAAAGAGGAACAGCCAAACGTGTTGATTGGTCCAGTCAAGAGAACTTCAATCCATACTATTCACCTCCAGACAACAGGCCCCTCTTTTATGTAAAAATCGACAGAGCTCAATGAGAATCCTTAATGGGTTACGTGTCCCACTTGCTTTGGGGGCCGATCGCTCTTACGCTGGCGATAATAGCTGAAAGGCCGCGGAAGATGCAGACGCCACAGCTTCCCCTCATGAGGGGTAAGAAATCTCAGTCACTAGCTCCAACATGACTAAATGAATCTGCTCTGCTGTTTTTTTGCCTCGCCGTATTTTCGCTCGAAAATACACAGAAAATCACGCAATATGATGATGGTTTCGTATAACAAATCTCCAAACGCGCCGGTTAGTAAGGCGTCTTCTGCTCTACCTCAGAAGGAAGATTGATCTTCACTTCAGAAGAAACACGTGACCTTGTAATACAGTATGGGCTCCAACTCCAACTTCATTTTTAAGTTGATTGGAAGTCAACTTGCTTCTTCGTAGACACCTCGGAAACTATTTCCGATGATCCGGCCTTCTCCTGATCAGCGCCTGCCTCATATCACAGCATATTACATCGCCCGAATTAGCGCCGAGTCTGAATCAGTCCTCAAATCTGCTCCGTAGTTGATGCCACGGTAGCCTTAGCTTGATGTAGTCAGAGGGTTCACTGTTGTGGGTAGCCACACGGTGCCTCGCAGTGCTTCCGCACGTGATGCATTTCAGCAAAGAGCCATGAATAGTTTTATCGACAATGATAGTGGCAGAGAACCACGTCGCCTTAGCATTACGCTATACAGCCGTATTATCTACATGGGCAGTAGAAAATGTCGGTAAAGGGAGGGAGAATGGCTAGCGTTATTTATTTCATTCCACCCCCACTGCCTCCTAATTATTAAGAGGCTCTTACTTTTTGCGCTCAGATTTATATACAGCGACACATGTCAAGTACCGTGCAAGGGCCCCATTGGCGAATTGTAGTACTAGTGTGTACTTATTTTCTCGAAAGAAACAAACATCCTCTAATGATCGCACTGTCATCTTACGTATCATGGGACTTTTGGTACAGGTTTGAAGATGGATAGACCATCAATGTCTCGATTACCCTTGGTTTCCAAGACATAAAACAGACGCCCGGCTTTTGCCCGCCACGATATCCCGCAAATTCACAGATGGTAAGGCGAGACCGATTTCACCAAGTTCGACCTGGCCGAAACACTGGACTCTGCCGCAAGCCCTATCACACCTGTCGACTATATTAAACGCGAGAGCCTTTTCATGGGGGCCACCACTTACCACAAGAAGGACGAGGTCCTGCGTTGCCAGTTCTTTTAGACTCCGCATTATGGCCTTTGCCCAAATCATCCGTGCCAGCATGAATGACTAATGTACGCTGATCGGCTGCGTTAGTGTCATTTTTGATCATCCAGCCAACGATATACCTTACCCCAAGCACACTTTCCAAACCAATCAGCTTGACAAGGTGATCCTGCATTGTGCCTTTGGAGTTACCAGCAGCATCAGTCTTAAAGTTTCCCAAGTCGCCGACGTGGCGTTCAGAGTCACCGGGCCCACCATGGGCCCTCCCGAAGGGATTGACTTTTCTTGCGTTAGTGATAGAGCCAACTGGAAGTCAAGGTTCAACGCACAGTGAGGCCCGGCCGATGTACATCCATTGGTATTGTCGCCAAATTGATGAATGTGGAATCCACGCTTAGCATTAGGATCATTTCCAGTAAGGTTCCAGGAAATAGTTGTTGGGGATTTCTCATCGATTTGCTCGAAGCTCACCACCCCGGCGATTTTCGAGTCGCCCCGAACAAAAGCAACTGCACTAAATCAGCCCCTTATTCTAAAACTCGAGTTCTCTTCCACTTGTGCAATGCTGATGTCAAGTCCCGGAATGCCCGAGAAAATTAGATTGTACATTAGCAACAACGGAGGAGAGCTGATGACATCGCAAGAGAAGAGAAACCAACGAGAAAAGAGATCTTACCGCCTCGCACCATTTCTTATCCTAAGACGGCTCAAGAAGGAAATTGTTTCTCGCGGGAGGAGGGGGAATGGCGGGAGAGGAGGGATCTGGTTACATTTATTGGATATGCCGGCTCAAGTTTGAGGGGACAAGAAAAAAGAACAGACATGCCCCAGGGTGTGGGGTAGGTATTGATTTACGTGTGCGCGACGCAGCGGAAACAGTAACCCCGTCTTATTCATCAAAGCTTCATCGAAACTTGGCGCATGATCATGCGTGGTTCAAAATGTTCAAAAACTACAATTTTAGAAAAGTCTTCCGTGATCTTGAATCTAGACAGTCACCAATGAATGTTGTTGCAACTGGCGCCTGCTACAGGACGGTCTAGAACTTCCCGCTTAGAAACGCACGAACATCATTATCTTGGCTCGATCTTGCGAGAGTGCCCAACTTCGCCATTTCATTTAGTATATCCCTACTTGGTAGTACTGCACAATTGGTCCGGCCAATTCCGTGACGCCACAAAGCGGCTCACCTGGCACCAAGTTCCTAGGGTGGTAATTCACCACCCGGACTTAACTCGGGGTCACGACGGATGAGCCGCCTGTTTTGGATCACATGCTACGGAGGCTTATAAGAGACACTTAGCTCAAGTGGGTTTTAATGGTATTAGGCCTGTTTTTGCCCCACTTTTTTCCAGTAATTCAGACCGCCTTTCCTACCGCTTTTACCAAAGAAATACAGGGAAACATTACCACATCACCCCCCCAAGCTTCACCTCGCTGTCCCTCCACCAATATGCATGCTATGACAAATCCGAGCGATTTATGTGACTCGTCAAGTCTCGGTGATCATTCTGGTACCAGTCCCGTGACGATTCGACCTGTCTTCGAATTGTTGTCAATTAATCAGGATCCTCCATCTTTCTTGTTAGTTTCCCTCTGTTTCCCTATCAAAAATGACCCCCAGGATTGATCTTGACGCTCATAAAGCGCTGATTTTACAGCTTATACGACAGCAACATACACAAGAAGATATACGGGCCATCTTACGTGATGCACATGGTATCAATATCAGTCGAACCACCCTCCAGTCCCGTATACGAGGATGGGATGCTCTGGGCAGCAAGGTCGCTGCTATGAAGCAGCACGTTACTAAGCTGCTTCCAACCTACAATCCCAAGGAGTCAGGTGCAATCCTTCATGCAGCAGGTTTACAGAAATCCAGTCGAACGCTCCAGCGTATACGCAAGCGGTTAGGCGTGAAGCTTCGGGTCAATGACGCAGGAGAGCGAGTCTTACAGACGCAGCAGCTTGTCCATATCCTTAGGGAAGAAGACGCCTATGGAGAGATTGAAACCTACGGTTATAGGACTCTACAGACTCATCTCCACCGCATGTGGTTATTCTATCCCCGCAAGCGCATCCATGAGGCGTACCGAATGATTCGACCAGCGAATATTGTAGCTCGCATACCCGGGCCTCAGCATCATCGAGGTCAATACTGGACGTCTGGTCCGAACCAGGTCTGGCACGTTGATGGGCATATGAAGCTTGAACCTTTCGGCATCGAGATATATGCCGGGATGGACGGTTTCTCCCGCTATATTCCATGGGTGTATATTGGTGTGAGCGCACGTACAGCAGTCAGTATTATGCGTCAATATCTTGACTGTATTACCCATCTGGGATATCAACCAAGGGTTATACGCTCTGATCTTGGCACAGAGACGTTACTTATGGCACAGACACACTATACAATACGTCGTGCGGAGGATGCTACAGTCATCGAGTTCAGGAAGGCGTACTGGTATGGTCGAAGCACGGATAATCAGCGAATCGAAGCATGGTGGTGGCAACTCTCGCAGCGCTGTACAGGCCTATTTCATGTGAGTTTCCTTCATCTCCCATGAATTCTATTCATCCTCGATCTTTTCTACCCTCTCCATGACGCTAGGTCAGTCTCCGTGACTCGACATGACTTAAGTTGAGGTCACTCATAGTATATTACTGACATATCTGATATCTTAGCGGTATTTCAACAGGCTCAAGCATGACGGCCTCTTCCTATCCAAGGAGCATATCCCTGACCAGGTTGCACTTCTTGCTATATATGCGCCTCTGATCAGGAAGCGGGTACGGTCCTGGACGAGCATATACAATTCACGTCCAATTCGAGCCCAGCGGAACCGACCATATGTCGTCACCGGCAAGCCTATCTTCAACTTTTTCCACTCTATATCACGTGAGATCCCCATCGAGGACCGGAAGCTTCTCATCGACCCTGAATCACCCCTGATCCAGAGGCTCCAGCAAGATGTGCAGGAATATGACCTATATGAATATCTCCCACCGCTTACGTTAGCCTGGTGCAGGGTGCAACTACAGGAGATTGGGCAGGTTCTTGGCTTACCAATAGGCGCTGATTTTGACCCTGAGGACCCCCCCACAGACCTCCTCGGTGACCCAAAAGAGCCTTTCCGGGTAGTATATGAGCACCTCCGGATACGTACTGAGCATCACTGGAACTCAGGTATAGAGCCTTTCTTAGGGGTGTGTGATAAGACATATGGGGCAGCTGATTGGTCGCCGGAGCTATAAGCCCGGTGGAGCGGGCATATGAGACCTCATATTTGCGTTTCTTAGATAGAAACATATAAGATAGATCATATCATCAATCTAGAGTTTTTCGGGCAAATTGATAGATCTAATTTAGTATAGGAAAATAGAGATTTCTCTTTCTACCCGTAAATTCTCTCACATCTTCAAATCTACGCAAAATGTCTCTAAGCGGCCTCACAGAAGAGCAGATCGAGTCTTTCTGCCAGGACTGGGCAGCAAGGAGCGGACGGGTTCTTATACCACCTACCCCATCTACCATATCTCCATATACACCTTCAACCAGACCTTTGACGTTACTCCCCCATGCTGCCTCAGACCGTCGATTCGCGACCCTCGAAGATGATGCTCGTCAAGTCCGCACCGGTATGACTTCACGGGCAGGATTCGCTGATATAAGCACGAGCACAATACGCGAGCAGCAACAGCAGTAGCAGCCAGAGACAACAACAGTAACGGTGTCTCTTTACCTCCAAGAGGAACCAAGGCTTCCTCAAGCGATTCAAGGAGGTATGTGTATTCATAGAGGACACCGAAAGATAGGCAAAACGCATACTAATCGTTGTACCTTTCAAACAGCTGACTACTCGCTTATCCTCCAGAATTCCAGGGTTGTCACGGGCGTTGAAGACTTTGTACGGGCGCAAATTCTACCTGGCAAGCCACCAAATATCAACTTCAACCCATTAAGCACTGACCGGATTAGCTTAGCTAAGCTCACTGGCAGGAAGCTTACATGGGTAGGAGGCGAGCTCCATACAGGCTCATCATACATAATTAGTCAGATGCTAAAGCTGATCGAGCAGCACAAATTCTGTATCGTCTTCATCCGCCGCGAGATGACCCCATTCACAGTAACCTTCGAGGACATCTACGATACTGGCATCTACCACCGCGAGTCCCTTTCCCCCTTGAGCCCGAAGGCGCAGTCCGAATTCGACCGCGAATTCCCTCCAATCGAGCCCGAGGACAGCGCGAAGCGGCGTAAGGATAAGCGGCAAACAAAGGCTATGGTAGAAGGTGCGGAAGACGGCCCAGTCATTAGGTCGCCATCGGTACAGACCGCATCTCCATCCTTGCTGACGAGAGCGCGTCATTACGTATCGGAGCGAACTCCCTTACTAATAGCGACGGCGATAATAACAGCGACGGGCCATGGTGCCATAGCGACAGCGACAGCGAGGGGCCGGGGTCGAGGCTAGGGCCAGGGCCGTATAGCGACAACGAGGTCTCGTAAGTAAGTACGTGCTGCCTCACCGCCGCCACCTCGCCGTAGTCGGAGACAGGTTATAGATTAAATGCAGACGGGCGACGTCTAACCTCCTGGTTGACTCGAGATTATACGTTTTGTATGGGTGTGGATAGCTTCAGTTTTGATAGTGTGAATTACATGCGTGCTGCGTCATAACTTGGTGGCAACTGTACAATTATAGGCAGGTAAATTGCAGGCAAAATTGCATGATTTGAGCCTTCAAAACCCTCCATTTTACCTGCACTTTTACTATGGCAGTCAAAATGGAGGTTTTTTGCTTATATAAGCGTTGGACGGTGATTTTGACTGATTTCTCTAGCTGTACGGGTAATTCCAGTAAAATATCCTTTCTGCCGACCTTAAAAAACAGGCTTAAAACGTAAAATACCCACTTGAGCTAAGTGTCCCTTATAATCCTCCGTACACATGCGCTTAACTGGAGAGCGATTATTCAACAGCGCTCAACAATCAATCAACCCCTCATGTTTTTTCTCAGTGCTAACCTGTGCCTCCTGTATATTTCATTACAGTACTTCAGTGGCTAAATAATCTGAATACGAGGAGCCATTGGTTTCGAAATACATACATTCCGCAGCGTAGGGGTACAATGCCTCTCCACTCCAACGACAAAAATGAACCAACGTTTCCAACGTGCCGTGCACAAGTAACTTTACTGAGTTGTTATGCGCTTTACGTGATGCTCTTTGCGTGGAAACACGGTCTAGTGCTGAATGAAGCAAGCCCGATTGGCTGCAATATGGTATCAGTCTGTTCATCTCGCCTAGAAAAGCCTTGACTTCTATTCAAGCTTCCCTCCTTTAGTGAAAAAGGGACTTTTAATGGTAGAAGTCAAATATATTTATATTCAAAGCCTGGGAATTTACAAAAGGGGATATGATGTAAAGCGCGAAAGTAGAAGCCGCCAGGCTCTTATGGGACAGTTCCAGCCAATAGGACGATGGGAATTGGTCAGTAAAAGATACTAACTTTCATCTCGAGGCCAGTCACAGCTTGCTGGAGACAAAGTAAGGAATATTCTTTGCCTCATAGAGATCCTTGTGCTCGGATTTGATAATGTCCGCGCCCTGGAGTATGGGTTAGTCTTGTCGTGTGATTCAGCAAGACTGATTTGATCACTCACCTTCTCGCCAATCATGTAGACGGAGTTCTGGATACGGCAGTCCGGAATCACCGGGATAACAGAAGCATCGGCAATCCTGAGGTTGCGCACTCCGTGTACGCGGAGCTTAGAATCGACGACACCTTGGTGGATGCTCTTGGAGAGTCGCGCCGTACCACAGGGGTCTGTGAGTCATGTTAGTACTGTTGCGAGTGCTGGCACGGGTCAATCTTACGGAATCCAGTCTGGCTTCGGTCCAAGACAGCCTTATTCATGTCATCGTCGGAATGGAGAGGCATCTTCCAGGGGTATTCCCCAACAACGATGTCCTTGAACCCAGCACCATTGGTCAGAACATCGTATGTCCAGCGTACACCCTCCCGCATGGCCAGAATATCCAGATCGTTGGCGAAGAAGTTGAGATTGATGTTGGGCTGCACCAGGGCATTTGAACTATTCAAGGTAACTTCACCCTCGGACAGGGGCCGGAGCAGATCCACAATGACGGTCATGTAGCTGCCCTGCTCGGGCATAGGGTAGTGCCACTGGAACGCACTGCTGAACAGGCCGACAAAGTCAAGCTCGAAGTGCGGCTGGCCCGCAGGTCCGAACGGATCCAGTCCACCGTTCGCAGCTTTGGCCTCGCGATAGGCAGGATACTTCTCCAGTCGCTCATCGATACGGGGAAATCCTACAAGCTCCAAAAATCCGGAGCTCGCAGGGCCGGTCTTGTTACGCTGGTACGTTGCCAGGGCCTTGTCATTCAGAGGACCGGGGCGGAGGATGTGATCATCCAGGCCATATCCATCCTTGATCTGAAGCACGAAAGGCACAATGGGGTGGTCCAAGAGATGCTGGCCGACGTGAGGGGAGTCCACAACCGGGTTGATTGCGTGCTTCGCTAGTTCCGCGGCCGGGCCGACACCGCTCAACATCAGAAGCTTAGGCGTCTCAAACACACCTTGGGACACAATCACTTCCCGGCTAGCGTAAACACTGATCTCAGTGTTAGAGGCTTCGCTGATCACAATGACGCCGGAGCAGATGCGTGTGGCCGGATCGATGATCAACCGCTTGGACTGAACCCCGTATAGGATCGTCACATTCGGCTTGTTCTTCAAGTACAGGAAGCTACCCTGGCGCTCACCCCGGTGGATGGTATCCACACAGTGCGTGAGACCTTTCATTTCGCCAGAAAAGATGTCTTCGGTCAGAGGTTGGCCCTTGGAGACCCACGCTTGAGTAAGCGCGTCACGGAACGGCTGCATCTCCGGCACCAAGTCGGCATGGGAGATCTGCACAGGACCTCCGGTTCCAATCTTGCTGAGTTCGGCCGGATATAGCTTCTCATCGTCATGATAAGTGGCACACTTGCGAAGGTAATCCACACAGCTGTCCCAATTCCAGTCGCGGCCACCAAAGTCCTCCCAGTCGTCAAAGGTCGGCTTCGAACCAGGGATCCAGGTGAAGTAATTGGCACACGTACTTCCACCGAGGGCCTTTCCGCGCGTGTTGGGCTTTTCAATGCGCTCGTAGTCGTCGCGCTTGACCATGGTCGTCTTGTAGGCCCAATCATATTTGCTTCCACGAAGCGTAAACGCCTTTGATGGCGTGGTGATTTGTTCGATTTGGTCCGGGTTCGGGATACCGGCTTCAACAACCAGAACACGGACGTCGGGGTTTTCAGCCAGACGGCCAGCAACGGCATTGCCAGCCGTGCCACCGCCGACGACGATGAAGTCGTACTCGGAGCCGTTGGAAACAGTTGCCATGATGGAGGTTTGTCTTGAAGGCAAGAAGGAATTGAAGTTGAGTGTTGTTCAATGCCTAGCAGACTTGACGTGCAAACGCGCTATCAGTGAGCCAAACCGGTCAGTTTTATACGGCTAGATCTTCATACCTGCCGAATTCCGAGCGACAACATAGTGAGGTCAAGCCCTGAAAATGTTAGTACTACCCAGAACGGTTAGTTGGTAGCTCCACCTAGCTGCACATCCCGGAAAGGCATTTCTGAACCTTGATTGTGATTGCGCAAGCGCTAAACGGGACAGTAACAGAGTATCGACCCCTCATGAGGGGAAAGGGATCCCCGCACGATCATGCGCTGTGCGGGTAAGATGCCGAGTCCGGCGAATACTCGGTGGTAAATCGGCTCACACTAGCCATAGATCTCGGCCCGCATTTAAGGTTTCATCCGCTTTGCATTGGATCGGTTTCTATTTGCCCGCAGGCTGTCAGCGTCTAATTCGGGTTTTTCGGCATAGTACATTCCATTCGTTCTACCCCGCACATAATCATATACCTGAGTGCCTCCGGGATAATGACCTAGGTCCGTGTCAGCGGAATGGTCTTCATGCGGCGTTGGTATTTCATCAAATAAAGGCCAGCCCACCGCCCCGGGAGATAGAGCATCCACACCACGTGTATTTGGTACTCCGGAACAAGAACTCGCCATGCCGAATCCCACGTTCACGCTGGCAGAAGGTAGGTTACTTGAACTCCCACTGCAATGTGCTCCCGCTGATATTCCGCAAGGCCAGCCAATTGCAAACCCCTCCGTCAGCACTACGTTGCCTACTCTAGGCGGCGGCGGCATCACAACCTTAGGTGACACGCTCCTTATTGAGACGCTTTCGCACTTCAACCGTGAGCGTATTCCGGAAAGGTTAGGAACATTCCGTCCCTGTGGTGAATCCACAGCTAACACTGGCTAGAGTTGTTCATGCCAAAGCTGCTGGTGCGTGGGGAGAGTTCGAAGTCACCAATGATATATCGTCCATCACGGCGGCCAAGTTCCTCAGTGGCGTAGGCAAGAAAACCCCAGTGCTGTTTCGTCTAAGCACCACTGGTGGTGAAAAGGGCAGTGCAGACACCGTGCGGGATGTGCGAGGCTTCTCTGTCAAGTTCTTTACGGAGGAAGGCAATCACGATATTGTAGGGAACCATGTTGTAAGTCTTCACTCGTTCGCTCTTGCGCCGCTGGTTCTGATTTATTCCAAGCCGGTATTCTTTGTACGCGATCCGATTAGATTTCCTTCCCTCAACAGGAGTCACAAACGGCATCCTGCCACTAACCGGCCGGATTGGACTATGGTGAGTGCAATTTGATCTCTCTTCTTGCCGAGTGACACTAATCGTTTAGTTCTGGGACTTCCATGTCAATCAGCCGGAGAGTGTCCACGCGTTGATGCACCTGTTTGGCTCCCGCGGCATCCCCGATTCGATCCGGAGAGTGACCGGTTTTGGTGTGCATACCTTCAAATTGGTGGCGGCTGATGGCAAGTTCCGCTACTGCAAGTTCCACTTCCGGCCGACCCAGAGCATCACCCATTTCTCTGAACAACAAGCCACCCGCATGGCTGGGGCAAACGCCGACTTCCATACCCAGGACCTGTGGGATGCCATCTCTCGGAAACAGTTTCCAGCCTGGAAGCTTTACGTGCAGGTTATGGAGCCCGAGCAGGCTGAGACTTATGGTCGCGCTCTCTTTGATATCACCAAAGTCTGGCCCCACAAGGATTTCCCCTTAGTCGAAGTTGGGCAGATGACGTTGAACAAGAATGTATGACTGCGCAATATGGGAAACAAGGAGCATATGCTGACTAGGAACCCAGCCGGATAATTACTTTGCCGAGATTGAACAAGCGGCATTTTCGCCTTCCAACATGGTGCCTGGCATTGCCATGACACCTGATCCTAGTAAGTGCATACTGGAAATTCTCTCAAGATCGACATAGCACTAATCACCCTGCCCGTATAGTGTTGCAAGCGCGCATGTTTGCCTATCCTGATGCTCAACGATACCGCTTGGGGGTGAACTACACACACCTCCCTCCAAACCGCGCCATTTGCCCTGTTTACGCGCCCTTTGAACGCGACGGCATGGGTACCGTGACCCGAAACTATGGCGGCGACCCAAATTATGTGCGTAGTACCTTGAGCCCAGGCATGCCCAGCCAGGTGGTTTCCGACGTGCGACACACTGAGCGTATCGAACGTAATGCTATGCTCGCCCAAAATGAGATTTTGGTTGATGACGAGGATTACATCCAGCCACGGGAGCTATGGAACCGAGTCTTTGATGAGACCGAGAAGAGGCAGTGGGTGGCGAATGTGTCGGAGACCTTGGGGGACGTGCCTGCAGAGCTGAAGGAAGCGGTCATGGGGATGTTCAACAAGGTCGACCCCCGTATTGGGCAAATGATAGGTGCTAAGACTCAAAGTAGCTCGCGCCTCTGAGCGCTGAGATGTCTTACGTTGATTTACAGTCATGCAATGCGAGGAATTCCCCCGGGCTTATCTTCAATTATGATCTGATCAAGTATGGTTATAGTCGCAGTCTTAACAACACTATTTTCTTTACATACAATCTCTGATGTGCTTCACTCATGTGTGGATGTTCGAGGAGGCATTACTTGACACCAAATCTTGCCGCGTGCCGAGGCATCTGGAATTAAGCCATATTAATATTTCCAACAATGCCTCACTACTTTGGGAGATTGTTGAGAATCATTGGAGATATGTGTTTTTGAACAGTTCAGGTTGGTGATGCCCATCGTTAGGAATCTCTGCCGTTCGCATAGACTCTCGGATCACCAGCAAGCATCTCAATCGCCACGAGATTCTGTAGTTGCATTGCCAGCAGAAGAGGGGTATTGCCAAACAAATCTTTCATGTTGGGATCAAGTCGCTGGTCGGAGAGAAGAAGAGCGAGAACCGTTGAGAGCCCCCGGCGAATGGCAACAAATATGGGGGCTATTGCCCAGTTGGTTTCCTGATAATTAGGATCGATATCAGGTCGCTTGAGTAGATGCTTGACTATGGAGGCATCCCCATAACCGACAGCCAAATACAGAGCACTTTGACCCAGAGAATCACACCTATTGACTTGAATCTCTTCACAAGACAACAAAAGCTCAATTGCTTCTTCGTAGCGAGTCTCAACGGCCAGCGTAAGAGGTGTGCGAAAATTGAACACGGCGTTACCATCAATCCGGTAAAACTTCATGAAATATCTCATAATATCCAGTCTGTGATGGAGTATTGCCCAGTGAATAGCACAACCTCTCTCCGACTCCACATTAAAATCATAGAGCGCTTTCGTGAAGATTGCATAGTATTTTCGGCAGGTTAAGCACAGGGAATGGAGCTCTCTTCTACCGAGCATTTTGCCAATCGAGTATTGGAGCTCAGACGGTAAACCCAAAAATGACAGCATTGGTACATGCGACTGAAGAAGAAATTAGATATCTGATAGATCTACAAGAAACCATTTTTCAAGCGGACAGGATTCCCTTGGCCGTATCCTACATTACAAGCCTTACATCCCAATGTGCTCTCGGTCATAATTGTGCTCCTTGTAAGTTGACCGCAGAAATTTAGATCGGAATGTGGAGATCTCTCGGGGGAAATTCGGCTTACAAACTGGAATAAGAAGGCAAGTTTGCCATCCAGCCCACACCGCGAAACGTAAAAGTCATTGGTTGGACAGTATTACTGGTATAGATTGTTGCAATGCGTTTGTTCAGCATATGGCCTTCCATATTAGCGACGATACTCGCATACTTTTTCTTTCACAAAAGACAGATACTAGTGCAGATAGTGATCGATCATTTGCTCTATAATAAGTCAAGGCAAAAGCAGGATATACCCTTCAATATGCCAGGCCTTTGTGGTAGATCGTTGACGATCACGACATACTATATCCCAACTGATTTGATTGAGCTATCCGGCAATATTGTCATCGTTCTGCTTCCGTTTCAGTAATTCGAGTAGATTGAAGCCGGGCCCGACCATGCAGGTTACTCACATCGCGGGAATAAGCACTATCACACTGGCCAAGTGCATGAGATTATAATTGGGTTTACTATCTTACAAACGATTGTCTCTAAATATATGAACGATATCAAGTAAGCTGAGAAAAATTAAATGTTATTTGAATTGACTTGGGCTCCGAGTCGAGGCAAAGACTTAATGTTTTCTTGCCATCTAACTAAGAGCCGCCGCACTCTTAGCCACAGTCAGATTTGTCCGGATTTTCAAGCATACGATGATGAAACCAATCGAGCTTGTCCTCTGACGGGAAAACTCGATAAGTGGAAGAACTTCTTCCACCGGTGGACGAAAGCAGCTCGCGGTGCGTGAGTTGCGCTATCACCATCGGAATTGGAAGTTACCGTTGGCGTGAAGATGGAAGCTGCCGAGTGTAGATCATAAAAGGTTTGTCGACATAGCGGACAGCTTGCATCTCGCTTACACATCCATTTGTCAATACATGGCTGGTGAAAGAAGTGTTTGCATGGCAATTGCCGAAGAATTGACACGGAGCTCAATTCCTCGAAGCACAGACTGCAGTTGTCTAAATTAAAGCAAACCGAAAGGTATCAGCACTGGACAATACAGATTTCGAATCATTTTGACAGTGGGCTTACCGTCATTTGAATATCGAGAGCCCATGTAACAGGGCATTGAAGCTAGTTCCCGACTTCTCATCGGACGCGGCGCTCCTTTAATTAGAGAAGATGGATTTGAATACGTGCTGGACATCATGTGGGATCCTGTCAACGATGGGTGTACAAAATGAGGCATTCACGGCTAAGGCAAGGATCAGACTATCTAACTTGGCATAAAATGAAATTTCGGTTGCAGTCCTTACGCTAGATATTTTTTAACTATGTTTCGTCATCATGTAATTAGACACGGAATAATGGAACAGGCTCTAAAAGTCTAGCCGAGTATCTAACGAAGCTTTTTCCTTGTCCAAAAGCATAAAGTGTCACTGCAGCGACGGCCGTTGGTCGGCATTTTTTCGGTGGAAATAGCATTACCAAAATAGGTGACTGGCACTGAAAAACCTCCTCGTGCGGGGTAGACCTGGAGTGCGGAGATTGCTTTTCCTTTCCAAACAGCATGATCAAGGATACCACAACCGTTGGCGAACTTTGCCGGTGCCGCAAATTGTCTTGTTAATGCCCAAAATGTCACCCGACTTGCCTAGACCCGTCGGCATTCTCAGAAGGTCTAGAACCATTCAATGACTCATCAACGGAGAGAAGTACGGTATTCCAACAGCGATTGATTTGATATCAACAACTTGTAACTTACGGCTCCACTATATTTCTGACCTCATTCTTTTGGGAAGGGGGGTTCGAAGCGATCTCCGAATTAGCCGTCGCCCGCATAGCTTATCTTTTCGGCGAGGATGTCAGCTCAACGCTATTCAACGCCATTCTATCTTTGTCACGTTAGACGGCTGTGTGATCAGATGTAATCCAGCCACCATTCGACCTTTATACAAGGATAAGTTATCAGACCGTGGCCTTGACCTTTTCGGGTTTGACACTGCTTTCCTCAAGAGATGGCCGGAGAGTGATACAAAATAGAAATCTAACGATCTGGAAACCAGGCGATACGGGACAGATTGCTAGCTAAGAGCGATATTCCTCGGCGAACCCCCATGCGTGTATATACGGGTTGGGTGACATGAAGAATGTTGAGTCCGGGCAAATACTATTTGAGGCAGGTAGTTTTGTCACTGAAGCTTCGGTCTTGAATTTCAGCCTCGTCTTATTTCAATATTAGAAACTCGAATGGTCATAGTTGCCTACTCTTGCCTGTGGTGTTTCTTGTTCCCCAACCACTAAACCATGGGCGACTTTGCGACCAGTCATCAATGGGGCCCTTATTAATGTTGTTTGGTGTTTAAACCAAACAATTATTCATTTCGGTCGATGCATTTTCACCCTTCGTAAGTGGCCTTCGTGGGAGCCCGGATCATCTGCACATGTCCGGGTGATTTGCGCCTTACTTTGTATTCAGTTTATGACGCTGTCAGATATCCCGTAATCTGGATTAGGACATTACATGGTCTATTATGTTTCATTCATCATACTATATCATGCTTGGCGGTCAAAGAAAGTTGAGAGGACGATGATCGAAGCCACTTTGTCGGATTTGAGTCTCCACGCTGGCTGACAGCAGATCAGACTCCTCATTTTCTGAGCCCCGATCCATCGCCATTGAGTCGCAATTCATAAAAACATGAGCATTCAACTTCAACAAAAGTAGGTCCGGATCTTCGGTAAACAAACATATGTTCCCATCCTCTATGCCGGCCTCATAGGCGGGAGCCAAATTCTCGCCGGGCAGATCCTCGAATTTGTGAAGTGCCAAGGGATTGATGAAGCCCCGGGCTACCTGGCTGACATCAAAAGAACCGGAAGCCTCCCAATCTCCCCCGAAGGAATCCGAGGAGATTGTGGAGCTTGGAATTCGCGTTGTATGATTGATTTGGCTGTCATTAGAGCTGGATAAGGAAGACAGGGGGCTGACGGGAGACTGTGTGCATTCAGCGATGGCATCTGAAACTCCCGGCGGCACTGCCCCATCAAGGCCGCTGCACTTTTTGGTATATCCTTTCGTGTCTTCGGAAAGGACGTCTAATTCGGAGAGCAGATTATCGATGAACGGCTCGCCCTCAGGCTGAAGCCTTGACTGGTCACCTGCCCAGTGGGCACCGCTAATAATCAGTCGGTAGAGTTTAAGGACGGCATTAGTCAACCGAACTTGCTGTTTCTCAAGAGTTTCAACATATCTGTTGGTCATGTGACTGTCAGCGCGAAGGGGTTACATGCAGGCTTCTGATAAAAGTGCTAACGAACTCCCTGGTGCACACATTGGGACGGGCTTTATGCCGCATCTGAGTGATGCAGACGAAATTTTTTGCTCGACATTGTGAACAAGGCCTAGTTCCATCACACTTGGCAAAGGTCAGTCCAACTGGTAATGCAGTTATCAGATGTTTGCCACGATCTTCCATACACACCTTGGATTTCTTCAAGCGGCATCGATCGCACGCCGTATGTGCCTTTTTGCAGGCACTATCATCAAAATGAGTGGCAGCTTTTGGTTTTGATTGTGTTTTACATAACCCCATGGCTGTCAACGCCATACTGTATAGCACAGGATGTATAGATGTTTTTGGTCGAATGCCTTCTGACCATTAGCGGCGTGGCCGTCTTGAAAATATAAGGCAATTCATGTTTACTTTTATTGTTTTCAGTTCACCAGATAGGGCACATTATATGACAGATAGAACCCGCAGGAAAGAAATTTAGACCCGGTGGCAAGTGGTGACGCATCTTTCTAGTGTTGGCGGCTGACAGAGAAATCGGGTTTTACTCGGTCGCCGAACAATAACCGAACCTTTCTCTCCCACTTTTATTTTACAGTTCAATGACAGAGGATTTCCTGTCTACTATGTAATTTAAATCCACTCGATTTTGGAGTGTTTCTGAACTCCCTCCTAAAGACATTGGATTTGGCTCCCGAAGCCACCACCCCCAGACAACAGGGCCGTTGAGAAAGGAACCATCAAAGGAATCACCTGGAAATGAAAATGGCTCCGGCTGCACCACTCGATCATTCTTCTTTGGCACACTTTTTGCGTTTCATTGCGTCAACGGGTATGTCAATGTTCCTTCTATTGCGTTGTGTTCTACGGCTACGGTCAGGGGCGTACCATTGTCACCTGTGTCAGGTTCGAACCGTTCGAACCAACTGGGATGCTCTTGCAGTTTAAACGTATCAATGAAGAATCACCAACGGTTTCTGACAGTTTACAGCGGGTCGCGACAAGATTTTACGTACTCTGCAATACTTCTCGCGCTTTTACTGTTGGTACCTTGACCGTGCCAATCGCCCGCACTCTATCATCCATCCCTTCGAAGTGCTAAAAAGGCAGTTTGAAATAACTCGCAAGATTCTGCGAATCGGAAGTTTCATCGAGAAGTTCAACGCTGCCTCCAATGTACTGAGGAGAAAGAGTCCTGTGGATCCTGTGGTCCGCTACCTTACCGTCGTCGGTCATCTCGGATATGGCAGTTATCTTGCCCTCGACACCATGACCGTCCTGGATGTTATTGGGGTGCGAAAGATGGCCGCTACTAAGAGACTGCAAAAGCTTGCGTACCGTGCTTGGATGGCTGGGCTGACCTGCAATGCTGTGGCCAGTATCTACTCGCTGTGGAAACTACAACAGAAGGAGAAGACTGTCAACTGTAAAGAGGGCGAGGGAGCCATCGAGGCGAAGAAGATCCACAGGTGCGTTTCTCGTCGACATAATATATTCTTTACCTATTAAGCTGATTATATTATATCCAAGTGAACGCTCTAACACATCTGCTCAACTAATCGCGACCCTATGCGATTTAACCGTACCCATCTCTGCGCTCCAATTCGCCAACATCGACGACGGAGTTGTTGGTATGACCGGTACAATTAGTAGCTTGATTGGTATATGGTTTCAGTGGCGAAAGACTGCAGTTTCGGAGCCGCGAAGATGATGGGACAGAGGTCAAGGTTGGGGTAAAAAGTCCGTGTTATAGAGCCTCCGGGGTCGCATTTCACCACTTTCACTCTTTGATTGTCCCCACATCCAAGAAACCAGATTTCAAATTCTGTGCTAAAGTCGATAAATATAGCCTTGTTCAGATCAATTCTTATATACTTATTTAGTGGAAGTATCCCAATGGTCACACATATACATGTTCGTCGGAAATTGCCAATGCCCTGTGTAGCCTAATTGCTGCTTCATCTCAAGTTTTCCTTCAAGGCTAAAGACATTGAAGAATCGGAGGGCTTAGACCAAACAAGGTCTACCATGGATTCCCCCGAGGCTTTCGGCTCGCAAAACTTTTGCAGTCCCAGATCTTATGGAGTCGATTTTGCTATATTTGGAGATAATGTTTGTTAGAGAGCTGAGCACCAATACATACCCCGGGTTGGGATTGGACAATTCCGAGCCTGCTGTCTTTGCCGATCAGCATCCTCAAGCCGTTGATTCTGGAGAACCTTACAAGGGAAGAGAATTTCCAAATATTGAAACAATCAATCCTGCAATTTTGACAACTCTCCAGGTGCTGGGTATGTTTCAACGACGGAAAATATCACCGTCATAGCAACAAATCCGGACGCATGTCCAGGGGGATTCACTCACTTCGGAGTAAAGGCCTGCCTTTTCAACACAAGGGACAAAATTCAGAGGAGATAATAGACTCTGCCTGCCTGTCCTGAAAAATAAATGAAATACTCGGGTGTTGGAAAGGGTCATACGAAAAGGGGGGTACAGCAAAGGCTCCGGCTATTGTCAGAGCGTTTCTTTTGCTACTGTTGGTGCTCAATTCCTGGCTCTATCATTCAAGGACCGAAAAGACTTCCTGTCCTGTCTATTTGAAGCTGCTCTCCCTCGTTGTGTTCTATGCCTTCGAGCGCGGATGTCGATTTTCATCAAGATGCATCGTAAGTCAAGATATCGAATAACGTACAACAGATCACAAGCTTGCACACCAAATTGGTTGTCACACAATATACGGCTTCAAAAGGTCTACGGTGGTCCGTAAAAGAAGGCCAATTACTGGAGAACCCCCGTTTGCCGGTTTCGCTTCCAGTGGTCAATCCCCAATCGTCTTCCAGCCACCTAGCCACCACTCCGAGGAGCGGCGCAAGCAGACTGGTCTGCCGCCGTTAGCTGTCACGGGGAGGCAAAGGGAAGAAATTATCGGTCACCATACAAGCACCGGCTGACTTTATGTCCACGGTATGCTCCGTTCGTGTCGGTGCCAGAAAGAGGCTGAGAGGAAACTAGAAGAGGAAAAACCGACTGTAGGTCCTCTGGGGATACATACGACCTAACGGCTTCTTAGGTTGGGAAACTTTCAAGTGATAGTCAGGCAACTCTCCAATAAAAGGGCCGCGGGTAGCAGAAGGTATTTATTGACGTTTGGGCTTGTGTTGTCACCCACATACTACATTTGGCACCAATTTGGCCATGTCTGTCCGTTGCAA
The DNA here is from genome assembly GCA_030710325.1 of Penicillium sp. 91 TS-2023. Classification (NCBI taxonomy): domain Eukaryota; kingdom Fungi; phylum Ascomycota; class Eurotiomycetes; order Eurotiales; family Aspergillaceae; genus Penicillium; species Penicillium sp. 91 TS-2023. The sequence goes on along the minus strand of JARWGP010000021.1, from coordinate 1,964,415 downwards.
CAGTTGAAAAATAATGAGGACACCTGCCTAAACTGAAACCTGATGAAGCATCTGTCTCAACTGAATTCATGGCTTGGACAACATTTCACTGCAAGTTCTAGTCAGTCAACGAGGTAATCTCCACGGCCATACTAGGATAGTGTATCAAGTGTATGGAAACGTTGTTGAAGGAATATTGATTGACGGAGAGAACTACTCAGACACCAAGAACACCCAGAGTTCCAAGTTTTCACGTTTTCACTATCTGATTCGTTCACCGTCCAGCGTTGACTCAACGACTGCACTTGTCGAACTCCGAGACACAACCAGCAGCGTAATCACCAAGGTCAGTGGCGTGCTCCATAAACTGCCAGCACCTTCATTTTACTGCCGGCGTTGAACGTGGACCTGAAAGCGCAGGCTGGTGCCGTAATTTTGAATTGTGGGTCTGGGATCTGTTTCAACGCGCCTCCACTTGCGCGCGATTTACAGTCGCGCGTCGGGTACAGTACCCAACTCGGATCCCAGCAAACCTATGGACATCGTAAAATCCGAAACACTACTCTATGTTCTTGCTCTACTGTACTCAATCTATTTTTCACGTCTTTCAATGATGAGCCGTCTGTCGGATATCAAAATCTCGCTCTTGGCCTTTAGATAAAGGTTCAAATGCTTGCGGCTGCAGGGATATATCTAGGAGCTTTTAGATAAGTTGTGGTCAAGGTCATTTCATGTCTAATAGTTTAGCAACTGAAGGCCAATGAACTCTGATCTCGCATGGTCGGTTTTTGCAGGGGCAATATCCTACACGTGTATCCCGACCTGGCGCATCGCCAATGCGACCCGACCCTGCCAACCCCAGGCCATGAAAGGCGTTCCCCTGGCCTCTTTGGATTATATGCCGGGTCGCCTACGAAGGAACCATCGCTTGCACTATGTCAATTTGCCTTATAAATTCAGGCCATAGCGCCCGTTGCTGGATATTGCTAGGAGCGACACCTGCGTCGATGTCCAACCCCATTGACGATAACCTTCTGTATGTTTTTAAATCTCAATTAGGCAAAAGGCCCAGGACGATTATCAAGGCCATGGAACACTCACCATTGTTGAGCTAGTTTTGCATCATTCTGGCCGGCCCACTGGCCTGATAGAAAGTTGTACTCATCGTCCAAACTTTCTTTGGTCTGGACGAGGGACCCCCATTTCTTCTGGATGGCTTTCAGGCGCATCTTGAAGTGAGAGAGGGTCATAGTAGGATGAGGCGATTTCTTGTGGATGTGGTCCAGGTCTTTGATACCGACGGGGCTTATCTCACTCATTCTACGGCGATTTTCTTAACAGCAGTAAGATGAAATTTATAGAATGGACAATTATGAAGTCTGTCAATTATTGTTTGTGCTTTAAATAGTGGGCCAAATTCTTTATATTTGTTCTCTAGGGATGACAAATCGCAACTGTACTGCACCATCTGCCGAACTCCGCCGAAATATCTCCGCCTCTCTTTTGTCTTGGTCTTTAATTACCTAACACAGAAGAAATAAGTAACTAACTAACTAGCCCTGATGAGTCATGCTAAATTACCGTAATTACGTGTCTAGCCTGTGCTTCTTTCTCATCGGTCTAAAAACCGCCAATTTCTTGGCTTTGCACTGTACAGTGTCATTGCAAAAGTTTGCAATCCCTGGCAGAAAAAGGGGAGGTTTACCCTACTAAAGTCTCAATAACAGCAAATAGCATGTAAAGTAATAAAGGAAATACACCTAACTTAGTAGGCGGTAGCAAGGGCGGTCTCTGTGCCAAGCTTTGTCTTACGAACATCCACAAGCTGTATATCTAGGTGATCGGTCTCCTCCAACCGTCACTGAGTCCTTTACGTCGACGCAATTTTAGCTCTGCTGTCATTGCCTCATGGGAGCCACTAGGCGTTGCTCCTTCTCTGAGGGCCCTTTTCAGCGCAGGTAGATGAGAACGGCAAGCTTGACGTGACCTTGGCCTATGACAACCAGAAAAATCGAATACCACTTCAGCCAAAACATCTAAAGACGCTCCTTTCGAGGACAGCCAGCGAAAATTTTCAAAGTCGCCCTGCTCGAATGCTTCGCAACAGAGCCTATCGATACCCCCTTGAACATCTTGAAAAGAAGCACCATGATCGATCAACCAATCTAAAAGAACTTCATAATTGGGTGAACGAGCTGCGCGCTCGATCATGTCGCCACGAGGAATGTGCTTCAGAGATGCTCCAAACTGGACCAGATCATCTACCTTTGGAATCGAACCATTCTTTCGATAAGCGTAGGATAAGATATGGCCTCGCGATATGTAATGGCAATCCTCGCACCGCACTTCCGAAGTATCATTTTCAAGAGTCTGGATATTTTTCAAAACGTGTATAAGAGCCGAACAGCCGAACAAAGACCATGTCTTACAGCAAAGAGCACGGAAGTGTAAGTAATCAGGAAGGTAAAGATTCATTGCGATCGATTCCAAGATCTCCCCCGGGAGGTCGTAGAAAGAAGCCTTCCTCTTCTCTGTATAGTCCATACTGAGGCTTGTATATGATATATCGTAGTAAATGACGAATGTAGGTGATTTGGTCTTGGCTCAAGGTTGAAAGAAGGGAGGCGCTCGAGTATCACCGAATTCCTGGCGGCCTATTACTCCAGATCGTGGTGGGATAAAGCGGGCTACATCCAGCAATATCAGCGGGCTGGGATGTGGTGCGTCATGCTGTGCGCTATGCGCTAGGGCAAGTTGGGGATGATGCGAGGAAATAATAGAATCTATGGTCTTAAAGGTGGGAGAAGTGGCGCTTTTTGTGTCCGAGAAGAAGGAACGAAATGGCAGAATCCTTTTACTTGTAGCTGGGTTGGACAGACCTTCAGCGGTCGATTACTAATATTTTAGAGGGTGGGCCATGGCATAGTTGGCTAGCAGAACGCGTACCGAGTAAGCCGACGATACAGGGGACATGGCGAATCAGCGTTGTCAGATATTTAATAGTTTCGAAGTGACGCCTAGGGGCGAGCGAGACTAGATTTTCAAACATCGCCTAAGCGTTAGGATTCGAGATTGTTTCTCCATGTAAAACATGGAAGCCATTTCGAATCGTGGTAAATCTTAGGGTTTTTTGCCCAAGCTACTAGGAGTTGTATGTTTGGCTGTATAGTCAGTTCTCTCTTTTAAGCAGGGCGGTCTGGGCGGATGGGGGAAAGCACGAGTGAGACACTCCTGTTACAGTAATTTATCATGACTCATCAAGGCTACATAGCTTGAAGGGAACTTAACCAGATATGGAAAAGCGGGGCGCCGCGAGATCACAAGAGAGAATATCGAGGTAAATCTGATTTCGAATATCACTGTACCATATCTCGTCCAAGCGCTTCAGACCTTTGTGACCCACGAATGTAAAAATAAGCTTTCTTCGGAACCAGGATGGGTGGACTCGTTTGCGACCTTGATGATAAACCATCCCGTGCCACTGAGAGCCTTCTGGTAGTGCCAATCCAATGGTCTCCTCTAGAGGCCCGATTTGGTCTTTTATTTTGCTCGGGGTGACTCCATGTTGTCTACCAATGATGTGGACGTAGTGCACCATCTTTTGACAAAGAGAGCCCAAGAGTTTGCTGTCAGGTAGTGAAACTGGAATAATAGCGCCGAATTTATGTAAAAGGAGATATAGACGAAAAAAGAGTGCTGCAGCCACATAGGGGTACTGCAGATACGTAAACAGTGGTGCTTCAGACATGACTGGATAATTAAAAAAGGTTAACCTCGCAAAGTTGAACTTCAACGTTGTTGGCCGGTTTCGCGCTTGCCAAACACCTGAAATACAATGCTGTCTGAGTCATTATATGGCTCCAACAGTTGGAGTCGGTCAACATGTTGAGACACATATTCAGATGGCTGCTCAAAGTCACTTATGTGTTTCGGCAGCAGAAATATCTGTGAGGAGTATGAGAGATGCCGCCTAATGAGAATATTAAAATTATGTACAAGAGGCCTGCTACAGGCCAATAGGCTACAAGATCTTCTCGGGTAGACGATAAGGGATGATAGTTCTGGATATAGGAAGTATACACTATATAGATTTATGTCATCCGTGTCAAGATTACGTCATTCTTTATGGTAAAGCATCGAAACAATCATCTAAATTGCTTAAAACTAAGTTATATTATTTTAAATGCTAAGAAAAGCCTATATTGTAATTTTTAAGTAGAAATAATCATGGTTGTTGAGATATGAAGTAGTAATTTATTGCACTTACTATGTGTTTTGGGGTGTCTCGCCCAACCGGGTGTCTCGCTCGGTAGGGAAATACGTTAGAATGTCCAAATTCGATAAAGCTTCAGGATTATCCCTGGCAAAGCCTGCTAAACTAGGCAGGATGACGTGGATAAATCGATAAAAGACCCTATATTCATTCTTGTGTAGCCTCCCCCTGCCTCAGTCCACAATGATCAGTCAAACTCAGCAATTATTGCCACCATTGAGTAAAAGGCCTGGGTTGCTGGCTCATTTCCTGTCTGCACGCATGTTGTCAGCAAGTCCTTTGATCGGGCCAGTGAACCCTTATGTCTGCAGGATTGTGCCTACCACGATAGTCGTCATCGCAAGCTCCCTACCACCACATTCAGGACCTCCGTTGAGCCAAGTGACCTTTTTACTACTATACCACCCCTCACTGAAAGTCCCTTGCTGGGAATCGTATTTCTTTCCAAATTGGCCAGGCGAGGCAATTCCTCTTCGTCTGCAACTTGGTCTTCCAGAAAGGGGGAGTGAAAACCTTTGCCCACGTAGTACTCGCCAATATCTGGTGGGGTCTCGGAACAAGGAACCCCAGAACCGGGATTGTCTTCGAAGTGATGTTGTATATCTGGATCGAAGCTGTCATTGCTATAGTATCCGCGCTCCCGATATCTACATTGTTCTTTGTACGCGGTGTCGTCAATCACAGGGGTGACCCGCACATTGCCGCCTAGGCGCTTGAATGCTTGGTAAACCAACATATCAAGGCCTTTGAGTTGCTCCTGAATGTTGCCCCTGGCTGCAGTAGAAGCAGAATGCGGATAGTGTTGAATCGCACGGAAGCCGAGTGCACCTACTGAAGAAGAAAAAGAAATCAGCGAACAGTTTGTAAGAGCTAGTAAGCGCACGGCAGCAGACCATGTATAAGGTAGATCAACATGAAACTAACAATTCTTGAGGTAAAGCTTGCACTTGGCGAGTTCATCAAGTTTCGCAACCCACGACAATGATCCGAGGTCTTTCCCAATGAGGCTCTCCATGCTTGGTGGGCAATATGAAACCCAGTATAAATTGTACGTGAGTGTCACACGGTGCCCCTTGGTGACCTCGCCAACTTCGTGTTCTTCATCGGAGTAGAATGCTGCCCATTGGATGTGGGACGCACTCGAGCGTCCCCAGCTATAGACGTTCTGCCGTCCTTGGCGCCGAATAGTAAGCTCGCCACCTGAAAAGTTGAAAATTAGCGTTGTTCGAAATTTCGAGATCCAGGAATAGGCCGGCTCTTAAAATCACATACCTTCGTGCGGTGTTGGAAGACAAACCACAAGCGACCCCATCTGATCCTCTGAGCGAGGCGTATCCACATGCGCCTTGAACATGCCGGAAGGTGCGGAGTAGACCTGCTTCTGTCGTGAGTAGTGTCCGTTTGCACGATCTCCGTCACATTTGCCAGGAGGACGGATGGACTGACATTCAGTTTGTACAGCTCCGCTCGGAGACCGCGGTGGCTGTTATCGGCACCGTCGCGGAAAGCCAGAGCCTGGCTGACCTTCTCCATGACCCGATTATCGTACGGGGAGAAGTCGCACGAGAAATGCTGGACATTAATCTTGGAAGCGAGGCGGTAGCTCTTATCAAGCACTTCTTGGTTGCCACGACCGAACGTCGCAGGCTCGCAATCCTCCAAGAAATAGGCCAAGGAATCCGGTGTGGCGACTTGGGTTTGGGGAGCAGGAAAGGAGATCTTCCGACATGGCTTTGGTCCACCCCTGAGTCCCAGCGGATTGTCACTGGACCTCTCCTTTCATGAGTAGTATCAGGATCGGTGTTCCCCAGGTCGATCTCGTCTCCAACCGAGAAGAGAGCTTCCGAGGTATCAAGAGCGAATGTTTCCTGAATAGAGCGAAGTAAGTCCCATGGGTCTGGACCTTGATACATACGCTTGATTTCCACGTCTTCCTCGGTATCCCCGTCATTCTTAGTAGCCAGAGTAGAAAAATGGCGCTTACTTTTTGCCATAATACAATATGCGATTTGTGTTGCTGTTTATGGTGGACAAGAGCCTAAGGTCCAGTGGTGCCTTATTTATATTGGCAGAAGTCACGAAGAGTCAGCAAAATCAATGGGGCCGCAGTCTAGGATACCAGACAGTTTCTCAGTTGGTACCAGGAGCGTATTGTTTGAACCTGGGAGCGAGACCTGGCCCTAGGACCTCAAATGATAAAGTGTTTCAGAGCTTCAGTATGCTAGGCTACAATGTGCATATAAGGGAAAGCACCCACGGCGCTGTGAGACCTCAGGTGATCAATTTCGCTATCTGCTAGATTTCATTCTCCACACAATCCAACACGGCAAACGTACACTAAAATGCTTTCCGAACTTCCAACAGAGCTCTTGTACTGGATTTGCGGATTCCTTCAAAAAGAGCAGATTCTCAACCTATGCCTGGTCTGCAGTGAGACTAATTCCATTTTCACCGAAGCCCTCTTCATATGCCTTGCCTTCGATAAAATCCCGCCACTCTTTCGTGCCGTGACGTCTCAACGATTAGATATTGCAGCGCTATTAATCGAGGAGTACCACGTGAATATCGATTCCGAGTATGCAGGGAAGAACATACTCCTCCTAGCCATTGAGCAACGGTACCCACAGGCCGTGGATTTGGTACTACAATATAAGCCCAATGTTCGCTATTCTTGCGACTTTGGAGGTCGAGGCCCACTTTCACTTGCAGTGATCGGTGGAAATGCTGCTAGCGTTGAGCGGATTCTTCAGTCTCAGGAGATTGATGTCAACGATCGATGCTCGGACGGACTGTCTGCCTTGGTATACGCGCTGAAGCATCGAGAGTACTATATCATGCAACTCCTACTTGCTGATTCTCGAGTGGATGTCAATATCGCAGACTCTCTTGGCTGGACGCCACTGCAAGCTGCGGTCCTTGAAGGGGATCATATAGCAGCACAGATGCTGGTACGACATGCAAGAATCGATATCAATCACCAGAGCTCGTACAATGATGCGCCTCTACTTTTGGCTGCGAAAAAGCTCAATCGACAGCGATCTGTCCTCGTGGTTGAGTCTCTCCTCCTACATTCGGATCTTGATGTGAATATCTCGGACTCTAAAGGGCGAACAGCTCTATGGCACGCTGTTAACCGTGGCCACTATGACCTCGTGAAATTACTTCTACGTCCAAGACATTTGAGATTGAATGATCCGGATAGATATGGGGTGACGCCATTGGCCCGAGCTGCCGAGAACCCCCTTTTGCAAGTTCTTGAATTGTTATTGAAACAGCCAGAAATATGCATCAACTCGCAGAATAGACAGACCGTGCCTCCGCTTTGGTCTGCATGCCGCGCAGGCAACTTTCCCGCGGCGAAGGCTCTTCTTCGTCTGCGGTCAATCAAGATCAATCAAAAAAGCCCTACGGGGACCACCCCGCTCCAGGTAGCTGTTATTATGAATCATCTATCCATCGTATCTCATCTGGTCCGACAAGGGAACTTGGTCGATATTAATGCCCCTGGCCCGCAACAATGGACTGCCATTTTCTTTGCCGCATCCAATGGGCATTTTTGGGTGACCAAATCATTGCTGGAACATCCGGATATCAACCTCGACTTAATGGATGACCGAGGGCAGACACCGCTTTGGTGGGCAGAGCATGGACGTCATTTGGGAATTGTTGGTTTGCTGCACAGGCACAGTCGACTCAAGAGGCAAGAGCCTTGTTTGGATTGAGATCTGTTTAATTGAGCTACATGTTAGGCGCTACATTCAACATAGTACGCTTTGTAATAGTACCGATTCATTGGTGTCATCCTTACACCTTCCTTTTTCGAAGGCGCTACTTAGTTTGTTTTGATGATTAATGGTAGCTTCTGAAAACTTAACATGAGCTTTCAGAATTGAGAGTAAATCTGAGACATGTTATCTATGGCACTGGCCGCTGACAAGGCTCCCTAGCATGGGCCTCGACGAGAAGTATTTCGATTAGAGCGAAAGAAATTCTCTACTTGATAACCACATAGTTGAGTTTCCACAACTTCATGGCCCAGATTCGACGTTAAAATCTCCTTGCCATTTCTTCACCTCTTCATCACCTCTTCCTCACATCCCGATGACAGTACTCTTCATCATCATTGCGTTCGTGATATGAAGCAATCAAGCGCGCCTGACTACATTACTGATTATGGGGTTTTATGACAAGTTGACCGCGACGCCTTTGCCTTGTTCTGTTCTCAGGTACCTAAGAAGTGTACTTAAACCTTTATCTCCTAGTTTCTCAACTCCTCCCTTTATTATTCATAAGCGCATCAGGAAGATTCCCCAGTAAAATTCATCTGCTTCTGACCCACAAAATTCTTTCTGGCTTTTGTAATCAAAAATTGCTCGTGCCAAAAATGAAACGAAGCGAGGTGCCAAGTAAGTCTATAAGTGGAAAAAAATGCCAGCCTTACTGATGGAATGTCTTGCAGCTGTTTCTCCCAACCCTCCTTGTCCTGTACAGAAAGCCGAAGTCGCCCCAGAGTCTCCATCAAAAAATGACAGGATTTGCCAACCCGATTTTCCGGAATTCGAGAAAGAAGATGCCGTTGACTGGGATTTCTGGCTCACCCCCGAAGCACTCAGCGGAGAAGGCCCACCGCCTTTTGGATGAGAATTACGCAACAAGTTCATCGCAGATAAAATGGCTATTGTTGCGAAACCTCTATCATACTATTCCACAACCAATACCAGGGCTATCACGCTTTCAGCAGGACACTCCAGGAGTTATGTCTGGAGAATGCACGGCTAAGCTAATCCCGGCCGCGTGGCAGACTGTACGCAGAAGTTGGAGCCTCTCAAAGCTATGCTCAAGCAATTAGAATCCTGGTCTTTAATCATAAACTGACCCCACATGAAGTTAGTCTTTACATTGAGGGCTATTTGTGCCATTGTGTATAGTTGGAAAAGATAGACTGTTTGTGACGTAATGCGTATCATTTTTGTTGACGCTGGCTTTCCTACGGCATATAGCTCCACTGGACTTCACACCTAAGCGTCTGGAGCACCTTTGAATCTCTTGCTACGGTGTGTTGTACATAGATGGCAGAGAAAAAGTAAGTGGCACCGAGGGACCGCAAGGCAGCTGGAAGTCTTGCCCTTATTGGATTTCTCGATGCAACCACGAAGTTTAGCTTCACTTTGGTTATGAATCACGCTTGAAGTCTTACTGACGGTTTTCAAATTGCCCTCTCTCGGCCAGCACCACAGAAACATACTGAGAGCAAAGCGAGGCGAGTAGACATGAATAAATCCACCGAAAACCAGAAATCAAACCTGAGAAGCGGAAGAAAGAGTCCAAACTGGATTGAAGGCAATGAGTGCAGTAGGGATTCATTGAAGACAAATGATACCGACTCCCGCTCCAGTGGATTAGCAGTCCATCGAGGCTGGCTTGGGTGGCGTCGGGTTCATGCTTGAGGAGACAACAGTGCTGCTTTCTATAACCTTGGTAGACGAGATCGATGTAGACGTTTCGGTGGCTGTTTCAATCGAACTATCATTGAGGGCAGAGCAGAAAGTCCCCACATTGAACTCTTTGCCGATTGTACAGTTTGCCGTGTCTCCTCCGATATTTTGAAATTTGAGAAGACCGCTCCTGTCAGCTGTGATCCAAGCAAGCTCCTGGTCAGCCTGTCGGTGGGGTCCACAAACTGTCACGTTGACTGCGTCTGTCGCAGTGCGTGTGTGGTGGTTTATCGTGGTGAGACCTGGCGATCTGTCAGTGAAGATACCCCAGAACTGTCCCGCATGATGTTGCTGTACTTACTGGAGCAAGAAGCACCATGTAACAGCGCGATAGGCTCCGAGGATCCCGTGCAACCCAGCGTGCTGTTTGAGTAGATATAGCATAGGCCACCCACGTCCATGATCTCCAAGGTGTTGCCGAGAACTGCCGGGCAAAGCGTGAAGAGGAGCAAAGAAAAGCGCATGTTGGAGGCTTTGCTTCTTTCGCACGTGTGGCTTATGGGGGAAATGACGGCTTGTTGGTATTTATAAGCTTCAGTCGTTCATGCAATGAGTGGGCAGACTTGTGCTGGGTGAGCAGACTTGAGGCCATCACAGGCTGAGAGTCGGATATATGCCACACAAAGGACCGGACGGGATAGAGGTGAAGCCGGTCACAAAAAGAAAAGAGGCATGATATTACCGAGAGGCATGAAACATTTTGACGCAAATTATCATACGTCCAAATCTTAAATCTGAGTATGGTCGTTAGGCATGCAATTTGAGGTATTCCTTGGAAAAACTAAAAACGGGAAAGCGGCTTGTTAGTACGGTCTACTCTAAACGAACACGTAACTTGCGAGAAATGGCCATGACTCGAGTACCGCTTCCAGACGCAGAATGATAAAACAGTCATTTTCGAACGCGGCTTGACAAAGCACACTGGAAAGCCTTTCAGACGCACCACCACGAAGCAAGCACGACCTCAAATTGTGAATAAGTTGCATCAACAAGAATGTGCATATTTAGAAGTTCTCAAAGCGAGACTCCATATTCTGTCTCGTTCAATTGTATCCAACTCTCAGACTACTATTTGAGACTTTTGGAGATGAGAAGTAACTAACATTCCCTGTAACGGCTACACCTCACTATGTGACAAGATTTGTGAATTGAAACGATGATCTCCATTGATTCTACACCCCTATGTGACCTCTAATTATTTCCCGTGATACCTCACCAACCATTCATGCGCCGTGCCTTACAGCTCCAGCTTCCCAGTGGCGCAGACACGGTGCACATACTCCCAGATCCAAGATGACGCTCGTGACCTTTTGGGAAAGGAATTGGTAAGTGCTGGGGTCAAGCGATCTAAATGAGAAATTAGCATGCATGTAGAGGATGAATTTGGCGGGCTCATACCTGAAATCAAACGCCTTATCAGCATTGATTGGCTGCTATCGGTAGAGCTAGGTTCGGCCATGAGGATTGTCTGGAACCACAGGTCGATGTTGCTTTGAGCTGCAGCTTTGACTGGAGCGTCTGACTGAGAGGCCTTCATTCCAATCGAGCGGCGGCTGGGCCCGGGTCGTTTACGGCGACCATGACTCTTATGAGATCGGGCATTGGTGCGACCTTTCTTTCGCAAAATATGGTACTTTTTGCCACGTAGTGATTCAACGCTTCGGTTTACACCGAATTGTTCACTATACGCGTCCGGAAGGGCTTTCCACGGCAATGTGCGGTTCTTGTCTAACCAGGGAAGAAGGTTCTCCTCTTCCCGCTCAGACCAGCCCATATTACCACGCGGGGACATCATATTTTCTTGATCTTGTGTTGATGGGACGGTTGTGGACGTCGGTTGAATGGGGGTAGGCTGAAATTTAAATTCTCACTAGGCTCAGTTAATAGCGAAAATCACTGGCGAAGTCAGAAAAACTTCAACTCTAACCGTATTCCGTGGATCTGTCTGATGAGCCATTTCGGTGACACTGAGTGCTAAAGGCCCGCTCTACATTCTAGCCCTTCATCATTTTTTCCAATATTAGGTTTGAGGATCAACGGTTCCGCATTTTTTCATCGCTTTTGTGCAACAATGGTAATAGCGGTTTAACCCAGATAAACAGGCAACCATGTGCGTTTAAACGTGATTTCAAGGACTTCAACAAAAAGAAAACTTGTTGAACTTTGCCTGTTGAACTTTGCATGTTGAAGTTTTGCCTGTTGAAGCTTCTCCTGTTGAAGTTTTGCTTCTTGAACCCCTGCTTGAGCTCACCAGTGACCATCAAGGCTGTATATTTCGCGAATCTCTTGGAAATAATGGGCCTGCGTCTTTTCGACGGAACTGGAAATTACGGATGGGAAGTTTCACGTTTCCACCACAGACAGCTAGATCGGTTGCTTACTCAGGTATTACGGACCAAACCCTATAAAGGCTGCGTGTTGTTTCCTTAAGGATCTTAATTTTGAAAAATTCCCTGTATTAACTGATCTCTTACACAAGCATGGGTGGAGTTCGAAATGTTTCCCAACCCAAACTACAAGAAGATTTTCGGCGTCGGTTGGAGCGTGCTTTATCGTTGTCACCTTCCGATTCTGAGAGTGCACAAAGCTCATCGCGATCGGCAGAAGGTGACACCACAGAGATTGAGTCTCTTCAGGACGAAAATGGCTTCTCCAGTCCCCAAGGTGGGACAAACCAGGTGGGTAGCATACCGCAGGATGCTGCCGAAGACTGGATACAGGGACATAATCTTGGAGAAGATCTGAATACCAGAGAGCCTGAGATTACGGACAATCGTACCATGATCGCCTTCCAGTGCATCGCAGAGTGAGTACCTGAGTCTGTGCCAAAATTACTTCCTCCAGTCTACTTGCTAATTGTATATTTATCAGATTAGACACCCGCGTGAAGTCAGTCGCATCCCCTCCAGATCATATGACACCGCTGATACTGTTACAGGTCTATTCAAGGCTCGCTGAGCCCTCTTACAGATAAGATTGAACCCATTTGCAGTGATCTGGAGGATATTGTTCATCGGCTGGTAGCTGTGGAGACAGCAATAAAGACGATGGCATCAGATGGCCAGGATACTACTGAAGAGCGTAAAACGACTGAGCGGACACGTCGTCGCCAATGAGCTTTCAGACTAGGATGTGATTGACTTTTTCTTACCTAAGTAATGCTACAATTCACATGTCAGCATCTTCCCACCTAGCTACCATATCATCCTGCTTCATGACCAACTAGAGCAGCTCCTAAATCGACGCCGCTAATCATTGAGTGGTCTTGAATGTAAATACCGAAACGGCCACCGGTGTGAAACCAAATCTGGCCTGGCTAGAACGCTCGCACGGATAGATCGCCACGTGCCATTTAAGCTTTCACGTGCCGGCGCATCATTGCATTTGACCCACCCACTTTAATTGCACAAAACTTAAAGCAGTATTTGGAATCTTGAGCGATCGGCCAAGCAAATCATTGTCGTGAATACTGACAAAGTTTTTCGGCGTTGCATTCAGGGCTCTTGGCAGAGAATTCCAAATTGTATGACCCGTGGCAAGTCTTTAAATTGAGTTTGCTAAAATTGGTTGAGTGGTGTATCTCAGTAGCCAAGGCTTGCCGTGATTAGATGAAGCACCCGAGCAGCGTGAAATCTCATACCTTCTTTGTGGGGGGACTAGGGCGGAGCAGAGGGAGCGGCGATCATGACCCACCCGAGCGGCGGGAACCCAGCAGCCAAATCACTCGCAGCTCCGATTGGCGGTGAACAATACTGCCTTGAAAGGGATTCATCAATTTTTTCTTTTGGAGAAGCTGTACATTCTATCAGGCCAGAGAATAAATTCATTTTCCATTGTCAACGTGCTCATGCTACGGCTGTAGTGCAAAAACGACGATGCGACCATGAGGTAGTTAAATGCATCATAATTTCTGATATCAAAAATGCAGCTTCATCAATTTGGAGTGGATCCACAGCAACCCGGAGATCATGACTCTTCACACAAGCGAATCGAATACATTGTTTGCCACAGGCTCTTGCTGGGTGCTCAGCGGGGGATTACCCGAAGCGGAGAACCCGGGAAGGGCATCGTGTCCCAAGGTTCCTAGCGGGCCGTACTGCTCCGTCCAATTTCCTTGGATCACTCCGGAGCCGGGTAAATAGGATGCGAGTCTGCGGTTTTGAAGAGCCTCGATCGCCTTCCAGAATTGCGTGGTCGCCGACTCTAGTCTGCCATGTGTCTGATGCCAAAGCAGCTCAATATCGTTCCATGGGATGTTATCCTGTATCGTAGCATTCATCGACTCCACCTGCTGCTGTAGTTGACGAATCTCACTTTGAAGTCTCTGGTTTTCAGCCAAAGTGTTTTCTCTCATCACGATGGCCTGCTGCAATTTCGAACTCTCTTCGGTCTTTTCGACTTGCAGCTTGTGCAACAATTGGGACTGATACGCCATCTCGTCGTCTTTTTCCGCGAGAGCCAATCGAAAATCCTGACCCAGCTTGTCCATTTCATCAAAACACTTGCGGTGGGCAGCTATCTGCTCTTTCTTTCGGCTATCTTTCGCCACAAATTGTCCCTAGGAACCATGGTCAGCACGGAGCATATAACATCAGCAGCATTACGCATATAAAGGACAAATCAAGACGCGAGCAATCGAGAATAGATCATAATTAACATACTGGGACTTTGGACGGCTTCGTTACTGAATGCCGCGTACGAGAAGAAGAGATCCCCGAATGCACAGAGCCAGGAGAATTGGCACGAGAACTCGCCGCGCGCGTCACTTTCTTGGTGACTCCGGTATCCGGCTTCTTTTCAGAGGAGCTTCGTTCCTTTGCCATGCTGCTTCTCTGATGAGCGAGTGATTTAAGAACGACAGCAAAGATAGAAAAGGATAGACGGAACTTTGAGATTAATAAATTTCCAGAGACTGGGGGCACCAGGCCTTTAAATCTTGGGGAAACTCATTTTTAGATGGCCTGAAACGAAACGCAGAAATGTGCCCCTGCCAAGCAACCATATTGGTACCTATTTTCCGAGTCTGGAGACTCAATGTCCGCTCACACCGGCGCTCCAGAATATGTTAGCGTGAAAAACAGAGGACTGCAAAAAGAGTTGGATGAAGGTATCCACCCGCCGCATGAAAGTGGACACTGATCCATTTATTCATGTTCCAATGTGGACGACCTGCTGCGTACACGAGTACAAAGGCACCAATATGATCAATAGAATTGTCAATGTTTTGATGCTTTCATGAGATGATCGTTTGCAGCGGCGTAGACGCTGAGAACTCTTGATTACCAAGCGGTCATTCAGTGCACCCCTTTCTTTTTTGAGTATAGCTCATAAACCTAAAGACATCCAAATCGGAAAAATCTAGAATCTATATTCTATTTGTCATTAACACTTTCCTTGGTACGACCAAAGGCCTCAATTCTGATCTTTCTATGGCTCAAGGACAGGGACAGAAAGCGTAACCCAGTCCCCATGGTAACGCGACGAAGAATTATTGGTTTTGAACGCCATTCGCCGTGGTTTCAATCAGGGACCCTCCATTGCAAGAGGTTGCAACACTACTATCATACCATGACGGTTCGCCGGGGCATCATAGCCACAGGAGAACCGCTCAAAGCCCGCCGAGGGATACGTGACTCGCGGTCAGATCGAGATGATGACTGACGGGACACTTAGACCATATGACCCGTGGTTGTGGCATGGAGATGACAATCTAAGGACCAACAAAACTGACATTCGATTCACAAATCGAGATACGATAGACGAATGGATGTGCGACTGAATGTAGCGTTCAACACCAATGCCTGCTAAATACGGTTGCGTAGCTCACGGTTTGGGAGCACAATATCATACCAAAAGGATGCCTTGAAGTTAATTCGTGATCGACACTTTGACGGGTGACTCCACATAGGGAAGACTTTCCCCACTTTTCTATTGCCAGGGTAACTTCTTTGTCGATCCAGTTGGGAGAAAGTTCTAGAAGCTACTTTCGCTGCATCAAACCTTCCTCCAACACTCTACTCGTCAACTCTGACAATTCATCCACTTTGCCTGATTTGTGTTTCCGGTCTAGAACCACGAGTGGACAGCTAATTCAGAATTGTCTCATGTTTGGCAGGACAAAATGGACTTACGTGAAAGGCGCTCCCTAGTTCGGTGACAGCCCAGACATCGATTGGCTTTCAGAAAAGTTGGGTCGGCGTCGTGGGCCAGACATATCTGCTGTTCCCAAAGTTTATTTTTTAGTTCCGCAGGTGGGTCTGGTGTTCGATAAAGTTCTGCCTGCGACCGTTCGTTTTAGAGCACCAGTAATCTGCACGAAACGTGGCGAGTATGCCACAGCTCTTCTTGAATGTCTCCTCTATCAAGGAGCGAATTCATCCGACGAAGCATAATGTAAACAAGTCGTTAGTAGGTTTTAGCTTCATTATCACCCTTTCATGAACAATCGCGTTTCTCCCCGCTTGAGTCTATCCTCCCCGACCGAGCGTTTCCCTGGTTTAACGAGAGTATTGCCCAGCTTCTCAGACAGCCCCACTCTTAAATCTATGGAAGCTGAGGAACCTACGTTTCTCTAACTTTTTCACTAGCATCCTGACTCCCAAGCGCACGAGAAAATCCCATTGTCTAGTTGACCTGGAAGAAGCAGAACACGGATTGAGGCTACTCGCGTCTAGAGTCCGTCACAGCGTCTACGGCATCATTGACTCGGCGACCTACCAAGCCATCCATTGGTCCAATAAGATCTCAACAATTCGATAGGTTATCCCAAGGAGCCCCCAGCTACCATGTCATGATCTCATTGAAAAGACACTCACGTGTTTACTCCATAAAAGTGTTTTATAAAATCCTCCACTCATTCTGTCCACCTTCTATTTCCAAAGTCTTTTACACAAAGGCCAACCCTTCGGCGATTATGGATACAATCATTACCAGCCTGCCTTCAGACGTCGGGGCCATCCTGATGAAAAACGTCTCGATCATCCAGGTCGTGTCCATGTTCTCGATCGGCGCATACAATGCCCTGGAAACGGGAATTGTCACATTTGATACGTTCAAGCGCTACAGCGGCCTATATTTCTGGAGCATGCAAGTCGCGTCTTGGGGCATTCTTGTGCATGCGCTGCCCGCCATGGCTCGTTTCGTCTCTCAGGCATCTAATCTTTCAACGTCAATCCCTTTCATCATCGGATGGTACGCCATGGTTACCGGCCAGGCTGTCGTGCTCTATTCCCGTCTGGATCTCGTTGTTCACAACATGGAAAAGGTGCGGTGGGTTCTGTGGATGATCGTCGGGAACTTTTTCATTCTTCACATCCCCATGACCGTCCTGTTCTTTGGCCTGAACCAAGGCGACGCAGGCTTCGCTCGACCTGCCGCGATATACGATCGCATCCAGGTCATAGGCTTCTGCGTGCAGGATTTGATCATCTGCGGCATTTATATCTACGAAGCAATCCGAGCTCTCAAGCCGATAACCCAGACCCGAGGTCGCAATATTCGGAATGCCATCATTCATCTGCTCTGGATCAACATCATTGTCGTCCTGTTGAGTATCCTGCTTCTTCTCACCGAGTTCAAGCTGCACTACATTCAAGTGAGCTTCAAGACCGTTGTGTATAGCATCAAGCTGAAGCTGGAGTTTTCCGTGTTCAACCGTCTCCGGTCATTGACGAGTACGCAGCCCAGCATGTCTCGGTATGATTCCGAAGACCGGCGCAGACCAAGCAAGACGAGCCTCCTCGACAAGATCTTTCCGTGGGTATCGGTGACATCGGACAGGAGCGTGAAAACTGAGGCTGCCCAAAAGGAGATACGAGGCGCATGTGCAGCGCCGCATGAGAGTAGCATATGTCCTAGAAGCACCTCGTCCATATGGCTCTCTGAGAATCAGAATCCGTCCATCACTCCTCCCACGGGCTCGTCGGACAGTCTGCCCACGCTAGAATTGAACCTATCTCAATTCTCACCCAGAATGGACGTATGAATATCTCACCAAGGAATAAGTGCTTGTCCTTTTTGAGCTCGCTCCCTGTGGGATTGGGGTGGCAGTTCCATGACAGATGAAATGATGCAAGTATGGCTGGCGGAGCGAAAGCTCCCCTTGACGAGCAATTTGGCATCTGTACTGTAGATGATGAAATGGGTGCATCATGTATGAGTCTCGGTCAACATATCATCTTCATAGCTAGATCAAATGGAAGCATTATGGCATTGCGGTTCCTCACTCAACCGTTGAGCCTTGTTAAGTTATTTAACCGTCTTTGAACTTGATAGTTCATGAACAGACTTTAGAAAGGTAGCCTGAAATCTGCATCTACAGAACGTACGCTGGTGAAGCACTTTCTCCTCTGTCAACTGCTGTGATCCACGATATTCCCAATTGCCAGCTTGCCATTTTTCGGCAAATATAAATAACGCAGCCCTGCATGAAACGTGAGATCCTTGCAGTTAGCTACAGCAGCCAAAACATGCCTAACATGGAAAATTATCACTCCT
Source organism: Penicillium sp. 91 TS-2023 (assembly GCA_030710325.1). NCBI lineage: Eukaryota > Fungi > Ascomycota > Eurotiomycetes > Eurotiales > Aspergillaceae > Penicillium > Penicillium sp. 91 TS-2023. The sequence goes on along the minus strand of JARWGP010000021.1, from coordinate 1,946,172 downwards.
CTAGTGCCTGGCATTGTGCCATCATGTCTCTCATCAGTCTTTTTGGATTATCCTATTTCTCTGTTCTTTTTGCACAGACTCTCCTATTTCATTCCTCTTTGATCGGCAATGAGATCCTCAAACCCGTTTCAGTGATCGTCCTCTGCACCGGTGTCATGATATGGTGCTTCTTGACCTTACTCGAAGTTTCGTCCACCTTGCGAAGAAGCCAGCGAACGGCATGTCGGACATCGGCATTTGAGCTTGGAGCTGTGATAGTCCTTATTTGGAAGAGTACTCTACCAACAGTCCTTCTTCTCTTTGAGGCACAGCCTTCCATTCAACTGGGATATGCGATCATCCTCACTATTGCATTTCTTGGGAGGGTGTTGGACCTTGTCACGTTCAACTCGGACAGATCGGTCGGTCGAATCCGATTCTCCTACCACTGTATCTCTCTCGGTTTACTCTGTTTGGCTCCCGCAGTCCAGGCCTTGGTCGAGATTCGACCTACATCCCCAACGCTGGCAACCGAATTTATCTACATGGTCACGAGGAACTGTCTTGGGGCTGCGATTTATCTGATCGGTCCTTTCGAGCGACTCAACATTATGCCTAGCTTGCAGCCCAGCCTTTGCATGATGCACCTGTTTCTGGTATACGGTCTAGTCAGCTACTCGAGGGCTCTTATACAGGTCGCTCTTTGATCTTCGGAAATATGCGGGTAGAGGCTGTGCGTGGAAGATGAAAACGGGGTGCTCGAGAGTTGTTTCATTAAGCACGCACAGGCACCACGCAAACGAAAATCTCGGCCACTTTGCTTTCCGTGTGGAATGGGCCTTTCGGAAATCAGGAGAATTTCAAGACCCTGTGCTAGGAAATGATGGAGCGAGTGTTAGTCTTGGTGTGCCAAATGCAAATATGCATTCGTTCAGAGTGTCCGACGGTAGATCTACGGCTTCTAATAGACCTCGAAAGGTAAAGCCCTGCATTCAGCTCATCTGCCAGAGTGTCCTTGATTATGCTAGAAAAGAGACAGACAGATTTGCTTGTACAGTCACTTGAATTGCCGGCTTGGGAGAACGCGTATTCTACGTAGGGTGTCCCAGAAAAGACAGTCCTGTGAGTTTTGGTCCAAAAGTCAGAAGAATAAACTTATTAGATTCAATTTCAAGTGATGTCTTAGAACTTTCTGACATGTCGTGTAATTCTCTGGTTCTCAGTGTCAAAAGGAAATACAGTGTGCGCATCATTTTTCTGTATGGTCTCGTATGCATTGCTAGGTGGCAATACCATCACAAGTGCACCGATTTTCGCGAATTTGAGGCGTTCATTTTCTAGAGGTTTGTTTCTCAAAGATTGACTTGGAAAATGGATTTCGGGATCAATTTGTGCTTCTTGTGCTTTTCTGATCTAATCAGGAGGAGCACTATAATTTGGCAACCTCATCTTGTAGCGATTGGGCGACCAAACACTATTTGGCATGCTCATATGTGGATAAGCTCACACCTGAAGAAACAGTATAAATCGAGGTATCCAATTCCACGGTCAGAGGATTCCTCTTTGTCATTTGCAAAGACCGCAATCTCACACCTGCCACATCGACTTAATCATGTCAGAGAGAAAATACAAAAAGCACATAATATTTGACTTTGACTCTATCAAAGCGCAATCTCAACCGCCTCCCACATACCCCGACTCCCTCACTTGCAAATATGAAAAGCTCCCCCGTACTGAGCGGAAAAGGTCTTCTTATCGCCACATCAGCCCAAAAATCGTCACAGGTCCCCCAAAGAGCCTTTGTCTTCCACGCTTGCATGGTCTTGATGAGATAACATCCGTCCTGATCGTTCGACATGAATCCCCATGGGACACCTATCAGCAAGCCATCTCATACGACATCGCAGGTGAAGTGACGATTGCCTCTCGTCGGACCCGCCCATCCCGCATGGTAGCCATCCGAAAATACCGCAGGCAAGATGCTCAGAGCCTGATCGATAGATTCGGGCGTCTGGAACACGTCAATATACTTTCGTTTTATGAATGTTACATTGATAAGGATTTCGCGTTCTTCTTAGTTGCCGATCTACCTCTGACTCTCGCGCATGTTGTTACTTGCTCGGATTTGTATCCCAGTGAGGCGGAACTGGGATCGATCATGTGCCAGGTCTGTCTTTCATGGTTGTTTCGATAATTTGTGCTAACTTTGCCAGATTCTTGAAGGCATGTGCTACCTAGCTGGTTTTCGCCTTGTTCATCAGTCTTTGGTCTGTTCCAACATATTACTCGGACTTGATGGGGTCATCAAAATTGGTCAGTCAAGACTCTGCATAGAGGAATCTAGCTTACGAGTAGCAGCTGGCCCGGAACATTGCCTGGACTGCATGACAAGCCAGTCCGAAGCTGCATGCATCGCCGCCATCCCGTCCATCACAATGCAGCTCATGCAAAAGTACGACAAAGAGGATGGCGCTATTGGTGTCGACGACCTGAAGCGCTGGCCAATGGAGTCCGCTGCCGTAAACTTTCTGTGCGCGTCTGGAGCGACTGCATCGATGGAAGGGTTGAAAATGGTGAGTCATTCTGCCCGGGCTCAGCACTTACTAATGCCTGTTAGCACCCATTGATCACGGCTAGCCGCCACCCGGCTGCGGATCTCCTGTTACTTGCAAGGGCTGCCTTACTAATGACTCGAGTCAATTGCATTTACCACTGTACGGAGCAGTCTTTCTAGTACACAGTGGATATTCAATCTTTAGGATGTCAGAATAACGTTTCCATATATTTCATACTGCAGTATTCGCCATCTATCGTACATTCGGAATACCACGACCAATGTAGGGAAGAAAATTGGAGAATACATGTTGAAAGACGCGGCCTTCTTTGCTGGCATTGCATGGAACTCACCTGCTGAATGCGAGCTTGATAATTCCAAATGTTTCTTCAAATGCGTCTCAAAAATTTGTTTTTAGAAGGTTGGTTGTAATAAATAGCCCGGCTCACAACACTTCGAGCATCCACATCCACGGTCGTTTCTTTGACCGCGCTTGATCTCACTAACTGCAGAAGTCACACATGAAGAGCTGAACAACGGAGAAGATGATCATGACAGAACCAAATGCAGCTTGCCCAACAGCCCCGTAATACATGATTCCGTAGTAAGGCAAGTGGCCGTGACTGTTCAACAGCTCAAACAAAAATCGAGACCCGTGAACGCAGCTCGCGATATATCCACCGACGGAGATAGCAGTGAGCGCTAGCACGACCTGAAGGCATTCGAAATAAATTCGACGTTGGCCGTCCTGATGTAGCCACCTCGAATGGATCGCAAGGACCATACCGAAGATGGAGAGCAATGTTGACATCAGAGCCACGATGACTGAAACGACGAGAATATTCTCCATCATACTTTGAAAGGCAAGGCCCAGTATATCATGATTGGTATAGATGAGATCTGGTTCCGCATGGTCCCGGAGGACAATTGAAAAGTGAGATATGGCCGAGTTGAGACCCGCAAGAGCCAGCCACATGATAGCGGGGACGAGAATAGTAAGGCGCATGCAAAGCATGGCGAATCTAGTGTTGGAAGTCATATTGAGGACGGAAGACGTTTGACAATTGAGGGATCGAGCAGGTCTTGCGTACTGGAACGAGATTATGTAGGGACGTAAATGAGAAAAGGGCCTCCAGGCGCAGTCTTACTTTAAGTAATTTTTCCTGGGCCCGACGAAGCCTGGTCTCCAGTCGCATCAATGGTCCTCGAAATATCTGTGATCGTAGTGGCGATGCGTGTGAATGTTCTCTTCCCGAGTTGATTGGCTAGTATACCTGTGAGAGCACAAACAGGGTCTGATTCAGGGAACAGCTCCCCGGGTCATCACAGTTGCTCCCACGACCTTTCCTCTATCTTTGTCGCCACTGTATCAGAATGTCATTCTTCCCAGAGCATTGCTCTTCCAATACACTCCAACGTGACAGCGAATGGCTTAGTCCAATTCTCTATTTTAGTCATCTCAACGCTCAACGATGTACCAACATGTTGAGCCATTGATGATGAAAGGCCAGCATGAGTCTCTCCGTGGTACATTCAAAAGCATAAGCATTAATGCAGCATTCATTTATCTTCCTTCAACCCTCACGCCAGTCCTTCATCTCGTCGCTTCCATGATGCGAACGCGTGAGTCCCAGTCACGTTTCAGTCAGAGACAAATCATCGAGTAAGACACCCATTTTGATCCCTTCTGCATGAATATAGTGGCGTGCTGATCTTGGACCGTTTGACATCTAGTACGTCGACTGCCCAGAATCCCTCCGTCCCAAGATCGCCCTATATCTACTCAAAGACTGAAGAGCTTGTCTGGAAGTGGGAACAGCTGAAGCTTTGCGGACAGAGTATCAATAGCATGCTGCAATGTGCTACCTTACCCAGCCACACTGTGGTCAACAAGCCAGACAACCAATGTGTCTTCATTTCGGTTGAATTCGGCGTGACTACAGTCCTTCCACCAGCCAAAGTGACCAGTCTGCAGTCCTCGGATTATCACTTGGGTATTTCCTGCGCGCCCAATGAGAAGGATAGAAGGCTCATCATTCTTGGGATCGCAGGAAAGAAAAATATCTCAAGCGTCAGAAAAATGGTACTCCAATTCTGGAACTCCATTTCTACTGCTCCTCCGCCGGTTCTGTACAGCTGGTCCACCGAATATTGGGTATCGGATTCGGTCGTGATAGATGCCAGGTCGATCGAGGGCACAGATTTGATGAAGGAAGCAGCACGGGCAGGGCGAAGCGCCGCCAAGGCATACGTCTGCATTGGCCTTCCCGCAATCGCCTTCGGCCCCTTGTTCAATACACTGGTGTCAGCATGCAACGTGAATACAGCCTGCTTCAATCTCGCTATAGGATATCTCTGGATGGCGGCTGCCGTTGATCCAACGAGGCTTGAGGTTGAAGGAGAAGACGGTTCTGGGCTTTTTGGCAATTTGTTTCTCTCGATGATCAATGATGAGACTCAAGGGTCATGGCTCGTGGAGGCAAAACTTCGGTTCTGGCTCGAAAGCACTTCTCGGATGAAAGGTTGTGTCCTTTCCGAGCTGTTGGAGATGAGGGACATCCGCATCACGTCAACTCACCGGCCCATCGCGCGGTCGTGACCATGTCGGCCCATCAGATCCAGCCGTTTGCACTGTTGCATAACGCCACTTGGGAAATAGACCTTGTAGCTAAGCGACTTTGGGGCGCATACAATGATCTTGAATGCGCGTTTCCGCTTCTGCATGTTTCTTACACCACAAACAATGACCAGTCCTGTCGAGCTTTCGCAGAATTCATGGAGGTATTGATGTGACAAATTCACAAGCCTACATGCCGAACCAAGTAGATACAGGTTCTCGTGAGCAATGTGTATTCAATATCGAGTTTCCCTCAATCGAGTTCCATCAATCGAGTGAACGAGTTCAACATCTGTGGTTACCCTTGTAATCTGTTAAACCGCGATGCGTGTGGAACCAGTTATGCCTCGCAATACTAAACACTATGGCTTCACCACTCAAGTCACCACTTTCTTCACCAGAGGATACCGCGAGTAAGATCGTCCCAATGCCATATAAATCGTCGTGGGCCCACTCAAAAGAACTCCAGTCTAGTCACTTCATTTGACACCAGTAGGTCTTTTCACATGGACCCAGGGAGTTCTGTCAGCGATGAAGCAAGCAAACAACTTCACGGTGAGCTCCGACAAATCTCAGATACTCCCTGCGTCGGCATCGCAGATCAGCCGTCACAGCAGACCGTTCTCTTCGGAATCTCCCCTGCATACGTGAAGCACTGGAATACGACCGATGCCTTCCGCGAGCTATATCAAAACTGGTACGTATCGAGCCGCCCGCTGGGAGATTTGCTGACACCGAGTAGGAGAGATGCCATTCTGGAAACATTCCAGCTCGACCGCCGAGACTTGAAGCTATCTTTTCAAGACGACAACGATCACTTCGCCATCATAGGTTCGTCGGCCCCGAAAGATCACGCGGATCCCCACGCTCGAGGATTCATCAAGTACGAGAAAAAGACCGGTCGAGTCACCCTCGCCAATGCATGCGCCCAGCTGCCCATCGAGTCTCTCGTCATGGGACACACGACCAGAGACAGAGACAATCGATTGAGTGGTTCGCATGGAGATGGTCTCAAACTGGCTGCGTTGGTCATGAATCGACGGGAGTTTCAAATGAGCATCGCCGCAAGTCACTGCAACTGGAAATTCGGGCTGCATGGGCCGCAGCAGTCTCTTCGCTGCGTCATCACGAGGGCACGCAAGATATCTCGTCTCGACTGGCGACCGGCCACTGACGACATGGCTGACTTGCGCTCCCGCATAGAACGCGATGTCTCGTGGTAATTGGCGCTGGCCGGGGCAATCAAAGCCGACCGGTGTCACCCAAGACCTTCCTGCGATGGTTACGAGTCACTCTTGACATTCACGGACTCGTCTCGCCCACGTCTGTGGTACAGACTCCCCAGGGAGATTTGCTGCTTGATCCAAAATGCTCCGGCAAGCTGTTCCTGCATGGGGTACAGCTCGCCATGCATCCCGTGGGCGGCAAGGTTTTCAAGTACGGCTACAACTTCGCGTGTGGGAAGTTTAGCCGAGACCGACAAGGACTGACCAGCCAGCTCGACTTGGTAGACCTTGTGCGGCAGATATGGGAGTATGCGTTGTCTTTGCATGAGAAAGACCTACTCCCAAGCTATGTCAACCTCCTCCGGAACCATCCGCACCTCGGCGATGTGGACCAAGCAGAAAGACTGCTAGAGCCATCGACCAAGACCCGCATTTGGGAGCATATGCTGCGTGCTTCAAGGAAGAAGCTTTTCTTTCACAGTGCGGAAATCAGTTTGCAGGTCAGTGCAAACCTACTTCAGCGGTGACATATGCTAATTCGAGATAGACTGTGAACGCGATCCGAGCATGCACCGGCAAAAAGCCGACCCCACTTCCGGCGACTTTCTGGCAACTGCTTCGCTCCGCGACACCCATCCGAACGATTGAGGAGGAGGAACAGCAACGCCGCAAAGATGCGGCGATCTGTGCCCTGCCCGATACGGCCTTTGCAAAGACGATCGATCAGGCGTTCAGGGCCTGCTTGACACTCTTGAACGCCCCCCGCGGAATGCAAGTCCTCTACGTCGAAGACATGGCCGGAAGACTTGATGTCTTTTACCACGCTGCAGACCAGACCCTGAGAGTTCCCCATCAATGGTGGAAATTGGACAGTGTGGACCCCGGGGCCCCGTGCCACAATATGGTCCCAATGGCCAGCGGTGGGCAGTATGCACCTATCTCATGGCAAGAAGTGGTCGAGGAATTGCTGATCTTCTCGATCCCTCCCGTGTTTACAGCATTCCCAATGTCACGCATCACAGAGAACCGGTACATGCGCCACATCAGACACCTGCTGCAGCAGATTCCACAGGACATCAAAATTAGCCCTCATGCCACCGGTCTGATGGTCACCTGGAAAGACCCCGCAGCGAATGCAATGCAAAACTATGAAGGTGAGCCAGGATACAAAGTCATTCTCCACGCAGGGTGCTGTGGCGCTGACGCGGAGTTCCTTCATTCCGAAACGGGCAGGTCTGCCCCACCAATCATGTGTGGTCAGACTGAGCCGAGCTCCGAAACATCGACTGCGATCCACTTCGCAGCATGTGGATGCCGCCAGCAACTAGTCTCTCGATCGACTCAGTGGTGCGTGTTCGCCGAGGTAGACCAATTCACAGCATACTACGCGATGATCTGCGTGAATGAGCAGTCCGCGATCTATGGCCTGCCATCGGAGACGTTGATCCCTGGCACCACCATCCACGACAGCAGTCTGGCTTCATGCGATCTAACTATGCTTGCGCCTGTCATTGTCAAACACGAAGAACCCTCGGCCCCGGCTCATCTGAGTGACATGTCATATCTAGAGTCGTGCAAAAGGCTGAAAGTTTCGCACCTTTTGAAGGAATTTAGTAGCTAGACTGACACTAGATTGCTACGTACGTTCTGATCTGACTTTGGTAGCATTTAGACTATTGAGACATCAACATCAATGACGGGAAAGAATGACCGACATTTTGACTCTATCATACCAATTCTTCCATCCATTTCGAAACCCAGCCTAGTCGTGCCGACCGACGACGCGTGAGAGGGGTGTGAGAGCTCTCTGTCACAAGAGGCTCTCTCCGTAGTCGAGCTGACCGGTCGGGACGATGTGTTGCGCCCGGCGATGTTCTGCGACGCCGCCTCGTCTCGTCTGAAGAAGGTGATTCTGTCGTCCGAATGAGATCGATCCGTGGCTGCGTGGTACTCCTGTCGACCGCTCTGTTATGAGGTTTTGCCACAACAGTTTCTGCGGATCGTTCTGCGATGTGTGGCGAGGGGCCCCGCGGCGGGCGGTAGAGAGCGTCCAAGGCGGTCTCGGTTGGGCTACGCGTGTCAGCGCGACCAATCTGAATCCTTCAATGAACGCCGAACTCACCAGATGCAGCACGAGGAACCACGTCCTGTGCGGCGCTTTCTCAGCCACTCCTCCGTACAAGCCAGGTGCGATAAGCCTCGGCACTCGACGCACCGCAAGATCACGCGTTCATCGACTTGATTGCCCTCCTCGTCCAAACAAAACATGCAGTGGATGTTGTCGACTTTGTCACTGGAAGTGACGCTCTGAATCGTCAAGTCTTGCACTCCTGCCCATATATTTGTGAAGAATGGAAGGATCGCTGGCTGGGCTGGCGACACGCGCCATGAAACATTATTTGCTCGCAGCATCGCAGTCGTGATATAAGGAGCAACCCATGAATGGCTGTTGGTGGATATCATATGATCACCGAGGGCGCTAGTAAGCAAAGACTCTCGAACCCCGAGTCGATCTCGGTCCCATCGCGTGCAAAGAAAGCAGTCCTCAACTGTGCAGAGTGAAGACTGCAGCCCGACCAGATCGAATGTGTCCGTTGAAAAGTCGGTCATTTTAATGGCCTTTAACGGCACAATTGGTTTCACTGGATGCTTAAGGCTGTTTCCTGTCTTGTTCTCTAGCCACGGCTGCGTCGTTGTCCAAGTGATCCAATGCGAATTCACAGACCATTGACGGCTATCAGCTTATGCAGATAACCATATGTGGCTTGAGATGGCGAATATTGGGTGACTAGACTCGGCGGTATTTATATGCCGTTCCGACCCAACAGTGGACGGTAGGTGACCCCACAGAGCATGCCTGATGCATCATGTTTGCATGCTGCTGCAGGGCCGTCGCTGATCGTTGGCTTCTCGGTGATGCCTTTGACACGGAGGATGATAGAGCTGAGAATGTGCATCATGGTTCAGCCAGGGAACCAGGCTTACGTTGCACCTGTGTTTGCCTCTCCATAGTCACTATGGCATAGCGCGATTGAGAAAAGTTTGTAGTCAAGGAACCGTTTAGGTATTCCTAAAGTCAATCAGAGCGGTCCCGGGTCGCAGCTTGATCCTAGGAACACTAGTGACGACTCCAGGATCCCTAATCGAGGTTTTAGAATCTGCACGATCACATCCCATCGTGCTTATGCCTCATTGCTCATGCCGACCATTCGCAGCGTCAGCCACCCTTGCTTCAGAGCTGAGCGATGGAGATGTTCAGAACCATCATATAAAGAGCCTTTCTACCCCAAGCAGCCACTACATCAGCTCTTGTTCATCAGTATTGTGCATTTCTTCTAAGCATCTCTCACATCATGGTTCGTGCATGAATTTTCTAATGAATTGCTAAATGTGATACTCATCTACCATGACAGCCGCATTTACGAGGTTTCCCGAATGAAATCTTGCTGAACATCGCATCACTTCTGGATGGAAAGGCAATTTTCACACTGGGAAAATCATGCAAGAACTTATACAATAGATTGCAACCCGCCTTTCTCGAGTATAAAGTGCAATACAAAAACAGCAAAATGTTGCATCTGGCAGCCAAGACCAACAATGTATCTCTGGCAAAGGCAATGCTAAAACGCGACGTCGACGTCAATACGTTCTTCTGTGGCAAAACTCCAATCATGAGAGCATTGAAGCACGGTGCTATCGATGTATTTCGCGTCTTGTTGAAATCGCCCGGGGTAGAGATCAACCTCCAAAGCACAACTTTGGAAAGCGCTTTGTGGTATGCCATCAAGTACAACACCTGCGGAGCGGTCATACAAATGGCACATGCCCATCGAAATTTGAATCTGGAATTGAGACACCAAGAAGGTCAAACAGCGCTTCATCGAGCAGTCTGGGCGGGAAGGATTGGACTGGTGCAGATCTTGCTGCTCTTAGGCAGTGATCTTGAATGCAAAGATAGCCACGGTTTCTCGCCTTGGAACTGGGCATGCCGCAGTAACAGGCCCTCCATGCTGCAGACGCTCACAAGGGAATCTGACTCTCGGTTTCCAAGAGACTTTGATATCGTCTATCACGACGAGCTGCCCCTTCATCAAGCGGTATCTCATGGGTCCATGGATGCTATTCGGCTGCTGATGAAACAGAAGCACACTCTCGAAGCGCACGACCGCAACGGTGACACACCACTGCATCTAGCGGTTCGGAGTCAGAGCCGACAAGTCATGGATTTGCTGTTGAGCCATCCACAGATCGATGTGAATCGTAAAGATCTGGCAGGGAACACGCCGCTATGGCTATCTACACACCTGTCGTGCGACGCTGTCACTGAGAGACTTCTGGAGGAGCCAAGGGTGAATCTCAATTTTGTTGGGGGATACGGCGATATCCAGACGCCCTCGACTTCCCTTCATCACGCTGTGCTGAGGCCGGACACGGGAGCACTACAGCGTCTTGTGGCCGTGCCGGGAATTGACGTCGGTCGCTGCGCAGCGGGCCAGTCGCCGTTCGCTCTCGCCTGCGCCCACGGACGCATCGATGCGATGAAGGTGATGCTGCGCCTAGACTGCGTGGATATCAATGCTAGTGGCCTGGGCCATCCGCCAGTCTGTCAGGCAGTGGAAAGTGGCCAGGTGGAAGCTGTGTGCCTCTTGGTTCAACAGGGCGGCCGTTTGCAGATCAATCGACGAACGATGACGGGCCATGACACAGCGCTCTGCATCGCCGCGCGGGATGGCAGCTTGGATCTGGTCCGCGCTCTACTGTGTCATGGTCAGATTGATCTCAATCTGGAAAATCGGTCGGGTCAGGGGCCTTTGGCTCTCGCGGCGCAACGAGCGCACCTAAATGTGGTTGAGGCACTTTTGCTGGATGGGCGATTGTCACGGCAAAGCATGATCGCAGCCCTTCACACTGCAAGCAACGACTCTATTCGACAATTGATCCTGACCAATATTGGGGGCACCGGTGTTGGAAAGCTGCCGCGGTCACCTTGGTGCAGATTTGATGCATTTCAGGCAGGTGTGTAGTAGAGCTGAAACAGGGTGAAAAGGCACGTCCGGCAAACCTTTTGAAAAATTCAAACTCAACGTGTTGATACAGTAGAATTCGAAAACAGATTACCCCTCAGACACACAGGCTTTCTTTCCCAGCGCCCCACTTAGAGTGCGCTAGGCCAGGATTTTCTTGATGTATCTCTGGTAGCTCGCCAAAATTACCGTATTTACAGTTTCCGGCATGGGCAAACCCATACTTGCCGAAATGCCCCATAGCCTAACGTACTGGAGCTTTAAGTTTTAGCTTCTTCGGTCGCATCCATTTTGTGAAACTCCGCTCCCAACCCTTGAAGCTTTTACCTCTCAGAAATCATATGAGTAAAATTCATTGTAGCACTTCACTGTTCACAGATAAAAGGTAAAGTCAGGTAAGTCGGTCTTATTATTTGGCCTTTAAATCAGGTTCGTGTCGTCATAAGTGAATTCGCATTTGCAAACTTTCCTGTACAACTTGTATTTACGGTAAATTTGTTGATCTACCAGAGATACATCAAGGGGATATTGCGGGGACCTTGTCTGGCCTAATTCAGCTTGGCGCGATCTAAGTGGGGCGCTGGGAAAGAAAGCCTGTGTGTCCGGGGGGTAATCTGTTTTCGAATTCTACTGTATAGAGAAATGACAATGTTCACTTGGACTGTTTCTGTGATTGCACGCAACAAGACATTGACTCCGAATTTGCTCATCTCACCAGGCTATGCTTATGATGGAGAATCAACAGATGATTCTTCAACTGTTCTCAAATCAACCCAATACTATTGAAATGTCTCACACTTACTGTTCGCCTTGCAAGCCATTCCTGAGAGTTGGGTCTCGCTCTTCGTATAAATACTCCCGCAGTAGCTCACTACTTTAAGTGCCCGAGTACTTTTCATCCAGCCCCAACCCCAATGGATCACCCACCGTCTGCTGCATCTCGACCCGCCAAAAGGCAGCGCCGGCTATCCGAATCAACAATGGATGACGTTCAAGTCAAAGGTTGCCAACGAGAGGCAGGTCACGCATTGATTGCTCTCAAGGTTAGTTCTTCCCTGCAGCTGGTGAACATCACTAAACATACACTCACAGGATCCCATCCACTCGGCTGGTCCACTGACAACACAGCTGATGCAAGTCCTTCACAGCCAGCCGGACCTTGCCATGCCCATCATCAGAATTCTTGATTTTTATTTTTGTCTCTGGGATAGCTACGTCGTAAAATCGGCCGACAAGATTCACCTGGATGAAGAACAGCAGGAACTTCGAGAGTCCAACGAGTGGTTGGAGGTCGAGAACGATCTCCTCGTTCAGCGCTGCAATGAGCAAGCCTTATTGATGTGGAGTCGCGAGCGTGTGCTTCGTGAACTTCACGCCGGCATCGCGGCAGTCCTGAAAGCGAGTGGTGAAACGGCTTTTCCGACCGATATGTCCTTGGCAAGACCGAATACTTGACATGTATTGCATGGACAAGGAGTTTGCGATCTGCAGTCAATGCTAGATGATTCACAATTTAGAATGTCTTGTCAATGCCGCCGGTGGTGAGATGTGTTTATGTACTGTTGAGCTCGAAGAAAAGCCATTTCTGACCAATAACGTGGTAACTTGTTGCTAGCCTTTTAAAATTCAGTATTTTCCATCGCCCTTGCTGCCATGATCCAAATATTTATATCTTGACATCGTCCTCTGATTTTGTTCGTTCGGTACATCGCATATCGCAAGTCATCAAAACTGATCTACTGTATCTGGAATTTGTGGCGCAAGACCGATACAACATGACCACCTCTTTAATCCAGGACGGTAAGGGCCCCACAAGAACTCCTGACAAAGACATGCTAACAATATCACAGAATTTGACTTCGACCTCGATCTTCACGCAATCTGGCGAGAGTCTTCTGGTATACCGACACCACCTCCCTGTCTTGCCACAGACCATGGGTACCATGACTTCGACCATCTCCGGCGGTTTGTCAGAAATGACGCTCCACCGCCTCTGTTGGTCGAATGCTGCTTTCACCTTGGACTCGACCATGCGCCTGGCTTCAACTGGACCGGTCCAGATCCTCTTGCACTTTCAACCCAGCCTGAGGAGATTTTCCTCCACCTGTCGGCGTTCTGTCTCTCCGAGCAGATACATTGGGTGGAATTTCGACTGACCCGTCTCGATCTAATGACTGGGGACATGATGGGCGAGCGTATGTTTTTTCTGCCCCGAATGGAAACGGTCATGGGCAATCTACGCCGAGTTCGTGGACAAATGCTTGATATCATCGCGCAAAGCCCCACTGCACCGAGGACCTCCCGCTTCCGATTGTCTCTGTGGCCACGTATGGAGCCCCTGCCGTACGCCAGTCACTCGATCCTTTCTCCTTTAGCTACACTGCCCATGATGCCAGCCCTGGACCCGTCATTTTTTGTACATAGCTTGATAGGAAACTACTCTTCAAAGTAGAGCAATGTGAGAGTGAAACCTTGTGTGAGTGAAAGATTTGAGTATCAATGACAGCTCTTCTAGTCTACAAGCCATCAAAGGTCTTTCGTTTTTCATTCTTGGATAACGAGCGGTTCACATCGTCTCATTCAAAGTAGTACATACACACCAAATTGCAATCGATACATTCCCCCAAAAATATTCAGTAATGTACGAAGCAAATAACCTTTCACTCGCTGCGGTTGACATCGACCAAATCCGCCAGGTCCCCTCTGGGGATCTGACTCCATTGAATGAGCATGCCAGTCATTTGTTCCTGAGACGATCTCAGAGCCTGGTCGAACAAGCGCAGCCGGTCTACTTGCTGATCGTTGCGAGCTTGGAGGCTGTCCCTCTCATTGCTCAGTTGCACACCAGCCTGCTTCAGGCGGATATTGGCGTCGATCGTTTTGTCGCACTCACGGTGCTTCGCCACGCACGACTCCCACAGGCGACGGTAGATTCCGACCAGCCGAGAGGCCTGAAAGGCGAGCTTTGGATCGTCACGCTCGAGACCTCCCAGAGTCTCTAACACAGTTTGAAAGGGCCCCGTAAGCAATTCGTCTTTCGGGGTTGCTTCCTGCGATCAGTATTTGTCAGTCACAGCATTCATCGCTTGCTTCCTGATGGACTTACCAGCGGTGGTTCGGGGCTGGGCTTTGACTGGGAAGTATTTTCCTCGCTTTGGGAAGGGACGGCATTCGGCTGAGAGTCTTGCGCCATTTTTTGGTCTTGCATAGGTTCAGTGGCATCCATTGCGTTCGATATATTGCAATAATAAAAGTACAAGACACCATCATCTTGCAGAATGGGCTTTTTTATAATTTATTTGGTGAATCAGGCTTGCAAGTACCATTGTCACTGTTGTTGAACACCTTCACTGTCTTGACCCCGTTGGCCTCTCACTTGAGATGGTGACCTTTTCGTCACAACCCATCATGACTGTAAAAGAGAAAAATCGAATTAGATTGGAGTTCAATTCATGTTGAGAAATGATCGAAGCAGAACATGTTCAAACGTTGAGCCCGGTACGCTCACCGATTTTCGGCGATTCCTTCTCTCAATTCAAAATCAAGTCATGATTTGTCTTTGGAAAAAGGCAGACTTCGAGTGACTCTCTTTTGTTTCAATCTCAACGGTGGAGTGGCGAATTCTTTGCTTGGCCGATTGGCCGACCATCAGGAATCAGTCCTTTGAGTGTGCAACATTCGTCTCAGAAAGTAGTGGTGGTCAGCTCGCTGGAGAAATCGCATCTTTGTGCCTCTCTTGTTCTCTTTTGTTTTCCTTGTAAGATAATTTGAGGTCATTCTGAGACTATGCTTGGGGCAACATTAGCTCTTTTTCCGAGGCGCAGAATATGAGTAAATTCAAAGGGATCTGCACATACTTAGACTTGCATCCCTGAGCCTCGTTCGGAAAGAAAATCTCTAGAATAGATATATGAGCCCCTTGAACAGCCTTTCCATCCTCCAATCTATCTTTCAGAGATGATGCTAGAAAACGCTGCACAGTCAATGAGCTGCGATCAGTCAGCTGCATCCGAAGAGTTGGGCGCATCCGAAGACGGTACTTTTATCTCGAATGACATAGATGTGCTTCACGGCAGCCAGGATTCACGCTCTTCGATATGTGTGGATTTTGCTGAATCTCCAGGCACAGGTCATCTAAAGAATGGTTGGGTCGGGAATGCAACCAACACTCAGGTTCTCATAGATCCAATGCTGAACACGACCAGCGGGTTTCAAAGCCATTCTTGCCAATCCTCGACTTGCGCTATTAGCCAAAGTCTGAATGCCTCTCAGTGTCGGGGCGTCATCTTCTGGTTTCCGTGCGCCTCCGGTGCAGAGCTTTCGAAAGCGGTTCTGCAAGGAAGATCTGCCGGTTGCTCTACACATGTGCCTGGCAATTCCACATTCTGTTTGCCAGAAGGAACGAGCGCCTGCTGCTCTAGAGGCGCAGACTCGCAGCATGCCGATCAGAGCTTTCAGGAGACAAAGTCCTGCCATGGCTATGATCAGTGTCCCGCTCCCTCGGACGGCACGCTGGATCCTTCCACGTTGAGCCACCATGCTGATACAATCAGTACTGCCCGATCGCTTTTTAAATGTGACTATCTCGCTTGCAAACAGTATTTCAAACGCCAAAGAAATCTTGATCGTCATCGGCAAAAACATATGGGAGAACGGCTCCACGTTTGTTGGGTTCCTGGATGCCAACGCAGCTTCTCGCGGAGCGACAATCTTAAGGCGCATTACACCACACACGGGAAACATGGAGGACGCAATCGATATGTAGCCACTCTGGACAAGACAGCTCCAGTCTTTGATCCTTACTTTCGTGGATCGCTCACCCCCCACGGGTGGCCAATTGGCGGTGCAGCCTAGGAGAGCAGGGACACTGGCTAGCACAGCAATCACTTGTATCTATTTCCATTTTCAAAGCCAGGTGATCAAAATGGCAGGATTTTATACATGTTATATTAGAACGACGGCCAGATGAAAATCTATTCGCATTCACCGTGCCATACACTCGATCTGATTGCCGGACCGCTTATTGAATTCACGTTGAGTTGCTTGCCCTCTTTCCTATTCTTATTTGCCTATTCTCCCGTCGACAAAGTTTGCTGCTTGAAGGAAACATGAAAAACGAACACATGAGACGCACCAGCTGTGTAGTTGACTTCGTCAGCATCTCTCATGCTCGGGGCCGCGCGCAACTCACCAAAATAGCCACACCGCCAACTCTGCTCAAATGCCTTGACGTGAAACATTTCTGTGACAATGACTCTGTCTGGTTTTGACTGCCATATTTCTGGTACCATTTTGAAGCCTATTTCCAGTTCCTCCATCGAACGCGACTCGTGGAATTGCCTTGCCAGAAGAGTCGCCAGAACATCAATCATGATTTCAAGCTTCGGCTTCATCGTCAGCGCTATGGTCAAGATTTTTGGTAACAGCATCGGATCCAAGGAGATAAATGCTCGTCGATAATACTCCATTCGAGCTGCGCTGTCTCCAATGCAGATTGCTTGGGGCTTTGTGGAAGCAACTCGAATCTCTTCGAGCTGGAATGCTTTCTGCAGGCTAAGAATAATGGATTGCAGCTGATGCACGGCAAAGTCTGCTGTAAAGATGGGTGATTGCTGGAGCCGGCACGCCATCGTGGAGAAAGTTTCCTGATCGTATGTCCAGATTTCTTTCGTTTCATACCCTTTCATATCTGTAATTTGAATGCCCGCCAAGGCATGACACATTAGAGCGATGCTCGCTCTGACTCCAAATGGCCGGTATGGCGGCTCTGGTTGCTGATATGTCTTGAAAAGGCCCCGTGTTGGTGAGGCATGCTGTCCGAGGACGAACAGGATATACCCGATTTGTGATTTCAAGTCTTCAACTGACATGCTATGCAGATCTGACGCTTCAGTCAAAGTACGACGTGCAGAGACCAGCCACCAGAGCAGGCGATCATATTGCAGAACGAAGCTTTCCTCCCAGTCCTTCTCGCAGCGCTGAATGAGGCACCACAGAGCCCGATCGTCTCCGGGCAGCATGACAGAAATGAAGAGGTAGTTCAATACCAACAAGAGTTGATAAATTGTGTGCGGTCCCGTGTCAGTCACGCCCGGGTCAGAGGGTGACTGTGGCAGCATCACACGCGATGGAAGGGTAGTCTGTAGATTTGGTCAGCTAGAAGCGTCTTCAATGTCAGGTTGCCGCTCATCTTTACCGGAAGATACATTTCAAAGTACGGCTTTGTCCATTCCGCATCAGACAGGATCGTGTGGGTCATGGCAGGAAAATGGCTATTGTCTACTTCGTGTGTAGTAGAATCCAGATGGCATTCCTTAGGTATCGGCTTTGCTTCAACACGTTCCGGTAAGGAAAAGGTTGTATCCACGGCAGGGCTCTCCGTAGTTGTGCGCTGGATAGCGGGCTGCATTCCTTCACTGTGACTGTGACTGTGGTGGGTCTCTGGCTCACATTCAAGTAGCTTCTCGGATTTTGTTGAAACGACGCTAGACCGAAATCCTCTCCCCTTTCCCGGCGGTCCCAGTAGCTGCTGGCTCTCTTCGTATACACACATTTCAGGCTTGCCACGGTTGACACAGCTTTGGCACGAAGGCAAACCCCGATTGCATCTTATTTTTAGTGTGAAACATGGGCGACAGGATCGGCGAGCTGAGATCAGGTTTGATAGGACCAGAAACATGTCTCCTCAAACCCGGCGTGAGATGCACAGCGATATTGTGAAGTGTACGTACTGCTTGATGAATCACCTCTTGCAACGAATAAAGCAAAAGAGTTGAGGTGATATGTTCCGATTCATAAGGCGTTCCAACGCCTTTCTATGGTATTGATATGCAAAGGGCATACGGGCACAATGCAGATCGAGACGTCGATCCTTTGACTTTTTGGATCCATGTACATGCTCACATTTTCCTTGATTGGCATCTTCCAATCAACACTGTATGAATCCTGGGACTAGATTAGGTCCCAGGATCAACTTTTTCGTTCCTAGAGATAGAACTTTGAGGAGCAAGGGGCAAAATTGTGGGACAAGTGTATTCGAATTTCAGCTTGAGGGCTACCTGCTGAGTGAGCAATATGCGCAAAAAACACCGCTCGATTGCGTTGATGAGGCAAAGCTGCTATCACATTTCGCCGTGTCTGGCTACTGTTACCTTTGATCTCTCGATAATGATAGTCGCGACAAGTCCGACAAGTGGCGATGCGAGATCTGAGACTGGATCTCAAGATTCTGAACGACTTCAACTGTTGAAACTTGGGATTTCAAGTCGCCTTATCTTCTATTACCGAAATGGGTGCTCATCGCCGAATGAAAAATATACAAGACGCACCTTTGGAACCGGAGTGATTTATTTTTTCTGTCGAATATCTTATGCCGACAGTCAATAACGGCTAACGAACGGTCATCAACCCAGTGAACATGAAAAAGTCTCCGACCTCGCTCACCAAAACCAATTTCACCCCATTATTCGGACACCCATCAATAGCCCACGCTAGCATTGTTCAGGCTACCGATTAAGGATTAAAGAAAGACGTGCGAGGCTCAATACTACCGGAGATCAGAGCATGTCTCACCCTGCGTCAAACTTCATGCAATGGCTGGTCAGGACCTCCATTCCAGACAGATTCGCGCTGTGTGGGCTTCTCGCAGTGATATGCTGTGTCTGCTACAGCTTCGGCCGCCGCTTCAGCCACGTGCCCCTCCGGCTGTATCACGCAGTATCGTGGAGACGTTTTTTCCAAGCGCCGACCCCGACCGTGCTCCAGTGGCTCGACGTTCCGTCATACGTGAAGGGTGGTGTACTTGCATCCTTTGTGATCGCCAACATCATTGCGATCACCCTTCATACTCAGAGCTGGGCGGACGTGCAGAAGCGAGCGGCACGCTTAGCAGTGACCCATCTTGTTCCCCTCTGCTCCGGGTTTAGCATCGATCTCCCAGCCCATGTCTACCGTGTCGAGCGCAGCACTTTCCAGTGGGCCCATCGGTGGCTGGGCCGCATGTGCGTAATTCATTGCCTGGTTCATGGGTCTGTCGTGGGCAGAGTTGCTCAAAATACTGCCCTTGGAACTTCCCTCGTCATTCCACTCCTGGTACGTGAAACGGGCCACAACGGCAGCCTCCCAAGTTCCGCGCGGCATATCTGACTGAAACTGACTCGCATGACGCAGGCTGGATGCAGTCTCGTCTCGATCTTACCTTGGACGCTTGACGCACTTCTGCGACGCTGGCCTCAACTTGGCCTCAAAATTCACCATATCCTCGCCGGAATTGTCATGGGCGCTCTGATGTATCATTTGATTGACCAGGGGTCTTTCTACCGTTGGGTCCTGCTAGGAGGGATTTGCGCTGGATTGGTTTGGACTATCGCGACGTGTCTGCATACCATGTGGCACCACAGGTCGTGGCGGATACTCTCCCAACAAGCCCTCGCGCGGTCTTCAAATCGGCTCTTATGGCTTGATATTGCGGTGCCGGTAGAGTGGGCGGCTCGTCCGGGGCAGTACGTACAACTTTGGACGCCGCACTGGGGTTTCAGAGCATGCTTGCAGCTTCCTGCATTTTACGTGGCGTCGGTGGATACCGTGGAAAGCACACCAGAAACACGAACAACCGGCGTGATACGAATAGTCACCCGGCCTCGACTAGGCATGACGAAACGAATCGCACGTGCTGCGGATCGCGCGCATGAGACAATCCGTTTTCCGATATACGTGCTGGGCCCCTACGGTCACTCGCCTCCCCTGGGCCAGTACGGAACCGTGGTCTTTGTGCTGGAGAGTGTTGGGCTGTTCCGTGCGCTGCCCTTCATCCGGCATCTCGTTCAAGAGAGCCGTAGTCGGCGAAGCACCGTGCGACGGCTAGAAGTTCTGTGGCAAGTGGAGCTAAAAGATTTCAGTAGGTCCCCCATGTTTTCCCACCCTGTCCATGGTCGTGCTGACCAAAAAGACCATCCCTACTGGATCGGGGATGAAATCACACAGATCCTGGAACTTGACCGGATGTTTGACCGAGACGATTGTCCCGAGCATGGGCATCGGGATGACCGGGGGTTTGATGTGAGTGAGGCCTTTCGTGTTGATCGTATCAGTGGTGGGGCTGACTCAAATGCAGATCCTGCAATTCACCAACCACATCCTAGGCGCTCGACCGGTGGATCAACTTCGTTATCGCAACCGCACGCGTTTGAAGTACCGTTTTGAAGCTATCAACATTACCAAGGATTTGGCGCGTCTGTTGGATAGTACTGGCGGAACGACCGCGGTTTCGGGTAAGTCTCCACCAGCATGTACCCGTTGAGGTTCCGCCAGCGCTAATTAACCCCAGTATGCGCAAGCAATCCACTACGTGCAGCTGTACGTCATATCGTTCAGACCAGGGCAAGTGGTCACCTCCGGCTGATTGACCTGGATCTGGAACCTTCTTGCCCGTGGTGGACAAACGATGATCCGTTCGAATCCACTTCACCCGAGACTGGTACCGACCCCGGGCCCGCTTGGACGCCTGCTTCCTCATCAAACACGCGCAACTACCCGTTGCAGACCAGGCGGCTCTCAGGAGCAACGCTCGTCAACGACAGACGATCCTGGCAGGGTGATCAGCTGGCTGGTGGGGGCCCGAGTTCAAATCACCAAAAATGGGTTCGGCAGAAAATAGTCGAAGGCGGCTTCTAGGTCGCCACACGTATCGGATCTTGTCTGATCGGCAGGAGCCTGATCTCACTCCCAGCTCAGGCTTCTCTTGTTTCAGGATTATTTGATATGCCAATCTTAAATACTCTTCTCATAATCTTCCAATATAATTATTGCAAGGCCCGACAAATGTATGAAAGAAAATAGAATAGCCAATTTAATTACACATCTACCATACAGTTATACGCAAAATGACAAATAATGCGAATCCGCATTTCAAGAGCATCAAAATTGGAATCAACAGCCTCAGTCACATTCAAACAGCCCCCCATTATGCATGCGCCAGACAATGCGGCATAGGGCAAAACATCAGAAGCAGGCACGCGGCTCAATGCCGTCGGTCAAGTGGCGCCTTTTGCTCGACCGCTGGTTGCTGGACTTGTCCTGGGGATTGCTGACTAGGCGGAAAATCCACCTTCCAGGTTGTTGACGGACCTGATCGCCGAAGCCGGGGAGCATGTCTTTGATTGTTCATCCGCGGACCAGCATTCGAGATTGGCGTCGGTTGGATGTTCTCCTTACATGGTTGTTGATACATGGGGATCATTTTCTCGCATGCCGCCAAGCGACCTTCCCAGTTCTGCATATGTCCAGCAACAGCTCTCATCATATAGACCTCTCGTTCCAAATTTTCTAGGCATCGCTGATCTGCTTGAAGGTATTGCTCCTTGCTCTGCAGCGTTTGGAGAAGCTTGACGTTTTTTTGATGCGACCGTTGTAGGGCAGCCGTCAAGTTGGCATTTTCTTGCCTCAATTGATCATGTTCACGTTTGATGTCCCCGATAATCGTGTCTATGCAACTGGGTCGAGAAGTGCTCGTCGTCCGCGGTATCCACTGATTGTGCTCGAATTCATAGTTTTGTGGAATGGGAAATGTAGCGAAAGAATAGTCTCTCTCTGCGCTCTGTGAAGTCATGGTTGTGGAAGGTATTCGCTGAACTGAGATAATCAAAGAGAATGATTTGTGATTGAGGTGCTTCTGGGGTCTTCTAGCATTTAAGTATCCCTCAGGTCACTTGCTCATGGTTACCAGGAAGTGCTGAGCAGACAAATCAACGTGGTGTGGCCCCAGAAATGTGTCAACAATTGCTTAGAGCCGTTGTATAGAACTGCTGCTTGGGTATGAAGCCTACAAGGTAACCAAAGCCACCCCAGGAATACCTCATCTAGGTCCCCGAACGCGCACTCTTGGTCCTGGAACCTGAGGCGAGCATTCTAGGATCGCAAGAGCTCCCAGGACCGGTCGATATGATCCTATATTCGACTATGCTGGAACTGGGATACGTCTTCGGGGATCTGGGACAGTTTCCGAATGTTTTTCTCTAGTCGCGCGCTAGGTCATACTTCCTCGTCCATTTTGTCTAGTCACTCAAAGATATAAAAGTATTGTCTTTTTCCCTTACCCTCCAATCACAAAGTTTAAAGCTGAAACAAATCTGGGGGCTCAAATGACGGCAAGAACCTATGGTTATGTGGAACTGCCTCCCCTGGACCTGGCTGTGGAGAAATCTATATGCTCCGGCTGCGTGAGTTGTTCAAGCCAATCTTCGCGAACATCATCTAATCTATGCCTTTAAGCGTTTTTTCCTTCGTGTGAATCCAAGCTCGACGAAAACTCATACGGGGATCAATGGATTAGCTTAAAGATAAGCGATCTGCAGCGACTCTCTATGGCATTCACCACTCTGCCTGACCAATCTCTTCAATGGCTGCTGGAAATGGGAGTGACCATACACTATCAAATTTCCGTCACCCAGCATCAACTGGCCATGAGCCTCTATGGACCGCCCTCATTCTTGATCTGTCCCTTATTTGAAAGTGCCTGTGCTGGCGGGGTTTTGTCGCAGCCTCCAATATACTTGCAGCCACCTCTACGTGCCAATACGGACGTGAAATACGAGAATCCACAGTGGCTTAGATTTGCTGGGGATTCGAACAGCTCGATTCTCTATGTGGGAGAGACCAAGTACTTCAGGAAGCTTCTGAATGCACCTGGGAGATATTTGCGTTCCTAGCGCTTTATGAATTCAGTGTGGCTGTGTCTATTCTGTCTTGTCACAATACATTCAAAACGACTCTGGTATTCGATCGTCATGTCTGTACCAATGGATAGTGTGATAAGCGTCTTTCTACATTCTGACAACATCAGTCCCGAAAAGCATCATAGAAAATTCTCAGGTATAGGATTGTAGTCGTCTGACGCCCCTTGACCACTCAGCTCAGTGGTTCTAGGGCTCCAGTATTAAAAGCTCACTGAATGCGATAAATAGCATCGGCCCAAGTCCGGCTCATAGTGTGAATCATCGATGTGAAATTTCCACGACAAGTCAAAGTAAGAGCCGTAGTACTACAGCATGGATCGAAATCAGATTCACCACTTACACACAGAGATTCTTTCTCGAATCCTCTTCCGAAACGCCGCTATACCTATTACGGTTAATCTACCCCAAACACTTTTCTTGGCAGTATTCCAGTACACTTGTAAATGACAGCGTAAAAATAGCATCTGTAAGAAGCTTGTATGGCCTCAAGGGCTTCTAAAATGTTGATCCTACAAACAAGGCAAATAAAAGGGAAATCCGCATTGCCAGTGGTTATCTAGCCAAAATTCGAATTCGCTTCCTCTACCAACCACTCATCCTCCACAGGAGTGACCACTGTGGAAGAGCAACATGCATAGACACAAAACTAATTTGGTGAACACTTGTCTATCCGGCGTGTAACAAAGGCGGACTTCTGATTGGCCATTTGTGAGGTAGTTAGTGATTTGCTCAATAACATATCTTGGATCATCTCAAGCTTTGGGAGAGGGAGTCTTGGCGCCATGTTGTAGAAAGACGGTGAAAGGATCAGGGCGTTGGGGGAGGTGGGATTTGGCGAAAGAGACGGGCGCGAAACCACCAAATGTGAAGGAAAACCAATTCATTTAGCTCACCTTTGCTCACCCCTCTGTTTTGTGAACCACTGAAAAGATTTTAGGCGAAAGACCTGGGGGATGCTAGGTATTAGGAAATGCACGTGACTTGGTGACGTTCCGGTTGCTGGGAGCTCTTGGTGGCCATCAAAAGCTGCGGACCTCAAAAAAAAGCAGTTAAGAGCGGGGCATCATCTCTCGATCGAATATACCAATCACAAACTGTAATCCGGTCGCTCTTAAGAAATCCGCTTGAACTCACTGGGAAGCAATAGTCTTGTCTGATGGTGAGGTTAAAGCGTTTGATCTGGAAATTCTTGGCTGCTTATGGCAGACTGCGGCGGACTGCCTGGATCTGACTTTCTGGAACGGGTCGATCCGTGCCCAGGAACAGTACCAGCCCTACCCCATATGGAAATATGATCGACAGACAATCAATCGGGAAGCATTCTGGGTGGGGTGAATTTCCTGGCTGAGTGTGTCAGTCACATGATGGCGAGGCTGAGGACTTCCCCCTCTTTCAGCTCATGGGGCCTAACAAGCTTTCTTATCATGATCCATAAGCAAGGCACTTTATTTCATTATGGGTTCAATATCATTTGGAGACGGCAATCGTGGATTTCAGATCGGAAAGAACGACGGCCATGTGGAATTCCATCTGCCATCAGGTAAGTCAGGAATTGAACACTGTCGCAAAGTCGGCTTACTAGACCACTGCCCGACCTCAGAGCGACCGGAAACCCCGCCTAACCCTCTATCAACTGTCCCATTCCCGCGCGATCCAGAATTTGTCACTCGCGACACGCTGCTCCATCAGATTCATGACAAAGCCTCGGTGCCGGGGGGAGGGTCGAGAATCGCGCTGGTGGGCCTCGGCGGTGTCGGGTGAGTGTAGAGCGACGAGAACGTAGGCTTTTGCTCACAACTTGAAGAAAATCACAGCTTGCCATCGAATACTCCTATCAGGTCCGGTCCAAATCGCCAGCGACATGGGTTTTCTGGGTCCATGGAAGTAACGAAGCTCGATTCGAGCAAAGTTTCCGGGGCATAGCGGATCAGGTCAAAATTTTCGGTCGCCAAGATCCGAAAGTTGACATATTTAAACTGGTCGAGAACAGGCTCCAGGATGAGAAGTTCGGGAAATGGGTTTGTATTCTTGATAATGTCGATGACGATAAGTTCCTTTGCTCGCTTCCGACGGTAGACCAGGGAGATCCCACGATAGGCCAAGCGAACGGCTTAACAAAAAAGCCACTCTTGGAATATATCCCTCGAAGCCAAAATGGATCTATCATTATTACGAGTCGGAGCAGAGAGGTTGCTTTAAAAATGGTCGACTATCAGGACCTTATTAAAGTAGAACCGATGGAAAAGTCCGAGTCGTTAGAGCTTCTTCGAACAAAACTTAACCACCCAGAGGAAAGCCGAGAGTGTCTGCAGCTAGTGAGCGCATTAGAGTTCATGCCACTAGCGATCATACAGGCCGCAAGCTATATTCGAAACCGGGCGCCTCGCTATTCGGTGTCCCAATACCTAGCAGACTTCGAAGAGAGTGACCGTAAAGCGACAAGACTTCTGGAAAAACAGGCGGGTCGCCTCTCTCGGGACTGGGAGGCAAAAAATTCAATTCTGGTGACATGGCAAATATCTTTCGATCATCTTCGCCAAAAAAATCCCTCCGCAGCGGAGTTGCTTTCGCTGATGAGCCTTTTCGATCGACAAGGAATACCGGAGAATCTTATCCGATCCCGACCTCAGGGCAAATATACATTAAATTCCGAGCCACCGAATGATTCCGGTGATAGGGGAACTTCTGAATCTGATATAGGCCCCGATTTTGAAGATGACATCAGAACACTGAGGGATTTTTCGTTTGTATCTGTTAGTGAGGACGGCACTTTTTTTACGATGCATCGGCTGGTACAACTGACGATGCGCGCGTGGCTGAAAACTGAAGGACAAATGAACCAATGGCGGGAGATATTCTTTAGCACCCTGAGCGAAGAATTTCCCACGGGTGAATATGAGAACTGGGAGAGGTGTCGGGCACTCTTTCCTCACGTAAAATCCGCAATGTCACAATGGCCAAAATCACCTGAGTGTCTACTACAATGGGCTAGATTGCTTTATAGAGCTGCATGGTATGGATTGCAGAGCGGCAATATCGCGGATGCAAGAGACATGGCAGCAGAATCAAGAGAGCAACTAACGATCTTGTTATGCAAAGAACATAAAGAGGTGCTTGACAGCACTAGCATGTTGGCAATGGCATATAGGCTTAACGGACGATGGAGAGAGGCCGAGCAGCTCGAGGTGCAGGTGATGGAGACTCGCAAGACAAAGCTCGGCGAGGATTATCCCCACACGCTGACGAGTATGGGAAACCTGGCATTGACATACTCGAATCAGGGCCGATGGAAAGAGGCCGAGCAGCTCCAGGTGCAGGTGATGGAGACTTGCAAGATGAAGCTCGGCGAGGACCATCCCTCCACGCTGACGAGTATGGGAAACCTAGCATCGACGTACTGGAACCAGGGCCGATGGGAAGAGGCCGAGCCGCTCGAGGTGCAGGTGATGGAGACTCGCAAGATGAAGCTCGGCGAGGATCATCCCTCCACACTGACGTGTATGGGAAACCTAGCATCGACGTACCGGAACCAGGGCCGGTGGGAAGAGGCCGAGCCGCTCGAGGTGCAGGTGATGGAGACTCGCAAGAGGAAACTCAGCGAGGATCATCCCGACACGCTGACGAGTATGAATAACCTGGCATTGACATACTCGAATCAGGGCCGATGGAAAGAGGCCGAGCAGCTCCAGGTGCAGGTGATGGAGACTCGCAAGATGAAGCTCGGCGAGGATCATCCCTCCACACTGACGTGTATGGGAAACCTAGCATCGACGTACCGGAACCAGGGCCGGTGGGAAGACGCCGAGCAGCTCCAGGTACAGGTGATGGAGACTCGCAAGAGGAAACTCAGCGAGGATCATCCCGACACGCTGACGAGTATGAATAACCTGGCATTGACATACTCGAATCAGGGCCGATGGAAAGAGGCCGAGCAGCTCCAGGTGCAGGTGATGGAGACTTGCAAGATGAAGCTCGGCGAGGACCATCCCTCCACGCTGATGAGTATGGCCAATCTAGCTTTCACCTGGAAATCTTCAGGCCACGATGCTCAGGCAATCGACTTGCTACGGAACTGCTTGGACAAGCAAAGACGAAAACTTGGTTTGGATCATCCGCATACTCTATCTACTTCTCGAACATTGCTGGCGTGGGAAACGGACAACCTTAAAAGCACTTCGTGAATAAACTAGATACTCGCATATCGAATCTTCCAATACTAACTTCTTCCTCGAGCTTGAACCTTCCCAAATTGTTATTCTACAGGCGACTATCTGAGGGTGGATGAAGTGAGGGAAATTGACTTATCACTCGAAAGCGTTTCTACCCAATGTAAGGAAATGACAAGAGTGGGATCCTATCACAAGCCGCAATCACATAGCCGTATCGATTGTAAGCAGGTTTCACGTAATATATCAACCTCGACCCCGCACAATACGATCTTTCAATACAATTCCGTACCTAAAAACATGACTAAGGGAGATACAAATTAGCGTGTTTCAAAAGAGCGATCGAGAAAGAATCTCTGTGTGTAGGTGGTGAATCTGATTTTGATCCATGCTGTACAGTCAATGTAGCATGGCTGCAGGACACTCAGTGGAGATAATTTGAGTGGGCGATGGCTTAGACCCTAAAAATTGGATCATCAACAAGTGAGGCGACTTGCTCAGAACACAGCATGATCATCGGCCTCTGTTTTGAATCAACAGCCAATGCTGAAGTTCAAGATTGTGGTGATGAAGGTGCATGCTGTTGCAGTCGAGCGATGATCGCTGCCCATGATGTCCAACTGTTGAGAATCCGGTTGTTGAGACGTTGATCGTTGATTAACGCTCTCCAGACAGAGAATAATTGAATTAAATTGTTTCTTTTTTTTTCATTTTTCATTTTTTTTTCTTTTCACCTGCCTGTTGACTTTTGTCGAGCCCGTCACCTCAGTGAGACGAGGTTCAACAGGCCTGATATTGCACAGCCAATTTTGATGCCCCCGAAAACAATGCCCTCAAAAGGCGACAGACAGAAACGACTTCACCACGGCAATACAAAGCAGGCGGTAAGAAGACCAGTCAAGACACCTATAAATATGGCCTTCTACCCTGGTTCTGTGTCGAAACAATTCTCTTCCTTACCACATCTGACGAATTTCCTCAAGCTGAAACCAAGGTGCTCTGCTACAGCGGACGATGGGTCACTTCTCCTTGACCCTTAGCATTCGCTGTGACTGACATCCTCGGTGCACACAGAAGCCACCGAGTCACCTTGCCCCCTCTACCCACTAGTGGTTCACTCCACTGTACCCGTCTTCGTGCCTGCAGGCCAGAGCATGAGCCTTGACTGGCGAGAATCCTTTGGTGAGTGCTGTGTCCATGTGCCTTGTCGAGATGAGCTAATAACGTGACTTCTGACTAGCTTCTTGACCATAAGGGTGCAAGTGAGGCATCCTGCAGGTAAGTCCGTTGTCAGCTACATACCATCGGACACTGCTGAAACACCCAATGTTACGACCAGCCGGGTCTTGTCAAATAGGACGGCCTAAAGTCAGCACTCCAAAGGTTATACAACTACCTGCCAGCTACACCGAATACAAAATCACCATGAGACCCAGCGCTTTTGTGTGAGTCATGAGCCCGTACTTTGATTCCGCTGCTGATACATGCTCGTCAGAGAGTGCCTTCAGCGAGATCATCAGCGAGATCACCAGCGAGACCTCTGCGTATTGAACACCGCCATCCTCGAGCCCTTCCCATGCTCATGTCGACGTTATCCTGAATGGTCCGATGTTCTGTTCGTGTCTCAAGCAAGGCTACTTGTGCACTCATCGCGGCCACAGGTCTCGTGCGGCTGGACATCTGTTGAAATAGGTACGCCTGCTCGGTGTTTCTACCCCATCACCACCCATTGATCGTCAGCCATGATCTTGGCTGGAGGACAGACGGACCAAACCGACCTCATGGAGCCGCAAGACGGAAGATGTTCTGGGTCGGTGTGGAGTTGAGACTTGTCTCCGCAAGACGACTCTTTCACTGTCTTGGCAGTGTCGTCTATCGTGAGTACAGGGTGAGACTGGATAAAAAGATCGTGAGTGAACCCTCATATCATCGGACACATGCTGACTATCTTGCAGGGCCACTAGCCAAGATACTGCGAGACATGACGTACAGCTTAACGAGCCTCACCGTCGCCACCTTTTCCATGAAGCGATGTATCTCGCTTTGGAAGTCGTTTCGAAGTGTGGGAGTTGACGCGACTCATGACTGACTCACGATTGCTGTAATCACACCCACCCCTCACCAAAAAGACTGGACGCCAACCGAATGGCAGCGCTACCCGAGAACATTAGCTACTACTCCGCATTTGGTTGGAGACAAAACTGCCATGCGACCCTTGTCCCGACCGAGAACACACGACGCCTGATGCGAAGACCCAACTTCAATTTGATAAGTTTGGGTGTTGAAGGACCCTTTCACGGTGGGACCGGCTTCTTTACCTGCGAAGTGTGCGATTATGACAAATGCCGGAGGTCCATCCAATGGGTAGACACTTTTTGCTGTTCGGAATAGACGTCGATCGCCAAATCTAGTCCAACAAGATGGCCATGGAGCATTCAGATCTGCCACAAGGCTTGTCGCTTTCTGCTATTTTCCTGCCCCTGTCGAATCTGGTGGAAGCCTTTGTCACCGGATGATGGAGAGTCATCGCTTTTGACGACCGTGATTCTTTCAGATAGACATGCGACTGTCTTGCAACAGCAGATCGCAGGCATATCGTTCATTTCCTTTTTGCAGAACCAGCGACAGCGCCAGCTCCCTGCGGTCATGCGACAAGTGAATGAAGCGACTATCGCCCCCGCTTCTAAAGACAAGATGCTTTGCGTCATAATCAACCATGCGTTGCGTTCGATCCTGCTTCTGATAACTGCGCGAGACATCTCCATTGGTAGCTCGCCAGATTTCTGCCTCCTAAGCGCATCAAAAGTGGTGATCCATTGTGCACATGTTGACCTTCACGACTGGGTGTTACCACTAGGCCAAGATAATCATTCGAACCGTTCTGCGTGGCGCACTAGGAGCGGTTGTGGGCAGATTCGTTAATACAGCCCTCGTCATCGCCGAGAGAGGAATAGAAACGACATGGATCTGCGAGCCCGAATCTTGAGCATAGCATCATATGCGGACAGACCCCTGTTTTCACAGGCCCCTGATGCCCAAGATAAGTTCCTCGCCTTTGATCTTCGGTGCCGGTGCTTGCTGCTCACTGATACAGACCATACCCCTCCCGATGAATGAAGTCATCCAGCTCCGTTAACCGTTGATGTCTCGCCATCACTCGTGTCTATCAGCGAGGTTCGAAGTCACGAGTCTCAACAGCATCACCATATCCCGCACGTCGACACCTATGGACCTGGCCACCAAGTCGACCGAACTTTGCATCTCTAGGCTTCTTTAATGTATGACAGCATGAGCAATTTGTCTTGTGCAGCTATGTCCCGGCCAGCCCCATACATTTGAAGACTGCGCTGAATACCGAACTTGCGACCAGCGCAATCCATGCTCGACCACCTCAGGTCAATACTACAAGGGTGGTACAATTATCAGCCCGGTACCTGAAAAGGTGAGTCAGAAGTCGTTTCCTGATCCAGTCATTAATACCGTGCCCAGTTAGGACAAGCCCTCAGGCACACTGCGGGCGAATCATGAAAGCTTCAGGCTACGATGGAATGCCACCTTCCAGCCCATCTTGGATCAGGGCAACGTCGCCGATGTTTCGCGAGAGTTGAGAATAAAATCAATGTGCCAGACAAGTCCACAAACCCATTCCGCCACGGACAAAGAGCTTTTGTGGAGCAATATGTACGGGCTGAAGAGTTGTGAGGTCGAGGATGATAAATTGTGAGTAAACTTCATTTAGCTGGATGTATGCTAACAACTTTTGAGAGTCACTTGTCAGGTGCGGAATGACTCAACGACACGGTGCAAACGCTCAAATTCCCCCAACGACCCCCCTTGAATAGACATGAACAGGGAAGCAGTCCCAGACGAAAGTCTGTGGTATAAGGCTGCTCAGAAATCGGCGCGACTGCAGGACGCTTGATCAGCACGATCAGTGTAGCAATCTCTCAGGTGAATCCGATAATGCGGTCAACCCATTTTGGCGAGAGACATGGGCTCCTCATTTGAGCATACCGCGTGACGGG
Organism: Penicillium sp. 91 TS-2023; assembly: GCA_030710325.1. Classification (NCBI taxonomy): domain Eukaryota; kingdom Fungi; phylum Ascomycota; class Eurotiomycetes; order Eurotiales; family Aspergillaceae; genus Penicillium; species Penicillium sp. 91 TS-2023. Next base: position 1,914,849 of record JARWGP010000021.1, on the reverse strand, counting down.
TATGCCGTCTCGACATTGGCACGCGAGCTCGGCCGCACGCAATCAACTGCGGTGAAATGGCAATTCCCCTATCGCCTCAACGTCAAATGCCGATACCGAGTGTCCCTCGCCAATCCCGACAAATTGGAGGTATCAGTGCGACGCCAATTATGAAAACCACCCTCACACTACATATGGGTGACCGGATGATTAATGGCGACCAAATTATATCCCATACCCTCCTGGAGCCCTTGGTATTCCCGCTTCCCAATATGAGCAGCCCTCATCGTGTAGATTGAGGCGGGGATCTGAGGCGGGGATCATCACAAACATCCTCTGCCTTCAAGCCCAAATATTGAGCATTGGCTCTTTTTCCAGACTTTTCCCAAGGGTCACCTTGATGATTGGGCAGTCCCAAAATGAGTTTTATGAATTTGGATTCTGCACCCGTCACTCATCCTCCAATCGCCCGTCAAAACGCTGATCAGTCATCGGATAAACGTGAGTCAAGAGTCCCTGTTCTGATCTATTCGCTAATATGTTCACAGGAGTGTCGCCGTGCAAAACCACAAGCACAACAACAATACCGCAGACTAAGTTTGACAACTATTCTGGATACGCATGTCATTTCAACATAAGTGTCGCTCATTTCCTAAGTGAGTTGGGGTGTCAGGCAGTACGCCCAAGAAGAGTCTGAGAGCATACCACCACGGTTTTCTGGCTCAAGTCAGTGCCACGGCGGGAGTCAGTCGGTCTTGAGTCGGCCGGTCTTAGAGTCGGCCTTGTGGGAGTGGGCTTGTGGGAGTGGGCTCGTGGGAGTGGGCTTGTGGGAATGGGCTTGTGGGAGTGAGCTTGTGGGTGTCGGTCTTGTGGGTGTCTGTCTTGTGGGTGTCGGTCTTGTGGGAGGGCTCGTGAGAGTGGGCTTGTGGGAGTGGTTCGTGGAAGCCGGCCAAGAATGGAGAGGAAATCAGATACGTCTGCTCGAGGTATGCTTCATGGCCCCTCCAGACGGCTCGAGCTGTGATATCGACTAAGAGAGAGAGGTCCAAAGCGATCTTGAAAAATTGACTAGAGCGAGCATTGGTTGAGTCGAAACTTGAAGACTGGCAGGGCCACTGCGTGGTGTGCATTATCTACCGGACTTCATCAAAGGGATCCAAACATAAGGTAAAGTCGAATACGACAAGCTGTAAGGATATCCGATATCCACTGACTTATTTCAAAGACCACTGTCATGTGCGGACCGACTCCGCATGACGTCGCGTAAACAATACTGCACCCCGCGTCTGGGACGACCTCACCGCCTTTGCCGTCGCGTTGGATCGATAGCCTCCCTTGTCAAGCACTGTTAGACAGGCACGCCGTTGCCAACCATTCCTCGCTTTGGAGACACCGGGCTGATTTCCATCCATGAACGTGCGAGCGCCGACACCGTTCTGCATCCTTGCTCGTAGCTCAGCTGGCGAATGTTCATTTTCCTTGCTAACCCGTCTACCTGCTGCGCAATCGACTTCTACCGACCTCCACGAACACTGCAGTAGTCGAGCGAATGTGCATTCCAGCCTGATCAACTTGGCATTTGCGATGACATGCTAGTGGACGCCGTTCTCGTGCTTGAGCAGTTCGCGATCGAGACAAGGCGAAAGCTGAAACTTCCGTAGAGCTTCAGCACAGTGAAACATCTCAGGCAATGAGAATGTCGATGGACTGGCTCTTTTCACGGGTTGATTGGACGTGACTACCAAACGGCACATATGACATCGCGCCCGCTGGTACTTGATGTTCTGTCGGTGGAGCGATTGTGTCCAAATGTGGGTGACATGAGGCCACATCTGCCCAGTCATGCAGTGCAGTCTACAAGCTCAGCAACTCTGACTCGACTGACAAATCATTTAGGAAGCGCCACCGCAGGTATATTACTGTAGCCGACGAGATGACATGCGGTCTTCCAATTTCAAGCACTGCAGAAAGCCTTCTCTTGATCATATCAATCGTTCCGAGGTCTGGGAGATCTCATGCAAGTTGTTGTGAATTTGCGCCGTCTCTCGCAGTATACATCAAATTATGATCGTGCTCGAGCCGTCCAAATGGAATGGATCTCTCGTGATTCTTGTTGGTTGCTGGCCCGAATGCCACCATGGTTTCCTTCCAAACACCCCCTGCCATCCCATCACGTGACATGGGCTATGGCCCCGATGCTGCTGAAGAGAAAGTCGATTTGAGCTTCCAAAAATCCATGCCTACTTTATTGGCGATTTGAACAATACAGAGAATTCTGTACTCGGTGATATCAGTTTCACCCAGGAATTCACTCTGATGGATATGGGAATCTATGAAGAGACAGCCATGACCATGTAGGGCTATCGTCGAACTGCCATGGCAGAACAAAGAAGGGGTCTTGCGTATTGTGGCTAGATATCTAGCTCAGTTGCTTGTCATTCAGGCAGAACAGTGAGAGTTGCGCCACGGTGGTGTGGTGTGAGATGCAAGCTTGGTGTCTCTCTACGTTGCATCGCCCTGTCGAGTCCCTGTACCATCTGCGCCGTCGCGTACAACCCTGCATGGCTGCATGAAGTTCATCTTTGCTCGCTCCGGGCCCTCCCCAGCGCGCTTGTTTGCTCCCTTTCCAAACACAGCAAGCTCTGCTGACTTTGATCTAGAGAATACCATCGTCCTGATCGCGGGTGATGCGTCATGACAAGACGCTTCTCCGGTCACCCCATTAATTACGTAACTCAGCTATTCGCACAGTCATGTGTCTCATCAGACGAGCATCTTTGCGTCGCTGTGCAGCTGATGTCCCGCAACGCATGATCCTCACAAGGTCTTGGCTTGCCTACTTAGGCGCATTTCGTGCCCTACGTTAGCTGCTGACTGACGAAGAGTGACTGGGCTCTTTCGTAGTTTTCTCAGGTGCTTTCATCTTATCAAGAAGAGCGCTAAGTTTGAACGGGACCGAAGTGCTTGTCATACTGGACAAACTCCAGGCTGATGATGCAGTGCTCATTTTGCTTTCGTCCTGCACGCTGCTTTTATCACCGCCTGCGTAGTTGCCCTGATCAGACTCCAGAAATCTTCCCGCGGACCGATGACTGCTGTCAGTGGGAGAAATGCAGTATATCATGCTGTTCAATGTTCGTAATATGGTAGTCTTGTCAGTGTGTGGGGCGGGGGAAGCTTGCAATGTAGACATACACAACGTTTGTGTACAGGGTCAAGTTTTGTTCATCTAAGGCTCATGCGCAGTATTTGATGCAAGATGGACTTTACCTTCGTGACTGTTGGAGTTGCTGAGCATTAGCTTTATGTTTGCATCATAGGTGGTTGACCTTGAATTAACTTAAATCCGATTTGTTTCATGATGTATCACAGTCGTACTTAGAAGGGGCCAGTGTAGAGACTTCGCTGGTCATTATTTTTATGTGGCCATTAGAGAGATTCAAGTCACGCATGCGAGTTCGATGTCATAGCGTGTATAGTCAAAGGTGGAACATGTTGTTTATTCATTAGGAGACGTGCGGCTATATATATAACGAGAAGATCAAGCTGATCTCCAACTGATTTCTTGGTGTAGATACTTCGGAATTGATGACGATGATCTAGCTTTCTTCCTAGTCATTACCAGCCGTATGCCACGACTCTATTTTCTGTCAAGAAGGACTTGACGACGGCTGTTGGCCCGTGAGAAAAAATTACAGTGATGTGGGTGGGGTTCTCTGAGTCGGACGAAAATGTGCGCGAGGGGCGACACACCGCCTATTGAGCGACTCACTCCGTTTGTCAACGCGTCCAGACTCAGCATTGACAGTCTGCTTATCGACGCGTTGACACTGTCACCATCCATAAATTGTTTTCAGAGCTGGTCACTGTCTTTGGAAGCTGGTCAACTGTTTTTCAAAACAGGCTCTACTGTTCACCAATACTGGGTCAACTGTTTATCAAAGCAGGCTCGACGGTTTACCAACCTTCAGTCAACTGTTTACGAATGGTCATTTAACTGATTATGGACGCTCAGTCACCTGTTGATGAAAAAAGGCTCAACTGTTTACGCCCGCTCATTCAACTATTTATGAAAACATGCTCCATTGTTTATCAAAGCAGGCTCCAATGTTCATCATCACTGGGTCAACTGTTTAAGCAGGCTCATTTAACGGTTCACGATGCTCAGTCAACTATCACCATAACAGGCTGGTTGCCACCATGGACTATTGATCACCGCATCTACCCGTCACCACCAACATCAACCTCAACAGTCATCTCAATATTCCTGACCTGTGAGATCGACGTGAATCATGCTTTCTTGCCCAAGCGTGATGGTCTTTGACCGAGCCGACCAGCCTGAACGTGTGTGTATACATGCTCTACGTGTGTATACATCTTGGGAGATCAGGTTCTGGACATAATACTACTATGCACGGCGAATTCGGTAACAGCAAAATTCTGGGTTTATTCGTTCTCTTTACAACGCTATTTTGGAGCGAAAATAGGCCCTGGAATGCGCTCTCATGGCCCTACTGCCAGTCTCTTCGCCCGTGGCCCGAGCCTACACAAGGGAACTATCGATGTTGGCGCAGGTCTTGGCTTCTTCAACTGCAGAGCGAGAGTTGATTACTGGTCCCTAGCACCACGTAGAGGTGCCTGCACTTTGCTAGAGTTCCTTAGTTTCGCAGCTTCCCCCTGCGGAGTCCCTTGGTTTCGCAGCCGTCCCCTGCGGAGCACCTTTTTACACTCGCGGGGCTCGTGGCAGCGAGGGAGCACTTTTGTTGACGCAGAGTTCGGACTGCGAAGCACCTTTTTACACTCGCGGGGCTCGTGGCAGCGAGGGAGCACTTTTGTTGACGCAGAGTTCGGACTGCGAAGCACCTTTTTACACTCGCGGGGCTCGTGGCAGCGAGGGAGCACTTTTGTTGACGCAGAGTTCGGACTGCGAAGCACCTTTTTACACCCGCGGGGCTCGTGGCAGCGAGGGAGCACTTTTGTTGACGCAGAGTTCGGACTGCGAAGCACCTTCTTACACTCGCGGGGCTCGTGGCAGCGAGGGAGCACTTTTGTTGACGCAGAGTTCGCACTGCGGAGCCGTGGCCATGGAGACCCTCAAGCCCGTAGGCAAACAGATGGAAACCATGACACACGGGAGTGTGAGGAGGGAAGTCCTGATTTTTTCTGGGCTGGAAATCTGGCGCCTTTTATGTCAAGTTGGCTACGTCTCTTCACAGGAACCGGTTGCGCAGATTAAGTGACGGTCGCTGGTTTTGGAGGGGTGTTGAAGTGTTTAAACAGGTGTTTGGAGAGTCGTTCCGGAATTTCTGACCAAAAGATGCACCTCTCGATTTTCTCGGCCGACCTCGTTTTGCCAAGAGGGATTGCCCTCGAGCTTCATGAAAGTCGGGCTTCCTCAATTTCTACGCTAAGTGATCCTGTGAGAGAACATAAGTAAGGAGAAGATGAATGCATGGATCTGCAATGCTGCGGCAATGAGATCGCGCAATATACAAAGAGTCGAGACAGTCTACTGAACAGAGGTGAAGAAAGGTCTCTCCGGGATGGGGTCACTTCTTGTGTACTACAGCGGTAAGAGCAATGATTAAACAAATGACGTAACTTTTCACTATGTTGGATGGGATGAAATGATGAATACCTGCTAAAGTAAACCTCCGTTTTTGGACAACACAACACCTGCTGAGTTTCAAAAATTCACAAAAACTTGGCGTTCCCGATGGATCGACCTAACATTTTCATGCATAAGTATAAAATGTCAATATTCAATACCGGCTGTCATTACAATAGCACCAGATGGCAAACAGTAATTCGGGCAGCACTCGAGCGGGGGCTGGCGGAGTGCGGACTTCGGGTTTCTTGTACCGCACAGACTCTGCAAGAGAGCTGAGCGTCCTCTCCACATGGTTACTGTCACCTCACCATATCTTTCAAGACCACGGTGTATCCTAATAAGACAGGACGAAAGCATTCCCTCTGGAATTTTTAGACTCTTACATACTAGAACAGTGTGTCCAGTTTATCCGCTAAAGTATCCCATCCTTGTCCCTATGATCTGAGGTGGGTGGAACTCTTACCCTCTAGCTGTCCAAGACCGCAATCTCGCTTCGGACCCTCCGGTATCCTTTTTGTGGATCAGTAAGACGGAAAATTGTTTGATGCACACTATACGATGAAAGTAGTCAGATGATGGCAGCAAGCAGTGAAGAAATTGTTTTGGAATGCCTTCTTCTGCAGTCACATGAATTATCTCCCGTGATTTGACTGCTACAACAATAGCTACGTTGTGACTTCTAGGACGGAAATGGCTTTGCTTTCACTCATCTATGAATTTCAGCCCTGAGAAGCATCTCTCATACCGCTCTTACGTTCAGTGCTTCATATATTGCCGTGGTGGTTGCTCAGTGTCTCGTGCCCTTGATGTGCGATTTCAGCCTTACATCGCGATGAAAATCAGCTTTAAATGGGTTATCCGGATACTGAGCCTTGTGAGTAGAAAATGCCTCGTACGGTTTCGACATATACTATGCTCTATTTATTCTGGCCCTTGTCTAGCAAGGTTTGATATATCAATGTAAAGCCTGGTGGCTTTCATAATGACACTGCAGCGGCATGTATATACAAGGTATTACTTGACAACCAGGTATAATTTGAAGATTGATCCTAAAAAACAGAGGTGAGATGCAATTTAGTTTGACTGGATAGCATTATTGAAAGGGCAGTTAGTAGTACGACTTTTGCATTATTTGTACCAGACTGGGGTTTATCGACCTTGAAGCCATATCAAAAGAAAATCAAGCGAGAGGGAGAGAGGGAGAGAGGGAGAGAGAGAAGTGCATTATACTCGTATTTCAGCTCCACATAGGTGCTTTTCCCGAGTCAACAACGGCCGAAGCAGCGTGTTGAAGCTTGCTGGATCAGCTCCCAGTGTCAGTCGTGTCACGAATATCTTTATACATATTGATAGCGAATCAAAAATATACAGCTTGTGCTCCGGTCAATGATGTGACATCAGTACATGCATCAGTGAAGGTCGCTATGTGGGCTGGCCGATTACTGCGTCCGTAGTGAGATTACGATGTAAGAGCACCTTTCCAGAATCTCTAGATGGGAAAGCATTTTGACTTCTTGGCTCATGGTATTGATGCAAGCATTTTATTTGGGAGGAACCAAACGCACCTTCGCCTCGTTTCAAGTTCTGATCCAGCCTCCATCTAGGTCTTCAAAGCTCACATGCTCAAAGAGTCACTCGATGCACCATTCTATTCCTTTTGCGACTTTGCCAAATCAATGAGTATCTACAACAGAAACAACTTGACAGAGGAGCACAGAATGCACTGCATGGCAGGGGATCTCCAAAGCCATGCCACATGCTGAAAGGTCTCAGGTTGATCTACAGAGATGAAATGAATGTTATTCTAATATGAGGTACACTATCGTCGAGTAAATGAAGATGATTAATTAGTGAAAGTAAGGTTCCTCAGGCTTCCTCTGCCGACTATGCCCGAGGTGACATCTACCAACTTCTCTTTTGGTTCCATTTCTGCATTGAATACGAAATATTTGTTGGAAATCGTGGAGCTGCACTTTTCTTTAAGAGAGATACACATATCTCTCGTCACAAGGGGACAATCCAACGAGAGTGAAGGCAATGCTCACTTCTGACGTTTGGGATTTTTCTGTGGAGTTGAGGTACCGAGACTTTTGCAGTGTGCTACCAAAAATGGTTCTGCAAACTCCCATCTGTTCGTAAGAAAGTCCACTTTCTTTTCTAGAGCTTGCACTTGCCCGGTCAGATGTTCAATCTTCCAATTCGTGGAGCCCTGGTCTTCTCGAAATCTATAATATCATGTTAGAAATGTCTTTCAACCAAGTTAAGCAAAATTTGGACACAAGAGAGCAAAGACAAATCTGCTTCAAATCTGAAGGGACAGAAGACTGACCTCACTTGACGAAAGGGCCTGCGAGCAAGACGTTAATGAGTAATCGAAGATGGGGCCGTGGGTTCTGTTTGAAACACTTACTTTCTACCGGATTTTTTCAGTGCCGCATAAACCGCTCTGAAAGGATGATCATTTTCACGAATTGCTTGTCCCTTTGGAATTCTGGTATGTGCTTCACTTTCAACTTTGCGGTTCTCTGGGAGACCGAAAGGATCAGACATCGTCGTGGAGTTTTCTGCTCGCGCTTTCGGCATACGGGCTGAAGAAGCCCCATGCAAGTTCTGAGACATTATTGTTAGATGACAGAGGATGGATTTCGAAAGATCACGATCCCTTGTTAAAGACATGGTGGCGAAGACCTGTTAGTCATCTGCAATGTGACTGGCTAGAAGTCGCGAAGCGACAGGTACCATCGGTCGTCTACGCTTTTTGTGGCTCATCCCACGTTGTTACTTGGCCCTCTTGCTCCAAGGGGCGAAGTTCCATGGGCCTTTCCATGGAAAGTCATCCTTTGATGTGCCATTAAATTAGGGATAAAAGCGCAGTGAGTAGTCGAGTACTTGATTGGAACACTTTTCTTGGCAGTCGACACTTGTGCGAGTGCTCTAGATAATGCGATAAGTGGATACCCAAACCTTTAGTTGATTTTCGTTAAAATTGGCTACGCTCTGGAGCATCCATAATGAAAACATGGCGCGCGTAAGCAGTGATATTCCATCAGACAAAAGGCGAGCTAATACCGGCGATCACGCTTTTCTCCAATGCGATCGACGCTTTATCTAGCCGGATCCGGAATGATCCATGGAGATTGGACGGAGCAGTACGGCCCTCCAGGAACCTTGGAATACGATGCCCCTTCCCGGGGTCTTTCGAGCAACTCCCCGCGAGTGGGCCTGTGAAAAAGAACATGCTATTCGGGTCGCTCTAGACCTGATCCAAATTGATGAACCTGCACTTTGACATTAAAAATTGGTACACACAAGAATCCCTCATGGTCGCACCAATTTCTTCGTACTCGAGACATAGCGTGACCACCATAGAGGACAGTCATATTCTCTGCCTTGAAACATTGTGCATCCCCACCCTCAGATAAATAAATTCCTTCAAAGGCAGTATACTTCACCGCCCAAGTGAAGTATCTATCCATTGCGGCTAGGTTCCCGCAACCCAGTGGATCATGATCGTCGTCCACTGCTCCGCCCTAGGCTCCTCACAAGGGAAATATGATATTCTACGCTGCTCGGGTGCTCCATCCTTTCATGGGAAGCCTTGGCAACTGATATGCTCGATGATCTACCACTCAGCTAATCTTAGCAAAGTCAAATCAATGGCATGCCACGGGTCACACGATTTGGAATCATCTGCCAAGAGCCATGAATGCAACGCCAAAAACCTTGTCAGAATTCATGACAATCTATTGTTGCCACTCTCGGACTTGGTAATTTTAGCACGTGCGTTTAATGAGCATGATCCATCGGCACGAGAAAATCTTAATAGCACGTGGTAAAATGAACGTGCGCGTGTTCTAGCCAGGCCCAATCTTCGCTGCCTCCACAGCTACCAGACATGAGTCGACGTTGTGGGCCGGCTCATCTACGGACCCCAAAGTCCTGTACCAATCTTGAGCGTGACGCCGAAAAACAAAAATCATCCTAACGAGATTTTGAACTTCTGCCCTTCTATAACTTCTATTATATCAACCTGCCGAGACGGCATTGGTTCTGCTTCAATCCTCTTGACGTCTCGTATTCGCTTTTTTTGTACTGTCGGGGCTTGGCCTTCACACAACCTAAAAAGCAAGTGGGGCAGATCAAGTTCAACCCAACTTTATTTTTCAAAACTGCGCCAGCAGGCGTTTCCATGATTCAACGAAGCTCTTTTTGACGTAGTTCGGGTCGATCCACTGATCGACAATCTCCTTGTAACATCGTTCCTCACTTCTCCTTGTGAATCCAATCGAAGGTTCATTCTATTAAAGTTTAACTAAGATAGACGTTTCATCAGGCTAAATATTGGTAGCGCAGGCATCGAAAGCCAATCGCAAGCGTCAGCCTCTACTGCTCTCGACCCGCTTATCAAATCTGGTCTTAGTTAGTTCCCTGCTGCCTTCAAATTTTGCAGCAGATTTCTCAAAAGCGCATTCATTGACTTCACCCCGGGGAATTATTTTCTGTACGCATTTTCTTGCCGCATGATTGCGGCTCTTCGCAATGTCAACACATCATTTCAGAGGAAGTTCCAGATATCGTGACTCGCATCCGAATTCACATGACAAACTGAGATCTCGTCACCGGCTACCTTCCACTGCCGACCAACCGCTGATATCTACAAGGAGCGAACACACCCTAGAAAATCTCCAAGATGAAATTGATAATAACATTCCACTCAAGTCCGCCTGTTATTCTACTTTGGGCGATAGCGGAAAAGCCAAAAGCCACGCGTCTGATGATGATGATTCCGACCCTGAGCGACCATGGAAAAAGCGTGCAATGAGTGTTGATGGGCTACAAGATACTCCGCCAATTTCACTCCCTGGTCCCCATGCTCCAAGGTGGTCTAATCCGGATCCTTACACTTCGATACCCCCAGCAAGCCAACAAACAAATGAGAGGGTCGATATTGTCAAGCTGATTCGGAATTCGAAGCCTGACAATGCAGCGAAGGCAGGCGAGACTGATGAGGTGAAAGAGAATCTGGATTTCATTGCTCTCGGCATGATACCAGAAATCGAACTTGAGAGAAACGCTCCCGAGAACGCCCTTGACATTCCTCTGCGGAGACAGACAGGCCGAGGAAGTATTGGTCCTGTTTCAAGGCGAAGTCGAATCCGTCTGGGTACGGTTAAATGTCGCTCTCGAAATGCTAGCAATCTTGGAATCAGGTACAAACGCGACGGATCCGTCATTAAGAAGTGGAGACCACAGTCTCAAGAGACGGGCACCCCTTGGCTTGAATCAACTCCGCCTTCCTTGCCCATAAAATTTCAGTTAGTATACTATTTGTGTTCTGGGTTAATTGTGTTATTATTTCTAATGCGAACTAGGTTAGATTACGAGATTCTCAGCTTCTACAACTGGGTCAAGCCACAAGACTTTGAGAACATTGTCCGCAGAGATCTGGTCGAGCGGTTGAAAGCTGCATTCCAAAGCCGATATGCTGGCATTGAAATCCACATCTTCGGCTCTTTTGCCTCTGGTGTCCATCTGTCTACCGCCGATATTGACTTGGTGTTACTGTCAGACAGCTTTAGACACACAGGAGTGCGTTCATTTGGCGAGAAGAAAGGGGAGTTACATGCAATTTCTGATTTTCTAAGAAGCATTCATATCGCTGTCCCTGATTCGATCGAGTGCGTTGTCCATGCTCGAGTGCCGATTGTGAAATTTGTGGACAGCTTGACTGGGCTGTGTGTCGATATGTCTTTTGACAACAACAGTGGTTTGATCGCCGCCGAGACCTTCCAAGTATGGAAAGAGCAGTTCCCCATAATGCCCGTCATTTTGTCAGTCGTCAAGTTTTTTTTGTTGATCCGTGGTCTCAATGAAGTCCGAAGTGGCGGACTAGGAGGATTTTCTATCACTTGCTTGGTCACAAGTTTCCTCCAGCATCTGCCTAAGCAACCTATACAGCCCACTCTTGGAAGTATTCTCATGGATTTCTTTAACTTTTATGGAGATAAGTTTCGATACGATCAGGTGGCAATCTGTTTGAATCCTCCGGGATATTTCAGCAAGGTACGCTGGGTGGAAACGATGCATTTTTTGCATTAGCTGACCTGTGCAACACAACAGAAATCATTTGGAAATCCGAATCGTCTCACTATTGAAGATCCAAACGATACGTACAATGATATCTCCAGTGGGGCAAGGGCAACCGACTTGATTTTCCGTACCTTCGCTGGTGCTCATATCACTCTGAAGAATTGTTTAGAGTCCCTCACTTCCGTTCAAGGCCCAAACAAAAGCGTTTTGGGGCCAATAATTCCCGCAAACTTTGACAGATACACTGAACAACGCAATCAACTTCACCAAGTCTTCATGACAGGAGAGAGATTTGATAGGCACAGGATGTCTCCACCGCCGCCGTCAGAATCTTGGCATGTCAACGGAGTACATTCTGCTCCCCCGCCGCTACCTGTTGGGCCTCCGAATACACGACCCCCCATGACTCCAGTGCAAAGACCTCGAAATGACGCAAGATCCATATCGAAATACACGAGAGCCGAATCAGAAGACATTCCTGATGAACATCCTAGCGAAACGAAGCCTTTCAAGCCTCGCAAGGGCCAACGAGGACCACAAGCTCGCGGGTGGCGCGCAGCAAGAATGAAACGCCTCAGACCTGATCTCAAGAATCTGCCCAGCTCCCTCACAGTCAAACAGGCTTTGCAGTACGGTGGCTATGCTACCAACGGGGAAATGAAGCGTGACTTGAATTTGAGAGAACGGAAACAAGCTGCGGCAGGATTAGAGTCTTCTCAGCTTTGAAACCCACTCCAACAATGACTCTGTTTGGGCCTTTCAGCCTGTTCTCATGTTTTGTGAAGCCCGGGATGGAATCCCTACCGCACAGCAAGTTTTAATGAAAATCTTGCTGCTTGGCGAATTTCTAAGACAGAAATCATTCTTAGAATCAACAGTGACAGCTGCGGGAAATTGTCTTGGTGTTTGAAGAGCATTGCCATGTTTCATGTACATTACAAGGATGAGGCTTCATGGCAGGGTTTTCAGGTTTTGTGAACAAATATTTTACTCTTCCAATTTGATCACGCGCTCATGTTTCAAGTTTCGATAATCCCAAGGCAGCTTGAAAAAGTTCCATGATCAGTTTCCCGTCACGAATATGTGTGAAGGTCCAAAGGGTATAGGACGGATAGAGAAATGATCTGTATGACCACCTCAACAATCTTTGACTCAATGATGCTTGCTTTTTGCAAACACCGATGGGATTATTTGCATGATGGCACTAACCGAGACTGGGAATGCATTCGCTGGCCCTGGGACGGAGCTTAATCCTGGGGCCCTTGTGCCAGATCCTGGAGCCATTGTTCTTGTTCCCGGGGCCAAAAGTACAAGGGATCAAGCAAGTTAGTTGCAGGCGCCGGTGGCCCTTATTTCCCCTTGATGGGCTTTAAGCAGCACTTCTCATCCTGGAGATATTCTCATCGACAATGGCATTTGCTATCATCAGCACCAGGCTCGAGGAATGCAGGTGTCTAAATGATTCGTCCTCTCCCTGTGGTTGCCTTCATGATCAAGAACTATAAGATACTTGGCTATGACTTACAGTCAACTTCAAGTTTAAATTATCGACGTTCACAACACTCTATTTCGCCGAATCATCGCCCTCTATCATCTATTCGCTCGACCATCATCATGCCTCTGCCTTATCTCTGGGATGCTTTTGCGATTTGTGAAATGCCGGACAAAGCGAATAAACATGCTGTGGTCTCACCAGGCAAGGCAGACCTTGCAAACTCTCCGTGAGAGAAGACGTCCACCAAATGGGCGTCAAAAAGTTGAACGACCTCTCATGCGATCCCTTTGACCTTCGTCTTCTCCATACGAGGCTACAAGATATCGTCCCTCATTTCCTCTGCGCACGCTGGCACTGTCGACTTCAGGTCGACAATGTCCGAGAGCGATGGAAAGCAGCCGCCATCCGTAACTATGCTCCGGTCAACACTTCACAACCTACTCTTGGAGAGGAACGAGAGCTATCGCCTGAGGCTCGCCTTGGCATGGACCGTGAAAGATTCAATCCTTCGATGTCACCCGACCAGCCCAATCCTGCTCAGCCCGCGACAGATGCCAGACCTTTGGAGTCGTCCCCACTCTCCGGTCGGAGAATGATAGAGATTCTTTTGCGAGAGGAGGGGGTTCCCTTGGATTTTTCGGGAGACTATCTGACGGTGCTTTCGATCGAAAGAGAGGAAGGGGGCGAGATTCCACTTTGTTTGAAAGACTTTCATCCAACAACAAGCTAAGAAGACGAGACATGTGGAATTTGTCTAGGAGTAGAGCAGAATGACTCCCTCGTGTTGAAATGTGGCCGATGCACCTCTTGCGTCCATTTAGCGTGTATGTCGACGTGGCTTCAGAGTCTCTCGCCCAGAAGTCAATGTTGTTGTGTGGTATGGTATGTTAAGCGTCTTTTTCTGAAATTTGGGGAGCAAGAGCTAATCAAATGAACAGTAAAAGCGATGCACCATTCGATGCATACTATGATATGCGAACTGTGCAGGCTGCGTGGAATCAACGGCAAAAGCGAGCCTCTGCGGCAAATCACCGGAGTTTGCCGAGCACAGCACACAACGAGCAACCACCGGTTAATACCCTCCCTTCCGTCGAGACCTCTCCTACACCTGCAGATGGGGTGCTCAGTACCACTGGATTAAGTGCACTCCAGGAGCGTCAAGGGTCGGAGCACGTGGACTATCCGCTTCTTCCTGTGGCCTCTGCATCCTCAAACCCGCCATCACTTCGTCGATCAGGTAGGAAGAGACGGGCTCCTAACCGGTACGAGGCGTAGATGATTTGCGCACAATCTAGCCAGGCGGCTTGCAGCATGCACATCTAATAAATGTCCATGCCTCGACTCAAAGGATAGCGCACCTTCACAGATCGTTCTGCTGATCGACGCAACTTCAATCAATCATCCGATTTTATTGGAATTGCTCAGTACTAGCCAGTCCATCAATTTCTCATCCAGTTACTTGATCCTGATAATCCTACAGCCAATTTGGCCTAGCAGCACTCAATGGAAACATTCTTAATGGGCTGTGGCTAGGACCCTGTGCGACCGCACTCTATAGGTGAGGTACATATGTTGACGCAGACTCACCCAGAATGCAATACGCTTTTGCCTCTGTTTCAATTTTACAGCCAGTGCTGAAAGTAAAACAAGGGCGATGACAGAGTACGCTATCGCAGTCAAGTGGTGATTTCCTACATATCGTATTTGAGTTCTACAAATGTGATCGTAGATAAAGTTCATCCAGACATCACTTGGAAAAAGCTCATGTGTGAATAGTACAGACCCCAGTATGGGACAGTAATGGTGTTGTCTCAGCATTTCCTACCCCCTTGGCCGGTACTGAAGAGACATCTAGCGGTAGGGGTCCCCGATCACGCCTATACCGAAGTATCGCCGGTTCAAATCCGGCAGCCACCGAGCCCTTATTCTTCGGACGAAGGTGACCACGGGGGAGGAAAGGGTTGGACTGGATTACAAACCCAGTGCCAGGAGAGAGGCAGGGGTTATATGGAGCGAATTTCTCTTTTCATTGCTTTCCCTCTCGCTGTCTCTATACGCAGCTTAGTTAGGAGGTTCTCTGAAGGTTTGTGAAATTTTCTATTTAGGGGCCACCAGCCTATGCATGGCGATGCAAAGCCCACACGGCGGGTGGGGCATAATACAGTTTTCACGAACTTCTACGGTCTCACAAGCAAGGATGTACCGCCTGTATCTAGTCGTCTCCGAATTCTACATAGCGCCAGAAAAGGTGGCAGCTGCATTAGACTATAATGGAATCATCATCATCATCATCATCATCATCATGGCGCTCACTAGCCTTACAGCGGCGAGTTCTTGCTCAAGATTCGCGATTACAGAAGCAACACTCACATCGGCACCTCTCGTTCTGGGCTTCTCAATATCTTCAACTACACACGGCAAGATATGATATTATTTTTATGAACAAAAATTATTCAAAAATGAGGACTCAATTCCATGCGGAGAAGAAAAGCAAATAATTATGGAGAAGCGGCGTCTGCTCATCAATAATTAGGTTACCCAGGCCCTTCCCTGTAGGGTTTATCTGACCAATATTGACTATCAAACTTAATTCGATTTTATGAAGCACGCATCATCCAAATATAAGTCCCATAGTGGTAACATACTCCCTTTCCGAACCTGACCTAACGCTATGTGTCACCACACTAAATAGACCATTGCCATTGATACTTTCCCAGTGTACCATGACAAAGGGGCCTTTACCGGAGTCGAAGGCATCGTTGGACTATGCTGGAATCGTGAAGAAATGCGTGGGCTGTTACATGCAGCATCGAGGATTTTTTTTAATCACTAGATGTAACGGTCAGTCTTATACTTATGCTTGCACTCTAAACGTCGGGCGTCCTACAGATTGAGGAGTCGGAGGCATTGGTGGGCTATTTGGCAAAGGCGGAGGGGGGGTCGTTGGTCCGTATGGTGGAGTACTCATATTTTCGATCACTGGCTAACTCAAAGGTCATTCAAACCCATCATTGCAAACTCAAGGCTGAGCTTCATACCTAGTAAATCAAATGTTTTTTGAAGTTGAAATCAAAACCTTTTCGTGATTTTTTAAAACGATGCCTTGAAATTGGGCAGGTTGAGCGTGAATTGCGTAATTCTATTTCCAGGTCCTTAATAAAATACGTACTTTTCGCGGACATATGAGCTGTCTTTATATATCGACAGAGGCCCGAGCGCTTTTGATCCTGATCCTGATACTTGCAATTCACAAATACCGAACCGTGCTGTTCGCTCACTGTACTGGTTCGTGGATGCATCAGATGCGATGCGGCCTGTTTGTGGCTGTTGCCCACGCAAGTCTACAGCCTATCAAAACCAGCTGTGGGATTCGTCTCAAGAGCCGGGCGGGTATTACGGGTCGTTTCAATATACCGATTCTACAATCTGAAGATTTTGTCATGTTGAACGCAAGTCGTATTCGTCACGCCTATGCAAACTCCATTGCTTGCAAATATTTACCCTATGGAAAATATGGGAAGACTCGCAAGTCCACCAAGAGACACGGTTGCCGGTGCTGGCCAATGTAACTGTCCATCTAGAATTTCTCCGATCGACTGGTTCACTATGCGGGACGAAAAACCTATCACACCTTTGCAGCTCTACAAAGCCACTGATTTGTTGCTCCTTAGCACTAAAATATCTCATGCGTGTCTTTCAGTGTCGATCAAAGTACTTCGTCCATGGACGGACCCAAAGTGGAAGCCATCAGCCAATCGTTACCCGCCATCGCGAGTTGCCTTTTACGCAGTGCCCAGACCCACCTGGGTGCAAGCCTATGATGCGGTTAGTGTGTTTTATCAATTCCACCCATGCCTAACTGATTTCCCTCATTGACGCTGGTCCTTTAATTGAATTTTACGAAAATCGACTCAGTGCCTGTTAATAAGAATTCGCAAGCCTGACTTGGAGGTATTCTAGACCTTGTTGCGTTGAAAAAGAGTCGAAAAGCATACTAAAATTACGTTTTGCCCCGGCAAAAATGGTAAGTCTACCTCCGAGCTAATACCCTCTCCCCATCCCATCTGCACTACTTTCCGGAAGAATTTCTATCAGAATACAAGGTTTCAAGCTCAGAGTGGCCTAGTTGCACGTATCGGCGATTTGTTACCCGGGGGAGACACGAATGTGAATAAATCCTGCATTACATGTTATTCGTGAATGTTTATTACGGTCGGTCGGATCACCCCGATGTAATTTTCGATCATTCCGAGCCGAAATATGGCTAGATTCTGGCCGTGTGACATAGCTACGTCGAGGTCGAGGGCGTAAATTCTTGTCCTTTTAGGCATTCAGCTGCCAATGTCTCAAAAATGATTCGTAAATGCTAGAAACGACCCAACTTGGGTGGCTGAATCATTGTCGAGCGAGAATAGAGCAGGTTTGACTCTCCACAAATGGACAGAGGGAAATACTATATACACTTGGCCGTAAATTTCTTGTATTGTTCAACAGCCCACTAGCCTCCAATCTGTTGGGTCTAAGGTGCAGCCGAGGGGGTCTGAGCGGGGAACGTACTGTGGTCAGTAAATCTGAATCGGAAACTTTATTGCCTAAAACAACGACTAATGCAGTCATGGCCACGTTATCACATGCTGCCTGCTTCCTGTTCCGCTTGGCAAAGACAAATCCGCTCGTCCGAGTCCCCTTGTGAACCCCTCGTGAAGAAGCGAGCTGAGTCCTAGTATTGCGTGATATGCCTGCATTGAGGCCCCATGAAAGTGATCACCCACTGGGAAATCCAAGGCCTAGTCAGGCGATACTATACCCCTGCTTATTTTGGTCAGCCAAAACCAAAAAGCTTTACCCTTTTGAATGGTGCAGAGAAAATACGAGAGGTGATCAGACCCCTGTCCATATCTATATATAGGGCTCAATTTCCCACGCAGTGTTCATGCCCTATCGACGATATTGGACTCTATTTTATTTAACAAGCACTCTGCATTGGAGATCTGCGGTGGGTTCATCTCAACACGTTTATTGCAAACTCCTCGCTTCTCCTGTACGACACCCAGAAGAAAAGATTAGTCTTGAACTGGCCTTCGAGACGAACAGTCAACGAAAATATGATAATAATCCCGACCATCCGTCTGGCTTCTCGCGGACCACCAACAGCCCCTCCTCCGGGCCCAGGCAGCCCCACAGTTCCCCCGGACTCCTCAGTTTGTACGTCGCTGAACTTCCGTCGTGCAAGTATGAAATATGAGCTGACCTGAGCCTAGTAATCGAGGATTGATTGTTCCAGCATATGAGCTATAACAGCCCATTCCCTTCTCCGTCTACACTATATAGACAGTAATACCTACAAGTCAGCTAAAGCCATTCTATATCATGGTTCAGTGGCGAAGTTTTGGTGTTGATAAATTATCTGGTGTCGTGACTCCTTGTGCTAGGTCAAGTGCGACATCAGAGTGTGCTGTCGCTTTTTTGTTGTGTTTAAATAGAGAGGGCTGAGTAACACTCAAGTATTTTGAATAATTAGTGTTGGCCAAGTGAACCATTCAACGAAGATACTCCTTTACAATCTCCAGGTCGTACAAAGATGGGAGGCAGTCCTACACCATATATTGCAATGGAGGCTATTCAGAATCACGGTCTTCGGTAGGTGTATCAAAATACTGTATCACGTCGATGAGCTTTTCTTTCTTGACAATTTACTATAAATATTGATGACTTGATCCCTTGTTACAATGTCGTTGTAGACACCAAGTGGCAGCACAGTAACGTAGACAATCAACACATATTGTAAACACACACACACACACACACACACACACACACACACACACAAAACTATTAGCGCTCGGCGTTTGACCCGAGAGGGCAAATAACACTGATCTAGAAATGCATGCTCTAGCTAATGCTGTGCCTCCTTAAGGCCCATACAGGAATTCTATCAGTATATGTCATTTCAGATATACATATCTAAGCGGATCCTTGTAGGTTAGTGTTTAATTAGTAGGCATGTTCACAGACGCTTTTTCGAGTATTCAGCCTCCTATTTTCGGAATCCAGAGCGCGTCTACCATGTCTGGCACAAGATAGTTGTTGGGGAATGATTGGATTAGGGTTCACTATGTTGTTCGACACATGGCAATTGCGAACCGTATTGAGGCTCGCACTGCTTTCAGGTTTGGCTTCCAGTTCTGGTCATTCAAAGTCAAGCTTCCGCTAATAATTGAAAATATGTTGCTTCGCGGATTGTGAGTGCATTGCAACATTTTCATTCTGTGTATGATCCACCGCTGACCTCGAAAAAGGAAGCGCTTCACGGTCTCTCTGGCCTGTCCACATACGCAGTGGTTTGTCTGCAACGTTGCTAAGAGACTACTTGCATAGACCACCACCCCAAATTTTCAGGCATCAAACAAGACTTCAGGACTCTTGAGGGATAAAGCCTCTCAAAGCACACAGCACGGGTTGTTGAACCAGGAAGACACCGCGTCAACCGATCAGACCGGTCTCGGGCGCTCAGTGTGTGTGTGAAGTAGTTGAGTCCCGGCCCTTTGTGTACCGAAACGCGCATCTGTCCTCTCGTGCTATTTGACCAGCCTTTTGACAGGCCCTGACCCTATCGCAGTGGTTACTATTGTACAACACGCCCCGCGAGAGGTTACAATCTCGCTTTGCGTGACCTCAGGAGATCTTCCCCCACCAGACTGACCGCCACTTTCCACTAACCAAGCTTGTTCCCCCATGTTTGAACAGGACTGATGAACTGCCAGTGTCAACGCTTTAACGAGGTCCATCTTTACCACTAGCCAAATATAGACACCTCCCAGAATGTTCGCGTGTCTTCCAGAAGGACGTCTATGTCTCAGTGGTATTCGTGTCAAGAAGGAGGCCCGCATCAAAGGTTGCCCGTGGCTAGGCCTTGAAGACATCTCTACGGCGGCATATTTGAGCCTTAACGAGTTCGAGTCTTAATGGGCTCTCCTAGGCTTTAATGAGGTCTGCCTGGTATCAGCTTGACGCTTGTATCGGCTCACTACCGTCTCGCCTTACCTCGCATGATGCAATACATACCAGACCGTCTGGAAGCCCAGGGGCTTCTTGGCTTCTTTCTAGGGCGACATCACTACTGGAGAAACAAGACCAGCTTTGGGGCCAGAGTGCGAGTTTGGTAGGAATAAGTCGGATGGTTTTCATCTCCCGTTGTCTCCTGGTTTCGGTGTGCTTGTTTGGTTGCTTCAGACACCAGACCGGACCGTACAACCACGTCTCATTCAAGATGGTCTCCCCGAGTATTAACATCAAATACCACAGGAATGTATAAATACATTATCCCAATAGCCTGGCTAGGATTGCTGTCAAGTACGAGCTCACTGAGAGCTCATATTGCACATTGCATATTCTGGATATCATTCAGTATTGTCAGCTTTAGACGCAAATTTCAGCCTTCCTGGTTATCCAATGACCTGTAATCTTATTCATATTCGGTGTCTCATAAAACATTTCCGAGGCTGTGTGCTGCGGCAAGGCCAAGATGCTCTCCATTCAGTTTGATATACCAACTGCGCACCTTGGAATTACCTTTTGATGGCACGGCTCTATTCCTGGCATGTGTCAACCTCATTTCATAAGAATCAATAATAATCGCTGACCTCTTTTCGTCTCAGAATGCCAGCTAAATTCTGTATTTCACTTTTTGCAACCTGTGGATGAGGTGACCGCCATTCCATATAAATCAGTGCCTCTTGACTACTCCCGCTTCTTTCTTGCCCTCCTCTCAATATAAACCTCACATAATTATGACAACCGTTTGACAAGATCATAGGTGGTCACTTGGGGTAGCTCCAAGTCTTATTCGATAGGACTTGCAATGCATCTTCTGGCATTGGCTTGGCATTGGCTTAGAAGCTTCACACGCTTGAGGCAACCCGTAGGGACTGTCGCATTGTTTGTGAATATCAATCCATGTCGTAGCATTAGAATATGTTGTTTCGTTCAAAGAGCCTTCGAAGTGTAGTTCTATTGGCTCTATAAAGAGGGATTTAATATGCCCACATCACAAAATTGAACACGTTAAGTTCAGCAAGCTTTCCTATTAAAAAGGTGACAGAGTTCAGTACAATCTTCAATACAATCTTCACAGCAATTGATTCGTACATAAATAAGGGAGAGCTGCGAGGGCCGGACTTGCTTCAAGCTTTTTAGTAGCTGAGGCAGAGGTGGTACAAAGTGTTCCGCTTTAAATTTTGAACACATTATTTAGATATATCAATGTTGAACCGGCCTGAGCCGTCGGGTAGACAATACGAAATATCACTGGCATAAAACCGGACAAGTCACAAGGACAATTGTGTACCTATTTCATCCAGGATGACGTATGTTTCCGTGTCCAATAAGAACTGCCTAGCAGAACTTACAATTAGGTTCTAGATCAACTTTCACTCATGGAAAAAGATAAGTGATTGAATGAAAATGTATTAATGGATATCGAGGCTACTATTGATGGTAACTTTTGGTTGGTCAATGTGATTGGGTAATACATTGAAATGTCATATTGTAGGCCATCAAAGTAGCATTCAAGCGGTAGCAAGTTTGTAAGACAAACTCAGGTGCTCCGAGCGCGCTTATACGCTCAAAAGCTAAGTATTGACTACTTTGCTTTTCCAAGGTCTGGAAAATTAAAGAAAGCCACCTGAACAGTGGTATCGTCGCGTAGACGTCTAGAGGATGGAAAGTTGAAAGCAAGTCGGCCTGCTATCAATTCGTGATGATTTCCACCTAGTGAATTACGCACGAGATGCACTGCGACATTGTCATCTTGCACTGTTGTTCTGCCGGTCACGAACTTCCAGCTAACTCCGTTCCAGAATTGGCCGAAGTCGAATGGTTCATATGTTGGTTCCAGCTTGTTGTTCCTCTTCCCCCCCGGTTTCAGTTCCAACCATTCCCCCACTAGATCGACTGCCTGCTGACTAGAGAGCATATCCCACAATCCATCTGTTGCCATGATCAGAAATGAAGGATTCTCAGTATCGATCTTGACGCTTGTCACGACTGGTTCAGCCGTCAAATAGGGGGGCGTTCGAATGTTGTATGTTGGCGCCAGCGGCGGTGGACCATAAAATCTTCGTTGAACGTCCTTCTGGAATTCAAGAGGCCATTTCCACTGTCCATCACCAAAGGCTCGTGAAACCGCCATTCCTAGCACCCGTCCATTTCTGATCATATCTTCTTCATCCGGGTGCTCTTTGTGAAGCCTGATGATTTCTTCTTCGTTCTTGCCAGTCTGATCTACTGACAATGGTATTGCTTCCCACCTGCCGTCTGGCCTTTGGTGCCCCAAAACCGCCCTGGAGTCACCAGTACATGCTACATGCAATGTGCCTGTGGTGGAATCATAAATGGAGAGCAAAGCGCATGAGCCAGAATAACCCGGGGACAGTTTCTTTACTTTCTCCTGCAACGGTTCTTCGCTTTGAGACGTACCCTGGGCCGTTTTTATAATGGAATCATCGAGGTTGGTAAACCCTTCGATGATAGCACGGTGCACTGACTCCTCTGGTACGGTATTTGAGGTTAAGACTGGCTTTATCTGACTAAGGCTGTGTCGGACAAAAGGCAGAAGTTCCTTCTTTAGCAATTCTGATGTTTGCAGGCCAGAATGGCCATCAAAGATAGCCCAGGCCATCCATTGGTTGCCTTCTTCCCATGGCGAAGGAAATTTACCATGGGTGAACTGATCCTCGCACGGGCTATTAGAAGCTAACTGAGCGCCATCATATCTGCTGATGCCGCCAACGTTTCGTACCAGACATGAATATGCTCCTTGTGAAATTATACGGGTCACTTGGTCTTTAGAAGGGCCTGGCTCAACGTTCCAGTGTTTCTTTGGAGGGGCTTCAATTTGTGGGGCATCGTCTGTGGTCGCATCGTCGACAGAATTCACTAACCACCAAAGACCTGGCGTACCGACTACGCCGGCGACCATCAAATATCTCGTCGCGTTCGATGATAGGTTTAAGCCTGAGCTAGAGCCCCCGCTTGAATGAAAATTCTTGGCCCGCGTCCGTAGACTCCATGTTGTGGTCACGCGTAGTCGTGTTCGAGCCGCGCCGAATGACATGATCGGCAGGGTTCAGCTAATGAGGGGAAGAGAGCAGAGAAAGGGCACGACTTGGTGATGGTGATTTATATAGACGTAATTTAACAACCCGGTTTCGCATCTGTAATTAAGGGGGAAATTGAGAGCACAAAATGATCAGTAGCCGATGGCAGTGAGAGGTAACTCGTGAAGCCCCTGTGCGGGTACTGGGCGGGGATAAGGTTGTTCCGAACTAAGACATCGCTGTTTGGAAGACTATGAGTGTCAGTAACGTAATTCAATTCCAAAGCGAGCGGGACAGCCCGGTCGGCACCAAACGCGTCAATTAATTAGACCTCCCTTCTTCAACCAACCATCATGCCACCAACTCGCTCTCAAAATCGTCAAAAATTGACAGAACAAGAGGGGCGTATCTTATATGCTATCCAAGCTATTGAAAAGCAGGAAAAATTGTCAATTCGTCAAGCAGCAGAGATATATGATATCCCTAGAACAACGCTCCAACACCGGCTTAGAGGACGTCAAACCCGCGTCGAATTACGCGCGAATTCGACCAAATTGACCGAAATTGAAGAGAATTCGTTAAAGCAATGGATAATCTCTATGGATATACGCGGATCGGCACCGCGACCGTCTATGGTGCAAGAAATGGCTAATCTCTTAGTCGCGACACGTGGAACGACTCCAACGACCTGCAAAGTCTCACATGACGGTCTGACATGCGTCGAGTACCGTGACCGCATCTCCGGCGGTTACCAAGCACTGCAAGCGGCGAAAAAGGAACTCAGCATTAAAGACTGTCCCAAGTGTGGCATCATGATCGAAAAGACGTTCGGTTGCAATCATATGACCTGCTCAACGTGTGGCGCCCATATCTACTGGGTGTGCATGAAGAAATTTCCGGAAAGAGAGCTCGTGTATAAACACATGGAACGCGAGCATGATGGAATTGGTGTAAGGTACTTCCCAAATCTGAATATCCCTTCTCAAATCGATTGCCCGGGGCAGATTGGGAGGCAGAGACGCATTCCTCAGCCCACTGTTGCCTCGTCAGGATATTTTTCGCAGGGATTTGTCCATTCTGCAACGGATACACCCTAATCCATAGGGGTAATGATAATTGACAAAAATCACACTTAGGATCAATTCCTAGTCCGTGGGGGTAATCGTAAGGAACACCATTACAGTTAGGGTGTAATTATTTTGTATGGAGATATAGACGAAATGCTCCTAGCCAATGGAAACTCGGACGAAATCACGTGCATTTCGTCGGAATCAGACAGAAGCTTTGCAGGGCGCCCAAATATATATTTCTCCTGGGCCTCCGTATCTTGGGAACTATTATATATATCAGATAAATTTTGATGAAAAATCTTCGATACCGTTGTGTGGTCGATCTGGCGATACAATGGGGATTGAAACCAATCAATACACGCTCTCTGGGTAGGGCGAGGATTGGATCGGGACCAATAAGCACGTAGAGCCTGCTTCTAAGTATCTGGTATGCCAAGTTAGACTCGCTTGGCTAGAATCAAGCCCTCCGCCCTCCGCCCTTTCACCCGGGCGCGTCAGCCATCCCAGATACTGGATCTTGGAGTCCTCGCCCCAGCTGTTTTGCCTGAGCAGTTCAGCTGCAGCGTGGCTCATCGTCTCCGGGGTAAGCTTCATCGACTTCACGGGAACATGGTAAGCCACGACTCCCCACGACGGTTCCTGAATCACCGATCCAGGTCCAAAAGCTCGCAACCACGCGGGGTGTTTGCGAAGGACCTCTGCACCTGCGGCGCTGTTGGCGACCATCGCCACGTCGCCCGACGGCAATTTCCGGGCTGCGACAAAGGACGCCTGTTGACCGATACGCTTTTATGGGTGGGTGCTTGGTCTTTACTTGCAATTCTAGTGACTCCGGCAAAAGCCTGACCCGTCTAAGCTGCGGCCCATCGACATACCACGAGCTCAGCCAAGCCGCATCTGGGAATTTGTGATATTCCTGGGGATTGCGCTCGGATCTTGCCTAGACTATGATAATTTCTGTACGAAGTTGTGATGGCCGCCTGAATCAGAAGCACGTAGAATCCAAGAATTGTACTCTTCTAGTCCTAAAGTGACGGACGGACAGCTACGTCGTTAAGGTGTCCAGAACATTTGAGTCTGTGAGGATCTCACGTCTGCGTAGTTGAATGATCAATATTGAGGAAGCTATTGTCTATTCTAGATACAAGACATAGCGCGAGGAAGCAAAAGAAAGGTAGCTTCCTCGCGTTCAGGGGAACCCATATACACGGTCCTGCAGATCATATCTCCATCCGGCCTGTGTGCTTCATGTATATCCCTGACAGAGTCGAGTTCCGGACTGTTGGATGGAAGTCCGGTGCTGCGGTCCGCCCGGGAGCGGTGTGCGCAATTCTTCTACGGCTCGTAACGATCAGGAGACCGTCTCCTTCTATCCGATCGACGTAGCGATGGCGGGTTTGAGGATTCAGAGGTCGTAGGGAGACGTGGATAGTCCACGTGCTCTGGCCCTTGATGCACCCGGTGTGTACTTGGTCCGGCGGTAGTTAGCGTCGCTGCTGCAGGTGTAGGAGAGGCCTCGACAGAAGGCGTGATAGGAACGGGCGCTTGCTGATTGTCGCGTCTCGTGGTTGACAGACTCAAGTTATCTGCCACCGAGGCCTGCCTTTGCTGTTGATCCCATAGAGCCATCACGGTTTGCATATCATAGTATGCATCAAATGGTTCGTCACTTTTACTGTTCGCTTGGTTAGATCCTGCACCCCAAAATCTAACACACAAAACATGAACGACAAACGTACCATACTACACAAGAAGACTTGCTTCCGGGCCGGAGAGTTCCAAGCCACGATGACATACACCCTAAATGTACGTGAGAGGTGCATCGGCTACATTTCAAGACGAGGGGGTCATCCTGCTCTACCCCTAGACAGATACCACATTTCTCGTCTCCCAAGCTTGAAGTTGGACTGAAACTTTGCAGATAAAGACCAACTTCCCCTCCTTCCTCCCCTTCGATTACCACAATGGTTGGTAAAGCCGCTGAAATATTCAAGGGGGGTCCATCCTCTCGCAAAACAGCCTCTGTCATTCTCCGGCCAGAGAATTGAGATGACCCCCTAGACCTCGGATCTGTTGTTGGTCGAGCAGATTCAGGCCCGCTGGATGACACTGACATGCTCGGTCCTGTACGCTCCGGAACTTGTGGTGTGTTTACCAGAGCTTGGTTGCGGATGGCTGCTGCTTCCCACCTCTCTCGGACATCGTTGGCCTGAAGTCGACGATGCCACCGTGCGCAAAGAAAATCAGGGACGATATCCTGTAGCTTATCTCGAAGAGTACGGAGATCAAAGGGATCGCGTGAGAGCTCATTCAACTTCTTGACGCCCATTTGGTGGATGTTCTCTGTCACAAAGAGTTTGCAAGGTGTTCCTCGCTTGGTCAGACCACAGCATGTCCTATCTTCTTTGTCTGGTACATCACAAATCGCGAAAGCATCCCATAGGCGTGGAGATTGAGGCATGATGAAGGTTAAATGAATAGCGAGAGTGGCGAACTAGTGTTTTGTAAAGCGTTGGTGAAACAAAAAACAAAGTTGAATTTGAATTTGAGCCACAACCATGCATCTTATAGTTCTTGACC
This sequence comes from Penicillium sp. 91 TS-2023, assembly GCA_030710325.1. NCBI lineage: Eukaryota > Fungi > Ascomycota > Eurotiomycetes > Eurotiales > Aspergillaceae > Penicillium > Penicillium sp. 91 TS-2023. The sequence goes on along the minus strand of JARWGP010000021.1, from coordinate 1,887,927 downwards.
TCGATGGCGAACGGTAGTAATAAGGAGTCGACCTATTTGAACTTCTGCTTTCTTAGATCCTAGTATCGATGATAGCAGTTCTCAGTGTTGATGATGGAAGGTACAGTCTTGACCCTGGGGTCGAGAACAACGGCTCCAGGATTTGGCTTAAGAGCCCCAGGAGCAACTTGGCTCACAGGATCACTGATTGCATTCCCATTTCCGGTTCAGTAGTTCGCGGGATCACTGGTTGGGATCCCAGGACCAATCGTCTCGTAAAACGCTGGGGCCAGAAGCCTGCACGTGAAACCAGTGTCCGCCCCAAGGATACCTCACCTGGATCCCTGAAAGCACGGTCCTGGTCCTGGCATCTTGAGCGAGCTCTAGGAGCGCTATAGCTCCCAGGACTAATCAAGATGATCCTTTAATTGACCCTGTGGGACATGGGAGTCGGCTTCATGAGTCTAGGACTAGTTTGTAGATTCATCGACGCACATCCCACATGACCGCAGGAATCACATACATGAGCGTCTGCTTTCGGTCATAGCCTACGCATTGTATGCAAGACCATTTGTAGCGTGAGCGGTGGGCTGTGAAGAGATTGGCGCTGGGTTGAGGGGATCACTCAAATCACTCGCAACGGCAGTGGTGAGGGAGCGTACTGTACTGAAATGAGCGGTATTTCGGTCGATCTTTTGAGGTAAAGAATCGTGCGCAAGAATTTTTGCGAGCGCTGGTGTTGGCTCGCGACGACGAAGTGGGTCGCATAATATTCGGGAGAGGGGGCAGTGACGAGACACAGTCGACCCGATACAGACCTAAAGAAGTGTGGTATTCATAGACCAACGTCTGATAACGTACTCATGTGTACGCGTATCGCGGGTAGGGCTAGACACGTTCGCACGTCCAACTTTTTGGCGCTGTGTCCACGCACGTGACTATGGAAGTTTGTCCGAACACGTAATCAAGGCGGTGGATCATCCACCAATCGATCTCCCGTCGAGTAATTGTCCGTCCTGTATTCCTCCCGCAGTTATTCTGCATGCCCATATCATGTGATCTAATATAGCTTACATCATATATGTTACGGACAAAGTTTCTTACAGACGTTTGATTAACTGCTCTCTCTCAGCTTTGCTCAATAAGACTGGTGATTGCGTTGTTTTCAAGTCGCGGTACCGTCAAACTTATGTCTAACGGCGAGAAGTGTATGCCATCATGCAAATAATCCCATCGGTGTTTGCAAAAAGCAAGCATCATTGAGTCAAAGATTGTTGAGGTGGTCATACAGATCATTTCTCTATCCGTCCTATACCCTTTGGACCTTCACACATATTCGTGACGGGAAACTGATCATGGAACTTTTTCAAGCTGCCTTGGGATTATCGAAACTTGAAACATGAGCGCGTGATCAAATTGGAAGAGTAAAATATTTGTTCACAAAACCTGAAAACCCTGCCATGAAGCCTCATCCTTGTAATGTACATGAAACATGGCAATGCTCTTCAAACACCAAGACAATTTCCCGCAGCTGTCACTGTTGATTCTAAGAATGATTTCTGTCTTAGAAATTCGCCAAGCAGCAAGATTTTCATTAAAACTTGCTGTGCGGTAGGGATTCCATCCCGGGCTTCACAAAACATGAGAACAGGCTGAAAGGCCCAAACAGAGTCATTGTTGGAGTGGGTTTCAAAGCTGAGAAGACTCTAATCCTGCCGCAGCTTGTTTCCGTTCTCTCGAACTCAAGTCACGTTTCATTTCCCCGTTGGTAGCATAGCCACCGTGCTGCAAAGCCTGTTTGACTGTGAGGGAGCTAGGTAGATTCTTGAGATCAGGTCTGAGGCGTTTCATTCTTGCTGCGCGCCACCCGCGAGCTTGTGGTCCTCCTTGGCCCTTGCGAGGCTTGACAAGCTTTGTTTCGCTACAATATTCATCAGGGATGTCTTCTGATTCGGCTCTCGTGTATTTCCATTTGGATCTTGCGTCATTCCGAGGTCTTTGCACTGGAATCACGGGGGACCGTGTATTCGGAGGCCCAACAGGTAGCGGCGGGGGAGCAGAACGCACTCCGCTGACATGCCAAGATTCCGACGGCGGCGATGGAGACATCCTGTGCTCAGCAAATCTCTCTTCTGTCATGAAGACTTGGTGAAGTTGATTGCGTTGTTCAGTGTATCTGTCAAAGTTCGCTGCAATTATTGGCCCCAAAATACTTTTGTCTGGGCCTTGGACGGAAGTGAGGGACTCTAAACGATTCTTAAGAGTGGTGTGAGCACCAGCGAAGGTACGGAAAATCAGATCGGTTGCCCTTGCCCCACTGGAGATATCATTGTACATATCGTTTGGATCTTCAATAGTGAGACGATTCGGATTTCCAAATGATTTCTGTTGTGTTTCACAGGTCAGCTAATGCAAAAATGTATCGTTTCCACCCAGCGTACCTTGCTGAAATATCCCGGAGGACTCAAACAGATTGCCACCTGATCATATCGAAACTTGTCTCCATAAAAGTTGAAGAAATCCATGAGAATACTTCCAAGAGTGGGCTGCATAGGTTGCTTAGGCAGATGCTGGAGGAAACTTGTGACCAAGCAAGTGATAGAAAATCCTCCTAGTCCGCCACTTCGGACTTCATTGAGACCACGGATCAACAAAAAAAACTTGACGACTGACAGAATGACGGGCATTATGGGGAACTGCTCCTTCCATACTTGGAAGGTCTCGGCGGCGATCAAACCACTGTTGTTGTCAAAAGACATATCGACACACAGCCCAGTCAAGCTGTCCACAAATTTCACAATCGGCACTCGAGCATGGACAACGCACTCGATCGAATCAGGGACAGCGATATGAATGCTTTCCAGAAAATCAGAAATTGCATGCAATTCCCCTTTCTTCTCGCCAAATGAACGCACTCCTGTGTGTCTGAAGCTGTCTGACAGTAACACCAAGTCAATATCGGCGGTAGACAGATGGAAACCAGAGGCAAAAGAGCCGAAGATGTGGATTTCAATGCCAGAATATCGGCTTTGAAATGCAGCTTTCAACCGCTCGACCAGATCTCTGCGGACAATGTTCTCAAAGTCTTGTGGCTTGACCCAGTTGTAGAAGCTGATAATCTCGTAATCTAACCTAGTTCGCATCAGAAAGAATAACACAATTAACCCAGAGCATGAATAGTATACTGACTGATATTTTATGGGCAAGGAAGGTGGAGTTGATTCAAGCCAAGGGGTGCCCGTCTCTTGAGACTGTGGTCTCCACTTCTTAATGACGGATCCGTCGCGTTTGTACCTGCTTCCAAACTTGCTAGCATTTCGAGAGCGACATTTAACCGTACCCCGACGGATTCGACTTCGCTTTGAAACAGGACCAATACTTCCTCGGCCTGTCTGTCTCTGCAGAGGAATGTCAAGGGCGTTCTCGGGAGCGTTTCTCTCAAGGTCGGTTTCTGGTATCATGCCGAGAGCAATGAAATCTAAATTCTCTTTCACCTCATCAGTCTCACCTGCTTTCGCTGCATTTTCAAGTCCCGATTTCCGAATCAGCTTGACAATATCGACCCTGTCATTCCTTTGTTGGCTTCTTGGGGGTATCGAAGTGTAAGGATCCGGATTAGACCACCTTGGAGCATGAAGACCAGGGAGTGAAATTGGCGGAGTATCTTGTAGCCCATCAACACTCATTGCACGCTTTTTCCATGGTCGCTCAGGGTCGGAATCATCATCATCAGACGCGTGGCTTTTGGCTTCTCCGCTATCGCCCAAAGTAGAATAACAGGCGGACTTGAGTGGAATGTTATTATCAACTTCATCTTGGAGATTTTCTAGGGTGTGTTCGCTCCTTGTAGATATCAGCGGTTGGTCGGCAGTGGAAGGTAGCCGGTGACGAGATCTCAGTTTGTCATGTGGATTCGGATGCGAGTCACGATATTTGGAACTTCCTCTGAAATGATGTGTTGACATTGCGAAGAGCCGCAATCATGCGGCAAGAAAATGCGTACAGAAAATAGTTCCCAGGGGTGAAGTCAATGAATGCGCTTTTGAGAAATCTGCTGCAAAATTTGAAGGCAGCAGGGAACTAACTAAGACCAGATTTGATAAGCGGGTCTAGAGCAGTAGAGGCTGACGCTTGCGATTGGCTTTCGATGCCTGCGCTACCAATATTTAGCCTGATGCAACGTCTATCTCAGTCAAACTCTAATAATATGAACCTTCGACTGGATTCATTGAGAGAAATGAGGAACGATGTTACAAGGGTCGTGTCGATCAGTGAGTGGGTCGACCCGAATTATGTCACAAAGAGTTTCGAATCATGGAAACGCCTGCCGGCGGAGACAATGCAGTTATGATAAAAAAATCCGGTGGAAACTTTATTTGCTCCACTTGCATTCTAGGTTGGTGATGATCAAGCCCCGACAGTGCAAACACGAGAAGTTAAGAGAATTGGAGCAGAATCAATGCCGTCGGCCGGCTGATTTATTAAAAGTTGTAGAATGGCAGAAGCCAGAACCTCATCATGATGATTCTTTGTCTTTGGTGTCATGCTCAAGATTGGTAGAGTGCTTGAAACCGAACTTTTGGTCTTTAGATGGGCAGGCCCGACACGTCAACTCATGTCTGGTAGCTGTGGAGGGAGCAATGATTGGGCCTGGCTAGAACGTGCGCACTATTACCACGTGCTAATAAAGTTTTCCCGTGCCGGTGGATTATTCCAATTGAACCCACATGCTAAAATTACCAAGTCAGAGAGTGGCTACAATGGATTATAATTGTCACGAATACTGACAAAGTTTTTCGGTGTTGCATTCATGGCTCTTGGCAGACGATTCCAAATCGTATGACCCGTGGCAAGCCTCAGAATTGACTTTGCTCAAATTGACTGACCCCCTGGCAACTCAGTAGGCAAGGCTTGCCATGATTGGCTGGAGCACCCGAGCAGCGTAGAATATCATATTCTCCACAAGAGAAGCCTAGGGCGGAGCAGTGGAGGACGATCATGATCCACTGGGCTGCGGGAACCTAGCCGCAATGGATACTTCGCTTTGGCGGTGAACTATACTGCCTTTGAAGGAATTTTTTTTTAACTGAGGATGGGAATGTACAATATTCCAAGGCAGAGAATATGACCATTCTCTGTGGTGGTCACGCTATGTTTGTAGTACGAAGACATTGGTGCGACCATGAGGGATTCTTGTGCGTTATGATTGTTGTTGTCAAAGTGCAGCTTCATCAATTTGGATCAGATCCACAGCAACCCGAAGATCATGATCCTTCACACAGGCCAATCAAATAATTTGTTTGCCCCAGGCTCTCGCTGGATTGCCAGAAGCGGAGAACCCGGGAAGGACATTGTGTCCCAAGGTGTCTAGCGGGCCGTACTGCTCCATCCAATTTCCTTGCATCACTCCAGAACCGGGTAAAAAGGATGCTAGTCTGCGGATTTGCGGTTTGGGAGAGCGTCGATCGCATTCCAGTATCGCGGGTCGCTGACACTAGCTCGCCATATGTTTGATGCAATACCAGCTGGATGTCGTTCCATGACGCTTTTTCCTGGGTCGTAGCATTCATTGACTCCACCTGCTGGACAAAGTCCATTCTGAAGTCTCTGATTCCCAGCCAACGTATCTTCTGTCACCATGCTGGCCTGGGGTGATCTTGTAGTCTCTTTAGCCCTTTCGGCCTGCATCATCTGCAATCATTGGGACTCGTAGACTTTGTCGTCATTTTCTTTTTCTTTTTTTGCGAGGGCCAGCCGACAGTCCTCAGTGAAATTGTCCAACATGTCAAAATACTTTATATGAACGATTTTCTATTCCTTCCCCCGGTCACTCTTCGATACGAAAATCCCTTAACATAACGATCAGCCTGAAGCGCCAACCTTTAGCAGTTTAGCCTGGGGAAGGATCGAACCGGCTGCGAGTATGCCACAGCCATCTTGAATCCCAACTGCTCTCAAGGAGCACAAATTTGAGAAGCGCCATGCGAACTACGGATGGCAGTTAGTGGAGCGGTCTTGGGATAATAAGTGGCCCAAATAGAGACCATATCCCAAGATATACTGTCAAAAAATGCACATTATTGTAATCCTGGAATAGAAGGACACATTCTATTCTGTCAAAGTTCCTCGACTAATCGCTTTATATGGTATCTTCATGGAACGAGACTCGCTTTCCCTTGCGTCGCTCAGATAGGGATGCCTGCTGAGCGACCATTTGTTGAAGATCTTCCACCTCTCTCTTCAAGGCTTCGATGTCCCTGGTCAATCGTCTCTTGATCAGTCGTTCAGTAGTCTTCCTTTCTGCCTTTCTGCATCGTCCCGTCTCCTCCTCTCTCTTGGATAGACTTCTGAAAGGTTCTTTCCTCACTTGCTCCACAGGTCTAAATATCGTTGATTAGAATAGGACAGAGCGGAGATGTGTTTTTCAAAACATTCACTAACCGTTTTTTCGCAATATTTTCAGGACGGCGTAATCTGCATGGTGACGAATCAGCCACTTTCATCGGTCGGTCGGGTTCGTTCAAAGGCTTTTTGCCACGGCAGCTTCCATATCGCTCATCATTGTCATGCAGAACACCTACACGCTCAGTATGGATGGACTTCGAAGATTCAGGTTGGCCTTCAATCGAATCTTCATGTGGAGCGTGTTCTTCTGCACCATCTTCATCTTCATCTTCATCTTCAAGAGCTTTGGCGAGCCTGGCAGAATATCTGCCTGGCCAAAAAGTAGAAGCCTTGGACATGGAGCTTGGCATTCTATAAGCGGTATTGATTGAAAGAAATCTAGAGGAAAAACAGTATCTTGGCTTCAGAGAACAGGTTGACAAGGGATGAATGTGAAAGAGAAGGAGTAGTAAAGTAAAGAAGATTGGGAGCTAGCTTGTAAATCCGGTCAAGGTCGTCTGCCTCAGCCCGAGATGAACCCCATGGCTCGTGGTCCAGGATGTTACATCGGCTGTGGGTCTTGCGCCACATGGAAATTCTAGAAAGTGATCGACGCCTTTCTAGGGTACAGGCTGGCAGCTGATTTGCCAGGCACGGTGGGATGCTTTTGAGTCACAATGGGCTCTCCGCATCAGGCCAGGCCCCTTGGTTCCTCAGTAAACCAGCCAATCAAGGTTGCTCAAAACAGGAAGGGCCCGTAGCCTGGTCGGTCAGAATGATTGAATGGCCGAGCCAGCCAATCGGCCAAAGTCTTGCAGAGGTAGTCGTGAATCCTCAGGGTTGCCCTGCCACGCGCGTCGATTGCAGAGAGATGAGCAAGAGAATATTTTATAGATTCCGTAGTAATTGATTGATCTTCTAATCGAGAATTTGCCAATGGCCAAGGCAATCGTCCTGAATAAGGTGCATAACTAAGATGAGGGTGGAAAGTGGGACGGCGAGATCGAAATGATCGGCTGGGACGTTAAACCTTACTTGGCACGTGGGTTGCGTCGATCGAAACCAGCTGGTCCAAGACTTGGTCGGTTCTACACCGAAGACCAATTGGGCAATGACCACGATACCGTGAATAGCGTAAGTTAATATGAAGCAGCATGTAGTGAGCGACAGAGAGCAGTGCTACACAGTAATACGTGGGAGAGTATCATTTAAGAACCGACTGAGACGTCAGATCTCCTTACAATGTTTCGATCCGGATGGGTATCATTGATGCGTTCGCCCGCTCCTTCCCCCTCAACATAGCCATCTCCTGATCAGGCCGTATTCGCAGCTCACAGTCGGTCGCAAAGATTATCTCCATAGCCCCGAAGGTCTTTGCTACTGCTACCTCTTTTAGCTTGAGAAGCATACGCAACGCTTGATACCTGCAGTGCGCCTCACTGAGGAGGATGCACTAAATTTCAAACATCTCCTCTGATCAAGAAAGCTGGTCGAATCATTGCCATCGAAATACGTGACACTTAGTTCGCGACGCATCGCAGCAAGCGTGTTGTTCCGCAAATCACACTCTTCCGGAGTGGCACCCGCTCTCTTTCAACCTGGTCTCAAAGTCCAGTCGTTTCGAGCATCTTACTTGATATTACTCATGGGGTTCTCAGAAGGACGTAAACAAGGACAAAATGCGCTGCAGAGGCTTTTCATCGTTGCGCGACAATAATTTCAATGGTACCTATGATTGCACGTGCATGGCAAATGCGTTTAGCCCTCTTTGAATATGTGTCGCAACTTGCAATGCAACGCAGTCTCATTGCCACAGCGATCATATCCATGGATTCCATTTCATCAATTCTAGTACCCAGTCGCCAATGTAACCCACCGCAGAAAATGAACAGTCTAGATGATCGGTTTGATGGAACCAAGGGGCGGTCCCCCCTGGCAACGCGAGGCCAACCACGGATCCATGGGAGGTGTGTCTCCTGGCCAAAGATTTCGAAGTAACTTTCCAATGCCCTCGCAAATTAGTGGCCGTTCCTATGAATTTGCGCAGGGGGTTTCTGTGAAGAGACGTAGCCGACTTGACATAAAAGGCGCGAGATTTCCGGCCCAAAAAAAATCAGGACTTTCCTCCTCACACTCCCGTGTGTCATGGTTTCCATCTCTTGTCTGCAGGCTTGGGGGTCTCCGTGGCCACGGGTCCGCAGTACAAGCTCTGCGTCACCAAACATGCTTCGCAGGACGGGCTCTGCGATACCAACTGTTCCCCGCAGGACGGGCTCTGCGTTATCAACTGTTCCTCGCAGGACGGGCTCTGCGTTATCAACTGTTCCTCGCAGGACGGGCTCTGCGTTATCAACTGTTCCTCGCAGGACGGGCTCTGCGATACCAACTGTTCCCCGCAGGACGGGCTCTGCGATATCAACTGTTCCCCGCAGGACGGGCTCTGCGATACCAACTGTTCCCCGCAGGACGGGCTCTGCGATACCAACTGTTCCCCGCAGGACGGGCTCTGCGATACCAACTGTTCCCCGCAGGACGGGCTCTGCGATACCAACTGTTCCCCGCAGGACGGGCTCTGCGATACCAACTGTTCCCCGCAGGACGGGCTCTGCGATACCAACTGTTCCTCGCAGGACGGGCTCTGCGTTATCAAATGTTCCTCGCAGGAGACCGCTGCGTTACCAAGTTCTCTGCAGGAGACCGCTGCATCACCAAGTTCTCTGCAGGAGACCGCTGCATTACCAAGTTCTCTGCAGGAGACCGCTGCATCACCAAGTTCTCTGCAGGAGACCGCTGCATTACCAAGTTCTCTGCAGGAGACCGCTGCATCACCAAGTTCTCTGCAGGAGACCGCTGCATTACCAAGTTCTCTGCAGGAGACCGCTGCATCACCAAGTTCTCTGCAGGAGACCGCTGCATTACCAAGTTCTCCGCAGGGGACCGCTGCGATACCAAGGTGCTCCGCAGTACTGACTCTGCGTCATCAAATCGTGCTCCGCAGGGGGACGCTGCGAAACCAAGGAACTCTAGCCAAGTGCAGGCACCTCTACGTGGTGCTAGGGACCAGTATTCAATGCTCGCTCTGCAATTGAAGAAGCCAAGACCTGCGCCTCCATCGATATTTCCTTTATATAGGCCCGGGCCACGGGCGAGGAGACTGATAGCAGGGCCGTGAGAGCGCATGGGCCCTGTTTTCCCTCCAAGATCTTATAGAGTACGAATAAATCCTGAGTCATGCTGTTACCGATTTCGCCGCGCATAGTAGTATCATGTTCAGAACCTGATCTCACAGGATGTATACACACGTACAGGCCAGTCGGCTTGGCCAACGACCATCAGAACGGCAAGAAAGCATGATTCACGTCTTGTCTCGCAGGTCAGGAATACTGAGATGACTGTTGAAATGGGGTTGATGGTGACAGCGTAAATGCGGTGATCAATGGTCTTTGGTGGCAACCAGCCTGCTTTGGTGAACAGTTCAGCCTGTTTTCATCAACAGTTGACTGAGCGTGCGTAAACAGTTGAGCTTGCTTTCATCAACAGTTGACTGAGCGTCCGTAACCAGTTGAATGACCATTCGTAAACAGTTGAGCCTGTTTTCATCAACAGTTAAATGGACATTCTTAAACAGTTCACTGAGCGTCCGTAAACAGTTGATCGGCTTTGGTGAACAGTTGATCCTGCTCTTTTAAACAGCTGACCCAGTGTTGATAAATAGTTGAATGACCATTCGTAAACAGGTGAGCCTGCTTTGAAGAACAGTCGAGCCTGTTCTGATAAACAGTTGAGCCTGTTTTCATCAACAGTTAAGTGGACATTCTTAAACAGTTCACTGAGCGTCCGTAAACAGTTGATCGGCTTTGGTGAACAGTTGAGCCTGCTCGAAAAACAGTGACCAGCTTGGAAAAACGGTGACCAGCTTGGAAAAACAGTAACCAGCTCTGAAAACAATTGGTGGATGGTGACAGTGTCAACGCGTCGATAAGCAGACTGTCAATGCTGAGTCTGGACGCGTTGACGAGTGAGTCGCTCAGGCGGTGTGTCACCCCTCGCGCACATTTTCGTCCGACTCAGAGAAGACCCCACCCACATCACTGTAATTTTTTCTCATGGGCCAACAGCCGTTGTCAAGTCCTTATTGACAGAAAATAAAGTCGTGGCATACGGCTGGTAGTAATCAGGAAGTAAGTTAGATCATCGTCATCAATTCCGAAGTATTTACTCCAAGAATCCAGTTGGAGATCAGCTTGGGCTTCTCGTTATATATATAGCCGCGCGTGTCCTAATGAATAAACAACATATTCCACTTTTGGACTACACACCCTATGACATCGAAGTCGCATGCGTGACTTGAATCTCTCTGGTGGCCTCACAAAAACATGACCAAGGAAGTCTACACCGGTCTCTTCTGAGTACGACTGTGATACATGATGAAACAAATCGGATTTAAATCTTTTCAAGGTCAATCACTCCTATGTACGGTATAATAAGGCCATAAAGTTAATGCTCAGCAACTGCACCGGTCACAAAGGTAAATTTCATATTATATCAAATACTGCGCGTGAGCCTTAAAAGAGTAAAACTTGACACTGTCCAAGTACGTTGTGTATGTCTACATTGCAAGCTTCCCCTGCCCCACACACTGACAAGACTACCATATTACGAACATCGAACAGCATGATATACGGCATTTCTCCCACTGACAGCAGTCATCAGTCTACGAGAAGGATACATCATAGAGATCTAATCAGGGCAACTACGCAGGCGGTGAAAAAAGCAGCGTGCAAAAAGAAAGCAAAAAGAGCCCTGCATCGTCGGCCTGGAGTTTGTCCAGTATAACGAGCACTTTGGTCCCGTTCTGACTTAGCGCTCTTCTTGATAAGATGATAGCACCTGAAAATACTACGAAAGGACCTCATAATCACTCTCCGTCAGTCAGCAGCTCACGCGGAACATAAGATGCGCCTAAAAAGGCAAGTCAAGGACTCGCGGTGATCATGCGCTGCGAGACATCAGCGACGCAGCGACGCACAGCTGTGTGTCTGATGAAACATGACTGTGCGATAGCTGAGATGTGTGATTGATGAGGTGGCCAGCAAGCGTTGTGTCATGACGCATCACCCGCGTTCAGCATGATGGCATTCTCGAGGACGAAGCCAGCAGAGCTTGCTGTGTTTGGAAAAGGAGCAAATCAGCGCGCTGAGAAGGACCTGGAGCGAGCAAAGATGACTTCACGCAGTCATGCAGGGATTTACGCGACGGCGCAGATGGTACAGGGACTCGACAGGGCGATGCAGCGTAGAGAGACACCAAGCTTGCATCTCACACCACCGTGGCGCAACTCTCACAGTTCTCACTGTTCTGCCTGAATAACAAGCAACTGAGCTAGATATCTAGCAACAATACGCAAGACCCCTTCTTTGTTCTGCCATGGCAGTTCGACGATAGCCCTACATGGTCATGGCTGTCTCTTCATAGATTCCCATATCCATCAGAGTGAGTTCCTGGGTGAAACTGATATCAGCGAGTACAGAATTCTCTGTATTGTTCAAATCGCCAATAAAGTAGGCATGGATTTTTGGAAGCTCAAATCGACTTCTCTTCAGCAGCATCGGGGCCATAGCCCATGTCACGTGATGGGATGGCAGGGGGGGTTTGGAAGGAAACCATGGTGGCATTCGGGCCAGCAACCAACAAGAATCACGAGAGATCCATTCCATTTGGACGGCTCGAGCACGATCATAATTTGATGTATACTGCGAGAGACGGCGCAAATTCACAACAACTTGCATGAGATCTCCCAGACCTCGGAACGATTGATATGATCAAGAGAAGGCTTTCTGCAGTGCTTGAAATTGGAAGACCGCATGTCATCTCGTCGGCTACAGTAATATACCTGCGGTGGCGCTTCCTAAATGATTTGTCAGTCGAGTCAGAGTTGCTGAGCTTGTAGACTGCACTGCATGACTGGGCAGATGTGGCCTCATGTCACCCACACTTGAACATGATCGCTCCACCGACAGGACAACAAGTACCAGCGGGCGCAATGTCATACGTGCCGCTTGGTAGTCACGTCCAGTCAGCCCATGAACAGAGTTCATCCATCAAGATTCTCATTGCATGAAATGATTCCCTGTGTTGAACCTCTACTCAAGTTTCGAGTATCGTCTTCTCTGGACCGCGAACAGGCATTCAAGCATGAGAACGGCATTCGCTAGAGTAGCTGTCCATGTCATCGCATAGGACGAGTAGATGACAGGCTGCAATGCACATGTGCTCGATCACTGCTCAGTGTCCATGGAGATCGGAACGTCGGTCGCGCAGCAGGTGGACAGGTTGGCAAAAATGATAACATCCACCGGCTGAGCTGCTTGTCGAGCAAGAATGTCGAACGGTGTCAGCGCTCGCCCGTCATGGATGGAAACACAGCGTCGCATTTCCAAAGCGAGAACGGCAGGCATTGGCTTTTCACTCCACCAGTGTCTAACGAGAGGAAGCTGCTTTTGATCCAACGCGACGACCAAGGCGGTGAGGTCGTCCCAGACGCGGGGCCGCATTGTTTACGCGACATCCCGCGGAGCTGGTCCGCACATGACACTGGCCTTTGCGATAAGTCAGTCGATATCAGATTGAGCTGATCTCCTCTCAGCTCTCATACTCAACTTTGCTTAATTCTCGGCTCGTTCTGGTGCCTTCCGGCTGACAATACAGCCCATGTATTGGTGGCTCTGCCGGTCTCGAGTTCGAGTCAATCGATGCTCGCTCTAGTCGACTCTTCAAGATTGCCTCTGACCTCTCTCTCTCTCTCTCTCTCTTTCTCTCTCTCTCGTGGTTGGTACCACAGCTGTAGCCGACTGAGATGACCATGGAGTATATCTCGAGCATGTATCTAATTTTCTCTCGGCTTCTGGCTGACTTTTACAAACCACTCCCACGAGCCCAATTCCACAAGTCAACGCCCACATATCAATGCCCACATATCAATGCCAACGAGCCAACTCCCACGACGAGCCAACTCCCACAAGCCAACTCTCACAAGCCAACGCCCACAAGCCAACGCCCACAAGCCCACTTCCGCAAGCCGACTTGCGCGTATCAATGCCCACAAGACCGACACCCACAAGGCCAACTCCCACAAGGCCGACCGAGTCCGGCCATGGCACTGACCTAAGTCAGACATCCGTGGTGGTCAGTCCTTCGTGAGCATGTTGCTCAGCATGCCCTTTCGTTTGAGAAACCGGCAACGCGTACTTCGACATGAACTGCATATTGGAACAAGGCAGTCAAACGCCTGCGGCGGTGATGGCGTGCTTTGGGTTTCGCACGGAGGCACATTCTGCTGGGCACAACTTAGCATGTACACCAGAAAAGAAAATCTTGACTCACGTTTTCTGATGATTGATCAGCGTCTTGTCGGGCGATCGAAAATTGGATGACGGTGCAGTATTCAAATGGAATAAACTCATTTGATATGATTTGGTCGCCCTTGATCATCCGGTCTCCCATGTGTCATGTGAGGGTGGTCTTATAATTGGCACCTCGGCTGAAAGTACCAAGTTGTCGGGATTGGCAAGGGACACTTGGTGTCGGAATTTGACGTTGAGGCGCCAGGTGAATTGCCATTCCTCCGCGGCCGATCTTATGCTCTCAAGCGCGCGTGCCAATGTCGAGAGGACATACCCGTCACACGGTCTGCTCAACTGGGGGGCCCATTTTCTCGCCATGATGGGTTGGCCGCACTACCTGGACCATCTGGGAGATTACCGGAACGAGCGTCCTGTAGTCACGCCCATCTCGGAGTAGTCTGATGCCAAGCACCCTCGTCTGGTACTGCTCTTCCATGTCGGTTCAGAGTGTTCGTGAGATGAGAGGCGGTCGTTGAACTCCTTCGAGCGTTTACATCATGTGCCGTCGAGATGTTCCGCACTTGACAAGTCATCCTTCAGAAGATGTTAGCATACATCCGTCGATATGGCGCTCACTCACAATTTATCATCCGCGACCTCACAAATCTTCAGCACATATATTGCGCCACAATAGCTCTTTGTCCATGGCAGAGGGTGTGTGTAGTCTTGTTTGGCACACTGATTCAATTCTCAAATCTCGCGAGATATTGACGGCGTGTGCGTTGATACAAGATAGGCTGCAAGGTGGCAGTCTGTCGTAGTCTGAAACCCGGACCATTCGCTCGACGTGTGCCCGAAGGCATGTCCTACTGGGCACTATATTAGTGACTGGATCAGGAAATGAATTCTGACTCACCTTTCCAGGCACCGGGCTGACAGTTGAACCACTGTAGTATTGACCTGAGGTGGTTGATGGATTGGGCTGGTTGCAAGTACGGTGTTCAGCGCATTTTCAATTGTATTGGGCTGGCCGGGACACAGCTGCAAAGGAAGAATCGCTCGTGTTGTCATGGTGAGAAAGAGACGCAAAATTTGGTCAGCTTGGTGGCCAGGCTCATAGGTGTCGACGTGCGGGATATGGTGATGCGGTTGAGACTCGTGACCCTGGCCCTAGCTGGTGTACACGAGCGATGGCGAAACATCAACGGGCAACGGAGCTGGATGACTTCATCCGTCGTGAGCTGTATGGTCTGTATCAGTGGTTACGAGCACCGGGACCGAAGAATAAACGCGAGGAACTCATCTTGGGCAGGGGCCTGCAAAAGCAGAAGGGACCCTTTCGCAAAAATGCAATGCTCAAGCTGCGGGCTCGCACGCATGTCGTCCCATCCATCTCGTTGCGACGACAAGCGCCGCATTAAAGAATCTGGCCCCAACCGATTCTGGTACATCATGCAGGAGGGTTCGAATGATGTTTTTGCCCAATGGTAGCATCCGGCCGTGAATGGCAACATGTGCATGGTGGATAAAGATGTTCAATGCGCTGTGGAGGCAGAAAATGGCGAGCTATCAATGGAGACGTTTCGCGCAGTTGTCAGAGGCAGGATGGACGCAATGCTTGAGCGTTTGTGACGTAAAGCATTTTGTCTCAGGAGTTGAGCAAGGGTCCTGTCACTCACTTGTCGCATGACTGCAGGCAGTTGACGCTGTCACTGGTCCAGTTTAAATGGGATGAACGATATGCCTGCGATCTGCTGTTGCAAGACAGTCGCATGTCTCTCTGAAAGAATCGCTGTCGTCGAGAGCGATGACTCTCCATCATTGGTGATGAAGGCTTCCATCAGATTTGACAGGGGCAGAGCACAGCGACCGCAGAAAGCGATAGGCCCTGTGGTAGATCTGAATGCTCCGTGGTCATCTTTTTGGACTGGTCCATGGCGATCGACATGCGTCCCCAGAAAGCAAAATCTGAGCATCATCGAATCGACCTCCGTCATACGTCTTACTCGCACTTTCCGCAGGCGTGGAAGCCGGACCTACCGTGGAAGGGTCCCTCGATACCCAAGCTGATCAGACTGAGGTTTGATAGCCTCAAAATACCTGGTATTGCGCGTTGTCGGTCGTTATATTGGTTGCATGGCTGATTCAGCTTTCCAATAATGTGGAGTAGAAGCTGATGTTCCCAGTCGGCATCAGTGGCTAAGACGAAAGGCTGAAGTGATCGGGCAATTTAGATCACGTTGACCTTCGAAACCGTCTCCAAAGAAATATACATTGCTTCGTGGCCAGGGTGGCACGATGCGAGACACGGGCCAGGCTCGTTGAGCTGTATGTCATGTCTTCCAGCGTCTTGACTAATCGCCCTGCAAGGTGGTTAGGATGTGTCTGATAATGAGGGTCCACTCACGATTTTATTATCTAGTCTCACCCTGCACCTACGACGGACGACTCTGCCAAGACGTGAAAGAGTCGTCTTGCAGAGACAAGTCTCAACTCCAAAGCGACCCAACATATGGTTCGTCTTGTAGTTTCATGAGGTCGGTTGGGTCCGTCTGTCCTCCAGCCAAGATCATGGCTGACGATGAATGGGTGGTGATGGGGCAAAAGTACCGAGCAGGCGTACCTTTTTCAACGAATGTCCAGCCGTACGAGACCGGTGGCGGCGATAAAGTGCACGAGTAGCCAGCTTGAGGCACAATCAGAACGCCGAACCATTCAAAATAACGGCGACATGTGCAAGGGAAGGGCTCGAGGATGGCGGTGTTCAATACGCAGAGGTCTCGCTGGTGATCTCGCTGATGATCTCGCTGAAGGCACTATCTGACGAGCATGTATCAGCAGCGGAATCAAAGTACGGGCTCATGACTCACAAAGCGTGAACCTTCACTTCAAGAGCGTGAGCCTCATGGCGATTTTGTTATCGGTGTGGCTGGCAGGTTGATGAATACACTTGGAATGCTGGCTTGGGTCCGTCCTATTTGACATGACCCGGCTGGTCACAACATTGGGTATTTCAGCACTGGCCGACGGTATGGGGCTGACAAGGGACTTACCTGCAGGATGCCTCACTTGCACCCTTGTGGTCAAGAAGCTAGTCAGAAGTCACGTTATTAGCTCATCTCGATAAGCCACATGGATGCAGCACTCACCAAAGGATAGTGACCCGCCAAGGCGAAAGCTCTGGCATGCAGGCACGAAGACGGGTACAGTGGATTGAACCACTCAGTGGGTAGAGAGAGCCAGGTGACTTGGTGGCTTCTGTGTGTGTGTGTACCGTGGGTATCAGTAATAGCAAGGGCTTGGGGTCAAAGACGAGGGACTCATGAGTCTGCTGCAAAAAGACATCTTGGTTCCGGCTCGAGGGAACCCTTCAGGTGCAGTAAGGAAGAGAATTGTTTCGACAGAGACCCAGGGAAGGAGGCCATATTTATAGGCCTTTTGACTGGTCTTGTTACCGCCTGCTTTGTACTGCCGCGGTGAAGTCTTTTCTGTCTGTCGCTTTTGACATCGAAGTTGCCTGTGCAGATTGAACCGTCCTTTACTGAGGTGATAGGCTAGGCAAAAATCAACAACAAGCCGGTGAAAAGTGAACGGTCCTCTCGAGAGTCAATCGTGGCATTAATTCCTTCCTCTGGAATTTCTTGAAGTAACGTTGATCAACCGTCAAGCTTGTCTCAACGACCATACTTTCAACATTTGAAAACGACGGGCAGCGGATCATCACTCAATTGCGACAGCATGCTTTCCTATCACCACCATTTGAATTTCAGTATTGGCTGTTGATTGAAAGAAGAGGCCGACGATCAGGCTGTGTTCTGAGTAAGTCTCCACCAACGCGCCTCACTTGTTGATGTCGGATTTTCAGGGTCCAAGCCATCGCCCACTCAAAATATTTTCACTGAGTGTAGCCATGCCGCATTGACGGCGGTACTGGGAAACTTGATCCTAGCGTTCCTGCCACAGACGCATCGTCTATCCAGCAAAGCTAGGTGTTGTAATCGTGATGAGACTCTATGCTACGATGATTTGATATACCTTACTCGACGACTATTGCTTATAAGAATGATCAAAATACATCAACAGAATGCCAGTATAATATACCTGATTCGCAATCAAGGTGATGGTGATCTGGTAAATGGTATGCTGCTAAACGTCATAATCCTACAGCTAAGAATGCTGTTCCTTTAATGACTTGTAATCCGAGAAACCTATTCTAGTGAGCTGGATACGCTTTGGAGCCTCTCGAAACTGCAAAAAATGAATTCTCAAATCAAAAAAGGACTGGAACCCTCATCAGAGACAATGACTTCGCCGCTCAGGCGAGCTATTCACCGGTCGCATAATATGGCTGTTCGGCCAACTCATGAGCTCATCTTTATCCAAGATCGTTGCACCAGGTTAGAGACTGCTAATAAGAAGCAAGTAAGGAAAAGGGCTTCGGGGGGGGAGCAGATACCGCATGAAGGTAGCCTGCGAAGTTTGGAAGAGATTAGAGCTGATTTGGTGGTGGAAAAAGATGAAATACAGCGATATATATCTTCGGCAGAGGGTGCTGCAGAATCACCAACAGAGCCTGCATTACCCCCTGTACGTACCATACGGCGCCAGTTCACCTGTTCTGGCTGTGTAACCAAAGGGCATACTTATTCCCAATGTTATCACAAAGTTATTTAGCGATTAATCCCAAATTTATCTTCTGATATTTGAGATTGTAAAGTAACCAAATTCCAAGTTCTCGGAGCATCGCTCGCGCGACCGGGACGCTCGGGCGGCCGGGAATCACGTTAGTTAAGCCTAGCTGACTGAGCAATCGGCGGCACCGACTGCACTTACCTCAGTTCCCTCAGACCACAGCCAATGATGTGCCAGAATTATGCCTACTCTGCCACGCTGACCCATTTCATCGTTCCCCAAAAAAAGCTGATTCAGCTCGCTGGAAGAAGCAGGCGGTGGATAATCAGGTTTACCGTCCTTTTGGGCGGGCGGTTGAGGGAACTGAAATAATTGCGATCGTCGGGCAGATGGGGGTGCTGAATATTCCTCGGGCGTGCTTGTAACATGGCGATTCTCTTTCGTCGACAGAACATCAAGAAAGATAGTTTAAGATACTGTATGTTTGTCTACGTGATCAGAGCGGTGGGCGCGTTAACTACCGATCCGCCACGAACATCTTAGCCCTGGACATGCGAGCATCTTGAGCGTTCAGATGCGATACCCGTGACCCATTACAATATCGTACAGCATCTTTGCTGGCCCGTGGATACTAAAATTCCTCAGGTTCCCCGACTGATCCAGCTCAGTCGCTTCTATGCCCACTTCGCTCGACTGGCCCAGACACCATGCCAACCCCTTCATCGTCGCGAGCCAACATCGGCGCTCATAAAACCCTTTGACAACGAGCCGCTACCTCAAAAAATCGACCGAGATACTGCTCGCTGCGGTATACTCTCTCACCGTTTCCCACTGTGAATGTTTGAGTGATCCCCTGAACCCGGCGCCCAATCTCTGCATAGCTCAGCGCTCGCGTCACAAATGATTTTTCATAAAAAGCGTAGGCTTGGAGATGCGGGCGAACGTTCATGTCTGTAATTATTATGGCTATGTAGCATATGCGCTGGCGAACACTCAAACACTAGTCCCAGACCCATGAAGACCTATCCCATGTACAGCACGCTCGGTTTTAGGATCATCTTAACTGGTCCCGGGAGCTGTAGCGCTCCTAGAACCCTCATTGAAGATCCCAGGGCTAGGATTGGGGTTTCGGGGACCCAAATGGGGTATTATCAGGGATATACGTGGAGCCTACAGGATGAATGAATAAAGATATGAACTGCGCGGGACTTACAGGTTGCATATATGGATTCCCCTGTGAAGAGTGAAGTGGCAAATTTCCCGGACGAATAAAAAAAGTCTGGTGAACACTGACAAAGCGAATTCGCATGTGATCACCCTCCACGACGGCCGCACAGACCCTCTGAGCTGAGCGAGAGTAGAACACCATTGGGCCACGAGCTCTCATTTGCCTCTTGGCATCTGCACGCCAGCCCCCCGGTACAATGATTTCCGAGCGATACCAACAACAGTTTTCGAGTACCAGCTCGGGCAGAAGTGAGGCGTAATAAGTCGTAGCTTCTATTAGAAGTGCGAGTGGTGATCTTCCATTCGGATCCTTTCAGCGAATTATTATGTTCTTTGGCAGTGGGGCCTACTGTGGCCATCTGCTTACTCATTCGTGTCCATTCTGAGTACGAATGGGAAGATACTAATTCCTGCAGCTTGAAATACTATCACACTAAGCCAATCAAAATACTTAGTTTGTCGCCATGTACAGATGGCCAGGCTCGTGTCCACGGCTAATCCAATTTAGGCAGAATCATACATACATAGGGATCGTGCGTATGTGATTTGCCTTCTGGCCCATTCGGATCCTCCCCCTTGGTCATACCGTCTTTTTTATTCCATCTCTGATAAAACATTGTTGCCAGAAAATCATAAATTCGGACCCAAATGATGTCGATGTGCGAAAATGAGGTTATTTCAGCATTACAACTTCTCTTCCATACTCCAAGCGAAATTTTCAGAACCCACCACGAGCTAGCATTTGCAACTCTAAGCAAGATGCGAGAAGCGCTAAATACTGGGAATTCGGATAGCCCAGTAATCATAAGTTCTGAAATGTCTATCACCAAAAGCACAAAGATAAATCACACACAAGATCCCCAGCAAGAAAATCTTCACCAAGACAATCCTCACCAAGACAATCCTCACCAAGAAGATCCTCACCAAGAAGATCCTCACCAAAACAATCCTCACCAAGAAGATCCTCACCAAGACAATCCTCACCAAGAAGATCCTCACCAAGACAATCCTCACCAAGACAATCCTCACCAAGACAATCCTCACCAAGAAGATCCTCACCAAGACAATCCTCACCAAGACAATCCGCAGAATGAAAACCCGCAGAATGAAGACCCACAGCGAGGTGCCCAGGCAATATCGCCTCGCCCGGGAATAGAGCCGGGAAATGCGATCAATAAAAGCCATGTTGAAACCTTCGAAGCAGTGAAAGGAAAAATTTCTGGGGTCTCAGAATTTTGTAAATGCAATACTTCTCTTGTCCGAATTTTACTAGGTGTGCGAGCTACAAGCGAGACACTGATTGATATGGAAGTTCTGCAATTTTTGAACGACACCAGTCTTCGAAAAAGCAAGGAAAAGCAGCTTTTGAGAAGCCTATGTCAAGTATCGCTAGCTCGCAAACTCACTGACTGGGAGCAATCTAGTGGGCTTCCCCCGCGGATTAATAGCGTTTCGATCAACCAAAGCGAACACAAGAAGGCTAAACGGGGTGGAAACATGGCCAGATTTATAAGAACCCTCCGGTATCCGCATAACTACCTGAAAACTATAAGCAAGGCAATCGTTCGAGGTGTTAACCAGCTTCTCTTTCTCAAATATCTGGAGAAAGCATTCCGGGGCAAAAAAGATCTTGTCAAGGGAATTTTGGTTCTATTCACGATTTTTGATTATGCTCGATTCGAAAAAGTCCCTATCTTAGAACTGAACTCATTCGCAAACTCTCTGCACTTGCTATATCACCACGAAGCAGATGAAATTCACCAGTCGACACGTGAGATTTCACATTGGTTTGTCGCTATGGAAGCAGGGTATGAGCTGCTATCTACTACACCTTTGGAGACTGACAAGACTTTATACGAGGTCATTGATGTCTCCCCTTTGCCCATGGAACCAAACGACCAAGGGGCTGCGGGCCATTCTGAGCTCGCGGATTTCTCGACTTTGATCTCCAATGACCAAGGGGCTGCGGGCCATTCTGAGCTCGCGGATTTCTCGACTTTGATCTCCAATGACCAAGGGGCTACGGGCCATTCTGAGCTTGCAGATTTCTCGACTTTGATCTCCAATGACCAAGGGGCTACGGGCTATTCTGAGCTTGCAGATTTCTCGACTTTGATCTCCAATGACCAAGGGGCTACGGGCTATTCTGAGCTTGCAGATTTCTCGACTTTGATCTCCAATGACCAAGGGGCTACGGGCCATTCTGAGCTTGCAGATTTCTCGACTTTGATCTCCAATGACCAAGGGGCTGCAGGCTACAGCATACAAGGTCTCACGAACGACCATATAAGACACTCATCAATTGGTGCAGAATCGCACCATCCGATTCAAATCCCTATAGATACAGATGGTTTCTTTACAGTACACACATGATCGCCCTTGTTTGCTCCGGCTAGTTTCACGTTTCCACAAAGTGCGTTATCGGATATAACACAAGCGCAAGGCAATGAATCATGGAATTTAGTCCGAAGATTTACATGCTAGAGCAAAATGAATAGCAAGCGCAACTTTGGTTCAATCTCCACTTCATGATTCTTCTTCATAAATCGTCGCTTTCCTTCATGTAAAGGCACTCCTGAAGCTTTTGGACTGCCTTCTAGTACTTGAATTGGTATGATGAGCGCATCACCTGTGCTGTGATTGAAGCGTGCCGTTGGACCCGTGATTTGTACCAATGAATAGCCCTGTATTTGATTAGAGATGTCCGATTTTGGATGGAATGGGTGCTGTTTACCTTGACAGGAAGATTGAGCTTGTCTAAAAATTCAGTCACTCTGCCTTTTAGCTCATCTGATTCGTGTATTTCAAAATCTTGGGCTTTGTTTTTTTTGAAAGGAACCGAGGAAGCCCACGCTGAAAAATTCTTTCTTTCATTGTTTTCAACCTCCGATAACTCGTCCTCAAATAGATGTGGTTTAGTCGATAGCGTCTGCGACATCACAAAAGCCTTGGTCGACTGGCGTTGGCGAAGGAATCGGAGGGAGAAGGGGCTGGCTGTTGAGAAGGGTTGCGGGCAGGCGAAGGGATGGTGGGGTTAATATTGAAGATTACAGTGGGGTAATCACTAGCAACATCCACGTGATGCTATTTGGGCAGCGACCTTGAACCTGGAAAGATCGTAGCCTTTAGATCTTGAACCTCGATCACATAAATGAGGATATTTCCTTATCCACTATGTATCAAATGTATCAATCCGCATAGAAACGAGATCCTATGATGACGTATCCTCTTGTAGCGAAGACTTAATGTGTCAGTAGTTAGTTAAGTTAACTAGTTAGTTAGTTAATAGTTAACGTATTTCACAAGCGAGCGAGACACACGGTCGGCCGAGACACTTCAAAACACATAGTAAATGCGATAAATTACAACTCAATATCTCGACAACCATACCTTCTCTCAAATTCTCTTTCGTGATAGATATTCTTTATATTATCCAAAATCTACCCTCGGGATTTATTTAATTTTAGCCAGTGGTTGAGTCAAAGATATATATATAGAGCTCAAATAGCCAAATCATGGCGTATTTTATGGTACATTATAAAATCTTCCATTAAATTACACCAAACTCCAAAGTCAAACTAAAATTATCCTCGAGATATAGTATCGAAAATTTGATATAGTTTACATGCGTTGTTGAGATATAAAATTGTCTTTACTATGTATTTTGGGGTGCGGCCGACCGTATGTCTCGCTCGCTTGTGAAATGCGTTAACGTATTTCACAAGCGGGCGGATCACCCTATCAAATTTTGATAATTCAAACTAGTATAATTCAACCAAAACAACGTAATATTGAATATCTAAGCGATTCAATTAAATTTGGACAGTGCGTTCTCTTATGACCCTGGATACCGCATTCAGAGCATTTTGGTGGAGCTCTAAATCGTCGTTCTTGTGTTCCTGATTGACCGGTCGGCTGGTCGATTGGAGGTTGGATTTGATCATTACTGGCAATTTTAGCCAATTCTTTGATCTCTGCGACAGTTAGGCCTTCTGGGTAAGCTATCTGGAGCTTAGAACGTGCTTCTTTTCGCTTAATTTTCTCGTTGCCAGCGCGTAAAAGCTCGTTTTCTCGAGCTAGAAAAGCGGTTGATTGCATCGTGATTTGGCATGCTTTAAGCACCTGATCTATAGCGGAATTCAATGGGCTTGGTGGGCTCTTAGAGCGCTGTTTTAAGAGCTTTTTGATTGAAGAAGCTTGTTTTTGAAGCTGCTTATAATTTGAAGGTGTCGTAGGCTCCCATATACTGCTTCCTCGAGATGGGGGTGGTGTAGGCGTATGGAGTCGAATGTTGAGCTTTGAAATCACTCGATTTGGATCATATGGGACTAAGCCAGTTGCTGAGAAGCTATTTCTGATCGTTTCTGCTTTAAAAGCCTCGATTCGAGCGGTCGGAAAAGCATCAAGAAAGTCCAATTTATCCATATGGTTCTGACCACGCCGCATCACATCCTCAACGCACTTCCCGTACGCGCGCTTTATCAACCCACATCAAGAGGTTGTAAAAGATGTGAGGAGTGCGGTGGCATACAAATTGGAATCACGTTATTTTGATTGCAAATTTCGTCGAATTTTGGAGTTAAATGGCTTCCATGACCATCAAGAACCAGAAGTCGATATTTCCCCTTTAACCTCGAGAAAGTTGATGGAATAAAGACCTTTTGAAGCCAGCGAAGTCTAATTTCGTACGAGGTCCATCCATTTTTACTGACTTCGAATTGCCAGTCGTCCGGAAGCCCATCAGTCCAGCCTTTAACGAGGAGTTTACCTTTAAAGATAATCATCGGAGGAAGGCAATATCCAGACGCGCCTATACACTCAATCGAGGTCACCCATTCACGATTTCCAGGCTGTAAAACAGAAGGCCGACCGTATTATTCCGCTCTCGTAATAACTCTCGCAGTCGCGGTCAAGCCTATCGCAAAGCCCGTCTCATCAAAGTTATATATATCGTCCGAATCGATCCCGTAGTCACAAATCGTCTTTTGAACCAGTTCAAACCATTCCATAATGATTTTTAGGTTCTCACACTTTACACGATTATAATTATAGCGTCTTAAGAACCTTGTATCTAGCTCTGGGTGTCTTTTAACATAGTTCGTAACCCAGTTCTTGCCAACGGTCTGAATCGGGGTCGTTCCGCGCGTCGCGATTAAAAGATTGGCCATTTCTTGCACCATAGAAGGTCGTGGGGCCGCTCCACGTACGTCCATAGAGATCACCCATTTCTTTAGCGAATTCTCTTCGATTTCAGTCAATTTGAACGAATTTGCGCGTAATTCGACGCGGTTTTGACGTCCATGAAGGCGCGCGTGTAACGTTGTATATGGGATATCATATATACGTGATGCTTCACGAATTGACAATTTTTCCTGCTTTTGAATAGCTTGAATAGCAAGCAAGATACGACCTTCTTGATGCGTCAATTTTTGACGATTTTGAGAGCGATCTGGTGGCATGGTGGGTGGTTGAAGAAGGAAGGTCTAATTAATTGACGCGTTTTGGTTGGGTTGTCCGGACCGACCGGGTGTCCGGTTCGCTTGTGAAATACGTTAGAAGGAATGATGAGTAATCATTGCCTAATTGGATAATAGGGGCTGATTTGATGCAGAATTGGAGGAATTGAAAGCTTGTGGGTCAACTCGACCAGCAGAGGGGCCGCCCAAGCTGAGACTAGGGGTTGGTTACTAATATTAGAGTATGGAGTCAGGTGACCCTCTCCGTTTGCGCCAGCGGTAGCTCTCTCATTTTTTCTTCTTCCCTCCTCCGACCATCTTAGAATACAGATCTTGTTCCCTTTCTTCAGCTGGTCAACAGTAGCATCCGGCTGTTGATATCATTTATTATCTACCCCTCTGCTACTTTTGCAAAACATCACGGAATCTTTTCCCTCTGGTTCTTCCTTTCGCCCCCCCAAAACCGTACCCTACTGGTCCCTTCTCAACTAAATCCCTTTCGTAATGGCATTCATTATGAATACTCATCTATTCTCTTTGCATGACATGGTTTCAAATCGGCCACGATTTTGACCAGTCGGGATCAAACGTATTGACCCACATGCTCAGAGAGTGGGCAGTGCCATCCAATCAGGGGCATGTTTTTGGCCCCTGAGGCCAAAAACGACCCCTTTAATGGCCGGCAAGAGATCGACCCACTACCAGATAGTGGAGCCCAATTATATGACCTACTATCCCTTGGAGCTTTGAATTGTCTCGTGGGGATATATCCATTAGCCAGAACAAGCTAGCGGTAACTTTCCCCTAGCGACCGATCAAATCTCTGTGCTTGGTGTGCGTAACCTGAAGCTCCGGTGTATGGGATTCAGGGGTAATTCTGAACCTACAGGGGACACATGAATAAATCGACTTTGGCCTTAAGAGCATGAATACTGCTCACTATACCGCGAAAAGCCATAGAAATTGGCGAAATTCCCACGGAGACTTTGACCTTCTTGTGACACTTGCCCAAACAAGGATACCTCTAGTGCTATAGAACGAATTTGGATAATACGGTATTGGCCATAAATCGATTAATATTTTAATTGCGAAGTAGCATGCATGTGAGTTCCACGACCAACCCTTCGAGAATCCTCCACATGGGTGCTGTCTCCGAGCTCCTTTGAGAAACTGTCCTTCCTTGACAGCTGCGACATGATAGGGAAAGGCATATTAGTCAAACTCTATAGTTTTCCGCGCTTTAAAACAAGGAAGCTTGCGACCGGTTCACAAACTGTTTCTGCTTGACAAAGTATATATACCACGCTCTGCCAGGTACTGTTTTACAATACAACCCGCAGCGGCTGAACTTAAATGAGACCAGCAGATCCAAATGCTAGTTCCGCAGCGACATCAACGTCTTTTGGCACGGCGATGAGAAAGAGGCTTATGAAGCTTATGAAGGTACAACTAGATCGAAGTTTCAAATATCGGGTCTACTAACAGAATTAATGCTACTGTACAAAGCCATCTTCTACTACTCAATGACGGCAAGCAAGAACGGTCTCCAATTAGAGGGCTTTAAGGTGTCAGATTGTGGATAACGAAAGGTCGGTTCTTCACGCAAAAGAGAGCTTTGATGAATTGGAAGATATATTGCAAGCTAGTCGTTCGTACTAAACTGTGTTTGGCATCTTTGTTAGCTTATATTTTATTCTACTCTACTCAGCTTAATCCACAAGATGAGCCAATACTTAGCTCTGATGATCACTCCTTAGAAGCTTTCTTACGTCCCTATTTTCCAAATTCGGTCACACCTTTTTAATTGAATGCCTTGTCATGAATTATATAAGAGCGTGAAATTCCGTTATTCATTAACGTATATCTTCACCAAACCATGCATCAAAAAATAAGTCAATCCAATGGATCGCCTTGTGCCAACCAGGCTACCTTCTCAACGAGGCTTATATCTAGATGTTGGAGATTGTTTTGCTCGAAAGGTGGAAGTAACCTAGCTAGACCTGAATAGAGACGGACGCTGCTAGATACTGCCTTAATAATTTATGTTTTCTAATCTGTTCTCCCATCAAGTGGAACCGTAGTATACTATCTCCTGAGACTCCTAGTGCACGAGAAGCCCAGAAATATAGTCCTCACCAGCAACCTAAGATATACCGTTTGTGGGTCCTGGGGGTCAATAATTGGACCCCGATTTCGTGAGCTTCATTGGTACGCCTGCTTAAGCTTAAGATATCCCTAAATCGAGAAATTGAGTTATGCCTGTTCTTAAGGCCTACAAAAAGCCCAGTCTCCCCCCACCCCGTGAAACCATCGAACCGATTCCTTCTAAACTTTTGTTTCATCGCGAAATGATAACAAAAGCATGGAATCGATGAAGATACGCGATAGCTGTACCAAGTGCCGCGAAGTCGGGATTGAATGCGGTCAACAAGGATCGCCTTGTCAGAAATGCTTGGCCAGTGGATCAGTATGCGTGTACGAAGATCAGATAAAAACCTTACAATTTGAATGGACACATCCAATGGACCCTAGTCCTTATCTTGACTGCCAAAACGGTGAGTGAAGCACTTCTTACAAGATTTGCGTATCCTAACAGCAAACAGATTTCACGGTCGACCGGGACACTTTCTTTATCCAACCACTCCAAAAACATGTTCTACACGCCTGTCAAACGCTGTTCAGGAGATCTGTCGTATTTTTCCCAATTGAGATGGTGTATGTAGCCATGATGAATATTTCGACAGAGATAACGCTCACCCGGCCAAAAGGACAGTCGTTAAGAAATGCAATGGTCCAGCGGTTTCAAGTTGATTGGTTCAAGGAAACTGAGACGGGCCATGCCACATACCTCGCCTTGGCTGTGAGCCAGGATGTCCACGTCTGTTACGACAATGGATTCCAGCCAATTGAAGGGTGCGAGAAACGACAAACTGCTATTTTCAAACGCTTTCAGCTATGGAATTCTGCCGTGTTTCCAAAAGTTTGGCGAGTAATTTTTGTTTTTGATGACCTCAAGGAAGAATCTGCCATTGGTACCTTCCGCACGTTAGAGAACCGATTCTCGTTCACGTGTTAAAGCTAGCTCCTGGCCATCGCCATCTTTTTAATACAACCTCTGCTCGTCTATCCTTTCATGTAATTCGAATCCTTCATTCCAAAATCTAAACCCATTAAGAAAATGTCCCGTCTTAAGCGGCAGCGAGAATCGAATGAATGGCATTATTAGTCACGGGTTTTGGTTTTCAGCGCTCTAACCGGGAAGTTGGCGAATGGTTCGAAAAAGTGTTTTTGATTGACGCAGTGTATATATCACTCCCTGCCAAGTACTATTCTGCAATATCACCTACTGCAGTGGCTGGACTCAAGTGAAGCCAGCAGATCTAAAAAGAGCTTCTAGGTATCCCTTCAGTCAACAGTCTGTCAGTCTGTCCTTTCCATCTATTTAGAATTCTTCATGCCGGAATTCGAATTCAAGATGCCACCTCAACCTCCAGACACAGATCGCTCTGTCCAAAGAGAAGATAGAAGATGACGAGAATGTGTTGAAGTCAAGACGAGTAAGGAAATTCTGCTTGTCTTTTGCTCTGGATGCTAATGATTATGGAATGCAAGACTACCAAGCATCTGACTAGGGAGCTTCTATCCTATATTTTGGGGTTCAATCGCAATTTAGGTCTATTTTCATCTGTTGAAACTTGGCTTGCAAAAAAGAAAGCCCCTTTCTTGTTATTGTCTGTCACTTCAAAAGACAACACTTCGAACTACCTTAGCCCATGAGTATGAACGGCAGCCCCGTCTCATATCAGATAGCCATGCCAGGTAAGTAATTACTCCAACTATCCATATGCTATGTCCACTAACATCGCAAAGACAACGTGGTTACCCAGCCACACAATGCCCTTAAAAGTACTATTCCGCTAGCATTCACCTTCGCTTGGCATAAATCCTATGGGGCGGCCGACCTTTTGAAAACGATTTCTGAAGTCCAAGATGCGGCCGTGGCTATTGAAAACATGTGGGATATACATTTGGTAGACTCAATACCAGGAGAACTCAGCAAAAGGATCACCAACCCAAACTTCTTGAGCAGTGACCTTGGCATGTTTGTTCAAATTGCGGTTTTGGTTGGTCATGATATTGTTCCTGAGAAATTTTTGGCTAGATCAGCGGCTGAATGGGATGGCGAGTCACTTCTGGAGATCAAGGAAATTTACGAATTCCAGGGTGATAACGGGAGCGTGCTCGTGAGGCTGAGGGCTTTCTATCTCGAAACTGAACTGCACGTCACGAAGCAAGTCGAGGAAATCGTACAAATGCTTTATCGCTGATGAGTTACAAATTCGAGTTGCATCTTCATTCGACGGAGTGATATGTTGGGAGCGCGCTGGTTTTTAAGAGATGGCATCCCGAGAGCCTAGTTTGGAGAAGCATATACTTCAAGACACGGCTATTAACGACAAAGAGATTTTTTTGTTATAAGTATGAACTTTGAAATAAGAGCAGTTCTAAACATAAGAGCAACCCAAAGTATTTGTTTCTGACAGGGCATTGATTGATGATACGCTCGCAGCTCTAGCCATAATGACCTCGGCATTTTGGAAAGTCAATAGGCAAATGCGAGACAAGAATCACCGTTCTGAGCGCCTCGAAAAGGCAGAGGTATGTCATGCTGTATCTTTTGTCAACTCTGTACATATGACGTTGGATTTGGTTCATCTTATCAGAGTCTAATTGGTTTGGTTTGATACAATTGGTATGCGTCAAGTTCTATGCGAGCTTTCTTGGAAAGGGAAATTATCATGTTTTAAATTGATAAGCGCTTTCAATAAGATGTTTGTGAACTATTCAATGTTGCCTTTTAGGAAATATATAGATAGCGATCTCCCCCCCGGTAGTATTCTACTCATTTCCTACCCAAACAGCTGGATTCCAATGAACCAGCGGATCTAAATGATAGTTCCTGGCCATCCTTTCAGTCCACCCGTATGTCCGTTTATCCTTTGTACGTTCCATATTCTTCGAATTCTTCACCTCCAAATCTAAAATCAAGATGCCTCCTCAACCTCCAAATACGGACTACCATGTCCAAAGAGAAGATGACAAAAATGTATTGGACTCTAGACGAGTAAGGAAATTCTGCTTGTCTTTTACTCTATATGCTAATATTTCAGAAATGCAAAACTACCAAGCTTCTGACTAAGAAGCTTCTATGCGATATTTCGGGTTTCAGTCGCTTTCTAGGATTATTTTCAGATGTTGAAACTTGGCCTGGCAAAAAGAAACCCTCTTACATATTATTATCTGCTACGTTGAAAGACAGCACGGAGACGATCAATGTTAGATATGAACATTCGATCCATCGAGAGACTTTATCGCAGGTGGATCAGGAGAAACTTCTAAGCTGTCAGAAATTGTTGGATCGCGAAGATTGGCTTAAGTGCGTATCAAAAGGATTCCTGTTTCAATTTGATACTGCCTCTATTGCGTTAAAGTATTCTCCTGAATGAACCACCTTTGCCCTTGCCCGATCTATGTAGGTAGTAAATATCGCCCCACATTCTAGGCCTCAACAAACATGTTCAGTTCCTCATTGTTCTAGGGCACTCTAGATAGACATAAACCATCGATAAAATAAGCGGATGCCTAGAATATTGAATTTATAATGAATAATCTAATGTCGAATATCTTCTGCTCAGCTCTAGCCGTATTTGGGGCAGTGCTGGAAGTTCCCGGAGCCTCAGGCTCTCATACTCAGGTATATAGTGTGCTTGAGCCTTGCAATAGTTTCACGTCCTAAATGCACTTACAATGGACATGCTTTTAGACAATTTGGTTTATGTCATACCCTTGATCTTCATTTATTACGCAGGAGTGTTGGTTGCCTTTATCTATTATAGGATCCAGCGACTTTTCTTTTGAATTGGAAATCCTTTCACTACATAAATCACCCATCAGCCATTGGTAGCCGTCAGTCCATGGATGATCGATTTCCAGCTCATACGCTCAGTTTCATAAGCCAAGGTTCTGGCAGGCTCCTCCAAACGAACCTTACCAGTCACTCACGGTACCTGCCACATCATTGCCATCTAATTACCCGAAAGGCCACTCATACACCACCCTTCCCAATCCACAACTTGCAAAATCTAAGCTTCAATCTCCACCACCAGGAGGGCTATCTAGATTTGCGAAACGCCAAGGAAACAGAGCATTTTTCCTTGCAACCTTTGTCGCTCTTTCAAAAAGCCCTGCATGGGAAGTGTTCCCTGCGCAGCTTGTATTAAACATAAAAAGTCAATGTGTACTTTCTCCTGGAATTTCAGAAGAATCATACAAACACGGAACCACGGTACTTGTCGACTCTGCTCCAGCACAGGGGTGTCTTGCAGTGGCGGTCCACCATGTGATAACTGCTATCAACGTGAAGTCGAATGTGAGTTCGAGATGTCGTCAAAAGTAAGGCCTTTCAAAAAAGTGAATAACAAAATTTTGACCTTATCATAGACCAAGGATGCAAGCGTAGAACAAGGAGTGTCAACAACAGATGTTGACAACGGAGCTATGGGCCATTTCACGCCGGCAAGTCATCAGGAAAATGGCATTTCCAGCGAAGAAAGCCCTGGGGCGCTGACCGCAGATCACGTCAACATATATGTTACCGGCGGGCCCCTGGATCTACATTTTGCAGCAGCCCTACGGGCCATAATCAACCGCTCTTACAAGCCCCCGAAGGGCCCAAACAACCTTTATTATGGATTCATGGCCCATGTTTACCAGAAGTTGTTCTATGCGCAACCGTGTGAGTCGCACGTGGCACTTCATGCCTTGAATATTTTACAAAAAGATGAAAGGATGCCGGAGAAGTCTCGGCATGAAATTCGGATGTTTTTCCAAATGTCGTCCGAGTTGATAGCCATTCCATGGAAATTGTTTACCGACTTCAAACACGCCTCAGCCAACCGGAACGTGTTACAGTATACAGACTGTTTCCCAGATACGGCCTCTTTTGCAATCCGCAGCTGTCCAGTGGATTGCTTTCTGGAGCTTCTCCGAAACAAAGCCATACCCGCATGTGGCTTCAACAGCGCAGGCCAGAGCTTCTTTCGCCTTGCCGTTTGTGAAGGCAGAGTGGATATTGCCGGTGAACTATTATCGGAAATGAGCGTTGAGCAGATACTTGAACCTGCCTCCATCATGGCCGATTGCCGGCAGCAAACTATCCTTGAGATGTCCGTCATGAACGCAGAACTTTTCAATGTCTGCTGGGCAAAGATTGAATTAAATCCAGACTTGGATCTGTCAAATGTGCTCGCACTTGAATATTACGCTTACATGTGTCGATTTGCTACCGGAGACCTGGCCTTGCGTATGCTAGCTCGGGGGATTGATCTAGCATATACCGTTAATGCCCTTCCATACGTCACTTGGCCTGCGATGGCTCAATACCACAAAGGCCCAGCATCATTCTTTAGCTGGCTTATGCAACGCGGATGCTGGCCATATTCCACGGAAGCAGGCCATGTTACACCCCTTCTGGTTGCCGCCCAGCATGATCGATTTGAGGCGACCAGTTGGCTTTTGTTGAACAATCATGACACGTTGGAGCAAAGAAGTTGTGCGATCGACGCCGCTGTCCGCCAGACCGAGGGCAGTGCTTACATTCTTGGCCTTGTCATGAAGCGCATATCTCTAGCAGTCCCACCCTATCCGCTTCAATGGCCGGAGGAAATTGCTTGCAAAGTCATCCAAGCTGCTTGTAACCAGAACCTAATGGACGAAGCTGAGAATCTGAAATTCACTCAGGATCTTGCTATTCAAAAACTTGGATCTGTGAAAGCGTCTGCCCCGGATCTTCTTGTATATTCCAAAGAGAGTCTATCAATTGCGAAGCAAGCAGGTCTGACAGACTTGGTCAATTTCCTACGAGCTGAAAACAAAGAAGCATTGAACATGCTCGAAGACAGCTGCTGACTTGCTCGCTGGTGTCTTTGTATGTATCAATATACGCGTGGGATATAAGTTTAGATTAGTTCAGCAAATGAGACTTTGGCAGCGTCAACTCTTGGTGGCCTCGGAAGCGCAAGTTTTGGAAGATCCCTTAGATCTGGAGCCAGGCCTGCCTGTTCCACTCGTTGCCCTGAGACTCAATGTTGGGCAGACGTTACAAATAAAATTTCAAAAGTAAACTAACCATACATAGCCACCTGAGTGAGCAGTGGCCCTGCATGGAGTTTTGGATAACCTGCGCTTAGATTGCATTTCAAGTCCTGAATCCGGCAGTTCCTGGTCACGTAATGATCTGGCAATCCGAATACCTTGATCGCAACCTCACCAACCTCATCAACCGACTGGAGATTATTTCTTTGCTGGAACTAAGGCCAGGTGGTCTATGGTGGAGACAATTGAATTCCTGACGGGGGCTGCCTGGACTCGCTGTTCGGCACTCCGAGGTGTCTTGGTAGTGATTGTGGCTGCTGACTTTTGATATAAATGCTTATGGGTGAGAATGATACAGGGTCTTTCGAGTCATTGAAACGGCACTACTGGATTTCATTTTTATTTTTTTAGTACAAAGCTCCGCCACTCAATGCAACTGGACGATGAAGATAAAGGCCGAAGCAGCTCTGTGAGCTATCACGCTGTCTGTTAACTTCCAGATGGATCTAAAAACGCTATTCAAGGATTTTTCCCACAGTGAGTCTACACAGTGAGTCTAGCACAAGATGCGGTCAAACAATGCTGAATTCCATTAGTCGTTACTTGGCACGATGACAAAGGCCACTACATGGAGCCCTCGCCTGAATTGAAGGCGGCATGCTTGGACAAATACTTCTTTGTTGAAACACACTTCATTCCAGCCTGCTATGTCTACGATATATTGATCACTCAGTCAGCCTATTACACTTTGACCGGCAACCTGGGGAAAGCTTTCCAAGCCCTTTTATGTCAACATCTTGAGGACGAACAGTTCAAGAGCACTGTGCTAGGCCGGTTCACTCATATTATATTGGCCGCCCAGCGGGAGGTTATGATTCAGTGCGATCTGTTCTACGACATGACGACGTACATGGGTGGGTATGATGCGATCGTGAAAGGCCGTTGGTTCAAGAAGGCAGTCTTGGAGCGATTGGATCCTGTCCGGAGTTCGAACGGTTTAATTGAGCAATGGCGAGTCGAGTTTTCAACCTCTAATATTGAACTGGTAAATCGGGAAGATGGACTTGAACAACTTTTCAAAACTTTCTCTTTTATGCGTCGCTAGCTCGGTTCTGCCGAATCTAGGAATCCAGGAAAACGTCATGAAATTATTTCCTTAAAGTTCATTTTACGCGAGCAAGATCTACTAAGAGACCGAACTCCATGGCAACATTGCTCAGAGGACTAGCCAATGAGATAGATGCAAATTGGTGCTGGACATAGAGTCAATCCTATAGGCAAAACAAATCAGTATTTTTCTAAGTTCGTTTTTTTTTCTGTGATTTCTCACTCCAAATTGAGACATTCTCCACAATTTATTTGTCAACTTGAATTCAAAATTGTAACTATCTTCTATTATTTAACTCGATCAAAGCCCACATCTCGAATGGATAGCAGAACCCTGAAAAGTGTATCGGATTTTTTCCAATTGCGTAACGCGAACACGTCCGATCATTCTACTTCTTTCTGGATCTTATAAACGCAGGAGATAAAATGGCGCCAAATGAAAACCCCATATTGGATTCTGGGTAGGTATTGTCCATGCACCGATCTGAATCAAGCTAAGACTTACAGACGTGGCGCATACGATACGACAGGGGTCAAGAGACCGGGTGCACCTGGACCACCGCCGAAGTAAGACGGATTATGTCCGCTTCGATTATTGGCCAGACTTGTTTGAAGTTCATCTTGTGGAGTCAGGGTCTTGTTCACTTCTACAATGAGAGTCACTGTCTTGTAATATAAAGATCCTGAGCCCCAGCCGGATTGAAAGAACATCAGTTTCTATTAATTGTTTCAATACCGCACTATTCGGTCCTTTGGGACAATACTTACCAACAATGCCAGCCCTGTCCAAGAAAACCAATTCCGATGGAAAGAAGACGCGCAGGATTGTCATTCAACCTAGAAAAAAGAGCGCTTGCCTGCCGTGCCATGAAAGAAGGGTCCGCTGCATTGGTCAAGGTACACCATGCGGAACATGTACTGCTCGCGGGATTGAGAAAGCGTGTGAATTTCCACCTAAACAAAGAAACTATTCTCACAAGATGGCGTCACACGAGATTTCAACTGCGCGTGATATGAATGGACCGCTGAGAATCCAGAATGAGCCAAGTGATACTGTCGGCTCGCCTTCCACTGCCAGCACCGTGACCGCCTTATCGGTGCTAGGCCAAACCCCCAGTGTGAACTTCAGCGACAGCGACAGCGACAGCGAAGAGAATATCGACGCAAATCAAACGCCAGACGGTGTGACATTCGAACGGCCGCTCGATGCCCTACCCAGCTGGGAAATGATTGACAAACTGAAAGCACGATACTTTGCATTTGTCTTTCCGGTAATGTTTCTGCATTCTTGGGAAGTTTGATTACTGACAGCAAGGCAGTTGTTTTGTACTTTTTCCTCTGTCCAATTTGAGGATGAGTACAGGAGCTTCCGCCAGAATCCTGACGAAGCACCTCTTTCATGGCTGTCCTTGCTGTTTGCTATTTTGGCATTGGCATGTCGAGCGGAGTTAGTCCCTGAGAGGGCTCTTCTGTTTGATAGGCTGTCGATGACGTATGAGAAGGCCGCTTGGGATTGTTTGTCTCTCAACAATCCACCTTTTGAACCATCGATGGCCGCACTGAAGGCTTTGGTACTCGTCCTCTACGGCCGTGTTCACCGCGGGACAGACGTATCAAGGGATCTCCACACCGCTTACAAAATGGCAACATCCACAAGCTGCCACCGATGCTCCGCCCAGCCAATGACTTGCGAGGAACATGAGACTCTCTGGATCGCCCTGAAAATGCTTCTGTTCATGAATAGCCAGCGATACAGTGATTTTTGTGATCAAGAAGTCTCTCGAAGTATGTATCTTATGGCTGGTAGAGATTGGAAGAAGTTTTTTGAAATACAGAACCTGTCCATCCGCTTGGAAGGTTCCTGTCCGTCGGAAATGGATTTCACCTTGCTTCAATTTCAGGTTCTCATGATATCAGACATTATCGATATGAGCAAAAAGGACGACTTATTATCATCATGGAGTCTACCTGGAGTTGTGAGTGAGCTGTCGCGCATCGAGAACCACTGCAACCAGTTTTATGCAGGGCCTAGTTCTTCCGACTTGCAAAGGGAGCTGTGCAAAGGTAGGCTGGGAATATTGCGATACTGCATTCAGTATTTGCTCCAGTCAGCTCACTTTCCGTGTTTTGAGAGCTACCTGGACGGGGATACCACATCCGACACACAATCCGCTGCAGAGCAATGCGTTGATTCTGCGAAATGTGTCTTGAAGATTTTCTGTTCTTTGGTCGAAGGCGAGCACTTCCAAGGTTACTCTTGGTATATGCGAGGCTTAGGAAAGCATTATGCTAGTAATTGTATGAAGACACTCAAGCGAGGACTAGAAACAATCTGTACGGGGGAAAGGGCCCGAGAGGCTAGGTATTCCCTTGAAAAAGCGGCTGGGAAGTTTTCTACGTCAGAGAAATGCATTACTGTCCCTAGCAGCGGCGAATGACATTTTTTCATCCTGATACGGTGCTCGAGATCTCTTTGGTAAATAATTTCGCCAATTATACCTTTGCACCAGTTTCTACCGACCCAAATTGAACAGCTCGTTTCACCCGACACGGTCTTTACAAAGCCGTGCCTAGAAGCCGAGCCCATGTATTCTACAAGCCAGACGGAGAACAATAAGTAGTCCAACATATTAGATAAGATCATGTTGATCTGGAGGCTTGATCGCATGGCTAGATTAAAATAATTTCTGATACTTATCCCAGACCGCGACACACGCAGCTCAAAATTAACGAAACGCCCACAGGAAACATGCTAGTATCCATGAACTGGGCTGAGCTTCCCGGAGAACTGAAAATTGTTGCTAAAATTACTTGTCTTTGTTCACCTTGATCAATCAGTCACAATATATAAAGCCATAGACATCTCCCTCAATCCATACTGCCTTTCGTTTCTGTCAACATTTCGTTTTCGTATTCCCAATCAAGTTAGACTGTTTTGACAACAAAGAGCACCGCCAACATGACAACAGCGCCGAACAGATCGCCGCACCTCGGTGAACAGCCCAGATCGGCAATGGAGATCACAGGCTTCGTGGTATATTCGGCCTCCTCGGAGGGTCCCGATATGAGCGCTGAAGTGAAGCGATGTCTGCACTCGAAGCCAAGAGTCGAAAGGGATCCCCTCATCTATGGGCGAGGAGACCCAAACATATGCAAGCGCTTTATGCAACAAGGGGCTGATGAAAACAACGCAGTGGGTCTGCTCGCGAGATAAGCCGAGCAAGACTGACAGATTGCAGTTCGCCAATAAAATCACGGAGGCCATCGGTGACGTCGATTTTCTTCTCCGCCAGGGACCCGTGATTGTTCACTCCACCGAGGACCACTCCATGTGGGGCACTCGACTGGCGCATCCGTCGCGTGAAGCGGTATCGGCGTTTCGAGACCTTGCCCGGACCGACGAAGCTAAGGTGGTCTTCAAGCTTTATCCCCTCGATTTACCAAGAGAGGCGACCCTGGAGACGCGACCAGTTGTGCGGAAGCTGCAGCCACATGAAATCCTTTTCGTGAAAGGGACGATCAGAATGGAAATAGAAATTCCTGCGGAGGGATGTTTTGTCTGGCAAGGGAATAGTGGCGATCCAATGGGGTATGACATGCTGGGCTCAGAGGTCTTCGAGTTCATGATGGTTTAGGAGCTTCATGTCCTAGCATGACGGAAGGCTCGGGCGGGTGACCTTGACCGGGACAAAATCAGCTACTAGACACAACCAAGGCCAAATTGACTTACCAATGTTTGATACTTCATTTTCAAATTTCGGAGTCGTTGAGTTTTGCAAAGTATGCTTGGGTAGTCCGACACTAAAAGCTGAATGAATTTGGCTTCTTCCGCAAGGGACAGTTGCCGAAAGGTAGGCATCACGGGAGCCAGTACAAGCGCAATCCCAGTACCAAGTTTCACTTCAAGTCGCCTCAATTTCCTTCCCTGTCGGAGATCACTGCGGGCATTGTGATCGTTTGAGCGACCTAGATGACGAAGAAACGACGGCATCAGCCAGACACCTTGGATGCGACTCCCTGGAGGCGCCAGTTCCATTTCATGTGCTTGGAGCCAATGCTCCTCTTCTGATGCAAGAGACGACCATCCAAGCATAGTTCGTAGCCGAAGGATCCACCTGCTGGAGCTTGCACCGGCTGAAATGAGATCGACAACACAGGGACTGTCTTTGGCTACATTTGGTCCTATAATGGCAGGCGTAAGATCCGTTTCCAGAAAACCTAGCATATGCTCCATCTGAGATGAAAGGTCTCGGAGCAGGCCCTCCGCTGTGACTGGTGGGTTGCGGCGACTGTCCATGGTTGATATGTGAAGCAAGGAGTTCGACTGGCCGGGGCGACTTGGCTGTCCCAAGCAGCTGACTCAGAATTCCGGCATTAAACCCAAAAGACTTAGAACGAAACAAACTCTTGGAGAGATAGGCACGGGGGTCTAGGCTAGCACAGACCGTGTGATAGCAGGTGCAGGCCCCTGAGCATGGCTTGCATTTACTGCTATTTAAATGGGGCACCCTGGCCAGGTCTGAGAAGCTGAGGCCAAATCCAATCTATCAACCATCGTGATAATTTTTCTAAGGAATCCTAGTCGAAGACCCAGTATGTCCTCATTGATCAATGTATGCTTCAGGGCGCCGCAGGTATGCTCAAGCGATCGCAGATGAAAGCCAACGCAGACTGATATTCCAGGATGAGATCGCAGACAACCCCATCGGGCGGCTAGATCCCCTTCGTGGAGAGACTGCTTCTCCGGACAATTCCGGGTACAACAGGCCCGAAATGATGGACACATCAAGCTCTGGGTCGGACCAAAGCCTTCTCCATCACGAAGCATCAGTTTGGACCTATTGCCTGCGGCATCTCATGGAGCTTTGTCATTCACCACCCAGAAAGGCACAAGAGATGAAGGTGAAGAGGTTGGAGACTATCTATTATCGCAGATGCACTCTAAGCACCGCCAAAGTATTGGCCATAGTAGAAACCGGCAAAAAGTTGGAAACCAGATTATTTGATTATCAAGAATTCAAAGGGCTTCATGGGGCGCGGGAGGCTGTGGACAGATTCAAGCCAACGTGGAGATAGTGCAGCAAACTGCATATCGAATCAATTGTATTATTGTCTGAATCAATCAAGACGTGGAAAAGATATGCTTCTTCCATACAGCTTTCTATATTTGCCGAGAAGGAGAAATTCCGTTTATCAGTAGACACTTTGTACTAGCCTATGAAACACCCTGGAAACTGCAGTTTGTGTTGAGTGACGAGATAAACGTAGCGATAGTCACCATTTGCTTTGTGTGATTTGAATTCATCTGTTTTTACAACCCTGTTCGAATGAATGAAAGGATAGGGCCCTTATGTCAATGCTGTATTCCAAGACACCAGAGTTTCCCAAAGCATCTTTGACTCGACCAATACTGATTAGGGGCCTCACTTACTTCCTTGGAAATGATCTAGTGGGAGGAACTCGACAATGACCAATAAGAGCTCTGAGTCTTTGGGTGTATTGTCTGCGAGTATGACTATAACACTTTTACGGGAAAGAAAAGCCTTTGTATGGGGAATACCGAACCTGATAGTCACAATGTAACATCCATGATATCACATCCTGTCTTATGATTTATTGTTGAGATGGCGGAACGATGGCGGAACGAAATTTATTCAGCCCTCTGAAAGCTTCGTCAAGTCCAGTGGGTGAGGTAGAGGCACGCCCAAAGACGAGTGAACGGCTCGAGGATTTTAGGCTCCAGATCGTCTTCCGAACAAATTATTGCCTTGTATGCACAAACAGAAGCAAAGGCCGTACTCGGGTGCAGTAGTAGGTCTGATGGTCTTAGCCGACAGTAAGTCAAGTTGAGGTACAGTCTGTCCCAATGGTGACGCGTCTTTAGAAAGCCTCGACAAATAATGAGACTAGGTCAAGACTGGTGGGAGGCATCCCGGTGAAGGAGGGTATGCATTCTACGCTATACTGTTTTGGGCAAAAATGCCGCCGCCATCTCTAGGAACACCATGGCAAGGAACAAATGGGATGATTTCGCTTTGCCGTTCTTGGCTCATGAATTATTGATCTCTGGCGAAGTTTGGCTTTTCTCAGACAATGGGGTTCAAAATCTACAGCAGAATTGAACCGATTTGTCGCAGTTCAGGATATCGAGGTGGCGGTTGAGGCCGAGAAAGATACCGATTTGTCTGCTTTATGGTGTTGGTCAGGGATGGGTCCTGCAAACAATATGGACCATTCAGCTAGTGAAATTGTGAATAACGGCATATATTTAAATGATCTCTATGGAGATGGCAGAACATGTTCAGGATAAAACAGAGATGGACGCTACATTGTTCTAAGCTGGACTCCTTATCAGAATATCCACAGGCGCCAGTCTGTCCAGAAGTCCGGAGTATATGTGCATCATCTACCAATGAAGTATAAGGGATGTGCCAGTCTCTCCAGTCTCTCGAATAGCCGTCATCTGCTGAATCCCGTGAACATTCCATCCCACAATGCTGCCTTCATCAGGAGCGGCCCAATATCAGCATGAGTGTATCATAATCTGTATCACCATTGACGAGAGTACTTTCACGTGTTATTGCTCCTCCTGTCATGATATGATCCGAGTTACATCCGTCTGTGGCCTGCTTTTCGCGTCACCATTCAGCACCCACGAATCGCCGCTTATCTCAGTGCGGGCGTGACCGTCCTCCCCACGCGTGCTTATTTTTTCTGTCTGATGTGAAAGTCGAAGGCCCAAAAGCGCCTGAACTTAGTAGATGAGCGAAACTGTAACTGAAGCATCGAGTTTCGGCTGATGGAGAAATTACCTTGCTCATTATTGTCCGATCTGTTCGTGGTGGTGTTGGTGCTGTCTGAGGGGCCTAGAGAGAGCTTGAACAAAGGATTGACAGCAACTCAGATATTCAACATACCTCTACCAGCCGTGTGACTCCCCGCATGGTGCGCCTTTGGATCGGGGATGCTTGAAGGTAGTGGGCCGAGTCGCGGAGCACGCTTTTAGTCATCCTGTCATTAGCCCGGTGCTTGAGAAGTCACGATTTCACATGTAGTCATACCGTGTCACTTTGTTCTGTTTCGGGGCCATCAGAAGTTAGATGGGCGTGAGGCGAGTCGACCTTTTCGTCTTGGACCACGTCTTGGTGCGACGTGAAGTGCCGGAGGACCATTTGGAAAGGTTTTGCTGACCAGCAAAGCTGTACACTCGGAGAATGACAAAATTCAAAGAGAGCCCTTACTGGAGGGGAGTATTGCTTCCACCTGAAGTTGAAGAATCTGGGTGAGTTGGGGCCTTCCAGGAGGGAAGAGAGACCTAACCAGTGACTCGTGCGCAGGCTTAGGCCGCATCGCTAACCCACCAAGCCAGCCCAATGGGGTTCATTTCGAAAGGGGACCCACAATATTTTCTCTTGGGCATGATAGGGTCAGCTACGACTCAAACCACTTAGGCCGAGTCACCTAGAGCCTACACGCGAAATCACATTTTCCACCACTTCCCAATGTGCCATGGGCCACAGGACCCTTCTTCACCAGACTGACGCCCCCTTTGGCCGGTCAACAGTTCAAGCACCCTTACATTGCATCATGCTAGTCTTATCAAAATCTGTGCCAACAATGCGGGCTCGAATTGATCACGAGCGGCACTATCTCACTATTCCAAATGATGGAAATTGGGACAGGTATCTGCTTGGCGAGATCGGTTCCTTGGTACCAACATGCCTGGTCAATACGTAAGAGCCTACGGATCCACTTACAGACATGGTCTCATGCACGGCTGAAAGTAACCCTGGTACGCATTTTCTTTGCTCAAGCAGGTTCGTGCACGTGGTGGGGATATGAACCAAAGTTCGGGAGTGATCCTGGGGCCGCTGCTCTGAAACAGGAAAGAGATGTCCCTACCAGTGTCCAATAAAGGTGATAGATAGGCAGTGGCCTGGTGATACCAGATATGAGGGAGATGGCGCGGT
This sequence comes from Penicillium sp. 91 TS-2023, assembly GCA_030710325.1. Lineage (NCBI taxonomy): Eukaryota > Fungi > Ascomycota > Eurotiomycetes > Eurotiales > Aspergillaceae > Penicillium > Penicillium sp. 91 TS-2023. Next base: position 1,845,675 of record JARWGP010000021.1, on the reverse strand, counting down.
TTCCCACGTCGGGCATTCCTTTCCAGGCTCCCCGGCCTTTTGGAGTGGCGCCTTCCTTTCCTGGGTATTATGCCCCGGTTGGTCAGTCGGATTCGGTAAAGGCTAGCCTAGACTAATGAATACGTTCTAACTGGACTGTATCCTTTTGAATATGATCTATTAAGTAGATCTTTACCAACTGCAGGCTTTACGCTTGGATTGACTGCGCAGTGTTCGGTTTTAGTATCAGGCCTGAACGTACCCTGTGATAGAATCGAAATTATCCAGATCAGCCCAAAGCTTAAGTAGTGGCCCGAGCTATGACGCTTGAAGTTGTATGGCTTGTGTTTTACTTTGAGAGCGATCCCAGCTACAGAGTCGCGACCATCTCGGCCCGCCGGAAGGAGGATGCCCAAGCCAGGGGCCAGAACGCCGGTCTGAGCGGAGTTTCTCCTCCCTTTATTTCCAGTCCTTTACATTGAATTTACTACCTAGCGGCTTTATACTCATTGATCGCATCTGGCAGTGTCTTGTTTGCCCTCACACCAGCTAAATTGGAACATCTATTCGACTCGCCATAACAAACACTCCAGGTATGCCATTCGACTGGGCAGGACTAGCCTGATAGCTCTAACAGCACTTTGCCAGCTTTCTATATCTTGATCTTTCGAATACACACTATGGCGCATACACCCACGAAGCGAGCAGAAAGGAAGATTTCCCGACGTTGAGGATGACCTCCTCACCTGGGTGAAATCTCAGCAGGAATTGGGGATAAATCTCAGCGACTGTGAAATCAGGGACAAAGCCATGGCACTATGCATTACGCTAGGATGCTCGAAAGGATGTTTTGAGAAAATTCGCTCTTCACCTTGGATGGAGGGAATCAGGGGGAAAATAGCCCGTCAATGAAAGACCTTGTTCTCTGTATATAGTATGCCCATGGCTTTGTCTTCCACTCCAAGCTCTTTCTCGCTTTGAAGATAGGTTGCATTTGTTGACTGTCAGATATGGCTATATGAAGCACAGGGTATGGGATTGATGGTGCTTGTGATTATTGGAGTCGAGAGAGACTTTTGAAAACGTTCCATCACATAGTACCCGAGTTCTATGGATTTTGAAGTTTCTCATACGACTGGCATGTGTAGTCACCAAAGTTTCGTGTCGAAGGGCCCAACATCTGTATATGCCGGCATTTCCACCGATTGAGGATTCGTTCAAATCGTTCGCGACCTCGGTCCACCTCCCGCCCGTCTAGCAAGATGAAGTGATTCAAGCCGAGGCACTTTCGATCTCAGCGCTGTGCAATTGCTTTATAGGTTGGCTCAGCAAGTCCTTGTCAGAGTAGACTCGAAGCTCGACAAGGACAGTAGAGCAAACTCCATAGCGAAGGAGCGTCTCTTGGAACCTGGTGAAACCGGCCCTTGACAAACACCAGTCCACCACACGGCTCAACATCAGTATTACCCAACTAGCTGCATAAGACGGGTATGACTCTCAATGATCAGAAAATCCTTTGGTCCATTCACGGTTTCATCTTGGGTGGCATTGAATTGTCGAGCGTGGTGTTCGAGTAGGCTCGAGCAGGGGGCTCGTCTGAATCGATGCGAGGACCGAGAAAGATAATAAACTGATACCATGGTCTAGTTGTTAGTTGGAATATACATGACGAGTTAGGCAGAGGGAATAAGTTATACCACCGAGAATCAGTACGATGCATGGCCGGGAGGTTGCAACTGTAGGCAAGAGGTAGATTGAAGCGTCGAAGTTGTGGCGTGACTTGAAATGAGCAGTGCGTATTTATGAACCATAATCATTCGATCCCACAAGGGAAGGAATCATGTTGACCGATAAATTGGGACGTAGATGAAGAAGGAGCGATGTTGGTCTCGAGGAAAGGAATGGAAAAGAAGTAGCGCCTGCGAGCCCGGACACGTTCCTCCCACCCATTACTTCCCTACATCCACCCCATACCATCCCAGGATCTCTTTTTCTACAATCTCATCTTTACAGAATATCTGCCAATATTCTACTATGTCACGATATTGACCTTATATCGACGGTTCAGCGTGACGACTATCGACATTGCCTGGGCGTGAGATTCTGGGCCCGGTCGCCTACGGCCAAGTGATTTCAGATTTCGTCTGTGAGCAGTGAGCCCTGGTTCTTGAGGTAGCTGTGAATCTTCTTTCTCTCACTGCTCAGAATGGTATGCACTCAGAAATACAAGCCTGGTCTTCGATGGATTCATGGCCGGATTGTGTCTGACTCGGTTGATTGCCACGGCTTTCTTCTGTCAGGGCGCCCCGTCTTGCTTTGGTTCACATGGTACGTATCGTACTCCACCAGAAACAACTGTTTCTCACTCAAGCACGGAAAGCTAACTGCCTGATCCAGCGCTTCATCCACATGCTCGCACGCTCCACGTTACCCTATCCAGCTCGCTTTCGACGACCGCCGAGCTCGCGCATCTTTCAGAAGACTGAAGACTCAAGTTGAGTATGTACAATCAAATCACGAATGGATAGTTCTGCTAGGTCAGAATGACACAAGTGTCTTCGCGTACTATCTCTACTCCTTTCAAGTCGACACACCGGCAGCTGCGGCCAGTTTACTGAGCTGATCTGCTCTGCTTGAAACGATAAGCAACACCTCGGGCTCTGTGTTTAGCATTTTTGTCACTTTATTGATATTCTCATTCTTAGGCTTTTAAAGAGCTTCTTTCGCACGACACGAGTGACTTATTCCAGTCCGTCCGAATGTATGACCGCAGCACGTCACAAACTAGCCTCTGCTTAGCCGCCGGGTATATCGTCTCGAAGTCGCCGATTTGCATCGAAATCGCCTGATCTGCGGTCATGGAATCACGGGGTCGGGGTTGCTATACGAGGCACGTCGGGTATTTCTGGTAGAGGCGGGAACCAATTCAGAGGTCACTGGTCAGATGAAATTTGAACCAAGCACACCAGATTTGGTGTGACCAACGAGGGTTATCGAGCCAGCCCGCATTGGCCTTCGAGTCAGAGATCTACGAAAAACAACCAGGAAAGATAATCAGTACTGAATATCAGCAGACTCGATTGACGTCGCTGATGAAAAGTCAGAGCTCGGATTCAAGGAAGCTCAGCAAGCCCCTGCGATGAGTAATCCTAAACCTATTGCCTAAGCATTTCTAATGTCTTTACATTCTCTACGGCAGTCCCAGCAGTCCTACCTCTAGCCCGACGTGAAATACCTTCCGGAATCGTCGAATCCATCCCAAGCCCAAGTGTCTTCAGCAAGTGTCGACGGCCATTGAAGCAGCGAACTGCACGATGGAAACTGGCCATAAGGTGGAGGAAAATGCTGCTCATCTCTGGATGAAAGCGGAGGGGTTCCCCAGACTGCTCCGGGCGAGGAGCTCTGGTCAGCGTATACCGTGTGACCAAGAGCGTGGTAGGGGATGGTCATATCTGGCAAAGCTTCCTCGAAGCTATAGGGCTCGAAAGAGGAATAACTTTTAAAAGAACCGATCTGTCCTGTTCCTTGAGTCGGCAACAGACTCCCTTTCTGCTGCGAAAGTCTGCGCTCTTGCTGCGGAAGACTGCACTCTTGCTGCGGAAGGCTGCCCTCTTGCTGCGTAGCTATGACAGACACTAACAGACGTTCTATAGCTTCACGCGCCGCCATTGCTTGTCTCCCAATAAGAGTCCCAGTTCCATCACTCTTCAGGCTCTCTAAGGCCGAAGCAGGAGTACAGAATACAAATTCGTTGATCTTTTGAACAAATGCCTGCTTTGGATCTTTGTGGTGAGGGGCCGTTAATTTCTGAGGCTCATTGGAAATGGAGGAGCTCAAATGGCATGAAATATTATTGTCGTAGAATTCGATCAAGCTTTGGATGGTTTCGGAAGTCAATTTAAAGCTCATCTCATTCCGTGATATTGTGTCAACATGTACGACATGAGCCTGGATATAGCGGGTCTCTGCAAGGCTTGCTTGAGACGGCCCATATTCCTGTCTGGCTTGGTATAAAACTTGAAACAAATCGGTCTCACAAATTGTCCATATAGCAGTGTCGGGTGCTAGTAGTATACTCAGCAGTGTAGCCTGTCCGGAAGAGTCCTTTCGCCGGCGGATGGTGTAATTTTCCGGCTTTGCCTGTCTAAGCACTTTCGCCAGCGAGTCCGAATACTTTGGATTGAGCACAATATACGGTTTGTCACGAGGAGCAAAAGCCTTCGCCGAAGACGGGAGGAAGGGCCGGCGGCGCATGGCAGAGATGGAGTACAGAAGGGTTTAAGCTCTCGCTCGTGGAGACAAACGTGGGTTGTACGGTTTGCCATGCAAAAGCGCCCCGTGGCGAACTCACTCGAGATAATAAAGCAGGATCATCATCCTGGCTAAACCAAGCTAGAACTAGCCTATTTGCCTCATTACCGAGCTAGAGAGAGATCCCGGGCCCCAGTCAGCGGACGCAGTCCACTCTTCTGAGTTAGGTACAGACTATTGGTCTGGAGCCTCCATTTGGCCTAGCCTCGTGCCTCGCATTCAATTGCCCAGAAGAGAAACCCCATGCCCTGGAGCGATATCTGAGTTCTGCTTTTGATATTGAGCTCGGTGACCGTCACTTTTGAGACGAACCTACTCATGTAGCCAATGGAGTCCAGTCAGCCATGTGATTCCTGCACTTCGGGGTCCTAGGGCGCCCGTCCCCTGATACGCAAACACGGATCACCCGTTTGAAAAAAAAAATTAAATTTGCTAAGATGAGGCTGTAATTTACAAGCGTATACAGTTGGGACCACACATGCTCAGATGTACTAGCTCTATGGACTACCAAATCCCCTGGCAGTAAAATATGCTGCTGGTAACAGATTACGCCCCCGGCGGGTCAGCTATAAGTGCCATGCCCACATTTCGTCAAGATCCTGTCCATTTCTATCATCCCGTCTATTCTCTACTTTGAACCCATTCACCCCACCTCATCAACGCGCCACAGGCCTAGTCGCTACAAATTTGGCACTCGTCTTGGCCCAGTTGTTCAATAACTTGATATGCCAAACCTGAAAGTTTAATTCAGTTTTTTGCATGATCATAATTACTTTGGTCTTGATGAAACTTCCGCGAAAATGTCAGCTGCCATGGACGCTCGCGTGCTTTTTGAGTCAATGGAGTTGTTTCATTTATGCGGCATCAGTTTTCTGATGTGCATCGTTGCCGCTTGTTCTTTCCTGATAGTATTCAAGCGAAATCAAGCACTGAAAGGAGTGGCACTGCTCCAGGTTTCTACTGATACAGGTCACCCTGAACAGAAGCAGAAAAACTCCCGGGCTGTGACGCGGCTTTTCGCTGGTCTCTCTTCTCTGCTGTTCGCGACTTCCCTCACCGAAGGATGTTTCGCTTTGCTAGCTACTTGGCAATTTCCCGGGAAGCAAGGGGAGGTATCCTTGAATCTAGTAAGCTTTTGGCTGGCAGACACTTGTCGGAATTAATGCCAACCGACTGACCACGGGAGCAGATCTACAAATTGGGCATTTCCGCCCTTTACGCAACCGAGCTGATTGTTCTGATCTACAATGACACACATCCGACAGTGGCGCATTTCTTTTGCTGGCTGATCGCTATCCCAATTGAAATTGCTACATCCAAGGCTTTTCGGTCGACCAAGACATTGGTGCCTGCAAAGTCGGCTGCACCCACGGGGGATGGCAGCTGGTTTTCGGAACTCATCGGAACCGGGGCGAATAAGTTGACCTCCGAAGCCGTTCGAGTCATTATACTTTGCCATCTGATTATTCTTTATGCATTGTTGTATACCTTGAAAGTCAATAAGAGAAAGGCCAGCGGAATAGTGCATCATACGCATCTCCGCGGCTCTACCATCGATGCAGAGCGCATAGAGCGCATCCAGAGCCATGAACAAAGCAAGCGGGCCGAGGGCGTTGAAGTTGTAGATTCGCAGCAGAAAAACGAAAACACAAAGCGGACACCGTCGGATGGCTGGCGGAAATGCTTTACGAGCTACATAGCCCTGCTTCCCTATATGTGGCCCTCAAAATCACGTCATCTTCAGCTGGTTGCCTGTCTCTGCTTCGCCCTCATGGGCTTCCAGCGTATCGTCAACATTCTCATCCCCTCTCAGACGGAGGCCATGTTTGCGAGGCTTCTAGACGTCTCAAACAATTCCTACCGGGATATTTTGCGGTACATTATCTACATCTGGCTCCAAGGGGAAAAAGGACTGCTGAAATCCCTGCATTCCATTCTCTGGGACCATGTCAGGCGACACTGTTCCATGCAGCTTTCCATCGCTACTTTCAAACACGTGCACGATCTAAGCTTGGACTTTCATCTGGGCAAGCAAAATAAAGAACTTTTATCCGCTGTGAGAGACGGGGAAGCGATTACTGTGTTTTTAGAATTGGTGACATTCCGGATCATACCTACATTCGTTGATTTCGGCATCGCAATGGGCTGTTTTTGGATCCTCTTTGACAAATATACGAGTCTCATGTTATGTGTCTTAATAATTGGCTATATTTGTTTGACTGCACGCCTGGCGAAGGGGGAAAGAAAGATCCAAAGACGAACGGTCGTCGCTTATCGGGAGGAATCTTCAGTCAAGTAAATGTCGAGACTACGGCGCTTCGAAATACAGTACTGACACTCGGCCTACAGGGATGCCTCACTCGCATCATACGAGACAGTGAAGTACTACAATGCGGAAAGGTACGAGGCAGAGCGCTACTACAATGCCGTTGAAAAACGCCAGATCGCCGAGTATCGATACTCGCTGTATCGAGCGCTGTCGGATACTTATCAGCTTGCGTTCTTTATGGCCAGCTTTTTGGCCATTTGTCTCATGACGGCGCATCGAGTGTCCCAAGGGCACCTGTCCGTAGGCCAATTCATGAGCCTGACAACGTACCTGTTGCAATTACGCGGTTCTTTGAACTTTGCCGCTGGTGTCTCTCAGTCGGTCCAGACATTTCTGGTGAATTCAGAAAGAACATTAGAGCTGCTCCAGCAGCAACCCGCCGTGGTAGATAGTCCCCAGGCTGTTCCGCTCACCACATGCAGGGGTGAGATCCGGTTTGAAAATGCCACGTTCTCGTATGGTGGCAAGAAAAATGCCATAAACAGAGTTTCTTTCCATTGTCCAGCCGGGACTACGACTGCCTTGGTGGGCGAGTCTGGCCAAGGCAAATCAACCGTCTTTCGGCTTCTCTTTCGATTTTACAATCTGCAGGACGGCTGCATCTTCATTGACGGACAGAACGTACACAGCATATCGATCGATTCTCTTCGCAGGCAGATCGGAGTCGTGCCCCAGGACACAGTGCTCTTCAACGACACGGTGATGTATAATTTGAAATACGCCAACCAGGATGCGACAGACGAAGACGTGTACGAGGCTTGTCGTGCCGCTAGTATACACGACATCATCATGGGGTTTTCCGACGGATACGCCACCATGGTGGGGGAACGAGGACTGTGCCTGAGTGGTGGTGAGAGGCAGCGCATGGCCATTGCTCGCACGATACTGAAAAGGGCAAAGATCATCTTGTTAGATGAAGCCACGGCCTCGCTCGATACAAACACCGAAAAACACGTGCAGGAATCCCTTGCAAATCTTGCTCATGATCGGACCATACTCGTTATTGCTCATCGGCTTAGCACAGTGACAGCCGCGGATTCCATTTTAGTCTTCCACGGCGGTCAAGTGGTTGAGCGGGGCACCCATCAAGAACTCATCAAGCTGAAGGGCCGCTACGCTTCTATGTGGTGGAAACAGACCAATGGGGAGACTAAGGAGGAGACAAAGGAGGAGACCAAGAAAGAAGCCAAGGAGGAACCGAGGAAACTAAGGCCCAGTTTTAGCTCATGGGCATTGGCAATACGCAAAAGTCTGGAAAGGTTCCAGCGGAAATGAAAACGCAGCCAGCCTCTAGGAACAATTCTTGTGGTCTGCGAGAGAAGACTATGTATTTAAGCTGCGGTTAGTGAGAGCTTGGCTCAATCAATCAATCATCTCCATAGTGTTAGACCGTCTTTAAGCTCTTGTCTCACATATCAAAATAGCCCATGATCTCAAAATGTACGCAATAGGCCGTCGATTCATAAGTATTCCATTCTTTCAAGTCACATTGGACTTTTTGAACATCAACACTGATAAAATCGTGACACGACTGGTATTTCTTTGAGACGCCCGGATTGTTGCAAAGGTACAAATGATTCAGTGGATTTTGCTACAGACGTGACAGGGATCAGTTGTATTATTCGATAAGAGTATGGTGGAAAATCAAGTTTAAAATTTCGTTGCACATTCTTTTTAAATGCGCTTAAAGTTGCACCAGGCAGCCTCAACTCAACGTCGGGCAGGTATCCATTTTGCAACTACTTTCACTCTATTCTTCCGCCCCAGAGCAAAAGGAGCCACCATCATCAGCTCCATGCACGATCGCGATCACACTAGATGATTTTAACGGAGGTAGTGTCCACCGCGACGCCGACGCTCAAGGGCACTTATACCGGCCTTGTGTACGTCTGGCCAAAATTGTGGCTATTCTTCTCATCTATGCCCAATAGACCATTGCCCCAGTTTCATGTTGAGAATCAGTAGAGATAGTTGGCTTCATTGCAGGTACCATTCCTGAAATTATTCGTGCAATTCTCCACTCTGACACAGCATGATGAGCCCTAGCACAATGAGGATCATCCAAAAAAAGCATGCAAGAAACGCTCCACTTCCAGAGTGAATAGCTCTTCAACCCATTGTAAGACTCTGTTGGTAGATTTCGGTAGCAGCGTGAGTTGAGGCTTCGGTTTCCCGTAGCGACGTCTACGCAGAGAGCCTTTGGATTTTAAAGGCTGCTCCGGAAGCCGGTCTGATTTCGGAAGCCTAGTCTTCAAGAAGTTGAAGAGACGGCAAAGCTTCTCAGAGTTTGAAGATCCACTGATAGCCGTCACAAATTCAATGGCAACACGATTCATTTGCAGGAGAGATTCACGATCCTGGATCAGACGATGGACAGCGGCATGGCGGATCGCGGAGATTGGGCCTTTCAATTTCAGTAGGACGCTAATGGCTTGATGGAAGGCACTGAGCTGCACGATGGTCTTGTTTTTCGCCAAAAATGTGAAGAATGTGTGTAGCTCTAACTCCTCCGGACACGTCCACCCATTCGTGAAAGGCTTCTCCGGAAGCCATTTGTGAGCGAATTGGAACGCATGATGCTCAAGGCGTTCTTGTATGACCTGAAGGATCGATTTTGTGCGCGAAAGGGGATTCTTCCTATTTGCACTCCAAGGAGCGACGAAAGACTTTGCAGGACTGTAAGTTGGGCTCGTTGGTCAGCTTTCATTCCTTTATCAAGACTGGTTTCAAACCGACTCAGGATTGCATCGATATTTTCTGGGCAAGACACAGACAGTTGTCTCGTAGGTCTAGAGGAGCGTTAGAAACACACTGAAACTGTAAGGTTTGCGGCTGCTCACCGCATATTTGCAGAACTGCATGGCCTGGTTAGGTTGGTCGGGGAGCTATGAGTCGTCCCTCGACTTGACATAGAAGATGCAAGCATGCTGTGTCTGCTTCTCAGCAATACAGTCTTCTAAGGTTTTGATGATCATGCTCTTTTTGTAGAGGATAATAGGAATGCAATTGGGCTGCATACAATGGGGGTCGCGCGAAACCCCTTGGACTGTTCAAGCCTGAGTTTTCAGAAGGCGAATCGAGTCATTCGTGTCCTGAGTACCATCAGAGTATGATAGTAGCGTTGCAATCTCAGGAAATGGAGTAGAGATCGACATGGACCCAGTTTATGTGCCTTGGTAGCAGGAAAGTCTCTTGGTTTTGACTCGGCGTGGGCTTTGTTGTTGGGGTCATGAACATTTTGCCCTCCAGGATCAAGCCAGGACGCTGATGAGCTTCTCGGAAGAGTACTACAGCTATGTCATGGTCCGGAATGACTGTTTCTCGACTGCTGCAAGACCGGTATCTTTACTACCTCGAAGCTGTAAAATGCGACCGCAGAAAGAGAGAGCGCATCGAATGTTTCTCAAACATATCAAGGATGCTCTTTGGATGCAGCGCAAGGAGAGTTCACGGGCACCATGGTGCAGAACCGGGTACCATGGAACCCCTTCAGCTAGGTCTTGCAGCACACATGGCGGGTTGGTATCCACCACCACGCGATTTTGAAACGGGATCGACGCTCTCCAAACTCCTCCGCCGGTCTTCTATTCGCCATACTCTTAAGTGGTCCACGGCAATGGGATCGGGACGGGAGGCTTGCAGGGAGCCTAGAGCCACGATACATTCCCGGGTGCTCTGCTTTTCAAGCCCCTCGCCGAGAGTGATCAGCAGGCCCAACTCTTCGTATTCACATGGCCTAATTCCGTGACAAATGTGGTTTGGGTTTATTGAAGGGATTTTTAATGGACACGAGGAGGGCCAGTCTACGATAAGAGAGTGGAGAATTGGAGGGTCCAGAACAAAATGATCGCCCGGTAACAAAAAGTCTAAATGACACGTGGTATCGTGTGGGTCAGGTTCTATCTGGTCGAGGTACGACTCAGTTTTCACACCGGAGACCGATTCAGTATCTTGTTACCTTGGCCAAAGTGTCGTGAGTCCGTGAGAGGCTGCGTATAGCCAGTGGTAGAGCGCAGTACTGGGATACGTGAGAGAGATTCAGTAGAGATATGAAATTCATTGCAGTAGTTTGATGCCGATTGAAATGATTTACGAGGCGCTCATTCGGTCCCTTTTCCTCCACCATGGCCATTTTTCTCTTCCTATCATCTCCACAGTTACTGGTCAGTAGTATTCCCTCCAGGTCGCCACGAATTGCAATTCCACGAGTTTGTTCGGCTATACTCCTGTTTAGTTCTAGATGGTGTCAGCAGTGTAGGTGATTCGAGGACACCCGTTCACTCGGGCGGCTATTCTGATAAAGTTAGCATGCAGGCTAAACTTCGCTCTCAGTCGAGACTCTCCACATTCACTCTGCGGTGGATTGCAAAATGAGCATGCTGCAGTTTCCAATGTATCACTTTTTCGGAGTGGCACTGCTTCTCTTCACATCTTGGCCCTGAGGTCAGTCGTGCGGAGCATCTTCCTTGACACTGCCCATCGGGCTGCCTCATCTCGGGGGATGCAGAATTATCTCATGAGAAGTCTCGTCCTTTGCGGTGTCTTCTGTCGGACTAGAGGGACTTTGGGGATCGCCAAATGGGATGATAGGGACAGCGCATGCTGCATCAAGGGCTTAGTTGTCGTTCGGCGGCCGGAATAATGGGAGGGTTTTCAGCATATGTGGTCACTGAGGTGGACTGTAGACACTCGGCCTTGATGCAGAGTTGGTGCAAAAGGTAGGAGTGAGCAGCAGGTCTGCAGTTGGCGTTTGCAAAATCCGTCCTCTGCCAGCCTAATTCTCGCTCAAGTTGAATATTTTCCCACTCTGTTGATGGCCATTTATCAACATCTTAACAAGGCCAATCTCAATAGTTGCTTCGCTCAAGACGGGGAATGGTCTATGCACGCCGTTGATTTTAGTGCGCTTTCCTCAACATGCACATCGCATGCTCTGGTTTAACCACTGTAGGCGCGGTGATTGTACGTTCATGGCCAATGCGTTGAGCCCTCTTTCAACACTTTGCAGTAACCCGTCTGGCTCAACTTGATGCATTGCGCGATTTAATTACCGTAGCGTTTAAATCCATGGATTCAATGTTTGTTCACCGGTTCTGGTACAGTTGCCAATGTAACCCACCGCAAAAAATGAAGAATCTAGATGGTCGCCTTTCATGGAACCAAGGGGCAGTCCCTCTTGGCAAAATGAGGCCGGCCGCGGGTCGTTCAGAGGTGCGTCTTTTGGCCAGAAATTCCTGAAAAACTCTTCCAACGCCTGTTTAAACACTTCAACACCCCTCAAAAACCAGTGGCCGTCCCTAATCATCTGCGCAGACGGTCTCTACGAAGAGACGTAGCCGAAGTGAGATAAAAGGCGCCAGATTTCCAGGCCAGAAAAAATCAGGACTTGCCTTCTTCACACTCCGATGTGTCATGGTCCCTCCTCACACTCCTATGTGTCATGGTGTCGCTCTCTTGCCTGCAGGCTTGAGGGTCTCCGTGGCCACGGGTCCGCAGTACAAGCTCTGCGTTATCAAATATGCTTCGCAGGACAGGCTCTGCGATATCAACTGTTCCTCGCAGGAGACCGCTGCGTTACCAAGTTCTCTGCAGGAGACCGCTGCATCACCAAGTTCTCCGCAGTACGAACTCTGCGAGATCAAAAGTGCTCCGCAGGGGACAGCTGCGATACCAAGGGACTCCGCAGGGGAGCGCTGCGAAACCAAGGGACTCTAGCGAAATGCAGGCACCTCTTCGTGGTGCTAGGGACCAGTATTCAATTCTCGCTTCGACAATTGAAGAAGCCAAGACCTGCACCCCCATCAATAGATCCGTTATGTAGGCCTGGGCCACGGGCGAAGAGACCCATGGTAGTGTTGTGAGAGCTCATTCTGGGCCCTATTTTCAACTCCAAGGTATCATAGTGTAGAAATAGATCTCTTTAGTCTTGCTGTTGCAGATTTTCGTCCTGAATAATAGTATCATGTCCGAACCCTGAATTCACAAGATGTAAGAACATACGTACAGGCTTGTCTGCTCGGACAAAGACCATCAGACACGGGCGGCTCGTCATGAGAAAAATGCATTGTTCACGTCTGTTTCTCACGTAGTTCAGGAATAGTGAGGTGTCTTCTGATGTTGAGGTTGACGGTGACAGTGTTGGCGCGTTGATGAACAGACTGTTGATGGTGAAAGTGTTGACCTTGCTTTGATAAACAGTTTGTGGATGGTGACAAGTGGTGAGCCCGTGTTGATAAACAGGTTGTTGGTGGTGACAGTGTTGACGCGTTGAGAACAGAGCTGTTTATCGTGATAGGGTCGACGTGTTGATGAACAGACTGTTGATGGTGATATTGTTGACGCGGTGATAAACAGACTGTGGATGGTGACAGTGTGAATGCGGTGATCAACAGATTGTGGATGGGGACAAGTGGTGAGCCTGTGTTGATAAACAGCCTGTTGATGGTGTGTGTGGACGCGTTCACACACGGAAGGTGAGTCGTTCTACGGGCGGTGGGTCACCCCTCGCGCACATTTTTGTCCGACTAAGGGCAAGACCCCACCTGCATGATTTATTTTCTTTCACAGGCCAAAAGCCTTCTAAAGTCTATATTGACCGAAAATACAGTCGTGATATACAGCAGGTGCAAATCAGGAACCAAGGCGAAGCACCGTCATTCATCCCGAAGAATCTATACGAAGAATCAATTTGATGTTGTCGTTGTACATATATATATACAGTATGGCCTCATGTTTCACTCTGAATATATAACACATTCATATCTATAAGGTACAACAAATACTTTGACAGAGAACTCGCATGAACCTTTCTAAAGGCCACACAGTATTACGATTAGTGCAGAGGATACACCACTCCACTTCTCTGAAGTACCTCTGATACAGTATGTCATTATGAGATGGATCCTGATTTGAATGATTCCAAGGCCAATCAAGGCCACATACTATGTAAAATTAAAGGACCAATTGAACATCCAGCAACTCCACACTTCCCATGTAAAGTCCATTTAAATCCAAAGATGCGGCATTAGTCTGAGATGAATACAACTTGGCACTGAAAATCAGTGTGTGATTGATGTCCTCGCTGTGAGCTTCCACTTACGCGTGCCCAACGCACTGATAAGGCTACCCTGTTAGTGACTGATAACAGCATGACGAACCGGCATTGTCTCACTGACAGCAGTCATCGGTCTACGGGAATAAAGGTATCTCATAATGGACTGATAAGGGCGACTACGCAGGCGATCGAAGGTATTTCTGCAGGATGGAGGCAAATGAGCCCCGCAGCCAGCATCCATGAAGTTTGTCCGGTGTGATGAGCATTTTGGTCTCTGTTCTGGGTACTCGCTTTTCCTGGCACTCAAGGAAGGCACCTGGGAAAACTACGACGGAAGCCCAACAGTCGTTCTCGTCGCTCAATAGCCAATGTGGGGCTTGAAAATGCGCCCAATCATGTCAGTCAAGGCCTTGTGGTGATGATGCGTCGCGGTATATCAGCTACAAGACCGGCGACGGCGCTCAAGGCTGCTTGTCTGGGAGAGATTTATGGCTGTGTGCGACGTGTCCAAGAAGGCCGAGATTGAGGTCGTTGAAATGGCAGGTGGACGGAAGCGCGTCGCATCATGATGCATCGTCGGCGATTAGGACGGTGATCTTCTCGAGATCAAAGTCAGAAGAGCTTCCTGAGCTTTGAAGGAGTCAAAGCGAGCGACCTGGAAGGAGAATGGGATTGGAACCACAGAATCACACGCAGCCGTAGAGACGAACACATGCGATGACACAGATGTCGCAGGAACTCGGTGGAGACGACGCAACCTCCAAAGAAACTTCGAAGTTTTACCTCATCGCCACACTTCCTTGGCGCCGACCACCGTTCATATGTCTAGAAGATAAGCAACCGGGCTAGTGAACAAGCGCCAGGATGCTAGAGCCCATTTTTGTTCTGCCAGTTGCGGTTGGGAAGGGCCGGGCTTCCTATTGCTTTGCCAAAGTCAGAACCGATGACAGAGACCCGCGATTCCAACTTCAGCATGTTGCAGCATAACGGCTGCTGGAGTGCCAGGTTGAAGAAGATCCTGACTGCGAGTAGGTTTGAAGAGGCACGGCCAAAGAAGGCCCAGCGATTCGAAAAGCCAATGGTTCGGAGATTGCTGAAGACAGGACGGATCTGCAAATCCCTCTCTCACATCATTTATGACGTGAGCTGGCCATAAGGACAAGGAGTGTCTCGAGTCTGTCCTGTGTTTGCGTCCCTCAAGAAACCCAACTTTTACACCGTCATGACTTCCTCTGCATGGCTTCCTCTGCATGGCTTCCTCTTTATAGCTTCCCATATCTACCCAGAGCGATTTTCTGGGTGAATTCGATATCACTGAGCACGAAATTCTCTGTATTTTCCCATCCGGCAATAACATGGGCATTGATTTTTTGAAGCTCAAATGTCGAACTGGTCTTCAGCAGAATCGAGGCTGTGTCTATGCGTCACGTGATGAGGTAGCGGCGGATGTTCCCCAATGAGGAAATCAAGGTGCACCAATTTGGGTCAGAAATCAACAAGAATCTGGAGGGATCCATTCCGCTTTGGACGGCTCTGGCAGGGCCGGAATATGATCGATACCGCGAGACGGCGCATTTTTGGAATAGTATAGTAAGGGAATGGCACCTTCCATGGTACCTCCCGGACTTCAGAACTCGGGGAATGACTGATGTGACCAAGCGGTAATGCGGCTCCTTTCCTTCGACACTCGAAGCCCCATGCACCTAGAGTGGCCAAACTCAGCCCACCGGTGGCCACACTTTGCAAATGGCTCTGCACTGACAGTCGGCTCAGAGTTGCCGAGCACGCAGGCTGCACTGCATGGCTTCCCATCAGATGTTGGCCTTCGTGTCACCCACATTTGGGCACAATCGCTCCACTTGCAGGCCATGAAGTACCAGCGGGCGCAATTTGGTCTGTGCCGCTTGGCGGTCAAGTCCATAGGGCCCATTGAAGGGGGTAGATCCATCAAAATTCTCATTGAATGAGGTGATCTTCCGTATTGAACTTCTCCCGAAGTCACGGGTTTCGTCTCATATCGATCAGAAATGGGTGTCAAAGTCTGGGGACTGCATCCGCTGGCATAGATATCCCTGCCATCGCAAAGGCCGAGCGGATGACCGGCTGCAATGCACATTCGCTAAATTCTCGCAGAGGGCGGCCCGATTGAGATCGATAGGTGTCGGTCGGTCGGCAGGTAGACAGTGTTTTGCGGAAAGAATAAAAAGATTTGCCAGGTGAGCTACTTGTCGTGAGCAAGAATGTCAAATGGTGTCGGCGCTCCCACCCTCATTGATGGAAACACAGCGTGGTGTCTCCAAAGACGTCGAGATTGGGATTGGCGACAAGCCATTCTTGGAAACTTGTCTCCAGCCCGCCAAAGCGAGGAATGGTTGGCATTGAGTGTGGCGCGCTCGCCCAGCAGTGCTTGGCAAGGGGGTGGCCTAGGCTATCGATCCAACGCGACGGCAAAGGCGGTGAGATCGTGCAAGACGCGTGGGAATTTTTGCGCCATGTCCGGCGGAGTTGGTCCGCACATGACAGTGGACTTTCAAAATACGTCAGTAAACATCGGGTCAGAGAAGATCCCACTCACAATTCTTCATATTCGACCTTGTCCAATGCTTGGCTCGCTCTGACGATGCTAGGACAACAGACCTCGCTTTGGCGTGGATCTGCTCGATCTTCCTTTCGACCCAACACATACATCCTCGTTCTAGTCACGTCGTGGATGTCGCTTCGGATTGGTTTCCCTCGGCTAATTTCATAGCTGTAAATGATCAGAATGGCCATGGAGCATTCATCGAGCAGACATACCAGATCCCCAACCCAAATCCCACAAGACCAACTCCCACAAGACCAACTCCCACAGGATCAACTCCACGAGACCTAATTTCAGCTATGGCACTGGTTTGAGCCGGATAAGCCGTGGCGGTATGCATCTTAAGCTTGTTTGCGGCATGTTGAGCAACATGCCGTCTCGTTTGTAAACTGGCGACGTGTGCGTTGAAATGAAAGGGTATCCGGAAGGAAGGTGCCTGGTTTGGCCAAGGGCATTGATGATTTGCTTGGGATTTGCTCAGAGGCAGGTTCTGTTGGGCACACATTAGCAAATGGATAAAGAGAAGGGACCATGACTCACATATCCTGGTCGATGATCAGCGATTCGAGGTGCGATTGGGGGGCTGGGTGGAGGGCGCAGAATGTTCGTGGGTCACTTGGAGAACTCGAACAAGACCGGGCTGGCTGTGCCATCAAGTAGTTCAACAGTCTCAAATCGGTCCAGTCTGACAGGGGACATACCTGTGCAGGAAGACTCGGTCTTGTTCTCATAATCAAAGTAGCTAAGAGAGGTTGAATCGACTGAGCTCGCTTGGGCGAGGAGCATAGGTGCCTGTATACGCAGAGCAGGTCCGTTGCATAGTCTGGACAAAATGACCTTCATGCTGACTAGCTGACACAAGTCGAAGGAGAGCGAACCACAGCTGCATGGGCGCTGGCTGACTCAATGATGGAGCGTACTTTTCGTGTCACTAACGAAAGGGCTTAGAGAATTCAAAGGCGAAGGGACTCATCTTGGGACTGCTGAACCATAAGGGGTGACCCTTTGGCAAAGTTTGGCAAACGATCCAATGCTCAAGATGTGGGCTCGAAGGCACACGACGGTCGTTTCATCCCCCGCTTATCCCTCGGTGATGACGAGGACTATTATATCTTGGGCAGCGGGGGACAGTATGTCTCAAGGAGTGCATGGGTCTTTCCCTGGTCGCCATTGATCATCCCGCCACCAAAACGCGGTGTGGGGGCTGTCCCCATGGATTGGTTTCCCGATTGCAGGTATCGCGCCGCTGTCCAAATGTAGTCAGGATTTGTGAGGGGCTCCTCTCAGTGTCACCGCTTGACGTTGCTGACCCAGTAGGTATAATGCCGTGTCTTCCAGCGCGGTCGAATTCATGCCGCTGGGCTTGCGCGCCGATTTTGAGACCACGTGCACGTCTCGCAGTACTCTCAATTGGGGAGCTCACTTTGTTTGCCGCGGCGGGATGGTTGCGTCACCGGGACCATCTGGCAAATTGCTGCACTTATGCTGACAGTCAAGCGTCCTGCAGCCGCGTTCAATTCCGAGCAGTTCAATATATTTATGATCTCCGTCTCCATGTCTTCGCTCCCTGTCTCTTCCGGTCCATGGGACTTTGTGGGATGAAAGGCAAGTTGGTGGTGAATTCGAGGGTTTGCGTAATGTGCCGCAGAGTTGGTACGCACTTGGCAAACGACCCTTCAAAAGATATCAGTATACATCGGGCGATATGGGGTCCACTCACAATCTTTCATCTTCGACCCTAACCACTCTTTCGCCCGTACCAATGATGCTCGACAAAATGCTAAGAGATTCACATATCGTCTTGGCCTGCATCTGCGTGACCCCAGGCTTTCAACCCAGCGCATTCTTGTTCTTGCGACATTATGGATATCGCTTCAGTCTCGCCCATCGTCTGGCTAGGATCATGCTTTTGGATCAATGACAGCTGTCATGGGGTAAAAGCACCGAGAAGACGTAATTGATTGCCCACGAATGATCCCCACAATAACTGGCCGTCCATGGTGGAGTGTGCTTGTAGATTTGTCTCGGGACACTGATCAAATTCGCGACTCGCGTGCGACATCGGCGACGTGTGCGTTTATCAAGGTGGTACCCGGAAGATGACAGTTCAATTTGACTTGAGCTTTATGACTCGCTTGAGGTATGCTCGACGACATGTTCAGTTGGGCACCGTATTAGTGAGTAGACCAGAGATGACTCACTCGGTCTGGTGGCTTGCAGTTGGGCTTACGAATCTTCGTAGAGCTGCCCTAGGTGGTCGAATATAGACCGAGCTGGTTGTAGCATCTAGAATTTCAGCACAGTCTTATGGTATTTGGCTGGCAGGGGACATACCTGCGCAAGAAGACTCGCTCGTGTTCTCATGATCGAAGAAGCTAAGAGAGGTTGAGTTGGGTCAGCTCAGTTCGGCCAGGCTCATAGATACTTTCATATGTACGGGACATTGTGATGTAGTCTGGACTTATGACCTTGATCCTGGCTGGCAGACACGAGTTGAAATAGGGCGAAACATTATCGGCGTAACGGAGCTGGGTGCCTTCAATGGCCGGGACGTGTATTGCTCGTGTCAGTGACTGAAGAGCTCAAAGAAATTCAAGGTGTTGAACTTATCTTGGAAATCACGGGCCTGCGAAACCAGAAGGGGCTCCTTTGGCAAATGACCCAATGCTCAAGATGCGGGCTCGAAGACGCATGTCGATCCCATCTCTCCCTCGGTGATGACGAGGGCTGCATTTGGGGATATGCCCACAATCGCCTGCGATGCGATTCGATGAAACTGCGGCGCCCATTCTTACACTTGTGCAATGACCTTCTATTGCAGGAAGTTGTATCCGCCTCGGCAGACGGGCCCACCGTCCATCGTGTGTAATCATCGATGGAAGCGATGATTCTCTTTCTTTTGACCAAAGAAACATCCATCAAATTTAGGAGAAAGCGGCGAACCTTGTGGCAGGACTGCATGTTCAATGGCCATCTCCTCAGGCTGGGACATGTTCACGACGATCGACAGCCGTCGCGAGGAGGAAGACCTGTTCACCCACCTGATGAGGACCTCCAGGATTCTTCGTCCTCGCAATATCCGCCAGGCCGGTCCGGTCCCAATTTTACAGCGTCCTGACCGAGAAGCTCATCAGACTAAGGACTTTGCTCTCGCGCCGCGCATCGTGTATCTTTTCAATCGGGATGATGGTTGCATGACCGCCTCCGACGACCCCCAAATGATTCGGGGTAACTGGTGTTTCTCGACTAGGGCTGAAATTTGGTTGGCGACCACTGTTTATAGCAAGGGGGCCATGAATTCGGCAAATATGGACCCCGCTGACTTCCACAAATCGGAATAGTGCCCAAGGCAAGAGATCCATCGCTTTGCGGCGAACGCGGCGACGGTGCAAGACGCATTCAAGGCACGTTCAGAGGTTTGCGTCAGGTCTCGCAGATTCGATTACGTCCTGTGTCACTTGGCAAGCGGCCCTTCAAAATAGTCAGCATGCATCTTGTTGTATAAGAGTCCACTCACGGTCTTCTCATCCTCCACCTTGTCCACTCGTCCTTTCGCACTAACGATGCACGACACTGCTAAGGCAACGTAGATATCATCTTGGCGAGGATTGGCCTGACTTCACTTTCGACCGAACGCATCCCCCCTCTCGCAACAATATAAATGTTGCTTGGGGTTCGACCGCCCTTCGTGTCCTTCGGCTAGGATCATGGCTGGTGATCAGAACGGTCATGGAGCAATGGTGATGAGCAGGCGTATCTGTTTCCAGCGAAACCCCTAAATTGAGCCAGCTGCAGCTGCAGCCCAGGCGTGGCGGGGTGCATATGTAAACTTACTTCGGGACACTCCTCGAAGTTTCGGATCATTCGAGATAACGCGACGTGTACGTATATTTGAACTTTCAGAGTATGGCGTTGTGACTCCAAGTGGGTATGCATTACTATTGGACGCTGGAGGTCTCGCTGATAGTCTCCCTGGAGGCACTATCTGTTGGATATTTTTAGCAACTTGATCAGACTAGAGGCTCATGACTCACATAAAGAGCTGGCTCACATATTCTGGAGCCAACAGGTGCTTTGGCTATAGGTTATGGCTGGCTGATGGGTGTGGAACCTTCGTAGCGCTGACTTGGTGCGGTTCAATATAAATAGACCGGGCTGGTCGTCACATTTGGTGTTTCAGCACAGTCTCCGATCGTATATGGCTGACACGGAACTTACCTGCACAGGAAGCCTTGCTTGTGTTCTCATGGTCAAAGAGCTAGTAAGAGTGACATTATCAGCTCGGCTCGACGAGGCTCATGGGTACTTGCATACGTACAGAAGGTTGGGCCTATTCTGGACTCATGGTCTGGCTGGCGGGCACGAACACGAGTAGAGTGGAGTGGATCGCCGAGTGCGTAAAGAGAGCTGGGTGATTTCAGTGATTGGGGTGTGTAATGTTCGTGTCAGCAACAGAAAGAGCTTGGAGAACCAAAGGTGAAGAACTTATCATGGGTCTGCTGCAGGACAGCATCTGACGGCTTCTTGGTGCGAGGGAAATGAAACCAATGCGACAAGGCAGAGGTTTATTTCAACAGAGGACCGGGGGAGGAGGCCGTATTTATAGGGTTTCGGCTTGTCTCGTTGCCGCCTGCCTCATATTGCCGCCGCGTGGCCTTCTCTGTCTGTCGCCAATCTTGAGGGGCATTGATGATGCCTGTGCAAAATGAGGCCTGTTGAATCTTCCTTTACTGAGGTGATGATCAAGGCAACAATCAACTGCAGGCCGGTGAAAGGTGAAATTTCCTTTCAAGAGCCATGCCGTGGCATCAGTGCTTTGTGTTTACATCCGTTGAAACAGCGTCGAATGGTCTCATCTTAATCCACCGACATTTCTTCAAGCTTCAACATAGAATCAGCGACCACAATCTCAACACTTGAAAACGATGTGCAGCGGTTCACCGGTCCACCGCGACGGCGTACTCTGTTCTCACCATCATTTCACTTTCAGCATTGGCTGTAGGTTTGAAACTGAGGCTGATGAGCATGTTGTGTTCTGATTATGTCTGCGTCAACGCGCCTCACTTGTTGAGTACGGTCGTACGGGGACCTAGCCACAGCCCACGGAAAACATTTTCACTGAGTGTAGCCATGCCACATTGACTGTGGGATTATGAAAATTGAACCCTGCTTTCTTGCTCTGCTCATTATCCAGGAACGCGTCGTTTATCGAAAACGGCGGAGTTGTATGACCCGAAACCGGACTCTATGCGACGATGCTGTAGAGATATATCTGGAATATGTGAATAAAGCGGAGACCTCACAAACACCCTGCAAGAGAGACACATGCCGGCAAAACCAGATCGGTTCTGTGCTACTACTGTATTTCGCTTAATTCACCTTGGAATACTTCATATCCCTCTGACTGAGATTTCGAAACGATCGTTGATTGTGTGATGATTTTTTTCTTGATAATAACGCTAAGACTATTTGCAAGACTCGCCTACAACCCTCCCTCCGCAAGGCATAGAACAAAGAATTACAGTACCACCAAACTAGAACCAACACAACGGCCAGTCTCGTTAATGAAAGCTTAAAGAAAAGCATCTTGATCTAACGGTCTGCAGAGGGACCACCGCAGTCACGTGCATCGTAGGTGGGCGTGTTGCCGATCCGACGCGAACATCTCAGCTTTGGACGTGCGGGCGTCTGCAAGCCTCTACGCGCAACACATACGAGTACGATATCGTACAGCATCCTTGTTGGCCTGTAGATACTACTATTCCTCAGGGTCTCCGATCAATTCGATCGTGTCGCCTCCCTTGCCCACTGCGCTCGACCCGCTCGAACAACATGCTACCCTCTTCTCGTTGCAATCCAACATCGGCGCTCGCGAAAACCCCTAACTACGTGCCGTTTACCTCAAACATCGATCGGAATGCTGTTCACTGCGGTATACCCCCTCATTCTTGCCCGCCGCGGCTGTATGAGTGATACCCTGAACCAAGCGCCCAGTCTGCATAGCCCATCTCTCGTGCTACAAATGATTTTCCATACAAGGCGTAGGCTTAGAGATGGGGGCGCACGTTTATGTCTGTGATTATTGCGGCCATGTGGCATTTGCGCTGGCGAATACACTCAAATAATAGTCCCAGACCCATGAACCTCTACCCCATCTACAGCACGGTCGGTTTTAGTATCATTTTGACCGGTCCTGGGAGCTATTATGCTTCTGGAACGCTCGTGCAAGATCCCAGAGCCTGTCTTGTGCTTTCGGGGATCCAAATGGGGTATCTTTGGGACCGGCATTTTGGTTTCACGTGCAGGATTCTGGCCCGAGCGAGTTCTGGTTGCGAGACCTGGTCCTGGGACCTCATTGAATGGTCCCGCGAATGACAGAACTCATTTCTACGTCGGTGCACATCATGGAAGAACATTCGGCCCGGACGCGAGGTCGTGGGTGGAGAAACACATAAATACATGCGACCCGTCCTACCTGTTGCATATCTTCTGTGCGGAATATCTACCAATTCATTTCTCCCACCGAGTGGTCTCACGTTTCTTGAGACCAAAATCTAAGTGCGTGTGCTGTCATTTGAAAATGTCGATGAATTTTACTTCGAACAACAGTTACCTCCAGGTGGGAGTCAACCTTGGTAACATTTATACATGTGCCGAACCGAGCTCAGTCACTCATTCCGAAGATACAAGAGTTTCCATAGTGAGGGGTGGCATCGACGCTGCCACTAAACTAGCTCTGGACCAGGCTCTCGTCAAAGCTCAAAGATATCTAGACATGATTCAGCACGATGCATCTCAGCATACGCAAATTGTTCGAGTTGTGGAACGACTCGGTAGCCTTCTTCTGAACCTCAAATCCCTTCAGCCTGAACAATGGGGCTCTTTAGACAGCGGGGTCGTATCCAATGTCTTTTCACTCTTATATTGCTGCATCATGGAGTGCTACGAGCTCGAATCTACTCCGCTAGCAACCTCGTCGCCATGCGATGGACTTGTCGCCTGCCATCTGGCTCTTCAATGCGTATATGGCGCAGCTCTGATGTATGTTTAATTGTCCTTCTTGGCGCTTACAGTATGATTGATCTAACCAGATCGGTCTTCTAGGGATTCAAACGACAGAACTTCACAGCAACAGAAAGTCACGGAGGCCATGGAGAAAGTGGGCATCAAAAGAGCCAAGTACTGGAGCAAAGCAGAGCAGCCCGGACCGGCCATTTACCATTCTCAAGCGGTTCTTGATGTCTTGAGGAGGAACTGTGAGCCAATTTGTGCGACGAATTATGGGGACACGCATGTGAGCTTCGGCGGAGAAAATCATGGTACCCAACTCTTTGAGTATCATGGCAGCATGGGACCTCTAAAGTTTCCACTTTAGAGCATGCGGGAGATTTGAGTAAACGAAGTGCCGTGTGTATGCTATATGATGTACCTGGATAACTCTACGGATGTCTGTCTCCTATTTATACAACCCAAGGTAGAGACTTCAAGCCAAAAAGGGGGAACTTTTGATGAACCTTTTCCAAGAGTTCAGCCTCTACAAATATCAAGGCTGAATAGAGACCTTATCAGATAAATCTAGTCTTTGAAGGTTTGGTTTCTCTTCTTCCTCTGGAGGCAGTGATAGGATAGAACCGGTCCAAAGACCCATTTGAAGGGTGAATGGGGCGAACCACCGAGATATAAAATCTCTGGCTAGTTCTTTACATGGCGAAGAACTGGGCACGTCGAAGGGCAAAATAGTGAGTGAATTAAGTTCGGTCTGAGAGAAACCCCATTCCAACTCAATAACATCATTATAATAACGACTTACAACAGCATTTATGATGTTTGGAGTTTCAAAGCCCTTGCTACGCCAACCAATACAACGAGGTATATGAAATGCGAACAAGGTGCTTATGCGTCGGAAAGTGGTCTTTACAGTATGGATTAGTACGCATATGGTCAATTAGATATTTGGGGTGTGTCTTTGACATATGCACTATGGAATACGAAAGAAGTGGGATGTGGGCTTACTACAGTCCTTGGGGGCCTTACGAGCCATCGTAGGAGTCAAACAGATGGGGGCGCTGAATGTTCCTCGGGCGCACTAGTAATGTTGCGATCCTCTTTGTCGATACGTGGATCAGAGGCATAGTGTTAAAGCAATTATTGTCACCCAGAGCAATGAAAGGTGTACCTTGCCGTTTTCTAGGCCAATTCCTACTCTGGGACTTTGTTCATAGAGCACGCTGTACTTCCGCCCGGTACAGTACATAAAAGGTTATTCTTCTTCCTTAACAGTACACAATCACGCTCGTCATCCGCACCACTAGACCGATGCATGTAACTGGAGAAGCTCGACAACGTCTTGATGGAAATTCTGGGCTGCAAGCGATATGGCTGTATGTCCATCAGAGCCCCTGCTGAGCGGATCAACACAGTTCGTACTGAGCAAAGTTTTGACCACCTCAATGTGTCCACGCTGCGCCGCTAAAGATAGCGGCGTCTGCCCGGAAGGAGTTTTAGAGTCAGGGTCGATCGTTTTCTTTTCCAACAATAGGCTGACCACACTTTGGTGACCATTCTCTGCTGCGAGCGCTAGTGGTGTATATCCGTCAGAGTCCTTTTCAGTGGGATCAATACCTCGGTCAAGCAGTATTTTGATGACGGCATCTTGTCCATACTCCGCGGCCACTAGGAGCGGTGTCTGGCCTGGGCACGGACGAAAACATTTGTTTGACCTTATATGAGCATCAACGCATTTTGCGCTCAGAAGAAGCTGGACAATGGTCGAATGTCCATTTTTTGCGGCACAGAAGAGGGGTGCGTCCAAGGTAATCTCCGTAGTTGACGTCGACGGAGTCTTGAGAAAGAAGCATTGAGACGATAGATTCATGTCCATGCTCTGCGGCCAACGATAAAGGTGTCTGATTGGTTTCAGGCACGGTCCGGACGTAGGGTCTTTTTCCTTTGACTTTTTCTTCTCGAGTTCTTTCGTTTATCAGGGTTTTAGCTGTCGTGTCTTGGCCATGCTGTGCCGCCCAAAGCAACGCTGAGCTTCCGTTTTGCTGTATATTAAGACGATAAAGGTACAAGTTGAGAAGGGCGTAGAGATGCCTATTTGTTTGAACCAGGGCATTAATTTCACACTCTGCCTCGAGGCTTTCTGCTATCATCAGAATGAGTTCATTTGGTAGATTCAAGAGCGGCATTTCAATTTTTCCAATCTTTGACTGCGATAAGTTAGGGAATCTGTCACAAGAATGAACTGGATTCAGGGCGAGATTTTATTAGCTTCTGGGTAAGCGGTCCTCCTGCGGTCCTCAACAAGTTGCATGATATGCCCAGATCGATACAGGTAATGTGTTAGTGGAGCTTCGGCAGGTAGGATCTCACTGAAGGCAGAGTAGCCCGCTAGGCAACATAGAACCGTGAATTAACCAAAGGCCAATTTTGCGTATTCCAATTCAAGTCTTAGCCAACGCTTTGTTGGCTAAGTCGATGAGTTGAAGTGAACATATATCAATCATGGTGATTCAACAAGAGTTCGTTTCCAGAGCCATGACGTGTATCAATTCTTTGTGCTATCATTTGTTGAAGTAGCGTTGAAAGGTCTCTCAGATTTGCTCACCATAATTTGATCACGGTCCAACGTTGAATCAACGCCCGCGGGTTCCAACACTTGAGACTGAACGTGCAACGCGGTCACCGGTTCACTACCAACGATGTAGGCTGTTCCCATCATCGTTTCACTTTGGGCACTGGCCGTATATTTGAAAGTAAAGCCGATGAGTATTTTTGCGTTGTGAGTCTGCGTCAATGCGCCCTCACTTGTTGAGTCACAGTCGCGCAGGGTCCTAGCCACATTCTACTGTAGACATTCCCATTGAATGCAGCCATGCAAATATAGCTAAAAATGTCGTGAATTTCGATAACTGCCTCCTTGCTCTGCTCATTGTCCAGGAACGCGTCGTCTATCGAAGACAACGGGGTTTTGTGGCCTGAAGCCAGACCCAGATTCTCGATTCATAATGCCTCCCAATCCCGGTCAAGCCTCATCAAGAAGCTCCAATAGACGCCCTATACAGAAGGTGACAGTGATCAAAAC
Organism: Penicillium sp. 91 TS-2023; assembly: GCA_030710325.1. Lineage (NCBI taxonomy): Eukaryota > Fungi > Ascomycota > Eurotiomycetes > Eurotiales > Aspergillaceae > Penicillium > Penicillium sp. 91 TS-2023. Next base: position 1,819,334 of record JARWGP010000021.1, on the reverse strand, counting down.
CGCAGACTGCGGCCAAGCCCAAAGTATATCTCGCGTCGACGAAAAGATCCTGGAAAGAATTCAAAAATGCCTCGATCGTGCCCACAACCCGAAATCCTCCGAGCTGGAAGCGAAAGCCGCCCTCTTCATCTCTCAGAAACTGATGAGCCAGCATAACGTGACCCAAGCAGATCTCATGGCTGCGGATGGAAACAGCAACAAGGCATCCTTCGGTGGACGGAGCAAAGTCCGCATTACCAAAACCGAAAGATCCGAAAAAAGAGTCATGATGGAAGCCTTTACCTCCAAGCTAGCACAGGTCAAGTATATCTTCTTTGATTGCAAGTGTTACTCAGCTCACGGCGGTGATTTTGTGGAATGGAGCTTTTTTGGAATTGCGAGCAACACAGTTGCAGCGGCAATGTCATTTGAGATGGCGCACAATAAGATTCTGGACTGGGCATGTGCCTATAAAGGTGGCACACCTACGTTTATTTATCGCATTGGTGTCGCCGATGGGCTGGCAGCGATGGCCTATCGTGGGAGACAAAGAGAGCTAGAGCAAGTGCGGCGCAAGGAATTGGAACTTCTGGCTTCTTAGGAGCGCGAAGAAGCGGAAAAGGATCGGCGAGAAGTTCAGAGATTACGGCTAGCTCCAGCCCAGTGTACCACTTCCGTTGACGATAAATGCCTCGATCCGGAAATCCGCGATACTGTACTCGATGTCGATCTTTGTAACGAAGAGGATGACAGCGAGGATTTCGGGGTCAAGGCTGACTTCAGCACAGATGACATAGAGATAATAGACCTCTGCGGCGATGTGAACGAGAGTATCGACAGTGAAATGAGGACTCGGAGAGCTACGAAGAGCTACTGAGGTGCCTGCCTTTAAATTGGTGTCAGCAGCTGATGTCAAAGCCGAGCCTGTGGCTTCATCTTCACCCGCGACATCCCCTTGGGAGTCTGGTGCCCAGCTGGTTCAGTTTCGCGCAACAGCGGAACAAGTGGCGGACGATTATTTGACTGAACACAAAATCAAGCTGTCTCAAGGCAGAAAGCGACACTCTGTCATTCGAGATTTCGATGCCTATCGTCAGGGCCAGAGGGATAGTTTGAAAATTGAGCTTAGTCGAAACACGCAAGGCTAATGATTCCCATTGATCTGAGAGATCGGGTGCCTGACTGCAACGCTTGGTTGAAAATTTATACCGTTAGAATGGACTATGGGGTGTACGCACGTCTTCAGGCTTACTTAGTCGAGAGCTGGCTGGACCTCTTACTCCCACGTTCTGTAGCTCCTCTTAACGCAAAATAGCAAGCCTTTCCACTTTCCTTCGCTATGTCTCATCTCACCCCCATTTTATATGGATGTTGTTCGATCTAATTTTAAACAAAAAGCGATGTTTTATGTACGATTATCCAGATCCCTGTCCCATAGAAGCATATTTTTCAAATATCGATCTCAATATATCTCTATGGACACTGGAATACACAATATGCGTCTCATTTGGCATAATCAAGCGTTACCTCAAGTCTGACTGGACCGGGGGGAAGATTGCCACCAATTCCACGGACATCGGCAAGATCCCACGTGTAGGCGTTCTGAACATGACTTGCATCTCGAGTAATTGCTGAGCAGATATGGGTGAGAACATCACATATCTGCATACCTTGAATCTCTAGGCCAGCATTCTGTGCTTGGATTGAAGATACATCAAATCCGGACCAGCCGTCGTTCACAGATGAACCAAAGTCAAACTCTCCCCACGTCGACGCATAACCACCTTTAGGATCCAAAGGGATAGCAGTTCCAGGTGCAGCGGCCCATCCACCCTGGGAATTCTCATCAAAGGCTATAAATCGCGTCTGGCCGGCGGCAAGAGTGAATCTGCTGCAAGCCTTGCCGTACCAACCGCCCTGAATACCGTCTGGTCCAAGCTTATTCCAGATCACCACACTCCAGTCTTCTCCCTCTGCTGGGCCATTGAAACGAACCACATATTTGTACTGGTTTGCTTTGTCGCCAGGGACTTCGATGATGTTACTGCCGTATGGGTTGCCGACATTGCGCGAATGGGCTTTCCCTTCGCTAGGTGGCGTTGATCTCGCGAGATTTGTGATCAGGTAAATGCGAGGTGAGTTTAGCAATTCCTGTCTGGGAAAATTTGGCGCTCTTTCTGAGCACGGGCGTTGCTGGTGACTCTGGCAGCAGATTGCGAACCATATAAGCGCACTCATAAATCGAAAGATACGCATATTCGTAGGGATGCTGTTCTGTATTGGGAAGCAGAATGTCAAAATGAATGGGATTGATCGAAATTGGGAAGTCGCAAAGAGAAAGATCCACTTCTTATATTGTGCTTCGCCCACGAGTTGTTCCTCTGACGATATAATCAGATGATGCAAGATGGTGTTGATAGGTGTCTCATCGAATCATACACTTTGGTACGTTGAGCGTGAGCATGACAAGTGAGCGCAACGTGGAACTTTCAACTTGTACTTAAGCCAAGCTGAATGAAGGTGTCTTTCTCGGAAAGCCATTGACTCCAATTGGTGAGGAAAGTCAATATCCTGTACAAGAGCTGTTGACATTTACAGCCACCGACATAATTTTTATTTGTTCATCAACTTACACAAACTTCACCAGCGAGTAAAATGAATATGTGCATCAAGATGGAGCGTCTCAACCGTTGATTATCTCTGTAAATTGCCACACTTTAACATATGAGCCTTTGGAATATTTTTAAAAACAGCCTAGCTCAATGAATTAATGAAAGGGATGGTGACTGTACTTTTCTCATACTATAGAGTATTTCTCTTTTCGATCCTGCTGTCTATACCCATTGCATCATGCCCAAGAACGACCTCAATAATCAATTCGACATGAAGTCAGAGCTATGGGTTCAGAGCTCCTCCGAAAGAAAAGCCAACGGGTCTGGTCTGCGGGTGCTATGTACGGTAGTGGCTCTCAGTTACCTGCTATGCCACGTGCTGAAGAGATGGCGGAAATCCGTCGTGAGTCGAATTATCACCTTTCCACGCTGTCCATGTGGCTAACGATATCAGCGCGACAAGGATCTCGGCATCAAGCACGGTTGCTTACCAATGGAGACTTAGATACCATACAAATGGCCATGGGCACTGGACATCCTCAAACGACAATACGACGCTCTACCAGACCAACGCATACTAATGTTTCAATCTCAGTACTTTGACGAACTTGGACCTAACATGACATTCAAACTATTTGGGAATCAAGGCTATCTCACTGCCGATCCAAAAAATGTGGAGGCTATACTCTCAACAAACTTTGAAGGTAAGGTACCACCCAATCCTCCCCTTGCCAGATCTCAACTCTCATCTTGAATAGACTGGTGTCTTGGCTCCAGGCGGCCTGGACTGATGCCTTTGCTAGGCGAAGGCATTTTCACTCAAGATGGACTGCCATGGAAGCACTCCAGAGAATTGCTTCGTCGCCAGTTTGCACGGATTCAACGCCAAGATTGCAAGGCATTTGACGCACATGTGAAAGATCTGATCTCCAGACTGCGCTCCGCTAGTGGTTTGATAGACCTGCAACCTTACTTTTTCCGATTCACTCTAGCCACAGCAACGGCGCTCCTCTTCGGTAGGTCTGTCTCTGCTTTGCCCAGAGAAGAGACAGATTCGTTTGAAAAGGCGTTTGACTATGCCAGCTCTGTCAGCGCACTCAGGCTTCGTCTTGCGGATTGGGAATGGATGTGGAAGCCTGCCAAGTTCAGCGCAGCTTGTGCTGTTGTCAAACAATATGCGACTTATTTCGTACAGGTTGCTCTGAGTGACATGGCAAAGAACGGCGAAGAAGCGGCATCAGGGAAGTACCCATTTATTATCGAGCTTTACAAGGACTTGGAGGATTTCTTGTTGGTGAGGGATCAATTGGTCAATGTTTTAATTGCAGGAAGGGATACGACAGCATGTCTCATGTCATGGGCATTCTTCCTTCTCATACGACACCCCAAAACTCTGGCTAAACTTCGTTCTGAGATCCACCAGGTCACGGAAGGCTCACCAGAATTGACTCGGGCAAGAATCAAAAGAATGAAGTATCTCCGATGTGTGCTGAACGAAAGTAAGTTTACTAGCAAGCCAGCCTTAAAATTGAGAAGCCTGCTCATTTTTATTTTCCATACAGCTTAAAGACTATACCCGCAACTTCCAATCAACGTTCGAGTGGCCGCTAAAACGACAGTCATCCCAAGTGGCGGAGGCCCGGATGGCAAATCACCGGTCCTTATTCCTAAAGGTACAGGGGTTGGCTATTCGGTCTATCATATGCACCGGCTTCGGAGCTTGTACGGCGAAGACGCAAATGAATTTCGTCCCGAAAGGTGGCTGGATCAAGAGCTGGAAGGCATTGGCTGGGGATTCATGCCCTTTCATGGTGGGCCAAGGATATGCCTAGGCAGTAAGTATCAAGTGTATTGCGGAAGGGTTGATGGCATCTAGGCTGACTAAATTTACAGAGGAATTGGCGCTGGGAGAAGCTTCGTGTGCAATTATACGAATCATTCAGACATTCCCAGAGCTCAGACTACCACCTGAAACACCTAGTGTTCCTCCTGGAGAGGAGAAGCAAGCGCTGACGATTGTGGTGATGAGTGCAGAAGGATGCAAGGTGCTTCTGGATTGAAAAGAGATGCACAGTTCACATTCGAAAATCTATCATCCGTTTCTCTGGCAGCAAGTCAAAATTTTGGTAATGACACCTGAGCAAGAGCTACGTGTCTAACGGCAAAGATTGCAAACCTCAGCGGGCCATTGGGCTTTCTATGTCCTCAACACAGAATAAAGAGCGTAATTTGCCTCGGAATACATAGGTGACGAAAATTTGGGTTCAAAAATATAGTTGCTAGAGAAACAGGTGGGAGACCGATTTCCTTGTCACGAAACCCGTAGACATTTTGAATTTCCTGTCTCCCCTCGACATAGTCGTTATTCTTGTTGTGATATGAGACTGGTGCAGATCAGAAACGAAGCCGAACCATCGGAATCAATCCCGAAGTGTCTATACGAAGAACAAAGTTGATTGGATAAAAACTTGATCTTCTCATTGTATACATAGCCTCATGTTCTCCACTGATTAAAATAAATCAATCTTCCTTTGGACTACAACAATAACACGCTTGGGCGGTTCGGATCACTTTGTACGCTCAGCAGGCCCTTTTGCGTGGATCATCGCTGGTTTTCGGTCTCGCAATTTGCACTAAGGTCCTGCATCTCGGTATCATCCGACTCTATTGATTCGATGACCTTGTAAAGTTGCAGTGTTGGGTTGTTGTCCACAGGGGCAGTCTGCTGCGTCCGCGTAGGACTTCTCGCTGTCGTTCGGATTCGTATGGGATACCGATGCTTGTTTCATTCCGCTTTCCAGTTTCTGTTGAGAGAGGGACCCTCTATTTGCCATTTCCTCTATACTTTTGAGTTTGGAAATGTTTTCTGACTTTGAGTCCGAAAATTTAGTTTTGGAAACACCATTGGATGGCATAATGGTAGGTCAGGGCAATGGTTGCTCTGAGCTGGACTGACGTGTCCAGTGGGAGCTATTTATGACTCTTTGGCCTTGATAATAATCACCGCGTACACCATGACAATCCACATGTAGGGACCAGAAATTGAGTCTTCTAATCGATTTCACAAAAATGAGTCTTCTCATTCCATGAAGTGATAAACAAGGGGATTTCATGATAGGTCAACGAGAAACGACAAACAATATAAGTGATAACTTTGGAATCCGTGTTCTTGAGGATGTCGTCCGGAGTCATGGTAGCAAGTGTGAGACTTTGATTTGTACACTAGACCTGTTAAACCATATGGCCGGATAAGTATATATCAAAAAGCAATGCCAACAGTAAAATAAAGATGCTGCTGCGTGGCAACCATCCTTGTGATTCCGCTACAGATCATGTCGTGACGCACATGCTCTCGGTTTCATCGCCAGAACCGGCGTTTCGGCAAGTCAAATTATCACCACTCACCTTCCTTGGGACAACTCGTTACTATCATCAACTTTCTGCCGTTTTACAGAATACAAGCTACAATGAGTTCCAGTCTCGAACGTCCAGTTAAACCTGAAATCACTGCACTCAATCGTGTACGATCACAGTTACATGTTGGCCCCGGCGCGTCTGTTCTGATATCAGACTCAAGTATATGAGAATCGGAGCTGCTCTGCTTTACGCATTTTCGGATGTCTCCGTGAAGGACGAAGCTCATTGAGATCGCTTCAATTACAATTTGATAACAGGGTCATGATGGATTTTACTCACAATTTTAGTACGGCTGTAGGAATTATTGCCCGTTGAATTACCAGAGGGAGCACGAACTGCTGTATAGTCAATCTCAATAAAACGCATATAATCAACAGGCCTCACATTTGATCAGTATTTTTGCCAGTATTTTCAACATCTGCCATACAGCAAATCGAGGTCATTTGAGGGAGAGAAGCAAAGTCAAAAATCAATATGTGGATACACATATGTATGTATACATATATTGTTTCATTCCTCATCCCCGAGAAAAAATTTCCCTTCTGTATACTCAGATTCGTCTTCAGTCCGCTTTACAAATTTGTTCTACCTCCAAAGCATTTCCCAGCTCGGATAGATTGACATCCTATGTCTTTTTATAGAGCAGAAATTGCTTATCACTATATCCCAAGGATACAGTAATTTTCGAAATCAGTTATACCTCCACAGTCTTACGACTTCATTCCCGGAAAATAAGTCCGAAATGCGCAAGTCCTGATAGGATAGATGATCGATACCCCCGCTTTTCCAACCGCTTTCTGGAATAACCTTTGTAATTTACAATACGCCTGCGAGACCTCGAGTAATGTCTTTTAAGCGAAACCGCTATACACGTGCTTACCCCCGTGCCTCTCACTTCCCATCCATCACTCTTGTCTTCCAAGGTTACCGTATCGAAGACTTATACAATATGGCCCCCAGACTCCCTGCTTCAAAGCTTCACCTCATTCGTGATATGATGGAGAGCCAGTTCTTCACCACGTCTCAGATGGCCGAAGAAACTGAATGTAACAAACTTACGATCCTCAATATTCGCAGAGATTCACGGCAATTTGGAAGCATCAATGCGCCACAGACCCAAATTTCCTTCGTCCTTGCATTCTTGTCGGGTATTGCCCCGCCGTATTCACTATAGAACCCTCAAATATGAAATCTTGATCGTGGAAGACTTAAGATTCATCTGTATCTTCGGCGAATGATGAGGCAGAGAATCCTATTAAGCAACACATTTCTCTAAAACGCGCAGGTACATATATTATCAATTTCTACTATTATCGCATCTCACTTCCCTCAAAATCAACATTATCATCATAAAGCACCTTGATAGGGTCGTCAAGGTTGACCCATCCCAAAAATGGTTTGCTGACCGAATATCCAATAAGAATTTGCACATCGCGTGGGTACTTTTTCACCTGTTTGACTGAATTTGCCAGGTATTGGTTTTCCTCCTGGGCTGAGTTAGCTTCACGTTAAAGACTTTGCAAAAAATTGGCATTTTGGACAAACCTGTCTAAGAAAGCCCTTTGTCATAAAACAGCTATACACTAGCCTCTCTTCGTCTGTGGTGGTATTCGTGCTTCCTCCATGATAACAAGAAGCTAGCATAATAAATGCATCTCCCGGCTGTAGCTCGGCATAATAAGCCAACTCCTCGTCTGGACATCTCTCCTCCCCCCATAGATGAGAGCCTGGGATGAACCTAGTAGCGCCGTTTGCTCTTGTGGTCTTCTTACCCGCAACGAATAGGCCCACACTAGAATCTCTTCCAATTCGATAATCATGATAGCTCTTCAATTCTGGGAGTTGATTGTGATGAATCGAATCATCGCGGTGTAGCTCCTGACGCTTAGCACCTGGTCCGATTGAGAAGACGATTGTATTGCTCAATTGTGGCTCGGAGACTGTGGTATTTAGCTGATAGCCATACCAAGCACGGTAGGTTGAAGATAGCAATCTCGAACAGACGTCGCGATATAGAGAGTTCGTAGGTATTGTTTCGGTGAATGTGCGTGACTTGCCGACTAAGCCCATGACTCGGCGTGTTTCGGGTGGGAAGAAGTCAACTCCGACCCATGGGCGGTCCGCTTGAATATGGGGCCGAACGTCATTCTCGATCGTCTCGAGGACGTTGTGGTCGGTGATCATATTGCGGATAATGCACCCTCCGTTCTGAATCAGGGAGGCGACAATCTCATCCGCTTTAGGATTGGTAGTATAGTCAAACTCGTCAACTGACATGATGGAGCTTTCCTGCAGGTAAGGATGGGATGACACGCGGAGGAGAGAAACAGCCCGAGGATAACTACTAGATAAAAAAGGTTGAAGGGCAGTCTAGCATCGGCTAGCCGACTTTAAATGTTTAATAATGACTCATATAACTGACTCATCGCGTTCCCAATTGAGAGGAAAATTGCAGGCTTGTGGGACGAAGGGCGTAAAATGTAGGTCATAGTAGAAAAGCGTACAGCAAATGTAATTCTGATGAATACGGCGGGCTGCTATATAGCGCTGCTTGTTTATGTGAAATCTTATGCCCAGGCTACGGCTCTGCAACGTTAGGACCATCATAGATCAGACTGGTCAAAATACTTACATCCGTACTTAGGAGATTTCTCTAAAGAATTGTATTGTAAGGCATTCTCAAAGGCGCAGTATTGGACCTGAGCGATACCTTGGAGTCATGTTTATGACCTTATGCGATGTGATGTCCGCTCGAGTCCGCTTAAGTCTGATTGGTGCTGGGGAGGATCCAAAAGACAAGAAGCATTACATTACAAACTCAGGGCGCCACATCTAGAACGACTCATTGACTACGTATCTACAGAATAAGCACAGCCGTCTGTAGTATGCCGGGCGGGCATAGAGGTAAGCTGCAACGTATGGGAAGAATGAAAAGTTAGGGAGGCAAGAGATTCCATACAACATTACGGTATTATCGCAATGACTCATCGATTCGAGTAACTAACTAACTAACTACAGCCATTACCGTTAAAGTTCTGCCGAAACTACAAAGCGGTGGCCCATAATGGATTAGCGCATTTCGGACTTATTTTCCGGGAATGAAGTCGTAAGACTGTGGAGGTATAACTGATTTCGAAAACTACTGTACCGGATCGTGATCGAAAGAAATTGTTCATGCCGAAATGGACGAATTATCGTCAAATGAACCCGTTGAGTTGAAGTCTCCAAATCAATTACGGGCACGCAGCCCAGACGACAACGAAAATGGGCAATTGGCAGTCGACATCATTCCCCTTCCAGCTGAGTTAATATATGACATACTGGATTATTTGCCGGTAGAGGATATAATTGCATTCGTGTTTTGTCGATGGGACTGTTTCCTAGCTTCAGTTGGCTTCCTGGCACATAAAGTGGGGCCAACACTCCAAAGTCTTGACTCGCTGGTGGAAGCTTTCAAAGACAAACACTGGCCTAAGCAATGGCTATGGGATCTCATCCAAAAATCCACCAAATCTGGAAAGTCGAGTTTACGAGGCTTCAATTCTCTCCTGGCGCTGTTTAAAAAGAATGAGTGGCCTGAGAACGTGCTTCGATATATTGTCTCTGCGTGCGCCAATCGGGGATTACCAATATCACACAGCTGTCTTCATTGTAAATTTCATGAAGGAGCCTTTTTGTACTTGCAAGAAGACCCACGTGCAATATTGGATACAAATGAGTCTCAAATGACCGTTCTTCATGTTTCCATCCTCTTCCGTGCCACAAAATGTGTTGAAGCAATCGAGGCCATTCTTCGAGATATGGCAGAGCCAGACCGAGTAGGTTATGTAAATTAACTCGATGGTCTCGGCCCTACTGCTTTGGACTACGCGGTTAGCGTCTCTCCTGTTACTGTTATTGATGCACTCATTAGTTCGGGGGCGGAATTTGATGATCACGACAAACTCGGTTTTACACCACTCATGAATGCTTGCCACTTGGGACGAGATGAAGTCATTCACTGCTTGGTTGGCCACGGCGCCAATGTCACCGCCACGAACATCTTCAACCAATCGACCCTGGAAAATATTATGATGGGAGACAGCAAATCAAAGCATAGTCTTTTGAAGCGTCTAGGGCCACGAGCCAACAAAGATCAGCGTAATAGAGCGCTTTTTCATACATTCAACAGCGACAAGGAGTTTGTGGGTGTCTTGGTAGAGTGCGGTGCAGAGGCTCGATCTCTGGGCCTCTCTGAAGATGTTGTTTCAATTTCCTCGGCAGATCCTCAGTTTTCGACACATATGCAACAAGATTCCGAGCTACTGGTATCCGAAAGTATGGCAGAGTCTCGGACATCTCGTATCTTTGAGCCGCAATCGAGAAATTCCTCGATAGATTTGACAGAAAGAAACTTGTCTAATGAAGGCGAAACGGACGCGCGCGATGATGATATCTTCCGCATGGTGGGCGCCTTGACCATCAGTGACGAACATCGCAGGGTTGATGCTTGGTGCTATATTGGGACAGGATGCTTCTCCATCATGCGCATTGGCCCATTGGAGACTTGCACGTACGTTTTCGAGAAAGGGGTGTATGGCAACACAGGTTCCCTCCAAAATGTGTCCGACTCGCAAAATCGCATATCAAATATCACATTCACTGACGAGATGGGATACACGCACCGCCTATATGGAGGGGAGAATATCGAAGGAATTGTGGGGGTAGTTGTGGCAGAAAGACCGCCGTGGAAGTCTTTCAGACGGGCCCCAACGATCTACGTCAAAATCAAATGAACTCGGATCTCATACCGACATTCCGGACTGTGCCCTGATAATAATAGCTGGATAACAAGGACTGATTTTCTGCGAATGGTTGGCCGAGCTTTTGGTGATGTCCGCATTCAAAGGGCTTGGCAGAGACAAGAGGAACGATACAATAGAAATGACTAAGCTGATTCAAGATCACCTTTGCTATCTTGCTGTACATGTATTTGTAGCCAATTTCAAGATTTCTATGAAACCAGGTCAGATCTTCGCTATAGTAGGTAGTGAAGAGGGGAACGCTCGTTGGTAGCACACTCGGAGATGGTCGATTTAGCAGCTAAAAGAGGACCTTTATTTTGCTAATTAAATTATATAGAAATACAAAACTCAGGTGTGTTACAATGGCCTGACCTGCTTGTTCTAGTACTAGTACATACAGCCTCTCTTGGAACCAATAGTGGAGCACCACGGAGAAGCGGGTGTCGAATGAGACAAATAATTATCACACGCTTTGACCACTAGTGCTGTGCTGACCAAGCCTTCGTCTTAGACTTCAATCCTGGGCTGGCCTTCTTTATAGTCTTCTCGGTACATCTGGCTAGTAAATATGGCTATCACTGGATGTTCAAATCGGTCAACGCGGTCCTTCACTGAATACTGGCTCACCTGGTGAGCTTCTCTTCACACACTGATCATGACAGTAGAAAGTTAGAAATTCTTCAAGAATCTGCGTTCCAGTTCATACGTGTTGAAAACGGCTCTCGAAGAGAGATTTGATAAACGTTGATTTAAGTACTATAAACGTTTCTCAACAAGCGTTGAGGTCTTCCTCAAGGAAAGCAGAATCAAGTCATTGAAGGTACTATTGAGACAAAGCGAATTCTGAGTGGGAATCCATGGTGAAATCTGAACATTGGAGTAACGAGTATTTTGCAAGCCCAATCATCCATCCACCTATGGTCATGGATCCGTCAACTAAACTTGCGTTCTTTGGCTCAGAAAGTAGTAGCAGTCATTTTGCTGGAAATACCATCTTTGCAATTTTTCTTTCCTTCACATAGGGCATGCTCTGGTCGTTCTAGACTCATAAAAATGCTTGAGACAACATCTGCTCTTCACAACATCTGCTCTCCATCAAAGTCACGGGCTTTGAATGGTTTCAAGGTGTTTATCGGCACATATAAATCCTTGCATTTCTAAGCTTACACAAAAGAGGACAGTTTCCTGTGCTACATCCATGACTTGGATTTCTACAGTACCATTTCATTTTGCAATCTATTACGTGAAAATGCCGCTAGGATATGCCACACAGTCAGTGTGTTGCAATCAGCCAACCGTCGCCTCAGAGAAAGACACATGCGAGGACAGGGCTTTATTCTCAAGTGACATAGCCATGCTCTACGGTGGTAGCGGCGAGCCACACTCTCTGATACACACTGATTGTACCGAAAATCCAGGCACAGTTCAGATGCAAAACGACCGGGACGGGGGTGTACCCGATGCTCAGGTCCCAATGTATCCAATGCCGGGCACAACGAGCGGGCCTCAAAATCATTCTTTCCAAATCCCAGCTTGCGCTATGGCCCAAACTCTGAATGTCTCCCATTGTCGGGGCGTTATCTTTTGGTTCCCGAGTGCCCCAGATGCAGAGCTTTTGAAAGCGATTCTGGAAGGGAGATCCGCCGGTTGCCCTGAGCATGAGAATATCCATGCTACATGCTGCTTACCAGAGAACACGGACGCCTGCTGCCTGCAGTGCGCTAAAGGCTCAGGCTCGGAGCATGCTGATCAAAGCTTCTTAGCCACAAAGTCCAGCTATGACCATGATCAATGCCCCTCTCCCCCGGACGGCACGCTGAATCCTTCCACGTTGAGCCTCTGTGCTGAAACGACCGATCATTCCCAACCGCCTTTCAAATGTGGCTATCCAGCTTGCAAACAGTATTTCAAGCGTCGAAGGAATCTTGATCGTCATCAGAAACAACATATAGGAGAACGGCTTCACGTCTGCTGGGTTCCTGGATGCCAACGCAGCTTCTCGCGTAGCGACAACCTCAAGGCGCATTATACCACACACGGGACACATGGTGGACGCAATCGTTATGTGGCTACTCTGGACAAGACAGGTCCAGTCTATGATCCTAATTTTCGTGGACAGCTCACGCTCCAAGGTTGGCCACTCGGCGGTGCGGCCTAGGAGAGCGGTGACATTGTACAGTACAACAATGACTTTTACCTATTTCCACTTCTCCAAAGCCACATGAAAGATAAAGGAGTCAAGTTTTAAATATATATCTGTTCCCGGAACTTGGTGGAAAATTGCAACCCGAGTGATCTTGCACTGTTTAATTTAGCATAGAGTATGATAAAGTCAGGAGTGTCCTTGAACCGACGACCAGGTTTGATTGATCTCGCTTATGTGCATCGCGCCATACGCTAGGTCCTCATTGCCAATTAGTTTATTCAATCCACACTGCATTCTTCATCTCCTTCCATACTCCCATTATGCTACACGAATAGCTTGCTGCTTTCCGTTCCGAGAATTGACTATGCCTGTACAAGACAAACAGGAGCAACACAGGATTATCTGCCAATCTTCAGGGAGACATGAAAAACGAAAACCTGAGACGCGCCATCTATGTTGTTTACCATCGTCAGCTTTTCTCCTGCCCAGAGCGGCTGGCGACTTACCAAGATAGCCACGCCGACACTCTTGCTCGAATGTCTTGACGTGAAACATTTCTGAGACAACAATTCTGTCAGGCTTTGACTGCCAAATCCCGGGCACCTTTTTGAAAGCTGCTTCCAGATCCTCCATTGGAGATGACTCATGAAAACGTTCTGCAAGAAGAGTCGCCAAATCGTCGATCCTGACCTCAGGCTTCGGTTCAATCGCCAGCGCTGTGGTCAGAATCCTCGGTAATAGCATCGGGTCTAAAGACAAAAACGCTCGCCGGTAGTACTCTATTCGGCCTGGGCCATCTCCGATACAGATTGCTTGGGGCTTTGTGGAGGCAACACGGATCTCTTCAAGCTGGAAGGCTCTCTGCAGGCTAAGGACAATCGATTGCAGCTTGTGCACCGGAACCTCCGCCGGAAATAGGGGCGATTTCTGGAGCCGGGAAGCCATCGTGAAGAAAGCTCCCTGGTCATGTGTCCAGATCTCTTTAGATTCGTATCCTTCCATTCCTGTAGTTCGAATGCCCATCAAGGCATGGCAAATCAAGGCGATGCTCGCTCTTACTCCAAAGGGCCGGTATGGTGAATCGTGTGCGGTTCCCTTCCAACGACAGTCAGGTTAGAAGCTGGGGGCGGAAGCGTGACGCGCGATGGGAGGTCAGTCTACACAATCGTCAGCGAAAAACGCCTCAAATGTCTTTCGGTCGCTCATCCTTACCGGAAGAGTCATCTCAAAGTAGGGTCTCGTCCATTCAGCATCAGGCAGGGTCGCGTTGGCAATTATGGGGAGATGATCATTGCCCACTTCGTCTCTCGCAAACTTCAATTGGCATCTTCCCTTTGGTATCGCCTTCGCTTTAGCACGCTCCCGCGTGGAAGACGTTGTATCGACGTCATGGTCTCCCGCATCTGTGCGCTGAATAGCTGGTTGTATTCGTCGGCTGCCATCTTGTTGAGTTTCCGTTTCACGGTTGGATGGCTCTTTGGATTGTGTCGGTGGGTCGTTGGGGGCAAGCCTTCTCCCCTTCCTCTGTCGTCTGGATTGTTGCTGGCTAAACTTTTCGTATACACACAAGTCAGGGCTACCACGTCTGACGCAAGACTGGCAAGAAGGCAAATCACGATTGCATCTTATTTTTGAAATATAACACGGTCGACAGGATCGACAGGATTGGCGAAGTAGTGTCGTATCAGATAAAACCAGAAACATTTTGGTTAAAACCCGGGTTAGGATGCACAGGTCAACAGTGACAACAGCCAAGGTGGAAAAATTGTGGTATAAATCCCAGATTTGAAGAGTATTACCATGCTTTTGAATTGTGAAAAGATGCAAGGAAGGGGCTTCATGACACGATTTCCATCTTTTGTCAGCAGTCTTTTCATTCTTCCAAGTACCATGGAGCGCTCATATTTCAACTCTCGATGGTTCCATGGCATGAAAGGGCCAAGAGTCAGCTTGTCTCTGAGCAGTGAATGGGGGATCCCAGGAATACGATAGCTCCCAGGACCAACCTATCCGTTCCGAGACGCCAAAAGTTCAGAAGCCAGGAGCAAAGATCATTGTAGACCCAGAATAATGTCAAGATACGTCAACAATGATCTTTACACGCTGTATGGGTTTTAATGAGCGCGAGGAAGCAAACAAAGAGAGCAGCTGGTCTCTGTAGCTACTATGGGAAGATTAAATCTGCCACAGCTTATAGTATATATTAGAAGCGCTGTTTGACATGCAGGATTTTCGGTTCAGCAACATCCTTGGTCGTTTCAGTGAGACATATTCAATACGGCACGATCGCCGCCTCTGGCCTCGGCTGCCTCCCCTACATCTCTCGACAACCACAGTCGCTGCCTGGTTAGACATGCGACAATGCGACATCTGAGATTTCTTCTCAAGTCGTTGACTGGGTTCCAACATCGGAAACATGGGACGATTCAACCCGCATTACTATGCATATCCTTGTTGAGCGCGATGTCATGGTTCAATGTTGAATAGATATTTCTTAAGACGCACCTTCTGAGCACCGAAATGGTTTGTTTAATGCTGTCGTCGATGTCCTGCTGAGAACTCAATTGTTTGCAATTGTCAACGGTCATCAACCCAGTGAGCCATGACAGAGGCTTCTTATCTTGCTCACCGGTACCATTCTCACAACGTGCTTTGGACCGCCTAAGAAAAGCCCTATGTCAGCGTTTTCCAGTCAGCCTTTCGGAAAAATATAATATGATCCTACAATGCCGAGGATTGCCTCGCCTGAAAGCATGTCCCCCCCTGTGTCAAAGTTTGCCCAATGGCTTGCCGGGACTTCTGTTCAAGACAAATTTGGTCTTTGTGGACTCCTCGCTATTATATGCTGGATCTCATATAGCCTCGGCCGCCGATTCGGCCATTTACCCTTCCGGCTGCATCACGCAGTATCTTGGAGACGCTTCTTCCAGGCGCCAACGCCAACCCTGGTCCAGTGGCTGGATATCCCGTCATACTTGCAAGGGGGAGTGCTTGCAGCCTTAATGATTGCCAACATCATTGCGATCAGCCTTCACATCCAGAACTGGGCGGACGTGCAGAAGCGAGCGGGATGCTTAGCAGTCACATATCTTGTTCCCCTCTGCTCCGGATTTAGCATCGATCTTCCAGCCCACGTCTACCGTGTCGAACGGCGCACCTTCCAGTGGGCTCATCGGTGGCTGGGCCGCATTTGCGTGCTGCATTGCCTGATTCATGGTTCCGTCTTGGGCACAGTTGCTCGAAATACTGCCCTTGGAACTTCCCTCGTCATTCCACTCCTGGTACGTGAAGCAGGCCAGAGAACGGCAGCGCTCCCATACTCCCCGCGGTATTTCTGACTCGAAGTGGCTCACATTGCACAGGCCGGATGCAGTCTCATCTTGATCTTACCTTGGACGCTCGCTGCGATTCTTCGACGGTGGCCACAGCTCGGCCTTAAAGTCCACCATATGCTTGCTTCAGTTGCAACCGGCGCTCTTTTCTATCATTTGATTGACCGAGTCTCTCCCTACCGCTGGGTTCTACTTGGAGGTATTTGCGCCGGGTTTGTCTGGGGTGCCGGGACATGTCTGCATACCATGTGGCACCACAGGTCGTGGCGCATCACCTCTCGACAAGCCCTCGCGCGGTCTTCGAACCGGCTCTTATGGCTTGATATTGCGGTGCCGGTGGAGTGGGTGGCTCGGCCGGGGCAGTATGTACAGCTCTGGGCGCCACACTGGGGATTCAGGGCATCCTTGCAGCTTCCTGCATTTTATGTGGCTTCGGTGGATACAGTGCAAGATACACAAGAAGCACGGGCAACCCGCATGGTACGGATAGTCACCCGGCCTCGGCTGGGCATGACTAGAAGAATCGCAGAAGGTGCGGGTCGAGCGCACGCGGCGATTCATTTTCCAGTATGCATGCTGGGTCCCTACGGATGCTCACCTCGCCTGGGCCAGTACGGGACCGTCATCTTTGTACTGGAAGGTATTGGACTCTTCCGTGCGCTGCCGTTCATGCGGCATCTCGTTCAAGAGAGCCGAAGCCGGAGGAACACAGTGCGACGGCTAGAAGTTCTGTGGCAAGTTGAGCTGAAGGATTTCAGTATGTGTCTCGTTGTTCCAGGTGCTGTGCGTTGTTGTGCTTACCAGAATAGACCATCCCCACTGGGTAGGGGATGAGATCTCGCAGATCCTTGAACTCGACCGGATGTTTGACCGAGATGATTGTCCCGAGCATGGCCATCGAGATGACCGGGGGTTTGATGTGAGTGAAGCTCTTTGTGCTGAATATACAAGAGGTGGGGCTAACTTAAGCAGATCCTGCAATTTACCACCCACATCCTAGGTGCTCGACCCGTGGATCAACTTCGTTATCGCAACCGCACGCGTTTGAAGTACCGTTTTCAAGCTATAAACGTTGCCAAGGATTTGGCACGCCTGATGGTTAGTACAGGCGGAATGACCGCGGTTTCGGGTATGTGTCCTCCAGTGTGTACCTTTTGAGATTATACCAACGCTTATTGTTCTCAGTGTGCGCAAGTAACCCAATACGTGCAGCTGTACACCATGTCATTCACACCAGAGCGAGTGGTCATCTCCGGCTGATTGACTTGGACCTTGAACCCTCTTACCAGTGGGGGACAGACGATGATCCTTTCGACCCTGCAACATCCGAAACAATTTCAGCCGAGACTGGTACAGGCTCTGAGCCCGCTTGGATGCCCGCTCCCTTGTCAGAGGCGCGTACTGCCCTGGAGCAGACTGAGCGGCTTTCAGGAGAAACGTTGGTCGATAACAGACGGTTCTGGCAAGGTGATCCGCTGGCTGTTGGGAGCCAAAGTTCCAATCACAAAAGGTGGGTTCGGCAGAAAATCATTGAAGGCGGGTTCTAAAGCGTATCAGCTCTGAGCGAGGGAGTTGCCCTAGCACTAGAATGAGCCGATATATGTCTTTGACGCTCCAGAGCCCATACGATTACAAATGGACAATACTATCAGGGCAAGGGATTCAAGATAGATGATTGTACGCTGACGTAGTCCAGAATGAAGTTACTGTGTTCCAAAAAGACTAGGTGAGGCCATGCACAACGAGAAGACAGCTTGGTACATGCCTCGGGAGTTATCTCCGGCAGTTTGATCTCTACCGGGTTCGTATCACAACGTCCCCCTGCGCTATTCTTGTATCAAGATGAGTCGATAGCGCCTAACTGTCGGACCGTGACTTGCAACGTAATCTAAGCAACCAATAGGAGATCTCGCAAGCATTGCAGTCCGGTATTTTGATTTCTGCCATCCATGCTAAAAGTGCGGGATTATTACGGCCCCTTGAATTTACGAGGGGCCGGTTCATGGCCACCTCGGCGCAGTTCAATCCCCTTTTCACACCGCCTTCGGTATGATCGCCAAAGGTGCCAGCAAGTAGATAAAAGCGAGTGGCATCATACAATCTTGATGACGCATTCTACTAAATGCAACAAATACATGTCCTTGGTAAACTATATGATCAAACTCCGTAGAACATCAAGAGTGAGCTCAACAAACGTCATCACATGGGTAGAGCCATCCGTTCATTGAACTTCGCCAGAACGCGAGAGAGTGATCCGCTTGAAGCGAGCACACAGCTCCGCCTCGTCGGCCAAGTAGGAGGACCGCCGTCTGTGGCGTTTGTTCCACTGATCATTGCCGCACCTGTTACGGGGATTGCTGACTTTGGGGAGATTTCGCCTTCCAGCTCGTTGACCGACCCGACTGCCTACGTCGAGGAACACGTCTTGACTCTTTTGCTTGAAGACCCGCGTTTGAACGCAGCGTAGGTTGGATATTTCGTTTCGATGATTTTTGAAAATGGCCATATATTGCTCACATGCTGCCAGGCGACCTTCCCAATTCTGCATCCGTACCGCAATGTCCTTGGACTTATCGACCTCTTGCTTGAGCTCTTCTATGCGTTGCTGAACTGCTTGAAGGTATTTCTCGTTGAGCTCCAGCATTTGTTGAAGTTTGTCATTTTCCTGGCGCAAGGTCTCATTTGTTTGACTCAAATGTTCATATTCTTGCTTGATCTCCCCAAGAATATTCTCGCGGTGACTGGGGCCGGAAGACCTCATTGTCTGCGGTACCCAGTGGTTGTGCGTGAATCGATACTTGTCTGGAGGGGGAAAGGTAGCGAAAGAATAATCGGTCTCCGCGCTCTGTGAAGCCATGGCTCTGATCTGATGTCTGCTGGGCTGAAATGTTGACGGGAAATGATGTAGAGATTGTGAAGGTCTCCCCGGGGTCTCAAAGTAATTAAATATCCCGTAGGCAACTTGGCCACCTATATTAAGAAACGCCGAGCAGATAATACATCGAGTTGTATTGCCTGGGTAGCTCAAGCCCCCCCACCAATGGCCCTGGAAGTGTACCAGTGGCTCCTAAAGCCGCTATAGAGACCCGCAACAAGAATGCGCAGTGGCCAGGGCTTACTGTACACGAATTGGAAGTGTCTCGGTTCCTGAGGATTTCTACCTAGATCCCCGAAAGCACAGTCTCGACCCCGAGATCAGGGACAACGACTCCAGGATTTGGCTTAAGAGCCCCAGGAGCAACTTGGCTCACAGGATCACTGATTGCATTCCCATTTCCGGCTCAATCATTCGCGGGATCACTGGTTGGGATCCCAGGATCTGTCGTCTCGTAAACCGCTCGGGCCAGAAGCCTGTACGTAAAACCAAGGTGCCTCTTACAACACCTCTCCTAGATCCCCGAAAGCGAAAATACGGCTCTGGGATCTTGAGTGAACGTTCTAGGAGCGCCACAGCTCCCGGGACCAGTTAAGATGATCCTAAACCCGAGCGTGCTGTAGATCGGATAGATCTTCATGGGTCTGGGACTAGTGTTTGAGTGTTCGCCAGCGCATATGCTACATGGCCATAATAATTACAGACATGAACGTTCGCCCGCATCTCCAAGCCTACGCTTTTTATGAAAAATCATTTGTGACGCGAGCGCTGAGCTATGCAGAGATTGGGCGCCGGGTTCAGTGGATCACTCAAACATTCACAGTGGGAAACGGTGAGAGAGTATACCGCAGCGAGCAGTATCTCGGTCGATTTTTGAGGTAGCGGCTCGTTGTCAAAGGGTTTTATGAGCGCCGATGTTGGCTCGCGACGATGAAGGGGTTGGCATGGTGTCTGGGCCAGTCGAGCGAAGCGGGCATAGAAGCGACTGAGCTGGATCAGTCGGGGAACCTGAGGAATTTTAGTATCCACGGGCCAGCAAAGATGCTGTACGATATTGTAATGGGTCACGGGTATCGCATCTGAACGCTCAAGATGCTCGCATGTCCAGGGCTAAGATGTTCGTGGGGGATCGGTAGTTAACGCGCCCACCGCTCTGATCACGTAGACAAACATACAGTATCTTTCTTGATGTTCTGTCGACGAAAGAGAATCGCCATGTTACAAGCACGCCCGAGGAATATTCAGCACCCCCATCTGCCCGACAATCGGCCAAGAGTGAGTCGAAGTCGGCGCGTACACTAGTTCCCTTGCTTATTTATAAATTGGGAACAGATCTGTTGATTCGATGATGTAGACGCTCATGCCGGACCGATGAAACGTGCATCAAACTTTCAAGTGGGATCTTTGCAGCTTGAAGCTGTAAAAGAGGCTTAAGCGGACCAAATAGTGCTAATTGGGAGCAAGAAGCGGTATAGTGGAAAGGGTTATCAATGTCTCGCCCGTCATTCTTTCACATAAAGCCCGTTGTGAGCCTCTTTGAACCACCCCACCCTCTCCTCCTTCTTCTGCTCCTCCCGACACCCTACCAAAGAGGAACTGTATGTATTTGGTTTTGCAGCTGCTTTTTGCTTCGCTTCAACGACAGCTACGTCTCTCGGTTTTTGAAGCCGACTAGCCTCATTTCTTTCGAAGAATACATCCTATTCCAACTGTGTCTGCAGTCCTTAGTCGCTGCGAGATACGATCCCATGTGTCATTGTCACGCTTTCACTCGTTTCAAGGTCACACAGCATGCGAAGCGCGCGCCATTATTACGCCACAGGTCACGGGCTCTTTGAAGCACGAGTAGAACGTATCGGTGTAACCAAGCAATACCAAAAATACAAGTGCGCCAACAGTTTACCTCAAATTTAATCCTTGTCCTCGTGTACACACGCGTTTTGCCCGGCACACCACTAAGTGAGTGCACTAAGTGAGTGGCCGAAGGGTGCGACAAAAACTTGCCGTGACTGCTACTCCGCATACTCAAGAATCTCTGTTGTGATATGAGACTGGTGCAGATCGGGAACCAAGCCGAACCATCGGAATTAATCCCGAGATATCTATACTTAGAACCAAGTTGATTGGACATCAACTTGTTCTTCTCATTGTGTATATAGTCTCATTTTCCCTCTCAGTAACAGTCACAATTTCTACCTCTGAACTACAATACTTTTAGCTGTCGGCGGGCCCCAAAACACTTCCGCGTAGCAGCATGATGATGATGATGATGAATTCATTTGCCCGATGTAACTCGCTCTATATAAATGCTGCTATGCGGGAGTGCTGTCGGGCCTGCCGACAGCTTGAAAGTGGTGACCAGCCCTTTGGTGACCTTAAGAAGCTCATAATCCGAGCCTCTCGCTGGTCCCATCGAATGTAGAAACAAAACAACAAAACGACAAAGCAGAAATGAACGTTCTTGGCCCTCACCGCCTTCACTAGAGCCCTGCTCCACCTTCACACCTCCTACCCCAAGCTCCCCCTGGAATTTCCACCATTCCTCTCAGCTGTCGGCGGCCGCTAGCGCGTTCGTTTGACTCAAGGGAGTACAGTGGACCTGGCACTGCACACCTAACGGGCACCATTCTTCTCCTTCCGTCACACTGCCCTTGGAGGTCATTCTTTCACTACTTCTTCCACACCGAGAGCAATTGAATCCACTGCTTGGAATTGGCCCAGAATCCCCGTTTTGACTATGAATTCGGCAACGGTAGTGCGCGCTTCGGGGCGCGTCAGGAGTTCGTCCCGAGAAACGACTATCCCCTGGCCCGAGAGGGCGCGCCGCATCTTGTCTCGCTCCTCTTGATGGAGCGGGCACTCCAGCAGGACATGTGTCACCGTCTGGTTGCCCAGTCCGCAGTCGCACCGTGCAGACTTTCGTCGGTTGATGCCAGCGAGGTAGGAGTTCAGTCCGATCCGCCCCGTGCGCAGCTGCATCAGGATTGATGTAGTCGCTTTGTGGAGCCCGAACCAATATGTAAGTGTTTTCTTTATTGGTACATCAATCAGTCGCTTGGTCGGCCGACCGGTCTTTTCAAGCGCCCATGCCCTCTCCCACTCGATTTTCGCCTCTCGGCGCAACCGCCGTTTGGCTGCAGCGGCGAGGCAGATGTACCGATTGAAAGAATTCAGCGGTTCTTCTGGCCCCTGTGCAGCTTCTTTCGCGTGTGCATCCACGATCTCGTTGCCCACCACGCCTTGGTGAGCCAGCATCCATCTGAGTTCCGTTCCAACACCCTTGTCCGCCGATTGGCGGATTATCTCCAGGCATCCCACGAGATAAACCTGACCAGAGGGCATGCGCGGTCGTCGGAGCGCTTTCAGTGCCGCTTGGCTATCCGCAAATATGACCAAGCCGTTTTTTGCCCGTGTGAGCCAGGGCTCATTACCGTTGAGAACTAGTTCCAGAGCCATTCGATACAGTACTAAATTTGAACAAACAGAAATGAATGGACGTATCTCTTTTATTTGAAAAGCTTAACGTGTCGGCTACTTTCATTGCTAGTCTTGCCATATCCAAAACAAGCCATGTCCATCAAGGGTGTTTCTTCTTAAGAGGTGTACTTGATACCCAGCAAGTAGATTCCTTCCAGTTGTGTTCCATTTCATACGGTGCCTGAAGAGGAATCGTCCTTCTGACCTTGTGCTTCCGTGCAATTCACAACCTTTTGCTGGCCTTCGGGTACACCATGTTCGGCAAGGTGATTGAGAGCCTGATCTAGAGTTGCAAATGATCTATGCTCATTGTCAGGATAGCCTTTGATCAGGGGTTCGACATCGCTCCTATCCTCATTTAGTCAGAGACTTCTGAATCATCTTATTCATTTCAATTACCAAGACGAGAATATTCCAGGGGCCGGAGAACGCCCTCGGGATACTGCATAGTATTTTGTCTTGGCCATGACTTTCTAAGTGGCTTCGAAGGGGCGTTTTCAGCTTTAAGAAATGTGTGAGACAGGGTATATTGCCAAATCAATGGTCAATTGTCGAGCTCAGTGGCTTATTTATGAGCATCGAAACAAAGTGGCGGTGAGAATTGTATCTGTGAAAACATGCTGCCCTGAGAGGCGCATGAGAAATCGCTAAAAAGGCCCGACTATTTTTAAAACAGTCAAGACTAATTAGAATCACTAATACTGCAAGGAATGGCTCGAAATGTAAGGTGCAGCACTTTCTTAGCCGCCAGTCCTATTGTAGGTCCTCGTCTCACATTCCTCTAATCTGGAATGAATGACCCAGCGTTACAATACATGAGCAGAGCGGGTGAAGATTTGATTCGGATGCATGACCCCTCACTTAATGCGGCTCATCTCAACATATTAAGTCTGCAGTCACATGGTTCGTATCATAATTACTTGGCTAGAGACTGAGCAATCTGCTCACTTGACATCATGCCCGCCCGTCCTAATACAGATCAGGCTATGAGTCTGCTGCACATCGTTTTCGAGTGTCAGAATCATAACGTTGATGCAAGGTTGAAGCTCGAAGAAACATCGTGGAAAAAGTCAAGAAAACCATCCCTGCTTCAAGGGGTAGAACACGAAGAACTGATGCCACAAAATGGCTCTTGAAAAGTCTTTTCATCGGACAGGCCTGTAGTCAATTCTTCCGCAGACCATTAACTCAAAAAAAGGTCAACCGGCCTCACTTCAAAGAAACTGCCCCTCAAAACTACACTGGGGCAATACATAGTGAAATCTTAAAAATTAACGACAGCGCATGAAATATTTACTATATTTGCTGCCGCGGGTCATTATTTATCAAAATCATTAAGCGAGATATATTTTGCTTATATACTTGCTGCGAATACGTTCTGGTCATTCATTGTGTTTCTTCGTAGGCACAGGTAAACCCAGACCTTTCACAATTGCTTCTCGTCAAACAGCATGGCTTGCCTGTTCGCGAATCAGATCACGACGTCTAATGTGGTCTCGAAGCTCTCCCAAGCCTCCTTGGTGTTTAGGCCAAATCATGAATTGATTACCCAAACAATCTATTGCCCCCACTAACATTTGTATCGGCACCTCGTAGTACGCATCGATCTTTAAATATGAATATTTTTGTAATATCGGAATGACTCGCGCCACATCTCCATCGTGCCATTTAGGGTAGTTTCGAAGTCGAAGTTGAATCGAAAACCCTTTTTTGGGTGTCGGCGCGATGGGGATGTAGTCGCCGTCATCTTTCAGCCTCGAGGTGATCTGTAGGAAGTCAGCAATAGACTATTTAGACCTTTGAATCAAGCGCTCACTGTCATGACTTTGACATAGTTCAGTTTACCTGGCACAATACTTAGAACGAGGACCATGTGGCCCCGCACTTTGTCTGGTAGATCAGGAGTAGGTACGCCTAAGTCAGAACATTCCGAGTTGCTCTTGAATTTGTAGATCTTCCCCTGGGCATCTCTTGAGCTGAGCATATTGTTCATGACTTTCAATCAATGCAATTAAAGGTCCGATGATAGCAAAGAGGGAAAAAACGAGGTGGACGGTGAAATGCAGCGGGGCAAAATTAGTGACTGTATTGTTGCACAGTCCTTTTATGCATGCACGTGATCTGTTTTTAAACAATAGGAATTGACTGAATCTCTGCACGGAGAAGCATTGAGAATTACTTGAAGTATGGTGTTCAATATTTCAGCGGTTACACACTCATACCTTTGTTTCCTTCTCGATGGGAAGAACATGCTGTACTTATCTGAAGCTCCGTGCAAGTAAGCTTTATACTATTCAGGCGACATGTTCTTTGTGTATTTAAATTGAAGACCGCCAAATGATGTGATCGATTCCGTTCATCTTGTACATCGAGTAGAGCATTATACCTGTATCTATCGTACAAATTTAGATATACCCCAGATGGACAATTTAAATAGATTAAAGTTACGCGGCAAATCTGACTCCCATATGTCCGCTATGTATTTGTACCACAAAGACATGGCAGAAATGACAATTATTGATCTCCGCGTGATAATTTATGACCGCAACATCTCATACACCTTAATACGAGTGAGAAATGAGATCCATTGACGATGTTCAGCACATCATAGTGTAAAAACTTACGCGTAGCCTTATGATTCAGGGGGTGGGTGCTAATAAAACGCTAGCACAAGCCCCTTGACATATACCGAAAGCCGAATTGCAAGCGACAACAGAGGCTGGTGCACTGACGCATAAGGTAGCTCCCCAAGTGAAGCCGGCTGCCGAGTAACAAGCCATGACAACTGCGGCACACCCTGCCTGGCACACCCCGTATGCCGCAGGTCCAGCAGAAACAACAGAGATCAAGAGTAGGAGATGAAAGAGCTTATGGAAGATCGCCATAGGGCTTGTTTCGAAAATTAACAGCGATACAAGGCGATGCAGGTTTGAATGCTTTGAAATGTGTAGAACCTGATCCTAAACTACGTTTCAAACTGGAGGAAATGGACTGGCAAATGTGCTTTCGTAAGAGAGGGAGGGGAAGGGGGGGGGGTATTCGACTTAGCAACCCAAAAAGTTATTATTGACGCGTCAACTGTTGGTGGTTTTTTCTGCCGGCCAATCATAGAATTGAGCTTGCCGGTTTTGCCGACTAAAAGATAGAGATTGGGTTCACACCGCGGAAATTCTTATGTTGCATATGATAAATCACATGCAAGGGGGGCTAAAGGCTGCTATTGACTCTTGGCACGACGCAGACTGCTTGTCTACGGAAAGTCCAAGATTCATACTCAGCGAGAATTTTCTACGAAGTGCTCTATCAGCGCTTGCGCAGCGTCCACTAAGTATTCAAATCATATAGCGACAAATTGAGCCATCAATTACCCACCGTCCTCGTTGAATGTTCAATGTCTACGCTTCGACCATAGGGACAATGACGGTCCAAATCACCCAGCATGGTCAGTCCTCCGAGCCATTTCTACCGCGTCCAGCATGAGGGCTCTTATTCTCATGATGAAGTATAGGGGGTGATATATACATGATCAACGGCTAACGCAGGTAGATCGCCGACGTTATTACCATTCTACAGTATTTGCAATTTCCATGTTCCCGCATGTAGACTCTAGTCAAATATGCGTTGGCATCGCCATCATTTGTATACTTTATCTTCACGATCTTCTCACACTTGCCTCCTTTCTATCAAATTTCATCAAGTCATCTCCAGAATTCAACAATATAAACTGATGCTTTTCCTTCAGTTTAATATAGTTTAAAATATACGTGCGGAAGCTCTCCATTTGTAGCATTCATCGTGCGTATCGCCTTGTTGGACTGAAAGAATCCCGGTCTATAAAGAAGATATATCTGACGGTAAACCGGCCTCAGGTTGACCTTGTTGTTGATTCCGTCAGGGGTGACGTTCCCATCATTGGATGCTCGATATTGGTTTCATAAATACACAGCGAAGGGCAAAACAAGCAATTGCGATATGATCAGTTTTATTCATGGCTCCAACAGATACTGTGTAGAAATCGACATACAGTCTTGACTGTTATTGCCTTCCATCTTACACACTTGGATCCACCAAGAACAGAAATATGTATTAAGAATTAGAACCGATTACGATCTAGTCTCAGGTTAGTGATCAAGTGGATGGCAAGATATGTTGAAAGGCAGCGGCCAAATCCCTAGCTTTCGGTTGTAGTATTAGATTGCAACTTTGGTGAAAAGAAAGATAATTGGCTATCTTCGATACAACAGGGTCAGAAATTCGTCTCTAGTTTTCGCACTCGATCGCATGCATCCAAGCATGCAGCTAGTGGTTGTGGTACTGCCGACTTTCTGTACGCCACGCATTACCATACAAAGGTGGGTGCACTCCATGACAACGCCAACTCCCCGGGGTTCAAGTATCTCAGAAATAGCCAGAGCAACCTGTTTGGTTAGGCGCTCTTGAACCTGGAGTCTACGAGACAACACCTCAGCCAGTCGCGCTATTTTAGAAAGACCAAGGACGCGACGATCTGGTATGTAACCGATATGGATCTGACTTCCGTGATCAGTAAGCTCTAGCAGAAATGAGTGAAAGTCCTCTACTCACCTGCCCAGTGAATGGAACCATATGGTGCTCACAGAGGGAGGAAATATCGATATTTTTTACGATGACCAGTTCGTCATGGTCTTCACTGAATAACGCACCATTGACTAGATCTCGAATATTCTGCTGATACCCCTCTGTGAAATATAAAATGGCTTTGGCATATCGCTCAGGAGTATCGCGGAGACCTTCTCGGTCTGGATCCTCACCAATACATTCAAGGATTGTACGAACAGCCCCTGCCAGATTCTGGAGACGCCCTGCATTTTCTTTCGGAGTCGACTCCAAACGCTGTCGTGTGCCAGGGCCTAAAATTTGGTCAAAAGGGCGAAGGAATGTCCAATCTTCCGACATAACTTACCAGGCCAGCTTAAGCCGTCGACATTAACTGATGAGCTCATGCGAAGTGAGCTGTGCCCACATCTAAACGTAGTTCAAACACCGCAAATGATAAACAGACCCAATCAGTAACATACCGTGGAGTCTCGGGGCTGTCAACAAGCTCATCATTATCAATAGCGGCATCGATGTTGATGCCAGAATCTTCATTCCCTTCGCATATATCAAGCTCAATGGTCCCACGAGGAGCCAAGAAAGCTGCACAAAAACTCGAATCTTCCATTTCGACGGATATTCGGTGCGAGGTGTCGAAAAGGGGACTCGTGGACGAAGTCAAGTGCGAAGCGCCACTTAGTATCTGAGATGGGGGTACTGTCGACCTTGTCAACTGGAAGTTCATGCTCCAATATATAAAGCAAGTGCCAAGGTAGAACATCAAAATTTGCATTCGAACCTAATATATAGAGCCTTAAGACTACGTGCTCAGCTCTATTTGTGGTACATTGACTTCTAACAGGAGGCAATGAAAACGGTGCCAGCTTTCACGTTGCAGTACCCCTCCTTGACTTCCGTACCCTCGTACTTTTTACACCAATCAATCTGATTATTTGTCTGTTTATTTACCTCGGACCTGTATTTGCTCTTTTCTTCCTCTTTTCAGTTTAAACGCAACTCTCGATACTGGGGCACATATTCAGACGAGGCTTACTCTTCGGGAAAGAGTGTACATCTATCTTCCTTATTGGGAAAGAGAGACACGTCAATGAGGAGAAAACTCATTGCTGGCACCAGTGAGTACCGCAAAAATTTGAATGGCGTGGTTAAGACCTCACGAAGGCTTGCATGGTCATTTCACATTGGCATCCAGATACGACATTTACCTGGTGCCACCTGGCAAGTTACTGGGTGCCCGATGCACTGATATATACCGCCTCCGTTCGAAGACGTGTCTAGACACGTGGCACTCTCTGACTTGACGTGGTTTACAATTTGATGAAACGGAACGCTTTTGAGACAAAATTACTTGAACGTTGTAGGATAAAACGTAAATCAATTCCGGCACCCTGCTACAAGGTTCATTGAGCGTCTGTCAGCCGCTCCCATATACGAAGCAATATTCCAATTTTCTGAGTCGACTTCATTGAAACATCCAGAGCATTCCGACCTCATCTGGATGTCATGGCTACACTCAACTCTCTTGAAAAGGCGCTAAAGCAGGCCGCGGAGCCGGCCTCAGTTCAAAAGAAACCTTTGTCGGATGAACAATATCGCGCTGGCTTGGAAATCTTACTGCGGCTCTCAGGATGGATGACGTACCGAGACTTCATCATTCCTCAACTGTGTCATGTTTTAGCAGCCTTTGCCAGGTCGCGTGACCGTATATCGGTACTGGAAATAGGGCCTGGCCCGAAAAGCGTACTAGGAGGCCTGCCCAGCTTTTTGAGGGCAAAGGTAGCAAGATACGTTGCATTTGAACCCAACGAATTATTTGCTAAAAAGTTGGAGCAACATATTTGTTATCCCCCAAAAACGGGGTCCCCATTGTCAGGTTTGAGATTCCCGCCCGAGGTTTACCGAGAACGATTCATGTTGCAAGACAACACCGAAAGTGTCAAATGTCAATGCAAACAAGATGGCGAAAGATTCGATATCGTTTTATTCTGCCACAGTTTGTACGGCATGAAGCCCAAAAGAAAATTCATTGAGAAAGCCTTGGAAATGCTCGTTGAGCAGCCCGGTGGAATGGTGGTTGTATTCCACCGCGACGAGACCCTACACCTCGATGGATTAGTGTGCCACCGAACGGCATCTTTTCCAAGCGGAACTGTATGTGTGACTGATGATGACGATGTTCTCGATATTTTCGCTTCTTTCATCGCAGGATCTTGCATAGAGGACGTGGAGGTAAACAGAGGTTTCCCAGCTAAATGGCGCACGATTTGCCGCTCCTTGGGCCGTACAGAGGAGGCCCACCCAAATCAGCTGTTTTTCAGCTCACCGAACACCATGGTCGTCTTCACCAAACACGCGACTGCGATCACAGAGCTGACGGCACAAGTGCCGTTGTTGAGAAGGGATGGGGTGGTCAAAAATCGCGAGGCTCGCCTCCACCACCCTGCCTCAGTTGTAAGACCGACAGATATCCACCAAGTCCAGAAGTGTGTTCAATGGGCTTTGAGGCATGGATTTGGTCTAAGTATCGTTGGGGGAGGTCACAGCGGCCACTGCCTATGGCCCAACGTTGTTGCGGTTGACATGGACGCCTTCGACCTATTGCACATTCTTGCTGCCAGTGATGACGGAGAAAAATGCATTATTGGCTCTGGGCCATTGGTGACCGCCGGAGCCGGTTGCAAAACGGGGGACATTATTCGCAAAACAATGGCGGCGGGCATGACGGTACCGTTAGGGGCCCGCCCAAGCGTCGGCGCAGGGCTATGGCTGCAAGGCGGCATCGGACATCTGGCTAGACTTTACGGGCTTGCATGCGACTCCATCGTTGGTGCTGTGGTCGTAAGTGTTGATGATAGCCAAGTGTTCTGCATCGGCCATGTACCAACTGAGCATCGTCCAACCGGCGCAGTATGCCCGGTAAATGAACCCGATCAGCTATGGGCGATCAAAGGTGCCGGAACCAACTTTGGCATTGTAGTCAGCGTGACTTTCAGGGCCTTTGTGACACCAACCTACTTGACTCGAAATTGGATATTCCCTTTGAGTGACAAACACGACGCAAAGCTCAGGCTTGAAAATTTTGATACCCATGTCGCTGGAAAGCTATCTACCAGCTGCTCAGCAGACGCATATCTGTACTGGGAGGCTGGTCAGCTGCATCTTGGCATTACTGTGTTTGAATTGTCCACATCTCAGCTCGCCCAGTCACCAATGACCACTCTTCCCGGAATTAAAGCTTTAGGACCAGCGGACAGTTGTAATATAGTGGACAGTGTCGAATTGTTCGAAGCTGAAATGTATATGTCTAGGATGCATGGTGGACATGGCGAAGGCAAGACCTCCTCGTTCAAACGATGTTTGTTTTTGAAAGATATTGGATCCGTCGCTAATGCTTTGATTGCGGCCATGGAAACTCGTCCTACTCCATTCTGCTATTTACATCTCCTGCAAGGTGGTGGGGCAGTCCAAAATGTAGCGGCTAATGCCACTGCATTTGGTTGTAGAGACTGGGACTTTGCCTGCGTAATAACTGGGGTTTGGCGCCGTGATCAAGACCAAACTGACCTCGCGCGAACTGTTGTAGGCTGGGTCTACAATGTCGCCCAAGAGTTACTGCCATTGAGTACCGGGGTTTACGGCGCAGATCTTGGACCAGACCCTAGAGACTACGCATTAGCGATTCAGGCCTTTGGGCCGAACGGGCGACAGCTGGCTCGTCTCAAATTGACTTTGGATCCGCACAATGTGCTAGCCTATGCCTGTCCCCTTCAGAGGGTTTCAATGGGGCAGAAGCTCATCATTCTGGTCACGGGTGAGAGCTGTGCTGGAAAGGACCACTGCGCCGATATCTGGGTCTCTGTGTTCACCTCGTGCAGCCACCGAAGCTTGACCGCGCGAACAGTCAGCATTAGCGAAGTGACTAAGCGTGAATACGCGGTGGCTACCGGTGCTGACTTTGACCGTCTACTTCGAGATCGTGCTTACAAAGAACAACACCGATCGATGTTGACAAGATTCTTCCATGAACAGGTCCAAAATCGACCTCAGTTGCCGAAGGAACATTTCCTGAATGCGGTCAACAGTGCGACAGATGTAGATGTGCTGCTTATCACCGGCATAAGAGATGTGGCTCCCGTATCAGTATTCTCGCCCTTGGTGCCAGAGAGCAGACTACTTGATGTACACATTCGCGCAAGCGAAGAAACGCGGTGGACTCGGCGGCAATGCCATGGCGCTGACAATTTCGATGACGAGGGAGAATGGCACAACAACGATAGCTTTTCAGATCTGGCAGACCTTGACTACACCCCCAGCCTTGTCTTTGATAACGAAATGAGCGGAAATGATGCGGCAAAGATTTTCGCGGAACAGCACCTACTTACTTTCTTTGGCGAGGATCTCCAGTGTCTGAAGAATATGATACGCCCAGTACCTGACTTTCCACGTCCGGGAATCGATTTTCGTCACGTATCAAACATCTCTCAGCAGCCTGGTGGGCTGAATCTGTGCACGTCCTTGCTGCAAGCTCACTTCGCCGGCGACTGGATTCATATCGGTGCAATTGCGTGTTGCGAGGCCAGCGGCTTCATTTTTGCGTCGCCGCTGGCCATGCGGGTCGATATACCCTTAGCACTAATTCGCCAGGCTGGCAAGCTACCTCCACCAAATATTTCTGTTCTAAAGTCTACATCCCATATCTCGTCTCCGATTTCTAGCCCTTCAAGCGTGAATGAAATTGAAATGGATCAATATTTGATCCCCAGAGACGCTTCTGTCGTGGTAGTGGACGATGTACTTGCATCAGGGAAGACACTTTTGGCGGTGCTGCAGCTCTTAGAGAAAGCTAATGTCCGTCGCGAGAATATCAGGATCATGGTTGTGGCCGAGTTTCCCATTCATCATGGCCGAGAGCTTTTGCATCGACATGGCTTTGGTGGAGTGCCAGTTCAAAGCCTTTTGACATTTGATGGGGCTTAAGACAAGAAGGCAAATTTTATAGACTATTGTCAATATGCGTCAAATTCCATTTTTATCTCTCCGACTTTCCTCTGGGCAATTTTACCCCCTATTTGTGCTCTGCTTTTACGGGCAGGAGACGGTATTCTGCTTATAACTACCATGGAGTGATCTCATCTCCTCAATAGGACTGGACTAGCTATTTCTCCTTGTAGCGCCGGCAGAATGAATATTTCGATATCAGGATGTTTCAGCGACCGAAACATTGCTGAAAAATCCTGATTTCAACCTGAATTTTATTGATGGCCAAGGACGCACCCCACTTTGATGGGCAGAACATACACGGCATTCGAGAGTAGTTGATCTGCTGCGCAGGCACAGTCGGTCGAGCAGGCAGAAACATCGTTTGGCGCGAGGTGTTTCCAAATGAGATATGACCGTTAACATAGTACCCACTGTGATACTCTTTGCATTGGTTTCACCCTTGCAAGACCATTTTCAAAGCACTGTCTGATCTAGGTGAATAAAAAACCTTGTTTTCGATGGACATACAGTCGAGGTCCGAAAGCCTAGTGGCCCAAAATTTATGTTGAGCTCACAAATGCGCTAGATTGAATAACGAACTGTCGGAGTTGATGACCAGTTGACCGCGAAGCCTCTGCCCTGTTTTGTCGATAAGGTTTCCAGGAAGACTCTCTAGGCTTTATCTCCATGCCCAACTCCACCATTTATCCTTGATAAGCGCTCGAGCAAGATTCTCCAGTCATATTTTTCTCCTTCCAACCCGCAAAACCATCATGCCTGATCAAGAATCGCTAGTTGTGCCAGAAATGGAACGAAGCAAAATGCCAGGTAAGTCTATCAGTGGAAGCAAAGTGCCCGCCCTACTAACAAAATCTCTTGCCGCTGTTTCTCCCAAACATGCGTTTGCTGCACAGAACGTTAACGTCACCCCAGAAGCTCCAGCAAAGGAGACGATCTGCTAATCCGATTGTCTGCAATCCGAGAAAGAAGACGCTGTTGACTGGGATTTCTGGCTCATCCCTGAAGTTCTCAGCGAAGAAGGCCTGCCACCTTTTGGATGAACGATTTGCGACAAGGTCATCGCAGACAAAATGGCTATTGTCGCAAAACCTGTATCATGATATTTCACAGTTCAATATCAGGGCCATCATACTTTCAGCAGAATACTCCAGGATCGTTGCCCCGACGCACGGCTGAGCGGACAAGGGAGCTACAACCAGCCCAGGTGGCTTTAAAGATGGCTTCAACACCGGATACACTGCCCGGCCACGTGGCAGACTGTACGCAGAATTTGGAGACTCTTTGAGTTATCCTCGTGCAAATAGAATCGTGGTCTTAAATTCTACACTGACCCCTGAATTTAGTCTTTACGTTAAGTGCTATTGGTGTCAGCAGTACCATTGTGTAAAATTGTGACTGTCTGTTCAAGAGAAATATCACAATAATCAGAGTAACTTAATCACAGCTTCATCTTTTGTGCGCGAGACATCGACTTTCGGTGAGACATTTAACCTCATTTCAAAGCCGCGGACTACCGATAATCCCCCACGCAATAAGGTCTGGCGTTTTCCAAAACAGCCGGGCTCGTGATACATTCAAGTGGAGGATCCCTTGCATGCTTGTATACAATTTGGGCATTCTCGAATACCGGTTGGAAGGAAAGGTTTCGGTAGAGCTTGAGTTGCATCTCGTCAAGGCGAAGGTCTGGGTCGTCCGGGCTCATGAAAATCCAACAAGGATTCCCAACAAAGTCCAGGCCTCTATGGTGTTTCCACTCTGGCCGAGGCTTCCAGTTGGGATAGAAAACCCTCTTGTCAAGGGCCGACTGCGGCGTGCACAATGGTACAATCGTGGTATGTATCTCCCATGATTCCATTCCTCATTACAGTATGATCGAGTCGGCGGGCCAAACATTTTGCCATCAAGAATCTTGACACTCTTTTGCGACGCATCGCAGCAAGCATGTCGCACACGGATCACTCTTGCGGAGCGGCACCCGCTCTCCTTCAACCCTGGTCTAAGATCCAGTCGTTTCGAGCATCTTGCTTGATACTACTCATTGGGTAATCAGAAGGACGTGACCAAGGACAACGTGCGCTGCAGATGCTTTTCATCGTTGCGCGACAATAATTGCAATAGTATCTATGATTGCACTTGCATGGCCATTGCGTTTAGCCCTCTTTGAATGCTGTATTGTAATACATGTGTCGCAACTTGCAATGTAACGCAGTTCATTGCTACAGCGATCGTATCCATGGATTCCATTTCATCAATTCTGGTACCCAGTCGCCAATGTAACCCACCGCAGAAAATGAACAGTCTAGATGATCGGTTTGATGGAACCAAGGGGCGGTTCCCCCTGGCAACATGAGGCCGACCATAGATCCATGGGAGGTGCGTCTTCTGGCCAAAGATTCCCAAGAAACTTTTCCAACGCCGTCCAAAATTGGTGGCCGTCCCTATGAATCTGCGCAGGTGGTTTATATGAAGAGACGTAGCCGACTTGACATAAAAGGCGCCAGAATTCCAGCCCAGAAAGAAATCAGGACTTCCCTCCTCACACTCCCGTGTGTCATGGTTTCCATCTGTTTGCCTACGGGCTTGAGGGTCTCCATGGCCACGGCTCCGCAGTGCGAACTCTGCGTCAACAAAAGTGCTCCCTCGCTGCCACGAGCCCCGCGAGTGTAAAAAGGTGCTTCGCAGTCCGAACTCTGCGTTAACAAAAGTGCTCCCTCGCTGCCACGAGCCCCGCGAGTGTAAGAAGGTGCTTCGCAGTCCGAACTCTGCGTCAACAAAAGTGCTCCCTCGCTGCCACGAGCCCCGCGGGTGTAAGAAGGTGCTCCGCAGGGGAAAGCTGCGAAATCAAGGAACTCTAGCGAAGTGCAGGCACCTCTACGTGGTGCTAGAGACCAGTATTCAATTCTCGCTCTGGAATTGAAGAAGCCAAGACCTGCGCCAACATCGATAATTCACTTTTGTCGGTCCGGACTACGGGCCAGAAGTCTAGCAGCATGGCCATGAGAGCCCGTTCCGAGGCCTTTTTTCACTCCAAGATAGCATTGTTTAGAGAACGAATAAACTCAGCATATTGCGGTTACTGATTTCGCCGTGCATAGTAGTATCACATCCAGAATCTGATCCCACGAGACGTATACACACACTTCCAGGCTGGTCGCTCGGTCAAAAACCATCATACTTGAGCAAGAACGCATAGTTCACGTCTGTCTCAGAGGTCAGGAAACCCAAGATGACTGTTGAGGTTGGCGTTGGTGGTGACGGGGTAGATGCAGTGATCACTCGTCCAGGATGGCAATCAGTCTGTTATGGTGATAGTTGACTGAGCGTCGTAAACCGTTCAGCTTGTTTTCGTAAACAGTCGAGCCTGTTATGGTGATGGTTGACTGATCATTCGTGAGCCGTTGGATAAGCGTGCTTAAACAGTTGACCCAGTGTTGGTGAACATTGGAGCCTGCTTTGATAAACAATGGAGCATGTTTTCATAAACAGTTGAATGAGCGTGCGTAAATATTTGAGCCTTTTTTTCATCGACAGTTGAATGACCATTTGTCAAAAGTTGAGCCTTGTTGAAATAGGTAGTTGTAATGTTCTTTTTGTCACAATCAGAGGTGGAAAACCCCTCTATTTAAATGTACATCGGTAGTCTCGCTACACAGGCTTGGACCACCGTGATATTCAACAAGCCTGCTCTGGTAAACAGTTGAGCCTGTTTTCATCAACAGTTGACTGAGCGTGCGTAAACAGTTGAGCTTTCTTTCATCAACAGTTAAATGGACATTCTTAAACAGTTGACTAAGCGTCCGCAAACAGTTGATCGGCTTTGGTGAACGGTTGATCCTGCTCTTTTAAACAGCTGACCCAGTGTTGATAAATAGTTGAATGAACATTCGTAAACAGGTGAGTCTGCTTTGAAGAAAAGTCGAGCCTGTTTTCATCAACAGTTAAATGGACATTCTTAAACAGCTCACTGAGTGTCCGTAAACAGTTGATCGGCTTTGGTAAACAGTTGAATGAGCATTAATAAACAGTTGAATGAGCATTGGTAAACAATTGAGCCTGCTCTGATAAACAGTTGACCAGCTTTCATGAACAGTTGAGCCTGCTCGAAAAACAGTGACCAGCTTGGAAAAAAGGTGACCAGCTTGGAAAAACGGTGACCAGCTTGTAAAAATAGTGACCAGCTCTGAACACAATTGGTGGATGGTGACAGTGTCAACGCGTCGATAAGCAGACTGTCAATGGACGCGTTGACAAACAGAGTCGTTCAGGCGGTGTGTCATCCCTCGCGCACACTTCGTCCGACTCAGGAAAGGCCCCACGCACATCACTGTTTTTTCTCAGGCCAACAGCCGTTGTGAAGTCCTTCTGGAGAAAATAGAGTCATAGTGTAGGGTCGGCAATTATGTAAAAATTGAGAGCTATGTCTTTCACTCATTTGGGAGGCCCTACACCAAGAATCCAGTCGGCTGGACCTTCCCGGTACATTTTGTGTACCGTATACAGTATATATATATTGTAGCCGCACCTCCCCTCACCAATCAATAGCATTCTCTTTTTGAACTACAGACGCTATGACATCAAAGCCGCGCGCATGACGTGTATATCTCTAGTGGCCTCACAAACACATGAACAATGAAGCCTACACCGGTTAGTTTAGACTACAACAGCGATACATCATGAAAGAAATGGGGGCCATGTCAATTCGAAGTCAACCACGTATGATACAAATATGAGACTAATGCTCAGCAACTTCACAGCCACAAATGTAGGTTCCATATGAAATTGAATCCAGCGATGAGCCTTGGATTCGACAAATCGGCACTATGCACGTACACTGGGTATAGGCCCGTTATAAGCTGCCCTGCCCTTCACCCTGACGAGGCTGCCGTAGTACGACCATCCAACAGCATGGTATTTTGCACTTGTGTTACCGATAGCAGTCATCAGTCTACAAGGAGGGTCCTCCATCGAGGTCTAATCAGGGAACTAGGTAGGCGTAAGCAGCGTGCACAATGAGCCCTGCATCATCGGCCTAGAGTTTGCCAGCATGACGAGCACTTTGGCCAGGTTCTGACTCTTTAGAACCTAATGAAAGCACTCGGAAACTACGAAAGAACCTGAGTCGCTCGCTCTTCATCAGTCAGCAGCTCACGCGGAACATAAGATGTGCCTAACAAGGCAAGTCAAGGCCTTGTGGTGATCGTGCGTTGCGAGACATCAGCGACGCAGCGACGCACAGCTGTGTGTCTAATGAGACATGACTGCGATAGCTGAGATGTTGATGAGGGGGCCATCAAGCGTGGTGTCATGACACATCACCAGCGATTGACGATGAAATGTTTTACGTCAAAGCCAGCAGAGCTTGCTGTGTTAGAAAAAGAGCAAACACACGCGTTGAGAAGGACCCGAAGCGAGCAAAGATGATTTCACGCAGCCATGCAGAAATGTACGCGATGGCGTAGACGTCACAGGGACTCGACAGGACGATGCAACATAGAGACACCGAGCTTGCATATCGCACCTCACCATCCTAGCGCAAGTCTCACTCTTGTACTTGAGTGACAAGCAACTGAGCTATATATCCAGCACCAATGCGCAAGACCACTGCTTTGATCTGCCACGGCAGTTCGACGGCTAGTCTTACACAATGATGGCTTCCTCTTCGTGGATCCCCACACCCATCAGAGTGAATTCCTGGGTGAAATTGATATCACTGAGTACAAAATTTTCTGAATTTCTCGATTCGCCAATAAACTGGGCATGGATTTTTGGAAGCTCAAATCGACTTCTCTTCAGCAGCATCGAGGCCGGTGCCATATGTCACGTGATCGGACGGCAGGGATGTTTGGAAACCATGGTGCCATTCGGACCAGCAACCGACGGGCATCACGAGAGATCCAATTTGTTCGGCTCGAACGTAATGTCATCGATACTGCGAGAGACGGCGTAAATTGATGACACCTTGCATGAGATCTTCTAGACCTCGGAACGACTGATATGGCCAAGCAGTGATGCCTGCAATGAAAAGAGCGCATGGGACCTTGTCGGCTGGAGTCGATCCACCGGCAGTAGAGCTCGGTAAATAAATTTGCAACGATAGTCAGGCCAGAGTTGCCGGTCTTGCAGACTGCACTGTTTGGCTACCTGATGTGGCTTCGTGTGACCCACAATTGCACACATCGCTCCGCTGACAGAACATCAAGTACCAGCGGGCGCGACTTCATACGTGCTGCTTGGCAGACGAGTCTCCAGACCCCATAGATGTGGATGGATCCATTGACATTCTCATCGAATAAGGTGACTCCCTTTGTTGCACCTCTACTCAAGTTTCGAGTATCGTCTTCTCTGGACTGCGAACATGCATTCAAGCATGAGAACGGCATTCGCTAGAGTAGCTGTCCATGTCATTGCATTGGACGAGTAGATGACAGGCAGAGATCCACATTGACTCAACTCTGGCAGACGGTCTGTGGAGATCGGTAGAGGGTAACCGCGCAGCAGATGAACAGGTTGGCAAGAACAATAACATTCGCTGGCTGAGCTACTTGTCGAGCAAAGATACAGAACAGTGTCGATGCTCGCACGTCATGGATGGAAATACAGCGTCGCATTTCCAAAGCGAGAACGGCAGGCATTGGCTTTTCACTCCACCAGTGTCTGACGAGAGGAAGCTGCTTTTGATCCCACGCGACGGTAAAGGCGGTGACGCCGTCCCAGACGCGGGGCCGCATTGTTTACGCGACATCCCGCGGAACTGGTCCGCACATGACACTGGCCTTTGCGATAAGTCAGTCGATATCAGATTGAACTGATCTCCTCTCAGCTCTTATACTCAACTTTGCTTAATTCTCGACTCGTTCTGGTGGCCCCCAGCTGACGATACAGCCCATGTACTGGTAGCTCTGCCGGTCTCGAGTTCGAGTCATTCAATGCTCGCTCTAGTCGACTCTTAAAGATTGCCTCTGACCTCTCTGTCTCGTGGTTGGTACCACAGCTGTAGCCGACTGAAATGACCATGGAGTATACCTCGGAGTATACCTCGAGCAGATGTGTCTGATTGACTCTCAGCTCCTGGCCGACTTCTACAAACCACTCCCACCAGCCCAATCCCACAAGCCAACGTCCACATATCAATGCCCACATATCAATGCCAACGAGCCAACTCCCACGAGCCAACTCCCACAAACCAACTCTCACACGCCAACGCCCTCAAGCCCACTTCCGCAAGCCGACTTGCGCGTATCAATGCCCACAAGACCGACACCCACAAGACCGACTCCCACAAGACCGACACCCACAAGGCCGACTCCCACAAGCCAATTACCACGAGCCCACTTTCACGACACGAGCCAACATCTAGAAGCCAACACCCACAACACCGACTCCCACAAGACCGACTCTAAGACCGACCAAGTCCAGCCATGGCACTGACTCGAGCCAGATAACCGTGGCAGTCAAGCCCTTCGTGAGCATGTTGCTCAGCATGCCCTCTCGTTTGGGAAACGGCAACATGTACTTCGAAATGAACTGCATATCCGGAATATGGCAGTCAAACGCCTGCGGCATTGTCGACGTGCTTCGGGTTTTGCACGGAGACAAATTCTGTTGGACACGCGTTAGCAAATAGATCAGAAAAGGGATCCTTGACTCACATTTCTCGGTGACTGATCAGCATTTTGACGTGCGATCAGGGGATGGGTGGCCGGTCCAGAATCCGAAAGCGAATGAACTCATCTTGGGACTGCTGAACCATAAAGATGACCTTCTGCAAAACTCTGGCAAATGAGCCAATGTTCAATATTCGCCCTTGAAGGCAGACGATGTTTGTGATAATCCCCGCTTCAGATCCCCGCCTCAGTCTACATGATGAGGGCTGCTCATATTGGGAAGCGGGAAACGAAGGGCTCCAGGAGTGTATGGGATATAAATTGGTCACCATTGATCACCCAGCCGCCCATGTGTAGTGTGTGGGCAGTCTTCATCATTGGCCTCTTGGCTGAGAGTATCGCACTGCCTCCCACAAGTTGTCGGGATTGGCGAGGGACACTCGGTGTCGGCGCTTGACGGTGAGGCGGTAAGAGTAATGCCTTCCACCGCAGTCGATCTTATGCTTTGGAGCTTGCGCGCCGAGTTCAAGACGATATACCCGTCACACGGTACTCTCAACTTGGGGGCACTGATTTCTCGCCACAATGTGTTGCCCGCACTCAGGGAAGCATCTGGGAGATTGCCTGATCAAGCGTCCTGCAGTCGCGCCGATTTCTGAGCAGCCTCATACCACGGACTTTTGTCTGCCACTGCTTTCCTTGTTCATGTCTAGTCATGATCTTCCACGGGGGAAGGATGCGTTATTCGAGGACTGCGAGGTATATGCACATTGTGTTGTAAATTGTAACGCACTTGACAAGTGACTCTTCAAAAGATGTCAGTAAACGTCCGGCGATATGGGGTCCACTCACAATCTTTCATCTTCGACCTCACAACTCTTCAGCCCGTACATATATTGCTCCACAATAGCTCTTTGTCCTTGGCGGAGTATGTTTGTCGACTTGTTTGGCACACTGATTCAATTCTCGACTCTCGCGAGATATTGGTGGCGTGTGCGTTAATACAAGATGGGCTGCAAGGTGGCAGTCAATCGTAGCCTGAAGCCCGGGCCATTCGCTCGAGGTATGCCTGGAGGCATGTCCTACTGCGCACGGTATTAGTGACTGGATCAGGAAACGACTTCTGACTCACATTTTCGGGTAGCGGGCTGACAGCTGGACCATCTTGGTCGTATTGACCTGAGGTGCTCGTGTATGAATTGGGCCGGTCGCAAGTTCGGTGTTCAGCGCAGTCTTCAATGGTATTGGGCTGGCTGGGATAGCGCTGCACAAGAAAAATTTCCCGTGTTGTCATGGTGAAAGAAGCTAAGAGAGGCGAACTTCGGTCGGCGTAGTTAGCCAGGCTCATGGGTGTCATACATGCGGGATATGATGATGCAGTTGAGACTTGTGACCTTGGCCCTAGCTGATAGACACGACTGATGGCGAAACATCAACGGTTAACGGAGCTGGATGACTTCATTCATCGGGAGGTGTATGGTCTGTGCTAGTGAGTGACGAGCACCGGCACTGAAGATCAAAGGCGAGGAACTTATCTTGGGCATCAGGGGCCTGTGAAAACAGAGGGGTCTGTCCGCATATGATGCTATGCTCAATATGCGGGCTCGCAGATCCATGTCGTTTCTATTCCTCTCTCGGCGATAACGAGCGCCGTATTAAAGAATCTGCCCCCAACCGATTCTGGCACACCATGGAAGAGGGTTCGAAT
Source organism: Penicillium sp. 91 TS-2023 (assembly GCA_030710325.1). Taxonomy (NCBI): domain Eukaryota; kingdom Fungi; phylum Ascomycota; class Eurotiomycetes; order Eurotiales; family Aspergillaceae; genus Penicillium; species Penicillium sp. 91 TS-2023. Next base: position 1,777,803 of record JARWGP010000021.1, on the reverse strand, counting down.
GATGTTTTTGCCCAATGGTAGCACCCAGTCGTGAAGGGCAACATGTGCACAATGGACCACGACTTTTGATGCGCTTAGGAGGCAGAAACCTGGCAAGCTACCCATGGAGACGTCTCGCGCAGTTGTAAGGGGCAGAAGGGAACGCAACGCATGGTTGATTGTGACGCAAAGCATTTTTTCTTCAGAAGCGGGGGCGATAGTCGGCTCATTCACTTGTCGCATGACCGCAGGGAGCTGGCGCTGTCGCTGGTTCTGCAAAAAGGAAATGAACGATATGCCTGCGATCTGCTGTTGCAAGACAGTCGCATGTCTCTCTGAAAGAATCACTGTCGTCGAAAGCGATGACTCTTCATCATTGGTGACAAAGGCTTCCACCAGATTTGACAGGGGCAGAGGAAAAGAGCAGAAAGCGACAAGGCTTGTGGCAGATCTGAATGCTCCATGATGATCTTGTTGGACTGGTTCATGGCGATCGACGCCTGTCCCCAAAAAGCAAAATCTGTGCACCACCGGATAGACCTCCGACATCCTTCTTACTCATACCCTCCACAGGCGTGGAAGCCGGACCCACCGTAGAAGGATCCCTCGATACCCAAGCTCATCAGACTGAGGTTTCATCACCTCAGTAGGCATCATTTGTTGTCGGTCGGTATATGGTCGCATGGCTGCCTCAGTTTTCCAAAGATAGGGAGGTAGGAGCTGGTGTTCTCGGTCGGCATCAGTGGGTAAGGTGAGAGAGTGGAGTGATCGGGCAATCTAATTCACGTTGACTTTCTTCTTCGAAACAGTTTCCAAAGCGACACAAATCAATTCATGGCCAGGGTGGCACGATGCAAGACGCGCGGGAGGCTCTTTGAGCTGTACGTAATGTCTCCCAGCGTCTTGGGTAGTGGCCCTGCGTGATGGTCAGCATGTGTCTGATAATGTGAAGGTTCACTCACGGTCTTTTTATCCAGTCTCACCCTGCACCTACGACGGACGACACTGCCAAGACAGTGAAAGAGTCGTCTTGGGGAGACAAGTCTCAACTCCAAACCGATCCAACGCATCTTCCGTCTTGCAGCTCCATGAGGTCGGTTCGGTTCATGTGCTCCAGCCAAGAGCATGGCTGGCGATCCATGGGTGGTGATGGGGCAGAAGCATCGAGCAGGCGTTGATATTTCAACAGATGTCCAGCCGCACGAGACCAGTGGCCGCGATGAGTGCACAAGTAGTCTTGCTTGAGACACGAACAGAACATCGGACCCTTCAGGATAACGTCGATATGAGCATGGGAAGGGCTCGAGGATGGCGGTATTCAATACGCAGAGGTCTCGTTGGTGATCTCGCTGATGATCTCGCTGAAGGCACTATCTGACGAGCATGTATCAGCAGCGGAATCAAAGTACGGGCTCATGACTCACACAAAAGCGCTGGGTCTCATGGTGATTTTGTATTCGGTGTAGCTGGCAGGTACAGTAGAATTCGAAAACAGATTACCCCTCGGACACACAGGCTTTCTTTCCCAGCGCCCCACTCGGGCTGCGCTAAGCTGAATTGGGTCAGAAAGTCTCCACTATATTTCCTTGGTGTATTTCTGGTAGATCACCTAGATTACCGTAAATACGGTTTCCGGCATTGGATAGACCCTTCATGCCGGAATGCCCCGTGGCCATACAGAAAATTCGGCAACACTCATGCTTTACACGGAACTTCTATACTCTAGAGTCTGAACCCACTGCCCCTTCATTCTTCGCAACATCGGCTTCTGAGATCAGCCAGGTTTTCTACCACGGTACTATACTTCTGGAAATCGGTGTCACCGCCAACATGTACTGTTCAATTCGTTCCAACCCCTTAAGCCAACTAGCTTTATCAAACATCACTCGGAATGTGAGCTAATAATATCAACATACGTTTCGTTATAGATACTAGGCGTAATTGACTACGTAATTCATGAATCTCTGCCCAATCGGTCACGTGTCGATAAACGTCATACTTATTGCTTATGAGCTATATACATTAATGAATAGATATGCCCGTCCTTGATAAATTTCCCTTAAGAGCAGTTATCATCTCAGAATGCAGGCAGAGGCAGGACGCAGAGGGTCGCGTCCCGAAGTAAGAACAACCTCCCTTCCCCTCTAACTTAAGGCGAAGCCACTAACGACATTTATCAGCCATTGTCTGAAAGTGAAAAACGTCACTTCAGCAAATATGGGAAAATCCCGCACGGAGGATCGATTGGCTCTGGGGTAATAATCCATATGGTATTTTGATATGGTGTTTATGCGCTGACTGTTGAAAGGGTCGGGTCACCCTTTCGTCCCGCGATTATGCTCATTCAGCCACTGAAAACGACGCTATCCAGTCACAGGAATCACATTGGCATCCCGACAGAACCTCTCGATCCGGTACTCCTGTCTTTAATGCTGGTGGTTTCCACAATGGGGATGTCGGGGATCCGTGCAGAAAACTTTCCACTACCGAAAAACGTCTTTCACAACCAACAAAGTCCAAAGAACAAGATGCCGCAATCAAGGAGCAGCGTGTCAAATCTGTCTCCAAGGAAGATGACTCTGTCCTATTTCCATTTGATTAAGTCTTTCGCATGAAATTCATTGAAAGTATATGATCTCGAAAATATGTATGGCCACAGGGGCATTCCGGCATGAAGGGTCTATCCAATGCCGGAAACCGTATTTACGGTAATCTAGGTGATCTACCAGAAATACACCAAGGAAATATAGTGGAGACTTTCTGACCCAATTCAGCTTAGCGCAGCCCGAGTGGGGCGGTGGGAAAGAAAGCCTGTGTGTCCGAGGGGTAATCTGTTTTCGAATTCTACTGTAGTTGTATAACCTTTGGAGTGCTGACTTTAGGCCGTCCTATTTGACAAGACCCGGCTGGTCGTAACATTGGGTGTTTCAGCAGTGTCCGATGGTATGTAGCTGACAAGGGACTTACCCGCAGGATGCCTCACTTGCACCCTTATGGTCAAGAAGCTAGTCAGAAGTCACGTTATTAGCTCATCTCGATAAGCCACATGGATGCAGCACTCACCAAAGGATAGTGACCCGTCAAGGCGAAAGCTCTGGCATGCAGGCACGAAGACGGGTACAGTGGATTGAACCACCCAGTGGGTAGAGAGAGCCAGGTGACTTGGTGGCTTCTGTGTGTGTGTGTGTGTGTGTACCGTGGGTATCAGTAATAGCAAGGGCTTGGGGTCAAAGACGAGGAAATTATGAGTCTGCTGCAAAAAGACATCTTGGTTCCGGCTCGAGGGAACCCTTCAGATGCAGTAAGGAAGAGAATTGTTTCGACAGAGAACCAGGGAAGGAGGCCATATTTATAGGTCTTTTGACTGGTCTTCTTACCGCCTGCTTTGTACTGCCGCGGTGAAGTCTTTTCTGTCTGTCGATTTCTGGGGGGCATTGTTTTCGGGGGCATTGATGTTGCCTGTGCAAAGTCAGGCCTGTTGAACCTCGACTTACTGAGGTGACGGGCCAGACAATATCCAAGTACGGGCCGGTGAAAAATGAACGGTCATCTCAATAGGATCATACCCTCAAGAATCTTTCTGAAATGTTAGAATAGTAGTAAATCATCAAAAAATAAATATCTTTTATTTCATTCATGTTTGTCCTGGGGAGCGTTGATCAACGATCAACCTTGTCTCAACGACCGTATTTTCAACACTTGAACACGATGGGCAGCGATCATCGCTCGACTGCGACAGCATGCACTTTTATCACCATCATCTGAACTTCAGCATTGGCCGTTGAATTAAAACAGAGGCCGACGATCATGCTGTGTTTTGAGGAAGTCTGCACCAGCGTCTCACTCGTTGATAATCGAATTTTCAGGGTCTAAGCCATCGCCCACTGAAATTGTTTCCACTGAGTGTACTGCAGCCATGCCACATTGACTGCAGTACTACGGCTTTTACTTTGACCTGCCTGGGATAACACACATTGATGATTGACACCATTAGCCGGGCTTCGGCCAATGCTAGCCAAAGAGCCTTTTATGTTGGAATTCCAGATCTACTGAGATCAACAGTCAAGGGGCGCCCAGTGACTACAATTCTGTACCTGATGTCTGTCTATGCTGCTTTTCGGGACTGATATTATCAGATTGTAAAAATACGATTATTACCCTATCCATTGGTACAGACATGGCGATCGACAACCAGTGTCGTTGTGAATGTATCAGGGCAAGACAAAGAAACACAGCCAATCTGAATCCAAAAAAAAGCTACGGACGCAAATATCTCCCAGGTGCATTCACAAGCTTTCTGAAGTACATGGTCTCTCCCACATGGAAAATCGAGCTATTCGAATCCCCAGCAAACCTAAGCCACTGTGGACTCTCATATTTCACGTCCGGGTTAGCACGAAGAGGTGACTGCAGGTATATTGGAGGCTGCGACAAAACCCCGCCAGCACAGGCACTTTCAAATAAGGGACAGATCAAGAATGAGGGCGGTCCATAGAGGCTCATGGCCAGTTGATGCTGGGTGACGGAAATTTGATAGTGTATGGTCACTCCCATTTCCAGCAGCCATTGAAGAGATTGGTCAGGCAGAGTGGTGAATGCCATAGAGAGTCGCTGCAGATCGCTTATCTTTAAGCTAATCCATTGATCCCCGTATGAGTTTTCGTCGAGCTTGGATTCACACGAAGGAAAAAACGCTTAGAGGCATAGATTAGATGATGTTCGCGAAGATTGGCTTGAACAACTCACGCAGCCGGAGCATATAGATTTCTCCACAGCCAGGTCCAGGGGAGGCAGTTCCACATGACCATAGGTTCTTGCCGCCATTTGAGCCCCCAGATTTGTTTCAGCTTTAAACTTTGTGATTGGAGGGTAAGGGAAAAAGACAATACTTTTATATCTTTGAGTGACTAGACAAAATGGACGAGGAAGTATGACCTAGCGCGCGACTAGAGAAAAACATTCGGAAACTGTCCCAGATCCCCGAAGACGTATCCCAGTTCCAGCATAGTCGAATATAGGACCATATCGACCGGTCCTGGGAGCTCTTGCGATCCTAGAATGCTCGCCTCAGGTTCCAGGACCAAGAGTGCGCTTTCGGGGACCTAGATGAGGTATTCCTGGGGTGGCTTTGGTTACCTTGTAGGCTTCATACCCAAGCAGCAGTTCTATACAACGGCTCTAAGCAATTGTTGACACATTTCTGGGGCCACACCACGTTGATTTGTCTGCTCAGCACTTCCTGGTAACCATGAGCAAGTGACCTGAGGGATACTTAAATGCTAGAAGACCCCAGAAGCACCTCAATCACAAATCATTCTCTTTGATTATCTCAGTTCAGCGAATACCTTCCACAACCATGACTTCACAGAGCGCAGAGAGAGACTATTCTTTCGCTACATTTCCCATTCCACAAAACTATGAATTCGAGCACAATCAGTGGATACCGCGGATGACGAGCACTTCTCGACCCAGTTGCATAGACACGATTATCGGGGACATCAAACGTGAACATGATCAATTGAGGCAAGAAAATGCCAACTTGACGGCTGCCCTACAACAGTCGCATCAGGAAAACGTCAAGCTTCTCCAAACGCTGCAGCGCAGGGAGCAATGCCTTCAAGCAGATCAGCGATGCATAGAAAAGTTGGAACGAGAGGTTTATATGATGAGAGGTGTTGCAAAACGGATGCAAGACTGGGAAGGTCGCTTGGCGGCATGCGAGAAAATGATCCCCATGTATCAACAACCATGCAAGGAGAATATCCAACCGACGCCAATCTCGAATGCTGGTCCACGGATGAGAGAGCAAAGACGTGTTCCCCATCTCCGACGATCAGGTCCGTCAACAACCTGGAAGGTGGATTTTCCGCCTAGTCAGCAATCCCCAGGACAAGTCCAGCAACCAGCGGTCGAGCAAAAGCCACCACTTGAACGACGGGATTGAGCCGCGCGCCCGCTTTGCCGCATTGTCTAGCGCATGTATAATGGGGGGCTGTTTGAATGTGACTGAGGCTGTTGATTCCAACTATGATGCTCTTGAAATGCGGATTCGCATTGTTTGTCATTTTGCGTATAACTGTATGGTAGATGTGTAATCAAATTAGCCATTCTATTTCCTTTCATACTCTTATCGGCCCTTCTTATAATTACACTGAAAGAACCTAAGCAAAGTGTTAAAGACTGGCGTATCAAATAATCCTGACGCAAGAGAAGCCTGGGCTGTGAGTGGGATCAGGCTCCTGCTGATCAGACAAGATCTGAAACGCGTAGCGACCTAGAAGCCGCCTTCGACTAATTTCTGCCGAACCCATTTTTGGTGATTGGAACTCGGGCCCCCACCAGCCAGCTGATCACTCTGGTAAAATTGTCTGTCACTGACGAGCGTTTCTCCTGAGAGCCGCCTGGTCTGCGACTGGATGTTGCGCATGTTTGATGAGGAAGCAGGCGTCCAAGCGGGCCCCGGGTCGGGAGCAGTCTCGGGTGAAGTGGGTTCGAGCGGATCATCGTTTGTCCACCACGGGCAGGAAGGTTCCAGATCCAAGTCAATCAGCCGGAGGTGCCCACCTGCCCTGGTGTGAACGGTATGATGTACAGCTGCACGTAGTGGATTGCTTGCGCACACTGGGATCAATTAGCGCTGGCGTAAACCCAACGGGTACATGATGGTGGAGACTTACCCGAAATCGCGGTCGTTCTGCCAGTACTATCCAAAAGGCGCGCCAAATCCTTGGTAATGTTGATAGCTTCAAAGCGGTATTTCAAACGCGTGCGGTCGCGATAACGAAGTTGATCCACAGGTCGAGCCCCTAGAATGTGCGTGGTGAATTGCAGGATCTGCATTGGAATCAGCTCCACCCCTGATACGATCCCCACGAAAGGCCTCACTCACATCAAACCCCCGGTCATCCCGATGCCCATGCTCGGGACAATCGTCTCGGTCAAACATCCGGTCAAGTCCCAGGATCTGTGTGATTTCATCCCCGACCCAGTAGGGATGGTCTTTTTGGTCAGCACGACCATGGACAGGGTGGGAAAACATGGGGGACCTACTGAAATCTTTTAGCTCCACTTGCCACAGAACTTCTAGCCGTCGCACGGTGCTTCGCCGACTACGGCTCTCTTGAACGAGATGCCGGATGAAGGGCAGCGCACGGAACAGCCCAACACTCTCCAGCACAAAGACCACGGTTCCGTACTGGCCCAGGGGAGGCGAGTGACCGTAGGGGCCCAGCACGTATATCGGAAAACGGATTGTCTCATGCGCGCGATCCGCAGCACGTGCGATTCGTTTCGTCATGCCTAGTCGAGGCCGGGTGACTATTCGTATCACGCCGGTTGTTCGTGTTTCTGGTGTGCTTTCCACGGTATCCACCGACGCCACGTAAAATGCAGGAAGCTGCAAGCATGCTCTGAATCCCCAGTGCGGCGCCCAGAGCTGTACGTACTGCCCCGGACGAGCCGCCCACTCTACCGGCACCGCAATATCAAGCCATAAGAGCCGATTTGAAGACCGCGCGAGGGCTTGTTGGGAGAGGATCCGCCACGACCTGTGGTGCCACATGGTATGCAGACACGTCGCGATAGTCGAAACCAATCCAGCGCAAATCCCTCCTAGCAGGACCCAACGGTAGAAAGACCCCTGATCAATCAAATGATACATCAGAGCGCCCATGATAATTCCGGCGAGGATATGGTGGATTTTGAGGCCAAGTTGGGGCCAGCGTCGCAGAAGTGCGTCAAGCGTCCAAGGTAAGATCGAGACGAGACTGCATCCAGCCTGCGTCATGCGAGTCAGTTTCAGTCAGATGTCTCGCAGAGACCTTGGGAAGCTGCCGTTGCAGCGCGTTTCACGTACCAGGAGTGGAATGATAATAGCATTTCGAGCAACTCTGCCCACGACAGACCCATGGACCAGGCAATGTAGCACGCACATGCGGCCCAGCCACCGATGGGCCCACTGGAAGGTGCCGCGCTCGACACGGTAGACGTGGGCTGGGAAGTCGATGCTAAACCCTGAGCAGAGAGGAACAAGATGAGTCACTGCTAAACGTGCCGCCCGCCTCTGCACGTCCGCCCAGTCCTGTATATGAAAGCTGATGGCAATGATGTTGGCAGTCATCAATGCTGCAAGCGCGCCCCCGTGTACGTATGACGGAACGTCGAGCCACTGGAGCACGGTCGGCGTCGGCGCTTGGAAACAACGTCTCCACGATACTGTGCGATACAGCCGGAGGGGCACATGGCCGAAGCGGCGGCTGAAGCAGTAGCAGACCCAGCATATCACTGCGAGGAGCCCACACAGCGCGAATCTGTCTGGAATGGAAGTCATGGCCAGCCATTTCATGAAGTTTGACGCAGGGTGAGACATGTTTTGATCTCCGGTAGTATTGAGCCTCGCAGGTCTTCCTTTAATCTTTCATCGGTAGCCTGAACAATGCTAGCGTGGGCTATTGATGGGTGTCCGAATAATGGGGTGAAATTGGTTTTGGTGAGCGAGGTCGGAGACTTTTTCATGTTCACTGGGTTGAAGACCGTTCGTTAGCCGTTATTGACTGTCGGTATAAGATATTCGACAGAAGAAATAAATCACCTTGGTTCCAAAGGTGCGTCTTGTATAATTTTCATTCAGCGATGAGCACCCATTTCGGTAATAGAAGATAAGGCGACTTGAAATCCCAAGTTTCAACAGTTGAAGTCGTTCAGAATCTTGAGATCCAGTCTCAGATCTCGCATCGCCACTTGTCGGACTTGTCGCGACTATCATTATCGAGAGACCAAAGGTAACAGTAGCTAGACACGGCGAAATGTGATAGCAGCTTTGCCTCATCAACGCAATCGAGCGGTGTTTCTTGCGCATATCGCTCACTCAGCAGGTAGCCCTGAAGCTGAAATTCGAATACACTTGTCCCGCAATTTTGCCCCTTGCTCCTCAAATTTCTATCTCTAGGAACGAAAAATTGGTCCTGGGACCTATTCTAGTCCCAGGATTCATACGGTGTTGATTGGGAGATGCCAATCAAGGAAAATGTGAGCATGTACATGGATCCAAAAAGTCAAAGGATCGATCTGCATTGTGCCCGTATGCCCTTTGCATATCAATACCATAGAAAGGCGTTGGAACGCCTTATGAATCGGAACTTATCACCTCAACTCTTTTGCTTTATTCGTTGCAAGAGGTGATTCACCAAGCAGTACGTACACTTCACAATATCGCTGTGCATCTCACGCCGGGTTTGAGGAGACATGTTTCTGGTTCTACCAAACCTGATCTCCATTCGCCGATCCTGTCGACCATGCGTCACACTAAAAAAGAGATGCAATCGGGGGCTGCCTTCGTGCCAAAGCTGTGTCAACCGTGGCAAACCTGAAATGTGTGTATACGAAGAGAGCCCGCGACTACTGGGACCACCGGAAAAGGGGAGAGGACTTTGGTCTAGCGACGTTTCAAGAACTGAAAAGCTACTCGAATGTGAGCCAGAGACCCACCACAGTCACAGTCACAGTCACAGTGAAGGAATGCAGCCCCCTATCCAGCGCACAACTACGGAGAGCCCTGCTGTGGATACAACCTTTTCCTTACCAGAACGTGCTGAAGCAGAGCCGATACCCAAGGAATGTCATCTGGACTCTACTACACACGAAGTGGACAATAGCCATTTCCCCACCATGACCCACACGATCCTGGCTGATGCGGAATGGACAAAGCCGTACTTTGAAATGTATCTTCCGGTAAAGATGAGCGGCTGACTGACATTGGAGACGCTTCTTGCTGACCAACTCTACAGACTGACCTTCCCTCGCGGGTCACGCTGCCATCGTCAGCCTTTGACCCGGATGTGACTGAAACGGGACCGCACACAATTTATCAACTCTTGTTGGTATTGAACTACCTCTTCGTTTCTGTCATGCTGCCCGGAGACGATCGAGCTCTGTGGTGCCTCATTTATCGCTGCGAGAGGGACTGGGAGAGAAGCTTCGTTCTGCAATATGATCGCCTGCTCTGGTGGCTGGTCTCTGCACGTCGTGCTTTGACCCAAGCGGCAGATCTGCATAGCATGTCAGTCGAAGACTTGAAATCACAAATCGGGTATGTCCTGTTCATCCTCGGACAGCAGACCTCACCAACACGGGGCTTTTTCAAAACATACCAGCAACCTGAGCCACCATACCGACCATTTGGAGTCAGAGCGAGCATCGCTTTAATTTGTTATGCCTTCGCGGGAATTCAAATTGCAGATATAAAAGGGTATGAAACGAAAGAGATCTGGACATACGATCAGGAAACTTTCTCCACGATGGCGTGCCGGCTCCAGCAATCACCCCTCTTTACAGCAGACTTTCCCGTGCATCAGCTGCAATCCATTATTCTTAGCCTGCAGAGAGCATTCCAGCTCGAAGAGATTCGAGTTGCTTCTACAAAGCCCCAAGCAATTTGCATTGGAGACAGCGCAGCTCGGATGGAGTATTATCGACGAGCATTCATCTCCTTGGATCCGATGCTGTTACCAAAAATTCTGAGCACAGCGCTGATGATGAAGCCGAAGCTTGAAATCATGATTGATGTTCTGGCGACTCTTCTGGCAAGGCGATTCCACGAGTCGTGTTCGATGGAGGAACTGGAAGCGGGGTTCAAAATGGTACCAGAAATATGGCAGTCAAAACCAGACAGAGTCATTGTCACAGAGATGTTTCATATTAAGGTATTTGAGCAGAAATGGCTGCGTAGCTATCTTGGTGAGTTGCGCGCGGCCCTGAGCATGAAAGATGCTGACGATGTCAACTACATAGCTGGTGCGTCTCATGTGTTCGTTTTTCATGTTTCCTTCAAGCAGCAAACTTTGTCGACGGGAGAATAGGCAAATAAGAATAGGAAAGAGGGCAAGCAACTCAACGTGAATTCAATAAGTCCGGCAATCAGATCGAGTGTATGGCACGGTGAATGCGAATAGATTTTCATCTGGCCGTCGTTCTAATATAACATGTATAAAATCCTGCCATTTGGATCACCTGGCTTTGAAAATGGAAATAGATACAAGTGATTGCTGTGCTAGCCAGTGTCCCTGCTCTCCTAGGCTGCACCGCCAATTGGCCACCCGTGGGGGGTGAGCGATCCACGAAAGTAAGGATCAAAGACTGGTGCTGTCTTGTCCAGAGTGGCTACATATCGATTGCGTCCTCCATGTTTCCCGTGTGTGGTGTAATGCGCCTTAAGATTGTCGCTCCGCGAGAAGCTGCGTTGGCATCCAGGAACCCAACAGACGTGGAGCCGTTCTTCCATATGTTTTTTGCGATGATGATCAAGATTTCTTTGACGTTTGAAATACTGTTTGCAAGAGGGATAGTCACATTTAAAGGGTGTTCGGGCAATATTGATTGCATCAGCACGGAGGCTCAACGTGGAAGGATCCAGCGTGCCGTCCGAGGGAGCGGGACATCGATCATAGCCACCGCAGGACTTTGTGCTCTGAAAGCTCTGATCGGCATGCTGCGACTCTGCGCCTCTAGGGCAGCAGGCGCTCGTTCTTTCCGGCAAGCAGGATGGGGATTTGCCATGCACATGCGTAGATCGACCGGCAGATCTTCCTTGCAGAACCGCTTTCGAAAGCTCTGCACCTGAGGCGCACGGAAACCAAAAGATGACGCCCCGACACTGGGAGGCATTCAGACTTTGGCTAATAGCGCAAGTCAATGATTGGCAAGAACGGTCTTGGAGTCCCGCTGGTCGTGTTCAGCATTGGATCTATGAGAATCTGAGTGTTGGCTGCATTCCCGACCCAACCATTCTTCAGAGGACTTGTGCCTGGAGTTTCAGCACAATCCGCGCATATCGAAGAGCGTGACTCGTTGCTGCTGTGGAGTACGGCTATGTCATTCGAGAACAAAGCACCGTCTTCGGATGCAGCTGACTGATCGCAGCTCATTGACTGTGCAGCGTTTTCTAGCATCATCTCTGAAAGATAGATTGGAGGATGGAAAGGCTGATGAAGAGGCTCACATATCTATTCTAGAGAGTTTCTTTTCGAACGAGGCTCAGGGATGCAAGTTTAAATATGTGCAAGTCCCTCTGAATCGACTCATATTCTGCGCCTCGGAAAAGGAGCTAATGTTGCCCCAAGCATTTAGTGAGTCTCAGAATGACCTCATATAATCTTACAAGGAAAACAAAAGAGAAAAGAGAGGCACAAAGATGGGATTTCTCCAGCGAGCTGACCACTACCACTTTCTGAGACGAATATTGCACATCCAGGGGACTGATTCATGATGGTCGGCCAAGCAGAAAAATCGCGACTCCACCGTTGAGATTGAAAGAAAAGGAATTACTCGAAGTCTGCTCTCTTCCACAGATATTTACACGACTTCATTCTGAAATGACTGAGAAGGAAGCGTCGGTTCACGGTGAGCGTGTCGGACTCAACATTTGAGAATGCTCTTCTTCGATCATTTCTCAACTTGAAATGAACTCCAATCTAATTCAAATTTTCCCGTTCATACTCATGATGGGTGGTGACGAAAAGCTCACCATCTCAGGTGAGACGTTAACGAGGTCGAGACAGTGAAGTCGTTCAACACCAGTGACAATGGTACTTGCAAGCCTGATTCACCAAATAAATTATAAAAAAGCCCATTCTGCAAGATGATGGTGTCTTGTACTTTTATTATTGCAATATATCGAATGCAATGGATGCCACTGAACCTATGCAAGACCAAAAAATGGCGCAAGACTCTCAGCCGAATGCCGTCCCTTCCCAAAGCGAGGAAAATACTTCCCAGTCAAAGCCCAGCCCCGAACCACCGCTGGTAAGTCCATCAGGAAGCAAGCGATGAATGCTGTGACTGACAAATACTGATCGCAGGAAGCAACCCCGAAAGACGAATTGCTTACGGGGCCCTTTCAAACTGTGTTAGAGACTCTGGGAGGTCTCGAGCGTGACGATCCAAAGCTCGCCTTTCAGGCCTCTCGGCTGGTCGGAATCTACCGTCGCCTGTGGGAGTCGTGCGTGGCGAAGCACCGTGAGTGCGACAAAACGATCGACGCCAATATCCGCCTGAAGCAGGCTGGTGTGCAACTGAGCAATGAGAGGGACAGCCTCCAAGCTCGCAACGATCAGCAAGTAGACCGGCTGCGCTTGTTCGACCAGGCTCTGAGATCGTCTCAGGAACAAATGACTGGCATGCTCATTCAATGGAGTCAGATCCCCAGAGGGGACCTGGCGGATTTGGTCGATGTCAACCGCAGCGAGTGAAAGGTTATTTGCTTCGTACATTACTGAATATTTTTGGGGGAATGTATTGATTGCAATTTGGTGTGTATGTACTACTTTGAATGAGACGATGTGAACCGCTCGTTATCCACGAATGAAAAACGAAAGACCTTTGATGGCTTGTAGACTAGAAGAGCTGTCATTGATACTCAAATCTTTCACTCACACGAGGTTTCACTCTCACATTGCTCTACTTTGAAGAGTATTTTCCTACCAAGTTTAATACAAAAAAGGACGGGTCTAGGGTTGGCATCATGGGTAGTGTAGCTAAAGGGGAAAGGACCGAGTGACTAGCGTACGGCAGGGGCTCCATGCGTGGCCACAGAGACAATCGGAAGCGGGAGGTCCTCGGTGCAGTGGGACTTTGCGCGATGATATCATGCATCTGTCCACGTATTTGGCGTAGATTGCCCATGGCTGTTTCCATTCGGGGCAGAAAGAACATATGCTCGCCCATCATGTCTCCAGTGATTAGATCGAGACGGGTCAGTCGAAATTCCACCCAATGTATCTGCTCGGAGAGACAGAACGCCGACAGGTGGAGGAAAATCTCCTCAGGCTGGGTTGAAAGTGCAAGAGGGTCGGGACCAGTCCAGTTGAAGCCAGGCGCATGGTCGAGTCCAAGGTGAAAGCAGCATTCGACCAACAGAGACGGGGGGGCGTAATTTCTGACAAACTGGCGGAGATGGTCGAAGCCATGGTACCCATGATCAGTGGCAAGACAGGGTGGTGGTGTCGGTTTACCAGAAGACTCTCGCCAGATTGCGTGAAGATCGAGGTCGAAGTCGGATTCTGTGATATTGTTAGCATGTCTTTGTCAGAAGTTCTTGTGGGTCTCTTACCGTCATGGATTAAAGAGGTGGTCATGTTGTATCGGTCTTGCGCTACAAATGCCAGGTACAGGAGATCAGTTTTGATGATCTGCGATATGGGATGTATCGAACGAACAAAATCAGAGGACGATGTCAAGATATAAATATCTGGACCATGGCAGCAAGGGCGATGGAAAATTCTGAATTTTAAAAGGCTAGCAACAAGTTACCACATCATTGGTCAGAAATGAACTTTCCTCGAGTTCAACAGTACATAAACACATCTCACCACCGGCGGCATTGACAAGACATTCCAAATTGTGAATCATCTAGCATTGACTGCAGATCGCAAACTCCTTGTCCATGCAATACATGTCAAGTATTCGGTCTTGCCAAGGACATATCGGTCGGAAAAGCCGTTTCACCACTCGCTTTCAGGACTGCCGCGATGCCGGCGTGAAGTTCACGAAGCACACGCTCGCGACTCCACATCAATAAGGCTTGCTCATTGCAGCGCTGAACGAGGAGATCGTTCTCGACCTCCAACCACTCGTTGGACTCTCGAAGTTCCTGCTGTTCTTCATCCAGGTGAATCTTGTCGGCCGATTTTACGACGTAGCTATCCCAGAGACAAAAATAAAAATCAAGAATTCTGATGATGGGCATGGCAAGGTCCGGCTGGCTGTGAAGGACTTGCATCAGCTGCGTTGTCAGTGGACCAGCCGAGTGGATGGGATCCTGTGAGTGTATGTTTAGTGATGTTCACCAGCTGCAGGGAAGAACTAACCTTGAGAGCAATCAATGCGTGACCTGCCTCTGCGTAACCTGCCTCTCGTTGGCAACCTTTGACTTGAACGTCATCCATTGGTGATTCGGATAGCCGGCGCTGCCTTTTGGCGGGTCGAGATGCAGCAGACGGTGGGTGATCCATTGGGGTTGGGGCTGGATGAAAAGTACTCGGGCACTTAAAGTAGTGAGCTACTGCGGGAGTATTTATACGAAGAGCGAGACCCAACTCTCAGGAATGGCTTGCAAGGCGAACAGTAAGTGTGAGACATTTCAATAGTATTGGGTTGATTTGAGAACAGTTGAAGAATCATCTGTTGATTCTCCATCATAAGCATAGCCTGGTGAGATGAGCAAATTCGGAGTCAATGTCTTGTTGCGTGCAATCACAGAAACAGTCCAAGTGAACATTGTCATTTCTCTATATCAACACGTTGAGTTTGAATTTTTCAAAAGGTTTGCCGGACGTGCCTTTTCACCCTGTTTCAGCTCTACTACACACCTGCCTGCAATGCATCAAATCTGCACCAAGGTGACCGCGGCAGCTTTCCAACACCGGTGCCCCCAATATTGGTCAGGATCAATTGTCGAATAGAGTCGTTGCTTGCAGTGTGAAGGGCTGCGATCATGCTTTGCCGTGACAATCGCCCATCCAGCAAAAGTGCCTCAACCACATTTAGGTGCGCTCGTTGCGCCGCGAGAGCCAAAGGCCCCTGACCCGACCGATTTTCCAGATTGAGATCAATCTGACCATGACACAGTAGAGCGCGGACCAGATCCAAGCTGCCATCCCGCGCGGCGATGCAGAGCGCTGTGTCATGGCCCGTCATCGTTCGTCGATTGATCTGCAAACGGCCGCCCTGTTGAACCAAGAGGCACACAGCTTCCACCTGGCCACTTTCCACTGCCTGACAGACTGGCGGATGGCCCAGGCCACTAGCATTGATATCCACGCAGTCTAGGCGCAGCATCACCTTCATCGCATCGATGCGTCCGTGGGCGCAGGCGAGAGCGAACGGCGACTGGCCCGCTGCGCAGCGACCGACGTCAATTCCCGGCACGGCCACAAGACGCTGTAGTGCTCCCGTGTCCGGCCTCAGCACAGCGTGATGAAGGGAAGTCGAGGGCGTCTGGATATCGCCGTATCCCCCAACAAAATTGAGATTCACCCTTGGCTCCTCCAGAAGTCTCTCAGTGACAGCGTCGCACGACAGGTGTGTAGATAGCCATAGCGGCGTGTTCCCTGCCAGATCTTTACAATTCACATCGATCTGTGGATGGCTCAACAGCAAATCCATGACTTGTCGGCTCTGACTCCGAACCGCTAGATGCAGTGGTGTGTCACCGTTGCGGTCGTGCGCTTCGAGAGTGTGCTTCTGTTTCATCAGCAGCCGAATAGCATCCATGGACCCATGAGATACCGCTTGATGAAGGGGCAGCTCGTCGTGATAGACGATATCAAAGTCTCTTGGAAACCGAGAGTCAGATTCCCTTGTGAGCGTCTGCAGCATGGAGGGCCTGTTACTGCGGCATGCCCAGTTCCAAGGCGAGAAACCGTGGCTATCTTTGCATTCAAGATCACTGCCTAAGAGCAGCAAGATCTGCACCAGTCCAATCCTTCCCGCCCACACTGCTCGATGAAGCGCTGTTTGACCTTCTTGGTGTCTCAATTCCAGATTCAAATTTCGATGGGCATGTGCCATTTGTATGACCGCTCCGCAGGTGTTGTACTTGATGACATACCACAAAGCGCTCTCCAAAGTTGTGCTTTGGAGGTTGATCTCTACCCCGGGCGATTTCAACAAGACGCGAAATACATCGATAGCACCGTGCTTCAATGCTCTCATGATTGGAGTTTTGCCACAGAAGAACGTATTGACGTCGACGTCGCGTTTTAGTATTGCCTTTGCCAGAGATACATTGTTGGTCTTGGCTGCCAGATGCAACATTTTGCTGTTTTTGTATTGCACTTTATACTCGAGAAAGGCGGGTTGCAATCTATTGTATAAGTTCTTGCATGATTTTCCCAGTGTGAAAATTGCCTTTCCATCCAGAAGTGATGCGATGTTCAGCAAGATTTCATTCGGGAAACCTCGTAAATGCGGCTGTAATGGTAGATGAGTATCAAATTTAGCAATTCATTGGAAAATTCATGCACGAACCATGATGTGAGAGATGCTTAGAAGAAATGCACAAAAACCGATGAACAAGAGCTGATGTAGTGGCTGCTTGGGGTAGAAAGGCTCTTTATATGATGGTTCTGAACATCTCCATCGCTCAGCTCTGAAGCAAGGGTGGCTGACGCCGCGAATGGTCGGCATGAGCAATGAGGCATAAGCATGATGGGATGTGATCGTGCAGATTCTAAAGCCTCGATTAGGGATCCTGGAGTCGTCACCAGTGTTCCTAGAATCAAACTGCGTCCCGGGACCGTTCTGATTGACTCTAGGAATACCTAAACGGCTCCTAGACTACAGGCCTTTCTTAATCGCGCGCGGGACCTCATATACCATAGTGACTATGGAGAGGCAAACTCAGGTGCAACGTAAGCCTGGTTCCCTGACTAAATCATGCTGCACATTCTCAGCGCTATCATCCTCCGTGTCAAAGGCATCACCGAGAAGCCAACGATCAGCGACGGCCCTGCAGCAGCATGCAAACATGATGCATCAGGCATGCTCTGTGGGGTCACCTACCGTCCACTGTTGGGTTGGAACGGCATATAAATACCGCCGAGTCTAGTCACCCAATATTCGCCATCTCAAGCCACATATGGTTATCTGCATAAGCTGATAGCCGTCAATGGTCTGTGAATTCGCATTGGATCACTTGGACAACGACGCAGCCGTGGCTAGAGAACAAGACAGGAAACAGCCTCAAGCATCCAGTGAAACTAATTGTGCCGTTAAACGCCATTAAAATGACCGACTTTTCAACGGACACATTCGATCTGGTCGGGCTGCAGTCTTCACTCTGCACAATTGAGGACTGCTTTCTTTGCACGCGATGGGACCGAGATCGACTCGGGGTTCGAGAGTCTTTGCTTACTAACGCCCTCGGTGATCATATGGTATCCACCAACAGCCATTCATGGGTTGCTCCTTATATCACGACTGCGATGTTGCGAGCAAACAATGTTCCATGGCGCGTGTCGCCAGCCCAGCCAGCGATCCTTCCATTCTTCACAAATATATGGGCAGGGGTGCAAGACTTGACCATTCAGAGCGTCACTTCCAGTGACAAAGTCGACAACATCCACTGCATGTTTTGTTTGGACGAGGAGGGCAATCAAGTCGATGAACGCGTGATCTTGCGGTGCGTCGAGTGCCGAGGCTTATCGCACCTGGCTTGTACGGAGGAGTGGCTGAGAAAGCGCCGCACAGGACGTGGTTCCTCGTGCTGCATCTGGTGAGTTCGGCGTTCATTGAAGGATTCAGATTGGTCGTGCTGACACGCGTAGCCCAACCGAGACCGCCTTGGACGCTCTCTACCGCCCGCCGCGGGGCCCCTCGCCACACATCGCAGAACGATCCGCAGAAACTGTTGTGGCAAAACCTCATAACAGAGCGGTCGACAGGAGCACCACGCAGTCACGGATCGATCTCATTCGGACGACAGAATCACCTTCTTCAGACGAGACGAGGCGGCGTCGCAGAACATCGCCGGGCGCAACACATCGTCCCGACCGGTCAGCTCGACTACGGAGAGAGCCTCTTGTGACAGAGAGCTCTCACGCCCCTCTCACGCGTCGTCGGTCGGCACGACTAGGCTGGGTTTCGAAATGGATGGAAGAATTGGTATGATAGAGTCAAAATGTCGGTCATTCTTTCCCGTCATTGATGTTGAGGGTTTAGTAGTCTAAATTGTACCAAAGCAAGATTAGAACGTACGTAACAATCGAATTTCCATTGTGGTGTCAGTCTACCTACTCAATTTCTCCAAAAGGTGCGAGACTTTCAGCCTTTTGCACGACTCTAGATATGACATGTCACTCAGATGAGCCGGGGCCGAGGGTTCTTCGTGTTTGACAATAACAGGCGCAAGCATGGTTAGATCGCATGAAGCCAGACTGCTGTCGTGGATGGTGGTGCCAGGGATCAATGTCTCCGATGGCAGGCCATAGATCGCCGACGGTTCATTCATGCAGATCATCGCGTAGTATGCTGTATATTGATCGACTTCTGCGAACACGCACCACTGAGTCGAACGAGAGACCAGCTGCTGGCGGCATCCACATGCTGCGAAGTTGATCGCAGCCGGTGTTTCGGAGCTCGGCTCAGTCTGACCACACATGATTGGTGGGGCAGACCTGCCCGTTTGGGAATGAAGGAGCTCCGCGTCAGCGCTACAGTACCCTGCATGAAGAACGACTTTGCATTCTGGCTCACCTTCATAATTTTGCATTGCATTCGCTGCGTGGTCTTCCCAGGTGACCAACAGACCGCTAGCATGAGGGCTTATTTTGATGTCCTGTGGAATCCCCTGCAGCAGGCGTCTGATGTGGCGCATGTACCGGTTCTCTGTGATGCGTGACATTGGGAATGCTGTAAACATGGAAGGGATCGAGAGGATCAGCAATTCCTCGACCACTTCTTGCCATGAGATAGGTGTATTCTGCCCACCGTTGGCCATTGGGACCATCTTGTGGCACGGGGCCCCGGGGTCCACACTGTCCAATTTCCACCATTGATGGGGAACTCTCAGGGTCTGGTCTGCAGCGTGGTAAAAGACATCAAGTCTTCCGGTCATGTCTTCGACATAGAGGACTTGCATCCCGCTGAGAGCGTTCAAGAGTGCCAAGCAGGCCTTGAACGCCCGGTCGATTGTCTTTGCAAAGGTCGTGTCAGGCAAGGCGCAGATCACCGCATCGTTGCATCGTTGCTGTTGCTCCTCCTCAATCGTGCGGATGGGCGTCGCGGAGCGAAGCAGTTGCCAGAAAGTCGCCGGAAGTGGGGTCGGCTTTTTGCCGGTGCATGCTCGGATCGCGTTCACAGTCTATCTCGAATTAGCATATGACACCGCTGAAGTAGGTTTGCACTGACCTGCAAACTGATTTCCGCACTGTGAAAGAAAAGCTTGCTCCTTGAACCACGCAGCATATGCTCCCAAATGCGGGTCTTGGTCGATGGCTCTAGCAGTCTTTCTGCTTGGTCCACATCGCCGAGGTGCGGATAGTTCCGGAGGAGGTTGACATAGCTTGGGAGTAGGTCTTTCTCGTGCAAAGACAACGCATACTCCCATATCTGCCGCACAAGGTCTATCAAGTCGAGCTGGCTGATCAGTCCTTGTCGGTCTCGGCTAAACTTCCCACACGCGAAGTTGTAGCCGTACTTGAAAACCTTGCCGCCCACGGGAGGCATGGCGAACTGTACCCCATGCAGGAACAGCTTGCCGGAGCATTTTGGATCAAGCAGCAAATCTCCCTGGGGAGTCTGTACCACAGACGTGGGCGAGACGAGTCCGTGAATGTCAAGAGTGACTCGTAACCATCGCAGGAAGGTCTTGGGTGACACCCATCGGCTTTGATTGCCCCGGCCAGCGCCAATTACCACGGCGACATCGCGTTCTATACGGGAGCGCAAGTTAGCCATGTCATCCGCGGCTGCTGGCCAGTCGATACGAGATATCTTGCGTGCCCTCGTGATGACGCAGCGAAGAGACTGCTGCGGCCCATGCAGCCCGAATTTCCAATTGCAGTGACTTGCGGCGATGCTCATTTGAAACTCCTGTCGATTCATGACCAACGCAGCCAGTTTGAGACCATCTCCATGCGAACCACTCAATCGGTTGTCTCTGTCTTTGGTCGTGTGTCCCATGACGAGAGACTCGATCGGCAGCTGGGCGCATGCATTGGCGAGGGTGACGCGACCGGTGTTTTTCTCGTACTTGATGAATCCTCGAGCGAGGGGGTCCGCGTGATCGTTGGGGGCCGACGAAGCTATGATGGCGAAGTGGACGTTGTCGTCGTGAAAAGATAGCTTCAAGTCGCGGCGGTCGAGTTGGAATGTTTCCAGAATGGCATCTCTCCTACTCGGTGTCAGCAAAGCTCCCAGCGGGCGGCTCGATACGTACCAATTTTGATATAACTCGCGAAAGGCATCGGTCGTATCCCAGTCCTTCACGTATGCAGGCGAGATTCCGAAGACCACGGTCTGCTGTGTCGGCTGATCTGCCACACCGATGCAGGGAGTATCTGAGACTTGTCGGAGCTCACCGTGCAGTTGTTTGCTTGCTTCATCGCTGACAGAGCTCCCTGGGTCCATGTCAACAGAGTTTGTGGTGTCAAATGGAGTGACTAGACTGGAGGTCTTTCTCGTGGGCAGCCGACAATTTATATGACCTTGGGACGATTTTTCTCGTGGTATCTCTGGTGAAGAAAGTGGTGAGTTGAGGGGTGAAGCCATAGTGTTTAGTATTGCGAGGCACAACTGGTTCCACACGCATCGCGGTTTAACGGATTACAAGGGTAACCACAGATGTTGAAAATCTTTCACTCGATTGATGGATACTCGATCTTAGATACGCGATACCCGCGAGATCCTAAATCTACTTGGTTCAGCGTGTGGGCTTGTAAATTTGTTACATCAACACTTCAATGAAGTCTACGAAAGACTCGACAAGACTGGTCATTGTTTGTGGCATAGGAAACATTCAAAAGTGAAAACGCGCGTTATAGCAAATCGTTATATGCGCCTCAAGGCCGCTTAGCTACAAGATCCATCTTCAAAGTGGGTGGCAGTGGAAACGGCTGAATATGTTAAGCCGACCTCATCACGAGCGCGCGATGGGCCTGTGAGTTGACGTGATGCGTATATCTCTCATCTCCAACAGCTCGGCAAGGACACAAGCTTTCATCCGTGAAGTGCCTCCGAGCCAGAACCGGAGCTTTGCCTCCACGAGCCATGACCCTTGAGTCTCATCATTGATCATCGAGAGAAACAAATTGCCAAAAAGCCCAGAACCGTCTTCTCCTTCAACGTCAAGCCTCGTTGGATCAACGGCAGCCGCCATCCAGATATATCCTATGGCCAGATTGAAGCAGGCTGCATTCACGTTGCATGCTGACACTAGTGTATTGAACAAGGGGCCGAAGGCGATTGCGGGAAGGCCAATGCAGACGTATGCCTTGGCGGTACTTCGCCCTGCCTGTGCTGCTTCCCTCATCAACTCTGTGCCCTCGATCGACCTAGCATCGACCACGATCGAATCCGACACCCAATATTCGGTGGACCAGCTGTACAGAGCCCGGGGAGGAGCAGTTGCCACGGGGTTCCACAATCGGAGCGCCAATTTTCTGATGCTTGAGATATTTTTCGTTCCTGCGGGCCCAAGAATGATGAGCTTCCTGTCCTTCTCATTGGCCGCGCAGGAAACACCCAAGTGATAATCCGAGGACTGCAGACTGGTCACTTTGGCTGGTGGAAGGACTGTAGTCACGCCGAATTCAACCGAAATGAAGACACCATTTTTGTCTGCTTTGTTGACCACAGTGTGGCTGGGTAAGGTAGCACATTGCAGCATGCTATTGATACTCTGTCCGCAAAGCTTCAGCTGTTCCCACTTCCAGACAAGCTCTTCAGTCTTTGAGTAGATATAGGGCGATCTAGGGACGGAGGGATTCTGGGCAGTCGAGGTACTAGATGTCAAACAGTCCAAGATCAGCACGCTACTATATTCATGCAGAAGGGATCAAAATGGGTGCCTTACTCGATGATTTGTCTCTGACTAAAACGTGACTGGGACACACGCGTTCGCATCATGGAAGCGACGAGATGAAGGACTGGCGTGAGGTTGAAGGAAGATAAATGAATGCTGCACTAATGCTTATCCTTTTGAATGTACCACGGAGAGACTCATGCTGGCCTTTCATCATCAATGGCTCAACATGTTGGTACATCGTTGAGCGTTGAGATGACTAGAATAGAGAATTGGACTGAGCCATTCACCGTCACGTTGGAGTGTATTGGAAGAGCAATGCTCTGAGAAGAATGACATTCTGGTACAGTGGCGACAAAGATAGAGGAAAGGTCCTGGGAGCAACTGTGATGACCCGGGGAGCTGTTACCTGAATCAGACCCTGTTTGTGCTCTCACAGGTATATTAGCCAATCAACTCGGGAAGAGAACATTCACACGCATCGCCACTACGATCGCAGATATTTCGAGGACCATTGATTTGACTGGAGACCAGGCTTCGTCGGGCCCAGGAAAAATTACTTAAAGTAAGACTGCGCCTGGAGGCCTTTTGTCATTTACATCCCTACATTATCTCGGTCCACTACGCAAGACCCGCTCTATTCCTCAATTGTCAAACGTCTTCCGTTCTCAATATGACTTCCAACACTAGATCCGCCATGCTTTGCATGCGCCTTACTATTCTCGTCCCCGCTATCATGTGGCTGGCTCTTGCGGGTCTCAACTCGGCCATATCTCACTTTGCAATTGTCCTCCGGGACCATGCGGAACCAGATTTCATCTATACCAATCATGATATACTGGGCCTTGCCTTTCAAAGTATGATGGAGAATATTCTCGTCGTTTCAGTCATCGTGGCTCTAATGTCAACATTGCTCTCCATCTTCGGTATGGTCCTTGCGATCCATTCGAGGTGGCTACATCAGGACGGCCAACGTCGAATTTATTTCGAATGCCTTCAGGTCGTGCTAGCGCTTACTGCTATCTCCGTGGGTGGATATATCGCGAGCTGCGTTCACGGGTCTCGATTGTCGTTTGAGCTGTTGAACAGTCACGGCCACTTGCCTTACTACGGAATCATGTATTACGGGGCTGTTGGGCAAGCTGCATTTGGTTCTGTCATGATCATCTTCTCCGTTGTTCAGCTCTTTATGTGTGACTTCTGCAGTTAGTGAGATCAAGCGCGGTCAAAGAAACGACCGTGGATGTGGATGCTCGAAGTCTTGTGAGCCGGGCTATTTATTACAACCAACCTTCTAAAAACAGGTTTTTCAGACGCATTTGAAGAAACATTTGGAATTATCAAGCTCGCATTCAGCATGTGGGTTCCATGCAATGCCAGCAAAGAAGGCCGCGTCTTTCGACATGTATTCTCCAATTTTCTTCCCTACATTGGTCGTGGTATTCCGAATGTACGATAGATGGCGAATACTGCAGTATGAAATATATGGAAACGTTATTCTGACATCCTAAAGATTGAATATCCACTGTGTACTAGAAAGACTGCTCCGCACAGTGGTAAATGCAATTGACTCGAGTTATAAGTAAGGCAGCTCTTGCAAGCAACAGGAGATCCGCAGCCGGGTGGCGGCTAGCCGTGATCAAGGGATGCTACCAGGCATTAGCAAGTTCTGAGCCCAGGCAGAATGACTCACCTGTTTCAGGATTTCCATTGATGCGGTGGCCCCAGATGCGCACAGAAAGTTTACGGCAGCGGATTCAATTGGCCAGCGTTCTAGGTCGTCGACACCAATAGCCCCATCCTCTTTGTCATACTTTTGCATAAGTTGCATTGCGATGGACGGGATGGCGGCGATGCATGTGGCTTCGGATTGTTGTGTCAAGCAGTCAACGCATTGCTCCGGGCCCGCTACCACTGGTGAGCTAGATTCAATACGGAAGAATCTTGACTTACCAATCTTGACAATCCCGTCGAGCCCGAGTAGAATATTGGAGCAGACTAAAGCCTGATGCGCAAGGCCAGAGGTAGCTAAATAGCACATACCGTCGAGGATCTGGAATGTCAGCAGAGTTTATCGGAAATGGCCACGGAGAACATACCTGGCACATGATCGATCCCAATTCCGTCTCACTAGGATATAGGTCCGAGCAAGTAACGACATGCGCGAGTGTCAGCGGGAGATCGGCAACTAAGAAGAACGCGGAATCGCCATGCAAGTAACATTCATAGAATGTCAGAATATTGACGTGCTCTAGACGCCCGAATCGATCGATTAGGCCCCGAGCATCTTCCCTGCGGTACTTCCTGATGGCTACCATGCGGCGTGGGCGGGTGCGACGAGAGGCAATCGTCACATCTCCTGCACTGTCGTATGAGATGGCTTGCTGATAGGTGTCCCATGGGGATTCATGTCGAACGATCAGGACGGATGTTATCTCATCAAGACCATGCAAGCGTGGAAGACAAAGGCTCTTTGGGGGGCCTGTGACGATTTTTGGGCTGATGTGGTGATAAGAAGACCTTTTCCGCTCAGTACGGGGGATCTTTTTATTTTCGCAAGTGAAGGAATCGGGGTATGTGGGCGGCGGTTGCGATTGCGCTTTGATCGTGTCAAAGTCAAATATCATGTGCTCTTTGTATTTTCTTTCTGACATGATCAAGTCGACGTGGTATGTGTGAGATTGCGGTCTTTGCAAATGACAAGAGGAATCCTCTGACCGTGGAATTGGATACCTCGATTTATACTATTTCTTCAGGTGTGAGCTTATCCACATATGAGCATGCCAAATTATAGTGCTCTTCCTGATTAGATCAGAAAAGCACAAAAAGAATTTGATCCCAAAATCCGTTTTCCAAGTCAATCTTCGGAAAACAAACCTCTAGAAACTGAACGCCTCAAATTCGCCAAAATCAGTGCATTGATAGTAATGTTATTGGTTGGTCACCCGCAGCAACGCATACGATACAGAAAATTGATGCGCACACTGTATTCCCTTTTGACACTGAGAGTCGGAGAATCACACGAAACGTGGGAAAGTTCTAAAACATTACTTGCAATTTTAATAAGTTTATTCCTCTGCATTTTTGACCAAGACTTAGAAGACTGTCTTTTCTGGGACACCCTACGTAGAATATACGTTTCCCCAAGTCGGCAATTCAGGTGACTCTGTAAGCAAATCTGTCTGTCTCTTTTCTAGCATAGTCGAGGACATTCTGGAAGATGAGCTGAATACAGGGCTTTACCTTTCGAGGTCTATTAGAAGCCAGTACATCTACCGTCGGACACTCTGAATGAATGTATATTTGCATTTCGCACACCAAGATTAACACTCGCTCTATCCTATCCTAGCAGAGTCTTAAATCCTGATTTCTGAAAAGCCCATTCCACACGGAAAGCAAAGTGGCCAGGATTTTCGTTTGCTTGGTGACTGTGCGTGCTTACATGAAACAACTCTCGAGCACCCTGTTTTCATCTTCGACGCACAGCCTCTACCCGCATATTTCTGAAGATCAAAGAGCGACCTGTATAAGAGCCCTCGAGTAGCTGACTAGACCGTATACCAGAAACAGGTGCATCATGCAAAGGCTGGGCTGCAAGCTAGGCATGATGTTGAGTCGCTCGAAAGGACCGATCAGATAAATCGCAGCCCCAAGACAGTTCCTCGTGACCATGTAGATAAATTCGGTTGCCAGCGTTGGGGATGTAGGTCGAATCTCGACCAAGGCCTGGACTGCGGGAGCCAAACAGAGTAAACCGAGAGAGACACAGTGGTAGGGGAATCGGATTCGAACCACCGATCTATCCGAGTCGAACGTGAGAAGTTCCAGCACCCTCCCAAGAAATGCAATAGTGAGGATGATGGCATATCCCAGTTGAATGGAAGGCTGTGTCTCAAAGAGAAGAAGTACTGTTGATAGAGTGCTTGTCCAAATCAGGGCCAATGAAGCTCTAAGCTCAAATTCCGATGTCCGACATGCCGTTCGCTGGCTTCTTCGCAAGGTGGACGAAACTTCGAGTAAGGTCAAGAAGCACCATATCATGACACCGGTGCAGAAGACGATCACTGAAACGGGGTTGAGGATCTCATTGCCGATCGAAGAGCAATGAAATAGGAGAGTCTGCGCAAAAAGAACAGAGAAATAGGATAATCCAAAAAGACTGATGAGAGACATGATGGCACAATGCCAGGCGCTGGAAGGATAATAATTTTCCATGTTAGGCATGTTTTGGTTGCTGTGGCTAACTGCAAGGATCTCACATTTCATGCAGGGCTGCGTTATTTATACTTGCCAAAAAAATGGCAAGCTGGCAATTGGGAATACCGTGAATCACAGCAGTTGACAGAGGCGAAAGTGCTTCACCAGCGTACGTTCTGTAGACGCAGATTTCAGGCTAGCTTTTCATGAACTATCAAGTTCAAAGACGGTTGAATTACTTGATAAGGCTAAACAGTTGAGTGAGGAACCGGCTTTAATCGCAATGCCATAATGCTTCTATTTGATCTGGCTATGAAAATAAAATGTTAACCAAGACTCATACAGTGCCGCTCGAAATCAGCTTCACCTCTTTTTCTCTTCTTTTCTTTCTTGAACTTTATCTTACATAACACTATACCTATTACGGTTAGATTACCACTGACGCGGTGCTTGGCGGTAATCTGGTACAATCGTAAATAACCCAATAAAAATAGGCATTGTATTACGTTGTATGGGCGTTCTGGAAGCGGTGGCCAGATCTTTGCTTTCCCATATCAGCAAAGATACAGAATTGAATACAGTCTCAGGACAAGCAGGACCTAATATCTGCTAATGCTCGGCAACACAGCTCCTCAGCAACTTAATAGCTTGGGAATGTCGCGTGTTTAGCAACTCTGTGCCAAGCTTCGTCCTAGAATATAACAAGCTGCGCATCTAGCTGACCGGCATCGTCCTACCCCCGCTGGGTACTTTGTGTCGACGCCTTTTTAGCTCTGCTGCAAGGACCGCATGGGAGGCGTCAGGTGTTGCTCCCTCTCTGAGGGCCCTTTTCAGCGGAATTAGATGATAACGGCAAGCTTGACGCGACCTTGGCATATGACAACCCGGAAAATGGAAGACCATTGCAGCCAAAATATCCAAAGACGCTCCATTCGAGAACAGCCAGCGAAATCTTTCAAAGTCGCCTTGCTCGTATGCTTCGCAGCAGAGCCCATCAATGCCACCTTGAACCTCTCGAAAAGAAGCACCATGATCAATCAACCAACTTAAAAGCTTTTTGTAGTTCAGTGAACGAGCTGCGCGCTCAACCATGTCGCCGCAAGGAATGTGCTTCAAAGATGCTCCTATTTGTTTCAGAGTATCCAGTTCTGGAGTCAAGCCTCTCTTGTGATAGGCAAATGATAAAATGTGGTCTCGTGATAGATAATGACACTCTTCTGGTCGACAATATTCGTGAGACTTTTCCAGATCACCACCTTCAGGAGCCTCAATTTTTTTCAAAATAGATATAAGAGTCTTATAACTGAAGAGAGACCAAGTTCGACGGTGAATTATGCAGAACCGTAGGTAATCAATAAGGGTAAGATTCATTGCGATGAAATCCAAGATCTCCAATGGTAAAGTATCAAAAGAAGCCAACCTAGTCCTGGTAGGACCGGCTTTATCCATGGTTTGTCGGAAATGAGCGAGACAGACAAATTGATCACGATTGAGGGTTGTGTGTTGTCGATCCTGCGACCAAGGTAAAGAGAACAATGTCTTGAATCTTGAGGGCGGGAAACGTTTCATGTATATATTGAATGTACCCATCACGTGATGATATGGGAACGTCCCTTTTTGATGTTTGGTTTGTTTGCAGAGCAGGAATTGGGTCGACCCCTTGTAAAACCGCGACGCTAAAACACAACCGTTGGACAAAGTCAAACTAGTCGTATTGAAATTTCAGAATATTTACAGACCCACCGAGCGAATATAGAACAGTTACAAAACAATTCAAAGTCTCACAATTGGCTAGACCTAATAAGGGATAGTGTGTTTCAGAATAGAGTTCAAGAAAAAGAAAGGAAGAAACAAGAGGTGAAGCTGATTTCGAGCGGCCCTGTACATGATGCAGGCCCACGAAGTCGGATTTCTCAGCCTGTACGAGGCGTGGGCTACGAACCTGGAGTCTCCGTTACTCCAGAGCCAATGAGAGACGCAATGACGACCAGAGGAAACGAGTCCGCGATGTTGCGGCCTGCCTCCACCGCAATTCTAGCGACCTCGAGGCCCCTTTGGCACACAGGAACGATTTAAAAACCATCCGACGATAACGGTTACAGCCTCTCATGCCGTCACCCCAAGGGGAGTTCACAGAGCCTCTCAGAGGCGCGGATCGAAGTCGAGCAGGACACCTGTGGGGTAGAATTGGATTTGTGGGATTAGGGCTAAGGTGTATCGCCATCGGCTGCTGGCTCCCTACCTCGAATCGGAGGATACTTTGGTTAGTGGATGCAAGGATTATACGCTGCAGGCTTGGGTGTATAAAGGGACCATCTGCAAGACATGGTCGGCCTAGAGAACGAGAGGATACTAGGTATCAGGAAGCAAGAAATCACGCCAACTTGTGGACTGAGGTATACTATGGCAACGATGGCTAGGAAGAAGGTTGGCGCGTCGCCATCGGCTGCCGACTAGAGATCCTTACAACACTGTCAGTATAGCCCGAGAGGACGGATGCGCATGTCGGTTCACAAGAAGCAGGAAGGTTGTTATGCCGTGACCCTAAGGGGACTTAGCAGAGCTGCAACTTGGCCTGGAGGGTGGGCTTAAGGAGCAAACGGGTATATGAGTGTGGGGGAAGGTTTTTGGCTCTGCTGGAACCCCAAAGGCTAAGATCTTGAAGGCAAGAGGATCTACGGACATCTAGGAATGAGAGTACTAGTGAGCTGGATAAGGAGCTGGGAAAGCATGGGGGGAATTTGCCCATCTCTCCGTTGTATTGGCTTAAAAGAACAGACTAGATCTTAGTATACCAATGCAATATTATATCTGCATAAGGAGCAAGCAGAAGAGCTGTTGTCCAAGTTCTTCCCCCCTCTGCCAGATGTGATTGAGGACGAGGGGACGAGACCACAGAGAGAACCGGTGAGTATGCCTACGGTTGGCATAGAAGAGATCGAAAGACAGCTTTTTGCTGCAAAATCATGGAAGGCACCGGGCGAAGACGGTCTACCGGCGATAGTCTGGAAGATGACGTGGCCGACTGTCAAGCACAGGGTTCTCGATTTATTCCAGGCGTCACTGAGAGAAGGCGCGTTACCGACACAATGGAGACACGCGAAGATCATACCGCTCAAGAAGCCGAATAAAGAAGATTACACCATTGCAAAGGCGTGGAGGCCGATCTCACTCCTAGCGACACTAGGAAAGATACTCGAATCAGTGGTTGCTGAAAGGTTCTCACACGCAGTGGAAACGCACGGATTGCTCCCGACCAGCCACTTCGGCGCCCGAAAGCAGCGATCCGCGGAGCAAGCGCTCGTGCTTCTTCAAGAGCAGATCTACGCAGCATGGCGTGGCCGACGAGTGTTGAGCCTAATCAGCTTCGATGTGAAAGGTGCCTACAACGGAGTGTGCAAAGAACGACTGCTCCAGAGGATGAAAGCGCGAGGCATACCAGATGAATTGCTCCGGTGGGTCGAGGCATTCTGCTCAGAGCGAACGGCCACCATCCAGATCAACGGGCAGCTTTCTGAGGCCCGAAGATTGCCCCAAGCTGGCCTGCCTCAGGGCTCACCCCTATCTCCGATCCTATTCCTTTTCTTCAACGCAGACCTCGTACAAAGACAGATCGACAGCCAGGGAGGAGCGGTCGCTTTTGTGGATGATTTTACCGCATGGGTGACCGGGCCAACCGCGCAGAGTAACCGGCAAGGAATCGAGGCAATTATCAATGAGGCGCTCGATTGGGAAAGGAGAAGTGGAGCAACTTTTGAAGCGGACAAGACAGCTATCATACACTTTGCTCCCAAGATGCGTAAATCGGACCATGAGCCGTTTATCATTAAGGGACAGACGGTGGTACCGAAGGACCACGTCAAGATCCTTGGTGTCTTAATGGACACGAGACTCAAGTACAAGGAGCATATCGCGAGAGCAGCGTCCAAGGGTCTTGAAGCAGTGATGGAGCTTCGGCGCCTCCGTGGCCTCTCCCCAGCAACCGCGCGACAGCTATTCACATCGACGGTGGCACCGGTCGTGGACTACGCCTCCAATGTCTGGATGCACGAGTGCAAGGATAAGGCCATGGGGCCGATTAATCGAGTCCAAAGAGTCGGAGCACAAGCCATTGTGGGGACATTCCTCACGGTCGCGACCAGCGTAGCCGAGGCGGAGGCCCACATTGCCACCGCACGACACCGATTCTGGAGACGGGCCGTGAAGATGTGGACGGACATGCACACGCTGCCTGAAACCAACCCGCTCCGCAGGGGTACAGATCGGATCAGAAAGTTCAGGCGATATCATCGCTCGCCGCTGTACCACGTAGCAGACGCGCTTAAGCACGTCGAACTGGAGACACTGGAAACCATCAACCCGTTCACGTTAGCCCCATGGGATGAACGCGTGCAGATCAATGCTGATGGACAAGATGATCCTCAGACCGGAGCGGGCGGATTGATGCAGATCGCGGTCAGCAGCTCGGCACGGAACGAGCTGGTGGGATTTGGAGTCGCAATCGAGAAACAGCCTCCTCGAAATCGGAAGCTGAAGCTCAAAACATTTTCCATCACATTGGGCACGAGAGCAGAGCAAAACCCGTTCTCTGCGGAGCTGGCAGCCATGGCACATGTGTTGAAAATGGTAGTGGGAATCAAAGACTCCAAGATTACGTTGCTCACAAGCAACAAGGCGGCGGCGCTCACTTTGAGGAATCCTCGACGACAGTCTGGCCAGGACTTTGTTTGTCAGATGTACAAGTTGATGAGAAGGTTGCGAAGGAATGGAAACCGAATCAAATTCCACTGGATCCCCACTAGCGAAGACAATAAGCTGTTAAGTCTGGCTAAAGAACAAGCCAGAACTGCAACACAAGAAGATTCTCTCCCACAAGAACGCGTCCCGAGGATGAAGTCGACAACATTGAATATTGCACGGTCCCAAGCAGTCCCCAGCAGTGAGCTACCAGAGAACGTAGGAAGACACGCAAAACGAGTGGATGCCGCACTGCCAGGCAAACACACCCGGCAGTTGTATGATCGCCTAACGTGGAAAGAAGCGACCGTACTGGCCCAACTCCGAACCGGCATGGCTAGACTCAATGGATATCTCAATCAAATTAATGTAGCAGAGACGGATCAATGCGATTGCGGACAAGCAAGAGAGACCGTGGAGCACTTCCTCTTCCGCTGTCGGAAGTGGACTGCGCACCGGACAGAACTGTTACAATGCACCCAGACTCACCGAGGAAACATATCCTTCGCCCTGGGGGGAAAACAGCCTTCTGATGATCCGAAGTGGACGCCAAACCTAGAGGCAGTACGGGCCTCCATACGTTTCGCCATCGCGACGGGCCGACTCGAGGCCACTTAAACATATCGGCGAACAGAACTACTCACCCACCACCTCGTGCTACAGATGGTAGACGCGCTTCAACTGCCGAAGATAGGATGTTGAACACTTGGAGAAGCGCCTTCAAGCCAGCCTACTAACCCACTTACTAACCCACGAGGAACTCGCTGCAACACTGCTTTCTGGAAATATCATATGTTATAAGGTTTTATGTATGGGCTTTCAGGAGACACAGCATATACAGATGGACATGTACAGTAGACCAATGATAGTTGCCCTTTCGGATCAGCCGCCGGGCGTTAATGAATTGTTTGTTTGTTTGTTTGTACATGATGCACCCATTTCATCATCTACAGCACAGATGCCAAATTGCTCTCTCAAGGGGAGCTCTCGCTCCCCCAGCCATACTTGCGTCATTTCATCTCTCATGGAACCACCACCCCGATCCCACAGGGAGTGAGCTCAAAGGCAACAAGCATTTATTCCTTGGTGAGATATTCATACGTCCAATCTGGGTGAAAATTGAGATAGGCTCAGTTCTAGCGTGGGCAGACTGTCTGATGAGCCCGTGGGGGGAGTGATGGAGGGAGTCTGAGAGAGCCATATGGATGAGGTGCTTCTAGGGCATATGCTACCCTCATTCGGCGCTGCACATGCGCCTCGTGGCATCTCCCTTTGGGCAGCCTCAGTTTTCACGCTTCTGTCCGATGTCACCGATACCCACGGAAAGATCTTGTCGAGGAGGCTCGTCTTGCTTGGTCTGCGCCGATCTTCAGGATCATACCGAGACATGCTGGGCTGCGTACTCGTCAATGACCGGAGACGGTTGAACACAGAGAACTCCAGCTTCAGTTTAATGCTGTACACGACGGTCTTGAAGCTCACTTGAATGTAGTGGAGCTTGTACTCCGTGAGAAGCAGCAGGATATTCAACAACACGACAATGATGTTGATCCAGAGTAGATGAATGATGGCATTCCGACCATTGCGACCTCGGATCTCGATCATCGGCTTGAGAACACGGACTGCTTCGTAAATATAAATGCCGCAGATGATGAAATCTTGCACGCAGAAGCCTGTGACCTGGATGCGATCGTATATCGCGGCAGGTCGAGCGAAGCATGCGTCGCCGTGGTTCAGGCCAAAGAACAGGACGGTCATGGGGATGTGAAGAATAAAAAAGTTCCCGACGATCATCCACAGAACCCACCGCACCTTTTCCATGTTGTGAACAACGAGATCCAGACGGGAATAGAGTACGACAGCCTGGCCGGTAACCATGGCGTACCATCCGATGATGAAAGGGATTGAGGTTGAAAGATTAGATGCCTGAGAGACGAAACGAGCCATGGCAGGCAGCGCATGCACAAGAATGCCCCAAGACGCGACTTGCATGCTCCAGAAATATAGGCCGCTGTAGCGCTTGAAAGTATCAAATGTGACAATTCCTGTTTCCAGGGCATTGTATGCGCCGATCGAGAACATGGACACGACCTGGATGATCGAGACGTTTTTCATCAGGATGGCCCCGATATCTGAAGGCAGGCTGGTAATGGTTGTATCCATGATCGCTGAAGGGTTAGCCTTTGTGTAAAAAGACTTTGAAAATAGAAGGTGGACAGAATGAGTGGAGGATTTAATAAAACACTCTTATGGAGTAAACACGTGAGTGTCTTTTCAATGAGATCATGACATGGTAGCTGGGGGCTCCTTGGGATGACCTATCGAATTGTTGAGATCTTATTGGATCAATGGATGGCTGGGTGGGTCGCCGAGTCAATGATGCCGTAGGCGCTGTGATGGACTCTAGACGCGAGTAGCCTCAATCCGTGTTCTGTTTGTAGGTCAACTAGACAATGGGATTTTCTCGTGCGCCTGGGAGTCAAGATGCTAGTGAAAAAGTTAGAGAAACGTAGGTTCCTCAGTTTCCATAGATCTAAGAGTGGGGCTGTCTGAGAAGCTGGGCAATACTCTCGATAAACCAGGGAAACGCTCGGTCGGGGAGGATAGCCTCAAGCGGGGAGAAACGCGATTGTTCATGAAAGGGTGATAATGAAGCTAAAACCTAATAACGACTTGTTTACATTATGCTTTGTCGGATGAATTCGCTCCTTGATAGAGGAGACATTCAAGAAGAGCTGTGGCATACTCGCCACGTTTCGACCGTCTATCCAAATGCAGATTACTGGTGCTCTAAAACGAACGGTCGCAGGCCGAACTTTATCGAACACCAGACCCACCTGCGGAACTAAAAAATAAACTTTGGGAACAGCAGATATGTCTGGCCCACGACGCCGACCCAACTTTTCTGAAAGCCAATCGATGTCTGGGCTGTCACCGAACTAGGGAGCGCCTTTCACGTAAGTCCATTTTGTCCTGCCAAACATGAGACAATTCTGAATTAGCTGTCCACTCGTGGTTCTAGACCGGAAACACAAATCAGGCAAAGTGGATGAATTGTCAGAGTTGACGAGTAGAGTGTTGGAGGAAGGTTTGATGCAGCGAAAGTAGCTTCTAGAACTTTCTCCCAACTGGATCGACAAAGAAGTTACCCTGGCAATAGAAAAGTGGGGAAAGTCTTCCCTATGTGGAGTCACCCGTCAAAGTGTCGATCACGAATTAACTTCAAGGCATCCTTTTGGTATGATATTGTGCTCCCAAACCGTGAGCTACGCAACCGTATTTAGCAGGCATTGGTGTTGAACGCTACATTCAGTCGCACATCCATTCGTCTATCGTATCTCGATTTGTGAATCGAATGTCGGTTTTGTTGGTCCTTAGACTGTCATCTCCATGCCACAAACACGCGTCCCATGGTCTAAGTGTCCCGTCAAATTATCGTCTCGATCTGATCCAGAGTCACGTATCCCTCGGCAGGTTTTGAGCGGTCCTCCTGTGGCTATGATGGCCCGGCGTACCGTCAGGGTATGATAGCAGTGTTGCGACCTCTTGCAATGGAGGGTCCCTGATGGAAACCACGGCGAATGGCGTTCAAAACCAATAATTCTTCGTCGCGTTACCATGGGGACTGGGTTACGCTTGCTGACCCTGTTATTGAACCATAGAAAGATCAGAATTGAGGCCTTTGGTCGTACCAAAGAAAGTGGTAATGACAAATAGAATATAGATTCTAGATTTTTCCGATTTGGATGTCTTTAGTTTATGAGCTATACTCAAAACATAAAGGGGTGCATTGAATGAATTCTTGGTAATCAAGAGTTCTCAGCGTCTACGCCGCTGCAAATGATCATCTCATGTATACATCAAAACATCATTTTGGGCATCAAATTGAGGTCCTGTATTCATGTGCGCAGCAGCTATTTTCCAGTGGAGCCATATTAAGACATCAATAAATGCAACAATGTCCATTTTCATGCGGCAGGTGGATTCCTGTATTCAAATCTGTTTTGTATTAGTCTTTTTCTACGCTAGCGAATTCTGGGGTGTCGGTGTGAACGCACATTTGAGACTCCAGGCTCAGAAACCTGGTACCAATAGGGTTGCTTGGCAGGGACACAGATTATTGTATTTCGTTTCAGGTCATCAAACAACGGACGCCCCTAACATTTAAAGGCGCGAGCTCCCAATCTATGGGAAGAAATCTTTTACTTTCTATCGTTCAACCAATACGCGCCCATCAAAGAAACAGCATGGCAAAGGAATCAAGCTCCACTCAAAAGATGCTGGACACCGGAGTCACCAAGAAAGTGACGCGCGCGGCGAGTTCTCGTGCCAATTCTCCTGGCTCTGTGCATTCGGGGATCTCTTCTTCTCGTACGCGGCATTCAGTAACGAAGCCGTCCAAAGTCCCAGTATGTTAATTATGATCTATTCTCGATTGCTCGCGTCTTGATTTGTCCTTTATGTGCTCCATGCTGACCATGGTTCCCAGGGACAATCTGTGGCGAAAGATAGCTGGAAGAAAGAGCAGATAGCTGCCCACCGCAAGTGTTTTGATGAAATGGACAAGCTGGGTCAGGATTTTCGATTGGCTCTGGCGGAAAAAGACGACGAGAGGGCTTATCAGTCCCAATTGTTGCACAAGCTGCAAGTCGAAAAGGCCGAAGAGAGTTCGAAGCTGCAGCAAGCCATCGTGATGAGAGAAAACACTTTGGCTGAAAACCAGAGACTTCAAAGTGAGATTCGTCAACTACAGCAGCAGGTAGAGTCGATTAATGCTACCATACAAGATAACATCCCATGGAACGATATTGAGCTGCTTTGGCATCAGACACATGGCGGACTAGTATCGGCGACCACGCAATTCTGGAAGGCGATCGAGGCTCTTCAAAACCGCAGACTCGCATCCTATTTGCCCGGCTCTGGAGTGATCCACGGAAATTGGACGGAGCAGTACGGCCCGCTAGGAACCTTGGGACACGATGCCCTTCCCGGGTTCTCCGCTTCGGGTAATCCCCCGCTGAGCACCCAGCAAGAGCCTGTGGCAAACAATGTATTCGATTCGCTTGTGTGAAGGGTCATGATCTCCGGGTTTCTGTGGATCCACTCCAAATTGATGAAGCTGCATTTTTGATATCAGAAATTATGATGCATTTAACTATCTCATGGTCGCATCGTCATCTTTATGCCTTTGTACTACAGCCGTAGCATGAGCACGTTTAAATGGAAAATGAGATTATTCGCTGGCCTGATAGAATGTACAGCTTCTCCAAAAGAAAAAATAGATGAATTCCCCGTCAAGGCAGTTTTGTTCACCGCTAATCGGCTCCATTGCTGCTGGGTTCCCGCCGCTCGGGTGGGTCATGATCGCCGCTCGCCGCCCTAGTCCCCCCCACAAGGAAGATATGATCTTCCACGCTGCTCGGGTCCTTCATCCAATCACAGCAAGCCTTGGCTACTGAGACACCAGATGGTACTCAGCCAATTTTAGCAAAGTCAATTCAAAGGCTTGCCACGAGTCATACGATTTGGAATTATCTGCCAAGAGCCCTGAATGCAACGCCGAAAAACTTTGTCAGTATTCACGACAATGATTTGCCTAGCCGATCGCTCAAGATTCCAAATACTGGTTTAAGTTTGGGTGGGTCAAATGCAATGATGCGCCGGCACGTGAAAGCTTAAATGGCACGTGGCGATCTATCCGTGCGAGCGTTCTAACCAGGCCAGATTTGCTTTCACACCGTGGCCGTTTTCGGTATTTACATTCAAGACCACTCAATGATTAGCGGCGTCGATTTAGGAGCTGCTCTACTTGGTCAAGAAGCAGGATGATATGGTAGCTAGGTGGGAAAATGCTGACATGTGAATTGTAGCATTACTTAGGTAACTAAAAGTCAATCACATCCTAGTCTGAAAGCTCATTGGCGACGACGTGTCCGCTCAGTCATTTTACGCTCTTCAGTAGTATCCTGACCATCTGATGCCATCGTCTCCATTGCTGTCTCCACAGCTGCCAGCCGATGAACAATATCCTCCAGATCACTGCAAATGGTTTCAATCTGATCTGTAAGAGTGCTCAGCGAGCCTTGAATAGACCTGTAACCGTATCAGCGGTGTCATATGATCTGGAGGGAATGCGACTGACTTCACGCGGGTGTCTAATCTAATAAATGTACAGTTAGCAGCTAGACTGAAGGAACTGATTTCAGGGCAGACTCGGACACTCACTCTGCGATGCACTGGAAGGCGATCATGGTACGACTGTCCGTACTGTCAGGTTCTCCTTGGATATTCAGTTCTTCTCCAAGTTCCTCTTCCTGTATCCAGTCTTCGGTAGTATCTTGTGAGATACTACCCACCAGGTTTGTCCCACCTTGGGGACTGGAGAAGCCATTTTCGTCCTGGAGTGACTCAATCTCTGTGGTGTCACCTTCTGCCGATCGCGATGAGCTTTGTGTACTCTCAGAATCGGAAGGTGACAAAGATAAAGCACGCTCCAAACGACGCCGAAAATCTTCTTGTAGATTGGGTTGGGAAACCTTTCGAACTCCACCCATGCTTGCGTAAGAGGTAAGCTAATACAGGGAATTTTTCAAAGTTAAGATCAAAGTTCAGATCCCTAAGGAAACGACACGCAGCCTTTATAGGGTTTGGTCCGTAATACCTGAGTAAGCAACCGATCTAGCTGTCTGTGGTGGAAACGTGAAACTTCCCATCCGTAATTTCCAGTTCCGTCGAAAAGACGCAGGCCCATTATTTCCAAGAGATTCGCGAAATATACAGCCTTGATGGTCACTGGTGAGCTCAAGCAGGGGTTCAAGAAGCAAAACTTCAACAGGAGAAGCTTCAACAGGCAAAACTTCAACAGGCAAAACTTCAACATGCAAAGTTCAACATGCAAAGTTCAACAAGTTTTTTTTTGTTGAAGTCCTTGAAATCACGTTTAAACGCACATGGTTGCCTGTCATTGGATATGAGTCATGAAAACCCCTTGCAAGAAGAGTCGCCAGTTCATCAATCCTGACCTCAAGCTTCGCCTTCATCGCCAGCGCTATGGTCAATATTCTTACTACTTGGTAAGATGCAAGATAATAGTTGGTTTGAAAATCAATCGTGACAAAGGCCAAAATGGATAATCTGTGGTAGACGTAGGATCTCGCACTTGGAGAGCGTTGCTGTGCTTTTGTCATGTAGAAAGGTGCAAAGATAGAGGCTTCATTATATCATTAATATATCTTGCCGCCGATCTTGCGACTTCTCCGGTACTCCGAAGCGGTTACATTTCAAGTTCCGATTATTCCATGGCATTAAAGGGCTAAGAATACGTTGTGTGATTTTTTGGACACAAACCACGGATCCCAGGAGTACGATAGCTCCCAGGACCAACATATCCATTCCTAGAGGTAGAACTTTCAGAAGCCATGAGCAAATATTATTGTAGAGCCAGGGTTTTCAAGATTTGGCATGAAGGCTCCTGATAATCGGGCGACACTGACTCGGATACCTTGGATGGGTGCAATGAGTGCGAGAAAGCAAATGAGGTTCCTGTAGCTACAGCTCCATGCCTCAAAAGAAGACGTGTAGCGCTGTGTTCGGCATGCAAAATTTTCAATTAAGCAACATCGCTTGGTCACCTATGCAGCCCAGAGACAATGAAACATTTTTGCTACAACAGATCACCGCTCCTGACTACGGATGCCCCGCCCCCCCTCCCGGCTCTTTCGACAATCATAGTCGCTGGCTAATTAGACAAGCTACAATACGACATCCGAGGTTTCGTCTTAAGAGGTTGACTGAGTTCAACCGTTTGGATATGGGACGATTTCAGCCCGCATTATCCATTGCTCGATAAGCGTTCAACGCTGAACAATAATGCTACAAGACGCACCTTGTGAATGCCAAAATGGTGGTTTTATGCTGTCGTTGATCTTCTGCCGAGAACTCAATAATGACAGTTGGCAATTGTCAGCTAGTCATCAACCGAGTGAGCCATGACGGAGGGGCTTGGAATCTTGCTCACCGGTGCCATTCTCAAAACGTGTTTTGATCTGCCCAAATCAGAGCTCTGTCAGCGTTTCCCAGTCACCCTTTTGGAAAATATAATATGATCCTGCAATGCCGAGTATTGCCTCGCCTGAAAGCATGTCTCAGCCTATGTCAAATTTTGCCCAATGGCTTGCCGGGACTTCGGTCCAAGACAAATTTGGTTTTGGTGGGCTCCTCGCTATTGTATGCTGGATATCTTATAGCCTCGGCCGCCGATTCGGCCACTTACCCTTGAGGCTACAACACGCAGTATCTTGGAGACGCTTCTTCCAGGCGCCAACACCAAGCGTGCTCCAGTGGCTGGATATCCCGTCATACGTGCAGGGGGGAGTGCTTGCAGCCCTGGTGATTGCCAACTTCATTGCGATCAGCCTTCATACTCAGAACTGGGCGGACGTGCAGAGGCGAGCGGGATGCTTAGCAGTCATACATCTTGTTCCCCTCTGCTCCGGATTTAGCCTCGATCTTCCAGCCCATGTCTACCGTGTCAAGCTGGACACCTTTCAATGGGGCCATCGGTGGCTGGGCCGCATTTGCGTGCTGCATTGCCTGGTTCATGGGTCTGTCGTGGGCACAGTTGCTCGAAATACTGCTCTTGGGACTTCCCTCATCATTCCACTCTTGGTACGCGAAATGGGCCAAGACGGCAGCTCTCCTATATTTTCCGCGGTGTTTCTGACAAAAGTGACTCACATTGCACAGGCCGGATGCAGTCTCGTCTCGATTTTACCTTGGACGCTCGCTACGATTCTTCGACGGTGGCCCCAACTTGGTCTCAAAGTCCACCATATCCTTGCCTCAATTGCAACTGGCGCTCTTTTCTATCATTTGATCGACCAGGGGTCTCCCTACCGCTGGGTACTGCTAGGAGGTGTTTGCGCTGGATTTGCATGGGGTGCCGGGACGTGTCTTCATACCATGTGGCATCACAGATCATGGCGCATCACCTCCCGACAAGCCCTCGCGCGGACTTCGAACCGGCTTTTATGGCTTGATATTGTGGTGCCGGTGGAGTGGGTGGCTCGGCCGGGGCAGTATGTACAACTCTGGGCACCACACTGGGGATTCAGAGCATGCTTGCAGCTTCCTGCATTCTATGTGGCTTCGGTGGACACCGTGCAAACCACATCAGAAGCACGAACAACCCGCGTAGTACGAATAGTCACTCGGCCTCGGCTGGGCATGACGAAAAGAATCGCACGAGCTGCGGATCGTGCCCATGCGACAATCCACTTTCCAGTATGCATGCTGGGTCCTTACGGACACTCGCCTCCTCTGGGCCAGTACGGAACCGTCATTCTTGTACTGGAAGGTATTGGACTCTTCCGCGCGCTGCCGTTCATGCGGCATCTCGTTCAAGAAAGCCGAAGTCGGAGGAACACAGTGCGACGGCTAGAAGTGGTGTGGCAAGTTGAACTCAAGGATTTCAGTACGTGTTCTCTTGTTCCAGATGCTGTGCGCTGTTGTGCTGACCAAAATAGACCATCCCCACTGGGTAGGGAATGAAATCTCGCAGATCCTGGAACTCGATCGTATGTTTGACCGAGACGATTGTCCCGAACATGGTCATCGAGATGACCGGGGGTTTGATGTGAGTGAAGCCCTTCGTGCTGATCATACAAGAAGTGGGGCTAACTTAAAAGCAGATCCTGCAATTTACCACACACATCCTAGGTGCTCGACCAGTGGATCAACTTCGTTATCGCAACCGCACGCGTTTGAAGTACCATTTTGAAGCTATCAACATTGCCAAGGATTTGGCGCACCTGCTGGACAGTACAAACGGAACGACCGCGGTTTCGGGTAAGTGTCCTTCAGCAGGTACCCTGTGAGATTACGCCAACGCTAATTGATCTCAGTATGCGCAAGCAATCCAATACGTGCAGCTGTACATCATATCGTCCAGACCAGAGCGAGTGGTCATCTCCGGCTGATTGACCTGGACCTTGAACCTTCTTGCCCGTGGTGGACAGACGATGATCCGTTCGACCATGCGACAGCCGCAACAACTTCAGCCGAGAGTGACACAGACCCTGGGCCCGATTGGATGCCCGCTCCCTCATCAGACACGCGTAACGCCCCGGAGCACACTAGGCGGCTTTCAGGAGAAACGTTGGTCGATTATAGACGATCCTGGCAGGGTGACCAGCTGGCGGTGGGGGGCCAGAGTTCCAATCACCAAAAGTGGGTCCGGCAGAAAATCATCGAAGGCGGCTTCTAGTTAGCCGGACGTATCAGATCTTGTATTTGATATTTGATCTGCAGCAGCCCCATCTCTAACGCCACAATCCCACCATAGGCTAGCTACTCTTGCTGCAGAATAAATCGATGGTGCCTATATTTGATGTTCTTTTGTGTTGTGATATGAGGCTGGTGCAGATCAGGAACCAAGCCGAACCATCGGAATTAATCCCGAAGTATGCATACGCAGAGTTAAGTTGATTGGAAATCAACTTGATCTTCTCGTTGTATATGTAGCCTGATGTTTCCCTTCTGAATAAAATAATCAATCTTCCTTTTGAACTACAACATTTTGTTTAAGACTTTTAGGGTGATTACTAGAAGGGCCAGCAAAAATATGATAGGCAGCGACATGATAAGGTTCGATTACACAATTAGCGACGTGCAAAATGACAATCAATACAAACGAACATTGTGAGAGCATCAGAATTGACAACAACCTCAATACATCGATAGAGTCTATATTAAACATGCGCTAGAGAATGTGGCATTGAACAAAACACCTGAAGCGGGAACGTGGCTCAATCCCGTCGGTCAAGTCGTGGCTTTTTCTCCACTGCTGGTTGCTGGATAGACATGTGCAAACCCTAGCCCATGGTCCAGGGTCGTGGCCCATGGGCTTTTCGTCAGCACCCATGGGGGCACATGGGTAATCCATGAGTGGGTCCAATCTGCATAAATTTATTTGCATAACTTAAAAATATTCATATTTTTTATTGACACTGGTATCAAAAGAATCAGCATATCGAGCTTAATTAATTTCATAGGATTATAAAATATATATGTGCGTGTTGGGGTGGTGACAGTGGTGGTGTAGTGTTCTGGTTGAAATATATATTTTCAACAAGCAGCAATATTGACGATCTACACATGATATTTCCTAATTAGGAGTAGCTCTAAGCCAATTAGGTAAACATTTAGAAGGGTTCTAGCCCAATTTGGCAATATTTTAGAAGAGATCAGCGGGGTTCAACCCCCTAATTAGGCCTAATAGACCCACCTTTCCATAATTCTTCCTAATATAGTAATACTCTTCTTATGCTGGCCCATGGGAAAACCCATGGGCTTTGCACATGTCTATTGCTGGGCTTGTCTCGAGGATTGCTGACTTGGCGGAAGTTTCACCTCCCAGCTCCTTGACCGACCCGACCGCCTGAGAAGGGGAACACGACTTTG
The DNA here is from genome assembly GCA_030710325.1 of Penicillium sp. 91 TS-2023. Lineage (NCBI taxonomy): Eukaryota > Fungi > Ascomycota > Eurotiomycetes > Eurotiales > Aspergillaceae > Penicillium > Penicillium sp. 91 TS-2023. The sequence continues at coordinate 1,734,914 of JARWGP010000021.1, read as the reverse complement.
CTCTTCCATCCGAAGACCAGCATTCGAGTCCAGCGTCGGTTGGATATTTTCCTTGAAAGATTGTTGATACATGGAAATATTTTGCTCGTATGCTGCCAAGCGACCTTCCCAGTTCTGCATCCGTACCGCAATGTCATTCGATTTATCGACCGCTTGCTTGAGCTCTTCTATGCGTTGCTGAGCTGCTTGAAGATATTTGTCCTTGAGTCGATTTTCCATGTGGGAGAGACCAAGTACTTCAGAAAGCTTCTCAATGCACCTGGGATATATTTGCGTCCCTAGCGCTTTTTGGATTTAGGCTGGCTCTGTTTATTCTGTCTTGTCATAATACATCCAAAACAACTTTAATTTTGATCGCCACGTCTGTACTAATGGATAGTGTGCACATCCATTTCTACATTCTGATAATATCAGTCCAGAAAAGCAGCATAGACAAGTACAAGAAATTAAATTGTGTTCATTGGGGGCCTCTCGACCCGTTAAGATCGGTATATCTGGAATCTCATGTTGAAAGGCTCTGGATCCGACGGCTAGCGTTGGCTGAAGTCCGGCTTATGGGGTCAATCATCGACGTGTGTTGTCCCGGACAGGTCAAAGTAAAAGCCATAGTACTACAGTCAATGTGGCAAGGCTGCAGTACACTCAGTGGAAATCTTTCGAGTGGGCGATGGCTTAGACCCTGAAAATTCGATCATCAACAAGGCGACTTTCTCAGAACACAGCATAATCGTCGGACTCTGTTTTGAATCAACAGCCAATGCCGAAGTTCAGATAATGGTGATAAAAGCGCATGCTGTCGCAGTTGATCATTAATCGCTGCCCATCGTTTTCAACTGTTGAAAGTACGGTCGTTGAGACAAGGTTGGATGTTGATCAACGCTCTTCAGACAAAAAAAATTAAATAAAAGATAAAAAAAAAAATTGTTTAATGAAATATTATCATTATTTTAGAATTTCAGAAAATTACTTGAGGCCACGATCCACCCTTAAGAGGACCGTTCACTTTTCACCGGCCTGTTGTTGATTTTTACCTAACCTACCACCTCAGTAAACGGCGGTTCAACATGCCCTACTTTGCACAGGCAACTTCGATGCCCCCGAAAGCAATGCCCCCCAAAAAGCGCCAGACAGAAAAGACTTCACCGCGGCAATACAAAACAGGCGGTAACAAGACCAGTCGCGAGGCCTATAAATATTGCATCCTCCCACGGTTCTCTACCGAAACAATTCTCTTCCTTACTAAATCCGACGGATTCTGTCAAGCCAAAACCAAGGGGCCTTCCTGCAGCAGACTCATAAGTCCCTCCTCTTTAATCCTAGAACTCTTGCTGTTACTGATAATGACAGTGCACACCCAAGCCACTAAGTCACCTGGCTCTCGTTACAGTAGAATTCGAAAACAGTTTACCCCTTGGCACTGACGATTTGTTTCTCGGGCCGTAATAAAAACGGGGCTTAGCCTAACTGGGCCAGTTTGTAAACTAATACTTTCTGTGAGTGGTTATTATTATACCACATATCCGGATAATGACTGGGTCGGTTTCGGGTACGAGCCGAGAAACCAAGTGTGTGTGTCTGAGGGGTAAACTGTTTTCGAATGCTACTGTACCCACTGGGCTGTTCGTTCAACTGTACCCGTCTTCGTGCCTGCCAGCCAGACCATGAGTCTTGACTGGCCACAATCCTTTTGTTAGTGTTCAAGTATCCGTGTGCCTTGTCGAGTTGAGCTACAGTAATAATGTGTTCTGACTAGCTTCTTGACCATAAGAGTGCAAGTGGGGCATCCTGCAGGTGAGTCCCTTGTCAGTCCAATGTTACGACCAGCCGGGTCTTGTCAAATAGGACGGCCCCAAGTCAGCACTCCAAAGTGCATGCATTTACCTGCCAGCCACACCGATGACGAAACCGCCATGAGGCTCACGCTGTTGAAGTGAAGGTTCACGCTTTGTGAGTCATGAGCCCGTACTTTGGTTCCACTGCTGACATGTGCTTGTCAAACAGTGCCTCTAGTGAGACCATCAGCGAGACCTCCGAGTAATGTATGCCGCCATCCTAGAGCCCTTCCCAATTTGTGCACACGTCGCTGTTATCCTGAATGATTCGATGATCTGACAGTGTATCAAGTAAGGCTACTTGTGCACTTCATCGCGGCCACAGCTCTCGTGCGGCCGGAAATCCGTTGAGATAGGTACGCCTGCTTGGTGCTTCTGCCCCATGACCATCCAACGATAGTCAGCCATGATCTTGGCTGAAGGGCACACGGACCAAACCGACCTCATGGAAATGCAAGACGGAAGATACACTGTCTTGGCAGTGTCATACGTCGTTGGCGCAGGGTGAGAGTGAATAGAGTGAGTGAAGCCTCATTTTATCAGACACGTGCTGACTATCTTGCAGGGCCACTGGCCAAGACGCTGCGAGACATGACGTACAGCTTAAGGAGCCTCGCACGCGTCTTGCACCGTCGCCACCTTTTCCATGAAGCGATGTGTCTCGCTTTGATGACCATTCCAAGTGTGGAAATCGACGTGAATTAGGATTGCACAACTCTTTCGCCTTATCCACTGATGCCAACCGCATCGCAGTCCTAGCCGAGGACACCTTCACGTCCTTGGGAAGTTGAGGCGGCCATGCGACCAACATACCGACCAACAACACACGATGCGTTGTACATGGATGCAGTAATATGCTTGGATGTCGGAAACTTTCATGCTGGGATCGGCTTCCTCACCCGCGGAGGGTGCGAGAAAAAGAACGCCGGAAGTCCATCCGATAGGTGGACAGATCTTGCTTTTCGGAACAGACGACGATCGCCACGGACCAGTCCAAGAAAATGACCATGGAGCATGCAGACCTGCCATAAGGCTCGTCACTTTCTGCTATCCTCCTACCCCTGTCAAATCTGGTGGAAGTCATTGTCACCAGAGGATAGAGTCATCGTTACCAGAGGATACAGTCATCGCTTTCGACGACAATGATTCTTTCGGAGAGACATGCGACTGTTTGGCAACGGCAGATCGCAGGCATATCTCATCCCCTTCGTGCAGGACCAGCGACAGCGGCAGCTCCCTACGGTCATGCGACAAGTGAATGAAGTGACTATCGCCCCCGCTTCTGAAGACAAAGTCCTTTGCGTCGTAATCGACCAAGGATAGCGCTCCCTCCTGCCTCTTACAACCGCGTGAGACATCTCCATTGGTCTGCCTCCTAAGCGCATCGAAAATCGGTAGGTAGCGCATGTTAAACTTAATGACTGGGTGCTACGTTCCGCAAAAAAAAGTCATTCAAATCGTCCTGCGTGACGTACTAGAAGCGTTTGTGGGCAGATTCCTTAATACAGCGCTCGTCCGTCGCCGCGAGAGGGATTGGAACAACATGCGTCTGCGAACCCGTATCTTGAGCATTGCATCATATGCGGAAGGGCCCCTTCTGTTTTCACAGGCCGCTGGGGCCCAAGATAAGTTCCTCGCCTCTGATATCGTTGAGCCTCACTCGCTGACACAAACAGTGCCCGCCCTGAACGGTGAAGGCACCTCAAGTGCGGAACAACTCGACGACACACGGTGCAAACGTGCGGATTTGGCGCGACTGCTGCACGCTTGATCAGCACGACCAGTGTAAGAATCTCCCAGATAGTCCCGGTAGTGCGGCCAACCCATTGTTGCGAGAAAAATGAGCTCCGCAATTAAGGGTACCGTATGACACGTATGTCGTCTCGAACTCGGCGCGAATGCTCGACAGCGTGAAATCGATTGCCCTTGGCCATTTCAGCTAGCACCTCGACGTCAAATGCCGACACCGAGTGTCCCTCGCCAATCTCAACAACATCTGGGATTTAGCCAAGAGGCCAACTATGAAGACCCCCTCCACAACGCACATGGGTGGCCCGATGATCAATGGTGGTCAATGTTTATCCCACGCACTCGTGTAGATTGAGGTGGAGATCTGAGGCGGGGGTCATCACAAACATCGTCTGCCCTCAAGCCCAAATATTGAGCATTGGCTCTTTTGCCAGATTTTCCAAAAGGTCACACAGTGATTGGCCAGTGCCAAAATGAGTTTATTCGATTTGAATACTGCACCCGTCATCCAATTTTCAGTCGCCCGTCAAAATGCCGATCAGTCATCGGATAAATGTGAGTCAAGAGTCCCTTTTCTGATCTGTGAGCTAACGTATGCCCAACAGAATTTGTCTCGATGAAACCCAAAGCACGCCATCACCGCGGCAGGCAATCGACTGCCTTGTTCCGGATATGCAGTTCATGTCAAAGTACGCGTTGCCGGTTTCTCAAACGAAGGGCATGCTGAAGAACATGCGCACGAAGGACTTGACTGCCACGGTTTTCTGGCTCAGGCGAATGTCATGTCTGGACTTGGTCGGTCTTAGAGTCGGTTTTGTGGGAGTTGGCTTGTGGGAGTTGGTAATTGGAAATCGGCTCGGGGGAGCCAGTCGTGAAAGTCGGCCAGGAGTTAAGGAAATATCAGATACCTCTGCTTGAGATATGCTTCATAGCCCTTTCAGTCGGCTACCGCTGTAATCCAGCACAGAGAGGTCCGAAGCATTTTTGGAGAGCCGACTAGAGCGAGCATTGGTTGACTCGAAACTTGGAGACCCATCAATACATGGGCTGTCTTGTCAGCCGGAAGCTACCAGAGCGAGCCAAGTATTGAGCGAAGTCGAGTATGAAGAGCTGTGAGAAGATATTCTTGGCATGATGTCGACTCACTTATTGCAAAGGCCAGTGTCATGTGTGGACCAACTCCACGGGTCTTCGCGCGTAAACAATCTTGCCCCCGCGTCTGGGACGACCTCACCGCCTTTGCCGTCGCGTCAGACTGGCGAACTAGAACGCCAGTCCAACCTCTCTCGCTTAGGAGACAAGAGGCTGATTCCCATCCATGAGGATGCGAGTGCCGACATCATTCGATATTCTTGCTCGACAAGCAGCTCAGCTTGCAAATATTTATCATTCTTGGTGACCCTGCCTCCCTGCTGCGCGACCGACTTTTACCGATCTCTACGGACGCTGCAGTAGTCGAGCGAATATGCATTCCAGCCTGATCCAGTCGGCATTAGCGATGACACGCTAGCAGATGCCGTCACCATGTTCTCGGTCCGGTCGAGAGAAGATGATACTGGGGACTTGAATGGAGGTTCAACACAGGGACTCATTTATCTAATGAGAATCTCGATGGGTAGACTCTGTTCACGGACTGATTGGACGTGACGACCAAGCGGCACGTATGACGTTGCGCTCGCTGGTACTTGATGTTTTGTCGGTGAGGTGATCATGTCCAAATGTGGGTGACATGAAGCCACATCTGCCCAGCTATGCAGCGCAGTCTGCGATATCCCCAACTCTAGCCCAACTGACCAAGCCTATTACGAAAGAAACGTCACCGCCGGCGATCCACCTAACCTGGCAAGGTTGCATGCAGTCTTCCAATTTCAAGCCCTCCAGAAAGCCTTCCGTCTTGATCATATCAGTCGTTCTGAGGTCTGGAAGGCCTCATGGAAGATGCATTCAAATTAAGCCGTCCCTCGCAGTATTGATCAAACTGCGTTTCTGCTGGAGCCATTCAAAGTGATTGGATGTGTCGAAATGCTTGTTGGTTGCTGACCCGAATGCTCTCATTGTGTCCTCTCAAACAGCCCCTGCCATTCCGTCACGTGACACCCGCCTCTGCCCTAGTGCTGCTGAAGAGAAGTCGATTTGAGCTTCCAAAAATCCATGCCCATTTTATTGGCGAATCGAAAAATCCAGAGAATTTGGTATCCGGTGGTTTCGATTTCGCCCGGGAATTCACTGTGCTAGGTGTGGGGATCCATGAAGAGGAAGCCATCATTGTGTACGGGTACCCGTCGTACTGCCATGGTAAAATAAAGAAAAGATCTTGCGTATTGATGCTGGATATCTAGCTCAATTACTTGTCATTCAGGTACAGCAGTGAGATTTGCGCCAGGATGATGTGGTGCGAGATGCAAGCTCGGTGTCTCTACGTTGCATCGTCTGGTCGAGTCCCTGTGACATCTGCGCTGTCGCGTACATCCCTGCATGACTGCATGAAGTCATCTTTGCTCGCTCCAGGCCTGTCTCAGTGCGCCTGTTTGCTCCTTCTAAGACAGCAATCTCTGCTGACTTCGTCCCCGAGAATGCCATCGTGCTGAATGCGGGTGATGCGTCATGACACAACGCTTGTTGGCCACCTCATCAATCACACATCTCAGCTATTGCACAGTCATGTCTCATCCGACACACAGCTGTGCATCGCTGCGTAGCTGATGTCTCGCAGCGTATGATCACCACGAGGCCTCGACTTGCCTTTGTAAGCGCATCTCATGTTCCTCGTGAGCTCTGACTGATGAAGAGCGACTGTGAGGTTCTTTCGTAGTATTCTCAGGTGCAATCATCTAGTTTAAAGTAGAGTGGTCGTCATGCTGGCCAAACTCTAGGCCGGTGATGCAGGCTCATTATGCACGCTGCTTCCGCCTACGTGGTTCCCTGGTAAGACCTCGATGGTGTATTCTCCTCGTAGACTGATGACTGCTATCGGTAATACAATTGCAATATACCGTGCTGTTCGATGGTCGTACTACGGCAGCCTCGTCAGGGAGTGGGGCAGGACAGCTTATCAAGTGTATATACACACTGTAGATGCATAGTGTCATTTTGTCGAATCCGAGGCTCACCGCTGTATTCAATTTCATATGGAACCTACATTTGTGGCCGTGGAGTTGCTGAGCATTAGCTTCATATTTGTATCATACGCGGTTGACTTCGAATTGACTCAGGCCTTTTTGTCTCATGATGTATCGCTGTCGTACTCTTCAAAAACCGGTATAGGCTTCATTGGTCATGTTTTTGTGAGGCCTTTAGAGGTATACAAGTCACGCGTGCGAATTTGATGTCAGGGCGTCTGTAGTTCATAATGAGAATGTTGTTCGTTGATTAAGGGAGGTGTGGCTACAATATATATATACACATCATGTACCGAGAAGCTCTAGCCAACTGGATTTTTGGTGTAAGACTTCCCAAGTCAATGACATGACAATCAGCTTTCTTTTTAGTACACAATTGCCAGCCATATGCTACGACTCTATCTCCTGTCCAGAAGGACTTGACAACGGCTGGCCTGAGAAAAAACAGTGATGTGTGTGGGGTCTTCCTCCAAGTCGACGGAGCGTGCGGGAGGGGTGACCGCCTGCGCGACTCACTCCGGTTGACAACAACGCGTCCAGACCCAGCATTGACAGTCTGCTCATCGGCGCGTCGACACTGTCATCGTCGACAGATTGTTTCCAGTGCTGGTCACTATTTTCCAGGCTGGTCACCGTTCCTAAGCTGGTCACCGTTTCTAAGCTGGTCACCGTTTCTAAGCTGGTCACCGTTTCTAAGCTGGTCACCGTTTCTGAGCTGGTCACCGTTCATGAAGTCGTGCTCAATTGTTTACCAACGCTCATTCAAGTGTTTGCACAGCATTTCAAGTGTTGAAAAGCCGGTCAACTGTTGACGAAGCCGGTTAACCGTTTAAACAGCCGGCTCAGCTGTTTAGACAATCGGTCACTGTTGAGAAAGCCGGTCAACTGTTGATGAGAATAGGCTCAACTATTTATGAAAAAACGCTCCATTGTTTATCAAAGCAGGCTCTAATGTTCACCACTGGGTCAATCGTTTACGCAGGCTCATTCAACGGTTCAAGACGCTCAGTCAACTATCATGATTACACACTGGTTGCCACCGGACTATGGATCACCGCATCTATCCGTCACCACCAAAGCCAACCTCAACAGTCAACATGGGTTTCCTGACCTCTGAAACAGACGTGAATAATGCGCTCTTGCCGCGTGATGGTCTTTGATCGAGTCGACCAGCCTGGACGTGTGTGTATACATGTTCTACGTGTGTATACATTTCGTGAGACCAGATTCTGGACATGATACTACAATGCACGGCGAATTCGGTAACAGCAAAATGCTGGGTTTATTCATTCTCTATATAACGCTATCTTGGAGTGAAAATAGGCTCTGAATGCGCTCTCCTGGCCCTACAGCCAGTCTCTTCGCCCATGGCCCGAACCTACAAAAGTGAACTATCGATGTTGGAGCAGGTCTTGGCTTCTTCAACTGCAGAGCGAGAGTTGAATACTGGTCCCTAGCACCACGTAGAGGTGCCTGCACTTCACTAGAGTTCCTTGGTGTCGCAGCTTCCCCCTGCGGAGAACTTGGTAATGCAGCGGTCTCCTGCAGAGAACTTGGTGATGCAGCGGTCTCCTGCAGAGAACTTGTTATCGCAGCGGTCTCCTGCGAGGAACAGTTGATAACGCAGAGCCCGTCCTGCGGGGAACAGTTGGTATCGCAGAGCCCGTCCTGCGGGGAACAGTTGGTATCGCAGAGCCCATCCTGCGAGGAACAGTTGGTGTCGCAGAGCCCATCCTGCGAGGAACAGTTGATAACGCAGAGCCGATCCTGCGAAGCATGTTTGATGACGCAGAGCTTGTACTGCGGACCCGTGGCCATGGAGACCCTCAAGCCTGCAGACAAGAGATGGAAACCATGGCACACGCGAGTGTGAGGAGGAAAGTCCTGATTTTTTTCTGGGCCGGAAATCTGGCGCCTTTTATGTCAAGTCGGCTACGTCTCTTCATAGAAACCCCCTGCGCAAATTCATAGGAACGGCCACTGATTTGGGAGGGCATTGGAAAGTTACTTGGAACTCTTTGGCCAGAAGACGCACCTCCCATGGACCCGTGGTCGGCCTCATGTTGCCAGGGGGAACCGCCCCTTGGTTCCATCAAACCGATCATCTAGACTGTCCATTTCCTGCGGTGGGTTACACTGGCGACTGGGTCCCAGAATTGATGAAATGGAAACCATGGATACGATCGCTGTGGCAATGAAACTGCGTTGCATTGCAAGTTGCGACAGATGTATTACAATACAGCATTCAAGGAGGGCCAAACGCAACGGCCATGCACGTGCATTCATAGGTACTATTGCCATTATTGTCGCGCATCGATCAAGGACTTCTGCAGCGCACGTTGTCCTTGGTCACGTCCTTCTGATTACCCAATGGGTAGTATCAAGCAAGATGCTCGAAACGACTGGATCTTAGACCAGGGTTGAAGGAGAGCGGGTGCCGCTCCGCAAGAGTGATCCGTGTGCGACATGCTTGCTGCGATGCGTCGCAAAGAGTGTCAAGATTCTTAATGGCAAAATGTTTGGCCTGCCGACTCGATCATAGAAGACATTCGGAATTTCAGGCATCCCCCCCAGTGAGGCGCACTGCGGGTATCTACCGTAGCGTATGCATCTCAAACTAAAAAGTAAGCCGTAATCAAGACCCTCGTGGCTATGTGGATGGCGTCTGCGACCGACTGGAAGCTGTGAAAATAGCCGTCAAGGGACTGGTATTGGCAGGGGGGGAAGAGCGGGCGAGCGCCTCATTGATTCCCGTCCGGATTATAACATTGTAAGGAGATCTGACATCTCAGTCGGTTCTCAGTCGGTACTCTCCCACGTATTACAGCACTGCTCTCTATCATTGACTACATGCAGCCTCTTACAAACTCACGGTATCGTGGGCATTGCTCAATTGATCTCCGGTGTAGAACGGAGCCGTTCTGGGACCCGCGACGCAGCACACGTGCAAAATAAGGTTTAAGGTGCCGGCCGATCATTTCGATCTCGCCGTCCCACTTTCCACCCCTCATCTTAGTCATTCACCCTACTCAGGACGATTGCCTTGGCCATTGGCAAATTCTCGATCAGGAGGTCAATCAATCACTACGAACATAGCAAAATATTCTCTTGCTCATTTCTGTGCAGTCGACGCGCGTGGCAGGGTAAAACCTGAGGGTTCACGAGTACCTTTGCAAGTACCCTGGTAAGTACCCCGGCAAGACTTTGGCTGATCTGCGGGCCCTGCTCCTGCAAATCAAACTTACCGGCCATGTTACCACGGACCCGTCTGGGCTCCTGTTTCCAACAATCTTGATTGGTTAGGCACCTGCTAAGGCAGATGCAATGCAGAGAGCCCATTATGACTCACACTACCCATTGAGCCTGGCCAATCAGACGCCAGCCTGTACCCTGGAAAGGCGTCGATCACTTTCTAGAATTCCCATGTGGCGCAAGACCCACTGCAGATGTAACATCCCTTGACCACGAGCCATGGAACTTCATTCCAGGCTGGGGCAGACGACCTTGACCGGACTTACAAGCTAGCTCTAGAACTTTGTCACTCTTATTACATTGATATTAATAACAGCGAGCTTGTTGGCATATGTTGCTCGATAACATGTCCTCTGAATGTACATAGATTAGACACCTGATAGTTGGGAATAACATATCAAAGAATAACCTTCCATTAGCTAATGCTTCATGGCCTGCGTGACCTAGCGTCCTCTATCTCACAGCTGCCCTTCGCACATGCTTGAAGCAGAGATATGACTTGCATCGTGGCACACTGGTTTGAGGGGACCGAGTTTTGACGATCGCAAATTGTCTTCTGACCCCTGCTCGAGCCAGTGAAGTGGTTCCATCGCTACCCCGTGTTTTGCATCCGATCGAGGAAGGCGACAGACTGGACCAGCTCGGTATTGGAAGTATTCACGGCATTTGAGAGGACAGAATGACCCTTTGATCTCGCTGATTTACCCGGCTTTGGACCGCGAGAACAGACACTTGTGGATCTTGACGTTGTTAGGCTGATCACAGGCATGAAGCTTTGCAGCTAAACTGAGGGGCGTCTTCCCCAGATTATCGGGACAATTGACATCAACCAGCTCCTCTCTCGCAAGGCTTGCAACGGCGCGAAGGTCCCTGTAGATCACAGCCAGATGTAGAAGTGTTCGGCCGTGGTGATCCTTCCTATTGATCTTGGCCCGAGAATCCCGCAGAAGTATTTCAAAAATATCATGTTGTCCGTATTCTAGAGCCACCAGGAGTGGTGGCTCAACTTTTGGATCTTGGCTGTAGAACTCAACATCTCCTCGGCGGAGCAGCTGCTGTACGATTGAGATACTGCCCTGCGTGATGGCTATTGATAGAGCATTTTGACCGTAAGCATTGCACACAGAAGCCTGAAGATCATCATATTTCTACAGGAAATCGACAGCTTTGTGATCCCCCGCTTGAACGGCAAGCATCAACGGCGTGTGTCTTCCATGTATCTTGTTGATATCCGTCGAGCACGTGCAGAGGTACTTTCGGAGCGCATCAGGCTCGGAGGATTGTTGCTCCAGTGCAGGGCTAGGGTAGGATAAAGCGGGTGACATGGCGGTGGTAAAGATGGATGTATTAAATCAATTCGAGGGATGAGGTGTTGTTAGGGTGAGGAAAGTGAAACGAAGGCCTTGGAAGTTTCATTTTATATGCTAGTAAAATGATCAACCTCTAGTAGAGAAATTAGAGTCCAAAGATTCGTCTTTCGTTCATAGTATTTCTGAGTCCAAATACCGCACCGACAAATGCAGATCGTGAATGTTGCTTCACAGTATTTGTTTCCAGAGTGTGACATGCGTATCATTTTGCTGATGCTCCTCAACAAAAATGATGACGACAAGACTTGGTAGCTTAGACCGTGAGACAAGTCGATTCAAAAAGGTAAAATCGTATCCTAGAATCTGGCCATGTGTTCCTGGGACCGTTTATGGCTTCATCTGGGATCAAAGGCTCTGGCCCCAGAAGCCAGGTACTATCTTCTGCGGGTGATTCTCTGATTTGACTGTCGCTATGGTACTAGTAGAGTTCCGATTCCAATGCTGAGTTCCAAAGCTATGATTGACTAGGATTGAAGAAGACACAGAATATGTTGTTTTGTTTTCATAGCCATTTCACAAACAGCCGGAATATTCAATTAACGTGCTACAATGGTAGCAGAAAGTTATGCTTCATGTGTCTCAATACATGACTGATCAAATTTCTATCCCAATTCTGTAGGATCTCACATATTGCTTGTTATAGCCCATCTCCTTGGGTCTACTTACTGAGGTACGCGCGGACCGACTTCCCTCCAGAACCGACATCGTTCACCCCGTCCCCCTTCCCAGAAATTTGCATTCGCTAGGCGGAGGTGATTGACGACCCCCGGATCTTCACGAAGCCAATAAGCAAGATGTCCAGTGACATTCCTGTACAACAAGCTCCCTCCGGTTGTATTCAAGTCCATCATCATTGGTGACGAAGAGTTCCACATCGGCCAGAGGATATGTCCATCAGAGTTTTCAGGCACGATGGCGTCACTTGCACCGCCCTTCGCATCCTGAATAGATATCACCGGAGAGTCTTTGATAATGAAGCTTCCCAACATTTTTTGGAAAGCATGCCTAATGCCTTCTGTTGGTGTTGCTGTATCTACAGAGAAATATGCTGTCAAATCTGCTCCGTGATATGCCGGAGTGACCGAGTACTGGTACTTCCAGCTCTCTTTCACGTAATTCCCGGAAAAAGCATCCACCAACCAGTAAGAAGGACAGTCAAAGGATGTCTCGGCAAAAATGTTGAACACCGTCTGCTGGTAGCCGGTTGCAAACTCGGACTGATTCACCGCGGTGAGCCCACGGTCGCCAAGAGTGTCGTAGAGAGGACCGAACGGGTCGGGAGAGGACGATGCGAGCCCATATATCTCCAATAAACGACTGACGTCCGAGGCAATGAAGCGTGGAAACGTGTCTTTCACATATGCCTTGAAATCCGCGGTGGTGTCCACATACGGGAGACTCAGAGGAATGCCGTCATTGGCATTATTCTGCGGGAAGTCAGCAATTTATAAAATGCCTGAGGCTCTTCCTATACGACATGAGTGGTGACTTACACCGGAAAGAACGCGTTTGCCGCTGACTTGCTTTTCGAGAAGTTGCTTTGATGGAAGCTCTCGGATGAAGTGACCATCAATGACAGGCAGAAAAGCAAAGGTTCCCCAGGCCCCCGAAGCCGAGACAACCCCGCTGGCATTTTGTAGGATGTTCGTGTCGGCGTTCATCAAGCATGCAAATGTCTGCGCGTCAGCTTTTCGGTCACCGGCAAGGCAGCCTGCTCGTCTTGCAAATGCTCGATAATATTCTGTCGGCACTTCGTCGTCATACCGATACTGAGTCACAATGTAGGGGCTTGATGCGATGATCTATTCAGTCAGATTTAGTTGATCGTCGTGAGATGTAACTCAAGATACCACTTACATTGTTGAATAAATGGTCTTCTCGGCCACCATAAGCCATTGCTTGGAGAATCGCTGCTCCTGCCCCAGCTGACTCGCCGCCTATCGTGACCCGAAGTGGATCTCCACCGAATTGTGAGATGTGTGCCTGCACCCATTCAAGAGCGAGACGCATGTCCAGTAAACCAGCGTTTATTTGACCGTATTCTGCCACATCTGCAGAAGAAAGAAACCCAAATGCGCCCAATCGATATTGGATCATGATCGAAATAAATCCATCGTCATTAGTGTTGATCCATCCACTTGGGTCGTGAACCGCCCCGGATAGACCATAGCCCCCACCATCTGTTTCATATTTCAGTATGGGTAGGTCGGAAGAAAAATGTAGAGGGGCATTAATTTACGAATCCAGACAAGAACGGGGAGATCTTGCGCATTTGGTGGCGCGAAAACGTTCAGGTATAGGCAATCCTCGTCACCTAAGTCCGAGTTGAATCCATAGACTTTAGGAAGCTGGGCGGCGCCTGACTGAGGACAGAGTGGCGGCTGATGAGTTGCAGGAATGATAGTGGTCCGGTTCACAATAGGAGGCTGCGGAGCTTGCCACCGCATTTGTCCTATCGGAGGGGTCGCATATCGAACTCTGGCAACAAGCAGGGATGGGTCAGTGTTGTGTGAAATCTTTGAGTTAAGCGTAATCAGCCACTTACCCCAAAAAAACATTCAGTCTTGACGTGCTGTTGTAATATCCTTGATATTGTGCATAACCTAAATCAACCACAGGATTATCTGCTTGTAGATGTGCTCTCAAGCAAGCCGCGGTACATATCAAAATTGTAAAAAGAGTGCTGCGCGGAGAAACGAATGACTTCATGCCGAAACTGTGTTGCCAATGACCAAGAAATAAGAAACAAAAATGCCAAAGAGAAACGTGCAAATTCAGAGGGAAAAAATCTGGGTGTTGCCGCTTTTATCTGACACTGTGGGCCAAAAAACAGATCCGCCATTTTGCAACGCTATCAACGCAGTACAAACCATCTCACCTATTGACGCAAAGATGGTTAATATTTGTGATGAGAAGAAGTGTGGTATGATCAGTAGAGCCTAGGTTTGAGTGTTGACGTTGAAGCTTGATGCTGAAATTAACTTTGTCTTGAGGTCAAATTGACGTTGACGTTGAACTGCGCATGATGCCTCAAAAATTTACGGCAGAGATGAAGAGATCGGAGTTGATGAAAAAAGGTTTATGTCATGTCTTTTTACGTGCTCTTGTGTATAAGAAGTTCATTTCTCTCATTGATGAGATTTTTTCTTCACTCAGATGACCTGACATTCCAAGTCTATTTCATTGGAAGTGCACGCCTGGAAGTATGAGCACCAGCAAGCAGAATCGCAGACCCCCTACCATATGGGTCAGCGAAACACCGCCCCTTCAAGCCGATTCAGAGTCTTGCACAAATGTCTCTGGGACATCTACAGTGAATCAAGCTTTCCCGAAAACGTTTGCGACCAAAGAGAGGACGGCAACGCTTGATACCGAGGCATATCACTCGAGTCCGAGAGCCTTGCATGAAGATCCATGGAGCACATTTGAGCCAATTGCAGAGACCACCTTGGATTATCCATCTATTCTTGCTCGATACAAGGAAGACAAAGGCAGACTTGTCCATGTCCGAAAGCTGGAGCTGCAATCGATCTCGGACCTTGGATATCAACGAACGCTAAATCGGATCTCTCATTCCAGTTTCAGATCTTTGCTTGGAACCTATCACCACGATGATTCAGTCTTCTTGGCCTGGGAACATGTGGAAGTTTCCGTCGTTCAGATCCTGGCATCGAAGCTCGTGATCACGGCGAGTGAGATCATCGCAATTGTCAAGCCGGTAAGTGGAGTCATATATTGTATCACAACAAGAGCGATCGTTGATTGTGAGCAGATACTCGAAGGAATCCAATACTTGGCTGAATGCGGGAGAGTGCTTGCCACTTTGACAATGAATACCATTTTTCTCACTCAGTCTGGCAAAGTCAAGATAGGTACGTACATAAAATTGACCCCAGTCTCCAAACTTCTTACTAATTGTTTCTTTCACCAGTGGGTGTCGAGGACAGCTGCGAGATCACTGCTTCGGAAATGGATGCTGCGACAATGAAGCTGTACGCTTTAGCGGATATTGTAATCAAGCTTATGGGAGAATGTCACTCGACGCATCAGTGGCCTGTCGAGATTGAAAATCTGCCTGATCAGCTTAAAACACGCTCCTTGAGAGAGATCCTGCAGGTGAATGCCCCCCCTTTTCTTCAATGTGTCAAGACTGATGTCCCAGACAACTTTATTTCAGCAAACGCCATATCCAGAAGAGTTGAAATTGCTTGTCAACTTGACGAACAAGATCGCGCTTCACCGAGTCAAACCTCATTCTCATCGTGTATGAGCATATTATTCTTCAATCCGACCCATTCAGCCTGTCGATGACAGGCAGCTTTTTCAATGCAAAAAGATGAGCAGCACATCTAGTGGCTAAGTAAGGATGGCAATTATCATCGTAATTGGACAAATTTCTTCAATTTATCAAGCGGCAAGCTGCGTGCATTGCAATCATGATACAAATTTTGGAAGATTTTTCGGATCTATTTCAATTTCTATCTAACGCTAGAGAGTACTAAATACCAGACACTTGACGTACAAGTTCAACTCTCAGAGCTCCTAGTGTACACGGACATCTGTAAGTATGATTCGTACGCCACGACTTTTGAGAAATTACGGCTGGTGGAGATGAAGTCGGAGAAGTCTTTCTAGCCGCAACAAGATCTCAATGATAGAGACTCATCAAACCAACGCCTCGTCGTATTCATAAAAGTCGGGACGGTACGCGTTGCCTTTACGTGCAAAGATCTACGAGGAGCCTTTAGTACTCTTGTGAAGCTTTAGGAATTTTCCATCTTTGACGGATTACGTCTATTCTAGTCAGCAAGTGGCTATCAATATCAACCCAATCTTGATCTATTGATTTAAGCACAGCGGCTCTTCTATCGAATTTATTCCAGGCTTCACAGAGTGCAATGTCTGTGCCATGAACTCGTTTGTGGCTGGATTATTCTACAAAGTCTGTTGCATCCTTTTATAATACTTGTTATCACCAAATTACCATTGGCAAAAGGCAATCGCAATGCAACAGAATATCGGACTCGAAAAATTCAAAACCCAAAAGTATCGCAAAGAGCTTTCCAATGATTTATCAAATCTCACGAATATTTCAACCCGAGGATCCAGAAATGCTTTTCTCAAACAAAAAAATCCATGTGAAACCATCTTATACGGTCTGATTGTGCCGCGAATGCCCAAGATAGGCATCATTGATGACTTATATTGCGGCGGGAAGCACGACAGGAGCAAGGTGACGACTGAATGCTAATGGTAGAAGTGGACGGGGAGTATGAAACAGCCTTCCCGAGACTGCCCTTTTCAAGATCTGGAACGATCGGGTTCATGGCTGCTGAATCACCAAATTGAGGAGTTCCGGTGCATACTGGCTGACCTTCGGGAAGAATATTACGCGCCAGACCATTGAGTTCAACATTCCTCCCGGGCTGAGGGAATCGAATGTCCAAATTTTGTGGAGTCATACAGCCATTTATGTTCGCAATGAACATAGGTGGAAAATCATGCCCTTGGTTCTGTATGCTCTGGTTGAATACAGGCGATGAAGGATTGTCCACGGTGATTGGTGCGCAGTTCATGTACATCTCACGATCTCCAATACGATTGAACCATGTCCAGGCCAAAGTATATTTCCCAGGGTGAATGTTTTCAGGTATCGTGAAATCGAGCTGAATGTCGTTGTCGGAATTGGCGCCTCCGTATAGACCTCCTTCTACATTTGCAGGACAGCCGCCTTCATAAGACTTGATGACCTTCCAAATGCTTTCTTTGGATGGCACGAGGTCTTCAGTGAGGCTCAACTGGCACGATCCGCCCCCGTGAGTTGCACTTCCCATGAACCTCATTATGTTTGAAACGCCAACCTCGTAAACAGTCTCTTTCGCAGGGGCCACAAATGCATCATGTCGTAATTTGCAGGGAAAGTCACTGCCGTTTGAAGCAAGAGGAGAGTTGTTGAGGATTTTATCGCTATAACTGTAGGGCTCAGGCGACATCATGATCAGATGTCCGCTGACTACCCGTAAGACGAGCGTCTCCAGCAGAAGGACTGTCTTCAAGAACATGACGATAAATGAGTTCTTGATTTGAGACTTATTGAACAAGATCTTGGAATCAACTGACCGGTGTGAATTCGATGTAGAGACCAGGACTATGGAAGCTAAGGGGAAATTCCACTATATAACGCACCCACATGACAACTGGCCATTGAAGTCGATCTGTGAAGAAAAGAAACTGCGGTATTTCTCAGGCTTAGCTTAAAAAAAGATTTTTGAGCTTCACTGTGCCCTGTCGCTGAAACTCCGGCGCAGAGTGATATTTGGGCAGTACCTAGGTCACTCTACGTAACATATTTCCGCTCCCGGGTGGGGCTTTCCTATCTTAGCTGCCGCCGCTTTTATGAGGGCGCTCAGAGTCAGGCTCACTGAGTAAATCTCAGTCCGGACTCAGGCTCAGTGAGCTGCTCAGTCCTATCACGTGATAGATCAGTGAGGTCCAATGAGCACTCACTGAGCGCTCACTGAGCGCTCAGTGAGTATGATTGGCTGCTCACTGATCCATCACTGATTACTCAGAGATTGATCAGAGGCATCTATCGAGCACTCAGTCCACGTTCAGTCCAAACCCAAAGGAGCACTTTGCCCCACAATACTGTTTATTTCGTGACTTACTTTTTGATGGCCCTCATCTCTTACCATGCCCCTTTTTCTAGAGCTGCTCGATCTTGCAATCTCGTTTCCCTCTCAAAATAACGCACTAGAGCACGATGACGCACAAATCAAAGGCATGGATCTATCTTGGGGCGGCGCAGTAGAAAAGTCTTCGATTATCCTAAATCACTGAATTATAAATTGGACCTGCATCCCTGCTTCAAGCCTCCATCCAATACAACTTTCCCTATTTTCTACCTTCCAGCGATTTGACTTTTTCCTAGCATTTTGTTGGGATCTTATCCAGCTATGGGTAGAAACATCTTTTTTGCACAACAAGATGAGATCGCCAAAGAGAAGCGCCGCAAACAACTGGCAGAAAGCGGCTATGTGTTTGGCGCTCACGCAAAGGAGGATTCCATCCTAGATAAGGATAAAAGGATACCCAAGACCAAGAAGATGTACTACAACGCTTTGAATCTTTGGATGAAGTGAGTTGCCATGCAATTATACAGGAGGAATACTCGTCGAATCAGATGCTGACTTGTTTTAGATTCGCTGAAGAGCAAGGTGTTGAGGGCTACAAAATGGGGCCAGGCTGTGCGACTCCAGACCATACAATCATCAAAGAATTTCTGCGCTGGTACAGTCATTGTGCGCGAGGAAAGAAAAGTAAAAATGGACGGCCTGTGATGACATCGGTTCTTAATTGTGCGGAAAGGTTGTTTGGTGGTTTCGAAGAAAGAATGCAGATAAAAATCGTGATGGAAGATCGGAGTGAGGTATTCAATGTAAGCGATCTTGTGGTCTTCACATTTCATGTTCTGGATTGTAAGCCAAGCTGATCGCAACGCAGTGGATAAGGAGAACATTGTCAGGAACGGAAGGAACGGTTGAGAACGTCGAGGATCCAGACCACAGCTTCACCAAGAAGGATTTCCTCCGAATGATATCGTCTATGTGGCAAGTGGATCATCGTCGATTCATGCCCGGATTGCTCAAGGTCATCATCATGTTAGCTCTCCAATTATACCTTTTCACCGGAGCAAGGATTGGAGCTTTTATACCAGCCCACGAAGATAGAGACCAAAGAGGCCTGCGATATGAGGTAAGGACCCTTTAGGTCTGCGATTATGCATAGCTAAGTTCAAACAAGCATATCACTCTGGTTTTGTTTCCATCCTCTACGGCACCTTGGAAAGTAGTCTGGAAAGTCAACCAAGTCTGGCTTAAAGGGAATCGAAATCCAGACTACACGGTGTAAGCTACCCTATTTGAATTGTGAACTCACTCGCTGACCGAAAATTAAGGTTCGGGATCGGTATCCGTGACACTAAGAGACCACAGTTCGCGTCTGGTTATATCCTTCTAGCTCTTGCCCTCCAACACGGTGCTCTATTTGGTGTCGAAACGGTGGAGGACTTGGCTAGGTTTGACCTTTCAAGTGGACAGCCTATTATATTACGCTGGAAGGATGAATATCTGAAAAAGCCTGTTCTCAGAAATGTCACAGCTGATGGTCCACAAGACGTACCACTCACTAAGGAGCGGTTCTGTGAGTTATTACGTGGAATAGTCACGACCGCTGGATACAACAAGAGTATAACGGTTCACAAAATTCGGAAGAATCTCGGAAGTGTTATTGAAGGTAAGATAGTTATACCTCACAGCTCGTTCAAAAGGAAAAATTTGCTGATCACTGGCATAGGAAAGTATGGTTCTGCCCCTGTATCTCAAATATACGGACACAAAGATGCCGGGACATATCCTAAAGACTATTTATTACACTGCTCTTCGATTGATACAGTCTCAGCCGTTCTGGGAGAGGAGGAACAGTCAAATCACATCGAATACTTCCAAGGGTTTGAGAAATTTTATGAGCGTGGACTTCCAGGGGAACTGACAGCAGAAATTGAGGCGAGCATTCTGCAGACGCCAGAACTAGTCGATACAAAACATCGGATCGAACAACTCGAATCCTCGAACGGCGACAGAGAGTCCATAGCTGCTGAAAAGCTGAACTACAGAAAAGCCTTGCTTCGACTCCGCCTTGCAGGGCTAAAGGAATACCAGAATCGCTGGATACGAGAGAGACGAGACCAAAGGATTCTCAACCGGGGCAAAGAAGAGCCGGCGTTTACTGAGAATGACATTTGCACGCGGGCTCAATCCTTGCTCATGCCAGAGATTGCCCGAATTTCACCATTGATGTCTTCTGACAGGGAGCTTTCCTCCGATGAAATGCTCCTTTTCGTGGAAGATCTAAAAACACATTGTGAACGTGATTTTGATGTGGCATATCTTCCACACGAAAGCCCCATTCAAGGTCATTGCCCGGATGAAGCTTGCCTCCAAGAGATGAAATGGTGAGTAAATCTATCATGTAATAATGAAATACATAAATGCTAACGATTATAGTCTAAAAAAAGCCGACAGAAGTGCTCATATTCACAAGTGTGTTCGACGTAAGATTGCTTTGGATCTTCAGGTCTCTGAATCAGAGTTGAACTTTTGTTACGAGTGCATGAAATGGATACAATCAATTAAATGGCGGGAACATTGTAGTTCTCACCTCCAGTCGTGGACGGCCCTGCACTGTGAAGTCATCGTATACCGCCACACAGTTATTCGCCCCGGCTACTGCCCATTTTGCTTGTGGAACATGGGTTCCTTCGCAGAAGACCGATTGAATTATTGGTTGACAACTACCAATTTGAAGCGACACATCGAAGAACAACATATGCTTGAAAGACAGTGGCATGGGGCGAAGCCAATATGCGGTTGTGGCCAAACTTTCGACAATGAGCGCGGCCTTCGACATCATTTGCACGACGCCCACGGGCTACACAAAGCCATATGGTTAAATCCGAAGACACCGAGAAAGAGGAAGCATGCTTGCAAGGTGGAAGCACAAAGTCCTTCAAATGAGCCAGAGCCAGAGGGGCAGTGCTTCAAGAAACTCCGCTTTTACCGGTATCCGCCTCCGCGTCATGAACACGAGTATCAATTGCTAGACAACACTTTCTTGTCAGTACCCACATTGCAGTCGTTCATCGAGGAACATCCAGAGCAAGATTACGGTTTGGATCTGAGTGGTCAGTCAACCAAGAACAGCACAAGTAGCTCAGTTGTGTCATGCTTTTCCGCAACGAGTTCACCATCCAGCTCGCGGCCAACGACCCCTGGATTGGAAGTTATTGATCCTCGAATCCTCGAACCTTCTGAGATTGGCGAAGAGCGTGAAGGTCAGCCTTATGGTCATATTTCTGGGCAGGTAAAACCACCTAGGATATCCATGGACAGGCAGGAGATCGGGAACAAATCATCAGGTGCTATGCTACGCTCACCATCCCCCGTCCAGGGCCTTACCATTCAGCCCACCCTTGGTTTTGAGATCAATGATCCTCGAACCCTCCGCACTCCTGATCACTGCAGTGAGGATGCGCTTCCACCTTGTAAGAACATTGCAAGCCAGCTAAATCCTCTCAATGTATGCCCGAGTGAGGCTGAGGCCAAAAAAATGTCACCCAGCGACATGAAAGAGTCACAATGCCCTTCCCCAAGCTTTGTCGCAAGCAAACCAATCGAGGGGAGAAAGATCTTGCGAAAAGACAATCTCGACTTCATGTCAAGCATTAGCCAGTGTTATAACATGGAGCACAAGCGCGAAATCAATGGTCCTACTCAAGGATTACGCGATAAAATGACGCGTCGCGGCGCGGGTCCGGTCAATAGCCTGCGCAGACCACTCACTAGAGCGCAGACAAGACAACGGTCGACTCCACACTGTCCGGATGATTTGAAAATTTATAAGCCACGAAAGAAACTCAAAGCAGAAGAAAGACGAAAGCTGCGTCAGTTCAAGGGTCAGAATTGGACTCTGAGGCAAGTTGGACCTCATTTCGCGGATATAGATACGCTCTTTCTGCGGCAAGCTTGGATTGACATCAGGCTTCCTCAGCGATGTACCAGATCACGAGCTAACCGGAAAGACAGCTGATCAATTGATCTTTGGTCAAGGGCTATAGTATTACCATAGTAGGTTGAAATTTGTACATAAAGAATTGTTTTCCATGGCACCTTCTATCCTGAGCATTCTCCCGTACAGGCTAGCCTCCAGAAAGGTTTCTGCCTTTGTCGACCCTTAACGCCTAGGGACTAAATTTAATGCAACTGCTGTCTCGCGACAAGAAAGCGTCAACCGAGCTCTTAGCTAGACGAGGTTTAGAATTATGTATAGGCTGCTTTAATTTCATTCTAGATTGTTGATAAGTTGGCCATTTCCTTCTTGTGCTCTTGATAATTCGAAATTAACCTTTGGAGTCGAACGGTAGCACGCATGGTAGCTAAGATGTGCCGACAACTCCTTTGTTTTGACGGAAACTTATTACAGCTGTCTTACAATGATGTAAGATTGACTTACAATACAGTCACATAGCCTGCACCGCCACACCTGACAGGAAAAACCATATCCCACTATATTTCTTGCGGTAACGTAATGTATTGGTAATATTTCGGCTCTACAATACGATATTGCCGGTTATTAATATGGGTAGCACCACCCAGGAAATCATTTCTCAAGGATGAATGAATTGGCCGCATTAATTTGTCCTACACGCAGTGTCGACATAGCCTCTCAGATTCTTTCCGAAATGAATCAGAGAGGGGGAAAATGTCGATAACATGTTCATTTGGAATAGAAAGCTATGGATAAGTCATTGCAAGTTAATTACGCCCGACCGACGTCTCTACTGTCCGCTCAATTAATAAACCCAATCAATCTATAGTTAGATTAACATTAAAAGATGCAGTTTACACGAACTTGTTAGAAAAACCCGCGTAAACATTTGGCAACATTTGGCTGGTACTTTTGGACTGCATAATCAAAAAAACTAGATTTGCAATACTCCAGTTGTGACGCGATGTCCAACCCAATAAGCGTTGCTGGAAGACGTTGAAAAGAATCGATCATTGACTCAGTATGATCACTTCGAGCTTGGAATTCTGGCCACTCCGGACCGAGAATTTGATCTCACACTCATTTTGACCACTCCATTTTGACCATCTCATTAACCATATCATTCTAACCGCACTAAGTTACCCGCCCGCCTTTGCATACCTTAATTAAATCACCTAACTCTAAGTGTCTACTCATATGACCTAATTCTCCTATGAAATTGCGCAAATGGCCCATATTTACTCTTCCCCGAAGCCTTGTTTCCTCCCTCAATATTGCTTTTATTCTCTTAGGCCCCACTGTCAAGGCACTAGTGCTAATATTTATTTGACAGTCATTAATAAAGAGTTCGACTGTTAATGGCATTGACCGGTATTTAACAGCAGGGTTACGGGTCCAAATTTACTAAATATTGTGAAGTGTCTTTTTGATGCACTCGAGTACTGGATGATGCACGTTACTAAATTCCTTTTTATGGAATTGGCTAATTATCGAAGGCCCATCGGTACATGCGGCCATTAACTTACTGACTACATCTGTGCCGATATTCGTACTGGCTGGTATCGGTGGGAAGTCAGGGTCTGGACAGTCCTTCACAAATTACATAGAAACCATGACCGATAAGGTCCATGAACCAAATTCAGCATTCTAGTCTTCAAATCACTATCCTATCCAGTGTATCTTGAGCCATACGAAAGAGCAGACATGGTAATTTTGAGATGGACCTCTGGAAGTCTCCATATCGCCACCCGACATCAAAGTAAACCAGAAGTCGGGTTCGAGAACAAGAAAGACGTGAGAATTGGGCTTACATAGATCAAACCAGATTGCCAGCCTTTCTGTACCTTTCTGGGCAACACGATAATTGTTAATTTACAATAGATAACCATACTTCAGCGCATTGGACCTTCATACACAACACATTCGATACCATATCAATATCACTGTCAAGCGTGGTGGGGTGCGCTCGGCCCGATGTTGATCCGACAGCCATCCACCAATGTTAACGAAACTCGACCGTCCCTGGACGTCGTTCTGACTCCATCATCTTAGTTATACGAAATCTCCAGCACAGGTCGTACTCCAACAACCTCTAACCAAGTTAAATCAATTCATTCTATGACTTGATTCCTGATTCCTGAATTGGAACTCATTCGGCTAAAGTCGGCATCGAGTCATTCTTCCATTTGTCTCAAATCTTTCCGTCTTAACGCTATGTATATACAGTGCTTATAGCTACAATCAATCTTTCTACGCGCACCTCGTCAACAACATCAATTCTTCCGAATCGAGCTCCCCAAATATTCGATATGGCAAAACCAAGAGACAACGAGCTCAACACTATTTTAGTCCTTGGGTTGGGACAACTGCGGTTTTGCGTCCACTCGCATCGCTTATTCTCAAGACAGCATCTAAACCGTTCACTGCCGTGTTTGGGCCGAATAGGAAGGAAGATCGTGATATGCATAGTACAGATATGGCATTCGAGCTCCTGCTTACCGAAGACAATGCAACTGCACTGAAGTATATTTGTGCTATCATCCACAATCAAAACCAAAGGGTACCTGAAATCGTTGATGCACACAATGTTCCTGAGCTTGCCATCGCGTTTGACAAATACGATTTCGTTGATGCTTTGACATTTTGACAAGCGAATACTTGTTTTAGGATCGCAATGCACATGAGCATACTGTATTGATAAATAGTAGCAACAGAAATTCAAATCAACGAAATTTTTCCAATTTGACCAGTTGCGAGATTTAACCCAGTCCCAGTGATTCTTCTTCCCCCATCCCAACTGCACACTCTGATCCGGTCTCCGGGGCTTGAGACAAGACAATCGTCCCATTTTTGGCAAAATCGGAAAGTTTCGCCTGAGAGGAATGTCTCAATTTCATATCTCTGCTGATGCTGCACATTGAAATCTAGGTGTTCAATTGGAATGCGATCTGCGGTATCGTTTTGCTCATTGAAGCCAATCGCCTCTGTTTCTCCAATCCATGCGTGGACCACGACTCGGTCTCCTGGCTTAACATTAAGAAATCGGTAATTCTTGCCAACATAGATTTCATTGGCTATAGCCATCTGAGGCTTATGTAAGATCTCAGGCTCAATTAAATTGGTTTCTCGCAAGAAACTCCACATCTCTGGTTGAGTAGGGGCTCGCGGCGCGTTTTTCCAGCAGGATGAGGATCTTCAGTAAGGGCGTCTTGTTTGATTATAAAATCCAAGAGCTATAAGCAAGACCTTAGTTTGAGACGTTGCAAAGAGTTGTCCAAAATTATCAGCTTACCGCCTGAAGTATCTTAGGTTTCTTCTGTGTTGATTCATTGACAGACTGTTCGGTGTCGGCTCTGGCGATGACTTGCTTCATTGTCGGATTGATTTATTCCTAGGCTCTTGGAGACGAAGGACCAATGGCTTCGAATTTGACCAGGTGCACCCTGGGGTTACAGTGGGTATTTATGTATAAAATCGTGTATTTACTTTCAAAGTCACTAGATTGTCGGTGGCTGTGTCTAAACAAGGATACGCAAGGGTGACTCGTTTTAGTCTCTGAGATTGCATTCCAAACAATTACATTATGGCTGTAGACCTGCATTTGACTTTACATAATTTCATGTAGAGTACGGCGTTCGTACTTCATCAAAATTTGAATTCTTTCCAATTTTTCCCTCGGAATGCGACACCACAACTTAAGGATCCATCTTGTGCTAGACAGAACAGGCTCAGATCGATCCCAAATCACGTCGACGAGATGCCATGGAATGTGAAATTTCTATGAATAATTTCCACAAAATTCCTGCCCCTTAAGTTCGCCAGCCATATAATACCGAGCGAACGCAAGATGGTAGGCTGACTATTTTCAATACGACGGCGTTCGAAAAACTTGACCATGCGCTTATAAAAAGACAAAGCCAGAGAAGTGATTAATAATGAGATGAGGATGGTGACAGCTATGAATGCCTCTGGTGATGCTGTCCGTTGGAATGCACTATGACGACTTCGGGCCACGCCTTTAGTCGAGAATTCCAAATTCTCACCATGGCACAATAATTTGGCCCATATGCTAGCCGCCATGCGAAAAGTCTCAAAAGCCGGTCAGTGGAGTCACAGCGAATCGCAACTTCTGCCACAGCTAATTAAGCAAATCAGACTGATGGCTAGCCAATTCTTCTTCTATTTTCTCTTCTCTCTGTAAAAGAAGGGCCGGAGAGAGAAACAAGAATTTAAATTACTTTCTGTAATAATAGAATATGCCAAGAAGCTCTACGGTGCTCCAGATCTTATAAAGCCTATCGTGTGATGGATTGCCACGGTTCTGATTAGATGGTCACATGTTACATGGTCGATATTCTTTGGAGATTCCCCGTGGGCCTTTCACTTCTGAAGCAGAATTTTATGATAGCCTTTTTTCTGCGTTCTCGGAGCATGCAGAGATTCTACAGTTATCTCATCATTGCTTTGTGGCATCTGTTCCCTCACGTGAAGACTATCAATCCAAAATGCAATATGAGAGCGCTGTGAACCTATGGAACGATTTTGTTACCATTGGACGCAAGACTGACTCGTCCGATAGTTAACAGGCTGGATTACATAATTGCAGGCGACGCTCTCCGCGACATTGTACCGAAATTCAGAATTAAAAGTGATTGGCCGTCAGTACCCTAACATCTAGAATCATACCAATGTGGGATTGGGAAAATCCATGCCCTTTGCTTCTCATGCTGAAAAGTGCTTTTAGAAAAGACAACGGGCTGCACTTGAATGGAGACTGTGTGGGCCAGCCAACTAGCCGTCGCGTTTCCTCGTCGACAAATCCTTCATTTGTGATTCGGCCCTCTGGTATATTGCTGCAGGAACCTGCCACCAGACCCAAAAAGTGCCGGAAGCTTTCATATGCCAAGAATGACTCGAAGTAAAGGTTCCCTGAGAAGAGCGCCAAGTCTTGAGTTATCTCACGTGGGCAATGCCATTCGTTGCGTCTTTTACCAATGGTGAGGAAGGTGAGATCACCAAAAGATTGCATGGTTTTACTCGTCTTCGGAGAATAGACATGCAAACTTGTATTTTGTGAAATCCTGATATCAGGCAGAAGCTCGTTGACCTCATGTTGGCTCAAAAGCAACAGGTCGTTGTTATGAATATTAGACAAGATCCAGTGAACAGGCTTTAAAAACTGGTCGTCCACTGTGTTCTTAGCCCTTTTGACTGTTTCAACAAAATCGTTCGAAGTATAAAGTCGAGAGCCCAAGGATTGTGGTAGATTGAAGTGCCCAGCAGAGGTCTTATGAAGGCCGTCAAATGCTAAGCAGGTCGCAGTTGTTCCCTTTTCCGGAACTTTCCCATGCTTCACAAAGTGACGAATGTCTTCATGTACACGATGAAGAAGGGGACTTTGCTTCGGCGGGCGACAGACTTGCTGTTCTCTCTGCACTTCGTGAGTAATTTGACGCTCCTGCTCTTCGTATAGAGTGGAGCCACCTGCATGCCCGCTGGTAGGTGATGATTGCGTCGTGAGAAGCTCACGTACGATGCAATCACTTGGATCTATATAATCGTTCAGGCTTGAGGTCCTGGGAGTGTCAGAAGGATCATAAAGCTGAGACAAAGTTTGCGCTTCGGGCTCCTGAATGCATGACACGACATCTTGGGCACTTTGGCTGCCCTCCACGAGCATACTCCACAACCGGTTTTTCTTATAATGCTGTAGGCCCTGTGAAGCCCAAAGCGGCTTCAAGCTTCCCAGCGTATCGCAAGTTTGCCTAAGTGCCCACCGAATCACGTCGAGCGAGCTCTTAAGATCATCTCCTCCTCGCATGCTATGGCTGACTTCAGGAGGTATTAGAAATACGACAGACTGGCCAATCCCAAGGCCACGCATTCTGCTACATGCTTTATGAAAGTCAGGATATTGAGTCACTCATTTGGAAACACACTCAGCGAAACACACTCACCTTGAACAAGTCTGTCTTTCGTCAAACGAGGCCCGAGGGTCACGGCGGCCCGATACATGGAGGGAAGTCTTAAGTCAACACCGCGCGCATGCTGCTGATCTAAAAAGATCAGACATCTATGCATCCTTTGTCGAAAAGGTGAGCAAAACAATTTCTCTACGTGACCTTCACGATCAACAACTGCAGACTCGTCATTCTCATCGAAGAAAATGGCTCCGTCTGCATCATTAGCAGTGGAAAGCCAGTGAGTGGCAACCCATTGGTTGCTAGACTCCAAAATCTGCGCTCCGACGTCTATGATCACACGCACTGTTGGACACTGGGACTTGATCAAAGCAAGGAGGTCGGTTGTAGAAAGTTGTCGGCCTTCCTGATCCTGTGCTAAAACACACTCACGATTTTCCTCCCTTAAAAGACAACCAAGGACCATGGCGTTTGTGTGGAGAAGATGAGATAAATCACGCTGAGGCGTCGACTTCGGTAGAAGATATCTGTTGTCGTTCGTACCACTGAAACCAGTAGTGAGTGGTTGGTCCTTTTGCGAAGGTACGTCCCACGCAGAAGTGCAGAGCTTCTGCGGAAATTCCTTAGCCTCCTTGGGAAACACGATCTGCGAGAGATAGAAGTCTATGATGCCCTTCTGAAACCTGAGATGTGGGTAGAGCGTCCCGCGGAAAGTTTGTGCATCCTCAAGATTCACTCCAGTAATTGCCCTCAGCGCTGGGGTGAGGGTAGCCAGGCCGTTAGAAATCCAACTCTGGTATTGGGCAGAAGGGTCATTCTCCTTTCCTAGCAACGTGAAGCAATGCCGTACCTGCTCGGCGGTGAGCCCGTGATAATAATAGCTCAGACAGGTCAACGTGATAGCGACATCAGGATGGCCAAACTCCGCGTTCTCGGAAGGGATACCTTTAGCTCGAAATGGAACAGCCATCAAACAACGGGATTCGTGAAGCCCATAGTCCACTAACCAGCGCTTTCCAGCCAGCGTAAACTTCAAAATGTTGTGAGCTAGCAGACCTCGCAAGACGAGTAGTTTGCGCAGGAATAGGCCATCCTGGAATGTGTCACGAAGGATGTTTCTACACCCATTTGTAACGTCAATGAAGCGGATAAAGTCTATAGCACTTCTGCGAACTCGTCCAGGCCACTGATTAATTGGCAGGCCTGGTAGCCCCTCGGCATTTATCACATCCAGAATCTTCTCAATTATCCTATCGGCTGCTTCTGGTTTCAAGAAATGTAGTATTGGGTAGCGAGCACCACTGCGTTCAATATCCAAGCATTTTGGGTCTTCCGAGTGTATACTTTCGGCTTCCTGATTGACCAATGCAAGTAAAGTCTGAGTGATATCCCATCGATCGCTGTGCCCGTCCACTGTCTGCTGGCTGCCAACAGTATACACAAGTTGAAACTTAGGATCGAGGACTTCATCGCTCTCATCGATGATGTTGCGGCAGTTGGATTGAAGCCATTTTTCTAGCTCTATCGCTTGAGGAGCCAGAGCTGGATCTCTGTTCATCAAGTCCAAACCGACAAGGCGAAATGACAAGACTTGCTCTGGTAATACTATCAAAATCCCCCTCTGTCTCTGGCATTCAACATAGGTTTCGCGCAGTTGATCCAGAGTAGTTGGGTCCAGAGGGGTGTCTCTTGCAAACGGTATATGGTAAATGCGCCGGCCCAGCATTCCACCGAGGCGTTGAGAGAGAAGATTCACGCTCTGCCGCAGGAGAGGCTTCAAAACAAAAATCCGAAGCAGATTCCCGCCATCCGCAAGAACCGAAGCCGCCAATGGTGTTATGACAGAGGTTTTCCCTTCACCCATGTTCAGTTGCATGACCGAATTGGACTGGAGTTTGGGGCTGATGATACTGAAAGTTACATCTGACTGGGTCTTCCGGATAGTGAGATTATTTTCGATCTCAAAAAGCAGCCAATCTGGGTATTTTAGAGTCTCCCATCCTACCCCACTGACACTTTCTGCTTCTTTGTAAAAGCCATCAATATCATGCCGATCATAACAGCTCAAGAGACGATCAGCCCGGCGTAAGGAATTGACACTTCTTGCAAACATCAAAATGTTGTTTTTCCAAGCCTCAGGTACCAAATGCCAGCGCTCCGTTGCGAGAAGTGACAGTATTGAGTGACTAGTAACATGCGTCATCAAAACTATTGCTACAACATTTTCCCAGTCGCGGTCAGTCGAACTCAAAGTCTCTTTGATAG
Organism: Penicillium sp. 91 TS-2023; assembly: GCA_030710325.1. Lineage (NCBI taxonomy): Eukaryota > Fungi > Ascomycota > Eurotiomycetes > Eurotiales > Aspergillaceae > Penicillium > Penicillium sp. 91 TS-2023. The sequence goes on along the minus strand of JARWGP010000021.1, from coordinate 1,704,801 downwards.
CTTTCCAGATGGCGTCTCTCTGCTTCCTTTGGAAGTCAAAGTATCCGACAACGACGCTTCGCTCCACAGGCATCGACGGAGAAGAGCAAGGCAAGCTGGCTTTTTCCAGAGAGTCTAAGCTTTCCTCAAGTCCTTCTCCAAGCTCGCGTTGACACAAATTTGAATTGTTCCGAAAGTCGGATATCAAAGAACGAAGCTCTGTGTTCGTATCGTCATTGAATCTTTGTGGAATAAGGTGCCGATGGAAGACGAGCGGTGGACTCTCTGTCGGCAGGCTGGTCGGGTTGGATGCTGACAGAATGTCTAAAAGGCCAGGGGGCACAAACGGACGGCTAAGGACAGGCGAATCTCGCGATGGTGTGGAAGGAAATTCTAAGTCTGCCACGGGCGTTTCATCTTTGATAGTATTGAGCCTCTCTTGCACCGAGCGAAGAAAGGTTAAAAACTGGCGATTTTGGTACCATTGCGTGCACAGAGACGAACATGCTTCCGATGCCCCCATTTTATTGACCCTTTCAATTTCCAGCAACTGAGGGATTTCGCAGGGCCATTGGCTTTTGACTGACTCGGACAAAGTCTTTACATCATTCTCTCTCTGCAGATCATATTTCGCTTGTCGTTCTTTAGCAGCTCGCTTTTGTGCTTTGGAATTTGTACCCACACCGGGATGCACGAAACTACTATAGTTTCGTTCTATCGCGCGGTTGATCTGCTCTTCATCAAAACACTCGCCCAGTTGCATGTTAAGAGATTTTTGCCCAATGGGAGGAATAGTTAGGTCCTTGAATTGGCCGGAAAATGCGACAGCCAAAAGCGAATGAATGAGTTGGTCCTCTTTCTCGGCAAATGCAATTGTGCAAAAGAGAGACAGGAGGCTATATGAGTCTCTTACCTGATCACTAGATCGGCAAAGCTCATACAGAGAGCCCCATGCGTCTCTAAAGGACAGTCGCAGAAGTTCTGTACAAGTAGCCTCCTTTAAAGAGGGCCCTGCTGGCCGGACGTTTTTCCAACTTCCGACGCTTCCGAGAAGGTCAACGCACTGCGATAGACACGGCCGCCAGCTTCTCACAAGGGCTGCAATTTTGTAAACGCGTTGACTTCGCTCACTCTGGAACTCGCGATCTCGACCGCGATATAACGATGACTGAGGCATTAGATGCATTAAGCCCCCTCCAAGCCCGGAGTAGAACATACGCGAGTTTCGAGAACGGGCTCTTTCAAGAAGGTGAGGATCCCCACGATTCTTGTAGCATTTGGCCATTTTATCGCACTCAGTATCACTCAGTCCATGGAGAGTACTCAATCTACTACCACTCTCCACGATTTCTTGTGCCAGTGCTCGAAAGTCGTCATGTTGAGCTAGTTCGCCAAGCTCACTATTCCACGAGACAGTCTGCATAGATTTCACATGATCAGGATAGTAGCGACGCCCAGGAGTAAGAGCTGCGATATGTTTCAAGAGCTCATCTGTTTCGGAGTTGAGTGGAAACGAGGTTCTCAGGCATGCCTGACGCAAGATGCGAATGGCCTCTGCTGTTCCTGATCGTTCCGTTGCGGGGTCAGGAAGAACATAACTCGTAACTGCATGCATATATGCTAGATATAGTATCTCTAACATATCGCATGATCCCTGTAGTACTTTGAGATGCTTATCAAACGAGTAGTGAAAACATCTTAGGCGACGCTCTTCAGGTGGATTGACTGTCACAACAGTTTGGCGTTTGACTTTGAATAGCTGGACACCACCATACGGTATCAAGACGGAGCGGCAACTTGTCCCACAGTCAAGAAGCACAAGTTTGTTCTTCAGACCATATAAGCAACCTATGTCTTGATTTTGGTCAACCTTTGCATTGAGCTCCTGGGATTCCAGAACGCCATTCTGGTTTATGAAGAACTTCAGTCGAAGCCTGACCAAGTGGATCTCGACTGTTTCGTCATCATCTTTTATCGCCCGAATGACATGTATGTGATGAGGATCATCTAATACTCCGAGAACACCTGCCACCATTTTGAATAGCTGGCTATTGATATCAACCATTTTTTGGTGGCCGGATGTCATGGTAGATATTCTCCCTGGTGTTCGTCCAAGCGAAAGCCGCCAATTCGTCGATTGCGGAGTCCATGCGTGATCTAATGGACGGAACTCGAGCGTCTCACTTTCCAAATCAAGCCAATGCACATAGCCAGAGACTAGACTCTCCGGGAAGTCTCCAGCTAGCTTCTCGTGCGGGATGAGCTGAAATATCTGATGCTCCGCTCGCGCCTTGATGATAAGTTCACTCTCATCCATCGAGAAGTGGAGCTGCGAAAAGAAGGTCAGTTTCTTGCTCGTACAACGGAGGCGTAATAAGCTTACAGAGTATCCCTCATACTGAGCAGTTGACATAAATGTTGACCCATTCAAATTCGATGGTAGAACCGTAAGGGTTCGCTATGTTGATTTTGTATTAATACCGGACCGGAAATAAGAGGGGGCAAGGGCTTCTCACATTGCCAAAAATCCGCTGAAATAATGGTAGGCTGGTGTACTCTCGAGGAAGACGTCCAGGAGGACAATTTGCCAAAAGAAGCTCCCCACTAAGCAGATTGTAGTGGATCACTTGCGAGCTTCCTTGAGATTCCGCTTTTGTTTCATTGGTAACCCATCGTGAAGCACTTCCCAAACATGAATTCCAAGCAGATGCAATTTGCAGATTATGCACACTCTTGCTGATTGCTTCGTTGAAGCCCGATGCATCGGCCTCAATCAAATGACGGGTGTGTTCTTCGATATTATGCAGAATTTTAGTTGTCCAGATGAGGCTGTTTGCAACTCCAAATGGAAGATTCACATGCGATCGAGGCGAATTTTCAAAAACCAGAATTGAGGACCGCGTTAAATGAAAGAGATCTGTACGATTGTCGAGAAGAAGTGGACAGTGCTGCGGCTCTACCGCGTACGTCAGTTGACATATACCCCCTACCTTAACAATAAGCAACTGCTGTGCTTCACTTTGTGCGTCTGTTTGAGTAAACAGGTTAGCAGCAAGGTCTTCGCACCACCTTAAAGCGGTTTTTCGGCATCGACGCAAAAATTCTACCGCTCGTTCAATAGTTGAGAAACCATCCGACAAACTAAGTGTGCGAAGGCCCAGAACGACCAGGGTGTGCAAAGTATGATGCTCATTCCAATTGGCCTCAATGAATCCAAGCTTTTGGTTCAAGCAATCCAACAATCGGCTACCTAAGCCACCTTGTGAAAATGCTACGTGAGCCTCTCTGAACTCTGAACCAGGGCTTGGACTGCTGAGTTCCCAGGCTGCTTGCCGGAACAACATGCATATTGCTTCTTCATTCATTGCGAGAGAAGGTGACGCTAGTTCACGAACCATGTTATACCATTGCACTCTGGGCCCCGCTCGAAGACAGCCAAAAGCGACGAATTCATGCAAGCTCAATTCAGAAGGACAATTTTGCTGATCCGCAATGACCTGATTCTCCGAATGCAGGAACGAATCCACTGTGTATTGCAAGCAATTGTACGGCCCCGGAGGGAGCTTAAAGATACACCAACGTTTGAACGAAGGATAGTCTTCTTGGTCTCCTACCCAGCTGTTGTCTTCGCTGTCGAGAAGCCGGAAACGGAACGCATTCGGCGGTGTTATGTCTTCAAAAGCCACAGGGAATTGACGACTACTGTAGTGAGTCCTCTTCCATGACTTTGCTGTTGATCCTAGGGTAAGGCGTTGGCCCCAGCTCACGCAGAATCGTTTTGTTTCTTTGTAAAAGAGCAGATTCTGCTGCATGTTGGGTCCTTCTTCAACTTGCACCCGACCAAAGTCATGGACCAGTCTCCAAGTGATATCGCGCCACTTGAGAAACCATTTTGGGCAATCCAACTCGAAGATAACTGTTTTGAGGATCTCCTCACACTTCGGAAGTGGCGATTCGTAAACATCAATGCTGAGATTCTTGGCATGATTCTCGAGGGAGCAGCGCTGGCAGGATCCAGAGTGATATTCATTGCCACGCGAATCAACGTCCCACTGGTGCGGAGTTTGATCAGCCCGACACAGAAGCTCTTTATGCTGTTGAGACTTGTTCCGCCACTCTGTTCTCTTACTCTCAATGCTATCACACGCATGTTGCTCTATACGCTCGCGTAGCCCGTGATGTTTTCCAGAATCGTCAAAGTAAGCAACAGCAAACCCTTGCGAGTTGGGATCAGAAAATATGCTTGGGGCACCGGCTACCCGTCCTTGGTATCTGGAAAGGATATAAGCCTCGATATTATTGACTCGTCGCATTTCAGAGCGCTGTGGTAAGAGCAAAGATTCAAGAATGTTGCTAGGTATTTCAGGTGAATAAGTTCCCAGGAGTGGACAGATGGCAATGCACATCTTATCAAGAATGATCCACAACTCCATTATACAGACAATTGCAGCGGACATCGCGTCTGGACTGTCACTGTATGCTTCAACTGCGAACTCTGAATATGTTTTAAGCAAGTCTCCCAGCAAACAGCACAGATGCTCTGAAGGCTCTCTGTCGCGAAGATACGAATTGGTCTCCATTGCATCTTTCACCCAGCACTCAAAATCTGCCAAGGAAATAAGGTCTCCACTTTCTAAAATGGCTAGCCCAGCCCTATTCATTTGATTGCGTGGTTCGTAGCGTCGATCGAAAGATGATTGTTCGATATTAGCAGGAGCACGGGACATAGCAGAATTCAAGTATTCTCTGGAATTCTTGAGCGACATCTGTAAATCTTCTGGGGCGCAAGAAAATCCTTTCAGTGCTGGCATCGCACCTGCACTGATGATTTCCTGCTGAATGTTCTCTAACGAAGCTCGCATGATCGTCTCCGCCGACTGCGCGTGTTGCAGAACGAAATCGCAGGCTTCTTCCTTCAACTTCAGGGTGCGTCGACATATCTTGGTACGGATTATCTCCAAGGAATCCGCAGGAACAACAGGTCGAACAAGCGTAGCGAGATGTCCCAGCTCAGCTGAAAAATAGAGCATAAAGTTTTTGTATTGCTTGTACCCGTCTCCATCAGGAAGAGCGCGTTGAAGCACTGTCTGGAGTGCAACTCGCAGCACAAGCCAATGAGGGGATCTTCTCCAAGGAAGCTTGCTACTTCTCCAGTTGACCTCGTCTCGTGTGTTCTTGGCAAAGGAAAGCTCCCCATTAACTTCACCGAATGCCAACAGCTGAGTCATCAACCCTTCAGTGACAAGGCCCGGGTGAGTAGTATCCCGTTCTTCGGGAATTGATTTTCCGGCCTTGGAAGACTTAGACATCATCTCTTCCACGTCTTCAGCCGATAGGCGTGCTAGATTTCTTGAAAGTTCCATGCAAAACCTAGCATCCCCCAACATGCTTCCTGGGATGGCCATGCTTCTGCCAGGGAACTGGCGAACAAGGCTCCCCGGCGCAGAAATCACGTCCTTTGCGCGAGGTGATGCTTCAAATGAATCAATGATGACTTTGTCGCAGCCTTTATCGTAATATGCCACCCAGCCACAATTCTGGGCCCGAATGTATAGAGCAGCCGCCCCTATTTTCGTCAGTTGGTGTGATCTTCGCCATCCACAATCCACAACGGGAGCATACCATTTTTTTTAAGATCTGATATGATCCGAGCAAGGGTCTCTTGGCACACAGCACCTTGCTTATCCACTTCTTTCCAATTTTTCAACATGGTCAACAAAACATTCCAAAGTTCTTTGTTTTCCTGCGAGCTCTTTTCTATGAACGACTTAAGGGCTTCCTGAGCGAATTGGTGAAGCGTGCGCTCTAGAGGCCAGTCGCTATCCAATACGTCTTCATCATCATGCTGTGGTAGCCAAGGGGGAAGAATAACATGGTGAAACATGAAGTTGAATGAATGCTTCGAAATCAACATCTTGCGACAATCTGAAACAAAAATAATAAATCAAATGGTGTTAAGTCCGATATGCGTTTCTTTTCCTTTTTTTGGGCTTTGAGTTGCTATTGTCTTGGTTTTTGTTTTTTGGTGTTCTTTTTTGGTTCTTTCTCAATTTGTTTTGGCTTGATCTTCTTTTCTTTGGGAGACTCGAAATAGCTTCCAGCTGGTAAACTGACATCTCCAGCTAAGACATAGTTATATCTAAGACGCAGGGGCTTGACAAAACCGAGGCAGAGAATGCAACCCAAGCTGTAAGTCTAGATCCTTTTTATGACACATATACTTTCTGACATAGTATCTGTAGATACGTAGTCTATGAGTCACTTGCTTATGTCAATGTAACATTGAAAAAGTACATGGGAGCGCCGCACTCAACACCGGACCTAGATTGGTTCTGCATAATCAAGTCCTTGCGTGGGCTCCCTGCATCTACACTCAAGAAAATATATGCGGGCACATTTCATAAGATAATTAAATGGCAGAAGAATGGTTTCATGAAGGTAAAGTCATCTATTTGAAATGCGTAGTAATTCCATTCCAGGACATGTTCATAGCCCTATTCAAAGCAAGCTTCGACATATGGTTCATAAACTGAAATCAAAGTTCTCTCGAGAGCTTTGGCAAGCACATTTCGCTCTAGAACATCCTGTTCGTAATTGATTGCACTTGGATGGAACCCTGGTACCACGCAAACGTCATGGTTCCGATATTCGATGATCTCGCATTTTCCTTCAAGTGCCCTGTCCAGCGACGAACAAATAGCCTTTGCCAAGGGATGGTGAACTGTTTGCAGGAAAGAATACTTGGTTTCTCTGCACGCATGGGTGGTACATTGTAGTACAACTATCGTCGGCGGCTTGAATATTTTCAAGTATTGCTCTATGAGCTCATAGCCTTGAAAGACCATCTTTTCAACCTCCTCTTGGCGTCCACTGCGAGCCATGTTTTCAAACCACTCGTCGCACATCATTGGCAAAATGTCCCATATGGGCACTTCATGCTCAATATCAAGACCAATGCTATCAAAGACTCGCTTAAGCCATCTCAAAGCAGACATCTTGCCGAACATATCGTGGAAATCTCCCGAGTGGGACCTGCATGGATTCAACAATAATGTCACTGGAAGTTGCTGATAACCTGCCATCAATCGGAGATGATTTTTCAGACATTGTTCGTTGACATGCAATGATTTCCAGAAATTCTTCGTCATCGAGAAGACGGGGTCATTGGGAAGGATCTGCGTCAGATGATTGGGCGAGTTCAGGCGTGAATCATGTGCTAGGACCTCAACAGAGCGCTGTGCTCCCTTCTGAGCTTCAACTTCTTCGAAAATTTTGCTTTGCTGCATATTGTGCGTGGCTGAATAAGTTTGTTGCGATTTCACTGCAATTAGATAGGCTGACGTCCTGGATTTAAGAGTTCCCACACCTTCGAGCTTTCATGCCTGTGTCGTATTCTTTAAAGAGATATACCGAGGCATGAAATGGAAGCGTCATCTAGTAGTAATCGAATCAACAAAAATCGTCTATCGGACCATTTTGGCCAAGGGCTTTCGAATTTTGGATTCCATACCTACTCGCCACCAAGACCTGATTGTCACGTAACACATCCAGGCTTTTGCAATGCAGATTCGGCTCAATAGGTATAAAATTATCTTGAGTAGGTCTTGCGAGACACTGTAATTATTTACTACTTGTCTATATGTGAGCGCACCATGTTCTGTCTAGGAGCTATTGTCAAATTTTGGCGCATATTTACGGTAATTTATTCGATCTATTGGAGATACCAAGGGAATAGAGAGGGGGCTTTCCTTGACCGGATTTGGATTAGCGCGAAAATAGTGGGGCGCTGGGAAAGAAAGCGTGTGTGTTGAAGGGGTATACTGTAGTAGAATTCGAAAACAGTTTACCCCTCGCACACTTCGTCTTCGAGTAGAGGCAGACAATTATCGCTACCTCAGGAGTATGCAGGGCCAAAATATTCCTGTCTATCTTGGGACATTTACGCCCCGAGTTTCATATTGGTACCATGGCGAGCGAATGGAGCAGATGATGATCCTCAGCTGGTCGGGGAGGAGACTCCAGCACGCCATTAATGATGAGAACAAGATCTTCTTTCAGCGGGAGCGTGAGAAAGCCTTGGCTACGTTTCGTTCACATGAAGTGGTCCACCGCGACAGTGAATGGCGTAACATGTTGTGGGATGCCCTGCGTAGCCATCTGATTGTCATTGATTTGGAAGACCTGAACCGAATGAATCGCTCTCGTGCCCTTGAGTCAACGTCTAGAAATGATCGGTATGGCCTTCTCGTAAAGGTGAGAAAAGCAAGCAACACTGCCAGAACCTACTATCATCTGCACATGGCATCCGGCAGCCTATGATCACGTTGCCTTTTGAGTTAGTTGTTTCATATTTCATTCTCCAATTTACACATGATAAGGGAAATTACTTTTCTACCTTTTAATTAGCGATCGTGTTTTGTTCTTGATACCACAATGTCCATTGTCGCTTATACACAACGAAAATAAATTGCTTTTTCTTTTCAACTTTGCATCACCAGAGCGTTCCTGCGGGATACGAAGGCGTGATCAACCACCAAATTTTTAAAAAGACCTGCTGTCTAGTAGCGATCCGTCGAAGGATAGGTTTCCCGAGGTCACAATTCTCATAATGTCGGTGCCAGCAACACAGTAGCACATGCTGCTTGACATGTTCCGAACGCTGAGTTGCATGCAATTATAGAAGCAGGTGCGGATACACCCATCGTAGCACCCCACGTGAAGCCTGCAGCAGAATAACAGGCCATAACTATGCTTGCACAACCAGCCTGGCATATTCCATAAGCGGCAGGACCGGCGGACACGTCAGTGGCGAGGAGGAAAGAGAACCAGAATTGTGCCCAATAAAATCTCATCGTGATATCTGGTGGGATTGGAGATATGTTGAAGTCAGGTCACACTGAGAAAGATGGATAGTTGATGTTGAGTATACGTGACGCGTAGACGACGGGTGAACTTTTGACCTCAAGTTGGCCATGCAGAAACGAGTGTCTTTTTTGTTGGTCGGGTGGCTGGCTCATGACGTCAACGGATATGCACCAAGGGCCAGACTTTCTAACATCCGAAATCTAGATTTGCTTTGAAAGGCTGTCAGGCCTGGGCTTAAGGCTACAGTATTTAACTATATACATACACTTTTCTCTAGCAGCGTGTTTCGAATATGGCAATACTTGTCCATCAGACATGCCTTCCAAATTTAAAATTTTCCCCAAAATAACGGCAACTTTCAAGGTCATCCGTTCCTGCTTGCCCATCATCCAACCATAAAATCTCGTCTCTCAACTGAAGCATGCGCTTTGTAGATCCATCGAGCCGCCCCTCGTCCGCAAATTCCACCCTTTCCACCGTCATATCTAGCCCCAGGAGTGTTCGTATTAGGCTTTTGCTAAAATTTCCTTCAATCTTCAAATTAGTGACGAATATCCATGTCTGATACTATATCTCGTCCAGGCGCATTAGACCTTTGTGACCCGCGAATGCAAAGATGAGTGGGGATCCAAGCATTGGTGATCCGTCTCAGCAAGTTGCTTTTTGCTCATATTCGTCAAGAGCTTCCCAGGCTACATACAGAGCTAGAAGAGGCAATGTTGCAAGCAAAGAGTGAGCTGTGTGCGATAGGAAGTGCGCGAACCAATGCTTGGGAGTGCAGGAATTATCTGACACAGCTCAGTCTTGATGTTCACGAAGTCTGCAAAGCAGCGATAAATGGCTATTATGAGGGGGAATATTTCAGAGGTGATAAAGAGCAGGCGTTTCAGATAAACAATCCAGACTCCACCAGACGCTTGAGGGCAATGATCCAATTGAGAAACTCGGTTTTCTCGGATGAAATCCGCTTGAACGGCCACAAGTTCCATGTTGTCAGTGCCAAGGTTGAAGAAAATCAGGCTGGTTCGATTCCGCCCGCACTTGACCATGAAATCGAGGAGGGCAAAGATGAGCAAACATCCGAGACCCAGCTTCCGGCTGAAAGATCTGGACCCTTCGGCCACATTGACGCCCCTGAGAATGTCACGTATGATGACGCGATTCGCTGGGTAAATGGTGCCGTCATTCGAGCACGCGGAAGGGAGCTGCCGGGCAATTTTAATCCTCTTGTGATTGCTGAGCTTTTTTGGGAGCAGTCGTCGAAATGGCATCTCTTTGCAGTTGCACATATAGGTCAGATCTCCGAACTCTGCCGCTCCATCCTAGACTCTCTGTTAAGGGAGTATTGTCCACATGACATTCAGCTTCGCTTATGGCCAACGATTCAAGATCAGGTAAGAACAAGGAGCAGGCTTGCTGTGAAGGAATTGGAGAGAATCCTAGAGGAGACGAGGTCCTACCCAATAAACTATAATCACTATTATACCGACACAATCAAGAAACGCCAGATTGAAAGACGGAAAGTTGAATTAGAAAGATGTTTGGAAGATGCAACTCAGCATGTCGACGTGCCAGAATGTAGTTCAGACCACACTTTCCCAAGTGTCAATGTGAACTTAGCGATGAAGATCTACTCGGAGCGAATGGATCCAGATATGGACAAACACAGTTCAGAGTTGGTTCTTGACTGTCTTCGGGCTATTTACAAGGTATGGCTGACCGCTTTCAATTGCTTCTTTGGGTCAATTATTCACTCCTATGCAGGTCTATGAGAAGATTTTCGTTTCAAACATTACGGTCCAAGTCATTGAGCGTCACATTGTTCAAGGACTGGGGCATATATTTTCTCCAATCACAGTGTCCCAGCTATTGGATGACGAGGTCCTCAATATCGCTGCAGAGCCAGATTCCACCAAGAGGGAGCGTGAACTCCTTACTGAAAAAGTTCGGATGTTGACTGACGGCCGGGTAATACTCAGTGAGCTCATGTCACGTATATCATGTCGAGAAGCCATTTGATAAAGCATAAATACACACACACACACACACACACACACACAATTCATTAACGCCCGGCGGCTGAGCCGAAAGGGCAACTATCACTGATCTACTGTACATGTCCATCTGTGTATGCTGTGTCTCCTGAAAGCCCATACATAAAACCTTATAACATATAACATTTCCAGAAAGCAGTATCGCAGCGAGTTTCTCGTGGGTTAGTAAGTGGGTTAGTAGGCTGGCTTGAAGGTGCTTCTCCAAGTGTTCAACATCCTATCTTCGGCAGTTGAAGCGCGTCTACCATGTGTAGCACGAGGTGGTGGGTAAGTAGGGTCGGAAGAAGGGGTGGGGGTTATGTTGGTCGATATGTTCAAGTGGCCTCGAGTCGGCCCGTCGCAATGGCGAAACGTATGGAGGCCTGTACTGCCTCTAGGTTTGGCGTCCACTTCTGATCATCAGAAGGCTGTTTTCCGCCCAGGAGGAAAGATATGTTTCCTCGGTGAGTCTGCGTGCATTGTAACATTTCCGTCCGGTGCGCCATCCACTTCCGACATCGAAAGAGGAAGTGCTCCGCGGTCTCTCTTGCTTGTCCGCAATCGCATTGATCCGTCTCTGCTACATTAATTTGATTGAGATACCCATTGAGCCTAGCCATGCCGGTTCGGAGCTGGGCCAGTACGCTCGCTTCTTTCCACGTTAGGCGATCATACAACTGCCGGGTGTGTTTGCCTGGCAGTGCGGCATCTACTCGTTTTGCGTGTCTTCCTATGTTCTCTGGTAGCTCACTGCTGGGGACTGCTTGGGACCGTGCGATGTTCAATGTGGTCGACTTCATCCTCGGGACGCGCTGTTGCGGGAGAGCATCTTCTTGTGTCGCGGCTCTGGCCTGTTCTTTAGCCAGACCTAAGAGTTTGTTGTCTTCGCTAGTGGGGATCCAGAGGAATTTGATCCGGTTTCCATTTCTCTGCAGTCTTCTCATCAACTTGTACATCCGACAGATAAATTCCTGGCCAGACTGTTGTCGAGGATTTCTTAGCGTGAGAACCGCCGCTTTGTTGCTTGTGAGCAGCGTGATCCTGTAGTCTTTCAGTCCCACGACCATGCCCAGCACATGTGCCATGGCCGCCAGCTCCGCAGAGAATGGATTTTGCTCTGCTCTTGCACCCAATGTGATGGAAAGGGTTTTCTGTTTCAATTTTCGATTTCGAGGTGGCTGCTTCTCGATGGCTACTCCAAATCCCACCAGCTCGTTCCGTGCCGAGCTGCGGACCGCGACCTGCATGCACCCGCCCGCTTGGGGTTCAGGCTCTTTCTGTTCATCAATATCGGTTTGCATGCGTTCCTCCCATGGGGCTAACGTAAATGGGTTTATCGTTTCCAGTGTTTCCATGTCGATGTGCTTAAGAGCATCGGCTACGTGACAACGGCGAGCGGTGGTATCTTCTGAACTTCTTGATGCGATCTGTGCTTCTGCGGAGAGGATTGGTTTCCGGTAGCGTGTGTATGTCCGTCCACATCTTCACGGCTCGTCTCCAGAATCGCTGCTGTGCAGTGGCAATGTGGGCCTCCGCCTCTGCCACGCTGGTCGCGACCGTGAGAAATGTCCCCACAATGGCTTGCGCTCCTACTCTTTGAACCCGGTTGATCGGCCCCATGGCCTTATCCTTGCACGCATGCATCCACACATTGGAGGCGTAGTCCACGACCGGTGCCACCGTCGATGTGAATAGCTGTCGCGCAGTTGCTGGAGCCAAGAGACATTAAGTAGCTTCGGCAGGCCTACTTGCATAGACCACTATCACAGTTTTTCACCCAATAAACGAGGCTTCTGGACTTTTGAGGTGGACAAAGCCTCTCACCCTGGGTGTCTCTCAGTTTGCTCCTTAAGCACACATCACGGGCTGTTCAACTAGGACGACACCGCTTCAACCGATCAAGACCGGTTTCAGGCCTTCAGTGCGAGTGAGGTAGTTCAGTCCCGGCTCTTTGTGCACCGACACGCGCATCCGTCCTCTCGGGCCATACAGACAGTCTCTTGATAGGCCCCGACCCTGTCGCAGTGGCTGCCATTGTACACCACGCCCCGCGAGAGCTTGAACTCTCGTTTCGCGTTACCTGGGGAGGTCTCCCCCCGCCAGGCCGACCGTGTCTTGCAGAAAGCCCTCGTATACGCTCCGTCCGGCAGGGTACGTCGGCCACTTTCCACTAACCAAGCTTGTTCCCCGGTGCCTGAGCAGGATCGATGGTTTGCCCGTGGCAACGCCTTAACGAGGTCCATCGTTTGCCACCAGCCAAATACCAATTCCTTCCAGAATGCCCGTGTATCTCCCAGGAGGATGCCCGTGTCTCGGTGGTGTCCGTGTCAAGAAGAGAAACCGCATCAAAGGTTGCCCGTGGCTAGGCCTTAACGAGGTCTTCGGAGGCGGCATCTTCGAGCCTTAACGAGTTCGAGTCTTAACGAGGTCTCCTGGGCCTTGAACGAGGTCTGTCCGATATTAGCTTGACTGCCTGTGTCACCGGTTCACTACCGCCTCGCCGCATCTCGCACGATGCGATCCCAGACCGTATGCAAGCTCAGGGGTGTCCTGTCTTCTTTCTAGGGCGACACCACTTTCACTGGTAATGCAAGACCAGCTTTTGGGCCCGAGTGCGAGTCGGGTAAAAAGAAGTCGGATGGTTTTCATATCCCGTTGTCCCCTGATTTTGGTGTGGTTGTGCGGTCGCTTCCCGCACCGGGCCGGACCGCACAACCACGGCGGATTCAATTTGGTCTCCCAAACGAGGATTAACCTCTCTTTGATACAGTGCGTCTCGAAACCGGTGCACCTGCCTACACTCTTCGAGAGATTCTCTCGACCCACCGCCAAGAGACACTAACGTTAGACCATATTATGAAATAACCCCGGAATATCATTATTCCTCTGCCAGACTTGATACCGTGATTTACTTTTCTTAAAATACAGTACCTTGTCTCGTAACTGTATTGGCAACCCAAGGGAGCTAATCTTTCCATGGCAAGGCAAGCAAGTCAAATACCAAAGCTGGGGAGTGCCCTGAGAATCTGCTCATCGCACGGTAAATCCACCCACCCCCCTTTCCCCAGGCTTCTCGATATCCAGCGCGCCATTGCGCTTGTTATGAAAGTTAGCAGTACTGGTGAATATATTGAGAAGGACCTTCGTGACATGGAAGAGCTGGATGTCAGAGAAGACAAATGGTCACATTTAGGATATCTTGCAGGTTTAGGACGTGGATAGTGGCTGACTACGCTCTCTGTCTTTGAAAGTCACAGAACGCTACATTGATTATGCTGGCACAATTGATGCGTTAAACTTTCTCCCAGTTAAATTTCGCCTATTATTCTCTGATTTCCTTACAATTTGCTTTGAAGAGAACGCCGTATCTTGCGTCAAAGTGAGACCAGCCCGAAATCTTTAGCATTTGTGCGCGGAGGGATGAGGAATGTATTTCCCACTCTAACAAAGTCGAGGCGGAAGCTATGAAAGAGCTACATGATAAGTGCTCCGCCAGCAAGAAGTTATTAAGGACCAGGGTTATCAATGCATACTGCTTTTGGCGATACACCTACTCGTGATTAAAGACCATTGGTTTTCAATTCCCAATGCACCTTGAAATTTCCATCACCGATCATAGGGTTTTCGCTGCATTCTACATGCGAATTTCTCTGATGACGTCGGTATCGCACACCCTGAACAAAGGCTTCCCCAACCCAATTAGGCCCGAGAACTTTCAGCATACACACTCCACCTGTTACCAGTTTAGTACTTTCCCAAGCCCTCAGCGCGTGCGGACAAACTCACATGAACAATTCTGTCCGGTAAAAAGCCGTTTGTGATGTTCACAGATACATCTTAGCCACCAAAGCCCTTCCCCTGCGTCCATTTCCTCACCCTCGGCGTTGATGCGTCTCCCATAATACCCCTGCACTGGATATAACCCATGCTCCCAAGTATTAACACTCCTCAAGTAATGTCCTGCCCTCTGCCTTAACTCGTCTCTTGCAATCAGGCACAGCATTCGACAAGTGCTAGCTAGATGTTTGATACTGTTGTTGTCCAAAAACCGTGGAATTTTCTCCCATATCTCCTCGTACTTTTCCATAGCTGGATGAAGTCTGATAGATCGTATCTCATTTCATCCAAGCATCTTAAGGAGACAGCCATACATTTTATACTTCTGGAGCACGCAGCAATTGCATATTAATGAGCCTACCTCGTGATGTTAGATTCAATTATTGACCTATGGAAATTCAAGCTTTCCCTCGGTACAATCGCTATTTCACACAACTATTAAACTGACACATGCATGCTTCTATTCGACGTTGGTGCCCAATTGATGCAAGGTTTTAGTAGTATTATGGTCATTAGAGTTCAGGCGAATGCGCCTTAGACTGGAGCTTGAAGTCGTTTCGTTGAATGCGAGTCATGGCAGCCAACGATTTAACGCCCGCAACTTGAAATGAGGATGTGATTGGATGCTTGTAGAGATGATGGGGCGCTACTTTGGGCACCCACCCCTAAGCGTCTTCTGTCATGTACTTTGCTAGACACAATGCTGGTACCAATCAATTACTGGCTGACCCTTCTTGTGGGTGTGTAAGCGCCTGAGTAAATGGAACAACGCTCCCTCATCCCACCCGCTGGAGGAACTGAATCAAGTATAATCAAACCTTGGCTGGGGTCAAGGTGTGTTTGATGCTATGTGACAGTATGATGGCAAGAGGCTTATTCAGCTGCAGCCCAATCGGACTGCGTCCAAGTCTGAATCTGAGGATGCCTTGGGCATACAGAGGATTTCGATAACATTCTTCCCCCTCCCAAACCCCCCCGACACACACGATTTCCTTCCCAGAGACCCACATGGGCGTCTAGTCCGGATGGTTGGGTTTCAGATTCTACGGCAACCAATCATATAGCGTCATATTTCGGAGAAGGGGCTACATGTAGCCAAATTTAGCTTAGCGCAGTCTGAGTGGGGTGCTCGGAAAGAAAGCGTTTGTGTCTGGAGGGTAAACTGTTTGTTCCCGCACCGTCCATCTCTACATTTCAAATCATTATTTTCTTGCTCTTCTGAATACCCTTGAGATCATTTTCTAGCTCTCAAGTCGGCCGACACGCTTTAATGGCCCACGATAATTGTAAGTTTACGGCACAGCTATTTATGTTGCCTACATGGCATCTCATATAATCTTAGCAAAGTCAAACCTTGCCATAAGTTCCGACGACAAACCGCCGCCATATTACACGGATAATGAGCCTGCGTCAGTCCAAGGCGAGAAAAGAGTACCACACCGTATCCCGGGTGGCTACTGGGACATCGCATGCAACATTGGTGTTAAAGGCCCACTCTTGCAGCTGAACCACATAGGCGAGCCAAAATGGACACGAGATGTCTCCGCATTTGGCGACCGACTCTACCGACGGGATGGGTTCGGTGTAACACTATGTGCGACTGAAGTCATGGTGGAACATGAAGCAAGATTATGGAGTTGTGACGCAAATACACATGCTGGACAGCTTTTGATTTCCGGACGCGATACTGTATCTCTGAGGCAACTAGGCGAACACCTCCTTGTCTTTGAACGAAAAATCATGACGGATGACCGAGACCGACCCCCACCAAAACCTCGTGACGATCCAAAAGGCTGCCTCAAAATCGAATTGCTGGCCCTTAATATGTGGACAATCACAGGAACAGATATTTACCAGGTCGAGGGATATGAAAATGATGTTGTTGTGCGGTCACCCAGGTTCCTCAGGCTTTGGGACATGGCAAAAGGAAGGTTCCGTTGGGAGAGAGAACGCTCAAGCAGCGGATGCATCTGGGGGTTTTCCCCAAAATATATCATGGTGAAGGTAGGATTGTGTCACTTGTACGAGCGGAAAAGCGGAAATGTTTACGGCAACTTCGATCTTGTTCATCATCGAGCCTTTATCGATTTCAAATTGGATAATCACTTTGGCCCAGTGATGACTACGGGCGGGTTGATGATTTATAAGCCTTGCCAGAAAGCGATTTTCATTTTTCAGATCCGCAACAACGAAGTTGATGTTCGTATATGGGAATCCACCGACGCTATTCAAGGTGCACTCTTACTACGCGGCAATCTCGAGAATTTCGAGTTGGAAATCCTCGGCCAAACGCCTGAGTGGAGGAAATATGAGGAAAAGATACAGATTTACAAGAATGGGCCTATCAAAAAGAGACTGCTTTGACCTGATAATGGGCAGCCTTTAGGCTGCAAAGGCACGATTTGATAAGGAGAATTCTTCGGTTTTTATCGCCACCTTTGTCTACTGAAATACATAGTAGTTTTCGAAATCACCTCCCAACTTGATTGCCGGAAAATATACCGGGTAAAGGCTAGACCATTTTGGCGCACCGCTCTGTTTTGCTGGCAAAACGGTGATCGTATTGGTTTTTGCTACAGTCGATGATTTACAGTGGCGTCTGACAAGTCTGAGACAACCTATTTTACCGCCTTATATTCTACCGCGTTTTCTGCCAGTCAAAAACCCTAGAATTACTATCTAATAACTCGTATACCAGCCCTCATGTTCAAGCACCTGCTGTACCCTATGAGGCATAGTAACAGCGAGGTGCTGGAGCATATCTGTATCCATATATGACCATGCTTCCTGAGCCACAGAAATAACGAATTCAAGGGTCTCGTCGTTATCTGGCATACCTCTGATTTCAGGGTGTAATTCATAGATTTTTGCCTTTAAGAGTGACCAAAGGTTCTCAATCGGGTTTAAATCAGGTGAATAAGGGGACCAGGCCATAATTTCGAAGTCTTGATCCGCTAACTAGTCACGTACAACGTGTGCGGTATGCACAGAAGCGTTATCTTATTGGAAAATAGCGCCATTAATTCCATTTAATAAAGTTGGAAGAACTCGTTGGTAAAGCTCGAGGATTACCCATTGATTAACCCCTGCACGAGGCGAATCCGGGTCTCCAAAGAGGGGAATAAGGCCTGTTCTTCGACCACTTCCTGAAAAAGCGGCCCAAAACATCTGCGATATTCCCTTATGACAATTGTTGTGATATAAGGCTGGTGCAGATCAGGAACTAAGCCGAACCATCGGAATTAATCCCGAAGTATGTATACGAAGAACCAAGTTGATTGGAAATCAACTTGATCTTCTCGTTGTATATATAGCCTCATGTTTCCCTCCGAATAAATAATACAAGATATACCCCTGAACTACAACAACAATCAACTGCGTCGATATCTCGTAGTGCGATTTGAGTCGAGGGTCGGTTAAAGGTATACTCTCGATGAGTACCTTTACCTCTTTCGATAGTTAATTTGTTAGACCAGAAGATCTGTGTCCGTTTTTCGGAGTCGTAATCTTGGACTCGTTGAGCCTATTCAAACCGCTTTCGAGCTTACTCTTCAATAAGCGCTGGGCGTCGAAGACGAAGCCATTTCCGTTTATTTTCTTCGCGAAGAAGTCTCCAAATTGTATCTCGACAAACTTTATGGTCAACTATTGTAAGAAGATCATCATATTTGACGCATGGGTTATTGTTAATCGCTTGAAGGATATTCTCCTTATCCTCCTCATTAAGCTTCTTTGGTGGGCCAGAACGGGGCAACGTCTCTTGCGAGGGCCCTTTCTGATCAGCTCTAAGCCATGTGGACTTAATTGTAGAGATTGGAATTGAAGGATATCGATCGTGAATCTCTTTATATGACCAGCCAATTGATTTGAGCTCTATAAGCTTAGTACGTTCATATGGGGCCAATTCGCACCCACGGCGACGTGCGGCTATATTATCTCGGCGAATTGGAGGCATATTGAGTTGTATAATATAGGGGTTGGAAGGTGTGTCTGAATATATGACATATGTTTATGTTTATACTAGCGTGTCAAGACGCGTGCCTAGGTAGGCTGACTATATATGGAAGGCGGTGGTAAAAGCGGTAAAATGGGTTGTCTCAGACTAGTCAGACGCCACTGTATCGTCTGAGCACTGCATTGCCTTATGTCTCACGGTGGTATTGTAAGTTACATATACTATTCGGGCAAGCGGTCTGAACAGCCGAGATCGGTTACAACCATGGGCTTGTTTAGTAAAAGAAAATTGCAGAAATTGTGTGCCATAAAATTTCTTGAATGATTTTTATTTCTCCAGAACCTCGTTGGTGAGTGAATTCAGCAAAATGATGTACACTCCTTGGACAACATAAGGTGTCAGACGTATTGAATTTACAAGCAAATACATGCCAAAAATTAGTAAGGACTCTATGTACGAAGAAATACACACGAAACATACAGGGGTACTCCGGAAGAACTCCCAATATAGACTAGTGTGTCTTGGCGCAGGGGCAGGAAAGTCCATCGAAGAGTGTAGGTGGTTGCACCAGTTTCGGAACGCATTGTAACATCTTCTCTCGACGGTGGCACCGGTCGTGGACTACGCCTCCAATGTGTGGATGCATGCGTGCAAGGATAAGGCCATGGGGCCGATCAACCGGGTTCAAAGAGTAGGAGCGCAAGCCATTGTGGGGACATTTCTCACGGTCGCGACCAGCGTGGCAGAGGCGGAGGCCCACATTGCCACTGCACAGCAGCGATTCTGGAGACGAGCCGTGAAGATGTGGACGGACATACACACGCTACCGGAAACCAATCCTCTCCGCAGAAGCACAGATCGCATCAAGAAGTTCAGAAGATACCACCGCTCGCCGTTGTCACGTAGCCGATGCTCTTAAGCACATCGACATGGAAACACTGGAAACGATAAACCCATTTACGTTAGCCCCATGGGAGGAACGCATGCAAACCGATATTGATGAACAGAAAGAGCCTGAACCCCAAGCGGGCGGGTGCATGCAGGTCGCGGTCCGCAGCTCGGCACGGAACGAGCTGGTGGGATTTGGAGTAGCCATCGAGAAGCAGCCACCTCGAAATCGAAAATTGAAACAGAAAACCCTTTCCATCACATTGGGTGCAAGAGCAGAGCAAAATCCATTCTCTGCGGAGCTGGCGGCCATGGCACATGTGCTGGGCATGGTCGTGGGACTGAAAGACTACAGGATCACGCTGCTCACAAGCAACAAAGCGGCGGTTCTCACGCTAAGAAATCCTCGACAACAGTCTGGCCAGGAATTTATCTGTCGGATGTACAAGTTGATGAGAAGACTGCAGAGAAATGGAAACCGGATCAAATTCCTCTGGATCCCCACTAGCGAAGACAACAAACTCTTAGGTCTGGCTAAAGAACAGGCCAGAGCCGCGACACAAGAAGATGCTCTCCCGCAACAGCGCGTCCCGAGGATGAAGTCGACCACATTGAACATCGCACGGTCCCAAGCAGTCCCCAGCAGTGAGCTACCAGAGAACATAGGAAGACACGCAAAACGAGTAGATGCCGCACTGCCAGGCAAACACACCCGGCAGTTGTATGATCGCCTAACGTGGAAAGAAGCGAGCGTACTGGCCCAGCTCCGAACCGGCATGGCTAGGCTCAATGGGTATCTCAATCAAATTAATGTAGCAGAGACGGATCAATGCGATTGCGGACAAGCAAGAGAGACCGCGGAGCACTTCCTCTTTCGATGTCGGAAGTGGATGGCGCACCGGACGGAAATGTTACAATGCACGCAGACTCACCGAGGAAACATATCTTTCCTCCTGGGCGGAAAACAGCCTTCTGATGATCAGAAGTGGACGCCAAACCTAGAGGCAGTACAGGCCTCCATACGTTTCGCCATTGCGACGGGCCGACTCGAGGCCACTTGAACATATCGACCAACATAACCCCCACCCCTTCTTCCGACCCTACTTACCCACCACCTCGTGCTACACATGGTAGACGCGCTTCAACTGCCGAAGATAGGATGTTGAACACTTGGAGAAGCACCTTCAAGCCAGCCTACTAACCCACTTACTAACCCACGAGAAACTCGCTGCGATACTGCTTTCTGGAAATGTTATATGTTATAAGGTTTTATGTATGGGCTTTCAGGAGACACAGCATACACAGATGGACATGTACAGTAGATCAGTGATAGTTGCCCTTTCGGCTCAGCCGCCGGGCGTTAATGAATTGTTTGTTTGTTTGTTTGTACAGAAGATCGCCATCTCTGGCTACGGCTGCCTCTCCTGGGACTTTCGACAATCACAGTCCCTGCCTAATTAGTCAAGCGACAATGCGACATCTGAGGTTGCGTCTCAGGATGTTGACTGAGTTCATACGTTGGAAATATGGGAGAACTCAATGATGATCATTTGCAATCATCAACTGGTCATCAACCCGTATTGCTCTGTCGAGTGCACTGGGGCCGGCATAATCGAAGGTATCGAGATAATCGGGAAGGTTTAACCTTTTACGTTTTCCTTTTGTTTTATCCTGACAAGCTCGGCCATCCTCACTACATCATCGTGGGCGACTTTATGACCCTATATGCTTTGCATCTCGAGACCACACCCCTTGCCAGTGAGTGCAGCCATTTCCATAGCATGAGTAGTGGGGCATTGGGTGTCCTCCATGGTGACCATGAAAGAACGAGACTACATAAAACTGCCAATTTGACCTCTTACTGGTGGGATTGTCTTTTTTCCGGCCCTGTGAAAATCCTTGACAAATTGTTGAGTAAGTTGCTGTCTTATCTATTCACAAGTAGAGTGAAATGCAGTGGAGGCCATCTTTTTGACCAATGATTTTGACTCCTTCCAATTCATCACTCTTCCAATTCATCTCTTCCAATTCATCTCTCCCAATTCATCACTCTTCCAATTCATCACTCTCCCAATTCATCACTCTCCCAATTCATCACTCTCCCAATTCATCACTCTTCCAATTCATCACTCTCCCAATTCATCCCACTTGCTCAATTATAGAATCAGTTTGATTTACTGTACCGTATTAACGCTCGATATATTCATCATCGAATAGCAGGGGTTACTAAATTAGATTAATTAGTAATTCAAGCCGACCAAAAAATCAATGGTAAGATATTTCATGACAAAACTATACGTGTTTCGAACTTACCTTCACCTTTTGAAAAATTTCTGGAGCTGTGGCTTAGCGTAATATATCGTGGCGGTGCAAGGAAATATACCAGGTTTGTAAATTACTTTACATACGGAAGGGTCTCCTTACGCTCCCGAAACAGATGCAACACATTACCGATTAACTAGTTGGTCGAATATCCAATATCATATCTAAAGGAGGCCTAAAATCGTTCTACGGTGTCTAGTCTTTGACAAGGCTTGGAACATCAAAGCTAGCATGCCAACTTGCAAGGGGGGCTGGGAAGCCCCAATATGAGAATAAGATCTGCTGAGGTGGACAAGGGGCGATGGATCTAGCTATACTGGAAACTGTTCTTGACAAGAAGCTCTCTGCCAGAAACATGATGCACAGAGCCAGACTCATTCCAGCTTGTAGATTAATATTGAGAGCCCATCTGGCTGCTTCAACATAATGTTAACTTGCATGAAGAACTCCACTATATTGAATACTTGCTAGGCACCATTGGTTGAATCACCACCATATTCAGTCAGCTATCTTTGAAACGAGTTCGAGATGAACCATAGGAGCGGATGAAGGTCGAAATCATCAGATATCCTCTGAGACCTAGCTATCAAGATTCCTTTCCTACAAATAACCCCAATCTGACAGGAAAATTAGCTTTCATCGGGCAAGTCACTAACAGCATTTGGGAAAAGCTGATCTTGGTTCCATGAATCAGTTCTTTGCCCCCATCGTAGCTGGCGAAACTCGACCAGAAGTCCATCAAGAAAATTTCGATGGTGTTGCATTGCAATGCCATGTCCTTTGATTTCGCAAATAATGCGCTCTGCAGCCCTTTCTATGAGCTGATGTGCATGATGACTTTTGTTCGCTTCGATAATGGCCGAGAGCAGGGAGCTCTCTTTCACCAGTATCGAGTTCCACTCGTCATCGGATATGTTTTCCGAGGCGGAAAAGGTAGTAAGTCTGGAAAATAACCCTAGTGAGCTGGCAATTGGAAGAATCGGGGATTCAGGATTAACATACAATGCGGAGGTTTGCACCGCCTTATCTATGGTAACTTTGAAGAGTCGTAGCCTTTCACTCAAAAGTCGCGATTCTATATCTTTGAAGATATCAAAGAAATTCCATTCCGAATCGCGCAGAAAGTCGTCATTGGGGTGACTTGTCCACTTTGTGAAATTGTCCTGATATCTTTCACAAGCACCTTGGTTGCTCCAAATTGCCATGCGGAGGTGATGTTGATCTCCAAGTTTGACTATACATGACTGCGGCTGGTCAAACAACGATACAACCCTCTCCAGTGCCTTGTCGATGGAATATAGTAGATGGGAAAGCTCCTTGACAGCCTCAGTTGTAAACTCCGCTGTTTTGATTTTTTCCAGAAGGGCGGTGACGCTGCACCGCGCCGCTTTTGCGCATTGCGCAGTGAACGTATTGTTGCTTGTTGGTTCGGTCATTGTAAGCAAGCAGACTAGAATCAGGATTAGTTGGCACTTCTCAAATCCAGGAAATCCCCGAGAACTCACTGTATTAGCAGAGTGTGGGCTTAGAATTGGACAGATTACCGAGAAAAAAAGTGTGGTGAATACAATGTTTTTATAGAAGGAACGAAAAATCAACTATATATCCTATTTGGAGTGACACACCTTATCTCTGGCACGTCAGGCAGTCGGTTATCTTAGGGTTTGGTAAATGGCCCGAGTTCCTGGGAACCCGGGTAACTATTAGCAATACTGTAGCAGTAGGCCCCAAAAACTTGTTTACGCACGTCTAATGACTATTTTGGGTCTGGCTAGCTATCTGGAATATGCGGCCGGCTCCCAGGAGCAAAATGTTTGGAGCTTCACAAGGAGATGACGATTGCCCATAGAAGCATGAGCTTATTGCCAAGATGAGTGACTTGTCATCGCATTCCGTAGAGTATTTCTCCGGTAATCACTACCCGTACTGTAGCAAATTGCAAATCTGAGGGCAGACTCATCCACATTTTCTGGCACCAGTAGTCACAAAGGAGATAGTGGGACCAGTAGACGAAGTGTTCCTAGGAGCATGTAGCACATGAGGCATTGCTGATTGGGTGATCAAATAGCAGACTCCATCGTGGCGCAATTAAGTGCAGCCAGATCACCAGGATGGATGGCTACATTGCTGATGCCAGGCCTTTTGTGATGGGACGATGGGGGCAATCTAAAGAGGAGGGCTGCACGTGATAGTACTAGTGTGTTGCATTTTATTGATGTAGCTTACTCAGGCCGCTCACCCCTAGGCTCAGCTCAGACTCAGTGAGCAAATCAGGGCGCTCAGATCAGGATCAGTGAGTGGATCAGACCGCTCAGGTGAGTATCAGGTGATGCTCAGTGAGCAGATCAGTGCGCTTATGTAATGCTCACTGATCGGATCAGGGCGCTCAGGGGCGTGCTCAGTTTTACTCAGTGAGCAAAAAGCGGCGCGGACTGAGCACTAATCCGGAAGAGGAAAGTCAAGAAGTGGGAGTGGAAATCCAGTACGTAGGTCGGGGTGAAAATATGCTTCCGAAGTCGCAGGAGGTCAACTGCAAAAAAGGTAGCCTCTTTGATATATCACTCACGTCAATAAAAAATGCCACGTAACAAATGATGAAAGTTACCCTACCCGTCATGGCAAATAACGATCAATGTGTCCTCTCACACTAGTTGGTAAGGAGTTGCAGCTTTTCCCATATGATAGAAGGCTGACGACCGAAAAGCCCTACAAGTCTCAATTGTTGAGCCCGTATTCAAGAGAAGCCGCGCGTCCTGATACCGCTCTTAAGACCGCCAGAAATGGCCGCCCCATAGGTCGCTCACAGGCAGCTTTCTATAACCTGACCGATCTCACAAATTTTGCGGTGGCTACACTGATAAGTTTTTGAGCTAAAACCTTCCCTATGGAGACTACAAGTATGACACCCTACTTTCCATAAAATACACAAGGTGCGGAGAACATCATTCAAATCGTCTCTGTTGTAATTCAAAAAAAGCGGATTATTTGTTTTTGTTGTAGTTCATAGGAAGACTTTGCTTATTCAGAAGAGAAACATGAGGCTATATATGTAACGAGAGGACCGAGTTGATTTCCAATCAACTTCACTCTTCGTATACATACTTCGGGATTAATTCCAATGATTCGGCTTGGTTCCTGATCTGCACCAGCGTCATATCACAACGGGTTTCTGATTTGATGAAGGAAATAAATGAGGCTATACGATTGTAAAACTGTTACGGGGGATATCAGGTCAAGGCGGTATAGCACGGATTGTATATTGGCTCTGCCAAGGAGAACGCCTGCTTGACCTACTAAGTCAGGGGTGTACCTTTTCTGTATATAAGCAATGCACTTGAGAAATGAATTTATGCCATAGGATCGGCTTTGTCCAAATTGTAACCTACTTTCGTTAGACATCTTCAACCTCGCCTACGCTTTCTCAAGACCCTTTATCTTCACACTTTACAGACAGCGAGAATAAAAAAATTGCTTCCAAACAGCATTGGTTCATGAGATGAATAACTCCAGAGCCAATTTCGATGATTTAGCTTGAATTCTGATCTGCACCATATTTTTTATCTTGTGACCTTTTTTTGCCTGGGTTTCGACTGAAAGTAACGCCTATGTGAGGTTTCACTGCGCCCATGATGATCATCTTAAAAAAAAATTATTCGGAATTGAACTGACTACTGGATTTAAGGAGTGATAGACACAAAGAAGGTAATGATAATATGAAGCTCAAACTCTACGCTGCAGTATGCGATAAGTGTCTTACTGTAAGATGGATTAATGACAAATTTCATTTAGCAATCCATCTCATGTTCGATTATATAGTCGCCAATTTCAGATAATCCCCTCATTCTATTGCCTCTTGCGAAGACGATTGATTGTCGGTTTGCTCTGGCTGTATCTCTACCTCCGTAGGTGTAGTGACACTGACCCCAGTCTTTCTTAGATCTTGCTCGGTGACGAATTTTGGAAGAGGGTAGTATGAGTCCTGGAGAGGTCAGTCTTTATCACAAGATCTTGATTCAGCGGCTTACGGTACCATTTTCGATTTGACAAAATCCCAAAAGCCTGTGCTATCTGCCGATAGAATAAAGACCTTCCCAGTATCGCGTAGGCGGATCCCGACACAGACATCTGCATCGCAAATTTTGCTGTACTCGGATGCCTTTCTCATCAAGTAAATTTTGCGGCGTCTCTGCTTTTGGCGAACTGATTCTCTGCTCGCGTGGGGTTTATTTGAGTGATTGCAAGTCGTAGTAGTCATATCAGCAGTTGAGGAACAGAATGGCTAGTATCACTGTACGTCTCGGTGCTTTGTCGAATCTCATTATAGTACAAAGAGCTAGGTTCTCTTTATATCATATATCCTCCTCAGACGGGCGAAAAGTATAAATCTGTAGATCACACTTTCTTGCAACTTGCTTGTGAGTAAATGATAAGAAGACCTTTGATTCTTGTTGAATTCAATCAGTAATCAAAACTGGGGAGCTTACCAAACGATACTGCCTTCACCATCCTGTTGTCATTTGCCATTTTTCCCGTTCAACTTTGGCCGTACTTCCAACTCAACCATCAATCATGTTGATCACCAAACGAATGGCGCTACAAGTCACGTCTATATTCCAATTGCAAGTTTTCAGATGCCTTTTCAGTATAGATGTCACGGTTTTGAAGAGATGTGACAAGTGTCATATACCATTGACAGATCATAGGATGCAAAAACGACAGTTGGATCGCAAGAGTATTAGAGAAATACTACTTTCGAGTGACATTCGATGCTGGAAATTGATGACCTTATAATGAGTAGCTCTTGCGATCTACTAGGAGGAATGCTTGCTATCAAATTTCGAAGCACATTATCATTTCTGCCATGAGTTGCCAAAGCCGAAGTGAAACGACCAATGACTCGCCTCGCTCACTCTCATGTAACATTTCCACGAGGCGAGTCGAGTCTCGACAGCTAGTCATTGTTTCTAATCTTGCCTCACGAGGTCAATGAACAGCAAGGCGGGTATATGACTTGTTCTTCAATCTTGTCACTACATTGATAACGCTTCCAAAGTATCAATCACAGATACATCATGGCTTGAAGCCAATCACAAATCGGACTTAGGTCTAACTATCTAAATGAAGAGTTGTAATCATGCGAAGTGGGTTCTCAAAGTATTCAGCCTTTCGGTTTGTCTCCTTATTGAACAAAACGTATACCTTGCTTTTTTGTCATAACGTCCTGTCAGCCTGCGGCTCTAAGTAGCCTCGCAGCATCTTTCGCGAAGCGGTCTCTAACGACCTTTGATATTGATCCACTGCCTCAGTTCGACTCAGGGGCATGTGAAATTAAGAAGATCGCCATAATCGCGCCGTTGTTCAACTCGTATTGTTTCAATGTAATTTTCTTTGTTTTGACGTTTTAATATTGTCATGTAATGTTATTTACTTTGTTCAAAGCGGTCTGTAAGTAAACCCCAGGCGGTCTATGAGGACAGGCGGTCTATGAGCAAGTCTCCAGGCGGTCTGGAAGGCGGTGCCATCGCTCTCAACCCAATACTGCGGCTGCGCAGCTCCCTCGCTCAAGACATTTCACGAAAATTGACATAGATAAATTACGAAGCCAATCTGAGGCAATTCAAGCTATGGCTTCAAGGAAAGTTTCAAACGAGATTGTAGTAGTGCCCGATTACGAAGCTTCAATGACAATGATTTATCAGGCCCACCGTTCGTTTGCGAAGCGGTCCGGTAAATCTTTTTCTATTTGTTACGCCAGCCTAAATTCGACTTTAGATGAGGTTTAAAATACGCTTCATTCCCCGCATTGTATGATCATACCGCTTATTCATCATGGATCCGTCGTTATAGTGTCATGTATGGTCATCTGAGTCATACCGGAAAAACTCTATCGTAACAACGATGTAAGCGGCCTCAACCGCCGAATGATCCTTGTTGGACAGCATCATTATTGTAATCATTGTCATTCTAGATGATTGTCTACATCGAGCCCTAAAGCAATGACAGACTGCGACTCTGAGGCGGGCATGATGCCACTTCATAGAGCGGCTATCATGCCGCTGCTCCTTTGAGATCCTGGGCGAAGTACCTTGGCTACTCTTCCTGCTATCCCTCTCGAGATGTCTCGAGTGCCTCCAGGTCTTCTAAGCCTCACTGGTCATCTTGCTGAGTTCGCTTTACCAAAGATTGATTTTATCTACTGGCGTGAGCCACATGTGTTCAAAGAAAGTCCAAGATGGCTTTTGTCGCCCTTCATTCTCCCCATAACCTCCCCGCTAGACAGTTTTCTTCCGCCGAGGGTCTAGTCGCTCTAGCACGGTCAAGCGCTAGGTAGAGCTTTCCTCTCTGACATTTCCGCGCCCGACACTCGAAGACAGCGATGCACGATCTCCACCGGTGTATCGCCTTTCTCGCAACTGAGGCTTTTCCGCGCCTGGATGCGGTGCAGATGGGTTATAATCGCTACATGGCCGCGCAATCAATTGGAAGTAGCGCGTGGCAAGTGATTATTTGACTTGTTATGCGGCTGGGTTTATTTTCCAGCGGCGGTCCGGTCGATACGCCCGCTGTTTGCTCCGAGCACGCTCGGCCAGAGCCAGGCTTGTTTGCGGTCTCGGGTGTTTTCTGTACACATTCGGTTGACAAACGCTAGTTAAAATCCTGTATTTTTCTCTGAATTGCGTGCTGGCCAGCTAGCTGCGAGCTTCGCTGCCACGTCGACCCTCTCGTTTCTTACAACCCCGGCATGACCGGGCAGCCGCCGGTAGGTTGGTTCTCGACCTTGCCCCTGCAAGGCTCTGGCTGCTGCATGAATCTGGACCACCAGCCTCTGACCAGTCCCTGCCTGTGTGTGCCGTAGCCTTACTTTGCGGCTTGAGAGTCTAGAAGGACTGTAACAGGTCCACCACTGTCCTTTCCAGTGCCGCCTGTAGAGCCTGCACGACTCGAAGGAGCTCTGTATCAAAGACCTCTCGTCCCTTCCCCATGGGATAGCTTCGAGTTTTCTTTTCCCCAGAGAATTCTTGCCATGCTATTCCCACTCCGTTACGGCCGCTCTCCAGCCTCGAGTCATCTGACCTCGCCCTACCCGGTGGTATCGTTCGAGCCGCGGTGAGGGCGCCCTCCATTGCTTTAACAGTGATCTTGCCCGAAAATCGACTGCTGTCTATTGTTGAGCGCTCTCGAAGCCCGGTAAATGGTTGACGGGCAGACTACCGACCACCTGCCGAACCATATGCTGTCCCAACGACCATGGTCCGCGGCTGTGCGGTTCAGCCCAGCTTCAATCTTGGGGTGTCTGTTCCCTGGGTTGCACATATTCGTCACCTTCCTGGAAGCTCGCAGGAAGAATTGATTCGGCAGGGCTGTGTTGAGGCAGGTCAAGTAGCCGAGCCGTGTACCGCAACTGGCGGTTGTTGGACAGCAATTATGCATTGAACAGACTTGATAGTTGCTTTACCGACTATTCAATATCCGGATAAAGATCTATCACCGGTTGCCAGGCGTGTTGACGTCCCTTTCATTCTCTGTGCGATTGCCAATAATTTTCAAATTATCACACTGCCTATGTGCCATCAGAAGGTAAAGTGCAATCTCAGTGAAAACGATCAAGTATTGGCTGGTTCTTTACCGGAGCCCTGGTCACCTCGGATCTGCCAAAAATAAGCCCACTTTCCGTGGAAGCCCTTAGAAAATGGCCTTCAATAGAAAATCGCGGCGCTGTGGCACTAGACCTATGGCTAGGTTCATGGATGTCATCAAAAAGACAACAAGATTGATAAGATTTAAGAAAATCGCAAATTAGTACAAAAAAAAACCATCAGTTCCTGAAATCAATCGCGAGTTCCAGGAAAGATCATTGTCTGTTCTTATGTGATGTGCTCCAATATACTTGTATAGAACCCTTGCTTCGCCCAGGAAATTTTCGTGAAAATTGTTTGACCACTTCCGACCAAGGTAGATTTCGCTTGTCTCTTAGCTGCACCAATAGATGGTCCTCTTCCATAGACCACGGCAGTCCTTTTCTCGAAGAGTTATCCTGCATTTCATCCGCTTCAATATTCAGGCTTGTGTGTTGGGAATCAAAAGTCGCGCCACCACGATAACTTGAAATGAATCGCGAGGAGCATGAGACTTCGATATTTGGAGATGTCAGAGCACAATGAGTCAAGGCACCCTCGAAAAGCCAGGATAGAAATTCTATTCGGTCTTCGACCGGGAGTGCGGAGAATTGAGCACAAATCTTCAAGGGAGAATCGCTCTGATAGGCACCAGAAATTTTGTTGGATCGATCGGAGCTCGCTTTCATCTTCCTGATACCCGAGGCTTTTGTAGATTTCGCTGGGCACCGAGTTCCCATCCTCTTCGTTGCACATTGTCGTCTACTTTGGTGAGGTGAAGTTCTGCCCTGGGAAGGATGGGGCTTGGCGGAACTGCCCTCTGGGTGTACTGCGATACCATTGATACCCTCCGTCGTTTGAGTTTGCTCAGTAGCCAGAGGATCATGATTGCTCAAGAGTGCAGGATCGATTGCTTCGATATTCAGAAGCTGGACAGCCTGCTGGGCAGCACAGTCGGAGTCCACAGTATGAGATTCCTGATGGACAAACTCAACCAATTCCGAGTCGTGCCATCCCAAATTGAGAGACTGAAGGTCAGCCTCCTGGGAAAGATTATCGGCCGACCTTGTAGACGCGACACCATTGATGTCCACGATATGTTGTTGCTGCATCCTGTTGTCGGAATTCGCAGTTTCAGGATAACGAATAGGCGAAGGTGTTCGGCCTACGCCCACCGATTCCCGTCGAGTGACTTGAGTTCTTGAAATCTGCCCTTCCAAGCAAACCTCGCTCGGCGGACGGCAAGGTAGAGGATGTCGTTCGACTATATGGGATTCGACCTCGAAGCTCCTGATCCCTACTTTGATCGGGTCTGGGGGTAGCGAGGCGGTAGTGGTTAAGACTGGACTTGGATAGCGACAAGTTCCGGGGGATTCGCGCAGAGGCCGACTTTTGGCTTGCGAAGGATTCCAGGGGCGGAATGAATCAAGGTGAAAATTGGTGCTTGACATAATGAAATAAGTGGGTGGGCTCAATCAATTTGCAATACTTTTGAACCTAGCAATGGGAGAATGCAGAGCAGGCTCGGATATGGGGATGGGGACGGTGACGGGGAAATTTGATGATAAAGCAGGGGCAAGGGGAAGGGGGAGAGGAGATTGATGGGTCTCTGTTGGATTGAGCTACTCGAAGAGAATTGGCTTCCGCTTTATATACAAGGATTTCCATGGGACGACGCAGAGCGCTCCGTTCGCATGTGCCAATTCGGGTTCGATGCAACGAAAGAGCTGAGCCACACCAATAATGACAAGAAGACACCGAGGGCCGCCGATAACGGTGAAACATGCATGTACCTTGCCAGCTGTCCATTGCAACATGTGTTCGACAAATAACGTCAGTCTAGCCTCCAATCGTTCAAGTATGCACATGATTGGTGACCATCAGCGAAAGGCACCATCGTCAGCCCCGTGACGCCGAGAGGGCGACAATGCGGCAATTTTGCTATTGGTCCTTTCCGCGATAGCATCGCCCAAACCCTCGTCGACTGGGTAACCAAGTCCAAGTGATATCGACCATGACGACACTCTTACCCTAGGTCGCTCTGGAACGAGCGGGCCAGGGCGCATGTGCATCATTGGGGCTGAGTAATGCAACCTCGGACAGAAAGTGGCGATTCCGGGCTTGTGATCTGCTCTTTTTTGAGACATTATTGCGCGGCCGCGGAGGCCCATGGCTAGCACAATTGAGCGAGACGCATGAAAAGGCTTGCGAACAGGACGCATTTTGAGAGCTTCAATTTACAGTCCGCCTTAGATAGACAGAGTAAATAAGAGGGCTCGTACTGTAGTTTACAGTGGAGCTGCTAGTCACATAGAGTTGAACCGTTCACAGGTGAGACTTCGGACACTGCAGACCAAAAGGGGCGGAGCGGTGGATCAAGCATCGTCTCCAGTGAAATGAAGGGGCGGCGCAACAAGTGGCGAGCCAGTGGACAGGCCATGGTGGGGACCAGGAAAAAGGGGGTGAGAAAAGGAAAAAGAAGAAGAGGTGCGTGGTCAACTTGCGAAGAGGACGAGCGGACTTTTATAGATGGAGGACAGGTGTGGGAGCCAGTAAAAGCGGCCAGGGGGGCACTAAGCCGGAAAGGGCACGCAGGAGGTGACGCTAAGCCTGCTGGGGCAAGACCACGACGGAGGTAGGCAGGCGGTCAGGGGCGGCGGGAAACCGGTGCAATGAGAGCCGTTTCTGGCCCCCCGCTTGCCGTTCTGTGGAATACTTTAAAATTTATTTATAGCATAAAACGGAGGATATTTAAAAATATATAAAAATATAAGCACCCTATAAGTCTAGAATATAATAGTATCTAACTTATAAAGTTTTAACTCTATTAGTCTCCGCCCTACTTTTTTTCCTAATACTTAAGAAGTACACCCTTATAATATAGGTAACTAATAGAGTTAGCCTTATGGGTTAGGGCGTAGATGGTCTATTAGTCGATGATAGTGGTTGGCATCTGGTTACTTAGATCTACTGTGTGTGTATAGGTCCTAGATATATACTACTCTCTTCTCATTGGTTAACGTCCCCTCTATAGAGAGTGCTTGCTCTTTCTTCTCAACCACGGCCCATAAGCTCTAAATACAAGAGGTACTGGAATCATGATCGTAGCCAAACACCCAAGTAGAGTACAAGCCCATTGAATCCCCATATTCTCAAACATCTGCTTGGTGAAGAGTGGAAATCCTGCAGCAACAGGTGAACGAAGGATAATGTTGGCAGCAATGGCCGAAGCCGCTCTATGAAACTGAGTTAGATCTGCTACACCATCGGCATAGTCTTGAAGAAGCACTTACAGCGGTAGATAAGCGTCAACAATGTAGATGAAACATGGTAAGAAGACACATAAAATTCCGAATCCAACGAATATTCCCGCCGCGGTGGGTGCGGCCCAGTGGATTGCAGGTGTGAAGCCAGTCCAACCAAACCTATAACAAACAACGATCAGCATAATAGCCCCACCAGAGACAGATATCCCCATCACTCACCAGAAAATACCAATTGCAAATATTGGAGCTCCGAGTATGGCATGCCCCAGACGCCATTCGGGCACGGGTACATTCTTGTTCTTAGCCAGCTTCCGTGCATAGGTCGTATGCTGGGAAATAATAAAAGCGCATGCTGACGCTACACCGATGGTCAGGCCAATAAATGGCAGACCAGCAACCCCCGCACTCATTCCATAGACATGCTGGAAGACATAA
Organism: Penicillium sp. 91 TS-2023; assembly: GCA_030710325.1. Classification (NCBI taxonomy): domain Eukaryota; kingdom Fungi; phylum Ascomycota; class Eurotiomycetes; order Eurotiales; family Aspergillaceae; genus Penicillium; species Penicillium sp. 91 TS-2023. The sequence continues at coordinate 1,671,605 of JARWGP010000021.1, read as the reverse complement.
GGATATGCCTCAAGAAGCGCATAGATCAGACCGTAAATAAAGGACATATAGACGGTAAGAAGGAGGATGATTGGCTCAGTGATCAGCATCTTTAACGGCCGCGTGAAGTACTTATCCATAAGATATATGAAATCCACCTCAATTTTCTCTTGCTTAGCATGAATACCCCAGTTGCCAGTTTGTTGACGAATGGTGGCGGCTTTTATCATAAGAAGGCACGGTGCATATGTTTCTCCCATGAAGAACACCGAGAGTGCACCGTTCGTAAAGCTCATAATTGCTGGAATATAAAGAGTCCATCTCCAGCCTAAATAGCTAGACGCTATAAATCCACCAATAAATGGACCGACGAATGGACCAGTAAAGACTGCGAACGCGTATATCGTTATTCCAAAGCCACGATAGGTGTTGTTAAAGAGGTCTGCCACGACGCCAGGCACAACAGAGAGATGACTTGAACCGAAGACCCCGGCAAAGAAGCGGCATATTATCAACGTCTGGATATCCTTGGCCACCGCGGATGCGATGGTAAAAATGCCAACTCCGAGAATGCCAATAATCAAGGGCCACTTTCTTCCACGCAGCTCAGAAGCAGGTGCCCAGATCATAGGCCCAAATGAAAAGCCAAGCACGTATAGAGTCGTTCCAAGTGCTCCAACCTCTGATCCGACGCCTAATTCTTTGCTGGCACTATCAATTCCGGGGGCGAAGATGGCGCTGGTCAATGTAACTATGAATGTCCCGGAACAGATCAAAATAGAGATGACCAGCCTTCAACACGGAATGAGATGTTAATATATTTCTCTAGGGTCTTATCGAAATAAGCGTACTTAACAGAGACTTTCCAGTTATAAGGGTGTTTTGGATCGTCAGGCCCATCGAATTCGACAATATAGTCTTCGGGATTTGGAAGTGGTGCTGGAAATGACCTTCCCAGTCCCATATATAGCTTCTCGCTCATGGTGGCTTGACTGCAAATTGCCCCAGCCAGCTTCTTTATTGCCTGCTTTGTTTGCTTTGTTCTGAGTATCTTGTGTTGTCGGTAGGCGAAGACGCGCCGTGAGGGTGCATCGAACTTGGTGAGAATAAGGATCAATTGGGAATTAGAACCAGGACGGTTGAATCCTGTCCGTATATTAAATAATCACGCTCTCGCGTGTCATTCTGGACCACGGGAGGTAGTCGGATCTTTCGGCCGACAATGATTTGGGTAAGTTGATGACCGACCGAGTTGTTTTCTGGCCGGTACCCCGGTTAGGTGAAAAGCCAAAGGTCGTCCGTCCGTAGTTCGCGCCGAGTCAACCACCAATAAGACTTGCGATCTATCGTCTCGGCCGCCACTGACTGCAGCATAGAATGGTGTAATGTTCAGTAATCAGTCCGACTGTATAAGCCGAGCTTCCCCGATTATTTTCAGCAGATACCATAACTATCTGATTTAGGGTCCGAGATTACGTATACTCTAATAAGGCATAAAGCGTAAGTCCTCTACGGAAATCCAGGCAGAGGATTTTCTTATAGGTTTCTTATATAATCGAGACCCCACTGAAGAAATGAGGTCTAAACATAAAGATAGCCCTATAGAAGCCACTTACTTCTTTAACGATATTTAATATTACTATAGTAAATATATTAGCCTCCCTTATACTCTATTGTTAATTCCACTAGGGGGTCTAGTGGAATTATACGCACGCTTATTAGGCCGTGGTGCGTGCTCCCGCTTACTCTAGTGCGTGTCCGCTGACTAAGAACCTAATCAAAGTCTTAAAAGCTCCCTCTATAGTATATTATTAAGATCTCGACCCTAAGATATTAGAGGGGTAAACTCTATGATATAGAAGTTAGAAAGATAATAGAGTCCACTATTAAAAAAGTACTATATCTCCGTAGTTCTAGTTTAAGGCCGATAAGTGATTATTTCTATAGGTAGACGCTATTAGTTATAGACTTATAGTAGGGACTTAATTAGACTGCGCTATAACCTATAAATAGGTTATAATCTTTAACCTAAACCCACCCCGCACGCGGGTTATGGGTTATAAGCTTGAACCCAAACCCAACCTATTAGGTTGAAAATTTTAATTTAAAAACCCATTTATAACCCATTTTAATCCATTTTTGCATAAAATCTAGGTCTTAGCGTATATAACTTAGCTAATTAATCCTAATTAAATACTATTATTTATACTAGTTTGGGTACCACTATTATTATTACTCTACTTTACTACTTATATGCTAGAAATTTTAAGAAATATAGTTATATATAGACTTTTTAGTAGTAGTAATTCTAATTTTATATATTTAAAGTAAGATCTAGATATAGTATTAGGGTAGAAAGGTGAATTAGTAGGAAAGGACTTAAAATATTATAGATATATATATTTAATATATATAAAGGTGGTGTATCCCTTAGTAGAAAGGAATAAAAGTTTTTTTATTTTAAAACTATATACTTTTTTAAAGATTTTCTTATATAAAATAGTTCGCTATAGCTTCTTTTATTTAATACTAAATTATTAGGTTTATAAATATTATAGTTTTACTCCTAGATAGAATTAAACTTCTTAGAAGATTATTAATCTAAAATATTTTAGATCTTAAAAGTTAAAGATAGATTAGGTATAGATTATTAATAGGTTTTTAATAGGTTTCTTTAGGTTATTAGTAGATTAAAGTAGGGTTATATAGGTTCTTAATAGGTTATAATAGGTTATAATAGGTTACTAATAGGTTATAATAGGTTATAATAGGTTACTAATAGGTTTTTAGTGGGTTTTAATAGGTTTTAATAGGTTTTAATAGGTTTTAGTAGGTTAGACTTACTAATAATTTTATCTCTTAGCTAATAAACTCTTAATAGAGATACTATAGGAAGAACGAATTACTTAGAAAGTGATTAATTAATCTTTTTCTTAGGACTTCTTTTATACTTTATAAAGAGCTAGAAAAACTCTTATTATAGATTAATTTTATTCTTAAGAATCTCTTTATCTTCTTACTCCTCTCTTATATTATTATAGCTTAAAGTTAATACTTAGATATATTTCTATCCTTAATCTATAATAATATAGAGAGTATTTAATATCTTACTTTAGGGCACTAATAGCTTTTTACCCCTAATCTATCTAGTAGTTAGAAAATCTTAGATCTTAAATCTAACTTTCTCTAACTATAACTATCTTAATCTATTCTCTTATTATTCTAATATATTAGTCCTAATTAGAGGAAGGATTATATTCTCTATAATAATATTATATATTCTAAGTAGGTAGATTAGTAGCTTAAGACTAATTATAGAAAGATAAGTAAGATCTAATAGGATATAGCCTATTAGTCTAAATATTAGAAGTAGTTTAACTAGATAGTAGATACTATTATTAGTTAGCTAAAGATTATATATTAGTGCTATAGTATAATCCTTAAGTATTCTTCTTTACTATTATAACTAGATAGAAAGACTTAATATAGGACTTTTATATTAATAAAGTATCTATAAACTAATAGATATTAGAAGTAGATAAAGAATAGTAATGTTACGGACCTACTTGGCACGCATTGCTCTAGGACACTAAGGACTAGTGGATCCTAGGAAGTAATCAGCTGCGCTCACCACCCGCGCTATTTATGGCCTCATACTTACCGTGCTAGTAAATACTCTACTATACTACGGGACGGTCAGCGGCAGGCTAAAACCAGCCGCCTGAGCATAATACGCGATTCTACTCTATAAGAACCCGGCCTTACTAAATGACTGCTACTTTCGGCGCTATAATAATAAGGTATATCACGTGAGGAGTAACCCTTAGTGATTAGGCGCTAATCTGTCCGTTCGAACGGAACGGACCTAATCTAATAGTAGGAACGGACCTATCCTGATATAAGGATAGGATAATAGGAGGACTAGCTATATAAGGACGGTTATTACTATATATATATTTAGTTCTTCGTGTTTAATTATATATTATTACTTAGAACCTATAGTTCTAGCTTTACTACTTATTTTATACTTAAGTTAACTACTCTACTAGGAGAGGTATACTTAGTCTCTTATTACTCGATATAGATCCTAAGTATAGCTTAACTAGGCGCACTATCTAGCACTATCTAATAAGAGTCTATTCTATAGATCTGAGTTTATATAAGGCCTATAGGCAATAGTATAATTACGATTAAGACTTAAGGACGAGCCTTAACGTATGTATACGACCACTACGAACGATACTTACTATAACTAGTTAGCCGTGCGTAATATATTAAATACCCTAACTTTACGAAATAACGTTATAAAGTAGTAATTAAGATAGTACTATTAATAAGACTAGTTATCCCGCCTTAGATAACGTTGGTATATCCTTACCCTAATAGTAATAATAAGACGCTACTATAAAAGCCTAGTATGGCTAAGTAGATATAAGCTAATCTTAAGATGATTAATAACTGACTTAACGTACTTAGTAAAGCTTATAGTAATAATATACCTAATCTCTAGGATTACCTAGCGTAGCTAAATGCCTAGGTTATTAGTTCGGCACTAGCTTTATCTATACTAGTGGTTAAGCTACTAAAGGCGGAGCCTTTTGATAGAACCTAATCTAAGTTAAGGGGGTTCCTTACTTAGATAAGAATATATCTAGACGTGAACTAAGTAAGGTTAACTAATAAAGAAAGTAAAGTCATCTTCGTGTTAACCTACCTACGCGGATAGGTATGGGACTAGTTCGAAGTCTATATCCGCGAGTACTATAAGAAACCACGTGATAAGTAGGGTACGGCTATCTAAAGTATCTTCGTAGACTATAGTAACTTTGTAGCCTACTTAAGTAAGATATTTAGAGAAATTAATATGACCGTGAACGCTAAATAGAAGCTAGTAGCACTCCGCTAAACTACCTCTGCTACCGCCTATACTACGTAGTTTATATAAGCCATAGTAGTACTAGGATAGGCCGACTACGCCCTTATTCTATGATATATAGAGGGACTAAAATCCTACGTAAAAGATAAACTTATACGTATTAACCGACCGACTATAATAATAGAACTAATCGATATAATAACGCGATTCGATAACTAATACTTCGACTAATAATAGGAAAAGAAGGAGATTGAATATTAGAGAAGGAACCTAGGTCGAGGAAACTGCTTTTAACCATAAGACTAAGGCTATAGAGCCCTGAGATAGGATGACTACGGCCCACGACTAATAGACCTTAATATAGTAAGACTACTAGACGAAGAATAAAAGAGACGTAAGAATAATAACCTATACTTTAAGTATAGAAAGCTAGGATACTGAATTAAGGATTATAGGAGCTGTAGTAACTAGCCTATATAATAAATTAGAGCTACTCGAGAGCGAGAGGGCTATAACGAACCATAGCGACTCTACGCCACTAACTAATTATAAGAAAAGAAAGAGTGGAACTAGGGGCTAGCCCTAGGGGAAAAAGAAACTAACTAAGCCGAAGAACTAAGTAAAGAGTTATTTAAAAAAGCTGATAAAGAAACGATATAGTAGTGGGACGAACTTATAGGAAAGCTCTAAAGAATCAAGAGCGAAAACGAAATACCTAAACCTATATTATAAGAATTAGAGTAATGCTTATAGAAGATACTCTATAAGAATACTAAAGTCCTAGATAAACTGGACCTAATAAAGAAAGAAATTAGGATATAACGGGAATAAGAGTTAGCTAACGAATTCCTAGGAATAGAGGACGAAATCCTTAAGAGTTAAGGATGGACTTAGTATGGAGACTAGAATAACACTAGCTTCTAGGATCTAGTAATAGAGGAGTAGGGATCTAGAATATTATTCCTAAGACCTAGGCCGTACGACCCTAGGGGACGCGCGGGCGGGGCCCTAGGAGCTAATTGGCTCCTAGGAGCGGGAACTAACGAACTAGGACGTATAACTAACGTCCTAGGAGCCTTAGTGTTAAGGTAAAAGGATGGACTAGGTAAGGTCAAAGGTGTCACGTGTAATTCAGACGTAGAATAGACAAAGACTAATCCTTAAGGAACTATCTTGTTCCTTAAGTGCAACAATTATATACATGAGGGGGCTAAACCCTGACTTAGCGAGTCATGCAGGTGCTTTCCGGGGTCAGATCGGGCACGATTAGACACTATATCGGTCTGCCCTGATATCATGCCCTAACATCCGGGTTAAGCCGTAACACTAACGGCCGTTAGAAATCTACTATTATCGCTATAAATCAAATACTTAAAAATATAGGTCAATACTACATAAATAATACAAAGATAAAGACCCACTATAATAGGTTAGGTTCGGGTTATGTGGGTTCGGGTTGGGTTCAGACCTTTAACCTATAACCCACGTATAGGTTGATAAAACCAACCCGAACCCACCCCAATTACGGGTTGGGTTAGGTTCGGGTTATGGGTTAGATAGGTTATGGCGCAGCCTAGACTTAATCTAGACTACTATTATAATATTAGAAGTTAGTTAAATACTCTAAATCACTACGGGACGGTTAGGACATACACGTGACAGGAAGTAGTATACCAGAGGGTATGCCAAGGGGAACCCTGCAGTATACCAGAGGGTATACCGGGACTACGAAGACTAGGATATATAAGGACGGTCATTACCACACATGTATTTAGTTCTTCGTGTTCAATCATACATTGTTACTTAGAACCTACAGTTCTAGCTTCACACTTACTTCGTACTTAAGACAACCACCCTACTAGAAAAGGTATACTTAGTCTCTTATCACTTAATACAGATCCTAAGTATAGCTTGACTAGGCGCACTATCTAGCACTGCCCAACAAAAGTCTACTCTATAGATCCGAGCCCGTGTAAGGCCTATAGGCAACGGTACGATTGCGACTAAGACTTAAGGACGAGCCTTGACGTACGTACAGCACCACTACGAGCGATACTCACTATGACCAGTTAGCCGTGCGTAACACCTATACGCTACTTTAGCTACCTCGAGATAGTAGTAATATTAATATATAAAGTTAAACATTAAGCTTTAAAATTACTTAATTTAGGTTATCTAGGACTAATCTAGCTATTAAAAAGCTATTTCTAATTATTTCTATTTTAAAAGCTTTAATTTAAGCGCTTAGAAATATATTAAGGAAGTTAAGCTTATTAATATAGTTTACTCTAAACTATATAAGCTCTTTAACCTTTCTCCTATACGCGCGCTTTAAAATAGTAAAATAACCTATATTAAGAGGTTATAAAAGATATAAAGAGTATGGTGGTATATAAATTAGAATTACGTTATTTTAATAGTAAATTTCGTCGAATTTTAGAGTTAAATAGCTTCTATAACTATTAAGGATTAGAAGTTAATATCTTTCCTTTATCCTTAAGAAATTTAATAGAAGGAAGATATCTTAAAGCTAATAGAGTCTAATTTCGTCTAAGGTCTATCTATTATTACTAACTTAGAAATACTAGATATTTAGAAGCCTATTAGACTAAGCCTTTATAAAGACTTTTCCCTTAAAGATTACTACTAGAAGAAGGATATATCTAGACGCGCCTAAATACTTAATTAAGGTTACCTATTTACGGTTTCTAGGCTATAAAACTATACGTTAACTATAATATTCTACTCTTATAATAACTTTTATAGTCGCGATTAAGCCTATCGCGAAACCTATCTCGTTAAAATTATATATATTATCTTAATAGATCCTATTCTCTTAAAGAATTTTGATTCGGATTCTTCCAGCCTAAGATTTAAAACTGATGAAATAAGCGTTCACTAATTCGTATGGCTTGCAATCGACATATAACATGGATATTCTTGTTTATGTATGAACACCAGCCGAGCCCGGATCTAGGGCTTTAGCTCTGGGCTTCCTTTCATTTCTTTTCTTTCGAGGTCCATGAGGACAATGAGGCTGCTTGTGTGGATGTTTGAAGAATCAGATAAATGGGGCTATACAAACATGAGTAACTACAGTCCTGGGATCGATAGAAAATAACCAGCATTCAGCATCAGAGACGATCAAAATTCATTTCAAGGATTTAATAGACACGTGAAACTTATCTTAGCAGCAATTTAATTCAGAAGGTCAGTGCAGTTATCACGCAACGGAGGGTGATACTCACCCGCTCTCACCCTCTTCTTACCCGCCTTATCCTTAGTTACGCGATTCAAAATTAACGTCTACCTATTTCTCTATTATTATATTAGAATCGAAATAGAAGCCGGAAGACGGCCGATTTGCCCCCGCTAGACTCTGCTTAGAACATAAATTAATTTTCGCTATTTCCTTGATACCCAAGACACATCCCTTTTGTGCCGGCCTGTTGAATTGTAACATAATTGTTGATGGCTTGATGATGAGGCCAACGTGATCAGAGTCAAAATAATGTTAAGAACGTTGAAGAATTCACTGGATTTGCGACAGTGAGAAACATAATTTGTTCTTTTACATGATGCAGGTCAAATGCTGCCCTTCTATTTCGTCAAGTGCTAAGTATAAATTGTCGCAATTCTGCGTGAGATCTTTCCATAAAGTCGCGGCAGGAAGAGGCTAGTACAACATGGCAAACAAAAGCGCCTTCAAGTTCCCGCATTGTTCTGTGACAATGTACGCAATCCAAGAAGTTAGCTTAGCATATAACAAAATCATTGAAACCAAAAGGCCATCCCCTCTGCTAACATATAACGGCGCTAGGCTCTCACTTAATAACATAGTTGGCGGAGACCAGGCCGTCGTCTCCATTATTGTACCCAAAACCATGCTGTGGAATCCGATCAATACTGAGTGATCCACTGTCCTTTGTGTCTTGTATAGTAATTTGGTATCCCCAAGTTGGCATCACGGTTACGTCAGACCATGTACCCGAGCTCTCTGGGATATTTCAACCTGCCCCCTAGCGTTTCGCCTTTCTTCAGTTCAACCGCCTTCAACCATCTTGTTCATCTGATGCTGGTCCCGCTTGATCCCATTCGCCAATATGCGTACTAGTCTATACTATATCAGCTTGCTCTGACATAAGGCAATATAGTAGGTTTAGGGTTCCATTGTAGATCCTACGAGACTGATTTGTTCATCGCCCACCCCTTTCCTCGTAACTAATTTTTTACTTTAATCCGGCTGGATAGGAAAGTACGATGCTGTAACACATGGGATGGTTACCCCCGGGGATCTCTCAACGGATCCTTTGAATTCAATCAAAGTTTCAATTAAAAATATCAGGTATTAGTGGATACGCAGAATTTTATCTTGAATTAAGATGGGATCGAAGATTCTAGAGTTCTAGATATGGAACATGCGCCTTAGGAGGTAGCATTCCTCGACTTGCCGGGCCACTTAACCCGCCTTTCCGCCCGGACATAAAGGTTGTTGGGCCTGATCAGCTGGAACATTGGGTCATACTCAATAGGACCATCACCCTCTCGGGAGAACTTATAACGGTAGATCAGTTTGGGCAGGAAGACCTTGATCTCTTGCAGCGCAAAGTTGAACCCAATGCACATACGGGGGCCCATCGCAAAGGGAATATACGCCGCCTTGTGTCTGGATTTCACCTCCTCCGTGTCCCAGCGATCAGGGTTGAATCGAGCAGGGTTGTCCCACAGGTCAGGATGATTGTGGATGTGGTGAAGGGCCGGAATGATTACCGAGTCCTTAGGCAGGCAATATCCCCCCGGTAGAATTAGGTCCACCTTAGCGGTCCGACCCGGTTGGAAGGAGGGATTGTGGCGACGCTGAGTCTCCTTAATGTACTTATCAAGGAAGTCCAATTTGTCCGTGACATCCGCTGTCACCTGGGTATTCTCGTCAAATCCGTGGTCAATCAACTCTTGGAGAAGTCGCTCCTGCATGCCATCATACTCACAGAGGCCGTAAATTAGCCAAGAGAGGAGAGAACTAGTGGTAGTAAAGCCAGCGCCGGTAGCCACCACTAGGGCCCACACTACGCTAGACTTTGGCAGCTTCTCGCCCTTGTTGTCAGTGGCGCGAATAGCATAATCTATTAGAGGTTAGGCCGACTGCGTACGGAGATAGCTGGTCGCTATAGGATGATGGGTGATACTTACCAACCATGTTACTTGCAGCCAAGGCAGCGTCTTGCAAAGGAAGGTCTTCGACGCCTGCTCTAGTGGCCTTGTCCATCGACTCCTGTACCATTTCCTCGATGCGGGCCTTCAGTTGTTTAAGCCGTTTGGGATCGCCGAATGGTAAGGAGCTATACCAGTCACCTTTTGAGGTGACCTTCTTGTTGAGGGAAAGCAGTTCCGCAATGTTATGAACCATCTCATGGACAGGGGCATCGGGCGTGTTGAAATGTTGAAAGTCCATCCCAAGGGTAAGCTTGCCAACAGCTTGGGAACCCATCTTCAGCATATACTGATAGACATTCCAAGCCTCACCCTGCTGGTCCAATTGATCAAATACCTCGAATGAATCCTCTACGGTCGTCTGCATTGTAGGGGCGTAGTGTCGGACGGCCTTAGGACCCAGGGCGGGAGGCAAGAACTTGTGGGCTACCTTCCATTCCGGAGTGTCAGTGTCTCCAAGGAAGACGCCGGCAGCGGGCGTCTTCAGGGCAGACAGAGGGTGAGATTCATTGATTTTCTTTGTGAAAAAATCCGATTCAGAGAAAGCAATGGCAGCAATCCTCGGATCATTGGTCTGGTAGGTCGTACGACCCATGTTGCTGGTCCTGATGACCGGTCCGAATTTGTCGAAAAGGCGCTGATGGTTTCCAAGATGATCAGGATAAACTTCGAAGAAGGTACCGACGAATGGCAATTCCTTGGGGCAGGGAGGATCGCGGACGGCGTGGCCATCAATTGTGAGCGGCAGAGGACCTGCCGCTGCCAGAACCTCTGACACCTCCGTTAGGACAGCATCTGGTCCCTGGAAGCCAATTCCTTTATAGCACTTGTTAGACACAGAAACGGAGGAAGTAATGTCTATCATTCAGTAGGGACTACTCACCACTTGGCTCCACGATGGCAAAATAGGCCGCAATCAGGTGTCTCAGCCCCTCGATAGTCTGCGAAGCATCCACCTGAAGTTCCTTCGCAGAGGACGGACTTTGTCCAAGGAGGTAGAATGTTTGTGGGGCCATGGTAGGTGGCTGGGCAATTGCACTTCGTGCGAGGATATTTAGTTCTCTGTGAGAAATTCATTTTCTGTAACTTGACGGTTATATATTCCTCTAGTCCTAGCGAACTCGATTATTCGTGAAAGAATGCACTTTCCGAGGTAGAAAGTCCGTACCGAGTCCCGTGTCCCGTGTTATCGTTTCCTCGGAAAGGTTCTCACTTCCGGATCTGTAAGCATAGAAGGGCCGGTTCACAATGCCGAGATTTCGGACGGATAACCGCGGGTCGTTATCTGCAACGCAGAACGGGCAAAGCCGAGTAAACACCAACGATCCTCGGGTTCCCGAAGTTAAATGGAAAGGGCTTCTATTGGCCATTGCCTGAACAACTAGTGCTTGTGACCCGGCGCATACAAATATAGCATTATGTGGTGATTTTCACCCACCTTGAACCTGAAGTTCAAGAAAGATTCTTCTCGTCCATCCAATTCATTTTACCACCGTCTTGCTGTCTTGTCCTATCCTAAAGACTGCAACCGTCACCATGCAGGAATTTACAATGGAAGAGCTGGGCGCTCATAAGAGCAAAACCGACTTGTGGGTTGCCATTCACGGAAAAGGTGAGTAGAGCATTGCCTCCATACGTGGACTCCTCTAAGTTCAAGTTTGCTAGTCTACGACGTGACCAAGTACGCCAAAGACCACCCAGGTGGCTTCGACGTCCTGATTGATGTTGCTGGGCAAGATGCAACGGCCGCATACGAAGATGTGGGACATTCGGAGGACGCGAACGAGATTTTGGAAAGTTACCTTATCGGCACGTTGAAAGACGCCGCAGATTACAAGGCTCCTACAGCCGTACGGGTTATCCAGGAGGCTCTCGTGCAACAACCCTCTAAGGGTAGCTCGAGCGTAGTCCGCAACCTGGGCCTCGCCGCTGGCTCGATTCTATCGCTTTATCTTGCCTCTACTTCCGTCAAGACACATGTGAACCTTCATGAGCTCGCCAAACTACTTCCCGAGCTGAGTTACCTGTCAGCGGGTAAGATTTCTGACTCCATCCCGCACGGCGGCTTCGCCAATGGAGTGGCTGCCACGTCCTGTGTGTGTGCTGTACTAGGTGGTCTGTTCGTATCCCGTCTGTCAAAGTTCACCGAGATTGAATCGGGATTCACCAAGTACCCACCTCGCATCCAAAGAAGCGCCATCCATAAGCCAGATCCACACCTGATCCCGGGCTTCCTCCAACCAAAGGAGTACAAGACCCTGCCCCTGGTGGCAAAGGACTTGCTGGCTTCCAATGTCTATCGCTTCGTCTTCGAGCTACCTCACAAGAACGACGTCATTGGACTTCCCATTGGTCAACACGTTGCCATTAAGGCAACCATCGATGGGCAATCCGTCTCCCGGTCCTACACGCCTACTTCAAATAATCTCGATCTTGGCAGATTGGAACTCGTGATCAAGTGCTACTCCGACGGCCTGCTGACTGGCAAGTACCTTGCCAACCTCAAGCTCGGTGATAAGGTTTCATTCAGGGGCCCCAAGGGCGCCATGCGCTACAAAAGGGGCCTGTGTAAAAAGATTGGCATGATTGCTGGCGGCACTGGTATAACACCGATGTACCAGCTGATTCGTGCAATCTGCGAAGATGATAGGGACACCACGGAGATTTCTCTAATCTATGCCAACCGCACCGAAGAAGACATTCTTTTGCGAGACGAGCTTGAAGCTTTCGCATCGGTGCATCCGAAAAGCCTCAAAATCTGGTACATGCTGGACAGCCCACCCCAGAAATGGCAGTACGGTAAGGGTTATGTCACACCTGCGGTCATGCGCGAAAAGCTTCCTGGGCCCTCACAGGATACCAAAATCATGCTTTGTGGTCCTCCTGGAATGATCAACGCCGCGAAGAAGGCGTTGGTTGGTCTGGAATTCCAGGCCCCAGGAGCCGTGGGTAAAATGACCGACCAAATTTTCACTTTCTAGACTATTTATGTTCACTGTAGGTTTTATCTAAGCCCAGGGATGTCTCGAACTTTGTTTTAACGGGGGGTTATTACCATTAACTGTGCCTTTCGCTCGCTTTCGTTCGTTTCTGTTTTACTCCGCACTTTTGCAGGGCATTGTTTTGTTAGAACTATAGACATGTTCATAGATCCGGGGGTTTAGCCAAGCGCCATTTGTTCCATCGATAGATTTGTTTTTAAACTCCTAGGGTACCGCAGATTGTACAAGGTGACCAAATACAAACGTTTGAGAATTCGCGTCTGCTGCTCTATGCTTCGTGAGCTCTTTTGGGTATCTAGGATGGGGGACGGCAGTTAAAGCACATCCATGTAGTCCGTATCCATCACTATCTTTGTGTCGAGTGACGTTTTACGCCAGTAGAGATTCAATGTATATAACACTGGAGCGGACTATGAAGTCCGTTTCCCAAACAGTCACTGCTAACTTGGAGTGTCAATCCTTACTGTGAGGGAGATTAACCTGACCGTTAAACTGTAGATAGTGGCCACTTCCACTTGCGCTGATCCGGTTCTACAGCATTGGTGATTGCTTGCCGCAGGCTTCCAAGCGTTACTACTTGCGCCAGCCGACGTTGTCGCGCTGATCGAAATATTGTGCAAGGAAACGTATCGGGCCGATAAGCATTTCGGGAGCAAGATCACCAATCGGAATGCGTGTACTGAATGCACCCATTATACGCCGCGGCAATGGCATGGCGAACGCAATTGTGGGTAGGCGGTAGAGCGATCCGTCTATGCCGAGGTACCAAATATCCATGGAAATTGACACTCCGAGATTCGCCCAAGCATTCCCTCGGACAGCAAAAATACGGATAGTTCGGGTTCTTGCCGATCGACCAACGCTTCACGGCCCGAGATATGCCCCTGTTACTGAGTTGGTAAAGATGCCGGTCCCGCTCAGAGCACGGGAAGGTTCCAAAGACCCTCTGTCACTATATAACGTTAAACATCTCACGCCAGGACAGTCTCTTTGCACATACTACTACAGTCAGCGTTTGCGACAAAATTCTTCAACCTCGTGAATAACTTGCATTCTGATCCTTTTCGCGAAGATGACTCCAGATTGGCAACCACCCAAGGACTACCGTGCACGTCCCGTTGTCATCCTCGGGGCTGGTGTCTTGGGACGTCGAGTCGGTATGTAATCAAGTCCAACTGGATACACATACGTACACTACTGCCGTGCAAGAACTGACAACCCCTGCAGCTTGTATTTGGGCCTCGGCAGGGTACAGTGTCCACGTCCGTGACCCGAGCGCGGACCAACGTGCAGCTTGCGTCACCTATGTGAAAGAGAATGTCGCTACGTACGCAGTGCATACGGAAGCGGAACCCGGCGAAATCACAGCATATGAGGATTTGGAACAAGCGCTTGGAAATGCTTGGCTCGTTATTGAGGCCGTTCCTGAGAAAATCCAACTGAAGATTGATACTTTCGAACAGCTCGACAAGCTTGCTCCCAGCGACTGTATTCTGGCATCCAACTCTTCTTCATACAAGTCCTCCGAGATGCTCGGCAAAGTATCAGACAGCGCCAAATCTCGCATCCTGAACATGCATTACTACATGCCTCCGCAAGTCATGGTTGTGGAACTAATGACGGATGGCATTACCAACAAGTCCATCTTTCCATTCATGGTTGAGCGCTCGAAGGAAGCAGGCACCAAGCCCTATGTTGCAAGAAAGGAGTCGACCGGTTTTATTTTCAACCGCCTATGGGCCGCAGTCAAGCGCGAATCCCTCACAATCCTTGCCGAGGAGGTTTCGACGCCAAATGAGATTGATTCGATTTGGACGGAGATTTTTGTCAAGGGCGGGATGGTGCCTTGCAAGGGCATGGACAGTATGTGATTCTGCTCTTGTCCACCCTTTTCCCGAATTCTCCTTTGCCACTCTTCCTCTGAAGTGTAATGCTGACCATGCTCTCTCTATTCCCAGGCGTCGGTCTGGACACTGTGGCTTTCATTGAGAAACACTATATCGCCGAACGAGGCCTCTCCGCCACCAAGACCGTCGACTTTCTTCAAACCAACTACCTGGACCATAGCAAGCTTGGGACCAAGTGTGCCCACGGTGGCCTGTATCCTCCTGCTGAAGTTACCAAGGCCGATGGCGTGAGCCGAAGCCTTGTTGCCCTCGACATTGGTTTGTCGTCGAAAGCACCGAGCTTCAAAGCCGGCGAGATTCTGCAGATTTCGCTGGATGGGCAGGTGCAGAAGGTTCTTGCCACAGGTCAAGCTCTCCCGGACGGGATTGCGGTAGACCCACACAGCAAGCGCATCTTCTGGACCAACATGGGTATTCCTGGCAAGAACGATGGTGCGGTGCTGTCGGCCAACTTGGATGGAACTGGAATCCAGACTGTGGTAGCCCCAGGGGTCATCAACACGCCCAAGCAGTTGGCATTGGACACAACATCGAAGAAAGTCTACTTCTGTGACCGCGAGGGACTCCGTGTTATTCGTTGTAATTTTGACGGGTCGGAGTTTGAAGTTCTGGTTCAAGCCGGGGATGCCAAGGATCCTCAAGATGCCCTGAAGTGGTGTGTTGGTATAGCTGTTGCCCCAAGCATCGGCAAGTTTTACTGGACCCAAAAAGGCCCATCGAAGGGCGGACAAGGGCGTATATTTTGCGCCAATATCGATACGCCTGAAGGCCAGTCCGGCTCTACTAGGGATGACATCCGTCCCATCTTGAGCGGCCTTCCGGAACCGATTGATCTGGAGGTAGACGAGGAATCTCGGGCGCTTTACTGGACCGACCGTGGGGAAATCCCGCTCGGAAATTCCCTGAACCGACTTCGCCTCGACCACTTTGGCCTTCCCGTGCCGCAGATGTCTAATATGGGCTATGAAGTGCTCAACAGGAACCTGAATGAGGCCATCGGCTTAAAGTTGGACCTAGCCAACAACAGTATCTACATGACCGATCTTGGCGGCAATCTCTATCGTTGCGACTGTGATGGAAACCACAGGGTCAAGTTGTTATCGGACGAAAACAGGGCTTTGACGGGGCTCACCATCATATGATAACACTGGGCCTACCTGGGCATTGCTTTACGCAGGATTTTTTTCCTTTGCTTAATCCGCCCTGATGATTCATTGCCTTGGATATATCATTCTCTTCGTGCTTTAATGATAGATAAATCAATCAAGCTATATCATTTCGAGATATCCATGTAACCAAATTGAGGCTTCTAGCAATCATCTGACTAACTATCAATGGTGTGTTTCTAAGAATCTTGTAGCGAGACTATTATCCGACCTGTTTGGAACAGGATGGTAGCAAGTATTGCAGGGCCATGACGGGAGACTGGAAGCTATCAGCGTAATATTCATAACGCGGGAAAATTCTGCGTATAAGCCGCCATTCTATCGCTTTCGAGACTCTAGGCAATTGGCTCCTTAAGCCGACTATGGCGACAACTATGATTCGGGGCTATATTTCTTTGCTATCGTCGCAATAGATGGATTTAACACGGCCGGAATTGGCCCCTCTGCTGGTCATTGTGGATTGGTAATTAGAAACCACCGTGAGTTCTCACGAGAAGGAGCTCCCGGAATCTGTCCAGTAGCTGTTCATAACAAATGTCGGCACACAAATTGAGGAGGTATAATAAGAATATACCGACAAGGAAGCAGCGGACTATGCTTCTGAATAACCGCGAAGTGACCTTCCAATGCAGACCATTGATTCTGAAAGAGCTGCGCAACCCTATGTGCTATGGCGTAGTTGAAATAATGACAAGATGAGATATATTCTCCAATGCGTGTTGAGAATAGTGACGAAGTCTGTAAAAACATAGCGGGCGATCAGCAAACTAAAGTATCTTTGGCTAAATGATCGAAGCAACATTTTTTTCTCGTCTGAACACTCGTTAAAGCCCGTGGAGGTCTTCTACTTCAAGTGTCCCCCTCACGGTTCAGTAAATAGCTGATATTCTGAATTTCAGCTGAATTACCTGTAGTGTGGCATATACGCGGCCATGAAATATCGATCTGAAGTTCAGTGTTTGAAACTGTATATAGAATTTATGGATATCATTATGGTCCCGCAACGAGAAGGAACAGCCAGAAAAAAAGTTTTTATGTGAAGCTTTCATCTCCATTCTGGAACAAAGTCTGAACATTGACAATGTCAAATTAAATTCGATACGCCTGTCAAGGGGGTCTATGTTTTCTCATTCTTTATTCTAATAGAAATTTGTCTCCGCTGATCATCTTCCACATAGTCGCTGCCCTGGCAATTTATCTCCATCACGAAGTTGAGAACTTTTTCGACTTCAGCTCAATCAGATCGAGCAGAACTTCGTCACGTTTCTTCTCGAGCATTCCAACGTCTATTCTTCCGATTGAGTCCTGCACCTTTGCATCCAGGGCACTAATTGTATCAGGGTTAAGATCAAAAGCGTGCTTTCTCATGTCCTCCGTCCACACTTTGGCGGCGTTCCCGATGTGTTCTAACATATGCCTGAAATTACCACCTCCTGCAAGAATATTGGTCACAAATGGTCCTGTCATGGCCCAGCGAAGGCCAAGGGCGGATGTGAGACAGGTATCTGCACGTGAGCCTCAGTAAAAGTACATTTCAAATCCTGCGTAGGCACTGTTACTGCTTACCAATATCTGCGGCAGAGACGATCCCGCGGGTGACAAGACTATAAGCCTCGTTGTATAGAGCCATCTGTAGACGATTTGCGATAAACCCAGGAGTCTCTTGGTTGATCAATATGGCTTCTTTGTCAATTGAACGATAGAATTCCAGTGTGCGAAGCACATAGATGTCCTGAGTTCCAGGATGTGGGACGACCTCGACCAGGGGCACCATATGCGGCGGATTAAATGGGTGGCCAATTAACACCCGGCCCGGGTTATTGGTACAATCCACACAAAATTTGGATGAAGGGATCCCGGATGAGGAAGAAAGAAGAAGGACATCTTTTGGAGCTTTGGAATCAAGTTTCGCAAACAATTGGCGTTTAAAATCGACGTTCTCAGGGCCCGTCTGTGCCGTCTGAACTTAGTACGGGTCCGCCATTTTTGTCTTGCCATACTGAGAAAAAGACAGACCACGTACCTCTTGAATCAAATCGATTTCATCGAGACAACTAAAAATGTCTTCTACAAATCGATAGTTACTAGGCGAGGCTCCAGCACGCAGTCCGGCTTGCTGCATTGTCGGCCAGCCTCGCTCAATGTATGACGACAGCCGTGCCTGTGCACCAGGCGCTGGATCTGTAACAATGACCTTGAGGCCTTTCGATAGGAAGAATAAGGTCCAGCTGGCGCCAATCACGCCAGTTCCAATGACCCCGACTGTCTTGACAGAATAACTGGTCATAGCTACGGCGTGTTCGAAAGGTTGCTTCAAAAGAAAGCAAATGATGTGAAAACGGTGGTCTCTGTTCGGAAGGGAGTTGAGTTCAGAGATAAGAGATACTTCCAGCCAACTTATAATGAGAGGAAAGAGCAAGAGGCAGTACGCGTTGTGGGTCTGGTTTAGCCGCTTTGCTCCTGCCGAGGTCTCCGACGATAACGCTTCCGCGGAGATTTAATCAGGCGTCTTCTGCAGCCAAGGGTTAACTATGATCCCCACGAGTCGTCTTCCTTTGCGATCGATCTAAATGTCTCAAGCGATGTCTCACGAAACTACTCCAAGTATGGACAGTTATAGTCACGGTGCCTTTGCTGATAAACAACATCTTGCAGTCTCTGACTTTATCCACGGGTATCCATCTGCTGTCGGTCACCAGATATATCAACCCCCAGCTATTGCATACTGCTCTGTTGAATACGTATATGCAGGCTTTATCCGCGCCAGACTTCTAGTCATTGTGCCCAACTGCAAATGTATCGCGATCACTTTTAATTTTCTCATATGGCCTGGATGATTAACTGGCTGACAAGGTATAGGAGATCCAACCATAATCTGGGCTTCTCGTTTTATGAAAGCCAATTCCATTATAATAGCGCCACTATCAGTCTAGACGTGAATACAGCCTCGAGACACTTTCCACCACTGCGATCTTGTCAAAAAACACAGTTTTAGAGCCTGATTGGACGAATTACATGTCAGCAGCCTTCCGTAGCAGCCCCTTGTCGAAATAACATCTGAGTTTCCAGATTTGCAATCCATCGGTCCCTTGGCCGCTTTCGGCCTCCGCTATCTCATACACAAATCCCTGAGGAAGTGGAACCGTCCCTTCGCCACCTTTTAGATGTAGGCCAGTTTCGACCTCAATAAACAGCGTATGTTTCCCAGTTTGGTCGTTGGTCACCACTGTCGCCGAAATAAGCTTGTGGCTGCATCGCTCAAATTGCCCGTATAGAGCGGTGTAGTAGTCCCAGATCTGCGACGCACCAGAAGTTGAGGAGCCATCCGGGTGCACTATCGTCGCTGTAGCTGCGTAATAGTTCGTAGGAGGTGTGGTGGTTCTCGCAGTGTCAAAGTCGACGGCATATTTATAATACCAAGCAAAAATTGGATGCGAAGAAAATGTTGAAGGACCGAATGGTTCTTGGAGGGCGGTGGCTGTGACAGGCATGATCAAAGGCGGTATCAGGGTTTAGCCGATCACCAAATCAAGGCTAATTCGTGGGCCATGTCAACAGTCTTGTACATATAGCCTTTGTGCGTTTGATATTGTGCCGTGCAACCGAGGAGCACCATGGATCTCCGTAGTATGACGGAAATGTAGTCAACACATTCCCGCAGTTTCTGAGCCGGACAACGATTGCCGGGGTATGTGGATCCAGAATGATTTCAATCCCTCGGCATGTCCTTCTGTTAAATACGATGTAATTAATAATATATCAAGAAGTGGAATCCACCGCAGTTATGATAGTTATAATCGCAGGGCGAGAGGCTTACCAAACACGGCGTGGTGGGCGGGTGTGCTGAAGCTTAGGCGTATTATTTTGATTAGTGGCTTACGTCTTACCTACCAGACGCCTGTACACACCTTGCGGCACCTTAGGTGAAACTTGGGTAGCGTGGTCCTTCCAAATGTGACATAAGTAGCCGAGGTGCTTGGTCTGTACGGAGTAGTAACGGGAGCAAGTATTGTACGTTTCCTTGAGGAGTCGTCAAGACCTGAACCGCACGAATCCCGGCTCGGAGACTGCGCTGATATCTGTAAAAGTTTGGTCCATTCCAATCTTGGTTTTTCAGAGATTGACCTTCGCGCCCTCAAGCTCCACAACTAGTCCTGGTATCAGATTGGGCAACTTTGTTACATATTAAAAGGTAACATGACTCTATTCACTTCTGATTTGATGCCAATGCTTGTGCGACTTAGCGACTAGAATCCGAAATAGCCGCACATCGGCCCTGGACCGAGGCATGGAGGGATGAGAATTTTTTTCCTATTAATAACCTTGAAATTGGCCCCCGCGCTTTACTTCCATCCACCGGAAAAGAAAGTAAGGAGAAGGGAGTCATTAGCCCTCCATGCCTTAATACATTTATTGACTATGTTTTGGCCCGAGGTCTGTGATGCGTGGAAGACTTCGGGGCGCGGCTGGTGGGGCGGATCTTGCCACTGGGCAATATCGGCAAGCCGGAAATCCAACTGACCCACTGCCTGACATCCTCGGAGAATCCTATCCGGCAAAATCGGCAAAATCGTGTATAATACAGGTAAGAGAAGTTAGTTATATCTGAACCTGTGTATTTTCTTGTCAAAATATATACCGCAAGTTCCACACGCGACGCGTTCCCAAAAATAGAAGATTTCGCTAAATACTCCACCTGAATCGTTGAACGACCCTGTTTTGCCTTGCGGTGGCTAGACAAGTCTACCTAGTCCTCCAATGCCGCTTCTATACCGAGTGTGTACTCGGGAATGGACTTCCTTCCGTCACATCTGGACTGAGGAGAGCACGTCGCAATATGCACACTTTGCTTTGCGGGTATGCATTTCCACCGAAGGTTCCCAAGCAACCATTCACTTTCGAAAGAAACATCGAATCCCGCAGAGACAACGGCAAGGCATTGATCAATATCTTCATCAGGTTAGGGTGGTTAGCGGTAGCTTAGCACAAGCCTCGATCTTGTGGGCCAGCATATTCAATTGCTTTTCTTAGTTTCAATCAACATTCTTTGATCCAATTTTGATTTGCTCACCTCCAATTTGTATCTTCATTCAAAGGAAGGAAGCTACTAAGCGAGCACGGAACAACTGTACATCAAGCCCATGAAGAAGCCCACGCACTAGTGCCCAGGTCGACTATGTTGATGACGTATCGCAGAGTACACAAAAGAAAATGATATGACGCACAAAACAGAAAATGAGCTGCAGGTCGCCGGTCCCGAGAAATGCTCGGTTTTACATATGAACGTAGTCTGGTGGAACTAACGTATTTCACAAGCGAGCGGGTCACGCAAGCCAGTGGGTCACCGCAAAACATATAGTAAATGCGATTTTATATCTCAGCAACAACGCATGTAATCCGTATCAAATTTTTTGATGCTATCTCTTTATGATAATCGTAGTTTGGCTTTGGAGTTTGGTATACTTTTAATGGGAGTTTTCATAGTATTACCATAAAATACGCCGTAATTTGGCCACTTGAGCTCCAAATATATATATCTTTGACTCAGCCACTGTTAGAAATTAAGTAAACCCCGGGGGTAGACTTTGGATAGTATAAAGAGTATCTGTCTATAAGGAAAATCTAAGAGAAGCTATGGTTGTTGAATTATGAAGTTGTAATTTATCGTATTTACTATGTGTTTTGGGGTGACCCGCTGGCGGAGCGGACCTTCTCTATGATGTCAGCGGAATAGATGGTACTACATCATACGAGCGTACCAGACATTCCCAGAACGACGATGGGATTTTGAAGAGTTATTTCATTGACACTATAGTCTCCCATGATCTGTCCGTGTATTCCAATTAACCATTTTAGGAGTAAACTAGTACGTTGCTTTGAGGCATTTCGGATTACTTAAGCATTTCAAGCTCGGGGCCTCGGCAAAAGGACGTTTCAAACTTAAAGCATCCGGTTTGCTTAGCCCACCTTTAAACACTTTGACCAGCCAAGTTTTCATACACCTCGGGTTACGGGCAGCAGTCTCACGTGGGGATCATGGCTTCTACGAATCAAACTCCTCGGGCCCGCCGCCACAGGTCTTCCGTTGCATGCCAGGCTTGTCGCCAACGCAAAGTACGTTGTAGCTTGACCGTCACTGGTGTGCCTTGCGCAGGATGTACCCAGGATGCTACAGAGTGTATTGTGACCACAAAGCGAGCGAAAGAGTGAGAGAGCGCCAAATATATACTATACCAAACAATGTTGACTTCAAACCCTTTTTAGTACTAAACAGATCGACCACCTAGCACCTCGCCATCGCCGTCGCCTTAACCGTCAGAGTCATTCTGCTGAGGCATTGGACTCGCACTTCGCGACCTGCGCGAACCAGACCCCGTGTCCGACAGATGAACCTAAACCTCCAGGCCTTCCTCCCTTTGACACCCGGTCTGAAAATACTACCCGTACCGTCAACGGGAGTCCTTCGGACCATGAGGTGAACAACATGGCAGACGAAGAACGTAATGGGCTCGAAATAGCATCAGCGGCGCTCGGCCAATTAGGTAATGTTGGGGAAGTCCCCTTCTATGCTGGTAAGAAACCAACCCTACACACCATGAGAGAAGGAAAAGAAACCACGGGGAATAATGTTGAAAGTAGGAGAACAGACTGGGCCCATATCAGCCCTGGACATTTGTTCACCCGAGCACTCGTTGCCAAAGCATTTTCTTATACCATTGCACCGCACGCAACTATCCGATGAGGACCAGGATTTTCTACGGAGAAAGGGCGTTTTTACCCTTCCGGGTACAAGTCCCTGTGATAGCATGATCGAGGCATACCTTGTCCATGTGCACCCCATCCTCCCAGTGATCGAAGCTGATGTACTTGTGGATCACCACCAAGCTGGGCGGCTTCAGGACTATAACCTGTTGCTCCTGTGGAGTCTCTTCTTTGTCGCTGTCAATGTACGCCGCGAGTTGGAGTGTTCGTATCTCACGAAACTAATCAAATCTTATAGTTTATTCCCGCAGAAATTTACGAGCAAGAAGGCTTTACATCGAGAAGGGCAATGAAATTTGCAATGTATTCTCGAGCTAAGGCAAGTAAATCCCCTATCTCTTTACAAATTGCAAAATACTCCGTGCTTACTTGTGCCTGTAATCAGTGCATGTATAACAATGGAAACGAAAGGAACAAAGTTGTACTCTTGCAATCTGCACTCCTGATGGGATTCTGGCATTCGGACATGGATGAACATGCACAGCCGTGGTATTGGTCAGGCATCGCAATAAACCTGTGCCAGATCCTTGGCCTGCATCGTGATCCTGGTATCTCAAATTATAACCCTTCCATTACCGATCGACAACGATCTTTTTGGCGTCGGCTTTGGTGGAGTTGCTTTTTCCGGGATCGTTGGCTCGGTTTGACGTTAGGGAGGCCACTGCGGATCAATCTGGATGACTGTGATATTCGCATGCCGTTGGTGGGTGACCTACTTTTTGATATTCAGAAGTCTGATGGATCTACCATCGCGTCGTACTTGTCCAGTGACACGAAGAGATTAGCCGAATACTGGGTCATGCTCATTGAACTAAGTCTCCTGCTAGGCGACATCCTAACCATGAATCGTCGGGCTGCTGGCCTCAAAGCATCGCTAGATGAAGTTGAAGGGCTTGAGAGACGGCTACTACAGAGCAGACTTCCAGATAAATACGAAGTGGGTCTAACGCGCATAGCAAGATTCTATTCGAACCACGTCTATTTGCATTACCAGTCAGTTCTTCTACCTCTAAAGGCTTCGTCTGTTGACATATACCGCAGAGCAATGGTTATTACCTTCTATCGGCCTTGGGAAAATAAAGCCCCAGATGGCCTGGCCCCCACCGCAAAGGAAAACTGGCAACATCGAATGCGACTAAGCGCCGATGCTGCTGCCTCTAGAACGAATGAAATATTGGATGCACTCGTTGACGAGAAGCTGCTGGGATTTGCGGGGCCAATGACGTGAGTTTTTACAATCAATCAGTGTCTTTGCCCTTTCAAATCAGAGACGCTCATAGTCTGTTTTGGGCTAATTTATGTTCAAATAATCAAGGCCTCCTCTCCTGGTTCCAGCGATGCAAGCGCACTTGCTTCGATGCAAATTTGGCGACTCTCTCTCAAAGCGCATCGGGCTAAACAAGCTTGAAATGCTCATGCTAGTCTTGGAAGAATTCCAGAAAACATACACTGTTGCTTCAATATATCGTGGGATTTTCACGAAAGCCATCCAACAAATTGTTCCGGGTTATTCGGCTCCCAAGACGCCCTTTAGCACTGCAGCAGCTCCTATTGCCGCTCCTGGTACTGAAAATTATGGCCGGGGCTCTCTCTTGGAAGGGGAAAATATTGACGCTAATAATAGTGAAAATAATCCGTTGGGTGATTTCGGGTTTGCTGTTGCCGACGAAACGTTTTTGACGAATGATTTCCTGGACGAAGCTTCGATTTTTGGGTTTTGGCAGACGTGGAACCAAATATGAAGTACGGTCGACTTTTCTCTCAATTCTTTCTTAGGGCTTCTCTCTGTATGTTGCTATCTAAGTGACTTCCCTTGGGGATGTCAGGACAAATTGCAGTCAGCGGAGCTGGTGTCTCAGCTGGATACATCAACGACGATAACTTGACAAGCGAAAAGTTTGTGGTCGATCCAATCAATCCAGACGGCAACTCCTGAAGTCGCATGTATCTCACTGGTGATGTCGGAAGATGGCGAGAGGACGGAACTCTGGTTGTTGAAGGCCGAATTGCTGGAGATACCCAAATCAAACTACGCGGTCTGCGGATTGATCCAAGATGTCGAACGAGCAATTCTTGATGTGTCAAGCGGTGTTTAGACAAATGCGGCAGACTCTTTGCGCAGAGCCGAGACTCCGAGGTAGGCTTTCTGGTTGCCTATGTCGTGTTCTCAAATGCATTCGCAGACGAGAAACGTGACGAATACTTGAGTAACGTTCCATCAATACTTCCACTGCCCCAATATATGTGGCCTGCAGCGGTCATCGCCATGGACAAGCTGCCCATGACTTCGTCGATGAAGATGGATAGGAGATATCTCAGTACTCTCCCTATGTCTGCTGGACACTGCCCTCGACGACTGGCGAGCCAGGGGAAGCTTACTGCAACAGAGCAGAAGCTGCAGCAGACCTGGAAAGAGGTGATATGATCTTTGTCTCAACTGGCCAGCTGGCTAAATTTCAATTTATCAAAACAGTCGAGGCCTCCGGTCGGCTGCTGTTGGAAAAACATTACCCTCCTCATCTTGCGCTTTCCCAGTTCCACTGTTATAGACCGGAATCAATCCATCAGGAACAGAGGGGCAGAGCTCCTGCATGTCTTTCATTTGGAACTCGTTATAAAGAGACCACAACGAAAGGATTTCCACCCGCATGTAGCCAGTATAGTGCGGTTCATACCGATTCTCCGGATACCGCCCATCGACCATACCAACAAACCCCCAGGGTTGACTGGGCTGCTTGGGCCTTCTCCCCCCGAGCCAGGGCTGAGGATCAGGGCTGTTGACGATTGACTTCAGCGATCGCTCATCGATGAATAGGCAGCCTTCAAATCGACCTGTCCCCCGGCCCTTGCTTGCAAGGAGGTACTCAGAAAAATGTCGTCGAACTTGCTCGATACTGGCTCCATCCCAGAACTGTTTGTCTGAGAAGACGACATCCTTATGCGTTTCCTTGACCAATCGCTCTGCGTCCGCGTCTGGCTCTGGATCCTCGGGCTCCTTGTATCGAAGTTCGGCGTGAAGATCAGAGTCGATGGAGTTATTCATGACCCCAGCCAGTTTATCCATGGCAATCGGCCATAGCTCATCTGATTCGGCAGTGTAGACTGTTCGGTATATGATGTAGCCCCAGGGGAAACTGGAGGGCACCGAGGGGTACAGAAACCTTCTTGGGCGACGCTTGGTCTGTTTTATCCATGGAGATTTGAGCCAATTATTCGAGTAGTGGCCAACAAACTCAGGGTGTGACCATCGCTTCGACCAGGAAGGGTGATGGTAGAAGGAGCTGTCGTCCTGCTCGGTTATTACCTTGTTGATCTCAGCTGGATCGCGAGTTGGCGGGGATGAAGTTGAAGCAGGCACGTTGGAAGTCATATTGGGATAATGATAGGCCGCGAAGTATCCGAATAGTAAGAGTAGTAAGAGATAGTAGAGTAGTATGTAGAGATCCATAGCGAGTTTGCGGGGCAGCCCAAGAGTCAAGGACCTTTCTACCCTCAAGCACTTGCTGGCAGTGGTGGTGAGACCCTGAGAATTCTTGTGGGAATGTCTCGATACTTATTGGCTTGGGATCAATTTAGCGTGACGCCAATCTTGGTAATCTAAGTTAGCTAAAGTTTGTGCTCCAAGTTGAAGTTTTCCATTTGTGAAACCACGGAAAGGACTGACCAGGAAATTTATGCGCACTTGTGGCCTGCTAAAGAGCGATAGGTTGAAGACCGAAAGGAAGGGCCCGCTCCACATTGACGCGGATGAAACACTTCAAAGTGTGAGGCTTCAAATGTTTGGATACAATATCCACTCGCCTGGTCTGGCTAGTGGCGGAATACTTTAGTTTCTTGGCAATCCAGTGAGCAGGAGCTTTGCGACGTAGATTCGCTGGAATACTCTTTAGGAACTGAAGCGTCTTTGTCATCCTGTTTGCGTTCTTCTTGCCGCTGTTGCTTCTGTATGTCCCGCTCTTTTTGACTTCATCCTGGGTCACGTCATCCACGACAAACACGCTTTAGGTGTTTACCCAGACCGTAAATTTGGTCTCCTTTGCCTCGAATCAATTACCCACATTTAGTGCTTTCTCGATCGCTCGCACGGTGGGCTTGACAAACACCTCTGCTTGCTTCTCTATGATCTAAGTCACATCCACAGGCTTCTGCTTCTCAGCTATGTGCGAGTCTTCCAGGCTGATATAATTTCCGCGGTCAATCCAGAAGTGTCGAAGCTTCAACATGGAAGTTACGCGATCTTTTTAGATTAAGGATTCCTTCCACAAATACTGACTTTTTTTCATCCCTTGGTGCTTGTTTTGTCGCGATCATCGTCTGGATAATCGTCTCGCTGCGTAGTTATCATAGTCTGTGACCTCGATGGCATAGCTGCTTCTGCGCTATATGGCGTATGGAGACGCGTGCTCGATTCGTAAAAGCTCAATTCGTAAGAACGTGATTGGATGCCACCAGACATTTTGTGCAACGTAGAAATCACGAGAGACCGGAGACAGGGAAGTGATCCGGTGATAATTATGAGGTAGCACTCTGCGATGGTCCAGCGAGTTAGTGGAGCAAATTGGCGTGTTCTGTCGGTGAAGCTGTCCAGCTTGCTGAGTTCGATTGTGCGTCCGATAGAAGCCAACATGGCTCTATAAAAGATAAACCGAGTCAGTCAAATGCTCAGCCAACAGTTAAAGGCCTATCCTTCTACATACAGCAGGCCGAGACTGAGGAGAAAAATCAAGCTGATTTTCACAGGCAGGCGCAGGTTCAGACTCCAGAATGTGAATAAAGGAAAGACGGCAAGGTATAAATCCGTGAAGGAGTTCAATGCTAGGAGAGATCGAGGTTAGATCTTAGTCGGTTTCATGATGTCTCCGTCAAGGCAGGCCTTACAAGTCTGGACCACGGCATAATATCTCTGCACACTCGCAGGCAAGCAACCTGCCGAAAACTTCGGATTCCAAAGCGCTCTTATGTCTGGGCATTGTGCGAACATAAGAATCACGGAGATGCTGTTGATGATGACTTGTAATGCGATAAAGAACCAAAGAATGAGCCTGTGGTGTCGCTCCGTCCCCACAATCCCCAGAAGATAAAGAACGAATGCACATCGCCCGACTCCGGTCGCTATGATCAAAAAAGTCTGTAGTACGGTCATAATTTTCATCGCCTCAATTTGGTGAGCCAGACTGATATTCGCCGATGATTCACCAAAGCCATAGTGTACGGCTACCGTCAGCAATACTGTCGCGGTAATCGCTAAGACCTAAGAGAGAGACTCCTTCAGTGAATGTAGAAGCCAATGAATTTAATAAATCACATACTAGCGCCAGGAGCATCACAAGGTCGTCAGCGCGCACATGGTGAATCCGGGTTTTCGCGACGAAGCGCAGAATAAGGATGATAGTGGCGGTCCCGGCTGCAACCCATGCACCCGCCACCAGCCCTGGTC
Organism: Penicillium sp. 91 TS-2023; assembly: GCA_030710325.1. Lineage (NCBI taxonomy): Eukaryota > Fungi > Ascomycota > Eurotiomycetes > Eurotiales > Aspergillaceae > Penicillium > Penicillium sp. 91 TS-2023. Next base: position 1,643,265 of record JARWGP010000021.1, on the reverse strand, counting down.
CTACATTGTTTGACATTGTTGAGGCAGTCATGTTACAGATTGCGTTCCCACCGTCTCCGTTTTCGGAGGTTATCTCAAGACGCCCATTTGAAAAAGGAAAAATCGAATGAAAATTCAAGTCAAATACGAAGCCAAATTTGTTCCATCGTTTTAAAGGGGGCCATGAAACTCTAAATGAAATCTAGATCATGATGTCGGATAAAGTTCTCACGGATGATTCAGCAACGTGTGTGCCCGCAAAGTGCGTGTCCAGTCCGTAATAGCTCAAGAATGTCTGAGCGCTATGTTGATACTCGAAGGATTTGGCTCTTTTTGTGGCTACTACCACGATAGTCGATCCAACTATTTAAAGATGCTTCTTGAGCTTCATCAAGCTTCCGACCGCTTGAAGGCCTATCAAATGAATATTTCCCCCCTTGCGTCGTCGGAGCCGGTGGGAAGGAGGGGATACGGTTATCCACTGACCATCTGAGGAGGATCATAGGCATGATTGTCACAACTGAACAAGATATTGTAGAATTCAAGATTAGTGCTTAGGTACAAACCATTGTCAGGGAATCAGAGAGTAGTGACTATTGCATCATGGTTGAAAGTCGACTTAGTATTATCAATAGCGCGCTTCTATCGTAGAGGCTAGTGAAGTTGAAAGTTTAAACAGTAGCTGGCGAGGAAGATAGAGGTTGCAGAGTTACAAGATTGAAGGTCAGGGCAGATTAGAATATAGCTATTGTGAACAGCTACCTAGATGTTTTGGTATAAACCTATTCCACCATATTAGGCACTCAAAGGCATAGATATTACATAAAGTACATCGGCATAAAGAACTTGTCACCGGGTTGCGCCGATAACGAATTTTCCACCATCAAATCGCATCCACCATCAAATCGCATCCCCCTTCAAACAAGCCATCACGCTCACAGTATTAGTGATAGTCGTTGTGCGAGGACCACGAGAATCAGTGACCTGGCTCGGTGCCGAGGTCACCACCGGCGAAGCATCGGATCCATTATCGTTGGCCGCTGAGAGAGTCGGGGTGGGAACCTTGTCCAAGGTTACAGGGTGGGAATAGTCTGAGCACCAACCAATAGTCTTAGGCACGATTCCGGGCTTTACATATCCAGAGATAAAAGTGCTGGCAGTGCTGGGTGACGGAGCAGGGACGTGGGAGTGATGATGATGATGGAAAGGACGGGAGCTGGGACCGGTAGGGCTCACCGTGACATAAACGGTAGACGCCGCAGCGCTAGGGCAGGTGGAAGTGGTCGACAAAGGAGTAGGGTCCACACAGGCGGTGCTGTTGACGGGATTGGAAACAGTGAATTTATCTCCCTGTGCGTAGATGATGTAGACGTTGGTGCCGTTGATGCCGCTGATCTGGTAGCCCCATTCGGGGTTGGTGTCGCAGGGGATTTGGACAGAGTGAGACAAATCCGACGTGGGGACGTCTATAGCCAGCGGAACATAAGATGGAGGCCAGGACACAAAGTTCCAAAGATAGAGACTGAAGTTGGTGGGATCGGTATCGACGCTAGTCCACTCGACGTTGACGGTGGACCCGGCTGCGTAGGTTGTGTTCGCAGCGGGACTGGTGATTTCGATAGCAGCGGCAAGCGAAGCGAACGAGACGATCAGAGGGAACACGGAGCGCATCATCTTGATTCTCGTATTCTTTTGCTTGTTTTATTTTGCGGAGAATAGGATCTCGGATTTCCACTATCGGAGAATACTGGCAGATAGACAAAGAGAAAAACAATAATGTTTGCTGAAAGGTACGTCCAAGGATCGACTGATGATAATCAAAGAAAATGATCGAAAAAAAAAAAGAATGACTAGAAGTTGGAACAGGAGTAATGCCAATTGAGAGGCAGGAATAGGGGTCCACGAGGATATAAGTACTCAATTGCGGGGAATTGCTCTAGAACTCCCTGGGAATAAGCCAATGATCGGAAATTAAATGGTCGTCGAGTGGTTCCTGCCTTAAGCCTCTTTGAATAGTCGTTAATCTTGATATTCCCGGTGATTGGTAGTGTTCGAGACAACTTGTTGGGTCCGTGCCCGGCTATTTCCTTGGCTACAACGTAGCTCGGAATCGCTTTCATAACGGGCGAGGGATTTAGTCCGGCCCCCCTATACCAGACATTCACTGGTCGATATCCTCAGCCATTAACACGCCACATGGTAACCGAGGTCCCGCGCTCTGCTCAACATCTCGCAAACTGTCAGCCACCCAGACCCACAACTGTCTTCCTTCACTCTCCCATGTGTTCGGATCCGATGCGCTAGGCTCCCGGGACCGAGACCCCAGCTGCACGACTCCGGACCCTGCGTCGAGCACCACTTTAGATCTGCTGCCCCACATTGTGCACTACGGCCACCAACCGCTCATCCCGCTGTCCCCGCAAACCATTTACGCTGCGCCCAAGACGGTACCCGTCGCCAGTCAAGGGCCTGCTTCCAGCGCACCTCCGGCTCCGTTGCTATACACCGTGAATACAAATTCGCGCTGTCGTCCTCGCAGCGAGTACGAAAATGATGATGGTAGCCCACTCCTAGGCCATGGCCCCTATCCTCATTATCAGCCGAGCCCAGCTGTAATCTTTGCAATGACTTTGAACTGCACTCTGTGCGAAAAGGGATGAGTCAATTCATGTTGTTTATTTATGATAGTGTACTGCAATAGGGACTACTAGAGCTGTCAGCCTCTTCGCTTTTGATACTCTTTACATCTTCTCGTCCGTCATAATGTCCGAAGTCGATGTTACTGATTGGCCCGAACCCCAACTCCAGACCTCAGAAACTTGTACCATTCAATCAGAAAGTCCGGGCCAATGGATTGTGCAGTCGAAACCTGACCATGTCCACGGTAGAGCCCGATTTACTCTCGTATTCGTTCAATCTCGTGTAGATACTTCTCAATAATGTAAAAGACTTTACTGAGCAGGTATTGCGGGGTGATACGACTTATTTAACGAAATGGATTCGCTCGTACAATGAGTACCTTTATTTCTCATTCCTCTTTCAATAATAAACAAGGGAATGGTATTATCTTATAAATACTACCAAGAACAAAAGTTCCAGCCAGTGCAGCATGTCCGTGGATCATGCCTCGGTCGGGATCCACCGAGATACGCGTGCACGGCCCTGAAGTTCATAGGTGTCAGTTTGTGGAAACCCATAAATAGATTTTCCTGACCATGTCTGCACAGTTGTGAATTGAAGGGAAAACCGGAATTATAATTCTGCGAGGTAATTCCGGACAGAAAGCCCATATCATGTAGAGGCAGCTCGGTGTGGCAAAACGAGTGTTGGAGATTACTTGCTTTGTTGGTCAGGCGTCCGCCCCAATTTTGTGTCTATAGATCTCGCTCTCTCTCTCTCGCTCTGAGCACACAATATACGCTACCTTCCATGTTCCTGTGGTACTTCCCCTGGCAAATATTATATCTAACAAAAGGTTCCCAGCTCCCGTTGGTTGCAAAATGAAGGCGAAAAGGTGAAACACTTATCAAATAAATAACTGAATTTCAACAAGAGAATATGTATTGACCTAAGTTCATCGTGAAGTCGGTAAATTTTGCTTGTACACAGGTGTGAAAGCTCTTAGGCAATGGAACCCCGGTTCTACCATATAGTGCAATTCGTGGTTCGTACCAAGCGAATAAAAATAGAACAGCTCTCAGTGGCTATGTTTTAGCCAACCAATGACAATTTAGTCATTAACTTTCGGCTTCACAGTATTTGATCCATTTTTCCTACTTTTTTGGAATTCGATGACAACTACAGAAAGTGACGTGTTTCCAAGTCCTTGTTTGGAATGCCAATTTTCCCAGATCATGCATTGAAAGGCTGTTCAACCCGGGGTCATGAATTCATGATACTGTCGATGGGAAAAATCGATGATCTCGTTCACGAAGCTAAGACAGTCACGAGGAAGCCTTCCTTTACAAATAACGATTTGGGGTCTCGGCTCACCATAGCCGTCGAAGTCGACAAGAATCAAGAGCACGCATAAACAAACTACCCGATTACCATGGTTGTTTATCAATTCATCCGGTCAATCCGGGATCGGGTCTTTTACCCTAGTAAACCACACTTAGACTGTGAGCCGTGGTAAACAAGGTCGCCACTCAAACCTCATTACCCATTGCACTATTGTGGTTAAAGATGGTCGCGCATAGCCGCCTTGGTAAGTTTTGGGGGTATGAAGTGATTCGAGCTTCAAGTCATGACGTCTGTTAGATTCCTGAATTTTCCTGGGCTTCGGCCCTGCGAAAGAGAAACATGTCACCAACCTCTCCGAGCATAAATTTCTACCAGAACCCCACTGCTCGTTTGAATTATATTTCAAACTCCATTGAATTTATTATAAGTCTTAACAGCTCAAATTGCTTTTGAGTACCCCCCACTGTTTATAAACATGAAGGAATTTATCACCTTGGCAACATTTATTGCCAATGCTCATGCCCTTGCTGGCCGCAGTCAGGTCTGCTGCTTCCATCTCACTGCCTCTGGCGGTGCCTCCGGTGAAGTTGGCCAGTTGAGCGACGGACAAAACCGTATCGGTGATAACAGCCTATCTCCTGCCGAGTTCTGCATCAGTTCCGATGGCTCTATCACCGATGGCAGTGGCCGTGGCTGTATTTTGACTCGTAAGTGATGTACGTGAATCTTGAAATAAACATACTAAACAAGCCCTCAGCGCCAACAACTCAGTTCCAGTGTGATACGGGTGCCACTCCCACCCCCGGGTTCTCCATCAGTTCCTCTGGCTTGTTGGAGTTTAACGGCAACACTCAGTTTTTCTCTTGCGAGACTGGCCAGAATGGCGGTATGAATATCTATACCGTGGAAAGTTCTGCTCTCAGTCAATGTTCGGAAATCGAGTTGATGGCCGACTCGTGCTCCGCCTCAAACTCTGGTTCGGAAACCTCGTCAGCTAGCTCGTCAGCTACCTCTACAGCTACCTCGTCAGGTAGTAGCAGTTGCAGCACCACCCTTTCACAAGGAAACTTCGAGTTCCCTCATTTGATCATCCCGATTAACTCTCAGTCACCCAACCAAGCCCTCGGAACCTCATTCAACGGCGAAGTGACCTCGAGCATTTCAAGTATCTTTAACTTCGATATTCCACAAGCTGACTCCGGTAAGACTTGTAGTCTGGTCTTCCTATTCCCCAACAAGGCCGACCTCGAGACCTCAGACTTTACCTTTAGCGGTGATGGCAAGATTGATATCGCTCAGCTCTCTGAGGCTGCCTCTGTGTCCACTACCTTCAACAATGCTCCTTCTGTCTCCAATGACTTGGGCGATTTCACCGTCTCCCCTGGCAACTCATATACTATCGAGAGTTTCTCGTGCCCCGCCGGCAAGACTATTGCATTTGAGGTGAAGAATGCTGGCAGTACTGATCTGACATTCTTTGAAGATTCCAACCCCTCTCCGTAAGTCATCTCGTCTGAATAGTTTTTCTCAATCACCACACTAATATCTTTCCAGTTTGGGCCTTTTTATTACTGTTTGCTGAGAAAAGTCGCATCTACCGAGAGATGACGCCTTTATATGGTCTTAAATTAGTTCACTTATCTGCAACCTTGACAATAATTCTTATGCCTTTATCTACGTTTCTCGGCTTTGATTCAATCATCTATCACTGTCCTGGTTAATGGCCCGCTGAAACACGCTGTGAACGGTTTTGATTGATATTGACTTACCAATATGAAATGAAAACAGTCTTTTTTAATACCCCATCTATCTAAGAAAACACCTCAAGTAGAAGACCAGAATTATCCTCTCTCTTTCGCCTATTTTCACGGTCTCGTTCTCGGTCTCGGTTTCGGGAACCACGCCAAGCGGGGCTTGCTTTCCTAGACGTCATCTCGCCCTGCCCAAAATCTGGCTCCCACTACTTCAAGCTTCTTGTATGTTTTGACTTTTGACTTTTGACTTTTGCTCTATTCTTTGGTCCTTCCGTAAATATCTTTCAAACCCTTGGAATGCCCTGGACACCATAGGGAGGTCCCAAGGGCTCACCCCGTTCATAGGCTTGGCCAATCTGCGCATTAACCCAACACGGAAATTCGTTGAGTATGGCATTGGAGACGTCTGCAACATCTGGCGCATCCTCGAGTTCTAGGCGAGAGTAGCGGATTGCCCGTCCGCACTCGTCAACCCATGCAACAAGAACTGTCCCTGCGTCGGGCCCTCGGAAGCAAGGGTTGTTGTATCAACGATATAGATTCGCGTTATGACTCAACGCATGTGGTCGTCTGAATAGAATCCTGCCCAAGAATTTTCATCTTCCTCCAGGTCGTAGCTGCTTTCTTCTGCTCGACTCATCTTCAATGTGATTATAAATCTCAGCCCAGGAGCCCTCGGAGGAAGCCTCATAGCAAGTGCGAAGCCAATAAGTACCATAAGGTGATAGGCGCTCAGTGCTCGGTTGACGAACCCGATTCAGCAGCTCTTGGCTGTCGGTTGGAAGACGAAGCACAAACATATCCTTTAGTCCTTACTGTTGGTTCGGAAAGGGCTGCTTTGATAGGTTAGCCTTTCGCTGCAGGCTTAACCGGGGGCTGGAACCAGAGTACGTACCTGACGACCACGGACTCCGAGCAAGCGCACCCCGCCATCCCTTAATTCATATTCTCAAGGCCCATTCAAAACTCTCAAATCTCTATGAGCAATGGAATCAGGAAATGAATCTGAAAATCTTGAATCGTCGCTTTGGTCTTTCAGGTCGATGTGCCCTCACTCTGAGCACAAGACAGCTACACTCGACGTGATCTGCAAAGGCAAACGCCTTTTTATTGCGCTATCTCCAGAAAATTTCGATCAAACGCCAGATCTGCTTCAGAAATACCTCAAGTTGATAGAAGATTTCAACAATAAAAACGATTTTGACATTTCCTACGAGGCAGAGCAAGATTTTCAGGACTGGGTAATGGAACCCTTTCTTGAAATCTTCGAGAAATTAGAGCCTCCCTCAAGTCAAAACATTTGACTCTCCAAGACTATTTTACCCCTGAGGCTTATCGATACCAAATTTATGGCCAAGACGGTACACTGCAGCCGTTCTTGGACCATAATATGACTTCCCCCCTAATTTCGGATGATATCACCATCGACCAAAGCAAACTGTCATCAAATTGTCTTTCGTTCCTGTCAAAAGATATCAAAATTGAACTTCCAACTATTGATGAGTCGCTTTCTCAGACCCCAAGAAAAGCGTCTGTCGGTGGAACTTTTTATCATTTCAAACCTTTGTATGGGGGAAATCGGTCGGCTACACTACGCGAAATCAGTATTTACAAGAGGCTGGATGAGCTCTTTTCCCGGAAAGAGATCAGTGCTCCATTATTACGTGGGGTTGTTTCGAGAGGAAACTGGCTCATTGGTTATTGGGCTTCTTCTCTCTTGGATTGAATGTGGAAGTGAGAACGTGTATTGCATTTTGGGCTCAGAGGTGTCAGACCGCTTAAAAGAAAAGTGGAGACTGCAAATTGTTACTGCTGTCACAAAATTGCATGAAGCCGGTATCATGTGGGGTGACGCGAAGGCTGCCAATATTCTGATCGATACTAGGGACGATGATGCTTGGCTGATCGATTTTGGAGGTGGCTATACAGAAGGATGCGTTGAGAGGCCCCAGATGGATACGATTGAAGGTGACTTAGCAGGTCTTGCTAAAATTGAAGAACTTCTACAACCGGAAATGAAATTCCAAAAAAGAGGACTTGAAGATAGCGATGAAACTCATGAGACAAAGAAACCATACGAGGATCGTGTGGACTCGCTAGACTGTTAATCATTTCGGCGTTTCGCGTGGTTTTTTCGAATTCTCAAGGTAGACCATCTTATTTGGCTGGCTATATATTTTTAATATACAAGTCTGTACTGCAATTACCACAATTCCTTTTGGTTATTTTTCTTCGGGTGTGAGAGACGCATTAGGTTCGTTAAATCCACCCAGCCTAAGAAAGGTCTGCTCAAGCCGAAACTAACGTACTTGCAGCTATTCGGGAAGGGCTTGAATCGCCTCAATGGGGTTTGCAAGTAAAAATGATTGATAGTTAGTTTCGAAAGTAGTCAAGAGGAGTTGACACAATGCTACCAACTTGGTTTTCCTCTTTTCTGAACCAAACTCTAGTAGAAAAGCGGTTTTATATGAGTCGCTCCTCGCTTTCCGTCTTATTGGCAGACTTTCTATGAAAACAAAAACTCGGCATGAAAAAGCATCCTCTGGCTTCATCTCCGGATAGACTGTTTGTGTTTCAGAGGGGCGGCGTTTCGAATACTCCTACGAATGGGAGCCAGGGATAAATCTCGCAGCTCCGTTCGCTTTTTTGTAGATTTTTTGCCAGCTACAAACAACCCCACTCCTACATCTCGGCCAATGTCGTGCTTTTCGGCGCCTGGCAGTTTGTGGTGGTGGTTTACGTCATCGTCGCGGTGGAGAGGTTGATCAGCTACACCAAGTTTGATACTAAAACATTTAGTATTGCTTGAATGCGGATGAGATACACTTCATCGATAAAGACACGACATGCTCAGAAGAATATTTGATTCCCAAACCCACGTTGCTGAGATACGCTCCTCGTTAGATAGCATCGTAATTGTATGAATTAAATATGGCCGACTCCGATTTTAGGTGGTCAAGATTCGTTTTTCCACATGCATTATTTCCGAAAGTTTGATGACAATCAGACTTTGCCGAAGTTTAAGGTCAGTGAGGCGGCTGATAAGGCACTGGATGGGAAACTTGATACAGTGTCAGCTTAGTTGAACCGAGACCAGTGAAAAGAGCAATTTATATGAATTTGTTGAGTAATTTTAGGAGTTAGTTTACACAGATTGCGCGAGAACTAAGCAGCGTGGCCACTGCATAAACCGAGTTATGGTAACCCAATAAAGTTGTATGAAATAGCTTTACCAGCGCACTACGGAGCTGGTTTCTTTAATAGTTGGAGGCTAATTCAGGCATGGGGCCTTCGCCATTTAACTCACGCACCAAAGGTTTATTATCTAACTCGCGCGGTGCGGTCCTTCGGTCTACCTTGATACCAGCCGACCCCACATTATCTGGCTGTATATTCCGCCTTCGTTTGGAAATGAAAAATGCGATTGCGGCAGCGATGATAACCACACCCACGCCGGCACCCACGCCTATTCCAGCGGCAGCTCCAGAGCTGATATCCGAAGATGAGGATGAAGATGAAGATATCGCAGTTGTGCTTGGGGTAGATGTCGAGGTGGCCAAGGTAGAATATGTAGCAGATCCTGTCGTGGGAAGATATTGAAGGCTTTTAAGACTGGATGGGCCAGGTGCAGGGAAAAGCTGATCGGTTGGTTCGGAACAATTGGAATTTCCACCATTGTAAGAGCAGCAGGCCCAAAGACCGCTTGTTGAGTTATACGTAATTTGTGAGCCGGCGAGTCCTCCTGTTGAACCGGAAAAACATTAGCTCCAGGACCATACGTGAACTGAGTCTGTCGACTTCAGGAGACATATACTGACCACAGCGATTTTGACATTTAGGATCCTGCAGTGTTGGGTCAGTACAGTCTGCGCTGTAATACCCATTTTTGTCGGAATTCTGGCAGATGCCATTGCTCATACACACAGAGCCTCGTACACAACATGTCACATTGTGACCGACTTGGCTCACGTCTTCGCATGGTAAGTCGGAGTAGTTGATGTTGATTGCGCCCAGGTGTAAATCATAACATGCTGCCATTGTGACTTGACTGAAAGAGGGGGGATTAGCTGAATGAATCAGACGAGAAATTCAAGGCGTATAATCTATCTACGCTATTTTAGTCAAGACCTCTCCTCAGTGGATCGCTATCTGAGTTCTGGCCAATGATATACATTTGGCCCCCTAAATCTAAGCGCCTGCGTGATTGCGATCGGCAATTTCGCAGAACGAGAGGCAGGAAAAAGACTACGAGATAATTATGAATATGAAATCTTGGATAGACTTCCGCAGGACCCAACTAAACCCGGACCCAACCCAGGCTGGGTTGGGTTTTGGGTTGAAGGTTCCGACCCAGCGTTGGGTCCGGGGCCCCAACTTGGGTTACATTGGGTTACAAACAGTGCAAACATAGATTATGCAAAAATACCTATGTTCTAGAGGCGTTTTTACTACCTTCTAATTAGTAATATTAGTATATAACCTATAATATATAGTGAGTATAATATAATTCTATTATATATTAGCTTTAAAGTATAGAAATCATAAAAATTTTAATCTTCCAAAAAATACGTTAGATAGAGAAAATATACCTTCGCCATAGCTACTAAGTCGGGAGTTCTAGCGGAGTAAATCTTAGTCGCCCTTATATATACAAACGGCGTAGTCGTTATATTAAGATATCCGAATAATACGGCATAGTTATCGATCACTATAACTTACTTCTCGGCTATAAGTATATACCTAGAGTGATCGACAGGTAAGGCCTCCCGGAGGATGGCCGTTATCTCTGGAGAGCTACCGACGTGTCTGGACTAAACACTTAAGGTCCACTCATAGGCCACACACCATGGCGCAGACCTCCTTTCGCTTGAGTGGCCCAACTAGCTAAGTTACATCCCGTTCCAAGGAAACTAAGCAGACCATAATAGGGAGATATAAACAGTGGCCCGATATAAAGCGTGCGACGGGTATAAGATTTTGTCCATGGAACAGAAGTGGCGAAACATGGCTAGGTTTGCCTTTCAGCTTAGGAACAGACTCGTAGTAACGCTGATCCACACCACTCTCACTTCAACTCAGAGGTTGCAGTACCGAGAGCTATAACCTGTTATACGAAAGTAATTGCAGTAAAAACTACCATTCTCTAATTGATGTCTTTTGACACATCCAACGATATGTCGTTGGGATAAGCCAGCCAACCAACAGCTACCACACATACCGGAAGTGAACATTTTCCTGATCCGTCATGTCGTCAAAATCAGTGTCCTCATGGACCCGCTGATCAGCATTACTATCGACCCTATTACGTCTGCCATTCTCTTTCCAGCAATACAGCATGTACAGAGATATGGTGATGATGCTCAAGACATACGAGGTTAGCATGGCGCCCATGCCCAGAGAATATAAAGGGGCTTGAGAAGCCTTAAAGAACTGTGGGCCGATGATATTGCTGATGCAGTAGGCGGTAAAGACCACGGCATTCATGGTGACTTTTTTAGTGTGTCCGGCCGTGTTGGCGCTGTTCATTCCCAGAGAGACTATGGTACTTAGCTTGGTTCTTCCAGCCAGAGACATTGTGAGAGTTCTCACAATTTTGATGAATACTGAGTTAACTCACCAATATATGGACCCATGTAAAAGTAGGACCAGTAGAGAGCCAATAGTCTGCTGACGTAGGCATCGGTGGGTAGGGTATAGAGGAGAACGGTAGCAATCATGCCAATCATAAGGCCTGCGACAACGAAAGCACCGCGCAGCTGCAGATTAGGGAAGCGCCTGATGCAAAAGTACACCCCAAAGTTGCATAGATAACTGCTCAAGGTCTGAATGACTCCAGTTGGCATCATAAGCAGGGTAGATCGCTGGGGCGAATATCCGAGACCGTTGATAATCAGGGGGGCAAAGTTGGTGAGGCCACCGTTGGGAATAGAGACCCAGACGTGAAAGAAGAACATAATCCAGGTCTTGGGGTCCTTAACCAGCGCCCAAATCTGGGCTCTAATAAATGTCTTATTCTCAATTCCCAGCTGGTCGGCGCGCATGCGTTCGACAGCAACATACTTTTCGCGCTGCGAGATGAACTTGGCCTTGACGGGGTTGTCGGGGAGAAAGATGCTAGCAATAACAGCGTAGGTGAGCGTAATACCGCCGGTAATCCAGAAGAAGCTGCGCCAAGCTCGGTCTGAATGGATGAAACCAACAGCCCAGCCAAGGGTTCCGGTAATGAGAGTAGCAAGACCTGTCCGAGAATCGAATGAGCAACTCGTTCAATTCAACATTTCCTCTCATTCATTACTTGTAGCCCAACTTACCGGTATAGAAGAGACCCGCCCGAACAGGCTGCTCCTCGCGCGTATACCACATGGTCATAATGAGGAAGTTGCCCGGCGCAACGGGGGCCTCGAGGGCGCCTAGCAGGATTCGGGTGATAACCATAGGAACGAAACTCTTGCTGAAGCCAGCACCAATGAGGACCAAGCCCCAGGCAACCATCGCGCAAGATATAGATTTTGCGATAGGAAGACGCTGGAGAATCTGGGATGAGGGGAAGCACCAAAAAAGGTAGCCGAACTAGAACCAGAGTCAGTACGTCACACCTAATGGCCTGTTTCTACCCGTCCTATCTTTCTCTTGCCTGCTAGTTCCCCTCTCTGTTCCATTTGTTGACAAACTTACATAAAAAGCAGACCCGATCCAAGCGTACTGATTGCCTTTCAAATGGAGGTCCTCACGAAGACCGTACAGCGCGCCAGTGGATGGCGTGACCTTGTCCATTGCTGGAAGGGTAATGTTCATAAAAAGGATGGGAATCAGCCGCATGTCGATTTTCCATCGCAGTTTCTTTTCTTCCTCACGGTCAAAGCCGGGCTCGTTGGCGAACTGCTCAGTCAACTTGGCGGCAATGTCGCGACCTCTAGAGATCTGCTTGACGTCCCAGACATCGCCGCTGACCACTGTGACGTTGCTGGGTCTTGTAGTTTTCTCCTTCTCGGTCATGACGGAAACAATTTAGTGTATCCTCTTCTCGATTTCTTTGGTCTAAAGATTTGAACGATCTCCCCAATGGTGGTGGTTTCTTCTCCCAAATAGTTTGGACATGAGGAGTGAGAATGATTGGGGATGTTGTCTACCCTAGGTAATTATATATATTTGGAGGTGGAACTGGTCTACAAGTAACTCTAAATAAAGCGTACAAGTAATCGTGTGCGCTAGAGAGACACTGTCGGCGCTAGACTCCGCTCTTCTGGGACGACTGAGTGCGAGGATTGCGGGGAAACGCTAAGTCTGGGGATATTAGTCAGAAAGCTTCAAGCCTGACGCTCAAATGTCCGCTTTTAACTAGCGGAGCAAATCCCGCCCTACGCCTCACAGGTCAGGACTGGTGAGTTTGATTGAGGATTCAACTTCGGCCAAGGTGGTGCGACGATCGAGCGACGCACGGTTAACAGGGTTTGACACCGGTTACGTCGCACCAAAGAGCATTAGCCGCGTCGCTATCACGGGCCCTCATTTAAGTCATGCGTCACTATTCCATTACCGCTGCCGAACAATCAAGTTTTTATGTTTCATCAATTAGCAGCTGGTTGATCGCGCCTGTACACTGCGGAAGGCTAAAGCTAATCTTTGAATACCCTCGTCTATGTCGGTCTCTTCATGCCAAGCCCAACACAGCCTCGCCCCCTGACAGAAGCCCTTTTTCCCTCGCTGCACGCTTCCAGCGTCCCCAGCTACACACATCATGTCTCCGTGCGCTATCCGCAGGTTGAACTCCTCCAACGCAACCTTCGCTACGGTCTCGGCTGGGGGTGAACCAGCGGGGAAATCTAAATACAAGAAGAATCCACCTGCCAACTCTGCAGTCGCATGGCCGTGGTTGGCCTCGATAGTTTTGATAGAGGGGGTCTGGAATCCAAGGGGTAATAGATGCATTTCGATGGACTTGAGCATTGCCCGGTGGCGGCGCTGATACACTGGAATGAGCGTCGATTGGATGTGCTCTTCTAACTTGCCCGAAATCAGCATTTGCCCAATAAGCATGGACGAGAGCTGACTCTGACAGCCTCCAGAATGCACAGGCCCAATCTTGCACAGCTCCTTGGCAACAAACGGCGAGCCCTCAACCCAGCCCACTCTCACCCCGGGAGCCACAACTTTGGAAAACGATCCATTGCTTACGGCGTTGCCCCAGGTGCTGCTGCCAGGCATGGCTCGATCCACGTCCACCAGCCGAGGTGGAGGCTTGGGCATCTCAGCCCCGCCTGTGCTGTTCGGGTGAGGCCAGCGGAGCCAGTCGTAGACATCGTCGGATATAATGAGAGCGTCAAACTCTCGAGCCAGCTGCACGACTTCCTTGCGGCGTCGCAGGGACATGACTTTGGCACTAGGGTTGCTGAAAGTCGAAACAATGTAAATGATGTGCCTGTATAGCTTGGAGCTGCGCGCAAAGGCTGGCCCATCCCTGGTCTTCTTCCGACACAGCTCGGCTTCGGCCTCAACCAGGCCCGCTCGCAGAAAATCAATATCGAGGCCCTCTGCATCCTCCGGAACCCCCCGCAGGCGTCCGTGAAACCCAGCTTCCTGGAAAGTTGGACAGGCGAGAAAATAGGTCGGCTCGATCATCCAGATGTACTGGGTGAAGCTGGGGTCGGTGAATCTGGTCAACAGCATAGAGAGCGCGCTAGAGGCGCCAGGAGTCATGAAGAGCCGATCTGCCTCTACATTACCCACCTCTGGGTTGTAGAATCTAGTCAACCATTCTGCAGTGCCTGTGCGGACCAGATCATGGCCCGGGTCAGGACCGTAGACTAGAGTTTGGGCTGCGACTTTGTTGTTGAGAAGAGTCATTTGAGCTGCCTCTGTCAGAAGTTTTGACGGGAACAGGGATGGTGTGGGCCATCTACGTGATCTTGTTAGTTTCACTTGCTCTTTCAAGGCTTTGAGATGACTCCCACGAGTACATTGAACATACCCAAGTTGGAGGTTGATATGTTTATCGTATATCTTGCCAAGCGATCCCATGATGATAGTGATTGAAGCCTTCGTTTGGACAGTGACCTAGAATTATCAATTGAACGATAAAGCACGAAGTAAGTAAGGGTAATATGCCCCATGCAACCCGTGCATGCATCTCAAGCAATTGGTCGGGTTCTCGTCGCACCGGTAGTGCGTACGTAGCGGCGGGGGCTAAGTCCGACAACGGATGTCGGACTCTTGTCCGACAAATTTCCTTATCCGTCATTCTGTAAGGTGCAGAGATAGGGAGGCAAAAGAGAAAGACGAAACATGATGATAGACGAGATAAGAGGAGTGAGTGAAGATTGTCGTAGACATGTGCACCTAGCCCTTATCAACCTATTCAGGAAAGCCCTATGAATGTGATTGTCTTTCACATGGCAATTTCACATCCTGCAAAACCTTGGAACGCGCTGAGACCACTGTTGAGCTGGGGAATCGAATCTCCCTGCTGTTCTTAGGATCACCTTATTATCCGTGCGTGCGGAGTGATTATGGAGATACAGACCAGCCCAGCATCGGCTTCAGCTCGCTAGCGCTGCGTGGGTGAAACGTAAGTGACGAATACCCCAGGGCGTGCGGGGAGGAGAAGTAGCGAGTACCGAAGTGAATCCATGCCCGTTGCCCCCCACCTTCACCCCAAGACTTGTTTGTTTCTCCTGGTACAACACCTACGTCGCTCGCTGTAGCAGCATGCACCGCGGTGACAGAGCCAACTGTGACGGCAGCACATGAGCACGATATTGTAGTCATCTCGCTGCAACCTCATGTCGGCTTTGTCCAATAGAGAAGACCACTATCCTTTGCCCCCTCTGCGACAGTCCGTCACAATGGACCCAGCTCACCCCCCGGCAGCGGCCGCATCGGCAAACCAGTCCGACACACGCCCTCTGCGCCGGATCGCCTGCGTGCGGTGCCGCCGGCGCAAGAAGCGCTGTGACCGCGCCGTGCCTGTGTGCGGCGAGTGCAGCAAGACGGGCTCCGAGTGCATACAATTCGGCATCAAGACCTATGGGCCCGTGACCACCGTGCCGACAGCGTATCTGCAACAGCTAGAGTCGCAGATTACGGCCGTGCGGCACAAGAGCCGGGATCACGGCGCTGAGGTCTACGATACTCAAATCCAGCACGAGGAGAGTATTTACCCATCGCCTTTTGCGAATAGCTGCGAAGACGTCACCCGCTCGTCTGCTAATAATGGGGAGGCTACTCATGTCTACCGAGAAGATTACGGGTTGAGCAAAGCCGCCCCGCCTCAAACCAACTACTACCTCTCATCCAGGTCGTCGTCTGTAGGCGCTGATCTCGGCGCATCCACAAGCCACACCTATTCACCACCCCAGCCAGTCTGCGAACTACGCACGATGACCTCACAGCATCATCGTAAGCGCTCCCGGCCTCTACTCCCTACTATTAACGACTCTCAACCCCCCTACGACCTGAGCTCTATCGGCGACGACTGGATGGATCACTACGCTTACATCTACTTCCGCCACGCACAGCCTCAGTGGTTGTTCCTGGATGAGAACACCTGGCGAATGTCCTACAGGGCCTGGAAAATGGGGTCGAAGAGGCTCGAAGAGGCACAAATCTTCATCCTGCAGCTTGTTCTGGCCATTGGTGCGGTGCTCAGCAGCTCGTACCGGCAAGACTGTCCTCATCTGATTCACGCCTCACGACTACACGAGACTGCCATCCAGAGATATATCGGCTCATTAACGAAAGAACCATCCCCTTTGATGCGGACACAAGCATCGCTGCTTATGTTAATCTACTCCTGGCATGATTCATCTCACAACGTTGTGCCCAGCAGTATCGTGCTGGTGCTACTGAATTGTGGGAGCTTAATTGACCAGATCATTGCCGAGGATGCTGCGGGTGAGAATACCTCGGCAGACCGTTTACTCCGGACGCAGTGTGTTATGAGCTGCCACATTGTAAATGAAGTAGTATCTTCAGCATGGTCATACCCGCATAGTTTCTTGTTTGAGACACTCGACATCAAGGTAGGCTCTTTGCGCCATCATCATCCCATTCACTTGCTGAACTCGTACTGATCCATCTGCAGATCTTCCAGTACACCTCCACAATGAAGTCCGAGCTAAATTGTTCGGATTTCTACGAGCGCCTCTTTCAGCTTCGATGTATCCAATCCAAGATTCGACACACTGACAAGAAGCTGCAGCGGCTAGATTCGTCGGACCCTTTCCGCGGTAGTTGTCGTCTTCGCCTCAAGGGCGAACTGCAAGATTGGAAGGCTAATGTCCAGGCCTTTACAAGTTCGACGCCCCCTGATAACGTGGTGTATCACGAGCCACAATCACTACTTAAGCTCTACGATTACGGCCTGTCAATTCTCATGCAGGAGAATCTCTCGATGATGTGCGTCGAGGACATTGGCCAGTTGGTCGAATGTTGCAGTGAAGCCTGTCGCACCTTTCGGACGTCTCAACGGTCAAACCCACATATATACTGGACCTGGACTGCGGTAAGTCTTTAGTATCTTGACGAGGGCGCTTTGACGAAGCTAAGCATGATTCTAGCTCATGTATCAGTTCCGTCTGGGGATAATGATGTTTTATTGCTACTTCACTACGCCTCGAACGCTCCAAACACCGGTATTCTCGGTAGAGACCACCCTTGCCGGTATCGAAAGCTGTCGTCAGACCCTGATGGGCTTCTCGACGAGATGGCCTAAGTCTTTGGTATACTTAAGCACATTCCAGCTCTTGGCGGAGAAGACATTCGAGGGTTCATATGTCGAGACAGTCGCAGACTCGGCAGCGATCGAGAACCATTCAGTGTTGACACAATGTCTCACTTCAGGATCTAGTCGGGAGTGGACTACTACCATGGAGGCTATGATCATGGAGCTCAAGCTCCAGCATGTCCACCAGGCGGTCGTGGCGCTCATCCAGGACATGGTTGACAGGGCCTCGGCTGATAACTTCAATATTGAGGCCATGGAATTTGTGCCCAACCTCCCTCTGGGTAGCCTTGACTTGTTCAACTTTTGTGTCCCTACATAACGATCACTAGGCGTTGATAGAGTCCCACGTGGGGCCTAAGTGTCATGCACGATCGATCGGTCATCTTGACGATGAAGAGCTGAGGCCAAGCTTTAGTTAATGGTGCATTGATGACTAATTGAGATCCTCCGAGATCTTATGATTACACCAGCGGACCTTGCAGAAGCCAACTCTACCCCCAGTGTGTCTATTCAGTACAGCATCTTCTGTTCCTTTCTGTCAGTGATGCTTGCGACGTTGCATATTGGGATTAACTTACAAATTCAATTTCGTATACGTCAATCTTAGGCAAGCCATTCTCTTGAGTATAGCTTTGTTCGGCGGTCCAGGTACCCTTTTGCTCCTTGTTGCCGGTGCGCTGGTAAGTGGTGACACCCTCAATCTTGAGGGTAAGAGGAGACATTTTCAGGACGGAGACCTTCTTTACGTCGTGGACACGGGACTTGGTGTTTTTCCAGCTGCCCTCCATGTAATCTACCATAGCTTAACCAGTGATGATGGTCAGATATAACTTTTGTGGGTTCAATTATGGGACTGATGGTCGTGGCTTACCAGGTATGCCAACGGGCTGTAGGTCTCCCTTGATCAGTTTCGCGTCCTTGCTGAAGTAGCTCGCCCACTCGGCGCACTTGTCCCTTTTGTCGGCGAGATCGTAGAGTTCGTCAATGCCTTTCTTGATCTCGGCTGGGATGGCAGGGTCAGCCATATAGTTTAAGATAGCCATTTTAGCGTATTTCGTATAAATGTGACGTTTATGGACAGAGCCCAGTGTCTCATTTGGGGTAACTGAAAAGCGAGATATAATAAGGGTAATGGCTGTGGTATAGCTTATATGGCACTGCATCTAATTGCTACTTTCGGTCGGGGATATATAGACATACTTTATCGGACATCTGTCGCCTCCGTATACTGCTCGAGGCGCATAGAGTCCGTCCCGCACGATGCTTGGCTCTGAGGCCTAGACTCGCCCTGGTCGCTGCCCTGATGTGCAGGTGATATGCTGCAGCGGACTAGCTCCTCCCGGCGGCCGGACTCCGCTTGGCGGGCATTTGTGCGATGGGGTAACGGGACGTGGATGCGCGTTTTTGGGGTTTATTTTGGGGGGCGGCGGGGGGGTTCGACATCGACAATTTTAGTAATTCAACTTTAGCCATAGGTAGCGGTACGTCGTACTGAGGCAACATTTTGGATAGCCGAACTCAGAGGACGACCACGTGTCGATTCCGCATAAAGTCCATTCTTATAGTTGTATCCGCGTTAGCAAGTATGTAGATAATTCTACATTTTCCATGGCTGACCTAGACTCTGAAGCTCCTGGTCTATCTGCATTTTCACCAAGGCGTTGGGTATGTCGAGATGCATGGCTATGCGACAAGTAAACGCTGAAATAGACGGACTCGGCAGCTCCTTCTCCCTCGGCCACAGCAGCGGCACCCAGGAGTATACAGACTTGGATGGTGATTATCGAAATCTCGAAAAGGCTCCACAGTCGTTCAGCTTCTTTGATGTACGGTTTTCCACATTTCTGCTGGATACATCGGACAGGCTTTCGTGGTAGAGAACCTTGCCGACATGCCAATGACGGCATGTAGGAGAATCTTAGGGAAAGATCCACCCTGGAAGGCTGCCATAAAGAATAGTCGTGGAATATCCCATGTACGTAGCGAAAATGCAGATCAATCAGACCTTCCGACAAACCTTTGGGAGGTAATAGTCTGCATTACAGTATCTGGCCATATAAGCTACGAACTTTTCATCACACGCTAAAATTTATCACCATAGTAACTGTAAAATAAACTGTTTTTAACGGTATAAAATCTAATGGTACGTGTTTTGGTTGGCCATGGGGGGTATTTGGTTATTTCAGAACGGCCTGACTAGCCATGCAGGTGGTGGTTGTTTTCGTAGCTTATATGGCCAGATACTGTAGTGCGTCGGCGGGATCTCATCTTCGGCCCGCACGAGCCGGTCGGATCGTAGGAGCGCCTCCGCCACCTGGGTCTGTACAAACTCCGCCTCGCTCATCTCGAGCGCCTGCTGAGTGCGCTGAACTTGTGTAGCCGGCGTTACGATGAAATACGTGCTGACTCGGCCGGTCGAAAAAAAAGGTTGGCAGCTAACAAGCTTTCCGCAGGTGGGTAGTCACTTGGCCTTGGCAGCATACATTTGTCACGATTTTTAGCTAAATGAACATCTTTTGGACTCGACAAGTAAGACAACCTTCAGCCGGTAAGGAACTAGGGGGCATTTGATTCCCGGCTGTCTAAAACTTTTGAAAAGCTGTTGACGACAGGATAGAAGAGACTATTAAGGGCTTATATACAAAATGCCGTCGAGGGCTTTCATGTGTTGAACTCTGAGAGGGTTGCTGAAAAGCAATCCGCGTATCCTCTGCACGCGTGTCACCATCTAGGTATTGGCTGCTTGAACACCCAAGGGGCCCAGAACGCCGTAATCGATACGGATAGATTCCACAAGGGTCTCGCAATGCGAAAAGGTATAGACGTCAACGCCGCCCAACACGCCCAGCCACTTCTTGTAAGTTACATTAGTACACCATTGTGCAAGATTTTCCATATAACCCAGGTACAGTGGCCAGTAATTGCCCGGGTTCGCCTTCTCAATAGGAGGCCAGATAGCGGCAGCCGAGATGTTATTTGTTGAGTTGGGAGGCGCAGCACTCAGGAGAAGCGCCTCACGGGCGGTGTTTAACATATCTGTCATATATTCGCGCTGGGTGAGGACATCTTGGCGCGAACCAACGCGGTCAAGGTGTCCTCCAATATAGACGTCAAAGTTGTACTCGAGGATCATGTCCATCGCCTTGTAATACAAGGGGACGTTACAAGCCTCGGCCAGATTGAAATAGGGTGTCCAACCAGGGAATACAACGTCGATAACGATCAGCACCTTTTGCGCCGGTGCATAGATGAAGATATTACCGGGGTCATGCACAGGACCGTGGTAGTCGAGTATGAGAGTCTGGTTATCCACTTCCAAGATGTATTGGTCGGCGAACGTGATGTTTGGTTGCGGCGTGTTCGGATTGGGTGTGATAGAAAGTTCCCATGCCGTCAGTTCGTGTGCAATGATCGTGGCATTCTCAGTCAGAAGGTATGCCGCCCCTTCGTGATCGGCATGGTGGTGACTGTAGATCTGATGCGTGATGGGCAGGTCAGTCACCGTTCGAATTCCATTTAGGATATTGTGGCCAATAGTTGGTGGCGCATCGATCATGATAACGCCGATGTTGCTGACGAAGAACGGCGCCTGGTACTGGTCGTCGGTCACCATATATGCTCCTCCGCCGAACGATTGCACTCGGAATCCATCGCTGTTAATGGGAGGGCCGTCTGCCGTTGGAGGCACGGGAGCATAGGTTGTCACAGGCAGAACTTGAGCCTGCACAAGTGATGCTGCACCAAAGAAAACATATGCCAGCGAGAAGCGCATCTTGAATGAATGTAGTATCAAGGTTATCTGGCTAGAGGGAGTGGTGGTCGTCTGGGAGTTTGGCAGACTTTGTTCCAAGGCGAATATATTATCACCTTACGCCTGACAAGATTTGAGGTCTATTATATCAATAAATGGTCGCTGCTATGCGAGGTAATCCGGAGAATGCGGGTGATTTTGTGGCCCGGGTTTTAGTCAACCTGACGATATTCTTGGTAATTGATTTCAAATTGATTTCAAATCGATTATAATAGTCAAAGCCGTGAAATGCCCGAGATGGCGTAGAAGCTAACGTAATCCACCACGGAGCCCAGCACGCGAATTTTCTGTGCCTTGCAGTACGCTTCGGGATCGAATCCAGGGCCACCCAAATCCAATGGCCATAAATTGACACAACCCGAGGAGGAATTGCTTCTACAATGGATATTCTCCATGTATCGACGTGGCGCAGCATCTAGATCAATAATGCGAAGATCCAAAAACTATTCGCGAGTGGTTCGACTTCAACGTACAATTATGAGTATGGTATTCTTTTCAAAGATATCTATAACCTCGACGAGACTGGCTTCGTAATGGGCATAACTGCGACCGCGAAAGTGATCACACGTGCTGAATACTACGGTCGGCGAACTATTTTACAACCAGGAAATCGCGAGTGGGTGACATCGATCGAGTCGATTAACGCGTCTGGGCGAGCATAATCTTCAAAGGAGAGACCTTTATTCAATCTTAGTTTGATTATTTACCCCACGATTGGTGCTTCGAAGTTAGCAAAAATGGTGGCTTCTGAATTTCTTTATACCGACTACAACTAGTCGTACGAAGGGAAAATAACGACTTTTGATCCTCGACGGACAAGGTAGCCATTTGGCACCACAGTTCGATCAAATCTGCAGCCAAAACGATATTATCCCAATTTTTGACCCAGCGCATTCATCACATCTTTTACAGCCTTTTGATATATGCTGTTTTGCAGTTATGAAGCGCTCATACGGCCGTTTGGTTGAACACCAAATCTGCCTCGGGATCAACCACGTCGACAAATTGGATTTCCTCGCGGCTTACCCACAACCTCGTACTGAGGTTTTTAAGGCTGAAAACATCTAAATAGCTTCACAGCAACTGGACTGGTGCCGTACGATCCATATCGATTACTTTCGAAGCTAAATATTCAGCTTAAAACGCCGACAACCCCCTTGAGGCCGATCAAGCGCGGGGTCGCCAGAAATGCCCTTAAATCCTACCAAATTATCAAAGCAAGCTTCCTCAATTAAGGCTTTGCTAAGGCAGCGCTCAAAGAGCCCACCAAGCCCGCTCCTTGGTCAATGGCAACTGGAATAGGGCAAGATTTATGCAGTTAATATATTTGGCAACAATATACTACTTGACCAGATTAGGTTCACTGATGAGTCACGTGGACAAGAACAAAACCTTTTGCCGTTGAAAATCCCTTAAGACAGAGAAATTGCGTATTTTCCAAAACTGTAAAATAAAAATCTTATCCCTACCTGAAGGAGATTAGGCACACTTCTTGAGCTTTGTCGCATGACTGGCGGAATGTGTCGGCATGTGTGTGTCTCCATTCAAGGGGGCCCTTGGGGGTAGCCCGACTAGTTAACTGAACTATAAGCCGACTAAGCACGGTCGTATCCTGGATCACGTGAGCCACGTGAGGGTAGTGCTCCAACGGAATGGCAAAATAATAAGTCGCATTGTCTCCCTCAGACAAGAGACATCCAGAATTTTCAACTGGATTGCGACCATGTGGTGGAAAGGTTATATCAATTCCCCACTGCGGTCCGCGGCGCTCTCCTCGATAGCATTCCGGACAGCGCTCTCAGGGAAGGCGGGGCCTTGCCCATCGCACTGAGCATGACCTTGCAATCGACTCCTGACAACGGCAATATCCACTAAGCCGTTCTTGAAGAGCTCATGCGACTGAATGAAATCCCATGTTTTATTGGGACTAAGGAGGTTCTCTCCCGTGTTTTCATCAACTGTGCGGCGATAAATGGAGCTTGAATGAACCTGATAAGGCGCTATGGAAGCGTTGGGTCTCGTCGGCGTAGCTCTCATGTGTACGCTGTTGGTTGGCTCGGGAGGTGATTGAAGCGCACCTAGATTTGTCCTAAATAGGCCGGATGTTGCGCGGAGGACCTTAATTTTGGAGGCAAATCTCGCTAGTTCCCGTTTGAGACTCTTGTTGCCGGCCTGCAAGGTAATAGACTCTTCTTTGAGAGCCGAGACTCTCTGCTCGAGCTCGTGGATATAACTCTCTTTTCGTTCGCGAAATGCTTGTTGACTGCCACTCACGCACGGGTATATCACAGACGTCAGCCGTGTAATGGTGTGCACACCATATAGGTGAAATCCAACGGGCACAGCCGGATTTCCCTGCACTCTTTCAAGCACCGTAATCTGGTTCATTACTCACGCAGCTCTATTCCGTGCCTTGCGCTTACTCTGCGCTGACATCAGGCCCTCTTTCTCCTCACTAATGGTCTTCGAGGTGCTTGTTTCCATGAGAAGATCGTCGCCAACATCGGGAGTAGACGAGTTTTGCAGGTTCACAAGCAAATTCCCGGCAATGGAACCACTCAGGAACGAGCTTGGCGCCGAAAGCGGTTGCGATGAAAACCCTGTTGAGTCTGTGTGCGTATGTGAGAAATCATATTCCTGATTATAGAGGTCCTAACAGTCAGTGAACGCTTCACATCAGGCGCACAATCAATAAGAAGTGACGGGCAACACATCAGTGAACGAAAAATCATACCTGCAGCGGAAATACATGCTGGGGGCCATCTGAAAGTGATTCTCCATGCAGATTAATCTGCTGCGAAGCAGTTCGAGAGTCTCGTTGAGCATGCGCCCCAGAAGAATATGGATAAGACATCCTGAGGTCGGAAGCCTAGCTTCCCTGGAGGGTCCTTTTTGTTGAACACTAGCGGTGTGTTAGGCCTGTAGAGTTGGTTAGACTGAATGATATTGGAGGAGCTGAATTGATCTTGAGAGTAGGGGCCAAAAGCCCAATGAAGTCTCAGAATTTAGGATACTCACTTTTAGAGCTTCGCTCGCAATTCTGGCGTTATTGTCACTCGGGACAATGTACTATGACGAGACCCTATGCTGCAATCTACTAAGAGCAATGAGAAGAGGCGATCAATAGATAGACGGATCTATAGATGAATGATTCTCCTATGAGCGAGACCATGAACTGACGCTATCGGCACGCAGTGCAGAGGAGCGGTCGGCCGCCATGTATATTTGTCAGCGAGACGTCATTTCGAAGCTGAACGTCGATTACAAATCGATTTCTTTTGTAGTTATCCAGCAGCTTACATTTACAGAAGTGCGATAAAGTTTCACCACCTTCCGAAAGCTCACTTAGGACGGATCGTTGGTATCTGAGGGCAGCTCGGTTGTTAATTATATTCTCGATCATCCGTCCCTCGCGCGTGATTATAAGATCCGAGGAGTGAGCCGCAATGTTACTGGCGATACGGCAAAGGAATTAATTAAAAAGGGCATTGAAATATGTCAGAGCAATTATCCACTGGGTAATCTATTAATCATCCAACTGCCGCATCCTGATCACCTGATCTACCATGGGAACTATCTCCGAGTTGGATAGATCACATTTGGCAGAGTTTTTCCGCTTCTCTGCCCCTATAAATACAGGCATGATAGATAGACAGAATACGATCGTTGGTTGGAGACAAAAGACAGAAAAGAATTTAAGTTTCCTAAAGGAAGAAATAAAATGTTTCAACCTGCGGGGTTCGATTTGTGCCGCGCTTTCGGCAGCTCCTGATTTACTCCTTTTCTGTTATGTCCCAGACTCTCACCGCACCGGAAGTGCTCTCATTGACTCACTTTAGTTATAGTACCATGTCATGCGATTTGGCCCGAATTTATTGAGCCAATCCGGCGCTATAGGGGGCGGCTACCATCCTCGGCCAATCACATCAGAGAGCGCGCGAGCCCGAAACGTAACGGTTGTTCAAGGGCTCCGCCGCATGATCCACAACATATCTCTCCGAGGCTGATCCTAACTGCTTCAGATTCCCGTCTAAAATTGCCTAGAATTGAACGAAGCTATAAAGTACTCACGAAGTCGCTCCTCCGATTGAAGTGGATATCATTTCTGTTATTTCGTACTTCGGCTGCTATCAATATTGTTCTATCTCCTCAATGTCAGTGTCTGGACGACTCTTGAGAGTTGCAATCTTACGCAACTTCGCTTTGGGAAGCAAATGGACAAAGGAGACGATTGAATCCATCACGGCCCTGGTGAAGACATCTGCTCTTAACTCGCGGATCAATGTCTATGCTCGCATTGACGGCCATGAGTTTCCAGATCCTGCACAATATGATCTTATTATTTTGACGGGCGGAACTGTTGACCTTACGTTACCAGCAGCAAGCCTGCCCTCTTGGGCCAATGAGACAATTCAATTCGTACAGTCGACAGTTCGAAGAAGCTTGCCTGTTAAATTTCTCGGTCTATGTTGGGGCCATCAGTTGATCAACCGCGCACTTGGAGGCATCGTTGCCTCTCGAGAAAAGGGAACCTTAGTAAGAGAGACTCACGCTCATTGGTACTGCCTTTTAATAACCATGACCTCAGATCGACATTCAGAAAATTGCCTTGCAAGATGCAGGAAAGGCCTTTTTCCAAGGTCACGACACTTTAGTGAGTTAGGCTACAACATTGAGTATAAATGCTAACAATGGGGACTCTCTGTGGCTTTTCAGACTCTCTATAAATTCCACAAGAGAGTGGTATCCATGCCTGCGCCATCATTTATTTCCTTAGCGGAAGAGAATGAGGTCCTCGAGTGAGTTCCGGCCAATTCTTGACCTTCCAAGGCCACCCTGAGTTAAATGTAAACATTGCTAGGGACCTAATCGACTCGGGGGATCCGTCATACTTTCCCGGAAAGTCCTCGGATGACCTCGTCAAGATGAAGGAAGCACTCGGGAAGCCCCATGATGGAATCAAGGCCTTTGCTAGGGTTGTGGAGTGGGCGAGGGCTCCGTTGAAGGTTGAGGTTGAGATCTAGTGCCAGTCTTTATGGTAGAATGGATTCTACGCCCACAACTCTATATTGTCATGCTTTGTAATTTTTACAGACTAGGAGAGCAGCTAAGAGCCCGTTCAAACATTGCAAATGCATTTTAAACACTATTTCCTTATATGTCTATGACCAATATCACGGTGGCAGATTACGCAACCACGACCTGTTGATTGACTTATTACTTGATCCACCTCCCAGGCTGGACCCGCTGCGGTATGTGACCCTATTGGATGGTTGACCGAGGTTTTGGTCGGACTTCCCCCCCCCCAAAAACACAACAACATTAAATGGACCCACTCCGCAGGCTCGTCTTCCCAGCAGTTCCTACCGCGTCGGTCAATCCAACACTCCCTTCCCATCATGAGAACCTGACGGTGATGGGTCAGATGAGCTTTTTGGAGTGCCCACCGCGCGTTCCACTGAAAATACACGGCTGTGACCGATCAAATGGCTGGTCTGAACTAAAACCGTCTATACCAGACATAGGGTATATTAAACACCTTGCGAACTACCATTCATACTCAGGAGCCGTGCAAGTGGACAAACATATAGCATGATTGTGTACGATAGCATTAACCAAACCATCAATCGGTCACAACACCGCAACAACCTTGTTGAAGTTTATGCACCATTTACACAGACCTGAGAGCAATGCAGAATTCCATTGGCTGCCCATGGAGCCTCTTCCTTAACATACGATCAACCTTGAGGAAGATAAACTAAAACTACGGTTGGAACAGAGCAGATGTCCATGTTTGTCGAATTTTGTTTGATTTTGTCTGGTCAGATGCGGGCCAACATGTCATTACGCGTGAGACTATTCAGTTGATGCTTTTCCTTGTTTGTACATCCACGTTCATATTAAAATTCTTGAGTTCAACTCAGCTTATTTTCTGACAAAATTCTGTCCTGTTGTCGAGTTGGAATCATGGCATGTTATTTTTCGTGGCTACTATTTATTCGCTAATCAAAAAGATTGGTTGATAAGCTGCGTTAAACAGCTGGTTAGTTCCCTGTTGATGCTCCCGGTTAATATTGCACTGTTTCGAGATTTGTCTTTCTAACCTTGCGTGTTCTATGTTTTCTTTCTCCGTGCTCATAATATCCTGTCAGGTTTATCTGCAGGTCGAAAAAGAACGTCGGATTCACATCTTCAAACTGCAAGCCCGCATATGTAGGCTAGCCAAGACACATTCCTTCAGCATAGACCAACTTGTGCAGTTTACCTGGAGATTCAGGAAGCAAGAACGCGAAGGAGTCGAGGGGGTAGAGACAAGAGACACTGTACGAGAAAAGAGGATATAAGGGCAGATGAAAGTGTTAAACAGCTTGCGTACCAAATATAGTTAGATGGTAATTGGAAAATATATCGCTGACTACAGGCACGCCGCCAGTCCAAGCTACAGAAATAGGGAGCTTATCCGGTCTCCTGCCCATAGCTACCGTCGTAGAACCTGCTTATATATACATGTATATCACTATATCGAGATGTCCGTGGATAGTAGGCGGC
Source organism: Penicillium sp. 91 TS-2023 (assembly GCA_030710325.1). NCBI lineage: Eukaryota > Fungi > Ascomycota > Eurotiomycetes > Eurotiales > Aspergillaceae > Penicillium > Penicillium sp. 91 TS-2023. The sequence continues at coordinate 1,615,487 of JARWGP010000021.1, read as the reverse complement.
AACTGAACTCCGCCAGGTACGGATAACCAGCCAGTGGCGAATGGGTTTCCAGCTACGCACATCGGCCAATCAAGTATTACGGGCCCCGACATTAAGCGTGTACGGCTTCGTGGAGCTCAAATTGCAATTGTTCGACTGAAGCGCCACATTTCTTTTATATGCTGAGAGGAAGGGATTAAACAGGTACGGGGCGACTTTGTGACACAGTGTTCTTTGCATTCAAACAAAGAGCTGAGAACTTCCACATCCTTATATAGTCAACAATGCGCCTTGGTATGTTGAAGAGTATTTCAAGGATTATATCTGGGTCGGTACAACCAGTCAATCGATGATATTTGGAATATTCGTGTTCTGGGCATGATGTAGATGTACTTTTATTACAGTATCCTGGAGTGGACATTCTTCAGGATAGATGACAAGAGGATCTACTTTAATACCCCAACCCTTCTACTCTACAACCATAAAGTCTCTTCTTAGTACATGGAAGAAGTACACCACAACGCTAATTGATGTAAATTGGCCGCCCAAAACGGCTACTCTGACGCTATTTTAAGCGTTTCTCAAATCTACCAGGCTAGACCCATATGCGGCCACTGTTCTTCATCACCAGCCCTTCCAGGGAACCCATGTATCGCAGACGACGTCATTCTCATCCACGACATAGTAGACGTGGAATGCGGCCGCGGTGATGCACGCATGTTGACAATACAATAGTACTTTTTGCCCAACCTGAAATGTTTCTTGGGCTTTTGGACCATCTGGAGAATCTTTGTCATTGAGGAGTCCCAATATGCCGTGCTCCTGAGATAATCGAACAAGATGCCATTGGGGCTGGTTAACAATTTGCCCAAAGCCCGGAACCCCACTGGTTTCTCGCGAGAGGGCAATTGCACCCGCATTTACAAGAGCTTCGTTGCGATCTGGATACACGCTACACACCTCGGCCAGGATGCGAACGGCCTGTTGCTTCCGGTCAACAACTCCGGTACACACCTGCTGGAGGTCATTGGCGGGAAAATTCCCTGTGAAAAACATCATTCATTACCGTTAACCACAGATATCTTGATGGGATCGAAATAACCAAACAAAAACCTACCTGCATGTAGCTCTAGGATTGACCCTGGTGGTACTTTGTCCTTAATGAACCGGATTGAATGGGCAGTCGGCGTGGACCCGATGGACAAAATGTAAGGGCGCTCATTCGAAGACACCATACTGGATGCGCTCAGAACCCCATCTATCTCTGATTGGAGTACTGCTTCGACAGATTCCCGATCCCGACATCCATATGAATGACCGGCGTGGCAGTAGAATCCATAAATAGATGTTGCAGGCGACTTCTCGGTGCTTTGGATAAGATTTTCCAGAGTCGGAGAGCTTGTGGTAATCCCGGCACGGCGAGAGCCGACGTCAACTTTGATGAAAACCTGCCATTGCTTGATTTCCGATGCACCCGAAACAAAGTTTTCTAGCAGCTGAATTTGCTGCTCGTTGTCGATCATCAGCAGAATTTTCACACGTCGTGCGATAGCTGCGAGACGAGGAAGAACGCTTCCGGTGATGGGCAGCCCGTAGAGGCACTAGTAGACTAGTTAGATTCTGTTTGCCCGTGCGACTGTGTAATGGCCTGGGGCGGACTTCGTCAAGGATTCCCTCTTCAACCAAAGGCAACGCTCCTTCAATTTCGGGAATAGTTGATGCCACAATCTTTCGATGCTTTCCTCCATCAAGCATCATGCGAGTCACCTCAAGGGTCTGTTTAACGTATTGTGAGCAATTGGATTGGTGCATTATGTGCTGAGGCATCTAATAACCTTCAATGTTTTCACATGAGGCCGGAAAGAAATCCCAATCTCAGAGACATCATCAAGCAGGTGCTGAATATTTTGTTCGAGAATAGGGCGGCTCAAGACAAAAGCTGGCGTTGGTAATTGAGAAACATGCTTGTGAAGATAGGATCGGTGGGTTCGGAGGGAGATGTCCATTGGTGAGAGGCGCGATCAGCGTCGGGGGAGTTAACCTATGAAGAAAGAAAAACCAAGCATTGAAGACCTATTTCCACAGCAATATTCTCTTGGCCACATATAGTATATGACCCTAGTCCTGATATCATGTCAATGGCTAATTCCCCGGCGCGGTTAGTTGAACCTCCAATGAAGAATGGGACCGCGACCCTCGGGTCGACCATACATTCGATTCAACCCCATACTCCCTCTACGCCTTGTAGATGACACAAAACCAATGGATTTTCTAACAGCATAAACTAAGATACGGTATACATTATCCTTTATCTCTGGGGAAGCCCAACATCATACGTCCCATATACATGACGAAGTAGAACACAGAAAAGCATAAACGGCAGAACATAAGATGATCATTCAAAGCCTTTGAGATTATACTCACACCTTTGCCTCCAACAGACTTCCAACTTTCTCTCTCTCTCTCCATCTAAATCAGTCCCATGAGATCCCACGAATCAAAGCCCATGGACACCAGAGACAGTATGGATAAAAAGCTGAACTCGACGGAGATGGATCATAACCTGGCAGAAGGCTTACCCGGTCAGTAAGTTTGGGATGGGATGAGGTGGATACATGCAGGCAATATACACTGGACATTCATTGTTGAAGCTGATAGAATTATAACATTTCTAACAAATCACACTAATTTAAGTGGCCTTTGAACTTCAAGTTCTTGAGACTTGTGGGTGGTATCAATAATAATCTAATGAGCTAATTTGTTACGCCTGGATATCCGAAGATGTATAAGGGCGGTTTCGGTCCGCTCGAGGGTCAACATGGATCCATAGGGAGGGCCTCGATACTGGGAATTGTCTATCGACAGTAGCCGTGCTTTAAGATAATCGCCCGTTCTCCGATCCGGCGCTGTTACACGCGGTAACCAATCATGCCCTTTACCGCGCCTCCACAGAAGGGTCCACATAAGGTAAAAGGAGGGCTACCAACCTTACATTCTCCGCAAAGAATGTCAAAAATGTGGACGAAATATACCATGGTATAAGGAGATAAAATAATCTCAGGTAAACAATATCTATATCGGCCTGAATGTAACACATGTGTTGGACTACTGCAAAATGTTGATTATATTTCTCGCACTACATATTGGGAGGGCTGTGTACAAAAGTCAAAGATGTCAGAATTCGACCCGGAGGCTCATCATATTCGATTTGCTAATGCTGCTTTTTGGTTTCTAAGAACCTGGCCCTTTATTGCAGTAAATCAATCATTTGACATCCGAATCCGCCTCCTGATGTGTGTTTGGCCAATTGGAAGCCGTTGCGCCCTCTAGCTCCACAGCGGAGTTAATACGTACAGTGATGAAACTAAAGCCCGAGATACATAGCTGGGGAGCGGGGAAATCTGGGGAGTGGGTAGGTGTATGCTCGGGAAGTAGATGAGACAAGTTTAAATCGGTCTCTCCTGTTCCCTGTAGCTTGTGTCACCTGGAAACCTTACGAATGTTCTTTTCGATTGCTTTAATGCCATTTCATGAGGAAGCCTTCGTGATTTTTTCTTCTTCCACTATTCTCTGACCCTATTTTCCTTTCCGCCTTAATCCTTAAAGTCATAACCATCGAGAGAGAGATGGCAGACCCAGCCTCTAACAATGATGTTGAAGCGATTGGATCATGCGATGTGAAAATCGCCAGACAAGACTCGCCTTCAGCCATGTCCACCTCCCATGGCAAGATCGTGAATGATTTCAGCGAGACCATGGTTGCGGGAGAAGCCAAATATCATCGTCTGGGATGGAAGCAGCTCACGCTCATGTTGATAGTCGAGGCAATTGCCTTGGGGTCTCTTTCTATCCCTTCGGCATTTGCAACTCTTGGCATGGTCGCAGGAGTCATATGCTGTGTTGGTATTGGTTTCATTGCAATCTACACTTCCTACGTCATTGGCCAGGTCAAGTTGGCCTTCCCTTCCGTGCGTCACTATGGCGACGCTGGCACTTTGATGATGGGTCGATTTGGCTATGAGCTCTTCTCGATTATGTTTCTGCTTCAGCTTGTCTTTGTGATAGGCTCTCACTGCCTTACTGGCACCATCGCACTCATTGAAATCACAGCAAGTGATATTTGTTCACTGGTCTTTGGTATCGTATCTGCAACCATTCTTCTACTCCTCGCAATCCCCTCGTCATTTGCCGACATTACAATCCTTGGTTACATCGACTTCGCTTCCATTATCATCGCTATCGGTATAACGATTATTTCCACTGGAATACAAGCGTCTAATGCTCCTGGGGGACTAGCGGCAGTGGGTTGGTCTGCTCTGCCAAAAGAGAACTTGACATTCTCTGAAGCTTACGTTGCTATCGGGAATATTGTGTTCGCTTATTCGTTCGCCACATGTCAGTTCTCCTTTATGGATGAAATGCATACTCCTTGCGATTTCGCCAAATCAATTTGGACTCTTGGGTTACTCGAAATTTTGATTTATACTGTTACTGGCGCGACTATCTATGCCTTTGTTGGCTCGGATGTTCAGTCTCCAGCATTGCTCTCTGCAGGCGGCACAGTCAGCAGGGTTGCCTTTGGCATGGCACTTCCTGTTATCTTCATCTCTGGGTCCATTAACACGATTGTGGCTGGCCGTCTAATACTCAGTCGAGCTTTCGAAAACAGTGTGATTAGATACGTGAATACACCGAAAGGTTGGGCCATATGGCTCACGCTCATCCCCTGCCTTACGATTGTGGCATGGATAATTTCTGAGGCTATTCCTTTCTTCGATGATCTGTTGTCGATTGCCGCCGCGTTGTTTACTTCCGGTTTCTCTTTCTACATCCCTGCGGTCATGTGGTTCATGCTCATCCGCAAGGGGAAGTGGTACTCGAATGGGAACTTATTCCTCGCTGCCATAAACGCCTTGGTGTTTGTTTTTGGCATGGCTGTACTAGCCTGCGGGCTATATTCTAGCATTGAAAATATTGTAAGTTGCCACCCTGCCGCTAGCTGCTGGTTCATATACAAAAAGCATCCCGCTGACAAATGGTCGTTCAGCGCGAGGAATACCACGAAGGGACTATCGGGCGCCCTTTTAGTTGTGCTAAGCCTTAAATGAAACATTGAGAAGAATTGAACGATTGAAGGTCTTCTTTTCTCTCTCGTCTTTCCTGTACTTATTAGCAAGACGACTGTTGGTACATATCACTTTTATGGCAAATGTAATAAAGCATCCAGTATACACTTTTCTTGCACCATACTTAGGACAATATATACACAAAGTTTATCTACAGTCTTCTAGTCATTCTCAAAATACTCCTGGCTCATTCTCCAGCCTTTCCTTTAACTGGAAATGACGGCTCAATCACAAATATATTAATTGCGAGCCACGCGCAAAATTTCAGGCAAAAACGAAACAAAATAAGACCTTAATAATATGCCAACGATATCTCGTTTAATTATTAGGGAGCAGGAGCAGACAAATTTCCCTTCTGTAAGCCCCAGCACTTACACTCTCGTATCAACTGCAGTCTTTCCTTCCATCTAGGGCGGCTGTGCCCCAGGGACTTGATTCAACGGAACAAGATCAATATGACTTCGTGTTTTGTGCATGAAGATTCGGCAAATGTCCATGGTGGTTTTGTCGAAACCTCCACGCCCTAGATACGGTTAAAGTGGCGGGAGTTGGGACCGACCGCCTGCCTTATCTCAACCCCGCAAATTCCAGCACCCCGGAAAATCCAGTGCCGCAGCGTTACGGGTTGCGCCAACCTCCCCCAGAATGTCTTCAAAGCAGAAACAACGAGTGACCAGGCCATTATTGCGAGTCCGAACCGGCTGCTTGACTTGCAGGACCCGGAAGAAAAAGTGCGATGAAGGGAAGCCCACCTGCATGGGCTGTACCCGGAACCGCCTGCCCTGTCAGTGGCCAGAGGATCGGCCGACGAGACCGTCACTACCACCCTCTGAGCCCACTTCCCAAAAGTCTGCCGACGATGGATTTTTAAATAGCAGCGAGATGCGCAACAGCGCGGAATCCGTCGCCCAAGAGCTAGATTCCAGGATAGAGAGCTCCCCGCAGACGATGCCCAGTTCTTATAGCGACTCGCCGGTGGAGCTCGCGAACTATGTCGGCAATGAATTAGACCAGCAGGAATTGGATCTGGACTATGTTATTCCTGACTTGGAGGATTTGAACTCCGACCCTGAAGAAGTGGAGCCGATGGAATCCCCTGGCCGGTTGACCAGGGCGTCACTCACCAGGCTGAACGAAATGATTCCTGCCCACCCAGAATTCATGCCTCAGCTAGATCACAGTCGCTTCTCACTCTTCGGGCACTACATACAGACAACCGCCAACAGCATGGCCAACGGCGCGACTGCGTCCAACCCATTCCTCGTCCAGCTTCTTCCGCTCACCGTGTCCAGCGAACTCGTGCTGGAATCGATCCTGGTGCAAAGCTGTGCCCACCGTGCGATGCGCACTTCAAATGCAGCTGGCTCTGAGGTTCTGGTGCTTTACAATAAGTCCTTAAGATCCCTGCAGTTGGCGGTCGATAATATCACCACACAGAAAAATAGGGACGTGTTAGCGCTTTTAGTCAGCTTGCTGATCTTATGCTTCACTGAGGTGCGAACTGCTCTCCTCCATACCATATGAATGACGTTAACTGAAATCCTCGAAGACTGCTCGTGGAGATGTGACTGGGAGTATTTTTTACCATCTTCAAGCCACCAGCTCTCTACTGCCAAATGCCCTGACCAAGCTCAAAAGCAGTCTGCCCAAGGATCTGCGGAACTTCTTGGTTGAATACTATATTTACACTGCCACTTTGAGCATGATATCCATGGATCAGGAATTGAACCCACAACTTCTTGTCTGCTCCGACCTGTTACAGGAAGGCCAGCAGTTAGTAGAATCTGGCTACATTGGCAATTTATGCGGATGCTGGCTTGAGTTACTCCTCTTTATACCCCAGATTTCCCACTTGGGCTGGGGTTGGAGGACCCAAATTGCACGCACAGCCACGGCCGAGGAAGTAACAACATTTGCTTTGCTCCAGTCACAACTTGCACTGTGGGAGCCTAGTTTCCATGCTCCCCACGATGTGGCTCTCGTTGGGAAAATATTCCAACAGGCGTTGCTGGTATATTTATATGGCATCCTGGGCGAGCCTACTCTCAATGAGTATAGCATACACGCAGCTACAATGCAAGGGGCGGTGATGAAAGCATTGCTCTATTTGGAACAGTTGCCACCGACAAACCAGATTAACACAAGTCTCTGTTGGCCACTTGCTGTCATAGGATCATGTGTCATATGTCCAGAACAACAAGAGTGCATCCGTCTTAGATTACATGTTATGGCCGATACAGTAGGACTGGGCAACATTATCAAGACGAGGGAACTTCTGGAGTACATGTGGTTGCAGGACACGAAGGGCCCATGGGAGATATTAAAGGCCATGCAAGCAGCCCAAATTTGGATCTCATTTGCATAAAATAAATCTAATCTCTCTTAACTTTCTCGCAGTATGCTACCCCTTTCCCATTCATAACTCCTTTTTCGTTGACCTCTCACTGACCCAGGTTCTTTGGAGGCGCAGTCGCGGGGCCTTCAGGCGTCACGTATGCCTTAGTCATGCCACCGTCCACCACAAAGTCGGTTGCATTCACAAAGCTACTCTCGTCGCTGGCAAGGAAGAGCGCAGCCTGTGCCTGCTCAATCGCTTCACCAAACCGGCCAGTCGGGAAGTGAATCTCGCGTCGGAAGCGCTTACCCTGGTCATCACCCAAGAAATCCTGCAACATAGGTGTGCTGTCCACAGAGTCAGCACTAGATCACTTGACAGACTACGCAAGGAAAACTTACTTCAGAGGGCCCGGACAGAGGGAGTTGAAGCGGAAGCCCTCCCGTGCGTGAACAATTGCGAGTTCGCGAGTGAGTGCCAGCACAGCACCTTTGCTGGCAGTATAGGCCACCTGGGGTGTGGCTGCTCCAACAAGTGCGACCATACTAGCGGTGTTGATGATGCTTCCAGTCTTCTTCTGATGTTTCCGCAGACTTCGGACTGCGTGCTTAGACCCATACCAAACTCCCTTGACATTGATATTCATTGTCAGATCCCAGACGCCGTTCGAACACTCCTCGGAATCGCCGTCCTTCAAATGCTGAATTCCAGCGTTGTTGAACATAATGTCCACGCCGCCCCAGCTGTCGAGATGGGACACCGCTGCTTCGACGTCCTCTTCCTTGGAGACATCAACGGTCTTTGCTTCTACCCGACCGTCATGATCAGGAACCACTTCTTTGGCCTTTGCTACCGCCTTGTCAAGCGCGGTAGCATTGACGTCGGTAAGGAGGGCGGAGGCACCTTCGCGGAGGAAAAGGATAGCTGTTTCAAGGCCAATTCCACTGTGTATCCCATATTTGTCAGTTATAGAGATTCTTCCGGTGAGGTATGCTCGAATGCCGAGTCGTAGAATATGTAATTACCCAGCAGCACCGGTGATGATGGCATTCTTGTTGCTCAGTCGGCCTGGCATGTTTGAAGATTCGCTGTCACGGAAGTGGTACCCTTAAGATCAAGTATGGAGATCGGTTTGTTCACGGAGAGGTTGACGTGCCCTTTAAAACATCTTTGTCCCTGCTTGTAGGCTTCTCTTGACTAAAGCAAATTGAATGCGCCTATTGATGAATTTGAACCGCGCACTCGAGCCGCTATCCATGAGGCCCAATTCCAATCTGTAGCCTGGAACCCCTCGGCGGAATCGATTCTGATTGGATACTCCGAACCCGTGGGAACGTTAACTACGTTCACCACATTGCTGGCGTCATCGCCTTGCGTTCAGTTCTAGCGCTAATAAAGCACTGTGGCCAACCATCAAGAGACCATGGAAACCTTGACGCCTTTATCGAGTCGATCTTACTCGAGTAGCTTGCATCACCACCTCAATTTTAAACCTTGATACCCTGATACCCAATATGGTAAAAAGAAACTACGTCAATTATAATGAGTAAATTTTCACGAAAAGTTCTTGATATTCGTAGAACGAAAAAATATATATTGCTCGTCGAACACAAGCCGTACGAGTGTCAATCCGCCTCAGCCCAGCCAAAGCCAATCGGAAATCCTACGAAGTCTCAATATATCGCTTGAATTCCCTATATTGCCATGTTAGTAGACCGAGATGATCCTATGAAAAATAAAGGGAAGTAAAATCTATGTTGCAAAAAAGAAAGAAAGAAAAAGAAAGAACAGATTAAAGTAGAGCTCACCAGTCAGTCACAGCCTCGCGATAAAGCTGGAGCTCATTTTCTCGAGAGATGGCAAAGAAGTCAACAAATTCAGAGCCTAAAATATCTCGGGCAATGCTAGCGCGCTCCTTGAATCGCTGGACCGCTGTCTCGAGAGACCTCGGCAAATATTGCAGCGCCGTGCTTTCAGAGGTCCGTGCCGACAAAGGAGGTTCTTGCAGATCCATCTTGTTCTGTATTCCACGCCAACCCGCGGAGACCAGAGCAGCGAGGGAGTAGTGAGGGTGCAAATCAGAACCAGGAATCCGGATCTCGAAACGTGTAGCGTTGGGCTTACAGGTAGGCGGTGCGATCAGCCGAATGGATGCGCGGCGATCTTCCAATCCCCATGATAGATGCACTGGTGCCCAGTAATTCTCTACCAGTCGCTTATATGAATTCACAGTCGGAGCCAGAAGTGGCATAATGTCTGGAAGGGCGTCAAGAACGCCGGCCAAGAATTGACACCCGATGTCGGACAAGTTGGCGACATCTGGCCAGCGTGGATTGGGATCGGTTTCTTCACGGGCGAAGAGGTTCCGTCCTTCCAAGTCCGACAGAGAAACGTGAATATGTCCCGAGTTGCCAGGTAGGCCAGAGACCGGCTTTGCCATGAAGCAAGGAGTAACGCCATGAGAAATCCCCAAACAACGCGTGACCAACCTGGTCAGCAAAAGTTAGTGGCTATCTTCAGGAGCGGGGGCGGTAGAAGGCTCGATTCAAGATAAAAGCTGGAGACACACTTAAAAAGCGACACTCTGTCGGCCATTTCTCCAATCTCACACACCTGAAGGGCCTAGAAATTAAAACGGGTCAAAATATTGTCCACGAAGACCAGTGACTTATACAAAACTCACTCCCTCGAAGACCCCTGGCCCAGACTCGGTGTGCCAGCTTTCGATCGGGCAACCAAAACGCTTGCTCGTATCTATGATGTCGAAGAAAAAATCGCTCGATGCAACTGGTCGGGTGATGCTGTATCCAAACATGCCATCCGTCAATGGTCGTAGTGCCGCAGGGGTGTGATTGCGTAAAAAGGCTGCGAGGTTTCGGCGCGCTGAGGGACCTTGATTTTGATAACCATCTTCACTCGGAGTCTGGTAGTTGGAGAATTCCAACTCAACTATTGCAAGTATCAGCATCGCGGAATATTATCACATCAAGCTGCACCAATCAGACATACTTCCCGCCAGGGCGCGGTAGCCCGAAGCTGCCAGGGTACCAGTCAGTATCTTCATCATTCCTCGACCGCAGGCGGAAATGGCTTGGCCGTCGTTGGCCATGAAGCGGAGTAAGAAAAAGGGCATGTTGTTGGCCCATGGCAGGCGTCGCATCGAGGACTGGTCAACCAAGCAGGTGAAGTCGGCATATCCTCTCCTGGCCGAAGAGATCGTAGTGTCCTCATCAAACAGCCTGTCGTGCATATCCCAGCCAAAAATCGCCGAGCTCATACCAAAGCCCGATTCGACGATCGAGATAAACTTTTCTTTGGCCATGATCTTGCCACGGAGTTGGCCATCGCAATCAACACCGGCAACTTGAACACGGTCATCATGCTGTAAGAGTATCGCAAGGTTCTTTGTGGGGGTAGTGAGACCATTGGTGGCCTTCTCGGGTTGCGCTAGTGACACATTGTCGAACGCCATGTTGGATCGCGGGACTTGATGGATCAGGAATTGGATTTCTGCTTAAAAAATGGTTTCTGGTGATATAAATTGTAAAAGCATATCATACTTCTGACATCCATTCCGTGTCAACCCGCAGTTGAATCAAGGATCTCCACAACCCCACACTGGGCGCGGTCCCGTTGCTGATTCGTTTATCTCCGACAATGTGCTTGCCTGGACTCCATCTGCTCTATGTTCATTGGTGAGGCTTGCGGTCGCTCACATCGAAACACAATGATGGGGGAGGTCGTTGCTACAATTGAAAAGGAGCTCGCTCCGATGCATTTCGGAGTCCGTGGACTTGAATTTTCAGTAGTACCATAGCTTGACTACGGGCCCGCGACATTTTTTCGCTCAAATCTATCTACAAAATGACCGATCTAATCTCAACCATTTCGCCCTCCACAAACCAAGTGATCTCTGAGCGAAATGGGATCACCATCCCCGAGGCGCAGAATGTGGGCCGAGCCGCGACAAAGGCCTTCCACGCTTTTCGGACAGCGCCTTTCAGTGAGCGCAAGGCCATCGTCACCAAGGCACTGCAGCTCATTCAAGAGCGGAAGGGGCAGCTTGGAGAAGAGCTAACCCTTCAGATGGGACGGCCTATCGCCTTTGGCACCAAGGAGGTTGAAACCATGCAAAAGCGTGCCGACTACCTCCTTGCGATCTCCGAAGAGTCACTCAAGGCACTACCGGGCCAGCCAGAAGCAGGATTCCAGCGATGGATTGAAAAAGAGCCTATTGGTCCTACTCTGATCATCTTCGCTTGGAATGTAAGTGATTTGACAGAGCGATGTATTTTCACAGTGCCCACCTTTCTGACCTTGTCAGTTCCCATACCTCATCATCGTCAACTCGTTGATTCCTGCTCTTCTTGCGGGCAACTCCGTAATCTTGAAGCCCTCGCCCCAGACGCCTCTAGTGGGAGAGCGTATCGCGGAAATCTTCCTAGAGGCTGGTCTTCCTCAAGATGTCCTGCAGGTTGTCCACTCCGGTAACCCGGAGACCTTGCGCGCGCTTTCACAGATTCCCGACATTAAGCTAGTGACCTTTACGGGCTCCACCCAAGTTGGCCGCTTGCTACGCGAAAGCACTGCCAAACGCTTTTTACCCATGAGCCTTGAACTCGGCGGCAATGACCCCGCCTATGTGAGGCCAGATGCCGATTTGAAATATGTGGCAGAGCAATTGGTTGACGGTGCTGTGTTCAACGCGGGCCAGAGCTGTTGTGCCATTGAGCGTGTCTACGTCCATGCAGACGTCCATGATGCATTTGTGGAAGAGCTTCAAAAGGAGCTCGCGGAGTAAGTCTCGTCAATTTACCGACTTACTTGGGCAGTTGGCCGCTAACCAGGATCCTTACAGGTACAAGTTGGGAGATCCGTTTGACAAAGCCGTCAATGTTGGCCCTGTTGTTTCGCGTGCTGCTCAGAAGTTGGTCAATTCTCAAGTTGAGGATGCCTTGGCCAAGGGCGCAATCAACGCAACACCTGCCAACCCCACCTTCATGAACCCACCAACTGAAGGCAATTATGTCATTCCCACCATTCTCACAAACACGAACCACGACATGATAGTGATGAAAGAAGAGACATTTGGCCCGGTTCTTCCTGTGATGAAAGTGGCCTCCGATGAGGAAGCCGTGAAATGGATGAATGACAGCGACTACGGTTTGACCGCTAGCGTGTGGACGAAAGATCTAGCTGCAGGTGGGAAATTGCTTAAGGAACTCGAGGCGGGCACCGTGTTTATTAACCGTTGCGATTATCCTAACCCGGTGAGTTGTATTGTGTTCCGGTTATCACTTACATATACTAACGGCTTTTGATTAGGACCTTGCGTGGACGGGTTGGAAGAATTCTGGCATGGGACACTCTCTTGGTCCTCGCGCGTTTGACCCCTTCTATAAGCTGAAGAGCTATCACATCAGAGAGAAGCAGGGTTAAAGGGAATTTTTTTGCCTTAGAGCCATTGCTTTAGTAATATTATGCTATGAACACAGTCTCGAATTCGAGTCCAATTTCAATCTATTGATATTATCGGTGAGGGGAAGTTGTATCTCTTAGGGTCTTAGGCATACGAGTAACACTTACCTAGCACCACTGCAGATTGTATGCTTTGCCAGTCTCTAAACAGCCTATATTTGCTGCAGTTCTATTTATCCTAGGCACGATTTTACCTAGAATACCTATTGGCTTGAGGCCCCCTTTAATCCACGTCCCATTCGTGCTGAAGCAGCCTTCCCATGCAGTGTAGGCCTCTCTCCTATCGGCCGCTTCGTAAAGGAAGTCAATCCCCTTAACGACGCTATCTCGCTGAAGATTATAGAAGGGTCATATTCGTAATCAAAGATAGCCATGTTGAAGTCAATACAGGTCGCAGGGAGTTTATCAATGCAAAGTAATGCAATTATTTGCAAGAAGATCAATACAGTAGTATGATTGGGAAAGCCTGCTGGTGACTATCATTTATATCGGATTTTGAGCGTAACGCTGTATGCGGGTTGATCCGCCGGTTACTCGGAAACCGTGTTGATCGATCGTCGCACACGGTCGGGCTGCCACCAGCGTGGTATTGTCGGACAAAAGGCCGCCATCGAGCGGACCGCCTTACGACAGGTCGGACATTGGAACGATACCCCGTGACTACCCCGTGTGCAGAGGCGGAAATTGCAGTCACTAGTGGCGCACATAGCCTTTTCGCCGGGCAGGATGGAGGAATGAAACGACTTGTTAAAGAGGATGGTCTGCGTCGTCTAGAGATTGAGGATAGAGGCTTTTTTCAAAGCATATCTGTCGAGTTTCTGGATCAACAACCCCTTTCACCATCCTTTCCCTTCTTTCGAGATGCCACAAAATATAGATTGGGACAAGATACAAACAGAACTTGACATCCAACCTCCGAATCTTGAGGCAGGGTCTGTTCATGAGATCAACAACATTGCGCAGGATGCCGACCCTGCTACCAAATATCTCAAGGATCATGACCAAGAATGGTCCAACTACAGCCCCCAAGAAGCAAGACATATTCTCAAGATGATCGATTGGCGTCTAATGCCACTCATTATTGGCACAATCACCATTGCAGCTGTAGACGTAAGCCCAGCATCCAAAAGCATGAACTCTCTCTCTTCAAAGAGCTGCTAACTTTTACACAGAAAATCCTCATTTCCAATGCTGCACTTTATGGAATGAGTGATGATACCCACCTTGTTGGGCAACAATATAGCTGGGGTTATTTCCCCCGAAGAGGTTTTGAAGTCGCGACTGTGTTACTTATGCTGACTGAACAATTAGTGGGATCAATCTTCTATTTCGGATGGCTTGTTGCCGAATATCCCGCCAATGTCCTCCTTCAGAAGTTTCCTGTTGGCAAAACAGTTGGAGTTGCTGTCATCGGATGGGGTGCTGCTGTCATGTGTCTTGGTGCTGCGCAAAATGCGGCCGGCCTCATGGTGCTAAGATTCATAATGGGTATCTTGGAAGCGCCTCTGTTCCCGGCAGTAACTATCCTAAATACCATGTGGTATAAGAAGGCTGAGCAACCCGTTCGAATGGCTATAACCTTTACAGCCTTCTCCAGTGTACGACTCGCTTACTTTCCCCGTGATAACACAAATTAGTCTCTGACTGTACCCTAGTTGGTCGCAGGCATCGTTTCATATGGCATCGGGCACTTAAGGACCATGATCGCCTCCTGGAGACTCTTATTCTTAGTGATAGGAGGCTTCACACTTCTTTGGGGCATGGCGCTGATGACATGGCTGCCAGATTCTCCCCTGGCAGATAATTTTTTGAAAGGAAAAGATAAGTACATCGCCCTCGATAGAGTTCGCGAAAATATGACTGGAATTGAAAACAAGGCAAGTCTACAACTACAAGCAACGTATAATGGATAGCTGATTTGTTAATCGTACAGGAACTAAAATGGTACCAAGTTCGCGAGGCTTTCACCGACTACAAGACCTACCTCCTGTTTGTCTTTTTCCTTTGCATGAACGTACCCACCGGTGGCCTGGTAACTTTTGCAGCACAGATTGTGTCTGGCCTGGGCTACGGTAAACTCGAAACAACACTCTTGGGCATGCCAACCGGTATTATGCAGAGCTTAGCAGGCTTCACGGTTGCAATCCCGCAACGCTGGATGAAGAATAAGCGATGCTTATCCGCAGGACTTTGTTGCCTAGTTCCTTTGGTCTGCTCGATGCTGATTAAGGGTGAGTCTCCGTACCCTTAACATTACAGATCTTCGTGAACCATCTAATGAAGCGAAAGAGCTGTCTCGCGAAAATAAAGTCGGTCGGCTAATGGCATATTATTTCTTCTACTTTTTCTGGGGTCCTTATGCAACAGGCTAGTGCATCCTAGTCTCTTGCCAATAACTCCAACGCTAACCAGGATCGTCTTTCAACAGTCCTTACCCTGCCCATGGGCAACGTGTCTGGGCATACCAAGAAGCTTACAGTGAACGCGACCATTTTTTTAGCATACTGCATTGCAAACATTATTGGTCCACAAGTGTTCATCACCAAAGAAGCCCCAAATTACCCGACAGGATATAATGCCATTCTGGGTTTCGAGATAATTGCCATTTGCTGTATGGTGGCTTATGCTGTCGGTTGTATGATTGAGAATAAGCGTCGAGATCAGAAGGAAGGGACTCATGTCTCTGTGAAACTGGAGGAACAATTGGGAGACCTAACCGACTACGAGAAGAAGGGCTTCCGATATATTTACTAGATCCGGAATGCGATAGTATACTCAATAGTGCATCTTGGACTTTGGATCAATTCCTCACTGTTATGATCTCATGGAGCCAAGTACATACTGCGATACCCAGAGCACCATCCTTTGCTGTGATCAATATATCTATTTATCCCAGGTACCTCCAGCACGGTCCATGCTGTCATCTGCCCGGGTACTATATCTACGAGATGAGAAAGGAGCGGAGAAAGGTGAAAAAAGCTCTTGATCCGGGCCAGCTCATGATGAGGGGAGTGGATTACTGGCTTCCGTTGATCCAGCAAACAGGCGTTGCCGAGGCCTATCCCGATGTATTCTATACAGGCTATCCAATCGATCTAGAGACCACCGCTCAATGGGCGAGCGAATACTTCTCACGAGAGGAAAACGGAGGATGCGGATACTACGCTATTTGGGATAACATTCTTGGAGAAGATGCCAACCTTCCCAATACCATCTCAAATCGTCTTATGGAGAGGATCATAAATTTACTCCGGGGATTTCACTACCAGGTTGTATATGGAGCTTGGTATGGAGATACTGCTTTCAAAAACGTCGCACAGGCATATGCGGAAGCAAGCCACGGACGTGTATACGTGGCTATGCCCGACGAATCTAACGAGAGCAACAACATCGATGGCTGGAACAGGCAGTCTGCCTGGGGTGGATGGGAGCTTCCCGCTTTGACGCGAAAAAGGAATGGGCTGAGATACGCGTCCGGCCCCTCATCCTCACCCATCTTCACTCATCTGCAACGGTTACACCAACATCCATCTTTCCTCTTCCAACGCCACCCTTACCTGCGTAGCATGCCTTTGGGCAAGGCATTTATCGAGATGTCAGCCCTCGAGAACTGCAAGATGGAACCTCCCATCCGGATCATTCTACAATTTCAGCCCGACATACAAAAAGTCTCTGAGAGCAAGCTTCGAGCCAACATTTCCACAATTGTGCAGGCTTTTTTTGACCAGATGAAGCCACAAAAGCTGAAGCGTGAATGCACCCATGTTCACTTACCAGTCACTGGGGATATTTTTGGGAGCCGGATGATTATCGACGCCTGTACTGGCATGATCCCAGCTGGCTCTGCTTCGGATGATATTCCCCTCTCGATTTACATCGTTTCTCAAGAAAATAAGGACTTGTAAGTCTCCTGTGTGGGCCAAGACTTTGACTCGTGATACTTATATCTCTCCAGATCCTTCGAGAAGGCGAAGGTTTCACCTTTCATTATTGAAAGAATACGTTCAGAGACAGACAGAATCCCCTGGAAAGCGCAGAACTGTGAGGCTTGCTCTTTTTTTTTTTTGTCCACTATCTTCTCGCTGTCGAGCTTAGTACTGATTGAGCAATCTCACAGTTATCCAGCAGGCGATGAGCCTTGTGACCCGCAAAGAAAACGAATTGCTCGCAACGAGCCAACTCGAGCGCGATACTAGACGCAAAGGTGGCCAGGGAGGCCAGTCGCTTCAGCGATTGGAAATGGCGATCGAAGCTAAATTGCGCCAAAACATTGCGGGCACGGAACTCGGCAGCGAAGCAGCGATCCAAGCCGACCCGGTAATCAACCCCCCTGTCAGCCACATATCACTTTCAGATCTCCCCATTCGTCTTTTAGAGCGCCCGATTCGCGTCTTCTTGCTGGTCCCGACTGATGATACTGTCGGAGATCTCCGGAAGCGATGTACGACCGCTGTGAAGACCCTCTTGAAATGCATGATGGACGATGAGTATCAAAAGACAAAAACGGCCTACCTCGTGCGCGGGATGAACATGGTTGTGCAGAATAAAAAGGAGTCTTGGATGTTAATCGACTACTGGATTGGACTGTCGAAAGGGACTGAGAATCCACCACTTTTGGCGATGGCTTACCGAGGCTACCTGAAGGATGGGCACATGTGAGCTCCAATTCCCCCTGGTCTCCTTTTGGCCTTTCGGCCTTTTATCAACGTTGTTGTCAGCTATGGCTGTTCTGGTGTGGGTGTTGTGGCTGATACACGCTTTCTATACAGGAAATTTCAGCCGACCGAGGTGGATAAAGCCAACCACGTAAGAAGCCCCATTATCTTCTGCGATCGATGGTATACTTCTACCTTGAATCACAAGCTGACACAACATACCTTCTAGTCCATTTTCTTGACTAAATTCAGGTTCGCGATGAAGGGTACTGCGATAACCATCGAGGGGACAGAACCAGCTGCACGCAAGGCTACTTCTACCGAGACCGAATTAACCCCGACACCTCCTACAACACTTACAAGTGGGTTATCGGATAGATTGGCAACGGGCGGTTGGGTACTACCAGCTGGTGAAGCCGGTAGTGGGTTGTCGAGTTGGGAGTTTATTATTAGCCCAGAATGATCCTGCGAGGTTCAAGTGCCTGTGGACCAGATTGCAAGGATTTTAGTCATACTCAAATATAATATGTGAGGAGGTATTGATCCCGGATATTAAATGTCTTAGAACTTTTGTCAATTCATATACTAGGAAATGTGGCTGCCTATATGGATGTAAATACCGCAGGAAGCTGGAGAACCCAAGGTTGAAGATTAAACAGTGCCAGATGCTACCTCTATCCATCCGTTATATATATTCGATCCATTGCGGTGCCTGAACAGGTTCAAATGAAAAATAGAAATCAAAAATTTCAAGTTCAAGCCTGGAGCCCTCAGACTGCGCGTACACTTAGACTGGTCTGTAACACTTTTTTTTCGTTTAACATGTACCACATATACTAATTAAAGATGAGGAAATGGAAAGCCAAAGGCTATAGAATTCAAACCCATCCGCAAACATACTGGCCGTACATGTAGCGAAGTGAGGAACTCTATTATATAATCGGGGTGATAGCTCAGTTGGGAGAGCGCACGACTGAAGTTCACTACAGTCTGACATTGTCATCGTGAGGTCGCCGGTTCAATCCCGGCTCGCCCCATTTCTTTTCCACCTTTTTGTCTTATTTTTTTTTATACACCCCTCAGAATCCTTCTCTAGCAGGGCAAATAAAACTTTCAAGGTCATCCTTCGAATATTTCTTCGTAATTGATTTCTCTTGGTATGTATGAGCAAGAAACCTATCATGGGTGGACAATTCTTTCCCGCCTCGCCGATACTATGGAAAGCCCTGGCATGCATGCCACACCTGTGAATGTTATAATGTAAATAGGACTATTGACCTAACATGTAAAAGATTAAATGACCAAAGGCGTATGTATATTCGTGAAGATAAGTGGTATTATTAATTATTTAAGTATCATAAGTCATTAGAGAGAATCCTCTCACACAAATTGCGTATATTCCGGAGGCGACAACGGAATTTCCTCATACCTCGGCGGGTTGCTAAAAGCAATAGCCTCAAAATCACACTTAAAGATCTCCCCGACAAGAAGAGGAAAGTGTGCAGACAATGTAGGCCTTAAAGGCTTACGATCAACCAAATTCTTAGAACGGACATCGAATGTGTCCTCTCCTGTAACAAATTCAAGCTTCAGTCGGTGCTCGACCAAGATCACCAGATTCTCATGGCTCGCAGGACACCGGTCCTGGAGCTCAAGTGGCATTGAGATGGAATCAGTCGTATTGGAAGCATAGCAAGACCCGTCAATCATAGGGGCGAGCTTTGCATTCTTCGGAATGGAGATATCAATCGTAATATCAACGGCTGAATCTTGATCTTCTGATTTCGGCTGTTTCGACAGTGGGTTGTCGCGTGTAGCCCAGTAACCCTTTTGTTTCCCGCTGCAGATTTCACGGATGGATTCACGTTTGCAGAAGAACTCCTCTGGGGCATCTTGGAGGTTGTTCTGGGTTTGATCAATCAATCTGGTTACTTCCTCCACACGCCAGTGGATTCCTCGAATGGCAGCACATCTAAATTCAGATTCACGTGCTTTCAATCCTCTCCGCAGATTTAATTTGGCGGAGACGGATATTCCGGACTTTGCGTCTGTTGCAATGGTCTGGGATAGAGCGATGTTGGTGATGGCGGGTGACTTGGTGAATGACCGTACATGCTGAATGCAATTCCGGTCTGGAATAAGTTGGCGTGTAATATTAATTGATTTGTCGGTGATAACGAGTTCCCCTTGTGATGTGGTCACAGTGACGATGAGGGAGTATGAGATTTTCCCCAAAGATGTAGATGTTGTTCCGGGCGTATTCACAGGAATGGGCACGGAAAATGGAATAGGCACGGCGTCCCGTCCGCTGAATGAGGCCTCAATTTGACCAATTGACAACGCAGGAAGCGTCACTTGTTCAATAATGGAGGATGATTTGGTAGCTGAAGTCTCTGGTCGTGGGACCTTTCCAAGAGGAGTGCGAATTCGCTTTAAGAAGTTCTTCTCGGGGTTTGTAGCAGGAAGGTTGCTCTCCCCTAGCACAGTCTGCATGAGATGTAGTTGCAGTTGAGTAATATCGGCATTGATAGCATGACGCTGAAGCACCACGGCGCCAACGAGGGGCTCTGAATAGCCGTCCCCATTGAGATTAAAGTAAATGTCATGCTCAGAAGGACAGACCAGCTGCAGACCCGAGGACGCCATGGTGAACAAATTGAGAATTGATTGTTGACGATCAAAAATCGAGAAGGAGCAGAGAATTAATGCTCGTCGCCAGAACAATCATCCCACAGTGCGAAAAAATTGCGATATCATGGGATTGTATGCAGCTCCAGCATTAGACCCAATTAGGAAGCCAAGGTGCGCAAATTGAGTTTTCAGTGGGGCCGCAGACAAGCTTGTCCCCAATAGATCGATCATGTGCTCGATGTCGAGCACTCTAGATCGATGTGGAGGCTTTCTTATGCTTATTTTAGACATGTCGGCAGTCGCTCCTTTGGCGAGTTGTGCCCAAGCTTAGGTGATAGCTAGTTTTTGTTACGTTTTTCATGAACCATCAAGGTCCTGAACAGAACGGTGTGACCCACAACACTTGTTATCTTTTGGATGGCTACCCGACGGGAGTGCCTTGGGAATAGCGGGTCCACGCCAACCAAACGGAGTATTTGTAACGAATATTCTACGGAGCTTTTAAAGTTTAGGTAAGTAGTTCCGTGCTGAAAGATTCTTTAGACTTGAACCATTGGTTGAGAAAAGAGCCCCGGAACTCCGACTTTGCCTCTCCATAGATCTTAGTGGGGGCTAGGCCTACTGCGGTTGTGCCATATAGGGGATCAGTTCCTCCTATACCTTGCTCTACATAGGGTACACGAGGTTATGGTGTAGTCTATACAACAATTCTCCACCGTTTTAATCCGGACTGTGTAATTCCAATCCCCATATATCCTGTAGTTGTGACCTCAAATAGTTGAATCATGCGATCATTGTATCAGGGAACCGGGAACTTGGCCCCCATCATTATAACCAGGGGGCTATTTTGGAGGTACATATAAAAATGAAGCAAATCAGTCTCACATCGAATCTTTCGCATCCTTAACTTCACTCAACACACGATGATGCGAACCACCACCAGCGCAGCCGGCGCAGCCGTGTATACCCCCCTCATCCTGTCATTCTACGACCTCTGGGTCCTAGCAATCTGCAACTCATTCGCCTGGTGCTGCGAGACAACAAACATTCAACTACCCTTCTTCAGAAAGTTCATGGGTCATCGCCATCTAGATATCGGTATCGGAACAGGCTATTACCCCGCACACGCCGGTATTCCAGAGAAGACCCAAATGACGCTTATGGATTTGAATATCAATTCTCTTCACTATACCAAAGAACGCCTTGGTAGACCCGATACACAGACTGTCCAGGCAGATGTCTTGCAGCCGCTTCCGTTGACGGGTGTCTATGATTCTATTTCGACGTTTTTTCTGATTCATTGCCTGCCCGGCCCGTTAGAGCGGAAGATGGTGCTTTTCACAAATCTGAAGCCGTATCTTGCTGAGAATGGGACGATTTATGGAACGACGGTCCTTGGAAAGGATGTATCGCATAACATCTTCGGATGGGGATTGATGTGTATTTATAACTGGCGGGGGATCTTTAGTAATTGGGATGATGGCGAGAAGGAGATTCGGGAGGCGCTGTGTAAGGATTATCAGAAGGTCGAGACGAGAGTGGTGGGGCGTGTGTTGATGTTTTCGGTGTCTCAGCCTAAGCTTTCGTGAAGGGCATATGAGCCCATGGATAATCTAGACGTGCTTGTAAATTCTCAGGTCTTGCCATACAGCTACTATTTCACAGAGGTGAAGGTTTAAAGCATATTTGTTTCAATTGATAATGGCAAAGTACTCCATTTTATGCATAGCGTTAACTTATCAAAAGATCCCGCGAGGCGTATGCACGTATGCAGGCCATATTCTCGACTCCAGACACCGGGTATTTCCTCAATTCTAAAACAAAATCCAGCCGCTCATGCAAGCCACAATGCAATGCAAAGTCAAATACGAAAACAAGAATTCCGATCATGTCATCATCACATCCTCTGCAGGGGTGGTCACAGTAGAGGGGTCGGGAAGATCAGTCATCTCGTTGTCGCCATCCTCATCACTGGCAACAACTCCATTTGGCAGATCCATGTCCGCAGAGGGATCACCAGAGACTCCGTTGGTTTCTCCATCTGCGGGCAGCTCCTCCCACACACGGACTGTCTTGTCCAGCCCGCAGCTGACGAGAAGACGCTTGCCGTTCAACACACCAGAGTGAACGCAAAGAACAGCATCGGTGTGTCCTTCAATACGCTGGAGAATATTTTTGCTGACCAGATCCCAGCACAGAATGGCACCGTCTTCGCTGCCGCTCACGACAAAGCACAACGGCGGGGTGTACTGGACATCCGGAGGACCGTACAGTCCAAAACACCCAGACAAACTGTGTTTCTCGTTGACGTGACCCTGGAATGTCTTCACGACACGGCTCTCAACGTAATTCCACAAACGCACGCAGCCATCTAGAGTCCACGCAAGAACGTACTTGCCATTTGGCGAGAATTTGACGCACGTTGCAGGTGGCTGGTCCTCAAACACCAGAGTTCGGAGACACTGGCCACTGTGCGTATCCCAGATACGAACAAGACCGTCCAGTGCGCAGGAGACAATAAGTGTACCGTCATGGACGACATCAATACCGGCGACGGGGTCGGAGTGGGCAGGAAGAGATCTCATGACGCGTGCTCGGCGCACATCCCACATGAAGACAGCTTCATCATATGAACCGCTCACTAGAATATTGCCCTTGGGTGCGAATGCGATTTGATAAACGTAGTTGTGGTGTCCGACGAAGGTCTTGGTGTGAGCCCGGCCCTGTAGGAACAAGTCAACGTTGATCATTGCGGTCAGTTCTGTGGATTACATACGGTGTTCACGTTCCAAAACCGAATTGTCTTATCATCAGACCCAGATGCTATCCATTGGCCATCGGGACTCCAGGCAAGGGTGGAAATGCCCGCCAGGTGGCCCTCAAAAGTGTAAATAAGTCTGCCAGTCAGCGTATCCCAGACCTTGATTGCTGCGTCGGCACCTGAAATGAACAAAGGTCAGCAAATTTCTCGGAACTCAAACATTAACATAACCTACCAGCACTTGCAATCATGGAACAGTCTGGGGAGAATTGAACAGCAGACACGCCTCGCAAATGACCTTGAAGAACGAACTTCTCACGGTAATTCAGATGTTCAGGTTTGGGGGGAAGAGTCGAAACGGGAGGAATAGGGGTGGAATCGCGGTCTGACATGTCGTTACGAATAGGAGTGTTATCATCGTCCGCGGTGCTCAATCGATCTTCTGAAAGGTGTTCGGCACTGCTGCTCAAATCGGCGGGGCGATTGATGGGCGAGGGGCTGCGACGGTTACGTGAAGCGCGCCAGTATTCGTCAGCATCTACAGCCAATTCATCTGGACTGTCCGAATCTCGCGGGTGACGGTCGTGATTTGGACGCTGCGGGGTGAAATTCTTATGCACGCCCCAGCTTGTTCGTCGGCGATCAGTTTGCTCATGATCTGAAGCCGCCGCCAATTCATCTGATGATGATTCGACGGGAGACGCACGGGTCTCCCGCCGACGAGATCTAGAGGAGTGCGAATGGTCCATAGAAATTGAGCCCAATTCAGGACATTGGCAAACGTCACAAACGCGGTTGATGCGACAAGCCGCCGAAATGTAAAAGGCGCGTTTTGAAGGCGGTGAGTTCCCCGATTTACATCACCGATCGACACTCCACTTAAGCTACTTTCGTCAACGCCAAAAGGCCAGCGTTGTCAACAAAATGGCCCCTTCGATTATTCCGAGTGAGCCTCCTACTCACATTCGGATACTGACCCTGAATTGCTGGGGTCTCAAGTACCTTGCCACCTACCGCCATGAACGTCTGTCAGAGATCGGTCGACAGCTGGCTCTGGCCAGTCCACCCCCCGAGATAGTCGGCCTGCAGGAGTGCTGGACACAACAAGACTACGAGAGCATCCGAGACCAAACCCGGCACATCCTACCATATGGAAAGTTTTATTTTGGAGGTATATTCGGAGCGGGGTTGGCGATTCTGTCAAAGTGGCCAATAGAGGAGAGCAGCATGTACGCATACCCGCTCAACGGACGGCCAACAGCCTTCTTCCGTGGCGATTGGTTTGTGGGCAAAGGTGTGGCTTGTGCCAGGGTGCGGTTTGGACCGGGCGCAGCTGATGTTGCTGAGGTGTTCTGCACGCATCTGCACGCCCCCTATGAGCGAGAACCCAACGACTCGTACCTGTGCCATCGTACGGCACAAGCATGGGAGATCTCCAAGCTTATGCGCGGTGCTGCAGAGCGAGGGCACCTGGTAATCGGACTGGGCGACTTCAACATGCTGCCTTCTTCTTTCGCCCACCGGTTGATTAGCGCCCAGAGCCCCGTCCGTGACGTTTGGCGCGTACTGCACCCTGACTCGTCCCTCGGCGCAGCAATTGATCCCGTTGAGCAAGCTCGAAAACGACCAATTCCCTCTGCAGAGTTTAATCTGCTTGAGAACGGTGCTACATGTGACGGAGCTTTCAATACTTGGCGCTGGTCCAAAGCTCTTCAGAAACGACTTGACAAGGGTGAAGCAATCACCATTAACAAGGATGATTCCGACCCTCGTGCAAAGCGTCTAGACTACATCTTTGTTGGTGATGGAGGATATGCCCCCGAGTTCCCTACCCCTCGCTGGTCCGTTGAATCGGCGAAAGTTAGCATGACTGAACGCCACCCCACCCTCCGCTGCTCTCTGAGCGACCACTTTGCCGTTGAGGCGGTCATTACTCGATTCTCCGATGTTGCTTCCATCAATTCTGAAGTTCAAACTCAAGCCCAAGTAAACCTACCTGACTCACCGAGCACTCCTTCTCTCCACACTACCACTTCCAAACAAACCTTCCCCAATGCCGCCCTCTCCCCAGATACCTATGACCACATCATCGATATGATCCACACATACGTGCAGCGAGAACGGTCACAGCGCCACTGGCGTCTCGCGCATTTCATCCTTTCTATTGTGGTCTCTATCGGATGCATGGTCGGTGTATGGTGGGTGGGTAATCGCACGTATATCGGCTTCATTCTTATTCTGGTCAGCACATTGAACTTTGGAGCTGGTATTCTGGATGGCTTGATTGGCGGACTTTTTGTCTCCAGTGAGCTTCGTGCTCTGAAAGAATTCGAGTGGGAGGTCCGTACGGCAAAGGATTTGGTTCTGGCTGCCGAGGGACGGCAGGAAAAGTGATTTGTTGCTTCTTGAGGTGGGACACTGGTGCACATAATGTCTATTGATTTACGACAACACTCTTTGTAACATATGATATGCTGGTCTTATTGACTAAATATAATACATAATGCCTACTAGGTACGTTGAACATTCTACAACAGATCCTCAGACTTGAAAAATATTCGATCGTTGGAAACAAGCATCAATTGCATTATCACATAAAACGAGTGTGGAGCGCATTATCAAAACGACTACCAGCAATAGCTACCCAGTAGCATAGCTAAATCTCCACCAAGGACACATACCGGAGATGGCCAATTTACTCAGCACACTCGCGCTTGCGGTCGTCAAAGACACGCAGTGCCTCCTCGGCAGCCTTAACACCAGACATGGCCATCGCACCGAAAGTCGGGCCCATGCGGTTGAAACCATCGATCTCCGACAGCTCCATACCACCGATGATGAGACCCTTGGTGACCTCACGGGTGTTCTTAACGATGGCATCCTCAGCAAGGTTCATGTCGAGGCCACGCATACCGCCGAGCTTGTCGATGGAGTTCATGGATACAAGACGCTTAGCACAGAAGGCACCGAATGGACCGTCGTGACCAGTGGTACTGATGATGACAGGAGCGTTGATGGTGTTGGGGTCCATGCAGGAGTGGTCATCGTGGTGAAGGGTGACCAGGGTCCAGTTAACGACCACACCAGCCAGACGGATCTTGTCAGTTCCGTCGGGGCGGGTGATCAGGTCCTCAACGCAGGTAGCGTTGAAGAGCTTCACGTTCGGGAAGGCCAGAACGCGGGACAGAAGGGTCGAGGTGAACAAGGCGGCGTGCTTGACGACCACGAAGTTCGGGTTGTTGGGCTCCTCCTCGAAGGGAACACCGAGCTCTGTGAGGAAAGCATCGGCAGGACGACGGAGGACCATGGCGGAGAAGAGCTGGCCACCGAGCCAGGCACCACCACCTAGCACTGGGTTAGTAACGTATCCAGTGTTGATCTCATCGTCGAGAGGCTGGCTCACCAGGAGACACGGAAGCCTCAACGATAGCAATCTTCAGGTCCGGACGGGCCTTGGCGAGCACATAGGCGGCGCTCAGACCACAGGAACCAGCGCCAACGATGACAACATCGCTCTCGGCGTAGTTGTCCAGATCCTGGAAGTAGCGACGAGTCATGGCACGAGAAACCTGACTCTCGCGGATAGGGGCGAACTTGAACTCATCCCACTTGCCGCCGAACTGGTCTAGAAGCTGTGTCTGTCCCTCGCCGGTCAAGGTGGTAGTAGTCGTCTCGGGGACGACAACCTTGCCCTTGATGCCAACGGGGGCGACAGTAGGCTCAAAGATAGCAGCGGGGGGAGACATTGTGGGTTAGGGATCAAGTCGGGGTGACTTGGGACCTTTGTTAGTTTGCTATACAACAAGGGGAGAGAAGGGGAAGGCATGATCCTTTCGCTGGTATTATCCAGATCAAGTTTTGACCGTATATTCTCAGAACGAACCCACGCCATTGACATTGCTTCTCTTCTGCTCGTAGATATTTTATCTTGGGAGAGTTGAGAAGAAATGCCAACGGCATAGGAACGAACACCGGCACAACGCCCAGAAGTTACCTGAGATACCTTGATCCCTAAGGGACAATATGCACAGCCAAAGCGGAGCCATGGCTTCCCACAAAATTGTGGGGGCAGTACTTGTTAAGATCTGAACTAATGGTTAGCTCGGGCGGACCAGGATCAAAGGTCTCATAGTTACTGAGTTGGTCTTGTTCAAATGCTTTAATCTTGCGAAGATGATTAAGTTGATGGAGAGAAGAAGAAAGAGCAGATCAAGGTGAGGGGCAGCGAACTTTATATGTGATCACCCCGCCATCCCAGCAATTGCTTGAAACGCGATGTTGTCATATTCTCCGATTCTATCCGTTCACTGGCGATTTCAGTGGCCGGTGAGCTGCGATTTCGGGAGGGGTATGCTGATCTTGATCGCATAATGACGTTCTTGATTTGCGGGCTTCGGAGCTTTATTTTGATGTTCAAACGCTACTATGATTTTCGCCGATCAAGTAGGATGGTCATTTAAGCTTACTTTACAAGGGAATCAATCAGCTGAAAAGAATAACCTAAGAGACGATTGTTATGTTCACTTTGGGAATTGCAGTTTCACCCAAAATTAGGAAATTCTAATTAACCTTTCGCGATAATCAAACTTCCTTCCAGACGCAGATAAGTGGAGATCGGGTGACTCTGGTCCGAATGCCTCGAACTACAGAGCTCCGGTCTTTCCCTGTCAGCACCTATCACAGCTATGTACCTCTTTTCAATCTTCGAATTCCCATTGGACATGTTTCGTTGGGCCCCGGTTGTAGCCGTTGTGACAAACGAAAAATGTAACAGTTTTGTGTAGCCTGGGAAGCACGAGACCAATGGAAAACTTTCTGAAAATATCCAGCACATAATTAGTAGGAAGAAAGTACGCCGAGATCGCAAATTCTCAGGCGAATGCTACTGTCAAGTCAATTATCTCTTAAACTTATTTTTGGCCTACCTGGTAACGTGTCTGAATGCACATACTCTCTACATGGTCTGACTCTGTGGTACACCAATAAGTCAAGATATTACCTGCTAAATTTAAGAATTCCTAGGGAGTGTTCAGTTTTAGAACGTCATTCTACTTATGAAAAGCATTCCCTAATGGAATACCACAGCATCAACCAATCTTAACACAACCTCCACTAGCACTAATCACAGAACCCGTAATCCACCGCGCATCAGCACCACAAAGCAACCCAACCACATCCGCCACATCATCCGGCTGTCCGAAACGCGGTATACTCTGAGTCGGAAAAAACTCATTCTGAAATTGCTGCACAGCCTCAGGTCCACAATTGACAATCGCTTCCGTCTCAGTCAAACCAACTGTCACAGCATTCGCAGTAGTCCCCGCCATAAAAGCATACCTTTCCTCCTTCCCACCGAAGGCCTGAGCCCAAGTCCTACACATCGACTCGCCAGCAGATTTACCAGCGGCGTACATAAGCTGTTCGCTCCACGGTAAACGTGACCGGATAGACGAAATGTAGATGATGCGACTATTCGGCTGAAAGTACTTTCGCCGAACGAATTCCTCAACTATCAGCACTGGTGTCTGTATGTTACCGAGTAGACTGTGCTGAACTTCGGCTGCATCCATTTCGCCGATTGAACCGGGCATAAAATCGCAAGCGCAGTTGATGAATATGTCGACGCGCCCTTCGAAGCTTCTCTTAACTTCGTCTGCGATGGTACTGGCGCAGCTGGGGGAGAAAATATCGGCGATCATGCCTTTGATCTGCAAATTTTTGGGTCTCGTCCGAGATGTGCCTTTGAAGGCTTGGTTTGTTACATCGTCGTTGAGGGTTGATGAGATGGCTGTAATGCCTTTCTCGCTGGTGCAGGTTCCGAGGATGGAACAGCCTCGTGATGCGAGGTTAAAGGCGATTGCTCGTCCGATGCCGCGGGATGCACCACTTATTACGGCGACCTTGTCGGGTAGATCTAGCTCACGGACACGGGACCTATCTGCTGGGGGCAAATTGAATGTAGTCATTTTGTAGGTTAAGATTGGGGTTTATGTTCAAGGGTGTGTTAAGAGCATGGTCAGCTTAAAATTGTTATGCAGTACCTGTGCGTTTCCCCTCTTCTCATAACTTAATACTATCTATAACCGTCACATGCTAGCCAACACGGGTGCATCCCATATTGGTCAGCAGAAAAAGAATAAAAGACATGAAAGATGTCTCCCAAAAAAAAATATACAAAATGAAACTCCGATAGGGGGAATCGAACCCCCGGCTGTCGTGTGAGAGACGACGATGTTAGCCACTACACCATATCGGATGTGCTTGTGAAAGATTGGTACCAAAGTGGAACTATGAAGGAGGTGAAGATTTTTTCGTTGTTTAGTGGGTCCGATGGGTCCCAGAGTGGTCTCTCATTGGCCAGCGTCTAAATGTGGGTCATTCATGCAGAACATACCGAGTACATTAAGTGACCTTAGAAAAAGAGCCCTGTAGTGCGAATATTCTGTTCTCTCGGGTCTACATTCTTCCTGACAAATTCTAAGGTTCGAGAATGAATTTGAAGGCTATCGGCAATTTGCAGTGTTAAATTGGAAAACCCCGTCATAACCAAAATATATATTCACTCATCAAACTTCATTGACAAGATCAGTTTTTAACTATAGTAGACAACATCATAAAATATATCGGAAACTGGCACCGTAGTTGTCTTCCGCCACAGCGACCTCACCTTTAGTCTCATCTACCTCAATCCTCGGTCCGTACTTTTTATCAAGACGCTTATTCTCCCACACCAACAGGCACCGCAAAACCAAGGCAAGGAAAGTAGTAAAGATCATAAATGCAGCACAAATAGACATTCCCTTAATATACCGCGGTGCTTCACTGTCCGGGAACACATTGGTACCCAAGAAAGGACCGCACTGGCCAATCACATTGAGTAGGACAATACCGCCACCACGGCGGGTATCGGAGCCCTGATTATCTGGTTCGTGGAACACGTGTTAGATGTACTGCAACTAACAACCATTGGACGATTCTATGACTTACTCAGAACCCACGGCAGAATATTTGCGATCGCTGGGAATACTCCACAGGCGGCCAGAAATACGCCGAAGTATCGCACACCCACTGTGGTGCAGGTGGCGCAGAGGATGTACCCCACACCGCCGATCAGTGATAGCGCCGCGATCATTAGTCCACGCTGCTGGATCCGATCCGCCACCCAGGGGGTGATGACCGTAACCAGGAAAGAGGCGAAGAATGGGGGCGCTGTGAGGCCCTGCGCGTTAATTTTCGAGTAGCCCATTTCTTCGAGGATGGTGGGCAGGAAGACGGGAAGTGATGAGAAGCTGACGTTGCAGCTAAAATACATGAACTAAGTACGCAGTCGATCGAAGTCAGCGATGTTGTAATCATTGAACGGGGGGGGGATTTCACATACAGCAGTTAACCAGGCCTTTGCATCTAACAATGTCATGGCCAACTCTTTCCATTGCACCTTACCCTCTCGGTCGGCATCACCAGCCTGCTGAAGGCCACGCGCACGAGCAACTTCCTTCTCTTCTTCTGTAAGGAACTTCGCAGTAGATGGAGAATCTGGGACAAAGAACCAAGCCAAGATCGCAGCTGCGCAGACAGGTAGACCCTCCACCAAAAACAAGACTCGCCAATTAGCCAATGCAGCATGGCCAGATGTGATACCATAGGCGAGAGCACCAGCAAAGGTATTCGCCAGTGGGGCAGCAGATAAGAACAGGCCACATCGTAGACCCAGTTCATGGCGACGGTAAAAGAACGAGAGCAGATAGGGTACACCGGGACCAAATCCAGCCTCGAAAGCGCCCATCAGGAACCGGAGTGCCATCATCCCCTGCCAGTTTTGGGCTGCTGCTTGGCAGCTTGCCACTAAGCCCCTGTACGCATCATGCAATATAAGTATCTTGCCACTTCTGGGATCATCCCCACGTGGGTGTGAGCGCATACCAGGAGAACACGACAAAGGTTGCCCATTGGTGCGGTTTGACAAGCTTCCACATCAAAGCCTGGAATTCAAAGACAGTGTAGGAGATGTAGAATATGGTCAAAAGCCATGCATATCGGTTACCCGTGAGGTCGAGGTCTTCGGTCATTCCGGCGATTTTCGCATTCCTGATCTTGTTAGGTATTGTCCATTGAAGAATTGGAGCGCGACGAACCCAATATTACTTCGATCGAGGAAGGCGAGAAGGTCTAAAATTTAAAATGATCAGCGAATGGTTTTTGATTTTTTGGATCAACATTCATACAGAAAAATCCCATAAGTGTCGGAACTCGCAGATCTAATTTTCTGACGACCAGACGCTCCAACTCCGGGTCAATAGCTCTCGGGGTAACTTTGGCGGGGGGCTGGACTGGTGCGACCTCCAGCTGTGCCGGCAGAGTCTTCTCGACATCCTGATCCGGAGGCACTCGCTGAATCTCATCTTCAGGGAGCTCACGCTTACCAAAGAGACCCATGACGGCGGGGTTGGAGAAGCAAAAAAACGCGGCACTTGTGTGAACTCTGGGGAACTCCCATACTTTATAAGGTGGGGAGCAAAATTGACTGATCGACACCCAAGTCGCAATTTATCAAGCCACTGCTCGGCTGACTTTAGGTGTGGTCAGCCAATGATTGGTGTTACATCTCCACAAATAAAGCCCGAACCACCAAGTCCGAGTGCGGATACAGTGGAGAAAACCAATCGAATTGGATTTGTGCGGAGAAACCACCAATCATTAGAAAGTGGAGCCGCTTTGGCAGAGCTTGCTTCTTGCTTTGATGTAGAGTTAATGTGACATTTATCGCTTCAGGCCGCCTGATTTAGTCGAAAATGGATAGGTTTGTTCTGATTCGTATGTGACCGCGGCTGCCAGTGCTGTGGGGGATGCTCTACGAAACCGAGAATGCTGGTGGAGAAGGATGGAGAAAGTTGGGGTCCCCGCAAACAGGCTTAGAATAAGCTCCGTAAGGAGGGGTTCAATCCGCATCATCCTCTTCAAGCGTGATTACAAAGTACAGGATGAAGAGGTGATGTGGAATCGCCATGATAAATGATGCGAGTCCACCTGCACACATATCATGTGACGAGAGTTGATAAATCAACTCTTTTGTTTATGATTGTGCCTCACCAGCTAGTGCTTACATGATGACTCAAGTGTTGCCTAAGGCGCTGCTTACCCACGTTCTTAGGATTGAGCGTAAGCTACATAACCGACCAGCCTCCCCTGTCCAGGGGTAAAATAAGGTTCTAAACACAGATTCCATACATATTCATACAAAACTCCAAATCCGGATACCAGAATGGTGTACACCCTTTACGAGGGCTTTGTTCTCCAGACAAAGCGAGCTTTAACCTCACTTTTACATATTCTCCACAAAGCCGAGGAGCAGCCCAACGCTTCCAGCCTTCCATCCTGTCGACTCCACGATGACATGAAATCACTTAGCTATCAAGTGTTCGCGGCAACCATGCAAACTTCGCTAGGTCTGGCTAAGCTGACAGCTGAATCATTCCCTACCGAAGACACGAGCAAGGATGTTGACTACACATATGCGGAAATGTACGCTCGTATCGACAAGGCGCTTCAGGCCCTCGACGCGGTTGACAAAGAATTCATTCTTGAACACTGCGAGGCTGTCGAGCCCACGCCTCTCGGAGGGAATATACAACCCCTGTCTGGGATTACATACGCGTGCATCATGCAGGCTAACATCTTTTTTCATGTAACTACTGCCTATAGTATCTTGCGCAAAGAAGGCGTACCTCTAGGCAAGGTGGACTACATTTTACCCTTTGTGACTTCCTAAGGCTTAGCATTAATCAATGGATTTGACTTCGATAAATTGCACCGAACCACCAACCCTCCTCCTACGCAATACGAAATCTATTTAGGAAGCAGTTTAGGCACAAAGGGTGCTGGAAATTGATTATATCAGGACTTGCACATTGAGTATTTATTTCCCGAGAATTAACTCGCGCGAGTCTCGCGGTGAAATTGATTTCGAATATCACGGTATAACCTCACTACATAATTATCATGAAAATAACAAGAAAGTCAAACATTGGAAACAATGAGTCTAAGAATTGAATATACTTCAAGAAGAGTATCGCAAAAGAAAACACGTTCTATGGGTGGCTGAACACTTCCGCCACAATTCCACATCCATGGCACGCATGGCGCATCACCACCAACTTTAAATGTTACCAACATATCAAGATATAGAGATAATTATTCTCAAGGCAAAAGTGAAAGATGACGATACATTTTAACAGAGCTGCTATCTACTTGCTTACTGTGTCAATTTCCCTAATTGGGCAGGCTTAAACTAGCTTAGTATGGGTCTTCCTCCCATATACCTGAAGTGGGTAGCGCAACAAGGAGGCGGGCTACGGGGAGGCCAGATAAAACCCCATAATTGGATACTTAAGAAATACAGCTCTAACTTTCCTTGACTTTCACCATTCTTATAGTAAAAAAAAGAACCCCATACTATGGTTGTACATGAGCGCATAATTTGATTGTAACTAGATCCCTGTTGATCGTACTTCCAATGGTACATTCTGGGTGATAAAATTGACAACTATATCTTGACTAATAGTAGTTCTGCTCCTTATGCTGCTCTTAGATATAACTGAGTGGGTGGTCGTCCAGAACGTCGGCTTTAGAGGCTTTTCGAAGGGTTATCATAACTAAAAGACATGTCAAGGTGAGTCTCTAGGCAGGACTGCTCATGCCGCTGAGCCAGTGGCATAGTGAAGGTTGATTCATGCATGAATGTGATGGGAGAATGCGAGTTTATTTTCTTTCCTCAATACAAATATCTTGATGCCTTGGCGCCTTGCGTGGTACATATTAGGTCGTTCTGCCCGGCCGGACCGCATCGAAAATCTCCCGCGTCGCGTTGCACAGGAGCTCCATCCGCCCTGACCACGTCCCGCCTTCATTTCGATTTAATCCCAATTGACGCCTACCGCCCTCTGAACACTCTTGTGAAATCATTTTAATTGATCATATCCCGCAAGTGGGTTTATCAAGATGGAAGACCCGGCGAGCCGCATACCGGGGCAGCTGGTAAGGTCCCCAAGTTTCATCCAACACAACATGTCATGAAAGATGTTGAAGAATCAACTACCCTTTATTATATTTAACAATACGCTAATACAATCGCTGTAATCAGCTGCCTCATATGCACCTAGTTTCACACCATCCATTCCCAAAGATGCACATGATGCCCGCCGAGACCGCGGTGGAATACTTGGCCAGCGCACCCCGGTTGTTCCAGCAGAAACCTGTCCACTGGACCCTTCTAGACGGTCCAACCGATGGTACTGTGATGCTTACATGGCAGCCTATGGCGCATCTGGGCAATAACTTTGCGAGCGACGGTTATGTATGGGCCGATCAAGAGCAGGCCTTTAGTTTTGAATCCCGAGGCTACGTATGCGATCCCAAGTGTTATGCAATCCCATGTATGGCGCAAAGATGAAGAAAATCCAGGGCTAATATTGGAACCAGACGGTCGAGATGTTTGTGCATCGCTGTGGTTACCACCCTCCGCACGAGAGCGTGGCATCGCACACCCGAAAGCGCTATCGCCTTGTTTCCTCCAAAATCCCGAATGGTCCTCAGCCTGACCCATCATTGTGGATCGTCCACTATTCACGAGCACCCCCGAATGAACATGTCCCTGCGGCCCG
The DNA here is from genome assembly GCA_030710325.1 of Penicillium sp. 91 TS-2023. Taxonomy (NCBI): domain Eukaryota; kingdom Fungi; phylum Ascomycota; class Eurotiomycetes; order Eurotiales; family Aspergillaceae; genus Penicillium; species Penicillium sp. 91 TS-2023. Next base: position 1,580,862 of record JARWGP010000021.1, on the reverse strand, counting down.
TATTCCAGTGACCCCGCAAATTCAAAGCATGATGAGCCAACGCCGTTTCCTACAAACGCAAGGCCAAATTAGTCGCAAAGAATTTATGCTCCACGACCGCAACAACTGGCCTACAATTCCTTTCCCTCAACACATTTCTGCGCAAGGCCTCGCTCAACCTCAAGCCGCCTACACAAACGCTGCCGCCCAGGCCCGACCTGGCTTCTACCCACCTCAGGGCCACCCAGCGGCCGCCGCCGTTCACCAAGCAAACAAAGTTCAACGCCCGCATCGTGCCTCCTCAACCGCGATGGCATCTGTCACCTCTGATTTTGCGCTTGAGGATGAGGACGTGTCAAGTGGTGATATGATTGACCAGCTAGCCCCGCGAGATATCAGCAAGATGCGCTATACGCTGCACCACGAGTGGATGGAGGATATTTTCGCATCGCCTTACACCATGTCACAAATCACCCCGGTGTCACTTGGCTTGGGTCGCAAGGGAGAGCTGGAGTCCTTGACTCAAGGTTTCTTTGATGCGCCTGAAGGTGGAGAAGGCCAAGACAGCGATGTCCCAGAAGCGTCCAAACTAGGACAAGCCAAGGCCGAAGAGTTTGCGAAAAATGTTACTGCGAAGGTGAATGAAGTCAACGCTGATATTGAGAACCTCAAGAAGCAACACGCTCGCCGGATGGAGCAATTTAAGCGTAGCTCGCTCTTCAAGGACGCCGAATTGCGCCTCAGAGAGGCGGCTGCCGACCCTACCGCAACGGGTTCTGAGACGTGGAGATTGGAGGGCCGAATTATCATTCCCTCAGAGGATGACGAAGCCCCACCAATGGAATATGTTGAAGAGAAGGCCAAATACAGAGTGGACGACGTGGTTCGCGAAGTTGAATCCGCTTTTAAGAAGCAGATCATGCCCGAGCCCAAGGTTTCATGTGTAGAGAAGGGCGGTCTCCTGGAGAAGATTGAGCCTGAACACAAGGATGAACCCGATTCCTTTGCTAATGACATGGTTTTGGATCACACCGACAGCCTTCTGAACCAGTTTGGCAGCCCAGGGAATGGAGCTTCCGCCCCACCCGTGCCTGGCACTGAAATTCCTGGTGATGTGGACATGGACCTTGGCGATCACCTCGGCGGTGCCAATGGTGAAAATGCTGGCTGGGTGATGGTGAATAACGAGAACAAGGATGGGGCTGGTGGAGACACGAGTCTGGAGGGTGCGGCTTTTGATTTTACCAACATCGACAGTGCAGGTGATGCGCTGGCCGCCTACTCCGAACAGCATGATGATCTCGATCTCCCTGATCTCGACAATTCGGCATTCGGTGACGCATTCCACGCCTCTGATAATGAACATTCGCACCACCCAGATGCCGATGAGATGTCTTAGTCGGATCTGCCTTGATTTTTTTTACTTGTCGGAAGGCGCTCATGGATCTGTTTTTTCTGCGTTTTAGCACACTACAGGCCCTGTGGTCTGCTTTATGGTGTTTTATGGGGATGGATATCTGGATCTGATACACAGCTCATGTTATTTCTGTGTAAATTAAATCAAACAGATTTTTACTGACGAGCTTGTCAATTTATTTTTTATTATGATGAATACATGGCCTTGAATTGTAAGACCACTAGCATAGGAGAGCAGTAGGCTAAATGTTGGTTGCCCAATTACTTTGCGGAATGGAACTCTAGACCCAACATTAAAAATGCGGAACCGACTTCAACTCCACAACGACACGCTGTGGAGAACTGACGATCACGATTCAGTAGCATTAGATCTCCCAATTACGATGCACAACTCAAATTGGGAGCTCCTCCACTCAGACCAAGCTATGTCTCGAACACCTAGGTCACGCACTGAACTGCAATCGGAATAGTGCATGAGCTCACCATCCGCACCTCCCGTCATGACGTCACAAAGCCACCGGGACTGGACTTCCTGGTGCACCGGAACAGCAAGCTACGGCAGATTAAGTTGGGCGCATCGTCATCTATGGGAAGGCGCTCTCCTGCATATAACTTGTGCCAGGTCTTTCGCTCCTGTCAAGAACTTGATAACCTAGTACTTGCTGTGGTTGACATTTCGTACACCACTGAACATTACTTCTACAAAGGGCATCATTTCCATACAAAATGTATTTTAACCGTCCTTTGCAATATCTCTTACATTGCTGACATTCCGAAGGAACCGCACAATCTCCATCCGTTCTCGCCGCGACCGCGAGCCAGCAAGCAACCGCCACCGCTTCAGCATCGCAACCTTTCGCGGCCTCCAGCAGCCCGAGCTAAGCAGGCGTCTATCCAAGCTAATTAAATCGGAGAACAGCGCAATCGGTGCCCATGAAGCTGCCGGTCGCGAGCGTGGTTCCATCGCCGCTCAGCTCTCAGAGTGGGGCGAGTCTACCGAGGATGATGCCATCTCCGATATCTCGGACAAGCTAGGCGTCATGCTTGCAGAGATGGGCGAGCAGGAGGATGTCTTTGCACAGAACCTGGAGGATTACCGGGGTGTTCTGAAGCATATTCGGAATATGGAGGCTTCTGTGCAGCCGAGTCGGGATCAGCGACAGAAGGTTACGGATGAGATTGCGAAGCTCAAGTATAAGGACCCGAATAGCTCGCGGATTGTTACACTGGAGCATGAGCTTGTTAGGGCCGAGGCACAGAGCTTGGTCGCTGAAGCGCAGTTGTCGAATACGGTATGTGCTGAGATGACTGGGTTACTACTTTACTTTTGATGGGAACCTATACGGTCGAGGCTATGATGAAGATCAATTGCTAATTGCTATGACAGACCCGAACAAAGCTTAAGGAGGCCTTTGACATCCACACTGCTGCTGTCATCGAGCGTGCTGAGAAACATATCATTCTTGCTCGTCATACACGCCGCCTGCTTAACTTCATCGACGACAGCCCCGTTGTCCCCGGTGATTCTCGTCGGGCTTACGACCATGAGTTCGAAGCACGCGCAGTCCTTGAGGATGCAGAGGCTGATCTTCGCGCATGGCACTCCACCGTTGAGCCTATTTCTTCCTCTTCTGATGTCCAGGTGAATGGACACGCCGACCAAGTGCAAGATGACGCTGAGTCGGCATTGACCAACGAAGTTGATACTACTGGTCCCCCTGAGGATGTCTCGTCTTCGAAGGAGCTGGAGGAGCCTGCTGTGTTGGCTTCTTAAACGTTGTGAATGTGATGACTTGGACTGCTTTCTTCTTGTGGAAATTGCTTCTATAGCCATGTTTCATGTACACTCTTATTGTTGATTGCGATCAGATTGAGTAGGGGTAATTGGGTGTTGATTTGTGTAAGTAGGCGCATTTCAATGGGTTGTTCGAATATACGTACTTTGAATTGATTTGCTATATGCGGTATAACAACAAGTGCTCTTGTATTCAGAGCTTGTAGCTATCGATTGCAGGGCTGCATAAGTTTATCCATATGGAATTGACCAAATAACCACCCTTGAGTCATACTTATTCAAATATTTTTACACCTTGGCAAGACCATTAAATCTTGGCCAACTTTCTCAATACCAAATAAACCCAATAAACATCAATTGTGATGCATCTTTGATTCCATTTCGATCTCATTATGTATGGTTGCACGTGACCATAGGCGCCCGAGTGACGCGGAATCCAAGCTCCAGCCCGGAGCTGCCCCATCATCACCTCTTCAGCTCGTCCTATTCATCTCCACCCCACCTCCATATCCTCGTTTGTTCACTCTTATTAGCACACCATGGACAAGCTCGTCGCCCAGTACTCGCGCCCGCAGCACCAGAATGAGTTTTACTCAGAGCAAGAGCAACAGGACCTCACCGAGAGCCTCCCTCCGCTCTCCCTCAAGTTCGCTCTTCCTCCTGTCGACAACGTGAGTTTTGGAACAATATCATTGCACCGCCTTCGAGTTCAGACGGTTCTACGGCACCGGGAACTGTCTGTTTCGTTCATTCATCCAGGCCGAGCCCGTCAGCCAGCGATGCGGCAACCGGAGCTCCCAGCAAAAGAATCTCATCAACAGAAGAACTCTGGCTAATCATGTATTCCGCTCCATTTAGCACGCCTCTTTTCTCCGTGCTATGACCGATGACCTCGCCAACCCCAGCTGCCCTATCAAGCTCGCTCACGGAACAACAACCTTGGCCTTCCGATTCCAGGGCGGTATCGTACGTTTCATCCCGATCGGCTTGGCCATTCTGTGGTATCTTTGGTTTATCGGTACTGATAGTTTTGGGTGGAATCTAGATTGTGTGCACCGACTCGCGAGCGACAGCCGGAAATTGGATCGCCAGTCAGACAGTGAAGAAGGTTATTCCCGTGTCGCGGTTGAGCCGTGGCGAGGACAAGCCGACTAATGAGCCTACACCTGGTCTGTTGGGAACTATGGCCGGTGGTGCGGCGGTAAGTCTGAGAATTGATTGGACAGATCTGTGAACGGGTTTCTGATGATTCTACAGGATTGCCAATATTGGTTGCGTTATTTGAGTCAGCAGTGTACTCTGCATGGTATGTTCATCAGTGGCAGTGGAGAGGATAATGGGTGCTAATGAGAGTAGAAATCCGTCACAAACGCCGTATTACTGTCGCAGCCGCATCGAAGATCCTCGCCAACTTGACTTATGCTTACAAGGGCTATGGCCTCAGTATGGGAACCATGCTTGCTGGTGTACGTATCGAATTATCTCCGTTGCCTGCTGAGTCTGTTCAGTCGATCTAACCTTTATCTTCGCAGGTGACTCCCCAAGAAGGACCCGCTTTGTACTACATCGACTCAGACGGCACCCGATTGCCAGGCAACCTGTTCTGTGTTGGATCCGGTCAGACATTCGCCTACGGTGTTCTGGACGCCAACTACAAGTATGAACTGACTACCGAGGAGGCGCTCGCTCTCGGCCGCCGTGCTATCTTGGCTGCTATGCACCGTGATGCTTACTCTGGTGGTTTCATTAACCTCTACCACGTTAAGGAGGAAGGATGGGTGCACCATGGCTTCGATGATATGAACCCTATCTTCTGGAAGACGAAGCTAGACCACGGCGAGTTCTCGAATGTCACATCGGCGTTGTAAGTGGTATAGGATTGGTTGAATGTATTATTCTGATGCAAGGATCATGGTTTCTTAATTGATCGTCTCATGAAATAAGATCTATACAATTGGATCTAGTCCAACAGCCGCTTTACGTAGACAATTCCCCTCTTTGCCTCTGACATGGTAGTATACTTCAAGTACCAGATAGTTAGTTGATCATCAATTGATCAGGTTTCGGTACTGTATTTCGAAGACAGGACGATTTCTTCCAAAGGTTGATTGGACGCATATTTGAAGAAGGTCATAAGGTACGTTGTTCAATTCATTATTTACAAAACTTGAGAAAATTCTATTTTCCTCTGTCCTCTGCGTTTGAGACAAGAGCTTGGCTTTCGTCTCTTGATGGCCTATAGTCAACAGCTTGCCTGGCTTGATCTTCATCGATCTGGTCAAATGGATCAACACCGGCATCACTGTACCCATCATCAGAATCCAGCGCAAACTTATCTGACTCCAGAGCAAAATCTTCAGCTTCCAAGCGGTTATAGTCTCTGCTGCGATACCACCAGAACCCAGCAGCTGCAATGATAGACACACCAGCAACACTCAGTCCAGTAGCAAGCAAGGCGATCGCCGTCTTGGACAATCCCCCATGATGCTTCATCTTCAATTTCAAAGCTTTCTCCGCAGCGAGGAACCCGGCAAAAGTGGAGTTGAACTCGTCAAAAGCATCAACAGCAATGGGCAGCGCAGCGCCATCCAAGTCCACAATCTGACTTGATCGAAGGATATTTCTATCCACATCCAAAGCCTCAGCCCAGATGTATCGCCAGCTCTTCTTCTCCTCGATAATGATCAACTTGGTCTCAAAGCCAGTGCGCACTGATCTCGTCACCACATTACCCTTTGAGCTCAATGATCGTCCCGTCTCAAGACCTCTCACCACCCACTCTGCTACCTCCGTCGCTCCGTTCCAGCTAACGTAGACGATGAGCTCACCCTTAGGACTCATGCGCGGGGCAATGGACGGATCCCACCACGGCGTGGCAACCCAGTCCATCTTATATGCACGGTAGTTATCCAATGCATCGGGGATATCCTTGCTATGCCACGGCGAGAACTGGACATCCATTACCGTCTCCCCTGTGGCACTATGTTCCGTGAACGTAGGACATCTGCCCCATCCAATAAACACATTGCCGATGTCTTTGTCTCCGGAAGCATGCGAGAGAACCTGCACGCTTCCTTGACTTTGCGCCTGGAGCTGCGACGGATGCCGATATTCGTGAAGAAGCTTGACAGTCGGTGGTGATGCGGTGTCGTTGATGGCGATGTGCAATCCGCGCGAGCACTCCGTATCGCAGATGCCGTGTGTCGTTTCTTCGACATGGTTGTCGAATAGAGTCATCTCCATCTCGTTCGTACCGGGTACATAGCGTGCGTGATGTTGCCAAGCCATGCTGAGAATAGGTTCAGCGTCCTCCGTTTCATTGCCAGGTGCTAATTCGGTATAGTTGTTTTGTCGACCGCCCAGTGTCCAGATGATGTCGCCAGTCTTGCCATCAATGAGCAAGATAGAGTGTGTATGGCGCATTGAGATAAGATAGTTTCCCGCTTCGGTCTGACAGATGTTAGAGAAATGATCTATAAGCTGCTACGCATAATGATTTTTACCTTTTGAATGCTGTTCAAATGGTACGCATCCCATCCACGAAAACCCCGCGGCTCATATGATTCCATAGGATTAACATGATTGAGCGCACGCCATTCAAAAACCACCTCATTCGTCTCAAGATCAATCTCCTGGAAGATAGCATCCAGAACCTCAAAGCGACTAGGAGTTCTCCAACTCGGATCAAAATCACCACTCCGCTTCGTGACCTTGTCGACGCCGGTAACAAGCGCAGTGCCATTCCCCGTAAACGCAAATTCATGCAAGTCGCTATGCACCTGGATATTCTGCGCTGAAACCTTATAGACAAGTCGATATGTGTCATCAAACGCAAGCCCATACCCATCTCCAATTCCATCTCCCTTCTCCCCCTCCCAAAACGTAAGGTACTTCTTCCCTCGATTCTCCTGGATGCGAGTGCCAAACACATTTTCGAAAGAGCGGTTCATGTAGACGGCGGATAAATCATTGGCGTCAAGAATCAGCGGCGATGAAAGTGGTGACGAGTCATTCCCATCATGTTTAATAAAGATATGTGAGCCGGTTTCCGAAATGGCACTCTGATTCCACACATTGGCTTGTAAGACTGGTGCATATTCGTGGCTAGAATGAAATTCCAGATGTGGTCGATGTCCCAAATCTCCATCGTTATATCCTTCATAGTCTGTCGAGACGAAATCTGCGTTGGCGCCAACTAACGCAGTAAGTGCCCACGCGATGCTTGAAAATCGAACCATGGTGTAAATGCGATAAAAGGCGTTATAATGCAATCAAGAGCGTATAGTAAAGAGCGGATTTATTATGCACAGCCGCCGTCCACAATATGTCCAGACATGCGGCTTGGGATCTAGGAGACCTCAAACAACAACATTATAAGTAGAGAAGGAAAGAAATAGAAGAAGGCGCACGAGTCACCACGAAACGTATGCGCAACCAGTCAAGCTGTGGACCAATCATCCTGCTTCTTGATCAAGTCTAACCATAAATAAACTGTATGGAGAAAAAAATAGCAGCGGAACATAAGAGCTTGCGTACGCGTTCATTAGCGTGGCCACGCGAGTACAGGAGGAACGGAACCGAGGATTGATAACAGAGATTTAAAGATGAAGACCAGACTGAATAGAATTCACTACATCTGTATAAAGTATAAGGCTAAGAAACCAAAAGCTAGATCTTATATCTCCTCATAGCTGTCACAAATCGCACCATTTCGTAAAAAAAAAAGTCTTCGTAATCATCGCCAAGTCGGGTTCAGGGGGGGCGGAGTGGAGCCCTCTGCCCCGTTATCATTTCGTATATCTCGTACGCTAAACGATTCCGGATGTAGTGTTGGCGGAAAGACAAGCAACGATCGGCAGTTGTCGTCGCATGTTTGATTACGATGTTCGGCTTGGCAGAGACATTTATTTATGGGCCTGGTGCTTAGGCCCCCCGGCCTGTGATAAGGAGATTTCATTTAACATCTAAGTACTTGTACGGTACCTATAGGTCGAGATACGATAGAGACTTTGAAACCAGTTCGTCCATTGCGTATAGAACATCGAATATTAACATGAAAAAGAAAAAATAACCAACGCTCCATCTATGACATGATAAAATCACAAATTTTTGAAAAACACCCGCGGTATACCGAAGTATATAATTGCACGTTTTTAGTTGTCCACCTTGAACTTCATCCGAATACCCATAGCCGCCAACTCGACATCTAGGAAACGGAGCACACCAGGGACAGCGACAATAGTCACGTCGTCACCACCAACATAGCGCAAGCCATCACCATCCTCCCAGGCCTCAGCACGAGAATCCGTGAAAGTGGCCTGGCGAGCGCAGCGACGACAGCGCACAATACCATTAACACCACCCAGCGCACCACCAGCGGACGACGCACCACCGGGAGCCTGCTGGTTGGGAGCAGCCTTTGCGGCGGCAGCGAGAGCACCGGGGTTGATGGTGTTACGAGAGCGGGAAGAGCCGGAGCCCGAAACAGCAACCTGTGTCGAGATGAATGAGCCACAGCAGCGGCAGATCCAGGTGAGCTGGGAATCGGAACAGTTCATCAGACGGTCCTGGAGCAGGAATGCTGCTCCGTGCGCAATCAGGGAATCACGCTCCATCTCTCCGACACGGATACCACCACCCTTAGCACGACCCTTCACGGGCTGTCCGGTCAAGGCGTTGACGGGTCCAGTGGTACGCACTTGGAACTTGTCGTTCACCATGTGACGCAGACGCTGGTAGTAGACGACACCCATGTAGATATCGGCGGCGAACTCGCGGCCAGTGATACCGGAGTACAGGGGCTCGTTACCGTAGTAGTTGTATCCGGCCTTCTTGAGCTGGTGACCGAAGTAGTCGGTGGCGGTGTTCTCTTCGGAGAACTGGAACGGAGTGCAGTCTTGCGGGTGACCGTGCAGGGCACCGGCTTTACCAGCCATAGATTCGATCATCTGGGCAATAGTCATACCTGTAGAGGTCAGCGGGATTCAATCTGTAGATATTGCGGTGAACTTACGAGATGGGAAAGCGTGAGGGTTGATGATCAGATCGGGCTGCATGCCGCTCTCGGAGAATGGCATGTCGCCAGCAGGCCACAGCTGCGAACAAACACCCTTCTGTCCGTGACGAGAGGAGAACTTGTCACCAATAATGGGTTTACGAGGAATGCGGTACTTGACGCTGATCGACTGCATGGGCTCGGCACCGTTCTCGTTACCCATAATGCGGATACTCTCGATATAGCCGGCCTCGGCATCCTTATACTTGAGGAAATGGGTGATACCGTCAACGTTCACGTAAGAGTCGGACGCGGCATCGTAGCGCACATCGTGGAACGCGGCAATCTTGTCTCCCTCCTGCACGCGAATACCGACATGGGGCAGACCGTCATCATCGATGAAGTTGCGCACCTCGGCTTTAACCTCGTCACCGGGAGCGAAGCCGAACAGCTTCTTCACCTCGCGACGGGACTTGCGGCGGTCCTTATCAGCCAGGCTGTGGACCTTGGTCTTGTAAATGGTACCGTGACCAAAGCCACGCTCGTGGGAGGACTTGTTGATAATCATGGCGTCGTCCATGTCGTAACCGGTGTAAGAAATGATAGCAACAATGGCGTTCATTCCGTTAGGGAAGTTGTCCAGACCGTAAGCGTTGTACAAGGGGGTTCGAACAACGGGGGTTTGACCAGTCTGCAAGCGGTAAAGCTTGTTGTCGGTACGGTGGGCGATAGAGGTACCAGGAGTACCCATGGTCTGCTTGCTCATCTGGCACTGGTACATGTTACGCGGAGACTGGTTGTAATCGGAGAAGGGTGTCATGTTGGCCACAATCGAGAGGATATTAGTCGGAGTGAACTCGATGTGAGTAGAGAGACCGGCGATCAGGTCAGATTCCAGACAGGCAATCTCCATGTACGGCTGCTCGAAGGGTCCGACGAAATCTGTCTTGTCCAGAGCCAGGTACTTGACCGGTCGGTACATTCTTGCGGACTGGGAGAACATGTAGATACCGGGGTACTGTCCACCGGTAGAATTGGGAATGTAACCAATCTCCAGGCCGAGTGGGACGTTGTTCTTGCCAGACACCTTCCAGTAACGGAGAGTATCGTGGATCTTGCGAGCCTGCTCCGGAGAGCAGAATCCGATGATTCTACCGTCCAGCTGAACGGTCACGCTGTCCTCGGTGGCCACAGAAGATTCACCCTTGACACCGAGCTGAACAAGAGTGCGGGGCAAACTGGAAACGTCGAGATTGTCTGTGGCGATCAGACACTTGTGCGCCAAGTGATTCAACAGACCACAAGGCGATCCATCAGGAGTGTGAACAGGACACAAGAAACCCCAACTCTCTGGCAGCAGCTTACGCACGGTAGTGGTCTTCAATTGCGCGAAGAAACTACCACGGTGAATCATTCGGAAATGACTGATAAATCGGTAGAAGTTAATCTTCTCGGCCATGACAGTGTAACCGGAAGTCTGTTGCAAATCGAGACCAGTAGGACTGACGAGGTTACCGGTGGACAGGAAGTACTCGAGAGCCTGACCGATGTTCTCGTTGGACCGCCTCACGATCTTGGACAAAAAGTCGCGCTCGAATGCAGTATCGGTGAATTTGGCATTGCTATTGCGAATTGACCAGTCTCGGGCGATAGGTCCAAGTGATCGAAGCCACTCCTCAATACGCTCCTTGAGGATCATGCCGTACAAGAAACCACCCAGCAGGACCTCCTGATTGGAGACCGCATCAGGGTTGTCGGGAGCACTGTCACCGGCGACCAGGGAGTACAATTTGCGGATCATGAAAATGATCATCTTGAACTTGTCGTAATCCTGAGTTTCGGTAACGTTGTAGTTGCCCAAATGAGGCAGGACAATGCGGCGCAAGAACTCGGTTCCAACCTCCTCGTCAGGCACATCTTGAGAGACACCCATGACAGGACGGAAACACTTGCCCAGGTGGGCTCTGCAGTCAGATTTGCTGTGCTTGCCATAGGCCTGGTAGGTTCGCAACAAGAGCTCAACACGGTCTGTGACGAAAGTGTTCTTCATTCCCTTGGAGTTGGCGGCACCAACAAGGGCCTCGAAAACCTCACGATCGTTGGTTTCGACCAGGGCCTTGAGGATCATCATAACGGGAACAAGGAACTCGTTCTTACGCCATGAGAAACGGAAGGTAACGTTACCATCGGAGAGGTAGTGCAGCACGTTAGTCTGGGATGTCTGATCGGGACGGACGGAACGGATCTGCACACCAAACTTGGTGTAGGTGTGACCACGCTTCACGAAAGAACCACGAATGATGGACATGGGATAATTCCGCTTTCCAACGATCAACATACGAATAAGCTTCTCGTTACCGTTCACAATGAAGTAACCACCCAGCTCTTCCGACTCCTCCTTGTGGCGGACCAATTCTTCAGGGGTGGCATGCTGGAGGTGGCAGCGGTTGGTGCGCACCATAACGGGGACATTGCCCAGCTCGCGCATCGACTCCATCCAGTCGCCATTGTTCACCTGGAACTCCAGACGAGCACGGAGCTTGGCACGGTAGGTCGAATGTCGCTCACGGCACTCGGAGGGGTAAATTTCGCGGTTCGTGGTGCTGTACTTGTTGGTGGGCGGCAGTTGAGGCTTGTCGAGGAAAACTTCCTTCACACGAACATTCAGGCGGTTGCGCTTCGGTGCGCGGAGGCCCTCAGCCATGCGAACCTTCCTCTGCTCGGGGGTTTCGGGCTCTCCATCAAGGAACGTCTTGATGCCGATGTCTTTCAATCCTGCCGCCAGGATCTTGCTGTCCTCGAACAAGGCATTGAAAGAGTCGACGTGTGGCCGAATTGACTCCGCCAGGGACGGATAGGCAGTGTGATCCTTAGGCGGGTTCCGGAAGAGGTTCTCCCGGCGGAGGGTGTCATACTGCACCGACCACTTGGTGTCGGTATTGGTAGCAGAGGGAGCCATGATGGAGCTCACGGGATTTTCGGGATTTTCGTTTTTTTTTTTTCCCTTGGTAGTCGTGACCCAGTCAATGGAGGATATTGATCTGGGTATTGTATACAGAAAGGGGCGACCAAAACAAGGCCCCTGCTAGCTCAGCCAGGAATACCAGCAAAGCGATGAGAGCCGGTAATTGGCAGCTTTGAGGAACAATTGGACATGATTCTGCTTGGGGAAATTTTTCGAGGTGGAGCCTGTTATCATCACGTGCGATAAACGTGCATGCTGTTGATGCCTGAGGTGTCAAATCACTCACGAACTCCTCGTAGCTTCTATATTGCAGGAACTACTAAATACGTGTATCAGGTAAAAAACGTGCATGGCTCACCTAGTATTCTATCCTTGTCTACTAGTCCACTGGTCTCTTATCTATGAATGCATGATTCATCAGTAATACCATGATGATCTATCTCCTCCTCGTATTCTCAACTTCTGCACAGTAACTGCGCTACGTCAGGCCGCGAATGGAGCCTAAGCGCCCCTCTCCAACGGCAGTCATGTGTGCCCGTAGATCTCGCATTGGCGCCATTACATTCCATTTCGGTATACTTAAAACCGCCGGGAAAGAAGCGCTCAGGGATTCCATCTTTGCTTTTCCCCTTCCTTTTCATTTTGTTTTTGATTTTGATTTTCGTTGATAGTGGTTAGTCCCAAGCCCTTTCTCAGCCTTGATTTCAGCACCCACCGCGCTCTCTTCTTCTTTCTCTCTCTTTCTTTTAACCCCCCTAGAACCTGCCTCTCCACAAATCTAGGCTCAGACCTCTGTTCCGGCAAAAAAGAGAGGCTCTTCATAGGTTTCGTTTACAAAACAGCGTTTTCTTGTATTATTGGCAGTCCCGACCTTTCTTGAATCCGTTTTTTCCCTTTCCACCCCACCCACACCAACCGCCCAACATGGCCGGCATCTTTCGCACCATCTATGACTGGCTTTTGAGGATGTTCTGGTAAGTGGGACCGTTGAGGCGTTTCTTGGTTCTCGGGAACACCATCCAGCCCCCCCGGCCCGTCCCCGCAGATGAGAAAGCGCCTGTTCTAATCCGGATCTTCCCTGCAGGGCCACCGAGATGGATGTCACCATGATCGGCCTACAAAATGCAGGCAAATCCTCCCTGCTTCGTGTATTGGCGGTAAGCCTCTAGTTTCTCGTTCCCCATTTCCATCTTTTTAAATTCTCTTGTTTTGGGTGTTGCATTCAAATACTGATCAGGTGGTAGGGCGGGGAATTCACTATCGAGTAAGTTGTGCAAGGAACGGGAAGTAGACGACGTCACCGGCTAACCGGATCCCAGCTCCATTCCGACGATCGGCTTCAATACCAAGCGAGTTCAAAAGGGCCATGTGACCTTGAAATGGTATGTATCGTATCGAAGATGTGTAGGGTAATCGCTAACGGCGGCAAGCTGGGATTTGGGTGGTCAGCCTCGGTTTCGCCCGATGTGGGAGCGATACTGCCGAGGGGTTAACGCGATCGTGTAAGCCAAACCAAAGAACAGCAAAAACTCGAAAGGTTATACATGCTGATCTGTTGTAGATATATCGTGGATGCAGCGGACAAAGATGCTTTGCCGGTAGCCACAGAGGAGCTGCATGATTTGATGACCAAGCCCACGTTGGATGGGATCCCACTCCTCGTGCTGGGCAACAAGTCCGATTTGCCAGTCAAGCTATCGGTGGATGAACTAATCGATGCGATGGACCTCAAGTCCATCACGCATCGTGAAGTGAGCTGCTATGGGATCAGCGCGAAGGAAGAAACCAACCTCGACGCGGTACTGCACTGGTTGATTGCACGAGCCAGCCGATGAGTGGATGGTCAGTTTCAACATGACATAGTATGATCTTTTCCATTTGTCTCATTTGGTTCATCTGATTTGGATTGCTCTTTCGTTTCCTGAGCGTGTCTTTTCTGTTTGTGATTATGTCTAGTAGACTAGCGTTTTGGCTCGCAGCCTCGGATGTAACGACGTCAATGATCCATAGTTTCTTTTCCTGTTTGGTATACGTTCCTGGGTGCATGCAATTGGGGATCACAAAGCGGGTGCCACTCGATCAAAATTGATGATCACATGTTAATATGTTAATGACATTTCTTTGCAGTAGATTTGGGGAATTGAGTTCGCATAATTATTCCTTCGGCCACCGGGGCAGGGTGGGCTGATATGACGTAGTGACAGGATAAATTGAGTGTTCCTTAGGTAGGAAAAAAAATCATGGGGGTCGTCGGCATAAATAAGGTGAAGCGCACACGGACCAAGCGATGCGTTGGCCATGCAGACCCGAAAGCCGTGACCAGCGCCCCCGCCAAGGGACACATGTCAAAGGATTTACACCATATAGAGAACAGATCAGTCGACTACGGTATATACTGTAATGCGCAGAAAATTATAGACTCAAGTAGAGCTATGGTGGGTCCAAGATGACGGAGTATTTTTCCGTTTAATATGCCTAGTTCTGCTCTACTGTAACATGCCCAGAAAATGGGATAACACGTGAAACAGGCTTGGTCCTACCCAACCCAATCAATCTTAGCGCCGAGACCTGAACAACCCCGAGTTTTGAGTTCAACTTCGTGGCCGACAGATTCGGTGCTTCCAGATGGAATAAGGGGCAAACAGCCTGAGCTACCCTTACCCACGGGGTTCTGCGGTGTACGGCGATAGCGATATAGATGTCGTCAGACCTCAACGCATAAGAATAGTACGTAGCAATGCCGAGATATCCTTTTCCTCAGCATTGGGATCCACTATTGTATGATTGGCCACCCGCAACTGTATATCCGGACTGGGGCGAAGTGGTGCTGATACGTATGTGAATACGTACACCAGTTATTACCCAAAAGATTTGATTGAATAGAGATTTAATTAATTCAAGCTGGAGATAAATGAAGCAGGTTGAGGTCCATCAAACCAAACCGGAAGTAAAATCAATAGTGTTCAATGTATTGATTACTAACGTGATGAATCATAAACTTGCAGCCTAAAAGCAAACCGGATCCACACTTGGCCCCAGCCCCATGATTCGCGCCTCAGCCACTTCCTACTATTTCTTTCCGTTGCCTGCTCTTTTCTCCATCCTTCCATACACGCAACCATGCCTTCTTTGACACCTCGATACATTTATTGGTAAGTCTCACAACGATCAATATAGTGGTTCCCTTTTCTGACTTAATTACAGCGACAATGGGTTCGATGGTGATTGCAGCAACTCGTCCTGGGACCGTTGGGGTCGTTGGGTCGCTTTTGGCGTCATCGTAGCCATCGCCTTCCTTGTCTTCTTTGCTTTCGCGTAAGTCTCCGTCTAATTCTAAACTGGAAACACTTCCAGTATCTAGCAGACACCCCTGCGACCGAAACAGATGAACTAATCGTGTCTTCTGAATAGTTGCTTTAACGCTCGTCGTCGCCGTTCTCTCGGCCGGCAGCCCTACAGCGGTACAGCATGGATGGCACCGCCGCCTGGGCCACCACCGCCCAACCAGCCTACATACCAGCAGCCATACTACAACAATAACGATCCCTACTACCAGCCGCCTCCACAGTACTCTGCCAACCCGCATCACTACGGCTACTTCGGTGCCCAGGCCCCGCCCCCAAACCAACAGCAAAGTGGCATCGAGTTGCAAGCGCCCCAAAATTCGTATCACGCTTCGGCGCCCCGAGAATATGAAACCCCTGCCGGTCCGCCCCCGGCGAAGTCATGAGCGATAAATATGTCGAATTCGGTCCTGCACTCCTGCCCCCATATACCTCCCGATCGAAAGTTCGGTGGGGGCAGGCGACAGACCAAATGAAGGCGATTCTACGACCTTGTTGATCGATATGAACTGAAAACATCGGCGTTATTTTTCTGGGTTGGATGGATTATCCTGGGTCTCTCTTTACACCGCGTTCGAGAGCTGTTTGTGTGAAAGACTCGCATGGTACTGTTTCTTGTCCTTTAATGTTTCTCTCGCATCGATCCGCGAGGATTGCATCGAGCATGATTATCTTGAACTTGCATTTTATAAGCCAAAGTAATCCCTAAGATTTCTTTGTATCTGCTATTATTCCGAATCTTAATGACATGTCAATTCAATTTACACAAAGCATCATAGCAAAAGTGGAATTTAAGGGTAACAAGGAACAAGTCACAAGTAGTCAGGGACCATGGATTGAACTAGTCCATATCCTCTGTAGTCATGATCCACCTACTAATGCGCGGATGCCCCAGGCACATCCGACTCCACTCCACCGATCATCTCCCGCGTTTTTCGCGTCACGCATCCCACTTCCCAGAGCAACCATGGATATCGACGACATTCTCGCATCTGTCGACCGCGGCGCTGGCGCCAGTCTAGAGTCTACAGCCATAGACCACCAACTCCTAACCCGATTCTGGGTCGCCGAGCGCGCCGTCTCGGAGGTCCTGCCATGGCCCGCACCGCTAATGGAGCGAATGATGGATAGAGTGCGGTTGCAGGTAAGAATCCAGATCAATCGAGACCAAGTGTTGCATTGCGATGGCAACCACCATCTCCGCATCACTTCATGCCTTGCAAATGTTCAATTGGGGTATTAAAAGAGAAGTTAACATCTGCTGTATAGATCGAGACAATCGAAGACCTCGCCGCCTCCTCCGCAGACATAGACCTCTCCACAAAACAACACACCCACAACCCAAACCTAAACCTGCGCCTCTCAATTCTCCAAACAGACCTTGCCCGCACTCAATATATTCTCCGCAGTCTCCTCCGCCAACGCCTATCAAAACTCACAAAACACAGCATGCACTACCTCGTCAAACTAGCCAGCCGAACAAAAAACCCTCTCTCTCAAACACCTTCGCAATCGCAATCCCAGTCCCAACCTCCGCCATCACAAGCCCTCACACCAGAGGACTCAGTCCCAGACATCTCACAAGTAACAGACTACACCCCACTCTCAGCACAAGAATGCGCCTTCGTACATGCGCATCAAACGCTTCTGGCAGGACACTATGGCGGCTCGTTTATGGGCGCGTTCCCACCGCAGCTAAGGCGGTTGGATGATAATGCTGGTGGCACTAGTATGGTGCAAGGACCTGATATGAAGGAGGTTGTTTTTGTGCGGTGTTTGGGGTATGAGGTTCCTGTTGTTGTGGAGGGTGTTGATGGGGGTGAGGATATGGGTGTTGTTATGCGGATGGGTGATGTTTGGGTTGTGCTTTGGGAGGGTGTTAGGGCTGCTTGGATGAAGGGGGAGGTTGAGTTGCTTTGATCTGTTTTATTTGAATGGGGACTGACTTGATCTGACTCGGATCTATGGTCTTTGCTCACGTTCTATTGATCTCTGTTTGGGATGGTTCACGGAGTCTGGCATTTTTGGCGTTAAGATGTCGTTTTTATTTGGTCATTATATCCAGGATTGGAGCATATATACATTGCATTGAGTCGCAGGCAAATGATTATATCCCATAGACACTTATAGTACTATATGTTATAGATCCCAAGGTCATGCCAAATTAGGGTTGTTGGAGTTGCTCAGATGGCAGGTATACTGGTTCATATATTGATCTCTTATTATGGAGACTTAGAGCTATTCGAGAACAAATTCTATTTCCGTCCCTCATCACTTCATGAACCATGATATCCCCATCCCGACCCAGTTCCCACCTCTAGGTAAAATCATTCAACCTCCTATGACGCCGATCGCTAAGCCCAGATGAAAAGGCAAAAGAAAACAAGATAATGCTGAAAAGAACCGAAAATGCCCGCATATCATGCTAGGGAAAACCTAGATGCAAAGTCTTCAGAACAAGACGAACGGAGGGTTGAAGCTGTAATTTCCACTTCTTAGTCCCACCCTTACGCGACATAGTCGTACGTAGGCGGGTCCTCAGAAACACGATCCAGATACTCGCGATCAATAAGACTTTCAATGCGCTTCTTGATCATGCTGACCTCCGGAACAAAGCGTGAAGAAATCTGAGAGAGAACCTCGGATACAAGCTGGGTGTGGGTAAGAGTCTTCCGTTGCCTAGAAGATTAAAGAAAACATGTTAGATAAATAGCGCTGGAAAATAATTGATTGTTTACCCACTTCATGATGCGCACAATCGCAGACTCAATGGTGCCATAGCGCTCTTCAGCCATCTTCTTCTCGGTCTCCTTCCGCTGATCGGTGTTTTCAACCTTATTAGCTCCGCCACTGACAACGCCGATGCGAACCTTGACGAATTGGCTCTGGAAGTCGTTGTTGAAACAGAAGCGATCGGTGGGTTGGACATCCTTGGTCATGGGTGATTTCAGCAGGACACGAGTCTTGGTTGCAACAGCCAAGGATTGTAGATTACGGACGAGATCGTGATGCGGGATTTGTGTGCGTGTTTGAATCTCTTCAAAGGTGAGAGACTCTCCATCTGGGACATCGTTGAACAATATCAAGATGACCAGTGCGTATGTTGACACATTAAGCTCGTAGCGCTGGACCTTGCCGTTGCTGCGTCGGAAGGATGCTCGCACATCGGCTGTGCCCATGGAAGCCTGCCAAGTGAGCCTGCGGCCGCTGTGCTTGTCGAGGTAGAACCTCTCAAAGCTTTGTTTGAGAGCTTCAATTTCCCGGGGAAAGACGCAGGTGGCTGGCAGTATCCCTTCTTTTGAGTTGGCCATGATTTCCATGGGCCACATCGTGCTGGTGAGCACATTGATCTCCAGATCCACAGGCTTATGATCGGGATCGGCACTCTTGGCGACATGATCCTTGTAGTTTGCTGTCAAATCCTCAGACACGGTCATATCCTTAAACATGGCCTCAATGCGTTGTGTGAACTGATTGCCGACTTCTAGTTTCATCTTTGAGATCATCTGGCGCTCGGCATCCATGCTAGCGGAGCGTTTCATGAGTAGACGGCGTGAAAGATGCTTTTTATAATAGGTCTCGAAGAGATCCTTATCTTTGATATAGCGTAGCATCGTGATACCATTGTCCAGTAAGGCATCAACCTCACTTTCTGTCTTCCCTTTGATACCTTTCTTAAGATTCTCATCAAAGAAAAGCGAAAGATACTCAGAGCTCCGGGGGTTCGTATTGATAAATTCGGAGAAGCTGGCCATGATGGAGCTTTGAAGGCCTTGATCACGCATGAACGCGTTTATCCAGACATTGTCAAACTGTCTCTTGAGAGCCAGGATGCTGTCAACCCATTGAATAGCCAAGACAGTTTGCTGATTCGCTGGCCGTTCCTTCTCCTTGCCCTTCTTACTTTTCTCTGAATCTTTCTCGGGTGGAGCTGTGGCTCCAGTTGGGGCTACAATAGACGCAGCGTTGATTTCGCTGCCGAGTTCGACCACCCGTTTATTGACGGATTTGCTTAGCGCTTCCTTCTTCTTGTCCACCCGCGCATTCAATGTGTAGATTCGATGCAATGCTTCCATTTGGTCGTGGTCAAGCATATGTCGCACACCGGTGCCTTCCAGCTGGACGACTTCATCGATGTTCTTGAGAATGAGTTCGTTGTCAAGTAAGGCAAGGATTTTCGTTTCTGTCAGCATAGAAAGTGTAGTACGAGCGCGCTCATGTTCCTCCTCGATTCGCTGCGTGACAATACGGCAGAAGACTGCCGCGTCTCCAATTTCCAGAAGCCGACGCCCCTCGGCCTTGTAGAAGTCTGTACTTGCTTCCAAGAAAGCAGGTTCGAAGATTGTGAGGTAGAGCTTAGAGGTCTCTTCTTCTTTGACTGTTTCGTAAAGACCCTCCAACATCTGTGTACAGTGTCGAACCAGTGGTCGTTCAATCATATGCCCCGCTCGCTCTAGCTGAACCATGAAAAGAACTGTTGAATTCAGTACATCCATCACAGTTAGATCACTATCTGGGCGGACTCTTGTGTTCAAGACATGGTCTCGGAATAATGCCATAGAAACAACATAGATGGATGGCTTGTCATGATCCAAAGCGATGATCCGATCCTGTCGATAATTTAGTAACTAAATAATGTTTCAATGAGATAGCATGCTCTGAAAACTCACCATGTACATCATGACATCGGTGATCATGGACATGCAGAGCTGATGATCCTCCCATGCCTCTTTCAACACGGCCAAAAACTTCTCCCCCGCAGCCCGCCGCTCATTCGACTGATCCAGCAACTCAGAGGCATTCTGAGTCTGAGCGCATACCAGTGTCGTTGAAATAGAGTCTGTGACAATTTTTTGAACCGTACCACGCAGCCAGCCCTGCTCATGTTCCTTCACATGGGTATACAAGTCCTGACCCCGCTGCATCAGGACGATCCTATATGCACTTCGATAAAGCTCTTCAAACGAAAGGGTCGAGGCATTCTTGGTGTGGATTTCTGTGAGAGAGGCCGAAAGGACCGACCAGACCGCGTCGTAGTCATCGGTTTGGGAAGATGCGAGCCCCTATAGTGTGGTTAGCTACAGTGCTTGCCATTTACAGACATGAATTGGGTCTCAGTGAGGGGTCATCACGTACCCGACGGGGAGCTCGAATTTTGTGTCTCGCCCGCATTGTCGCCATGATTGAAGACGCGCTCAGGCCGAGGTGAATCTGGAAGAATTCATAGAAATATTGGGTTTGGTCAACGTCACTTTGTCATGCTTGCTTCTCTCTCCGCGGAGGAGGCATCGGTTTATAGATGATCCGTCCCGCCGAGGCTTCACTGCGGATCTTGTTCGAATGACATTCTTTTGTTCAGCTATCACACATTCACCCCATAAAAAAGCCAAGAAACAACAAGGCACTCCTATCAAAGCATCTTAATACAATCTTCAACAAAGAACCAACATGCGCCCATTCCTCCCGCAGAGTTTTCGCGCATTGCGCACTCTTTCAACCAAAACTACATCCACCTCAAGCCGTTTTCTCTCAACACAGCTCACACGGCCTCAACCTCTCTCCCGAGCTTCAAATCTTGGTCGGACACGCTTCATTATTCCATCGACCACTCGCCACAACTCTACAGCCAACCCTCTTACCGCCGACGCCAGTCAACCCGAAACTGACGCGGAGCGCGAGCGCAGAAACGAAGAGCGTCGCAGCAAAGAAGAAGCCTACCAAATCACTTTCACCTGCAAGCCATGTGGCGATCGGTCCACGCACCGCATGTCAAAACAAGGCTACCACCGGGGCACGGTGCTGATCCAATGTCCGTCTTGCAAGAATCGGCATGTGATGAGCGATCATCTGGGGATCTTCTATGATGAGAAAACGACATTGGAAAGCATATTGCAAGATAAGGGAGAGTCCATAAAGCATGGGAAGATGGATGGCAATATGGAATTTTGGGATGATGGTACCACCCTAAAGTCCGAAGGGATCAAGAACGGGGATAAGAAGGCTAGCGCTGGCGAGGCCAAATCTGATTAGGGGGTGTTACATGAGTGATTCAAAGGTTGAAGGTAATTGCGCTTGCATTTTGGGGGCATTTGGTTAGAATGTATATTATTTGATGCTCTCCACTCTCAGCATGGCGGGTTCCAGGCATGAAGGGGAAAGGCATGGATAAGTTTAGAATGGGTTGTCTGCCTGCGAGACACGTCGATGTAAAACAATCATGTACAATAGAACTGATCCTGTATGGATATCTGTGGAACTTTGGAAAACTACACAACGCACATCTGTACCTCCAGAAACCTCGGGAGTACTGTATCTCTATACAGATGCCTACTCATATATGTGGACCAATATGCAGATAGCTTGTACAAAATCAAATTCCAGGTATATACAAAACCATCTAGTACATCCAGAACGCCTGCTTTTTTATGCCACATAAAACAATCGTCAAATATGATACCACGATGTAGCCAACTACCAGCCACGTCTCTTACCCCGGTGCTCCAGACCCTTCTCCTTTCTCTTCTCCTTCTTCCGGTCATTTCTCCTCCTCTTATCCTTCTCATATCGCTCCGGCTCCTGAACAGCCTCAATGCGGCGCTTAACACGCCGTCCCTCACGACGCTGTCTGATGTTTTCTTGCACCTTGGCCATGTGCGCGATGAACTCCGATGCACCCAGCTTCTTCTGGAGAGAATCCAGGACCTCGTGGCAGTTAGCGACAAGGCTCTTGTATGTGTTTTGGAAGGTCTCGTCGCGAGATCGCGGTGCCGGGATGGAGGAATCAGTCATATGCTGCAGCGGCAGCAGGATGACAGAGATAGAGGGCTCGATTTGATCGGCCTCGATATGACGGACAAGTGCAGCGAGGAGAGCGATGGTAGCGGTCTTGGGAATAAGAGCTTCTGGCCGGGTTGAGATGACCTCACGGCGCAGGAGAGAGGAGATTTGCTTGAAAATATAACCAATGGCAGATCGGACGGGTGCATCCTTGGTCCCTTTTTCGGTCTCAGTCTCGCCCTCGGCTTCACTGTCGGCATCTTCATCTTCATCGTCGGACTCGACATCTTCGGCTCCAGCCTTCTGCAGCTCCAGACCATTCTGTGCAACGCACCGGCCAAGAAAAACAAGGTTGCGGACGCTCTGCATCGCCAGCTCCTCCATGACACCTGGGGTGCGGAGACAGCGCAGACTGGCACGAATAAGCTTGATCATTGCCTCCTTATCCAGAGAAAGGCCAGAGCTTCCTACAAGAGGAATGGCACTGTAGCCTTCGGCGGCGTGCGTCTTCGCCAGATCGGCCATCCACATACCAACAAGGTTGGTAGCACAAGTCTTGACCCAGGCATGAGGGAAGAACAGCGATTCTTGGATAGCAGCCCAGATGGAGGCACATTGTGGGCCTAATGCAAGCGAGGGAACGGTCTTGCAGAGCTTGGTGAATAGCTGCAGTGCGAAGTAGAGGGTCTCCCAGTTTCCATTTTCGTGGTCCTCGAGGATTGGTTGCATCAAGTCAGGAAGAATGCCAACAACGAAACGAGCCTCCTTGTCCTTCTCTGTATCCTCGGACTCAAAGAAGATCCGCATAGCTTGCAATCCAATGCTACCCAGGGCCATATTTTCGGTCTGGTCCAACCATGAGTGCAAAGGTGTCAGGATAGTCTTCATCTGTTCCCGATCGGCACGGCTGTAGAACTGTGCCAGCAATGCGCCAGCCATCTCGCGGCATTCAGGTGACTCGTCATTGGCCATGGCGAGAACGATTGGCAGGAAGAAAGTGCTAATGATGTCTTGCGCCATCTCCGGGCCAGTCTTCGAGAGCAACAGGTGAACTGCTTCCAAGACTGATTGACGTCCTTCCTGGTGCTTGTAGTCCAAGTTCTTGGCAAGGAAGCCAAGCTGCTTGGTCCACCGGTTCTTGGCTTGCGGGTATTCGATCAGGAAGTGGACGTAGACACCGCGAGCGAGGTCTCGTGCGGAGCGAGTCTGATTCGTGACCATCATGCTTGCAATCTGATCAACGAGCTCATACATCTCCGGCACAACAAACTTACGAGACATAACGGCACGGATGAAGTTGAACGTGATGCCTTGACGATCAGGCTCTTCAATATCAGCTGTTAGGCGCTTGAGTAGGTAGGCAAGGTGCCCATCACGAAGCTTAGTGCTCTTCCGCTCGCGGATCATGGCAGAAATCAACTTCAAAGACGCTTGTGACCCCTCAGAATTGGTGCTTGGCGACTCCTTGATCAACTTCACAGCTTCTGTGAGATATACATTCGAGTTCTGGTCAAGCTCTGGCAGTGGAAGCTTGATAATGGTAGACAGAAGTCGAAGAGCGGCAATTTTCACTTCCTCGTGGGATTGAACCATGGCATCACCGATGATAGGCAGGAACCCGGCCAGGTTAGTCGCCGTTGAAAGGGAGCTGAACTTGTTGAGAACAGCACGGAGAATATCGAGGGAGAATCTTGTCAGCTTGTGCTTGTGAGAAGAGGTAATGCCGCGCTTTTCACCGCGCTTGGCTCCTTGCAACCTAACCAAGAACCGCTCTTCAGTATAGGACCTGGCAGTAGCCTCTTTGCTAGGGGTGACGTTTTCCTGGTAGGATTCCTTGATGACCTCGTAACAGAACATCAACAGATCACGACTTTCAGCATCGGGGTTTCTTATAAGACCAATACCAATTCTGCGCATCAATTCGTCAATTTTCCTGACAATGTTGGAGTTGAGCTTCTCACGCAGAAGTGCCTGGAGAGGTCGAACGAGACTCGAAAGATTGCGAATGGTTGCATTTTTAGCAAGAAGTTCCATCGAATCGTAACTCTTGCTGCTCTTTACTTCCGTCATCTTGCTGACGTAGTCCTCGGCTTCCTTCTCCTGACCGACGGTACCGAAGATATCGTCCATGACAATTGCGACAAGCTCATTCAGACAATAGTCCAAATCACCTTGTTTGAACTCATCCGTGGTGAACACAAGCATAGAGTGAACGGTGAATGACAGTACGTGGAGCTGGTAACCTCGCAGGAGAGTGTTCCGCAATTCCTTCAGAATATAGTTGAAGTATGACGGACCCAGCAATAGCGCAATCTCGTTCAGTGTTTTCCGGGCAGTATCTCTGGAATCCTGCGCCTTACTTTTTAGAGTGCTGCAAACATCCAGAAGAACAGGAGGGAGACGAATGGCCATATCCTGCTCGGGAAGAATCTTAAGGAGCTTGATTGTAGTGATGGCAGCGGGCAGACGCAGGCTCATTTCTGCCTGGTTCTTGTGATGAAGAAATTCGGTCAAGAATGGAATGAAGTTGGCGATCAATTCCTTCGACACTTGAGCAAGAGAAGGCGAAGTTTTGGCAAGTGTGCACTTGGGTAGCTCCGAAACCTCCATCGCATCGACATCGACATTGGCATCGGTATCGCCGTTGGCCTGCTCTTCCGGTCCCTTCTTCTGACCCATTGCAACAGACAGAGCATCCGACATCCGACCCATAAGTCTGAGGATGTTCTTCTCCATCTCCGGCTTACTCTTCATGTATCCACGATATCTCCGGAAGTTAGCACGGAATTGTGTCCAGTCCAGCCATTCCGCCAAGGAACCAATGGTGGCAACAGCTTCAGCAATCAAATTATGACCATTCTCATCGGAAGCCTCCTCGAAAGCGAAATGTTCGATCAAGGGCAGGAAGATCTTGCTTAGATTTTCGGACTTGAGATTTCCTTTGCTGGCTTCACTAGCCAAACGACGGAGAGCGCGCAGACGACGGTGCTGCTGGATGTGAAGAATGTTGTTGAAGAAAGATGCCTCCTCGTCATCGCCGACCAGGAGCACATTCATATCCTGCACAGAAGGTCGGGTAGGGTTCAGCTTGACAAAGTAACCCAGGACAGAGACGACCTCGGAGCGGATCAATTCGGACTTCTGGCGAAGGCCATACTGCAGTGAGGGAATCAGGACAGTATTCACAAGAGCCTCAAAGTCCTCCACGTCAGTCTCAGCGGCAGCCTTGTCGACAAATCTCTTCAGGCCAAAAGCAGCACTGGACCGGATAGCTAGCTCGTCTTCATTTCGGAGATAGAAGAGCATATTGTACAGAATAGGTCTCCATTGCTTAGCGCTCAAGGTTTGGGAGAGATCGTCACTGATCTTTCTGAAAGCTTGCAGACGACGCTCATAATCGGGCTCAAGTCTCTTCATTGAGCGAGAATTCAGGTCAGCGCACAGGGCAGCCACTTCTTGCATCTTCTCATCATGGGCAGCAAGAGCCACGAAAACTCTCGATAGCACTTCTCGGTTCGTGTCATCCTTGAAGTAATCGAACAAGGAAGAGGCGGCCTCAAAGACCTGCTCAGAGAGGGCCACGTCTTCCTTAGGATCGTAAAGAGGCAGAAAATGCTCCAAAATCTTCAGAAGACCAGACTTGGTCTTAGGGTTGACACGGTCTGGGGGTTGGCGTAGCAGGTATGTTGCGATACTGATAAGGCTCGACGTTTCACCAGATGACTCAACGCAGGGCGCAGTCAGAGACAGGGCAGTTACACCTGAGAACAGCACAGGCTTCGATGGGCCTCTCTTCAGAAGACGGCCAAGATGAGAAAGGGCATGCTCCAGGTAGGGCGACAGAACCTCGGAACGAATTTGTTCAGCAGGGATATCAGGCATTTCTTCATCTTCCTCAAGCTTCTTGCCGCTAGCTAAGCGAACCAATGGTACGAGAACCTCATCCAAAACAAAGATCTTCACTTCGTCACGGGCCGATTCGACGCTGAGACAGTCAATAACCTTGTTCAGCACATCTTTGTTGTGCTGCACGAGATATCCGGCAGATCTCGGGGAAGAAGCCCAGGTGTGGAACAAACGAAGCAGACCAGATACACCCTGGGCTGTCTCGATAGGGAATTGTTCGAGTCTGTTGTTGATCACCTCATCGAAGATAACTTTGACATATGGGGTCCAATCACGGTCCGATGTGACGGAAAAGACCAAATTAAGACAGCGAATGGCCTCTTGACGAATGTTTTGGTAAACACCCCGAAGGCGCTCATCAACGCTGCTCTCGTCTTGAAGAGCCCTGCAAGCTCGCACCAAGCAATGGATGACAACATTCATGGTTTGCACAGAGTAGGGAGCCATGCGACTCTGAAGGGTGTCAAAGACCGTTTCAATCATCTTGAGTAAACCAAGCTGTCTTCTCGGGCTAGTCAGCTCTTCTGAGAATGCTTTGTTGTTTGTTTTGTCGTCTTGGACAACTTGAACTTCCGCAAGGGGACCGAAAGAGAGGTGCATGAAGAGCCCGAACTCCTCCTCAGAGAGATGCGAAAGGGCACGCAGGATGGCCTTACGCCTGCCAGCCTGACCAGCCTGGGTCGCGCTTGCACCGGCCTTAGAGATCATACGACCATACAGCAGGCGAAGCAGAACAGGGAGCAGGGCAGGGCGATGCTCTTGTTCAATCAAACTGTCATCGCCACCAACACGCACGAAGACTTGTAGCTCATCTTTAAATCTGGTCTCGTCCAAGATATTGAGCAGGTTCTCCTGGTATGGCAGGACATGCGAGTTTTTCCAGGTGAAAAGCACCTTGAGAGCAGCTTTCTGGATCTCCGAGTTACCGTGACACAAAAGACCCAGGACAGCATCGTTGACCTCGGTAGCTCTGAAGAGGACAATAGGGTTCAGGAATTGCCCAAACAGGCCGAGCATGGAAAGTCGGTCCTTGAAACCCCATCGAACTGGGACATTCTCAGACTGAGTGTCAGGATCAGTACTGGCGGGAAGTTCGTCCTGGTCATCGCGCAATGCCCAAGTCAAAAATAGAGGCACAATCTGCCGTGAGCGCTTCTCCGCGATGTTGGGAACAGCATTCAAAACAAGCAGTGCATGGCTGCGAGGCAAAGCAGGAATAATGTCCGCCTTTTTGTGGTCCTTCTCGAACTGTTGAGTTAAAATTGCAGTTGGGTCCTCCACGGTCTTCAAGTTGGCGGCGAGAACACCTTCTACCTTTGCAACATTGAAACACACAAAGTGACCCGCAAGGTGGTTCTCCTCCGGCTCCTCTTCCACATCTCCCTCCGTAGCGCCAGAGTCCCGCTCCTGTAGCCACTGAATGGACAAATCTGAAACAATTTTCTCACCCTCGGGGTGCTCACTGATGGTTTTCAAAGCGGCAGCAGAGTCTTCCCAGAGAGGAGTCAGCTTCTTTGAGAACAGACCGAAACAAAAGTATGGGATCAGAGTGGCCATCCACTTGCGAGACGCAATCTGAGGATAAAGAATCGCCAACTTGCGGACGTGCATTGAAAGGGTTCGGGCACTCTGCAAAGTCAGAGGACTCTCTTCGATCTCGATGGCCAAGGAAACTGGCGAAGGATCATCCTTATTGATGCGAGTAACTAGCTCGCGCAAAATTTGCAAAGATACGAGTCTTAGTCTGGCCGTGGGGCTTGCTAGGTTGAGAATTAGGCTGTTGGCAAATCCATCTACTGCGGGGTTTTCCAAATCTGTCGTGCTTGGAGCAGAAGCAATGAATTCAAGCACACCCTCCAGGAAAAGAGACAGCCGAGAGAATTTGGTCGAGACTGTCAGGATGGATTCCCAGAGAGTCAAGTCAAGTTCTCCAGACTGAGTAGCCAATTCAACATATGTTTTGAACCCTTGACCAAGATAGAATAACGAACCATCTGCTTCATTTGCAGTTTTGGAAGCATCGCTGAAAGCAGACTTCAGGTTTCCGTGCAATTTCTTCACGATTTCAGAACGAGCAGCAGAGTCGGAGAACATCGAGATAGCCTTTGAAAGTTTCACAAAGGCATTCAACCCAAACTCATCAGTCGAAGGGTATACCAAAGAGGCAAAGATACGGGATTTCAAAGCATCCGGACATGAAATGTAGCCAGGCTTTGAGGCCTCCGGTGTAATGCAACCAGCTTGGTTCAGTCGGAGTAGTGTCAAGCATGTCTCCCACTCTCGCTCCTGCCAGGAAGTAGTGATGAACTTCTGGAAATGGGGAAGAAGTAGACTTTGGAAGCGTTCTGATCCCCATTCTGAAAAGGTGGTGCAAAAGAACAAGAAGTATTTCGAGAGTGGTCCTGTGGATACCAGATCCATAAGAGGGCGCACGAACCGAAGCATTTCATCCATTGGCGAAACCTGAAGAGCGTAGGCGACAGTTGTTAGAAGTTCAAGGGTTGCTTTCGAATATTTCTCTGAGGTCTTCGACACTTGTTGTAGAAGAGATACCAGAGTCTGGTACACAGACTTCCAGTCTCGGACTCGAACTCCCTTGCGGGTTGCGACGCAAATAAGCATTAAATGACAGCACTCCGGGATATTGGGGTTCTCAGAGCCTTGTGAGCGAGATTCAATGAATTCGCGGACAGTGTCGAGGATGGGCCCGAAAGTCTCCGGTGTAGTGTGGTGGATGAGGTTAGTCACCACTCCATACACAACCTCTGCCGGAGAGTTACATTTCTTATCGGCTGGAGGAATCTGGTCTAGCGCGCAGCGAAGAACGTCCATTCCATTGGAATGAAGACCATTATTCACACCCTTGATAGCATCGGAGAACATAACCATCAATCCCTCCTTGTATTTCTCGACATCTTTCCCATCTTCGGCGGTTTTTGAGATATCGTCGTAGAGGTAAGAGAGGGCGTTCTCGAGTGGTGCTTTATTTTTGTAGTAGACGAGACCTGCTTTGCGAATCAAGAAAGACATGGACTCGGCGGCGAATCGAGCCACGAAAGGCTTTTGGCGCTCCTTGCCCAGATATGGTGTCATGATGCTCAGTAGCTGTCGCAAGTCCGGCACTAAAAGACGGGACAGAAACTTGAAGATCCATGCGAGACAGGTGAAGGCCCACTCAACGACTTCGACGTCGGCGTGTTTTGCAGCAACAGATGCCACCAAGGTCACGGAAGTCGCGAAATATTTCTCAAATCGAACCCCCAAGTCTCTGGCAAACTGAGCAAGCAAGCTCAGTAATGGCTCCATGGAGTGTTCATCATTCTTCTCAATAAACTCCACCAGTAGTCCCATAATCTTCTCTTCATGGTACACGATCTGGGCGAGGCTCTCGGAGAGGGGATTAATGCGGCGATAGAAGGTTTGAAAGTTTTCTGAAAGGTTCATATCCACCCAATGGTCGAGGGCAGACCGAAAATAGGAAGTAGTTTCGTCTTCATCTTCGCCGAAGCTGGCACGGCGCACGCGGTGGATCGGGTCGATTTTGAGCTTTGCGATGCGCTGTGAGAAAGGCTCCCATCGGTGGTTTTTTGTGGTTTTGGTGCCATTTTGTGTTCGCTTTATATGCTTGTCTCGTGAACCTGGCACCACCATCTTGACGGTGTCAAAAAGCAGCAAGGTAAACGAGAAAGATATTCGGGGAACTTTTCTCTGCCCGCATGCTCAATACAAAAAAAGTTGACCGGCCCGGGGCTTTATTTTTCCGATATGGAGTCCCACCCAACCAAACATGGACTAGCGTTGTCACGAGCTGGTCCAAGCTCCTTCAAGAAATGCGCCGCGATCCTCGTTGCATTTTCCCATTCAACTTTAACAAAGCAACCTCAATAGCCACTTACACCGGGAACATACCATTAGAAGGATCTTGATTCTGGTACCAATTTGGAGTGACTCCACCCCTTCAAATTCGCTTCCTCAGAAGGCAAACCAGACCATTATTAGAACATGGCTTCGAAGATGTAAGTGAGCTTTAATCCAGTCATTGGACAAATATTAACCAAAGAATAAGTATTGTTCTCGGGGGTGTGAACTGCCAGTTAAAAGCAGTGTTCACAAAACTGGCCAAATTGCAGGTCAAACAAAACTTTGCCTTTGCAATTATCGTCGGAAATCTCTTCGGCGACTGCTCAGCAGAGAGTGAGCTCGACGAGATCTCTGCTTTACTTCAGGGAAACATCAATGTACCCCTTCCAACATATTTCACAATTGGCGATTTGCCGCTTCCAACTCGGATAGTGGAAAAGATCGAAGCCAACGATGAAGTGTGCCCGAATCTGTACTTCCTTGGCAAGCGAGGCAGCTTGAAGACTTCAGAAGGAATTCGCATTGCTGCTCTTGGTGGCAAGCTAGCATGTGCAGATTCACACAAGCCTGAGAGCAATGCTAGTGGCAGATTCCAATCAACATATGGCGAATCTGATGCCCGTGCTCTCTTCGGCACCCACAGCGCCGATATCCTTATTACCAACCAATGGCCCAAAGGAATTCGAGTTGGGTCAAAAGCACCCCTTCCAGAAGACCAGAGCATCTTACCGGCCGAAGTGCAGTGTTTGGCCGACGTCTGTGCCACTCTAAAACCTCGCTACCATTTCTCCGCATCCGATTCATTCTTCTATGAACGAGAGCCATTCTTCCACTTGCCGACAGAAGACAGCCCTGATGTTAAGCCATTGACGCGCTTCATCTCCATGGCCTCTTTCCAGTCGAAGGAGAAATCGATGTATGCCTTCTCGTTAGACCCACACGCTGCACCATCGTTCACAGTCCCGGCCGGTGCAACCGCATCTCCCCTCTCCGTTCCTCAATCTAAGCGCAAGGGACTTCCTACTCAACAGGAATCATTCCAGCGCTTTGCACCAACAGAAGGTGGTAGTCACCGCCCACACAAACGTCAGCGCGAGCGTGCTCCACCTCCAGGCCCCGATCAATGCTTCTTCTGTCTCTCCAACCCCAACATCGCCACACATCTCATCACTTCTATCGGTGATGAAAGCTACCTCACAACAGCCAAAGGTCCCCTCCCACCAAACGACTTCTTCTCTTCCCTCGGCTTCCCAGGCCACATGCTTATTATTCCGTTCTCTCACTCCCCAACGCTAAATTCAATTCAAGACCCAGAATCCCGTGCATCTACGTACAATGAGATGCAGCGTTACCGCACAGCCTTGCACAAAATGGTCACAGACCGCTCAGGTGGCAAGCTCGGTGCCGTAACGTGGGAAGTCAGTCGTACAAATGGAATCCACACACACTGGCAATTCCTTCCTGTACCAATCGATCTGATCCGTGACGGACTCGTCGACGCTGCATTCAAGGTCGAAGCCGAGAACCTCAAATACCCCCGGTTCTCTACCATCCCAGTATCAGAATCAAAGGGCGCTGAAGAAGCAGGTGACTTTTTCAGGCTGTGGATCTGGAACTCTGTGGATACAGATGGGTCTGCAGAGGCTGACACAGCGTCGGGTGAAGAGAAGATGCTCATGCTGGAGCTATCGCAAGACTTCCGGTTTGATCTTCAGTTCGGTCGTCGAGTGATGGCCAAGCTACTGGAGCTGGATAAGCGAATGAACTGGAGGGATGCGACCCAGACGGTTGAGGAAGAGGAGGCCGATACCGCGGCATTCAAGGAGGCGTTCCAGAAGTATGACTTTGCTCTGGAGTAACGTCCAATTTAGTCTGAGCATAAAAGGAAAAGCCACCAATCTGACTGCCTGTAACATGGCCAATTTTATACCTCAAAACCTGTCGCTGTGTAACCTTAAATACTTACCGGACAAAAGGCGACTCGACAAGCAAACCTTGAAATAAGCGCAAGTGTAGGTATCTAAGTATTTCATACATTGGAAATGCAGTACCTAATATCCAGGGTAACAAAGAAAAAACTGCCTCATAAAAACCGAGACATAGATGAGTCATATACATACAAGATAGCCATCTTGCAAACAAAACCCCAAGTACGACATAAATAACCGTTTGAGATCAGAGGACATGACAAAAAGTAAGACGATGGTATCAAAATGAAAAGGAGACACTCCCTCATAAGCCTTTCTGCCTCGAACAGAAAGGTGAAAACGAACCGAAAGCAGAAAGATTTTTCAAAGAAAAGAAAATGCGAAAATAATGAAAAACGAAAGCATCATACTTTTAGTATGTACGGGTCCAGCCATCAAATCAGAAGTTCGTTGCAGGTTGCCGCCCACTCATCAACAGAGTTGGCGGACGATTCCTAGCTTCCTCTGCGGAACTAACGGCGTGTCCGATGGGCTGGGCGCTGTAGTCGTGGCTCTGGAAATCATGCGGCGAAGGCGCAGGGAAAGAAGGCGGCGGGGACGCGGGCAGAGCGGGTGAAACACCACGGTATGGAGGCTGGGAAGTATAGGTGGGTGGGTACTGGCTTGAGCCGAAGGATGGCTGGCGGGTGAAGCCAGCATTGTTGTGAGCCGTGTCCGGGGTTGGCATTTGGGCGGAGCCGTAGTTTGTCTGTGGGTTGTAGGCTGCTACTGGGGAGGGGGATGTGAGGCCATGAGGTGCGTAGCCGGTGCCTGTGTTGGCCATTTGGTTTACGCCGCCGGGGCTGTAGTCATCGTATGGCTGGACATGGTCATATGGCTGGTGTTGATCATAGCCCTGATGTTGGTCGTAACCCTGGTGCTGGTCATAAGGTTGGCTGTTGTATGGGCTTACGGCACCGACGGGCGAGGCCAGGCCAGGAGAGCGAGGACCGTATGGATCCTGTGCAGGCGCATAAGCGGCATTGGGTCCTGGGGAGCGGCGAGCATAGGGATCTTGAGCAGCGGCAAATGCAGCGGCGGGACCGGGGGATCGACGACCATATGGATCCATAGCAGCGGCGGGGCCAGGCGAGCGCCGATTGTACGGGTCGATGGCTGCTGCTGCTGCGGGGGAAGTCACACCAGGCGAGCGTCGGCCATAGGGATCTTGGGTCGCAGCTAGAGCAGCAGGAGCAGGCGAGCGCCGAGCGTAAGGGTCAGTCGGGGTAAACCCTCTGTATCCAGCAGCACCAGCACTAACGGGTGTACCCGTGCCCCGATCCGGTGGGTAGTCTGCGAACGTGTTGGCGTGCATTGGCGTACCAGCACCGGGCTTCCGATCCGCGGGATTCAATGGCTCCATTTCCACGTCCTCGTGGGGGCTTGTGTCCTCGACATGCTTATCGACGGCGTTGGCCCATGTGGGCATTTCAGGGAGCGCATCTTCGTTGATCTTGGCTGTAGGTGACTTAGCCGTGTCGAAGGTGGCTGTCTGCACGGCGCCACGGTATACTGGTGGTGCCGGAGTTGTGGGCTGTTGATTGTACGCGGGAGCCGGGTTGTATCCCGGCGACTTGTTGTATGAAGGAGTCGGGCCTTGGGGGACCAATGGAGGGTCATCGTAGTATTTGGGTTGCTTGTTCCTGCGGCGCCCAGAAGGACAGCAACAGCCGCAACAGGCGGTGCAGCATCGGTAGCCACAGCAAATACAATTAACGATGCAGCCTATGACCGCAATGAGAATAACTGCAACGATGATGATCGCAACAATGACAGGCCATCTAAATTACGAAAAGATCAGTACGCGGTCATCAAATTCCTCACTCAGCGTGCAATAGTCTTCCGATCAACCTACTTGCAGTATGATTTGGCCATACACTTGTCCCAACTTGTGAATGTCGCTTCAGTCGAGGCAAGGTCGCGCGCAAACAGTGCCATATGGGCCGCACCCATCTTAAGCGAAGGCATGATGTATACAATGCGAACAGCGTGAACACATTCGGAGATTCAAGAATGATTGTCAAGCGCGGGGGTCTTTCCCATGCGACGCGCGTAAGCGGGAAATCAAATAATAATCAGGCTAGATAGTTGTGTGTGCGATGCAGTCCAGCTTAGCATCGAGTAACTCCGATCAAGCGCAATGAAGACCCTGGATAAATGCCAAGAAATTTCGAGGCGGGGCACGCGCAGCCAGAACCAGTGAAGGGAGACGTATTCAAAGATTTGTGTTGGGTACACGAAAATAGCGAATGGAAGGGGAAAGGGTCCGGGGGATGACGACGACTTCAAGGGTTGCGGGCTAAAAGAGCGACCCAGGCAACAGAGTTCGTGTGCGATTGGTATCTAAGCTGACGGACCCAGAAAATGAACGACTCTAAAATGCCGGCCCCTAGGACTCGAAACGAGTGGCAGTCCTGCGATTGAAGATGAAGTTGAAGTTAAGAGGAAAAAGAGTCTTGAAACACGGAGAGGGGAATGGAGTAAGGGTTGACATGACCCGCAGTAGTCTGCCTATCAGAAACTCCGCATACTTGAAACCGCCAATCGTTATTAGCCATGCACCCGCTTCCTCCACCGTTTGCCGATCACGAAAATTTGACAACTTCGTCGAAATATGCGGAGACCAGTATTCAGGAATTTACAAGGAAAGAAGCATTGTTTGAGTGGTTTCGTATTCTCACATAGGGGACAACATATCAACAGCCTCCTCGAGGCGTTTGGCCACAATTAACCCATTAAATCCCATCAGGATTCAACCTTCGGAAAGGTTCCTTCCTGTAACACTGCCAGGCATAATATCATATGTACAGCTGGCTCACAGCCACTCATGAATGCACATGGAACCCCAGGATTCCCCCGCAAAACAACCCCAACACAGATAAACAGGCAAAGGGGGAGGGGGGACAATATTAGCAGAAGGGGCAAAGGTACAATGCAATGCATGCAAAAAAGCGCTCAAAATTAAGTCGCATCGCAATGGATATGCAATTCAAGGGAAGGGAGGTCTGTTCCAGGAGATTGGTTTGAAAACTGTACAAAGAAGGGTGAAAGATGATTAAAGGGCAGTATTCGTGAAAAGAGGATTAGATGGAGAGAAGGAAATGCCAAAGCAGTGGCGAGTTGGATGAAGCGTCTGTGGACGATCAGAGAGCATAAGGAAAAGGTCCGACGGAAAGACATGGCCCTTTGGGCTTCGTAAGCAAGTTCAAGTCGGTTCGGTTGGTCGTAAGACAGGACATAGGAAAAAGTGTCTCAGGATTCAGTGCCTGAGGGTGGGTCATCAAATTGGGTTGCCCAGGCGTCGTCAGTAGTGCTCATGGGTAAAGGTGGCGTGTCTCAACCATATGGTGAGAAAGATCAGATGTCCGGATATCATATCGGTGACAGAAAGGAAAATGGGAGAAGAAGGAAATCGCTGAATCGTGCAGGACTCTGAATGTCAAGAGTAAGCCGGAAAAAAAGGAAAGGACGATATCAACAGCAGGATATCGCGGCGATGCTGGAGAAGATTCAAAGAGGAAGCTGTCGAAGACGGGTAGAAGACGAAGTCGAGGTATATGCGCTCTGCGCAGCTTCAATATCGGTGTCGCAAACCAGGGCTGCCAGAGTCAAGCATTGCGCTCTGCCGATGCTGAAAAGGAAAAGTGGTTCAAAAACTTTTTGTGGCCACCAGAGAAGGAGAAAAAAGCAAAATGCCACGAAGGAAACACCTCGCTCCAAGAAACAATAAACAATGGTATCCGTTGGGCGCCGTAAAGCAAAGAAACGAGAAATTGTTTAGTAGGACAGCATCCGACGTCCAGGAGTGCGATTTGGGACGGGACTGTCAGCCATGGAGAATGGAGAGCTCATCAGTCGATTGGTGCGCTCTTCATCGAAGCGGCAGCGACCAGTTGGGCTATCCTCCATCTGAGGGGAGTGCTGGCCAAAGGCGAATGTCTGAGCGCGGTTCAACTTAGAACGCTGCTTGACCTTGCCAAGGCCACGCTCACACGCGAACTCATGCTCCTTCGCGTTCATCTCAACGTAGTTTTGAGGGTAGCAGAGGGCACTGTGCTCAGCATAGAAAGCGCTGTATCCACCTTCCAAGATGTACATATCCGGGTAGGTAAGATGAGGATAGGAGTCGACATTGACGGCACGGTCATGGTGACGAATGTACTTGGCCATGATAGGGGCACGGTGGGCAGAATACTCGCAATGAAGAATCAATGCGGTTCGGGACTTGGGCGAGTTGAAAAGCTCACCAGCGAGGCGATCTTTATCGTTGTAATTAACGGCGCCATCAATGTGGCCACCATCATACTCATACTCGAAGCGGCAATCAACGATCATTACATTGTCGAATTGGCCACTGAACTTGCCATCGAGAAGGTCCAGGAGGGTGTTTTTGGCGATGCGAGGCAGGCCGTCCGCCCGATCCTCAGGTGTGAAGTGAGGGAGCTGGGGCTGAGGAGCGGCTTCTATGTCACTGATGGACTGGAGGGACTGTAGGGGTGCATTTGTTGATACCTTAGCCTCTTTATCGGCAATAACATCCGCTGGGTTCTCAAACATGCTCAATGACCGACGACATTGCTTGCGAGGGCGCATCAAGGGGTGAGAGGGCTTGCGAATAGAGTTTGGAGCGGGCGAACCACTGCTGCGGGAGTGGTTGAATGATGGGCGAAGCCGGGGCAAAGCCAAGTTGCTCGAAGAGCTGTTACGAGAGATAGATCTTTCTTGCGGAGGTGAGTCACCGAACATATCCTCCAGGGAGGTCGAAGTGCTCAGAGACGTCTTGGCTCCCTGGGTGCTGAACCGGAATGCAGGTGCTTTGCTTTCCTGGGTGGATCGGTTCATGCCAAGCTGGAAAGATGCGGCTTTGCTTTTAGCCAGGCTAGGCCGAAGGAAGGGAGGGCGACGTCGCCTATACTTGTTATTAGCACTGACCGTATGCCAACTATACTGCCACAACTTACTCAGGTGGAGCATATGTCGGAGCTTCCATAGGTGAGGCCTGCAAAGGGCTGGGAGCAGCCGACATGATAGGAGAGTCCATGGGAGTATGCAATGGTGAAGGCGAGTGGACCTCGAATTCGGCGGTCACGATGAAAGCCGGCTTGTGCGGCAGTGGACTCATTTCCATGGGATCCATACCGGCAGGCGACGAGGGCAAGGGAGGCGTAGTCAACACATTATCTGTTCTACCGTCTTAGCAACTCCCACTTTATATATTCATCCGAACTGAACATTGCATACCATGTCGATTGGCCATACCCAACGCATTGGATGAGAACAAAGACCGCCGGGGCGTTACCAACTGCGGACTAATTATAGAGTCAGCCTTCTTTGATGCTCGCCCACATGTAAACGAACAATCCATAGAACCAACGAACCTTTGATCAATGTGAAAGTTTTGGGATAGGTCAGCTGCCAAACTCGCGGCCGGCGAAGACCCCTGCAGAGGACCCATGTTGAAGTAATCGGCACCAGACTTCTTCATTGAGAGGTCTTTGAAGTTGAATGGGTTACTACCAAACCCTGACAGGGGGTACGAAGTCGGAGCTTCAGATCTGAAGCAGCGCCCAAAGAGAGCAGGTGAAGGCTGCATAGCGGCCAGCGGAGACGAATGTTCCATTTTGACGACAACCGGACGTAACTGGGCCAGAGTCCAACCTGCTACACACGATCCTCAAATGTAGAAAGACACGCCAACTTAAAATGCCGTCTTTCTTTTCGTTTCCTTTCCCAGTATATCGTCCTTTGCGACGATCGTATCAATCGCAAACCTATCGGAGAATTTCCGAACCGAGCACCACCGATGTCGTATTCCCAGCGAACCAGAAGAGAAAACCCAGATCCCAAGCCCAATAACCACCGGCGGCCGAAGATCTGATCGTAAGCTAGCGTGGAGAACTTAAAGAATCATGACCGAAGAGTGCGGAGATCGGGGGGGCGGAAGCTGCAATTGGAGAGGGGCCGACAGCTCGTGGGCTGAGGGGGCGATGCAGAGTGAGATGTATCTAACTCGGTGAAGCAACTATGAACTAGAAGCCCGTCGGAGGGATCCAAAGGCCACTAAAGGTACCGGGGGACGGTCGGAGGGGTTGTCGGATTGGAATATCGTAAGAAATGAAGAGAGAAGAGTAGGAAAAAGGTGGAACAAAGCGGCTTCAAGAAAGAAACTCGTGAAGCTGAAGGGATGGGTCTGTTGCAATGGCAACGCAAGTGGGGAGGATCTCCAGATAGTGTACGGTACAGTGAACGATGTATTATACCGGCTCCCCATACGTAATAATGCGGCGGTAACCCGGTTGTGTGCAGGCCGGTGATTGGGAAGGAAAAAGTGGGGACTTGGTCGTGCTGCTTCCCCAAATTAACTATAGAATAGTCTTTTTTTTTTTTTTTTAAGATTCATTTATTTGATTTAATTTTATTGGCATGCAATGTATAATCTGGCTCCGACCTGCAGGCTGAATCTAGTATTGATGTGCAGGTGTTTTCCCATGCTTTCCTCCCAGGGGGAAGTTTGGCCCCAGTCTGGTTGCCCGGGCTCCCTTGCCGCCCATCGTCCGGACTACTGGCTGCTCAGCAACCCAGCGCCTATCAGAGACCTTATGGTCTGTGTCCGCCTTCATTCCTTTCCGAGCACGGTTACCAGGGGAAAATCCCAAAATGACCAAAACCTCTTGGCACCATGTGTCTCGGGCTATTAGCTACCTATTAGGCTCAGCTCTGCCTGTGGACTCAGATCCCTCCTCCCCCCCTGGCCGACAAGAACCTGGGGAAATCCTATTACTCTGCAAATCAATATACTAAGGCGAGGGGACAAACTCGGTTCCATGAAATGAAAAACGGTTTTAGGGTTATTTCCTTCGGTGCCCACCCTGTATAGAAAAATTTTCAGGTACCATCGGGGCTTATACCTCACAAATGGATAGTTTCGGTGCGTCTTCCATGGGTCTTCGGTCTCCACTATGGAGTGGAAAAAAGTTTTTTCTTCGTCTCATAAAACATCCCGTGTGTGCCGTTGCAGACTTGAGCTGAAAAACGGAGCGAGATCGAGCCTAAGGAATCAGGGCTCCACTAATCCATTTTAGCGGCTTCCACTGGTTCGGAAAATAGAGCTTCACTACAAACGCCAAACGAGGGTTTGATGCAAGTGATGCCAGGATCGCCCATGCAAGGGCAAGCATGACCTGAGTACTGTACCCAAAGCAATGGATTCCATGCAATAAATGATCGAGAAACGGCTTCAATTGCCTGGACTCTGATGTCATTCGACATTGCCTAGCTCAGATCTTTCAAAGGGAACTCGTGAGAAAAGCTCGGACTCGTTCGGCATGACCAAACAGGAAAATCCAGCTGATTGTGTGAACCTCATGAATGGTGCGTTGTAACTTGGACCGGGACGATCATTCCCATAGTGAGAACACTACGGAGGGTTAGGGCCGATAAGAAATTAAGATGAAAATTAAGATGAACAAGGAATGGGGGGAAATGGTTTTCAAAGCATGTGTATCTGGGATCGGAGATCCTAACCGAGGTGGTGATTGGTGTGATTTCAGTGATGGCGCATCATCGAGCAAAAGAGTTCGTCCCTGCATGATCATTACCCCGTTGGGCGGAAGAACGCGATCGGGGCAAGTTAGCTACCCCACCATGATGCCCCGGTTTCTCTACTTTGGACACCTTTTGAACAGACGTTATTGAGTAAGGAATGGAAGGTTATCTCAAGTTCATGTAATCCAACACCAAACCCTTTCATAGTCCCCTAGTCTATGACGCTGCCCTTACTTGCATTCCAGTTGATCAAGGATCCGCGAGGAGATCTTTCAATGTCGCGCATCCCTTGAGCCCCTTCGTAGGATGTTTCTGGTATTAATTACTACTGTACCCTAGGGCCATGGGTTTCAGGAACCTTTATCCCGTCCAGCTGACTGTCTGGTCGCCCGGGTAGATCTCGAAAAATGGATTTTCCGTGACGATATCAGAAATGTCGGCTTCTGCTGTGGGGATGACGAACACCGGACTACGGATGCAAGCTCCATCATACTATCGGAATTACCGCAGAACATTGGGGGCCGATTTATTGATGAGATCACGTCACCGGCGCTTGTTGCTGATACCTTTGCCCACTAATATTTTCTCAGCGTCAATGGGACAGAGCAATTGCAGGTTGATGGATCAACCGCCATGCAGGCTCACGTGGCTCGACCCAAAGAGCTCACGTATCAGAAGCAACCCGTTGTTTCACGAAAGAGGGGTCGTCCAGTTCCCAGAATAGCAAGTCGTGGGGTGCAGGATTTGGCTCGATGCAGCAAACCCACTCTGACTGGACGACTGTTGGTGACTCCATCCACTAGCAGTTTCAGGACGAAAAAGAGCCGCTCTGCAGCCTGGTGGCAAATTAATTGATCAATTGGACATGCTGATTTGCTTTTGGCGTGTCCCACACGTCTGATATCCCACATCGGTTATCCGGAGACTTCCATGGGATCCAGAAATGGAGTCGCTTTGCCGCCAAATGTGATCAATTGAGCTTTGAGCATTGATGACTAGACAGCCGATCCGCTCTTTATTGTCTGATGCATATACCCCGTGGCAGCCACTATAACAATGCGGTGTGGCCTCGCACGTCCTCGGGTCCTCGGAGTAGCGTCGGAGGGATTTCAACTGCCTCAAGCTACAGGACCCCATCTTGGTCCGTGTGCCTACGTCACACGCATCATTTCGGCTTCATTCTTATTTCAGACTGTTCCATCCGGATCTGGACCATTTACTTGTGCTCTATCCTGTTGAAAAATCACCATGACGTGCGTTGTTGACTGGAGTCGTTTACGTTTGTTTTGAAAAAATTGACTTTCGAGACGCGTCGCGAATTGACCATCAAGTTGCAATGATAGCCTCGTCTAATGCACCCACGCATGAGAGTGCTCCAATCACACGGGAAAAGCGGCTGCACCAGGTAAGCTGACTTTTCCGTATCTCGTCTCTTGGGAACTTTGAACCGGGGTATCCTGTCAGCCAGCCCGGTCTGTATCTTGCAGGGCTGCGCCACGGCTGCAGTATTCCAAGCCCGGGTGGGGTTCGGGGGAAATCCGCGATGATGTGACCCGTCATCTGCGTCACAGCGCCATGTGAAATTGGCCAGTCGTGTCGAGTCTCCAGCCGATGTGCCATGTCGCAGCTGCGGGGTCGTCACATCGTGGTGCATCCCAAGTGTCTGGGCCTTTCGTTTTCCCCTCAATCTGCCTTATCATGATGTCAGATGTTGTGCTCGTCTCGCGTTAAAAGTAAACAAAAAGGAAACCTTGAACGCGAACCGCATGCGGAACCCCGTGACTATCACCAATCACTGACATCAGAACAACAAACTCGAGATCCAGATCTTGATTTCCATTATTTTGATCTCTCATCAGGATAATCCCTGTATTCTATTCTGGTATTCTTCGATACTCGAAATACCCATACATCCAATTGTCAAGCATGTCATCACCTCAGGCTCCAGACCTGCTCCGGGGATTTGTCAATAAATTCTCCAGCGCGGCGTCCCCGATCTGCGGCGCTATTGAATGGCCCGGCTGCCACCACCCATGCGACCTAACCCACCTGGCCTTCGTGCCTGTCACTTTCCCATACTAAATTACCCCTGATCGTGGTGCTATCGCCAGCCTAACGACCGCCCTACACCCTATTCAGCACTGGTCGCACTCCAATGTAGCGCACAGCCCCGATCGTGGCACGGGAGCCCCAACCTAACGACATAGCCTCGCGACCGGCGCCTCACTCTGAGCTCAGATTTTAGGCAATCAACAGTTTAAGGAAGCATTTCCCCGGTTCGCAGATAGATCAGACAGACCATCCACAGAATCCACAGTTTTCACTAATCCCATCACTATTAAACATTGTATAGCGTCACAACTGACGTGTTGGAATTGATCCATCACCACCTTATTTTGGGCCTATGAACTCCATGGTCTATCGAACGTAGCACCAAAAAGCAATGCTGATCTTCACTTCTCATTCCCTATTCCGGTCTGCCGCTGCCGAGGCCTAGTCCATAGTGCCATCCACGCGGCGTTCAGCGCAGCGGGTGAGATGTATCATGTCCGGTACCTGTCATCCGCGCGGAAACGCATGGTGAACCGCGGACCGTCCTGTCACACTCTACGTGTCTTGTGCCACAGCGCTGCACCATAAGGTTATTTTGTCAATGATTTCCAATTGCTCTACATTTTTGCTTCTTTAACACTGTTCCCCCTGAGCAAAGCAGAGATATATAAACCCGTTGCTGGGGTTCCGTCGGTGGGTTTTTACACTTCACAATATATATCGACTTCGCTGCATACATACGGGAGTACTCCGGGTACACAACGGAATTACAATTCAATGAATGCATGGATCCATCGTTGCCTTTTGGGTTTAAACGTACGTTGATAACTCCGCTGAGTGGGCAACAGATCATATTTTTGGGGGCCATGCAAACATTTTACCATTTCCCCCTTAATATCGGGCGTCTGGACCATTCGTGCTCCACGCCAAAACGATAGCCGGCGTAGCTACCCTGACAACGGATTTTGGGGTCGAAGGAATCGGCCGATTGCAGGTGAGCATTTGGGTAGCAAATTCGGAAACGACTATTGTATCGAAAAGTTTGTTAATTTTAATTTTTATGCTACGTGGATTTTGCGACATTTGGTACGCTGTGGGGAACTGATAGAACATCGCCGCTGTCCGGGAAACCGTGTTCAAAGCATCCATGGTTCAATATTTCGTACTCGGAATACCGTATAGGCCACCATTGCTAACTTAGAAGACCCATCAATCTCTTAGCTAGCCTTGTTCGAGTCTGATTTTTCTCATAGCAGGCTACAGCCCCTGACTAGATCTTGCTTCAGGGAGCCAGTTGTGGTCAATTGCAAGCTAGATCATGTTCATCTTATCGAATTATGTTTAAAATATCTCTCTGCACTCTGACTATTGGGTCGTTCCGTCTACATAGGGGTCGTTAAATTGTCGCACTTGCCTGTCACGTTTCACTCTTGAATGTCCGAAGTTTGCTCCATAGTGTTGATCGAATGATTATTGAGCCTAGCATTGGATTAATTCCAGTCCTATGGCTACTGAATTTGTACATTCGACATTAGCTCACCTGAGGGTCTTTTTCTTGATGGTCGTTCTGAAATTATTGTGCGAATATTAAAGTTGCGGAGTGCACATTTGCGGTCACTATATATTTCTGAGACTCTTAAGTCCCGCAACGTTCCATAGAACTCAAGCGCTGCTTTAGAGACAAGCAGCACCACAGGTTCCCACCAATTTCTAAGATTTACATTTAATTAGGATCAGACCTCAAACTTCAGGGTTATTTTAGCACGTAACCAGACTCCTTGTTCCCTTCAAATGTTATACTGAATTTCATCTGAATCTATACAAATGAAACCTTATCAGCTTATCGCAACACGCTAGTCCGTAAAGGGCAACATCCTCCCCAAATTTTCTGCGCCGCGGCGAGCAATGTTCACTTGATCCAACCTCGCGAACAGCTCCACCTTGAGAGCTGCGACCTTGATTACCACAGCAAAACATTCCTTGAACTAAATTATTTCCGCAAAAATGCCGCCACACTTCGGCGGTCCAAAGAAGCGTCGTCGCGAAGGCTACAACATCGACGTGAAGCTCGTGGAGATCTATGAAGACCTGGCTAGCGAGAAAGACGAGATCCGGCTCAAGGCTGCCCAAAGCCTCGTATCGCAATTCACACCCGACCAGAACCCCACCGATGAAAAGATTAAGAAGGTGCTGCAAAGACTCTTCCGCGGTCTTTGCAGTAGCCGCAAAGCAGCTCGAATTGGATTCTCCATTGCCTTGACCGAGGTTCTCACTCAGGTCTACTCTACGCCGCGCGACTCTGCGGAGTTCAAGCTGTCGGATGCCCTTCAACTTTGGCAAGTCCAAACCCACGCAAGTGGTGGAGAGTCAGGACAAGTGAGTTGGCCTCAGAACAACCTCCGGATTATGATTAGATTGGTGCTAATGGGGATTACCAATGCAGGAACAACGCGACCATCACTTCGGCCGTCTGTTCGGTGCCGAGGCGATCATTAAATCCGCCGTTCTTTTCCAACCCGACGCTCCCTTCGAGTACTGGACCAAGGTCCTCATCCTGATCTTCGACCTTGCCCAGACCAAGCCATGGATCCGAGAGGAATGCGGTTGGATTCTCTATCGCTGTGTATACGACCTGTTTGCTCGCGATATGGATGCCAAGTTTGTTGAGGCTATCTTAGAAGGCTTGTGCACTCATGAGGTGGCTCGGTCGCCTGAAGGTGTTGCGGTCTGGCTGGCTGCCAAGGACATGTTTCCCAAGGTCAAGTACCCCAGCAAGGTTTGGAAGCACGATGATCCGCTGGACACAAAAGAGCGCAATGGTTTGTCGAAGATCATGAAGGAGTCTTCTGCCGAGGAAGCCCAGGGCGAGAACCAAGCCAAGAACTCTGGTGTCTGGAACTCCAAGCTTCACTTTGCCTGGGATGCAGTCATTTCACGAACTGGCGAGAGTGACAAGTCGAAATCCAAATCCTCTCGTCTGTCATTCAGTGATTTCTGGACCGAAGTTGTGGACAATGGCTTATTC
The DNA here is from genome assembly GCA_030710325.1 of Penicillium sp. 91 TS-2023. NCBI lineage: Eukaryota > Fungi > Ascomycota > Eurotiomycetes > Eurotiales > Aspergillaceae > Penicillium > Penicillium sp. 91 TS-2023. Next base: position 1,536,235 of record JARWGP010000021.1, on the reverse strand, counting down.
GCATCTGCTTCATCTGATGAACGCAAGTACTGGGGCTTCCTCCTGTTCACCAAGGTTCTTAACGAGGGCTCACCCGAGCAGGCATCTCACATCTTCACCAAGAACCTGGTTCGCTGCTTGACAAACCAACTTGCCGTTGAAGACCGCTACTTGCACCGCATGGCCGTCAAGGCCTCCAAGGCAATCCAAACCCGCGTGTCCAAGGAGCCCGGTTTTGCATCTGCAGCAGTTAATGGTCTCATGGGTAGCAGCGGCGCAGTCAATTTCGACCAGGCCACCAAGACAAAGACCATCGAGAAGATCGTGGCGGATGCCAACCGCGAGGCCTTGGAGGATATCATTCCCCTGTTCGAAAAGCTTCTCAACCGCCCTGAAGCAAGTGACGAGAAACTTGCGGCATCAAACCGCCAATTCATTGCTGGTCTCCTTCTCTCAGTGGTGCGCGGCAAGGCTGCCACTGGAAACAGTGACGACTCCGAAGATGACTTCCAATCAACTCTGGAGCAGATTCTGTCTATTCTCGTGCGCTTTGCATACTTCCCGAACACCAGCAACGCCTCCTCTGCCCCCCAACCTGCCCTCTCCCAGGCTACCCAGGAGATGTTGCGCAACCGTATCAATTCCTCTTTGAACAGTCTCCTTACATCGCAGACATATGCCTCGACAATTCCTTACGCAGTTGTGAAGCAAATTCGGGATGCCGCTAAGTCCGAAGAATATGGCAGATTCATCATCAACATCGACGATAAGATTCAGGAGTCAGTGAAGACTGCTTTCAAGTCACTGAAGAAGCTCTCTACCAAGGAAAAGAAGGGTGACACCTCCGGAATTTCCGCCTTCAAGCTTTTGTACTCCATGACAGTCTTGCAGGTCTACAATGGTGACCCTGACGCCGTATCGATGCTTGACGAGCTCGAGTTCTGCTATTCGAAGATCATGGATGATGAGGACTCGGAGGATGCCTCCGACGCCTCAGATGCGCTTGTTGAAATTCTGCTCAGCTTTGCTTCAAAGCAGTCACAGCTTTTCCGTCGCATGAGTGAACAGGTCTTCGGTGCCTTTGCTGATCAAATTTCTGAGAACGGCCTGGAGTCGTTGATTTCCATCCTTGAGGCAAAGGAGAGTCTTGCTGGACAACAGGAAATGTTCGAAGACCAAGACGAAGGCGAGGAGGAGTCAGAGGATGACGACGTCGAAGAAATTTCAGAGGGAGAGGAAGACAAGATGGACGTCGACAGCGACGTCGAAGTCGTAGAAGCAGGCGATGACTCTGAATCCGCCTCGGACGATGAAGAACCCTCAGATGACGATGAGGAAGACGCCGCTGAAATTGCCGACTTCGAAGCCAAGCTTGCTGCTGCCCTTGGTACCCACCTCGCAGACAAAGATGGAAACGCATCCGACTCCGACTCTGATGCCGACATGAACGATGACGAAATGGACGCCGTCGACGAGCAACTAGCCAATGTCTTCCGTGCTCGCCGCCAAGTCACATCCCAGCAAAAGGATAAGAAGGGCGCCCGCGAGAACATGGTGAACTTCAAGAACCGTGTCCTGGATCTCATCGAGATCTTCGTCAAGAAGTGCCACTCTCGCGTCCTGGCTCTGGACCTCCTCCTCCCTCTCCTCCGTCTCTCGCGCCGCTCCTCCGTGAAGCAGATCGCTAGCAAGGCCAACAGTGTGCTCCGCGAGTACACCAAGCTGTGCAAGGGATCTGCCGTCCCGAAGATCGATGGCGAGACTGAGCCTGTTTGGGAACTGCTGCGGTCTATCCACAAGGAGGCAGCACACAGTGGACCTCAGACTCACGCGGCTGCAGCTAGCCAGGCTAGTCTGCTTGTTGTGAAGGTCCTCGTTGCGCATGACAAGGCTGATATTGCTGGCGTTGTCGATGTATATGGCGAGACACGGAAGGCTCAGCTTTGCAGTACTAAGTGCCATGTTCAGCCTTCGTTCTTCACGGAATGGAACAACTGGTGTGTTTCAGCGAGCAAGCAGCTCAAGAACTGAGTGGTCCGTCTGATTAAAATTTATGTCTACTTGTGAATTATATGGAGTTAATTGTAGATTTGGTGCCTAAATTATGGGCATAAAATGATATGACTATTGAATATTCCAATATGAAATGCCACATAGTGTGGTATTAGACACGAGGAAGTAGTTTAAGCTTCCCCTCACTCTTGAAACAATACGGCCAAGTCCTTTTGCTCATCTTGATAGTCGTAGGTCTCATCGATCTTCTTTGTTGAGCCTTCTGACGAGCTATGGTCTCGAGAATTAGTTCAGTCTCGACCTAGTGCAGTCTCGACCTCAGTGATCAAATCATCTTCCAATGCCTTGACATGTCTAGTTCAGAGATATAACTTGTAACAAAGGATTCAAATCAAGTATACCAGGAGTCTGATCACTTCACAGTGAAGTTCTTGTAATGGAAGCTGAATGTAGGCCTCACTGCTGTTGCTATTGCTAATCTAGGATCTTGGACCTCACCGACGGTAACAGTAACCAGGTCAGTCCCCACCAGAAGCGCAAACTCTTCGGACGGACTGGACTAGCCAGGCTATTAATTTCACCAGAAAGCCAAACATGGAAACTTGTGTTTGTAACATTGTGCTCGAGGTCACACACTTTGCAGCCTATGATCAACCAAACTTGACCCTGGATTTTCCCAAATGCCGTTGAAGCACTTTCAATTGAGATCATAAGTTTAAGGGTGTTTAGCGGGTATAGGACCTGTAGAGTGGAATCGAGTCAGCCTTCTCTGCGTAAAACAACATTGAACTAAGATTCGAAGTGCGCTCTACGTATATCTCGAGGTCCCGTCCACGGGTAAACATTGGAATGCAATGCAAACAGTAACCGAATTGTATATATTTCAGCAGAATCCTTTTTCAACGCCCTGATTGAGTTTGTGACCACATGATCAGCAGATAGTTTCAATAATTTGTCGAGTAGAAGATATGAAAGGTGACATCAGGTTGAGTAGCTATTATGCCCAAGAGACTGACCAAAATACCTGGATATGAGCATAGGTGAATTTACCGAAAGCCAATATGTATTGCTGGACACTTTACCTGATGAAACAGCATTGAGACTCCAAGCTGCCCTTAATACTGGCTAAGCGTGAGAGCTCGCGAGACCAAAGTGAGTTTCTAATTCTGTCTCGAGAGTAACTAGATTGACAAGGACTTATTGTGTATGTTTTACAAAAAGGAAATCCTACTTCCTTCTGACCCATACACCGCTGATGGGTAGAGCAGATAATGGCAGTAGGTATCGATACAAAGCATGTTAAAAACGGACCAGAGAGAGCGTGTATACTTTGAAACACTTGTAGTAATATATGATAGCTTGGTATGCATTTCTAGCGCCTGGCCTTCTCGAGCTGAGTTGTCTGTATTAGGGAGGGCCACAGTCACACCTTCGTCATGTATGGATACTGGGGCCCCCTTTATCGAGGAGGAACACCAGTCCAGAATGTATAATATTCACCATATAAATCGATAATGGGGATTTGAGGGCTTCGTTGACTCTTCTGCATCTAATTTGCAGTGGAGCCTGCAATGCGAAGAGTAACACCAAGCTAAACAGCAGGAGATATTCACCGACAATTTACCGATGCAAGCCTTGAAGACCGAAAAACGACGGATCAAAATCAATTAGAAATGTGAACGAAATACAATCTTTGGCTACAAAAAGTAAGAAATCACTAGTTATCTGGCCTGGTGACAGTAAATGGCTTGCTATTTTTGTTTACTGCCTAGACACGGTCAGAATTCTGGTGCGCCTAGTAAAGATTTAGGCTTTAACAAACAAAAGATCGCTCTTTTTTGCTAAACGGATCAGCTATTTTGGGGGATGAAAGGTGCTAGTCATTGCATAGTCGTCGGGATGGGGATGCTGTATATGAGGGGGTCTGTGGGTCCACTAAATTCACTAGAGAGTTAGGGCAAGGCGAATACGATGAATACGGATACGCTCTGGGCATGATCGACATTGGAAAGTTTGTGCTCTGAAACCTGGACATTATTCATTAGTTCAAATCCGGCATGTAACTTAGGGGATGATTTGTGATCGTCAAGGCTCGTAATTGATTCCCTTAAATACGATGGCCTGCTAAGACCGTTGTCTCAATTTAGCCGGCCCAATGAGACATCATAGCCTAGAGAGTATAAAATTGTTGCTACGCAAAGACCGAACAGAACTAGCAAGAAAAGCATAACTGACTTTGGAAGAAACTCTCGAAACAAGAAGAAGTGTCAATTTGCTAAGCAGATACCTCTCCAAGGGCAGAAAGATCAAGCCCAGGGTCCCTGGATCGGACAAGCAACTCGACAGTCGGATCAGTAACAATCTCGCTGCCCACCTCAAAGCTCTTCGGTCGCCCGCTATCATCCTTTAACTTCCAGTCATACTTAAGCAGTAAATGAATAAGCAAGATCTTGGACTCATTAGCTGCAAAAAAGCGGCCCGGGCAAGCGTGGACACCGTGACCGAAGCCATAGCTTTCACGGGTGGTTGTCACGAATTGGTGCTTATGCTCGTGACCTGGCTCTTGACGCTTCTTCAGGAAACGGTAGCCGTCATATTTTTCGGGGTTCGGGTAGATGGTTTCATCTTGGTTAATGTGGGCAGAGACGGCAATCATGGCGCCTTTGGGGATGACTGTACCGTCTGATAGAGGGATTGCTTTCAGGGCTAGGCGATTTAGGGATGCTGCAAGGTGATGAGATAATTGGATTTAGGGTGATTGCAAGATACACGACTTACTCATGCTGATTGGGTGTGTGCGCTGCGACTCCTTCATCACACTGTCCATCAACTTCATTTTCAATAGACTAGTCTTCTTGAGCTCGCCATCCTCAGCGATGACGGCGGCAATCTCGTCACGGAGAGGCTGGAAGTATTCCGGGTATGCTGCAAGGTCGTACATGATGTTTGTGAGAAGATTTGAGGTGGTATGGATGGCAGCCAAGGATAGCGAAACTTGTCCACGTGTCATATCAAAGGGCATGTTGTATGCCTTAGAAAGTTCCTTAAACCAGTCGAGGGCATCAGCCCGGGACTGAGGTCTATCTTTGGGTGGCGGTTTGCCGTCGTGGATCATGTTGCGTTCCTCAATCTCTTGTTTCACAATATCCCGGGCAACGCATAGATGGTAGCGAACCCGTTGAATGGATGGTAGGAAGTAGTGTACTACCGGTCGTAAGATGGACGGCCACATCCGTAGCTCGCGGGCCCCCTTGAAAGAGTCGATCGTGTAGTGAACGGCGACGTCGATCCAGTCGTCATTGCGGCAGGCTTTCTGACCAAGGAAAACCAATGTGGAGATTCGGGCTACCATATACGGCACTTTGCGAGAAAAGTTGTACGGCTTCCATTCTGGGTAGGACAACGTGGTGAGCACTGAATATCAAGTAATTTCAGATAATGCCATACCATCTGATGGGGGAAAGGTGTCATTCACCGTCGCAGCGGTCTCCTTGGAGAGCGGTATCGTCAGGCCACCTGTAAGTGTGTTAGAACAGTCATCGCTAGGACTTGAACTCACATACCAAGGGCTTGAGTTAGCTTTATTCGCACCGAATCCAAGAGGACCTTAGATGCTCCATTCGCATGGAACGGCTCGAAGCCGGGGATACGACCCGAAAAAAAGTTCTGAATTCTTATTAGTCTCCCAAAATTCCAGTGCTGTGGGCGCTACCCTTACTTTCTGAGTGGCACCATCAAAGTCTAGGTGGGGATGACTCTTGATCTCATCGATATACTTTGGATGTAGGACAATCAATGGTCGGGTTGGAGCCATGACCTGAAATGCATCGCGGCCCTTCTCTTGATCAGCATTTTGTCTTCGGGGCATGATGATCCTCCTACCTTGGTGAAGCCCTCCGCAATCAACGCCCGCGCTGATTGACTGAACCGAGACTTGGCCTTCTTGTTGGAAAGATCCCACCAGCTTTTCCCGACCAAAGGAAACCGAGCATAGGGAATCTCATCGGAAACATCATCCCACACGCTGGAGATCAACACCACCAGGAGCGCAACACAGACACCTTGGACAATATAGGGAGTGCTCAATAACTCGGTAACAAGCGCCATAGCATCGATGAGAATGGGGAAATGGAACAAAGCAACGATGCCAGTCCAACCTCTGCAACTTCGGTTCCTAAGGATTTATAAAAAACCCCATGATGAACCTTCTTGGAGGCTCCGCCAGTTAGACGGCACCATTGGTAGATTATTCAGGTTTCACCCAAACATTCCGGAGTGGAGTCCCACCCCAGTCAATCGGATATGGCTTGGGCCGAGAGTAGGGGAAATCCTAAATTTTGGAGAGCTCGGAGCTTGACCACTCCGAGAAGCAGCACCAAGCCTTCCTTTTGGTCGAAGGCAAGGAAATACGAAAACGAGAACGGATCTTTGCCCGAAAGGGTATTTGGAGGATACATGGCGTCAGTTTTGGATCCATGCTTGGATGACTTGAGAGAGGCCAATCAACATGGATGGAATACATTTAAATATTGTATCACGCCTGTGAAACATGAGGATAAGATGTAGCCATCTAGCGTATTCAAGGACTCCACAGTATAATTGTAGTAAATGAAGTTAAAGGAGCAATAACGGGAGAGAAGAAACCAATCAGCGGTGAGAGATGGCAAGAGTGTATACATAATCAACCCCCGCATTTCCCTGTCCTCTGGTCTCTCCAACTTCATTTTATCTCCTTTATAACTCTGACCTTGATATTTTGGAAATTTCATCATGGGTGACTATGGCCCCGCATCTAACCACTTCACCGAACCTTCGATTGCAACCGCACACGACATCTCCGTACTGATAACAGGCTTTGGCGTAAGTGATCTGCGCCCGGATCCAAAGCGTTTCCGAGCCCGATCTAAGACCTCACTGTGTAACTAGCCCTTCAAAACCAACCTTGTCAATGCTTCCTCCCTGATCGCCAAATCGCTGCCTGGTTCATTGACCTTCCCAGCCCCTGGCCCCACGGACCGCCGTGTCATTCTGCATGTCCACCCGGACCCGATCCCTGTTGCCTATTCGTCTGTTCGTGAATCTTTACCCGTAATCTTAAACGATTTCGCAGCAGCCAATCAGGGCCGTCGGCCAGACCTAGTGATTCATATTGGCATCGCCTCACCAAGATTGTACTACTCGGTGGAGCATTTAGCCCACCGGGATGACTACACTATCACTGATATTGACGGCCGCTCAGGCTACGAGGACGGAGAGAAAAGATGGAAGGAGCTGGGACTTCCCCCGATACTGAGCCCAGGTACGGCCTTCGTTGCCAGTAAAGAACAGAAAGACCAACGGGCCCACAAGGGAACCCAGGGTGACCCTTACCCACCAAATAGTCACTTCTTAGAGACGTGGAAGGCCAATGCGTCAGCAGGTCTGGATCTCCGGATTTCCTACGACGCTGGCCATTATCTCTGTGACTTTATATTTTATACTAGCATGGCTTTGGCTGTGCAGCAGGGCCAAGACCGCAATGTCTTATTTTTGCACGTCCCTGGTGCAGCGGAGGATGCTGATATCGAGCGCGGACGAGAGATTACTTTGGCTTTGATTAAGACTATGGTGACCTGCTGGATCGACGAGAAGCATTCTGTATGAGAAGGGGCTGCATATTGGCTGATATTTACTCGCATTTTCACGCATGGTGTTTACTTTCGGCTTTTCTTGTTATTATTGATATCTCCTCGAATTCAACATCATGATATTTATCCCCATATTTGCTTATGCACCTAGGCACACATCTGTGTCCGTAATCACGGCCCAAGAAAGGACTTTCCGTTTCAATCTTGGAAGTAAGACTATAAAAGGTCACTAAATTCCGAGCTACTGGTAAACGTTGGAAGACGACAGGAAGCCTGAGGAGTCGAATCCCAAGGTTTGGCTTTTGCATGCACGAGCAAGGGTTTGATGACTTGGCACCGCTACTCCCCCTTACTCAACACCCCGATTCTTTTGTCAAAGAGATAAACACTCTACCGTCCGACCAACTTTTTTTTTGATCTTCTTATACCGATATAGAAAGAAAACATTCAATCGATGACTTTACTATCCAAGGCCGCACGTCCTGACATTTACTTATCATCAGCCATTTCCTCAGGACATTCCCTCAAACGATGCGGGGAACCCCGAATAAATTACCATCCATATTCAAGTGCATAAAGGTATATTGACGTGAAATTTGAGCAAGAAAATTGCCATGGAAGTTTATGGGATAGATCCATATACGGCTTTATTGAGCTCGATACTCAATTGACCTCAAAATGCCTGAGCAGTTGAGGAGCTACGGGATGGGAACATGACATCATACCACCTTGATCCGAAATCGCAGGCGGCACAACGCGGCAAAAAAGGGCTTATCAATTCCGACAGAACTAGAACCCTATCTCTAACTATGAGTCTTCATATTTGAAACCCGACCTTGTGTTTAGGTAGAATATTTGGCCATGGCAATCATGATTGAGGCAGTACCTGTAGCATCTGTCCTGATTCTAGGACTGGTACTTCTACTTCCAGTTCTTCTCTTTCCCCAACTGAAGAGATGGATCCACAAGTCATCACCGCCAGCAAGTTTGCTGCCGCAGCTACGCCTCTGGAATAGGCGTCCCAAGCAATCCAGTGAGATTATTTCGCTGCGCATGTATCCAATTAAGTCCTGTCGGGGCTTTGAAGTGCACCAAACTACGCTCAAAGAGCATGGCCTTGATCTTGACCGGCGCTGGATGCTCGTCGACGCCTCAACAAACGAGTTCCTGACCATTCGCCAAATCCCCAACATGACCCGCATCGGAACAGGGCTTAGCGAAGACGGCGAGGATCTGGTTGTGACAATTCCAAGCCCAGCTTCATCTACTCCAGTATCGACGCATCAAGCTGATACTGCTCCTGATACTACCCAAACAATTCGCATTCCAGCCCACCCCACCCAGGAATGGCTACAGACCCACACTACCATAGCCCCCGTCAAGATCTGGGACAATGACACAGATGGATACATCTACAATGACGAAATCAATGCTCCCTTCTCAGCATTCATGGGCCGCCCCGTCGCACTAGTTTACAAAGGCCCAACACCCCGTGTGCTGAAAGGCAACGGCGCCCCCAAGCTACTGGGTCGTGTCCAGACAACCGGCTTCCCCGACGTCTTCCCAATCCTCATCGCATCAGAGGCCTCTCTCGCTGAATTGAACACGCGTCTCACTCTCAAGGGCGTAGATCCCATCACCGTTGAACGCTTCCGACCGAATATCGTTGTCCGAGGAGAAACAGCGTGGAGCGAAGATTCTTGGAAACTGGTCCGGATCAGAGCTGGAAATGGCTCTGATTCCGATAAGAAGGTGACGCAAGCCCCGCTGGTTCTGGATATCGTGGCGCGTTGCGCGAGATGTCAGGTCCCAAATGTGGATCCTGAATCAGCGAATAAGCATAAAAAGCAACCGTGGGATACACTTGTTTCGTACCGCAGGGTTGATGAGGGGATCAAGTACAAGCCTTGTTTCGGAATGCTGAGTGCTCCGCGGAATGAGGGTGCTATTGAGGTTGGGATGATGTTGGAGGTTTTGGAAGAGACGACTGAGCACCGTTATATCACCGGGTTCTAGGTCAGGTGACAAGCTACGGTATAGTGTATCCATAGATAGTATACCACCGGGCACAATAGCTCCCAAAGTTTCATATGCAATTCTATTATGTACTCAATCGTATGAAAAATGATCGTCACCCATATTAACATTCAGGTCCAACCCCCAAGGTCAATTACGATGCAATTAAAGTCATCATGCATCCGCTTCATGAAATCCCTCAAAGATGACTGCAAAACACCTCATAACTGTGGAACTCGTCATCTCCACTAAGACAGGTGTTCAAGGCAATAGCCTGTCCACCAAGATCACAAGAATCATCGGTGTAAACAGACACTGTATTTGAATCAGAATCATGACAGTAACCAGCGACATAGTGACAAAACATACCAGTGCAGTTATTGATAGCATACTCAAAGCTCACAGACTCAACAACATTATCACCAAAGCTTTGACAGCTATTCACATAGTCGCCGTAAACACCGAGTTCTCCCAGATTCTGCGCCCAGCATCCAGGTTCACCGTAGAGACGAAGTTGAACATAGCGAGTATTTGCCGGAGTAGCCGGAGAGGGAACAGCAGAGACGCCCATCGCGAGAGCAGTAACAGAGGCAACAAGAGTAGTGAAGTGCATTTTTTTGGAAGAGAATCGACCTCGGGTGTGTGTTGAAGGGTGTAGTGGGTTGATAAAGATATACTTTTGTAGAGTTGTGTAGATGAATAACAAAGTAAAGCTACTTGGAAAAAGCGACGCTTTAAGTACTTCACTGGAAGGCGCGGTGAAACATAGATATTCGCCTCCTAAGGGTCTAGCTTGGCGTTGATGTTATGATTGGGTAAAATGCGGGGGTTTACGTAGCCAACATGCCATAATCTGACTACAGGATTGTATGCACTTCAATTCAAAGCATGTCTCACACACTGCGCCCGTTTCTGGTGCTACAGTGCCTTCTATGATATTATGGCACATGATGTGTTCACGGGTTGAATACGTTATAAGCAGCTAGGAGCGGGGATTCGGGGCCTCCGGTAAAATGGAACGTCATGTGTACACTGGCATCTTCCCTTGCTGATAGTTTCCGGAGGGGATCGCCGAAGAAACTTTAACTTACTGTGACAATGGGAGCGGTTCTATTTCTATCCTGGTTTTCTATTCGTTGGCCACCTGCAGGATTACATCAGCTCTTGATGAGACCCAGCTAATCAATAGGTTCTACAAGCTATGTACGGGACCGAAATGGACTCATTTTCGAGACAGCGATCTATGTAAGCAGATTCGAGTCATGATTGCCTATTTTATGAGACAAGTTGGGTATCTACTATGTCGGTATGAGTAAGACCAAGCCCCAATGCCTATGTAGTGCCGATCACCCCGCACGTATTCCGTATAGACAGCTGGTGAGACTCGATGCAGATTCTAGAAACACCATTTTAAGTCTGGTGATCTATAGCTCAACGACATAGCTCAGTATATGGATGTGCATGCGAATAATGGGCGGCATTGAGTCTGTGACCAAGTCTGTCCCGAGAATCTGAAGATTGGCGATCTAGAACCAAACTTGTCCCAACGATAAATTGATCAATATACTTGGACGCCTATCTACCCACTATTCCAAGACCCAGTAAGAGTTGAGCCGATGCTCTTCAAGAGAATCTGAGTGGAGTCAGTGTTGCCAAGTTCAAAATGACTGTTAGGCGAGACCTCCATCCTCATCCGGAAGGTGTTTCGGGGCTCTTGCCCACCTGATCGGCGAGTCGTTTCATGACGTGGATATCGCCATAACAGGTAGGTATTTTCGTTTCGAGTCTCAGGTAGATACAGATCAACCAAGATGGATGAAGAATTGAATGGAAAGTCCCAGGCATTCGCGAGAGAAACACGTGGCGAGTAAACAGATCACTGAGGCATGGCTGAATAGATGGATGAGGTCCCCGATGGTATGACCAAGGCAAGAGGTAGCAAAGAAAGCAGCTGGCCAGCCCATGCTGGTAAATGATATCTAGGAATAGTAATCTGACAAACGAAGCAGGCCAAACGAGGGTTAGAAAAATCACAGAGTCCGGTGCTTTACCACGCATAGTGGATGAGTGTGAGCCCAAAGCCATGCGCCCGTGGATAGTATCACCGCTGATAATCCGGTCAAGGCTCTTTGAGACAGTGGGATTCAGGATGTAGCGACGGCGAGGTTCAGTCGTGGGTGGATGGTGCCAGTAGAGAACCAAGGAAATCCCTGCAATGAGCGAGGCGCACTAAAGACATTGATGGCGAAGGAAAGCGAATGGCATAGTAGCACTGCTAATCTCGGGGCCCATTGTATACCTCCCCGAATTGTGCAACAGGAAAGGCCTAGATCAATATGATTGAAACCACGCCATCGACAAAGGCGGGAAGGGATAAAAGGCTATCCAGTGGGAAAAGTTGTCAGAAAAGGCAGCGAAAAACATCCCATATGTGCCATAGTCATGGTCTCGATGAAACCATTGGAGTCAATCTTGGGACTTCCCGATTGTTAGAAGCTGGCTCACTATACCCCCACTCGCTTCAGTGCGGGTTCGCATCCCTGTCGCTGCCCAGGCTGCTCGAGCAAGGTTTTATCGCGAGTATGTCTCACCAAGAGTCGGTGATCATGTTTTGAAACACAATTAAAAGGACTGGGATCAGGAAAAAAAAAGACTCTCTTGCTGAATAGAGCGTTATGCAATCATAAGCTAATTGTGACATCCACAGGTGACCACGGTATCAAGTACTGCCCCGACCTATGTTGGTAAGTACCCTCTAGATAGTAGGCTACATGTTATCAATAAGAAGCTGAACGGAGTATCACGGAGAAAAATTTGAAAAATAATAAGTTGATTGTTCGATCGATCCTGATAAAGATCAATCATCAAAGAAAGGAAGCTAAAAACCACTCGCCGATGACGCCCAGAGCGCAATTGCAAAAGCAAAATGCGCAGGAAACAAAAGACACCGGCACTGGAGTGTTCAAATCTGTAGTAAAAGTCTGGTCTCGGAATCAAAAAGAAACGCAGCCATAAGCAAACTCGCAAAGATTCCCCATTCCATCTCGAACACATCATTGAAAAGCCTGGGAATCACGAGCGGTATCACAGTCGATGAAAGCGGATCAAATCGATCGAAATATGCAAAGCAAAGAACAGTACAAAGCAGAGCAAATCGTATCGTATTATCGAGAGGAATGAAATGAAATCAAATCAGATGGAGAAGAATGATAATGTGGTAAAGCAGAAAGATTGGAAAAAGCACGCTGGCAAAGACAGAAGAAGAGAACCTAACGCCTTGCTTGCGTCTCGCAATGTCGTTGGCCAACTGCATTTCATGTGCGTCATTTCATTTCGGTTCGTCTATGTGTGTTGCATATGTATCGTCGTGCACATTCTTCTTTTGGGGGAGGCGTAACATTGGTTCGGAAAATCATTTTTGAGCCCATCGGTGATGGGCGAGGGTAAGCCGAAGAGAAAATGGAGAGGAGAAATTCAAGTCTTGTCAGTGGCCTTGGTTCAGGTATGTGGGACATGAGACATCCATAAGACAAGGCAACGACTGGACAAGACAGTAAAAGGAAAAGAAATATGTAGAGAATGGATCGCGCCTTGGCGAGTAGTGTTTGAATAGAAAGTGTTCGGGTTTTCGGGTCCATTTTTCAAATGTTTTTGGTTTTGTTGTTTTTCATTGCTCACCGGAACCACATCTAGTGGATCGAGCATCAGACAGGGAAAGGAAATGAATTTGTCGCATAGCGATAGGGAGTGAACTTGCTATCATGGAAGCTCAGGCGGTTCTCATTGATAGACCGTCTTCACTTCCAAAATGCAATGAGTGTACGGGTGGTAATGAATGTATGTCCTGGTAGGAGTCGAAAGTCCCCTCTGCACTAGAGGAAACAAAGAGTGTCGAAGAAAACAGACACTGGTGTCCAAATACTCTACTGAGTATTTATCTCGGTAGAAATACCAAAACATTGCTGTGAATGGCATCAACGCGGTGGAGACGAATCGACAACAAACCAGGAGGAAAGGTCCCATCACAATTTTCTCTTCGGAGTCGGGGTCATGTGTTGCAAATTTCAGGAATTGGCGAAGTCAAACAGAAAAGTTCCGAGACTCGAGCTCAAATATCGTTACAATCATCAAAGGCCGTGGCTGTCATAATAGTAAAAAGGCTGCAAAAAGGGGGCGGCACATTACCCCCTTTCATCTCGTTCAGGTCATCATGCAAAGTGAAAAGATCTCGCAAAGGAATCGACGCCACAATGGGAACGGAAATTGCAAAATTGGACAGCAGAAATGCGCATTTAATTGCGCATGAAAGGCATGCTCAGGATTTGCCGGCGAATTCGCTCAGCATCCGAAAGGCCCTCCTCAAATGGGTTTTGTAGAGAGGGAGGGGGTCCTTGAGGCTTGTCCAATCCCTGCATGGGAGAAGGATTCATAGACTTGGGATAGGTTGAAATTCCACCGCTCGAAAATGGATCGGACAGCGAAGGCGCGTGCCTAATGAATCGTCCAGGGGTCGTACGTCGCTTGAACTGACCTTCCACCTTGAAAGGTGAGCCCAAGCGCTTGATATGTTCACCACCAAGATTCAACAATGGGTTGACAGGAGGCTTGGTAATAGGTGTGTTTTCTTCGGGCTCAATCTGCGAAGAGTTGAGGGATGAAGGGGGTGAGAAGAGCTGGCTGACATCCCGAGAACGGTCAGCAGCACCAGTTGTAGCACCGCGGCTGCGGATGCGGACCCGGCCATGACCAATTTCTTGAACCTTGTTGTCCCGGAGGTAGGTGTTCAGACGCTGGTGGACCTCTTCGTCGGAGGGGTCTCGGTCAACACGCGCCTTGGGGGAGAACACATCATCCTGCTCCCGAGGAGTCATGTCGAAGTGGGTGTTACGCCGAGGCCGAGTCGGAGCGGGCACGGTCTCGCGGCGAGTAGAAATAGGCACACTTTCAACTGGACAGCCCGAGTTTCCAGGGCCCCACGTACTGTAAACAAATGGCGATCCCAGGCGCGGGATGTTGCAGGGTTCGACATTAAGGTGCTGGTTAGAGGGCTGAACGACGTGATTCTCAACATTGTTTTGCACAGGGTTATTAAACCATTCAGTTTTCGATTCAGGAACAGGTGCTTCGGCAAGTTGAGTCAACGGAGTCGGGTCGTACGAGGTGACAAGAGAGACGCCGAGATCGCGGGTGCCGTAGGCAGTAGAATTATCAGGTTGGTAGGCGCCATTACCCATATCTGGTGCAGGCTCTGGGCTGCAAGACTGCATCATGCGCTGATAATGAGGCATAATCGAGAACTTGCGGCGACAAAGCATCTTCAGGCGGTGACGTGTCTTCGAATCAGACTTGGGCCATGGTGTCTTGTTGTCATCTATAGCCTTTGGGGTCGAGCTGCCGCTGCGGTCTGAGGCCTTGATGAACAGGGACTGACCCATGCGGAGCTTCTTGTTCTCCCAGGTCTTCCTCGCTCGGCGCGCCACGCGTGAGGTGACTCCCAGGGGTGGAATGCTGCCTGGTGTCATCTTGAATGGAGTCATGGTAGGGTCTTGCAGATACATCTGATAAATGTTCCACAGATGATTGTCCATCTCACGAGAGAAAATTTTGTCCTTGACCTGAGATCGCTGGACTTTTTTCTTGGGCAAGCTGGGAGACGACATCTGAGTCTCCTTGGTAAATTCGAGAGGGAAGTAAGAGTCAAAGATATCACTCTCAACACTGGAACAGCTTCCTCCTACAGACGCACGCGATGCAAAAGTCTCGATGGACTCGACAGATGAATCGGACATATTTGAACAGGCTGAGCCCGGGCGTTCAAAGTTGTGTGGCAAAGGAGTCTGGTCCCACGAGGGCCACGCCTGTGTCTCGTCGCCTGCTTCAAATGAAGTCCCACGAATCTGAGCGGGAGGGGTCTTGAAGACCATTCTCTGGCGCGGTGGAGCTAGGTAGCGTTCATCGTTGCCGGGTTGCGTCGCGGGGGACAACTCGATCGGCGCGTTTGACTGACCCACTTCGATCGAGGGCAGGGGAAGATCGTGCAGACCCTGGAACCGGAATAGATCCAGGTCCATACGCGCGCAGACATCAGTACCGGAGCGGACTCGAACGCGAGGGAGACGGCAACTGGAGAAAGAATGACGCGGTGGAGGCGGAACGTCGATGTGGGTCGATGGGCGTTCGGGGGTCTTGGGTTCATCCGCGCTCAGAGATGGGAACGTGAAGTTCTTTGGAAGTGTCCGCGAGAGCTGACGTTGAGACATGATGATCGATGACTCGCGGTTCAGCTCGCGGTTATTGTGGGGTTCAATTCAGGAATGTGAGAGGAGGGGGGGGGATTCTTCAACGCGTTCTAGATGGGAGAGATCAAGTTGCAGGTTGGGGTTCGCGGGCTTCAGATCGAGGAAACGCGCGTAAGTCGTGGTGAATGCTATCGTGAATCGTGAGGGGAATGAGAAAAAGGAAAACAGTCGAACGAAGGCGAAAACTGGAAGGTGGTTCAAAGGAAATCGAGGGTGTCGGGGTGTGTGATGTTGCGGAATGCGCCAACTGGAAGTCGGGATCACCAGATCACTGCGGCTCCATCCCCACGAGTTTAGGAAATGAAGTATTTCGTCATCCCCTGGAACGCCGGGAGAACACAAGAGAGCGCAGCTGCGATTAAAATCGCAGGCAAAATTGGGGAAAGGAAACAGTAGGGAAGGGGTAGGTGGTCAAGAGGTGAAGAGGAGAAGAGAGAGCGAGTGCGGGAGAGGAGTTGTGGTTGGGCGCTGGAGTGAGGCGCCGGGGGGGATCGAGTACCCTGTACTTTGGCGTGTGGGCGTGAGTCAATACCCAACCCAGGTACTCTGTACTTAGACCTGGACCTGCAGGCCCACCGCGAAAATCTACTAACTTGCGCTACTCGCGACTAAAAAAACCTGGAATCTCTCTGCTCAGAGAGAAAAAAAAAGAACAGCCTTCATGACTCTACGGAATGTCGTTGGGGGGCATCTTTGTTTAGATTTTCTCGAGTCTTTCCCATCCGGAGGCTGCAGGTTGGACCTTACTTGCTGCACGCTGCGTACTCGAGTCAGGGTAATTTTTTGAATCATACACACATGGATCAGTATCGTGTATAGAAGGAAATGGGGGGGGGCTGGGAGTGTAGTGGTGCTCCAATTGGACTAAAATCACCAAGCTAACCCATTTAATGATAAATGTACAGTCGATCGTGCTTATCCGAGAGTCCACTTTCTCCCACAACGGAGTACGGAGTACATACGGAGTACTCCTACAGTTCGTGAGACCAAATCCCGTGAACTATCTGCAAGGGCTACAAGATCTGCCGGAGAACGGGCACGCTGCGTGGTAATCTGTTGATGTTCATTGCAGAATCTTCCTATGCTTTTGCTTTCTGTGCCTCCTGACTTCCCAGCCCTCGAAAACGGCGTTGTTTCTAGCCTAGGAGTATTAGATATTTTCATCCATAAATAGCTTCGAAACCAGGAACAAGCCCACAAACCCACAAGGCAAATGGGAATTTTCAGAAAAATTTCTAATCTCATTGTGCGGTGTAGAGTGCCCGTGGACACTGAGCGTGGGGCCGGAACATCTTTCAATATAACCTCATTGGGGAAGAGCAAGGCACGAGGCACGCGTTTCTCCACTGACGCGTCGCGTCGCGATGTTATATTACCCAGATTACACCCATGGAACACAATACCACACACGCTAGTCCTATTTCGGGAGCTTCCAAGGTTCCTTCGGGACACAATTCAGGTCCAACAGCGCTAATCGTCATGACCCACTGGGAACGGGTCAGAGTCGCACGATCCACCTGCCATGGCCCGTGGCCCAGATGCCTCGACCTAGCCGAGTCGTGAAACCTTGTCTGAGACCGAGACAAAGGACGCGGCTCTAGGGCACCTACATCGAGAGCCATGGAGTACGGCAGTCTACAGGGATCAGGATCCGCAATTAGAAGATATTCCAAGCTCAATTAATCTCAATTCCGTGACAATTGATACGAAGCAAATTAAGATACTGAGACAAAGATATGAACAGGTAATAAAACACACACACACACACACACACCACGGACCAGGCGCATAAAAAAGATACTAGCAGGGGTATAATTGTAAACAGGTGGCTGGGAGACAAATAAAAACAAAGGGAATGGAAAGGTAACAAGGAGGGCGATTAAGATCGTTCAAGCTTCTTCTTCCGCTCAGCCAATAACGCCTCGATCTTGCGGAGCTGCAGAGCAAGCCCCTTCTTTTCCGCATTTGCAACGAGCCAGTCTTCCATGTTGCGACGCACATGGCGCATAGAATGGAGCACAGGGAGAAGGGGCGACGAAGTGGCATCATTGCCGCCTTCACGTTCCATGTGTGCCCACCGCTCAGCACCAGGGTTAAGAAGTAGATCAAACACCTCGGCCCACAGTTCACGGTCCCAGTATCGCTTTAATGACTCGCGAATACGGTAGGTGTGAGTGGCAGAGGCGTCGCCAGTACTGGTGCGAGCAGGCATGGACTCGATATGCTTGCCAAAGAGCAAGACGTGAATTGTACCGGCGATGCCGTAAAGATCGATCTGATGGGTCCAGGGGCGCGCCTCACGAATCTCTATGCACTCGTGCGTGCCAACCTTCCAGTCCGCAATGAACTGCACGGAAGGTTGGAAGGCGTGCATGTCGATGCTTCGGCCAAAGTCAATGAGATCCAGGCCCTTGCTTCGCCAACCGTAGTGGCCACTTGGTGAGTAGTAGACACTATCACGCTCCTCGGAGGGCTTCTCGTTCAAGTCAAGGAGGGACATTGCGGTGGCCGGAGAATTTTCAGTATCTTCAAGACGAACGAGGCAGTTGTCAGCTTTGATGTCACCGTGAAGAATTCCGTGCGCGTGAAGTCCTTCAACAGTGCGCAGGAGCTCTACAGTGAAGAACATGGCAAGTGATTCCTCAAGTCCACCCTCACTGTGGTGGTTGGAAGTAATGGGATCATTGCGAAGTATGTTTACCAAGTCAAGCAGTGTGCCTTGACCTCGATAATCCTCCACCAGGAAGCTTTCGCGCTGGTGCACGTGCAGTTCATGCGCCCGAACAATGCTTTCTGCAGCCCGCGAGTGATCAGCAGAATGCTGCAGGCGATCATACGCAGTTCGGATCATATAGAATTCCCAGGCACTGGATGGT
Organism: Penicillium sp. 91 TS-2023; assembly: GCA_030710325.1. NCBI lineage: Eukaryota > Fungi > Ascomycota > Eurotiomycetes > Eurotiales > Aspergillaceae > Penicillium > Penicillium sp. 91 TS-2023. The sequence continues at coordinate 1,517,425 of JARWGP010000021.1, read as the reverse complement.
CCATTCTCAACCTTGATGGCCTCAAATGAATACCGAGGGGTTTGATAGGGACTGGCCGTCTTCGAGCGGGAAGTCAGACTGCCAGAAGTTAGGTTCTCATCATCCGAGTCAGAGTCGTAAGAGTCGAGGCTGTCTACGCTCTCTGCTAGGTAAACCGGAGCGTAGGCACCGGCACCAAGCTCACGTCGAACAATATAGCTTCGCTCAGCCCCAGGGAATTCCAGAATCGGGGTATCAAAATCCTCATTATCACCCTTGGAGCGTCTGATATGTGTTCTGACAAACTTCTGGATCATAGAGGCGTAGTTACTATCCTTGACGTGGCCGTGGTATCCGGCGTAGACGGCAAGAGGCGGTTCCAAGGAGTTCAAAATGGTGTTCCGTATACCCTTATCAGTCGGATTGCACTGAGCTTCCTTGATGACAGCCTCTCCTCGCCGACGGGATTTTGGGGCAAGTGCCTTGAAAGCAGTCGGGCTGAATGGGACATCAGCTGCAGAGGTAAAGGTGTGGTCTCCATGGTACGGTGTCCGCGCTCCTACTGGACTAGATAGAAGTAGATCACCCATCTGCGGCATGCCAGCTGGAGATCGAGGCTTCGAAGGTGTTTTGGTATTGTATAAAGCCTCCCGAGCAACCGTTTGCGAGGGTATTGAACACTCGGTCCGTTCCACGATGGGAGTCATGAAAGGCAGGCGATTCTGAGCCATAATGGCAGGGTCCCTATACGTACCAAATGGCGGGGCATAGTCATCGGGCATTCGGGGCACGAAATGATCTCTCTCCGGAGTTCCAAGGTTGGAGTCATCTGCCACTCCTTCACTGTAGACTGATTGAGAGGTGATATCACCATTTTCATGTCCAGGAATATCCTTGCTGACACTGAACTCGGTCCAATCACCATCGCCGACGCTCTCGGCCCTTGTGGTGTCTGCGTATTCAGTTTCATCGTATGACTTTTGGAAGGTTTGCGTTTCCTCGTTGCCAAAGTCACTCGAGGCGGCTGACATGTGTCCAGTAACTGTACTATCCGCATTGCTGATGAGGTCATCGTCTTCATAGTCGCTGCCAAACACGCTGTCCTCTACATCCTCCTCCGCTTCCGCTTTCAATGGTTGGTTGAACAGATCGTAAATCTCATCGGTGGCGGCGCGAGTATGCATAGTCATCGTCGGTTCCCTGGTACTTTTCCGTCGGACCTTGGAGTTGGTGGGCGAGTCGAAATTCATTTTTATGGTCTGCGTCTGGGTTTCTCCCTTGACCTTGAAACGTCGTGCTTTTCCTGGTTTGCCGTCGGAAGATCTATGCTGCTCCTGGGTGTTATGTTGGTCATCAAATCCCGATCTCGATTCCGACTCTGGTAGATCCTCGTTAGGATCGAATGCCTTGGGCTTTGAAACTGGAGAGTCAATACCGCCAGCATTTCCGGAAATGTTTTGAAGAGGCTCTTTCTGGGTTCGCCAATTCTTGCTCATCCACCCCCGTTGCATAGCTCGAAGCTCCTCGAAGCTGATCTCATGCGCAGGGTTCTGGCGGTCAGGATACACTGCCTCCAAGTCGACAAAAACACGCTCTCGACGACCTGTTCGTGGATTTACCGCTTCCCTTACATGGTGTTCCGGAACATGCTTGGGAGCACTGTTTTCTTGAGCATCTTGATGTTGATTTGGATTTGACTACATATAATCGAAGCACATGGGTTCAAGCCAGTAATTAGTCCTGTGATCGTAAATATATGGAAGTCTGAAAAGGATTAAGCAACTTGACAATTGCAACTCACCTCGTCCCGGAAGATGGCCATCTTCTGTGCAGGCGCTGCCTTCTTCCCTGCCTTCAAAGTCTCCCCAGCCCACGGCTTTGCCTCCACTCTATTTTCCTTCTTGCGCTCCTCCATTGATCCAATGTTTTCCCATCCTTTTGTCCGCCCACTCGTGGCTGGCGGACTATCACTTCCTGCACCGGCATCCGAAAAAATAGCCATCTTAGGCTTTCCAGACTTCGTTTTTGGCGCACTGGCGGCTGAAGGGGAGGGGCGTGTAGCCTGAGGGTCCGCAGGACCATCAGCTGGCGCAAAGGGGTCCATTTTCGCAGCCAGCGCAGGTCGGACTTTTGGCAAGGCTGGTGATGAAGGCCCAGCATCCTGTGGCTGCATCTCATATCGATGCTGGAATTCGCTGTATTTTCGCAACAATCGCTCAACTGGCCGAGCCTCACGGTCCACACCTAGCCTGTAAACCTCGTCGGCCTGGTTCCAACGCCCCGCACCTTCTAACCATGCGGCAAACTCTTCGTAAAAAAGTGCCAAGCCTTCACCGATATGATGACGGGATAGGAATGCGAATGTCTCTCTTGGTGCATCAGAGAACAATCTAATGTAGTGTAGCCATAATCGCAGATATCGTGGGTCGTTCTTGTAGTCCGCCGATGAGAGGAAAGATTTCGTCGCACGTTCGAGTAGTGGAAGCAGACCGGACTCGGGGGTCGCTTGGGCGGAGGGGTACGCGTTCAGGGTCCATTTAACATAACGGTCGTAAACGTCGAGAGGGTCATCTGACTCTGCAATTACTTGCAATTCGCTTTCGTATTCTTGGCGAATGGCATCGTTCAATGTCCTTGTGTCGTTTGGTGTCGGCGATGCGTATTTGTCGCTGGTATTGCTCCCGCCTGAGAAAATCCGGGCGAGCTCTCGTGCTGATCTCCCACCGGGGAGTGATTGGACGTTTTCCTTCTGGGCTTCGATAATGTCAAAATCGATTAAGTCATCGGAGGCCACCATCCTGCCGAGATCTTTGCCGGATCTCCCTTTGGAGGTATCGAAAAGAGTTTGGTGTGTGTGCGCTGTCGAGTTGAGGTCAAAGAGGGGACTTAGTGACTTTGTTGCGGATTTGGTTATCGATAAACATCACATGACTGTTGCCGTGGTGACACACACGTGATGCGATTTTAGATATGAACGTCTGTCTCCTTAGTCTGACAGGTCTGATTCATTTGAAATCATCGTTTATCTTATAATACAAGTTTCTGTTGCCCAGAAGCGTGCTTTGGTTAGAGGCATCTCGTTAAGGACTGGTTTCAGCATTTTGCATCAATTCAATTAGTACCCAGCAAGGCTTGGCATCATTTTGACATCCTTTGGGTCGGCACATCCAATCAGATTCAGGGCCCATCAGTTTTCTGGAACCAATACTTCAACCCGAGAATATCCTTCCGCATCCATTCAAGTGACCAGTGCATAATGTGTGAGTTCCACGAAGACGATGAGCCTCAAGCAGCCTCCGATTCCAAGGGTCACAAGAGAAACCTCAGCAGCGGAACCGCGGATAACTCTCCAGTGAGAAGATCAAAGAGGCAAAGATCAACCATCAACCTCAAGGAACAGTCTTCTTCGGACGAATTCGACGGGGAAGACGACGTAAAGGTGACACCGGCAAAGGCTAAGCAAACGAAAAAGTCTCGGACCCTTTCATCCACAAAGAAGGTCGAAAGTCTCGAACCAAAAGCTGTTTCTGATATTAAGAGTGCTGGTAAAGAGCCAACTGAGGTCAAAGTCGAAGACAACGCTACAGCAAGCACCCAGAAGGCCAAGCCCGCTCCCGCTAAGAGAGGAAAGAAGACCAAAGAGCAAAAACAGTCCGAAGCTATGCCTCTTGCGCCACGTACACAAGGGTTGAAGATGTTTGTTGGTGCACATGTCAGTGCTGCAAAAGGCGTCTTCAATTCAATTCACAATAGCGAACATATTGGGTGAGTACCCAGCGAAACCGATAGCCTCGAGCATGAACTGATTGGTGCTACAGAGGCAATGCATTCGCGCTATTCCTGAAATCTCAGCGCAAATGGGACAACCCAGCTCTTTCAGACGAGCATCGTGATCAATTTCGTAAGCTATGCGAAGAGAAGGGCTATGACGCAGCCAAGTAAGTAATTCAAAAATTCCATATTGACAATATATTTTAACACCACCAGGCACGTTCTCCCGCATGGGTCATATCTTGTGAACCTTGCACAGAGCGACAAGGCTAAAGCCAAGCAGGCCTATGACTCCTTCCTGGACGACCTTCGCCGGTGTGAAGCCCTTGGTATCAAGCTTTACAACTTCCAGTAGGTTCATTCGTGTTGATAATCTATTACAAACGTGCATATACTTACATCCCACCAGTCCGGGAAGCACAAACCAAAACCCCCTCCCAGACGCCCTCTCTCGCTTAGCAAGCACTTTAACCAAAGCTATCACCGAAACTTCAACTGTAATACCAGTTCTGGAAACAATGTGCGGCCATGGGAACACAATCGGCGGCGCACTCTCCGAATTCAAGGACCTTCTCGCCCTGATCCCGAAAGAACATCACTCCCGCATCGGCATCTGCATTGACACCTGCCACAGCTTTGCAGCCGGGTACGATCTTGCCTCGCCAAAGGGCTTCAAGGCATTCCTCGACGAATTCGAGGAGCTAATCGGTATTCAGTTCCTGAAAGCGCTGCATCTAAACGACTCCAAGGCACCGTTTGGTAGCAAGCGCGATTTGCATGCTAATATCGGAACTGGCTTCCTGGGTCTTCGTGCTTTCCACAATGTGATGAATGAGCCACGGTTTGAGGGGCTACCCATGGTTTTGGAAACCCCCATTGACCGCACTGAGGGGGAAGTTGCCGACGGGGGAAGTGAGAGTGAGTCTGGCACAAAAAAAAAGGGCAAGAAGGCTAAACGGCCCGCTGGTGCGTCGGCGCCAACTATTCAAGATCCTAGTGTTTGGGCTCGTGAGATCAAGTTGCTGGAGTCATTGATTGGAATGGATCCAGAAGGGGAGGAATTCAAAGCCCTTGAAGCGAAACTTTCTGAGGAGGGGCGAGAGACGCGTGAGAAACAGCAGGAGCAGCATGATAGGAAGGTTGAGACCGAGAAGAAGAAAGAGGCGAAGGGGAAAGCGAAGGGGCAAAAGAGTTTGGTGGATATGATGAAGGGTGGGAAATAGTTAACAAAGGTACTAAGAAAGTCCAGGATGTTATGGGCCGCGCTACCGGAAATGTCCATTTTGACGAACTGTCCAAGATGACTTGTGCAGCAAGACAAAGTTTACACTCAATATTTTTTTCGGTGAGTCGGGAGCTGTTTCCGAGTGTCTTAGCAGTGGAATACAGTACAAACTAAAACATCTGGTCCTCATTCAAATGTTCCTCGTTGGATGGAGAGGGGGAGGAGGGGGGGTGGTTTCGAATATCCCATGTACGATCTGTATGTACGTATGTATATATAGTGGGACTCTTTTTCAAATGAATAAGAGGACCATAGGTCCTCAAGAGAAAAGAAATTGAATTGTGGTATAGTCAATGGGCCGCTCTGTAATGAACCTAACGACCGCCATGCAAAGATAAAAAAGCATCCATCTTCAGACCAACCCAAGTGCTCATTGCTCCATGAAACCAGAGGCATTGTTTACATCAAATATTGGTAAACAGAAGACCCAAAGGTTGGATAACCAATTCGTTAGTTCGAAAGGTAAAAACCCACGAGGAACTGCAACAAGACAGGATCAGGCAAGTCACAATACAAAAAGCACCCATTCCAAGATGGCATATAGATAGATCAGGTTTAGAAAAATAGGTATCAAGAATGAAGGTTGAAAGGCTAGTGATTCGTGGGAGTGTGTTGCCGCACTGGCGAGATGGAGGAAGTAGAGTGAACGCCTGGGGATGCCTCCCGATCAGACGCCTGGAGATGTGCGGGGAATGCCTCGGACATGGATGTGATGGTTGGAGGGGCGGATTTGATGGGCGACCCGGGGCCATCATTCTCGGGAATAGTAGACGTGGAAATCGTAAGCCCTTGCATAGCACCGCTGGCACGGACACGGAAAGAACGTCGCTGATCGCCTGCAGGTGAAGCATGCATGTCGTCGTCGAAATGATCTCCCGGGACAGCGCTGATAAGACCCGGCTCGGGATCCGCGACACGGTGGTAATCACTGTTCTCTGCTCCACTGAGTTCCGTATCCTCGGTGTCAGAGTCTGGGCTGCCCTCACGGCTCCAGCTTTGTCGTGCTTCGCTACGCATCTGGGAGATTTTCATATAGTTGTAGCATGCGATGCTGCCAATGGTAACAACAAGGCCAGTAACATTAACGGGAGTTAATTTGTCATGGAAAATGATACCCGCAGCACTGATGGTCACTACTTCCTTGAAGATACCGCAGATACTCAGAGTAACCACCGAAGAGCGCTTGAGTAGGGCGAACTCAGATGAAATCATACAGAATGCCAGAACTCCAGGGAATACTAGCAGACCGGCTCCAACTGCCGTTCCATGTTGCTCAGCGAGTTTGAGAAACCCTTGGTGGATCTCGTTGGGACCCTCCACGGCAAGGGCAATGAAGATAAGAGAAAGAAACATCACGGGCGTGAGGAGAAAAAGAGTCGAGAAGGGGTTTGAGGTTGCCGGATGACGAAGCAGGAGAATCTGCGTCAGACCCCATCGGAAACCGGAAAAGAAGGCGGAGGCAATAACGAGTGAGAAACCGAGCGCATTGAATGCTGTCTCGCCGGCGACCATCATAACGACACCGATTGTCATTGCGGCAATGACTACGATCAATTTTACCGAAGGAGACTCAAGGCGGAAAAGGAAAGCAAAAAGAAGAACGAAGGCGAGTGCAGATGACTTGCACATTGTGAGGAAGGTGAGGGAGATGAACTTCAACGACATGTTGCCTAGACCGACGTCAAGGGACGTCGCTGCCCCGCAAGGGACGAGGCGCGTGAAGTAAAACAATTTGGTGAGTACCGGCTCCGTTTTGGGCTCCTCGACGGGTGAGTTTGTGGCAGACTCCGGGGGATGACTCGGGCGCAATGATGGGAACAAGTATAGTAAAAGACTGGCGAGTGTGAATTGGACAGCCATGTGCAAGCTGGTGGTGAAAAGGGGATACGGGAAGACAACATCGCTCTCTGAAAACATCCACTTGTTATACTGTGATAGAGAAAGAGTAAGCTTCATGTATTCAGGAGATAAGGACCTCGGGATCAACTCACGATAGAAATGGATAGCGAGAAGAAATACCACATAAGGATTAGACCTGCATTAGCCATGAGTTTCTTGACAACATTGCGATCGGCCAGGCCGAGCTGGAAGATGCCATTGGTGGATTTGGTGTCGGCGATGCGAGCATCCAGCTTGCGGCGTTGCCTGCGCCGTCGACGTCGCTGACGTTTCTGATGTGCTGTAAGACCGGTCTCCTCGTCGTAGTGATCATCATCTGAACTCATGTCTAGCTCGCGTGTGTCCATCACCGCTGCCGAGAGATCCGACGTATCAGTATCCTCAGCCGTCAACGGTTCTTGTTCATCCCATTTGTATCTGTCGTCCCCTGGTCGGAGACTGTCATCCCTCCGTTCCGAGGAGCCCGGCTGCCCCGGTTGAGTCGCCCCTGTGAGCATCGAGCTTCGCCGTCGGTGGTGGTTCGAAGCTGGCAGCCCCATATTGAATTTTGGGTTTAAAGGCGGGAGGGGATGGGGGAGAGGAAAGCTGTGAGCCCCATGAGGGTGCGACCGGGAGAGTTCACACGACCCTTTATTGACGTGGGGGGAAAACCTCGAATCAGGATTGAGGAAAGAGGCGGATATCTCCCAGTGGTTTTAGCGAATGTCGAAGAGTTATGTTGGAAGGTTGGGAAAAAGGAACCAAAGGAATGAAGTGTTGGTAAAAGCGGTCACGGAGTCGAAAAAAAGAAAGTTGCTGAAGAAACAATCGAGATTGGCGGTGATGGAACCCTTTTCGCCGGGTGTTTTTCTTTCTCCTCTTCCCACTTCGTTTCAATCTCGCAATATTACTGGTCGCCACGACTCCACCTTGGCCCAGCTCCACAGTCCGGTCGATCCGGGGTCTAAGGGGAAATGCACACAAGGAAATGCAGGGCAGGTCTGGTCGCGTGTTATTGGCGGATTACAACTTCCGACTTCCATCTCCTAGGGCGATATTACTAGGCCCAGGTTGTTATTCGATTTTATGTTGAGATGGCCGAACGCTAAAGCTGCTGCCCGAGCTCTAAGCTCGAATATGCTTTGACGGCGTGATTGGGGGACATTTCTCGTTAAGTCCGGTAGTTGGGGGCTGGTCATCTCCCAAGAAGAGCACAGTATTGATCATCCAAACCCCCGCATGAGGCAGCTATGGGCTCTTCCATAATGATGATGTGTGTCCCTCTGTCGAGCTCAGGAACCCATCGATCGACCCTCATTGGCAGAGCCACACTAAATAAATAGGCATGACCTCAACTGGGAGCCATTATCATCATCATGTCGTTGCTTCCTAGGACATCCGGCCAGTATGTGCGATCATATATATTCCCCGGCGAGGTCGGGCAGAAGCCTTCTGGGCTGTTTTCTCCCACTTCTGCACACACTTTTGCATGAGATTGGTATCCGTACTGTTGGATATTACTTTTCTCGAGACATTATTCCAGTGCTGTATAATCATGGCAGAGTACACGTATAACGCCATTGAGGACTATGGTCTGATTGGCGATATGCATACCTGTGCTTTGGTGAGCAAGGGCGGCAGCTTGGATTACATGTGCTGGCCGGTGTTCGATTCCCCTTCGGTCTTTTGTCGTCTCCTGGATGACAAGAAAGGAGGATTCTGGTCCATCGAGCCACACAAGACGATGATCGGCCCCCACAGCAAGCAACGGTATCTGCCGTATTCGAATCTATTGGAAACTCGATGGACCAATGAAGATGGTGTTGTGACAATGCTGGACTACTTCCCGGTCACGCCCAAGAAGAGCGTTCAGTCAGGCCGACTGCTTGGAGGATACTGCCCATGTAACGACCCCGGCACCAATCGCTTTAAGTCGGGGTTGCAGCATTCGGGCGTGGTCAGGAAACTGGAGTGCAGTCGTGGATCAATGGAGCTGCAGATAGAGCTCTTTCCTGCTTTCAACTATGCCCGAGATTCGCACATCACCCGTGCGAAACTGGAGAACGACATGTTCAAGCATCGACTACAGACGATTCATTTTGAGAGTGTCACGGAGCGGCTGCAACTCGAGATCTTTGCGGATTGTCGGGAGCCAGAAAAACTCGGATACCCAAAGGCTAAATTGAATTTGGAGGAGCGATCAGGCTTGCAGGGCCGTGGGCTGGTGGCTTGGGTCCTTTTGTCTGAGGGACAGACTATGCACTTTGTTCTGCATAGTCCCGAGAAGGCGGTGCCCAGTTCCGCCACGATGGCTGCATACCTGTGCAAGATGGAGGAAGAGACGTCAGACTATTGGACAGATTGGACTCGCAAGTGCGCGTTTCGTGGCCACTATCGAGAGACAGTGGAGCGCAGCTTGTTGATTCTGAAACTCCTCACCTACAAGCCCACGGGCGCGATCGTAGCTGCGCCCACCTTTTCGCTCCCAGAAAATGTGGGTGGCTCTCGTAATTGGGATTACCGATATTCCTGGGTGCGAGACACGGCTTTTACCCTGTATGTCTTTTTGAAGATGGGCTACAGTCGCGAGGCGGAATCCTACGTGAACTTTATTTTCGAACGAATCTTCCCACATGCGGCCCAGGATGTTGAGCCGGGGAACAAACGCCCTTTCCTTCCGCTCATGTTCACTATCAGAGGCGAGTACGACATTCCCGAAGTGGAGCTGGAACATCTCGATGGGTACAGGGGAAGCAAGCCAGTCCGCATTGGCAACGCGGCTGTTTTCCACACTCAGTTGGACATTTACGGCGAACTCCTGGACAGCATCTATCTATACAACAAGCATGGAAACCCCATTACTTACGACCAGTGGTCTGCTATTCGACGCATGGTGAACTATGTGGTTAGTGTGCGAGATCAGAAGGATATGTCGATTTGGGAATCTCGTGGTCAGATCCAGAACTTCATCTACTCCAAGGTTATGATGTGGGTGGCGCTGGACCGTGGCATTCGTCTTGCAGAAAAACGATCTAGTCTGCCATGCCCGGAGCGGTTCAAATGGATTCAGGTTCGCGACGAGCTTTACGATGTGATTATGACCCGAGGATACAATAACGAACGTCAGCACTTCTGTCAGAGCTACGAAAGTCCGGAAGTTCTTGATGCGTCCATATTGATTGCTCCCTTAGTCTTCTTCGTGGCGCCGAATGACCCACGTTTCATCAACACCCTGAAAAGGATTCTGCAGAGCCCAGAGAAGGAAGGTCTCTCTAGTGCCAAGATGGTGTTCCGATACGACCATGAGAAGGCTAATGACGGTATGTACTTTCCTAGGCAGAGAATTTGACTGTTTAATCTTCAAATAGTTACTGATGCTCGTGTTTCACAGGTGTGGGTGGAGGCGAGGGTGCTTTCATCATGGTTACCTTCTGGCTTGTTGAGGCCATGGCCCGAGTATGTGTCATCCCTCGTGTTACCACCTCAAGTAACCCCTCTTTAACCCCTCGATGTATAGGCTGCCAAATACGATGTTCCGATTCCCAACATCTGGAAGCTGGCGCTCTCCCACTATGACAACATCCTTTCATATGCAAACCACTTGGGAATGTTCTCAGAAGAAGTGGCCATTTCAGGCGAGCAGATGGGCAACACTCCTCAAGCATTCAGTCACTTGGCATGCGTTAGTGCAGCTATGAATCTGGAGAAATTGGGTCAGGATGAATACTGAGGAACATGGAGCGTAGTTCGATGAGAGCATTGCTCACCCTTTAAAACAAAAATTGCTACTTGCGATCTGTTGCTGCAGTTATAGAGCTCGCTTAATCTTATTATGTTTTCAATGCCATGAGAATTTTCTTTGCTTTGCGGGATGCCCTGTATACTTGTGACTAGGTCGTGGAGAGATTGTGGCGCTTACCTAAACCCCTTCTGATGACCCGCAGCGGAGCGATCCGTCACTAGCTTATCGCTTCCCCAGACCCCTTCCTTCTCTCTCGCGCCTACACAACAGCAGACCGATGCGATAGCTGACGCCCAAGCCCGGAGCTCCTCCATTTAAGATCAGGATATGATTTTCCACCCCGTCTTACCACTCGAAGCCGTTATCATTGGAAAATTCTCCTGATGGCGGATACCAGCTCCGATGGGGCTGATCGGCCACGCTCCGACGGCGCCTTATCATCAGATGAAGAAGACTTCGTTTCGAGCCAAAGCACTACCTCAGTGGATCCGGAAGCTCTAGTCAAGCGCCACCTCTCCTTATTCCCGAGACTGAATCTCGAAGCGAATTCAAGCGAAAGCTCGGACCAGAGCGCGACTCGGATGTCCACACCTGGCACTGCAGCCTCGGTCTATACCGCGTCAAGCTTCAAGCCAACAACCAAGAGCCCGATGCAGCTTCTGGAACTGCCTCTGGATGTTTTGAAGGATATTATCAAAGAGGTACGACGCGTCTTTTCTCGTTTCCTGACGGGCGCACACTAACAGTTGTATCAATAGGTCACCCAGACAAATGACCTTACCTCCCTCGCCTTAACATGCTCCACACTTCATGGCTTGACAGTCCCACATATGTACTCCCGATTTGATATTGTCTGGCCCGAATCTTTGAACTCTTCTGGCGATGACTATTCGGGGGTGGATGCCTTGTCGTACGGGCTGTCGACTTTGGTGATGGGAGAAGACGTCTTTCACCATGCGCCATTGGCAAGGTTCAATCGACCTTCAGATGACTGCTCTCATTGCGGATGCGATAACCCACACCATCGGACAAATCAGATAGGCAACAGTATCGGTCAATCTTTAGCTCGACGAGGAAATCATTATGCACAGTACACCCGCACCTTTTCTATCGGAAATGGCCCCCTCAGCTGGGTCCAAGAGTACTCAGTGAATCGAGAGGTGGGAAAAATGCTGGGAACGCTGGTCGCTTTGGCTGTGGCACGAATGATCAATCTTGAGGCATTCATATGGGACATGCCGACGGGAGTGGTTCGTGAGATATGGCTTGCCCTTGCCTCCTTAGCAGACGGACAACATGATAAATGTCGGTTGGAGCGCATTTGGGTGCGGTGGCATGATAACTCTGAGAATATTCAACGCGCCTCAGCAGCGCTGAGCTCTGGAAGCCGTCTGCTCCAGAAATACAAGCATGTCGAACATCCTTCGCTATCTGTGCTACCTCCCCTCAAGAGTGTAGCCGTCCTCGACATAGATGAGACGGCTTATGTTGAGGAGTTAGCTGTTCTGATCGAACGCTCTCGTCATCGTCTAGTCGAGTTACGGATTGGCGTTGCATTGAAGGCCCACCTGTCTCCCTGGGTGGTTTGTGCCAAGGATACCGACCCGCCCACTGACTCCAGTCTAAGCTGGCCAAGGGCTGGAGGGGTTCTCAGCATTCTATCCAAGCGTGACTCTTTCCCTCAATCTGAGAATTCTATTTTGCCCTCGACCTGCGACTCGCTGCAGTCAGATGCGTCCACAGAGAACGACACCAAGAGCGAGGACCATAGTGCTCGACAGGGGTCGAGTTCCCCATCATCTCTCGATAAAAAACCTTCTATACATGCCAATGATAGTACATCGTCATCGCCACCTAGCTCAAAAATTATTGCTCCCAAGGCAAGCGGTCCCATTTATGGTCCACCACAGACCAGCGGTGAAAAGATGAACCTCGAGGTCCTGGAATTGGAACGAGTTCCTCTCTCCATATCGCATCTTCTACCCCAGCTTGACTGGACTCGTTTAACCACTCTTACTTTGATGCGTTGCGAGGAACATGAGAATCTATGGAGGGCCCTTCGCCGAAAGTATGCGCCACCTCAGCCGCCGCAGAAACGACCACAGAAAGGGGAAAGACGTCGATCAAGCCTTAGTCGGTATGATTACTCGCTCAATATTAAGCACTTGCGAACAGACACCGTCACTCCATACCTGATGCTTTTCATCAAAGACGCCCTCGCCCCGAATACTTTGGAAAGCGTTTATTTGCATGAAGCCCCAACCTTTGAGTCAAACGTCAATATTGAAGCTATCTACCGTCACATTCTTCGAAAGCATCGTTTGAGTCTCCGAAAGGTCCTCATTGATGCCTCCGAGCGGAATGGAAATGTGGACAGCCTGAGCACACGTTGGCACAAGTGGATGTTTAACCAGGAAATGGTGTCTTTTGTCACTAGTGGACGAATGCCCCAGCTGAGAGAGTTGGGGATGGCCATGCACTATCGTGATTGGGTAAGGATATCTCTGTGATCAGTCTTGGAGTTCTAGGCTAATTTTGGTTATTCCAGCACTATTTCCTGCAGAGGCTACCAAAGATGCCCCAGCTACGCGCATTGTACTTGCCTCGTATTAGCCACTCCGTTCATCGCGATCTGAAAGAGCTCGCCTTACAAGTTCTCGATATCGTTAGCATCCGCCCCGACCTTAAAATCACCTACATTGGGTTGCAATCGAAATGCTACCAAATTCTTGAAAAGAATGGCCCGAGCAACTCTACCGATTCGGACGGCACCCAATCGGTGAATTCCAACTTCCACTCTGGAAATGACGGCCTCGCCGCTTTTGACGACGAGACAATGGATACCAGTGACGACGATCAGGATATGCCAGACAACCATGAGCTCCTTTCTGACATTTCTGACGAATCCGATAGCGAGCTGGAGGAAAATGGCGCTAGTCGCGTTCATTTCAAGCTACAGGAAATTCTCTTTTACGATGATAAGATATCCATTTTCAAGGCACGTCATGGTGTGATTTGATGGCGTTTACGAATCCACATGATATGTCTGATTTTTTTCCCGTTCTTGCTTCTTTTTCCATGTTTACTCGTTTTTATTTCCAGGCGTTTGGGTCAGGCTGTGATTTGGCGTTGAGTATGCGTTTCAAGGTTGCTACCTCTTTTAAGATACCACATGATCAGAAGTTCGCATGAATGATATTATCAACTTATTGGCTTTCCCTGTACAATGACTCAAATGCCAGCTACTTGATTCATTTGCACCGACTCGTAATGTCGTCTGCCATCACAATAAAAACCCACCATTAGTTTTCGCAACAATCTCATCATAGTAAGGCTGGAACGCCAACCACCCTTTCTCCGGACCCCCAACTTGCTTTGATGTAAACTCGGCTTCCTCTTCATTGATAATCTTCCTCTTATGACCACTACCCAGCTCAGCTGCATCAACAAGAAGCTGCGCATGGCAAGTTTTATCCAGACTGATAAACCAAAACGCCGCCTCGTCAACACTTCCGCCAACCTAATGACATACATCAGCACTAGTCCAGACAAGCAAGAACCAATGTTACAACTCACGGTAAGCAACCCATGATTCTGCAAAATAACAGCTTTTCCATTCCCCAGAGCCGCTGTAATTCGTCTCCCCTCCTCCCGATCCAGAACCACGCCGCCAAACTCTGCGTAAACAGCATGACTTTTATAAAACCGCAACGAATCCTGGGTAATCATATCAAGTTCCCGTCCGAAAGCACTGAAGGCCTTCCCATGAACAGAGTGCGCATGACAGGCAGCGTTAACCTCCGGTCGAGCCTTATGTATCTCCGAATGGATAGCAAAGGCCGCTCCATTGATCGGCTCGTCTCCCTCGACAACCTCCCCGTCTTCATTCACCAGAATTAGGTCTGAGACTTTGATGAGGGCAAAGTGCATAGATAACGGGTTCAGCCCTGGATAGCATTATTAGTATAAGCCATCGTTTACTTCCTTTTACGTGGGGTTGAATCATACAAAAGTGATCTGTCAAGATGGGGTCTCGGACAGAGATATGTCCCGCGACACCCTCATCGAATCCCCGTTCGGCAAAAATGCGAAAGGCCGCGGCCAGGTGCTGTTTTCGGTAGTTTCTTTCTTCGAGGAGGGTGTCGAATTTAGGGTATGAGCGGATTTTGAGTTTCCGGCCATCTTTGGCTAGGCCGAGGGCGCCTGATGCGGCGTTCGTGTGGTCTTCGTTTAGGAGGACGGTAGCTGTGGGCGCCATGTTGAAATATGAGGCAGTTGATTCTTAGTTGGTTGATACTAGCACAGAATTGTCAACTTTTCCAAGGTTAGCTCGGCGAGTCTGGCAAATTTGTGGGGTTGAACTAGAAAGTGAGGATACTTAGCCCTTATATATCTTTAGTTTATCCTTAATTTGATGGATAATTATCCGAATTAGCTCTACTGTGGCCGCTCATTTTGATCTATCTCTATTGGCTTATTTCGTTGCCGCCATTATGGCGGGTTGCGGGGTCCCGAGGTAACTTATAATCCGGCAGTATGCTTCTCGGAATCTAGTTTCGCGATGTTGGTCATTATCAGGATATTGCCCATGATGGTTTAAAGTTCGGTGTCACCATATGCATCAATTATTCAGAAGCCATGATCTTCCCTGAACCAAATCTCAATGCATATTTCAATCTCAATCATACTTGTGTCATTCTCATGGTTCGTCTGGGTGTGTTCCGAGATGAAAAACATTGAGAAGCCAACAGGTATCATATATAGACTAAGAAGAAGACTTCTGCGAAAGCAACATTAGTCAATGTTGAGACGGTATCTAAATGCACATGGAGGGGCTTAGCGCGTCCGAATCCCATCAGGCAGCTCCCTTCGCAGCACAACGGCAGCTCCCTTGCTTCCCACGCTTCTTCCCTCTAACCACGACTCCATAATTTCGTGATACGTGACTCTCCTCGGTTTTGACTTCGAAGATTTCCATAAAAACGGGGAGCTGTGCCGATTGCCTCCACCCTCCACAGCTTACCTCAGTTGGTATTCATTGATCTTTTGCGAACAGGTGCATGCTAACTGCTTGTTACCAGATAGTTAAAATGGATGCCGCCCAGCCTACAAAAGAAGAACTAAATGAAGCGCTGGTGAGAAGTCGAAGGTACTGGTTCCATCTGGCATCACTAGCCTATGCCCAACGAGATCACGGGCTGGCTCCAGATGACATAAACCCGCGCCATGCACTGCACAGAGTCCCAAAATTCCAAGCACGGCCCAAAGAAGTTCTCGCCTATGGTTCCAAAGCTACTTTAAAGCCCGAATGTTGGATACAGGCCTCTTCTACCTGGAAAGTGTCAGGTGCAGACTGCGATGGACTCGAAAAAGAAGTGTCAAGGTGGGCCAGGCTACAACTCGGCGTTAGTCGCTCTCTGCCATTGAAACTCGGACGGAGAGGTATTCAGCTCGTGGAACGGGACCACAGAGGAGACAAGTACTGGTTCCAATTTTCTGGGAATCCTCACCCTTGGCTGGTGCTACATCCTTTCTGCACGCCTCGTGGAAATGCGGGGAGAGGGTGCTTTCATGCAATACACAAAGACCAGGGCGGAATACAATAGCGATGCTCTCTTGGATAAATCAAATCCAAATCTTCTAGACATTGGAGAAGTGAGCGAAGATGTCGCTCGCTGGTGGTCCGCGATACTTGCTCCAGGCGAAGGCTGGGAAGCCTTCGTGACTCTAAAGTCTGATGAGATTCTTCTTCCGTGGTGTGTTAAACGCACATGTGAGACGTTATTTTCCATAAAACATACGAGACTTACGCCAAACCCGGCCCCCTCGCCTCTACCTTCAAAACGAGCCTTTGAAGTACTTGCTGAATTTGCACTTTTACATGAGCTAGGTAGCCAATTTCCTATTGCGCTAGCGGCGGCTTTAACATTTCCGCTGTATCGATTTTATACCCTGACTCCTCGCCTTCCGCCCCCAAGAACGTCGTGTGGGAAGAAGTTAACCTCTCCTATTGGAGATGTACCGCAAATATGGCTGGATATTTTTGAAGACCTACCTTATTAGATGACTTTGAGCTGTAACCCGGAATTGATGATGGCGACTCTCTGTGGATCCTTTTGGGAACCCGGGGTTCCTTGCAATATGGTGAGCCCTTGGCTTCATCCTGCTCTAAAAGAAGTCCTCGGTGGCGAGTCAGCGCAGGACCAAGAAATCCTTGCTTTAATGTGCGCAATTCGCCGTCCAAGTATAAGTGCGCTTTGGATTGGAGCGGCGATCGGCGGCTTAGGTCCATGGATTCTCAGAAATGTCAAAGGGGGACACCCTCCCATAGATCCAAATGGCTTTGCCTGGACTGGCTGCCTGCAAAACTTCATGGACATTACTGGCTCGGGTCCTTATACCTGTGAAAACCCTGAATACATACAGAGGAAAGATGCCTGGCGCTTGCTTCACCTCCCGACAATTGAAAATGATGACTTGCGCTTCAACATTAGACCCCTTGGCGGGCCGTGGGCACCCTGTGGGATATCTCCAACTAAAAACTGTGCGCTTCGGGTGAGGTCACACCTTGAATGCAGTCGACATGAATACCAATATGATCACTGGAGCTGGGAGCTTGAGGATGGCGTGTTTATCAAGGACTATGGGTTTTCAAGAGACCTTTCCACACCTAAACCTAGAAATCTATGCACTATTCCTGGCTTAGAAGTGCCGAAATCTTTCGAAGAGGAGGAGTTCGATGTTTCTCAAGAGGCTTCAGAAGAAGCTTCGTGGCAGATATTCCATTATTTCTTCGTCAACGGGGAGGGTCTACCGTCTGAAGAAATCTACCACGATGAATGGGTCAAACGCACATGGGCCGATGAAGAGAGTGAATGGGGAGGTGATGAGGTTGATGATCACAAATCCAAAGGGTCTGACAGTGGACTTCAGGATCAAGTTCAGTCTTGGCTCAATACAACTCTTGATAGCCCTGTAGATGAGGTTTGAGATACATATAGACCTACTCCTTCGAGGCCAGATACCTAGTCTCCATGACAAAACCCAATACGTGGAACGCACTCATAATTCTTTCAGGTATGTTATAAGGCGCGGCTTATTGAGTTTGCAACAGTCATCTAGAAATAGCTTGATAGAATCGATTGGCTCAACATCAAGTAGCTAAAGACAGAGCCAGAACTTTACTTGACAACCACATCTCCAACGTACTTGAGTAGGTGGAGGTGACAGTACTATTCTAGGATCGCCTTGACATGATCGAAAGTATTTTTTTTTGGCAAACACAGGCATTGGTAAATCTGTAGCTCATCTCAGCGCATATTTTCCGCCATCGCCCTTTGATTATTTGCTAACTCGCATTAAAGAAGAGAAATAACTGGGCTAATTCTAGAATTCGTCTTTAGCCCATCACTCCTAAGTCTTGGGATAAATGGATGAAGTGATATTAGACGCACCCTCGCGTTGAAAATGCACGATTTCCTCAAAAGAATACATGCTGCAACCAGCTTGCATAATCATCCCCAGATAGCGAGTCACTAGTCGCCAAGAAAATCCGGTGAACGAGTCGATTAAGCTAAGCTGACTAACAGATTTTAAATATATTGCTTGCGGATGAAAGTTTTACTTTGACTTTCAGAATTTCCCATGCAGCTTGAGATACGATCGAAGCTGGACCGAATCACCATGTCAGCATTACATCACCAGGGGACCTTGAAGCATAAAAAAAATGGTATGCACCAAGCCTTACTTATTTCTAGAAAGGGGAGCTCCTTATTAAAAGAAAACACAACTAGTGGGAATACATCTCCGCCCAAACAACTAGAGTGAGTGGTAGCGGAAGGTTCACTAGTGAAAAAGCGGAGACGGAAAGCCACCCCAGACGAATTGTGACGGGTCATCCTTGCATGATAGATCAACTTGCAGTGACGCAGCCAGTAATCATCATGGTGATCACCTCGCCTAGCCCCATAACTTGCCACGCCCGCCCGCTCTCCCCACCCCTCAAATTTGCCCTAGGGAATTCATCTCTCATCCAGCATATATAATGGGCACCGATACTAATGAATCTCTATATACCCGATTTTGACCAACACCAACATCTTTGCACCGAACGACTCGGACAGAACTGAGCGAAACTGAATGGATTGACGGCCAAATGCCTCATTCTCGAACAACTACGTCCTCGTCGATCGAGGCAACACCGGCGCCCGATTTCCAAACAAACCCGACCTCAGCATCGAGCACGCGATCACAAAAACGAGGCTCCAGAATGAGATCTTCCTTCCAAAGAACACAAAGCCGGACCGATGAGTGGTCTCAAGGCCCAGACGGAGGATCAACGTTCAGCTTAGTAGGCTGGTTCCGATCCCTACGCTCGAAACGAAAGGAAGGCAAAATGGATGACTTGGAGACGCGGAATAGCGGTGTCGGGTCACGGAGTGAATCTCCTCCTCGGCTTCCCGAGCTGGGTCTCGATGGCACGAGGCTGGAACTGCTTGCTGAGGAGACGGGATTTTCCGAAGTGGGACCGGAGAGACACGAGCTCTGAATATTCGTTCAGGGGGGAATAGCGGTGAAGAAGCTCTGGAGCTTGTGTTATTTTTATTTTTTTGTTTTCGACTAGGTCTCGGGGAGATCGGATACCAATTGTGGATCTTTGTTTTGCGAGGAATGTCTGGAACTGAACGGCCGGAAATAACATCTAAGATGTTGAAATGGGATCGCTGGTTTGTGTCTTTGATTTTATGTGTTTACACAACATGGGATGGAAATTCAGACTGCTGTCCATATTATGCTGGAGCCTTCAAGATGTGAGTCAATTGCAGCTTCAAATGTTCATGTGGAGTTTTCAGTCTGTCGTCTGCGGTCGCAAGTGGATATCGACCATGTATAGCGCCATACCTAAATTTCTGGTAAAATTTGCACACCTAATATCTTCCAATATTGCCTGGCCCAGTAGAGCAGATGTCGGAACTCAAACATGAAGATAGACCTGCGCTCACAGCCCACACGAAACAAAATTTATAAACATGACTACTTCTGTAGACCAGACACGGCATGTTTGTTATTCGCATCTGAGGATTTTATTGAATAGATTATCTGACCGATGCGCCAGCTGATATGTTCAAATCTCGATTAAGATGACTTTGAACCAACCATAATCTACCTGCGCAGCTCAACCACAATAGCCTCAGTGGAAGGTATATCCAGATTCACATATCCACTCCTCGGATACACAAGCCAAGTCTGCTGCTTGCCGAACTGTCCAAGCCTTCCATCAGTGGTATAGTTCCAACTGTATCCACCCCAAGTAATACCAGTGTCAGAACCAGCTCCAGGCCCGGACAACCTCATAATCTCGCCCGAACGTACATCCCGTGGCACACCGAGAGAAACCTTCCGAGTAGGACGCGTATAGCTTGTTGTAGTGTTCCACTCATTCAGGTTTATAACGACATACCGCGACAAAATACCAGACTCATAAACGGCATATGCGGACAGATCCCACAGGCCGAGATCCAGTGATTTCACTTGGACGTTCTCATGGTGACCTATTACGTCTGCAGCCACAAGCTGACCATATAGTGGGGGTCTAACTCCGGGAGATTGCCCGTTGTATTCCACTGGGACCCAGGCTGTGTATCCGAATGTTGTTCCTTGGATAAGATTGAATCGGCCGATATTCTGCGAGGTGGTTAGCCTTCCTGCTTTGTTGTATTTGATGGGAGGTATGGCTCACCAAGCTCATTCCGTAAAGTAGGTAATCGAGCAGCCAGAGTGAGCTTCCGAAAACGCCTTCCACTTGTGCCATGTCTAGATTCACGTAGTCGCTGTTTGTCTCGCCCAAAAGGAAAGTGATATTCGGGTTGGCATCGTGTGTTACTTTCATGTCGGGGATATATTGAGTCAGATTCCCAGTGATAGCGGTGTGGTTCATGAATGAATCTGGGTGAATGAGATACAACTTCTTTCTGTTTTGGAGACGGACTTACTTTGTAGTCGGACCCATGCCTGGTTTCCAGATGCGTATCTATATCTCTTTAGTAAATGCACCTGTCATAAGCTATTTGTATTTGGAAAAGACATACTGGTGTAGAGAAACAGTCTTGACATGGCCAGTCTTATCAATCCCATCCTGGAACGCCTTGGCCCTGTATCCATCCAATTAGTGATAAGCATGAAGTAGCTTTAGAACTGATCGAAACCCACGCGGAAAACCCATCACCTTTATCCACAAAGGTCAAAGCCTGAAAAATCCTCCAATAATCTAAACCATAAGAGTTCCCCCGCAGAACCTCCTTGGAAATTGCATCGGCAAACCCTGTCCATTCCCGCACATAATCCGCCGTGGAGTAATTCAATGGCCGCACGGCACCAGGATACAAGTCAGGCTCATTGCCAACTTCAAACGCGACCAAGTTCTCCTTTATATGACTCAAAGCAACTCGCGCCTCTGAGAGAGCATTTTCCAAGGCGTCGCTCTTGTTATTTGCGAGATTAACCTGGAACGTCCAGGGAACGCCGGAGAAACTCTCAAATCCTTCGAAAAACGTTGGACCAAGATAAACTTCCAGCGGAATTCCATTAGAGTACTCGGAGGAGAGGATAATAGACTCCGTCTGTGAGGCATTGTAAATGGCTCGGTCGCTATTGTGGGTGTCAGGAGAAACATCGATTTGGGGTTGCAAACTACTCACGCTGATGTACCGCCCACACGAATATGTGGATACGCACCTGTCTTGTGGTGTAGGAGCTCGATGATATCACGGGAGAATATATTCGGGCTGGTTTTGTTGCCTAGGACATATTAGTGCGTATTCATTTGAGAATGTACGCTCAACATACCGGCATATTCCGCAAAAAAATGAATCGGAATTGAAATAGAGGCAAAGTCGTGGGCCACTGATTGAGAAGCGTCTGAGGGTACAATTTGAGGGGCTTGTATCTTGATGTTTTGGCTAGTAGCCATGGCAGCAACGGCTGGACTGTATAAAGCCCAAATTACCTGAGAGAGACGCATGTTGGTGAACCGCAAGCTTGAAATACAAACAATGCGATTTTCTGTATTAAAAAGACTGGTTGACTTGCTACCTTTATACTCGAGTTCTCTGCACCGTTTACCCCGGACTATATCATCAAATCGGGCACTAAGATGGTGCAATAGGGTTTAGGTTCTCGCAACGCGATCCGGCTTTCGCACGGAACTCGCCTCGGGTATCGCGTAGTATGGTTCAAGATTGAAAAAGAACAAACATACTTGAAATCAAGGTCTACATTAAACAGCTACTGGGAGATAAATTTCATATTCATGAATCATAATTCCTTTCCATGCTACCTAATGATCATTTACAAATTATTTCGCTATCCCGCAAATCCTAAAATCCTGAAATCCGAATACCAACCAAGTTAAACAGCCCCATGGTGAGGACTAAGCAACTCTCGCTCCACAAGCTCCGCTTCAATAGCAGTTCGGCGAGCCTGCTCATACTCACTCGAATTGTCCTTGAAGACATAGTCCATCTGCTCGAGTGTACGGCCCTTCGTCTCGGGCACGAAGTAGTAAGTCCAAACACCCGAAAGCACACAGAAGACGCCGAAGAAAACATAAGCGCCGTAGCCGGTATTTTCAACCAGCGGAGGAGTGATGAGGCCGATAATGAAGTTATTTAGCCAGTTGGAGCAGGTGGCTAGGGCGACGCCCTTTGCACGAAGGGAGGAGGGGAAGATTTCGGATGGGATGGCCCAAGGGACTGGACCCCAGGAGGCACCGAATGCAACCATGTAGAATAGCAAGAAGGCCGCGCTGGTCCATCCTTGAGCTTGGTGTGATGGCCAGTCTGAACTGTAGAGACCGACCAAGACTGCGATAATGATCATCGCAATGGCCATGAGAACCGAGCCCATCATTAGCAGCTTGCGGCGGCCGATGGTGTCCATTGTGAAGATACTGGTCGTCACACCGACCAACTGCAGGACGTTAAGGACACCAGACATGACAAGTTGCATACTATAGTCCAGGCCCATGGTGGCGAATAGGGTAGGAGAGTAGTAGATGAGAGCATTGATGCCCACAAACTATATCTATATTAGTATTGCATTTCAGATTCTCAAGGACAGCGGCAACTCACCTGCTGGAAGAAACAAATCATGACACCGACGTGGGTTCGCCGCCAGCAACCTTTCTTGAAGCAATCAGCCCAAGAAGCAAGCTCCAGAAGAAACGAGTCCTTGGTACTTCCACTCTGCAAATCGGGATGTTTCTCAGCATTCATTTCCTGGTGGAATTGCACTTCCGCTTGGATATCCATCAACTCTTGGCGAATGCGGCGGTCTGTGCCAGGAAGGTTGCGCAGTTTGCAGAGACTTTGTAGGGCTTCTTCGTTGCGGCCCTTGGAGGCAAGCCATCGGGGCGAGAATGGGAGCATCATCACACCACCGACAAGAATGAATCCGGGGACCATCTGCAACAGAAAGGGGAGACGCCACGCCCATTCTCCCGCCATATACCGGGTACCGTATGTGATCCAGTACGCGATAACGATACCAAGGACAATACACCATTCTTCAAGAACGAGCAGTGTTCCACGGCATTCCGGAGGACCTAATAGAGGGAGAGAATGTTAGCTCTCGGCCTATCTCTCAAGTCTTAGAAATCAATAGTAAAGAAATCACGTACTAATCTCAGAGATGTACAATGGTGCAACCATGGACAACATGCCAATGCCCACACCACCAATCAATCGAGCCACAACCAGCATAGAGTATTCCACGGCAGCGGTCTGCAAGATGGATCCAACCGTAAAGATCGCAACAGCAACCAGAATCGAGTAGCGTCGTGAGATCTTATCAGCAATCCAACCCTGATTCAATGCACCAAGCAGTGCACCCAATTCAATCATGGCAGTCAATAGACCCTTCCAGAATCCCGCACCCGAACCTGCGATGCGCGGAAATTCGTCGAGGAACTGGTCCATCACCAAGATGACAGACACAACACCTTGATCATAACCGAAAATCAAACCACCGAGTGTTGAGCATGCGGCACACATCAACACGAATGGGTTACTCGCCAGTCCCCGCAGACCCGGAGGTCCATATGGTTCCCGGTCCGCCGTGATGTCCTCTGCATGGTGAGAGAAGCCCTCGATGGTACCGCCATCAGGGGAGAAGGTCTTAGAGAGATCTGGCTTGTCTGCCATTTCTTAAAAAGTGAGGTATAAGTGAGGAAAGAGGGATTGGCCCCTGGGTGACCTTTTGGAAGATAGTAAATTCCACTGGCTCTGAAATGCTGTCGGAATGAGCCAAGAAGGACTTTTCCGCACATATTTATACAAAGTCCTGGGCAGACTAGTCTCCCTATCAGGTATCCACCCCCTCCCTTTCGACCATTAGGCCAACGTCTAAAAGGCTGTTTCATGATTGGACGGGTATGCCAAAGGCCGATGTGGTTTGCGGGGCCCCATGTTGGGGATGTGGTGCGCGATGACGGCAATGAGCGGATTAATGGTTGGACCAATGGTGCTAAGACCGTATGGGGGAAAGATGGGGTTGATCAGCGACTAAGGTTAAGCGTGGGGTAGCGTGCGGTACTAATCGCGTGAGACCGATTCGAGTTTGGGAGCGGCTATTGGGGGAAGTCAAATTTGGCCTGTGGTTGGATGGGGATTGCGGGTCAGTTCAAAGGACTGGGAATTTCCTTGTTCATTTAGGTCACACCTTTCGGCTATTGACTATAACCTGCGTGTGATATACTTGGAGAGATTTCTAACATGATTCATAGATAACTATTTAGATATTATTGAGTACTACGATATAGTCATGGACTCATGGAATAACTGGGAGTGAACGGGTAGCTGTTTCCGGTAGCTATGAATCCTTGTTTAATCTCGGCCTCACGCCGAAACTCTTTCTTGCCCAGACCAATCCAATCCTAGCTAGGTTCTTGCTTAAATTCCCCCTGCAGGTCAGAAGGGTATACGAATATCCGGTCACGTACACTCGGGCCGCAGAGAAATATGATGGAATCCCACGACAAAGCGGCTGACGAATATTCGCATATGATCGAATATGACAAACATGTATATAACTGGCCTGAGTGGGTTAGAGACCCCCATGGGGTAGTGATATTAATGCCCCAATTTTAATATTGTTCCATCTTGCCCCTCTCTCTTCCTTTCCGCCTTTCGGGTGGATCATTCTGCTTATTCTCAGTCTCGGAACACGAAGCCCGAACCTCTTCAGTCCCCGCCTCTTTTACGGATTCCAGTTTCCGCAACGACGTCACTACACTACACAACGCGCCTCCGAACATTATACCACCATGGCTTCGTTCGTGGAAGAGCTGTGGTCGAGCGTCTTCACGCCGGGCCCCACACCGACACTGTTGATCGCGACCAACGTCACCTTTGCAGCACTCCAGTTTGTCTTCTTCGCCCTCCTCCTAGCCACGCATAGCATCCACTTCATCGTCCTGTCTTTCCTGAGCGCCGGGCTGTGGTACTCGATCAACTGGTTCGCGCAGGAAGTCAGCGCCGTGCAGCGAGCACAGGAAGCCGAGAAGAAAGCACAGGCCGAGGCAGAAACAACTGGGTCCGACAGGAAGAAGGATTCCGTGGACAGCGCAGACAGCGAGACAGAGACCGAATCCATTTCTGGCCAGAAGCCCACCGCCGTCGCAACTGGCAGCGCTGCGTCGGCGAGACTCCAGCCGACCGAGGAGGATCCCAAGAAGCGTGTCAGTGCCGGTGGCGACAGCTCTGGATATGGCAGCACTGATAGCGAGTGGGAGAAAGTTGAGGAGAACTAGGCGAATGATCGGATGATGTCGTATCTGTTGGGATCTTAGAATGATCTACAATCTGATTTCGATGCGGTCCTCGGATGAGAGCCATTTTATTTATGTTCAGTCTATCCTCTACGGACTTTGTTGTCCGAGGTGACACGATACCCCCTGTCATATGTTCAGCGTTGCACCCGATTTGAAATGTCGCACAGTGATGGTTGTTGTTTTTTGGCGTTGTTGTTTGTTCCTCCACATCAGGTCATGAGCCAACCTCACGCTCTTTAGCATCCAGCGATCTAGAATAAATAAAGCTTGCTTTATACCATTTGAAACAATGCATGCCTTCGAAGCTTTATGATAGTGAGTGTATGTCAGAGAACGTAGCTCGATACATCTTGTCAAAGAATGAGGGTCACGTGATCACGCGACTGCCATCATGGCGTCCCAAGCTCCCATTCAACAACACGGCTTGAAATCTCAGCCTGGTCTGGTTTTACTCTAGATCTTACACCTCACAATGCTGAAATTACCCTGAACACCATGCCATCCACAACTCCCCTTAGTGCGGGACGCCGACGCGTGTTTGGCTCCGTCTTCTCCCCCGCGTCACTCGAAGCTCGGCCACCACTCGCATCCAGCTCCGACGAGCAGACCCCGATCACCTCCTTTCATTCCACCTCAACGGTTCAAAACGAGTCATTTGGATCGGTCTATCAGCCTTCGAACAACACGTCAGACCGAGACACAGCGGACCAAGCCTGGTCTGCCGCGAAGACCTTCCTTTGTGTACCGGATCGAGGGTTTGCGCCCATCTACGATGTCAGAGATACCGATGGAAGCAAACTCCTAAAGGAATGGAACCGGCTCAGTCCTCCGTCAAAGGAGACTGGGGAGGCATTGGCGTACCTAATTGCTGCGGCGCAACATCGACAATCGACTCAGAAGAATTTGTTTGATTGGTACCGCGATGAGATACAGAGGCATTTCCTTAAAAATTTGCGGACCGGGCTCTTTAAAGTATGACTATGCTTGTTATCATATGGCCATTTGCAATGCTAACTGGGATATAGCTTCTCAGCAGTTCTGAGAAGGAGGGTCTGTTAAGGACCATTGTGGACTGTTTGCGACTGACCCGTCGAATTTACTTCGCACCGATCGTGCACTATGTGATGCCACTCATGGCAAAATCCCAGCAAGGGTCCGTTTTAGTTGGAATGCAAGCAGTCTTCCATGCGGTCGTTACATATTCGTTGCCTTGGGAAGACATCTCAGCGCTTCTGGCTAGCGACTTATCGCGAGATGCGCTCATTATCCTAGGTATTGATACGCTGATCGAAGATCCAAGCCCAGAGGATGCCAGTCAGGATGGTATGGAGGTAGATCGACAGTACTCGGTCTCATACGAGGAGTGGAAACAAAGCGACCCAGACACTCGGGCACAGATAATGACCGAGGGAGAGCCCCAGTCCGTGACTGTGGCTCGCGACCAGCTTTTGGCCTTTTTGAATGGCCTTCACCAGGTGGGACTTGGTGGTGATAGGGCCCAAAAAGTGTTTGCCAGTGTAATGAATACAATGTTGACCGAGTTCGTGCGCGCGGCATACACTGGCGCGGCCTACAATGGTCGGTGGGAGAGGCCGACGTCAGTTACCCAACATTTGAAACACTGGGTCGAAAATATTTTCGCTCGGCTTGCAGTACAAGCACTGGCTCTTATTCGCATGCCTCCCGTCGGTAAACCATCGGCGGGCGAACTGGAAGTCAGCTTTAGGGACGTGGAAAAGTGGCAGGAGATTGCCATTGCCCGATTGGGTGCTCTTCGGACTAGTGAGCTTTTCGATGTGATTGTGGAATGGCCTATTAGCTCTGGTGCCATTGAGGATCTACGTCACTTTACAACGCATCCAAACGCAAGAGCACATGTCACGATGTCGTTCATTGCCACTCTGAATCAGCGCCTTTTACATCCTGGCGCCTCCACAGTTCAGATTCTGCAATTGTACATCTCGATTATTCGAGCTTTTCACCTCTTGGACCCGAAAGGTGTGCTCCTTGATCGAATCGCTCGACCCATTCGACGGTATTTGAGGGAACGTGAAGACACAGTAAGAGTGATTGTTAGCGGCCTACTGGCAGAGTCAACCGCCACGGCAGCTACTGAGGCATCGTCACTGTCTTCGGGCGATACCCTAGCAGAGCTGGCGACGGAATTGACCAGAGCACACCAGCTCTCCATGAACCAAACCGATAGCGAACTTGATTGGAATGATATGAACTGGATGCCCGATCCAGTTGACGCCGCACCCGATTATCGAAAGGCCAAAAGTTCAGATGTTATTGACAGTCTTGTCAGTCTATTCGACTCAAAAGAGACATTCGTCAAAGAATTGCAAACTCTCTTGGGTGATCGTCTCTTACAGAAACGCGAAGATTACGATCAAGAGATATCGGTTCTCGAACTTCTCAAGGTGCGCTTCGGCGACTCAGCTCTACAGGCGTGCGAGGTCATGCTTCGCGATATCTCTGACTCTCGTCGTGTCGATGTCGTCGTACGAAACGACCAAGGATTCAACAAACCGCCCTCCCGCATGACTTCAAAGCGAGTCCCAAGACGGGACATTCCAGAGCTTCATACCAAGATCTTGTCCCGCTTCTTCTGGCCTGAAATCCAAGACCAGGAGTTTAAGGTTCCCCAAGAGATTCTCTCCCTACAAGAAAAATATTGCGAGGGCTTCGAGACTCTCAAACAGTCCCGCAAGCTTACATGGCGTAACGGTCTCGGTCAAGTAACCGTTGAACTAGAGCTGGGCGATCGTTCGTTTGCGGATGAAGTCACAACCTGGCAAGCTACAGTTATCTACGCCTTCCAAGATGAGTCCGACGAGCCGGTCACAAAAACCACAGCTGAACTTGCCGAGACATTAAAGATGGCTGCTCCTCTTGTCCGCAGTGCCTGTCTGTTCTGGGTTAGCAAGCGTATTCTCACAGAAGTCCACCGCGACAGCTTCCGCGTCCTCGAATATCTTCCCACTGATGAGGGACACGGTGCGGGAGGTGAAACTGGCTCGACAGTCGGAGATGATGGTCAATCTGGCGACGCAGAGAATGCTGCAGCTGCAGCAGAAGCTGCTGCCGCTGCCGCGGCCAAGGAAACAGCTGAGGCGGCCGCGATGGAGAAGATGAATCTGTACTGGCAGTTCATTGTTGGAATGCTCACGAATCAAGGCTCCATGCCTCTCCAACGCATTGTGATGATGCTGTCGATTGTTGTTCCCGGAGGATTCCCATTTAGCCACGAGGAATTGCGCGAGTTCTTGGCTGGGATGGTGTCGAAGGGAAAGCTGGAGATTGTTAGTGGTGGCAGTTACAAGCTGGTGCATTAGGATGGGAGCAGTCTCGCATTTGGTCTGGCGTTGATGGTGGTTTTACAATACCCATGAATTATGAACTATCGTTTCAA
This sequence comes from Penicillium sp. 91 TS-2023, assembly GCA_030710325.1. Classification (NCBI taxonomy): domain Eukaryota; kingdom Fungi; phylum Ascomycota; class Eurotiomycetes; order Eurotiales; family Aspergillaceae; genus Penicillium; species Penicillium sp. 91 TS-2023. Next base: position 1,488,528 of record JARWGP010000021.1, on the reverse strand, counting down.
ATAGTATGCTACTCGAGGTGTACAACCCGATATCACATTAACTAAAAGAAAATGGAAAAAATGAAGAGAAATAAAGGTATCATTTCAAGAATAGACATCTACAAATAATTATCATGACACATAAAGATCACCCACACCCAAGCAAAAGGCGCCAAGTTTCAAACAAATCACTTGAGCATCTGCCATTTACTCCGCATCAAGAGGGGCAACAGGAGCCTGGTCATCAACTTGAATACCACCTCTCTTCTTCTCATTAGAATCCCAGAATGGCAACTTCCACCCACCTTCACTCTCAGGAGTCGCAAGCCACAGCCGCATAAGATGGCGACGAGGCGCAGGAGGAGCAAAGTCCGTGTAAGAAGTACGAGCATGCAGAATATGCGAGTTAGCCAGGAACTGGATATCGCCGACATCCAAGATCATGTGAAGAGAGAGTCTGTTACAGATATCCTCGAGGACCTGGATAGCGTCGAGCTGAGCATCGCTGAGCGGGGGAATGATGCCCGCGTCGGAGAAACGGGTCAACGAGCGGACGTAGTAAGGGTCCCACCTGAAAGGAAACAATATTAGCACATATTCGTGCGAGAGTGGGGGTTTGGGTCTTACTTGGTGTATACACGACCGTTCTCGCCGCGCTCGAGATACACGACGCTGGTACGGATGAACTCTTTCTCGCCTGCGCTTGTTTCGCCCTTTCGGTCGAAATACCAGATTGGTTCGGTCAGAGTCTTGAGGACGTCGGGCCGCTCGACGGCGAGTGTGTTGTAGACATTGTGCGAAGAGACGAGGTCTGATTCGCCACCTTCCATCGCCTTAGTGATACACAAGAGACCGACGATATCGGAGTCATCGGCATGGAAGTATTGGCTAAATATAAATTAGCGACTGAGAAATGTCTGTGTATACAGTGTAGCTCACCGAGCGTTTGTCCGGTAGATGCGGACTTTGTCAATCTGAGTGGAGTCCTCGCCGAGATCCTTGACGTGACCGAGTACATGGCCGCGACTGTTCTGGCTAACGAAGTAGCCGAGGTAAGTACCCAGACCCATGTATGCGACAGCCGACTTGTGGTTACCCCATAGCTGGACGGGGAAGCCCTTGAAAAGGATAAAGCCTTTTCCATCAATCAGGTCCAGACGTAGTTTTTCTAGGTATGGAGCCAGGACTGGCACGCGGAAGTTGTTCTGAAGTGGTGTTTAGTTGTATGTATCTTTACGATTCTAGGCGCAGCACGGACCTTGGAAATACCAGTGAGCGGGGTCTTGGATGCGAGGAAAGCATCGGCCGCATTGCTCAGCTCTTCGATCTGGTCCGCGGTAAACTGGTGTGTCCATGTCTCTGGCTTCGAGCGATATTCCTCTGGGTTCCACGCAGTAGGACCGGTGATCTGCTTAGGAAACTTCTCGAACGGTAAGATGTGGTCGTAAAGAGGATCGTGCTGGCCGGTTGTTCTCAGTCCATCGGGGAAGATATGGAGCGGAGCTTCCTTGGCGAGGTTGTGCGGCGCGGTGGGCGCAGATGCGGTGGCGGCGGGAGCCATGATGGATGATGCTTTTCGGAAGTAGAGGAAACTCAGGAAAATCGCTTGATCACAACAGATATTCTAAATGACGCAACAGGGCTGCTGAGCTCTATTTATAATTTATGTTTACCGGCCGAGACCTGCATGTGTTCACGAATGGCGCTATGCTTTCCATCCTGGTCTTGTGCTGATGAATCCAGTGGACAGTATGGCGTGCGAGGCTTGCGATCCACTGGAATTGCGAATAGGCAGTGGAACCAACGTTCCAGAGACTTTTAGTGTCTGGGCCAATCTTGGAACTCTATTACCACATAGTAAAACAATGTTTAGTGCGCGGGGTTGATTGGGGAATTGGTGGGCGATGGCGCAATTTGCGGAGGTAAATGTTGTGATGGCCGTAGATCGCGACGAATTCCGGTAGGTCTTCAAGATTGATACAGTAATTCAGATTTACAACATTTTCAACGATATGTGCGTTGATAGCTGCATTTCAAATACATCGGGTTATGATAAAGGTTGGTTTGCTCAGTAATGTAGTTGAAGGGATTCGACGTTGAATTAAAGATGAGGATCACGGTCGGCATCACCTCCACTTAACATCTGAAAGTCGGGGGAATATCCATGGTTCCCATTACTGCAAGGTCACTCGGCCGATAAGTTTATTTCTTCATTCCTCCAGGATCATCCCTGTGATCATCGCGATTAAGTCGTGCGAGCCGACGAGCCGATAATTTGGATAGGAGTCGTGACGGGCAGGGGGAAGAGCTTGGGAACGGCGCCCCTTTTCTCTCGTGCGAGAAGGTCAGTCTCGCCAGAAGTAATCAAGGAAATCATTCGATGATTGCAATGTCAATCTCGGGGTTTTGATTGTAGGACAGTGCCTGTTGAGGCTCAGCTGCATACGGAGATCTGCATCCAGAGGCATGCGCCAATTTATTATTTGTCCGTATGTCATGGAAGGTGATTCATGTCACTCAGCCTCTGATCTCTCAAATTTGTTTGAATTGTCAAAAAATACTTAGCTTCTAGTATTGGAAGTTCTTGGTTGATCAATGCTACACTGGGCAATCAAGGTGTACCGTGCCTATACACACGCCGTGGTACTCCCCAATCCACCTGAGAGCGTCCACTTTTCAAGTATGTATATGTTTCTACGACCTCGGAAACATTCAATGTTCCGCCACCCGGAACACCATACGTTGTTCGTTATAAATATAAATACATGATAGTTGGTACCTAACCTCTATACTATTTCAATGGTTGGCTTTCATGAATACTTAGCACATGAGGTATCGAGCAACCCCACGTGGATAACGCCCCTGTAGTAACTTGCAGTCAATAACAGAACCTTGAAACTTAGAGATGCCAGTTCGCCATCGCCGCCATACCTACACTGAAAGCCTATAACAGTTTCCATTGCCTTCCAATTTCTCGGTCCGTACCCTAACCTTGGGGTGGGACTAAGTCTATATATGAACAGCCCCCGGACGTAAATATTTTACAAGAACGTATTTCTTTGTTATAATATTGGGCTGACTGGCACAGTTTTGACTTACTTTCTGAAGCAGACCCATGGGTCCAGTGTGCAATTCAAGAAGCCGCGCACTGGCCTATGGATTGATGCGATGGCGCGAAGAACCGCCATAAGAAAGCTTGGATGTGGATGATGTCAGTCAGTCACAAAGTGTGGGCCCCAAAGCCAGCATCCGAGGACATGATGTGGCAGAGACATAGATAGGCCACTGGAGGATCCCACCATCCAGGCCGCTTTCAAGGTCCCTACACTTTCCGAATAAAAAAGTCATTTGAGAACCTGGCTTTGAACCAAATTTGGATCGATAGTTCATTTAAGCCATGGCGGTGTGCTAGTATGTTTTGACTTAGGTTTCCCTACATCTTTATGCGAATGCAACGGCTTTGGTATAGCTCCTTGGGACCCTTTCATTTGTATCATAGCAATCTGCAGAGCTCTGAGCAGAGATATTAGTATCTGTAATGCAGCGGAGGACAATTGTTTCCTAGGATGCAATGACTCTTCGGTCATTTCAATATTTAGCCCGCCAGGTTTATTTCATTATAGTAATAGCACAGGTTTCGTCATAACGGTAGTGTTGAAGATGAAGGTAACAGAGGTGAATTAGAAACAAGGGAAGCTCGATTGATTGAAAGCCAAATCGCCATAATCTCCAGTCCGTCGAGAAAACTTTGTGAAGATTAAATTCTTTCACAATGACTCATTTAGCGCTGAAAACCCATAATTTAAAAGACGCGATACACGCAAGCACGGGTATAAGCGGAGAAATTGTTTTCGACACTGTCTCAGTTTTTCTAACCATTGTCATTCGACACAGGGACTTTGCTGCCTAACCATTGTCATTCGACACAGGGACTTGGCTGCCTCTTCGGGAGCCTCTTCTCCACCCGATTACTCACAGAAACCCTTATCAGGCATGCCGATCCGACCCCGCCCTGTCAATAATGCATCTTCCATGGACTGTTGATTCAACAATTCATTGAGTCATCAGTTGAAATCGATACATCTTGTTGCAACACTTAACTATCCTGCATTCAACTAAACATATCAAAAAACCCAAGACCAATAGCACCGTTCAATCTGCATACTACTGCATCTAACCCATGGCACACGGAATCCACATCGCCGTTCTAGATACGGACGTTCCCTGCCAGGCTGTATACGCCCAGCGCGGTCTCTACAGCTCGCAGTTTCGGACCCTACTCCAGTCCGCTGCAAAGCGCATCAACGCAAATACGGAACTGCACCTCCAAGATGGACCGCTAGCTGTGCATATCACGGCCTTCGACGCCGTGGGAGGTTCACTCCCACCTCTAGAATGCCTGCGGTCTACTCCCCGGTCTCCAGCAGACTCCAAAGCCGGTAGCCCATTCAGCCCTATCGACGCGATCCTGATTACTGGATCTGCAAGCTCGGCATATGATCCTCATCCATGGATCCGAGAACTCGAATCCTTCATCCAGATTGTGCATACCGATTTCCCCCTGATCAAGATATTCGGTTCCTGTTTCGGGCATCAAATCATCGCCCAGGCTCTGCTATCAGGATCATACACGAAGAATGGAGCCGAAGCTGACGCTCATGCAACATTCCACGTCGAGCACTCCGCCCTCGGCTTTGAGTTTGGTATCCAGGCCATCACCTTAGAAAAATCATTCACGGCACACTTCCCAACGCTGGCACAACACACCTCACCCATGACCCCATTCCGCATCCAATTAATTCACGGTGATATTGTCGCTCCCACACCTGCCGCAAAAGCCGCCGCCTTAGCCTCCGGGCAAGGCGACATTCCGCTTCCCCCAGGCTGGATGAATATAGGCCGCAGCGCCGCATGTGATATCCAAGGCTTGTATTATCCGGGTCGTATCCTGACGTATCAGGGACACTTTGAATTCGACGTATGGTCAAACCGCGCACTATGCATTGAGTTCGGGCGACGCGTGAATTGGCCTACCGAGTTAGTTGAACAATACATTGAGCAGATTGAGCGCACTCTTGTTCCTGGCGCGGAGGATGACGACGATGCAAAGCGTGCTGCAGAGGTTGTTTTGCTTTTCTTTGCTGGTGAAGATAACTCAGGTGTGGTACAGAAATCTTCTGGACTGGGGTTGGGTTTGGGAAGCCTTGTTGCGCCTGATGGGATGCTTACGCCTCCACTTGAATGAGGGTTCGGCATTGCCGGGATCTGGGTCTGTTAGATCCCGTGTTATTCACCGGTGTACGCTGTGGAACGTGAAACATGGTGTTTCAGTGACGACGGGATTGAGTTTGATGGCATGCATGACGAATGCGATAAAGCTATTCAGGTAGGGGGATAGGTCATTTTCATCTACAGGCAACAAGAGCCACAGCAAGGGCTGAGCTCGTTGCTCTGCATTGAACAGTGGAACAGGCATCCACAAGCAGGACTGGGATCAATGGCTGTGCCCCTGAGCAGTGGCGACAATAGGACAAGGGCTGGTTGCCTTGATGGATGACAGCTGACACGCAGCTGGTATGTTGACCTGCAAGGAATTGGGTTGATTTTTACTGTACATAGGATGGTTACTTATGTGTACACCTGCAGTACATACAGCACAGACTGCCATTGGGGATAGATGTATAAGAATAGATAGAAACAATATAATTGTACATAAAGCTATGCCGCTCCAAGGTAGCTCCATGAACTGCAGGAGATCACCGGCCGTAAAGCTAGAAACGTCCGGAGCTGGAGCTCGAGCTCGAGCTCCGTAACGGTAAGCGTAACGTGTTTCTGTTTCTAGCTCGACACACGACACACGACACAGCTCCACCGGTCTCCGCCCCGTCGCTTCGGGACAAAGTCCACTTCGACAACTAAGCTGGGGGTCTAGGTCGGGGACAGCTCGGTACAGAGTATAGCTGTGCGGTACTTAATATCTACCGTACACAAATACCTAACAAAAGGGACCTGGGCCCTATAGATATCCACATATGTATCGCAGAAGCATCTCCATCGAAGCCGAGTGGAAACGGCAGGCGAACAAAAAGCAGAGTTTTCCAATTGGGAGCTGATCCCCCTCCTGCACAGCCATCCAGATCCGGGATGGCGCCCTTGCCGCCGAGTCCGGTGACCAATGGCAGGACAGGTAATAGGCACAGCTGAGCTCCACCGTGCGCGGGTTCAAACCAATCAGGTTGCTTTGGCATGCTCTTCATCGGCATGTGCCCCCGGTGGGGAGCGGTTATACAGCGTACCGGGCTGTTCGGTGTAATACGGGAGTCTGACGCCGTGACCCATTAGAGTTGAAGCTGGAGTCGAAGGGGCACCTGGGAAGAAGTGAGCTTCCTGGGCATGTAGAGTATACATGATCATTCTTTAGATTCTTTTTTCTGAGTCTGGGAGAATTTTTTATTCTGGACGAGTGGGGAGGGACAAATGTTGGGAAATGAGCGCGGAGAGGCAAGGTACACAGCTGCCTAGATGCTAACGGCCTCGGTATGCAAGTCTGATCCGGAATGACAATATCGTCTTTGTTTTCTGCAGCTTCAGATCTCTAGATCGAGTATCAATTTCTTTCGTGCTTTGTTTCATTTCTTTTTTTCCCTTTTTTCTAGATGACTTGCGTTATCTGGGTTGTAATTTACGGTATCGTGGCGCTAAAGTGCAGGTATTTGCCACCCGGAGCTCCCCTCCTTTCCAACGCAGAGCTTCTGGAATCTCGAGCTCCAGCTGGGGAGAGCTTCGGAGGGGCCACTGATAGCGCCTATCGCACCTACCCCAACGTTCTACACAAAGCTTTATGCCCTGATTCTGGGATATCCAAAGGACTTATAATGTCCGGAGTTTTGAAAAAGGAGTAAGAGGTAGACGATCCAAAATTCCAAAATCGAAATTTTCGAAATTTTCCAACGCGACGGCGTGGCACCGAGCTTTCCGAATAGTTTGTCGGGCGCGGTAATTAAAGAACAAAGTGACCATACACTTATCTCCCAAATCTACAAGCTTGAACAACCCTTGTCATGCATGCACCCCCTCTTTTCTTATAAACAGAGTACAAGACTCGAATATCAAGGGTCTTGCCAACAATAGTTAAAAAGTTGGAAAGGATTCACAGTGTTAGAGTGATCATAGTGAAATTCAAGCGGGGGGATAGAATACGTTAATTACGGTAAATACCCACGGCTACAGGGAAGCACCGCACTACGACGACGGCGGATCGAGTCCCTCAATGTACTTGTACACTTTCCTCTTTTCCTTTTCTTTCCTCCCCCGTAAAGAAGAAAGAGCGCAACCCAATCCTGGCGATTCTTCAGCCCTTTTTCGACCTGTAACTCGTTTCCCCCTTGTATTTGCTTCTCTTCTCTTCTTTCCCTTTTCCTTTCCCCCAAGTGTGAGAGGCAAAGGGTCCTTTCGCCCCATATATGCACCATGCCTCCCCGAAGCTCGTTGACCAGCTCCTTCTCGGTCACCGATGCCAACAATGAAGTTGTTTGTCCTTTGAAGAATAATGATGGTTCCAATTGTCGCAAGCGATGCTTGGGAGTGAGTCTTCTTTTCCCCCTCCTTTCCAGCCCCACCTGTTATCGCCATCCGCTCGGCCACAATGCGGCAACTTTCTTAGGACGACAAGAAAGATCCAAAACCTGCCATGCATATGCTGGGAAAATCCATAAATCGGTCTGATAGACCTGTATCGGTCGAGTCTAATCATTCGGTTCCAACAGGAAAAGCGCTATCGCTCCATGCAGGAGCACATCCGACGTGCGCATCCGAATCACTACATCCCGAAGCTCCCGGCTACCGAAGAGAGCTTCCTTTTGATGGTCAACACCCCACCAGAGCATAGGGCGCATCTTTCACCACCAGATCCTGCTCCACCGCGACGTCGACATGGTTAGTTGACATCTGTTTTTCTGTGGAGTTCCGGAGACTGACGGCTACCTACAGACCTGGCGGATAGGGACATCTACGTCGCTGACGCCAGCTCCCCGGCCACGCCGCGAGCTCTCGACGAACCCCACCCTGCTGCGGCCACTGCAGCTGTTGCGTTGGCACAATTGCACCACCATCGCCTAGCTTCTGACTGGGACACAGACATGGTACGAGCTTGCATGGTCTTTCCTCTTTTTTTTTTACTGCCCCGCGTGATCCCGGTCGCTGATCCGTCTCCCCGCAATTTTTAGGACACCCACTCCGACACGGACATCACTCCAGGTCCCATGCGCTCGTCTATTGAACTCCCGTCGCTGCGCGACCATTTCAAACAAGAATCTCTACCTCCATTTTCGGCGCGCCCGCGGGGCCTTCTGCCTTCCATTTTGAATCATTCGCCACCTGGTCGCTCATCCACCCTGCCCCCCATCCAGCGCAAAGACAAGCTTTCGCGCCCGCGCAAATCATCAATCTCACAATCGGCCCGGAAACCTAAGCATGATCGCCAAAAATCCAAGGAGTTTGGTCGCCGACCGAGTCTGGGCGACCGTAAGGCGTTATCGGCGGAACCTCAAACGGCGGCCTGGGCGCAAGGCAAGCGCTGGGAAGATCTGATTGAAGCGGCGACGTCGGCTACGGAAGCTGATGATGAACGGTACTCTGAGGTATGTTGGAGTCCCCTTAATGTGACTTGATATTCTTCCTGACACCCTCAGGCTGGTCGATCTCCAACTATTGCCCCGCTGCTCGCCAACGTCACATCGGCACCATCTGGCCCGAAGAATCGGTCTTCACTACCCCCGGCTTTCCAATCTGGAGGACTTCCACCTCTTGGGTCGCACAGGGCCTTCCCACCCCCCTACACAGCTTCGCCTTTGCACAAGTCACTTACCCCGCCACCATTTGAAAGCCGCGGTCGCGACAGTGACCTGGAACCGTTCCCTTCGATTGAATCATCTCTTGACTCAATGTCGACAGCATCTGGAAAGAATTTCGCTTCGTCATCTTCCGGAATGGCTCATTCTGTCAATTCGGATACCAGTCCGGTTCTCAATCTCATTCCGCCCATTTCTCAACGCCAGCATCACCGGTTTTCGAACCCCACCCCTGCCTCTTTCCGCAACAAGGAAATTCAAATCTACTGTGCCCACTGTAAACGACCGTGGGCTTTGAATGAATGCTTTGCTTGTACAGAGTGCATCTGTGGCGTTTGTCGCGAATGCGTTGGCATGTTCGTCGCCAGTCCACCTACTTCCTTCCGCAGCCCAGGGAATGGTCACATGAACAACCTTCCACCGGCACCGACAAGCTATCCGAGTGTCCGAGGTTGTCCTCGCTGCCGGACAGTCGGAGGAAGGTGGAGAGCTTTCCAGCTAGACTTCAAGTGATCCATCAACTTGATGAGCTGATGGCTTTATGCATGTTATGACTAACGCTTTATACATGGTCGTTCTTCCATTCATTATTCAACTTATATTTCATGATCATTCATGCGGCGATATGACAAGACCAAGATCATCAGTCTCGGTACCGTGTCGCTCCATTCATATCTTTTATTTTCGGCAGGTTCCTTGAACATCATGCAGAAGCTGGTTCTTTTACGCAGGTGGTGTTTCCTTTCATTTGGATTAGTTTGGTTTGGTTGAGTGGCATCTCAGGGGTTTGGTTTGGTTTGTTCATGTTTATGTGTGGTTTTTCTCTTCTCATCTGCTTGGATGATTACGCTGGTTCTGGATTTCTGATTTAATGCCCATATGATGCAATTGTACTGCAAATGATCATTATCGTGATAGAAAGAGACCTCGGATGAGCAGCCGTCATGCTTCCCTTGGAATTAGGGTTGGATAGCGCCTCCCTCAAGTCTCGAATTTACATTTCTGTCCAAAATTCAAATCAAAACATATCGGCCTTCAGTCACAATGAAAATTGCAATCCTCGGGAGACCATCTAATCTTCCCAAATAACGCTACTCAACCCTTCTGCAGTCCCAACCTTCCCAGGCTCACCAACCTGCAACACAGCAACCTTCTTCCCCAAATGTCCAGTCTTGTGGTCCCGCCGCACAATGGCAACGGTTGATGTGCTCTGATCCCCAATGGCAACCAGATCACCCTTCTTATTAATCACCATAGTCCGAGGCACCTTTCCATATGCATCGCTCTTCCCCTTCATAACCACAGTACCATTCCCAAGACGATCAAGCGTAACAATCGAGTCATCCGGCTTGAAACCCTGATCACTGCGAATAGAAACATACAACTTCTCGCCAACCATCCGAATCTCTGCCGGCGTCGCGCCCTTAGGCATCTTTCCACCCGGATACGGAACAAGCGTCTGCGTCTTCTCCAGATCCAAACATCCAGATCGCGCATACGAAACATCAAAACTCATCATCGTTCCCCCGATCTCATTGGCAAGGTACATCATCGTCTTTCCGACAGTCGTAGTCTGACGCATGTGCGTCGGTGCCCCGGTCTTGGTATCTGCGTTTTTGGTCGACCCGTCTGTCCAGAACACGCCGTGTCGCGGCCCTGAGCCGAATGTCACGTTTACGGGTGGGCAGAGATCCAGGTGGCCGGTTGTTGCGTCAATGCTGTAGATTCGGATTAGATCTGCGCCTAGATCTGGGGAAACGAGGAAGGAGCCTGTTGGGTCGAGGAAGACTTCGTGTGGGTGAGGAGAGTCTTGTTGGGCTACTGCGCCTTTATGTGTCATTTTGAAGGGGAGGGTTTGTTTGGCTTTTGAGTTGGATTGCAAGGGGAGAGCGAAAGTTGAGATCGCGGAGCCTTCGCTTTAAGGTCATTAGTATAGTTCCTTCCTCATATTACGTGCTTGGTAGGTTTTAAGGTTGGTTATGCTGTTCGTCATCATCGCGTGGAGGTACGGTCTATATTCAGGATAGATATAGATGGCCATCTCAACACAACCACGCGAACAGCTTGACCAACCCAAACCCACACTGAAGAGTCGAAAAGGGAGAACTTACTAATGCGCAATAGCAATATACTTATCCTTCTTCCCCGCCTCAAAAATAACACTATTAACCCCACCTCCAACTGTCTGTGCCTTGGCAATCTGCGCCAACTTTCCACCAGGCCCATCAACGTGATACGCACTCAACGAACCATGCGTAGTAGGATCGGAAGTTCCATTTTCATCAGAGCAGTAAAGAATCTTGCTCTCGGAGTCAAATGTTAACCAACTCGGCATGGCTCCACAAGTCTTCTGCGTATCGGCAATCGAAAGATTTGAGCCGGAGAGCGTAAGAGTATACACATTGCCATTGTAGTGTGTAGCCCACAGACGCGATTCTTTCGCCTGCTCGTGAGTGTGAATTGGCTGCGGCACTTGAGGTTGGAATTGGGGAATCGACGAGGCGGATGTTGTTGTTAGGAGGGTTAGGATCGCCCCGGTTGTTGGCGCGAGGAACCGCATGATGAATCTTGTAGAAACGTAAATTCACCTATGACTTTAGAGCACCTTTGGAATTGCAGTGAAGGCCAAGGTGGAAAAACCGGGGAAGATGGGAATGGGGTAGTATAAGTGGGACCTGGACCACAAACAACGCGCCCACGCGCTCCGAGATCAACCCATTCCCGTAGGATATTTTTCCATGCATCGGAATGACGAGTGCCGAGTCCCTGTTACTGCAGAGCGGAATGGATCGACACGGATTTGGGGTGTTGTATGCATTTTAGTGGAGATATTTGTGGAGTCCGGGAGGGGGTTGGGAGCCAAGGGGGATAAATTGCACTTCTCCGGGCTATTGTACTAGCAGGAACGGGCGACGGTGAAGAGCTTTGTTTGTGCTGATTCCCGAGTGGCGTGTTTGACGAGCCTGGGCAGTGGGGTTGCGTTGTATTGTGATGTATACTACCTACCCCTCATATGTAGCTGAGAATAACGGAGTAATTGGGGTGAAGCCGTTGAGGTAAGGAGGGGTTATGGTGATCGGCATTTGACTGCGGAATTGGGGACTGTCCCTGCATTTTTAGTACATTTAGTTCACGGCTGATTGAGTGATGGAATGTTTATTGATTCCTGTAGGTTGGAATTTCTAGTGCTTTCTAGGTTGTTGTTCCATTGTTCTTTGACAGAAGCCTTTGGAGTCGTCCACTTGTGTCACATTATCTTGCGAATAAAAAGCTGAGCTCGGTACAATCTCCAGGGTTGGAATGTCTTTGCCAAGGGTATTTTAATCAAATGTTCTTCTCATTTGGATCAAGTGTAGCAGCCAGGTGGGTAGATATATGTTGTTGCCCCTCCAAGAATATTCGAACCTTTCAAGATTGAAACGGTGGGAACATTGCGCGCAAAGTAATTGGTGGCCCTTATTCCAAGCCTAGTGGTAACCCTAAAATTGCATACATATTTGAAATCGGATCTTGAAACACACAGAAAGAGGACCTTCATAAACTCATCCAAACGAACTGCTCTCGCTGCGGATACGAAGGCGGTAACACCAAGATACGCGTCTATCCAAGGATGACAACATCAATTCGGACTACCACTGGCCAATAATGAACAGCCCAAGACTTCACTTGGATACCAATTGACCATGGTTGAATAGACGAGCTAAAATGACACCGGCGCGATTGTTTTGACAAGTCAAGTTCTGTCGGATAGTTCGCCATGGATGCGTTGCACGAACTCCGGAATTCGAAGCAAAGCTTCATGCGCGTCAACCGGCAGCGTGACAGCTCTTCTCAGCGCAAGAGCAGGACAGTCCTCTCGTGCATCCCATGCCGGCAACGGAAAGTGAAATGCGACCGTCTCGAACCCTGCAGCCAATGCACCCGCCGTAGTGTGGGCGAAGCGTGCGATTATTCGCCCACGTCTTCCAGAGCTGAAAATGTGACTTCTCCTATCGCGAATTCAGCACAAAGAGATGCAGATATTCCTTTGTCACCATTAATGGTCCCAGTGGATGAGACTCTGATCATCCCACCAGATGTTCGCCCCGCACCAACCCCTACTTGCAATCATGATCTTCCAGCCTCAAGTCGGATGGGCACTGTTGATTCACTGACTCAATCTTGCTTCCATGGCTCTGGGACAAGGACCAGATACTTTGGTCGAAGTCATTGGGCATTGACAATGGACATGGCAAGCTGAATGACTCCATGGTTGTCCATACGCTGCTAACGACCTTACAGTTTCCTGATTTGAAGGCCCATTTACAGAAGTACCACCATGTAAAGAAAGGGCCTGCTGGGCATGGATCAGATCATCTGGGTATGAAACGCACGACACAAAGACGACTGGAAGCGACATATCAAACACAGCTGCAATCAGATCTGCAATCACCCAGACTTGAAACTCTAGTCCCAGATCGCCAAGTGACAGACAGGCTTGTCGGCTTGTACTTTTCGACTTTCGAAACGACATTTCGCATTCTGCATGTCCCTCATTTTTTAGCCGAGTATGAGGAATTTTGGAATTCAGGGGACAATACATCCCCGAACCTTTGGTCAAGGGACGTATTCGCGGCCAAGTTACTCAGTTTGATGGCATGTGCCGCCGACGCTGGGATCACTGCTGAGGAACATACCCCCCAGGCATCAAACCAGACAGCGAAGGATTGGATACAGGCCGTCGGGTCCTGGGTCAAAACAGTGACAACGTACGCGAAGCTAGATCTGGACTTTATTCAGGTCATGTGTCTGCTGCTAATCGCAAGACAAGCTATTGCCTACGAGGGAGATCTTGCTTGGCTTGCTGCTGGGTCCCTTTTACGAGAAGCCATGATGATAGGTCTTCATCGGGATCCTATAAACTTCAAGAGTGTCTCACCATTTTATGCTGAAATCCGCCGGCGGCTTTGGGCGACTATTGTTGAGCTGGACCTACAAGCCGCTCTTGATACAGGTGTCCCTACAGGAATGTCTGAAGATGACTATGACTGTGCGCCGCCATCAAACCTGGATGACGAAGATTTCTCTTTCAATTCGACTACGATCCCTGCATCCAAGCCGAGCTCTGTATTGACAAGAACGTCCTTCCAGGTATCCTTAGCGCAAATTTTACGCACTCGGATCAGGATTGTCAAGATTGTCAACCAGATTCGCCTGTCATCAAATTATCAAGAAATATTGGATCTCAGTCACATTATCACGACCCATCTTTCCCAAACACCACTGGTCATCACCGGACATAATACTGGTGAAGATTCTCCCTCTAAATTTCAACAATCGCTATACCTCTTTCTTGTCTACCGATATCTCCTCGCTCTACACCGACCTTTCGTTCTCAGTCTCGCCGAAACCCGCAATGAGATGTACAGTTACTCAAGAGAGATATGCGTGAAAGCTTGTTTATCTCTCCTGTCACCACTCAAACTCGCTCCTCAATCCGGAGCACGTCCAGTATATCCACACATACTTCGTCTCCGAGGAGGTATGTTTCGAAGCGAAATATTCCACGCAGCCGCGACACTTTGTTTTGAGCTTCGTCTACAAGTCAAAGACAACACACTACCACTTCTTCCCGGCGCTCTCGCAGATCTCACGGACCAGAACAGTGACAAGCGCGATACTCTGCTCCGAACAGTTGAAAGCGCAATAAAGTACTTTGAACACAAAGTCCGGACAGAAAAACAGGCGTGCAAAGCATTCATGCTTCTGAATATGGTCTACACCTCAGCTCAAAGCGAACTTCATTCGGGGACTCATGATTCGCATGCGAATTGTGGGGTGATGAACGATCTGACATTGGAAAATGCCTGCCCTCGTGCGGCTAGACGCTGTCAAGAATTGCTACTTGAGGGCGAAGGCCGGGCAGACTGTCAACATTCTGAAGAAAATTGGCTTGGTTATCCGGGAAATCCTTTCATGGTAAGTAACATCTTGATTGTGATCTGGAAATATACTCACTACTTCTACTTTTACAATTTGCAGAATGAAGAGGTTCCTGGTATTCAACCCGATCAAAGCATACAAATAAATGCCTCGTCGGAGCAAAGCACGAATATACATTCTACCATGCCTACCGGAGGTTCCGACCCAGACTTATTTGTGAGTTTTCCCCAATCACGGGAACTGATGCTATAGTACTAATCATAAACCGCAGGATCTATCGTTTGATTGGGGCATGTATCTCGATCCAACGTATTTGAATGAGTCGGGCAACCTATGGCCGTTGATGGATCCATTAATATGAATTTCGACTTTCCACCTGCATTACGATTTTCCATCACATTTGATTGTGTGAGCGTATTCTCAGGAGATGAATCACGTGTATGCCTCATATCGAGAAGAGCCTTTGACGATCGTGACCTGTCACTAAATTCTCGGAGTATCTTTACCTAATTAGGAAATCACGATCTCCGAATGTGGGTCCGTCACTCAAGTGTGAAATCAGGGAACACATCAACTGCGAGCAAGGAATATGAAACAAGAAAATATAGAGAGAAGAAAGAATCAAAATTTGATTTCCTAAAAGTAAGGGGCTTTTATCTTCTTTGAAAGCACTCAACGACAACAAGTAAGCTCAAGACAAAAGCTTCCACAACCAGACGCACAACGACCCGAGGGACTCTCAACACTCGTCCTCTTCTTCCCACCCTCGGCATTTTTCTGTAAATCGACTCCAGTGCTTCCAGCGGCGGTGAGATTAGAATCTTCCTGTCGGGTGGATGCCTCCGGCTGCAAAGTAATAGAATGAATTCCATATTCATGGAAACATTCTCTAATGGTCTTAGCCAAGTTCTCAAAATCGGACATATGTTCGCCATCCAAGACAACGTGTGCAGATGCAAGGGATTTCTTCTGGTTTAGGCGCCAGATGTGAAGTTCGTGAATGGCGAGGATACCGGGAATCTGCACTTGTTAGCTCGTTTGTACTAAATCTAGAATATCGGAGTAGTAATGCGTACCTTTTCAAGATCATGTTTCACGTCATCGTAATCAACACCTTGTGGTGCACTTTGGAGTAGAATAAGACCGGATTGTTTAACTTTTCAGAGTCAGATCTTGTAGTATATGTAACAGAGGGAAGGTATACATACTGAGTGGAATGGAAGAGATGAAGATCATAATCGCAATGCCCATGCTCACGGCGGGATCGGCGTAGAATCTTCCACCGTAGCTAGCGAACCAGATCACCGCCGCTGCGATGACAACACCGATGTTATTCGCACAGTCGCCGATCACATGTATCAGAACGCCCATCATGGCTAAGTCCCGATTTTTGTGAGATGAAGGTTTATCTGTGTTAGTGTGGTGCTTGTGGTGCACATGCTGGGGAAATGGTAAGCCCAACTGAATGAAACCGAGTAGTAGAGGAGGCACAAGCATACCTTTTCATCCACGAGACCAATGGACATTGCGTGCTCGGGAGTATCACCACTTTCACCGTGGCTGTGGTCGTGTCCATGTCCGTCTCCGTGATCGTGGTCGTGATCTGCAGACATGAGTTAATACTATATTGCATGTTTTAATGTTCTTCAAAGGCTCACCATGTAAGAATAATATGCTAATGATATTCAATCCAAATCCAACACAACCCATGATCAGGACGAGTTTTGGTTCTTCGACACCTGTGCAAATATGTTAACTCTTAATCAAGCGCAACCGAGATACAGTATACTCACGCTGCATAGAGACGAATCGCTCAATGGATTGTAAAAACACACTGAGTCCCAATCCAAACAATAGCACACCATTGAAAAAGGCACCTAGAAGCTGGATCCGCTGCCAGCCAAATGTAAGCGCTTTCGGAGGGGTGCTTTTTTCGGCAACCTGGTTTTAAGTCAATACATGTGTATCAATAATCGAGATATAGTACTCACTATTGCGGCAGCCAGAGCGATTGCGAATCCCACAATATCATTTAACTGGAAATTGTTAGTTCGGTCTTGCTCTCAGCTAGATTCAACGTACATAGTGGAAAGCATCGGCAACCAAGGCGAGAGAGTGGGTGTAAAAGCCGACTATCAAACAATGTCAGATCAAGTTTCAAGCTTTCTTTGAAGGTTTTCTTTTTCTTTATGGTAATCTTACTAGAGATCTCGGCTATGAAGAAGCAGAGTGAAATGCCGATCACGGCACTAAGCCGTTGAACACGGGATATCTTGAATGCCATGGTGATTTCTGGACAAGTCGCTTTGTATTGTTTAGGTACATGTTAAGCAGGTATGGAAAATCACATTTTATATGCAATGGCAAAGGTAAAGCATGTGACTTGGACCCGGAGCCCGGAGATTTTTATTACCCTTTTGGGAAACCAAGAGCGCCGAACCAGTGCACGGAGAGAAATGTTTTGTCGATTTTTCAATATCACTATTAGAACTTACTATATTTAGCAGTAGTAGAAAATTTGCAGAATCTTCCAGATAGATCCATAGTGACAATATAATTGGCCAGTAGCTCATATTTCGTATCAAAACTGTCAACATGCGCAACCAGGAAATCTCCGTCGCATAACATAATCTTAATAACGAGTCGCAAAAACACACGGTAGAATATAAAGTGTATCACAGATACACCACTTAATGTACTGAGAAATTCTCGCTATTCTGGCAAGACATACTCATCCAGAATATGTGGGTCATGGCGAAAAGACGGGTCACACACGATCTTAATAGCAGGCGAGACATCTCGCTCCCGGATAGATCCTTCTTGGCCAGGATTCGATCGCGATCCCCCGTATGTCCGAGCCATAAAACACATCAAACACTGTAATGCGGCGATCTGCTCCTCAGTAGATGCATCACGCATAACACGGCTTGTTTCCGCGAACAAGGCCGGGATATAGTATAAAAGCACGGCCTGGCCATCATCAAGACCATTAACGTTCATTCCATTAACAAGAGCATCGCGAGTTTGCTCTGTTAAGCCTCTGAATGCTTTCTGGAACTGCTCAGCCACTGATCGATCGGCTACACGGCCAATAGCGAAAAGCCGAAGTAAAGCCCGTTCTGAGCGATCGGCGGTAGACAATTCAGGAAAGCCCTGCTTAAAAACCAATTGCCCACGATTCAGTAAGATTTGATCATACGCCTCGCAAAGCGAGATATTTTCGGTGATTACACTCTTCAGGATAGGCCAAGCCTGTAGAAAAGATTGACAAACTGGTTCGATCATCCGATTCGCACCACGACTGTCACGATGAGCGCCGGCGCCGGACACATCGAAGATAGTCTCGAAATACTTGAGATAGAACGCCTCAGGATGACCACGGAACTTGAGGACGGGCTGTAAGCTGCCAGGGACATTCTCGCCCTGCATTAGTTGGGGGATATTCAGGGTCGCTCCAATCTGTACTCCGAGGATCACCTCCTCACGCCGGTCATCGGATAACTGGCCGAGTGCTCTATCAAGGATCCCGCACGTGATAGCCTCAGCGAGTAGTTCATCGTGATTTTCGTGGTCTGCGACTCCTTGAGTACCCCTGCGCGCCGCGATCTCGGCGACCAGGTGTGGGTCTTTTCCCATGTCACCGATGACAAGCGCCACAATCATTGCGAGGAGCAAATCGGTATCTTTCAGGAAGCGGTCCGATAGCAGCCTCAGTTCTTGGAAGGTCTTTTGGGATAACCTGATAGAGGGAGGTTGATGGTTCACAAAGGCGTTATAATCATTCGCAAGCACCCATTTCAAAGCGCGAACATTGGTGATTGACCGATTCACTTCATCGTAATCAGTTTTGAACAATAGTCTCGATGGACTGAGCGTGGTTTTGGTATCTTCGGTAAGATTGCCCAGGGAAGGAGTTTCGCCTTCATCTTTTTCCACGGCTTCTGGAACACGTGTCAAGTGGACAATCTCTGGGCCAAACTGCGCGTGAAGAAGTCGGACAAGATCTTCATCTCGCAGCAAAGGCAGCTCGTGGCGATGCACGATATCGACAAGAGTGCCCTCCATAGATAAACAAAAGTTTGATTATGTCTTGAGGTTGTGAGGCTGTTTAAGTAATTTGGCGGTCTTGGGGACTGAGGCTGAGGCTGAGGCTAAGGCTGAAGGATATTCTTCTAAACCAGATATGATGAGATTTTACGTATTAGTTCAGGATCCCTT
Source organism: Penicillium sp. 91 TS-2023 (assembly GCA_030710325.1). NCBI lineage: Eukaryota > Fungi > Ascomycota > Eurotiomycetes > Eurotiales > Aspergillaceae > Penicillium > Penicillium sp. 91 TS-2023. Next base: position 1,469,560 of record JARWGP010000021.1, on the reverse strand, counting down.
GGAACTCAGCCTCTGTAGTGGAGGCCCTTGAGGCTGGAGGGGCAGATAGCCTGGATTCCTGGAATTAGCCTTGGCCACCGCTTTGACGAGATACATTTCCTGTAAATTCGGTCGTATTTTATAAACTCGAAGTTAAGGTCTGAAGTACCAGCAATTTACGGAACTGTTGATTTAACTTTACTAGTATCAAGCGTCAGACATGGAATTGGAAGAGTTGAATAATTAAGGTAGCAGGTATCTTTTTAAAGTGACAGATGAAACATGCACAGTTCTGGGGCCCAAGATACAACCAATGCCTCGTCAGTAATTCGGGTATCTACATAACATTCTGCCATTCTATTGGTACTGTTCAGCCACACAACACCGTGCGGAGTCATGCGAACCCCCACCATAGATCATGAACTGATAAGAATTTAACATTGCAACACGGGCAAAACCAACATGATTTCATATTTTATCTAGAGGAATTTGTCCTTATTTTCCTCTAATATTCTGGAGCTGACCCCCGACACTTCCTCATTGACAAGTTCTATTTCTATCGCTCCAAGACCTCGGCAAGTAGCAAACATTGGCTAGTGCACGATTAGTACGGACTGTGCATGCCTTTCCTGCAACTGCGACAGAACTTCTCCACCAGACCCACCGAGCCAAAAAAGGAGAACACGATACAAACGGGCTTCGTACCATCAGGTGGAAAAAACCCAAAAAATCAAAATCAATCCACACAAATCTCGACGAGAGAGTTATGTTGGGCATGAACTGCCTCTGACACAAGGCAACGATCAGCAGATGCTGCCTGACGAACCCGCTCGGCTACAGTTCCGTAGACTAGCCAGCTCTAGCGAGATACGATCAAACCGTACCTTGACCCACTCCCAGCGCTTAAGATGTGCAAACATGCAATCTTCAGACTTTAGCGCCCTTAATGGTGTGAATGTCTCATCTTGCGCGTCTCGCTGTCACTGCATGTGCGTGGGGAAAATGCCATCACAATAGTCACCATTGTACGTAGCTAGGCGCCAATCTATTTTCGGGCCTGCATGGCTACGGAGACGTTAATTTCATAAGGCACATAAATATTAGAACAATGATCGCCATCTCGATACTCAGTTTTCAAGCTATAAGGTTTAATCTACTGTTCGATTCTCTCGCAAACCTCGGATCGGTTCAAATGTTCACATACGATTCACGGTCACTGGCAACATCCCACACCATTGTAAGTCCTCCGCTATCAAGACACATACCATGTCCATGCCAAAATCTGACCTTGGAGCACCTGCAGCATTCACATTCTCCAATGTCTACTATCCCGCTCTTTCTCGCCATCACGAATAGCGACGGCGTCTTCAAGCACTGGGGTCTCTTCATCGATGAAGAAAACCAGAAGAACAAAACTGTTCTCCAGGTCAAGGGATCGGATGGTCAATTTCGATATCAACCTGAAACGAAAGATGTACGAACATCGCCCGACTTACTTGAGTTGATCTATATTTGCAACGTGGACGTTACGAAAGCAACCGATATCCAAAAGATCGCAAGTGAAACAGCTGTTCATAATGATATTGGGGGGTGGAATTGTCAGGATTATGTGCTTGATCTTATGGAATTGTTAGAAGAGAAGAGAGTTTTGAATGGCGCGGATGGGGCGTATAGAATGCGGATGGATTATGTGAGAGGCATACAGGAGGGGTTGGCTTAGATGTATTATGTATTGTGTTTGTTTACCCTGTACTTCGAGTCAATGGTTCGCTTTCTGATTGGTATAGACCCATTTATTACTATATGGACCTGGACATATCATCCATTACTACGCCATCTAAGCATCAAGTTACTGTGTAAGAGAGAAAATGAATGAAACGAAAGAAAAGCCTCCTGGCAAATCATTGTCTCGACGAATCAAGTCAAAAGGAATACCTAAGCATAAGCATAAGCTTATTGCAGTAACACTGTGAATAACATATTCAACACAGGCTCAGCCCAGCATAACGCCATAGCTCATCATAATCGCGTCCCAAGCAAGGGCTGAATGGAAACAAGGAAAACAAGGCAGGAAAGCAAAAAAATAACAAGGGCAAACCAATCATGCCCTGCCTACCCGACCGACGCTCGCTAGAACACAGAACATAAAATAACCGGGCACAGAGAGATAGAAAAAGCTGGAAGAAAGATGGCGGGACTAAAGTACTAAGCAAAGAAATAGGCAAGAATAAACCCCTTTAACGGAGCCTCCGGCGCCGGGGATAACTCAAATCAAAGAAATGAAGAGAAAGAACCTAGCAGTAGCAAGGTCTGAGGTTGGGTATCAAGATTGAGAATTCCGTCGGGCCTGAACCCATTGAATCCAGGTAAAGCCAGCCCGGATCGGATCACGCGTCCATCGAACACGCCAAACAAAAAACAAGCTCGAGATTCCTTCCCCTTTTTTTCAAATCGCCTGCGATCGTGGATGTAGATAGTCGTACAGTACGTAAGACGTAACGTAACGGACGAGAGAGAGAGAGAGAGAGAGAGAGAGAGAGAGAGTCGTCAATGAATAATAGTACAGAGAAGAGTGTCAACGCTTCGCTAGCACCTATCGGCTGAAGGTAGTCCACACGGTGCTTAGCCAACCCGTGGGAATGCCGACTTCTGAGGGTTGAATCATAGATAGTTGTGCCCAGTCCCCTCCGTCCAGGAAGGCCATGACATCGTCACCGCCAAGGCTGGTTGACAGGAGACTGGTGTCGGGGCCCTCGGTCGAGGTCAGGGGTGGTGACGGGGCCAGTTGGGCACCTGTTCCCGGCGGTGGGAGGACAGGTACATGTGGAGCAGTAGCGTTGATGGGTGGCAGCGACTGTGAGTATGGAGGAGGTGCGTTCTGGCGAGTAGGGAGCCAGGAGTTGATGGGCTGCAGCCGGTTGGTTGTTGCAGTGAGATACTGCGAGGGAGATTGTGTGGTGGCTACCAAGGATGGAAGGCTAGGAGGGGAGGTGTACATAGGGCCATCTGGGTGGTGCTGTTGCAAAGATGGTAAAGAGTAAGGAGACTGCGATGGCATGGGGCGGTTGTTGTTAGGCAAAGGAAGGCTTGGGCGGCGGTCGCCGTCGTGGCCGGGTAACGGCAGGCCAGGGCTGTTGACAGGCACCCATGACTCGCGACGACCACCGGCACCATCCAGTTGCTGTTCACTGGGATCCCCAAGTTCACTTTTGACTGCATTGCTACCAGCGTCGCTGAAATTTGTCATGCGATCAGGCATCAACTCTCCACCCATGACCATTGCAATACCATCCTCATCCATTGAATCCTGCAGCTGATCCTCAATGGACCCAAAGTCCAGGAACAGCTTCTCCAGAAGTTTGAATTCCTCCAAGCCACCACCAAGGCCACCTTCTCTCACTGGTCGAACGCCGTTGGCACCCCCATGGTCAGAAACGTCCGACATGCTATCAAGGCGATTGCGAGAGTACCGGCGGAAGTCTCGCTTGACCTTGGAGAAGTAGCTGTGGAGACGATTCAGAGTACGGAACCATCCATTAGCCATCTTGAGACGTGGCCGCATCTCTCGTAGGATATCCAGGGCCTTGCGGGACTGCACTGCGCCGGGCAGATGGCTGTCATAACTGGCTGGCGGAGGTCTGGCAGCGAGGAGACCATCGGGATCCATGTGTGGGAAATGAGAGCTATACACACCAATGAAGGCGGCATTGTAGATCGCAAAGCCAACAAGAGGATTCTCAACGAGAGCCCCGCGGCCTTGACAGGTTGCGACCAGGTCGATCATCTGACGAGCCGCCTTGGACAACTCGCGAGCGCTGTCCCGCCAGAAAGCCTCGGGTGGGCCACTGACCTTGTCGGAAGGCAGCAAGGGCTCATCTAAGGGGCCAATGGGCTCATTGCAACGAAGGGGCAAAAATGGGATGTAAGCACGATGCAAAACGATAACCGACAAGAAATAGACCACATGCATGACAGTGTAAGAGGCCAGCGTGGTCTTGTACATGATATGCGTATCGGTATTTCGGACCGAATACTGGAGATTGCGGGAGAGACTGTCCTGGAACTCATTCAACTGCGTCCGCAGCGTTGCGAAGCGCGACTCGGGATGCCATGGGGGGTACTGTTCAGTCCTTCGGCCACCCGCACAAGACCACTTGGCGATGCTTCCCCAGATGCGAATGATGCGAATCACTCGGCTCAAGACCGACTCCTCGGCACCAACCTCCCACCGATCGACGTCATCCTCGGTCGAGTCCTTCCGCCGTGAGATCGGCGACCAAGCCTTGCCATCAGAGGTACCGTTAGTAGGGGGAATCTTATCATCGCCCAACCCTAAGCTCTGCCGAATACTCGGGATCTGAACGCCCTGGGCCCCGAAGCTTTGTGGGCGACGTACAGTTGGCTCATTTAACCGGGCTGTCCGAACCCGCTCTCCGAAAGCAAAGGCATTATCACTCGGAAGTTGGATTCCGAGATCCTGGATGTTGATCATGCGCGGGCGATACTTGCCACTGCTCAGGCACCGGTCCAGGATGAAACAAGCCCAAAAGGTCCGACGCTTGGTTTCTTGTGCAATTACATCATCGGATGTCTGTTCCTTTGGTTCCATTCGACGAAGAAGCCCGAAATGATCAGCTTCAGGCTTGAACCCCGGGGATGAGCGGGAGAAATCCCGTGAGGGAAACTCATTCTCCAGCTCAAATGGTAAGCCCATGCTCTGAGCAAGCCGGATCGCCATTCCAACATATACCCATGCGCTCTTACCACGGCACATACCCCATTCATGAAGTGCTAGCATGAGGAGTGCCTGGACTCGGGCCAGATCGGGCACAGCCAGGCTTGCGCCATCGAGACCGGCCAGCCGGCTTCGCAAAGCTGTCGCGTAGAATTCCGATGCTGCCAGCGGGTTCGACGATTGTCCGGGTGACGGTGGGGAGTGGAATGCGACGAGTGGTGGGTGGAACCGGGCGGTTAATGCGAGGACTCCCAGCGGGATGAGTGACGAGGACGGATCGGCCTTGGAAGCGACATTGCGCACAACTTCCTGTCCCTCTACCTGGACCGGGGTTGGCGGCGCTGGGGTGGACAGTTGACGTATTTGCCCGAGGAAGGTGGCTGGATGGAGGAAAGGTAGATGTGTAGCGAAGTGCGACTGAAATAGATCGAAGACGGCTTCCCAGACTTTCGCGGTAAGGATTGAGGCATCGAGGGCATCGAGACCGGCCTTGGATCCTGGTGAAGACCCTGGTATGCCGGGGATTTTGCGTTGGCGTGGTCGCTTCGGCCCGTCTCCCCAGTCTCCATTGCGATCCTCCCCATCGACGAGCGCAGCCAAATCTCGCTTATTTCCACTTATGCCGATGGCGGGGGTTGGGTAGACACAGTCTCGGCCGGAGGATTCGCACGCGCGGCAGGTGGTATCGATGCCGGAATTGACGCACTTGATTTTACTGCGCCGGCATCGAGCGCAAGCGATGCTGGACCGCATAGTTGTAGTTAGACAGACCCCACGTCTGCGGGCACGAATTCGGCAGGTAAACGCTCAATCTGGTGTGTGGAATCCCATTTATCACCGTAGACTGCTGTTGAATGCTGCTGGTTTCGCTTGAGCTCACTGTCCGAGTGAGATGGTAGCGATGAATACGGGGAGGTATGAATCTGGACCCTGTGTGTGTGTGTGTGTGTGTGTGTGTGTGTATTTGACCTGATCTATGGCCAATATTAGCATTCTAGATCATTTGCGCAACGATATACTACCCGTACATACCTATATCACGGTGTGGACAAGGAAAGAAACCCCAGGAGAGAAGAACCCGAAGGGGGATAGACGGGAATGGGCGGAGTGTGGGGGAAAAGAAAGTCCACGGGGCACCGGCACCGGGAATGCGAATGGAGAAAAGAAGATCGGAAGGGAACGGAGTATGGATAAATCAAACGGTTTGGAGCCGAGAGCCGCTGGGGAACTGGGCATTTGAAATTGCGGAGGCCCAAGGTATGCAAGGACGCGCTCTGGCTTGATTCGTGGAGAGTGGAGCCCCCAGGTTTTCCGGATGCCGAGCTTTTTAGTTCAATGGGGCTGTATTTTTTACATCGACCGGTATAAATTACCCCATATTTCCTAGTCTTACCCCATGTTCACCTGAAGACCGATTGCTTAATTTACAAACCCGAGGCCGAATTTCAACCAGGTAGTATTGGAGAGAGGTCCGAGCTAGGATCTCATGATCCTTCTTTTGCTCAACCCAACTTCCCGACAGTGGAACTTTGCCAAAGGGTGACACCGTGTTGGTCCAGGTCCAGATGGAACTGGCTCAAATACCAATCCTACGGTCACTTCCCGCTCTATACGGAAAGTATCAAAAGCAAAAAAGGAAATGGAAATCTGGTATAGGTGGGGAAAGACCCAAAATATGAGAGATCGGACGACATCGCTTTCTCCAGGATCATCCCGTCCTTAATGTACACGGACCCTGGTCTTCCGATCGGCAAATGACTGGATCTCTTACAGAAGATGACAGCGTACATTTGCCCGAGTCGGGAAGTCCACATCTGGCTAACGGAAATGATGGACAAAAGTCGGAGAGTACAGCGAGAACGGTTAGACCCAAATGCACTCCACATGAGAGGGATTCTAGGGCTTAGGCTCCCACATGGCCTGGGGAAAGCCACGGAGCCACGGATTCATACATATACCGAGGAGACAAAAGAGAAGGAAAAGAGGGGAACCTGTTCGGAATTCGCATCTGTGATCCCTCGGGTAGATATTATCGTAACTTTTTTCCCCCAGACTTGACAAACACACGACCGGGGCTCCCCGCAGAAAAAGATCCGCGATTGATCCTCGTTCCTACACTCCGAAAGTTACATCAGTACGTAGTCCCTCGCTAGGATCGGCCTACTCTTTGTTTCCTGACGGAGGGCTCCGTCATGTCATCGTGTCACCCCTACGCACCACTTCCCGGGGCCCCGGTCTTTCATTCTTTCGGTCCAACCAATCTGAACGGAATCTCACCGCACTGCGATGATCATACCCTAGACCTCGTTCAGACTGCAGCAAACGAGAACCCGATGCCGAGCTGCATGGGTGATCCGAGAACCTTGGAACTGGTTTACAGTATATTATTATTATGTACGGAGTATTAGAAACCGACACTCCCCGAAATCCACAAAAATGAAATAAAAATGAAATAAAAATAAAAACGCCCCCTTGCTGTCAGGAATGAACGGGAAAGTCATACACCGAGAATTTTATTTTTCCCCCACGGCAGTCCCGTCGACTTTCGGCCCCGTCCGACTAACTACTGTGATTGGTCCCCAGCCTCCGAAGCGTGAGCGAACCGACCCCGGCCAACCCCGCATTTCCTAATTTCACATTACGTAAGGCCGGCTATGGCCCGAATTTCCCTGACAGTGATGGGGTCCACTGGTATGTGCGGGTTTAGCTGTTTTAGGGAAATCATTCGGGTTGAAATGATGCCTCTGTACGTACCAGTGGAGAAAAAAAGAAATACTGTAAAAACATCATGTGTCAATCCCGAGACGTGGATATTCCTTTTGCCTCGTGTCAAGACCTCGGTGGGTCCCTCGTTTGACTTTTCCCCGGTGGATATTCTCGCAACAGGGTCGGTTCAGTGATGCGGAGAAACACAAAAGGCAAAGCTTAAAAGGGAAATTTAAGCGCTGGCTTTCCAATTCCCCGGTCTCTGCAACCATAACCATGTTGCATACTGTCATTGTCATTCTTCCCCACATCTTGCTCCGATGACATTGTTCTCTGGTAATCATAAATGAAAACTCGGGACGTTCCCCGTACTCTCGGCTCCCCATTCCCCTTTTCATCTCCCAATTCCGCTTTTACTTTTTTTCTGGTCTTGGCTTGGGGGCTTGTACACCCACTCCAAGGATTGGGGGTAACCTAAACCCGGGTAAGAACCAAAATCCCAAAATGACCCAATGAACCAGTATATAACCCCCCAGCTGACCAACAAAAAAAAAAAAGTGGCCCCCCTCTGGAGATTTACCCAATCGATGAATCCCCCTGCCCTTTACCCGATTCTCGACCGGGGCCGCGGCCCTGGCGCCATGAGAATCAGCAAGGAAAATCCCGCGCTCGGATTACCGAATCGGTCTGTCATAGCCAGAGAAGCCTGTTTGAAGGGAGATCTTTACTTAAAAGTAACCTCTAGATGGTTTCCCTGCTGAAGGTGCAGATGCAGAATCGAGCTACAGGTGGATTACAGAAACTGCGTGGACCCTTGTATTAACGTAATTCAGATATTTTACTTAATTGTTGTTCTCTCGAATTGTCTACGAATCTCCGGAATATAACCGATCGGCTTCTGCGGGACCCTATCCTGACGCGGAGCCGACTCCGACCGTCAGCCCAGCCCAGCCCGTGTAGCTTGACTTTTTTCTGAACAACCCTGCCATGCAATATATTTTTGTGAACCCCTGGATTTTGAATGCCAGTCGCAGATTCAACCCCTAGCCAAGGTCATTTTTACTGACCCCCACGTATGTCATCAGAATTCAGAACCCGATAATTTGATTACAACCCACAAATCCCCACATCGGGTTCGGGTAAAAAAAATCCAGGCACGAGTGGGATCCCGATTCCGAGTGCCCCGATCGTTATGTCATGCCTGCCGTGCTTGATTGTTTAGCCATTGAATTTTCTGGCTTCGTCATGTGTGATGTTAACCATGTTTTTATGGTTTTATACTTACGCTGCGGTCGGCTATTGATGGCTATTGATCTTTTGGTGGCTATCTGGCTCCGTGGACAGTTTGTGTGGACAGGGTAAGCACCAAAATTCTACCATAGCAACCGGGATAATTTAATTTGGCTAAGTTACGGAACACATTAGCCTGCATCTAGAAGCCGTCCCGGGGCTACTTGCTGGGCTCCCCGTACGGGTAAATTATCCACTGAATTAGTCTCAGCAACATTTGAGTACGGGGTATATGAGAATGGTCTCGTGCCTATTACTTGCCTCAGGTGTCTACCTTGTTTCTTTCAACCTTTTAACCTTTCAAGCTTTCTCCATTTTATCCTCAGATCCAACAACCTCGCTGAGTAATAAGGATTCTTAAATTCAAGTCAAAGCTAACTTCAGCATGTTACTCGAACAAGTGACATCATACTAGCTCAAAAATCCTTGTCTCGGGGGCTTTTTGACCCCGGGAAACCAATCTTTAATTGAATGGTGGGATGTGTGACCCGTCGACTTCGTATCAATCACCTTCGTACCCAATCCCAGTCGCTGTTATAACAGACTACTCAATGCAGTTCAACCTTTTCGAATATTCGAACAGCTTCAATATAAGTTATACACGTATAAATTTCTGTCCATGGGCGGCCTATGTTAATGTCTACTTCAGAGGGCAGTGATTAGTCTGAATACCATCATGCCATTACCTTGCTCAAATTCTTCACTCGTACCCATACTATATCAATAGGCACCCAGACAGGTGTGTCCTAACACTGCCACCAGTTTCAGACATTTCGAAAAGATGAAACCGACTTTAGAATCTTGGATGACAGCTTTACAACGGTGCTGGAATTACTCTCCTTAAGACGTTGTGTTATCATGCGCGAGCATATCTCGTGATACACAGTTCATTCCCATAGAGACTGGAAATGAGACCGCCGTTCCACGCTCAAATGCTAGCTGACAGTGGATCGAAGTCTCGCTCCAAAGCTCTCAGCTCAAAATATCTCGTCATAGTTCGAAGCGGTGCCTTTGAAGCCACTGTACCCTCAAAACAACTTGTAAGGTATGGTGCCGTTTGCAGAATCAGATAAGCTGTTTCTTCCGCCATGGCAAGGTTCTTTTCCAATGATTCAACCTGTGTGCCAAATAAGCTTTCCTGGAATGTGGTCATTCCCATAAGAAGTTCCAGACGAAAAGACCAGAAGGCAATAGCAAGTCCTGCCTTTTGGGTATTTTGGAAGCGAACTTGGTATCTTTCAGTTGGGAATGAAGGTATACAAAATGAGTCGATCTCGATCAACTTGCTGGACATTGGGATATCAGAATGCCAATACAGGGGGGCATGTTCGGAGGCTTTCCAATTGCTTTCCCACTCTTCCAATTGATTAAAGACCGCCCAATAATCATTTAAAAGAGAGAGAGCAGTATCTAGATTTTGTTTCGGAAAGTCTGAGATTTCTCGACGGCTGGGTTCGTCGGGAGCAGAATTCTCAAGCCCTTGGAACCATCGATCTGTTTGGTAAAAGAGCCATGGCATCTGCAACGCAATATCGTGAAGAAGCTCGATTCTGGTCTTCTGAGTATTTAGGAATGGGAGGTGTATCCAATCTGAATCTGCTAGGAAGGTTGGGGTATGTTTGTCAAGTCTAACAGACAGCTGTGGGATCGTTAGCGAAAGCAAGAGCAGGGGATGCGGAAGGCATACAAAGATCCCCCTAAATCCACTAAAAGCTTGTCGCATCCGTGGTGAAGAGAAATTGCGCGGCCCATAGAGCTCTAAGATGCTTAACACACCACCGATGTGGGCCAAAAGGGCTGCTTCTGAGTATTCATTTTCGTTCACGAACTAGAAACAGCGGTCAGGGAAAGAAATTTCAATTCTTTTTTATTTTAAACCTGTTTCTCACCTCAAATGCCAGAAACGCTATAGCTAGTAGCAAAATCAATTCAATGTTGGCCGTTTGTTGAGCACCGCGTTGGCCATTCTCTATGACCTGCTGGATATGTGGACGCGCCTTTTTCAAGGCAGACGTGTACGATGACTGTGCGAGCTGTGCTAGCTTTATGTCATTTTTCAGGTTTCCCATATAAGTCGTGAGGAGACTGAAAATAGGTAAATCGAGCGAGTCAATCCGCAAGCTTGAGAGCGGCAGTAAAGCTCGAATGCACAAAGCTGCGCTCGAATAATTGGGGTCGGCTCGCGATATTCTATCGCCGCTGAAAATACCACCTTGGGAACCAGGCTTGAAGTCTTCAATCAATGCCAAGAACGTCAAGCGCCCAGGGAAATCAATGGAAATTATATCAGAGGGTGGACTTGGCTTAGTAGCAGCTAGTGTAGTCTTTCGGGATGGAGAAACATCCGAGCTACTTGAGCTTTCAAAGCCAGCGGCGATTGAGCTCGGCTTTCTCCTATTTTGTAATGCATAGACTAGCGCTTTTTTGTCACTTTGTTGGGTCAGATTTGTAGCGTTTCGATTGATGAATATCCGTGAATCCTTCGGGCTGCTACATTTGATACCAGCTTTGCAGCACCGAAGACATTCAGGTTTGTTAAGATCACACTTATTGTCTCCAGTGTTAATCCAGAGTTCAATTGCATCACTCTAGAAACGGAACAATATCCTTACCTTCTTGCGGCGTCGGCGGCATTCGCCACATCCTTGAGAAGCTCCTGGGTAAAGCGGCATAGCGCGACCTGGCGGCTAGCGGACAACCTGAGAGTCTCCAATGTGGGCCACTTGGTTTCAAAGGCGCTCAGTGACTGCCAAATATGTGTTCGGGGTACTTCAAGTCTCAAGAGGCAATACATCTCGCAGAATGATTTTGAGCTGCGCTGTCTACGGCTACGCGCGGACGATCGCCACGCTAGTCCCAAAACGGAAGTCACAGCGCCTCTAAACATATCATACGTCATCTGGGGAGTCTTCACTTTTTTGTTGAATAATAATTTCCTGCAACTTGCAATGATCAAATACCGAACACCGATGCTCTTATAAATCATTAATGAGGGACAGGGTATAAAAGTGCAGACAAGATCCAGTGGTTTAACTTGCCTAGCATCACACAAACTTTTACTCAATCTATTGCAACAATGAGCCCTCATACTGCTGTCCTTCTTATTGATCCGCTCAATGACTTTCTCCACCCCGATGGGAAGCTGTATCCTCTCGTCAAGGCCAGCTTGGAGTCGTCCAACTCTTTCGAACATATGAAGGAACTGGTTGCCGGCGCAAGAGAAGCCCGCATTCCTATCTTCTATGGTCTTCATCAGATCACCAAAGATGGAACTTACTCAGGCTGGAACCACATGAATAAGACGCATGTTCAAATTAAACAGAATGCGACCTTCTCCGAGGAGTTTGGTGGCCAAATTCTGAAAGAACTGGAACCTCAGCCTAGCAATGGCGATGTAGTTGTCTCTCGACACTGGAACAGCAGGTAATTATTGCAAGGCCAATCCTATCCCAGTCCTTCTCTTTTATAGAGAGTTATACTCATTTATATAACGCCAGTTCTTTTTCGAATACCGACCTGGATTATCAACTCCGGCAGCATGACATTACTCACGTTGTGTTGGCAGGCTTGACCACCAACACATGTGTGGAGTCTACTGCGCGTGCTGCTCGTGAACTGTGCGTATCCTTGACCTACCCGGCCTTTTGATTGGATACTTTACTAATAATACTTTCTGATTGAATAGTGGCTTTCATGTCACTTTGATGTGAGTTTTGATTTACTTCCGATGTTAAAGGGTGAAGGTCTTGTGACGAGGATGCTAACTTTTGAATCAGTACCGACGCAACTGCAGCATTTTCGATTGAGATGGAAGATGCAGCAGTCAAGCTGATTTGGCCCGTGATCGCAGACCAGCTTATGACCACCAGCCAGTGGGTATCTTCCTGCTCAAAGGGGCGTCTTTGAGTGTGGAAACTTCCATTAGGGATCCAGCGTAGATGGACCTGTGTTAGTCTACATTCTGGCTCCAGTACTCAAGTGTTTGTCTTATTTAGCTTCACCACTAGATAAATCAAACCTTTGTTAGCATCTCCTTTGTTCCCTGGTATACTTGTCGATACTTTTCAAGCCCGGCTTAGAGTCACATTTTATAATTACCGTGTAGACCGGAGAAAGTGTCAAATATCCATACCTCAACGGAGTAAGCTAAGCTTCAAATTTTCTAATTTATTGCTTTATGCACAGAACACAATATGCCTTTCAAGATTTCTAGTGATAAAATGATACACATTCTCTCGACTTTAAACCATGTATTGTAAAGATTATGAGTAGAGGTACTTAAGGTCGCCAGGATCCACGTATCCATCTTTCTAAATAGTCAAGCCTGTGAACCTTTGAGCATCCAAGCACTCTAAGTAGCAGAATAGAAGTATGGATTAAAAGTAATAAAAACCAGATATATTCAATCTATAGCAAAGGGGACCGGGACTTTTGACAATAAAGAGCTACGTAACGAAATAAATATTCTGTAGCCATTCTAGACAACCTTTTTCACAAAAAGGACCCCTGTTCGGCATTCTCCATCTCCAAAAAGCCGTGGCCCATATCCAAGAAGGTCTCGTTAAAGGGCTGAAATGCGATGCCAAGGACGCTCCTGGCTCGGGAACAGTCGACCTCGTAGTGCTCACCAACGCTTGGCTTCCCTGGGTTTCCGACAGGCACCCGATCCTTCAGCTCAGGTATCTGATCTCGGAGCAGATCACAGACTTTCTGCTTGTCAAAGTCGCCACCGGAAACAAGGAATCTCTGTGGCTGATCTGTCTCGAATGCCAGAAGGTGGGCTCTCGCAACATCCCTCACATCCACAAAGGCAGGCAACATAGTGGGTGGGACTTCAGCCAGAGATCCATCCATGAGCGCATATATCTCTGACATAGATTGCCCTAGATTTTTGAGTTTTGCTGATCCAGGGAACGCCGGGCCGTATACCATCGTCGGATTAATGGTTGCGAGAGAGAAATTCACGCCCGGCGAAGTTTCCACGAACTGCCAAGCTGCTTCTTCCGCGAGCTTTTTGCTGCCTCTGCCCAATTTATTAGCAAATATCCAGTAATTCTGAACACAGGAAATCTGACTTACGCATAGGCAAGGCCTTTCTTATCATCCTTCGTCGCCTGGTAGGTTAGAGGACTCCACTGCGATTCCTCATACACGTGGCCCGGTCGTAGACCCTTCGAAAAGTCGGCAATGGAGGCAAACGAAGAAGTCAAAACAACCCGCTTGACCTTCGGCGCAAAAGAAACCGTGCTTTGCAAGATCCCTTTTGTACCATTGATGGCTGGTAGAATCAAATCCTTCTCATTGTCGGTGATCTTGTAGGTGAATGGAGAAGCCATATGCACAATTCCATCAACATCTTTGACAGCCGTGTCAAAGGCTCCGGGTCTTGTGATATCAGCGACGATCAGCGTTTCCAGCGAATCCCGGTGTCTCCAATGGATAGAGAGAAACCGGTCACAGCTATCCTGGTTTCGTACTGTCGCTCGAACTCGATACCCGTTCGAGAGGAACTGTGAGACTGTGTGGTTTCCGATGAAACCAGTTCCACCAGTGATCAAGATGAGCTTGCGAGCATTCGACATGTTGCTTTGATATGCCTTCAGATTGATGGCAATAAATCGAAGATATCGCGGGGTGTACGGTTCTGCTTTCATCTGCGACCTCTGCCTTCCTTTTATACATTATAATTAGGATCGCCTAGAAGTAAGTGAATTCGGAGTTATCGGATTGACGCATTTTCTGCCCCGAATGCGAGATACTGGCTAGCCATGGAAAGTCGGGGCCTGTTGCTTCGTAATTGGAAGACATGAGCGGGTGTAACTATATTTCGTTTGGGCGCTCTCACTTCCACAATAAGCTAGTGAGAGAGCAATTTTTGTTCAAGTTTATACTGTGTACCGCAGATGCCTGCTTTGCCTGGTGGACCTCAAGAAGATACCAGGGGCGCTGTTGCTACCCTTTACGGGATAGTCGCCCAAGGTACAGCCCCCCTGCCCGGGTGGTTAATCGGCAGGATTATTAATCCACTTGTCTCAACTGCAACTGGAGACGTGACGTAGCAAATCTTTAGTAATAAAATCCTACGTTCTAGAGCCTTTCGTAGTTAAGGCACCTAATTAACGAGATATAAACATTACCAAGCGTCGTATTATTATTCGTCGCATGAAGATTTTGAAAGTTTCTAAACTATGAAATATTACAAATAGAAAGGAATAGATATTAAGCCCAAGAAATAGATAACCAACACTAGTCATGCAGACACCTGGTAGCTATTAAGCCTAATAGAACCAAGCAGCAAGGGCAATAAGCAAATACATAGTCATAAGCAAGACACCCTCTAGCCAATGGGACTTGCCATCCGCGATGAGGTAGTTGACCTTAAACAATGTTAGCTGAGCTGTTCAAACGCATTTTTGAAGAAGGAAGGTATACCAGAAGAACGGCAACGAAGAGCAAGATGACTTGGAAATTGTCGAATGAAAGAGTCTGGTTCAGGTGGTTAGTGTCAAGTATACTTGATATTTGGTTCGGGGAATAGGGTTCGTACCATGTCATCAACACCCATGCACCATCCAATGACAACGACCAGCGGAAGGACAAGCAGGGCAATCTGCATACTGGATCCAACGGCCACACCGATGGCGAGATCCATCTTATCCTTGCAAGCGACTGTGACGGCTGTGGCGTGTTCCGCTGCATTACCGACGATAGGTAGGAGGACAAGACCGACGAAGGTCTCACCGATGCTACCAGTAGCAGTCAAGGCACTGATGGAGTCGACCTAGGGAATAATGGTATTAGCCATATGTTTATACTAGATCCCCAGGATGGAACCTTGCAAGCAAATGCATCTTCACTCACCATGAACTCGGCACAGACACCAACAAAGGCAGTTGAGATCACAAGAGTAAGCGCGGCGACCCAGATATGCAATTGGGGCTGATCGGGCTCATCATCCGGATCTTGCATCTGCACTTGCTGCGCGTGTTCACCGCCCATCATGCCGGCGGTCATCTTGCCGATTTGTGCAAGGTTGCGGGTAGTGTCACCCTCAGTGACCTTTGTGCGACGTTTCTCGACCTTCTGGCTGGGGCGATTGTAGATCTCTACGTGAGACTTGAGTTGGAAGAAGAGGTAGCAGCCGTAAACGACGAGGAGCAGGATACTGGTGCCTCGGGACAGAGGTGCGACTTTATCCGCGTGACCTGTGGAATCTTTATAGATATTAGCTTCTGTTGATATTATTAACCGTCAAATGGAGGAAAAGACTGACCGTCGGACCAGCTGAAGGCAGTGGGAATGATCAAAGCGGCGACGGCGATTGCGAGGATACTGGCGGCTGTTTGGGCCACGGTGACGTTGAAGTGTTGCTCCATGCGGTTGATACCGCCGAAGAAGAAGCACATGCCCATGACGAGCAGCAAATTCGACAACATACTGCCGATGAGAGAAGTTTGGACAATGACGACTTCCTTCTTCACCAGCGCGATGATAGCGACGATCAACTCGACGGCATTACCGAATGTAGCGTTCAGAAGACCACCAATGGTTTCACCGGTCCGCAATGCAATCTCTTCGGTTGCAAAACTGAGCATAGCAGCCAAGGGAATGATGGCGATGAAGTTCACCACGAAAATAGCAACCGGGTTCGCATCGGCAGCATACAACCCAATACCAACCGGCGCCGCAACGAAGAGAACATTGATCCAAGAATTGAAAATAGTCGCCCTCAACTGCGACGCAACCGTGAATTTATGGGGCTTGATATCCTCTGTTTCATCCTTCAGTTCTTCCGCTGTCGACCCACGCTTAAAATGATCGAAGACACCTTTCCGCTGTCTAGTCTTGCCATTTCCTTCTTCAGTCTCTGGTTCAAATCCCCGCTCCGAGGTAACGTTGATAGGGTTCTGGCTACCAATCGACGGCTCGTTCCGCTCAGCGCTAGCTGCCGTGAGCTGATCACTGCTGGCTGTTCCTGGTGGAAATGTATTGGAGTAGTTGGGCGCAGTCAAACCGTCATTGTTGAAGTCCTGCTTCCGTCGCTGGTCTTCTGACAGGGAGAGATCGTTCACGCTGCGCGTCTGGGCCTCCAGTTGGATAGAGTGCCTACGTTGTGGGCGTCTGCGGAACTTCTTAAACGGGTTACGGGAAGGTTCTTCGTCTTCCCCGTCGTACCATGCATTTCTGCGTGCCTCGCGTCGATAGATATCTAAGGCCATCTTAGTATGGGTGTTGATGAGTATGAACCAAATCCTTGTAGGTATGATGTTTTCTTGGGTCGAGCAACATTCGGTTATAGAAAGACAAGGAGTTTGGAGACTTACGCATTATGAAAATGCGAGGTGTTAATCAGGATATTAATTGGGCTTTGATATGATTGTTCTGGAGGATATGTCAATGAGTATGTCTTGCCCTCGCTTCGTTGTCTTTTGTGCCAGATATAGCCCAACGTTGGAACCAGTAGAAGGCGAGGAGCAGGGATCGGGGTTTATCAAAGAAAGCGACAGCCTGGTCAGACTGGCATCGCCTCACCGACTAGCGTAGGCGCGCGGAATAGCACTTACGTGTGAAAGTTTGTTTCAAAGAGGGAATACCATACGAGGCTCAGTGGGTGGAGTGAAGCTTGTGGCAAGGTGGCTGAGGCTCGAAGCCACAGGATGATATTATGGGGATAATCAAGGAATTCAGGTTCCAATTGAGATTTTCAAAAGGTTGAATTCTCCAAACACCAAACCCAAGGGTGGAGCGGGCGAAGCAAGGGAGGGACAGAGTCAAACAAAGAGCGACATTCACACGAAAAGTGCGAGAAAGAAAAAAGAAAAGAAGACAGTCAAAGGGGCTATCGGTAAAGAATTGGGGGAAATTGGAAATTGGGTTTGTATTTTGTTGTTTCGATTCCTTGGGGTTTTCAACCCAGTGTGGCTGTGTTCCCAGGGGCGATCGCAAGCAGTGGAGTGGAAGCTTGGCACTTTGGCGCTATAGTCACTATTGCGACGCCGATGGTTTGGGTTTCAGAATCAACCGTTTGAGTTGCAAATTTCCGTCTACCAAGCCCGTTAATATATACCAGATTGTGCTGTCCTGAAATCTCATGTCAGGCTGCCAAGGGAAGAGTGCGTTGGCTGGGGGCCACCAGAAAGCCAAAAACCAAGAAATACCAGATGCTTCACGGGATGAAGCTTCCTGTGTCCGTATCTTGGGCTCTTGGCAAAGAGCCTATCACATTATTATTTGATAACTGTCTCCGGGCCCAACATTCAGTGACAGGTGAGGTCACACCGCATGCTGAATTTCCAGGATCTGATGGCTCGAGCATCCGCCAAGATTGACAATTGTGGCACACTGCGGCGGCCACGCCATGCCTCGGTCGCTGATTGGACATATGGGTGGCTTGCAAGAGTTTCCTTCATTTGTTGTTCCCGCTTTCAAGTGGGCCCTAGCGGTGAATTGAGCAATCAGATCCCGGCAATGGGAAGCGATTCGAGGCCAGCCGCCACAACCCCCTTGTCCATTTCTGTACGGAGTAGAAACAGCCACGTCGCGTCCGATGGTGGTCACGTGCGCTTCGGTCGCTGGAGTGCATTGCATTGGAATGCGTAGAAGGGGTCGACCATACTTATATTCATGGTGAATGTAGTATCACCCGGGTGGGGTTTTTGTGTTTGCGATACGACGGGTCAGTATGAGGCTGCAATTGCGACACAAGATACGTCGGTGGCTTTGACATCTGGGGTTCTCCGCCGAACGACGCACAGACGGGAAATACCGGAGTGGCAGTACAGAGCATCGCCTAGCCACATTCCCCAGAGTACATATCAAGTCAGGCGCCAGAATTTGAGCGATCGGGTCATCTTTCCTGCAGTCGACGAATCGAAACAAGTGAATGCGTTGGCGGTCGTGGTGATCTCACTGAGGGCCCAGGCTTATATTATATAGCCTAAGATGGGCATGAATTTCGTGATGCAAGGCCCAAGGGCTGATATTTCCAGAAGTCTTTAGGTGGAAATAAGCACAAGCGCTAATTGAGGAAGCTGGGGACATTTATTCTGCTATCTGTTTTGCGGGTTTTCTGCATTATGTTGCTGCCTGCGCTTACCATATTTAGTGTGGAGCACTTGCGCACCAGCTGGAGATCTGCTTTCTACTGTGCAGTTTATGATTCTCTATGAGATCGGAGCTAACTCTAGGGCAAGAAACTTATTTCCCCAATATTTGAAGGTTGTACCCTCACAACAGGTTGTTTACGAGACTCCTTAGGAAGATAAGAGTTCGGGCGCTGATAGATAGTGATCCACGGATACGAGTTGCGATTTTACGCGCAACCTGAAAATATATATAGAAACCTTCCAAGTTTTGAAACACAGTTCCAGGGTTCCAAGAATACTGAACTTCAAACATTTGAATTTCAACTTTCCGAAGCCCTAGAGGTTTAACATTCAAATTGGGCTGGACCAACACCAAGCCACATGTGGATATCCTCCACAGCATCCGAATCACCCACAGAAACATACTGCCCTACATCCTCGTCTTGATACAATAGCTACGCTTAGGCAGTGTTTCAGGTGCTGGCGTGAATTCGACGGAAATTTGGGATCCTAGGCGGAGGCAGAAATTCGATTCAAATCCACAAGGACCTCTATTTAAATACCAGAAGAAGGGCAGCAACCATTTATGTGTGGTATAGTTAGAAAGGTGCGGTAGAGACATTGTTCGTTGAAGCGGACATGGACAGATAGAAGCACAACCGGGTGTTTGTTCCAATTGGACAAAATTGCTCTGCCATGCACCAAAAGTTGCCCAAGGAAAGAAGATGTACTACAATAAATGACACCTCATTTTCTCAAACGCCAATGATCAGTGCAGATTATCCCTGCATCGATGATCAGTGTCAAGGAAAGTATGCACCTACGAGGAGGCGTTTACTATGAACTAATGAGAAGTGACAAAAGTGTATCTCTCTATCCATGACCTCGCATGGATTCACTCGTTTTTTAAAGTGTCTAGAAATTTGGCTTCGTCTTGTACAAGAGCCCCAAGGTTATAGAGTTTGGCTCGAATATCCTCGAGGCGGTTAATCGCGGGGATGGTCGGTGTGCTTATATCTCGCCAGATCTCCCTAGCTGACGAGATACAACAAGAATATGAACAATGAGGAGCTTTCACTTGACTATGAAGGTGATGCCGCTCAGCCCTTTGCCGTGCACGGCACCATTCCCCACGGGTGAGATATTTACAATTCTGATGTCCATCACCTCCCCGGCGACGCAGTCATTTCCACAGCCGCGGACTCATCAAATATGGACTACAAAGTCAACTCGCACGTCTCAATACACCGTCAAAAACCGAAACTGTCCCTGTCCAGTAATGAGAAACCCATCGCGCACCTCTTCCACCACTGGAAAACTGGCTATAAGATCGGCGTCGACCGCCGCGGCTCCGGTGATGAGAGCTTGATGTAGTGGGTTGGGCTGAAGAGGGGTGAACTCACGGTATTTGATAGAAGTTACTCATCTGAGTGGCAGGGCAAGACGTATGTGATGGCAAGAATGCGGGGTTAGAGGCTGGTGTTACGGGATCGAAGAAGTGGTTGCGGCATTATAAGGTTGCTGAGAAGGATGGGAATGTTGTCGCTACCTTTCTTGCCGAGGAGGCTTGGGGGAAGAGGAAGGGGACTCTCTCACATTGCAAAAAAAAAGACTTGGATCTAAATTTAAGGGTAATTGTTGCAATTGCGATTGCTGAGTGGAAGGAGATGGCGATGAGACGACAGCGGACTGCTGAAGGCGATGTTCCCTCTAATATTTATATGTGTTGTAGACATGGGCTGCCGATAATGCAAGCATCGTCATTTTACGACCTTGTGATGAGTATCCATTCCCGAACAAATCTATGCGCTTTGATGCCTATAGCGCACTAGTTATCTTAAGCTAGAGAGGGTGTTGTGCCTCTCTGGAGAAAGGCGTATAGTCAGTCTATCATGACCAAGGAGCGCGTGATTATGAGGAATCCCAAAAGCACAGGTAGAAATAGAGAATATCACTTCATCCGCCTGGGGCCCAGAAATACCAATCCTGTCAGAGACCATGTCACGACCTTCCAAAGTCGGAAAGGAATGAACTCCAGGGCTGTTCAGCGATGACGATGAGAGACCACCTATTTGGTTCAGTGCTCAAAGACTGGACCCAAATTGCTTTTGCTGCAATTCCAGTAATTGCACTACAGTAGGTATGACAACTCCATAGGCCGCAACATCAGAGAGTATAACCGCGCAATCATTAAAAGCCGATTCGATCTATTTATGGAGATATAATTCCACGCAATGTAGACCCCAGGAGTGACACATTAGAATTGGAATCAATTGATAAGTAAACCATCACGTATTCGAAGAAACGCAATTTCGAATGTTAAAGTGTGGAGCACTGGTGTCTGATTGAAGTATAAACGGATTGGAAAACAAACAACTCGGCCCCTTCCTTCCAGGGATAGTTTCAAGATTTGGGAATTGGCCTGCTGGAGCTCCATTCTGTAGATCACGAGCTCGCGATATTAAGGCGAGATAAAAAAAGATGGATTGAAGATCACCGTGTATCCTGCAAATCACAAATTGATTTCCCGTGTTCTGTATTTCCAGGGCGACGCATCTCCACTGGGGCAGTCTTATGATTCATGTATAAAGCCTACAAGTTTCAAACTCCAGAATCAAATGCGACCGTACAAGAAAGACGGAAATTCGTCAAGAAGCTGTGGAACATGTATCACAAATGTACATACTCTGTTGTATGTACTACGCTATGGCGACGACGCATGGTCGATCATAGCTCACATTTTTGTGGCGGCGAACGCGAGGGATCACCATGATGATGTATTGATATGCGCGACCCACATTTATAACCCACAGTGATAGTCAGGGGGGATCCAAAGAGGAAAAGGCAGCCATTTTTTTGACCAGCAAACTCGAATCATGCCTGTGCTCCGTGACGCAATCGGGCCTTGAATCAACGCTGCCTCTGCACTGTACTGTAGTACTCCGTGAGCCGTCCCGTCAAGGCGGGACAACCCACGCCCCACTCGACTCCCTCAGAAAAGGCACGCTGTTTAGAATACTTCTGACTGGCTAAGTTTGCTGGTCAAAAATACAATAAATGGATATGCAAACTCAGATCAACGTCAAAGGAAACGTTTCTGCCTGGTCATTCACATGTGAACATTCTGGAATGCAACACGCCAACCTTGACCCCGTCTGGTTCCCGTCTCCCTGATCTTCATAATTTGGCAGAAAGCTAGTTGAGATAAGCGATGATAGAGTGGGCACGGACATTTGTAGCTTTCGCCAGGGGCAATGGGAAGGTAGTATTTAAGTCGGATCTCGTGGCATGGCGTGGCATGGTTCTTCCAAGGTTGAGATAAATTGTGGAATGAGACAATGCTCCGACGTTAGGGCCATGGCAGTTGGCATTTCTTTCGACATCATTCGCGACATACGCCTTCTCTGTAGTAGATCGCCTTGGCAGTGAAGGACAAGCTTTTTTGTGTTGCGACTCCAGGTCCAAAGGGGATGGATAGGGGAAGATCTAGAGAAAAAGTACATCTTCATGCATTGTTTTGATACGGAATTCATACGGCGGATGTATCTATCCGACACAGAATTTGGCCAATTTCCATGGGTTCTTTGCCCGTTTCTATTTATTTATAAATCCCATAATTTCCCGCATGAAGCAGGATTGTGTATCGGAAAGTGGAGCCTAAACCCTGTGGCCACTCAGGGTCTTCCAATCCACTCGCAACCCTGGGCCCCCAAGAAACAGGACCCTCAAAAGACCCTGAGACGGCCCAACCAGGGTCCAATATGACTGAAGAGTGGGGCTTAAGCGGCTTACTAGCGAATACGATGGAGGAGCAGGTCTCAGGGGCGCGTTAGAAAGACGCAGGGTCATTGGTGTAGGGTCCGTCCGGGTGGATCCCTCAGGGACCGAAACAATCAAATAACTCCTAGCGGAAGTGAAAAGTGGAGCTCAGGGACCAATGACCCTGAAACCCTCGATATAATCGGTCTCACATCTTTTGCGAGGCTGGATCCATGCCAATCATTTTAGTTGCGCAAGTGGCATCCGCACATCAATGGAGCTGGCACAGCCCACTGATGATGCGTCGCCACTTTCACAGCACTGTAGGTACCTGAATGGGGAACCGTGACCTCTCATTGTAGGGCGTTCGCCAGCGTATGGGCAAGTACCAAAAGCTCTCAGGGTACACACCCCGGACCCTCCGCTGCCCTTTCCCTTTCCCGAGCCCAGACCCCCAACCCCTACTCTCTCTCTCTCTTTTTCTCTCCCTTTTCAACTTCCTCTCTCCCCTCTTTCTTTCCCCAATTCCATTCGCTTTTCTTATCCCACTACACACAAGGCTTTGCCCTTCCAGTCATTCTTTTGGGGATTTTCTATTTTTTAATTCAGACGCTCGCTCCACGATGAAGTACTCCATCATCGCTGGTCTGTCCCTCTTGGGATCGGCCATGGCGACTGTGCCCTCCATTGAGATCAAGGGCAAGAAGTTCTTCTACTCCAACAACGGTACCGAGTTCTACATCCGTGGTGTTGCCTACCAGCCCGACTACAACGCCCGCAATGGCGGTAGCTCCGACAACGACTACACTGACCCGCTGGCCGACGTCGAAAGCTGCAAGCGTGATATTCCCTACCTTACTCAATTGCGCACCAACGTCGTCCGTACTTACGCCGTCAACCCGAACTCCTCTCACGACGAGTGTATGAATGCCCTTGCCGATGCTGGTATCTATGTCATCAGCGATCTGTCGTCCCCATCGGAGTCCATCCAGTCCAGCGACCCCATGTGGAACGCCGACATCTTCGAACGTTACTCCGCTGTCGTTGATGCTTTCGCCCAGTACCCCAACGTCATTGGTTTCTTCGCCGGAAACGAGGTCTCCAACCGCGTCAACAACAGTAACTCCATGGCCTACGTCAAGGCTGCCGTTCGTGACATGAAGACCTACATCAAGCAGAAGAACTACCGCACCTCCCTGGCCATTGGTTATGCCACTGATGACGACGCCAGTGTTCGTGAGAACATTGCCAACTACCTGGTTTGCGATGATGCCACCGACTCCATTGACATGTTCGGTTACAACATCTACGAGTGGTGCGGTGACTCTTCCTACCAGACTTCCGGATACCAGGCCCGTACCGAGGAATTCAAAGACTACCCCGTCCCTGCTTTCTTCTCAGAGTACGGCTGCAACAACCCCAGCCCTCGTACCTTCACTGATGTCCCCGTTCTCTACGGCCCTGACATGGAGAACGTCTGGAGCGGTGGTATTGTCTACATGTACTACGAGACTGAGAACGACTACGGTCTGGTTTCCACCTCCGGATCCGTCGTCTCCACCTTGACCGACTTCGAGAACCTGTCCTCCCAGATGAAGAAGGCCACCCCCACCGGTGTCGCCATGAGCGACTACAGTGTCTCCACCACCGTTGGTCGCAGCTGCCCCACTGTCCAGGCTGATGAGTGGCTCGCTGCTAGCAACCTGCCCCCCGGCCATTGACTCGTCCCTCTGCTCTTGCATGTACGACTCCCTGACCTGTGTTCCGGTTGACGGCATCTCCTCCAAGAAGATGTCCAGCACCTTCAGCTACCTCGGTGGTGAGGACGGTGTTATGGACGGTGTCATTGGTAACGGTACCAGCGGTGTCTATGGTGCCTACAGCGGATGCAGCGCCAACCAGCGTCTTGCCTTCGCCATGGACCAGTACTACAAGAAGAACGGCAACTCCGCCTCTGCCTGTGGCTTCAGTGGTGCCGCTACCACCAAGTCTGCCACCACTGCTAGCGCTTGCAGCTCTCAGCTGAAGGCCGCCGGTACTGCTGGTACTGGCACCGTCGGTGGCTCCCTTAACGCCGGCTCCACTGCCACTGGCTCCAGCACTGGTGCCACCTCCAAGGGTGGCGCTGGTGTTTCCACCACCCCCCAGGCCGTCTTCATTGGTGCTTGGCAGACCGGTCTTTACGGCCTGGTTGCTCTTGCCACTGGTGCCTTCATGATCGCCCTGTAAACTTCAAATGACTTGCTTTATTTCTTTATCTTGCCATGTGATTTGAATATGGTGCCCATTGTATCATTGATGCGCGCTCATAAAATGGCGCCTTTTCTTGTATCCGTCTTAGCTCGGCAATTTGTTCATACATAATTTTTTTTGGCTCAATAGCAAGCTGGTGTTCATTTGTTCTCATCCACCCCTTTCTAAATATCCATATATATTTTAATATATCCTCGTATACAGCACCTATACAGCTTTGTATCAGGAAGTAGGTACCTGGGTATGTACTCAGTAATATTACTACGAATTTCATATACTGCGCGTTGTGCACGATGTTCAATTACCTAATAATTCCTATTAAATTAAGGTGAGTAACAGTTACTCAGGTATCGGTAGAAACGAAAGAGACAAGGATCAGAAGACGCAAAACCAAAGATACAAAAAATAGGGAAGACCACATAACCTACACTCCCTCTGGCATCAAGGAAGGCAACATAGCCGCCACAGTTTGCACATCCTTATCACCTCTTCCAGACAGACAAATAACGATATCCTTCTCAGGTCCAAGCTCCTTGGCAATTCGAACCGCACCTGCAACAGCATGCGAACTCTCCAACGCAGGAATGATCCCCTCAGTCTGGCTTAGCAACCGGAACGCGTCAAGCGCGTCCTCATCAGTAGCGGCAATGAATCTCGCCCGACCAGAATCTTTCCAGGCAGACAACTCGGGTCCAACGCCAGGATAATCCAGACCAGCAGAAACAGAGTGCGTAGAGGTAATCTGCCCGTCATCATCCTGAAGCACATACGTTCTAACGCCATGGAGAACACCGACACTTCCCCTTCCCAGAGTAGCAGAGTGTCTGCCAGGATCAACTCCATCCCCACCAGCCTCAACACCAACAAGAGCAACACCCTCATCCTTAAGGAACGGGTAGAACATTCCGGCAGCATTGGATCCACCACCCACACAAGCTACAAGCGCATCAGGAAGCTTCCCATCCATCTCCTCCATAAATTGCGACCGAGTCTCCTCCCCGATAACAGACTGCAGTGTCCGCACGATAGTCGGGTACGGGTATGGACCAAAGGCAGATCCGATAACGAAATGCGTAGTCTTGAGATCAGTGACCCAAGTCCTGAATGCCGCATTCACGGCATCCCGTAAAGTTCCCTTCTCGCCTTCATGAGCGCCAGCAACAGGGATAACAGTCGCGCCGAGTAAACGGATCCGGAAAACGTTCAGTGCCTGTCGGCGCACGTCTTCCGCACCCATGAAGATGGTACATTTCATCCCGAAAAGTGCACATAGAGTCGCTGTCGCAACACCATGTTGACCGGCACCTGTCTCGGCGATGATAGCCGTTTTCCCCAGTCGGCGTGCAAGAATGATCTGTCCGAGTGCGTTGTTGATCTTGTGGCTTCCTGTGTGGTTGAGGTCTTCACGCTTCAACCAGATACGAGCGCCGCCTGCATGGGCGGTTAGACGGGACGCTAAGTGGAGGCTTGAAGGGCGGTTGGCGTATGCGGCGTAAGAGCGGATCTCGGCCCAGAAGGCTGGGTCGGCTTTGGCGTTTTCGAACCCTGTTTCAAGCTCAATGAGGCATTCCATTAGGGCTTCTGGGACGTATTGGCCACCGAATTGGCCGAAGCGCATGTAGTTGTCGGTGGTGCTGGTCTCCGAGGTATCGGTCTGAGTCGGTACATGCATCGCACCTGCTGAGCTGGGAACGGAAGTAAGAATGGCAGTAGAAGCAGGAAGTTCTATGCTTCTCGCCTCCTTCCGTCCACTCACATACATGCAATAATCTTTCACCTTCTCCGCTGCAGTGCCTGGCTCAGCATCCCGCATAACAGTAATAATCTTGCTCCCGATAACAACACCCTCCGCGATATTAGCCACATCAATGAAGTGCTCACGAGTGTTGATACCGAAGCCGACCACCGCGGGGATCCGATGCTCGGTGTATTTGTGCACACGTGCAAGAAGGTCATCTAGACCTTGATCCAGGGACTTTGTGGCACCGGTCACACCCATCCGAGAAGCAACATAGATAAATGAATCAGTGATCTCGCAGAGCATTTTCATACGGGAGTCTGGTGTTGCGGGTGCGACGAGTGGGATATATGATAGCCTGTGTGATTTCTGTCAGCAATTGTCCTCAATCTCGGGGGAATTACCATGGTTATATATTCTAAGGATGAAGGTAGAGATGGAGGCATAGAGGGAGGGAGAATCATACCCATCTCGTCGACACAGTTCCCTGAACCACAAAGCTTCCTCGGGAGGCAAATCAACAATAATAAACCCATTGACACCTGCGTCTCGACAATCACGAATGATCTTTTCTTCACCATATGCGCGTACGGGGTTATAGTAACCCATGAAAACGACAGGTGTAGTCAGTCCGAGGCTACGTGCCTCGCGAACCATTGAGAGCATTGTTGGGATGCGAACGCCATTTTGGAGGGCGACAGCGTTGGAGTTCTGGATGGTTGTGCCATCTGTGAGGGGGTCGGTAAATGGGATTCCGAGCTCGATGATGTCTAGGTAATTTCCATGTAAGTATAGTCACGAGTTGAGGCTGTAAAGATCAGGAGGGTCGGATCTCGGATCTCGGATCTAAGATCCGAAGTATGAGATTTAGGTTTCTAGGGTTTTACGTACCTGCGCCACCAGCTTGCATCGCGAGCATGATTGAGGGAGTTTCCTCGACAGTGGGATAACCTGCTGTCATGTACGTGATCAAAGCTGCACGTTTTTCATCTTTGCATCGTGCAAAGACTTGCTTGATTGCTTCCATTTTGGCGGAGGCTCTGGTGAATTCCAACGAAGCTTTACGCTTGAGTCGTTGAATGAGATGGAATGGGTGGTGTAGAGGAGAAGGGGAATAAGAAGGTGAAGATTGTGCTTTAAGTACCCATGAGATTGACGTGACTTTCACGTTATGAGTCACGTATGTTAGGGGCGAGATAAGCGGGTCAGGGCTACTTGAAGGAACTGGAAAGTGAGGGAAGACTGAAGGATTAAACTATACCAGAAGAAAATCATTGGTCAATGGCAGGGCGATCTAGATATTGTGGTGGACCCACTTTTTATCACTTTGAAAGAATTCATGATACTGGCTCAATCAATACTTTTTACACTGCATTGTTCACTATCTTTACTCATTGACATATTAAAGTGTAGCGCTTTATGTTCAATCCCTTTATCTATAGCACAATGAGTCACAAAACGTATTCCAGATCTGAGAATGGTAGCGATGTGGAGGCATGGACGCGGCCCGCAGGTCGGCTCCGACCCGACGGCGGATAATGCACCAGCGAGAATGATGTTGATTGACTCATAGCTAAACCTGCATAAGCCATTAGACCTCAAAAACGACTATGTTGATTGCTTGTTTGATACAAAGAGTATTTCAGGTTTGACCACGTCTACTTTACTTGGTCAAATGTGTGTAGTTCACTCATGGATAGATAGGATACTTTTGGTGCGGGAATGAGGTTGGCGCTCAATGGTATAGACTAATTAGAAGCCACCCAATTGAATGATAAGTATATTAACATTCGCTAATCCCCAGCTAATTATATCAAGAGGATCGAGGCCAAGCAGCCTTGGAAGATACTAACAAATTGTCGCCGAGAAACTGACTTGGATCGCAGAATTAACCTTTCGCAGACAGGTGCCTGAAGAATCTCAAATATTATTTAAATTATTAGCAGTAGTATAGCTTAGCAAATTAGTACCTATGTAGGTCATGCATGAAAAATTGTGTTTTGTAAGCCCCAACAACCTGCAATGAACCGAATTCCACCCTCCATATGCTCCCAATCTAGTAGTCATCCATCAACTTTTCACCCTCCTCACTAGAAGCCAGACTGGCAAACTGAATCCCCCGAATAGCATGCCCCTTCCACATAAGCAGCATAACAAAGAAGAACGAAAAGACAGCAAAGAAAGCCATCATACCATAAACCCACCCCACATCCACAGCCGCAACCCAAGGATTAATATAGAAGCTAATAGTAAGCCCATAAACAATGCGATAAGCACCAATAACAATACCCGCCTCAGCAGGATAATGCGTAAAGCACTCAACAACATAGTTAACAGTGACAGGCACACTAGCCAATGAGCCAATGGTCACAATAAACACACCGAGCGCAAGAACCATATAGTGAAGATGATACTGGAGTGCAGCACCGAAGATGCCTAGTCCAATCGGGTTCAGGATCAAACTTGGGAGCCATAAGACGTGCAGTCGATACTCTGGTTTCCAGACACCGTTGTTGAAGCGTCGGGCCAGTGCGAGGGGGAGTTTGTCGTTGAGCAAGTGCCCGTAGAATTGGACAATGATGATACCGATCCAGTGGCAGAAGGTGAAAGCGGCGTTTTGTTTTAGTGTGAACCCGTAGCCGCCTTCTGCGGCGGGCTTCTGAAGCCAGACAGGGGTCAGGGCGTTGACGCCGACGTAAAAGCCGAAGGAGATGAGGGTGAAGATGCCCATGATGATTGTCACGGGGCAGATGCCAATTAAGAAGGGTACGGCAGCGATTTTGGCCTGGAATTTGTTAGTTTATTATCTATCTGGGATATGAATTGGGGAAGAGAGACATACCGTTTCCTTCCAAGTAGATGGAAGAACGACGCTCTGCCCGAAGAAGAAAGTCGCGAAGCGGTTCGCAACAAGATTCTTGGGAATATCGGGGTTTCTTTCGAAATTTTCTCTATCAAAGCCGGTTTCTTCTAGGAAGCAGAAGCAGCAAATGAGAGTGAATCCGAGAAGACCAACGGTCCACCAGAACTCAACAGGGAAGAAGGCGTTGGCGGAGATGAATCCAGAGAATGTCGGACCGGCGATAGTACCGAATAGGAAAGACATGTGCAGCGCGGTGAATGCCCGACCACGTTGATGCAGAAAGAACAAGTCGGTCACGATGCGCGGACCAAGAACTGTGGGGACAGCGCCGAAGAATCCGGCAAAAAGACGTGACATGATGAATGGGATATAGTCGTCTGAGTGGGTCATGACGGCTCCCCAGACTTGGCAAACGAGCGTGCATAGTATGCACCAAAAGATGACCGAGCTGCGGCCGAAAATGTGGGAGATGGGAGCGAAGAAGAAGGGTCCACCTGCCATGCCTGCCAAGGCGGCGGAATTCTGCGATAAGTTAGACGTATTCGTATAGATATATAGATTTGGAGACAAGTAGGCAAACAAGTTGGATTAGAAATGGCTAAAACATACCGCATATGCCTCCTGAATCTTCGTCTTAGTATAAAGCTTCTCCTGGTCTGCAAGGTTGAGCTGACCGGACAGCGGCGCAACCGCGCCGGAGAACGAGGCCAAGCATAGTACAGCCGCGATGATGTATTTTCGCCTCAGGGACCAGTTCTGTTAAGCTTTCGGTTAGAGCCTCATAAATCCGCACTTCCAATCCTTGCAGCACATACCAGAGGATCGCGGGGGTGGGTACTGGGCCGGGGAATTAACACGACGTGACCCTCATGATCGGGACCATCTGGAGGTGACCCCGCGGCAGAAGGGGTTTCAATATCCTTTGGTTCTTTGGTATCCATGATGAGCAATTTCTGGGCAGATTGACCTCATCCAGAGAGAAAAGCTCGTGCAGGAAGAGTTTGGGCCGTCTCCCTTTTTTTTTTTTCAAATTAGGCGTGCCAGCAAGGAGCTCAGCTGGATGTCTTGGCGGCCCCCACTGCAATTATTGCCGAGCTGGGGTAGACGCGTCACACTGCGTGCTCAGGGCTCTAATTGCGCGAATCAGCTAAGCCTGAATAATCTCTTAATTTTGTTCTGATATAAATGAGGTTTTTATTTTTATTTTTATTTTTATTTCTTTTTGTTTACAGCATAGAATTTCCATGGGTCTAAATTGGAGGGACCCGTAGTCTTGGCTGTGAAGCTTGGCCGTTCCAAGGTTTAAATAGTTGAAGATCATGTCATTGACCTCAACTATGGGCTTACAGGTACAATCGATGGATCTAGAACAGGGTCTTGACCCTGACGCGTGGAGTCTGCAGGGTCAATATACATTATTTCCTCTGAATTTCCCGGAACCAGGTACATTTGTCAACTGGCCATTCTCGGCGAACTAGGCCGATCACGGAGTCCACATCGGAGACGAAAGCGAAAAAAATTGAACATCTTGAAGACCCACGATATCGGCGACAGTTCAAGACGCCGAAATGCTCGAAATACAAAACTGGCCGATCATGATCCGCCTTTTACCGTTTCAAAAAAAATAGACATAGACATGCGACATTGTTAAATCCTAAATTTTTTTTTAAAACCTTCAAAATGGAAGTCAAACCCACCGATCTGGAATCACAACCCACACAAGTCGATTCCCCGCACGAGTCGGATACAGAGGAACCTTTTAAGCCACAACCACCAGCGGGCTACGCCATCCAATTTTGGCGCAAATGTCTCATCCTATTCGTCGTCAGTTGGACCTCTCTTGCCGTCACATTTTCGAGTACCTCATTATTACCTGCGACACCTGAAATCGCTGAGCAGTTCTCCACGACGTCCGAGATTCTCGATGTTATTAATGCGGGTGTGCTCATTGCGATGGGCTTTTCGTCGTTCATTTGGGGTCCTATAACTAATGTTTTTGGACGGAGAAATGCTTACAACGCGGCGATTCTCGTTCTTTGTGCCTGTTCAGCGGGTACAGCTGCATCTATTAATTTGCATATGTTTATTGCTATGCGCTTGCTCAGTGGTTTCACGGGAACGTATTTTATGGTCGCGGGTCAGACTATTATTGCGGATATTTTTGAGCCGGTTCGTTTCGTCCTGCTATTTGGATGGACTTCGATGACTGACCTGTATAGGTTGTGCGGGGAACAGCGGTTGGCTTCCTGATGGTGGGATCCGTTAGCGGACCTGCAATTGGTATGTTTACAACTCAGACGACCATCACAAACACAAACATTAATAATTCTTCAGGTCCTTGTATTGGAGGTATTATCGTCACATTTGCCCACTGGCGGATCATCTACTGGCTCCAATTTGCCATGACTGCACTCAGTTTAGTGCTATCGCTGCTTTTCGTACCAAGCCTGGAAGCAAAGAAAGAGAGCAAGACGCCTCGAAACCTGTCATACGTGTTGAGCATGTTTAACCCGCTCCGTATCTTCCGACCATTTATTTATCCAAACGTTTTTCTATCTGTAAGTTCAACCATACCTGTCATCTTGATCTCTCCTGACACCCAACAGCACCTCACGTGCGGTCTACTGGCAACATTCCAATATGGTATCCTCACATCTGCACGCACCATCTTTAACCCCCGTTTCAACTTGACTTCGCCGCTGGTGAGCGGTCTCTTCTACCTTTCGCCAGGAATTGGCTTCCTAGTTGGAAGTGTTATGGGAGGTAAACTATCCGACCGTGCTGTGAAGAAGTGGATCGTCAAGCGTGGCGGAGTCCGTCTCCCTCAGGACCGGTTGAATAGTGGACTCATCACCCTGTTTTTGGTGCTACCCATCGGAACCTTAATCTATGCATGGACTCTGGAAGAAGGGGTGGGTGGAATGCCCGTGCCTATTATTGCTGCGTTCTTTGCGGCTATTGGACTCATGGGTTCATTTAATGGGCTGAATACATACTCAGCTGGTGAGTTCCGAGTCTGCAGCGTGGGAAATTTTTCTCTAACCAGATTCCAGAGGTTATGCCACACATCCGCTTTGAGGTAATCAGTGGAAAGTATGCTGTGCAGTATATCTTTGCCGCGGGTGCCACTGCGGCTGTTGATCCTCTGATCAATGCCATTGGAGTTGGTTGGACATTTACGATCTGTAAGTTGGGTAAATCATTTGAATGCAGCAAAATCCTAACACATTTTACTAGGTGTCTTCTTTGCCATCGTTGGTGGTATTAATGTTTGGATAATCACGAGATGGGGACTCGATATACAGCGATGGGTGGAGAAAAAGTTTAATCTTGAGGTTAAGCCTCTAGCCTGATGATCATGATGACTTGATGATATGCCCTTTGGTACCGCTCTTACGACATGAACGCATTGCATAATAGAAATAGATTCTTTATAGATTGAATAGATTGTGAGTACTCGGGAGTTGCACACCTCACTTACCACGTATGGTGTCATGCGGCAATTGTGATTTTAGACAGAGCGTTATCTCAAGTATGAAAGAGCATACCGCCTCGCTTGGTTGTTACTACTTCGAATTTCGAATACTGCGCCTGGCCTAACATCGTGCGGTGTCCAACTAATAATTCCCGGCAGAAAGTAGACCGCTGCAACCGTCATGTCGGACCCACCTGGGCACCTGTGTGCTATCATATTATTGGTCCGTGGTTCGGTTGAAGCCTCCGAAGCCTCGGCCAGTTTTTTGAATTACCGACATACTCTCGAGCCAACGCTCTCCATCCCTCAACCAATCCCGAGAACGATGATGGGCCTGACGAAATGGCACGAGTAGGGCTGAAACGGTCTCCCCCCGAGGATGAAGACGACGCTCGGCGACACAGGAGGAAATTCGTCGCGTGAGCTGAACATGTCGTATGCGAAAGAACACCACTAATCAAAAGCCCAACAGATGTCAGCGATGCCATTCACATAAGATAAAATGCTCTGGCGATCAGCCATGCAAAAAGTGTTGTGCGGTAGGCGTGGCCGATGAATGTGCCTATGCGTCTCGCGACCGCCAGGTCAAAGTGAGCGAGAAGTATGATCA
This sequence comes from Penicillium sp. 91 TS-2023, assembly GCA_030710325.1. Lineage (NCBI taxonomy): Eukaryota > Fungi > Ascomycota > Eurotiomycetes > Eurotiales > Aspergillaceae > Penicillium > Penicillium sp. 91 TS-2023. The sequence goes on along the minus strand of JARWGP010000021.1, from coordinate 1,436,067 downwards.
CCCTTACCCGGAACTAGTGTCTCGGAAGTTTGTTTGCAGAGCTAAATAATATCCCCTCCATAGCTACCTTGACCAGCTCGAGGCGGAGATTCGGCGCTTGAAAGAACAATCGGTGACCTCGGCCAGTGCGGCCGAAGCTCAACCTGCACATGCGGAACGGTATGCCGCATTCTTGTCCGAACCTACAAAGTCGTCAATGCTTATCAATGAGCACAGAACTTTATCTCGCCCAGTGGAGGCTCCAGATGCGACAAGCATCCAGAATCCCTTAATAGGCGATCGTGCCTGGTTCCATCGTTATGACCCATCTTCACCCCCGATATACATCGGCGAAGCGGCGTGTTCGGCGTTTGCGACACGGTTTCGTCGTTTTTTAACTGGCAACAATTCTACAGCCCATATTGCGCGTACACAGTGGACACGTGAAGAAGCCATCGCTGCTGCTGCTGCCAATGAGGCTGATGTCCAATGGCCCAGTCTGCATCATGCAAGGCTGCTGGTTAGGATTGCCATCCACCAGATTGGATATTTGTACCATTTGATGATGCGCAAGGCTACGCTGGACAAATTAGAAGAGATATACCAAACAGGGGATTTTGACTGTAAGACCAACAAGTGCAAGTTCTTTGCCCTGTTTGCTTTTGGACAAGCTTATTCCATTCGTGCGGAGCCTACGTCTGGTTCTCGCGTGCCGGGAACAGCATATTTTGCGAAGGCCATGAGCTTGGTTCAGATTCTTCCTGAGAGAACAAGCATCACTCATCTGGAGACTTTATTGTTGCTAGTAAGTTGTATTGTCCTCATTGTTGGCTAGTATTGACATGTGCAGTCACTTTTCTCACACTATCTCAACCGTCGCCACTCCGCATACGTCTTGATTGGCAATGCCATGCGAATGGGTCTTACAATCGGATTAAACCACAACATCTCCGAATCCCAACTCATCAATCCCGTGGAACGACAGCACCGAATCGAAATCTGGTGGACAATCTACATTTTCGATCGCATGTGGGGCTCCAAAATGGGTCTGCCCATGCAAATCCTCGACGACGACGTCCACGTCGACATGCCAACGCCCGTCTCTCCACGCTATAGACACGAGGAAGAGCTGTCAGATACCGATTATATGACTGCCAACATCAAACTTGCTCAAATAGTCGGCGAAACCATCACAAAGCTCTACAGTCGGCGCAAATACCAAGAAACCTTCCTGCAGCGCGTGCAGAAACTCTTGAAGTCATTGAAGAATTGGGTGGACACTTTACCAGAGAGCCTGCGACTGAACATGGAAGATCTAGAATCTAGCAAGAAACCCGTCGTATCATTGCATATGGCATTCAATCAATGCGTCATCCTCACCACCCGACCAACACTCCTTCACCTTCTTATCACTCTCCGCACAGCTGGATCTACCAGCGCAGGCCGGGAGGCAGTCTCTCAACCTGTCTTGACGCTCAGCGAGGCGTGCATTCATGCAGCGCGCCATTCGCATTCCATGATCCTCACACGCTGGATCAACGGCACGATGCCAACATTCGGATACTTCCACGCTCACTACCTCTTCTCCTCGGCATTGATCTTGGCGATGTCCAGCTTCGTGCCGATCGGAAATCCGAATGACATGAGTGGATTTGACTCGGCCCTAGATCTGCTGCGGTCAATGACAGAGAATGGTAATCTGGCTGCTGCTGAATTCTATCACAACTTGGAGCAGGTGAAGGCTTGTTTGGATATATACCGAGGCAATGTTTCTGGCGGGCTACGACGGAACGAGGAAGGTCTAGAAGGCAACACCAATGCTGGCAATCATCTGGGCACCAGCACAGATAGTATTGCCGCTCCAGTCTCAGTTCCAGGTCCCAGCCCAAATATGGTACCTATATCATCAATGCTGACAGCATCATCGACAACCTTGCCAAGTGGTCTTTCTACCGTGCCTGCAGCAACGATGATTCCGAACGAGAATGATATGTTAGTAGGGCAACCGAATCATGGTACGGATATCTATGCCTTACCCGCTAGGGATACGGTCAATGGATACACAACCGAAATGGCATTCTTAGAGCCTACTATGCAAGATTTCCTCGCGCAGTCTGATATTGATCTTGGTTTGCTGCATCCCGTTGATACATTCCTGAATGAAGCGGAGAACTTGTATACCTGTCATGAGCTCTAGTTACGAGAATTGAATTATGAGTCATGAACAAGCCAATGTTTAGAAGAAGAAAATGTCAAGTTTACAGTATCGGTCAATTCTTTTGTATAGATTCACCATTGGGCGCATTACCGATTGATCTCCAGGCGAAAGATACCACATTGGGTACGACTTTTCAAAGCTATTCCATCACACATCACACATGATGGGTCCTGGGTTGGAAGAGTTGGATTGATTTGCATTACAAAACGTCATTGACAAATAAGAACATTTATTCGGCGTTGTCTATATGAGAGGAGGCGTGAAATGCGGTATCTTTATATGGTGTAGATTGTACATGCCCAGGTGTAGTCAGGTTCCATCAGGCTAATCGAAAATCGATTCATTAAGCTAAATTCTCACTTATATTCTCTCGGAGCCTCTTCCATAGCTGGCAACTCAGTCGGAAACCCCTTATCAAACCGCGTAAATGGCAAACCCCGATTAACCGCCGAAGTATCTGGCAACTCCACAGCTCCATTAAGACTCTTCCTATACTCCGTCCCATACGATGGCGCAACCGAATTCGCCTTTGAAGAGATAGACCCCCACCTCGAAGACAGAGTCGGCGAATGAGGCAAAGTAGGCGACATCGGAGCCTGCATGTGCACAGGATTCTCCGTCCGATCAGCCGGGTTGAAAGTCCTCAATTTCCCATCCTCGAACATTGCCTGCAAGACACCTGCATCGAGAAGCTCAGCTTTCTTAATCAGGCGATCAACCAGCACCTTCGACGCTGCTTTTAACTGGCCTTTCACGAAGGACATTAGTGTGATATTGCACTTTATCTCAACTTCCTCGAGGAGATAGAGTCCTTTTGCTGGTGCGCCTGGAATGCGTTGCTCGAGATCCGGCTGAGGTTCTGATTCTGGTCCCTCTAGTTCGTTGAACTGAGTTCCCCGCAATGCGGAATTTGCTGAGCAAATCAATCCCCATTGGAGGGTAGGTATGTGTTGTCACGCCCCAGGGTTGGTTCTCGAAACAGCCTTTGAAGCTTATCTTCCCCGAGCCCATCTTTCCTAGGCCTGGGACGTATTGCACGCGTTGAAATATCTCGTACCATGTTGAGTAATATTCGTCTGCCGAGGCATTGCGCGGGGCTTTGATTGGGTTGTGTGAGAGGACTAGGGGGTTGAGAGTGATTATTTCGCTGTGGCTGTGCAGGATGTCTAGGGCTAGTTGGCGGGGTATATTTGGGGGGAGGGGGGTGATGTTGGTATAGAATTCCTTTTTCGACATCATCTCATAAATGATTTCAGGAAGTGGTGTGGGGTGGTGGGATGAGGAAATGTAGAGGGGAGAGTGGGACAAGAAGATAATTTTGTAGAGTTTGGGGCCATATTGGTGGCTCGTATTCGTCTGCTTACGGCAATCATCAGCCCCCTGTCATAGGGCGCCGCGTATCCACATGCACGTGTGCTGACGATTTATTTAAACTGCCGAGTGGGTTTTTCTAGTCAGCTGTTTATCTCAGGCCTGGGCTCGATCAGATTATCTGTGCGAAAATGGAGTTTATACGATCTGGTCCCTAAGGCTGAGGTATTCCGCCAAAATAAGGTTCAGCTGATCTTTAGTTTGAAAGTAAACATAGGCAGCGATCTTCTGTAAAACGGATCGCTTATTCACATGTTTCTACTAATCCTTGGAGACTGTATATGCATATTGTGAGGGATTTAATGTCAACGATTGTATACCTCCATTTTTCGCAAAAATGTGCAAGTGCACCCAACTCAATAATTGGGCTAATGTATATGGATCCGAGTCAGTCCACCTCCAGACATGAAACCCTTCCCAAAATTGTGCTCTGCCTTCTAAAGTCAACAAGACTTGTGATAGCTCAAGACCCTTAAATAGCCGGAGTGCGACAAACAAGATCTGCGCTGGACCTTTATCTCCGACCCATTTTTCTGATACAATTTGCACCACATGCGAAAGTCCGGGGCGGGGCTTACCCGTGCAGGTCCAAACGGTTAATGAACCCCGAACCCTAACTACATCTAGACAATTCCCCGCATTCAAAAAGCAGGTAGCTAGGTCACTACACGTACCGGATTTTCTTTGACGGGTGGGGATTTCCTGTTCTAGTTACCGCCGCTTTTATAAGGACACTCAGACTCAGGCTCTTTTCAGTCTGGGCTCAGGCGACCCACTGAGTAGCTCATCTTAATCACGTGATATATCAGCGACCCTTACTAAGTGCTCAGCGAGCACTCACTGATCATGACTGGCTACTCGCTGACACCCCACACTATTGATTACTCAGAGGCCTTTATTGACTACCCAGTCTAATTTGAGTCTATTCCTAAAGCAGCTTCTATTCTCCACACTATGTATTGACCTATTAACTTTTTGATGGCCCTCAATTACCGCACTATGTATTTCTTAGGGTGCTCAATCTACTATCTCTACTTCTAACATTATAACACAATGACATAAACTCAAAGCACGCCATGATGCTCAACACTAGTCAGCGTAGGAAAAAAGATTCAGTAATGAGATATAAATCTAACTCGAGCCCCAGACTTCAGCTCTAATCACTAATATTTCTCCTCTCTTCCCTCCTTCTTCACCTCACTTCCAAAACCCTGATATATTTTGACATAAAAGGCCAGAAACCCTTCTTTGCTGAAATGGATGTTGTCGCCAAAGAGGTAGGCCAGCAACGACAGGCAGAAAATGACTATGTCTTTGGCGCTCATAGGAAAAATGATTCCATCAGGGGAAGGAATAAAAGACTACCAAGAACCAAGGCAATGTTCTCACAAGTACTTGACCTATGGATGAAGTATGTTCACATATTATCTTGTTAAAGAATACTCGTTGAATGAGTTATTGATTTGCAATTAGATTCGCTGAGCAATCTGGCCGTAAGGGCTACAAACTGAGACCATGTTATGTAATCCCAGACCATACGGATATAAAAGATTTTCTTCATTGGTATATTCACGAGGCAAAAGGCAGGAAAAGCGAGAATGGACGCCCAGTGATGTCGAGTGTGCTCAATTGTGCTGAAAGACTTTTTGGTGGCTTCGAAAAAACAATGTGTATCACCATTGTAGCAGAAGATCGAAGTGAGATATTTGATGTGAGAAAAGCTCTATTGTCCGCTTATATATAACAGCAAGGGCTAAGCTAACCGCTACATAGCGGATTAAGAAAACCTTGACAGCCGATGAAAAAGAAGTTGAAGACGTTAAGTCGCCAAGCCTTAGTATCGCAAATATAAAAGGCAAGGAATAGTAGGACGTTCGAGAGGCTAATGTTAGACTATTATTCACTACCGTTCCATATAGCCATGACTATTTATGTTTGTTGCCATAATCTTTCTCCTTGTCACGCGAGATAACCTTTCTAAGCGTACATCGACTTCTGCTCTATGAAGCTACCGTGGGGACCTAGGCCATAAACTTGAGGCATAATCGCCCTAGCAACTTCCTTCAAATCTCTTCCATCCAGAGCAATAAGAATGCTATGCGTGCCTTCGCGATTGATAATAATCGTGAGGACGATTCCGTCATCTTCCTCGACAGCTCCCGGGCGCGCAATAAAAACAGGCTCACAGGGACAGCTCTCACCACTATCAGGCTGCCATACCTGGGTCTTGCCGGTTCGCCAATCAGCCTTGGCAATTCGACTGAAAAATGCGCCTTGCACACATTTCAGATTTTTTCCAAGCCGACCAACAGGGACCAACGTCCCTGGTGACGGACCACCATTACCGCCCGTGGCATAAACATACCGATAAGATGGATTCGTTGAATAACTCTTGTTAATGCGAGGAAGTTCCATGGGAAAATCACGGAATGCTTGTGCGATGCTAGCCCTGTCTATATTATCTTTCGACGAATTTTCGCCGTCCACACTGGCCAACTCATAGCGCACAAGTGTACCTTCCTGAAATGGTCTCGCTGGGTCGATAGTGTTGCTCAAAGTGTACTCCCGATATGGGCAGTAGTCACCGTCGTAGCTACACAAGTCGACGGAGATGTTGGTCCGACCAGTTGCGGGGCAAATGTAATCATATCCGTTCACTGAGTGAAAAAACATAAAGTTCGGGGCAGAAAATGTTCGTACACTGATTACAGTCAGGGAAGAGGCTGACGAGAGGGCAGGAGAAGGCTAGAAGATAGTACTCACTGTTTTCCATCTTCCTTATTAAGCACAAAGAAAAGCGTTTTGGATTCTGGCTCGAACTCGAGCATATCCATGACTGGATTTTCCATATCACTTGTGTCCATATGAATTGGCTGCACGCGTGCTATGTCAGCTATGCAGTGCATAAATACATAATCAGAGGGGAAGCAACAAACTCACATTGCGAATGAAGATGACATATTTGTCGGTGATGGCAAGGGAATGGACGTAACAAGGCTGGCAAGGCAGAACGGTTTTCCAGACCAAATAAGCTGGGTTGCTTTTATAGGACATTGCAAACACAGACAATTTCCCATCCTCAGATATGAGATAGTTAAATGTCAAACCCCTCTTCCGGTCCTTCGGGGGGTGAGCGCAGATTCCAAATCCAGATAGCTGAGGATCAATATCTGCGTAGGTCAAAAGACGCTTAGGTTCCAAGGTCTTCGAGTCACAGACTTGTAGATAATTGTAGTCTGTATGAACAAGAATCTGCATATCGTTTGCATCGAAGATTAGCCTAAGATTCTCATTGTGGTATTACTTTGGCGGGAAGTTAGTCCAAAATTCATTTTGATTATTACCTCTTCTTCGTCCGGCTTCGAAGCTGCTGTTCCACGAGAAAGCGGATTGTCATCTTTGGGTAGATGCATCCCTCGCCGAGGCATCACTTGAATGTTGAGTTCGTCTGGAGCTAAGTGGCCAGGAGGCAGATATAGCGATTGCTGAAATTAATTACAGTCAGCACCGGCCTACACAAGAAATTGGACCGCGATTAATTACCGATTTCCCCAGCAATGTGGAGCATGGATCTTGCGCATCCTTCAGGGATGTATTGGCGTTGGGGCCAAACATATGGGTGCGAATAATGCCGTCACGTTTTGCATTGCGAACGACACCATCGGTGTTAGAGCGGCTGGTATAATGAACCTGGCCATCTGCAAAACGAAATCTGTGTAGAGACCCCAGCCCGTCGAAGAAGTGCTGTAGGACCGCGGCGGGTTTAGACCCATCCTCAGAAAGTGGGACGACAAACTTCGATCCACCGACACTTCACCAAAATAGAACAGTCAGATTTAGAGTGAGCGACAGGGAGTTCATAATGAGGCTCTTACCGCACAAATTCGCCAGCCAGCCACTTTGGCCAGCGACCTATGATCGGACACTTCATTTCTTGAGGTGTCTCTCCAGTATTTTTCATGTATGGTGGAACATATTGCAGATCCTCCTCTGTTACAAAGTAGGTATTGTAAGGGGCAGACTCCGTCATTTTGATGTTCGTTGGCTTGCTGCTGCGGTCTAGTTGAAATAAATGTTCCTTCCGACTGGAATGACAAATGGTGGGGTAACAAGTGAGAACTCTGGATATTTATAGTGAGCGAGCGATAGACTACGATATGACCGCTACAGGTTTGCTGCCCGGATTATCCGGAAGTTGCTGTGGGAGCCGACACAATCCGGCCTATACAATGGGCTCCCTTTTCCGGAAAACCCCAGGCCATCGCGATTACTATGGGCTTTGTGTTGCGCCACAGTAAGTGGAAACTTACTCCCAACGAAATGGTCTTTGCTGATTGGGTGGAAGACATGCTTGTCAGCGAAGATCAATGATGGTTCTTGACTTGCGCAAGTCCTGAAATTATCCACTGCCCGGGGAAGGCTATCCGACCTTTCCCCGAAGAAGAGATCAGCTTACATCACCTCGCTTAGGTTGATAATAAAAGGAAATGTAGGTGAGTATTTGTTTTAAATGCAGGTACAAAGTACACACATAAAGTAAATTTAGTTTGTTGAAAACGGTTCAGATGCATCTTCTGGCAAAGACATTAGCTCCGACCATAGCCATGAGCCGCATAGGCATATTGTTGGGGATCAGGGTCCTGCGCCGGAAACGCCTTATCCTCCTGGGTCGCTCCGACGCTGCTTCCGCCTTGGTCATTGAACTGAGGTGAGACCGGCAAGTCCAACCCGGGACATGATTTCCGCTGACATATCACCGTGAGCTGTCTGGAACCGATTTGGCCCTGCCGGGTCTGGTGTCATGCGGGGAAAACCAGGCTCTTTCTCAGGTCCAATGACAGGTTGACTGATAATAGAAGTTGTCTGTCTAATCGGCGCTCGCACTTCCTAGAAGCCGAGATCCTACGGCCCACGATCGGCGTTTTGGAACCTGCCGCTGATTCAGCGGAATGAAACTAAGCTTCAATTAGACTTTTTCTATTTCCTTTGGCAATGTCTCCTGTGATTAGCGTTTGCTGCTCGATATAATAATTTTGCCTAGGATGATTACTGGGTGTCTAGCATGTTGACAGTGAGAAACCTGAAACCTGACGAACGATTTATGAGAAATATTGTCTCTTACTGTATCGAAGCTTAAAAAGAAAGTACGCCGAGATAGCTAAATTGATTGTTTGATGCCACTGGGTGTCGACAGGGCAGATAGCAAATACCGGGAAGATAGGGAAAAGTTACCCGTCAAGGGGAAAGCGCGGAAAGATTAGCAAACGAGGGTGCAGTTCAATTGATGTACAGTAAACTCCCGTTTTTGGCATGGCCCTCCGTGCAACGAAATATTGAAAGTGTGCTTGTTATAGTTGCGCTAGTCCGAAATAGGAAAACGCTAGTCTATCTTTGGTTCAAAGTAGTCATCCACTTTCTTTTGTTTATTTTTAACTAGTATGCCCAAATCAGAATATTAAGCAAATTGGTGCGGAAAGTCATTAACCGTTGACCAGATCATTTATGTGTCTCCCATTTAATCGGGTTCACCGGAGCAGTGTGTCATTAGCAATAGTAACTAGACTTCCGCAGAACCCAACTTGGGTCCAAGGTCTCGACCCAAAACACAACCCCGACCCAATGCTGGGTTTTATTGGGGCCCCTGTTGAAATATCCCGGTTACTGAGATAATCATGAGGGCTGGGATCGCATGCATGTCTATATACCTGTTCACCAGTTTACTTGTATCCAACATAAAATAAAACCAACCCCTCAATACCATGAACACTAAAGCATCACATATCAAACAACACTGATCCTCCAAAAATTTCAACTCATTCCGCCAAGAAATAAAACTTCAAGATTCAAGGAGCCTTCCTACTCTGTAGCCTTCTTTGAGTCAATTTTAAAGTAAGCTAATCTTATGAAGTAAATAAAATGAATCTTTTCAACATACATTATTAACTGTTTTTTGCTAAAATGGGAGATTTGTTGAATAATTTTATTTAGTCTTAAAAGATGCACTAGGTACTCTATAGTAAATGTATATTTCCATAACTTTAAGGTAGAAACTTTATAGTCTATGAATCTATTCATGACTCATTCGGGATTGGCTCCGCGACGAGCTTTTCAGGTGAACCGTTGGAATCGAGAAAATGTCCACGTAACCCCTCCCCATTATCTTGTTACCTAGTTTATGACCGAATAGTTTCCATCAATGGTTCCCTTTACGCATTGAAAAGTCCGGCGAAACTCGGAAAATACTAGACAGCACGAGTAGATCACCCGCGCCCATTGGTGAGTTCGAATTTGGGGTTGCCGAAGTTTAAAACGTCGCCCTGGGCTGGGGCAAAGCCTTTTTCTATATATCTACGACCTTGGTTCTTGAACCGCCTGACTTCGGTACGGCCGGATTTCGCTATGTTTTCGTGGGCCTTCCCACTCTACACTTCCACTGTGAATCGACTTATTCATGTCCACGATCCATTGACTACAATCTCACTCTACTTGTATACTACGCCCAAAGCTCATCTCAAAACTACCCTGATCTTCCTTTAATTTTGGGAACCATGTCTCTCAGCGCCTCCGCTGTCACCCTCATCATTCTAGTCGGTTGTCTCGCAGCCACCACTTTGAGCGCGGGCCTCTTCATGCACTTCCATCCTAACGGTGAAACCAACTACAGTCCAAATCACGAGCAAAACTACAAGCATCTACGACAGGAATCTATGAGCGGTCGTATGGGCCTCAAATCGCAGGGCAAGCCCAATCAAAAATCCCTCGATAAGCCGGCAGCTGACTGGATTAGTGGATACTGTCCCAATCGATGATTTGAAATAGGATGCTGAAAGATTTGATGCTCCAATATCTGGATCAAGTCTGTTGCCTCCAAATTGCCGTCACATGCCGTCCATGGCCTTAAGAGGAGTCATGATCTCGCGACTCGAATTGTGACTTACTCCAACAATGAAGTTGTATTCTACACTGCAGCAATATAGAATAAAAGAGTTATCTTCATCATTGTGGAGAACGCCTAGAAAGAGAAGGTGGATGTCGGGGAACATGGCCCGGTCTTGCCCCGAGGCCTTGAATTGATGTTGGGCTTAGTAGTGTGACTGAGAATTCTTCGTGCTCAACCACTTTTCTGGTATCAAGCAAGCTACCAGCTTCTCTTTCATTGAATCTAAAGGTTTTCTTGCGTAGAGGGGTAATATTAGTCCATCGAAGCGGTAAAAAGTATTGATATTTAGGACCGGGGCTCTAACACCACTCCGGGTAGGAGTAAGAAGAGATCTCTATAAATAAACCACCAGCTTGACGCTCTAGAATAGGCAGCGTTCTCAAATATGCGTGGTAAAGAGGAATCCTCGTCTCCGGTATCCTCCACTTGGTATTTTGGGACTAATTGGCGTGTGCTTCAGGTGGACCTGGTCTCGGCATAGCAGCTAAGGCCCTTCGAATATTCCGTTTTAATGCAGCCTAATTAGTCCTGGCAATGATGATGGAACTGTTCACGAATACATGTATGAACTTACTCGATTACATCCATTAAGCGCAATCAATTACAGTGAGTACTACTTTTAAGCTCCACCTGGTTGCCCAAAATGATATAAATACGTAGGTGTAGATTCTATTAATGGAGGTTTATGCGGTTGGAACATGTATATATATGCTCTATGCCCCGTATTAGGCTGCAAGCTTTCGTCATCTTCTCATCGCACCAACCACTTTCAATTCATACATTCTTTCTACTTTGGTAATTCACTCATTCGATCTGACACAAACTCTTCCACAATGTCTTCCACCACCACCACGACCTCAGCAACGGCCACTTCCAGCTGCTCAGCAAAGCTCTACGAAATTCCAGCGCATGCAGCTGCATGCGCTATGCCAATGGCATATACCAATTCGTCTGCCATCATGAAAAATTGCTGCTCTTCAGCGACTGTCAAATCTTACGACAGTTGCGATTACTACTGCCTTGCAGTCGACCAGACCGTTGGTGAGCTGGCTAAATGTCTCATGACGGCGTCTGATTCAAGCGAAGTCTGGTGCAATACGAGTGCCAACGCTACTGCCTCCTTGACAACTAATTCAGCAACTTCAACTTCCACTGCTTCGACCACCAAAAGCTCGACTAGTAGCTCAGGGTCCGTGAAACGCGCTAAGATTTCGATGACTGCTATTGGCGCAGTGGGACTACTACTGTTTGGCTCTCTTATGTAAATAGCCCAGGCTCTTAAAAAGCTACTTATGCTCACCTTTTGTGTGTGGTGAAATCTTATTTCGTCAAATATTTCTGCTGAATTTGATGCGTTCGAAATTTCGGTGCATATTCATATACACAATCTGTTCAAAGCGTACATTCCAGGAACGCCATACTGCTGATAACAACTTTCACAATTTTATATTTAGTCAATGTGACCATAAATAACACTTTACACACGGGAAACGTTTATCTCAGCGAGGCATTGAAAAGCCTGCTAACGTCGACTAGAAAAGCAATTAATGTCGATAATTATATTACCAGATGCAGCTTTCATATGAAGCGCTCTTACACAAGAGATTTCTAGAGCCCTCCTCACTAATCATCACCACGTTAATCCTTGAAACTTCATACGTAATATTGTACTCGGTAAAAGCAACCCATGATTAGCATCTCTTTAAGCTTCGGAGAGAGACCTAGTTCAGAGGGCCGGTGATAAGTTTGAATATCATCATACTCACATCAAGCATATCTCACATTCCTCGCTCGTAGATGTCCACCTTTCATTACTAGGCGCTAGGCACGCCGACGGGGTGTTGTAACAGATGATCAGAACAACTCTGTGACTCTCCTACGCAGTATATCCCAATCACTCGAAACAGAGAAATCACTGAATGACGGGCAAGAACGGTTGTAACACTAAACTATGATGGTCAAACTACTAGCCATACCAACTCCTCAAGCTCAAGTATTCCTCACCAGTTTTCCAACGCATGCCCAATCAGTTGGTATCGACTTTTAATACATCGATGATATGACTGCACTCAAGAATAAATAAGGAGATATTTTAAAACCCCCTGTGGAGAATTTTCTGAAGGACAAAGTGGATATCGGGGAGCATGTTCCGGTCGTTCCCCGAAGCCCTATAATAAGGTCAATTTTAGTAATGATTTCACCGTAAATGAAATTACTAATGATTTGCCAACAATAAGCTAAAAGGCAGCTTCAAATATTTGGTGACACAGTCCCTATTAGCTCCGGCCTGGAAAAGTTGACATCCACCAATCGCAAGTCGTTTGGTTGATGCCCAAGCTAGGACCTTTCAGTGGATACGAGCTGGGTCAGGTGTACGCGTCCTCTCTTAGGTGTCAGCGAATTATGTTGATCAATTTCATGAGGGTTTTAGGGGTTGACGAAGGGCAAGCCACTTTTTTGTACTAATGAAAACGCCCTATTTCAGGCACAAAAGCTCCGCCTGTCTAACGAACTTCCCAGATTTCACTTTTTCATAGCAGACGAGAGTAGAGGCACGTCGAGATAAGCCAGCCTGGAGGAGATGTCAGTGTGGGTCAGTTTATCGCATATAGAAAGAGCAGGAAATCATAAACGGAAATTCCAGAAATACATATAGTCAAAACCAACCTAGTAATTTGAGATTAGTATCTTATAGCTCCTTTGTCAAATAGGCAACGGCACCAGAAGGAAATATGATACTCACAGAATTGCAGGCCTTAGTTGTAGAGGTGTTCTTTCTCTGCGATACACATGCACTTTCCTTTCCGTTGAGTGGAAGACGGCGTGCTTCCTTGAGTCAGATCCCTGCTTACGAGGACTTCTGCGACAATCTCTTCACATCTGTGTTGCGTGATATTAGCCGCGAATTGTACTGCGGTTCGCAAACTTTCAGGACCATCCTGAAGTGTATCGAAATAATCGGAAACGTGCTTCAAACAATTTATAATATCGTTGACAACCTCCACATTAACGAGAACCTGCTGCTTTCGAATTTTCTTTCGTCCTGCTTGAATACCGGTGTCGAATAGCAGTTTCGGGCGAGCATTTATCCGTCGATTGTTTTTTGAACTTCTCAAAGCATCCCTAATGCTGAATTCTATGTGACCTCGTTTCTCGCCATAGTAATTTCGCGGCGTCGACTCCCTTGAACTGTTCACCTCTGTGGCATCGAATGAAGTAGCCGCTGCAGGCCCAGGAGTAGGCGGAATATATTGAGATTGCTCGTTGTCGTATTGAGCGTGATCCTTTAGAGCTGCGGAGGCGAGCTCATCAAGATACAAACGCGGAGGTCCGGAAGAGTTAATGTCTAATTGAGAGTTAACTCAGAACGGCAACAGCCGGGTGACACAAGGAAAGGGTAAACAACTCACTATAATAAGCTCGACTATTCAGAGCATAGGGATCAAAGGTGGTTGTCGGCCTCCCAAGAGGAGTCAACTAGGTGAGTCTCTCTGAATTCATAGGATTTCAGAATCAAAATGATATTCTGACGGCAAGAAATACGAGCGGAATGGTTTTTCGGTGCTATAATCGAGGAAGAAGGTCTTTCTTAAATGCTGCTTCGATTTTCGAATCCAGACGAGTCTAAAATTGATGATGATGAAGGAACGAAGGAGCGCCACATGACTCATGCTGAGCTCCTGGGACTGATGCGCCTTAATTGTAATTTTTAATGCGGTCGATTCTTGGTTCCCAGGACCTTCTATAGAGACCAAGCGCACTCTAGCGAACTACTTTCTAGGAGCACTCGAGGTTATGCAGGTAATCCTTGAAGGGTAACGAGAACAAATGAGCAAAGCCGAGTGTTCCTGGGAGCGAAACGCTAGATAGAAGTTGATAGGCCAAAAATCTCAACTTTTCCTTTTTTTTCATATTACTACTGACAGATTATGACATTACGTAGTCATTCGTTTTTAGATGGAATAGTGGCCGCTTGTTTGAGCAAGTGGGGCTTTCGCGCAGAAGTAGTGGACTGCATTTTATTGAGGTAGCTACGCGTGCCATTGGCTTCTGTGGGTTGCGCTCAGTGAGCGAATCACACCACTCAGGGCAGGCTCACTGAGCATGAGCGTGAGCTTAGGTAAGGCGCAGTGATCGAATCACTGCGCCTGAGGCTGTGCTCAGATCTACCCAGTGAGTAAAAGCGGCGAGAGGGTGAGCAAGCCAAGATAAAATGCCGGTCCTGCATAATGTCGATCACCGAGCTAACATGCGATGATTCAAGTTCCAAGTACAATGCCCAACCATGAAATGAACAAATTTACCATTTTTAAGACGCAGCAGCCTTGCCCAAATGGTGTCATTTGTACTTAGTCAACTAATTAGAACACATCAAACCGAAACATCTCGAGATAACCAGCATAAATTTGTAACATTATCTGATTATTCGTGCTGGTGAGTTTGTACATTGTGGCCAGGCACATAGCCTATTCAAGATTGCGATCGTCATTCTTCGAACCCGTTCAGGGACCAAGTTTAGAGTTGTCGTATTCTTAACGTATACCCATCCCTATTGTGCATTTATACCGAGGATTTTTATTACTTAAAAACGGGTGCGAATGACCCACGTGGAATGAATATGAGGAATGTGGGTAGAAAAAATAACCTATTTAAACTCACACTCCACCCTTCCACATATCACAATTCAGTGACCAGCACCATTCACGCTTTATCAATATGTTACCCTTTATAATACCCTTGCTAGCTGGTCTCACCGTACCAGTCATAGCAACCGCAGCAGGAACAGCTGCATGCACGAATATAACAACCCAACTAGGCTCAGCCAAAGTCAACGCTAACCAACTGAGCTCAAACTACACCGATAGTCTTGAATACTGGAACACAATCCAAGACGACTACAAACCATCTTGCATCGTCTTCCCCGGCTCCGCCCAAGATGTCTCAATCTCTCTACAAGCTATTCGCGCCGCAGGAAGCCGCTTCGCAATTAAAGCTGGTGGCCACAATCCCAATACCTTCTTCTCCTCCGTCCAGGCAGGTGTCCTGCTTGATCTAAGCAGCATGACTGCCAAATCCTACGATGAAGAGACCACCCTCGCCACATATGAGCCAGGTGGCATCTTCGGCGATGTATACGAGTACTTCGCGCAATGGAACCGCACTGTCGTTGGCGCCCGCCTCGCAGGTGTAGGAACAGGTCTCGCCCTAGGCGGCGGAATGAGCTACCTATCCCCGCAATACGGACTCGCCTGTGATTCCTTCCGTGAACTCGAGATCGTGCTACCCGACGGCCGAATCGTCACAGCATCCGACAAAGAGAACCCCGATCTCTTCTTTGCTTCACGCGGCGGAGGCGGAAATGCCTACGGCGTTGTGACGAAGTACACAGTTCAGAGCCGGCCGATTGGCGAGTTCTGGGCTGGAAACTTGATCTACGTTGCCGACCAGCGGAACTCAATGATTGAGGCGATTGGGAACTTCATTAAATACAATACGGATCCTAAGGCTGCAATCATCGGTACGTATGAGAAACTACCGACTCCGGATTTGAACCTTAATCTTGATGAGGCGATTCTCATGTTCCTTGTTTATGATGGGCCGAACCCGGGCGATGCGTTCAAGAACTTTACTGATATCAAGGCTTTGATTGATACGACGGGGATCAAGAGTTACAACGAAGTCGTCAATATGCCTGTGCCGATGTCGACGGAGATTTCTCGTGGTGCGAATATGTTCCGCGTCGGCGTTCATCGTCCAGAGAACGATTCGTACGAGAAAGCGCTCGATAAGTGGCGAACTTGGGCTGAAGACAATAAGGGGAGCTACGAGCTTCTTTCGATTGATTTCCAGCCCATTCCCAAGAGTCTTACGGATGCCAGTAAGGCTCAGGGTGGAAATGCGATGCAAATGCCTGATGGGCCATATTTCTGGTTGAATTATCTCATTACGACACCGTCTGGAATGACTGAAGCCAAGTACAATGCTGTGCAGGCTAGTTATCGGGACATGATCAAGGAGACGGGCAATGACGAAGGATTGCCGTTGTTTATCAATGATGCGAATAAGGATCAGAACCCACTGCAGACTTTTTCGACTTTCAAGAAGTTGCAGGCAATTAAGAAGAAATACGATCCGGATAATTTCTTTGCGGATTATACTGGAGGTTGGTCGTTTGCCTGAAAATTCACGGATTTATGATATGCACTTGGGGATCCTTGTCTGTAAAGATGGTGGTTTGGCTTCACTGGATTGCAAATATTCTGCCTTGTTATTTAGTTATGTTTGGAGGACTTCTTCCAGTCAGTATCCCTGAGCCTTAGTTTTGAGGACTGAAGTTCCAAGCTTATTTTAATTTATTTCTTCAATGTGATCAGCATTACTGGCTTATATAGACTTTTTAGTGCCTTGGTTAATTAGCGATTGCGTATCGGCTCAACGCAGAGTAGAAGCCCTGGTGCAGGAATGCACATTCAAAGGCTGGGATTACTAAAGAAACAGCTTTATCGGACGGTAGCCCGCAGACAGTTCCAATAGAAGTGCGTCTCTTGGAAACGGTCCACGGGGCCTGGTACTTAATTAGCAGACTAAGAGGAGAATGCTTACGACAAAACATATGATCGGCTGTACACTGGGTAAAGAACAACCAGGTGACAAAGCATAGCACAGTAATGCAAGGATAAAGTGTCTCAAGATTCCAGGCGAAGTAAAAATTTCAAGGTTGAGATGCCCATGTCAATTCCGGAACCGGCCAGGTATGTGGGAACGAAGAGAAGTGCGAGATCTAGATTGGAGATCAACTAACTTCCAAATGCAAGTCGAGGCCGCGCTGTGAGAGAATATCCACACAAACAGACCAGGCTCGCCGAGAAGAGGGATCCCGCGTAGCCATTTCACGTAGCCAGTGAACTGCTTTTCGGATGTCATCTAGAAGGTCCGCAGCTTCAATTGTGCCCGACTCGGTACGCATGAAAAATTCGACCAGGATGATGGTGGTTGACTGCATGACGTAATGCAGGACACACCACCACGGAGAGACCTCAAACAGCAACGATGCGTCCGTCCTATCAGGGAGGGTAGAGAGCATTTTTCTAGCAGCGTCGACGCATATGCTTGCCATTTTATCACACATAGGACCTGGGGGCACTGACCCAGGAGGCTGGTGGGCGAGACGGCGGAGGCAGGGTTGTGAGATGACGAGTTTGGTGGTATAGAAGCGGAATGCGAGGCTGGCACGTTGACGGGCAAACGGGTGATTTGAATCAAGTTGGCCGAAATGGAACTCTATTGGCAAACAAGAGAGCCAATTGTCAGCATTTTTATTGAAGGTGGAAATTGCATTTTCCATCTCCCCCCAGGATCGTCGCGTCGCTCCAGGGGCGTAGAGGGTCTCAATAGCCTCCCTCATGAGAAACGCCAAGTCCACTGCATATAAGAAATATAGTGAGATATTGGGAGTGAGGGAATCGGCCCTGATTGGGGTAGCCTGCGCACTTTGCTTCCCTTTCTCGGATCCAAAAATCGGTGGCACAAAATTGTCCACAGGGCTTTCGCTTGCTCCGGGTGAATTGCCATGTGAGAGGAGCGAATTCAATAGGTTCTGTCGCATGGAAAAGTCGGTGATAAGTTGTCTGACCTCCTTGTCTCCGAAGTCCTCCTCACGGAAGGGTATGGGCCGCGGCGTTGTACAGAAATCATTGCCATAGCTAGGGGGGCGACCGATCATCACACACACTAATGTGTCCAACATGAACAGCGCCCACCACACACGGTATCGAGACTCTTTCGAGACATGGGCAATATGGAAACTCTCGCTACGAAGATTCAAGCCCATAGCCACCGCTGATCGAATCGCGATGCCAATCATTCGCCATGACCTAGAGGCAAAAGAACGCGAGTTAGCGAGGATACAATAAAAGATTATGTACAATTTCACGGGCGGGAAGTAACTTACCTGTTAACTTTCCCATTGGCAAGGAGATAAAAAGCCGTCAGGCCTTCCACCTGTACCTGTTGAAGGTTCGGATGGTCCAGCAAAGCAACGTCACCCAGACTTAGTCGCCATGCTCGGGAAAAATATACCATATGATCACCAATATCTTCCTGTGGCGGATTGTTGACTAAAGTTGAGTGTTTTACCGCTATAGCAAATACCAAGTTCAGCACCGCCTTCCATCGCTTGCCAGGGCGTGAGTACGGGTTCGAGTAAAAGGACCTGTATTGACTCAAGAAAACCCCCTTCCCAATGATGGGGAAGGCAGGATGAACCACCCGGAGATAAGATTCGACGAGTTTGTCAGCGATGTGTTGAGGTGGTGTCTCCGATTCGTCGACAATCTCCAGGCGGATAGGCTCCATATCTTCTTGGAAGTAGTTCAGAGATGATATGGAAAGTCTATTGGAGGGTTCTTTGGGGGGTGTTGAGGTTTCCTGGTCGAGGTCGCGCCTGAGTCTATAAAGCCAAGTCATCTCTGAATGTTCTCCCACAAATCCCAGTGCCTGGTTTTCATCGCGATTGAAATCCTCTTCGGTATGATCGATGATGGCCAAGGGGTGGCCGATGCCAGCTGGAGGCTCGGAGCGGAATACCGAAGAGCTCGAGAACTACAGTGGCCATGGTTGGGGACGTGAGTACTCATGGGGAGGAAACAGGGAGATCCAGAAGGGGGTGGATAGTTAGTGTGGACTCACTCTGACTAATTGATCTCCGAGGGTCTGATCGACATATTGAGCTGACAACGAGTCTAACCTCGGGTACATCTCACGAATAATGGCTTCATAGGTTTGAAGTTGCGCCTTTAAATCATCAATTTCCCTACAGGCCTTCAATTAGAGACCATATCTCAAGCCTATGACTAGTCAACACACTTCATGATCTTATCCTTTTTTCGATCGCTATAAGAACATCGGATCCCAGCATCCTCGCAACGGTTGCAAGTGGGGTGATGGCCACTGCATTTGGCCTTTTGCTCGCGACAATTTTCGCAAGCTCGACTGGTGCGGCCGGTACTAGTCCAGGTTGCAGCCTGGGCGGAGCGAGGGATTTGAACCTTCGCATTTATGGACCATTCCCCCGAGTTGGAGCTCACCAGGTCTTCGCGGGGAGAGATCAGGTCAGTATTGGCCGAAATCTCAACGGGAAGCGGCTGAGGGAACCCAGGAACTACCCAGTCGTAAGTGAAGGATGACGCCTCATTGCCTGGGGTATCCGAATGCTGGTCAGTCTCCGGCAGGCGGGGGAATCGGTCCATCGCATGCGTGTGTACCGATGTAAGATAAAGCGCAAGGTGGATAAAAAGGCGCCCCCTTCAAGCTAACGAGTTTGAGAAAATTAGCCCTATTAAGGGGCTAAGATTCAGATCAAACCTGTTCTTCTCGCGCCTAATTTTCCACCTTGGGCCGATTTTTGGATATGCATGGTGAAAAATAACTCGCAAATGTAGCCAGAAGCGTACGGCAAATCCCGAAGTGGGTTCGACCCACGAAATGCTGAGCTCTGGTATGCCGGAGCTGAGAGCCGCGTGGATTCGCCACTGAACCGTATCTGACCATTACCACCAATGAGAATGGCCCGACTGCGTAAACTTGGCTGCAGGATCAAACAGCAACAAGCGTGAGCTTTTGCAGCCACTCTGATGTTCTTTTTCTTGCAGAATCAATGCTCTGCTTATTTGGAACGAAAATTCAAATGATGGGGGATGCCCCCATAAACCATTGTCCTAACAAGTACATTGCACTGTAGCATCACATTATTGCTGTACTTGGCACGGAACTGTATGTATCGGACGTGTCCGGGAGCTGACGGGTGCTGGGTGCTGGAGGCGTATCATTCTTGTAAGGATCGTAAGAGAAATGCTGATGCTGTCACCTTGCACAATCTAAACCATGGAACCTGGTCAGGCACGCTTCTTCCTAGATCTTCACTGGCGACGATCCAGCGATATACCGGTGCTTGGCGTCACTGATCATGCAAAGCGCGTGGTAAATGGCTGGATTGTTCTTAGTATGAACCAAGTCTCGATAATGAGCATATGTAAAGACGGCCGTAAGCGGTATCGATTCCAATCAAACGTTGAGGTCAGTCCGTATGACCCCTTGGGATCGGTGAAGACTCCGAATCGGCCATTGCAAGCTAAGCCGTTCCTTGCCCTTGCAACCCACCAGTCGAAACATGGTAGACCGTCTCTTTCCCAACAGCCTCGCATTATGATTTTCATCATCGTTTTCGATGGTTTTTTCTCTTTCATTTGAAGGGTGAACCGTCATCAGTGTCCCTGCATGTTCTTCAACGGCATGAAAGACAGATCCAGTTTCCCTAGGGGATACCTCCAAGTTACTGCCTATCGACAAATGAACCCTTCAATAACGAGACCGACCATAAAGTTGGACAAAATGCAGGCTCAAGCGTTAAAGCCAGCGTGTATCCTCAGAACCTGTTGGATTGCACATTTCCGACCCTACAGGCTGGTGATCTTGAGTGGGTGTCCTGGGTCAAGCAATCTGTCCCTGAGCACCTTGGAAATGGCAATGGCGACATTCAGCAGCAGGCGTGAAATCTGTTTGCCCACTCGGGCTATGTTGTCATAGATGGATTCTAGAAGAAACATCAACAACACACGCGATGGTGGACGAAACGCGGTAGTCGACGCTCAGATGAGGCCCTTCGGTAAGTGACCCATCCTGCACCGAGGTGCAAACAAGGTATACTAACTCCCAATTAAATAGAGTAGTCATTCAAGATGCCCCTTTGCGAGTCCCCAAAACGAGCCTTGAAACTTTGATCCACAAGAAGAAAGCTGGAAGCCTATCGATCAACGCAAAGTCAATACGAAGCCGACCGACCCCCGGGCATGCGATCAAGCCTTCTCGCTCATTTCATCAGAAACTCCACAATGAAACGAAGAATACTGAGAGAACCAGTGCGGTATGAAGTTGGTCACCAAGGTCGTGGGACGGGCCCATATTATCGTCACGATGCCCCCAGTCGATGCACGGAGACAAATCGCAAATGCGCACCGCCCCTCATGAGTGCTGGAATCGACTTGCACCTCCAGGGCACGCGTTTGCAATATATGGTGGAGAAGCTCCGGACGGGACAAGTGATCAGGCTCTCTAGGTGAAAAAGTTCAGGTGGAATCTTGGAAGGCAGTGGGTTTGAGGATCGGGTCTTGCACAGCTTGTAATGGGTCAATGACACCAGTCTGAATCATTGACAGACCATACGTCTTATCAAAACCACCCTCCTGGTCAGATACTGCCGAGTCGGGTCCCATGTCCCAAAGGCTCGGAATACGTTCTTCATAGGAAGGATGTTCCTCGGGATTTCGAGATCAACGCCCGTTGCGCCTTAAATTGGCCGTTTTCAACGAATCAGCGTTTAATCTGCCGAAGCCAGATGAAGTTATGGTGTGGATGTGGTGTTCTCAAAATGTTGTCTCGTCAACCGGAAGGTTTCAGACAGACGCTCATTTTGAACCCGTCGGAAAGGGAAGTGACCTAAAGCCGATACTGCTTTGATCTTTGGGTGATTCCTTTTCAGATCTGAGTTGTTCCTTGAGGCCGCCAAAGTCAGATAAGGGCAGTGCAGGATGAAATGCATCCGCACATGGTAGGTCTCTGTGCTCACGAGGCAGCATCCTTCCCCTATGGTTCTCGGACAATCTCCCTGCTAATGGCCAGTACTGAACTTGGCTCCGTGCTTCCACTCCCAGCCTATTTCGTAAAGCTCAACATTCCGATATGTGTTTGTTGATCTAGCCATACTCATATCAGCATGAGGTTCACAATGTCGTCATCATGCCGACCGGCTCGAAGGGGCAATAACTTTGGCATAGCTGACTGGACCGACAGAGTACATCAATGGCTCTACTTTTGCGAGGAGAATATTCTGCAGTCCTCAAGGAACTTAATTCGAGGCTTCTGACACAAATGCATTATTTGGTGCAGTGAATTTGGGAGGTGGCAAAATCGTGTTGAGCGTGAAAGAGCCTGCGTTAAGTCGGGAAAATACTTCCGGGGGCGCGGGGAAAGAGCAACCAATCTACACGCCGAGAAGTCTGGCATTGCGCCACCTCAGGCATAAGAAAAGAGCCCAAGATGAAATGGCTGACTTTTTTTTTCAGGGGTCAGGAGCAGTTGCGATAAATCAACCACTGCGCATCTTCCAGCCTCCATAGCTCATGGACTACATGAATACCAGTGTTACTTTGAACCCGCGAACTCGCCATAGGGGCATGTCGCATATTGAGTCAGAGCACTGTATTGGACGATCCACTGGAATCTCATGTTAGAGCGACAAGAGCTATCTCCAATTGTTCCAAGTTCGCAAAAATCTGATATCAGAATTTGGAGGTTAGATATCCACGCGGATGACATAGTCTGGACGGCTCTGGGTCGTTAATACTCAGCAAGTTTGGGTAACCCTAAATGCACCGGCGGATAGCAAGTCTATGAAGAAACCCACAACACCAGTCCCTCTGAGCTACATATTTTTCACGCTTATTATTATTGACTTTCTGAGCCTGAAAATTTGATTGGTTTATCTCTAGTGATATATAGGCCGTGATAAGTGAGAGGCTATTCCCAATATACCTCCTGAGCCCGGTGAGTCTGGCAAAATGCCGTGACCTGGGTTTGATTCTGGCTCGCGTCAAAACAAACAACTTGAATTTCCTGGTATAACGGCATTGATGGCTTCATGAAGGCTCGTATGACTCCAATGCCATAGGTGCATCGCTCTGATCAGCACTCAAAGCTTTACAACCCCCTCCGGCAGCTGTTTTCGTTCAAACCAAGCCTCAGCGGTTTCCGTAAAGAGCCTCGGCACCTGACGATTCCAAGGATGTCGCATACTCAAGTTAGTGTACGCTACAGTCCCAGAATTTAACTCTCTCCCGATCTCCATCAGCTTAACAGCATCATGCTAGTGATCATGTAGGAGCCACCCCGCCTTTTCCCTGCTGCAACAATAAGGCTACGCGCACGCCATGGCGATGGCCACTGAGTCGGAGTCTCCGGTGAAAGTATTTGACGACATAAGCTAAGTGTGCAGGTATTGGTATCAGTGCGAGTGCGACGCAGACCTGCCCCATCCATCACCCCGCGCATTAGAGAAAGGGAAATGCAGTTCTCCACACGAGTCATGGTTCAGGCTGCGTAGGGTATATAAGGGTGAGTGCTGTTCGGGGGAAGATCTTAAAGCCTGATATGAAGGTGGAGTTGACCACGTCTGGATCTGTGTGAGGCTAGGCGGGTGGCGATCTGCGCGCCTAGACTGTGGCCGATGATGTAGGCCTGATGTAGGCCGAGCCATGGATTGCGTGGGTGTGGATCAGGTCGGCGATTAGCCGTGCCAAGAGATCTCCTGAAAGTGGGCCGATCGCTTGGGAGTTTCCATGGTCTGAAAGATCTGGGATCAGGAGATGATAAGATCTGGGGAGATGCGGGATGACCAGATTTCGGTAGAGGCTGGAAACCAACGCGCCGTGGATCAGCACGACGGTGGGTTGACCATCTAGGTTATGTGCGGTGTAGTGCAGCGCAGAGGAAATCTTATCATCAATAGGGGCAGACATTGATGCAGTTGAAGCTGCTAAAGAACGACACAATCCCTTGGATACAGATCTGGAGCCTGGACCACGGCTTTAATGGTTGGAAGCCGATTCAACCTCTACGTTACTAGCTATAGTAAGCACATGATCTCAGGAGAGTTGTACTGCAGTCATGGAATCATGTATGAGACCGATGAATTGAATTTGGAGTCTCAGCTAGATTCTCAATTGATGCGCACGACTCACCAGTCCCAGAAGCTAAATGCCCGCCACTATTCCCTCCCTTGGCCTCCACAGCATCATTCCTATCCCTCCTGTTTTATATAGGCGATGGACTAGACTCATCTAAACATTGTAAACCAAATTTTCAAGTCGACTCTCAACAAGATCAAATTTAAAGCCCAGTCCAAAGGAATCGTTCCTCGAATTTGTGAGTAATCGAAGAGATCACAGTATTGGCGTCATGTCGTAGCTCAACGATATAATTTCGGGCCCTGACTACCCACGAGTTCTTACTTGATTGACACTCACTGAACACATACTTAGACTTTAACGTCCTGGCTTTCTCCTGGATTCAGCACTACGCCACTGAATGCTTTCAGAACGCCATCAACGTAGATCTGCACCACCTCTCTTCCAGCAACAGACCCAATGTTGGTAATCTTTGTAGAAAGGATCAGTTCAATAGGTGAGCTACCAGGAAGTTCCTTGGTAACTAGCCCAGTCATCTTGAGTTTGGTGTAGGAGAGTCCAAATCCAAAAGGAAACAACGGAGCAGGCTTGTTGCGAGCACGGTATCCCATTTTCAGTCCTTCTTCATATCAAATTTTCATTCCATGATCCGCTGGAAAGTTACCAAAGGAGGGAGAGTCTTCGATACACCGGGGGAAGGTGACAGGGAGCATGGCAGAAGGACTTATTTCGCCACTGATGATATCCGCCAGCGCATTTCCCACTTTCTGGCCCGCGTACCAGCACTGGAGAATGGAATCAAGCTTTTCAATCCAAGGCATGGCAATAGGTGAGCCAGTCTGGTTTACTAGGACCGATTTTGGTGCTGCACCAGAAACCTTACGAATCAGCTCATCCTGTAGAGGAGACAGTGACATTGCACCACGGTCAAATGATTCAGACTCAGGTTCTTTGTTGTTTGCCGGAAAAATGATCGACACGTCACTTTCAGCCGCAAGCTGCCAACATGTCTTCCCCAGCGGGATTGTCGAGATTTTCGTCAAACCCAGCTCTGGTGGCCTGGGGCGTAATCTTGAAAATTGGTGACGGGATCGGAGCTGTTGTTGAGAGAGTGTCGACTGTGACGTGATACTCTTGGCCAGCTTGCATTTCGAGGTTGGCTCGTACTTCATAATCCCCGGGCTGCATAACATATTCAACCCGGCAACCATTGAAACCATCATGCCTCAGAATTATATCACCGTTC
Organism: Penicillium sp. 91 TS-2023; assembly: GCA_030710325.1. Classification (NCBI taxonomy): domain Eukaryota; kingdom Fungi; phylum Ascomycota; class Eurotiomycetes; order Eurotiales; family Aspergillaceae; genus Penicillium; species Penicillium sp. 91 TS-2023. The sequence continues at coordinate 1,410,574 of JARWGP010000021.1, read as the reverse complement.
ACACTGAGAGCACTCACTCCGCACGCAGTCACTCCAAATACGTGGATACCTGTTGTCTTGGGCCGAAGAACAAAGCTCATGCGGCTGCAGTGCTTTGAAGCCAGCTCGGAAATACGAGACTCGATAACCAGAGTCTGTGTGGCTTCTGGTACCTCGTGGTATACTTGATTCTCTCCGATTGTCCATCCATTTTACCAATAGCAGTCCACGCCAAGCTTGCCATCACTTTCTGTTGTCATCAATGAAACCGGGCAGATGGAATCTTCTTGAAGATGGGCACTCCGGAATGATATTTGATATTCTCGTTCCCAAATCTCCTTTGGAGCGCCTCTAGGGGAGGTATCACATAAGAAGAGTCATCGATGCGCTGCTACCTCCGTGGATGATTGGTGTGGTTGCTGGAGATCCGAAAACCGCAATTTTGTGATTTTTGTTGGGCAGTACGGGAAGTGTGTTTGCTTCGTTTTTCAGAAGCACGATTCCCCCATTTGCAATCTCCCGCACAAGTGCAGCACTATCGTCGTCCTTGGTAATGTTATTCTCTGGCCTAGAATCACCCTCGCCGCCCACCTTTAATGCTAGAGTAACCAAGGAATCTATCTGAGACTCGGTTATTTGGCCTTTCTTAACAGCTCTTAAGACATTGTCTCCTCTAAATCGAGCAGGTCCTGGCAGTTCGAGAGCAACACCCGCCAGCACAGAAGGAACTGTTAAGTAAACGCCCTCAAAGTCGGAAACTATCGCTCCCTAGAAGCCCCTCTCCTTTCGCAACACATTCTATAGGAGGTCCTCGTTTTCTAACATGAATACACCATTGACAAGGTTATATCTATCAGCGCATCAGTACTCTAAGCTAATATAAACATATAGGATGCTTTCGAAGTCATAATTGCCCAAGGAGTCGAGTTCATCAACAGCACTAAAGGCATAAGCATAAAGCTCTCGGAGAGTCTTTTGCTCAACGATCATGTTTGAAAATTTTCGGTTAGTTTGGCATTCGTTCCTGACAAAATGTTTAGGGCATGCTGAGACACCCTGAGACTGGACCCCATTCACAAAGGCAGCACCCAATAACCCGGAAAGGGTCGGGTCTTCGGAGTAAGCTTCAAAGTTCCTGCCTCCTTCGAATCGCCGCTAAAATCAATATAGGCGATTGCCAGAGTCGGAACAATATCACTGTGCCTTACGTAAGCTCAGGCTCATGCTCAGTAAGCCGGGCTTGAGCAGATTGATCCGCTCACTGAGCCTGCCCTGAGTGGTGTGATTCGCTCACTGAGCGTAAACTATAGAAGCCAATGACACGCGTGACCCACCTTGATAAAATGTAGCCCACTACTTCTGCGCCAAAGCACTACTTACTTAAATAAGCGTCCACTGTTCTATCTAAAAACGAATAGCCTATTGTTCCACTGGATACCCATTGGTCTGTTCTGGGTAAAGGGAGCTTGCTTTACCATCGCATTCAAAAACCACCAACCCAGTTACAGAAAGGACCTCTCATCGTCTTTTCCAAGGGCGCATCATTTATCTACGTCTGTAAGGTCTCCAAACCTCAACATTAAAATTTCATCAGTGTTTGGCTGATCCTGGTTGAAAGTATATCTTCCAGAAGAGCAGAATTTGAGCAAGAATGGTGTCTCTGAACTCTGTTATGATGAGTCAGAGACATCTTTTTACTGGGGGTTGAACGTCCCCAGGGAATCAGTCACCAAATACAAGGACTACTCTGAGATGACCGATAGACGCCAGTTTTGCTTAGACTACGTCAAAGACTGGGCACCAGAATTGTAAGTCTTTCCTGTCTATGAATGAATACGCCGTTTCGTGGGAACTGGGTGGGTTTAAGCTGGTTATTTGTGGAAACAGCCATACCATGATATTTAGTGGATTCGAAGACGTTGACCCCCCCCGCCCCCCGCGGGGATGTACAGGTTGCGCCACTGCCAGCCAGCAAAAAGCCGTCGAAGACCTGGCGAAGAGATGCACAACAGAATCAGCCGGGTAAATCAGGTGGTTGGCCACCCTCAGATCTGGCTTCTCGGCGATGCTATCCATGCAATGCAGCCCAGTGTGATTGCCTCTCTATAGCACTGACTAAAAGAGATGTCTGAAAAGATTGAGTACAGGGGCATAGGCGGTAATGAGGCTATGCAAGATTGGGCTGAGATTGGAGTTAAACAAAACGGCCCAATCCGGAAAATTGCCATCTAAAGAGCAAGTCCAAAAAGTTTTGCGCCCGCTACGAAGAAGGAATGATGGAGCGGGCTTTCGACTGGGTGAAGAGAAGTGGTAGTCACTCGGTCTTGGTTATGGGCGCACCTACCTCTGTCCAAGCACATATGGGGGCTATCTGTGGTACTGACCAATTCTTACCTTGATTGGTATATTAGGACATGTTGTAGGGCTACTTGGAAAGATTCTTGTTCCGCTGTCCATGATGTATAAGCTACTTGATCATTAATAAGGAAGTCAACCTTTGTGGATAGTGTATTGGACATAAATTTGTCTGATGTGGAGAGCGTGGAACTAGAACAGGATAAAGCCATTTATACCAACGAAACCTGGCGCGCATTCAGGATTTTCTAGCTGCGAAATAGATAAAGAGTCGTTCGTTCTCTTCAATTAAAGCAACTGATGAGTCCAATACGGCGATTGTTTGATTCAACAGATATTATTATAGCTCATCATTTCAGTGGGCCCACTTGGCTGCGCCTTGTCACATATACACATTATACACCACCCCAACGAAAATCCCTGATGTAAACACCTGGCCAATAGAGAGTGGGGCAAGCGTGGGAAGTGGGGAGGGGGTCACCCATGAAGATATAAAGCGCAGGTATGTCGCACACAACCCGCCTGTTTTATTTTAATGAAATTCCCATCCCACTAGATAGTGACTCATCATCAATCATGGTTTTCAACCTTGACATACCGAAGGACCTCACGTTCAGAGATTACATCGCGATAGTCCAGACTGCCCGTGTGTTTGCTGACGGCTACGACTTGAAGGTTTGTACATTTCCAATGCCATAATGACAATCTATATCTGGAATTAAGCTCGGAAGTTAGGATTCTGAGCGACTTGAAGCGGTCCTTGCACAGATTGTAGTCGCGGACTACTCTCTCATCATGCCCGATTTGGGGAAACAAGAATACCAGAAAAAAGATTTCATCGCCGCTTTTCTTGCACCCGAAAACTTGGGCCAGAAAACCCTTCTTACTCAACATTTTCTCGGTCAGCCCTTCTTCAAGTCAGTTACTACATACGAAATTATTGTGGAGTGGCAGCAAATTGCAGGGCATGGAAAGGGCCAAATTGCCGAAGATGGCCGAATCGTGAAGCAGGTTTCTGAGACATGCAACGGAATGTCATACATGGAGCAGCGCTATGTGAAGGTTGAGGAGGACTGGAAGTTGGCTGGAGTGAAGCCTAGTATCTTATATGAGACAGGTGATCTTGCTGCGCTCCGAAAGTAGCATCGGATGTAGCGGGAACAAACGGGATATTAATTAATACTATCGTACTCATGCATGCCATGTAAGTGCCCCCGGTGTAAAATATGTCTTATGTAGATTGACATGGGGCCAAGGTAACAAAAAACCCGTCTGATAAAACATTGAGCCGATTGAGAGATCCGGTGCCCTGACAGCAATAGTTACAGGGGCCTTGTAGAATCGCACTAAATCTCTTCGGATTCCTCGCGGGGCTATTTTTTTTTTGAGCGGGGCGTGGGGCACCAGTGCGCTTTCTCCAGCCAAAGCAGGGGACGAGGGAGCATGGGAGTCCTACTTTTGCTGTAGCCCTAAGGTTCTAATTGGCAGAAGGATCGTAAGGTGTAACATACGCCGGGGCCCCGCGTGGGGCGTCGTCGGTCTCGAAGACCGAGCTTTCCGGCGGTCTACATACATTCTCAGAAGACCCCGCGCAGATCACCCCACCAACTACTCCGCCAATCACGCATTCAGAACAACTCTCTCCACAATAAAATACATAGCGTGAACTAACGCTTGCGGAAGGGGTCATCCAGATCGCTATGGTACGTATGTTCGTCCAATCCGATGTCCATGGCCACGCATGCGCAATTTTCATATCGAGCGAGTTTGTAATGGACGGGACGTTCTCACGAATTCCAAGGTCCACTCTTTGCGCTCACTTCGCTTGAGGTACCACAGCAAGGTTCGCCGGAGATGCGCCCAGATATACATCGAAAGCAGATCCACATCACTCAGTACGCAGCAAATTTTAGTGACCCATGCGCTATATCCGGCTGCGCCGGATATTGCTGGCCATGGCAGATAAACGTGGTAGGATCTAGGATGTGGCCACCAGCACGGAGTATACAAGGGAAAAATCATCGATAATTTCTTGATTTGATAAGATGGGTTTAGGCCATACGGTTCATGCAATGACCTCGGGAACAAAACAATAGTTCTTTCTGCCAGCATATGGGCGTGATTCTTATGTTATAAATCCGTCCCCTTCCGTCCGCATCCGAAGTGAAATTTGGGAATCGTTTAAATGCGCTCTTTTTCTTCCTTCACTCTTCCTTCTCGTATATTCTGTACACAGTGTGACATAAACCTAAGGCAAAAATGGCCCACTAGATTAATTCCAAGAATGTGGACGAATACGAACCGGATACAAAGACATACTATCTTGGGTTCAAAGAGGAGGACTATAAAAAGCCATACGCAAAGTACTTCAATCCTACGGTTGCGCCTATCTCCGCTGAGGTGCAAGTAGGTGTGACCAGCAGTCCTTATGCAAGTGCACTCGGTAAGAAAACTCGATGTTCTGATATCCTTTCAACGCCCTATTCCATCAACCATTCTCATAAATGTTCAATAGGCTTTGAGGCCAGTGAAGCTCACGACTTTCTTCTCCGTCCTGGATATCTGGCCGTCGAAAATGGCTATTTTAGAACTGAGAAGGGCAACATCATGATCGCCTGTCGTACTGACATGGGGCAAGGTACGAGATCAATCTAGATGTCGGTAATTAGGTATCAACAAAATCTTACTTTTACAGTTACCGGAAAAGCCTATGATTGGTGGTTTGCATGGCATTCCGTTGAGACCGCCAGGCAAGTTCATTATATCAATAATATGCCTCCGCCAAATATCTCAACGCTAACAGTCACAGATATAAACTCTGGCATCCAAATGCTCACTAGTTCACTTAGCGGCACCCTGACGTTGTTGATGTCACCGACAAGTCCTACGCGGAGCAATACTACAACACATTCTCATTCATCAACGAGTACTTGGGCAATAGCTCTGGCCAACTTACAATTACTTTCATTGACCCTGCGGAGCTCGACCTTGATAAATCCATGGGCAGCCCAAGGTATTGAAACCATGGTGTGTGCCAGATCATCAGTCTCAGGTAAGACATCCAGAAACTTTGAAAAAAAAGTGTGCTTACAAAACCAAGAACACGTCACGGAAGGGTTTGATGACGATTAGTTTATCATTCATCAGATCCGCCGCCTGCCAGATGGTAACAGAGAGCTGCGATCCAGGTTCTGGTTGAACTCCAAGTGTCCAGATCAGATCGGACATGATATTCTTGTCCACTGCTCACAGGAGATGAAGCGTGAGTCGCATTCGGCAATATGATCCCAATGGGGGAACTACTCAATGGAGGAACTACCGGCTAAATTTTTCTGATCCAGATTTGTCTACTTTCTTGCCCGAACTCTTCAATGAGTTCAAGGACCGCGAATAGCTCATTGTATCTATGGCTTTTAGTCCATTCACCGGTCCCCATGGATATACAGCAAAATCAATACAAGGATAGCTGAGTTTGCTATAACATCTCAGGTCTTTCAACCACTAGAGTAATACATAGTAGGCTCAATATTATATAGTTACGGGTACGGAGAATTGAAGGTTTCATATCATACCCAGGGTAGTACAACGGAGTCATTATCTAATTGAAAGCAGGCATCGGATCTGGTCGGATGTCGATATGTGAGTACCAACGTTACTTGTTACTTGCATGACATAGGGACTTGAGTTTTGATTCATATCTTATAATCTAGATAATTGAATCTTTTTTTCCTTCACTAAATAGTGAAAAGCACCATGGCACGCTAAAAGTTTACGTCATCGTGCTCTAATGTTATAAGAAGAGATGAAAGATTAAGCATCGCAGGCTGAAAATTACCCAGTGAGCCTGAGTCTGAGCGCCCTCATAAAAGCGGCGGCAACCAGAATAGGAAATCCCCATCCGTCAAAGGAAATCCAATACATATAGTGACATTTATGCCGACAGTAATGAACGAAGAGACTTGTTGCGGTCTTTTAATTGGACGCCTGTCCACGCCCACCAAGGGACATCCCCATGCTCGGCAAATCCGACTGTCCACTGTCCACTGTCCACTTTGCCGTATGTGGGTGGGGACGGCAGTCGTACACCCCGGAATTTCCCCGGATTTTTGCTGTTGGGTACTGCGACCTTTAATCCATTTAAGTCGAGACGGTGTCCATTGTATCAAGTACTAGGATTGTCCACTTATTCGGAAAATTAGTCCTTGAGATTCAACATGACCGACGATCTCAAGTCATCCGCTGCTCACCTTGAGTGGGAGGAGGCCGGATTCCTCAAAGCAGATCAGGAATTGAGTTTGATAGGTACCATTAAGACACACTGGAGGGCATTGTTGATATGTAAGATTTGATAAATCAATTTCAAAGGCTCCTTGGCTAACCTTATGTTCAGGCAGCCTCTCCTTCAGCGCCGCAACGATGTTCGGCTACGACCAGATTGTGAACGGCGCTTCGATCTCCATGCCGGCATTTATGATGTATTTCGGAGATACAGATGCATCCGGGCTATACCTTCCATCATTGTGGACTGCATTGTGGACTTCTATGTCCTCCCTTGCTCAAGCACTCTCGGCTACCGGCACAGGCTACCTGGCTGACCGTATAGGCCGCAAATGGACAGGCGTCATTGCAGGTATCGTTGGCCTGGCGGGTGCATCTGTCCAATATACCGCTCTTACACGGAGCTCACTACTTGGTGGCAAGATTGTCGGAGGCCTGGGCATTGGCATGGCTATGTCCACTGGTATGACATATGCCTCGGAGGTCGTCCCTCCAAGGCTTGTCCCTGCAGTTCAGCAAGGATTCGTGGTATTTATTCTTATCATGCAAGCCTTGGCGATGGGTATTATTCGAATTTTTGTCACCGATCTGACCGAAAAGGCGTTCCGTACGGTGTTCGCTATTCAATTTGGTGTGGGTGGACTTGTCACCATTGCATTTGCGATCGCACCAGAGTATGGGTTTTCTATCCTATATTTATCGTGCCTGGCTAATTATTCCCAGGTCTCCCGTCTATTGCATCATTAAACAGCGTGAGGAGGGTGCAAAGAAGCTGTACAGGTGGCTCTACCGTGACGATGCGGACCGCGAGGAGCGCTACAACCATCTGGTGAAGACTATTGAGGAAGAAAATTCCCAGCGCGAGGCGAATCAGTCAAGCTACATCGAATGTTTCCAGGGAGTGGACCTCAAGAGAACATTGACCATGATGTTCCTTTTCGGAATTGTCAATCTCGGTGGTGGCCCCTTCCTCACGCAGTCGATCTACTTCCTCATCTCCGTCGGCCTGCCCACAGTTCATGTTTTCGATATTTCCATCGGTGGCTTTGCGCTGGCCATTATACTCATCGTTGGCAGCGGTATGGTCTTGAAAAATGTGCGGCGCAGGAACATATTGCTCTCGGGATGCATTGTCAACTTCGTCTTCAACTTAATTGTTGGAGCTCTTTATTGGGCCAACGGAACGGGGCCCAAGTGGGCTATCGCAATCTTCATGTAAGCATTACATCTATTAAGCCTGTCTTGACTCTATACTAACATAATAATAGGAATGTCCTCATCTCCCTGCAGGCCTGTCTCATGCAGAGCCCTGGTTGGTCAATTGCAGCCGAAATCTCCAGTTACCGACTGCGCGCCAAGTCCATGTCACTTGGAATCATGTCTCAGACATTCACAACTTGGCTCATCACATTTGTGGTGCCGTATATGTACAATGTTGACTCAGGCAACCTGGGTGCCCGGACGGGGCTGGTCTTTGCCGGTGCTACGGTGTTGCTTATCTGGGGTGTATGGACCATTGTCCCAGATACTACTGGATTGTCAACGGAGGATATTGATAACCTCTATGAGGCAAAGATACCTGCCAGAAAGTTCGCAACTCACAAGTTGGCCATCACAGCACCGGATGAGGCTTGAGCAGTTAGCAATCGACTTTTTAATGTTAGACTTCCAATAGATACCATACGTACAGGGAACAAATATATCCTTGGCTGAGCTTTCAAAGTTTGTTTCCAATTTCAGTAAATTGTGGATATTGTGAACGAGATCGTCTGACCGTCGTAGTTTCCAACTTATCCAGCGATACTCCTGAAGATGGCGAACATGTCCAGCTTTCTTTAGAGTATTCTTGGTTGGGCCAGGTTCGCCAGACAAGCGATCTTCCTTTGTATCCTCGCAATGGCGTTCATCTTGGATTGATTGATTTGTAGGCATATTTCATATAACTCTTCGATACTATTGGTGTGCAAAGAAAAGACGCTGGTTGGAAGAAATGTGGGATGACACTTGCCGCCACGAGTCTCAAAAGGGTATCATGTACATCATGGCTTGACTAAGATGAAAGCGCCTTGTGCTATCTAATATTGAGCAGAGTCTTTAATCGATTATAATGGCCTTTTCTGACAAGCACTATATGCTACTCTCGGCCACTGGTAGGACTACAGAAAGCAACCCTACCAGTAGATATCATGTATGAGTATGGGGTTCAAAAGCTTTTATTCGGATTAGATGATATGAACTTCCATTTAAATTTATTGCACGATAATAAAGGTAGGGCTAACAGGATGGCTATAATTAAGCATGACCCGGATTCTTGCGAGTGGTAGGAGCCTTCCCCCGGTGGCATAAGAGCAAAGCTAAGTTGAGTGATGCGTTCCACGGCGTCATTTTGCTAATCACATCTGCAGCGGCAAACATGATTAAGTTCGGTTGAGAAATGTTGTCTTTGTATGATCGTTGGTCCGAATCACAAGCCAAGGTCTCCTTTACAACGGCAAAGAATCCATCCGAACCCCCAAACTCTTCCATTTTGCTTCTTAGAAATTCAACCTGTGTCGGTTCCGCACATATCACAAGTACCCAAACGAAAACCTCGCTGAGGAAGCAGGTGATGATCTCAGGGGGCTCTATCATACGTGAATTCGATTCACCAATGGACAATGGCTGCACCCGCAGATCTCGAATGACTTCCAGGCAATGTATGAATATAGATCCAGCATCCTCGGGGTGGTCCGTAAGGATTCTCTGCATCATATTTATTGCAGGAGAGATCTCCGATGTTCCTGACTTTCCAAGTGCATTTTGCAGATCTAGAATCGGCACGTGGACAGTGAGACGTCCAAGGCGAAGGTGTGCTTGAGAACTTGTATGGAAATGCCTTGATGTTTCATATACAGCCACATCTGGTGCTGGTATGGATGCGTAGGCTTGCTCCCAAGCGACAAGCATTTCTAGAGAATGATTAAATGATGATTACAGTCCAAGTCTTCACATTCAACTCACTTAGAAGAATATATTTGCGCTTCGCAAGTGATTTGCACACTTCCTGTTCAGGAGGTGACAAGGTAGATTCTGAATGACGGCCTGATAAAAATCTCGTTACCAGATATGCATAATGCGGTTTAATCTCAGGTTCGAGGGTGGTGGAAAAAGTCGAATCTGTAGGAGTGTGCGCTTCCGTTTCACCAGGTATCTGCCATATCTCCGTATCAAGAGTCGCCTGGGATACCATTGAGATCTGCTGTGATAGCTCAAATATATATACCAAGATGGTAGTGAGAACAAGATGTCGGGTCCAAGAATTGAGACCTATTGAAGAGGCAAAAGACGTTTGTCGAAGAGTTGCATCTGAACACGAGCTATATGAAGTAGTTCTTAGGCTCAAAGGTCCCAGAAAAGGGCTCACGGCAGAAGCAAATGTTCTTGCTGGTGGAACAGATGCAGAGCCAAATAAGGATTTCCAACGATTGGCCGTTGCAGCATGCCAAAAGTCCTCGTCACAGGGACAGTCAATAGCCATAAACTCTGCCACACTAATTGAAGCTGGTAGGTACAACATACATGGAAACATACAGTCGAAGTTGTAGATAACCCACAACAGCCTCTTTCTGGACTCCTTCAAAATCCAAGCCTGCCATCGGCCCTCCATACTATTGCCAAATCTTTTGAGATCTTCTCTTGCCAAGATGAATTCACTGTCACGGATCTGCCGGCAGTAGGTGACCACTGCAGCCCTCAGACTCTCGGATAGCTCAAAGAGCCGTTTGTTGCCGCACCAGAGGCCTGCATAACAGATCAGTGTCAAGGCATATACAAACTTAGGATCTCTCATAAGTCTGTTATTCATTTCGAGAGCAATCTGTGAGCTCAACCTTGCCATGTCAACGAGCACGATTGAGAAGCGGCAGGTGTGCCGTTCGCGGCTGTATATAGCTCCTATGGCAATCATTGCGGCAAGAAGAGGATCAGGTAAGTCATCACATGATTGTAAAGACGGACGATGTATGACAGGCATCTGGTGTTCGAAACGTGTGAAAAACAATCTTATGAAAATATTTGTGGTCTCCAGGTCTGGAAAATGAAGTGAGTGGAAGTTGAAACCCCTTCTTGCTGGCTCCAAAAGGAATGCGATCACCTTTTGGTACCGTTGGTGGGAGATGTCGAAACGAATTTCATGATCACGTCTCAAGGGATGATTTCCAGGCAATTCAATTGGCTTAGCGGCAGTAATCGCTTGAGACGCAGGGTTCCATTTGTAAGGCCATTTGTCTTCTTCAGACGCTTCATTTGGAGGGGATGCTGGTCGACTCAATATTCCACCCCTATCAATGGAGGCGTTAGAACTTTGGTTACTGTGATCGACTGCCGTTTGATCATTATCTATATCCATGGCTAGAAGTGGCGCGGCATCGAAGGGCGGCATCGACCCGGATTCTAGCAGCACCGACATAATATCTTCATCAAAGCGCATATCCTCGAATAGACATGGTTCCTGTATCCACCGAAGCAGATCATCATCAAATGTGTTTTCCGCAGACTGGTTTGTCCAATGAGGAGCGTGCTCAGTTGGAACCTGAGCTATGAGACTGTGGGTCTGATGTATACCAATGTTTAATGAATTCATCGAGCTCCAGTCATTGCCAGTCTCACGCTGCACATCATTTTGTGGAAGCGATCTAACATTCAGAGAGCTCAGGCTAGTTGAGCCATCATCATTAGGTGTTTCGACTGGTTGAACTTCATGTAACGCATCGGAACTCTGCGGTGAGAGCACCACAAGATCTTTTGGCGATTCGGTTTGCCTCTGGGGCGTCGCAGTCACGCTAGGTGACTGCTGCGTCTTATGAATCGCCTCATGACGTTGGCGCGCATCACTTCTGGTGAATTCTTTGCCACATACGGGGCAGCGATGCAGCTTTTTTTGTTTATCTACGTTGCAATCTAATAAGCATACACACGGCAGTAAGTTGTGGATCAGACACTGACGGATCCGAGCATGACGATAAACATTTTCTCGCCGAGAAAACTCCTTTGGGCAAAATTCGCATCGAAAGCGAGGCGATGCCTCTGGCATTGAGGCAGACATGTGGGAAAGTGGACAGTGGACAGTGTCCACGAAATTGTTTAAAGGAAGATGTGAGAATGTGGGGTAATCATGTGAGACTATGTAGGTGAGTGGCAGGTGCCTGTCAAGTGACCTGAACACCCATTTGTCGGGGTAAAACATGCCGGTCGGGATATCCGAGACTAGACTCTCAACCCCGGATTTCCTATATGAGCCACATGAGTTCACCGAAATCTTATCTTTCTTTTGATTTGTGGTGATTTTTGATTACAAAATGGCCCCTGCTTGGACACAAACCCCACCTTGGATCTGGCTGCCGACCCATAGTGAGGACGAAAGCCAACCCGGTCGGTATTTCCTTTTTCGCAAAAGCTTCCAATGGACTCGGCCGTATGGGCTTCGTGAGTTCCCAGTTCATGTTTCTGCCGATAGCCGATATCGACTTTTTGTGAATGGTTCGCGTGTCAGCTTTGGCCCTTGCAAGAGCTATCCGGAACGTTGGTACTATGAGACAATCGACATTTTACCTTATCTCACAGAAGGAGAAAATGTCATCAGTGCGCGCGTCTTGCGGTACTCTTGTGTCAATACTGGCTCTTCGTCGATAATTAGCACCGAATTGCCGGGTCTAATGGTGCATGCCGAAATTGAAGTGAGTACCTAGAGTCCCAAGAGGAGGGGTCAACATATGTCCACAAGCCACTGACATGCTAGCAGGAATTATCGATCTCTACTGATCTCTCATGGAAGTGCCTCCAGGAAACAAACCGCAAGATTATCCCTCATTCCGAGTGGAACTATCTTTTGGGTCCACCCTTCATGTCAAACAACGAAAGAGTCACCGAAGCCAAAACGCTCTCCGGTTGGAAGCGAGCAGCATTCGATGACACTACCTGGGAGTCCGCCATTTTTCAATTTCGCCCCGTGAAAATGCTTCCAATTCAACGTCCGTGGAAATTGGAACCACGTCCTATTCCAGAGCTACCAGAAATCCCTGGGAGATTCGATGGAGTTGTGAAATGCGAAGGATCCATCACAAACGCGCAGTGGAATAGCTTCATTAAAGGAGAAGAAGATTTGATTGTACCGGCTGGAGAGACAGTCAGCGTGGACATAGAATGTGCATCTTTAACCACAGCATTTGTCAACTTTCAATGTGGCGAGGGATTGGGATCAATTATCACATTCCTATATTCCGAATGCTACGAAAAAGATCTTGGGGTTGAAATCGCTCCTTTCCCCATGCCGAGAACCAAACTCCTCAGATCGGACTCCAATGGCCGGCTATATGGAGTGAAAGATATCTATACAGTGGCAGATGGCCAATCAGAGCAAATCTTCGAACCATTCTGGTTCCGAGCATTCCGATATGTTCAATTGCATATCAAAGCTTCATCACAACCCCTCACGCTTAAGGGATTCACTTTTCGCGAGACTTCCTACCCATTGGATATTTCCACTGAAATACAGGCTGGACCAGAACTCAATAAGATCTGGGATGTCAGTCTACGTACTCTGCAGAATTGCCGACATGAGACATACGAGGATTGCCCTTTCTACGAGCAGAATCAGTTCGCATCTGATTCCCGACTACAGATGCTTTTCACCTACCAAGTATCATCAGATGATCGACTTGCTAGAAAAACTTTGGAAGAGTTTCACGCCAGTCAGACTCCCGATGGATTGATCAAGGCACAGTTCCCGGCCGGTTTCAAAAGTAAACAGATCCCTCAGTTTTCACTATACTGGGTTGCAATGGTATGGGATCACATGAGATACTTCGCGGACAAAAAGGTGGTGCGGCGGTACTTAAGCACCATCGACGGAATTCTCAACCATTTCGACGAGAGAATAAATGACCTCGGGCTGGTTGGTCGATTCGAAGAAGACACATGGCCCTTCATCGATTGGGTTTCTCAATGGTCGGTCCCAGGGAAGATTTTTCAATCGTGCATGCCTCGATCGTACACTAAAAACGGCGCGGCAACGTTCAATAGTCTTCTGTACATTATTGCCCTGATGCAGGCCGCTGATCTATGCGAATTCATGGGGAGAACAGATACCGCTTCCGAATATTCCACTCGAGCACAGGCCCTCCGGGAAGCTGTGAATAAGCATTGCTTTGAGGATGATCTTTACCTGGATGGTCCATCAACAAAGGAATACAGCCAACACAGTCAAGTGTTTGCTGTCCTTTCTGAGACAATCACGGGTACAGCAGCTCGAGAGTTAATGGTTCGCGCAATGTACAATTCCTCATTGGTGCAATGTTCCAGTGCTCTACAGTTTTACGTGTTCCGGGCTGTGGAGAAAGTCGGTCTCTACAACAAGATGTTTCTCGCTCTTATGGATCCATGGAGACGTATGCTTGCGGATGACCTGACCACATGGGCTGAGTTTGAGGAGAATCCTCGGAGCGACTGTCATGGGTGGAGTGCCTGCCCAGTCAACGAAATCGTTACCCAGCTGTACGGTATCAAGCCGGCCAGGCCGGGCTTCAAGCGTCTCCGCATCGAGCCGCAGATGGACCTTCTTCCGACAGGAGAGGGTACTTTTGTTACTCCTACAGCGAAGATCAAGTTGAAGTGGGCAGAGGATGGGAACCTGGAAATCGAGCTTTCTACAGATATCGAGGTAGAAGTGGTGTTTGGAGGCTCTGTTTATATTGTTCGATTTGTGGCTGGGAAGACGGTCTCTTTTCTCAAAGAGACAGAGTCTATGGTCATTATTTGAAGCGTCATATGAGCACATGTCGGGCACAGGCGCGATGTCATGTTTCAGTGACGAACATTGCTCTTATGTGTTTTATCCAGACCTACACATAGACCACCTAAATTTTCGGGTTTTTTAGCTGGAAAAATAAATAATGGGCATATTTTTAATCTCCCTATTTATCTAGAGCCAAAAATATTTGAAGTAATGAATTCAACTTTTGATCCCATGTATCTTACCCTGTACTTACATGGATTGTAGCCTGAGGCATCAACTCCACACCACGTGAGTTACCCGGGGATCTTATCGCGCGAGCTGGATCCGCATGATTCCCCAAGTCAATTCCGGCAGATGCTAAGCTCCGGAGAAGCTGTCAATTCCTTTGCGATGCAAGGAAGCTGAAATCAAAACCATGTCTTTGCGCGGGCCCATGCGGCGGTCCCACCTTAGGCAGGTGAGCGCCGCCAGCTTGGAGACCCTTTCGACCATCCACACCGAGACATCGTATCGCGATCATGACCCCACGCCAGATGAACGAACCGTTCGGCTATCCGCCAGCTTAGCCCGCCACCAATGTACCCTCTGGGTCCACGATGAAATGTTTTCGAGGGAGGAGATATTGTTGAATCCGTCGGCGTTCGGAGAAAGTGGAATCCAGGTTGGGGATGTGGTCGAGATTCTACCCGTCCGAGCTTCTGGAGATGCAGTGCACTCTGCTTTAAAGCCTGACGTGGGCGTGAAGATGGCCCGCGAAAGCCATGCAGACTTAAACTTGTGCTCCCAATCCGACAGCACATCCAAGTTCAAAACCCCACTGCAAAGCCGATGCTTGTTTGTAGTGAAGCCCTTGCCGCAAGATGTGAAGATGCGCCATCCCAAGTTGGAGATCTCGGTCACCAGCAGCGTGGCCAATATTTTTGGTTTCAAGAACAGAACTCAGGTTACGCTTTCGATTGTCGACCGCGAACACTGTGCCGCGTCTCATGTTGACATTTCTTTCCGTGACCAGTACATGGTGCGGTCTGATATGTGGCGATTGGTCATGTCCGAGCTAGTTAATAAGATTGTCTACAAGGGGCAGAAAATCATGTTCATGGGCAGTATCAAGGCGACTGTAAAGAATATTTTTATTCGAGAGAAAAAGGTCCTGTCAGGGTACTTCGCGCCTCATACAATTCCTGTCTTTCGCAGCGAGTCAGCAAAGTATGTCTTGTTTATTCAGATGTCCAGGGAAATGTGGGACTTTGACTCAGAAGGGTCTGGGGATATTCTCTTCAGTCGCGTGATCAACGGGTTTTTGCCAGAGCTTTTTAAGCGATGGGCTAACTCCGATGCCAAACATTTGGTCACCATCGTGCTCTTCACACGAGTGGAATACGATGTATCTGCACATCCAAGCATATCTCAGCTCAATTCTGGCTTAGCAGGTGCTTCGGGTCCGAACAATGTTCCAACTCGAGACTTTTATCGTGTCGTCGTGAATGATATGGCAAGCGGGCATTGGACCACGATTTTGGATGAGCTCAAGAAGGAATTTAGAACCTTTCTGAGGGACGTGTCAATTTTGAAAACGGACGACCTGGATGCTGTCACTGGAAGTGGCATCAAGATCCCTTCCAAGCCAAATACCGCGACAATTGCCGGACGTCCCAGTACAGCCTTGCGAGGCAACATCCTTGAGGCCATTCATCTTGCCTCTGCTCACCTGGCCTATATGCATATTGATCGAGATATGGTTCATACGGGAACATCTATCATCGTAATCACTCCAGGAAGTGGTGTATTCGAAGTGTCATACGAGTCTTTAGCCTCTACCACAGAAGCTTTGACGAATCGTGGCATAGCCATCGACCTGGTCTGCTTAAGTCCAATGCCTCTTCACTCAGTGCCTCTCTTCAAATACCGAGAGCCGGTAGAGCGAGCGTCTAGTTCCCTCGAAAGTCCGATCGAGACGCCAAAATTGTCGCCTGAAGTCCACCATTCGATATCCAGTCTTGTCAGCAGATCATCTTACCTCTCCCCTGGATCTTATCTCTCTGCTACCAGGATGCGGGAGCGAGGTCTGCCTAGATCTAGAGACTGGAGCTATGGCATCCCTCACTGGCTGGATATCTCATACTGGAATCCGGAAACCTATCGAGAAGCTCGTCGCATCTTGAAAAACGACCCCAATGCTCCTATCCCGCACACCGTCACTCGGCCACACAAAGCGTTTACCCCGCGCGTACGTATGTACGAGATTCAAATGATGGGTGTCATGGAGAGTGAACAATCCAATATCTCCATCCCCTACCTTCTCGAAGGGCGTGATATTTTAAAACCCCGTACATTGCTAGGATCAAGCTCAGCAATTCGTGCCCCTCCAAGAACGCGATTCGCCAACCCTTCATCTCTGAAAGCGCAATTCAGTGACAGCCTACGACCAGAACCGTTTCTTGAAAATGTGACAGATCAGAGTCAAATCCAAACCAGAGAACCGCGAAAATCGCGGAAGTCTGTCATGGCTTGGATGGACCAGTATGATGATAATATCTTCGCCGCGACTACCAAAACAAAGGACACACCGCGGCCTAGGAACAAGCGTCTGAGTGAGCCGGAGGTCCAGGGCACTGGTGCGCATGAACGGATGTCAGCGCGATCTGTCTTGCATCTACGAGAGCATGAGACCAGTACAGCTGAGGGCGGCCAAGCACCGCGGGCTGGTCCCCGAAGGATCGACGGGTCTAGCCTTTCTCACAAGAGCGCAGTGTCTTCGAAGAGCACGTCACCCAAAAAGTCGGCACTGAAAACCAAGCCAGCTCCACCCGCATCGCGAATTTCTCGAACAATCAGCTTTGCACTTCGGGGCTTGATTTCCACTCCTCCAAGGGCCCAGGCAAGCACTGGAGTTCATGTAGAGCACGCAAGCGCACTTCCGATGTCCAATCAAAGGCCCTCTGGGGGCACCTTTTCCGACACTAAAAGTATCATTTCCTTGAGTCCATCGGAAACTACATCAACGGCGACAATCACTGATGGAGCATCCCCGCCATCTACACCTCCGAGACTTTCACAGCATACCCGATTGACTCCCTCTAAACCAATCTCCATAAAGACACCATTGAAAAAGCCATCAGACAGTCCAGAGCGATTGGAACCTGAAAGAGCCCAAGGCTCACTATCAACGTCTGCAACAGAGACCCATTCCGTAAATCGTGACGAGGGGCCAGGTCGGCCTAACGATCATAAAGTCGAGATCAGTCTCAACCACAGTTCACGTGATACTTCAAGAAACTCGCCTGGCAAGGCTCTCTTGCCCTGGGTTCGATCGGTCAACCCTTGCAACACGCCGAAAGATGTATTGCGCAAGACCAGCTGGTTTGGACGTTGGCAACATGCATATCCCCGTCCTCCTCACGTTGCAGTAGTCAAATGGAAGAGCTTGAAATCACCTGCAGTGCTGCCTCTGACTACAGAAGAATTCCCAACTTCAAGTGAACTTACCTCGGATTATCTACAGACGCCATACCGCGTTTTCGCGAATGATGATACAGATGGTATTGAGGCACCAAAGACTCGGAGTTTCCTCCTACGGGAAATGATCTCACTTCGGTTGTCTCATGGCTTTCAGATTGTGGTAGGCCGAAATGTGGCAGAAGTCTCGGCACAACCGGCGCTTGAGTCGCTAAACGTTTTTGACACCCGAGGACTCGAGCGAGATGGAGTTATTATCTTCCTCTCTAAAGGCAACGCCATTCACCGTCTCATAACTGTAGACGGAGGAGAAATCGAGGTGACTCGCTTCACACATCACACAGCAGCGGCTCTCTTGTCACCTAAACGATCCAATTTCACGCTGTATCAGCCAGCCATGAGGACTATTCTGAGCCAGGAGTATGAGGTCAAAGACATCAAGCTGGACCCCACTGCTGAAGAGTACAATTGGAATCTTGCTGATAATTATCTGGCTGGCCACCGAGATTATATTCACAATCCGGCCCAGCAGCTGCATTTCTGGCGGGTACGATATGTGTTGATTCCAATGCAACTGCACCCCCACTCTCGGCGACATCTACAGTCCTTCAATGAGGATAACGAGGAAGAGATTCATTTGCTCGGCATCAGCCAGCTAACTCACATTTGGCAACGGAACAAATATGTCTCTCCAGAGGAAAAGCGATTTGAGTCTGCGAACAAAAAGAGAGATCAGAATCCACTCAACATTATGTATCAAACACGAAACCCGTCCGAGGTTGTCGCAGCTGAACTTGATCGTGTACTGCTCACTGACCCTGGGCTTGACAATCCGCCCGCTCAGCTTTTGCCCGAGGCAGAATTGCTTGAAAGGTCTGGCGACCTCATATTGCAACTTTCGCAGATGATTCAAGGCGAGAAGGGTGTGCGGATGATGGATCGACGATGGCATTGGAGGCTACACTACAACTGTTTCATCGGTACCGAGCTCACAACTTGGTTGATACAAAACTTTCGGGACATCGAGACCCGCGAAGAAGCAGTTGACTTTGGCAATGAGCTGATGAAACACGGGCTATTCCAACACGTTGAGAAACGACACAATTTCCGAGACGGCAACTATTTCTATCAGATTTGCGCTGAGCATCGTATCACGCGTCCTGAATCTCGAGGTAGCTGGTTCCCTCAACTTCGAGCAGACAAGTCCATGCCCTCAACGCCGGCAATTGGGAAGGATTCTCCTTCCAGTCTTCGCGCTCGCTCTGACAGCATTGATGAGCGCATACCGCCAACACCGAGTACCCCATCCAAGACCAAGAACAAGGTTGCGATCATGTTGTCTAAGAGCTTGAAGTATGATGTAGACACTCGCAAGCGGTCAAATCGCCCTGAGGTGATCGATCTTCACTACGACCGGTTGCACAATCCTGAGAACTGCTTCCATATCGAGCTGAGCTGGATGAGTACGACGCCAAAGTTGATCGAAGATACCGTGCATTCGTGGGCCTCCACTGCGGAGAAGTTTGGTCTGAAGCTGGTTCAGGTGCCCATAGCTGAGGCCTGCGCCATCGATAAGAAACAACCTTTCCGAAAGCCTTACCGGGTCACACTGAAGGTTCCACCACCCAAAGGACCGGTCCATACAGTGTTCAACAACGCATCTTTTGCACAACCAGGACCACCTGACCGCCTCTATTACCAAAAGTGTATTTTGCGCAAGTTTGACTTCGTTTTGGATTTCGAAGCGTGCACCGCATTCCCTGCCGATGTCGAAGTCTCATTCTCGTGGGGCAAGCCGGACTACAAGTACCCGCAGTATATCCACCGCAATGGTAGTCTCCTTGCTCAGATCACTGATGAAGGAGATTTCCTACTTCTCGCAAACCGACTGGTCAGTACCCGTGGCGTAGCGAGCAGAGACGCAGGCCGCTATGATCATGGCCGCTCAGATTATCGTGGCCGTGCACCAAACCACGATTCTCTTGACCGCCTCTCCCCACGTTTGTCTCCCTTGACCCGTCCTTTGCACGACATTGGAAGTCCTCTGCCTTCGACAGCTGCACCCAGTATCGACTCTGCAAATCTGTACCGAGCGCCAGAGCATATTCTCAACAGCCTAGCTGATTTCTGCAAAGATGCAGCCGCGCTCGAGCAGTTTTACAGCGAGTCTCATATTCGTCCAGCCTCAACCAAGGTCGAGCCTGCCACTGCTCATCTCATGGATACCTCTATTCCGTCACTTGAGCTTCCCGCTAGTGTCGTCAGCCACCACATCTCGCCTCCGCCGGGTTTGCCCTCTAGAGTGGTTGGGGAGTCTCGCGAGTCACGGGACGGATTGAAGTCGCCTGAGTTGTCACGAACCAGGGCTCGAGGCGAGAGTGTGAGCTACAAAAGCAGTCCACGAAGCGGTAGCCTCCGACCACTGCTTTAAGAACAGCTGTATTATCCCACTACTGTATCACGCCTCTGATTACCCTGTACCTAATTTTATGTCCTGATATACTATTTATGACCAACTACCTAGAAAACATTTAATGCTATATCACGCCATCCACGGATCACTCGACGTGCCAACCTAAGACCACCTTTTGAGCACGAGGTAGCCCGACAAGTATCATATCCCGCGTAGAAATTACCCGAATATGGGAACCAAGAAAAAGAGTGATACGCCAAGAAAGGAACAATTTAGCCAAATAGCAGCCAATTCACCCGGAGCAACCTTGGTCGGGTGGCTGCGCTAATTGGAAATAGGCTTAGCTATACATTCTGGAGCTCTAAGCTCTTATCATAGGTCCCCAGAAGCTGTGGGACGTTGCCCCGCCTGACGTGTTTCCTGCAAAATAGACCAAAGAAATTGTATGCGTAACTAGTTGTGGATCTGGATTGCTTTACTTGTCGGACGGTCGTCCGTGTCGAATGGAGTTGTTCGGGTTTAGAGCTGCTTGAAAATGAGCTTTAATCGGTCTTCCTTTACACTTTTCTTTTTCTTTTCTTTTTCTTTTCTACTAAGCTTTGATTGAGCTTTCTAAGGCTTATACACTATCTCAATTGCCTTCTCTTCTAGAGACCTCGAAGATATTCCTGTCGTTGCATCTGCTTGATCCCGCTACTATACCAACCCCACTGTCTGTCGCAACGTACCTAACACCATGAAGTTCACGGCTGGTATGTGGTGCCTGCAAGTAAGTGAATATATTTCGCAAATATTAATTGACGGAAACGAAAAGAGGAAAAACTAAATTATACGGTGTTTTGTAGGAGGGTGTCCAGATTGACTGGATGAGCAACGTGGAGCGACTGCGGATCGAACAAGAAGGCGTCAATCTACTCCTAAACAAATTCCAAAGACACCGCGGCGATACCTTGAACTCGCGTATGTGTCCATACCATTCAACCCCAATTCCACGCCATAACTGACATTCTACAGCTACAATCTCGGCTCAGGTGACCTCGCCACAGGAGGGTATTATCGGCGTGAAACTAGTGCACTGGTAAATTCTCCACCAATCAGAACGCTGAAATCCAAACTTCCAATCCATGGATTCCCTTTAAATTCAATTTATTAACTTCCCCCAAGGGCAGGACAAGTCGACAATGGTCCTCATTACGAGATTAGCCAATCCAATGGACACACCAGCATCAACCATGACAAAAGCACCAACTCCCTGAACTATGGCAGCGGGCCTCTGCAACTCGATATCAACACCGCAGCCAACGAATTAGATCTCGTCTTCCGCTCTTCCTCCAACAATAAACTCACTGGTCACTCAGTCCGCTCAATTGGCTATGTCCGCGATGCCCGCAATGATAAATACCGTACCATAGACGGTATCTACGCTGAAAAAGAGGGGTACATGCTTATGGGCCTCGATGTAGGCGTGGGCGAGAAGATCTACGGATTGGGTGAGCGATTCGGACCACTCGCAAAGAACGGACAGACTGTCGATATCTGGAATGAGGATGGTGGCACCTCGTCCGAGCTGGCGTACAAAAATATTCCATTCTATATGTCTTCGAAGGGATATGGTGTCTTCATCAACCACCCTGGAAAGGTTAGCTTGGAAGTTCAATCTGAGCGCACGACGAGAGTCAACATCTCTGTCCCCGGTGAGGAGATTGAGTATTTCGTTGTCTATGGTGAGACGCCTAAGGATGTGCTGAGGCGTTATACCGGGTTGACAGGACGGCCGGGACTTGTGCCGTCTTGGAGTTACAATCTGTGGTTGACGACTAGCTTCACAACGAACTATGATGAGCAGACCGTGACTGGGTTCTTGGATGGGTTCCGGGATCGGGATATCCCGCTTGGTGTCTTTCATTTTGACTGTTTCTGGATGAAGTCCTACCAGTGGTGTGATTTCGATTTTGATACGGAGATGTTCCCTGATGCCGGAGGATACTTGAAACGGCTTAAGGATCGTGGTTTGCGCATTAGTGTCTGGATTAATCCGTATGTGGCACAGGCGTCGCCACTGTTTGAGGAGGGGAAGAAGAATGGTTATTTCATCAAGGTATGTAGGACTTTATACTTATATACACTTTCCACGGAGTTACTAACATTCCTAGCGCATCGATGATTCCGTCTGGCAGTGGGATATGTGGCAAGCCGGTATGGCCGTCGTGGACTTCACCAACCCGGCCGCATGTCGCTGGTACTCTAGCCACTTAGAGCGTCTCATGGAGATGGGCGTGGACAGTTTCAAGACTGACTTCGCGGAACGAATTCCATCAAAGGGAATCAAGTATCACGATAACTCAGATCCAGAGAGGATGCACAACTACTATGCTCTCCTCTACAACCGCATTGTGTACGAAACGCTCGAAGCAGGCGTAGGCCACAACCAAGGCCTTCTGTTTGCCCGCAGCACCGCTCCAGGCGGCCAGAAATACCCCGTTCACTGGGGCGGTGACTGCGAGAGCACATTCGAAGCGATGGCCGAGTCTCTTCGTGGAGGTCTCAGTCTCATGCTTTGTGGATACATCTTCTGGGCATCGGATATCGGGGGGTTTGAAGGAACCCCGCCACCAGCGCTGTATAAGAGATGGGTACAGTTCGGACTTTTGTCATCTCATTCCCGGCTCCATGGATCGTCGTCATTTCGAGTCCCTTGGATCTATGGCGAGGATTGCTCTGCTGTGCTACGGGATTGCGTGAAGCGGAAGATTCTTCTTACACCGTATATCCTGCAGGAGGCATTGAGGGGACACCGAGATGGCACACCGCTGATGAGGCCACTTTTCTTGGAGTTCCCCGATGATCTGAATACGTATGCTGTTGATACGCAGTACATGTTCGGCTCTAATCTGCTGGTTGCGCCTGTTTTCACGGAGGAGGGCGAGGTGACCTTCTATGTTCCGCAGGTTGAGGGTGCTGAAGGGAAGTGGGTTTCGTGGTTTGATCATTCCAAGTCTTATGAAGCTGGCCGATGGTATACCGAGACTCATGACTTTGATACTCTGCCCATTCTTGTTCGTCCAGGGTCTGTGACGTTGGTCAATCCTACGCTCAAGGCGCCGGAGGATGATGCACTATCCGGAATTCAAGTGTTGGTGAATGGTCGTTTGGCTGCGAAAACGACTGTGGAAATTGTGAATCCGAGTCAAACGGACGAGATCCTGAAGACGATCCAGCTCTCGCCTGCTGAGGATGGACAGACGGTTCAGTGTGAGGGACATTCCATTGAAGTTGTAATCACCAAGGCGTAGTTATCTGTGCCAGGCAAAATACTTTCATAGATAACTTTTCGGTTCAATGGCAATTTGAAATCAAAATGTTCTTTGGTAATATTGAATGGAATGATGGGCCTAGCAATAAGTGTAAGGCCTTGACAAATAATGGGTATCATGGTCAGAACAAGGGACAAATGGATGCAAATAAAAGACAAATCAGAAGAAACACTATCAGTCCCTGCGTTGACCTAGCGTAGATGACTTGATGACTTGGGTAATGGGAACAATGCAACGTATGCTAGGAATTGCAGAAGCTCGGAACCTGTACAGTCCAGCGTCAAGCAAATTACCAGGCTTCCTCGACATCAAGGAGCCATTTCCGAATGCCCTCACGTAGAGTGTTATCGGCACCTGCCATGGCTCTCCTCCGCTCCCGGTCGGCTAACCCCAACTCACCGTCTACGTCGTCGCGGCAGTGCTCGGCGGTGACGACACGGACAACCTCTTCAAGAGCACCAAGGACCATCTTGCGACACTCGGTACGGGGAACTTCAATTGGAGGATCTTCACCACGAGGGGTTGTTTGACCTTTGTCCTCGGCTCTGCGAGCACGTGTTGGGGATGGCGCCCGGGAGTGAGCAAGCGACGAGTAGCCGCTATGGCCGAGAACTCGCTCGACAGCATCAACGAGAATACCATCAAGGTCCATGACAGGCTCTTCAATAAATCGTTCCTCCACGTATTGCGGGTCGTGTCCTTCGAGAACAGTGACTTCTGGGGACTTGGCATACCCGGAGAAGAAGCCAGAAAATGATGTGGAAGAGGCTGTGGAGTTACGGGTATGTCCAACAGCTGGAGAAGGAGGAGTATTGTGTGACACATAGTGGTGGCCCACGATAATCTTGCGTCTCAATCGCAGACGCTTGATAGAGGAAGATCGAGTGTCCGCAATCAAGGTCGTTGCAACATCCACCCATCGCTCTGACCCTTCTACATCAGGAGTTGAGGGAATATATGGCGAAGGCTCAGCCTGCATCGCGCGTTTAATATCTGCTTCCAGAGTAGTGTACGGACGGACTGCTTGCAGAGAGAAATCTTCATGGAACAATTTCAACCATCCAGCAACGTGCGTACTAGGCCCATCATTGTCTTTTCCAGCATTGTGGAATCCAGAGCCGCTACTATGTGTGGATGCAATGGCATCGAAACTGGTAATTGATGTCCTTGTCTTCTTGGGTGAGGCAATGGTGGAATCACCTGAAGAGGAAAGCGACAGGAATCCAGGAAGCGGGAGATCAACATCTACAATCCCTTCTTCCGCCCGAACGGACAACTTCAGAGGTGATTCACGGGCTTGGCTGGTAAGCGATGATGGTTCCGGGGATTCGTCCTCAGCACTATGGGTGGTGGCAGCTGGGATCGAAATGTTCCCACTGGTAGGCGCAGTTTCAGGACGATGCTCAGGTACGTCCTCTGTGGCCTCTTTGACCATTTGGCTCAATGTAGGCTGAGCTCGCATGGGTGGACCAGCTATTGTAGAGACTGATCGCTTGCGTGCATCAGCCGGGGAGTAAATATCACCGACCTTGGTTGAGGATTCTTGCCGTGAGCTCCATAGTCCAGAGAACAAACCGCCCCAGCGGCCTTCAGCAGATGGAACACTGCCATTCCAACCTAAGTTCGAGCTGTCACTTCTTCGCAGATTTTTCAGTAAATTTTCCGATGCCAAGCTTTCATTGGCACTTGTGGCACTGTCAGATCCTCCTTGGCTAGCGCGGCTTTGTTGTGATGTGAAGTGTGGTACAGGAACCGTGCTCTTCTGTGTGATCATGGAGGTTGTCGCTCCACTGGCAGCTTTCGCCCGTGGGTCCTTCGCCTGAATGGTAGCACTTAGCGTTTTAATTGAGCGAGCATCGGATCCCCTGCGAGCTGACGTGAACTCGGCTACAGAGGGTTGGTCGATTCCATCAGATGACCGCTGGGCCGTGTCTTGAGATGAGACGCTTACTGAGCGCCGGTGATGGCTAATATCACCTTGACACAACCGCTGCGCACGAGCACGGCGCTCAATGGCTCTTCTCAAGGATTCCTGTCGAAGCACTGGTACTGTGGGTGGACTCTGGGAAACAGCGCGCATGGACGCGGATGTGCCAGGTCGAAGTGGAGAGGGAAGTGGCTCTATACGCTGCTTGGATGGAAGGAAAGCTGAGAGCAAGAAAATGAGACGGCGAGCGGTCATTTTGTCCGGGCAAACAACCACAGTTCGATGAGTAAGAACGGGGTCAATATCCTGTTGGGCCTTTTGCTGCTGGTTGTGCCGACGGCGGTACCACTCTGGACCGAGGGCATTGAGCCACTCCGTGTGATTGCCCAAAAATGCTGTGAGCAGAACTAGGAAGAAGAAATTACTCTCCTTGTCGCCAAGGCCTCGAACAATGGAACGACCTTCTTCTCGCCACACGCCCCAGCGACTTTGGCCGGTCACAACGTACGGAGTCTGAAGGGCCAAGCTGATGCGACGGCTACTGCGAATAGCCTCTTCCTTGAGTTTGGAGTTCACAGACAATATGTTGGCAGGCAAGTGGACAATTGTTTGGTTAGTGCGTTGCATATTGGGTGGTTTGTCGGGCTTTGGGTGTGGCCCTGACAAAGAGTCAACCTTCCTCAATAGGAAGAGAATCTCGTTCCGTGCGAGTCGCTCTAGGTGAGATAAAGTCCGGGTAATGACATCCCAATGGTCGACCAACAGGTCCAAACGCTCATCCAAGCTTGCAGGAGGAGATGCGGATGACAAACTATCATCAAATAGAAACCCAGGCCAGCGGTAGTCGGAATCCAAAGAGCTAGACATCCCTGGCCGAGGAGAATCAGGACCGAGAGTACTGAATCGCGACACAGGCCGTGGGGCATTCCGAGCCAGTAAAGGAATTTGAATGATTATCGCGACAGCATACATTGGCGTTTTCTTCTCCTTAATCTTTTTCCGCTTTGAGATGTCTGGGAATGGAAACCCCATCTCAGGCAGAGACTCTTGATAAAGGGCACTGGCATAATCCTGCCGCTCGGCGGAAGCCTCGGCTCCCTCTGGAAGGTTGACGCTAAACATCCGAGTTACGAGAACGGTAACTTTGGAGGGTGGCTTGTCTGGTCCTTTAGCTGGTCCAAAATCTGCCGAACTTCCAGTGGTGTAAGCCCGAGCAAGTGGACTGCGCGCTGCAGGCGACATGCTTGCCCCTGTTGGTGGGTCATCATCAGCAGAGATGATGTGCATTTTTGTGGAGGATCCACGATAGCTAAATGCGCTACTACCGAAAATGCAGTTGAGGAGACCAGTATCATTGGTGTCGGTTGAATGCCGCGATGTGCCGTAGTCATGTTGTATTCCCGTTTGTGCAAGTGTCGAGCTGCGTCCTCGAGCTCGTGAGAAAGCACCAGAGCCCGCAGGTGTTGGCCTCCGGGCATCTGCGGCCGTGGAAAGGGGGCTAGACTCAACGACGGAGGGGTGGGTGAGGAAATTTCGACGAGAGCCGCGAGACAGACTGGACACAGTGCGGGAATGTCTGGTGCCGGCCTGATCAAGACCTTGCGAGTCGATCCCGAGGCCTGTGGGTGACGGATCCGGTGCACGAGTGTCTAGCAAGATACACGCATCACGGTCCCCCAGGGCGTTCTGGGCTACTACAACTCGGAAGTCCTTAAGAGCATCCAATTCCATTCCTCCACGGTCATCATATGCACCAGCAGTTGAAGCGTTCGGGGAGTGAAACGTGGTCTGGAGTGGGTACGCATGGGTATTGGAACGGCGGAGCAGGCTGGCATCGGGGAAGAGAAGACCAGAAGTGTGTTCCTCCTCGGTAACAGATTCGAGGGGTGTTCCATTGTTGCGTGGGCTAAAAGACGCTGGGTTCAGACTTGAAGCAGCCGTGCTTAAAAGTCGACCCAACATGGTGAAGTTGTACCACGGGAAAGCCCGGGATAATTGTACTTGAAGATGCAGAGAAACGAAGACGGCCCGGTCGAGAAAAGCTGTGTAACGATGGGTATCAGACAGCTAGATAGAACTAGACTGCATCTACCCATTTCTTAATTCCACATAACAGGAACCATCATCAACAGATGGTAAGAGGGGTGAGGAAGCGTGTGATTGAGGGGAGAAGTTAAGTGGGATGGGTTGCAGGACAGAGTGGGGCGATTGAAGAGGCAATTGGGAATTGGCGGATAAGGCACCCCACAAGCGAGCTGGGTGGGTAAAATATGACAAAGATCAATTAACCCCAAGAATTGGGACAAGGAGCAGTTCTTGAAGAAAGAATGTATGTGGGGAGGTGGACTCTAGAAAGGGTGGATGCCGCAAATCGAAAGAGGCGGTGAAGGAGCGAACAACAGGCATGCCACATGACCTCAGCCTCAAGGTGACCGGCCGGGTGTTCATAGCATATATGAGCTCCTGCGGTCCGGGCCATTTTCACCGCATCGTGCATACTTGGTCCTACGGTAAGCTTGAAAACAGGGGGCCGTAATTTCCTATGTAAGTCGAGAGGTACTTGAGATACCGCATTTGTCCCAGGTGTAGCCATACTGTATATAGGCCCGGGTTTACAACTTGCACATATAGAGTTTATACTATATTCGGATCTACATGAATATTCCTTGGAAGACCTAGAACCCAACCCATGTTGGTTGAAAAATAAAGATATCATGAAATATTTTGCTATCCACATAAAATGATCGACTTTCTTCCCGAATACATAAATGAAACGATCATGCCTTCGATTGCCGTTTGACCTTTTCCACCAGGAGTTTCAGATCCGAACTGGAATCCTTCTTCTGCTTCTTCTTGCGGTCATTGGTAGAGACCACCTCGGTTTCACCGTCATCACGGGCGTGCCGGCGCTTACGGCCCTCATCGAGCAGAGCCTTCATGCCGGAAGTAGCCTTAAATCGGGGATTGGTCGGATCAATGGCAAACTCATGGCTTTCAAACACGCGAGCAAACCTGGGATCCTGGGTATCCACATTGAAGTCATCTTCAACGGCTGCTTGCTTGGACTTGCCCTTGCCCTTGCCCTTGCCCTTCCTCCGAGCTTGCTTCTCGGCCTTTTCGATCTCGGTCATGTCAAAGTGTTTGATGGTAGCCTTTTTGTCGTCCACCATTAGAAGTTCAAGCTCAGCCCGCTGAGCAGCAGAGGCAGCCTCTTCAGCAGCACGCTCCTCACGCTTCTTGCGCCTCTCCTCCTTGCGAATAGACGCAGAAGTGGCCTTACCATCAGGGTCTTCAAAGAAGGGATCGTTAAAGCCAAGGTCTTCCGCCTCTTGTGGTGCCTCGGCAGCAGGCTCATCATGATCACTGGCAGCCTCCTTGGTTTCGTCGGAGGGTTCGCCCTGGGTGCCAGACTTGAGCTTCTCCTTTCGGCGCTTCTTGCGCTCGCGCTCCTTACGCACATATTTGTCAATAGTGCTCTCCTCGATTTCCGGCTCGTTTTCGAAAATGGTGTCCTTTCCTTTACCGCCTGCGAGACCAGATGTAAATGTGACTTCCATCTCACCGACAGGACCCTTGGGTTTGGAAGACGGGGCAGGCTCTGCGCTCAGACCCAGCAAAGCACGCATGCGCTGTCTCTCGGCTTCCCGCTTGGATAGTTTGACGCTTGCACCTTCACCCGCAGTGTTGTCCATCACTTCCACACCGCCATCTTCCTCGTCCTCGCTGTCGGAGCTGTCACTTCCCAGGTATGCTTTTAAGTCATTTTCCTCAATGTCCTTTCGTGAACCACCGAATGCGCGTGCTTGCACCTCCTTTCGGGATTTGTCGTCCGCGTCCCAAGTCAACTTGACTTTACTGTGCTGCAGGGCATCTGTCACAAA
The DNA here is from genome assembly GCA_030710325.1 of Penicillium sp. 91 TS-2023. NCBI lineage: Eukaryota > Fungi > Ascomycota > Eurotiomycetes > Eurotiales > Aspergillaceae > Penicillium > Penicillium sp. 91 TS-2023. The sequence continues at coordinate 1,381,200 of JARWGP010000021.1, read as the reverse complement.
CTCGTTTGGTCTGTAGCCATCGGGAATTCGGCTGCAGGAATCCCGGGGCTTGTCGTCATCGAAATCGGTGTCCTCGGGAACGAAACGTAGATCAAAGAAATTGGCGCTGGATAGGTACTCTGCACCATCTACGAGATCATAGACATGCTTGGCACTATCCTTGGAGGAGAATGTGAGAACAGCATAGTAGTAGCGTAGTCGTTCCAGCTGATAACGTCTCAGTTGTGTTGTGTTGAACTCCTCGCCCTCGTCGCTCTTCAGCAGAGACTTCTTGATTTCTTCCTCCTCTTCGTCGGAGTCAAGCTCCTCTTCATCCTCGCTTGCAGCTTCTTGCTTCTTCGCGAAAATCTCCTTCGGTGGGCCCTCCACTTCTTCCCTCTCCATACGCTCCCTCCCAAACTCACTGGGGTAAACATCAACCTTTAGTACACGCCCCCCTGGTGGCAAGAAACTCGAGAAGACAGCCATAAGGTCCTCCGCTCGAATATTATCCCAGTCCAAGTTAACAACAGCTATCCGTTTTGTGACCTCTCCCAGAGGGACATCGGCGCGCTGTTTATCGGGAAATTCGAGTTCATCATCTTCGTTCTCGGCTTCCGCCTCATGTTCATCGTCTTCATCGCTGGAGCTCTCATCCTCAGAGGATGAAGAAGAGAAGCCACCGTCGCGGGCAGGATCGTAGCCAGGGACATCGACCCGCTTCAGTTCTTTTTGAACCTCGTCATCGTCGTCGACACTGACGTTGTCGTCGTCTTCATTATCGTCCTCGTCATCCTCATCCAAGCGGTAGAATTTTTTCAATTGCTGCTTGGTGTCATCCCGGGCCAATTTGCGTCCATAGCGATCAACGGCGGCATTGCGAGAGAAATCCTTGTCATCAAGCATATGCGCAAATCGCTTATCAAGTTTGACATGGGTCTGACGCTTGCTGGGGAGACGATAACGAGGATCGGATTGAATGCTGGCAAATCTAGGATCGGCTGTAAAATTGACCAACGTTAGATATTAGATATTAATTCTTCTCATTTGTGTATATCATTCGGCGCATAGGATAGTGAACGTACTGATCACCTTGCCGGCTTCGCCTTTGGCTCCGCCAGCCTTCTTGGACCGTTTCTTGTCTTGACCTGCCATCGTGCTCTCTGACTGCTTAGATGCAGAGAGATCAGCTGGAAACAGGAGAAGCAGGAGGGACTTTGGAATATGTATCGCAAAATAGTAGTTGGGAGGTGATTTAATCGTCTGCGGACTGCGGACAATTTTCTTTTTTTCTGCCGGAGTTTTAGGGCGGTCAGACAGCACGTGCACTTTATCCTAAGAGGGGGATAACACGTATAAATGGCTCAAGAGTCGATAATTCCAAAACACCGGGGGGTATTTGGGAATGAATACGAGTTCATTCATAATTTCATAAATCAGATATATTCGTGAGCTTCAATATATGTAGTGGGCGTTTATTTGCGTTATCAACCGAATAAATGCGAATGATCAACATCCAAAGTAGCGCTTCTCCATCCACCGCGGCTCACCATCCTCCTCAATCCGACCGACAATGATGTTAATCTTGGGGAATACTGCAGCGAGGCGCTTCAAGCCCGTCTCTCCAGCTGCGCATGTCACGAAAACAATTTTTTCTTCTTGGACACCATGGTCAATCAAGACACGCACAGCCATGAGTGCAGCTCCTCCACTAGACATCTGTGGGTCTAACAACAGGATGCTGCTGTGCTCCTCCAACTGTGGCGGAAGCTTTAAGTAATGGAGTTCAGGCTCCTGGCTAGACTCGTTAGTCTGGATGAGAACCCGACCAGTGATGCAATCGGGGATGCTTCGCTTCAGGGCGATCTCTAAGCAAGAACCGCCACGTAGGATCGCAACAGCAGACACAGCTCCTCGGGGATTAAGACCCATATATTTATTCCCTTGTGGGGTTTCCACGTTTATTGGGTCGTATTTGGTCATGTCCAAGGCTCTATACGCCGATCGTTAGCATAGGTTACTAGAATCGTTGACCAGGGGTTGGGAATGTACCGCTCAATCAGAATCGAGGCAAGTCGATCAAAGTAGAAAACAAAGTCAACCTCCTCAGTCTCGGGACTTTGTAGGATAGTGTTCATTCCCACAATCTGGGGGGTTGCAGGTAGTACATGAACATTATGCGGCAGTTCTACTTTTGCAGCGATGAGCCCGAGCCTGTGGAGTTCCTCGGTGTGCGCTTCGGACTTCTCTTGAAGCTTGCGTTGGATGTGTTTAACAACCATATCTGTAGAAAATCAGAATCAAGGGCTTTAACAACTCGTTGGTCCTTACCGATAGCCGTTAAGTTCTCTATTCCACGGGGAATGATAATGTCTGATGAAGTTAGGCCTCTGGTAAACATTTGTAGGCAAATATTGAATGAGAACTTACCGGAAATTCCCCGTTGAGGTGCAACAAATCTGGTATAGGACGGCTTGACAAAGGTAAACCATTGTTTGACGATGCCTTCAATATCCCGACCTCTTTCCTTGACGTCCCGAAGTACTATTTTTTGATAAGTCAGAGTTGCAGGGTAATACGAGCAAAGTTGACCTACGCCGACGGCCCAAGCAGACATCCATGTCAGCCTCAACGAAGATCTGCATTTGATATCAGTAACTATACCTCCCTGCAAGAGTGATAAACATGTAATAGCAAGCGAACTTACTTTGACATCTAGAAGCTCCACAATTCTAGGGTCATGCAGTGCCAAAATACCCTCGAGGATCAACACTCGAGGCGAATACAGGGTGGTGGTCTGAGGCTGACGTTGATGGTCGGCGAAAGAATAGATTGGGATGTGGCTTTTCTTTCTATTTACTTCGTCAGTCAGACCAAAACAAATAGAATATGAATTCATAAAAATGGATGACTTTACCCCTTCTTTAAATCCTTGAGAGTTTCCACCAGAAGATCAAAATCAATTGAGTCTGGACAATCAAAATCATATTCATTTTGATGGGCTTTGTGGTGCTGCTCAGGAGTCAAAGTCTTGTAGAAAGAGTCCTGTTCCGACCGTAAATTAGACTAAACTCCATTCCTAAGATAGTTGGTTGGGTTCATACCATGACTAAAATCACGACCCATGGGAGGTTTAGCGACTTGACGATCTCAACGGCCACCGAGGTCTTGCCGGACCCGGAGCTGCCTGCGATGCCGATGATGCTCAGATCCTGCCATGGCGGAGAGTACTTCACCTCCGGAGTGAGCGAGTGAAAAGGTGAGGTGGACTGCATGATCTCTTAAGGTCCTCCACCATGTATTTATCAAGATCCGAAGTGTGTCGTTTTCGGTTTATCTCCAACTTAATGATCGATTGGGCTTAGCGCATGACCTTCGCTTCGTGGGTTACATAAGCGGAGCTACCAACTATTTCTTTCCGCTTTTTGCTTTCTTCTTCCGTTTCTTTTTCTCTTCTCTCTACATGGGCATTGGAAAAATTTCTTCCTCATCTACCCCCTTCCAGCGTTCTGCCTTTACTCCATGGCCGTCGTCTCTCGGGTCGCCCTCAGAACTTGACTTGACGGATAGCTTCGAAGCTCTTGTGTGGCACAGCTTGCGTCATGTCATCTGCTAATCTCGTATGCGTTCTGCTGTCTTGACAGCCCTGGTTGCTGAGTTTTTAACAACGCACAGATGTCTCGTACTCCCTCGACGACCACGCCGACCTGGCATCAGTTCGAGCGGAAGGTCGACGAGGTGAAGCCATCCAAGACGTGAGTTTATCTCCTCCTTTCCCAGCGTTCCCCATCTTTCCCCTCTGGCCCTACGATGTGATATGATGCATCTTGAAAACCAAGTTGGGAATCTCTCCGAAAATACATGAGGAGAATGTGTTGACTTGTACTCTGAATCACCTACCACAATTATCTTTTGATCAAGTTCGCTTTGTGGTAAACAGTGGCTAATGACAAGCTTCAGTGACATCAATTACCTGGTCATGGACTATCTCATCACTAATGGATATCCCGCCGCTGCAAAGAAGTTTGCAATCGAGGCCAATATTCAACGGAAACCAGATCTGGAGTGCATTCAGGAAAGGGTGGAAATCCGGACCGCCATTCACTCGGGCAATATTCAGTTGGCTATTGAGAAAATCAATGACCTTAACCCTCAGGTAAGAATACTGTCTCTCATCATGCCACATGCCAACACAATCACACCTCTACCCTCCCCCTGCTGTTATGATTATCAACAGTTTCATGCACCACTCCTAGAACACCCTTCGGGGAGTTGCGGATAGTTAAACATCTTCAGTCCTCAGTATGAACAACAGCATCCATCACATATTAAATCTTTTTGGCACATGTCATTTTTGGACCATGACTAACAAGATTGAATAGATACTTGATAGCGAGCCACCTCTTCACTTTGCTCTGCTGCGCCTGCAGCTGGTTGAACTAATCCGGACCTGCACGTCGACCCCGAATGGTGATATCAGTCCGGCCTTGGATTTTGCGACCTCGCAACTGGCACCTCGTGCGACAACCCGACCCGACTTTCTCGAGGATCTTGAGCGCACTCTTGCACTCTTGATCTTTCCCAGCGACAACCTGTCACCCTCTCTCGCCTCCCTTCTAGACCCAAGCCTTCGTAAAGACATCGCCACGCGCGTTAATGAGGCTATTCTCCATGACCAAGGTGCTGAAAAAGAGGCTCGTCTACGCAGACTGGTGAAACTCCGAGCATTTGCAGAGACGAGAGCTCGGGCTGCCAAGAAAGATATCCCTGACAAGCTGGATATCGGCCTCGTTAGCGACACTCATGATAACAGCAGCATCAACAGTAATAATAATGACGCCAGCGCTGCCCAGAATGGTGCGGATGATACTATCATGGCGAACAACGGTGATTCCTCCATGGTTTCTTGATTCTGCTGCCCTCTAGGAATATCACGGAGCTGTTTCTTTTTTCTTGAGCTTTTAGCGTGGCGCCTTGGTGTACCAACATGGAAATTTATCAATGGCGTTGAGGGATTAGGCCCTTGTGATCAATCAGACCAATACAGTACATGCTCTATGCATATGGACTTGAAGACTCCCGCTGAAAAATTCATAATCCCGTAAGCAAACTCTACACATGCTTTAAATATCTGAATCCATCCCCGTGGGCCATCCAAAATCAATGCGGGCCTCGTAAATACGTACACTTATTTCAAGTAGACTCTTGTAGGATTTCAACGACTAGGCTAAAAAGGAAAAGAAAAAGAGAGCAAACATAAATTGTATCACTCCTACACATTTGCACCAACGGAGCCTCCACTCACAGACTTTGAAATCGTATGCAAGACTTAATAAAATAGCAGAACGCTCAATCATTATCTAAGGTGTCGGTGAAACCTAGAAATCAGAATGCTCTATGGTCATATTTCCAAGTGTTTAAGTAGTAGGGTATATTGGACCCAGGTCAAGGTGTGCGTATATGGATTTCAGGCCGTGAGAATTCTGAAAGCTCCTTAGAAGCTCATAAGATCTAAAGCAGAGTAAAAAAAACCAGGTTAGTTATCTGAAAAGGCAAAATTGTGTTTTTGAGGGGGAAACATACCTCTCCCGAAGAGCGCACGCTTAGCCCAGTCCATCGCCAGCATGCAACGGGTACGGAAGCTGACACTCTGGGCGAAGTAAATACTCCGCCACAGATACATAGTGACAACACCGCCGCTGAAGCTCAGACCACCAAAATCGAAGATAGCAGCGTTACTGATGTACGCAAGACTGCCCAGGTGCTTGTACTTGAAAGCACGGTAGACAGCCTCGTCAAGGTCACCGTGATAAATCTCGTTGGCCCTCAGACCAGGAAGGGCAGAAGCGATCTTGGTCAACTTGCGGCCCAGGTAAGCACCCTGCTGGTTAGCGCGCTGGGCGGTTGCTGGGAGGGAGGTGAGTTTCGTATCGATTTGGTGGAGAAGCTCGGAGAGCTCGCCGTAGTCGAGGGTTCCTGAGTGGTCCTCGTCGTACTGCTCGAAGAGTTTATCCAGACGGCGGAGATGGCTGGAGGCTTGTGGGAAGCGCTTCTTCACTCTGTTGGCGACATCACGCCATTCGTGGAAGGTTAGGTGGACCTTCTCTGGGTCAAGGCCTTTCTCCCAAGCGATGGTGCGGAGGAAGCGGATGATGTTCTCAGCAACGTTGTTCTGAACAGTAGAGCAATCACCGATGGCGTAGACGTCGCCCAAGGGTGAACCAATCACACGGAGATGGGAGTCGGTCTCGATGGCGTGCTTGTTGTTCTGGCCGTCAAGTCTAGCACACAGAGTTTCGCATATTTTCGCGCGAGCTTTGGTAGATGTGTTAATACTGTGCTTTGATAGATACCGGCACACTAGTGGAACTTACCGACTCCGGTAGACCACAAACAGAATGCGGTAGGAATTTCCTTGATGACCTCCTTGCCATCTTCCATCTGACTGAAAAGGACTCGGTCATTTTTGACCTCCTTAACACGGGCACCGGTCAATACATCGACACCGTCACGGGCGAAGCGACCCTACATATCATCTTAGTATTATTTCCAAAAAACTTAATCCAAAATAATGTAGATGGAACTTACCTCGGCGTATTTCGAAAGCGCCTCATCGTAAGTGTTAAGAATATGAGTCCGACTCTGGATAATGTGTACGGAAATTTCATTCCGAACAATTTTGGGGAAAGAATGCAGCAGATCCTCGTTGAGCAGATCGAATAACTCGGCGGCAAACTCAACTCCAGTCGGGCCTCCACCACACACCACAAACGACAGAAGACGCCTGCGTTCTTCATCAGAAGTGGTGGGCAAACAGGCCAATTCCATATTGTCCAGGACCTGATTCTTAATCCGACGAGCATCGTCGATCGTCTTTAAAAAGTTGCAATTCTCCAGGCCCTTGACACCATGGGGGTTTGTGATGCAGCCAACACCAACAACGAGCTTGTCGTATGGGAGATAGAAGTTCCTCGTCTTTCCATCCGTGTCGACCTGCGAGACTTCCACCAGCTTCTCTGAGAAATCGACATCCGTAGCCTCGGCCTTCAAGAAATGACCGTTCACACGATCAACAATACGACGAACCGGTTCCACGAGTGAGCGGAGACCCAAGGTGCCCACCGTAGCAGAGGGTAACATGGGAGTAAACAGGAAGTAATTCTGGGGGGAAACGACCGTGACATGGTAGTCGCCAGGGTTCAGATTCTTGAGCAACGCAATGCTACCCCAGCCAGTCCCCAGGATCACCAAGCGAGGCTTATCCTTCTGCTCGACCATTGACTCAGAGTCATAATCTCCAACGAGGAAATCAGCAATAGGCAGATTTTTTGGGCCTCCATGGCGGGGGTTTAACGCCAATTCCGATACAGGGATATCCACTGCACTAGGGGTTTCACGATATGTACTGGCATCGTAGATAAAGAACCCAATAACCCAGATTGTCGCGCCAGCAAAAAGAATACCGCAGTATGAAAATGTCTTGCCAATAATTTTCAATACACGAGATTGTTTGGTAGGCACAGCTTTTCCAGCTGCATTATCGGACTTGAATCGAATTGCGATTGACGCTTGCAAGGCTGGGTCGAAAGCATGTCGTGGCAGGGGGCGGCGAGTAACAGTATTCAATGAACGTGTGAGAGGGAGTCTGGTAGTTAAATGTCCTCTTGTGCTATTCAATCGGGCCGATAAAAGCCCAATTGACCGCAGCGCGGGGCCGTCCGCACGACTCCGAAGCAACGCCGCGCTCATGATGGGGGAAGCTCAAGCAGTGCAGATCAGCTGTAGCCAAGAAGAGCCAGGTTAATCATCACCTGCTCTTGGAACAGGCGAAACAGACAAAGCCGCAAGATGATCTAGAGAAAGAACGAAAGAACAAGCCACAAAGATAATTAAAGGAAGTAAAAAAGTCCGTTAGCAAGTTAGCCAGAATTCCAGCGTACTCAGCCCAGGTTTGGCTTGCCCTCCGACGTCATTCCACGGTCACGTGGAGCCGGCATTCGGCACGCGTAGCCATAATCGGCTTCACCCGGTGTATATTTATGGTATAAAACAGAATTGGGAATTATCAAGGCTACATACGTGAGATATGATTTCTATTATTTACTCATGAAGCAGGGGTAATAGCTAAGCGTCAAGAGATAACCGTCCGCCCCCAGGTAAGCGCCGCTCGCATGCAGAAAAATGGCCTGTATCATGACCTCCCCAGTCTTGATCAAAAAAGATGAAACGGAAAGAATATACCTCCGTTCTCCATGAAATACGGTATCAGGAGATAAAGAACCAACGCCACTTTCGCCTGATATGCAAATGAAAAAAAATTGTCGTCTAAATAGTAAGGGGTTCGGACCGAGTCATCGTTCGGCGATCCGCTAGTCCCAATCATCGGGATCAGTGCTGGATCGTTTCTTCCCAACAGAGCCTTTGCGGCTCTTGGGACGCTTGTTAACGCTCGTACTTGAGACGGAGCTTTTTCGTTTCATCGGACGAGGCCCAGAAGCGACACCGTCCATGTTGTCAACATCCCCCATGGCATCGAGATCTCCTTCAGCATCATCATCCCGATCCACCTTGAATTCCTCGTCGATGGCGAGCAAAGTAGAGAATTCTCGGCATTTTCTCAGCATGGCATCCTCGCTATCCAGTGAAGTCATGTTTCTCGCGATGGCCTCCCAGAACTTGTCACCGGTCACACCGTGCACCTTCGAGGCAGTCTTGTTCAGCTCCTTAGTCACGGGTTTGCCGTCTTTACCATGGGAGTGAACTCCATAAAGGCGGCGTAAGAAAGTCCGTGCTTCCCACAGCATGGAAAGTGATGCAGCAGCTGTAGCAAGCGATCGCAACGCAGCAGGATTGACCGGTTGTGGTATGGTGGAGAGCATTGACACGGCAGGAGCCATCTCCATCATGCCGCCTGGAGTCTCGATCATAGGAGGACCAATAGGACTAGGAAAAATGTCTGTTTCGATGGCATGGGCAACAACCGTGCCAGTCGACGAGACGATACGTTCCAGAACCAGGATAGTGGGTACTAGTTCAGCTAACTGGCCATAATCAAAGTGAGCAAGATTTTGAGCAATGAATCTTGTCAGCAGGAGATGTTCTGGTGGATCTCCATTGGAATTGAGTTTCTTCAATTCAAAGTTGACCTTGCCACAAAGGTTGGAGAGGAACTTCTTCTGGTACCGGCTATTGCTGATCTTGACAATTTCAAACAAAGGAGCAAGCTTTGAGACGTAAGGCCGAGCATATGCACCTGTAGAGTCACCAACAACATCTCGTTGGTAGTAAAAGGCTTCTTGCACGGCGCGCATATATTCTCGCTCGAACATTGATTCATACTGCGAATGGAGCATTTTGTGGGTGTCAAATGCGATCTTGGCGATGGCGGGTATCGTCGAAGTCTCCAGAGAAACAAGAACACCAGCGCATTCTTTAGGGTGTACCAATCCCTGTCGGTTGATGCTTGCAATGAGTTCAATCGCAGTGAGGGAATAAGTATCCTGTCTTGACTGTGCTATCTTCAGCATGTTTTTGAGGAAGTGCTGGGCGATCAAGGCAGCGGCACCATCATTATCGCTAGCCTTGAGCGATCCTCCAAGTCGAGTAGAGTCCTCTTGAGAGCCCACATCTGAGGTCGGCATTACCGATTTTTCGGACTTTCCCTCGTGGATGGCGAAGAAGTCTGCAAATGACCGAAGCACGATATTGTGCAAGCTCGGGCTGTCTTCCCTGAATACCTGCGCAAAGGTCTTGCGCGTAGGCTCACGACCGAACTGTGCGGGCCAGGATTGGCAGATGGAACCTAAGCTCTCGAGGGCCATGACTCTCAGCTCCAAGGGTTGATTGTGATGGGTGAAAGGAAGAATAGAATCGACCATCAAACCAGCCACATCCCCACCATTCCACGTCGGAAATGAGTTTTTGAAATGATTGACATACTTTTCAAGGTCACAGTGGCGTCCAACGCAGCCAGCAATTCGAATATAGCTCTTCGCTCGAGCCAAGATAGCAGCATTAGCAGCCGATCCCACATCGACGGTCTTGTATTGCTGCAATGGCTTGAGTACAGACACAGTCAGCTTCACCAGCCTGTCAGTGTTCTGTAGAACGCCATTGATAGTCCACAGACACGCCATGACCTCGTTTAGCTCTGAGCGAGCCAACTTGGCCACACTCTTGAAGAGGTCATTCTGCACCTCCTTCAAGAGAGTATTGTGGGATGTCGACATGTAAGGCAAGACACAACGGTAAATGACCACGACGGAGCGGAAGATAAAAAGATCATCTGCGGTTGCAAGGTGGCCAATATAGGGGTGCAAAGCTTCCAGCTGATCTGGACTGAACAACTTCGCATTGGACTTGGCGAAGACGGTAATCGTTTGCAGAAGTGCCTGTTGAGATTCTTTGCCAAGCGCATCCGCATCCTCAACGAGGCGTTGGAACATGATGGAAACCATGGTTTTACACACTTTGAAATTCATATCTGCCGACTTGGATTTTTCTGAAAGGACGGCTTTAAGACAAGTGCTCAATGAATCAAGGGCAGTCTCGCTGCGCTGGACGAGACTAACAATGAGCCCAACTTGCTCTCCGAGTGCCATTTTGAGTTTCGGGGCATCAGAGGTCGAATCAATGGATTCGTGGAATGGAACCAGCCAAATTTCCTCAAAGGTCTGCCGAGCCAATGTTGCCACGCTTTCCTCCAAATCACCAGTACGTTGAAGAAAGCTATCAAGGATGGCCAACTTCAAATCCTGTCGAGAGGTCTTGTGGTAAAGTTCCTTCAGCAACCCAATGCACCGCTTACGAACACCAGCGGTCTGATCAGTCGCGCACGCAAGGATACAGCGACAACCTTCTTCTTCGAGCTTTGGTTTGAGCCCAATGCATTTGGCGATAAGAGATAACGCAGAATCTCGAACCATAGGCGAAGCATCGGTGGTGCAGCGGAGAATTACTCGCATAACAGAAGCATCTCTGTCGAGCAAGTTGGGGTCTTTCTCGAGCATGTAGATAACACTCTTCAAACTCCGGCTGCGAACTTTGGCCTGCTCACTAGCAATGGAGTTCAAAAGAACTTTGAGAATGGTGTCAAAGGCCTTGCCAAAACTCGAGTTCAAAACGGTCAAAATGTAGGCAAATCGCCCGTGGGCATTGGGAATGGTGTCAAATTGCCTGTGAGTCTCCAGCCAGCGTGGATCAGAGAACGATCTTGACAAAAGAATCACTAGTTCATCCGTCACGTCATCGTGTGCCAACTCCTCTTTGTCTTCAGAGTTATAATAGAGAGTGCAGACTGTCTTTGCCCATTGAGCGAGATAGTAACCTCGTGCACTGTTCAGTTGCCAATTGTCGGAATTTCGGTCTTGCGACAGATACTCCAGGGCCATCCTGTATGGGCCTCGAGAGGTGATTAGATCCTGTGGATGCAAGGCTCTGGAGGACGACTCCTCGAACTGGTGCTTGAGGTGGTCGGTAAGATCGCTATCTGAGTCCTCCAGGGCAGGCAGCATATGTTGCGCAGTGGCGATCAAGTCGGAGATTGCGGACCCCATCCACCCCAGAAGCTCCAGGGCCATACTCTTTGCTGTTGCTGGGCTCTTGTCAAGGTCTGCAATACCAACCATGTGTGATGCCATGATTCGAAGAAGCAGCTCAGCAGCGGGCCAATCGGTCGACCCGAGGACGTTGATCAAGTCTTCAGTGAACAAGTCGAGAATGTTTCGGAAAGGCTGATCGCCGCTCTTGGTGGAGGTCATTGCTCGCTGGACTATGAACTTCACAATGTATTGCGCACTGCGCACTGCATTGTCATATAGTCGGTTGACCTTGGTCGCTAGGCGTTCCAGAGACTCATCCAGCTCGTCGTCATCGTTTTCATCTTCCAATTCTACTTTCTTTGTATTGTCGCCGTCACCCATCAACTCATCATCGTCATTGCCTTGAAATCGACGTTTGGCTTTGGATCGTGAAGGTGTTTCTAGGGCAGTTGTTTGAACGAGCTGGAGCACTAGTGCAGTAAGAAGCTGGATATTCTTGCCGTCTGCAAGTTTAAATTGTCTGGCACTTTGACGTGTGGAGGGAAGCTTCTCCAATGAAATCAAGATTTCATCCAGAATGAAGGGTCGCTGGTCCGGGTATTTAGAAAAAATCTTTGCAAGCACATCCATTACGGCACGTCTGGCTGGTTCATATTTCTGGAACCCGACCGCAGAGTCCTTGTCGTTGTGCGCATTTTCAACAAAAATCAGCTTGGTCGCAAAGAACTCAGCCGCAGTGATGGTCCCTTCAGAGACATCGATGCGCGATAAGAAGTCCGCGAACAAGGTCAGAACTTTTTTACCTTGATGTATCAAGCTTGCGATGATACGCTTCTGGCTCGAGAAAAATGTGAACAATTCACTATCTTTGCCGCCGGAGCGAGATTCCACGGCAGGGATAATGCAATAATCAAAGACTTGGTTCAGAACAGTCGGTATAGCTTCAATAAGATCTTCTGGACAGAGGTCCCGCTCCGTCCGACGCCCCGACATTGTCTGCAAGAGAGTTCCAATTGCAAGCAAGGCATTCTGAATATCCTCGAGTTTTGCCACCCACTCCTGCACCTCTGCTTCACTGGACGAGTCATTGAGTCTCAAATCTGGCGCTTGAGATGCAATGATGGGTTTTTCACAGAGCTTTTGTATCCGAGTGAGGTAATCTGATGGAATGTCCTGCAGTCGATCAAACCCAACCACTTTTCGGATGGCCTTTTGCAGGCGGTTATGTGCATCAGTAGACAAGAGCGCGCCATGCACGTCCAACGATCTTGCGTTCACGAAGATCGGATTAGGTCTGTCGACAGATGGAGCAATTGCCTGTTCAGGTTCGATCTCATCTTCTGCTTCAAGTATCTCATTGATCAGATCTTGCAGCTTCAGCAGAGCATCGTCGGCCTCCGCCTTTTGGTCTCTGAGGCGAATTGCACTCATAGATTCCTCGGGGTCTATAACAACCTTTGGCCTTAATGGGTTCACTTCCTGGCCCTGCTTAGGAAATGTGGGTTTTAAAGGCGATGATTTCACTGGTATAACCACAGACAGTTGGCTGGATGAGCGTTGAGGCGGTTGAGACAGTTGTGTTGGTGCACTCAGTTGGTTTGAGGTAGAAATTGACGTGTTCGCAGCAAATGCCTGCTGGTTCCATGCGGCAGCGGTGTTCCTTACGGCCTCTTTTGGCTCCGTTTTGACCTTTTCGGCGATTTTTGGTCTGGCCTTCGGCGTATTAGAAGTAATTTTGGGAGTAACTTTCGGGGCAGTCGTTGGAGACGATACTTCAGGATCTGCGACTTTATCAGCAAACTGTCCAGAAAAACACCCCGTGTTCATCTTTCTCTCACATCGAAAGGCTATATCTGTAGATTCGAGCATCATTTTTGCAAAGGAACCGAGTTGATTGCGACCAAAGGCACGGCCGTCGGGAGCAGTCGATTGCGAGGTTTGGCTGTGATTGAAGGCAGAGGGGTGCTTGAACTTGCTGAACAATTTCCTTTAGTCAAAAAGAGAGAAATTAGGGGAGCTGAAACATTTCACTTACAATTCAGTCAACTGGTCCCCATCCAGCAATTGCTGCAGGTATTCACGGGATGTTTCCAGGCGACTGGACTCGTCCTGTCCGGACTGAATCTCCGCGTCCAGCTCACTCAGTGTATTGCGGCCCGCTTGGAGGACATGATTGATCGAGGTAGTGGTTGATGGTCGGCCAACATCAGGGCGTATGATGCAATCTACAAGTCACATTGCTTCAATTAGATCCTGAATCACTGGGCCAATTGTTCTGGGGATTGGGCAATAAGGTTGACAAACCAAGACCAAAGACAGGCGCGCTGGACATGGAAGAGTACTGCAGCGCCTCATCCACCGACAGCGGTCGGGATCTGTTCGACAGTGACATATTCGGTGCATAGGCGTGCTGCGACTGGGGATGGCCGTTGGCGATGACCTGCACGGCGGGCCCATTCTGGTCCATGATGGGCGGTTATCGGAGACTCGGAAAAGGAAGGCGCTAGTCACGGGAGGGAAGACCTGCTCGGGGCAGAGTCATGGCAGGTGGAAAGCGCATCTACAACATGCTTCGCAGGCTTCCAAGAGTGTTTTTCGGACACAAAAGTGACGGAGAGAAGCTCCCGATGATCATGCATTCGTTCATCATTTCATCCAGCATCCCGTACTGCCTTCCGCGACCGCCTGCGCGGGTATCGTAGTGGCCCGTGCACTTTAGAAAAAAAAGTCCATACCGCACGGCATCTTGATCATACCTAGGCTTTGCAATATTGGACACAGGTTTTCACAGCTACTCCTTGAGCCAATCTCGCTATATCTTTCACCATGTCTGTCATTGGATCGTTGATCTTCTGCACAGATTGCGGCAATCTGCTGCGCGAGTCCACCGGAGATGCCAATGCGATTCTGCACTGCACTGTCTGCGGAGCTCGGAACAACGGTATGTGGTTCGATTGGGCTTTTTAAAAATTGCCTTTATACTAATATCCAATCTCTCATAGACACAATCCCGCAAACTATCGTCTCGGAATCCAAACCCTCCGCCTTCCCTTCAGCCTTAAGAGCTAAGCGCTCTGCCGTTCAAGAGCTTTCCGCTGATGACCGAAAGACCGAGGCCATTGCTGAGAAACAATGTGTGAAGTGCGGAAGGAAAGAGATGTTCTACACCACTGTCCAGCTTCGCAGTGCCGATGAAGGAAGTACTGTGTTCTATCGGTGTGTGTGCGGTCACAAGTATGTCAACTCAATTTCCGTCGCAATGCCGCTACTAGGTACTAACTTTCTGTAGGGAAACTGAGAATAATTAAGCAAGGGTAAGAGAGGCTGTACAAACGTGAAAAGGGTCTATGTTTTGGCTGTATAACAGAGCGCGATAAGAGTATCAAAATAACGACGTGACGACTTTTTTTATTCCATCCTTCCCGAGTTTCCTTATGCCGCAGGAACTGCAGTGGCATTTCCATCGGGCACCAGCGCATATTCAACCTGGCCACTCTTCTCAAACTCTGCCATGTCAAGCGCCACAATCACACTATCCCGCACCACCTGCTCGGGGTCGTTCAAGAATTTCTTCAAAGTGTCCTCCACACCCTCCTCATCACCCAGGCTACCAAGCGCCTCGGCGGCCTCGTGCCGCACCATACCAACCTCTTGCAGATCGCCGAGGCATTCTGTAAGGCAAGGAATGGAGGCGGGATGGCAGAGCTGACCGAAAACGAAGGCGACTTCATGGCGGAAAAGAGCAGAGGGGTCCTTGAGACCCTTGGCCAGTGCGTTCACGGCACTGACTGCTGTGGGGAGGTCTGGGGGAGAAGCAAGGTCACGAAGGCCAAACATAGCTCGGTATCTTTGGAAGAGAGGAAGTTTTGTATCCAGCAATGTCTTCTCCAAGTCGGGGATTGAGGGCTCGTTGGTTTGCATAGGCATTGGGGGAGCAGGGTCGATAGAGGTGAAGTCACTGCAAAATGAACAAAATTAGCAAATCTTGAAAGAATATCCCGTATAAAACGTAGTATTAGCCAAAAGCGATCATACCTGGCCTTGAGTTTCTCCGCCTTCTTCTCCTCGGAGTTCTCCCACAGAATGCGGTCAACTGCGATATCACAGGTCTCGCGGATAATTTCCAATTCATTCTCGTCATCCCGCAGCTTCTTCAGAAGATCCAAGCTGTCGGGATATCCCAAGGCACCGAGAGCCTCAGCGGCCTCGTGGCGACACATCGCATCCTCCTCGACATCCTTCACAACGTGCTGCAGGTACGAGACGGAGTCGCGGTTCTGAGTTTGACCCAGGCAGTATGCAAGCTCGTGCTTAAGAAGGGCCGACCGAGACGCGAAAGCGGCAGCAATCGCTTGGATGGCGGGAAGAGTCTTTTCGGTAGCAGGCTGCAGGCAAGCCAGGTGCTTAAGAGAGAACAGCGCGCGGAAGCGCCGAGCGAGGGGCTCAGATTCGGAGACAAGGACCTTGCGGAGGGTCAAGACGGTCTCGTCAATGCCCTCAACGTCAGTTGCAGAAGGTTCCATTGTGAATAATGGTACAGAGATAGATATTTAAAAAAGTGGTGGGTGAAAAAGTTGGAGGGACAATCTTTGAGATCTTATCATGATTAATTTTTAGAGTGGGGTGGCGGGGCTGCGACGATTCGGGTCTGATTGATCCGCGCAAATGTTACTTAGTATACGGCCTCTGTGGTGTTCAAATACTTGAATTGGCTCTGCATAGTTGATCTCGCTTTGAAGAAAAACCGTAATCAACATTACGTGCTAACGGGCATTATACATAATCAAAAATAGTGCTAGATTCCCGTTCATAGTTCTAAGGTTTTCGAATGCATATACTGCCAAACGGTGGATATATTTTCCAACACGAACTTCTCCGTCAACACCAGGAACTTTTAGTCAAAGACTATCCGTGGACCTAGTCAGGTACAGGTAAATAGGTCAGAATTCCTAGGTTCTAGATACACGTAGAAACAACCTTTTTACCCGGGAACTGCAAAATATGACACATTGAACATCCATGTCTGCAGATTTTTGCCGACCCCCGACCCCCGACCCCTGGGCTTTAGGTTCCCAACAAGCCTGTCAAGTGCTCCCAGTCCGCGATTCAGGTGCTAACGACGCCATACATAGCGGATAAATCTGAATCCAGAACATGGACTTATTGTGTAAGCTGCACACGGGACATAGTTGACTTGGTCAAATTAGCTCATTTCGAATGTTTAAAGCATTGGCTTCACTAAAGGTTGTATACATCCTGCGCCCTCCATCACAATAACCTTTGAAAATTCACCATCCATGACACATTCATTCCACATGACATCTGGAACGACCTACATCAGATGATCATAGGTTTCGCCCTCGGCTTCCAACTCTCCTTCCTTGTTCATGTAGTCCTTGAACTTCGCATCATCCTTCTTCATGGGGTCCGTCATCTTGTCCGTCTCGCCCTCCTTTTGTGAATCCTTGGAGGGATCCTTGGCTTCATGCTCATGCTCTTGCTCGTGCTTGTCCTCGTTCTTGTGGCGATGAAGGATTCTGTCGAAGAAGCTCTCGTGTTCATGAATAGGGCCAGTTTGCTCTGTGGGAAGTCAGTATCAGGACGTATATACTCCATGCCTGGATGTACTCACTGTCAGCCATGATGCCTGTTGAATCCACACTAAGTCTGATGGAATTAAGATAATGGTATCGATGATTTGTTCCCTTGAATAAACATGGATATCGGTGATGACAAGAGGCGGGAGGAGCCTAACTATATGTGTTGTAGCTAGAGGATATGTAAGAATGGAACGATGCCGTCATCAACCAATTATCCCCGCATACAAAGAGCATTCTTCGTGGCAACTTTCTTATTATAGGTCCCCATGACAGTGAGCGCATCATTGATTGAATTCCAGCGCCTCGGGTGGAGAATCGTGGATAAAGCGGTAGCTCCTGATGGGCTCGAAAATTAGAACCATGTGGCTGGCTGGGCTTTCGTTTCGGAATACTTCCACATCAAACCAAGAAGTTAATAGAAATAGAAAATACTATGAACTCTTGATTAAATTAGCTTAGATGTTTCATGAATGCACCGTATTTTGTCGGATATTCAATGGCCAACAGAGCACAAGGAACCTCAAATGATGTCCTCCTATTCTTGGGATATATAGGGATATAAGGCTGTCGGGCCATTCCCGATCCGTTTGGCATTTTTCAAGGTTCCTGACCTGCTCTTCGACAAAGAGTGGTATATTCCAAGATTCTTCACCGCTGCAGGACTCTCAAAATAGCCACCAGAAAACCTACACATCTAGGAAGAAAAAGCCTTGCTGCAGCAGTTGCGAGCTGCTTAGCAGCATTGTTTGAACACAATCCTGTAGCTTAAGAAATTGACTGAAAGGGAACCCTGACTTTATATGTACATAATACCAAAACCAGCACTCATTTGGTTTTGATGTGCTTGAGCTTCTTAGGCTCGAAAACGAAGTTGTTCGCATAAGCCTTGGGAGTGACACGGCGCTCATTGGGCTCCTGGACGAAGTATTCGTAACCCTGCTTCTGGGCAAAGGCGATCGCATCCTCCTTCGACTTGAACTTGATGTTGGTTCCCTGCATACTATCCGCAGATGACTGCCATCCCATCAGAGGGTTCTCCCAGCGGTGACCCTTCTGCAGGATATCCCAGTCCATGCGCCAGTGGTGAGAGTGCCAGGTACCAGATTGAGTAGCCGGCTTTGCAGAACGGAAGATTCTGTGAAGGGATAGAGTCAGCAAAGGTTGTTCAAATCATGCGGCTGGGAAGGGTTGGCACAGTACCTGACAGTGCGGGCCTGGAGGTCGGTCGGGGCACCAGAGAGGACAGCAGCGGGCAGAGTGTCACCAGGCTCACTGCCATCCATGACACGCTTGGGAACCGGAGAAAATAGTCTAAATTGTCGAGAAAAGATTAGCAAGAGAGCATTCACGGAGGAGACCGATTCTCGGGGTGGCGCACGAAGTTGCGTGGTCAATTGTGGCCTCATAGTCAGGCTGGTGACGGGTCATAGCCTCGGAAGGGCTCTGCTTGTTGATCAGAGAGCTGCCACTGTGAGTCGAGGTGGGAGCCTCTGAGGCGTTGGTCTTGACGGCAGGAGTACCCTGGGTGACATTGGAGGCGAAGCGGGCATTGACAGGGACAAGCAGACGGGTACTTCGGAGGCCAGCAGCCCCTCCAATTCTGAAGAGCGACATGGTGAATGCGGGAGAGTGGGGAGTGGAGAGAGAGCCGACACAATGATTGTGAGGTTAATCGCAGACCGAGTGCAGGTCACGGCTCCACCCAAAATGGTTTAGCGCGATTGGCTTCATCCGACCACCCGCTTCCCGGCCAAAGGTTCTCTTCCTCCTGCATCATCAGTCGTTCCTTGTTCACTTGCGCTGCGAACTACCGTGAGTCCCCATTTTGAACTTCCTCGAACCCACCGACACCACTGCCGTCCAATGCGACCATTTTCTGACCACATTCAGTCCAGACAAGATGAGCTACATCGCCCGCCGTGGTCTTTCGACCCTGATCCCTCCCAAGGTATGCACACCTGAATTGATAGCTTAGAACCGCCAAATTTATCTTCATGACACTAACTACTTTAATAGATTGCCTCCCCCAACGTGAGTAACCCGAACTCTTCTGTCGTGTGAGCCAGCGCACCTGGCACCCCTCCCGCCCCCGACCCTTCCCGAAGGCTTTTCTCGTGCGAATAGCGATCAAATACAACGTCGTTTCTACCCGGAGTCAGCGCTAACAAATTTGTCAAGGCTATCGGTGCCGCCCAGGATGCCGCACGCATGGAGCGCGTGGTGAACTTCTACGCCGGTTTGCCCCGTGGCCCTGCTCCTCAGGTCAAGGCCACTGGTCTGCTCGGTCGTTACCAGGCCCGCTTCTTCAACAAGAACTCTGGTGCTCGTAAGTATTTGCAAGGTGGTGATACGGAACATATATAGATTACTGACATGAATAGCCCTCGCCCACGCCATTGCCGGTATCCTGATCATGGGCTACAGCATGGAGTACTACTTCCACCTCCGTATGTGACTCTTGAAAACCCTAACCTGAATTTCGTTCGATAACGGCAATTGTACTGATAATCTCTACAGGTCACCACAAGAACCACCCCCACTAAACTTGTTTCCCTTTGAATGAATGGGAGGAGGATTGATGTATATACATCCTCTGTTCCCCCAGAGCAAGGAAGTGTGTAGGAGTTAGAGACTCGATTGAATCTCATTTTGTTTCATTATCAATATTTTAAATCCCATTGAATAGCTTTGTCGTAGCCACCAAAAACACACTCCGTCGAATATAGTTGCTGTGATTCGCAGTAGATTGTGGCCTGTTGGGATGCCTCCATGCTTCCGTATTTCCTGGTTTTCCTGCCACCATCTCGACCGCTGAGGATTCTACTCTTGACTTTAGGATAAAAACAAACCAAGCATCATCAAAGAACTATCTTTTTAAGCTTACATTCACCTGTTAGATAATCAGAAGGTGGGCGCTATAACATGGCTGAGGCCTCTCACAACAGTCCCGGGACTGCGCTAACCGAAAACAGCCAACTCTCAGCTTCAAACCCGAGACCCATCTTCAACGAGCCTGAATACCTTCGTATTCATCATCCACCCTCGGACACATCTCCTTCTCCTCGATTTTCTCCCCCCTATCCCTGTGAAATTAATTTCCTGGGTTGTGGACTCCTTTCCCACTTGCGCCATCTCGATCAGCGACGCAACACAACCCACCCCCGTCACCGAATCTCCAACTACCCCCCGGGAGGTGGCCCGCACAACTCCCCTCTTCTGGTTGTGGAATCCCCGATCGTTCAGGGTGCAACCAGCCAAGCGAGCAGTTCAACTGTGGCGATTCTTGAAACCTGACAATAGGTACGGCCTGTCTCTTTCCCGTTACTATGCAAGCTTGATCCGCGGCTGCCTCTCGCGTCGCATGATTCCATCCCACTAGGATCTTTATTTATAAGTACCCAGTTCTGACATATGTTGCATTCTGTGACTTTCGCAGACTCGAGCATTGTTATGGCAGAGCAGAGCAGCCGCGATGTGGTAGATCAGACCCTGTCGGGCGGCGAGCCTTCGCCTTCCGACGTTCCTGCGAGCACAACCGACAAGACTTCTGCTGGAGAGGACGCGGGGGAGACAAAACATATCGCACCCACTTCGGAAACCCAAATAAGATCTGAACAACAATCCAACGACGTGACGAGAGATACGCCTGAATCTCAAGGCAAGCGGACTGGGGGTGACA
This sequence comes from Penicillium sp. 91 TS-2023, assembly GCA_030710325.1. NCBI lineage: Eukaryota > Fungi > Ascomycota > Eurotiomycetes > Eurotiales > Aspergillaceae > Penicillium > Penicillium sp. 91 TS-2023. Next base: position 1,360,402 of record JARWGP010000021.1, on the reverse strand, counting down.
AGGATACCGGGAGCTCTTCGATGGTGGGTACCGTTGACGGAAAAGAAGAGAAAAACCAGCTGAATTGGTTGCAGGATGCTTCAAAGCAAGGTGTTGGACTAGTTGCGTCCAGAGCTCTCGAGCTGAATGGACTAGGGTCGGCATCGGACGGCGGAGATGATACGGCTTCCCAAGGCGGTTCGGAGTCAGATACCAGTCGGACAGATGGTAGACATCACACGCGAACAGGATCGGTGAAGAAGCCTTCGACGTTCAAGCCAATGTCTTTTACGAAATTCACTGTGCCAAAAGCGCCGGGGGTCCCTGCCCCTCTCAAAGCGCCCGAAAAAGGTATTTTTGCAGATGGCTCTGCTATGGCCTGTTTCTAACAACAAGTTTTAGTTCCATCTGCCTCCACTACTCCCCTCGGAACACCACAGCCTAGTTCACGCCCGCGCTTGGTTGCGAAGACTACCAGCGGTATGCGCGATTCGATCTCCAAGACTGGTACAGGTGGTGCGAAGCTAGGCGGGTCAGGCCCAGACCCCAATCAAGTCTGGAATAAAAACCGACGTATGCTCACATTCTCCGATAAATGATCACCCAAATACTAACTATAGTCGATATAGCTGTTCAACCGCCGCCACAAAAGCACTTGACGGATGAAGAATTGAAACAACAATATGGTATTCATATGACGTCCAGAATTCAAGAGGATGCTGGTGGGACTGAATCAAAATGGGCGGATATCGATGATGATGAAGATGACTGGGCGCCTGAGACAATCGAATGGACAGACGGAACAAAAGTCACACTTACCCATACTGATCATCTGCCGCCGCCAGAGGAGAGCGCTCCAGTGTCAAAGGAAGTGCCGCCGCCGGAGCAAACATTAGCGCAAGAGGCCCCGAGAATAATTGCGCCGAAGCCAACCACCTCTGTGGGACCAAATCCAACGGTACTCCGGCTCGGAGCTAGCGCTGAGCGGCAGGCCAAGGCCGCAAGTATTTCGTCTAGAGGAACAAATGACCGAATGCCGTCGGGCTCAACGAGTCCTGCTCCTCTGCCGGCCAAGTCTCCCTGGGCAGCGCTGCCTCCTGTGGAAAGAGTATCTCCAGTCAACCCCCCTTTGCAACCGCCTCCTCCAGCATCTCAGCCCCGCGGCCACGCCAATTACCCCCACCGAGAAGATGGTCACCATGCCGGATTTCCTCCCCAAGAGATTGCAGCCGATGACTTCAATCGCACTTGGCGGGAAACGACTTCGGGGGCCCCTCGTGAACTGTACAACTCTCGATCTGGTCGATACGAGCCTGTGGCAGATAATAGAAGACCTTCTTGGCGGCAGGATCAGGGCCCTCGGCCTCCTGCTGTGCTCCAGCGGCCTAGCCATGGCGAACACGGTGGACCTGCGGAACCGTCGGCGGCATTCCAGACACATCGATCAAGTCACCAGGATGGTATGGGTTGGAACCGTCGTCGCACATCGTCGAATGTGAGTGGTGGAAGTGGAAGCTTTGGTCGTCGTTCGTCGTTCGGTCGAGATGTGCCTCCCCCACGATACAATGATGCTCGGAGAGGCTCTCATGCAAATGGTATGGTTGATCCAGCGCTATTGGGTCGTGAGCCCGGGCATGTCCGTGAACCATCTCCAAATCGTCAGCATGCCGGAGCAGGATTCCCTGCACCGCCATCAGTGAGTATGGGGAGCGAATCCTCACCGGTGGAGAAACAGCCAGCTCCGATTGTAGCACCGGAAGTGCCGCAGGAAGATCCGCTTGTTCTACAAGAGCGTATCATGAAGGAGAAGCGATTGGAGGCTAGACAGCGCCGACTAGAACAGGAAGAGCAGGAAAAGCAAGCCAGGGAAGAGAGAATTCGTCAGAAGCTTGCAGCATTGGGGCCTCCCCCAGATAAAAAACGCAAGGATAGCATCGAGAGTCGCAAGCCTCAGGCGCCAGTGTCAAACACGTCTCCTGCTGCAGTGGTATCTTCACCTCCCAAGCCCCCTGTGCCGGAACCTACGGGTGAACCTAAGCAGTATGGGATGATGAAAGTTCACCATCCGGATTCAGTGAAGAAACTTGTCGCAGCTAATGAAAGGGAACGTGCTGCTGAAAAGCAGGCCGAGAAAACTTCACCTCACTTGCGTCGTTCTACTACTTCCCCCCACCACGATTCTTCACAACCTCCAACTGCCCCTCCTTCCATCCATCACCCACCCACCGAACCTCGCCCTCAAGATCCCAAAGTTGATGAGCAAGACGGCCAGCGACGAGGAAATCTGAACGTTTCCAATTCCTACGCTCCTTGGTCGACTGGCCCCAACCTTACTTCGACCCCTCCTTCAGTGAATAACTTATGGAAGCCCTTGAGCAGTGACCGTACTCTCGGAAACGGTATCTTTGACCCAGGCCTTGGTGGCTTTCCCTCCCGAGAACTTCCCCTACGCAGCCAGCTGAGCCTTGACCAACCCACTATGCCTCCTGGTTCGTCTTTCACCCCTCAGGAAGCAGCAGCTCCGATTCCTTCTTTGCCATCACCTGAGACCAGACATGTCTCTTACGACCCGCTGAGTCCCATCGGCCGCCCTGGTCCGATCGGCCCACCTAGCTCTCAAAACCCTCAGTGGCAGGCTGACCGCGTCAATGCATGGCAAAACTTTAGTCTCCTTGCCAAGGAACGTGAAGGCGAAGCCGGAGATAAATTTCGCCAGCAATTTAAGGAGACTCAAAAGAGGCGACAGGAGCTTCAGCACGCCAACCGTGATCAGCCTGCTAAGCCACCCTCGACAATCAACCACCTATGGAGGAAGGTTGTGATTGGTGAGGATGGAGTTAGACGCACGGTCACAGCTGCTACCACGGATGGCTCTAAGGCTCCTACTCAACCCTCAGCTGAACCTGCTCTTGAACCTGTTGTTGAGCCTGTGGTAGAGCCTGCTACCCATGCTCATTCATGGAAGCAAGCCCGGGACGGGGAAGACAGTGTTAAACGCCATGTCGATGTCCATAATAAACAAACCTCGAAGTCCGCTATGCCATCCTCAAACCCCTTGAACAGCCTCGAGACCCCTGCAGATGGCCTCTCGTTCGTGGATAGCCACGCCCGTCCCCTCACCAACGTGCCTGCCCGCAGCTCACGGTTCTTCCCTCATGTGACTGAGCAGCCCAAGCGTATTACAGCGGAGCAAGTCGAGGCGCAGCGAAGCCCATCACCTCCTCCCCCAGAGGAATATTCTCACCCAGTGTATTCTAACGGGCCTGGTCGACCACTGGTCAATTTCCCTCCTGCCAAGCCTGTTGTCAAGCTGCCACCCAAGGCCATGGCTGCTGTGCCTGCACCTCCACGGACGTTTGCCTCCATGGCTGCGGCACCCCCGCAGGCTAGCCCTACCCCAGTGCCTAGTTCGGCTGCAATGTCCTGGCAAGAGAAATTCAACGGTCTTTTTGGAAAGAAGACTGCCCCGGAGAAGAAGAGTGTCTTGGCTGTTGCTTCTGCTACGAAGGAGCCTCTTGATGTTCAGCTGCCAGCTGCAGCAGTGTCCGTTTCTCTTCCCAATCGAGTTGAAGTTGAAGTCAGTGTGCAGACTGGTGATGGAGACCTTGCTGCCCGCCAGGTGGCTGATGCAGAGGCAATCTTTGAGGATCGTGAGCCGGGCTCGCAGCCCGGTGTTCGAGTCCCCAACATGGCTCCGCCCGCCGCCTGGCATGCCTCGGGTCCTCCCCCACCCTCTCGAACGCGTTTCAAGCACCTGAAGCCGATGCAGGTGCAGAGCATTGACATTTACTGGTTTGGAACCGGTGAAAGAGATCAGCACGGAAATACTCGTGTTTCTGTACGATTCCCTGGTCAAGAGACCTGCCAGACAGTGCTCATGCCTCGAAAGCCTGGTCAAACTCGTCACCGCAACTCGTCTAACCCGAAGAACGCTCGCAAGGGCCCCAAGCCACGCGATGCATCCGGGGGATCGACCTGGAACAAGAAACCCTCTTCATCCCAGCAGAGTAATGCTCCAACCTCTTCCCCTCGTCACCAGTCGCGCAACGCATCATGGGGTCCCCGCAATCAGACTGGCTCTTAGTAAGATGCCATCATCTTTTTTGTCTTTCGGGGTTTATTCAGCGGAGAGGACTTGAAGGCGCCTCTTCACTGTTTCGGCTTCTGTGACTGTGAGTATCACGCCTGGAATCACTGCTCAATGCTCTTCTCAACCTCCCTTCCATTGCTTCACCACATATCCCAACCATGATGATCATTCCCCATGTCTTTGATATTTCCGTTCGCCATGGAAAACTCGAGTACAGTGTGGGAATAAAGCTCATTCTCCCCATATCCTACTCACTCCGACATTCTTCCTTCTACAATATCCCGCTTTCTTCATGTGTGTACTTTTGTGTTTCCCAATTTTCTTTGCATGCCTCGGGATCTGGCTGTGTGAACTGGAGTGTGATTGATACCGAGGATCCGAGGGCGCCGGTGTTCTTTACCTTTTTCGGTGATGGGTACAGGTATCCATTTCCATGGGCAAACCCTTATGGGACTTGAATTCCTAGCAATTATGGTTGCTGAGAGAACTGTCTTTTAACTGGGGGTGCTAATGGTGGAACTTCTCTCGTGTATTTTATCTGCCTCCAATGTCTCCCAACATGTTACGTTGACTGTCACCCACGCACTTGTTTTCCCATTCTACCGGATTACCCATGGGCCGGGTTGCGTTTTGTATCATGCAGCCTTAGCAATCGACTATCCTAAAGTCAAATTCTACCTTCATCTCCTTTCGTAGAAAATCAGTATGATAGATTTATTAAAATAACTTGTATATAAGGGAAATAACCAACAACGCCATTTTTTTGGGCGATTTTGTTTAGTGACGAATGAATGGAAAACATCACTTATAGAACTTAGGCTTGTGACAGCTCCGTGAGCCGATAAAAATTAGAGAGTATCTTATTTTGAAATTTGAAGTACACTTGCCAGACCCGAGAGAAGTCCAGCTCGTCATAGGAAAGAGATTATCCCAACCAAAACACCACCTTAAACCACCGAAAACACCATTAAAAGAACCCATCTCCTGGTCATGCATCATATCTATTACTACCACTTAATCCCAAGGCAATCGATACCCGAGATCGAGGCAGAAGCAACGCAAACGCTGAGTAGACGCTTGCACTTCTTACCAGTTCCAGGTCCGACTGGAGGCAGTGAACACCGGAGGCTTCCACTGCAGTCGAGCAGGATCGATCCTCCGAGCGCCTTTGACCTTTTCTTTTTCCAGGCGCTTATTGTGTTCACTAACGGCGTAGTCTGTGAGAACAATGACCCAGTTTCCTTTCTAGAGGGAAGTTAGCATTCAAGGCGAACGATAAGACTGCCGAGATGGAATATTGAAGGGAATGGGGTGAAGAACGTACATGGTATCGAAGCATATTGAAGACCACCAAAGTCTCGTGCACATCCTTCTCGGTCATAGCGGTAAGGACAGCAAGCTCATTTTCACTCATAGCCTCGCGGCCCGGCTCGATCAAGAGTTCAACGAGTGTCTCGCGCCAGTATTGACGATAACTAAGGAGACCCAAATCACTGAGTGGCTTTTCGGGAGACCCGAGCTTATTTTCACGCTTGCCGAGCTCGTAGCTGAAGGAGATCAGCAGCCGGCCGAAACCACGGCGCTGATACTGCGGGAGCGTCAGGATACAAGCTAGATTGTAGCCTTCGGCGGAGTCTTTTTCCTTAGAGAAGTAGCCGACGAGATGACATCCGGTTTCATCACGAGTGCACATGCAGTAGAACATGAAGGGGTCAACGTCGTAGTAGAGAGTTTTATGATCGAGGAAAAGTTTGCTGAGAAGACATAGGTTGCGACACCAGGTGCGTTGCCGACGACCGTCGACCTCGAAAAAAGAGATGTTGTCATCGCGATAGATCTCGTTACCAGGCGGGTGGACGAGGGTACACTTGGCGCGATGGCGCTCGAAAGCACGCTGGTTGTCGAAGTAGCTGAGACAGAACTCGTCAATGTAGACTAAGTCTACGTCGGAGAAAGCGTCTGGGTACGGTGAGAAGTACCAGGGCTCAATGTCGTACTTGCCCATTTGAAGACGGGTCAAGTTGCGCACTCGATGAATCTCAGTCGGATTCTGTGTCATACTACCGCTGGTGCGGAGCCGCTCGATCTCCTCTCCACGGGAGATTACCTCCCCAGAGACTGTTTTGACCTCATCCTCTTTGAGCTCCTGTGCATCTGTCATATCCACATCCTCCGAGTCACCTTTGGGTGTCTCAGCTGCAGAAGGCGCCTCCGATGGAAACAGAGATGCATCGCCCGGTGTTTGGACCTCGAGGTTCTCTTTGCCGCCAGCCTTTGATGGCCGATGACTCTTATCAACATTTACGTTCTTGCCACCCAAAGCATCTGGCGTCCCTGAAACCTCACGGCTATCAGCACGAGGGCGCCTTTGGACATTTTTGCTGGGTGCCGCCTTGTTTGCAGCGCCGGTCTTTTTCTTTTCTGACTTCTCTGGCTGAGGCCACTCAACCTCCTGAGAAAGATCAATGCGAGAAGCGTGAATCCATTCTTTGAGATATTTCCATTAGTATTTCATATTCCGAATCACAAGCGAGAGCACCCGTTCGAGACTTTAGGGTTAACATACCGTCAAGACGCTTGTTGAAGTCAACATAATGCACACTGCCATTCTCGTTAGCATGGTTGACCCAGAAAGTGGTTCTGATTTCACATACTAGAATGAAGGACCATCCTTGCGTTGCCTGATTGACAGGATTTCCGCTTTTCGAAGTTCACCATCCTATAGTACCGGTTAACACCATATCACGTGATACCGCGCCAGATTCTGCGCTGTCGCTACTCACCTTCTGCACCATCGCCTTCACACCGATTCTATCTCACTTATCAGTAAATGCGACCGAGCAAAGCTGAGTCTGCCGCCTGGCAAACAACTTCATGCTTTTATTTAGCGGTTGAAAGAACTTACCTAATGGTGTTGAGGGTAGCGAACCCCTTCTCGACGGGGTCGGGCGTCCCCGTCGCCTCACCGTGGGAGTCCCGGACGCCCATTCTGATCAACTGTGTACCGATGCGGACTCAGTCTGGATGACGGATTTGATGGAGTTGATGCGATACGCGATGGAATGAGGTTGATGGTCGTGGCGAGGAGGGCGGATCAATGATAGGGATTAAGTAAGCGGGAGCCGCATCGGGTCATGAATTTTGGGGAATTATAGTGTTGGAAGTTGGAACAATCTGGAGTTTGAAAGATACCTGGATCAGGGTACCAGTGCCAGATGGTCTTGATACACACTAGAGACTTTTGAAAATTTAGATTAAATTTGTCAAGGCGAACATGATATCCCTTGTGACTTGTTCCTATGCGGGTGCCCTAACCTAGCATGGGACCTAAAGCCACAACTTACAACTTACAAGTATTGTCAACTCCAAGATTGGCTCATATCTCTATACATCTTGGATGGCCTGGAATTATAAGCTTGAACCTTGGATTATACCAGCATAAAGGATGGAATGTATTCGCCGATTTGACTTTTGGGTCGACCAATGACTAGAAAAGCCTCTCTTACTGCTTTCTTCTTCCTTGACCATCTCTCTTGCTCAGTTGTTCTGCAAACTCTCTTGTAATTAGCAACAGAGCCCTTGGCTCTTTATATTGTCTTAAGTTAACTTCATTTCACTTGAAACCCAAATCTTCTATTCTTCCGCCTCACGATTATAAGTCTATAACTACCTCATCAGTCTTCCTTTTCCTTTCTTCTTCCAACTCACAGCTCTCTTCCTTGAAACCTACCAGAACAAAATTCCTTAGCTCACAGATGGTACTTGTACTAAAGCGCAACTTCTGCATAGTCATCAGTAAATGATAGACCGGCTGAGTCTAAAAGATCAGGTTTCTAATCTTCTATTCATTTCCTCCTCCCTGGAACACCTTGCAGCTTGCTAACTTTACTATCGACCTCGCACGTTTCACACAACCTCAAACAGCCAGTACTTCACAATGGCCCGCCAACGCTCTAAGACCATCTCCCCTAAAAAGAAGTGTCCCAAGGTCCCTGCTTCTATCAAGGATGACAAGATGATACTTCTTTGGATGTGCCTGTCCCATCACTCAGGTGAAGTAAGCTCCCTGGTTTCCCAGCTTTTCATATATGTTGTTCATTCTGCTAATACCAAGTTCAAGATTGACTTTGACGCCGTTGGAGCCGCATATGGCATATCCCGCAATTCAGTCCAGCAGCGCTACTACCGGCTGCGTACCTTCATGATGATGCAGGCCCTTCCCGGTCAGAAAGCACCCGTTCAAGTGCCCACCGCCGACGAAGAGACTCCCGAGGAGGGTAACGAAGAAGAGGAAGACAAAGAAGGAGAGGATGACGATGAGATCTAGATTGGAGATGGGCCTCACTCGACAGCAGTAAATTGTTAGGACACCATAAATTAGTTTGCATAGTTAAATGCACTGGACCCTCTCACCTCTACGCAGCAAACCCATTCCCCTTTCCATTCCTTCTCGAACGTCACCTTCTCGAACTTCAGCCTCATCCAAGTCCTGCGGAATACCGGGTCTACCTCCCTTTCTGTTGCAGAATCGACTGAAAAGGTGATTAGAGAATGAGCGAGTGCTGACAACGGATACGTAGTAATATCATGAAGTATATACCCAGGTAACTATTTGCACACACTAGGCTACCCTAGAATATGAAGGTGACTAAGTAGTCACACTAACCCAGCACCTTTTCTTACCTAGGATTGAAATATTAGTGTATATCTCGGCTCGAATAAAGTGTCATTTTGCATGTTGGTTTGAATCATAGTCATAAGCTTTTTGATACTCGGAATATTAAGTACAGCAGCATTTATTTGAACTTAAATACCTGCGCTACACTAAATGTGGCTAGGGAGGTGTCCATCCATCGCTGTGGTGGTCAACCATCACACTCCTTTACGAAAGACGTAAGCCCGTACCTTGTAGATTTCCATTTTCATGCAACATGCATTCTTCCCTTGACTCTTATGTCCCTTTCTGCGTTGACCCTCCCTTCATCATCAAAGATCTCATGAGTATAGCAGACTCCACACCTGTCCAGCCAGAGTTAGACTTCAAGAACCCACTGAATGGAATCTTGTCTTAGCAAGCTCGACAGGTTTGACTTGTTGCACCACATGAAGAAATCACGCCTTTGCCCTTTTCATGTAATCCGGACATGGTGTAGTTGGCTATCGCATCTGACTGTAATAGAGTTATAGTTTATCAGAAAGTCCGCGGTTCGATTCCGCGTGTCCGGATAGCTTTTTTGTTTTTTAATGCACTTTGACAATACAACACACACACACACACACACACACACACACGCTTCTCTCAGTCTCTCGCAGCCTCTCTGTCAAGTAATTTAGGGGCAATTCGTAATGCAGTGGCTCTGGTGTAATCCCTACTTCGCTGGTGGACATCAGCCATTGCCCGAGAAGAAAGTCGAGGATCTCAATATTACCTTGCTCTATTGCTACTCCATATTTCGTGCCTGTTGGGCTTTTTTTGCACTTAGTGCATGTAGCACCTTCACACAAGGCCGAGTATTCTGGGACCAGTATCTAATGTACTTTTACTTATCGGGCCCTGCACGGTACTTCTTCTCGAGCCCCATTGTTCGAGCTTAGGTAAAGACGCTCAATCTCGATCTTGTAAGCTTCCCATCTTTATTGTTTTAGGTGTAGAAAGGGTTGACATTTAACGAAGTGCCAACAGATGTTCGAGAGTGTCAGATGGGGCTAAAACTTTGCGCCTCAGATTTCACCTTTCCATGTCCCCAAGGCGGGAAATGAATACGTCAGGCGGTGGATGTTTGGGTGGGAAGAAGGAAGAGAACTTGTCTCTATGGAAGGATCCGTTTCTGTTCCTGCGGCTGCTTCGGGGCCCTTGCTCAGATAGGAAAGGGGGAGGGACGATCTGACACCTGTCGCAACTCCCCATCCAATAACACAGTGCTATCTTAAGGCGGTAAAAACAATCGCAAGATGACTGGTTAATCCCAAAAGCGGTACAACCTCTCCGGTTGACATGACGAACTAAAGCCATGGAAGGAATTCATTTACTTTATAAAGTGCCTCTTGTCTGGATTACTTCCATTCTCTGTCTCTGTTTTCATCGGAGTATTCAATAGAAACTTTGAACCATACGATTCCACTCTCCTTTTCTGGATATTGTACTCGGACATCATGGAGTGGCCCTTTGCTTCGAATGCTCCCTCTGGAATACCTAGAAACTATGGAGAAAATCGAGCCGATGAATATCCATTACGTTCCTTGCCTTCTACCGTCTACCTCTCCTCATCTTCTGAGCCAGGCATGCCTGTCATGAACCCGGGGCTCTCCAACTCTATGGAGAGCAGTAGCACTTTGGCCGATCCCGTTCTCCCCATGAACTACGATCCAATATGGTCTTCCCAAAACATAGCCAGAGGCTCTACGAATTCGGAGAATCTAGATGATCTTTTCTTCATCGGCTCCTGGGCCAATGCCATTCCATATAATGCGCCACCTATGTATCCCACAGCTTCTGGACAAAGCAGCGAGCAACCAGGCGCCTACAAAGACACTGCTCAAAAAGAGACACCATATACTTGTTGTCACAAATGCAAGCGCCAGTATGATACTGCCTACCCATATCTATTTCTCGGTTGATATCTAACATTGCTTCTAGACGTAAACAAGGGCTCTTCGAGTGCAAGTGGGAAAACTGCAAGAATCCAGGACCATTTACCCGAAAATCAGTGCTGTTGCGCCACATCGAGACGCAGCATATTTCCCCGCGTTCTTTTGAGTGTCTAGTTGAAGAATGTAAGAAATCATTCAATCGAAAGGATAATCTTCATGAACATTTTCGGCGGCTTCATTGGGATTAGGTTCATGTTCATGCTTTCCGAACTAAACCAAGTTTGGGATCCGCCACTCCTTTGGATAATGTGCTAGTCATTGGTGTGCTAGAAACTTGTTGAAATGTTTTTGATATTTTGTTATGGCTTCTTCCAACCTTCATATACCAAACCAACCTTCTCCTACTCACTTCTAAAGGACTAATCTCCAGACCTACTAAAATTCCCTACCAACGTTGTCTAAATGGCGTATCACTACCCCGACAAGAGGTCTGAAGGCTTTACACCCTGCACTAGCCAAGATAAGAAGCATTTGCTCCGATATGATGGGCGGACATATAATTACCTTTACGTATCGGACGTGATTGTCGCTGAGATGACTCTCCGGAGGCTCGTCCAACGGAACGAAACGATTCTGACGAAACTCAACACCCAACAGATCTTAAGCCAAGACGATAAATCCAAGACGCAAAAATGGGAAAAGGAAGTCGAAGACCTTGCAAAGGAAATCGTACTTCAAAAGCAAGAGCTTTACCGGAAAGAAGAGGGGATCCCTGGCTGGCCTACTGCACGTTTACGGCAGGCATATGATGCAGTGAGAAAGGATCCTTTGTGGTATCTTCGACCGGAGCTTGTCGAAGACTGCAAATCTAGAGTAGGATGTTGCAGCCGGAGCTGTGGATGTTGTCAGAAGCGCCACTTGAATCCCCAGCAACATGGAGGCATTGGGCACTGCATGATAGAATGTGGATGTTGCTTAGAGAATTGGGGGGTTGATCTTACTCCGGAGAAAAAGGACCAAATATTCGATGACCTCAAAGGACTGCTTGAGATACCAATTCCTGCTCATCTTGCCAGAATTGCAGATGCATACTTTGAAGTTTCCAAGCCTGAGCCACCCAAGCCTGAGCCACCCAAGCCCGAGCCATCCAAGCCCGAGCCATCCAAGCCCGAGCCATCCAAGCCCGAGCCATCCAAGCCCGAGCCATCCAAGCCCGAGCCGTCCATGCCCGAGCCATCCAAGTCGAAGCAGTTTACATTGAGAATACTATGGGGTTCATCAAAAAATCGTTCACGAAAGTGAGTCGTGATACATGTGCCGAGGTATGATTTTAGCTCTCAATGGCTTTTTGCCGAATATGATGGCCTGTGATGGCCTGTGATGCCCTTTTTTCGCTCGATGATTATTCCTGGACCTACATGTACGTACGTGTAACTTAATTGCCAGAAAAGAAAAGGTATTCACTACATTGAACCCTTAGTATTATATCATGTCGTAACATGTAAGAACTTGGAAGATTAAGAAATTAGTAGATTGACCGAAGCTGCTAAGTATGTTTACTGGGTCCGCGAAAGTCTGGGTATGTAAAGCTCCGAATTTGAATTTGCATGTTCCTAGCAAATTAACCTTCCTAATGGTACACAAATGAAGCTTGCAATGGGTCATGATTGCAAGAGAAAAAAGAAAGTAATGGTTTCGATACGGTATAATCTCAATGCCATCCATTCACGGTGGCGGTACCAGCAACCAGTTCATCCAACTCATCCTTCCGAGTCTTATACAATTCCTGGGCCTCCCGCTCCCGGCGCATAACAAAGGACACATCTTCACGTAGCTTCTCTAAGCGCCGAGAAATGGCTGCTTCTTCAGAGATCTGGAGTGTGCGGAAAGAGTCCAACTCATCTTGGGCCTTGGGTAAAGCCGTGCTGGCTTCAAGAATCTTGGCGCGGAGTGTCTTAGCTCGTTTCTGGTATCCACCATGGACCTTGGCAAGCTTTCCTTCGAGTTTATTACCCTGCTCGGCAGTGGCGAGAAGAGATGTTTGAACGCTATCGAAGGCTGAGATCATGCGTTGTTCTTCAAGGAATAGATCTTGCTCTTCATCATCGGCGTAGCCATCTAGGCCCGGAAGGGCATTGGCGCGAGTTGACGACCAGACATCGTCAAACTTCTCTTGCCACTCCTCTTGCTGTTGCTGGCCTTCGGTTGAGGCAATTTCTGCCGCAATAGCCGCGCGCGCTGAATCCATGAAGAAATCGTCCGGACGTCCCAGTTTAGGTGCCTTGCCTTCAACCTTGGCACCGGGCACCGGGTGCTTCCGAGAATCATATGCAATCAGTACAGCAGCCTCTCGGGCAATCAGACCCTCGATTGAGTTGTTAACCTCAGAAGCACGCTTCATTAGAGCATCAATGTCAAGTACGACTGGTCGAGGGAGGCCACGCTGATAGACCTGTGACTGGCGCTTGAATTCAGCCTGGGCGGCCAGCTCCCGGGCTTCCTGTTCTCTGCGGTCCCGCTCAGCCGCATCTTCCTGGGTGAATGCGTCAGAGTCTGCGGGCTCAGCTGTTTCAGATGGAAGCTCTTCTAATTCCCACTCTGACTCCTTTGGTTTAGGGAGCGAAGATAGCTTGCTGCGGATCTGCTGGCGTGTGAAGTTTTCATGCAACTTGATATCTCGCGGTGTGCTGCCAATAAGCTGTCCAGTTGCGCCTTCTTGGTTCAAAGAAAAATGATCGCGTGGTGTGCGCAGTGGGGTAGCACCAGGCCCGATTCCACCGTGCATAGGAGTTGCGCCCATACCGTTGGCCTGTCGGAATGGGGTGGCCATAGGGTTGGGTGTGACAATATCTTGCCTCCGGGGAGCGATGCCATCGAAGCCAGTAGACGAACCACCTTCGTGGAGGGGGGTGTTCTCTCCACCAAGTAGAGAGGATTGTGTTTCGGTCAAAGCCCGAATATTTTTGATCTCGTTCGCGATGCGGTCCTCTTCAGGAGCAGCACGTGGGGTACGAATCGGGGTGCCTCCAACGATCGATCCGTATTTTCCGATGAGTCCCCGAGTGGCTTCCTCGTCTGAGCTCATTCTGCTGGCCTTTTCTCCAGCCATGCCCATCTTGATAATGTCTTCCATCTCGCCTTCGCTAATTTGGGGGGCAGGCAGAACCAGGCCTCGTCGCATGCTGCTTTGCTCTGCTTCCCGAATCTTTTGCATTTGGCCCGCACGCGCGGCAGCCGCAAATGCAGCCGAGTTACTGTTTTTATCGTTCTTCCGTTTTTTGCGATCGGCGTCGTCATCTTGATCGCCCTTTCGCTTGTTGGCCAGCTGCTGCTTCCGAGGGTCGAACATTTCACGTTGGCGCTCATTTCGCACCTCCTCCTCTGCAGTATCATAGAATCCCGGTGCAGCTGGCTTCTCGAATGGAATGTCTGCATTGTAGTCCATCTGGCCAGGCTTCCGAGTTACAACCTTAACATTGATTCCGGCATTCTTGAGCTCACGGCGCTTTTGCAGCACTGCGAGACGACGAGACTCTTCTAATTGACGTTCTCGGGCCTTTCGCTTGGCCTTTTTACCCTGTGTGTTGGCAAGACGAGCTCGTGCTTCGCTGAGCATTTCTTTCTCATCTTCATCCAGATCGATGGTGTCGGGGCGCGCAGGCTTCGATTCTGGATCGGGGTCTAACTCACCGGGGCTATTTAAATGTTAGTATAAATGCCATATCGCGTGCAGAATGAATCAACGTACCGTAAGCGGCGAACATCATCCGCGCTGGGAGCGGAAGCCTCTCCACCCTCCGGCCCGCCCAACCCAAGCTCGTCGTTCTCGCGGGCCTCAGCTTCGTCCAGAAGCTTTTGGTATCGTTCAAGACACTGTGTGGCGGTGCGACCGACGATGGGGGCGATTGTACGCCATTGTGTGGGCATCAATTTGGCAAGATGCAGAAGCTTCTCATCCTCTTCTCGCGACCACTCGACCTTGCGAATACCAGGGTCCAGCCATTCTATCCAGCGCGCTTTGCATTGCTTCGGCGTCTTTCGAGCGAGGAGAGAGGAGACTCGAGCCCATTGATTGAGACCATATTTGGAGACCTGTAGTTGCGTTAGCATTGCGCGATCAAGTCAAATTGTGAATTGGAGACACATACAGCTGCACGAAGCACTTCGTCCTCAATATTGGTCCTGCAATATGGTTAGTAGCGATCATGAAGTGCAGGGTATTGGTTGAACCTACCAGACACCTCCCTTGACGACAGGCATGATGCGCGATTGGAACCGGAATTCCAGTTAAGTCAAGCGAGTACCGGTTAATCCAGTTGAAAGTCAATCTCCGGGGAGATGAAATGTCGAGAGTCCCCGGGCTTGAAGTGACGCGCAGCAGTAGGTGCAGCCAGAAAAGACGGGTTGTGCCAAGAGTCGAGGTCCTTCACCGCCCGAATTGACCGCCCCTCCTTAGTCATCAGATCCGGATTTTTGGGGCTTTTCACTTTTTTTTTGGTTTCGGGTTTTCAAAGGACGATAAGAGCATCAACCATGTCCAAATCCGTGGAAGCCCCGAACCAGTTCAAGCAGCCCTCCCGTAAGGGCAAGAAGGCTTGGCGCAAGAATGTTGACGTTACTGAAGTGCAGGAAGGTCTGCGCCAGTTGAAAGATGAAGAGATCAAAGGGTATGTTTTTATCCTATCCTTTTTTTACTTGGGCCTCCTCCAAGACCATTTGCTAATATCTTATAGTGGCCTTGTTTCAGAGAAGCCATCTGACGAACTGTTCATTCTCGACACTACTGGAAACGAAGATGTGCGGAGACAGATCTCTAAAAAGCACAAGCCGCTCAAGGCGGACGAGATTATCGCCCAGCGGTCTCTCATTCCCGCCCTCGACGGTCGCAAGCGTGTAAACTCCAATGTCACCGACGGAGTTATTGAGCCAAAGACCAAGAAGCACAAGAAGGATTGGGTCAGCAACAAGGAACTGCAACGCTTGAAGCAGGTGGCCCAGGATGGAACCCCTACCACTAAGATTCACGGAAGTGATATCTACGATCCTTGGGCAGAGGATGCTGAGGCAACTGCGTCGGCCGTTGTAGATGACCCTCGTTTTGATTTCCTGGTGAAGCCAAAGGCAAAGGTTGCACCGGAGACCATCAAGCATGCGCCAGTGTCGCTTGCCGCCAATGGAAAGCGCATCCCATCAGTTCGCACACCGCAAGGAGGGCACAGCTACAACCCTGTCTTTGAAGAGTGGGACCGTCTACTAGAAGAGCAAGGTGCAGCTGCCGTAGAGGCGGAGAAGAAGCGCCTTGAAGAGGAAAAGAAAGACGAGGAGAAGAGGCGCATGCAAGAGGCAGCACAAGGTGACGATGGCGAAGTGAAGTCTGATGATGAAAGCGCCTGGGAGGGCTTTGAGAGCGAATATGAGAAGCCCGAGTGGCTGAACAAGAAGCGACCCGAGCGAAAGTCCAAGACCCAGCGCAACAAGATCAATCGGCGAAAGGAGGCCGAGCGCCTGGCGAAATGGGAGGCCAAGAAGGCTGCGACAGAGAAACAGGCTGAGCAAGTCGAGCTACTCGCCGAAGAGGCCAGACAGCGTGCAATTAACACGGCCAACGACTCTGATGCCGATGACGACGAAGAGGGTGACGATACTCAGCTTCGACGCAGGGCTTTTGGAGGAAAGCTTGCGTACGTATTACACTATTTTGTCTCTGTATGAGCTATTGCTAATAAATATTACAGACCCCCAGAGAAGCCATTGGAGCTTGTTCTTCCTGATGAACTCCAGGACTCCCTCCGCCTGCTGAAGCCGGAAGGAAATTTGTTGGATGATCGGTTCCGAACACTGATTGTTCAAGGCAAGCTTGAATCCCGCAAGCCGATAACACAGGCTCGCAAGGCCAAGAGAAAGATCACCGAGAAGTGGATGTCCAAAGACTTCAAGGTCCCTGGCTTCGACTAAACTGTTGTTCTTGTTACTTAATACCTAGGTAAAAGCGTGCATCGGCGTTTGGACATACATAAAATTTTGTTTGCACAATCAATGGGTTTCGAATTCAATTCCTCTTCTTTCAGGATTTTATGAATGTAATGCTATACTAGGTCTTCTAGTGGCTGTAGATATAGAAGATGGGCAAGAACATATTATTGAATTCACAAGAACAGCATCATTATTTCCCCATTTATTCACGCCTTATTTTAACCTCCGAAGATAAATAGATTACCCAACGTCATATCTAACAAGATCAGGGCTTGAAAGACGGCTGAATCCCAGTGTAGTGAAATTATGAAGGAATTACCTAATACGGTCTAGTTCCAAATGGATTATAAAGGCGGTGTTCCTATCGGCCTTTCTGCCAGAAAAAAAAGTTGACGGCAATCAGCCATCTCAGATCCCCCTCACCATGTCCAAGCCCTGATATAAAACTTCACCGTCGGAATGGATATGAGCGGCCTCTCCAGCAATTGGAAGAAGCTGCAGGCGACATTGAAGAAGGATAGCCCATCTATTACCATATCAACGAAACGAAAAGCCTCCGACCGTGACTTGGGGTCTGGTCCCGTCAAGAAGCACAAGTTTACCGACAAAAAACAGACAAACCGGGCACCGAGTGCCTATAAACTACAGAGGATGGGCGACGCATCTAAAAGCGCAGATGGCGGGGACTCAGTTCCTTCTCTACGAAGAAAATCTAGTGCTGGGTTCTCCGCGCAGCCTGCGGCTGATGCTCGGAGTACCAAGGTGAACGAGGGCCGTTCAAAAACGTGAGTACTGCCTTTTACCGCTTCAAATGCTTCATGCACAATGTCACTCACACTTTTTACTCCAGGGCTGAGCTCGGAAAATTTATCGCCATGGATTGCGAGATGGTTGGCGTAGGCCCCAACCCCGACCACGATTCCGTTCTTGCGCGCGTCAGTATTGTCAACTTCAACGGCGACCAAATTTATGATTCATATGTACGACCTAAGGAGATGGTAACAGACTGGCGAACTCATGTCAGTGGCATTGCTCCGAAACACATGGTGGAGGCACGGAGCCTAGAAGCAGTACAGAAGGAAGTTGCCGAGATTATGGATGGTCGGATCCTGGTCGGTCATGCCGTGAGCAACGACCTAGACGCCTTGCTACTTAGTCACCCTAAGCGCGATATTCGGGACACCAGCAAGCACCCTGAGTACCGGAAGATTGCTGGTGGTGGTTCACCGCGACTGAAGGTACTAGCGGAGCATTATCTTGGATTGAAGATCCAGGAGGGTGCACACTCTTCGGTAGAAGATGCCCGGGCGACCATGGCATTGTATCGACGGGAGAAGGACTCGTTTGAGCGGGAACATCTGAAGAAGTGGCCCGTTAAGACTCCTGTGGAAGGCAAAGAGAAGGGAGACAAGAAGAAGAAAAAGAAGAAGACCACTCGCAAGCGGTGATGCTAGGACTATTGGCATGAGGCATCGCAAGACCTGTACTTATTGTAGAGAAATTTTGTATACCCCAATTTTGCATCAATTTCAAGAATTTAAATATCCATTTCAAATTTTATTAGAAGCAACAAGTCTATCAATACAATCGTTATCTGAAGGAGTATTTCGTATTCGAAGATCTAGTTCCGCATAGAGTAGATCCCGCTCCGCCAAATTCCACTTAACGCGGAAACGCGACGCGCTCCAAATTCAACTCCGCAAATCCAACCTCGACATTGATCATCAAAACTACAGAGGCGCTATTGATATTTTGCGTTCAGCTCCCTGCCGAAATCATCCACGAGGAAAAGACTGGAAATCTAATATAGCAGCCTCTGCGCCCAGTCAACCATCCTACCACTGGAACCCGCGCACTCCAACTCGATTCGACAACAATGCCAGACATGTACGTCTTCCAAGCAGGCCCTGAGCCAAAGACACAACAAAAAGACGAGTCTTCCGCTCCTAAGCTCACACCGAATATCCTCCCCTGCCAAATTCATCACGATGGCCCAATTGCGTCCTGCGATCGCTTTTGGACGCCCGCCACAGACGCAAAAGGTAAATGCAGCGCGACATCCCACGGCCCTTCTGCTGGACTTAAGAATACGAACAAATAGGCTGACTCGTGATGATCATCAGATAACACACGGAATGCACACTTTCGAGGGCGAAAACTCCGCGGGCGACGCGTTGCGATTCCAGAGGGGTATCAAGGTATGTGCATCGCCAGTTTTCGGACTACTGTGGAGTTCATTGGCTAAGCAGTTATTTTACTACAACAGGAGTCGTCGCAATGCCCACAAGTCGTATTCTGCCCTCTCAGCAAGCAGACAATGGCGAGGACGTTGAGATCCTCGAAAATGGACCCGAGGAGCCGGTCAAAATTCTCGAGACACAGGGTACATTTGACGAGATGATTGTTTGGCAGCATGAGTTTCTGCCTGCAGCGGACGACACCTTTGTAAAGGGCGTGGAAGAGTGGGTGCGGTTTGCGGAGACGGTATGTGTATTCCACGTCTTGCGGTCTTTGGACTCAAGGTTCTAACTTTGAATTCTAGATGCATGTGACTCCTGTAGATGCCGCGAAATAGAGCAAAGAGTGATTATTTCATGTACAATCGATTGTGGGGTTAGATTATCTCGAGTGGTATGAATACGTATACCCATGGAATTTGTCTGGGTCTGTTGCATATAGCGACAGGAAGAATATCAATGATTTAATTAGCTTTGTCCACGGGTCCTACATTTCTTTAACAATCTCGATACAGGGGTCATAAGGAACGGTGTTGGTTCATCTTTTATCATTAGTTTGAAACCAAGGCATATAATAGTTCGATCACGAGAGTGGCTAAACTTTAGAATTGCAGAAAAGTAGTATAAACAAGAGCGAATCCGTTTAAATATTCTTGGTTTGAGCCTCGGCAGGTCTATCTATATTTAAATTAAGTCGATCATACTCAAGCTTCCATCACTATGAATATCTGACTACCTAAGGATCGGATGAAACCAGCACCGTCAGGAGTTGGGTGTCTCATGTTCCTCTTCACAGTCTCTCAAGGTTGTCGAGCTAAACTTTTTATGATCATGGATAAAAATTTCCAAGTGTCATATTCATACAACTTGTAACTTGAGCTAGGTAAAAGGTGATGAGGATTTCCATAATTCCACTTATAGATGAGCTAATGTGGAGAACTCCGATAAGCCAAACCCCGCAAACAACCACAATCTCTTTCCTCACACCACTCTCCAACCTACCCATCTCCGATCTGAAAGCTCCCCGAAGCTTACAAGCCTATAATCAATCATGGCCGACGACCCCGATGTCCCAAACACCCAAAAGGCCTTCGTGCCCCTCGGTACATGCCCCAACCCCGCACAAAGCAACACAACAGCTAACAAAGCGAAGAAAACAACCCGGAAGTAATGTCCCACCTAGTCCACCAACTAGGTCTCCCACCAACCCTTGGCTTCACCGACGTATTCTCAATCGACGAGCCAGACCTCCTAGCCTTCGTCCCCCGCACCTCCCATGCCCTCCTCCTCGTCTTCCCCGTCTCACCAACCTACGAAGAATCCCGCAGGAAAGAAGACAGCACCCTACAGGAATACACAGGCCACGGCCCTTCCGAGCCCGTAACATGGTTCAAACAAACAATCCGCAACGCATGTGGCCTAATCGGGCTTCTACATGCCGTCTCAAACGGCGAGCCCCGGTCCCATGTTACCCCGGGCTCTGATCTCGATACGCTACTTACTCAGGCGCAGGATCTGGAGCCTGCTCGTCGGGCGGATCTGCTTTATGAAAGTAGAGCACTTGAGAGTGCTCATGCAGATGCGGCGAAGTTGGGGGATACGGCTGCGCCGCAGGCGGAAGATAATGTTGATTTGCATTTTGTGGCCTTTGTTAAGGTTGGGGATACGCTTTGGGAGCTCGATGGGAGGAGGAAGGGACCTTTGGCTAGGGGGAAACTTGGGCCTGATGAGGATGCGTTGAGTGAGACTGCGTTGGGATTGGGGGTGAGGAGGTTCTTGAAGATGGAGGCTGAGGGCGGGAATCCGGATTTGAGGTTTAGCCTTGTCAGTTTGGGGCCTGTTTTTGATTAGATTTTTAGATTTAGCTGGTTCTTTGGGCTTTTCTGTGGCATGGCGGCTATTTATATTGCTGATATAGACTGGGTGGTTTCTCTGATGGGACTACGCCGCTGGCTTTTGAATGGCAATTGGCTGGAGAGAGCTCGAGAAACAGTCAAAAAATGTACAGTTGATTCCAATTTCTAAAGACCCTGTATTTATATTTTAAACGGTATTCACATTATCTATCAGATTTGGTTTGCATCCTCTAAACTTTTTAGCGTCGATGATCTTTACCACCCATACCCTGAGTCCCCAATTCAACGTCTATCCCCAACCTCCAAGGCCGGAGTCTCCGAAAGGATCTCAGTTCCGGGAGCCACAGGCGCAGAACTAACATCGATAATAGCTTTCTGCTCTGCCAGCTCATTCACACTTTCATCCCCAGTCTCAGTGGGCGTATCACCGCCCTGAGTTCCCAACGTCAAGAAAGGCACCATGAAAAGGGAAGTGCCAGCCGCTGCCGCAGCAAACCAGTAGGCAGTCAGATAGGGCCTGATAGCAGGCGTAGAAGCAGTCATCTGATTAGCCATCGCGCTTTCGACAGAGGTAGCGATGCCAAGGCCTAGGTTGTTGCACAGTTTGCTGACCGTGTTGAAGATTCCGCCGGCAATTGACTGCTGGTCAGATGGGAGCGACGACATGACGTACATCTAGAAGAACGAACTCGTTAGCTACTAGGAACAAGGTGTGAAAAGCGATAAACACAGCGCAAGACATACATTTGTAACGTTGAACTGAATATCTGCACCAACGACCACTAGTATCAGAGCCGGGAATATGTATTCCCAGTAGATGGCATCTTCCTTCATGAAGCTCAAAATCAGGAACGAGGCAGTATATGCCAGTGCACCGATCCCGGTTAACAAGCTGTTGTTAACACGGTGTAGGATCAGGCCACAGACGATATTTACTGTGACGCCGCTGATCACCATAGGCATTAATCGTGCAGTAATCTCCAGCGCAGTGAGGTGTTTGATATTTTGAAGGTAGAGGGATAGGTAAAAAGTGACCGCAGAGAAGCCCATGAAGCCGAGGCAAAAGATTGCCATGAGCTGCGAAGTGAGTTAGCATTGCGTTATTTTGAAGTTGTAAGGTGTTACAAACTAGGGCGAAGTTGCGGTCTTTCCAGACCCAAAGTGGCATCAGGGGGGTTGATGTAACCGACTGCCACCACAGAAAAGCGACAAGCAAGAAAAATCCGACAATGAAGAGAGCAAGAACGTATCCTGTTTTCCAGCCATCTGGTGCATCTCCAGCGAGTCTATCTAAACATTAGCAAAAGCTTCATGGACATTAAGCGCCAATCGAAAGGGTAAGGGCCTAACGTACGAAAGCGAGCTAGAGAAGAACGCAAACCCAATAATCACCAAGGCCGTACCAAGAAGATCAAACTTCTTAAACGCCTTAACGCTAATAGGGGTCCTCGCAAATCCATCAGGAGGAACGGTCCACACGGTCAACGCCGTAAAGATGGCATAAACAACGGCAAGAGCCCAAAATGAAGCACGCCAATTATACTCATTTGATGCAACGCCCGAGATAATCATGCCACCCACGAAGCCGAGCGGATTTCCCGCACTGAAGCACGCGAACGCACGATTCTTGCGCTTCGATGGCTTCTCATATACAGCTCCTAGTGCCCCAACTGCCGGGGGAACCACAGCGGCTGCGAACAGACCCAGGATACCGGAGAAAACGTCCATGTAGATGGCGTTTGTGGCGAAGCCGGCGATTAGTAGGGAGACGGTGAAACCAGCCATTCCAATGATGAAAAGCGCTTTCCGACCGAACATGTCGGCTAATTTGCCAAATGTCAGTAAGAAGGCACCGCTGCTGAGACTGTGGAGGGAGTTTGGTTAGCGAATTCTGGCGTGGAGAAGATGCGAAGGAAGACATTAGCAAATGTTTTTTTCTCCTTCTTTCGATTGGCATAGGGGATAGTATTGGGGATATAGAGATTGATAAAGAAAAAAACAATGCACATACGAGGCGCCGGCATTGATCCAGGTGATTTCAGCAGAGTTCATATTCAGATCAGATCCGATTGAGGCAGTCACGCCGACGATGCAGCCTTGGAAAAAGGACTGCTGGCCAATGGCCATGGTGGCTGTCAGAACGAACAGGCATTCCTGGAAGGTTGAGTTGAAGCATTTGGGTCGTTGCGCATAGCTAACTTGCTCGTTAGCGGCCAGTGTGACATTGGGGCCTTTTTCCTGATCTACATGGTCATTGGATTGGGGAACCATGTTGTCGCGGTTTTCAACCTCACTTCAAGGCGACAAGTGACGGAAGTGGAAAGATTACAAGCTAAGAACCGCTCCTAAAAAATCAGCCCTCGGGGTTTTCCAGGGGGCGATATACGTTGGAGCCTCGTCTTTCCCGCCAAGTGGGTCACCCATTAGATCCTTATATACGTTGTCCCTACTCATCTCCACTAAATAGCGTGCGAGCTGCAGTTTTACTGCCACCGCAACTTGCTGAACAATGATGCCTTTGTAAGCTGCCGGAGAATTTCCGCGTCTGAATCAGCAATTGATTGGGCCTCCGAGCCGGCGCTCAGGCCTTGGCTTAGGCGGCTTTGAATCCTCATGTCTCAACCACATGCTGAATACCACCGCAAAATGCTATTTTACTTAAGGAATGAAATGTCGGTCAGGTTGAATCATCGTGCTTGACCCAACAGTCTCGGGCATTGAACTTCACTACCTCATTCCCACACGCCCACCACTCGGAAGTCAAACTCCGAGCAAACACCTCAAGCGCTGAATAAGACTTGCGAGTAGAGTCAGACGCAAATTTAAACAATATCCGCTCAAATACAGATTTCAAGTTTGGCTTTCGAGAATGGAGATCTGGAACAGCGGCAATTACTCTTCTGGTAATTTTACTTGGGTCAACATCGAGTAGATCGGCAGTATCTGCATTGCCCCGCGATGTCGCACTGCCAAGATCTGATACTACTGGAGTCGGATCTTTCCGCCCTATGACAAGAATCTCATATGGCTTTCGCCAGATCCCATCCAATGGATACACCGCCTGTCCATTAGCAGTGATCTTGATCCAGATCCATTCCTCGTGGATACGAAATCCAGAAGTCAGCAAGGCTTCGTAGGCGACTTTGCGAGCTTTCTCGGAGTTGGTGATCCAGATGGCCGCAAAAGTTTCTTGAGAAATCTGTACTGGAGGTTTTGGTTCCGTGATTGTTTCTGTACTCGTGGCTGAGTTTTCTGTAGAATCATCAAGTGGACGATAGGAATGGACACGTAAGATGTCCTGAAGCCGCTGACTCAAAATATCCATCTCGTTGTAAGAATGAGTTTGATACCCTCTACTGCGTCGAACAGAGCGATTTGGCCAGGGTGGATCGAAGAGCATCAGATTGAAACATTGACTGCTAGGTAACCCAGGAATAGGTGTCTCCAGGGGTTCTGGCTGTGATAGAGGTAGGTTGCAAAGCACAAAGGCAGATCGAGGCGGGATGATATACTCTGAAGGACAAGGTTCCCCATCGTGTCCAATGGTACTGATTGATAGGACAGTCTCGTTTGCGGATGGATTTTTTACCACACCTTCAAGCTCTGATGCTGAGCTGAATATGTTGAGAGAAGTCGATGATAGAATCGTAGGCGGTGCAGTGGACCATAAATGATTTCCCCTCTCTCCTGAATGTATCAGTGGGGAGCAATGCCCATTCTGTGCTTGCTCTAGTTTCCGTTTCTTCGTAGGCGGATCAGAAATATCCGATGCTTCCTTTACGCGCACTGTTTCATCAAGAACAGCTCTGGGAAGACACCATTGCAAGTCAGATGGCATATATCCGGTTCTTAAATCATCTAACGCGCTCGCCACAAGTGGCTGGATAAATTCACCATGAAATCGCTGCTCGCACAGTGATATTCTAGACAGAACCTTTGCGCGCGCAGAATCTGTTTTTGGCTCCGTGGAAGATGGGTATGGCTTCATAAGAGCGACAGTAGAGATCGGACGCTGTTTTTGCTTTTTGTGCTTCCTATTCCCTTGATTCGGTATGGTAGAAGTCTGCCCTATTGGTACGCATTCATCTCGACCTGCAGATGTGGCCTGCAATAATTCTTGTGCTTGAGCAATAGACTCTGGGATATCAACGAGAATGACCGTGTTTTCATTGTTATGAAAGAGGATGGAGGGGTCCTCCTGGGAATTGACCATTTTCAAGTGCAGAGGTATGTTTAGGTTCAGATGGCGGATAGCCGGGATTGGCAGATTTAAGCATCGATGCGGGCGGAATGGGCAGATCCTGCGATCTATATTCTACACTTTACAATATATACAGCTCTCAATGCAGCATGCAGCTGAAGGATTCCATTGAGAATCGAAACAGCGCAAACCAAACAATCTGCAGTTCAGCCCAAATCATACAGAAAATCGATCATTAGATCAGAAGATACATGTCATTTGAAAAAAAAAGAAGAAACGGTCGTCTCCATCAAGATACATGAATGTGTCCCCCAGACACCAGGTCCTCCCAGACACCGGGCACTTTTTATCCCAGCCCCCAAAATTCCTCAGCCATATCCTTGCTGCCCTGCCGGCGATCCAGCGTCCGATCAGGCGAGAGGAACATGGTTTCACAATACAAAGCTAGAGAACCCGCTGAATCTCCATGATACGATGGCCAAAGAAAAAAAAACATAGAATGAATTTGTACAGGTAGATGAAAGCAGGGAAGATTTGATTATAAAATCATATGCGAAGATCAACGCTGAAATGAAGTATTAGCCACTGTCATGGCGGGTCTGCCTAGGCATCGTAAAAAGAACTCACCCGTCCACGTCGGCCTCCGCTAGACTGTCCCTGGACAGACTGTGCTTGCTGGTAGTACTGCGGAGGGTATGGGTAGACCTGAGCAGGAGGCATCACAGGGCTGTACTGTTGGGGAGGGTAGTTGGACAGGCCGCCCATGGGGATGGGCCCTGCTGACAACGGCGATGCCTGCGGGTTTTGAATAGATCGCAAGTGCTCCACTGACGGCGAGTAAGCGAGATTAGTCCCATTGGTCCCGTAAAAGCCACCAGGAGAAACCCCCCGACCCTGGAGGTAGTTTTGGTACTGCTGCTGAGAAAACTGGGCCACAGGATCCGGTAATCCAGCACCGCCACCGAGACCATTCAAAGGGTTCGTGAACCCATTGTTGCCATTGCTGGCGTATGGATCAAGTTGCGGGGCGTTGTTATGGTCGGCAGGGAAAGGGCGCGAGTCAGGGAACTGCCCACTGTACTGTCTTTCCATAGAAGGCTGGGAGGGATAGTTGGTACTTCCGTGTCGGGAAGATTGACGTTGTTGGGGCTTCTCAGGGGTAGAAGAGTGGCTTGCGCCGTGCTCCCGTCCATGATGATGTTCACGGCCAGTTCCACGCGAGGAGAGGCCGACTTCATCCATCAGACGTTTGTATCCCTGGCTAGGAGAGGCTTTCAATTTTGTCAAAACCTTTGCAACGTTCTTAACGACTTCCGCACGCATGGACTCCTCAAAGAACGGAGTGGTCAAGACTTTGAAAATCAGGGTCGCACCGGAAGTCTGATCACTCAGAATCTTCTCCAAGACTTCGTCACCAGGGCTGAAGAACAAGGCCTTGAGGATGATGTCTCTGGCCTCGGCCTCGTTACGCTGGTTGATGACCTTGAGAACTGTGAGATAGGCCACCTTGTGGGTGCAAAGGTGCACAAGATGAGGAACAAGCCTTGGAGCAAGAACAGTCCGACGGCGGGGGAAGTTGCAGGTGTCAAGGAACCAAGTGAGCAAAAGAGCCCCGTTGGCATTGGTCACCAGCTGCACGGTGTGAAGTGCAATGGCTGCAGCAAGGGTCCGTTGCTGGTCCTTTGTTGCGAGGTGGCTTTCCAAGCAAGCACGCATGGCTCGGGCGCCGAATCGGCCCTGAGCAACCTCCCACATCCGACTAAGCATAGTCTCAAAGATAAAATTGTTGTAAGGAGCACCGAATCGCAAGCAGCATTGGAGCACATAGTTGCCGTATTGATCTAGGAAGAGTGGAACAGTGTATGGACGAAGTGCGTCAACAATCATGTTCATCTGGGTAGGCGTCTTAGCAACATCGATGATCTTCTGTGCAGCCCAAGTTCCATTCTTATGGACACCAATCTCTGCAAGATGAGGCGCAATGTGGGAAAGCATCTGTTCTTTGGTGGACTCGGAGCAAAACTCAAAGAGCTTTTGAACGACGGTATTACCCAGGTAATCAGAAGCCAGCTCTGCAATTTCAGGAAGCATTGCGCCAGCCGTTTCTTCAATCTCTTGGATGGAGCAGGTATTAGCGTCGATTCGCTTGCGAATGTCACGGAGACGAGGAGCATCAAACATCCGAGTCTGGCTCGGCTCAAGGACGGGAGGAAGTTCGTCCTCATAGTTTTGGAAAGCGATGGCACTTTGAATGATGTTTGTGATGTTGTGTGTGTCATCCTCGTTGGCCCCAAACTCTCGGACAATATCTACCATCTCCGGAAGAAGGTCACTGAGGGCGGGAATTTGGGGAACAGAGCCGGTCTCTGCCCGATCCAGGCCGTCACCGGACGCGAGGTTGGACTTGAAGGTGGAATCGGGGGTTGGTGATGACTGGATGCCATTTGCACCAGGAGTGCCTGTGGCAGAAGCACCAGGAACCTTGGCATAACCGATTCGAACGGGTCCTGCGCCTGGGAAGATCTCCTTGCCATTCAGAACCGACCTTGCCTGCACTGCACTTTCCAGACGCTCAAAGTTGACAAATCCACAGTTCTTGTGAGTTAGGACACGAGTGGACTCAATCTTTCCGTACACACCAAAGATAGCCTCAAGGGAAGTGACAGTTGTCGACACGGGAATACTGCCAATCCACAGCGCTCGAGTCGGTCCATCTTGGTTGTTCTCATCTGCCATCTCACCCGGTGCTCGCATACCCATCGCAACACTGTTTGCACCGAGTTGCAACCCTAGGACGGACTCAGACAACTCATCGTAATCATTCTCCCCAATGAGATCCTCGGCATTGAATGAATTGTCCAGGCGCGAGGGAGTCGCGAGGTAGTTACGAATGGATGATCGGGTAGGTGGTGCCTCTAGAATGCCGGCAGTGCGGGCTCGAGGCCGGTTCACGGAAGCATGGGAGGCAAAAGCCTGGACAGCCAGATTGTGCTGGTGGATTTGGGCCTGCGTTGCGGCTAGTTGAGCAGCTGTCGCAGCGGCAGACGGCGTGAGAGTTCCCGAAGGAAGCTGGGAGTAGCGGCTCTCATATTCCATGTCTTCGTCATCCGCATACTTCTCTTTGGCATTAACGGAATAAGACCGGAAACGGTTGTTGCTTTTCATCATTGCCATGTCAAAAAGTCCTGGCAGTCCTGGCGCGTGCTGTTGCTGTTGTTGCTGCTGTTGCAAGAGAGCTTCCATCGATGGCCGTGCAAGAGACGCCCGTGCGGACTGGGGAGTCTCGGCAAGACCAAGGTAGTCCAAAGTTCTATCAGAATCCGTGAGCCCATCCCGCGAGAACGAAGAATGACTGGGTGAAGTTGGGTCATCCGAAGACCGAATACTAGTCAAGGTTGAAGCACGATCGCGACCAGTCCCCCACGCCGAAGTGAATAGTGACGAGCCGAAAGGATTGCCTGATCCAAGCAGACCGCTCCTTTGCGGCATCGAGCCAGCTCGAAGGCGGGACAACAGGGCCGGGTTGGGTGCACCCGAGCTGGCAACTTGCGCGCCCGCATCAATCCCAGAGACACCTGGGGGGCGGAATGGACTGGTAGATGGTGTGGGCCGGGAGGTTTGCGAGATGAAGGGCTGTTGAAGGTCCATTTCACTGAGAGTCGCCATCGGTGGGAATCGGGAAGGCACTGTCCCAGCTCGAGCCCTGCGGCCAGAGCCTGACATAGACACATTGGAAGTCGGAATCAGGTCGGGGAAACTATCCTGGCTGGGAGATTCGGGGATGTTTTCACGAAGAGGGGTTGAATGACCGCTGGTCGGAGGGCCCCAGATATTAGGAGACACGCCTTCTTGCGCTTGAATTTCACGGGCTCTAGAGAGCAAAGACAATTGGTCAGCTCAAAATCCCCAGTTATTCCGCTGTTATGGAGTGCCTACCGCTTGGGATACAAACGTCCACCCAACTCCGAGGGGGATCCAGCCCCCAGCCTCGCAGCACCAATGGACCCAGGGGGGCCAAAGGGTGCCTTCACCGTTCCGGATCCAGCCAAGTCGCTAGGAGAGCTGCGTCCTGTCGAGGTCCCGGACATGGGCTGAGAGGTCGGAATGTAGTTGAAACTCATCTGGCCTTCGGGTCGCGAAACCGGTAACATTATGTTGCTGAATGCCCCACAGTAAGGCGATCACTTTAATTCCTATCACTCTATATGTCCCAAGACAGTTACCGAAAGGGACTGACAGAGTTGATACTCGGATGTGGATTTCCTGCTTAGAACCGCGTGTGCGTCGCCTGCACCATGTGGTGGATTTGGAATCGAAGGAAGGGTTTTGGAGAGAAGAAGTGGATAAGACTCGATGAGGTTGTTTATGAGATGAAGAGACCCTCTGTTCCGAAGAAATATGAACGTCAGTTGGGGCTTTTCCAAATGTACATATTTGGATCATCGGGGCGCGGAAACGGGGGAGGGGTTGACAAAGCACTTCCAGCTCAGCAGAAAGGTGAAGTGTCCAATGTAGAGATGGGCCGATTCTAATCCATGTGACGTGCCAGGACGAGAGCACTGACCGAGAAAAAAAAAGTCCAGGTAACAATCTGCCCACGTTCACTGTGGGGTGAATGATGACCAAAAAAACGATGGAATCAAGCGGTTGGAATCAAGATTCTCAGTTTCAATCACCTTCAGTGCGCCCAAGGGAGATGCATAAAATTGGGGTGGAAAAAAAGTCCAGACACAAATGAGCGTCAAGTGAGGACTAAAAGCCGACGGGATGATCAACGGGGGGAAGGGATCAAGGTGGCTGGAGAAGCACGTTAGTTTGCGCGGCTCTGGGAGGCGAAACACGGAAGGGAGAAGAAATTACCGAAGACAAATCGCATAAAATGCAGAGGGAAGAATAAGAAGTGAATAAAAGAAAGAGAGGGAAAAAAGGTGGAGGTGAGAAGAGAGAGAAGGGTGGAAGAAGGAAAGAGAAGATGTTGGGGGAGATCCGGATGCTCGAGGGAGTTTGTGGTTGGTGGAGTGTGTCCTCCTTCAGCTTCATCTGCCCTATTTGACTCACAATCCAATTGTTCTCTGATTTACGAGCCTCAATTTTCCTTAATGTGAACAATCTAATGAGCCATGATCATACCCTACGGTTCATGGTTTGTTTTCCTGTCATCTAACTCTGTACACAACATCATACCGGAAATCGGCAGTGGGAACACAGCCCCATCGATGTCATCTCTGGAGACCCAAATTTTTAAGTGTCTGCCGGGGGAACCATAATAAACTCTGGGGGAAATACTACAGAGTACATCACATCTGAAACGATGGGGGTTCGTTCGATGATCCCCTTGTCATCAGTATCAGAAAGCGCCCTGTCATGGAAGTGGTGTTTTTCCCCTTCTACGAAGTACAACATCTGGCATGCCATGGTGAAGACCAGTGGGAACCAACCGAAGCCCCGCATTCCACTGCGTCATGTCTCTCTAGTCTCAAATGTGAAGACACCCAGATTCATGGAGATTTGCTGTGATGGAACGGAGTGATGCAATTGGTCATGCAAGGGGACTTGGGTTATATGGTGCAGGTCCGAAACAAGTTGAAAGACCGGTTCTAAGTGGTGCGCCGCAAGGGATGGATCAGGTACATGTCCTAGATCTCGGGCGCTTGGGACGGATTGGTCATCACTTGGTCACTGGCCGTATGATCAATGCTAGGTTAAATCTCCATGTCATGCAGAATATACAAACCAGATGTAGAAGACTCCTGAGCCTGCCAAGCTTTAGGGAAGAAGTCGGATTTAGCACCGATACGGAACGACCGGGAGAGACGTGCAGGCACCGAACCCAATAGAGTGGTGACCAACCGGAAGAGTTACAAGTGTCAGTAGAAGATAGTTAGTTTCTTAAGAGGATTCTAGTCCCAAGGACTCTGAACATACTCGAGAATGTACTGATGTAGACGCTAGTCACTCTGCTACAGTTCCTGTACAGTTGGACACGTGCGCACTTTGACCTTGTTGCCTGTTTAACCAGGCACCGATATAGCCACACGCCACACTTGATCTTCATCTAGCGCCGCGGAGGATTCTCCGGTCGCGTCTTAAATTGAATCTCCCGTGTCGACCGCACGATTCGGTCCATACATCATAATTTACTCCCCATAAACCTTCATCATGGCCGATATTCTGGAAACCGACCCAGACTCGACAATGCAGTCCTCAGAGGAGGAGGAAGCAGAAGTGCTGTCAGAGTCTCTGGTTCAAGGACGCGCAAAGCGAAGCACTGCCGGTCGACACATGTCCGCCCTCATCGATGCCGCCGCCGCCGAAGACGATGACCTGACCTTACTTTTCGAGGAGGTGGAAGATGATAACGAATTTGCAATGGAGGATGGCGCTGAAGAAGATGACATGGGGCTGGACTCCTCATCAGACGACGAGGACGACCAGGGTCCCAATGCGAACAACGACTACGAAGGCGAGAAGGAACTACAAAAGACAGAACGCAAGAAGCGCCGCACACAAAACGATCTCCGCTTCCAAACCCTACGAAAGCGCGTCAAGATCGATCCCACCGCTACAACTACGATCCCAGCACCTCCCCGCCCCAAGAAGAAGTCCGAGCGAATCTCGTGGCTCCCGACCGTGGAAGATGGTCCGACACGATCGTCGTCGCGACGACAGACGATGGTCAATAAGGAGATGACGCATGCTCGTCTCAAGGACAGCCAGGAGAAGAGAGTCCGTATAATTGCGACCATGAAGGAGGCAGAGAAACGCAAGGCCCACCTCAAGCCGAAAGAAATGACACAAGAGGATCATTTGGCGGTAGCTGAACGGATCGAGCGAACCAACAGCAAGAGTTTGAACCGATGGGAACAAGCAGAAAGAAGAAAGGCAGACGAACGACGGGCGAAGATCGAGGCGCTTCAGAACCGCCGACTGGATGGACCAGTCATGTCTTACTGGAGTGGATTGGCTACGTGGGTGAATGGAAATCTCACACGAGTGGGCCAGGCGGACATCAAGATCAAGGAAAAGGAGGCGCCCAAGAAGAAAAAGACAGAAAAGGAGGAGAAAGCAGAGAAGGTAGAGAAACCTGCGGAACCTCAGGGGATTAGCGGTGCTCCAGGGACTGTACCTCCTATCGATGCCTCTGCTGCTCCTGCAGCTCCTGCTCTTGCGCCTACGGAAACAACCAACACACCATCTCAGCCTGACGTCGCGTTAGCTCCAACGGCCTCCGAAGCCACTACAGCCCCCGAACCTATCAGCCCGGCCGACAAACCAGAAGACAAAGCCCCGGAGCAAATTTCTCCTCAAGAGTCAACCGTTCCAGCAGCGGCCTCGAGCGTCGATCAAGAAAAAGAAGAGAAAGATGCCGATAAAAAGCCAGAATCAGAGCAGAAACAGGGGGATGCCAACTCACCTTCAGAACCTCCGCGAAAATCTCCCCATGGGTACCCCCTGCCTGTCGTGGAGATTGTGACTCGACGTGAAGCTGGTACCACTACCCAGACCCCATCATCTGATGAACCGGCAGAGTTGCCGTCTACGAATGATGCGGATGCCATGGATATAGATAAGCCAGAGCCCAAGACGGGCGAGCCAACCACCACCAACACCAACCCTCCCTCTTTAAGCACAGACACACCGACGGCTTCAGAGGGAGCCCAGACCAATTCTTCCAGTGTACCAGGACCCTTGGCGGGGCAGGACACCCTTCAAGCGGCCACGTCTGTGACCACACCATTGGCCCCTCAGACACAGACCCCTCAAGCCCCGGCTGATGCAGCAGCCCTGCCCGCGCCACCCGAGATTAATGCAATCGAAGGCCCGGGTGCCCCTGCCTTAGAAGGCCCAGTTCAACCGCCTACAATTAATGAATCACCAGCCCAAGCTGAGGTCCCGTTGCCGCCACCAATCATCGAGTACACGGGGCGCAACTTGACGATCCTCGAGAATTTTGATGACAAGACCGCGCACAGCAAGAAATATAGCATTTATTTCAATGCCAGGCGGCCTGCGCGATTGGCCAGTACGTTTCTCTCCGTTTCTTATGGTAGTTGGCGATACTAATTTTTTTCCCCCAGAAATCTCATCCTCCTTGTGTGTCATCACGTCATTACCATCTCGCTATCGGGACCCCGAAACCTCTCTCCCTTATGCCAACTCTTTCGCATACGGGCAAATTCGAAACCTTATATCAAAAGGGTACATCTGGAGTGCCATGCTAGGTTGCTTCGTAGGACCAGCAGAAACTGCTGCCCGCGGTGTGCCCGCCCGCTTCCTGGGGAAAGAGAAGGGTGCGGGCGAACATGATAAGGAGCAGACTCCGGCCGAGTCTGCGGACAAGGCGGAACCAGCAAAGGCCACTACAACCTCGGCCGAGCCGATGAACGTTGATCGGTGAAGCCATGCATGTTTTTCGGCGAAAGTGACAGTGAAAAGTTGTACGATATGTCATACTGTATAGATACCCAATCCAATGTAAACCAAACACGCTACCGAAACAAGCTCAACTGTCAACATCATCCTACTCCACATTGAATCATAGACTTGTTGTGGTCCGGAAAACTTTGTTTCTGTGAAACCCCTCGACTGGTTCCTTCAATGGAAGACTCCATCGCTGACCAAGGGAACTCCAAAGCTCCCAAACCCATTATGTAAAGTGGTCTCGAGGGAAAAGGTTTCCCCTGGGCGGAAACGGAAGACAACGGGAGTCAAAACTATTCCAGATACAAATAAAACTCTGACAACTCGATCTGACGTGACACACGACGCATAGAAAGCCCTACCTTCACTCCACAAAGATTTTGAGTTGCGTAGCTAGCAATGTACGCTGACGCAACGGACGGTTTTTTTCACGCCTTGATTTTCTGTATTGACCCTCTGGGTTCCACCCTGTTTCGAGAAACTTGGTTTGTTTTGACGTCTTAGATCTCAGGCAATTCTAGGCAACACTACGGAGTCTTTTCCATAATGACTCCGCAGCCCCAGAATGACCCAGCGACCCGAAACAGATCAACGTAAGATCGACAATTAGCATGATCCAGACTGCCTGAAGGGGTTTGTACACGCATCTCTGGAGAATCTGATTGACAGGGCATCGGGTCTAGAATTGTTATCAAGTGGACATGGGGACCAAGCAACACGCACCCTGCCAAGCATCCAAGCACGGACTCGACGTGTCAAGGGTGTGTCACAGTGAGAGTGGGGAACGAATTGTTCTGGGAATTCGAGAACGCCGATCTATTTTCGTACCAGTTGCCCCCGAGTCTGGCACGCCATAGTCGTCGTCATTTGGCTGGGATGTGATTCTACTAAGACATTGTAGAATGAATTTATGGCATGATTTTGCGTAGCAATGTGTCTATTGATGTTTGTATGAAATATGCCTGTGTGGAAAGTGTATCTAGCTACGTGATAACCCCTCGATCACGCCAGATCCGACCCCTCCGGAGATTGGCTCCCTGCCCTATGCACGCTCTGCACGCAAACCGGGAAATCGGGCTGCAGAACTGCGTATCAGTAGGGCACGGGCGCTACTCGAGGTTCTAGACTGGATTCGGAGCTCAAGCATATTCAAAGATTCCTACATTGAGTCTTCTAGATTGCTGAAGAAGACCTAGGTCGAGAATCAAAAGAATCATTGTGTGTTGCAGTCTTTGAACGGTCCCACTGGGTTAAATATAGGAACAAATAAGAATTGAATTAAAAAAAATAGAGAACAAAAAAGCTATGACACCACTGTTTGCGGAGACTGAGTCATCCAAGTCTGGACACATTGCGTGTACCAAGTGAACCTTGGGAGGAGAGAAAGTGGGGGGAACCAGGGCAGATCATCCGAAGTCTAGAACCCGAGCACGTTCTTGCTCTCCTCCGGATATTTATACTCGAGGTCCCCAAGACTTTTCCCCCATTTCATTTCTCCCACATAACCTTGATAAACCCTCTTTCATATTAAGTGGTTTTTAGTTAGCCCCTATCAGCATCCTATCGCACCATTCATAAACTTTCGATCGGTATGTCAATTCCAACGCTCGTTGGCTGCAGCCCTTATCTTTACCCCACTCACCGGATGATAATCGTTCCCCCCGGGCAGTTCTCGCCAGAAGAAGTGACACAGACTGACCAGCCTTATCAGCCCCCTCTTGTGTTTCCTAGAGAACATACATATTTGCCGAATCCCAAAGAGAAAAAAAGAAAAAGAGAAAAATTCCATTCCAAAACAAGGAACATAAACTCATTTGCACTGCATCAATCCGAGAATTCCTGAGCGGTCAACAAGATAATCCCTCACTCGTGCTCCCCTTTCAAATCCGGACTCCACTTCCAGTCCAGGGCGCAAGGTACACAAGATAAGATAGTGAGGCATTTGAAAAGAAGCCATTCGGCTTCACCGCCATCCATATGACTCAATCAACTTCTCACCGTCGTTCTCCTTCTGTTCCCCATACCAAGTCCAAGTCCTCTCGTCCAGGTTTACATCGGAGAGGCACATCAACAGTCAGCGTCTCCATCTCCAAGTTGGGTGCTGGCTCAAGACATTCTCGGGGAGCCAAGGACGACGACGAATTCGACATGGCGGCTAGTTTCCTCAACTTCTGGTAAGTTTTGATTGTTTTCTTCCAAATTTGGGTTTGCAAAAGGCTTCTTATCAGTGGCCCCTGCAGGGGCTTCCTGTCCTTGCATGCCAATTGCCGCCATCGGCCTACTGGTATAAGTTTTTTTTTTTTAAATGGAAGGCTAACCCATCCACAGTGCCATGTGCGAGAACCAAATCACCGTCCCTAACAACTCCATCCTCTACTGCAGTGAAAGGTACGTGCCATGTCTCAGGACTACTATAGTGTCCTATTTATAGGTCATTGTTTTCCCATCTTACCCTTTTCCATTGCACCTCCTATACCACACTATCTTGTACTATATTCGAGAACATCAAACTAACTCCCACCCAGCTGCCGTCGCAAAGATTCTTGCAAACCTCTCTCCGCCTCTATGCCCTCAATGACCAACATGTCCTCCATCACCACAACTCCTCCTCACTCTCCTCCTCTCTCCCCACGCACTATCGTCGCCCCAATGACGCCTACTCGCCCTATTCCGGGCATCAGGATACCCGACTACATGCACGATGGCAAGTCAGATCTTGACCCCACCGAATGGAAGCCAGTATTACTGTCTACCCGGTCATCCACCTCCCTGGCATCTTCCGATGCCTGGAACTACCTCTCCAAGTTCCACGGTGGCAATGAGACCCTCCTAGCCCGTCGTGCTGCCCGCAGCAGCGCCAGCCTCCCCGCTCTAGTCGGCGGCGCTGGAGCAAACGGAGCCCACGTGCCATCGCTTACGCACACCCCGTCCACCGTCGCCAGCTCTTTCAGCAGCACGGCCTCCGATGACCTCGGAAGTATGTACGAGGTTGCGTCTGGACCGGCTCAGCGCCCTTTGCCTCCGCGTCACAACCCGTACTTCGGGAGCATGACTGCTGCTCACAAGAGCAAGGGTGTTGACCTCGTTGTCCCCCACATGGGTCACGATGACGTTCCCGTTGAGGTTGTTGATAGTGCCGATATCTGGGAGGATGCGCATGAGCGTGCTCAGAAGACGGCGCCGATTTCGATGATGCGTGGCGGCGGGTCCGCGCGTGTTCGTTCGACTTGATGGATATATGAAAAATTCCCTTCTTGGATGAAACCGGCTATTGGTTTCTTTTTTTGGCTTTTATTTACTTGTATCCCTCTGAGCGTGAGGAGATGATTTTTATGGATTTGCTAGACGGAACTTGATCTTTGATTTGGCTGGTAGCAAATAGATTATAATGACTGCAACAATCATACATTCGAATTCAAACTCTCAATATTTTGCTTTTGGTAGACTGAGTTACATCATTGATCAGAATATAGTTGACGTGCTTCCAAGGTTAGTGGGCTAAACATCGTATCTACAGTACGTACTACATTGCCACAGCTAGGATGTATACATCCGAGCTACTCCCAAATAGGAAGGAACCATGGTGGCAAATGGTTCCGATGATACCCAAGGTTTACTCAATGTTTACCCCATGGAAAATTAAATAAACATCGGAACATTCAAATATAAGAATAAGGTTGTAGAATTGAAAATGAAAACAAACGTACCTAAAAAGGAAACAGATATCGGAGTAAAAACAACACCCAAGTTGAACCATGTATAAAACAACATATCCAAAAGAAACACAGCCAATCACCCCGCCACCCCACTAAAACTAGGAAACGCCCCGAGCTGGGGTATAGACCTTGAACCCCGGATGGCAGGGGTTAATAGTACTACCTAGCCGAGATAGCTAACAATGACATGAGTCAAAAGCCTCGGAGATAACTTGAAGATAAGACGTCACCAACTAGCATAGATACCATTCAGCTCTCCAATTGGAAATATAAAATTCACATCAAAGCAGGCCAATCTAAGCTCGGTTTAACAAGCTTAAAAATCAGGCGCAGTGATACAGCACGTGTAGCAACCCGCCTCATCATTGTAAACAGGCGAAGACTAAATAACCTCGGTTAGTTTAACCAATTCAGAGCATTCCATCACCAGCCCAGGATGATAAACTTACATATGGCTTCGCACATTTAGCATGATCCGCGCTTTTATAGCACTGTCCCAGACAGAACGCATTTCCCTCATCAACGCCATGCGACTTCTGAGGAAGAACAGGCGCGACATTGGAACCAGGAGCCATGGGGTTACCAATGGGAGCGATATTCTGGCCACCAGGCGCAGAGTTAGGGATAGGAGCGATATTCTCATCGATGTTGGCCGGGGCATGCTCGTATTCAGGCGTAGTAGGAGTAGCACTTCCAGTTCCGCGCTGGGGACTCATCATCAACGGGGGTGTACCATCGCTGCTTGAATCATCTCCGTGTGTCTGGGTGAACCCGTTACCGTTTCCGCCGTGGTAGCCACCGTGCTTTGTAGTGGCTCCGTTGTAGCTTACGGAGTCCGCGGCTTTGGGGATACCGGCTGGAGCGGCGAAGCCCTCGTGCGGGTGGGGTGCGTGGACGGCATGGTTTAGGCCGTGGACGCGAAAGACACGGGCGGAGGGTGTTGCTGCTGCAGAGGAAGATGCGTGCATCGACATGTGCATGTTGATGGAGTGGCTTGCGGAGGAGGATACCATGGGCGTCATGTAGTAGTGGTGGTTGACACCGTGGCTCTGCGCCGGACGCTGGGGCATCATTGAGGATGAGGGCTTTGCCATTGACTGCTGAGCGGCCATTGAGGGTGAGTATCCCTCTTGGCCGTTGACTCCGCCGACGTTGCCGTTTTGTTGGCCCACTGGCATCGGGGCAGAGCCCAGCCCGAATGGCATCGGGAGGGATTGGGCTTGGGTGTGGGCTAGCACGGTGGCTAGGGTGAGGAAGGAGTAGCGCATCTTGATGACTTTGACTCTCTTCTTTACTGTTTTCTTTGGATTCTGACTTGGCGTGTGTTTAGTTTGGTGGGACTGCTTGGTACTGCAGCAAGATGTATCGTTGTCGGTTATGGATGGTCGTTGCCGATGTTGTTAGTGTCGAAAGTCGTGTTGGGGGAAGACCTACGCGAGGACCAATTGAGCACATATTCAAATAATGACGCATTAATTCCAAGGGGTGTGTTTTGGTTGAGCGTAGGGGCATAGTTGGGTTGCGCGGCGTGGAATGCAGGTTTGTATACAGGTGTACCAGCCGTACCCTCTTTCCTACTTTATTACTCGCAAAAATCAGCCTCCAATTAGATCGCAAAATTAAATTCGTAAGTACGTCGGATCAGTATTGAAAATGACGCTTTTCCTTGGTCAATTCGATACTTAATTACATACATTATGGACGCGTAGCGACTGATGGATCCCGTGTGATGAATCTGTATTCCCTGAATCCCCACATTCTATAGGCCAAGTGCCGAGTCAAGGCGATGCTTGGTTTCAAGATTATTCCTCAATGAGGTGGCTCATTCGCTAATTTGCTCTATAGGAAGCGCGGTTTCCTGGCGGTGGTCGAAAGGGAAACTCAATGAAAAGTATTCGATAAGCTCTGAAGTTATACTGGGAACGTGATCTGCTATTAGTTTGCTCACATGACTTTCGAGATTTGACATGCATGTGGGTCACATGGTCTGAGAGGTCAAGAATCCACATGTCACTGTTGGGTCATTCGAATAAGATGCATCATTTCGACCTCGGGATAATCATAGGCTACGCCAAGATGATCAGAGCCTGAATCCAGTAAAAGATACTCAAGGTCATGTTGAAGTGTAATCATGACCAAATAGTAGCTAGACGTTATGCAGCCGTGGCTGAACCCATCATGTGCCATGGTACCAAGTAAGCGGATTCGCGTTAGTGCCGGCGTTATTTCGGCTACTTGTGGCGCATGGCATTTCTTCAGGCAGCTTAACTCTTGATAATAGAAAAAAAAAATACATGCAACTAGCCGGGGCACTGGAGAATAACTTCGTATAAGTTTTCAAGATCTTTGCAGGCTGCGATATTTAAGATACGCCACCGGTAGCACATTTGAGCGCCATTTATGGGAGGCCGGAACGCCCAACGGCGATGTTTGGTTAATCACAGCCTCTTACCAGCTCACTGTGTCTCAGGCCGGTCGATATATGCACATGTATGCATGAATTCTGTAATTCATTGTTAAATAACTGTGTGAGATGTGCTGCTGATAAGACTAGCTGCCCCTGGGATTAGTATCGCTGATCGGAAACAGATACTTGTTCCCATGTACTTTTAGCGTTAGCGTACTCGGTCAGCTCCAAAGTCAAAAAGTAAGTTAAAATCCATGCACTAAAGTAAATTTGCTGCCTTGGCTCACATGCTTGGTATCGTTATCCCCTTTGCAAATTTGCAGGGAATTGTAGGACCAAGTTGACTGAACAGATCTTCCAAGGTGGGACAGCCACAAGAGCTGCAGAGTGCAGCAAATTCGGGTGCCGTACAGCAAAACAAGAACACTTTCTGTAAGAACCAATCCAGTCTACAGTGACGATTCATCACAAGGCCACAGCAACTGAAACGCGGTTCGGATTCAGCCGAGAGGACTAGTTGGTTCCCGCTGTCCGGATACCTTTTCCTCGGCCTGTTGCTTTCTTCATTCTTGTTCAAGACATGCTCTCAACGCAGCAGAAGCCTCCACGAAGGTTGAATAGCGCCTCTCAGGGGTCCCTCCAGGCCTTCAAGCAAGTAACATCATTGCGTTGGCCTAGATTATATGGACTTCACCCTCGCAATCCCATTTTCCACACGCATGGCTCGGTCTAGCAGCACTCCGACGCCTCTTTTGGTCGAGGGCAACGCTAGGGTGGAGCCGTGGCCCCAATAAACTCGCCAGGAATCTTTTTCCATTACGGAGGCCAATTGCCGCCCCAAGGAGGGACCATATTGGGGGTTTCTCTCCTATCCTCTTCTCGCCTTTGACAGAAATACAGCAATCCCATCTCCGGGGCGTAAAAGTTCCTCGTTTATTAGGGAGCGATTAGAACTCAGGTGTGGGCCGAGTCATTCCGGCCCTTTGCTGAGCATCTGAGTGATGACAATGAGCGTCACAATGTGCCTAGGATGAGAGCCTGGAGCGTTGGGTTTCTAGAGGGATCAAGTCTCTGGAACCTCATCATCTGGTCATAACCCGAGGCCATCACTGATACAAACAGCCGGAGCCCTCTTTGGAAACTTCAGGTGATCTTCTCAAAATGAATACATCAGCCACCCCAACTCCTGAATAGAGCCGTCACTCACACTGGAAGATCCCTGGGTGAAATTTTGCTTGCCGACCGGATTGCGTGAACGAAGTCTCCGCCATCAAGGAGAGGCATAAGTCACTGGAATTATTAACCCTCTTAGACAAGCGCAGTCCCTCAATCGAAGTCGATTCTTGCGAGTTGCAGAATGGTGGCCATCTCTCGCTCCCGGCACGTGGGCCTTCCCATACTGCAAATCGACACCCATATTCATGTCAGAACCCACGAGGAACACGATACCACTCTTCCTTTGATCGATTCACATATGGTGAAAATCGAAATCGGCGAGGCATGCATGAACAGCTTGCTATCAACAGGCCACGATCCCAATGGCCACCACCCAAAACAAAACAGGGTTGACGTCTCTCCATGACCCCATCTGATCCAATTTCGGCATCGAGATGGTCACAAAAGCCAGACTGATGTCCCACCGCAGGCTCTGATGATCCCTTTTATGCGCTTCGGCAACAACGGAGTCGACGTCTTCCTGGATCAAGCCATAGGGCACAGCCGTTCCCTGCCACAAAGACATCCAAAATCCGTCCAAGGCGCTGAGCTGCTCCAGTGTCGATGACACCTAATTTATCAAATGCGCATTGACTATCCATCATTTATAACCCCTGGCCAAATTGGCGGTTGTGCCTCACTCTGCCTCGTTATAACATGTCTCGATGAAACCAATGCATCTCACAAGGACTCTCTGGTCACAGTCCTAAACCTGGGCAGGATAAAACGTCGGATTCTGTGAAGATCTGCGCGAACAAGAGATGTCAACCCATGGATGATGATGCCAAATGAGATCAAGGGACAGGGACGGAAGGATCGGGTTGAGGATACACGTCGCAAGGGAGTTCGAACTTCAAGATCGCAGTTCCGGGCTCCGAGTGACGATGCAGACGCGCCTGCCGGGTTCGACGGGGGGTTTTTTTTTCTCTGAAGGAAGGAACGAGTCAGCATTTGTGTTGATATCAACGGCCCAAGCGTCCAGTCACTTATCAAGGACTTCATGGTTGGTTACATCCCTGAAGTCTTTCAGGGTACTGCAATATCTCGCTCTCCTCCACTCTGGAAAGACTCACCAAAATTCAATTAACTGAGGCCGATGGACTTTATGTTTTGCCAGGCGGAAAGAGATATCGATGGATGCTCGGCAAGAAACGCTCGATGACCGACTCCCGTTGAACACTTGCTAGCGAACAGCGGCCAGAGTATCCGTTGTCCAATCTCTCCGGGCAAGGTCATCGTATTGATCTCATGCCCCAGCCTGCACACGACCCTCCCCAGTCGATTCTGTGATATGTCCTCGATGGCGAGTTGTCCCTGGGGTCGATGGTCTTCGCGATCTGTCCCTAGGAGATCAAGTCAATACTAAAGAGATCGCAGCAGTCCACTGTTGCCCTAAGTGATCTTGACGAACCAGTGTATCCCTGCAATCTAGTAAGTACTGCAACAAGTATTTGGCATGATTATCAATCTTTCATGCATCCAGTGCGATTGCAAGACAATCCAATCTGTTTGGATCCGACAAGACCCCCGATCCACGCTAGATGGCCCAATTAGGATCTCGGGACCGACATGCCCAACCCATCACGTCTATTATCGAGATCGTCAAAATAGAAAGGAATGGCACATCGAATACCATACTAATCGTGAAGCCAAAAGAAAAACGAAAGTGACGCCCGTCAGGCGAATGGTTGTCGATACTTCGTGGGTCCGAGGAGAAGTAAGGACCATCGTCGATTGGTCGGTACATTTTTCCGGAACCGACGAGCGGCTACGATTAGTGCAGAATCACTAAGACATAGATCAGGCTCTCCATACAGTCAACTTGGTTTTATTTGCGCTCGGGACACCGGAGAAATTCCCAATTCCAGGGAAATAAATCCGCTAAGCTCCCATTGAAGGAGACGCCTTGTTGGGCCAAGTCCTTGCGCATCATATTTGGGACATGGGGCATCCATCTCTGGTCTGGCGGGGATAATCGATCAGCTCGGGATCGAGAGTTCTCGTATTTTTGGCATGTCCCGCCTTTTCTTTGGAACTCTCCCTCGACTTCATCTTCATCCTCGATTTTTCTTTCATGATCGTGTCTTCTCCTACGCAGAACAGTACTCTTTACCTGAGTGGGGATCTTTAAACAAGTACACGCAAACTGTATGGCCGACCGCGTTCTGCCCTTTACCCGTTTCCCGCCCGTTGAATGAACCTCATTTCTACGTTTCTTCAGTCCTTTCATATCTCCCTTCTCCATATTCATTTCATTCTATTCTACTCATCCTGTTATACGTGCTGTTTCCCACCCGTACTGACTGTCTTTTTCCGAAGACGTCTGTGATCCTCGCGAGGATAACCAATAGAGAGGGGTATCTTGTTCAGCGTCCTAGCATCGTGTGACAGCCCCAAACTTGAGCCCCTCAGGTCCTTTCCCCGTAGATCTCTCTGACGACATTTGACTCAACATGTCAGACCGACGCCCAACGAACGATCTACCTGGTAGCCAGGGAGTCCCAGCACGGGACGAGCGAAGGCAGCAAGCCTCGTCGGCGGGAATTCCGAGGTATGTGGCAAGTTTCATCTGTTGCCGTCTGTTTCTATCCGCCCTCTTTTTCTTTCGGCAATGGCCTTGCACTATGTGTGAAGCAGAAAGACCACAGAGATACACATTAGATGTTAGCGCAGTTTGTGTGATCTTGAGGCTGAAACATCGCCCAGCCTGAGTGGCCCAAGCAGCAGCGGCACATCAAGCGGCACATCCAGCGCAAGTCTAGCTCATGAACCCCACGAAATAACCCACTATCGCTCCCTAGTCAACAGGCTGTTGGACTTTATCGCTACCCGCGACGAGGAGGCAGTGGCCCGCATTATTTCCACGATTCGCTCCGGCGCCTCGCACGATCAAATCCTCGAAGAAATCGATCAACTTTCCGCTGGCTCTGACCTTGCGAACGGGAACACTAACGGTGCTCATCCTGCTCGTTCTTGATGAAAGTTAATCCTTGTCGAAATGCCCGAGTTTCCAACTTCAGGTTCCCTTGGAGAGAGGCTTATTGGGAAATTGAGAAAATGGGTGCGTGTGGAAAGCCATGCCGGGTCAATGGTGCCACATATCGAATCTTAGACTTTGACAAATGATGAGAGTTCTGCTGGTGACTAGGATTGATCTGATTGGGTCCAGTGTGAAAGCGAGTTTAAACAGTGGCGAGGACCGACAGTTGGCAGTTGATATAGCCAGCCTTTTTGTCGTTTAATTATTTTAGCAAATGCGCGACTGGCTTTGCTTGAATGGTTCCGTGTACTCCAGACTCCAGACTTGGATTGCAGACTCCAAAGTATAGACGTCGCAACAGTACCAGTACGAGTACCTATATTGTTAATTTGCCGCAGTATTATCCAGGCGGCGGGAAGTTGAGCCTCGTGGCGAACAAATCATGAAAACGGTATAATCTGAAGGTCGGCGAGTGACAAAGATCAAATCACAAGAACAGAGTCAAGTGTGGTCAATAAGATGGGACGTGAGGAGAACATTTGCCCCTGATATCATCGACCTCGCGAGTGATCCACTTCATCCATGGATGGCGCATGCGCGCTATGACAAATTTAGGGTTGATCAACTCCAAAAAGAAAGCTTGAGTTCACATTCGCCATCGAACAACGGAAGAAACAGCCTATAAGGAGCGCGTTGCCTGCAACCCGTGGCCAAGTTAGACCCGAGACATCATCTGCCACAGCATCAAATCAAACACAAATCAGAAAAGCCGAGTGTTTGATTTAGAAAAGGGTATCTGCAACAAGAACGCGAAACTTGCCTACAATATCCCTGTCCTGT
The DNA here is from genome assembly GCA_030710325.1 of Penicillium sp. 91 TS-2023. NCBI lineage: Eukaryota > Fungi > Ascomycota > Eurotiomycetes > Eurotiales > Aspergillaceae > Penicillium > Penicillium sp. 91 TS-2023. The sequence continues at coordinate 1,315,896 of JARWGP010000021.1, read as the reverse complement.
CATTAACCCAGGATCATCTCTTCGCATAGTCGTACGGAGCCGAAAGAAACAGTTCTTTGCCCTAGTACAAGATAACATCAGAAAAAAGAACAAAGAGCAAAGAACAGTTGAGATTAGAGCAGCCCCAGGCTGAAATAGTCTCAATGCCCTTGACGACTAGGCAGCGGCTCGAACTCAAAACGGACAAGCGGAACGGCTCCTGTGGGCTGGTACGGATTCTATCTCCGTGGATTCGGAGCAATGGCATCACGGCCTGTGGAGCATGTCTGCCGAGCTTTGTGCGACCATTCATTCGCCGGGTGGCTTGGGGCCATTTCTTTTCTGCAGTGCTATGCAAAGACCGCTTCCCTGGAGCTTGGTGATGTTTTTCTTCTTTTTGGAAGGTGGATTGAGCCAGGACCTGTATCCCGGACATTCTGTTCAAGAGATGACACCAGCCACCGCTAGTTCGATCCCTCCAGCTCCAGCTCCAGCTCAAAGCTCTCCGATCCGCATCTCGTCTCGATTCTTCTCCCTAGAGACTACACCGCAATACAGCTACCGAACCCAACCCAGTCGAATCAAATCGAAACGCAGATGCGGTTTCCTATTGCGATTGATAGCATCCACGATTTAACACGCTAACCTGTTGCAGCAAGGTCAGGAGTAGCGACAAGCAAGGCCGAAGGCCCCCCGGGGGACTCTCGCCCCGATCACTGATAGCAGATACTGCCTCAGCCAGGACTAACCAGCTCCGATATTAGAAATGGTAGCACTAATTAACACAGGCGAACAAACCAGAGCCACCACTAACCTATTTTAGATCACGGATCCCCACGTCACACCAGAAATCCTAGGCCTACACACATACACACAATATCAGCGTTACATTCAATGCGTCTACGTCCATGTTGCATCCACATCCATACCATGCAGGTCCAGCCTGAATCCGAGTCCCAAGCACCTGGTCCCCGGTCATCATGGATACTTCTTCATTGAAAACGTCATTTGGAGACACTCGTCTACAATAGCATTAGCTATGTCTTCGAGAATCGATCGCTAAACCCGATCAGCTTGAACTAGCAAGTCCTTGGGTGACGACGGAACTGTGGGATTTACTCGGGTGGATTTCATTGTACTTTGCGCGTCCATGTCGAGTCTGTGCTCTCTACTTCGTCTTGCTGGTAGGGATATGATTTGGATAAGAATAAAATCTGGAAGGCTAGTGTTGCTGTGTACCATTGTGTGAGTATGTGGATATTATACTCTTTCTTATTTCAATCGAGCTGTATGCCAGGGGAAGTGGAAGGGAAGGGCAATAGATTTGTCAGGTCTCTAATTTATGATACCATGAGATTTAAATTTTCCAACCTTAGAAGGCCCTGGATTCTGTTTCCCATGGCGTGGCATTGTGCTTGGATTCGTGACCGATATCCTAGGCGCAGGAAAAGAGAGCCTAGAAAACCTCTGGCACATTGTCAAGTACAGCTTTGCCATCCCATCGCGTAAAGTCGAATTGGACAAGATGATACGTTGAACGGCTTTGCTCGATTACATACTAGTGACTCCAGGAATACAAACAACATTAAATGCAATGTTCTAGCAAAAAGAAATATATCATCTGGTTGATCCAGCTCACTTTTAATATCCTAAACAAAAATCTGAAATCTGATGCAATCCATAGATAGTCATAACTATACGTAAAAGCTCACCAGCTTACGGGGTGCAACGGCCAGTGAAGCGAGGGTACAACGAGCAATCACGGACAGTGTAGCGAGCGCACATCCAAGCCAGGAAACGCTCCAGACCGAGTCCGTAACCTCCGTGGGGAGAGGTACCGTACCTATTTGATGTTAGTAAGAAATTGCAAAGAGGGGAGTAGGTCGCGGGTCAAACTTACTTGCGCTGGTCAGTGTACCAGTAGTAAGGCTTAGGGTCCATGCCCTCGTGCTTGTAGGCGTTCATCAACTCGTTCCAGTCGTCCATTCTCATACTTCCACCGACGATCTCGCCAACACCGGGCATGAGAACGTCAACACTCTCAGTGACGCGGCGGTCCTCGGCATCCTTCTTCATGTAGAAGGCCTTGATCTCGGCGGGGAAGTGGGTGAGGAAGATGGGCTCGTTAATGATATCGGTCATGCGACGCTCGGCAGCCTCGGCAATGTCATCACCGAACTTGTGGGGCTCACCCTCCTCGTTGGGGATTTCGTGCTCAACCAACCAGGCAATAGCGTCGGAGTACTTCATGCGGCGGAAGGGGCGCGATGGGACCTTGAAGTCAGGGTTGAGCTTCTTGATGTAGGCGGCGGTCTCGGGCTCGGCCAGGGTCAGGTCGATGACACGGCAGATCATGGCCTCGAGGTGGTCGAGCAGATCAGTGAAGGTGATGAAGTCCAGCTCGGCCTCAATGTGAGTGTATTCCGACAGGTGGCGACGGGTGAGGGACTTCTCGGCACGGAAGGAGGGGCACACACAGAAGACGTCACCCAGGGAGGGTAGACAGGTCTCCAGGTACAGTTGGGAGGACTGGGTCAGGTAGGCGTTCTCGCCGTAGTAGTCGAAGCCGAACAGGGTGCTGCCACCCTCCACCTGGGTCTGGACCATGGCCGGAGGAGTGACCTCCAGCATGCGGTACTCCTCGAAGGACTTGCGAAAGGCACGGAGAACGGCGGCACGAACCTTCATCACGGATGATGAGGTCTCTCCGCGCAGGACCAGGTGGCGGTTGTCAAGCAGAGTCTGGTGGTCGGCATCATGGGCCACACGGTTGGTGATGGCCTCCTTGTCACCGGCGGCCTTGCCAATGATGGTGAAGAAGTCGGCGTGCAACTCACGGTCGTTGGGGGCGTGTTGCTTAGGGGGGACGGCGCGCATCTCACCGTGGATGGCCATGGAGGTCTCCAGGGTCAAGGTCATGATATCGAAAGTCTTTGCCATGTCCCCAGTCAGAATGCACTGCAGGTATCCGTAGCCATCGACCAGAGTGATGAAGACGTAGTCCTTCTGCGCGCGCATGCGGTGAACACGACCGAGAACGCGAACCCGGGTGCCCGGAGTATCAGACTCGGGGGTGCCCAGGCTCACAACCGCTGGGTCAACGTTGTCCAAGCGAATGCGCACAGGCTTGGGCAGCGAGGCATCCTCCTTGATAACGATCTTCTTGGCCTCCTCGAGAACGGCCTGGCGCTTGTCAGCCTCCGCCTTCTCCCGAATGGCCAGCTCGTGCTCCTTGGCAGCCTTCTTCTTGCGCTGCTCGAAGAGGTTGGTGGCCTTCTTCATGGCGGACTTGGTGGCAGGCTTCCACTCCAACTTGGCAGCCGGGTCCACATCCTCACCAGCAGCATCGGTCTGGGACTTGCGGGTCAGGTATTGAATGCCCTCGGTGGTGGGCTCGTGGTTGACCATGGCATGCACGAGGGTCTTGTAAGGAGCGGTCTCGGTACCGGTAGCGGTGGAATCGTCGTAGCCGACATCCTCGTCGATGTAGATAGAGGGAGCCATGATTGCGATTGTAACAATCGGATGCAAATCAAGGATGCGCGCTACCAATTGAGTCTATAGGGAGGATTGGGGGTGAAGATGGGTCTGCGCGGAACAAATCAATACGGTTCATTTGTGAGTCATCGCAGGAGATAAGGGAATATGCAATGCAAGATAAAGCAACACATCAAGAATGCTTACCAGACCGGACAGTTCCAATACCAATAAACAGGAGCGGGAACAGTGGCGCCAGGCCGAATAATTTGGAAATGCAGAGTATTGTTCGAGATGAGAAAGTTGGAGGGGTAAATTTCGATGCCACTTCCCCACATGCTGCCTCAGGCATGAACTTTTAATTCTTTTCCGTCCGGGCTTGCTTTAGAATTCAGCATTAAGCCTGAATCGGATCAACTCAAAATTATCATGACTAGGTGGGTTTCAGATTATCGATCCATGGATCAGGTTTTGCTTTCATGAAGTTGAAGCTATGGATTAGGTTGATATAAGCATGACGCATCTGGTTGGTCAGAGTTGATCTGCATTGCCCCATGATTCATGTTATAGATGCAGCCGAAGACCTGCATATTCGGTAGGAAAAGTACCTCCACGGTCACGACAGATGAATCTATCGAAAGCAGTCTAGTCTTAATTTTCCAGTTCGCATACCAGGGGCGCCGAGTGGACTGTGATTGGTGGGGCCTGATCCAGTTCTGCAGGAGCCACGGAACGTTGGTTTGGGGTGTAAACAGTGATATCAGGAGAGCATGAATGATTCTCATCATAGGTAATGGGGAATCGTTGGCAATAATGATTCTATACTCCAGACATAATCCGTAGGTAAATCGACGTAGATCAACATTCTATCTCGTGGGGATATAGGAAAGAATGACGGGTCAATGGCCCCCTTTCTTTGCTTTCTTGTCTTGTTTCTCCTTTTTTTTCCCCATAGAATTCGGGCAATTTACCTTTCCCCCCTTTTAAACCATTCGTACCTTGCTGGGATTCATCTTAATCCTTACCTTTTCATTCTTTTTTTTCTTCGTTTTTTCGGTTTGGTTTCGGTTCAACACGTAAATATCTCCTTTCCCCACTCCTCCTTTTCCCTCTGATCTCATCTCTTCCCCCTTTTTTACCTCCAGTCTTGTACTCTTTGGGACTGATTTTGTCCACTGATCCTTTTTCAGCTAATGACTGGTCTTCATTTGATCTCTTAGTCCTTTTCCTTCTTTTCTCTCTTCGGCTCCGCACCTGTGCAGGGTTGTTTCTTTTCAGGTATATACCGTGTGACATTCCCTTTAAGAAAAAAAAAGTTTAGCCGCAGGTTCGTCCCTATCCCCTTGGCCCCGATCCCCCAAACGGATACACATTCCAATTGACATTGTACTAGACACGTCGCCTGGAGAAAGAAGCTTCCTTTCTACGCGCCGAACCTTTTTTTTTTCTTCTATTCTTTTTTCTCCTTTTTATTTCTACTCCCCAAACAACCGCCAACCTCGGTGCACCCCCCTGAATGGGAATTTGATATATTGCCTTGGATTACCTTTCCCCCTTTGGTTTGGACTTCACCTAAACCCCTGAGGGCCTATCGCTTTTGGGTACCAGGTGGATTTTCGCCTCGCCATGCAAACCTCGGATGCATCGAGCATCCCGAACAGTTCGCGTCTGATCCCGCCTTCCAAATACAACTTGAACGGTGACACCGGTTTCTCCCACGGCGCCTATCACTCCAACCAAAATCCACAAGGCTTCTCCAACCGCTCGCGTCGCGCCAATATCCCTGCCATAAATACCGCCGCCGCTGGCCAACCCATCGACATGAATTCCGGCTTCGATATGAATTTCACCCCCCTGCTGCCGTCGCAGTTGCTCGTGGGCAGTCCCTTCCAGCCTGGAACCCCGTCCGCCTTTGCGTCCCCCCAATTTGCGAATTTCGGTGGCTTCCCGCAAGCCAATGCCAACGGACACGGTCAGAACTCACACTTGGGTAGCCCAACCCAGGGTATGCAGGGGATGCAGGGGATGCAGGGGATGCAAGGTATGCAGAACCACGGTCTGTACGGCGGGATGATGTCGGATGGGCTAGGCGCGTCGCAGCTGCTGAGCCCCCAGTCGCCAATTAATGGCCTGGGTGGACTGGGTAGTGCGGCCCTCGGAGGTCATGGGTCATCAGTCTCGCCGGGAATGATCTCGGGAACCAGTCGTACCGTGTATTTGGGAAATATCCCCGCTGAAACAAGCGCCGAGGAAATCCTGAATCACGTGCGGAGCGGGCAGATCGAATCGGTGCGTCTTCTGCCCGATAAGAACTGCGCGTTCATCTCTTTCTTGGATAGCAGCTCCGCCACACATTTCCACTCAGATGCCATCTTGAAGAAGTTGGCCATCAAGGGAAATGATATCAAGGTAGGCTGGGGCAAGCCTTCGCAGGTTCCGACCTCCGTTGCGCTGGCGGTCCAGCAGTCTGGCGCATCCCGCAATGTTTATCTTGGAAACTTGCCGGAGGAGACTGTGGAAGATGACTTACGGGAGGAATTGGGCAAATTTGGCCCAATTGATACGGTTAAGATCGTCAAGGAAAAGGCAATTGGTTTTGTCCATTTCCTCTCCATTAGTCATGCCATGAAGGCGGTAGCTCAACTTCCCCAGGAGCCACAATGGCAGGCCCCCAAGCGCGTGTTCTACGGCAAGGACCGCTGCGCATATGTCTCCAAGACTCAGCAGCAAAATGCAGCACAATTCCTGGGCATTGCACCAGGCTACGCGCATGTCCTGAACTCGGCAGATCGAGACTTAATTTCGAATGCGCTCGCCCAACAGTCCGTTGCGGCAGCTGCGGTAGCCACCACAGCGGGCGGCGTCAGCAACCTGGGCAACAGAACTATTTATCTTGGAAACATTCACCCGGAAACTACAATTGAGGAGATTTGCAATGTAGTTCGGGGAGGTCTCTTGCACCATATCCGTTATATCCCTGACAAGCACATTTGCTTCGTGACCTTTATAGATCCTACTTCGGCCGCCTCCTTCTATGCCCTCAGTAACCTGCAGGGCCTGATGATCCACAATCGAAGACTGAAGATTGGTTGGGGTAAACACTCTGGTCCGCTCCCACCTGCGATCGCATTGGCAGTGAGCGGTGGCGCATCCCGAAATGTCTACATTGGAAACTTAGACGAGACTTGGCCTGAGGAACGCCTCCGCCAGGACTTTATGGAGTATGGTGAGATTGAGTTGGTGAACACCCTGCGCGAGAAGAGCTGTGCATTTGTGAACTTCACCAACATCGCCAACGCCATTAAGGCCATTGAGGGCATGCGCAACCGGGAGGAATACAGGCGATTCAAGATCAACTTTGGCAAGGATCGCTGTGGTAACCCACCCCGCCAGGCTGGCAACCAGGGCCAGAACTCACAGAACCGCAATGGTTCTGGTCTGGAAGGACCACAGTCTCCTCCGGCCCTGAATGGATTCCAGCAAACCCTCAGCCAGTCAGGATCTCAGTCTAGCCCAAGCCGCCCTGCTCTGTCCCCCGCACCTGGCTCCACTGGCTCCCAGAATGGACAACAGCGCCACCCACTGCAAAATGTGTCCTCCCCCTCTGGTGTGTTGAATGTGGGCTCAAACAACCCGCTCACAATGTACCTGAGCCAGATGTCTGCCCAGCATGCCCAGGAACAAGAGAACCGTCTCAACGACCCCATGGCACTGGCCGGCTTGCAAGGCCAGTCTCAGGGTCCCCAACAGTCACTATACAATGGGACCAGCAGTAGTGACCTTTCCAATGGAAACATCGATGCGCCTTTGCACCAGCACCAGCATCAACACCAACACCAACACAAGCCTTCTGCCAATGGCTACCTGAGCGTGGGTAATGGCTCCTCTGGTCCTGGCCACCATGCCACTGCCAGTACCAGCAGCCTGAGTGTCCCACGGGCCCAGCACTCTCGGGCCGTGAGTCTGCCCTCGTTCTCGCAAGAGCCCTTCGGGCCAGTCTCTGGACAGCCCGGTCACATCCGCACTGGCACAACACACCATCCCCAGGGCAGCTTCTCCAGCTTCTCATCCGGCCTGGGTGGACTGAACCACACTGGGTTCGGACTGGCTATCCAAAATGAAAACTCTCTGCCTGGCTGGGCGGAAGAGGAAATTGGCGCCAAATAATCACCTTTCCCTCCATGGAAATGCATACTTCGACTCAAATTTCCTTGGTATCTCTAATTGCATTAACCTTCTCTTTTTTTTTTGACATATAGTTTCTTTGGATTGTGATGCCATCTTACCCCCTTTTGCTTCAATTCTTGTATTGGCCTTAATACCTTCACAACTTCAATCTTTGTCTTTCTCTTTGAATTTCTTTTTTTATACTGTTTTTGGCTCCACCCTTTTTTCGAAATCTCCTTCTGTCCACCGCCAATGACCTTTATCCCCCTTTAATTTCAACGTCTTTCTCCTTATCACCTTGTATTGCTAGCTGGCTATGAGTCTTTTCTGTTCTGTTCTCCTGATTCGGATTTTATGAGTTGGGAGGCGAGGGTGAGCCGGTTATTTGTTTTCAGGGCATATACCAAGACGGCGGGATCTACTCCATCTCTGTTGTCTAGTTCCACCCTTCCTTTTGATCACTTTATTTTTGATTGCCGTGGGCAGGTTGCATTGGGTGGTACGATCCAGTGAAAATACCCAGTCTTTTGCTCTGCTTCACCTTTGAGGCAGGAAATTGGGCTGTGAATGTGTAATTAGTGGAAAGTTGCCGGGAGAAATGAATGAGTCGATGAAGATGTTGTACTATAGTAGCTTGCTATACACCAATATACCAGGTAGTCAGGGTAATCCTCGGTTTGGTACCTGCTTAGACCTACCATAACTAGTCACTTGAAGATCATCTACAGATATGAACCTGTCGCAACTCGAAGAATTAATGCACGATACGTTGGTTACGATGATACGAGCTATAGCTTAACAATAATTTCGGTTTATGGAGCTTGTTTCAAATCCAGAATATCGAAAGATGTGCCAACAAATGCGTGGGTAGATTCAGCTCTCCCCGGCCGCAAAACCTCAGGCACCAACAACATCACCTTGTGAGTCGTGCTCTTTAAGTATTAATAAAGTAGCGTCCTTCCGTTGAAAATTTGGCTATGTTTGAAGTCCAAAGAGCCTTTCTCGACGCTGAGAGTGGTCTGTAACAGATTCTTCATCGGAAAAGCTGCCCATGAATTTGTTATAGGCCTGACGATTCAAGCCTGAAGGAGAATCCGCAATTTTATATATATGTACTGTCTGAGAGATTCAGGTCAAAAAAAAAGAACCAACAGTTCGAGCTCTGATCATATGGACACCAGGTCGCTCTCATTTTGACTCTTAGTAGTGTATCGATATGTTCTGCTCTCGCGATAGTTAAGTGGTGGCTACTTATGTACTGATACTCTTGATAGGAATCAAAAATCATAAGATCAAATGCAATCTAGGAGAGACTCTCCACAATCATCCAAGGTCAGTGCCTAAGGTTCCAGTAAGACCCAGGGTAGGACTCTGGATGTTTCAAAGCTTGGTGCAGGGGTTCTATTTTTCTCGTAGATGGCTGAAAATGAACGACATTTGCGTATGTCGGACTAGCAAAAGATGGAAGACGTGGAATGGTCAGGAAACCCCCAATCAACAGCGAAGTCTCAGTACCCAAACATCTAGCTGCAGTTCCAGCATGGGAAACTTGAAAGGCGGACTTTCCAACACCCCGAAATCCGAAAAGCCCAGGATATAGATGACTTCACGCACTAATGTCGGTTCATCACCTAGATTTGAAATTAATCCATAGATGCACATAAGCAAGTCAAAGACCCCGCCCCCACCAAGGTCAAGCTAAATATCTACATATTCTGCTTTGGGTATAGGGCGAGAATCCAACATGATCTGAATGGTCACAATTTCATCGCTCAATTCTCCGGCCCGGACACCCTCTCGTCATACTACATTATCAAAGCCTTACCATATCAGAAACCCCCGACGGGGATCTAATCCTGATACCACTACGTTGACGCCATTCCTCACAGACCAGCCCATCAGCGCTACTGTAGTCCCGCACCCCACCGCCCATGTGGCGAACGTGACAGCGATACCATGTACACAATGACGCCAGCTAATGATCGCCAAACCAAGCACATCCCTCTAAACATGTTGGTTTAATGTTGGTGGCGGATTCTTGAACCTATTGGTAGCGCAAAAACAGGTTCGCGCCGTGGCCTGTCTACCTTTGCGTATCTGAGCAGCCTATTATCTGATTCCCTAGCCATCCCAGGTTATTGTTGTATACATGCATCCAGTAAGAAAGGGTAGAGGAGGGGTTCATGGCAGGGTTTGGCGCTGCTTAATGGTTTCTCGGTACCCTAGTCCTAGTTTCGGTACCCAGTGAGGTTGTCTTGTTGTATATTGTTAGGTCACTAGACACCCTTCTTCGAGCCCCCACTTTAGGCTCTTTGATCTCCGAGTGACCGATGATGAGGCCCCCGGGCGAGCGGTGATGATGCCATTATTAGGTCGGTATTCATGGAACGCCTTGTCGGAGATATGCTGATTTGGACAGTCACAGCCACGTGGAGGGGAAAGGATGCGGGGTTTGATGGGGGGTCAATCGGGTATTGTCGGTGCTCAAGGAGGTTTGAACCTCATGAATCTGATTGGACGATTCCAAGGTTTCAAGTGAAGATATGGCAGGTGAGGGGCATGTCCATGATTAAAGGCGGGAAGACTGAATAATGGCGGGAAGGTCGGGAGATGATCATAGTGTTAGTCCAGGGACTAATAGAACGCCATACAGAGACCAACAGCGCCAAAAGCCAACAGTATATCCTGTCTTCCAATAGGGCCCTAGACACGGGAGAGAAATGGAAGGTGGTAACCATAGCTTGAAAACACTCCAAAGACATGCACGATAAACGCTCGCACGATCTATTTTGGAAGGAGTCTCTTCTCAGCCGGCATCAGTGCCTCGACCAAAATGACGAATCAGGCAACCTGCATGCACTGAAACAGTTTTCTCTGCATGCATCATGCATCATGCAGCCGATCCCGTGACGCGAACTGAGCCCGCGATCTGGCGGCAACTGATCGCTTTGTCTCGACTGACTGAGTGAATAGAACTTGGCCTTACGTATAGACCTACAGTAGTGTGTGTACGGCCCTAGATACTAGAATGATGCGATGCTGCATGAGATCACCCAAGCCCTGTGCCGTGGTATTTAATGGTATTACCATTACCGATCCACATTGCCTTGTAACACATGAATCAGTGTATCAACGTTGAAGTGACCCGAGGTCAAAAAGTATTATATTATACTGTTTCGGGGAGATCCCGACAAAGCTACCGGGTGAGTCCGCTGAAGAAAATCCCGTCTCCGTTGCAGAATGCCCGCGTTGTCCGGGCACACTCGGAAGCTTGAGTGGGACAGTCCCGTGGATAGTTTTTCAATAATCAGGACGAGTCTCGGCTTTCACTCCCACCTAGGATAATGTCCAATGGATAGGGGGGGTACGTGCATATTGATTCGGTTGTGAGGCTCTGCCGGTCTAGTGGTCACGATACGACATTAGCTGTAACCAAATTGAAACACGCCGTGCATACATTGTACTCTAGTTTCTTATCTAGCGAGTTCTGTGTACAAAGTGTGTATTATACTTCGTACGCAGTCCCGCAACACTCGAGACTATTACAAATACTTTAATTACGGTTCCATGGTTGAAGATTATTCACGAACAAAGTTTATGGGGTTGTGCTCGCTCTTACTTGTCAAATCGGGCCTCAACGGTCTCGGAGGATCATTATTCGGCTGTCGCCCGAATTTACCGAATCCACATTGTAAACTATTTGAAACTCAAAGTTCAAAGTTTCGTACATCAAATCCACCTGAAGATCATGTAGTCAGGGGTACAGACTCGAGTAAGTACAATACCTCAGGTAATAAAAAAAACATTTCTACGGCCGAAGACGGAGACCCCCGGAGGTGCGACGGAAGAGACAGTGGAGTCTAGACGGGGGCGAACCATAAACCGCTTAATCCATGAAGGACTTGCAATACCCGCATTTCTAGATTTTTCTCTCGCGAAAAATAATCAATTCTAGACTACTGCCATAAAGGGTAAATGAGAAAGAATACGGAAATACAACGGCAAGCCCCGTGAAGTGTAGAATGCGACATCAATTTCGAAGCGACACAACCTGCGCACTCACACAGACCCCTACGTAGAAATTGCCCCAAGTAGAATGTTGTCGACACACAGGCGGCCTTAGTTCCGCACTATTGTCCCGATGACATGTCCGCGGTGTGATAGTGCTGTACGTGAAGCATTAGTCCTGGGCTATCACACGCTGATTGGGTCGCTCATGAAGGAGGTTGGCTCCGCATGGTCGTGAGACATCGTTGATCTCCCAACATTTCACGGGTTTCACGGCGCGTACATTTGCGGTCGCTCATGACTATGAGGCATTGCAACCCACGTCGATTCTTATGATTAGTGGACCAATTCTGATTCGAATGGACTTGGGGAGTGGTCATGATCCCTGTCTCACCGAAACAGGGTTCGGACTTTACGGGACAGGGCCATTTCGTTTATGGATTTATAATTATCATCAGTCCTGCACGGCAACACTCTAGATCATGTCGTATCATAGCATCGCCCCCGCTACGTGCAGCGCAAATTACTTCCTAGGACTTATACTGGTGGATCAGCAAATCTCGAATCTACAAAAATAAACCGGGGGCCGATGGCTCCATTGTATATTTCTGGGGTGTATCCACGACCCCCAAATGTGGAGCTACATTTTGGCACCAACAAATCAGAAGCTACCTTACCACCTCCCGTTCAGGCTAGTATGAGGCGTGAAGCCCGCAACGGCAGCACTTGAATGTTTTCGTATCTAGTAACTTCCACCCGAAGTTAATCAGACACCGATCCCAGCCTAATTGAGGGGAGCTTTGAACACATTTCCAACCTATCAACAGTAGTAGTCCAATCAAATATATTTCCGGCCCAGTCTACGTATCAGAGACATCCATGCTAGCCCCACCTTGAGGCGCGGAACATCGGTGACTGTTAGCGGGGCAACAATTTGGTGGCGTGAGACTCGGCCGCGTTTTCTCCAGTAGATCATGGTTCATCTGACACCTGAGGGACCAAAAAGTAGGAACAATAGACCCTTATGAAACATCCCCGACCTTGCTCTTGTTCTTCGTTCGTCATGTCGATCGAAATCCTCCAGGGGCGGAAGGATCAAAGGATCCTTAAAATAGGTTACAATGTCTATCGTCATCCCTTAACCCCGGTTTCTACTAAAACATGACAATGGATACGACGATCACGGCAACTGATCCAGGTGATCCAAGCTTCTGCAATCAGGCAATCCCTCACCCGAAACCCACGTGTCTTTCGTGCCCTACTAGAACGGTGGTCGAAGCGCAGCCTCTTAGGAGCTAATAATGTCGGGCAGAGATGGTTTAGTGAATGCACCTAGTAAATAGGGTCATGTAAAATGCCGAAAGTATGTTGGTGCCTATTTTACCTTTGATAGGTAGAGCGTCGACCTTGGAGTGCAACAGTGTTTTTTTATTGTATTTTTTTCAAATGGCACAACACCTTTCCTTCAGCTATGAACAATCCACAGTACACAAGACAAGTGGGTCGGATATCACCATCAGCCACTCCTTGTGAAGAAGATCCAATGCTGAAGAGAACCAATGGTAATATCCGGATTAGGGAATCTTCTGAGATTATTGAACGGTGGTCCCCTAGCTCTCGGAAGCTTTGACCTTTCTCCGTTCTCCTCCATAATTACGCCGTGCTTTCTCCGTATTGAAAACGTAAAATCCATCGTAACCATTGGCCAGCGGTGGGAATACGGGATTCAATCACGCCCGTTTTTTTTGCTTTTTGGTTTTGATCATTTGAGACATATACCCGTGCGCTTAGCCTAGCTAGGCAAGAAACGAGAAATGGTCGATGGAAGAAGGGCCAGATTTAATTTTAAAAATGTAATTTCACCGTTAATTACCCGGGTCGAATTTCTGATTTGCCTGCTCGCTTATCATTTTCCGCTGATTCGCGCGGGTGATCGATTCCCTGACTTGTGCCGGAATCCGGAGTCTGAGGCCTAGTCCTGCATTCCTGGCTTCATGTCATTTCTGCCCTTCCGAGATCTAGGCTAGAAGAAGTATCATGCAAAGTTAATCAAGTGCTAGCTGCCCTGAGCTAACGCTGTACGTGATTTCCTTTGTTTGGCCATTGTTCTAGACTCGGACTTTTGTCTTCTCTTGCTTTTTCCATTCTGGAATTCTCTTTGGATTCAAACCAATGTCCTCTCTTTCCCCCTGTACCTCTACATACTCCTGCATGACATGGTATTTGCTTGTGTTTCTTACTTCTTACGGTAGCTACTCAATCTTCAGCATTTAGACTTTTCTTCCACGAGTGTCAGCAATGTCAGAGCAAACTGTAATCCGAGCACGACACCAGTTTCTGGATCTAGTGAAGATCCGGTCTTGGGAGAGCAAAGTGGGGACGAAACCAAGTGGAGTCAATACGTAACCACCGAACGAACAGCTTTGAGTTCTGCACGCCTTGGTGAGGCTGAAAAACTTGGCCGGTTCGGGGCCGAGAGGGTTTCGGTCGTACTGTACCAAGTATTAATACAGCGAAGCTGAATACGTATCAAATGCTGGACTGGATAGGAGAGGCAGGATGAAAGATGAACCACGTCAATGTAAGCGAAAAAAGGTAGCTCGATTGATTCTGACCGTGCAGCTTACATACTACTCTCTGCATCCAATCCTATTGTCTCAAGTATCCCTTGAGAGATGATGAGCACCAGAGCCAAGCCCAAGCCACGAACAGTTGGCTCATTGAACCCCAGAAAGGAGCCGGGGGGTGTCCCCCTCAACGAATAAGATACCCGAAGTCCACGTCCAGCCCTAGGGGCCACGGGCGCAACACCAACAACACCAACATGCCACGCGTACGAACATCAATGAACTAACTTTCCCTCTATGCAGGGTTGAATCGGACAACGGTCGCCCGAATCGAATCGTCTTAATCAAAAAAATCGCGCGAACCTGAACCTGAAACGATGTACCGTGGCCCTCCTCATCTCCTGCATGATTATCACCATCTAGTCCGCGCTACGACGAATGTGTGGGGGTGAACCCCAATTTTCTTGTTTTCTCCTTTCCCTCTTTTACCCTTTTGGTTGTTTTTATTACTTGCGCACTTACCTATCTAAGTCTCTTAGACCGGGATTCTGTCCTGCCGTCCCCTCCACCATCTGCGCGGTTGCGCAGTCACTGCGCCTTTTCATCTTGCAGGGGTCCTGCGGTGTGGATTCGAATGACGACTCACATCATTCGCTACGTCTTACGCCTTCCGTTCTTGTTTTCATCCCCCCAAAGTCCGCAGGGATCGTCGAGCCCGTTTTTCTTTTCGCACTGGTTTCCATCCTGGTCGCCTTGTGCAGTTCAATTCGAAGGGACAGGGGTGTGTTTTATTTCGCCTCATGTTGCCGACGTAGTATCCGCTAGGCACATTGCGTGCGCAACACAGGAACTAGGATGAGGGATGTGGATTTCAATCTCCTCCTCCTTTGGTACCGAGCTGCAGACGGCGTCTATCGCTAGCGGGCTCTGGGGCGATGGCGTCCATATTGTGGATAGGCCGGACTGGGCTTGCTGATCGGACGCAGAGGGTCGATTATCTCAAATCAAGCCGTGCGTCACGGCGATCGAGCCTGATTTGATGGGGAGGTTGCGATCGAAGAAATCGAATCGAACACCTTTCAAGCACGATGTAAGGGAAAATATACAGAACAGGATCGACGAGAGATTCGATACATCCTCTCAGCCCATCACAAAATAGTGAGGAAAGAATTTTACTGATTGGTGGAACGTGTCATCTTTTTTTCTCTCTATTACACGATTTTTGATTATTTTCATTACACTGACCAGCCACGTTCCACCCTGGTCAAATGGCCGTTGAAAATCATACATAGCAACATGCACGACATGACTCGTGCGAAATGTGACGCTCATTTCGGACCACCACTGGCGGCCGACGCATTCCATGGTTCGGAGAAGATCAGAGTCCAAGCTGTTTCCTTATCCGTACGGTAATTTATGCATTTTTTGATTCATTCGGAGACTCCGAGCGGGTATCCCCCACACGTGACTGAATGTCGCTGCGGCTACGCGACTAACGCCGTTTTAGTGTTAAATGATTGGATCTAGTGGAGTGAATGTGGACCTGGAAACAAAGAAACCGGGCGGGGTCGCAGGGCAGGAGCCATGTTGATCTTGATCTGCACGGAACCGGGAGCTCTAGCCCGCTCATCGAGGCGTTATGGGGCTGCAGGAGGGGAAAAGGGGTGAACAAAGAAATGCAGGCAGGGATCTTGCGGTCGAGAAAACAGGATAGATGAGAAATGAGACAAGAGAAATGAGGAAGAAGTAAAAATGGGGCGGCATTGCCGCTATCGAGCTAGAGGCGTCCAGTTGATATTTTGATTCGTAGTATTCTTAGCTACGAGATTGCGCGGTTACCCCAACTGCTTAGTGGTATTGTCAACAGCTGAGACGATCCGTAGTCTTTGCGTTGTATACGCTACTCTGGACACCGTGCACTCATGTCCCTTTACCTGAAGAAGATCCAAGCCGTTGCAGATGACGATCAGCAATGACGATCAGACCGCCGTCTATGTACTAGCACAGAGCACCTTGACTTTCTTGAACAAAGACTTGACCCGGTTTCGAGGCTCTGGTTCTGATTCTGTCTGGTTCTGCGCCAAATGATCCGAGGGTAAAGTGGAGCTCGTGAAGTCTCGACTCTCCATCGTTCAAGGGTATGGGTGGGGAGTTGAGGAGCTCGGCTGGATCGCCTGCACAGGAAAAGCCGAGCGGAGATACCTCGCCAGTAGGATTCCAAAGTGGAAATTTCCTGGCCCCGGGTGCTGCCGACGGGGGGCCATAATGCGCATCATGTCCCCGCGGAAGTTGCCAAAGTGGCACACTGCTTTAACCATGGTTCGCTTTATCTCGGATATAGTTGAAATCACATCGTGGCCGTTTAATTGCTAAGGTCTTTTTTTCATTTTTAGCCGAAAGTTTGACCCACGCAGGGAGGATATTTTGATTATTTGTTCTTCCCCTAGGTAGCGAGAAAATCAATGTACAGGGGGAAAAAACAAAAACAAAAAATTAGCAATAAAAAAATAAAAACCAAGAAAAAGCCGCAGTACATTACTTACGAAACGGTGAAAAAGATGCAGATGCGTTGGCAGACGCAAAATCTCCACCCTCTGCATCTGAGGCCCAAATTGAGCCCGCATTAGCCCATTTCTATGCTCACGCTGATTCGTTCCGCGGGCCCAGTGCCACGGCGGCGTCGCAACAGGTGACTCTTGGTGATCCAATAGACGCCGTGCGTTACTGTTGGTTTTTTTTTCTTTTGACTTCTTCCATATAACGTGCGAGTCAGTCAATTCGCGCCGCATATCCGCGACAGGAAAAAAAATAAAATAAAAGAGGGTCTTCAACGCTCTGGGTCAGAGCGTCTTACCCACCACACTAGAGCAGTCTCTGTTACAGTCTACTCTGTACAGAGTACCTACTCCTGTTGCTCACATGAAAAAAGTGGGTTAGGTCTAGCAACCAAAACAGAAAATGCACGCGAGGTCGCAGCTACAATATTTCTGATTCTGCATGATTATCTTCTTGAGGCCTACGGGATTGGCTCGCATGTTTCCCTGCCCAATCTGATCCCTGCAAATTATTGCTCGGTCTCTGCACAGCCATTGGCAATGGATTCCCCCATTGCGTAGCTACGCTTCTCACACAGGTCTTCCCAAGAAATATCGGTATTTGTAATTAATGCTCTTCATCCATGGATAGTAGTATAGCTAGCTGTTCGGGCCCTGGAGAGATATCGGTACTGCCGAATACTGTACATACGTATACCAATTACACGCGCGTCCCCACAATTTGTCATTCTTTTTTTGCGAGGGCGATGAGTGTGAAAGGCTAATGCTAAGATACAGTATTTTTGTCTGGCATTTTGCATAGTGGATTCCCCCGCGTAAATTCCCCCATCCACTTCGTATTTGACCGAAATGAAATGAAATAATCATTTCGAAAAAAAAAGAGGAGACAAAAAAAGATCGTCCGTGCTAGATTGTGTCATAGTTAAAAAAGCTGTTCCACCAACGGACGAAAGTGCCGCGTCTCTTGAGACAAAGAAACTCTACCCACCTGGAATAAAAAATAACAATTAAAAAAAAAAAAAAAAAGTAGCCGATCACTGAAGATAATAATACCCGATCCACAGAAATGAAAATCACTTCTTTACATGACTGAGTATGGCCGTAGATCGCCACCAGAACATCTTCACGGAATCTGAGATCTCAATTTATACAGTGGCGAAATGAACCATGTCCTAAAAGCACCGGACACGGAGCACCCTGTCCGGTTCACCGAAGTAGTACCCTCTTTTTTACTTCTCTGGGGGTGGAACCGAATGTAGGTCCCCCTGTTAGCCCCGAGAGGAGCCTTGTGTGTATCCGCGGTACAACTATACAGGGGGGGCCAAAGGAACGACGACCAGCCCGACCCGCGTAATTGGTACGCTGCACCCAACAGCACAGTTAGCTTGGGACTATTATTTTCGGATTTTATTTTCTTTTCATTTAAGCCCGTGGGTGCTCCAGGTGATCTGCTCTTCGATCTATAAACCTTGGCTCCCTTCTTGAACCTGAAGGTTTTTTTTATTTTATTTTAAAGATCTTATACTTCAATCCTCTACACCCGGAACATCTTTCTCCTTCCCTCTCCCCTCCCCACCCACTGCAATACAAGGACATTCATTGGGGATTGGGAACAACTTGATATCGACTGAATTTGTCTGATCAGTTCAATTCTGTGGTGGGACAATCCAGGTTTCACAACTACCCAGATTTTGGACCAAAAAAAGAGAGAGATCATCTATAAAACGACACTCTGCATCTATCTCCCAGTCTATCGCATTCTACATTCTACATTCTACCGTCATTACCTAAATCACCCCCACCACATCCCCCAAAATGGATGAGAACTATACACATCTGCCAGCAAAGCGGCAAAGTCGCATGAAGATCGACTCACTGCTTAATCCCCCAAGTGACGAAATGGAGTACAGCTCCACGGACTCTCCATACTCGCAACACGCGACACTATCTACCTCGTCACACAACGCTGGCTACACAACTTCCTCAGGCTACCCTCCAAGCCCGAACCAATATTGGTACGGCCGATATGGCGGCTATCACGATACAAGCCCTGGCGCAGCCTCAACAGCCACGACAAACGTCAGTAGCACATCGAGCGGCAGCACCAATCCCCAACACCACCACCACATGTTCCTGTCGTATCGACCTTCAGGCGGTAGTGGTGGAGGAAGACCTGGATCCGGGCACAGCTCTCCAGACCCGTACCACCCGCGCGAGCGCTACGACTCCGTCTCCAGTAGCTCCAGCAACAACGGCAATGATCGTCGACGACCTCCGAGACCAAAGTATGAGGAGGAGGAGATGTACTTCATCTGGTATCACCGCGTGGATCTTGGTCAGGAGTGGAAGGAGGTGCGCGAGAGTTTTAATCACCAGTTTCCCAGTCGACAGCGGCGCGGGTTCCAGGGGATCCAGTGCAAGTTTTATCGCTTCATCAAGGAGAAGCAGTGTCCTACGCTACGGGAGCAACGAAGGATGCGCGATGGAGAGTTCTTGCGTGAAGGTGCTGAGTCTGGTGCGCCGCGCTTTGGGGTTATTGAGTATGCGAACGTTTGGTATCCCTGGATGCGCTGTGACCGAGAAACAGCATCGCGACTGTCGGCTGCTCATCAGGAGCGGATGGCGGCAGCGGCGGCATGACTTGATATGATGCTCTTGGAGTTTTGTTTATATAATGATTGGGAGAGGTTATTTGTTTTACGTTCTTGGGAGAGGCTATTGTCTTGCGTTTCCACAAAGATACCTCATGGGAGTTTTGTTTCGGGAGGATATTTGTCTTTTGTTTTGCGTTCGTTTGAGCATTGGAGGCTATCTCGTCTTTCGCTTTTTTACATGGCTGGCTCATCAGCCTTTCTATCTCATGTCTTCTTATCGACATCTACACTTAAGATCGACATAAATGTCGCATTCAGCAATGACCAAAAACCGTCTCTTTTCTCAGTGTTCCGCTCAACTGCTACACACCAACAACCCCTTTCTCCTGACCAGAGTGACAAAAGTCCATCCTAACGATGAGTCAGTCGCACTAGCAGCAACTACACAATCACAGCCCAGTTATCAGAATTAGAACGCCACGCCCTAACACTACTTCCAGATACTGGCTATGTATAACCAATTCGCAATTTAGTCCAGTTCAAACCCTCAGCCTTGCCAGCCTTGCCAGTCCTGTAACAAGTGGACGGATAATCATACAGTAAAACACAGTAATACCAATAGCAGCAGTGGGGAAATTGCAACAATACGGTAAATACTCTTAATCAGCAATTATCCAGGGCCCGCATCTATACCAGACAGGAAAAATTAAATTATATTAAGAAAAATCCAATATGACAATAACAATGTCAATCAATTATAGCAACAATCCCCGTGCATAAGTGCTAAAAAGACGTATCATGCTGATCTCAAGACTTCCCCTGACAATGAAGATCCCGCCCACCGAACCGAGCTGAGTGAACCCACTTGGGGAAGGGCCTAGCCAGTTACTTACCCTATGAAGAATTGATTTTCACCCCTAAATGCAAAAGTATGTCTCTTCGTACGGATTACTCAAAGTAAAATTGGCCGTAAAATGACTGTGCAGGGATCAACGTAGGAACGGGTCTAGAGTCTTCGGTTTAGGATACCAAAGTTGGAGAGCGAGTGCGAGAGCGATTATCGGCGACTTCGGGAATGGAGGCCCGTTTTTCTTTCTCGGTTCGTGCTTTTAGGCTGCTTTGGGTGATCCTTTGGGGAATAGGATCTCTTCTCAGCTTTTGGTTTGCAAGACTCTGAATAGTTATCTGCCCGCTTATTTGGCTTTGAGATATCACCCCTGGATGTGAGACCCCCGGGGCCGACGGGGCTTATTGGGGCTGACTGAGGAGATTGTACATTGCACTCAGGGATCTCGGTCGGAGATGGATAGCAGATTCGTGATTGGTGATGAAGTTGATTAGGATAAGCGAGAAGGGCCGGGAAATTGCCAATTTTGTTTGTTTATATTGGGTCCCTGGGATGGATGGCTAGCTATGGATAGCTGCTATGGCAGGAGCTCTAGGTGGAACGCATAGTAATGTACCAATTGGTCTTAGGGATGGGTTCTAATAATAATAATATGTCTGTATGATGCTACATTCTGCACAAGTGCAATCTCTAGCTTGGATTGCCGTGTGGGATCCGTGTAAAGGAAGCGAATATCCTCCACGTGGATCACGGCCCCAAGAACCTGCGAAACGATTCATCTCAATCCTTCTAGTCATTCCATCCCCCTTCTTTGCCACGAGGCAGATAGAGTTTCATGCAACCGTGCTATTCTTAAATATGACATGCTCGGCTGTGGCATATTCAGGCTTGCTACATATTGTACCGCAAGTTATTTCCACGAGTTTCGTCAAACCTATGTACACGGATGTAAGCGTGTATCTGCAAGTAGGTACAGGTACCTACACCATCATTCATGGACGCAGGGTGATGTGTTCATCAACCAAGGCGACTTGTAGAACGCCTTAAAATTTTAATTAATTTATAAATGATTACTGTTGGCCCCGATCCCTCTATTCCAAGATTTTTCCCACTAGCCCGAGCCCCCGAACCCATGATCATGCCACGATATCCCTCTCCACTGCACTACTACAGTAGTAGTCAAGAGCGCAGTGGCGGAAGGGTGGTGTGTCTCAGCCTCACCGCGACTTGCTGCAATCTAGCGAATTGAGCTAATGCGTACTACGGCAACATCAGGAATAGTGCAGCAGCTCGAAGGATTGCCATGTGCCTCGATGCAACGATTTGGGGGCCGTTCGGGATCCTTTCACTAAGCTGCTACTATTTTGGCTCCGTGCGTGGGGACTACATTACGAATCCTGCTGTTTGTTGGCTTGGTGGCTTTTGGCGTTTCCTGCAGGATTGTGATGAGGTGGCCACTGTACCCAGGTACGAGCCTGTTGTTATATTCTGGTATTTAATATGTTGGAGATATGGATGTTGGTTACTCGTTATTAATTACTGTTCTAGGTACGTGATTATGCAGATCACTGTACTTCGTACCAAGGTTGGGACTGTAGTCCAGAGTGGACCCATTGCCCCGTTCCTCGTTTCTCGTATTGAGCTTACTGTGGAACGCTCACATCCACAATTATCCCGGATTCCCAAAAGTAGGGTACTCGAGTATGTCCTTCACGAATACACGGGGATCATAAATACATAAATACATGTATAAAAGTTCAAAGAGTCTGATAAAACCAATCAGCACTAGTGCCAAATGTAGTAAGAGGGGCGATTGAGTCCTCTTGATTCGTACGGCAATGTTGTCTGTGCTCCCGCTCATCGCTTCGGGTAAATTAGCACGATCGTGACGAACTCATGCGAATTTGGAGAAGTTTCTATTTTCCGATGAGACCTGTGGCGCGTTATCTTATTATTTTATCCACATATCCATATTATATGGAGCATCATGATCAGTGAACTTGTTATGGTTAAAACTTGAAAGTAAGGAATAATGGAAAAATTGCTGTATTCAGATGCTGACTAAATCATGTTTAAAATTGAAGTGAACCTCTTGAGACTAACAAAATAGCTCAGATGGTGAAAAGTCCTGGTTTCGTGTCGCTTTGACAGCACACAGAACACTCGACTTCCACCCAGGTGCTGGCAGCCACCAGAGAGTGGGGCTTCTTAGCCTAGTCTCTCCATATCAATAGTCAATTTTCTCTTGTCCATGCCATATCGATGATCCTTCATCGCCTGTCCATGCCACATTAAGTCCTTCCTCCCTTGTCCATGCCATATCGGCTATCTTTCCTCCATTCACCACGTGATATCGATTCAATCCATTTCACCTCACCATGTCGACATGGGGTAATTTGATTGGACTTGTGAGTTTTCAGAACGGAACCGAGGGAACCGAGCTCCAGTCGCTCTCCCTGGTACCCTCACTCTCACTGTCATCCACAGCATCACGGGTCTGCTCATCATCACGAGTCTCCTGAAGATCACGAGTCTCCTCAGAGACTGGGAGGGGCACGCTCCCACTGCTGCGTCCATTGCTGTCAGCCTGAGCGACTTGCTGGGCCCGGGGAGTGGCCTGGCGTTCAATGGCCTCGTGGAAGCCTCCACGAACCTCTGTGGCTATCTCATCCGCGATGTATCGATCACTCCTATCCAGTTCCACGACGTATTCCATGTACCCTGGCTCTTCCGGGAGAAGCTCCGACGGGATTTTGTGTCGCTTGGCTTCAAGCATCGGGGATCGGGGGTAAGTGTTAAAATGGAACGCCTTCTCAAGCTGACACCTAACCACCCCCCGAAGTGCATTAGCCTTTACACCATGTTTTCGGAAGAATACTGGAACATCTTACGGATCCTGTTCGAACTTTGGCACAGACATAGACCAGTTGTTCTCAAACCACTCGAAGACTTTCACGCCATAAGAGATGCTTTTCAGGAAGTAAAACACCGTGGTGTTCTAAATCGAGTCAGTTATTCATTTTGTTTACATTCGGAAAGTAGAATATACCCATGGGTACATACCAAGTCTGGGCTGGTGTGGCATACGACGTGTTCAACCTTGTCGCGGTCGACCAAGTCTAGCAGCCATGACACAGGCTTGTCTTCATAAAAATTCACTCTCACGACACGAGACATTCCAGCCTTGTGCAAGGTCGCCGGAGCTGGGTCTTCCTCGATGGGAAAGTCAACCTTGACTCCAATGGTCTCATCATCCATGTCGATGCCCCAGGGATAAGCGGCGCCGTACGCGATGCAGTCCTTTTCAAAAATGAAATCCACATGCACCTCATGGGTGTACACCATGATCTGGTCTATCGGACCTCCGTGAACCAGACACATCACATGCTCGACATTCCACCAGTACGGAAGATTCGAGAAAATGATACGTCGCTTTGAGGTTGGCACAGCGGGCTTTGGGGGGGTCTTCTGATTAGCCACTCTGAGCCTGGCAGCGTGTTCCAGGAATGCCTGTGCGTCGAGATTCCCACTGGCTTCAAATGGGACCTTGTTTGGGAAGAGGTCACCCTTGGAATCTCCCTTTTTGTCGCTATTACCAGTAGCTTCTTTGGTTGGCTTGATGTCTGCCTTGGCAGGCTTTTGCGGGTAGGGATATTTGATGGGCTCCACAGTCTTCTGGTAAGCCCGCTAGAAGTCAATATTGTCAGCATATGGCTACCTACGGAAGAACTCTGAGCTGGAGTTGGATAGATGGCCGGCAGAACTTGAGTAACGGGGAATGCCACGACCCGAGCGGAGGGGAGCTCGCCAGGACATGATTTGCACAGCTCAACATGATGAATCCACGATGTGAGACGATTCTTGCTAGCATGATTGCACGAAATGATGATTGCACAATGAGGGAGGCTTCTCAACAGAATAATTGCAAGACAGGGAAGGATTCTCAACAAGATGATTGCAAGACCTGACAATTGCTCGAAATAAGGTGCAGCTCAACATGATGATTACACAATGAAGGATACTTCTCAACAAGATGATAACATGGCAGGAAGGACTTCGAAGGACTTCCCAACATGATTGCTCGAAATGAAATGACGATTTCACAACAGAATAATGCATGGAGGTGTGCTTGGAGTAGATGGCAGAAGGGGCGGTGCAACTTGTATCGTTGGTGCTAAACATACCTTGGACTGGGCCGGGATGGTCCAAACGTGCAGCACGTCAGAGAGAAACTCGGCCATGTTGTGATCATGGATCAACTTGGCCGTGGCCTGATCCATGATCGACGCGTTGAACAAAAGAAATATTCGATCAGAAGTTGGTTCAGACCAGGTTGTGGGGATGTGGAAATAAGAAGGAGGGTGGAAGAGGGAGAGGGAGAAAAGGGAGGAGAAAAACAGGGTGGGCGATATAGGAGGTGCAAATGGGAAGTGAGCAATATTCCTTGCTTAATTTACGGGGACACTCTCTCACCATGATATTTTGCTGTCAAAACTAATCAATCTTGCTCAGCAGCTGACTCGGAGAGAATCTCCTCCTGGTCCCTCATCTGTCATCTACCTACTATCATGGACGCCCTTTGTTTTTGAAAGCTCGGGGGGCTATGCATTACATCTATTCCCAATGGTCCAGGGAAAGAGATCCATCGACGACAGCATATCTGTGCAAATGAACAAGCTTATTCCCCCTTGAATACTCACATGGTTTACCTAACTAACAAAGACTAGGCTTAATATGTCAGTTGACGGCATAGTCGAGGTCCCAGTATATTCTGAAACTTTCGAAATCGAGAAAACCGCAAGTACAAGCTCCTACGGACTCTAGTGGGGTCCATGAGTGGATTGTCTTCCATGAGGCTCTCTTGCGAGTATCCTAGCCATGAAGGTCATTGGCCTTGAATGCGCGTACAATGGTAATTCGAGGATGGAGCCCAGTGTGTTAAGTATCTGTGATCGCAAGTTTTTTTACTCCGTGGAAATATCTCGACGCTTGCGTGCTCACTCTGTCTTTTACGGAGAATGTTTCGGCGAATAAAATCTAGTTCATCAAGTCTCTGGTTTCCTCTATTAGCATCGTAAATGGTCTTTCAGGATTTCGTCGGAACTAAAGAGTTTAAATGTCTGATACTCCGTGGGTGTATTAGAATTTGCGCGTGCGCGTTGCGTAAGTGATATTTTGTGAGCCCAGCAAGTATTAAGTCTCAGCCACACCACATACAGCATACTGCTGGCCAGAGATGCAGTCACACATTCAATGTAATTATAGCACAGTTTTATGGTCTTTATAGTCTACTTCTTTGGCTCTTTTATTCTACAGCATGTATTTATTCACTGGCTTACTGGATTTTTGCCATGTTTCACGGCCCTAGTATATCATGGTGTATTATGTACGGTGCATTCCAGTTCGGTAAGATGATAGACATTTCAAGCAACCATGCCAAGTATGTAGGAAGCTCCAGGCCGTGTGAATAGAAATGCCCTAACTTTGTAGAGCGAAGACTTTCCAAGGTTATTGAGAGTCTTAGAAGGGTCAGTAGTGGTCAAATGAGGCCGATTCTGGATCTGCTGTGTAGACCGCTGGGTATGCCAACTTCACTGCGAGTCACGAATTGAGCAGGTCGAGAAGATCTATTAAGTGACAATGCCCAACCTCGAAATAATGGTTCGGAGATGTCGGGAAGTTAGTTTCCCCTCAGCGGGGAGATGTCCATCTCCGGGGTCGCTGACGTAGCTAGATTGTGCTACGCAATCCATCCCGGTCCGCAGTTCCTTCGAAACCCCCCCCCCCGCCCCCCTGCAGAGCATTTACCGGGTCTAATATCTTCTAGGTTCGTTGAATTCCATCTACCATTGCGTTGTATCGTATCCAAGTCCACAGTGTTCGAGTCCTCGGTTTTGCGCTGAGGCGGTCCTGGGCTTTGGTGGCAACCCAAAAGCCGAAACATACTTACGGTCGTCTCAGTCAGATTTGCCCCTCAACCTCCCAACTACCTACCTCTTACCTATCTGGTTCAAGCCAACTTATACAGATCCATCACCATGACCGGATTCCACATCGTCAATTCGAACGACCCGGTTCCCGGCGCCGGAACCCCACCCCCGGAATTTAGCTTGACAGCTGACCCCGCCACAGACGTCTGGTCCAAACCCCCATCCACTAACGCATTCAACGCCCCAATACTCTACCAACCCGTCTCCCTTAAATCCTTTAAGCGCGCCCGTGTCGCTGTCGCTGCGCAATGGACACAGAAATATGATCAGGGCGGCCTCATCATCGTCCTGAACAACGTTGATGGATCCCGGAAGTGGGTGAAGACTGGTATCGAGCTCACCCATGACAAGCCACATGTGAGCGTCGTTGCGAAGGACCGCTGGGCGGATTGGAGCTTGCTCCCTGTTCCCTCCGGAGGGAAGTCTGCAACACTGGAGTTGGTCCGGGAGGCGGATAACAGCTTGTGGATTTATCTTGTGGAGGGAGTGCAGAAGAAGCCTATTCGAGAGGTTACTTGGATTTTTGAGGAGACCGATGTGCAGGAGACTTGGGTTGGGGTATATGCGGCGCGGCCGTCGACGGAGGGTGGAGAGTTGACAGTCAACTTTGGGCATCTGATTATTGAGTCTGTTGGGGATAAGGAATAAGTACTGGGAATTGCCTCTGGACTGTGGGGGTGCATTTGCCGAAGCCCGATTTCGGGGGATGGAGATACGACAATTTTGGGGAAACCGTCCCGATGGGTGTAATTCAGACTTACTGCATGTGGCTCTCGTTCCGCAGATCTATAAAAGGAATACATGGATTTCGTTGTTGCGTCGTTCCCTGGTCCTGTCTATCAGGCTGATCGTGGCAGGGTGATTGAGTTCCCGACTGAAACCTAGGCAGCGGCAGCTTTGACAGCACGGGCCCCATGCTATGCCAGGGCCAGATGGTGGCATCGCTATCGGACGATCATGGTCGGGGCGTACGGGATTGATCCCCCACTGCGGGTGATCAACTGACGTGGACCAGATTTCTGAGGACGATCGGACTTCCAAGGCTATAATATCCTACGTAGGACAAACGGATAGATGCCTCGGTTTTAAGGAAAATACTCATTACGTTAAATGCAAACATGCCACGTGCCGTGGTTACACAGTGAGATTCATGACTCCCGTGGATTGCAGGGCCCCCATGTACTATTCTCAGCGTTATGTTCTTGAAGATGAACCCATCTAACCTTGATGATTATGTTGTCCTCATATTGACCAGGCTGAAAGGGACTTTTGCTCATAATTCACGCATTAAGGCCCCACAGCTGCAGACCAGGGATGCAACAACGCCAAAAAGCGGTTCCTTCCGACGAACCAGGAGTCTTGGGTGCATCTTATCGATCATATCTTGATGACAAGAGGCTCTGATTCTTACGTTCTGTCCTTTCGGCACCTCAGGGGCCCTCCGGCTGCTGATAAATGGAGATTATTTCCCCCGCTATGACTCCTGGTGCCTGACGTGCCATGATCCACTTTCTTTTTTCTCTTTTCCGCCAAGTTTCCACTGCTTTTCCCCTCCATCGTCATTAGTACGGGTTGGGTGGTTTTCTTCTTATTCGTTCCAACTGCCTAATTGGATTATCGCCTTGACTCAAATTGTCTAGGTGCATAAGCTGTCGGAATGCTGGGGCGCGCTGAACTTGGATCGCGCCTCTCATCGTCCTCACCTGCACCAACACCCCGTCGCCGTGCATAAGTGCGACCGCCGATCGTGACTCGGTTTCATTCCGCCGTCCTACTTAAGGGAGACGAGCTTTGGTCTTCCCGGCTGACCTCTTGTCCCTTACAGGCTGGCCCCTCTTTCCTTCACGAGAAGAGGAAGAAAAGAGTCTTAGGCAGATCTACCCTCACGGTTTCCGCTGCCTGATCCTGATTTACCCCAAGTGGATTCGCGGCTTGCTAGCCTTCTATGGGCATATACTCGGCTACCGCGCTTGCCTGCTCATTTGCGCCGAGTCGCTGTGCCCCATATTTGATTTGAATTTGAATTCGGTGCTACACGGTTGGCTCCATTTCTTTCTTTTTTTTTTTTTTTTTTTTTTCTTTTGCTGATAAATCCCCTAACGTACCTGATTTGCTGGTGCCTTCTTGTTTGCTTTTCCCACTCCGCGGTGGATCTGACTGGCTCAGGGCGGCCCCAAATCAGCTGGTGCCCAAGCGGTGTTTAGTCAAAGCAGAATTACCATCCCCTTTTATGTGATACGCCCGCTGTGGTCTCTTATGTTGCATGAACTCTCTTTCAAATGGTCCTGCCGGCGGTCACTTATCATTTGACTCTTATCGAGATCGTCGTATCTTTTGTGTATGGTTTCCTCCATTCTCCGCAGCTTTGATTATTTATTGTACATGGACCGAGACATTTTTACCCTGAATCCTTTATACGGTGGTCATGCCACTCCTCGACGCGCGCGACGGTCCTTCCTACGGTGCTATACCGCGGGAGGAAAACCATACGAGCATGGATTATGAGCGGGATCAGTTGCTGCAGGATGGCTACGAGACCGACGGCAACCCGAGTGATATCTCGACTTTGGACGAAGCGCAGGAAGGTGTGCGCAAAATTGAGGCGATAAACATGACTTGGACAACCCGATCGTTAATGATCGCCTACGTCAGGTTCGTTAGTGGCTTGCAGCCAAACCCTGTGACCGTGCTGACTTGGCACGAAGTATATTTCTCATGGCCTTCTGCACGTCCCTGGAGGGCCAGACGGTCATGTCATTGTCGGCATATGCCACCAGTGCTTTTAGCAAGCATTCGTTAATCTCCACCGTTCTTGTGGTGCAGAATGTAGTCAATGGTATGGATCATGCATATATATCCACTTGATACCTGCGAACGGACTGCTAACTGTTATAGCTGTGATCAAACCACCCATGGCAAAGGTCGCCGATGTGTTCGGTCGCTTTGAAGCTTTTTGTCTCAGCATTACCATATACATCCTGGGCTATATTCAGATGGCCGCGTCGACCAATGTGCAAACCTATGCATCTGCACAGATCTTCTATTCCGCTGGTTCCACGGGTCTACAGATTCTCCAACAGGTGTTCATCGCCGACAGCAGTGACCTTTTGAACCGTGCCTTTTTGGCTCTTCTTCCAGAGTTCCCGTTTTTGGTCACTGTCTGGCTGGGGCCGACCATCGCAGGAGCAGTGCTTCAGTCATCATCGTGGCGCTGGGGCTATGGCATGTGGGCAATCATCCTGCCCGCTGCCTTTATGCCGCTCGCCCTCTCGCTACTATTGAACCAGCGCAAAGCTCAGCGGCTGAATTTGATTAAGCCGACAAAGGCTAGACGCCGCAGAAGCTTATTTAGCGTTATTCGACGCACTTGGTATGAACTGGACGTGGGTGGGCTGACATTGTTATCCGCGGCGGTCACGTTGCTTTTGGTACCTCTGACGCTAGCGGCCAGTTCTAAAAATGGATGGAAGACCCCGAGTATCATTATCATGATGGTGGTTGGTGTCCTCTGCTTGATCGCTACCCCATTATATGAATCGTCTAAGAAGTTGGCACCCAAACCTCTACTTTCTCTGCATCTACTCAAGCAACGAACCGCCCTTGCCGGCTGTGCCTTGGCATTTTGGTACTTCAGTAAGTTTGATCCTTTACATACGTCTGGTGTGCAGGACGACCAAGGACACTAATCGTTGCTAGTGGCATTTTACTTCTCTGTTCAACCATACCTTTACTCCTACCTTCAGGTCGTTCAGAACTATGATGTGGCCACCGCTGGCCGTGTCACCCAGACCTTCGCATTTACCTCAACTATTGCTGCATTCACCGTGTCACTCCTCATAAAGTACACCCGCCGATACCGGATATTTGTGACCATTGGCTGCGTTATCTACATGACTGGTTTAGCATTGATGCTCATGTGTCGCCAAGAAGGTGCCTCTCACTTGCAAGTTCTGGGCACCCAAATTCTCGTAGGCTGCGGTGGTGGCTTGCTCAATGTGCCTGTTCAACTCGGAGTTCAAGCATCTGCAAGTCACCAAGAAGTCGCCGCAGCCACTGCGATGTTCCTTACCTCCATGGAGATGGGCGGTGCCGTCGGTGCTGCCATCTCCGGAGCCATCTGGACCCATCTGATTCCTCAGAAGCTCATGCAGTACTTGCCGGAAGAGAGCAAGTCCCATGCCGGCGAGATCTTTGGCAAGCTAACGACGGCACTGGAGTATCCCATGGGAACTCCCACACGCATCGCCATCAACCGCGCCTATCAGGAAACCATGAACCGCCTGGTAACCCTCGCCATCATCGCGACTTTGCCGCTGATCCCTCTGAGTCTTGTAATGGTAGACTATAAGCTGGACAAGGTGAGCACTCCCGCCAATAGCGATGATTTATCTACAGATAAGAGTGACTGACTCGTCAAAGATGAGCCCTGGCAGCCACGACGATGGAGCTGAGACTCCACTGCCCATTGACGTAGAGCCCGAGACCGATGATCAAAATCATAAACGAACCTAAGGCTATGCCCCTTGTGCGCATAGGCCTGACCATTTTCACGAAAGCTACGATCACACGACCCGTTCTTATTTTCTTGTTCTGTTCTTGTCTTGTCTTATTGTTTGATCGTTATGTTTATATCATTCCCATGGACCTCGCTCCACTGCATTGCACAGATACAGCAAGCCGGCGTTTTGGTTAATGGTTGTGGACACCATATTATCCATATTATATTTGGACATGAGCCACATGTGCAGTTCGGTTCTTTCAAACGGCGTTGATTAGAAGTAGACACATATATTCGAAAATGAACCTCTGGTCTAAAAGACTTTGAAAGTCTGTGAAATGACATCTTTGATCCCGCACAGAATATATCGTATCTTGCACTTATTTAGGGAGTGTGTGCCAAAGAATAATCCCCTGGATAACCCGTAGACCTTGGAAGATACCCATTTCAGAAATGCCGTCCAACTGAGCCGCCTGTTGGATAGAATAGAACCGTAATCGCGGTCAACAAACACAGACACCCGTTAACCGTATCCGTATGTGCTCGTGTCCGTTCAGAACGCCAAAAAATATTGATATTACATCATCACAAGCGCGAGTGGTGTAGTGGTAACATAGGGTCCTTCCAAGACCTTGCCAGGGGTTCGATTCCCTTCTCGCGCAGACAGTTTTTTGTCTTTTATTGATTTTTTTAAACTTGCTGGTAAGCTGCAAGCCCCAGTCTCACCCCCTGGCCAGGTGCATAACAGGGCCGACCCGTGCCAAGACGAAGCTTGGAGCTCGTCTCGATTTGATTTCAGGGTTGCTGGGGAAGAGCCACTCTGCAGCATTACTGCGATACTAATGTGCCTTGTGCATATGTATGCCGATCCCTAGGATCATACTTGATAGACGCACAATCCACTTAATCCGAAGCCTTCCCCATAGAATCCAAAGATAAACAGCGGGCTATCTATCGGTGTGCTGGGTGATTCATTTCGCTAGCGCTTGCCGAGAATCCGAGACGAGTCCCAATCCATCACCCAAATAACAGGGGGCGGTGTGGACAACAGAATTGAGGCTAGCGTGTTTAGGGATGATCCCCTGAAGGGGCATGTCGTTTCAAAGCGGTACTGCAATCAAAATTTGGGCGGTGGCTTTTTTAGAGCCTGGGGCTTTGTGCGTGTGTGTACGGGGAAATACGCTGGGGATTGAACATAGGTTTCTGTTTACTGGGAAACATGAGAAAGGGAGATAGTTCTGCAAGTGATGGGGATCAATTTTATATAATTTGGGGTATAGATTTTCAGATTTGGAGAAATACTCCGGGTAGATTCACTAGCAATAGCTGCGGATGGTCAACGGAGCTATAGCTAGGTGGGTAATTAATGCCGGTGTTGGTTCTGTACTCGGTCTGTTCTCCGGATCTGTTTCGCTGGAGCACCCCAGGGCCTATTACTGTGTCTTACAGAGTATCCTGTACGGTTATGGCATATAACGAAGAACATATCAAGTTGTCATGGTCCAATTTTGTGGACCACCGCGCTTAGCCGACAGCGGGTGGCCGTCACATCGAGGACGTTCTTTGATACCGGTTCTTGGCGCGGCCCTCGACCCGTTCGTATTAACGGTATTAGCTATTAGCTACGTATGGTGCAGTCCTCCTCAGGATAGGTTACATTGGAGCGAATCCCCAGAACATTGGATTAATGTGTATATTTTTTTTCTCAGAAAAGAGATAGATGTAGAATAATTATCAAACCAAAGATATGAACAAAGCTTGAAAGAGATGGTACAGGCCGCGTATCTCACGAGACTAGCACTTGTCTAGACTCCATCTGCTCTGCGGGTTGCCCCATTCAATCCAGACCACAGCTTCTCTCCCTTTTTGTCTCCCACAGTCCGCCTTTCCCTTCCCCCTCATTCTCCCATCTCTCCATCTCCATCCTTCTTAATTACCATCACCTTGGATCGCCCCCGGTGCTCACAAAAATGGTTGTCGCTACCATCAAGTACGAAATCCCCCCTCCTTGCCGAGGCGCCCCCTCTTTCCAAGACTAACCCCGGTCTCTAGGTGTGTCGTGGTGGGGGACGGTGCAGTCGGAAAGACCTGTCTGCTCATCTCGTACACAACCAACAAGTTCCCTTCGGAATATGTTCCCACTGTCTTTGATAACTACGCCGTGACGGTGATGTAAGTTTTCGTGGATCTCCGCCCCCCGTGAGCGATATATGAACTCGCGAATCAGCCGCGAAAAAAAAAAGTGAACTCCTGAAATCCTGACTTTTCGACTTTTGGAATAGGATCGGTGATGAACCTTATACCCTTGGTCTCTTTGATACCGCCGGTCAGGAAGATTACGATCGTCTGCGCCCGTTGTCCTACCCCCAGACCGACGTTTTCCTTGTCTGCTTCTCCGTGACTTCACCCGCCTCGTTCGAGAACGTCCGCGAAAAGTGGTTCCCTGAAGTTCACCATCACTGCCCCGGTGTCCCTTGCCTCATCGTTGGTACCCAGACCGATTTGCGCGACGATGCGAACGTGCGCGAGAAGCTTGCCCGCCAGAAGATGCAACCCATTCGTAAGGAGGATGGTGACCGGATGGCCAAGGAGCTTGGTGCTGTGAAATATGTCGAGTGTTCTGCTTTGACACAGTACAAGTTGAAGGATGTCTTTGATGAGGTAGGACAAACCTGTGATTTTTTGAGGATGAGACAGATGGGCCATATTTCTCCCGCTCTTTCATCCTTGCTATTATATCCCTCACAGCTGACTTTTGGATGTAGGCTATTGTTGCTGCTCTTGAGCCGGCCCCCAAGAAGAAATCCAGGGGTTGCCGCCTGCTGTGAACAATTACCATGGACAATTTTCACAGGGTGGTTTCTGCGTGACATCGGGTTATCAGCTCGTTGATTTGCGACAGAAACCACAGATACGATGGAATGAATCTGTTTTGTTTTTTTCCCTTTCACATTTTGGGAGGGCTATTTGGCTGGGGCTTTCACTGGGATATCCACTGCAATATCGGATCTATGTTATGGGCTAGCGTTCCTATCTGAAGCGTTTTTCTTCAATGACTCTTCATGGTTTCCAGCTCGTGGCTTCCGTTTGCTCAACTTTATCAGGGTCACTCTCTGGTCGCGATCGTCCTCTCTTTATTCCCTTCACTTCTCTTGCCCTTGGGTTTCGGCGACCATCCGTCAGCATGCGGATCGATTCCACCATTTTAGCTTCGCCCTCCATTTCCAACTTCCTCTCCTTTCACGACCTACAGCGACCACGAGTTTCGACCTTCCCTTCCTCTTCTCGTGTACTCCCCGACTTTCCCGATCTCCCATTTTATCCCTCCCACGCTTGCAACATTTTTTTCATCGTCTATCGGCGTTGGATGTCAGGGCGTCGTGTTTTTTGGCTGGTCGATGAATTTTCGTCCCTGTTACCTCTATTCAATTCTTCCCTCGACCTTGCACTTCGGAAATATGAATTTGAGCTTGCTGCACTTTTCTCCATTTTCCCCTCTTCACGGTTCCGATTTTTTCAGATACGAGTATCTCTCTGTTGTCATCTGCCTGGTCTTATGCTTCGCGCCCATGATTCTGAACTGCGCAAAATCATCCTGAACCTTAGAACGTCACAGACAGTGGACAACCCAATTGACAAGTTCTATGATGGTTCTTTGTGTTTATGGTTGATCGTAGATGGGCTTATAGATCGTTAATATTGATTCCAAACCCTAGAAATGAGATAATGGTTATACTACGAAAATACAACTTGGACATCATCGTGACATGGGCATTCATTCGTCGTCTATTTACGGATCATGTTTCTCGTACTAAATACTGCGAGCCAATTTACAGCTCATCCTTGCCAACCTCAGACTCGGCCTCAACATCCTCGGAATCCTCAACGACCGGGCGTCCATACCAACCACCGATTTCTTCCTTAACACCAGACTTGACCATGCTGGTAATAATCTCAAATGCAACTTGCGCCGCAGCCAGAGCGGTAGTCTCACCCTTGTTATCATACGCAGGCGAGACCTCAACA
The DNA here is from genome assembly GCA_030710325.1 of Penicillium sp. 91 TS-2023. Classification (NCBI taxonomy): domain Eukaryota; kingdom Fungi; phylum Ascomycota; class Eurotiomycetes; order Eurotiales; family Aspergillaceae; genus Penicillium; species Penicillium sp. 91 TS-2023. Next base: position 1,281,188 of record JARWGP010000021.1, on the reverse strand, counting down.
ATGTCGGCACCAACCAGATTCAGCTTCTCCAAGCCACGCAGGATACGGATAAACTCGCGGGTGGTCCAACCACCAGGCTCGGGAGTACCGGTACCAGGCGCAGTCGACGGATCCAAAACATCAATGTCAACAGACAGGTAAACCGGCTGCTCAGGATCAAGACCAGTCCGCTGCATGATAGTCTCCACAACACCCATAGGACCAAGCTCATCAATATCATCCGCATGAATACGGATGAATCCCTGCTCAGGACCGGGGTTGGTATAATCTCCATCATCAACACCAGTCAATCTGGTCCGCAAACCCGCATGAGCAGAAGTCGAGTTACAAATCAATCCCTCCCGGCTGGCCTTGTGGAAGAAACTTCCATGATTAAACTGCGTCTGCTCGGACTGCCAGTACGCACTATAGCGCACAGGATTCCATGTATCAAGGTGCGCATCGAAGTGCAGCACCGTAATCGGCTTCTGGTAGATCTTATGCAGAGCACGCAGAGCCGGCAAGGCAACACTGTGGTCGCCACCCAGCGTCACCAGCTTGGGGTGACCAGAGCCAATGTTACCCTTGCCATTCGGGGCCTCGTTCACCACCTTGCGCGATCCGAGCTCCAGGAACGCTTCGTACATCTGGCGCTCGGCGAGCCCGTTGTCGAACGGTGTGATCGGGATATCGCCACAGTCGGTGATCTTTGCCCACGACTGGTAGGGGTTAATACCCGCGCGAGTGTTGTAGCTCGTACCAGACATCTGGCGTGCGCTTGCTGCGCGGATGGCGCGGGGACCGAAACGGGCACCTGGTCGATAGCTTACGGCTGTGTCGAAGGGTGCGCCGATGACTGCGATATCGTAGCGCTCCGAGGGCTCAACGAGGCACTTCACTGGGCGGAGATGGGCGAAGCTGGCGATGCCGGAGAAGGACCACTATATGTATATTAGACATTGACATTGGCATTAGAGTTGGTGGTTCTGATTGAACATACCTCCTGGTCCCATTTCTTCAGCAATTCCTCGCGCTCGTGCTCGGGCACAACTTCGGTATCACCGTGGTGGGCACAAGAGACCGCAGTACCGGCCAGCGCCAGCACGCTCAACAGGGACTTCAATGCAGGCATTACTGTAAAAAATGATCCTAGTAGCTAGAGAACGAAAAGAAAAGAAAGAAAGAAACGCCGGGAGAACCGAATATATAGAAGCGACTATTTTCTTCTCAGTTCTCCGCTCGACTTCCTAAACCAGAGAGCTTTATCTAAGAAGGAAAGACGAGCAGATAGCGCCCCGCCTCTCTCCGCCCGCCAATAATCGGCAGTGGAACCGCGGAGGTCGTGCAGACCTTCCCTTCTTGGCTTTACTTCTACTTCCTCTTGACCATCAACTTCTTCGGCAGTACTTTCTTTGATTCTAAGATACGGGATGCAATGCGTCGTGTTGTCGTTACGGGTTTAGGTGCCGTGACACCTTTGGGTGTTGGTAAGTTCAAGTGTATTTTGTTATGTTCGCTATTGTTTTTTCCCCTTGCTCTACGCCGAACAATCCCAGGCAATGCAGTTCGAATTGTCAGTCGAGTCAATATTTCCCCAATACCCTCTAGAAGGTGCTAGAGATCGATTCCTGGTGCTGCCCCGGACTTGCACGAGACAAAAATCTGGCGGCAAGTCTCCACTACACGCCGGAAGGGGAAGGTCTTGACAGCCAATGACGGCACCTCAAATGCTTGGTCCGGCGGACTTAGGACCGCATATTCGGCATGGACGCGACTGTAAACAGTTCACTTGACCTAGCAGGATGCAATTTCAAATTCCTGAGATAGTGATCGGCATGTTGCTTTTCGTTTTGGGTGGATGAGCTAACCGGCTTATGCTCTAGGTGTGCGGCAGACGTGGAAGCGCCTGCTGGATGGGCATTGTGGTATTGTGAATGTGAATCATCGGGATGAGCGCTTTGCAGAACAGCCGTGTCAGATTGCTGCTGTTGTGCCCGAGGGGAGTCGGGAGAATGGTGGGTGGACGGCTTCGGAGTGGTTGAGTCGGGGTGTAAGTGTATTCTTGACATGGGAACTATATGTGTCTTTTATGCTGATGCATTGTAGGAGGAGCGCAAAATGGCTATGTTTGCCCAGTATGCTATGGCTGCGACGGAAGAGGCTCTTGAAGATGCGGGTTGGAAGCCGACAAAATTTGAGCAGAGAGAAGCAACTGTATGATCTTTCTGAAGAGCGATTAGGCATCTATTGCGATCTGATATTGAATTTTGCCTAGGGAGTCTGTCTCGGATCTGGAATTGGCAACTTTGATGAGATCTACAACACTGTCGTCGCATATGAAAAGGGCGTAAGTTCGATGTTCCTGCAAAAGGAGATACAGTTCTCAGCTAACTGGTTTCAGGGATACAAAAAAGTGAATCCGCTCTTTGTGCCGAAGTTATTGATCAACCTCGGGGCGGGGCACATTTCGATGAAATATGGATTTATGGTATGTTCCGAGTCAACAACCCCAGCTTGAGCTTTGCTAACTGCCACAAGGGCCCAAATCATGCCGCGACAACTGCTTGCACTACTGGTGCTCATTCAATCGGCGATGCAGCGAGGTTCATTGCATGCGGTGATGCCGACTTAATGGTTGCTGGAGGAGCCGAATCGTGCATCCACCCTCTTGCTATTGGCGGCTTTGCCCGGGCTCGAAGTCTAGCGACTGATTTTAATGATAACCCAAAGAAGGCGTCGCGTCCATTTGATGCCGATCGAAAAGGATTCGTTGTTGGCGAAGGCGCCGGTGTACTTATTCTCGAGGTATGTCTTCTGTGGCTATTTCGATCATATATTCAATGTGCTAAAAACCAGTTTAGGAACTGGAACACGCCCGTGCACGAGGCGCACATATCTATGCAGAGCTTAGAGGATACGGCTGTTCTAGCGATGCTCACCATATGACAGCACCGAAAGAGAACGGCGAAGGTGCATTTATGGCCATGAAGAAGGCTCTCAAGCAGGCCCAGTTGCCGCCCTCGGCAGTCGACTATATCAATGCGCATGCAACTTCGACAGTTATTGGAGACGCAGCTGAGAATGCAGCTATCAAATCCCTTCTTTTGGGTCCAGAGGGCAAGCAGAAGGCAGAAGATGTGAACATCAGCAGTACAAAAGGCGCCGTTGGTCACCTTCTCGGCGGCGCTGGCGCCATCGAGGCGGTTTTCAGCACTCTTGCAATCCAGCATGTGAGTATTGTCTAAGCCTGTTTTCCCGTTTAATTGGATCATATGCTGACTCGAGCAGAATATGATGCCGCCTACTATCAATTTAGATCGTCTTTCCGATGGATTTGACTGCAACTATGCCCCCAAACATGCCCAACCGAGGCAGATCAATGCGGTGTTGACAAACAGCTTTGGGTTCGGTGGAACGAATAGCAGTCTTTGCTTTGCGAGGCTTCAAAAATAGCCCTAAACAGGATCAGCTTGACATGTACGATAGTGTAATCTAAAATTATGGCAGATATGGTATATTCGAGTGTGCGATAAATATACTTTTCCATCTATGTCCACAGATGGTATATTTAAATTGGCCAGATCCATTTTTAGCCCAGCGACGAAGTACCAATTCACTACTCCATTGGATCCTGTCCGTAAGGCTAGAGTCTCGTGAATGAGGCCTCACGTGATGATATCCAAATGCGGAGCCCCAGCCCGTCCTTCCATCTCAAGAGTCCTATATGAACACAAACCCCCTGACAGTATCCTCCTCACCGACTGAAAACCTACCGGAAACAATCATAGCGCGAATTACTGTGTCTGGAACACTCCATATCTGCGCTCATCATGGCGACAAACGGCGAGTCCGGTCGAGGTAAGCGCACCCGCTTTGTGAGCGTGACAAAGGCACAGTTGCGCCTCGAACTTCAGACAAGACGGTCGCAGATGGATTTAAGGCCCATGGACTAATTTCGATGTGCGAGAATAGCCTCCGGAAGCTTGGTGGATGCCTCGGGCTACAAGTTTACAGAGAAGGATACGAAGCCCGGCAAGATGAAGGTCAAGAAGACCTCCAAGGCATCGACTAAGAAGAAAGCAGACGGTACAATTAGATCGCTACCTAATGGCCCCGGGTTTCACAACTAACTGGGATCTGCTACAGATGCGAAAGATGGACCCGTTGACTCCTCGTCTACCTCCCCTCTGCCCAAATTGGACGACAAGCTCGCCACTTCTTTCCCGACTGGTAGACCGCGCGAGGAGGATCTACTTGAGACTGTCATCTGCAAGCACTGCAAACGCCCCGTTCTGAAATCATCTGCTCCGGAACATATTCGAGGATGTCTGAAGGCGAAGCAAGAGAAGGCGCGCAAGAAGAAGGAAGCTCGTGACGCTGCGAACAGGGCCAAGGTGACCGACGGTAAGGACGACGACGATATCCGCGACAGAATCGACATGGGTGAAGATGCAATGAAGGGACAGAAGAGCGCAAAGAAGAGTGCGGTCAAGGGCACCGATGATGGAACGAAGAAGGGCAAGAAGCGAAAGGCCGACGAAGACGATAACAAGGAGCCCAAGAAAAAGAAAAAGAAGGATGAGCCCAAGGCTAAGACCGCGAAGCCCAAGGGTCCTGTTGATGTTGAGAAGCAGTGTGGTGTGACCCTGCCCAACGGCGCCCAGTGCGCTCGCTCGCTCACTTGCAAGAGCCATTCGATGGGCGCCAAGCGTGCCGTTCCCGGCCGGTCTCTTCCCTATGATATGCTCCTTCAGCAATATCAGAAGAAAAATCAGGCCCGCCAGCAGAGTATGTCGTCTCTTTCTTCTTTAATGAAACACCCCAAGAAATCCCCAAGAAATCCCCAAGAAATCCCCCAAGAATACTTCCAAGAAATCCTACCGGAGATTCCTCACCCCCTCTACGGACTCGGATTATGATCCAGATGATTGACATGTTGTTTTTTTGGTTGTACAGAGGCTGCGATCGACGCCAATGCCCCGCTGCAAGACGAAGTTGATACGAATGGTCCGGTTGATTCGGACGAAGAGAGAGATACTGTCATGGCTGCTATTGCCCGTTCCAATCCCAAACCCCTCGCCGAACATACCCTCATCACCTCAAGCACGAAATATCGATATGTCCGCATCAAAGAACAAATGCTGCACGCAATTGGTGGACGTGGCGGTGGTCTTTTCTCCACTGATGACAGCCAGCCCTTGTTTGGTGGAAGCATATTCCAACCCTTTGACCCCGATCTGGATGTCTCCTCTCCCATGATCCCCAATGCTGACCCTGGTGATGGCTTAATTTCTGTGGATGGATCAAGAAAGACCCCGGTGCAAGGTGTACGGAAAACACCTGTTGCTGTTGCCTCCTGAACAGCGAGCACCAAATGATGATTTAACGACTATCTCCGGCATTAACATTCCCCCCCCCCCCTTCCTTTTTTTTCTCGGCCTTATGTGGTTTCTCCTATGCAGTGCTGGTGTTCGAGGGCGCAAGAAATGTGCATACCCTGCTTTGTTTGTCATTTGCCTTCTTTTCGTTTCCTGGCCATGTATTCTGGCGTGGAAACAGGCTGGTTCTGTTTTTGATTCGGTGATGACATGATACCCCGGTTACTGGCGTGATAAAATCACAAATAGTCACCTCAATGGACGTTTGATTCTCAGTTTGAGCTTAATTAAGAACCCTGGTAGTCTGTATAGATCGCGCACGGTACAAGTCAACATATAGTTCGTGAGGTATGGATTGATTATGTTATATGGAAACCTGAGGTGTCGAATCATCTGTCCAGCTCCGTCGATCATGTCTTTGACAATACTCGCGATCCGCAATGCAAGCCTGCTTTTAATGCCTGTTTGAGCTCTAAACGCATTCGAAACACCCGAGTAAGCCCACACTCGTATCTCCTGTATGGTGCGCGTGCCGGTCACCTACCTCCCCAGTCGCATTGAGCTTCCTCGTGCTCCCACCGCTCGGAATTCAGCACCCCTCGTCACAGCCCTGGAATTACCGCAGAGCCGTCGCAAGTAAGCGGTCGGCCACACTTGACGCCTTTGTTTGATCCAAAGGCTCACCATGAGTCACTCCGTTCCCGACCTCGATGTGATAGGCATCAAAGCCGAACACGACCTAGCAGACCAATTCCGTCGCGAAGTTGCTCAACTTCTCGGGCGCACGAACCTCAATTTCCCTGGCGCACAACCTGTCAGCTTTTCTGCAAAACACCTGGTGGAGCTTCAAAAAGAGGATTACTATGTTTGCGAGAAGACAGACGGAATCCGGTGCCTGATGTATTTTGCGCGCGGTGATCCCGATTCCGAGTCGCCGGAGATTCACTACCTGATCGATCGCAAGAACGACTATCGCTTCGTGCCAGGCCTACATTTTCCACTCCCGAACGATGATACCTTCCAATCCTACCATGTCGATACACTGGTAGACGGCGAGCTGGTCAACGACGTATACGAGGACGGGTCCCAGCAGCTCAAGTACTTGGTTTTCGATTGCCTTGTGCTAGACGGACAGAGCCTGATGCACCGAACACTCGACAAGCGACTCGCATATTTCAAAGAAAAGGTTTTGAAACCATATAATGCGATGTACCGCAAATTCCCGGACGAAAAACAGCACCGCGCCTTCGCCGTCGAAGATAAGTCCACACAGGTCAGCTACGGCATTGAGATGATGTTCCGCGAGATCATCCCGGCAGTTAAACAAATCCACGGCAATGACGGCCTAATCTTCACTTGTCGAAGCACACCCTACCGCATCGGCACAGACGAGCACATCCTTAAATGGAAGCCCCCCGCCGAGAACACCATTGATTTCCGCACACGCCTCGAGTTTCCCATCCTTGAACCAGACACAGACGACGAAGCAGAAGGTATCTCAGAACCTTACCCCGACTACGATGCTATTCCAATCTTCCACCTTTTCGCCATGCTAAACGCGGGCGAGTACCGCCATTTCGCCGAGATGTACGTCACGCCCACAGAATGGGAGGATCTGAAAGCCATGCGTGTCCCGTTAGATGATGCCATCGTCGAATGTTACAAAGATGAGCACGGTCGCTGGCGCTTCCACCGTTTGCGCGATGATAAGAATGACGCCAATCATATCTCAACTGTTGAGAAGGTCTTGGAGAGTATTGAAGACCGCGTTACAGAAGAAGATCTTATTCGCCTTGCACCTGTTATCAAAACTGCTTGGAAAAAGCGACAGGCGGGCATGGGTTCAGGTGGGATGCCGCCAGTGAATGGTGGTACTAAGCGGAAATTCGAAGAATGACGAATAAAGAAAAAGAAAGACATAAATATTTTCCAGCGATTTTTTGTATCTCGTTGGCCTTAGTATCATTTGCAGGGTGTTTGGCGTTGGGCTTTTTCCAAAATTTCTTTTTCTTGTTCCGGTATTACTCGGGTTCGGGTTACTGTTATGATGCATGGAATTTCTCAGCTGGTGTGAGACCAGTTTGTATTGGAGACAGTGTTGGAATCTGGTTGATATTCATAGGAATGGATTGATAGAAGCACCACCGATCGACCTCGACCTCCATACCCAACATATCAAATAGTGCACGATTTCCATATTATTACATCACACATCACTTGACAGGCTCTGGGTGTGTTAGGACGTGTTGAATTAGTTTTCATCTGCTTCACATGGAATCAATAAAGCGGAAGGTGCGTTTTGCAAAGCGCGATGTAGTCGACTATAACCCCCCCCCCCCTCTCTTTTTCGAATTCCAAACCATCACTTCTTTTTATTAGTGGTTCTTCCTCATACTCAGTTCCACACCTTGTAGATCCAGCTCTATCTTCTATTGATCATCACCTTAAAATTGCATGGTGATGCGGTCCAGCGATACAACTTTACTCTTTCATTCTCATAACTGGCGTTTAGCGGATGCCTAACAGGCTTCTCCATTTTTCCAGCCATTGACAACTGAAAGATCTAGAATGGATCTTATGGTAAACAGTTGTATGATTTGATCAGCCGAGCTACGTAACACTGGGGCCGAAAATCCACATGTAAGCGATGAAACGTACGCTAGAGGAGCGCTAAAATCTACGCTAAAATATACGAGCTGTTCCATCATGGTACCAACTTTGTACTACAAACGCTGCCTTTTTTGGGTACCTACTAGATATGTATAAATATCGAGATAAGTACAGAATTCTTAAGGTATCAACACAATCCTCAGTGACGATAAATTACCATGCTACTCCTCCAGCTTCTCACTATTGCCGCTGGCCCACTAGCACTTGCCTGTGCCAGAAACATATCAACTCGTCGAAGCTCAGAAACAACATCTACTCTCATAGCAACACAGTATGGAACTGTTTTTGATATCCCGGTCACAATAGGAAATCAAACCTTCATGCTCCTCGTCGACACCGGCAGTAGTGATACCTACGTGATGCAAACTGGGTACAAATGCGTCAACAGCACCGACAACCTCGTCATACCAGAACTTGACTGCCTCTACGCGAACAAGACCTACCACAAATCCCAAACATACCACCGCGTCTCCAATGAGATGTTCGGCGTGCAATACGGCGCAGGTATTGCAAGCGGTCTCATGGCCTATGAGCAAGTGTCAATGGGCGGTATAAGTGTCAAGGCACAGAAAGTCGGCATCGCGAATGATTCCAATCCCATGGGTGATGGCGTGAACAGCGGACTACTCGGTCTGGCTTATCCATCCCTCACCTCCGCACACCCGGCGAACCAGACATCCAACAGCACATACTGGCATGATCGTCTGGTGTACAACCCTTTGTTGTACACGATGCATGAGCAGGGTCTTATAGATCCATACTTCAGTCTCGCACTTGCACACACACCGCAGAACGAATCTATATCCTTTGGAGGCTATATGACGCTCGGTGGTCTTCCACCCGTCAACTACAGCTCCCACTTCTCGATAGTCCCCGTGGAGATCACAGATAAAATTCCACTGTGGTTCACATCTGGAAAAAGTGTGCGATCGTACTGGTCAGCCACCGTCAACAATGTTACTTACGGCTCATCGTTGAACAACTTGACTACAAACTCAACTTCGTTTCAAGCCTTCATCGATTCCGGAAATTATATCTCTTACCTCCCCAACGAGATTGTCAATCCCATCAATGCTCTCTCCCCCCCGGCAACTTATGATTCTGATTCTGGATTGTATTTTGTTGATTGCTCGGCTAAAGCGCCGGAATTTGGATTATCGCTTGGTGACCAGACATTCTACCATGATGGCTCGGATCTTATCTACCAGACCTCTGCGGGGGTTTGTGTGTCTAGTCTGGCTTCGTCTTCAGAGGTATCTCTGGGCGATATCACTTTGAATATCATTGGTGTTCCATTCTTGAAGAATGTTGTTGCTGTCTTTGATTTTGGGAAGAACGAGATGCGCTTCGCTAAGAAGTTGAGCTCGAAGGAAAGGGTTTCAGGGAACACTACCTCAACCCCTCTTGCTTCTGGGGCCTCGATGCAGCACAATAGCCGATACGATATCGTGATTGGTTTGTTCCTGGGGGTAATGATCTCACACATGGTATAAAAAGCCGAGGAACTTATGTGCTAAATTTTTTTAAGTTTTTTGACCCCATGTTTCAGGCTTAGCTTGGGTTTTACAGCTTCAAATTTAGATGAGGACCTGGGGGTTTTTCCTTTGTGGTTATTACTTCGCGTTTTGTGACCTCTTTTTGTTTATTTAGGCTTCCGCCCCCGTTCAAGCCCTCTATATACCACTCATCGCTGCGACCCTGTAATTTCACCGGTCCAATCGGACGGCCCGTCACAAATACCCCTCTTCTGTTCTCCGCCTCATTCCTTTTGCTAACAAATTGTGGCTGGGTTTTGGTCGCGTGTCTTCGCCTTGAGACTGTAGAATTAAAATGACTTGGCCTAAATACGTAAACGGCGCTTGCAAAGATTTTGTCCTGGTTTTCAAAGGTCTTCCCATGAATGCTCACTCCCAAGATTATTGTTTTATAGCACATTCTGTTACACAGAATGCTCGATTGTATGGTGTCGCTTTTTGAAGTATTATGGATACTAATGGAGAAGCTAGGTCATAGGTATCCACTATGTATAAGCACCCATGGTTGCCCATCCGGATATGCCCTAAACGGATATAGATAGAATAGGTCCTTTCCCAGTATGTCTATGCCGACATCTAATCCAATGATCTCGGGAATATGGAATTATATTCATAGCGACTTCTAAAGTACTGCCGCGACTGTGGGCCAGTAGAGAGAAGAAAGTCAATTTATTGATACATCCATAGATTTTTATGTAGGCGAAACGCCAACTTGAGGAGATTATCATGAAAAGAAGACCAGATATCCGGACCTAAGTTCCTTGATTTGATACGTAACATTGGGAGCCTAATCATGCAGCCGAGACAAGCCTTACTAAGAATGAATCCTGCTGACAAGGCCGAAGTAGCCGACCCATCCGGGTCTTCCGAAGCTCCAAAGTGCTTTCTCCACCTATGTTGCTACCTATGTTGCTGACTCGATACGAGATTTGATCTTACTATTCTCTCATGCGCTGGATTGGTCTTTATAAGTTCCCACTAGGCATGCACTAAATAGTCAGCCTGCATGAAAATAGAATATAAGCATATATTAAGCAGCGCTTTCCCCGTGTTTTTCCCCTAAAACTTTTCTGGTGTCTCCCGAGCACTGTACGCCAGCTATGCTTTCCCCGGTCCGCCTGCTTCCTCTTATTGGGAGTCTTCTCCCATTCGTCTCCGGGCGGCCGTCTACCAGCTCATCTGTGGTTCTTCTCCCTAGTGAAGATCCATTCTACAGTGCCCCTCATGGCTATGAGGGCAAACTCCCCGGAAGCGTTCTGCGCATACGTCACGCCCCGGGCAATCTGACAGAGTTGGTCAGCAATGCCTCCGCAGCATACAACATTGTTTACCGCACTACGGATAGCCAATATCGCCCTTCGTGGGCCGTGACCACAGTATTCGTCCCTTTAATTCCTCACCACAGCAAAAGTTCTTCCTTGCTCTCTTATCAAATCCCATATGACTCTCATGACATCGATGCCAGCCCCAGTTATGCGATGTACTCTTCCCCTCCTATAGATGTCTCCCTCGCACTGGAGGAGGGTTGGTATGTCAGCGTCCCCGATTATGAAGGTCCTCTCGCCTCCTTCACCGCGGGTGTACAATCCGGCCACGCTACACTCGACTCCATTCGGAGCATTCTTGACTCTTACGCGACCTTGGATTTCAAGACTTCGTCCTCCTCCATAGCTTTATGGGGATACTCTGGGGGTGCCCTTGCCAGCGAATGGGCCACCGAGTTGCAAGGACAATACGCCCCCGAGCTCTCTATTTCCGGTGCTGTCCTCGGCGGCCTCACGCCTAACATCACTAGCGTGATGGACACCGTCAGCGGCACACTCAGCGCGGGTCTCATTCCCGCAGCAGTCCTCGGTCTAGCGAGTCAATACCCAGCTACCTACGCTTATTTGGTCAGTCAGTTGAACAAGGAGGGAAAGTACAATCGCACGACCTTTCTCGCGGCAACACAAATGACCCTCTCAGAGGCGGAGGCCGCCTTCGTTGAACAGGATGTCTTTGATTACTTCGTCAATGGCCAAGATACCTTCAACGCCCCTGTTGTGCAGCACGCGCTGAACAGGGACGGATACATGGGATATCATGGTGTGCCTCAAACCCCGATTTATGCGTACAAAGCGATCAATGACGAGGTCAGTCCTGTGGCCGATACCGATGCTCTGGTGGAGAGATATTGTGGCGTTGGAGTGAACATCCTATATGAGCGGAATACGATCGGCGGGCACTCCGCGGAGAGTATTAATGGCCATGCGAGCGCCCTGAAATTTATATCCTCCATCTTGAGCGGGTCATATGATCAGCTATACCAGACATCAGGATGTATCATCAGGGATGTAACTATTAATATTACTAGCTCGCCGCTATAGATTGCTGCCGTGCCGGTTGTTGAGGAATGGGCCTGATGTGTCTATACAAAACAGTTGTCACTGGATGTGTATTTAGGTCAGCTGGCAATATTACATGTACATAAATGCCACTCTCATGTGTTAGGTAGACATTTTTAATAACATAAGCGGTCATTTTTGGCGTCAATTAAAAATGCCCCCATTTTCCAATTGTAGCATCTTGAATGCCTCCTCTAGTCCACCACTCGTATCCACGATTCCAGAACCCACATATTCTAGTTTAAACTCCATCTCCGGCTTCTCACTTTGTATGTCTTCTTCTGATAGCATAGCCTTCACAATAGTCACAGCCGTCCGTGCATCCCAAAGTCCATCACGGAATGTAAATAAGGATCCCTGCATCAAGCACAGTGCCCTGCGCAAGATACGGCGATCATTTGTTTTTAAACAAATAAAGTATAACATCGCGATAATGTTTGTAGAAAGGGTAAACCCCCGCTTGGAAGGCGTCGTCCTTCCAGAATCAAAGTCACATTCTTCGGATGATAGAAGTGTTGATATTTGGGTAAGGGCGAGATCGAATCTGTAAGAGACATTAAGAGGTGTATCTGCGCCATCGAGGGTGCAGGCAATATTCTCCAAGAGGACCGCATGAAAAATGAGTGCTTGACTCCGTAATAGAATGAGTCGTTGGCGTCGAGAGGAACTAAAAGACTGAGAATGGGCAGTCGTCATCATTTTCTCTATCTTTTCTTCCAAATTCTGGAGCTGGGACTCCAGGTTTAGCCTTTCCTGAATAACAATGGATGGCACCTGGGCCAGAGGTAAGTTTTTATATGCTACAAATTCCATTAAATGCCACAGTGTCCAATTTTGGAGCACTACAAGTGATTTTTCCAGCTCAAGTAGACCAGAAACTTCCTCTGGAACCATAGGCATCATACCTGAAACTTGTTCCAGCGATGCAAGTCTCAGGATAGGCGTTCGTTCAAGTGAAAAGATGCTGGCATGAATATCAAGCTGGGAGAATATCGCCACCAACTGCCCATATGACTCCTGGCCATTCGTAAGACACGGACAATCGGTCTGAAATCTTCGCAACATAACTAGACCTTGGTCAAGATGCCATAACGCTTGTTGCACATTGCCAATCAGACACTCGAATGTATAGAAGATGAGGCTGCAGATAAGCGCAACCTCAACTGAAGCATCTCGGGCAAGATGCGCACGGAGCTGAGAGTGTGATCTGGTAATGAGCTGGATGTGCTTGACAGATACCTCGAGGCGTGGTGATTCAACAAGACTATAGTCGCGATACAGATAGCTGAGCGCCACAAGAGAATTGCGTATGACTGGTTGATCTTGACTTCTCTGTAGAATGAGCTCTTTCCATAGTGTGCTTTCTGAGAATCGAGATAAGGAATCGGCTGCTTCGCAGCAGTAATAGTGAAGTAGTTCACGATCTGTGCGACTCCCGGGCACTTTGAATGGGATGTTGTACATTTTGATTTCCGGTTGAGAGTGGACAGCTTCGGGGTATCCGGGACAGCTTCGTCCGGTAGAAACGCATCGGCGACATTTAGGACGCTGCTCATCACATTTTACTCGGCGGGTCCTGGCTTGGTTAGAAGCGGTGAAATGGCGCCGAGAAATTGACTCACTTGCAGGTGGCACACCCTGTTCGAACTTTGGGCATGCTACGGCGTGCTTTGATGTCAATCATCTCTAGACCGATTGATTGTATCGAAAACAGATTCCCCTATGGACAGTCACGTATTGTTTCTCGGCAAGAATCCAAAACCACCCTCATCTATATTTGGCTTAGTCGGAAACACTTGTTTTCTAAGAATAGTTCCCTTTTATTTCCAGAACGAGCATGTGACATAAAATACTGTATATTACCCGGAACCCCTATAAATCTGCGGCCTCCATGCCCCTCCATACCTATCGACCTCCACACCATTTTAAGTGAATATTTAACTGCGGGACTGCGAGATCCACGACCTTATTCTCCTTCTTTCTCCCATAGTTCTCTCTACCAGTTAATTGTTCATTTCATATCCTTTAAAATGGCTTCTAATCTACCTGCTGCCTGCTGTGCCGTCGGCATAAAGCACGAGGGCGAGCCCACGGGCCAAATTCAGCACATCGGCGATGGTATATACTCCCGATGTCTCGGAGGTGATTGAACTGCTAACGGTCGCAGTTGAGGTCTACATCTCACGCCCCGATCGCGCTACCAAGCGTGCCATCATACTACTAACAGATGTATTTGGTCATCGGTTCGTCAATTCCCAGCTGATTGCGGACCAGCTCGCCGAAAATGGGTTCTTGGTCGTCATGCCAGACCTATTCCACGGTGATCCAGTGCTTTTGAACCGCCCTGCTGGATTCGACCTAATGACTTGGATGAACGGCCCTCCCGGCCATCTGCCCAATCGCGTGGAACCTGTGGTGCGGGCAGTGTTAGAGGAAATGAAGGCCAACATGGGATGCGAGCGGATCGGCGCTGTTGGATATTGCTTTGGGGTATGTTGACCTATATCAAAGGCTGGTGACTTTTACATTAATAAATTTAGGCAAAATACGCTGTCCGACTGCTCCAACCGGGTCTCTGTGATGTCTCTTATATAGCTCACCCTGGTTTTGTCGACATAGAGGAGCTACAAGCAATCCAGGGCCCTTTGTCTATTGCCGCGGCTGGTAAGTTGTTTTACGTTGACTACAGCTCCGCGACTAATCACTGATAGAAACCGACTCAATCTTCCCGGCCTCGAAACGCTATAAATCTGAGGAAATACTGATGAAGACGGGTCAGCCGTACCAAATTAACTTATTTAGTGGCGTTGAGCATGGCTTCGCCGTTCGTGCAGACATCGCCAATCCGACGATCCGCTTTGCTAAGGAGTCCGCCTTTTTGCAGGCAGTAGCATGGTTTAAGCAGTACCTCTGATAGCAACTAGAGGTGAAAAGGTCTAGAGTAGTAGCCACAAAAATTTGATTGGATTCTACACTTGATTCGCCGTGAGTGGCAGCAGATTAATATGTATTTAATAAAACACAAAAAGTATGTAATACTATAAATTTGAATAGAAGCGGCCATAGCAAACAGGATCCATAGGGTAACATAAACGAGAATGTATCAACCTACCAGGCTTAGTTCTTAATAATAGTAGCACAGCCTTCGTATTAAGATGGGGTAGATGAGAACGAAGGCTACAGAGGGAGAGAAAGGGAGGACGCTGGGCGGATCGAGCCGAACCCCGGATCTTTCTCCATACCTTCTTAAGAACCTGCCAGAATATTCTGTGGGGATTTACAGTACGTTGAGAGCTACATAAGCAGGGATTTTGTATAGAATAACCCTATTCCAACTAGCGTAGTTTCTGGTACAGCCCGAGAAACTTGTCTGAGGGGTAAACTATTTTCGAATTCTACTGTACCAAGCTCCTCAGTTTTCCATTCTAGCAAGGTGTTAGAATTGGACACAGTGTGAGGATGACCAGGGCCTATGATTAGTTGTTGTTTCGCTACGCAGATCCTCAACAAATTGATAGCAGTGGCTTTCCGACCTGCAGATTTCCAGGTGAAAGCAAGGTTGGCCGTGCTCGAGAGTGTGTCTGGATGGTCCTCGCCGAGCTTCTTCTTGCGAGACTCTATCACATGAACATCGAGCTGCTGGCCTCTTCCTATCGGCCCTCGTCCCGGTATGCTATCGCTAATATCGTAGTACTCTGGAGGGTTTTTGGATTTTCTCCACCAAAAATTTTCAATCTCTGCTCTCTTGACTTTCATGCCATATCTGTTGTGTCCGCTATATTCCCACTTTCTCGTGCATACCAAGCTCCCCTATAGAGGAGTGTTGCTCATTATTCTAGAGAATCTCGTGGTTCGGAACGGCTAGAAAGAGCTGATCGAACATGTGGAAAGTATACCGGAAATATATCATCTCATTTTAACCACCCGCCAAATCACGACACCCGATTAATTTTTAATCTTAAAACCACCCGGAAGACACTTTTGGAAAAGACCCTGCGAATCATACTTCTTGCTCACGGCCTGAAGATTCTTTTTACTCTCATACCCATATCCATCGATCACAGCTTGCCCGGCCCCCGCGTAGTTATAATATTTATAAGAACGGTATACCCCAGCTTCCTTAGTGGCGGCCTCGATATTCGCAATCAATTTCCTTGCTGCAAGATCGACATGCTGGTCTGCGGAAATGTCACTGTAGTAGGCTGTTATGAGGGCAATTCCGAGTCTTTCCTCGCCTGTATTCAACCCTAGACTGTTCACGCGGTTCAGGGCAGGAGATGGTTGGAGGGTTAGATACCAATTCATTGCGGGAACGTTGGTAATGTCTGCGATGGATGCGTTGTAGATTTTGTAAATTGTGGCGTAGATGTCTGGGGTGTGTGCAAAAGTTGTCGTATACCAGGTTTGTCTGTCATGAGAACCGTTAGCTTGATTCTTGGTGTTGAAAGTGGCCGTCAGGTCATGCAAAGTCGTGCAAAAGCTGCTTACCGTTGGTTAGGTGACTGGTAGCTATCTGTCTCTGCAGCGAATGACTCCATAGTATCAATGCGCAAGGCATTAGAAATAGAGGTAGCATTGTTTGCAAGACCCTCGAAAGCAGCTGGATACGCCACCGGCTTGGTATACGCCAGACCATTGCTAATCGAGCCTCCGATCGCAGATGACCAGCCATAACTCTGAATCATGGCGGCATGAGGATCATACGGCTTAGCACCCATGAACTTCGAGAAAGCCAAAGTCTGCGCATACCATTGGTCGGTCTCATAAGCGATAAATCCTCCCCAAAATTTTCCAAGAGGATAGGTGCTCATGGTATACTTGGTAGCAATTCCGAAGTTATTCCCGCCGCCTTTCAGCGCCAGGAACAGATCAGGATAAGAGCTCTCATTGACAGTGATAATCTTGCCACTAGCCAAGACAATCTCGTATTCAAGGATATTGTCGCATCCCCACCCTAGAATTGGACCCAGGTAACTCAGTCCACCTCCAAGGAGGTATCCACCGATTCCAACGTCCGAGTCTCTTCCACCGGTGACAGTCACATTGTAAGGATCCAGCGCCTTCCAGACTTTCCTCCATTTTCCCCCTGGTCCAAGCTCAACGGTATTGCGATCTGCACTGAGCTTGACTTCGTTCATACGACTTAGGTCCAGCGTTACGCCTTTATCGATATTGGCTGCGCCGGCGTATGGCGTGTGTCCTCCACCACGCACGGCAAACTGGACCCCGGAATCGAGAAATGAGTGTAACGTATGGATGGCCGTCGATACTTCACTGGAGTTGGCCGGTTTTATCACACATGATGGCTCGAGTTCTTGCTCTTCCCTGCTGAAGTACGAAGCCAAAGAGTCGGTGTAGCCAGTCGACCGGGGGAAGTAGACTGCGCCCGGCAGTCTTGTGTTAAGGGTATCACAGGCTGTCCAGGTTGCATTGGCGTGCGATTGGGCTGTCTTTGCGCAGAGAGCTAGGAAGATTATGGAGAATCCCCAGGGAGCCATGGTGAATAAAGAACAATGGAGATAAACAGCTCTGTAGAGCAAGGGTGGCTCTTTATATTAGGTTATAAGAACTATAAACTTCATTTTGCATCCTACGAGGCTAGTACCTACTGTAATTAGTCTCAGCCACTTAAAGCCTATTTACTGCAGTTGCTTTGGAAAGAAACGAATTCTACCTAGCGATGATCTCATTTTGTCCCCCACGTGGATATCGCGAAGGATGGTAAGCACAGATGTACCAGGTACCCGTCTTGCCTGCAATTTTATCACTATTATGTATGATAGTACAAGTACCTTGTACCTCAATTTAAAGTTCCACGCCCCTGTAACAGTAATCCCCGGGGCGAGAAAAGGGGGATTTGTTTCAGGTCCACGCGAACGCTAGATTCAACTAAAGTGGCGGTCATTGGTTCGCAAAGGCTGCTAAGAACGAACTAGAAAGACAAACACCACTACCTGGCCATTCATTTTCGGCCATAAAAAACTTGTTTCTGCAGGAATCGTAATCAGAAAACTAAAAGTTACATATATTCCTGCTCCATATTTCGGGGACTGAGCACCATCCTGATATCCTCACCTTCGGCGGGAGATACAACACCAGGGATAGGCTTGGAATAATCGGGTCTGGGGAACGACGCATTCTTCGGGTCTCGTTGCCGATCTTTTGTGGCCCCCAATTCCAGATCCAGATCTCCTATACTGATGTCGTAGCGGCTAAGTAACAATGCTACGACGGGGTAGATGGCCCCTCGGGCGTAAAAACGTCCGGGGCAAAGAGTGCTTCCGCCACCGAATGGACGGAAACTGAGACTGGACTTTAGGCTCTTGTTTCGCTGGAACCGGTCTGCTTGGATCGCTTCGGAGTTCGGGCCCCAGGAATCAGGATTGAGATGTAATTGGCGGTAAGAGATCTGGAGGAACAAGTGTTAACATCATACTATGAAGTGGTTGTCTACACCTTACCAGGATCTTGTTTCCTTTCCGAAGAGTGGTTCCACCAATACAGATATCCTCCATCACATCTCGCACAATGGGAGTGCTCGTCGTGACGCGCAGCACTTCGGACATCAAAGAGTCGAGGATTGGGCAGTTTTTCGTCAGGTGGTGATGATCGATTTGGTCGCCTTGGATCGCTGGTAAGATTTCAGTGCGAACGACCTCGAGGTCGGTCGGATTATGAACCAAGTGGGCGATTAGCCAGAATGCCGATTTGTACATGTTTCCCACAATCCTATGAAGCCGTCAGCATTGTGATTCCCTGGGGCAAGATTTACTCACGCCCAGGTCTGGAGAGTCAATACTCGAGCGAGCTCCTCAGTGGTCAGATTCGACTCTCGCATGTTGTCCTCTAACGTAACAATCCAAGGGGCTGCACCCGGTCGCTCACTACGAGGCAAAGAAAAATACTTTTCAAACATATCAGTCATCTCTGCTTTGGCTGCAAGCATATCCTGGCTCAAGAATCCTGGCAAATTGAAGAGAAATTTCCAATTGACTCTTTCCCAGACCATGAACCAGTGCACGAAATCCGGCTTAAGCGTCCAGATCGCCGGTCCATAGAATACCTCAAGAACATTCGTAACGAGCGCTTCGATACATAGCTCCTCGAGAGAGATAGCCTTCAGGTCTTCCTTTTCAACCAAAAGCGCCGGATGGTGGACTTCACGGTCGAAATCAAATGCGCGACGGACCAGAGGCAGCGTGTTCTCGTCAAGAAACTCATCCAGCATGATTCCAGGCGCCAGATGATGGCGAAGCGTATCCACCATCATCCCGATCGGCGGAAGTGGTCGAGGCTGCTGCTGGTTAAACGAGGCAGATTCATCAACGGTGAATAGCTTGTTCACTCCCTTGGGGCTCATCCCCACACCAGCATGTATACCTCGAACGATAACCTCATTCGAGAGAACGGCTTCGTTCCTGTAGGTTTCGGCTACATGCTTAGGATCGGTAATAATGTAAATTGTAACCCCGCCCGCAACGATTGCGAACGGTCGCTTCGAGCCACCGAATCGCTCACTGTGTGGCTGGTTAGTCCACAAAGCCTCAGAATCTCCAGGAATAGGTACCCAACATGATGCGCGCTAGCGACCCGTTGAAGTCAAGTGCGAGTGGTATTGCATGACCTGAGGTACATTAGATTCATGCGGGGATACGAGGTTCCAGGGGGCAAGGCACTGGTGTCTGACCTAGAACTATTGGCGTATCACAAATAGGGTCAGTAACTGTGAATCAGTCTGAAAAAAAGATCTTGGCTGCAGCAAGACTCCGAAACTCACAAGGAATCCAAAATGGGGCTTCTTTAGGTTCATTTGGATATAGCTTGGGCAGAATGGAAAACCTCCACAGTCTCCAAGTTAATAAGAGACCAGCGCCAATCAATAGTACGGTCAAGGTTATGCTGTCACGGATATTGTCCAGGACTCGTGCCCATAAGAGCGGTGGATTCGCCATTTAGTAGGCAGGAAAGTGTATGAATATAAAGAGATTCAAGAGGAGGCAATTGTTCCTTTAGGAATCTCCAGTTTCCCTTCATATCTGAGTTCCAACACCTTTATACAACACTTGAGCGGCGGGCCAATGCTGAGTGCTTAATCTACCACACCGAAGCTTCAACCCAGTGCAGTGGTACTGTAATCCTTCAAATCTTCCTTGTCAAATAACATGGGTTTGGACCCACATCCAGGGGGCCGAATTTTGGTGGTCATGCAGGCCTGAAGATCTGCAGTGAGCGTCCAAGGTCATTGGTGGGGATGCATACAGAAACGCCAATTCTGTACACACCAACTTGGAAGGTAACTGCAGCTGCAGGAATGGAAGGGATAAGATTCCTGCACGGATAAAGCGCGTGGCCACCAGGATCAACACAATCTGACCACTCCCCAGACTTGGCCCCCACCATTTGCCTTTCTACCTAATTACCAAACCCAGACTCGTGTTCTACGGTGGGGTTATATAGAAGCCATGAGATATCCGCGCGCCGCGTGGTGATCGCCCATTCTACTTCAAACTTCCCCCTGGTCTATTATTCGACTTTGCAAGACCGTCATGTCTGCAGCCGATTTGGCCAGCATGCCAGCGGCAACTCCGCCACCTGGCGTGACTGCGAATTTCGACAATCCGCCATCAAATGCTTACATCCTTATCATTGTGACGACTATCTGCATGGTGCTCTTGTATATGACTATGACTATCAGTCTATATGCCAAGATCAACATCCGGAAGAAGATGACATTGGATGATTGTAAGCTTTTTGCCTTATTCCTTTCTGGCCGCGTGACCATGCTAATCCCCCCAGGGACTCGATTAATTGCGACATTTGGTACAACCATATACTACATCGCTAGTGTCATCGGTACAGCTTCTATACCCATGATTTCCTGATTTTCCTTCCAGCCGTGGACTAACTTATTGTGCTATGTAGCTGTGACCAAAGGCAAATTCGGTATCCACATGTATGATCTCACAGCAGCCGATGCCATGAGCACTTCCTTCATCATCTCAGGGTTCTTCACAAATTGGTTAACCGCACTGGTATGGCCATTCGCCAAGTCATCCTTCTTCCTCATGTACCTCGAGATGTTCCGCACAGTACGCTGGCAGCGATATGCCAATTACCTTGGGCTATTCATAAACTGGGGCTTCTACACTGCTGTCTTGGTAGCAACTCTAACATTTACCAGCCCAGCGCCCGGCGAGACATGGCAAGACTCTTTGACCTCCGGGCGCTACGCCAAAATGGAGGCTTGGATCATTCCCATCGCTTCAATCAATCTCGTCATTGATATGTATATCCTTTTTCTGCCTATTATCCCAATCCTGGGTCTGAAGTTGAACACCAAGAAGAAGCTGGGTGTGCTTTCAATATTTGCTACCGGTTTACTGTATGTGAAGACCCACTGCATTTCTATCAGATGCTAATGATGCCACAGGGCTTGTGTCGCTTCCTCACTCAGTATCTATTTCAAGATGGTTTTGGATTGGCATTATACCGACTACAGCTACTACACTACCCCTGTCTTGATCATGTGTCTAGTAGAAATGTGTGTTGGTGTCACGGCCAGCGCGATGCCATCGATGGCGCTTTTCTTCCGACATAATGGCGGCAAGGTAACGCGGGTGTTTTCACGGTTCACGCGATCATCTCATTCTCGGTCATCTCAGAATATGAATGCAAAACGGGTCGAGTCAGCGGGTGATTCTGTTGACTCTGACCAGTGGCCTCTTAAGGATGTTAGCTCCTCTAAGAACCACTTCGACGGCACGGACGACAACAATCATCTCAACTCGGTTCAGACATTGATTCAGGCTGCGACTCCAACCAGTCAGGTGGGCCGCGACGGCGCAATTTGCTTGCAATATGCGTTCAATCAGGGTTATGAAGAGCGCGGGAAATCCGATCCTGCAACCCAAGTCTAGTCAAGGGCTGACTACGAAGAACAATCTAGCTTGTCCATGGATGTATATAATGAAAATATGATGACAGCAAATATCTTTTAACCCTCAAATGTTTATTGTCTGCCTTCAATCGAAGATAGTGAATTTCAATATACTCGTCCTACGGAGACTGTTGAGTACGAAGAGCTCAGCTTTTTCGTGTATCTCGCATGGACCCCTCCCGTGCCAGGCACTGCACAGAGAATCCTGCAGCTGCAACCCCACCTGAACTAGCCCGACGCTAGTATCGCATAAACTCAACCCTTGCAGATCATCACCTGCAATTTAGGCTGCCCCGTGCTGTCCGCGTGTCGAATAGGTAAGGAGTGACATCACCTCACCCTCTCTACAACCTTGCGAGTTGAAACATTGCATGCTAACCAATCACACTATCACGCCCTTGTTCCTGATGAATGGGGAATGTAGATCCTTCAATACATGGTCCCTAAATATAGATGCAAGCATGACGTGACTCAATCACCCCCGAATTACCTTTATTCTGAGACCATGGTTACAGTTCCGGCATTATTACTATTGACCTTACTGTAGTACAGAAATCAATATTGCAGAATTGGGGGCCAAAAACCCTTCAGTCCTAGATGCGTAAGCTTACAGCATATCGGCCTGGGCGCATGGGTAGCAAGGTTCACGCCCTGTCACAGCGCCAGGGAAAGAACATTGTGGCGGGAACTTTATTCCCGAGCTCGAATTTTGTATCTCGAGGTTGAACTGAGTTGTCGTCTTGAACAGAATGTCACAAAACTCCAACAGGCTTCTCATGTTCTTGATTGATTCCAACCTTGCAGCCTCGATAATACATATATCTCTTGCATCAATGGCCCTGTGATCGCATTTACCACTAGTGTATAGACTACATACTGATCTCGGCTTGAATGGGAATTTTCGGTAATGCGCCTAAAAGTCTCCAGCCGAATATGTGATGACCAAATCATGACTGGTGGGTGTGATCGCCGGTGACCTCACTGTAGAAATTGCCAGTGGTGACTCCTTATCTGACTTTGATTATTTGGGGGCCATTGTAACCGGAAACAAGGAATTCTCGATATCATCTCTGCTGATCCACAATAGGGAAGTTTTTCCCTCTTTTTTCGTTGGGTATGTGAAGGAGCCGTTTCAATGTGGGGATTACAATCCGTTTGTACTCGAGTGTTTCCATCACAAAGTTCCGTGCATAGACATGGATGGCCTACAATAGAACCCTTAAATAGTAAGCTCAACATAGCTCTCCACCGTTCCCCGCCGTTTTCTGTCAGGCAGCCCATAGCTCTCATTGTTTCACTAGGTGACTAAATGAAATGGGCATCATGAATTAATTGGCTCAAATGAGGCATTTCTACGAGGAGCTCCTAAGTTTCCCATGCTTTGGTGGTGCTTGTGAGCGTACATGAACGGAGCCAAGCTGTATACAGTAGAAGCTTCCTGTATAATCTAATAAACGTTGTTTTTGGACCCCAATCCACTGGATCAGCGCGACGGATGCCCTGATTGATTAATACGTATCAGTGGCTCTCCCACCGTATCTATCGGCCTCGCCGTTGTAAGACACCTTCCAAGGTCTTTTGTGTACTACGATCCTAATGTCCGGCTGAAGCTCCCCTCATCTTGTGTCAGCGGCAAAAACCAAATACAGCGTATATGATTGTCAGGGGACCAACTTAATAGGCTATGCAGCAAGCCTTCAGGCAACCTTATCCGATAGGATGGGCTACTTCTCGTTCTTCAGGCGGCCGCATACCGTGGCTATCCGCTAGATTACAGTATATCATAAGTACTGTAAAGCTTCCATTGGTTAATAAAATACAAAGTTGCGGGCCAAACCCAACCCTCGCGTTCTTCAAGGCCTGACGCCAAGATGTTGTGCAAATGAGGTTTGAGCAGCGGACTAAAACCACTAGGGTATTTTTGGAAGCGTTGATCGAGTCACAGGAGATAATATAACGTCATCTAATCAAGAGACGGGAATGTTGCCACGTTCAAGCGCTTGTTCATATCATATTTCAGCCTGCGTTCGCTCTTGCTTCCTTCAAACATTCTTACCAACAAGTCAATATGAAATTCGATTATCTAGCTCCGTGGCTCTTTGCCGTGGGGTTGATTGTGCTTGTGTTGGTGGAGCTTTTCTTTCTTGTCAAGGTCTCTACTCCACCCTTTGAATTCTTTGTTCCTGCAAGGGGCTCAGTGCTGACTCTATCTTCAGGACGCGACAGACTCCGTCAAGGACAAGAATCATTCGGTCTACAGTGTTAAGCAAACCTTTGAGGATTTTGTCAGTTCCAGTTTCATCCTTTTGGCAAAATATTAAAGCTTATATGCCTTATAGTCAAATGGCAAATTTTACAACCCGTGGGCAACTCAGCCAATCATCATCAAACCTACGAGGAAGAAGATGACTGAGCTGAGTGAGAATGCTGCCTTGTCGCAACGTGCAGTATACGCCGATGTACGTAATATGTACTGCTTTCATAAGAGTCTCTTGGCCTACTAGGCATATACTGACAATATACAGATGTTCGGCTTCAAAAACACACTAAGCAACTTCAACCATAATGAGATTGCGGCCCATCGATCACGGTTATTCTCGCTGATTCTTAGTGTGAGGGGCAAGGGTCATCTCCGTCAAGTTTCTCCATATCTTCACAAGCGAATGGAGATTTTCGTTGAGAATGAACTGAGTCCGAGGCCGGTCTCGGCCAACGGTAGGCTCATGCCTCTTGTATCTCGTTATCCTTTGGCTGGGGTGCTGATTCAAAGTAGAATCTATCAAGATTGGGTTGGCAGATACGTGCAAACTGGTAAATTCCCGTCTTATGGCGGTAGCTTTCTTTGGTGAAAAACTCGGTAAGCAGCAATTTCTGATGTGAGTTTAGTATGGCAACTGATTTATGTGAACAAGCATCTGAGCCCATATTCGCCGAGGCTGTTTATCAACACCCCTTGCAAACCGTGACTTGTATGAGTTTGTTTCAACTTGCACCATCATTTATGTACCGGTATGATTAACTCCCATTACGTTTTACTGTACTTAGCTAACAGTATTAGATTCATATCCGCAATTGTGACTCGGAACGGGCAAGCAATGAAACGGGTTGAAGAGCGGGTGTGCCCCATCATTGAGAAGGGAGTGGACAGCTGGGACGACCCCTCACAAGTAGAACATGTAAGTTGAGCTCCCCATGTATGGTGTTGCATAGGCTCACATATCTTTTAGACAATTCTCTACAACATGATCGAAGAAACGAAAGATAACCGCGGCTACTGGACCCCGGCCGCCGTCTGCCAGGCAATTATGGGACTTTGGCTCGCAGCATCACATCAACCATGGGTAAATATGTATATCTTCATCTATCAGCTTTGCACACATCCAGAATGGCAGGATATAATCCGGGATGAATTTCGCGCAAATGGCAGTGGCATGGACTTTGACAGCCTAGAAAGCCTCCCACTATTGGACAGCTTCATGCGAGAGAGCTCAAGATTTCACTGTCTGGATAAGTGTATGTGCCGAAATTCCTTATGCTCCACCGATACCTGTTGACTGACTGGCCCGGTGATAGTAAATATCCGCCGTAAGGCCATGCGAGACTACACCTTCTCCGATGGTTCGACATTTGCTCCCAAAGGGTCTACCGTCTGCGTTTCCAACTATGATGTATCGCACGATCCCGGAAATTACCCGAACCCCGATATATTTGATGGCTTTCGCTTCGTCCGTGGGCGGTCCAATGACCGGACTACTGGATATGCCGATGTCTCCGAAAAGAATCTTATGTGGGGCTACGGCTCGTTAGCTTGCCCTGGGAGGGTGCACGCGTCTTTCGTCATTAAGTTTGTGTTGTGTTCGCTGCTTCTTCGGTATGACATGCGGCTTGAGCGAGAGGATATGCGGAGTCACTGGACGTATGAATCGTTCAGTATGCCATACGGGTCAACAAATGTTGTGTTGCAACCCCGAACTGAGATCAGCAGTCAAGTGTAAAGTTCCTTTGTTTCTGACGAGATTTGAAGAGTTGGCTGGACGCCTTCAAGATTATTAAGTGCTATACTATTGAATATTCTGACGACACGTATAATGGTAGCGAGTTTTAACTTCAATTGCTGCAGAAACCTGGTTAAATAGTAGCTTAAGCTTTTTTTGGGATTAGTATGTGCCCCAGTTTTCACTTGGATGAGAAGCGGGATAAATATTGAGCCCTTTGATCCCCATATTTTCCCCACATTCTTCGCTGATAGACCAAGGAAGCTTAGATTCGGATAATTTCATTATGCTATTCGGCGAATTAATATGAAAAGATCCATATAAATACATTGGGAAGCTATTCGGGCAGTGCTGGGCTCCTATTAACAGCTGATCTATGCACATCATGAAATTCCACCTCGCAGCTGGTATACTGCTGGCTGCTATAGCTCAAGCAGCAACAGACCCTTCTTTGACAGTTCGCACTGTCACAGAGCCTTTACTGGACTTCGTAATGCCAACTTTAGCAGGGTGCGAGAGTTTCGCAACATCCCTTTCGCTCAGCCCCCCGTAGGCTCACTGCGTTTCCAATCCCCACAACCGCTGCCACCATCAACCCAGCACCACTACTCCACACGCTTCCCCCCATCGTGTCCACAGTTTGTGTCCAGCGGAGCCAGCTTCTGGAACCTTTTTGTTCCCTATCTACTTGTGGAAAATGGAAACCAAAACCACACTAGTGGTCTCACCTTGCAGACCAGCTCAGAGGATTGTCTAAGCCTCGCCATCTGGACACCATACAATGTCTCAGCAACAGCCAAACTCCCTGTCATCTTTTTCATGACAGGTGGTGGCTTTGAAACCGGTGGAATTGACATCGCCGGCCAAATCCCCGCATCTTGGGTCCACAGAACCCAAGAGCATATCGTTGTAACAATCAACTACCGCGTCAACATCTTCGGCTTCCCAAACGCAGGTGGCCTCAACAACCCCAACCCTGCAATTCTCGACCAACGTATGGCTCTAGAATGGGTCCACCAGAACATCGCTGCCTTCGGCGGTGACCCTGAAGCTATCACAATGTGGGGACAGTCCGCCGGTTCGCAGAGCACAGATTATCACAACTATGCATTCTGGGATAACCCCATCGTGCAAGGTAGTTTCTCTCAATCCGGAACAGCACTCAAGACCCTTCCTTCAGAGGACTACTCACGCTCGAACTTCACTTTCGTCGCTAAACATCTCGGTTGTGACTTCCCGCACAATCCCACTGCAGAGCTGGAGTGCATGCAGCAGGTCCCTATGGCCATGATTGAGAACTTCGTCGGCCAGTACGACGGTGAACCGAGTCTGAGCTTCGGGCCCATCGCAGATGATCTCTATATTTTCTCGGATTATCCTGCCCGGACTGCGGAGGGCAAGATCTCGCCCAGACCGGCTATCTTCTCCGATGCGGCTAACAATGACGCGACGCTTGATACATGGCCATCCGCCAATGTTACTGTTGGGCCGTATCAGCCTACTGTCAATGAGGGCACGCTTGAGGATTGGGTCTGTCCTACTGCCAATACTAGTATTCTGCGTGCGAATGCCAACGTTACGACGTACCGGTATCAGTATGCTGGTAATTGGTCGAATGAAGACCCGTATGCTTGGCTTGGGGCTTATCATTCGTCTGATCTGATGATGAACTTTGGGACTTACTTTTATAATGTTACCAATGCCACTGCTGGCCCTTCTTCTCGGGAGATTGAGACGAGTCGGATCATGCAGGATCATATCTTGGCATTCATGAAGGATCCCGTGAGTGGTCCGCCTGCCATGGGGTGGATGCCGTATACCTATGGGGGCAATGTTCTGCGATTTGGAGCGAATGGGGTGCCGGTGCAGAATGTCAGCGGGTATGAGATTGACGGGCCATGCTTCGGCAATGGGACTTAAAACCCTTTCCCTTAATTTTCATGTATGATGAGACGATGAAACGATCTCAATATTGGGATCGGATGATGTGAATAGTTGGAGAATCGGAAGTAATTGAATACTTGGATGTTTTACTGTTTTATAAAGATTTGGACTGCTCAGAAAGAACTTAATGTTGTATTTGGAGCTTCAGTCCTCGGACTTGAATATAAAGACTGGGACAGGTTCAATAAAAAGACAATATGAGACATGCTTCTTCCAAAACGCGCATTTACCGCTTCTTGATGCTGGTGTCGATGCTGCCAAGGAACCAAATAGCAACAAAGAGGGTGAGCAGACCACCGAAGATGGTGAGAGGCTTACGGAAGGCATCCATAAGGGTGTGGTCATAGGTCACCTAGATATCATTAGTACGTTATCAGATTATTCACAGGGGAAGGAAGAACTTACCACTAGCTGCGCATCGCGCGCCTCGTCGGTCAGACTATCAACCTCCAGGGTCAATGTAGTCCGGCCAAGAGTATCCATGTAAGTCTTGAATGATGAAAGGCTGGCATTAATCTGGCTTGTACCAGGAAGGCCGTTGGTGTTGGCACCCTCAACAGTCTCGAAGCGGACGTTGTGGGCACCCTCGGGGAGGACCACGCGGAGAACAAAGTGCTCATACTGAACACCCTCGGGCATCTTGGGGCCCTGCAGGAAGGGAACCTTGAGGACATAAGAGTCCACACCAGTAGCCCTGCGCAAGAATCCAGAAAGGTCGTTGTTCCAGCCCACCTTGAAGCTGTAGTTCCAGCCACCGAAGATCGGGTAGCGAGGCTTCAGCTCCAGGTTGGCGGCGGTCTTGCCGTTGCCGGGGCGGTAGCGGCTAGTCGAGACGTTACCAATGTCATCGATGAAGTAAGGGTCCACAGAGCCGGGCTGAAGAGGGTAGGCAATTTCACGGATGGCAGAGGACGGCGTCTTCTGGTAGCTAGCGAAAGTCCACTCAACGCGCGAGAACTGGTTGGTCAGCTGCGAGGCGTTGTTGCGTAGCCAGTACCGCTCCTCAGTAGCCAGGTTGCCACCCCAGTGGGAGACCTCCAGATCACGCTCCAGAAGACTGACACTGATCACAGGGTTGGTGAACTGGTAGCGCACAGTGATGGGCTGCTCAGTGCCCGGAGCCACCTTGGCCGTCTCGTATGGTCCATAGGTATACGTTGCGCCCTTGCGCTCCGGATCAGCACCAGACTTGAGTCCAGCGGTCTCGGTGTAGTCGGGAACGTCAGTGCTGGGGAACTTGAGCTTGGTCTTCTGGGTGACGGTCTGGTAGGCAGAGGGCACGTAGGCGGAGAACGAGTATGTAAGGTACTGCTTGTCACTTTGTCCAATAGTCGCGGGACGTGGGCTCAGCGAGGACAGAACGGAGTAGGAGATTCCAAGGGTGATCTGGGCTTTCGGGGCGAGAGGCTCAGCGAGATGAACGACGAAGTACTGGGTGCCACTATTGCATTGACATGTTGATTAGTATTGTTTTAATTATTTCTTCGAACGCCATTGGCATCCACAGTTGCAACCTACGTAGAAACAACAGGCTCAGTAACCTCCACCTCGAAGCGACCATTCTCAGTTGCCTTCTTATCCCGAACTTCGAAGCCTCCAACGCGGCCAAACACATCCGAAGGGAAGGGAATATAGTAGTCGCTCTGCGACTGCTTGTCGACATTCTCTACCACAACATTGATAGTTTCCCGGACATAACCCTTTTCCAAATTGGTGTTCCGAACTAAGTTCACGTTCTTGAAGACCTGCGGGGGCTTGAAGTCGGCCGGGACAGTGAGTTGAGTTGGAGCTGTAAAGCTTGAGGCGGCAGCCAGGCTGGGCACAAGTAGCCCAAGCACTGTGGCGGTGAAAAACCTCATCCTGAGTATTCCACGGAGCACACAATGTCTCCGAATTGAAATGGGGTATCAAAATTGGCGAGGTTGATATGGAGAGGTGGTTGGACGAAGCTGATGAGGTGTCCCGATCTGTATACGCAATACGGCGGGCGCAGCGGCCAGGGAGCGCACTCCGCTTTCTTATCAGTGATAACAGCTTCTCCTCTTTTTACTTCTTCACTTGGCGTTCTACATTCCTCTCTGTTCGCCACAATGTTTGCTTCGAGAGCTTCTGCCTTGTCTAGGTGCTGTAGGGGAACGAGGGTAGCCCGGGGTCGCTATTTTCATGAACTACCTAGCTCTTCTCAGAGCAAATTCCTGAAGGTATCAGAAGAGGTCCGCGATGCTGTTGCAACGGGCAAGCCGGTTGTCGCCTTAGAAACGACCATTTATACTCATGGTAGGTGCTGTCGCAGCTTGGACTTGGAATGAAATAGTTCATTCGGTGAGCAGCTAGCTAAAATTCACCAGGCTTCCCATATCCCGACAACATTGCTTTGGCATCGCTGTTGGAATCTGTCGTTCGAGCCAATGGTGGAGTTCCTGCAACTATAGGTGTGCTCGGAGGTATCGCCCGTGTTGGTATGAGCGCAGAAGAAATCATGGAACTTGCCTCGACAGCCGAGAAGAAGACTGCACTGAAGGTCTCTAGAAGGGATCTGGGCTACATCTGTGGCATGGTTTGTTATCTCATCTACCCCGCAAGTCATTGATAGGAAAATACTAAAACCGTTTCAGGGTCTTGCAGGAAAGCCCATTCATGGTGGTACCACGATCTCTGGCACTATGATTCTATCCCAGCTTGCTGGTATCAAGATCTTTGGAACAGGCGGACTAGGCAAGTTCGACCTAGCAATCCTGTTTGAATATCCTTTCTAATGAATCTCTAGGTGGTGTTCACCGTGGTGGTGAATATTCTATGGATATTTCCGGTAGGTTACACATCCCCCGCATATACGGGGACCGTGCAGCTCCTGACTGATCTCTTCCTAAAACAGCCGACCTGACAGAGCTGGGACGGACTCCAGTAACGGTTATCAGTTCCGGGTGCAAGAGCTTTTTGGATATTCCCCGCACACTCGAGTATCTCGAGACTGAGGGCGTCTGCGTGGGTACCTTTGCCGATGGACGTGAGGGCTCCGTCGATTTCCCGGCTTTCTTCACTCGGGACAGCGGTTTCCGCAGTCCGCGAGTTATTCAGAATGAAGCTGAAGCTGCTGCGATAGTTTGTAAGTTTTAGTCATTGCTGGAGACTTTGGCTTCTAACAAATTTTACAGACGCGCAATCCAAGCTTCCAGTCACCTCTGGAATCCACTTTGCCAACCCCGTTCCATTAGAGGCCTCTGTCCCCAAGCCCGAGATGGATGCAGTAATTGAAGAGGCTGTTCGGCTTGCAGATGTGGAAGGCTATCATGGTAGTGATAACACTCCATTTGTTCTCGCTAAGATTAAGGAATTGAGCGGCGGAAAGAGTGTGATTGCTAACCGCGCTCTTATCGAATCCAATGTCAAACGTGCCACTCGTGTTGCCGTGGAACTAGCTAAACTCGAGGAACTTGACCGAGGAGGTGCAGCTCAGTGAGTTAAGCTCTAGATACAAATAAAACTCAGTGCTAAGTTCGGACATTCGTTTCTACATAGACACATGCCTGCATTCCCGAATATTCCTCGGTCAGATCAAAAATCCCCGGCACAATCTGAATCTGAGCGTGTCCCAGAAGCTCCTAAGGAGCCTAAGGAACTTAAGGAGGTCGTTTCTGAGGCAGAAATAGCGGATGTCGTGGTCGCCGGCTCCCTTGCCATCGATCTGTCCTGCGACTACACCCCATTCGGTGATGAGAGCGTCCAGGTGACGCCTGTACCACACACTTCCAACCCCGCCGTCATCGGGCAGAGCCTGGGAGGTGTCGGCCATAATGTCGCACTAGCAGCCAGCTATGTCGGCAGCGATGTACTTTTCTGCAGCGTCGTAGCAGACGACCTGAGCGGTCGAGCAGCACTCGCATCACTCAAGACTGAAGGTCTTAGCACTTCAGGTATTCAAGTCCTTCCACCAACATCTGGTACTCGCACGGCGCAGTACATCGCCATCAACGACGCCAAAAAGGATCTCCTCGTCGCAATGGCCGACATGGGCATCGTCGAGCTACCGGAGAAGCAGCTCGACTTCGACGGCTTCTGGGAACCTTTACTCCAGCAGACGAAACCAAAGTGGGTCGTTGTCGACGCGAATTGGCGCCCAGAGGTCCTCGCAAAATGGACTACTCTTGCCAAGAAGCACGGTGCTCGCGTCGCTTTTGAACCTGTCTCTACCGCTAAATCGCGTCGCCTATTTGCCCATGATGGCGTCAGCTCGGTTATCGGACCTGCACAAACCGTCCCTAACCACGCTATTAGCCTTGCCTGTCCCAATCGTCTCGAACTGGCTGCCATGTACACAGCTGCCCGTGAAGCCCTGGTATTCGATTCCCCGGGTTGGTGGGGCGTTATTGACGCTATGGGCATGTCGCAGAGCGGCTCCCGAGAACGTCTCGTCTACCTCACCTCAGCCGCCCTGGTCGATGAAGGTCTTCCACAGCAATCTATCCAACTCCTTCCGTTTATCCCCTGCATCATCACAAAGCTGGGCGAGGCCGGTGCACTTTTGACGCAGCTTTTGCCTCCTGGTGATTCTCGTCTTACGGACCCTGATTATGCACCATATATCCTTGCCCGCGCATCATCATCCCAGGATGTCTCGTTCGGTGGAGTTTATATGCGTCTCTTCCCACCGGCTGCTAAATTATCTCCCGAGGATGTTGTGAGCGTTAACGGTGCTGGCGACACCTTGTTAGGTGTTGTGGTGGCTGGTTTGGCAAAGAAGGACTCCGCTATGCGCATTGAGGATATCCTTTCCGTGGCACAGGAGGCGAGTCGGCGAACCCTCACAAATGCTGGGGGTGTCAGTAAGGAACTGATGGGCTTGCGGGGCTCCCTGGGATTATGATAATTCTTGAGATTTGTTGCATCCGTCATTTGCATATGTATATAGCGCTTGTTGATATTAAGACATCTAATCAATGCATGGAAAGGTACATATTTGATATTCATCTCTAGATCTCTATAGTTCATTACAAGGTTAATATGCTCTTTATCAACCTAACGCTTCCATCTCGGCACAAGTCCTGAATCCAAAACCCCAGCCTGCACAAGTACATCTGCCTGATTCCAATACAAAGTCTGTCTCACAATACGATCCCCACGAAACCAAGCTACCACAACGATATTCACAGCGATATCACGATTTGTCGCCTGAACACCCGGTAACAGCCAATGTACTTCAGCAGAATGACAAAACGAAAAGCGTATCTCGTCCACAATTTTATCCGCGCCTACTGTTCTGGACAGAAGACGGATATGCTGGCGAGCAGGTCCAGCGGGGATAAATACATGTTTGAAAAAGGACCGAAGGGTCTGAGGATCGGAGCCTAGTATCGTGTCAGCAATGTAACGAGCACAAATCAATCTGACAGATGAAAAAGACAAGTTTCACCTCCTGCTTTAGTTGGAAGACACTCCACAGATAGCCCCTCTTCGTCTTTATTCTCACCCCGTCCGCCCATAATCTCAATAGCAGACCTCGACGTATCAATACCGCCCTGCACTCTGGATCGGTCCAGCTCGGCAATTAATTCCTGCCAATACTCTTCCCAGATTGTCTCAATACCAACAACAGGCCAGTTACTTCCAACTCCGAATGCACGTCTTAAACAACCGAGCACCCTGCTCCAAGACAAGTTCAAACTGACATGGTCACTTGGTATATCTTCTTTCTCTCGATGGGTCTGGTGCCTATACTCTGCAAACCCGGCCTGTGAATCCGGGTACGTAAATACATGACACCGATGTCGCTTCTTGTACGTAACATCTCCTTCGGAAGATACTTCAATCCACGGCCAGAATGTGCATGTACTTTCCATTTCGCCTGGGATGTGAATTTGAATTGGCAAAAAGGTTGCTGCTGGGCCTGGTTGGAAGATTGATTCGGTTTCTGAGCAAGCTGGGATTCCGCATTGGCTTTGAATATCCATGCCGGATTTATGAATGTGTGTTGATGAAAGGGGGTAGTATGCTATTAGAGCACATAGTCGTGGAAACGGGTTTGTATTGCTTGCGATGAGATGGTGGGATACTAGGAGGTAGTATGCAGGTCGATTATATGCTGTTATTTTGGTCAGCTTGGGTTTTGATAATCAGATCAATCATCTCAATGTTTCTTTCATCTATAATCTGGGGATATGCATTCCAAGTCCAGCCTTGGAAAGTTGAAACGTAACTTACCAATGATAGCATATCTCTCCCCATGCTCCAAGTCATCTTCTCTCATTTGCACCTTATTTTCCAATGTCTTACGGTCTTTCTCAGCATCGCCAGTGCACAAAAATGGCATATATTCCACGTCAAATGCCTCAGCCCGAAACCGCCTAATAATCTTGTGGTCAAATTCCGGTGTATCGGATATCAAAATTAGAAGCCGTGGCACTGTGTCTTCTGCTTCATAGTCATGTCGACGAGCGCGCTTCACTGGAGAGGCACTGTTTTTCCTATGTAGAACATGGGAGTTGGATGAGATGTTCGGGTCTTGGCTTGCGCCGGTTGTTCCGCTTTCGGTGTTGGAGCTTGTTGCTCGTCTGGTGAGACGTTGAAAGACGTTCACCATTATGGTAGTTGGTACAAAAGGTGAAGGGGGCTCTTTATGGAAATTTCTGGTGCGTCAAAGGTGAAATTCAAATTCTATGGGACCAGGGGTATATTTTACATGGCGTTGTCATTGCTTAAGGTTGTGACGTCGACGAGTCCCGATAAGGTCCGGGTGGAGTTGCTCCGAAAGCTCAGGTACATGTTAACCATCAGATTTGGCCATCCTGAAAATCGGTACGTCTATTCCATTAATTCTATCGAATGACCTAGCATCTATATGCTGCTTTTCAAGGGGAAGCTTGACAACCACTTCCGATCTTCGGCAGCCTTCTCCGACGCCTGCCCGTCATCGACGAGATACCGCTTGTACGCATCCCGCATAAGACTCTGTCGCGCAACTTCGCAGTCGACACGAATATCCTCGATCAGCGCGTCCACCGAGACATAATCGAATTCTGGCCGGATATATCCAAGAATGAGCAGGTTGAGGTGTGTATTGTAGAAATCGGGGAGGCGGTTAAATTTGGGCTGGGGAACGGCTGTCGGAGATGGCTCGGTGAGAGAGGGCATGATATGGATTTCCTGAACCCCGATTGTAAGCAATTGTTCAAGAATTGAGGTTTAATGGGGTAAGGGTCAAGGCGAACGAGCTACTTACCACCGACCGCACAGTATTCTTATAGTAAGGATTGTACCCAATGCTCAGAACTGCCGGCTGCACAATAGGCTCTTTGGCTTTCTCCGTATCTCCCGTTAATCCATGTTCATGCGCAAAGTCCTTGGGGTCAAGTGCTACGACTCCGTAGTAGACACCTGTTGTCAAATCAGGATGTGTCTTGGATAAGTCGTCGGCGGGGATGTTGGCTGTAGGGATTCCTAACTGCAGGCTAGAGCTTAGTACATTTCTGTATGTTTGAATGCAAGGAGTCCACGCAATGGAGGCTTGGTTCGGCATACATCTTTGCTACCTCGGCCAAAGCCTTTAATCACCGGCCCGGACAGTCGAATGGGGAACGGAGCCTCAGGGCCAGCATCGGGGCCAGCAACGGGGTCGCGGGGCTTATCGGGTCTCATTGTGAATAATTTGTAGAGGGAAGTAAATCTTCTACAGGATGTTCTGGCGATCGAGTGTGGTGATCAAGATTGTGCGATATGGAGTCGGTGCGGGGGGTTATGTCACATCAAATAGCGCAGATAGTGAGTGGAGTCGGTAGAATTGTCGATCACGAGAACTTGACCAGTCAATCGAAAGGACTAGGTGAGTTGCAGAATTTCCCAGGTAATAGTGAAATCTAGTAGGAAGCGACAATGACAAGGAGGGAAGGTCAGATAGAAGCTATTGGAAGCGGAAGAGCGGATTGATGGTGGGGCTACCGATAAGCAGAATTTCACACCTGAGGCACCTCTATCGAATGCATAATGCAACTCAAATGCACTATGGGTAAACTTGGAAACAAGTGATCGACATTTACAATGAAATAAGGTTGCTTACATTGAAATGTATAAACGGCATCGACAGTCAAAGGATAAATGGCATTAATCTCGTAAAAACACAATCCCAGCCCAAGATATCATTTTTAGCCTTTTGAGCGCCAGAAACACAAAAAATAAGCATCCCAGCGGCTCATGCTGGGCCATGAACCGCTAGGCCTGAAACACCAGATGTATGTACGAGTAAGGTCAAACACAGAATGGGGGGAATCATACAGTCCCACAAGAAACCAAAATATGTACCGGAAGTCCAGATCAAAGAGACAAAAGACTAGGGTCGTCCTAGTCGAGGGTATGAAGGGAATAACAAGAACGGCCGAAAAGTGCAGTACAAGAAAAAAGACGAACCATCATCCTAGGAAAAGGACGAAGAATCCAAATCAGAAAGTGGGAGAAATCAAATGCAGGGCAAGAACTATATGCATGATTAGTTCAAAGCGTCTCTTGGTAAACATCTTGGAATACTCACATTCATCACGATAAGCATCGGAATGTCGAACACATCTCGCTTAACTGTCCAGCAGTACGCGCACTCGACCTTGCCGTCCTTGAACCCCAGCTGGTTCATCCCAGCCTCGCCGGCAATGCCACCTTTGCGTAGGTGGTTGTTCCACTTTCCGTTGTCGTCCTGTGCCACCTCCATATCTTCCTTGGTTTTATACTTGAGGAGCTTGCAGCGGGTCATCACGCTGCCGCGAGAATCACCAAATGCTAGACGTGCAAAATCTTCGTAGAACTCTACGACACTATCATCGTCAAGAAGTTCAGCCAGAAATACTGGTTGCGGCCGGCCGTTGGTGTTCTCTAGTGTGGAGCCGCGGGGTGTGAAACTGCCACGCGAGCTAGTGCCGGATGCCGGTTGGGATGTGCCACCGGTGTTGACATTGAGATTGGCCTCTTTGCCTAACAGTACATCCTTCTTCCATCCCGTCAGAATACTAAACTCTTTTCCAACGGCAGCAATCTCTCCCGTGCGTCGACAGACAATCGTTGGTGTGCCGCAGGCGTTAATGAAGTCCTCGTATTCCCAAAGTGTTCGTTGGAAGCATTTCTCCATGAAAATCAAGTCATCCCGATTGAGGGTCTTGGTGGTAGCAATGAAAGAGGGTCGGATAGATGCCAAAGACTTAGCGATACGCACAGTCTTCTGCGGTGAGAAACGACGCTGGATAAAGGCAGTGAGGTTGTGGAAACCACTCGTGTAACCATACGGTTCCTTGACACTTTCGTATATTGACGAAGGATTCCGATGACGTCGCTTGGGCCCGACATGTAATTGTTGGTGCTTCAAGCTAGGTGTGGTGATCACCGGTCGTTGTCCATTAGGCGCAAGACTGTTGGATTTGGCGGCGTTGAACGACCCATCATCAAAACCCGAGGTAGCCACATGTGGACTACTCGCCGATCCGGGGCTGGTGAAGTTGGCGGGACCGCTTTCAATGGCAAAAGCATGTGGTCCGTCTGCTTTCATGTGTCCCGGGAGCATGCCATTCTGGCCATATACGCCGCTGACGTTCACATGCGGCTGGCCCGAGGCCTGTCCAGTTGACCACTCGTTCAACAGGGGATCACCAAACATGAATGGCTGATTCCCGGGACTTTCGCCGAACCCAGGAGCTGGCGTGGAGAACTGCGCCGATCCGCTGCGGCCTATCGATCCTCGCTGCGTGCCCGAGTCGGTAGGCGAATCTCCGGCACCGGTCGCCATATGTCCTAACATCCCAAACTCAAGAGCACCATAGCGGTTTTCAAAATTCATGCTGGACAAATCAAAGTTGAAAAGTGCGGGGTCACTGGGGTCGAAAAATGGCCCCGCGAACGGATTTGGCGGTTGGGAGGTGTCTCCAGGGAGGGCGGTGCTGGGGGTGGGCTGTTGGTTCACCGTAGACGATAAGCTGGGGGTGCGACCATTCTGACTGGTCTTTAGGTTGTACGTAGGTGAAACAGGTGATTGGGTGGTAAAAGGACTTTGACTCATGGCTGTTTCTTGGTACATGTTATAGGACCCCTGCGGCTGGGGTTGTGGCTGAGGCGTGGGGTAGAAACTGTTGTTCGCTTGCTGCTGTGGGGGTTGCTGGGATTGCTGCTGCTGCGGCTGGGGCTGCTGCGAAGTGCTCGAGTTGGTGCCATTTCTAGACAAGGGCAAGCTGTTTCGCATGGGAGTATTGTTAGGATAGAAATTCCCAGGCACTCCGGGCATCAGTGCTCCGTCCGGAGCATCATGCAGATACTTGGCCTTTTTACGGACCCCGTCATGGCAAGCATCTTGTAGACCCCGCTTAATGCAGCGTTGACATGGTCGCTCGTCGCCTGAAAAATGGGGATGTTAGCCAAGAAATCATTTCATGCAAGTATTTGTCGATCATCATGCTTACCGCACGTCAAATGAGCTCGCTGGCATGCAAAGCAAGCTCGGCGGGCCTTCTTCCGTCGCGGTCGCGATGGATCTTTAGCATTCGCAGCTTTGCGGTTCTCCGCCTTCACATCGCCATTATTCTTTTCTCTTCCGGAGTCCAGTGGCTCCGAATGTTCGGTGATATCAGCGGAATCGCGATCGCCATCCATGGGGACCGGGGCGCCGTTCTTGGCTTGCGCGTTCATTTCGTCATGTATCCCAGCACTGGGAAGTAAATAAGTGACACAAGCGCGTTCCCAGAGCTTGAAAAAATGCCCGGTCTGCTATCCGAAGAGCTATATCAGCACCGTTCGTTCTTCGATCGCACGATCTCGATGCTGTGGCGACGGGACCATCCGCGCACTTGGATCGTCTCGGCAAATGGAGAGATGGAGACCGGGGGATCCACGTGCTCGTGCAATTCTGGACCGAGCAAAAATAATCGGTCGCAAATTGACAGCACTGTGTGTCGCGCTCCTACTATCCACCCAGGTTGTCACTGGAGCTTGCGGGGATACTCGGCGTCTATAGTCGCGAGCGCGCGACCAGTTCTGGCGGGGGAACGGAAGGCAGGTGTCGGGTTGAGTCACGGGTGTAACGAGGCACAATCGACTCGGAGTAAGACGTAACCGCAAAGATCTGACACATTGAAGGGTCGTGGAATTGTAAGCTTGTTCAAGAGCCCACGCGACGAGGAGAGAAAAATGCCGCAACGGTTTCGGGCGCAGCTGAATTCGGGAGTGGAGAGAGTGAGCGGCAGACTCGTCGGCTGCGGGGAAGCGGGAATGTAGTATTCGGTCCGCACGAGGCAGTAGAGGTCTCAAGTCAGTCAACTTCAGAGCTATCGGGAAATTCCGAGAAAATAACTGAAGCCTGTCAGCTCTGCGCGGGGAAACAAGATGAAAAAGGTGGAGGGTCTGGGAATGGCAACTAACTTCGGAATGTTCCCGTGACTTTGAGGTCTAAGCATCAACAGGCAGGACTTCAACTGGACCGATTGCTGCAAGAACCAGAACTCGTGTATGATAACTAGGATATTTCTTTTATCGCATTTCAAATGGTTTCTTTTTATTTCTCTTTTCTTATAATACTCTATCAATATGTTCAGAATTTTCTATGGGAATACATCTTCAACGCGTAAGGCTACCAAGGTGGATATAGTTCGAGGTTTCGTAACACGCCGGTTTTTTCTTCTTTTTTTTACATAATTGCAAGCGAATTAAAATGGGAATTGATTCTCGTCCAAGTCAAAATTACGAGTCAATTCTAAGCGAAATCACATTCTGTATTCTATTGTACTGGGGGCTAATTTTTGTGTACATCGCGTATCATCAATTTTTTTATTTCACATGCTGACGTTTGAGGCGTCAACGACTGGAGCGCGGCATTTGCAAAGTGGTACATCAGTTCCCATATTTTTACTAGTGAATCCTTACCCGGATTGGCTGCACCGGCAGATCGTACATCCCCACGACTGGGGCAGTTGTGCACGTGTGGAAAAAGCATCTTGCTACACATCAAAAGATGCCTTTCTGTACTTGGAAAACGGGTTTGAAAGAATGGAAAAAAGCCTCACTCTCTTCATGCCCCCGCTTATAACCTTGTATTGTCCTAGGGTTCCGAATTTCTCCTCAAAAAAGTCCCGTTTTGTCCCGAGGCTATGTGTTGGGGAGTGCCTCGGTTAGAGGGATTAAGTTAGGTCCCAATTTGGTTCCTAGGTTCCAAGGTATTTTGTTCAACTGCCGTAAAGAGGGAAGATAGTACTGGAAAATGAAATCCAAGACCACATGATGCTCGTGATCTTTGCAACTGGTCTAGAGCGGGAAGGGATGTCGGAGAATTGGATTTTGGCCCAAACCCACCCCAGGACAAGGGAATTGTGGGCCTTCTTGGCTTTGATCTAATCGCAACAAAGCATAAACAGTAGGACTAAGCCCGGATCAAGAGCCGAAGCCGAGATTGTATACCTCTAGCTCCGCAAAAACGAATAGGATCCCCGCATCTCCAGGGAAGCCGTCTACGGTTTCTATTGTTATCTATATTGTAAATCCAGCTGTGGGTAGGACAGCAGCTGGACTGTTGAGCTTTGATTTTGAGGACCGGCCGGATAGGATTTCTATAGCTTGAGGGGGTCAATGCCCGGTTCAAAACTCGTTGTCACAAGATCACCAACCAGACATGGGATGTTGGGGAGAGCGTTGAACTGCAACACTACCTAAGGAAATAATGCAATTATCCCTCTCAAACTGCGCCGTGGGGAGCAAAACCGTCTTGAATTAAAATAATGTACGGCATATATGCTCAGAGCATCTCAATACATGCAGCAATAAACTTTTTTTCCACCGGGAAATAACATTCACGTTTGCTGCGTGGCAAAACGACTCTTTTTCCGAATACGACTTCCATATTGGAAGAAAAGGTACCTGAATATACATCAGTAACAACGTTCAACGGTTATGCGATGTGAGACTTGGGTTAGCCAACGTCTGTGGCTGTATGCAGCTGGAATATCAAACCACCTCTGGGCTAAATTGTCGGACGGCTTTCAATGCAGGGGACAGAATTCTTGATGGCCATAGAACAGGAATGCAAGCTGAAGTAAAGTCAAGGAACAAATTAAAACTTACGGGAAGGGAAGCATGACAAGGGTCAGAAAAGCTAGCAGCGAAGTCGCCCAGTGATACCCAAGATTATTATACACTGTACAGCCGTTAGCAATAGCTCACAATATGATTGTTGTTTTGACGAGACACAAGAGGGAAATTTGGCCTGTCTCACAAGAACGTCAAGAACGGCGCTGGACACACAATGCACATGTCTTGCATTGCCGCATGTAGAGCACAGACCTTCAATTCTAGGCATGAAATCAAGAACTCGGAAGCAAACTTACTCTGGATGCCAAATAGGGGAAATATTCCTCCAAAACTGGAGCGCATAAAGCTATTCGCTGCTAGAGCACTGGCGGCAAAAGTGGGATAGGCATCAACCAGAAACGTGAAGATGCCCGCATAGACTAGAATAACCCTAGTAACACAATCCGTTAGCACCAATTTCCAAGTCCTGAAAGTGTCTCAAATTATGGCAGTTCAACTTACCCTGCTCCGAACACAGCACTGCCGATGATAGGAGCGATCCAGTGCACGTCAGGATAGATTGTCCAGGCGAAAATGAAAAGTCCGATGGTGACCAAAGGCCCACCAAGAATTGCTAGACCACCACATTAGCACTTATCAAGTTTCCAGGGTCGTGGTTCTCACCTGGAGGAAGTCGCCATTCTGGCAGAAAGTCATCGGACTGCTCTATCTTTTTCTGGAAGTTCCGTTCCAGTCGCTCATAGTTGCGGCGCCAGAGCGGATCTGAAAGAATCGCAAGAACCATACCCACAAAAAGACCCAAGAAGCACAGACCTCGTTGCCATAGCGGAAACCCATAAACATGTTCGAAGATCAGTTGAAAGGCACCGAAAAAGAGGTAAAGAATTCCCAGCAGGATGGCTGAAAAGATACAGAGGCTCAAGCACATCGGCTCCAGTGCCAATAGGAGAATGGGGCGATACATAGATCGCAGGACTGTCTGCGCTACAGAGCGGTGTAGCTTCTCAATCGGAGCGATGTATCGGTCGTCTCCGGTTTCTTTGCGAAGTTTTTGGGCCTTGCGTCTTAGAAGCCTAAATAAAAGGTCAGAGATCGAGTTCACTCGTCAAGAACAATCTTGGAAAACATACACCGGGTGATAAGTCTCCGGTACAAGGAAAACCATCGAAACAAGCAGCACGCCTGTCCAGATCAACAACACATAAAATGTCCAACGCCTAACAGTAAAATTAGGTCGACTGTTTGACAAATTTTCAATTAGGAAACATACCAGTTGGTAAAATCGTTGATGAAGCCACCGACCCTATTTTGTTCCGCTGTCAGAAGATGAAGCAAGCGGGCAAATTGACAAACTCACAGAGGGCCGACTTCGGGGCCAATGAATGGACTAGCAGTGTAAAGCATCATGGGAAACCCAAGTTCCTGTCGATTGAACAAGTCGCCCACCGTGCCACCGGCAACACTGAGAAAAGCGCTTCCTGCTAGACCATTGAAAAATCGACAGACCAGCATAGTTTCAATATTCTTCGCCACGGCACACGGAATAAGCCAGATCAGAAACAGCGAGAATGAGGCAATGTAGATATTCCTTCGACCATAGAACTAGACACCATTAGCTTTCTTGCATATTCATAGAACAAATCGGGCTTACTTCGGACAGTGGACTGAGAAAAAGCGGACCGATTCCTGGGATCTAAAATCAGCAATGACCCCGAATTGTTACAGTAAGGGACAACGAACCGAGGCCCCAAATAAAGAACGACAGTCCCAGTGTTGCCACTTCTTGGGAGCAGTTGAACTCTTTCATCAACTGATCATATGTCGTTGTGTACATGGAAGATGTGCACGTCCTGCACAAGTCAGTCTCCACTACTTAACCCAAAACAATCCAAGGTATACTCACACACAAAGAGAACCAGTCGAAACAATGATGACAATCATCCAACGTCTCGCTTTGCTCATGTTCCTCGGGTTCATGGGGTCATTCTCCTCCCAGCGTACAGTAAACCCCTGATCACCATCTGCATCTTCTCCCGCTTCATCGGCCTCACCTTCGAATTTGTCGCCGCCAATACTCACACCATCATTCAAAGACCAGCTTCGCTCCAGGGAATGCGATCGGGAGCGGGAGCGCCTCGATAGCCGCTTTTCCGCCGCCGCGTCATGTTGCTCTTCATTGGTCTTCAGTTGGGCGATCGGAGCGAATCCTGTATCTTGAGTTTCGGACCTGATGCGATCAAGCTCGTCGTCGCTTTTCTCGCCGGCAGGAGTGCGCTCACCGTCCATGATTCTATCATTTGCTGCTTCGGCGATATTCCGGGATGGCAAATGTGATCTCCGCACGGGAATTGGAGTGAACAAAAGAACGGGTACTCGGCAGCCACGACTGGGGTGCCAGCGATTGGAAGGCAGGCTAACACAAGGGGAATCACGTCCTTTGTGTTTATATTGATTGAAACGATGTTTTCCTCAATAATCGGTCTAGCGAGAGGCCGAGCTGATTAATCCTATCAGGACCGCGCGGGCCGCAGATTGCATCACTTGTTTAGTCCTGTTTAGTCCACTTTTCGGTTAGTGCGGGTCATATCTTAATCAAACCCAAATTTAGTTTGGGGTGACTCGGATCCAACAAGGTTGCATCAGGGACAAGACCATTGTCCTACGTATATCTGATGACTTCATTTAACCTGTACATGCTTATTCCTCCAACGACTCGTGGACTACAGAGAAAAAGCAATGAACTTGTATCTACTTTTATTCTCCGACGCGACTCCGATTCGCTTGTATAGATAATGCACAAAACACCAAGAACGAAGATATCTAAACCCCGTTCATATGCCGTACCAGCATTGTGTCCTGCCAAAATATCTCGCTAGAGATTTGGTTAGGCCGTTGGTGTTTCTAAAGTCACCAATCAGTTCATATGAAAAAGATTGTTGAGGCACTGGAATTGTTTCAACCCGAGGTGCCAGCTAGCCCTCATTGTAAGCCCCCCGCTGCATGGCAGCGGTCAACTCCCGAGCCAAGGCACCAACTTACGGTAAACATTCGGTAGAGCATTGGTCTAGTAGTTCCAAATCAATTACCAATGAAGTCAATTGACCTGCACATGGGTGCGTCCAAGGTTTCCTTCGGCGTAGCCCTCAAAGTTGATGTACTCTCAACATCTATATGATTAGCTACTACACCTGAGCAGGCATAGAGTTCCAAGGTTGCGAGGTCTGATAAAAATACCCTTGGCTCGCAGTGTCCACGTAAGATATTCAACCAGTGTTCTACAGAAAGACTAAGATGTCGAGTTGCACATGGTATGTTCAATTAACTATGTTGCTAACACTACGGCAAATCCGTTCAGCAAAACGCTTCAGCAGAAACAGAATCCAACAATAAAGACGACATCAAACAGCAATCGCCAAAGCACCATTCTCCAACCCAATCCCAAACTCCAGACAAGCATCCAAAAAGGGTACGATCTTCAGATAATTATCGGATCTTCCAGCAACCCATAGACCGTAACTCAGCTGTACATGAATGTAAAAATAAATGCGCCAGGGTATCCCAAACTTTTCTTCGGTTTCAGTGTGGAAATTTTACCCTCTACAGAACCTGGCTCAGC
The DNA here is from genome assembly GCA_030710325.1 of Penicillium sp. 91 TS-2023. Lineage (NCBI taxonomy): Eukaryota > Fungi > Ascomycota > Eurotiomycetes > Eurotiales > Aspergillaceae > Penicillium > Penicillium sp. 91 TS-2023. The sequence continues at coordinate 1,236,712 of JARWGP010000021.1, read as the reverse complement.
TGGCCGACAGCACCAGCAGCGTTCTCCTCGGCCCATGAGCCCCAGAGTGCCTGCTTGCCACCGATCTTGAGGGGAGCACCAATCGACTTAGAGGACTGGTCGACCTTGACAGCATCCTTAGTGGCTAACACCAAGACTTCGAAGAACATTCTCGTTGCGTCGGCCTTGCTAGAGCGCTGCTCGGGAAGCAGATCCTGGAACAAGACACTCTTCTTCTGGGAAGAAACGGGGTCGCCCAGCTGCTCGCGCAGAATGTGAACAGCGTGCTTTGTACCAATTGATACAGGCTCGTTGTCCACGGGGCGAATGGTGTCTTCCATTTCATCCAGAGGCGCATTCATGCCCTCATCGTCGCTGAGGTGTAGATCCTGGGCTTCATCCCCAGGGAAGTCAATTTCAGACCGCTGGTTGAGAGTAGTATCGAGGCCAATACCCTCGTCAAGGGCAACAATAGCTTCATCGTCACCAAGTTCCAGCTCAGGAACATCGGCAGCTGCCACATCCATATCGGAGATACCACTGTCACGCTTTCTCTTCAGCTCGCCAGCCTTCTTCACCGAGTCTAGAGACAACAACCCGCGCAGCTCAGGAGCCCATCCACGGCCACGGTCCTCGCCAAAGATGCTGGAGACGAAGTCGCCATTCTGTTGGCGGGTCATCAAAGTGAGAAGAACAGGGTCACGGGGCAGGAAAGAGGCGGGCTTTAGGATGGCAGAGCGATTGGCTTGCTGCTCCTTGACCTGGCTATTAGAGAAATGTGATTGGATGTCTGCGGGAATAAGATTCTGGACCTTCTGGCGCTTGGCACGCTGAGCTGCAGTAACTTCAGGTGTGGCAGAAACGTCACGGTTGTATTCCTCCTCAAGTTGATGCATTTGAACGGATCCTGCATCAGACAAAGGGCTTTCGGTATCACGGTTGAATCGGTCACCATTGGCGCGCGGGGTCTGGCCACCAAAGTCATCCTCGCCTCCAAAGTCCATCGGGGCATCCATGATGTCATTCATGTGGTCGTCATTATCAATATCCATGTTATCCAACGGAGCACCATCATCGCCAATGTCGAGGGCCAGGTCATCGTTGTCAATGAGCTTTCCAGAATCACTGTGAAGGTCCTCTTCCATAGGTCGAGGCGCAGGGGCATCTCGACCAATTTCCATAGTTGTGTCGTTTCCGAAAGGTTCACCAAAGTCCAGGTCAACCAACGAGGGGTCTTCAAGACGGAGAGGCTCTTGGGACATGGATCGGCGGAAACTGCTATCTCCTAGTAGTTGGCTACCAAAGTCCAATGAGCCAGGCTGTTTACCTGCAGGCTCCAGGTCTAAGTTTTGAGGAAACAGAAGAGATGTATCCAGATTGGTGAACAGATCAGATTCGGTCAGCACATCGGGCAGGGTGATGCCACCTGGCGCCACCACTGTTGTTGTCAAGTCATTGTTATTTGTGAGTCGGAAAGCCTGTTCCATTTCCGATTAGCAAACGCGACATATTGACTGAGGTACCGAGAACATACCATTTTGATCTTCATCAAGGCTTCATTACAATCATCCAAAAGATAGCGAGCTTTACGGCTGTAAATACGCACAACACCAAGCAAAAGCTGGCCGCTCAGTCGCAAGGCCATGGGCGCTTGGCCCTGATCAACAATTGCATTAACACTGCTTTCAATGTCGGACTGAAGGATGTGCGACTTGGACAGTTTGCGCTCGATGTTGGCGGACAGCCACACGCGGGCCAGCGGGCCCGTCTTGGAAAGGAGGGTCTCTGAATAGAACATAGCGGCGATTTATCGTTAAGTCACAATGTACAAGGACAAGTGGGAATCCCAACGATGTGGAGAAATGAAACCCGCCCGGCGCGGGGTGAGGCGTAGCAGAAGGTGACGCGCGTGAAGAGGCCGGGAAAACAAAATACTCGAGCCCGGACTTTATGACAGATCGCGTTTTCAGAGAATAAAAGGATGCTGTGGAAGGATGGCAGTTAAAGATACAGATTGAGGAGAACGTCGCGTTGTAGTCACGTCGTTTGCACCGAGCGCGAGGGACTAGTTGGCTGAGAAACCAAGAGGAACGAGGGATGCGCGTGGGAATTCGGGCAAGAGCAAGTTATGCTGATATAATCAGGCAGGAATCGAGGGGGCTGGGGTTTGATCTGTTTGGCAGCCGTTTGACGCTAGACCAAATGCAAATGTTCCGGATCAATTATTCCTCCGGGCTTTACCGGTCTAGTCCCAACTAGGTAAAGCATCATCATGGGACTTGGCTGTTTCCAACCGCTTTCGACGCTTGTCCAATGCGAAATTTAGAGATCTGACTTGTTGCTTTTGCTTTCTTGTCGTCTTAATTTTTTTCCCCCTTTCTTAACTCCTGGTGTTTTCCGGGGTTGATTGGTCTTTGAATTTGTCGATCTTACGCGGTCCCCAAGTTCCCATCGGGTTCCATCAGCAGTCTGGAACACCCCCGTTTTGAAGCTGCTGCCAGATCGCATCTCCTCCCAGACGTGATCGCCCTTCCCCCCAACAATTCCAATCTAGGCGGGATGAACAGTGATTAACGATACATATAACGGTTTTCCTTTCATTTACATCGGGCTTCCTTCCCCAATCTCTTTGGCAAAAGCATGAGAGATGTCAAGGTCCGCGACACCTGCGTTGCCGCTGCATAATGCACAAACCTTCGATTCACCGCGTTCCTCCTCCACCAACCCATTAGGTGGACGGCTCGATGCTCCCTCGTCTGTAAGTGGACAAGAAAGAATATTTCATTCCAGCAGTAATCCTTGTGGTTGGCTGTTGGTCGGGGGCGTCACACCGCTAACTTTCGACTTGTTTGCGATAGACTTCAACCTCCACATACTCATGGCTCGAAACTCATGAAACTGCTGAACGATTACATACATCACTCCTGCATGGTCTGACACCTGCTGAAGCGGAAATCCGTCTTGCCCGCGATGGCCCCAACGAGCTTCCACACGAAGAACCAGAGCCCCTGTGGCTGCGGTTCCTCAAACAATTCAAAGAAACCCTGATTCTTCTTCTCCTAGCCTCTGCGGGTATCTCATTTATCATGGGTAACTATGACGACGCTGTCAGTATTACCTTGGCGGTCACAATTGTGGTCACGGTCGGCTTCATTCAGGAATATCGGTCGGAAAAGTCGTTAGAGGCATTGAGTCGCCTTGTCCCGCACTTTGCTCATCTTATCCGTCACATCCCATCAACCAACACCGCTATCAACAATCCCACTCAGCCATCACCAGGGCCCCGAGAGGAGACTGAAGAGCTCAGGAGCATGAGCCCGGGCGCCGCATCTGCCGCCATTAAAGCATCCTCTACCGTCCCCGCAAGCGAACTAGTACCTGGAGACTTGGTTCTCTTCTCTACTGGTGACCGTATTCCTGCAGATATTCGGATCACTGCCGCAACGGACCTCACGATTGACGAATCGAATTTGACTGGTGAGAATGAGCCAGTTGTGAAGTATACCGCGGCCCTTCGCGTCGCGCCAGGTGGTGCTTTACAGGCTTTCAAGAATGTCAACCCTCCTCGGTCGCCATTTTACGATGCTCCAGCCAGTGGAGCTGTCGGTGCAGATGTCCGTCTAAATGAGCAGCATAACATTGCGTTCATGGGCACTCTGGTTCGCTCGGGATACGGTCAAGGGATTGTGATCTCAACCGGTGCGAAGACAGAGTTTGGAAGTATTTCAGCCTCTCTTCAGGAGATTGAAAGTCCCCGGACTCCGTTACAATTATCAATGGATCGCTTGGGTCAGGAGTTGAGTTATATTTCGTTTGGAGTCATCGGTCTGATCATGGTTATTGGCTTATTACAGGGCCGCAAGTTGTTGGAAATGTTTACAATTGGCGTTTCCCTAGCTGTTGCAGCCATTCCAGAAGGTTTGCCTATTATTGTAACCGTTACACTTGCCTTGGGTGTGCTTCGCATGGCTAAGAGGGGCGCTATCATGCGTAGACTCCCCAGTGTGGAAACTCTTGGCTCCGTCAATGTTGTCTGCAGTGATAAGACCGGAACTCTCACGATGAACCATATGACTGTTACCAAGATGTGGCATTTTGATTGCGATGAAGCATTTGAGGTTCAGCGGGACACTGCTTCAACACTTACCCCCGGGCCGGCAGCACGCACTATTCTTAGGGTTGGAAACATTGCGAACAATGCTCGTCTCTCGCGCACTCACGCAAACTCCCCAGCTAGCGCCTCTTCCGCGGCAGTCTTGTCCTCAACTGTTGACCGGGACTCGAGTGCTGTCAAGAGTCGCTGGGTTGGTCAGCCCACCGATGTCGCTATTTTGGATCTCTTGGATAACATAGGAGAGGATGATGTCCGTGAGCGAATCAGCGCTCGTGTGTCTGAAACTCCCTTCAGCTCTGAACGAAAGTGGATGGGTGTCATCATTGGTAGCGGGGCTCCTGGGGAATCCTATGGAGGATCTAATGTGGCTTATATCAAGGGTGCTCTTGAGCAAGTCCTGGCCCGTTCGGACACATATCTGACCAAGGATGGCCGAGAGGTCATTTTGGACGAGCCTCGACGCAAGGTTATCCGAGATGCGGCAGAGTCCATGGCATCAGAGGGTCTTCGAGTTCTTGCTTTCGCCAGCGGTGCTGCGCGAGACGAATCTCGGGGTATGAAGGGATTCGGCAGCCGGTCTAGCACCCCTGTCTCCAAGTCCAGTAGCCCGAAGGATGACGATGATCGGTATAATGGACTGGTGTTTGCAGGATTGGTTGGAATGAACGACCCCCCTCGCAAGGATGTGCACAAGTCTATCCGACGTCTAATGGCTGGTGGAGTGCGTGTCATTATGATTACAGGTGACGCCGAGACAACGGCCGTGGCCATTGCAAAGAAGCTGGGAATGCCAATCAATGAATCTGCCGGGTCACGATCAGTCATGCGTGGTGATGAACTGGACCATATGACAACTGCGCAGCTTGCTCAGGCTATATCCACGACATCTGTCTTTGCCCGCACCAGTCCCGACCACAAGATGAAGATCGTCCGTGCGCTACAGTCCCGTGGAGATGTGGTTGCCATGACTGGCGACGGTGTCAATGACGCCCCTGCTTTGAAGAAGGCCGATATTGGCATTTCAATGGGTCTACTTGGCACCGACGTTGCCAAGGAGGCAGCAGACATGATTTTGACGGATGATGACTTCTCGACTATCCTTCGGGCCATTGAACAAGGCAAGGGAATCTTTTATAATATTCAAAACTTCATTACCTTCCAGCTCAGCACCAGTGTGGCTGCGCTGAGTCTTGTGTTGCTCAGTACGACCCTCGGTTTCAAGAATCCATTGAATGCCATGCAGATCTTGTGGATTAGTGAGTGCTCTTTTCTCCACCTCTTTATGTGTCCTTCATCTAATTGTGATTGCAGATATTCTGATGGATGGCCCACCGGCCCAATCCCTTGGCGTCGAGCCTGTTGACCCCATGATCATGAACCGACCCCCGCGACCGAAGACCGCGCGGGTGTTGACAAAACCCCTCATCCAGCGCGTCCTTACTTCTGCCATGGTTATCATGCTGGGCACACTTTCCATCTACATCCATGAAATGGGTGATGCGACCGACGGCCAGTCTGGCGTGGTCACCGCCCACGACACTACCATGACATTCACCTGCTTTGTTCTGTTCGACATGTTCAATGCCCTCACCTGTCGCAGTGAAGGCAAGTCTGTCCTCCGAGGCGAAATCGAGCTATTTGGAAACAAGATGTTCAATTACGCTGTCCTCGGCTCATTGGCTGGTCAAGCCTGTGTCATCTACCTCCCCTTCCTGCAGCGCATTTTCCAAACCGAGCCTCTTAGTTTGGGATCCCTTGTCAAGCTTGTTTGTCTTGCGAGCACTGTATTCTGGGTCGATGAAGGCCGCAAGTATTACCATGCGCTTCGTCGTCGGGGTGGCCTCGGCGCTGGGTATAGCCTCAATGTTTGATATGATTTTTGGTTTTTGGGTGGTTCGTTGCACTGTGTTTGAGTTGAATTCCTAGAACGGGTGTGTAACCTATTGGATGGGATGATGTCCCCTATACATAATAGAGTTGGGGAGAAACGTATGTTGTTGGCTCGTATACTTCGGTAGGGCCTGTAAATCTAATGATATTCATGTTTGCTCCGATTTGTTTCTGTGGAATCGTGTTATCTGGCCTCCAATTTGGAAGGACGTGGTCTCCATATGCAGTGTAGCGCAACCTTGGGAGTGCTTATTGTCAGATTCAAAATGCCGCCTCCCTTCAGCCCGCTCAATCCAGCCTTTGCACCCACGTAAATAAATACATAGATTGGAGAGACACTCGATATGGTAAAATTCTGCTGCCCAATTACTTTCCTATAAAGAAATCTAGAAAGAAATAACTTAATTGATCTGCAAGTAATATCGGATGACAAAATTCAGTCTCTTCTCTGGGTCTATCTAATGTATCATAAATATTAGTTAGTACAAAAAGAACCAAAAAAAAATTGACCGACGCAGGGGTCGAACCTGCAATCTCTTGATTCGTAGTCAAGCGCCTTGCCATTGGGCCAGCCGGCCTTGTTGGAAGAGGATCCATACTTGGCTATAAGAGTGGAGTTCCGCTCTGGCTGGATCACATCCTACTTCCAGGGCTCGCATGTGTAATCCGCCTTGCCACTGCGCGATCGGGGTGGCAATCAGGTGGCAACTTCCAAATCATTTGGCTGGATTTGGTCAATCAGTTCCGCATATTTCTGGTTATCTAATTCGGTCTAGTCCGATGGAGATTGGATAATTGATCCAAGCGGGTTAAGCTGGTTGTAGCCATGGCTGGCCTAGATTTATATATTCGCAATGCATATGCGCTTCGATATGAATTTAACATATCTGGAATTGGGCATCTCAAATGGCAAGAAAGCTACACACACGTGCATAGACTGTTGATAAGCATTCAAAGTTAAATAAAACAATGGGACCCAGCCGAGACGGATAAAATATTCAAATGAAACGAAACGGATGTAATGTACCCATTAGCTTGTGGTCTGCCAAAAGCATCAACTACTGGAATGTGTATCAGCCAAGCACTGTATGGTGAATAACTCTCATAGCTGTTTACTGCCTATGAGACGGTCGAAAAATTAAAAGACCAATTAGGTGATATGAAGCTATGCCACACACAAAGTGATTGGCACGTTGCAGGGGTAGTTGAAGTGCATTGAACCCACGTTCAGCCTCATCGCCAGTTAATAGGTCCAAATATCTAGACTCATGCACCCCAGATACCCCGGGCCCGGTAGTATCCACCCCATGAAGACTGCAAACTGATAAGGAAAGTCCTCACATTTCCCGTTAGTCGAGGGATCGAGCCTAGAGGCTCTCCTAGCCCCCAGGATGCGTCGACCCACGACGGGCTTTATATTAGTTGAAGAGACCAGATGATGCAACTTGAAATCCATAGCGGGGCAATGGATCCCCTTTGTCTCAGAAGGCCAATAGTGCATGAAGTATTAGATCGGGGTGCAATCTGATGTCACGTACTACTGTAGTACTGGTATTGGCGTCAACGATGTAAGACCTCTAATTATCCATGGAAGCCAGAAGAGTTAAATTTATTTTCGAACCAATGCAAGGACCATGTTGTCTCATGTCCATTCCCAGGGGATTTTCATTTTCATCAGCATTGAATCTCTTGAACCCAAGAATAGAATATGACTAGTTGAATGTAGTCACAGGCATCGGGGTATGGCACTGATAAGGCCCGGACCCTTTTTTTAAGGTCCTACGCGGGTCGATCGATGACCATTTCATGTACCACGAGTGGACGCAACCAATAGTCAGATTAAGTGATTCACCACACTACATTAAGAGGCAGACAATTCCGAAATACAAATTCCCTCTTACTTATTTACCATCCTAAGATACGATTACAATAGTACAAATTTTCAGAATTTCAACTGGAGCGATGCAATCCCGAAGTTCGGGGCAAGACAAATTTTCCTGCACATCCCGAGGACCGGGTTCTCTCGGAGCGGCAAATCGTGAGCTTATCAGGAGCCAATGGTGAGTAACAGCAATACCTCAGCACTAGACTAAAAGCGTCGAGGCTTGGCTTGCAGCGGATTGACCCACTTAGCGGCCGGTGGCAAGTCTTTATCTGTATCCAATTAGAACGCAGATAAGCCAGACTCAGCTGTCCAATTGCTCGCCATGGATAGTGGATTGGTCTCTGGATGGAGAATGTTAGAGATAAGAGAACATGCGTCCCTTCGGAACTGCGTTGGAGTTCGCCGAATGTATGAGCCTCTGATAAGCTTATCTGCACAGAGAGGAAGGGAAGATAGAGCCATTTTTGGAGCTACACTTTTTAAAAATCCTATATAGAGAGCTAGAGGAGCCGGGAAGGTGAATTAGGATTCTTCTCCCCAATTTTCACCCCAGGATGACATCCCCGGAGATACATCACTGACGAACTGATACGATGGTTCCCACCGGGGATCGATTGGGTAGAGCGCGGACTTGGTTTTATTGGAGCCAAGAACTAAAATTCGACTGGGACCAAAAAAAAGGTAAACTGGGAAAAAAAGGTATTCCCGCCACTGGACCTGTTATGGTCCGGTAGCATACACCGGGAGGATTTCATGATGATGCGAATTGAACAAAATTCCTTCTATTTTCTCTCTTTTTTATTAGTGTGTATAAACCCCCTACAACAATTGAAAAGATTTTGGAACTTGAAACATTTTTACAATTTTATTTACATTTTTACTCTGTTCATGTACTGCAGTATATAAAGGTTATCGGTGATTGGGGCGCAGTGGATGATCCCGATTATCCCATTACTGTTGTCATAATCAATTTTCACCACAACTACCTTCCCTATCCTTCTTACAATATTCACTTAACCGCGCCTCCCCCGGGGTTTTGCTTCAATCTCCTCGGACTAATCAATTAGCCCCCTCTGACCGGGTCTTTTGCTTTTTTCCCAGTTATCTGGACCTCTCAATTGCCTCGCGACGCCTTGGTCCGATTTCAGGCCCTTGTGGGCCCGTCGATCCGACTTATCGCTCTGGGACTCCGCAACGGTCCCAGTTTCCAGAATTCGTTTATATTCCTCGCGACTTTCCCCCGTGGCGACTTTTCTCCTCTCCAAACCTCGTGCCTGCAGCTTTTCGCGATCCCTTTAGCTTGCGGTACTTTCGTGCATCGGATTTTCTTCTCCCTTCCAACACCCACAACACTCGACTAGACACGCTCGTCACTTTATTTTTTTTCTAGTCGACGAGCTCTTCGGAGTTCGACTAGCCTCACATCATGTCGACCTTCAATGGGAAATATCCGTACTCCCCGGATTATGCGTCTTACAACTGGACTGGTGCTCCCTCCGACTACTCCTCGCTAACCACCAATGAAGCTCTCGGTGGTAACTCTCGTATGTAACCAATCGAATCCCTGGACTCATTAGATCACAGTTCCTCATACGGTTTTGTTATAGGCACCGAGAACGTGAACAAATGGTTCCAATCGGGTGATCAGGCCTACATCATCGTGGCCTCGGCCATGGTGATGGTTATGGTGCCCGGTCTGGGTTTCCTTTACTCGGGCTTGGCCCGCCGAAAGTCTGCTCTCAGTATGATCTGGGCCTGTATGGCTTCCATGTCTGTCGTCACATTCCAATGGTACTTCTGGGGTTACTCTCTCGCCTTCTCCCCGACCGCGACCAACGGTTATATTGGCAACCTGCGCAATTTCGGCTTGATGAAGACCCTAGCGGCGCCGAGCCCGGGATCCCCACTAATTCCCGATCTTCTATATGCTTTCTACCAGGTACGACTTGCTTGGTCAACACTGATTCAATCCCTTATTTACGTTTCTTCTCTAGATGCAATTCTGTGCAGTGACTGCTGCTATCGTCATGGGAGCTGTAGCCGAGCGCGGTCGGCTTCTCCCCGCCATGGTGTTTACTTTTGTCTGGGCCACCATTGTTTACTGTCCATTGGCCTGCTGGGCCTGGAATGTGAACGGCTGGGCGTACAAGTACGGTGTAATGGACTACGCCGGTGGTGGTCCCGTAGAAATCGGATCCGGTTTTACTGCTCTCGCCTACTCCATGGTTCTCGGCCGCCGACAAGAACGCATGATGCTCAACTTCCGCCCTCACAACGTCTCGCTCATTCTTCTCGGTACCGTTTTTCTCTGGTTCGGTTGGCTCGGGTTCAACGGTGGTTCCGCTTTTGGTGCCAACCTTCGTGCCACCATGGCCTCCTGGAACACCAACCTGACTGCGGCGTTCGGAGCTATCACCTGGGTTCTGCTCGATTGGCGCCTTGCTCGTAAGTGGTCAATGGTCGGCTGGTGTTCCGGTACCATCTCGGGACTTGTGGCTGCCACTCCGGCATCTGGCTTCATTTCCCCATGGGCTAGTGTGGCCCTGGGCATCGTGACCGGCATTGTTTGCAATTACTCGACTAAGATTAAGTTTTGGATCCGCATTGACGACTCTATGGATGTGTTGGCTGAGCACGGTATCGCCGGTATTGTGGGTCTCATCTTCAACGCCTTCTTCGGTGACGACGCGATCGTGGGTCTGGACGGTGTCAACACCGGCACCGGAGTCGGTGGCTGGGTGATCCACAACTACAAGCAGCTTTACGTTCAGATCGCCTACATTGTCGCCACCGCCAGCTACGCGTTCGTTATGTCCGCTTTGATTGCCCTCGCCATCAACGCCATTCCTGGTCTCAACCTCCGCGCCTCCGAGGAAGCTGAGCTGCTCGGTATGGACGATGACCAGCTGGGTGAGTTCGCATACGACTATGTTGAGGTCCGCCGTGACTACCTTGCTTGGACTCCCCAGCAAAAGGACCAGCTTGAAGATGGCCACCATATCCCCGCTGCGGAACGCTATGGTATTGGCGAGCATAGTGATATGATGATTGAAGGTCAGCCGCCGAATGGCCCGATCAGCCAGAGCAGCCGGGGCGGCAGTGAGGCGGAGGCTATCCAGGAAATTAAGGTGGCACCCGGTCCCCGACAAGTCGCCGAGCACCACGAATCCGACATTCAGCCACCCAATGAACAACCGGTCAAGCTGAGACCTGTCAATGAGAAGACAGAAGATGGCTAAATGCAGCCTATCACCTCTCCCACGACCTCCGCATATCTTCCAGCCTTTTATTTCTCGCATTTGTTCGATATCCCTCTGAGCGTTTCTTCTGCCTTTCTCCATCAAAGCCTGGGGCTTTTCGTTTCTTTCCAGCATAATCATTCTGTTCTTATATCTCACCAACCTCCGACAACCTCCACCAACTATATCTCTGACTTCCACCTCTGCTACATCATTCTCCCCCAAACACCTGTATAACCTCTTCGACGAGAACCGCATCTTATGTTACGGATCTTCATGACTCGAAAAAAGACCAACTGGGAAAAGCAATTATTATTCGTGCTTCTTTCTGACTTGGCGTTTTTTCTTGGTTCAGCGGTGCTATTATTATCTACGCCTTTATACTTTGTCATGATATTTGAACGGATTGTAAATATTGTGTTCGGTCTTGTTTTTTTACCTTTACTTTTCATTTGGACATCGCAATGGAACTCGCTATGCGGATGTTTTGAGGATACTTGTTGCACTATAGACAATTTTATTTCAGATACAGACCTTTTATTCGTGCTTCTTCTATCCTATTACTCTTATAGATACCCTTCGAAGCCTGCTATAGACTTTACAGACGATACAGAACATGGTCTCTTTCAGTAATCTGTAAAGGGGAGAGTAACCAAGATAGTGATTCGGACTTCTTTACCTAGGTCGTGTGAGTGCGGATATTTGTCACCACAAAAGATTAATATAACTCGAAGAGAGAGACATTTGAAAAGACCAGCGACCATCTGTGGACGAGTATCCTTGCCTTGATTGATGAGCGGGTATTTTCTTTCACCATGCAGTTTCCAACAGCTTAAACAGCTCTTGACTACATAGGTCAACATAAGTTTTTCTCCATTCTATTCACCATCCCAAATGCCCGGGTGCCTGTTTAGTCTCTTATCTCAGGCTGTCGGGCCTGCGGGTGTCAACTGGTACTTCTTTCTAAAAGCTCAGCGCTCTTACCCGCACAGGTGCATGCTGCCAGCTACTCCACCTTCCATTCGGATCGACTGGACCACAGCTCATCGCTCAAAATGTTTGCGCTCCCACTTCCACGTCACCAACATATACGTCGCGCTATACATGATCTGTTAGCCAGCTACATAGGTCAACCTTGGAAGCAGCCAATCATGCTGGAGCTTTTCACGGGGCCGACTCCAGCCGTTCGTCTCGGATTTTTTTTTGCATGAATATCCCTTTTGATCGTCGATTCGAGGGTACAAAGGTACCTGGACGCGTATTTCAAAAGTCCTGAATCTCTTTTGGTTTTCTAGCCAAAACTCTCAACTTCTTTCATTCTGTCAAGAAGTCATCCTGTGCTGACCTTTACGTTTCATAATGGCGGAATGTTCGAGTGGTAAATTCATTCTTTGTCAAATTGTGGTTTTATGTACTCATGGATCTAGACGCCGAACGTACTATTCAAGACCATGAGGCGTAGGAATCCAGAACAGCCATTCTCGAACAGGCGCAGTGAACTTCCCTTGCCTTCTCACTTGTTTTCGTGCCTCTTGCCTTGGACGGGACGATTTTCAAAGGTGTTTTTTCTTGCGGCCCCGCTGTAATGGACATATCAGATGTCACTCGTCAGAGCTTGACTGTGGGTTATCGATCTCGAAAGGTTCAAGTACAAAAGCCCTAGGAGAGGTGAATGCAGATCTTTAAGTTGCCGATGAAGAGAAGACAACTTCCGGACAAAGGACGGAGTCCATCAGGGATATCACATGGCAGAGGTTTAAGAGACGGTTCAGAAAGCGAAGGGAGGTGATTGAGGATGGAGGCCATGGAAGGCTAGGAGTATAAAACATCCATGGATTGAAGTACCTCCAAGGCTAGGTACCAACCCTGGAGCACTGTGGTGATATATGTATCTACCAGTATGTACCAATTGGCAAAATTTCGTTCATTGCAAGAGATTCGTTGATCGTGAACGTTGGTGTAAATAGCCCTAATGCGAGTCTCATGCACCACCCACGTTGTACGTAGGAAACACATTGTATCGAACTGTATCTGATCATTGATGATGTCACACATGGGTGTTATCTTCACAAATAGGCGGTTTGGCCGAGTGGTCTAAGGCGATTGACTCGAATATTCGTGGTATCAATTCTCTTCGGAGGCGCTGGTTCGAATCCAGCAGCCGTCGATTCTTTTTTTTCCTCATTCCAAATTAAGAATCCACCATACTTGTTGTGTCAGTTTTTAATTTTATTAGTCATCATAATCAGGCGGTTTGGCCGAGTGGTCTAAGGCGATTGACTCGAACCTTTTGTGTTATCAATTCTCTTCGGAGGCGCTGGTTCAAATCCAGCAGCCGTCGTGTTTACTTTTTGCCCCTCTAGTCTAGACTCTGTGTAGGTTATATATTGTGTTGATTTTTAGTCATCATCAACAGGCGGTTTGGCCGAGTGGTCTAAGGCGATTGACTCGAATATTCTTGTTATCAATTCTCTTCGGAGGCGCTGGTTCGAATCCAGCAGCCGTCGGTTCTATTTTTGCTGTTTCCTTCTGGAACTCATTACTGTTATGATCAATTTTGTCCTTTGTATTTGTTTTTTTTTAGATGCTCTTACCCTGATGGGTTTGGTAGTATCTACTGATAGAGTATGATGTATTATTGCGCTTCCTTGGCAAGATCCCTATTACTATTGTATCCATATTATCCATTTCATGCTTCCAAACATTTCCCCATAAATCAATGATTAAACCGCGTAAAGGAGTGACATCGTGAACGTTAAAAAGAGACTCAACAACCCTATCTGAGGAACATGCATTCCAAACATTTCCCCAGAAATCAATGATTAAACCGCGTAAAGGAGTGACATCGTGAACGTTAAAAAGAGACTCAACAACCCTATCCGAGGAACATGCTTTCCAAACATTTCCCCAGAAATCAATGATTAAACCGCGTAAAGGAGTGACATCGTGAACGTCAAAAAGAGACTCAACAACCCTATCCGAGGAACATGCCTAGTCCGCGTTGCGGCACTGTACGGAACACTAGAAGCAGGCGAGCTTCCAGAACTGGTCCGGCTTCCGACAATCGAGCGTGTACTCGAGACAGTACCAATTATATGCGTTCCGGACTCGACGACCGTAACACCGGGGACAATCGTAGTTGATCCGGAGATGATAGCCGTCGAACTGGGCAAAGTGACCGTTGATCCGGATAGCGAATTTGTATTCGTGGAGCCGGATTCTGTGTATGTGGTACCCGGGACAATCACAGTGGATCCAGAAATAATCAATGTCGAACTCGGCAGGGTGACCGTTGATCCGGATAGCGAATTTGTATTCGTGGAGCCGGATTCAGTGTAAGTAGTGCCGGGGATGATCACTGTCGAGCCGGATATTATCTCTGTGGAACTGGGTAGTGTCACTGTTGTTCCGGATAGCGAATTTGTATTCGTGGAGCCGGATTCAGTGTAAGTAGTGCCGGGGATGATCACTGTCGAGCCGGATATTATCTCTGTGGAACTGGGTAGTGTCACTGTTGAGCCAGAGAGTGAGACTGAGGCAGTAGTTGCCGATTCTGTTATTGTTGAGCCGGGTACTATCACTGTTGAGCCGGAGACAATCAATGTCGAACTTGGGACTGTTACTGTTGAGCCGGATGCTGAGGTTGTTACCTGGGTGGCGGACAGCGTCACTGTTGAACCAGAGACTACCACTGTTGAACCAGAGACTACCACTGTTGAGGCTGGTACGGAGGTCGTACCTTGTCCGGCCGATTTTGTTGTCTGTGCCGAAGTTGTTGGCTGGGTCTGTGTGCTGGGGATGGTAGACTGAATGCTCGGTATTGTACTTGCTGTTGACTGCTGGCTACTAGTGGCAGTTGTCGGAGCTCCAGTGCTAGTCGCAGTCGACTGTGCACTGGTCGTAGTAGTTGACTGAACACTGGTAGTGGTTACGACAGTGGTAGAAGTCGTCGCAGCCGCGGTGGTCGAAGCGGTCGACGTCGTCTGATCAGAACAGAAATTCAACCACTGTGCAAATGTAGGCAACAGGGTAGATGAAATCATGGATGAGGCAGAGTCGCCCGCCTTACTGCTGATGCAGTCCTCACAATAACCCAAATCAACCAGGAATTCAGATCCAGCGTCACACAAAGAAGGTGTACTTCCAGTATTTTCTCCGTCCAAGGCCACGACATTGCAAAGTTCATAGCATGCAGTAGGTATGTTATCTACGTCCACGCGCTTGGTCATTCCACCGAGGAAATAGCCCATAAACTTGTCAAATCTGCCTCGAGGCGGGGGCAGGTCGACCTTGCTGGTAACGCTAGACTCAGACTCTATAGCGCATTCGAAGATATCGTAGGTCAGGCCGAAGTTCGTTGGGTCCAGATTATAGTAGTTAGTGGAGATATTGTAGCCGGATTCGTCGTTGAAAATCGGGACGGGGGCCACAATGCAGTCGTCAGGGGAACAGATGTAAGTATCGGCGGGAAGACCAGCTTCAACATTGCAACCCGCACGGTCACCCGTATGAGGGGGGCTACACAGGTATCCTGGTGCACAACCCCAGGTATAATCATCTGGCAACTGGGTGGTAGGTGTGTAGGTCGGATTGGTGACGAGACTGGAGCATACACTGACGGTGACGGCTTGTGTCTGTGTGTGTGTTTGAGTCGTCTCTTGTCCAGAAACAGTATCAGTAACCGTAATGGTGCTGCCGTAGCTCTTTGTGAGTGTTGTTCCAGGCCTGGTAATGATATCCGTGACTGTACTTCCCACCAAGACGGTGGTTTCTGAACCTAGGATTACGTTAGCCTCCACAATTAAATTTAGAATGTGAATAATTTACCCGAGGCTGTAATTGTGTCAATAATAGTTAGTGTACTTGCTGAAAGCGTGGTCGTCACGGTTAGAGTTGATGCCGGTAGAGTGGTGACAGTTCCCGAGATAGTGACCGTGCTGGGAGGCTCGGTAGTAGTTGTCGTGATAGTCGATGCTGGAATAGTGGTTGTAACGTAGCTCAGAATCGTATCTGTTTCCACCTCTGTGGTTCCTGGGCCTAATACAATGTCAGTTCCTTAAACCCCAACAAAGATGTGGAGTATTTACCCGTAGCAGTGATTGTGTCACTGACAGTCACCGTACTAGCTGGAAGGGTGGTTATCACGGTCTGAGTCGATCCTGGTAAAGTGGTAACAGTTCCTGAGATGGTCACTGTGCTAGCAGGCTCGGTATAAGTTGTCGTGATAGTCGATGCCGGAATGGTTGTAATCGAGCCTGAAATGGTATCGGTTTTCACCACAGTATCAGTCTCTACAACGGTGTCTGTCTCCGTCTCCACCACGGTGGTCCCCGGTAAGTTTGAGCCTGTCAGGGTGACAGTGGTTTCTGCTCCCGAGACAGTGACCGTCGAGCCCTGCAGAGTTTCAATGTCTGTTGAGACTAATGTGACAGTTTCAGTAGCTATGTTGGTGACAACATCTGTTATATCACTCCCCGTGATAGTCTTCGTCTCCGTGTCAGTGATAGTATCTATCACAGTGATCCATTCCGCACTTCCAGTAACAGTTACGGTGCAAGTGTCGGTCACAGTATCTGTTACGGTGCAAGTGTCGGTCACAGTATCTGTTACAGTGACCGATTTAGCTGAACCGGTCTCTGTCACAGTATTCGTAATCGTGATAGTATTTGAATTGGCAGCCGTGACCGTATCGGTGATGATATCGGTCGTAGTGTCGGTTGTAGTATCCGTGACGGTGCACGTAGCTACCTCGCCTTCACCAACGTAGATGGTAACACCAATTGTGATGGTGATACCCACATCACAATCTACTTCTCTGGGCCCCATCATTTTGGTAACCGCGGCCAAAGTTGGGACGGCCGCAGAAACGGCATTGCTTTCCGTTACTGTTGACAGAGAGCAAGCAGTTGTCGCAAAAAGCGACAACCAAGCGAACGACGACCTCATAATCGCAATCGAGACGGTCTGCAAGCTTGAAATGAGGCTCGAAAGTATACAAAGAAGAGGAATTAGGCAAAGAAGGAAATAAAAAGAGCTTCAGGGCACATGCGCACGGTCCCTGGGTTCCTTAGTTCCCAAGCGATTTCATGGCGCAGAGGCTCAACGGGCCAGGTCAAAGACTTCGCGGCCTTTCGGGGCTTTGACACCGTCTGTTTATGTTGACATGGTCGGCCAATGCCCCGCAGCCAAAGAGCAAGCGACCTAGCCAAGCTCGGGCACAAAGACGGGATGGGAATCCTGCCCGCGAACACGCATGTCAGGCCCCCAGATGTGGATGCAGCTTAGCCACTTCAGCCGCCCCAACAGGGATTAGCTCATGTAACCCCTCAATAGATCAGCAGCCTCGTTGCATTTGGGCTCGTATTGGGAAATCTCACGACCGGGTAGCGGTCTGTAAATTGCATGAAATCGCCGAGCAACCGAGAAAAAAAGCAAAGAAATAACAAGAGTGGCTAGTGCAGTTTTGGACAGGATCAGACCAGCTTACTCCCCCATGCAGCTATGAGACCGTGCATAAGTTCGCTTCTTTGTTAATGGCCGCTTTGACGCGCACGGGGCCTGACCCTGGCGGGGGAATTTCCCGTCTTCAACTCGTTCGCATCAAAGAGAGGGAAACAAAGCCGCATCGCTAAAATTTGGAATGGATATTGCGCGCTCTCACTTGTTTCCGGTACCCCATGAATAAACCATTAGCTTGGTGATCTGGCGATTTTCGCTTTGTCTTAACCGTTCCATTTGAAGATCTCGAGACTCGCCCGGCGTGAAGAGTCGCGAAAAAAATGTTTCTTTTAGGAATATTGCTGACGCTACTGGCGGGGATAGATCGCGCAGTGGGGAGCTGTAGTCTGTATCAGACACAGGTCGGCTACTCCATGTGTAGCTGGCAATCGGTGCGTGGTAAGAGTTCATTTCGTTTCTATGATCGCCATGGACTTTTGTATTAATATATGTAGCCAACGTTATCCGCGATACGATCTACATAGACGGAGGGTATCTCTCGTATAAGCAGTATGGCAATTCCTGGACGTGAAAAAAAGGAATTGGACTAATGCTGAACATTTTAGAATATACTCGGACAATTGTACCGGCGACGAGACTAATGGTAAAAGACCTCGAGCCCGAGTCCGATAAGACAACGGAAAGCTAACTGCATGAGCAGGAAGTTTCGATGGCTCCATCTATACTCTCAATCTTTCGTCCTCATTCAATACTAGTTCAAACTTTTCAGATGTACTCAGCCTGAAATCTATCGCCGGCACCGGGAGCAATATAGACCCAACTTTCATTGATGGCGTGATGTTTGCGAACGACGGCGAGTTCTACCTCTATGGGTCGGTACCATGATAATATGCACATAGCAGACTAGGATGCTGACATTTCCAGTGGCGCCGCCCTTCCTACCAACAATAATGAGGACGCGTCTGAAGATACGGTGCTTGGATATGAAGCCTTCCAGTATGATGGGATCACCAAGCAAAACTGGGAGCCCAGATTCTGGATCGATGACCTACCCGACAACGTGACAACATACATCACCAATGGAGCTGGGGAATCAGCTCCTAGCGAGAACCTGGGCTTCTATTTTAGTGGAATGCATGCTCCGGGCTGGGGCGCTATCGCATACCCACCTTACAATGCCAACACCACCGCGGACAGACTCATTACGGTAAACATGACAGTGATGGAGTCCGAGACATGGGTAAATGATACCCTTCCGAGCTATATCCAAGGCCGTGCGAACGCAGAGCTTGTTTGGGTGCCAGTGTCCGAGTCTGGAGTCCTGGTGGCCATTGGGGGTGTGGTTGAGCCCGCGGGAACATTTGAAAGTCTAAACTCAACACAGACGGCTCTTAGTGAAAAAATCAGCCCAACATTCATGGAGACGGTTTCTGTATACGATGTCGATACCAAGACTTGGTACCTCCAGAATACGACGGGCGATACACCACCCCAGTTGACCGAATTTTGTTCTGTACTTGCGAGCGCAGATGACGGCTCATCACACAATATCTATATCTACGGAGGTTACAATGGTCTTAATGCCAATGCGAACCCATCAGATGATGTGTATATTCTGTCGCTACCCTCTTTCACATGGGTCAAAGCATACAACGGGACAAACACACACGGCCGGAACGGACACCGATGTATCAAGGTTTACCCAAACCAAATGCTCGCTATTGGAGGCAATCGCATTGATTCAACATACTGCCTTGAGGGAGGTGTCATTGTCAACTTCAATCTTAACAACCTCAGCTTCCAGGATGCCTATGATCCCTCGCAGTGGAGCGGCTACAAAGTACCGGACCTTTTAATAGCTCAAATAGGTGGAGAGTAAGTACAGTACCAACAAGATAGAAGATCACCACAGCTCACAGTTTTATAGCTCTTCAGGTGCTGCAACCACCACAGCTCCATCTTCATGGACCAATTCCTCGCTCGAAGGTATCTTGAATACGAAATACACCAAGACCATCTCATCCTACTGGCCCTATAACACGACTTCCACCGATAGCAGCACAACAATACACCACAAAAAATTCCCGACCTGGGCCGCAGCCGTAATCGGCGTGCTCTGTGGCCTTCTCGTTATCGGACTAATACTACTCGCATGGTTCTGTCTCAGACGTCGCCAGAAACGCCACCTTGAAAAAGAAGAAGCAGAAGTCCACGAAACCGACGGTCGGGAACGTCTTTCATCCATGTACGGTGGTGGCCCAACATCACCTATAGCAGGCCCCAGGTCCGCATCTACAGGCCAGGAGACATCTGTAGGAGTAGGCACAATACAGGAATCAATCGACACATCTGCATCTCCCGGAACAGTGGAATCCGGAGGAGGTGCAGTGCATGAGATGCAAGGTATGTCCCACATTCATATTCTTATGCGATCTACAATACTAAACTCTCCAGACTCTTCGCCCGTCGAACTTCCTACAACATTCAACGTTTCCTCTGCCAATACCAATATCACCAGGGGTTCTTCAATGACTAGTATAGCACGAGGTTCCTCTCCTTCGCCTGTCTTACCTCAAACTCCCGAGTCAGAAATTGGTTCGTTCATTTTTGTACCGAGCCACCACCGTAGTTTGTCAACCCGGTCCATTGACAATGTGGTCTCGGGCCGGATATCACATTTTCATGAAACTTTCGATAATGGAAATGGGCACCAGCGTCATGGGTCTGAGATCTCCGAGGGGAGCTCAAATGAGAGAGCTCCAATTGCTGGTGCTGAGACGATCCACGAGAATGAGTAATGTATCCTATGAATGCAGAGTGTACAGGTGTTTTTCATACTATATTATGGTGATTCCTTTCCGCTTTGGACCTTTCCATGGACCTTAGAATGATGAAACTCTCCTTTGTTTGTATTTTGTTTCTTAATGCTAGGCACGTCTCTGTGTGCCTGGTGTCCGACTCGGGGGCTCGCAGGGTTGAATTATGCTTCATCTCTGTATAAATCACACAACATAAGAATCGAAAGAAACAGGAAAAACCTTGGCTACACTATAACAGTTCCATGGAACTATAATGCAAATATAAAGTAACTTTGATACCCTATCTGCGTCTGACCATTGCACGAACACGCACCCTCTCCTCCCGGGTGAGCTTGTCTACCACTTCTGCGGCCTCACCACCCTGTAACACTTCATCCCACTCATCTTCGTCCATGCTCATGACCAGTGTCATCTGTACACATCGCGAAAGCGCTTCACGGTGGCGGTAGCGGCTAGGTGTACCGGATCCATAACCGACATCCACGGCGGCACTGACAAGGCCAGCAATGTCGCGCTCCAAACGGCCTGCGCCGAGCGGGTTCACGCGGCCCTGATAAGACCATAAACGTTTTTCTAACAGACGGGCGAAATAAGCGATAGTCACGGTGAGGAGGCGGTCGAATGCTTGTTGTGTGAGGATACGGGCAATCGGGACAAGCATTTCTGACCAGCCGGCCATAAAGCGGGGCCGTACAAGCTCCTTGCTGCTGCCATCATGCTCGTTAAAGTCATCCTGATTGTCGATGGGTTGGTCGGCATCACTTGACGGGTGGTATTCGATATCGCGGAATGCATCGGCAAGAATGGGTCGGAGGCGGTGTTTGATAACATTGTTGAAGACGACTTGGATGCCGTCGGTGAGAAGATCGTTGACCTTACTTTCGAATGAGCTCGCAAGGGAGTAAAGCGTATTTGCAACTTTGAGTGCGGATGCAGGAGCTGGGAAGAGCGAGAGGAGATGCTCGGTGACCTGTGGTGGTTGTTCTTGGCTGCCGTCTTTGTAGGTGGGAAGAGGCTGCTTCAAGCCACTGGTGTTTTGAACAATGCGCCGAATATAGTCGATTCCGACGTCAAGGTTGTTGATCTGCACCAGGAATGCAATCACTATCTGCTCTGGAGGGGAGGCTCCCTGCACAGGGGCGCGCGGGTAGCATTCATCTCGCATCTTGCGTTGGGTCATGCCGATGAAGTCAGATCCAAGCACACGAGACAGCGTGGGAACCACATTTGTGACCACAGCTTCCTGAGATGTGGCCAATGACTGTTGAAGAACCTTGTTGACAATGTACATTATGTCATCCACAGCAGAAGTTATGTGGGGAGGGTCTGCTTGGAGTGGTCGGTGTAAATTCAAATTCAAGCCCGATGGCGATTCATCCAGCTGGAATGCCTTCTCTACAGATCGGCGGAAGAAGAAGGTGGTCATAGCATTGAATGGAGTTACAAGTCGATCATTGACCTTGCGTGCCAAAGAAGACTCCTGCAAGAAGGTAGGGAGTTCAAATCTCTTCTCATCATCTTCGCCCTCGACGGGAGGCTGTGATGAATGTTAGCGATAGTAGCAAATTAGATATAATTGAAACCACTCACGTTGCAAGTATCTGCCAGGAAGCGACAGTATAGAGACCAGCGACCGAGCATGATACCCATTTCATTGAGGATTTCATCAATTTCCTTCATGTCAACCCCCTCATCTTCCGAAGTTCTTGCACCTCCTGGTGCTGGCGAATGTGTACGAGGCTGACCTGGACGCTGTGCCGGCAGGAAGCTCTGAACCAGGAATGTAAATGCATATGACTTGATTTCCATCAACTTCCGATCCACGTGTCGCTCATCGCCCCAAGTGTCAAGAATAATGCCACCCTGTACATCGGCTTCAACCTGCAGCCGCTCAATGACACGTCCCATCTTCCGGGGGCCATAGTGACGTTCGACTAGCCCGCCATGGCCGTCGATGATCTGTGCGATATGTTCAAATAGCTTGGTCAAGGCATTGGCATAAAAGAACCCGTCCTTAGCCTGCGCCCCTGTGCTCGCATTGAGATTGCCGCGCGCTCTCGCAGCCACACCCTGACAGACGTAGCGACCATAGACATCCTGTCCAACCTCAGATCGACCAATGAGTGGGAAAAGCTTGAAGAATCGGGTGATCTTCGCCCCGTCGTTCTCCTTGACTGCCTTGTCAAATTCCCGCAAGAACAGTCCGCATAGCGATTCCGCTGCTGTGTCCAAGGTCACACTTGGCGAATCGGGCACCTCGGCTGTCGGGACCATCTCTGCGGCGAACGCTCCATTGATCACCGCTGGTGGGATCTGCGCAGCACGGTGTAGGTAACTGGCCGCCGTCTCCCAATCCTGAGACGCGCCCATAGAGCCCGCAACACCAAGTGTGCATGCCTTGAGCTCTGCAACCTGCTCCACCACCCCTAGTGTAGCTTTCACTCGAGCCTGCTCCAAGTCTAGTCGGCGCACGGCACGCGAAATCCGATCAGCAGTGCCCGCTGCCTCGGAAAGCATTCCATGGCTAATCGCTCGGGTGGTGGTTGATTGAGTGCCAATGTGGGCCCGCATGAGATCCAGCCTGCCCAATTCCCGGGAGAGGTCTTTCTGTGAGGTCACCAGCGCGTCCAGACGGGCGGTTACTGAGGCTTCTTGAGTGTGGAGGCGGGATAGGGCCGCCTTGATCTCGGCCACGGAGCTGGCATTGAAGATGTCGGTTCGTGGGGACGTATCTTCGTTTGTCGCAATTGGTCGATCTGGAGGGGATGGAGATTCGTCATGGCCATTTGTGGCCAGTTGAGAGAGGGCCATGGTTAGACCACACAAGCTGGTTCTTTGGGTGGGTTCCGAGATCCAATGTTGATGCCACGCGATTGTCTTGGTCTCCGCGGGCGGTGAGCGGGGTGGGACTTTTTTCAAAGAAACTTGAAGCTTGAATGTTTGAGCCTCAAAGAAGCCAATCATTTCATAAGAAATATCTCAATATCCAAGTGTTACAGTTTCAGCCGTGGCCTTATCTACAATCTCAACTATTTAATCTGGGACCAAGACATTCTTTGTGGTTTGCTACAACGCAACGTCATTTCCCCCCCCCCCACGATTACTACTTCCTCACACATCTGTCTCACCAAAGCACCAAACACTTAAAGACCTTGCTTTGTTTTTTTTCTGTGCTTTGCTTTTCTTCTTCTCCTTCACACACTTAGGTAGTGCACTTAAGCTCAAGTTCCCACAATCGGACGGCGCAAACCCCGCCATCAGCATCGACAGTTCCGCATCATGGGTAACGAAGAGTCGTCTATTGTGGATGAGTCCACTCGTCCTTCAGTGTTGGATGCACGCAATATCGACGCGGTAGCCAAATATGTGAGGGATCACAATGTCCGAAAAGTTGTTTTAATGGTTTGCCCTCCCCACTCCCCACATCTCATACAGTAATGCTAACTAGAAGATAAGGTGGGAGCTGGAATCAGCACCTCAGCGGGAATTCCTGATTTTCGGTCTCCAGATACGGGGCTTTATGCCAACCTGGCTTTCCTAGATCTGGAGGAGCCAGAAGATGTATTCGATATTGAGTTTTTCAGGCAGAACCCGAAGCCGTTCTATGCATTGGCGCATGAGTTGTATCCAGGACGTTATCGCCCCACGATCGCGCACTCTTTCGTCAAGCTGCTTTACAATAAGGGCATGTTGTTAAAACATTTTACGCAAAACATCGACTGCCTCGAGCGCCAAGCGGGTCTTCCTGGTGATAAGATTGTCGAGGCCCATGGTAGCTTTGCTACGCAGCGCTGTATTGATTGCAAACTACCTTTCCCCGATGACAAGATGCATGCTATTGTTGAGAAAGCCGAGGTACCGCACTGTCTGGAATGCAAAGGCCTCGTCAAACCTGATATTGTGTTTTTCGGGGAGGCTTTGCCTGCTGTATTCCACGAAAACCGCTCGCTGCCTGAAGAGGCAGATCTATGTATCGTCATGGGAACCAGTTTGACCGTACAACCTTTTGCCAGTCTGCCATCAATGTGCAGGGAAGGCACACCCCGTGTGCTTATCAACATGCAACGTGTGGGTGGATTGGGATCGCGACCCGATGATGTTCTGGTACTGGGGGATATCGATGCTGGAGTACGCAAGTTTGCCCGGGCTCTGGGGTGGGAGGAGGAGCTAGAGGCCGTTTGGCAGGAGACAAACCCGGACCCTAAATCTAGGGAGGAGGAGAATGCTTCCCCGCAAACCCGAGATGAGCGACTTCGGGCTGAGATTGAACGACTCACGGAGGATATTGAACGCACCTTAGGCAGGACGGACGCATACCAACAGCGAGTTCGTGAACGCTTGGGGGACTACAGCGATTCAGCCAGTTCAAGCAGCTCGTCCGGAAATGGACTGGCGCATGTATTCCCGCACTTGGCGCGTAAATCTCACTAGAATCGCACCCTGACCGCTTGCGGCATTCACTAGTTCCAGTTGGAGATGCTTCGGAGATCAGTCGTCCTTTAGTAGAAATCAAAGATACCAAATTCAGAATAAACCTGGAAATTTACTGAAATTCTTGTAACAGAGAAGTGGGTAATCAATTGATTCAAACCCTCTGATTCGTGGGCCGTCAGAGCTGCTAATAATATTCCAGAATTGACTTTCGAGCGTTTCCTTACCGCAGCCAAATCAAGCAAGGCGATCTTTGCCCCACGTCCTCCATCCTCCATATCGTCATTCTCCCCTCCCTTGTTTTCCTTTTCTTTCCCCCCCCATTTACCTTGTGAAAATAAAACTTCCTATACATTCATCATGGTCGGAGTCGGTCCTAAGCACCCGCCGTCCCGCAAGGGTGAGCTGCTGTTCCTTATCGCGAGCTTAATCGTGTGATGCTAATCATCCCTCCCTCCACCAGGATCGATGCACGATGTGCCGCAAAATCTTCTACAGCAGATCAGGGACTTTGAAGAATGCTTCACTGTGGATCAGGCCAAGCTCAAGCAGATTGTGGCCCACTTTGTCAAGGAGCTTGAGAAGGGTGAGTCTGGCCTCGCAAATCGCCCCGGTTGCCCACGCGATTTAAGCTTACCGTGATGATAACATAGGTCTAACCGTCGAGGGCGGCAACATCGTGAGATCCCCCGCAGATCCACCAACACGCGAATCATCACAACTGACAGTATGCTATAGCCAATGAACGTCACTTGGGTTATGGGCTTCCCCGATGGTGAGGAACAGGGTACTTTCCTGGCTCTCGACATGGGTGGCACCAACTTGCGTGTTTGCGAGATCACCTTGACTGATGCCAAGGGCGCTTTCGATATTACCCAGTCCAAATACAAGATGCCGGAGGAGCTCAGGACCGGTACTGCCGAGGAATTGTGGGAGTACATTGCCGATTGCTTGCAGCAATTCATCGAGTTCCACCACGGGGATGAGAACCTCGCTAAGCTCCCGCTGGGTTTCACTTTCTCCTACCCGGCCACCCAGGAGTACATTGACCACGGTATTCTCCAGCGCTGGACCAAGGGATTCGATATTGATGGCGTCGAGGGCGAGGACGTTGTTCCTCCCTTGGAGACTATCCTGAAGAAGCGGGTATGTCTTAGTCCGATTCCCTTTCCATTTTGATCAGCTACCTGACTATCTGAATTTAGGGTCTGCCCATCAAAGTTGCTGCCCTGATTAACGACACCACCGGTACTCTTATTGCTTCTTCCTACACCGATTCCGAGATGAAGATTGGCTGCATCTTCGGCACTGGCGTGAATGCCGCATATATGGAGAACGTTGGATCCGTACCTAAGATTGCGCACTTGGGTCTTCCTGCTGACATGCCCATCGCCATCAACTGCGAGTATGGTGCTTTTGATAACGAGCGCGTGGTGCTCCCTCTGACCAAATACGACGAGATCATTGACCGCGACTCTCCCCGTCCTGGCCAGCAGGCCTTCGAGAAGATGACCGCCGGTCTCTACTTGGGTGAGATATTCCGTCTGGCCCTCGTAGACATTCTTGACTCGCAACCTGGCCTTATTTTCAACGGCCAGGATACCTCCAAGCTGCGCAAGCCATACCTGTTGGACGCGTCGTTCCTTGCCGCCATTGAGGAAGATCCTTATGAGAACCTGTCGGAGACCGTGGATCTCTTTGAGCGCGAGCTCGGCATCCGTCCCACACAGCACGAGACGGAGATGGTCCGTCGTCTCGCCGAGCTGATCGGTACTCGTGCTGCTCGTTTGTCTGCTTGTGGTGTTGCTGCCATCTGTACAAAGAAGAACATCGAGTCCTGCCACGTCGGTGCTGATGGCTCCGTCTTCACCAAATACCCCCACTTCAAAGCCCGCGGTGCCCAGGCTCTGCGTGAGGTTCTTGACTGGGCTCCTAACGAGAAGGACAAGGTTACTATCATGGCTGCTGAGGATGGATCCGGTGTGGGTGCTGCCCTGATTGCTGCCTTGACCCTGAAGCGCGTCAAAGCCGGAAACTTGGCTGGTATTCGCAACATGGCCGAAATGAAGACTCTTCTTTAGAATAAATTTTGAGCAAGAGAAACAATAATAATGAATTCCTCCAGATGTTCTGGAGCTTGATGGCATGTAATTGGGATGTGCTGAACCGTCTTTGTAAATCGAATTGATGATTTGATATCGAATGCTGTATTTCGGCATCGTCAATCAACAAAATACCTTATGTCTCCAATTCAGACCCATGGGAAGACAGCCTTGTCAGGCCGGGCCTCGGCTCGGCATGCCGAACACTGAAGCATAACTCCGGGGTAAAATGGTAAAATTCAACATAAACTGCTCTTCTTACTATTTTCATTCAAATTGACCATAAGAAGTATTCTAGATGAGAATTTTACATGTCATAGCATAGTGAAATAAACTAGATTTGCACCACGAAGGGAATTTTAGACTACATAAAATAATCCTTGACTAGGGTAAGAGCCGAGATCTAAGAAACAATTTTAAGCTTATTTTTCCCTTTGGCTTCCATGAGAAAGGTTGAAAGATAGCCCCGATTCTGGCTTAATCCATGAAATAATCAAAAAAGGGCCGATTTGTCATATCTAGACGGGTATTCCTTTTCAACAATTGGCTTCCAACACGCAATCGGCGCGGCGATGTCGTGATTACCTCCACCTATCGCGCGCAACCAAATAAAGCCAAAACCTGAAAAGAAAAAGAGAATTGTGTCAAAGAAAACTAAAGAGAAAATAACCCGCAAACCATCATAGGTCGGTTTTGCCCACGTTCTTCCATAAAACGCATCCATCACCGTCGTCCCTACACTAGTCAACCTTACGGTAGTTTTGGTCAAATCATAGCACTCATTTATGCATTTCCTGCAGAATTTGTCCTTATCCCCTCTTTTATCCAACCCGCCTTTTCTCTGGCATTCTCGTGTGGGGATATGGCGTGTTTTTTGCCGTCTCCACACGGACGGTAGCTCGTAGCAGATGTTTTACTATAAAGCCCAAATGATTATTCCCCGGTCTAGCTTCTGGCAAGTCCTTCTGGGAAATTATCACATAATTTGACTCTCTTGCCTCTGGTCTACAAAAATGTCGGAGTCTGAGACCAAAATCGAGGCTGCTACAACCTCGGCTATATCTACTATAATATCTTCTGATGTCGACGATAATTATGAATTCTTCTTGCAACATAGGGGTCTAGAATATACCCCAGAAGAAGAAAAGAAGGTCTTGCGAAAAATAGATCTACACTTGATCCCAATTCTATTTTTTATTTACTTGCTACAGGTTGGTATTTCCTTTAATGTTGCTTTGATGCTGTGACTAACCATCGCGCAGTATCTTGATAAAAACAGCATCAATTTCGCTTCAGTGTACGGCCTCAAGACAGGAACCGGACTCACTGGATCAGATTATTCATGGCTTAGTATGATCATTCCAATTCCGTACATAGAAACATTCTGACGGCCTCTTAGGCTCAATCTTCTACTTCGGATACCTAATCGCGCAATACCCAGCGGGACTAGCGATGCAAAAACTACCAGTCGGGAAATTCTTAGCAAGCACAACAATAGGTATGGAAATTAATCCTGCTCATCCTCCAAGCTGGAGGTTATCCGGCCTATAATTTCTAACCAGAAAACAGTATGGGGCGGCCTCCTAATGACAACGCCCGCATGTCACAACTTTGCCGGAATCGCATCCAATCGCTTCCTCCTCGGCATGGTCGAAGCAGTCGTGAATCCAGGCTTCGTGCTCCTGATGAGTATGTGGTACACATCGCGCGAGCAGCCCCTTCGCCTGGAAGCCTATTACTGTACCAATGGAATTGCAACCATGTTTGGCGGGTAAGTAGCTCAACAGTCTATGTGATGGATACGAAGCTAATCTGTTTTGTGGTAGATTGCTTGGCTATGCCATTGGGCATATTACTACCGGGTTACCTCGATGGATGTATGTCTTCCTGATTTTTGGTGCAATTTCCCTCGTCATCGGTGTCCTAGCACTCTGGCTTCTGCCGGATCTCCCATCAACAGCCAGATTCCTCAACGAGCGTGAACGGGCTATTGCCCTGGATCGTATTGCGGGGAACAGACAAGGCGTGAAGAACCATCAGTTTAAATGGGACCAGGTGTGGCAGGCGGCGCGTGACCCTAAGACATGGCTTTTGTTTGTTATGGCTATTGGTGCGCAGGTGCCGAACTCGGCACTGACAAGTGTATGACATCCCATCCTTTCCTACTTAACTGCAACCTCAATGGCCTCGGATACGTACTAATCAAGAACTGTACAGTTCACATCAATAATTGTCGAATCTTTTGGCTTTGATACACTCGGAACCCAATATCTCCAAATCCCTGGCGGAGCAGTCAATTTCCTAACACTGATAATCGGTGGCTTCATAGCGACAAAATACGATGGGAAATTCCATTCTCGAAGTGCCTGCATGATCTTTGCAAATCTAACCTGCATCATCGGATCTGCACTTCTGGTTGGTCTATCAGACTCCAATAAATGGGGCCGATTGGTCGCGCTCTGGCTGTGCTATTTCCAAGGGCTGGGATTTAGCATGAGTTTGACGATTGTTAGTTCGAATATTGCGGGCTATACGAAGAAACAGGTCACCGGTGCTTTGTTGTTTACCGGGTATTGCGTGGGTAACATTATCGGGCCGCAAACTTTCAAGTCAAGTGAGGCTCCGGGGTATCATAGTGCTTATGTTGCGTAAGTAATTTCCGTTTTTATTGTGAGATGCTATATACTGATTGATTTTTAGTATGCTTGTTGGGTACACAGTCAAGCTGACTGCTATTGTTGCGCTGTACTTGTATATGTACTTTGAGAATAAGCGTCGGGATCGTCTCGCACTTGAGAGTGGCGATTCGGAGGATGATGGTGTGGAGGCAGGCATGCTGGTATGTTTTAGCTTGGTTTTGTGACCGATGAGAGGCTAATATGAAGTATACAGGATCAAACGGAGATTGACAACAAAAGATTCCGATATGTGTTGTAATTGGCAGGCCAAACTTATATCTGTGGTCGTGTATACGCGACTTAATTAACTTTGGGAATAGAGCTTATTATCTTCAATATCACAAAATGGTAGAACAGTGAAGCAAGTAAGACATGACTGTAATACGATGGCATATAGGTGCGATGGCTCGTTTCCTTATATAGGGTGGTCAAAACAAAGGATTTGAAGGCATGCTGTTCAAAACGAGCTGTGGAAGCTTTATTCCACCATAATGATATCATATCTTCCAGTACAGCTTGAATAACAACAAATGAATGTGCACTCATGACATGAAAATCTGCCCCAGAATTAATAAACTCAGGGTTTCAACAGATGCTAAACCCCTGAATCAATTTCCATAATATCTTTCCGCGTACCATATCGGTCCCATGTATCGCAGTTCTTCTCAAAAGGCTTGTAATCAATAAGACCACGAATCTCATCCCAAATTTCAATGAATTGCAATGCAAGCCCCATATTCACATGCCGCCCGATGTGGCAGTGCATCAACCAAGCACCGGAATTATTACTTTCGAACGCAATCAAAAGCCATCCACTAGGAGGTAAGACCGCAGTGTCACGACGAGGAGCATTTGCCGTGATCAGGGAGACATTGAAGAGACCAGTTCCTTGAGCGAGGATAGAGGAATCATGGCCGTGGAGGTGAATTGGATGTGTAACGGGAATTGTGGTGTTGATCATGAAATATACCCTTTGATTCTTCCCTGGGAGCTCGATTACACCACTGGTGTTTGAAAAGTCCATTTCGTTCGTGTAGATACTCATTAGAGTTGGGTCTTCCCAGCTGATATTCAAGGATGTTGTGTTGAATTCCCAGCGGAAAAGGTTGTCTGCGTTTCTGAAGACAGTGACGTGTGTGCTGTTGTCATATGCCGGGGCTTCGACATTTTTCTTCACCTATGGAACAAGGCTAGCTAGTGGCTCATCGAGGCAGTCGGATGTGTGTGGAAACTCGTTGTTTTAGGGGTCTTGGCAGTGTTGCCATAGTAGACTATGCCGCGAATGTTGTCGCTTTGATTATTTGCAGAGCATAAGCTTGCTGGTAATGCTCTCATCCAAAACGAATCGGCTATGTGCTTCTGGTTTGCTGTGAAAATTACATCATAGCGTTGTCCTAATAACACTTATTAGTCGGGTCATAGTCGAGAGTGTGAATACTAACCCATTGCAATACTGATCACATTCGTTTTATAAGGTACGATTGGCACAAAGACCATTGCAATCACCTCCAATGTGTGATTATCAATGCTAACCTTCCAATGCGTGTCGACGGCTGGATTCACCAGTCGGAGCCGATATGAAGTACCCTCCTTCACTTTCATAGTGAAGCGATGTCCTGAAACGACAGTGGAGTTTTCATTGGGCCGGTGTACATTGGCACCATTGATGAGACCATTGGAAAGATTGGTGGGACCATTGATCTCTTGTGTCAAATAAAGTTCATCCACAAGTGCCACCATAGACATAATGTGGATCTGGCGCATGGGATATTTTGGCATAGGGGGTGGATGGAGCCAACGTGAAAGTTCTTAGTTGACCATTGCTACTTTGTGGCTCATTTTGGATTCGGTACTTTTATTCCGAACCAAGTAAAGTTCCCATGGTTGAGCCGCGGATGCTTATGCTCTCATAATGGAATGATATTCGGTTCGGATCGTGCCGTGGATAGCCCTTTCGATCTACAAGGCTGACTTTAACACCGACCAGAGTCACCAGACATGAATAGACAAACTGGTTCGATACAATTTTATCATATAGAGTACACAGATTATGGCTTTGGACTACCAATTTCATAATAACTGGGCAAGTGGCCTTGGAATCTATCACATGGATGGTGATTAGAACTTAGATCAAGAATAGCTATTTCCGGTAGCTGTCCCTGTGTTCAACTCCTTTAATTGGGTCGGATAGCATATCAAGAAACCCTTTCATGACAATTATGAGAAATATCTGATAAGCGTTACCCTTTTTTCGTCGTGATCTTATCCTCGGAGAGTTCCCGTTGCGTATCCACTCAAT
Organism: Penicillium sp. 91 TS-2023; assembly: GCA_030710325.1. Lineage (NCBI taxonomy): Eukaryota > Fungi > Ascomycota > Eurotiomycetes > Eurotiales > Aspergillaceae > Penicillium > Penicillium sp. 91 TS-2023. The sequence goes on along the minus strand of JARWGP010000021.1, from coordinate 1,204,817 downwards.
CCACTATGCCATAATCAAACGCGGCTCGGAGATCTAGAGCTCTACATCCCCTCTTTCCCCTCTCTTGCCCATAACATCTAATGGATTTACATGCTCTCAGATAAGAGCTATCACTCACAGAAAAGTTCTGTTTCTTTTCTACATCCCTACCCCACCCATTTCGGATAGCTGAACGGAGGGGTTTAAGCTTCAATTTTCTCTGCTGAGTAACATTCGCACGCTCCACGAACATCAAAATGGGCAACACACTCTCGGCTTATGAGCAGACCTCCCACGAGATTGATCTGGGTCCCAAAGGAAAGATCCAAGGAATTCAATTTGACAACAAATCTCGACGGTATGCAGGCATCCCCTACGCGTTACCTCCAACCGGTACACACCGCTGGCGGAAGCCTCGCCCATTGCCAGTGGCGTACAGCTATTCCCAGTCAGATGGAACAGCATTCGACGGATCCACCTTCCGTCCAGTCTGTCCCCAAGAACCATTTGCAGGCGGGGCAGAGAAGGACATAGGTCCAGATACTTACAGCGAAGACTGTCTACTACTCAATATTTGGACCCCGGTCGAAGATCCCGAGAATCCTGATAGGAAATGGCCAGTCGTCCTTTGGCTGCATGGAGGCTGGTTCCAGTTGGGCGAGCCCCTCCAAGAAGTGGGTATGGACCCCACCGAGATGATCTCCACCGGTAAATTGAATGCCATTGTGGTTGGAATTGGCTACCGTCTCAACATCTTTGGTTTCTTAGCTGGGGAAGCGCTATTGGAGGATAGCCATGGGGAAAGTGCCGGAAACTTCGGTCTTTGGGACCAGCGTCTGGCTATGGAATGGGTTTACGAGAATATCCCGGCTTTCCGCGGTGATGTGAACAACATTACCTTGGGCGGACGCAGTGCTGGTGCATATGGTGTGCATGCCCAGGTGCTTCATGCATTCCAGGAGGAATCTCAGCGTCAGCTCTTTCACCGATTTTATATGTACTCGAATGCTATTCCTGCACAGCCCAAGGCACTTGCAGATGTCAATCCTCAATTTGAGGAACTCTGTGGTTACTTTAATGTCCCCACTGACCTACCCGGTCCTCAGAAAGTAGACAAGCTTCGTGAAATCAGCCACAAAGACCTTGTCGCAGCCATCAAACATCTCAAAAATCATACATTCCGCCCTGTGACCGATGAACTGTTCATTTTTCCCGGATTCACCGAATACCACCAGAACGGTGTATTCGCTGAGCAGTTCCGAAAGCGACGTCTCCGCATCCTGATCGGAGAGGTCCTCAATGAGGAAACACTCTATGCGACATATAACAGTCCTGAACCTAATATTGATTCTCTGCGTTTGCAGCTATCGAACTACTATGCCCCTGGAACGACCGATCGCATCCTGAAATCATACAGCCTACCTTCAACTACTGACGCAGAGGAATGGAAGAAGGTCTACGGAAATATCATTGCAGATGGTCAAGTCCGAGCACCGTCTCGCTGGTTGATCAATTCTCTCTCCAGTCATGGGATTCCCCTACGGGATATCTGGCGGTACCGGGTTGCATACAGGTTATCCTTTATTACAGATAAGGTTGCGCCACGGGCTTTTGGTGTATCGCATGCTATGGATAAGCCATTCTGGAAGTGAGTTTCTGATTGTTGTTTGCCAAAAATACCGCACGCACTAATGCAAGCTTACAGCTTTTCCATCCTTCATGGCCCGACGGATGAGGAGAGAGGCCTGATGGAGGGGTGGATTCAATCATTTGTCGCATTTGTCAACGATGATTCCGAGTACGATTTCGGTACACATCATATTGACGAGATGAAAGTCGCTACCCCCACAGGCAAGATTGAGATCCAAAAAGATCAGCGATGGGACGAGCTAGTTAAGCTGGGAGAGATTTTTGCCAGTGATGCTTAATGCTATAGAGACTCCAGGAATAGAATAACGGCTCAATAAAATGGCGAACCACGACAGAAACCATTCGATATCTGTAAACAAAAATCTGACCCATATTCTCTCAAGATATTCAAGCTAATGATGATAATGATGGTGATAATGATGATGGTGAAAATGATGATGATGCTGCATGATCTCTGAGCCACCAGTTCTCGACAAAGAACCATCAGGAATAACTGGTTCCCGATGCGACGACAGCACCTGACGAATGGCAGCTTGTTCTAACGCGGGCTCCGACCCTTCATCAAGCTCTGGAATAATCGGACCGGGTATCTCGAAAGGAGGATGCTGAGTCTGAGTATGTGCTAGATCGAGAGAAGCAATGTTATCCAGGTTATTGCCTGACGGTGGTATCCATGGATAATAGCGGCGACCATGCATGGGCACTCGATGGGAAATTGCTCTAGGGTTGTAGAAATCCGTCAACGTATTTGGTTCGGACTCGTAGTTGCGGTCTGGTAAGGCGAAAGATGGACCTTCTGAAGCGGATTCCCAGAATTGGTCCTGGTAACCGTGGGGTATTGAGAAATCTGGCAATTCTAGACCTGGGCCGTTAGAGGTTTGTGTACTATGGATGCTCATGCCGTCCACTCCATATGCGGATGCGCTGTGGATGCTCAAGTAGTCCATACCGTACATGGGCATTTGTAGAGTGGTATCTGGTAAGGCCTGCGACAGATTGGCAGATGCCATGTCAAAGCTTTGGGTATTGGTCAATAAATCAGATGCCATTGGGTATAAAATGTTGGTAAAATGGCTGATTGAGTTGGACCTTGTAGCTGTGGGCGAAATAGTTGCTGTGGCGGTCGAATGAGGCTCGTTGGAAGTTATGTTGGAAGTTGAGTCGGGCATTCTTGACAACTCCTTTGAAAGTCTCCTCCATCGATTTCGACAAGTCAGAGGAGGACGGCCTGGAAGCCCAGAAGAGATGGCTGCCCATTTATGTCCGAGTTCCTGGACCTTCGCCACTAAATACTGGTCTTCCTCGGCTGACCAATTTCTGAGTCTATCTCTGACTAATGGATTTAGGATATCATTGTATCTTTTCGCACACTGATCATCCTTTCGACCTTCGATGAGAAGAGCTATCACATATCAGCACCTTATAGTCTTAATCTAGCTCATCGACTTACCAATATCCTTCCAAGCGGGTCCCAACCGCTTATGAGCCGCAAGTAACAGCTCATCCTCCTCTTTGGACCAACGACCCTTCCGCAAAGCCGGATCCAGCGAGTGAAACCAACGTTTTCGACAGTCCTACTGACATTTAGTCTCACTATTATACGTGGAGACGGCATGGACTGACCTTATTAGATCGCCCTGGAAGATGTCTTGAAATCTCATTCCAGTTCCCACCCTCTTTGCCGAGCAGATCACCCAAATGCTGTACGAGAGAAATGAGCTTCTCATCCTCTAGCTTTGACCATACGCGACGGGTTATAGCCGCAGAATCAGAAGCCATCCTGACCAAATGGCCCCGTTAGTGGGTGTTGACTAGTTTCCCCGCACTATCGCCTATCGCGCCATCGCTCTTCGCTTATATCAGCCTTATCGCTGGATGAAGAGGTTCTACTGAAGCTCATGATCTCCGCAGAAATGATATGGTGAACTTGGAACTTCGACTTATTTTGCCCTGGGCTGGTATATCGATCTACTACAGGTACTTGTGAGTGATTAAATGTACGAAGCCCTTTTCAAGTCGTGCAACTCTAAACCCAGATATAAAACAATTCATGTCTAGGGATGCCTGATTAAAATGGGTTTGCGCACTTTCATTCGTTTCGAGCTGATTTCTTTGCAACTAAAAGGCAGAAAGCTGTAGAGGTCGAGGTGGAAGTCAAGTCCCGTTCCCGTTGTTGACGATTTTCATATAGGTACAGCCGTAACGCGAGCGGCATCATTCATTTGAGATGGCAACAAACTGTCAACGTTCAAATGTGCACTATCGTTTATGATTTATTTTTTCCTTTTTCCTTTTCGCCGACATTCAAAGTGGAATCGCATCTTCGACTCCTCTAATCCTCATCTAAGCTCTCCATAAGTCGGTGGTGGATCGGATTTCAATAACCGAGTTCACTCAATAGCCGGCAAACCCCGAGTCGGTATATCGCTCCAATAGCCGTGATATACGACAAATAAAGACGAAATATTTATTGAAAGATTCTCTGAGGAGATTACTTTATTCCCATTCAAAGGTCTTCTTCCCCGCAAATTTTTGGTTTGTGTTTCTCAATTCCCAGCGGCTTCATATATTTATCCTCAATATGGGCAAACCAATCGTTCTCCAGCTGGGCGATGACATCCGCTGGAACCACGACCAATATGCCAAATTCAAAGACCAATTCGAGATCAAGCGCTCATACAGTATGTCGCGACCGGAGTTTATCCGAGCACTGAAGGAGCGACAATTTGGCGATTTTGTTGCGATGTACCGACCTTTCTGGAACACCGGTGGTGAGATGGGAAACTGGGACGAGGAATTGATCTCCCTACTGCCGGATTCATGCAAAATCTACGCTAGTGCGGGTGCTGGTTTTGACTGGGTGAATACAGCCGCTTTGGCTAAGAAGGGTATGAATCGAAATAACCACGCGGTGCCCGTTCTTTACTGATTTAGCTCTATTTACAGGTGTGATCTACTGCAATGCTGCCGCTGCTTGTACCGAATCCGTGGCTGACACAGCTATCTGGCTTGTGATCTCCGTCTTCCGACTATTCTCGTGGTCAGCAATGGCAGCTCGCGCTATCGATGCCGACCAGTTTGTAGATGCCAACCGCAATCTTGCTATGGTTTCTCATAACCCCAAGGGTCACACACTTGGTATCATTGGTTTTGGCCAGATTGGTCGTCGAACTGCAGAGAAGGCATACAAAGCTCTCGATATGAAGGTTCTTTACCACGATATTGTCCAGATGCCAAAGCAGCTGGAGCAAGTTTCCAACGCCACTTTCCACAAGTCTATGGACACTCTCCTCGCTGAGTCAGATTGTGTAGTTGTGGCTACTCCTTTCAGCGGAGAGACTTTATTGAACGCATCTTTGTTAGCAAAGATGAAGCACGGATCCCGTCTTGTCAATATTGCCCGCGGAAAGCTCCTAGATGAAGCGGCTCTCGTTGACGCCCTGAAGAGGGGCCAGCTTTCCTCCGCCGGCTTGGATGTACACTTTAACGAGCCGCATGTCAGCCCTGAGCTGGCTAAGATGAAGAATGTGGAGATTCTGTCACATAATGCTGGTGCTTCTTTGGACTCGCACATTGGGTTTGAGCGCTTGGGGATGGAGAATATTGTTTCGTTCCAGCAAACTGGAGAGGCTGTGACCGCAGTAAATGCTCATTTGATTAACAAGGCTTCAAAGCTTTAGATCTTATTACTACTGCCAATTGAAAATCTACCATATTTTATTAATGATCCTTCTTTGCATCGAAGAGTCCGAACCTCGAAATACCCTTTGGACCTATCTACATGATTTCGAGTCAGGGATAAAATTCGAGCTGAATTATCTTCAAGCAGGTCTGGATACATCCAGTACAGCCCAAGGAAGATGATTTGTGTAAATTGAGCTAAAGGCCCAAACAAGTTACGGTCTCTAGCCACGAAATCTACAAAGTAACCCTACAATAACCATACAACTATTTCGAAACATAGGTGTATGCCCCGAGGGCCATTAATTCAAAGTCCTCGTTTACTCAGGAAAAGGAAACCCGCCCAAAGGACAAAGGAAAGAAGTCCAAAAGCCTATCAGCAAAATAATTGCAGTCCTGTTGAGACGATTGACAAGAAATGAGATAAGTGGAATCGAGACACGAAAGGAACGTCCAGATATTTGGATCATAGGTGAACAAAAGAAAAAGAAATCACTTGAACGAGCAAGGAGACCCAAGGCCAGATCGAGAAACCCCATGCACACAAAAGACTTAAGACACAAAACTCCGTCACCCTAGCTCCGAGGGGAAACTTTAACAAAAAGAAAACGCCGAAAGAGAGATGAATGGAAAGAAAACATGAACGCCGAATCTCGACACCTGGTCACTTGAAGGATATCCCGAATAATCCTTTGCGTTAGGCAAAGGACAAGAACTTGAAAAGAAATAAGAAATATGGTCACTCTCCGCATACCACTCATGATTACTCAAATATTTCCCACGGCTAGAGCCTCGTGACTAGCCTCGTCGTCTTCGCAGCCCAAACTCCTCTTCTTGAAGCTCTCGAATGAGACGCAGGCTCTCGGCGTCCGTATCCTCTTCACCAATGAAATGCTTCGCATGCTTTAATTGGTGTGGAGACAATGAGTTAGGCGCGTGACGCTCAAAATGCCTCTCGACCATTGGGGAACTTTTCTTTGCGTGAGAGGATGATGGGCGCGACGAAGGCTTCTTGGACGAGGTCGCGAACGCTGGAGTTGTTCGACGGATAGGAGCCGAGGCTGGAATACTGACCGGCTTACTCACACGATTCGCAGTTGCCTCTTGCGCAGGTCGCTCACCATGTCGAGGCTGGCGAGACGAATGGCGGGAGCTGGAATTAGGGGTGTGAAGCGCATTGGGGGCTTCGCCCTCAACGGATGCTAGCGCCTCGCCATCCTGCACCACATCCATTTCGTCGGCCAGCGACGTGGGTGGGGACACTAGGGAGGCGGTTGGCTTCGACGAAACTGACATAGACGTGACATCCTTTCCCTCAATCAAGTCGGCATGGAAAGCAGGCGGCGATGCATATAAAGCTGGACCGATATGCGTCTCACTCTCTTTGATAGGCTGGTCTTGAAGCTGATCCATGGCGCCATAGCCAACGGAATCATCGTCGTAGGTTCTGACTGGCATCGCGTGTGCTATTATGCCCCCACTTGTATTTTGACTGAAGAATGCTGGGTGTGCAATTGGAGACGTGCTCTCCTGCTTGGTTTTCTTGGCTGCGGCAGCCAGGGCGTCTTCTTCATTGGGACGGGGTCGCTTTGCGGAAGCAGTGCCACGAGGTTTTGATCGTTCTTGGGCTTTGATCGGGTCAATGTTCCCACGATCATCATGAATGCAACGACGCTATTTCGTGGGTTAGTTGCAAGTCTCATGGTGAAGAATAAATCGGGGTTACAAACCTTGCTTTTCCGACAGTCATCGCATGCCTTGCTTCGTCCTTTTTTACTACCGTTGGCACCATCAGGACTCCCGTCATTGAGTCTATTGGCGGCCGCGGTGGAGGTACCCATGATTGCCGAGTGAAAGGCCGAGCCATCGAAGTGTTCCAAGCCAGCCACGCCGTTGCCTTGGAATCCAGCCTGAGAAGCAATTGCAGCCAAGGAGTTCAGTGCAGAAACCGCATCTTGGGCGAGGGAAGAGGGGGTGCTGAGACCCGATCCTGGAGCAAATCCATTCATTGCCATCTGCCGGCCTTGCATCCACTCATTCGGCTCATCCTTATGGCGGCACCGGATGCGTCGTCTGCGACATGCATCGCAAGCGACACGTTTCGGTCCAAGCCCCGAGCCGCGTGGCGTAGACCGTGGCTTAGGAGTCATTGGCTCTTGAGTAGGAAATTCAGAAATGGGGCCAACCGGAGCAGGCGTTGCGCTTTCAGATGGGGCGATAGTGCCACTGTTTGCGGGAGGCACCGGAGTAGCGGCCTCCTCTGTCGGCCGTTGAACGGCTTGTCTTTCAGCATAGGTGCGCTGGCCGTCCACATTACGTTCAGAGCGTCGACTGGGCCGGCCAGCTGGTCGTTTTTCTGTGAGAGACACCTTGGGGTTGCTTTCGATCACCCCCGGACGAGTCCACTGGGGGGCTTTCTCGTTGCCACGTTTCCAGGCGACCCAAACACCGAATCTGCGAATAACATCCACTGGATCTCCGACTCCCTTCGGGATGGAGCGCCTGACCGCATTGCGTACTTCCAATGACACTCCGTCAACGTTATAAGAGCTTGCAATGAGAGCTGTCCGCAGAAGGTACTTGGTCAACTCTGGCAAGCCCTCTAACTCCGCTTGGGAGTAAAACCGGGCATTGTAGTAAGGGGAGCTAGGGGGCTCCTGGTTGGAACGTTCTCCAAACTCATAATAGATAGGGTAGTGCCGGTGAAGTCTGAAGTTTTCGTCCTGGGCGAAGGCCTCTAGCACATTTTGCGGAATCGGGTCATCTTCCAGATACTTCAATGCCGTGTACCATTGTATCTTCTGGAAAAAAGGGTATCTAAACTTCTTGGGGACTTTGGTCTCCTTCTCGATATTGAGGATCTTGATCTGCATCCCGTAGTTCAGTCGAGTGAGGAAATTGCCACCAATGACTAAACTATTCTCCGGGGTCCACACAGCATGTATCCAGCCAGACGGGATGAGCATAGTGTCCCCCTCGGATAGATCCACGCGGTAGCACTCTTTGGTCTGATTGCCAAGGAATATTGAATCTTGCGCTGGAGAATTGCACCACTCCTCGTACTTCTTGAGATGCTTATCCTTTGGAGGTATAAAGAAGAAAGTTTTCTTGCCCTTGAGAATATGATAGTACACCGAGGACCCACCAAAATCGATATGGAAGTCGGTATAACAGTCGGCGACAGACATGAGGCAGTAAAACTGAACCTTTGGATAGTCGCCGATGGCCTTCAGTTCTTCGGGCCATACGGCATCTTGAAGATCCAGATCGCGTACAACCTTAGGCCGCTTTATAAGCCGGCCTAGCTTGCTTTGTGACACCTCTAAGCTGATAACATTTCGAACAGGCTTGTTGGACTCAGAGCTCTCATAGTAGTCTGCCCATTTCTGCATGTTCCACCTCTTGTCTTCTCCTTGCTGTGACTTGACATCGATGACTTCAACCCTCTCCTCCGGGCCATAGAGCTCAGCCACCGCCCGGACGGTGAGGCCTTGAGGAATCACCATGTCTAGTTGATCTTGGCCACATTCAGGGTTTTCCTCAACGTCGATTTCCTGTTCAGAAACAACGTCGAGTAGGTCATCAAACATTTCCTGTGTTGCAGCTTCATGTACCAAAGCCTCTAGGTCCACGTCGACTTCAGGGACGGGGTCACGGCTGTTCCAGCAGGCAGGAATCACAACAGGTTCATTCCATCCATTACCTCGCTCGAAGTATTCTGCCGTGACCAGCTCTGGCTTCATTCGAGGAAAGCTCTCTGGTTGAAATTTAATCTTCCCTTGACGAATAGGCTCCAAATAATGGTGCTCGGTGGAATCCGTGGCCGCCTTGATGAGTCCCTGGTTCAGCCCAGCATAATCAATCGCTGTACGAGCACGCGAGGACTTCCGCACAAAGGTTGTTTGGCCATGTGTTGATCGACATGCACGGCATATGTATTTATCGACGGTGCGAACCTCCCGGTCGTTCTTAAATCCAGCACAGACGATGTGGAACCAGCGTTTGCATCCGTCACAGCCAATCCAAGTGTCCTCATCTTGCTCCTCAGTTTCTACTGGAATTCGCACCAGATGACACGCAGAACAGCTTGCTTGATTCGTATCACTCCCCTCTTCTTCAACTTTTGGGGTGACATCGGCTGTTTTGTGAGGAATAGATTCTTGGCCCTCGGTGGATTGGTATTCACCATACCCAGCGTAGCGAGATACGTCAGCTGGAGGGCTATCCTCATTCTCATCTTCCCAGACAATCGGGGGCAATGTCCCTGAGCTAGTGGCAGGGCGTACACCGCGAATCACAGGACGCGAGAGGAATGCAGACCCGTCCGAACGAGACCTCATGCGTGATGGCGGGACCCCATCCTCTTGATGCAGGGATTTTCCATCCTCCAGGCCAGCAGAATCCCCGACAAAATCAACTCGAATGTTTCGTATTGAGCCAGCGCCGTGGTTGTGATAGGTCTCGTCAATGCTGGCCCGTTTTTTGCTTTCGTGGTAGAAATTGGTGGGTCGAGCGAAGTTGAGCAAAAGCTCTGCGTCGGTTTGCATGCTGTCTATGAAGGTGGAGTGGGGGTTGCTCTGCGGAATCCTCCGAGAGTGATGCGGTGACGGGTCTCTCTCTGACCGGGAACGTTTGGCCGGCCGTTCGGAATGATTATCGGTAGGGAATAGGGGTGCGATCGAGCGAGAATTAGGGGAGGGTGGCCGATTTGAAAGGGGTGCGAAGGTCGGGCTTGTTGCGAGGGCGATGGTCGCAAGCGTGTCGATGGTGGAATTTGACCGGCCATGGCCCGACCGGTGATGAGAACCGGCATCGGCAGGGGCATTCCGACTATGATTTGATGGGCGCTGGTCGCGGTCAAGGCTTGTGGCCCGAGTGACATTACGCTCGGCCCACGAGGCAAGAAATTCGGTGGTGGAGGGAGTAATAGGTTCGACAGCGCGTCGCGGCGGAGGGGACGGAGTGCGGTATTGTGGAGGGCGATCGCCCAGAGGGTTTAAAAAGGACGCAGCGCTCATCATTTTCGCTCCCTCGGTGTATATCTGGGAAAGGGAATTGGAGGAGACCTATTTGGCGGTGCGAGAGGATGCGCTTGCGGTAGGTGGGTGCAAAGCGGGGATGTTTGACCACACGGACTAGCGAGAGGCCGTCGCAGGAGGAAGGAAAGTCATTCCTGGCAGGGGGGCATTCGCACGGAGGACCGCGAGATAGACTGAGATGCTCGATGAGACGATTGGGGACGGCGGGAGGGCGGATGGGGGAGGCGAGTTGCGGATGCGCTCGAGTTGAGGGGGTTCAGTCGAGCGGCGGGAGGACAAAGGCGCCGAGAGTTCGCGCCGCAGTCCGCGGGCAGAGAGGGAAAACGAATCGAGCGCAATCCAGTCGGCAGGAGTGAGCTCCTGCGAACTGGATGTCAAGCTGAGGATATGGGGATGGATGGAGCGTTTCCGGGGAGATGTGGGTAGTGGTCGGAGGGTGGAAGATGTCAGGGCGTGAAGGAGGGAAGTGGTAGGCCGAGTAAGTTCGCAAGGTATGTACGCGGAACAATCTGCGGACTAGACGATAGGTAATGGCGGATTTGGTCCTCCCCATACCAGTAAAGTGAATATAATATTGTTCTTTGGAAGAACAAGGTTCTGCGATTCAATTGTGTCGAGGGAGAAGAAGTCGAAAAGCCTTTGTTGAAATCCCCGACTTAATTCTACTTGCGACGAGAGCGTAGTTCGCCGAGCTGTCTCAGTATTACCATACAATACGAGACATGGGGAGTGCATGTGATGTACGATAGGCAACGTTCATGGTCACGTACTTGGTAATATGGTCATGTACGGTAATTTGCTTACCTCATCACGTCAAATGGCGGTAGTCGCTAAACCGATTTCGGCGATGCCAAGAACTTCTCTCGTGCGTTCTGCGTGTTCTTGTTCCTCTTTGCGATCTCTTCCTACCACCACCACGGCCCTCGATACCCTGGGTATCTCACTCCCCATTTTTTCTTCAACTTCATCACCTTTCTTAAATCACTCTGAGGATGAGCCGGAAGCTCGCTCCCGAAGCAAATCGGTACGTGATTTGTCGTACCCCTCTCTATCTCCGATGCCCATCCGCCACGGTGCGGTCGAGGTGTCATGCTCTCATCGGGAATTGCATCCGTCGAACAATAAATACTAATTAGAACGATTTTCGCAGGATTCTCTTCGTCAAGAACCTTAAGTACGTGTCGTTGCCTTCCGCCGCAGCCCGCCGATCCCCCAGATTCATTACCTTCCGACAAAAGATCATCTGCAGACTAGAATGGAAGGCTGACTTCATCCCCTTAGCTACAACGTAACGGCAGAGCAACTCTTTGACCTTTTCGGCAAATTTGGGCCTATTCGGTAAGTTACCGAAGATGTACCTGATGGCCGGACTTTTGAGGTTGACTTTTTCTTCTCTTGGTAGGCAAATTCGTCAAGGTATCGCGAACAACTCCAAGGGCACGGCATTTGTTGTCTACGAGGACGTACACGACGCCAAACAGGCATGCGATAAGCTCAATGGCTTCAACTTCCAAAACAGATACTTGGTTGGTATGTCTACAAACAACCGCTCGAGCTTGGATGGGTCAAGAAGTGACTGGTGACTGGTGACTGGAGACTGACAGATGTCTTAGTATTGTATCACCAGCCGGAAAAGATGCTTCGTTCGAAAGAGGACCTCGCAGAGAGACAGGAAAATTTGGAACGACTTAAACAGCAGCATGGAATAGAATGATGTGACGACGATATTCGGCTCTAATGATGCCCTCTGCAAGCATTTAGCTGCGCATGGTGTTACAACGACTCCAATTCTCATCGAATTCGGCTTGGTTGAGGGGTTACCGGCGTTTGTTTATTCCCTGGGATTTCTTCTTTATTTTCGACCTTCGACTTTCAGAGGGTGACGAGGTTTGATGGGTATTATTCTTGGTCCTCGTTTATGATCGGGAAGCTTTCAGAAGAGCCCGTCTGAACGAGAGATTCTTTTCTTTTCTTTGTGCATTCTATTATCATATTCTTATTTCTGGTGATCACAATACGAATCCCCCACTTTGCTCAGCAAACTACATCTCGAAAGACCCTTTTTACATGGGTGATCGACGATCGCATATTGCACCCATCACTCAAACGGCTCCGGTTGACTCTCTTGACACAGAAAGCAGGGTCCTGGGCGGTAAGGCCAAGCGTTTACTAGACGATCCACCTTTATGCAGAAGGGGACCCTGTCCACTCATCGTCATCGCTAACCCCTGGCCAATGAATTCCGTACATACTAGGTACATGCCTAGGGCAATAGTAAGTCAAATACCTTTAAACAACGACGTTTTATAGCTTCCTTTTCCCGTAGTCACCTATTGTTTCTCAGAATAGATATACACAGTCAAGGGGGCGAAGCCTGATCTAGCCGTGTCGATCCCGTTGCGGGGGGCGGACACCGCCTCCAGGCAGTTCGCTGCAACGCTGAACCGCAAACCTCGCCTTGTCTCTGCCTCTGCACTCTCGTCCTATGCTTCCTCCTCTCGCCAGATAGGTAATGTACATGGTAATGTACATGATAACTTACCTGCCATTCAAATCGATGCTTTGCGTATAACGTGCTGCCTCGGTGCCCAATAAGCCCCGGTGGCTCCTCACATGAGCGTTACACAACAGGCATTCTCATACAAGTCACATTTGGTTGCCTTTGATCGATCAGGCATCAAAGACTGATTCCGCTCCTTGCATAAGTAATCATGGCTGCGGATCTCGCCATGTCGATCGCTGTCAAGGCGTCTACCACCCTTATCGCTGCCACTTCTCCTCCACAAGCGTCGCAAACACCGCAGCATCACATGTTATACTACCATGGTGCCACCGTGACCGGGATGGGAGAAGACCCGAATGGAGAAGGTGACGAATGCAAACTTCTCGGGCCTTTCTCTCTAGTTGTTCAGGCCGCCCTGGGGGCGCTGGCGCTGCTGTCGTTGGTCTTTAAGCGATGGAGAGAACGGCCCCAAAGGCCAATCAAAGTGTGGGCATTTGACGTTTCGAAGCAAGTATTCGGCTCGTTCATGCTTCATATGGCAAATCTTCTCATGTCCATGTTTTCGGCGGGTCAACTGGAGATTCGGATGGACTACAAACCGAATCCTTGTTCCTTCTACCTGTTGAATCTTGGGATCGATGTGAGTGTGACCCCATATCCCTTTATTGAAACAATCTAACATGCCCTTCAGACCACTCTCGGTATCCCCATATTGATTGTTGCGCTGAGAATTTTGAACCTTCTTGCTTCCTACACCCCTCTCGCCAACCCCCCAGAATCGATCCAGTCTGGGAACTACAGCCACCCACCTCGTGCATCATGGTGGTTCAAGCAATCCATCATCTACTTTCTGGGCCTGCTCAACATGAAGATTTGCGTATTTTTCTTGATACAGTTGTTTCCCGTTATCGTCAAGGTTGGGGACTGGGCTTTGCGATGGACAGAAGGAAACACTGCTCTGCAGATCACCTTTGTGATGCTTCTCTTCCCCGTCACCATGAACGCCATCCAATACTACATTATCGACACGTTCATCAAGAAACCCATATCTCACGACTTCTTTGCCGATGACGTCTCTCGCGGTGATGCCGTTGCGGATGAAGATCTTCATCGGGAAGGTCTTCTCGCTGGTATCGACGAGGCCTACTCATCCGATTCTGAGGATGATTCTGCCCCAGTGAAGGAATCGTCCCTTGCGGTTTCGCAAAACAAGATTTCTATCCAGGAATCGGAAGTTACTATGACCGAGGACCATTCATCACTACCTCCTTATCATCCCCCGAGCTCCAGTTCTAGCGGCAGTCGTCACGAATATGATGGACAATCCAAGTCAGCCGCATAAAATCACTGATGATCGTCTTGATCAATTGGTTTTACTGGTTCTGGCCTTTTTATGCTATCAGCGTTAATGTTCTATGTGTACACGAATACTTTCTCCAAATGCGATTTGTATATTTCTAGTTATGTATCGAACACAGGTTTAGATCTCGGGAGATGATATCATAGTTCGGTAGATAGACCATTCATTTTTGCTCAAATTGGATTACCCAGAGGTATATCTTATCTACTCTCAAAATCGCGCATTCCTTGTGATCTAGAGCATCTAGAGCATGTGAGGGCGTCATCGTGACCTAGGTAATCCTATTGGTTGCCTAAGGCAAAAGTAGTTCTGACCGTCTCCCACACCGCCTTGTTTTGCCGGCTTTGCAAAAATCAAACCGAAAAATATTCCCATCCCGCTCCGCAAGCTCCAGATCGCCGATCGCAGTGGTGAATTGTGACGGAACAAAAGATCTTGGTCTCTATACGATACCAGAATACCGAGACGCCACTATGCCTCAAACTCGACTGAAGGAAAAGACCAAGCGGACGCCCGCTTCGTCTGAAAATCCTCCGATTAATCTTCAACCTGTCGACGATTTTGAAATGGACGATGAGACTAGCTCCGACGAGGACGACCTCCCCGAGAAGGATGAGGCTGAATTGAAGCTGGAGCGCATGCTATTTGGTGACGATGAGGGGTTCATGGGCGCATTGAAGAACCAGCAGGAGCGGGCGGATGCTATGCAGCTTACCTTGCACAGTGATGAAGAGAGTAGAAGTGGCGATGAGGGGGAGGAGGGCTATGAAGAGAACGTTGAGGATATGGCCGATGCAGATGTATGCAGCCCTCTCGAGCTTCCGCCTTCGTTATAATTTGCGAAACAATGCTAACTGGTTTGGTTGTTGTTAGCTCTTTTTCCTCGACTCAGGCGTTGCACCCGAAACTACAGATCTCATTCCTTCGCCAGAGACCCCGTCCGATGATGAAGACGAGGAGTCCGCTCCTGCGATCTGGTTCGACAGCGACGACGAGCGCCTTGCCGTCTCGCTTGCAAGCCAGGCCAAGCTCCGCAAATTGCGTGTGGCCGAGTCCGAAGATATTATCAGTGGCAAGGAATACACTCGCCGACTGCGCAGACAATTTCAGCGCATGCACCCCACTCCCGAGTGGGCGAACCCAGAGCTTGCCGCTATGCGCCGCAACGCAAACTCGGACTCTGATGCTAGCGGAGAGGAAATGGATTCTGATGAGGAGGATGAGCAATTATCTATGCAGCCACTTGCTAAGCTGCTTCAGAACGCAACCGATCTTACCCGTGTTGAAGACAATGCCCGCTCCGGCGGCAAGCGTAAGCTCCGACAGGAAGTCCTGGATATCCAACGTCTCAAGGATGTTGGCAAGGCACAGCCGGTAAGAGACCTTTATCTATGCGTACATACAGGAATTTCCCTAGCTAACAAATATGCTCCAGTCCTCCGTCGACTCGCTCAATTTCCACCCACACTACCCACTCCTGCTTTCATCTGGCCCTGCAGCAACTCTCTTCATGCACCATATTTCTCCCTCAGCGCCATCTCCCAATCCCCTCCTGACCTCCCTGCACATCAAGCGCACCCCAATCCACACATCCGCATTTGCCCCGCCCACGGGTAACAAGATCTTCGCCTCTGGCCGCCGACGATACTTCCACATCTGGAATATGGACACCGGCAAGGTGGACAAGGTCAACGGAACCGCAGACCGAAAAGAAGAACAAAAGTCCATGGAGCGCTTCAAGCTCTCCCCGTGCGGCCGCTACGTCGGTCTGGTCGGTACCTCTCGCAAGGGCGGTGGTCTGATCAACATCCTCGACTCCAGCACCGCCCAATGGATCGCGCAGGTGCGCGTCGACGGCCGTGGCGGTGTTGCAGATTTCGCCTGGTGGTCCGATGGCGAGGGAATGACAGTCGCCAGCAAGAACGGTGAGATCTCAGAATGGGATGGTCGACAACGTCGCGTCGTGGCTCGCTGGCTCGATGCCGGTGCTGTCGGTACTACCGTCCTCACCCTGGGTGGTCGCTCAGGCCGTCTCGAGCTCGGTGGAGACCGCTGGGTTGCCGTCGGCAGTTCCAGCGGTGTGGCCAACATCTATGACCGCCGCGACTGGGCTGCTGCGTATGCGAACGCCTCACAGGCTGAGAAGGATGGTCCTTCGCAGGCTGGTATTCCTCGGAACCCGACTCCGGCGCGTGTGTTGGACCAGCTTACCACTCCTATTAGCCATTTGGTTTTCGCTCCTGATGGCCAGATGCTGGTTATGGCTAGTCGCTGGAAGCGTGATGCCCTCAGACTTGGTATGGATCTTCTTATTTCCTTCCGCTTCGGAATTTTACTAATTACCTTTTTCATAGTTCACCTCCCATCTTGTACAGTGTACCGAAACTGGCCCACCTCTAACACCCCGTTGGGCCGTATCACTTCGGTGGCTATCTCGCCGAATTCCGAACAATTGGCTGTCGGAAACGAACAGGGCCGTATCCGGCTCTGGGAGATTAGAGGATAGATATAAGCTTGGTAACTTCTTACCTCAATTTCTTGTCATATTTACTGTATATCCTGGCGTCAATGATCTGCATACTCATGTGTTCCGGGATACCGTCCGAATATATGTATTTGTGAAGCATACTAAAATATACCATGCGTATCTGTTCAAGCTCACCCCTTACGTATTATTCCCAACCCTGAAGTTACGTAAATAACCAAGTTTGAATCAATAGTCAAGTTATGAGGGAACTAAGGTTGCTTGTAGAGACTGATTGTTCGTCTATTGCAAGATATGTATAAGCAAGATTTTCCCTTTCCAACATTTAAGATTCTAAAGTAAGTTGAGATCAAAACACGTACAAGCCAAATACTTAATCCAAACATGAAGTAGATCACGAGCTAGAAAATCAAACGTGCCAAAGGTAGGCTAAGTCAGTTAAAGTCGTGGTATCATGCCTGTCATGGTTGCGACTTCTGCGAAAGCAAAGTAACAAAAGGGAGCGTGAAAGGTGCAAACAGAATCTATACTATCCGTTCAGGGTTGAAATCATGTAAAGCAATGAACACAAAAGGGGGGTATATAGTCAGCGCAGAGGAAAATCACGAAAAAACAACAACAACAACATGGTATACGTAGGAAGTGGTCGAGTAGATCGAGTAGATGGAGAGACGGGGAAGATCATTCTCCAGGTCCAGAGGAGCCCCATCTTGGAATTCGGCCCGGTTCACCAATCCAGTCTTTGATGACACAGGTTGCCTTGTCGGGGCCCTGGCATACCTTGTGCCGATTGAGGTGTTTGAATCGGGGTCCAAGAGGACCGTTCACATAGTGATATTGTCCGGCGAATCGGTACTGGCGAGTATCACCCAGTGGATAGAATTTGTCACCCCAGTGACCTCTGAAGTTAAACCATTCCGTGGGAGATGTGGGGGTGGCGGTAGATGCACGTAGGGTGTCGTTGGCATGGTCATATGTATATGCATGCTTGTTGAGTAAGGGGTCCCAGAGTGGACCTCGGTCCGTGACGTCGTGGAGTAGACCCCATGGAAGAATGTATGGGTGCACGCCTGGTGTGGCGTACATTGCATGGCTTCCCTCGGCGGAATAGATGACAGGCTGTGAAGAGTCAGTTGAAATTTTGTTTTAGGACTAAATGCAGGCTGATTTACCCGTTGCCCGATCTTCTCCACTGCTTCATATCTATAAGCCTCGCCCGCTGTGTGGGCACTGAAAAACAAGGCCTTGGGTTGACCGTGGTGGAATCGCACAAGACAGTGCTCCCAATCACCGACATGGTTACCGAATCGCACGTTGACAACCGTATTGCCCAAGTTGAAACTGTAGAAGAAGAACCAAAAGGCGTCCACGACCCCATGGCCTTTGTCCATCACAAGTAAGATCGCGGGAGCATCGCTGCGGCCTCCAACTTGGTTTGGGAGAGGTTCTTCGACCATCTTGCCGCCATATCGTTTTCGTAGCTCATGATGAAGATATTTTTGTGCTTGTGATGATTCTCGTTGCATCGACTCTTGAGTATCGTCGCCGCGTTCAATTTGACCTAGGTCAAACCAATTGGCCTGATCTTCCGTCGTGTCACCTGGAATCTGGCCATCTACTCGACCATCCCAATCGGCCCACGACTGTTCCGTCCCGCCTGTTGCAGACTCGGGAATATTCTTGTCGCCTTCCAACCAAGCCGGACGGGTCTGCACATTATCATTGCTAGTCAAGTAAACATGCCGAGGAGTCCATTGATTAAGTTGATCCAAGTCCTCCAGGGTGGGATGATCCCATTGGGCCTGAACGGGTGTGTAATTGAGCATGGGCGTGGTGTGGTACAGATGCTCCGCAATATCACCGGGCCAAAACTGCTCCCCGGAATAGAGGTGAACAAGTGGGGCATAATCAAAAACATAGTCGGGGATCTCCCGCTCAGCCCGCTCCTCGGCATCCCAATCTGATTGATTTGCCCCGCTCAGCCAGAACGACCGCCAGGGTTCGGCATCGTCAGCCTTCGACCGCCCAACTGGCTCACGCTGGCCGAACGGGATATGGGCAGTTTGGAAATGCGCTGCGCCGCAGATACTGAGCCAGCGACAGCTCTTGCGGTCGAACCAGGAGCGCGAGCTTGCGATCCAGCTCGCCTCCTCCCGGTCCTCTGCGTACCAGATAAAAGAGGCCGGTCTGATGGTGCGGGCTAGGCTATTGAGGGAGACATAAATGATCAGGGTCGACAAGGCCACAATGGTCACTTGGGCCTTGCGAGTCATCAGCTCAAGGCAATCGGTATAGATTGCCTGTGTGGACTGTTTGGCAGAATGCTCATGGAGGGACAGGTCCTCAGGAAGAATCCCGGTCGACACGGAATCAATGCAGGGAGCCGACGATAAGGCTGATGGGCATGCCGAAGAATCTATGGGACGGGAAGCAACGAAGGAAAGGCAACACAGCAGGATGGGAAGGCCTATAAATTTTTAATCCATGTTAGTTTAACCGGGCTATCCGATTCCTGCAAAGGGCCCCTCTTTTTTTTTTTCCCTCGTGAGCATAAAGGGAAAAAAGAAAAAATTGGGGGAATTTAGAGAAAACCTTGCCAAAATAAGCACAGGAGTCTCGAACAAGTCAGCGCCTGCACCCGGGAACGTGCGGAAACGCTTAGGCGACCCAAGCCGGAACACGATCGCCATAGGCCCCGGTAAGGTCTGCATGGCTCCCGCAGTTTTCAACGGAAGACTCGGATACTTACGAACACATGATGTTCTCGACATTACTAAATGTATTTTTTCCCCGTAATTTCTAAGGTTCTGGTTCTGGTTTTGTTTGGTCAGAGGAAGGTCAATGAGGGGTTGAAGCATAAGGCTGAAACTACGGGTCTGTTGGCTTACACAAGGGTTCAATTGAGGGGCCAATGTAGATCATAGATCTTGCGCCATCCTTGCAAATTGTACCATTTTTTATTTGGCTTTACAGCGCTCTAGGATTTTGATTTAGTCACGGTTGACCAGATGTGTTAGTTATCATTATACCGCCAAAAATTGCCGTGCCAAATATCAAACAAACAAATGCGTGTATAATTTGCCACCGCTAAAAACCAATTCAGGTGGAACAGTGACCTGAGCTCCACTAACCTGGATCGGGCTAGAGACGGTGAATTTCAGCAAACTGCGCGATGTCGATGTTTTCACCGCCTCTATTTTGCCCAGCGTCACCGCTTCCAGGTTCTGCTGCTGACTCAGAGCTATCTTATCGTAAAACAGCTTCTATATCGCAAATCAAAAAATCCCTTGAATCCCCCACATCATGGATTCCTCAATGGAGGTGGACTCAGATGAGTATGACTATGAGTATCATGATACGGAGACAGAGGTGAGATCTGACCTCTCTCTTTTCTTTTCTTTTTTTCTGCGCTTCATTGTATTCTCAACTGACACCCCCCTCAGAGCTTTTATCTAAACCTAGATCTCACATCTGCCAACGGCCCAATCCGCCCTCCTCGAAGAAGGAATGATGATTCACACGACATATCTGCTATAGAAAATGAACCTTATGATGGCCCTAATGACCCTCCCGAGGGTGATGCCTTTGGACCTCTCGACAGCACCGAAGCAGCCACGTTGCCCGGCGAGCGAATCCAGCTCCTCGGCCTCCACACGTGCAACCCGATCGTCTCCTACCAGAACCAAATCTTCAGCTGCTCATGGGCCGACCAGATTGGTACTGAGTTAGTATTTACCCACCCAGATGCAGTCCCGGACACAGACTACCCACCCCTGTGTCAGGGTCCTAGCTTCGAGCTGCTCGCCGCCAATAGCGTTAAGATTTTGGGTCGCAAAGCGAACATCATCTCTAGCTCTGGCCCTAGATTGGTTCCTGATAATATCGATACCCCCAACTCTATTCCAACCGACACGGACCCATCCAGCACGTTGCCTGCAGACCCTGCGGGCATGACCCTTCGCCCCGACACCTCGACGCATCAGTCCAACTTCATACAACGGCTACAGAATATGAAAACCGCACAGGGTGAGTCGGATACTGTGCGCACGACCATGAGTACTCGGCGCAATGTGAACTTTGCCGACCGTTTGAACGCATGGGCTCGCACCGAAGCCCAAGTGGCGGAGATCACCAGCTTGAACCAACGGGCTGCGGATGGAGACGAGGAGGCGCTGGATATTCTGGAGATGATGATCCGCGACTTAGACGATGTCAATCACACTCAAGATGCCTTGTGAGAGCCGAGCGGTCGCACATGTTACCCGAATTAAGTCACATGTTGCCCGAATTAAGTCAAGGCCGATTTCGTTATCACTGATCGGGACCATCAAAAAACCCTTCGCCCGAGCCGCGGGTATTCGGTCCAGAAACCTATGATTTCATTGTTGAACTTTCATCCAAGTCACGTGAAAACGTCGGAGGCCTGGATGTTTCCATCCTCGAATTACGAAATGCCTAAAGGATATTGCGAATTGCAACCAAACATTTGTTTCACATCCGAACCTACAGTGGATCCTTTGATGCCACCCGTTCCATTCAATACGCCAACATTGAGTGCCAATGTAGGTCCTTGAATATATGGGACAACGGGTTGATCCCCTGGTTCCGATGACAGGGCGCTGCCCCACCCGGAGGAGCTCTCATTTAACCCGACCATCAAAAGGATAGCGATTGCAATGCAATAAGCTTGTTGTGACCTGTCGGGTCACGTCATACTCAACGTCCACTCTCGATGATGTGATGGGACAGGGCAAAACTCAAAGAACACAGATCTAGATACCTGCTCTCGACCTAATCAGGGGTTGATGAGGACGTCTACGATCGGATTATACTCAAGCCAATCTTATCTGCCTCAACAAATACTGTGCTGCCCCCAACAGACAGAATCGGGAGTGCGCTTAGTCTTTCCTGGAGGGATTTGTGACGTCGTGATAGGCAACTGATTCACATGGGCCAAGTCTCCGGGTCTGACCGGTCCCCACTAAACAAAGAAAAGCAAGATATGTTTGTTGTTTCGGTGTGCAAAGGATCGGAGCCTGTTGTACCCTATACACCCTGTCGATTAGCGTGGTTGAAATGTACCTCGCTAGACTAGGAAACGTTCGTAGGGGGAGTCCGGTGGGTCTACGTACTTTTGTCAAAGAAGGTCCCCATCCACTATGCACCGAAGCGACTAGTACGCAGCTAGAAGGTGGCTCTAAGCGAAATTAAACCGTACCTTCACCTTTAATTACCACGTTGTAAGATCATAAAGATGTAATCCACAAGTGGAGCCTTTCCTGAGAAAACCCTTGATGCAGTCCTTATCCCCTTACAATCTAAGTCAAAACAAAGATAATTCAATTAACAGATTGTTATTGTTTGTGGAAATAAGCCGAGGGAATTCCAAACACCGAACCCCCAAAATTTTCTGTAACCAACCCTCAAAAGAAGAGATAAAACGAAGCAAGAAAGCCCAAGCCAATAGAAGCCTCCTGGAGTCGAAAGTGATTTCACGCCGCCACGCTGATGCAAAACAATAAGGGAAAGCAAAAAAGAGAATCGCGATGTATCTCGAGAAGAACGAAAATTAGTAAGTTTGAAGCACGATTCGATCGGTCCGACGGAGCCAGTCCTTGTCCCTTCGCCGTGTAACATTATCGAGTTGAAGAACGATCGAGATCCGTATTCGTATGTAGTTGCAAACGCTCATAACCCGCTGAGCATAAAGATAAAGAAGAGGTGGATGGTGATGGCAAGATCCACGTCACAGTGTTCGTACAGCGAGAAAGCAAGACTGCACACCGGACGTTAAATCCATTGTTGCATTTACTCAAGGCTGAGACTAGGGATTTTCTCATGCTTGACATTGGATGCTTTGCCGTTGCTGTCGACAGCGAAGGAGATGGGTGAGGGAGGAGGAGCAGGAGGCATGCCGTCCTCCAGCTTTTTGGAAGACTTGTTGCCGGCCATGATGGACTTGGAGATATCCTGGGAGAAGGACATCAGGGCATCAGAGGAAATGGGAGGGGCGAAGGACATGGGGGTTGACTGAGGAGTAGCGACGTAGGCCATTTCGATTGATTGAGGAATATTGAGTGTTGAGGAGATTGGAAATATGGTTGGAGGTGAGGTGGAAGTAGAGAGTGGAGCTA
Source organism: Penicillium sp. 91 TS-2023 (assembly GCA_030710325.1). Lineage (NCBI taxonomy): Eukaryota > Fungi > Ascomycota > Eurotiomycetes > Eurotiales > Aspergillaceae > Penicillium > Penicillium sp. 91 TS-2023. The sequence goes on along the minus strand of JARWGP010000021.1, from coordinate 1,181,986 downwards.
GGGAGCTTGATCTCTTTTGTACGTTTGCTTGCGGTGTGATACCTCGGCAACGAGGAAGCAGAGGCGAATTGCTGGAGGTTCGTTGGAATTCGGAAGTTGAAAATCTGGGGATCTTCGGGCTAAATAAATTATTAGTTATGAGCATTTGTGGATGGATATATGGAGTGCGCTCTGTGGATCTTCCGAAACTGCCCGAGGGATGTTTTTTCGGCGGATCGGAACTGGGGGCGATGTATATGATGTAACAAGCTTTAGTGCCGAGAAGGATTAACTCACATGAAAATCACGATGCTTGGAGCAAATCACTGAGATAGCAAACGGTTGGAGTGAGCAGAGGTTGGTGGTGAGAGAGCAAAGAAGGAAGGCTGAGAGATTGGAAGGTCTGGGGGATGGAAAAGATAAGGAAGATAGTAAGCGGTCTAGACTGTGAGTGAATGGGTGAGAGTGAATGGGTGAGAGTGAATGGGTGAGAGTGAATGGGTGAGAGTGAATGGGTGAGAGTGAATGAAAGGTGTACACGTTGTGTTGGCTGAAGTATGATAAGGGTCTGAGAGTAGTGTAGCAAAAGAGTCTGGATGCCCTCGGACGGTAGTTATATTCCCACCATCTCCCTTTTTTTTTTTTTTACTAAAAATCCAAATTTTACTGAACAAATCACCCTGTGGAGTAAAGATATGGAATCAGAAAGTACTCCGTACCAATCCAAAGCACTAGATAAAAAGATCGTCTAAGCCAAGCCCGATCGCCTCATTCTCATCCATTGTACTGTCCAGGGATACCTTTCCCGGAAGGGCGGAATACCCGCCCTCTCCCATCCTCATCCCTCTGGGGAAGTCCGAAGTCTTGACGCGTTGCAAGTGTGGGGAAGGGACCCAGGGGGGCAACAAAAAGTCGATGGATCAGCTCTTCTCCGGGATTATGGGCCACTAGTTTGGCTTCTAGGGGCTCCGGGGAACCGGGGCTAGAATGCCGGCGCTTTCACGGGGCATCCAAATTTTGTGAATTTAGGGCAAAGGCAAATCCTAAACTATCGGTGGAAAATTGGATTTCCTTCTAGCAGCCTTCTAATCAACCGGGGAAAAGCCGGCCTCGGCACGGTGATCCTCCCGTCAACCAAGCTGTCGGGGCGTACAGCGTGTAAACAGCAGGACTTTTGATTAAATTAAGTTGCAAGTATGGTAAACAATGCCTTTAAATCGTAAGATCCATGTTCAGGCGTACAGTAGTTTCATCGGAGTGTTTCATGTGGAACAGGGGGCAGACTTACGCAGCACAGTATGCAGCAGGAATATCCCGTGTGGAGAGAAGGGGCGGTTATAAACTAAGTGGATATCCGGAAGAGCGGTGGAAGACCGATTCGTACTTTATCCGTCTGAATCGGGATTTTCATTGTCTTCGAGCAGTTCAGGTTCTAGGCCATGATCAACAATGTCCCAAGATTTTGCTTTCCCCGGATTCAAGGGGCTTTGCATAGTAGAAGCTACTATTTAAATCCCCTGCAATGCACTCTCCACCTATTCAAGGGGAAATGGGGAAATGGGGAAATTTGAAATGGAATTCTGGGGGAGCTACATACTAGCTCCAGCCCCAGCTCCGGATTTCCAGGATCCCGGGACTCCGTCACACTGGGCACATTCTTCGGGGATGAGGAATATGGGGATATAGGACCGGGGATATGATTGTCCCCTTTTATCCTATCCTATTATTTCCTGTTTCCTGTTATCTGTCATTTCCTGTTATTCCCTGCAATCTTTGTATATCACATTCTCTAATGACGAATCCTAACTGGTATTGGTGTCGGTCTGGAGCTCCCATAGTAATCCTTCACCGCATCACCGCTATGACCATGGTGAGTTGTTCGACCAGGACGTACAACTCACCAAAATGCATGCGCATCAGCCCGTGTACTAGGTACTTGCTCATTTGTGACCCCTCCCATATAAACTGAGATTAGCATTGGTAAAACCCCCATGCTGGTTGGACGGAGAGATCCTTATCGTAGACATTGGAGATACTTGGGGATGAGAATGGTTTCCCTTCAACATTCCTTGGGCACTGATAGCCTAATATTGGGACACTGTTCGGGGCATCTTTCATGGGTAAGCTCTCCCGCCACTACTTTCGACATCAGCTCCCCCAAGGTTTCTTTCGGGTACCTTGAAGACATCACCCGACCACTTTCCCCATCAGCACAGAGGTTTCCCTTTGGATGCTGCCACGTCCCGTGTTGGATTTTTGCAGGCGGTTTCACAAGGCGAATCGGTTCCCACGACCAACTGAGGATATCCCGAAAAGTGGTCTTCTGTTGTGCTCCCCCAGCTATGTGAGTCACTGAAAATGTCGAATTGGCCTCAAACTTCCACCAAACCTCATATTTCGCGTCATCGGGGTCCGGAATATCCTTTCCCCTAGAGGATGAAGCCATTACCTCATCTCTCGCCGGTCGGAAGTATCTTCCAATCGCGATCACGCCGAGCGCTATCGTTATCACGTAAAGGCCCCGCCAGGTTTGGGGGCTTGGTGAAGATTCTGCAAGGTTCCGTTGGGGAACCAGTGACCAGCCGCCTCAATGATTCGCTCTGGGGAAGAAACGTGCAAACGTCCTTGGATCGAAAGTGGGCTTTACCCCGCATAGGACGATCCAGGTACCGGTTGGAGAAGAATGTGTCGCCGGGCCGGGTCACAACTAACGCTGAATTGGGAAGAGCAAGGAATCACTGACTAAACGGCCCAGAGTTTTTCACGTCGAGCGAAAATCCCCCGGACTTTCCAATGCTCGATCAGACACTAAACCTGGTAAGGCGGGGGAAATCATGGACAAAATCAGAATTGAGGCATTTAAAAATGTTGCCATTATTTTCCATGACACATCCCATTCCACGATGTTCGACGTAAATCACCTCATTATGCATAGAAACCACCATCTACACATAACGTGCGACGGACTAAGCTCGGCTCAGGTGCAATGTGATCATCTCAGGTGATCATTTCAATCCAGTAGTTCGTAATGGACTGCCCCTTTTGATCTTTGCTCCTTCTCTCCGCCACATTCTTATCTATCGGTGCCTTTTTTTAGTATCATGTCTTTGTCTCGCAGGCCCGCAGGTTTCGTAATTGGACTGTGCTAGTGAGGCTAGTGAGGCTTGTATTCCAGTATTTCCATTGCTCCAGACCATGTGAGGCAATTCTTTTCTCTATTTTCGGCCCGCATGACGCAGCGGGATTTTTCCAGTCGGCTTTACCCTCGGAAGGAGGGGCGTTCGCTGCCAATCAACAGCGCGCCTATCGCCGGATCTTAGTCATGAGGGGCACTGACCGGTGGAGTCGCCGCGGATCAAGGGCTTCGAGACCGTTCAGGCGTCGTTGGAACAGGTCGCCTAGCATCGGGATTCCAGGTTTTGGATTTTTTTATTTAAATTTTATTACATTTAATTCATTAATTTGTTTCCATGGATTTTGGGGGTGGTATTTAAAGAAGTCTCGATTCCCCGGATTTCTTAGCTTCCATAACATACACCTCGATCATCTTTGATCTATACATCTCGCCTTAGTCCATGGCGACAGTAAGTTCAACCCCTCTTCCCCCTTGCCTGTTATCTTTCCCCAACCTGCTGGTTATCTTCCCTTTCCTACACCGGTCCGGTACCAATCCACGGTCTCCTTTCCGGTTCCACTTGGAATGGGAATTCCAGTTCCAACCAAGCTGCAGCTGCAATCCGATAAGCGCGCATTCTTAAAAGAATCCTTATCTGTTCCCCCACGTGCCTATCCAGCTCTGACTCTTTCTTCTTGACAGCGTCCTGTTCTTTCTTCTTCAATCTAGAGTCTTCAGACCATGTCTTCCCCTACCCCCTCCACCCCGCTGTCGGACAATGGCGCCTCCCTGCCTTCCCACCCATTGCCTAAGCTCTTCGACGGGAGCTCCGGCACTGGCACCCCCATCGGTTTTCAGCGATTTCCTCACAACAAGCACCTTGATCATGCCGTAGGTGCTGCTTTGCGGCAACCGTCGCCGCAGCCCACTCACTTGGGTGTTCCGGGTACCCCTCACCGTGTACTCTCGGAGGAAGACCCGGGCTACATTGCCGCCACCTTCGAGGGCAAGCAGAAACAGATGGAGCAAGGTATGCGCAGTCCTTTAGAAGCAATGATCCGTCTCCAAATCAGAAACTAATCATTATACAGTGATGGATCAATTGGAGGAGAAGGGTTTCTTCCCCAGTGATTTCATCATCTCCGAAACTACCTGGTTCTACAACATGTTGGGTATCGATGATACCTACTTCCAGACCGAGACTGTCGATGCCATCGTCACCCAGATCCTCTCCCTCTATGCCGCCAAGGTCGCCGCCTATGCTCGTGATGACAAGCAGCTTGAAATCCGTCTGGACAAGGAAGCAGAGGACCACGCCGTCTACATTGATACCAGCAGGCCCGGTGTCTCCTCGGTGGACGGTCCCCGCTACGAGCAGCGCATCGATGAGAAGTACATCAACACCTCCAAGGGTGCGAACAGCTACCGTGTCGAGACTTTCCGCTCGCCCACTGCCCTCCCCGGCAACAACGGACAGCAGCTTCGTTGCTACTTCGTGTACAAGTGTCAATTCGCCAACCCCAACCCCTCCCCAAATGAGACCGACATTGATATTATTGGTGAGAAGCGCTTCTTGCAGAAGGCTACCCCCAATACCAAGGCGATCTACCAAGAAATCATCACCACCGCTGTCAGCCGCACTGGTCCTGTGATTGAGATGTTCGAGATTGAGGGCAGCCGGGAGAAGCGCCTCGTCATTGCTTACCGCCAGGGTTCCGCTATGGGTTTGTTCAGCGCTCTGTCGGACCTGTACCACTACTACCGCCTGACCAGCTCGCGCAAATACCTCGAGCACTTCTCCAACGGCATCACAATCATCTCCCTGTACCTGCGCCCCTCGGAGGGCGAGATTTCAGCCAAGTACCCCCCGATTGAGGCTGCAATCCACCAGATCATGAAGGAGGTCTCGCTTCTGTACTGTATTCCCCAAAACCGATTCCAAGCACACTTTGCCACCGGCCGTCTCAGCTTGCAGGAGACCATCTATGCCCACTGCGCGTGGGTGTTTGTGCAGCAGTTCTTGAACCGTCTTGGCTCAGAATACATCTCTCTATCCGCTCTCCTAGACACCAACAACAGTGTTCACGCCGAATTGCTCTCGAAGATCAAGAAGCGTCTACGCACGGAAACATTCACTGCCGACTATATCTTCGAGATCATCAACAACTACCCGGAGTTGATCCACAAGCTTTACTTGGACTTCGCCAACACCCACTATGTTCAGACCCAGGGCCCCACTGGAGATGACTTCTTGCCCACCCTTAGCTACCTGCGTCTTCAGGTTGACGAGGTGCTGGACGGAGCCAAGCTGAAGCAGCTGATCCGCGGCACTACCATGAACGAGCACGACGAGATGGTTATGACCTCCTTCCGTGTCTTCAACTCATCCATTCTCAAGACCAACTTCTTCACCCCCACCAAGGTGGCATTGAGTTTCCGCCTGAAGCCGGACTTCTTGCCGGAGCACGAGTACCCCCAGCCCCTCTACGGCATGTTCTTGGTCATTAGCTCTGAATTCCGTGGTTTCCACTTGCGATTCCGAGATATCGCCCGTGGTGGTATTCGTATTGTGAAGAGTCGGAACAAGGAAGCATACAGCATCAATGCTCGCTCGCTCTTCGACGAGAACTACAACCTGGCCAACACACAGCAGCGCAAGAACAAGGATATCCCCGAGGGAGGTGCCAAGGGTGTCATTCTCTTGGATGTGGCTCATCAGGACAAGGCGCGGGTCGCCTTCGAGAAGTACATTGACAGTGTCTTGGATCTGTTGTTGCCACCCGTCAGCCCGGGTATCAAGGACCCCATTGTGGATTTGCACGGCAAAGACGAGATCCTCTTCATGGGTCCCGATGAGAACACCGCCGAATTGGTCGACTGGGCTACCGAGCACGCTCGTGCCCGAGGTGCCCCCTGGTGGAAGTCTTTCTTCACCGGCAAGAGCCCCAAGCTGGGTGGTATCCCCCACGACGCCTACGGCATGACTACCCTGTCAGTGCGCCAGTACGTTCTTGGAATCTACCGCAAGCTCAACATCGACCCCTCCACCATGCTCAAGCTGCAGACTGGTGGCCCCGACGGTGATCTTGGATCCAACGAGATCTTGCTCTCCAACGAGAAGTATGGTGCGATTGTTGATGGATCTGGTGTCATTGTCGATATGCAGGGCCTGGACCACCAGGAGCTGATCCGTCTGGCCAAGAAGCGTGCGATGATCTCTGAGTTTGACGTATCCAAGCTCTCCCCCGTGGGTTACCGGGTTCTGGTCGACGAGAAGAACGTTAGGCTGCCTAGTGGTGAGGTTGTACACAACGGTATGATCTTCCGCAACACCTTCCACCTGCGTTCGGAGGAGAAGTTCGACGTCTTCGTGCCTTGCGGTGGCCGGCCCGAGTCTATCGACCTGTCCACTGTCGGCAAGCTCATCCACGAAAACAAGTGTATTCTTCCTTACATCGTTGAGGGAGCCAACCTGTTCATCACCCAGGACAGCAAGCTGCGCCTGGAGAAGGCCAACTGCATTCTGTTCAAGGATGCTTCCGCCAACAAGGGTGGTGTGACTTCCTCGTCCCTCGAGGTTCTCGCCTCCTTGTCATTCAACGACTCCGAGTTCGTCGCCAACATGTGTGTCGGTGAGGACGGTACTGTGCCCGAGTTCTACCAGGCCTACGTCAAGGAGGTACAGGAGACCATCAAGTCTAACGCCGCCCTCGAGTTTGAGGCTATCTGGCGCGAGCACGAGCAGACTGGTGTGCTGCGCAGTGTTTTGAGTGACCGTCTCAGCTTGGCCATCACCAAGCTTGATGAGGAACTCCAGCAGACTGAGCTTTGGGACAATGTTGCCCTCCGCCAATCCGTTCTGAGCGATGCCTTGCCTAACCTGCTGCTGAACAAGATCGGCCTCGAGACCATCTTGGAACGGGTATGCTTCCTTCCCCAATGATTTCACAGCCATAAATTCTGACTGTTTCTTTACAGGTTCCCGAAAACTACCTGCGTGCTATCTTCGGTAGCTACCTGGCTAGCCGCTTCGTGTACGAGTATGGCAACCACCCGAGCCAATTCTCCTTCTTTGATTTGTATGTTCATCCCCTTCCTCTTTCTCAACGTGTGCTAACAGACCGCCACAGCATGACCAAGCGCTTGCAAAAGATCCAGTCGTAGAATTATCTACGATCACTGTTGTTTTTGGTTCCATTTCCGTTGGCTCTCTTCTTCGGCTTAACTTCCTATGTCCGTTCTTATTGATGGGACTTGATGCAAAAAAAAGAAATATACTTAATACACGGGGCAGTCGAACAAACTGTATCTCTATGACGAATGTATGGTTTGGAAAAGTTTCTTGAATATTCCAATTGAGCATTGGCATGATGTCCCCACTAGAAGGGGACAGCCGCATTTGAAATTCGCTATAACTCTCGTAATGTAATGCATCGTCTCATAGTCGTCAAAATTCATCAAGAAATCATCGTCCCCATATGTGTGTCTATGCCACTAATTCGTCCTCATTCGATATTCATGCTTCACAGACTCTGCCAAAATGAGGACAATACTTGTCGCCTGCACATAGATCAGTATCATAACAAGAAAATGTGTCTAGGTCAGAACTCACCAGTAACAGATCCACTCCCTCGGCAACCTCCACCTCCCATTTCGGGACCGGCCCCCCCGAGATGTTATAATCCATAACTTTCTCCCGCCGAACATGGATAATTCTTTTCTCCCCCATCATGACCGCAGCAAAGGTACTACTCTGCTGAACGAGCTTGAGCTCCACCTTGGTGTTGATCGCTCCTTCTGAGCGCGGTCTAGGCGATGACAAAGAAGATGACGAGGCGGGGGCCGGTTCGCCAGGTGGCTCAATGGCATCAAGCAGATCCCGCAACGAATGACTCGAAAATCGGCGCATGCGTCGCACAGAATCATACGAAGGAAGCGGGCAATCGCGCATACCCGCCTTCTCATCATCATCTGACAAGGAATCATCACTCTCAGTCCCACTCCCACCGCTCCCCCCGCCACCGCCACTCCCACTACTACTCTGCTGCGCATGGTCCTCGGCCATAACAATACTATACGGCGGAGGCGACCCGTGATCCGCATGGTCATAACTTGGCAAATTAGAATTACCACCCGATACAGGATCCGGCTGCGGTTGCCGACGAGCACGGCTAGCCCTTAATTGACGAAGTTCACCCCGTCGACTGTAAGGACTGCCGAGACTTAGACTGCGATTGTGGCCGCTGCGATTTAGAGCCATATTCATTTCCGCGATCTCTTCACGATCCCATGCGCCGCGCAGCAGCGCATTTTCAAATCTCACTCCCATCTTCATTCCTATTCCCCACCGCATTTCCGCGAGGAGTAGGTCCTCTCCGGACCCGCCTGCCCGTCGAACGGACCACTGGCCTTTCCACCAGTGGCGGCGTAGTTCAAGCAAGGGGCGCCCGCTTGCATCGCGGATCTCGCGTAGCTGGGAGTTAGACCAGAAGCGTCCGGAGACGGTAAAGAGGAGGGCGTGGCGCCTTGGGCTGTTGAGTTCTTCATGTGTGCGTAGTTGGTGTACGCTGAAGTCACGACCGGAGACAGTGTTCTCCCGAGTTATGCGGAGAGTCGTGGGGGTGTTGGTTAATCTGTCTGGAGCGGGGGCAAGGAGGTGCGAGCGGCGGAGCGCGATGGGGTGGTCTGGGGCTTGGAGTGGTGGGTTTGGCATGATAGCATAGTTGGGATTGTTATGTTCAAGTTTGGGGTGAGATTATAAAGGCAGGGGTGGGAAAGGGGGGGAAGAATATTGTATTATGTGATCTTTTCTTCTTCCATACTATGCTAGCTATGGCGTGGTGTGATATCGGACAGGTTCGAGCATTAGTTTAGGTGCGCGCGGGGGTGGAAGAGGGGCTGGTAACCTGCCAAGAGCTTGCAATCAGGATTATTACTGGAGGAGAATAATAGCGCGTGAGCAGGCAGCCACGATTTGAGGCGGTGCTACTCTGCTTGGTTCTTTGAGCTATTAGATCTTGGCAAGTCCGTACAAATAAAATCACGTTAACGGGGCCCGCGGACTCGTATATATTGTCGGAAGTATAACCAGCGTCGAGGAGTCCCACTCTCGGTCTGGATGTAGTCGGGATTATAACGGGTCGGTAATTCCGTACTTCCGGGGCCTCGTGGGCGCCGCGACGCTAGGGAGCTAATAATATACACATCGGTTCTAGAACCATCTTATCGGAAGGGCCCTCGGCTCTAGAGCCGCAGAAATGCCATTCTATACCAAGAGATTTGTGGCATGCCCAGATGGTGGCTGAAATTTACTACAGTTCATGTACCCCAGGAACATCTTGTGAAGTATAACATCCGGTTAACCACCTTTCTCCTGATCGACACGGGAACTATCCGGTTTCCATTGGTTTCAATGACGTGCAAGATAGACCATTCATTATTCCTAATTAAGGCTATACACATATTCAATATTTGCATAAATGGTTCTGGGCCCATGAATTGATTGGGTGGGGCGACGTTGGTCCCACCGCACAGAATGAAACGCGGAAATTGGCCACCAAAACACCAATATTAGAACAGGACTCAGTATTGGCCAGAATGTTAGTGGCAGTTGAAGCTTGTTTCTTATTTATGAACATAAGACTGCATAACCGAGGTCCCTGAAGGACTTACGTATCTGGATTTCTTTGTGGTTATTTCATTTCCCCTGTCCAATATTATAGCCAAGTATAACCATGGATCTCAACCAGGAACAAGGGAACAAAAATTCAAACCACTAAAAAATCTCAAAAAACGCCGCAGAGGGAAGAGGTGCCACGGGGGTTTGACGGACGCGTTCCGTTATGACTTCAACCTGCGTTAGCGACGTGGGTCTGGAAAATCAGACAGTCGGGTCCTAGCCCGGCTTCAATTAAATACAGCCTTTTCCCCACTTGGACCCCCCTTTTATCAAGTTTGTCTTTCTTCGTTTTTTCCTCCCCAGGATATGAAGTTGGCTAGTTTGTGGGGTTTTGGTCCTCGCGGCTGTATTTCTATTCTTCATCAGCTCGCCTTTGACATTTGACAACATACGTACTTCGTGGTACCTGAGCACAGTACATTGGATTTCGGGTTTACCCCAGATATTCAATTTTTTCCGTGGGTATCCGCAGACCCCGTAAAAATTAATTCAACATGCCCGAGCTATCCGATCCCCAGGAGAAAGCTCCTGCATCCCCTCACCAACCTTCTTTGGACTCCACACAAGCCGATGAGGACAGTACCCATCAACATGCCGATATCCCCCAAATCGCCGTTCGCGAGGAAGTCAGTGAACAACCCAGCACATCGAGCTTCAGTCAACGATGGAGAACCGCCAGTCAACGCATCCGAGACCGAAGCTTAACAATAGCCGAGCGGCTGGGCCGCCCCCATGAAAGAGACGAAGATGGATTGGAAGGCGCAGGCTTCTCCACGGAGTATTATGGAGCAACAGACGACCTCCGAAGTTTCGCAGCGCGTCAAGCCAACGACGAGGAGGAAAAGTTGAATTCTCATGATCACGATGCCCAGGCTCAGCTTTTAGTCCGGCATCTCGGGTTACCAGGGAGTCATCACCATCGACGAAATGCATCATCGGAAGTCCCCTCGGGCACGACAACACCTGGAGATATGGGTGAATCGACTCCACTGAACGGGAGTGTGCTCTCACAATTGCTACGCGTTTATGCCAATAATCTGGAATCTGCAAGCAGGATGAGTGTTGCGACAACTTCGTTTGAGACGGATCCTGACACGGAGACTATTCCGTCGAAAACGCCCGGTACGTCGACACCCGGTGGGACGCCGCCACCAGGAAAGAAAGAAAAGATCAAGTGGTATAAAAATGGAGAGGCGAGTGAAGCAGGCAGCAAGAATGGCAGCAAGTTCAATCTGCCGTTGAAGCCCCCGGTTAAAAAGAAGAGGGAATCGAGTCATGCTTATACCTCCTCGCTGATCTCGGCTTCGATGGGTATGGGTCGAGTTGGAGTGCCCGGGGCCGAAGGGCCGGCACCTATGAACCCAAAGGAGAGAAAGAAGCAGAAGCGGAAGAGTCATAAGAATGTTAGACTGACGGTGCATATTGCTGCTATCTTGGCGCGACAGCAGTATATCATGCAGCTGTGTCGTGCGTTGATGAAGTACGGTGCACCGACGCATCGATTGGAGGAGTATATGATGATGACTTCCAACGTGCTGGAAGTCAATGCTCAGTTCATGTACATTCCTGGTTGTATGTTCATGTCTTTTGATGACCCGCTCACCCGCACCGCTGAGGTGAAGATTATTCGTGTCATTCAGGGACTGGATCTCTCTCGTCTGGCTGAAACGCATAATGTGTACAAGAATGTGGTGCACGATCTTGTCAGCGTGGAGCAAGCAACACAGGATCTTGACGAGGTCATGCAGCGCAAGCCACGATATGGGCCGTGGACGCGAGTTCTCCTGACCGGCCTGGCTAGTGTTGCGGTTGGCCCTTACTCATTCTCGGCCCGCCCGATTGATCTTCCCATTATTTTCTTCCTGGGCTGCCTTGTCGGAATTATGCAGCATATCTTGGCTCCATCCTCAGCTACCTACTCTAATGTGCTGGAGGTGTCCGCAGCCATCTTGACCTCGTTCCTCTCGCGTGCATTTGGAAGTATCCATCATAACGGCGAACGGGTATTCTGTTTCCCTGCGATGGCGGAATCCTCCATCGCCATGCTTCTTCCTGGTTTCGCTGTGTTGAGTAGTAGTCTGGAACTGCAATCCCATCAGATGAACGCCGGTTCAATTCGCTTGGTCTACACAATCATCTATTCCCTCTTCCTGGGATACGGTGTCACAGTCGGCACCACGATCTACGGGTTGATGGATCGCAATGCTACAAATCAGGAAACCTGTTCTGGCGCGGCCCACGACTGGGGCAACGAGTACATCCAGCACTTCCCCTTCGTCGCACTCTTCTGTCTATTCGCCGCCCTCCTCAACCAGGCCAAGCCCAAACAGCTGCCTGTGACTGTCTTCTTGGGCGTCTGCGGCTACGTTACCAATTACTTCAGTACGAAGAAGCTCGGCTCCAACCAAGTAGCCAACACGGTCGGCGCTTTCACTATTGGCTTGCTAGCCAATTTGTACAGTCGTATTTGGCACGGTCATGCCGCCGCCGCTATTATCCCGGGTATCTTTACTCTGGTGCCATCTGGTCTGGCATCTTCGGGATCGATTATTTCCGGTTTGCAATATGCCGAGGAGGTCGCTAATGGAACTGCTACCACCACGAGCAGTGCCACTAATGAAAGCTCGCTGACTTCCTTGGGCTATGGAATGATCCAAACGGCCATTGGCATTTCGGTTGGTTTGTTCGTCGCTGCACTAATAGTGTACCCACAAGGAAAGAAGCGCAGTGCCATTTTCAGTCTATAATGGCTATTTTATGAACCTTGCTTGAATCGCAGAATCGATTTTCACATATCTGTATATATTATTTACCCCTGCATCTTGAACTGTTTGACTTATAGCGAGCATTCAAATCACTGTCATCTATCATCTCAGCCTACTATTTATCTCATCTCTGCTAATTTTATTTCCGAGTCCGAATGTAATAAATCACAGAGTCAACACGGCCCCCAGAAAAGAAATCCAAGCAGGTAGATCCGCCACTAACATTCTCACCCGATGTACACCAACCCACTTCGCCATCCCCACACTCGCCGAATTATCCCCCTTTCCGTTCTCATGTCCATCCTGGCCCTCAATAACCTGCTTCACGGGCCCGGCAACAAGAGGCACAAAAGCCAAATGTCCAATCGCACCCAACAACCCCATCCAATAGAACCCAGTTGTCTGCAGCTCATTCCTCGAGGAATCAAGATATAAGGTCGTCGCAGCAGTAACGATAGTCGTCATATTCAATCCCACGACTGTAAGAACCGCACGGTTGAAGACGCGTCCAAACCAAGTTGAGAGTATGGTGTTAGATGTCGTACGGATGTTGGGGATGAGGAAGGCGCTGGTGGTATGAAGTTCTAGCAGGGCGTGGGCGAGAGTTGCGGTGCTGGTTGCTAGAGGGAGTGTATGGAGTAGGAGCATTGCGTTTAGGTTTAGGGTGGTCATGTTGGCTCGAGGGTTGGCCTTGGCCTAGTACGATCAGGTTGCGAGTAATTAGAATATTATATGTTGAATGACTTTGGCTTATTGGGATGTGAGTGCCTTAGTAGGATCGAGAGGCCATTTATATTCGGAATCCAGGGGAATATGGTCAGACTCGAATAGTCGGTTGCCCCGACTCTACTAGGTGAAGAAGTTCGTACTCTATACACTTGAAATCTATTTTGCGAACGGGCCAATAGGAGCCCATGATGCTTGATTTAGGGTGGTTTGGGGGCCAAATTAGAGTCGGTCTGTTTCCTCATACCACTTTAAGTCTATATGATGCGAGGCTGCACATTTAACACGTTTTTATATTTCAGCTTGGAGTAATGTCTGAAATATCTCACAAATGGGTACCTGACATACCCAGCGAGGCTCTATGGGTACGTTGGTTCTACGTTGCTTCCGTTCTGATTTCACGAGATCATCCAATAAGCGACAAAGTAACATTATTCCTCTTCACTCTCGGATCCCGTTTGCTCAAAGCTACAAATTAGTATGACAGCCGGGCCCCGAGAGACCCCTCATCCAGGAGAGTGCAAGAGTTTACGGCTATGGCTTTCTTCCCCCGTGTATAGGCCGAGGTGGAAGATATAGCGTAAGCCTAGAAAGCACGGGCTCTCGCAAGCGGTATCTGCGCTCTTGGGTAGATGATTTAGGTGTACGATGGGACATTCCTATCTTGGTTTGTTGGTCGTGGTATATTCAAGGGAATTTGATGTTTGTTTATGCGGAGGAAGCCATCCATTGACTCTACATACTTACTAGCCTGGTCCAGCCGCACAAATTTACATTCAGTGTTTGAAAGTCTTGAAACAACCTTGGGAACAGACTTGATATTCCTTGTTATACGATTATGTAGTTTTGGCCACTGCGATACTTGGTGGCATAGTGTACACTGTCATTTTCGTCAAGCGCAAAGTACTTATACTAAACCCACACCTCATTCGTGATGCCATCAAACTTCAGTCCTTCCTCATGCTCGCTTCGGGGTGTTTCAGCCAAGTGCTTCCACAATTCTGGATATTTCTCGAGTGCCCACTTCTCGACCTCATCCTTCCAGTACTGATACGGGATTGCATTATAGAACAATCCAATACTACGAAAGTCAGCACATGCATGATCTCGGTTATAAATGTCGGGAAACTCACGTAGTACTTGTAGGGGCCACTCCAATCTCCGCTTGCATATTGTTGATAGCCTCAGTGGCCATATCGAACTCGCATTGGGAAGCGACTGCTTCCATGTATGCGGTGTATAGTCGGCGGTCGATCGTAATCTCCAGCTTCTTCACCTTCGCCATCATTTTGATCGCCTCCTGTACGCCATTGTGGTGCTTCTCGCACACCTTGAAGAAGATCGCAATGGTCTTCTGTGAGGGCCCTTCATCGGACTGCAAGATCTGTCGGAAAATCTCCATACTCTTATCAGGCATCTCACACGCCGCGTAGGCGAGCATCAGCCCGTTGAAGATTCGTGTGTTTAATTCCACCTCCAGATCAAGCTTGAGCATGTTGTGGACAAGCTCCAGGTTAGTCGCATCGGCCGTGCGGGCCAGGCCCTGGAAGCATCGAGCATAGGTGTCTGGCTTGGGTCGGCGACTCAAATCCTCGGCCTGGCGCATGTGTCCAAAGACCAAGAAAGCCAAGTCACTGCGCTTACGTTCGAAGAAAGAGCACATAAGCTCGGTGCGCACGCTGACACCTGTCTCAGAGAAGGCAAGTTTGAGGAGCTGATAAACCTCCCATACATCCGCGTCCGTCTCACCCATATCCATAATATAATCTGTCAGCGCGGTGCGGACCATGCCTTTGCCTTCACCATCAAGGCTTCCAAGCCGGGGACGAAGGAGCTCAGACACAGCATCCCAGTCGTGACGATAAAGCAGCATGCGCGTCAATGCAGCAATGGTCTCTGCACTTAGCGTCACATTCTCCTGGAAAAGCGGGTCGAGGAGAGACGAGATTTGTTGAAACAACTCATCTTTCTGCTCCGACAAGCAAAGCATTGTGATGAGCTTGTTAGCCAGGGGCAAGTGATCACTGGCTAGGACGCTGGGGTCAATCTGATCCTCCAGAATTGCAAGTGCCTGTTCCACATTGCCGGCCTGGATGAACGACTCCAACTGTAGCAAATGTGTCTCTTCATCCGGGATGAGACTCCAGTGCTCAGCCAATTTGGCGTAATCGGTAGCCAGCTGGGGGCTTGACACGGAGTTTGCATATTGGATAAGACTGTTCACATGGGCAATAGTAAGGGCTTCTTTCAGTGAGTTTGCTCCGGTCCAGGACTTGACTTTCTCCACAAGTGACGACACACTTTTGCCCTGGGCTGCGTCCCAAAGAAGGGTGATGCCGACGGTCTCCGGGCTGGGTTCCCGAGGAAGAGACTCGTAAATGGGCTTGGCCCAGGCGATCTCATCGTTGAGGATCGCATATTGAATGACAGCACTCTTCGCGGCAACAGAGGGTTCCAAATTTCCAGAGATCGGACACTCATATACTGTTTGAACTGCCGTGGGGAGGTCTTGTTCAATCAAAAGCTTGGTAAGCTCTTCGTGTGAGGCTTGATCGAATTTAACACCATATTTCTCCAATTCTTGGCTTACTTTTCGCAGCTGGCGTCGGTCATCCTTCAAGGCAAAGCCCTTCAGAACACTGAGCCAGGGCGATGGCTTTGCTCCACGAAATTGACCCCCAAACTTCATGATGACATGGCGGGCTTCTTCAGGATTGCCATTTGAGGCCATCAAGTTAATGTAGATTAAAAGTGCGGGCCGACTAATGGAGTTCGGACCAAAACCATGGTCAACACAGAGCTCGAGATAGGCAAAACGTGCTATCTTAAGGATGGTGTCGCGTGCCTCGGGAAGACACTGTGCCTCAGAGAGCACAAAAAGCATCCTTTCCAGGTTCTCCACCGAGAAAACATCCTGCCATTCGTTCTCCTCGAGCTCGCTCTGTTGAGCTTTCAGGTGCTTCCATGTCATGGACAGCAAGCGAGCCTGGAATAGGTTGATGACACCCGGGTTTTCAACGCGTGACGTGAAGAACAGCTGGAAAGCCTTCACCAGCGTATGATTCGGAGGTGCTCTGCTCTTATCCCCTAGTGACCGCTTCAAATCGGTCATGGGCTTCAGACCCTTCTCCGTAGGCAAGGTCGCTGGTTGACCCTCGCCGGTATTCGCCGGGTTCACGCCGAATGCAAAAAGGGTTCGCTGCGGGACATAGGCAAGGCGAGACACACAAGGCCGTACTCGCGCGGTGGAAATGGTGTGCAGCAGTTGGTTTCGGCGACATCGAGAAAAATGTAGCGGCTCGTTGTTGATGATGGCCCGGAAGACCCGTTTCGAGAGATGAGACTGCATGGTTGAGATGAACAAGCCCTCCAACTCCAATTGGACTGACCTGGTCAAAATCAAAGAGAAAGGATGGTAATAATGGTCGGGGGTGAACTCAGATCAAAAAGCTCGCGACACGCGGAGAAAGCTGGTCTCAGGCGGGAAGGCGGTCTTGGCGCTACTTGCGAAAAAACGCTCCGCGTTGAACTCTTCTTTTCCCGACTTGACTTCACGATCCCAATTCCACCTTGATTGTGATCTTTTCGCCATGTCCTTGAATCTTTTTTCATCGCTTCGCAGCGCCACAAATGCTGTGCCCTCAGCATGCCGCTGGAGTTCGACCGCTGCCATGAGCGCTTTCACCTCCCAGCGATCCCCGTCAACATTCAGTATGCGGCTCCTCCGGTTTTTTGAGGCTTGCAACTCTTTAAAGAAATTTGCTGACCATTTGACACCAGAATCAAACTCGAACCAACGCATGCACCCCAACTACCGCAAGCGTTTCCTCGAAGACCAAAAGTCCCAGGGCGAGAGCAAAGCTATGGAGAAATTCCAGTCTCGCGAGTGGAAGGCTGGTGATATTTATGCTCCTCATGATCTTAGCCCGGCAGAGATGAAGAAATGGTCCAAGCGAAAGGCTCCTTCCTTTGATGCCTTCGACGCCCTGAACCTGAACCCATTGGACCTGCACAAGGTACGAACACTCGATCTCCCAACCTAGCACCTCTGTGCTTCGCTCGTTTCCTTGATTACTGACGTTCTTTACTTCGATAGAACTTTGCAATCATGTCCGAATACGTGTCGCCTCTGGGGCGTATTAAGCACCGAAACCAGACTGGTTTGCGCCCAGTCAATCAGCGGAAGATCGCAAAGGCCATTCGGAGGGCCATGGGACTTGGTCTCTTGCCCTCTGTCCACCGACACCCTGAAATCTTGGCATCAGAGGCCAGGTCAAAGATGAGCTCTTTTTACTAGGATATGTTCATTTTGGGGGAGATTCATGTCTGAGACCAGTTATGGCATTATAGCACTGTACAGATCAACGAGGCCTGGCAAGGGGGCACATTCTCATGTATTATTAGTTCTAGCGCGATTGAAATCAATTTATTGGCTATTAGAATTCTTTATTTCCAAATCTGATAATCGAATTGACATACTGTCTGGGGTAAGTTGCCTGCAAGGCGGCAATGTGGATGTTACTGAATAGAGTTAAGCCCCCGCCAAAGCTGGGCCGAGTACGTCAGTCCATAAACAATCTCCCCTCCAACTTTCCTGAAACACCTCCCCTCCCTCATACATTTCGGTATACCCTTCAATGTCAATTACAAACGGTAAGGTCTTTTGATTCGAAATTACTCCGTATATGCAACTCACACTCTGATAGAGTCCATCTGGGCTCCTAGCCCCTCCACCACTCGTGGGCAACCCACCCAGCTCTCCTCAGACCCCAAGGGTGAGCGACTAGCCTATGCTGTACGGTCCTACATATAAACTCCTACCTTCCTTGTATAGCTCCTGACCGAAACGGTTGCAGTCCAATAAATCCATCTTTCTGCGATCGATCGACGACCCCGCAGTCGCCCGCCAATACACAGAGCACAAGGCTCAGACCACCGTCGCTCGGTTCTCTCCCTCTGGATTCTATGTTGCAAGTGGTGATGCTTCCGGCACAGTGAGAGTGTGGGATTGCGTTGGAGATGGTATCACTAAGGGAGAGTACAACATCGTCAGTGGTCGAATCAACGATCTGGCCTGGGATGGTGATTCGCAGCGGATTGCTGCCGTAGGTGATGGCAAGCAGCGATATGGGCACTTCATTACCTTGGACAGTGGAAACACCGTCGGAGAAATCTATGGTCACACCCAACAGATCAACTCCGTCTCGATCAGGCAGCAGAGGCCTCTGCGTGCAGCGGCTGCAGGTGATGACAAAAAGCTGGTCTTCTATCACGGAGCACCCTTCAAGTTTAACATGGGAGTTGGAGACAAGCACTCCAATTATATCTATGGTGTCGGCTTCAGCCCTGATGGTTCGAACTTGGCCACTGTGGGCGGAGACCGTAAGATCTGGCTGTACGACGGCAAGACTGGCGAGACCAAGGGCCAGATTGGCGAGGGTGAGCACAAGGGTAGTATCTTCGGTCTCTCTTGGAGCAAGGATTCCCGAAAGTTCGTCACTGCCAGTGCTGATCGGACGGTTAAGATCTGGGATGTGGAAGCGGGCAAATCTACCCAGAGCTGGACTCTTGGAGAGGAGGGCGCAATGGCTGTTCGTGACCAGCAAGTTGGCGTTGTCTGGCCTCCTGGACGAAGCGATAACCTGCTTATCAGTTTGTCTCTCAGTGGAGATCTGAACTACTTGGTAGAGGGAACTCCTGAGCTCCGACAGGTGATCTCAGGCCACCAGAAGAGTATCACCTCCCTGAACCAGACCACCTTGGATAACAAGGAGACTTTGTGGACCGGTAGCTTTGATGGACGGGTCTGCAGCTGGGACGTTTCTTCGGGCACAGCGGCAGAGATCGAGGGTGAAAGCCACCCCGGGTACGTTGCTGGTCTCACCCCCACACCAGAGGGCTCTGGGCGAATTTACAGTGTTGGCTGGGACGACACTATTCGCTCCATCGATGTTGCCGCAAAGACATACACTGGTAGCGCCTCCAAGCTGACCGGACAGCCGAAGGGTGTCGCCGCTGGCGATTCCACTGTCTTGGTTGGTACCGCAGAGGCTGTTGAGATCTTCCAAGATGGCAAAAAGTCCGGCGAATACAAGCCTAAGTTTTCTGTCACTACCGTGGCTGCTCATGGAGCCGTTGCCGCCATCGGAGGCGAAGATGGATCTGTCGAGATCTGCAAGGTCTCGGGTTCTAGCCTCTCAGGCCAGACTGATATCAAGGCCTCCCGCAACCAGATCTCTACTCTTGCATTCTCCCCTGATGCCTCCCTTCTTGCAGTGGGAGACCTGCGAGGCCGCGTTCTGGTTTACAAGGTTGCAGATGGCAGCCTCGTCACTGACCGGTGGACCGCACACACTGCTCGGATCACATCGCTTTCCTGGAACCAGGCTGGATCGCATCTGGCCAGTGGCTCATTGGACACCAATATCTTTGTGTGGAGTTTGGCCAATCAGGGTGACTGGATCGAGCTGAAGAACGCTCACAAGGAGGGCGTCAATGGCGTGACCTGGGTTGAGGGAAGCTCGAAGATCGCGTCAGCTGGTGCTGATGCCGCGGTGAAGGTGTGGATAGTCGAGGGACTGAAATGAATAGCAGGATGTTGAGCGTTTGCTATAGATGAATTGAATGAAGTTTGTGTATTCATTGTCAAATATTTTGCTGTCTACATGAGCGTGCAGGCATTTACAGCCATATCACTAACACCACGAGTGCCGATGCATTTTACCCCGCCACTAGGTAGTCAACAATGATCTCTCTCTTGTTGTATGCTCCCCTTTCCTCTCGGTCTGCTTAAGTTGATTACCATCTGCAAGGATCATATTCATACACCACACTACAGGCTTTCGATTTTTCAAGCAGCATCTGGGAATGTCTTTAAACAATCTTCCCACAGAGTGAATGATAGCTGTCCTCCAAAACATGCCATCCAAAGGTGACATCCCTGGCCTCGCGGAAACCTGCCACAATCTTTACGATTGCTCATGCCGGAGCTATACCATCTGAGCGTCCAGGCCAACGAGTCAGAGACTCTTTACTGGGCAGCGGAACATGGTCACAGCCGGGTCGTGCAGTCATTCCTCATGGATAATGAACATTTGGGACTAGAATTGTTGCCACATATGGAACCGTACATTGTCACTGGCGGCGCATTACGGACACACAAGCGTTGTGAGCACTCTCATGCCTATGGAAGGAGTTGAATTAGATAATATATCGAATAAACTCCAACGCACGCCGTTGTCATACGCTGCCCAAAAAGGATACATTGACATTGTCAAACCCTTACTGGTAACTGACTGTGTAGATCCAAATTCAAAAAACCAAGTAAAAGGTCCGAGGACATCGAGGAGAAATAGAGTCGCAGGAAGAGAATGCGAAGCCGTAAGAATCGCAAAATAAGTTGACATTTACTTAATATGATATTTTTAGGCGCGCGTTGCACCTTTGGGTTCCCAAGTTAAAGACAGTTTCCAAGCATCAGGTAGCCTCCTACAGCCTTTTGAAGAGATGCAGGGTAGTAGATCAAAGGAGAGGTGCAAGGGGCTACCGAAATACTGAGAGACGGCGTTTTAGACATGAGATACGGCGCAATGTGTGGAGTTGCAAAGCCCTGTGTGATATGATCTTTACGTTCTAGGACTGGAACCACCCTAGCCGGCGCCAAGTCCCAAGTCAGCTTGGTCAAGGGTCTCTGGGAGACGAACCACTTAGCTAGACGGATGTACAGTCATATCAAGCACTCCATAGCTTAGACTATTAAAGAAAACCCACATCTCGGATGTTTGTAGAGGTGCGTTGGCCCAGCAAAGAGGACGTGGCCGTAACCCGCATTGATCAACCAAACAAATCCGTGCGTCTGCCAACTCAGCTTTTCCCCCACAAAAATACCTGTACGACTTCGCCGATTTAAAGAAGCGACAGCGGTATTTATCGATTCCATGGGGATCCTCACCGTGAAGTAAGTCGCGCCGAGTCCGAGCGCAAGGCGAAGCTTAATATGTCACCATCTGGAGCTCCCAGTAGCTCCCGCCGCTTCTTGCGGCCCAAGGTAACTTATTCACAGCCTGAGTTCCCACAAATCGAACCCGGATCCCAGCTAACAGCTTGTGTAGCTGCGCCAGGCCACCTTTG
Source organism: Penicillium sp. 91 TS-2023 (assembly GCA_030710325.1). Taxonomy (NCBI): domain Eukaryota; kingdom Fungi; phylum Ascomycota; class Eurotiomycetes; order Eurotiales; family Aspergillaceae; genus Penicillium; species Penicillium sp. 91 TS-2023. The sequence continues at coordinate 1,160,592 of JARWGP010000021.1, read as the reverse complement.
TCCTCCCAAGAACCGGTCAGCGCCTCAAAGGCCTCGTGAACCTTCGCAATCCCACCGAGAGACCAACAGTGCCCGACGAAAATGATCGTGAGGAGCTGCGCGGATTGCTCTCCGGCGAAATTGAGACACATCATGATGGATTCGCTACACGGATCTCCGCGAGGGCACGAGAGCTGTGGGCGGGACTCTATGAGTTCATTATCTCCGAGCAAGGCATTGGAATATTGAAATGCGGTCTGGCATATTTAATCGGCTCGATGGCAACCTTTGTTCCGATCATTTCTACATACCTCGGCCACCAGGATGGAAAGCACATGGTGGCTACTGTGACAGTATATTTCCACCCGGCGAGAACCATAGGAAGCATGTACCGGGCCTTAATCTGCGCGCTGCTTGCGTTTTGTTATTCCGCCTTCATTTCAATCACGAGTATGCTGCTCGAAAACCTCTTTCAGGACACATTGGATCTACCGGTGCTTGGCCATGCCTTGGTCCTGGTCGTTTTCGTCGGTGGAGGACTTGGGTTCGTCGGATGGACTAAACAGCGACTCGGTGATCCATTGGTCAACGTCGCCTGCTCGCTTACGGCATTGTCAACCATCACTGTTTTGACTAAAGAAGGCGCCGTCCAGAATGGTGATCTCTCCCTGGAGAAGATCTCTCAGGTTTTGAAGATGGTCGTCATGGGTGTCGTCGTGGCTATGGCGGTATCGTTTCTGATAGTTCCCATCTCAGCACGAAAAAAGCTTCGATCCAATCTGGTCATAGCTACGGATACCTTAGCGACTATGCTAGCTATCATGACAGATGCTTTTTTAAGCGGATCCGAAGAAGAATTGACAGTGGCAGAATTTGTTGATGCGGAAGCAAAGCATCGCAAGGCCTACTCCCAACTGGATAAATTGATCCGAGAAGCCAAACTAGAGCATTTCTTCGGAGGTACCGAAAAGGAATATCGGCTCGAGAAGAAGCTTGTTCGCTGGGTGCAGGATATCACCCATAACATGGGAGGATTGCGCAGTGCCGCGGAGCTTCAATTTAGTCTGATTCGGGAAACAATTTCTCGGGAATCCGGCTCAAGCAGACTCCCTACTCCATATGCTGATTATGTTGCATCTCTTGAGCGCTCATGGTCTTTTCCCGACGGCTCTTTCCTGGAACCGATAGATGAACGCCCCGAAGCGGAACTATCGCCAGGTGGGAGCTATAACGCTGCAGCACAGCAAGGGCAGGATGCATCTCTTCTTCCTGCGGACGTGTTTACTATCTTTATTTCCCACCTTGGCCCTTCCATGGTAAGCCGCGACGAAGTAGGAAACACGAGCTTATGATCGCTAACCATATGAAACAGCGGTCGTTGACGTTTACCATGAAGGAAATCTTCAACGAGATCCCATTTGGCCCAGCTCCAAACTACAAGGTCTCGGTGAATAATCGGCTTCATACCAGTCTGGATCGTGCTCTTGATCTCTACCGGGAGTCACGACGAAAGACACTGAAGTCGCTCTACGAACAAACAGAAGCGATGAAGATGAGAAGCCCCGAAGCTGAGGCGGACTTGGAAGAAGTATCAGCTAGCTGCGGCCATTTCAGTTTCTCGCTTCTGGAGTTTGGAGAGCAGCTCCGCGAACTGTTAGCTATCCTAGACGACCTGCAGTTAGAAACCGAAGAAAGACCCAATGGTAGATCTTGGTCTTGGATGAAGTTCTGGCGTGCAGACAACAAAAGTGCGGACTCAGGTCTGTATTTGAGTCCTCCATATTCTGTCCTTAATACTAACGCATCTTTCCAGAACTATTTAGCGGCGCAGAGAGTTACCGACACCTGCAACTTTCACGCAGTATGGGTTCAGATGACAGGTTGACGGCTGCAGTGAGGGCTCGTATACGGCCAAACAGCGAAAGCACTGTTAAGGAGAGAGTGGGCTACCGGCTCTGGAAATCGCTCGAATTCTTCCGAAGGGATGACACCAAATATGCGATCAAGGTTGGTGCTGGTGCCGCTCTTTACGCCTTGCCTGCTTTTCTACCTTCTGCTCGGCCATTCTACCAACACTGGAGAGGAGAATGGGGGTTGCTGTCATATATGCTGGTTTGTTCCATGACCATCGGTGCTTCCAACACGACAGGTTACGCTCGTTTCCTCGGCACTTGTCTTGGAGCCGTATGTGCAATTCTGGCCTGGTATTCCACCGGTGGCAATGTCTTTGGCCTTGCATTTCTCGGATGGTTAATGGCCACCTGGACAGCCTGGATCACCATCGTTCGAGGCAATGGGCCCATGGGACGGTTTATCATGCTTACCTACAACCTGTCCGTACTTTATGCATATTCGCTCTCACAGAAAGATGCGGATGGCCACGACGACGAAGGAGGCCAAAACCCAATCATTCCTGAGATTGCCCTTCACAGAGTCGTGGCAGTGTTGTCTGGTTGTATCTGGGGCATCATCATCACCCGCTTTATTTGGCCCATCAGTGCGAGGACCCGGTTGAAGGATGGCCTTAGTATTCTCTGGTTGAGGCTGGGTCTTGTCTGGAAGCGTGACCCGCTATCGGCCATGGCTAGAAACGGCCGATCCATTGTGTATATGACTGCACGGGAGAGACTTGAGCTTGAACGATATCTTACCCGGCTTGAATCCCTTCTGGCTGCCGCACGCTCTGAATATGAGCTGAAATGTGCATTTGACGATGTCCCGTATGCCAATATTATTCGACGCACCCGAAACATGGTAAATGCATTCCATGCCATGAACCTGGAGCTGATGAAGAGTGATACTGCCACAGCGGGTGAGATTTGTCTTCTTCAGTATACAGGTATTGAGCGGCAGCAGCTCTCTGCTCGCATCAGTCACCTCCTAACAGGTAAGGCTTGTTTCATCCTTTTCCGTCTTAAAAAGCCGTTTTATGTGTATCAAGCTAACTTTAAAATCAATCCTAGTGATGGCATCTTCCATGAAGCTCGAATACCCGTTAAGCGATGTTCTACCTAGTATCGACCATGCACGCGACCGACTGCTGGCTCGTATCTACCGCTACCGCCAAGATCATGAGGTTTCTCAACTGACCACAGATGAAGATTGTGCCCTGCTGTATGCATACAGTAAGTGTCTAATCCACGTTTGATTTGTGTGAAATAAGTTCCATGGCTGACTAGAACCTCAAGTCTTGGTGACTGGCCAGTTGTCAAAAGAGATCATGGAGATCATCGCGGATATTGGGCAGTTATTTGGAATTTTAAGTGAAGATGTAGTACAGCTAGTGTAGAAAATTCAATAGCATATAATTGAACCAAGGCATTAGCTCGTGAATGACGGTTCTTTGATTCTTTGATCTAGTATAAAATCATCGATGGTTTCGGGACTGAAGGTGGTATCCGATTCTGGCGGGGAGAGAGACAAGGCGGAAACCTACACCTTCAACCCTTCCATCCCCATCATCCATCATCTCCATCCCAACTCATCATCAACTTCCTTCTTTTCTCATTCTCAGCCCGAGTCTGATGAATGCGTAGTCCCTCTCCCTACTTGCCGCCCTTCGGCCTCGCCTCGTCGCACTCCTGCGAGTCCTCCAGCCATGCAGATCGACCCGGCCGCTCTGAGTCGGTCTGACTCGGCGTCAAATCCGGCAAAGAGTGCGACACCAAACGCTGCAGCAGCAGTGAAATCCTCCAGGGCCCTGAACTCCGTTCCGCGCCTCGACCTAGAGCATGCCTACACGGATCTAAAGGCCGCCATTGGGGACCAGTGGGCCGAGTACAAGGAATCCACCGCCCTATTCTTACTAGGTATGACAATCCCTGCGCATACGATTCTCTAGCTCTGGTGCATACATGTTATACTAGAGATAGCTCCCTGGCCCTGAATTGAGCTGCCTGTGCTGACCTCCTGGCCTCCTGCCTTCTAGGTCACTACAACCAAAGTGAATACGCGTCGCGAGTCGATTATATCCTATGCGCCGATCCGAAAACCGAACATCTACATAATAATTTCGTCTGCGCGATTCTCGGAAATCTCACGCGAGACCTCCCCGATCATGGCGTCGCGAACTGGGTTTCGGCCAATGATAAGCCTTCGATGGTGTCGAAGCCGATCTCGGGCGATGCTGCGGAGCAGAGACTAAAGACGGAGGTGATGCAGCTGCCACCAAGAGATCGACGACGTATTAAGGGAATTCCAGAGGTATGTTACAAAAATCATGATTAGAGAGGGGGTTTATACTTCTGTGCCGAGGATGATACTGATGGGTCATTTTCTAGCGCGACCCCAACGAAGTGAAACCCAGTGAACTAGAGGAATACCACCTTGCGAAACAAATTAAGCTTCCAAGTCAGGTGCCAGCAAGTGCCGGTGGATTAAACAAGACCAGTAAGATATCGTCCCCTTCACAACTCAAATATAATTTGCGTTGTCGCATTGCGCACTCTCCCATTATGATCAGGACCGTCTAACCGGTATTTCCAACCTTTTGCAGACTGGGAATTAGAAATTCGAAAGCGATATGCGCAACCACTCGCCGCCGAGACTGGCGAGTTCCCCGACGCGGAATCCATCTATGCCCGCATGGTCCCCATGTGCTACGAAGAGTCCCTTCCCGGCGGTGCCGGCCTCCCATGTGCCGAATTCATGGCAATTGCAACAGAAACATTTGTGAAAGAAGTCCTGTCTTCCGTCTTCGCACGTACCCGATCGAATGGTCCGTCTGGCACAAGTAACGGCATGATGATGCGCAAGTACCGACAGCAACTGGAACGGGAAGAGCTGGCTTTCACGCGCGGCGAAATTGCTAAGGATACCGCTACCGGATTGCTTCCAGTAGAGGCTCGAGAAGCTGCCCTTCGCCGACCTCTTGGAGTTAGGGATCTGCGACTTACACTCGAGCTCAGCAGTGGGGTTCTTGGTCATATGCCGCTGATCATTGACCAGATCAAGGGTGGGTACTTTGAAGATGAGCTTGAGACCGAGAAGCAAGATCGGGTTGAGAATGGGGTGGGTCAGGTCATTGAGGTGAAGACCGCTGACGAGGATGAAATGGACATTGATGATGACGATGCGCTATCGGACTGGGAAGGAGGCACTGCCGCGGATAGAGGCCAATTAGGCTCTTTGCTCGATGAGTGTTTGTCTATGGCTGCATGAAGATGATACCCCCGACCCGCCTACGTTACTTCTTATCCTTCCAGGTTTGATACCTTGCTGCTTTCCTTCTTTTCTTATCGATTCTCGGTCTTGGGCGGTGGGAGGATCATGGCGTCTGGGAATTACAGTGAGCCACCGTGTGGCTCCCCTTTTTATTTGCATCTGGTTCCGGAGTTATTTGAAGATATGTCGTGACGCCAGCCCCGACTATTTCATTATTTTGCTTTTTCTTTTCGTTCTTCACCCCCTGTGGGCGGTGCCGAACTTGCGATGTACAGTAGCCTTTTCTACGAGTAAGGTGGACGCAATCGGGAGGGAGGGGATTATTTCATTAAAGTATAAAACGCAGACATGATGGCGATGGCCTCTACTGTGGGGAAGTCAAGCTTGTTCTATACCCATATATGAATTTGATTCACGATTGAAATATGCATTTCTCCCTAGTAGTGTCCCAGAAACGCCGCATGGTGGTACATTATAAACGCAGACTCAATTGATCACAGACTCAATTGATCGTATTAGCAACGATTTTCAGTATCTCGTCCGTTGGTTTGTGCGCATTAACTGGGTCCTTGGAAATTGACTGCCATACCTCGCCGTGTTTGGGTTCGGTCGAGACACACTTGGATACAACGTCGGCTCGTTTTTCCTGTAGGGGTGATAGGTTAGTTAATGATTTACCATAAGAGAAAGCAAGCCTCGAACTAACCTCCGTGCCATGCTGCATCAAGAACTTGTAGTACCAAGCCCAACCATCACCATAATCACTATCGGAGACGATGGCCTTTTCGAACCAGGTCATCGATTTCTCCAGTCGTCGCTCACCCCAGAAAATGCGTGCCACGGTGATAAACAGGATTGGATCATTGTCCACCTTCTTAATAGCCTCCAAACTGCGAGCTTTGCGTTGAGCACGGGGCTCAAGATGCCAGATACTCTCGCTCCAAAGCAGGCCAGAAGCCGGGACCTCTTGCAACGCTTTCGCCATGAGAACCTTGGCTTGACCAAGATTGTTTGCACGTCGTTCCACACGAACACTTTCTGTCCAGAGTTCGGCACTCTTGGGCACGGCTAAGCGAGCGCGATCCAGAACAGATCGGGCACGGACAACGGCGCCGGCCTTTTCCTCTAGTCGCGAGGCCAGAAGCCACAGCGCCACAGATTTGGAGCAAGCACGGGTACCTGTACCGTATGCCTCTCGCGCTTGTGGGAACTTGTTTTGAGCCTCGTAGATCTGGCCTTTCATCATCCAAAGCTTATCGGCCTTCGGGTAAAGTTGCAGTCCTTGGTTGACAAGATCCAGGGCATCGTCGATGTTACCTAATTGCCGCTCAAAAGCAACACTCTTGATCCACACGCGATCTGTTCCGGCCTCGCGGCGAGCGGTGGCCAGGAGTTCTCTTGCTTGGTCGGTTTGCTTGGCATCTGCTTCGAGCTTGACAGCCGCCAGCCAGATATCTTCATTGTTGGGATTCTGGTTGAAGGCACGGCCGAGCACTCGGCGCGCGTCGTCGATTTCTCCAGACTGCCATTTTTCTTTGGCAAGCTGCAACCAGAGTTCTTCACTCTGTGGGCATGCTTCGACAGCTTTCTCGAGGACCTGCCAGAGAGCCTCCTTGTCGCCATGGTTGCGCTCCAAATCAGCAGCTGCGATCCAGATTGATCGGCGGTTGATAAACACTCGCAATGCATACGCGTAAATAGCCCGCGCTGTTTCATATTTGCCGCGCGCAATGCTGGACTTAGCATCGTCCATCCAGATGTCCTTTCGGTCATCATCTTCGTCCAGACCCCACCCAAGAGTCTCGAGGATAATGGCGCCACAGGTAAGGATGGCGCCCTCTTCTTCGCAGCGCTCAGCCTCTGCGATCCATTCCTCTCGCTTCAACATTGCGTTCTCGCGAGCAAGAGATTGGATGGCACGCTTCATAACATTGACCCTCTCGAAAGTGCCCATTTGTTCTTGAAGACGAGCTGCAGCAATCCAAATCTCGTGGCTTGTAGGAACAGCCTTACGAGCCGCATTCAAAACCTTCTGCGCGTTTTCTGGCGTCTCGAGTCTAGCAAGAGCCAGCCATAACTCCACTGATAGGGGAATCATTTCGACGGCCTTGGCTAAAAGAAGACGCGCATCCGCAGGATCTTCCTCCAAGTTAACAGCCTCTTTCCAGATCTGAACTGACTGGGGAATGTGAAGAATAGCTTGTCTCAGCACATTCTTCTTGGCCCGGGTATCTGTTTCAAGTTTCATGGCCTCGGTCCACAACTTAGTAGAGTGGTCATTGTTCTTAATGGCGTTTGCTGCAATGACCTTGGCATTGTGCCCTTCGTTGATTCGAATGTTCTCCAGCCAAGCGTCTTCGCTCTTCGGACAAAGCTCACAACCCTTTGCGATGATATTTCTGGCCGCGACAATCCGGCCTGCAAGCTCTTCAAGACGCGCAAGCGCAATCCATCCAGGGGCATGCTTGGGGTTGGTCTTGGTGACAGATTCCAGTAGTACACGCACTCGCTTGATATCGCCAACCTCGAGCTCTCCAGATTTCATTTCTGACTGAGTCAGACTGGTAAGATAGCCCTTGGGGTCGATACTGGTCGCACTTCCAGAACTTTCGGCGGTAGATCCAAGTGCAGCCTGATCCAGTCTCACTTTCAAAACCTTATCACGCGCAGCACCGATGTCTGCGAAATTCGTCATAGTCCCGTCCCCGCTGTCCTCAGTGCCGGGTTGCGCGCCATCTTCGGCAATGGTCGTATCGAATTGCGCTGAGTCCCGAGCGCCTGCGATGACGCTATCAGGAACGGCGTAAAACCGCTGTCGTAGGTTCTGCTTGGCTCGTCGGTTCTTGCCAGTCAGATCACCAACCTCGGGCAGGTTGGACCAGTCCTCTTCGGAAACCGCAGCAAGCGATCGCTTCAGGTCGGCAAACTGTTGCTGAATTTTGGGGTTCTTTCGTTCGTAGTCATCGCGTTCTTGTTGCTCTCGAGCTTCCCTGTAGGTGGCGAACGATTCAAGTCGGTAATCTATCCAAACAACCGGGGCTTGGCCCGATGAACAAGATGTTTCTTGTAGAAAGGGCAAGGGTAATGCAACTAACCTTCGAATTTTCCGACGTCTGTCCATCTTCTCATCTACCTCTTGATAGATGCGATCTGCCTCGTCGTCTTCCTGGTCAAACTGTCCATAGGCAAACAGACCGGTGTCGTTTTCGGGATCCTGGAAACGTTCATCTTCCTCCTCTTCCTTATCATCCTTTCCTCCCTTTTCGCGTGATTGATTGCCATATGCAGTCGGTGCAGCAGCTCCTAGAAGCTGAGCTCGTTTCGTCAGAGCAGCCTGGATTTGTTCGGGTGTCGGGCCTTCGCGCGCAGGTCCCAAGTCAGAGCGCGTGGTGAAACCGGTCGCACCACGACCCAGACCGGCGACATAGTTCTCCGGTGCCTGCTGGCTAAGAAAATCCTTGCGTCCGGACGCCATAATGGACACAGCAAGCTCGAGGTGGGTTTGAGACTAAAGAGCAGTAGAGCGGGTTTCGTAGAAAAGTAGATCCGATCCCGATAATCTTATCGCAAAAGAAAAAAAGTTGCCCACCTCGTCGAGTTCCCCCCAAAACACACTGTCTCGCGTTTGGAGAGTTGGTTTCATTTCAATCGAAAATTCACAGGCAGCATAGACCTGCCATTATCACAAAATGCCGAAGGCTATCAAACAAAAGAAGCGCAACAATGCGCAAAGCGACGCAGCTGCAAAGACCTCGGCGGCCCACAGTATCTTCAAGATGAACACAGATATTGGTCAGCACGTGTTGAAGAACCCGGGTATTGCAGAGCAGTAAGTAAAGGTTCTATAAAATTGTATATACATGCACTAACCATAAGCTTTCTTCTCCAGGATCGTCCTCAAAGCCGAGCTCAAGCAGAGCGATGTTGTTCTTGAAATCGGTCCCGGTACCGGAAACTTGACCACGAAGATCTTAGACCACGCCAAGAAGGTTATTGCAGTGGAATTGGATCCTCGCATGGCGGCCGAAGTTACCAAGCGTTTCCAGGGTACTCCGGCGCAGAAGCGTTTGGACGTGATTCTTGGAGATGTGATGAAGACCGAGCTCCCATACTTTGATGTCTGCATTAGCAACACACCTTACCAGGTATATACACTTTCACAACCATTGAAATTTGTTGGATATGGCTGACTATTTATGTAGATTTCTTCCCCTCTTACATTCAAGCTTTTGGCTACATTGCCGGCTCCTCGTGTTTGCATTCTCATGTATGTTTGATTACAGTGGCAATCATTTATCGCCAACCAGACTGTTCTCTTAAATTAATATGTACTAATGTGCATTTCTGAGTTTAGGTTCCAGCGTGAATTCGCTCTGCGTCTGTTCGCCAAACCCGGCGACAAGCTCTACAGTCGACTTTCCGTGAACGCACAAATGTGGGCCAAGATCGATCACATTATGAAGGTTGGCAAGAACAACTTCAAACCCCCGCCCCTCGTCGAGTCCAGCGTCATTCGCATGGTCCCCAAGGTTCCGCGGCCACAGGTCAACTATGAGGAGTGGGATGGAATGTTGCGCATTGCATTCGTCCGAAAGAACAAGACATTGCGCGCCAGTTTCCTGGGGACTACTAGCATCGTTAACATGCTGGAAGCGAACTACCGGACCTGGTGTGCTCAGAACGATATCCCGGTGGAGGATGGTCCCGCTGAAGATGCCGACGGCGATACAATGGATATGGGTGAAGAAGAGGGGGCAGATGCGGAGGAAGCGGACGAGGTCATGGAAATGGACGATGACGACGACGTGCCAGATTTCTTCAAAGAGGAGACTAACGCTCGTCTCCAACAAGCACTCAAGAACAAGCCTTCACGGAAGAAGCGAGGAAAGGTTTCGGAATTGGTGCGCGAGAAGGTGCGCCAGGTTCTGGAGGATGACACTGGTCTGGCCGACAAGCGCGCAAGAATGTGTGATGAAAACGAATTTTTGAAAATGCTGTGGGCCTTCAACCAGAAGGGAATCCACTTCAACTGATCAGGACTAAGTCTCCCTTGGGACAGTCCCGAATAGAATGATGAATTATGATTACTATCAATAAAAGATACCATTTTCAGGAGGCGCATCGCCAGATGGCCGAAGATGAGCGGCAGAATCTTGGAAAAGGCTCTGCCAGATAAATGCCTCGCTCAATAAAAGCTCGATATCTTTCTCAGTCCAACCTTTCGTGGGCAATGCTTGAAGGAACATCATAACCTCCTATTAGATAGTTAGAATCTTCCCAATCTCCATCCGTTGTACTACAAAAGAAACATACCTGGAAGTCCATTTTCACCAATTGGTCCGTCCATTTGACTAAGAATGCGGCACAGACATAGAGATGAAATCGTGAGAAGCCCTGCTCCTCGGCCTGAAATATTCGTCAGAATCATGAAGAGATAACGAAACCCCAAACGACATACCATATACGTATCCCACATGCGTATCGTGTTCTTGATGCTCATTTCCCGCATGAGCAAACAGTTCATCCATCGAAAACTGAACTGCATAAATTCTACGCCCTCTTGCTCAAGATGCTTGGCAAGGGCAGAATCAATCCGCTTTGTTAGGTCCCGCAGCGCTCGAACTTGTCTGTGGATACCTGGCTGGGCATAGATGTAGTTGTCTTGAATCCCGTCCAGAAGCTTTGTCAGACACCAGAACGTATCGGCCTCCACAGCATCCAGCACACTTCGGGGTAATTGTCCCGGGTCCATTCCCTCTTCGACATTAAGATCCGTAATGTATACCCCTAGGAAGACCTGGAAAAATGGTGTCACCAAGTCGTTGATGCCCTGTACATAACCACTGGCCGGGTGCCGAATCGCCCACACATATAGGATACGCTCCAAGGATCTTTGAGTCGCTTCGTACCCATAGAGTGGGATATGAGGACTCGTACGCGGGACATCAATACTGATCTGGTGCCAAACTGCCTCATCCAGTCCTCTGCCTCGCCCGGTGCTTGAGGCGGGGGGATTGGAGGCGGCACCACTGCCCCGTTCAAAAGCCTGTCGAACTCCATCCAAATACTCTTTGCGTTTTCTCTCCAAGGTCGAAATACGTCGTTCACTATTTGGGGGTAGATAACCAAGCACAAGTTGCCAAGTCATCGGCCGAACCTCCTCGGGCACTCCAGACCATGCCAGATCCCGGAGTTCAGTAAGAGACACGGTGCTAGCCTGAAGAATGCGTTTGAACTTATTGATTCGGGAGATACGGCTTGAATGAATCTCCCTCTCTTTGGGAGACGCATTAGTGGGCGGTGCGGTATGACTGATGAGATTCAAAGCATTTGCAGGATCTGGCTCTCACGTTAATACACTTTCCTCATGATCGGGGTGAATTGTTCAAACCTTGCAGGATATCCTTGTACTGCGGGCGAAGAATTTTCCCATCACCCTTGCGTGCCGTTGGATACATGGGAGTACCACGTTCTTCGGCGATGTCTGAGCTGTTTGCTCGTTGACGATTGTTGGCAGAAAGTCCGTAGCCAAGGGAGCCAGGTTTTCCTCCCATAAGTCCCTCAGAATCACTTTTCTTGGATTTCATGTAAGGTGTCTTCTTCCTTCTCATACTCGCAAGACTAGGAAGCCCAAATTCATCTTCATCGTCATCATATACAATTTCATCATCGTCATCGTCATCTTCTTCTGTTGGATCTCGACTCCATTCGTCTACTCCGTCAGTCATGATGGCATATGGTTCCTTTGGAGGAGAGGCGACGTTTCCAGGTCGGTGAGCCAAATGCGAGGGCGCATTGGTGGCGGAGGGTTTCGGGGGCGTCCTGGGGCGAGGGTGGGATGATGTGCCTCTGTCCATGATAAGTCAGCATAACTCCGACGCCGATCCATTGGGACTTTTTGTAAATAAAATGGGGAGGCTGACTGTAAAATATTGGCATGGGAGTAGGAAGCGCCAACCACGGTGTTCTGACCATAGATCTTCGGGGACGACTGATTCAGGGATGCGGTCCGGCCAGGCCAGAAAGGAGAATCTGCACGTCTTCAATGACCGTCAGTAAATATTCGCGATAGTATAGGAAGTAAGGGGTTTTTGGACATACTCAGAGTTGTCTGTTAATAATCGGGGAAGCTGTGTTAGCTATGGACCCTGAAGAAAGCTGCGGCGGGGAACTACGCACCAACCTGGACCATTTCCTATTGTAATGATCATTAATTAGTATTTCACCCATTGATACCATCGCGTCATTTTAAAGTTTGAAAGACTTACCTGCTGCCCCTTCTTGTTTGTCATGGCTTCCACTGAGGTGATGAGTAGTGCGCGCGCTCTGTAGCGGAGAGTTGAATGCGGGGCGGCTCAGTGATGGCGTTGTTGTCTCCTCCCACGGCGTTATAGCAAATCAGTAAGGCATTGCGGTTCGTTCAAAGGTCCGATAAGGTAGGCTGTTTCTGAAACAATAAAATCCAACAGAGGAAGGGAAGAGGACCCAAGATCTGAGGTGTGTAGGTCTCGCCTCGTAGGTTTAAGTGAGACGTTTAGTTTCATAACGGGCCGTGCGTATGTAAGCCACGTCCTCCGCTTTCCTCCCTTCCCAAGGTTCAACTTTCTTCAGTATTTCTCTTTCCTCCACCACTTCGTCAACATTTTTCAGTGGAGATTCTTTTTCTCCTAGCCCTGCGATTGGACTTTACACCATTGCTTTCCCCATTGCCACCTTTTCAAATAATTTGAGACCCGTGACCTCTCTGCGCCATGGCCGACCCGGAGGGACTGGAAGATGATCTCTTCGCTGATCTGTATGGTGTCTGCTCTTCGAACCCTTTTTTTTTTTTTTTACGGGAACTGACGGCTATTTGTTTCTCAGCTATGACGCCGATGAATCGACAAACCGCACAACTTCTGCAGTAGAGGTGCCTAAGCCCGCAGAACCGACACCAGCAGTCCCTGCACAACCTGCCGTGGAGTCAACCCTGCAGAGCTACGACCCTTCGCCAGTAGACACATACGCGACACAGTCTCAACCACAGCAGAGCTATGGCGGTTACCACCAGAATGGCTCTGAGAGCGCTTACGCCACCCCCTCAGCCCCCGCCCCCGCAGAGAATGAGTCTCACGGAACGGGAATCAAGGAAGATGGGTAAGTGCATATTACCCCTGTTCTCATTTCATTTTATTTCGGAATTCTCGGTTTGGAAGTATCTGGCTATACCTTCCGGGTGCCTGGGTGGCAACCGTTTACTATTCACGCAAATGCGGCTCTGGGGACTTGGTGGGATCTTTTCGGGCTTGGATGCAAGTCCTGCGAGAAAGGAGTGGAGAATGCAATTATGATCACGGGGCAAGGGAATAACCCAACATTCAACTTGCGAACATGAATATCTCGCGAAGAGCTCCGTCTTTTGCCGCTCTCGTCTCTGCGGCCTTATTCGCGTCATCCTTGTGAACTCGAGGGATCGGACAGAAGTAAACTCAGAAAGAGGAAGAAACAGACCCGGGATCCTTTGAACTGAGGGAATCTGGGCGCATCTGCAAAACTTTGACAAAAATCAGTCTCCACCAAGCTTTATTGCGAGCGACTATATATAGTACAGCGGATACTATATAGCTTCTTGTCGATATACGTTGATAGAGCAGAGCAAGAAGTAGCAACACTGTCTGATGGAAGTTTATCAACTCCGAGCTAGCTTGGGACTGTTAGGCAGACAGACCTTCTCCCAGGGAGAAAGGAGAGACAGTGACAATTCACTTATTTCGCCTGAATTTCTCGCCCTTCGAGTCTTCTATCTTGCGCTCCAAAACGTGAAGCCCAAAAACAGAAAGAGGAGGAACTTTTGAAACGGTCGATATCCAGGCTCGTGTAAACCAGGTGGAAACATGGGTTATGCGTGTCTGCGGTCACCGTATACCAACATATCAACAATCACCCCAAACCCATGGGCCAAGCCAGTTCCGCATTTAGCTGTATTCGTGAATAGCAGCTGAGGCACCCCCAGCTCTTTAGCCAGAGCCCATATCCAATATCCTTTGCCCTGGCTTGATATGTGTTCATATGTGGCCTTGATACCACTGACGTGATTAATTCCTTCGGTTGATACTAATTCATGATGGCTAGGAAAATGTTTATCGGTGGTTTGAACTGGGAGACTACAGATCGTATGTATCTTGATTATGAACAGATAATACATGGAATAATCCTGTCTAACTTTCCACAGAATCTCTCCGAGATTATTTTTCGCAGTTTGGAGAGGTCCAAGAGTGCACTGTAATGCGGGACAGCGCCACAGGCCGCTCTCGTGGCTTCGGTTTCCTGACTTTCCGTGACCCTAAGACTGTGAATACCGTCATGGTGAAAGAGCATTACCTGGATGGCAAGATTGTAAGATATCTTGACAAGAACAAATACACAAATCAGTCGCTAACAAGATTTTCTAGATTGACCCCAAGCGCGCCATTCCACGTGATGAGCAAGAAAAGACAAGCAAGATCTTCGTCGGTGGTGTCAGTCAAGAGGCGACAGACCAGGACTTCAAGCAGTTCTTTATGCAATTTGGCCGTGTCGTGGATGCGACCCTGATGATTGACAAGGATACTGGCCGCCCCCGTGGCTTCGGCTTCGTCACCTTCGACAGCGAGACTGCCGTAGACAATGCCCTCTCCCGACCCCTTGAAATCTTGGGCAAGCCCATCGAAGTTAAGAAAGCCCAGCCCCGCGGTAATCTGCGCGACGAGGACCGAGGAGGTCGCCGAGGCGGCCGAGAGGGTGGAGGTTATCGAGACATGAACCACGGAGGCGAAAGTGCCCCCCAGCAGGGTGGCCAGCAAGGCATGGCCGGTGGAATGACTCCGCAGATGATGGCACAGTACTGGCAACGCATGCAGCAATACTTCGCCATGATGCAGCAGCAGATGGCTATGGCAGGCCAGGGCCAGCCCCAGGGAATGGCCGCCGGCATGGGTATGGGTGGCATGAACCCGGCCATGCTTCAGCAGATGCAGCAGATGCAGCAGATGAAGGGTATGGGTGGCAACCCCCAGCAGCCACAGGGCAGCATGAGCCCCATCCCCAACCCTCAGAGCCCTGTATCCTCCCAGTCCCCTATGCCCAACATGATGAACCCCGCCATGATGCAACAGATGCAAAACCAGGGCCAAGGACAAGCTGCTGCTGCCGCTAGTGGTAACGGAGGCGCCAGCCCCGGCCCCAATGCCGCATACAACCGCCAGCCTGGTGGACCCGGCTACAACGCCCAAGAGCAGATCGCCTTTGAGCAGCAGAAGTACGAGCAACAGCAAGTCCGTCGCCATATGGATAACCGCGCTTTCTCCCCTTACCAGCAGGGTGGTCCAACCTCGTGGGAGGGCATGTACGACGAAGTGCCCCAACCCAACAACCCCGGCGGACAAGGTATGTATCACCAAGCTTTTTCCTTTTCCGTTTCCTACTAACTGAATCTAGATGCAGGAGCTTCTCAGATTCAGAGCGCTGCTCCCGCCAATGCCCCCACAGGACCGCGAAACGCCGGCAAGCCTGGTGCAAACTACCGTGGCGGTGGCCGAGGAGGCCAAGGACACCGCGGCTTCCACCCCTATTCCCGTTAATACAATTCTTAATGGTGGTGGATGAACGGTCCTTTCTATTCTCTTCTTGTTCCTTTCCTCTACCATCTCGTGAATCTCTACCAACTACCTATTCGGAATCGATGGCTCTTTTCTGCTTCGTCTCTCTTAAGGCGGAGTCTATGGGACGTGGCTTTGTGGAGGCTGTTTTCTTTTTCTTTTTTTCTTTTCTTGTCCTTTGTTTCCCTTCAAAATGATCAGTTATCCATTAGGACATGGTGGTGTTCTCAATCTTGTTCATGTCCGCGAGCATTTGAATGCAAAATATTCTTATAACTTTCCACGGTAATAATGAAAGTCGGCTACGGAATGAGGACTTGGTAAATGAAAATGAGGACTTGGTAAATGAAAATGAGGACTTGGTAAATGAAAATGAGGACTGTGTTCTTGAATTGTAGAATTATCAAAAGGGCTATCGCGAGAACTTAGGTCTGTCTTCGGGTGGGAAATAGAATTCGATTTCATTGTCAAGCTTGTGGGACAGCAACTGAGTCTTGAGGCGGGCTGCATCACTATGTAAGGGAGTGGGTCAAGGGATCAGTAGAGCTAGAAAAGTTCTTATATGCAGGAATCACCTGAACACGGATATCTTTAATAAGGACAGGCCAATGCCATGTGTTTACAATACCCACGAAAAGGATGTTCCCAATTGATATCGTGTGCTAATCTTTCTATGACCCTTGCAGGTTTACCAATTGACCTACGTTGGTATAAGGAAATGAATATTCTGAAAGGAAAAATTTAATAGCAGAATCTATGAACATATACAAGAAAGAAACGCAAATTTTTCACCAGGCTGTAGTAAAGACAAGAAGATTGGGAAATATAGGGAAAGACATGCTGGATATAAGGAAGGTTGAAGTCCAATGTGGAGTATAAGGGACAAGAGAAGGACATGAATATGTAGAGGGAGAAGTGGTATGCCACAAACATTCAAAGGCGAGAATAATCATCCCCCATTCGAACACGCTAAGCGAAAAAGGATCAAAAAACCGTTCGGGTGAAAGAAAAAGACCCGTCGGGCGTTGTAAAGGTCGAAGGGAGAGAGAGAGAGAGAGAGAAAGGCTTCTGAATCATGACTTCGGAGCGCAGGCCTACAATGCCATGCCATAACCTGCAGTGGTCGGATGACGACCCTCAAGAGATGGGCTTCGGCGACCATATCGGGATTCTTGGCTAGAACTGCGGTTGTGTGCAACGCCATAATCGGCATACACAAATCGATCATTGCTGCCAGCGGAGTCGGGCCGTGATGGGTAGTCTCGGTAAGACTCATACGGACGGTTGAAGTTGAATTTGCTGACCTCGGAGAAATCTTTCCGCTGGGAGTGATCCATCAGAAGCGAATCGCGGGCATCCAAGGGAGTCAGGTCATCAAGGTCACGGTTGGCCTTCTCAGCTTCCTTTCTTCGCTTCTCATGAATATTCTCACGGCACATGCCAATGATCGCATTGATGACAATCAAAATGGCGAGAAGTCCAGTCAGCAGTGACTGAATAACGATAAGAACGATTCCAGTCACAGTCTTGGTGGTCTGGGAGAGTCCCAGCTCATCGACGAAGACCAACACGCAAGCAACTGACAAGACACGCACAATTTGGATGGTAATGTTGATTCCAATCGTTGATTTCCGGGTGTAGGGACGGTTCCATACCACAAGACCCAACAACAGGACCTCACAAACCAATTGGCCGGCACTTTGGAACATTCCATGGCCCTGTGCACCGGCAATAATGCAACCCTTAACCAAAGCGTAAATAATGACCGGCACGAAGAGCCACCAGAAGTCTTTCTTGAGGTTGTCGTAGAAGAGACTGTACTTGCGCCAAGTGTCCTTGTCGTCGTAGAGACCCGAAGTATCTCCTTCCGTCTTCTTGTACTTGCGGGCCATCAGGAAAATGCGAACTGCAAAGAAGGCCAAGACGCCCGTGAAAACAACCAAAGTAACAGCGGCAAGCAATTTGGCTGCCCATGAGTCACCATTCTTGAGCTGGTAGACACAATACATCACCCAAATACTGTACAGAATGAGAATCATGTTGGTGATAGTCCGGGCCATAATTCCCCAATAGTCCTTTCGGAAGTTGGTGAGCTTCTGAGGAAAATTGCCGTAAAGGGCCCAGAGCTCCAGGATGACCTTGAAGAGCAAAATTCCAACAATGACAACACCGATCACAATCGCAAAGATCAAAAGCACCGTCATGAAAATGTTCGCGGATGGGATCATCAATTCTTCGGCAAGGGCTTTCATCTGGTCCACGGAGGAGGTGGTGGTGCTGTTCGAGTCTGATCGAGCTACCAGCTTCACCGAGCGGCGCATCATCTCCAAGCTGCGCTTCGTGGTCGAGCTATTCGAGGTTCCGTCGATACTCCCCAGGTAAGACAGGCTGTTGTCGGTGAGGTTGCCGCCGGTAGCTTTTCGGAAGCTGTCAATCGAGTTCTGCAGACCATCCCACGAGACAAGGCCAGTACTCCAGGCAAAGTTCTTGGTGAAGCTCGTGTAGACGGCGGGATAGCTTACGCTCAGCATGCCGTTCGTGGTGATGCAATGGAACCAACCCATCACATCTCCGAATCCTGGACTGGAAGTCGAGGCACCTGGGTGGGCGCCAACCGCACTAATCGCAGAGACACCACTGAAAGCTAGCGCGCCTGCTGCAATACCCGCCGAAGCCCATGAAACGGCCTTAACGCTTGTTGATTTTCCATTTGTCAATTCAGACTGCACGCACGCGAGATTTTCATCTCCATCGACCGACGTCAAGACGATTTTGGCCTGCCCGTCGAGGTCGGGGATACTGAACGCGATGGACGGGATTTCGCTTGCGTAGTCTTCGGGGACGGTGATGGTGCCTTGAGCCGAGAAGTCGCCAGATGCCACTAGCACACGCGTTAGGTTTCATATCCACCAGTCATCTATTCAGGGAAAGTCAGCGATACTCACCTGGACAGAGATCGGCCACGTGGACCTTGGTGCCGCAGGGCTCAAAGGAGTCGCTGTAGATTTGACTGCCATAGGCCGTCACGGTCAGTGTCGCTTTGACCTTTTGTTCCTTCGAACTGGTACCAGCCAGGTTGAAGACAAGTTCTCTCGTTGAGCGAGTGTAAGTGATATCCAGATCGGTGATGTCAATGCTCGAGTCGGTCATGCACAGGTCAAAGCCCTTGGTGCTGAGGGTGTCGGCAGCCAGCGCATGAGGCACAACGCTAAGACCCAACAGGGCCCAAAGGAGGGATCTCATGGTCCCAGAACCAGATAGTATATCACAAAAGATCGGATCAAAACGAAGTCATCAAGGTAGCGATCGGAGGTGGATAATTAGAGAGTGATGATCGATTAGGCGCAAGATATCGTAGGATCAACCTGACGAGAAGCGCGAGACGAGATACAGGGGGGAAGAGAGTGACGATTAAAGATTGGCGTGGTTACCTGAAGAACCTGAAGAATGAGAGATTCTGGAAGTGAGTGAACAGAACCCCTCTCTGGAATGGGGGAAGGACTCGAAGTTCTCCAGGAGAAGGTACAAGGAGGTGCTGGGATCAACCCCTGACCTTGATTGGCTCTAGCCCGTTTCAGAGTCTAGACTCCGCTCCTTCTCTTCCTTTTGATTCGTTCTTTTTTAAACGCCGTTCTTTTTCTCGATCGAATCAGTTCTTCAAGATGGAGTTGAAATTTTGGATTTTGGACTTTCATCATTCGTGAGCCTTACACACTAATTATATTTAGGTAGCGGTTAGGAACTCGTGTGATAGATGAAGCTAAAGCTAATAGATAAGTGGATAAAGCCGCCAACCATGGTTAGACGCCAATTCCCAAAGAGTTAAAAGAGTCTTAAGTTGGGCTCAAGCCCAGCGCCACAACAAACTCCACGCAAGGTGTCTCCCCTTTTGAAACAGTCCCATCCACGGTTGCATTCTTCATTACACGTAAATTGGTGTGCCCTACATATTATGCAGCAGGATCCAAAATAAAACAGAACAGGTCTCGCCACACATACGTGTCGATCCCCTGCATCGACTCGGTTCTAGACACTGTGGATCTTGCATCTGGATTTCAGGTCTAAAATGGGACAGAACTATCTGTAGAACCCGTGATGAAAAACCTTCCACTGGTTCCACAATAGAAGTCTCGATGCCTCTACACGTACATCCTGTCCTGCGTACCTGAGAGAGAGAAACACAATCCCGGGATTCCGGACTCTATCTCCACGCGTTATCAACCTGAGACATGGGCCAAGCGCCAGCCTCATACAAAAACTGGTGTGGTGGCGCTGTCATTGTGGATGCTAATAATCATAATTATAGTAATTAACGAGAATTTCATATGAACAATATCGCTTATGTCGCATTATTTCGGAGCTAAAGGCAAAGCCCCCATTATTCTATTCCATAAAGGCCGTAGTATGGGAATTGTACCACTTATTCCTTAATATTCAGCCCTGTCGCGTACCCTGTCGTGCATGTAGTAACCCGGAGACTGGCCGGCTTCCAAGGTTGCGATATACATGTTAAATTGTTCTATCTACAGCAATAGCTCTACCGGAAAATATTCACACAGTCTACAAGGCCACCCGATTGGATCACTCGTATCCCATGCTGGGACTGGTATGTGGCGTGTGAGATTACTGCAGATCGTCCAAAAATACTCGGTCCTCTGTACTGGACACAACACGGCAGATGTGGATCAGGCAATATATTAGTTTCCAAAATCAGAGCCCTGTGCCATAGGGTATCACCGAGTAGTATTATTACATAGGACTCTCTGTCTTGTGCGATCCATCCAAAGACAGGGTCTATTTGTGTGAGATGTCTCAGACTCTGTAGGCTGATCATGACATCAATTTGCGGATCATTTCTGCCCGGTCTTGCTCTGCATCTCTCGCATCGCAGCTCGCGCACTGCGACTTCCACCCAGCTTAGGTCCCTTAGGGGCTTCTGTCTTTTCCGCCGTGGGGCGGGTGGTTCGAAGCCGTCGCCGGGATTGAATTGCATCCATGAAGTCTTGACGGAACTTCTCGGCAATTCGGTCATCCGCCGCTTGATCATCCGCTAGCCCTTCTTCCTCCGGTTCGTCATAGATATCCACTGCGAAAGTTAGTGTTGGTCTCGGGAAAACATAGGAGGGTTCCACGATCTTACGTCTGCTTTCTCGCATGACCTCGTCCACAAGTCGGTCGCGTTCGATGTCAGCGCTAGTGCGTCGCTTGCGGTTGCGCCATGGTTTATCGGGGCCAGAACGGCCTGCGTGGGCTTGAGCTTCGCCGGGATTCGGAGAGTCTTCGTCACCAACCATTCGTCTCCGGGCAGCTTCGGTGCGCGCAATATTTTGCATCGTCGTCTCCTGGCCAAGATCGATTTCATGTAGCTTACCCAGCGAGGCGGGCGCGCGCTGCTGTTCGTGTATTGACACTTCGCTAGCATTTTGTTTTTGAGCCAACTGATAGGCTTCGGAATTGTCTGGTAGTGGGCTGCGCTGTGATCGCTTAGCCATCTCGGAATCTATAAAAGCCATCCTTATCTTGTTAGTCGGGTATTGAACGGGCAGCATCGCGCAAAACAAAACCTCATACATGTGCTTGTCCACATCCTCTGACTGCCCTGTATATGTCGTGAACCGGTCACCCATTGCCTGAATTCTGTCCGTCTCCATTTCCTCCGCAGATGCCAACGCCGTCTTTCGATTGCCGTCCTTGGATCGCGAGGTGGTTGAGAACCCTATGCCTCCTTTTCGAGATTGCTGAGGACGCCGTAGACGAACGACATTTGTAGGCTGCTCGGTCTGATCTTCATCCCCGGTGGATAGGACTTCAGGAGTTTGGTTGTCATTTCTGCTAGAAGTGGCGGCCTCGCTAGCGGCGCTGGAGTCTGTATCATTTATGCGCCGTGGGATGAACTTGCGTCGCTTTGCAGGGCGGAATAATGACTCGGGCGTAACGTCAACTTCAGCATCCATTATGTTTCTTTAGCGGTGAATAGAGGTGGTGAAAGAAAAGGTTGAAAGCTGACAGGTGAGGTCATTTAGTGCCAAGCGGACCCAATCAGTTCTCTCTCCGCCAAAGCTGCTCCCGCACCGAAAAGACCGCTTCGTCTCCCTACCCTCCCTTGTATCCTACGCGCGTGGTTTCGCAGGCCGTTTAACACCTCGGTCTGAACAATTTCTTTTGGGCTGCTTTGTCTTCCTGCCCTATCGCCATGAACCCCTCCAATCCACCCCAAACTGCCGAATATGGTGGAGGTACGTGTCTCGCGATGCGCCCGCTCGTCGTCCCTCACAGGCCCAGCTCCAACCCAGATGGGTATAGATCTAGACAAATTATCAATCAGAAGCTAACGCAAGTCGCGTATAGATGAAGTCTCAGCCATTGTCCTTGATCCGGGCTATTCGACCACCCGCGCTGGCTTCGCTGGCGAAGATGCCCCCAAGTCGCTAATCCCAACATATTACGGCAAGTACAACGCCGATGGCCAGGAGAAATTCGTCTACGGAGATGATATCTTTGTCACCCCGCGCCCCGGCCTTTCCATCCACAACCCGATCGGCAGGGATGGCATTGTTGAGGATTGGGATATGGCAGAGAAGGTGTGGGAGCATTCATTCACCTCCCGACTCACGGGCGCGAAACCAGGCAACCCATTCCAGAATGGATTGAACGATATCCCCAGTGAGGAACTTCCAACAGAGATGGAGGTTGAGTCGGAAGAGAAGCCTTTGGCAGACAGCCCATTGTTGATGACCGAGCCCGGATGGAACCCGGCCAAGGCACGCGAGAAGACCATTGAGATTGCCATGGAGAAATGGGGCACTCCAGCTTTCTACCTGGCACGGAGTGGTGTGCTTGCTGCGTATGTACCTCCGACTGAGGCTATTGGGTTCTAAATACCTGCAGCTTTGCTAATCCCCATTGTTACAGTTTTGCTTCCGGTAAAGCCTCCGCTCTCGTGGTGGACATCGGCGCCTCTAATATCTCTATCACCCCGGTTCACGATGGCATGATCCTCAAGCGAGGTGTGCAGCACTCGCCACTAGGAGGCGATTATATTTCCGCCCAGATTCGCGCATTGTTCAAGAAGAACTCCCCGCAACCTATCACCATCACGCCGCACTACCTGATCAGCTCTAAGAGCGCCGTCGAGGCTGGCCAAGAACCCCAAGTCAAGTTCAAGACTTTCGCCGCCGACATGGCGCCAGATGCTTCGTACCGCGCTCTCCTAGAAGAGCGCACACTCTCCGAGTTCAAAGAATGTGTCGTCCAGGTCTGGCCCGGCCCGAACAAACTCTCTGCCACCGGTCCCAACGGCATTTCCAACGAGGACGCCGCACGTTCATCTCCCGGCCGGCCGTTCGAGTTCCCGGATGGATACAACCAGGTCTTTGGCGCTGATCGCTTCCGCGTTGTGGAATCCTTGTTCGATGCTAAAGCTGCTATCCCCGATCCCGACTCTCCCTTCCCGGCTCCGACCCCCGCTCAGACTCTTCCCGAGCTGATCAAGGCATCCCTGAGCGGCGTGGACGTCGACATTCGTCCCCACCTGCTTGCCAACGTCGTCGTCACCGGCGCCTCTAGTCTGCTTTACGGTTTCACTGACCGTTTGAGCCAAGAATTGATGGCCCAGTTCCCCGGTCCGCGCGTTCGTATCTCGGCTCCCGGTAACACTGCTGAGCGCCGCTTTGGCTCCTGGATCGGTGGAAGTATCCTGGCCAGTCTGGGTACTTTCCACCAGATGTGGATCTCCAAGAAGGAATACGAGGAGCACGGTGCCAACATTGTAGAGAAGCGCTGCAAATAATTCACCTCACCTCTTTCCTGTTTGTGCGTTTCCATGGGCTCACGCGTTATGAACTGTGTCCATCCTGTGTTTTGGTCATTTTGGGCGTTTACTGCTTAGGCGCTTGCCGGGGCTCGAGTATGCGGATTTAGGCTCGGCCTTCGGGTCTGAAAAAATGAATGCTAGATATTTTTTTTGGTCCCGGGTTCTCTATTCTGATTCTATCTTATACGACTAATGCCATTGTCTTTCGAAACCGGAATTGATTTCTTTCTGAAAGTTGATATCAAAGAAAAGGTATGCCAAGCCAAGCAATGTGGGTATAAACAACGGTAATAAAAGGCAATCACCAAGGATTGCAGAAATAGTATAGTATATGGGCATCGACGGAACCAGCCGTCACTCCCTTCAAGAACTTGAACTCGCAAGTCCGAACCAAGCCAAGGCCAAGTTTAATGACTTCCACATAGCATGCAGATCTCAGCCTCGCGCACACTCAACAGTCCTCGGCCGATACTCCTGCGCAACAGAAGAGATAGTAGCAGCAGTGGGAGGTGGCAAAGCCGGAAGAGCAGTAATGATAGATCCCGAGTCACTGTCAGGAATCTCATCCACACTAGCCCTGTATCCACCAACCAGCTCGTCGTCATTCATCTCCTCGTCCAGCGTCATCTGCACCGACAGCACATGAACCCGCGGCGAAGTCTCAGGCCGCTGTTTAAATGAATACGTATTCAACACCTCCGGCGCATCCTGCACCCAAGACATCTGTCTCTCAAAGTCCGGCGCATCACCAAGATTCGTCCTATTCGAGCGAGCACGCCAGGCATTCGGTGATTTCGCGCGGAAGATACTGCAGGGCCAGTCCTTTGCGGTCTTGCTCAGAGTTCGGCCGCATGTCCCCGTTTTAGAGGCCATGGTATCCCAGGCCTCGACGACACGGTCTGTTTTCAGGAATTGGGAAACTTGCTCCTTCATCGACTCGTAGGTTTCCTTTTCAGTGGGATCCTGTTTCGAGACACGATGAGATTCTGGGATTGGGGGTGGGGGTGGGATGGGGGGCTTAGCCATGGACTGCTGTGTTCGGGGACGACCACTATTCGCCCATAACGCTTTCAGTTGTTCCATGGAGACGCTGCGCGTCTTTAGGGTACGGGCTGGGGCCGAGGCGGGGCGATTCTGTGTAGTATCAGCCTTTTCGCCATCACTGAGTGATCTTTTCGGGAGAAAGGGCTTGGATAGCTTTCTGCTCAGCCTGCCTGCTGTTTTGGGACGAGGAACTGGTGGTTGGGGGGTAGTGGAGGTGGAACTGGAGTCCATGGCCAGGGCACTACACGATTTTGCGCGGCTGAGGGCCCTGGGTATGTTACTTTCCCGCTTTGTAGTATTGGTAGTGCGACCCACATTGCCCTTTCCTGTACCTATTCCCTCCTCGCCCAGCTTGGTTGAGTTCTTTGGTTTCAGTAGGGGGTCGCGGGGAAGGGGTTTCTCGGAGGTTAAGGGGGAGAACAGTTTCCTGACTGATCGTGTGCGAGTTGCGGGTTTGGGGGGTTTAATAAATGAGCGCACGTCTTTCCTGCTTGCCACACCAACTCGTCGTTGCATCTCTGTGACTGCTAGGGCAAGTTGGGCAAGGGCTTTTTGGAGGGCTGTGCCGCGTCGACGAAGCTTGGAGAAAGCTTCGAGCCAGCCTTCTAGGTTGTCCATCATCGCTTGGTAGAATGCTTTGAGGCTATGGGTTTCGAAACAGCCATCCCCAGACATCTGGAGGAGGTAATGCCATAGGACACTGATCGCCTCTTTGCCCTTGCGCAAATCTCTGATGGCATCTGTGATGGAGAGCGTAAATCGACTCACAGCATGCTCGATTTGGTCGTGGTAAGCCACCAGAGAAAGGCGAAAACTGCGATCTTCAAGCATCTGATCGAAGACATGCAGGTTCCCGAGCGGAAGACTTAAATATTGGATCCTAGTGCGGACATCCATGTGAATAATCAGAAAATCCTCGGTCGTTCTTTGCAAAATGCCATCCATTTCATCGACATGGGTTTGCATGATCTTCGTAACCTGCGGTTCTGATATCGCAAGTCGCCTAGCCAGCAGATGGACTCCAAACACCATCTGTGAAATGAGCTTCCAAAAAGGATGATACCTGAGCATGTCAGCTTTAAAGCTTAACTTAATACTATTGATGTGACTCCTCACTGTTCAGAGGCACGTTGGCGCCACTTGCGACCACAAAGCCGTTCGTATTCATCATTCTCCAATAAGTCCCGACGACGGGATTGGGCATCGATATTAACCACCCACTGACTTGCAGATCGGTGCTTTGTTTCGCGAATCGACTCTTCAAAAGGGCCTTGAAGTTGAGCAATCGGATGCTCCGGAGAGGGTTCTAACAGATCCTCTGCATCTGTCGAGTCCTCCTCTGAAATGGGCGTGATGGGACTAACAGGACTGCGCTCATCCGCCGCACCCAAATAGCCGGGGATAATCATAGTGAAATGTTGCGAAAGTCAAAAGGCGATGGCGATGCGAATTTCCCCAAGCCAAGTATACCATATAGAGATGCGAAAGTTCCAGACTTCAATCGACCAAAATTGACGGTAAATTAGATCCGCACTTATGTGCAACAACTAATTAAAGCGCATGCTAGCATCCATCGAGGACCGTTGGATATAAAATTGTGATCGGAGCTAAGGGGTGTTCATTCTGATCCTCGTAGATCAGGCTGGGAGAAAGGCTGGAGTATGAATCAATCAAGGTTGAATGTCGGAGTCCTGGTTCATATCAGTGATGATTCTAGACAAAAGCGGGTTGGAAACATACAAATCCGAAACAGAATGCGCCACTAAACCAGCCTTCTGGGTCGGACGGTTGAACCACGGATGTCAAGTTTCAAGGTATCCTTTCGAAAACAAAAAGAATGCAGGATCGAGATTATGCAAAGGTTAAAAAGAGGGATTTCGATTGTGACCCAGTAAGATTAAAAGGTTTGGAACAAGTTAGAAAGCGGAGAAGATGCCATTCGCAGGTTAGATGATTTTTCCTCTAATTTCTGCAATTCATTCTGTGGAAATTTTGTGTCTTCAAATTTCCCCCTTTCAAGTGGATCCCCCTGTCACCGACTTCGTTCCATGGACACAACCTTTGACAAATGACCAGCACGGGCTCGGAACCCGGTTCAAAATTAGAAGAACAAAGCGACGATCACGGTACACCCTGCAGCGCACGCGTGGGTTTCCCACGAGTGCGCTGGGAACTGTGCCTGTCCCTCTCCATTCTCGGGTTTCAGAATGACGATCCCCATTTGTTCTCCACATGTCTAGGCAACCTAGCCCGAGTTCGTGCCGTATTGCGCATTTCGAGATCAGGCCCGGGTTCTAGCCCCGAACCAGTGGGAATTACTGGAAGACGGTGAGATGCGGGTGGCTCAGGCGCAGGCCGAAGACCGCAGATACGATGATCAGCGGTCTATCCAATCTCCGGGCTATTGAGATTAATTCGCTTCAAATGACGGTATGGAATATAATAGAGTATGTTGACTAGGGGTATTCTTCTGCTGATAATGGCCTTCTTTGTACCAAAAATAGGTGGCTAACTGTTGTGTGGCTGATGTAAACAAGTACGTATCCAGAGTTCACGTATCAACCCAGTCGGAACTCAGATCTCCACCGATCCATGAATCGTGGTTTTCCAATAATAGCAACAAAACCACCTATAAGCATCATCTGCATCTTGAAACTCGATGCCTACAGAGTTTCTTTCTGAAACTTTGCCACCTCGGGAATGCTCGCAGCCTCATCCATGGAGTACGTAGATTGCGATGATTTGTCACATTCCCCGCGTTGAGGTATCAGCCTGAGGAGCATGTGGGATTCGGAACTGGGAGCCAAAGAAAAGAATGGATGATCAGACCGGCTACAGAGTACTTTGGACATGGTCATGAGATCAACATCGGCCGAAATCTGATGTCCCCATCGAAATATTGTATACTTCTGGTGAGATTTGCGCTAACTTAGCAGGAATGCAGCCTCGTGGACAGTGCATCTATTGTTAGAGTGGCCAACATGCCACATAATGGATCCACTGGCAGCAGGATGCCCTGTCCGGCAAGAATATCAGTAAGAGAGTGCGAGGATGCATCTAATGCCAGGCGGAAGCGGTTCTTATCCCATCGGAGAAGACAGGACACGGAAGATCCTCGCACTAGAAGGGGTTTTCGCGATGTTTTCAACCACCAAAAGTGGGCATTAGGTGAGCGCCGGGTTGTAAGCTGTTGATAATGGTGCAACTGGGATCCGAGAACGCGAAGCAGATGAGATCAGATGCGGATGGAACGGATCTCGTCAATGTCAGTTTTCATTTAAGTCGTTCGGCACAAAGAGTAAGAGAATGAGGGGAAGAATAAATAGAAGAGAAGATATGAAGTTTGAAAAAGAGGGAGGGGTTTATAGTCGACTGCATCGTGCCTTCCGAAAACAAATCAATCGTGCCTTCCCAATACTGCCAAACGCACCTTCCACTTGACGTGGTATGAAATGCAAACCAATCCAATCCTTCCAACCTAGAACCCGTCATGTGATGCGTGATGAGATAGACTTGAAATGGAGTTCCCAATGTGACATCGTTTTGCATGGATATCAACCAAATCGATAGGCAGAAATTAAATTCGTCTTGCAGGCCTTATCATGGGCTTGACAACTAAGCCGAACCGCCAGTAGCGTCGGTTAAGGGGTCATGGGTATCTGTGTTGGCATCAACTCACTAATGAGACTCTGGTGAGAAGAGGTGCAAGTGACGCCCTAGCTTTCTAGAAGGATGAACCCGTTCGCGTACATGTGGGAATGAAGCGCCAGGGTGGAGGTGCAATATATTAACCAATTTCCTAGATTGAAATAAGCTTCAAAAACATCACGAACTGGATTTTCTGAGGAACCATGATACTTGTTTATCTGAAACAGCGAAGATCCAGATCTTGGGCTTTGTCGTCAGCCTTATGCTGTCATTCTTATCGCTGGATCTCGCCCGAGTGCTTGCTATACAATGCAGCAAAGACAAATTCAGTCCACCAGCCAGACAATAATAATGCCAAGAATGAGACAAGTTCAAAGGGGCAGAGAAGACCTCAAGTGCTGAAGAAAACTGCGATTCGCCCCACATGCCCCTATTACGTTGGGATCAAAAGGCAATCGAACTCATTTCGTCCATTTTCCCCGAGAGATGAAGATGAGCACCACTTAAACCCCCAGTGGAGTAGACTCTGGACCAATCTCATCAATTCAGTCAATTCAACAGTAGAAAATGAACGGGATTTGTTCTAGAGACATCCACCCGGGCAACCGCAGGATCTAGCGGTATGGTGGTCTCCACGCGGAAAACCATCCGTAGCCAACGGCTGTTCCCTTGTACCCACCAGCTCCACTCTGGGCAACGGCTTGGGGTCTTCCATGATTTCCTATTTGTTAACTGTTGCTTTCTTTGTTTCTAGTCTCGGTAATTCACCCCTTCTGACAGATGCTAGGATTTTAAAGTGGGATCTGCTCGAGTCCACTGGGTTCAAAGGTCCGATCCTACTGTGATGCGGTGAGCTTCGTCTCGCTCTTTGAATTCTTCTCTTTGCCGTTTTTAATCTCTTCTTCGCGCTCTTTTATACGTTCTTTCTTCGACAATGTTTTGAATTTGTTGTACGTCGTTGGACAGACTAGGTAATGTCGGGCATTCATGAAAGTCGACAGGGGGAGTTTCGGGCTGTTACCATTGCCATGACCGCGCTGGCCGCGGTTTTTGTTACTTTGCGATGCTTGTCCCTGAAGAAAGGGATGGGGCTTGGTATTGATGACTTTGCCATGCTGGTATCCCTGGTAAGTGTCGTCACCGCTACATGGCGAGTGTATCTAACGAGTTGCAGTTTCTTCTATTTGCAGTTGCTGGTCTCAATTTGACAAGTAAGGCTATCACAGACTTTCAATTACTATATCTGGATCTAACAGTAAATAGTGATTCAGTTTGGCATGGGACTACATGCCAGCACTCTGTCAACAGAAAGTCTCGTGATGATTGCCAAGGTAAGTTTGCAATGATCAAGGGAGTAGCCTATCCGACTAACATGTCGGTAGTTGTTAATAGCTTATGATTGTGTTTACTGCGCCACAGTTGGCATGGTCAAGCTCTCGGTGCTATTCATGTATACTCGCCTGTTTCCAAACCGAGATTTTCGCGTTGCCGCCATTATCTTAGGAGTAATCACCGTCGCATGGATTATCGGCATTACCTGCGGGAGTGTTATACAATGCGCTCCTATAGAAAGAGCGTGGGATACATCGATACCTGGAGTTTGTATTGATGCAAGAGACATGTTCATTGCAAACGCCGTTCCGAATATTGCGACCGACATCGCCATTATAATACTACCAATGCGAGCTGTATGGAAAACGAAAGCCACGATCACCCACCGTCTGTCTGTCATTGCAATCCTTCTTCTGTGCAGCTTGTAAGTTTTTCAACACAGCATCCGAAGAAAGAGAACTAACAGAGCCATGCCTTAGCGTCGTTTTCACAAGTGCTTATCGTTTCGCCACCCTCTTTGCATTCAAAGCCACGGATAAACCCTGGACACTCGGTAATGCGTGCACCTGGAGTGTAATTGAGTGTTCCAGTGGCATAATCACAGCCTGCATGCCCGCCTTATATCCCTTCCTTGAAATGATCTCGTCGAAATTCTCCAAAGAATCCCAATCTGAAAGAACAGAAGTAAGAATCCCAGGTAGAGCGGAGTCTACCAAACCGGCTTTCCGGCCTCAAAATGAGCTCGTGGGCAAACCGATGGTTCAATTGGTAGTGACACAGCCAGAAGATGATTTGGGAGACGATGTGCCCTTGAATACTATTATGGTGCGACGGAGTATGACATGGCATGAATCAAATTGTGGGATGAACTGTAAGTCACCACGACATTGGAGATAAAAGCTCTATTTTCTCACGGATCACCCGAATTCTATTGCTGTATGTTCCTTATATCCCTCAGGCTCCGTGTACATAATTCTGCTGCCTGATAAAACCCCTCTCGCACCATTATCTCTCTCAATGCCACCAGTATTATCCATTCCATTCTATCATACAGTCCTTGCTATCTTCATGGACCATGTTCGTCCATCTTTCCAATAGATCACCGTTATGATTTGACAGCCATGTGCAGATCAAGTTGACGCAACACCCGTAGATGCTCTTTCTTCAAAGATTTGAACTCATGGTCTAGCTGATTATGCCACGGATATAAGACGAAAACCTGGAATGCCAACGCCGATGAGGCGACTGCAAAATTGACGAGTGAGATTCCGCGCGTGATCAACATAGTGAACTATTTTCAAGGCCAGATTAGTTTTGTCCTTGAAGTTTGATGTATTGAAGCTGATTAGACTCACGATAATGTGAAGGAATGGAGTTATTGCGAGGCTATGACATTGAAAGCATGGAGCGAGTTCCCGAGGCCCGAGTGATGTGATGGTTTTGATATTTTTGGGGGGAAAGGGGGGAAGAGTTCAGCTTTTCAAGGGATGAGATGACGCTGCTTCGGTAAGAAGTCCGATCCGTACTCGTGACCAGATCAGGTTAAGATGAGGGCTTTGTGTTCATTAAAACGGTTTCATCGTTCATTATTTTGCCTTTCGGAGATTGTTCGTATCTGTCGGATCCGAGACCCACCAGTTGACATCTGACAACCATTTTCCCTTCTGTCATCTGTAGCATTTTGCGCTGATAGACGTCCTCTTATAAGCGATCCATTATTTAGGTTTTTTTGATTTACGGATAAAGCGGAACTTCTCTCGATGATTCTCACAGTTACCCCATGTTAATTCACTGTTCATCTAGATTGAAAATATCCGTTCCGCGGAAAAGGCTATCGAAGAGGGCTATGTCGATACCCTGTAGATCCCAGTCATCAACTCCAGGATCTATCATGGTTTGTACTTGTTCGGACGGAACAAAGCGGCTGTATTCGGGTGTTTCATTTGATTCGGGAGACGGCAACTGTTCAAATTGCGGTGTCCCTGTTAGTGGATTGGCAATGCCGAACTGATCCACATTTTGATGTGCTGACGGGCCGTCCGGGCCTGCTAGGTGCCCAATCTGCTCAGAAATCGGGACGGTCGTGGGGTCTTTTGGGATAGTACGGCGTTCGAAATTGATTTTACCAAAGTAGGGGATATAGATATGTAAGGCTTTGCCATCATCCGCCAATGTGCCAAAGAATTCAAGCTCCCCCATATCGCCCTTAGAGGAGCTTGTGCTGTATAGGGTGCCACTAGCGGCGCTCGTCTCAATGGTAAGCAGGTGGTGGATGATCTGGGTAAACTTAGAAGTGATACCATCGAGACTACGGCTGGAGGTCGATTTCATGATTT
Source organism: Penicillium sp. 91 TS-2023 (assembly GCA_030710325.1). Lineage (NCBI taxonomy): Eukaryota > Fungi > Ascomycota > Eurotiomycetes > Eurotiales > Aspergillaceae > Penicillium > Penicillium sp. 91 TS-2023. Next base: position 1,128,661 of record JARWGP010000021.1, on the reverse strand, counting down.
CCAACGTGCGCTCCATCATGGCGCGGTCACTGGGGCGACTGTGCGCGAGAAAATTGAAGACAGTGTCGCAGTTGTCAGTCTCAGAGGACTGCGTACACTGTCTACGAGAGTTCATGTGAGCGATACACAGCACAATAATGGCAATGAAAGCAAGACATTCGTCGCCGCGGCAGTAGAAGTGGACAGGGCTTGAAGTGCGAAATGCTAGGTATCGCGATAGAATATCGCGACTGGCAGTGACAGCAGTAATTCTGCTGTAGTCGTATCTGTGTTCGGGCGAGGCGCGAAGCATATAGGGCAGATGCAGTCGAATCAACAGATGGCAATGAGAGAATTGGTCCATGAGGCGGACTGTATCACCAAGTAGCTCAGGATCTTCACTGCTGCGTATGAAACTAGGGATTAACCACCACTGGGCTGGCATATCAGCGGCAATATCTTGCAGGAGCTTGTCGTCCTCGCGAGTTTTGGTAAGGTCGTTTAGGTCGGCCTCGGTTCGCCGCAGAATGTGTTCAGCAACAACACAATGGATGCGTTCCAGACGTTCCATGGGATTGCATCCTTCCAGGGCCTTAGGTGTAGCAAAAGTGGCTTCAAGAGATGTTGGAGGTAGGCCGAGCATAAGGGAGAGGTACCGATCCATCTGAACTAAACGAAAGCAGATCTGGGCTTCGTTGAAATTTTCTCTGGTGGCCGGCTCGAGAAACTTCAGTGACGGTGACTCTAGACCCCGATGTATCGCCATCATTTGTGCAACTGCAGTGGCTCGGTGCACAGCCATCCATGACCGATGGAGATTTCCGGAGTGATTATGGTATAAAGCCTCCATCATGATGCACTCTATCCCCTCGACGGAGCAGATGAGCTCGTCATTGGTAGTTACGAGTCTGATAGCTGTATCAATTGCTCGAAACATGATATCAGTATAGAGGGCACCGAGATCACCCAGCTCTTGCATCTTAGATGGGGGAACACCACGAAGGAATGTTCCAAGCATGAGAAGCTTGCGCGCGATTAAAATTGGATGGGAGCTTGGCGGAGGTAGTTGTAATATCTCTTTGGGTGATACCATGCGGGCTGATGTTCCGGGGCATTGAGTGAGTATTCCACCTGTTAGGCGCATTGTAGGACCACCTGGAAGTGTGCAGATGAATTCAAGGTCGTCTTGGCTAGGCCATGCCGCAACGAGTTCCCGAGTCATTGCCTCATACTTGCCTGCGGATCGTCTTTCCCAACCTCGAGGAGCAGTCAAAGAAGATTCCTTTTGAGTATGTATCTTTTCATTTTGAGGACTCTTTGTAGTATCAGTGTTCAATCAAACAAGAGACAGAGAAAAGAAACCTACTGGAGTAATTCTTGGTGGCGGTATCGTCTTTCGCCGGCACCTTTCTTCATCCCCTTGCGCTATAAAAGTCTTATTGGTCGAATCACTGTCATTGGAGTCTTTTTGAGGTTTTCTTGTGCCAGCATTGTGAGCTAGTATTTCAACAAGTTCTTCCACCCGACCAAGCCGCGAGTCTACCTGGTTGTCAACGATTGGCACCGGTGTATCTAGGAGCTCCTGGCTGATGCAGGCAGTTCCCCGTCGTCGACAATTACTGCAGATGGCATTTTCATGCGAGGCAATGTTGCATCGGACTTTCCTTCGCTTGCACTCCCAACAGCTTTGGGTGCCTTTACGGACCTTTCTCCGCTTGGGTTCGGCGCAGTCATCTCGGGGCTCTTCGGACATCTTTCATCTGCACTGAACATAGCCTGTCTTGATCGGGTTTGGTAATCAAAATCAGGCTGGATCTATTAAATTTGGTGATGCAGTGATGATGGGGGATGAGGACGTACCACCGAGCTATCTCGGTCGAAATGTGATGACGTGAGACGTGCTCCGACCGAGCTCGGCGGTCGAACAACTTCGCATCCTTCCAACATTGGTCAAGTAACACAATCTCTTGCTTTCTAATCTACTCACACCTTACAGGGTTGATAGTCTTTGAATGGTAGAATATTCCATATGTTAATTTCTATTGTTTCGACCGAAGGCTCGGTTCAGGACTACAACATATATAATGTCTCCGGTTACAATTGATCTAGACAGCCCATCTCAATCTGAACTTTCTCTTTCCAACATTGACATTGGAAAAATAAGCTGAATCCGACGTCGGCTCTCCCATATCTATCTCTTCCCTACAAGATCAAGCAAAATGGTCAAGATCGCAGTTGCTGGAGGCTCCGGCAGTAAGTCTACTACCAACGAATGTGCATTGATCTTCTATCGCTGATGCCTACCAGATGTTGGACAGGAAATCATCGATGTTCTTCTTGCTACTAAAAAGCATGAAATACTGCTGCTATCCAGAAAGGCAAACAAAGACTGCATTATCAACTCCCCGAATACGACTAATCGGCCTCTAGGGCGCTCCCGCGGAAGGGACCACTGAGGGTATCACCTGGATCCAGGCGGACTATTCAGATGTGCAACAGCTGGCACAGGTCCTGCATGGTGTACACACTGTACTCTCCTTTGTGACCGAGCAAGATCCCACTAGTCCGATCCAGAAAAATCTCATCGACGCTGCAATTCAGGCTGGCGTCAAGCGCTTTGCACCCAGTGAATGGTGCTCAGCTACCATGGCGCACATGAGTTGGTATGCGTACAAGGAAACGACTCGTCAGTATCTCAAGGAAGTAAACAAAGACAAGAAGGTACATTTTGATGCAACATTAACCTCACACCCGCAGAAACTAACGAGCTTGATTCACAAGGTTCTCGAGTACAGTCTATTCCAACCTGGTTACTTCATCAACTACTTGACCCGTCCCTACCCATCGGCGAAACACCTCCAACTTCTCGACCTCCCTTGGGACTTCCAAAACCGTCGAGTAATTGCAGTGGACGGAGGCGAAAATGCGCGTATCACCATGACTACTGTGGAAGATCTAGCCAACGTGGTAGCTCGAGCCATCGACTTCGAAGGCGAATGGCCTGTTGATGGGGGTGTTAGTGGAAATGACACGACAATCGGTGAAGTCGTCGCTCTCGGAGAGAGATGCCGTGGTATGTCTAGCCTGCTCAATAAATATGAACCTGTGAATATAATCTGACCATGAGTATATCAGGCGGTACGCCCTTTAAGATTGACAAAGTAAAGGCGGAGGACTTTGCGAGCGGGGAATGGACGACCCCATGGATGCCGACCATCGAACACCCTTCTATTCCTCGAGAGAATCTCGAGGCTATGGGGAGGGTTGTTCTCGCTGGAATTTTGCTGGCTGTCAATGCTAATGAACTCCACGTTTCTGATTCGTGGAATCGCTTGTTGGCGGATTATAAATTCACGTCTGTGGATGCGTTTTTGACTGAGGCTTGGAGTGGGAAGCCTTAATGATGAGAAGTGGAGGTTACAATATCTAGTTGGAGTATTCTGATTACATAGCCTACTGTCATTACATGAATAGAACAATGGAATGTTTCGGATTGTTCTATGTGCATTAGAGTTGGGGCCCAAAGTATAAGCATAGTCTCCAGTCAAAGGCAAGAACGCCTAACAGAATCACATGTGCGGAGTACCTCGGCGCGTGCCGGTAAAGCTTAATCAAATCGAAGTGGCAAGTCAACGCGATTGCTACCATACTGTAGACCTATTCAAGGCTAGCCTCCACCGGGGCTCCATGGTTACAGTGGGATAACCAGAGAAAAGGGGGAGGGGGAAGTTAGAGAAAAGCATCAATTCCCCAGAAATACCTCGATCGTGCGGGGTTCTCCATACCCAGATGCCGCGGGATCGTCCTACCATGTGGAATCAGATGCCGACGATATATTGCTCATCTAGACCACCCCGCTCAATGTCTCATTTTTGGGGTCCTCGGCAGATGGACCGTTGGAAACGATCGGCTGTTCGAGTGTTCGTAGAGTTTGGTTGAGCCGGACTATGAATATAATGGGATGCGGGGAGTAGCAACGGGTAATGGTTAACACCCAACACTTTCACTACTTGCGTATCCAATACGGAGTACAACTACGCATAGAGAAATCGACATCCAAAAGAACCCCCAATTACCACCAATTGCACAACAACTAATATCTCCTCGGCATTAGACCCCATCGCCCATCGCGTGGCAAAGTAATTAATCTACTTAATCTAATAAAGTCCAACCCCGGACCCTTTCCAAAGTAACTAACCGCAACCAGCAAGATCCAATAAAGTGAGAACCCAGTCCCCTAAAACGCCCATGCGAAAAAGGCATACGGTACCATCCACGGTCCCACCCACGACAATCGCCGATCAATGGGAGAGTTCTATGCATCGCTTATCACACGGTGGCTGGACTAGTGCGCATGCGTAATGGAAGGCCGCGAATATGCAGGAACGGGCGGTTTAACCTTTTTGGGCTGGTTGGCTCGAGCCTGTTTGAAACATGAAATGGACCTAAGTGGGGGTTTTACGAGAATTCCGATGCTCTAGATCGGTGGGGTTTTTGTTTCGGGTTCCAATGGGTTTGTGACGTTTTTGCTCTTTTATCAGTGTCCTGTATACTTTGTGCTAAGTATTAGTGTGCGTTAATGTGACAGTCTAAGTAAGAGATCGTCATGATTTTGGGAGTTGACGAATTTTGGAATCCACAGCGGGACCGACATGCCGTGTTCGCGGGACGGGAAACATGCACAGAGTTTGTTGAGTATTTTGGTTCGGATTATACAACTGGTACATGGTGATACACGAAAAAAAAAAAACATCAACGCCATTGGTCATAAAAAGTCAAGTAGGGCAAAAAGTACACCTTTTTTTTGGAGTAATTCCTTGGAACATTGCTTGGCCTTTTAGCCCCCGCCCTTAACCCCCCGAGAGATGACCCCCAAACCTTAGTCGCGAATTGGGTTGCAACAGCTATGCACGACTCTGTGCAAATGTTGTAGAAGGATCCCAGTCGCGACTAGTGTGGGACGAGCCACGGGCCCGCGGGCCCGAGAAGCTGGTAGAAGGCGGGACGTATTGCGCCTCCTGGCCGAAATGGACGTTTCGATCGAAGGTTGGGCTGGGGCTAACCACCGGGCTCCGGCTTCGACCGGCCATGTGGGCGGGGCTGGGCGATCGCATGTTGTATGAGTAAGGCTCCGGTGTCTTGGCGGTGGTGGTCAGCATCTCGAATCCTTCCTTGTTCGCGTAGCGATCGCTGGCGTCGACGGAAATGAACTCGTGACGTCCTGCGAAACCGCGGCTGAAAAGGTCGAGCCAACCGGCGAACATTAGGGGGCGGGCGAATAGGATAAAGTTCCAGATTCCTACTAGGGATAGGAGGTAGACCATTGCTAGTAATGTGGCTTCGTTGGGTCCCATGCCCGCTGCATGGCTCTTGCATGTCTCTCTGCTGCCCCCGGCCGCTAGACAGAGAAGCCAAGGCGCGGCTTTTTTCATGTTAGCTGCGGTGGGGTTGATGTCTCGGTCCAGATTGATGAAGACGACGGCGAAGAAAATCACGTTGCCAAGGATGATCAGCACTAATGCGACCCCGCGCCATTGTAACTGCAATACGCGTTGGAGGCGACGCCAGGCCTGGCGGGCAGAGACGGTTCGGACACTGGAGGTGTAGGAGGGGAGACCGGAGCTGTTATCGGTGGTCGATGCGGAATTGTCGAACAGCGAGCGCAAGTAGATATGCACACAGTAGGCCATAGTTGACACCTGCAGCACCAGGGAGGCGGCGGCGAAGGACATGATTGGGATCCAGTAGTCCTTCATCCCATTGTCGATATTGATGTGACAGATATCGCCGAATCGGTAAGAGACCCCCGTAAGCTTCAGCATAATGGCGAGTCCGATGGCAGGAATGCCAAACCCGCACAGGAAAGCCCCCCACATGAATTTTGGCCCCAACACCACCTCCCAGCATACTTGCACATGGAACGCAATTGTTCGAATGAAACCTGTCAGCCGTCAGCGGGAGCTCTGATTAGTTGATATTTTGGCATGCATACTCCATATGACCACCATCCAGCCCCCAAAGAGTAATAATGAACCGGAAAAGGCGCAAGAAAGATCAGAGTACATGTCATTAGGTGTGATGTCATTGTAGCATTGGCTGGGTTTGGAGCCGAGGGGAACGATGAATGCGATCTATCGATCTGTTAGCGTGTTTCCAATTATATCCTGTAGTCTCGACTTGCCTCCATGCAGCAGATACCCAGAGTAAAGCATATACTCAAGTAATGACGATTGGTCCATTTAGGTGAAAGAACGGCGTATGAGACAAGGATAAAAACACAGAGAGGTAGAATAGCGACACTGATCCAACTAGCAACTTGGACTCGTTGCGCAATATCTGGGTGTTGTTAGAAAATTGTCCGAAGTAGACCAGAAGGCTTGGTATAACTCACTATCGGCATATCGCCAATTGGCGAGGGGGCATGGCAAACAGCATGATATGGTCTCATTACCGGCAGATAGGGCTTCGCAAAAGCGGCCTGCGATGACTGTAGAAGAGTGAGATTATGATCACATTATATCCAATTGGGGATACATACATCCACCAGTTGTGGGAAATAGGCTCTCCTGCAAAAAGATGCCAGGGCAGTATCCGTTTAAATCCACCATTATGAAGTCGTGAGGCCCAGTGCGGCATAGGGCCTAGAAGGGATTCAACGCGCCAGCGCGACGACAGACCGCGCTTCGCGCAGATAAGGAGTGTGATCTGGGGAAAGGCGATTGAGGAAATGCAGACCAAGTGGGCACCACCCCGATATACATACAAAAAATTCCCAGCGGACTGAAAGTGGAACTTCGAGGGGGTCAAGGTCCCAAGTAGCGGGTGGGTCTGATTCTGGAATGGGGAGTTGGCTATGATAGGCCGGGACTCCAAGCACACGAGCGGTGGTCGCCGCGGAGCCATTATTGGGCTAGGGGTACACACGGGTCCCTTGGAAAAAGTCAATGATAACCCTGGTCGTGGCGGGAACAAAACGAAAAATACAGAAGCCAACCGTACTTTAGGTACGTGCAACTGCATTTGGTACAAGATCAGCAAGATAAACAGGATCAATAGCCATGGTGTATGGTATGAAAACCACGGTCGCCATACGGAGTAGTTCTGGAAGCAAAACTACCGGCGAACCCAATAACCACGGTTCAGTGGGTTTAGCTCATGTTGATCATGGGTGAACCACGTTTTGACCACGTTCGGGCAAATTGAGTTAAAAATGCAACAGTTCAGGGGTTGAAGATGACTGCGTAATTATTCAGTCGTGTCTGAAATTCATACGTACTCGGTATCCATTTCTAGGTCGTCAACGCGCAACCCTCAGATCCCATTTTTGTCCCCATCAGTCGTCATGATGGCAATGTTTAGCCCCCAAGCCACTGGGGTCCAGTGGTCGCGTCAAGTCTAGATCCAGGGGGTTGCTTACTGCCTAGTGCGGTTAGTCTTGTGTATCGGTATCAACGTACCCACAGTACAGGTCCACCTCCAATCGGTTGTTGTACGCCCCCATAGTACCGATATTAATAGTACGGGGACGGAATACAATGTCCAGGTACGACATCTGCTGTGCACCCTCTGGATAGTTGACCTATATCTTACTCTTCTATCACCAACCCGGTTCGAACGTTCTGATTCGCAATATTGATTTTCGCTTTACACAATCCCAGCCGCCCTAGTCTTCTTTCAGGTGACCCATCGCGCCAAATCGACCTATCACTGTCGACAAATCATCTGCGACCGTGATTGACCCCAACATTCGTGGTTACATACGGCCAATAATGTCTCATGCGGGCCTTTTCTGACAGTTGACGGCTGACTGTATTCTCACATGACGCTGGATCAGTCTAGTCTGCCTCGTTCTACGTCGATCTTTAGACCCCTCTTTCTCCCCTCTCCCAAATCTAGGCCCGTGCGTACTGGATACGATAGGGAACATTCCAACAGTCACACCGTGCCACTCAACATTTACGTTGGTTTATTGACCAATAAGCATCCATCAGATTCGAAATAGAACCGGTCACTTAGAGAATCACGGTCCAAATGGCTTATCCTTTCCACCCAATGCCCTGACTAAATAGCCTAGCCAGACACTCATGGCGTACTCGATTGAGCCCCTCTTTCCACCCCTTGTCAAGCTCACCAGTCAGGTCAAGATCTATCTGCGATCCATGCAGCATCAGTCCAACCGCAATCGCCACCAACCCCAGTCCAGCACCCACAAGTCGGCGATCCCGACGCTGACCCCGGGATTCCCTTCCCTTGGCCGGTAACCGCACGAGACTTCGCCCAAACACGAAGTCTCGCGACGGGATAAATACACTTCGCAGCCAATAATTAAACTGCCAATCCGGGTAGAGCATCGTGTTTCGTCCCGTTCGCGCGTCGACATACCAGCTGCTACATCCTGTTGCCCACACGAGTTGACTGGCGGCTTTCTGGATCCAATTATTGTCTGCCTGTTCCGCAGTAGATGTGACGGCGACTGTGTTCGGCGCTGGGTTGAAGAGTCCCGAGAATGGATAAGTAAGTGCTGACCAGATCTTGGATGGGTACAGCGAACGTAGGATTGGACGGAGGACCCGCAGCGAGAAATTGATCTCACATTCGGTAGAGTATATCACGGACAAGTGGCCAGTGGTGGTATTGGGACCCATTAGAATGAAGAGGTTGGGGAACTCGGAGACACAGGTGCCATAATACGCTTGGGCAGACCCAGATGAGAACTTCTCCCACTGTGAAGGGTTAGCATCATACATCAACGCAATGAAAAGAAAATCATACATGTTCGTTCAAAGTGACCCCCTTCTCACCAACAATCTCCATGGGATACAACACCTGCTGCGTCTGAAACCCCGTTGCAAGGATAATAGCATCAGCATGCACTTCACGTCCGGATTGAGTTCGCACGCCTGTCTCGGTGATCTCTTCAATCCCATCCGAGTGAACTAGTTCCACATTGTCCCGGTGTAAACATGCCAGATACCCTGTATCCTCAACTTTACGTTTGCACCCGATCTCAGTGCGCGGGATCAGCGCGTCATGGTACTTTGCCGGTGCCGTTCGCTTCAAATACTCGATCCGCGTGCGCTTCAGGTTCTCGCGGATGCGGCCTCCACTTTCCTGGTAGAATCCGAAGAAGTCCTTCTCCATCATGGCGTACAAGTAGAACCGGTAGAGACGCATGGCCAGGGGCGTATAGCGCATCATCCATTGGAATGTACGCGAGTAGGTCGGGTTAGGCCGTTCCGCTAACCAGTGAGGCTGGCGACTGAATTGAACAAGATTCTTGACTTTGTCAGGCCCTTCGCTCATAACAGGCACGAATTGGGTTGCACTGCATCCGTTTCCTTCGCCCGTCAGCTCTTATTATCTTTGCAAGGAACTGCAGACTTACCAACAACCACTACTTCTTTCCCAGCCCAGTCAAACGAGTGATCCCACTTTGCTGAGTGGAACAATTTCCCCTGGTATCGCTCTGCGCCTTGAATCTCACACTTTCGTGGCACAGAAAGCGCCCCAACGGCTGAAATGAGAATCCTCGATCGTTTCTGATGTAATGAGCCTGTCTCATCAAGAAAAGTCACTACCCAAGTACCCGTGATTTCATCAAACACCGCACTCTGCACGGTGGATCCGAAGCGCACATGTTGAGGGATGTCATGTTTTCGAGCAACATTGAGCAGATAGTCTGCAATCTCACGCTGCGGAGCAAACTTGCAGCTCCAGTCCGGATTCAGCTCGAAAGAAAAAGAATAGAAATGCGATGCCACCTAAACACACATTAGTTCTACGACTCAAACTGACTTGTCATCCTGAGCTATTCTTACATCACATCCACATCCTGGATAGGTATTCACCCACCACGTTCCCCCAATATTATCCGCCTTCTCCAGAATCTCATACGTTGCTTGCGGGTACAGTTGTTGTAATTGGACTGCAAAGCCAATACCCGAGAATCCTGCACCGATAATCAGGATATCGGAATCAACAGACATAGTGCCGGCTGTTCTACACCACTGCTAGGTTCGTTCAGGTACTCAAGTCCAGTCCAGTCCAGTCTAGATCAAAAAGATCGACCGGACCGGATACCTGTCTTTCATTATTTATGCTATCGTCCCCAATATCCCCCGCAGTTGTCACACCCCGCACCTGGAACATCCTATAACTTATCGCGATACCTACCGGCTTCATGAGCTCGGCTTGCCTGGTAATGGTATCCCGGGAGCATCTTTGGGTATGCCTTGGCAATAGCCAGATCAAATCAGTGCAGAATGCGGAGAGAAAGCCGTTCGGGAAACCTTCCACGGTGTGGGGGTGTTAATGTCAATCAGTGGGGGCGTGACAAAGAGGCTACTGCAGAGTGGAGGATGGATCCGGATTGATAAAATGGGGCTAGTTACCCGTAGCTAATTTAGGGGAGAACAACAGAGAGAGCGGAAAGGGGAAATGGGCAAGGAGAAGATAATATAGGCCAATCACTTTATCAGCTCGAAGCTTGTGAATAATGACGTATGATCTTCGGGAACTGGATTGAGTAGACACGGAAATGATGCAACATTGGTCTTGCAGAAGGAAACTAGTCCGAGCACTACTGCAGTCTCAAATCTGGGCAAAATTCATGGGAAAAAAAATTTATCTGAAGCTTAGACTTGTACATTCTCACTTCTCTTATTACATGATTATGGCGGCCCTGAAAAGAATCCAGGGGATATGGATAGGTGGTATATCGTGATGTTTCGTTCGGTTCTGTGATCCTGCATGGGAATTTTCTTCACAGAATCGCTATGTGGGCCTTGATCCCTGTAGCCCCTCCTGCAACTAACTCTCGCTTTTGAGGCCCGAGATGGTGGTGGATGGTCGCTATCCACGAGGCGAATTCAACGTCCATCTGAAGCGGGTTGTATGGTGGCATTCGTTCAATGGACTCAAAGATGCCGGTGTCGGCTTGATGTGCCTTTACACCTCGAGTCGCAGATGCGATGGTGGTGGATGTGTTGTGTTGGTTCAGTAAATGCAATGAACGCCTTTCAGGACCCCGCCGGCTGAAGAGAGCTCTCGTCCCAGTTCCATTCTTTGAGTAGCTGCTGGACTCGGTACTCGGTGGCCCAGCCCAAGTCCGCCTCGATGGCTCGCAGCAACCGAATATTAACTCGACGTTCGCGCGGGTCGGTCAGACACTGGCCGCTAACAAAGAGAGGCTGCAGCGAATTAATGCGAACGCTCCCGTCTGGACGACTAAGGCCAATTCCGACAATCTCCCGACTGTGAAAGCCGATCTCGGCCTCGATGGATCGATATGATTGAAGTCGCAGAGTGATCGTGCTCCGTCGACTAGTGGATTCGTGTGGCTTATTGATCAACAGCAGGATACGGGCCATGTGATAATGCTGCATACTTGAGGCGCACATGGGAATACTATGCCACACTTCTTGCAAAGTGACCAGGTCTTTGGCTTCCGCAGGTGGGTAGCAATGCGGCAGCTGGGAGGGTTCAACTCTCGCAGACGCTCCAAAGGTATCTGGCAGGCCTCTATACCAAGCATCCAATTCAGCTTCAAGCCGGTACCACCGCTCAAGCAGTGCCTGCTGGGAAACTCCAAGAGGTCCACTTTCGACAGAGTTGTTGTCGTTCAGGCCCAAATTGTCACCGGAACTAATGAAGTTGACGATCTTTGACAGAATCCATACCAGGGCATTGCAAATAAAATCTTCTTTCATCAAATCGTCTCCATCGGGGTATGCTGTAGCTGCCATATTGCTCGGGCGCACGAATCCCATGTGGTCGAGTCGCAGACCAGCCTCGGTCCAAAGCACCAAGTCTTCAGTGTTCAGCCTTGTATGGCACTCATTAATGACTATGGTTGTCAGTGAAGGTCAAGCTGCAATTACAATAAATTACTCACATGCAGCCAGGTAGTCCTGTCGCGCAAAATTCCAAAATGCTGCCTTTCGAGCCTTCGATAGGCCAGACTTCCTCATTGTGTGGTATGGGCTGTCTCCATCCGATGATCGTGACTCTAGGGGCATAATCCCTACCTCCGCTATGTCGAGCAACGATTTCACGCCGCTTAGATGGCGATTCCATGCCGGACCGGTCGCATCTAGGAATTCATATACCGACAAGATGGCCGTCGCTGCCAGCACCTCATCCGAATGAACACCACGTGACAGCCGACTATTTGACATTCGCCTGCGACGTTTACGAGAACTCTGTCCATCTTCACACAGTTCGGCAGCCTGCCATTGTCCAAAAGCTTCAGGGGTGCTCAGTGGCGGTGGACCCTCTGCATCAGGCTGGAGCTCTTTCATGAGCAATTGGATGGCCTTTTCATAATATTTGGCACCGTGCCAAGTGAAATCGTCGTCTTTGCCGGGCCATAGCTCCATAGCAGCCTGTCTCGAGCAAACTCCACCCATCTTTGCTTTGGAACCTTTGACACGACCTAGTTGTTTTGCGGCGTATGCACAGGCGGCATATTTGAGAAGCGGGTTCGATAATGCTCGTACTGGAACGTAAGATGCAAAGTATGTCCCCAAGTCAAACAAGTCCATCCTAGAGAAAGTTAATGGGGGGACTATCCGAGGGGTTCAAGAAATTCATACCACAGTCCTGGTCCTTCTGAATAATGACGCAGAAGAAAAGCCACCTCGAAGTCGGTCTCGGCATTGCTTTCTACCCGGTGTTCTGTTATTGCCCGTAATGCAGCTGGCCTCGAGGGGAGTGAGGCGCTTCTCTGATCAACTGCATGAAGGGTTGTGGAGTCGATCGATGGAGACATAGAGTGTGATGGGTTGAGGAGAAAGTTGATGTTGGTATTATTACTGCTGACCGACAAGGACATGGACGGCGATGTAGGAGGCGGCATCGCACTGCCTCGCGATTGGCTTGGTGAAGGGTAGGAGACACTGTCGGAGACGGAGGGGTGGTCCAAGGGAGAATATGAGAAACGATCGTGACCTGCGACGGCCGATAAGGCCTCAAGGCCATGTTGTTCAGCGTCGCTTGCCCTTGAGCCACTGGCCCATTGTTGGTTGCGCGACTGGGCCAAGGCCAGAGCACTGGATTCGGCTAACGAGGTCTCGAGATCATCGGCGTACGGGTCCGAGTTGTCGACGAAGATGACTGGAGAGAATCAACAAAAATATCCCTCCGGTGGAATCCGTTCCAATCCTACCGTGCTTCGGAACATCCAGCCAAACACTATCCTTGTCGAATGTGTTCTTGTACGAATAAAACCCATTAAGATTACCACGGCCTTCGGGCGACTCTCCAGACTCATTGTTCATCGACGCATTCTGCTGATGGCGAAAGACAATGCCTTCACTGGGCCGGCATTCTCGACCGCCCTTACGACATTGTGAGCATTTGGGCTTTTGTTCGTCGCCTGCGAGCCAGTTAGCCGGGGACGGTCAGGGCGGCGCGAAGGGATGGGGTACATTTGAGCTTTCGAGTTCGGCATGTCAAGCTGGCTAGCGTTAGTAAGATGCAGTTAACAAAGCATGTGAGACTAACCAGCCAGTTCTAGAGCGCATGCCGGGCGTAGCAGGCGCATGTGTGGGGGGAGATTAGGCCATTACCAGAATGATTTCTTAACCCCGGAGGAGGAAAAACGAAACCTGGAGTTCACTTGCGGGGAGACCAGGTGACCGGGGATGACGGCCCCCACACATTTCAAACTTCAACTTTCTTTTGTGCCCGGTTTTACGATTTCTTTTACCAGGAAAAACGATCTCATCATATTTCTTTCTATAACGCGAATCTTATTATTCTAATCCCTCCCTATATTGGTGGATTTATCATTGAGTCTGCATTTGTCGGTCTTCTCTGCGACCGCACAGACATGGCACTGCCCCGGGGCCAAAGCCACGGTGTGGAGATGTGGATTATAACATTCATTTTTGTCACCTTGAATATGCGGCCTACACTCTGTTTCAACTTGCAAGCTGTCCTGCTATAATACAGTTGGCTAGCTCACTGTAATGGCATATCTGGCCGATCGATCTGGCCCACCAGACCTCTCCACCTGGGCATTTTAACTTCATGTACGATGGCCCTAGTATCCACATAGGTACATGTTTGCATATATACCGGATGATGTCTGGCAACTCTTGGCTTTCCCTTCCGTTTTAGTGCTCACCCCTTGCCGCTTTTTGCTCACTGAGTAAAACTGAGCAGGCGTCAAAATTATAAGGCTAGTATGATTACGCGGTGCTAATTAGTCGCCGTGCGTATCGCTCGTAGGATCTCAATACGTACTTCGATACTAGTCCTAGTCTAGGGATCTGGAGAATAAATCTGATATATTACAACGAATGCTGTGTGATATCTTGCGCTTGCCGTGTTTTAGACGAATTTTATCTGATATTCCTAGTTTGACTAAAGGCCAATGTCGCACATTGTTCCCAAGTTGGGCCCTAGCGCAGTGCGGTGTCGCATCTTTCAATGTGGAATGGTGGTCAAGTTTGGGTCCTCGAGTGAATTACAGCATTTTATAACGGTTTCTCAGTCAATTTCAACTCTTTTCTAGGACAGTAATCACTTATGATTCTGCACCACGCAATCCCGAAATTATCATCGAGCTAGTGATAAGCCAATGCTGATGCTGCAGTATACATTTTGACCCAAGAATGTGGAACCCACTACGCCGCAAGTATGCGATGTGAAATGTAGCCGAAGAATCATGTATCCCATCCGTAAAGCAAAAAAAGAATCAACACTTGCAACACCGTCTATATGTTTCTTGACCACCCTCAATCCGGGTAACTGTCTTCGGGCAAGAATAAAATCCTTTAAGCACCCAAACGCTAAACAGTATGTTTGCTCCACTTGCTCTAAGCACGAATTCGCTTTCCCCAGAAGAAGAAAAGAAATGGAACCGGAATCAAGACTGCTGCAATACAGCCGAAGATAGTCGTGCCCCAGTCAACGCCGAGATTATCGTACATGGGGATAACGAACAGAGGAAATGCATCAGCCATCATGGATCGAAGGAAAGTGTTGGCGGCCACCGCACTGGCACTGTAGCGAGTAAACGTGTCGACCAGGTAGTTGAGAGCTGCCTGAAAGATGGTTGTGAATCCGAAGCCGACCAACCCCATGCCGATGATGGAGGGCCAGTAGTTGATTTTAGGTGAAGAGGTCCCTAAAAAGGTGATTAGCTTTGCTTTTCAGGCAGACAAAAAGCATTGTACTATTGTGCTTACATCCGAAGATAAAGAGACCGGCTGTAAAGGCAAATCCACCCACCATCATTGGCGGTAGTCGTGCCTCAGGGACTGCCCTGTTGTTGTTGGCTTTGAATTGGTTGAAGTAGTACTTGTTGTTAAAGATGTTCACCCCCGCGGCGAAGAAAATGCCGACTAGGAGAGAGATGAACGGTAGGTTACCGACCACTGGGCCCCAGCCGCGGATATCCCGAAACTCAATAGAGAAGCTCTCAAGGTTGGCGTAGAGAATGCCTAGAATGTATTAAAATATCAGCGCCCAGAAACTGATATAGTGTCTTTGAATGCTGTTTACCATAGACGAAAGCGGCATAAATGCTCATCAACAGACATACAGGTGTGCCCAGGTGGTAATACTATGGTTCGCAGTTGGGGGTTGCTGCTCCTGTGGTGGGTCGGGCATGATGAAACGTTTTGGGAAAGACCCGTCGGTCACCAGTCAAATTTACGGTACTTCACACAGAATTACGTACAAATCGAGCCAACCCCGGTCTTTAAGAGAACTCCAGGAGACTAACTATTGTCATGTCAAACAGGGGCTACAATCGGGCTACCTTATGCGGAGGCACCTTGGCCCTACACAAGGCTGATAAAATAGAGTGTACGGAATGGGGGAGACTATAGGTCACCGCTCGCGGCAAACGCCCAACTCGGGTTGTAGGTTCGGGTCGGTCAAGCTTATGCGCGGCCAGACCCAAGCGATGCCGAACTACGATCGGAGTCCGAAGGACCGATCGTACCTACAATACCGGTTTTCTATACATCACCGACTCAGA
Organism: Penicillium sp. 91 TS-2023; assembly: GCA_030710325.1. Classification (NCBI taxonomy): domain Eukaryota; kingdom Fungi; phylum Ascomycota; class Eurotiomycetes; order Eurotiales; family Aspergillaceae; genus Penicillium; species Penicillium sp. 91 TS-2023. The sequence goes on along the minus strand of JARWGP010000021.1, from coordinate 1,112,691 downwards.
TTAGAGCGTGGGAAATAGTGTGGACTAATAAGATAAGTTAGGTTTCTGTAAATAATCCTAGTCTGTGTCCCTCAATCTTGATCCCTTTTTCGATTCCTTGATCTAGTTAGATTCCCAATGGATTCAATAATTCCCCCGCAAGCGCCATTCTCCCTCCTCTGTAGCCCTTTTATCATTCCAATCACTATCCTAATAGTGAGTTCCGATGCGATCAATTATCTTAAATCACGGCAGAACAGACCTAAATGTTTCGTTTATTCTAGGCTGCGGCAGCACTGGTTGTTGGTTGTATCTATAATGTCTACTTTCGTCCGCTACGCGCGTACCCAGGACCCAAAGCGTGGGCGGCGACTCAACTTATCTGGACTTACTACCGACTGACAGTGCAGTTGGTTTAGAAAAGTATTAAGCTCCACGAGAAATACGGCACAGTCATGCGGGTCGCCCCGGGGCATCTTTCCTATATCACAGAAACGGCATGGCAATCGATCTATGGCTTACGCATTATGGAGATGCCGAAGAATTACCAAACAGGTTTTAGTCGACCTGCCATCCCGGTACATTTCGAAGCTTAGATACGAAATATATACAAGCTGACTCGTACTATAGAATGCGTATGCGATTCTGAGCGCCGATGAAGCCAATCATTCGCGACTGCGGCGGATTCTGGCGCCGGGGCTCTCGGAAAAATCCATCAAGGAGCATGATAGCACCATCGTAAAGTATATAGATCCGCTGGTTCAAAAATTGCACGGACGTTGCGGCCTGGCTCTAATTGATCTCAATAAATATTTTGAGTGGGTACGTAATGATATAGTCGATGAAAGAGAAGAGATCTTGATTGATAAGTATATTGGCAGACCACGCTAGACCTCATTAGTAGAGAATCATTTCTATTCTGCGGCGTGCTCCCACGCCGACCAACTTTCCACGTCAAACGCCTTACGAGCCATGCAAAGGGATATCTATGACACTACCTGCTGCGCAACATTGTTATGACGAACGATTCCGCTCATGTAGACGATCGCTGATCAGATCTTAGGGCACTGGGTAGGGGGTCTCTCGGTAGGTTCCATCATAAGAGGGAGACTTTGAACTGATTGGATTGAGCAATGAATCATATAATGTAATCACTGAAATATGAACCTGTGGGGCTGGTTCCAGAGGCCGGTCCCGAACCATGGGTTAGAAAAGTTGGGCGAATTTCCGAAGTATGTTCTTAAGTATGCACAAGCCGCAAAAGCCGCAAAAGCCGAGTTCAGACAGAGACCTCTCGGTTTCCCGATCCTGGAGATGTAGCCCAATATAGTAATGCTGATTGTTCAACCTCAAGTGTCATGGTCTCGGCATCAGGATTTTTAGAAACCGACTTTTATTCGGAGAAAATGTCACAAGGCTCCTGCTGTAAAGTCTAAACCCTTCGACTGCAGCACTCAGATCAATCAACCGTCGAGCTAAGGACTCCAAGTACGATAGAGAAGTAGCGGGCTCCAGCTGTAAGATGTAGCCCTTAGCATACTAAACGATATATATCTATTTCTGTGCCCTGCATCGGATAAAACGTAGGCACCGCGACAGAAATAGAACAAAGAGCGAATTCTGCAGGTGGAGATGATGGACGTCGTAAGAGTACCCCCCAGCGGCGCCGAGAATACTCTCTTTGGAGCAGTAGGTATGAAAATATCTGGATTGTCGCAAGTTCCTGCGAATATTTTAATCGTACGTTCGCCACGTTCAGCTGCGTCAACTATGAGACGCGGTTAGTGACTGGCTTTGTATCATATTATTAACGAAGTGTAGGTTTGAGGGGGTAGTTTGAGTAGTATAATGTGACGAGTCTCTTTATCCGTTCCCGGGAAGGTGATGCTGCTGAGATGGACGCTCAGCCTGGGAGTAAGGAGAATGGAGGGGAAGAGTCTTTATTTCGGGAAAGTGAGCGAGAGGGATTATCAATACAACCCCTTGGCCTCGGACGATCGGTACACTTGGCTCCCGAAGTGGACCTGGCCCCATACATTTACTAAGCATTTTGGGCAGTTGTATAAATATGGTGAATTTCTTTGGAATAGATAGATCATTTCAGACACAAACCATCAGGGATTTTCTCAGTTTCGTCTTCGTCCAATCATGCTGGTACTCGTCGTGGGCGCCACCGGCAACGTTGGCCAACATCTCATTGATAGCCTTCATGGTCGAGGCCACCAAGTACGAGTTCTTGCGCGCAATTCCTCGAAACTTTCAGCTCAAAAGTTCGAGAAGTTGGAAGCCTTCGTTACCAGCAGAAACTACTATGATATCGACGCCCTTGACAGTGCCTGTAGCGGTGTCGACGCCGTCATCTGCACCTACTCCGGTATTCCTGAGCTGCAACTAGATGCTCAGCTGCTGCTTCTACGGGCCGCGGAACGCGCTGGCGTGACACGATTCATCTCTGCTAGCTGGACCTACGACTGGAGAGACATGCCTCTTGGGATGCAAGAAAGCTACGATCCTTACATTTCCTTCCGCCGTCATGCCGACTTGAGTTCCAGCATTCGGCCTATCTATATCCTCTCTGGTGTCTTGGCTGAAGTTCTCTTCTGCGTTCCTGGCCACGGTGATTTCTCGCCCAAGAACCACGGAATTTGGGATCCAGAGTCAAAGACGATGGAGATTTTCGGAACTGGGAAGGAACCCTGGCACTGGACGACAGAGAAGGATGCGGCCGAGTTTGCAGCTGAGATTATTCAGCGAGATGATGCTCCCCAGGGCGGCTTTTGGAGTATCTGCTCTGGGGTCAATACTCTACCAGAAATTGCAGGCGCTTATGAGCGGGTAAAGGGCTTAAAGGTTGATGTGCAATACAAGGGCACAGTTTCAGACCTGAGAGAAAGGGCGCTGGAGGCGAGAAAGCAGGGTTCAGAAAAGAACTTTTGGGGTTATATTGGCTGGTTCTACCAGCTCCACACAGTTGATGGGACGTGGACTCTGAAGCGCCTCCAAAACGACCTCCTTGGTGTTCAAACTACTTCTCTTGAGGACTTCCTGCGAAACAGTTCTGTCTAAGAGCCTCTAGATATGTCATCATAGATTTTGTATGACATTCTTGCTTCTAGCTTCTGCTGAATCGAATCTCCCGGGGGTCGCTCTGCGTCTCTAACTGCCGTTTTCATTCCGGAATAAAACAGCCCATCTCTTCCAGGCGGAGACCGGCTTTCTCAGACGGGTATTCGCAGAGAGCTTTAGGTAGATCTCCAGTGGGGCATGGAGAGAATCATCAAATAAAGTGTATTAATCTACTTGGATATACATAATTATGTTGCGTCTGAAGATCCGGGCCTACATTTATCTAGTCGACATCAATTCGCCCCTTTCCAGGGTGTATATACATGTACATGTAGCCCGGTCCCAATTAATAGATTTATTACCGCTTCATATCCATACTTCGCAGCCAGGGATAATGGCAAATAACGTGTAGAGTCCTTCGGGTCCACGCCAATCTGACCCGTCTCCAGTAATAATCTCACCACTGCCCCACGGCCATATGTTGCGGCCCAAGGAAAGGATGCATCCTTCGAATTCGCATCCACTCGGCCTGTGTCAAGAAGTAGCTTCATGGTCGCTTCACTCGCATCGAGGGCGACTAAGGATGACAGTGTCCATCCTTCAGAATCGCTCAAATCCACATCCACCTGCTCAGTCTGAAACAATAGCTTCTTAACCGCCTTATGTCCTGCCTGTGCTGCCGAACGTAGGGATGTACGACCATCAAATTCCTCTGAGCCCACATCCACCTGACCTGTTTCAAGCAATAGTTTCACCACTTCCTTATGTCCCTGATATGCAGCCCAGGATAAGGGCGTATCGCAGCAGTAGTCTCTTGAGTCTACATCCACTTGGCCTGTCTCAAGTAATAACTTCACCACCGCCTCACTTCCAGAGCGTGCAGCCCAGAACAATGGCGTCCACAGGTCGGCGTCCTTTGAGTCCACATCCACCCGCCCTGTCTCAAGTAATAGCTTGACCACTTCCCCGTGGTCGTGCTCCGCAGCGAAAGATAGAGGTGTGCGATAATCAAATCTTTTCGAGTCTACATTCACTTGACCTGTCTCAAGCAACAGCTTTACCACCGCCTCATGTCCGTGGTTTGCAGCCAAGGATAATGGAGTCCAGCCTCGTTGCCTCACTTCAATTTTGGCCCCCGTTTGTAAACACATTCGGACTGTATCCTCGTTTCCATGTTGAGCACCCCAAAGCAGAGCGGCATTTGAGCCTCGAGCATCCAGTCTGTAGAGGTACGTATTAAGGAGAGAATGGAGTTGTCTGTTTGCTTGAGACAATGAGTTGATATCTCTCTCTGTTGTCAAAAAGGTCGCTACATGTAGAAGTAGTTCTGGGGGTAAATGAAGCAACAAAATCTTCATTGAATCTTCGAGGGATGCCGAATGGACAAATGTCACACACGAGAAGATGCGCAAAGGATGATGGGCTTAGAAGCCATTGTTGTCTTCAATGGGAGATAATACATATCGTAGGAAGCGGTCTAGAAAGCGGGGCTTCCACCATCCCGATTTTTTCTCCGGGAATCAAGTCGTCAGAGTGAGAGGCATAACTGATTTCGAGGACCACTATACCCTTTACTTCTTTTCAAGTCAACTCACTAAGTAATGATTAAATATATCAGGTGCTATACTCTACCGCTCTACCATAACACCATTTTCACACCCAATATGTGGAAAAAGAAAAGCAAAGCGTCCATATTAATGAGTGGGGCCCCGGACGCCGCTTTACACTCATAACTTCCAGCGTAAAACTCAGTCCGGTCTAAACCAAACTAACCTCCGAAGAGTCTTAGTGTTCTTCCTCTGTTGATTTGGGCAACTTACTCGTTCGTCTCGTCTATCCCGTTTCTCTTCTCCGTTTCATTCCCGCACTCTTAGCTCGAGTTCAAACACGGTTGGATGACGTGGTAGCTAAAGGCTAAGGCATAGGGTCCATGTAGCTCTATTCTTGTGGTGTTGAGGCATCCTTGAGGTTTTTTGGGATTTTGTAGTTGCTCGGGTGTAGTCGGGGTTGTATAAGATAGGGAATTTAATGTCATTGGAGCACTGATGCCTGAAATTATTTTTGTCTCACTGCTCGTTTCTAGGTAATGGAAGTTCTGATTTTGAGTGTTGAGTGTTGATTCCAGTGGCTTGGGACGGACTGGCCCAAGGAAAGATCGTCGCTAGGCTTGGAAGGTGTCGCGTTCACAACTTTACCGACTTTCTTCATGTCCAAAAAAGCAACAGATCACATGCACCAGGCTTACCCCCGGGGACTACGGAGTATATACATACTAAATAAGGCCATGAATGAACTCACCAAGGATGGCATCTCAGTCAACTGCAGATCGACAAATACAAGCGGAGTACACGGTGTACTACCGTACTCCGTACTTGAATGCCGATGATAGTCCACCCACATACCCCTCTCGGAATGACGGCTGCCGACAGATTCCACCACAATTTCTCGGAGGTTTTCCGTCGATCTTGAACAAATTTGTAGTTCCCACTGCATGCATACGTATGCCCAGCCAAGTCGCGTGGGATAGGATCCATCTTGAACGGGGCCAAACACATGGCATTTAAGCCTTGCCGTTATGGTAAGCTCTTGACTGACGGCAGTGGCTTGAGGCAAACCCTTGGTTTTTGGGGCCATTGAGGTTCTGGTTCTGCCGTCGATGTATCCATGGGACGGTTTGCCCCGGCCATTAATGTGTGGTCGGTAAAATGGGTAAAGGATGACTACGGAATCTATCAGATGTGGAGATGGAACGCGGAGATTAAGTGAAACTGGCTGTGGGGCCAATTGTATTCTCTTAAAAAGGTGAAAAAGGTGACTATCTAGCAAAAGACAGAGATGATATCTAGAAAGGAAACAAAATGAAATATCCGACAGTAGTGGCGATTAACCACTAACACATTGAAGACACAACAAGAAAGGAAATAATAATGAGCACCAGTGCACTCTATAAATCATCAGAACGGTCGTGACCTCTTGCTTTCCGTCTCCAGGATAGAAATGCAGGAAGCAAATGGGCCCGAATGTACATGCCCCGTCCATTAATGGAAAAATTACTCGGAGTGGGTGTTCTTCTCCTTTTCACTCTCGCTGCTCATGCCAACATCAGCCTTCTCACTATCACGCTCCACGTGATGGCCAGGGATGTCAAGACCGAGCTCGCGCTGGTACTCGCCGATCTGCTCAACCGTGAGCTTGGGAAGCTCCTTGGCAACCTGGAAAGCCCATTTGCCCTCGATATGAGCCTTGGCGAAGATAATGTCAATCTCCTCCAGATCACGACCGGCGGTCTCGGGGTAGAAGAAGTAGGCGAAGGGGAAAGCGGTGAAGTTGACCAAGGCAAAGAAGAGGTAGATACCCCAGCCACTGCTGGCAGAGAAAACCGGGGTGAACATGACGACAGCGAAGTTGCAAAGCCAGTTGGTGCAGGTCGAGGCCGAGCAAGCCATGGTACGGGTACGGAGAGGGTTGATCTCGGGAGGGTAAATCCAGGGCAGAGGCAGCGTGGTGAAAGCGAAGAAGCAAATGAACAGGAAGATACCAACGACGGCACCCTTGGCGTTCTGAGCGTTATCTTCAACCAGACAGGCCATGGTGATGATGAAAGAGAGACCCTGGCCGGCGAAACCAATCAAGAAAAGGTTACGACGACCAACGCGCTCAATCATGAAGAAGGAGGGGATAGTCGCCAAGGCGTAGACGGTAGCGAAGACACCACCCAGAATCAAGGGGAGTTTGCCAGTCATGTTCAAGTTCGTCTCGAAGAGCAGGGTGGAGTAGTAGATAGCAGCGTTACAGCCAGTGAACTGCTGGAAGAACTGGCCAGAGCAACCAATCATCATACGCTGGAATTCCTGAGTCTTGCCGAAGGTGAAGAGAGTCTTCCAGCCGGCCTTGTTGCCCTGCATGGCCTTGAGATCGGCCTGCATGAGAGAAATATCGGTCGTCACATCCTCTCCATCGGGGGTGCTATCGTGGAGAGCAGCCAGAACCTCGCGGGCCTCCGTCTCCCTACCCTGGATGATGAACCAACGAGGGGACTCCGGTAGCAGCAGACCACCAGCGCTGACGAGGATGGCGAACAGGATCTGGAAGGCAATGGGGAATCGCCAGGAGACGGAGGAGTCGACGTAGGAGAGTCCGAAGTCGAGCCAGTAAGCGATGAAGGTACCAACGGCGATAATGGCACCCTCGAAGCAGACGAGGAAACCACGGTTGTGGGCGTGGGAACACTCGGACTGCCAGACGGGGATAGTCGCAGTGTTCGCACCGTTTCCAAGACCGGAAATGACACGACCAACGACGAACTGGCCGAGACCCCAGTGAGGGCCGAACGAAGCAACGGAGATGACAGTACCCAGAATCATAAGGAGACCACCGGCAACCAGGATAGGAGTGCGACCGATGCGCTCACCGTACATGAGGGTGAAGACGGCACCGAAGAAACAACCAATTTCGTAACAAGAGGTCACACCACCACGGAGGACCGAGGTGTGCGCGCTTGAACCGGCGAGAGGAGGGAACTCATTATCGAATTCAGTGCCGGAGATAATACCGGACATCAAACCCTGATCATAACCGAAGAGGGAGAAACCAACGACGGAAGTGAAGGTGATAGCCCAGTGGAGGTAACGGCCTCGCAGGCCTAATGTTTTTGTCAACATATTGAATGGCCTCTACCTAGAGTGTATACTATAGGGAGGATGAGAGAGACAAAAACGACACAGAAGGGAAAGCTCGGACTCTGGGGATGGGCAGTTGGAGCCTTATGTACTCCGGATATTGATTCGGGAGGTCGGGCCCATTCCCACGCGGCCCACCGTTGGTACATGGCTACGCTGGTACCGTAGCGCCAAGAAGGAAAAGGTCTAAGAAGGTGACGTCGTACGGGGGGCGCCCTAGGCAAGTCGCGCGAGCCCGGGAAGGATCAGAAGCATGAGCGGCTCAGATTGCGGGATTCCCTATGAGCACCTGCGATTTGCCAAGCGGGGGCCAAGCCGACTAGTGCCTTTGAGTTTTCGGTTTGGGGGCGCCACATACGTGTGATGCCGCATTCGGGGGGACATCAGGGACGTGGCGCTACCCTGGGGTTGGATGATTCGCCAAGATGAGTATGGGAAATAGGATTTTGAAGTTCATCCTATGGTTCACATTGGCGCCACAGGGGCAATGTGCGAAGTGGTGGTTTGTTTTTGCCATCGAAATTTTCTGGAAATTAACCAGGCACCAGAGACCCTGAGCCTCTCTTTCTTTTTGTGGGGAGAAAGTATGAGGGGCGGTAGCATTAGCTGGGGTGATCAACTTTAAAATTGCCCCAAAGAGAACCTGCTCCGACCATGAATGCAGTAGTGGGTCCAGGGTCTGAGTTTTCTATTTGTTCCCAATCCCCGATAAACTTCCTTTTTCTACACAAGTACAACCGAAGAGCATATATCTCTCATGAAACTCGTTTCAGTTGCCTATTCTATCCTTGGCCCCCGACCGTGACCGCCGAGCCCGACGGCCGGGGAGACATTGATCACGGGTCACGGTCCACCCGGGTCCGCTCCAGCCATCTTATAGGTCCCGAACTCCTCCTTTTCCCCAAGTTGACTCCCCCGCGGGGATTCTAGTAGGCACACGGGATTACGTTGGGGGCGTTTTGGCCTGATCTCATCTCGGTATCCATCCCCACGACACCAACGTGGGGGGGGGGGGGTTTTTCTCCTCCCCTGAGTTCTTTCCCCAATTTCACCTACTGCAGGAATGTACCCCTAATATGCACATGTGCACATGGGTCACATCCCGCATCAAAATCCACTTGGGTAGTGTTACGTGATGCTGACTGGTCATTGGTCGGTGGAGCGGAACCTTGTTCCCGATGCTCTCTTCCTATTAGCCGTTCGCTTAATTAACGTGTCAGCCGTGGATACTTCGAAGTTCCGTGGGAAACTTTTGAAATTTTTTAATAAAAATTTAAAAATTTAAAAATTTAAAAATCTAATTTGAAAATAAGACTTCCAAGAAATTACATGGATCCCGAATCCATCGGGAAAGAAGGGACACCGAGAGCTTAACCGCTACTTTGACGGGTGGCGTATGTAGAGTTTGACACGAGATAGAAATTACGGTTGTGGCAGACTATATTCCACGGCTACTTGATAGGTACGGCCGAGGCAACTACGTAGGTGAAAGTGCTGAGCGCCTAACCACGGCCCAAACGGGGTGCATTATTAATGAAAACAATACATTCAGCTAACAAAGTCTTGTCTTACGGGCCGAAGTACATCGGCTGGGACCGGGATGCAAATTTCGAAGTTCATGAACCGCCCCATCGAGAGTCTAGCGATGTGGACCGCAATAGAAATTACCGGCCTTTGGGCGCTTGGCAACACGAATACTCGAAGAGGGATTAATTTGCGCTCTTGGCAACACGTTGGATGGAAGAGCAATTATCAGGAACGGCATACATTGTAAGAAGTACCGAGTTTGAGTCTGGGTTTGAGTCCGAGGGCAGTCCGAGGGCTATGTTTGCTACGTTTACTATGCGCTTGCTATGCGGCTTACTATGCAAATCACCATGCAGTATCCCGTTATGTAGTCAAATTCAATCCGACTTATCAAAGTCTAGAGTTCCGGATGATAACTCCCCTTTTTTGATAGGCCTCGGAGATATTTGCTACGCAATCGCAAAACTCTAAGAACGCGCGGGGATCTCCAAATCCACAACAGGGATTCATTCCCTCTTGGACTGTAACGCGTCATGTCCGGTATACCTTCATCAAACGGACAGCAGTATGTCATAGGGTCCTAGCTTCTTAAAAGAACACCAACACTCCACGTCAACAACCCCCGACCCTCGTGTCGAACAAATCAAAGGTTAGGTATAAAGAGCCCCATGCACAAGGAATCCTCCTAGCGCAGACGATTTAATTAAATGACTCGCATGCATACAAAGAGCAGGTCTATCGGGTGAATGGGGACAGTCACATGGTAAATGCTTGACTGGCTTATAATGGCGTGAGACGGGATGCGACACAGAGCATGTGGTGAGGCTGGTTAGGGCAGGTTATGCGCTCGGCCGTTTGCAGTGCTGAGTTCTGCTTTCGGATATGCTAAAGCGGCGTTAGCCGGGAGCCTAATCCGGAAGATCCTTTTCCGCCAGTCGGAGACTTATACGAGCATATTCTGGGGTTCAGGACTGAAAAACAAAAAGGAAAATTTTCTTTAAAAACAAAATTCAAAATAAAATGAGATTGGTCAATGGGCTAAAGAACGACTCAGGTCGTCCAGGGCGCACCAAAAGCAATATGACGTTCGGCTCAGCTAATACCCAGCTGACAGCTTACAGGGTTAGCAAGGTTACACAAATTGCTGCGCTGCTGAGTTCGCATTCTGTCCGATCCATTTAAGCTCGGTTTTCAACTCGTATTTTAAAATCATGGCTGACTCGAGATTGACCTAGAAGCTGTACCGGTACGTGCAAGAGTGAAATATGTGAAGCTAAGCATGCAGAGGTAGATCATTGTATTATCCACGCCCCCAGGACGGAAACGCTAAGTTACATACAGGTGTGGCACATATGCACAAAAAAATCGAGAAGTAGACAGATATGAGGCCACTTTCAACCACAAAAAGCCAAACGAGATAATCGCGGGAAGAGACCAGCGCGAAAGGAGAAGAAGAGGGGCGCTAGCAAATCAAACATTAAGGAAGGATGGGTATAGCAACGTTGCTTCCGAAGAAGTGAGCAATAAAAAAACAACACTAATCTCACACAATACGGCGAGTAGATTTTGTGCAGAGGAGAAAGGGGACATTAGATGGCCGGGGCAGTCGGGTTCGGCTGCCCGATGGAATTGAAGAGGTACTCGGGTGGTACGCGCTGCATATCGCTTGGCCGGTCAGTGCCAAACGATTGCGGGGCGGCAGAATAGCCCTGGCGGCGACGCTGGATCTTGTTCATGATCACGCCGGCGGCGACAATGAGGAAGACGCAGCCGAGGGCACAGCAGAACGCCACCAGAACCACAATACCATTGGAGTGATGGCTCGCTAAAGTTGGGTCAGCAAAGATCGGATTAAAAGGATACACGGGGTTACTCACAGCTGGTGTCATAGGGGTTCTCGTTCTCAGTGAACAGTTGTGACATGCTTCCAGGTTGGCCATCATATTTCGAGGAAAGGATGAACGGGGTGACTGTAGTTCCGTTGTACAGGGCGGCCGACGCGTTGCCGAAGTCGGGAATGATGAGCTCGCCCATCAGTAAAAGTGTTTGATCGTCATTCAGAAGCGAAACTGATTTGTGATTCTGTTTGAGGGGGAGGACTTCCATGCCACGGATGACAGTGCCCTCGGAGAACAGGCTGCCGGGTGACTGGAACTTGGAACCGTCGTAGTTCATAAAAAAGGTAGAACCGTTGGTCAATGTGCCGGCAATCCAGAATTTCGAAACGTCCGTGGTGGCAGGTGCGAATGCAGTGAGCACACCCGGGATCTCGGACTCAGTTGCACCAGACACGGAGGTCCAGGCCTCGGTCTTCACATCGAATGTGGCGACGAGGGTCTGGTTCCCCGAGACTGTCAGGTTGCCCGCAGCGTACAGGGTCTTGGAACTGGCCCAGCTGAGGGCAAGAGCATTACCACTGATACCCACGCCAGGCCAACTCCAGGAGTTAGTCGAGGCATCCAAAGAACAGACAGTTTTGCAAGGCAATGAGCCGGCTGTATCAAAGTTGCCGCCAATGTAGACGTCAGATGTGCCCGGTCGAACAGCAATCGAGTTGACCGAGACATTAGACCCGTGAAGCTCCCAGGGTTGGGATGGGAACTTGTTGTCAGTCAAGTTATAAGTGAAGAAACCATTCACAGACGAACCACCGATTTGACCAGTGATATTGCCCCCAGCAAAGAGGGTGTCATTGTACACAATCATGGAGAGGACAGTCGAATTGCTGTCCAAGCCTTGCGGCAGGCCATAGATATTGTTGGTACCGTTTACAATCGCCACGGCAGACATGGTAGAGCCGTTGCTGCCGGTGGCATTAAACTGACCACCAAAAATGGTCTGGTTGCGACTAGACCCGGTATCATAGACACCAGTTACCAATCCAACATTTGTTCCAGTTTGGTTAATGTCCATTGTCAAAGGCAGCAGGCTGAGATCGCCGGAGTTTTGCAGCCACACAGCGTCAGAGGCAGTGTAACCATCAGTGGCCAGACTGCCAGCAAGAACAGATGTCTCGTTCACAGAGGCAACCGCAGACAGCTGCCCAGCAAACTCCATCTGGGTGACATTGAGGCTCTGAAGCCAGGTCTGATTCGACGGAAGCCAGATGGCAAAGCCAGGGACACTGACTGCGGAATTACCATTGAATGGACGAATCTCATTAAAATCACCGCTGACAGCAATGGTTGTCTCGTTGACGGAAGATGACACATTCAGGTCGATGGAGTAAATAGTCGAAACGGGACCATTCAATCCTGCTCCCAGAGCAGACCACTTCTTCGTCGAGAAGGAGTAAGCGGCCACATGGTATAAGCCGTCAACACCACCGTCGGAGGTGTCTGTGAAGTTACCTCCAACATACAAAAATTCGTCGAGGGTGGCCATTGTCTGAACTCCGGCGTTCAGGCCACCTCCTGGCATTGCAGTGGCATTACCATCGGTGATGGACATGATGTAGCTGATGCTGCTGTCGGAAAAGTTACCACCGGCGTAAATAATACCGTCATACTCGGCCAAGCTCAGGATCGAAGCATCTTTGTTAAGCGAGGTTCCGGCCGTATTGATGTCGGATTTATCGGTATCAGTCGAAGTCGTCGAAGAAGGATTATAATCGTACAGTCCATTTAAATCTCCAGAGTCCGAGTCTGAATCTGAATCCGAGCTTGATCCTGATGCCGTGGTCGTGTTGAACAGCGGGATGAATTTAGTGCGCCATGCTACAACATTGATGTCTCCTTGACCAGAGATTGGTCGAAGAGTAACGCTGGGGCGGAAAGAATCGCTTGCTTTATCCACATGTCCAGTGTACAAAACATCATACTTGTCGTTCTCGTTTGTCTGGTAAATGGTGGTGGGGGACGGGTTAGAAGCGTCGGTGCCACTGGCGACGGTGGCGGTGACGTTGACCATGCCACGAGAGGAGCAGTCGTCACTGGAAGAACATCCAGGGGTGTAAAGGTAAATCTCGTATTTTCCAGATTCTTTCACGTCAGGCTGGAAGACAACAGAGGTGTCAGTGTCGTTGGCATCGGTCACTTGGGCAGACAGATGAGTCGAATCAACATCCCAGGTGCCGGTCACGATTGACTTGGAGGGATATTCTATGCCGGCGCAGGTGGGCTCGTTAAACTTGTCGATGGCGTAGGAGAAAATATTGTCCTGGTAAATCTCGATTCCATTCAATCCAGCACCTTCGCCGTACCAATCCAAAACTTCAATCTGGAGTCCTGACATGCCCACTGAGTTGACTAGGGTAAAGTCACGGTACTTTTCGCTGGCGCTGTTAGAGAGTGGACACGATTGGTCGCAGTAAGCCTTGTTTCCCGAGGTGTCCGTGTAAGTCAAGTTCATGATTCCATCGTCGGGCAAGGCGCGGAACAAAAAGGTCTTGGTACCACGTCCATCCAGATGAGTGTTATAAAGGCGAACCTTGGTTGGCTTGGCCTCGAAGCCAAGCTCTGCGCGCCAGTATCCAGGGGAATAGTCGTAAAGCAACCAGGTCTTACCCTTGGCTGCCTCGCCGCTTGTGGAGCAAATAATGTTTCGGGGACTTTCGTAGCCACTGAGAGAAGATTCGGCATCGGAGGTGATGGTCGCATTCTGCAAATTCAGAACCTGTGGGCCATATGTGGAATTCGACGAACTCGAGTTGCCGGTTCCATCAAAAGTTCCTCCGAAGATAATGTGGCCATTTTCCGCCTTCAAGATCGATTTCACGGGGCCGTTGAGACCTTCGAAGTCAAGATCGGTCCAGCCATTGTCGGGACTCCACGCGATCGCGTTAGAACTGTTCTTGTGGTCAAAGGTTCCGCCAACGTAGACGCGATTTGTGCTCTGGTCGCACGCCACAGCTGACACCGAGCCGTTCAATCCTGGCAAGGCTGTAACGGTACTGGAGTTCGGGTTGAACAAGGCCGCACCACGCGATTCCACACCACCTAGCGTCGTAAAGTTTCCACCAACAAAAATTCCGGCAAACGTTCCGTCTTTCTTCGTAAAGGAGCACATGGCCTGAATCTGGGCGTCGGCGGTAGAAAGGTTCGTAAGAATGCCATTTGGCAGGGGCGTTAGGATCGATGAGGAGCCGTTGGTTTGAGTGATCTCGGTTTGACCCTTATATTCGTACAGGGACACGCCATCGAAATTACCGCTGATGGAGACCCGGCCTAAAGAAGACAGGTCCAAATCGGGGAGCGAGATAGCATCGAATGACAAAGCGTTGACGGTCGGCAAGAGTGTCAATAATGTCGACAAGCCAGCCGCCGCGGGCCCGAACAATGAGGATCTCATTGTTTAGGGTGCGACGACGGACGGGGAGTTGGGTCTTCCAATGGAGGGGGGAAGGGGAAAAGCGAATGTGGGAAGACCGAAAAGGTTTAAGGCAGCAATTCAGGAGCAACGCGTAGGAAATGAAAGAAAGGAATGTGGCATGAGAGGGGCGAAAAAAAGGCCAATTTAGAAGCAAAAGAATGTGGGATGCATATTGAGACCGAAGTCTCTTGCAGAAAGAAAGAATTCAACGAATGACTGAAGGTTGATAGGGGAAGGAAGAACTTGAGCAGGGGAAACGACCTTGGGAATGGATACGGGGATTTACCACAATACTGATAATACATACAAACTTTTCATACGCGTGCTACTCAAGGGGGAAACAAACTAGTAAGGAGTGGATCCACTAATCTTAGCTTTGGAGCCAATCATCGTCTCGGAATCCCGGCCTCCCGTCCCAGGCTGCGGGTCTCCGCCCGTGGGTGATGTTATCACGGGTCAGGTAAGAAAGCCCCCAAGGAGTGATTCGAGCACACAACCCCATTGCCTGATCTAATAGCTGTCATCTTGATCGCAGCTACATCAGAATTTTGGTAAGCAAAAGGGATCACCAGAGAGACAGAGCTTTGCTCTGATTCCAATTACGTCGGGATGACGGCTGGTTCCTGATTGATATGAGGATCTGCATCCAATCTGCCGTTTTGGTTCGCCCCCAGACTGGGATCTGCCCGGTATCCCTACCGTGGACTATTAAACTATAAAATAATCGCGACTACATACATATCAATCCTGATCATTCAATTCGATGAAACAGGTAGTACGAACCCCCGGTCGCGTTATGATTATCGAGTCCCATCGGCACAGCCGTCTAGCCCCGATACAAAGTGGGTCGAAATAAATGGTCGCAGAACAAGATCGAAACATACGCCAATGTTCTTTAAATATAGAAAACCCAGGCCCACGAGTGGATCAAACGGTGTGCGCAGTGCACACGCAGGCTTCTGTGGCGTCTCAGGAACTCCGTACCGGGTCCGCAGTTTTCCAGCTTTACTTCCTCGGTTTTACTCTGTACATATTTATGCCTGCATAGCGTGAGCGGGGCATCGAAAATTTGTTGAAGCCGGTTATTCGGGTTTCAGTTTGAGATCCACCGAGGATAATCATTGGTGGTTTGTGATCTACTGTATTAACCATCTTACCTAAATAGATGGAAAGGCCATGGACGAACCTTTGGAGCTGAATTTTGGATGAAGATAGCAATCAAAATGCATCAATCATCTACAGTCAAGCCACAGGCGTTGAATCATAATCGTAGTTCTCGTATGGGACATCAGAAGCCAGGCGCTGGTCTATCTTTGCAATATGTAGTGTCTATTCCTTCCGCTTCAAAACTGCAACCACACACCACCTCCTCCTCCGCTCAATACTTTCATCATCTCGCACAGGCAGCCACTCCCTCCGAATCTCCTCGCCATCCTCGCCACGCTCAACCTGATCCCGCTCGAAGATCGTCTCAATCTCAAAGCCATTTTTGAGGGCTTTCTCAAAGAACCCAGCTACAATTGGGCGGCCGGTATGGAATCCGGCCACAATCCATACTTTGCCCCCAGGTGCTAAGAACCATTGCATGGTACGGGTAAGGTTTTCGTGCTGTGAGGCCATCCAGAAACAGTCTGCGGCGATAATGCGACTGTATCCGCCTTTGTTTTGTTGGGCAAATGTGTCTGTCAGCACACCCCATTCGTGTGGGCGGATTGAAACCTCTGTTGATGGGGTCGGCGTGCGCTTGCTCAAATTATATTCCATATTAAAGGCAATTGAACCTGTGAGTGCGGGCGAAGATGGGTGGTCGGTGGCTGTAACTCTGGATGCATTTGCGAGGGCACAGATGAGTGAGGGGAGAGCGGCGCCTAGATATAAATCATCAGTTCGTGAAGCTTTTCCTGGGGTTACGTGTTGCCCTTCCCGTCTACAAACAGGACTTTGCGTTTTTAACAGGCATAAAGATAATCAACTTACCAGCGCCGAGTTCCAAAATACTCTCTCCTTTCACGTTCCAGATATCGATGGTTTCTCGTTGGGTCTCTGTCAATGTTGTACCCTCGGTCTGAAAGATGTCTGCATTCTCCACGCCTTCAGCGACCACTAACCCCGAGTTCCATACGAAATGCGCAAATAGTTTTCGGCTATCATCGACATCGTTTGCCTCATTCTGTTTTTCTTGACCAGTCGTCTCCGATGGTTTATTGCTTTGCTCTGGATAGGAAGGAACGGCGATTTCTAGGTCGCCATAGTGCGGGGAGGAGTAAAGGAGGTGCTGGCCGGGGTCTCCGTGCCAAGCCGTGGCATCATCGGGGCAGAGGTGGGCAAGAAAGCTCTCAAGTATGTCCTCAGGAGATTCATCCAGCTCAAGCTCTGTGTCTTGGCCTTGGAGATCAGGTGCCGGGGCAGCTGGTGTGGTGGGATTGCGGCGGGGCAGTGCCTGCAGGCGCGATTGAAGCATGTTGATTCCTCAGGTCTGGGGAGGTATTTTTCAGCGTAGTTCCAAGGTTGTAGTAGGTTTAGTTCTTGGGTTCTTCGGGTCGTCAGGGTCTGAAGTTATCTTGCTTTCATTTTCATAGCCCGACTTGAGGCTCGTCGGATATTATTTTGTGATAAAAAAAGGTGGGTTTGCATTGTTTGGCCAATGTGGGCCTGGTATCCGGATATCACTGGTCATTGGCTCCTGGACTTGGACGTCTTTTTCTGTTCTGCAGAATAATAGAGTTGACCAATCATATCATACCAGACCAGGTGACTTAGCCATGCTAGGCAAGGGACCTCGGAGTATTTTACAGTATGGATCCTGATATCATCCCCCCTTACGCTCTCTAGTAGGTCATCTTTTCTAGGGGGAAAGTCAATAATGATCCGTGTAATTCCAGGACCGCTTATGGATGAGCGGCTACAGTTTGCAATGTGGCCTGCTGCTTACAGTATATTGAAACAACCTCCATTTCCTGTCTGGAAAATCGAAATAAACCCCAAAAACCCCACACACAAAAGCTTTCATTTCAGATTCTGAAACGCCAAGAATCTTCTTTGGCATTTATACGTATGAAGTCGGGTTCAGTATCTTCGAGTTTCTTTGTGAATGACCTGGCACTGGCAGGAATATATATTTGCATCCCTCCAGCGGTCCAATCCAGAGGCCTTGGAAAGATCAAAGAAATTCTACATCCCGTAAGTAAGTGACAAACAATATATCTGCAGTGCACAGCTTCAAATAGAATGCTCATGTTTGAAACTTGGCCTCCAATAGGATGAACTTCGTGGACGTTTTCATTGCGGGCTTTGTTGTTCAAACATTTGAAGCCTCAGGCACCGACACTAGTCCATAAATGGGATGAAGTGGTCCTTTCTGCGGCGCGCGACAACGCGAGACTCTGAGAAATTCTGAGAGCTATCAAACCTCCTCCCCATACCCATTCTCCCTCCCAACCTATACGCCTCTCATCCGTTTCATTTCACCTCAATTTTCGTGTTTCAATCCTATACCGACACTAACACTCCGAGAGCATCTCCATTATGTACATGCCCCCTGTGACACCCCGGGAACTTCAGCGCTGACCATCTTCCAGGGAGAGCTTTGACAACATTCACCTAGACCTCTCCAACAATGCCGGCAAGTGCAAGCTGGCAGAGAGTGGTCTGGGATGGCGCCCTGCTGGCGGAGGCGACACCTTCACTCTGGATAGCAGTAACATTGGTGGCGCTCAGTGGAGTCGCGCAGCAAAAGGGTTTGAGCTGAGGATCCTGTCGCGGTCATCGGGTGTGATCCAGCTGGATGGCTTTGATCAAGAGGTATGGACAAATGTACTGTGGTGAAAGAGCCGAACTGATGCATTGGTCTCACTAGGACTTCGAACGGTTGTCTAAGGCTTTCAAGATCTGGTACGGTATCAATGTTGAAAACCGCGAACACGCCCTGCGAGGATGGAACTGGGGCAAGGCAGAGTTTACCAAAGCCGAACTTTCCTTCAACGTACAGAACCGACCCGCCTTTGAGGTCCCATACTCCGAAATCTCCAACACCAACCTGGCTGGAAAGAACGAGGTGGCGGTGGAATTCGCGCTCTCAGCTACGGATGCGAATGGCACCAATGCTCAGCCTGCTGGAAGCACCAAAAACCGCGGTCGCAAGGCTGCCGCAGGCCCAGACGAACTGGTTGAAATGCGATTCTACATTCCCGGCACCGTCTCGAAGAAGGAGAAGGCCGAGGATGCCGAGGGCGATGAAGAGAACGACGAAGAGGTGGAGGAACAGAACGCTGCAAACCTCTTCTATGAGACTCTCATGGACAAGGCTGAGATCGGTGATGTGGCTGGTGACACATTTGCGACCTTCTTGGATGTTCTGCATCTTACCCCTCGGTCGGTCTTTCCCTCCCATCTTGCGAGTCCCCTACTAACTGTTGCTTAGTGGTCGTTTCGATATTGACATGTATGAATCGTCCTTCCGACTCCGCGGAAAGACCTACGACTACAAAATCCAGTACACCGCCATCAAAAAGTTCTTCTTGCTCCCTAAGAATGACGACACTCACACACTCATTGTCCTGGGTCTTGACCCTCCACTGCGCCAGGGTCAGACCCGCTACCCCTTCCTGGTGATGCAGTTGAAGCTGGACGAAGAGATCAGCCTTGAGCTCAACATGACCGAGGATCTGCTGAACACCCAATACAAGGATAAGTTGCAACCACACTACGAGGAGCCCATTCACCAGGTGGTGACCAAAATCTTCCGGGGGCTGTCCGGCAAGAAGGTCATCATGCCGTCCAAAGATTTCGTCAGCCACCACGGCCATCATGGAGTTAAGTGTTCCATCAAGGCAAATGAGGGCCTATTGTACTTCCTGGATAAGAGCCTGATCTTTGTGCCCAAACCGGCAACCTACATTCAAATGGAGAATGTGGCGGTAGTGACGATGTCGCGTGTTGGTGGTGCGGTCTCGGCCAGCCGTACCTTTGATATCACCGTGGCTCTGAAGGGCGGTCTGGGTGAGCACCAATTCAGTAATATCAACCGGTAAGTGATTCAATTGTCTTTTTTTTGTGTGTCAAGTCTAACATTTTATCTTCCAGTGAGGAGCAACAACCTCTGGAGGTCTTCTTTAAGGCCAAGGGCATTCGCATCAAGAACGAGATGACCGAAGATACTTCTAGCCTCCTTAAGGCAGCCCTTGATCCCGATGAGATGCTGGAATCCAGTGATGAGGAAGGTGCCCGACCTGATCGTGGCTCGGCCGATGAGGATTCGGATTCTCCTGATGAGGACTTCAACGCATCTTCAGAGTCTGATGTGGCCGAGGAGTTTGACGAGGACCACGAGAGCAGCGGCGACAGCGACGAAGAGATGGGCGATGCGTCCGGTAATGAAGGAGCTGGATCGGATGACGAATCACGGCCGAAGAAGAAGACCAAGACCGGCTAATAATTGTACAGCTAGGTTCCTTTATGCTTTACTCCCATCTGGATCTATGCTTTGTACATGGCGTTTGAAAATGAATACCTTTTACTCCATTAATCCCCTAAAAATGAATCGGATTTTAAGGCCATCTAGTATCCCAGTCATACGATTGGGCTGATCTTGAGGATCCACAGTTATAGAGTGGAGTCTCACGTGAGAGTTCCCCCCCGTTTAACCCCTGATCCATTCATTTACCAGCTTCCGTACTCTAGGAAATCTCGTTGTTCCGGGAGATTGATAGCTGTATGACAGCCCTATAGAAGAGATGGGGAAGGACAAGAAAGCTTGGGGGATTCTATTCTGACGGGTTCATGCCTGTTCAGGCTTCCATTGACTGATTCGTTCTAGACCATTCAGTATACAGACCTCGGACATTCCTGAGCAGAGAGCGGCAATAGTAATTAGGACTGGGGTTGGTGAAAGAGCCATGCAGATGCAGTTGGAACTCGAAAGTACTCATAATATTGCAGAACATGTACTATATAGAAATGAAATGATGCATCTCTTTTTCCTTTTTTTCCAACGTGTATTTTGGCGCGGGTCGATCCAAACCCACTCCAGAATAGCTGGCCCGAACACCTCGACACGTCCCCCCCCCTTTCTTTCCCAGACTGGCACTTCCCTTCTCTCCAACAACTCCTTTCCTTTTCCTTCTCTTCAAAAGCCTCCAGGGTTTCTTCTTTTCACTCGCTTGCTGTTTTTTGATACTATTCTGTAAAAAAGGATACCCCCCTTTTTTCTTCGTCCAGGTATGACCTCCAACATTTCTGACCCAACCTGAGATTTTTTCCCTCCTTTCCCCAGTCTCAATGGACCCCACTAGAATATCAATGCAGTTGCTGATGATTCGATTACCGTTAGGGGTTCTTTTAGTGTTGCCTTCCCTCTAATACCTCGTCTAATCGTTCGCCATGTGTAAGCCGTCCCGGGGCGGAAAAGCGCCATCGAGCTTCCTCAATCCACCGAATCGAAGACTGATAGATTCTGTTTAGCTTCGCCGCCGCCTGCAAATGGTTCCCCCGTCGCGTCCCACGACTCCCCTACGCCCAGCAGCGGCAAGGAGTCGCCGTTCGTCGAGCGCAGCAACCCCATGGGCCAGGGTATCGCCCAGACCGTCAGCTCCCGTGATCCTAAGGCCGTTGCCCAGGCCGCATCTGATATGAAGAACGTTGTCCGCCGCAAGCTTACCGGCTATGTTGGATTCGCCAACTTGCCCAACCAGTGGCACCGTAAGAGTGTTCGCAAGGGTTTCAACTTCAATGTTATGGTGGTCGGTACGTGAACAGATCTAACTCAATTCGGGCCGGAAGACAACCACTAACATGACAAAAAGGTGAATCCGGTCTCGGAAAGTCCACCCTTGTCAATACTCTGTTCAACACTTCCCTGTACCCCCCTAAGGAGCGCACCGGCCCCAATGCCGACATCATCCCCAAGACCGTATCCATCCAGTCGACCAGCGCTGATATCGAGGAGAACGGCGTGCGTCTCCGCCTAACCGTGGTTGACACCCCCGGATTCGGTGACTTTGTCAACAACGACGACTCGTGGCGCCCCATTGTCGAGAACATCGAGCAGCGCTACGACACATACCTCGAGGCCGAGAACAAGGTCAACCGCAGCAACATTGTCGACAACCGCATCCACGCCTGCGTTTACTTCATCCAGCCCACTGGTCACTCCCTAAAGCCTCTCGACATTGAGGTCATGCGCCGCCTGCACACCAAGGTCAACCTGATCCCGGTTATCGCCAAGGCCGATACCCTGACCGACGAGGAGGTTGCCCTGTTCAAGGAGCGCGTACGTCTCACAAATCATGATCCCGACAACATTAATTTCTAACATTTTTCTAGATTCTGGCCGACATCACCCACCACTCCATCCAGATCTTCGAGGGCCCCCGCTATGAACTTGATGACGAGGAGACCATTGCCGAGAACAACGAGATCATGTCCAAGGTGCCGTTCGCCGTGGTTGGTGCCAACTCGGAGGTGACCGCCGCCGATGGCCGTCGCGTGCGTGGCCGTAGCTACCCCTGGGGTATCATTGAGGTCGACAACGAGGAGCACTGTGACTTTGTCAAGCTGCGCCAGATGCTGATCCGCACCCACATGGAGGAGCTCAAGGAGCACACCAACAACTTCCTATACGAGAACTACCGCTCGGACAAGCTCACCCAGATGGGTGTCGCCCAGGACCCGAGCGTGTTCAAGGAGGTCAACCCGGCCGTCAAGCAGGAGGAGGAGCGCAACCTGCACGAGCAGAAGCTGTCCAAGATGGAAGCCGAGATGAAGATGGTCTTCCAGCAAAAGGTATCCGAGAAGGAAAGCAAGCTCAAACAGAGCGAAGACGAACTCTATGCCCGACACCGCGAGATGAAGGACCAGCTCGACCGGCAGCGCCAGGAGCTAGACGAAAAGAAGTCCCGCCTCGAGAGCGGCCGACCTATCGAAGAAAAGGGAGGCAAGCGCAAGGGTTTCTCCCTTCGTTAAAACTCTCATGCCTGCCATTGACGCCCGCTGATTCCCCATCCAACCCTCAACTCTCTCTATTTTTTTCCTTACTGTCTCACATCACACTCCCTCTTATCTCCTTGATGCGCTGCTCTATTTTATCTTCCACTGGATGGGCCTACGCATCGCAAAAAGAATGGTTTTAAATAATACGATCCGCGGGGGTTGCTTAAGACCTTTTCTTTTTATTAACTTCTTGTGATGTACTTTTTGCTACGCCATCTCTTGTTCTTGCCCGCTTTCTGTGTGCCCTATTACCCGCTCATTTTCTCGTTAATTTCTTTTGGGCATTTGGTTCTTTTTTGGCCGTCTGTCCGTGTGTTAGTCAATTGCAGCGCTTCGGCATTTCCTTAGTCCACATGAGATCTATGTAGAGCCCAATAACCTTAGATCCTGAAACTGTATCCAATAAGAACATACCTAGGCATGTACACCATAGTTTTCTTGGCTGGAAATTTGAATCTTACCCCGTCTTTTCTCCACGTCCGTGCTGTTCGGACGGCAGTCGGCGGGAGTCGGATTTTCGCTATTACCATAGGCTGTTGAAGCTTCCCCCTCATTATAGCACCGTATCGCGTCATGAACAACTAGTTTCCAAAGTAGAAACTATTCGACTTATAAGAAGGGCACTATGTTCTTATAGTTCAGGTGAGCATTTTTACAAAATGAACCTGTAGTCTACGAGTTGCATTCTCGTGACTTCTAAGGTTGTCCTGTATTTTCCATCTAAACAATATGAGGCTACTCGACTGTGCAGCTGTTTTATTAACAGTACTTCCTCAATATGTCATGAGCACGGCAGTTTGTGGAAACAATGGAGACATTTACAAGGATACTACTTGCACTTCATCTCAAAGAGCCGAAGACCTTCTTTCGCGAATGTCATGGACAGAAAAGGTTAAACAACTTGGTGGAATCCGTCAGGTACTTGGCGAAAACATGTCTTTCAACAAAACTAATTTTGATATCTTTAACAAAGCACAAGATGGAAATATAGGTACTTGGCCCTGATCTCCAGACATTCAAGATCTATCAATCTAATAGCAACAGGATATGGCAATCAATTCAACCCCGCTATCCCAGCCTTACAGCTGGTGAACGAGCTTCGTGCGAACCAGACTGCATCAGGGCTCGGTATTCCCTATGTTCTTGTGACGGATTCTATCAATGGAATCTATTTGTTCAATGGGACGTTGTTCCCCAGTACGTTGTCGATGGCGTCGTCATTCAATGTCCCTCTCTATGGAGAGGTTATCGCCTCGATCCGAGAAGAGTGCAAAGCAATAGGCATCGACTGGGTTTTATCACCGGAATTGGATGTTGTGACGGATCCTCGATACGGTCGCGTGGGCGAAACGTGAGTCTCCTTCGATATACACTTGCATTTAGGCTGGTAATAATTTGAGATCTAGATATGGTGAAGATCCATATTTGAATGGAGAGTTTGGCTTGAAGTACGTTCAAACCATGCAAGAGAAAGATGAGAATGGGTATATGAAGGTCGCAGCCACCATCAAGCATTTTGTCTATGGCTGGGAGGCTGGAGGTGTCAATACGGCGCATCAGTATGGGGGAATCAATCATGTCTACAACGATATGCTGCCTCCATTTATCAGAACCATCTCGGAGGGAAATCCAGCTTCTTTGATGGTTTCTTATGCTAGTCTTGACCGGGTTCCGATGTCTGCGAACAAGTTCATGCTCCAACGGGTTCTCCGAGACGATCTCAAGTTCGAGGGGGTCATCATGTCTGATGCTGGAGCACTAAATGACCTGGCAAGGGAGTTCCAAATCGCCCAGACTTCTCAAGATGCCGCGATCTTGGCCGTTAAGGCAGGCCTGCAGATGGAACTCTCGCCGGGAGAAGAGTCTGCCACGCAAACGCTGGCCAATGTGACGAACGACGCTGAGATTACAGCACTGGTATCGAACGCTACATTGAAAATTCTCGAACTCAAGTTCAATCTTGGTCTCTTTGATTTGCCGCTGCCCTCGGCTGAAAATGCTACCAAGATATTGCGTGCACCAGCTCATCTCGAAGCCGCTCGCAATATCTCCCGCGAATCCATCGTACTGCTCCAGAATGACGGCCTTCTCCCCCTACAGAGCAACACATCTCGCACTGTCGCAGTACTAGGACCATATGCCTCAATTATCGATCCAGGCTCCTACGCACCCCACAGCACAGCAGACAAAACCCACGGCAACTCCCTCCTCCAAAGCCTCCAGCACGCTCTCGGCTCCAAAAACATCGTCCATGAACCAGGCGTCGACTTTCTCGACCGAACCAACCGCACCGGCATAAACAGCGCGGTAACAGCAGCTAAATCCGCCGACTTGGCCATACTATCTGTAGGCTCGCTATCAGTTTACCCAAGCGATCCCCTCTACGACAAACGCACAGACGGAGAGTTTTTCGCACACGCCGACCTAGGCTTCCCAGGTCTCCAACAAGAATTGATAGACGCAGTCCTCGACACGGGCGTCCCTACAATCATAGTCCTAAGTGGTGGACAAGCATTCGTTCTGAATAACTCGACCCTCCGCGCAAATGCAATCTTACACACGTTTTTGGCGGGCGAATATACCGCCGATTCGGTTGTGGAGATTCTATCCGGACAGGTGAATCCCAGCGGTAAACTTCCCATCAGTCTTCCGCAGGCGAATGGCGCGTTCCCCGTCGCGTATAACTGGTTACCATCAGATAACCATGGAGGATTCTCGGGGATTCCAATCTATGGGTCTTCGGCTTGGCAGTTTCCGGTCATTACGATTGAGCCGCCCATGGTGTTTGGATTTGGGCTTAGTTATACCTCGTTCAACATGTCCACTGAGGTGAAGCAGGTCAAGACGGATGGAGGAGATCCGGCCTTTGAAGTTTCGGTTAATGTGACGAATACGGGGAGTGTGGCTGGGAAGGAGGTTGTGCAGCTTTATTTTAGGCAGAGCTTGTCGACGATTGAGTTACCCGTTAAGCGGCTCATTCGCTTTGCTAAGGTTAGTCTTGGGGCTGGTCGGTCGGAGGTTGTTACTTTTGTGGTTCCGCAGGAGGAGATGGGGTATTATTTGAACATGGAGTGGACTTTGGAGAAGGGCAGTTATACTTTCTATGTTGGGTCTAGTTCGAAGAGTGACGATTTGCAGGAGCAGAATGTCACGATTGACTGAGGTTGGATACAATGTATGTAACGTCGTATATTGAATCTCTATTCATAATCCCATGACACTGAACCCTTGATTACCCAGATCCTGAACTGCGAACACGAAAGGGAACAACGTGGGCAAGAAGTACAACAAGGCCAAATTAAAGACCAAAGTCAGCACAGGTACAAATATCCTCCTCCAGCTGGCTATCAATTCATTTATCAGCAGAAATTAAAATACCACCAGCAGACTTCATACCTTCTACTGGTGCCCGAAACGACATCTGAACCTTGCCCTCCGTGCGCAATATAACCACAACATCATAAGCACAGTTGCTAGTTGAATCCATAAGCCCCTCCACTCGAAACCTCTCAACCTGACTGCGATCCTTCATCCAGATCTGCTCCATATCTTCCAGTGAACGACCCACAATCTCGCGGTACTGCCACCCCCGCTCATCCAAAGTACTCTTAAACTGGAACTGATATGACAGAGGATCCAGATGGGGAGGAATCTTCTCCGCCATATATCGCTTGGCATATACCCTTGAAAGATAAAGAAGCGCAATCAAACCCACAGTCCAGTATGAAGACCAGATTAAATCTTGACGGAGTCCGTTCTTTGATTCTTCGGGACTGTCGGAGCGCAGAAAGTTTTTGGAGATATTCATTGCCTCTACGAGCACCAAAAAGACCAATCCAACTTTGGAACTATATTATATGAGATTAGCTGAATGTTTGCTGCCGAATGTAGGTTGTGAATTTGGTGGGCGAATCTTACCCGGTGTTCATATATCCCAGCCAGATGATCAATCGAGTCCATAATGGTGCGCCAGATTTCTCTGATTTGAACCCCGAGTCGCCGCTATAGGTGATATACCTGTCTTCGGGGATGTTCATGTCACTGAATGTGGGGTCCATTTGGACGCCGCGACGGGTGGCCATTAGGAATTGCAGTGGTTGGAGGATGTCGGTGTCTTTGCTGGACCTGGGCGCGGTCTCGGCGTCGACCTTTTCGGTCGGGAAATCGGAGATTTGCATCTTGGTGACTTCTGATGCGAGGTTGTGAACGAGAAGAAGGAAAGGAAGAAAACAAAAGAAAAGAAGTGGGAGCCTAGAGGGCGCGAATTTGGGCTCGCAAGGCTGCGAGACAGACTGGTTTAGCATTGTGGAGACTGAGGCTGAGGCGAGGCTAACCTGATTCTTTAGCGCTAAATCCTTTTGCTAATGTCGCTCTCCATGAAAAACCAGAGAAGCGATGGTTGCCCGATCTAATAGCGTAGTAAATAATGTTTCCAGGAGAAGTTGGTTTCCAAACGGTACTAGATCGCAGTCGTCATTCTATTCATCCCCCGAAGGTCCACTTGGTGCCAGCAGAAGTTTATGATCAACGATATATACAGTATCAACCAAATCTATAAACAAATACCGTTTATCATCTCAATAACAAACAACCTACAGCTTCGCCCGCTCCCCATTCTCCCCAAATTCGATCTTCTTCCCGGTGATCAACGACTCCTGCAACGCACACCCAATAGCAACAGCCTTCACAGCCGAATCCAACCGCAACGGCGGGGCAGTGTTATCCAAACAAGAAGCCGTAAACTCATTCGCCTCAGTGATGAACGCCTCCCGGAATCGTCCATAGTAATCAGCCGGAATCTCACGGCGGATACCAGTCGACTCGTACAGGTTCACAAGATTCAGCTGGGGCTGCGTGTTCACGGCGATCTTACCGTTCGTACCGAAGACTTCAGTACAATCCTCTTGACCAGCGGCCATCATGCGGGAGCAGTAGAGTTGGGCGATTTTGCCTCCCTGTTTTTCAATGAGGATCTGGTTCGTCTTGTATGAGGAAGAGAAGGAAGCTTACATAGAACTCAATAATCCCCAACGCATTATCACGATCATTGTGCTTCCGCAGATCGGGCTGTACGGCCGTAATCCCGATAGCAGTAACGCTTTTCACCTTGGTATCCTCGCCGAAGAACCACAGCGCAAGATCGATATCGTGAATAGAGCAGTCAACAAAGATACCACCGGAGAACTCGGCGTAGGCAACGAAGAATCCGCTCGGGTCGAGCTTGTCGCATGTCTGCGAGCGGAAGACGGATGGGGTCCCGATGTCGCCGGATGCCATGCGTCGGTGTGCATCACGGTATGAGGCGTCGAAGCGACGGGAGAATCCGCAGATGACTTTTTGGTTGGGGAATTTTTTGATCGATTTGTGGTAGGCGTTGACCACTGATTGGGACTATTTGGAAAATGGAATGTTAGAAGGTGGCTTGAGTTGATGTTCTCTGTACTTACAATCTCCGGACTGGTACTAATGGGCTTCTCGCAGAGAACGTGTAATCCCCGCTCAATGGCTTTGATTGCCTGCTCAGCGTGCACGGTAGTAGCACTAGCAACGACAACAGCCTGGAGAGACTTCTCCTGGGATAGCATCTGCTCGTAGTCAAGGTAGGTGCGCACACCCTTGAACTCGTTCTTCGCGGCATCTAGTTCGGCTTGCACAGGCGAGCAGACGGCGATGAGCTCGGCGCGGGGAGTCAGAGTTGCGAAATGACGGGCATGGCGCATGCCTGGAATTGCCATTAATTAGCTCAATTCAGATTGCATTGAAGTATTGTCTTACCCATGCGGCCAATACCGGCGACGGCCACTTGGAGCTTTTCGGTCATTGTGAAAGAATTGGTCTATAGGACTTTCTATAGAGGACTTAAAGTGTATAGAACGAAAAGCGATGGATTTCAGCGAGACTTATATAGCTAGAATCCTAGCTTCTGCTGTGTATGCCCCTCATCGGAGAAGCCTGATCAAGGCTGTTGCATATACTCTTGGAGTAGTACGACGGCGACGATTTCCTTTCGCAGCGACTCCACTTCCCCGCACTTTTGCTCTCCACGTAGTTCTTTCATGAGAATTACTCAACAAGGCAGGCTGCGGCGAACCTCTCAATTTCTGATTAACAATGTCCACTATGGAGTCTTTCCATTTACAATCACGAACGAACATCACTCATACAAGCTTCAATCCATTACTGCATTACTCCTCATACCCCTCCCAACCCCATGCTGTTTTCAACGATGCCTGAACGCTTGAAGTGGGATACGCATGCTTGTCCTCCAACTGAACCAATACCCCAAGCAAAGCTTCCTGTTCGAATCTCTCGGTAAACCGGTCTCCACACATTCCAATTGCAGCGGAGGCTGTCACCAGACCAGGTGGGCTATGTCCATTGGAGAGCGCAATCCCACATAATCGCACAACAATCGACCGTACTTGTTGATCCACCGATCGCATTGCCGTGCGCTGACCAGGACCCAGACGGGGTAACTTGGGATTATATACTGTGAGCAAAATTCGGGCGAGTTCGAGAAATTGGAGGCCTGCAACATGGCAGTTGTTCAGGTACCACAATTCGGGAAAGACCTCACCGCATGAGCGATCAGGTTCCCGGGAATAGATAGGTTTGAAACTGGGCGGACCTAGCTCAGCCCAGAGAGTTTCAAATGCGACGAGCTCCTCGTAGCGTGCGAGGCGCATATCGGTTCCCGATTGCATGATTCCCATGCTTGACTGATGTCGGTCTCTGGGAAGGTCTTCTTCAGATCCATAACAATATTGTAGTACATCGGCGCAATGAATTACTAGTCTGTCTGCCCATACGTAGTCATCGGCAGGCTCGAAGGATCGATACGGCTCGCAAGGCCCTAGTGGAAGTCGGAAGGTTCGTTGTTTGCTAAATGCGGTGGTGATTTCTTGTCGCAGTGCAATCCAATAAGCCGCATGACGCAGCCCATAACCAGATACCGCGGGCATTATCTGGGATTCTAGAAAGATCTGAATACCCCGCAAGGCACTTTCAGTATCCTGGCCCATAGCAGGGACTCAATCGGAGTCAGCAGTGACCAAATCCCTCAAGTAAGGACCACTCACAGTCTACTTCTTCATAAAACCGTAGAATTACAGCCGCAGCCAGTAGATTTTCATCTTGGGCTTCCCGTGAGTGATCCGAAATGGAAACGAAATGGGCTATACACTCGTTGTGGTAGTGAATGGCTGTCTCCGACGTCAGATTTGGAAGGACCTTGCCTCCATAAAACACCTGGTTTCCGCGCCAATGTTTTTTGATCCGACTCAAATGTCTGGCAGAGGCAGTCAAGATGGCATTGAGCAAAGGGGGGCAAGTTCGGGCTCGCAAAGGTACTGTGCAAGCAAAATGTCGCTCCCCGTCGCAGATATCAAACTATAAGATATTAGCTGAATATCACCAATATCTTCGAGTACATACCCAGGGTGCAAGCTCAACAACAAAATATCGCATGAGACAGGCCTCATGTTCATCTAGGTTGGGTAGTTCTCCATTAATCGGACCGACCAACTCCCCGGACCCTTGAGAGGAATGGCTGCAATGTGAGAAGTGAGGGGAAGCCGACAGCGACTGATTTTCCGGTGACAGCTGCAAGGCATGTGGCGAATAATCCAAGGTGTTCTCAGGTTCATGTGACCGCACGAATGGATCGGATACATTTGAAACTGCTTTGTTCGTTTCGCCGACGATAGACCACTCGGCAAGAGTCCGATGCTCAGAGACCACACTTCGGCGTCTCTCCGATGCTGAGGGAGACGTAGGGTCAAAACCTACACAATAATGCCGAGCTATGTCAGCTGTCTCATCGACATACTTGTAGTCCACTATTGTCTGATCAGTAACTGCATGTCAAGGCAACGGATATTCAGGTCTTCACACCGTAACTGGCTGGTAACCAGGGTTGGTCATCTGCAAAATTATACTGGGCACTTGCACTAGATCCATGACGAAATCTCGAAGAAATAGCCCGCCAGAGGCAAGAAGAACCCGTGCGCTCACACCGATGACATTTCGGCTTCTGCCCATCGCCTAGCTGGGGTCAATACTTGGCACTTAAAGGACCCTGAATGAGCTCACACTTCACATGACGGGCTGGAACGTAAAGTCAGTCAATTTCTATTACTCCGCTCATTGTATGCCACTTACATCGGCATTCCTGACTTTACGATTTAGTCAGAGATTGTCACTGCATTGTGTATGTGGACACTCACCAAGGGGTAGCCTTGTTCCGCATATTGCGTATGTGCAAATTCGCGGGATAACAGAGGACCAGAGTAGATGGAATGATTAAAAACAAAGGAAAGAGCCGCCGAGCATTTCCATGCGGAGAAAGTGCGGGGTTGAAATCTGGGGATCGTCATTGGTTTAGGTAAGAGCGACTGCTCTTTTGGCGTATACTAATACTTAGATTAGATTTTAAGAATAATTAATCGGCCTTCTGATTCATTTCAAATGACTTTTCAAAAATTTCTGGGACGAGTAATCGCAGTATACAGAGGGGAGGGTTCCGGGTTCGGGCCGAATATGTGACTCCCTGCCCAGATTTGTCCGGAGGGGAATCATAGCTGTGAACGACATGATAAAACCTAGGATTTGGTAATGAAGTTCTGATAGGCAGTGATTTGATATTGAATTGGGCCAGTCCCAGGGTCGTCCTGGGAAAGTCGAAGATGGGAGAGGAGATGTTTATGTGCCCAGGTCTCATCACGTTTGCACAAAAGTAAGCACCCCAGGGCCGCTAAGATACTAATCCTATAAAGCAGGGGCGTAGTGTGGTAGATGGAATTACAGGCCAGAATCATAAAACTGGACTATGTTTCACGAGAAAGATGACGCTAAACCGCCTAAATACCTATGGATCTGTATCATGGGTTTGAAGAGATAACTTTTCTGAAGACCTCGATAGAAAGGCAGGAATAATGGATAATAGATTGTCCTTAAGACCTTGAATGCAAGGAACTCGGTCGAATTTAGATATGTGGGGACTAGCAGAAACACAAAGCCATCTATGGATACCTATTGTGGTACGTTCTTGAGTAGGAGCCCGGATATTGATGTGTCTCACTTAATAAAGAGAAACAAAGCTTTGACAGGTATATTGTTCATACCCTATTCCATGCCGGACAATGCATGACAGGACCCCCTACTACCAAATTGACTAAAACACTGCTTGGCCCTCGGGAAAGGAGTACTTCGTAGGCTGTGTGCAAAAGAGCGGAGCTGATGAGATCAGATAAAAGAGCCGAACCGTCTCTACCGAATAAGTTCGGAAATCAAGCGATTTAGATCATGCCTACTGTATCCCCATGATCATTACTGTCTTTGGTGTTAGCCGAGTGTTGATCACGATCAGCCCCAATGTATGATGAAGCGGCTGCGGCGGGTTGTCAATAAAACTACCTTGAACATCTCTACTTTTGACCAGGGTCTCCAGAATTGCACTTTAAGATTCCAGATAAAGTGTAAAACAGGGGTTTTCTTCGGTAATTTCAAGGGTCATTGTTGGCGGTCTCAACGTATGTCAGGTTCTTCCGGGTGAACGAACAGCCGGTGATCTTAATCAGATAACGAAAGTCTAGTTAATGAAATTTTGCCTCAATGATCCCTGCCTCTTCAGAAATGTCTCCACTCATGCCCCCCCCCCCCCCCCCCTTTCATAAGGTGTTTCCGGTCCGAAACATGGGTCCGGCAGAGCAAAAGTCGAACAAAACGGCGTCTCGGGAAGCCGGTGGTGCTCTGTGTGGAGCTATTTCCAATATTTGAGTGGATGATATGCGCTGACACAAGAATGCACTATTCTTCATCTGGCATAGTTCCAGAGCTTTCTATGCTCAGTGGCTTGAAGAATCCACAGAGGATCCATCAATCCATACTGTAGGCCGCTTTCTCAGCATTTTTAATCTTGCTGTAAGCAGCTCCAAGCCAGCCAAGGAAGGTAGCCACACGACCGGGAATTATGACACAATGGAAAACTCGGTTTCGGGCCTGGAAATTACGTTAATCAGGCCACTTGATATAGACAATCTAGATTATTAAAAGGATCTACATCCCCTGAAAATGAATGTCGGATTTCGACCATAATTTGTTGATCATTTTGCAATGCGATTCTCTCGAGGCTGCCAAGCAGCCCTTCTGGCTGCTGCTGGAACCCTGAGTTCAGCCACTACCTTCAAGAATGGCACTTACGACTACATTGTCGTCGGTGGTGGCCCCGCTGGTATCATCACTGCCGAACGCTTCGTCGAGGCTGGCAAGAGTGTTCTCCTCCTTGAACAAGGTACCGGCCCAACAGTTGCAACCGGCGCGAACGAAACCCTCTCCTGGAATGACAACCTGACCACAATTGACCTGCCCGGTCTGTCTGCCGATATTGGCTCGCTTGATGCATGGAATGAATACCTTTGCACCGATACTGTAGGATATGCGGCCTGTGTGCTTGGTGGTGGAGTAACCATCAACTACATGGTTTTCGTTCACCCACCAGAACACGACTTTGACGACAACAACAACTGGCCTGAAGGATGGAAGTGGAAGGATCTCAAGCCTGCTGCTGAGAGACTGTACAAGCGCAACCCCGGTACCATCTTGCCCTCGGCGGATGGCAAGTACTATGACCAGGGTCTTTACAAGGTCCTGTCCAAGTTCCTGAGCAAGCTTGGTTGGAAGTCGGTCAACATGATCACCCAGCCCAACGAGAAGTATCAGGTCTACAGTCACCCGGCATGGAACGTCCAGGACCAGAAGCGCGCTGGTCCTGTCCGCACCTACCTGCCCCTGGCCCAGAAGAGCAACAGGTTCACCCTGAGTCTTAACACCAAGGTCCTCCGTGTCGTGCGCTCTGGAAGCCAGGTCACCGGTGTTGAGCTCCAGACTGCTTCTGGCGAGACCGAGATTGTGAGCGTTGCCAACAACGGCCGTGTCGTTCTCGCTGGTGGTGCCCTCGCCACTCCCCGCCTGCTCTTCAACTCCGGCATTGGCCCCAAGAAACAGATCGAGACAGCTAAGAAGGCCGGTATCTCCGTGCCCCCGCAGGAGGAATGGATCAACCTGCCCGTCGGTGTCGGTCTCAAGGACCACCCCATCTTCACCATCCTGGCCAAGACCGATGGCGACTTCAGTGTTCCCGACTACGAGAGCATCCTGAACGGTAGCGATACTAAGGACATCGACCTCTACGAGAAGGGAGATGGTATCCTTACCCAGGGCAAGCACCGCCTGACTTTCTTCTCCTCCAACAAGCTCAACGGCCAGACTCGCTACTACCAGGGATCCTGTGCTCCCAACGCTGACTCTGTGCTCGATATTACCACTTACATGACTCATGGTCTCACCTCGTCAGGTGTCCTGGGTATCGACGAGAACCAGAAGACTGTCTTTGAGCAGTCTCCTTACATGCAGACTGCTGGTGACCGCCAGGCTGCTCATATATTCATCCAGTCACTCGTCGATGATTTCAACAAGCCTCACTCTGGATTTGAGTTGGAGACTTACACCAATGCGTCTTCTATTATCGCCACTCTGTCCCCTGGTATGCACTACACTACTACTGCTAAGCTTGGCAACGACGATGGCCGTGACAACGGTACCTCCGTTGTGGATATCAACACCAAGGTGTACGGAACTGATAACCTGGTAAGTGTGGCTGAATCTTTCTATTAATAGCATATATCTTGATGGAATTGAAGCTAACGAATTCATTTGATAGTTCATTGTCGATGGCAGCATCCACCCTGACCTCCCCACCGGTAACATTCAGGCCACCATCATGGTTATCGCGGAGGCCGCTGCCGCTCGCATTCTTGCTCAAAATTAGATGAGACATATATGTTTCCCACGACATAGACAAAAGGATAGTTTCTCTGTATAAAGTTAAGAGTTTATAAATTATTTTGTAAAACGGTCTTTGATAAGATGCTTTCAATGCATGAATATGTATAGACCAATGTTCATACCTAGATATACTGTACCCGAAGACAGTGCACGCTTCGGCTGCCATAGAAGCTTTCTAGATCCATGATAGCTAAAATCAGCATGGGTATCGGGATACAATATTCTACACTCAAAGAGAGATTTGAAGTTCTGAATCGCTTCAGAAAACCCTACAGGAACAATCGGTGAAGGGGAGGTAGCCCCACCAGATATTGATCGAATCTACATACATCATAGGCCCTACAATCCACCACCATGGCGCTCACTCGGCAGCGTGTCATCGTCGTCCTCATCATGTCCCTTCACCACAGCCTGCAGAGAGGAAAGATGGACAGAAAAGAAAAAGGATTTTGGAAGTGATATAACGAGGCATTTTAGATGGTCCTATACGATGTGAAGTATTCACTATGTTAGAAGCATATCTATCTGCTTCAATCATCCACCGTGAATATAGGCAACGTGAATGTGGGCAAAGTAAATATAGGTGTGAATACTAGGCCATGCGAATACTAGGCAATGCGAATACTAGGCAATGCGAATACTAGGCAATTGGCATTCGTGACCCGGAACAAAAAGCCGTGACAAGTGGTTTGTTTGTGTTGCCTACCTGCTATGATACATTTGGACTCCTTCCGCAGGAAGCAAAGAGAAATGAAACTAGAAAAGATAACCCGCTCCCAAATCACCAAGCATCAACATCGAAATTCTCCTCTCCAAAGTAAGACACCACGACAGTTCGGTCCGAGAACTTACGGCCAGCCAAAGCCTTCAAGGCACTGGTCGCCGATTGCTCGGTGTCAAACTTAACGAAGATCTTACCAACACCCGATGTGCTACGGCTACCACCGCTGGGGCGGGGAATCTTAAGACTCAAGACCTTTCCGAATTTTCCACACTCCTCAGTGACATCCTCCAAGATCTCTTCATAGTCATCATTGTCAAGAAGTTCATCAACAGTGACCATGTTCAAAAGCTGCAGCACACGACCAGTCTCCATATCTTGGGAAGTGGTCTTGGCGAACATCGACATGGCATTGACGCCCATATCGAGACCAGCTGCCTGAGTAGTACCGATACTAGCACGAACGACCTTGAGGTGGCGGTCGCCTAGCTCCATACCGTTGAGGCCTTCCACAGCGATAGGAGTTGCGGCTGGGTCAGCGTACTCACAGAAGGCAATGCCCTAAAGGGCGTTAGTTATAAATCGTAGAACTAGTTCATTAAAGAAGTACTCACCCGTGACTCCTCAGTCGATGAATCTTTAACCAAGATGAAGGACTTCAGTTCACCAAACGACTTCAGCAACATTGTAACAGGCTCTTCGGGAATATAGGATGGGATGTTGGACACGCAAATCTTGTTTGGTGAGTCTGGTACCTCGTTGAGAAGCACGCCTTCCTGGTATTCCTGGTCTGCACTTCCATTGGGCACAATGTAATCCTTGGGTCGCCGGACCTCCAAACCCTTATCACCGCCCTCAGCCATAGTGATGCCATCAAATGCCAGAGCAACAGTTGCGTCGGCAGGACTTTTAAATTCCAAGAGGGCGAATTTCTGATCTTCAGATACCTGGGCGGAGATACATGGGTCGACGCTTTGAACCACATTCAGGCCGTTCAACTGCAGGTTGAAGAACGAGATTATGGCATCCCCGGTGGTACCAGGAGGAAGATTGTAGACAAAGAGACGCTTGGATTGGCGGGAGTTGGATGGCTTGAGGGCGGTATTTTCTGTGGCACCGGCAGGCTGGTCCATGAATGCCTGCAGACGGCTGGGGTCCATTGGTTGTTGGCGGGGAGCTCCAGGCAGGGGGAACATACCGGAGAGCTTGGCTTGCTCTGCAGTGACATTCTCATAGCCTGGAGGCTTGATATCCCACTGGGTCAGACGACGCTTGCGGTCCAAGATTGACGGGATATCGGTCAAGTCTGGTGTAGGCTCCTTCTTCCGTGGGGGTGTTGCGGATCTCTTGCGCTCTCTTCGGTCACCACCACGGTCTCCACGGTCCCGGTCACCACCTCCAGCACCACCACGGCGGGGGCGCTCCTCAAAGAGGTCCCGTCTCGGAGCCCTATCTTCAAAGTCGGGTCGGTCAGGTCGGCGGCGACGATCGCCACGATCTCCTCCACGGTCTCCCCGGTCCCCACGATCCCATTCCCGGTCGTCTCTTCGGTTGCTCGAATAGCGGTCTTCGCGCTCACGGGCACGGTAGTCGCGGCTGGAGGAATACGAGTTGGCTTCAGGCTCACGACGCGCGCCTCGTGGGCCGTAGTGAGGGGATCGCGATCGTCGTCGCTCTCCTCTTTCAGGTCTCTCAGGTCTCTCAGGCCTCTCTGCCCGATCACCACGATCTCCTCGGTCTCGTTCACGTCGCTCGTCGCGCTGAAATGGGTTAGTCGCATTCAAGCCACTTGTAACGTTGGCACGTACGTAGTAGTCGCGAGGGCGACCAGAGTCTGCAATTGTTAGTTTAATTCCTGAAGATCAATTATGGTAGGCTCACCTCTGGAAGAATAAGTGTCGCCGTTCATGTTGAGCTTTGGAGTTGAGGAAGCTCTTGCTGGCTTCAGTGAAGGGGAAAACTGGAAGCTCCTGCACGGGGCGGTAATGCCTTTACCGCTTTCTATTACAGGAGTTGGCGGCAATTTGCGGCAGAATGACTTTCTTATCGTTTTCTATCGCGTCAAGGTTTCAGCGCAACAAAGAAACTCCTAAAAGATGGCTTTCTCAGATTGGCGCAAGCTGCCGGTCAGCTTGTCAGAGCTCTGTATTAATACAACTCTACGTTGTGGTCAATCCTTTCGGTCAGTTTCTCCCAATCATGTATCTCTCTTCAATAATGCTAACCCCCATGCAGGTGGCATAATATTGCAGAAAGTGAAGAATGGCGCTGTGTCCTTTATGGACGCTTGATATCTTTGAAACAAGATCCAAGCTGTCTATATTATCGAACCTATCAATCTCGGTCATCTCCTTCTCTCCTAACCCCACCTGCCTCGGAATTACCCTCTCGCGCGCAATCAGACACAGAATCCAGTGACATCAAAGACGACCACATTCTCCGCATCATCCAGCATTATCTCAATCTTTCATCTAACTTGGGTGATCTATATGCGCAATGGTCTTCTGACGATCCTAATTTCAAAAAAAAGGCTCCTCAGTTCACCGGAATCCGGATATTGCGCCAGGATGCGTGGGAGGCCTTGGTGTCATTCATTTGCAGTAGCAATAATAACATTTCGCGCATCTCTCAGATGGTGGAAAAGTTGTGTCTTCACTATGGACCGTTCGTTGCTACAATTGATGGTCGTGCCTATCACGACTTCCCGACACCCGAGGCATTAGCTGGCAAGGATGTGGAAGGCAATCTCCGCACCTTGGGATTTGGATACCGGGCTAAGTATCTTTACAAGACTGCTGTCATGGTATCTCAAGAGCGGGAGAAGGGATGGTTGGATGGTCTTTCCAACCCTGAGTCCCCTGCATTCGGTATTGAGGCAAAGCCGGGCGATGAGATGAAACCCGAAGGTCGACAAGGATACCGAGATGCCCATGAGAGTTTACTGGAACTTCAAGGTGTTGGGCCCAAAGTGGCAGACTGTGTCTGCTTGATGGGTCTGGGATGGGGCGAATCTGTGCCCGTTGATACTCACGGTAAGTTGCTCGAAATCCTGGCACTTGTACATAGGCCTAACTCATTTGACAGTATGGCAAATTGCGCAGCGGGATTACCGCTTCGGCAAGGGCTCTCATAAGTCATTGACAAAAGCAACATATGATGCCGTGGCCAACCACTTCCGCAAGCTCTGGGGTCAAGAGGCCGGATGGGCACAAAGTGTGCTTTTCACAGCCAATTTGCGGTCCTTTGCAGATCGACTTGCAGCAACAAAGGTTGAGGTAGCTGTGAAAGAAGACGATTCAAAGATTGAGATTAAGACAGAAGTCACGACATCAGTGGCGTTGACAGCCCCTAAGCATGAGGATGTTAACGTGAAAGTTGAAGAGCCTAAGAGCCAACCCATCGTCAAGAAAACTGGGAAGAAACGCAAGGCAACACCAGAAGAAGTCATCCATGCTTCGACGAGTGAAACTCGGCGGATATCCAAGAGGCTTCGACGTTGAATTTATTAAGATCAGACCAATAGACTGGTTCGACACTACGTCGGGAACATATTTTACACTGGAGCGCTAGAGCATTTATGGAATACACCATAGCCGCTTACAAGGAATCATCGGAAAGGAATCAAGTTGAAATGTATATCCATTGGTTGCTATGCTAGTATTGTGCTGTGGAAAATCCTGTTGTCTAGAGAGCAGTCAGTAAGAAAGCTTCTCCATGTTATGAAAATATTTCATAGTATATTAAATGAGATCAGAAGTCCAGTTAGATCATCGAGACGCATCCCGAAAGACACGCCTCTGACATAAGAGGTACCAGAAAAAAGTAAAAATGTGTTTTTCATCATAAAAAGGGGGAGTGTCGACAAGGAATAAGGGAGGCAAAACTGACCTGTTAGGTGTGAGTCGAAAGCGAGCAGGAATTTGTGGCGATAGTGACGGAATTGACGACGATAATCTCTAATAGACTTATCCAAACTGTCTGGAAAACATAAAACCAGAATATTTGAAGAAGCTCATGGGTGGGCAATCCGCATTAAATAGAAGTTGCGGAGCTGAAGTTCAGAGAAAATTCCTGCAAAATAAGCGAGCCACGTGATCCACACACATGTCGTTCAACCTTTCTAAATTATCTCCACTCGAAGAACTTCGATTTCCTCATCCACCTCGACAACCTCCGACCAGCTCTCCTCGCCGGACACTTCAGCAACAATGGGTCGCCTTCACTCCAAGGGCAAGGGCATTTCGTCCTCCGCCATCCCCTACTCCCGCACCGCCCCCGCCTGGTTGAAGACCACTCCCGACCAGATTGTCGACCACATCTGCAAGCTCGCCAAGAAGGGTGCCACCCCTTCGCAGATCGGTGTTGTCCTCCGTGACAGCCACGGTGTTGCCCAGGTCAAGATTGTTACTGGTATGGAATTCTCGATGGGATTTTGCGAAAATCCGGATGATTTGGGATGATTTGGACGGTCGCTAATATTTTTTTCGTCAATAGGTAACAAGATCCTCCGTATCTTGAAGTCCAGCGGTACGACTCCCATCGCCA
This sequence comes from Penicillium sp. 91 TS-2023, assembly GCA_030710325.1. Classification (NCBI taxonomy): domain Eukaryota; kingdom Fungi; phylum Ascomycota; class Eurotiomycetes; order Eurotiales; family Aspergillaceae; genus Penicillium; species Penicillium sp. 91 TS-2023. Next base: position 1,073,034 of record JARWGP010000021.1, on the reverse strand, counting down.
ACCCTCTATACCCTTCAATTGGATGAAGTGAATGTGTGAAATTGTATGGGATGTCCTGGAGCGAAGAACCGAAATTTTCTTTGCCTTGAGTGTCATACCTGCAACGATCCATTCATTCTCCTATAACTCTGGTCGCAGAAATGCACCAGCAGCTAAGCCTCTGCTTGGTCAAGAACATGACTGACAGAGAGATTTTGGAATACAGGCCTCGCTCCCGAACTCCCCGAGGACCTTTACTTCCTGATCAAGAAGGTATGCCATACCCTTCCCCCAAACCCTTCATTGTGGATCGATCTAATCGTTGTAATATCTAGGCCGTCGCTGTCCGCAAGCACCTTGAGCGCAACCGCAAGGACAAGGACTCCAAGTTCCGCCTGATTCTGATCGAGTCCCGCATTCACCGTCTGTCCCGTTACTACAAGACCGTCGGTGTCCTGCCCCCCACCTGGCGTTACGAGAGCGCCACCGCCTCCACCCTTGTCGCGTAAGCGTAGACACTGTGTGTTGGTTTGTGGTTTTGGAGGATCGTGGTCGTGGAGCAACAATGCTGGGATGTGCCCATGATTTTGATTTCATGGGCTAGATACGCCAGATAAAAAGAAGACTATTACGAGTTATACCCCTTTCATGCCTAATGATCCGTTTCTCTTGCCAATGGCAAGTTGTAGATCGTAGCCAAAGCTCATCCATTCGTGTATCATTGGTAAGACATTAAACATATGCATCGCGGAGATCACGATTGATCCTATATACATCTTCATAGTGTGTAGGCATATTACCTATTCCGTTCTCACTTCCCTCGCAACGGCATTGCACAGTTCGACCTGAACCCCAGCCGAAAGAAGAATATGGATCCATAGCCGCTGTGTATCACTCAACCGATCATTCTCAGACTTAACCTCCGCGAACATGACAGTCTTCGTCTCAGGATTCCAAAGAAAGAGATCGGGAATACCACCACCACGCTGTTGGTACTCCTGTGCCATGACCTTGCAGATAGTAGCCAGTGCCTCACCTCGAAAACACCGCCCAATCTCAAGCAGATCCTCTAGCTCAAATGACCAGTCAATGCCAATAGCACAGGGTTGTGCAGCTCCTTCACGCGTATGAGTTTCCCGGATGATACGCTCTGCGTCGCCATTCGTAATTTCGACTAGTCGGTGATTTATCTCTGATGCTCGAGATGGGTAAAAGACATCTGTATGGAGATCGAGGGGACAAATTTGGAATGGTGTTTGGAAAACATTAGGGACGTAAGTGAATAGGATATCGTAGAAGAGGATTCCGAACTGTGGACAAGGACGTTAGCACTCACATCCATCTACTTCTTCCACGGAACATTGAATTGGCTTACCAGAGTTCGAACTATGCCTCCTTCGGAATGATATCCTTTCCAGCCGTGATCGCGGTACCAGCTCAAGCACATGCTTTCCACTCGACACTCACCACCTTCCCTCTCGTCTATCCATATTGTAGCTTTCCCCTTCTTCACGGGTTCATCCCGCTCGATACGGATTCCCTCGATTGTCCGTTCAGCCGGTTTGCTCAGCATCACATGGCCGAAATCATGCTGTTCTCGCTTGACGACTTTCAGGGCTCTTTCAAGCTTTGTTATACGTTTTTGCAGATCGTAATGATATATCAAGTGGCAGAGTGGATCTTCTAGTCCTTCCTCACACGTTCGCAATGCAATTCGTTTCCAAAATTTGCGTTGCTGTTCTTCATTCCGATTTTCTGATGGTGTCAAGGCCCACATATAGTGCTCTTCTAGGAGTGCTTTACGCTGGTACCAGGCGCCACGACGGGCAGCGTGAAATAGACGCTGGTCGAGGAGCTCCGTGATGAGTTCATGCTCACGTTTGTGCTCCTTGAATCGACCCAGTGGATGCAGGCTTTTGTGTATGATCCGTGTGTAAACCCATGCGGGAGAAAATCGACGCAGATAAGCACCCTCGCCGCTGTCGTAGATGGAATTTTCTTTCTGCTGTTCTTCTTTGGCTAGTTCTTGCCATCGAGGATGAAACTTGTTGGCGAGATCAATGATGTGTTGTAATGACTCTGTGCTCACAGGGCCATTAAACTCCAGGATGTTGTCAATGGCAAATTGGGTCCGTAGGGCAGCTTCAAATTCTAAGAGGGCTTCCCTGGATGGGAAGATAGAATTTGATCGGCATACAATGTATCCAGGGAAGTTTCTCCGCGATATCTTTGCTAGAATGATAGTCGTTAGTGATTTCTCGGTCCACTCGGTTGATCTATAGAAGACCAAATGCACCCGCTCAAATAGAGCACGAGGCCCAGAACAGAGCCGGATGCAATCGCCCGTGTAATCCAAGATCTTCTCCAAGAAATGGCTTTCTCTGTTTTCAGATGGGTTGGTGTCTGCCTCATTTTTGAACCCAAGACCTGTTTGTGTCTGGCTGGTCTCGCATAGGGCTGCCAGCAGCTCTTTCTTGTTCTTGCCCTGTACCTTGGCTTCCTTGGCAAATCCCTTTAGCTCATCAAGCAATAAAAGAGATGATGCCTCTTCTAGAGTCTTAATCTCTGATGTCCCGTCGGCAAATCGAAAGCTACCAGCCAGGTCCAATTTACTATGGTCTTGATCTTCAACTTTGGGTAGCATTCGATCGCACTGAAGATCAACAGCTACTGAAGACAAGTCGGATATGTCGGAATAATAGCCCAGTCGATTGACTCGATGCCATGCAGAGGTTTTCCGTAAGAAAAGCCGCACATAGCTGCCACCATTAACATATGAAGAAAGAATATAAAAAGGATTTGATGAACATACAGATACTGCGACTCATAAGACAAGTCCTTCCACTGCGTAAACACCTCCATCTCGGCCTCACTAAAGAGGTGCGGTTCTTCCTCCAGAACGGTCTCCAGTGCTAAGTTGAACGCATCGACATAGATGGAGTTTTTTCCCTTCTTCCAGACACCATCACGCAATCTTACATGCAAGCCTGACTCCGCGTTATCCGCAGCCTGTGATGTCTCATATTCATGAATTGCCTGTTCGTCCGTCTCAATTTCTGGCAACGAGGTCTCCAGTTCTGTTTGACTACTCATAGGTGGGTGTTCTGATTCTGCTTCATCAACTGGAGGTGTATCCACCGCCCCGGTGGACGGACTGGGGCTTCGTGGTGGCTTATCGCTCTCATCATTATCGTCCTTCTCGTCCGATGTTTTCCTGCGTTTGGTGGAGCGCTGTGTCTCATAGTAGTGCAAAAGAGACATTCTGTAGCAAAGCCATGGGGCTCTCCTTCCGATCAATTCAGCGAGACCGAGTCTGTAGATCGATTCGCGACCGCGTTGAAGTAAAACCCGAGAGCGACACGAAATCACGTGTGCACTTTGACCCGATCAAGGTGTTTGTTCTGTTTGTACACGAAGATCGAACTCATACTTGAATCAGTGAAAAGAGGCGGGGAAAGTAAGATAGAAAAGAAAACAAGAATCCAATGGTGATTCTCGGTAATCAGAGCTCTATCATCACCAACGCGGTAAGAAAGTTTACCGCGAAATCCATACCTTGAGATTCAAAGATCTGCCCTACCGGGGCTACTCCCAATATCGCGGGAGCTTCCAGAAGCTCCACAGTTCCGCTCTGCGCAACATCCGGAGACAAACCCAATCCTTTACTTTCCCTCCCCCTCCTCCCATCTCTTGATCCCGCTTCTTCATTACTAGAATTATTCTCCTGATCACATTTCTTCCTCCCGCGCAGCCTCCGCTTGCGACATCGCATCCATCTAATCCACCTGCGCCTGTCAACGAAACACAAAAACCCGTACCCAACAACACCATGGGCGAACCCAACGGCTCCCACACTCCGATGGCGGAGCTCTCCAATGCAGCTTCCTCACAAGTCCGACCTGGAGGGGCTCCAGCCCGGGAATATCTGAATGAAAGGATTGTACCATATCTACTGGAAGGAATGAAAGCTGTCGCGAAAGACCAGTGAGTGAAGATGGGGCTGCTGTAATCTGGGAAGTTTTGCTGATGGTGTATTTTTGCTCCAGGCCGGCCAATCCATTGCGTGTACTTGGGGATTTCTTGATCCAGAAGAGCAATGAGGTGGAAGGCGATGTTGAGAAGGACGAGTAGAAAAAGCTCCAAGGGATAATTGCTTTTGATTATTACGGCGTTTTCAGGTGCTCTCGGGATATTTGGGTTATGGCTTCTATGCCGGACATGTGACTGATATTTCAAAAGTCCTCTCTCCCGCTCCAATACGATTTCCGGGTCAAGAGGCATTAAGGCTTTTATTTTATGGAGCTACAGATGTGCGTGGTGATACCCAAGAAATGAAGACACAATGACCAACAAACGCATGCAACGATATCTAGGTTAGAGAGCAGGAATCATGCCGACCTAGATAGCTCAGTAGTTCAAGTACGGGGAAGTTGAATAGCATTTGCTTTCAAGTATCAAGATAGACCGTAAGTTGGAAAGTTGCGAAATAGATGGTTCGGGATGTATCGCTAGCTGGGTATCGAAGTTCCTAGGGAAGGGGAAGGGGGCAGTAAGCAGGACACGGGACTTGGATAGCTTGCACTCCAGGAATCTCCAGGGGTAGTGAATCAACCCAGTCAAGACAAAAGGGGACAGGTGCAACCGATTTCAATCTTGACCACAAGTAACACTCATGGTCATATCTTACCTTTTGAAGCCTGAGCTCCTCCATTATCGAGATTAATTCGCCCTGCAGCACTTTTGATCTTGGCGAATACTACAAGCGCGAAGACGTGGCGAAGGCGAATGGTGAAAGAAAAAGAGGCGAGATTAAAATTGGTCGAATACAACCGGGCCGTTACTTGGAGTGGTGTGCATAAGGCGAATTGTTTTGACCGAGAGTGCTGATCCCAGATAACCGAATTACAGCGATAATTGTTTGCTTCCTTGCCGCTAGTGATTCCCGAAGTTGCGTCGCGAACAGATAAAAATTTGAGCCACATCATCCAGCGATCCAGAGATGACATGACGATAGGAATAATCGAGAATGTTGCCGAGTCGGTCGCAGTAGGCCGATGGCGCTCCGATTATCGTTTTTTGGAGACGTGACGTGGAAAAGCAAAGAAAAAAGAGAACACAAAAAAGAAACGACGCCCGTAGCCCGTCGGTCAAATCCCGCATTAAAACAATTTGAGAAAGAAAAAGGGGGAAAAGGGAAAGGGGAAGGGAGAACAAAGGAAAGGTGGGCAGTGGAGCATTCAACCATAAAGGGAGACACCAGGAGCCGGTATCTCCTGCTTTTTGAAGGGGCACAGATACATTACCTGCTACCGTAACGCTCCTCACCACCGGCACTGCGGCCCTCGTAAGAGCGACCTCCACCAGCGTAGGCGTCACGGGGCTCACGAGGAGCAGCAGCTTCGTAGCTGGGAGGGTTGGCATCACGGTCGTAGTAGCCAGCACCGCCGCCACCAGCACCAGCAGCAGCAGCAGCAGCGGGAGCACCACTGCCTGCGCCGCTTCCTCCACGGGCTTCGTCACCACCAGCGGCACGGCGATCATCTCCTCCACGACGATCATCACGGCTGTAGCGATCGTTGTAACGGTCAGGACCACCAGGGCCACCACCACCACGGTAGCCGCCGTAGTCATCACGGGAGCCACGACGGTAGTCACGGTCACCATAATCGCGGGAACGGTAATCACCACCACCTCCACCACCGCCACCACCACCACCACCACCACCGCTGCCGCCACCACGGCCGTAGTCGCGGCCACCACCGCCACCGCCATAATCGCGGCGGTCATTGTAAGAGTCGTAACGGCCATAACGGTAGTAGTCATCATCACGGCGGCGCCAGTTACCACCACCACCACCACCAGGGCCACGGCGGTCATCATAGCGCTCACCACGGCGGGGAGGGCCACGGCCACCACCACCACCACCACTACCACCATCTAAAGAAGGGAAGAATGAGTTTGAGAAGCAGAGAACCGATCGAAATGAAGACTTACCACGCTTGGGAGGTCCAAAGTACTTGCCAGGGGTGGGAGTACGGGGACGGCCACGGCGAGCCTTCTCAATGCTGAGAGTGCGACCCTCAATGACCTCACCCTGGAGGCCCTCCTTAGCAGCATCAGCTTGCTCAGCAGTGACCATGTTGACGAAACCGAAGCCACGAGACTCCTTGGTGTGGGGATCAAGCATGATCGAGCAGTTTTCCACGTCGCCATACTTCTCAAAGAGACGCGAGATGTCCGACTCAGTCAGACGGGGGTGAATGCCAGTGACGAAAAGGTTGGAACCAGTGTTGCTAGCTCCTTCCTCCTCGACCTCATCCTGGATCAGAGACTTGCGGATGGGAAGGGGGCTTCAAGCTTATCAGTTGTTGTTCATCACATCAAGAGGAAGGAATGACATACCGTTCCTCAGAGCGACCGTTGGGGGAACGGCTACGGGCGCGGTCGCGGTCGGAGCGAGGCTCATCGCGAGGCGAGGCGCTGCGGTCGCGGTCGTACCGGGGCTCATCTGCACAAACAGAAAAAGGATTGATTAAAATGGTGAACATTAATTATCAGGTCGCGATACATACCGGCGTAGCGGCCGTTGTCGTTTTCGTAATCAGCCATGATGATTTGCAGAGAACGTGGATGAAGAGGGAGGGAAGGGAAGAGATGAGAAATCAGAGCTGATAAGAGGAGGAGCGGGCGCTAAGACTCCGGAAGGGAACAACACCCCCGAGTGCAAGTTTTAAAGTTGCGCGTCAAGAACCACGAAAAGACCCGCAAAGATCAAGATAGAGGCTCAGAGGAGGGAGGGGAGAAGTTAGGATAAGGAAGAGAGTTGAGAAGGGGAGAATAAGTTCATTTGGTTTGAGATCTGGCAGCACATGAGGAAGTTAGGCAACCTATGCAAGGCACTAAGCACACTACATGTGCCTAGTACTTATTGTCATGTACAGTACCTTGATGCAATTACGCTATATTGGGTACTGACGTACTTTTATTTTCTATGATAAAAATATTGTATTCATAATATACTAAATTGGAAGGCGTTGGTTGATCTGGAATAGAGGCAAATTGCATGAATTATCTTCCATACCTAGCGATTAACTACGGCTGCTTGAATAGGATCTCAAAACTCCTGCCTGCGCCCGTTGCTCATGAGACAATTAAAGCAAAATAAAATATTATCACCACTAGCCACGCAAACGACGAGTGCGACGGATATTTTTTGGATTGTCCACCGTGTCAGGTGCTTTTGTAGCCGGGTCCAGTTCATCGTCGACCAAGTCTTTGAGTTCGTCCTCGTCTAACTCACTAAGCTCCTCACTCATCCCCCGCATGACATCTCGACCTGTCCATCGTTCCTCGTGAATAGTAGTACCGATGGGGTCAAAAGGCTGCATGTACCACTGGATGCCACCCTGAGCCAAAGGCAATTGCTGGTCCTCCTCGCTCAAAATCGGGGTGGGGTGGCGATGATAGGCTATGTTGATGTTTGATTTAGCCTCGTCAGCAGATGTGGCCTCCACAGCAGGATCTTCTGGCTCAGTTTCCTTGGCAGACACAGCTTCATCACCATTTGGGGCTTCAGCAGAAGCAGTGGGTACTAATTCCTCCACACCCTCCATGGCCTCAGGTTTAGTATCATCCTGATCCATCTCAACATCATGGTCCCCGTCAGGATCCAAGGACTCCCCTCGGCGAGACATCACGCTGTGGTCAAGTATCGCATCCAGCTCCTTCAGTTCTTTCTCGTAAGGTTTGCGATTCAACTCGCTCTCTTTGCGAATCGCGTCTTCCAGCTGGGGCTGGATGGACTTAATGATCCGCTTGGCCAGCTTTCTCTTCTCTCGCTGCTCCAGACTAAGCTCAGGAGCACGACCACTGATCTGCGCTTGGAGTTCTGCCGTATCACCAGCAGGGCCTACGCCGATCTCCGAGGTGAAAAGGCTCGCCAGATCAGCGGAGAAAGACGCCACAGATGGATAGAACCGCTCTTCGAGCCGTTTGCGAATTGATAACAGGCCCGCCGCAAATACCCCCTTTCCATCAAGCCTGTATTCATGTCAGTTGAAAGGGAAGCAAGTTCCAAAAAGAACCATAACTTACACTTGTGCTTTCTCAAATATTGGCCATAGCAAAGGGAATACAGGGAAGTAGACAATGTCGACAATGCTCCGAAGCATCTCGGCATCTTTCAGCTTCTCCCTCTCACGTTTCTTCACTTCGTCGCACAGCATTCGAAGATGGTCAAGGTCCTTATAGAGCCGCTCGCCGAACTCCATGCGGCGCTGCAACCGTTTGTGACCGGTGACACCCATCGCCACGTAGTCTCGTCGTGTCATCTCCATAGAGGAGAAGGTCTCGAGTTGAAGCTGAAGTCTCTTGAGCAGGGCAGCTCCACGACGAGCCTCGCGCTTAAGTGTCCAGTACTTGCATGCCTCCTCTGCATATTGTTTCCGACCACGAACGGTAAACCGCCCAAGGCATGCCACTACCGAGTTCAGAACAACCTGTGGAATGACGGGCGCCCCGGAAGGTAGCTTCCAGATCGTTCTTGGGACACGTTTTCGTTTATTACCGCCGACAGTCAATGTAATGCGGGGAGTATGGGTCCTATCTCCTTCTGCATCCTCGGCAAGCGCGGGTCCCATAGAGAGCGCCGCAGCTTGGCTGTCTCCCCACCGTTTACCTGACATGGTATTGCGGTAGTATTCGATCGCATCAGCAGTGGCGGCATCAGTGCCATGCTCTAATCGCCAGTCTGGCGGCACATGCTTATCGCAAAAGGCCTTTAGGAGATGTGAGTCCATCAGTCCATGGCCAATCTTCATCTTCAGGTACAGTTGCGCTCGGCGTGCACAGGACACATGAAATGCGACAAAACAATTTTTGTTGCTACATTGAATCGAAGCACCCATTTTCTGCTTGCAGATGTAACACATCAACTTCCACCGGCTGCGTGGCACCTTTTCAACATCTGTGACTGGTTCCATGAGCGACGGATTTCCAATTGAAACCTCAGGGATCCAAATTGAACACAGCAGATGCGCCCATTTAGAAGATGTAGTTTGCTTGAATGCACCCTCGGTGTTAGGGCAGAAGATACAATTGGTGCTGCCTCGCCCTAGCAACTGACACTTGCGACAAAGCCACTGTCCCTCGGGGATGAAAGGAACGCCATAACATTCTTGATGAACCGCCAGGTCACAACCATCGCAAAAGACAATCGCATTAGAGTTCTCGCAGTCACCATCATCACAGATAGCACATTTGCTATCTTGCTCTTCCCCAGGGCCAGCAGTCTCTCCGTTCACTGCAGCAGCAGAGCTGGAGCGAGGGCGATGTGTTTGTGGAGGTTTGGGGTTTGGCTTGGGGATCCGCTTCTCCAGTGCATGCCATTCCTTTTCGATCTTGGTCATTGTGATTTCAAAAATGGCAGGCTTGATGGGCTCAAGCTGATCATCTCTACGCTTGGAGTTATGATCATCCAGCCATTTCTCATCCTGTTCGTCCATATCGTACTCCACTCTTCCACTTGTCGCATTGACATCGCCCTCCGACACAACGGGCTGGATGACATCCATGTCATCTTCTTGCGCACCTTCGGTCATGCGAATGAAACGTCGGTCATGGCGCAGGAATAAGTCACTTTCTTGATATCCAACACTGGCCATTGTTCGATCGACATAGTTCTGTTGGCCGACACCCTTCTTCTCATAAAATGTGAAGGGATCTTGCAATCGAAATGCAGGCTTAGGCAGCGTCAATTTTTCCCGAGGGTTGGGTCCTGGAGGTGGAATCACCTTCGGACCTTGTTGTGCGAGAAGAGCATTCAGGATAGCTTCTGGACGACGCGGCGGGCGCCCAGGCCTGCGCTTGAATGGAACGGGTGATGCGATGTCAGGTGAAAGAAGCATAGGTGACCCCGAGCCATCAAACCCAGAAAGGCCAGTCAGCGCCTCCAAAGTTAGCTGGTTGGCAGCAGGGTCGACTGTGTCCACCTCCTCGGCTGTGAAGACAGCGAGTCTGCCATCGATGTCTAAATCGGGATGAAACTCCTCCCATCCTCTCTCCTCTCGTGGTTTGTATCCATCGCCCTGTTGTAAGGCAAGCGCAGCGGCTGTTGATGAGGTAAAGCGACCGCGATTCTGGCTCTTGTCTCGCCGGGGACGCGTCACAGACGGCGGCGTTGTTGGTACGATAGGCGGCGGTGGGGGGGCATGAAATGGATGGTCGATGTCGCGCGGGGGGCGACCGCGTGCGCTTGTTGAGGCTCGTCTTGGTGTGCCATTAGTCTTCTTTGGGGGAGTCATCTCTTCAACTTCGGTGCCGTCGAAATCGATGAATCGTCCACCACCCCCCGGCCCACCAGGCACATACCTGCGCTTCTTCATAGGAGGCTCTTCGGGGGACTCCACGATTCTACGCGACTGTTTCATGGATGACTTAGGGGTTGGCTGTGCTGATCTGCCTGAAATAGAGTGTCTGGACATGGGCGCCATGGTTCCCACGAAGCTGGGGCAGCTCCCGTGTGTTGATCGGCGCTGGGTTCGGGGCGATTAAGAATCAACACGTCGGATCGCGTTCAGGGGTGGTGTAAGATGTAGTTCACAGCTGGGGATTGAGAGAAGATGTGAAGATTAAAAGAAATAGACCACCGCAAATGGTATAAATTTGAAGAATCCGGGGTAAATAACCCGTGCGTCCTGAGGCAGTCGGAGGTGACCTCTCTTCCCAGGTTATCTTTGGTTCAAGGCGGAGACGCCTCGATGGCCTCAGGTGTCGATCTCAACTCTGGCCACAGCTCCCGGACGTGCACAGCTTTCCCCGCATAGATTCCTCCTGGAACACCAAATCACCCACCTACGAGTGATCTACCTTGGGTTGCAGATATGAGTGGCTCTGGTGAAAACAGGTACCATTTTCTCTGCCATTTTTCCGTTCTGTCAGATTCGCTAACCCCTCTTGGCTTAGATGGCGTGGACCTAGTCGCCAATCGTCGCAACGCCACTCTGGCAATGGAAATCGTGACCGTGCAGCGGGTGGACAAGGTGGTGCCCAGAGTGGTTCCCAAGGTGGTTCTCAAGGTGGAAACAATGCCTGGGGTGGCTCTGGCCCAGCCCAGGACCTGCATGTCTCCGTCCGGGGCTTCAATGCTGCCGAGGCCAAAAATATTCTGAAGAGAGGTAGGAAAAGGACAAATGATGTCCATATATAAGAAATGCTAACCAATGCTTTTCTTCATTGATATTACAGGCCCTGAAGGTTAGTGTCTGCAGCGCATACCTCGCTATCGCAAATGTATCGGGTTCTAATGAATATGTCTCCGCAGAAACCAAGCCAACCTTCTACAAGCCGACCGGCAAGGACACGAACAACCAACGATCAGGTCCTTGGGGCGCTAAGTGTATGCTCCCTGTTTCGAATGCATGGAGTATTTGGGGATGATTACTGACATCTCCAGCGAACACGATGGCAAATGGGAAGGACTTCTTTATAGAACTACGGAAACAAGTTGCATCCCTGCAAAAGAGCGGTCCTCCCGTCGGAGGCTGATCTACGAAAGTTGTAATTGATTTTTCTTTCTTCTATTTTTGATGTCTGTACTGCACAGAGCACCGGTTATGGATCTGGTTCATTTGCACGGATTAGAGCGGCGCATCATCGATACCCTACTGTGGCGGTTTCTGGGACGTGGGAGGACTCGGATTGAAAGGACGTTTACAGTTAAAGTGCTGTAACATTGCATCGGCGTCATTGATTTACTTGAGATATTGGTCTGCTGTCAAGTGTAAAGCATCGCCCTGTATATCATAAAAGCATTAAACGGGATTGGAAACGCAAATGTATTAATCACAAGTAGAGCTTTGGGTGTTATACATACTATATACATCTATTGTACAATTTTGTTGAAGGGGTATCGCTAATTTTAACACTCAAAGAGCTGTTCCATCCATAATCCACCCACCGGGCCCTAAAACTCCACCGTCATCGGCCTGTCGATCAAGGGTCCATTTGCGGAGAGCGCGACAGCTTAGATCCGTCCGCCAACCAGCCTCGAACATTTCAATGCCTGCCCATCCAATCATGGCAGCATTGTCAGTACACAGATATGGAGGTGGCGCAACAATCTTCATGTGTTCGAATCCGCGCACGTCTAAGAACGAGCGCAACACAGCCATAAGGAATTTGTTTGCCGCAACGCCACCACTCACAACGAGTGTCTTGATCTCATTTTCATCGCGATTTCTCACCCGAAGGGTTTCGAGCGCAATAATAGTTCGGGATGCGAGGTGTTCGAAGCAGACACGCATTGCCTCCCGTCCAAGGTCGACACGCTCGTCGTGAGATAACTGACCCTCCCTGTCTTTGACAATTTTGTTTACCATACTCGAGACAGACGAAAAGCTCAATTGTAGGGTCCGAGTATTTGCGAATGGCGTAGTCACACTCCAACCCCACGAGCTCTTGCGCTTAATTACCTCCTCACCTCGATTCATTGGTGGGCGGTAGTCCGCAAAGTCGGCGGGGCCGTTGGGGAAGACAAACTGTTCCAAAGCTTTGCCGTACATCGTGTTCTTTGCCTCTTGTAGTAAGAAAGGGGGGAGTATCTCGCGAGCCGACTTGTCCAAAGTTTCACCCATCGCAATATCATCACTAGAAGCCATGATAGTGTGGTCTGTTAGAGACTTGGAGTGCACTAGGATCGAGTGGCCGCCCGAGACAAGAATAGACAGGAACGGGAATTGCGGTCCTACGGCCCCCGGTGTCACTGCATCATTGCCGCTGTCCAAGCATGATACCAGCCGAGGGGTCAACAAGTGTGCTTGCATATGATGTACTCCGATCAAAGGGATTTGCCAAGCAACCGAGAGCGCTTTCCCAGTGTCGAGCCCGACTGACAGGTTGGAACGCATTCCGGGCCCTCGAGTTGCTGAAATAAAATCTGGTCGCTGGCGACTCGATCCATCCGCCAGATTTATCGATTTATCTCCATCTTTTGAGGCCGGCAGGTATTTCAGGGCTTTGTCGACGAGGCTCGCGAGATTCTCTTGATGGGACTCGAGGGCTAAGATCGGATGAATGCCGCGGTGCGCTCGTGAATCGCAGGTTATGTTTTCAAGGAAGTGAATTTTGGCATTGCTAGCGACGGGGCTTCCTTTCTGTTTCTCAACGATCGCGACTGATGTGTCGTCACTACCGTAGATGTCGGATTAGCTTGAGAAACTGTTGGAGTCGAGTTGAAGCTCACCATGACGTTTCGATCGCAAGAGTCAATAGACCCCGTCGATTCCGTAGAACTCTGCGCGATGCGCCTACTGCTGACTTGCGTAAAGTCGCAACTGAAGATATTGAAAAGAACATTGGGAGGTTGACAAACTGGGGACACGGCGGCGACGGAGAGAAAAAGATTGGGACCGCACGGGCCAGGAAGCCCTTAAAGTTGGCCCTAACAACTATAGAACTACGTTCGCAGGGAGCTACTACTGTACCGCCTGGGTTATAGTTATTTCCGTATTATTTACCAAGTTGGAGTATAAAGGAGTATATGGGGGTGTCTGGACACCCAATGGCATATATTTCACAGTAACGACTGAATAAAGTTAAAAAGAGAATCCATGCTAAAATCCAAAGTCATCAATCGGAGGCCCATTAACGTCATAAAATAATCTCTTCCAACATCGATACATCATACATCATCTTCTGACCGATTCAATACAGTACCCAAGACATACATAGCAAGATTAGGTTGCCAGGACTACCAAGCAGCCTCAAGCTTTTGCCGGTCGGCGTGCTGATCTTTGTGGCTCGGAGCTCGACTGAGTTGAAGCCCTGCTGCACCAACAATGAGACGAGCTATATCCTTGCAGATTGCTCAGGATATTGTGTATTGAAGTTACAACAAACCCGGATGCGCAAAGACCAGAGGTCCTTACCATTGCAGAGACAGCAATGATAATTTGACAAGCTCCTAGTACAGATCTTTGGCTCGCCGGGCAGGCTATTCATTAGCCAGTATCACCATGGTGATTTCAATATTCAAGTGTCAAATCACTCGCGGACAGCCCATCGTCGTTCCTCTCGAGAGATCTTTGTATGTGTGCCGTAGTACTCATCCGGGTTCTCAATAGGTGTCACACAGTAGACTGTGGGTGTAACCTTGAATTGAATGCGCTTCTCGGGAGCTCCTGATTGTGACGATCGTTGCTTCTTGAGAATACTCTTCGACGAACATGAGTTTGTGTAGCCATATGTTGGCACCTGGAGGGTCGAGAATCTCTGAGTTGTCGGACTCGCGGTAGGCACTGGCGAGAGAGGAGTTCGAGGAATGGGACCAGGGGACTTGAGCGACAATGACGGTCGGGGAGCAGTCTGCGCAGCAGAGATGTTCAAACCCAACTTAGGTCGGGCGGCGGCACGAGCAGCGTACATTGTGACAGAAGGATCTTGAAGTTGAAAAATATGCAGATGATGATATATGGTATTGTTTTTGCAGAGGGTGGCTTTGATCAACAAAGACACCCAAAGAGAATGTGGTGGAGAAAAGTGATTATTTTGGACGTAGAGTCAACCAAGATACAATGTATAAAAAAAAAAAAGAGTTCGTTTGGACCAGCCAAAACGAAGCGCTTGACGAAAATAGAAGCAGAGAAAATAGAAAATCTCAAACACGGGGATGCAAGAAAAAACAACTTCGGTGGGGGGAGATGGGCGGCTATATAAGTATAGCTTTGGGGAGTTGAGGAGTTCGGGCCAAGGGGCCACTTGGGGCCACTTGGGGCCAATAGCGAATCCTTCTGTAAGCGCCTATACCATGCACCCTGACGCACTATCACTCTTCCCATCACACATTAGCTCCAACCTTGTAAGGTTCGGTGTCTATCACCCAGCCAACCAGAATACCCTATCCAGTTGTTCACCTGTCGAACTTGAGCATCAAGTGTGACAGGTCGTGATAGCCCAGCATACCCTGCAGCCAAGACCGTCTGTCGCGAGTCGTGAAGCTTATGGAGGAGATTCGCCATTTCTACCCAAAAATTCCTCCACTGAGAAGGACCAACCGCACACCATCCTCACCTGTGCTTTGTGACTGAGGAACTGGCCCGTGTTTTCTGCAGCATGGTCACTATCTCCACACTATCACTTCTTCAACCTATCGACAGGTTTTAAATGGATGGGGGGAAGATGTTTCTGCAGCCCTTAAGCTGCTAGTGAATTGAGCATGCACGATATCGCACTACAGCGGACCATCAATTCCTATTCTCGACTGGCCTTGAAGACAATCATATGCCACCATACTATCTATCCTAGTCCTAGCAAAACGTCACAATGCCGACCATTCTTCTGCCTTTTAAATGAAACGGAGATGATTGTTCTCAAGGGATTGTGACTAAATCAGAGAATATTTTAGCCAGAAGATAGGTTACCAAATCCCGCATCCACCTAATGCTCTGACACCGCTCTACCCCGCCATCAATTGAAGTTAACATATCTTCGGCGACACTCGGATTCATTACAAACCATTGATTTTGCTTTGGAAGCTGACTTATAGCTTCCTTTGATCGATTTCAAAGATAACGCGGCTGTTGAAGGCAATTTTCAGGAGGCCACTTCCCCTGGTATCCCTGTGGGTACTAATTTGGAAAGGCGGGACACACATAGTGTAGGAACCAAAGGATCTAGTTGTTTAACGAAGTGGATACTTGTTTTAGTTCGGTAGAAAAGAAACATGGAAGCGGTAGAAAACCTTAATACTGTACATCATTACAGGCCCTTTATTCGGGACCCATTAACTATTACGGCCCCCATTACATATTACAGGCCCTAGTTATTCTTACAGACCCACGTAAATCGAGCTCGGCTGTCCTGTGCTCTGAACTTCGGCATGTTTCTTCCCCTCTAACACACTCACTACCCGCCCTCTTCACTCAATGGATAGCAACAATGTCCAACAACCCACAATTTCATCTCTTTCATCAGCTTCCTACCGAATTGAGACTGGCCATCTGGCGTGAATGCCTCCCACACCGCGTGGCAGAACTAGATTATGCGTGTGACGAATGCGCATATTTAGTGATCCTTCCGACGCCATGCAAACTACGGAAAACAACTAAGATAAACCAGAGACCGCCAATCATCAGCTTGATTTGTCGCGAATCCCGCTTAATCGCCTTTGAAGCTAGTCAATGCCTTGATATGGACATGGAGCCGCAATTTAAAACGCAATGGTCCTCTGATCTTCGGCAATGGTCCTCTGATCTTCGACTTAAGAAGCTACGGATTAATCCCTTGCGAGATTCAATCCATTTGAACTGGACCCCTTGCTATGAGCCTAGCTATCAACATAGCGGGAGTGCACTTGACTGTCTTGCATGGAATGCGGCTTCGCTTAAGGGGAGGGGCTCTTTTATGTTTGATTATCTTGATAATTCTTCGGACGGAGGGGTCCTGATAGAAGATAGGATCGGGGCCTTACAACAACTGAAAAATGGAGCTGTTGTAATGCGTATTATTATTATTCATACCACGTCCCAGAAAGCCATAAGGACAGGATTATTTGGACTCCTCGGTGATGCACCTATTCAGCTTATCAATATATCCGACGAAGTAAGGATCGGTGCTTTAATGGATTTCGCAGAGAGATGCGAGTCTGAAAACAAGGAATACATCATTAAGAAGCAGGACTTTCACAGAGACTCTCCGGAATCAGTCAAGGCCATTCTGAAGGAAAAGCTTATCGAGATATTTGAAGCCGAAGAAGCCCAGACACTATCGCACCTGTATCCCGCCATAATGTTTAGGTTTTGCCCAGATTGGTGCAACAATAAACCCGAACCCGGATCATGTCCGCAACCTAAAGTTTCTGGGGTTAGAGAAGATTTTAGGGCATTTTGGAGGTCTTTGCACTAGCTACTAAATAATGGATTAAATCTGATCCTAAGTTGAAGTTGCCGCGCTTATATGGTGAAGTCTCAATGAAATTTGAGTCCTTGACTTTGGAAATTCTTTGCATCTAGGGTAATAATCAAATTTCCTGGCCACAGACGCCCTCTAGCTTGTCAACCTTGGTTACCAAACCGAGAAACCGAGAAGGAGGGAAAATCGGATAAAATTCGAAAGCCAGTAGTCAAGATGGTTACACAACTCGTATGCTTTTCTCCGACCTCGGAATACTCTGCTCTGACACTAGCTACAGGAACCCTGATTACGGGATTGAACAAAACGCATTTGATAGGCCTGAAGGGCCTGCAGAGTTCTGAAATGAGATCTAGCCGAGCTGCCCATGTCGGGGTAGTTTTCAACCACGTCCGCCATCATAGTTTTGAACCCGTCCCTCATGTCAGGGTGTCAGAGATTAGGTGATCTGCCTCTATACATATCCCAGCTTCTCCCTCTTGTTCTTTTTTCTCTCTTCCATAGCTCTATAATATCAAAAATTGTTCCGTCTTTCTGTCTCCTCCAGTATTCGACCAGCGCCACGCGGTGACACATTTTTATAGCCTCACAAATACGGTAGAGAAGAAGGTCATTGAGCTTTTAGGCACAGGCAACGCTAGATATGCCCGTGGAAATGCCGTTTCCTTTAGTTAAGGCTAAGCGTAGACTAAGTACTCAATAGATATCTCTAATAAGTCCCCGAATTAACAGTGAGCAGCCAATCATACTCACTGAGCGCTCACTACAGTAAGCGCTCATTGGGCGTTACTAATCAGTCACGTGAAGACATTGAGCAGCTCACTTCAGTCACAGCCCGGACTAAGATTTGCTTAGTGAAACTGACTCTGAGCGCCCTCACATAGGCGGCGACAGCTAAGATAGCAAAGTCCCACCTAGGAGAGGAAATACACTACGCACAGTAGACATACAGTTGTGGAATCTTGAAAAGGAAACTGCATCCTTCAAAGTCAATTCCTGGAAGCCGGTGAGGAGAGCTGCGGAGAAGCTGTGAGCACGCGGAGTTAAGCCGAGACTGGACGGCCCTGGGGGAGAGAGGGGAAGTTGACCAATCACGACTCACATCTCCAACTTTTGTGCGCCTTTTTTTTTACTCCAGTTTTGACTCCGCACATGGCACCCGATTTGCTTTGCTTTACACCGGGTCCCGGTTTCACCCCTGCCTTTCGGGATGTCGGGATGGCTGATCCCCGGTGATCACCTGGGGATACTAGTTTTTCTTCTCCGATGCACATCACGCTGACTGCATTATCTGTTCCGCCGGAGTTACCATTGGCTATATTGGGAGACTTCTCGACCATGGTTCATGGTGGCAAACCCCGTCAATTCCCACGAAAATAAAAAGGAACCTTAGAACTATATGACTATCAACCAAAAATCCCCTCCGAAGAATGTGAAGACCACAAATAACATAAATAATTTCAATATGTCTGACAGGGATTTCGGCCCCAAGTCCGATTGCGGGTAAATCGCGTAATGCGCATACATAAGGAAACTTGAAATTAACCTTGAAAAACATATAAATACCCGTGATTTGGAGTTTGGGCGGTGAAAAACTCATCGCGTGGCCAAAATATACATAGGAACAGGTACCGTTCGAACAGTGGAAATCCAATCAATTTGGAAGGAAAATAAAATTCAAGAATTGGATTCTTTTTTTCATCTATAGAAATAAGTGAGAGGAAAGTGCAATAACTGTCATTCTCGGGGAAACATTGCAATTATTATCGCCCCGTCAGTGGCTAGCTCATTCCTCTTTTGACTCAAATCTCTCCCTTCTCCACTCTCAATCATCCCCCCTTCAACCTCCTTCCTCCCCAGTGTTGTGCGGTGGATTTTCGCATTCGGGACATTCAGTACCTGTTCATACCTGGTTGTTCTGCTCTGTACAACAATGAGTAGTGTTAAGGAAACTGTCAAGGAGAAATTGGTGGGCAGCACAGAGGAACCTCAGCTGTCGCACCAAGCCCGATCCAATTTCCTTCGTCATGCACAGAAGGATGAGAATGGGGAGCCATACATGAACGAGGAGGACTTCATCAATGCCGTGGCCCCCAAACATGAGGACTATGTAAGTTAGGTTCCCTTCAAAGTCCGGCAAATGATGGAACTAATTCGGTCTCTACAATGACAGCACAAGATCAAGCGCGAACAGTATGGCATCCTCTTCCAGGTGGCAGACCGACGCAGACACGGCAAGCTCTCCCTGTCCGACTGGGCTACCTTCGAGAACCTCCTTACCAAGCCCGACGCCGAGTACGAGATCGCCTTCCGCCTGTTCGACCTCGATGGATCCGGTAGTGTTAAGTTCGACACTGTCCAGGGCCTTTACAACTTGAACAAGACCGCCGATAGCATTCCCTTTGACTGGAACTCCGAGTGGGCTTCGCTATACACTGGCCGCACCAAGACGCGCCATGACATGACCTATCCCCAATTCTCCCAGATGTTGCGCGGACTGCAGGGCGAGCGCATCCGCCAAGCTTTCCACATCTTCGATAAGGACGGGGATGGCTACATTGAGCCCGAGGACTTCCAGCGCATTATCCTCGAGACCTCGAAGCACAAGTTGTCCGATCATGTGCTTGAACACCTGCCCTCGCTCTGCAACATCTCGGCCGGCACCAAGATCTCCTACGCTATCGTCCGTGCCTTCCAGAACATTATGCGTGAGATGGATATCATCGATGTGGTTGTCCGGGAGGCCACCAAGAAGAGCGCCGACGGCAGAATCACTCGCGCCGACTTCCTTAACGAGGCCGCTCGGGTCACCCGTTTCTCCTTGTTTACCCCCATGGAGGCCGATATTCTTTTTCATTTCGCCGGCTTAGATGCTCCGTCTGGACGCCTTGCCCAGAAGGATTTCGCCAAGGTTATTGATGCCTCATGGCGCCTCCCCATGGCTGTTGCAGGCCAGGCCGTAGGAGCTGCAGCTGAGAGGACCACATCCTTCCTCCACAGCATGCTTGAATCGGCACACCACTTTGCTCTTGGTAGCATTGCTGGTGCGTTTGGCGCCTTCATGGTGTACCCCATCGACTTGGTCAAGACCCGTCTGCAGAACCAGCGATCTACTCGCCCCGGTGAGCGTTTGTACAACAACTCCATTGATTGCGCCAGGAAGGTTATTCGCAATGAGGGTTTCACCGGTCTTTACTCTGGTGTCATTCCGCAACTGATTGGTGTGGCACCTGAAAAGGCCATCAAGCTCACTGTCAACGATTTGGTCCGTGGTGCTCTCACCGACAAGGATACCAGTAAGATTTGGACCCCCTACGAGGTCCTGGCCGGTGGTACTGCTGGTGCTTGTCAAGTGGTAAGTTGGAGCGTTGTGATGATGTTATGAAAGTATTTTGTACTAATTTTCCCTTCGTCAGGTTTTCACAAACCCCTTGGAGATCGTTAAGATCCGTCTGCAGGTGCAGGGTGAGGTTGCTAAGAACGTTGAGGGCGCCCCTCGCCGTTCGGCTTTATGGATTGTGAAGAACTTGGGTCTCATGGGTCTGTACAAGGGAGCCAGTGCTTGTCTCCTTCGTGATGGTAAGAATCAGTATATCATGGTCATCTGTGATAAGGATCTAACGAGGCATTAGTCCCATTTTCGGCCATTTACTTCCCTACATACGCACACCTGAAGACCGAGATGTTCGGTGAAACCGCCACCAACAAACTGGGTGTGCTCCAGCTCCTGACTGCCGGTGCCATCGCTGGTATGCCCGCTGCTTACCTGACCACCCCCTGCGATGTGATCAAGACTCGTTTGCAGGTGGAGGCCCGCAAGGGCGAGACCAAGTACACCAGCCTGCGCCACTGCGCCACAACGGTGTGGAAGGAGGAGGGACTGAAGGCCTTCTTCAAGGGTGGCCCCGCTCGTATCATGCGCTCATCGCCGCAATTCGGTTTCACTCTCGCCGCTTACGAGGTTCTGCAGAAGAACTTCCCCCTACCAGGCACCCATGAGGATGAGGGCCCTACTGGCAAGGTGGAGCCGGGCGTTGGCATGGTTGGTGCTACGGCACCTCTCCCCTACCTCCGTTCAAGGAACGCTTTGAAGCTCATCCTTGACTTGGAACCCAACATTGGCCGTGTGAAGGTCCCTCACCCTGAAAACTGGCCCAAGTTCCTCCAGGGTTCCAAGCAGTAATTTCTCTCTGGTTTATATAGCGACGACTTTCATTTGGCCCTTGCCATTCTGGTTTTTTTGTGCTCCATTTAGCATCGGATTTTGACCACTTTCTCCTTTTTCTCTCTCTCGGGTTCCTCTGCCATTGACCCTGTCTCCATCTTGCTGCAAAAAGTGGGCTAGGGTTAACCTGGCTTTTTCAAAGCCTCTGCACGTTTTATCTTTCATATTGTTGGATGGCTGATGTGCATTGTACCACCAGCACATAGATTTTGAAAAGATATTGGAACTATATAGAAGGGGTGGTGTTGTCGCATCGTCCCTAGCGGATCGTCATACCCTGCAGGGTGCGTTTTGCTCTTTTTACGCCAACCCATCATGTACCGGTACTATTATTACTGTGGTTGTCTTTGAGTTCTGTATAGTACCTAGATCTAGAGCAGATAAATTGCATTTTCTGTTTACAGATGAAGATCAAGATATTCTATCTAATGAATCTGCTTAGATTGGCTATCGCTAACTCGAAACGAATATTTATACTGTACATGCAAACAACGTAAAGCTTTGGCCCAGCACGATTGACATGGGCATGAAATTCCCTGTACAGAGATACTTCGTGAAGCGTATTATAGTACACTTGTTCTCGGCAGCCTTCGCCGATCGGCTTTGAAGAACGAATAGGGATAAGATTTGTAGGTAGTTGGACTACCGTGGAGGTCTTTTCTCATAGATGCAATAGCTAGACAAGACCCTCACCAGCTCTATGCTCTTGTTTAGACCTCTAATCGCGGCGATAAGATACTCAGAAGAAGTTCAATTTCCGTTTCGGCTGCGTCTTCGTAGTCTGTTCATCTGCAATCGGGGTAGCAGGCACTGGTGATTCTTTGGCCTCGGGCTTTTGTGTCACCTCCATCTTGGTCTCGGTGGGCTCCTTCTTCGATTCCTTATTTTTTCTCTGCTGCCACAGTGTGTCTTCTTGCTCGATTTCTCTCAAGACTAGAGACGAAAATCCAAATCAGATACCAGAACAACGGCGTTGAGGTCCAAAAAAATTCATGACATACCTTCTTCCCATTCTCGCTCCTGCGCGTTATCCCCTGTCCCTAATAGCTTTTCCACATCGACCTTCTCCCCACTCTTGATCCGTTCAATGACCTCCTTCAGCAATTCAATCTTCGCGTCCGTAGTGCGGGTGTATGTCGCATAGCTGTTCTTCAAGGACAGCATACGGATAGCTTGTGATCCGATCAGAGTAAACATAACGATGTAGAATGTGGCCGGGTTCCATTCCTTGGATTTCTTTGTGCCGCGCGATTTGCGATCTCGAATAAATCTGGGGATCATCGACGTCCATACCGAGGCGTCTGCGATCTTCGGGAGTCGGTCGGAGGTAGCGTATGATCGGGAATTAGATGCCGCATACCGGCTAGGGAGGTTGGATGTGATCGGTGTGGTGAGGAAATGCCGACTCAGCCCTGAGGGTTTCAACCTGAATGCCATCGCCATTGTCGTGAGGGTTGAATTGCCGTGAGATCGCAATAAAACTCTCCCGCACTGGAACCCGCATCGACGAGAAGTGAGGTCTCTGCCTGAGGCCACAATGTTATCAGGCCCAATCAGGTATGGCGTACAATGTTGCTACGACAACACACGCTCAATTGTGAGTCGTTTGGGCTTTGATGATATCAGCCTTTAAAGCCTCAATTCGCCCCGTTACATGACCGCAGGCCAGCTGCTCGCCAAATTCATGCGACATGGCGGTCACTGTCCTACCTACCAGCTCCATGTCCGACTCCATCAAGATGGCCGTCCGGTCAACAACAACATGCTCCGATACCACCGTGTTGTCCCTCCAAACCCTCCTCCGCGCATCGGCGAACCCACCCGAAAAGCCCGTGAGGCGCACAACAAATTCAGTCAAGGACCCTGTTAGGCCAACAAGTCGAGCAAAGACATCTAGGACCACCAAGACAGCCTGCGCGAACGACGCGTTGCATGCAATTGTCGATCAAGATGCGCCCCTACTATCTCCTCAAGAGAAGCTGGTTCTTGCCACGGAGGTGTTCAATACCACACTAAAGACGCTCACGGACGCGTTGAAAGCCCCTACTACGAAACGTCCAACCTCCGCCGAGAAAGCCTCCACCAAGTCGACAGCAAGATCCAATCCAGCCGGGGTTGATGCGGGGGTGATTTCCACGGCAGAGTGCGCTAGACTTGCCTTGTCGACATTACGGGCTCTGAAAAATGACCAGCGTACTAAAGAGTTCCCAAACATGCAGCTTGAGCAAGGAGTATGCGTATTGGCGGGAAAGTTGATATCGCTGGGACTGAACGACATGGCGTGCAAGGAATTGAGGTCGCTGAAAGGCAGAATCCAGCAACATCTGGACCTCCAGAAGACCGGGAAGAAGGCGACCGGCTCCAATGATGTGGTGGATGACGAATCGGCAAAGGAGCGCATGTCCGACCTTCTGACTTTTTCGAACATTTCAAATGCACAAGCTCTTTACGGTCTGCTTGTTCCTTTTCAGGCAAATGCGATGCGCCTCTTTGCCTCAGAACGCAAGGCTTCGACAGTTCAAAAGCTGTATCCACTACTACAACTTTCCGAACCTAGCAGCCCGGCCCAGACTATCCTTGCTGCTGTGAAGTCCAAAAGCTTATCGAGCGACAAAGCTGCTCTTCAACTTCAGCTATTGTCAAATACCGTGCTATCTTTGTCCTCCGGAAAGTCTTCCTCCGGTGAAGAGTCGCCAAAAAATAAAGATACTCTCAAGCCAATTACAGCCTTGAGTCTCCAACTTTTGTCACTGGAGATCCGATGCCTGGGGTGGAAGATGGCTGGCCACGTATGTGACGAGAGCAAAGAAGTCTTCGATCCTCTCCTTCGCTACCTTGGGGGGTTCTCTCACCGCAGCAAAGGAATTGAGAAGGCTGAGTTCGGTGCAGTTTTCAAGGCGATCACTCGAATTCAATCATCGACGGCAGAGATTAAGAAACAACCACAAGGAAACAAGGATATGAATGCAACTGCCAAAATTATGACCCTTCTTGGCCAGCTTGCCCTAGACGCTGGTTGCCTTGAGGAATCCCTAAAGCTTTTCGGCAAAGCCATTACACCACTTTCGAATTCACAAAGCCTTTCCTTGGCCACTGTTCAATGTAAAATTGCCTCAGTCTCCTTCCAACGCTTGAAAGGCTCTGGAAAGTTTTTGGATGAAGCATTGAAATCCTCATCAGACGCCACCAATGCTCTAGGGTTACAACTACGTGGCAGTGCGACCGATCTGGATGAGCTTCTTGTTGAGGCAGCTCGGCTCAAGAAGCTTGCTCTTTCCTGGTTTGGCGAGGCAATTGCGAAGTCATCTGATGGCGATCAGCAGAAAAACGAGATTACTTTTCAAATTCGGGAATATCTGCAAGCTTTCCTCAGGTTTCTCAGGCGTTACATTGGACGACCTCCTGTAGAGGACAGCGATGAGAAAGAACACGAAATGTTCTTAACTCGCATCTCTATGTCTAAAAGTATCGTTCTCGCCGCCGTTGATTCGGCTGTTGCTGTTGGGAAATTGTCCATCATGTCTCAAAGACCGCCATGGGATGACATGCTCCCCATACTAGCGGATTGCCATCGCCTGCTAACTTGTGTCGAAAGCTCTGATGATACCAACTCGGATGCCTCAAGCATTGGTGCAGGACTTGTGAAAATCTCTAATCTTTTCTGGTCTCGTTATATTAAGGAAAAGGAAGCTGGTCAAGGTTACCGCGAGTTGCTCCCTCTTCTAAAGCAATCGACTCAAATAACCTCCACCTGCTCGCCATCGCTCCGCACCACTGCTTTCACTGCCCTGAAATTCGAAAGAATGGCCCATCTTTACTTGGATGCTAATATGCCCGTGGATTCCGAAAAATCATTTCGGCAATCAATCGCAGAGCATATTGATTCCGGTACTCTATCGCAAATCACCGACAGTCGTATGGGGGCCCACTCTATCTCAGGTGGCCAGAATCCCCAGAGTCCTGCTTTTATGCTGGGCCGGGTTCTTTCTACATTTCTGAAAGTGAAGTTGCGACGAAAAGGGTCCAAGTCCTCTGACATTTACGATGATGTTGAGCTGGGATCCAAAAAACGAGGCATGCTTCTTGAATGGCAAATTAGCCTACTTGCTGATCTGCATGCATACTCTTCGAGTGAAGAGGAGTTCCGGGCCACTTTCACCTCGCTGATATCTAATCTCATTGATATCTACTCGACAGACCTTCATCCCATCCGTCATGGCCGAGTGGTTCTTTCTGCTCTTCGATATTTGCTAGAGCACCCTGGCTGTTTGGAAAGCGCAATTTCCGAAAGAATCATGGAAGAAGGCACAAAAGCTTTCACAGACGGAATCGAAGTTGGACAAGACACTGATTTGGCGTCCTTTATCCAACATATCACGAACTCTTTAAGAATCATGATTGGTTTCCATCACGGCCAAATGGATGCAAATGACTTGGAAAACACCCTTGCATCATGGACCTCAATGATTCGACAATGCTCAGATGAAAGCTCTTTACTTCTCTGCGTGCATGATATTGATTACTGGGTTCTCCAACTGAAGGCCTTGGTTGATTACACGGAGATTCACGGCCTTTGGAAATCCCAGCTTTCTGCCTTGGAGCTGATACTTCGAGTGGCTGAACTTCAAAAATCAACTGATCTCTCGGATGCAATCACCATTCTTTCGCGCTTGGTGCTACAGCATTGTCGACTTGGACATTGCCAGAAAGCAGGTGACCTTCTCTCGCGCGGTGAACAATATCTAACCCGACACAAAATCTCTTCCTTAGCGACCATTTCGTGCAAATTGGCACGGGTAGAATATCTTCTTGAGACAGGAGAGGCAGACAAAGCCGCCTCGGTTCTTTCTGCCACAAAATTACTGTACGAAAAGAGCCAGAACTCAGAAGAGATGAGCAATCTATCTGTTTCATTGAAAATATCTTGGGAGAGACTTGTTGCGGATGCCGCTTTTATTCAATCCCGCCTGTCGACTGCCCAGGGTTCAATGACTAATGCTCTTTTCTTTGCTAAGCTGTCTGTGAGGCTCAACTGTCGGATTTGGGCTAAGGTTGAGAAATTAGCTCAACGAAAACAAGACAAGTCTCTGACCGCAGGAGGAAGCTCTGATGTTGACGCGGTCGCTGACAGTGTAGCCAAGCTTGATCTATCCCAGAACGGACCTTCATCAGAGGTTTCAGCGAGCTATACCCAAGGTGCGCCATTCTGGCCACATCTCGGCTCACACCATACCTCCTTGTTGAACCTTGCAACATTGTCGGCCCACCATGGATTATTCCAGGACGCTATCTACTACGGACAGCAGGCCTTGAAGATTGATAAGACTCTCGACGCGAACGTTCGTCTGGTGGCTGCACAAACTCAGCTTGGTTGCTACTGGACTCTCGGCGGCCATGTGGACGAAGGACAAGAACTTCTCATCGCAGCATCAGAATCGTCAAAGCAGATCCAGACCAGTATGGAGACTGTCTCACTACACATGGCTCTTGCTTCTCTTTACAAAGTGCAGGGGCAATACGACAAGGCACTCCGTTTGCTACAGGAGGCAGATAAGGCTATAACAGCTATTAATTCCTCCGACGCAATCAGCATCTCAGAGGCCCCGAATGTTGCACTTCTTGAAGAGAAGATGGAGAAGCTGGAGGTACGAAGCAGTCGCCGAACTCCATCGACGGCTACTGCTGCTACCGCTGCAACCGCTGGCCGACGTACTCGTGCGACTAGTTCCGCTACAGCAAGCACTGCTAAGAAGGTCTCAACGCCCAAAAACCCCCAACTTGATGTCCAATCAAAGTCTCTCTTGAGGCTGAAGAGCGATATTCTTCGTCAACAGGCCGACTGCTTGCGAGCACTTCGAGATTATGAGCGGTCTGCAAGCACTCTTGTAGAAGCCCGTCAGTTTGCCACAGCACGAGAAAGTAAAGTCTCCCTCCAGATTGGCGAAAGTGAACATTTGTTGGCCGAGGCCATTCGGCAGTTTGCAAGTCACGCTGTTTACTGTGTTCTACCTGAGTCTACAATCTCACTGCCGTCCCTCAAGACACCAAGTAAATCAGCAGACGAGCCAAATGCCCAAATGGCGAAGCCTACTACCAAGCGAGCAAGGGCGCCAACCAAAGGGACTCGGGCTAAAGCTCAAAAAGCCAGTGAAGATTTCTCTACTATGCTCACCAAAGCAAATGATTGTCTTACCGGTGTCTTTACTGATGTCACTGTACTTGGTTCCACCTTGGAAAGCCATGCAGCATCTCGACTGATGAGTCGCATTTCCATGCTTTCGCATGCCACTACCCCAGGGGGTCCCGCAACCTGGGCGCAATCCCCTGCGACCATGAATGGTAAGTTCTTATGTGCAATTTGTGAACCCTACTGGAGTCTAACAATGTTTCCCCCCCCCAGAAATTGGACGTGTTGGTGCATTCGCTCGCGAGCGTATGGCTATTACCTTTGATCGACAATTGTCAGACTTTGCCGATCCACTCCTATGGCCTACTTCATCATCTTCAGCTGTCGGGATAGAGGAAGAAATCTGCTCAAGTTTCACTGAGCTTTACGTTGATATTCTGCCCGAAAACTGGAATGTTCTGTCTTTGTCTCTGAGTGCTGACGGGACCGAGTTTGTTGTCTCCCGGCTGCAGAAGAATCGTTCTCCTTTCTTGCTTCGCCTACCTCTCCGGAGAGGAAATGTCGATGACGATGAAGAAGAGCAGTTCACTTTTGAAGATGGGAAGGAAGAGATGCAGGAAGTTATCAAGTTGGCCAACGAGAGTGCACATGCTGCCAAGGCTCAGATTGACAAGAAGATGAAGAAGGAGTGGTGGAAGACTCGGGAAACACTAGATCGTCGGCTGGAAAGCCTCCTTCAAAATATCGAGAACCTTTGGTTTGGAGGCTTCCGGGGCGTCTTCTCGCCGCTTGCACGGGATACCACCGCGCTGTCTCGCTTTGCGAGTGCATTCCAGGGAATACTGGACAAGCATCTCCCGTCTCGCCAAAAGGGTACCAAGGCTTCTTCGCCTCGCCTGACTCTCCATCAAAATGTTCTTGAAATGTTCATTGGGCTACGAGACCTTGAACAATCGGAAGAACCCGAGGATACGTTGATGGATCTTCTCTACTTTGTGGTGGATATCTTGCAATTCCAGGGCGAACGGAACGCTTATGATGAAATCGACTTCGACATGATGGTTGTTGATACTCTCGATGCTCTGCGAGGCTACCATGAATCCGCGCGGGAAGAGCTTGCGTCAACCCCACCGAGCCACACGGTGCTCGTGCTAGACAAGGCTCTGCACCTGTTCCCATGGGAGTCTCTACCATGTCTTCAAGGATACCCTGTCTGCCGAGTTTCATCACTGGAGTGTCTTCGTGAGCGGGTGCTTCAATTCCGTGAAAATCGATCTGGTGCAGTCGTGGATCCGACGTCGGGCGCTTTCCTTCTTAACCCAACAGGCGATTTGCGTACAACCCAAACAACCTTTGAAGGGGATCTCTCGGGACTGAAGACTTGGACCGGGGTGGTCAATCGTGAACCATCAGAGGATGAATTCCGTGACTGTATAGAGTCTAAGGATCTTTTCTTGTACTTTGGCCATGGCAGTGGTGCCCAGTACATCCGCGGACGTACCATCAAGCGACTATCCAAATGCGCCGTTGCCTTTCTCATGGGTTGCAGCAGTGGTACACTCACCGAGGCAGGTGAATATGAGCCTTATGGTACACCCATGAACTACCTTCATGCCGGCAGTCCTGCTCTCGTGGCTACCCTGTGGGATGTCACCGATAAGGACATTGATCGTTTCGCATCGTCGACTTTCGATACATGGGGGTTGTTTGAGAAGGGAAAGCCGCACGCTCAGAAGAGTGATGTTGGCTTAGACACGGCAATCGCAGGAGCACGGGGATCATGTGTATTGAAATACCTGAACGGGGCGGCACCCGTGGTGTATGGAGTGCCGGTGTTTTTAGGATGATAGGATGATGGGCTAGGAGTTCATTTGGCAATGAGTTCTTAGATTATGTATATCACTTTGTTTCTTCATCCTTTTTATCTGTAGATACGGGTGCTCCACTGTGGGCAGCGTTCGGATTCGTTTCAATCTTTTTAACTTCATAGGCGCTTATCTGGACCTTTTTCCCTATTTCATGTATAGTCGGTTGCTGCTTTAACATGGATCTCGAATGAAGAGAGCTATGTCCTTCATGCAAGAAACTTTCCAGGCTTTGAAATCATCTCTTCTCTGCCATTTCAAGATCAACAAAATGACCATCCGGAGCAATAGAAGATAGCAGAAGTATAAACAAGGAAACAAAAGCGGCATGATTCCTTCCCTAACCGAGAGTTGAACCAGGTGGAGCTTCCCCTCATGCGGGACCGAAGACCCCGCGCAAACGTCAACTTATATTCCTACCCGCGAACTTCCCGATTTCCGATTCTTCAAACTTCACAATGTCTGTCACCACCAAAGCTACCATCGCCTCGTTCGGCGGCAAGCTGCTCAAGCTTAGCCACAATGCCACTACCACTCGCTGCGAGATGTCCTTCAATCTCTACTTGCCCCCGCAAGCTCAGACCCAGAAGGTCCCCGTGTTGATCTATCTATCCGGTCTGACCTGCACGGCGGACAACTGCTCCGAAAAGGGCTTCTTCCAGCACGGTGCTAGCAAGAAGGGAATTGCCGTGCTCTACCCTGATACCAGCCCTCGTATGTTCCTACTAAACCATAGTTCTCCCATGAACAAGAAGAAGAAAAGATATAAAAGAGAAACATGTATTAATTTGTGCAATCTATAGGCGGTCTTAACATTGAAGGCGAGAATGACGCCTACGACTTCGGCACTGGCGCCGGCTTCTACGTTGATGCCACAAAGGCCCCTTACGACCAAGGTTATAACATGTACAGCTATGTTACCGAGGAGCTTCCCCAGACCGTCTTTGCTGCTTTCCCGCAGCTAGACTCCAGCCGTGTCAGCATTACCGGTCACAGCATGGGTGGACATGGTGCTCTCACTTTGGTATGTCTTTCTCTTTCCTGATTTGGATATTCACTAACTTGCACAGTTCCTCCGCAACCCTGGCAAGTATAAGTCTGTTTCGGCATTCGCTCCTATTACCAACCCGATCAACTGCCCCTGGGGCCAGAAGGCGTTCAAGGGCTACTTCGGGGATGACCAGCAGGCGAAGTGGAAGGAGCACGATGCTAGTGAGCTGATTAAGAAGTGGACTGGTGGTCCTCTTGATATCCTGATTGACGTGGTAAGTTCATCCGCTGTACTTGTTCTTTTTTTTTGTTATTATTGTTGCAGATATGCACGGTTCGATTCACTGTCTAATTCGCTTGAACCCTAGGGCACTGGCGACAACTTCTATAAGCAGGGTCAACTCCTCCCCGAGAACTTTGAAGCCGCCGCTAAGGAAGCCAGTCTGAGTGGATTGCATATCCGCTACCAGCCCGACTATGACCACTCGTACTACACGATGGCAACCTTTGCCGATGATCACATTGACCATGCGGCGAAGTACCTTCTTGCATAGTGTGTTTTTCCTTGTTTCTTATATCTCTGTATAGATGGGGTTTTGAAGTAAAGTATGGCGTGGAAACGGATTCTGATTCGGACGATTTCTTTGCTCAAGTGAACGACAGGACGCAGTGAGGTCCACTCTGTGATATGATTGGACCCTCCGAGTGGGATAGCTAATATTGAACTGGAAGGGTTATAGTGACCTAAAAGAATGAATGTCTGTTACGTCTCGATATAATCGTTTTCTTCCGAACCTTCTGGATTCGCTCGCTCTATCTTGGTGTACATCCTTGATCTAGCTCCGTGGATCCAGGTATATAAGAGGACCAGTGTATTCATTGTCTACCTAATTCTGTTCACCAGTATACCAAGCCTACCGACTCAATTTAAAGTAGATATGCAATCCCTCTCGCTTTCCTTTAAAGAAATGATCGGGGATAACAGGTGTTCCGAGTGAGACGAGAGAACGCCCACAACGCGCAGCGAATGCAGGATGGAAAGGTAACAATCACTATGTACTCGAGCATGAACGCTTTTTTTTTCTCGCTTCCTGGGATTTATTCAATCGATGTTTTTTAGGTTATGATTGAATGGCGTGTAATGCATAATAGGGTGTCCATGAAGGGGCGAGGCAGGGAGGCACGGGAAATGGATATAGATGACATGTTCGACCGGGCGACAGATATCACATCAATAGTCGGGACAAGGACTGACATCACCTCGTCTCCGTCAAAAGGGAAATATGGCATGGGGGAATCTAAAAAGCAGAATCAAAATGAAAGGGTCGTCGAAGAGATTCTCATGCGCTCAATCGCTGGATGAATGACTGTATGCAAAGTCAGTATGCGTGATCATAAACGTGACCAAAGGAAAAGGATGCACATACCGGGAAGAAATGCCGGAATCCCTTCGCATCCGGCTGGCTCAGTGCCGTCAAAAACTCTTCAATGAGATCCCCTCCCATGCCCATGCCCGGTAGTTCTTGGTTCCGTAGATAATCCAGATACTCGCCACCTGTCTTCAGGTAGATCGTGCGCTGGAGTCCGCCTGCCTCGGCAAGGACCTGCTTGGCCTGGGCATCTTTGGAGTTGAAGGAGGGGGTCATTGGGAGCGCCCAGCATAAAGGTGAGAATCGCGAAATCATGAACCCACCAAATCCAGGCAAGGTTGTCTGGTTCGGCGTGGTTCCATTGGTAGCGCCTGGGGCAACGTCTGGTCCTCCCCAGGAGCTGCCCATTTTGTGAAGAACGGAAAAGGCCATCTTGGCAGTGGTAAAGTCTTCGATATCCTTGGCAAAGTGCTCAATCGTGGTGATGACGGTTTCGAACATAGGTTGGTTTCCTTCTCAGGTCAGTAGTTGGACTAGATCAATTCGATGGAAATAACTTACTCTCGCTAATGATGACAGCACCGAGATCATTATTGAAAACGGCGAGCAGGAAGTTAAGATATTCACGCTTGAGCTCGGCAAGCTGGATTTCGTCATCGGTTCCTGTCGTGGGATCCGCGATGCCAGAGAATACTCGCTGCAAGAAGGGGGTCAAGAGGGTGTCTAGGATGCTGAAAATTTCGCCCTTGAATCCGAAGATGACCTGGTCGAGAAGACGCAGGAACAAAGCCATCTCGTCTCGTGATGATGTCTGAGTCAAAAGCCCATCAATCCATCGCGGCAATTGAGGAAGGATACGGGCCCCCAGAACGCCAATAAGACGCGAAAAAGCGAATCTAGCAGCAGTGCGAATATTGAACGAGTTCTTGAGAGACTCGAGGGAAACCAGAGTCGCTTCTGCCACCTGACCGAAAGCTTCTGAGACCTCCGGCGCCGGCAGGTTGGACGGGGTGCTTGTGCCGGGCATCCAGTCGGAGAACCCACGGGCAAGAGTTCCCAGAGCCATAATATCATGGTGAATCTGCAGCAAGGCTCGCTCATCGTTGGACTTGGCTGCTTCAAGATTCCGCTCCATGTCTGCGAAGATCGGGTTTAGCACCGACTGGGCGTAAACGACTTGTTGATCGGCCGGCACTCCATGAGTAGAGCAAATGATACCAACAGCCTCAAAAAGATACAGTTGGCTGGTAAAAACTGCGTCTGCGGAACCTTCATGGTCCTCAGAAGACATCTCATCGCCATCATCTCCCTCAGATGGAAGCTCAGCTTGAATGACCAACAGATCACCAAGTGCCTCCACCATGGTCTGGGCCACATTGCCAATAAAGGTTCGGAGCTGCTTCACAAGACGCTGGAAAAGATACCACGACCGAGTCTTCACCCTTCGGACTGGGTGGTGAACGAGCTGGAGGAAACTTTCCAAAACACCAGGGATGAGGTGCGTGTGGTGTTGGAAAAAGGCGCTATAACGCACGCAAATCTCCATGTACTGAAGTTGCGTGGCAGGGTGGGTGAACGATCGAATGTCTATTGTGGTTAGCTTTGGGTTCCGGGAGCGGACTAGAATGAGAAGAGCCTACCGGATTCCACCATTCGGAGCATCATCTCAATGAGACGAACTGCAGCGGGGCCGGCGGGTTGGTTCTTCTGGTAGATACCACCGCGAGTGACGGCCAGATCACCAAACAAGAACATCTCATGCAGAGCCAGATCCAGGTCACGCCAATCAATCTGGCCTCCAGATGCTCGCAGGTTCTCAAATGTTGTGCCCACAAGCTCTGAGATGGCGTCGATGAATAACTGTTCATCAGCAGAAGCTACGATCTGCTGTAGAACACCGAGTCTCTTGCGCAATTCCTGGAACTCAGCTTCGTCTGTCTGCTCGTCTTCATCCCCCCAGTTGGAAGTCTCATCGTAACGCATCTTCGCAATGATTGCCTTCAGAACTGGGAGAAGAATAGCCTTGTTGCGATCTTCGAAGCTTGGGTTTGTTTTGGACACTTTGCGGAAGTAGGTGAGTAGGTCGTTGACGCAGGGAATCACGGTCGAGCAGACCTCGTCGTATTCATCCGAAAAGTAGCGCAAAACGTGCGGCAGGAAGACCTGCAGAAGCTCGTCCGCCTGGTCCTTCACTGGGCCAGTATCAGTTTCCAAAACCCGCACAATGTCCATAACGGTGATGTTGACAAGCTTGGCAATGGTTTCCGCCAAATCGGTGTCATATTTGGAGGTGAATCGGCTTTCCCTTAGGGGCGGGCTGTTGGACAGCTGAGTGACAATCGAGTTTAGATTCAGGAAGACAATCATTTCAATTTTATCAGCGGGCTTCATCTTCTTGCCAATGATCTCTGTGAAGACATCCACAGCTGCATCACGGACTCGCTGTTCACCCTCTCGCAATTCTTGCTTCTCGGCCCGTCCAAGCTGCTGGAAAAGAAGATCAAGCATCGACTGGTTCACCACCAGACCAATGTCAATCCAGCTGACCCAGCTGCCAACCGCCTTCAAGCAAGCCTCCACGACTGTATCGTCCCCATCGCGCCATTCTGAAAGAATCTCCTGCCAGGAGTTCGCAATTCTCTGCATGTCCCGCTCGCGGATCAGATCTTTCAGTGTGTTGGCCTTATCCTGCTCTCCACGAGACCGAGAGACCAGCACATCGCCGATCTCTTCATGAATTGAGTTCACCACACGCAGATAGAAAATGATTCCTAGCGGGTTGTCTCGGGTTGTGCTAGCGGAAGATTTGTATGTAAGGTTCAGAAGATCTTCGATACAAGATTCCCAGCCATTGCCGTATAGAGCGGAAAAGAGATAGGTGACGGTCTGCGCAATTTTGTTCTGGATGTACGGTGCGTCGGGCGTGGCGGTCCCGTCGGGCCCATAAACCTGCCGCAAGTAGGCCAACAAGCTATTCCGCACAATGCCCAGGGATGGAAAATCAATTAAGCCAGCCTGTGCCGCACTGTTGACGACTTCCAAGCTCACATGCCGCACGACTTCGGGCTGTTGTGGGGTTTCGGTGAAGAGGCCAAGGCAGACCTGCCATCCGGAGGGATCGGAGCGCAGTTGGTTGATGTAGTCGAAAGCCTGTGCTTTGAGAGTTTGGTCGGAGGCCGGGTTCCAGGCGATCTGAATAGCATTCGCTACCTGAAAGAATGCATGTGTCAATTCTTCATGTTGATCTGGTTACCCCTCGTGGAGGGGCTGACTTGGGGCAGTGGGGGAGGGGTTGTGGTATTTTTTTTTAGGTGACCCCCTTGGGCTCGAAGGAGCCAGTATGGGGCATCAGACTAACCTGTTCAGCCATCTTCGACCAGCCAAACTCCCTTTCAGACGTGGAAAGGGGAGTGACACGGAGCGGGTTGATGTGTGTTGGGGTTCAAAATTGTTTTCGGTGGAGGAGCACTTCCATGGTAAGGTAATCAGATTCCCGTGCCTGGCTCCGCCCTCGCTAACTGCTAACTGACCGACTTAACTGAAAGAAAAGGTGACTTTTGAAAGAACAAGGGTTTGGTATTTGTCTGTTGGATTCCTGCAGCTAAATCCCACACTGTAGCCTAAACAAGAAATTTAGTCATAACTTTTTGGTGCGAAACCTTGTCACTGAAGCATTATGTCATCCCCCCATCTGGGCACTTGAGCACGAGGATTGGAGATTTTAAAGGTTCATATAATCATATAATAGCCGTGAGCTATAACAGTGTGTATGGCTAGTAGACCCTTTGAGTTAGTACTTACAGAAGATCTCATCTGTTCTAGGGTGATTTCTGGGACGACAGTGATAGACAAATGGACTCAGTACTAGAGCTGATTGTTTACATACCAAGGCTGGCACTAAATGAAGTGATTTGATTTCACCAAAACGAATCACTCAGCTTCATTATAGTCAGAACTCATGTAGCCTTAGTTCATTTTCTTCGCTTTATTGAAGACTAGCAGTATATCCAAAAATGGTAAAAGGCCAATATTACCACAGTTTAGCTATACTCCGAGCAATGAACCCCTTCAGCCCCGTAATGAAGAAACTTGGAATATCTTGGAATCTGTTTGCTAATTCACAAATTCCCCCTGCGTATGCGACCATGTTATTTGTCAGCCCTGGGGATATGTAGTGTTTCTGTCGTTTGTACAATATTGAGCTATGTCATTCATAATCATAATAGTGGAAGTATAAAAAGGAACTCTTGCTCAAAAAGTCTTCATACTTTCCCCTATTTCTCATTTCATACATCCAGGAAGTCAACTCTCTATCACCAGAAAAGTGGAAGCTATGGCATTTACTGATCTACCCCGGGAGGTTATTCTCTGTATTGCAGACCACCTCATGCGGAAGACTGACATCTGGGCCTTCACTCAAGTAAGCGGGGTTTTTTATCATTGCCTATTGAACTATCTTATCTCTCGTTTCCGACATTCTCTATTTGACATCGCCCTCGAAAATGTCTGGGAGGACTTACTTCGGAAAGTCATCCGGACGTCCATCGATATCAACCATCAAAGCGAAGAAGATTTTGAAACACCCCTATCCCGTGCTACATACAACAATCAGAGGAATATTGTGAAGATATTGCTGGAAAGGGAAGACATTAATATCCACTGTAAGGGAGGACTCGACTCGGACGAGATGACTCCGCTGCAATATGCCACTGTGACGAACAACGAAGAAATCATGAGGATGTTGCTTGGTCATCCTAAGATGGACATCACGCATGCTTCCGATGCTCTCTGGATTGCTGTTGGCAACCAAAGCAGCTCGCGATCTCTGGAGATTCTACTGGAGTACGAAGTTGATCCAAACAGAACTGAATATGAACGGTCTTTGTTGGAAACCACAGTTCGATCTCGCCTGGATGGCATGCGAGAGTTACTCATCCAAGACGAGCGCGTCAATCTCAACTGCACGTTCCGGTCTGGTGAAATAGATGAGCCCGTCGTGTTGGCAATGATGAAGATGCTCTCCGGAGATCAACTCACTAGTCTGTTGAAGCAAAAAGCCCGTATTTCTTTGGAGGCTCTAGACTATCAAGGCAACACGGCTCTGCATCTCATGGCTGGCCAGGGACATCTTCGGTGGTGCAAGTATCTATTGGAAAGGTATCCCGAAATGCCATTTGTACCAAACAACCGTGGTATTCTCCCAGTCTTTGAGGCTGTGTCTCGCCAGAGAGTGGACATCTGCAAACTTTTCTTGGACCAATGTCCTATAAGCTTCCAAACACCGAATACCGAAGGAAAGCTTCCGCTTTTTGAAATCATTCGAGCGGGGAACTTGGGATTATTCAAGACAGAGAAGGATTATTTCGGCAAGGAACTTCTTGGGCTGAGAGAAGACAGCGGCCGTACTGTTCTTGCCGAAGCGGCTGTTTCTGGAAGCTATGCACTAGTCACAGACTTGGTGAGCCTCGGTGCGGATCCCAATGAAAATGACAAGGAAGGCTGTACTCCTTTGATGCTGGCGGTCAGTCGGAACCATGTCCAGGTCGTCGAAAAATTGCTTAGTATCGATGGAATCGATACCGACAAAGTAGATAAGAAGGGCTGGACAGCCTATGTTTGGGCAAAATTCCCTCCTCCAAGGTCCAAGAGTCTTCAACAACGATACAAGGCGATGGAAGAGATGCTTGTTGCCAAAGGCGCAAGTAAAGGCCGACTGGATAGTCTGAAAAGGGTGCGGTGGCCTAGGAAGATGTGGTATCCAGGAAACGAACGCAGAAGTTTGATTTAGAACCCTGAGGTTCTCAATTCGGTTCTTTAACTTAACTCAGAATGAACATTTGCTGTCTAAACTTATATGATTTTCCATCTTCAATAGTCGGGGCTATACACAGTACAGATCTCTATCAAACTTGTCATGTCCGGGGTATAAAAGCCGCGCTAACTACCACTTAGAACTTAACCTGACTTAAACGGCTTTTTTCATGCTTTTTGATATAATGACCGTCATTTAGCGCCTCTTGTGGGAGGTGTGATCCTCATGAGCATGAGACCCAGAGGCATGGGCATGGTCATCCTCAAATTCGGGGTTTGCCCGAGAATCCTGGGAGACAAACTCCTCAGAGAATGTAAGCTCCTGCTCCTCTACAGGAATGAAACGAACTTTGACTCGTTTCACCCCACGAACGCCTGAGCCGATCGTTTGGCGGACAGCTTCTTCCACCACTCGTGAGCGAGTGATAGCCCAAGCCCCAGGCACGGCAAGTTCAATATCCATCAAGTAGTTTTGTCCGGACTTCATACCCTGGATATCGCGGATGATCACCTGCTCTCCGTCTTCAATCTCCTTTAGTGCTTTCGAGGCAGCAGTTTGCACGGAAGTTTTAATTTCGTCGTCCACCGTGGTATCAGCCAGCTCCAACAGAGCGGTAATAGTATTTCCCCAGCCGGCCTTGATGACCATCAGAGAGATTAAAAGACCACCAACCGGATCCAGCCAGGTGGCGTCTTGAAAAACGTAACTTCCACCAATGGTGGCCAAGGCAACAATACTGGTAAGAGAATCAATTCGGTGGTGGACAGCGTTGGACGCAAGCACGGATGACTTGCGCTCCTTGGCTACTTTCATGGCTGGTGCGACGTGAGTCAATATATGTGGCTTATTATACCCCGCAAAACAGGCTGTACTTGTACTTACTTGCACGGTAAAGCCATTCCTTGACGACAATTGACCCGCCAGCTATCCAGGCTGCATGAATACTGGGGCCCATTACATCAATACCATGACTGTGTGAGTGTCCGTGTCCATGTCCAAAAATTCCAATGTGGGCTAGGGTCTCTGCCATGTCGGGGTAGCAGTGGGCTAGCAGGACCTGTCCTGCGTTAAGACCCATAAACACACCACCGCATAGTAACAGCCCGCTCACGCCCAGGGCACCGATGCTCTCCACCTTTCCATAACCATGGGGAAATTGTTCGCTCGGGGGTTTGAGGGACCATGCGACCGTCCCCAGGGTCAAGAAATCGGAGACCAAGTCGGTGAGGGCGTGGTAGGCGTCGGCTATCAGAGCTTGGGAGTGAAAGACGTAGCCTCCGATAAATTTGCTAATGGCCATTGCCAGGTTGGCGACCAGGCCAATCCGGGTAATGCGCACACCGGCGTCATGTTTGTTCGTAGAAGTCAGATATACATTGTCGTGATGGTGGTGGTGGTGACCGTGGCCGTGACCGGCGTGGCTTCTGCTTTGCGTCATTGGGAGTGGTGTTACAGAAGACCGTCGAGCATAGGAAGGAAAAGATTTCAAAGAATTGAGGAGCGAGGGCAAGGAGGTAAGTACCCGACGCTGGTCCGAGCCACGGGTGAGCTTGATTCGAGAGTGGAGGGAAGGACGAAGCCTGCAACGCAGGGGCTGTGTCAGCGGCATCGTTTTAGCTCGAGGCACGCGAGCACGGGCAATCGGGACAGGGTGTTCTCTTCTGGGTCTCAAGGTCCATAGCCCACCGGGAAATTCTAGATCTATAGTCGTTGAGAGGTGGTTGTAAAGAGAGAGAGACGAAGATCAGCTAATCCGGCAATTACCGATTTCCAGTATGCGCTGATGTGCTCATACTAGATTACCATTCTTCCCTCCGTCTTCATAGCCATCGTCAATGACCTCTTGCTCTGGGGATCAACTATTTGGCGTGTGGCCCACTCAATTTTTTTTCTTTTTCTTCCTGCTTTCTATAGTGTTCCCCTCTACTTATTTTTAGGCTGATAATTTGTGTCGTTATCATTGGCTTACGGACTTGATATTTTCCATAGCTTGTTTACACATATGCTGATGAAACTCCGATACGAGAAAGTTACATGTACCGTGACCCGCTGCAGCCAAGACCTTTACGCAATCAAAGAGCTTTCCTTCCCTCTCCGAACTTTCTGCCAAGAACTATACCAGCCTTGAGGATGCGTCCTCAATGACGACGCCTGCAATTCGCATTCCCTTTACGGGTCCACTTCCGCCAGCCATAATTGTTCCTCCGTCTGCCAGGACAATAGACGGGGCGATTAAAGCCGTCGCTGCCTTTTTCACCGCCCCACCGTCATTGAACTTGCGAGGCATTGATGTTGGAAGGCATTCCCAAACTGTCTTACTGACAGGTGCTGGAATCTCGGTCGCATCGGGTCTGTCAGACTATCGGGGGGATCAAGGCACCTACCGACGAAATCAGTTCTACCGACCCATCTACTTCCATGAATTCGTGTCACATCATGAGTCCCGCAAACGGTATTGGGCGCGTAGCTTCGTGGGATGGCCAGGTCTGGTGAAGGCACGGCCAAATTTAACTCATCAAGCCATCCACGACCTCGCTGCCAAAGGATATATCAGCTCGGTTGTGACGCAAAATGTCGACTCCTTCCACTCGCTCGCTCATCCACAGCTGTCGACACTCGAACTACATGGATACCTACGATCGGTCGTCTGTACCAGTTGTCGCAATTACTTCCCTCGATCAGATTTTCAGTCGTCCTTGGAAAGGCTGAACCCCGCCTGGGCCGAGTTCCTCGCCCGCATGGTTGAGCAGGGTGCGCTTGATACAACCAACCCGGACGAACAACGGCGCAAGGGTCTGAAACTGAACCCGGATGGCGATGTAGATCTTGCGGAAGCGCCTTATTCTACATTTCGCTATCCGTCCTGTCCGACTTGCTTGGAAAATCCTCCGACCCTGAAAGATGGGACGAGGGCTCGTGTTCAAGTTGAAAACGACGGTGCCTGGATGCTACCATCCAATGCTGGGATCCTAAAGCCTGCGGTGACAATGTTCGGTGAAAACATCAACCCAGCAGTCAAGGCAGCTGCCGAGGAAGCGATCGATGATGCCGGGCGCTTACTGGTTCTTGGAAGCAGCCTGGCGACCTACTCAGCGTGGCGCTTAGTCGAAAGGGCCTATAAACGAGGCATGCCCATTGGGATTATTAATGTCGGTGGGGTCCGAAACGAGGCCATGCTGTTTGAAAGCCTGGATGCCAGCGCCAGTGCTCATGTCCGGTGCAGTCTCCCTACACAGTCGATTCTGCCGGTCGTGGTGTCTGAACTGCCCCGGAATACAATCTAGCTAATTGTACTCTCGGGCCTTCGTAGAGTCTAGAACAATAATCACCGCACATGTACTGTAATACTGATCTGAACGAATTAAACATATCGCAACCCTTTTTTTTTTATCGGATTTCAATTAACCTATATATTCAAAGGAAAAACTCAAG
Source organism: Penicillium sp. 91 TS-2023 (assembly GCA_030710325.1). NCBI lineage: Eukaryota > Fungi > Ascomycota > Eurotiomycetes > Eurotiales > Aspergillaceae > Penicillium > Penicillium sp. 91 TS-2023. The sequence goes on along the minus strand of JARWGP010000021.1, from coordinate 1,032,329 downwards.
ACCAAAATTAAGTCCAGAGCCAAAAGTGCAGAGCGCAGGAAAGCCGGTGGAAACGTTCGAGTACATAAGCCGTGGCGGTTTGACTCGCGGCCCACCAACGCGGGGTCCCTTCCCATCACAGCATGGAGCAACTCAGGGATTCTGCAGGCCGCCCTTTAAAGACTACACTTGTCTCCCCCCGTTCTTTTCTCTTCTCTAAATCTGTGAAATCATCTGTCTCATCCCAACCATTCAAAATGGATAAGTCCCAACAGCCCAGCTCCTTTCAGCAGCTGGAAAAGGTTAGCCGCCCTTCCATGTGAAATCCCCAACCTGACTGACATCTTATCCTCGCAGCTCGGTGAAGGCACTTATGCCACTGTACGTTCCGATTCCTCTATAATTCCGCCATACTCTACGCTCAGAGCCTATTCCGCCCTTCTACCCTGAATTCGTCGCTGATGTAGGATGATCACAGGTTTTCAAAGGGCGCAATCGCCAAACGGGCGAGATGGTTGCGCTAAAGGAAATTCATCTCGACTCGGAAGAAGGAACCCCATCCACCGCTATTCGTGAAATCTCGTTGATGAAGGAGCTCAAGCATGAGAGTATTGTGTCACTGTACGATGTCATTCACACGGAGAACAAGCTCATGCTGGTGTTTGAATTTATGGACCGGGATCTCAAGAGATACATGGACACACGGGGCGATCGGGGGCAGCTGGATCCAGTCACTATCAAGTCCTTTATGCACCAGTTGTTGAAGGGCATCGCTTTCTGCCACGAGAATCGGGTCCTCCACCGAGACTTGAAGCCACAGAACCTGCTAATTAACAAGAAGGGTCAGCTGAAGCTGGGAGATTTCGGCTTGGCTCGCGCGTTTGGCATTCCGGTCAACACTTTCTCGAATGAGGTCGTCACCTTGTGGTACCGGGCACCCGACGTCCTTCTGGGCAGCCGCACCTACAACACCAGCATTGACATCTGGTCAGCCGGCTGCATCATGGCCGAGATGTACACAGGCCGGCCACTCTTCCCGGGAACCACCAACGAGGATCAATTGCTGAAGATTTTCCGGTTGATGGGAACGCCATCTGAACGATCGTGGCCCGGCATCTCTCAGCTGCCGGAGTACAAGCCCACTTTCCACATCTACGCGACGCAGGACCTGGGCTTGATCATCCCGCAAATCGATCAGCTTGGTTTGGATCTCTTGAACCGCATGCTTCAGCTGCGTCCAGAGATGCGTATCAGTGCCAGCGATGCGCTGCAGCACCCGTGGTTCCATGATTTGACTCAACTTCAGGCCCAGCAGCAGCAACAGCAACAGCAGCAGCAACAGATGGCTGGTTATGGGGGCATGGTCCCACCTCAGCCTGCCTACTAAGAGTTGAAAATTGCGTATGACGAGATAATGAGCTCGATTTAGACGATCAGAAATGGAAGGGACTCGGCGTTGCACCCAGATACTCAGTGTTGGAATTTTTAAATGTTTTTTTCTTCTTCTTTTTCTTGTGCCATTTTCGTTTTGCTCGTCCATAATACCAAAGACAAGGAGTGAATGGTCTGAAATCGCATGGACTTTCCTGTGTATCATTTCTTTGCGATACCAACTCTCGGCAAAATACTAAGCCAAAAATTCCCCTGCCTTGAAATGAAACTTACCACCATATCCAACTTCTTACAGAGGATTGCCCAGGATAACATTACCTTTATCGTCTCACCTTGCCTGTAAATAAGGAGTTGGCGTGATTATATCAGGACCGTTTTTGTTTCATGACCTGAGCTTTCAGCTAAGCCCACTCATTTCCTCTCAAGACACGAGCCAGAAGACAAATCAGTGTTTTATCTGACTACATAGTCAATGATAAGGTGGTGGGTCACACGTGACCTGTCGCGTCGCGCTGCAAGTATCCCCAAATCTAGAGTGCCTAAATTCCTCACCAAACAACCGTCTTCTTAAAGCTACGTTTGGCACATTTACACATAAGTATTGGAACAATTCAATTCTACGCACCTGTCACAAACACTATGGCAGAGTCAGATTCCAACCCAATGCAGCAACAACCTGCATCGGCCTCCGCTCCCCCACCTGCCCCGGAGTCGCAAATCCCCGGACCTCGCGCATCGCGGCTGATTCAGGTCTTTGAGCAGGCTCTAGCACGTACCCTTCGCGCAAACTCTTATTCCAACTTTGCGGGCTGTTTCCCCACGCCTGCCCGACATGTTCCCGCTAGCCTGGAAAGCGTGTGGAGGCAGTTGAACGCAAAGCTGGAGGAGGGTGCTAAGGCCGAATTTGAGGAAATTATTACTGAAAGAGAAGCGGTGAGGCATATCAATGAATTGGACCGGCTCGTTTCAGAAGCGAGGATCAGGAAGGAGAATGAGGGAGAGGGCGGAGATGAATCACAACTAGGCAATGCGTATGTTTGTTTCTTCCTCGTGGAGGCTGTTACACTGGCGCTAACATTCTGATCCAACATAGGCCTCATACACTTGGAGCTGAAGAACTCTACAAGGCACATTTGACGCCTTATCTTCAGGAAGCGCAGGCTACCCTGAACGATAAACTCGAGGCTACACACGCTCAAAACGCAGAGTTGTCGCAAACCGTTCAAGCACAGAGATTGGAAATTGAGAAGCTCCTTTCTCATCTTGAATCGGTTGTCACGGATGTCGAGGGTGCTGCGACGGCAGCCACACAGTTCAGTCAGGAACATCATATTCGCCAAGATGCGGTTCAAATGGACGAGGAAGTCAACTCGCAACCGACTGTCTAAGAATAACGACCTCATGAAAATATTTTTATTCATTACTTTTTGGGTTCACGAGATCAAGGCACTCATAACGGTTCCCTCAACCAACCCGTCCTCCACCATTTCCTGGGCCACGCCGATCAGTTTCTCCAGGCCCCTAGCTTTAAGCTGGTCCAGCTTGCTCTTGTCACCTTCCAGTGCAGCTGCGATTGCCTCCTTGTACGATCCGTCACGCTCTTCCTCCGCTGCTCCATCTCGACGAGCCAGGGCGGCTGCTCCTCGGTAGTAGGTCTGGGCGTTTCGAACAAGCATGGCCCCGTTCTGCTGGGCCATCGCATGGTTCCATGGTTCTGTTCCGAGGCGCCAGCGGTGCATCTCGACGTCTCCTCTAGCAATATGGATTTTGGGCAAATTTTCGGCACTGGGCAATTTAGATGCCGCCGTCAATGCCTCCAGGGCGACCGATAGCGATTGCCAGCGGATAGTGAGAGAGTTCTTGAGGTCTTCAGGTTCGTAAGGAGGAACATCCGCAAATGCTCCGTTCATCGATGTCAGCGCCTCGGCTTTACTACAGAGTCCTTCCGGATCCTCTGACACATCCAAATCTGGCCCAAAAGCCTGTCCAACTTCTTGCCGGTAGGTCTGGACATCGGTATGCCCACCCCGGTAGAGTACCTCGTGCAACGCACAGATGAACTTGCCACGCGCCAGGCCCGCCTCATACTGCCTATCTGAGCCTTCCACATAAGCTGGCAGTCGGGTTTGAATCAGCCCCGAGGAATACTCTTGCACCCAACCCACGCCACCGCCATCGGGATTGAACGTCAGCAGATTGCAGAGAGTGGTTAAGGTATTGATCTGTGCAACCGCTGTGTCGACCAGGGTGTTCTTAGTAACCGGTTCAACAATTGCAGCCCACTGTTCTTGCGGGTCGTCGTTTGAATCTGCTTGGCCGAGTTGCGGCTGCTCTGGCTGCGGTGCCGACTCTAAAATCTGAGTCTCTGGGTCGACTGATTGCATTTCTTCGATCTGCTCTTGCATCTCGGTGTACTTCATCTCCTGCAACACGAGACATCGCTGGAATAGTTCAATCGCCTCCTGCAGATAGGTGCTAGCCTGCATCAGTTGCTCCTCCCCAGGGTGCTTTGAGTCTGACAAGATCTCTGCCAGACTGTTTAGCACCTGTCCACTGTTGAAAAGGACATCTGGATTGTCCTGGTCTAGCTTTAGTGCATCCCGATGGGACTGCAGCGCAACCTGCAGGATCTCTCCCTGGGGTGCGGGAAGCTGTGCAGCCAGCTTAGGGTGCTGAGTGATTTCATATTGCACACGAGCTCTATACTAGAATTAGCAATTGCAAAAACACCCTTCAATTTGCTTCCTCGGTTGGAACGATGAACTTTGTAGATACATACTTGTTGTAAGCCAAGTCAAAGGCCACTGGATGTTTTTGCAGACCCTCGTCGTAGTTAGAAATGGCACGCATAAAAAAGCGCATGGATTTGGCGGCATCGCCGGCCCGCCATTTCTCGCCGGCCTCTTCTAATTCAACACCCGCTATGGATGTGGGTTAGCGTGATCCGGGGCAATGGAATGGTCGATCATATCCTCACCAGCAAGAAAGTCATCAGCTGTGACGGGTGCCTGTATTTAATTTGCTTTTAGTTTCTTACTCCCGGCCACATTTAAACTGATGGTTGATATATACCTGCTGTTTGGCGGCTTTCTTCTTGGGTTTGAAATCCTTGAGCAGGGCCTTGGGTTTGCCCATCTTTTAGTTGTAGTGTTGTGAACCCAATACAATCAATGGAGGGGTTCTGAACAAGTGTCGGGCGAATGAAGTGAGTGGAGTTGCTAGCTTTTGCGCCGGTGCCAAGACTTCGGGCTGGAACTAACTCTCCTTTTTACATTTTCACCACAACCTCGGACGTACGGGAGATATTCACATAGGCCATGTTGAAATTCGCATTCTTGAACGATATTAGAGATATGTATGCTGCCAATAGGCTGTAATCATGGTGGTACTAGTACTTCGTCCTTATGTTGAATGTAGGGCTCTAGCCTCTACTGTAGGTACAAAGTACAATGGGAAAGAACAAAGGAAAAGAAAAACAAAAATCCAAAAATCCAGAAATCAAATTCTAAATCATCCTGGCTGATCCGCACGTGGCAAAGTTCCACTAGGGGATTTTAGTGTTGAGGAGAAAGGGGATCATAAGATATAGCTAAACTCATCCTAAGTCCTTGCGATCCCCTCATCGAATCATTTGATCGTTTCCATCGTTTCCACTAAAGTATTTTCTTGCTGCCTTCTCTCCTTTATCGCATGTATTCTCTGCACTAAAAAAGGATCGTCACCACCCTTTTGGCAGTACTGCACTAAGTCGATCCCTCCGCTCCATTTTCCCATACTACCCCCACCGCTGGTCTGTGACCCACTCACGCCGTTTGGCGCCTCCTGAGTCGTCTGAGTCGCGAGCAGAAACTGGGTTCCTCCGTGGCTGCATTGGTGGTTTCAGTCCCGCCCTTCGTGTTGGAACTTTTCCTCTTTCCAGACCCCATCCCCCTCCCTTCAAATCCTAAAGAGTCGTGGCCCGTCGGTATGTGATAAATATACGATTTCTTGCAAGGGTTGACCTTGGGGGCGAAAGCCCCGACCCCGAACAAGATCGCTTATGCTAATCTATTTATTCCTCAGTATTTCACTCCATTCCACCATCGCAAAAAGCCCACCCCTAACGACTCCCTCAAATTCATCTTTTTGACCGACGGAAATGGCTCGCCAAACGTCCCTTGACTCCGAGCGACCCATCATGACGAACTCGGTAGGAACTTTTACCCCGGCCCCCCTTTACAAACCCCTCCTTCATTGCCACCCCGGCACCCACCAGGGCTTTTGATAAGCGTATTATGCCTCTAACACGTCTTTTTCAGAACCGGACCTCAAAGCGATTCTCCACCGTTAGCGGAAGCCCCTCGCTCGCTGCCTCCGAACGCACGATTGGAAGCCTGCCCAGTGGAGACCCTAGGGTCGCTGACATCACCCACCTCGGTGATGGCCTGGAGCGCCTAGAGAACAAGCCCCTGCAGGCGCAACGCTTTGTGCCCACTGAGGAGAAGTCCGACAACTTGAACAAGCTGGCTCTTGGAGCTAAGGTGGAACGCGCCCTCGGACGACGGATGACCAGTCAGGATGCAGTCATGCGCAAGCCGCTTAGCGAGAAGGCTGCTGCGAGTACCACCGCTTAGACACCATTACCTAGGCAGCATGTCGAACTGAAAATGCTGACATCATTTTGCATTGATGATGTCCCTGGATGGTTCGGGCTCACTTTCTGATGTCTTTTTATTTCTTGAGCACCCGTTTATGCGCTTCTTGATTGAGGCTCTCCGATCGCTTTCACCCGTGACAGTTGTTCTTTCTTTTTCTCCTTTTCTTCTTTTTTGATTGCTTTGCTCTCATGTCTTTTTTCATACCCCCTTCCTTCTTTTCTCGGTTTCCATGGCGTTGATCTGAATGATATTTGTATAACCTTCTTTCATTTCTAGTATATGTTCTCTGGACTTGATTCATCTCCACAGCTCCTGTTTGAAGTTCTTCGCCTATATACATACATGAAAATGACCAAAAGACCGAAAAACTCCGTCTTCACTAGTTACCGAATGACCGTTTTATGCTTCATGGCAAAGCCGAAATGATAGATGTTAGCATTGGAACATCAACTTGGGCTGACTTCAGCAAGACCAATTTGGACACTAAAAGCTTTCGATCAAAGATGAATTGACTAAGAATATCTCTGAATCATTTCAATGACTTCTATATAGAGGCATACCTAGTTCTGCCGGGCGGTGAATGTGTGCCAAGCCCACCGAAACCCGCACGGAGTCGCAATCGAGGAAGTCGCTTTTTCTTCGAAGGCGAATTTCCCCCCTCAGAACTTCATCTCATCTTCGTTTGCTCCCCCCATTTCCTCTCCTCCATCCGTGTATACTCGATCTTATTCCCACGTCTTCTCTTCCCATTTTCTCTCGGTCATCTCTCCCGCGTGCACCCTTCGCAGAATCTTCCCGTGGATTCCCATCACAGCTATACTTCCCCGATCACTCCGCATCTCAATCGAGAGTTCACCATTTCCTTCCGTTCTTTCGACTCTCTTCCTTCACTTTCGTCATTCAATTGATTGCATTGGTCTCTCGTCCTTTTGCGCATTTGTGAGTCACCCGCGAGCCGAGGCCCAAGCATTGTGGGAGATATCGGAATTGACCATCTTTTAGTGAAGCGAGCGGCAAAAAAAGGTTCATTTAGATCTCACACACTTTGATTTGTTGTAGAGGTCTATCCATTGTCATTCTCGGGTGCTTATCGATATACCTTCGACCCACTCTATAATTTTCGATCCCGTTTTCACTTCAACTCCCGAAGACCCAAGCCCCTCCAGCATTATGGCCGACATGACCCAGGTTCCTGTTAACGGCAACTACCCTGCTCAGCACGCGTACCCTGAGGCCTTCAACCCTGTCCACCCTACCATGAACACCGCGGCCAACTTCCAGCCCGCTCAGTCCACTACTCCTACGACCGCCACTCCCACCGAACAGAAGAATGAGATCACCAAGGATGAGGTGGGCTGGTTCTTCGTTGAGCAGTACTACACCACTATGAGCCGTAACCCCGACAAGTTGCCTCTGTTCTACTCTCGGCGGTCTCAGCTTGTCTTTGGCACCGAGGCCGAGTCGGTCCCCGTTGCCATTGGTACTAAGGTGCGAAGCTTTGGACTGATCATATTCACCCGCAAAACAATCTCATACTGACCTCTATTTCATTTCATTAGGCTATCAATGAGAAGATCAAGCAGCTCGACTTCCAGGACTGCAAGGTGCGTGTCCTGAATGTCGACTCTCAGGCCTCCTTTGACAACATCCTGGTTGCTGTCATTGGTGAGATCTCCAACAAGTCCGAGCCGTCCCGCAAGTTCGCACAGACCTTCGTTCTTGCCGAGCAGCCCAGCGGCTACTATGTCCTTAACGATATTTTCCGTTACCTGGTAGAGGAGGAGGAGGAGTTGTTGGAGGAGGTCGCTGCTCCGGTTGAGCCCACCGAGATCCCCGAGCCCGTTTCTACCCCTGAGGCTCAGGTGACTGATGAGGTCGCTGCCTCCAAGGTTGACGAGAAGCTCGAGAATGAGACCAATGGCGTGGTCGAGCAGCCCGAGGAAGTTATTCCCCAGACTAATGGCACTCCTGCTGAAGAGGAAGTCAAGGAGACTCCTATTCCCGCCGTTGAGGCTGAGGTTGTGGACGATGAGAAGCCTGTCACTCCAGAGCCCTCTCCTGCCCCTGTGCAGAAGGAAGCCCCCGCCGAGAAGGAGTCCGCTCCTACTCCTGCAGTCCCCAAGAGCTGGGCTAGCATCGCCTCTTCCACCAAGCTGGGTGCTGCTCCGGTTGTCCCTGCTATCCCTGCTGCTGCTGCTGCTGCTCCCAAGGCTGCCGCTGCTCCCAAGGCTGCCGCTGCTGCTCCTGCTGCCAGTGCTCCCCAGCCCGCTGCTACCGCTACCCCCGCCGCCGCCCCTGCCACCGAGACCCGCCCCCAGGATGCTCCTTCCGCTGACGCCTCTGGCTGGCAAACCGCCGGTGCCGAGCACAAGAAGACTCAGTCTCGTGCCGAGGAGCAGATCGTCTTGGGCTACATGAAGAACGTCACCGAGAAGGTCGACTTCGCCTTGCTTAAGCAGACTCTGTCCCGCTTTGGCAAGCTGAAGTTCTTCGATATCAACCGTCCCAAGGTCCGTCCATTATCCTACCTGACATATTTTTTATGAAATTTTGACTAATATATAAATTTTTAGAACTGCGCTTTCGTTGAGTTTGCTGAGCCTTCTGCCTACGCTGCCGCTGTGGCTGCCAACCCCCACCAGGTTAGCGGCGAGCAGATCGTCGTTGAGGAGCGCCGTCCTCGTGGCAACGCCTTTGGCGGCAATGGCTTCGCCGGCCGTGGTGGTGCTCGTGGCCGTGGTGACCGCGCTGGCAGCCAGGGTCGCGGTGGATTCCAGCGTGAGGGCCGCGGTGGCTTTGCTCCCCGTGGTCGTGGTGGCAACGTGGCTGCCAACAAGGGCCGCAGCCAAACCCAGGCTGCGTAAGTCTTCACATCCCCTGGATGATTTTTTCAGGATCTGTATTACTCCGATTTTGATTTTCTTTGATTCTTGGGTGTCCCTCTTTTCCTAATGACATGTGTTATGTGACGTCCCCTCCCCTTCCCTTTCTTTCCTGTCACAGTGCATATTAGCGGTTGGGTCCGGGTTGGCTGGAAAAGTTGTGTCTCTTTCCTTCCCTCTGGGCATTATGTTTTGTTTTTTACCTTTTTTTTTGTTGGTTACTGGATTTCTATTTCTCTATCTCTTTTTCCCCCTGGTCTGGGTTGTCTCGTGGCCATTTTGACTTGACAGTTCTTTTGACCTATATTTCCTCTTTTCTTGTGCCCCACAAGATCTATTCTCGCATATTTTTATTTCGCATAGCAAGCTCCCGGATTTTGAAGTGTTGCACCATATGGTCCCATTCTCCTTCTTCTTTTGTTTTGCCTTATTTTTTTATTTCCGGTTCCTTTGATGTATCTTTTGCTCTAGGGGGACCATGGTGAGAGGAGATGTAAATGAAGAAAAAAAAGGAGAGATTGCAGGATATGGAGTATGTAATACAGGAATCTACGAAATGGATTCATACGAGTATGATGTAAGATGTATGTAGTGGTCTTTCTTTGTACTATATGAAACGTTATAAGAAGGTTCTAGATAGTGGGTGCCTTAAGGCATCAACCCCAAGCTCTCCTCAATTGCGGGACATCGATTCTCACCGATCATCATAGAATCTCCTAGTCAACCAACGAACGGGGGAAAGAAGGGGGAAATTCAAAGCTGGACCAAATTAAAAAAAAGAAAAACCAAGATCAGACGTATAACAAAATGAAATAAAGCACTAGGCCAGAAGAATCTAGAACTAAGAGTTGCCTGACCGACCGGGAAGAGGTGGTGGAAGTTCCTGGATCATCGTGGAAACCCACCAGAGATTTCCTTAAGTCAAAAAGCTTCCCCAATTCCACTTCTCTCCTTTCCATCATCTGGTTTGTGGCAGTTCACTTCTTTATAATTGGTACGTTTGCATCCCCCCTTCACCGACTTCTTCCCTTCACCTTTGTTACATCCCACTTGTCTCTTGACCGTGAAGAGAGAAAACTCAATCATACCTTGGGAGTCATCCATATTTCTCCACCCGTCGCCACCCAAACAATTCTTTTCTTTCATCGGTTTCTTCTTCAGCGTCCTCGTTACTTCCCTCTAACTCGCTTTCTCCATCATCAGAATTCTCCCTCCCCACACCGCCACAATGCCTGAGACCTTCGAGTTCCAGGCTGAGATCTCTCAGCTGCTTTCGCTGATCATTAACACCGTCTACTCCAACAAGGAGATTTTCCTTCGTGAGCTTATCTCCAACGCCTCCGATGCTTTGGACAAGATCCGTTATGAGTCCCTCTCGGACCCTTCCAAGCTCGACTCGTGCAAGGACCTGCGCATCGACATCATCCCCGACTTGGAGAACAAGACCCTCACCATCCGTGATACCGGTATCGGTATGACCAAGGCTGTAAGTACTCATCCAATGAGCCATTGCGAAATGAACCGAAAAAGAAAAATCAGTTTGCTAATCCTCTACATAGGACCTCATCAACAACCTTGGTACGATCGCCCGCTCTGGTACCAAGCAGTTCATGGAGGCCCTGTCCGCTGGTGCCGATATCTCCATGATTGGCCAGTTCGGTGTTGGTTTCTACTCCGCCTACCTGGTCGCTGACCGCGTTACCTTCGTCTCCAAGCACAACGATGACGAGCAGTACGTCTGGGAGTCCGCCGCTGGTGGTACTTTCACCCTGACCCAGGATACCGAGGGTGAGCCCCTCGGCCGTGGTTCCAAGATCATCCTCCACCTGAAGGATGAGCAGCTCGACTACCTTAACGAGAGCCGCATCAAGGAGGTTGTCCGCAAGCACTCCGAGTTCATCTCCTACCCCATCTACCTTCACGTCCTGAAGGAGACCGAGACTGAGGTCCCCGATGAGGAGGCCGAGGAGTCCAAGGAGGAGGAGGGTGATGAGAAGAAGCCCAAGGTCGAGGAGGTCGATGACGAGGATGAGGAGCAGGAGAAGAAGAAGAAGACCAAGACCATCAAGGAGTCCAAGATCGAGGAGGAGGAGCTCAACAAGACCAAGCCCATCTGGACCCGCAACCCCGCTGACATCACCACCGAGGAGTACGCCTCCTTCTACAAGTCCCTCTCCAACGACTGGGAGGACCACCTCGGTGTCAAGCACTTCTCCGTCGAGGGTCAGCTTGAGTTCCGTGCCATCCTGTTCGTTCCCAAGCGCGCTCCCTTCGACCTGTTCGAGACCAAGAAGACCAAGAACAACATCAAGCTGTACGTTCGTCGTGTCTTCATCACTGACGATGCCACCGACCTCATCCCCGAGTGGATGGGCTTCATCAAGGGTGTTGTCGACTCCGAGGACCTGCCCCTCAACCTGTCCCGTGAGACCCTCCAGCAGAACAAGATCATGAAGGTCATCAAAAAGAACATCGTCAAGAAGGCTCTTGAGCTCTTCACTGAGATCTCCGAGGACCGTGAGCAGTTCGACAAGTTCTACGCTGCCTTCAGCAAGAACATCAAGCTCGGTGTCCACGAGGATGCCCAGAACCGTGGCACCCTCGCCAAGCTGCTCCGTTACCAGTCCACCAAGACCGGTGATGAGGTCACCTCCCTCACCGACTACGTTACTCGCATGCCCGAGCACCAGAAGAACATGTACTACATCACCGGCGAGTCCATCAAGGCCGTTGCTCAGTCTCCCTTCCTGGACACCCTCAAGCAGAAGAACTTCGAGGTTCTGTTCCTTGTTGACCCCATTGACGAGTACGCCTTCACTCAGCTGAAGGAGTTCGACGGCAAGAAGCTGGTCGACATCACCAAGGACTTCGAGCTTGAGGAGACCGATGAGGAGAAGGCCGAGCGCGAGAAGGAGGAGAAGGAGTACGAGGAGCTTGCCAAGGCCCTCAAGAACATCCTCGGCGAGAAGGTCGAGAAGGTTGTTGTCTCCCACAAGCTGATGGGTGCTCCCTGTGCCATCCGTACTGGCCAGTTCGGTTGGTCCGCCAACATGGAGCGTATCATGAAGGCCCAGGCCCTCCGTGACACCTCCATGAGCTCTTACATGTCTTCCAAGAAGACCTTCGAGATCTCCCCCAAGTCCTCCATCATCAAGGAGCTCAAGAACAAGGTTGAGGCCAACGGCGAGAACGACCGTACCGTCAAGTCCATCACCCAGCTGCTCTTCGAGACCTCCCTGCTGGTCTCCGGCTTCACCATTGAGGAGCCTGCCAGCTTCGCTGAGCGCATCCACAAGCTCGTCTCCCTGGGCCTGAACATCGACGAGGATGTTGAGACCGCTGACGAGACTGCCACCGAGGCCGCTGCCCCGGCCGAGGCCACTGGCGAGAGCGCCATGGAGGAGGTTGACTAAATGTCTTCGCCTTCACGTATTTTTGCTTAAATCAAAGTTCTTATGGGAAATGGGAAACGGGATACGACCCTTGATGTTTTTTTTTAAAACCTTTTTTCTTTACAATGAAGCTCAATTATTTCTTTCTTTCGTCTTCCCGATAATTCAAATATCCATGTGTATGTACTTTAGAATTACAACACCTTCAATTGATATATCCAAAGCCCAGTAGAATACGTCACAGTGATCTCCACTCTCTATCTCAAGAACCTAGTTTCAACCTTGTCATGATCCACAATGCCGGAATCACCTCGGGAGCTTTCTCGGTGATTTTTACTCCACCAAACCCACCCGAACCCGGTTCACCGATGCAGTTTCGGGGGCTGTGATATAAAGGTAAAAAGCCCCTCTGCCCCGCCCGAGGGGTAATTCCATTGAACATACACACCACCATCCTCCGTCAAAATGGTCTACACAATTGTTGTCCGTACGTATAGACCCATCCTGAACAGAAACCTGCATTTATATCATTGTTCACCCCCTTCGTTTCTTTCATGCAGCTCTTTCCATCCCACAATCAACTCCCTTCTAACTGTGTCCAGACATGCGCGCCAAGGCAGACAAGGAGTCCATCTCCAAGCTGCACGCCAAGCTCCTCGAGGCCTCGGCCGTTTACTCCAAGGATAAGGAGACTCTCTCCTGGTTCGTGATGCAGTCTGTGCACGACGAGCAGGATTTCACTATCGTTGAGCGCTACGAACAGGAGTCTTCGCAGCAGTACCACCTTAACAACCCGTACTGGAAGACTTTTGATCCCTATGTTATTCCTTTGTTGGAGAAGGATATGGACTTGAGACGATTTGAGGAATTGGTTGAGCCCTCTTCTTAAGTTGGGGATTATGGGATTGTGGGGACCTGTGTTTATGCAATTGGTCAAAATGAAAATATATGCATGAGGTAGTACATTGTGAATACTACGATGTTTTGGATGAATTTATGGATGAATGTTTGGTGTTATTAAACTTAGCTAGTGCTTTCTAGCTATCACATCTCATGTTGGTGCATGTGGGAAGGGCAAGAAACGTAATGGAGAAGAATGTAGCGTTGACACACTGATAACGCCGGGGATGGGGAAAGAGAAAGATCACCGGGAAACGGAACGCCAGCCTGCTAGCAAAAGATTTTCTTCAGTCCTGATATGCATAAGTCCATACTCTGGTGAAACCCTGTGTCGCTCGTTCATATCCTCAACATCATAACCCACTTTCGATCATGATAAAATCACCCGGTATAAAGTCATCGCTCTAGATTTCCAAACCAGTACTCCACTTGTAGTTCAGATAAGTTGCGTGATGGAAGTCCCCATGCACGAGCAAACCAGAAGGCCAGTCCACCAACGACCCCAACGCCGCCCACAACTTGCATAATTGCCCAGCTGTGTCGTCCGAGGTCATCAATCCAGCCCACCACGCCTAGAGGGTCATGGGTACTGAGACGAGCAACACGGTAAGTCGAGGGGGTTCCCGGGTTAGTTTTCATGGCAGCACCGGATCCCTTTTCAGGGGTGGGAATTTGGAGTCCGCAGAAACCCGGAGTTCTCGAGATAGGTACAAGCGAACCATCCACAACGCATTCACTCAGTTTCTCAGTGAGCCATATAGCGCGATCGCCTCTGGCCAGTGATGCGTATCGGTCACGTTCATTTTGCAGACTCCGTTGTAAGTCTGTTGCCCAATGTGCCAGCCGAACTTGTGCCATGCTTTCCTCGTGTCTCGTGTAGTCTGAGATCCGTGCCATTGCATAACTTGGTGCCGACTCACTAAATGAAATTGATGTATCCATGGACGAGCCTGAACCAGCCCTCCACCCTGCAGTATTACCGGAAAGTGCATTATGAAGCGGTGTTGTAGTCGGTGGAATGGGAGGAAAGTCGCCACATCGTTGCATCAATTTTTTGGCGGCCGAGTGCCGCATCCAGGCGAGGTTATCTCGGTCAAACAGTTTTTCCACCAAGGTGTCGAGTTCGGATGTACTAAGAGGTTGGACATAATCAGGACTCATGAGGGTGCTAGCATCCATGATTTCCATATCCATAGTCTTCTCAGATGACACAGTGTATGGTGGCTGAGGCTCCAACCCATCGAGTCCCCCGGGTAGCACGTCACCAAACATGAAGGGCTTGATTCCAGCATCCTGTGCCTGCTGATGAAATTTGGTCTTCAGAGACGTGACCTCGTCAGAGGACAAGGTATCCGCCTTGGCCACAACCGGTATGACATTGCTTAGCTCGCAGAGCTTGCGAATACACTGCACGTCCGTCGTCAGGGTATCTATTCAACTCGTTAGCGTCGAGTCCTTTCAGGGTGATAGTGACCAAGTACATACCATTCGATATTAGATACAGGATAGCATCCACCTGGGAGCCACCATTTCCTGCCAGGAGATTCTGGAAATCAATACCAGGAACGGCAAGGGCTGTTGTTGCGCGCTGGAGTTGCTGTCGCATGTACTGCAGGACCGCGTCGGTTTGACCCGCCCGGCTCAGCGACGTAGCAGGTTGATCAACAAAGCAGAGATTCCGCTCCAGCACGATTTCTCCAATGCTCTTCCGACGCCGCAGCACACGTGAGTCTTCGAGGTCTGACCACCAGGAGGGATAGGGCTTGGTACTAGCGTAGATCTCAGTGATAGCGGCCCCGCGAGTGGGGACCGAACCAGAGTGGGGGCGCGAGGAGCGGCGCCTCTCCAAAAACGAATCCGCCGAAGGTAGTGAATCAACATGTACGATATCTTCGCAGGTTTGAACGATGGATTTGATCAAGGATGTTTTACCGGAGCCTGTTGATGTATCATTAGTTCAGAAGCATTTATAGATAATTTAAACTTCTCCAAGACTTACCTGGTGCACCAGCCAGAAGAATCTTGAACCGGCCCATGGCCTTTCCCCTCTCTGTGAAGGGCCGGCGACTTGGCATTTTTATACTTGGCATAATAAATTGCGAGGCTGCATGGGGCCCCAGGCGCGGCGACGCCCCCGACCTGTCCTCTTCGTCTGACTCGATCGTTTGACTACCGATTTCATCTGTGATCGAAATGTCGTCGAGCGGTCGGAGAGATTGGTTGGAGATTGATTTGGGGCTACTGGGAAGTGAAGATGGCTCATCAGGGTGAAGTGGGGTTAACGGACGAGATGCTGCATCAGTGAGCGATGGTCGCATCGATGACTCCCGAATCACAGAACCAAAGGGCTTCAAGGTTGAGCGCCGTCGGGCATTCTTTGACTCTTCCATATCATCCTCCTGCGACGACATGCTCGAGGGTGGGCCCGGTTGGTCGCATGAGCTTGCAGCTA
The DNA here is from genome assembly GCA_030710325.1 of Penicillium sp. 91 TS-2023. Taxonomy (NCBI): domain Eukaryota; kingdom Fungi; phylum Ascomycota; class Eurotiomycetes; order Eurotiales; family Aspergillaceae; genus Penicillium; species Penicillium sp. 91 TS-2023. Next base: position 1,016,695 of record JARWGP010000021.1, on the reverse strand, counting down.
ACTCCGACCGGGATAGTGTTTCGCCTAGGCTCTGTACCCCATACATGCTCTCCTTGAGGTCCCCAGGGCCCTCTGGAATAGGGTCCGGGTCTAACCCGGAGGCATGCGGGCTGTGTGATAGGAAGAAGGTTGCGGGGGCAGTGCTGCGGGGATCAAGGGACGGAGAGGGAGGGTCGAAGGAGGATTTTCGAGAGAAAGGTGGTAGATCCGGGACGGGTCGCATGGTGGAAACATAGGATAAGATAGTTTCTGATCAAAGGGAAAGTAAATGTAGTGTTAAGAATTCATTCAGATAAAACGCGGGGGATCATGTCATGCTGCGTATGTAAGCCATCACGCGGTGCGGTGATGATAACAATACCCAAGTAGGTACCCAAGTAAGGTAATCAAAGAGTAAACCCTAGCATTCTGATCAAATACGCAGTAGCTCACAGGCGACTGATTATGGGTCAATCTAGCAAAAATACATACTTAGTCTATGATCAAGTAGTGAGAGGAACAATTTACTAGAGTATATGGAACCTTGGAGTATACCCAGTATAGTAAGTGGGTGCGTGTCGATCTACATGGATAGTGATAAGATAGAAGTACTCAGGCTTGCTTCATATGACCTAATTTCTGGGCACATTACATCAACAGGCAAGATGGCCGAGTTGGTCCAAGGCGTGCGGTTCAGGTTCACCTGATCCAGATTTCCGCATCTCGTTTTCGGGGCGTGGGTTCAAATCCCACTCTTGTCATTTCTTTTTGTTTTTGCTTTTCTTGCACCCATACAAAATTGTGCAGTCTAGTTCATTTTTGCTCTTCTTCTTCTGACTTCAAGTTTCTAGTTCTAATGGGCAAACCATATCACCTTGATAGTCATGTACATGTACTAAACCGTGTTCAATAGTAATTATAATAGTGCAGGCTTTTTGTACTGTTGTATAACGTTGGCCAGTGTGACCTATCCTAAGCGCTCCGAAATACTTTGGTGTAAAATCTTTAATTCTGTATATTATCTAATATATCTCAATCTTTTACAAGTAATTGGCAAGATGGCCGAGTTGGTCTAAGGCGTCAGGTTAAGGTCCACCTTGACATCATTTCCTGATCTACGTTTGTAGGCGTGGGTTCAAATCCCACTCTTGTCATATCTTTTTGTTTTTATTTCATCTCCAGCAACTAAAGTCTTTTTTTTCGTCCATTTTTTCTCCCGTAGTATTTATTGCTCAGTACTTTTTAGGCCAGATCAAGATTACCGTGTGTCAAGGTAGTATATTGAATTTAGGTAAAATGACTCGAAATCCTATCCTGTAAATTCTTTCATGCTATCCGTCCACAGCCCCGTAGCCGAATATATATATTCACACCGGGACTTGTCGAGTTCGGCACCTGGGCATCCATGTGCTTGGTATTTTAAATGCTAGATATGGCCCTAGCCCGCGTGGGAGACCTCGGGAGAACACACCATAGAAGTTGTTAAAAGTTCATTCAAGCTCAATATACTACAGTGCACTCGGCTGACGGCCAATGTTGATTCTATGTACAATACCCGACCCAGACGTGGTCTGAATGGGCCAGTCGGTTTCAACGATTGTGACACCCGTGAACCGCGACAAGAAAAAGATATCTAGGTAGTACCAAAACTACAGCTTGGCCCGAGGGGCAGACAGCTCCTCCAGCGCTTGAGCATAGAGCTGATCCAAGAGTCCACGATACAGCTTGACGGTAGGAGGGCGCTTCAATTTGAGCCTATAATCACAGTTAGTAAAGAATGAACGTCTGGCAAATGATAACAAAAAAGAAACTTACGTAGGAGTAAGTAGGTTGTTCTCCACGGTGAAGGGATCCAACTTCAGAGAAACATTGCGAACCCGTTCATAGCCAGCTAGCTTGTGCTTCTTGGCCACACGTTCAAGATCCCGGATCACGGCACGGCGGATCTTATCATCTTCTAGAGCAGTCTTGATCGCATCCAGATCTGTGCCTTCGATTGTCCGACCAAGGACCTTGCTAGCGAACGGAGCGAACAAGTCAGGTGCAACACCGAAAATACCAACGAGGAAGGTCTGCATGCTGTCACCGTGAATGTAGCCCTGGGCGAGGTAGCCGAGCTCCGAAAGCACGAGACCCTCCAGCCGCTCGGGGGAGATGTATTCACCCTGAGCTAGCTTAAGCACGTTCTTGCGACGGTCAATGATGACGAAGCGGCCCATGGCATCCAACGTGCACACGTCACCAGTGCGGAACCAGCCATCCTCTGTCACCGCCTTTGCAGTCTCTTCGGGGTTCTTAAAGTATTCTTGGAACATGCTGTGGCCACGCAGAAGTAACTCTCCGCGAGGGAAGGGCTTATCCTCCACCGAGTACTCCATGTCCGGCAGAGAGGCCAGACAGGCCTCAATACATGGAGCCAGACGGCCACAGTTACCCGAGGACACATCATCATCTGCTTGGACAGTACTGCAAGCGTAAGACTCGGTCAAACCGTAGCCTTGGATAACCGGGGTACCGGTAGCGATACGTAGGAAGTCGTGCAACGAAGGGTCCAAAGGCGCCGAACCCGACACCATGTACCTTGCGCGGTCCAGTCCAAGTGCGGCAGCGACCTTCTTAGCCCAAACCCGATCATACAGTGCGTGCCGGAATGTAGCCTTAGATAGATCGGGATTCTTGAGGTTGGCGGTCTTAGCAGCAATAATGTGTCGAGACAGAGCACCCTTGAAGCCGGGCGCCTCAACAGTGGCAGCCCGAACTGCGGTACCAAAACGGTTGTAGAGACGAGGGACGGACATAAATCCAGTGGGTCTCAGCAGCTTCAGGTCATCAACCAGCTCCACAATGTTACCATGGAAGTAGCCGATTCGGGCACCACCCCAGAGGGCTCCGTGCTCCGCTAGACGGGCATAGATGTGAGCTAGCGGAAGGTAAGAGCACATGGTGTCGCCTCGAGACTGGCCAATGTTGATGAGAGCGGCCGAAGTAGCAGCCACGGCGCTTTGGTGGGTCAAAACAACACCCTTGGGTGGTCCAGTAGTGCCAGAGGTATAGTTAATGGTGACTGTGTCCGAAGGGGAAGGAGGATTGTATCCACGCTTTGAGGCTTCCCCTAGAGCCTCAACCTGGTCAATTGTGTAGATGGCAAGATCCTGGTCAGCGGCCATAGACTCCAGCAGAGCGCGCTTTGAGTGACCGTCCTGCTCACCTGCATCAAGAGGATCCAGGCTGACAATCATCTTGAGGTTTGGCAGGACTGATTTGAGCTTAAGAAGAGTAGGGATGTGGGGAAGGGAGGTGACGACACAGTTCAGCTCCGCGTGGTTTATAATATATTCTGTAGCATCCGAGGCCAAGACATCGTAGATGGAGACAGTAAAGAGGCCCTGGGACATGCAAGCCAAATCTGGAAAAAAAAAGTATATTAGATACTGACTGGGAAGGCCACCAAGTGGTTAAAGCAATAACTTACCAGTGATTTGCCACTCTGGTCGGTTCTGGCACCAAAGACCAATACCATATTGGCCAGGGCGATGGCAGTCGTGCTTGACATGCAGCTCCACAAGACCAGCACCAAATGCCGCACGCCGCTTCTGTACAGTCTCATATGTGAGCCACTGGTATTGATCGAAGGTCTTGGTTGCGGAGTTAAACGGGCGCCAGCCGAGGCAGTGATTCTTAGGTTGGCGGTTGGCGGTCGATTCAAACATATCATGGGCGGTCACAACCTAGGACGCAGTGTAACGTTAACAATCCGACTTTGCTTGTTTTCGTAGCCAAGCTGTAGTTGCGTACCTGAGGATCCAGTGTCTTCAACAACTCCTTTTCCGAATGCCATGTGCGATAGACTGGGCTGCGGCCTGGCTGCTCGCTTCCAGGAAGGCTTATGCAGTACGGTTTACCATTCGGAGGGTCCTTTTTGAGCTCCTCGGCCTTGGCGAGGTGAGCGGGTGGGGAGAAGAACATGATGGTCTATCTGGTAGAGTTGCACTCGACGGTCAGAACCCATTATTGCGGATATGCGACAACCTCGGGAAGCACTTACGGCGTTCTGGAATTGACTTGCAAGTGAACGTTTGAGCGGTTTCTTAAATAAAAAAGAAAGAAAAATAAGGACAAGAAATGAAGGGTGTTCCGGATCAACTTCCACCTTTACAGGAGAGTAGAAAGTGTGGGGAGGGAAAAGAAGGGGGCGGAGTTGAAAGAAAAGAAATCCGGAGAAAGCGACAATGTTCGGTAATGTCTCCATCTCGTGCCAAAATTAAAGTGGACCCTGCAGATGGACCTCGGTTTGGGGGGCGGGTACATGTTGTACAGTGGTCCGCCCCATACATTATTAAGTACTCCTGCACTAGCGGCTTGCCACCCCTGTCCGTAACTTTATGCATGCCGATGTCATCCACATGGGTTTCACATGGGGATTAACCGACGTGTGCAGTCCCATGATACCGGATATTTTAGGTTTGCACATAATTCGGTGTAAATATGTAATATATAATGTATGTTTCTTTAGCGGAGATATACTATGAACAAACTATATGTAGGTAACAACTGAATGTATGTACCGAAACGCCGCACCCAATGCCAAGAAGCTCAAAACAAAAACCAAGTATATGTGACAGGGATAAATTACTCTATCAATTATCCAGAGATCCAGAGCCACGCTTTGCCATACCAAGTGGTTGGCTCATTCGTTTCCCACGTCTCATTATCAAAGGTGGTTCGGCCCGTGTCTAGGTCGGCCTCAATGGGCTTGACGAATGGCGTACGGAAGATGAGCTTGTGGCCCACGTAAAGGACCACGAACAGGATCAAACTGAGATAGTCGATGAAAAACTCCTTGACCTGGAACTTCGGGATAAACGCAGTGAACCCTTGAGTGAGGATGATCAAGATGTTGAAGAACAGCCCATACCACGAGTAATATGGTTGCCACATGGCCTTGTATGGCAGCACGTCCCGGGAGATGTTACGCGCCTTGAGTGCCCGCATGAAGGCAAGATGGCAAAGGTTCAAAGAGGCCCAGGTGATGAAGCCAGCCACACCGGCGATCTGGAGCAACCAGTTGAACACGGTTGATCCCGCGTCCGACACATTCAGGAAACCCAAAAGGCCGAAGAGAGCGGTGAAGCCAACGGCAAAATAGGGCACACCGCCCTTGGTGGTCTTCTTGAAGAAGCGCGGCGCGAAACCCTCCTGCGCCAGACCAATGATGATACGACTACCGCTGTAGACGTTCGAGTTGGCCGCCGAGAGCACCACTGTGAGCAGAACGGCGTTGATAATGCTGGGAAGTGCCTTGATTCCAGCGAGTCGAGCCGCAATCACAAATGGAGAGGCATTGGCGTTACTAGCACTGGCTCCGCCGTTTTCACTTGCCAGAAGACCAGAGTTATCGGAAGGCACGACGATGCCAATAAAGAAAATGGTCAGGACGAAGAAGAAGATAATACGGAAGAAGGTCTTGCGAATTGCCGCGGGGACAGTCTTGCGAGGGTTCTCGGTCTCACCAGCGGCGATACCGACCAACTCAGTACCCTGATAGGAGAATCCAGCCTGGATCAAAACGGACCAGAAGCCGACAAACTTGGCCACGGACTCTTTGCCACCAATGTCATCGACCATATAAGCAACGAAGGGACCGGGGTGAACCCAGTAACGGAAACCGAGGTATCCCTGGGTTCCAACACCCGCATCGACGCAAATGGCGAAGATCATGAAACCGACCACGGTAAGAACCTATGGACTCAGTTAGAATTGAAAACCCTGCTAGAAAAAAAGCTTTGCGAAACCCATGAATTCCAACAACGCAGGCGCAAATGTAACTCACTTTGATGCTGGAAAACCAGAACTCGAGTTCACCGTAGAAGCTAACAGGAAGCATGTTGAAAATGATAATCATGACCCAGAAAACCGCGATGAAGATAGCGATGGGGATGGTGCTATCCCAGAATTGAATGATCAGACCAGTGGCGGTGAGTTCGAGAGCGAAAGTCGAGGCCCAAGAGAACCAATAGATCCAGCCCATGGCGAAACCCAAGCTGGGATCAACAAATCGCGTCGCATACGCAGTAAAGGCACCGGGGATGGGCATATAGGTGGCGATTTCTCCCAGGGCTGTCATGACCGAGTAAACGATGGTTCCGACGAAGATGTATGCAATGAGAGCGCCCACGGGGCCAGCATCTGCGATGGCGGTACCGCTACCGATGAAGAGACCAGTTCCAATTGTTCCACCTGGAGAGAGAGAAAAAGCGTGAGCGTGAGAGATTTGGGGTCAATGGAGCATGTAACTCACCAATGGCAATCATTTGCAAGTGTCTGCTCTTCAGCTTCCGTTTCAAATCGGGCATGGGGTTGGAATCCCGATTGGCGCCATATTTCTCATAGTCGTGATCATCGTCGGCGGGCACCTGCGACGATGTAATGGGGGTCTCGTAATCCATGTTTCCCTTCTCAGACCACGGCGCACTCCAGCTCTTGCCAGAAGCCATATCTGACGTTGTCGATGGGGAGCGGTAATCAGGAGAGGAGGAGAGAAGGATCTGAGCTGAGTCAAGAGGTCGCGCGCACCAGTCTCCACTTAGGACCGCAACCTGCACAGGAGCGGATGCCTCCGAGGGAAAGGCCGATGTGGAGAAACACGCGACGCTGTCAAACCCTACGTCCTAGATCGGCAGAGGGGCACAAAATCTTAGGTAAAAGAAACCCGATGCAACGTTAAGAGATCAAGCGATCAAGATTGAGAAGGACCTCTAGAAAAATCAATCTCGATGTTGGAACTTCAATCTTATCTATAGAAAAAGTTTTTCTCTTTAACCAAAGTTTTCCGGGTGCATATTGAACTTTTTTTCAATGTTTCCCGTCAATGTGGGCCACGGGTCCCCAACAGAGATTTTTCTTCTGGTGGCGACTGATTGGGAGTTTCCAGGAATTCCTGCATATATTGCGTTACGTGGACTTATCGATATCAATACTCATTGATCAAGTGTATGACTATTGCTTATCAGTCAAAAGTCTAAAAATCTTGATGTGACTCTATACCACCATGCCATGATCCTACAGATAAAAGGGAGGAATTTATGTAATATTAATTTCATTATCCATTCTCTGGATCTCAGAAACAGAAAAGAACCAAAAGGCTTACCTCCACCAATGAACTCCACTACAATTACGAGAATTTTGACTCCAGGAAAAAAAATCAACCGTGAATTGGCCGCAACCGTGGATTCCACCGCTTCCGTGGGGCGATAAGCGCATTCCACTAATTAGTATGACATACAGCTCGGGTATCGGAAACGCTTAAACATAAACAAGAAAGCAATCAAACAGAAACGCTACCCTTCACATATCTTTTCTTCATACACGCATCAAATATACTCGGCCATTCAAACTCCGAGATGGGCATTATGAGTCTTTTGCGCAGTCTCGCCACTATTGCGGTGGTTCATGAGATCGACAATGGCGAAATAAGTGGTGACCACGAAAAGTGCCCTGTGTCCGACCGGGTCAGCTGCTGATGAAGTTGAAGAAAATGGTTAAGTACTTACCATTCAAAAGATCCAAACACCGTTACAGCTTGGAGGGCACGACAGGTGCTCCATGTGCAGCCGACCGCCGGGGGTAATTCAGCGCCCATGGCGATAAAGCCCGCGAACCAAAAGATCATTGTAACCACCTCTACGGCCGGAATCACATAGCGGTGGGCGAGATGTGGTGCATAGATCGGCGCGGCTGCCAGGTAAGGAGTGGCCAAGAATGTTGTCCAGCAACCCAGGAACAGGTTGAAATCCACAGTACTGGAGTACGACCATCCGTTGAAGGTACTGATCACTAAAAAAAGAGGGTTAGTTGGTGAATGAGAGGGATATAGAGGCTCAGGCAACCACGCACCATAAGCAGTCAAGGCTAATACGATCAGGCCAAAAAGGATTTGGGCGACCCGAACGGCATAAATCCATGGTAAAGCCATGTTGGATGATAACTCAAAAATGCCGGAGAAGGAAATGTGTCAACCTTGGATGGGCAAGTCTAAGTAAGGTATATAAAGTCATCAAACTGGGTCAGCCACTGGCGTCGGGCAGGCGTCATCGGTGACAGGCTAGTCAGGTGGCTTGCAGCCAATAGCGCATTGTCAAAGCTGCACTGGTCAACGAGAGCGATCCCAAGGATATCGATGCAATCCATTACCCCGTGGCGTGTGCACAGAGGACAAGATTCATAAACCACTAACACTATCCTTATCAAAAGCGTCATTTACTTAACGGCCAAAATAGTTGCATGCCTAATCGGTTTGTTTTGGCCTGATTTTTGTGGGGGACTGTTGACCGCCTTAAACACCGTCTTTGCGTTGTCCTAAACATACACTGTGTATGGCAGTCAAAATGGGGATTCCTGATTATATAAGCTTGACTTGGTTGATACCTGTCTTGGTATTTCCAGTATTTTAACCATTCTGCCAGGTCAAACTTCAGACCCAGAAGGCTGAATAAGCACATAGGCATGCGACAGTACGTCACCACTTACTTATTACATATATTACTTATATTGTTCATCGAAGGAGAACAAAATGCAAACATTTGAAGCATGGCGACAAATACGTCCAGGTCAATTCTGGGAGATGCAGTACGAAGCGACAATCAGTCTCCAATGAATTTTTTGTTCCAGGAGCCACTGTATCCGGAGCCTTCATCCGACGAAGCCCATTACCACGTGACAGCGAGATTCAAGCACATCATGATCGAAAATGGACACGCCGTTATCACAGGAAGAGATGGGCCCATCTTCCAATACTGTGAAGACGAACCGATCAGAATCCCTGGCGCCATCCAAAGTTTTGGTGTCATCATTGCACTGCGAGAAGAGTCTCCAAATCTCTATGTGATTCGGGTAGTTAGCGAGAATTCCTATGAGCTCATGGGATACTCTCCTAATCAATTATTTGAATTGGGGAGCTTTTGTGATATCCTCGATGCAGACCAAGCAGACACACTATTGTATCATGTTGATTCTCTTCGTGACGATATATATGATCCCACTGCAGATGGTCCTGAAGTTTTCTCCCTCTCCATTATTACAGGTCTCGGTCAAACCCGTCGCTTTTGGTGCGCTGCACATATCAACCCAACTCAAAAAGACTTGATTATCTGTGAACTTGAACTTGAAGATGATGAGCTCAATCCACTAAACGTTGGTGGAACCGAAACAAGTCCTGCCAGCAGCACTCTCAGTGAATCTCCCACTATCGAGCAGATTGCGACTCCCCATATCAATCTCAGTCAGCCACTTCGAACATTCCGTAACGCTCGGCGAAGCAGGGGTGAGGCGGCCGCAATGGAGGTCTTCGGTGCCTTGACTCAGATCCAGGAGCAATTAGGCCTAGCTAATGACCTCAATACTCTACTTCATGCTACTGCAGGCCTAGTCAAGGATCTAACTGGTTTCCACAAAGTCTTAATTTATCGATTTGATAGCAGCTGGAACGGCCAAGTTGTTACCGAACTGGTCGACCCCCAACTCCGAAACTCTGCTGATCTATACCAAGACTTCCACTTCCCGGCTTCCGACATTCCTCAACAAGCCCGTGAACTGTACAGAATCAATAAAGTTCGGCTACTGTATGATCGCGACCAAGTTACATCGCGGCTTGTATGCCGAACAATGGAAGACCTAAGAGCACCTTTAGATATGACGCATGCATACCTGCGTGCTATATCGCCCATTCACATCAAATATCTTACCAATATGAAAGTCCGTTCGTGCATGTCGATTAGTATTAACCGTTCCAACGATTTATGGGGCTTGATTTCTTGTCATTCCTACGGAAATGAAGGCATGCGTGTCTCCTTCCCCATTCGGAAGATGTGCCGCCTACTAGGCGATGTGGTGTCGCGCAATATCAAACGTCTTTCCTATACGTCTCGATTACGTGCACGGAAATTAATCAACACATTCCCAACCCAGACCAATCCTTCAAGTTACATTATTGCGTCAGCAGACACCTTACTACAGCTATTTGATGCAGACTACGGAGCTCTCTCGATTCACGAAGAAATAAATATGTTTGGCGATACGTATAACACTAACTCCCAGGAAATTCTCGCCCTTTTGGGATTCCTCCGCATACGCCAAATAAACACCGTACTCGCTTCCCACTTTATCCTTCGAGACTTTCCTGACCTGCATTATCCTCCCGGTCTGAAAGTTATTTCGGGATTCCTATACATGCCGTTATCGGTCGATGGTCGCGACTCCCTTGTGTTCTTCCGTAAGGGCCAGCTTTCAGAGATTAAATGGGGTGGGGACCCCTATAATCTTGCAAAGCAAAAGGGAACCGCGCATTATCTGGAGCCCCGTAGTAGCTTTGAAGCTTGGCGAGAGATAGTTCTAGGTCAATCCCGAGAGTGGACCGAAAACGATATGGAGACAGCAGCAATGTTGTGCCTCGTATATGGTAAATTTATCAAAGTCAGGCGCCAGAAACAGGATTCCTTGCAAAGTTACATGCTGCTGGCCAATTCTGCTCATGAGGTTCGGACACCGCTCAATTCCATTATCACCAATCTTGAAATTGCATTAGGCGGTGGTGCTCTTGATGCAGAAACTCGCGAAAGTCTGAGGAAATCGCATTCTGCCAGCAAATCTCTGATCTATGTTGTCAATGACCTACTCGATCTGACGAACACCGGTAAATATCAGGGGCTCCATTACCTCCAGATGAAGGAGCTATCAATCGGCGATGTAGGGATCCCTCACACCGTATTCAGTCCAGGTATACATGCATGGTGCGTCAATGTGGTCTACGAACCAGTTTTCAAGCTAAACTTTGATCCGCGGGGGTTCTTTTTCATTGAATGGCAATTTTTCACTCTACAAGGTCAACCGATGTAAGCATCAATTGAACCATACTAACACAGAGCTAATGTCTTTCAAGAGACGAGATCTGCGGTGTGTGGGCGGCAGTCGATGGCAACCGCCTTCTTCCGACAAGCCAGAATTTCCCCGAATTGCTGCAGGATTCAATGGTGATTCAAAAGATAATAGATCCTGGAGTGATCGGGTCCTTATATATTGTTGGGGCGATGAAGTACGTGCCATGGCTCTCACTTTCCTGTTCAAACTGATCAACCTGTCTTCCAGCCACACCCAAACATCGGCCAACCTCCTATCCTATTTGTGCGTTATTCGCCCGAGCTTACTACTAGGCGTTCTCTACTAATTTTCAAAAGGGCATTCTCGATACGACAAGGATATGTATTGGGTAAATTGAATCAACCTCCGATTGAGAATGTGGCGGATTGGAGTACTGTCCCAGCTAGTATTTTGAGGATATCCGGTTCATAAGCGCGTTAGTAATGAAATATGTTTGGGACAAATAGCGTACTATTAGCATCAACTTAGTCCAATATGCCTCCCCTCCGACAACAAGAAGTACCTAGTCCCTTAATGAAAGCACTCTTCTGACAGCAAAGAGAAGAATAACTAATCCGTATTTTAGGCCAGTCGTGGTCATCCTGACCAATGTTATAATGTTTATTCACCTGGCATGCCTGATGATATTTTACTTACTTCTTCCTCTGCTCTATCATGAACGTAATATATTTTATCAACCCGTCTCACACCCCGATATCACCTGACCGTGTCAATCTAGCACATGCGTGTTCAAAATCTTCAAGATACCAGAATAGATCGTTCCTATTGTCGAATTTCATCCCGCATATTAGGCTTTACCAGCGCCCTCGAGATCCACCTTGGAATTGGCTTTCCCAGAAACCACCAATAATACCTAGTAATCTGATTGACCTGAAAGCACCATTGTGCCCAATGACATTTTGTGATGGTTGACTTGGCTGCCCGGACCACTACAGTAGTTGATGGACTTGACAACCAGACGGGAACTTAGTGTTGAAATTTTCAGCTGAACTTACTGGGCAGCTTGTCCAACGTCAAAATTTCAGCTGAGCTTCCGGATATTGATCTATGAAAGGTCTATTCTAAGAGGGAATTTAGTTGTATGTAGCAGATCTCTGTCAAATGAGATAAAGCTAAGGAAATTATTGGCTAGACCCAAAGCTTTGAGCAAGTCCATGCTTGCTCCTCGCCACGAACCTTGAAAGTTATGGGTCCCAAGAGTAGAAATTAGAGTTTGGGATACTATACCCAGTGAAAATCATATTGGAATGGGTAGGTTCATATCATAATGATTTCTAACCGCAGTGTTTTTTTTCTTTCCCCCTTTTCCTCCCTTCCGTGTCAGCCAACAAGATTTGGCGATTCTTATTCTTCTCGTTCTACCTGATATTTCTGTATAATTTCAGAGCATACGTTCCTGCTCGCTGATTTGATATATTAATTCTATATGTAATTAGTGTCAAAATTTGCATTAATGAGAATAGATTCAGGGACAGTTCGGCCTCGGATCTTCCCGAGAGCCACCCCCGGTTTGGCCTCTACCCGCACTTCTTTGACATATGCTTACCCATAGGGGCGAATAAGGCCATAAATATAGTCTATGGAAGTGAATTCGGATTAAACCGTAGCTTGGTGGTGTCCCACGGAAAAAGGTTTGCAATGATAATATGCGTGAAATTCAACCAACCCCCGGAGGATTATGGTTTACTTCTCCGAAAAAAGACCAACCAGTTGGTTAAAATGATACGTCAAGCTCGATTCTTTTTCCTGGTCGCGTATTTTGGCTCAAGTTCAGCAAGGCGCCTTCCCGTCGGCTATATCTGCGGGACGTGGAACCCCAGTGTCGCGTGCCGCATATCCACATCTCCACATGAAGAACGCCTGGCTCACGGAGCCGGAGAAAATCAACCTCTCATTGGCTTACAAAGAGCTGCCATGTAAAAACGCCACCACTACATATTCAGCTGAAGATAAGTAGATATAAGCACTGACTTTATGGGGAAAGCTGAATTCACTAAAATGGCTAAGTGTCGGAGATACCCTAAATTCGTCCGCGTGGAGACCTGAAAAAAGGGCTAGGCCTCAATAGCTCCCTATGTATAGTATACCATGTACAAAACTGGGGCTCCAAAGCGAGAATGCCCCAAGAAAGTAAACCAGGGAGATATTGGAAATACATAAATAGAGACTTCTCCTCTGCAATGCTGAATTGCTTACCTCGAACATTCATTCTTCACCCAATTGTCGCAATGGTTAAGGTTCCATTTCCTCCGGAGTTTCCCCACAATGCAGACCATTTTGAAATCAAGCACCAGCATATGAAGGACAAATTCTCCAAACCCCCGCCCAAGCGCATCATCATCTGCTGTGACGGTACCTGGCAGTCTGCGGTCTCAGGCCACAAAAATGTTCCCTCCAATATCACCCGGCTTTGCAGGGCCATAAACCCCGTCGGAATCGATGCCAACGGAGATCAATGGCAACAGGTTGTCTGGTATGATTCCGGGGTTGGCACCACTTCCCTCACAATGGGTACCGCCATCGAGGGTGCCACGGGCCAAGGTTTGGAAGGCAACGTTATCGAGGCATACAACTTCTGTGTGTTGAACTATAATGTTGGCGATCAGATTATGGTCTTTGGTTTCTCACGTGGTGCTTATACCGCTCGTACCATCGCGGGTGTCATTACAGATATCGGAATCTGCAAGAAGAATGACCTGAACAAGTTCCCTGAACTCTGGACGATATACAAGGAGTTCAAAACGAATACAGAAACCCGAGGTAAACGATTCTATCATAGTGAGGCATGGTTTAAATGGTTGTGGGGAATGGCCGACGTTACCCAAGGCGCCGGTGACGACAAGAACAAGGATTTCATGATTACCAAGGGAAATTCCGCGCAACCGTTTCTGAGCAAAGATTGGATCCACAAGGATGGAGAATGGGCCCAGGAGGATTCACGAAACGTTGAAGTGGTTGGCGTTTATGACACAGTTGGAGCTATTGGAATGCCAGAGGTCGGTGGAGTCAAAATTCCTCAATGGATGCTCTTTTGGCAAGAGAAGCCTGACTGGCATAATGTGGGATTATCAACCCGTGAGTCAACACCGTGTTTCCTTCCAAAATTCGATCGAAAGCCAATTTTTGACATAATGTTCAATTAGACATCAAGCATGCCTTCCAAGCGCTTGCGATTGATGAAAAACGAAAGGCGTTCGAGCCCACACTCTTCTATGTGCCACCCAAGAAAACCAACAGGAAAGAGGAAGAAGACTTGAAAAAAGAACTGGGCAGGAAAAAGGCAATATGGGAGCAGAAACTCAAAGTGGCGGAAGATTTGAAGAAAGGAGTCAATGGAGACCGTCCAACGGATGCCGCTGTCAATAAGGCTGCCACGAATGTGAATGACGCTGCACTAAAATGGAACACCACGCTTCGGCATCTTGTCAACTACCAGGACAGACTAAAGCCCCAAACAAAGCTGGCACAAGTTTGGTTTCCAGGTTATCACATCAACATCGGAGGTGGCTCAACAGACACCATGAATAATGAGGGTAACATGGAAGAAATGTCCAACATCGCTTACGCCTGGATGTTGGATCAAGTCAAGAAGCATATTTCACTCAACGAGAGCTACATTGAAGACGAGTACACGGCCCGCGAAGAAAACTTCACCACTAACAATAACAAGCGCGAAAAGTGGGATGAGATGACCAAGGCGGAATCCTGGGGAGCATGGGGCTTGCGTAACATGTCACAGAAAGCTATAGCTGTTGTCCACCCTCACACACCTGGTCCGGAGCCTCCCTTCAAAAAGCAACGATACTATGACTGGGGAACTGGGGATATGTCGGACAGCTATACTCCTATGTACCGACCAAATGGACAACACATTCGCAAGCCAGGTCGATACGCCTTCAAGGATGACAAGCGTGAAGCTTCTCTCGGTGAGACCTTCGAATACATCCATCCTGTTGTTCAATACAGAATTGAACAGACAAAGAAGATGGAAGATACAGTGGCATATATGCCTAGTGGGCCCGAATTCCACCGTCGATTGGTGAATAAGGCTGGTGCAAGCCCACATTATGAGTGGGATTTGAAGTATGCTTATGATGACAAGCCCATCACATTGCCTGAGTGGAGACTGGGTGGCCCGGAGTGCTATGAGCGAAAAGCCATTGTTGGAGTTCCAGCTACCGATTGGGTCAAAGCAATGGATGACACTCTCCGGCCCAAAGGAACTACAGTCCAACGACCAACGACTGCAGTCTTTGAGAATGGTAGGATTTTCACCGAGTTTCTACAGAAAAGTTCTCACTCCGTCATTGACTCCAAGGTTGTTCAATCTACAGTCTCTGAGATCCCCACTTCTGGCCCTCTTGATCCTTCTACTCTATACGTTATGTAGATTGGGTTTCAATTGAGATGTGGCTCTATTACAGACAGAGATTATTATGCATGCTAATTGAACTTTTACCTGTTTCTTTCTCTTGTTGTACTGAAGTTCCAAGATTCTTCATTTACATTATTCTGTATTTTCGTTTTATATCAAGGAAGAATAATAAGTCATTATATCGCCTAAACCTTTGGAAGCAAGTTCAAGAATATTTAAACTTGACCAGAAAAGCATTCCATGATACGACTAGAAGGAAAGTGTTTTCGATCAAACAATTAGGTAGTGTCTCTAACACAGAATCATAACCTATCAAACTCTAAACATACTGAGCAGCTGATATTGCCTAATCTTCTGCAATATATTATCTTGCCATTCAATCCTTATCGGTCATATCCAAAGCAGCGGCCCCGAAATACGTTCTCACAGTCACATTTGACGGGACTTAGTGAGCTGCTGTTTGCAGGCATCATCTTGTTAATGAATGTCACTGAATTTCTTTAGAATAGTTGTTGGAAAAATACACTTTCTGGTTCACTTACCTTGGTTGTCGCCGATTTCATAAGACGAGAGTTGTCTGCAACTAAGGCTTTATATGTTGAAAAACGAGCCTTTACTTCGTCACCAGACGCCGGCTGACAACTCTGTGATGACACAGAAAATTCGGAAATAGCACTTTCACTTCCTGCACGGGAGCCATCAAACACGGATGGGATCATCCATAACTCTTGAACTCGTTCCCGAATATCTGCTTCCATCAAGGGCTGTGTGCGGATACCAAGGGGCTAAGTGTTTCGTGTGTTCCCGAGATCGACTTTTTTATGCGATCCTATCATACATAAAGCCCTCTCACTCCCATCCTCACCCAGTTTAACGATCTCAATTCTTTTTGCTTGTTACAATATGATTTCTCTCTGTAGATTCTCCAGTACATACGACCATAGGGTGTGGAGAACAGGGCTTCCCGTCCGCTCAGCCGTACTTAAGCCACACGCCGGTTAGTTAGTAGTATGGTGGGTGACCACATGCGAATCCTGACTGTTGTATGTTTTTGTTTTTGGATGGTCTTTTTGCATTTCCTTTATTCATTTGGTAGACGTGATGAATTGCTCTTCAGTCCCTTCATTCAGCCCCTTCACCTGAATGCCCTGAACACCCCTATTCTGCACCTGAACATTCTGCATGGTGTACTCAATTTGGAATATTTCCCGAAATTGCTGACTGCTTTTGTATATGTACCTGGGGATATACAATGGTAAATTATCCAGAGGCTGAACACCCTGTAGCTCAAGCTGGTGTATCGACATTTTGGTCCTGATTGAATAGGCCGGCAAATAAAAGCTGATACTTAATTCGTCGAGTTGGACTTTCAAGTGTTTCATACTGTCTTCGAAAGTATTGGATTTTAGCATTTCAGTCTTTTAATATTAAGGGTGAATTCCAAATTAGCTCATTATGACCAGGGCAAGAGGCCACCGTACCAGGGCCCAGATCACTACTACGTATATGTACAATGTTTGTTGATCCTCAATGCTGCAAACATCGGATAATAAATCGGATAAACATCGGGAGATAAAAGGAAAAGACTGATCTCAATATCGAGATCTTCATGAGCCTTCCTCGATTTGCAAAAAGGGTTCATCCATGCGGGGATCAAGAACTAAACCCATGAAAAGCTTTTTGTGTTCTAAAAGGGTCAAGAACCATATAAGATACGTATCATCAATTGAAATGTTCTCTTGACTTATTCATAATTTATTTTTCCAAATTCAATCCATCAAAAACGCCATAAAACCCTTTTACCTTACTCTCCTAACAATAACCCCAGCCCTCCTCTTCCTAGCCCTATCATACACCACAAATAAATAATGTAACCAAAACGGCCTCTACATCAACAACAAGCCTAACACAAAGACCTGCATCTGTGATCCGAGCTGGACAGGCCCAACATGCGGAAAACTAAACCTAACCCCCCCCGGGCAACGGCTACAACCACACAGAAGGAATCTCATCCTGCTGCAACGGCATAATCCTAGATCCCTACGACAGAAGCCTCCACTGCACGGATTATCCGGCTATAGGGGGACCAGTAGTCCAGGCCGCAATTGTGCGTGAACTTAGAGACGACCTCGCACAGTTGCCTAGCTCTTTAGCCTACTATTGGTCGTGTGTGGCCTTGCTACAGAATATATTTCTTCAAGGCAAACATACGGTCAACGCGCAATCGAGTTTAAGTTTTTTTTTTTGGTCAGTGGGTTGCATATTTTATTTTGGTTACACAACACATTCCTGCGGTGAATCACCTTGACTGAAAATGAAAAGTTGACCATTACAGCATTATTTGCCATAATATACAGAACCAATACCTACAATGACACCAAAGTATTATCACCCCCTACTATAGATGCCCTCACTATACCCACCGAAGGCGGCAGGTCAATCCGTGCCTGGACTTTGCTCCCGCCACTTCCGTCTATCCGGATCGCTTAGGATCCTAGAGGAACGTGGGCAAAGACCACAGAGGATAAGAAAAGGAGGGAGAATGGTGGACGTGGATCAAGCCAGATTGCAGAGCCATTGACTTTTAAAACTACCAATCAATTCTATCTACGTGATTCCACGGACATTACAGTATCATAAAGATGACTCATCGATTGTCGTACGGCTAACTAATACCATTGGCCATTTACGCCAAATCCTTAAATTACGCGTCCCGCAAATACGCTCTCTTCGGACGTATGTACCATCCTCGTTGCCTGCCCAAGCCCAAGCCGTTGTAACTCACACCACCTTAAACCCCCTACCATAAATACTGTGTACTGTGACAATCAACTTGTTTGTATGCTGGGGGCAAGAGGTCTGGGTCGACTCCCCCAGTGGCAGGCCATGCTTCCGCCGCCATGGAGGGTTTGCGGAAGAGGTGCGAAAGACTATTTATAAGATGCTTCCGCCTCTTTGGATACAAGGCCAGTGGAAGCTTGGTGGAACTGAAAGGAGAGGATGTATTTAAACCCTGGTGAGCAAGCATCTGTGATTGCCCTCATTTTCACTGTTCATCACACTGTTTAACTATCATTTACAAATTGCTAAGGAACTTTCCAAATTGAACTATCACAACACGCCACGCACTATGAAAGGCCAAATGGACCATCATCCCACTCCTCTTGGAAACTGGCTTGAAGACCTCTTAAACAAGTTGTTTTACCAGCCAGATGATGGACTATGCAAAAGAGCGATGGAAGAAGAAATGAGCCCTCAGCTGAAAGTTTGGTGATTTCTTCCGTATATGACCTCCTCATGTGGATCATCAGTCAGTCTAATATCATATTCCATACAGTATCAATGGCCAGCAAGTACCGAGGGAGGCCTATGATCAGGTGATAATAGAGACACGGCGCACATATAACATCAGTGTGCAAAGTAGCCGTGAGCTGCTGGCCTCATCTGATGCAACAGATAAAGGCATTGGTTCCGTCGCGCACATTCAGACTTTTATATTGGAGGATAAGAAAACAGGCACTCAACGCAAGCAGACGAGTTTGACCATTTCTGTGATTGCGCTCAGTGATGGGAGGAAGCAGTTGGTTGAACTAACAGAGATTATGTCGGACAATTGAGATTTCCTAGTCTCATGTTGTGAAGCTCAGGTTGCGGTGCCAGGGTTACGAGCCAAGTTCGTGTAAAGTGAGACCAAATTCATGGAGTGCCTCTTTTCCTAGCCAGTGACGGCAGTAATCTACCCCCTTTATGAATCCCATCATTATCATCCCGAGTTCTTCCATATCTGAAGGTTGCGCTTGAGCAGTGTCGGACTCCCATGTCCGAAACCAAACTGGAAGCAACAAGTGGTCCTGGAGAGCTGCCAGCCAGAAATATTCTGATGGTGCAGTCCAGAGCGCCCGCTGGGCGTAGAAACCAAGTTCCACAAAATCATGGTGGGAAGCATCCCAACCGTTCTTGAGAAACGAGTAGAGCCCTTCAATGGAAAACCCGACGATGAGGGTTCGTCGTACACATTCATCAAATACCCATGCCGACCATGCATCGTGTGCAGACCCCGTGTGAGTTGCATTTCTCAATGCATCGTTGACAGGCTTGGCATGGCACTTGAGCCGTCGAAGCCATCGATCCAGGACAGGCCCCGCTGCTTCGGCTTGCGATCGCAGAGCAATATCCCCATCGAATAATTGAACGATCTGGTAGAGGCACAGTGACTGCACCGAAGCTAATTGCTCGGTAAACGACATATTGTCTGACTCGCAGTGCTCCTTTATTAGTCGTCGTGCCGCTTGGCCGATGCACCGATTTACCAAGTGTTCGTTGTGACTATTTCTCAGAGTATAAAGGGAGCACATTCCCAGAGCTTCTTGCATGACCGATGGTAGATGGTGTGCATATAACTGGGCGTGTATGAACGGGATATGTCCACGATTTGCGTACATACCTGGCCAAGACTTGAACTGCTTCACGGCCAAAATAATTCGTTCTTGATATATCTCACCTGCCAGGACACTTCGAGTCGGTGCCGTATTATCTGCCCCAACTTGGTCTGGGACCGCAAAGCGGTCGATATTTTCCATGATATCCGGCCAGTCTAGGTCATAGTCTGGGAAAAATGGAAGAGCCGGCCCAGTCAAGGTCAGACCCGCGGTAGCATTATTATATACGTCCAAGGGTGCGGAGGCCAAATTCACACCCGGTATCTCGGCAGCGTTGATCCTGGTCACACTCCGCGGGGAGACTGTAGACATTGGATCTTCACCGTCTGCAACTTCAGCTACCGCTACATGTCTCGTGCTTCGCGCGTTCTCATATGTACACTGCAAGGATTGAACTCGGCAGCGATAGCAAGGGGAATTCAGGTCACAGCGTCGTTTCGCTTTCGCGCAGTTTCGGCACGATCTCCGATACGGTGAAGGCATTGTAGACTCCGCAGACGAAAATAGGAGAACGAGGAGATCGTTTTCCGTCTGGAAAGAGAATAAGGGGAAGCGCGTAACCAAGAGGTGTTCAGGATCGCAGAAGCTAAAAAATGGTGAGTCATCCATCTTTTTGCCTGGTAACACGCGAGCCAGTCGTCTCATACAATAAGTATTTCCACCACTCCCCTAAAAGCGCTCACACGTTGTCACGATTCATTTAATTGGGCCAGAATGATCTTTCTGGATCCGAGGAACGTCGGGTATGAAGGCTGCACGAGAAGAGAAGATTAGCCCCCACAGACAATTTTCCAAGCTACGTAATCTTCCGCACCACTTCCAGTCCCGCCGTTCGGCGGAACTCTAACTCGAGCGCAAAAACAGTTTGGCTTCGGAGTTTCGGCGGCCAAGGAAGATGATGAAAGCCTCCGTGCAAGTACTGTAAGACCTTTCCTCTCGAGGGTTTTACCAGCCCAGGGGACCAGGATCAGACCCCCCAATCGACTCAGGGTCTTCGTATATTTAATGACATGGGTTACGCTGGATATCTTAATATTCTCTTTCCCATGGATAGGTAGCGAGGGCCCGGGAATATTTAATGGATTGATATGATGTGTTGCATCATTTATGAAGACTGAAACATCAGAAAGCATCGTGGGTGTAGCGCATCTTAGGCGGGTAATTAATGCACGGCACCCGTCAGCCACTGGTTACCAGCCAAGACTCGATGAGCAGATTGGCTTGGCACAGCACCTGGGTAAGGAGTGGAGGCTGATGTGGTGTGAGCAGGAGTATTACATGACTATCCGATTGAGTCCGCAGGTCTTCCGCAGGTGGGTCTTCCGCAGGTGGGTCTTCCGCAGCTATTTCCGTATCAAGCGAACCAGTATCAGGTGGAGCAGCGGACTGGAGGACGATGTGCATCATCTGCGGAAGCAGAACGAGAGGGGGCGAGTCGACCTGTCATGCATTTGATCTTACAGGACGACCATATATGAGGCCACGTCCTTCGGGAAATAGTCAATCTTCTTTTTGCACAAAACCATTATATCATCAAGTGAGTGTGAATTTTCTCCAACATTGCTAGCAGTCATGGCTTCGTTTAAGACAACCTTTGTGCCTACATATCATCACGTCACCTACCCCGCGATTTCTGAGAGCAACCCGGAATTGTCCTGCAAGGGTAAAGTCATCTTTATCACCGGAGGTGGCCGAGGAATTGGTCGCGCGATTGCTAAGTCATTTGCTGTTGCTGGAGCCAGAGGCATATTCCTTGTTGGAAGAACTAAGTCGGATTTGCAAGACACGGTCACGGAGATTGCCAGGCTGACTGAGTCTGCTGATGATCCAACCGTCGTTCGTCATGCCGAAGCTGATGTAACGGATATGAAGGCTGTTGCATCTGCTTTTAAGCTGGCCATTGAAGCATTTGGCCATATTGATGTTTTGATACAGAATGCGGGCTATCTGGATGGGCACCGCTCTGTTTCGAATTCGAATCTCGATGACTATTGGAAAACCTTCGAGGTGAATGTGAAAGGAGGTTTAATAGTTATTCAACAATTTCTCAACCATCATATTCAGGCTGGTGACACGATCATCAATATCGGATCTGGAGCCGGGCATATACCTTATATCCCAGGCTATTCAGCGTACTCAGCTTCGAAGCTTGGTCTCGCGAAGATAGTTGAATATGTTCAACATGAAAATCCTCATTTACGAGTCTTCAACATCAACCCAGGCGCTATTGCAACCGAGATGCAGGCCAAGGCTGGGGATATTCCTGCGTCGGATGACATTGGTATGTTCTTTGTCCTCAATAGGCAGATCTCTGGACTGACATTCTTTCTAGGACTCCCTGGGTCTTTTTGTGTGTGGTTAGCTGTTTCCAAGGAGGCAGATAATCTCAAAGGCAGGTTTCTTTGGTCAAACTGGGACGTAACCGAACTGAAGCAGCGTGTAAACGAGATCAGAGAAAAAAATCTCCTGGTTCACGGCCTGATTGGCATGTGATTTTCCCGGTCTTTTCATTTTCTCACGTCATATTCGAGAATAGAACCATGATGTTGTTTTCGCTTGATAGTGGTGGGACGATGTTGTTGCACGATTAATGGACTGGGACATATAATGTTATTTCTTGCTTGCTGAGCCTTGCGGTACATTGGAAACTTCACCAATTCGACGCGGTGACCGTATTCCTCCATGGCATAATCTGACAATTGCGTCTTCAATAAATCTAATTGTGTAATCTGCGTTTACGTCGACGACTTCCTCGTTGCTATAGCAAACTTATATAAGATAGAATAAGTGCAACGAGCGTTGGAAATACAATCCCGATTGAACGACCTGGTAATCCCACGTTCGTTCTTCGGGATCTAGTTTGACTTTTAGGCCGATGGATCAGTAGCCATCCACCCAATACTGCTTTGCGGAAGTCTAGTTGCGGGTACCTGATCCGGCCATCATTTTGTGATCCCTTAACGTAACTTTCGAACTTTATTTCTTGTCTATTGGCATACTTTCTCTTACTTTACCATCTACAATATAGAACTATCATTGAGCTAAGTCAATCATTCAGCTGAATAAGTAAGAACCACCTGAAGCTATAAACCCCTATATACCGCCGAATGACTACTGTTGATTATCGAATATGGGTTTTTGCGGCAAATGTATCTCTGATCTCAATTATTTACTTATAAACAAAGGAATAAAACCACTTGCGATGACGCCAAGACTGCGGTCAATATCATAGGCCCCATAGTCCAACTAGTCGTTGACGCAGATGTATACGCAACATTCAACGAGTTATTCTGATAGCCAACACTGCGTAACCAGGTTGGAGTAGATGTATCGTTGTTTAGCACATCGGAGTGATAGCTGTCGATGACACCCGCAAAGGTGATCAAGAATTTCCCTGTAAATGGGACCGGTCCTTTTTCCCAGTCACCAACATCCGTATACGTAGGATCCGCCTCGAAATATCCCTCCAGAGTCAAGTTCGCTGTGACAGCATCGAACTGTAGATTAATGGTAGGATCTGGGAAATATGTACCATTATAACTGGAGTTGGCAACCATCGGTGAAGCTACCCAGTTCGTGATCGTGCCATCAGTACAGGCTGTTGTATCATTGATTTGGAACCACCCCATGCCCGGATAATTTGTAAGGGTACTGGAAAGATTATATGGTGGGGCTTGAGTCTTCTCGAGGGACCAGATGAAATTGTTACAATCGCAGGTCTCGTTACTATCGACATAGACGGGACTAAATGATTTTAGCAAGTCAAACTATAACCTCCTGGTATTTCGGCTTACTTAGAGGAATACACTGCGTAGTTGATAGCAGTAATATCGTTCAATGTTTGTCCCAGAGGTAGTGTACTGAAGTTAAATTCAAGAGGCCAGAGTGTAAGAAAAGCATTGACTGGGTCATCATCGGCGTTGAGTGTGCTTGGCTCTGTGAGTCCTAGTACGGTTGTATAACTTTTTTTGAACGTTGCATTGCGAAGATATGGACAGTCCGACGTTTCAAAAGCTGCCAGTCCGGCAAATGGAAAAAGGTCAACATGTGTCGTGCCATTGTAGTACCTATCCTATAAGTATTTGGCTTCTTGAATAGGGAGTACCAAGAAAGCGACTTACGATCCAACCCAGTGATAAAGATCAATCAAAGTCACATTATCGGGTCGAAAGTTGAGTAGTGTGTCACTACTTGCAGTTCCTGTGACCGTGTTGGCTATAGCCAGGGTTATGCTGAGAAAAAGAACCAAGAAGTTTTGAAGACGGCGCATCTTGTTCTGACCTTTCGTTGAAGACAGAGAGGATTTTCTTGAGGGGAGGCTGCTCAGGTCCTAAGCCAGCAGCCACTTGATAATACGGAATCCAGCTAATGATACAGAGTACTCTGGACAGATAAAATAATCATAGGGGTCAAAATGATGATAAAATTTGTATAATCATAAAAAGAATAATATATACACTCCGTATACATAAAAAAGAAAAAACGCCGCAGTGGCCATTTGACACTCGTGACTCGTACTCGTATCTTAGTGTTTTTCACTGATGCGGCCACACTTGGAATGTACAACATGAGCAAGAAAAAAAAAGGGTTGACGAGGTCCTAGGCAATTATCCCGCAGGTAAATTTAGATATTTTAAGCGAGCGAATCATTTGAAATAGCGGCTTGGGGGCCGTTGCGCACAGGTCCTGTTTTATGCAAAGAGTACGTACCTCGACCAAAAATCAACTGAAACAGCTGAACCATATAGAGAGTATTCGCCCGCACTCGGTATTTAGCTTCGGAGTTTCAACCATATATGGCTTAGCTTATTAAGAGTAAGACGCGACTAAGGGTCTAAGGGTCTAGGGTCAAATGTGGGGAGAAAAACTCATGGGCTGTGCAGCGCCACTAAATTACCCCTAAGAGTCAATGAGTTTCTTATGATAGACCCTTACTATTTTTGCCCCTGCATTTGCGCTCCAAAAACCAGGCTCGGGCGCCGCTCATGAGATGGCCAGTGAACCTTCCCCAAGCCTAACCTGGCGTTGTCGCCGACAGGCTGGCGCTCTCGTATTGTAAAGCAGGGCGCTTTGGCTACTGGGGTCCACTACTGGCTGCGGATGCCACTTTCGAGCGCGAGAGGCCAAAGAAAAGGCTTGTCTATAGGCATTATGTATCAGGTCTAGCCACATGCAAGGTGGTCGATGGGCTCGGTGGATTCCACCTCCATTACTTACGTCAATCAAACAGAGAATATTGGCGGATGTTCTCTGCACAGAATTGTATTAGCTAGGCATATGTATTCACAACCTATTATCTAAGCTATTAGTTACAGAGTACCTAGGCTACTAGGTAGTCTCAAAATAGATTAAAATTCAAGCGATGTAGGCAGTAATCTTAGCATATGCAAGATTTGTGCACCTCGCGTTGGTTCAGTCGGCAAGCCCGGCGGATGATCCCGCATGAGACATTTACGATCTCAAATCGCCAAGCCTTGGCAACCCCATTTTCAAAGCTTAGCACAAAGACTATGATATCTGGATGTATATACAGGTACGAATACGAATGCATACCTCAAAAGACTCGATTGACTTCAAAAACGCAGACTTCAGACTGTCCGTTAACCTGAGATGAAAATAATTGAGCGATTCACTTTGATGCTTTGGGTGTGAGGAAAAGTTTTATCGGGTAGAGCCGCTTGATCCGGAATTGATCATGCCTACCAAACAACCAACCCCGGTGACACTCACTACTACTGCCGCGCTATACCAAAATTGAAGGCTTAGATGGAACACAGCCGTGTCAAAGCGAGGGAAAAACCTCAATCTGGAAAATGTTTGATTCGTCAAGCAGCGCTTATATACGATATCCCACGTACAACGCTCCAAGATCGGCTTCATGGGGTTAAATACCGCGTCAAATTACACGCAAATTCGTTCAAATTAACCAAAATCGAGTCAATCCCAATAATTCAACCTATCTCGACTTTTCCTCTTCCCACCCTCTCAACCCTATTGCCACACTCCCCAAAACCTCTCCAGCCATTTCCACCTCCACCAAGAGCGAATCAACGCTGCCACTCTCATCTAGTTGAAACGCCCTTACCTGCGCATCATCCATGGACCAATTTTCCATGTCCACAAAGCATCCAAGTCGTTCATTGCAACCCAATCTCTCAGCCACTGTGCCATGATACCCGCTGACTTCCTCCACATTAGAGGGTCGTTCCTCCTCAACTGCACAACACATACTCCCCTGACTCGCCTGGCGTCCCCGAAACCCGCCATCGACAAGCGGAAGTCCAAACGCTAGTGCGTCGTCAGCGTCATCAATCATACACCGCGAAATGGGTCTCGCGGTCCCATGTGTACTTCGATCGGGCTGTCGCGATGTACTCCTCCCAGTCTGTGTTTGCTATGCTCATGGAGGAGATGTTTACTGCTGAGTCGCAAGTGGGCATTCGGAGACCTGGAGCACAGCTGTGCGCATGATTAGTAAGACAGCCAGTTGATTATCTTGATCTAATCCGATTCGATTCTTTTCCGCACCGACCATCCAACAGTGTCATATGCCAGGAGGTAGGTATTAATTCGAGACTGAAGGGACTCACCATCGACTTCACCTTTGAAGTCCATTTTGACGACTAACACGCCGTCTTTGTCCGTTGATCTCCAGCCTGGGCGGTCGACAACAACAATATAGTCACGATACCAGTGGTCTTGGTCTAGGGTAGACGAGGTGTATTGGATGGCGTCGGAGGTAGTTTGAATACTCCCATCATGAGAGACTTTTTCTGTGATGGGACCTGCTTCTGCGATGGTATCGAGGACGGTTTGCTTGTCGTCTGGGGAAAGATTCAAAGAGGGGAGGATGTAGATGGGGATCTTGCCGTTTGACATGTTTCAAGGCGTCTCAAAGGTTGAATTTCGGAGTAAGTGAGGTGTAAAGAGATTCAGGTAGTAGTCATGACTTGAACTTGAGACTGGAGTTTATTTCAAGAAAGAATAAGTATGGCCCAATTCTTGTATGATGTCATTATACATATTGCACTGTATAGATAGATTTAGACAGCACCTGGGCATCTTCTTGGCGTTTGGGGCTATTTTCAACAGCCTTGTGCGGGCGGCTCGATCCTATACAGCCCTCCTCAGGGTCCAACTCCCCACATTCCCCCGATTGGGCAATGCGCTACATCCAGATCTTCCACTTATTGTAGAAGCTCACTAGTTGAACAACACGGTATTTCCATATCTGACATGGCGTTGAAATTGGAATTCAGAAGGTAATCATTGCAATTCGGGCTAGGTTACTATTGAACACACATTTTAAGAGATCGTCACATGATTTGGTCACATAACGCATAAAAAAAGGGAATGAAAGTACAAATGACGAAATTCTGGCTTATACGTGCAAAAACTACAAATTTGAGTGCAATATATCACTTCAGCTGCTCCCAAACTCCATAATACCTGTAACCCCCTTCATTCGACCCCCGCTCTGGTTGCCGACGAACTAGAGCCTCAGCGAGAGTGAGGATATGTGATGATTCCTCGGATTTCATTGTGAAATGGTAATTTGGTCCGAATTGCAATAATCATCTTCTAAATTACCGTCACTGCGCCATACCAGATATGGATCTGTACCGAATGAGAAGGAGAAAGATAAGTGTTGAGATGCCCAGGTGTTGGGCTGAGGGGCAGCCAAGACGGGTGGAAGGATGGTCTACAGGGCTTGCGATGTATGAGCATGAACGGAACGAGTTGCATGACTCGACGGATATCGATAAATTTAGAACGCCGTAAAATGGCAGGCACGAGGGCTGTATGTATGCCTATCTTTGTGTTTTGCATGGGATCGATGGCCTCTGCCATCTGAGCAGGGTTCCTTCACGTTGTAATACATTCCCGAGTATATAGGCATCAAAGGAGATTCGCTTTTGACTTTGAATGTTTCATTCAATTCAAGAAAATATGAAAGCTTCTTTAAGCCTCACAACGAGCAAAGTTAAAAGATGAACGCAAGCACGGCGATACTACCCAATGCACAAGCAGCGGTCAAAAGCCGACAAGCTCAAAACAGGTAAAAATGAAACACCAATCCAAAGAATATAGCCTAACCAACTTGTCAACAGATTGGAGGACTCCAACGAAAAGGAAGCAAAAAGGAATGACCAGACTGGGGCTCGATCCCAGGACCTTATCGGTGTTAACGATACGTGATAACCAACTACACCATCCGGCCAATTGATATTTGGAGGCTCAGAAATGTGCTAGAAGTCGGTGCAGAAAAACAGCGAGGATTCGCTGTCAAGAACAATCAGCTGCTAAGCCCAATTTCGTAATTCACAGGGTATCAACTATAGGTGATAATTGACTACACTATCCGGCCGTTCTTCCTTGTTGAGGTGAAACAAATCCACTTAATTATATTTGCGGAGTCCATTTTCGATGGTTGTGTAAGTATACAAAAGCTTCAGGGACCAGTGGGAAGATCTAACTGTTTTCACTATGGAAGCGCAACTACAGTTGGATGGAAACTTCATTCAAATGTTTTCAAGAACGAACTTGAATAAAAAGATCCAGCTCTCTGCCCAAGTGGGTCATCGCAGGAATCGTCAACAAACATGGTGTTTGTGGGTCACGTGACTAGCTCGAAGCACGCATATATTCGTACAACCTAGTTCTTTCTTCCAATCACATCATATACCACGTATTTCTTGCTTCCTTTCTGTACAGACGTACGAGTGGAGCCCATACGACGTATGTGGAATGGTATGTGAACATGTGGTATAAGGAGAGAAGAAGTCTAAGCTAGCTAAGTGAAGGGATATAGCAGCATACAGGTCAGCTGACCTAACAATAAAGAACGTCCTTTAGTTCTCAGTAACATGAGAAAGTGGACTGGCCTGGAAAAGCATAATTCTTGCAGCTTGATACGCACTCCCAGGCCGAGAAAGCAGAATATCCAAAATATCACGCCTTTTTCTTTTTTAGCATTTATTGGAATCCCAACCTTGATTTTCTGTCCATCAAGAGATAGAGTCTTAGGCTCAGTCGGTGGCTGAGGGATACTAGTATCAATCCACCCATATGCGACAGCATTGGCACGAACATAATACCTTAGATAGAGTAAGCTCATAATACATTTGACTCGCCAACTTGGAGTATGAGATACATAACGGCCCCATTCGGTAGCGACAGTTTTCGTGCGGCCATACCTATCCCCGCTTTGGCAGTACCATGATTGATCTGGCCCATCGCATCGTCTAGGCTCGATGTGGATGAAACGTTGATGATAGACTTGGGCATATTGCAGACGGATGGGTCCTTCTAGATTCCCGACCTTTGACCTCGCCTAGTCAATCCCTTTACATTAACAATTCTAATCCTTCTACCCATAGAGTTTCTCCGAAGATTGGACCTTATCCCTAATCCAAAATGCCACGAGCATCCGTGCAGACGTCCGGGACCAGCTAGATAGAGCATGCCAATTAATCACCCAGGACCCCCGTGATTTCCACACCTATTTACACTCGCTTAAATAGCATCTCGAACGCGAATCGGAAGAGAACCTTAACTTCTTCGCAAAGTTACAACCGACCCTAAAGGACAAGATCCACCGTCACATCCGGCCTCTACCAAATAATCGGGAAGAAATGGTTGGAGTTGCAGTACATCACTGGAACCTAACCAAGCCTGCTACGATGCCGAAACGAGGGCATCCCGACGACGAACGCTGGAAAGAACGGAACCGGAATACCAAACGCTCGAAGACCGATAGCAGACCCCAAAAGCCCCGAGAATATCATGGCCGATTCGGCCAAGCAAATCGTATAAGGAACCAACAGACAGTTATCAAGGAAAATTTCATCTTACAACCAGAGTACCGATAGCCGACAGGAAGACCACCACAATCCTATCGGAAGGGACGGGAAGGTTATGCTTTTCAATACCTGCAAAAGCGAAAACCACTTTTCGAACAACTGTCCTGACCTCCCACGAAAGATCCAGGCCGTATCCACTACTAAATCAGGAAAACTCGACGAGTTTGTCTAGACCCTGCCAACCTAACTCCCCTCCCAATGGTAGTTAATTCCTTTGTCCTAACATTAGGGGCCTACATTATCTGGCCACCTAACTTACGAAAACAAAGCTCTTCTGCATGGCTTGTTTGGCCGTTTTGAGATAACCAATTACCCCCTCTGGCCAACCACAATCTGGATTATTAGATCTTATACCGTTAATGACCGTTCATCATGCATTTACTATATTGATAAATCTTAGCGTGTGATGAAAACTTCGTAAGTCAGGTGGCCAGATACTGTAGGGTCGAACCTTCGGCCCACAACCCAATACTAGGTTAGACCCTTCGACCTAAACCCCAACCTAGTCCGGGTAGGGTCTGGGTTACATCTGGGTCGTGCGGAGGTCTACTGAAAGGTGCTAAATCCAGGCGCCGCTTGAGCTTTCGGTCCGGCGATGTTCGGCCCTATACTATGCTAAGTCTGTCATTGGTAGCTTAAGGTTCAGCATATAGGAAAATCAGCGGTGTGGCGCGCAGAAATGATTAGATCTAGCTGTCTGAGTTTTCTATGGCGGCCATTTTTGAGACCGAGCGGCTTGCAAGGCTGGCGCAGTTTCGCTTAATCACAATTCTATAATGTTGACTTTCATACCGCATACCCACACCCACTCACAGACGCATACAATCATCGGCCGAATGCCGCCCTCAATGAAGTTTGGGGGCCGAAATATCAAGTGGGGCCTGGAATAAGCCACCAGTATTGGCCGCCTTGCGCCTCCAATAGGCTTGTTTACTTCGCTACCGGACCTGAGACATCTAGTATAATAATCTATTTAGCATACAGGAAGAATCGACCGACGCTAAGAGAATTTCCCCGAGATACTCTTCCTCGATCAGTTTGCTCGGCAAAATATGCCAAAACATTTACCGACGAAGTTGTCTTTTGCCGAAGGAGTCCTCTGCTAGACATAAAAGGACACTTTTTTCCTCTACGTTTTCATTTTTTTTCAGGGAAATTGACGATCCATAGTTCTTCTTCTCTCAAACACCATAAACCCTCTGCATTGTTCTTGTGGATATTGCCCCAAAGACTCCAGGTAGGGATATTCTTGACAGTCTCTCAGCAGCCAATTTAGACTAATTAAGCATGCAATGTTCTTTAGCTTCAGATTCTTGACAAAACATCACCGACAATATGATCAAAGCTATGCTGGCAGCTGTACTAGCATCCTTGATTCTTCCAGCAGTGGCCTCGGGAGACGAGGCCTACAGTGTCTGTGTTGGTGCCTGTGACGGTGACCGCTGCGTGAACAACATGTGGAGTGATGGCACGTGTTATGATACTAGCGGGGATCACTATGTTTACCTTGGAGGTGCATCTTCGCAAGATATGTGCTGCAGCCTTTACGAGGATACTGCTTGCTCTATTGGTATTGATACCGCCATTGCCAAAATTGGCACTTGCAACAATGTCAACACTGGAGATGCCTGGAAATCAATTCAGTGCTGGAGTTGGCAGACATACCTGAATACTCCGGGCTCAGAGCAACTTTGTATGAGTGGTGAATATATGGGTGGTTGGAAGTAGGCTGATCAATTGATGCATCAGGCCTCATGTCTCCATCATCTGCATTTGTATCTTTCAGACTGGACAGGAAGTTGGAGAGTGGGTACCTGAGCAGCAAAACGACTTTATCATGTCCGTCTTCCACTGCCAACAATAGCGCAAATGACAGCGTCCTTTCGCCATATGTACTCTTTTTCTCGAGTAGCCGTGTAACGAAGATCTAGTGCCGCTTTAGAAGCCATCTAACCCAATCATAGGCCAGGATTCCAGACCGGACCAATCACATTACAGAAAAAAAACCACAAGTACCCAAGTAGATTCTTTGGATTTGGATTTGGATTCAGATCCGTTTGATGTTGCTAGTGGTAACGTAATTCACAAGTGTTCCGCCAGTCTACCTAAATCCACGCGTCTCTATCTTCACCTCTCCTCTTTAAACCATCACCATGCCCCCAATTCGCGTCATAAATCAACAGGATTTTATCGAACAAGAGGGTAGGATTCTAGTCGCAATAAAAGCTCTACAAACTAAGGACAACGCCACTATTACAGCTGCAGCACGCGTGTACAATGTACCACGTATTATTGGAGTTTGTGTTCTACAATAATCTAACATAGACGGCATCCGCGGGAAAACGTCTAGGACGGACCAATTTACCTGTTAATCGACATAAATAGTCTAGAGCGACCTCTCTGTTAAGGTAAGATGCCTCCAGGAGAGGCCGCGACCGTGTCGCGAGGCACGGCGCTTTGAGTTTCCAGTGGAGGAAGAAGACACATTTTCCCATTATAGCATTCATTCGGAGAAGCGTATGGCTATGGCTTCTTTGTTTGTATAGGGATTTGCACTAGATGGCGAGTCGTGTATTCTCTCATTTTGGTCCATTTTTGGGTTGAATGTTTTCTTTTGCAAATATGACATTGTCTGCCATTGATATTTGCCATTCCAGCTTCCAAGCATAGATAGGCCTTTCTAATACCTTAAGCTGGCATACAGATGTCACGGCCCTCGTTTCAAATAATAGGCCATAAAGATAGACTAAGTCATAATTTCTCAAGATATTCGAACATTATAGGATGATAGTAGGTACCTAGGGCGGCAGTGGGTAGCTTTGATGATACTGGGTATCCTGAATAGCTGGAGGTAATAGAAGATTGATTTTAGACCTCTTTCAAGTAACTTAATTATTTAAAGATTCTACCAATCTCATTCTCAGGCATTCTTTCAATGTTTCAAAAAGCCTTCTGGCCTTTATATGCTACTCTACCTAAACCAATACTTTTGTTATGTTGATAGCTCACGGCCCTTTCAACTGAACCCCCGACAGCCGAACAAGCCAATCCAAAGGCGTTTTCTAAAAAGGCCATCCCCCACGCCCCACCTCGGTGGACCCCATACGACCCTGAAAGCCACTGACGCTCCGGGGGCCGAAGAACTGCAGGACAATAACCTAATCTGGAAAATTCAGAAAGCTTAGCAGGGGCCTCATTGGCGCGACTGAAAACTGTGGATATTCAATCATATCATTGTGCTTGATCGCCGCCCCTTAAAAATGGCGGTGCAGCCATCTGGCCCCCATTTGCATACGAGCCAGCCTTGGCAACTTGGTCTCATTTAAGTTCAGAGCGCTATTATGTGATGGCAGTGCTTTTCTCGTGTTTATGAGTTTTCTTTTCCTTTTCCTTTTTCTCTCGGTCCTTTCATCTCATCTCTTGTCTGCGTTCTTCTCTACTGATAATGCACATTCATCAAACATGACAACCACTTCTGCCAACTTCGGTCCTTTAACGACTACATTTACGCCCCCATCGGATTGTTTCACAGAAAAATGGATTAAGCACAATACCAATTCGACTGTCCTAGCCTGGGGCCCGACGTGCGATGCCGCAAAGATTGGATATGCATCATCTTGCTATCCTAGCGGGTGGTCGGGGTCCAAATCCGATGATAGCAATCTCAACTACAAGGCGTTTTCACCGGGACTAATCTGTCCGTCTGGATTTACGGCGACGTTTTCTGCAAGCCATATTCAAGCAACGAAATCGTTTCTTCTTTCGGAATATGTGACCAGTCTTGGGAAAGATGACGTTGCTACTGTCTGCTGTCCTTCGTAAGTGTTGTCCTAGTTAGTGGATAGTGCTTTGGTACGTATATTAACTTACCTGATCAAAATAGAAACTATAGCTTCAACGGTGACCTCTGCACGAGCAATGCCCTCACCCTGAGTGCCCGCCCTATCCTCACAGTAACGAATAGCAAATGCACCATAATGACAGCAGGCGATTACAACGGTCACATAGGGACGAAAGGTCAAACCGGCGACGCGACATTCCAAGCAATGCCTGTGATTCTAATCCGCAATACCATTTCCGATGCTATCCCCTCCTCAACGAGTACCAGCAGCTCCTCAGACAACAGTGGTAGCGGCGGGTTATCCACAGGCGCCAAGATTGCCATTGGAGTCTGCGTTCCTGTTGCGATTATAATTGCTGCCGCGATTGCATTTATACTCTGGCACCGACGACGAAAGCGTGCCAGGGGGGCTGATGCAAGCGCTGAGATTGCGCTGCAGAATCCTACAGAACCAGATCCCTATCATGGCAAACCGGAGTTGGATGCCGGTGTTGCTGTTATAGGCAAGCCGAGGGAGAAGCTGGAGATGGATGCTGGGGAACAGAGTGTTTCGAAGGATCCCGGTATTGCTGAGTTACCTGAAGCTGCGCCGGTGGAGTTACCGGCACAGCAGAGTCCTATCTCGCCGCAGGAGTTGCCGGGTGATGTGAATGAATTAGGGGCTGTGGGTAAAGCAGGGAGTCCTACGACAGATGGGAAAATTAGAAGTAATGCGGATGGAGAACTGGATTCTTCAAAGGATTCGCATGCTGACGGCCATGATTGAAGCAATTGGCAGTTTGCCAGATTTATATTATACCCTTTCACAGCGTTAATTCATGGCTTGCAGGCCTTTATAATACACTACGAAGAAGGCATGTAGCATTTAAGCATTTAAGCAGACAGATTTATGGTCAAGCTTCATTGTTATACAATTAATTGGGGTATATTGCAGTACGTCGTAGCACATGCTCATGTCGAGCCATGAAGAGCATAAGAAGAATCGAAAAGAAAATCCAAAACAACCTTAATCGCCACAGATGATGAGATTTAAGTTACCATCATACCAATGAGAACTTATTTCACGTAAGGCTCAGGAGAGAAAACCTTCCGCAGACGGAAGTGAGACAGATCACGGATGACCTGGGCAGTCTGCTTCATGTTCTGCTTCACGATAACAGAAGTAGGCTGCGAGAAGAGCTCGTCGATCTCCTCGAGAGACTTGTTCTTGGTCTCAGGCATGAAGATGATCTGGTAGAACCAGCCCAGCACGGCAATACCACCGTAGAAACCGAGGGTCAGACCGATACGGCTCATAGAATGCATCATGCGGGTAAAGTTGAAAGTGACGATGAAGGAGCAGAGGAAGAGGTTAGCGTCGGCAGTGGTCATACCGTAATGACGCAGGTAGGTGGGGAAGACCTCAGAAGGAACGACCCAGGTCAGGCAGGCGTAGGAACCAAAGAAGCCCATGTACAGGACGATACCGGTAAGGTAGACACCCTGAGCGGCGGAGGGATACTTCTCGTAGTCGATGGTGTAACCCACACCGACAAGAATAAGACCAATGAAGAAACCGGGAAGCATGGCATTGGCCCAGTAACGACGGCCGAAGCGCTCCATGTACAAGACGGCGGGAATGGTACCGATCAAGAGAGAACCACCGCCGACGAGGGACATGAAGACAGAGGTCTTCTCGTCGAAGCCGATGGCCTCCATGAGGGTGGACATGTAGTACATGATAGCGTTGACACCGGTGAACTGACCGAGGAAAATCATCATGTTGGCGTAGACAAGAGCGCGGCGAGCACGGGGCTTGGTGAAGAAGTCCATCCAGGCGTACTTCTTGGTCTGGGCCTGCTCCTCGCACTCTTGTTGAACGGCCTGGCGCATACCCAGGAACTCGTCCTTGGCATCATAGTCGTTGAAACCACGGATCCGCTTCCAAACTCCGTATGCCTCGAGTTCGCGTCCCTTGTGCATCAAGTAACGGGGGCTCTCGGGGAGGAAGATCATGCCGACGATAAGGATAGTCGAGAAGACGAGCGAAGAGCCAAGAATGTAGCGCCAGGAACCGTCAACACCGATGAACATGGCAGCGACGGCATATCCAAGCACTTCACCAAGGGCAATGTTGAGTTGATAGAGCGAAACGAGATTACCACGGATCTTGCCAGGAACTATATTGATGGTAACGTTAGTATGGGGTACCTTGGACGACAGAAAA
This sequence comes from Penicillium sp. 91 TS-2023, assembly GCA_030710325.1. Lineage (NCBI taxonomy): Eukaryota > Fungi > Ascomycota > Eurotiomycetes > Eurotiales > Aspergillaceae > Penicillium > Penicillium sp. 91 TS-2023. The sequence continues at coordinate 981,060 of JARWGP010000021.1, read as the reverse complement.
GGAAAGCAAAAAAACTTACCAGACTCTGCAACATAGACGGGCACAGTACCACCCTCCAGACCAACACCAGCACCCAGAACCATACGACCAGCGAACATCATACCAAAGTTCATGGCACCGGCCTCCAGGCCCGCACCAATGGTGTACAGGACACAAGAAACAATGATAGACATGCGGCGGCCCAGGTACTCGTTGCAAGGGGAAAGCAAGATGGCACCAGCGACAGCACCAAGCGGCATACCACCATTCACCAGACTAGCCTGACCGGAGCTAAGGTTGAGGGCGTGGGGAAGGGACAGATTCGCACCACTGATCAACGATTGATCGAGACCAGAAAGAAGACCTCCCATGGAAGCGAAAGCTACCAGCATGTAGGTATACACAGCCGGGTTTGAGAATGATACCTCAAGTCGGGACTTGGGCAATGTCTGAAATCGCTCCTCGAGCTGTTGCAGCTCAGCATCCATCACCGCCTCGCGGACTTCATCGTCAACCTTATCAGTCACATGGTCCATCTCGAGGGCCATAGGAGCCTCTTTGTGCATGTCCGAAGGGACCTCAATATCCTTAAGGTCCGACATGATGAAAAATATGGCCCTTCTAGGGCAACGGATGTATAGACGGAACTAAGTGTATAGAAAAAAAAACTAAACCGGGCGTCTCAGCCGGGTCCCACTCAGTGGGTATATGAATAGAAGGGAGGAGAAAGGACGTCTAAAGAAAAGAATTGAAACCCAGGAAAGGGGGGAACAGCAAGTATTTGAAGCCCGTCAGTCCTCAGACCACATCAACTCCATACGGCGGAAATACACTTTGGCGACGACTGACGCACGAGAGAAAGAGAGAGAAAACAAAGTGGGGAAACAACCAATTCACGGCGAAACTAAAAGTCTAAAAGCCGGCTGAGGATCCGTCCCGCGTTTCTCATTCGCACCTGGAGTATGCACTCCAAGTTTTTCGGCTGTGGAGAAACGGGATCCGGGGGCCACGAGAAACGGAGGGGAAACAGAATAAGGGCTCACCGGTGCACAAACCTGGTCAAGACTGTCCGGGTGAGTATCCATCTGCATGCTTGACAGGGATAGGAGAATGTGGAGAGGGGAAAACAGGCCGGGGAATTCGATCATCAGGCGTTTGGACGAATCGCAGCCCACGGAAGCTTAATTGGTTAAAGTTGCAAGGTTGCAGTCCAGGGCACGGATGTGGCAATTTTTGCCCTGGTACTTAGAATGCTGTAATGGATGTCCACATCCGCTATCGGCATCGCGTTTCTCGAAAATTCCCGGCTTCCCGTTGTTCTGTGCAGAAGTCGGCCTGGCAAGTGGAGCTCTTCGTGCGGGTGAAGACAAAGCCGATCATGTCCCGAGACGAGTCCACGATGTCAGCTTGCCAATAAATGGGGAAAACATGCGCGTCACATGAGGTGAGGTCTCGGAGAGTGTCCGGTTTCAGGGTATGGGGCACTACGCAGCATCTTGGGGTTCCCCATGGAGACTCCAGTGGGCATCGGTGACATCTCGGTGAAATTCCCCTCCACTCAGTGCACAGGTACCTCCGGGTCGGGGAGGGAAATCTCGGGGTGAAGTGGAGACATAGGGACCGAGACCCGAGATGTTCCCGGGTTGTTTTCTTAAATTGACGGGATAGAGCTTACGGGATCTCTGCCCATGGTTTTTAGTTTCCCCCCCAGGCGACTTAACCGTGTGAGAATTGCGGGATTTTCCCGAGGGCGTCATTCGCTAGCCAAAAGCATGGGGGCGTGGGGTTGGTGGCTTGGCTAAGCGGATCTAAGACTCGAGATTAGCCTGTACACCACGGCCGTGGAAAAATCTAAATTGGAGATCCAATCATCGTCATTCCGGCGCTCGCCTACCATGGCCAGGAAATTGTTGGCGTCTCAGTGTGGCCAGATCGTCGCAGGATCCATGAAATCATTGCTAAGGAAAGAAAGAGCGAGGCTGAAAGGGATTCTAGAACAGGAATCACCTGACACCTGCATAGATTTTGCGTAATAATGCAAATACGGGGAGTCTCTTGGTTTTGAATGCGAAATAGGAAGTGGGTCAAAAGTCAAGTCTGGTCAATTGGATTGTATGTACAACGGTCAGATAAAAGAATGAAAACTCCCGACGCCATGCTCATGACTATGCAATCAATCCAATGCAAGCTTCCCCGTTCATCTTACCACATTACCACCGGCGTTCCCCCACAGGCTTCCGAACACTAGGATCAAGGTTGGCAGGACTTGGAGACCGCCCTCCCTGCAACCGTGCCCGCAGTCGTTCTTGCGCAGAGCCACCTGATCCCCCAGAGTTCATCCGTGTCTGGGATGACTGATATGATCCAGCTCGCTGGCTAGGCAAGGGTCTAGCTCCGGCAGGTTGGAGAGAGCCTGGAATGACGGGGGTTGACTGGGCGTGCGTGAGCGGCGAGCCAGTCGAACCCACGGGGCCTGCGGGAGAACTGTTGCTGGACGTAAGTGGCGGAACACTGGCCACGCCTCGACCTCGGCGGAGACTGGCTGTCTGTGCAGGTGGTGGTTGAGGTGAACCCGAGTCACCCCACAGATCACCCAGACCGCCACCACGGCCGTGGTTAGCACCACCGGGAGCCTGGCCCTGGCTGGTCGCGAGGACACGGGAAGACGAGGCCGATGGCGCCTTTGGGTCCGGAGGAAGCCATGCTGGGAACGGACGTCCCTTTTCTTTGTAGTAGGCGCGGAGCACGTTGGAGATATGGGAGCAGTCTTCGTTTTCCGGGTCGTCCGCTTCGTCGCCTACGGTGATGGCACGGCGGAGGCTGTTAAGCCGCGAACCGATGACATTGGATATGGAGGAGGAGGATGGTAGAGAGGAGAAGTACGAGCTCATTTTGGTTCCGCAGTCTGGGGTGGTTGGTTGTCCAGCTATACGCTAATGTGAAAGAACAGCTTGGATGTGGGTGGGGTCAATTGGATGCGGAGCTGCTTCCTGCAGAAATGTAGTGCAGGGGTGGTCGTTGTTTCGGTTCGAGGGCCGAAGAATCGTAAAAAAATCTCCAACTAAAACGCTGGTGATTCAGAGGTAATTAAGTAGGTATTTCGCACAAGAGCCGGCTCCTGCAAGTTGAGTGGCGGAGTTAAAGACGAAACCCGAAGTGAAACAGGAGAGGCGGCTCCGGGGCACGTGATCCTATACAAAGCGCCAACTGGGATTTCCTCGTTGCCTTCTCACACTCGAAGGCCTGAGATCTTGTCAAACCAATCTTCATATCTCCGTTATGATAATTCAGTTTTTCAATTTTCTGTGTATCTGCATCATATACAAGCTTATATGCAGGTCTTTTCACCTCCCGAGGTAGCACACGGCACATTAACAACAGACCCGTCGATCTGTTTTACACTAACAAGTCTCCTTAATTACATCGAAATTCGGAACCACATAGGTAGGTACTGTGATTTCCGAGCGCTTTCATCAAGTCCATATGAGCGATCTCGTGAATAATATTTCTCAAAGGTAAATTCCAAGGCTGCAAAAGACGTACAAATCTATATAAGCGCCTCAAGCCTTATGCGGACACCCTCCAACACAGACCCAACGAGATCATCCCTCAAAGTCCCCTCCTCAGACCCAACGTGAATAACAGTATCACCTCCCGCAATACCAATGACATTAAAGGTCAAGTTAGTACCATAACCTGCCTTCACGATGCCCACCGAAAACTCAATATTGGAAATCTTCCACTTTGCATCGGACCCAGTCTGATCGAATTGAGCGGGATCAAAAACACCAAGATTGGATATCATGAAGGAATTACGCTGTGACATTCCATACCCATCCGCAAACTGAGCAAGGAAATCTTCATCGTCTTCATTGATGAGTTCAAGGCTTTGCCAGGCTTGTCGCCATCTTTTTGTATGGTGCAGATCGCGATTCACGAGACTCTTATGCTTGCGTGCGAGCTCCCATACAATATCTGCATTGACAGGAACGGCTGCCTTTGTGTCGGCACTGCTCGCCTTTCCGGCTTCTCGAAATCTAGAAAGCCAGTCGAATCTCGTGAATACGGAAACAGCCGTTCTCATGGTCTGGGCCCGGGGTGAAGGGAGTAGGTAAGGCCGGATGTCCATCGCTAGGTGTGAGTGGCTGTATTTCGATGTAGGGTAGAAGTCTGTTGCGAGAGTCACTTTGATAAGCGTATGCAGGAGACTGGTGAATGAGGTCTGGTGTTCGCGGCACGCTTTTACACATTTCTTGACCGTCGCGGCGTTGAGACGGAGCGAATCGATATTCGTCTTGGAGAGACGAGTCTCTCGGTGCGGATTGGCCAGATCCAATTTGTCCCTTGGCTGACATTTTGCGTCGTGAAAGAACGAATCAGCAAACCGGTATGAAAACTGGATCAAGCAGCTGACGAGGAATAGCCAGAGAGCCGCGAGGATAGATGGCTTTGAGCCAGCGCGCGTCAGCGGGTCAGCCTCTGGAAATCCGGGCACATTGAGAGTCACCCCAATAACAGAGGAAGTCTCTTTGTGCGTCTCTTCATTGGGGTTGTTCAGTGCTTCTAGTAGGCTGCCCAAAATATAGGTTGCGCCACGCCCATCGGTGACGTAGTGATCGAACACGAATATAACGTGTCTGCCGTTCACTACGATGAGCTGCCATGGTGGTTTTTGCGAGATATTCTCAAACCACATACCATGGTATCTCTGCATTGTTCCACGTAGACCCGCTTTTTCCTCTTCTGCAGAGATCTGGATAAATTTGACATGGTTGTCTAGATTTATCTCGCGCAGATAGCCAGTCCAGCGTCGATGGTGAGATTTTTTTGTGGCTGATGGCCGTGCAAAAGTAATCACGGATAAGTCTGGATATCTTTGCACGACTTGTCGGATGGCTGGGTAGAGAATTTCTCTGGAGAGCAGCGTCTCCTCAGTTCCTGTCTGGGCGTTGGTATATGATGCCGCGAGTATCACATTAGATTGCAGACCCAAATGCGACATGAGGTAGAATTCGATCTGGAACCGATCTTGGGGAATGTCAGATCAAAGGCGACGTTTGAATTAATGTGTCAGACTTACCCGCAGGTTCTTCGTGAATGAGCCTAGACTGGGCATCACCCAGCTGGTTGCTGGTACTCTCAACTGCTTGTGCCATTTCCCAACCCCTCAGAATATTGAAAGAAGCGATGAGAAAAACGGGGGTTCAGAGTGTTTATAAGTGGCTGCCTTCCCACTTAGAACCCTCTGGAGCCCAACCCCGCGGATATTACGTCTGGGTTTCAAGGCTGTAATACTATCTCAAGCGATAATGGCTAAATTAAGCAAAGTGAGCAATCCGTCATCTTATATTCGCATGTTCATTGGCTTGTTTAAAGTCTGTCTGTGGGCCATTGGACTTACTTTCTTGCACGGGCCTAAAGCTTACGGCGATGGCTCAGCTGGCCTCCAAGCTGACATTATTTTCTAATTCAAAGATAGACAGAACATCTTTGTTTGTTCAATCTCACCTTGGGACCAAGCGTTTTCCCAGAAATGCATTACATATTTGCGTATCGATTTCGTCAAATCTCTTTTGAACGCGCCTTTGTGTTCGGCTTGCATATCCCCCGAAGCTCCGAGAGACCCACACCATATATATACCTTAGCGCCCGAAGCAAGTCAGGGAGTCCCAAGGTCCCACCGCCAAATTTTGATAGCAAATTAGTGGACTCTGTAGGGTCCCTTCTTCCCCGCAATGTGGCTACAAGTTCGGGATAGCGACATGCACAAATGGGGACCAATAAGCTTCATACTGTGATGGTATGCTCACGGTCTCTGGCTTTTAAATATATCTAGTGCTCTGTTCCATGCAGGAACAATCTAAATCCTTCATTTCTCTTCCAACCTCCAACATCACACCAACACCATAATGTCGGCTTCCACCCCCATCTCCGCTATTATAAATGCCCGGGTATTCGAAGGCGAGAAATTTTCAGATCCAACCACCGTCACTATTGATGGCGAGTTAATTGGTTCCTCGGATGTTGTCGCAAGTCGTACATTAGACGCAAAGGGTGCTTTCTTATTGCCTGGGCTCATCGATTCTCATATCCATATGATGGGTCCTGATGATCTCGCCACTATGGCCCAATATGGCATCACCACCGCCCTCGATATGGCTACCTGGCCGATCGAGCGCTTGAACTCTTTCCGCAATCAGAAAGGCGTGACCGATATCCGGGCTTGTGGTATCCCGGCATGCGGTCCTGGAAGCACCCATAGCAAGATCCCCAGTATGCCTGCTAAAGCTGTTGTGGCGAGCCCGGCTGAAGGAGAGCAGTTCGTGCTCTCGCGCATCGCTGAAGGCGCTGACTACATTAAGGTCATTGCTGATCTTCCGGGGTTGAGTCAAGAGACGCTGGATGTTATTGTGGCAACTGCGCATCAGCATGAGAAGCTGGTTGTTGCACATGCGGCTACAACGATTGCTACGCGGATGGCGCAAAGTGCCGGTGTGGATGTTGTTACGCATGTGCCTGTGGATGGAGTTATGAGTTCTGAAGAGATCGCGCAGATGGTGGAGGGTCCCCGTGTTAGTGTTCCGACGTTAGTCATGATGAAGGGAGTCTGTGAAAGACGAGGCGCGGACTATGATAATTGTCGCAAGACTGTGGCTGCTCTTCATGAAGCTGGGGTCTTGATTTTGGCTGGCACAGATGCTAATCGAGCGCCGGGGGTTCCTATGCAAGTTGCGCATGGTGTTAGCTTGCATGAGGAGCTGGAGCGTCTTGTTGAATGTGGATTGTCGACTGGGGAGACTCTTCGGTCTGCTACCAGTTTGCCTGCAAGGGTGTTTGGCTTGAAGGATCGAGGACGGATTGAGTCGGGTCTTCGGGCTGATCTTGTGCTGGTGGCAGATAATCCATTGGAGGATATCACTGCGACTAGAAAGATTGTGAAAGTTTGGGTTAGCGGAGAAGAGTATACTCTGCCAGAGAAATAATGGATTTTCCGAGGCTATTGATTAAAATGGAATATACCACTTCCGATCTCCCATTTCCGACTCTACTCGTCTTGGGCACTCGTTCCTCCCCGGGTTCCTCCGCTCATTACAAACCAAGTAAAATCAGTCCAAATTAGTTCAGTCCGAGCGTAAAGTGGGCAAGAAGGTGAGAAGCGTCCCGCATAGATGTGGGACATGTCGGTCCTCAAGTTCATGCCGAGAACATGGTGCATGTAGAGACTAAATCCTGGCTCCTTCCTTTGCTGCATCAGGGCCTCTCAACAATTCTCAAGGGACTTCAGACTTTCAACCCGGGTAAATCGTATAAAGAAGCCACGATTAATATGTTTTCGAAAGGCGCGATGCAGCCGACTATTCCCCTCCCTCTTTTTCGAATCCCAACCCTTCTCTTCGTTTTATTCTTCCTTCTTCCCTTCTCTCTCACGTTCCCCAATCCTCTGCAAAGATAGAAATATGAGCTTAGCAGATGTTTCTGAATTCGAAGAAGGATGTTATCAATGTGTATCAAGATCCATGGATCTTAAGCGGGCAAGATGTACACATTTCTAAGCTGCATAATTTTCCAAATATCTCGGTGCTTCGACGACAGGATGTAGAACACTACTTGTTGATACGCCTAGGAACTCAAGAAAGTACTGAAAGAAAGCTGGGAACCATATCCAGCCGCGTTCAAGTACCAACCAAACTATGGTCAATGAACCCCTGAGGGAATTAAACCACTAGGCCAGCAGGGCTCAGGTTTGAAAATATTCCTCATATCTCGATGATAAGGGAGCATCCGTTAGCTTTTGCCTTTATTTCTGGCACCATACACCTACACTCTGCACCACACCCTACCTCCCTTGTTATATATATTCTGAACACTCCAGCCCTGGAGGTTGATAACCACGCATATGCACACGAGGTATACGCATCATAACACGCGGTAATTCGTCTAGAACTTTGGGACTTGGGACTGACTACAACTAGCTTGATGGACCTTGGAAGTTGGAAAATAATAATTTTTGAGAAATAAATAACAGGCCCATAAAATGTCTAAATCCGTATTGACAAGATTCATCGAGCAGTAAATGCGATAGCTGGGTATGATGCCCGATCACAGTAGAACACACAAGACAGGAAACCCTTCAAACCGACAACGCCATGCAATCAAATTTTTCCCAATTGCCCAGAGAAAGTCAAGCTTAAGCCATAATAGTATCACGGTCAGCACCCTCGGTCTCGTACTCGATCTCGATACGGGGGCCCTTCTTCCTCGGCTTCTGCTGAGGAGCAGCATACTTCCGCTTAGCACTGGGCTTGGGCTTCTTCTGCTCATCATCACTCTCCTCATCCTCATCACTGGAATCATCACTGTCCTCGTCCAAGTCACTCGAGTCATCAGCCGAGTTCTCACCCAGCCAATCCTCAATGTCCTCAAGATCCTCCTCCTCATCCAAGTCACTAACGTACTCCACCTCACCAACACCCTCCTCCTCTTCCTCCTCCTCCTCGAGCTCTCCATCATCCAGATCCTCATCCCGCTCACCGTCACCTGCGCGCTCAAGTCCACGCAAGACCCTCTTCCAAATACCCTCCTCAACATTAAGCGGTCGGTCGCCGTACGCACCGGACCGCAATCGATCAATCAGTTCCCGCTCAATGGCCCTCTCAACCTTAGCAGCCGAAAGAGCCTTGCGCTCACGTGTCTCCTCTCGTCTCCGCACCTTCGGCGCAAGCTTCGGCACGACCTTCTCGCCTAGGCGATCCTCTTCCTTGGCGATGTTCTTCATGCGAATGTTCACCTGCGTCAGGCGTGTGAGACGCTGCTTGCACTTGTGGGTGAGGAATTTGGGCCAGTAGATCAGTCGCTCGTCGAGCTGTTCGAGGGCCTTGGCGTAGTTGGAGGAAAGGCGGACTCGCTCCCACCATTTGCTGGGCATGTGGGAACGCTCGATGGTCTTCATGTACAGGTACATAACGCCTGTCTCGGGGTCGGAGCGGACGGTTGCGTACCGCGAGTTGGCGAGGGGGCATGATTGCCGATTGCAGAGACCGGTGACGTTGTATTCATTGCGACAGAAGTTTTGACCTTTTGTTGTTCTGTGACAGAGTGATTAGTCAAAGTTTTTTTGGTTGGATTGGAAATTTGAGATGCTTGCGGGTTGGGACGACGATAGTGATAGACTGTAGAAGATTCGAAGGGTTGGTATAAAGTGGGAATGTGACTCACTTGAGTTTGTAGGAACAAAACTGCTGGTTAATAACCTGCCAGACAATTTCGTCGGACATGATGGGCTAAGGTGGTGTAGTGTACACTGGAGAACCGTTACCCAGATGTTGATCGAGATGAAAAAAAAAGTTGGCGGTCACGTGAAATGCTTATCGATAGGCGTGCGGTGAGTGGTCTACTCGACATGTACGTGATTATGTAAAATATCCCCTTTTTGAAGCCTAGAACATCAACAGCAGAAAGATGTGTTTCTTTTTTTTTTTTTTTTTTTTTTTTTTGGAGAAATGCCACTAAATAGATGGAGTATCATGGTGCACTGGAGAAGAAAAAATATCAAAATTCCTGCCTCGAGGCTAGGCGCACATGGGTCATTTCAAAATGATTAAATGTATATACATACATCTGGAAAAAAGGGCATGAATGTAGCAATTCTCTTTTGTTATAACTTAAATGAAAAATATCTGTCTTGTGTGTTAAATATAAGAGGTATCATGATTTGAAGATGGTCAATGAAATTACGACCTGGGTATCACGTTCATTGACCATATTGAATACACCAAACCACCACCATCAGTATTACCACCCTCAAATTCTATTTCGATTCTCCTCATCTTAATTAGCCATAAGCTCCAATAGGTTGACATGGTTCCCAGAAGTCTGTTGCTTTGAAGGCATCCAGCCAAAAAGGGTTCTCAAAAACTCAACGCCATTATGACAACGTTAGCGAAGCCATTCTATCTCATCTCGGGTGCGCAATTATGCCGTTGTGTTGCGATGATCACCGGGGAAGTGCAAGCTCCGTATGACTACCAATCTCTGCCTCTCAGCGATGCCCCAGGAAGCTCGGACCCAGAAGGCTTTGCCTGCATCAATAGCGATGGTCCAACCTCAGGACCAATGGGAGGGTCACCTAGACAAAGCTCAGACAATCATACCTGGGACCAAGAGCTTGAAAAAGGCTACACGGAGACCTTCTGGAGATGATGCATGTAACAGAATCTTTTTCGGGTGATCTGGCTCTCCCATACGAGCTCGCGGTCGCGCTGGAGAGGGTCTCCAAGAAGATTGAAATGCTTGCTGGGGGTATGAAGCACGTCCTTCAAGCGAAGCACGTTGTGACCGTCCAAGATCGGTGAGATCGGCACGTGAAGTACCACAGTTCTGACTCCAAAACCTCGACTTTGCGACCATGTCCGCAAGTGATCTGCGACGCAAACGGAGTTCAATCATCGCAGAACCATGAGCGATCCTCAGCAACACTGAGTCACTCAGTAAGGAAAAGGTCGATGTTTCTTAAAAGGAGCATATTCACTGAACATCAGATTGGTGTGGCCAGATCCAGGAAGGAGAAGGCAAAGGATCTTGGGTCTCCCTTGTCGATGACATGGCGTTCAAGTGTCGATCAATAGCAGGTTCTCCTGGAAAGTGTGGGGAAACAAAAGTTTTATTGGGAGGATAGAAGGATCTAGAGAACAGGAACAAGGTGAGAGGAAGAGAAAAGGAGGAAGGTAGTGGAGAGAGGAAACAGATGAGGTCACCCTGACGGCAACCTACCTACATGGCATGTGGAAAAAAAAGGTCTTGATAATTGTCATAACAGAGGGAGCTAGGTAACCCTCATCAGAACTGGGTATATGCATTTCATTTATGTTTCACTCCTGCACATCATGACCAGCCCTCCGTCTGCAATCCACCATCCCACTCCGTTCCATTCATCACGGGATTACTCATATCCGATTCGTCCCCAACCATGTCATCAGTAAAACCCCAGCCCATCGACTCCAGCTCGCGAACAAAGAAATCACGCTCCTCTTCCATAATGGCGGTACCTTCAGGACCCCCCATCACGCCTTTGTACTGGCGCAAATGCCACCAGTGCGTCAGTCCCCGAAGAGCCTGTTCCAGTGGCAAAGCCACTTCGACGTCACCTTCGACATCCGAACCTGCGAGCCAGTCATCCCGTAGTTCGGGTTTGCAGTACAGATAAATGGCAGTGATAACGCGCATGTTACTCTGTCGCCATTTCCGGCCGCAGTACGGCACCTGTGATTTGAAGAGCTTGAGTGTATAAAATCGGAGGTGGGGGTCAGGGATCTTGAGGCCCTTTCGTAGGATCGTGCTAGATTTGTACTGTACAAGAAGCAGGCAGCGATGTGCCTTGTCGCGCGTGATCTTTTGCATGATGTGGAGGTAATTAATGGCGGAGAAGAAATTCCGGAATGAGAAGACGGTTATCGGCTCCTTGGGCAGAGGGGCTGTAGGGTAGCCCAGTTCGTCGACTTCGGGCCTAGCAGGGCCAGTTAACCCGGCGATGGTTCCCTCGGGCGAAATGTTCCGCACCGAGGTGTCTGCGCGAAACAGATTAGGACGATTTCGGGAGATTGGTGGCGGCGCGGCTTCATCCTCGCTTTCGGTGTCTCCACCATCAGGCTCATCGATATCTGATGGATGATCGGTATTGTCGCGGCAAAAATGGAAGAAACTGGCTATATGTAAGCAGGCTGAACCGGAAATTATGTGAGCACATGAACATACGACAGATCATCACGGTCATTTTTCTGGGCCACTGTTTGGTCCACATCCTGATGAGCAAACATCTTCAAGATCAATGGAAGGTAGTTCGAGTCCAGCAAGAGCTGTGTCATATACTCGAACTTTAAGACGTCTACTTTGCATTAGTTTCCATGATTATAGTGAGCACCGAGGGTGAACTCACGAGATCGCTTAAACCATTTCACGAGAAGAAGCAAAGTACCAGAAACGGCTTTGGAGGTAATTTCCCGCAGCCGAATGTTATCAAGCTCATCGACAGAGGCGTCAGAGAAAAACTCCGTCGAGGATCCATCAAGGCCGTGCCCATTGCTTAAAAGATATTAGAAGCCATCTCCATGCGTCTGTTAGATGACCAATAGACATACCTCATAGTTTGGGAAGCTGCCTGGTTGACCACAGCACTGACGTTGGTCAGAATGATCTTCAAAAAGACAATTGTAATCGACTGAAGGTGGACCAGTGTTTGAGCCTGCAAAGAAGATATCAGTACATGGCAGATCAATGCACGAGCAGTGAGCTTACATAGAAGCTCTCTACGGCATCCAGTCGTCGTTGGATGTCAGGATCATCTGTTTGTTTTGTCGACTTCTTGGTCTGGGCCGCTTCAGAGTCGGAGGATAGATTTAACTGATCCAATTCGTCACGTAGGTCTTCAGGGGATAGGTTCCAGCCTCGGTCGTACTTCATGAAGTTTTCGCGCTCCTCCCACAGCTGTTTCATCGCCCGAGCCATTTTGACGTGAGTAGAGAAAAGTCGGCCAGCCTCGATAATTGACGCAGGAACATCGCTGCCTTCCCACCGTTTTCCAACCAAAACATCCTGCCGTTCAGTCGTACCTTTCCCACCAATCTTGTTGCTGGTGTCATCCAAAGGAGGGTACATGAGGGGGAAGTTCTGATTGGTCTGGTAATTTTGTTTCTTGCCGCCTTTGCCTCCAGGGCCACCTGGTGATGGAGGCGGAGATGGTGCCGGAGTTGCAATATGAACAGCCTGTTGAAGAATAGAACCATTTCCGCCAGCAATGGACGGCCCGACTCCACAAAACAGACCGCTAGAAGTGTTACCCCTGGCAGGATGCTGTGGGAAAGGAGGCAAGATAGAATTGTTTTCAAGTTCTAGAGGAACAATGGGTGGTGGAGGGTTATAGGCAGGGTATTTTGATGTGATTTCCTGGCGGAAAAGGTGGTAGTCAAGAGGAGATGCGTGCAAGAACGGCCCTCGGCGGCTAATGGAATTCTCATCGGGGGAAATAGATGGCTCCAATAACTCCTTGGTCTTCTTCAAGTGAGCACTGCCACCGAAAACCAGAAGCAAAGATTTCCATAGTAGAAGAATAATGCGGGTGAGAGGAATATTGGCGGTCTCATCCCATCGGAGTCGTGCAATGATTTCAACGATTATAACCAGCAAGCAGGGGTCCGACTCGCTTAATGCATCACGGATCAAGGTGAATTGGGGATCCCGGGCCTCTTGTTTACGACCGATCTCAATCGAGAAATATAGCAATGTCAGCACCAGGTTGGCTTCACGTTCAGGTGCGGGGATATCGCCAGGGTGGAGTCGCTCAAATTCCGATCCATCTTGCTCAGTCTGTGAGTGACGAGTACGACCAAATAATTCTGACAGCCTCTTAACCAGCAACGGTATTCCTGCGCACTGCTGAATGAGCGAGACGTTCTTTTCGATCCATTCAATCTGTAGCGATTTTGGCCGCGGTGATTCTGCAGCAGTCTTTGTGTCTGGGTTTGTGGGATAGTCTGGCGTTGGTCTTCCAGCAGTGAGGCCCCAGACGCCAGTCACAGCATAACAGATATTCTCCAAAGCTTCAATCCGTACCGATATCTCAGGGTATTGAAGCTTATCAAGAGATTGTACTATGAATTTCCGACGCTGATTGTCTGAGGCATCCAGCCAAGACAAGTCTAGGGCCTGGGAGTTGTTATTCCGGCAGAAGATGCTCCACTGACGATCAAAAGTCATCTTCATGCCCTTCAACATGACACGGTCGAAATCGTTGTATTGGAACCACTCGTCTAATTCCTCGGGAAATGCTTGTGAGTCCGCATACTCAAACGCATATGCCGGCTGTTCCACCTTCGGCATCTCTTGGACAAGTCGTCGCAACTGTGCCAAGCTCAGAGAGTCCGTGGCTTGTTCCGCATTTTGCTGTACCGGGGCTGGTGGAGGTGGTTGGAGCGGCGGTGGAGGAGCTACTGGATTGTCTCGACGCAACTCAGGTCGTTTCATATTCTTTTCGGGTTGTGTATCGTTCGATCCAATGGTCTGCATAGCTTCAGCAGCTTGCTCTTGAGCCTGCTCTTGTCGCAATTCCTCCGCTACCTCCTCCATCAATTGGTCATCAGAGACTGGTGAGATATCGGCTCCTGTCTGGTCGACTTCATCGGCCATGACAATATGGTGCTCTTCTGGCATTGTCGCGTCGCGTGATTCTGGCGGAATTTCCATCTTGATAGGGTAATTTGGTATGGACGCGGGGGCGTTCTTTACGTCAACACCTTTGAGATCGCCAGAAAGGAGAGGCTGGCTGGCTGGTCACAGAACGAAAGACATTAGGAGAGAAGGAGGAAATTGGATAGAATACTCTTGATCAAGAAAGCCTCAAGGGGCTGGGTCATGGTGCAGCCAGAGCCAATGGTATACCGAAAGTCGATTGCGGAGTTGGGGAGATAGGCGTATCTCACGTGACTAACGCTATACCCAAAGTAGTATCACGTCAACTAACTTTACAATGTATATCAATTTTAGGTTCAGGATGATTGCAAGCACGATATACTTGCTCATATGTCCCAGGATGGTCTACTATACACAGCCGAAAATATCACCTCTAGCAAAAAGCAAAAATGTCAGAAATTACTCCGACTTGCGGGCATCACTGCGGCGCTTCAATCTCAATAGTTCCCATCGCTGCCAGCCGGCCTCGGCCAGGTCTTCGCTTACGACCAGGTCACGCACACGTAGCAGACGGGAAACTGTCAATTCAACAGCCCAATCGATCCAACCCCAGTGACGGAGCAGACCAGTGATGACGAACCAGCCAAGGGCACATACCACACCAGCTCCACAGCCCGCCAGCACTTGACGGGTGGTGTGATAGTTCAGGTAGATACGGCTAGCAGCAACTGCACCTGCGACAGCAAGAAGGGCCATAGTCACAGAGGCTCTCAGCAAAGTGCCTAAGAAAGGATAGGAGGTTGCATAGGCAGGGGTGTGTCGGAATAAGAGGAAGAGGGTAAGGTAGACGGAAAAGAAGGTCATGAACTGGGCATGTGAGGAGGGCATTCCATAGCCCTTGCCGAACATTTCTGCAGAGATGGTGTGTCAGCATATGTCCGATAGTATGATGTTAAGATCTAAGCTAGCCAGTTGAACATACCCTTTGGTCGTTCTTCCTTGATGAGACGCTTGAGCACAAAGTTCAATGCTTCACAGCCCAGCTGTCCTGCAAACATCAAAATGACTTCAATTTCCCTGGTTGCCCAGATCAAAGTGGTATATGAGACGCAGAGTGCCTGTGGCAGGAGGGCGAGCCATGCCGATGCAAAGGACAGGGGATCCTCCGGGTTCTGTACTGATGGTTAGCTATTATTTTCTCAATGTTAGACCCGGGAAATATTCACATAGTGGACATGTGTGAGGGACAAGGAGGCTAGAGGTGTATCAGACATGGTGAGGATATGGAGAGCGAATGTCGCTTGGAAAGTTGCGAAATGAACAACAATAAGAATCAAGGAAAGCACGGGCCACTCGTTACACAGGTTCACGATAAGATAAGGGGGACAAACTTGGCAAACATGTATAGAGTACAGTACTGCATACACAAAGTATTGTTACTTACTACTGTAGGGTTCTACTTACTGTCGGTAACTAGGCATTTACTTAGGAATAATTGGTTTTGAGCCCTGGATACATACAGAGAAAATACACAATATACAGAGAAAACCTCGACACACATTCAAGTTCAGATCAAAATACCCTCATTAGGCACCAAAGACTGGGCTGCAGTTTGTGACATTCCTTTTTCTTTCACTTCTCTCCTCTTTCTTTTTCTCTTTATTTCTCTGTGCGTTCACTGTTACATTTGTCTATTTACACCCAACTTTTACGTGAACTCATTTTGCTAGCAAACAATGACGCAGTCGCTATCTCTGTATACTCCCGCTTTCCTGTTACATCATTTGATAGACCCCTCAGTACTCAACGCTCGGGAGCACCTCCGGCTACTCTGCTCCAGAGTTCCTTGATCGACTGGTGAGTGGTATATGATTGGAGTATTTTAATCCGTTCTGTTTCGCTGAAGAAATTGTCCTGCAGGTAAATCCCATTTCTGCCCGATCCCGAGGGTCGCCACTTTTTTTTTGGTGGCCACGACCACCCATCCCACGTTCGCAATCCAAAAAATTCTCCAAACCTACAAGTCTCTGGCCACGTCGCAAGGTATGACCACTCAGGACTAGCATATCTGGTCAAGGTCGTTCCTATCGACATTGCGACCGCGACTCAACTCTACTATTATCAGATCTTCATCAACCCGGGCCCCGGGATCCTCAATTTCCCGGACTTTGCAACCATGACCGAAGCCGAAGACCCCGCCGAAGACGATCGTTCCGTCGAACTCTCTTCGATCGTCGCAATATTTCCAGAGACAAAAATTGATCCGGATTTCCCGTTCAAGGCCGTGTTGGACCTGCCAGTCGCATTACCGTCGCCAACCCGTGTCAGCTTTCAGCAACCGCTCGATGGCGGCCTCCCCGCAGCGCTGACACCACCAACTTCCGTCGATGTCTCCAAAGCCGATCTCGAACAGGCCGCTGTCAGAGATGTGCATATGCTGTCACATCTACCGCCGCTCAATCTCGAGATCGAATTACCTGATGGATACCCCTCCGAAAAACCCCCGCGGGTGAATCTCACCACCCACCCGCGATGGCTTTCTCCTTCGACCCTCACAAAACTGGTGGAAGATTGTGAACGACTATGGAACGAATGTGGCCAGGATATGGTTGTATACACATATATCGACCATCTACATCAACTGGCTGAAACAGCATTTGGTATTCAAGACGCCTCGGATGGTGAGCTTTCTCTATCGCGAGATTTGAAAGTTGCGTTACTAGACTTCAACAATAAGGCGGAGCGCGAGCATTTTGAGCAGCAGACATTCGAATGCGGGGTTTGTCTCGAACCAAAGAAAGGTGTGAATTGCCACCGGCTCTTACGCTGCTCCCACGTCTTCTGCGTCCCATGTCTGCAAGACTTTTACAATACATCCATCACAGAGGGCGACGTCGACAACGTCAAGTGTATGGCACCAGACTGTGATAAGAACATGACTCCCATTCCTGCGCCTGGTAGTCAAGGTCAGACCCCCCGGCGCAAGAAGCACGATACAACCCTTGGACCCAATGAACTTCTTCAGATTCCACTGGCACCAGAGACCGTGCAGCGATACGCCTTGCTCAAGCGTAAAAAGAAGATTGAAGCCGACAAGACCACCATTTACTGTCCACGACAATGGTGTCAAGGTGCAGCGCGATCAAAACGGCATCCCAAACCATTGGACCCAATGGCAGATGACCTTGAATCATCTGACGAAGAAGAAGATCTCACATTCGATCCTACAGGGGATGAGTCCCAGCTTCCTCCTCCCGCTGACCGTGTTGCTATCTGTGAAGACTGCAATTATGCCTTTTGTTCCGTCTGCAGAGGTAATTGGCACGGTGTGCTAGTCCGTTGTTACCCCCGCCGCGTCGCAGAAAGGACCGAGGAAGAAAAGGCCACCGACGAATACCTCAGACTCTACACTTCTCCTTGTCCGACCTGCAACGTGCCCTGCCAGAAGCTTATGGGCTGCAACCACATGCGCTGCCGCCAATGCGATACCCACTTCTGTTATCTCTGCTCCAGCTGGCTCCCAGTGGACAATCCATACAAGCATTTCAACAATGGCAACAACAGCTGCTTCAACCGTCTCTGGGATCTGGAGGGCGGTGATGGCCTCAACCCAGTGGGTGCGGAGGCTTTGCATCGTATCCCTGAACACCTACTTCACTTCGACGATGAAGATGACGACAATAATAGTTTACACGATGATGATAACGATGATGATGACGACGATGACGAAAATGAACTTCCAGTCTGGGACTTTGACTTCAGCGACGATGAAGCCGATCTCCGTCGCCGCCCTCCACCCCCAGCACCTGTTCCACCCCGTCCCCCTCATGCCGCAGCGCGAGGCCCCGGCGATGACCAAGGCCGAGCTGCCCGTGCCGCCGCACTAGAGCGACAAGCCCAAGCCCGGGCCATCGCCGAAGTACGCATACGGCAAGCAGGCGAACGGCCCCGACGTCGCGTTCGCCCTCTTCTTGCTGGCCGTTATCCCTTCCCAGGTCGTCCTGGTCCTCTTCCTGGCCGCCCTGTTCGTCTTGCTCCCGGTGTTCGTCCTGATCTGGAATGGCAGGCTGGTCTACAGCATTTCCTAGCGCTCGTACAAGACGACCGCGAAGACGAATGGGATAGCGACGAGCTGGATGAAGCTGGCCTTTGAGAGTCTGGCTGGTGCTGCTTTCGCTCTAATTGATACCCGATATTTTATTTCCATGTTTTGCTTCTTGTCTTTATCCCTACTACTAGCGGGTGCAGGCCGACTCCAAGCCTTGATGTTTGCATGAGAAATGAACCCAATGACACTGATACGCTTGTTTGAATGTACAAAGGTTCTCGCTTTCCATTTTTCTTTCTCATCTTTTCTATTAGCCTTTTCTCGCTTCCCTGTTTTTCAATTCGCATTTGTTTTCTCGACTACTGTTCACCTTTCTTCCATTTGAGATACTTGCCAGTAAAGTGTTTCCGTCTTCTCTAATGCTAAGGCCCAGGTGCATTATCGAGCGACTGGTTCAGTGTTCGTTTATTCATGACTTCCACTCTTCATGTCTCATTATGCTTCTTTTGCTTTTGTTTACCTTGACATACCAAGACTGTGATTTGTAGACTTACGAGCGTATGGTCAAAATTCTTTTCTGTGGGTCGAACACATAAACCAAGGCTAGCTGTCTTAAAGTCGACAGCATCCTCCAGGTTGAAATCTAGTTTCAAGATTGTAGCTCGCTGTAACAGTAATTCTGATATTCATACATTCCAGATGCAGAAGAGGCATAGGGGGGCAAGGTTTGGTAGGCTATTGAGGATCATACTCGTATATTATAGTCCTTAGATATGCCCAGCAGATCGATGTCCATATTTTTTGTTCAATTATTCCAGTCGTGCCAGAACTCGTAGCTCATCACGGTATGATCAGCATATAACAAAAGAAGGCGGTAGTGTCGAGAAGGATGCGAGCCTTGCCAGGGCTCATCAGGGCGGTAGCCTGATGAAGCTTGAGCGTGAAGCTCGGGCAGGGTATGTGCATGGCTCACACGGTCGGGGATTGAGATATCTCCAGATGGTATATCTGCCTCGGATTCGGTTCCAGATTCGGACTCGGAATTTGATTCTGATTCAGGGCCAGAATCTGAGCTTGACATGCTTTGGTCTGTTGGGTTGGGACGTGATACAGAATCTGACTTTTGATGATAAGAGGTGCTAGATGAAGATGGATGGGATGGAGCTTCGTCGTCGTCGCCCGCGTCGAGGGAACGATAGTTAAAAGAAAGCCAGTCGGCCGGATCGATTCCCTGGGGGATACAGGGGACGTCTGGTGGGTTCTCGAAACCTGGCATGGGACTCACGGCGAGGCCGAGCAAAGGAATCACAGGGCGTTTGTTACGGAATTCTTGGGTGAGAAAAGGTACAATCCAGTCAACTCGGAAGGCGAAGCCAATTTCCTGTTGCCAGGTCAAGGAGATTATGGCAACACGGCCCTTTTGCGACGCGGCAATCACAATGCCGACTTCAGGAATGTACTTGACCATGTTAAAGCGGTCACAGGCAGAGTGGATGTCGATAGAGGGGGATGATCGTTGAGCAAGGGGATTTTTGCATAGCAAGTGATATTCGGAATCCAAAGGGTATGACGCCAGACTAATGTGATGCTCGGAGAAGTGGATGACGGGGAAGAAAGATGGGGAGCGTGCTATGAATCCTATTAGTTGGGTCATTTGGTGGTGCATCATTTACTAGGCAATCCTTACGGTGAACAGGTTGTTCTTTTAGAAGGTCGAAACCAGAGTCAGAGAGCTGGTCATTGACACAGGAATAATGCAGGTGTGGAGCAATTCGGTAGTGTTCATTGTCATCTTCGAACAGACCCGATAGCCGACTGTTATCGCGGGTTGCATGAGGTAATTCGGCCTCATCTTCTGAGTCTGCATCTGAGTCCAAATTATGGTGGCGCGCAGCACCATTTTCAAAGTTGCTTTGTTCAGAGGTTTTCGGATCCTGTCCGACAAGGGGGTTTTCTGAAAATATTTCATTGGGAAGAGTATAATCCTCTGGCACCTTCGGTTCGCCGTCACCGAAAATGAAGACCTGGGACGCATCATTGATCTCCTCAACTGCTCTTGACACATCGAGGATCGTTCGTTCCCCGATGATTTCAGATCTTGGTTCACAACCACATGCCTCTTCTCTGGATTGATGGCGTTTGAAGGTTCGTGGATCCAGCGGTAGCACGGTCCAGCCCCTTTGAGGAGGATTGTTCTCAGGGTGACCAGGGTAATATACCTGGTTTGGGTATAAACTGTCCCAGACTCGCCAGATTATGACTCTATTGCTTATATCCGTGCTGACCATCCACTCGCCATTGGGATCCAGATCAAAATTCGCAAATGAAATGGATGGGATGTTGTCAAAGTGGCCCCTGTAAGTAAGCCGTAAATTCCGAGATCGATGATTGACCGGCATCAACTCCCGAAGTTCGCGGAACTGCTTCAAACTGTGGATGTGAACCCATGTCCGATCCAGGTGATCAAGGTCTTGATCCGAGGAAGATTGCGGTCCATTTTTATCGTCGACCAATGTAGAATCAACAAGTGCGAAGGCGAATATCGTGATCTGGCCGGTATTGGCGCTGACAGCAATAAGACGAGCATATTTGTGCGTTGCCAGCCCCCAAGCACTCATGCCGACATTCTCCACGAAGAATGGTGTTACCTCTGAACCATCGAAGGGTCGCTTGTCTCCCCGACTGGCGCATCGGATTGCCGCGGAGTATACCGCTTCCACGTGGTAGGCGCACACATTGCCGGAGTCGGTGACAAGCAATAATATCTCGTCCCGGCCAAGGTCGTCCACCAAGATATTATTGATAGTATGTGGATTTGATCGATCAATATATCCGCTTGCGACCGGGTTTTCCATCACGGGACAGATGATCATCTCGGGGTCGGTGCCCAAAAGCTGAAAAGGCCCCGTCGGTATCCAGACATAGATATCAGATCCGTATGCCGCAAATAATAGATTTCGTCTCTGTGAGGAAGCTGCCTTTTCAACAGTCAGTCTAGATCGGAGAGCTTGGAGTTCCGGCCGGGGAGCCTTACCAGATTGGACCTCCATGTCGCGATCGTCGGCGCAATCTGGTCGTTTTTCCTTCGGGTTTCATCAGCATTGGCACGTCTGAACTAGCAATACGTCACAAGACCTACAGGGAGAACTGCTTTAATTAGTATCTTGACCCCACGTGAGGCATTCAGGTAGACTTACCCTGTCATTTTGCGTCTCAACGTTCAGCGCAAGAACCTGGGGCCTGATCTTCTCTCTGCCATCAAACAAGAGCTCCTCATCGGAGCCCTCACGGCTAGACATCGTGAGGTCGTCAAGCTCGGGCTGGTGGATGCAAGCAGCGGGGGAATGGCGACAAAGGTACTTCGTGCGTGGGGGTCAGGGCGGAGGGGGAACGTGGAATTAACGTGATCATTGCCGGGGAGCCTTTGGGACGTGAAGGAAACCGAAAAGGGGTGAGATGCAGGAGTACACATGGTCATGCCCGGCAACACAGAAGCATTATCATCGGTGAGGCTATCCACCCCTCACGAGCTCCACAAAAGAAGAGAGCATTTTGACAAATCATTCCCGCGTCTGGACTAGCTCCATTAGCTCATTCCAGTTGTATGTAACGGGCTAGCTCCGCACCGCCACCGCCTTCGCCTTTGAGGTTCATAGCTTAACCTTCTTTGAACTGCCTCTATCCGCTCAATAATCATGGATTTGGTTGCAGGCGTACGCAAAGAAGGCAGCCGGTGGGTTTTGTTTCTGATCTTGAGATCTTTGTCACGTTGCTAACTGTATTTTAGTGGCGGCCGCACCGAGTTTAAATGGTCGGATGTCCAGGGCTCCACCCATCGCGAGAACTACCTGGGCCACTCGGTGATGGCCCCGGTAGGCCGCTGGCAACAAGGTCGAGATCTCCAATGGTATGCGAAAGGCGATGTTGATGATGAGGAAGAAAGAGCCCGCCAGGAGCGCGAAGAACGACAACGAGTCAAGGATGCGGAAGAGGAAGCGATGGCCCTTGCGCTCGGACTACCGGTACCATCAAAGGGCGACGCAAATGCGAACATGGTGCCACTAGGAGGAGGAGGCAAACTGGCAGACAAAGGTGAAGATAAGGATATGACGGGCGTTGAAAAGCCCGAAAGAGAACCGCGGGGAAGCCGACGACACGGACGCAGTCGGAGTCCACGCCGTGAGAGACGACACGAGCGCAGTGATGACCGTGGTCGTGATCGTGACAGGGAGCGAAGACACCGCAGACATCACCATCATGACGAGCGGGACCGAGACCGCGATCATCGCCGCAGCAACCGGCACCGGTCTCAGTCACCTTCCCGATCAGGTGCCAGGGACCACCATCGCGAAAAGAGACGGGCGGCTTCGCGGTCTCGGAGTCGCCATGGTCGCAAGGATGAAAAAGTTAGACCCGATCGGATTGAGGGTAGCTACTCACGTCGGTTCGAGCGTAGCTACTCGCCGGGGAATCGCAGACGTGATCCCGAGCGACGTAAGGATCGCGACGACTCTGACCGACGACATTGATGTACGACGTTATGATAATGAAATAATTCTTTCCAAAAGCAAGGGACTCATTCGACTTCAACGCGTTGCGCATTTGCTTATGCATATGACAAAATCTTCGGTCTAATCTATGCCCCCTATTCTACATTTATCTCAACAAGTTGACTACAGCTCATCGTGATGGGCTTTGGCCGGCGTGGCCAGATCTGGCATGGACATGATGTTCACCACCAAACTAGTCCAGCCGGTAAAGTGCTGTGTCCGCTGGCCAGCGCCGCTTTCGGGGTTATACTGCTCCCAGGCAAATCCTGTCTTCTCCCACTCACGGAAAACATTCTCCACCAAATTCTTGCGCAGGTTGGAGTACATCTCACGGGCCTGTTCCTGGTGGGGACCATCAGTGGTTGCGATAGCCTAGGAGAGAAGAAATTAGCCTTCGACACAAATCAAACACTCAAGGAAACATAACCCACATAAAGATTCTTCACCGTCAAGTAGTTGATAGGAACCCAGATTGGGCTGCGCCAGTAGTTCTCCTCCGTGCCGTAGAGCTTATCCTTCTTGCTCAAGCTACGAATGCCGTATTCACTCCACAACTCCTCGGGGTCACCGATCAGATCCAGAATAGCTTTGAGGCGGGGGCTCTCAGGACCAACCATACCCGTCAGGAACGGGAAGATGGAGATATAACCCTTGTGGCAGACATGCACGCTTTCCTCGAACTCATCAATGGTAGCATCGCAGAAAGTCTGCTCCTTTTCGTTCCAGTGCAGGTCATCAATGTTGCGCGAGATGGCGTTCTCGTGGTATGCGAACTCCTCGGCATCCTCCTGCTCACCCAGTGTCTCTGCAATGCGGCGCAATGTGCGAGTCATCATGCCCATCCAGCTGATCAAATCCACGTGCAGCTCACCGGGGTGCGGTGGCTGGGGACGAGGGTAGTCATCAATACCGGAGGTCAGGATGTGCTGAACTGAACGTCCGCGCCAGCGGTAGGCTTCCTTGGTAGAAAATGCCTCACGGTCGTAGCTCTTGATGTCTCCACGCTGAGTGTTACGGAACCAGTTGTAATGTCTCTTCATCAGGGGGTAGAAAGAACGAAGGTAGGCATCGGCCAGCTCAGGGTTGCGCAGAGTTGCAGTCCGGAGGCTCTCAGCGACATCACTGGTATCGAGACCCTCGGACTGGAGGCTCTTGTTGGTCAGTGCCTTATCCATGAATGCTTCCAGGGCCATGAAGAGCGTCGGCGGGTTGGCGTAATGGGGGTACTGGACAGTGAACTCAGGTGGCACCTTGCTACGAGCTTCCATGCCGAGAATTTGTTCGCGGGCAATCCATCCCTCGTCATCCATCAGGTGGAACCAGCTCTTGATAATTTCGAGGCTGGGAATGTCAGTAAGGAACGAATTCGAAAGGGCATTGAGGGACGTACGCAAGATCGGAATCATATTCCATCACGGGCAACAAGTGGAAGCCTTCGTCCCAGAGGAAACCTCTAGGGAAGAATGGACGAGAGGGCACACAGGTGAAGAGATCCTTGGGGGCCTCGATAACAGGCTTGGCCACTGCGCGAGCAGCTGCAGTTTCCTCCCAAAAGCCCTCGTTTTCCTCCTCGTAAGCAGGAGAAGCGGACCGGTCGACGACACTATCGCCGTGGAAGAAGCCAATGCCACCGACCAGGTTGGAAAGCATGGCCTTGGAGAACTTCAGGTACTTGGCCGAGTCGAAGGGGACTTGCGGTGCAAGCACCTGCTTGAATCTCTCGGAGAAAGATAGCGAAGACTCCTTGAGTTCCTTGGTGATCATCTCCGCTATATAGATTGTGAGAATTAAGCTTGAGAAGGCATTCAAAACTATCAAGACTTACATGTAAGAGGCTCACCAGCAGAGCCAGATGAGAAAAGAACGTCGAACTAGGTCCATTAGTCATTTGATTTTGACGGACGGGGCCGAATAACAGTACCTCGAAAGGACCATTGAAAACCTTCTGGACAAAATGAATGTTGCCATCACCAGGTTGGTGCTTAACAGTAAACAGCTGAGCAGGAGGCGGGGGGTTCTCCGTTCCATAATCCTTAATGGTCGGATCAATCTCCTCCTTCATTTGCAAGAACATAAGTCCTAATCTCGATCAGTATAGGTCATACAAAATATCAACCGCCATGTCTTACCCTTAGTCTGCCAAAGATCCTCCTGACGCACGGTCTGACTAGACACAATACCCTTGCCCAAAGGCTTCGTGTCATAGCTCGGGTGGTTATGCTCGAAATAATCATTGGTGTCTGGGCCAGTAGTCACATCAATAGAGAAGTCTCCAAGCTCGGAAGAGAAACCATTCAACCTGACGTCACCCTCGAGCGCAGGAGCATCGCCCATACTATCCATGTCCACGCCCAATTGACCCAATCCCTCCATGGTAGTATAGAACAGCATCGAGGTAGGCTGGTCCGGTTCACCGTCTTCACGTGGAGTACCTTTCACCCGGAATCCCCAGCTGCCACCGTTCTGGCCGCCTGGGACCTTGACGAAGTCGATTGTAAGGTCCAGGTTGTTTCCAGCATCGTGAATAGTCTGGCGTCCTCCCTTGCGGATATCGTACTCGTCCCATCCGTACCCAGCCATTCCATCATTTTGCTCGCAAGTGTGTCGAAAGTCTGGACAGTGCAATTGGAGTCAGTAAACATGCGCAGAACTAACCCTTGAAAGCGATTGGGCTTTGAGT
The DNA here is from genome assembly GCA_030710325.1 of Penicillium sp. 91 TS-2023. Lineage (NCBI taxonomy): Eukaryota > Fungi > Ascomycota > Eurotiomycetes > Eurotiales > Aspergillaceae > Penicillium > Penicillium sp. 91 TS-2023. The sequence goes on along the minus strand of JARWGP010000021.1, from coordinate 955,622 downwards.
CTGGATAGGAGGATAGGAACAGAACCATACTTCCTTGTGCGGTAGCAAAATTATCCACCTTTGCCCACATCAATCCCGCAGCGAGACTGTTTGCAATCCGGGGACGCACGCCGAAATACAAGTTTGGCTTGTAGGGACCCCATAGCAGCGACTCGTTGTTGGCACGCGCGGCCTCTTTAATCAAGATGGACACATCGTTGGGGTCTTGGGTTGCAAGAGTCCCCGTCGCATATAGAAGCGATGTGAGGAGAGTTGTGATCCGGAGATGCATTTTTCAGTAACATCGACCCGATTGAGGGGACATTGAAGATGTGGACAGTTCTCGGGGATTAGCTGTTCTCTCCGCAATGACGTGGCCCGAGCTTCCTTGCCGTTGCTTGTGATTCGGCCATTTATATGCACCATGAACAACGAAAATGAAGAAGAATCAATAACGAGGATAAACTTGGAAAGATTGAAATCATTGAGTATTCAAATCAGCTAACTAACCATTTCTAGCTCGGGGGAACAGCCGTTGTGGCTTTAGAAGTTCGAAGTTGTTTAGATGTGTACAGTATGTATATGGTTGGGGGGAATATATATATAGGAGCGTACTGTACTGTTGTGCGTGCGTGAACCCTATATCCATGTACAGCATCCATATATCGAGCAATATGTACCTAGGCCACTCTACGTATAAGAATTCTGCTATTAGGTGGGGCTATCCCTTCTTAGCTACCGCCGCTTTTATCAGGGATCAGAGTTAGACTCACTGAGTATTTTACAGACTATGCTCAGGCCTCGTGATCAATTCACGATCATCACGTGAAGGATTAGTAATCACACAGTAAGCCTGATCACCCGCTCACCGCCCACTCAGAGATTGATCTGAGTACTTTATACAGCACCTAGTCTAATCTCTGACGAAACCAAACGTGGCGATATGCCCCGCAAGACATTTCAGTTTTTATTTTGATGGCCCCATTGTCACCACTCCCCTTCTTGAGGTTCTCGATCCTTCACCACCCCTCACTTATGTAGAATATCACGCACTAGAGCATAATGACCCGCAATTAGAAGACCGATAGCTTAGGGGCGGGGGCGGAAAGTGGGAAAAAAGCCTTGAATCACATGGATCCTGTGAAATTATAAAATTGAACTATATCCCCTCTAGTCTTCAGTATTCCTTCCCTATGATTCCATTCATTCCGTCAGTTGCCAAATAATTTCCTTCTGAATCGTTTAGCCATGGGCAAAGTGGACTTCTTCCTCGAAAGGGATGCGATAGCCAAAAGAAAGCGCTTCAAACGACCCGAGGAGAGCGGCTATGTTTTGGTGCTCATCCCAGCGCAAGATTCCATTCGACAAAAAGACAGGAGAATTTCCGAGACAAGGAAGATGTATTCGGAAGCTGTCGATCTTTGGATGTTGTGAGTTTCACCTAATATCAGGGTTAGTACTAAATAAGTATTAATGTACAACCAGGTTCATCGTGGAACATGATATCAAGGGCTACGAAACAGGGGAACCTTATCCAGCTCCAGATCATGTGCTGATTAAAGAGTTCCTTCGCTTCTATGCTCACAGAGCGCGTGGATTGAAAAGCAAAAATGGTCGACCAATTATGACATCCGTTCTCAATATTACAGAACGGTTGTTTGGTGGATTTCAAGAGAGACTCAAGATAGACATTGTGAAAGAAGACCGCAGCGAGATCTTCAATGTATGATATCGCAATGCTTTTTTTTATGTTTGGCAGGACCAGGCAGGCTAACCGCAGTATAGTGGATAAAGAAAACATTATCAGCAACAGAGAAGATTGTTGAGAATTACGAGGCTCCAGCACATAGTTTCACTCGCAAGGACTTTCTACGAGTGGTATCTTCTATATGGCAAGCTGATAATCACCAGTTCATGCCTGGATTACTGAAGGCTATCATCATGCTGGCTCTTCAACTATTCCTTTTCACAGGGGCAAGGATTAGAGCTTTTATACCCCCACATAAGAACAGAGACGAAAGAGGGATCAGATACAAGGTGATAGAAATAATTTGCCTTAATGATCTCTCACAGTGCTAACTCTCTAGCAAGGATATCGACCTAGTTCTTTTTCCATCGTCTACTGGGTCTTGGACGATAGAGTGGAAAGTTAACCAAGTGTGGCTCAAAGGGAATCGAAACCCAGAGTACACAGTGTAAGTTATACGATCAAGGTTACCTTTTTCAATAGGAATTACCTACTAATTCTTCGTTTAGGTTCGGAGTTAGTATTCGTGATACAAAGAAACCACAATTCGCGGCTGGCTATCTTCTCCTAGCTATTGCCCTTCAACATAGTGCTCTATTTAGCATAGATAAAGTGGAAGATCTTGCCAATTTTTACCTTTCAGGTGGGAAGCCAATTCAATTATGTTGGAAGGATGAATATCTATAAAAGCCCGTCCTCAGGAATGTCACAGCTTAAGGCCCCCAAGATGTGCCACTTCATAAGGAAAAGTTCTGCTAACTACTAAACAAGATAGTCACGACTGCTGGATATAGCAGGCATACAACTGTCCATACAATACGGAAGTTTCTTGGAAAGAAGATTGAAGGTTAGTCTTGGCTTATGATTTCTTGAAAAGAACATTTCGCTAATTTTTGGCGGATAAACATGGTTCTGCCTTAGTTTCCCAGATATACGGACACAAAGATGCAGGGATATATCCCAAAGAGTATTTACTGCACTGCTCTTCAATAGATACAGTCTCAGCCATTCTAAGAGAGCAAGAGCGAACGGATCATATCGAGTACTTCTAAGGGTTCGAGAGATTCCATAAGAGTGGATACCCGGGGAAATTACCGGCTGATATTGAGGCCAGTATTTTACAAGCATAAGAACTTATCAACATAAAATCTCGGATCGAGAAACTTCAAAGCCAATACTCGATCCACCAAACAAAGCTTGTCGCCAGAGAGAGGCTCAACTACAAAAAGGCTTTACTAAGACTTCGGCTTGCTGCGCTTAAGCGATTCCAGAGCGAATGGGGTGCAAGAAAGACGAGACCAAAGGATCCTAAACAGAGGTAAAGAAGATACGGTGATCAATGACAATGAAGTTTCGAAAACTGAATCCTTGATAATGCCCGAGCTTGGACGGATCTCATCATTAATAGAAACAGAGAGGGAATTATTATTTGATGACATGCTCCTTTTCGTAGAAGATCTAAAGTCTCATTGCGAGCGTGACTTCGATATGATTTATTTTCCACAGGAAAGTCCCACCAAAGGCCGCTGTCCTGCCCAAGATTGCAATAGAGAGATCACGAGGTATGTGTTTCTTCTAGCTAAGAAATGGAAAAATATTGACGTTTTTAGTTTCCAAAAATCCGAGAGAGCCAAGCACATTCATAATTGTATTCAGCGTGAGATTTCTTTAGGCCTTAGTGTCTCAGAATCAAAGTTGCACTTTTGTTACCAATGTATAAAGTGGCTATAATCAAACGAATGGCGAGAGCATTGCTACGGTCATCTTCAGTCATGGAAGTCATAGCACTGCGAAGTGATTCTATAACGCCACACCATCATCCGTCCCGGCTATTGCCCATTTTGCTTATGGGATACAGGCCCCAACGCTAAAGATCGATTACGCTATTGACTAAAAAGCAACAACCTTAAGGCCTATATTGAAGAGCGCCATATTTGTGGAGGCGATGAAGATAAAAAGAAACTAGTCTATGGTTATGGTAAAGCTTTCGATAATGAGTGTAGCCTTCGACATCACTTATATAATACCCACAAGCTACATAAGGCAATTTGGTTAAATCCAAATCATCCATAAAGCATGAAGCGTACTTACGATGCAAAATTGCAAACCTCTTTAGGCGAGCTAGGAGAATAGCCAAAAAGACTCCGCTTTTACAAATATCCTTCCCCGCGTGATGAAGAAACGTTTTAGCTATCAAAACAATTCTTTATGCCCGTTCCTACCTTACAATCATTCATTCAAGAGCATCCTGAACGAGATTATCTTCCGGACTTACATAGCCCGCTAGATAGAGGCTATAAGAGTCATTCTATGCCTTACTTTTCCGCAGCAGATTCTTTAGCTAGCTCACCGCCAACAACACCTAGATTAGATTTAATCGACCCTCGAATCCTCGAAGCTTCTGAAAAGTATCATAAAGAACAGGTCTACGATCAAAGTTCCTTTATAGTGTCTCTAGATACTCATAGAACTAGCTCATCCGGGACGGTGATGTCCCCTTGGTCTCCGACTCAGGATCCCGCCGTTTATCCTACCTCTAAGCTTGGTATCATCACAATGAACACTGATGTCGCCTTATCCTCTCATGAAAACTCAACTCTTCATAATATCGTGACCCAGAATGCAGATTCCACCAGTACCGATGATACTCCCGTGAGAGTCATAGCGAACGACCCCCCCTCCAAAGAACCCTCCTCTGAAGGATACAACAAAATTTCGACCCCAGAGAAAGCAGATGAATCGAGTCATCAAGAAATTAACGACAAAAAACTATTCTGTGCGGAGAATCCAGCACTTGGATTTCAAGGTCCCCTCACTAGATCACAGACAAGAAATCGGCCGATCAAGCGTTGTCCAGGCGAGGTGACTAACAACCACCCACGACGAAAACTTCAAGCGAAAGAAAAGAAAAAGTTATGGCAGTTTAAAAAACAGAGTTAGAGCCTTAGACAGGTTGGAACCCACTTCGCAGATGTTGATACGGCCTCGCTGCGAGAAGCTTGGATGGATATTGACCTAGCTCGACCACGCACCAGATCATGGGCCAATCGCAAATGTAGCTAGTCGATTAGTCTGATGTCTAGGGCTAATAATTATGGCTTTTAAACCTGTAAATTAATAATGCTATTTAGAAACACTACGAATATCTTATTCTTTTTCTGCCAAGCCACCGACGTGCGAATTAATAGCGCTACTTCCGTCTTACGTGGTTTAATATATTCACTTATCTAAAAGAATCTATCCCTTCTTCTCTATATACGGGCTCGGTGCGACTAAGCTAGGAAAGCCCTCTTTAAAGACATAAATACATAGGATACACTCTCAACTATCTTTAAGGATATCCTAAAGGACTCGTCTTTATAAGGCGCCTATTTTATTATTAATGCATTAGATGAGTATATAAGCGGTCTTCGTTCCCTTCTAGACTTGATTATATAGGAGTCATTAGTTTATCTTTAGATAAAGTGGATTGTCTCTAGCCGCTACTAGCCTAAAATCATTAAGCGTCTTAATATTATAACCGAGATAGCCTAGATCTCGTTAGAGTTTAACGAGGCATCTATATCGGAAGCTATGAACAATTTTATTTAATAAAAGGTCGACTCCCGAGTTTTAGTAAAGGTTAAAAGATATAAAGTCTATACCCGTGATATGATTCTTTAGCACTTATTATTAAACTCGTAAGGCACCTTTCTTTAGGTAGCTTTAGTTTATCAAAACCTTAATAAAACACCACTAAGGCACGCTATTAATAAGCTAAGCGAATTCCCTTCTAGACTAGATACTCTATATAGCCGAATAATCGACTAGGTCCGCCAGTCGGAAGATGCCGAACTCTATATATAGATACTAGCTATCATATCAACTATCTTTCGACCTATCACGCTTAGTGAACTAACTTCACTCATTAAAGTGCTAGATAACGACTATAATGACTAAGAATCCCTCTTAGAGATCATCGCAGTTTGTGGTTCATTCCTAACGTTAAGAGAAAATACTATTATATTCGTCCATCAGTCTGTAAGGGATTTCCTACTCCGGGAAGCTCTAAATCAGATATTTCCTAGAGGTATAGGAGCTAAGCACCACATAATTTTCTTACGATCTCTTAACGTGATGTTTAAAACACTTCGACGCGATATCTTTGACATTAAGTTACACTCAGATTCGAAATTGGCTTCCATGTGTTATAGAAAGGAATTATTTCTAGAACGCCGAATCGAAACACACTATGCTAGATATAGTTAGCGCAGACGCAGGAGCTTGTTCGGCAAGGTTACAGAGTCATGTTCTTTCAAGACATTATTACGCTAGCTGTAATTTACACGTACAAAAAACACAAAGTTAATCGTTGTTGGAACGGAAGTGTACGTCCAATCAGGTCCATGGATAGTTGTCTAAATTGGTATACTAGCACAATGCAAGGTAAAAGCTAAAGTAGCAGGATGGTCCGCACCGAGCTTTTCTTGCGGGTGTCCTTCACCTGCACTTCGAGCTGCTCGGCCTCCTCCAAGCGGCCTTGATTCCTATACGTTGACGCGAGGCTGACCATGCTTTTCAGCGTATCAGGGTGGCCAACGCCGAGCTTTGTCTTGCGAGTGTCCATCACCTGCACCTGAAGCTGCTCGGTCTCCACCCAGCGGCCTTGATTCCTGTATGTCACCGCTAGGTTATTCATACTGGATAGCGTATCGGGATGATCCGGGCCGAGCTTTGTCTTGCGAGTGTCCATCACCTGCACCTGAAGCTGCTCGGCCTCCACCCAGCGGCCTTGATTCCTGTATGTCACCGCTAGGTTATTCATACTGGATAGCGTATCGGGATGGTCCGGGCCGAGCTTCGCCTTGCTAGTGTCCATCACCTGCACTTCGAGCTTCTCGGCCTCCTCCAACCGGCCCTGTTCCCAGTACGTCCATGCCAGGTTTCCCATGCTTGATAGTGTATCGGGATGGTCCGGGCCGAGCTTCGCCTTGCTAGTGTCCATCACCTGCACTTCGAGCTGCTCGGCCTCCTCCAAGCGGCCTTGATTCCTATACGTTGACGCGAGGCTGACCATGCTTTTCAGCGTATCAGGGTGGCCAACGCCGAGCTTTGTCTTGCGAGTGTCCATCACCTGCACCTGAAGCTGCTCGGTCTCCACCCAGCGGCCTTGATTCCTGTATGTCACCGCTAGGTTATTCATACTGGATAACGTATCGGGATGATCCGGGCCGAGCTTTGTCTTGCGAGTGTCCATCACCTGCACCTGAAGCTGCTCGGCCTCCACCCAGCGGCCTTGATTCCTGTACGTCACCGCTAGGTTATGCATACTTGATAGTGTATCCGGATGATCCGTGCCGAGCCTTGCCTTGCTAGTGTCCACAACCTGCACCTGAAGCTGCTCGGCCTCCACTAAGCGGCCTTGCTTCCTGTACGTCACCGCTAGGTTATGCATACTTGATAGCGTATCGGGATGGTCCGGGCCGAGCTTCGCCTTGCTAGTGTCCATCACCTGCACTTCGAGCTTCTCGGCCTCCTCCAACCGGCCCTGTTCCCAGTACGTTGATGCCAGGTTTCCCATGCTTGATAGTGTATCGGGATGATCCATAACGAGCCTTGCCTTGCTAGTGTCCACAACCTGCACCTGAAGCTGCTCGGCCTCCACTAAGCGGCCTTGCTTCCTATATGTCACCGCTAGGTTGTTCATACTGGATAGCGTATCGGGATGGTCCGGGCCGAGCTTCGCCTTGCTAGTGTCCATCACCTGTACCTCGAGCTTCTCGGCCTCCTCCCACCGGCCCTGGTACCTATACGTCGACGCGAGGTTGCCTATGCTTGTGAGCGTGGATGGATGATCCGCGCCAAACTTCGTCTTGCGAATCTTCACTACCCGCAACTCGAGCTGCTCGGCTTCCTCCCACCTCCCTTCTAGCCCATATATTACTGCTAACATTGCATTGCTATCAAGGGTCTCCTCGCCTTCCTCTCCAAAAAGCTGCAATCTGCAGTCTCTTGACCTAGACGCCATTTCCCTTGATTCTGTGACATGCCCGCTTTCTTGCGCATACCACGCGCCTCGATAAAGCACAGTAGCCCATTGCTGTAGAGATGCTTGGGATTCTGGTTGGTGTAATACCGCAGATTTGACGTGTGGAAAAAGTGACCGATATCTTTCCCAATTCTCATATTGAGCGGTGGGAAGCTCGGCGTATAAATTATAGATGAATCGCCCCTTCCACTGTTCAAGTTGGTGATGGACCTTAAGCCATGTCCGTACAGTTAGCTGCACTAGTCGATGCATTGTGAAAGTGTGTCCATCCTCTCTGATCGATATCAATGAAAAGTCACTTAAAATGTTAACATCCATGTCAAAAGCGGCATCGGTACTAGAACTAGATCCGTCATTGGAGTCCCGGTCGTTAGAGCTTCCTTCCAATTTCTCCAGACATGAGTCCTTATATATATGCTGATTCAGCGGAACTCGAAGAATTCTTTGTGCGATCCCCTGCCGATCAAAAAAGCTCATGAGAGAGAGCAGATCAGTTGCAGACGGCCTTATACTTCGAATATAGTCAAAAGATATTTGCCATGTAAGTAGAATGGAATTCTTGGCCTCCCAATCCCGATTAAGGAGGCCAGCCTCTTTGCGAAGCACCTGTACTGCTTGGCGGTCACTTTTCTGAATTTTTAGTAGGTACTCTGATACTGAACAACGGGATGATCGCTGTAGAATGTAGGCGGTAGCCTGGATGATTGCGAGTGGCATAAACTCAAGCTCCTGAGCTAACTGCGCCATTCTCGTATGCTCTGTCGGTGTGCTTAGCTTCTTTTGAATAAGACCTAATGCTTCCGTGGGGTTCATCGGTGGTACTTCGATAATGTTCTGATGTTTGGCGATTTCCAATACGACTCCCTTATGACGACTAGTGATAATAATTGTACCATTAGAGTTGCCAAAAAGGTACCTTAGTGGTGGTGGTTGCATTGGAGGATCGCTCTGCGGGTCCGTGTCACTCTGCGTGTCCGTGTCGCTCTGCGTGTCGCTCTGCGTGTCTATATTGCCCGTGGTACCAATCACAGAAGGGTTGCGAAAAAGCTCGTCATCATCAACATTATCCAGAACGAGAATCCACTTTCCGATTTTTTCGTCTTCTAGCCAGTTTCCGACGACTTGAAAGATATTGGCGTTGCGGTCCTGGCGCCCAGGAATTTTGGCTCGATCGGCAAGATTCCGGAGACTTTTCTCGCAGCGGGCCGCGTTACTAGCATGTACCCAGAAGACCCACGTGTTGGCGGATTGCTGTCGAATCTGGTGGCAGTATTCAGCGGCAAGCTGCGTTTTCCTGCTACGTAGTTAGTATCTGAGAACCTTCTCTCTGACCGTGATTCTCATACCCAACGCCACCGAGTCCAAAGAGGGCGACTGTAGATCCCGCTATCGATGCTTTCTCATGAAGTTGGTTCAGGATTTCATTTCGGCCAACAAAGTCTGGGTCTCGTTGGAACGGTACCGTCGATAAAGGTTCAGGGCGGGGTTCCGATCGTTCTGAAGGCGGAGCCATCTTGTCAGCTCACTCGACTCGTCGAGGTTGTTTATGTAGGGGTTTGAAACCCTACCTTGCAGTAAGTAGTTTATCTGTCCATTATGAACTCCAATCTGAATTCCCGAATTTGCTCCATTGAAATATATCGAGGCCATGGTTAAGATGCTGGGCATGTGGAAGTGTTTGGGCCCTTACTCCGGAAGATTTAAGGAAGACCTGTTCCTAGCCCCACTTTAATATGTCCCCATTAGTAATGGATACCTATTAATATCTAGTCTCTGAGCGGGGGATAGCCTCGGGTGACGTTAGTGGTGGATAGTAGGCGCGTAAGTTCTCTGTTCCTATTTATGGCATAGCTACTGTGGGCCATCGAAGGGTCGCTATTTAGAACCATTGATGTTTGAGCAAACCGACTAAACCACCGATTAATCCCTAGTAAGGGGGTAGGCCCATCCACATCCTATTAACCGCCTCCTCCTTAATCTACTATCTCATTCCTTTTCTCGCGACTAACCTTTGTCGATCTTTATATAATCAACGATACTCTTTTGGCTTTGTCGACGCCTCAATAATTCTTCCCGTTGCTCTGCTCGTCCTGTTAGCCACTTCTCTTCTCCGTTATATTCTATCTTATTCTGCTCTTAGCTTATATTCTGTGATGCTATTAATAGGCTTCTCGGTGGCATCTGCTATCTAGAGGGAATGGTGGCTTCTGTTATAGACGATGAACATACCTTCGACCCTTAGTTTCCTCGGCCGTGGGATACGACCCCCTCATATGCCCTAAATCCTGGTTATATTGGTCGCGACTAGACACCTTCACTAGGCTGTGCTTCTCCTATAACCGAGTAAAGAGTTGATGGTGGCCCACGACTGACTAGTCCGGTCAGCCCTATACACCTGGTAGACGATGAAGGAACATCTAGTAAACAGCGGTTAGACCGTATTGATTTTGGCCGAGGATCGAACAGGAAGCGGCCAAAATCCTGCGAAACAAAAAAGCCCATGATCGTCGACTTAGACCAGACGATACAAACGTGGTGGTTTCTGTAAACGATCGATCGCAGCGGGGTTTGATCAAACGCTATAGAGCACAGATATTAACTGAACAGCGATATAGAAGCAGCTGCGTATGTGGGCCGCCATGCCGCCACGACGGCTAATATTGCTCGCAGGATCCGGCAGGGAAAAGACACTACAAGCTCCGGACACATCAGTTAAGAGGCCTCGTCCGATATATGGAAAAAGGTGAAACCATTGGAAACCCACGATGACATTCCAGACAGTCTCCGTGAGCAGCTTTATGCCGAGGACAACGAGCGAACCATAAAGAAGAAGAGCCATGCTAACATTTCTCCTGGGTCGATATGCCCTCCCATTAATATCAACATACTCCCAAATCAAGGATCTCAAGCAGTCATGGCCGATGGAAATACCTCTGCCTCTTTACCCTCGAGAACTCCTCCCCTTGACCCAAGCGAAATACCTGGTCTGCACGATGTGGCGGTAGTAGAATATAGTGATTGGCACTGCACTATTTACTACTATATTTTCTTTTTTTATTCAATCTTCTTTATTTTATATTTTATTCCTATCTTCGCACTATCATGCTTCAATATTAAGCAATTTGTTCAGATCACTGCACTACTGATCATTGATCCCTTTTAAAAAAAGACGAACATTCCGAATATGTACGTTTTGATTACACAAGTCAACCTACGAGGTAGATCAGTGCTGAACCGAAATTCCAACAGAATTTGATTGACTCAACAGTCACGGGTCCAGATCTCCGTGAGATGCTTGGTCAATTGTTGCTTCAAAGTGAACGAATATCAGCACAAGGCTTCAATGTAGTGTGGAACCGAAGGATGGCCTCGGATATGCCGGGGGTGCCTTTCTCGGAGAAGGGGATTCTAGCGCTGATCTGTACATATGAGCGTATCTGTGACAACAACTCCAGGCGGAAGCGTCTCTCTTATCATCTTTGCGGAACCTAAGAGTAGCTCCATATGTCCCGTAGTCCCATATCAAACCCCCAGCCGTGCCTTTCTTTCCACCCTTGTTTTCTGGGCATCGGATTTAACGGAAGGCCCTTTCCGCCATGTCCTGAAGGGTTCGATGGCTTCCCTCCTCATCTTTCTCCACATCAAGCAAACGAACCAACCAAGCATTTGGCTATCTCCACGTTTGCATCTTCCGGGAGATAAACTAGGGTCAGATACGAATGTGGTGTAAAATAATCACTAGAATCGCATTAGCATCATATCAAACCATCTGCTCAGAGCAATATTAACATACAAGTAAGCAAGATCAATGCTAGCGCTGGAAGTGTCCAGGGCGTTGTGCCCAGGTTCCCTGCCGCGTCGGTTAAGACCATGGTGCTCAGCAGTGTAATAGCCAGACCGACGAGGATATTGGCGCCGATACTGATATACCGCATACGCGAATTGCCATATCTGTGTGACAATAATGTGAGAACGCCAATTATCAAACAGACCAGGCCGACACAGATGCAGAAGTATCCTGTGTAAAATATTGGTTAGTATTAACGGCTTTGATGGGTGATTGCACAATCAATAGAAGAAGCTAAATAATTACCAAAAGTGAGGTTGAAAATCGACACGATTGAATTTGCGTATCCATCAAAGTCCTCCTCGGCGACTGCCTTTGGAGGTTCCCAGCCGTAGCCTTCAATGACTGTTTTAGCCATTTGCCCCATCACGAGTTGGAGGTCTGCTAGCTTCTCCTCCTGCGTGGCGTTGGTAGCAGGTTCCAAAAGTGCATGCAACGACTCTTCAACCTCGTTGATTATAGCCTCTGTGGAGGGAAATCTCTCGTAGATGGTATGAACCGTTTCATTCAGCGTAATGAGCTCAACCTGTGGAGAGGTCTGTCCATGGAAAGGAGCCGATAATTTGAAAAGGTCTTGAACGACATGAGCGCACAATAGGATCTGGTTTGTTCCTTCCATCATGAGAGCAAGGGCTAGATGGAAAGGAAAGTGGAGTATAGACCAAAGCTGCTGGTGGACGGAACCAAACGGCTCCATGCGGACATTATCAAAATATAGTTGATAAGCAAAGTACTATTTTACATATTAGTACATCTGCTTCAGTCTCCAGGGGTCGGGGCTCCTACAATAACCAGTACCGCTGATATGATAGAGCCAATATCGGCGGAGGTGAATCTGAGGTCATATGTCTCAATCTTGACAATTGTCTTGGTAAGGCCGATAATGCCCTCACCGAGCTGTTTAAATCAGCCTCTGCTTCCTGATGCGAAAATGGGACTGGGTCGCGTACGATGATCAGTGTCAAACAAGTCAACCTCTCTACGAGATGTGTCTTCTCGAATGACATGGCTTGCCACTGGGCTGCAAGTGCCAGGTTAACCCCAACCTCCATCACAGCAACTACATACCACGCGAGATATGCGTCGTAAGCCGTACGTCGGTAAAAGGCAAACGATAGACCGAGATAAAGGACCACGGCGACGAATAGAGATGCCATCACTGCTATCAATGGTAGACGGGTGGCGCGATACCTCCAGGTAAAGAATAAAGTTGAAGCATATTGACAGAAAAGAACCACACGGCTCGCCATCAGGATGAGTGACAGCTGCTGCAGAGGCCCCCATCCCTCGTCTTCTGTCAGAAACTCTGGTCCAATGATCGCGAGCCCGACCATAACTCCGAAATGGCATGCGTGGGCGACGCGTTCAATGATGCTGTCTGTAGCGAACCGGACATCATACAACGTGACCTGAGCCCAAGTGAACCACAAGATGCAGAAGAACCCGATGTAGGAGCTTAACTCTGGGTGTGAGGGGACTGAAGTTAGCGGAGTGACCAAAAGTCCGGGGAGTAGATTCGGGACAGACTTGATGAACTGTTGATCTCATGAGCATTTGTAAAGGAGGTCAAATTGGCAACAAAGAAGAGGTCGAAGAACAGCTGAAGATTGGATGTTGATTCATAATGTTCGAACTGTGGATTCATAAAGAGCGTCTCGTCTTGGGTTGTCACATCGGCTACATCGTCGACTCTTTCACCTCGTCGATCGCTCGCCTTGGACTGAAGCTGGTTAGGTTTCAACCTTGGAAAACATTGCAAGTGCCCAGGTGAAGGCAACTTGGTATATAGTCAGGCAACTGCTTACTAGGGGGCTTCTCCAAAGAGGCAGACCACTCATTTCGTCCAGAGATATCGGTGTGGGAATTGATGGTCCTGAAGATTATTGTCTTCTTAGATCTTTCTACGGAGTACAGGCGTGGTTATAAACTTGCTCGAATGGAGATTCTAGGGCCAGCATACCTGCTCTTCTACGCCAAGAAATTCAAATACGAGCCAGCCTTGTGTTTCAACAGTCCGATCTGCATTTAGATCCCCGAAAAGGTTAAGGTATAAAGCCTAAGATAGGCTCAGGGTCTTTAGCGCTGACCATGGAGTGTTTATGCAACCACTCACAATCGATTCCAAATCGTCGGAAGTCTCCGCGAGGATGACTTCTTGTTCAGCCCACTTTAGCCCCCAAAAGTCGTGAAACTCAGCGGCCCCTTTTTGCAGATTCCTCACGAAGCCGTCCCCTAGTATCGGACATCAGAACTTGTCAATTTGTTGATCATAGACATGATGTTCAACGAGACTTAATTGAATGATTCCCATTCAACCTCAAATCCCCTGCAAACAGGATATTTCCAGTACCAGACAACATGTTCGCCAGTAACTGCCTGCAGGCCTAGGTGTAGTTTATATCACGTGTCCGAGTTGACAACAAATATACAATATAACAAAAGTTTGAGGGGGTAGTTACCCATGCGCCCCCATCAAGCAAGTCGCTTAATATTCTCGTTTTATTGGTGACTTCACGCAGTCAAGAGGAGCAAGAAGTGTGTAGTTTGGCCATAACGGGTCACCTGTCGCTGCGGTCGTAGACCGTAGCGTCAGATAGGCCCCGTTCGCGCTCCCTTGTAGGGAGGCAATATGTCTGTATTGTGTATTGTAGTGGATTCTATATACAGAGGGAAGGTGGGAGGGACAAAATCGAGACTTGACTGCGTGAGAGATGACGAGCTACCCGCAGAGGCGCAAGCAACTGACTCTGATAAGGCAGTTGTAGGAGAAAGAGGCCCTCAGTAATGTCGGTGTAGACATCAAGTGAGGCTACAGGCATTGTGAGGCAACCCCAATAAAACTACTCCCTAAGAGTGAGAATGACAAATCAGGGTCCATGTTAAGTTCGTGCATGGACCCAGCTGAGGTGAGACAAAATAGGGGCGGAAGACTGCGCCCCCGCCAAGACTAGTCGCGCCAAGAGCCTTGGCAGAACTAAAATAAAAAATATTCTGCTGGTCAGCTACCGCCTACCTATATAGGTACTACTTTAACCTAAATAAGTAGGCGGTAGGCTCTCGGCAGGGAATGGGACTAGATTTTTGGAAAGTGGATAGGGTAATGGGACTAGAAAAAATTTAGTCCCATGGGGAATGTTAAGGTCTAGGCTCTAATTTACTAAATAAGCCGGTAAGCTTAACTAACTGATGAATAGTGGAGACAGTAAGGCTTAGCTGAATGTCGACTAAATATGGATAGAGTCGGTGCTTAATGCACCTTTTTTTTGTATTCACATATCTAATAGGTCAGTTGCAAGTAGGGGCGGATCTCGCATAGAACGGATGGGACGCCTAATACTAGATCCGGTTATATAAATATAATTACTTGAAATGCCAACACTCTCTTCTTTGGGAAAAGGCAAAAGCCAACAAATACCATTTTATATATCTTATCATTGCCCAATATGCGTGGTATCCTAATCAAAGCTGGTTTTTTAGCTGTTGCTAATGCAGCAACAAACTCAAACTGCATAGATGGCCTGTACATGATTGTGGCCAGAGGCACTGATGAACCAGCAGCAGCTAGCAAGGATGGACTCTACCCTGTGAACACCGGGAGCCCTGGGTATCTAGCACAGCTTATTGCAGCGCAGATTAAAGACTCCACGATCATGGGAGTGGAATATCCTGCAACGCTGAATGACTATGTGCAGTCAGAGAATGACGGGGCAACTACTATGCTGCAGCTGGCACAAGAGTACCACTCGTCATGCCCGGACTCGAAAATGGCCCTCTTAGGTTACTCGCAGGTATGTGACAAGAAGAATATGTGAATTACTAATGAAGGTACTAACTCGCGGATTGTTAGGGCGCCCAATTAGTCTCTGATGTCCTTTGCGGCGGCGCTGGTGGCGACTTCAACCACAATGCACCGCTAGCACCAGATATCGTTACGAGCAGTGGTGAATGCCCTTAATGTTGTCGAGAATCTGCTGAAGCTAACCAAACTTTAGTTGTGGCGGCCATCTTGTTCGGTGACCCAACGCACATTGCAAACACAACGTACGATCGTGGCACAAGCATTCACAACGGAGTAAGCAGTGACGCCGGGAACATATCTACTATCATTCTTGTACTAACTAAGTTTTCTTTTTCTTTTAATTAGACTTTACCACGAGCGAACAACACAGTGTGCAAGCAGTACAGCGACCGCATGGCATCCTGGTGCGACAAAGGTGACAGGTTTTGCGATGCAGGCCAAGTCGATGCTGTTCATGGACTCTACCTTTCAAGATACAACACCACCATGGTTCAATATGTGGTTGAGAGATGGCAAAATTCGACAGCATCCTCTGCCACAGCCACGTCCACAGGGTCATCCACAACATCGACCGCTACGGGGACAGCTTCACCCACTCCGTACACTGGCACAGCGTCCGGGCTTACTGCACTGGGATGGCCTCTGTTTTTCCTTTCCTGTGGACTTATTTTTGTTTAGGAAATGTGTTGAGATGGGATGATGGGATGTTGGCGCATACAGCCTTCCATGTTTGGCCTTTAGAAGATACCGACAAACGAGCGTTTCTCTGCCTATATCAACGCCTAGCTCCAGCCTTCCGTAGATAGTTTCAGAATCACCTTTAGTATCGTTTGACTACGTCTCTTCCTCATGTTTTTCTCAGTCTTATTAGCTACAGATCACTAGTTTCATCAGATATGTTTTGACATGAACCTTTTCTGTAGCCACGATCCTATCAGGCTTTGATAGCCAAACCTCAGGAAAACATTTTCAAAAGCAGCGTCCAAATACTCCATTGGATACGACTTGTGGATGACTCCCTGCAAGGAGAGTAGCCAGAGAGTCTCTACTCACATCTGTCATTGGCTTCACCCCCAGTACTAATGTCAAGATCTTCGGTAATAGCAGTGAGTTCAAACCCTAAAGGCCCGTCGATGATACTCTATCCTGTCTGAATCACTTCTAATGCAGATATTGTTACATTTCCGCAAATTGATGAACAAGATATGAGAGATGACGCTAAAAATCATGTGAATAGAAATATTGTAGTGTCGGATAGCAGAACTTGTCGATTTGTTGACAATAAATATGCAATGTAGCAATCGTTGAGGGGGTGGTAGCCGCCTATGCGCCCCCCACCACCAAGTCGGTCGATATCCTGTCAATAGTGAGAATGGAAAATAAGAGGTGCGTATCAAGTTCGTGCCTGAACTCAGCTGAGGTAAGACCAAATAGGAGCGATAGGGCTGCACCCCTGTTGAACAGAGGCTCCAATTACCAAATAGCTCAATAAGCCTAACTGATAAGTAGTGCAGATAGTAAGGCTGAGCTAAATTTTGACTAAATCTGGACAGAGTCGGTGCACAAGACACATTTCTTTACATTCACACTTATTACAGGTACCTGTATGCTCCAATAGAAACTTTGTTTAGTTGTTTAGGTCTAAGAATAGGAGCGTAGATCGATCTAAATTGGTCTTAGTGAAAGACTCGGCTCTGTCTCCAGCGCTATCCACTCTATCATGGAATCCGGATACAATGTTCCAATCCACATTTTAGGCCCCGTATATTTAGCGCCGGACATATTTTCAGTATCACGGCTAATACATTTCGACTAGTAATTAGCGTGGACGATATTTAATTTTTTCTAAATCTCGGCTCTATTACGGCTGCCCCGATGACACCTACATTTTTAACGGGAAAGTAGACGCTAGCAGAGAGATAGAATAGTCGAGCTAACCCATTAACTCTAGTGAAATGGCCTGGGATGCTAATCTCTATCTCTAATTCCAAACTACTAGATAATGGTCGCTAGACCTGTCCCTCTAGTGAGGCGCATCTTCTAGTAGGTACTAGATTAAAGCTGATCGCGAGGATCAAGAGACGCGATCTTCGCACTCTTAGCTTGACCATCGAACACAAATTCACTCATCAACTTCCCAGTCCCAGGGCCATTTTGAATACCCCAGCACGTATGGCCCGCAGCCAAATAGAGCCCTTTGGTATGAGTAAGGCCCACCAATGGCCCTCCGGGGCCAGCACAGTTGGGTAGATAACAAGCCTGGCGCACACTGACCTCACCATCCCGCAGCTCATCCGAAATGCTACCCACGTGGTCAATGATCTCCTGGCAGCGTTCCAAGTCCACCTCGACCTCAGCAGATGTCGGTGGCAACGGCACAGTCTTGTCGCCATCACCGCAGGCGTACACAGTGTCATCAGGGCGCGTGTAGATCTCCGGCGCGCCTACAGTTGGCCGGGACTTCTTAGCTGGATTGAAGTTGGCCGGAATCTCGATATTGGTGAACAGCGCATATGCACTGACGGGTCTGGTTGGTCGAATGACAACACTGTGCGCGCGCATCGCTGTGATAGGTGCTTCTGGAAGTACAGCTTGGGTCCACGGACCGGCCGCGACAATCACATCGGTAGCGGGAATTGTGTGCGATTTTCCAGTTGCTTTGTCGGTATATGAGACTGACTCAACTATGTCGTTTGGACGCGCGATGTCTGTAACGTGTCCAAGGATGATGTCTGCACCCTTTTCTTCGGCTAGCTTTGCCATTGATGTAGTAAACAGGTAGGGGTGGACCTGGGCCGTCTCGCCTGGTCCGCTCATTTTCTCATAAGCTCGTAGGAGATCGGGCTCAATCCAGTCCAAATCCTGTGGGATCCTTGCGGTCTTCAACTTGGACATTGCGGCTGCGCTACGCTTTTGCAGCGACTCATGCTTTCCATCTCCGGTCTCTTTCTCGGTCATTTCTGACATGGTGCGACCTCGGACGACCAGCTGGCCACAGTTGGTCTCTCTATAGCCCCATCTATTTTTGCCATCATGTTCCTTCGCAAGCTGCTGGTGGAGTGGGTAGCTGAGGCCCACTAGGTTGTCCGGGTATGCCCATCGTGCAAGCAGCCCTCCAGCTTTTCCTGACGCTCCACCGGCAATATCGGAGGCTTCAAGGAGTGTAATTTTGTGTCTAGCTGGGTCATAGTAAGGGTGTCTTGTAAGAAAATAGGCGGAACAGCATCCAATGATGCCACCGCCTGAGTTGTAAAGTCTTTGGTCAGTATGCTTTAAGGTGCGGGGTACCAGATTGGCGCAAACTGTCTATACTTACCGACAATGACAATTTCTCGACGGTCTCCAGATGCTGACATCTTGAATACCGGCGCAATCTTGCGAGCTAGAAGATCGATCAAAGCCACCTTGAGGGGATGTAGGAAACAAGAAGTTGGAGCACCGGTCTTAGTCAACGACGGCTACGTCACTTCTGTTGGGGGCATGTCCAGTCATGTGCCGTGCTCTTATCCATGACAATAAACTGTTACGATTTTATAGGCGGAGAAAGAAAGACAACTGCATACTGTACATTACTTCAATATTCAATACAAGGGAATCAAATCACAACGATTTGCCACGAATTTTGAGAAATGACCTCTGGATGCTATGCTCCAAGAATGCATTGTGCTAGGTGTGCTAGGAAGATAATAGAGACATTAGAGCAATGAAACCCCAGTCGATTTGGTGCACAGCCTAAAGCCTTCGAACCAATAATGAAACAATTATGAGCAGATTCTGGTAAAACAGTATTTATCGTGACGGGCTGAGTGGCCTGTTAAAACCGCCTGTACGGTTCATGTACTGGCGGTATTCCGTCTTCTTCTCCTTGCGCACGCCGTAGATATTATTCCCAGGTACTTTGGTGTTTTTGGTGCTTCGGAACCTACTGAATCCCATAGCCTTTCGCATCATCGCTTCCATCTCGTCTTCATCCGCATCTTCCTTGAAGTCAACATCCATCTCCTCCTCTTTGGTGTTGGCGCCATAGGCCTTCCGTCCATCTCCTTGGGGCCGAGGCTCTCGGCGACTAGACCGACGGTCATCTTTATTTCCTCGAGGCGGAGGTGATCGGTTTGAGCGGGAGCCGTTTCCAGCGGGCGATCGTGAGCGAGAACGTTCGCGGAACTTATCGTATTTGGGTGCATAGCCTATGCAAAAATGTTAGATAAAGGTACTTACAACTTCCAACAGCGGTGGCTGCATTTCTCAGAGCCGAATTTTACCTCGTCGATCTTGACCACGATCCTGGCCACGGTCTCGGCTAGTACTCCTCTTTCGTTCCCTAGGCCCCCGGCCGTCTCGATCTCGATTATCCCTTCTGTCACGGTCGCGGCGATCTCGAGACCAGCTCCGTTCTCGCCTTGTGTTTGTTCGGTCTCGAGAGCGCGACCTGTATCGACGATCTTCACGCGGGCCTCGGGGCGCAGGTGAGCGCCTTTGATCCGCCTCTGCACCTGCATCTGTGGGACGAGCCTGGGAGTCATTCATATCCCACATTGCATTGCTGTCGACGCGACGGGGCCGCTTTGCTGGAGGCTCAGTCATAGTTGGTCCCCAAGACAAGAAGCTGTCTCGCGCGGGTGGTCGTGGAGTGGAGTCCGCGGGAGGTCGGACTGGACGTTGAGGGTTTCCAGAAGATTGGTTGAAGTATGGTCAAGAGATTCAATTATGCATCCTTCTTGGAAATTCAAGGGTGGGGTATCAAGTGGCTGTAATGGAGATTGTCCATTGTCCAGGTGCCGGCTCTGAGTTTATTCTGGTTGGAAGATTATTCCGGTTGCGGGTATAAACCTACAATGCAGTTTTATATACTTTTCTTGCTCCGTCCAGAAAATCAACAGGACACATTTGTTCTGCCATAATTCATGAGCAATCGCTTATAATTGCAAAAGAAATGAGCTGTGAGATGTTTGAGAGCATCACTGGGCGCATTGCTATACAAAGAAGTTAACGAGTTCTTATTTTACTACAACATGTATCATGACGTCCCATCCAGCTTGGACAAAAAGACATTCAACATCACCATTTTCAACTTCCCGATCTTATTGTCAATGATCGCAGTCGTCCTATATTACTAGAATTTTTATTTAATTTCCCTGCCATTTCTCCAGAATTTTGTTCAAAAGTTCACCACTATAAATCACTATTGGGCGATAAATTTAGAGAATATTATATACTCAGTAGTTTCATCACTCAAATATCTTGTTATTAATTCACATGTATGTTACTCAAGCCGTTTGTGGAAAGCATGGTAGTCTTAGACCTTTGAAGAATGTGGACGAGCCACTCAAGACCCTTGTAAAGACCATCTCCGATAGTGGCTTTGGCCGGCTGAATGAGCTGTAAGGGTCGGCGATGACCTAACTACTAACTTTGAAATGCTACGCAGTTAAAAGGATGGACAGTGTTGGCAATGGCCCCGGACGTATTCAATCTGCAAAAGCCGAGCATCAAAATCAAAGTCTATGAATGTTGACGAGGTTGAGGGTGCGACTGGTCGCAATTTCAAGCTGTTGCGCCGAAAATCGACTGTATCATCTGAAGCAGTGGCTCAGACCTTCCGGCTACTTCTATCTGTAACCTTGGAAACTGTATGGTAAACTTTGGCTTGGCCCGTAGTCTGAAAATCAAAGAATTTGGGTTTATTTACTTTGTCATTCATGCACGACAGTCTAGACTCCCCTGATGTCAACTAGAACGGTAATCTTGGCGCAGTGGATCTATGTATGCCCAGCAGAGAGGACAGGGCAGCCCTGACAAGTACCGTGCCTGGATATATCAAGGCCTTGACCTACCCCGCTTTGTCTATTGTGCGAGGGGTGCTCGTTGACTCCACCCCTAAGCACGGCTCATTTCATGTAGAAGTGCTATAGTTGATTGGAAAAGGCCTTCTACTTCATGTTTGATCAAATCGACACTTAAAGTGGTTACCGCCCCGTCTAAGCTCCTTGTTTCTCATGGCTCTTGCCAGAGCCACGACTCAAATTTTCTTTACCTCGGGCCCAAAATTCAACCCAGAGCCAGCTGGAGATCAAACAGCCAGGCTCGACTGCCACATTGATGACGCCAGCCTTTCGTTGGATGGTCAAGACTCGAGAGTGCCAGGTGGAAGACTGTATTTTAGCGTAGTGCATTTTATGGAGGTAACTACCGACTTAGTTGCTCCTGTCGCGACCAACTTTACTCGGTGATCAAAAAGCGTCAAAGGGTGAGCACTGAACGAAAAGGGAGAACCATCTCATGGCCCAAAATCCGATGCGTATGTAGTTCGCGGTTCGGCCCGTCGAGCCTCAACTGTAAAATCGCACGAAATTTTTGCTACGAAGCTTAACCCCACTTCAACCTCCTCATCCTCCACCAGCAGCCATTTCAAGTCTAAGCTGCTAACCAAAATGGCCCCAGTCAATTTGTCTCACCGGAGGACTCATAACCTGCTTCTTATATCCAAACTCTTGAGTCTCAGAGACACCGCGTCGCCGCTAACACTGCTGCTGGACTCATTAGAGCAACCCGCCACACCCCTCATCCAGGAGTATATCAGACGCGCCAAGGCAAGTATATGTTTCAACTGAAAGATAGCATATCATTATTCTTTCAAATAAATTCAAACTTGTACCCTGAGCTTGTAATGCTAACTGTTTGCGCAGCTCTCCAAAGTTCATGTCACCCTCGTCGCTTTTGAGACGTTAAAGCGACCGGACGGTTGTGACGCAATTGTATACACTCGTCGTAAAAGCCCGGCCGACATTATCAAGGAAGTGGCTGCGGCATATCAGCCCGTCGCATCGGCTGGCCCCTCAAAGAGTCAGTGGTCATACATTAATATTGACCATCCCGTTATATGTCAGTAACCCAAGCTAACCGATGCTATAGGACGTCTCATTATCATTGATGCTATCAACCCTCTCTTAAGCTCAAGGACCGTGGACCCTAACTTCCACCTGCCATCATTCTTGGGTGCTTTCATTACTCCAACAAACCCGGCGGCACTCAAGCCCGACGCATCATTGGTGGTGACATACCACCAAGATATTCCAGGACTCCCGCCACAAAATTCCTACTTGCCATCTCCATTCTCTGTTCTCACTTATCTCGCCACAAGCATCATCACACTCCATTCATTCTCCCACATCTTGGCCCAAAAGGCTGCGCGCGATCGCAGTCTGGCTGCTCCGGTTTTTGGGCTCGAAGAAGAACAAGATGGTGTTCTGCTAGGTAGACTGGACAAGCTCAGAGGAACTGGTGCTGCTGAAGGAATCGTTCTCGAGCTGGAGCACCGCCGCAAGAGTGGAAGAGGTGTCTTGGAATGGTACCTTCTCCCTCCTGCTTCACAGTACTCTGCAAACCACCTGAAGGAAATTGTCACTCTTCTTGATGACAATACCCTGTATAATCCTCCCAAGGAATCTGACTACGGTGCCGATGAGGAGCCCCAATCGACCTTCGAGCTGGGTCTTACCGATCGGCAGAGGCGTGACAGAGAGGGTGTTGTCCTGCCCTACTTTGATGCGCAGCATGGAGATGGACCTGGCGAAGGAGGCCGGATTCTCTACGACATGGGCGAGGAGGATGACTTTGACGAGGAGGAAGATGAAATCTAGAGTGTTTTTTGGACTAAAAAGCTTCTTGTATCTGCTTTGCAGTTTACATCTGTCTCATGTGTGATTTCTGGGTGGATCGTGTCCTGCAACCACCAGGGATTTATTAACTATGCATACAATCATACACGGAGCGCCGGCGACGGAAGGTCTCCAGAGTCAGGGCATCAGAAGAACCGCCAGAACAGGAAGATGAATATCACAAGTCCGATGCCAATGAAAGGTCCGTACTGTCATATGGTCAGAGAACTGGATAGATCAGGGATTCCAGAGTGAATTGTCTTACCTGCTTCACCAACAATTCCCAGTTGATGCGGACTGCTGCTTTCCGGTACTTCTTGCTGTCCTCCCGCAAACGGCCGGACAGCTCGCCCATACGCTCCAGACTATCTCCACGGTACAGCAAGTCTTCGATATTCTTAGTCATGACTTGGGTGACATCACGCAGCTCGTCGTTTAGCTTATCGAGATTCCCTGAGGCACGGCTGTCCTGATAAAGCTTCTTTGTGCGCTGGATGAAGGTATCGAACTCGACGAATGCATAGGGGCGGAGATTGGGGGATTGATATTGTGAGGGGGAGTAGGTGGTGGTGAATTCGGAGGCCAGATCAGCGAGATAGGTGAATGCGAGTTTGCGAGGATAGGAGCGGTCGCAAATGCACAGGAAGCAAATATCGTCTTTGATTAAATAGCTGTAATGTTATGAGATTCCAAGTACGTTGTGGTGAGACATCGCATTCACTTACTGGAGGTTGTATTGGCCCGACTCAATGCTTGCTTGTGGCGCAGCATTGCGATTTAGGCGGCGAAATATCATCTTAGCTTGGTTCTTGATCTCTGCCAGATCACTTTCGGCCTTTGGAAAGCTGTCAGTGGATACCCAGCGTCACAATCATCCATTCACTCTCACGTACCTGCTCATCATCTACCGAGGCGGCCAGCATCAAGCCTAGTCACGTCCGATCATTAGCAACAGCACATTCTTCTTCTCTTGAATAGCTTCACATACTGTCAATCCTTGCGATCTGAGTTGATTTCACCATATTGCCGGCTGTGAACTGTGAAAGAACGCTAGGAACACTCTTTGTTTAGCTCAGGAATCACTGCGCAATCGGCCAGAATGGCCCGCAAGAGGGCGGTGAAGGGAGGCAGAACCAAGCCCTCGGGGTAAAGCTATCAACCTCTCCGCTTTGGGTGTTGTGTATGGCAGCGTTGACTTCTAACTCTGATCATGCTATAGACAAATCGCGTGCCGCTCTGCAGATGCAGTGGAAAGCCCTTCCAACACAATGCCTCCTCGACAACGATCAGTAGCGGGGTCCCCTACCAAAAAAACACCCCGCAAAGCCGCAGCTCGGGGAAAGTGGAGCGAGGAGCAGGTATTGACAAGTGATAAGTCGGTTTTGATCGACGCAGACTTAGTGGTATGTCCTGATATGTTCGGGAGAGGACAACAGATTAGATTTATGAGCTAAAAAACTTTCATTTCATGTTTAGAAACTCCTTGCCAGCTCCGCAGCATGGCATGCCTTGGATGAGGACGAAAAACGCCAAATTATAGATCTTCTTCCTGCCGATACTCACCCAAATCCAGACCCACCAGCAGATGACCCAAGTGCAAAGATTCCACCACTCCCTGACTCCTTTGTTCGGTATTCAAATAATTGGCGGGATTGCATCCGCCAGTTCCAGATCGATCTACAGAATGGCCGCTATGACCCCGAATGGTTGCGACAGGCTGACGAAGCGCGACAAGAGCGGGAGAATGGCGACTTCGACTCTTTCAAGGACCGGGAATACGAGGAGTTCTGGGGCCAGAAACAGAAACTGGATAAGAGTCTCGCTTCGGGAGAAGCGAGCAAAGTAAAGCTGGTCACTCTGATTAATGAAGGAGTGATTCAGATCGGGGACGTTTGGAGATTCAATTATGTTTTTGGCAAAGGAGCCGATCGAATAGTAATTGACAAGGAGGCTAGAGTATGGTTTGGACTGAGCGATGGGTGTTCGGGAAACATTATACTGACTATCATATAGGTCCATGAGATCAATGGCTCTAAACTGTCATTCGTCCTGCCGGCTGGAGAGCGTGTCTTTCTACAAAGCGTTATCACTCAACCTCCCAAAGCCGAGTCGTTAAGCCAAGGGAATGGAACTCGGAAAACCCAGAGCAAAGAGCTGCATAGTTTGAAAAAAGAGTCTGAAGAGGCATCAAGTGATCCAGCTCAGAAAGAAGATGAGGTTGACATTGTCGACAACAACAAGGAAGATATTATTCCTGACGCACAGGTTGCCCATTCTGAGCTTCATATGGACACCAACCACACGCAAAGCCAAAAGGGTGACAATGTGACACGCCAAGAAGAGCACAGCATCGACCAAACTAAGAATGATGTTATCATGTCCTCCCCGCTCTCCACTCCGCCATATAGTCCAATATCGAGTCAACCACCATCTAATCCACTTGGCGAGCCAGATCTCAAGCCCCAAGTAAAGACACCAAAGGTCCAGGTAGTGATCATGAGCCCCATTAAGGCATCATGCAACAGCCTGAAGCGTCCAATTCCCCAGCCTGCAGCACAGCCTCCTGTCAAGCGGAAACGGGGCGGACCACTCAAAATCCCCATTGTTGAACCCGAATTCGAAGAAGAGCCCACGACTGAATCGATAGAGAAACCTGCACTTCGGTCAACTCGCTCAACTCGTTCAACTCGTTCAACTCGTTCAACTCGTTCAACTCGGTCAACAGTGCAGGTTGTACTTCGGTCACCAAACCTCGAGCCCAGGCTCGAGCCTACATCAGACACGCATAATCCTGATGAGATTGTTAACAGCACAGCTGTACCAAATCTGGATTACATGACAGTGGAAACACCTAATTCTCTAGTTGTCGCTGGGTCTTCCAGTGCGGCAAATTCGGCCGAAGATCGAACTACAACTGCGCATACACCACTCACCATGCAGTCGAATTCTGATCCTACACTTGATTCTAAAGTTGAAGCTGAAGGACAAATGACAAACCCCCTAGCACAAACCCAATCTCAAGATCCGATCTACATACCAGACGAGGTCATCGTCCACGATATCTCGGTGCCACGGACACTAATCGGCCATATCTTGGCTGTCGATGGACGAGCGAAGGGCAAGCGCACCGCGAATGCATGGCAAGAGTTTCGTTGCTACCGCAAGAACCAAGATATGGGCTCACTCTGGGACGTGCGCCAGAGATGGTATTTCAAACACAAATGACCATCGCTTCAAAAAAGCGTGATCGCTCTCGCATTTGCTTGTTTTTCCCCCGGGGTTTTTTTTTTTGGCTCTGGAGTGGCTGATTTAGCGCGCGATGTACATTACTCCGAGCCCGATCCTCTGTGGATTGATCGAGGTTTCACCTGCAGCCTATCGATATCTTTATTTTTTTTTTCGGTCTACAGTGCCTTTTCTCTATTTTCTCTCTGAACTGCTAGGGAAGGTGAAATCTGAGAAAAGAATCGCTTCTGCATAGATTTTAGACGTATGATTATGACTCGAATAGGGTATTTATTTTAAACGATTGGGGGCATAGGATCCGAGTCTGCCGCAACATCAACCGCAAAACTAGCCTGGATAAAGTCTTCTAACTCTTCGCTAACTGTCTTCAATTTCTCTTTCACACTGGCGACACCTTCTTGTCCCACAATGTGACGGGATGGCGGATTTTCATGCCCGCCAATAGATGTGATGGCATATACGGTTTCAGACACCAGAACCTCCAGATGCGCCGAACTCAATGGCGGATGCATAGAGACGACTTCTGGGACAGAGAACGGGCCATTTTCAATTGAGCTGACTCTCGTGTTCTCTGGATCCTCTTTCCGAGACGAGGTAGGCTGGTTTTGTACGCCCTCGGATTTGGCGTCTGGAAGCCGAGGGACGAGGTGGTTGAGTATCCCGCGAAAGAGGGGTGCGCTGTTGTTTGATGGTGAATAGGCGGGGAAAATCGGCGGCACGCTGGTGACGAGGTTGGTGAGAATGCCGATTTCGATGCTGCACTGGAAGATGGTGACTTTGATGTTGAAGGGTGCAACCTCGAAGGCGAGGCTCTGATATAATAATTAGCTAATATGCCATTGGTGAGCGTATAGGAGCATATGCTTACATCGCAGAATCCTTCTAAGGCCCAACCAGCTGCGCAGTACATACCAAGTCCTGGGGTACCGATGTGCGCCGCTGTAGATTGTCAGATATACAATTTCCTTATGCACGGATGGTGGGGGGAGCTTACTGATTCCTGACAGAATCATAACATGGCCACTACTCTCTTTCCTCATGTGTGGCAATGCAGCTTTGATTATGTTTAGAGGACCGAAGTAGTTGATTTCGAATTGGTCGCGCACAAGGTTCAGTGTTTGCGCTGAAGCCGAGAGCTCTTCAACAGTGCCAATCAAAGCTAGAAGAATGTCAATGAAATCCAGCTTTATCATTTATGCATTTCCTGGTGTTATTACCTTGACTGGTGCAGCATAGAAGCATGTCTACCCGGCCAAATGTCGCCGCCGCTTCTGCGACAACTGCTTGGCATTCGCCCATCATTCTATAGAGAGTAATGGATTAGTATTTCTTTTTCAAAGTAATCATATATTGATCACAGCATCGGCATGTCTGTCCGCGCACCTTATATCCAGAGGGACCGCTTTCATCCGGTCCTTCCATCCTTCGTCGCTATGCTCCTCGATTTCAGCCAGAAAAGCTTCGAATCCATCCCGACGGCGTTGATCTCGGTCCAAAACTGTATGCGCGAGTCCCAGTAGAACGTAATCACCATGTGCAAGGACCTGCCGCGCGACCGAGATGCCAATCGGCGAGTCTCCGGCGGTGATTAGCCATACTCTTGGCTCGCTATGCGATGGGAACTGCTGCGCGCGAAAATCGGGGGAAGGGTGGTTGTCCATAGGGTCAGCGCCAGCACTCGAGTGCGATACCCATTGCGCGATCGCAAAAAGTTCGCGACAGGTATGTAGGCGTTGCCGAGGTAGGATTGGACAATTGTGGAGTTGGAGAGTTGGAGTTGGAGGGGAACAGATAACTGAGCCACCGCCAATGCCAAGCCCCCGCGTCAACTTTCCCTTGGTTTCTAGCTCTCAGGCCCAGACTGACGGGTAAGACGCGCCCGCTAACCTCCATTCCGGCCGATTTGGCCTCTTCCTTTTCTCTTTCACCACCCCTCCCTTAATCATCCCATCATGCCTGAACAGAGGCCACGAAGAGAGGAAGCGGCATCGTCCAGCGTACGTGGTTTTGATTATCGAGGTGGATCCGATGGTCTCAGTTTATTGACAATTCTATTTAGTCCGGCTTTAAGGGCGCCTTGCAAGGCCTGGGAATTTTCCTCCTTGTGCAATTCGTGATTGGTCGATTCTTCAACAAGGAGAATGCATCCTCCGATGTCAGCGTTAGCCCAGCCTCGGGCAAGATGCCTACCTTTGAGCATCGCCCGGACCCCAGCGAAGTCGCCGACCCTAGTATTCTCCCGGATATTATTGCTCCTATCTGGGCTGCCGATACTGCCCTCGACATTAGCATTTATGTGACACCTTATCTCTCGCTGCCCTCCCTCAAGTCTCCAGAAACTGTCCTCGTTCTGCAGGAGAAGAACTTCACCCTCGGAAACTACACTGATACCCGTGAGATTGATACCACTATCCAGGTGCCGAAGCAGGTTCAGCAGAACGGTACTCTCTGGGCGCACTTCTTTGTGGCCCGCACGGGATATGAGCTTGATCCTGCGGCCAAGGGCTACAGTAGCGACAATGCTGTTCACTTCCAGCGACCCCTGAACCAGTACCTGGCCAAGAAGAAGGTCAAGAAGCTCAAGAATCTCTTGTCCGATGGGGGTGAGGTAGAAGAAGAGGAAGACAATACCCCCAAAGTCTCAATTTCGTCCTACTACCACCCCAACTTCACCGTCTCCCTCATTCCTGATTCTGGCACCCAGAAATTTGCCCAAATGCACCCTGCGGTCCGCCAGTATGTCCAGCTGGAACGTACCAGTGCTCGCGATATTAGCGGCAAGAATGGCTGGTACTATCCTATTGTGTTCCTGAATACTTTCTGGCAGCTGCGCACTCACATGACGGAGTTGAACTCGACTGTTGAGAGTGTTCCTCTGCGCATTACTCTCAACAACATGGCCAACTGGAAGTTTAGCATTATCACCAGCGTTGATGAGGGCTCCAAGCAGAGTGCTCGCCAGGCTGCTCACGGTGGTCCTGTGCCTGGTGGCGGTGATGGTACTGAGTGG
Organism: Penicillium sp. 91 TS-2023; assembly: GCA_030710325.1. Taxonomy (NCBI): domain Eukaryota; kingdom Fungi; phylum Ascomycota; class Eurotiomycetes; order Eurotiales; family Aspergillaceae; genus Penicillium; species Penicillium sp. 91 TS-2023. Next base: position 926,308 of record JARWGP010000021.1, on the reverse strand, counting down.
GAGATGGTCAAGGAGATCCTGCTCGATACCAACATCTACCTTCTGTGCACCACTGGTGTGGTTACCATTCTGCACATGCTCTTCGAGACTCTGGCCTTCAAAAACGATATTGTAAGTAACTCATGCTCACCCAGAAGATGGCCTGTATTACCGACGGAGATGTCTTGCTAACTACAATTAATGTAGTCTCACTGGCGCAAGAAGAAGGACATCGTCGGTACATCTGTTCGCACGATCTTGGCCAATGTCTTCATGCAGGCTGTCATCTTCCTGTACCTCATGGATAACAGTGAAAACACCTCTTGGATGATTCTCGCTAGCCAGGGCTTCGGAATTCTTTTGGAGGCTTGGAAGGTTACCAAGACTGTTGACGTTCGTCTGCGTCCCCCGCCGGCCGATTCGTTCTTCTCGTTCTTGCCATACGTCATTGTCTTCGAGGACAAGCACAAGCTCTCCGAGACTGAGAAGAAGACCAAGGAGTATGACCAGATCGCTTTCCGTTACTTGTACATCGTTGCAGTGCCTTTGCTCCTTGCATACGCTGGTTACAGCCTGGTCTACAACACCCACAAGTCTTGGTACTCGTACATCATCGAGACTCTTGTTGGCAGTGTCTACGCCTATGGCTTCCTCATGATGGTTCCCAGCTTGTACATCAACTACCGACTGAAGGTGAGATACCTGCCCTCTAAGAGCGGATTTTTTCATATACTGACATGTCAATCTAGTCTGTTGCTCACATGCCCGGCAAGGCCATGGCCTACAAGTTCCTCAATACCTTCATCGACGATCTTTTCGCTTTCACGGTCAAGATGCCTTGGTTGCACCGCCTGGCTACTCTCCGTGACGATGTCATCTTCTTTATCTGGCTCTACCAGGGCTGGAAGTACAAGGTTGACTACAAACGTGTCAACGAGTTCGGACAGGGCGGTGACAGTGACGAGGAAGAGGAAGAGGCGACACCCGCTGTCGAGTCTGAGAAGCAGCCCGAACTTGCCACTCAGACCTCCTCCAACGTCGACTCAAAGTCGACCAAGCCCGCCCGCAAGCGTAAATGAGCGGTCTTTCCTTAGGAGGCTACAACTTTACGGAAGCCAGAGGCACAGTGACTCTATAAAGAGCTCTGCTGTATTCCGTCCCCTTCTGACTTCTGGTACATTACAGCTTTGCCAAGGAGGATGCTAACTATTCTTGAATTTCTTGAGGCCAACATTATTATTTAGAATTTGAAATAATATTTTGTTTTTAATTTGATTAACTTCGTGTGTAGAAAACAAAATTCAGTGATGTCGTAGATGGTGAACTTGTAAAGTTTGGCCCATTGTTATGGATCGCCCGATCGGGGTTAAGCGCGGCTCCGACGTTTCGCGCCCACGTTCTGCTTTCCATGCCACGGTTCTCAACGGTTATCCAGGGCCAAATGATTATTATTGTTTGAAGATTTTAGTCGCTCCTTTGTATTGACCTACTTTCACTCTGCGCTCATTGCTGCCACCCAGTCTATCGGCGCGTCAGTCGACGTGTGCACGCGCCGAAGATCTGGCGCGCATCCCCCACTCGACAGCCGCGATAGTAGCACCTCTTACAAGCAGACTACAAATATTCTTCTATCTCGATGGATATTGACTTAGGTATGTTCCATTATTCAGTACACTTGTGAATCCGAGCATCCACTGATAAACTACAGAAAGTAATGAGCGGGGCAGCTTGCTCGATGCTGTCGAGCATTTGGAAGCCGGTAAGGCATCCCGAAAGTAATACCCAAAGCAGCAAAAACGTAACTAACGAATTCCCAGTTGCCTTTGTCCCGGCCAAGCAAAGATATACCGATGCTGCGGAGTTGGCTAAAACCATTGCGTCAAACGGGTTTGAGAGTGGCATTTCATCTGATGCACTGGGTCGGCTGTTGAAGATTCTATCAACAAAAAACAATCTTGACCAAGGCACCACTACCACTTTAATCAAGAACTTGTACCCACAAGTCAGGGTCATATCTAAGCATGTCACACGGGTCATCTCCTCTCTGGGTCCAAGCAAGTCCAAACCCAGCCCAGCGACGCAGTCCCTGCTTGTCCGCTGGCTGATCCTCACATATGATTTTTTCGATGACAAAGCTCATCTTGGAAAGCTTTATGCTGTCTTGTTCAACCATCTTGACATGATTAGTCTGCGCAAACCGCTCTGTCATCTTCTCTCGCTGATTACGAGAAGAAAACATGTGAAGCCATTTCGCATCCAGGCGCTGATGGAGCTGATTCAGAATGCGGGTGGAGAAGATAAAGAGCTGGTGACTCTGCTCAAGATATTCAAGAACTACTATCCTGAAATCATCATTGGAGATGTAAGCGGGGCTAGAAGGGCCGCTCTGTTCTTCAAGCACCCCGATCCCGAATGGGCGAGTCATGCAAAGTTGCTGCAGACAGCAAATTTGGAGAAGGCCGAAGCTACACAAGGCTCAAGATATCAATTTGTTCATCGGGGTGCAGTGAAAAGAAGCAGGATCGAAGTCGCTATCCCTGTTTTGCAAACCTCGCGTGTGTCAAATAAGCACACTTCCCTAGAAGAACTTCGTGATATCGATCATTTTGTTGAAAAGATCGATATGATCGAGTTGCCCAACCAGATAATTTCAACGCTTGGTGATGGGATGGCTCAGAAATACCTTCATCTTACTCAGTCTGAAGTTGCAGATCATCGGCTTGATGAGTGGTTGAAAAACTTCCTTCAAGATAGGCTAGAGCACATCCAAGAAGAGAACGAGGATGATGAACCAGATCTGTTGTCTTATGTGCTGGGCTTTGTTGAGGGATATGCTGCATACACCAAGGTAAGATAGCTGATTGTGGTTAGATGATTGAGGTAGCTAATCGGAATCTAGCAACTCCTACCTTCGATCCAGTCTTTTCTGGAGTCGTATCTTGGGTCTTGGAATGGGCGGGAGAATCGCGAACAAGTGCTACGACTGCTTCGATACGTCCCAATCGAAGTATTCCACTCGTTTCGCAACAAAATATTGTGGCCGCTGGAGGCTTCCGTATTGGACGACACTTGCGCCTCCAGGACATATTTACTTGACTTTTACTCAGCGTTGATCAGTGAATGGGGTGTCAAGCTCCGAACTCAGCAGTCTATCTCTGAGGAATCAGCTCCTTTAACAGAATTAATAGGACATGCCGAGCTTTTAGCATCAGCGATTCAAGAATTTTCATCCGTCTCTGATGACAGCCAGACAGCTTCCAGACCAGCCATCTTGTCCGTCCTTCAGTTCTACCAGTGCCTTGCAGATCTTTTCTCTCATGCGTCTGAGAATGCCGGCATCCGACTGGCAGTTCCCCTTGCCCCGTCAGTATACACAATCACCTTTACACCCATTATCTCTGTCATCTCCATCCTCAGCTCCATCCTGGCGGCTTATAAATCCTCATTTGAAACCTCCCTTATCTCCAAAACTATTAAAGCAGTCAACCCTTCGGATCAGCTTTACGATTCCAAAGTCGTGGGTCAGTTTAACGGCTATGTCATGGACACATGCAACCTGATATGGCGAAATCGTGCCCTGAATTCAGAGGACCCCAATGCCCGCGCCTGTCTTGTACCTGCATCCAGCATATCGGTCTTCACAAACTATATCCGCGATGTCAATGAGACTGCCAAACGCTACGACCATAAAAGTGCTTTCCATTGCACTTTACCCTCGATATTCTCTCTCAGTCACCATGCCGCACTCTGTAACCTCTCTGCGGCTTGCTTTGCGGATCTTGAAGATGACCAGCAAATCGCGGAGGATCGGCCCAGGTTGCGAAAACCGGTTGCCCCGAAGGCATTGCAAGCCCTTGAGAAGGAGGGAGGAGCGAAGATCACTTGGCAGGAGTACCGGGTACACATGCTGGATTGGCTAGATGCAGTTGGCAGTACGGGAACAGGGGAGCTGATGAGAAGTACTATGAAAGCTCTGCGGAAGGAGTAATTGGCATTTGCTTAGCTCAATGTCAGATATTCTTTTTTGGTGTCAGCATCATGGTTCCGTTCGTTCAAATGTTGGTCTTCAGCCTTGAAAGTTCACGTTGTCAATTGAAGCCATGACAAACTTGAATGCTATTCAATATCTACATTTGTATGTGTGCCTCTATTATGCCTCCAGGGCTATTATACATGATATACATCTTCAAGCTCGAGATGTACTACCCATAGGTAGATACCCGACTCAAAGCCTAGTTTTGAATTATCCACCCTAAAGCTTGTCCAAAGTGTTCAGATAGATATCTTGCACACTTGGTTCATCGCGCAACGAACTAAGAAGATTCCCAGTAATCTCGGCCTGCTCTGGATCCTGTACCTGGACCATAGTATCCTGATTAGGATCCCAGAAGAACTCCAACACCTCAATTGTAAGACCCGAAAGTTTCGAGAACGACTCCCCAACTTTCTTCGTTTCAGACGGATCAGTGAACACGACTAAGCGACCCTCTTCATCCGTAATAATATCCGTCGCTCCGGCCTCAATAGCCTGGTCCAAGTAGTCATCCGCATTCAAGCCTTCCTTCTTCTCCATGATAACTCGGCCTTTCTTCTCGAACAAGAATGTAGTCGGTGTCACGGTACCTCCGAATGTCTTGATCGAGTGTCGGATGTCTTGTAGCACGCGCGCCTTCTGGTCCGTCTGGCATTCGATTACTGCTGCCACTGATCCGGGTAGCATTGCTTCAATTGTCAATGACTCTAGTGCTTGTCCCGTTACACTGAGTCCCTGTCCACGCGCAATTGCTGCTTCAATAATTATTTTGGGAATGGAGGCGCGTTTCGCATTTGTCAAGGCGAGGGTTAGACGAGGGTTGTATTTCGGATCGGGGCCCCATACTACAGTAAGAAGAGCCATTAGCCATCTGAAAACGGTTTTTATTGCCTGATATGAGCGTACATTGTGTTGCGTTGCTAATTTCCTTGCTCACCATTTGGCGCTCCTTGCTCTTTGACTTGTCGTTCTTCGCCTTGTCATGTTTGATCGTTGACCACTTGCTGTGCCCAGAGAACGAGACTGGGGCTGAGCTAAACCTGCGACAGGCGCTGCAGGTCGAAGTCGAGCGGGGAATTCGTAGTCTGCTCCATTGCAGTGCCATCTCCATCTCATTTATTTTTGGTGTTTAACCCATCTCAATCAAGAATCGATGCGGCGCAATCCATACATTCCAAAACCGGGCCGACAGTTTCTCCGCCCTCCGCTCCGCGGGCATAAGGAGGCACACATACATACACATCGACCTTCGTATTTACTGCCTTTCCATTCCTTTTATGGGGATTGCTAAATCCTCAATATTGTACTCTCAATGTCTTCCTCTGAACCCGCCCCGGCATCTACAGCGCCTGAAAATGCGGCCCCAGAGCTGGATGTCTCCAAGCTCCATGCTCTCCCCTCCGAACAACAGGACCTCTACCTGCTTACCTTCACCTCCGATCTTGTGCAATTCATCTGCGGTCTCGATTCCGCACAACTCTCAGCTCAGCAAAGATCTCTCAAAAAGGAATTGTTCAAGATCTTGACCCTTACCTCCCCCACGATTACGAGAGTCCTCCGCAACAACCTGGGACGATGCTTTGGTACTATCCTCGCGAAAGGAGATCGCGGCATTCTCTTCGAGACCATCACAGATTTACTTGGGCTTATAAATGCAAGCAAGAGCGAGGCAGACGTGAAGGTCAAGTTCGCTGCGGCGCATTGTCTGGGTGAGGTGTTTGCTACAGCTGGCGACAGCGCATTCATGCAGTCCAACGTTGCAACGTCGGGCATGCTGAAGCTACTCAAATCTGCTAGTAATCATACCGGACTGCGGGGTGTCATATTCTCTGTGCTCCGCAAGATCGTGGTAGGTATCGGTGTTCCGATCGATGAAGCGACTGCCCGCGATATTTGGAAGCAGGCGCGCAATGCGGCGACCGGTGACAAGTCGACGTTTGTTCAAGTGCATGCATGCCGCTGCCTGGAACAGTTGATAAGTACGACCCCATTTTTTGATAATGTGAACGACTTTGAGGTCTTGAAGACCATGATGTGGAAGGTCATCGATAGCCCCACTGCGCCGGTTCGACATGCCGCCGCGGCTTGTCTTGGCCGCGCTCTGATTAAGCTTCACGCTACAGAAACGCATGTTATAGCGGCTCCAAAGCCAAAGTCTAAGAAAATGAAGAGAATGTCTAAGAAGCCGGGCCTTGGACCCGGAGACGAAGAAGAGGCTGAGATGTCCGAGTCGTCTGTTGCGCCAAAGAAGTCCGAATCTCGGTTGTACTTCCTTCTTCCAGATCTCTTGCGCCAGCTTTCTACACAGTATTTGAAGAGCACAACCTCTAACCGTACGCGTGCGGGCATCTGCATGTGCTACAAGTTTATACTACGAAACCTGGGAGATAAGATTGTCGAGGAGCGATATGGGGAAATTGCCTCCAACTTGTTTATGGAACTGCTTAACCACCCGACGGTCACATACAACCGATTCCGCCTACTTATGACCCGCAAGTTCGTGAAGACCATCCTGGAAGATACTATTGGCCGCGAGATGCTGCAGGAGAGCAGCCAGCTCAATGCTGCGAAATGGATCATCAACGATATCTTGAAGGACTACCCGCAAGTGGTTCAAGAACGTCGTGAGCCCAGCAAGTATACCTTGACCAGTGCTGTCAGTGCTCTGTCGTCCTTGATCTCATCCCTCGGGTCCGCTTTTGCCGTCCATGCCGATAGTTGTCGTGATGCCTTGCTCCAAGTCTTACCCCATCCCAGCTACACAGTCCAGATTCATACTGCTCATTGCCTGCGAAGCTTTGTGCTTGCATGCCCTTATCAACTTCTTTCTTGCGTGACCATCTGCATGAATAGTTTAAACAGGGAAATCGGGCAACTTGCTACACCACGACAGTCACCTCGTCGATGCGTTGGATATGCAAATGGCCTTTCAGCGATGCTGAGTACTTCCCGCCTACAACCACTTTATGGAGCTGTCGACGTATTTGCGCGCATCTTCTCCCAGGCCACAGATCTTCTCAAGTCTAGCAGCACGTGTGAGCTTCGAGCTGCGAGTACCCAAATCCAGGTTGCATGGATCTTGATTGGAGGTCTGATGCCTCTCGGGCCGAGCTTCGTCAAAATCCACCTTTCCCAACTCATGCTACTTTGGAAGAATGCTCTGCCAAAGCACTTGAAAAAGGAAAACTCCGCCCAGCCAAGTACTCTAGAGACGAGCTTCCTCGCTCATGTGCGAGAATGTGCTTTGAGCTCCCTCCTAGTTTTTATGGAGTTCAATAGCAAGCTTATTACTGCAGATGGCGCAAAGAGAATCGCAGCTATGCTGCAGAACACCGTCGAGTTCTTGGATGACTTGCCACGCCCCAAGTCCATGGAAGATATCTCGCAGCGTCTCCATCCCTCCCTTCAGCTACACGACTTCACAACGATGGTTCGTCGTCGAGTTTTGCAATGTTTCTCAAAATTGGTGCATGTTCACCATCCTAGCCATGGCGACATAATTTCCCAGTCTAGCCTGCTCAGCCTTGCTATCTCGTCCTTCGCGGATCCAGATGCGCAGTACAGGCCCGTGGAAAGCTCCATCGCAGCTTCAACTGGCCAATTTGACGGCCTGTGGGATCTGTGCGATAATTACGGCTTTGGTGTCACTGGACTTGCCCGACAGTATATCTGGGCTGCATTGTCTGGCACCCATGGAAGTGAAAATAGCCCTGCTTGGTCTGCTATCGATTCAGTCGATGAGGTCGTCGATGATGCTCTCACATTCCCTGTATGCCAAGCAAGCGAGCATGACTCTGTGCTTCTCTACAGCCTGCGAGATGGCGATTCCCTTGTGGTGGATCCACCAACCACTGGTGTGGTCAACTCGGCAATTGATCTGTTCTCGGTTGCCATTGCTCTTCACTCGCCCAGAATTCAAGAAAGTAGTGTCGAGCAAATAGCTTCATTCATGACATCTCCGGCTCTCCAGAGAAACCCTGGACGTAAAGCCGCTTTAGGTGTCAACGTTGCGGTTGCTCTTTTGCATGCCCTGAAGGTCGCCGTCAAGGAAACCGATTTCGTGGCTGGAAAACTGAGCACATCGACGGAGAAGACCCTTCAGGAGTTAATCCAGAAATTCACAATCGACGCCGACCCTATTGTTCGAATAATTGGTGTAGAGGCACTGGGTCGTCTGTGCGACAGTGCTGGAAACGCCTGCACTAATACACTGGTCAATTGGCTTGTGGACACCATTGTTGCAAACCGAGAGCCAAATGCTCGAGCTGGCTGTGCTGCTGCTCTTGGGTGCATTCATTCCCAAGTCGGCGGTATGGCAGCTGGTCTGCATCTCAAGACGATTGTTGGAGTCCTGATGTCTCTTTGCAATGACCCACACCCTGTTGTCCATTTCTGGGCTCTTGGTGGGCTGGAAAGAGTGGCCAACTCTGCTGGTCTGACCTTCTCTCCATTCGCCTCCAGCTCACTGGGTATGTTGGCTCAGCTCTACAATGCCGACACCCACAACGAAGAATGTGCAGCTTTGGCGACATCCAATATTGAGATGTCATTTTTGACTCCTGTTGTCATCAGCCGATGCGTTGATTCGTTGATCAATGTTCTTGGGCCAGATTTGCAAGACATCGCAAAAACCCGCAACCTGATTCTTACTCTTCTCCGCCAATTCCAGCTGGAAGAAAACACTGCTTTGGTCACTGAGAGCTCCAAGTGCTTGGATCACTTCTCTCTTTATGCATCCAGCTATGTGGATATCCCTGGATACGTCAAGCGCTTGCAGAAAGAGCTTCGCGCAAATAATTCATTTATGCGAGACGTTGCTGTTCGTGGTCTAAGCAATCTGATGAAGCGTGATGCTACATCCGTGATTCAAACCGCAAGCGAGACTCTTGAAGATGATGTCTGGCTCGCATTCGATGATGCGCCAGATAATGTTCCCCTCAGAACTATGATTCATGAATGGTTGCAACAAACAGCGCTCACAGAAACCGAACTTTGGATCCAGCGCTGCCAGAATATCATGACCAAAACTCGCAACAAGGTGGTAGTCCCGCCCACTACAGCAGTGCAAACAGCTGCGGCGGACATTCCAGACGACGAAGTTGCTGGGTTTGCCTCTGCGGTTGCTGGAGATAGTCAAGGTGACCAAACAAACGGAGCTATCGCAGGTCAGGAATTCCTGAAGTGGCAAACCCGCAACTTTGCCATGTCCTGCCTTTCTGAGCTCTTAGCTACAGTGCAAGAGGCCATTCTGCCTGACCAAACTATTCCGGCTGAGCTAGCACTTCAATCTAAAGTCGGCGATATCGTGAGAATGGCATTCTCGGCATCGACTGCTAATGTTATTGAGCTTCGTGTATGGGGTTTGAAGATTATTGATCAAGTCTTGACAGTACGTCTCTTTCGTCCCACTTTGATCACATTTGCTAACCATGTTCCAGATGTTTGGCAAGACTCCAGACCCTGATTTCGCCGAGGCGTCTTTGCTCGAGCAGTACCAAGCTCAAATCGGTTCAGCACTTACTCCTGCATTCGCGGCTGACTCGTCCCCCGAGCTGGCTTCGGAGGCAATCAATGTCTCGGCCACATTCATTGCCACAGGAATTGTGACAAATGTGGATCGCATGGGAAGAATTCTTAAGCTTCTCGTACTTGGCCTTGAAAACTTTGCCAGTATGTTCTCCCCTCTTGATATGTGTGAAAAGTGCTAACCAATACGTAGAAAACCCCGAAACTACCGATATTGGTGATCTGAAGGGCTTGAACTCAAACGCCCGAGTGATGGTCAAGCTGGCGCTGTTTTCCGCTTGGGCCAGGCTTCAGATTGCCAGTATTGACCAAGAGTACCTCAATCAGGTGGTTCAGCCATATGTTGCGAAACTCACTCCACTATGGCTTGCATCTCTCCAGGAGTATGCTCGGTTGCGCTTTGAGCCTGATATTTCTGGTGCTTTGGGTACAAGCACTCAAAGCAACGACTTGGATGAGGTTTACGCTGCATTAAACAGAGAAACACTGCTCAAGTTCTACCAAGATACTTGGCTCAATCTCGTTGATGCGATTGCTGGTCTGGTTGAAAGGGACATTGACTTTGTATTTGATGCATTGGACGGCAAGCTACAGCTACCAGAGGAAACCAGCAGCCCTGAGGAGGATGAGAAGAAAGAAGGCCAAGAACTTACCACTAGCGAGTCTCAAGGAAAGGGCCATGACATCAACTATCGCGAAGAGCCTGTTGCGTTCTTCTTCGTTCTGTTCGGCCTTGCTTTCGAGTCTCTGGTCGACCAAGGAACTTCGCCTTCACAGCGCCTCGCGATCCTCCAGGCTCTCAAGAGAATTCTGAGACCTGTCATCTCTGGTAATGCCATTTACCAAGATGCCATCTTTTCGGAGACCATGGATACCTTTGATCGACTCGTTCTGACTGAGAGCACACCTATCCAGACAGTCATCGTGGGCATCGCGCAGAACCTCTCGCTTGACCACCCGGCCGCACAAAGCGACCAGGAGCGAAGTGATCATTTGTCGGATGATATTGAGCAGCTATTTGAACTGACTAGAAACATCATTCTGGTTCTGGCGGGCATGCTCCCTAACCTCCGTGAATCGACACCCCTTGCACGGTTCAACGTGTCCTCGGACGATTCTCTAGCCCTGATTCGCCTGGCACTACGCTCTCTTGTCGATGTCGCATCAGTCTTCCCTTCTATTATTCGCAACGACCTTCACGCTTGCATCCTTCATATTTTCACCACTATATTGGCAACCGGAATATGCCAGACCGAAGTTGTACCCCAGGCTCTTCCGATTTTCCGACAGTTCATCCACGGAGTTACCCATTCGTCCGAAGGTCAAGATGACATGGACGTGATAACCTACCAGATGCGAGGATGTCTTACCCGCTTCTTGACTATCCTCACGATCGCCCAGCGTCGGGAGTCAGAGACTTCCATGCCCTGCGCCAAAAACACGCTCTTGGCTATTACTTTCCTGATAACAGCGGGTGGACATGTCCTCCCTCCACAGGACCCACTTATCAATCGCGTTCTTGACGAGCTTCTCGATTGTCTCCAAGATGTTGGCCTTGCCACCGTTGCCGCTAGCTGTCTTCGTTCGGTCATGCTCAAACCCAGTCCCCGCTACATGACAGACGATGTGATTTCCCGGTACCTGCTTCCGCGATTGATCGCCTTCCTTGTTGGTTGTCCATCCGACACAGGCGAAATTCCTACCGACCCAGAGAACTCGCGGGCTGTTATCGCTCGCACGCTCGTGTCCTGTGTATCCAACTCGACCTTCTCTCCCGCTGAGATCCCGGCCGTAGTCTCGCTTGTCATGTCTGCCCTGGTGGCTCGTGCTAAGCGCGAAGGACAGCCAGTGTACCAGGAATCCGCTGGCCATCTGCTTGAACTAGCCAAAGCAGATCAAGTCAGTTTCCGAACATTGGTGGCGAATATGAATGCAGACCAAAAGTCGCTTCTGGAGGAGGTTCTCCGCAGTGCGGGTATTGGAGCCAGCTCCTCAACGGTTAGCGAAGCAAATGATAATGTACCGCAAGCAGCGCCGACTATCGCTTTGCGCATGGACTTCTAAAAACCTCCATGTTGTCGCGTGTTGATGTGATATGATGTGGATGCAATAGTGCACAAATGTATAGACCACGAAATGCTATTTTCAATTTTCCTTTTCCTCGTGCTTGATCTTGGAAATGATAGACAGCTTGGGAACTTGTCGGGAACAGGTCTAGCTACATGCCCAGGTGCATGCCCACCTGGGCAAAAGATTTCAGCTATCTAGGTATGAGCTTTGGAAGTGGTTGTCGGGACTTGGGGTTGAGCTCCCACCTGGGCACCTGGCGTAGTTCTCCTCAGGTACCTATTATGTAATTAATAATGCAAATAGTAGCATTGGTGTTTATGGTCGAAACTCATTCTATCAATCTCGGAACACGAGCAAGACCGAGATCTAAATAAATTAAACTCTGCGTTAGGCAAGTCGTGGCACGCTTATGTTATCCGCATCAGGTGACGCAATATATGTTTCTCGCGACCCTTCTTGTTCACGCTTCTCAATGCACCAGTATTGATATCTTTTGGTTATTTTCCGACAGAAAGCAAAGTCCTATCTACTGCGGGTATAATTCATTTCATAATGCCGCCGGACCGAGGCCGGGCCTCCCGAGCCTGCGTTTCGTGCAGAAAGCAGAAAACCCGATGTTATGAGCCCAGCGTTCCAGGGAAAGCATGTTTGCGATGCGAAAGACTTCGCCAAAGATGCTCCTTAATACAAGCTTCACAGCCACGAGAGGATGAAGAAGCAGCCACTCCTCATTCAAGCACAGATGCGCGGTATGAACATTATCATCCTTCTGCCCCACGTCAAGTACCACAGGATTGAAATTATTGACATCTTGAAATAGCTTGGAACGCGTGGAGAAAACACTGGCAGCTCTTCTCGATCGCCTAGGAGAGGGTCCGGCAGGTCCCGATGACCATGAGTCTAGTGGGAGAAGCGCACTGACGACCCCGGAAGCTGGGGAAGCTCCGTATAAGGACACGGAATCTTCCGCCGCCCCAATCATGGTCATCCGGGACCTGGCTACGGATACAGTTATAAAGTCTGTACCCGACACGAGATCTCTCGAGACGGTCTTAGATGACCTTATATCGCCTGATCTGGCTCTAACTCTCATCACAATGTACGCCTTCCAAGCTTGACCTTACGTGAATCCAAGCCGGCCTTTGGTATCGTACTGACATCCATGCCCAGTTTTGTCGAGTACTATGGTCGGTGGGTCCTCTATGACCCTGAAGGCGACCCCGCCGCTCTTTTACCCCGCGTGAAGAGATCACCCTTGCTTTTCTGTGCCTGTTGTTTAATCGCCGTGCGGCATACTTCCGAACAACTTGCGGCGGGTCTGGCTCCCAAGCTTTACGAATACGCTCGGTCCTCTGTTTCTAATACCCTTTTGATTGCACCACAGTCTATTGAATTCTTCCAGGCAGCTCTCATTCTTTGCATGTGGTCTACAACTGTCGGCCAGGTGCCCTTGAGTATTGATAGCTGGCTTTTGAGTGGGTTTGCCCTACAACACAGTCAATCCAGCCCCTTGTTTGCTGCGGTGACATCTCAATCCCAACCACCAACCAGGATGGATGAGAAGACCCTGGATCGGTGCTGCCTATGGAACCATCTTTGTCTAGCACACTTGCATTATTGTGTTGGCACAAGTCGCAAATCTATGCTACAGGCTTGGCAAATTGAGCGTTGTCGGGCTGTAATTGACTCAGATCATGCGACCAACTTTGAAGTTAGGATGGTTGCGGAGATTCACCTCTACTGGACTATCTATGGGCATCTGATTGAAGAATCAGTAGATCTGCTCAAGTCAGTCGCTGATATACAGGCGTGGAAGAGACGATGGGAATTCGTGATTGGTATGTGACCCCCATTCTACGCTATACTAGCGGACACGAGACAATGCTGACACTCGGGATTTCAGAGCAACCAAGATCTCAGTTCCTGCTCATGGGCTTCCATTTCTCCAATTTACTCTTATATGAGCACGCATTGAAATCAAAAACTGCTCGTGCCCAAGAGTCAGTGGTGTCGGAAATGGTCCGTCATTCAACAGCCATTTTGCACCTAGCCATGGATACAGTGGATGAGCGTACTCGTCACTTGACTGATCACATATATCACATGATAACATTCGCAGCGATTATCATCTGCCGTCTACTCAACAGTTATGAGAGCCAGCTGAGCAGGGCATGTAACACCAGAGACTTAGATACTCTCATCCAAAATCTAGTTGACTGGCTGCATTGCATTGGCCTACCTTGTCATGCTGCACATACCTTGGGAAATATCATCGCCAAAGTACATCAGAAACTACGTCCTCGCGTTGAAGTCTTGCCAGACCCAATAGAGGATTTCCCCGAAGAGAGCTTCACCAACTACTATTTCCCGGAGTTCTTGGGTCTAGGGCCGTCCGCCGATGGAAATTGGGATCTATTGTCAGACTTGGGTTTCTTCCATCAAAGCCCTTCGAATAATTGACTAGCGAGGTGAAAAGCGGTACACGAAATGGCTCAGAACCAGAAAAGAAATTATCCGAAACAAGATATTGGATGTTCTAACACCCCCCATGTCTTTTCTCAATCCAGCGCAATATTGGGAAAATGATGGCAGAGAATGCGAACGTCAGTTCATGACCTATGTTCGCACCATTGCCAATCAGCGATGCAATCGGTGCAGAGTACCACGTCACATGCATTCCAAGAGCGGCCCCGGCGAATCCAAAGCAGAAAGCTCCAACCGATGCCCACCCGAACGGTAGAGCCGCCGGGTTGTTCCAGGCATCCAAGTCGTACGCTGACCATCCTTGGCGAAAGATGAAGTGCTCCTCCATCACAACAGTAGTGTGAATAACTGTCCAATACCCAATAACACTAAGGAAGGTTTGCAAAGTGTCATCGAAGTACCTTGCTGCACAGCAACCAACAATGACCGCTACCACGGATCCAAATGTCACTAGTACAGCCCGGGGAATCCGGATAGCCCATGTACCAAGATTCTGGGCATGCAAAGCGAAAGAATAATTGTTCGGAATATTGTTCTTGCTATCAATTAGCCCAGGCAAGGGATATGAATCTTGCAATTGGAAATGAATGGACTTACCGGAATCGAGCTTAATGCTGCAAGAACCATGAGAAACTTTCCAAATCCACCAGCTGGCTCTAATGACATTTGTAGCAAGCCTCCAATGGAAGAAGCCGAATATGCATCTTTCCACGCGATGCTTCTCACAGTTCCAGTATAAAGCGCCGCACCTAGCGATTGCACCAAAACAGTTGGCACGAAAATACCCACATACGTCGCACTGAAAATCTTCCAACGTGGAGTATCATGTGGCATACGAACATTATAATCCGCAGCACAGTTCACCCACGAAAGAGAAAAGGAGAAGATACTTGCCATATATGAGAGAATAGCAGCCGCTCTATCGGCGCCCTGGAGGTGTTTCGGACTTTCCGCCGTGAACGATGATGCTCCCGTCCCAGCAGCAACGCACCACACGATCAATGGTAAAATCCAGACGAATGTGTCTAGACGATGAATCCATGTTATACCCAGTGCACAGATAATCCACACCAATGTACATATGATGATCACACCGGCCCAGGTGGGACATCTTCCATTCGATAATGCGTTGAGGACGGAGGCTCCTGAGATGGAGTTTATAGCGTTCCAGCCTGTTGTTGCGATCATGGAGAATATCACGACGAGCATGTTGCCCCAGTATCCGAAGGAGTATCGCCTGCAGGAGTAGAACGTCTGTTAGCAAGTCATCTCAAAGGGATGGAATGTGAGTGTCGAACGTTAGTGGCCGCTCAACACGTTGAGGTAGGATGGGCACAGGAATGGCTGCTCACGAAAATGTTGTCATTCTTAAGCCTGTCAAACCAGCTGTAGCTGTCCACGCTGGGAGTAGATCACTGAACAGATTGACCACCACAATCACAATAAAGCAATCCCAGAATGCAAGACCCATGGAGCCTCCCAGTGATCCAATGTTGAGTGTAGCAATGGCCATGTTGGCGCTGAACCTGTATCAGTGATGGTGATAATTAGCGAACCGTCATGATCAATACTTAGATATACAGACTAGGTATTGTGATGCACGTACCAGAATGTAGTAGCATGCCAAAATTTGGTTGTTTTCTCCTTCCTTTCTTCGTCGGTGACTCGTTCAATGCCACCCTCTTCAATAGAAATTCTCCTTGAAAACCATGGTTGGGTCTTTGAAGAATCATCCACCCCATTTGACTCAAAGGCTTTATCTGTAGACATTATAAACTGGGTCATCATCACACCAGAGAAATGTTATGTATTGAGACGTTTTCTGTGTGCCATTTCACAGAGGATAAGCCCTTCTATATCTACTCTATCCCCTGCCAAAGGATACAATGATATCTCTATGGCTCGATGATAAGCATATCGCAGGCGTATCTGACGCCATCACAACTATACTTTGCAGCTGCAAATGACATCCCTTGGTTTGATACCCAGACGACCCACCGAGTACATACCCCAGAGCTACTCATATAGCTACCCACGTATGTATAATTGTATTTGGGTTACAGTGACAATAGAAGTCAGTAGGTAACAGGGGCAGCCATCATGTTTGAATCTCGTATCAAAACAGCCTATTAGTCTCCTGCTCATGTAGCCTGGTGGGTCAATGCACCATCTTGGCCTCCACTTATCTGCCGCGGCATCCCGCGGCATGCCGGTCCATCTTGCCCTAAGTAGAGCTCAGCAACAGAACCCTCATCATTGCGTCTTGTTTTTTTTTAAAGATAAATTGAAAACAGCCGGCAATTATTGTCAAGTATCTTCTCTCCTTCCACCCGCTTAACCCACTTACAATGGAGCAGCAAACCTTCCGCCGCCGCGGCCTCGGTCTCCGTGGTGTCGACGAGCAACGAGTCTCACCCGGCTACGTCCTCTACTCCCCCCTAACATCCAACACGGCCCACCTGATTTCAACAAACGGCGAAGAAGTCCATCGCTGGACACTACCACACCGCGCAGGCCGACATTCCCGCATTCTACCCGACGGCAACCTCGCCTACAATGGTGTGCACCCGGACGCACCTTCGCTATTTCCCATGTGGGCGAAATACCGCGGTGGTGTGATGATGCAGACAGACTCTGCTGGAAAAATCCTGCGCCAGTACTCTGATCCCTATGCGCATCATGACCAGAATCATCTGGACGACGGTACGATTCTGTACACAACCCTCGAGGCTCTCACACCCGAAGAAGCGGCCCGCGTCCAAGGCGGGATTGAAGGGAGTGAAGCGCCTTCTGGTACCATCTATGCAGACTGCATCAAGCTCGTGGATCCCTGGTCTGTCTCGAACACATCCTCATCATCTGACTTTGACGGCTCGGGTGGGAAGGGCGGTGCGAAGCTCCTATGGTCTTGGCGAGCAATCGACCATCTCGATACGGCTGCTTTCGCTGCGCATCCGCATTACCCCCGTGAACACTGGCCGTTGATCAACAGTGTCGCTTTCAACTCAGAGGGAAACATAATCGCCTCAACCCGAAACGCATCATCCGTTTTCGTCATCGAGCGTGCGACAGGCAAGGTCATTTGGACCGTATCCGCACCTACGGTGTGCCAGCAGCATTGTGCGCACCAGATCAACAAAGAGGGGGATATACTTGTTCTTGACAACGGAGTCTTCAGACCTGGTGTCTCGGTGCCGTTTTCAAGAGCTGTGGTTGTTTCCCCGGAGAAAGAGGTAAAGTGGGAATATAAGGATTCCTCAACTGGTGGGCTGGGATTTTTCACACCTTTTATGGGGTCTGCACAGCAGTTGAAGAATGGGAATGTTTTGATTTGCGAGGCGGCTACTGGGCGCATTTTCGAGGTGACGGTGGGTGGGGATATGGTCTGGGAGTTTGTTGTGCCTCAGTTGAAGGATTATAAGGGAGTTATGGGGGATACAGAGTTGGAAGAGATGGAGCGCATTGGGTTTTCGAATCAAAGCAATGCGGTTTTTAGGGCTTATAAGTACCTTCCTGAGGAGATTCCTTGGCTGAAGGGGAATTGAGTGACACCTGTTGAGATGATAGTCAAATATTCAAGGTTGTTAGAAGGTTAACCATATGAATTTTCTTCTCTGACTGGAGAAGCATTTCTTCCGGGGATCAATATTTGTACACCGGCCAAGGAAAGCTTTTCATAAATTGAAGAGTCTATAGTATTTGTAAGTTTGTAATGTATAGTGTGGGTATCGGGATCTATTGGTGTTGTACAGGTGGCTCATTCAAAGAGAGCGTTTTGAGAAAAAAGGTAATGATGTACAGAGAGGACTGGTGTTGGCGTATTTGAATAGTGGAAAGGAAAGAAAAATGAGAGGGAATTGAATCATAGCATTCAGCCCAATGACTCCCCAAGGTGCGCCACGGCAACAGAAGGTAGCTTGGAAGACTGGCTTGTGGTTTCTTGGATGACCCGGGTTTCTTTCGTGACTTCCTTGACAGGTTTTTCAACCTCGACTGCCTTGGCTGGCTCCTGCGGCTTGCGAGTAGAGGCATATTTGAGGAACAGGATCATCATAACTGTGAAAAATTGTTAGCATTGAAGGGCAAAATCCATCCGAGATATAATTTACAGGCACAGGTGGCAACTGCCATAGCAGCACGTCTTGTCAGAATCCATCTTAGGCCTTCAATCTCGCTCTTTCCATCGCTGTTGAGCGAGACAGTAATCTTGTAGTTCAACTCTTGATCCGAAGTGTCGATAACGCGTTGTTGCTCACGAGTGCTCATCTTGTGGTCATTGAACATGCCCTTAATCTCATCCTTCATACCTGCAAGCTCCTGGTTCAGGCGTTGAGAGAGTATATCCGTCTCATGTTCCAGCTGTCCCCGAGAAGCTCTTTGCCTTTGAGCTTCTGAGGCGCGGGCCGTTTGAAGTGACTGCTGGAGCTCCGAGCAGGCTGCCTTGAATAGATACGACTCGTTTTCCTCGTCTGATTTGGAAGTCAAGCTCTGTTGGGCAAAGTCGAGATTCTTTTGTAAAATCGTTCGTACGGCTTTCATGATTGTCGTGGATTGCTGGTTGGTGAAGCCACCTTTAGACAGGTCTTGAACGAGGGAGTAGGTATCGAAATGATGGACATATGGCGCTGGCGACATGTGTGGCGGTTTGTGTTCGGCATTCGATGGGTCCGTGGGAGTAAGATATGTGGATGGAGATGGCATGTGGTAGACTTCTTCAAAAGAGGTGTTACTGTTCGCATATGGAGACATACGAGACATCCCTTCCCCCACATCTTCAAACGGAAATGAAGCTGAAGCGCTTGTTGTGGTTTCAGCATCCGATGCTTGCTCCTGGGGTTGCTCCGAGGCAGCGGCAGAACTGCTTTTGGTGGAGTCAGCTGCAACCTGCTCCGAAAGATATGAAGCTGCAGCATCGGCTGGGTCATTTCGAGACTCAGAAGGCTGTGACTCAGCTTGTGGTTGTGGTTGTGGTGGTGGTTCCGATAATGACTGCTCCGATGACGAACGATTTTCCTCTGATTGGTCTACCTCCTCATCAACTGCCCCTGACATGTCCGTGGATTGCGTTGGTGAGTTCTCTTGTGGATTGAGGGATGGAGGTATGCTTGGTTCCACAGCTGGTCCATATCGTCGATGATAGGCTTGCTGTTTGCGGCGGTGACTGGTGTGAAATGGCCTGCGGGGTCTAGGGAGCGGAATGGCGCGTAATATCCTTGGTTCACATGGTCGGATAGCGCGCATGAGATTAGGATAGAGGAAGGGCAACCGGGGTGTGGTCATATTGAAGGAGAGTGTTGCAAAGAGAAAGAAACGTTTCCCGTCGGCGAAGTGAGTGACTTCATTCCCCCGCGGGAATAAATGATTACCTAAGCGGATTACTGTGGAGTCGTGGACTACCTGAGGTTTGATTGGTCGATCGACGAGTATAAGCTTGTGTAGACATAAGTAGGTTCAGGTTACGCCTCGACCATTGTTATAGGAAAATTGACTTGGATTACTACGGACGGAAGCTGGTCGGAAGTGATATTAAAACAAGCGGCCAAAACAGGCTCTGAGGTTTGCATTAACAGTATAGAAAAACCCTTTTAGGGAACCAGAACCAAGGTAAAAAATCACATAATATCGGCGGATTACATGATTCCAAGCCTAGAAAAAACCGATATATATCGAAAGAGGAATTCTCAGATCCATTCGTTACACATCTCTCCGAATGGCAAGCCCCTGCGAAGAGCACCAGAACTCTCCATCCGGATACTCATACATTGCGATCGAGTCCGGTTTGTACTCTACGCTATATCCAGCCACTCTCGGCGTCACAAAGTGCCCGTCCTCGATTTGAACTGCATGCGTGATGACGTGATTGAAAGAGCTGATATTCTCCAGCATGCTCTTCTCCCCGGATATGCAGAGGTAGTTGATGAGCGCTAGATGTTGAGTATACTCGTTCAACCCGATTCCTCCACTATGAGGCACGACAGGGATATTGAATCTAACAGAGATCATTAGCACGAGAAATACGCCGCCATTTATTTGGGAGAGGCATTGTTACTTCTTCGCCATAAGCAGTACGGCCAGGACCTCGTTAACTCCCCCCAGCCGGCAGGCATCGATCTGACACACATCGATCGCTCCAGCCTGCAGCAACTGCTTGAACATCACTCGGTTCTGGCAGTGCTCCCCCGTTGCAACTCCTACTCCATACGGTTTGAGAGCCGCTCGAATGGCTGCGTGACCGAGAATGTCGTCCGGAGAGGTAGGCTCTTCGATGAAACTGCATCACAGCGGTTAGGAAAAAGCTGTTCAAGAATTAGGTTAAGAGGAACATACTATGGCTTGAACTCGACCAGCTGCTTCATCCACTCGATCGCGTCCGGAACGTTCCAGACCTGATTGGCGTCGATCATGAGCATATTCTGGTCACCGATAACTTTTCTTGCCAGGCCAAGACGTCGCCGGTCATCTTCGATATCACCGCCAACCTTCAACTTGAACTTGGTCATCCCATCTTGCAACATATTCTCCATCAGCTCTATCATCTTCTCGTCCGAGTAGCCCAACCACCCAGCCTGAGTTGAGTAAGCCGGGACCGCACGATTCCGTCTCGCCTCCTCAAGCCGTTCTTCTTTCGTCGCCTCTAGCTTGCGCAGCATGGCGGTCGCCTCCGCCGGAGTTATTGCATCGGTGATGTACCTGAAATCGACACACCTCACCACCTCCTCCGGAGTCATGTCTGCCACGACCTGCCAAACTGGTTTCCCCAAGAACCGCGCCCAGAGATCCCATAGTGCGTTGACGCAGGCGCTCAATCCGAGATGAGTGACACCCTTCTCCGGTCCGATCCACCGCAGCTGCGAGTCGGAGACGAGGCCGCGCCATGTTGCGCCCATGTCAGCCGTCAACTCGGCGAGAGTCTTGCCGACGAATTGGCGGCCGAGCAGCGCCGCAGCGGCGCAGACGAGCTCGTTGCCTCGGCCAATTGTAAAGGAGAAACCATGACCGGTGAGAGGGGTCGAGGTGTGCAGGATGATGTATGCTGCAGAGTAGTCGGGCTTGTCGTTCATTGCGTCGGAACCAGAGAGGTCGAGGCTCGTGGGGAATCTCAGGTCTGACGAGTAAGTTTGTGTTGCGGATTTTCATTATACAGAGTCTCTCCTGAAATGAAATACTCACCGTGAGTTTTGAAGGAGGTGATGGTGATGTCTTGGAGGGCCCAAGGGCCATTGCTATGGGAAGCCATGTAGTAAACTGGATGAAGGTAAGTATAGCGATTTCTTCGAATAGACTGAGACTTTGAAAAAAAAAAAAAAACTATAAAAACTACAAGATTCCGATCAGACGGTTGCTATAGGCATGACAGAGAGCAAATATTCAATCCAGCACAGAATACCTTCGAAAGACCTCTTCTCCAATTTCAATTTCAATCTACACGTACAGAAGACTATCGGCCCATTTTTCGGACTTTACGTGAGCTAATGCAGTCATTACATGAGTTTCCGAACTACCTAATTTTGTAACAGATCTTAATTTTGTTAAATCGGATAATTTTGTTATCTTCCATATACCCTATTTCCCCCTTACCCCGCCTCCCAACCCCACCCCCCGACACTCCCCCCAGAATATTCCCGAACAAGTGTCTGACGAGGATTTACTGTATATCACTACTGCGTAGATATTCCTGGGTGGGTTTCAAATATATTATATTTGGTATATAGTCCTATGAGCATCCACACGCCTCTTTTTTATTGGATCATAATAGACATCACATGATATTTGACCGACTTATTACCCTCGATATAACGAACTTTGTATGGGGAGCAGAATATAGCGAATTTCGTTCATAGGCATAATTTCGTTATTTTGGTGGGAAGAATAAATCAGAACCAGGGGAGAGCTTTAAATCGGATAATTTATTAATTCATCGGTTTGTTAATAATTAATTGACTTCCGAGGTTGAAAGGGCATGTAACCATAAGAATGGCACGAAGCCTAATCAGGAATGTGTATATGTTGAATCCACGCTAGGATAGAGATCTACCCCGCAAAACCAACACCAAAAATAATGGTCTTGACAGTTAAGGTATCAAGTGGGAGCCTGCAGGGGCGAATATCACAATTTGGGTGGCAGTTGGACCGGGTATTCCGCCGAAGATACCAAGAGCAGTTGGACCGGGAATTCCGCCGAATGAAGACTCATGCGACAGAAAACGTGTATAAAGAACCAATGACGGAGTGGTTCCCCAGATTAACATAACGACCACAATCACCCAATTTGGAGGAAACAGAACCCCACCATGTTCGTAACCGCCCTGGTTGTGATCACTGCCGTTGCAGCCCCGGTTGTTGCCCAGTGGAATTGCGGTGGATCCACGTACACTCCTGGCTCGGTCAACTTCACGCAGGAATGCTACGACGCCGTGCAGACCTGCATCAGCCAATTCGCCGCGAACGCCGGCCAGGTAAATTGCCAGGATGCGGCAGGTAATGTTTACATGCAGCAGCAAGCCTCCGCCGGCAGCAACAGCGACTATACGAGTGCTTTTCAGGACATTCTCGACTTCTGTTTGCTTGACGGATGGATGACGGGCACGTGGGATGACGGCTCCGATGGTCAGTGGTTCTGGATGGCTGCCGAGTCCGGCTGCTACTCGCAAAACGGAATATTCGCGACGACTGGCCCCGGATTCTGCGTTCAAGATCGGACGGACACAGTTCTCGATGGCTGTTATCCCCAGCCCGCGCCCAACTCTGGACCGTTGCAGGTCCTGCGAACTGCGAAGACGGCCAACGGCTTTACCTCGTCAGGCCGGGGGTGGAACTCGTGGGGAATCGAGGCACTCTCCAGTCCTTCATCGGTGATCCCGGACTGGACGGGCATGAATCAGCAGAGCGTCCTGAGCCAGTGCAGCGTGCTCTCGAGGCCGGAGTTCCGCGCAATGGGCTATGACCTGTGCAGCTTGGATGCGGGCTGGTCCACGAACGATGTCGACGAGTACGGACGCATCCAGTACAACAGCGAGGTTTTTGACCTGCCGCAGCTGGCGAACCAACTTCACGGGATGGGGCTGAAGCTGGGCGTCTACGTAATCCCGGGAGTCCCCTGTGGCGCGGCCAACCGGACAATCAAGGGGACGAACATCCTCATCGGGGACGTGCTGAATGGTAACAACGACGGTCTGGCATACTGCGACTGGGACTTTTCCAAGGACGGGGTGCAGCAGTGGCACGACTCGCTGATCGAGCTCTGGACATCTTGGGGTTTGGACATGATCAAGCTCGACTTCGTCACGCCGGGAAGCCCGTGGAACGGTGCGAACCTGGTCTGCAACACCAGTGCTGCTGTGGAGGCCTACCACAAGGCGATCGCCAATTCGGGCCACCAGCTCCGCCTGGACATCTCGTGGAAGTTGTGCCGCAACGAGACGTACCTGCCCGTGTGGAGCTCCTTCGCTGAGTCGATGCGGACCGACCAGGACATCGACAATTATGGTACCAATACCTTCCTCGCGTGGCAAGTCGTCCAGCGCGCCATCGACAACTACCGCCAGTACATCTCGCTGCAGAAGCAGCGTAATGTTCCCATTACCATATACCCAGACATGGACAATCTGTTCGTCTGCAACCCGCAAAACCTGACGGGTGTGGGCGACACGCAGCGCATCACCATCATGAACCACTGGCTTGGCGCTGGCGCCAATCTGGTCCTGGGCTGCGACCTCCGCAACCTTGATGCGTTGGGCACTAAGCTGCTCACGAGCAGTCAAAGCGTGGCGGCTGCCAACTTCGCCGCCAAGTATCCCATGCAGCCGCGGAATCCAGGGACGGGTAACAACCTGGCGCAGCAGCTGCAGGCTTGGATCGGAGGACCAGACGAGACATACAAGGCCTACGTCCTGCTCGTCAACTACGGACCGGATCAGGGCGACGGTGGGTTCGGCACCTCACTGGCGGGAGTGCAGAAGATGACCGTCTCGCTGAGTGATCTGGGCATCATGGGACGACAGTGGAAGTTCACGGATGTCTGGAACGGTAACTCGACCAGAGTGTCGACTTCGTACACGGCGTATCTGGATGAGGGAGAGTCCCAGCTACTCTACCTGGAGGGTTGACAGGACGTTATCAATTGAAGTCGAGTCCAAAGTGTGACATCGCCGGCGTAAGGCTCTCTGTAGTACATAGCCTAGCTGTTATATATTAAATGCGTACAGTGAAAATTATTTTCATACTGTCAATTGTTCAGAAAAACACACTGTACTATCTTCGTTGCCCAGAACGTACAATAGAGGAGCGGAAAATAAGATAAGAAACGGAGGACACAAAAAGGCAGAATTCCGCGTCTGGTCGCTTAAAGGTCCACAAGTCGCACTAAGTAGTATTTGACCTGGACCAGAAAAGCATGGATCTCACGCCCATCGGATCCATCATCCGGGAAGTCTATGGGAAGATACTCGGAAGAACGTAGGCTCAACTTTGACATGAATTATGTATTTCCCGCACGGCTGAGTGGACGGAGCAATTCTCGGTCGTCCCCTCGGTTCCTGCTCTCCATCGTGTGACCAAGTAAATAATAAATAGGATCCATTACCCGCAGGTATGTTGTCGTGGCTATCTCCAGTTTCATTTCACCATGGGTTCTATCGCTGATGCTTGCTCTGCAACCGTGTTCACGCCCGCTCTGGGTGACACGCTGTCCATCGTCGCGGGCAGTTCATCTCTCATTTTCTCCGCGACTAGCGTCCGTTCAGTCGAGCTGTCTGCCCAGATTGGCGAGACTAATTTTGCGTTTAAAAGTATCGATATTGAGTGCGTCTCTGGCGAACTCCAGACGTACCAGGTATGTTTGGATACAGCTTGTCGTTCTCGTCAAGGTCCTACGGAGGTTTCCATCTTCGAGCACGGGAATGGTGGACGACGACTGTTAGGCAAAATGTTCCTCGTGCAGTCTCCAGCGGTAAAAGCGACGAACCAAGAGTTCTGCACTACGATTCTCCTGGACGAAGGGGAAGTACTCAAAAGCCAGCGGCTTGAGTGGCTGGATCACGACCGGTGGGAGGGATGGGCTTGGTATCGCCCCCGAGATACCTGGATTGAGGCATCGCGTACTTCTCTGCGCGAATTATCCTCGCAGACACCAACTCACTCACTTTTGCTGCGTCCTGCCACTCCATCCGTCGATCCGCAGTCGGTGCTCGCCGTCTTCCCTGCCTCGTCGGCCGAAGCGTTCGTCCACCTGAGCGCAGCTCGCCCTGGTGAAGCCCCTGGGATCTACGCACGCGTACGACGTGTCAAGCAAGGCGGCAAAGTTGAAGCCATTGTCACTGGAATGCTTAGACACAACGGCACTGTGACAGCGATTCCAGGAGCCATCGACCTGGCGCGCAGAAAGTATGGCCTCCCGACGACGCCCTTCCAGACGGACACAGATAGCGGAAACCCGTTCAACCGGTTGGGTTTCTGCACTTGGTCCAGCATCGGCGAGAACGTCCCACTCACCTACGACCTGATGAAGAATCTCGTGCAGTCACTGCAGCGGGACAACGTCCCCATCGGCAGTTTCATCATCGACGACGGTTGGCAGGATATCCGCACCGGCCGTAATGGCGCGGAGAACTCGCGCGGTCTCTGGAGCTTTGGCACTTGGCCTGGAATGGGCTGCACCCTCTCCGAGACTGTGGACTTGATCAAGAACACGCTCCCGACTGTATGCGACGTGGGTGTCTGGATGACGCTCTACGGATACTGGAACTCTGTCGCCCCGGACTCCCCTCTGGCGAAGGAATACGAGATGCGGAAGTTCCGCCTGAACCCAGACAATGTGTTGGGGATCCCGCGCTCCCTTGGCGAATTCGACGGCCAGCAGAGCTGCTCCGCCGCCGATCCCAAGGATTGGGTCTACTGCCTCCCGCCCAGACACCGGGCCTACGACTTTTGGAAGGACTACTTCTCCTCCTGCGCCGCTGCCGGTGTATCTTTCGTCAAGGTCGACAACCAAGCCTACGGCAGCTACCTGGATGGAGTGGAAGGAGGGGAGGAATTCGTCGCAATTTGGAACGAAATGGTCCGGGCAGTGAACGCGGTCTTCGGTGAGAACCGTGTCATCCACTGCATGGCGCACTACGAACGTATGTTCAACGGAGACATCGGCTTGGGAGCAGCCAACAATGGGAAAAAGGTCCTAATCCGAAACTCGGACGATTTCGGCCTCACGCGTCCCAACATCCACCGCGACCATATCCGGTATAACATCTACAACGCTCTTCTCACCAGTAATCTGTGCTTAGTCCCGGACGCGGACATGTTCATGACCAGTGCTCAGTGGCCGGATTACCATGCCATGCTGCGTGCCTTCTTTGACGGCCCCGTGCTTTTGGCGGATAAACCGGGGTCATATGACCTCCACATTCTCGCGAAACTGATCGGACTGTCTCCCTCGAGTGGGAGACACGAAGTGATCAAAAGTGATCGCGCGATCCGTCCGCTGGGCCGAAACGTATGGGAACGGTTCCTGGAGGATGGGGTCGGTCCTGCGCTGAAGGGGACGTCCTACTTCCCCAACTGCGGTTCCGCGAACATCGTACTCTGGAACTGCCGCGCCGGGGCTCGTGATGATTCGGTGGATCTCATATTCGCGGAGGATCTGGTCGACGCGCTAGGGCTGTCCAGCGGATCCAGAGATATTGGCCTTGCGGTCTGGGCTTCCAGCACTGGAAAGGCCAGGTCTATGACCGTGAACGCTTCCGCCGCCGAGAACGCATCTTCGCCCGTGATATCGATCCGTCTGCCTCCCGAGACCGCGGAGGCTCTCACCGTTGCCCCGTATCACGTTCTCGGAGAGGTCTCGATAGCTAACTTGGGCCTGATCGACAAGTATGCTGGACTGGTCGCCATCCGAAAGTCAGAGGTTTTTGGTACCCGACTCTCTACACAGATCCGGTATCAGGGGATTCTTGGATTCCTGGTTTCTAGAGCCGGGAACTGCAAGAAGGACTTCTGGGTTACCGTGGATGGGAAGGAGGTCCCCTTCAGCGTGGAGCGGCAGTCGAAGGAGTTGCACCTGGTGCAGGTTGATTTGAGCACAGCTGCGAGTTGTGCCAGTAGAGACTACTACGCGGTTGAGATTGGTGTCTGATGACTACTCTGCTGTTTAAGACCCTAGAGATGGTGGTGTATACTGTAGATTTTCAGTCGGGCTGAGCCATTCTTTCGGATGTACACAGAGACTCTTCTAGGAATCTTATCCAAAGGTAAAGATATGCTCCACTTTTTAGCCCAATGTGTTCTGCCGAGAATCTCACCGAGATCGTCCGTTTCCAGACCATCACCATAGTATAGACGTCTTTTATTTCTCTAGCAAGTACATACCTCCATTGATTCGCATTCATTCATTTCATTTATCCTATATGCAACCATGGCACACTCCAACCCTCTCACGACCGATAAAATCATCCTCTTCGGTGACTCCCTGACCGAACAAAGCTGGAACCAGGAATTCGGCTTCAATCTCTCACCAGCGTTACAGCATGAATACTTTCGCAAACTACAGATCCTTACGCACGGCTACGGTGGCTACAACACTGAACACGCACGATACATACTGGATCCGATGTTAAACGCCGAAACTGCCGGGGAGAGTCGAATCAGGTTGCTGGTGATTTTCTTTGGGACTAACGACGCCGTGGAAGCGGCGAATACTCGGCAACATGTCCCTCTCTGCCGTTATGCAGAGAACTTGCGATTTCTGGCGGAGAGCGCGCTGAGTCGTGGTATCAATGTGGTCCTCGTTGGACCGGCCCTCATCGGAGACAATGTCACGGATCGGTCGAGCAAGATCAACCGCGAATATTCAGACGCAGCCAGACAAGTCGCCGAGGAGCAGAAGGTGCCATTTTTGGATTTGTGGTCTGCGTTCCAAGCGTACGCCAGATCCTCTCCGTCCAGCGAAGATTACCCCGGGGACCGCCGCGATGGGCCCTTCGAAGCGAATACAAGGGAGCACCAGACACGGAACTTGTCCAACCTTCTCGCACCGGACGGGGTGCATTTCGCTGGCCAAGGATATCGCATCTGGTACGAGCTGCTCCTGCGTATGATCCGCGAGTCGTATCCTGCCCTGCGGACGGAGAATTTGCCCACGGTCCTGCCGCATATCTTCGATGTCGACTCGGAGGATTTACCGGAGTCGCTATGGCGACCTGTTGCGGTGAAGCGCAACTAATACATATTGGCTGCAATAGCGGTTTGGTTGGCGATACACTTATCGTGTATACACGCTACAGTGTCTCTAGATATACCATATATGGTCAGATATATTCCATCGTTCTATCTATAGAAGCTTTCGCCGTTTCATCCGCCATCCATCGGTACATCCGTGCGGATATATCGATGGATGGCTCTGTGCCCCGCACGGATAAAAGCCGAGATCTGGGGGATCCGGAGACAAGATTGATTCAAAGTAACAAAACGGTCCACTCGATTGACTTTGTGGCTGCCCCTGATGCTCCATTTTCCCCTCTCCTTCCTCCACACTCTCTATTTTCCCGATCCACCCCCTCTAACTAACTTGCCAACATGCCGCCAAAGCGCGCCTGCGACTGCTGCAACATCCGCAAGGTCAAGTGCAATGGCCAGCAGCCATGCGAGCGCTGTTCGCAGCATCTTCTGCCCTGCACCTACGTCCGACCGCACCGGAAGAGCGGCCCAAACCGCTTGAGGCCCTCGTCGCTCGCCAAGATCTGGCAGCATCACGGATCGTCGTCGGCGCGCCAGCTGGAACAGGAACAACTTCAATTCACCAGTGGCAGTTGTCGATCCGCATTTAGTGCCTGGATTCCGTCTCCGCCTCCAGTGCTGATCACACTGTCGGCGTTGCGGCGCGCCCTGCGCATCTACGAAGACCAGCTGTACGGAATATGGCCGCTGCTGAACGCAGAGGAGCTCATCGCACAGCTGGAGAGCGATCCCAACAACCCGGAGATCTACTCGCTGGCCGCTGCTCTTTGTGGAGCGACACTATCCCACCTGAACCAGACCATCTGCGATGGCGCCGAATCCCACGCTCGATCCCTACCAGACTTGCTGACGGCCGACTCGTTTGCTCAGCAGGCCCGACAGGTGCGAGGGACCTTTGACTACACGGAACACATCACTATTAACTCCGTTCTAACCTCCTACTTCCTCCACATCTACTACGGGCGGCAATCGGCGCGCGAGCAGACCGCGGGCTTTTATATTCGAGAGGCCATCACTTTCGCCAACCTACTGGACATGCACATCGAAACGACCTATCTACAACCGCAGTGGACTCCCCGAGAGCGGCAGGTCATGCGCAAATTGTACTTCCTGCTCTTCATGACCGAGCGGTACCTGTGCATCCGGCACGGGCTGCCTACTGTCCTGGAAACAATATCACTGCCGTCGACAGAGAACGAGGACTACCCAGCCCTGGTCTCCGGTTTCGTCGGCCTCGTCACGCTGTTTCACACCCCCGGCAGCGAATTCTTTACCAAGTGGACCACGCAGGGCGCTGGCGTCTCCCTGAGCAGCAAGCAACTCCTCCTCCTCCAGCGCGAGCTGAAACTCCCAGCGGACATTCCCCGGTGCGTCAATGATATCCAGAAAGTCGACATCGTCGCCACGCAGCACTGGATCCGCTCCCTGACCTGGAAGCTGTCCATTCAGCTTAGCTACGTCGCCGCTCAGGCGCCATCCGGCCGCCCGGAGATGAGCGTTTCGTACCCAGTGCAGATCGCGCAGGACGCGCTGGCGAGCCTGGTACCCATATCCGCCGTAGCCTTCGAGGTCCACGGACCCGGTATGGAGTTGAAGATATACGAAATCACCGACGCGCTGGCGGACTCCATATTATGCCAGCAGCCGGCCGAAGATTTCTCTGGAATGCTGGTTGGACCGCGCGAGACGCTCAAGGGCCTCAGCGATCTACTGTTCTCGACTGCCGTCATGAACCCGGAGCTGCGCGATTCGCTGGCACAGAAGCTGGACCGGGTTTTCGAATCGTCGTCGATACCACCGGTCGTAGAAGATGAGATGAATGGTGTGGATGATGGGAACGAGCGCTCCCGGCGGATTGATTTTTCGTCGCTTTTCACTCCTAATTTTGCGGCGCTGGTCTCGAGTTGTAGAGACAATGCATTTCCCGTGGAGTGACTGCTGCTGCTCCATTATCATCAGAAGCATAGAGGCTGCCAGTCATTGATAATTTGGTTGCATTAATTGGATATAATTTCACTGTCGAGTCATATGATATGACACTTCTCTCTTCTTGCAATTACGGACGTTACGTCGCGATCAGATGTTGTTTTCTACTGGACAAGTCTATAGGATTGAAAGCGGTGGTGAACATTCCATTACTCTCAGATTTACTAGACAAGACACTGAAAAATATGGCGAAGAAGGTCAACAGGCAGGCAGAACGCAAAGAATCTGTCCAGCCCAGAAACACTCTGCAGTCGAGCCTTGAATAGAACATCAATGCTGTACTCATGTTCCTCAGCAATTGATGTATCTTCTTCATTCCTCCTCATCCAGACCCTCAATGACATAGTCCCTAAACTTCCGCGCTGGCACCTTCTCCTCGAACATCATATCCAGCTCCTCGTACGTGCGGCCTTTTGTTTCAGGTAACCGGAAGTAACACCAGGCTAGCGAGAAGACGGAGATGCCCCCGTAAAGGAACTCTATCTTGGCACCCGCATTCGCCGCCCCGGGGTTGAGCAGGTACGGCCCAATGACGGTGGTGACCAGGCCGGTGAGGGCGTCGACCGCCGTTGCGATGGCAATAGTCTTGGACCGCAGCTTGGTGGAGGGAGTCTCGCAGACGATGACGTACGTCAGCGGGCCCATGGTCATCTGCCAGATGAAGGCAAGGATAATGAGCAGGGTGGCCTGCGCCCAGCGGTAGGCATCATTGGTGACGTAGTCGTGTGCGAAACACAGTAGCGCGACGACTAAGAGGATCGAGACGATGGAGCCCATGCCGAATAGGTAGCAAGAGCGCCGGCCGAAGTAGATGAGTGGAATGGCGGACACTAGAGTGCCGACGAAGCCCATGCCGTTCAGTCCGACGCCCATGTCGAAGGCCTGCTCGCTGGTCAGGCCGATTTGCTCGAACAGGTAAGTTCCAAACCCAACGGGATTGCCCGAAAAGTTCTGTATGACAAAAAGGAGGATGCAGATCTCCATGCGGCGGCGATTGGGGCCCTTCAAGCAGTCGGCGTAGGTCGTACCGATGTTCAACTGCTGCTCGAGGATGTTGGTCTTCACCATCATGGCCAGTGTCTCCTGCGTGTCGACCTTGGGATGTGGCTTAGAGAGCTGGTCCAGGGACCGCCGCGCCTCCTCTATGCGGTTCTGCCGGATCAGCCACCAAGGGGATTCCGGGGCGAACGGGAGACCGGCCAGTAGCACGACAGGCCACACCCACTGAATGGCGAAGGGGATGCGATAGGCCCACTGGTCTATCCGTGTGATAAAGCCCCGGGTCACGCCGGTCTGAATGAACTGGCCCATCACGTAGCACAAATTGATATAGCCCGTCAGGAAGCCGCGCAGACGCAGGGGAAGCGCCTCTGAGGCGTATGTCGTGGCAATGACACAGTAACTGCCCCAGACGATGCCGGAGAGATACATCGATGCGGTCAGCACGCCAATGCTCCCCGCGAAGAACTGCATAAACGTCAACGCGGCCGTCAAGCAGAGACAGACGGCAAAGGTCTTCTTGCGCCCGAACCGCTCCATCGGAAAGGTCACCAAGTAAGACCCGAAGATCTGCCCGACCAGCGACCCCATGGACATGGCGACCTGCCATCTGGCCGGGATCTGCCAGCCGTGGCCTTCGTAGTAGACGCCGAACCGCTGCTGGAAGGCCGGCAGAGCGAAGAAATTGCCCGAGATCTCAATGTCGTAGGCGCGCATGATGATGGAGAGCGAGATGAACATGGACCACAGCGCACCCTTGCGGTAGATGACAAACGCCTCCCAGTTGCTCAGTTCGTGCTCGGTGGCCCTGCCGCGATTGGCCATCTGGCGGCTGAGGGCATCCATCTTGCCGTTTCCCATGTCTACGTTCTCATTCCCCTTCTCAATTTCGGGCTGGAGACTGGGCCCGGTAGCCTCGATGTGCTCGCAAGCATTCTTCTCCATCGTGCAGAGTGGATAGGATGTAGAATCAACGTGAAGCGTGTTGTGACAACGACAGGGAATCAAGTCATCCCGGAAGATTGAAGCATCCTTATATGCTGATGTACGTCGTAGAAGCAACCATGTCAAACCCCAGACCCCAAACTGATAGAGATCCGGGGGAATTTGCGGGGAAGCGGGGAAGCTAACAGGTCCAGTAGAATAAACATTCTGGACACAGATAAGACCACAGTAGCATGATTTGGACGATGGTGCAATTTTCGGCGGCCATGTACTCGGAATTGGTCCATCGAATTTGACCGTGTGGCTGACGTTACCCCGCCCAGCACCGCCGAGAATCTGGCCGAGCCGTCGGGAAATAAGATTGTAAGAGGAAAGTTGATACTCTACTCGAGCCGATGATCAATCATATCGGACTAGGTTGGTTTGGTTATCTGCGAAAACCTGTTTGATGTTGTGTTGATCACATTATTTAAAAGGCGTTTGGTAAGTGTCTCTTGTCCATCCCATTGACACGTCCGCTTGCTTATTCTATACCTAGGTAGTTGCGCAGACCATGGCATCAGAAACACTCTGGTACGATACTCCAGCAACCTGCTGGCAACAAGGCGTACCCATTGGCAATGGCCGCATTGGAGCCGTCGTGCAGTCCGATCTGAACTACGAGACCTGGCGTTTGACTGAGATCACTTTCTGGTCTGGTCGACCCGAGCGGTCGCCTGTCGACGATGGTGACAGAAAGAAGATCCTCCGCGGGATCCAGGAAAGATACTTTACTAGTGACTTCGCCGGAGGTAAGAAGCTCGCGGAGGAGTACCTGCAGCCGCCGAAACACAACTTCGGCACAAATCTGACTGTCGCCAATGTGTCTCTGCACTTTGATCATCCGGCAGATGCACATGCTTCAAAGAACGACTTCGTGCGAGTTCTCTCGCTCGATAGAGCCACGGCCACGACCGAATACAAGATCAATGGTCACCGGTATCACCGAGAAACCTGGATCTCGCATCCGCAGCAGGTTCTAGTCTCGAGGCTCAGCACCGACGCTCCCGATGGCATGTCTCTTCGTCTGTGTATCGAGAGTGAGAACGATCAATTCAGAGTAACACCCTCCAACGAAGCGTTGGAATTCGACGCTCACGCCGTGGAAACCATCCACAGCGACGGTACATGCGGCGTGCGCGGCCATGGATCGGTCTCGATCCAGTCATCGCCAGGCAGTTCAGTTCAGAGAAGCGGGAAGCATATGCGAATCGCCAATGCTTCGTCTGTTGTCATCATGGTAGCCTTCAACACCGACTTTCGACGCGGAGCCGATGAACAGTGGGCATCCCTGTCTGCGACACAACTGAGAGACGCGCAACAGAAGACATATGAGCAACTGCTCTCCGACCACATTCACGACCATCAAAGGCTATACCGCCGAGTTCGGCTTCAACTTGGTGGACCGCAAGGCCATCAACAGCACGAGCTGCCGACCGACCAGCGACGGGTACGATTCCAAGCAACCCGGTCATATGAAGACGATCCCGACCTATTCGCCCTTTTCTTCCAGTATGGACGATATCTCACCATAGCCGGGACCCGCGCGGACTCTCCACTGCCCCTGCATCTGCAGGGCCTCTGGAACGATGGCGAGGCCAACGCCATGAACTGGAGCTGCGACTACCACTTGGACATCAACACACAGATGAATTACTGGCCGACCGAGTCAGCGAACCTAAGTGACTGCCAGCGCCCTCTTATGAACTTCATCGCGGATCTCGCGGATGCTGGACAGTCGACGGCAGCTCAGTTCTACGGGTGCGCCGGTTGGGTAGCGCACGTCTTCACAAATGTCTGGGGTTTTACCGATCCGGGTTGGGAAACTTCCTGGGGGTTAAACGTTACTGGGGGGTTATGGATGGCCACGCACATGATCGAGCACTACGAGTACACACTAGACCGGGCATTCCTCGAGGGACAAGCCTATCCCGTCCTGAAGCAGGCCGCTCTCTTCTTCCTGGAATACATGACAACCGAACCGCGGACGGGATACCTTGTCACCGGTCCTTCGGTCTCACCAGAAAACAGCTTCTTCCCGGACACAGCCGATCGCGACGAGCAGCATCTCTCCCTCGGACCAACGGTGGACATTGTCCTTATCCGGGATCTATTCCGCTTCTGCATCACCGCGGCCCGAGAGCTTTGTATCGACGCCGCGCTCACACAGAGACTGACCGCCGCCCTCACCCAGCTGCCTCCATTCCAAATCGGCCGAAACGGCCAACTCCAGGAATGGCTTGAAGACTACGAAGAAGCGCAGCCCGACCATCGCCACCTCTCGCACACCATCGCCCTCTGCCGCTCCGACCAGATCAGCGTGCGGCATACACCGGACCTCGCGGCAGCCACGAGAACCACGCTGATGAACCGCCAGTCACGGGCCGAGCTGGAAGACATCGAATTCACAGCCGCGATGCTGGGGCTCAACTTCGCACGGCTGAACGATGGGGAGTCCGCGCTCCGGCAGCTGGGTCACCTGATCGGGGAGCTGTGCTTCGATAACCTCCTGACGTACTCGAAGCCGGGCATCGCGGGTGCAGAGACGAATATCTTCATCTTCGACGGGAACATGGGTGGCGCGGCTCTCGTGGGCGAGATGTTGTTGCGGAGCAGCAGTACCGGCGAGATGGACCTCCTACCGGCGCTACCGGCGGCTTGGTGCGATGGTTCTATCAAAGGCTTGCGCGCGACAGGGAACATGGTTGTTGATTTGGAGTGGAAGGATGGGAAGCTGGTCGAGGCCATGCTGAGGGCTTACTCGCCTGGGAGGAAGGAGGTCTATTATGGCCGTCATAGGAGGGAGGTCAACTTCACGACGGACCAGGTGGTCAGGTTGGACGGGTCTCTAACTGTTATCGAACCGTAGATGAGTGCAAGGGAAAATTATATATTCTTGATGGAACTGTTGCGACTTCATAGAATCATTTTCCAGTAGATGTGCAGAGCTACAAATTTATTAATATTGGCGATTTCGAAGAGGAACTCAAGAAATGCTCCACACGATCTAGTGCCAGCAGAACGAGCTTCCGAGAATGGGCCAAATTGAAGTATATGGGGGAAGATATCGATGATTTCAGACGAATGTTGGTGGGTTATAAATCAACAATCATAATTGCCCTCACTGATGCAAATCTGTGAGTACGCCGGTGCAACGCCTAATCCGAAGAAATGCCGATGTGCTCTCCTAGTCGACAATCTTCTATCGCAGCTGACAGTCTCGAGAGTTACAAAAATATGATCGAGTCTACCACCGATGATCTCGAAGCTTATCTAGAGAGTATCAAGGAAAATCTCGAAAAAATCGTCGGCAAGAATACTTCAGGCCCCAGTACAGAGGCTGCAGATCTCCAGCTGATGGAAGAGGAACGCCTGAGCGCCCAGAAATGCTGGGAAATATGTCAACAGTTATCGAACCACATCCACCAGCTCCAACGTTCCCCTAAAACTGGGAAAGATTCTGCGGAGTCTGATGAGACTTGCAGTGTACCGGAAAGAGTTACAAACGAGGGACTGCAGGACTGCAAGGAAAGCCTTTTTAACACAGCGGAAAAACTAGAGAACCATCTTAAGATATTGATGGAGAGAATTAGGACAAAGTCAAAAACAGTTACAGCATCCGAGGAGGATATCGAAGACATGCGCAGATTGCAGGAAGAGTGGGAGGCTACCCGTCAATGCATGCATATCTGCTCGACGGCCGGAACTCGTCTAGACGAAAATTCTAGTACGATTGAAAATTACGCCACTGGTGACGCCAGTCAGTTCATGGTCTCTACTAACGGGACAGTCACTCATGGCAAGAACCGCGGATTGGGCTGGAGGACGAGGCAAGTCGGGGGTCACCTTGAGACGCTTCTCTCCAGCAGCTGTCAAAAGACATGACCAGATATATAGATCGGGCTCTCATCATGCGATCACAATGATGGGCAAACAAGCTACATTTTCCCATCAGCGGTCAGCCCTTCCCCTACAGGACCAAAAAGGCATGGCGATATTAATCGCGAAGAGGAGATAGACTGATAAATTATCCCATTTGAAATTATGCGTAAGGCATACGTGACGCTTGCTGCGGTAGCCCTGGCCTTGTTTTCTCGACTTCACTGCCGGCCAGCTCATGATAGACTGGCTGAATTTGTGTACCGTGGCCGTCTAGTTCCATATGATTCTCTTCAACGCTTTGCTCATGATTCCCACCACTGCTGCTACTCGCGCCATTATTACTGTCACTTACACCACCAAATATCATGTCTGGTGACCAAAATGTTGCTTGTGGGGCAGATGGGTCAGATGGGTCAGATGGCAGTGATGGGCCGAGAGAAGGGTCATTGTGTATCGGACCGAAGTATTCAGATATCCCGGGCTTCGGCGACGTCGCTCTGTATGCTGTCTTTTGGTGTTGACGGCGAATGAAAAAGAATAGGACTGCCGCGAGAATGGCTACTCCGACCAGCGCCGCAATCGCGATGCCAGCTACAGCGCCGCGGCTGAGTGGCGAAGAGTTATCTGAGCTATTAGAGCTACTAGCACTGGACGTGCATGTGTTTCCAGAGCAAGTGGAGGAGTCCGAATCTTTAGACGTGATTGTGATAATGTCTTCCTCAGCATTTTCATCCCAAGCGCATGCCGACACATTGAAGACACCTCGCTCGTAGTCGGCCGAGAGATACCTGAGGAGGTCAGCATATACATTCAAATCGGAAATGCTGCACTCACGCCTCTTGCAAGAAAGTTCGGCCCAATGTATACTGGGTAGAGTTGGCTGCGCGTTTCAGCGGGAAATAGTAGCTGCTATTGTCGACCAACGGAGCCTTTGCAGTCAGGGCAAAAGCATCGTATGGAAGAGTGATCGTCACAGCATCTCCACCGTGATCCACATCGGACAGCCGAAATGTCACCTGCGCATTCGAGTTGAGCAATTCGGTGTTGTGAGTGTCATTCACAAGATATAGATCGCTCTCGCTGTCAAGTGTGAGACCAAAGGCCTTTTCGAACGACTCGCAAACACTCTCCGGGAGCCAGAGGTTGGGATCAGTCGAGTCAATGAAGATCAAAATTGGCTCGGACAGTAACGTGGCGGAACTTGATCCGCTATAGCTGATGGACTGAAGATAGACAACCAGGTCGCGGGTGACGTCATCGGCCATGGTGAACGACACCGAGTTCGCAGTGAACCGAGATGCGTCATAACCGGAGAAGACGAGTTGGCCATAGACTTGTTTTAAGCCTACGTCGGCACGAACCTGAGATTAGAGACTATGTCCGCTGTGAGTGTTTTGTTCTGACGAGGAAACTTACGATACTTGGCACCAGCCGTGTAGCTCCAGCTGAGACTTGGGATAGTGCCTTCAGCTTTAAGAGTCGTGATGAATGAGGATGAAGAGAAGTTTCCCAGAGATGTAAAGTTCACGGGTTGAGAGTTCAAGCCAAATGTTCCACTGTTGGTCCTCCGGTCAGTAAACTATGGACAGAAACGGGGAAATCATTGCGGTCTTTACAGATAAAAAGGCTCGGGGGTTGCAATTCCGGCCACAGTCTGATTCTTCAGAGTCGGTCCAGTGAGGCCAATACCTATCGTTTCTAGGGCAAATTCCCCTCTCTGATAATATCCAAGATTGGCCTCGAGACCTACCCCATTCTGGTTGATACCGAAAAGACCCAATTCGTCCCAGGTAGAAGATTGGTTCATATTAAACAAGGTACCCCTGGAGACTGCGCAGTCAGATGGTGCGTTGGGAAACACGGAATCCGAACAACCATAGTCCGACAAAACAACCATTGACTCTGGGGAAGCTGTCGAGACAAGCACTCGGACGGACTGTTCCGGAGTCCCAACTTGGAGGTAGAAGCTGCTCCAAGGACCATCGTTACCCTCACTAAACTCCACAATCAGCATACGGCATAGCATCAATCCAATGGGCCTCAGGTGGAGAGTTACAAATATTCGCTGGGCGAGACAACAAGGGCAGATGAGGAACGTTCAGCTATGCGAATCGCGAAACATTCCAATGACCAAGAGATCATTGAAATTAGCTCTAAGAGCAGACTGACCGAATGCATCTTCACGAGCTGAGGCATCACGTTAGCCCTGAAGAGAATAATGCAGTTTCCAGCTGCTACCTGGGGTACAGCAATAATAGAAATCACGTCCCACGTGGCTGGTGTGGCGACAGGAACCGGCAGGCTCTTGTCTGAACTGCCACATCACTGCCCAGTTCAAGACCTCCGAGCCAAGAATTCATTACTTCATTGAGATCGGCATTGTCAATTGGAGCTAGGAGGACCAACGGGCGACCCTGACAAGTTGAATCTGCCGCACGGACAGGGCCCACGCACGGACGGTGACGCAAAACCGGCTCAAGCATCTGCCAAAACCTGCTCCACCCTAATTCAGGAACCAGCGTTCTCGTATATGCTCGTTCTCGGATGTAATGTAGAGATCAACGGCCGGTGTTCCTCAACATCATTGCCTTTTTTGGCCAGTAGACCGCATGTCTTCACCTCTCTAGGTTACTACGCCGATCGGTGTTGGGCACAATGACTGCATGAAGTGGTAATAGCTCATTGACACGACGAGCTGCCAAGGTTGCTAGTGTCGTTCTTATGATCATTGTTTACGCCGCCTCCGTAATTCATTCTGCTACTTTATCACCCTTTGAGGCGCCTGGCTCTTGCTTTCTTGTTGCTTGTCGCTCAATCTCAGTTGCGTGTCTGCATAGTATCAGCCCTAATTTCTGTGCTTGTGGAAAAGTCTGTCGCCATGTTGTTTACTTTGCGACTATGGGCATCGCTCGGGCTGCTAGCCACTTGGGCAGAAGGCATTCGAGGCCCTGGTTAGTTATCAACCAAAACAAAAGCCATTGGGTCGCGACTGACATAGTGAAGCTATCCACACTCCATATTCCCCTAGCTACGATCCATCAAGCAGTCAGATGACGACCTGCACTTCGGAACACATCAACTCTTTTTCCACTTCTTCCATCTATTATAGTGACACTACAATCGACAGCACTACTGCATTTCCAGCGCTCCCGCCGATGAACACCTCGACAACCGTATCCACTGCATGCTTCAATAGTACTGTCACCACTACCATCATAATGTCAATAATCTCAACAGAGATATCCACTACCACAAGCACTACTACGACTACGGACATAATCACGGATACTATCACAGACACAATCACGGATACTGTCACGGATACTATCACAGACACAATCACAGACACAGTCACGGATACTACCACGGATACTACCACGGATACTACCACGGATACAGCTACTGTCACGACAACAGATACGACTTTTGATACGATTATCGTGCCAACAACCATCACAGCAGCTCCAAATCCATGCCCGACCACTTGTAGCATGTAAGTTTTCGAATCTCGCGAACTAACCTATGTCGCAACGTTTGCTAACGCTGTCTTGAAAGGTCCGTGGGAACTGTGAACCTATTCTACTGGCCAACAAATCAGCCAGACCGCATTTATCCGTCCACTTATGTTGACTCGCATCTCGATTACACCTTGTGAGAGATCTTTCTATTGTCTCTTTTTATTGAACTAACAATTGTCGCCATATACAGTACCTCACCATCCGTCTACATGGTCGTCAACACCATCTATGGCTACAACACTGCCGGTCGCACTGGGCCCTCAGGTACCAGTGTAGTGTTCCCCCTCGACTTGAATCAAGTCTCGACCATAGATACAGTCAATTCAGCTACGCGACAACTCACGCTGAATGACCTCGGTACCAACTGTCCTCAGTTAGAAGATCCTTCAGTGATCGCGACGGCGGCGCCCAACGGTCGGTGTGACCCTATCCTTGTGGCTCCGGAGCCCGTCAAATCTTGGGCTTCACCTTGCAACGCATGTGGTAATTTTGGGCTGTTCGATCCACCATATGCCGTGTCTCCGCTCGCTGGAGGTCTGGTGCCGGCGACTACGACGGTTGCGATGACAAAGCCACAGACTACTTACAGCGTAGTTTCTGCCACTGATACCACCACCACGATGTTAGTAACTACTGAGTCCACTTCTTCCAGTTCGGAGACTAGCTTGCCTGTCACGGCGTCCTCTCCGTCTATCGTGGTGACCACGTCCTCTGACACTGAAGGCTCTTTTGGTCTGGTGCCAACTCCGGTGTCATCTAGCACTGATAGGGCCTCCACGGCTTCATCATCGTCCTCTAGCTCTGTCTCTACTCCGGCTACTACTTCCGCGATGTACAATACTGCGATCAAAGCAACTGGGCGTGGTGGATGGTTGGGTTTGAGCTTCTTCGCATTGGCATTCTTGCTGTAATACAGAAATAATTATAATAGAGCAAGAAATCTACATCCACTTATATCTGTCAAGTTGATAGCTTTATCTTGAGCTTGATACCTAAAGGTCCGAGACTCTACATGGCTCATCCTTTGCTAATTCTTTGCCTTGGATCGTTTTTTCAGGGGCATATGCACATCTTTCTGCAAAATATAAGACTTGTGGGTTTATTTAAGAGGGGCGGGATGTGCCATGAGCAACCTTTTCTATCCACTCAAACTCGCGGCGCAATAGCTCCAAAGTGTCATCATCCTGATCGCGCATGCCATCACCGTAGTCGCACAAATTTAATGTGCAGAAAATGGTGTCTTTGGAATCAGCAATCATTTTATTGTAATGCTCAGGCACTTGTAAAATGTGTCTTGCAGTGGCTTGTTCTTCCACTTAAAGTCAAGTAGCCAGCGAAAATCGCAGCTAGTTTCACAACCAGAGAGTGCTTTGCCACAATCTCACAAATATCCTCACGGACCTGTTCTATAACCACTTAATTTCTTGACTGCCCTTGGTATAGTCCTGGGTATTCTAGGTTTCTAAGTATTTGGCTTAGAGTAAATGGGAAACGTGACGCTCCGATATGATATGTGATACATTTTGTCTATTAGATTTGAGTATTGCTTAAAGCAGTAGCAGGAAGAGATCAAGCACTTACAGTATTTTTAGATTAATGCTTGTCATAATCCAGATTATATTTCGGTATGTCCAATCCTTCCTCAAACACCATTTACAACACTTCTACATGGACGGAAAGGATTGATTGTAAGTATTCAAAGCAAACGTACCAAACATGTCCGAGCCTGAACAGGCTCGGCCTTTTAGGACCGAGAATTAGATAATTCTGCGAGTAGTCCGAGCAAATTGCCTTTATCCTTCAAGCACATTTGGACAGAACTAGATTGAAATAATTATGGGGTTGGAATAGAGCATGGTCGGCAATTTCGGGCCAAGACTTAGAAAATTCTGCGAATAGCCCGAGGAATTGACCTTCTCTTGCCAGGAATTGAAAAAATTTCAGATATAAATAATTTGGGTTTCGAAGAGAGCTACAATGGAAATACAGATTCCGTATCTTGTTCATTTTTAAGTACGACCTACCAGGATGGCTATTGTATCCTCTACTCAGTCGACTGTCATGATGTCTACCCCACCTGTGTCAATTGGCCGGGCTACGCACAATAGTCCAGAAGAATCAGACCAACTTGAGCTTGCAAAGCCAACAACAGAATTTCCAGAGGGCGGAACTCGAGCTTGGATGGTGGTTTTGGGGGCATTCTGTGCGTCCTTGGCAACTTTCGGGTATATGAACGCTTTTGGGTAGGCTGGACTCCGCGATGCTATGGTTTTATACGAATATCTGACTGATGGATGATACAGAGTATATCAGGATTACTACACGGAGCATTTTCTCGTCAACGAAACTTCATCCAATATCTCTTGGATTGGATCTGTACAGGTCTGCTTTCTCTTCTCTGGTAGCCTCATCGGTGGGCCATTGTTTGATCGATACGGCGCTTCGGTAAGGACTATGACTTTTCGTTAGCAACTGCGATCATCAACTGACTATATCAATATGATAGATCATTCATGTGCCTGCGGTAGCTATAGTGTTGTCAGTGATGATGACATCCTTGTGCAAAGAGTACTATCAATTCATGCTCGCCCAAGGAGTCCTGGGTGGGCTTGCTTCCGGCATGTTGTTCGCCCCCGTCATGACATGTGTGAGCCACTACTTTCACAAAAGGCGTGCTGCAGCTCTCGGTGTGACAGTCTCTGGATCTTCCATCGGAGGCATCATATTCCCTATTGCCCTGAGTAAGATGCTGAGAAATGAATCTTTGGGGTTCGGATGGTCCGTCCGAATTGTGGGGTTCATCATCTTGGTTATGGTATTGATAGCGATGGCAACTGTTAGAGAGCGACTTCCTCCCCGTCGCGGCAAAATCATGTTGCCGGCAGCCTTTACTCGCGCTCCTTACACTCTTATCACACTCGGCATCTTCTTTATGATGTGGGGACTTTTCACTCCATTTTTTTACCTTCCCCAATACGCGCAATCTCATGGTATGGAGCCACAGCTTTCGTCTTATCTTTTGTCGATCCTCAATGCTGGTTCTGTTCCTGGCAGAATATTACCGGGGATAATTGCGGATAAGATCGGTCGCTTCAACATCTTGATCATCAACAGCATTTGCACAGGGATTTTACTTTTTTGCTGGATCGCGACCACTTCAAATGCGTCAATAATTGTCTTTGCGGTGCTCTATGGTTTCTTTTCAGGTGGCATTGTGTCGCTGATGTCTCCTTGCATTGCCCAAGTGACCTCTAGTCCTGACCAGATTGGCACTCATCTCGGCATGTCAATGGCCATTGTTGGCCTTGCTGGCCTGACCGGGACCCCGATATGCGGTGCTTTGTTAGAGAGATACGGGACCTACACACAGGCCGCAGTTTTCAGCGGTGTAGTGATGTTGTTTGGAGCTGTTCTCGTCACCGTAGCTAGGTTCTGTTTACAGTCAAAGCTCCTGGAAATTGTCTGATTCTGTCTCCATCCTCATTGGGTGGCATTTGTTGAGCAAGACTGATTATACATGGAAAAAGGTGTAATCAATTAAATCATCCATCAGTCCGAAATTCTCTGGAAACTAATGGAATTTAGTCGGTGAATGCAATAAGATTGAAATTGTAGAGACAAAATACATACCATTGAACTGAGTAGATCGGTCGCGCTATCAGGAATCATAGAGCTTGCATTCTCTGATAAGCCAAGCCCGGATACATCTTCATTATCACTATAGGGAGTTAATACGATACGGATTAAGAAGCACGTTTCAATCGAACACTTACGCGGAAGTTAACAGAGAGTTGTCTTGCAGAATGACAGCCCGCCGCGTCTGCAGTGTTGTGCAGAGCCGGATCACTCTATCTGCTGCCTCTTTATCGGATGTTACGCAGGACTCTGGCCACAGCTTGGACTTTACCAAACCAACTATCATACTGAGTATGTAATATTCATTCAATCCGTGAAAAGTCATATTGACCCTCTTTTCCAAAATCTGTAGTGCATGTTCAACAGTGGCCACAAGAAAAGTTGAAATTTGGGGGAAAATGGTGATGGTAGCTGATTGATTTAAACCTTTGAATTGGTTAGTTGTGAGTGTTAGTTCATTCCAAAATTTGATGAGTGAAGAAGCGGGAATGTCCTTTTGCTTACCATAAGGTTCAAAATTTGAGTAAATTTCATGGCAGATATTAAGTGCAGCAAGGAGAAATCCGGCCCGGCAAGCTTGTTCTGGGACTTTTCCATCATGTACAAGCTTTTGGTGATGATCAAGAATCTTTAAAGATACCTCCAACCTTGCACGTCGGCAGATTGTAGATTTGAATGAAGGCGAAGCTTGGATTGCGAACTGGATATGCAACAACAGGGTATACTGGTGCAGAACAATGCTCAATGACCTCTTCACGTACATCTTTGTCTGCTGCCGTCGCGGATTGTCTCGAGGATCGTTCCATTCTGGAATACTCTGGAGTGCTTCTTGAAGCTCCTCTCCCAGGCGCAGAACCTGGTCAAAATCATCTTGCTCTCGATATCCATTGACGAATGCACATATCTTCAACCTCACAGCCAAAGAACGGTATATAAAGGCCTGGAAAGATGTGTCCGTAAATGTAGCGAGCGGTAAACCTTCCAGGGGGTCCTGACTCGACTCCTGGAGCTTGTCGTCATCGATGTTTAGCGGTGGTGTTATGTTGAAATCTTCTATTCCAACACTTGGGGGCATGCCCCGTTCTACCGAGGCCTGGATATCGAGCTCCACAATCGACAGCCACAAGCGCCGACGAATTTCCCGATAGTACGGCGGTAATCTCGCTGTCGGGGAAGATTCACGGTGATATCCAGCTGCCATAGCCCACCGGACCAGTGCCCCAGTATGTGTCCAGAAAGAACCTTCTTGTATATAATTTGCACGCTTTGCAATGAGCAGGAGGCAATGAGT
The DNA here is from genome assembly GCA_030710325.1 of Penicillium sp. 91 TS-2023. Lineage (NCBI taxonomy): Eukaryota > Fungi > Ascomycota > Eurotiomycetes > Eurotiales > Aspergillaceae > Penicillium > Penicillium sp. 91 TS-2023. Next base: position 881,694 of record JARWGP010000021.1, on the reverse strand, counting down.
GGCTAAGGCGTCCCAGGATTGAGGAGGCTGGTTGGTCGAGGAATTAAGACATGATTCCGCAGCCTCAATCCAATCAAGTGCATAATCATGGACGGTTCTTTGACTCATAGCGTCGATGGATATTTCGGGGTGAAAGCTTGCCGCAGCAGCTGTCACCAAAAGGATTTGCACCAAAAAGGAAGCGGGCACGCAGGTCGGACTGGCCCAGTAGCGGTTATAATCGGCCAAGAAAGCCGATATATTGAGCACTCGGTGAATGATCTCAAATCTGTCAATATAGGTCTGGACCAATGTGTCCGCAACTGGTTTCATGGGAATCAGCTGTCTCAAGGTGGCTCCAAGCACATTATCACGTGCCAGCGGACGAAGCCGATATTCATCAGTGGCCAGAGGATAGATCTCGTCACGAAGGGTGTTGATCGCGGGATTTTCGGTTTTGATTTGAACGATGTAAGACCGAAGCTCAGTAAACTATAGCTAGTGAGGGGATGCTCTTTTCTTCGGATGAGATGATGTTGCCTACCTGTTGGTAAAAGTTGAGAGGATAGCTATACCCGTAAAACTTGGTGGTGGTCTCTTGTACTTTCAAGTGAGTGACTTTGCCTTTCCAGTTGGAAGAGGCCGGGGGTCTTGCCGGGTTTTCTATTAACGAGACGGGTGTACGCAAAGACGTTCCAGCGCTACCTGAATGTTCATCGCTGAGAGCTCCATTGACTGATGAAGAGGCTTCTAGCTTGCCGCGATACGTACACCTGTCGGCATGCCCTGTATTCGAGCAGCGACTGCAGGATGGAAGCTCTCTTCCACATTTGAGCTTACGCTGATAGCATTGAATGCAGGCCAATGGTGGACGTCGCTTTTTGACGCCTGACTTGACAACACGCCCTGAACTTATTGGCCCACGGCTCAATATTTGGCTCGAGATTGCTTCTGACATTGTTGGGAAGATACATGCGAAATCGCCGACCAGAGGCTTTTATGCGGCTTATGTTGACATCGGTGATTTCGGGCTCGGCGAATTCGGGCTCGGCCATTTAAAGAATTTAAGGTTTGGCGCTGGGGGGCTTTCGACCCTTGGCCCGCAGGAAGGATTTGTCCAATCAGTGGCCTCTCTAAATGTAAATAGTGCATATTGTGAACCATTGAATCTTTTTTTTTCAATATCTAGAAAAGTGATTGGCTCTCAAAATATATCTCACTTGGTTGTGCGGAGGCCAAGGAACCAAGTGGTTCGGACTCCCGAGATCGACCTCCAATGCGATTTTATCATACATAAAACCCTCTCACTCCCATTTTCACCCCGTCTAACGGCCTGATTTCTTTTCGCTTGCTAGCATATGGTCTTCTGATTAGTTTATTCTTGCACATACGACCATAGGGTGTGGAAAACAGGGCTTCCCGTCCGCTCAGCCGTACTTAAGCCACACGCCGGTTAGTTAGTAGTATGGTGGGTGACCACATGCGAATCCTAACTGTTGTATGTTTTTGTGTTTTTCTTTTTCTTCTTTTTTGATTCGCCAGGGGAAGTTCCCTTGCCGCCCTACCTACCATTCAGCCCTTCAGTCCTTTTCCTGAATGCCTTGAAGCCCCTATATTCTTCACCCGAACGCCCTGCACACCCGGACGCGCTGACCTGTCCTTCCCCGCCCCTGCTGGTTTCTTCCAGCTATTAATTGACGCAGTCATAACTCATGTACTGGCTGGCCTCGACCACGGTTTTTAGAACTTGGCGAGAAAATTGACAAACAGATGGTGGGAATTCTCTACTCAACTTTCTCTACTATTGGTTGCTGGGATAATCTGAAAATACTCACTAAGCATGATTTTCTTTCTTCACCTTGATGTAATCTCTTAATCGGAAAACAAAGCAGTTTTCTTGCTCGGCATACGATGATATTGCCACTGTCTATTGTACACTACCGTCAACCAAACGCTCCTTATGGAATGAACTTTGTCCCTGTCCACCCTCTTTTTAGTTTAGAAGGTGGAGATTTTGTTCGATTGAGGATCCGAGGGATGCAAGGAGGGGTATTGTCAATTCACATGACCATGGCTTTGGCCCATCCTGGGAGCATGATCGTTTCTAGAGCTCTCTGAGCCAGTGGGAAACATGGTCTTAGGCTACTCTAAGGGTCTAGAGGTATCAAATGTCAGCTGCGAGGCCCTCATAAAAGATCAAAATATTCTACTGCACATAAGTATCAAAGGAGGACTGTCCGACCTGGCAGGTCGATGCACACATCTCGCCCCAGCGAATGCGATCAGTTCAGACTTGAACGGGTACTATGGGAAAATTCCGAAGGTTTTTAAGTATATCATCGCCAGGAGTAGCTCTTCATCTGTTCACTGATTGCCCCAGGGCGCGACCGAAAAGCTCAAAAGAGATACTGTATGAAATATAAGCCGGACATGCCATTGGAGACGCCTCAGTTAGCCTTTGATGAACATATCTTCTATTCATACTGGACGCTAAGGGAAGTTTGGGTTCGCTGTAAAGGCAAAGACTTTGTCGGAAACAAGTCCTGGATGGGCGCGAGCGTGGATATCTTAGATTTCACTTTTGATGAGATATAACTGAGAGTCTATCGAAGACTCTTATACGTACCAATTTTCGAGAATGGCGATGTGAGCTGGCAGTATAGGCGTGGTCCAGAAATGGTCACAAACAGATCTTCCTTCCAAAGTATTACGCCTTTGTGTGTATAGCACCTTCGTGCAGCTGGAAGTTGCCACTATCATCTTAGCCAGAAATATAATTTACCACGTTGACATTTCCTGATAGCGGGTATAAGTAAACGAAAGTGATTTGAAGTTTGTTAGTACAGTACAGAATTGCTCAACAAACGATGGGTATTACCATTAATTAACGAGCTCGTACCTGAGACCATAAATTGATCCGATGACCTATGACCGTAGCTCTTGATTTTTCACAAATATATCGACAATAATGCTAAGGAGAATCGCCTGGATCTTATAGGGAACCTGATCAAAATTCCGGTTAATTGGTTGTCCTCAGGAAGAACAAAGAACATGATTTTCAATCAGTCAAAAAGTTATGGCCGGAATGGTGATTTGATCACGTTTTGCGTTTCAGTGAGTCAAGTGTTAGAGTGTGGAATATAGTATCTGTCTAAAATAAAAATTTCCGACCGGCAAACTGCTTCGGGATGGGAGAAAAGCGTGGAGAGGGTTTCATTCCTATTTAACCTTTGATAGTAAATTTCACCGCGTAAAGCTAAATCCTTTAAAACCCCAGACCATGAATTCTAACATCTTGCTCACGCTGGTTTAGTATGTTCTTCAACGTGAAAGTGATTACGTGGTTGATTACGTGCTTTTGTAGCTTAACAAAAAGGAAAGATGATGACGTCAACTTAATCAATCTGCATTAAATTCGAGGTTAGATTCTACTTATTAATGTATCGCCCGCCCGCTATTTCAGACACTTGACGTAACTACAAAACACGATTCCAACGGCGTATTTCCTATAAAATGCCAATAACAGCTTCGTAAGTGCAGAAAGGCAGATCTATAACATATGAATGAAAGGGAGAACGGTTTTAGGTCTAACACTTTTCGCTAGAGACTTCTGTCTTGGTATATTGGCTGTCTTTCTGCCACCAATTGCAGTACTGTTACGAAGAGGATGTGGAGCAGACTTCTGCATTAATATATTACTGACCTTGTTGGGTGATATTCCTGGTATTATTCATGCTTTGTGAGTAACAAAGGATTTAATTGTGCTATATGATCCATACGAAATAAGTTCCGACTAATAGCAGATAGATATATTGTCTTCTCTTCCCATGGCAGACGATACTAGAATTGATCCGATCAAAAGTACTGGTCAGTTGGATTAATCTGGCGATGTGTTTACAAAATATACGACAACATCCCCTAAGCCTAAGATGAAAAATGGAACCACATATACCCCAGCCTTTGATATATGGCAGGCCGAGGAAGAGAATGGGAAATTTGCATTTTTTATTGTAGTTTCGATTGGAGTGTCTAAAAGAATCCTTTATGGGACTGGAAAATACTGTTCTGCTTTGCCTGCACATGCCCTTCCACTTAGCTTCGTCTGAGCATAGTAACAAATTACAATTTTTGGAGAATGGCTTTTCTTGGCAAATTTGTCTCTTGAAATATCTAGCCGAGAAACGAAGAGTAGAGCAAGTATCTGAGAGGTAGGGTGTTTCCAATTTTACTGTAGCAGATATTTAGAAATATGGCTATTAGAGTGTTCCTGAGGGAGAGTGATAAAATGAGCGAGGTCTGAGCATCGCATTCCCTAAATGCCTGATCAAGAAGGAATTCTTCTCACATTCTTTCTGCGCGTCTCCTTCATTGTTTATTCGTCCCTAGTTTAATATTTTGGACTTCCTGAAATACGAAAACGTAGCCTACTGGAGAGTTCTAGGAGTGACTTGTGCGTTACGACTTTGATGCTAGTTGCCCATTGGCAAGTCAAGAATGTGAGCAAAATAAGTGATAGCCACAAAATGCTGCACGGTGCGATGTCTTTGCTAGTTCGCATTCGAGACCGAATCGGGTTTTGGGGCAGAACTGGGGAGATCAGAGGTATAAGGGGCCGCACGTTATTAGATGGTTGGCTGAGGAAATCTTAGCGTTTAGCCAATGTTATTTTATTTGGTCCCTTGAGATTATCTTAAGGCCCTTGCTGATTTGCTGACTGCTTTTCTCATACTAATTGTAGATACTGAGTGACTACTATCTTTATGCTTTAATATAATAGATATGGGGCAAGTTAAGCATTATCTAGAATTAGTATTACGTATTGAAAAGAGAAGGCTTATCTCTTATAAGCTACTTCAGCTACTTATGTCAGTAAAGCCCTCTATGATTTTTGTTCCGTCCTAGATACAGAACTCCCAGATGCAGAGCTCCCGCAGTATAACCGTAGTACTGCCAGGAGCTCGTATGGGAATAACCGCCAAGAGCTCGGAGAATGGTCGCAGCATGACTGCATAATGGAACAAAGGATAATCCGAACTCCGAGTCACACCTGCAGCACAAGATCAAATAGGGACTAGCATACTCGTTTAAGAGAATTTGCTAAGACATATGGCTAAATAGAATCGCGGGGTAGAACTCAGAAGTTTCCTAGTGATTATTTTACAATCAGACAAGACATACAGTACTTCCGCAGTACACTTGCACTATCACTCTTATCCATATCAAACAGCAATCCTGTTCTAACAGTTTTAGTTTATAGTACCTAAAACTAGTTCCTGTCATATTTAATAAGAAGGGAGTACTTATTCCTAGTACTAATATAATATTACCTAATAATATTAAGGTATATTCAGAGTAGACAGGTATACTAATATAGATTATTGTGTCTATTGTACGATGAATATTGCAGCTTATTGTTCCCGAATGACAGCATTCATCTTTTATTTATGGATAGATCAGTCAGTGTCACATGTTTGTCCTGTTCAATACCCATGGATACCTAAGGATTTTTATGAATGCTGCCGCAGCCTAGGGTGGGATAACCTTTTCCGTTTTTGGTAATGTTAAAACAAAGGTCAAAAACTTAAGTCGAATAGCATGATATGACGGAGAGAAGAGAGTCACCATCAGCTACAATGCACAGGGATTTCCCTAACTACTAGTCGGGGATCATGACTTCTGAGCCGGCAGAATTTCAGCGGGGAACCCGTGAAGAATCCCCACTTCCCCACCTCCACACTTTTTACCCAAATGTTACCCAAGTGCAGTTCTTTTAGCCAACTACAGTCATTTTAGCCAACTACAGTCCTTTTAGCCATCTACAGTTTTTTTTTAGCCAACTAAAGTCTTATTAGCCAACTAAAGTCTTATTAGCCAACTAAAGTCTTATTAACCAATGTAGTCCTTTTAGCCAACTGCAGTTCTTTTAGCCAACTAAAGGCTTTTTAGCCAACTGCAGTCTTTTGAGCTAGCTGTAGTCTTTTAAGATAACTGCAGTGCCGGGATTGGTAGTTGCGCCGGAAATCTAGAGCTACAGAGCTGTCCCTGGAAACAGGCTCAAAACAAGGTCCTCTAGTTCAATCAACAAAGGTCATGCGGTAAATTCCACACATATAAACCGCTTGGTCGTGCGGGGAAAAAGGATAAATAGTCATTTTCGCAGATTATAAATAGGGGTAGAACGGGCTCGCAGCAGAATTGACCAGCATAGGCTTCTCTTGTAGCTACAAACATCCATTCACCAGCATCCAATTCTCTTCAAGCGTCATGAAGGTCACTGCAGCTTTCGCAGGTCTCTTGGCCACGGCACTCGCTGCCCCTACCACCGAACCTGTTTTGGTGCCGCGAAGTGCTGGTATTAACTACGTCCAGAACTATAACGGCGACCTTGGTGACTTCACCTACGACGAGAGTGCCGGAACTTTTTCTATGTACTGGGAGGATGGAGTTAGCTCTGATTTCGTCGTTGGTTTGGGCTGGACCACTGGTTCCTCTAAGTGGGTGACTATATCCTTTAATATTTATCTAGAATCTAACGTTTGTCAGCTCTATCACCTACTCTGCCGACTACAGCGCCTCTGGCTCTGGCTCCTACCTCTCTGTGTACGGCTGGGTCAACTCTCCTCAGGCTGAGTACTACATCGTCGAGGACTACGGCGATTACAACCCTTGCAGCTCGGCTACAAGCCTTGGTAGCGTATCCTCTGATGGAGGTACCTACCAAGTCTGCACTGACACTCGGACCAACGAGCCATCGATCACGGGAACGAGCACGTTCACGCAGTTCTTCTCCGTTCGAGAGAGCACACGCACATCTGGAACGGTGACTGTTGCCAACCATTTCAACTTCTGGGCGGAGCATGGGTTTGGCAACAGCGATTTCAATTATCAGGTCGTGGCGGTGGAGGCATGGAGTGGTGATGGCAGCGCTAGTGTCACGATCTCTTCTTGAAATACGAGGGGCTTAGTAGTCGAAAGACTTGAAAGCCGAGCTCTCTTTCAGGGGGTGTGATGATGGGACTGGGGGTTTGATGGTTTTAAATGTTGAGACCGTATATGGTATGGCAGGGCGGAGCTGTCGGTGGCTGCGTTTTTAGCTTGCACAGACAATCAACTCTCGTTTTCTCCCTCTTTCTTTCGCTCGCTGCTTACTCTATAACACGATAATTTATTGCCACATGGCCTGCAACAAGATTGTGTGGGAGTGGTAGCTACAGACGGCTGCGTTTTTAACCCGAACAGACAATTGGCTCTCGTTTTCTCCTCCTATTGAGATTACTTAATACTATATAGGGTCTTAACTAAGAGACTTTACTGTGAGGGGTTAATCTTCTTCTACTCCTATAATCTATATAGATTATCTCTCTAAATTGAGAATTAAGAAACGCTATAGTTATATTAGTATACCATATATCTGGTAAAATTCGATGTTGGATTATGCTGGTTACGCGTCTCGCGTCTATGGTAAAGACTAAGCGTTGGTGAAGGAGGGAAAAAAAAGAATACCTATAGCGATTCCACTAAAATCTGCAAACGCGCCTTATCATGCACAGGCTGAACGTTTAGGTGAAGAATATTCAGGTGGGTAAACAAGTACCCGGAATGCCCTGAAGAGGGCTGAATAGCGCGGCGAGCCGTCCAGGCCCGTACCGTGGGCGCTAGGTGAGCACCAACATAGACAGAATGTTGTTTTTGTTTTTGTCTTACTTTCTGCTCTGTTTCTTTTCTTCTATTTATGGAGTGTCATGGATAAGAGCTTTGGAGAGTGCATGAAAGAGGCGAGGACAGGATGAGAATAGGGCGAGAATAGCCATTTCGAGTCATGGTAACCTTCTCTGCGAAGGATAATGAGGAGAAAAGGAAATATTTAGTTTCGACTTTCGTGTTCAATCATGAATTCTTGCAGGTTAATGGAAATTCTGCAGCTCTGATTTTATTTCTGCTGACCTTTTCCAATGAACAAATATGCGCCTTCAGGACGTGTTCCACTCATCCATCATAGTTTCTACATCAAAGTCAATTACCTAATCTGCAAGATCGAAATGTTCAAAATGAACAAGGCCATTGCTCTCAGTATCTGGCATTGCGTCGAGGGATATATTATCTAACATATGCGGTGCCGGGACCGGCTCTGGGCGGTTGGAAGATTTTGCAAAATTGGTTGCTGTAGAGTTATCCAATATGCGATCGAGCTTGAGCGAGATAGCCTTTGAAGACTTAAGGCAAAAAACACGATTGGTCTCACTAGGACCGGATACATGTTCGAGTTGAGACACCAGGACAGAAAGATTTCGAATGAGGTTGGAGGTCTTTATGCTGGCGGGAAGCTTTTTCGCCCCAGCATCCAAGACTATGATTCTCGATAAAGACGTGACTAATGTCCTTCGGTGAGCGACTTGCGGTCTCCGAATAGAAGAAGAAGATAATTGGGATATAAGAGAAGTTGAAATAGTCCAAAGGACATATAATTTTCATCCCAATGACTGGATGCCAACAGGCGTGATCTCCACCACCATGAAGTTGAAGGCCCAGTTCGCGGCGGTTGCGAGAGCAACTTTTTTGGTTCGCATGCTGAGTGAGTCCCAACCCAACGGGCAGCAGCCACATAAATCCCTGGAAGCCACAACTGAAAAAAGGTAACAGCAGAATGAGAAATGAACTGAAGCAGAGAGAACACTTCCTTCTAGTAAGCGCTTCCCTCATCAACAAAGTAATTATGAGATAGCTTACGCCTTGGCCCAACGAGCAATCATCAGCGGTGGGCGGCAACCCCCTCGTCAACGTTTGGCATAGTAAAAAGCCCGCCAATAGTCAAGTAACATAATTGCGTGCGGTGGGGAGGTGCACAAAGCGATTAGAAAGACCAACTGAGTCAAGCAATACCGTTGTTAGATAGTATAAAGTCACATTGATACCAGTTCCAAAAACTAATCAGCGGATAGCCACAATGCCTCTCTTGTCTCTCGTTTATCGGCGAAGAAGCTGCGCCTAGGTAAGGCCCTGGTCTGGCTCATATTGAAATCCGGCAACGATAGAGGTGCGTTGAGGGATGACGTAGGGGTCGTTGGTATCGAGGCCCCCAATATCTGCAGATATCGTCGGGGCTTCCTCCAAGCGATTGTCGGAAATCAGCCGGCGAGGAGATTCGGGGAACCATGACACAGTGTCGAAATAATGAAGATGAAAACAACCTGGAAGGCCAAATGGAATTGCCAGGCGATTGGTTCGCCGAGGAAAGAGAGAAGGTAAAATGTCATCCAATAGCATGATCAGCTCCATAACTACCAGTTTACTTCTCCCCTTAAACTGTGGTGTTTCGCCTTGCCACACAGATGTTGTGGCCGTGTTAATATCATTACCTATCCCGGCGACAGACTGACCAATGAATGTTGGAGGAGTACTGTAAGCTGTGGTTTTAAAGGATGCACCGTTTTAAATGATTACTGTGCCATGCAGAACAGACTTCCTTCGGTCAAGGCTTCCTTGCCAGACCATAGAGGCAATGGCATCAAAGAAACATTGAACATCATACAACGCAGCTTTAGGTGGCTAGGCCTGTGTTAGTGGACAAGCTTGAAATGTGCAACACTCAAGGCAGATTACTAGGACGCTTTTGAATAGACGAGAATAAAATTGTAGCGAGAATTCAAACTATTTTATTGAGCGCGATCATTGAGCCCCGATCAAATTAACAGCCCAAGTAAGCGCCACATAGAAATCTTACCGACAAAAGAAATACTAGGCTTATCTATATTAGGGCTATTTTGGCAGTCTCGACTAATTACATAGATTGAAGAGGAAGGAACTGCATTACAACAGCGAACCAAGCCCATAATCACAGACGTTCCCTCGCTACTTAGTAAATCCCATTGGATTGTAGGAAATCGATCATATGTTGAAAGCTGGCACTGGCACTTTTATGCGCGGCGATAGCATGTCCAGAGCCCGCAGCAAGGTAGTACTGACTCCCCGATGCTGCATTGGGGTAGAAGGTCGACTCAACTAATGCGGCTTGGTTTTCAGGATATGTGCAGTTACCACCGCAAAAGACAAAGTCATTCTCGCCGAGCACAACATCCACGGGGCCAGTAAATTCAGGCGCTTCGGCGACAACCGCACCAAGGGTGAGCAGGACGCCTAGAGTGTTGGTCTGCTTGTTGGCGACCTGGAGGTTGAAGGCGGTGGTATCGAAATTAGGCCAGCGATAGAAGGAAAATTGGATACCTACCGCGGTCTGCTGGGTCAGATATCCGGCAGGTAAGTCATCAAAGCGACCCGAAGAGTCGGAATTTGCGTTGATAAGGTTGAAAGAGGCCATCGAGAGAGCGACGTAGTTATCGTTGGTGCTGGTACCGGTCAGGATCACTGCATCGAAGTCACTCGGATACTGAGTGGTGATTGCCTGCGTTAAGGTACTGCCAGCGCTGTGGCCCACGCCGACCACATTGTCGAATTGGTAATTGCCAATCTTCGCATCGCGCAGTAACTGCGCGAGGGCGTGTGTCACGGCAACCTGGCTGGTGGCCTGAACTACCTGAATCGGATCTGGGTGATCTGAGTTGCCGACGCCCAGTTGGTCGTAAGATAATGTCGCGTAACCAGCTTCGGTGGCAGCGTCAATGTAGCTGTGGCCAGCACTAATGTCCCAGTAGGTGTGGTCCAACGTGGCACCATGCGTGAGCAGCTGCACGGTCTTGACACTAGCTGCTTTCGACGCCGAACTTGGGATGCAGAGCTTGCAGTAGATGTCATAGCTGCCCTGGATGAGTTGGGTGCCGTCTGGCGCGGTAGTCGATAAGGCATCAGTGACCTGAAACATTTCCACCATGGACTCAACCTCGGCGGCAGTCCCGCTAGGAGGCGTGTAGTTCAACTTGGTGCCATTCACAAAGATGGGGATCGTGATATAGCCCGAGGCACAGATTGAGCCGCCCCCTGTGGATCTACCGATAGAGATGTCACTTAGCCCTGCCGTGGATATTGCGGCGCAAGCAGGAATGTATCCAAGAGCCGCAGCCAGGAGAGGCGGAAAGAAGCTCTTCATGGTGGGACAATGTGAGATGTGAAATAATGTCAAAAGGTAATATTTCTGAATTGAACACCGGGTTGTGGCTAGCAATATAGGAAGAACTCGAAATCCCCCCGTGATGCTGATCAAAGAAATGTCTTAGTAGGGGAAAAGGAGAAAAGGTCACCATGCGACACAAATGACTCTGACAGGGATCTGAAAGAGTAAATAGTGGGGAAAGGATCCGAAGATGGTGTGAATCTTCTGGAAGCGAGCCATGTGGCCAATGGTCACGTATTGTGATTAGCATTTAATTTGCGGCTTGGGACTTTTGCGGCCCAATTTCTCGTTTCTCGTTTTTCGTTTCTCGTTTCTCGTTCTAAGGGATTTGCTCCTTTATTGATTTCAGGGCATTCCCGGCGCATGGACCCAATGGCGCTTAGCGTGGTTGCCTATAACAATGAGAAGCTGCATATGCGCCCCACAATCTACCACAATCCTTCCACGCACTTATCTACTAGACCTCAGTTCGCTAGTAGTAGCCACAAATGGAATCATTATTTAACTTCCCATGCCCTCAGTAAGCAGTTGTATAACTCCACAGCAATATCCAAAATACTTGGTCTTAGTCGAACTTAATTTCAAGCATTATGGGTTCCAACTCTTCTGATTCTGATTCCGGCCTTTACATCTTTAATAGAAATTATCGATCCAGCATTCGGTAAGTATTAATATCATTTCTCGATCTTCGTGACCACTGATCCACCTTCACAGCCTCAATTACCAACATTCCCTGTTCACCAACTTAGCAGGGAATCAGCTCTTACACCAAGCCATTCGGGACGAAACTGATCTATCAGGATCGCTTCGCGTGGCGGATATTGGTGCAGGAACCGCGTAAGCTTTCTGACTTTGATTTTTCCACGTGGCATAAGCATTCCTGACCTATCAGCAGGATCTGGTGTATAGAGTTGGCGGAGTCTCTCCCTGTAGAGACAGCATGCCGAGTAGACGGCTTTGACATCTCCACTGCCCAGTATCCCTCAACTGCTTGGGTACCATCAACTGTCAGCCTGCACCAGCATGATGCCTTCCAGCCATTCCCGGTGGAACATCAAGGAACATATGATATCGTCAATGTACGGTTTTTTATCACCTTGCTGAGCAAGGAGAAATTGCAGGCTTTTTTGCAGAATGTCATGAGTTTGCTAAGTATGTGTTGATACCCCTTTGTGATCTTCGCTTCCCTCTTCGTTGACCCAAGCGCCACCCCGTGTAGAGCCAGGTGGATTCTTCCAATGGCTCGATTTAGACCCCCGCTCTGTACACCCGATGGCCGCCGACTCGTCCTCCATCATGGTCAGGACGCACTCTGTCGCGAAACTGATGCAAGGCGTTCCAGCGGATGTCACATTGTGAGTACCTCGTTCCCTCCCTGTTTACCCTTTCATCGCCCCGCCGGGACTGAATTGCTAATTGATCATAAAGATGGCTCACCGATAATTGTGACATGATCCAGTCAGCTGGATTTGAGCCCGTTACCTATGATCGTCTTCATCTGAAAGCATCGCAACGACCCCTCTGGAATCATTGTCTCCTCATGGGTATGGAGGAACTTTGCCTCACCCTCGAGGCTAGTAAGACAGACACCACACAAGCTCAGGCCTTGCGATTGAGTTTAGAAGAACTGAGTGGTGAATTTGAAAATGGGGCCACTGTGGATGCGCAATGGTTTTATTTGGTGGGCAGGAAGCCGCTCTAGCTGTAGCTCACCACAGATATGGCACATCCACGGAAATATTGAATGTTGCATCAATTCTATGTGGTGTTTATTTACGTACCGGTACGCCTACTAGATCAATAGATAAATTTTACCGATGCATGGGCAACAGTGTTTCTTCCATGTCTGACACATGCTACTCAAACCCGCGCCTCAAACCGCACCGGCACATTCCGAGTGATTCGCAAACTCATATCAAACTTTACCCCCTCAGACAGAGCAAGCTCAGCTCGCTCCCTTGCTGCTTCCCACGAATCCACCGCCTTCTCAGATGTGCAGTCTTCGTCTTCTTCATTCCGCGTGAGAAGTCTAACCGACGACCCCTTGAACAGACTCACCACCACAGCGCACAACTCCACGAGCGCAAACTTATACCCCAGGCATCCACGACTTCCTTCCGAAAAGGGAACGAATGTACCAGGTAGGGGATTGAAGAAGGCATCGTCGTTGGGAGAAGATGTCTGCTGCTCCCCTTCATTCGGATTGAGCCAACGCTCAGGATCAAAGTCTGAAATCGCAAAGGGACGTTTTTTAGCGTCCCGGGCTGAAGACATATTTGATTCCTGATCCGGCTCATCCCGACGCGGCCAGTAGCTTGGATGACGATGTGTGGCACTAGTGTTTACGAATGCGACCGTTCCTGGTGGTACGGGGTGGCTTTGGCCGCGGACGACAATGGGTATTGAGGGACCCGACGAGGGCACATATTTTGGGAGTACGGGAAGGACAGTGAAGAGACGGAGGACTTCGTTGATGACAGCACCGACGAGGCTGCTCATCAAGGGCTTATAGTGGGCGTCATAGGTCCATTCAGCTGGCGTGGTGTCACCGAGGATGCGATCGAGGTCGGCTTGCATGGCGCGTTGGATGGTCGGGTGACAGGCAAGAAGGAGGATGATGAAGGTTAGCGTGTTGGCGTTGGCTTCGTGGCCAGCGAACATGAAAAGCCAGATATTGCCAGTGACCTGCTGCGGCTTGAGAAGGGCATGGTTTCTTTGAGTGGGAGAGGGGAGTCCTGCTTGGACGAGGCGATCTAGGATTGAGACATGAGTTAGATTGAGGGTTGGCTGTGGTATTACGGAATAGGAAGGAAGAGAGGAAGTCTACCTAGGAGACTCTCAGGTTTCGTTGATGAACTACGTGGTTTGTGATGGAGCTCTGACTGGTTCTTGTCTATAAGCTCATGCATATACTGATCCATTTCAGTGTATGCCGTTGCTGCCCGGCGATGGGCATGGAAGGGCGACAGCCCTAATACAGAGTGTGAGCAAGAGTGAGCACACACTTAAGAATAAAGCGCTTACTGAGGAGCCCAGGCGGGAAGAGAAAGACAGTCTGATAATGGTCCAGCAGAGTGTGTACAGCATCACTGTAGCTCATTCGATGTGTGCCTGGAAGTTGTTCTTCGAACCGCAATGCCTGTACCAGATCCTCATTGGTTTGATTCTGGTTGCAAACCCGATTAAGCAGATGCAACGAAAGTCGCGCCGTGAGCGTGCGTAGCCGGCGATGCGCTGTTCGCTGGTTCAATACCAGCCGCAATTCCTGCCCGCCTTGAACGGAATGCTCAAATACTTGCCGCAGCGTTGCCTCGTTGAAGAAAGGAGCCGTGATGCGACGGTACAACCGGGATTCGGCTCCATCAGTTCCTGTTATAGTCGGTCCGAAAATGTTCAAGACCTGCATCAGATGCGCCGGTTTTCCGAACCGGCTGTCGCGGAACAGCTGGGACGAGACATCCGCATCGCAGGTGTATAGAATGATGCCCCCAGGCGAGACGGCAAGAAATGTATCTGCGCCGACATGTTTGAAGGGCTCATAACCGTTATGCCAGCCGTCATTGAAGATGAGCAGTGGAAGCCAATTTGCGGTCCACGAATGGGGGAGAGCCCTTAAAATCGGGAGCAACAGGGATTGGTTCAAGAGCCAAGGGGCACCCAGTAGTGAACATGGCAGAATCACGTATGTTAGGGCGGTCGCCCGCGCCCGAGATAAATTGGTGATCAAAGTGGCCAGGCACCAGGTCGACCAGATGGCACCTAATGCGAGCAGTAAGTGGAGCAGCGGGAAAATAGACATTCCGTGGTTCTGCACGCGGGGTCAATGCCCCATGACAGTGGCGGGCCAGGATATACATATTAACAAGCTTCGTAGAAAAGTGATCCTACCCTAAACCGAATGAGTAGATATTTCCGGGTTTTAATCATCTCCGCTGAGCCAGGTGGCTGTAATAAGCCCACCCAGAATAGGAGCGGGGCTTATCTCTGACGAAAGAAACTGGTACACCGTGCACTGGATTGTTCATTGTGATTGGGCCGTGGAAGGACCTTCCGGGTAGATCCCTGACATTGGCCCCCACATTAGATGTTTTCGAAGTCAAAAGTCATCGGCAGGTTATTAATACTGCTTATTTACGAGTCTGCAGGATCCTGCTAATCCACTCTCGGAGTCCTGGCCCCTCAGGAAGCACGGAATTGTGTTCGCTGACACGGGATCATAGAACCCTTGGCAACATTCCTGCCCCATTGCCTGCAATAATTGCCCCGTTCAGGCGTTCATGGCCGTGCACCTGCAGCAGCTCCTGCAATGTCGAACTTGGGGCCAAACAAGTCATGCAGAGCCATGAAGTTGGGTTGAGTTTCAGCATGCAATATATCTGACTCCACGGGAATATAAACTATTCCGACTGTCAGCAGGCTCGAGCTTTCCTTGATGCCCTTGAGAAATTTTTTCCCAGCACAGTTCCAACTATGACTTCTCAAGGGGCGCAGAGTCCATCCCTGGTGACTACTGGCCTCTTAGTGGTCGCCATCATCTTCCCCATCCTGGGCACACTCGCCGTCCTGCTCCGGGTCTCGTCGAATATTTCCAAGGCCAAGCGCCTCTTCCTGGACGACTATGTGATTATACTAGCTCAACTCTGTGCCTGGGGAATCTCCATCGATATCTTTGTGGCCGCTGCGCTCGGGGGTGTTGATAACACCAAAGGCACGGTCCTCTCGGCCACCATCGTCTTCCTTAGGGTGGGTTTATATTCGGTTCCTAAGATGCCTGCGACTAACTTCAACGGCAGTCACTATGGATTGAAGGCTTTGTACTGATCGGTAGTTTGGTTCTGGTGAAAGTGTCTATTCTCCTCTTTTATCGGAGGATATTCGTAACACGTTGGTTTCAAATGGCCGTGTGGGTCTATGTTGGGATCTTGCTCTCGTGGGGGTTTGCTATGATCATAGTAAGTAGGATCACCCAGCGGGAAACACACCAACTCACGCCCGTACAGGCCCAACTCTTGTGCGCCGATCCTATCACCGCAGCCTGGGATCCATACGCTGTGCATCCTCTCCGCTATAATTACAATGCGTACTCTATAACATTTGCCGCCATGAGCCTGTTCTTCGACATACTCGTACTCTGTTTTCCCATTCCCGTCATTCATCACCTCATGATGTCCAACCGCAAAAAAGTGAAAGTCTTGGGTATTTTCTGGCTGGGAATTTTGTAAGCAAGCGAAAGCATCTCCCCTCGAAGAAAATGCTTGGCCGGTAATTAATGCTTGACTCTAGCTGCTGCATCTCATCCGCCATCCGTCTCTACTACATCTATATCGACATCTTCAAGTCCACATCCACCACCGGGACTAACCGTTACTCCATCGTGACGACCGCATTTACATGGGGCACCATCGAGCCTAATGCCAGCATCGTTGCCGCCTGCCTGCCCACCTTCGGCCACTTATTCAGCGCGGGGGAGGGCGTTCGCAGCGCCGTCCAGAGTTTCTGGACCCGTATTTCTATGCGCAGCGCTGGCTCTGACAAACATAGCGGAGTCTCCAAAGAGAGATCCACTACGGCTGATAGCAGCGCCAATGCCTCATTTGCCCCTGGACGATCCGGTAGCCGGCATCAGTGGCAGCGGCTAGGGATCAACAAAACCACTAGTGTCGATGTAGAATTGGGGGAGCATACGTACGAGGATGAGTATCCATTGGCAAAGTACCCGCAACAAAGTCCAATGCAGATGAAAATTCATGTCGAGAGCCTTGTGCGACAGGAGGTCTCGGCCCCTTCAGAGGAGCACCTGGCGGAGCGTGGCCACGAAAATAACTTTTAGAATTACGTGAAAGGGCAGACATTCTCATCGGTCACAATATACTTATGCTCACTTATAAATATACATGAAAAAAAAAATTATTGATGCCATGGAAATTTGATTTGTTTTCATTGTCTGGATCCATGCTAATGGACAGGCACCTTCTATAATCGGCCACGGTAGCCTAGGGCAGAACTATCGCATGAAAGACAATCCTCAACGCCCACACATCGACAATGGTCCAGATAAAAAAAGGCAAAGGATAATGACTCGGGTTGTGAATACAAAATCGTTGCAACATCTAGGTTAATTTTACAAGACTCAGTTCAATACGGATAACAAAATCACTCAAATCTCTTGCCATTATATATCACGGATCAAGGAGCCCCGGTTTCTTGACTCAAGCCCTGGAGGTCATGGATGTCTATTTTCAGGAACTCTTGATCTCTGTGTCATTCAACACACTCACAACCTTCTGGACAGATGCCCGCGCCATCATGGCATTCTGCCACCGTGTGAAATGCGGAACTTCCTCTGGCTTCCAGGCATGCTCACCCGTGCGACTAGCCATGAAGAAGGGAATCTGCATGTTCCACATCACAAAAGCCAAGTCTGCATACGTGCACTTATCTCCCACCAGCCACTCTTGCTTGCTCAAAACCGTATCCAGGACACCCGCAACGCGCTTGAGTTCCGCTCCGTAGCGCACTTTGGCTGATTCCGGGGATTCGCCGTAGATCCTTTCGTGGAAGATGTTGAACCTTGTTGGGTCATATGTTAATATATCATCCTGCATAGAGATTCTTTTTTCCGAAATATGAAATCCAACATACCACGCTGACTGTCCAAAATAGGGGCCTTGACCCGAGGCTTGGAAGTAGGACCACTGGACTAGCTGGTACTTTTCCGGGGAAGAATCGTAAGAGATTTTACGCTCTTTATCGTAGGTATCGATGAGATACTGTATAGCCGTAAGTGAACTGCAAAGTCTTTTCGAAAAAGCACGCGTGGGCTCTCACCTGCACGATAGCACCGGACTCCCAGAGAGTTAGCCCCGTGTTAGGGTCAATGATGGCTGGAATTAGTTAGACAGCGCGCTTTTCCCTATAGCCAGAAGAGTTTTGCTATTCTACATACCTGGGACTCGTCCATTGGGGTTCACGTCTGTAAATGGTTTCTGCTTGAGCCCGTCCAGCTCAACCCAAACGGTCTCATAAGGGAGGTTGAGTTCCTCGAGAATGATGAGGACTTTAGAGGGGTTGGGGACCTGGTCTGGAGTAGCGCTGTCAGTAGATTGCTCTTCCAATATGAATTGGCGATCTCACTTCTCCAGTACAGCTTGATTGGTTCGAGGGCCATGATTGTGATTGCTACTCAATGTTTGGTGAAGAGGGGGCGTGGGCAAAGAACAAGACGTGGTCAATGTTATAAGAGAAGTGAATTGAATCTAGATTTATCTTCCAGACAACAAAATGGAGGGGTAGAGGGGCAGGGGGTAAACCCCTGCTCTACAAGGGTTGTGTTCTCGGGTGATGTCCTTGGGGGCCATATTCTTTGTTCTCAATGTATGGCAGAGAATGCTAAGGCTTTAGCTCATCTCTGGTCCTCCACTCTTCACTCTGCGGAAATTTACTCGTTTTCTCGTAAAATGAATTTCAGCAGTAAAAACAAATTTGGACCCTTTTCTCCTGGCTATCAAGAGCTCAGTTGCATAGCCCCGCACGGCAAGTGCGGTTGAATCCACCGAGTCCTATTTAATTACAACGTGACATACTCTGTGGCGGCAGAGAGAAAGACTTAAAAATTAATAATTCTTTACAATCTTCTTACTTAGTTGAAGTACTGTAGGTATTGACTAGTGCTTATTTACATGCACGGCCGATGTAACTCACCGTCAGACCTAAGCCGTAAATGACCTCAGACCGAAGTGGGGAACCCGCTGAGCCAATTTTGGCCCCGACTGTCAATCATCCGCCACTAAATTTCGGCAATCTACCCACGCACTTCTAGGGTAATACCACGAGACTACGCTCATGGGTCAGAGAATATGGCCACGAGGGTGCATGGATATGCTAATAATCCTGCAGGATCAAGTCGTGGGCCGTTATCGAAAGTGGATCCCGTGAGCCGCCACACGGCTCAACTGGCCACAATCCGGTTGCTAAAGTCTGTAATTACTGAGCAATCTATGTATGACACGTGCGGATAATTTAGCAAGAGCTACTGTGTTTATCATGACTGGTTGTTGATTGGAAGTTCAATCCAAAAGAAGGAAAATCTACGAAATAATGCAATATGTGCTCAGCATGCTATGCTTACTTCGTTGAGAGTCAATTGCATCCACCTAATCCATGTCCAAGATCTGACTGAGAGTCTGCCCGGTCTATAACCCTCCTTCAAATCTGTCACATTTTTTTCTCAAGTCAATGGCTCCCGAAAAAAGACGAAAGCAGAGTGCAGAAGCTCCTGACCTTGTCAAAAGGGCTCATCATGTGGTGACCAAAATCTCCGAGGGTTGCCAAGCCGAGAATGGGTTCGGGGGGTTTAGCATCTCCCTTTATGACACTGCATGGTTATCGATGATCACCAAGGTGGATGCTACGGGCGCCTCTCAATGGCTATTTCCGGAGTCGTTCACATACGTTCTTCATCAGCAGCACAACGACGGTTCCTGGGGAACATATGCATCGCCTGTGGATGGAATTCTCAACACTCTTGCGGGCTTACTGTCCTTGTTGGCGCACCGTGCTGCGCTTAGCACGGAGGCCTTTACAGGTGGTGATTTGAAGCCCATCAATTATGATTGGAAGATAGCCCAAGCAACCAGCGCGGTCTCGGAAGCGCTGAAGAATTGGGATGTTAGCTCAGCTCTGCACGTGGGATTTGAGATCTTGGTTCCAAGTATTCTGCACCAATTGGCACAACGCGGCGTTGACCTAGACTTCCCGGCAAAGGCAGAGCTTATGAAGCTTCATAAGCGAAAGCTGGCTCATTTCAGACCAGAAATGGTGACATCGAAGTATCAAACCACTCTTCTCCATTCACTGGAAGGGTTGATTGGAAAAGTAGACTTTGACCAGTTATCCCACCACTGTACAGCATATGGAGGCATGCTGGGGTCACCAGCCTCTACAGCCGTCTACCTCATTCACTCTACTAAATGGGATGATTCGGCGGAGAAGTACCTCAGGAATGTTGTAGAGAGCTATGGGAACTGCGGAGGAGTCCCCAGCGGGTTCCCGACACCAGTGTTCGAAACGTCCTGGACGATCTCAACCTTACTTGCAAGTGGATATGGCATGGATGACTTTGCATGCATGGATATCAAAATCATCAGCAGATATCTCAAACAGCTCCTTGCAAATCAGCATGGACTACTTGGTTTTGCTCCAGGCTTCGTTTGCGATGCCGATGACACAGCCCGAACAGTTCTCGCGCTTGCATACCTTGGCATCGAAGGAGACCCATCACCTCTGGTAAAATACTTTGAGGCTGCAGACCACTTTCAAACCTACAAGCTCGAGCGGAATCCAAGCTTCAGCGCGAATGCTAACATTCTGCTAGCCCTGCTGGCGGCCCCCAATCCTTCAGCATATGGCTCACAGATAGAAAAAGCCGTGAAGTTTATGCTTTCAATCTGGGAGGAGGGAGCGCTGCAGGATAAGTGGAACCTGGCATCTGAGTACAGCGAAATGCTTTTGAGCAGCGCATTGCTTCGCCTTCTTAAAGTATGGAGCAAGGGGTTATTAGCGACGTTGCCAACCGAGCTCATCGCATCCCGTGTGCCAATTACACTCTTCCAGCTATTTTCCAGGACCTTAAGCCGTCAATCCGAGAATGGTTCCTGGGGAAACTCTATAGAGAGGACAGCATACAGCGTACTTTTGCTCGCTTCCATGCTGAGAATGCCGTGGTTACAGTCTATTCGTGAACTTGCTGAAGCTGCTCTGCTCAAGGGAAGAGAATACCTCACACTTCATGCCAATGACTGGGCAGAGGGCGATTATATCTGGATTGAAAAAGTTACATACAGACTGCCTATACTTTCCGAAACATATAGTCTTGCGGCAATGAAGGCTCCTACGGAAGTGATGGCGTGGACTACTGAAGTCATTCAAATGCTTGCCATGCCAGAAAAGAAGCTTCTGAAGATGGCAAAGTTCTTTGGACGTCTACCGCTGTTCCAAGAAATCCCAGAAACGAAGATTTTCTTGGCTGTTGCCGAGGCACACCTCTATTCACAGTTGTTGAAAACTGCTCGACTTGACATTTTCCCTAGAGACAACATGGCTATGACAGAAGATAAATACCTGGACTACATTCCCATTGCCTGGACCAGCGTCAACTCTGCATCAGAATATCCCCTCTCAAGCAAGATAATGTGGGACATGATGATTATATCAATGCTCAACTATCAGGCAGACGAGTATATGGAATCGGTGGTCGCCCGTCTCCCAGATTCTAGCTTGTCAGAGCTGAAAGCTATTATCCGAGCCGAATGTATGAATGGGCTTTCGGGTAGTGGAAGCTCAATATTTAGGCACCAGGAAGAATCACAATCTCCGCAGTCGGAAGATAGCGAAGGCCATTTCCTGCTTGTGTCGCTTCAGGAGGTCGCAACCGTCATCCAAAAATATATAAGACATGTACGACGCCATCCATGCGTCGTCAGCGCCACGGAAAGTGCACAGAAGCAAGTTGCCGAGGAAATCCACAAGTTTCTCCTCGCGCACATGGCCCACAATGCTGACAATGCTCGGATGAGAGGCCAAGTGATGGATACGGATGGCAGTGTTTTCGGTCGTTCGTATTTTGACTGGGTTCGAACGACAGGTGCCCATGACACCAGCTGCCCGTATTCCTTTTCTTTCTTCTGCTGTCTCATCAGTAGTGGATCCTCTGGCTTTTCCACCGTCAAGCAGAGGTTTTTTGCCCGGGCTCTGGGTTTGCACCTGGCAACTATGTGCCGACAGTACAATGACTACGGGTCTCAGCGACGGGATGCCGCAGAAAGGAATCTGAACAGTCTTGATTTTACCGAGTTCAAGGAAGATTTATCCGGGAAGTCGAACAATAGCAAGCAAGATCTGATAGAACTCGCAGAGTTTGAAAGAGCATGCATGCAGCTGTGTTTTACACGTCTTTCAGCTGAAGTCAGCACCCCAACGGCAGCGCAAATTTCGGCTTTTATTGATGTCACGGACTTATTTGGACAAATTTACGTTGCGCAGGACATTGCCAGTCGGATGCAAAACTAGTTATATCGCGGATAGGATTTCCTTTGCAGCTGCTTCAATAATAGTCTATTTCGTAAACATACTATATACTTCAATTGAATTTCATGAAATACAATTCTCAAGCGCTTCATCCCATTCGTCTTCTATAGTCCTTTAGAGTTAGTCACGATATGCCGTCATTGTGTGTGCATGGATTCCACTAAACTCGTGTTGAAGTCAGGAATCTTGGCAGTACCGCCGTTGTGGGCCACCTGCCCAAAGTAGACTTTCATCTCCGGAGGATTTTATGCATAGAATAAGCGAAGAAAGTGATTAATCCTTTGGGGGCTTGACCCCTCACCCTCACTTGAGACTAATGCAGGTGAGACAGCAAGCGGCATTCTCGGGGCAAAAAAGACACTAATAGTCAATGGGTCCTATAACGCCGGACACTAGGAAGATAACCACACGCCACGTATTGAGTATCCGTAAGCATAACCAGTTGTTTTGGCCCCCATTACACGAGTGTACTGTCGATGGGTACTAAGGTACCATAGTTACCAAGTTTGGAGCTTGTTTCTCATGTTCCCATAAGACCAATTCCGCTGCTCTTTTCCCCTGTGCCATTGGAGCTCTGTCACGAATTTGACTGCCTAGAAGCATGGCAATGAACACTACTGAGTCATGGGTTTTTCCCCATGGATCATACATCATAGCGGAGGATGGAGTGATTCCATGGCTCTTTACGGCTCCCGCTCTGCTTATCGGGGCCTACTGTATCTCCTTTGCCTGGTCCAGTCTCTTTGGGTACAAGGTTCCGGTGTTTGGTGTGAAGTCACTATGGGAGCCGATCATGGTCTCCAACTATAGGTTCTTCCGTCATGCTGAAACTGTTCTGGAGGAAGGGTATCGCGCAGTGAGTGATCTCTTGAAAGTTGTGCGGACTGAATTTAGACTTATCATGACAACAGTGCACGGACAAGATCTTCCAGTTCCGCCGTGCTGACACGGACATGCTGGTGTTGCCTCCCAAGTATGTCGACGACGTACGGAAGTTGCCAAATCATGTTGCCAGCCCGACAGTCGCCCACGTCCACAACTTGATGGGCTCGTCAACAAATATGCACATTATCTTGCGCAGCAACTTGCACTTCCGTACCCTTCAACTCAAACTCACTCCCAACCTGAATGCTCTCACGCGGCCCATGCAGGATGAGGTCAACTACGCCATTGAGCAGGAACTCACAAAGTCAGAGGGTCAGTACTTCAGCCCTTATATGACAAAATATCAATGCTGATGGCAATGTAGATGAGTGGGTGACAATTAAGCCCTACCATACAATCCTGGATTTTGTCGCCCGTGTCAGTGCTAGAATCTTTCTTGGAAAACCAATCTGTCGCAACCCAGAGTGGCTGGAGGTCTCGACCCAGTTTACGGAGAATGGTACGTGCCAAAATGACTACTACTACAAAGACTTAGTACTGATGGAACGATAGTGTTTATCTCTCTTGTCTTCCTTCGACTTTTCCCCATGTGGACTCATGGGATTCTCAACTGGTTCATGCCTTCTGCATACAAGGGCTCAGCATATGTGAGAAAGGCGAAGAAGCTACTTGTTCCGGAGATTATCCGTCGACGGGAGAGAGAAGCCCAGGGGATCGAGGAACCCGAGGAGAATAAACTCAACCTCTTATCGTGGATGATGGAAATTGCTACACCACAGGAGAGCGATCCCTCGTCTTTGGCCCATCTCGAGGTCGTGATGTCACTCGCCTCAATCCACACCTCACAAATGAACGCAGTGCATGTGCTGTATGATCTGCTTGCGCATCCGGAATACCTCGAGCCCATTCGCGATGAGATTCGCTCGGTAATCAAGGAAGTGGGCCCTTGGATGTCTTGGGAGAAACCCGCCTTTTCCAAGCTCCGCAAGCTGGACTCTTTCATGCGTGAATCTCAGCGATTCAATCCCCCGACGCTTCTATCTATGCACCGGGTTCTTCTTGAAGAGGCTAAATTATCAGACGGTATGGTTCTGCCGAAGGGGGCCCATATAAGCATGGCTGTCAACGCCATTCAGAACGACCCAGATGTCACCCCTGAACCCGAGGTTTTTGATGGTCTCCGGTATTACAAGCTCCGCCAGCGCGAGGGTGAGGCCCATCTCCATCAATTTTCCACGACCCAGGAGCGAATTCTTAACTTTGGTCACGGTGCCAATGCATGCCCCGGTCGCTTCTTTGCCAGTCTTGAGATCAAGGTCATTCTTGTTCGGCTACTGATGGACTATGAATTCAAATTTAAGCATGGAAACAAGCGCCCTGAAAATTTGAGCGCGCACGAATTCATCTTCCCCAATCCTGATGCGGAGATTGTGATGCGTCGCCGTCCAGCATCTGAGCGACTGGAGCTGTGAGAAAACGGCGGCGAGTTGAATAGAGGTAGAAAGAGTGGAGAATCTGTATGTGGTGAATCGAACAGTATGGGCTGTTTAGTGCTTATACAATGATCTCAATTACGATTATTTGAAATTTATTATCCTCTATTTACAGTAAGAAAACTGGCGCACGGTTCATTGAATGATTTAATCCAAAATTATTGATACAATTGCCTCATTCAAACTCTAAATACTATCGGAACTGGAAAAAGGCAATTTGTATAGATAAACTGGCTTCTTGTCCAGGATTGTAAGGTTAAATGAAGGTCCCACTAGACTTCACCATTGGTGCACCAATGGACCCCAATCGTCCGTCCACGGGTAAGCACTAGGCATAAAAACAATCATGAAAGGGTCAATACAAATTTGGGGGCGAAGAAATACCATCAATTGAGGACCAATGGGTCAACTCCGCCAGCGTACTTCATCATAGCACCTCGGGGCCCACTCCGAAATTGCCCAGTAGACCTCGGGACTTTTGGAGTGGTTTTTATACCCGTGATAACCGATAGTAGATATTTATTTTGTCCTGCTAGATATCCATTGGGATTGAGTAGCATTACTGTCTATCACTCTCTATGGTCCGCCTGGCACGGTTCTTTGGGCTCACGGCAGCAACCGCCGCAGCTTTATCGCAGTTCTCCACCAATGGTTCGTTAATGATGCTTCCCCAAAGATTCCGAAGGCCTCTGGCTTGTGAATGAGCATTGTCTAAGTGAACAAATTCTGTAGGCTTTTCTTCATGGGGAACTCTCCCATCACCAAATTATCCACAGTTTCTAAGTGATGGAGTATGTACACAGACCAATGGCCATCCGTGGCGTACGTAAACGCTGATACAGTCAATCGAGTAGCCCTTGGAAAATAGAATGCCATGGGGAGCTGCAAACCCAGCAGGAGGAGCACCCAATACTGGAGTGACGCGTCATTACAATTTCACCATCTCCCGAGCTTTTAAATCACCTGATGGCTACAACAAGAGCGTCATATTGGTCAATGATCAGTTTCCCGGTCCAGTGATTGAAGCAAATTGGGGGGATATGATTGAAGTTACAGTCACCAACAACATCGATAGCTTTGACGAAGGTATCACGCTGCACTGGCATGGTATCACGCAGAAGAAGACCCCATGGTATGATGGTGTCCCCGGCGTCTCTCAGTGCCCAATCGCGCCCCGCGGTGGAAGCTTTACATACACCTTTCAAGCAGACCAATACGGCACGGGTTGGTATCATTCACACTACAGTGCCCAGTATGACGACGGGCTTTACGGGCCCATGGTCATCTACGGCCCACTCCAGAAGGAGGTCAGTTATGACTATGACCTGGGCCCTGTAATGATCTCCGATTACTATCATATCAGCTACTACAAGCTCCTGGAATTGAGTTTCTCGAAGCCACCACAGGGGGCGGGAGTTGATAATAACTTGATTAACGGGAAGGGTGCCTATGATTGCAATGCTACTAGTACGCAGGGCAACTGTCTTCCCGGCGCAGAACGAGCAAAGTTCCAATTTCATTCTGGAAAGCTTCATCGGTTGCGGCTTATGAACACCGGATCTATGGCCAACCAGAAGTTCAGCATCGATGGCCACAACATGACCGTCATAGCGAATGATTACGTTCCAGTCAAGCCGTACGAAACCAATGTGGTCACCTTGGGTGCTGGACAACGAACGGATATCATCGTTAACGCGACCGGCTCACCCACCGACATGGTCTGGATGCGATCCGATATTGACATGGTGTGCTTGGAAGACACGGCAACCTTTCAGACTGCGCTTGCAGCAATCTACTATGAATCGGCGAACACTTCCTCCACCCCCAGCACGACTGGAGTGACTTGGGAGAGTAACAACTGTCGCAATGATCCGCTGAACCAAACAGTGCCTTATTACCCATTAACGCCTCCTACGCCCGAAACTTCCCAGACCGTCACAATCTCCGTAGGCTACAATGCCACCGGGTTCGTGGTCATGTTTATGGACGGCTCATCGTTTCGTGCAGACTATAATGACCCACTCCTACTCGATGCCAAAGCAGGAAATTTTTCCTTCCCCGATGAACGAAATGTGTACAACTTTGGTACCAACTCCAGTGTGCGGCTGATCTTCAATAACACCTACTCAACCCCCCACCCCATGCACCTTCACGGCCATAACTTTTGGGTGCTAGCCGAGGGCATGGGCAAATGGGATGGTAAAGTGACAAATCCCTCAAACCCGCTCCGTCGGGACACGCATATCTTGCAGCCTGGGACAACGGAGGAACCATCATATCTGGTTCTCGAGTGGAAACAGGATAATCCAGGTATCTGGCCTTTGCATTGTCATATGTCAATTCACTCCAGCGCAGGAATGGTTATTATGGTCTTGGTGAGTAGCAACATATCCTGAATGCCGAAAAGACAATTCTTCGTGTACTGATGTGTTTCCCAGGAGCGACCAAACTCGATAGAGAGCGACATGTCAATTCCTATGGTGATGGCGCAAACGTGTCGGGATTGGGACAGCTTCAGTGACACGGCATACGTGGATCAAATTGACTCCGGTTTATAGATGAAATTGATGGCTTGAGCTGCCAATGGGACTTCCGGAGCTTTTCGATGTATATAGAGTACCGCATATATATATATATATATAAATGAATAGACTCTAACAGCACTTCAAAAGGTTGCAGCATGGCTATTTCCAGGACTTTTTCCCCAGCCTGCGGACTCAAGCCCTCTAGATACAAACATACTCTTGATATCTTAGGCGACCGAGCTGCAGTCCAAGACTATATAGTGGACAATGACGAACAAGATCGAATCACCCAGTATGTCACCGTAAACAACGGAGTTTTCTACTGACTCTTTCTTGTAGAAAAGAAGTCTAGCTATTTTATAGAGAACATAAGGTGGAAGGATTCCTAGGCTTCAAATTACATTTCTGAGGTCCACTCAGATATCGATACATATATAATTTCTAATTCAAAGTATTACTAACTTCCATACCATTATTATTGGGGTTTAGTATGGTGTTCCAAACAGCGCAGATCCCTTGCCCAGGAGCGAAATACATTAATAATTATTCATAAGTAGACACACAAAACGTATAAGCACCTACCACTTGTAGACTGTGGACTGCCACCGTCTCCAAGGTCGCAAATGGCCCCATTTTCCGGCGGACCTCCGGGTGTTTGCACTTATCGAGCTGCAGAGCGTGAACTTTGGTTAGACTAGTTGCATTATGTAGGCTGGGCCCCGTATTGACCCTGGTAAACTTAAGCTAACAGCTGGGGTCCAAGTGGCCAGGGATCTGCGCTACTAAAATACGAGCATCCTGGTGCTACATAAAGTAAACCAGCGCCGTATTTTTCATGGTGAGCACGACATCCAATTACAAAGTGACAAATAGCAACCGTGTGTCTTACATTGCCTATCTCTGGGCGGGGTAGAGTGGGGGCGAAAAACTACAACCTCGATCGTACGAGAGAGCTTTGAAACACAACCTGCATGAGTTGTGCATGCGATTTATAATTGGACATCTCCGACTGGCCGTGGCATTACGGCGCCGAATGTTGCGTGGAGACATCACTCCAATGCGTGGCGGTAGTGAAAGGTGAACAAAGAAAATCGTTGCTACCTGAAGCTTGACACTAAGCCTTATCAAGATCACTCTCTCACCAACAAAAAGAAGTGGCTGTGTGCTACTCGCTTTGCTCGTCTTCTTCCTCAAACTCCCAATAAAGCTCGTATATCACTTCTTCTCCTCTGGTCTCCTATTCGTTCCGGAGACCATTTCTCCACTGCCACGGCGCTCCACTCGCTGCATCGATCCTTCCAGGCAGGTCGCACCAATCATGATGGGGATCATCGCTATCATTATCCTTCTGCCAATTTTGGTAATGAAAATAGAATCTAGTCCAATTTGAATGCACAGACACTGATAGTTCTCAGTACCTTGTTTGTCAAATCATCAACAATCTATGGCTTCATCCACTGTCGAAGTACCCTGGCCCGCTACTATGGCGCGCATTCCGATTTCCTTTTCTTCTCTCAATGGTGCGCGGCAATCTTCCTCATCGGATCAAGAGCCTTCACGAACAATACGGTGACATCGTTCGCGTCGCGCCTGACGAGCTATCTTTCATCGACCCCGAAGCCTGGCGGGATATTTACACTAAAGGTCGGGAGTTTGTCCGCCCAGACCAATACAAGGATCAACCGCCTGGGAAGACAGCTGCCAACTTGATCGCATGCTCAGAATCAGAACATGCTCGGCTTCGGAAAATACTGGCGCCTGGATTCTCTGAAAAATATGCTATGGAACAAGAGCCTTTCATTCAATCCTACGTTGATAAGTTATTTGAGAAGCTGGACGACCGTCTCCGAAATGAGAAATTCTCAGCAGTGGATGTCGTTGAATGGATCAACTATCTTGCCTTTGACGTGATTGGAGATCTTACCTGGGGATCTTCCTTTGGGTGCCTAGATGGTCTGACCTACCACCCGTGGGTTCAAACAGTGGGCCAGTTCAAGGCTGCCATTGTCGTCGGCGCGCTTAAGTTCTACCCACCCGTCTACAACTTTCTCATGGCAATCACGCCACCCTCGGCACTACAGGCTGTCATGGACATGTGGAAACTGACAGAACAAAACGTCCGGGAACGTGTCGCCGGCGGCGCAAACCGTCCCGATTTAGTTGGCACAATGATGGCATCCGAATCCATGACTCAAGAAGAGATGGAAGTTAATTCCATGATGATTGTAGCTGCAGGAAGCGAATCCATTACCACAGTTCTGACCGGAGTGATCAACCATCTTCTTCGCAGCCCGAAAAAACTCAGCACGCTGGTCGAAACACTCCGCACCACATTCCCATCCTCCGAGCAGGAGATAACCGGGTCTGCTTTGAAATCCGTCCCGTATCTGGATGCAGTGTTAAATGAGGGCATGCGACTCTGCCCGACAATCCCGGATGGCATGCGTCGCAATGTTCCCGTGGGCGGAGCAACTATTGCTGGCCAAGTTGTTCCTGGGGGAATGGTGGTCTCAGTTCCCCCGTTCGCGAGCTATCGCGCATCGCGTAACTTTACCCATGCGGAGGAATTTGCTCCTGAGCGTTGGTTGGGTGAAGACGTGCAAAGTTCGAGATTCCAAGGCGATCGCAAAATCGCCTTCAACCCGTTCTCCCTGGGCGCACACAACTGTCCGGGCCAAAATCTGGCATGGTTGGAGCTGCGGATCATCCTGGCACGATTGCTGTGGAGGTATGACCTGTCCATTCCGCCTGGTGTTGAGCTGCCTAAATGGGAAGACCAAGGTATCTGGTGGTTTTGGGATAAGCAACCTACGATGGTGCGTTTCCAGAAGTTCCGGTAGAATTTACGGGGCCTTTAGTGAGATTATTCTTGCTCTGCCTGCTGTTTCGTGTCGTGGGATACCCAGCTCAGTCTGCTGTCTGGAATCACTCAATCTTGCTTAGATGTAGGGACCTACTGATCCTTCTTCGTATACCAAGTATGATGTGAAATCCTTGATGAATAGAACTCGTCCTTCACCCTTCATAGTCACTAGTCATAAAGCCTCACAAGCATTCTTCTCCGACTCCAAATTATTGATGGTATCTGCACACCCGGCAACGACAACCGGATTTTGCTTGTCTCCGTTTACAACTGTAAAAGCAATTGCTTCGAGGACCTTCTCTTGGCGGTCATGGTATTATAACAACCATCGACGTGAATCTGGAACAATTAGAATAATCGGGAGACATATCAAAATTAACATCCCCTGCATCGCTGATGCGAGTCGCCAAGCCCAGGCGGATTGATATTGTGCAGTCTCGTAAGTGATGAATGCACCCAACATACCTCCCGCGTCATTCATTTGCACGGAGGTTCTTTGTCTATTCTCCGAACACCACGCCACCACTGTAGTCGAAGACCTGTGTAGCTCCGAGACTGGTGACAAATTCAAAATTCTTCGGAGACGCAGTGGTAACGACATCGTATCCCGCAGCCGTGGCAAGCTGAATAGCATTACATCCGACACTGGTAGATCCACTCCAGATTACGAGTGCTTTGTCTGTAGGTTTTTTTTGATTCAGCCGTTCTGGAAGCCGATGCATCGGGGCAGTCGAGTGTGAGACTATTCTTTTGAAACAATGCGCAAGCGGCCGTCGAAAGTCCTAGTGGTAAGACGCAGGCTTCCTCGTAGGACAGCGTCTCCGGTATATGTGATTCCATGTTCGCGTGCACAACCGTATACTCCTGGAACGCACCCTCGAAACTCTTGTTGACGGTGGGATCTATCGAGAGCGTGTGGCCCAGAACGCGGTCACCAGGCTTAAAGCGCGTGACGCCCTGTCCAACCTCAACGACTTCGCCGGCAAGATCATTGCCAAGAATGAATGGGTATTTTATTCATGAGAGCATAAAGTCTCCAATAAGTTGTTTAGATCATTCTACCGAGTTGATTGCAATGGCACCATTCTTAACCACGATTTCGTTAGCCGCAGGAGGAGTATACGGGGCTGTTTTGACCTCCAATGGTCGCGCGGATTTGGCCGACAACCATGCTGCTCAATTGGATGGCATACGTTTTAATGGAGTCTTGACCTTAGAGTAAACAATGTCAGAGCTCGATGTGATGTCAAGGAGCTGAAATTTAATCTTGTCGAGAGCTCGTAGCAGCATCATGCAACTTGTTGTGAGCCTGTGTCGGTCTTCTACACCATTTCCGTGTCCGTTGTCCAGCCTTATCCATGGCAAAGGGTCATATCTTTATTCGATGGCGTTGTCGGAATTGTAACGCCGAACGCCGATTCGATTTCCATTGCGGGCCTTGACTTGACAGCCAATGATTATAATTTCCACGCATGGTATTATGTGCTGGTCTGAGCGAGAAGAGAGAACTTTCTTAGTTTAGCTATTACTATAGATGCGTATGTCGCCAACAGCATTCTTGGGGACCGGGCAATATTTGCAGAGCTTGACAATCGCGCAAGCCGTTTTCCATGTTACAAAATCATGTATTATGGAGCGTCAGATAACTTGTCTATGGGTAACTGTTAATTCTACAAACCTGATTTATATATATTAGAGACTCCCAATCATCATTTTTGGAGATAGGGGAGGGGGCGTGAAAAGGGGGAACCTTTACTTACCGCCGGATATTTCAACCTCGGGCAGCGCCTGTACACCATGTTATAGGCCATCGTTGCCAAATAAACAGGTGCTGCTGCACCTGTAATGAAATGTGCTTGAATTACCATACGTCTATAGACGTTGCGGAGAGATAGCGAAATCTCATTTCTACCCATAGCTACGTAGCTTGAAAACTTGGACAATATTAACAACTATGGCGACACGGTGAGACATTTATATATCACTCACACTGAGTTGCTAGGTACTTACAGAAATGCAAAAGATATGAAGTTCAAAACTCAAAATTGAGCAAAATAGTCTCCCATTGGTCTAGCCTGTCTACCCCGCCTCACACTTTGAATGATCGTTGTTCGAGCAGCTGCAGCACGACGTAGGCAACTATAATGCCCGTTAGAGATAATTTGCCACATTAAAGGATCAAGTATAATGGTATAGAACGCGTGGATATCGACAAAGAGGCAAGTTCAAATAAAAACAAGTACATCGAGTAAGCCCGAGCTTCCCTATAGGTATCCGAGTGCCAAGGGGGAAGGATGAGCTGGGAAAAACAGAAAGGGTGGGAGAGATGTAGTGACGATAGGAGAAAAATAAAATGGAGAGGGTATGAATCATAATAATGTCAAGGCTCCAGATCCACTACCCATATGATAGCCAGTGCAAAACTGTAACAATGATTTAAGACGTGCATGCATGCGATGCTAGAGCGATAAATCCAGCTTTCATGCAGCCTTCATCGCCAGAAAGAAAACGAGGGAAGGGGATCCGAGTCATCAAAATACACACACACACACACACACACACACAAATATGAGGAAATATCCAGAGAAGGGGTCCATTGACACAATAAACTCGGAATCCAAGAAGGACGGGATCTACTTACTAGCAGTAATAACAAGGGCACGTCCAGCACCGGCCTTCCCACTTCCGCCACCCAGCGTCAGGATATAGCGCAGCCAGCCGAGAGTCAGCTTTTGCCCTCTGCGGTCAAAGTCGGGCACTAGGGTGCTGGTAGCCTTGAGCTTGCCCAGCTTACCCGCATATGGCGGGTAGCGGATGGCCAGGATAGACTCGAGCCAGCTGGGGCTGCTTGTAATAGGCCGTCGGTGCACCCAGACGTCGAAACTGGAGCGACCGCGGTAAGCACCATGGCCGCTTTCGCCGACACCACCGAAGGGTAAGGTAGGGATGTGTAGGGCGGCGTCATTACAAGAGACACCGCCAGACCGAGTGGAGGAGATAACTGGAGAGTATATTCGTTAGATCTAACCAGGAAAGGTCAGGGAACAGGAAGATAGGAAATACTCTTAGCAACATCGGCTTTAGAACCGAAGGGGTAGAGACCAAGGGGGGTACTCTGGACCCTGTTGGCGAGGCTGATAGCTTCGTCTAGGTTCTCGACGGGTAGAATCGGAATAAAAGGGCCGAAGCTCTCCTCTGTGCATAGTGAGTCCTCGATAGAGTCTACCTGGACAACTGTAGGCTCAATAAAGAGCTCCTCCTCATCTACAGTGCCGCCAAGCAGGATCTTGCCCTTGCTGTTGTCAAGCAAAGACTTGAGACGCTGGAAATGGCCCTTATTGATGATGCGCGAATAGTCCGGCGACTCTTTAGCGCCCTGGGGGTAGAAGGTCTTATATGCTTTCTTGAATTCCTCTACCACCCGAGGCACAAGCGTTTTATCGACGAGCAGGTAATTTTGTGAAGTGCAAAGTTGACCTGCGTTCACCGTTTTGCCCCAGAGCATACGGCGCGCAACTAGGCGAGGGTCAGCTGTCTTACTGACTATAGCCGGGTTGATACCGCCAAGCTCGAGGACCACAGGGGTCAAGTAAGGTGCAGCTGCCTTGGCGATAATGCGGCCGACATTAGCACCGCCTGTAAAGAAGATCTTGTCCCAGCGCTCGGCCAATAAAGCCTGGGTCTCGGGTACACCTCCTTGGACAATGGAGTAGCATAGGGGGTCAAGGGACGCCTCGCAGATCTTTTGTATAACAACGGCGCTATGGGGCGCGTTTTCGGAGGGCTTGATAACAACGGTATTCCCGGCAGCGATAGCACCAATAACTGGGCCCAAAGTCAGCTGGAAGGGAAAGTTGAAGGTGCTAGATAAGATAGGAAACAGTTATTAGATTCTTTCGCCGCCCGCGTCGCCACGTTGCGCAGAAGAGTACAACGTACCCGATCACCAACACACAACCGAGGGGATCCTTCCGAATCTTGGGCCTCATCAACTTGAACTGCAGGTCGATATCAGGGGCTTTCTCATCTTTCACCCACTTATGCAGGTTGCGAGTAGTAAACACGATGTCGTTGAGCAGCCAGTCGATTTCGGCGATTTCGGCCTCAAAACGCGGCTTTCCCAAGTCCTGAGCGCAGGCCCGGATGATATCTTCCTCATGGTCTTTTATGCTACAGAAATCGTCAATTAGTCTCCCTCTTCATGAAAAGCGTTGCATTGGTTTCGCAGAAGGTGTATCACGCACGCCCAGTAGAGCTTACGGAGCTGGACGAGACGGAACTCGACATCGCGGGTCTTGTGCTCCAAGAACGACTTGCGGGTGGTGGAAATGTGTGCGGAAATGGCGTCGAGCGAGCTGAATTGAAGATTGGGGTGGTCGCGCGTCATAGTGGTGGCCAAAGGGGCAAAACAGGGCAGTGTAGAATTGCAGATACTCCGTTATGATTGTGAAGAAGATTCCTTCCTATTACCTCGAGATTTGGTTTTAGACGTATAGACTAGTTTTTATAGTCTAGGCATAAGAGGCATCGTACGAAAGATTACGAGTGTTATTTGTCAGTGACGCTAGTTTTGATGTGATTGTAATTTTGCGACTATCCGGTGGTATCAATTCGGCTTGATTGTTGTACCGGAAAGGAGAAGACGACCATGAGATTCTTCTACCGAGGCAAACTCCTGACACTTTCGAGAGAAAATTAGGTTCATCGAGGTATGGAGAAAATTAAGTTTGGCGGTGCGGCCTCATTGGGACTAGCCGGATAGTTTGTTCACCCGCCCCGCCCCTTCATTATCAGACTATGTATCCCTTGGATTGCCAAGCTGAAATGTTTAATTTGTGGGTTCTGGAAAAGGTCCAGCCGATCCAAAACAACAGTAGTCTCTCTGACGATCTCTTTCTCCCCCCCAACTAAGTCATAAGCTCTAAATGCCCGCCCCCGGAACCTTCGCGAAGGGACATACACCCTGCCCGCCCCCTGACCAGTACGCTTTAAAAAATGCCAAGCATAGCTAAGCGTATCTTGCATGTCGTCACCAACGTCGCGCATTACAACGACCCCTCCCATCCGACCGGCTTGTGGTTATCCGAACTCACGCACGCTTGGCACGTCTTCGAGGAGCACGGTTATGAGCAGACCATCGTCAGCCCAGCAGGGGGTCTCTCTCCAATAGAGCCCCGGTCACTGAAATTCCCCAACTACGATAAAACCGCGAAAGCATGGAGGGCCGATCCGGGACGAATGTCGCTGCTGAAGAACACTGCTCCACCTAGCCAGATTAACTCGGCTGATTTCGAAGCTATCTTCTTCACTGGTGGGCATGGAGTAATGTACGATTTTCCCGACGATGAGGATCTGCAGCGGATCACCCGAGAGATCTTCGAACGGGGTGGTATCGTCTCCTCTGTTTGCCACGGCTACTGCGGGCTGCTTAATACCAAGCTCTCTGATGGTTCATACCTGGTCGCCGGACGTAATATGACCGGTTTTACCTGGCGGGAGGAGGTGCTTGCTCGTGTGAATAAGCTTGTACCCTACAACGCCGAAGAAGAGGTGAAGAAGCGCGGCGCGCACTATAAAAAGGCCAAGCTGCCTTTTGTTTCTTACACCGTGGTGGACGCCAACTTGGTGACTGGACAGAACCCGGGCTCGGCGAAAGAGACCGCGATGAAGGTCGTCACGGCCCTCAGCCAGTCATGATCGATGTCACCGGCCGCCTGGCAGGAAAACACCCGTGCACGATATTCCACCGAAGCCGTCCTAGCAGCCGAATCGCAAGAGTCTTTGTTAAGTTTAGAGATATCAGAATTTAGAAATAAAGGGGAAAACAAATGTGGCTAGTTGAGCCTATGTTAGCTACGTGTAGAAGTCTATAATAACACCTATTTGACGAGCGTTTGGGTATCCCAGATGCTCTGGTATCCTGAAGCCCTACTCCTCATGGGCCCTCGACAGTTCATACGTAAGTAAGCCAATTACTCCTCTAAGGCGCGATATTGCGAATCCTGAGCAATGATGTGTTAAATCAGATACAGTACAATCACTCCGCAAGGACCGCTATTCCTGCTAGCCTGACACATCCCCAACAGCCTGGTCCGTAATAAAGAAGTATACGGTGCTGCTCGTATTCTCATAACCTAGCTGGAAGGAGGACCGAATGATGATTTTCAAAGCTTGATATTATCAAACGCCTTTAGGGGTGTGGGCATGTTCAAGATCATCTGTGCATCCTTGAGTACGTCCATTCGTAGGATAGTCGAAACGCCCAATTCGTTAAGAAGTTTGCTGAGTGGACCTTGGCCCCGAGAGAGCTTGACGTCTCCAGGTAAAAGACGCTGTGCCCCCAGGAGTGGGTTCGTCTGGACTGTCACCTGGTGCCATTTCCCGTCGATCTCGTTGATCGCATTGTTGGTGCCGATCGAAGATTGCGACGGGATGGTTTTCAGGGCTGGAAGTGGTACGTCCAGCGTCAGATCGGGACTCCCATCAGCCGCGGTGACATCGGCTTTGATGTTGTTCTCGTCCATCTCCAGGTTGATATGGGCGAGCCATTTGGGGAGTTGGTATCCGTATACACCGCGGACTCGAGCGATCTCGGTATCGACGGGTAGAGCCAACACATACCCATAGAAGGTTCGGTTCCATATGGAGCTGAGCAGTTGTGTCGTACTGTAACTACCTTTACCCGGCTGACGGACGATAACGGCGATCGATACCTCGTTATAAGGATCGTTGTCGCAAACGAGGTACGAGTAAAACGTCAACGCGACCAAGCCATAACCGGGAAATGCCGTGATGGGCTCTAAAGGCGCTGGAAGCTTCGACCTCAAGCTGTCAATGGGCGCGAGAAGGACAAGCTGAACGCTTTTGGTGCGATAATAGAAGTTTGGAGAATATATCCGACCGACCCTCGAATTGACCCGTCTCTTTGGAATTTTCCGGAAGAAATCGATGTCGGGTCCAACGGCTGGATCGCGGGCTACCTCGTCTAGGTTCGGGTTCATACGATAACGGTCGTAGTAACCGCCCTTGGGTACATCGACCTTCTGACCTCCAAACTCAACTTGGACAGTGGGAGACTTAGAGTCCCTGCTCAGTCATCGAGAGGATCAGTACAACGTCATGGTAAAAATTAGACCTGAATGGCACATACGAAGCAGACGTCTTTGATTGTGCGGCAGAATGCATCGTGTTGGCAGTATGCTAGCGCAAAGGACAGGATTCAATGGGCCCGTTCGCAAGAAGATGCGCAGTGAGGGATGACAGTGGCTGCGACTCTCTAACTGGGTCAAGAGATGGCTACAGGGTTTATTGTAGATGGGCTTGTGATGGTAGTGTCAAGCAGATGGCAAAGACAAATGTCCAATCCTCTCTTGAAGGTTATATGACGGCAGTGAGCTTCGTCTACCGAGGTAAACACGCGAGACTTTGTTAGGAGAGAATGGGTTCCATCATATGTTGACAATCTTGAGTTTGGCACGGGCCAGCATCATTGCTTGGGCCGGGTGGTTGGTTGCTCCGGTGCGTCGGGCCATGTCCAAAGCCGGGCGCGTCTGGGCTATCGAAATGCCAACGTCCAAGTCTTCCGGGCAAAACCACTGGAGAAGTCGGTTTTGCTTGGTTTCATCGAGATAGCGTTCCTTAGAATTACAAATAGTAGAGCGTAACTGAGGCATACAGAGAATGATTACTTATATATTACCAAAATACGCTGCGACCAAGTAAGAAGATATATAGAGGCTAAGTTCTCACACCTCAAATACTTCCTGACCTAGTAAAAATACCTAGCGTGATATATTAAACACTAAGATATCCTAAGACGGTAGCCCTAAGCGTTAAGTGACGAAGTCATAAAATATCGTATTCAGTATAAGTTTTAGGGTGTTCCGTATGGCCGAGGGACTTACGTCTGAGCAGGCCGAGACAGTATAGGCCACTGTTCCTCTCGCGAGGGTAGGCGAAAGGCGGGGTCGAGTGGAGCAATTTTGGATGAGAAAGTTGGTTGAGTGAAGAAATAACTAATAACAGGCCCCTTTCATAATATAATATTTACTATAGACCCTGATACCCTAATATCATCATTGTGGATGGTAAGTTATGAATGGGGCCAGTTATCCTGGCACAGGTTGAAATATTCATGTTTCACAGTGTTACGCCAGTCGTAATGCCAAGGATACCAAATTACTATACGATACATAAAGTCAAGTGGGTCGGTCACTCAGTACATATAACCCTTGTCTAGGCGGTAAGTTACCGCCGCTCCATGTCTCGACACAATCTCTTATTGTGGCATAGCTTGGCAGTCTCAAAATGTGATTGATTGCTTAATATGATCTTCCAATAACATATAGTCATTCTTAATATCACATGAAAGCGTACTCATTATCCAAGAGAGTATTACCAAGTTTGAGGTTCATGGTAGTCTATTCTAGGTTATCCCCAATGTCAAGACTACAACAGGCGATTCAAGACTTAATAAAATCGAGAAGGTCTTTGTTAACTTCGTCAACATTGATGTTGTGAATAGCGTGAGATCCTCCTTTGTAGATCTTCAGGCTGCCTTGAGGCAGAAGCTTTACTGACTTCAGTCCAGATGCCTCAATGGGTACAACTTGATCATCATCCCCATGCAGAACCAGCACTGGGATATCGATTTTCTTCAGATCTTCCGTGAAATCCGTTTCCGAGAAGTCCTTGATTGAGTCGTACGCTGACTTGAAGCTGGTGTTCATCCCCTGCTGCCACCAGCTACGAATTTGCCCTTCGCTTTTCTGTGCACTAGGTCGATTGAATCCAAAGAACGGTCCGCTAGGGACATCCAAGAAGAACTGGGCGCGGTCTTTACGCATCGCCTCTCGGAACGAATCGAAAACGGATTTTTCAGTCCCCTCGGGGTTGACATCGGTCTTTACCATCAGGGGGGGCACGGCACCGACCAGAACGGCTTTCTTGAAACGGCTTGTGCCATGCTTTCCAAGATAATGAGTGACCTCTCCTCCACCATGCGAGTGGCCAACCATCACTGCATCTTTGACCTTTAGGTGGGCAAAAAGCTCCTCGAGGTCATCCACAAAGGTATCCATATTGTTCCCATTCCAGGTCTGAGTAGATCGCCCATGGCCACGCCGATCATGCGCAATGACACGGTAGCCGTGATCAGCGAGATACATCATTTGATTTTCCCAATTGTCACTGCTCAAGGGCCACCCGTGGGAGAAGGTGACGATGGCCCCACCCGGGTTGCCCCAGTCCTTGTAGTAAAGCTGGGCTTCATCCCGAAGCTTCAAATATGGCATGATTGTTCACAACGGTGCTCAACCTTCTGAAGTATCTCAATTTCAAGAAGTTTTTATTTCGAAGAGTAGGGTAGTGTGAGGGTTAGAGTGAGGGATCTAGTTAACTGCCGTAATTATATAACTGGCTTGGGCAAGTCATGACGTAATTCAACAACGCAAGGGGATAAGTTCTCGGTCAGTTTAATCACCCGGCCCTTTTCAATGTTATTTAGCTATCCTTGCTTTATTTGTCCAAATGCAGGAACAATTCCGAGGTACTAAAGCTGTGCGAAAAGGCTTGTGTGGTGGTTTACGGCGGGCGGGTGGGGCTTGGAAAGCTGGTAATCCGCATTCCACGCCTGTGCAGTCATTTCAAAGCTAGTTTTCGGTATTTGATAATTAAGTGCGATGATCTAAGCTATCATGTGATGATAATGTCCCTGATATACCAAGCTGTGCCAAAAAGACTATGATAGTTCATGCCAAAAGTAGAATCCTTATATACTCATTGCTGTACCGAGTAAGAGGCTTGGACGAATGGTTGGCGATAGTATTGGAAACCTACGCCCAGTCCTTCATAGTGAGATCAATTTATTAGGATTTCCAGTTGGTCACTGAAGAGGGGGTCGCAGCAAAACTCAGTTTCCAAACAAACAGCAAGGTTGTAGTTGCGAGGATACTGGAAAAGTCGACATCATCAGATGCTCCAGCTTATGCTTATCTGGCTATCCATAAAGTTAGTGCCGAAGGGGTTCTTCGCGTCGTCGCGCTATCATTGGGGATAAATGTCCTTCTGTCGTACTGAAGTGGCACGCATTCAGTGCTGCCTATCGGTGGGGCCTGTATACTGACAACTCTGGTGGACACAGCGAGCTTTCATGCTGAATTCATTGTTTGGGTCCGTTCGCTTCCTGCCCATGTACTCACCTCTTTTATTCTCTTTCGCCTATGTGAGCGACCAAAGCATGCTCTAGACATATGTATTGAAAGACGACCTTAATTCTTAGCCCTGTATCCATAGAAGGTAGTCAGCACCCACAGCAATCCGAAGACATTGGAGTCAACGGTGACGAGAGGTATCAGGAGATAGCATTTCGTGTCTTCGCCCCTCCATCACACTCGATACCGAGATTATGTCGGTACAATTTTGTTCAATGGATAATAAATTCCCATTGCCGGCAAAGACCAAAGCTGTTGGTGTTGTCTGCTCATCATTCGATATTCGG
Organism: Penicillium sp. 91 TS-2023; assembly: GCA_030710325.1. Lineage (NCBI taxonomy): Eukaryota > Fungi > Ascomycota > Eurotiomycetes > Eurotiales > Aspergillaceae > Penicillium > Penicillium sp. 91 TS-2023. Next base: position 841,301 of record JARWGP010000021.1, on the reverse strand, counting down.
AGCAACAAACTATCCGTTACCAGGCAATGGGATCCCAACGCCCGAAATTAACAATCTCCACCGGCCCTACTTTCCTCAAACCCGGTCGAGTGTTTGCCTCGGTAGAAAACCCTTGCTTTCGTCTTGTGATATCCAATATACAATTGAGTCGGATGGACATATGTCAAAGTCCAAAGACTCACAGACCATACGCCATCACGCTAGGCACAAATACTTTCTCATCTTCCATTTTCTACCCAACACTTTATGCCACCTAGGTTTTGACCGAAATCTCCAAAGCAAATACCACAAAGCGATGGCGTTGGATTGGCTCACATTCTACGTCAAGTTGCGCATCCTGAGGTGGCTAACGCGGCTTCTTGCTTGGCTGGATCGTAAAAGAAGTCCTGCTTTATCACTCACTCCGAGCTCCCGAGCTTTCATTCCATCGACTCTGTCCACTGCACCGGGCAATTTTGATCTTCTTTTCTACTACCCCCCTGGTTACAACCAAGGATTTGCGAAAGAAGGGCAATATCCTATCGTCCTAGTCCTACATGGAGGAGGCTGGTGTGTAGGACATGCTCGCCATGACGAACGTTTCATCGCTACACTTACAGCACGTGGTACTGTCGTCGTAGCAGTCAACTATCGCCTCGCACCCGAGTATCCATATCCTGCTCCCGTGGCCGATTGTCTTGATGCTATGCTCTATGTTTGGAGAAACGCTGCAGCTATGGGGCTAGACAAGCACCGTACCTTCATCACCGGCTTCAGTGTTGGTGGTCAAATGGCGTTTGCTTCGCTATTCATGCTGTTGAAAGCACTACAGGACAGAGACCCGCTAGTTGATCCTGCGGTAGTGGGCACCGTTAAAGGTATCACTGCATTTTACCCGCCAATGGATCTGACCAAATCCAGAGCTGAGCGTGCTGCCTCCAATCCAGCGTTTATTGCGCTAAAGAAAAAGCCTGCATCGTCTTCCAAGCTCATCGGTGACATCTTTGACCGAGCTTACTTTTGGAATGTGCAACCAATGCCAGACAAAGACCAAATGTACATCTCTCCAGGACTTGCTTCTCTGGATATGATGAATCTGGCTTTGCCTAACCGGATTACTCTGAAACTTGCGGGCTTGGATCCCTTATTGGTTGAAGGTAAAGCTGCAGCTGCTAGACTCAAGGCCGCGGGGAAGCAGGTTGATTGTGAGACCATTGAGAATGTACCGCACTATTGGGATCATTTAGTGAAGACAGAAGACGAGAAAAACCTGCGGCAAAAAGTTTACGACAAAGTGGCGAATGAGATTGAAGAGTCTTTGGAGATTACAGAGTGAACCTGTGACGCGCTCCAACCAATGCAGTGCGATCGAACTTTCAGTTGCAGCTGTTTATACAATGGCTGAATCAGGTCAGCCTGGAAAAACCAAAGAATGCTATCGCTCTATGGAGGAGACGTTGTGGATCACTGTACTGCGGAGCCGAATTCCTCTTGGAATACTTAGCAGCCTTCACGTAAATATGAGGCCATTATCAAGGTGGCCGAAAGTTCCTAGAAATATTATGGTATTGCCTAGATGTCAGTCTAGCTTTTCTTCTTTTTAAGCTCAGTCTACGTTCTGCTCATTCGGTATATCTTTTCATTCTCGATTCTGTGTCGTAAGTTGGAGTTAACCTCTATTCAATAAGAAAAGCGAGTGAACGGACTATGACTGTCTTTTCACATATTAACTTTCCGGTCGAGAGATAGAGGCTCAAATCTGGTGGTTAGACGTCAGGATCAGTCAATTGCCTCTATGTGGACCTAGCAAGACTAGCACCCTAACCCTGTTTTGGGGAAGCGTATAGAGCATGATTTCCCTCGGGAATATATTACATTGAAAATGTATCTCCAATATTACTCAACAAGTGGCATAAGCCGTTGTTCCTCAACCTTGGAAGTACATACTATTCTCTCATTTCAAACCAGAAAAACCGCTCTGCGTATTCTACAACTGTATCTTTCACTAGTAGGTTCCCATGAGCCTTGTAATTTACCTCGCCTTCATTGTAAAAATTGTGTATCCAAAACTTTCCGTCAATGTTTCAGATCAAACTTCGAAGATAACACTCACGCGTATATGTTCAACATTGTTATACATGAAAAAGGCAAAGAAAGAAAACAGACATCAAATAGGAGACTGGGACCCGAAGAAGATTAGGTTTGGGAGGTTCCATGCCTCATCGAGTCCAAAAGCATTTCAAACGAACACAATCACTGATTTTCCAATGCCTCCTTTCCCATCATATACCACTTGACATGCATCACGGACTGCTGTAAGGTCCTTTGAGTGCGCTTTTGTTCCCACGATCGTTCTCACCTTTCCTGCTTCCACCCATTCTCGGATGGAGTTCAGATCGGTCGCGTTTGGTTCCAAGAAGATAGATGAATACTTGACCCCGTAGCGAGATGCGCGCGCCCTTCGAATCCGGTCCATAACATTCAGGGCAATACGGACAGGGAAGGGCACGATTGCCTTGTCTTGCTTGTCTGGCGATCGTCGCATAACGCTAGAGTTTTGGAGCACGTCCCCCGAGGTGAGTATGGAAACTGTAACAATGGCCCCCTTCGGGCGCACCAATGATAGATACTCCATCGCACTCCCTGTGGTGTCGAAAATGAAATCCACCGATCGCGGAGGAATTACAATCATAGGATCTGACTTCTTGTAGTCAATGACTGATAGGGCAAATGTGAGCTTTTGTGCGGCATACTACCAGAATGGAGTCGACTCACTTTCATCAACAATCCCTTCGCCCAAGAGCTCCTTCACTTTATCCACTTTACTGGTGGAGACCGTGGTGATTACCTTGCCAGCTCTGAAAATATTCTTCGCTAGCTGACACGCGAATATACCAGTTCCACCCACTGTGCCAAGGTAAACATTCGGTCCACAAAATGGAGGTCTAGGCAAACTTACAACCAGCAGGTATAAAGACAGTCTTTCCTTCGAGATTCCCTTCATAACCCCGAAGCGCCTGCAGTGCTGTCATACACGCCAAAGGAATGGAGGCAGCGTCTTCCATCGAAATAGCGTTCGGTTTTAATGCAACAAATTCTTCAGTTGACCTTGCCAGCTCACTCCACGATCCTCGATGACATTCTGGCAGTCGAACAAAAACTTCATCACCAGCTTTAAATCGTGTCACTTGGGATCCGGTATCCAAGACCGTGCCCGCACAATCGTAGCCGATTTTGTAGGGAAAGCTTCCCGGAAAGTTCAGTGTGAAGAAAAAGCCCAGGAGAAAGAAGAGTCTTACCTGTCCTTAAGAACAGCTTTGGTTGCCCCCGCCGCTTTCTTGACGTCGATTGGATTGATACTCGCAGCATGGACTTTGATTAAGATATCGGTTGGGCGTTCGACGGTAAGGGAAGGAACTTCGCCCAATTCGTATTGATCGGGAGTAGCATGCTTCGGAATGTTGATGGACAGCATCCTGCCTACCGTAAGAGTAGTAGGAGTAACTGAATGGCAAACGAATCGAAGGAATTGCGAGCTTGAATGAAAATCGAGGCGTTTAACAAATCAAACTTAATTCGTTCCGGAGCATTTAACTGCCCGTCGGATGCAGAAAAAGCAGAGGCCCATCGTCTATTCCGGTTGAATTCTCCACTCTTTGCCGCGGTCGGGAATGCTTTCCTTGGTCACCTGCAGTCAGTTTTCCCAAGTAGTTTATTCGATAGTGTACTCGCTCAGCGAGGTTGATTGGTTAAGAAAAGAGCAAAAATCAACCTTACTCTGACGTGGTAGACATTTGTCAAGGAAGGGTGGGTCCACTCATTACAGTGTGGGATTGGTTCATATGTTTCCCATCTTTCTTGCGTATTTGTATGTATTCAGCGGGTAATGACTCGATACTGGTAACGTCACTCGCATACTCTGTCACACTGCCTTGGGACAGCTCATGCCCCCTTTTTCTGAATTTCCACTCTTTTGATTCTTTGATCTAATCAATCAATCTTTTGTCCGATTCCGTTGGTTCTCTCTCGCCATTACGAGTACTAGCAGTGGAGCTCCACAATTTTCGGGCCTCGGTGTTCGTGATCTTCGCCCCTCAGGTGTTGGTGGACGTGGGTAAGATTAGCTCACTCGGGCCAACCATCTGTCCGATCACTGATGATCCACTCGCCAGCGCGCAAGCCAATGAGCTTCAACGTCTCTGTACAACATCACAAGTGGGTCTTCGAAATTTGTGATGATCATCGGCGTTGGAACACGAAAGCACGGAACTCTCTATGATTGTCATTTTGCAAAGAGCCTTGGTTCAGGCTTCTTCTGGCTCTGCCTCTCCTCAGCTTCCTGGATTAGTGGGGGATGAAAGCAGTATACCGGGTGGTCCAGGATACATCTAACGAAAAAAAGACTCGAGGTGGCACTGCAAGTGGCATTTGCGCATTCATTTTTGCCACGTTTTGATCATTTTCCATTTCGTACAGTACCCCGGGGTGCCAAGTTCTATGGTGATATTATGTTACGGCTCTTTTATTGGCTGCTGTGCTAACTCGGGGATCCTACACAGTATTTTACTACTGTAGTTATCGTAGCCACAGGGATTTATGCAGATCCCGCACACATCAGCTAGAGGTCGCCAACAAACAATATTGTTAATCCAGTCATTCTACCGAATCTATTGACGCTAATTCCGATCATCTGCAAAGCTAGAAAGTCTAGTGTCAGCGTATCTGTTGATAGGTACTAAACAGCAAGTTCCATTATTATTAAATACGCAAGCAAGGTGATAATCAGGTAGAGGGCTACTGACTAAAATCAAAGACGGACCGTTGCTAGACTTGTATGATTCTGCGGCAAGGTTCCTAAATTCTCATTATTTGAATACTGTAGATATAAACGTCAACACGCGCATTCGTCGCGTCGAAATGGCGAGTGATATAGTTTGTAGCCACCCAAGTCAAGAGATCGGGTGGCACACAGTCAAAACCGCAGCATGGAATCATCCGGTCATAATTAGATCAAACAAATTTGGGGCACAATTCTGACTGGATCTGTACAATACTGCCACTGTTCCTCGCCATTACATCGTGCCGGTGCATCATGTCCTTCAACCAGGCAGCTTCTCCGTTACTATACATTGAGACTCACTTAAATCGCCGCTCCAGTACTGAAGTCGTTAATAGGGGGTAGGTTGGTGGCCGACCACTCCAGGTAATGTGTACCATTTCTAGCACATGCGGCAAATGTATCAGAGCCATAAAGTTGAAATGGGCCCACGGTTGTGATAACAAATCGTGTCATCTTTGCCAAGGAATCAAGCTCGGTCTCGTTCAAGTTCATGATCAGGATGTCTTAGGAAAATATCAATAATTGCAGAGATCAATGAAATCTGGTATTTACAGACCAGGCAGTTGTCTAGACGGATTTTCTGACCTCAGTGTTTGGGTAAGCTCTTGGAGCTTCTGTTTGTTTAGTCCAGCAATTCCCCATCTCAGATTCAGCGGCAACGATTTTAATATATACTGTGCAGTGAGCTTGCCTTTGTAGCCGGTCGCACCTAATATGATCAAGCCATATACACTCCCTTTGTTTAGTCATTTTGAATAAGTTGAAACGCTCAAAGCTGTTTTGTTCCAGTACCAGCCAAAGAGGGTCAACAAGACACGACGTTTAGTAAGCCAGCATTCGTGATCGCATGAAAATGGCACTAAGTAAACCTCGGCTTTTCATCGGGGCATTAAAACCCCGACGGACAGAAGTTTCTCAGAGGCCGTCCGTCTGTGCATGACCACAGCATGTGCTTGTCTGAAGGGTCGGCAGCTTAGCCAGGTAAAGGATTTTGAAATGGGGCACCATTAAACTTACCACGTGAGAGAGACAACGTTGGCGTTATCCAAGATTTTTAGTGGACAGAAGACTATAATTTTAGAATTTGGGGCCGCTACAATAAGAACCGGCACTGCACGTTGAAAATTTGTCTTAACAGTCAGTACGAATGTATATATATTGATCGTATGACCATTGAACGTGAAGAAGGGAAAATAACCCAAGAGAAATGGTGAAAGGACACTAAAGAATCACTCGTTCTTTTACATTATCATTAGGGTCAATTGATATCAATACAAAATATTAAACCAAGTTGATGCTAAAGGAATATAACGGTAAATTGAGCATCGAGGACAATTGGGTCAAGCAAATGCAAAAAGAAAATAGAAAGCGGTTTTCAGAGAGATTGGCAATGTCAAGTCCTAGTCAAACAAAGACACAAAGGTTACGACCACCACCGACCTGCAGAGGTGCGGTACAAGCCGTCATATTTTGTCAAGTAGGCTTTTGTTCAATCGAGTGAAAAATGGATAAGGTGTCAGTGCAATTAGCCCTGATTGCTTTTCCAAGACAGATAATGGTCCGCCAATGTCTCCTCAAGAGGCCGATAAACAATTTCCAACTCATCCAGGCTAGGACGATTGTCGATGTCAAAAGGGATCCCCAAGTTCAGTCGTAGGTATTTTTGACTTAAGCCTAGCATGGGCCCAAGCACACGTACCAAGGCATTCGGAAGTGTGTTTTTTGGAATCCGGAACGATTGAGTGATAGATCGTAGGATGCGAGCAATCTCCACAAAACTCTGTGTTTTGCTGTGGGCTAGGATATAGCGACCGTGCGAATTCGGATTTTTGGCAGCTTGTATGTGGGCAGTGGCAACCTCTCGTACGTCGACAGTTGCGAACCACATATCTGGCACGCCAAAAAGCAACTGGCCGCGTAGGAGCTGGTCAAGCAACGACAGACTGCCGGATTCGGACGTTGGGGATAACGAAGGCCCCATGACAAGTCCAGGGTTGATGGTCACCAACTTCCATCGATTCGGAGTTGGCTGCGTTTCACACAGCTTCCAGGCCTCTTTCTCAGCGCTCACTTTGGAAAATGGATAGGCATTGTAGGCCACTGAGCTGCTGCTGTTGAAATACCTAGAGGAGAGCGTTTTATTTTCCATTTCTAGCACATCGGCATTATCGCCGAAGATAGCTGCCACGGATGAGGTCAAGATAACAAGTCTAACGGTCTCGCATTTCTGAACGGCATCTAGCACATGCTGCGTCCCTTTGAGAGCCGGCTCGACAACCTCTTTCTGACCATCGCGGATTTTGTTCTCAATAAAAAATGGCGAGGCAATATGGTATACTACCGAACAGCCCTTCATTGCAGCTTCGAAAGAGCCTGCGACGAGCAAGTCCGCTTCGAACAAATTCAGCATGCCGGGCCATCGTTCCTGCATGTCGAGGAGATGTTTGATCTTCCTTTCGTTTTTTGTACTGCGAACCGTAGCGTGGACTTGCTCGCCACTTTCGAGTAACTGCTGGACGACATGGCTTGCGATAAACCCACTTGCGCCCGTCACAAGTGAAGGACTCTCTGCCATGGTTCGTTGAGAATAAGGTATGACTTCGCACCAACCCTTCGTATTCCGATCTTCCTTTTATAGTTGATCCCACTAGTGTACCCATTGTGGGTATAATACGAAATAAATTGGATATCATAACGGTGGCGAAAGCCGAATACCGGATCCTTCGGTGCGAAACCTTAAATTTCATTGCAGAACTAGAGTCAAAATTTCTTTCGAATATGATTACGATAAAGTAATGTAATATATTTCTCGGTAACATACGATGGATGAATTATCACTGCCGTGCAAGTGGAGACTGATGATACCAGTCGGGGTCGGGTCGGCAATCGGCCCGATTTCACGCTTCCCATTGCGGAAATGTGATTCGATCAGGTATTACCAAAAACCTGGCCATCATCCCCGTGAGATAAGCTAAAAATCCAGAGATGCCCAAGCTGTAACATCTAGATTTGGAATTGGACCTCACTTCTAAGAATTAACACGGCGAAAATACCCAAAGTGTGGCGCTAAGGTCACGTGTGATTTTGAACCCTTCGAATCATGGACAACAGGGACGGCTCCTGGCTCAATTACAACGCATGCACCATGTGCCGGCACAGGAAATCAAAATGTGATAGAAAACAGCCTCGCTGTGGCCTTTGTTCACGTCTAGGGAAAGACTGTACCTATGGCGCAATGCGCAAGAAGAGTGGTCCGAAAAGAAAGCGCTTACAAGAGATAGAAACACGTCTGAGTATGTTAAATTGCGGTAGCTCGCAGCTTCCGGACGTTGATCACGCGACTAATGATTATTGTCCTTTTAGCCAATATCGAAGAGCTCCTTAAAGAGAGAAATTCCTCCCATATGCGGCCATTGGCCTCTTCGTCTGATTTACCAAAGGATCAGCCCAACATGCCTCTGTCTGAATCCTTCCGCATCTTTTCATCAAAGCCAACACAGCATGAATATTCTATGTCTGGCCCGACGCAACCTTATGCAAATGGCATAGAAACTTCTCAGGCCAGCCATACGCTCTTTCCGGTGATTCCTAGTAATTCGAGCCATTCCCAATCGAGGTCCATCGGCCTGCCCTTCAGGGAACAACTCCCCTCCGAAGACATCATCTGTGCCCTGTAAGCAAATCTGTTTGAAGAAAATGAAAGCAAAATCCTCACATTTATTCAAGGGACAATATATTCTTTGAAAAGGTTTACCCGTCTATACCCATCATCCACCCTCACCGCTACTTGATCAACTCAAGTCTCTCTGCCCATTTACACCTGCCGCTTTCCTTGCGATACATGATTTGGTGCCATGCAGCATTATTTTGTGATGGATACTACGCGTCCCATTGTGAATTCTATCAGCGTGCTCGCAAGTATGCTGAACTTGACGAGACAACGGAAAGCTTTGGGCAGGGGATCGTCACCCTGTCACACTGCCAAGCGTGGATACTAATGTCCATCTACGAGTTGCGAATGGCTTTCATCCCACGGGCATGGGTTAGTATTGGTAAAGCTTCCAGTCTCTCCTTGACTCTTGGTCTCAATCAATTGGATGGGCCAAGCCAAGTTGTCAAGATGTGTATGCCTCCTCCAAAAGATTGGGTCGAAAGAGAGGAACGCCGGAGGGTGTTTTGGATGGCGTTCTGTATTGACCAGTACGCAAGTATTGGAACTGGACGGCCTATGCTTATTAACGAAACCGATGTGTGTGCTCCTCTGCTCGATTGGAATGATCTTCCAATGGCGCTGACTGATCGTACGCAGATTATGACCACCCTTCCTGCTTCTGAGCAATCTTTCCTGGAGTGCAAGCCACAACGCACCCTTCATCTATGCGAGGTTTTTGCCAGTGAAAGTGTATCTACCCTGTCGTCATTAGCTTACGTTTGTGTGTCGGCCAGTCTGCTCGGGCGTAGCTTGTCCCATATCCGCCGAATCCGAACATTTGGTAATGATTCTGGCTTGGACGAGCATTATTGGAAACAACTTCACAGTTACGATGACATTCCCACCCGTATCTTTCAAAGTCTTCCCAGGCACCTTCAACTATCCAGCAGTATGGATGATACAAATGTGGTCTTTGCCAATCTGTGCGTACATGCTTCCACGATTTGGTACCATCGAGAAGCAACCATTTCGGGTGAAACGTGCAGGGCACTGGATTGGTATATGATGGAAACCAACCATCGTTGCTTGTTAGCGGCGAGTCAGATAACTAACCTGGCAAGGATGATCAGGGATCTTGAGCTGTTAGAGGTATTTAGCGGCATTCTTCCTTCAACTCACAACGGAGCTGACCACCAATAGTGCAACACTTTTATTTCATTTCCCTTATTTCTGGCGGCAAGGGTTTTCGTGCTGCACTTGAAAACCCAGCCTAACGATCCAACGATCAGATCATTGCTACAATATCTTGTGTCGATTCTGAATATTATAAAGCCAAGGAATCCTCTAGCTAGAATATTCCTTAGTCGACTAGATATCTCTAATATACCCACTTCTAGGTAAATAGCGAGACTTAGGGTGGTAACTTTTAGTACTTTTTAGCACTATACTGTAGTTATAGGGTATTAAGACTAAGGTCTTATATAGTTAGATTAGATACGAGTGATAAGTATAAGTAGTATATTAAGTATACTATTATATTAATAATGATATAATCACTAGAGAGTCTACCTAGACCTTGCCTATAATCCTTCTAGACTCCAAATATAGTATAATTTAACTATGCTGGTAATACAGACCCTATATAAAGGACCTACTTAAGACGACCTATTAGTCACTATAGCCTTATAATTGATCAGCAAGTTACTTCATTTTTACCTACATCATTATTTTCCCCATATAATACCTCCGGTCTCTAAATTTTCAAAGATTTGCGGTATGCTGAAAGTACCAGGTCCCGCTCCGTTGACAACATCTATAGGTTTCAAGATGTCAGTCATCAATGGTATTCGACATTTTGAACTTTGAGGCAATCGTGGTGCTAGTAAAAAACACAATTAATAAGGAGAGCCCAATCACCAACTCAAAATACCAAAGTAAGACCGATCAATGCATACGATAATGTAAGACTTTGCCTAGCATTCAATCAAAGAAGAAGCCGAAGTGCCACTGCGGCCACTGCTAAGATTAACATTGATATGTTAGCGCCAAGGTTGGCAGCGCCACTTCACAAATTTCGATATAATTGATGATAAATAAATGCGTGACGACGCAAACGGCATATCTAATAACGCCTGAATGATGAAAATTTATAGAATGCGCGTATTATACTCAAGTTATTTATGAGCGTGTTTGAGTGTGGTTAGCTAAATAAGGTGGGCGGTACAAGTGGGGTTGTTTCAAACTTATACAGCACTGTTATTTCTGTATTTCAGCTAGCCCGTAAATTTACGGTTCTATCAATTACAGGATGGGACGGGGCAAAATATTAGTATGTCACATACGGGTCGGGGTCGGTACACCATCTGTAATATAAATTGCGATCGATCTAACGTGACTTTAGACTATTTATTCCATCCATCAACTTTTCTCATTTATATCCCCTCACATTACTTTGGGTGAATTCTTGCCTTATTACCTCGTCTCCAAACGTCACATTAATCAAGATTCACGCCTGAAACAACTGCTCCAATGGCGGAAGTGCACGGCTCTTGTGATTCCGCCTTCGACTCTGTGCGTGACCTTTTACAACAGAGGCTTACCGAAGGCAATGAAGTAGGCGCTTCCCTTTGTATCAACATCGATGGAAAAAATGTCCTGGATCTTTGGGGTGGTTATGCAGATGCAGGCAAGACCGAACTGAAACCATGGGGCAAAGACACGATTACTGGAGTTTGGTCAACTACCAAAATTGTCACCAGCCTGGCGGCTCTCATCCTCGTCAGTCGTGGCCTGTTGGACATAAATGAGAACGTGGCGACCTATTGGCCTGAATTCGCGGCGAATGGCAAAGAGAAAATCAAAGTCTCACAAATTCTTAGTCATTCTTCTGGAGTTATTACCGTCGAGAGAAAGCTTACTCCCGAGGAAATGCAAGATAGAGAGGCATCAGTTCTAAAGCTTGCTGAGGAGTTGCAGGATCTGGAGAAAACCGCCGCAAGGCTTGCAGAGCAACCTCCTTGATATGTCCCGGGGTCCCAGAGTGCATACACAGCTTCCATTTATGGATATCTGGTAGGCGAGCTTGTGCGACGTATTACGGGAAAGTCATTGGGCCAGTTCATTAGAGGAGATCACAACGCCTCTAAAGGCTGACTTCCAGCTTAGTCTGCCTGAGGAGGAATGGCCCCGAACTGCTGATATTGTCCCGTTCCCTCTGGATAAAATAGCTCCTCTTACTGCTGTGGATCCCACTAGCGTCATAGGACGGGTCCTACAAGGGTCTTTGGTGTATCCTACCATTCCCAATCAATCTGTCTTTAGGAAGTCCGAGAATGGAGCCATGGGTGGATTCTCAAATGCACGTGCCTTGGCACGCATTGGGTCTCTAGTCTCACTGGATGGTATCGTCGATGGAAAACAGTACCTTACTTCTCAAACCCTCGACGAAATGATGAAAGAGCGAATGAGAGGCTTTGATCTATGTCTCAATGGCAAAATCCGTTTTGCTCTCGGACTCGGACTTCCATGGAGCGAAAGCATATTTCGTCTCATTCCAGAAGAGGATGGCATTTGTTTTTGGTCGGGTTATGGAGGATCTATGGTGATTATGGATCGCCGTCGGCGTATGACCATAGCATATGTCATGAACATGCTGGAGCCCCAGTTGGGCACCAGCTCAAACTTCGATGCGTACTTTCCTGAGATCCACAAGGCCTTCGAGAGATACAGGAAGGCTTAGATGTGAGAAAGGGCCTTTATCTAACAAATTTGACTTGACCACACCGTACACTCTGAAGAAGGACAACTCCTCCCGGAAAGGAGACTAAGCCTACATGATTTTGTTATTTATTAACTTAGAAAAGAGAAACTTGTGCTATTGCGTTTATTAAGAGAAAACGTTTATTATTTGATTATGTTACGGCACGTACGTATAAGCCCAGCAAGTAGGTTGTAGAAGGCTCATACCCGAGTCAGAGAAGGTTCGCTGGGAATACGGAGTGTAAAAGCAGTATGGAAGAAAGATTTTCCCGTCAGAGCCTTCCACGACCACTACAAGGTTGTTCTACTCAAATTGCAATTACATATAAGCAGTTCGTAAAATCGTAATACGCTCTCTCGTTCAAAGACCTCCAGCTCAAAATCAACGCGGGAGAAGAGTGTAAATTAACGACAACTCTCGGCGAGCCCGCCTAGAATTTTATCTAGAGTAATTAAAAGTCCATCCTATACACTAGCTGGGCGCACGATAATTCTAGGGCCAATGGTCCTCTATGGGGATTACAAGGAAACATTCCCGTGTTTCCGTAAATTTCAGTATGTACTGATAGGCGCAGTCTAAGATAATTTTACCCTTGCAGTACCCGCAAAGTGTGGGTCTTGTTGACAGTGGATTTAAATCAAGTTGGGGCTATTTTCAAGGCTGCAGTACCACATGGTTTAGACAAAACAGTAGTGGTTCGTTGTTCTAAAGATCAACATTCATAAACCTCAGTCATTCCCGTTGTTCACTTCTGACATTGGGTCAAATGTAAAAGATCCAGATTTCATTAAAACACAGAACTAATATTACCTATGGAGCAAACGGGTTTACATGGATCGAGGCCACGGGCCTGACCTAAACTCGCCCCCATGGAGAGTGGAGAGTTGAGCCACTGGAGGGAAATATTCGGCCCCGCCCACTCCAATGTTATCTACATCAGTTGCATCATAATGCAGAATGGGGCTAAACTACATACGCATGCGTGTGGATGTTGATTCATTACCTGATTGAACAAATTTCCATGAGAGGAATGGGAGACCTCTGCTTACGCGGAGCATGTGAATATCAAATGAGGGGTCGAGTTCGAGTCACGCTATTGCACCTGTGAGTAATGAGATGACTATTTCCAATGTTAACATAGGGCTATGCACATCCAACTGGGCATAGATACATGTAATATATTTTCGAGTCACCTAATAGACCACCGAGTAGCCCTTCAGGTAGGGGGCCCTATGGAAATATTGATAAAGGGAACACTGATAGGCTAGCGCTATGAAAATGTGGGTAGCAGAGAGCATACTGGGAGTACGAAGGGTCTGTATGTCAGTATTGCGGCAAATATCCAAAAATTGTTCTATACGATACCGGGTGGGATGGTAGGTGACAACGCTGGCACCTGGCCTCATCTCAAGAAGGAGCCGTCCCGGGATAAGAAATCAATGTGGAGATCAATGTACGCCACTTTGGGGGCTAAATTATGTATAACGACACCTTGGTAGGCAGTATATACAGTTGTCTTGACTTTAGCGTCGATGCAAGATTACTTCAATGCTGGCAACTGCAGACCCCGGAGCGAAATCTTGGGGGGGGAGTAACAAGTGCGAGATCTGTTTAAAACAATATCAGGAAATGCCGATTTGCATGTTTGCAAGCTAAACTTCAAGGCTGGTAACGAATTAGTATTACTTTGTCCGCGGGTGGCCTTAAGATCCACTCTGCGGCCAAATATATGCTATCAATTTAGCCCCTTATCAATGTAGCCCCTTATCAATGGATACCGTCCAATTGGATAAGGGCTTGGGTGAGTCTTGGAAGAAATGCGGGAGCTTCTCCATCTATGTAACATTCAAACTTTCTGATTGGTCCCATAAATGCGAACAAGTATCCTATCTGTACGGGTATAGAGGATAAGTGAGCCCACTGATCAAATGATCCAGGCTTCTACAGTTGACCGGATTACTGCTATCATAAACAACCTCGAGGCGTTTTAACAATGACAACCAGAGCTGGAAACCACTAAGAGATCATTGCTGAATAGTTCCAGCTTCCCTCATTACTGAGTTTGGCACTGTAACATTGAATTGCAAAATTTGCGAGTGCAAAGGCTGAATATGTATCTGCGATACTACACTCTACTACAAGACCGAACCTTGAGAAGCGGAGGTTCAAGTTTGCACGGGTTTCAAAGCCACCTTGGCGCCATTTTTACTAGCCATAGTGAGCGTCAAAAGCTCTGTGAAAGGTTCCGGGTCTCGGCTCTCAAGACGCTCAAACTCCTGGAGAATTCGGACGGTAGTATAGCCGGCTTCGGTCAGCGCAAATTGTTGTCCGATGCAAATTCGGGGTCCTCCATTGAATGGTATGTAAGCCCAGCCTGGCTTCAGCCCTTCCCCCCATCTTTCAGGTCTATACTCAGACGCATCTTCACCAAAGATTTCTGTTAGGCGGTGCATGCTATAAGAACTGTACATTACCTCTTCCCCTTTAGGGATAAATATCGGTAAAGTTCCGCATGGACCACCACCGGTAGGAAGAGTTGTATTCTTGTTCGCCACACGCAGATTCAGTGGAACGATGGGGTATAGTCTTAGTGCTATAACTTATGTCAGTCTTTACGTTTCTATTTTAGAGATACTGGGCACTTACTCTCATTCAAAACCCATGTTAGATATGTCATCGACTTCAGATCCTCAAATGAAGGCCGTCTGCCTTCAAGTCTAAGGACCTCCTCTCTCAGCTTGCACCAAACATCTTCTCGTTTCGCCATAGTCAAGAATAAAATGCTCAAAAGGCCGGCAGTAGTGTCACGGCCAGCCAATAAAATATTGAGCAGCTGATCTATCAACATCGTTTCATCTTGGGTGTGCTTGATAAGCTCATGGAGGAAGACATATGACTGATCAGCGGATTCCGCCGCCTGTCCAGATTCATGTGTGGCTCTGTTTGCAAGAGCCTCTTCAACAATTCGCCTCACGTATTTTCGCGACTCCTCTGTGGCTTCTCTAAAAGCTCTATCTTTATAGAACATCTTAAGTGGCCCGAGTCGAAGGCGTAGAAGCAATCCAGCCTGAGAAGTTTGGAAGTTCTGTGCGAAAGAAACGCTAGCAGATTTGGTAGTCGACTTTGATCCGCTGCCAAGTGTGTCAACGCTTTTCCCAAAAAGGAACTCTGTCGCTGAATCAATAGTCTACGCCCACAGTAAGCCTCGATATACTTCTGGAGAGGATCAAGAAGGGTACTATACCATCCGAAAAAACAGCTCCTGAAGATCCACAGTTGACCCATCAACGGGAATTTTTTCGATCAGTTTCGAGACGTGTCTTTCGTACACGGCAATATCGGAAATTTGGTTGCGTACGAAATTTGGACGAAGAAGAGCTCGAGAGTGTTCCCAAACTGGACCATCACTAGCAAAAATCCCTTCACCAAGTAAAGGTTTCAGCGCATCGTTGCGACTGCCCAAGTCGAAGTCCTTGAATTTGGTGGCTAGGATAGCCTGTACATTTTTTGGGTCAATCGTCTGCACCACTTTACGGCCCAACCTCATCTTGAATGTATGACCATTCTCATGATGCCACCTTCCCACATACTCCAAGGACTCATTTCTCTTCATTGACTGGAGGAAATTCCACAGCTGGTCATATCCAAGGAACCAACTTGGTAGGTGCCTCGCTTTACCGCAACCATTCTTCCGGGCGAATCCCCAATCTTGTGAGTGGTCAGTTCAAAGCGTCTGTCATCGGTCACACATCTTTACACATACCTGAAAGGCTCCTCCATACCCTGGTCAACAAAAACCATCCTATAATTATGCATAGGAAAAATTGAGATCCAGTTCCTAGCGTGAGCATCATGAAATGCCTTGGGCAAAGGGAAATGGATTGAAACAAACAGGACTGAATGTCTTTTAGAAAAGATGGTCGATAGAGTTATTTCGACATTTAGCGTTTAATATATGAGGAGAGGGTGGGATTGGGGGCCAGTAATGATTCACATCTTATTGGTACAGATGATGGTGAGGTGGCACGTGAGTCCCCTTCAATGAGGGGCTTGTGCGTGCTTACGCTCACGGAAAGAGTCAATGCATTCCAAACAGATCGATTAAGTGAGCTCCACCTTCCAGCCGCTTGCTTGGTCCTCCTGACCGGTTAAATCGGAAAATCATCACCGACTTTTGCTGGATGGATGCGGCTCTTCTCTACGGCGTGGGATGATTTTTTTTATCGCGCTCCTCTGATGCTTTGTGACCGATTTTGATTCTTGTCGAGAACCTGAGTGGGGTGGGACAGAATAAAAGTGGGTGAAGAGGCCTTTTTGATTTTGACTTTCAATTTTCAAATTCTAATTTTCGTTCGACTAGCCAGGGGTCTGTTCGGAGGTGACCATATGTCTGGATTGTCAGCGCCTTCCAAGGTTGGAGGCCCTTCATTTTCCTCCCGGGCAGGCATTTCGATGTTCACTACAAACTCGTATTCCACCAAAGTTAAATGTCGTAGTAAACCCTCATTGATCTACGACCATGATGAATTTAAGACACATTTGAGAAAGTATTGAGTATTGAACTTTTAGCCCGTGATATAAAACCTTCTATCCCACGAGAAGAGAGAATTGTTTAGAAAAGGATGGTATTGGAAATCCAAAGCAGGCATACAGAAACAACGCTTACACCAAGCATAGAGAATTGCTATATGCTCACAATTGCAAAACCACTCTAGTGGCGCATTACTACCGCCATGGAAAGCTGTGTTAAATCAAGCACCACTACATGAATTCAATGTTCGAATGTGCAGGGAAAGAACATCAGTATCGGAAATAATCAAGATACAATAATTGGAAACCAATAACAGGCTAGTAGACATCATAATGGTGTATCAAAGGTCGCTGGATTCGTTTCTCGAGAAATAATCAATCCATTTCCCTCGAATTACAACAATTTAGTCCTTCCCCTAATATGAAGGCCATTATATCTGCTATGAATCATGTAAGCTAGAATGGTTCGATGACAGCAGGATCACCTACTGACATACTTTAAAACATATCTGTGAGCCAAAGAAATGGGATACTGATGATGCTCACGTAGTTGCAAGAAAGGCTGTTCTTGAGATTGACGGCAAGGGTTTCTGGCTCGAAGAGGTGAGCCTTCAACGAAAATGAATTGAATCTTCCCGGTCTCCCTTTACCTGGTCCTCGTCTGCCTGGTCCCTGATAATTGCTGAAAATATGTTGAGACTTCCAGGGAAATACTAGGATAGGAGCTGGAATAATCGCCATGCACCGAATTAATAATTTCTTATGTTACTTAAGTCTTGTATACGCTATGGGATATGTATGGTGTTTTAAAGACAAGAAGTACTCTTACAGAACTCGCATAGTTACTTTGAATTATCAGTTACCTATGCAATTTTTGGAATATGATGTAGTAAGAGCTTTTTTTATTCAATGAGCTGTTAAGCGTACACGTGCGGGTAAAATCATCATAGATCCCAACCTTGGAACCTTCATTCGCCATACGCATGCTTCAGCCACTAAGCATCCACTATCCTCGCCAGCATTTCAATAGCGTATGTAGTGCGGCCCGCTGGAAATTAAGCAAAATCTATACGCCCTCCAGTCGCGATTTGTGTGCGATCCGGGCGAAAGGGGTCTGCCCAAGCGCTAGACCTAAAGTCATGCCTTAGAGCTTATAGGCAATGCATATGATGCAGAGCCCTGGATAGAGCTTTCATCTATAGGCTTGAACATTGATGGCGGGGATCACTATAAATCATATGGTAGCGTGCACACGTCGTTTGAAAAGTGTGAAACAAGCGCTTCCAAAATCTATTATGCTATAAAATGGCATGGAGTGAAATAAAGCGTGACTGCCGTTCCATCTATCTACAGGAAAGCTTCTAACGATCAGATAGAAGACCAAATAGCAGCTCTGTGCGTTTCCAGTACTCTGCTGCACCCTTCTGGATGCTCTTGACAGCCTCGGTACTTAGCTCCGCACTATTCTGGACGCGCTCCGCAACACCAGCCAGCTGGGTCGGGTCACCTAGCATGTTTGCCAAGTAGATAGTATCGAATAGAAGTTGAATCTTCCAGTCGCGCAGGGTATTAGCATGAGATGCATCATCCTTTGTCTGGTCATCCGTGGAATCATCTTGTTCTTCTTTTTCTCCCTCCTCGCCATCTTTTTCGCCCCTTTCTTTACTCTTTTCGGAGTTTGGCGTGATTTGAGTTTGTGTTTTCCAAGTTCCCATGTCATCGAGCGTAGACCCTATGGAAATCTCCAATTGCTTCTGCAGCTCGCCCTTCAAAACCTTAACGGTTGATGGATCCCATAGGTCAAATCCGTTCTCATCCATCGTGGCAGTGAGGTGACGCAAGAATTTGAATGTACTTGGTGAAGGCTGTACCGGTATGACGGGCTCGCCCTCCCATAACGAACGGCCAGGCACGGTCTTCAACTTATTGGAATCGGGGTGGGTCCTTGACGAAGGCAAAAGAGACAGTGATCCACTTTGTGCAACGATGTCAGCCGCAAGCAGCTTCTGTAGGTCTGGAACAAGGGCTCGAGATAACAAGAAATCCTGTGCGACAAAGCCAGAAGGTATTTCTCGGCGTACGAGTCGGATGAGTCGTAGGAGGAAAGTGGCTTTTGCACTTTGGTGAGTACTTCCAAACTCCTTGAAGGCGTCGGTGACCGATGTCTGGAGCATGTCAAATGCGTGTCTAACAGCTATATGAAGAGCATCAGATAAAAGTTTAGGGTCGTCTTCGTTAAGACGGGGTGTGATGTCGATATCTTCGTCTTCTACTTCACCGCCAACGAGGATATCGGTCCATTTCAGTCGGCGCAGAGAGGCTATACACTCGCTCCGTTCTTCAATGGCCGAGAGCCAGGTCTGATACTTTCTAAGAACAGCGGAGACATCGTCGTCGCGGCCCAGAAGTCGATCTGATACGACCTGCTTAAATGCTGCTGCGCCGTTTGAGTAGTCTGCAGCAATCAGATCAGCGTCCCAGAGGGATCCGATTGGACTATGTTGTGCCTCATCCCAGCTGAAAATAGTAGATGAGATCTGGGTTCTGATTTCATCGATAGTTTGGACCTGCGATGTCAGGACTCTTTTTAGGTGGTCGTTGAAGACATTGCGTAGGCGTTCCAGGACATCGACGGAGTGATGCATGATTGTTGAGCCCCAGGATAATAGCCAAAGTTCAAGAGTTTCGGCACGTAAAGATAACAGCTCGGAGAAGTCGCCGCTGTGCGCCAGACATTTATTGCAGCCTTCAGAAAATCGCTCAAATGCTGAGAGAGACCATTCCTTGATCGACTCCACACCCTCAGGTCGACTCAGTTCACTCATCTTGATCCAAGGCGTGAAATTATTGACCTCTGGAGCCACCCATCGGCCTAGTACATCAATTTCCAGCCCATCCAAGCTGCGGATCTCTGGATCTGACAGAATTGGTCTAGATTTAAGCTTTGAAAGAACATCGGGAAATTGGCGCGATCTCAAGGTCTTCGATGATTGTAGCGTACGAACAAAAAGCCGCAAAGCCTTCGGGATATTTTCGCGCGACAGCTCCAGCTGGCTGGTAATCACGTCTAGGCGGGTCTTCTGGAAGTGGTGAATGGCATCGTCAGAAGACGAATTTGTTGAGAGACAGTAAGCAGCCAACGATTCAATTATACTGTCCTCCGTGGCATTTGAGGAGGCTAAGCGCTTATTGATCCGCTTCAATAGGGTACGCTGCAGAGATGCAAGCTGATTGCGAAGATCGTTGAGGAACGGCGGAATCGATTCGTGCTGCGATAGATTATTTTGCAACACCCGGGAAACAACAAGGATCTTCGCAACAAGCAGTAACGAGGCTCGTCGGCGAAGAAGCCGAGATATAGATGTAGTGCAACGGTGGAGAAGAGCAAGTTGCGCTCCGAACGCGTGCTTGTCGGTGTCTGCGCAATGTTAGCCATTGGGCTCCTTTCGCACGCCAGTGCAAGCTGCAAATTCCATACCTTTGTCTGCTGCATCGCTTTTCATTTGTCGCGCATATGTATGCTTCTTCTCCATCAATCGCGGGTTGCATCGACGTCCAATATCGGCTAAAATGGCCTCGACCTCTTGTATCTCCGTATTCATCGTCACGATGGTTTCGGCAGTTCCGACAAGCTCTCGATATCGTGTACTATATCCAGATAAAATCGCGGTCAGCAGGGCATATCAACAACATTCCAGCCACCAAGCAGCTTACCCCACGAGAGCTCGGAGCTTCTCCTTATTGCTGGCGATATCCCGTCGCAGTTCCTGCTCCACACGGCGAACCGTTGGAATCGGATACTGGAAGGCATCGGCCCATGACTTGAGGCTCTGGGGATCTGGAGCCTCCGGCGCCATTGTGAATGATGCTGTGAGGTGATGTTCCAGAGTGAGAAGGCCATTTGGTCCAATCGGACTGGCTAGCTGCCTCAGGTATGTGAACGCTTATGTCATCTATCTTTATCAGCTTATCGGCCCGTGACTCAAAAAAGAAAAGCCCCGCCATGATTCACCATACTTTTCTTTTTATATCTTACAATCAACTACACTCAAGATGCCCTTGATGGAGTCAGATGCAGCGCCAGTTGATGCGCAATCCAATGATCTCCCAGATCGCCTACCATTTCCGCCAATCACCTATTCTCACATCCTCAACTGCTCATACCATAGCTGGCACCCACGGTATTACAGTCTTAAAACACCGATCTCCAAGACAGGATTCTCACGTTGCCGCACAGATACCGCACCCTTGCACCTAAATCTCGTGTGATCCCGCTGTCGCCCGAATTCATCACCTATCTCCGCGCCGATGGCATCGTGCTCCCTCCGGAGCCAATACGCCCAAGAGATGACGACGACCTAGACACATTCTCCGACTCGGGCGAGGAAGCCGAAGACCCCTCAACAGAATGGGTCGATATCCACACGCAAGTCAAAGACACAATTGCCGAGTTTGGCAAAGTCACCCCAAAACTAAACTGGAGCGCCCCCAAAGACGCAACCTTCATGTCCGCGACAAACGACACGAAATGCGCTACCCCCAACGACGTCTACCTCCTCCTAAAAAGCAGTGATTTCATCACTCACGACCTTCAGCATCCTTTTGACGACTGTGTCCCCGATTCTACTACAAACGGCGATAGTCCCGAGGCTCCGGCAGTCGACTCTCCAATTCCGAACGTCCCCTACCACCTCGTCCTCCGCAAATATGCCAACTTCAACCCATCCCTCGAGTTCCGATGCTTCGTTCGCAATCGGAAACTGCTTTGCATATGTCAGCGGGACTTGAACTACTTCGATTTCTTATTCGACATGCGTGATTTGTTCCGCTCGCGCATTCAGTCGTTCTTTGACGAGAAGCTGCGCGACACCTTTCCGGATCCGAATTTCGTGTTCGACGTCTATGTCCCTGCACCGCATCAGCGTGTCTGGTTGGTTGATATCAACCCCTGGGCCCAGCGAACAGATTCATTGCTGTTTAGCTGGTTGGAGATTTTGCGGATGAAGGATCCTATTGGCTTCGAGGAGGAAGATGACGATGATCTCAATGGTGGATTCGTAAGAATCTCACTTCGTGATGGTAGTATTATGACTTCGGACGAGGTGACTAGTGGTGTTGTTGAGGAGGAGGAAAAATCCGAAGATGAAGAGGAGAATGTGGAAGAGGGCGACGATGATCTTGCCCCTTTCCTGCCGGAAGTTCGTCTTGTGAAAAAGAATGATCCTGAGGCATATCAGTTCTCTACACCCCAGTACTCGGCTCACAAGGTCCCGAAGGACCTAGTCGATGCCTCTCTGGCGGGCCCGGGTGGCATGAGCGAGTTTATGGGCAAGTGGCAGGAGATCCTGGCCAGGCAGACAATGCAGCAACAGCAAGATGACAGCAGTGACTCGGAATAGATTGTACATTAGGTATGACTTTGGAAAAGGAGTTAGTTTGTTGTTAGAGACGACATGACCATTAATGACTTTCTTGAACTATATATTGCGCATCACGGTTTAGAAAGCAATACGTACCAGATTTACAATGCATCATGGAGCACTCCAACGATTGATATCAAGGAATGAAAACAGGAATTGTATTGAAATACAGATCTCAACAACAAAGTCTTGTCCAGGACATATTGGGAATCACTAAGATAGCGTCCTATCAGGCTAGAGTTTGAGTCCGAGGTACATCTTTTTTCCCACGCTGCCATTGGTCAGAAGTTCGTAGGTGGGGCCAAATGGATGTACAGTACCCTCAAGCCCGGGGGTGATTTTATTCGGCACCTTAATACAGGGCGCTCACTAAATAAACGTCCCACGAGGGAGTAAGCGAATGGCTCTAAGGTACAAGCTCTTTTACTGCGTTTCTATTGGTTAAAATTTCCCTGCCTGAGAGGTACGCGAGTTTTCTGGGGTATCAATACCCTCACTTTTCTCTCCCAAGCTTGACTTTATTCTTCCCAACCTTCCACTTGCCTTTGGACCTTGATCTCCTTATCGCACTTGTTTATCACGTCTCCTCTAACACCTTGTTGTGTCTTTCGTCCTTCATCAACATGTTGTCTCATTCTTCCTTCATGACCTTCATGACTTCAACACAACAACACAACAACATATTGTTTACATTTCTTCTTTCTTGATCATGTTCTTCTGTTGTTGCTCGATGACTTCAACCTTATTGATTTCACCCTTCATGAAACCCTTCATGACATCCTTCATGACATCCTTCATGACTTCAAACCTTCATGACTTCAATCTTCTGTCTTGGTCCGAGTCCTGTCTGTACAGGCGTCACTCAGTACAAACCTACAAGCTGAATGTCAGGACACATTCACAAGACTTGACCTTGATACACCAACATAACAACATTCGATTCTCGCACGACTCCGACCTTCCGTCTTGGTCCAGGTTTTGTCTGAACAGGCGTCACTCAGCTAAAAATCACAAAACACAATCCACAAGCTGAGTGTCAGGACAAATTCAGACAAGACTTGGCCATGACACATCGCACAACAACCTCGATCCATCCAACCAACCTTCACTCAACCTCAACCTTTCGTCTTGGTCTAAGTCTTCTTTGGAGGGCATCACTCAGCTGCAACCCTCAAACCACAAATCAAAACCACCAAGCTGAGTGTCAGGGCAAATTCAAAGAAGACTTGGTCATGGCACATCGACACACCAACAACATTGAGTCTCCCCTCGACTTCAAACTTCTATCTTGATCCAGGTCTTTTCTGAACATGCATCACTCAGTGCGGACTAGGAACCTCAAAGTTGAGTTTCAGGGAAAATTCGGAGAAGACTCGGACAATTCCATCAACGCAACAAGATGTTGCTCTATCGAGCCTTCATCACCTCATCCTGCACATTTCATCCTCATGGTGCACAAAAATAAGGAAAACACAACACAACACAAAAACAAAACAACAGCCAAACCAAAAATATGTGCATTCATTACCCTACTAATCGGTCTGCTTTCTGTTCCACTGCATGTTTTTTTTCATTCATGTGCTTCTTCAACTATTATAAAAGTCTACAAAGGAATTTACGCCACATCTTTGAAACAAATACGTTCAAGTAAATTGTAAAGCCCATGCCTTAAGATTGTTTCTTATGTATTCCAACCTTCATATGTAAGTATCAAAAGATCTAAAGCTTATGCCTCTTCTCCCCAGAAGCCAACTTTCTGAACTCCTCTTGAGGAGTCCCACTTAAGAATCGTTCCAATCCCATAAACGCCTCAAGCCCATTCTGACGATCCAAGATCTCCCGCTCAGGCCGTCTAACAAGCTCCTTAATCTTCACCATACTAGACTGGTTCAAATGCGTTCCCATTGACTCCTCAACCTCCACAAGAACGTTCTTCAAGAATCCCGCAGAATCATCCTTCTTACCCGAATCCGCCGTGATGACCTTATTCACGAAGCCGACCCTCACAAGATCCTCGCATGGGATCCGCTTGCTCAGGATCAGCGCCTCGTTTGCCTTCGCGATACCCATCCGCTCCACAAAGGCACGACTGGCTCCGCCTTCGGCGACGAGTCCGAGCGAGGAGAAGGGTGTAAGCACGAAAGCGTGCGGGGCTGCGTAGATGAAGTCTGCGTGGGCGATCAATGCAGCGGAAAGACCGACGGCGGGACCGTTGAGAGCCACGACGAGGATCTTAGAGTGGTTGTAGAAGGCGCGGGTTGTGTCGATGTTGTTCGCGACGAAGCCGCGGACGAGCTCTTGGCGGGCTGTTGAGCCGATGCCGCCGCTTCCGGTGTTTCCGGGATCGGGACGGGCACTTGTTACGTCTGCGCCACTATTTTCAGAGGTTTTTGTTAGCATTGTGTGGATTGGGTGGGTGATGGTTGGTCTGCTTACGCGGAGAAGAACCGGCCTGTGCCTGTCACGATGGTGATGTAGATGTCATCTCGCTTCTCGATCTCGCGTAGACGCTCGGCGAGGGTGTAGTAAAGTCCTACATTCAGGGCATTGAGCTTGTCGGGGCGGTTGAGCGTGACGATCGCAACGCGATCCTGATAAGTCAGGGTGATGAGCTCCTCGTTGGACATCTTGTTGATATATTCAAAAAAAAAAAAAAAAAAGATATGAGATATAAGATCGATTCTTGAATTGCAACCTTGGGGTTGTCTTTATATTCAAATGAACTGACCGGCAATCAATCTGGGGCAAGGTGGCGGTTGGGGAAGCATAAAAAAGCACGCATAGTCCCCAAATTAGTACATCTCTCTCCGAATAAATTGCGGGGAATCGCAAGCCGAGGCCCGCGGCAGGTCATGTGACGTATTGCCAGTGAATGTTGTTGCCTTGTTTCTAGGGTGTTCATCGCTGAGTAACCACATGAATGCAAACCAAGCAAATAATTATCAGCCCATATTATTTCCAGACTGCATTACTCGTCAATCGCGAAGGTCCAACGAACAAAGCAGAACAACCTACTGGTTCTATTCCATATCTTTCTAAAGGAAGATAATACATACACATTCACCATGCTTCCCAACCCTCTCCGCCGACTCCAGGGCGGCAACCTGGAAGTCTTCAAGGTAAGAAATCGATCTTGAAACGACGCAGATGCATACCTATATGCTTGTCTACCCACTGGGTCCTGTCACAAAAGCTCCTCCATGCCCGATGGGCATATGCACCCACTGTATCCAAAGCAGTCGTTCCAATCCAATCAATCGCTAACCACTCTGCTATGTTCTAGTTCGGCATGTACATCCTCTTTCCCATCGGTTGGATGTACTACTTCGGCACGAACCTCGACGACCGCTTCAATGTCAAGAACTTCTGGCCTAGTGCCGAGCAGTCGCACAAGATCCCGATCGATAAGGAGGAAATTGATAAGGAGTTGGCGCGTATGCGCATGATAGAATCTGTGCGCCGGGAGCGGAGAGAGCGGGAGGTCGCTTTGTTGCAGGCTCAGGCTCAGGCTCAGCAGCCGGAGTCCAGCGGACAGCAATAGTTCTTTTAGAAATCGGGTTTGGGGTCCCATGCATATTTACATGGATATACTGGGGGTGGATGAGCTCGTGGATTTGGCTGGTGGTTTGATATTCATGCTGTGATGGGATGTGACGCTCTTGACGATTGAATTTTGCGTCGTGGTGCAGGAGTTATATCTCTCGAGTCAGCACGAGTTGCATCTCTTTGAAGATGATTTGTACAACACTCTGCTCTGGGCATTTACGGCGTTCGGGGAAGGTATTATCTATCTCAACTATTTCAATTGTACAGTATCCAAGACTGGATTTTTGGGTTTCTTTCTCATATATCTTTTTTCTCGTCTGTATTCATATTCTTAATTATTACTAGTGTATGTGATGAACTGTGTACCATATTAATAAGTTTCATCAAAATTATGTGCATTGTCCAATTACCCAGATCAGACAGAGGGTCCCAAGCTCAAAGAGTCCACGATCCCTCTGCAGTGATTGAGGCACAGGTAATGATATTTTGCACAGTGAACAAGCAATGCCGCGCTGTAAAAATAACCGGGGTACCCGAAATGTCCAATGTTCTGCCCAGGAAGCAGAGAACCGGAGGCGATTGATCGACTTGACGGTCGATGACAACCGAATTGAAGCAAAATGGAAGAAAGCCAAAAAGAAACGCCTAGGATGCACCGGCTGGGGGACTCGAAGCGAAGCAGGGAATGATAAATGACAAAGGCCTGCTGCGACTCTCTTTCTTCCAGCGATGGATGAAAGTGCCCCAACAACTCCGATACCACGCCCGTTTCAACTCCGTCTCGATCCGATCAAGCGTCCAATTGAATGAAAAGGCATGTTGAGTCAGGGTCATCTTACAGCTCGCCCATGTGCTGTGTCGTCGCCGCAGCCGCGCTCTTGGCTGTTTGGTACATCACGTCAAGGGTCTCCGTCGCTTCACCAAATACCGCGCTCATGGATGTGAGTCGGGAAGAGATGAATGGCCGCTCGCCGACGGCGTAGTAGTACATGTGGCCGTAGATCGTACGGAGGTGGTTAGGGAGGTAGACGTAGATACCGGTGGCGATCATAGTGATCAGGGTGAGGAGGAGAGAGTCTGTACAGAGACGAAAAGATTAGTTTCGCGTCATGGCGATAAAACGGCATAGCTCGGGTGTCAGGGGCACGTACTGAAGATGAATTTTTCCGTCGGGGTAAGCATGTAGATGGCGAATGTGACCTCGTACTGGTAAATCTTCATACGCACCCAGCGGACGAAGCTGCTGATGAGCCAGAGAATAGAACCCATGACTGCGACTGGTTTATCGAAGCGGGTGTGTTGTTCGTAGAGTTGACGTCTGTTTAGGCGCAGGGAAGGTTTCGTCCCTGAAGGCGGCTGTCAAACTCCGGCGCGGGTCGTCTTTAGTGGCCCCTTAAGCAGAGCGAATGTAGTGTCACTGTGTTCCACCAGTCAAATGGGGCGTGAACTGTCACAATGTCTTGGCACGTTTCTCTCCTTCTGCCTTGCGAGGATCGAGAAGCTCAGGGGTCCTTGGTCTCTTGTGGCGTTGCGGGACTGCCGTTACTTTGAGGGTCGCCCGGTGCGCTTGATGCGATTAGACGTTTGAAGGCTCGGTAAGATAAAGGACGGGCAAAAAGAGTGTCTCAGGGTCTTAGGATCGGGATCGTTAGGAGTGGGCGGAGATCGTGGGGATGTGGATGTGGACGCGTGAGACTTTTTTTGGTTGGGGGAGCCGTTTTGAGCTCCGATTGCTCCGGTTCAGAAAGAGCAGTGGTTTCTAATTCCCCAATTGCCTAACAATTTATCAACAACTGGCAACTGGTACTCGATAAATTAGAGGGGGCAAATGATGAAACTAGAGCATTTGAATTTTGAATGGTTCGGGTCTGCTTTCCTTCTGCTTTGCCACTGTCCTCTCGGGCCATTTGCAACTGTATACATAGGTTTCCACGGTGTATTCGGCATTATTGAGATTATTCGTACTGATCCGCTTTAGCTTTACTATGACTCGTGAACTGAGGAAACTGTAGAAGACGAATTTTGAAATTATATTACTCGGGCTGCAGCATTAATGCCGACATTCGATACTATAGAATAGGCTGGCGATGGACTAGATACCAACCCTGACAACGGCTATTACATCAAGAAGATAAATCACAATTCAATATAATACCTGCTAATCGAAAAGCATAGCAACATATTCCTGACAGTCTAGTTCTATAGCAACTCATGAAGCGTAAAATCAGTTGTGTTACACAGTCTTATCGCCTATCGCTATCGCTATCTTATCACTCCCAAAAACATCATCGAAACCACCGACTTCACCACGAATGCGCAATGCTACGCCCCAAATCCTGGCCACGGGCCCTCCAAGCCCTCCCCAGATTACCACAACTATCCACCCAACATCGCACCTTTAGCACAACACCCGCTCTCCCCGCAAAGCCCCTCCCACCCCGCCTCAAGATCAACGATGCCGACCTAACAGTCTCCTACCTCAAGGGCACCGGGCCCGGCGGACAAAAGATCGTACGTGATTCACCCGGCCAGAATGCTGCGATATACAGTACTAATGCTTCAATAAAACCAGAATAAAACCAATTCTGCTGTCCAAATCATCCATCATCCCTCTGGTATTGTCGTCAAGTGCCAGGCCACTCGGTCAAGGTCTCAAAATGCGAAGACCGCGCGCTCGTTGCTAGCTGATAAGATTGAGCAGAAGGAGAAGGGGGGTGAGAGTCGGGTGGCGCTGAAGGCGGAGGCTGCGAGGAAGAAGAAGGCTAGTAAGATGAAAAAGACTAGGAGGAAATATCGGGATTTGGATGGGAAGGAGGGGGAGCTGCTTGAGGAGGGACTGGAAGAGGAGGCTGGGGAGGAAGTAGAAGAGGCTCAGGCTATCCAAGAGGCTCGAGGCTCACGGGAGACGACTGGAGAGAAAGGTCCGGCTTCGTAGATGTCGGAGTGGTTTCCCATGTTGTACCGTTTCTGCCATTGGACTTGTATATATATCTGTGATAATCTATGCGCCTCCAGGTGAGGTTTGTATTTCTACGTTTGAAATCTTCAATTTAGGCTTCTTTGATACATTCGTTTTATGCAGTTATAATTGCTCCCAGGGCCCGGTATCTCCGAATGTGTGAAGGGTTTGCAAACCTTTGTTGTTGACGCTCCGAGGTCTCCATCCTCCGACCCTCCGCTCCGACGATCCGTGGTGGATCCACGAACTATAGTCCAAGCCCCATCCAGCCCGTAGACATACAAAAACGCTAGGAGCTAGTCTATAAAAGATTTAAAGAACTTCAAGTTGAAATAAGACCCTCCGTTCTGTTCCTCCGTTTTCATTCATATATTAACCTTACACCTGCACCTCCCACAACCTTGAAATGGCGGCAATTCAAATCCAATACCTTCTGCGAAGACCTCAAATCGGTCACATCTTCATCAAAACATCGCGCTTCTTCCTCTCATCGCATCCAAAATACGCACGCACTCCAACCACAACGAGCCCCTTCAGCACATGCCAAACACCCAAAAGCCACAATATGTCTTTAACCTCAAACCCAATCTACGACATCATAATATCGGGCGCTGGGCCTGTTGGCCTCCTTCTCGCCACTGAGCTTAAACTACAAGCCCCTGATGTTCGGGTCCTAGTTCTGGAGCGCCGAATATCACCCGATACAGCCATAAAGGCAGCTGGCATTAACACCGCCTCAGTTGAAATGCTCGAGCGCCGTGGTCTTCTCCCTGCTATTCAGTCAGTGAGAGATCCATCCCATGTTGATAAAAAGAAGGGTACCCGTGAATGGAAAATGCCTTTTCCCAGGTCCGTTGGCCATTTCGGTGGGATCCCTGTTCCTGCGGGCCCTGTTGACAAGGAGGATGCTTTGTTGCGTGGACGGGGGAAGGACGGGTGGTTTACGCCTTTGCCACAAATTGAGCTAGAGAGAGTTTTTTACCAGCGGGGACTGGAGTTGGGAGTGGAAGTTTGGAGGGATGTTGAGGTTACAGGACTCAAGGCAGATGAGTCTGGTGTGACCGTGGAGATTGATGGAGAAGGAAGGGAGGGAACAAACGAAGTGCGTGGACACTGGCTTGTCGGATGTGATGGAGGACATAGTCTCGTGCGTCGTCTAGCAGGCTTTGACTTCCCAGGAACAGATCCGAAGATCACGGGCCGGGCAGCTATTGTCGAGATTGATGGTGCTGAGCATTTGGAGGAGGGATGGCAGTGTACACCCAAGGGAGTCTATGTGTATACCCACTCGCAGGGGCTGGGGCAAGTGCGCACGATTGAGTTTGATGGTCCCCCTGCGGACAAGTACGCACCGGTAACAGCCGAAGAAATGGAGCTTAGTCTGCGGCGGGTTACTGGTTTTGAAAGTATCCGCATCTCAAAAGTCAGTGGGGGCACGCGATTTACAGACAATGCACGCCAAACGAGTACCTACAGACGTGGAAGGGTGTTTCTCTGTGGAGATGCGGCGCATGTGCATCCGCCGTTTAGTGGACAAGGATTGAATCTGGGCCTTGGAGATGCTGTCAATCTGGGCTGGAAGCTTGGTGCGGTAGTGCGAGGGTGGGGAACTGAGGATCTTCTCGATACCTATACCAGCGAACGGCATCCTATTGGTGTGCGAGTCCTGGATTGGACTCGAGCGCAAACTGCTGTCATGCGTGGTGATCCGGATGACTCTGCGTTGAGGGGTGTTGTAAGTGATTTTCTGGGAACGAAGGATGGAGCGACGCTTTATGTGAAGCAGATATCTGGGTTATTGCAGCATTATGATCTGGGAGATGGAAATTCACTCGTTGGTAAGACAATGCCTAACATTCAGCTGCATGACGGCACTCGCCTTGCGGATCATGCCCATGAAGGTCACAGTCTACTTGTTGATCTGGCGGGAAATGATAATGCCGCGGGCCTAGTTAAGAGATATTCTGGGCGTTTGAAGTTGGTCCGAGGAAGGTCGAAGATTGCTGGGATCGATGGTCTGCTGGTGCGCCCCGATGGCTTTGTGGCCTGGGCTGCCACCAATGGTGTCTTTGATATCGAAGATGTCGAGGCTGCCCTGATTCGATGGTTAGGCAGCGGCAATCATCATCAAACTCCCTGATTATTATCCATGAAAACAGTCTGCAAATGTAATGTAAGATAAAAAAAACCCCGTGACAAATGGTGGCAAGCTTTAGGGCTGGAAATGATCACATAAGACTGAGACCAAGGGCGAAATACGTCCAATTCAGTGACTCATTAGGTTGTCGTGTCGTGATTTAAATTAAAAGGTAAGAGAACTGGCACATTGATCTAGTAGATTCGTTATTGCAACTGCACTGGCCTTGAAGCTCAATTCTGCAGGAAAAGGCAACCGCCACTCTCAGCTAACTTTTTTTATGGTTCGTAAAATGAGGAAAAATGGGAAATATCCAGATCAAGCAATGTAGCTACCCAGCACCGTCTTAGCCTGGTCATCCAGACGCTCCTGTGCAAACTGCGAGATCCGACCTCCGTGCTTCTTGTCCGCCTCCTTAAGGTATGCACCGACCCACTTCTTAAGATCAGCGCCAGTCTCGGGCCACGGGTCCTTCTGCTGCGGCTTGATGGTGTTCAAGGGAGTGAAGCCAACGCCGAAGGACATCTCCTCAACGTCTACTTCGGTCGCAAAGTCATCCTTGTGAGTCACATCAGGAGGGAGCTCAAGGAGCTTGAGAAGTGTGTTGCAGGTGAAGCCCCATCCCTTTGCGTACCGGGTGGCAAAGGCCTCCGAGTTGGCCAATGTCTTGGTAAGGGAAAGAACGGCAGTCTTGCGGTCCAAGGGCCGGGCAAGCTTCTGTGTGTCCTGGAGAATGACGTTGAGGTATACAGGGGTGAACAGGCTACAGATTAGAGGTTAGCATCGAACTCAATGAGCAGAGCTTCGGTCGGCGGAACTTACTTTTGTTGCACCTTCTCTGTCATCTGCATGATAAAGTCGGGGTTGTACCCCTTGTCATCGTGGGCAGTAATGAAGTGGAAGAAACGAACGAAGCGAATCGATAGGTTCTCAGTCTTGGAGTTCTGCAGACGCTGCAAAATGATCTGCATGATCATGACGAAGTATTGTTCCAAAGCGGCTCTATCAGTCTAAGTTAGTACAATTGTCCAAAGTGATGCTGGGCGTGGGACATACGGTGGGAAAGCTGCGACAACTGTCTCGAGCAAATCGAATGCATAGCCCTCGTTGGCCTTGGTGGAGACGAGCTTCTGGAAGATACCCAGGATAGGCTCAATCTGGTTGTGCTCAGCAATATACTGGGCTCCACGGGGAATAATCGAGGAGAGCAAACGAGCAAGGGCAGGAATGTTTCCTCGAGAATCCCACATGACAGGCATCAAGATAGGAGCAATCAGCTCCTGGTAGTAAGTAGGCAAGTTAGCGGCCGAATTGGCCTCCAACAGGGCAGCAAACAGCTGGAAAACATATGGCATGAATTCTTGGAAAGAGATTATTAGCATGGAACGGTAGAACAGATTCGAATGAGCTTACCTTGCACATCACCCTGAAGGATAGCGGCGAAGGGAGCATAGAGAGCCTGTTCGAGCTTGTCGGGGTTGGCAGGAGCAGCATATCGAACGAAAGCACCCATGGCTTCAAAGAAGAAGTAGTAGAAACGCGGGTTACTGGGGTTGGAGCTGATGATCTGGGTGATGGTGATGAAGCGTTGCAGCACAACATCCGTGAAAGGAACCACACCCTCACGGATGACAACCAAGACACGCATAACGCATCGCATCAAGAACTCGTTCTCTTGCACCTTCTGGGGAGCCGGATCCCTCTGAATAAGCTGGAAAATGTGCTCCAGAAGGTCATTTGCAAGAGGGGTGATCTCAGTTGGGGGGATGACGGGTTGACCCTGGCCATCACTGAGGAATAGCGCTCGCTCCACAGCAATGGCAGCGTATGTGTATACGACGTAGTTGGGGGAAGCCAGGTGCTTCACTAGAACAGGGAGCACTTGCTGCCACTGCTCCTTTGTGATGATGCTTCGGAAAGTGTAGAGGTACTTGATGGCATCGACCTTGAGGATGGGATGAACGCCGTTATCGGAGATCAGGTCTGCAGCAAGGTGCTGCTGGAAGAAGTCCGTGATGCTGACCAGGCTGTTGGTAGCCGTGACACCGTGACTCGAAGTTGCCACACCCTTGGCTGCCACAGCAGAGTAGAGATAGATGGCGGTATCCTTGGACTTCCAGTTGGATGAAGGGTCCTTGGTGTACTCCGCGAGGTAGTGCTCGGTATACTTAAGGACGACCTTCGTCACCGATGCTTCAAATTTCTCGGCCAGACGGCGGAGGAAATCCGTCGCAGCACGGCGGCGGGTCTCACTATCAGACCCTTCAAGGTCTCGTCGGATAAACTCAATAGGCTCGTCCTCAAACAGCTCCTCGTCAGACTCGCGCAGGCTCACATTAGGCAGGATAACCTTCTCAATGATCTGACCAAGGGTTTCCTCTGCTTGGAAAGCAGCGGCATGCTCGGGCATGCTAGCCACTGAAGTCAAGAAGAGCAGGGCTCGGCTCACAAGAATGTCGTACTTGGTCTCTTGGCCAATTGTAGTCAAAAGGCCCCACGAGCTCTGAATGAATTGTCCAACCTCTGGTCCGAAGGCATCCAGGAACTTCTGGACATAAAGAGTCAAGACCTCGAAGATTCCAGCGCGGACATACTCCAGAAGTCCTGCCTCTGTATCGTCATCGGTGTGAAGCAATTGGTTGTCATATGTCAGGTATTTGTGCAGAATGGTCGCAATTGCGGAGATATTTTCTTCGAACATGGGGGGAAGGTCATGGCAGGAGAGGTCGTAGAAAAGCTTAACCATCAGGTTGAGCTGGGTGAAACCTTGGGTCAAGTTTTCTTTGTTATTCTTATTTTGCTCGAGGTAGCTGTCCAGTCCCTCGATCAGAGCCAAGAATGGGTTGCCGAACTTGTTGAGAACATGGTTGATCTCAATGTAAAGCTCGTTGGATTGGAAGAGCGGTCGCCAGCGCTTGAAGATGGAGTGCGCAACCTGGAGGACACCAATGTTGACGGCAGGGTTGGATGGCGATAGTTTCGAAACAAGGTCCTAGATGGAGAAGAGTACGGGTTAGCTAGAAAGACCAAAACTTCAGAGCACCACTGATCACTTACATCCACAAGAGTATCCCATCGCTCCCAGAAGTCACTGTCGGCTATCACACTGACAGCCTCACCAAGCTGAGTCCGGATCGCAGGAGGCACGGAGATCATCAAGGTGATCAGTTCGCGCTTGATGGTCGAAACCTCATCCAGAGGCAGCTTGTATTCTCCATCCTCATTTGTCCAGCTACGCTTGATGAAGTTTTTGAAGCACAGGGCGCTCGCAAGACGAATGTTGCTGGGCTGGGAGTCGGACGCTGTAATTTGGAGGAGTTGTAGAGAAAAGCCGGGCTTCTGTTCTTCCTGACGAAGGGCGTTCTCGGCTGGAAGATCGCAAGAAAATAGTGAGCAAGTGATTACATTCCGATTGATGTGATGTGATTGCCTTACCTTCCTTATTCCGTCTGGGATCCAAGCTCGCCTCCAACAAAGCTCCAAGAGCTTCCGCCATTTTCACCGGTACGTGGGGTATCAACACAAGCGAGGGAGAAGAGATTAGAAGAGAAGAGAACTCAATCTGGGAGGGAATCCAGAGTTGAATGATGTATGCAGTCCACCAAGAGGTACAGATGGAATGTCACGGGGACAGCAAGGGTTAGGACACAGCAAAGCTCTCAGGACAAAGAGCATAACAAATAATGAGGGCGCTGATAATTGTACGGGCAGCCCACTGCGTCAACACACTAGCCTAAATACGGTTAGAACATCACATGTTAAGCACTACTCCGTATTGGGAGATCTTTTTTGCCTCAGGCATTAAAGCAAATATTGTGCGTTTGTGCCTTGATGCCTTGATGCCTCATTTGTGCCTGAGAGCACAGGGCCATGACTAAGACTACGGGACCGGCCACATCCGCGAATCCTAGGGCTAGCACTATAAGCGGAATGAATTTGGGATGGTGCATGTACAGAGTCTCACGTTGAAGATATCTCGGCAACTTCCAAACTCATAGCGCATATTTTGCAATTTCAAAGTCGACTCGAAGTAGTGCGAGCTTCCTGGAAATATTTTCGAACCGCCCGGGTGTCGATATAAATAGTCATGAAGAAAGTGTTCACAAGTCAATAGGATGAGTCACGCAGTTCGGAAGCTATCCACGTATGAGCCTAGGCAGTTACTCTATACAAATCTCCGAGATGCTAATTGGTTCGATCGACTGGACGTAGGTACCTGGTATGTTCACATCTTTTCAAGCTTTACCGGACGTCGGCTAAATTCCCAAGTGGAAAGACAATGCACTCATTTAGGAGACAAAGCTTCCTTTTAAAGGCAATTATAGAACAAAAGTAAGAATCCAAGTGGCTGAAATAGCCCTCGAATGTCGTATGAAGTGCAAATAACCATGCAGCTTCCATCTCGCAGCTGGCAGGTGATCTAAAATCTCCTATTTGTCACGCAAAAATAAGTACTGTACGACCTCAACTGCAGGTCACTCACGTGGGGTACTGTTACAGTTCGGCATCTCCGGGACCTGGAGGTTTCAGCTCAGCTGAAGTTGCTTTTTTCAGGAATCGAGGTGCATAAGTACTGGTCATTCCAGAAGACCCTTATCATTCTATGACTCCCCAGCTGCATGGCCACCTCCTTGTTGATAGCCCACAAACTATTTCAAGCTAACAGTAAGTACTTCTGACTAACCTTAGAGATCCACTGTCATGCAAGTGAGAAGACTAAATTCCTGGTGGTGCCGAGTCGGGTTCACATATGCATGTCCACAAGTGGACCAGGCGGAGACCGCTTACATAGCTATAGACTCCTGATTCCAGACAAATTTCCGTAATGAAACTTGCGTATGATAATTTTGTTTTTTCAACACGTGGCTGAAAGCTCCACATCTGGGGTGGCTTTTGGAGGCTTTTGTCCAAGTCGATTTGATAAAGTATCCGGGGAAGGTGGCTGGATGTGTAATTTAATTTAAAGAAAAAGAAAATGATGGCTTTTGATGTTTATTCCCATGTCATGCCACTTGATCAGACTTTGAGAATATGACGTAGGTTGTTGGAAAAACGATGGACTCGGACAACGCGATGTTGACTGCTCTTGGAGATCTATGATCTTTCTACAGTAGCTGTTATTCCCAGATCCCCACAGGCCGGTATAATTGTGGGCTTGCGCGAGAGGCGAGATACACGCATTTTGAGTTAAAAATGCTGTTATTTATTTGTCAAAGGGTCATCCAACGACCCGCCTGCAATCGTCCTAGGAATAATCGAGCTGGAGACTCTGCGATTACTACTCGTATAAATTATACATCGTGGGGCTAATTA
Organism: Penicillium sp. 91 TS-2023; assembly: GCA_030710325.1. NCBI lineage: Eukaryota > Fungi > Ascomycota > Eurotiomycetes > Eurotiales > Aspergillaceae > Penicillium > Penicillium sp. 91 TS-2023. The sequence goes on along the minus strand of JARWGP010000021.1, from coordinate 805,165 downwards.
CTGACGTGTTATCTTTCGTTTCCAAGAAACCCCATTGAAATCTCAGATTGTAAATGTCAACATATACAATCTGAAGCCTTTTATTATGCTGGACATTAATACGCAGGAAGTGGGCTACAATGTACATATGCATCAGACATTCAGGGCGCTCGTCAGGTATCTAGCTCCAGGTTACATGTAATGAATCGACCAGAATACGCTGGGGCCCTTTAAATAGTATGAATCACATTTGGGAGGCTAATTGAACCATTCTCGCCTCAATATGGGACAATTTCTCATATAACGACGAAGGTTGTCGGTCTTGTAAAAGGGCCACTTCGATATTACATAACCAAGGATATATTGGATTTCTTGATCTTCCACTGTAGACAAGCTTTGGGTACACCTCAACAATGCGAAGATTGGATTTTCATGTGGAAAATTCCTCCATTGAACGTTACTTGAATCATTTTTCGTGTTTGGAGATGGCAAATACGCGATCGTCGGTCCAGACATCGAAAACCTGCATCTTCCCCGCCGTGGCGACAACGATATGCAGCTACGAAACTATATTTTCCAAATTTTGTCCTCTGGAAGATAAATTACACGAGAGCTAATGTTCCCACATTTCAGGGGGCAGGTACTGTAACCAGCTGGGATGCATGTACAGCTGAGCCACTGCGGGTCTAGGAAGGAAATAGTTGCCGAGCGAACGCAAAGTACGATGCATAATCCCATATTTCCATGTTCTCGTGATTTGGAATTCTCAGACCTGGAATCAATCCGAAACTACGTAGTATCTGTTTGCATATGAGCACGGTCTCAATTTGAGTTCCGAAGTGACACAGCACATTGCTTCTTTCTCTCTTTGTTTTTCTTCCCCACCTATGTCGTGCGAATGACGAAAATGAAAATCTTCGATGACATTTGTGCGTATACATTGAATTACACTATGGAGCCTGCCAATCGAGCCATTCCGTATGCATCCCCACGAAGTACACGTGCGAGATGTTGATCATATACTATCGTGTACAAGAAGAAATTCGGGTGGCGCACGGTTTCTGATGCCACCACACTTGGTATGGAGCATTTATGCCGAGGACCCATTATTCGCGGGATAGCTACCAAGCTTGAGAAAAAGGAATCATATGAACTCGGCTATATAATCCAGGCGTAGAATGTTCTATACATGTATAGGTGTAATGTATGCATTATTATTGTGAGAATAAAGAAATTCCAGAGAATTACTTCGTAAAGGGGCCACAATTATAAAAGAATTCAAGGGGACTCACACTTAGGAGCGTAGTTCGAGGCCAAGATTTAGGTGATAGATCTCCGGAAGGCAGCAGCCAGTGGCGCTTGTTTATTTAGCAGCTTTTAATTTCCTGACACAAGATGAGGGGTGTTCGGTATCGGCAGAACTATGAAGTGGAGCCAGTAGTGGGTCTAGATGTTCAGCTCGCCAGTCTTCTGTCATTCCGAAATCGCCTTTTATTGCCCGCACTTGACGAAGCGAATCTTGGTGCAGCACGGGTGGATCCGCTAACCTTCCGTGAGAAACCAGTTCGATTGTTCCTTGTCCCCTCCCCTCCCCACAAGACCCATTATGCTAATGCACGTCGATTAGAGGAGTAAGGCCTATGAGGACTCAGTTCTCATTTTGATTTTATTTCATTTTTTCCCGGAGTTCACCGGAACGGGATGACAGGGGTCAGGGGTGATGTGTTGGTTGAGACGCTAAATCCTCAGCCCCTGGGCCAGAACATATTGGCTCCCATGGTTCTCATAGTAAGCGCCGCTGTCAGTTGCCCAGCCTTCCACGGGAAACTACACACTATTCTACCTACCAACATGATGACAAGTGGCCCGAGGGTTGAATCGTTCGGCAGATCGGAAGTACGGTTATGGGGCAGACGGAACCTAAGTGGAGCTCATTTCGTCAGTGATCATGATGAGTTCATAAGGACCCATTTCCGATCGGCGATGGCTGGTGCTGGCGGGATCCAGTCATCGAACACCCCGCTCCCCAAAAAAAGGCAGACAGGTGGATGGATGCCAATCGATCAAGTGTTCGTCCGAAACAGATCAAGATCCATTTTCCTGCCCCATTTTAGCGACTGTCACAGGCTTAGCCACCTGAAATGACCCCCGCACACTGAAAAAAAAAACATTAATCCCAATGTCCAGCCAGCCATGTGTGCACGGTGCACAACCTGTCACTCCAGTTTTGAACTGCGCATGCGGGCGGGCGCCAAATACCAAAAACGACACACAAAGGTAACTAGCTTGTCAGAAATGTCCATTTCGAGGTTAGCTAGTGCTGTCCTTCCTAACCGGTGACTCCGGAGCTTTTCTTGGAGCTGGCCAGATTGTCAGCTCTGAGACCGAGTCTAGGTGGATTCGGATGTGCCGTCTTTCATCATACCTGGAAGATTTATGGGGCAACATGATGCCCTATGTGGAGAGGAGAAGTCAAGCCATCCTTCATTGCAGCCTTGCCTTGCAGGTGCTATTGAGATGCTCCACATAGCTGACCCATCCTCGTGGGATATAATCTGTGCATATCGACTTGGAATAATACGATACAATTACTATACGAGGATTCTTCGTATCCGTGGAGAAATCGCTCATTGGATTCTTGAAGCCCCAGAACCACCAACCTGCAGCTAACGACTAATGCACTTTTGCATTGACAGCGATTGACAATGCGTGCAGGCCGGTTTTGGGGATTCAATTGCCACCTTTGATACCAAACCAAAGATAGGGAACCCGTAGCTATGGTTCTGCAGGTCTGTGTATCTGTAGAAAGCTAGTGGGTGTGGAGAACATTATCCAAAGCTGAAGCTCGTCCCCACTCGACGATACAATCTGTAAAAGACGTAATTCCGCTTTGGAAAGCTACATACTACACTGAACTCTTTCCTAAAAGGAAAAGACTAGGGTTTGACGATGGCCGCCACCCGGGTTGGAGCTGCTACAAAAGCCGAGTAGACCCCCTTCTTGCATGGGATCAGGTCCAGCTTTCTATTTTTTTTTACCCTCTATTGTGCTTGAATGCTTCTGTACATCTAACATCCAAATTCTCGCATCTCGCCCTGAGACTCATCGTCGGTTTGTCTCGTCTATTTTGTTGCTTCACGGGCTGCTGCTCAAAAGACAAATATTTATCAGATCTTCATCATCCGCCACGAGAAACGTCCTCCCCAAGAAACCATATTGATACCAACACTCAACAAAGAGTCCCGATCCCGAAAACTATACCCAAGCCTTCGAATCCTTCCTCAATTGAACAAACAATCACCATGGCTCCTGGCCTTGTTTCACCCGTCCCGGGTAACCTCTCCTCTTCCTTCTACAACGACCGGCCTGGTAACTCTCGCCATGCCTCTGCGTTCTCGACCCACTTTGATAGTGACACCTTCTCCCAAAATGGTCGTTCTACACGCCGGGAATCAGGCATTCTTCACCGCAATATGAGCGGTGCTGGAGGCTCCAATCTCACTAGCTTGGTGCACTCCTTGTACCAGCGCAGTGGTAACGAGCTTGGTGCTCATGCATCGTCCCGGCTGATGAACAGCAGCTATGAATCCCTTAAGGAGTGGATCCGTGTTCAACGTATGAGCCACCTGCCCCCGGAGGGAAGCAACTATGACAAGGTGCTGTCCTGGGCACTGCTTTTCATTGAGCGTTTGCACCATTTCGACTCAAACATCAATAAATTTGCTGGCGACAGCTACCTTGCCACTCAGCTGTCCTACGGCTACTGCGGCATGCTTCTTGATGTAAGCTGGCCTGTTCAGAACCAATTGCATAAGTCAATGCTAATTTCAATTTCTATAGCTCGGCAAGGAGAATGCTGAGGCTCTGATGACCTCCTTTGGCTTCTTCTACAGCACCTCGTCTACCCTGGTCAACCTCCTTGAGCGTACCGAGCTGTTCGATGTCTCGCAAGAGATTAAGGAGCAGCTCATCCTGGCTCTTGCTGACCTGGTTACCCTGGTGTCCAGCGTCTCTACCCACTTCCACCAGGCCATCAGTGGATTGACCAAGGCTTCCGTCTCTGTTCACATCTATGATACTTTCCCTGGTCAGATTCTTGCGTTCAAGGAGCGCTGCAGCAAAATTTCCGAGGCCATGTGGCGCCACCAGCTTGTTCGTGAGAACATTGGTGCCGAGCGTGTCTCCGTTGTCCGTGATGTTCGCGCCTGGCTTGCCCCCGAGGACCGTGTTCTGGCTCACTTGGCCGAGAACACTTCCCACCTTGCCCATGAGCGTGAGGAGATGACCTGTCTCTGGGTTTCTCAACACCTGACAAACTTCCTGAAGAGCCAGAAACGCACCCTTGCCATCACTGGTAAGCCTGGCTCCGGAAAGACTGTCACTGCTTCCGTGATTATCGACCGTCTTCAGGACCCCATCGCTGGTGTCTCCTACAAGACCCTCTACATCCCCATCAATGCGCGCGTTCCCGCAGAGACTACCTCCATTGCTATCGCCAAGACTATCCTGTATCAGCTCTTCGAGAAACGCATTGGCAACACTGGGCTTCTGCAGATCATGGGTGATGCTTATGAGCGCAGCAAGAAGACCACCGATGTGGCGCAATACGATACTATTCTCTGGACCACCTTGGAGCGCGCTCTCAACTCTGCTCTGAAGAACGCTAAGGAGCTGGTCATTGTCGTTGACGGTGTTGACGAGGCCACTGGTGGTGAGGCTCCGTTGCTCCAGAAACTGCTCACTGCTACTGGTCATGCTACCGGCGTTAAGCTCATTACTCTGGGTGCTGAGCAGCCCAAGGGCGCTGAGAATCTTGTGCACCTGCCGATCACCGATGATCGCATTGGAGATGATGTCTCAACTGTTGTTCGTGCCAGCTTCGAGGACTACCAGATCTTCTTGGACCTGCCAGAGATGGAGCAGGAGATCATCATTGATCAGATTACCGAGGGTGCTCAGCGCTCCTTCCTTTGGGCAAAGCTGTGCTCTAAGCGTGTCCGCCAGGAGAAGACCCCCGAGGCCCTTCATAAGGCCGTTGAGACTATTGTCAACAGCAAGCTCACCATCACGGACTTTGTCCTCAACACTGTCCAGGCCCCCGATGTCAAAGATGAGGCTCGCCAGATCTTGCTGTGGCTTGCCACTGCGGACCGGCCCTTCACTTTGAAGGAGCTGACTCTTCTTTCCGCCGTTGATGTCACTAAGCAAACCATTACCGACGGTATTGTGAAGCCTCTGGAGTTCCTGCGCCCTGTGAACAGCTTGGTATTCGTGCAGGATGGTCAAGTGTACCTGCGTCACGGCCTGATCCGCACCTCTATCTTGGAAATCCAGTCTAAGGGCAAGCTGGTGCCTTCCGTCAAGGACCGTCACGCCGACTTTGTTACTCGTCTCTTTATCTACATCAAGAACGTTCTCCCCGAGCAGCACGAGCCATCTCTCACTCCGCTTGATGGTCACGACACCACTTCGTTCGTGCAGAGGAACCCCTTCCTCGACTTTTGTGTCCGGTACTGGCCTCGTCACCTGACGCAGACCACCGTGTACACCACTGGTGGTGATGCCCCTACTGCTAAAGAGTTTGCCAAGATCTTCCCTGCGACTATAACCCTGCTGCTGCTCCAGAACACCCTGTGGCAAACCATTATCACCCCAACCCTGGTCACTTACCAGACCACTGTCACCAACTTGTGCCGCAACATCTTGTCTCCCAAGCATGTGGTGACTCTCCAGTCCATCATCACCCTGGCTTTCCTGCGCCGTGACATCAACCTGATTACCGACTGTATCCCTCTCTTCTACGAGATCACCATCCTGAGCCGTGATCTGCTCCTCACCAAGCACCTCATCACGATGAAGATTGCCAACATCTTCCTCGAGTTGACTTCCACGCACACCACTACCTCCCGCACTGATATCATGATCAAGCGTGAGGAGATCCTTCTGCTCGTTGTTGAGTGCTACAAGATCCACTACGGCAACTCTTCCGAGCAGGTTGTGACCACTCTCAAGGCTTTGATCGAGCACTACCGTTTGACCAAGGAGGAGAAGAAGATCCAGGAGATCACCACCATCATAACCACTATTACCACTGGTTACGAGGCTGGCGACGGCTCCCGCGGTGATCTCCACGTCCACTTGAAGGGCCACAAGCGTCAGGAGAGTGAGGGTGGCATCCTCTTCATTTTGGATGCCGAGGAGGATGAGTCGATTGACGAGAGCTTCGACTACGAGTCCCTTATTGCGCTGGCCGAGAAGTACCGCGCCGAAGGCAAGATCACCGAGGCCGAGCGGATCTATGTTGAGATCTGGCAGCGTGCCAACCGGGAATGTCGCATTCAGACCACCTCTTTCTGGGAGGAGATCAAGCTGAAGGCTGTTGTCGCCTACTCCAAGTTCCTCAAGACGGAGAAGCGTGAGTCTGAGGCCTCTTCCATCTTGTCTAGCGTTTGGGAGGAGCACCGTCACACCAGCCTGGCTATTTCTGAGAAGTCGTCCCACCATTACGAGGAGATCGCCACTGTGATGGCTTCTGTTGGCCTCTCCGCTGCTGCTCTATCCATCTACAAGCAGGTTGCCCACTACTTCCAGAGCACCAGCCAGACTAAATCTTCCCGCTTTGAACAGATCCAGAAGAGCATTTCCAGCACTTCTGAGCAGGTCATCAAATCGAGCCACTCTTCTCAGTCGAGCGTTTCTGAGTCCACCTTGGAAGAGATTATCTACGAGTCTTTCTCCTCCCAGAAGTTTGACGAGAGCTCCTTTACTGCTACTGCTACTTTGATTACCCAGTTTACCTCCCAGCACCGCTGGAAGGATGCTACTCGCGTTATCAAGAAGGTTCTTCACCAAGGACTATGGCCTACTCTGTTTGCTCCCTCCATTGAGGACGTGGTCCTTCCCACTCAGAGCACCGACAAGGCTATTGAGCTTGCTGAGCGTCTCGGCCAGTGCTACCACTACCGCCGTCGCTTCCCCCGCGAGGAGAACATCCGCATTCGCGTCTACCGTGCCGTCCGTGCTGGACGTCCTGTCGATGATAAGGTGCGCGAGCGTGTCACCGAGGCTCTGATTCGCTTCTTCGAGCGCAACTCCCAGCCTGATAACGTCATCACCACCCGCCAGGAGACCCTGGATGACTACATCAAGCACTACGGCCGTGACCACCCCGTTGTCATCAAGACTCTTTGGACCCTTGCTGAGCTGACCCGGCCTCGTCCCATCTTCGTCGAGTACTACCAGCGTATCATCCGCGCCCTCAACAAGGATGCGCCTACCTGCAAGCCCGAGGCTCTGGAGCCCCTTGTCCTCGTTGCTACTGAGCTCTGGACTCAGAGCCGCTACTCTGATGCTGTGCCTTACTTCACCTTGCTGTTCACCACCTTCCTGCACCAGCCCAAGCAGTCTCGTTTCGAGAACCCTTCCTTCGTTCAGGAGATCTTCACCCGGTACACCCACTGTCTGCGCTCTGTTCGCACTGACTACAACGTGATCCACAAGGTCACTGTTGACTACCACTCCAAGGTCAAGACCGTGTTCTCTGCCACTGCTTCGATCACTATCCAGGCTACTCTCACTCTTGCCAAGGTGTGCCAGGAGTCCAAGCGCTACGAGTCCGACGCCATCACTCTTTACGAGGAGCTGCTCAAGATTGGCTCCAAGGAGCTTGACCTCGATGAGATCTCTGCCACTCTGGATGGTATCTATGAGGAACAGACTGCTATTGCTGCTCACTCCGAGTCTGCATCCAAGCAGCAGATCGAGACTGCTTCCAAGGTCCTGCGCAAGCGTGTCACCACCATCCGTGAGAGCCACGGCTGGGCTCATGAGGAGTCTCTCTCTAAGATGAAGGAGATCGTTGAGTTCAACTACAAGCACAGCTCTGTTGAGTCTGTCCACAAGGAGCTGAAGGAGTCGACCATCAACATCTTGAAGGAGTCAACCTCATCCACTCTTCTTGTGTCTGCTGCCATCGCCATTGCCAGTAGCTACATCGCCACTAACCAGGTCCACAAGGCTACGGAGATGTCTGAGGAGCTTTACCGCCAGGTTATTATGAAAGACACCACCAACATCAAGACCTCTCAGTTTGATCTGACCTCGAAGGGTCGCCAGAGCCTGGTCTTCCTGGCTCAGCTCGAGCACAGCCTTCACCAGCAGACTACCAGCATCACTGAGATCCTTGCCTCTTTGACCACTGAGTACGTCTACTTCGAGGAATTCCGCAGCTACACCTCCAGCAAGACCACCAGCTTCCACAGCGTGTCTCTGTCGGCTACCCGCCTGTACCACTTCCTGCTCCGTGCCAACCGCCAGACCACCGCCGCCCATGTCTTCAACGAATACGTTGCTTACTTCGTGGCTACCGAGGGCAAGCGCACTAAGCTGACTGACGCTGCCCAAGTCAAGATCTTCCTGACTGTTCTTCTGGCTCACTTCCACAGCCACCAGTCCTCGAACTTCGTTCGCTCCGTTGGTATTGCCAGCAATCTGCACGTCATCAAGCTGCTCGAGTCCAAGAAGTACGACGATGCCTCCAACCTGGCCCTCGCCGCCTTCCAGTACATCTCTGCTCACGATGTGTTCCGCACTGCCGAGATCGTCAAGTTTGTCTTCACTCTTGGTGTCTTCATTACTGGCCGCACCATCACTCCCCAGCCCGATGCTGCTACCCAGAAGAAGCTGCACAGCGTCTCTTCCGTCATCATCCAGGAGGTCCTGCGTGTCATCAGTGACCTGAAGATCAACCTGTCCCAGATCAGCCTGGACTACTTGAACATCCTGATTGGCCTCCTCGGCGAGCAGCAGGATTACAAGACCCTCGTCTGGCTCCTCAGCGGTCTCTGGGCCAGTCGCAACAAGCAGGCTACCTGGCCCGCCCAGGTCACTCTTAGCCTTGCCCGCCGCTTCATCCTTGCCCGCTACCTGGTCGGCGACTCCCTCAAGGCCGTCCGTCTCGCCGAGGACATCGTGTACAACTGCCGCCGCGTCAACGGTCCCCGCCACTCCAGCACCCTGGAGATGTCCACCCTGCTAACCCAACTGTACACTGGTATTGCCCAGCGCTACCAGACGACCAAGGGTGGTCACAACATGGCCAACAAGTACTACAAGAAGGCCGCTGGCGTTCACGAGAACCTGCTCCGCATTTTCATCGACCCTGCTCTTGCCGATATTGAGGGTGGTCTCGAGAACAGCTTCAGCATTGATGGAGGATCTGCCTATGATCTGAACATCGAGGAAACTGCTAGCGGCTCTACCATTAGTGAGGGAGAGCATGCTCGTCAGCACCTCCACCTCCTTAAGCTTGCTGTCCAGCGTCTGGGTGACTGGCCTAAGGAGTACGTCGAGTACGACAACCTTAACTCTGAGCTCTTTGCTAAGTTTGGCTCTGAGCTTCAGGGCTTTGAGGGTGTTGAGAAGTGGAACTTGAAGGGCTTTGGCTCTGGCAAGGCTTCTTCCAACGAGGATGTTTTGGCTCTTGAGAAGATCTCTTGGGAGATTGATCTTCACCAGCCCACTTATTACGAGGAAGAGGAGGAGCTTTGAAATGTTTTTTTGACAGTTTTAAGCGTTGATTAAAATTTGCTGTTACTATTTCTTGTATAAATTGTGAGGAGTATATAGTTAGCTGGACCCTTATCTGTATACCGACTTGTTCTTGTTCATTTTTTCTTCCCATCCCGTAAAACCTTTGAGATCAATTGATTGTGAATACTCCCAGCTGTAGTCCTGCGCGATCTGTGGATCTCACAATCCAAATCCAAATCCAAAGACCTATACCACTTGCCCAGTTGGGTAGATGTGTTTTTTGTGGGATCTGATTGACTGAGCTACCAAAGAGCATTTAGATAATATGATAACTTACCAATCGGCATTATCTCTAAGCTTGCCTGCTTGGCGTATGCCCTCACATTTACTATCTCCCCTCCTACATACCAGAACCTACATACCAGAGCCTTGAAGTTAATTATGAAAAGAGGAATTTGCAACTCAACCTTCGATTGGTGTTGTATAGCGGAGATACATTTGTGAGTGAAAATATCCGGCTCTTGTGCGAGCGGTAATCACCTGGGCACATCTTCAAGGACATATGGACAACTATCAGCGCATTCAATGCCGAAATGGCTTTTAAATCACCGCTCGTTCCGTTAAGGGGCAATTATTTGGAATCCGCGAATAAGAAAGAGCGCCGAGATCCAGGGTTTTGAATGCGCCATACACAATCAACTCTGCCACAGCGCGACCACAAGCCGGGGCTTGTTGACTTCCATGCCCAGAAAAGCCGACACAAAAATAGAAGTTTTTCATAAGATTGTGTGCTCCGATGATGGCATTGTGGTCGAATGTGTTGAATTCGTAATGGCCCATCCAGGCACTAGTAACCCGCGCGGTATTGAATTGAGGAATTCGATGGGTAATGATGGGAAGGATCTTTTCGTCCCAAGCATTCTCTGCAAAACTGAAATCGTCGACATTCACCGCGACGTCAGGACCAATCGGCGGGCAACCAACGAGATAATCGGTTGGTCCGTAGGACCGGAAATGAACACCCGTTGGATCAATTGTCAGAGGGAGATCTTGAGTAAGTGGGTCATCGACCGAGAAGATATAAGTATAGCGACGTCGAGCCTCAATTGGTAAATCGATGCCAGCCAGTCTAGAGACTTGGGCGGCACGAGTACCAGCAGCGTTGACGACAGTGTTGACTGAGATACTCTCGCCACTGCGTAGCTTGATACTCTGAATCTGGGATCCGTCTGTAACCATCTCGATGACTTCATTGTTGATGTAATCGACGCCGCTTTCCTGCGCCGACTTTCGCATCCATTCAACCATACCAATGGCATTGAACGCGCCTTCATCTTTGGTGTTCAAGCTTCCAGCGTCGAGGTCACCAGTGTAGAAAAATGGATACTTCTTCTTGATATCCTCCGCAGGGATAATTTCGGTCGCAGCACCACATTCAGCCTGGAGCTGTTGGTCCTTTTGGAGGATCTTGGTGAATGACTGGGAGTCGGAGAGGTAAAGATAGCCGAAATCTCGAATAGCTTCGTTTGGCACACAAGGATCGTAACCAAAGTTGGAACCATAGCGCTTGACAAATTCGGCGGCATACTGGGCAATTTCCACATTGATCTTGGTAGCAAATTGCTGCCGCATACAATTGTTGCTTGCCTTTGTTGCAGAAAATTGTAACGACGGATCGCGCTCGACGACGAGGACGGAGCCGCGGAAGCCCACATCGTTTTTCAAATGCCAGGCAATAGACGAGCCACTGGTAGCGCCCCCGACAATTACCACATCGTAATGATCATGGCGTGGGGCTGTTGAGAAAGTAGTTGAGAAATTCTGGATCGACATCGTTGTGAATTGATTCCAAGGTTGTACGTTGATATTCTTCGAGAGGGGCTAGTAAAATAGAAGAGCGTATAGAGTATCACATTCCAATTGATGCGATGTGTAGGTCTTTATGTACCTATTGCACATCACTCTTACACGATCACTCTGCTCGGGTGCATGATTTCGCTCCTCTTCAGTCATGACGTCCGGACAAATGGAATCAACTTCCACTCTTGGGTGTCCCATTTTAAGATTGTCTCAGCTATTCTCCAGCATAGTATTAGAAAGACGCGGCTATGTTATGGACCCATGGACCGGGATAAGATTCCTTTTCCAAATTTGGAGGGGAAAATTACTATCTCCAATTTTCGTGGCTTATCAATCCTGGAGCTGAAATGGCAGGATATGCCGATTACATAAGTGAACCCATGTGGAAAACCATCTATGGCTTAACAAGGAAAATAATATAAGAATCCCTGTATTCCATCAAGCTTTGTTTATCTGATTATGACTTGAGCTTTCTTCACACTGAAGAAGATTCCATCGCATTGGAACATGACTCGCATCTTTATGTACATATAAGCCCCTCCGCTAACACCTAAAGGCACATTCATGGAAAATTCATGCTTACGAGCTCTGAAGAACAGGTGTTTCCGGATATATCGGTGGCGATGTTCTCTACGGTCTCACACAAGCGCGGCTTGCTTCAAGAATTGTGGCTTTAGTGCGAAATGAGTCTCGTGCAGCACGGATCACTGAGAAATACCCCCTTGTCACTCCGTTGATTGGAAACTTAGATTCTATCAATGCAATTCAAAAGGAGGTCTCTCAAGCCGATGTTATTCTCCGTAAGTTGCACAAGCGTCTTACTTTGAACGCATATTTTGGATGTCTGCTAATTTTGAATGACAGATCTGGCTAGCTCCAACCACGTTCCCAGTGCGAGAGCTATTGTAGAAGGCCTTTCGAGGACGCAACGACAAAACCCAGGTACCGTGCTCCAAACTTATCTTCGACACAAGCAAATCTAACCCCAATCAGTCTGGATTCAGATTTCTGGTGCTAGTCTTCTTTCGGGGCCAGAGATCGTGAATAACAGCTATGGCGAAGCCCGCCCAAAGGTCTATAATGACCTAGCTGGAATTTCCGAAGTCCGAGAAATCATCAACGCTTCCCCCAAAAGAATTGTAGACCAGCTCATTACCAACCTGTCTACCAGTCAACCGTGCGTTCGGACAGCGATTGTGTATGGGCCTATGATTTACGGCGAGGGAAGGGGACCTGTCAACCAACGAAGCATCCAGATCCCGGACTTAGCAAACGCAACCTTGAAGCATGGGCAAGGCTTCCACGTCGGGAAAGGCCTTAGCACTTGGAGTCATGTTCATATCTCAGACATCACACGTCTGATTGTGTCGCTGGTCTCAGAGGCTTCCAGCTCAATCAATCAACCGTTGTGGAATGCGACCGGGATCTATTTCCCCGAGGCGGGACGTATGGTAGGTCACTAAGAGCATATACTGGCAGATAGAACGCTTCGCTGACCGTTTTCCCTAATTTAATTAGTCGTTTCGCGACATTGCGAAGAAAATATCCTCGTTTGCGTATTCGAAAGGCCTCATAAACTCGCCTCATATCCGGGAAATCAATGCTGAGACGGCAGACCGGCTCATTGCGCACGGTGCTGTGCTTTGGGGGACAAATGCTCAAACATCAGGTGATCGTGCTCGCCAATTTCTCGGCTGGAGCCCGCAGGGTCAGAGTCTAGAGGAGGAGATCCGACGAGCGACACTGGCGGAGGCAGCTGTCTCTGGAGATAACCCTTTGGAGAAGCTAGCATGATTGCATAAGTGAATGAATGATTGTGGAGAGTTTGTATAGTGTATTATGCTACTAGGTCAAATGCAATGGATCTTGGCCATAAGTAATGCAACTGGGTCGATTCAGCCATTGGTATATGTCAAGTGAGCGAGCTTATTGAAAATTTCTGGAGAGTACACTGTTCCTGTATGATCGAGATCGAGAGCATACAAGCCTCTTTGGTGCCATCATTTTAGAATTTGGTTGCAAAATCCATCGGGAGTAGGTGGCAAATTGGCTCTTCGCTCACTCAGGAATGCCGAATGAAAAGTTGATAGTGGATGAGAAATTTTGCTGGATAGTGAGTACCCTCACTAATTTGTATTAGATAAACTAGTATCCTATGCAGACTTCTCCATGATGTACAGTCCTATATTTTAGTTAGCAAACCAGACTATTGATAGTTACGAATGTTGCCCCCGTATGACTAATCGGTTTGCCTTGCCCTTTAAGGATCTTCCCGTACATCTCATTCAAGCCACTCAACGAATGACTACATGATGGCACGCAATCGCTCTCTCACAGGCTGCGGCACTTGTCGATCTCGACATTTGAAATGCGATGAGACCCGTCCCGGTTGCCAGATGTGCCTCACAATGGGTGTGCCCTGTTCTGGTTACCGTGGTCAACTAAGTTGGACCCGGTATACCTCCTTACAGTCGGAATCGCAACAGAAGGACGAACCTCAGGATCGCGTATTTCGGCGTCCGTTATTCTCAGGTATATTCTGTTCTAAATCTGTGCAGACATGCATCTAACAAGATTGGCAGAGAATGAACAAGAAATGATGGCACAAATAACTGTCAAAAGTCTTGGAAGCCAGACAGCGAATGCAGCTCTTGAGATATTGGATTGTGAAAGTAGCTCCCAAATCACTAGCTCTTTGCAGAGTCTCTTTCAGGGACCCTTTGGTGTCTTAAATGTCACCCTGGATAAGGCATCGCCGAACCCCTCCACGGAATCGAGCCCATGCCCAGCAATATCATGGCAATCTCTAGAGCCAACACCGGTTGATCAGGCTCGCCCTCGCTTCTCAACTCCAGAGTCCACTACCTCAAGCCGTCGTGATCATACCCTGGATTTCTCGCTGAATGAAATTTCCACTCCGCAAATTGGGGTCTTGGTTCATTCCAGTAACAATCAAGAGAATGGTAATTCATCTTATCCACCTTCTCTGAATGATACCTCCTGCCCAATCTCATCCTTCACACCTTTCACACCTCCCGACCTCCACGTAATTATGGAACGAGCCCCGCATCTTTTGCGTTATTTCAAAGACCAAATTGGCTCGCTCTCGTTTCCTCTCCAGGGCCACAGAAAATGCCCTTGGCGAACAATCCATCTCCCCAGAGCCGAGAAGGTATATGCCGAACTTTTAATTCATCAAGCTGCTAATAACACTGGCTTGTCTTTGTTCTATTCTCTCCTAGCTGCCAGCTGTCTCCACATCTCTTCGAGAAACAACACTGCCTCAGATTGGGACCAGTATGGAAAGCAATACAAACAGATTTCCAGGCATTATCTTGAGCTTAGCATTCAACAAGAGATAGCCTCGGACATGCATGTTAAATACAAGGAGCTGTTGATAGCTTTATTATCAACAGTGATGCTCGAGGTAACTAGCACCTGGAATCTTTGCATGTCTCTGAAAATTCCTGCTAACATGCAATGTGTCCAGATCACCTGTGGAAACTATAGCGACGCCCAGAGACTTCTGGTAGAATCGGAATGCCTAATTCGGAAAAGAGGCCTACCAAAAGTTCATAAATCGCTCAAAGTTCGCACCCTGCATCACGTATACACTTATATACGCATAATGGCGGAAAGCACATGTGGCTGTGCTCTTATGAATATATGTCCTGCCCGCCCCAGCACTCGGCTCTTCTCTGATGAAGCGGCCCTTCATACCTTGCGAAGTTTCCGTGTGGCAGATGACAGCACGGTGTCTGATCTCAATGCAGCTGTGGAGAAAGCTCCCGACATTGGATACAATGACATCCATTTGGAAATACTAGGATCCTGGAAAGATTCTCTTTTTGAAGAGATTTACGGCCTGCCAGAGGATTTAATGGGCCTTTTATCCCAGACCATCCGGTTAGCAAATGAACAAGAGCTGTTGCATCGTGACAAGAGCCCTGACCCTGCTATTGTCATGACCCTGCACGAAAGAACGAAGATTCTCGAGTACCAGGTTCTCTCATGGAAGCGAGATATGGAATTTCCACATTTTCAAGAATCAGGTTCTTCGACATTGGGTCGCGAACATGCGAAAGCAAGAGCAGCCTACTACTTGAGTTTGGCTGTGCATCAGGGTTTGATTTTGTTTTACTATCGACGAATTCACAACATCAATGCTTTGATTCTTCAGGATACAGTCCGAAAGGTGTTTGAATTTGTGAAAAGAAGCGAGGATTGTGCTGTGGCAGATGGACATTATGGACCCTTGCTACTTTGGCCTGCCTTCATTGCAGCATGCGAAGCCCTGGATCCGAATTTACAAAGAGGCTTACTCGATTGGATCACGTCTACGGGGCTTCGTACTTCCATTTTCGCTTTCACTGCCGCTGCCGATGTTGTTCAGCAGGTGTGGAAATTGCGACAAGAGAGAATGGACTACACAATCAGCTGGTTCAATGTCATTGATCATGATCGCTGTCCGATCATTGCTGTCTAACACACTTTCTCACTCATTATCTCGAGAACGAACATCAATGGCCACGGTTGATGGTATAATATAAACTCAAACGCCTTGTAGCCATTGAGGTACTTTAATCATATCCCGCTCATAAGGAGGCCACTGGTCTTTTTCTTTAGATGCACTGTTTTGCAAACATCCAATTTCGTTCAATGCCAAGATTTCCGTCAAGGCCCCAGTCTAGGCAGAAATCAGCGCTAGAAACATGCCAAGTGCTTCTAATTCCTTTTTCATAATGAATAAAACAGTCTTCCCTCCCAACACAATAGTATCAATCCTTTAAACTCTCATTCTATCTCCTAAAATGGAGGATTTATGTCCGCCTATCTATGGTCGAGGTCTAATCCCCGAGTATGATGGCTTTTATTGAAAGGACCTGGATGAAAATGGAAACATATATGATAGAACATCTGCTGAAAGGCGCCCGCCCTTTCGACGGGGTAGAGCTGCATGAACTTTCGTTACCATTAATTCACAGGAATATTATGTTTGAAGTAGGTATCTTTTAATATCATATTTAGTCAGGTGAATTATCCAGCAAGGAGGACCTGGGTCTTTGATATCATATGCTATGCGAAGATCGATCATCGATTTTTCGAGAAGAGTGATCTTCAAGGTTGCCTGAGTTTACTGAACTCGAAGGAGAATCGTGAGATGCAATAATTGGGGTCAAAGGAAGTGACCGAGGAGTTTTTCTCAAAGACTGATTCGAAGTGTGGAGACCCTCGAAAAAGAAAAGTGGTGGTGAAGAACCATGAACTCCACCAACAAGATATTTATTCAAATGACAATGGGGAATATTCATCTTGAAGAGAGAGTCAGCTAGGTACGGGGTCAAGGGATACAAAGTATCGAAGGGGAAGCCAAAAATCCAAAAGTGGTTGATTTACACTCGTCCCTTACGTGACTATTACTTCCAAGTCCCCTAATCATAATTTATAACTCACTCCGCATGGTGGAGTTGGCTAAACCCTCCCAAGTACCAACTACCGACGGGTAGTGCAACACAGAGTTAGACGTTGGGACTTTGTTGTACAGATTAAATAGACCGGGCAACATCCTCAGCTAAGCCCCCTTGAATAGCAGCCGTTAGGCACCTTGGGGTTGACCCCGGGTTGAATGGTTGTAACTTTTTTTCTTGAGTCAACAAGACAGATATCAACCCACCTTTCCCAGAAGAATGAATTCAGTTTGCTCCATTTCTAAGCATGCGGCCTGTCATATTGAAAAGAAGTTTTGGTCGAGTTTCTGGCGAGTGTTACTGATACTCTCCACAATAGAGCTCGTAAGTAGTCGGTGAGGGGAAGCAGAATCAAAGACCCCGGGTTCGATTTCTGCCAAGGTTGATGGATTTTTTTCGTTTATGACATTTATTCAAGAAAAATGTTCGTTGCTGTCTTTAGTATTAATCCAAAACAGTCTGAGCAATATTTTAAAGTATTTTTAACACTTTTCACAAGAAGTTCCACTCCTGACTGGATGATGGGAGACGTCATAAAAATCGACGAATCATAGGTGTTCACCGCCCCCCACCTGCACTGTGGAGTTTTTTGCCCCAACTATTGGGCGGTGAACATACATTGATGACCTATCAGGTGACTTGGGCTGGAATAACCTCATTCCCCGTGATCCCAAGGCAATCTTTTACACCATCCTTTCTTGTGCCCCAGTTTGCACAATCGAAGATATCACACCTTGTGGAGCATCCCTGTGTTGCCCATATTGCACCCGTGACCTCCACACAGCTGCTCAATTCCTTGTGGCTTGCTCCACCCGGGTCCCGCTCTGATATCGACTCCCGAATCGTCCTTTTGTCACGACTCATTTTGCGTCATCCCTTGTCCCTGGATGTACAGCGCATTCTTTTGAGAGCTACCCTTGTGGTATATAGCTCTTTTCAAGCTGTTCTATCAAGGTAAGAACTCCTGCAGAGCCTAGCTATGTGACTCGCTCGCGTATCAGCTCTCCTGATCGCCCATCACTCACCCATGTCATGCGACCTTTCACGCTGATTGTGTGACACGAATGAACAGAAATACCTCCCAGTCACGAACATAGCCTCCATCTACCGTCATAAGGCGGATGTCTTCCGACGATGCTCCATCAGTACCCCAACACAAACCTTCTTCAACTAGCTTTGCAGATGTGTTCAAAACGCTAGCCGTTGGTCGCCCGAAATCGCACTCCCCCGTATCGATTCTAGAAAGCAACAGCGACTCGATATCACTAAACCGACAAGTTCTTGGGCTCGAATCCATGCATCGAGCAAGTGTGGTGTCCAGTTCCTCGGACACTCCGAGTGCTCCGGACATTGAAAATTCCTTTCGGAACTTGTCGCAGAAGCAGAATGTCCTCCACGCCATCGACGAAGCTGAATCAATATCCAAGTCCATTTCATGGTTCACTCCGGAGCAATCAGTGGGGCTATGGGAAGCAGCGGAGTACCTATTGCATCATGAATCCCCCGATGCTCAGAAAAGTGGGGCGAAGTTGTTGGAAGCAGTTGCGGGTCGTCAGGATCTAAGTCCATCGGCCAGACGTTTGATATTCGAATCAATTGCTTGCCCCACTGAAGCAGATGTTATTGCCTCGCGTGTTCAGTCACTGATTTCCTTGTCGGATCACGGCCGGAAATTGGATTTTACCACCACGTCCATTCTCCACATTATCTCCTCTTGGATTGTGCCTCTGTATGGCGTCATCGCTACGGCACGTTCCAAGACGAAAAAAGGAAAGTCGGGCCAACCGAATGGGCTTGTACATGAAGAGATTGTTCTTGGTGACCTTTTGCAATTCGCAGTAGACCTGGTTACACTACAGCGCAAACCTCCGACTCAGGAGGAGGTCGAACTGCTTCTCACAGAGACTTTCGCCGTCTGCAGGAAGACTAGTGTCGCAAATGACATTAAGAACGCTCTCTCCGTCTTTGATGCCGTGATCGTCTATGCAGACGTGCCTGACAAGAGCTTCACCCCTCTCCTGGAGGTTCTTTGCAGCATCCACGCTTCCGTCAAATCTCTTTCTGGACCTACTTCCCGATCTGTGCGTAGCTTGGCCAAATCCCGAAGACAGTCAGAGATGCTCAACACTCTCCATGGCTTCATGAGAGAGAGCTCTGGTGGCGACTCATCCCGCAATTTGAATGTCATTCGTGGCACACTTTATGTTTTCTCTGACCTTGTTCACGCCTACGGGCAGGGCGGCATGCCTCAAATTCCTTTTGAGCAATTGATCGACTCACTGATGATTGTTGCCCACAAGGACGACCGCCGGGTTGATGCTGAAATCCTGGACCTATGCCTGAACATTCTGGAGGGAGACTACACAGGCATCGCTTTGAGATGCGACTGGACAAGCTTCATCAGTCTTCTGGTTCTTTGCTCTCGGAGAGTCTTCCAAGATGGTGAAGATTTAATTGTCTCGCCAACAAGCCCGCAACAGACACCTGCCAAGGGTACGCACGATGATATCAAGTCGAGCATTCTGGCAGACATAATCCAGATCGCGTCTGTGATCGAGTCTCTTTGGGAACAGCTCAACAAAGAACAAAGGCATCAAGCCGTCCGGTTCTTAGCAAAAAGCCACCAGCACATTGAGCCTTCTCAGTCTGAACTAATTATCAACATGATGCGAGAGGATCAGTTTTGCCGTCCTGCTGAAGGTGCCGTTTGGGTGAAACGTTGTCGAGACCTGATTGAGCGTTTCATACAGCCTCGAAAGCAGTCTTCTGATATCCGGATTATGGCCCTGGATACCTTGAAAGAATCACTTTCTGGAAATGAACATCTCATTTTCTCAGAGGAGCATGGCCTCTTAGATCTCCTGCTGCAGGACTTTACTGCTGAACACGATTTGCTTTTCCTGGAGTCTCTTGTCTCATTCCTAACCGAGCCTGCGATGCAGATCAGCGACGATGGCATGTTCAAACGCTTAGTGGACACTATTAGCTCGCCGATGAAGCATGATCTCATTAAAGATGATCCGCGGCATAGTTCGAGCTATGCACCTTCATCACGCCGTACGTCTACAACAAGTGTCCTGGAGCTGACCTTGGCGAATGTATGTGCCGTGGGTCTTGTGAAAATGATGCTCCGTGCCTTAAATTCTTCTGCCACGAAGTCCGTCATTATCTACGAATCGCTCTTGCAAATCGCACAGTCCGCAGATCGCCCAACCGATTCCCGCCTCAGTGTCTTAAAGCTGCTTTTCCGGCTTCGGTGCGACTCCGCTGGTTCTGTCTCCGTGGTATCGACCTCGGAGGGTGATTTCTTAATGAATGTTCTGGGTCGCAACATTGATGTCGGCTCTAAAACGCGAGGTCCTGGCGATAGCCCGTTGAGAGAACCTCAAACTGAGAACGTACCGCCCCTTCCCAGCAGCAAACTTATTGGCAAAGATCTGCCAGCTTCCGTTTTGTCCAAGTCGGCTCCAGGTCGAGGCTCAATTTCTTCCCGCTCATTGAAGCTGACACCTCCAGTCTGGACCTACGCTTTGCCCCAGGTTCTTCCCGAGCAACCCCCTGGAGAATCTAGTCCACTGGTGTACGCCCACACACAGCCAGAAGCAGAGGCCCAGAGCCCTATTAGTGAGATCGTCTCAGCACAAGTGGGTGTCCTTAAAGTCAATATGTGGCTTGAGGTCGTGATCTTACTGCTCCAACGGGAAACCGACTGGGATGTTTACAGCTACGTCCTCACACACCTCGGTCCTCAGCTTGGTAACAAGGAATTTTTCAAGAGCTCCAGTCCTCAAATTAAGCTGTTGCGCAGCATTCTGTGCGACCAAGTCAAGAACGAGACTTTCCATGAGCCCCCTGGACTTACTGGTTTGAAAAAGAGCGATGTGGCTGCTTGTATCTTCGATGCGTTGTGCATGCTTATCAGCTATCACGAACATTTTGCTAAGAGCGAAGAGGATGACCTCGTCCGAGCTTTTATGTCTGGAATCATTGGGTCTTGGGGTGCCACATCTCGTGGCTGTATCCAGGCGCTCTCCCTTTGCTGTCATGAAATCCCAGCCTCGGTGACCAAGTCTTTGATGAGCATTCTCGATAGAATGTCCAAGGTCATCACTATGTCAAACCTAGCAGTTCATATCTTGGAGTTTCTGGCTCTTCTTGCTCGTCTGCCTGACGTTTACATCAATCTGCGCGAAGAAGAGATTCGAACTGTCTTTGGTATCTGTATTCGGTTTCTACAGACCTCCCGGGAACAACGTTACAAGGCTGCCGAATCTCCCACTTCCCGTGCCACTCAGCAAGTTCCATCCAGACTCAGTGCTGGTGCACGAGAAATTGCTACAGGCGCGGCAGAAGCAGCGGACAATTTTTCAGCTGATGCCATGTCTAGTTACATCATGAGTCTCACGTATCATGTTATGATATTCTGGTACATCTCTTTGAAGCTGCAAGACCGTGCCAAGCATGTCAATTGGATCACGAGCCGACTTATTTTCCGTGACGAGCAAGGCAAGGAGGTCGTTGAGGAACAAAGCCAGGTCTTCATTGACTTGATGCAACGTGTTGTCTTCTCGGATTTGGGAGAGACTGTCCCTTTTGAAACTTTTCCTCCCACTCCTGAAGACGGCCCAGTGTCCAAAAAGTCCTGGGTCGTAGGTCTGAGCATTGTGACCGTTGAGACTGCAGGCGTATCTGGGCTGACCCAGATATCGAAACGCCAGGCATCTGGTACAACCTATATCGTTTACCAGCAGCGAACGGCACCTGTCCTACCGCACCAGGTTCCCCCGACACCAGATGCACACTCACACTCTGACGATATGCGTACGGCGGTTCTCCCCAGTCACATCATGCTTCAGATGACTACATCGGCCTTCCCGATCCCCATGGTTATGCAGCCTATTCCTGTCCCTGAGGATGACATCACCCGGCGGGCGATCGGTAGCTTCGATAGAACCGATATTGTAGACGGGCATCGGGTTGGAGTGGTTTATCTAGGCAATGGTCAAAGCAAAGAAGCCGAAATCCTCGCCAACACTGTTGGCTCTCCGGACTACGAATACTTCTTATCTGGCCTAGGTACTAAAGTGTCGCTTCGGAATGCCCAGTTCAATACTCAGGGCCTGTATGCCGACACCGATGGCGAAGCTACTTATGCTTGGCGAGACCGAGTGACCGAAATTGTCTACCACGTCGCGACGATGATGCCTACGAATCTCGAGCACGATCCTGCGTGTATCAACAAGAAGCGAAACATCGGCAATAACTTTGTCACCATCGTGTTCAATAAGTCGAACCTCCCTTTCAACTTCGACACCATCCCATCCGAGTTCAACTCCATCAATATCGTGATCACTCCTTCCAGCCGCATTGCTTATGATGAGTTCGGCACCGCCAAAGGAGAAACAGACCCCGAGAAACTCTACTACAGTGTAAGAGTGATGAGCAAGCCCGGTTTCCCCGACGTCTCAGCCGCAGCAACCCCCAAGGTCATCTCTGGCAAGAACCTGGCACCTTTCGTCCGTATTTTAGCTCTCAGTGCCTCCTCCTTCTCGCTCGTCTGGAACAATAAAGGTGGCGAACATACCTCCTCTTGGCGTGCCCGTCTCCGCGAGATCAAGAAGGTTCGCGAACGTGCCTTAGCCGCACAGGCTCAAGGCTCCGAAGCTGCCGAGGGCGCTTACCCCGGCCTACGCCGCAACACGAAGCCCAACATCTTCTCTGAGGAACTCCCCACGCGCAACGCTCCCGCTCGAACAGATCTTGCCTCGGAATGGGAATCCGCTTCGGAAGGCAACATTCTCCAGAACCTGGATTTCTCTCGCTGGGGCCGTTAATCGACTTGTATTCCTCCAACCGAACCGTTCATATTTCCTCCTTTCCCTCTTTTCTCCCTTTCTTTTAAAAACACACCTAACACCATACTCTATCCTTCCTCTCGTCAGATATCTATGTTATGCTCAAACACCATCCCAACTCAATTCTCACCGAAAAGAAAAGAACGACAGACTCCCTACGAACGACCCCACGTCACGATTTCATGTACATCAATTTGCTTCTTGTAACGCAGCACGGCAGCATTTGTGAATACCCCCATTGCCCCCAAAAGTTATGTTTGTTTATCTGTTGTATGTTTTCATTTTGTGTTTTTCTTTGGAAAATCGCGCTCTGGGCCTTGTCTTTCTTTTTTGTTCTGAAAAGAAGTAATTTCTATTCTTACATCAAGGAGGGCTCGGCCTCGTGAGAATCAGATAGCAATAGCAATAACAGATCTTTTTATGACGATGACTCTTTTTTATCCACGAGTAATGGAAGATGGAATAGGTTAAATTTAAGGATGTATTGATTCTTTATGTAGATTACATGTAAATTTTAGACAAGACAATGGAAGGAAATAGAAGAAGGGAAAAAATTGGAAAGATGGTAACTAGACATCGGTAGTCAGCGGGGTGAAAGTGGAAGAGAATATCGTCTCCAAGGATTTATGATATCCTATCCCAATCGATTTCCAAATCGATATTCAGGATTTTAATTAAAGGCTCAAGCTCATTTTCAAGTTAAGCTCAATCACCATCCAAAGATCTCACCAACACTGACAGTGCTAAAGCGCACTCCAGGAACAGCAAAGACCAAAAGGACTACATCAATAACACCCAAGACAATAGAGCCCATCATCCAGCGGGGGCTGAAGATGCGGTAGAGCATCAGATGGCGACGGAGGTGGCCGGCCCACATGGTGGTGGCAAGGTTGATAGTAGCCAAGTAGAGAATGTGAGTGGAGACAGCCTGGATAACATCGGAGAGAAGTTTTGTAGCAGGGTTTGCTGGTTTAGTGGTAGAAGAGGAAGAAGATACACGGTCGTGTGTTTGTAAGGGCCGTTTCCAGAGGACGGTGAGGGGGACGGCGAGGGCGGCGAGAATCTGGGCGCCGAAGGTGTTGAGGACGACTAGCAGTGGGGACCAGGGGTATTGAATTGTAGAGAGGGGGATGAAGGCTGTTTCCCATTGGATGCTGCTTAGGGTGGCTTGGTGGCCTGTTTTGAAGAAATAGAATGATCCCAGAACGCCCAAAATGACGGGGCCGATGGAGGAGTTGGTGAGAGTAAGAGCGTTTGTGTCGAGGATCTCGAGGAGAGAGAGGATTTGCCAAAGTAGCAGAGCGAGTGCGCCTTGACCCATAGGCTTTGACATGAGGATGATAGCAAGAGCGAAGTTAATCACCATGAAGAAGAAGCGAGTACCGTACATGTTGCCGAAACCGAGGACGGTCACGGTGGTTCGGGGCTTCTGTTCCTGGCCGATGATGAAGGGAGCTGGGGGCGCGTTCGGGTCTTCTTGAGGTTGGCTCACGCTGATGCTGACACAGGGCTTAGCGTAGAGGAATGCAGCTGTGCCTGCAGCGAACGCTAGAGCAAGCACCAGCTGGGCTAGGAACATGCGGAGCGACTTGAGGGTTTCCTTGCTCAGCGGTAGCCATTCACCATCGTCGGCACCTTCTAGCATCCAGAAGACCGAGGTAATCAGAAGACCAAGGCGGAAAGCGAAGCCAATCCACAACGTAGCGTTATCTTCGTAGGACTTGGAGCCAATGTAGAAACCCCGCACGACACTAGGAAGGAATAGCATGACCACAAAAGGAATGATGAGCTGCCAAGGGGCAGAGGTGGACGAAGTCGAAGAGGCGTAGTAGGTTGAGCGGCAGAAAGGCATCTGCTCCTCGCGACAGAGACGGGAGAAGGATGCAACGCGGCCCAAGATAACAAAGAGAAGCGAATGGTAGACACCCAGAACTCGGTCCGGTGTGGATTTCTGGCGCATGGACGATATACCGGCACACACACCAAAGGTTGTGAGGAAGAAAAGCAGAATTTCATCCTCCCAGATTGTGTAGGAGTTCGATGCAAATCCAAGAGACTGCGATACAGTGAAGAAGAAGGCAAGCCATCCCCACATGCCAGTGGGAAGGGGCAGAGTCAACTGCGCCGACTTCCTAACCAGAGCGAGAAGCCCACCAACCATGCTTCCACTAGCAGCCACCAAGATGGCCAGATCAATCGCTGCCATGTCAGTGAGTCCAGACAAAGCCAAGACGGAACCGGCCGCGGCACCCACACCAGACCCAATACCAACGAATGACAAAAGTTGGGAAGT
This sequence comes from Penicillium sp. 91 TS-2023, assembly GCA_030710325.1. Taxonomy (NCBI): domain Eukaryota; kingdom Fungi; phylum Ascomycota; class Eurotiomycetes; order Eurotiales; family Aspergillaceae; genus Penicillium; species Penicillium sp. 91 TS-2023. Next base: position 780,179 of record JARWGP010000021.1, on the reverse strand, counting down.
GAGATCAGTCCGGTCTGCTTTCATGCCACGAGCATATAGAACCAGCAAAGCAATGCCACCGAAAAGCAGCAGCACACCTTGGATCATGCTGAGAATATCGAAGCGGGCCCAAAGTCCGCGACAGATGTCCAGGGTGTGTCGCTGATACTTGCGGTAAAGGTCATAGCTGGCGCGGATGTTAGTCGATTTGGAAGTGAAGCCCTTGGAGGCAGACTTCCACTCTGCTTCCGCGGCAGACCAAAGACCCAAAGACTGCTCGTCGTCACCTGCCCCATGAGTGGTAGTATATTCGTGCTGATACCTCTTGACCTGTGCCGCTGTCAACCGGTTGACAGCCAACAAGTTTGCCCAGTCGTTGCCACTTGATCCAGCAAAGGCTTCCTCAATGGGAGAACCTAAGTTGTTGAATGGAACTGGCATTCCAAGGAGAAGAGACAGAGTGGGAACAAGGTCAATTTGAGGAACGGGACGCTCACGAGCGTGCTTGGGTGGAAGCAGACTCTCCTTGCTGGTACGTCCAAATATTCCTCGTTTAGAGTACATCCACAGCGCCGCTTCGACTTCGTCATCTGACTCGCCGCCGTGGTCACCCTTGATATCCATTCCGTGATCGCCCATAATCACCAAAAGCGTATCATCGTCCAAGGCGGTAATGATTTTGCGAATCACCTTGTCCATCTCCTGGAGCTTGCCAGCCATGGCAGCGTGGTCGGGTCCATAGCGATGACCAGCGTGATCAACACCGAGATAATGTCCAAAAATCACGTCCCACTTACCCTTATTCTCAGGGCGAAGAAGCGGGAAGAGGTGCTCGTTGACGCCATTGTCAACGGTGTGCAGGTCCCACACATTGAACGAGTCGTATGGGTGGGTGAGATTCTCATCAAAGTACCCTGGGAACAACGATTGCCAAGTATCGTCGCCAAGCTGGACTAGTGTCTTCCCGGCGCTGTGCAACTGCGCAACCAAATTGTCCTCGTCGATGGCAGTTCCGGCAAAGTTGGAGCCCGCGTCAATAAAAGTAGGCAAGGTACCGGTGGTCAACCCCTTCAGGCGCTGCAGAGTTGTTGTTGGTGGATCGGCGATGAAGGGCAACAAGAACGCATTGGCGGGGTTCTTGACAGCCGTTTCGTAGAGAATCGGAATATTGTCATGGAAGATGTGAGCCTCTTCGCTCTTATCTTGAGAGGCGAAGGGCACGGTAAAGTCGTATCGGAGAGCGTCAATAATGATCACAACGGCCTTGTCGAAATATTTCTCATGCCAGCACCCTTTTCCATTTGTATTTCCAGCGACTTGGTGGTTCGAGTTGTCGAAGGGCAGGACTTCACATGCGGATTTGTTGTCCAGTTCCATGCGCGTAAGAAGGAAACCCTTGGTGAAGAAGTAGATACCAGCGAGGTGTAACAACCTAAAGGCGAAAGCGATCTAACATCAGCCATTGTTCACTTCGAAGCACAGAGCTCCGGAGAATATCCATCGCATCCCCCGACAACTCACAGTATCCATGTTAATACACCCAGCACACCGAGGTGCTTGCTCTTAAACTCCGACTCAAGCTGCAGGGCCTTGAAATCTGGCACACCACTTTGTTTTCCCTTTGGGGAGGTTTTGGGTCCGCCGGGCGATGCATTCCCCCCTGCAGGGCCTGTAGGTTTTGGTGCCATTCCCGACAGGTATTCGGGCTAGCGACAATCCACGACTCGCAATGACACGCTTCGGTGCTTTGATTGCGGCGCGATATGCAGTCAGCCGGCGAAACGCGGGGGCGCAGCAAAGGTGTGCACGGGCGCAAGTCGACTCGATGGTAGGGAAGCCGAGAACAAGCACGGGTTCAGACAAATGACCCGCCTTCACAGTCGCACTGAAAGGGGGCGCGAGGGAATGAGCGTGGTGAATAGGAATAGGAAGGCGATTTTGCAAAGGTTTGCCCCTGTCTGTGCTCTGCTGGCGAGCGGCTTCCCGAGATGAAGACACTAAAAGCTGCACATATCTTGTACAACCAACAGTGCTCAAACAGAATTGGTGTAAGGAACGTCTTGGATTTAAGGCGAGAAGAAATGCGAATTTCTGATGTCGCGGAAGCGGCGGGTTGGGGAGAGCTCCGGGTCGGCATTCTGATTGGCCGCTTGGACACGGGTGGACTACACACAAAGTAACGAATATTTAACTACATGTAGTTGCACTATTTTCTTATTCAAATGTCAAATATAGATTGCTTAGACTTGCCTAGACGTAGGGAAAGTTAGGAGGACTAAATACATACATTATCCAGCTGCCGTAGGTACCAATAAGGCACAAGAAAGTAAGGGGACATATGAGCGGGTCCGTAAGGACAAGGAAATAGACGCCGCCTTAAAGAGGTGTAGATGAAGAGAAAATAAAATCAAGGAAATCAGATAAATCAAAGAATTGCCTTACGTCTTTCAAACACCCTAGGAACGTAACAGGGTTGAGGATAACATAGACCGCAGGAGTGAAACGCCATGAAAAAGTAGAAGAAAAAACCATTGAAACTCTCCAAGTAATAAGCGGCAGGCCCTCGCTATACACGATCCAGTTCTCGACAGATCTCCAGAGGGAAAACAACAGTATATCTTGCAGTATAAGAATTCACCTCGGAGAGCAAATTGCTTGTCTGGATGTAAACAAGCAATGTAGCGGGTCAAAGTATGTGCAAGCCACGGGGGCAGGTTCGAGAAGAAATAGGTATATGGAAAGGGAATGGAGATGAAAAAGAGGTTCGCCAAGATGCTCGTCATGCTTTTGGGTCGTCGAAGTGAAAGTTGAGTGGTGACGGGCGGAGATTGTCATTTGCGGACGGTGAAGGACAGGACCATTAGTCGCACGTGAAGTTCGCCGGGATGATTATTGACTTTAGGAGTAGTGTTCTCCCTTCTCCTTCAATCCACCCATCCGCTCAAGATCGAGGGACTGGAAGCGACCAGTATCGGTAGTTTGATACGGGGGGAGATCCTCATGACAGGGTTCAAGACCAATGCTGCCGGCATCGCTGATGCGTACGACGACCATCCGCCCGGATTGACGCTTGCCAGACGCGTCTTCCTCTTCAGGGAAAGTAATGCGAATCTCGGGGACTGGACTGGGTGGGGGGCTGTCGGAATTCTCCATCAAGCTTCGCTTTTCATCATACACGAGAACCGAGTCGGACTTGTTGGTGGTAATGGTTAAGCGGCGTTGGTGAGGGGGACTTTGGCCGTTGTGAACGGGGAGGATGGACTGTTTCTGGGCTTGACGCTTGCGGCGGATGAGAAGAAGTCCACCAACCAGAGCGAGCGCGATCAAGATCAGTACCAGCAGGGCGATCAGCAGATCGACCATGGGACCGGAGAGACCATCATTGTTGTTGTTGTCGCGAGCCACAATTCGGGGGATGATATTGATCATTTTGTCGATCGGGTTTGTCGGATGTCGGGGTGTCGTGGATTGTCGATTGTCGGTTAATTGCTCGAGATGAGGACTCGAGACGTGCCGTGGAGTGTTGACAATGATCGACCAAGTTAAATTCCAAAGAGCGTCGCGGATATCATCCGGGGTTGAAGATAGAGATCGTAGGAATGAGCACTCAAAAACGCTAGTCGCGGACAGTCGGGGTCGAGGCTGGTCGGGAAAGAATGGAGGTCGTAGGAAAGGGAGTGCCTAATTCGACCGAAAAGAATGAATGGCAGCACAGCTGAAAGAGTGAAGCTGACACTGCAAAAGAAAAGAATGGAGGGGAAGGGATGGTTGGAGAATGGAGGAGTGGAAAGGGGAAAAGGAAAAGGGAGAGCGGTTAGGTTGCACTAGGGCGCACAAGCCTAGACCTGACTTTGCTTCTCCAGTCTAATTCTCTTTATTTTTGGATTTTGACCTTTCCTGTTCGCCCTAGACTCATCAGGGTCTAGCTGTTCGAACGGGGCTTGTGTTTGTCCGTGATTATTACTTCGATCATCCAATGGCAGGGCAACGGTTCCTGGGCGGGCGGCAGCGGTGCAGCGGGCGGCGCGTTCTTACTCGTCAATGGGAAATGATTGGATCCACCAAACTATGCCCTTTTGTTTTGGTTCCTCCAGTGTGGCCCCTGAACAGGCACCAGGCATGTCTAGTGAATATCAATTGGACGGTATGCGTTTAACCTGGTCTCGAGACCAATAGCAGTCAATATGATTCCACCAAGTCAGGTCTGTATGCACTAATAGTGGACGCCTCTATGGCAAAAATATCTGTACAACGTACTTAGTGGAGCGTTAACGTATGTAAGCTGATGATGCAATCGGTAAAACAAGATTCTTGCACACGAGCAGCAGTAAATTAACTTAGCGTTCTAGAAGTTGCAGACCTTTGCGGTGGGTCACCGACATACAAGTGAATCAAAATAAACATTCAGGGTCTGATCACTGCATGAGTAAACAAGACTTGAAACAACATGAATGTACATTGGAGATTATATGTCTCAGGTCCATTGGATTCCCCATTTTAACTTTGCAAATGCTTACATTCAAAACGTTCGTTCAAAATCAAGGTTAATTATGAGGTACATTTACTCCGCATCTACATCAATCTTCTAGATGTTGCTACTTTTACCTGAATCGACCTCAAAGAACCATTCTCAGCATATCCACTGCTGGTCTATAATAGTATTCTGGGCTCCAGAGTATAGGGCGAATAAGGTGTTATAATTTCTACGCGTCTTCACCTGAATATGTCTTGTTCCCTGTGTCTGAACAAAGATGGGAGGTGAGCACTTGACGGTAACTGCCATGGTATATATACATGAAGAGCCACTTGGCCCGCCCCATAACTCCGAACCTACCACAGTGCCAAGGCGACTCAGCTTTGCACACATTCAAGCCTTGGTCTTAATTTAAGGCACTCACTAGACTAAATTAGAACATTCTGACACGTATCTGCCAAGTCGGCATGGCGTTCTGTCGAGGTCGCAAGATCCTCGGATACCGGCAGCCAGCGCATGGTATCAATTCAGGTCTCAGACCTCTGAATACTATCGTAAAAATTGTTACAATTCCCAAATCTGGGTAATCCATGTTGAATTTTCAAAGGTCGCTTGGTCTTCTCTGTCTAGGGTTCAACTTGAATAACTCAAGTTATTATGGGAGCGGTGGAGTGACTAGCCCACAACGTTAGCAATTCTGGATAACATATATCTAGCTCTATAGATCCATCCCATCAACCGGTAGTTCGGCATTATAGAGCCAAGTAGATATATATGTATGTACTACTATGCGTGGATTGGATTTAAATAATAGAGGTGCACTACTGCGACGTGCTGTCCATGGAAAATGTAAATCATGAAGTTCAGTGGTTACCCGATCATATATATCTTTGGCCCTGAATCACACCTTACCATCGACCTCAACATTCTGCAATATATGTACAGTATTAGGCCAAGAAGCGCTCCTTATTTTCCAACATTAAAGGTTTAGGTTGATATATTTGATGTTCCTGAGATAAGATTTTCAAAAAATTACCTGCGCAATTCTATTCTGTTACTTGGACAGCAGTAATCACCAACTCAACCACGCATAAACTTATGTCTTCAATTCCGGAAGGGGACAGCGTTTATAAACAATCCTACGGCCCTGAACCCTTCAAATGTGATACATCACACCCGTCGCCGGGGAGAATCGATAAATCAATAAGCTCAAACCATAAAAAAGAAACTAGCTGTCATGTCAACCAAGAAAACCAGAAACCTGGAAATGACCTACAGGACATGAAGCCCTGCAGCCCCCCACTCCAACTATCCATCTCTCCAAGCAACCAACCAGTCCCCTACCGCGATAATCGCCAAAACACACGGTCGCCTCGGAGAAGAAGAGAGGGGTTCTCCACACCCTCCTATGTAAATGTACAGGCAAGGCAAGATCGGACCCCCTCGAGTCAATACATACATTAGATCCGGGGAAGATCGAGCACTTCTGCAAGTGATAGTCTGACAGGCTTATGTGTGACCCCTGTGCAAGGATTCGGATGTGCGTTTCCTTGCTGGACGAGGACTGTATTACTCTGACTCCGGTCATGTCTCGGGCTCGTTGGAAACCCGCCGAGGCGGAGGTTTGAACTGCGTGACTGGTAATGGTAATTGTTTACCCATATGGCGAGAACCCAAGTTCTGCCTAATAGTAGCTGGGTTTCTTGCTTAAAATGCCTTGGAGGGATCGGGTGCATCCGTCGAGCGGTTATCTTTTACTAGCTTGGTGTAGATTAATAATCTTGGGATATTATCTCCAAGACATCTTAGATCCAATGCGATGCGGAAGCAAGGAGCTGGAACGGCGAGCCTACATTCATGGCCCCAAGCGCAGTATTGATGACCGAGCACACTATTGTGAGACTCGCAGGGTTGTCATTGTCATTGTTTACTGAATTGGCCTTTAGATTTCCATTAGATGCGTCTTTGATTTCCTTTCTTATTTTTCTTCTTCCAAGTTTTGAGTTCTTGGATACAGTAGACTATTTGAATTAAAGAGCATTAGATCCATCAAGGGAGTCGATCCTTGTCCAAGCATTGAATTTCTGACTGGGCGGAGATCAGAAAGGAGACAACGAGACTCCGGGCCTGGAATGGGAAGGAGTCCACAGTTAGAAAGGTGGCGGTCCTTGGGGTTTTGGCATTTTCGCTTGTTTTCTACTCAAGAATGTTCTCTCCATCCTTGACCGGCGAAATCGTAACTCGGTAAATAATGAATGAATCCTCCGACTCCTATATACTGTAGTCCGAACAGTGGGTGTTCCGTCTACCTTGCTCAGATCCAGGCTAGGGTCCTAAGTGGATCCGATCGGAGTATCTTACGGGGAATTAATTTGATCATGGATCCTGATCCTATTATTATCCATCAATATGGCCCCATGCAGGGTTATACTGAGCGACACTCTTTACTATGTGCTAGACGGTATGTAATAGGCGCATAGGCATAATCCGGCTCTGTCGGTCGCCCAAAGGCTAACGTGGCCGATATGCTCTGACCCTGATAGTTATAGACCGTGGATAGAGGGGTCGGGTAGAGGAAGTGGACAGGAACCGTTGCCCGAAGCAGAGTGACATCAGGCTTTCACGTAGAGTTATAGATAGGGGGGTTCTGTCCTATTTAGTGAGTTTGCTTTCCGTGGCCATCTCAAATCTAGGCCATGGAGATGGCGGTCAGTGGGGATTAGGTGCAGCACCAACTCATTTAGGCTGTTTTTGTGTTGGAACAGGAGGGATTGGCAATCATCAAATAGAAAGAAAGAAAGGAACAGAAAGAAGCAGAATCTCATTCTATCATCAGTGTGATGAGTATATACAAGTAAAGTAGTGGAGAGTGCAGAAGCTCGGAAAGGTGAAGATCCAGTGATCGACTGTGACAATACCGTTACCCACAACAAACGCCTAAATAACTTTTGAGGGGCCAGAAGGGTACCTCCCCGAACGTATCATAGATGGTGGCGTAGAAAGTACCAACTTCAATTGGCCCCGTTTCAAGGCGTCATCGGGCCTGGTAATACGGATACAATACAGGCGGCTGATCTGCTCATCTCATTCTTGACCATAACTAAAAAAGCATAAAAAGTGTTAATTCTTATCTATCAAGTTTCCCTGAAAACATTTCTTTTTTCTTGTTCGTGTTACGCTTGTTACTCGCTTCATTTCTCTTTTTACTTTCTTCCTTCTCTTCTTCATCCCTCTCTCTTTGCAGCCAAACAGGCGCTCACACCGCAAGAAAAAAAAATCGACCAGCTTTGGCTGTCATGCTGGCGCTTGTGTGACAGCTGGAGACTACATTAATGCCGTGCTTTGTCTCTCTTCCACATTCCCATCCATCGACCCACTAAATCCCGGATTTTCCATCTTTTGCGCAACCGAGCGCATTCCAGTCTATTCCTTTTCTCCCCCCGAGTCGAATCGCCCCCCTCTCGCAAAATCGCAAACCTCCCATCCCTCTCCCATCTATTTCCTCCACCCCTTGCGCAAATCCCATCCAGGGTCCTCCCAAACGCTCTTCCATTCCCGGAGATCTGCCTCTCCACAAGGCACATGAGGACGATCGGCAAGCTGGGAGATTCCTGGAGCATGCACGGAGCAGAGTAACGTCGCGTACCGACCTCACACTGATCCCGCTGCAGCGCCAAACGAAGGGAGAAGGAATACCTGAAATTTTCCATCCTCTCAATTCTTTGTCGCCTTGCATCTTCCTGCTCGGCCGTTCCCGCATTTCTTCCTTGACGTTCAACACTCTCGCCCTTCATATCCTTCACCCCTTCTCTCACTTTTGAGTCCTTCACTTTCCTCCCCACACTCCTCTGTTACCTGTACATGTCAAGGGCTCGTGGTTTTTGAGAAAAGAAACAAGGGACTTCAAAACCAACCGTTCTTTATTTCTTTTTTCGTGCCGCTCGTCGCAGAATCCCTACACTTCCCCTCCTTTCGTGAGTGCTCCTCGCAACCCTATATGCCTTAGCTGGGGAGTTCGACCTAGGACCTGATCAAGATCCTACCCTCCCCACAGATAGTGGTTCATAGCTAACAAGGGCACGCGACAGCAACAGTCTTTATATTCCTTCGTGTACGCCGTTTCTGGTGCCTGGTGCCCATCTGCAAATACCGGCCGACAATCCCTCGGCTTCTGTGATTTAGTATCGATTCGCTCGAACTTGCAAATAATCGCCCCGCCCGTTCGAGTACATACCTTAAGTCGATCGTTTCCCTGGAATGGCTTCTACCATGGCAGCGAATGCAACCAGTGTACACAACGTGAGTGGTGGGGAGCACATGGACGGTACTGGACCGACATTGACAGCTCGACAGGTACGATCAAACCGAGGTTCCAACATGGGTTCGTCCGGCATGAACAATGATCGCTCGCGTGGATCCCACAGCAATGGCGTCGGGAAAGGATTCGGTGGTAGCAAGTCGAGCTGGAACAGCAACATCTGGGGTGACTCCAATCTTGGCGGTGGTTTTGATGGTATGTGCGATGAGCTTTATCTGGCGGATGCGTCGCGCTGTGAATCGGGGCTAATAATGGGTCTAGACCAACAGATCGGTGAGGGTGGATTTGAGGCAAAGTCAGGCTCGGGGTCTCTCTTATCGACATCAGAGTCAGACGGCTGGGCGGGTCGCCCCAACCTTCCATGGAGCACCGTGAACACGCAGCTCGCCATGAATCAGAACCGCGGCATGTCGACCTCTCCAATTCAAACTCGCTCCAATGATCGGAGTGCCCCACCCATGAACGAGTCGTCAGATGGATCCTACTTCAACCTGCCTCGAACTTCGGGGATGACCAACGCCGCAAATACAGTGAGCCACCGACCGTATTTAAATGCTGGATCAGAGGGTGTTTCTCCGTCTGGAGAGGGGATCGCATTCGGTGGATTTCCCGCCCTGCGAAACGGTGATGGACGTCGACAGATGAGCACCACCGGTCTGGGTGGCAGCCCTGTGGGAACTTCGTTCCCTGTGAAGGCTGGATATAACGGCGCGATCGACGGTCAGCGGTCTGATGACATGACCTCAATGGGTATGTCATTGGCTTCAGGAATCCAGGACGGCATTTCTCCACCTCAGACTCGCAGCGGACTTTCCCACATGCCTCACAACTCTGCTTCCTACGCTCAGCGACCAGTACACTCCTCCAATCCCTCTTTCTACTCCGACAACCACAGCATCGACAGTCGTTATGGAAGCGGCTCGATTGATCTATCCGCGGGATTTAACAAGCTCCAAATGAATGATGGTGGGTACAGCACCCAGGGAGGCGCTCAGCGGCCACCGTTTATGCCCCACGCCTCATTCGATGGATCTCTTCCTCGGGGCAAGTACCAGAATGATGATGGCTACCAGTCGCTGCCTAGTTACAGTGGAGAAGGTGCAGACATGCATCTCCAGTACCACCCTCGCTCCCGTGGCGACAATGGCTCAATCTCTCCCTCTGACTACGCTCGAATCGAGAGCCCCATCTACGCCGGCCTTGATGTGGCCACTCAGTACCGTAACCCTGGTGGCCGCATGTCTGACAGCCAGGCTGCCGCTTTTGAGCGCCGATTGCGGCTTCAAGAACAGGAACTGGCTCAAGCTCAGGGAGGTTCTGTTCCGCGCATGCAGATGCCTGCCTACGAATACGCCAACTACCAAAATGCTGCCCGGATCAATGCTCTCCAAGGTTATTACCCCATGGCACAGCTTGGTGGCATTAGTGGAGCAGCGGCTGTAGCGTCGCGTGCTCAACGTGAGCAGGATCCCACTCAGGTGGTCCGCAGCCCTTTGCTCGAAGAATTCCGAGCAAATAGCAAGGGAAACAAGCGTTACGAGCTGAAGGATATCTATAACCACGTCGTTGAGTTTAGCGGTGACCAACACGGCTCGCGGTTCATCCAGCAAAAGCTGGAGACTGCCAACAGTGATGAAAAGGAGCAAGTCTTCCGGGAGATCCAACCTAACTGTTTGCAACTGATGACCGATGTGTTCGGTAACTACGTTGTGCAGAAGCTATTTGAGCACGGCAATCAGACTCAGAAGAAGATCCTCGCAAATCAGATGCGGGGTCATGTCCTTGCCCTGTCGACTCAGATGTATGGCTGCCGTGTTGTGCAAAAGGCCCTCGAGCACATCCTTACCGACCAGCAAGCTGCTATGGTCAAGGAGCTCGAGAGCCACGTTCTGAAGTGCGTTCGCGATCAGAATGGCAACCACGTCATCCAGAAGGCGATTGAGCGTGTCCCATCGGAATACGTTCAATTTATCATCAACGCATTCCGCGGCCAGGTGAACCGACTTGCTGCGCACCCCTACGGATGCCGGGTCATCCAGAGGATGCTTGAGCACTGTGAGGAGGTTGACCGCCAGTCTATTCTTGCTGAGCTGCATGCCTGCACTTCTAACCTCATACCCGACCAGTTCGGCAACTATGTGATCCAACATGTCATTGAGAATGGCGATGAAGAGGACCGTAACCGCATGATCATCATTGTCATGTCGCAGCTCTTGGCTTACTCGAAGCACAAGTTTGCCAGCAACGTTGTTGAGAAGAGCATTGAGTTTGGTGAGCCAAGCCAGGCCCATCACATCATCTCTACCCTCATCTCTCCCAATGACCGCGGGGAGAGTCCCCTTCTTGGTTTGATGCGAGACCAGTATGGCAACTATGTCATCCGTAAGCACCCCTTCCTGTCCTTGACTTCCCTTTTCACCAATGCTAACTTTTCACAGAGAAGGTTCTCGGTCAGCTGAAGGGCGCCGAACGCGAGGCACTCATTGACCAGATCAAGCCCCTGCTGAGCCAGCTGAAGAAGTTCAGCTATGGAAAGCAGATCGTGGCTATCGAGAAGCTCATTTTCGACCCTAACTCCCCAGCAACCGGCCCCTTGTCTCACACCACTTCGGCCACTCCTCCTCACTCCCACAAATCCTCCCCTCAGCCTTCCAAGCGCTCCATTCCCACCATGGAGCAGCCTCGTGCCTTTGTCGGCACCGCTCCGCCAACCCCTCCCCCGACGGACAACCAGACCACCGTCGATGGCTCTCTTGAGTCCAAGGGGCTTGCTAAGAGCACTGTGACTTCGGTGTCCAGTCCCGAGACGGATAACACCGGTGTTCCCGTCTCGGTCGATGTCACCAGTGCTCACTAATTCGTTGCATAATTTACTTTGCTTGCCCACATAATTGTTCTAATGCCGATCTGTGAACCGAGTCATTTCTGCTTTATCTAATATGGGCGTATACATACAGGGGACCCGGCGGGATATATGAGTTACCAAACGTCTATGTGTTTACCCTTTACCATGGCTTGATGGCGCAAGAATAGGGCCTCATTGTTTATCTTTTCTCATGGTGATTTCGGACCAGTTATTATCCTGTTCCCTCCATTTCTCTCTTTCTCTTTCTTGTGTTTCCTTGACATGTGCTTCCACTGTTTATTTTTTCTTCCTTGTGATGGTGTTGCCCCTCCCTTCCCACATATCTCTCATTGTCACTGTCACCGTCATTGAGTATTGTGGGTCCGAGGATCGACCCCCAGGGGAACTCGGCGTCTGTGTGTTTTTATGGGGGCATCGGATATTCGCTCTTCAACGATCTTCAGCATATGACATGGGAAAATCGAATCGGTTCGGAATGGAAATACGGGAGAGAAACAACCTCTTTGCATGGCACGGTCCTTATTGTTTTTGTCGTCCTTTTGTTTATGTCTACTTTTCTTTTTTCTTTTCAAGGTCTATTATTTTATGTCTCCCCACTCGAGGGTCATCTTTATTTGAGATGCACAACATATTCGTTGTGGGATTTGCTATCTATCTATGTTTGTGAGGCGTACAGTCTGCACTTCAATTGAAAAGTGTTGCTTATGTCTGCACTGATATGTTGATACCTTGCTTATGGCTGATGTAACCAATATAAACAATCTCGACAGCCATCTTATCTTTTAACTAGCCTTGTTCAGAACAGAATAGAGTCGAGCTTAGTTTCAATACACTTGGAAGTCATTCCTATACAGCGGCTCGATAACATCACGTGCGTGACTGATAAGCTCTATCAATGCGCGCCAACCGCAATCTTCTCTCGAGCTTCTCGTACCTCAACCCCAACTCCAACTCTCCTCCTATTTGTCAGGTTGACAGAGCAAATACAATCAAATTCACCAGACACATTATACCCGCCCAAACACCGAGCGCCTAATCGTCTCGAGAAAACCGATCTACCGAGCTTGACTTCAACCACTCAACTTCAACCACAAAACCCTACATACAATCCCAACCACCAATTACATATTCCAACCTTCGAGCACAATTTCACTGATCGACGGTCTACATCATGTCCTCAAACGTCGGCCTGTCCACACCCCGCGGAAGCGGCACATCTGGCTACGTCCAACGCAACAACGCCTTCATCAAGCCCCGCAGCACAGGCTCCGGCGCCCCCTACCCACCCCTCTCAGGCGCAAATGGCAGCGGCCCAGACCACGGCTTCAAGCAACGTCTACCAGACAAGCAAATCCTCGAACATGACCGACGCCGCGCAATCGAGGTGAAGGTGATGGAAGAGCGCGAGCGACTCGAAGAGGAGAATGAACGCATCGAAGAAGAGGAGGCTAGCGCTAAGAAGAAGGGAACATCCAAGAAGAAGGCTGCTGATGAGGATAAAGAGGAAGGCGAGGAGGACGCGGAGAATGCTGATGCTCCCCGTGTACTTTCTGAGGAGGAGATTGATGAGCGGTGTGAGGTTTTACGGCAGAAGCTTCTTAAGGAGATGGAGGAGAATGTTGCTGGCAGGGATCGGCCAGGTCCTGTAAGGAGTGGGAGAAAATGGGATTCTGCTGTCGCGAAGGATCGTCGGATTAAGTCTTATCAGGTTCATGAGCTTGCTGAGGCTAAGATTGAGGAGAGTGAGAGGTTGCGGAGGGCGTTGGGGATTCGGGAGGATAGGGAGACGGGTGCTATTAGCAGTACGAGGGGAGAGAGGAGGCCGAGGGATTCGCGGGATTGATTGATTGGATCCATATGATTGTTCATTCTTGGTTAATAGGTGTTGGCGTTATTGTTAGCCTGGGATACTTACGTTGAATGGTATCGTTTTACAAGTACAATGTGATGATGATACAAGATGCAACCAATGCGCGTTGGATATCATAATCTCGTCTATACAAAATACTATCACAGCTGATAACTATCAACCAACAAACTTCTCAATAACCCATCCCTCCTTCGGATCCTTCTTTTGCACAACCTTCTTCGCAGGCAATGGCCACCCAGTGCCACCCGCATCTCCAACCAACGAGGGAATGACCCAGCAAGCTCTACGCTGCGGAATACCCTCCAAGGTCTCAGTCTTTCCAATCGGCTTTCCATAATCAATAAGCGGGGTATCATGCGCCAGCGCAGAAAGCTGCAGTCCGCTCGGCGCAACGAGCGGGAACATTCTGATCTTCGGCGCCTGGTCCGAGACCACGCTTGCAGAAGACTGCTGGAGATGCGAGTAGATGATGTACTGAGGCATCTCCTTAGGCGAAAGCTTCGACATAATGGAAGACGGGTGAATGAAGACAGCGTGTTGGGCGAGATCATCCATTGGACCCTCTCTTGAGCGGAAGAGTGTTAGGTAAGGGACGTCGATTGCGCGACGGGGTGCACGAGGGTTCTCAGGTGGTACGGGGGCGAGATCAGCGCGGATAGCGACGTGATCGATGAAACCGGCTGTGACGATCTGTTTCAGGGCCTTGACTTGCTTGACGGATGGTTCGGGGAGACGAGCTTCGTAGGCGTTGATTAGACCTGGGTTGTTGGCACGCACGATATCAGTCAGTTGGCGACGGAGCTGGGTTGCTTCTTTGAAGGCCTTTGCGCGGAGGAACATCTGTTCGCTGAAGGCTTCGCCGTCGGAGGCATAGGCGTAGGCGCAGATTGCTGAGAGGAACTTTAGGGCATCGGATGTGTCGTCGTGTTTGCTAAGTAGGCGTTGGACGCGGTTGTAGTTCTTCACGCGCTGCTCGCGCTCTGTATCCTCTATGCGGTCTAGGTTTGTGTAGACGGGTCTTTTGTCATCGTCGCTGTCGCTGTCGCTGTCGTCATCCTTTGGCTTGGGCTTCGGGGCGAAGGCTGTGGGGTCGACTTCGTTTTGGGAGATGAATAGGTCGCCGACTGCGAGGGCGGACACGAGGGCGATGACGTATGGCATGCAGCCGTGCTGGTGGCCGATGTGTAGCATTTTGCCGAATCGGGGGAGAGAGGGTATGTTGCGAGACGGCGACCGATTTGTGTGACTTGGCCATCTGGAGTGAGGGCACCCAGGTTTCTGAGAAGCTTCTCTGCCTTGATGAGGCCTTGGCGGCTTGGAGGTGTGGGGAATGGGAAGTTAATCACATTGTGTAGACCCATGCTCTTCATCTGGAGGACGACTCCTTCGATGGGAGTGCGCAGAATCTCGGGGGCAGTGTATTCAGCGAAGTCGGCTTCATACACGGCCGAAGAGTATAGGCGGTAGCAGTGACCGGGGCCTGTTCGACCGGCACGACCGGATCTTTGGCTTGCACTGGCTTTACTGATCCAGCCAACCTGGAAGCTCTGGACACCCGTGAACAAATCGAATTGCTTGTCCTTTGCTCGACCGCAGTCGAAGACGTACTTGATACCAGGGATTGTGAGAGATGTCTCAGCAACGTTCGTTGCGAGAATGATAAGACGTGAGCCATCTGGCGGCGGCTCGAAGACCTTCATCTGTTCTTTTGTCGGAAGTTGCGAGTATAGAGGCAAGACGTGAACCTTGGTACCCGACTCCATTGCATCTTCGCCAAGGTCGAAGCCCTCGTCATCCTCTGGATCGTCCAGCCCGGTGATCTCTAGATCACTGTCATCGTCATAACCGTTGTCGTGCATTTCAGTACCACCAAGCTCCAGGTCCTCTGCCTCCAAAGGCGCGTCGTTAGCTGTGAACTGCACCTTAGCTTGTGTGGTATCCAATCGCTCGGTAGGCTTGAAGGCCTGCTTCAGTCGCTTGGATAGTTGGCGAATCTCATTTTGTCCAGTCAAGAACACGAGCATTCCACCAGGGGGAAGTTTGCGATGACCTCGCGAGACTTTGCGGAAAGCTTCTTCGACATAGTCACGGTGTGTGCGACGGGCGAAATGCACAGTGACAGGGTATTGCCGACCTTCAGCCTGAACAAGGGGAGGAGGCCCTTGGCGGAAGAGGCTGGCATTCTCAGTAAAGTCCGAAATTCGAAGAGTGGCAGACATGATGACGACCTTCAGCGGCGTGATGGTGGGATCCTCCTCGCTCATAGACTTGCGCAAGTCCACAATACGGCTAACCATTCCAATGAGGATATCAGTGTTCACACTGCGCTCGTGCGCTTCATCAATAATGATCACGGAATATTTACGCAGAGAGAAGTCATCCGCGATCTCACGGAGAAGAATACCATCAGTCATGAACTTGATGGCCGTGTTCTTAGAAGCGGTTGACTCAAACCGAATCTGATATGAAACTTTATCTGAGTACTGGCCGAGTTCCTGGGCGACACGGTTTGCCATACTGACAGCGGCGACTCGGCGAGGCTGAGTAACACCAATCAGACCCGGGTTGGGACTATCTGGGTTACCGAAGCCAGATTCGAAGAGGAATTGAGGAAGCTGGGTTGTCTTTCCGGAACCAGTAGCACCCCAGATGACAATGGTCGAGTTGTTGTGGATTGCCTCCATGATCTTCTGCTCTTCACCGACCACCGGCAGGCCCATACGCGCGGTTTGAATCTCCTCTGAGCGCTCCACTGCAACGCTGAAAGCCTTTCGGTCAGGGTTGTTATAAGTCATTGCAAGCTCTGCAGGAAGGGGATCCTCGTCATCAACAGTATTCCGTGGCTCTTTTCGGGGAGGCGCAAATGCTTGTTGCGCTTGGTCGTGGATAATTGGGCCGTCAGTTGGCTTGAAGCCAACGGCCTCATTAATTTGCTGTATAGCCCATGACTTGAAGGCGGACTCTCTAGGCCGGATCTTTTTCTCGGTTGATTCATCATCGTCGTCGTCGTCGTCGTCGTCGTCATCATCATCATCCCCATTCTCATCGTCCGAACCTTCAGAGGACTCATCGTCGTCTGCCGAGTCATCCTCGGAGCCGCCTTTAGAAACGTCCGATTTATCGTCTTCGTCCATTTCAGAATCCTCACCATCAGAGTCAAAACCTTCCCATTCGACCTCTTTCACCGGTGCAGGAGCAGGCGCAGGAGCAGATTTAGCAGAGCGCTTCCGTTTCTTAATGATTGGGAATCCATCAGGTCCAAGATCGAGAGGCCGCTTCAATCCACTTCCGGTGGCCGCTAGGGGTTGTTGAGGCTTTGGCGCAGTGGCTGGGTCTGTCGCAGGATCGGAAGCCTTAAGATCGGCATCGGAATCGTCGCTGTCGTATCCAGAGAAATCTTGCGCTGGCGCTTTTCCAGCTTTGCCAGCTTTGCCAACCTTGACCACGGGAACGTTGTCTCGATCCGGTCGCTTGCGCTGTCCCAATTCCCTTGAGCTCTGAAGGCCAGAAGTATCCGCATTCGCATTCGCCTTGGCGAGTTTCTTGATGAGTTCGAGGTTCTCTTCTTTCTTCAATTTGTTTTCCTATGGGGTTGTTAGCGATGCGATCACAAGCCCGAAGAATTCCACATACAATGTACTTATCCAACCGCTTTTGCTTCTTCGAAGACACATTGGTATGCTGGTCTCGTAGTTCAGCACGTAATTTCTGCCTCTTTGCTTCCTTCTCATCTTTGGAGACGGGCGCTAGCTCCGCGACGTTGGTGTCCACCGACTGATCAGGCTCTTGCTGCCGGTGCTTCTGCTTTCGCAGACGTGGAACAAACTTGGGCGGCATTTTTACCGATCCTGTCTCTAAGCAAGAGACAACAATCAGGCAATGTGTCTGGTCGAGCTGTTGCTCGTTCTCACGAAAAAAAATTGAGGACGATCAAAGGGCGGTGTGGTATTGCCGGATAATGGTGTGGGGCGGGTCCGACCGCCTAGGACGGAGCAAAGCATCAACACGCATGACTTCCTTGTACATTCAATACCAAAACAAACCACCATGGCTTCAGTGGAGAGCGTGCTGCAGGATTCCCTCAATCTCCCATTCCCAGCCCCCACAAAACAAGTGGCGGGACTGGTTGATGGGGTCAAAACTGATGTCATGGTCATGAACTTCAGCGATAAGATCATGGTTACCATCTCGCAAGAGGGCCGACTTGCACACTGGGTTCGTCGATACGTACCGGCATTGTCTGTGCATTACTGACGATACTACAGCTACACGTACCACTTGGGAATCCAAACCCCGGGACTGATGGCATGCATACATTTTCCGAGGGCGCAGATGACGGTCTGCTACCCCTCAGTGGATTGACTGCAACATCTCTACTCGGAGGTCATGCAACAGGCCAAGATACCATTGGCCAACTTCTAGCCCGTCAAATTGGAACTGCTATCGCCACTAAATCCCCCGCCGAGCAGCGGTTGCTCGTCGTTGGCTTAGGACTGGGCAAGACGGGCTCCGATCGTGATTCCTTCTTTGCAATCATCGACCTTGTCCTGCAATGCATCTGATAATGCAGTTTCTGAGAATTTCTGCATTATAAACTCCGTGAAACTCTTGGGACATACACCGGCCTGTTGTTCTTGGATACATACGAGGTCTCCAAGACCTGTCTGTGCTCGCTACTTGACCACGAACCCTTCAAGAATTACAAGATGATACCAATGACTCTACGGAGAAGACGTGGCCCTCTTTGTGGACCATCAGACTAGAAAAGCCGGTCGTTCCGCTTTGTTTCAATCTGATCGAGTCTCCCTGTAGGAGCTGCGGGGTGAGGTGGGGAAAGTGGAGTAGCAACCCAATGGTCCCTGGGCGTCGAATACACTGAAAGTATCGGATTGGAGTTGCCAATAAGAAACAATCACACTAAGTTGGAGCTGAATCCTGCCCAGAGATATTTACATCGACGCAGGCAGCCATCTTCAATTTTCGGCCGAACGCCGCTGTGGAGAAAAACCTAGAATATATGTGGGGCTGGAGTGTATGTTGACATAGATACGCAACTTTATTCAACCCTCACTGAGGGTAGATGCATGGAATGATTCCAGATAGAATGTAAACCTGAGAACAGAATTGAAGGATTTGCGGATAGGTTTGTACTGGTTTCATGCCCTGGTGCTTCACGTCGCAAATTGGGACATTCTATGTGTCCCGTCGTTCTTCTTCATGCTTATATTATTACTATCCTTATCAAGCACAACATCTCAATGGAGATTACGTACCCCACACCGGGAGATCCCCCACAGAAGGCGGGGAGCCTTGGATAGCACCTAGGTGGCCATAGTAGATCCCTGGCTAAATAGAACCCTGCACCAGTGCCTGTATGTACCATCCTGGTCTCAGCCATGTCCATATTTACCCACCAATAAAATAGCCCAGACCCGGACCCGAAACGGATATACCGGGGCGCTTTGAGCTATCCGGTAAATCCGCTAACACCCGCGGAAGTGAGCAGCCGAAAACTTTGTTTTCCCAAAGAGGTAGGCCGGGTTTGGTGCTTGATTTGTACGACATTCCAAAGTTGAAGATGCTCCAAGCTTACAAACAAACCTAATTTGAAGCCAGTGTGCCTATAAGTATAAATTGAAATAAGCCCTTGTGACATGTCGATCATACATGGGTCTCGCATCATAGTATCATGTTGCTGGAGCGGTTCCTCAGGCATCTGGGGAAAGATGAAACAGAATGCCCCAGATAATACCATGAACTGTATTTTATCAAGGTCTGTCATGCATGGGTATTAATTTTTGGAAGAGCACCTGACGTAAAGCAAATCCCGGTCTATTAGTGTTTAGAGAGCAAGGTGTTCAATGGCCAACGCAGAGGTAGACCCCACATTGAGCATAACACTATCTACCTGTTAAGGTATCCGTTTTATTGAACTGGGCTAAATAAGGTTTGGCTTGACTTATCCGGCTGTTGATCGGATAAAGAAACCGCAAAGAAGACACAGTTCGCATGTACACTTGGAGATAGCAGGATGACTTGCAAGTTCTGGAGGGCATTCTATCCCCAGTAATAACAATTAGGCGATTAATTAAAGATAGAAACACTACAAGGAGTATATTCCATTTCCTCGAAACGATGCCCGGGCGAAGGTAGAATTATGATGCCAAGCAAATAAGTAATCGCAATCTAGAACCCTCATAATGCAGCCCATATCTTGGGCAATTTATCCCTCATATTTGACCTCCTCATTTTCAATCACCCCCGCGCGCGGGGTCAAGCCATCTAAAGATCGGGGTTGATCGAGTTTGCCAAAAGTACTATATGGTACCAGCATGAGGTAGCACAGACCGAGTCTTTGCGAAACGTATAAAAGGCTCCAGGTAGCCCCGTCAAAATAATCAACCAGCTCAATTTGCTGACTGGTAATTGACACAGAGCTGTTGACAACCTGCAGTTATGACTATTCCGGACGAAGTTGATATTATCATTTGCGGTGGCGGCAGTGCAGGATGTGTTCCTGCTGGCCGCCTCGCCAATCTCGACCATAACCTTTCTGTTCTTCTGATTGAAGGAGGAGAGGACAACCTCAACAACCCATGGCATGTTTCTAGAGTTGGTCCATTGTGAGTGTATGTTGCTCACAACTTCAGGGTCTACCGCCCTGGAATTTACCCGGTCAACATGAAGCTTGACTCCAAGACAGCATCGTTTTATCACTCACGCCCTTCGGAGCACTTGGATGGACGCAAAGCTATCGTGCCATGCGCCAACATCCTTGGTGGTGGTAGTTCTATCAACTTCATGGTATGATACCTATTCCAGAGGTGTTTCTTGATCCAGGCTAACTTTACCAAGATGTATACCAGAGCCTCGGCCTCAGACTACGATGACTTCCAAGCCAAAGGCTGGAAGACGGAGGAGCTGCTTCCACTGATGAAGAAATATGAGACCTATCAGCGTGCTTCTAACAACCGCGATTTGCATGGATTTGGGGGTCCTATCAAGGTGTCATTTGGAAATTACACCTATCCCATCGCACAAGACTTCTTGCGTGCTACTGAGTCCCAAGGGATTCCAACCACTGATGACCTTCAGGACTTGACGACTGGGTATGTTGCAAGGACCGTCATTTATTTTGAGAACAAGGCTAAACAGATAATCTTCTGTCAGTCACGGAGCTGAGCATTGGCTAAAGTGGATCAACCGTGACACAGGTAAGCCCAAGAAGTTTCAAAAATTGAATTTGCTTCCTTCTAACACATTCGCAAACAGGCCGACGAAGTGATGCAGCGCACGCTTACGTCCATAGCACCAGAGCCAAGCACTCAAATCTGCATCTGAAATGCAACACCAAAGTGGACAGAATCATCATCGAAGATGGCCGCGCCGTAGGAGTCGTGACCATGTCCACCAAGCCTCTAGATGGCGGAGAACCAGTCCGCAGAATCTTCCGAGCACGAAAGCAAATAATTTTAAGCTGCGGCACTCTCAGCTCTCCACTTGTCCTCCAGCGGTCGGGAGTCGGTGACCCAGCAAAGCTGCGCCGAGCGGGCGTCAAGCCCCTAGTGAATCTTCCCGGAGTTGGACAGAACTTCCAGGATCATTACCTCTTCTTCTCTAGCTACCGAGCAAAGCCCGAGGTTGAATCTTTTGATGACTTCCTTCGAGGAGACCCAGCAGTTCAGAAGAAAGTATTCGACGAGTGGAACCTGAAAGGGACGGGCCCCTTAGCCACGAATGGTATTGAGGCTGGTGTCAAGATCCGTCCCACAGAGGAAGAGCTGAACGAGATGAAGAAGTGGCCAACGCCAGAATTTGGAAGTGGATGGGATTCTTACTTCAAGAACAAGCCTGACAAGCCTGTTATGCATTATGCAGTTATTTCTGGATGGTTTGGTGACCATATGCTTATGCCACCGGGCAAGTTCTTCACCATGTTCCATTTCCTGGTGAGATCCATCGAGAGGGATTCTGTTTGCTCCAACATACTGACTAGAATAATAGGAATACCCATTCTCGCGCGGCTCTACTCATATCAAATCTGCTGATCCATATGAGGAGCCCGATTTTGATACTGGTTTCATGAGCGATAAGCGGGACATGGCTCCTATGGTCTGGGGCTATATCAAATCTCGTGAAACTGCTCGACGTATGGGAGCCTATGCTGGTGAAGTGACCTCGATGCACCCTCATTTCGCCTATAACTCTCCAGCTCGGGCGCTCGATCTGGATCTTGCGACAACAAAGGCTTACGCTGGCCCAAATCATATCTCTGCTGGCATTCAACATGGTAAGAACTCATGAGGTCACCATCCTCCTCAAGTTAAACAGGTAGACTAATCTCCAGGACACAGGTTCATGGTCGGAGCCCTTGAAGCCTGGTCAACCGGCTTCAGCCTCAAGCTTGAATTCTAACAGGCACGAGGGCCGGGATCCCATTGAGTATACAAAGGAGGATATTGAGCATATTGAGACGTGGGGTATGTTTTTATTTTCTAATATTCCACCCCTCTTCATTAAGATTATGCTTACAATCGTAGTTAAACGCCATGTGGAGACAACCTGGCATTCCCTTGGAACCTGCAGCATGGCTCCACGCGAGGGCAGCTCCATCGCAAAGCATGGAGGTGTTGTCGATGAGCGACTGAATGTCCATGGAGTCAAAGGACTCAAGGTTTGTGACTTATCTATCTGCCCAGATAATGTCGGTTGCAATACCTTCAGTGTAAGTGTCCCCCTTTCTTTTTTCTATGATCAAAATTGGACCTGACCTATTCCGACATTAGACTGCTCTGCTTATTGGCGAGAAATGCGCCATGTTGGTTGCAGAGGACTTAGGCTACTCTGGTGATGCCTTGAAGATGGAGGTGCCTACCTACCATGTGCCGGGTGAATTTTCTAACCTCTCGAGACTGTGAAGGTATAGCATGTTTCAAGTCTATCGTAGCCTTTGGTTGAATCTTATTTTTATCCTTTAATGAGAGATAGTATATAGCAAGCATGTCCCAGCAGAATGTATGGCCTGAATTTCGTATATTGAACTCGGTATTTATCATATTACAAAGCAGTATAGATTAGGAATATTCAAAAACAATTTTTGAGCCCAAAGGTCACGGGGCATAAATACTTGCGTATGGAAGTGGAAATTGCCACCCAACCATTAATCGATGAGGCTCTACTGTGCCAGACTGGGGGACGGGAGGCCTTGCGAGCATATATATATTTTGAGTTCTTGCAATTAGTCTTAGACCTTGGAAGACCAAAATAGACCCATGGATGACATGCATAAATTATTCAATGAAGGGGCGCATATAGGTAAGGACAGGAAGGAAATGAGAAAAAGAAAAAGAAACAGTAAAGATCTGCATGAAGTCATTCTACAATATGAGGCTGAGTTTCCCGTTCACATGGAAGTCAACCCGGGCACACGGGCAAGGTTCCACTAGTCAACTAGTCAGTGGGGAATGATATCATCAAAACACAAAGAATCAAACTCCCCCACTGTCGAAAATCTTTGGTGTCAGATTATTTAACAGCGTGTTTCTCCTTCCCTGCAGGTTAATCCGCCATCCTACAGCCCCTACTGCACCCCGAATCTACCCACCTTCACAAACCATCAACAATAATGCAATCGGGTTATTCCAGAGATTACTATTACCCGAGTCAACCCGAGTCGTACCGTAACTCGAGGGACTCACTTCAGCACAGCCGGAACCCCAGCCATCACCATAGTGGCTCACATAGCCACAGCCACAGCCATGGCCATGGTGACCGCAAAAGCTCACATCACCGGAAGAGCTCCAAGAATGATCGAAATCCTCACCACGATCGCCATCTCGCTGAAGGAGCGGTAGTCGCTGCGGCGGTTGCTGAGGCCGTCCACCATCACCGAAAGAAGGAGGGCGAGGATGTGAGTTCTGGGTTCGGTCATATTATTCGCACTGTCGGTGCTGGTGCTCTTGGAGCTGTGGCTGCCAATGAGATTGAGCGAGCACATGATTCGCATCGCAGCAAGAGGGACCATTCATCGAGTGGACACCATCATAGTCATGATCATGGGCACCATGGGCACCATGGGCATCATAAAAGATAGGGGTTGATGCTGCTCTTTTGTGCAGATGGGGTTGAACACAACTTTACGATCTTGGAAATATGATGTCGGAAATAAATCGGATGACTGTTGCCGGGAGTCTTTACGCGAATAATTATGTGGAGTTGTGAGGATTTATGTATCTCGAGTAATGAAGGAACGATTCAATGACCAAACTGGCTTGTTACTGAACGGAAGTAAACCCCGGAAAGTATACTAAGGTAGACTAGGGGAACAGCAAATAGATACCTGAAATCAGGCAGAAACATATTCGAAATACTTACAATAGTATGACGAGACCATAATGTTGCAAGTACCCTCAAATGAGAACCATAAACAGCAAGGTCCCTCGAGATAAGATACCGGGTAGCTACCCAATTACACCTCTCAGTTCGCCAACCACACATCTTGCTTCTGACCATATCCAAACGGAATCCACGAATCATTGAAATACTGCTGAAGAACAGTTTGCGTGTAGCTCATATCATCAACACAATAACCACCCCCAGTAGGACCGATGTGCGGACAATGAACATCGGGTCTATACTGCACCATATGATCATGAACCTCACGACACAAAAGTGTATTGCGACCTAGTTCATAACTCTTCCCGAATCGGATCTTCTGAGTCAAGAAGTCATAGCAGCTTGTGCCATTCACTGGATATTGCTGATTGTCTCCCGTGCAATAAGCATCATGAGTCTTACAGATGTCTTTGGCAAGGATATCAGTAACGATTGAAACGGCACCCGCGGAAGTGGTGTTGTATTTGGTCGCGGTTGAATCAAGCAAAAAGTTCAAAAGATAGTCGAACCAGCGGAATGTGGCGTCGTACTGCGCAATCTTGCCGTCCTTGTTGAATTCGATCCATGTGTCAATTGTTACGGGGATCGTCACGCCGAATGTGGTCGCGTTGAATGTGACGACAGTTGTCGCTGAGGCGATGTTACCGTTTGCTGCGAACTGGGTGATGCTGTAGTCAATTGGGATGCCCACAAGGCTGACTGCGGTAGGGTCTGCGAAGAGGCCGAAGATGTATTCACGGTTTAATTCGTCGCCGTCGAATGTGCGGGTAATGTCGACGCGGCCTTGGACCTTTATTTCCATAAATGAGTTTGAATTCATCAAGATTCCTCCGAGTCATGTCTTACATCTGATGCGAAGATTGTGGATGCATTTCCCTGAATCTGAATTTTGTTTGCCGGGTATAGAAAAGCATCCCAGAAAGTCTTCTCAAGGTTCCACAGTTGGTTGTAGGTGAATGTTGACTTCGAGAAATTGGTTTGAGTGTTCTGGGTCGATTCCGCGCCACCTATGAAAAGCGCGCAGACAATTGGGACCAGAGGTGTTGAGAAAAGCATCGTGAATTTGTCGGTCCGATAATTACTTCAAGATAACATTGGAAATCGGATCTCAAGCCGATTTTTGTATCCAGTCCAAATATTGTCGTCCCGGCAGGTCATATATGTAGAACGCGCAGCTATGGGGCCTAATACTCATGTTATAGAAATTAGCTGGTGATAGTTATACATTGCTCAGGCACTCTGTGAGGTAACCCTGCTATGGTTTTAATCAAGGGAGACATCCACATCAAACATTTGAAGCCCCCACGGTTGACGGGAGGAATTAGAGTGATGATTGGTTTGAATCCTGCTCCATAAAGGGAATATCGAGATCAATGGTTGAAATTCAAACTCCGTCCAAGATTTACCCTGCACACAGCTAGTTAAAGATTGGAAGTTCAGCAACTCTGTTTTACAGAGTCGCTCTTATTTTCCGCCCTATTGAAAGCCTTGGTGCACCTTGGCAATCCCAATGTTGATGGCCTGGGTATACTGTGTTCTGATTGGCTACTCAGAGCCTGTTCATTCCTGCTCCTTGCCAACCAAAATGGGAAAAATGTTGTCATTCCTCGGTCTCCGCCCCACCTATCGGGCCAAAAGAGGGGCTGACTGGAGTGGACAAAAGGGCAAAAGTGTACTCTGCTTTTTTGCTTCGCCCAGCTTGCACGTCGGTTTATTCTCCTCAAGCTTATTATTGTTCCTCCAGGGATTTTAGCCAATGTTTGATTACAAACACGAGACTATGACTCTTCAATCCATGACTCAGGATCCCAGTGAGTCATTTACTACTATCGAGGTCTTCCTTCGTCCTAAAGTGCTTAGCGGGGTCTGCCCATGACCAATAGAATGCGCTCGGTAGTTCGGTCGTTCGGTAATCCAGTCTCCCGAGCCGGACCGCGTCGGGGCATTAGGCAATCGGCCCCAACCCCGGCCCGCCCATACAAAGCTAGAGCTTGGCGGAGCTGGTGATCCATGGGTTGTATACCAGAATTATAGATATAAGATCGCACTTCTGGCAGTGTATGCAGCAGGTCATTGAAATCATTCACTTGAATTGTTAAACAATCTCCTTACATCTTTAATCATGTCCAAATTGATTACAGTCTTTGGAGCCACTGGAAACCAAGGTGGTTCTGTTATTCGCACTATTCTGGCGGATCCAGGCCTATCCAAAGAGTTTCGCATTAGGGCCGTTACCCGCAATGTCAATAAGGAATCTTCGAAGGCCCTGACTGCTCAAGGAGTTGAGGTTGTTCAGGTATGTTTTGTGGTTTTTGTGAACATAATTCCCCTGGGAACTGACTTAAGCTGTTCTTAGGGCGACATGTCATCATCTGAAGACATGAAGAGAGTTGTGCAGGGATCTGATACTGTGTTTCTCGTCACCAATTTCTGGGAATACCAGTCTGCCGAGCCAGAGATTGTTCAGGGCAAGACTGTCGCAGATGCTTGTAAAGCTGTGGGAGTAAAGCATCTGATCTTCTCATCTACCATTGATGTAGCCAAAGAGTCCAATGGCCGTTTTGTTCATGTCACCCATTTTGATGGGAAAGCAGAGATTGAGCGGTATATTCGACAAACCGGCCTGCCAGCTTCCTTTGTATTGCCTGGGATCTTTACAACTGAATTATTCAATCTGATCCACAAGCAAGAGGATGGTTCTTGCATTCTAGCAGTACCTTCAACGACTCAAGCGCCTGCACCCTTCATTGACATTGTTGCTGATATGGGTAGGAGCCTCCTATATGCTGATGTTTTTCGTGACTGGTTGACTGATCTTTTTAGGTAACTTTGTTCGTGCAGCCTTGTTGAATAAACCTGAATCGGGTGCCAACACCATTTATGCGTCCAGCGATTACTATAAGTGGGAAGACATCCCTTCGCACTTTGAAGCAGCGACCGGGAAGAAATTGATGGTCGTGACTGTTCCAGGCGAAGTATTCAAATCATTCCTACCTGGACTTTCCCCCGAGATGGCGGAGGAGATCTATGAGAACTTGATGCTCCTTGAGGATCCTGGATACTATGCCGGTGCTGATTTAGCTTCGAGCTTGAGCCTGTTGTCTGAGAAGCCTGTTGGGTTAACAGAATTCTTTACTCTCAACAAGGACAGATGGTAAAGAGGATAGTGCCTTTATTGCGGCGAATTAAATTTGCAAATCATTTGTTATGAGCGGCAACATTGATCAAATCAAGAACGATGAGCGTACTCTTCCTCCCAGAAAACCTTCATGCTTTTGAGTTATACAGGGTATGGTAATGTAGAGCACCCACGAGATCAAATTGATATTGAGTAGCCAAACCCATGGCTGTTTCGTGATGCTCCTGTCTAGAACCGGCATCGGATCTCCGATCTGAAGGCCCTTAAGGCCGTTGTATCAACATGTAGCTGAATGGTAAACGCCAAGTTTGAAGAATTTTAAGTCTTAATCATGGGCCTCAGGTGTCTTTCATGTTCTAGTGGGAGATTCCGCCAGCGGCAAATTCCAGAAGTTCAGCATTATTTATTGGAACATCCACCACTGCATGATTGTCATCAACTTACCAACAACACACATCCTCTCCCCCCACTCCGCACCTCTAAACCCCCTTCCCATTACAACCTTTGATCTACCTGCAAGGATGAACCCCACTGAGGACAAATCTGTAAGATTGATACCATGACCGACTACCCAGCGGCTGGTGAAACCCCATCATCCTATCAATATTGGTGATGGGATATCGCCGACGAAGCGACCTCATCTCTGACAATCACTTGGTCCTCCCCTCCTCCCTCAACCACTCCCTTTCCCCCAGAATAGTCGGGTATTATTCATGATACAAGCTAATCGCACAACGTGAAATTCTAGGGCGCAGCTGAAAAGATGACGAATGAGCAACAGATTGTGACATCAGCCAGCCAGCCCATGAATAACGAGAATGAAATAAGAGAAGAAAAGGAGAAGCCCGCTGAAGAGGCAAAGCAGGAGCCAGGTAAGAGCGCCTAGCCTTCTCTATCGCTTGCGATACCCCGACGGACCTTATCACTTTTCCGACTACAGCAGATAATGATGTAAAATAGTTCCTCCTGAGATGACACGCCAGCAATACCTGGATGCAAGCTTGGATGTCATGATACGGCGAAATGCTGCAGCTGCCGAGCTTGAGAATCTTGAACGTCGAGTGCTTGCAGGGGTGGAATCTGAGGAAACATTGAATCTAAACAGCGGCCAGCTCAGAGCGCGCCTTGAAGCCTTACTTTTGGAGCAGATGCGGCTCGCAAAGTACAATCAGCGTCGCCATTGATTCAAATGCCGTGAATCGTCCGCAGAACGTGGTTTGACCAACCAGCAGGCCTTCATGGGTGGAAAATTTCGAGCGGGCAAGCTGGCTGTGGAAGGTACTGTGGAGGGAATCCATTGAAAACGGTGTATGTTCGAGGGGATAGGTGGCACGGTGGCTTTTCTTTTATGTAAAACACCTGAAATGGAACAGATATCACCATATTCTGCGCTAGTTTTTGACGGATCTCACCGCTAGGGCTGCCATGTGCACACTACATAATCTCCTCGCAAGTGTCTTCTGCAGCCTCTGCTAACAACATGTACGAAATGGGTCTGCGTCGGGCCATGTTGCATGTGCACTTTAATCAGATACTCCATCTTGCAATATTAGCTACTTTTATTGTTCTATCATATGGTAACCACAGCAGTGTGGGTAGTTGGGTATCCACCTGATGCTCCAGCATATTTTTGAATGTCAAATTTGATACTCCTGCATTCCGTGTCCAGGGACTAGAGCAATCAATGAGGGGGTGGGAACTTAAATTCGTGGACAGTCGCGTGCTAGCGGGAGATGCAGTAGAGTGTTTTCGGGAACCTAATCTAGGCTCCAAGGTTCACGCCGTTTCCGGCTGCCCAGGAGAGACCTTATAAGCTTAATTTGACCGCGAGACTAATTCTCGATTTCGGAATATAATCCATTAGCAGGAGCTAGGATTGTGGAATTGACTGTGATCCAACAGGACTTGCTTCAGTGTTCTCATGGAATTGATATTCAGATCATGTCGGAATTCAGCCATCTAATACGCATCGCTATTTGCTCTTCCCCGAAAATGCGGCATTGTTGATGACGGCTATGTCAAGATTTGAGTTATGGCATGTGGAAAATATATACTCAATATTTATAATCTCGCGCGAGAATGAACATGAATGTCCCTCATCTTGCTTATCATTCGCAGGGTCAATGCCGCACACACAGATATACCTCGCCCAGCTTCAACATCAGCAGTGGTGCTGTCCTGCTGAACAGCAAATCGTGCAGTGATACCCTGCCGTAGAACACTCATCCTGAATAAGGCGAACGCACCCGCCCACCTCATCTCTGCTTCTGGGTTCCACCCTGCCACCCTGCTATACCAAGCGAGGCACCGGGAGATCGAAGGCAGTCCCAAAACACTAGCTGGGGACCGCGACGGAAGTGATAGCGTCTCAGCTGCAGTTGTAGACATCTCAGAGATTGTCCAAGGTTGTAAAAGGTTCGCAATATCTGAGAGTGGATGGCCAATCGTGGAAGATTCCCAGCTAGGCGAAGGTCAGTACTTGAGCAAAGAAATCATTGAAGTATTTAAGATAACATACTTCAATATTCCAATAACTTTGGGCTCTGTCTTGTGAAAGACGAGATTCTTAATCTTAAAGTCCCCGTGGATGAGAGAAGCGCGATTTCTTGGTTGGTAGTCTCCGTCAGAAAAGAATTGTATCATTTCTTCCACGCCAGGAACCTTTCCCACTGGCCTGTGGGTGTTTATATCGACTACCCCACGCTGAGATTGCTCAGAGTCATGCAGGGTCTGCAGTTGACGTCTGTAGAAGCCACTTCGGTGTCCAAAACTATCCAATCCCACTACATCGATGTTGACAGTGTGGAGTTTCGCCAATGTTGTTATGACTTCATGCCACCTACATTTATCGGTACAGGTTAGCTTCACATTGAAATTGAGTCGGAATTGCAAGGTGTCGAAGAAGCCATGTCACTCACATTTCTTGTCTTTCTGTCGGAGAAACACCCGGTAAGCTCGGATCGTCGAAGGTTCGGCCATCCAAGAACTCCACAATGGAAAAGGATGTTCCAAGAATGCTGGGATCTTCACATAAGCAATAAGGCTTTGGTGCAGGGATATTTGAATATTCTAAAGCGCGTAGAGCACGGTATTGGCGCTCGAGTCTATGGGTAGAATTATCCACAGACGACCCTGCTGGGTATTTGCGCATGACCAGTTGGTTCCCAGCGCGATCATGAATAAAGTATGTCGGACTGGACAGGCAAACACTAACCTTGTTCAAGACAACACAGTGTTAGAAGCGCACATTGAACACAGATCAACATCAAGATCAACATACTTGCGTGACCCAAATTGGACCCTGGATGTGCGGTAAATTTTGGCAGAGATACTTCTCCAGCGCCGCAACGTCGATGGGCTGAAATATTTGATTTGACATCGTGGGGAATTTCGAAGTAATTTTTCCGATGAGACAGATGAAGAAACAAGGAAGAGAAAAGTGGCAGGCAGGTCAAAATATCTACTGAGCAGTTGCATGATACCCCGCAGCATTTACCCCGGACTTTTTTCAACCAATCAACGCATCAAACGAAACTCGGCTTTCGCTTCTCCCCCACTATCAGTGGCTTGACAAATGTCACGCTGTCATACACGGGGAACTTGATGAATTGGAAATTTGAACCGCGGTAAAATTGTATATTTCATAAAGCCACTACCACAACCACTACGCGATTTTAGATAGGATGCTGAACAACAAATTTTTGCATGCTAGCTTTTCCAGACACAGAATCGACCATGGCACGAATTCCTTCCTGTCCTCCCTTGACCACCACAACCTTGGGCATACAGTATCCATTCCCGTAGTTTGAAATAGCCCAGCTGGTAGCTTCGTCGATCCTATCCTGCATACCTTTATCGGCCGGGAAACTGAGCACGGGTCCATTAGGGATTTTGAACTCCACGTCAACATGTCTGCACGCAAAAGTGCCACTCCAGTGATTCTTCGCATCGCTCGTAGCAGGGATTGGCGAGGTAAACAGAGCATCGCTCGAACCATCCACACAAGCCTCACACAGAATGGTTGATGAAGGCTCTCCGCGGGACACAACGGAATCAAGCACCCGCTTGAGTGGCTTAGTGGTGTACTTCGATAGAGCCGACCGAATTTTCTGCACAACATCTTTGTCGTCATAATCAAAACACTCCGTTGCACCAATCTCCAGGAGTTTAGCGTGGTTCTTTGGGGAGGCGGTGGTGAGGATGGGGTAACATCCAGCTTTCTTGGCGAGTTGAATACTAGCAGATCCAACAGCACTCGAACCACCCCAAACTAACAGAGGCTCAGTATCTCTCTCAAACGAGAGTTGAAGTTGGTTGAAAAGAGCATCGGCAGCAGTGTGGGTTACCACCATCAGGCAACCGGCATCTTCCATCGGCATGAAAGTGGGAACATGGTAAACGAAATGTCTCGCGCAGTGGAAGTCTTGGTGAGCGCCATACTGGTTTGGCTTGTCGTATGCGGGGGCAGCGAATCCGAGAACACGATCGCCGGGCTTGAATTTATCAGCCCTGCTCGCTCCCGCTTTGACAACGATTCCTGAGAAATCATAACCGGCGACGCAGTTGGTGAATCCGAGCCTCGGGTGAGCAAGGTCGGCAGGGTTGATTCCGGAAAATTGAACCTCAACGAGGACTTCCGTTGGGAGTGGCTCATAGATTTCGTCGACTTTGCCGATGTACGGCTTGCCGTCTTGGTCGGTGAAAACTGCGCAGGTGGGCGTTTGCATTGTAGATGTGTTTGTAAGGAGCAAGGTATCTTGGGCCGACAATTCAGTGTGAAGCCAGCGCGTTTATATGAGTTTTCGGGACACAAAATAACCTTGTCGATCACACAAAACGATTAATGCTCATCAACACACCGTCAGATAGGCATGTGGCTGATTGCAGTCTTCCATTGATCAGGATTGACCTTGGAACGTCGGCCCCGTCGGCCCCGCGTAGGAATTCTCCACTTAACATTTGAACCACCACAACTTTGGGACATTCCAAGACAATAATGAATACTCAATTTTGGGATTGTTGTCATAAATAGATGCAAAGCGGCTGGTGGAGCTATTATAAAATCGAAGAAACGCGTTCAAGAAGAAGAGCGAGAAAGAGAAGGAGAAAGCGCGGCTCAACAGACTATGATGAGGCGATAGAGCAACACCCCGTAACAAAAATGACATGCATCAAAAGAGTGCAAAGTCAAGGTAGCCTTACCTTGAGAATAATTGAAAGTCAAAACGCACAAAAAAAGTCCGAAAAAGAATGCCGAAAATGATTGAAGAGAGAAAAGAGACGGTGGATTTACATTGAGCTAGTTAATCTGTACTTATGAAGAAATGCCGAAAAGCTTCGAAAGGAACCCTTTCCTTCTAAACTCCCAAAGGTCGGCCCGCGAAACCTAGATTTGCCATACTATGACGGGGTCATAACCGCTTGAATCAAAGTGAGCGGAATTTAACATTGAATCACTTGACAAGAAACACCTTTGCAGAAAAGGGAAAGCATATTACAAACATTGAGCCAACGCATTACATGCTTCAATGAGCCTGAAAATCTTAGATGCTTTACGCAGAGGAATAGGTAAGAGCAAAAACGAGGAAAATAGGGCGAGAGGAATTGTCAATAAAGGAAAAGCCACGAAGAATTCTGAGCCTTAGTCCACACAAATTCTAAAAGCAAGGCAGACAGCTTTTCACAACAAAGTAGGGTCAGGTAAAAGTGGCCAAACCGGCAGCATATCTAGCTGCCAAAGATCAACGCCACAACATCCGTAACCATCTGCAACATTCATTCTTCGCTCGAGTATTCTAACGGCTCTCTGCACAGGTAGCGTGATTCGTCAGAAAACTCCTTGAGATACAACTCAAGAAGGTCCTTTTCTTCTTTTTGAACGGCGTTCAGCCGCACTTCCAGGGCAGCGAGCTGGGCTCCAAGAACATTAATTTCAACATCCAGGAAATCGTGGCGCTGGTAAATTGATCTCAATACGTTGGCAAAAAGAGCCAATTTTCGGCCATCATCGGAGCCTTTTATCTTATCAGCTCACAGTGTATAAAAGGTAATATAGATAATCCGTTGAACTTGTGACTCACAGGATCTGGGGATGAGGGATTCCGAGAGAACACAAGGCATGCCTTTACTTTGGTCTGCACCCTTGGCAGAACCGACTACGTCTTGAGCGACGCTTTCCTGTTCGGTAATCTTGGCCTTCTGTATCTTGGCCTTCTGTCGCTGCCTCTGTCGATATTGCTTTTTTCGTTGTTTTGATCTGGGCTCGTCGATTAGGTCTTCTTTCGTGGTTATTGCTAGAGTCTAATGATCAAGATTAGTATCTCGCATTAGGTCATGCATAGCGAGGCCCGGTCAGGTGTGGGAGAACAGTGACTTTGGACTCAGGGGATGAGCTTCAATATGCAGTGCTGTTATTGACGAAGAGGCAAGGAAATATTAAGCCCACGAAGCATTAAGTAGATCAACGAAGGAAATGGGTGTGGTAATGGGAAGAAAGAGAAAACGAGGACGTGTAATCATCTCCTATCCTAATCTGATCCCCATGAGCTTTGAAAGCGGGAATCAACCATGATATAGAACTGACCTGGTCTCCATGAGCTGGATTCATGTTTGGAGGAGTGTCCAGAGGGTGAAGAGGAAATGTTGTTGTGGTGGTGGAGGGGGAGGAGACATAAGTAAGAAAAGGAGATTATTTGGGCGCAAGAAGTTTGTATGCGCAAAATGCGGAATGAAGAAAACCCTGTGAGGTGTAGTATTATTGACATGAAGGACTCAGCTGAATGGACCATTCCCCGCTAGAAAATAAAAACAAACACCTTCGGAATCCCATGTCTGAAAGTTAGAGGATCTCCATGAAAAATCCCTTGCTCAAGTATATACAGCTTCTATTATGCAAACTTCAGGCTCACGAAAATAGCGTTGATTCAACATGAGAAGTGTGGATGATGATAATTTTGTCGCGGCTGTCAAGTACGCCACTGTATATGAGAGATCCTGCGTGGGAGACCACCGAGTCCCAGATAGTCATAACGGACGACTCATGACAACTAACACCATCAGGAACCACTAATGATACTAGCTCTAGTCATGAGTTTCCATTTCGTGACGTAGGATAAATGAAATCCATAGCAAATCTACCTTGAAAGATAACTAAAGAGCTAGCTACTGCTTGCAGGTTGTATTCCTTTTGTTCTGCTATCCTCCACCGTTGATGCACTGCGATAGCTTCAGATAAGCTCAAGTCCCGCCACAATGCAGAATGGAAAGGTCGCATTGGGTATTAATACAGTGTTTCTGTCTGTATGCATTGGTACATTTTTCGGTTCTTTGTGGGACATCGTCAAAAGATATGGGTAATGGGATCGGAGGTGTTCGTAGGTGGCGTAAACTCCAGTGAGTGAGACAGTATCCGACGGATGGTGGTTTCCTTGACCATAAATTCGGCCACAATTGTGCGAGCCTCCGGCCGCGTTAGGAGTTCCTCCCCGCGGAGAGTAATTCCCTGGTTGGAAAGAGCGCTTCGCATCTAGTCGCGATCGTCCTGGTGTAACGGGCATTCGAATAGAACGTGGCTCACTGTTTGATTGCCTAGTTCGCACTCCTACGGAGCAGTGTATACTAGCTAGGGGGCTATATATAACCTAAGGTCGTAAAAAGCCTAAGGAATAAATAAATAAATGATAAATTCCCGTGCCCCTAATAAAAGTATGGGTGTCCTATCAATCCCCGACCCGCCTAGGCTTATGACGGCAGACCTAGCCACCACACGACATAACTGATCGGGGAGAAACAGAACAGGAGGAAATTTCCGTCAAGTCCAGCATTTGCGGGAAGTCTTCGTCTCAACTCTCAGGTCAGACTCGAATGGCTCAACAAGTCGATTCGTTTCGAAGTTGAAAGTATTATGATACGGCTCAATTATTTCCCCTCCAGTGTTCTACTAGGAGGATGAGGTAATACAGGAAAGATAATAAGCTATATGGTGATGACCTCTGGCGTTGAAGCGATCCCACAATTTTCACGACCAGACATCAGGCCGACCACTAGTCCATTTGAATTCACAATTGGCCCACCTGGTCACCCATACAGAAGCTTTTCCCAGAAGCATGGTGAATGCAGAATTCACCAGGAGATACACCAAATTCATCAGAATTGCACTTTTCCTGTGAGACAGCGGATGCCTCTAACACCTGGGCAGCGCCAGCTGTGGGGGGTCCGACTTGGGGCGGAGTATAACTATATACATATCTACTATCTCTACGTCATAGTATCCCGAATCATAGTTTATGGCAATCAAGCTCATCGATTAGTGGACCTACTCGGTCGCAGGAAGAAACCATAAATACATAACCACAATGGAATCCGATATTTTGGTCCCTTAAAACCCGTGGTCCTTCGAACTCAACCTCCGCCTATATGTCGCCCCGCCGCAATGTTGGTAAGGTCGTCTCTTCAGCCCTCCAAATATGGCACCACCATATGCTTTCTTAATCCAGACAAACTAAGTCCTTCTATGTCTGTTATATGAGCAAGGTTACCGTGAGGCAAATTGCACATAATAGTGGAAATTTTCCACGTTGAACTAGAAAAACAAGGCACTGGCTAGAACTCCCGCCAGAACACCATAGGAAGCAGGAGCTACCATTCCAACGGCTCCACCGGTAGATGCAGATGCAGATACAGATGTTTGTGACGGTGTGGAAGCTGTAGTAGTGTTACCACCACCGTTGGCCATGAGGGTAGCTTGGCCGAAGTCGATTTTGAAGTTTTCGCACCAAAGTCCCACGGTGCTGAAGTCCGCAGTTGTTTTTCCCGCATCCAGCTCAATTGTAATGTCTGTGGATTGCTTTGTAGCCGTAGTGATATGATGGTTTGAGATGCGGAAGCCATCTTTCAAAACTCCATCATTTGTTCCCCACCAGTACAATGCGGGCGCAGAGGAATCCTGAAGCTCGTAATTGCTGACCGTGAGAGCAGTGGAGTTTATGACAGTCACAGTGCCTTGGAGACCTCCAGAGAGAGAAGACAGCGTTCCCGAATACCCTATCTGGTTGTTTCCCTCGACCAGGACACTCGAGATGATGCCGGTGAGGAGGACGATTGAGGACAAGGAAGGCATGATGGGGGCCAATAGCTGATATAATGTGTAAGGATAACCCACTTGTGCAGTTTTCAACGGAGTCTGGGTAGATTGATGGATGAAGAGAGACAGCTGGTTGAGGAGAACGCTGCCAGTTTATATAGTTTATGCTCAAATCCCCTTTCCTAAGAGGATAGCAAACTAGTGAAGTGTTTACCCGCAGTATTCACCGTGACAGCATGAATAGAACATTCACTTTACCATATCTGGAACCAAGTGATTCCATAATCATTGATTGGAAACCTTGATTCATGCAGGCACTCGTACCCGTTCGGCATGAATAGAACATTCACTTTACCATATCTGAAACCAAGTGATTCCATAATCATTAATTGGAAACCTTGATTCATGCAAGCACTCGTACCCGTTCGAAGTCGCTGGTTACGCTAAATAACGCCACTAACTATATCTGGAAAATCATGATTCCGTAATCGTCGGGTACTGCAGATCTTTACTTTTGATGGCAGTTTAAGCTCCGACAATATTGAGTGAATATTAGACAGCCCTGCATGAACATAAACACTTTTCATTTCTCTCATTTTGCCAAGGTGTTCCAGAGGATTAACTACCCATAATGATCCTATGAATATTTTCGTGCCATTTTATTTGAAAACTCTATTAATCCAAATTGGCGTAATCCAACCCTGCTTCTAAATTTGTCATCAAGATTACGGTCATCAAGATTACGGCAACATTCTTCTCCTAGAAGGGGCAAAAGGTAACAGGTATCATTATCGACTAATGCCAATTATTTCTTTATAAAAGAGTCACGCTTTTCATTATGCCTTCCACAGATACCGAGACAATATCTTTTGTGCGTCAACGGGAACTACTTACACTATGGAGCCATTGATCAGTGATCAATATAGAACCGCTCAGGCGTACTTTTTGTGTGTCCTGGGTTTGGTACTTATTGATTCTCTCATTAGAGCTCCCCTTTATCTAATATTTTTGATAAATCAAGGTATGCTATCAATCACGAATTCTTGCTGGGCATCATTGACTGATCTAACGTTTAGCTCGTGGTCGCAGTTGGCTCACACTGCAATCGCCTCGTTTTCCGATCTATATCATTGCCCACAAACTGTTATTGCGTCCTTTGCCTTTTCTATCTTTCGTCACCAACCATTCCCTTCCTGATCTTCTCCGGCTGGCAATCTTTTTCGGTCTGAATATCCTTTTCGCCTGGAATCGCCTGACGTATTCAGGAGACTTCAACCAATATGGATACCTCACGATCGCTAATGGAGGTCTAGCGCTTCTATTTGGTGCTCGCAACAATCTTTTTTCTCTTATAACTCGAGTTCCCTCGACGACTCTTCTCATGTACCATCGTTGGGTGGGAAGAGCCACCGTGTTCTATGCCAGCCTTCATCTGTACGGCGAAAGTCGTGACTGGATCAAATACGGCGAAGTTTCCACTGTGTTTTCCAGTGTGCGAATCCAAGTGGGTTTCATGGCTTGGTTGTCATTGGCGCTGATCTTCGTTACCTCGCTCGGCATTATGAGACGACGACAATTTGAAGTCTTCTATTATACGCATGCTCTGTTCATTGCATTCGTTATCGGAGCCCTTATTCATGCAGAACACGCACCGGAATTTCTGCTTCCTGGGCTGTGCTTATGGGTCTTAGACCGCGTGGTTCGAGTTGTACGCAATTTTCACCGAGTTTATATCACATCGATCATTGCATACCCTGGAGATGTTACCAAGTTTAAGATTCGTGGGTTTAAAGCTTCCTATCCCGGTCAAATAGCGTGGATCCAGATGTCCGATGTGTCCCTCTTCAATTGGCACCCATTTACAGTCGCCTCTGCCCCTGGCGATGACGAGGCAACATTTCTCATTAGGGGTCTTGGAGGTTATACTAAGCGTGTCCAAGAACTTGTGAGGACTAATCATTTCCCACAAACCGAAGTGGCCGAGGCTCCATATCCATTAAAGCTCCGTGTGGATGGCCCTTATGGAGTCGGCCACACAAAGTGGGAAGCTTATCCTGTCATTGTCATTGTTGCTGGTGGCGTTGGTATCACTCCAGGGCTTAGCATTGCTTCTCATATCTTTCGGCACGCAAATATTGAAGGAACCCAAACCCGGCATGTTCATCTTTTGTGGGTCGTCAAACATAAACAACACGTGGAGTGGTGCAGGGAAGAGTTAGAGGCCTTGTCTGCAATCGCTGCATCCATGACGGTTCAAGCCACTTTTGATTTGACCATCGCGGTCACTGGAAGCACAAAGGCAGAAATTGGCCGAGCAAATGACCTTGAGTCCATTGCTCTTGAAGAACAAACTGACGGCACTTACACTGGTCCAGGAAAACTTGTAAGAGGCCGGCCTGATATAACCGAATGGTTCAGAGCTCTTAGGTCTACACGAGATGGACTTGATGGAGCAGTCAGTGTCTGTGGGCCCAGATCACTGATTAGCACCGTCCGAACAGCGGCCGCGGAGTTAAGCGCGCGACAGGGCATTTTCCATGTGGAAGAAGAAGTGTTTGAGCTTTAGAGCTTTCTTTAGCGGTAAGGTAACCTGCACTCTGTATGATAATGCGGTCGCAACTGAAAGGCATTCGACCCATTCGATGTATCGCAGGCTACTTTCCGCATAAGTCAGCAATTCTATCAATAGAAGATATAGAGAACGGGCTTTTTTCAGGCCACTAAACGTCTTTAGGAATGATTAGTAAGCGGTTCGCCGGAAGTTAAACTTATCGCCTATTAACACTTATTCTCGTCTAACCCATGGGATAGAGCAATGTGAGCCGGCAAGAATACGAAAAACGTCAACTTGCTGGGGTCGGCCGTCCAGGAAACTTTCCGCTGTGAATGACTTCCTCCCATCCCTATAGCGTCTTAAATTAGCATTCCCGGGCCATGCAGATCCTCATCTGGACTTTCGTCCACATTAGTGCCTTTTCGTACCGCTGTGGAGCATATGGGAGCATTTCATTGGATGGAGCAGAGCGGAGTACCTCAAACAGGAAATTTCTGATTATGGAATCTAAATTGGGGGAATTTATTGGTTAAAGAAAGTGCTAAGTGTGAGTTCTACATCTTGAGTAAGAGAGCCAGATCTATGATTAAAGGTCAGCTGCCAGTGCGGGGTAGGTTATATGACTGAGTGCCGCTCGGGATCCCACTTAGGGGGCCAGCCGTCAGTCTTGGAATTCAAGAAGAGCATACCCAGGCGAGGCCCTGGTCCGTATTCCCGAAGTATCCTTCTTAAACACCGCAAGCAAGGGGTTTATATACGAACTACCGTAGTGACTGTGGCTCCTAAGGCAGGGCCCCTACACTTTAAGACGGATAAGGCCCATAAACATACTACCACAGAACCTACTTTTATATAATCCCGGATTCACACCTTTACCACCACATTTATCCACTAGAAAGAAGAGCCAAAAGTGATTCATAAGGAACATTACGATAAGCTTACTCAAGAACTTTTCTAGTCGGTGGTCTTTAATTGGTAACCATCGGCCCCGCATAATCACCCCCGCCATGCTTCAATAACGTGGGACTCATGCGTGGCTATTGAGTGGGGAAGCGGGGAACTGCAATAATTGCGTAGTCGGTAAAATCTCCGATTTTAGATATCGACTTTGGAACTCAACCGCTGAGAATGTATTACCATCAGCCGGCGGAACTGAGTATGCGAGACAAACTCGTATGAAATTACGATCTGATAGGGGTCACTGATTGGAGCAAATCAGCTCTTTATAAAATGCCTCGACGTGAATGGGTTACAGTAGCTCGAAAAATTTTCAAGTTTGTGATGAAGGAATGGACAATGGAGATTGAATACACCGAAGGAGCGAGATCTATGACCCGATTGGTAACAAAAAGATACACCCGTAGACTTGGCAGCAAGAGACAGCCTACCAATCCTTCAATCCAATTGGCCCGGTACATGTCCAATGCTTGTGGTTCAACTTGTTGTTCTCAACCTCGTCCACAATGGCTACCGCCATATCCTCGTTGTAGATCCCGTTGTCAATTCCATACTCAGCAGAACCCATAGAATCATCCACGTGTACCTCATACTTTCCAGTACGGATTCCTATTTGGGCAAGGAGATTAGCATTGTATAAGGCATGGATGTTCCAATGTGAGATTACCTTTATCACGCAACTGCCATGGGGGTGAAAGAAAGCTCCAATTAGTCTCCTGTACACCTTCCCACATGGTGAGCGCCACACGAGAGCAAAGGATAAGCCCAACCGTATTCGGATTGGTGAGGCTCTTCTTGGCGGACCGCAAGAACCAGCTGGCAAATGGTCTGAACAGCCAAGAGAACCCTATCAATAATACGATTTGTTAACAACTTTCCACATGGGCAGGGAACTCAGTACTGGAGAACTTACAGCCGGGATTTTC
The DNA here is from genome assembly GCA_030710325.1 of Penicillium sp. 91 TS-2023. Taxonomy (NCBI): domain Eukaryota; kingdom Fungi; phylum Ascomycota; class Eurotiomycetes; order Eurotiales; family Aspergillaceae; genus Penicillium; species Penicillium sp. 91 TS-2023. Next base: position 739,619 of record JARWGP010000021.1, on the reverse strand, counting down.
GCGGTTTGATCTTGCCCATTTGAATGTACGGATAAATGTAGCGAATGCTCGCTGTCCATGATCATACATGCGTGTAGACATGTAGTCGAGATGAACATCGGGCCAAGCGTACCTATCATTGGTTGGTGACTTTTCCCAGTAATACAGTAATATCATCCAATTTTTGAACTCACCAGTGCTTGAATGCAAAGCTTTCATCATCACACAATTGGACGCCATTCTTGTAATAAAGTGATCCAGCGCCACCTGTGTAGATAATTAGACTCATATCAAAATTCCCGTAGCGATATCAGTTAGTCATACCAATGATAATGAAAGGTCCGCGATAAGTCGATCTGAGGATGGCCATCTTGATGTTGCCATGACCTTCGACACCCACAGTGTACACGGCGTCAAAGTCGGACAAGGGAGGAGCAAAGGCAGAGACAACTGCATCAAAGGCACCATCGGATAGAATCTTGCTTAGACCTTTGATGTCGCTGAAGTCGCATGGAATACCGCCATACTCTCCAGACTTTGGCCATGTCTTAGGAGGGGACCGAGAAATTCCGACCACACTGTGGCCTCTGGATAGGAGTTCATCCACAACACATGCTCCACATTGCCCTTTGGGACCAAGAACTGCAACTCTGAGGCTTTTCGACATGATTAATGACGTCGATTTTTCTGCTTGTATGCTATGACTGTGACACTGACGAATGCAAGTGATTGCAGAAGTGAAGAATGATAGGAAGACTAAGAAGAAAGAACCTCAAGCTTTCGCGTTATCTAGGTATCCGCCTGGTCTGAAGATCATCCCCAGGATGGACACCTTTTATTTGATTAGTTTCCATAGTGCTCGGCCCATGACCCCACGACCCGGATGCATCGGAACTCACAGCAACTACCTCTGCCGGTCATCCATGCTCCCCACTATCCCCGCGACTGTACCCCGTCGGAACCCCACTTGCATCCGAGACCCACAGTAATGGCTGAGCTTTACTGGATGGAGTGGAGACAATGCCTTCGACGTTACGAATTGACTTTCCATGAATTGCAGCTCTGGCATGGGCATACGTATGCTCTCCGCATTGTATCAGGAGCTCACCCGAACCTCTTCAGCTCCTCGTCGTCCTCTACCACTACTCACAACTCTCTCTTCTTGATCAGCTCGTACTGTCGACGTAATCTCTCCAATCTGCCTCTTCACCTACACGATGGCGGCTGGGATCCAACCCCACGCGGAGTTCTTGGTTTCATGTCAGGAAAACCGAACGAAGGCAAAGAACTATGTTCAATTTCGTTCCGCTTTGTCTCCAGAAGACCCCAAAGCGCGTTTTCCCGGGTTTCGCCAGGGGCTTACTACCTTCAAGGCTGGACAACAAGTGGAAAAAGGCGCGAAACCCCTACCGGTTGACGTTCTCATGCATGAGAGCATGCCCATGGTCCTTTCCGACGGCACCAAGCTGTATTACGATATTTTCTTCCCGGCTGGCTACGAGAACCTCGAAGTCGTTGATAAGAACAAGAAGATACCGGCTTTAGTTGCCTGGAGTCCATATGGCAAGCAGAAGGGTGGAACTCTATTGGATGATTTTCCGTTCCGTGCCGGCGTACCCAAGCACTGGCTGTCAGGTCTACACAAATGGGAAGGGCCAGATCCTGGATTCTGGTGTGCGGAAGGATACGCAATTGTGAATGTCGACACACGGGGCGCTTACACTTCTGAGGGTGATCTCGAGATTATGGGTCACCAGGAAGCTCAAGATGGAGCAGAGTTTGTGACCTGGTTATCTGAGCGGCCATGGTGCAACGGCAAAGTCGGGCTCACTGGCAACAGCTGGTTAGCCATGTCGCAGTGGAAGATCGGAAGCCTGCGGCCCAAAGGCTTGGAAGCGCTGGCACCATGGGAGGGAATACAGGACCTGTATCGCGACAACACATGTCAGGGTGGAATTCCCTCCGGTGGATTTCATAACTCAGTTGCCGGTAAGAACATGCCACACCAGGCATCCTTGATGTGGAAATATGCTGATAACAGACAGATACCCTCGCTAGTTACCGCAAGCTGGAAGACCTACCTGGGGTTCTGGATAAGTATCCCCTTTTTACCGAGTACTGGGAAGACAAGAGAGCCAAATGCGAGCAAATCAATGTTCCTACATATGTGGTTGGCTCATGGACGAACCCAATCCATACTCCGGGAACCATGAGAGCTTACCGATGCATCCCAGAATCCGTTCCCAAGTGGCTTCGTGTGCACAACTCGCAGGAATGGCCAGACTATTATGCCAATTCCAGCTGCCGCGACCTGAAGCGATTCTTCGATTGCTTCCTGAAGGGGGATACCGAAAATGGTTGGCTCGACACGCCTAAGATCCGGCTCAGTGTTCTGAATTTTGGACTGGATGGTTTGGATGATACCCTGAATCGGGCGGAGACTACTTGGCCATTGGCTCGGACTAAGTACCAGAAGATTTATCTGACACCTGATAACCAAATGAGCCCATCACCTTCAGCTCAGTCGGGCCAAGTCACATATGACTCCAAGAGCGGAAAGGCCACATTTCGGTATCGCATACCCCATGACATGGAGACTACAGGATATTTCATTGCCCGCCTCGCAGTGTCTTGCCCATCCAGTGATGATATGGACCTGTTCGCTCAGGTGTGCTGTCTTCGTGGGCGCTCGGCATATAAGCAGGGTGTTCTCACTATCCGACCAGACAATCTGATGGTGATCAAGTTGTTGAAGTTACTGCATGACTGGCAAGTTGGCCTTCAGGGAGTTGGTATGTTGTTCCATTGGGGACCAGCCGGCCAGCTCCGGGTCAGTCATGCCCACCAGCTCAGTGAACATGCTACTTCTTTCGAGCCGCTTTATGCCCATACCGAGCGTATCCCATTGACTAAAGGGGAGGTTCGGGTCGTGGAAATTCCACTCCGTCCCTACGGAATGTATTGGAGGGTACGTACCACACCACATTGAACCAAACTGTGGCATCTAGTGAATAAACCGCTGACCCGTACTTTAGAAAGATGACATTATGGAGCTTACCATTGCAGGCAACCCAGTGCTACCATTCCCAATTCCAGGCGTCAAGCCCTTGCAGGGAACTAATACTGGTACTCACATCATTCACTGCCTTGATAGAGGAGATGATAGTTCTTGCCTTGTTGTACCGTGTATTTAATACGGCATTAACTCCAATCACCTGGAATATTATGCGCCTCTTGAGAATGTAAAACTTTTGATCCCCAAAAAGTTTTTTTGCGCTGCTTGGCGGCTTCAATTCAGGGGCTTAGGAGCCTATTCCGAGGACCGGCCGTGTAATATCCTGCAGAGTAGCGCTGCCAGTGGGAATCTCTAGCCCCCCTTTCCTTTCATTCAGCGTCCGTTGTCTATCTTTAGTTTATTATACGGAGTAATCTATCACGGTCACTTTTCTTTTCATCTACATCGGCTTCAGCAGATTCCGTCTCAATGCCCCCACAGCAGTTATGCATCGGGATAGCCCATTCAAATTCACTGTCAATTTATCATGATCGACATAGATTATTGTTGACTTGGGTTTTAACACATTCGGCATCGGGTAGAACGGAAACCCGAAAGGGAACTCTGCCGACGGGGCCGACGGGGCCGATGAGGGAATCCCTTTCCTCTCTCAATACCCGTGATGATTGGCAGATCCTGTATTTGTCTCCGTTAGGAGTGGGGTTTCTGGACCGGTACGAAGCCCGTGGACGACGTATTGTATTGTACTATTCTGCAGCTGGGCAACTGACAAAAAACCCTCTTCTAATAGGCCACCGGAAGCGATGCCATAAGAGAAGCATGGTTTCCGCCATGTTACTGTTCTCATCATTCCACATTCATTTCAACTCGGAGGTAATACCACAAAATGGTCGGCCGGGAGATCTTGTCATCCTCGTGGGGTGTTTCCGATTTGGGGCTTCCAGAAATGGCCACTGGTCTAGTTCTAGTCATATTTGTGGTGCTCATTGCTAAGCTTGCACTTCGGACATACCGCATACACATGCATCCCTTGAATTCTTTCAAAGGACTACCAGAGGCATTCGTTTCGGAGAACTGGCTATACAAGGTTACAAAAAGTGGTAGAGCAGAACAAACATTCGAATCTCTTCATGAAAAGTACAGTATGTATTCAGACGACATATTTCGAATAGGTAAGGACTGTGACTTTGCCCAGCTACTGATCTTTTATCTTCAACATAGACACGAAGGCTCTTCGGATTGGACCTAATGAGCTTCATATCACCGATATCGAACTGTACAAAGTGATTTACAATCAGGCAAAGCCATTTATCAAGCATGCCCCGTTTTACGATGGATTCAAAACACCGCACACTGTTTTCGCGGAGCTTGAACCTCATCTGCACAAGGAACGTCGGCGTATGCTGAATCCTTTGTTCTCGAAAGTTGGCGTTTATAAGCTGGAGCCTCTTATCTGTGAGAAGATCTACCTGCTATCCGCCAAAATCACTCGACTTTGTGCGACTAAGGAAATCGACGTTTACAACGCAGTTCGGTGAGTTTCTAGTAGTCAATACTATTTGAAGATGGTCTAACAACTCGTGTCAGCCTCTTGACCACAGAAATCATCACGGAGTTTGCCTTCGCAAAATCGGCTAATCTTATCGAGGAGAAGAGTGATGAGCTGGATTCATGGTTTCTTGACGCTTTCGATGTCGGCTCTCAGAGTATCGTGGATCTACAGTACAATTGGGTACTCCGCCAAATTGTGGGGATTCTTCCGGCTGGCGCTGTCAAGCTTCTGAATCCCAAACTTCGCTCTATTCTGGATCTTCAAGAGGTATACTAAGAGCTCCAATGCATTTAAACCAGTGATACTGACATCTCAACTCAAGTTTGCGGCGAGCTGCATGCGACACTGGCAAATGTCGTCCGGGACGTCTTCTTACCCTGTTATCTTCGATAGTCTGAAGTCAATCTCGGATGATGCTAAGGTTTCTGAAGCAATGGATATTCTTATCGCCGGTGCTGACACCACCGCATCTACTCTTACAACCGGGTTCCTCCATATTCTGTCCAATGAAAAAATCAAAAGCCGTCTTGTGCAGGCCATTGATGAAGCCATGCCAGAGACTGGATCGCTGATCTCGCTTCAAGCCTTGGAGAAAGTGGAATACTTGGTATGTGACGATCTCTTGCACAAGGAACCCCAACAAGAACCCTGCTAACAATTAACAAGTCGGCATGTGTCAAAGAGTCAATCAGAGTTGGCATGGCCGTACCAGGTCGTCTACCTCGTGTTGTTCCTACTGGTGACCCATTCGTTGTTGAGGGAAAGGTTGTTCCTCCAGGCGTAAGTTTAGTCTTCTTTGGAATAGAGGTTAGCTACGCTATTTGGATTATACTAACGAGATATTCCCTACAATGTTTAGACGGTTGTTAGTATGTCAACATACACCATGCACAATTCTGTGGATGCGTGGGGACCTGATGCCCGTGAATTCAACCCAGACCGTTGGATCGGGCCTGAATCCAAGGGCTTGGAACAGTGGATGTGCACATTCTCCAAAGGCGCAAGAATGTGCCTGGGACAGAAGTAAGTCTGGAATACCTCGAAATGTTGCATACCCATAATTTGTTTCACCTCCACTGACAGTCTTATCATTGCAGTGTCGCACCCGCTGAGATCACTCTCGCCTTCGCTTACATGTTCCGCAACTTCGAACTTAGTCTTCCCAAGGGACATATGAATCCAGACGCCCTTGACCACTTCACCTTGGCGTACCAGAAGCCTGGATTGCCTGTTGTGTTCAAGCCGCGTCAGTGAAAGTGTTTGGGCATGCGTGATCAAGGACACCTGTCTTTCAACCTATTTTTCAGGATTAAGTGTTCAAAATGATGGACGAAGCAAGGAATGATCTTACAAAATTGGAATGTCCCGGGATCGTTTGGAAGATTGTTCGAGAAGAGAAGTTTGAATGTGAATATATTTATGTGCAAGCCGTCCCAAAGTTTTCAGGGGCTACAACCCCGGTTTTAAAACCTTATCAACCCAGCCTTTGAGCTGGCTCGGTATTTGGAAAAACACCGTAAAATCCCCACTACGCCACAATGCGGGGTGAACAGTCTATACCGTATAGGTACTTACTACCATAGTAAGATGGATGAGAGGCGCAGAATTGTAGATTTCCTGTGGGGTCTTCCCCCGCCTTGTGTCACGTGACCTGCAGCTTCCGCTGACTCCGCATGTTCGCTCATAAAGGTGTTTTGACTCGTGTCTGGCTCCTTGAACGCTGCCCTGGCCCTTCGCAATGTCAAATTTATCTCAAGGGTCTCTAACTTCCTACCAAAATGACGCGTCGTATCTTTACTCACCCTCAAGCGTCAATGAGGTCTCCTCTCCACCGAGAAAGTACATTTGCAGCGTTTGCTCCACGTCCTTCCGGCGCCGTGAGCACTTTGAGCGTCATGTCCAGAGCCATTCTAGAAGCAAAGACTTCAAATGCGATGTTTGCGACAAACGATTTACGAGGAGGTAAATTCTTCGCGAGTCCAGGCGTATGCAGATGCACTTACAATTGTTTCTAGGGATACATTGCAACGCCATTCAGCAATTCATGGACAGGTAGCAACAAAAGTCCAAAAGCCGTCGCCGAGGGCACCACGCGCTTGCCTCAATTGCGTCAAATCAAAACAACGCTGTTCTGGATCGCATCCATGTGATCGCTGCAACCATAAAAATTGGTTATGCCAGTTTCCGAGGGGCGTAAGGAAAACGGGGCCGCAAGGGCAAGAAGTCCTTCCAGAGACAACTGAACAGAGAATAAGCATTCCAAGTGACCGGAGATTATTGCTCGATGATCTTTGTGAACCATCTCTTGCATCTGCGATCTCCCCTGTAAGTACCAGTTATTCCGATCCCAGAGGTCCAGGCAGTGTCGCTTTTCCGGGTGGGGCATATGGAGGACCTGCTGTCCCAAACCAGCCCGAGCAAACAGCGCAATACAACGATGCTCCTTCCTTATTTGAATCATTCCTGCTATGGCCTATGGATGATGCCTTTGAGAATTACAATATGTCAGGTGACCACTCCAATCTTCAGACGACCCCCGGACCTACAGGGACAATCGCACAACCACAACCACCAGCCATCTTACATGGCGGTGGGATGACCACGGGGCTGAGAAATATTCTTCACGATATTTCAAGACATTCCACCGAGGATCCGAGGCCCCTCTCCAGTGGCCAGTCGGGTAACTACTTGCGTGGAATAGACCTCACAGAGGAAGACCGCGACATTTTGATTTCTGAGGACTATGCACATGTTCCTAGACCTTCAAATGAAACCTATGAAGGTATATGTGCTCTATATGCGGAAGTGAGTCGGTCTTCTCCTGAAGCATGTCTGCCAAGCCTCCCCTCGTTGGACATTCTCCACGTATGCACGCAGCTGTATTTTGAACATTTTCACCCGGGTTTCCCAATTCTCCACAAAGGTTCTTTTGAAGCTCGAAGCTCTTCATGGTTGCTTTACCTTGTCATAGCCGCCGTGGGTAGTCAGTACTCGCGACTTTTGACCCGAGCAAAAATATTCACTGATCTATTAAAAATCATTCGAGTGTCCTTGCTGAGAAAGGTATGTCCTCAATTTATCTCCAATACGGTACAGTCATATGTGTTCTAAAAGAAAGAACAATAGCTCAACTACGCGTTAACAATGCAAAATGATCTTGAACTCGCCCAGGCAACCCTTCTATTCAACATCGCCCTCCTCTTCGGCGGCTCACGCGAAGGCATGATGCATTTGCAATACCAACGAAATGTGATGGTCACGATGTGTCGGCCTCTTCTTGTTCCCGGTATCCTCTTCGCAAAGAGTTGGATGTTATCTAATGCAAGCGCACCGAATGAAGATTGGAGTCGATGGATTGCAACAGAGTCGTGGAAAAGGCTTATCTACTTTACATGGTGTAAGTGAAGATTTTATTGTGACTCTGCTTTCTATGTGCCATTACTTGTAACTGACTCAGAACTCGAAAGTGATGGAATGCTGCCAATTGATCTTGTTAGACCTTCCAACTATCATTGCAGTAAGTGACCTGCATGTAAGTATGCCATGTCATGATGACCTATGGCGGTGTGAGACCTTTCATAAATGGGAGCGGGTTAGAGCCCTACAAAGAAGTAATCCATCCTATTCAACCTGGCTGAGAGAAAATTCGTAACTGACTCGGACCGGCCAGATCGCAAGGAATGTCCCGGCGTTCTTTCCTTACTCAAGATGGACGTTATTGACCATGAGCACATTGCCCAGTTGAGCGACCTGACGCTTTGGATAACGGCAGTTTCAGTGTATGTTGCCGACAGGCAAGCTTCTCAGCAGCAACCATTACAATTACTATCCGGCCCATATACTATACCAAATAACCGGAATGTGGATTCTACAGAATTAGTCCACGCTGCAGGGCCCGAAGAGGATACCGTTGATGCCATTCTTGGTCGTTTTCAAGAAGCCGTTACCAATCGCCGCTACGACTCGCCGATTTGTCTCATCGTCGCAAAATTATCTCTCATTCTAAGGCTGCTTCGCTTCATCAAATACCGCCCGCTGTATCTCTCTTCAGGGTGGATGGCCCAAACCGAGGAGGTTCGTGCCGCCAGGCAACATATCACAGAGCTTTTACAAACAAAACCTGGACAGGCTCGTCAGGCCCTTTTACATGCTGCCCAGCTGTTCCGCATAATTCGTTCCCAGCGTCAATTTGACCCCTTTGACTCCTTTGTTCTACTTATGGTTGTTCTATACATCTGGAACTACGACAAATGTGTGATCTCAAATTCCCATTTGAATGGAGGCGGCGAGGAAATTTTCCGAATCGACCAAAATACCGACGCAAATTTACAGGGGAAGTGGATAGCGGGCACGTTTGAAAAAAACAAGCAGCTCCACATCAGTGGGATTGGGGTCCTCAACGGTCAGGACAGCATGTCCCGCATTTTCAAAGAAGCAATAAGGATATTAGACCACGATAAAGCTTGGTCTCGTCAGGCGGATGCTATCAAATGCTCATTGCATCAAATATTGAGAGGGGGTGCCCCGTCCTTTGCCGATGCAGAAGCCGCGACGAATGAAACTGTCACTTAAGACAGTCATTTTGAATCAAAGACTAATGAACGGGTTTGCTGGCAAGCCCATCTCTAATTACCACTATTCTATCACAAGAGCCTTTAATAGTGATTTGCACCATGTTGGCCAGAGTGCGTTGTCCATTCTCAGTCGTATAAAGCCTCTTGTCACTCTGCAGCCAGCGGGTTCCTACCCGCACTAGTGGCTGTCGTGTGCTTCAAATTTGCATAAAAACTAAATTTCTATGCCTCGCAATGCCACCTTTACCTTTCGGCGGTGTTAGGGGCTAAATGCGCAAACAGCTGAGATGTAAGTTCCGCTTAGTAATTGTGAGAAATACCTTATTTCTCCACCGAGGGGCCGACGGGGCCGACGGGGCGCCCCACAGGGTTTTATGGCTGCAGATCATTTCTATAAACGCATGCCGGCATTTTCATTAGTGTCGCATAACGAGAAATGATCAAAACATCAAGTTCAAATTCGTTTCATATCCCACTGGCTTTCTTTCACTAGTTCGAAATTATGCAACCTTTTTCGTCCTCACAGCATAAACAGGTCAGGCAACGGTACTTGTAGTGGGAAGAAATGACATCATTAAATCTCAAACCACCAATTCAGGCATCAGTTTTTTCTACTGTCGAAGCCACACCTCCATCATTTCCTCATCAACAGGGCCAATTTCACGCAATATTGGCGAGGCAACTTGAGAATTTACTTATTCAAGCCACATACCCGAAGTGAATCTCCGTTCACACAAACAGAAGTCTTGGCGTAAGCCTTAGGCTGTGTAACATAGCCTTCTTTTAAGGGAAATTACCGCAGTGCGATATGCGAATAGACATCATTTAAATCAGACCTAGGAAAGCCCCTCACTTATAATAAAAAATAAGGACTTCTGGGAATTGGTGATGCATCTAGGCATGGTATATTAGTCCCACCTAATTCTGTATAATGTGCGGGGTCGCGGGGTCCCGACCAACGCCCCTCCCCCGCATGCCACTTGCTGGAATCATGAAACATTGCCTGCACTTCTTGGATTATAATTGGTCTAATGATTCGTGCAATATTCCATATTGCCGTTGTGGTCAATAAACAGGTTCTGCAGAGCGATGTCTCTCGGATTTATGCGCCTTGCAAACGGAACTACTATATATATTGCTAAGTAGTTCCAAGGTTCCATGCTCTAATCTCCAAATTCTCACATACACTCAGCCAAGCTGAAAACCTGTTCCCCAACCTAAATCCAGATCGAATATCTTCCCAGGTTTCTTCCTTGCCCCCAGCATGCCTACTCCAACGGACAACGTAGCAGTGAATGTTCCCGAAGTACTGACCCGCCCCCAATGGCAAATCTGACAATGATCAAATATCACAAGCTCATCATGTGACAGCCAGATCACCTTCCTGACAAAGTCGGCGGACCGAAGACGACTGGCATGGTCGGCCGCACATTCGAGTACCAATATCCCACCGGCCCACAATATCGAATCAGTTTCAGCCAGGAATTAGCGTACTTCACGGTTCCCCCTCTTCCGGATGGAACCAACGTACTCGCACTTCCCTACCAACAGCGCGAGATTCGTCCGGATTTGTTCTTGGTACATTGGGTAGGGCCTGGACGGCAAGGACATGTAGCCCTGGTGTTTGATCTAGAGCAGAGGAAGGTCGATTGCGCGGCCTTGATGCCAGCAGGCCTATACGAACTCTTCGATCGTGCAGTGTTTAGAGAGGTATACGAGAATGGCGAGTCCGCTTTGTATCTACCGTATGAGTAAATTATGATATTTAGTGACAAATGCGATTTGAGATTATTTGAAATTGAGCATCCCAGTGTGTGCATATGTGTTGCCTTTTTAGATCATTGCATAGTCTCTATATCATGATCGCCAACAAGAGAATTTGAACACCTGCACAAGCTTCACACCGTTGATTGTATAATCCAGCAGCTTATCTCTCAAATTTCCACCAAAGGAACGATCAATTTGCTTTGGTTTGCGCCTCCACAATGAAGGTGATGCTTTCCCACGTTTGCATTGGGTAATTGACCTCGTAATGGAGGAAATTCAGCCAATGTCATGTTGTGACCGGATACTTTGAGTATAAGCTTCTCGCCTGCATCAAATACAATTCCAGTCTGCCAGATTCCAATATCCAATTTGACAATTTTTCCATTTGGAACAGGAGTCCTGGATGAATAGTCATGCTCCGGCCAAGACTGGGTGGATAGGGTTTGGTCAAGGGTAGCGTGACTAGCACGAAGACATCCAGGTGGACCAAGATACTTCAGTGGATTAATCGATGCGACGTCTTTTGCGTCAATCTTTAGATCTTGCAGGGGAATGTTGATATTCTCCAGCAAATTCCCGTCTGAGTCAGCCTTGCGTAGCTGCACAAAAACGTCCATATCATCCGAATCATTACAAGACACAAAAAGGATTGCTCGCGAGCAACCCAGAACGCAACCTTTCTGAGGGAACGTATATTCAAATGAGAGCTCCTCGGTGTCATTGCCCATTTGTAAGCTGTCAACGTCTGACTGGTACGAAACATCTCCCGCTGCGGCAGGAGCCTCGGAGGATAGAAGACCGTCGACGCCAAGGTACAACTCCTGGTAGGTAGTAGATGGAGCTGGCCAGTCCTCGAAGACATGGTTGATGACAGGATCCTATTCTATTTGTTAACAACTCCTTGGATCAATCTAGTTCGCATTCATACTTGATTGAAACGAAGCAGAGAGACTCGAACTCTTGGAGTCAATTCCCAGCCATTGTCGGACCCTTTGGTGTATTTGTCGAAAAACTTCTGAAGTTCATCATTGGTGCTTTCTTGGTAAAGATCATACCATTCCTGAGTTGAATGAACCCGTAGCCTATAACGTTCATGAGATCAAGTGACAACATTAAGGAATACTTGACCAGGATTCTCACCATTTTTGATCATGGCCGAGTTCTTCAAACCCCCTGAAAGAGCCCATTGTGTGCAGAAACGTAGAATAGCTCGCCAGAACATAAGCAGGAACATTGATTTTGTCAATCTTAGCCCGCTTGTCTTCCCAGTATTCGTTCATCAAAGGATATCGGTCGAGCATACCCTTCACGTCCTCCTGCTTGTTTCGACCTTTGTTCCGGGGTATTAGTGGATTTTGATCTGAGAAATCATTGTTCATAAGGAACTTACCACACATGGTCTGAGCCACGAATCCGAAAAATGGCCAACTGGGTATTCCACCTCGACAGACGAGTTCACGATATATGTCGCTTGCCCCCTCGAGAGGAGCGATACACTTTAGGTGCGGCGGGCGCTCAGCTGCAATGAACCATTGCGCTATACTAAGCCATGAGTTACCAACAAGCGCAACACTGCCGTTGCACCAAGGCATTTTTGCAAGCTCCTCCACAACATCATATCCGTCTCTGCCCTCGGCCGAACCCCACCAGCTACGTGCCAGTTAGCGTGGGTGGTTATCTCATATTAGAAGCATTGTGCAGGAGAAAAACCAACCAAATATTTCCCTCGGAATCATAGACGCCCCTCGCGTCAACATTTACAATTGCATAGCCACGGGCAGTCCATTCAGCAGGATCAGGTGCTTCGAACTTTTCAAAGCCTGAAACTCGTGATTTCGGAACACCAACACGACCGGGAACAACATCAAGGTTGAAGTGACCTGTGTGAAACATTAGATTTGTTGTTCTCGTCAGCGGAGAAAATCACATACCTCGACCCGTTTTGCCGTATGGACTCCAAGCGATCAATGCAGGGACCTTTTCATCGCAAGGACGGAAGATATCCGCTCGGATCTTCACACCGTCCCGTAGACTGACCTTGACATCCTTCTCAAAGATAGTGTCAGCTTGAAAGGCTGCTGCGTTGGGGTCCTTCCTGAATCCCTTTTCTAGTATCGTGTGACTCGGCTCTGGGCCGTCATATCGGGGATCTGAAGACTCAGGGTCCTTGACCGGACACTGCAAGACGTCGATAGAGCCTACTTTTAGCGACATGACTGATAGGCACGTTCTGGTGATGACCCCGGGTGTGAGAGTAAATTAAAAAGGTGGAAATAAATGCTGGTGGAATGCGGGACCAGATCAGTACTATATTTCCGTGGTCCCGCCAGCACGCCGGAGCCACGACTTCCTCAAAAGTTTGGCTCCCCACATGTGCGAATATTGTCAACCCTACTAAGTCAAAATTTTCGCGCCTCAAAACAATACTCTGAAAAATACTCATAGCTCATCAAAAAGCTTGGATCTTGGGGTCGTAGCAGCGCGGCATATATTTCGAGAAATGCACACACCTGCCGTCATCTGTTATACCAAGTCACCTGAACCATCCGTAGACATACATCACTCGTGGCAAGAAGCGTGGGGTATAATCTTGGCATTCGGATCTCCCTGATACATTTCCCCTTAGGACCGGGATCTGCACACATATAACCGTCATTCTTGATTCAGACCAGCTAATACGGCCGTAAATCCGAGTTTCCAAGTCACGCGTGTGGGACCCGACCATGATCGAAATTAAGATTCAACAACAAACTGATAGTATTGTCAGACATACAGCTCGCAGTCTTAAAATGTCTTCAGACGGATACTATATTTTTAGATGAACATCATAAACTGTGGAGCACCAGTCAAGCTATTCTCGTGGATTGCGCGTGTTTACAATGATCCGGCACGATCCGGGTCGGCGACAGCAGAAATGGCCCGCTCCCGCTCCCGAACCCAAAGAGATTTGGTGTTAACAACAACCCTGTGGATCTGGGCCTAGAACAATGGCAGAAACGTACGGACAGGGCTCCCTGCGCTATTTCTTTTGCCATGGAAACCATGGGGATGTTCCGGTTCCCGAGCAGATGACGGTCGAAGCCAACCTCGTGGTTTTCACGGGCCAAGGTCGGACGTACGTGTTCACCCCTTTCTTTCCTTTGTGTGTCTGACAAAAGTAGACTTTACGGTCGAAACTCTCGGGATGCCTCATCGCGTTACGAGTTTCGCAATGGGGTATACAATGACGTAGATGGCCAGTGCGAGGGCCGCCTTCCTGCAAAAAGATTGGTTGAAAGACTTTTAAAGAATGTCTCTGTGCCATCCCTTGTCGCAGCCGAAATACCGAAGTGATTATCCCCTCCATGTCTTTTCTGCTGATTACTGACGAACAGTGATGAAATTGGAATGGATTTTGATGTACAGGATCCATTTCTCTACATGTACGTTATTGATCTTATTCGCTCTTCTGCTGTTCTAACTAAACGCTCTCTGCAGTTCTATTCTCGTTCTCGGGAGAAGTGATCTTCGCTCTTGCACCGCTAGCGATAGAGAATATCTCGGCGTCATGATGCAAGCATTCATTCCTCGCCTTGTTGGTGTAATGGCTCCCACCGCAAAGGATTTTCTCCCCGGTGACGCTCTCAATTTATCCACTGATATGGCCACTCGTATGGAGGCCATTGGAGACGACTTGGAATATCAAACATTCATTGCAATGTATCGAGGACGCTATGTTCAAAAGTCACTGCCACAACGCGCAGTCGTGGAACAATGCTTGGTCCATATTTTGAAAATGCCTTTCGAACTGAACTCCTCCATCCAGATTAGGTTGATTCGGTACTGATATCATACTTCTATCGCCCGGATATACCATTATGATTACCACGTGCGCTTCTTTATTGGACAACAATAGGAAGTTTGCCATTATTTCTCTATGGTTGGCTTCGCTGAAAGTGGCCTGACTGAATACCGGCATGCAGGGAATAAATGTTGTGGATGCGGGGCTGATGATGTCAATCTCAATATTGAGCTATGAACGTGAATTTGGATAGAGTAGTGACCAATGACACTCTGCTGGTGTAGTCAAATATGAAAGCAATGGATTTGTTCAGTGCGATGTTGAACTTGATTGCAGGACAGGAGAAGACCCCCTCAATCTGGTACATGCTCGGGTAGCCCCACGGAGACAGTAGAGATGACAGCTGGCCAAGCGGGGCACCTGGGGGTAAAGGATCAGCCAAAGCCCTGTTATTTTCTAGATCAGTCACAATATTTTGTCTATCGTGCGATCCGTCGAGCTTTTTTTCTTGATTTTGTGCTCAACCTTACAATCTCACCAAAGAACCATGCAGCCCGTTGTTATCATCGGAGGAGGTCCTGTCGGGTTGGTTTCTTCCATTTTATTATCCCTTCAAAACATTCCCCACCTTCTTTTTGAACGCCACCCGTCCACTTCGATCCATCCCAAGGCTTGTGGCTTGAACCAACGTACCATCGAGATTTTCCGACATATTGGCATTGAACCAGAGGTTTTGAAGCAGGCCGCCCCAAGAAACACGTGCAGTCGTACTGCGTGGTATACTAGTTTGGGTCAGGATGGTAGAGAGATTCACTCACGAGATGCATGGGGCGGGGGCGAGTATGAAGATGCCTTCGCTAGTGCCAGTCCTTCGCCGTATATCATGCTTCCGCAGATCCGTCTGGAACCTATCTTACAGCGCCGCGCACTGGAACTCAATCCGAATGGTGTGAAGTATGGCAGTGAAGTCTTAAGAATCGACGAAAAGGTTGATCACGTTGTCCTGAATGTTAGCGGCACCGATGGGGTTGCATATGACGTCGAAGCGAGATACGTCCTAGGCGCTGATGGAGGAAGAATGGTGACAGATTGGCTTGGAATCCAATGGCGAGGCGAGAAAGAGATTTTTGACATGGTTTCGGCACATTTCCGGGCACCTCTTTCGAGGCACCATCCGGATCCTAGGGTTTTTATCAGCTGGTTCATCAACCCGGCAACGGGAGGCAGTATCAAATCTGGGTATCTGTATCATCTAGGGCCTTACCCCTCAAACCCAGAAACGGAGGAGTGGTGCTTTGGATGTGCGATGCTTCCAGAGGATCCCGAACGATTCGATACCAAGTCGACGATAGAAAGGATTCGCAGAACGCTCAACATTGACGACCTCGAGATTATTCTGCAGAGTGTCAGTCATTGGTCCGTGACTAGTATTGTTGCGGAGCGATTCAGAACCAAGGCTGGGAATGTCTTTCTTGTCGGTGACGCCGCTCACCGCATTCCACCATGGGGAGCCCTTGGTCTCAATACAGGCATCCAAGACGCGTTCAATTTGATGTGGAAATTAGCCTTCGTGTTGAGAGGTCATATCAAATCACCCGATAATCTGCTAGATACATACGACCAAGAGCGTCGCCCCATTGCTCAACGTGTGGCGAAATCTAGTCTCCACAATTTGAAGAGTCATGGTGGAGCTATGGACCGGGCCGTTGGTCTCTCCATGAACAAGACTTACGAGGAAAACCAAAATGCCATTAATATCTGTCTCGATCCAACCCATCCAGATTATCCCCAAGTCAGGGCGGAGATTGGAAATGCTCAACGGGTGCTGGACAGTGAATTCGGTGCACATAGCACAGAGGTGGGATGGTTTTATCCTTCAGCAGATACTGGCTACGAAGGAGCAAGAACAAAAGATGATCAACAGTCCAAGGCAGATGATATTCTCGGTGATCTTATTTATCACCCTTCCACCATTCCTGGCCACCATCTTCCCCATGCTTGGCTTCAACGTGGAAGCACGACTACATCCACCAGAGATCTACTCGAGCCCTCTAAATTTGCCTTGTTTACTGAATCGACAAACGAGTGGGAGTGGGTTGCACAACACACCCGCCTTATCAAAATTGAGACCGTCAATGGTAAAGAAGGCTGGACTGACCGTGATGGAACTTGGCGGAAACTATGTGGCGTAGAGAAAAAGGGAGCTGTCCTGGTCCGCCCAGATGGAATAGTCGCGTGGCGTGGCGATGAGCGTGATCCCAAGCTTTCGTCGCTTCTCGATCACTTTGTTAATCCGGATGCTGCATTGATCGCTTCATTGTAAAACAGCGGTTTACGGATTCTATTTTCATGGAGCCCCTGCCAAAGTGTGCTATGTATTGATGGAGTGGTGCCAATACATTTAGTGCATGTCCGCGGAACAGGATTGATTGATTTAGGGAAAGAATACAGATTCAAACACTGCATATCGTTGATTTCAATATATTATGCAATATAGGTCACTGCCATTACGCACGACTTTGAAATATATCGTTGAAATCAAACTCATTGAAAATGACAGATGGAGCAAGGCCTGCGAATTTCCACGTCCCATCTATTTTCCGATAGTACAGCTCATTAGTGGCATGGGAGTGACCGCGTCTGACTTCCTCGGTTAAAGATGGATCCTTAAACCGAAGGTGGGCTGCACGAATTTGGTGGTGTCCAATTACTTCCGTCTCGGAGATTCGCTCCCACCACGTTGCACCAATAAGGTGTTGAGTCCGCAAAGAAGGATCCCCTAGAAACTTTGGATCCGACATCTTCGCCACGAAATCATCGAGCGGCATTTCGGGCCAGTAGCCGTCTGGACCTAGGATTTCTCGGTAGTCAACCTAACAAGTGAGTTAGTATTGACGTATCATTTGGGGCCAGAACGGAGGGCAATCAAAGCATACCTTTAGTTGGGGAGCAGAAATGCTGCGCAACCCATCCCAGTCCTAATGGAGAGGTCAGCTAAGTCTGAATAGGGCCCAGGAAACAAACCTTTTGATCATAGCTCTCTGCCCAATCAAAAACACATTTCGATAGTCGAAGATGGTCTACTAGGTGGAATTCCTCGGTCAGCAAGTCCTCACAGAAATTAAGCTAACAATTTCAGACCTTCAAACGAAATAGAATGACTGTCTATTCTCATATTGAATTTGGTATGCTCAGAATCAGGAAAGATGGTGTTATATAATAAGAAAGGCTGGGTTCGGTATCGCGGCGCTGAAATAATCTCTGTGTCTTTGCTGCCTGCACTGTTGCGAAGGAATGACAGGATGTATGTCCAACAGAAATCACGCGCATCGCCCCCTCCCCCACGAAGTAATCGTGGCTACTATAATAATACTAACTAGTTTAGGCCAGCATACCTGGCGAATCCATCGCTTTCATAGGTTACAAGGGCTTTATTGAAGTTCCCCTCAGTCCCGACTCAACTCCCGACCCTTACAGAATGTCCGGGTGGCACCCGAATATGTACACTTGAGCCGACCCCCCACCTGGCTCTTTGGCCGGTGTGGGGTGACCGAAATGACGAATCTTTCGCCGGTCGGCTTCGGTCCACATCTTGTGTGCTTGTGTAGGCTGATATAGGCGACATGATAATTCATGAACTTTGTCCATTTTTGTTTTCTTTTAGTATTTGAACGCCATTATAACGCAACACCGAATATAGTTCCAAGCTCCATTTTATTATCAATCAATTGTCGTAATCCTCTCGGGAACGTTCAAGTCTGGAGCCACAATAGTGTTTGGATTAAATCCTTCCTCCACACCCTCGTGGCATTTTCGGTGGTTCATCACATGAGCACGCATTCTACAGTTTTAGCCAACAATGAGAATTATTGTAAACTCACGACTCAGGGCGATACGAAGGAACCAAAATTCGTGTTATGTACAACTTGACCCACACCGGTAGAGTAATTTTCTCAATAGTGCAACCCCCGCTATCTGTTGCTCGGCTCCCCACAACAGTACCCCCGGGTTTTTGAGTGATGGTATCAGGTGAGCCATATTTATTTCTGGCAACTCAGCCAGGCCTCCAAAGATTCGCAATACCATTACATCCTCAAATCTGAACCAATCTGAACCAGTGCACCTTCACCATGGTTGACCTAAACAAGCCCGGCTCCATCGAGCGAGTCATCGCCATCACTGAGATCGAACGAATTCTTAACAAATACTGCATAATGGCACGCGAAAATGCCCCTTTTTCTGAAATGGCCAATCTGTTCCACTCCAATGGCATTTTTCGTCTCCCGAATGGAGCCGGGGTTCCCCCGCAAGAAATGGGAACCGTCGTCCAAGGCAAACCGCCAACCTTTATCCGCCACCATCTCACCAGTGTGGATATCGAGTTTTTGAATGAGACTGAGGCAAAGACAAAATCACTTTTCTTTGCTATGACTGACATATCGACAATTGATCATTGGGGTTACTGGCAGGATGTCTTCCGAAGAACTGAAGATGGACAATGGTTGATTGAAGTTCGGGAGATCGTGGTGGAAGGTCAGGATGCCAATGGGTGGTACGCGGGCGCATATGGCCAGTAATATTCCTCTTCGACTTCCTACTATTCCATGTATATGTGAAAGCAATATATGTCGGTGGTTAAGGACACAAGTTCTTGATGACGTCCGCCATTCTTGAGGCACTCCTATACTGTTTACCCATCCTCCGTAGTTCATTCTGAAACGATCGCAAAAGTCGGCGACGAGCAGGTACTGAATTCTGAGCCCCTTTGAGAACTCCCCGGTCATTATCCTCCTGCATGCGAGCCCATACCGCAAGACCTGCATAGAAAACAACCAGCGGAAGCCAGAGGGGAATCAAAAGATCATTATCTGTGGCCCCTGTGAAATTTGAGTCATGCTCATCATCATCCAATACGTCGAGGACCTTCCATGCGCAGTCAATAGCAGTGTCACTGACATGGATACCGAGACGATGGGGCTGTTCGTCGAGTGGAGAAAGTGAAATCTGTCTGCTGGGTGCCAGTCCATCATAGCCAGCAATTTGTGGCAGTGTTAACGCTCGCGGGCCAATTTCAAGGAGGATGCGACAAAAATATGCCAACGAAAGGACATTTCGGTGCACCCTGAGAGTATTTTCATTGCGAACGAGTTGAGAACCAGTCGCGAGGAATTCGCCCCCGCTGGAATGGGCGAGATCGTTATTTTCGACAGAGTTATACCATACTTCAAGTGAATGTATCAAAGCTTCGGATTGCTGTAGATATTCTCGGCTTGCGGAAGATGGAAGATAGGGTCCCCCCATGCTACAAATCTCGCCAGTCAGCTTTGATAACGTATATAGCGCGTCATCTTCAATCCACTTACAAAATGTCAGATTCACCATCGCCCTTTCGACTATTTAGGATTGTTTCGTCGGCGAAAGGCCCAAGGAATCGGAGAAGCTGAACTGTTTCCGACAGAATGCACAACAAGGCCAGCAAATATTCATCTGGCGTCAGACCTGGATGGAGGCTCTGGCGATTGATAATGATCTGTCTATAAAGATCTTCGAATCTACCAGCAGATGACGTTGTTAAAGGGAAAGATAGGTCTGTCTGGTTGAAGGATGGGGGCGTGTTTAAATGGATCGCTCGTAAAATGTCAACCAGAAAGTAAAATGAGGTTATTCTACTTCATTAGTCAAAGTTTGACTAAGCCCTCCCCTTTGAGCATGTTGAACTTACAAACTGATATCTTGATAATCGAAGATTGCATGTGAGTCGACGATCTTCAGAAGGCCCCGGCGTTTGTATGGCTAATTTTGTCAGAAAGACTAACAAAGAGTATCCAACGACGGATGGGTATGCCTACCGCCAAGAAATAACCATTCACCATGGTAGTTGTCTCACAAAGTGCAACATCCGAGTGGAGTGTACCATAAATCACTAACAGTATTCCCTTTTTCTCATTGTTAATGATTTTGTTTTCGATCCTACTTCGTGAGTTGTCAGACTTACCGCTTCATACCAGTGCATATTCCTCGATGTCCTATTATCAAGCTCTACTGAGCCGACAAATAGTTTCAAGGTTGTTTCGTAGAGGTTTTGGGCCCATAATCGACATTCAGGGCGCTCGGAGACCAGCGTACCAATTAGAGCTCTGCCAAAGGCAAGATATGGAGGAACTGGATCTCTTCCTGTTAATCCAGCAAGAATAGGGCTGTCTAGATTTGATAGACTCGATATAAAGGGCGCTTTCTTCAGGAAGCGGATCTCGAATGTCCGGGTGAGGTCCTCGATGATGCTCGCAGGCGGAAGTTCCGGAAAACCATCAAAGAGAGATAGCGGATAGTTCAAATCGCTGACTCCCATTGAGCCTATTCCAGGAACTGTCTCTGAGATTACAGTGAGTTCATGGTGAAGTTCATGATCGCTTTCCATCTCATGGCTGGCACCCGGTAGTTGCCTAGAAGCCTGTATGTGCCAGGCTGGTGTATTTGTTGATGAACGACTTGAAGCTGGAAGTGCGAAAGGGACAAAATCCGCAGATTCAACGAGATCTTTGTAGTCCGCGAGCAGAGATTGCTTGAACGTCCTAAGGAAGTCGTCGGGCAGCGCCGCCCCTGCGCGAGCCGAGTCGGAGAAACGCGGATGATACCCGTCTAAGAGATGTGAGCAGATGAAGCACGTAGTAGGATGGCTTTTTGCCCACCTTGACTGGTCATTGTGCCTCAGCTAATCCGGGGTGAAGTCTCACGTGTGGTGGAAGTTCCCTGTGTGGTACGCCACAAATCTTCGATTTTGCGGGGAACCCCACATTCGGGAAAACCTCAACCACCAAGCACCCGAAACCACTTGCGCACATGAAGTCTAGGCGCGAATCGGGACCGTCGCCACTAGGATGTCCCTTTTGCGATCGAACGTTTACGCGACAGGAACATAGAGAGCGGCATATTCATTCACGTAAGTGCATCCCCGGTCGCCGGGCCCGCTTGATGCTGACCTAGTCAGACACTAAGACAAAACCATTTGCCTGCGAGGTGTGCAAGAGAAGGTTTGGCCGGCGGGATGTCTATCAGCGACATTTGAGATCCCAGCATCCCGATCAAACCTCCCTCTTGGCAGTGGACAAGAAGAGGGGACAAGGCGCCTGCGACAGCTGCCATAGCCGCAAAGTGAAATGCAACTTGGCTCAGCATCCCTGCGAGCGATGTCTCCGGGAAGGTATCAATTGCACGTTTTTACGCGCTTCGGGTGACCCAAGTACCCGTGCCTCGTCCCAAATTAACTCCGTCCAAGGCTCTATGCCCGAGCTAAGCTCCCATGGAACTTTCCTGGATCTCCAAGAACCTCCAAGCAATCCGGCTTGGCATCAAGAAACCAGCGGTATTTCACATGAGGCTTTACCTTCATCCTCAAATGCCAACTTGCCGTTCCAAGATATCAACTTGCCGGAAGACTTCACTTCAGGATTACTGGACTTCGATTTCACGCAAACTGCATCATATTTTGATTTCAATATCCTGGACGAAATCCCGCCATTTCCCTCACTAGACCTTTTACCCGCCCCACCTGTCTCTGAAAGGCCACCGGAGTCACAGTCTTCCCGTGTAAAGGGTGCATATGCTCGGCTTCAGGCTTATTCATCCCCAACAGAACTCTCGCGGCCTGCTTCTCCAGCAGCCAAGGCAGATCATGAAAGCTGGTTGCATCGCTTAGGTAAAAAGCAGAAAGTCCAGTACGACCCACTTGTGATAAATGTATTTCTCAACCTCTTCCGACTTCATGTGGCCACAACATTCCGATGCTTTGAGGGCTTTGCAGTTACCTACACTACCCCTGTCGAGCTCTGGACGTCAATGGCATCTGTCGGAGCTTTATACTGTACGACACCAGGCTCTATAAAGATTGCAAAGTCACTTTATAATCACGCACGTATTGTTCTCCTCTCCAAGGCATGATAACCATTTGATCTTCATTACCAACGGATCCCGAGCTGACTCCTTTCCTAGGTACATCACAGACGGCCGTCGCCTGATCATGATCAGTTGGGAATCCTGCAGACGGTGAGCCAAAATTCAAGTCCTTGAATTCATATAACGTTCGGGAATGGCGCATTAATTCAAACTCAGTATATGCTTCTCGAGCTGTTCGGATATCTGAGTGGCGACGATAGGTTCCATGAAATTGCAGAGGTTTATCACTGGGAAATGGTCCAGGTTCGCATCCTATGACCTCTAATTATCTAACCACACTCGAGGTATTAACCCTTCTGGCAGATTATCAGTACTTTCAAGTTATGGTTGCCTTCCAACACTGAGCGGGAAGCCGAGCGCAAAAGGTAAGGTCGTCTATTGTTGTTTTCCAATACCAAAAGAAAACTTACAAACTTTCAATCTTGGCAGGACGATCGAAGGTATATGTACTTTGGAATGCTACCGGGTGACTATTCTCCACGGTTCTGCCACCTTCAACGTGCCACTTCCAAGTCTCTGTGGAGACATTAATATCTTTGCAGTGCCAAAGGGACAAACTGGTCCAAGTGATCAAGCCCTTATGGCGCAATTGCAGTGGATGATGTCGACCAACCCTAAAATAGCATCATCTGAAGACATTCTCGACCCCGCCGAGATACATGAATTATGGACTTTATGCTGTTTATCACTACTTTTACCTTGGGCTGCAATAAAGACTGCAGATCAGAATGATCAACCAAGCTTTGACTACTCTCGTCGCGGGGAAGTCCTCGAGTCAGCTCTCCACAAATGGTTTACGATCACCAATGGCCAAACTCCTATACCCACTTTGATGCTCTTCCATATGGTCTGTCTCAACCTTCATGTGAGCGTGAGCAAGATCCAAAATTTAGCGCGCCGACATTGCGGTGAACCGAAGACTTCGCCCGCCACCACCTCATCAATGGGTACTGGTACCCTGTCATCAACCGATGTTTTTCCATCCAAAATTGATCGGCGAAATGCGCTTTGGCACGCCAAACAAATCCTCGAATTGGCTGTCAAACTAAGGCAGGACAATTCCAATACCATATCGAGCGCCGAAGGCCCTCATTTCAGCTATTGTGTTTTCTTCTCGGCCTTGATCCTATGGTATGCAGAGTGGCAATATTCATCTCTCGAACCTGAAGATCCGAAGTCCCAGATACCTGTGCACGGTGCGGCTGCCTTGTTGAATATAGCTATCGTTGTTCTTTCGGCATCCCCAGTGCAGATCGCGAAAAAGTTTATCCCTACCCTTCAGTCACTGATTGGAAATGTACCAGGTTGACCAAATTATGTATACAGACTGTGTCATTCTATTGGTTGTTCTCACTTAATAACCTTGCACCAAGTCCTCAGAGCCGCTCGGTTACCATTGCTTTGTTTTTATTGCTTTCACTTTATCAATATGTCTATGCAATGTATGATAAGAAATATATTAGTGATAAATGAGAACTCTCGAACAATCATTCGTGATTACCCCCTCGCAATGAATTGCTCTAACACCAACGCGAGCCGGTCCGGCTCAATCTTCGTCATGATATCCCAAATAAACTTTCTGCGACCACCCGGAAGATCACCATACTCTCTTACAAATTCTTCCTGTCCATCAAATGCCTGCCAAGGTTTCTGGCCAGAAACGAATGCTAGCAAGTCTCGGGTATAATTCTGGCCAACCTCTTTTTGCTCCTCGGTCAAGAATTCATCGAAGTTATGCAAAAGCATAGTAAGGTCGGTTATATGCGAAGCCTCGCCTTGCCAGCGCCCTTTCCATGGGTTCGGTAAATTGAACCGATAGACGTAGGCCGCTCCATCTTTCCATGATTGAGCTAGGTAGACAGTCGGAATATAGAAGAACACATCGTTCAACAGATGAAGAATGCCGTGCAATGCTCGGTCGTCGTCATTGCTATCGCTGTCGATGCTATACGCCGAGAGAATTTTACTCGCCAAGCAAGGGATGTCCTCGACTTCCTTTGCCAAGTACTCACCAAATGCTTTGCCGATGCCCGATTTTCTGTGATCCAAGGCACCTGCCATAATGGATCCCTAGTTCCATTGTGAGTAGCTTATCGGAGGCTAGGGGTATTGATATACTCACGTCGAACTGACAGTCTCCAATGAATAAGTCCTGACACCAGCCTCGGTGTAAAGTGGTCGGGATTCCATCGGCGACTGCCTTCACCGTAGGCATCTCGAGACATATGTCCCCGTCAACAATTGGACGGGATGGAAATGCTGAAATCTTTGCCACCTCATCTTCATTCAACCCTTGTATACGAGACACCCTCTCACTAGGTGAAAGGTCATCCAAGCCGAGGATTCGAAGAGATTCGGCATAGAAATGTTCATGAACCGCATCTGGGAATGGCTTCACAGCCAGGAATTGACCACTCAGGCAGGCGACACGTTTGAACAGTGGCTTTTCACTGGCGAGATGCAAGGAGGCAGATACTTCGACTGTCAGCTCGACTCTACCCTAAATGGGTGGTTCAAAAATACTTACCACCTCCAGCGCTGTGTCCAACAAGTGTGATATTTTCCGAATCCCCACCAAATCCACCGATATGAGCTTTGATCCATTGCAGCGCGACACGCTGGTCTCGAAGACCGTTGTTGGGGGTAAACCCAGCGTCGCGCAGTTCTTTGGAGGTTAAAAACCCAGCTGGGCCAACCCGATAGCTGCATTCATTAGCTTCAAAATGGCCGGTATCATAGATTGAATTGGCAGCTGAACGCGACTTACTTGATACTAACTCCGACCACAGGAAGCCCCAGCTCAATGGAAATGGATACCAAATTGGTAAGCTGGTTCTGCGGCCAAGAGGAAGATCCGACGCCGAAGCCGCCACCATGAAGGAAGACTAGGACTGGCAAGCTCTTGGAAGAGCCATCCACACTGGGCAGCGTGATATTGAGATTCAATCCCTGCGTAGTAGACTTGGCGAAGTGCGCGCGGGGAAGTTTGTGTTGGATCAGGCCGAATTCAGAGTCGCATCCATCGACACCTCCCACACTTGGCCTTAAGGAAAGTGTTAGCGAATATTGGAATCATCTCCGAAGCTTGGAGCATCACAGTTCAGAAATGACCAAAACATTGCTTACCCATATGATGTAGCGTCGATTGGCTCATCAGAGTCTTTCCGGTCGACGGGAACCGGTGGAGCGAATTGGTGTGCGAGAGTCGCGTACTGAATGCCTAGAAATTCTACCAGGTCATTATTCCTATTGCCTTCGATACGGCCTAGAAGGGGGTGTTGAATTGTAGTCATTGTAACAAATTTGAACTGTGGATTCAAGAACTACTTGCTACATACGGGTATGTCTGAGTTAAGTATTCAAATGTGGGATGTGGGGAGGACCGATATTCGGGATCTCCACCTACTCCCGGTTTCCAACTTGAATCGCTTATAGTCCAGCATCCTTGGCTACAGCTCTCATATCTGTCCTCCAAGTCTCAAAGTACGGCTTGGCCCCCTTTTCCATCTCCTCTGCGGTCGGGTTCTGCAGAGATCTCAAATAGTCATCATCCTCTGCCGCTGTTTCGCTTGCTAGGTGAAGACGAAGTTTATTGGCTGTCGTAGTAGGGTCAACGAAGTATCGGAAGACCTTTCTGCGAGCGTCGGAGTAACTTGTGAGGATCTTGTCCGATCGGCCTTCGTTGAGGACCATGATCAGGGCCTCTGCCAGAGCATCACCATCCAGAAGACCAGTGTTCAAGCCCATGGCGCCATATGGCTGGAATAAGTTAGACTTAATGATTTCATTCAGCACCGAGGAAAGGATTGACTCACGTTGTTCATGTGCGCTGCGTCTCCAGCTAGTACACATCGACCCTTGCGCATAGTCGGGACCAAGCGTTGATGAATGCGATAGACTGCCTTAGCCTTGATCTCAGCTGGAAGTGGTCGTGGACCTGAGACTACTTCTTCGTAGAAACCCTGAATGACTTCTTCCTGAAGTAATTCCTTGTCGGATCTTTCGTCCTCTGGGGGAACAGCAACGGTACACCTCCACAGGCTCTTTTCGCCAATAACCGGATCGGTAAGAGGAGTCATGATGGTGTAGTTCTTCGTGCCGATAATATAGCAAGTATGCCAGACTGGATCAACATAGTTTCCAAGGATAACATCCGTGGAGACGAGTCTCTCAGGCCAAGTGTGTCCGAGGCAAGGCGTTCCAATTAATTTGCGAGTTTTCGATCTGCCACCATCGGCGCCAACAAGGTAAGAACCCGTCACAGCTGAGAGAGCTCTGTTTTCGAAATCGATGGTAATTTTGCCGTCTTCCTCTTGGATGCTGGATAGCTCGCTGTTGAATTGAATTGTCACGTTACCGGTCTTTAGCGCCTCCTCCAGAACAAGCTTCGTCAGCTCCGACTGGCGAAGGTTGAGGAGGCCAGACGGGCAGGCCTTGGCAGGATCATTTGGGTCGCTAAGTGGTTGCGCAGCGAGTAGGTCGCCCAAGCGCTTGCCTCCCTTGCCGTCATCGATAGGAAGTGTGCGCCAGCATAATCCAGCAGTCATGAAACCTTCCGCCCGAACGAGGTCGTACAGTCCAGATTCTTGAAAAACGACCTGGGTTGCGCCATAGTATCCAACGGCTCTTGGTGTATAGGGGAGGGCGGACTCTTTCTCAAATATGTGGACTGGAATCCCTGCCTTCCCCAGGCGAAAGGCGATGAAGCATCCTACGGGACCGGCCCCCACCACGAGAACGGGAAGTTGCTCTTTAGCCATTTTGCGAGTCAACAGAATGAGAAATTATCGGTGAATTTTAGTATTTACGGGCTAGAAAAGAAACATCGCGGCTCTATTTAATTCACGTCGGTGCCGAAGCCCCGGTCTGTCGCATTGGGTGTCCCTTGCTCGATCGTGAAGCAGCCGACCATAAAGTGGGCATGCCGAGAATGTGGGGAACGCCGGCCCTGGCCATTTGCACCTCCCCTTCAATGGACGCCTCATTTATTAGGCCACAGATCCGGAACCGCGTTAGTCCGCCGGCCACCTCCCCTCCTTACGACCGAGTCAGCTAGAAATTTGACATTCTGGTGGTAGATATACAGAATCTTCGAAATGACTACCCGTTCAATGACACCATTTTGTAATTGCTTGGAAATTTTTCTCGATAATTGGTATAATTTGATTTTTGAAGGCGACCTCAGGAATATATATATATACTTTAACTGCAGGCTCTGCATTCAAGCACGTTGATAACATGGATCCTCGTTTTCCCAAGGACGTAATTTCCAGAGTCAATGGAACATTGGGACAAATAAGCCTGTATAGAGCTTCTTGAGTAATTAAATGATGCGTCCAACCTTTGGAAGGTTAATATATGTACGTTGTGGATTATCCTTGAAAAGTCCCGATGTCCACTAGGCAGCTCAGGTTACGGGCAAGCTGACGAATTCCAAGTTTGCGGGTTTTAAGACCAAGAAATTGACATTTACTAAGAATCGAAAATTTGGATTTCACACCTGGGTAGGCTACGGGTTATTCCGAACCTGGATGGCTCCGACTGACAGTCCAAGGTTAACGTGTCATTCCAATAGGCATGGGAGCCAGTCCCTTACACATATACAGCAGGGAAGAAAGGGAAAAGAATAGATTCAAACACCCATGTAGAACGTAAATGAAGATGAAATATTGTGTATATATAGATT
Organism: Penicillium sp. 91 TS-2023; assembly: GCA_030710325.1. Lineage (NCBI taxonomy): Eukaryota > Fungi > Ascomycota > Eurotiomycetes > Eurotiales > Aspergillaceae > Penicillium > Penicillium sp. 91 TS-2023. The sequence continues at coordinate 711,311 of JARWGP010000021.1, read as the reverse complement.
TTATCTAAACAACTGGCAAAATAACGCGACTCTTGTACTGTCCACCATAATGGATTGTGTGAGTGCCAACATTGCCCTTATATCCCCGGGGGTTAGGTTTCACCTCCTCAGTGTAATCTTTGAACAGGGGATACTGTCCCGAAACCTCCAAGCTAATGCTCTCTCCCTCCTCATACGCAATTCCCATGGCCCACAGGCCAATTTGGAGCTCCACAACCTCACCCTTCTGTACTTTTTCCACGCGATCGTGAGTATGGAACGGATATTGGGAATGCATACTTTGGCTTTCGTCAATGTGGCGGTGGGAAGCTTTCAGTACACCGAATGGCCCGAAGTAAAAGAGAAGATTGTGGTGGTCCTTTGGATCAAGCTCGTCAAAGGAGTTGATGGGGGCGTTCTTCCATGGGATGTTCAGGTTGAGAAGGGGTTTGCCGTTTTTGTCCAACTTGCGAAGGAGAACATAGACGTCCATGTCGTCTGAGTCTTCGGTGTCCATGTAGAGCACAGCCTTAGGCATACCGGCAAGTGTTGTCTTCTCCGTGAATGTGTGTTTGAACTTGGCAATGTCAAACGTTTGGCCTTTGAGTTCTGAGTTGTAAGAGATCTTCCCAGAACCAGTGGGAGGTGTCAGGGACAGCGAACCCTCTTGCTGAATAAAGAAATCGGTGTACTTTGTCCGCGGAATAGGGTAGTCTTCCTCAATGATGGGATAGATAGGGTCCTTATCTCCGAACTGAAGAATGGTCATTCGCATCCGAGGTGTCTTCTCAAAGCCATTGTCATCCCCCCGCAGGAACTTTCCGAAAAATGCAGCAAGCTCATCGCGGGACTCCTTCACGGTCCAGAGATCAAACCACTCCTGGTAGGGATCCCATCGCAACCACTTGTCCTTGGTGTCGACATCCAACCATCCTCGAATGGAGCCCATCGTATGAACGAAGGTAGAGTACGAAGCGACAACATAAGTCGGGATGTTGATGTTTTTGATGTTGGCCCGCTTATCCTTCCAGTAGTCATTTTGTAGGTCGCTCCGTCGATACATCTCTGCGAAACTCTCGAGACCATTGCTGCCTTGGATAATGTGCTGAGTGATGAAATCAAATAGTCCACTGTCCCAGACACCTCCTCGGACGAACTGCTCTCGGTAAAGATCACCGGCGGCCTCCCAAGGGGCAATGGCCTTGAGGGAAGGAGGTCGCAGAGAAGCAATGAACCATTGGACAATTCCAAGATGGGAATTACCCGCCAGTCCAACGTTGCCTGAGCACCAATCCAGCTTCGCAATTTCTTCAATCACATCGTATCCATCCTCAGCTTCCTGTGTGCCCATAATGACAACAGAGCCATCGGAGTTTCCTGATCCACGAGCATCGACGTTCACAATAGCAAATCCCTGGGGGCAGTACTCTGCAGGGTCTGGGCCTTCAAAGCGCTCCAGCCCACTCATTGTTCCATCCGGAATACCCACACCCCAAGGAAGCATCTTCAACATTGAAAGGCCATTGAACTTCTTGCCGAATGGGCTCCAGGCGATAATAGCGGGGACTGTTTCATTAGGACCAACGTTGGCCGGACGGTAGATGTCGCAGTACAGAGTGCACCCGTCGCGAACTTTGATGCCGAAATCATGCTGCGCGATAATATCGCAAGGGAGTGGTCTGGAGTTGTAGCCATTCCACCCGGCAGGAAGAACTTCAGTGCGGGGATTGAAGCCCTGGTAGTTGTTCTTGCCCTCGGTAGGCTTGCTGATTGGAACCACACCTAGCTGAACTGGAGGAGGCATGGTGTAGAGGTGAGGGGGAGGAATAAGAAAGAGGAGATTTGGGCAATTGAAGCAGGAACGGGAGAGGATTGTTTTCAGTCGCTTCTCAAAGATCGTTCGACTTTCTTAAAGAATTTTTACATCAACAATTTTTTCAATTTACCCCCCACAAGCTATAGCTTCCCCGCTTGCACGAGGGGCATGAGCTATCGCGCGAGTATGCGCGAATCCAATACTTTGTCGGATCCATAGACACTGGTTGAGAATTTGTGGGGAACCGAAGCCACCCAAACCACCAACTGGGTGCTAGCGCTCTCCTACTCGCGCGAACTCGCGCGAGATGTCATCACAGCTTTCTCAATTCGGAACAAGATCAGAAAACGGAAACCTGCGGCTATTTTACGCTGGCGCGAGCTCGTGCGAGGATCGAGGGGCTTAAGAGAGATTTAATTGCGATATCGCGAGCCTTAAGACCATCACAATTATCAGTCACCTGCACTACACTTCACACTACAGAGCTTATACATTCAACTGCAACTATGTCTGCTACAGTAACTGAGACGAGATCCACAACACTTAAGCCGTCGCTTGAATCGAATTCTCAAGTTCAATATGGCGATTGGCGGGACGACTTCTTCAAGCAGGGCTACTATGTTTTCAAAAACGCCGTCTCTGCGGACAAAGCCACAAACTACTACTATGAAAAGGCACTGAGCTGGCTGGAATCCTTTGACAATGACTTCGACCTCAAGAATCCTGAGACATGGACTAAGGATAACCTTCCTCAAAGCTTCAAGAACATGTACCTGGGATACTGTGCCGCCCACGAGAAGTTCATGTGGGATGCTAGAACGTACGGCCCATTCCTTTCAACGATTCGCAAGCACCGTATTAAACTGAGCTAATTGATTATGAATAGAGAGCCCAACGTTATCAAGCCGTTTGAAGAGCTCTGGGGCACCAACGAGCTCACAGTTTCCTTCGATACCTTCAATGTGACACTCCCCGACCGGAAAGACGATGACTTCCGCCCATGGCCGCACGTCGATCAGGCCCCAGAGCGTAAAGGCCTTGCCTGTGTCCAAGGCCTCCTGAACCTAGCTCCAGCTGGACCAAAGGATGGCGGACTCCTTCTCATGCCCGGCTCATCCGCTCTTTTCGAGGAATATTTCGCCACATTCAAAGCCCGTGACCGCACGGCCGTCGAGGCGAAGCACTACGACTTTTACATGTTTCAACCAGAAGACATCAAATGGTTCGAGTCGAAGGGATGCCACCAGATCAAGGTGAACGCGGACCCGGGTGATCTGATTCTTTGGGATTCTCGCACCATCCATCATGTTGCGAAAATCGAATCCGACGTCATCCGCAGTGTCCTTTATATATGCTATACACCAGCGGCACTGGCGGCGCCGGAGGATATTGCTTACAAGGCCGAGCTGTTTAAGCGATTTGAAGCCACGACTCACTGGCCCCATTGCAATATTTGGGGCCATGGGAAGGCAAAGATCAATGGGGAGATTGATCCTATGGAAAGGGATGAGCCACTGGAAAAGCCAATTGTCACAGATCAGATTCTGCGTCTTGCCGGTGTTAAATCTTACCAAGAGGTCTGAATCACATTTTTGTTGCTCACAATTGTACTTGTTTTAACCCTTTTATCTCTATGCCATCTGTACTGAATATGTCCTTTCAATTTTATACCTCAATTTCTCTGAAAAGTGCTCACTCTAGTGTTAGAAATATAGTGAATTCCAGGTGGTATTATAATCTTAGAACATCTAGATCCTCAGCAGCAACATGTACAGCTACTTGTATGTCTACTATGAATTCAGTCGTATCTCGACAAGTACAATTGATCCATGAGACTATCTATTCCAGACCTGTAGGGAACATAATAGTATCCATAATCCAGTCAAAGTCCGATTGTTCATACCCTTGTAGTGCCCCTGGTAATAACTCTGACATACCTGGGGAAAGTAGATTTTGACCATGTGGCTGATGACTATCTCCATTATCCAGCACTGACCAAAACAAAGACTGCTGTTGGTTCGTCGTTGTCTCTACCACATGGCTTTCTGATGCTTGAGCAGAAGTAATTATTGTTTGCATAATGTCCTGCCTTCTTACATGACCATCATGTTGAGCAGCTTCCAGTTCAAGAAGCCACCGGAGTGCTCTTGGACCTTCCTTGCATATAGTGGTCTTATGTGCGTAAGGAAGCAGAGTGGCTATGCATAGTTCAACGGCCTGTCTGCGCTCTTGGACCAGAGCAGGATCTCGGCCGTGATCAGAGACAAGAATGTCTAAACAAAGAAACACGCCAGCAGCGATAGTAGCCGAGCCAAAGATCCTAGGATGAGTTGTCAGCTTCACTGTCTCATACATTCAAAACGGTCATGCATACCACATTAATCGGTAAACGTTTGGGATCTCGCTCATTTGGACGGTATTAAAGCTGCGTTGATAGCATGAGAGCGAATCTCTGACCAGGCCGGTAGATTTGAGATGCTGGGTTGCAACAAGATCCGAGACAGGCTCAGGCGGATGTAATTCAGAGTGCATAAATAATGGGATCTCTGGCCAGAGACCCAAAGTGGTTCTCGAATTGAATGGTTACTCCCAGTAGCGAAGCTTTTCGAAACACTTTCGAATTTTCGCACAAAATCCATTTCTAACTTGCTTAGCTGTCTCAAAAACTCGCATAGCACCGTTGATGACTTCTTGCGGATTTGGAGGTATTCGTATACTTGCTGTGATACCTTTGCCAGCTCAATATGATGTAGGAGTGGAGAAAACATGGAGTCTCCATCCGAAGATGATATTCCATTCAAGATAACGTTGTTGTCAAACTGCCCGATTGATACGGTGCAGTCGAAACTATCGGAGGGTATGTTGGGATTCTTCCCTCGTAGGGCAGCAAGCCTATCGGTCGGAGATTAGTATCGTATAGATTGCGCCCGAATGAGCGGAAAGGGTATCTTACCAGTCACAAATTACTAAAGTCCACCATAAACGTCTTCCCAGCTCTCTTTTCGCTCTGCTATCCCACTCAGACATTCGACTCAGACGAGAGGGAAATGATGATTCGGTTCCGAGGCGATGCATATTTAGCTCTCTTGCAGTGTTTATCGCCAAACTGGTAAGATTGTTTTCTCTGAAGTTTTCCCCAAAATGTGAGTTGCAGAGTGTGAGAATGGCAGTAACCTGGATGAGATGTAGCTGCGGCCTGGCCATGGCGTTCGACAGTTCCAATTGCCTGATTGCCGAGTCATACCATGTGTGGCAAATCTGCAGACGATCCAATGGTTGATCTTGTGCATCATGAAAGCCGAGAGACGAAAATTCTTCCTCGTCCATAAAGAATAGACCAACCTGTAAACATCAGTACCGGAGAAACACGGTAGGAGGGAACGAGCGAGCTCACTGTAAGTAGGCTGAAATAGATTGCCATCCATCCATGATCCCGAAGCCCTTGTAGATCACCTTCTGCCATGGCATCCTGTAAAATATCGTGGTCTGTAATGAACTGGTCTGCACGAACTGCACAATGAATCCACCCAAGCATTTTCAAGGAAAATTGCAATATGACATTGCTGTCCACCCGATTTGGTAATGATCGTAGGGTATCCAATGGCTGCGATGCTCCATTAGTGAAACTGTCATCTGAACGTCGACTGCGCTGTACAATGCCCAAGTTCCAGTCATCTAGAATCGCTCCAACTTCTTCGAATGCGGTAATGTTTTCAGAGCTAAAAGGTGCAGATGGCATGCCAGATGTTGGACGCGCTTGAAGGCCAACCCGGTCTTGCAGGCTCATCACAAGAGCCAGTTCCAGCTCAGCAACTCGCTCCCTCAGCTTGGAATTCTCTTGAATGATATCCCCATTGTTTGCTTCCACGGGCGCGGCCCTATTACACAGCCGTATACTATCAGTGAGGGTCCAAGTGAGAGGTGATCGCCCAATCAGAATCGAGGGCGGGGAACTACATACACAGTGAGCTTTCCCCGGACACGCACAACCTCTCGTGTGCATAAGTGGGCGCGGTTCTTGGTAATGCATTCCCCACAAGGGACCTTCTTGTTGCAGCGGACGCGCCTTCTCGCGCATTCCGTGCATCGCTGCGGTATGCGCTGACTAGTGCGTGGATCAGCCATTGCGGCCAAAAAGAATGTTGAGGTCCGAAGTCAATCCCGGCTTCCCCACCATGTCGCCCCCTTGTCTTTTCCCCGCGTTCTTTGGGTTCTCGGAGCTTCCCCACACTTCCACGTTGAGCCAAAACTTTCTTTTCTCAACCAATCAAAGACCACACGTTGTCAATTATAGTGGGTATGATTAGCGTTGGTCTGGACTGGCGCAACCTCGCGCGAGCTCGCGCGAGATATCGGTAAGTTAACCCACAATTAAGTCCCCTTGCTCAACCTTACCAAGCCCCCAGCTAGCGATATCCCGGGGTAGAGGGTAAAGGAATCACGAATGGTGACGATCTCTACTATCATGCGAACAACATATATCTTGTCAACATCTCACGGTGCTCAATGATCATCCAGGGCAAAGTTGATTGCGCCCGACTATCTTTCTATCATCCTCTGTCACAATGACTTCCTCTGATGAGTCCCCAATGGATGCCAAAGCCCATTTGGAAGGCTCCGATCTGGCAACTGTCGTTCCTGCAACCACCAAGCCATGGTTTCGGACGCCTCATCTGTTGCAGCTGAACATCTGTGTTGGTATTGTGTTGATATCGTCTACCACAATGGGTTTCGACGGATCAATGATGAACGGACTGCAAAGTCTTGACACCTGGTTTACCTACTTCGGATCCCCAGATGCCACATGGCTTGGTTTGATGAATGCTGTTCTGCCCCTTGGAGTTGTAAGTACAACGTCCCATGAAGCTGCGTGGCAATATTCTCACAATTCTAGATCGTCGTGGCCATTCCAGCTGGTTGGATGTCCGATGCCATTGGTCGGCGTTACACGATGATGATCGGTATTGTTGTCCTCGTTGCGGCAGCTGCGATGCAAGCAGCGTCCCATAACATCGCAACATTCATTGTGGCGCGGTTTTTCGTTGGCGCAGGAATCGAGCTATCTTGCGTCCCAGCCCCCGTCCTGATTACCGAAATCGCATACCCTAGCCACCGAGGAAAAGCGACCAGCTTGTTCCAAACCTGCTTCTTCCTAGGAGCCATTGCATCCAGCTGGTGCACATTTGGCACCTTCAACATGACGAATTCGACCTGGAGCTGGCGCATTCCATCTGCCCTGCAGGCGTTCTTCCCAACTATCCAGTTTATAGGGCTTTGGTTTGTCCCCGAATCTCCTCGTTGGTTAATTGGCAAGGGAAGACATGAGGAGGCCCGTGCATTTCTGCTCAAGTATTATGCCGGGGGTGATGAAAGTAACCCCATTGTCGAGGATGAATACCGAGATATATCATCGCGCATCGAGGCTGAGCAGGCCGTGGCTGGAATGGGATGGTCATCAGTAAGAGCCCCATAACATTAATTTCATGGATAATTAGCTGACGGATAAAGCTATGGAAAACTACTGCAGACCGAAAGCGATTGGCCATTACCGCGTTCACGGCATTCATCTCGCAGTGGGCTGGTAATGGTATCATCACCTACTACCTTTCCCTCGTTCTCGACTCGGTTGGCATCAAGGACTCTTTCACAAAGACCTTGATCAACGGTATCCTCCAAATCTTCAACTACATCGTCGCTATATTTGGAGCCCTTCTGGTAGACCGTGTAGGTCGCCGACGTCTCTGGATCTTCTCTGCAATTGGCATGCTAGTGACTTATAGCATCTTCACGGCATGCTCAGCAGTTTTTGCGGAGACTGAAAATCACACAGTCGCCATGGTGGTAATTGTATTTATTTTCCTCTACTACTTCTGCTACGATATTGCTGTTACGCCTCTGACATTTGGTAAATCCTGCCTTGGCAAACTGTCTTCATCTTCAAGTCGAGCTAATCCGGTGTTCCAATAGCCTACCCCGCTGAAATTCTCCCCTTCCATGCTCGGCAAAAGGGAATGGCCATATGTAATCTTTGCAATGGTCTCGCTCTCATGTTCAACTCCTTCGTCAACCCAATTGCCCTGGAGGCGATTGCTTGGAAGTACTATATCGTTTACATTGTCCTGCTCGTATTCATTACCGCCATAGTCTATCTGTTTTATGCAGAGACGAAGGGTTATACTTTGGAAGAGATAGCGGATGTGTTTGAGGGGCCCGCTATTGTTGCTGGACGGTTTCGTCGGCCTAGCAATCCGAGGCATGAGCACCCGATGGACATGAAAGAGGCTCCAGTGTCTATGATTGAAGACATATCAAACTAACGGTGCAAATTCAGCAGCATCGGGTTTATATTTCCTTTCACGTTGAGCTTGGGATTGTATCTACTTGTATCAAGGTCATTGCTAATAGTTCAAAATTGGAATATCTATGGATTTTGAAATCGTATACTGGTGGCATTATTGGGGAATAAATTATCTAGATTGTGTGCATGTTTGTGATTTAGTTGTTGTGCGATGTATCTCTAGGGCCGTAAACCTTGGAGCATGGGATCTGGAAACGTGGGCAAGAAAGTATGTTGACAGATGAAGTCATTAATCGGCAAATCAAATTATCGAGCCTCCCTTTGTGAGTCAGAATCCATCTAGTACATATATGTAGCAGGGTTCTGATCTCCCTTTGCATATGCGGCTCACTTGACCATATCATATTCTGCTGGGCGTCTTAAAAGCCACTTCGTTTGCCATTATCTGGGCATGCTCTGCCATATTCGCCTGGTAGACTAACATCACACCCAATGGATCATTTCATGAGACAATACTCAATGCCCAGAACAGCGAGAGCCGATCGACCTCTTGTAAGTAATTTCGCCAGTCACCCGTATGCTATACTTGAATTGTTAAGCATTGAAAACATACGTGTCACCGCGACGATCTTCGTCTGGCCGTCACAAAGTTTATGAGGAAGGGCAAGTCCATCCATCCATGGCGATGGGCAGCTTCCTGACACCTCCATCTCCATAAAGCTTCTATCGACTTGTTCGTTTTTTCCAATATCGCCGGTTCGTGCTTCGATGTAAATTTGAGCTTGAAGGTCACTGGGGGAAAGTACCACACTATTGTGGTGGGCATACGCGCGAGTCGGCTAGCTTTGGGTGTATGTAGTTGTGCCGTGGAGTGAACTGAGCCTTTGAGGATATAATCAGCGTACTGGAGGCCAATATTCGATCCGAGAGAGAGACATACTTGATGATCACGCTCATCTGCCCCCCGCACCTTTTTTTTTTCTTCTCGCATTTCAACGCTAGAATCTCAGCGGCCTTCCGAGCGCTCACACAAACCCCATAGTTGGCGCCATCTGTCCACAGGTATCCCGTCGCGGAGTCCTCCTAGCTAATATTAATGCGTCAAAACCCCTTCCTATTCCTCAATGCCAAGATGCTTGGTGGCCAAGTCCATTTCTGCGGTTGCTCCATGCAAATATAGGTCACTAAGTCCGTGTGATATACGACAATCGTGATGGGCTTCACGTCCCAGAGTGGGGGTGTAGCTTTCGGCGGATTCCTAGTCTCAAATTTTCACAAAAAAGCAAAATACTGGAGAACCTTTTGTTCAGTGTCATCGGCATTGTCTCCTCGGCGGAAGGTTTCCATAATATCAAGCTGGATCACGGTCCTCGGCCTTATGTTGGAGGACAATATGTCCTGTGATCCTCATGTTCTCCACACCGACTTCTTCAATATTCGTGTAAATTTGTGTCTTTGCGCCAGTTGGAAACAGAATTGTGCTGATATTATCAGGATCGGGCCTCGAAATTTGTGTTATTCCCGATGTAGTGCTGTCATGCATTGAACAACTAGTAATATTGTTAGTGCTCGGGAAGAGTTTAAAAAATATTCATTAACACATACAGAATATTCACTTGGCGTTGCTGTTGGAATAAGGCACTTTTGTGTGCCAGATGCTCAGTAGCAGCTGTTATGCCACAACGTGATGGTTCATGATTCATAAGCCATGGCCAGCCTTTTCGTAGAAGTATGAGTAGTTGTCAACGGAATAGGTAGGTGCATAGAGACTCGGAATCTATTCAAACTGATGAGAAGAAGACTTGAGTTGACAAAATGTGAAGAATATAGAAAACCGAAGAATATATAGACGTGGCAAGTGTGGAGGGACGAGAGAGCTAAGGGCTGCCCTTTTATGGGGGGTTCGATGACAAATGAGCCGGTTCACGTCCGTCGGAGATTTCCTGTAGCGCTGAGCCAAGGAAACTTATATCAAACTCATGATTTTTAATACAGGGAGCACGAAACTTGAGCAGAGCTCGCTTGATCGGCTTTTCTGTAATATCTATCGTGACCAGTACTTTGAAATGCCCTCTACGCGTAGCTGGAATAGATAAATTCTATTTTTTCTACTCCTGCTGTGGATTACGATTTGGTTGAATTGGTCGCTGTTTCTACTGGTTCTACTGGATCATGCTGGTGATGGTGAATCATGCTAGTTCTTTTACATTACTCTAGGTACTTTTCCTGGATTATGCTAAGGCGCAGTGTTAGAAATAGAAACGTCTAACTGTGGGCCGTAAATGGCTACTACTGGTAGTAAGCGTGCTCGATGCCTATAGTTGAATTGCGCTGACAGGAAAAACAAGGCGGTGTGGGTTGATGCCCGACAAGTCCTGGTGATTTCCCAGCATTCTCCATATTCAAGCTTCCCCTACCCCTGTACGCCCACTCACAGGATCCACTTACAACAAGCCTCGCTGGGCTCTTCTTCGACCGAGTTTGGCTCGTTTGCATCCTTCGTCAGAAATCGGACCGGCCTTCGTGTGCATGTACATCGCCCTTCTCTTCTGCAACCCGGTGCAGAATCAATAGTCAGCTCCTTTTTTCAGTGACCCGTGTGCCATTACCAAATAGGTAGAATCGGGCGCTGCAAGCCGTTGGGATCCTCGGTGTGAAAGGGGCGGCAAACCTATGATTGTTGGTGAGTGTTAAGGTTCAAGCCGTAAGTGGGGCGGAGCTTAAGTCACCATTCTTCCCCGCCGACATCGATCATCTTCACTTCCACTGGTACAAAGTCATACTGACTGCGGTGATCTTGTTATTTCCAGCAGGCATTTTTCGGAGACATAATTGACATTTAATGATACAAATGGTCAAAGGTTGGAATTTTGGAATAACATTGAAGGATGCGATGGTTCGAGATCAGGGCCCTGTTGGAAAATATGTATGTCGCTCGGTGTTCCCCGTGTCTTTCGACTTCCCCCGCTATTCTTTTCGAAAACCAGCATTACTTGCAGTATCTCCCGATGCACCTTTTGTCGTGCCAAGCCTGTCAACCATAACAGCACCGCGAACACACAAAATCAATGCCACGCATCTGTTGTGTCCATTCTCCTTGGCACGAATGCAGGATTGGCATCCTGTGAGGTGTCATCAATGCCATATTCGAATCTGCGCCGGTGAGTCACTCACACCCGGAAGTCAGTGTACACGTTCCACTCCCAATGGTGGAAATCCAAGCTCCCTGGCCATACACGGATTCCCAGGCAATGAACACCATGCTATGCCAGCTAAGGCTGTCGAGGACCCAAGACCCAGAAATCCAATCCACCCGCACCGAACACCAGGGACCCGATGGTCCTTGTTTTTAACCCGACACTTCCAGTCATGCGCTCCTTGTGAAAAGCCAGACCTGAACCAACAAAGTGATTAGCATCTTTGTGGCCAGGGTGGTCCAAAATGGGTGTCGCAAAGCCAATACGCCGACAGACCGCTGAAGAGCCGCAGGTCAAGACTAGGCCACCTGATCAAGATCTGGTATGGTTCAGCAAAACAGAAAGCGACAAGCAATACTGGTATCCGATGAGGACATGGCTGACTGTGGATAAGAAGTCGCCTTTATATCTGCCTGCAAGCACGCACACAGCTAACAAATAAAACCATTCGACAGTAGCCATGGATACAAATTTCGAAGTCCACATCGAAGATGCAATCGAGTTCACGTTATATATCACTTGTGGGGAGTTTACTCCTTGGGATACCAGGCTAGAGACTGGTCATTTCGCTCAGCCTCAATTCCAACAAGAAGTCATACCGAATATGGATATCTAGCAACACAGCGGGTCATCCGACGCATTGCTATTAATTAGCGGGACAGAGCAGCTGTGAGGGGTTCATCATCTATGGCGATGGTGAGGAACTTTTAAAGACGCATGAGCTATTGGCGTTGGAATGCGTCGACAAGCTTAAACCAGAGCACCCGTATGGCTCTAAGCTCTGGCCTATCATTCGTACAATTGTCCTTGCGTGACCACCTTTCATGGAGGCTCTTTTCGAGTTTTCCGTCTCCAATAAGGTACCTTGGCAGAAACCTGGTCGTTGTGCACCTTTGATATGAGTGAAATCAGACGGCGATTTTCTAGGTACTCGGGAGATCATTATCAAGAAACTTTGACATTGAAGGGAAAAATTGGCCGTCGGTATTTATTACTACTATGGCTGACGCCTAGATAGGCCAGGCTCGGTGTAGTTTAATCGTGCTGTTCTGCATCTAAGCGCCTACATCTCCAAATTACGATTTGAGAAGCTAGATGGAAGTCCAGAACATCAAGCGCAAGTCGGCCTTATGAAAGATTACCGATCGGTATGCTGATTTGTGCTTTTGCCCTTGCAGGCTTCACAAAGTTTAACGTGAATGCACAGGTAGAAGTCAAAGTAAAATGTAGCTCAGTAGAATGCTGTTTCAACTATGATGAGGCCCCAGAAACTTGATTTTTGTTGGCAGATTCCGAAGAAAGGTTAAAGAAATGATTTGAAACAGTAAACTAATAAGCAATAGCAACATCAGTATACTGCAACGGAGTGACAATTAACTCCCTTCCTAACATTAACGCATCGAAGCAAAGACAACAGAAAAGATGACGGTTAAAAATTGAGAGACAAAGGACCCTCAACAGCCATATTTATCCATGATGGCACGGAACGAAGGGTCTTTGAGAAGCTCTGTCGCGGTTAGGCGTTCCTCTGGCCTGTAGATAAATACCTTGGACATGATAGAGTGCACAAGCTCTCGCTCAATTGGATCGGCGTCTGGACGATAGTGTGCAATTACCGATCGAAGGTCATTTTCCGCGTCCGCCTTGCGAGATTGATCATACCAGGGATCAAGGGCTTCATCTCGAGCAAATTTACTCTTCCAATCCTCAGGTAAGGGACCCAAGTGACGTACAATATCGCTGATTATTCCACCCTTGAGCCCGCCACGGAAAGGTGGAAAGTCAAGATAGAGCACGCAGAAGACAATCATGTAGCTCCACATGTCGCAGGCGAAGCTTGGGTCTGCCCCAAGGAGGCGTTCTGGGGAGCAATATACTGAAGGGGGAAAGCCGACCTGAGTTGTTGAGTCGCCAATCTTCTTGGCTAGGCCGAAGTCACCGAGATAGAAGTCGTTCGTCCGCAAGTCTTCGGGGATTTCCATAGGAGCAACAAGCTCTGCCTCCTTCCAAAGATGAACCCACGCTGACGGTATGCGTTCCTTCAGTGGCTGACCGAGTGCCTCATATTTAGCACGCCTATCAAGGTGATGAACAGGACTCATGCCCCACATGCAGTTCCGTTCATTCAAATCTAGGGAACTCGTTAGTATTATAGCAATGACAAATAACATCAACGATGGATTGTGTAGGATACTCACCACGATGCATGATTCCGGCTTCATGTAAACTTTCCAAAGCTTCCAACAATTGCAGTGCAGCAGACATGCGGCTGCCGATAGGAATGTCATCCTGAATGGCTAAGTCAGCGCAGGGGCACAGGAGAGGGAAAATCAGGACCCTGTGCTGATTGGATTCGACATTTGTGGGCAGAAGAAAGGTCGCTAAATATGTCGCAATATGAGTCGTATCCTTAACGCTCTTAATGATTTCGTCCTGTATGCGAAGTTCATTCTCCCCCCACTCCCCGGAGGAAAGAACCTTCAGAGCCACATCCCTTTTTTCCTCAATATCATGGGCCATCCACACTGTGGAATCACCGCCATGGCCAAGCTTGTGCTCAACCAGATATCTCCCGTTGAGCACTTCGCCCAGACAAATGGGATAGAAGATACGAGGGTTGTCTTCTCTGAGATACTTTTGCCAAGGCTCGGCAAATACCATGATTGTATTCTCATCATTTCCGCTGCTGGCAAAACGACCGAAGTTCGTGTTATCGGAGGGCTTTGCAGTGTCGGAGCGCTTCGCAGTATCGGAGATCGTTGCAGAGTCTGGCAGCAGTACAGAGTCACAGAACGTTGCAGAGTCGGAGAGCGTTGCATAGTGAGAGAGCTCTGCAGTGTTGGGCAGCGTTGCGGTGCCGGAGAGCGTTGCAGTGCTGGCCATTTTGAAGAACGGTATCTTGATAGTAGAAGGGTGTGAAAAGTGATCGAGAGAAATAGACAGGTGCCGTTTGAGGTTGGGAGTGTGGTGACGAGAAGAAAATTCAGAGAGGTGTAAGTTAAGAGGAAGGTGGGAGAAAAGTCATGCTGGGGGTGGGTTTGATATTTATGGACAAAGTGAGCAACCGCACTATACCCCATTGAGTCAGATATCATGTTGTATTCACTATGACGACCCCTCTGACCGTGTAGGCTACCCTTTACTAATATTGGGCAGAGCAGATATTATTAGCGAAAGGTACTCAGTACTGGTACGGGCATTTTCCATGTGCGGCTATGATATCGGAGCAAATTTTGCACCTTGTAGACAAATCCACATTTACCAGGATAGTCTATCTAGACGAGGAAGAAAATATAACTCTACACAGTCATAGACAAGAGCTGCTGAAAAGGTCCATGTTTAAGATTGGAATAAGCTGCGTCCATCTGGATAGTAAAGCTAAGCCAGATCAGAGGTAGCAAGTACTCCAGGGAGTCATACCGCAGACTTGTAGCGCAACTTGGGTCGTGGCCATGAGAGTGATATTAGAAATGTTGAAATTTAGAAACCAGGTGTAACTGTAGCTACGGAACAGCCGGTAGTCACGTAAGGGCGAGGAATATGCCTACCAAGTATGGAGGGCAGTTCACTTCCCAAAGTGAAGATCAGACCAGAGTGAATACTGCAGTGAACATTTCAATCTTCATTCACTTTTCCCGGTTGAGTTATAACCTTCTCGAACTTCTTGCGCTTGACCCTGGCCACCCCCAGGCTCTTCAGTCATTCCCACTTCCAGCATTGCCTTACGACCTACATTTTGCAGAGTTCACCACACAGACGACTCGTGCCAGTCAGACCAATCCTTCTCACTACAAGGTAGGTCACAAGCTCTCTAAAACAAACAAAGTATTCCTCCCGTTATCGTTCTAATATTCAATGGATCTCATTCTCAAAAGGATTTCATGTGCTAAACTACTGTCTGATCAACACCAAAGCCAGCAATGCCTCCCCCAAGCCAGCTTGATACGAGCTACTGGAAGAACAACTTGGGACCTGGAATTTGGAAGGGTGAGATTCATGGCGTCAAGGTGGAGTGGTTTGATGCAGCGAGGAAGTGGCTTCGCAAAGATGCCAACTTCTGGCGTGTTTTGGAGGAAGATTTGAAGGCTACCACCGAGAACTTGGCCTATCACAGTGCTATCTCCCTGCGGGAGTCCAAAGTTGAAATTCTGTATGTGTTATGTTTCTTTGAATGAAATCTTCAGATCACTGACAATAGCAATAGCGGGTCTATTCATGACCACACGACGGATGGGAGCAGTGGCGAGAGGAGGAGCGATGAACCGCATATCGTCTTGCGTGTCTGCCCCAGCAAGGCCAAAGTCCACCTGTACGTTGATATCCGGGACGTTGGAATCAACAATATGCAAGTTATCGGCCAAGGGGTAATGCAGCCTGGTACCTCGTGGAGAGATATGAACCTCTCCTGGGGAGACCTTCCTCCATGCTGCTTCTAGTTGTAACGTCTCATGTTCCCGTGATTCATTGCATTTTTCTGGCTTTTGGTTTCTTCTGTTTTTTTTGGGGGTCTCTACTTGTCTTTTTTTTATCTTCTTGCTCATTTCCCGCGCTGTGATCATTTGTGCATGATGGGCTTCTCTACGGCGCTGGGGCGTGTGTTTTTGTCCTTTTCGCAATTTGAATCTTTTTTTTCACATATCGGAATTACCAACTCACTCCTTAATTACCTTCACATTCCAGGGTAGTCTACAGAGCAGTGTGACCAAAGAGGTACCTGGGTTAGTACTCGATAATATTACTATCTCGAATCTCGGATAACGCCTAATACCGTTACTGTGACGACCATTAATTTTGAGGTCCTTAATTAGCGTGCTCCTACATTACTTGCCAGCTTGGTCAACGGAAACGTCATCTATCCCACAACCCAGGGCGACATGAAGACAAAAACTACACAGGGAAGATATCATTGAAGATTAAGAAGGAATGAATCTTATCACGGTAGATTTTGAGTCACCGGGCCTGCCAGTGCCAGGATTATGGGAGTTAAAGTTGATTTGGCCGTAGTCGAAGCTTTAAATAGAGCATTAAAACACGATTTCAGTTGAATATATCAGTCGAGGGGTGAGCGGACGGATCTACGCAAGGCCTGGCGATGCGAACTATAGTTGGGTAACTGTATATAATATAAACAAAATGCCCAAATACATTCTCCAGGACATGATCAGCCACGTCTGGAGCGCATATGAAAACCTGCTACTCATTGGTCAAGAATTGTAAGGGAACGCTCTGTCCATCGCAAGATGAGATTTGTTCGAAGCGAAATATGAAAGCTACTTTGACAAAGTATTTAACGATCAACTGCCTTTTGCCACTAGATTAATAGTTTTTACATTCTCGTTCTGTAGCCCGAGCGCGCTTTCAGTGGTTGAGCCAACTTGCGCAACTAGTTGTAGTTCGATACTGTTGGACTTAAATGAAAGCCTTCTCTGGATTACCAAGTTCGGCCCATTCATGTTGAATCTTGTGAAGATCAGCACCGAGCCCGTCCGAATCAATGTAACAATGGTATTAATTAAGATCTGTGAATCTTATCAGGCAATTTGCGGAATTGCTGACATGGTTAGTACGGATTAATTGTGGTCATAACTACGAAGTCGACCTTATCCAGCTGTTCATCTCCCCGGAGCGCAATACCAAAGACATTTCGGAGTGTGATCTGCCTCTTAAATTTCGCATCGCAACAATTGGACAACATCACGTGTCATCGCTGACAAACTGGACCCTCCCATTGGACTTCAAATTTGAGTTTACGTCTCTACCACGCGATCATGATTGGATGCCGAGATAGCATGCAAAGCAATGATATTTCGGCTTTCTATTTCCGGACTAGAAAATGAAGATCATCGAATCGGAAAGGCTAAAGTTGAAGCAAGGATCAAGATAGCATCCTGGAGCCAGCCACCCCCTCCCAGCCGCGGAGAAGTCGCTCACCCCATGACAATGAAACATTGCTACATTTCCAACCGCATGGAAGTTTCCCATCCAGATACAGCGATCAACACGATTTTTTTGATAGGTCGCGGCGCAGGGACCGACCGCCCTAGTTTGTGATTCTAAGATTCATGATAACGGACTTCTGTGTCGGCAATAAGCATGCTAGTTTTGATTGACCGATAAATACTTCCTGGGTGGTTGAGGGGTAGCGGACGCTTGAAAATTTCCGTCCACGTACCACCTCTTACATCGAGCCACTAGAATTCGGTTTCTTCAATATCTCACACTGATGCACCTGGGCATGAACGAGACATCACGATGGAGAGAACCATCAATGCTATCAAAAGGCATCTTCGGCCAGCAGCCTTTGAACCAAGTGAAACCCAGTTTCCTGGCACGGAGATGGAAAAGGGCGCCCTGGGAGAAGTAGTTGAGGCAGAGGCTGGTGTCTCCGGTATCGAGGCGGCCACTGCTGTTTGGGGCAAGAAAGGAAGATGGCTTGTCATAATCGGGTAGGCTTCGCTATGCTGGGTCTTTATGAAACTTGGCTAACGATATTTGAAGATTAGCCATGATCATGGTGATTTAGTGGGCGACCATGCTAAATATGCGTTTACATGTTGTTCCGTTGCTAACTTCATGCTCTAGCGAGCTGGACAACTCCACTGTATATGTCTACAACAACTACTCGACATCTTCATTCGATGCACTGTCAAAGCTGGCGACTCTAAGCACCGCCGGCGCTGTGCTTTTTGCAGTAATTAAGCCACCGATCGCAAAGCTATCCAATGTCATGGGCCGTGGTGAAACGTACATGATGACCATCAGTCTATATGTGCTATCTTACATTCTGATGGCGTCGGCTAAGACAATCAACACATATGCTGCGGGATATATTCTATACGTCATGGGGCAGTCAGGAACTAACATCATGAACGACATCGTCATTTCAGACATAAGCAACGCGCGCTGGCGTGGCCTTGCAATTGGCATTTCTTTTACCCCCTTCCTTGTCACACCTTGGGTGTCCGGCTTCATTGTTGACAGTGTCGTGGACGGGATTGGCTGGCGTTGGGGAATCGGCATGTTTGCCATCCTCATGCCATTTGGCGCCAGCTTCATCATCACAACACTCCTATACTACCAGATCAAAGCCAAGAGAATGGGTCTCGTCCTCCGCCAGAAAATGACGGTTTATGATTTCTGCTCGCAGATTGACTTGGGTGGCGTCATTCTCTTTAGTGGCGGCTTTGCCTTGATCCTGGTACCACTTACATTGGCTGCAACAACAACTAGTCAATGGAAGACGCCATATCTCGATGCGCTCATCGCTGTCGGGGCCGTCATGCTTATTGTCTTTCCCTTCTACGAGACTTTGGTATCCCGCTACCCATTCATGCCGCCCTCATATTTCAAGAACCCGACTATCAGTCTTTGCCTGTTCCTTATCGCGGCGGACTCGATTGGCTTCGCATGCACTCACACATACCTATACACGTGGGCCACGGTGGCGCGCAACTTCTCGGCCCGTAACGCTACATTTTACAACTCGACCAATGGCGTCATGCAGTGTCTCTCAGGAATCATAGCTGGCGCATTGATGCTGTGGACACGGCGATACAAGTGGTTGATTGTGGTTGGTGCAGTGGTCCGTCTAATTGGCTACGGCGTCATGATCCGGCTTCGGGGAGCATCGAACTCCATGTTCGAGCTCTTCTTTGTGCAAATAATACAGGGCATTGGATCAGGTATCATGCAGACTAATTTGTTAGTGCCAGCACAGATATCCGTACCTCATAGACAGATGCCTCAAATAACGGCTTTGGTGGTCTGCTTTTCATTCTTGGGCTCAAGCGTCGGTGCTTGCATTGCTGGCGGTATATACACCAATACCATTGGAGAGGCCTTAAAAAGCCGCCTTGGCGATAAGGCAACCCCTGCGCTGATACAGACTCTGTCTAATTCCATTACTGGTGTTGCTCCAGCTTGGGGCTCGCCAGAGCGCATTGCCGTGAACCTGGCTGTAAGTCTGCGACAGGTGAAATTGTCTGTACGGAAATGGCTGATCAAAGTGAGCATAGTTTTCCGATGTACTGAGATATATGACATACACTGCACTGGCAGCCTCCGTGCCCGCGCTCATCCTAGTCTGGTTCATGCCAAACCACAAGCTCCCGTGAGTGCCTTTGCCATTTTGTCCATGTCAACAACTAATGATGCATCAGCGACCGTAACAACTTGGTTGAGGAGTAATATGATCGCTTCCTCTCCTTGGGTACCAACTCTACGTCTCTCTCCACATCTTTGACCCTCTGACGAGCTATCTTTGATAGCTGGCGGTAGATCGATAGTCTTGAAGTTTTGCCTTTCTATCAGCATTTGCATATTGATCAGATATATCCGCGTTTCGGGAATCGTATACATACTCCTATTATAATTCATAAATCAATGATTTTTCTTGTCTCCCTTTGCTGGTGTGAATGTAGAAGCGAAGGCCGTGTGACCTCATACAGGAGTAGACATTCCGGATGACTACGCGTCGCTACTAAGGTCGGGTCCAAACCTGCAGTATGTCATAATTCACTTTGGAAGTGGACTTGGGCGAGTTAATGTGACAGCCTGTATGTGGAGAATATTTTCACCGTGCGACTTGAATCAATCTCCGATGCTCCGCGTCTCATAGTGTGGTTTTGACTTGTTGTATTCGATCTTCCAGGTTCGCAGTAAATTGGCTTGTAAATTCGAAACTCACCCAGGCTCGAAATGCGCAGTATCCCCCCACACACCTTCAAGGGCGGCCTACTTTCTTCGCTGATCGTTGTTTTGATCGCGCAGGCCATCCGTTGGTACACTAAGCACATGGACTCCCACGAATTTCAAACATGCAGCTACTCCTTTATTCTTGGCTGAAGGTATGACACATGAATGCTCACTCACTGACCTCCAGGGTGGCTTCGCCCCCGACTCCGCCATATCTAATGGAAGGCACTATGTGCACGGCAACTTTTTCATCGGTCAGCCCAGCACCGTCAAGTCTCACCGCCGCCCACTGATCGCATAGCCATGTCGATGAACACCACAATACGAACTTCATTGCCATTCAAGCGTTACAATGTGAAGAGAGGGGAAAGTCCGAGCTGCATTTGCAGGACTACTGTCTCCACCTACCTCCCCCAACGGGAGACGATCTAACCCGCACTGTGGAGCCCAGAACCCTAGCTCTACGAGTCATGCCCTGATCTAATTATGTTATGCATTGTCTGACTTGAATCATGACGAATCCCCCTTCCGCTCTGTAACTGTAGCTGCGCTGTCATACAACTTGTGCATACCATTTTTTTGTTGATTCGCTCAACCCCGCCAGTGACAGAATTCCCTTCCTGCTTCGCTTCAGATTCCGTGATGCTATTGCATACTTGGCAGAAATTGTGCACGAATAATCGCAATACAGGTGGACTCTAATCCCCATGGAGTTATATTGAGGATGATCAGCTGCGGTCTATTAAGTCTTGCTGGATCGGATGCCCTGATCCGTGGATCCGATGGACGGGACTATGCTTTCCGGCACTGTTTTCGCAATTTGTCCCCGCTTTCGATGTGGCACGCCTGTGGTTTAGACGGTTAAGACTTAGTGCATGTTGTGTAGGACCCTTTTGATGGGTATAAAACCCGGTTCATGTTTTCCCCAAACAAAATCCTATACAGCAGTGAAAAATCGCTATATTTTAGCAGTGTGTACTCTATATCATCATAGGTTTAATCGAAGAGCAGCCAGAACTAGCCTTTTCTACCTCCAATTTACCTACTTAACTCTTCGTCAACAATGAATTTGTGAACAGCAAGAGCTCAGACACCCTCTCTATCTACAATCCCAAGGATGGTTCCCTAGTATCGGACAAAGTATCCATTGCCGACTCAGAGGATGTTGACACAGCCGTCGCAGTAGCCGAAGCTGCAATTCCAGCCTGGAAGGCAGTCCCCGCACTCCAACGACGCAACATCTTATTGACCTTTGCCTCACTGATCAACAAACATACTCGGGGCTTGGCAAAGCCCACCCGGATCACTCTCGGGGCACCGTTTGAGACAATGGGCAAGTTCGAAGCAGGGCTTTGTGCCGAGACATCTCGATAATACGCTGCCTGGATCGACAAGTTTGCGGGGGAGTCATACCCACAGCAAGATGGATTCATGCGTATCACACGAAATGAGCCTTTGGGCGTGACCGCGGGTATTGTTCCCTGGAATGGTCCGCTTGGAATTGTCGGACTCAAAGCTGCACCAGCGCTAGCAACTGGCAATTGCTTCATTCTGAAGCCGTCGGAGAAAACACCCTTTGCTGCCTTGGCACTGGGTCAGTTGATCCGGGAAGCAGGATTTCCGCCTGGTGTATTTCAGGTGCTTTCTGGAGCTGGAGATACAGGCGCTCTTATTAGCAAGGCACATGCGTGTCCGGAAGATCAGTTTCACGGGGTTGATTCCAACTGGGAAGCTCATCCAGAAAATGGCTGCCGAGTCCAATCTTAAGCGTGTGACCTTGGAATTGGGAGGCAAGTCCCCAGCTGTTGTGTTCGACGACTGCAATTTGGATAATGCAGTGGAATGGTGTGTCAATGCTAGAAACACTGGTCAGATGTGTTATGCTGCATCCACGTTGTATGTGCAGGATGGGATCCTCAATAGATTCACAGAGAAGTACAAAGCTACTCTGGAAGAGCGTGCCAAGGCCGTCGGTGACCCGGATAATGATTCAACTCTGGTCGGCCCGCTGGTCGATGAAGCCCAGTTCAACCGCGTTAACGGTTTCATTGAGCGTGGCTCTCAGCAAGGCACTCTGTTGACGGGTGGAAGCCTTGTTCAAGAAAAAGGTTTCTTCGTGCGGCCAACCGTCTTCACTAACGTGAAGCCGGATGCTGAGATCTACCAACAAGAGATATTTGGCCCTGTCCCAATCCTGAACTCCTTCACGACGGAGGAGGAGGTTTTGTATATTTTTAGTCGACTCGACATTCTCTCCTATCTCGGGACCAAATCTGGCCCATCTACCATTCGAACTAGCGGAACTCTTTTTAGATGCTTACACATCCAATTTCTCACATTTTCTGCCTTTCCACCCGGCCTCATCTCTAAAGAAATGGTTGCGTCAAATCTACGGGCTCTTCGACTCCCAAAGACCGGATGTGGCACACCAGGCCATTCTATTTGCTATTTTGGCGATTGGGGCCACCTTTACGGAACACGATCCACACGATCCGTGGGGGAACAGGCTCCTCGAACAGGCTCAGATACACATCAATTCGATCGTGCCACTCATCTCCAACATCATGGGAATTAAAATAAAAGTGTTTCTGATAAGTATTTTCGTTACCCAACATTCGACTGCTTGATTTGCTAACAAGTCATCGGACCTACCTATCGTTAATCCATTCAAGGATCACGCTGGTAAATTTAAAGGCCCTTAGGGATATTTCTCGCTCGTTGGGAGCGATTGGATCCAAATTCATCAATCATCGAGAATTCATGATGTTATCCAAATACAAGCGAAGGGTATTGGAGTCATCCTGGATGGGGGATCTGCTCTTGAACAGTCTCTAAACAGGTCCTATGCCCAACCATAAAGCATTCATCATGGACGGTAATCGGCGATACGCAAAGGTCAATGGCATACCAGTTGCGCAAGGGCACTTCCTAGGAGCACAAGCCCTAAAGAAAGTGAGCTCCGCCATTTATTCTCCATAATAGCATCGATTTGAAGTACTTACTTCTGCTGTTTTGCTAGATCCTTCGTTTGGCCTTCTCATCTGGCGTTGAGTGCATTACTGTATACGCTTTCGGCCTGGAGAACTTTCATCGATCAAAGGAGCAAGTCGATGATCTCATGACACTGATCAAGTGGCAGCTAGATCAGATTTGCTAGCCAGAGATTGCGACAGGGTCAGAAACTCAGTGCGCAATCAAAGTCCTAGGTCGATTGGATCTGTTGAGTGATGATCTAAGGGTAACGATTCATGCCGTCGAAGAGAGGACTCGGCATTGGGAGAGGAATCTGAACCTATGCATAGCATACACATCGCAAGGGGAGATGAGCCAAGCAGTACGGGCAACCGCGGATGCATGTCACGAAAAACTCTGTTCTTCGAGTATTACGGCGCAATCTTAAACGTCGAAAATGCATACGTGCGATAATCCTCCGGTCGACATTCTCATTTGAACATCGAGAGTCTATCGGTTGAGTGATTTCCTACTTTAGCAATGTCATCAGGACACTGATATACGGATTGTTGAAAATCTGTGGCCTGACTTTGGAATGTATGATTTTTTTTTTGGCATCATTCTATGGTGGCAAAGGGAACAGCATGTTCAAGGAGGTCAGGAAGGGGTACCCTATTCGAAATCCTTTCTTGTGGCTCTCTTTTGCAGTGCGGTGATGTCGATCGCGCTTGGAGTTTATCTTACGTTATATGTTATCTTTTCCTGGACCTGAATTTGAATAAGGATCGCCATGTCTTATCCTACGGTTGCTTGAATCCCTATTTTGATGACTCAAGTAGCAAGTGGGGAGATCAGCACGCACTGGTACGATTGCGCACCAAAGCTTCCTCAACACGGTCCATTGCACCACACTGTTCACCCCCTGACACGGGATCTGGGCCCATGAATATGATGTTGGAACCCTTGCTGATGGATTTGTCAGACCTGCTCACTATCAATCCCGATGGCCTAGCCAGAGGCTTCCGACAGAACTCCCGGTGATGCTTTTTTGCATCCCGCGAAGGCCCACCGGCAGCTACGCCGGCTTAAAAAGTTATTCATCTCCAACACCTACAGTAGGTAGTCAGCTTCGATCTTCTATAGTAGCTAATTAAACTAGATTGAGTTGTATATTTTCCACCTCGGATTTGGTCGGCGGGACCTTTCCGAGAACAGAGGGCGACAGCATAGTGCATAGTGTCACACAGGAAAATGAACCGCCACCATGGGTCCAAGCTAGGACAAATATGCCGATGGCAAATAACCCACCAAACAGAGTAACAGAGTTCCATCCATCAGATATCAGATACTTTGGGATGGTGGTTGAATCGCTAGTGCGACATTGGTGGCTGGTTTTTGGATCAAGCCAGAGCGGTTCATAGTCTAGTATTGAATTCTCTGCATGTGGGGCTCTTTCTGATAACCTCATAGGTCCTGTACAGGAACACATCGATCGAATGAATCGATCGGAGGGCGACCATCCCTCTTCAAGGCTTTCGTGTGTCTTCATCTAGTAGCAAAGAGCGAGATATGACCTCTATTCGCAGCAACAACACACTGGTATGCATATCAGGCGAGGTCGGAAAATATACCCATTGAGGGAATTGGTATAACCCTGGAACGCGTTCGCGGGATGTGGAGACAAAAGGAACCAGGAACCGTGCGATCGGAAAGGTACAGGATCGCCTTGGGACCAGTCCCGCCGCCAAGCTTCTGGAATTCGCCGGCTAGAATATATCACAGTCCATGCAGTGGGTGAGAAAATTGACTGAATCCTTGGATCGCCACTCAGGGTTGTGAGAAGCTCAGGGATGTGCAAGCAGTGACAATGAATGGACCAAGTGTGGATTCCAGAGTGGTTCCAGTGGGCAAATAGCTTGCTTGCGAGCCATGGAATTCGGTTTTGGTGTCTCTGATGGACTAGGTCACGGCCCTACTAATGGGTCTGTTGGAGCACGGGTCGCATATCAACACCGTGAAATCGAATACCCGGATTTCCAACCATGGAACCAATACGCAGATCCCTATATGTGTATGTAATGATAATATTCCGGCTTCATTTGTTGGAGATAAAATCATCAATGATTGACTTGGATGGATGGTAGAAGAGGGCCATAAACTAAACGGAAAATGCCCATGGCTGGTCAAAAGGGTGAACTCGTTGTGTGCAGGTCATGTGATCTAAACAAGAGAAGACGTGATCTTCGCTGAAATTTGTTCCCCACAAAAAATCTTTGAGTGAAGCCTGGCCGAGGCCCGAAAACTCCTTATTCACGCCTTGTTCCCCGGGTTTGCCACCCACATTGTGAGACACCGCGCCTGGACTGGCAATAATGGCCGATATTTTCAAGAATGGAAGGTTCAAAACGCACAGAAGAACGATCTTGAATCATGCAAACTTAATTGACGCCTCATTTTCTAGCAACGAGACAGTATCACCAATAGCTACGGCCAACCCCAAGGTTTGCAACCTTATCATTCTCGGGCCTGATTTTCAGACGAACTCGTCATTGAACAATAACCAGGAAATTGTGCGTTTACCGTCTTGGCTCATTTCGCGTGGCGTATCAAACCTGCCTCCGATACGCTGAGTCGGCAGCCATGCCGAGATCCACAAAACTAGTCTTCGAATGGAGCAACAACGGGGCCAATCGGAAATATCCGCCTATGATATCCCAGGCAATATGCAGCTAGCTTGGCAAGCTTCAGCAGACCTTCATTCCACTCCACTTTCGAGTGTCGATCGCCCACAAAACGTGGCACAAAATTCAGCCCCAATGACCACGAGGCAGATTCTTGGCTGCACGACATTCGAGCACACTCTGACTTCAAGGCTGCCTTGTCTGGGGGGTGAGTCTCAGCGCGTGGAGGACTACAGGACCGGGATCCTATGCACTGTCATGTATGCCTGATGTGTCGGTGATCCTTCACGACCATGATCTGCTAGGATTTGCGCGCTGCAGGGGGGCCACTTTTCTTTGCGCCTCCGGGTATTTACGCTCACCGAAATTACTTTCGCTCTGGCTTCCATGCTGAACATAAACTTTTTAAGCTTTTAATCAGACTAGTGGCTCAGACTAATGGCTGAAGACCCCCACCATGCAGGGCCGTGGAGAAAACAAAGGGGGCAAAAGTCTGGTACTTTGAATTGTATTGTAGTGACGGATAGGGCAGAAGACCCCGTCAAACTTCCCGCGTCAATCCAGTCTCAAATGTTCTTGCTAGCCTGAACCAACGTGGGTCTGCGGGTTGATAACCAGTCCTCAGGGGTTGATTACGACCCAGTCTTAGACCAGAGAAGTTTCTTAAAGATACCCTGCTGCCGGTTTCCACAATCTTTCCACCTGGCTCGATTGCTCAAACCACCCACATACAGCCGCCATGTCGAGCTTGATGTCGAGTTTGTTGGTGCAGTGGTTGCAGAATGAAAACGCCTCCCAGGACATCCATGGCCTCAAACCCCGCGAATTTGACTCGATTGAATCCGTGGCGGCAAACTCTGCCAATTCGGCGGCTGGATCGTGGATTATTGATCCGCTTCCCGCTCTTCAGCGGCGTGGTTTGATTGCCATTGCGGCATTGTCCCTGATTTCCCTCATTTCGACACTCTCTTTGCTTTGTTTCTTTACCTACCGGTTCATCTTCTGGAAGAAATACTACAAGCGCTACATTGGATATAACCAGTATGTCGTGTTGATGTACAATTTGGCCTTGGCAGATTTCATTCAAGGTCTTGGATTTATTGTTAGTCTGCGATGGATCAGCCAGAACTCTATTCACGCGGAAGACCCAGGCTGCTTTTTACAAGGTATCTGGCTCCAGATTGGTGACCCGATGAGTGGAATGTTCGTTTTGGCGATCGCACTGCACACCTTCATGCATGTTAGCCTGGGTCGCCAGATCAGCCACAAGGTGTTTGTATCAATTGTGGTCGGTCTCTGGGTCTTTGGGGTCATCCTGGTCGTTATTCCAATTGGAATTTATGGCAGCCATGTCTGGATGCCTTCTGTCGCATGGGTAGGCCTTTCCTGTTACGCTCTTGTCAATCTCTGAACGTCCTTGATTACTGACACTTTCTAATAAAATAGTGTTGGATGACCACGCAACACCCAGTCCTTCGTCTCTTCACCCACTACTTCTGGATCTTCGCAGCACAATTCATGAACCTCCTCTTATACGCCATCATGTTCGTCCAGCTCCGACGCAAGATGTCCCAATCCAAGATCCTGGGAGCCAGCTACACAGAGAGTCTCAAACGCATGAACCGAGTCGTCTCATACATGGTTTTGTACCCGATCGTCTACATCGTCCTGACACTTCCGCTGTCTGCCGGTCGCATGGCATCCGTCAGCGGAAAATCGCCAAGCGTCACATACTTCTGTGTGGCAGGTGCTCTCATGACTCTGTCTGGAGCCTGTGACGTCGCCCAGTACACCCTGACTCGCAAGAGCGTTGTACTGGAGTCGGAGACCCGATCAAAGGAAGCTTCGCGCGATAAATCGAAGCAAGGCTACGGCAACATCTATTCCCAGAACACCGAGGACAAGGGTCCATTCACTACCGTCTGTGCCGCACAGGGTGGCAGCTCAACTGAAGCCATTGTCAACCCGGAGGAAGTTGAACTCACCACCGTTGACCATGTGTTCCAGCACACGACGATTACTGTGACCCACGAGCCCGCTTATTAGTATATTTTCAATGCCCCGACTCTCATTTTTACGGACTATACCTTGGATCTCAACATACGTTCTTTTAATCATGTTTCATATTGTACATATTTCATTTTCATGATACCCTTCTCGCTTCACATAGACCGTCCATCATCAGGCGTTTGTGTTGATTGGAGCCCCGGTTCAAGCCGGTGTTTCGTGTTTGGAGTTAGACTCCACCTTGTCTCTGATCAGTGATTCAAATATACAATAGAATCGATTGACAAAAATTTCATTGGCCCCGATCACCACACAGCGATCGGAAATTGATATCTCATTCTCCTTCATTTAGCTCCGTATTTATGACGCTTAATTCCCACACCGTATCCTAGCCTTAAACTATCCTTTCTTCCAGGAGAGTATACCTGAAGAACAAATTCTGCTACAACATCTCGTGCAGACGGAAGGGCAGTATTAAAGCCGTGTGTTGAGTTAGACTGTGTATATGTGTGTATATGCAAACCACGGTCTCATATTGTGCGATAAGACCGTCGAAAAAGTCGGGTCGGGCGACAATTGCACAGAGTTTGAATTTATCTAAGAGTCCGGTGTTGGCAATTCCATCGCTCAATAGGACCTCAACATCAGCGTAGTCCATTTTTGCGTTAGTTCAGTTTCTGCGTAGAAATAAGCGTACAGTAGCGTCAGCGCGGGTCCAAAGTCATCTTGATGAGATAGGAAGGAGGAGATGTGGAGAATCTCGGGATGTGTCGGCTCTCCGCATCGGCTCCCCGCACTATGCTGAAACTCTCTCCTACGGCAGAACGAGGCTACATTGCCAGAGCACTAATACGCGATTGCGCATCAACGTATTTACAAGGCAGTTGGTCGACTTTTTTTGTTGCTGAGAATTTAGTCTGGTGCATCTGACCTTTCTGTTGGCCTTAAAATTATGAAAACCATTCTTGGAGTAAAAATCAAGAATGAAGACAGAGCTCAGAGTGGCTATCTATGGACCTCTATAGGCGAAGCCTCATTGAGAAGTTGGCTCACACAAATAATCAAGCCTTTACGAAAAGTAGGCCATCCTGTCCGAGACCCAAGCACCCGTAAGAGTTCCTTTATCAAGCGTTGCGCATTCCCGGAAGATGACAACATCCCAACACCCGTGATATGAACCAGTATACCAGAATTTCCCTCAATCCATCTCTCTCTTACACTCGGTTCGTGCCGCTGGTCAATTTTGAGGAGCGTGCCGATCTTATCGAGTTGACAATGTTGTTCACGTGCTGTAGAAGCGTCAGGCCTCAATCGCTCAAAGCTCCATAGGTATAAAACAGCTATGAGTAGGCAGAAGTAATGATAGCAGGCAGTGGTGGGAGTTGATCGGACTTGTCGGAGTATGGCCCCCGCGTGTGCGACACATTCTCGAGCAAGCACGGCATTATGCCGCATCCAATCGGCCAAATAGACTCCCGCTGCCTCAATATCCTCCTCTGAGGCATACCATCCGGAGTAGGCATAAAGTTGCTTCAGCGAGATATGTCTGAGAATCGCAAGTAAATGGGAAAACATGTTCCTTGCATCCAGAATGCTCGTGCTTGTGGATGTCGAGGATGAACCAGTGGTAGCAAGCAACTCGTACTTCCAGTCCAATGTGCGGTATGATGTTTGTGGTCGCATATTTGAATCCGAGATTTGGCTCTCGTGACTGAAGTCGAGAAGTGCACAGGAGTTGGATGCATCTATGGCTCGTCGTTCTTCTACAAACAAAATAAGATGCAGTACCAGTTTACTGAAGTCTGAAGAGAGTAAGAAAGCGTTATTCGCGGTCCAGCTCAAGGAAAAAAGCTCCTTCAAACTGAGCGAATATGGGATATCTGGCTGATGTGAGCGTTCGAACGACACAAGACAAGGCATAGGTGAACCTTTACCATTGCCTTCCCTCAAATGAGAGCTCCACTCATTTTCATTGCGCATTTTCCACAATACATCGGATGAAGGAAGAATTTGCTCGTAATCCTTTGCCGAAAGTGTTGGTGGCATCCCCAAAAAGATGAAGAAAAAGGAATCCAGCACTACAAAAGGAAACCACGTCAGTTGAAGAAAAGAACAAAAGCAGAAAATTGGGTATTATGTCCCAGTAGCCTATTCAAGACATATTTGAAATTTACTCACCCGAAAAGCAGTAGACCAGTCTCCTTATTGATTCGCGGCGAATCCACGAATGCCATTGTCCATCAGATTGAACACTTTTTGGCTCTGTAGATAGTAATGACCCTGTGAATTCGGAAGAAGTAAGAAATGGTCGTATTAATGTACCAAGCCAGGCTCGTTGAACCTGGAGACGGAGAACATGGTCTTTGAAGCCACTGAACATGAGGTTGACTATATTCAGCAACAAACACTGTGCAAGTAGCATTGTATCGTAGCCCCGGGATTTCAGCGGCTACAGATAAATCAGTAAGATTCACACAACGACAAAACGATCGGTCACCACATACATCGAGAGGAAGATATAATGTTAAAAGATCAGTAAGCATCGATACATATGCATCCCGTTTGCCGACGTTGGTATACTGACATCCAACGGATGCCACAGCCAAGGCGAGTATCCATGGTGTATCTGCTTGCTCTAATATTGATGGATGAATGAATGGCAATTGATCATCAAAATGCTCATAATAGAGCTGAATGAACGAGTTAAAAACAGAAAGGTTAGGGAATGGTGCTTCACGAAAGCGAGCTTCGTTCTGTTGCTCGTAGAAAGCGAGAACAGATTGATAGACAGTATGCAATGGCACATTCACATGACAAAAGTTCTCCGCCATGGTAATATCGTCGTCCGTAGCTTGCATTGCTAGGGTCTGCATGGGAGTCGAAGACCCTGACTGACGTGGATCCTGTATTCGGATAGTTGGAGAGGGCCTTTCGCCCTCGCTCTGAAAATCTCGCGCTCGAAAAAGACCCTGAGAAGGTGTTTGATCAGGACTACCGTTTGGAGTTATTCCTGCAGTAGAGGCAAATGGAAATAGTGAGTTTTCCAACTGAGCTACTGGTTCAAGCTGTGGATACTGGGCAGCCAGATGACCCTCAGAAACAAAGTCGGTGTATTCGAGCGTCCAAGGGAAAACGGTGCTCATATCCAGAGCGACAGTCGAAAAGTCAAGGGCATCCGAGAAAGCCGCATGGTTGCTCAGGGGCCCTTCTAGGACATTCGTGCTGAGACCTAAGCTGGTCGGGCCAGCTGGCAACTCGGGAATCGACAAGGGCAGACGAATGGTATCATCGATGTTGCTCGGCGAGGTGAAAACAGCTGGCGATTCAGTACTCGAATCAGGAGTTTGATTCATCGGGTTATCGGAGTAAGATAATCTGCTGTTCGAAGTCCGGTTCCGGCCACGGTGAAGGCATCGGCGACTTTTACTCAGACACCGGGCACATGGCATTCCGCCACTACATTTCACCTTGTCTTGGGAGCAGCTTTGACATGCATTGGTACCTCTTTTGCGAGTAATGAATCCCTCAGCATCCGCCCCGTGCGTCGTCAGATGTCTAGCAAGGGTGTCTCTAAGATGAAAATGTGTGAGCTTGTGTTCGACTGACACGAATACTCACAAACCGGAAGCCTCACTGCCTTGAGAAAGCTCGTGAACATATTGGACAGGGGTATGGCCGGGCCCCCGAATGCCGACGAAGATGGCGATCAAGATGCTCGCGTCGGCTGAACTGTTCCTGACAATAGCGACATTCCATCTCGCCAAAAAGAGATGTTTAAGAGGTTCTTTTGAGTGAGCGACCCCTTTTGTTGGGGTTTGCCGACCGGTCCATTTACCAACACTGGGCGTACTTATACACTTTATAACAACAGTCAACGAAAAGACATGTATGATGAACTCCAGCAAATATATTACAGGATGTGAGGGGCGATGTGGCATTCACAGTATGTGGTATAAGGGAATGACAAGAGCTTTCAACGTGAACACAGGCGGTCGGATGCCCCACTTTTAGACGCAATTAGCCACTTCTTCCCCGCATATTCATTCTCAGGTCACGTTGATTCCTGGACGCCACTATCCTTGAACACGAGAAAAGTGCAGAGGTTCATCGATTAATGTTCATCGCAAAATGTAATTCAGTGGTGAATCTATTAGCATGAGGGCATTTCAGTGGTCTTGAAGTACCCTAGATTTAGTTTTTACAAGTCGCGAAATATACATATCGTAATTTAGCATAGAGCAGCACGCGATCCAGTGTTTTAGGAAGCTGAATGGAAAGATTTTTGATACATAAATGGAAAACGCCTTTAATTCAATCTAAGATAGCGAAGAGCCTCGAGTTCACCAATCAGACTCCTGTTTCTTCGACGGTTTGAAAAATGGCATCCAAAGAAAGGCAGATACAACGGGCACGAGGACTTTTCCAGAGATGGAGACTACCTTGCCCAGAATTCCATCAAAATCCAAATTCTGACAATCAGTCGCACAGAAAGTTAGCTAGAATACTTTGGGGGTTCACTTGATCTTCCACGCACCGGCATCGAAACTCCCCCGCTTTTCGAAACCCAGGCAAAGGCTCGCTCAATCATTGCCGATTCATACTTTGCACACGCTGACGAGATCTCTTCGCCCGTGGGGGACCTTCCGGTAGCGGCGATACCGTTCAGCTCTAGCAAATATGGGAGAATGTCGGCACAGTCATGCAATGCTTGATTTCCGCCCATCCCTCTGTTGACGCGAATTCCTGTCAGTGAACCTTTTTTTTGTTTTCCAAATTCAATCGACTGATATAAATTGCATTATGAGCCTCAAGCTTTGTGAAAACGAAACTCGTACCTGTTTGGCTGCATCGCGTGCACCGCGTCACCCAAAAGCCAGACACGTGGATGCCCTGCTTCCTGTTTCCCTTGTGACTTCTCTTGAAGTCGTGCTCTCCAGTCTTCTCCAGGCTTGGTACTGGCTCGTAAAGGGGTGATGTAGATATCAGAGGATGATGCATCATCTTGACCTGTCATGATCAAGGTTTTACTATTGAATGACAACAAAATCGGTCAATTGACCAAAACATTCCGTTTCAGATGCATGGATGTGCTCTTACAATTCGGGTGCCCAGTCACGAATGATGTTAAGGCAGAATTCCAGGCGATTTGGAATATCTACATAGTCTTGATATTCAGTTGATAGACGTTTAGGGATGTTTAGCCCCCAGTAGAATGAGGCCTCCGACTCGTCGTACTCAATACCATCGCTGGCAGACTTGGCTGCGTCACGCTTCGCGGGCATATACACTTCATAAACCATGTCAGCTCTAAGATCTAGAAGTGAGAGATACATCTTACAGGCATAGAAAAAGGAAACGCCCTTCGCAAACACTATAATCGGCCCTTTTTGAAGCTCAGCAGGAAGCTTGATCAGTCGGTCTTTGGGAAGGCTCCCCTTAGACAAAAAGGACCAATGTGTGTCGATATTGACCAGATTGTTTAGACCAAGTGCTTTGTTGACCCGAGAGCCGCTGCCATCGGCTCCAATTAGAACATCACACTCGTCGGATGTGCCGTCAGTAAAGACAACCCTTACTTTCTCCTTGCTGTTGGACGGATCACGAATGATCTCATAGGAAGCAAAGGTCTTTTCGTAGCAGATGTTCCCACTTGGTCTCACTGGGTTGAGGAGCAGGTTGCGACAGACTACCCGATTAATCGCAAAGGATTTTGAATATGTGGGTAAGCTGGTGAGATCCAGAACAGGTTGAAACTGACTTGTGTAGACACATGGAGCTGCGGCTCCCGAAGTGGCCGACTGTCCAAACTTTTGAATAATTGCGTCAAAATCTTCGTCCCGTAGACAAGCTTTGAAACCGGTCACAGCGGAGTCTCCCAAGCGGATTTGGTAGCCTTCTCGCTTGGAACTCTCTTCCTCTCGCTCATAAATTGTGAAGGAGACATTGTTGTTAAGGAGTCCATTGGCAAGCAAGGCGCCTGCCAGGCCAGCGCCGATAATGATAATTTTGAAGGAGCTTGACTCTGACATCTTAGCCCGAGTTGCCTAGAGGCTTGAAAAGAAATACTGGTAGGAAGCAACTTTCGTTAGGAGAAGATCAACGGCTTTACCTAGGTTTTCTGATGGCTATCAAATACCCAGGTTTTAGGGAGGGTGCCTTTGTGGAGACATGTGAGCCTCGCGATGACAATTGCGGAGAGCCGATGCCCCACGATCAACTACTCAGCCACATCCCCGGGGGAACTACGGGCCCTTCAGCTTCCGTTCTCGAGACTTTAAAAATGATTTTCTGTGCGGGGGAAATGACGCTTCGGAACCCCACCTAGCCAGCCCGTCGGCGCTCCATATATGTATTCCACGGTACACATCCCTTGTTCATTCATCAAACGAGATTCACTTTGAACGAGGCATTCATCGCGACAATGGAGAATAAAGCCACCCTAGAATATTTTGGTATATTTTCTTCAAACTCTCTATTCTAACACACGTCTAATTCCACCACTCCAGGAGCCACAACCTTTCGCCTTCGCGCATCAGGGCTAACAATATTCCACGACACCTGGTTGGATCGGCCTTCATTGATGTCCGAGTATATCCACGTACACGATGTAACCGAAGTGGATTACATATTGATCTCCCACGCGCACTTTGATCAGTATGTGTCGAGATAGAAATGACGTGGAACAAGATAGCTGACCTCGTCTCTATTGGCAGTCTGCCCGGAGCCGACAGAATTGCCAAACGTACAGGGGCTATCATCATCGCAAACTGCGAAGCGATCAACCGTCTTCGGGACGCCGGCGTTCCAGAAGAGCAACTTGTCCCTGTCGCTGGGGGAGAACGGGTCCCTCTCTTTACTAAAACTGTGCGCACTGCAGCCAAGGCGGGAGAAGTCGCTCTACGCGGAGGTCCTCCAGGTGCACCTCAAGAACCCCATCATACACTTGCTACTGCTGAGCTTCATATCTGGCCAAGCCTCCACTGTCTATTCCCCGGTGATCATGCCTCATTGCCAGACATCTTCGACTCCGGCACTGAATACATAGGCGGCAATACCCCATTTGACAGTACCCTGGATGTTACCCGAGGAATGAAATACGGGCTTTTTCGGTTGAAGGAGATCATCGGGGAGAACAACATGGATGAAAAAACTGCATCCTTTGCGAACTGGATGGAAGACAAAAAAACAAATGTCATGTCCGCTTGCGATGGGGGGCAACTCATGTTCAACATCCTACTTAAAGAAAAAAGTGGAAAGAGAATGAACATTCTTTTCAATGCGCATCTGGGTGCGTATGAGGGAATAGTCAGAAGCATTGAGCCCAAGCCAGATGTTGCGGTCCTTGGAATTGCGGGTCGGGGAAACTTGAATGGGAGGCCGTTCGATGGGTCCGCAGCGACGTTTGCGACGAACCTAGTCAAATGGATGGGGATGCCGGAGAAGGTTATTTGGTGCTTACATGACGAGTGGTAAGTTCTTTTTACATATGTGAAGCTCATTTCTAACTGATCATTGGCGACTAGTCTCGTTAAACCGTATGAGGTTGATACAAGAGCTGCGACAGAATTAGTGGAGAAAGAAACCGAGTCCAAGGTGGTGAGTCTACCTTATGCTTTGCCACATACATTGTTTTTTAGGTGAAGAAGGACATTTATTTAGACCAAATGTGGACGGAACATAAATTCCCTTATCTTATTTAGTTATATCTTTATTAAGAAAGAACCTTATCGGTGATCAGTTAGGCATAGACTTCCACACGACCTAGCGGGACCTAGACCTAACCTAGACCCAATATTACAACACGTCTATAGAGGGCCCGTATAAGGGCCTGAGGACAAGCGTATAAGCGCATGTAAGGAGGTCAAGATAGCAATAGACTAGGTTAAAAAATAGTAAGAGAGATGTGAACTAGATGTGAAATGATACTGAAATGAAGTAAAATTGAACTGATAAATACTATGACCCATTTTGATCGCAAAACTAATTCTTAAGGAAGGAAGGATATAGATCATTTCCCTTCCTTAAGTATTAGGGTAGTCTGAGCTAATGAACTGAGTAATTCTAGACACTTCTAGAGAGCTCTGGAATTCTATAAGGCTAGGGTGCTAAATCAGGCACGTTTCAGTACTGATTCGGCACTTCCTTAGATCAGAGATAAGCTTAGATCTTATCTCCATCAGTTCTGCCTTAGAAAATAGGGAAGCATAATTTCTTTCTTAACAGCGCATAAGAACACTTCTATATACTACTAACAGCTATATATACTAGAGAAAGGTTATTCCGATGTATTAAGTAACTAATTAGATAAGCCATATAATAGAAGTAGGATCATAGGGGACTGTAGTGCCAACTACAGTAAAGCTGTTAAATGATGCATTGGTGGACTCGATGCAGCTTTCTCGTCTTTAGAAGAGGACCAATTTAGGAATGAGCTCGACGAGAAGATCGTGCTTCCATTGGAAGAAGATTTGAAATTCTACTGTGACAAAAAGGTCGTGGAAGATTGCATATCATGTCAGCTCCCGTGTGAACACCTAGTTGGCGCCCGATGTCGCAAAGATCATGTTGGTACCTATAGTTCCTCACTTTCTTGCACTTCCGCCTTCCTTGCTTCCCCTCATACTTAATTCTTCGTTGAAATACCCCTACTGTGAAGCTATGGTCCAAATGGTCATTATTTTGTCATCACCCAAATAATTTATCCACTCGCCCAGACCCAATACCTGTAGATAAATCGTTTTCAAGGTGGGCAATAACAGTCTAGTGTTCTTGGCCTATAACAACGGAACTTTCCGCTCAAAAATGACATATAGAAATTTGAAAGCACACTGCAGTTGTCCAGTACATTTGAAAACGATATTCCCATTATGTAAGTACGGTGGAAACAATACGTTGAGTCACACCCCGTCTCCTAGATAGCAAACTCAAAAGCATACGCAGTGACCTTGTCCGTCT
Source organism: Penicillium sp. 91 TS-2023 (assembly GCA_030710325.1). Classification (NCBI taxonomy): domain Eukaryota; kingdom Fungi; phylum Ascomycota; class Eurotiomycetes; order Eurotiales; family Aspergillaceae; genus Penicillium; species Penicillium sp. 91 TS-2023. The sequence continues at coordinate 674,732 of JARWGP010000021.1, read as the reverse complement.
GATAAACCGGGAAGGTAACGGTATTCCCCGAATAGGCATGACCGTACCAGCCCAAATCAGTCGGTCCATCCACCTCTCCATAGTGCACATCAGAGGCCACAGGGAATCCCCAGGTATGCACATTCAGCGTTCCACTCGTCGGCAATCCAAGAGAAGACAGCGAGTTCAGCTCCAACTCCCAGGTGCCTGTAGCGACACGAACACCAACCAGGACACGAGCGTAGTCTGAGCCAACGGTCGCATAGGCCTCCAACTACAGGTCCGAAGAAGGAAGAGTTCCAACTCGGTAACCAGTCATGTTCTGATAGTAGTACTTGTACACCTGGTAGTCTCCGTTGGGGTAATAAGTGGATCCAGATTTACCCAAGAGGGAAGCCATGTAATCGTGGAGATTGGTTCCGCTGAGCCAGTTTCCACGCAGACCTCGTGCATTGATGCGTTCCAGCTGGCTGATCCACCAGGCAGAACCGGCAGGAACTTGCTCGTCGTAAACGGCGTACTCGTTGATGTTGATCAGCTTTGCCGGGAGATCATATGTTGTGCGCCAGTAATCGAGACCTGCTTGGGCTGAGAGAAGGTCTCCACCTCCTCCCTCCATGTGCCAAGCATACTGGTCTGGAATGGATTGGTTGCTGGCAACAAATGAAGCCCATGCCTTCCACCAGGTGTTGGAGGCAACTGGTTCACCGGCAGTGGCCGGGCCAGAGAGCTCAACAGCAGTGCCGAACTCAGCCCTTAATAGAAGTTAGTTGAGTTGTCATAATTGAGCCAAAAGAAATGTTGAAAAATCTCACCTGAACTTGTAGTACGTTCTTCCCCACATCTCCAGGTACTGGGATTGTTCACGGTTCCAGAAGCCCGAGCCGTCAGGTTCGTTCCAAATATCAACAACAAGTGCAGTAGTCATGCTATTGGCCTTTATATCGGAGAATAGCTGGGTGAGGTATTCGTCCCAACTATTCCAGTCTCCATTATCTCCGGGGTAAGGAGCAGAGGAGTTCTGTGTTCCATCTGCGCCCCAGAGGTCGTGAATAAGGAAAATGAAGGTTGCATCATACTCGCGTGCGGTCTGGTAATTGGAAAGTGCTGATTTGAACCGGTTCTAAATAAAAGTATTAGTATTAATCTGGTGAAGAGCAACTTGTTTCATACCTTGTACTCGGCCAAACCCCAGATCCAGCCACGACCTGGTGCCGCGACCTGTGCGCCTCCTGCGCGTTCATAGCTATATCCGATATTCTGATAGAAGTGTGCCTAAAAATAAAGAGTTAGAGAGTCAACGATAGGGCGTTGTAATGGCATATCGTACCGGAATCTGGTTCAGAGTATCAGGGACACCATACAACAGTCCGGATGCCAGATGCTGCGGGGTGCCGGTGTTATTGTTGAAGTTCACCTGAGCTGTAACAGTATCTCTTGTATTAAGAGGGCCTGCAGAAGCCAACTGTACAAGAGCGAGAGCTTGTACTAAGTCCCAGCGCATCTTGATGGTTTTATGAGGTACTCCCAAAATAGAATTATAACGCTGGTGAGAATTTGATTTCGTTCAGACCTGATCTCCAGAAATATATCAGGCTATTATATTGCGTCCACTTGCCCACCTTGGTACCTGGGCTTCCATGCGGAGTAAACACCTTAATTGGATTTCGCACGATTCTTCAGGAGTAAACGTGGGGCGGACAATCCGGGGAAAGCTTAACCGAGATAATCTCCGCGCGGGGTAGTAAACTGACCTACTTACCCCTACTCCGCTACTTTTTTCCTTTCCTCCCGACAGAACGCTCCGGTCGAGGAATTGCGGGTGGTTCACTCGGACCGGAGGGGGTTTCCTCCCCCTGGAGTTTGCCCTTTCCCCCGCAATTCACTCCCGAGACTTCTACTTCAACCTGTGGGGTTCGGTTCCTGTGCCGGGAATCTACCCTTTTCGGGTAGCTATAATCCCGTGAAGAACATCCTTATAAGAGAAAAAAAATCCAAACTCAAAGTTATTATCAGATTTCAGTCAAACTTTTCAGGAACTAGACATTCGAGAGAGTCTAAATTTTAGCCAATATCAACCCTGTCCTACCACTCGCGGCCCTTTGGGTGATGATCTTTCCTTTGGTATCGAATGCCGCTCCGTCAACCCTGTGATCAATTTATTGCAGAGAGATGTAACTGGGACTTGCTCGACGAACACCGATTGCACTGATCCGAGCTTCACACACTGTACATGCTGTGATATCTTGGCCGGTCCTGTAGGGACCGTTACGGTTCTCTACTGCTGCTCGCGAACTTCAGCAGGCTCATGGTAGGTTGTCTCCTAGGTATATAACTTTAGCCTTCCGAACTAGATTTTTGGTTGATTAACTGTATCGTATTATGCCAGATTATTCCATATGTAGCATTTGGGCCCTGTGAACGTTGCCTATAGTGTTTGCCCGAATGAGATGCCGTTGAATTGTAGATAGTTAGTGGGGGAACAGTGACCCTACCAATGTTCCCTCTCGGGTAGAGACTGCGGCATCTCCACGATTATGTCTCTGTATGGTAGATCGGGCCAAACTCGGAAATATAATGTCCGAATCCACAGAAATAGCACTCGCCATTGATCTTCAACTTGGACCCACTCAATCGCCCAATCCACTGCTAGCACGGTCATTTTATGCTACCGAAGGTCCATTAACTACCAGGTAGCCACAATTTGGTGAGACGTTGAATCTGATGGTCAATTTTTTCAGCCATTTAGCCATCTGCTATACATTACGGGACATTGTTCCGTAGATAAATTTCGTCTTCATAACTTAGGAACTGATTTATCTCTTCAAATTACGCATGAAGGAAGGTCACTTTATATGTTGGGCTTGGCACGAACTCTCTCGTATTTCTTGATTATAGAACATTGGGATAAATTTTAGAACTCCACACCCCTAGAAAAAACGCCTCTGTACTGCTTATATATCCTCCACGTGGGTAGCGGACTGCACACCAGCCTCCGCCTCCTTGGGGACGTAATTTTGCTGATAGAATTCTATACAGTCACGTGTTAGGCTCCATTCTCTTGCGATATAGGGGTGAACAGAAGGAAAAGCTTACGTTCGACTCTCGTAGTCTTGAACTTGCGCGCGGGCACGTGGTTGGCGAAAAGCAGATCGATTTCACCGAAGTTGCGGTCCTTGGTCTCTGGAAGCCGGAACCAGCACCACAGGTTGCAGAGCAAATTGGTGCCGGCGTAGAAGAGGGCAGTTTTGGCGCCCCAGTTCCAAGCTGAGAAGAAGTCATGGTTAGCGTTGATTTGACGAGATACCGCTATAAATGCAGACAAAAAGCCGGAAACTTACAGGTTGCTGAAATCATGTGAGGAGTGACCGAGTTCTGGAAAATTCCAGTAAGGTTATACACAAATCTGCCAATGGTAATAGTCTTGTAACGCAGGCGACCGGACGGGGTCTCAGCGACGATAGGATAGCAGACGGGCCCGATGGAAATCATGTTGATGAGGGTAGAAATGACGAGCAGAATACCAATAGCGAGTTGAGATTTGGTGCCGCTCGCCCAACCAAGGCCACCGATGGCAATAAGACAGAAGAACATGAAGGTAAGACCCGTCATGTAAATTGTAGCACGACCGTAGTGCGGGAAGAGGAACCAACAGATGATACCGCCAATGATGTAGCACGATGAGAGCGCGATGTTCACGTCAAAGGCTTGGATTGTGGTGAAACCGGCGGCCTCAAGGAAAGTGACCGAGTAGCCCAAAATGGCGTTACCGCATAGGATCTGCGCGGCCCAGACGACACAGTTCTACAGGATGGGGAGTCAGTTTTGCCACAAAGTTGGAGTGTGTGATGAGATTATGCGAAGTGGAAGAAAGATGAACTCACGATTTCGGTTCGGCGCAAGTTCGCCCCCTTGAAGCAATCCCAAATCGAAGCACCGTCGGTCTCTGCCTTCTCCAGCTCAGTTGTGTACCGGATATACGCCAAAGTAGCGGCCACATCTCGTTCCTTGTTCGGGGTTTCCTGACGCAGGCGCATCAGGGAGTGCCTCGCCATGTCCATTTTGCCGCGTCGGACTGCGTTCCAGGGGGATTCGGGAGCGAGATAAGCACCGATCAGGAGAGGGATAGGCCAGACCCATTGGATAGCAAAGGGAAGTCGCCAGCCAATATCTCCTTCGAGACTAGCCACGGCTCGGACGACACCAGAGGAGAGCAGAATACCAGCACCCCAACACATACAGACATAGGCTGTAACATAAGGTCTGAGAACTGTAGGAACGACCTCACAAGCGTAGCTGGTGGAAAGTGTCTAGAAAAGGAATTGAGATTGTTAGGTCAATTGACCGATCATCTAATAAACACGAACAAAAGAAACATGTACAAACCTGGAATATGCCCCAGGAGACACCACACATGGCTTCTCCAAACGCTAGGACCGGCAGGGAGGGCGCAAATACGGGGATGAAGATCATTACAATCATCCAAGCCATGAAAAACATCATAGTGGGGCGACATCCGAAACGGTCTTGCGCATACATGTTGATGATGAGACCGGCCAGCTGCCCGACGACGGAGGAGTTGGACAGGCCTGATTGCCAGGAAGCAGGGATAGAGTGCGTTTTCGTGGCCGAGTCATAGACTCCAAATCGTTCTTGGAATTGGGGTTGACCGTAGAAGGAGGTAATCTAGAGGTTGAGAATTGGAGTTAGTGGGGAGTTCCGGACAAGCTAAAGGGCTGAAGGTGGGATCTAGCGCGAATATTTTTCCACTTACAATGACCAAATCGTAGCCCTCCATGATCAAACTAGTGGACAAAAACATGGCCCAGAAGACAGCTTTCTTGTACTTGGCCAAGGCGGCGCGAATCGTCAAAAGCCGATCCGCGGCGTCACTCTCCTGCGCTTGGTTGATCAGATGGAGACTCTCCGCACCACCGAGCTGCAAGCGCTCGACCTCCCGCTCGGTAAGGACGACAGTATCCATAGCCATGGTGTATGCGATCGGCAATACGATCCTTGGAAGAAGTCGAGGTGTGAAATCAGAAACACCTTATCAGCAGTCGATCAGTTAAGGTCTCCTGATATGCGGGGAGGCATTTCTGGAGACAAATCTCCCCAGATATATATCCTTGTCAGTTATGCTAGACCATCTTGCTCCGCCGGAGCTTGCAGGGAGTCGTGGCGTGACAGGGGCTAGGCTGCGGCAGGAACCTCGTTTTCGACCCTCAATTTTGGCCAGGGGGTCTTACCTTAGAGCCAAAGGTAAGAGTCTATGCCTGACCCTCAGGCATCTAATTCAGGCATATTAAGACGGAACATTACCTTATTAGGGACCTATGTTCCATAATAAGTTAGCGTATTACTACATTAAGGTTAACATAAACCTTAATCGGGGGCTGAGTGTACGGTCCCTCGCGAGGGTTAGGTTCCAAAAGTTGTACCCTAAAACCCTCCATGCCGCAGTCTAACAAGGGCAGTCAAAGACCAGTCTCTGAACCGCTAACACACCGCTCCATTGGTCGGGGTTAACGAGATGAACCAAAAGCTTCAATGTCAGCCAGTGGGGTTCTCCGAGCAAGTTGGCTAGGCGAGTCCGGGGACGCTCCACCCCCGCCGGGAGATTGCAATTCAGCAGCTCCACCTCCGCTCCGAAGAAGTTCCGGCAGACAACATGTTGATCAGCTGATCTTGGGTTTCTTCTACAATCGCTGTTCCTAGTACGTAGGGCATAGCTACTAATTGAGTACTCTGTGGATCTCATTTCTATTCTCAACCTTGGCTATCAATTGCGTGAGCCAAGTCGCCTTAAAAGGCAATTCACCAGTCCGCGATTTTAAGGTTAATCCGGTCCACATAACTTAATGTATAGTACATAAGGCTGCTCACGCCTCACGGATTAATCGTATCTCCGCATCTCCATAGTCATGTGCTCAGTTTATAGTTCACGTCGGAGCAGCAGGATTGGTGGATACCGGGAGGAAGGAGATAACTACTGTATACCCGCCAAGATTAGTCCTGTTTATGCCCCTCATAACAATTCAGACTCATTGTGATTTCTATTGGTGCACCCATATGGCTTACTCATCTATGTTCCGACAGTTCATCGTCTGCGGGGAAGTGAACCACGTGGGCCTCATGAACCTAGGAACCACAGAACGCTGAATTGAAACCCCTTAAAACCTCTCTGAATGTACTTTCTTCCTTGGAATCTTTCATCTTAATTTGCCAATTGCAGCAGAATATTCCAGCTATCATCCATCCACTATGCTCCGTAAGAAATCCCTCCTCATTGGAATCAACTACACCGGCTCCAACCATCAATTGAATGGCTGCATCAATGACGCCATGAGCCTTCGTGAATACCTAGTTCGTGACCGTGGCTATTCCCCAGACCAGCGGGATATGGTGATTTTGACCGATGCACCGGAGAATCGAGGCACGCCGTTCTACCCTACTGGCGCCAACATGCTGACTGCGTTCAACTGGCTGGTTTCGGGGAAAAGTCCTGGGGACTCGCTTTGTTGTCATATTCAGGTTATGGAAGTAGGTTTGTTTCTAAAGCGTACAAGCATAGTGGCGCAATTTTCTGATGGAAGGCGTGCCTAGCCACCAGCAATGCCAGATGAATTGAGGGGTGGAAGACAGGATATTATTTTGAGAATGTTGGATACTATATAATCTTGTCATGTGCAATCATCGATGCAATAAATTCCTATCTTCAGAGAATATCCCATAGGTGGGGTTTCCGACCGATAAGATAGCAAAAACATGGTCTTCAATAAACTAGATAAAGCTTTGTTGATAACCCCCGAAAAGTGATATCGACCAGAGTAATTGTTTTGCAATTAATCATAGTATTATTTAATTTATAGTCGTGGGACGATCGGTTCATCTTGTATTCCTACTAGGAGCTAGTCTAGGCGTGTCTGAAAATCATGGTTATGTTCCTTATATTAGAAAGGTTCCCTTTATATATGCTGCTAGCGCTTTTAAGAGCACTAAACTAAGTGGCTTGATAAGGACGATACGTTAGAAACCAGAAATCTTGGGTGCTCTATGGTCAAAGCACTATTGCATTTAACATACTACACGGAAATCAAGCCGCGGAATTCTATTCTGATTTGAATTTCTACCTAAGAAAGAGCGTCGCTCTAAATAAAAAACTTTGCCTAATACCTCGTTTCTATTATATTTAAACCCTAGAATTTTAGGTGCTATATTATAGTACTACTTATATAACTAGATTTTTAAATAATGCCTAGATATAGATAGTAATTAATTAAGTCTATCTTTTATTAGTATCTTTAATAGCTTTAGAGATAAGGGTAGATTGTATATCTTAATTGCGATTAGCTATAATATCTAAAGAATGCTAATAATTATAATGATTAGTAGTATAATATTTATAACCGCTAGATAGTATAAAACCCGTTTAAGTATTATCTAGCCTTTAGTCTTATACCTAAGTTAGATTATAAACGGTAAGACCGTAATTTTATATAAAGTTGGGTTTTCCTAGGTACCTATTAGGTACCTAGTCTAGGTCCTGCGGAAGTCTAGTTGGGCAGGGCGGGGGCGGGACGGAGTGGGACCGATTGCGGAGAGCCGATATCGATTGTCTTAGAGACCTTTAGCAAGTATCTAAGTAAGGCAAGGTGGGGAATCGAGCCTGAAAAGTGGGCTTCTGGAGACTGAATCCTGTCCTCCATAGAGTGACCTATTTATATGTTCCTGGTAGAATGTTGAGAGCAAATTTTAAACTGATCAATGATGTCTATTATTCTTTATCTTGCCTTGGCTCTGGTGATTCACATAGTGATATCCAAAATTTACCGAGACCTATTCAGCCCTCTCCGCACTGTCCCGGGTCCTTTTCTGTCTCGGTGGAATCGACTCTGGGAGCTTTCCGAGGCATGCCAGGGTAGATTTGAGAAGACCAACATTGAATTGCACAAGCGCTACGGTAAGCTTCCAACCTCCAAATATCATACCTTGGACTAGCTAAATTGGCAGAATTACAGGCTCAATTGTCCGCCTGTCTCCAAACGTCTACAGTATCGATGATCCGGGGGCTATTCGTCAAATTTATGGTGCTGGATCAGCCTTCACTAAAGCTCCATTTTACTACGCCTTTGGAAACCCAGACAAAATCCATGCAGACTTATTCTCGGAATTAGACAATGAGCGACATGCAATCAAGCGAAGGAAGCTGGCATCGTTGTATTCGATGAGCTCGCTGGTAAACTACGAAGCCGCCATTGATGAAATCAACAGTGAGCTGTGTGAGAAGTTGAACTTTTTTGCCACTACAGGGATACCCTTCGAATTCCCCGCGTGGATGCAGTTTTATGCATTTGATGTTATCGGGAAAATCACAGTCAGCGGCACCACTATATTGATTTTTCCTTTCACTCTTCAACTTGACTAATATTTTGCATAGGTTGGAGAATCTTTCGGCTTCCTCCAAGCCGGATCAGACTGGAATGGCATCCTGGGTGCTATCCATGAGAGTATGGTTTACGGCAGTCGGATCGGAATCTTTGCTGAATATCATTGGATCATCTCCAAAATTGCAACGACTCTCAGAATTCCTATTCCCTTTGATCTAATATCCAATTATATCATAGGGAAAATCAAAGCAAGGACAAGCTCTGTTGGTACGTCAGACAAGCCAGGCACGGACTTTCTCTCCCAGCTTCTCATCCGATTCGATGCCGGTAGAGTCAACTATACCGACATTTTCAATTCAATTGGGGCGAATATTGCTGCTGGCTCCGATACCACGGCCATCTCATTGAGCGCTATATTCTATCACCTTTTACAAAACACAGACAAGCTCCAGAGACTTGAAGATGAGATTGGCACAGTAATGAAGGAGCTGGGAAGATTTACGGGTGATCCTGTCACATATCGTGAGTCCCAGCAAATGGTTTATCTCCAGGCTTGTATAAAGGAGGCTCTGCGGCTTCATCCTGCGACGGGCTACCCTCTCCTACGTGTGGTTCCGCAGGGAGGAGCTACTCTGGCTGGCAAGTTTTTTCCACAGGGGGTAAGAGGAACTGGATTATTCCCAACGTTATAGCCAAATTCGAATGTTAACCCTCGCTTTAGACATTGGTCGGGGCAAACCCTTGGGTTTCGCAACAGAATGAAAAGATTTATGGACCAGATCCCGGGTCTTTCCGACCGGAAAGGTGGTTAGAAGACAAAGAAAAAGCTTCAGTCATGGAAACGAATTTTCTCTCCGTAAGTTTCCCATTACGAACGATCAAGTTGTGGATGACTAGACCAAGGCTGAAATGATCGTCAGTTTGGAGCCGGTGCTCGAACATGCATTGGGAAAAACATCAGTCTTTTGGAAATGTCCAAGCTCATTCCTTGCATTTTGAATACATTCCACATTCAGCTGGAGCAATCTGAGCAGCTCTGGGAAACCAGAACTGCTTGGTTTGTCAAGCCGAAGTTTCGATGTCTAGTAACCTTGAAGAAAATGGAGTCCAGTTCGAGTGACAAAGAAATGGAGGATTAGATTACGCAAATCAGGACTAATCCGTCGTTCTCTAATATGCATCGTGACCTTAGATTAATATTCGTCTTCTGGGGGACTCAAGATGATGCCAACTGTCTGCAACCCATTGATAAATGCTGGCGCCACTGCTGTGCTTGAGCCCTTAAATAAAAATGGAATAAATCACCGAGACGCTAGTCACACCCACGTAGCTGAGTATCAGACACCGCGCTTCAAAAGAACTCGACCTCGTCGTTCCAAGGGAATGTCCACAGGATTATCATGATGATGGAGCTTTCTAAACAGCTATATGTATTATCCCTATAATGCGGCCGCTGACTTTGCGGTGCCTTGGCAAGGCTGAGGTCAACTCCGGCATAGGGGCTCGGGAGGGAAGGAACGCGTCTCGGGTTTGTGGGCCATCCATCCGACCCAGAGTCAATCAACCCAATGTTCCCCGAGGGCGAATTTAGGCTCGAATAACAATATTAAAAGTTCCATGGTCCAAAGTATGGCAACAACGACAATATCCAGGTGACATCACAATGGGTGCGTTATATATCAAAGACTACATCCAACAGTCGAACTAATAGCAAGTTGTAACGCCAACTTCTGTGCACGTGGTAAATTAAAGCTTGTCGGGGCCATTTTTCTATTTATAATCTATATACAAATCTAATTCCATTTCATACATTGCATTTGAGCGACATAGGTATGGTGATTATACATCGCCATGCACACCTGGGGTAGGATAGCTAGGTCCATAGGCCATCTGCTCGAGACGAATAGACTCAATTGTATTACGTCTGTCACGTCTCTCACTCTCCAGAATATCAGTGGTACTCGATGACGGCCTCAAACCACTCGTCCTCTTGACTGCCTCAGTTTCACTCTTTGCCTTCAGTGCTGTCTGGCACCGGTAGTAAGTGGCATAAATCACGGTGGCAAGTCCAACAATCCACCAGGAAAAGAGGATTGGAAGTGCCCTGTAGGACTGATCTTGGCACCCATCACTCCAGATTTGAACAAGCACTTGGTACACCTCATGGGCAGGGAGTGCGTAGCCCCAGCGGAAGAATCCAGGGTTCAGCTCAAATGGACTGATAGTGCTGCCAACATTGATGATGACCCAGGTTAGGACGCAGAAGGGCAAGAATTGCATGGGTATGAAAGCTGTTAAATTGTCGACGATCAAGAAATTGATGTGCATGTAAAGCCAGATTACCATCCAGCTAAGAGCGAACTGATTACTGTTCACAGCCCATGACTCCTTGAAGCCCCACATGTAGCCCGTCATGCATAGCGATCCCACGAAGGTGTAAACGATGGATGTAACCATGCGAATGAGTCCATTTGCGGTGTATCCCAGTTTTGAGAAGATGTGGAATTGAGATGAAATTCCATTGAGAGCCATCATGAAGAAGAACTGCTGGATGATTGGCATGACGAGGGAGACTGTATTATAAAGAACTCTTGTGCCTTGGTTCGTTTCTTTGATGTTTATCCCGGAGGCTTGAATAGGGTTCAGGAATGTTTCGAGTGCAATAGGATTGGACAAATTGGCGGAGTCAAGCACCTTGGAAGCGCTGCTGGCGTAGTAAGTTGAGCGAGACGCCTCAACTAAGACTAAGATGTTTGAATAGATTTCGCTCTGAGAAAAGGCAGGATATCTCGCTCCATTCCATACGAAGGTGAGGGCGGTATTCGAGGAAGCAGTACCATTAGCGAGAATGGCGTTGAGACTGGCTGATGCGTTCTTGTTGGTATAGATAGCAGCCCAGTAATCGCCGCTGCATACAGCACCCCTGATATCTTCGGGTGTTGAATATTGACCGGTAGGCTTCGTATACAAACTTGGGAAGTCGTTGCCTTTCAATGCCTGATAAGCATCCGTCACAGCTTGACCAATCACCCCACCATCATAATCGACATATAGCATTTTCATATTGTGAACACGAGTGGAGTCGTTGAATTGCGTTGCGTACAAATAGCACATGTTCCCTAGGAAAAGGATCTGTAAGAGGACGGAACTCGCTGCGACGGCAGTGATAAAGCCAGTTCGCATTTCTTTCCATCCATCTTCAATAGAGGCTTTTCGTGGCGTTTGCGTCATATTGCGAAGTTGGAGAAAGGAATCTGCAAGTGGAAAAGAAGAGACAGGTCGAGGTGATATTTAGGTGAAATGGTTGTGCAGAGACTAGCTCAAAATATTGACAATTCAACCCTTTCTGTAGGCTCAGGGGCTCGGGATACTCTACGCTAGGAGCTAATGCACTAATGACTTTTCCCTTTATTCATTATTTTTATCTCACAATCTCCACCCGCATTGAAGTTTGTTCGGATTCTAGGTTGCTGTCTATCCCGCTTACTCAGCGGGACATGTCGATCATCTCGGAGACAGCAGATCCCGATGCCGAAGTGGTCCACCTGCTTCCGATCTGATGACCTCGTGCAGAACTCGTGGTCACCAGTTGCTGAAGACCCTCTGATATCCGGACTTGCCGTGGATAGCTCTAGCCGACTCCTTCGGTGAGCAGGACGATATTCCAATCCCATCCTTACTTTCTCTTTATCCTTGCCGAATACTCTCCTCGTGACTGTCTCAAAGAAGATCTGTTGCGATTTACGTTTGTTTGGACGTCCGCTGGTTGTCTGAGGTTGACGCGACCCACGACTGTGGGTCATTCTTCCATTCGAAAGAATAGAAGCTCTGAACATGTCGGCATGCATAACTCCAAGGCAAGGTAGGGAGTGGTGTGACTTGGCTGAATACGCTTTCTGATGCCCATTGGGCTATTCCCTAGTGTCAATTCACAAAGAACGACATGAAACGCTATTTGGACATACCAAGAGTGCCTTACTGCTTTTTTCAAGAGCGACATTAACCTCGTATAGGGAAATATTCTAAATCTGGCTCGACATCGCAATGTGTGCTTGCTGCATTGTGCGAGCATGAGGAAAACATGGAACCACGTACTTGGCGACAATCATGACTTTCAACGACACTATGATTACGAAAGGGATTGATGAGGTGATGAACCCCCGTTGGATTCCCTGCAAACCCATATTGGTAGCCTTATGTTCAAAGGTCTTTGAATGCGGTTCCATGAACACGTCATAGCTGCTATCTCCAATGGTCTAAGAATCATGACCCGACCACACTTGTCCCGATTTAGTCTTCTATCTTCATGTGGTACCTATATGCTGCCCCTGAAATGTGCATGGGGGCGCTTCAAAATCTATAGGACACCCCGTCGCGATCCCCGACTCAGTCAGTACTGGAGAAGATGGACCATCGCACCAGCCAATTGAACTGTCCGCCTAGTCTGCGCCATGCTTAGGCTACCTTCTATCCGACCAGGGGATAGTGAAGAAACAGCTGGTCTATGGATAACCGCCATAGAAGCACAGCAGACCACAACCATTACCTCGATGTCGCAACAGGCATTGCCCCAGCTGAAAAAATAAGCTAAAAATATGTTGTGCCCAGTGCCTCTATTTTGAGGGAAAGCGATGATGCTAGCGTGACGCTGACTGGTGTCGGCGTAGGACTATGTATCCTTGTTGTTGGATTTTCTCGTGCCACTCTACAGTCAGAGCATCATCAGCCGGGTTAGTACCATTCTCTTTCATTGACTCTTTGGTCAAAAGTCTATTGAGTATTAGCGCTCTATGTTGCAACTTCATTCGAGTATCCCGGTTGTTGTTTGAGCCATGCTCTCTGAAAGCATGGGAGCGGCATGCCTACATCGGCATCTCTTCGAATTCGGTCTACCCCGCATAGAGAGTATGTGTCTTCGCGTATGGAATCTCAAAAATGTGGCAACAATATTGATCAATTTGAATTACATATCTTGAGTTTATCCCCAAAGGGAATTTCAAAGAATCGCATGATTAAGTATGAATGTGCCCGGCTATTCATCAACTTACAACTTTGGAACGTTATTTCGCACATCAAACATTTTCTGCGGTTGGCTTAGCACTGAAAATGTTAACGTATTTCACCAGCGAGCCGGACGCCCGGTCGGCCCGGACGCCCCAACCAAAACGCGTCAATTAATTAGTCCGTTCTTCTTCAACCACCCACCATGCCACCAGATCGCTCTCAAAATCGTCAAAAATTGACGCTTCAAGAAGGTCGTATCTTGCTTGCTATCCAGGCTTGGAAAAAGCAGGAAAAATTGTCAATTAGTGAAGCAGCACGCATATACGATATACCCAAATCAACGCTCCATGACCGGATACACGGAGTCCATAACCGCGTCGAATCACGCGCAAATTCGTTCAAATTGACTGAAATCGAGGAGAATTCGCTTAAGATATGGGTTCTATCTATGGACCAACGTGGAGCAGCACCACGTCCTTCTATGGTGCAAGAAATGGCTAATCTCTTGCTTTCTGCACGCGGAACGACCCCGATTCAAACCGTCGGCAAAAATTGGGTTACGAAATATGTTAAACGACACCCAGAACTCGATACAAGGTTCTCAAGACGCTATAATTATAAGCGGGCAAAGTGCGAGGACCCTAAAATCATTATAGAATGGTTTAACCTGGTTCAAAAGATGATGCTTAAGTATGGTATCCAGCAAGATGATATCTATAACTTTGATGAGACAGGCTTCGCGATGGGCTTGACAGCGACCGCAAAAGTCGTTACAAGAGCAGAATATTATGGTCGGCGCTCTCTTTTACAGCCTGGAAATCGTGAATGGGTAACCGTGATCGAGTGTACGGGCGCGTCTGGATATAGCCTTCCTCCGATGATCATCTTCAAGGCAAAATTATATACGAAAGGCTGGGCTGAAGAGTTGAAGCTTCCGGGCGACTGGCAATTCCAGGTTAGTCCGAATGGATGGACCTCGGACGAGATCGGACTTCGCTGGCTTGAAAAGGTCTTTATTCCATCAACTTCCTCGAGGTCAAAGGGGATATATCGACTTCTAGTTCTTGATGGTCATGGAAGCCATCTAACTCCAAAATTCGACGAAATTTGCTCTCAGAATCATATAATTCCGATCTGCATGCCACCGCACTCATCACATCTTTTATAACCTCTAGATGTGGGTTGTTTTGCCGTCTTAAAGCGTGCGTACGGAAAGTGCGTCGAGGACGTGATGCGGCAAGGTCGGAACCATATCGATAAGTTAGACTTTTTAGACGCTTTTCCGGAGGCTCGAATCTAAGCTTTTAAAGCAGAAACGATCAAAAATAGCTTCTCAGCAACTGGCTTAGTCCCATATGACCCAAATCGAGTTATATCAAAGCTCAATATCCAGCTCCGGACACCCACACCACCTCCATCTCGAGGAAGCCAAAGCAGCACATATCAGACGCCATCAAATTATAAGCAGCTCCAGAAGCATGAAATTTCGATCAAAAAGCTCTTAAAAAAGCGCTCTAAGAGCCCACCAAGCCCGCTGCTTTCCCATATAGATCGGGTGCTTAAATCGTGTCAAATCCACATGCAGAATCATGCTCTTATAACTCAAGAAGTCAAGCTTTTACGTGATGGAGTTAAGAAATCAGAGTCAAAAAAAGCACGTTCTAAGCTCCGGATATCAGCTCCAGAGGGCATATCTGTCGCTGAGCTTCGAGAACTAGCTCAAAATGATGGAAATGGTCAAATTGAAGCTCCATCCGACCAGCCAACCGGTCAACCAGAAGCACAAGAACGACGATCCAGGGCGCCACCAAGATGCTCAGAGTGTAATATTCAGGGTCATACAAGAACGCGTTGTCCAAATTTGATTAAATAGCTTAGATATTCAATATTACGTTATTTCGGGTGAATTGTGCTGGTTTGAATTATCAGAAGTTGATGGGGCGTCCGGGCCGACCGGGCGTCCGGCTCGCTGGTGAAATACGTTACCATTTCTGGTGCTTTGTCACGCTGACATATTCGGCCGGGAGGCGGCTTTCATCCCGCCCGCTTACAAAACTCCCGGCAGCCGTAGTCCTCTGATTGGACGACTGGCGCCGGATGATATGATTCGGTGGGGATATTGCGCGCAACTGACAATCTTCATTGGCCCAGGTTTTGACAGGACTGGATTAGAAACCAGGGGAATGAAAAATCCCACACTGGAATGTGGGATAGTGTAATTCAAACAGTGCATACGTACATGTTAGTAGAGCACAATTTCTTCAGTGCCACGTAGTATAATAGATACGGCCCACAACCCGTTACAACTTCTCTTTTCCTGTCTCAATCATTTCCACCTCAGACAAATTATCCCAAGCAACTTCACAATGGGCTCCACTGCTGTTGAATTCAAGAACCCGGCCACTACCTCTCTTTTTGAGTTGGTTAAGAGCCGCCGCACTTACTACGGTCTCAAGGCCGAGAGCCCTATCTCCGATGATGCCATTGAGCGCATTGTCGAGGACTCAGTCCTCCATGTCCCCAGCTCATTTAACACACAGACCTCCCGTGTCGTTCTCCTCCTGAAGGAGGAGCACAAGAAGGTGTGGGATATTGCTATTAGCGCCATGGAGGGCCTTGTTGCTGCCGGTGTTCTTACTCAGGAGGCCTATGAGGCTTCTACTAAGCCAAAGCTCAATGCTTTCCGTGCTGCCTACGGAACTGTATGTATTTTCACGATCCAGTGTGCTCTACTAGAGCAATTGGCCCGGTGGATATTATCTTTCAGATTGCTAATCATAAACAAGGTTCTGTTCTTCGTCGATTATGAGTCTCTCGCCCCCATTAAGGAGAAGTTCGCCATTTATGCCGACAAGTTCGACCCCTTCGCCATGGAGTCCAATGCCATGTCTCAGTACCTCGGTAAGCTTTAACAAATACCGGTCGCCGATTGATCTAGGCGTTCATAGTAATTTATTATGATTCTAACATTAAACAGTCTGGCTTGCCCTTGAGGCCGAAGGCTTCGGTGCCAACCTCCAGCACTACAGCCCTCTGATTGATGCCGAGATTTCCAAGACCTGGGACCTGCCCGCCTCTTGGAAGCTGGATGCCCAGCTCGTTTTCGGTACTCCCACTTCTGACGCCGGCGAGAAGACTTTCCAGCCTCTTGAGACCCGCCTGAAGGTCTTCGGCAAATAAATAGATATATAAATGCATATTAGAGGTAGCTCACTACACTCATGTCCCCTCCCTTGGCTCAGTATTCTTCCTCTTTCATATCATCGTACTGCATATCATCACACTCAAGAGCCTATGCGTCTATATACAAATGCCATGTGGGATTCCCAACGGAAGCCATGGTTTGTGATCGTAGAAGGTGTAAGATATATCGATGGCTAGGCAGAATATGGTAGATAGCTTCTCCCACTCGATACGCAATCTGGCAAATTCTTCCGTTAATCGCGTGGCTTCAATGATATCCTCTGCATAGCCGCTAAGATCTTATTTCCCCGTATGGAAGGGAAGCTTTGACGATTTCTCTTTTTTCATCAAGGCAAAATAATTCCTGCGGTACCGAATTAAAAAAAAAGTATTCCATATTCCCTTGGATGGTGTCAATGCAAGATATCAATTTATCTTCGCATAAAAAGGCCCAGGAGATGCAGCATGAAATGTGTAGAGGTGTGCAGAACATCACATTACTCACGTGATACACCCCTCGCGTTGTAGTGCCTCAGGCCCCATGTTGCGAATCACAACTAGCCAGGCTGGTCAAACTCCTGGGTGGAATTTGTTAGACCAGCCTGGGCATCTTTTGGTTTCTAATTTAGTCAATAAAAGAAAAAAAAACCATCCATTTAAGCAGAGAGATGTGATGAGCAAATCTCCGACCGGGACAGTAACGTCAACCATCTGCCAACGAAAATTCCAGCTTGTCCAACACAAGACTCGATCCGCATCGTGCACTTTCAATTTCACCTATTATTACTCAAAGCACATGTGGAATAACCCTTTTTCCTTTCACGGCAAACACGAATTCCATTTATGGAGTGAATTGCGAGAACAAAGATATTATTTGAAATGTCGTAGAGGCGTGGGTGCGAGCGCGGGCGAAAACAGCCGAGTTGGAAAGCCCTGCTTTGTGCCCCCTCCCTGTACAAGCCTCAAAAGCCGAGGAAATTAAATCCATCGCCTCTTGGTTCCTGCATCAGCAGAGTGACTCGCTGGGCCCAGACTTCTCCATAGCGCCATTTCACTAGTGCCCGACGCTCCATCGCTTAAGCTGGCCATTTCTGAGATGCACTAATTCAAGCTCCGCTTAACCTAGACTAGCGTCCTATTAAAACTTAAATTCGGCGTATGATCTCGGTCGAAGCCGATTGATAGTACTCGATGGCTCGCTTTGACAAGCTCGTTTGAACTCAGGGACTGAAGCTAGTCTCTCCACTTCAATCGCCAGATTTGCCCCCCCGGTCTATATCAGACTTACTCCCCACCATGGCAAGATCAATCATCGCTTCTCACTCTCACTTTGCGGGTGATCACCATGTTTTGGAAGGCTTTCTTGTTCGCATTAACATGCGCAGCTACAACTTCAGCCCTTCCATCACCTCCGCGTTCAGATCATGAAAGTCACACCGAGTTATGTGTTGGAAAGCTGGAGCCGCTATCGTATTGGCGTAAGACTCCCCTTGGGGAGATTATCCGTGTGATTGAAGGATGTCCCGAGGCCGACAACTTCTGCCATGAGATCGTTCGTGATACATGTGAGGTTATCACCAAAACCAAGACGGTGACTCCAGTACCAACTACCGTCAAGGTGACCAAGACCATCACCGACCATCCTCACCCGTTGACGACAACGAAGACGACGACTAAGTGGGTTACTTCTACAATCGTGAAGCCCCCAGCTCGCCCCATGACCATATATGAAACTTCGACTTCGACTCACACGGTGCCTTTGACGGTGACAGACCTAACCACCGTAACGATCACTGATGTTCACACCGCTCTTCTGACTGCTTCGCATTATGAAACAATCACTGTACCTGTGCTGGGATTCATCACGAACACAATTACTGACACGATCACCGATTATGCTGCTGCCACGATCACGGAGTCGTTCACGGAAACTGCTACTGAAACATTCACGAACACTATCACCGACTACGCGACAGCTTTCGTAACAGCGTACATCACTGACCTCGCGACCCATTATATGACAAATGTTGCTACCAACGTTGCTACTGCCACTGTCACTAACTACCACACCGAGATTTTGACCCTGTCCTTTACCGATACTGCTACTGCGACGGCCAGCGAGACTATCTCAACGTCCACAACCCAGGAAGTGGACGTCACTACGATAGACATCCAGTCTGTGACTTTTGTCCAAACAGACTTCACAACCTCGACTAGCACTATACCAGCAACATTAACTGAATATACAACTGCGTCAATTACCACTGTGGAGACTGATGGAGTCACTGTAACTACCACCGCTGTGGTTACTGTTGCCCCGGCTAAGAGGGATGTGATTGATGCGCGTGCTGCGTTGGTCACGCCTTCAGCTTTAAGAGGTATTCACGAGACTCATTTGTCGAGTGCATGCTCTGTCATGTATTATAATACTTGGCTGGCAACGGTATACACCACGAAGACAGTCGCTCGCCCCACGGTATGGCAATGATGATTCTACTTTTTGATATTAGATACTAACTTATTGAATACATAGGTCACTAAGACTTTCACAACCCATACTGTGGCACCTATGCATACTGCTTATATCACGAAATTCGCGACCGAGTTCGTGACCGAGAGGGCGCCCCCTATCTTACCACAGATCAGGACTGAGACATTCACGACCGATGTCACTAAGATAGCCACTGCCAGCGCAACAGTAACTATTACATCCGCGTTCACCACCACTGCTACCGATATCACCACAGTGACAGTAATGGTGGATGAACCTACTACTGAGACTGAAATTGCCACGGTCACGGCAACGGCCGATGTAACAATCTCAACTACCCTGGACACAACAGCCTACGAGACCGCCTCAGTGACTGAAGACGACATTGTGTATATCACCTCCACTTCCACGGCCGATATCACAACAACGCAACTCAACACAGAGACCATTGATGTCACTACCAGTCAAACAACCACTCAGACTGCGGACGTCACCTCTACCGAGACAGCATCAGTGACAACCACGGAGACCTTGGCAACCACTGTTGATGTCACAGAAGTAGCAACAATTACCTCCACCTCTTCATTCACTGTCACTACTACAGCACCTATCACTATTCAGACCACTATTTTAGATACAGTGGATGTTACCAGCACCGCCTTCATCGCGTCAACCGTTGACGTAACTGTGACTCAAACAGTCTCAACAACAACAACAACCACGGTCAGTTCAACTGCCACTAGTGCCGCAACATGCGGCGTCAACCTCGTCTCAAACCCCAACTTCGAAGGAAGCGACTCAACTGGCGCATCCGGCGCATCCCTATCTCCCTGGGTCTACAGCAGTATCGGCACTGGAAGATATGCATTCGTTACCGGATCTATTAGCTATGCGATCGATCTCTATACGGGCTCGACTGGCGCGAGTCAATCAATCATTGAGCAAACTCTTTCGACGGTCGCTGGAGAAACATACACATACTCGGTGGACTATCTTGTTCTAGCTGGAAACGCCGCATCCATCGCAGAATGTTACTTTGACAATGCTGCTACAACTACTTTCGTTGTCAATATAGGGTCCTCGTCCAAAGGTATTTGGAAATTGTACTCGGGTTCTTTCCTTGCGTCTTCGTCGAGTACCGTTATGACTTGCAAGCTGGTGACGTCTATTGCCGCGGCGCTTTATCTTGACAATTTCACGGTTGAGCTGCCATGCTGATCGGGGCTGGTGGATTGTTTCATTGCTTGCTTCCGTGCTTCTATGTACAGTTGGTTTGCAAAATTCTACTCAATTTCCTTCATTCTTGTATACTAGATTCCAAACGAGAGTTTTTTCTCGTGATATAATTGATTGATTGCGGTTAGAAAAATGAGCAGTCAGAGATGCCATTTCTTGAGGCTTGCGATTCAGGACATTCCCAAGTCTGTCACTATCAAAGTAAATCCAGAGATGGAATATCGCCAATCAGATGCTTCCGGATTTTGGGCTTTTCTTACTTCACAATTAGTATGTGGCAGATTCTCCCGCTACCAAAAGAAGGCTGACTTTTTAGGGCTCTTACTACCCAACGCCAAGGTTGATTACAGACGAAGACTTCGAAAAGACAAAGGGAAGGCACAACTATCACAACCGCGAGATGACGATTTCAAAAGGCAGATACTGCGAGTCAGGCTAGCCATATATATATGTATATACGTAATTAGTCTTCATTTGCCCTGTTATATTCCATACGAGGACGGTTGCAGCGTGATTTTGATCCAATGTACGCAATGCTGCAGTAATACGTACCTTCCAAGGTTGACAGCAGCCCTATTTGAGAGATAGACCACGTTTCCCCCTCATTTTAAGCTACCCCCGGCAATCTTGTTGCTTCGGATACATTGTGCCCTGGGACGGACCACATTTTCCCCTCCTTTCAAGCTATCCCATGCAGTCGCGTTGCTCCGGATAGAATCCATCCTCAGAGAGGCCACTGTTTCCCTGCCCTTCCAAGCTAGAACAGGCAGCTCTGCTTCTCTCGAGCCCCTTCGTAGGGCGGACCACGGTTTTTGTTGTAAGTATATAACAAGTCATTACATTGAACATCGCTGCAAAGTTCTAGCTCCCTTGGTCAATCGCTCCGACAGTGTAAGCTCAGAAGATATGTCTTCGGCATGCGACAATTTACGTTCCGTTGATCCCGCATCACAGGGGCAACTTCCTAGTAACAGCGTCACTAAATACTGGTCTTCCTCGGCTCTGAAATGATGCGAACATCATTATCCAAGGCTTTCAACGCTCTTGCTTGGGCCTTGCGCCCCTCGCGCAGATTTGAAGCCCCTGTGCAGTCACGGTGGCGCTCCTTTAACCTGAGTGTGGTTTTCTACCCCTGAGCCTGGCGTTGGAAACACAAAGTGTCCCTCAACATTGGAATTAAGGTTGAAACCAGAAAGTCCTACATGCAACTTAAACGTATGAGTGAATATTTTGAAGATTAAAGGATCAATTGATACCAAAAGAACAATGTGGATACAACAATCAAGTTACACACATACTCAGCACCCCGGCGTAACAGATAACCCGCTCTCCTTCTCTAGGACAGATCACTTGGGGGGGATGCTTGTTCTTATCTCATCAACTAGACCAAGTGGGTTGTGTGTTCGAGATTCAGATGAACGTTTCAATTAACTGCCTGCCCCAACTTCTCTATCAAGTGACGCTTGATAATACAGTTATAAAGAATCAAATGTAATTCTAAAAGCCGTCCGTTCGAGTTACATCACAGTTTCAACACAGCCCGATACCGAACTTTATTGGCCAAAAGATCCTCGAACACTTTCAGGATAGTCGTTGCGCCTTCATTTTTGTACAGTTGAACAGTAGGGCGAATGCCATGCCGCGCTGCAAATTCGAGCATCTCGTCGTGTTCAGCCCTGGACGCAACCATACTAGAAAAGATATGATAGGCATTTCCGAGCATAGATCCGGCGCTTCAAAACTGTCAGCTTCGTCCTGAAGAGGCTAAGCTATGAAAACTCACGGAAGGGTCATAGGCCCTGATGCCGACGTCAGCGGTACCACAGTACCGTCTCTTGCTAGAACCCGTGGATTCATTAGCCTGAAGAAAGTCAGCGTTTATTGCCTCTAAGCAGCCGTACAGATAGCACAGCACGTACTCTCCAAAGTCTGGATATTTCGAGCTGGTTAGGACAATAACGTCCAGAGGCGCCTTGACGTCCAACTCTTTCAGGTTTACAAATTCCTTTGCTCCCAGCTCGAGGGCTTCCATCTTCTTGTCTTGGCTTGTGCTCAAGGCGACAACCGTGGCTCCCATATAAGCAGCAAATTGGATGGCCAAGTGTCCAAGTCCACCAATCCCAACAATACCCACTCTGTTCCCTGGCTTGATGGTCGCCTTCAAAGCTTTGAAAGTTGTAGCACCTGCGCATTGCAACGGAGCGGCGTGCTCACTGGCAAGAGTGTCAGGGATCCGATGCACGTATGTTTCTTTGCCAACATAGTATTGGGAGAAGGTTCCGTTCTCCGTGTCTCCAGAGCCAAAGATCACCCGGTCAGAGCATAAAATGTCACGACCAGACAGGCAGTACTGACATTTACCACAGGAGTCTCGATGAAACCCCCCCCCTGCTCGCTCACCGACCTGGAACTGGGTTACGTCAGATCCCACTGCCTCGACAATACCGACTCCTTCGTGACCCAAGGCAATGCATGCCCCCCGTTTGGCGAAGGCCGCATCTGCATTGCACACTCCGGAGTGTGTGATACGGATGAGGATGTCCTTGGGTCCTAAGGCGGGAATCTGTGTTTTGACCTCAATAATACTGTCCCCTTGGGGCTTATATATGGTGTATTCCTTGCCCGTCATCTTGCTTCCGACCGTAGTACTGCAAAAGCGAACAATAGGAACTCTGGGTTGTTGGTGTTGTGGGAAAAGCTTGACTGTGATATTGCCGGATCGAAGAATTCGATGCTGTGGAGAAGCTGAATATGGATACAGAGTCCTTAAGCTTGCTGGTTCGCAGTAGCTTCGACGAGGCTCCTTTAAAAAGACAGGGAATCTTATGGAGAGTTTCATGATTTACAAAGTTTTGTTTGGGTGGCGTTCCAAACCGCAGATTATTGACTATGTGTCTGCCTTTTTCATCGCCCTCATCGGCGACCAAAGTGGATTCTGGTCGGTGAACTAATAAACCAATCGGGCTTGTCAGTGTGTAGGTGCAGAGGTAATTACCCAGACAGTGGGAACAAGCGACAAACGTAAAGTCTGGTCACTCGGCACTTGCTGATCAAGAGACATTGATAGGACCCACACAGTGCCCACACATTCTTCGGGCGGCCTCGTAATTATCCCGTCTATACTCGATCTTACTATCTAGCATGGCGTCGGTGACTTTGAAGATATCTACGATGCGGTTGGAGAAGTTGAGTCAGGTAGGTGGAACGCGCTTTGTGGCCTACAAGTAGTAGCATTGTAACTCTATGTACCTATAAGCTTCACTATTAGAAAAGCTCCGAAAAGTCTCCGCGGTATATCGGCGACTTATGGACTAGCTTTACTCTCCACACGCGGACCCACCGGCGGAACGGAAACCGCCACATCATGAAGGCAGTGAAAAAAGGCCACGAAAAGTCTCCGCGATATGTGGCGACTTTTTATTAGCGTTATTGTCCGAATGAGGAGAGACCTACCTAGTGCCGGGCTTTGAAAAACTCTCTCATGTGGCCTTCTGGAGCGTGGTGTGCTTGGATGAGAACGGTTGCCTTCGCGGCCTGTCCGGGCTTTGTGTTCCCCGACCAGGAAGTGTGGCCGGAGTTACCTTTCTGTTAGAAATTAGTCAGGGCGCATTGACCTAAACGCTAATCATGCAAATGGCTTTGCAGCCTCCATCTCCAGTATAGAGAAATTCTTCTTCATACATCTTCCAAGATTTTCCAAGTGCCAGTAAAATGGGTCCAATACTCGCACATATCCGCAAACTCAAGCAAGCTCTGCCATGGCTGCAGCTTCCCATCATATGCAATGCGCCCATGAGCAGCGTGGCAACAGGCGAATTAGCAGTTGCTGTGACACGGAGTGGAGGCTTAGGATACATTGGGTTTATGGGGAACCCTCGAAGGCTGGAGCATGAGTTGGAAAAGGCTCGGCAGCAGCTGGTCGACATGAACTTAGGCTGCCAGAACAAAGAACTGCCTATCGGTGTCGGAATCATTGTATTTGATGTCCCTGTTCAGCCCTGGCTCCAAACCATCGCGAGGTACAAGCCGGCAACGGTGTGGCTCTCGTTTGGTAAGGTTACAGAATTTCAAGAGTGGATATCAGGTATACGCGACGTATCATCTGGGACGAAGATATGGATCCAAGTAGGAAGTGTCGCTACTGCTTTGGAAGTTGCGCTGGCCTGCCAGCCAGATGCCTTGGTCCTCCAGGGAACCGATGCAGGTGGTCATGGACACCAATATGGAGCAAGTGTTGTTAGCCTGATACCAGAGGTTACGGATGTGCTTCAGGGGTATGGACTCGGAGATATTCCTCTTGTCGCAGCCGGAGGCATCATGGATGGAAGAGGTACAGCAGCGGCGACAAGCCTCGGAGCTTCAGCTGTTGTAATGGGAACTCGTTTCCTCGGCGCTGACGAAGCCAGGCTAGACCCCGACATTCGAGAGCAAGTCTTCAATACTTTTGATGGCGGAGAATCAACGGTTCGATCGAGAGTATTTGATGATATTTGGGGCTCCAATCCATGGCCGAAGGAATATGACGGTCGGTGCATACGGAATGCAATCTATGATGGCCTACAGCAAGGATTGACTGTGGCCGATATTCGCAGCCAACTCCATGAGCTGTCGCATTCACTAGAAGCGCCAGTGATGGATGCCGTAACTGTATGGGCAGGATCAGGTATTGGGATGGTCAAGAAGATGGAACCGGCGGCCAATATTGTGAAGACAGTGCAGTCAGAGACTCGAATGAGCTTCTTGGAAGTTACGGCTATCTTCGAGTCCTAACTTTTCATGTTAACTTTTCATGTTATGTACTTATGGCAATCGCTCGAGAACGTAATGAATGCGATATCATATCTTGATCCAACTGTCTACGCCCAGATATCTGGAGATCTTGCGGCGCACCAGGCATATTAATTACCGACTAGTCCTAGTAGCTCTAGAAAACTTTCGGCACGGATTGCTATAAATGTACGATTTGAAAGACACAGACTAGGATTTAATCTATTTGCTGTTCTAAAGGCGGTTGGTCGTAGGCTCGTAAGTGATAAACGAAAGCGTATAGCAATCGTATCAAGAGATTATGAAAAATGATACTGGATTCGAATATAAACACCGTCGGGGTCCATCAGCATCTCTTATGTAAACTGAATACCAAAGTGTAGCATATATACTATCAACTCAGGCTGTTTCCTATCTTGAGTGCCTGTATCCCCCACATATAGCTCAGTGCTGCATGTAAATTCATCCTATCAGCCTTGTATTTGTTACGCCCAGGTAAGAAGAGACAAGTAATCAACAAACGTAGTGGCATTCGACGAAGCACCTAAGCATGAGGAAAGGAGAAGAGGATGCGGGGAAACAAGAGGTCTAAATACAAGCTGGGTGCCTGCGGTGCCAGGCATCTAATCAGGCATGACCCACCCACATACGAGTCGTCACATGTCCATCTCTCCACCACATCACTCAAGTCACATGCGTCACGGTCCCAAGTCCTCCATAATTGTAACAGTATTGGCCTCCTACGCCATCTACAGCGTCTCGTTCACCCACTCGGTACGGAAATCAGGTACGGCGGCGCGGAAGAAGCCCGTCATGGGACACTTCCGTTCAACACGAGCTACAAAATCTTTGAACTTGGTAGCCTCGCTGCCGCCAGCGATGTCGGTCTGCACTCGCACCCGGATGAAGATGTTCTCCCAGCCTTTGTGAGCTTGCTCCTCGGCCAGCATCGCTGGGTTCATCACAGTCCCTTCCACGGCGACACTAAACTCGCCAAGCATGATGCCGTGGGCTTTGGCCGTCATGAAGGCGATGAGCTGCATGCAGGAGCTCAAGCTGGCTAGGGCGATGTGAGCCGGAGTCGGGGCCGTGTCGGTACCGCCGACCACCTTGTGTGTATCGGCCCTGATCTTGTACGATTTGCCGGGCACCGATATCTCTTGTACAGAGTCGCGGCCCTTGCCCTCAACTTGAACAGGGATGATTGCGGGCATGGATTGAGACATGATCCTGGTCGAATAGCTTTGCGGTAATGGTGTGGTGGCGAGCAGTGACGATGAAATTGACGTCGCCAAAACGGCTCCCCGAGAGTATTTTATAATCACGTCTTGTCACCTCGGCCGTAATACCTCTCTAGCTGGAGAAGCCGGCAAGGACGCCACTGCAAATGGTCGCCGACCTCACGGGTGACCGGGGAAGGTTGTCTCTGTCAAAACGACGGCCGCACCGCCCGAGGTACC
This sequence comes from Penicillium sp. 91 TS-2023, assembly GCA_030710325.1. Lineage (NCBI taxonomy): Eukaryota > Fungi > Ascomycota > Eurotiomycetes > Eurotiales > Aspergillaceae > Penicillium > Penicillium sp. 91 TS-2023. The sequence goes on along the minus strand of JARWGP010000021.1, from coordinate 648,222 downwards.
TTGGCACTAGCCTAGGACATCAATATAAAAGTGGTGAACAGTCTTGTCTGATATTGTCAGCACAATTTGATGCCACCGGTGTTTGTTGCAATCGGTGTTTGTTGCAATCGGTGTTTGTTGTAATCGGTGTTTGTTGTAATCGGTGTTTGTTGCGATCGGTGTTTGCTGCAATCGCCGTGTCCCCAACCGGAAAGTGGGTCCTTCGTGAGTAATGTCAATAACTATTGGTGGTGGGGTACCCCTTCTTTCAAGGTGCATGATCAGCTACAGTAGCCGTTTATTAGTATTTGGAACTTCGGTTCTGCCATGGGTGGGAGGCAACCGAGGCAAAGCTTAAGGAAGTTTGGGATAGCCAGGAGCAGCAGAGCAGCAATACGTGGCCTAGGTCCGAAAGGAATCAGGAAGGGGGAATAATAGTCGTTCCACCACGCCATGTCCATTGAACGCCTTTTTGAGCCGGCTTCAGCAACGAAGAGCCAATTCTCGCTTGAGGACGCCTGAGATCAGAATTTCCTCTCCGGCTTACGATAGTAACGGTACTCCCTCCACCGTGCCGGCAGAATGATGTGGCGGGCACCAGATCCAATCCAGTCAGTCTTGACGAGGAAACGGAGAACATCAATTCTCCTGCCCCGTCAGGATTAACACCTGCAACTACTGCATCGAATGAATAGAACAACTGGGATACAGCCGAACCTCAAGGTTAGACTCCCATTATTGAATTCAGCAAGGCAGATTTCATGAAGAAAAAAGCCCCATTCCGCAAGCTAACATGGACGTTCCAAGGATTCCGATTACTTTAGAATAAGCCCATGTCACGTCGATCATGTATCTCAATCTATTGAACATAAAACGCGGGAATACACCTCGGATTACGTGCCAACCCCTAGGTACTGTGTCAGCCCCTACACCGAGCTGTCTGCCCTGAGCTCATCCCCGTCTTGTGTACTTAAGAATAGCGTCGACCCCAAGAGTAAACGTAGCCCACATTCTCTCCAATTCCTTGCGTTGCACGAGTGGGAAGAGGAAAGGGTTTATGGTTAGCACCCGCCCGCCTGTATCCACTACCGTGTAGAGTGGCGAGTGACAGTCAATAATTGGGAAGTATCAATGGATACTGAGGAAGATGTCGTCTTGGCTCCCACTGCTTTCTGGCAGCTGTCATTGGTGAAAAAGCTAGAGAAAGCGCTTCGACGAAAAACCGCCCGCCACCGCCTGGTGAGACCCGATGCCCATCGCAGGGCTCACCTTGTTTTTCCTCCTTCAAGCTATCCCAAGCAGGTCTGCTTCTTCAGATCGAACCTATCGTAGGGCGAACCAGGGTTTTCCTTCCCTCCAGGATATCTCATGCAGGTTTGCTTCTTCTGATCTAACCCATCGCAGGGTGGACCATGGCTTACCTCCTCTTCAAGCTGTCCCAAGCTGCTACTCCCGATCGACCCCATCATAGAATGCAACACAGTCTTCCTTCCCTTCACATCGTGGGAAAATCTCCCTCGCTCAGTACTGCTCTTCTCAGGCCACGCTATACTTTTTCGTTTACTTTACGAAAGCATCTTCTAGCGACGTTGTGAGCCATAAATTTTTATTAAATATAACGGGCTATCGTAGAGCGGTTCTGGTACCTCACCGAAATTAGGGGCGTCTCTCCTGCTCACGCATGGCCACATCAGATCAACTTGTCATACAGTCATGAATCGTATGTTTAACTTCTTCCCCATTTTGCTACTTAGGAACATATACCTGCTAGGCCGAAACTCTTGAATGCATCCCCAATCGTAATGGGTTAGACCTGCTTTTCACTATATGGTCTTGCCATACAGCCCGCTCCTACTCTGCCATCGCCCTATCTGCTTACCTCTATTGTTATCTTACTTATTCCGCTCCTTCTCTCCTCAAGCTTTCTATACACAGTTTGTGGCATAGTTAGATTGAATTCAAGTCTTGCTTCAGCCCTTCACAACAGCACCAGCTCAGTCGCCATTGACTAACTGGTTACCATCAATTCAAGTTGATTATCTAACGTGTTTCCACTCTGGGTTTAGTGGCTATGTGGTCCATCGCCATGGCTTAAGTAGTCCCTCGCCGTCATATGCTCGGTTCCACAGGTTCTAGAGTTAAGTTGAACTCCAAGGTCATTATTGAACCATGGTGGATGACGCTCCCGGGACATAAGTGGAGTATGAGGATTATCGAGGAAAGGAAGAAGATACGCATGCTGACATTACGTCCAGCTGTATCTCTTTCCCCGGTACGAAGACACTAAACATAGGTAAACATGAGGGTGAGCATGAGGATCCTATATCTGGGTTCTCCGGTCTAGTCTGATCGCTCGGTTTCCTCTTCCAAGCCTAGCATGCATCGAAAATATATGCCTAGCGGGATCGACTCGATTTCGCAATTGGATTCAACAATTTTGTCACCCACACTGCACGATGGTCCCCAGATTTGAATTTGACAGCAGTCTGTATGTTATTGAAAATGCTCACATAGCTATTCTTTTTAATAACTGAACTTCTGGCCAACAAGCTTTTCACTCAAGTTCCATAGCCTCTCTGCATCAGTTTTACTCGTCGCCCACGAATACACTTCTTCCTTGTCCGGGTCCGCGATATGACAATCATTCAAGAAGGCGCCGTTGTGCTGCGTAATGCTAGTATCGAACGAAGCAAAAACATGCGTCGCAGCACCCTGATCCAAGTCCTTGATGTGCATCTCGGTCATGCCCCATAACCACTTATTTCCGTAAAAGTTGTCCATTTGGGTAAGATCCGCAGAGAAGGCGGCCTGGTCATGAATCCCGTGTGCCGAGAGATTCGTATAACTTACACCCGGACACAAAGGGAAGGCAAGGAGGCCCCGGGACCCGAGCTTCTCGGCGAGAGCGACGGCCATTAGGGCATTAGCCGTCTTTGACTGGCCATATGCCAGCCACCGCTGGTAGTGCTTGCCCCCGTTGAAGTTATAATCTGACCAGCGGATATGGCCTATACGGTGGACGCCGCTAGAGACGATGATAACTCGTGGGGCCTTCGAGGACAGAACCTTTCCCATGACGAGATTCGTGAAGAGGAAGTGGCTGAGATGGTTGGTCTGGAACTGACTTTCAAATCCATCCTCAGTCTGCTTGTACGGAACAGCCATAATGCCGGCGTTGTTGACCAGTACGTCAATACGAGGCACGTCAGTCCATGAATTGACGGTTTCTGCGGCTCTCCGGACGTCGGCGAACGAGAGCAGGTTCAGGGCGAGAAGCTTGACTTTGATTCCCGGGTGTGTGGTGTTCAGCTCATCAACAAGACCCCGCAGCTTGGAAATCGATCGGCCGGCTAGGATGAAGATGGCTGGCCTTGCTATGGTGACTTGCTTAACGAAGCTTTCGCCGAGACCGCCGGGGGAGACACCTGTGATGAGAATAATCTTCCCGGAGATTTGAGGGCCATACTCGGCCACAAGCTCACTGGCCCGAGTGTCTTGATTGCAGGACGGAGTCATAGCCGGTGTGGACTAAGCCGAAGTTGTTCAAAAAGCTATAGAAGTTGTCACGGAGAAGAAATTTAATTTAATAAGATCAGGATTATTGCTCACTATAAATAGGCTCGATTCAACTAGGTTGTCATGACGTTGTACTCCGGAAAGACAGCCAGTTGGGCTCCGGACACATCCTGAGCAAATAATTATTTTTCTCGCCCCGGACATCCGAGGCGGCTAGCGTTCAAGAACCTTATTTCGGCTCGGAGGTTGGGGAAACCACTATCCGGGGCCGGATACGACTATACCGGTGAACCGACAATCCGGATAGGATTTGTACGAGCAGTGAGAGTGATTGCTCTCCGGCTGGATATCGAACATCAATTTTTAGACATACTCAACCTTATTTGCCCTTTCAATTATTAACCAAAGAAAAGATGGTGTCACTACAGTCTGTGAGCGTGAATAACGCTAAATTGAAAGGCTTGGGCCCGAATCTCGTGGCAGTTTTTGGTACTCCGCCCATGTCTTCTCCAGCCATACACCAGGGTTATAGAGAGGTTGATATGCTGACGTTGACGTGTCTAGTCGGTGGAACCAGCGGGATTGGTGAAGCAACAGCTCGGGCCTTCGTGCGTCACACGCTGGCTTCTCGAGTTTATATCATCGGGCGCAACGAGGCCCAGGCATCCAAGATCACCAAAGAGCTACGCCAGCTTAACCCAAATGGGCATATTAGCTTCATCAAATGCGATGCGGCTCAACTGCGCAATGTGGACGAAGCATGCAGAACCATCCAGGAGAAGGAGGACAAAGTGAATTTGTTATTCCTGAGTTCTGGTATCCTTAGTACTAAGGGGCGAGATGGTACGTGCAGCTCTTTCCTATTTTTCCACGCACATAGAGCGCCAATAAAGATGTATTAACCGTCACCAGAAACCGAGGAAGGGCTAGACATGAAGCTCAGCCTTCATTACTACTCTCGTATGCGATTCATAGTAAACCTACTTCCCCAGCTAACCAAAGCTGGAACTACCGTGAACAAGTTGTTCTCAACTCAGCCAGGGCTCCGTCACAATCTATCAAGCGTCGTGTCTGTTCTCCATGGCGGCGGAGAAAGCCCGCTGATCTTAGACGATCTATCTTTAAAAACGCACTATTCAGTTCGCAACTGTGCTAGGCATGCTATCACTATGACCACCTTTTTCCTGCAAGAGCTCGCTTCTTCACACCCAGCAACATCATTTGTGCATGCTTTTCCTGGAATAGTGAAGACGGGCGCAACCCGTGAATTTGGGATAGTTACTCAAGCTATGATAAATGCAGTCTCTATTTTAGCCCGCCCTTGGATGGTGCCTTTGGATGAGAGCGGTGATCGGCATCTCTTTGCCGCGAGAAGCCCACAGTTTCCACCACGAGCCTTTAACGATGTCGGGGATTCTGCAGTTGGTGCCAATGGGTCTATCGGCAGCGGGGCATATCTACTACACTGGGATGGATCAACTGCTGGGGACCAGAAGATTCTGAAGGATCTGCGTCAGAGTGGGACTGGAAAATTTGTCTGGGAGCATACGATGGGGATGTTTGAGTCGATCTGTGACTAAGGGGTTACGTGGTATGGTTGACATTTATGAGTCTGGTTCTTCTTCAAGCACCTCGCTCTGCCAGTCATAGGAGAGCTGTAGGCTCCCTCCAGCTGACATTGTTATGATCAATGCAGAGTATACACCCCCCCCCCTCTTTGAAGTAGACTGTGTACATAGCTCTTTAAACAAAACTTGATTTAACAAAGAGTCAATTAACTCTATATACTGCGTACATTAAAAGATCAAATTGATATCCAACCAACTCTTACGCTTCACAAATATAATCCGCTAATCGAGTTCAATGGTGCAATTTGATTCTTTAACTTCACTAGCTCCGGATCATAACAACTTGATACTTTACGAAAATGCATGTAATTTCTAGGTCTTTTATTGTGTAAGAATGCCAGGGCAGAAATGGACTAGGTAAGAAAATAGTAAAAGAGAAGTGAACTGATGTGGCTCAGTGCGAAAGCGAAGACTTTCTATTTTTGCTAGCGTCAATCAATGTCCAATCATCAAGCTGCTCCCATAAGTAAATAGGGCTTAAAGTTCGAGGCCGCGTAATCTATCGTTGGTCGCGCGAAGGCGGCGGTTTTCCTCACCCTACTGGCAACCTCATTACCCTGTTTATTCTGCACTCAGCCCAGTGGATCGCGAATTCGGCCTTTTAAAGCCACATCGCGTGACTAGCCTAGCCCCCTACTTTTGACTGATATCAAGCCACACGCTGGTTAGTTTGTAGTATGATGGGTGACTGCGAATCCATGCTCTTGTAAGGCTTTTTCTCTCTTTCACTTGGAAGATTCAATGAACTGTTCTGAAGCCCCTAAATTACTCACCCGAACGCCCTGCACACCACTTCTCCTTCGTCACCATACACCGCTACACCCCACTAAACTAAGTAGCATCTCCTGTCATTTCACTCCATTCGTGTCAGACTAGTCACATGACCTAAGCCTTTACGATAGTTATGGTGTTTGTCAGAGATCATATGACTGCACCTGTAGACAGATCAGGGCTTCTCCCTCTTCGTCCTTCTTCTTCTCTCCAACCTTCCATAATACACTAATTACTCAGATTGTTCATTCATCCTTGTAGCAACAAGCTCTACGAGCTTGTGCTCTCTCTTTCCTCCGCTGATCCTCCTGCACTACATGCTGACAGTGTTCTCGATTGAAGCCTAGCGATTTAACGTCAGACAGTTCGTCTCACGATGATAGAAGGCTGAAACATGGGTCCTCGGAGTCATGGTCTGATCTTACTGCCGGTCGAGTGTAGACAAGCCATCCTTGCTTGTCTTGATGATGTCGCGTCACTCCGGTCGGCGATTGTCTCGCTCTCGCCGTTTTACCATGCCTTCCGTGGTGCGAAAAATCTCATATTGCACTCGGTCTTGAGTAACCTAATATCCCACGACCTGCTGCCGGAGGCATGCGCTATCCTCCACGCCTCAAAGATGCGCATGTGGTACCCAGCGGTCCGTGCTGAGAACCTCGAGAACTTTCGCCAGCGCATTGTCCCCACGGAATTTTCTTGGCAAGATGCAGCCTCGATTGAGGAATTCTATCTAAGTGCAAAATTTTTCACGGCAGACTTTATATCCATCGCATTATCTAAGCATCCTCTGAAAGATGATGTGACGATCACAAAGTCCGCGCCGGTCACCTCGATCGAATGGCACCGGGTTCTTCGAAGCTTCTACTGGTGGGAATGGTATACTATTTCGTGCGGGCAGCACTGTAACTCAACAGTTCGGTACTTTCAGAGCGCAAAACATCTTGGGATATTCTCAATCTGGGAGCAGGAGCAGCTAGTCTGTGTTGGGGAGTACTTGTTCCACAAGATAGCGAAGCGTGAGTCTGTCCGATAACATTACGCAAATTGTGCTGATAAGAAGTAGCCTTTAATGAAGTGGCAACCCATGATACCCAGTGGGGAGCATCGAAGGTCGACTATGGTGCCCCCGAGGTCTGGGACGTGCAATGGCCCCGTCGCGCGATGGGCTTTGTAGATCGTCCCTTAATCAGAAACTCAGAACACTGGCTGACCATGAGATAGTGGGTTCAAAGGCTCCCTTTTCGTCAGTGCCGAAACATATGAGCAACGTCATGAACTGATGGAATCAAATTGGGAGATGACATCCCGTGCAAACCACTATACCCAGGCGGTCCTAGACGCATGGAAGTTCACCACCTCAGATGTGTTGGATCTGACTCTTCTTCGAGACTACACTGAGCAGAAGCTGAACACAGCCATTGGAACTCTCTGGGCGCCCGAGACCGACAATGGCCCGCTTGAAGCTTGGAAATGGACACATCAGGAGTTACCGTATGAACACTTTGTCCAGAGCCCTAAGCTGCGATGGCTACATAGAAGGGGATATGTCATGTGGCTATATGACCGACTGAGCAGCTGGGGGTTCTTTGACCTGCAATGGAACCAGTTCTCAGGCAACATGATCCAATGGTCTGAGGATCAGGTGGAGGAATGGCAACAAGAGTTGGAAAGATCGTGGCAGAAAAGAAATGAACTCCACGAACAGGGCGAGACTGGACGGTTGGAGACTGAAAGCTGTTGTGCTGCGGACCGCCTTTAAGTTATTTCATCTTTTGGCGTTACCTCTCTCACTGGGGCCAGCATCACTCTGAGCTGCGTGGAGTGACACGCTAACCGCTTTTAGTTCGGGAGGCTTGATGCTGCAGGTGGCAGAGGAGCCTGGGATAGTCGATGTTTCTACAGAGAGGGATTTTGAGCGGAATTCGGCACCTCAAATGGAAAACAGTCGGATTGAAAGAACTTTCATATAAGCGGTGGAAATTGACTGGCGATTGCACGAAGGTTTTTTCTTGACCTACAGTCGAAACAACGCATAACACTAGCCTACAGGGTGCCCGGATGCCCTAAAACCGGCCTGAAAAGGGCGGCAAGTCGCCCACGACGAAAACGGCAGCGCTAGGTGGCCACCGACATACTTATACTGTTGTATTTTTGGTCTTCTCTTTCTCTTTCGATTTTCTTTAATGAGTGGTCAATAGTGGTTATGGATAAGAACTTGGAAACCGGGTGGAGAGGACGGGAGGTTTTTCACGTTAGGGGGCGATCAGACGCGCTAATACGCTTGTGTTGGTGGTCTTTGGGTGCTGGCTTTTTCTACAATCATTATCAATTGATATGCACACTGAAACTGCTGAGCATATCGTCGCCGCGTTTCGAATTTGATCAAATCCGGGATCACAAATGCATTTTCCACTAAGAACAAGCTCTGTGGTCATGAGCCCAATCCTTCTCGGTTATACTTTTAAAAGAGGGGTTCAAATTCCATGTTATCATCGGTGATAATTTGAGATACTTCGTTTAATATATCCATATCTAAGTCTTAATCAGATTCGTCTATCTCGCGGAGTTCCTCTGCTTCATCCAGCTCTTGAGCTGTCATTCGAAGGTTCCCGTCAACATATGAAGGGAGATCGTATCCACAATGATCAAAAATGGAAGTACTATCTAACCTGGAGGTTTGGGCGAAACCTGGGATTCGATCCAATTAATCGCCTTATCGGGTTGGTTTTCTTGCTGAAGAATCCCATCTGATCCACTGCAGTGGTTCGTCAAATCCGAGCACTGAAGCAGGTAAAGATCACAACCTATCGTGCATAAGCGCACATTGACGGAAAGGTGGCGATACCAGCGACAGTTATTTCATCCGTCCCTGTGTGACAATTATCAAGGCGGACGTAACGGGTAGTACTGTACAAGACACGGCCCTTTGGTCCAAATCTGCCGAGGGCCAATCAATTTATATTCCCAGCCTAAGCGACGAGCTTCACGCGCAACCCCATTTTGAGGAAGGATCAATTCAAACATATGGCGCGGCGAAGCGGAGGGTTGCTATTCGCTATTCATTGAAGGTAACACAAGAGGTTCTCACAATTTTTTGATAGTGAAGGTTAGAGAGATCTGTCGGCTATTTGTCCAACTTCTCCAGACTCTCCTCCACCATCAACCCAAATCAGCACCGATCTCAGCTACGCCTCCTCCTTGCTATCATTTAATTTTTTGCCCCCAGCCAATGGATGGACGTCCTCAAGCCTTCTGGCAACCATATTGCGTATCGACAGGAGCTGAATTTTCAGCTTCGAAAAGCACCACACTGCGTGAAGTCATAACAAGAGAATCAAGTATAAAGGACGTTGTCCTTCCTGTCAATCCGCTCAGTCCAGGTTCTTTAGAAAAAGATTCCAGAGAGCCCCACTGAGCCCTTTGAATTTCTCTTTTTGAATAAGCCTGCCCATCTCCCCTTTTTAGTCCCCCGGAAATATGGCCGAAGGTACCTCGAGCTCCCCTCCAGCTGAAAAGCTATTCACTAACAACCCAAGTACTTTCTATTACGCTGAGAAAGCCTCACATCCCGATCTCACATTCTTCCCATAAGCCGAATCCCAAATACAGTTTGCCTGTCTTGGAACTGTGGAACTCGAATGACAAGACTATTAATCCTGCGACCATTTGCCTGGACAGCGATGATTCTCAGTCCGATGGACTTCCAAAGACCCAACTGCTTGTGAAGGTTCGAATGAGTCTAGATGAATCGGATGAATCATACAAGGACTGGCAGTTGATCGGCATCCCCGAGTTTCAGACCGACGAGAAGCCAAATTTGGAATCCGAGTCTACCTTGCCATTCCACCTCAAAAGCGACAGTTGCGAGTTAGTAACAAGGTCTTTGAATTCAACATAAATATCGAGCCTTATTCCAAGACTGTTCCTTGGGGCTTCTGCGGCAACATTTTCTGGCATTTGACGAAGAATCCTGAACAGCCTGTCTCAATCCAAACCCCAACCAAGTTGGAGATTTATGCTATCGTGGAGGATATAGCACAGGCCTACAAGAGTGTCGGTATTCCTCGAGAACTACTGAAGCTTTTTGTTCTTCCAACGATTGGAAAGAGGATCAAGGAGATTGAGGAGTGGACCAACTGGGTAGTGCGCAGATGCCATGCATCGACCCTTGATTTGGTGCCTCCGGCTTCTATTGAGCGCATTCACTCCTACAGCTACAATGTCGAAGGGGGAGGTAGCGCGAACTTCATGAGCCATGTGAACTTTGATCTCGATGGCTGGTTGGAGAACCGCTCCAAAGAGTCAACGAATCCGCGAAAACCACAGCGAGTCAACTGCTACGACCAGGCTGGGCTAGTTAATTGTTGCTTGTTCCTTGGATATCCGTATAAATACAAGGGAGGCCAGGACATGATGGACTTACCGGGCTGGTTGAAGGAAGTCGACAAGAAGAAGATGAAGCCTGGAGTAGATAAATTGACCATCGGTGTGTGGTACAAGGGAAATGACTTCGACTGGCTCCCCCGATTCGGGTATATCAAAAAAACAGATTTGGTGGGTAGGGGCAACACCAATGACCCATTCTTTGATCTTGACCCCTCAAAGCCGGAATCCAAACAGTCGAACTTCAGAAACCACAAATGGGCGAGTATTCGCAGCGAAGGCCGCATCCGGGCTGCAGATGCTTGCGCTGGTCCTTTTTTACCGTTCACAAACGATGTGTTCCCCCCAAAAGAATTCATTGACGTGCCTCCAGAGGAATACCCTGGTGTCCCTCCTGTAATTTTCACGGGTGGAACAATCGAGGGTTATCTCTACTCGGTCATTGATAAGGAAGCAATACCAGAAGAGGACAAAGATGAAAGGGGAGTGTACCAAGATTATAACCAGTGCGATGCGGATTTGACATTACCCGTGCAAACAATTAAACCAATCTCAGAAGACCCAAAGAAACACGATTTTGACAAAATCATTGAGTCACGGATTGAAGACCTCCTCAAGAAGGAGTCCAAGCCAATTGCTTTGAACGTTGACAACCTCTTCAATTCTATCAGGACTAAATTCCCCACGGAGCGCGGATGGGCTGAACCAGCCCATTGTGTTGAGACTGTTGCAGACCGCTCAAATCTCACCTTGCATTTGTATGGAAAATCCAAAGAAGACATGGAGAATGGAAAGCCGGTCGCGCCGCCAAACACCGACAGCAGATACCTCACTATCACATTTGACATCATGAAGACTCGAGAAGCAGCATTGGTCCAAGCACGGACAGAAGCAGCGAGTTTCTCATCGGATTTCAATAACTTGGTGATCTTGGAAGGGGAGCCTGAATGTCAGGCACACCATGTCTCTGGGGAGGAGCATGAATGCCTAAATGCAGACCTTCACTTGAAGCCGATTGAGGGCATGGCCACTCTGTACATGATGATATACTCCAATATTCTTATTGTGCTCAGGGGAGAAGGCATGAGTCAAGAAGCAGCGGATGTGAGCAAGGAGGTGCGTCGTTTTCTCAACGAGAGCCGAAGCATTGACCTGGAGGCAAATCTACCATCAGATGGAGATAACAAACTGGAGAGTACTCTCCATCAGGAGTTGAGGAAGTATCTGGATGCAGAAATACCCAGGTGGACAACAGTTGGCCAACAGCAGGAGATCCAGATCAGGGTATGTTTTATCTCTTTCTTTCCTCCGCAGACAAATACTGACAAATCACTACCACCTAGTTCCCCGGCGTTGCCAAAATTGCCCAAATGAATATACATTCTGAAACCGGCGTATGCTCCTCACACCCACCCCCGCCTCTCACCTCTTTGCTCTTGTATCTCCGTTTACTAATCGAGAATTGCCATTTTTTTCACAGAATCTATATATTGAGCAGCCTGTTCAGGATAATGATAGATGGACTATCCGGTTCATGGCACGGACATCGAAAAACACTGTCCTTGTCAAGGGGAATTGGAAGGAGGTGGAAAATGACAGATTGATCATCACTTTTGCCGAGGCGCAATCTTACTCTCCTGCTACTTTGGAATACTCGGTGAAAATTAGCGCGGCATGAAGGCATACACCGGTAGTCGTTGGAGGAAGAGTATAGAGCCGCATTTCCTCTTTATTGCTGGTGGTGACTAGTTGTCAGCACATGGGGCATACACTTACCACTAGCTAGCGAGTGATTACACAAGGACACTTATTTATTCATGTTTTGTACGACAATTTATTTATCTTGCAACATTCATTTCTGTAAATTGGCCAATTATCATTCGCATTCTTTGACGAAAAAAATCCTACGAAGGAGGCCTTTTAGTACTAGTCTGTACAAAAGTAGACTTGACGGAGATTGAGTGATCGCGGTTATAGTCGTCCGGTTCCGAAGCAATTGAGGGATTCTTCCCTTCATCTGAAGGAGAACCAACGAAGTTAGTCAACCCAATTTCGTCGTCATAAGCTTGTGTTCCTAGGCTGGTCAGGCCAAAATCAAAATTTGGTGCACGGTTGCCAGATCTCTTCTGCCTTCCAGACCAGCTCCCTAGTCTTTGTGGCTTTCCAGATGCTCCTCCGGCTCCAGTGTTCTCTGAATTGTCGGATGTCATTTTTCGGGTGGCCAGCTTGAAGAGCGGTGCAAGGTGAGGCAAGCAGGCAGTGATGATGGCGACGCCAGGCTCGATGGTCGACCAAATGAAAAGGGGACCCATTGCCCAAGTCACATCGGCGGATACGGTATATTTCCACAGAACCCAAATTCGAATTATACTCGCAATGCAGGCGCTGAGTTCAAGTGGTCAACTTCTGGTTCATGTCCCTCCGAATTGGGCATATAACAATGTTACTCACAAGAACCCAACTGCCATGATACCGCCGATGGCAACTTTCTTCTTAATCGACATTTGGAGCTTTGCAATTCGAGGGAAGGGAATCATCAGAAGGATGAAATCGTTCAACATGTTCAGTATTCCTGCCGCGATGAAAAATTTGGCAACATCGAGGCAAGTCCCAGTTACAGTACCACCGAATTGAAGCCAGAAATACTTCCGTGGGGTACATAGGCAACCCATGCAGGTCCAGAGATAGATTGGATAGGTCAATGTCTGAAACCAGCCAAACACGACAGACCACTTCATCCAGGAATCAAACGGTGAAAATATGCGGTAGTAGAACATGAGTATCGATATTCTGGTCGCCGTGCACGCTCCGGCGTAAATGTAAGGGTAAATGTAGAGGAGCTATAAATCATGGTTAGGTTAGTACTGTCGTAGCTTTAGTGGAGTTCTCCAAACTCACATAGTAGGTCTCCTCTAGAGCTGATGTGGAGATTGACCAGACATGGTGGCCAGCACCATAGTTACCCCCTATGACAAGTTTCATTATTGTGACGTTCTCTGCATAGAGCGCGGTTTGTCTTACCTGCAACACTGATTCCAGCGGTGGCACCGATACAAAGCTGAATGATGCGTATTCAGCCTTTGTAACCCAAGACGCGAGTTAAATACTTACAAGAGCAACGATAATGATATAATCATCGGTCAGAATCGGGTGTCGAAATTTTATGCGAGTAACGAAGCGAGTGATCACAGCAAGGGCAGCTAGACATAACATAGCAATGACTCCTCTGTTGTTATTGCCTACGGAGGTGTCATTGAGATTGATGTTCGAAGGCGGCAGTCCGAAGAGCGCCTCAATAGCAGGGTCCACTGTCATATCAGACGTTCGTTTCCGGCAGCTTGAGCAGAGGACATTGGCCAACGATCTGGTAGCACGGTTGGGGAAAGCCGATTATATAGCAGCGAACTCCATATTCTCAGTGAAAATTGTGCGCGGGATAAACCGCCCCTTCGCCGCTCCTAACTCAACACCAATACAAAATCTGACAAGATCTTCCGCCCCTGATAGTTCTCAACGAGCCAAACATCAGCTTTACCGGAAGGATAAGCCGGGAATGTCAATATTCCTTTACGCGAAGTGGGGGTGTCAGACTAGATGCGCTGATCTTCATATTGATGCCACTTTCTTCAGGATACATCTATCGAACCGGTTTTCGGGTGTTTCACCGGTGGGCTGCGTTCACAAAAAAGCGCACTAAAAGCTGAAGGATTCATGGCTGGAATGGGAAGATGTTCCTATTCGACAATGTTGGTCAGTGACCCACCTCGTTCCAAGGTGGCAGCGGGACTAACCTTCTGTATCCGGGTAGACACTAGTGGAGAACGAAGGAATCCGTTTTTCAAAAGCCGTTACGGGATTCATTATCAGGGGTTATACGGTTGACAGACACCGAAAGATATTCCATTTCCAAACTTCTCGCCTTTTGACAGTTCCTCTTGTCGGGTGATGTCTCGCCTTATGCGACTACCTCCACCTGGACAGGACGCATAGTTCCTCCAGGTACACTATCTCCGTCGGTCGGGAACATGTAATTTATTCAATAGCTCGTGCATTGTAGCCTGTGCTGTACTTTTGGTCGAATGAAATGGGTGGGCCGTTAAATCCCCCACAAATAACGGATGGCACTTTAGCTAAACTCCTTTTGGTACTTGAGACCGATTATTTGGTGCACTACATTCCTTCGGATAAAGCAAGAGTTCATGTCTGTAGCACTAAATGACCCCTGTCCTGGCGCAATGATAGTCCTGGACTATTTCCTAAGTTGGACCGCGCAAGTCCGGGTTGTCACTGGGCCATAAGGCTTTGAGAGGGTATTTTTGAGAAGGGATTTCGCACTTTGGACGGATTGTCTCACTTCTCATGTCTCCAATCTTCTTCCGCTACCTTATTTTTACTCATTCCTATACATTATTTGCAATTTAGCAGATCGATCCAGTCAATATGGGCTCCATCGCCGTCGACCAGGGACTTCCTCAGCTCACAGCTCTTGAACGTATTGGGCCCAAAGGATATCTGCGATACATATTTCCTTTTCAGCTAGAAGAGAACTATGATATGACTGAAGTTACTCGTGTTCTCCAAGCCGGATATGACGCTCTGTGTGCAAGATTGCCGGAGGTCGCGTGCGAAGCCGTTCCCGACACCGAATCCAAACAAGCTGGGGTTTTAAAATACGTCAAGCGAGATGATGGCGAGAAGGCATTCATCAGCAAGGATCTGCGTGATTCATATCCATCAACATACGCGGAATTGAAAGAAAAGCATTTCCCTGTCGGTTCTTTTGATGCCGATACCTTCTGTCGTCGTGGCATTTGGCCTCAACCCGGTGACCGACTGCCAGTGGCACAGGTCCAGGCCAACTTCATTAGTGGTGGTCTTATTCTCAACTGGAGTATCCTGCATTTGGCCGGTGACGGCACATCCTTCTGTGTCTGGACAAAGATATGGGCAGAGGGTTGCCGACGCGCACAAGGAGACTACACATGCCCTGTTGATCTTCCGGAGGCCATCTGGAAAGACCGTGAGCAGGTCATGAAGCCCTCTGGCCGCAACCAAGGCAGGCTTGAGGACCATCCAGAATTTACACTTCTGCCTTTCACACCTCCTGGAATGCCGCCTAAGATGACCTCTGTCAACCATCGTGGCCAGATCTACTATTTCTCGCCAGAATCTCTGGCCTTACTAAAGGCCGATGCATCCCCGGCCAATGCCACCCAGCCGACCGATCAGAAATGGATTTCGACCAACGATGCTCTCTCCGCTTTACTCTGGCGTACCGTCATGGCAGTGCAACAGCCTATCGAAGAACTGGAGGGTGATCCTGTCTCTGTTTTCAATATTGCCTTGGACGGTCGCCAGAGGACCAGTCCTCGCATCCACCCCAATACCCTAGGCTGCTTCCTAGAATGGTTTGCGCCTTCGGCATCTATCCGTGAAATGCTCACCTCGCTCAATATCGCCGATTTGGCTGTGTTGATCCGCAAGACCCTTAATCGCGTCGATGATCAGTTTACAGATGATCTGGTTACATTGGTGGACTCTGTTGAGGATGTCGATCGCTTTGTCGCTACTGCTTTCCTCGATGTTCCGGGTAATCATTGCTGCCAGAGTTCATGGCTAGGCTTTGAGTTGTATGGTATTGAGTGGGGGCCTATCCTGGGCAATAAAATTGAGGCGGTGCGACTTCCCCATGTTGGTGTCATTAATGGTGCTCAGCTTGTTCTCCCACAGCTACCTAATGGTGGGATGGAGGTTCTCGTTGGAGTGGAGTCCAATTGTTTGGACAGACTATTGAACGATCCTTTGCTCAACAAGTATGGTGTTGCTTGGTAGATTATCCTTGCCAGGACTCCGTGGAACAACACCTTTCATTATTTTTACCAGCTTACTAGTTCTTCACGTATCTAGCGGATATTTTAGTTGACAATGCGAAATTTCTCCCCGTACGCATGCCTCCCTGGGATGTCTTTCAAATTTTCATTTAGTCACCCTGAGATCCCTCATGGATTCCTATACGCACTTGAGAACTCTTCGTATCAAGAGCTCATGCTGATGTGTCTCCGTACAAATCTTTGACCCACCAAATATTGACCCATTTATAACACCAGCCTGTTAACGCTGTACCTGCCTGATAGATCAGACCTACATAGCATTCATAGATTTTCCACTGTCCTGAACGTGGCAATATATATTTCCAGCCATGGACCTCGCGAGCTTGACTGTCAGCTCGCACCATCTTCCAAATTTCCATTCCCGAAACTCTTGAAACTTTGGAAAGCTGAAATAAATTTAAAGTAAATTCCAAGCCACAAAAAAAGCATTATGAGGCTTTGAATAGACTTGATTTACTCTGCAGCCTGGAGTACGCATGCCAACGTGCGTATTATTAATTGACCCGTCGATAAATGATAAGGGCTACCTATCCATAATATTGGAAGTGCATTTAGGGAGAGCACTAATTTCATATGGCCATTAAAAGGTTCCGAAGGTAGGGGGAAAGGGGGAAAGGGGGAAATATGGAATTCTTGTGATCAAAAGAAACTCAGTCAACATAAGTATCAAGATTTGAGATTGCACAACAGACGAAAAAGGCAAGTTAAGGAAAGACCTGTAAACGGGCATAGTATACGTATCTCGGAACTTCGAAGTCTTAGAATCTCAAACGGTCCAGTAGGAAAGTTGTCCCGATTAAGACTAAAAATATTCCCTGATAAGGGACTTCTGCGGCATGAGGTTAACGATTGACACCACGTGGTTGGGATGACTAAGCCTTCCCACTTGCCAATTCACGATACACTGTTAAGGCGCTAGGCGCCTACGGTGAAACGTGTCAATAACCGGGAAACATCGCCATGTGGCAGAGCCCTTTGAAAGTAGCCGTAAGGCGCCAAGGGCTTGGGCTTGATGTATACTACCTTTTGAAATCTAACAACTAGATATTGACCCTCTCAATCCCAAAAACCTTGCCGCATTGCTTATTTCAAATTTCTAGTGTGATAAATGAAAGAACAGTTATGCATCAGTTTCGGAGCGATGCACATGAGGCTATCCACACTAAGTGCTCGGTAAGTGGCGGCAGAATGGGCACAGCCCAGTTCGATTCTAGCTACAGACAATCCAAATTTATTTTTTTCGTTTCGTCCATTGCCGTGATTTTCTTATGGATTGATGAATTCTGAAATTATGTGCAAGGAATTTTGCTTCAGGAAAGAACGTTTTCGTCTCAAGTGAAACTGGTTTTGCGATTGGTTTCCACAGAAGCTTGTTCGACCCACATAAACCAATCAGACAGCTGAGTTTAACCTATATTTAACCTTCTATGGTCATAACGATTGTGCGAAAATGCACTTATCCGCTCCCTCGCCCCTAAATCTTCCAGCTCGGATATCCCGGACGCCACTAACAAGATTCAGCGAAGTATTGCCGGCCGTTGGTAGCAAGCACAGCAGACAGCCGAGATCGAGAACGAGTGGGCACAAGTGGGTCTGTTCAGGTGCAAGACCCTAACCAAATATCTTTTTCCATGTCGCAGAGATTTTGTTTACACGCAAAGTTCCCAAGCTGTGGATTTCTTCATTTCTGGCCGCACGAGGTTTTCTTTATCCTCAATTGGGACAACAATTACACCTGGTGATTACGTATTATCGAACCTTGGACTGTTCGCCCTGACGAAAATTACGAAAAGAGAGGCTTGTTCAGGGTTTTTACTAGTGCCAAACACCCCAGTGAACCACTATTGAAATTCTAGGACAGCTGTAGCTTGAGAGAAATTTGAGAATAAGGCCTTCTCATTGGCCCAAAATATCAATCTGCCAGGGAAGTGGATTGATATTAGAGCGGGATGACTGCAATCGGGTCCAAAACTACCGACCCACTCTTCTAACTCATAGAGTTTATGCTGAATTTGTGCCTCAATTCCGGTTTTGCCGGGGCAATTCGGCTTCCAAAGCTTCGATTTGGACATGCCAAGTCGCCAGAGCTCCATTCGGCCCGAAAAACGTGCGTCCTATTCGGTAAAACTCTTGCCGACTGGGTAGATTTAGTGATTTCCACCTATGATATCCACTATGTCGCCCGGCAACAATTTCCATAGAATGATGATCTAGCACATCTTAGCGAGAGTGATAGGGATTACCTGCATGGGGAGGAGTATAAGATCAGCGAAGGGCCCTGACAATACTTTCCAGCGGATTGCATACACTCGTTTTGGCACTGCCCCATTCCCTCGTTATTTTAATCCTACACTAGTCATTCGTTATAATAATCGGCAGTCATGCGTTTCCTAAGCCTTGTGGCAGGAGCGGCCTCTCTTGGGGCTGCCGCCGCCGGAGTGATCCAGGCCAAGTCCAACGAGGACACCTGCGCTAATGTTATCAACACTGGCGAAGTCTTGCACCTGTCTGTCAACATCATTGAGTACCCCGTCATTGTTGATGTTGAGCTGGAAGAGGATGCCGTCATCACCATCGACAACACAATTCTTATTGAATGCACCAATGCTCCCACTCACCTGCACACAACTGTTTATGCTTTCGAGACCACCACTGTCACCAAGACTATTTCTACCGCCACTGTCACTGCTGAAGCCACCGCAACTCGGGCTGCTGCTTCCAATGAGAATGGCCGTACCGTTATCACCAAGATCGCTACCAAGACCAACACCTCTAGCCCGTATGTTGATTTTTATGCACGGCTCGAAACACATAGCTCTAATGAATATTCTTTAGTGAACCCACTACTCATACCAAGAACCTTGCCCCGGTTGCTGGAGGCTCCGCTGTCGGCTCGGGCTTCAACATTGACCTGAACACCAAGCCCGCTTCCCAGACTGCTGTTCGCACGATCGTCCGGACCGCCACTCACCACGGAACTACCACCACCAAGACCTACACTTCCACTGTCGCTTCTACCACTGCTACCATCGCAGCGGGTCAGTGGACAAACTGGACCACCTACAAGGCCAACGGTGTCAACCTCGGCGGCTGGCTCGAGCAGGAGGAAGTCTTCAACCAGTACTGGTGGGACCAGTACGCCCCCGAGGCCGATGATGAGTGGACTTTCTGCGAGACCCTTGGCTCCCAGTGTGGCCCTGTCCTCGAGGAACGCTATGCCACCTTTGTCACCACCGCTGATATTGACAAGATGGCTGCTGTCGGTACGTCATCACTCCATCTGCCCTCCTTAGATCAAACCAAATACTAACAAACCATCTAGGCGTTAACACTCTCCGTATCCCCACCACCTACGCCGCCTGGATCAAGGTCCCTGGATCGGCTCTGTACCACGGAAATCAGAAGGACTACCTGAAGAAGATCTCCGTCTACGCCATCGAGAAGTACAACATGCGCGTCATCGTCGGCCTGCACTCCCTCCCCGGCGGTGTCAACAACCTAGACATCGGCGAGGCCGCCGGCCACGACGCCTGGTTCTTCAACTCCACCAACCTGGAGTACTCCTACCAGGCTGTCGACCAGATCCTTGCCTTCTTCGTCGAGACCGGATACCCCTGGGCTTTCACCATTGCCCCCATCAATGAGGCCTCTGATAACCCGACCGCCTTCGCCTCGGCCGAAACCTTGACCACCAACGGCACAGCCTGGATCGTCAAGTACACCCAGGGTGTTCTGAAGCGCATCGCCAAGGTTGATAAGCGCATTCCTCTCATGCTCCAGGACTGCTTCGTCGGTGAGGAGCACTGGTCTCCTTACTTCCCTGCCGGTACCAACATCGTTATCGATATGCACGTCTACTACTTTGCTGCCTCGGGTGTTTACTCCCAGTGGGCTACTGGCGCTATTTGTGGACAAGCTTCCGTCCTCGGTGGTGATGGCAAGTTCCCCGTCTTTGTTGGTGAATGGGCTTTGCAGACTCTTTACAGCAACACCTTTGCCAACCGTAAGAATCTCTTTGATACTCAGCGCTATGCTTGGAGCTTGTATGTCCAGGGTGGATCGTTCTGGAATATTAAGCACAACAGCAGTGTCGCTGTTGATGGACAAGGTACCCAGAAGGACTACTGGTCTTATGAGCGTCTTATCGATGCTGGTGTTATTACCAACATTGTTTCTAACGCTACCTACTGCTAGAGGGTATCGTTGGATTTCCTTGATTCTTTCAATAGTAGTCACTTTGGAAGTCGTCCACGGATGTGATAAATATAGCTACAGTTACTTAAGTACCTAATGTATGTTGATTAATATTTACTATATTTCAATCTATTCCATGCTCTTTCCAAGGTTATCCCATTCCCTGACAAAACTCTTGAATCAAGACTCTGGACAAAAGTAAACTATCAACATCCGATTGCCAGGTTTTGGGAAGGGGGATCAGCTGGTTTGAGTGGAGACATTGATGCCTTAGGTGTCAAGCCCCCTGTCATCTTCTCAATAGGGCCTTTCCTTTATCCATCCATCCAGACCTTGTTTAGAATTTTACATAGTTGTGTTATTTTTCTCGGAAGTTGATCAAGGAACTTTCCATTATCAAGTCCAACAAACGAGTACCCGCATTCGAGACCGAACACAACATCTAATGAACCTGCTTGAACGCCCTTTGAGCAGCCATCCCATATTTATAAAACGTCCACTTCTTCCCAGTACAATGTCCAAACCCAATCCGCTCATGCGAAAAACTGAAAACGGGCTCGAAACGAGCAATGCTTGACCGGTCATAAGAAGAAACCGCCGCATCCATGGACGTACTCCGACAGATCTGCTCTGCCAAATCCCACCCATCCTTCAGCGCCAGATTCGCACCTACATATTCAAAGGGACTTAGGATGTGGTTTGCGTCCCCGATGAACATGACACCCTTCAGTTGAGCATCGTGTTGGAAAGCAAGCTTCTCCTTGGCGGGACGGATGAATGCGCTACGAGGAATTGTGGCCTCGACGACTGTTTTGAAAGGTTCTTGGAACATGAATGCTGTCTTGAGCGCTTCTTGCTTCAATGCTGAAAATTCTTGAGCCGTGAACTTTGTTTTGGGTTCTCGTTCAGGTCCGACCGTGCTCACTGCCCAGGCTACTCGCTCTTTGTCAAAGGGGTTGTAGATACAGCAGACGCCTTGGCCAGAGGACATTTGCAGGCTATAGTCCTCGTCGATCGGCTTCGGTAATCCGCTCGGAAGATGGGAGATGCCACCAATCTGAGTTGCGCCGGCATACTCGGTCTTCATGTCATTGGGTCGGAAGCAAGCTCGCATATTGCTGTTTGCGCCATCTGCAGCGACGAGTACGTTGCAGTCTTGTGTTGTCCCGTTCGAAAGCGTAACTCGAATCTCTCCGCTGGAAATCCTTTCAGCCGATTCGCAGGCTGATCCCCAATTCAAGGTTGTCTTGGTTTTCTCTGCCTTGTCAATGAGAATGCGCTTTAGGTCGGCGCGTGTGATGCGCATCGTGGCGGCGGGAAGGTTGCCGTAGGCAGTCGGGTTGATGGACGAGAGCCATTTCCAGTTGTCGGACCACACTTTTATGTCACCCCCATTTAGAGTCGCATGGTTGCGGACCTCATCTAGTAATCCGAGCTGTTGAATGGCGACCAGTCCGTCGTCGCGGCTCGCTCCGTTGATGTTCAGCATGTAGGGGTCTTTTTCAACCGACTTGTTCCGATCGTCTCGCTCGTACAAAATGACTTCGGGAGGCTCGAGTGAGGGGTTCCAAAGCTGATCCAGGGCGATCACGAAGGATAGTGCTGCGAAACTCCCACCAGCGACAATAACGCGTTTTCCCGCGAGGAATTGTCCAGGGTTCGACATTTTTGAAAAAGGAAATGTGTTTGCTACCTGGAAAATCTGCGACAAGAGAAAGTACAACGAATTGGAATTCTAGGCAGCTCCGAGCTAATTTCTGGGAGCTGTGGCCTGCGTAGCTCTTGGGTTATATAGAACGAATAACCATTTTCCGTCGGATATTCTATTGTACGGATAAAGGTTTACATCAATGTTATTTGTTGGCGAACACAACACCAGGAGCAGCCCTGATCCTGGGGATTTGAGATCTGAAACCCGAAATCCGATTTCTACTGTTTTATTGCATAACCCACTATACAACGCTCTCAACATGATGTGCCAAGGGCACTGTCAACAGTGTCAAGAACGGGGTCCGCGGGTCCGCAGCAGCAGTTTCCGATGAACCAATTAGCAACGAGCGAGGTGTCTCCACTTGTGAATCCTCCTGTTGACAATGCCGTTGAATACATGAAACAATAAATTTCCTGTACGTGATCTACACTCGGTATCTATCGTTGACCTGATTGGCCAGATATAACCGGTTTTCATATATTATGGCTCGAAATTCCGGGTTCCCACGTGTAACTACTCGCCATCAAATGCTTTTCAGCCGTCTACAAGCATTAACCCGGGATTCAGATCTTTTGTCGAGACCCATTAATAATATACATCGACCGTTTCGTGACCCAGAATGAGATCAACGATCTACTCAGTATTAGACAGAACACCTCGCCCACTGTGATATCACAAGGCACTTGGCAATACCTTGATATCCTGCCGGCCATTGGACTCCTTTAATGGTCTATACTGGTACCAAGTCATATATCAGGACTGATCAGCGTGTTTCCGAGTCGATCACCCTTCTTCGGAATAAAAATGTTCGTTAAATCGAAGAGCGTGCGCTCACATTTCAAGAATGGCAGTGCAGGAAATGAGGACACAACGCTATGGTGTCAACAGATTTTTTAATTTTCACTATAATTGGGATTCCCACGTTAAAACTGGGAGTGGGAACCGAATTACGACTTACATGGTCTGTCTGGAGGCAAATTGCACCGGAGGCTGCACCAACTTCCCGCGGTTGCGACGACTAAAGGATTCGAGGTTGGCATGCATCGGGACTGGTATGTAATGCGTGTGACTGAACCATTGGATGACAAACCAGGCCGAGCCTTCAACAAACTACTGAGTGGCTTCGTGTATTTTGGGGATAACTGTACTCGTGGGGAGACCTACTTTCCTGGTTTGAAGGGTTTTGGGCCCGGTGCGGATGGGCTTAAGTTTCCCGCACGAAGAGTGGAAAGGGCTTTTATTCAAGCTGAGAAAAGGCAACGCGATATTTTTGGAATAATCTGTTCAAGAATGGGACTGGGTATCTGAGGATGTCTCGCGCAGGATTGCCAGTGAAATCGGGGGCAAAAGCTGGCATGGGCTTGTTTAGGTTATGTTATTTAGATTCGCCTATATTGGAAGGCGTGGAATAAGGCGTGGAACTAAGCGTGGGTAAACAGAGGATGTAATGCGCGACGATCATGATATTGAGCAGATTACGAGAAAATCGAGGCAATTGAGGGAGACGAAAAAATCCTCTCTCTGCCAAGGGAGGGAAACTAAGACCGTGTGGTGTTCTCCGCATTCTTCAGGTCCTAGGTCAGACGACCGAACAAATCCCGTATGGAACTTGCCCGTCAACATTCCCCTCGGCTAAACCTGCCGTGTCTTGGCATTCTTCCCCGGTCCTTCTCCAGGGGTGAATTGATCGGACCGGGTCTGGAAAGAAAGCCACAAAATCAAAAATGACGTGGAACGTTACAACTGGCTGTAACCCCGTGAAGTGACGTGCAGACAAAGCTTTTAAAACAAAATCCCCGGACAGGAGGTGGGGGTTGATACCCCCGGTGAGCATCTCTCCGCATTACAGTGCATTTGGAAGTGACGAAGCTTTGTGGGATTGAGAAAGTTCACCATAACCCCGGAGACAGCCAAGGTCTTTTTCTCGTTTCGACCCGATTTTCTACGCATTGACCGGCCCGATCAACCAATCATCAGCGCAGAACCGGGAACCACCAAAGTCAGTTTTCCGGTTCTCGGAGACTCTGCACCCGAAAAACCTGCCGTGGTGCGTCCATCCCGACGCCAAGGGTTTCTCTCCACCGGGGCCCCCGCAAATTACGATAATTTTTGCGTGGGGGTCACCAGGGTCTGTACTCAAGCAGATTAGCGTGGGGTTGGGGAAAAAGAGTTTGTGTGTGACCGTTTGTCATAAGAGGAGATCTCTGCTCCTCACTTTCACTTCCTTTCTTTGTGCAACTGGGAAGAACACATTATGGCAGCCGATATCTCACGAAACAATGACCGGATTGAGACTGAGGTCGAGAAGGAGGGGATTGAAAACTTGGAGCATGTGACTGAGATTCAGAATGTCGTCCCACACATTGATCCTGCTCGGAGGATTGTCGTCGAGAAGAGTCTGAAGCGTAAACTTGATGCCCGGTGCAGCTTGTTCATTCTCATCTACATCATGAACTATCTCGACCGCAACAACATCTCTGCGGCCCGGTTGAAGGGTCTTCAGACCGATTTGAACCTGACCGACACACAGTACTCAACCTGTCTGAGTATTCTATACGTCGGATACATTTTGATGCAGGTGCCCTCAAACATGTTTATCAACCGCATCTCGCGGCCCTCAATCTATATCGCCTGCTCCATGACCCTGTGGGGTCTGATCTCTACATGCTCCGGACTGGCAAAGGACTTCAGCCACATGGTGGCCATTCGATTCCTGCTAGGTTTCGTCGAGGCTGCCTTCCTCCCTGGTGCCCTCCTCATTCTCTCGAAGTGGTATACCCGCAGGGAGTTGACCACCCGTAACGCCATGCTGTTCTGTGGTAACCTGATTTCCAATGCCTTTTCCTCGCTCGTCGCTGCTGGAGTCCTGTCCAACATGGAGGGCGTTCTGGGCCACGCCGCTTGGCGCTGGCTATTCTGGATTGAGGGTGCTATCACCATGACCATTGCCATCTCTTCTGCCTTCATCTTGCCCGATTTGCCTACCAACGCTCGTGGATTCACCGAGGAAGAGCTTCTTGTTGCGCAGCTTCGCCTCATGGAGGATGTTGGTGAGGCTGATACCGATTCCAACGAGCAGAGCCCCTTCTCTGGACTCATCATGGCCCTGAAGGATTTCAAGATCTACATTATGATGCTGTCTTTCACTGCCTATGTCGTCGGACTGTCCTTCAACGCCTTCTTCGTAAGCTTTGAAATTCCATTTTCGATAGTAACCTTCACTAATTTTTTTTTTTTCACAGCCCACTCTCACCGGCACTCTTGGTTTCTCCTACGTTCCTACCCTGCTCATGAGTGCTCCTCCATGGGTCTTCTCCTGTATCTTCTCCGTCTTGAACGCCTGGCACGCAGACAGAACCCAAGAAAAGGTTAGCTGCACCCCATGAACAAACTCACCATCAACTCTCAACTAACAAAACTCCAGATCTGGCACATCTACGGCCCATTAATCATGGGAATCGTCGGCTTCATCATTAGCATGTCAACGCTTAACGTAGCAGCCCGCTATCTCGCCCTCTTCCTCCAAGCAGGCTCCTACGCCGGCTTCATCGTTTTCTACTCCTGGATCAGTTCTTCATTCCCTCGACCACCGGCCAAGCGAGCCGTCGCTCTCGCTCTGATCAACGCATTCAGTCAGCTTGGTAACGTTGCCGGCTCCTACGTGTGGGATCTTTCCGAAAATGGATACCGCAAGAGTTACGGAATCGTCACTGCCATGTTTGGTATTACCATTGTTGGCTTCTGGGGATTCAGGATGATTCTTGTCAATCTTAACAAGAAGCTCGAGGAGAGTGAGGCTGCGATGGATGCTGGGCATCCCGATGCGCAGACCAGTGGTTCCGACTTTATTGAGAGTGCGGATGAGTCTCTGCGTGTGCGCAAGGGTTTCAGGTATCTCGTTTAAGCAGATTTTTGAGGTGCCTTTTAAGGCTGTCGTATTTGCGACGTGCATCATATCTAAGACGTGGAATGCAATTATGCTATATGAATCATCAAACTGGACTTTCTCCGTATAGAATCTAGAACATTTCAATCTTCCTAGAAAGTATATATACCTAACTCGAAATTCACATACGTATGAAATACTTCAAACTCATGATGATGTACGCCCTGGCCAACTCCAAAGCAAATGGTATATAACAGAATTCCAAACCAGAATACACCCCGGTCATTCTGCAACCCCAACACGCAAACTCAATTAAAATTATGACCCGGGAACGTGACACCGTCCCCCCACGCAATGTCTTCCAAATTTGTTGGGGGTGGATCCGTCTGCTGACCAGTCCCTTTCCCAAACGGATTTCTCCCCCCATTACCGCTACTCCACAAACTCAGTAACGGATTGAGCGCAGTGACTGATGTATTCGTTCCATCTACCAACTCCGTCCAGAGCCCGATATCGTTCATGATTTCATCGAGGGGAGCCTGTGACGGTTGAATCAAAGGGTCGCTTATTGTCGGATGAAAGGATGGCCAGTTGAAGGTTGCATCTGAGGAAGGGGATGGTTTCGAGCTCGAGGTAGTTGTATTAGTACCAGCCTGAGATGAAAAGAAAGGCTCATCCGCAGCAGATTTCAAGGAGGGCGAGATTGTTGGACACTTTTGCGATGTGTGGCTGTGTGCTCTGGATATTGAGTTTGGCGATGTGGGATCCAGTTTCATTACTAGCCGGATGATCCGGTCTTCGAAGGCGGGTAGACGTTGTTCAAGGCCTTCGATGCGGACAAGACACTCCATTAACTTTGGGGATGTTTCGCTAGAACTGGTAGAGGGTATTGAGGGAACTGAACCAGATGCGTTCGAGTTAGGCTCCGTGTTGGTTGTTGCTGGCCCGAGACTTGTGTTTATTCTTGGAGGGGGAGTTCTTAGTGGAGTCGACTGGTCTAATCGTAAAAGGCCATTAGTACAGTTTTCCTGGTCAATAGGAATGGTAAAGAAACATACATGGATCGTCTGGAACTGGAGCACCTGGAAATCGGGCACGGTAGAGGATTTGCCAACGTTCTTCTTGGGAGCACCGGAGCCGAACGGTACAATGCTCAGAATGGAGTTGGCGTTGTTCATCGTCTGGAAATTGTACAAGGCAATTGCCGCAGATGAATTCATCGTGATTCCGGGCAAGGTGACGGCTGGAAATTGTTAGGAATAAGAAACCATTTCATGGATCATGGGTACCTACACAAGCTCAGATGTATATTTGAACCCAGCTCCCGCACATACCAGATATTTCCTCCGGCTATTCAAGCCGTATGTGTTCGGGTCGAATTTGTGATACACACATGCGAATCTGCGTCTTTCATCTCTGTCCGGGGAATGTAGGCGCTTCCTCTTTCGATCTTGATTGCCGTCATCATCGCGTCCCGTACCTTTGTTATCCTGCGGTGGAGGTTGGCCACCTTTGTTGGGGGGGCATTGTTCCCCAGAACCATCGGTGTCTCCAATGCCCGAGGGTATGTTTCTGCCATTATTGGTAGCTGATGATCCATTGTTGTCCGTCTCTTCGTCCTCCATCGGGGTATCGTAAAGTTGGTATCGTACCAAACGCGATGCGGAAGAGTCTGGTGGGGTCGGCCGTGTTGGGTTGTGGGAGGGTATCTCCTCAATCCAACGTCCGATTTCCTCCCTCTGCTGCACATTGGCGGAAATCTTTGATCTCCTCACATAAGTCCCGCGCTTGAGAGCACAACTTTTGCTGCTGGGACCCGGTACCGAACTGTGAATGAGCGACTCTGAGGCAGTCGAGGGAAGAGCCGACGATGAAGTTCGAGTTTCGACCAGAGGCCAACTCGAATTTTCCTGTTTCTGGGTGATGCTCGAGACTGGACTCGAAGTCATACGCCTTGGTGACTGAGGAGCGTTCGATGACATATCGAAGGACATCCTTCTACCAATGTGAGTCAGATCAGGTTCCAGCTCCAGGTGGAATGATTCATCAGGCCTGCACGGAATATCCCCGTATTTTGGTGGAGGAGTACTGATGTGATAGTCATAATAAGAGGATTCAGTTGGCAAATGCAGAGGAAATGTAGCAAATGAGACGGGTGAAAATCGGTTGGGCGATTGGGGAGATATAGGAGAGACCAGGGTCGTTTCTGACATAGAGAAGGGTCTTTCCGTGAACCTCTCGCCTTCGTGGGTCTCAAACGTGCTTGCGGGAGATATGGAGTATGTATTTTCCCAAGACCCGCCCTTTGGCTTCGTGACACAACTCTCCGGTAATTCAGCATCCATGCATGACGCGGGTAGCTCTGCGACATCTTCGGGAGGGAATTGTAGATCGTATTCTGTGCTCCTATTCATGCTGGTGCTGGTGCTGGTGCTTGTGCATGACACCTCTGTTGAACGTCGCTGCGGCGGTCGGTGTGTACTTTCCGTACTGGAATCCACCACGGTACTCGTGTCCGATAACTCCTGGATATTCCATGCAATATCTGTGTTTGCGTCCGATGAAGTGCTTCCTGCGATTCTGGCGTGCGCGGCACTGGTAGGCGCGGCGAAGCTCAGCGCCCATTTCACACTCCTCGTCCTGCTGATTTTCCCATTGTGACACTCAATCAGAGGGTGGAAGATGGAATTATTTGCAAGCTCTTGAGCGACAATTTCTTGCCAGCCCGAGTTTTGGTGGGTGCGATACCAAGCGTTGGTTCGCATGATTTCCTTGCAGATGCCTCTTGTAGATTGTTTGTTGGATGGACTGTTTTTGATCGCTTCCTGGATCATGGCGGTAAAGTCCACACACATATGTTTCATGAAGTCTCCCGGGGTGAAATCTGGCTTCTCTAAAGTGAACTTTGGTTTTGCGGGGACGCTGATCGCTTTGCGGGGAGTGCTGTGAAGCCATTTTTTGATGAAGTCCTTCTTTGCAATTTTGGTTGCAATCTTCGTCGCAGAGAGCTGAAAGTCGTTAGAAAATACGAAAACAAGCATAAATCCATTCCATGGATTGGAAGGCGGAAAGTGTTGTTTACCGTGGAATCTCTTCTGTTATGGGAGGCCTGAGCCACAACTGTGCCGGTCTTGTCCATTGTAGTCCAGATGAAAACAATCCCTTAGATGAAGTAAAAAGGGATTGAAACCATATTTCCCTGGCGATTAATATTCAAGGTCTTATGTATCTTATTCTCTGACGTAGAGAACTAATCAGCCGCCTCATCCTCGACAACTGCGCAACTGTCAAGCCTCCACCTGAGGTCGCCCAATGAGGGCGCAGGGCGTCGGTCGCTTGGCTTTTGCCTAGGCACCACCAAACACCTTGTCAAGGCCCTTGCCATTTGGCAAACCTCTCTTGCCAGATGCGCGGGATCTTGTCAAATGCGTAAATCGTGTCAAGTAGGGAATCGTATTTAAATGCTTTTCAATCCTAGAACTAGAAGATCTCTCAACAACACCGAATAATCAAGCCTCTACCGACAGTCCTGGAGAATATTATCAAATCGATCGATTCCAATCCCTAGTCTTCATTATATCCATCATACTCTCTATCTATTCGCATCTTCACAATGTCATTTTACCGAAATGCGGTCGGTAACCCAGTCGTCGCTGAGGTTCCCGGTTATGGTAACGCCAATTCCCTCTTCATCGACACTCGCTATTACACGTCCCTTCCGGAGCTTTCACCCGACATCTCGCCCCAGGGGTATTACGACCCAGAACCTAAAGCGAACGCGATTCCCGAGCAAACCTATTGGCGGCCACAAGAGAACCTTATCTACCGAACACCCCCGGCGTCAGGGTCAATCAGCCCAGTCGAGCACCCCGGCGCGGTGTCTCCACATGAGTCATCAGCGACGAGACAGATCAGCGAGATGCCGCGTAACCGGTAGGTTCACCCCTCAATCGATTTCGTGTTTGAGCTGACCCAGTGGGTAGGCCATCACAAGATTCTCCCCTAGAGTGCAGATGGGAAGGCTGCACTTATGCGGGGCACTTCGCCCGACAATCTACGCTGCTTCGCCATATTCGGCTTATGCATTTATCTCCTCGACAATATCTTTGTCCCGTCAGTGCGAAATGCAAGCCTTTCAATCGCAAAGACAATTTGGTCTCGCATGTGCGATCGGTTCACAATATGCATCATTATTCAAAGGGTTCAAGATCACCGGTGGATTCTGCCTATTCTCCTCACTGTATTTAATTTTATTCTCTTTGTTTCTGTCTATGTCAAATCTACATCATGGTGTTTATTACTGGGGGAATATTTAGTCTGTCGTGGGTGCATAACATTAATTTTCATAGCAAATCTGCTTTTCCAAGGCAACTTTCGTGTGACTGCGATTTCTAAGATCCGGTTGCCTGAAGCTCCGAGCTGATTATCCTATTTGGTCTGATCATGCATGCAGTAGAGATTTTCATGTTTCCGGTCTAGACACTGCAAGGCCCAGGGGTAACTCAAGCCCGCACATAATCCCCGAGACACAGCCACAGAAAGTGAGGCGTCGGGATCTGAAATCAGTGCCATTGATGCTCCGCATGCGCCTCACGCGGAAGATATGAAGGCTTAAACTGAAACTCTGCCAATATGATATTGATTTCAGCTCTGTGGATTATCTCTCAGTTGCCCATAAATCAAGATTTAACCTGGGTGAGGGGGTGTACAGTGAGCATCACCCGGGGACTGTTCAGCTGAGCATTCCAGCCACCCCCGCACTCAGGTATACGCCCGGGCATGTACCTGGATAACTCAAACCTGCCGCAGATCTAGCATTGGCTGCATTACTAAGTATGTTGGTCCTCCAAAATTAAGGAAATAAATTCTTCACAGTTTTCCCAGGTTAGAGAGAATGCGGTCATACGGGAAAGTAGCGACTGGAGCATTATTCTGACAGCCAAATGGGTTGTAGGTCATCTGAGCGGACAAGGCTGATTCGAAGGCAGATTTGTCTACCTAAAATGCACGATGACGTAGGGGGAAACCACACGTAGAACTGACCATCTCAACATGCGCCCCAACGAACGTGAAAGATCCCCATCATCAATTCCTGGATTTCTCTTTTTGTCGCTCATTCGATTCGATCTGAGCGAGCTTGTATGACAAAAGTCCTTCAAGTGGACTAAGATCTCGCCAGCAATTGATCTAAACTCCAATTACTGAGCCAGTATAGGTCGTAGTCTAAATTGAACACGTGGATACAAATCTCAAAGACATGATTTCGAGAATTTAACCTGGCGAGACCGAACTAATCAGAAAGCACTTCTAGCATTCGTCTCCTTCTTTCTCTCTATTTCCTCTAGCTCTTTCCTCTCTGTCTTCCCTTTCTATCTCCATCTTTGGCAACCTCTTGGCCCATTCCACGGTATACCCATCGGCGTCCCAGGCGAGAAAGAAGCCTTTCTCGCTTCTCTTATTTTTTTCTCTTCGAGCTTCAATTTCACGTACTCTTCGATCAGCTCCACCTCTTCGGGTCCCAAGAGATGAAGTCTCTTACGCCATACATCGCTAATATTGTCATCTTCCGTCGATTCAAAGAATCGCTGATCGATCGGTTTCCAATATACCGCATCAAAGGCAAAATTGCTCCTTGCGGCATACATGATCCAAAAGTCCCCACTCTGCCAGCTGTCCCACATCCGACTAAAGGGTCGCTCGCCATGGCACTCTCCTAGTGTTCGCTTCTGGACTGCCTCATTTTGGCATTTTTTCATTGCTTCAAGGAAGGTATGAAGCGCTTTCGCATACTTCGTACACCAGTCATCAATGCCTTCCTTCCGCTCTTCCGACTTTTTGAAAAGAAGCCACCAAGGCGGCGCATGAGCAATTTCCACCTGGGCGGTATATGAAAACTCCCAATCCACCACTCCAACGATAACTCTGACTTTATTGGCAAGGACATTTTCTGGTCAGAGATCGTCACACAAAACTGGGAATGGGCCATTCTTATGGGAAATCCATTGTTTTCTCTGCTCCCGAACTAGTTTCCGGAAGAGGAATCTAGCAACAAATCGGCGCCAGTAGTCATCTGCTAAAGCATTCGCCTCGATATCCGCATCGATGTTATTCACTTTGTTCCTTTAGCTTCTAAGATGTGTGATATGAAGCTCCGCCAAGGCTTCAAAGTACGACGACGCTTTACCGCACGTGGCAGTTGGTAATTTGGACCGGGGCAGCGTCCCCAGTTGCACAATCTCGTTCATAGAATAGGATAGAGGCCTAGCAAAACTCCCCACGCACCATTTTCATAATCAATGGATCCTATCCGGCTAAGAGAAAGGGTAGATAGCGAAAGGACAATATTGGCTAGTTGCCTATAGAGATTTTCTAGCGTGCCCAGGTCAAGATCCGGATTGAGTACTGGACGCTCTGCTGGAAGACGTCCCAGCGTTTCGAGAAAATCACCTATACTTTGCTCGTGATTGACATTGTTCATTATGATAAAAGGACCCAATTTCGAAGGACCTTCTTGTCCCTCTCCCCAGCAAGAGATATACAAGGCACTGGAATTGGAATTTTGTCGTTTCGTGCAAGATAAATAGCATGACAGAAACCTCATTACGGACTTTTTCTTCAGGAAACATGATCGCGGCAGGCAGTGGGAACCGTATAATCGCGCTGTACGCATTGGCGAATAGCATCCGGTAGCTGACATTGAAAGCGCCTATGCCGCAGAATGGAAATCGATGCATTCCAGATGACTGTAGTGCTCAGAAAGAAAAGCTTTCACGTCATTGTAGGTCTTCTGATCATATAGCAGTAGTTTCAGCCATTCCTTATACATTTCGGTGGATTTTTCCCAGGCAACGTCATCGAAGGACACTCCCATTTTGCGATTCAACTCCCAAAATGAAAAGGAAATGCGAGGGAAAAAAATCAGCACTAGTCAGGTTATGAACGAAATGGTTAATGGGAATTTGAGAGGCAGAGATAGGCCTTTTAAGTGACCAGACCACATGACAAAAACAGGGATCTCAGATGTGACAGGTAAGTTCATTTCAATAATCTGTAATTTTGGACATAGCTGTTTTCAAGTAGTAGAGAAACTTGGTCATAGCAAGCAATGCCCTAGCTAATGTTGCCAGCTCAGAAAGAGTGGTCAGGATTGTAGTGGCTGATGTACATGCGAAGATATCTTGTGAAGCTGAAAGATAAATGGCCTTGAGGGTTAGACATGGTTAGTCAGGCATTTTGCGACCTGGGTTTCTTGCCCTGGAAAGTTTCAATGTCGACCTATCATTCGTTTTGTCTGCACAGGACACTGTGTCATAATCGAACTTATGAATATTTATGGTTATTCATTGTGACACCGCCTGATCGTCACGGCCATTAAATTACGCAGAATTGCAGATCTACCGTTCATCAAGGTTTTTGCTATGGGTGAGACCGAAATTCATGGGTGTTCTCCTTTGATGGCTATCGTTTTTCATACACGAATTAATTCAAAATATGCATTTGGTGTATTCAATGTGATCAATAGATAACCGTGAATAACCGCTGATTCGACAGCGCTGCAAAGTGGGGCTGCAAAGCAAAATTGCGCATGTACCCCGATCAAACAAAAGAAGGCGCTTATGGTATCATCGACCACAGCGTGAAGGCTAAGACAATTTTAGTATAACCATAATCGCCGCCTCCTCGGTGATTCACTCTTCATCCATCACCCTCCAGACCCGATCGGCCCATCATGCCTATCATAAGAGATTTCACCCCACCGGCCAAGGCCCAGCTGCTTGAATTGCCCGAGAGCAGCCCCAAATTCTTCATTGCATTCGTGTCCTCAGACGACCCTGTCACATCGCAGCCTTGGTGCCCCGATGTTCGGGCGGCGTTGCCTCATATCAACACCGCCTTTGAGTCCGGCGATGCGCCTACCGTAGCTATTGTCCCCGTTGGGCAGAAACCCGAGTACGTTCCATGAATATGTGGCCTTTTGAAACTTGTTCATGTTTGAATGAATCTATCTCTCAAAACAAAGTCATGGGAATCAAGACTGATTTTTGTATTAGGTGGAGGGATCCCAAGAATGTCTATCGCACAAATTGGAATGTTCATAATGTTCCTGCGCTCGTTCGATTTGAGCGCGTTGATGGAGAGGTATCGGCTACAGGGAAGTTGATTGAAGACGAGATCTTAGATAAGGCTAAGCTCGGTCCGTTCCTTGCTTGATTAAGATTTTTTCGAGCAGATGGGTTGAGTGGGCATCAGCGACAAATTTGAAAATATTTTGATAGTCTGAAACCATAACATCCTTACAATGTGTATTTTATGTTGCTCAAGCTTCTACAACCCCTTGCGTACGGATGGATATGATAACGAAAATCCGGATTCAATGCGAATTTAATGATGTGCGATCCGAGATATGACAAGACCTGGACCGATATCGATGTCGTTTAGAGGTTTGGTCGATCACTCGGTCTCAGAGACAATTGTCGCATAGACAAACACCTGCATTTATATGTATAGGTCTACCAGCTAGTTCTGAACGACTCGAACCCCTTCTACAGGACCTGAGGCGATCACCACTTCCCTGAAGATGTTCTCTTTCTGCAATTCTGTTTTCAGGTGCATTGCATGGGCCTCTTCCTTCGCCAGGAAGGCGCATGTTGACCCAGAACCACTCATCAAGCTTGCAACTGCGCCATGCAACCTCCCAGCCTCCAAAGCAACGCCTATATCTGGTAGCAGTCTCGTCGAGGGCAGTTCGAGATCATTGACAAGGGAGGGCAACAGTTCTGGGGGTGGACTGGTTCCCCAAGCAACATCAATACACCCTTGCCGTCTGCGAAGATATTTCTCCTCCTCCTCGGATAAAGAACCAGTCAAAATTTCGTCGTACTCCTGAAAGACGGCCTTTGTCGATAGACCGCGGAACGGGACCGCTAACACCCAGATCCATTTATAGTCTGCCACCTCTAGGCTGATGAGTGGCTGTTTATGGCCTAATCCAATCGCCATCATGCCTCTAATGAAGAATGGCACATCCTCTCCAATCTGGGCACCCAGTTCCATAAGATCATCATCGTTGAATTTGGATCCCCACAAGATGTTGCACCCCACCAAAGCAGCAGCTGCATCAGCACTTCCCCCTCCAAGACCTGCTTCAGAGGGAATGCATTTCGCAAGCTCAAAATGAAAGCGTGGTTCCATACCGACATTTTTTCCGAGGAGAGATGCTGCTTTGATCACCAGGTTTCGACTATCTGCAGGGACGCGGTCGCTATCCATGCCGGTCACATTCATGGTGGGGCCCTGCGGATTTTGAAAAATGGTCAGGGTGTCAAAGAGCGATATGGCCTGATAGGCCAAGGTGATATCGTGGTATCCATCTTCTCGCAGGGGCCCCACGCGAATCTGGGGATTGATCTTTGCAGGAACTTGCAAGGTAATCTCTGATAGAAATGAAGTCATTGTGCGACTTGCCTCTGATTTCGGAAGCGAATCAGAGTTGCAGTGAGATGTCAGGAAGCGGTGGAAGAATGAAAAGGGAAACAAAGCACGCGACTTGAGAGTATGCAAGGATCCATGGATCAATTAAATGGCCGGTTCGTGTGACGGGCCCTGCCGATCAGATTGTGGAGGGGCAGATCGTATTAGTGTTACATCATTTCCCACACTGATTCTCCTTAGTTTACACTCTCCACATGGTCGAAATGCACCACCAACAATCAATAGTGACACTCGGTATCGTTATTCCGGCTGCTGGGAGAGGGACACGAGCAGGTCAGGGCTGTCAAAAAGCATATCGTCGAATCTCGGGAGATACAGTGATCAACCGCACTGTCAAGTTATTCCGCTCGTGGAACGCGAATTGTCCAATCGTGATTGTTCATCATGCCGATGACACTGCCTTACTTGAGGCTTCTATCGACCGCGACAGCAATATCTATACTACGACTGGAGGCGCTGAGCGAGGAGAATCAGTTCTAAAGGGTCTTCGCTTCCTTTCTACAATGAAAGACGCTCCATCGCATGTCTTCATTCACGACGCAGCACGCCCATTCGCCTCGCACCAATTGCTAGACAGTGTATCGAAATCCATCCAGCAGGAACCTTCCGTTGGCGTGATTCCCGGCCTTGCGGTTGCCGATACCCTCAAAAAGGCCGACTCAAATGGCCTCATTACAGCAACCGTTCCTCGAGATGGTCTCTTCCGTGCCCAGACACCGCAAGGCTTCGACCTGAAGATGATTCTCGATGCGCATGAGAAAGCGGCTGCTGCTGGAATGAACTACACCGATGATGCTGCCTTATTCGAAGAATTGGGATTCCCTGTGCGGATTGTCCCTGGGGAATCCGAAAACATCAAATTGACCTACAGCTCGGATTTTGAAGAGGCAGAGCGATTCCTGCAAACCAAACGCCCCTCTACAAAGACTTCTTTACCAGACGTCCGAGTCGGTCATGGCTACGACACACACCGACTCGTAGCCGGTGAAGAGATCACCCTGTGTGGCGTCAAAATCCCACACAAGGCAACGCTACTTGGCCACTCCGATGCGGATGTCG
The DNA here is from genome assembly GCA_030710325.1 of Penicillium sp. 91 TS-2023. Lineage (NCBI taxonomy): Eukaryota > Fungi > Ascomycota > Eurotiomycetes > Eurotiales > Aspergillaceae > Penicillium > Penicillium sp. 91 TS-2023. The sequence continues at coordinate 611,712 of JARWGP010000021.1, read as the reverse complement.
GTCTACACGCTCTGACGAATGCATTCCTCGGGACAATTGCAGCGGCCGACATTGGATTCCATTTCTCTGATAAGGATCCCCGGTGGAAGGGTGCTTCTTCTGACAAATTTCTGCGGCATGCTGCTCAGCTTGTCGCTGAGGCTGGTGGTACTATCACGCATTGTGATGTGAGCTTTGTGTGCGAACTACCGCGCATTAATCCCCATCGTGATGCAATGCGGGACTCGGTGGCGCGCATCGTCGGGTTGGATCGGAGTCGTGTTTCTGTTAAAGCGGGGACAAATGAGAGGAATGGATTTGTGGGACGCGAAGAGGGTATTGTGGCGTTAGCTACTGCTACGGCGGTTTTCCCGGGTTATGTTTGAGCGTTGTTTACATGGATATGTGGTTTCCATATAATTTGATGTGATTTGAGACTCTTTCTTCAACATATTTGCGCATTTGGAGCTTTGGGAAATTCTGCTAAACGTCATCATGGTAGTTATAGGTGGATGCGACACAACATCTGTGTGCTCAGCTGAAGATCCCGACAACACGGAATGTATCCACCACAGTCCGATCATTTACCCTTTCCGACTAGAGCGGTGTGAACATTCGCTCAAGAAGCTGAGATCTGTCTCATTCAGCTGGTAGCGAAATAAGATAGGCGCTACTCCCGACCAATCGAGCAGAATCTTGGAGATCATGGAATCGGAGGGGTTCATGCAGATCTGGTGGGGTTTTCCAGATTGCGACAGCTGATCGCGTGTCAAACATTCTGTCCAACACATCCCCGTCAACCCGCATAATATCCCCAATGAGAATCTGCGTATTTCAATCCTGCTTCGAGGAGCTCCAGGCTTCAGTCGGGGAATCGGAGTCACAACAATTATGCATGAACCCCGCCGTGTTTACGACACAACACCATGTATCCCACAAGACCATCCACAAAAAGACAGCTAAGCAACAAATCGACGAGGCGGTAGCCGAGGGTTATGACTTTTATTTGAATTTCCTCTGGGGAACACATGACGACTCGTTGGCTGGTATTGATGCGATCCGATACTTTGAATCGCTCAGTCTGCCACATGCCGGTGTCCAAAGCTCGGAAAGAGAGCAGTCCAAATGGGACTTCTTCGCCGAAGCTAAGCGAGTCGGGAGTCCGCTTGTTCCTGGAACTGAGCGCTTCCCTTTGTTTGTGAAGCCTGCTTCTAGTTATGGGAGTATGTTTATCGATGAGCATTCTCTCTGTCGCGACGAACTTGAGTTAGAGAGCTGCATCCAGCGGTTGAACAGGCTTATGCGCCCTGTGCGGATACAACGAGCGCTGGCGCTAGGACATCAGGATGCCGAGCAATACGCCAATACGTGCGAAGCTGCAGGACGAGATAGCACGGATATCGTTGTCCAGGAGTTTATCGCTGGAGAGGAATACTCCGTCGTGGTGATCGCAATGGGCGAAAGCCCCGTTCCGCTGATCCCTCAGCGCGCAAAATATAAGCAAGTTGGCAATAACGCGCGAATCTTAACACTGGAACTGAAATTCGATGCGGAGTCTGGCTATGAGCTCATGTCCGAAGATGAAGATCCGGCATTGTGGAATCATCTCCAAGAGACAGCTGTGGAAGCATTCACGACCAAGAAAATGTACACGAACGGTATGGGATGCGATGTGGATATGCGAATCGGTCAAGATGGGAGAGCGTATGTGATCGAGGTTGATCCGCTTCCTGTGTTCTTCTATCCCACTGGATCCCAGCTTGAGGATACGGATGTCAAGCATGGATTTCCTGGAGCTTATAGGGCTGTTATCAACACTTACATCACGAACTACTTTCTCAAGAATCCGGGTTTACGAGGAGCCCGCTTCCCTGAGCTGGCGTCGCTTTTTGATGAGATGCCTATGACAGGTTATGCTCTGGATGAGAATAAAGAAATTATTGCACTCTCACCATTCAAAGGTACTGCAATCGATCTCGGATGCGGAACAGGAAGTTTGGGTCGTGCTTTGAAATCGGATCCGCAGAATCATATCTCCCACCTTGTTGGAATCGATATCTCGAAAAAGAGGTTGGATATCTGCCACCGAGAAGGTGGATACTGTGATTTGATTCACAGTCGCATGGAATCTTTTCTCGCCTCAAGAACGGAAGGCGTCGATCACGTATTCTGCGGCTCAGCATTGGAGTTCCTTCCCATGGAAGAACTGGATTTCGTTCTTGCGAGATGCTTCCAGCTGGCCAGATGTTCTCTAACAATTGTTATTGAGAATCCCGAGACAAGCCAGAAGTACAAGTCCGCGCCGTGGAATGCGGTTCAAAAATACACCATGGATCATTCTGAAAGCATTAGGACATTCCAGATCCAGCGCGGTTGGAGTATGCGCTCCTCGGCGACAGATGAAGGTCACTTGGTGTTCCATTTTCAGCGAGACGATGATGTATAGAACATGCACCCAATGTTTATAATTCCATTCCAGCCCATTGACCTAATTTCATCTTTGGGAGGTGAACATCAAACCGTCCACGCATAGAGGGCGAGAAGCATGACCCCTCAAATCATGGAACAATAGCCAACCAATACCAAAGATAATTCCGATTCCCAAATCTGGCAAGTCCAATCCATATGCCGCGGCAAACACCCCTAGCATAGAACTCGGGCCCAATCTGCCGAGATAAGACCCCTTAGCCTAGTCTCTAATCTCTAATCTCCAATCTTTCTTGCGGGGATATCTCAGCCGCAAGTTCCTGTGTTGTCCAGGGATGGAAGGTCCATCCAAATTAGATTTATCTTTCGTGTATTCGTCTTCGGTGGCCCGTCAGTACCGGTTGTACCGGTATTCATGAATGTATTGATTGTTTCAGGGGGTGGATATCAAGGTTGGACTGCCCGTTTACAGATGAGTCCCACTTGGAGGACTCGTGTACGGCAGATCTGTCTCCATGTGGAAGATGAAGCGGGGGTTTCGGACTGAGTTACGGAGAATGGGGTCATGGGGCTGGGAGGCGTATCTAGACAAGGATCATGCGATGGATCGGCGGGGACGGACAGATTAGTTCGGCATTGACTGTGCAGTAATGTCATGCTTGGTTTCAATCTTATCTATGACTATCTTCAGGGTACAGACGGCAGGCTTAATGAGGTGCAGAATCAATCTCTACTGTTCTGATAATAGGGGCTAGAAGGCCCAGGACAAGGGGGTCACAAGACTCAGCTCTTATCTCGAAGCGAGCTAATGCGGGGAAGGAGAGATAAGGCTTAAGCGTTTCGGGAAAGGCTTAGCGCCGTCTTATCTACAACGATTCTCCACCGGACCAGGACCCCAAATGGGATATGATGGCCGAGCTTATCACGGAAGTTCATCGGGACTATATTTCAATGCAAAGAAGTAAATGGGTATTCGGGCGACTTAACGCCCGCGCTGTCCAATCTAAGTAACTGCATTCTGCAGTTAAAGAAGGACAAGAAGAGAAAGCAAATCGACAGAAAAAGCACGCAGAAACGTAGACAAGAATTATGTATACATAATGCCAGAATCAATAAGATGCGAACAAGTCGCTAAAAAAGCTGCAAGAATGCAGTATATACCAAGTAGGAATTATCCCAAGTAGATGTCACATCTCTAAAGATGACCATCACGGATACGAAGGAAGTTCTCGTATCGCTTCTGAGTGAGTCGACGGCATTTCTTTCCCCAGTAGATCATGGGCGCAGTAGTCATGAGGGAAGCCCAGCTCAGAATACCAAGTGCGATGAAGACCTGAGACAAAGTCTGTGCGTCGATCCAGTATTGGGCCGCAAAGGTGAAAATGCATCCGATCGTGTTATTGATCACGGACACACCCACCATGCCCTCAAGAACCATATCCGGATATGCGTCCTGGAGGTAGGCCATGCTGAGATCGCCTGCACAACCCCAGCCGAATCCAATGAAGCCTAGTCCCACGTAGGGCCATGGCCAGTTCCAGCCTTTGTCGGAGCCAATACCGAACAACATGAGACCTGCCGGTCCGATGAACGCAACAGGGAAGAGGAGCCACAGGCGTTGCTCCGCTTCGAAGATACCGCCGTTTCGTCGGGCCATCCAGGTGACGAAGAAATCGGAGAACCAACCACCGTAAATACAGCCAATGCAGGCGCCGATGAGAGTAGGCACGTTCATAATGCCCACTGCGGCATCGGTGTAGTTCCAGGGAGGATCATACCAATTATCTTCCTCGACGGTAAGATAAAAGGTCAGCCACGCATCCTGAGCACCCCATTGCAGTCCCGAGTAGATCACCGCGGGGAAGGTAAAGATGCGCAGGGTGTGCCAGATGCGGCGGTAGTACTGCTTGAAGCCGGTCCCGATCAGGGTCGGAGAAGGTGTGATCAACGCGATGCGTTGCCAGTAGGTCTTCCCCTTCTTCTGGCCACTTTCTTCGTCCGTCGCACTGTTGACCAGAATTGGTTCGACATTCGGGGGACAGTCGGCCTTCTCGTCCGAGGCTGGTCGGCTTGCGGTCGTACCCTCCGGGCGCACGTCCAAGCCCTGGAGGACGGCCTTGCGATCGAAGAAGGTCTCCTCCAGCCCGAAGTAGAAAACGATGATCAGAAATCCCGAAATTATGACCCCGAGCCATCCTGCCCATCTCCACCCCATCACCGGGCTATCGGTGATGAACCCGGCGACCAGTGGTCCCATGAACGTCCCGATACTAGTCGCAAGAATATATAAACCCAGTACCATACCACGATTGTGCTGGTAAAAGATATCCGACAGGGATAACTGGGCCATTGCTTCGGCGCATGACTCCGACGCGCCGACGAACAATTGATTCCAAATGTTGTCCTGCACGGTTTCAACGCGCGCAAACCAGATGGAACCGACGATCGAAAACACCAAGCATAGCAGGTAGGAGATGCGGCGCCCGTAGAGAAAGGGGGCCGGACTCAGGAGCAAGGTGCAGTAACCGATACCGATGAACAAAACACCGGCCGCAATGTTGATGTCATCCCAGCTGATGCCCAGCTGAGCATTCATACCATTTCCAGCGGTGCCAGCATCGTTGGAGGTTGCGGCGGTGAATGCGACGATGAATAAGATCAGGAACGCGTGCCAATAGCGGCGCCACGTGCTCCAGTTCAGTGGATCATCGGGAGAGTTCGTCGGGGTGGGAATCAACGTGATGTCCCCGTTTGCATCTGCCAATCGTTCCGTTCCATTTAGAGGTGCTTCTTGCTCCATGTCGGGTTGAGCTTCGACTGGAGCGGGCTCCATCGAGGCCCATGTTGGTGCATTTAAGTCAACGTTCATCGGGCTTTTCTTACGCGTCCCGAGGGATCACTGGGGCCCGGGAGGGAGGAGAGATAACAGAAGCTTAACGCCTCTGTCAATCCGCAAGGACTTGCTTAAATATGACTAGCACGGGACGTGCTCATACGGGTGTGAGAGGTTGAAAGATTAAAAACTCTGTAGAAAAAAACAAAAGAAAAAGAGGAAAAAGAGGGGCGATAGATAAGCGCGTTATCTTTTTTTTTACTTGTTTTCTTCCTTGGTTATTAGTGCGGGCCTTCTGGTCTAATGCTACGATTTAGTGGCTTCGCGAGGTCTTTTAGGGAAAAAATGACGGAACAAAAAGAGAAAGTGGAGAATGCCAAACCCGTAACGAAGCTTGAAAATAATTAAAAAAAAATCGGAATGAAATGTGGCGTGGATACTGTATCCATACCCGTACACAACGGTTCCGTGGATTACTCCCCCAGGGCTAAAATTTATTAGTATTTGATCCCGCCACCTTCCCTTTCCTCCCAATCATCAACTCCTCCCAACTTGCAGTTTTGCAACCGAATGTCAACTTGTCAACTCAGAATGGCTCAAGCATTTCACGTCTCTTCTTCCCTGCCCGGCAATGGTCCCTTAAAACCAAGTAATTGTGGCTCCGACCTGGCTGCGCGCCTCAACGCCGCGACTCTGGTGGAGTCTGCGCCCAATGAGGCACCACGCACAGCAAGGTCGGAGCCCAAGAAGGTGATTGTGGTGGGTGCTGGAATTTCAGGTCTTCGGGCCGCTGCGGTCCTGCAGCGTCATGGTTGCGAAGTCGTCGTGCTGGAAGCTCGCGATCGCATCGGTGGCCGAATCCTGACCAGCCGGAATGGAGAACATGTTCGAGATATCGGTAGGGTTCCGAGGTTACGATGAAAACCGGTGGTGACCCTGACCTTCCAGGTTTCGTTTAACGTGGCGACAGTGGAAAAAAAGGTGTGCTGACGATCGTCCAGGTGCTGCCTGGATGCACGAAACGTCCCAGAATGGTCTGGTGAAACTCATCCCAAGGCTAAACATCCCCTATTATTATGACGACGGCGCCCCTCTCTATTTCACCCGAGAGGGTCGTGCCGGCTCGCAGTTCAAGGCGAAGAAAGTCGCCGATGAATTCGCGGATTACTGCGAGTGGTATTACGAAACCAACCCCGACGCCGAGGATCGTCCCGTCGACGAGTTCGTCCGGCAGTTCGTCCTCGAACACCAGCTTATTACGGATAATGATCGCATCTGGGCCCCCCAGGCGATCCGAGAGGTGGAATTGTGGCTCGGAACCAGTACGAGCTTGGCCTCTTCGAAACATTTGTCTTATTTTATCACGGAGCGAAACCTGTACATGAAAGGCGGGTACGATCGCATCGTGAACTGGACCGCTCAACCCCTCAACGAAGACCCCAGCATTATCCGACTCAACCATCACGTCGAGAACGTCGAATGGAACGAGGAGGGCACCACGCCCGCGCGCATCCAATACAGAGATGCGACCGGGGCTGCTGGGACGATTGAAGGAGACGCCGTGGTGATGACCTGCCCATTAGGCGTCTATCATCACAACCTGATTAATTTCAACCCGCCCTTGCCGAGTGACATCCAAGAGGGCATGTCCAAGTTCAGCTACGGCGCACTTGGCAAAGTCTTTTTCGAATTTACTGATGTATTCTGGGCCAAAGACAACGACCAGTTTATCTTCTACCCCTCCCCCACGGAGGAAGACCTGGATATTACGTCCGGGTCCTCCGTTGAGTCATCCAACAGCATGAGCTCCATCCCGCAAAAGGATAACATCCTCAACTACGCCACCGTCACCATCAACCTCTGGATTATGACCGGCGGCAAGGAACTCTGCGTGCAGATCGCCGAGCCCCTCACTCAGCGCATCGAAGCGATGACCGACAAGAAGGAGATCTATCGCTTCTTCGAACCCCTTTTCAAGCTGCTCCGCACGGAGCCGTATAAAGCCCTTCCCCGCCTGGTCAATGTTGAAACTACACACTGGACCCAGGACCCGCTGGCCGGGTACGGGTCTTACTCTGCCGACAAGGTCGGCGATGACCCGGAATCTCTAATGGAAGCATTTGAAAACCACAAGAACAGCACCTTGCAGTTTGCAGGTGAACATTGTACCATGGTGGCAAATGGCTGTGTGCATGGTGCGTATAAGACGGGTGAAACCGCTGCGTCTAACCTGCTGCACAGATTTGGTATTCCGTACGATGGCCATGATGCCGTCAGTGATGCTGTTGATGCTGTTCCCAAGTAAGTATGTCAGGTTTAAGCCTTTGGAGGTGATTTGAGAGTCACTTGGCTGGTCCTGATATTCAACATTATCACTGGAGCATAACCAGAGAGCGCCGCAGTGCACTCAGTACAGCCCTGGAGGTTTTGTATTTTCATAGTTGAGTATTTAGTTTACATATACCATATAGCATCTAGCAACCATATAGTGATCAATTGAAGCATGTGGATGTGAGAAAGAGCCAAGAGAACCTGTTTTCAGTGTTTCCGTATGTAATTTTCCAATCTGAGACAGAACCAAGGATCAAGTTAGGATATAGCTCTAGCTCCGATCTGCACGTATTCAGCCCCCCATGTGGTACCTGCATGTCATGCGTAAATTAAAGTTCGGGGTAATGAACTATAGACAGAAACCGATTGGGGGTCTTGCTCTAGGGGATTGACCAATTTAGGAAGTCCAAGGCACTCTACCTTTGTGTAACCCATTTGAGCCGAGGTTGGAAATTGCAAAAGTTCTTTGTTGATAATTGGACGATCTGTTGGTATACACTTATGTTTACGGCGATGTCTAAGTGTTACATCGTATTTATCTCAGACAACAATCTTGCCGGTCATTATCACAGGGAAGCCACCCCTTTTCACGACAGTCGATGTAATCGAATCTTGAACTGCCTCATGGCGATCTAGTGACACCGGTTGATATGGATATCTGCAGATTGAATTTAGCCCGGGGAGTACTACGCACAAACACATGTTTCCCTCCGGGACCCTCACCATGCCCGGCAAAGCCGGTGTTGTCGCCGCTCTAGACCGGTGAACCATGGACATGTGACCGTGTTTGGCTGACTTAACCGCTAGTCCCATGGGTCATAGATCCACTTATGTGGCAGTCTTCCCACACGCGACCAAAACCAGGACTTGATGTGCCGTGGGAATAGTGCCGCGTTTTCAAATTTTACTATAGGACTGAAATTTGTTCAGATTAGTCTTTGGCATAAATTTTGAATACTGTAAATAGTAATGCCATTATGCGGGTGAGACGGTGCTTATTTTGTGGGTAGATGAACTCTAGATAGCGTCAATCAGTTCCGATTGGCATTTTGTTTCCCTGTCCAGGCGATAGGTAACCTTGTACTACACAAATAGTCAAAGTGTAGAGAAAAGTAGCTGTACACATAATACGTCATGTCAACAGTTTATAAATCATTTTTTGAGATATATTTGACTTAAAGCGCTCGCAACACTACAGTTGATTCCTTGTTCTGACTAGGAAAGTATTATGATTGGGTGAGTGTGTGTATCGGCGCTTATAGTGTCACACTTTGAGAGAATCTTGGATGGAAAGGACACCTATTCAAGCTGACAATTAATTTTTATAATATACATGACATCTGAACAACATCTCCGTTCCAAACCTCATGAAGCTGAAATTTGCGGAGAATAATACGCTTGATGGTGAAATATATTTTCCATTTCTGTCATATAAAGAAGCCGTGAAAATCGGAGGGTGGAAAGTTTATTTAACATTGGAGCGCCACATGGAGAATGCAAGGTACTGCGGGTATGAAGTCAAGTTTTGAACAATGCATGGCCGCAGACGATCTCAACTTCGAGTCATTGATAATATTGGGCTGACTGGATTGCAGGCTGAATATTTTAATTTCCTATGGTGGTATCGTGTGCTCTGCCAAAGTGACAGCTGTAAAAGTTGTTGAACGGATTTCGCGGATGCGGTTCGAACAGTTCTTTGTCTCTTGGCCTATGAGGTCTGCAAAGTTTTCGAAAAAGATTATCACAGAGCACAGACTATATAAAAATTGTTATCCATTTAAACCCTTTACCTACCACTCTTGGTGCTACACCCACCTAGCAGTCCCAATAAACGATTCCTCGATAAGCCCTTTTAGCCACTCGACCCACATACTGACAGCCGATTGATCGACGACAACCTTCGTTATCCGAGACCCACCCAAACCATCCAATAACAGCTCGAACTGACGAAGCTAGCATAAATTTATCCAAGTGGGGAACCTAGCGTTCTTGAGCGCTCAAAGCCCAGAAGGACGCGTAATAAAGGCTTACGATTTTCATTAGTGGGTTTTCGCCTGTCACCACTCAAAAAGTCATCGCTCCTCAGGAGTTCTGTGCCAAACATGATGTCCTGCAGATCTTATAGACGTCCACGCGACACCACTATCGAGTTATGAGGTCTATGACAGATTATTTCGTGCAGGTCTGCCAGCGATACCATGCCAGCCAACTAAGGCGCAGTCTAGCCGTGGTTTGTCTCTGCGCTTTATTTGCTATTATCTTGCTTTTTCCAGGGGTGAAGGAGCATATTATTCCCATTAACCCTGCTAGTCCTGTTAGCCCCGTTCAGGATCTAGTGGAGGTTGATAACCCAGCGTAGGTACTTCTAAAGGGTTTTGCTCCACAGCAAGTTTCGATTTGAGACCCACTAACAGTTCCCAGTCCCATTCCCGAGGCAAGCTTTTATGTGATCGACAGTTCCACATCAGGTGGGAATGACACGGTGGTACATATTATAGAAACCGAGCAGGAATCGGATGAGGTCGTCTATGATCCATATCCGGACTATAACAGCGCCACCTGGAAAGCGAAATGGAAAGGCTCGTATCAGCAATGTGTTGGTCCGAGCGGAACAATTCTGGACAGAGATAACAAAGAACTGTTTATGAAAGGATATAAATGGAACGTGTCAAGTACGACTATCAAAATGAGAATTTGTTTTGTGGTGTTCTTACTAACTGCAACAGACTTCCCCAAGCCCGTTTTTGGTTCATACGAGGCATGGAATCTCGACAACAGTCTATGTACTGATCGGTACTCCCAATATAGCGCTTATGGCTACGGCAATGAAAACAATGAAATATGGGCGAGTGTGAACTTGGGAAAGCTACAAAAAGACTGTTTAGAGCGAAATGCTGAGCGATACCAACGCCACAACCCCGTGGGAAAGGCATTAACTCTCGACAAGATCTACGATTTGCCTGAAAACAAAGATAGGTCTTCGACCCTTGATGACAGCATTGGGCCCGATTACCAACCTCGCACGGTAGTCATTCTACGCTCATGGATCAACAAAGTTTACACGCCAAATGACCTCCACTTTATTCGGTCCATGGTGATGGAGTTGTCGCTACTTTCTGGCGCAGAATATGAAGTAGTCCTTCTGGTAGATTCCACCGGCACTGAATTGCCCAACCCGACAGACAAAGAGGGCATGGATCAGTTCAAAAAAGACCACCTCCCAGAGGAGCTTGAAGATATCGCAGTCTTCTTCAACGAGAAAATCCTGGCTGACTGGTACCCAAAGATCGACGTCCACAAGTAAGTTATCCCTACATGTCATTCGTCGCGGGATACTAACATGATCCCAGGGCGATCTTACAATATTTCCAGCCAATCCAAATTTTCTCCCGACTGAATTCACAATACGAGTATATCTGGCAATTCGAGCTGGATGCACGGTACACCGGACATCTATACCATTTCCTCGAACAAGCAGCGGCCTTCGCAAAGAAACAACCCCGCAAGAACATGTGGGAACGTAACTCCTACTTCTACATCTCAGCCGTCCACGGAGGCTGGGAGCAGTTTATAGAGTCCGTCGATCAAAGCATGAGCACTCGCAAAGGCATCTGGGGCCCCAAGCCCCCCCTCGGCATCGACGTCGAAGACGAAGCTCCGAAGGTCCCAACCTCGGACAATCAAGATAATCTATGGCAATGGGGAATCGGTGAGGAAGCAGACGTGATTACCTGGATGCCCCAGTTCAATCCAAATAATACTGGCTGGCCGTTCCGTGACCGGATCTTTAATTTCTGGCAGGGTACTCGCATACCCGTCCGTGCGTCTCCTGTTGCTATGTCGCGTGTTTCAGCACGGCTTCTTAGACTCATGCACAAGGATAAAACGCGAAACGGATTTGGACTTGCGTCGGAAATGTCGCCGGTTTCTTGGGCTTTGTTTTATGGTTTGAAGTCTGTTCAGGTCCCGATGCCGATCTATCATGAACTTAAATGGGATCCTGTTGAGTTGAACCGGAGGGCTAATCCTGGGAAACCCGGTGGTATTAATGCGGGCAAGAAGAGTATTTGGAGCTGGGAGATGCATGATGATATAATGTTGAAGTTGTCTTATATGTTCTCATCGGAGTTCCCTGGGAAGCTTTATAGAGCTTGGTTGGGACTTGATGATGCTGTTGAGGTAGGCTTGCTTTCCGGGATACTTGAATGCATGACATTGCTAACCGTGGCTAGTGGGAGAAGGATCATCGGCGCCTTTGCCTGCCTCCTATGCTTTTGCATCCAGTCAAAAACACTGAGTAAAGGCGATCGTTCCATATGCCGTTCGTCTCTTTGATCACCAGCTAGCCACTCTTATAGCTGGACTCGGTGATGTCCAGCCTCTTCTTTTTTTTTTTTTTTGGCCTGATTAGTACTACGTACTCTATCCCGTTCAAAGTCTTCGGTCGCTGGAGGCCTCTCCAGATTTACCGATTAGTATTAATAAATAAAACCTATTCCGCCGAGACATTCCTATCTGAGGATCTGGATGTGCAAATAATAATTCAAATGCACAAATATTCTATTGAAAAGACTGATGTACTCTCTCACAAATATCTATCAGCACAACAGGCCAAGGACACATAAACTGAAACCCGCTGTACATCGGCGAGTTGGAATTTTTGACACCAATCAGATTCTCCAGTTCCTCAGACTCTTTCCATTCCAAGTCTATCAGAACCCCATGATCATTCTCGATTGCCTTTTTAGCCTCGAGGTATAGCATTTTGGAATCCCATAAAGTCTCAACCGAGCGGCACTTTTTTCGAAGCAGTGCCAATGCTGCCAGTCGAATCTGCAGATTGCCGCATTCCATGAGCATGAGGTATAGAACCGGAGAAAGTCCTGTACTTGAAAGGAATTCTCCAAGCTTCGAAGTATTGACCCCAGCCATACTGAAAGTAACGTTCGGTGTACTTTGGAACATCTCGTTGGTATTGGTTGCATTCCCGTACAGACTGGCATCCGTCCAGATCTTGCAGACCAGCCATCGAACATGTAGTATGTGATACGCGCTTTTCCCTTGGACGGAATCAAGGTATGTGAACAAAGCTGCATCATGCGACCAGGCATCCAAATCCGCATCCAATGAAGATTTCATTAATTGAGCCTCGAGAAATGCTTCTTGGTCTGATGGATTTGCAGCGCTTCGATCTAGCGCAAGCGCAACCTTCATGGACCGATATGTAAACCAATCAAGTGTCTCTTGAGCTTGGAGCAGAGTCATGAATGGTGGACGAGATGAAAACTCAGTCTGATTCAACAGTGGTAGGCCTAATAAATCGAATAAACAGAGAATGAAAACATTGAAATGACGGAAGATCCCCAATGGCACGGGGGAGGCGTTGTACGAGGCCAAGATCCTCCTACCGTGTTGGTAGTGGATCATCGCCCCCATTGGGTTACCCCGTAGAAGTTCAATGCTCATAAACAGAATGGAAGCAATGACTACGATATCGAGGCTTCCATGATTGGACGTCGCAATTTCCCGAATAGCAATGTTGTAACGAGAAATAGCGAGTCTCTTTGCAGACTGGCCATTTGCAGAGACACCCTGGGAATCCTCAAAAAGGGAGCTGATCGACACAGCCGCATGTCGGACTGCAGGTTGGTCGTGGCTCATTTGAAAAATTGTATGGGTCCAGAAAGAGCGCGGTACGGGCCCCGCTAGTACTGGGGCCACCATTAGGCGATAAAAGTCCAAGCTTCGAAGGTCTGAAGCGTTTGCGCCGGGGAAAGTAGAGGGCTGGATTTGCCGGTATGCTTTTGGGACCCATTCCTTGTAGCCTGGACATGTCCGCTCGGCTGATTGACATCTCATACAATGTGGGTGAGTTTCATCGCATTTGACCCGGCGGGCTCTAGGAGATCAATAAGTTGGAGTCAGGGGCAGTGCGTGCCGGGGACTGACTTGCAGGTCACACACCCAGTGTGAGTTCTACGAATGCCCTTTGAAGGCATTATCGCAGTTATGATTTGATGTGACTGGCCTGCATAATGGTCTGCGCATGGGGTGAATTTTCGCTGTGTACATGCGAGAATGAAGACAAGCTCTTCCCTTGCAAATCCACGTGAAAGAATTAGCATGATACAGCTGACAGGGATGTGGCTGCGCCTCATTGGCCCATCTCTTACACGCCTTCCTGCGGCGAGGTGCTTTTTCTCCGTACCTGCATTTTTCTCATAGCTGCATGATAAATGATACTGTCTCTGACAGCTCGTTTGACAAAACTGTTGCAAATATGTTGAAATGTGACGGTCAGCTGCGGTCACCATACCTTTGGCCAAGATTTTGTAGAATTCAGTCCGGAATGCATTCTCCTCGATATGGTCATTTTTAGTGGTATCGTGTTCTTATGAACAAGGCATCAATCCAGGTAGGGTAGTTCCTCTATTTATAGAGCATGGCAATTACTGTCTTTCCTTTTCTGCCGGTCATTCGGAGAGGAATCCGAGATCCCCCGTGATTGGCTCATCTGACTGGAGGGGCCGGAAAACCTTAAATTATTTTTAATCGAGCTGATGGTACCTTGTCATTAAGGCAATAGATCCCCTATAGATACCGGCTTTATCGCAGCTGTTGCACCGTCAAAGATAGGCTTTAAGACTGAACTCGGAGCTGAATGTGGGTCTTGCGGGAATGATGACTCAGTCTAACCGCGTTCGGGAGACTGATGACAACGAACTAACCTTAATGGGAACTTTACTGTGCCAATTGCATCATGATTGAATAATGTTTCCCGTGAAATCAACCAGATCTTTGCCATTACAGATAAATTTTTTGGATTGTCGACGAAGGGATTAGAATTTTTTAAACCATGGATTCTTTGCACTTTATATCCTCGCTGCCTATTTAACTACCGATACTCCCCTACAATAATTGATTTCTACCATCCACTTCATTTAACCTTCCGTCACTCAAAATGGAGTACATTCGAACAATGTGCCCTCCGGCACCAACCTTGACAGAGAAGAATGTCCCTGATCAATCCGGCAAGGTAGAACCATCTTCATTTTCTGCTAGCGAAATGATCTAACACTTCGTCCTAACATAAGATTTTCCTTGTAACTGGAGCCAACTCGGGTGTTGGCGCCGAACTCGCCAAAATTCTATACGGCCGAAACGCCACAGTATACGTCGCTGCCAGATCCAAACAAAAGGCTCTGGATGCTATTGAGGAAATGAAGACCGCACATCCCGAATCAACCGGCAGACTGGTGTTTCTCCAGTTGGATCTCTCCGATTTGAGCACGATCAAAGGCTCCGCCGATGAATTCCTCGCGGCCGAGTCCCGTCTCGATGTCTTGTGGCTTAATGCTGGAGTAAGATATGTCATATTTCAAACCTACAATTGCATCTAACCTTCTTTCTTAGGTCATGATGCCACCCCAGGGTAGCAAGACCGAGCAAGGATACGAACTTCAGCTCGGTACCAACAACCTCGGACACTTTTTGTTTGTCAAGTATCTGCATGGTATTTTGAAAAAGACGGCGGTCACAGCACCCAAGGGCAGTGTTCGAGTTATCTGGGTTTCATCTTCCGCCATCTTGATGGCGCCGAGTCCACCAATCGACTTCAATAATATGGACTACCATGAAGAGGAAAGCGCGATGAGGAAATACTCTCGCAGTAAAGCTGGAAATGTCATTCACTGCGCCGAGTATGCCAAGCAGACTGCTGGAGATGGGGTACTTAGTCTGGTGAGTTATTGCTCTGTTCTGATGTGGAAATGGCGTTGTGCGAACAAGCCCAAGCTTCCTGCAAGTTCGTTATGACCTGCTAATTCGCGCATTGTCAATAGGCTTTGAACCCGGGCAATTTGAAGAGTGGACTGCAGAGACATATGTCTAAAGTGCAGGCTATGCTGACTGTTTGTTATTTCAATACATTTCGTGGGTTTTATTTGCTGATTATGATTCATAGAACCTGGTACTATACCCTCCAATCTATGGTGCTTATACAGAGCTCTATGCAGGACTAAGCGCTGAAATTACCGAAGAAAATAATGCCTCCTTTGGTAAGAACTTCCATAACTGCTACCCGAAATTTGCTAATTTTCCATTTAGTTGCTCCATGGGGGAGAGTCATTCCTATCCGAAAGGATCTCTATGACCCGGAATTGACCAAGAAATATTGGGAATGGTCCGAGCAGCAAGTTCAGGGTTACTAATTCACAAACGAGGAACATGTTTTCATTGTAGAGTTTCATGTTAAGAATGGAAATGAGTGTGAATACATCATGTACCCAATCTGGTCAAAAATTAATTCTATGCGAACGGACACCGCTTCTTTTTTCCAAACAATGGGCCATGTGTTTGCGTTTGCAATAGTTCATGTACATGACACGAGTCACGTCGTCGTTATTTGATCGGATTTTTTTCCCCTACCTTCCTTTCCTCACCGCCTACCCGACCGCCTTTGTTTACATTCCCATCAACCCACCAATTTGACACGAAGGCAACGGTGAGCTTCTTTGATTCTTGTGAGATAGGATGTTACTAATAGAGAAAGAAGAATATGGATCCTTCAGGGGTTTGGCCCTTCCCGGGGGACCTTCCTATTGAGCAGTTCATGCTGGTGAGGGCTAATCCGAATCCGAGTTCGGATACGAATACGAGGTATAAGCTAACCAAGACAGCGGAACTGGGACTATGGTTGCCCTCAACCCGCCAGTGTGCAACGTATGCATCTTATTGCTGAATTCCTGCGACAGCCCAAAATCCTGCGGTCCTGGTACCATCCAGAGAGAATTATCCAGCCTACTGCGGCTCAAATCGACCTGATTCTCCGAGGATGGCGAGGTGAAAATGTTCGCCAGCTTGCTTGGTCCCTTTGGCAAGGGGCTCACGAATGGCCCGTTCTCATGCGAACCCATTACGATCCTACCCAGCCCTACCATGACCTGATGATGCAGCAGTGGATCGCACTCGGTGAAAAATACGATACCGATCACAATCGCTGCTGGAATGTGATCAACCACCCCAGCTTTTTCGCAATCCCGGAGCGAATTCCCCATGAGTTTCCTGATTGGCGTCGCATTCTCTCTCTGCTCCCCGAGATTGCGGGTCCAGAAGCTGTCTTCCTTCCAGAATGCGACACTATTCGTTGGAGTGATCTTCCTCCGTGGCATGAGTATCGACGCGATCTATTCAAGCAGCAAATCGTGTTTGAGAAGGAATCCAAGCCACGCGAGTGGAATGAAAACCCGTTCCGGGTCATTGAGAAATGTGCTGCCGGCCTCCAGTATGCCATGGCTGCGATGTTCATCGTCGTCGTTGACCAGCAAGCATTCATCACCGGGCGCCCAATGTTGCTTTACCTTGACCACCACGGGAATGAAATTCGCTCAACTCGGTTTGAGTTCACGGAAATGACTCTTCTTGGCATCACCACGGACTGGTTTGCCGGCCACTTGACTCCTTGGATGTGGGAGAGCAGTGAGGTGGGGGAGTGTTACGAGGCTCAAGGTGAGGTTGGTCGAGTCTTGTACCAACTCGACGAGATTGACCTGGCGCCACCTACCCGACGTGGCTAAGAGGTCTTTTTCTCAGAGGCTTTCCTCTGACTTGCACCTTGATGTGCTCTTATTACTATGTCGATCTCGACTTATTTGCCTGCAAAGGCCCATGGCCTATTGCATTTATTCTTTTTGTACCTCGACGTGAGCGTACAGGCTCGTGGCAGATTGTGTTTATATTTTTTATGTGTACTCAGACCTAATTGCACATGCCCATAGCCTCAATTGAAAAGACCCAGTCAAATTTCAGATCTTTCCCCTTCCACAAGTGAATTGTATCGTCATACGTATTGTATCATTCGTCTGCTGATATTGCAGGTACTTGGGAACGTACTCAGGGACAAATCGATTACTTTGCGACGCAGTATGCGAAACAAGGCGGTTGAAGTGATCGAAATAATACGCAAATTGAAAGGCAAATCATTTGGCCAACACTATCACATATTGCGCTAACAATACTCTCTACCAAACTCTACGCAGACATGAGATCCGCAGCTTTCTCAGCGATCGCATAAATGGCGGCCTGATAATGAGCTGCCACAGATAAGGGAAGCACGCTCGCATCAACAACCCGCAGACCCTCGACTCCATATACCCGCAGCTGTGTATCAACCACTTTGCCCATAGCCGCTGACCCAGCTGGATGATAGGATGTCGCACCCCCAAGCTTGATCGCCTCATCAATCTCCGCATCAGTCGATGAAGCACTCAATGGTCCAAGTCCTGGACGAGGAACTTCCTCCACTACAATTTCCTGGCCCTCAGGTGTGTCCATGAGCAATTTTGTGACCTGTCTCACACCCGCCCGCAGTGCCGCTCGATCAACCTGCGTGGCATAGTAATTCGGATCAATCAACGGTGCGACAGTCGGGTCCGCCGACGCAAGAGTAATACTTCCTCGAGAAGTAGGGACCATACCAAACACGACAGAAGCGATATGAGTCCCATCCATGGGAACTTCCACTCCTGCTACAGCTGCGCCGGCAGGGGCATATACAACCAGAGTTTCGACATGAGCGAATTCTGGAGCTAGGTACGGATGATTGGATGTGTCTTTCACACCGTCTGCTTGCAAGGCGCTCTGGAGTTCTTCGCGTGGTGTCTGCACAGTAGCAACCCAGCTGCCGGGAAGACCGAAGCCATATGCCGGGCTGTTCCAGAGAGGCGTTCCGATCGACAAACCCTTTTCAGGATTGCGGAGCTTCCACCACTGGTAGAAGGAAAAGTGATCGTGGAAGTTGCGTCCTACTTCCGGTGCGTCGATTTGGACGGGGATGTTGTGTTTTGTAAGTTCATCACGGGGGCCGATGCCTGAAAGCATCAGTACTTGTGGTGTACGGTAGGCTCCTGCCGAGACCACGACTTGGCGGGATGCGTGGAATATCGTTCCGTCCAGAAGCTCGACCCCAGTTGCGACCTTTTTTGCGGTTCCCTCTGAAAGCAGCACTCGTTTCACTTGTGTCTCGGTTTTGATCGTGATATTTGGCTTTTTGGTTATTCCGTATGCTTCACTGGCGAGTTGGCGTTGACCGTCGCGCCAATTTTCAGTGAGCTCTGCCAGCCCCAATGGAGATCCACTATTCCCGTCTGATACGGTCGGAACGCCCAGTCTACTCCATGCGTCCCGCAAGATGTCACGTAAGGGATATTTCCGATCGACACTGCTGGAAGCAACTGTCGCATTGTGAATGGGGCCCGATCGGCCATGAGCCGACGCATCGGCATTAGGATCCCAGTGCGTCTCGGTACGCTTGAAATACGGCAGAAGAGCCTTATAACTCCAAGCGTCATCCTTCACCAGCTCAGCCCAGAGATCGTAATCGGCGGCATTTCCTCGAGTCCATGTCCCGTAATTAGTGGCCGTACCACCACCAAGCGCCTTGCCGGCAGCTGCGTAGCATTGGCGACCGTTGAGATGGCTCTGCGGTACAGTGGTATATGCCCAATCAAGTGGTGATGAATGAGCCCCAAAACAGGCGAGTGGGGAGCTAGTCAATGGGTGTCCAACAACGTTGGAACCGGCTTCCAGGATTAAAATCGATCTCGAGGGGTGATGTTCCGCCAGGCGCCCAGCTAGAGCTGAGCCAGCAAGACCGCCCCCGATGATGATATAGTCGTAAGTTTCGTTGGTAGACATGGTTATTTCCCAGAAGTTCCAGATTTAAGGAGGGGTAAATATATCCATGCCTGGGATTGGCTTAGGCTAAATATTCCAGGTGCAGCCAGCCTTGTGCTTACACAGGTCCATGTGCGGCTGGCAACTTTTCTGGCTTAGTCCCATCGCATGGTTTTAATTCGAGGAAATCGGGCCAAAGCGTGACTAGGGTTGCATGGTTGAATGGGGGCCAGAAGCAGGGATATGGGCAACCCGCAATTGCATTTCTGCTGACTAGTGGATTTGAAAGTTTACCTCGTGTTGTCAATTGATCGTATTAGATGAGCTCTGGTAATTCCCAGAAAGTCTAAACGCCGAGTAGGAACGCTTGTGGCATATCTCGGGAGATTATGCATAGAGTGGAGACTTTCCGTTCACGCTTCGATGATCCTTCCGTAGGGATATCACTTCAATTTGCTAATCTAATCTACAATGAGCGCAGTCTTATGCAAGTCCATCGTGAATGTGGGGACCATGAAGGTAAATCCGGGGTAGAGCCATAAACTGAGATGATTTAAGCTTTCATGAAAGTTAATGTGTTTCGCGTGACCGTATGGTGACATACAGTGTTGATGTCATGATGGTTCAGCTAACTTTCGAATATGAGATATATTTACATTGGGATCTCGTATTCTAATCTTTGTTCCAAAGAAACTACATCGGTTAGGTCCAGAACTTGCAATGATTGCCTGGCGTCCAACTTCGCGTCTGATTCCATACGTGAGTCTTGCCTCGCGGATACAGAGAGGCTGAAGCTGAATTTCGGACAGGTTCGAATCCCATTTAGGTCCCAGAGGCGAGGGCTGGGACTATTGGAATTCAATTCCCACAAGCTTCTGAGACATGTAGGTATATCCCAGTATCTTCAGCATGACTCTTATTAACTGCTGGGAAAGTTCGATATTCCAGTGCCAAACGGGCATGTGGTCACGAATCCAGAAGAGGCCCAGACAGTGGTGTCTACTATTCGTAGGTTTTCTTGCTCTCTCAGTAAAAACATACTGACTGCTATAAAGATGCACCGTCGGTGATCAAAGCCCAGGTTCTAGCCGGCGGCCGAGGAAAAGGAAAGTACAACAGCGATGGCAAAGGAGGAGTGCGCATAGTCAATACGTATATATTCATCCCGCTTGAAGTTGATACTCTCTAAAATTCTACAGACCCAGCGAGGCATACGACAATGCCAGCAAAATGCTCGGATATTACTTGACAACAAAACAAACACCACCAGAAGGCCTTCTAGTGAAAAAGCTCTACATCTACAAGGCGGTGGACGTCGCCCAAGAACTGTACGTCGCGTTGACATTTGATCGCGATCGCGGCATGCCCGTGCTCCTCATATCCGACGATGGTGGAGTAAACATCGAGTCCAATGTCGGCAAACTCCAGAAATTCTGGTTCCACATGCCACACGGTATCGGCCCAGAGATAATCGCCTATATCCAAGCGCAGCTCGGATTCTCGGATTCTGAGATGGCGACCCTGTCGCATATTATCCATCAAATGGTTGAGCTTTTCGAGGAAAAAGATGCGACACTTCTTGAACTAAATCCGCTCGTGCGAACACCTGAGGGGGATTTTGTTTGTCTTGACGCGAAGTTCACTTTTGATAATTCGGCGAGATTTCGACAGCAGGGTCTTTTTGGCTTGGAGGAACGGTCTCCTGAAGAGGAATTGGAGTTTGAAGCTTCTAAATTAGGGCTTTCGTATGTTCGGCTCGATGGTTATATTGGAAATATTGTCAATGGTGCTGGGCTCGCTATGGCGACTAATGATCTGATTGACTTGTGTGGTGGCAAGTGTGCTAATTTCCTTGATGTTGGTGGGGGAGCAACCAAGGAAACTCTGTCGAAGGCTTTTGAGATTTTGAACAATGACCCCCGAATAAAGGGGATTTTGGTTAACATATATGGTGGTAAGTGAGGTAATCCCCCCCTGATGGGATTCTCATGTTGACTGAAGGTTCCCCAGGCATCGTCCGATGCGACATGATTGCCGAGTCTATAATTGCCGCAGCGGCGGAAACGGGTGGTTTCAAGGTGCCGGTCGTGGTGCGCTTGCAAGGTACTAATTCTCATAGGGGTCTGAAGTTGGTGAGTGCTGCTCGGAGCGTTAATACCTGCACTGCTGAAATTTCGAAGATTGAAAACTCGAATACGGGAAATCTCACGGTGGAGCCTGATTTCGAGGCTGCTGCTCAAACGATTGTTCGGCTCACTGGCAAGTCTGAATAGGCAACATGTATTAGAAGAATTGTGGGCGACTTTGTGATAACTCCAATTGGATTTGTGCAAAATGGCTGCAGCGGGTCCTTTTGAACGACCGCCAATATCATGTATCTGGACAAGTAGCTCACAGCAGAAGATGGAATACATGAAGGGGTGTTTGGACGACAGCGATGCATTTCTGACCAAACGTCGATACCGCCATCAATGCCGTACCAAGATTGTCTTGTGTGAGATTGTTCTTATACTCCTTGAGTCGGCATTTAAACGGTGATGATATAAGCAACTATGTTGTGGCCGCGAACGCAACCCATCAAGCCCCCATAGTATATCTCATGAATTATGACTTGACATCGACAACGAGAAGTCAAAGCCATACAGACGTTCAGAATATTTGGGAATAATGAATATACTCTGAAAGTTTCCAAGGTTGCTGTGACTTAATGCAGCATCTTACCAAGTGGCCATCATTTATACTGTATTTTTCGCAATCACTATTGAGTTTCGGTGGAGCCGGCTCAGTGGTGAATTGCGTTAATGGGTATCATCGGGCAGGTACTCTATTGATCACATTCCCTCTGGGGCGCAGTTGGGCATCGCAGCCTGCGCCGCAGCATGGGGCTGAAGCGACCGGTCCGAAAGCCCCTCAGCTTGCAAGGACAAGTTGAGCACAGGAACCGCCCCCGCCCGCAATTCCCTCCCGTGGAACAGGGGTTACTTGTATCCACCACCACGATATTTCTCATATAATTTATATCAAAATTGGCTTTCCGTCTCTTCCCCGGCCATGACGAAGCACCAAAAAAGGTTGTGGGGTTGAAGAAGAAAACACAACAATACCATCCGCCATGCCCTTTTCTTCGTCTTCTTACAATCGGCCCTCTCGCCGTAGGGATTTCCAGATTGCGATTATCTGTGCTTTACCCCTCGAATACGATGCCGCCTCCCTTCTTGTGGACGAGTTCTGGGATCAGGATGACAAACAGTATGGACGCACATCTGGGGATATGAACAAGTACAGAAATGGGCGCATTGGAGTGCACAATGTGGTGCTCATGCTGCTTCCCAAGATGGGCAAGGCGGCGGTCGCAGGATCAGCAGGCAGTTTGCGCACAAGCTATCCTAGCGTGAGAATTGCTTTCCTTGTAGGGGTTTGTGGGGGTGTACCTAGCTCAAGCACACACGAGGCTCTGCTGGGTGACGTGGTCGTCAGCGATGATATCGTTGAATATGACTTCGGTAGACAATACCCCGGCAAGTTCATTGCGAAGCAAACGAAGCAAGGGACAGAGGGGAATCTCGGCATAGCCAACAAAGACATCCGCAGTCTCGTCGCTTACTTGAAAACGGAGCCTGGGAGGTATGACCTCCGACGAGACGCTGCCGACTTTTTGAAATTCTTACAAAATGCTGCCCTCGAAAAACGCTATCGATGCAATTATGAACACCCTGGTTTCCATGAAGACAGGCTTTATATATCTACATATCACCATAAACACACAAGAAATTCTTATTGTGCTTTTTGCCATGAGGAGCTAGGGACGTTTTGTCATGAAGCAGCGCAAGCAACCTGCGAAGAGCTTGGGTGCAAAGAGGCCTATTTAATTACCAGACATAATGTGACCAGCGCTCGAAACCTGCACAGTCCATGTCCCGAAATCTTCATCGGGCGCGTTGCCTCCGCAGACACGGTGATGAAATCCGGAGAGCACCGCGATCAGGTTGCCAAGCAGTACGACGTAATTGCATTTGAGATGGAAGGGGCCGGTATCTTGGATGAGCTACCATGCGTTGTCGTCAAAGGAATCTGCGATTATGCCGATAGCCACAAAAACAAGGCGTGGCAGCCATTTGCAGCTGCGACAGCGGCAGCTGTCCTGAAATCCATTCTTTTAAGGTACACATCAGGCAACGGCGCTGAACCTGTTGTGCAAAATGGTACGCTTGTTGAATCATTCTGTCAGTTTGGATTTTCTTGCTCATATCGGATCAGATGGCTTACTACAAGATCGAGACTACCTGCCGGATGCAAAGACAAGCAACCTAGCATTAGTGCAAAACTTGAAGATCTCGGACTCAGCTCAGATGGCGATATGGCGCTCTCTGCGGGATTCTATTCATGATTTTACCGACATTCTCACTGCTGACCGACGCTACGAGCTCCAGAATATCAAGTCAGTTCCTGGTGATGATGCCGTCCTTATATTTACTGCTCAACTTGATCACCAGAACAGGGATAGAAAGGGGCGCAGTATTGCTAGCAGACTATATTCTGTTCTGAAGTCGGTTCGAGACTTTTCCATTACCATTGAAACGTTCATCTCATATCCAGGGATCGGCGCCCTTGTTTGGGGAAGCCTGAAAGTGACAATGCTTGTGAGAATAGCTAGGTTACAATACTATGGTACATGTACTGACACTTTTTCTAGGTCATCTTCAGCTCCATACAATATTATGAGGCGCTCTCTGAGCTATTTATGAAAATCGGTGGCCTTTTCCCACGCTGGGCGGAATATCAGGTTTTCTACAAAATCTCAACTCAACTCCAGACAGCCTTGTGCGACTTTTTTGCTTCCGTGATTCGATATTGCACGCACGTCGTGGACAAGGTCAGAAATCAGTGTATGTGAGCTGGGCCAGTGAATCAAATGAATAATGAATCGCTACTTATCCATTCAAAGGGCAAACATACATCTTCAATTCTTTTTGGCAGTCGTTTGAACTGGAATTCCAGCCCGCTACAGATGACATCAGAACATGCAATGAGCGGTTCAAGAACGAATTATTTGCTGCCAAGGCCCTCGCTGACTATCAAGATCAGCAACTGCAGATGAAAAGCCAGAAGGATAGCTCCAGTAGTAGGTGGAAGCTAAACAACCTACTTTTGCGAGCGAATGACAAAGAAAATGTTGGGTCGTGGGAGATGATGAGAAACGAGCGTCTGTCCAAGGAAAAAAGGCAAGAGCTTCTTGATTCATTATCGACTCACGACTACTTGACCCCCCTCAAACAAAGCCGCCGGAAGCGCCATAACAGCACCGCAAAGTGGCTTTTCTCGACAAATGAATTCGATCAATGGGTTAAGGGCACTTCTTCTCCCGTACTGTGGTGTTCCGGCAAGAGTAGGCACCCACTTTCTAAACATTTGACCAAAGTTCTGATTCTGAGCAGTTGGCTCCGGAAAGACAATTCTCACGTCAGTACATCAAATTAACGACCCAGGGATCGAGCACGCGCGCTAACATGCAGTAATAGAGCGAGTGTGATCGACAAGATCTTGACAACAGAGTGTAGTGCAAATGTCTCGGTGGCTTTCTTCTTTGTGCGCTTCGACGACTGGCAGTCCTTAAAGGCTGAATATATATTGAGATCAATTATACGCCAGGGATTGATCAAAGGGGGGCTCTCGCAGGAGACGGAAGCTCTTTTGCAAAACATTCAGCCCAGATTGACATCTGGATGCCAAGAGCTTCTTGAGCTGCTTCGGAAGATTGTCGTGAGGCTAAAAACATTCTACATCATCGTCGATGGTGTAGACGAGTGCGAAAAGTCAGATAGGAACGATCTTCTTCACACACTCTCTTTGCTTGCCACTGTCGGCTCGAACACACGACTCTTTCTCACAGGCCGCGATAGCGTGTCTAGAGAAGTGAAGAGAGCTTTTCCTGGTCTTGGAAAGATATTCATGAGCTGTCTGTCAGTCGAGTCGGACATTGCGGCTTATGTTGAGGGTGCAGTTCAGGAAAGATTACAGAGCGAAGACCTCATTGTTGGAGATCCGAGTCTCATTGAAGAAATAAAAAAGGCACTGCGGGAAGGGGCTGACGGAATGTAAGTTTTTGGAAAGTCTATCCAGATCCTGCGACGATACTCATCTGGCTAGGTTTCTCTGGGTTACATTCCAGATCGATGAGCTTTGCGCACAGCACTGTGATGACGATATGCGGAAAGCTATTGTCAATCTTCCACAGGATTTGACCGAGACCTTCAATCGGGTCCTCGGTCGAATTCTTTCCGGACGGAATAAAGATACTGCCCGGAAAACCTTCCAATGGGTAGCCGCTGCCAACAAACCTTTGTCTCTTGATGAACTCAGAGAAGCATTTTCTATTGAAGTCGGGCAAGAGTACTCCAAGCCAGATAGACAACCAAACGGGATCTACCGAATCACCTCCTGGTGTGAGAACATGGTTCAGGTTGATGAAGAAAAGAAATTGGTCCAGTTCGCCCATCACACTATTCAACAATACCTTCTCCAACAAAATCCCGAGTCCCCACTGAAGGAGTTCCACTTCAATATTGAGGAGGCCGATCACCTGATTGGTGAGATATGCGTCACATATCTGAACTTCAATGATTTCAAGACGACTGTAGCTCGAAGACGCCAACCGCTGCGAAACATTTCGCCCATTACTATTGCCCAGGCAGCTCTGAAACGAGAACGTAAATCATCAAACCCGCTCTCTATTATTAGCAACTTCAAACAGGGCAGGCGGGCGACCCCAACGAATTTTGATGTTGTGGGAACACTAGCTAGCATATCACCAGACACGACAGAAACAGTGAGAGATGAATCAACACACCCTTTTCTGAAGTACGCATCAGTCAACTGGATTTTTCACACAACAGCATTCCAGGACGGTAAATCAAGAACCTGGGATGATTGGCGCAAGATGATCGTTGATGGCCATGGTCTTACCCAAAACCCATGGGGTGACCGCGTTTTCAGTGCAAATGACCCTCTTATGTTAGAATGGAGCTACAAGGCTCGCCACTATCCCCTTCTTCGGCTTATCACTCTTAGTGGTGGGCCATCTGATTACGATAGAGACCAGTTA
This sequence comes from Penicillium sp. 91 TS-2023, assembly GCA_030710325.1. Classification (NCBI taxonomy): domain Eukaryota; kingdom Fungi; phylum Ascomycota; class Eurotiomycetes; order Eurotiales; family Aspergillaceae; genus Penicillium; species Penicillium sp. 91 TS-2023. Next base: position 585,367 of record JARWGP010000021.1, on the reverse strand, counting down.
ATGCAGATCGCGGCAGGCTCAGACGATATTGCCCTGCTTGATATTCTTTTGGAAGGAAAAATACGTGGTCAGGAATTGGAACGGGCATGCCAGACTGCTGTTGAACATGGCCATCTTAGCATTGTTGATCGGCTCTTGGCGGCTGGAGCTGATTTGAACATTGGCGTTCTGATTGATGGCAAAATTCATACTGCGCTGTATACAGCTGCCAAACATGGCAACCTCATCATGGTTGACAGGCTCTTAGCAGCAGGAGCTTTTCTAAACGCCTATAGTAATATTGACGGCGGACATCGAACTGCGTTATATGCAGCCACTCTGAATAATGACCTAGATGTCGTTGAGAGGCTCTTAGAGGCAGGAGCCGATATAGACTTCTGTATCTCTTGCGATGGCGAACGTCAAACTGCGCTATACGCAGCAATCAAATGTGGCTACTCTGGCATAGTCGAGAGACTCTTAACGGCAGAGGCTAATCTACATGCTGGTGCTACTATCAATAGCCAGTGCCAGACTGCGCTAAACATAGCTGCTCGAAGTGGTGATGTGGATGTTGTCAATCAGCTTATAGAGATAGGGGTTGATGTGGACACTCCGATTTATTCCGACGGCGAATGGCGGACTGCACTATACACAGCTGCCAAGAATGGCCACCTGAGCACGGTTAGCAGACTTTTATCGGTTGGCGCAAACACGGAAGATGCTAGTACCAGCGGACCGACTGCGCTCTACATAGCCGCTCAGAATGGCTCTCTTGACATTGTTGAGAAGCTCTTATTTGGAGGAGCTAATGCAAATGCTAAGGTTCTTATGGATTGGGCACATCAGACGGTGCTTTATACAGCTACTCAAGGTGGCTATCTCGACATTGTTGAAAGGCTCTTAGCGGCAGGGGCTGATCCAAATACCTGGGTTTACGTCGATAGCAAACACCAGACTGCACTATCCTTAGCTGCTCAAAATGGTGACCTACATATTGTCGAGATACTCTTAGCTGCGGGAGGTGACATGAATGATGAAACTTCTTTTGGGGAACTGAATGGAGATGTGTTACAAAAAGCTGCGTCTGGTGGCTACCGGTGCTTATTTGAGAGATTGTTAGACCCAGGGAATATTTGGCCCTCCGAAAAGCTTCAAGATGCACTCCAAGCAGCTGCAGGAGGCGGCCAACTAGACTTTGTGGACCGACTCCTTGCTGCAGGAGCTGATGCGAACTACGTTAGCGTTTCCAGTGGTAATACTCGGACTGCACTCGATGCAGCTACAGTAGCTGGGCATCAACCTGTTATCCAAAGATTGAGAGATGCAGGTGCATATAGATAGTTACTGTTTATTTCTGCGGATAAATACCTATAGTGATTGTTATTGACGCGACCGAGGTTTATACGTAAGGCTGGTGTTGGGTCTGCTTGAGAGGTCTCGGGATATGTTGCAAATTTACATGTCTGATACATTTCTATAAAGCCGGACTCTCTCCAGAAATGAAGCTGGAAGCGTCAAATATTCTAGGCTGTCATATTCAAATACTTCACACGTCAGTTATCGTTTCTATGAATTTGTCAAATTTGATCCAAAGTGCATACTTCATCATCACGTGACAACTCACCTGATTGCTTGGGACGCGTGATCAAATCAACAACGATTGGGAGAACAGGGGATTCAAGAACAACGCAAGTCGAATTCATTTTAGAGGGTGGTACTCTCCGCATTCTGCTGTTTGATTGCCGATCCACGCTCAGGCTCACAAGGGGAGACCACGTGCTTCTGTTGGTTTAGTCAATATCACATATCCCCTTACCATTTTCCACCTTCACATTCTGCTTTCTTCTGCCTCTGAATTGTTCTCTTCGACCATCTCAAGCCATGGATTTTGACGACGAACAGGATCCTATGCTAAAGGCAGCGATCGAAGCTTCCCTCAGAGGAGAAAGTGGCAATCCTGGACCATCTTCGTCTTCGGAGCCGCCAAAGGATGTGGTCGACCTGACTTGCGATTCTGATGATCAATCAGACGTCAAAGAAGTCTTCCCAAAGTCTAATTCTCTGGTGGGGTCTGACAGCGACGATGAAAACGAGCAAGGAATCCACGACGATGAGGCAGAGCTGAGGCGAGCAATCGCCATGTCGCTGCAAGATTTGCAGTCTGACGCCGAACCAGTAGAGCCTATTCTGAGAACATCCAATTCTCCCCCACAGGGTCTACTGGGCTTAGATCGAAAGCAAATGGAACAGGAGCGTCTCGCCCGTATTCAAAAACGCAAGGCTCGAGAATCTGTCTCTCCGCCAGGACAGCCCCGAGCCAAACTTTACAAGACTCAACCAATGGCAACTGTCACTTCCTCTGTCTCTCATTCAAAGCCTTCCTCTTCACCACCTTCATCAAATGGCTCGACAGCTACCATTAGACCCACTGCAAGACCGGCTCTTCAGTGGCCGCGGGGAACTGTCAAAAAGACGCACGTGGCTAACACCATCCGCGGTGACAATGAGATCACCATCGAAGAGGTTATTCAGCGAGGTGACCTTGAACTTGGCGTCTTCAGCTCATTCCTATGGGATATGGAATGGTTTTTTACAAAGTGTGACACGTGGAGGACGAGATTCCTACTCATCATGCATGCCAAAGAACAAGAAATGGTGAGAACATGGAATATCTCTCGATGATCACGATAAGCAAGAACTAACAAGTAGCATCATACAGCGTGATACAATGGTGAATGATACCAAGGACATGAAGAACCTCCGGCTGTGCTTCCCACCCATGGATGGCCAGGTCAACACCATGCATTCAAAACTAATGATACTCTTTCACCCGGAATATGTACGCATTGCTGTCCCGACGGCCAACATGACAATGACCGACTGGGGAGAGAATCGCCTGATGGAGAATGCAAGTTTTATTATCCGCAGTGATACCTTCTGTTGCTAATGATATCTAGACTGTTTTTCTCATCGATCTACCAAAGAAGACGAACGATTTCCAATACCCGAGGACATTCTTTCATGAGGAGCTGGCTCATTTTTTGAAAGCCAGTACAGTGAACGAGAACATCATTGCTAAGCTTGAGGGCTTTGATTTCAGCGAGACCGCCCGATATGCATTTGTGCACACAATGTCAGTTGAATATTCACGTCTGACTGTATTTCTTGAAGCAAGAATTTCAGATCTAACAAATCTTCAGTGGTGGAACCAGTGGGTCCACTAACGAGACGTGGAGACGGACGGGATACTGTGGTCTAGGTCGCGCCGTGAAAGAGTTGGGCTTACAAACCACCTCGCCCATCAATATTGATTACGTGGTAGGTTAACCAGAAGAACGAGTATGAAGTCGAGGCTGATCGGTTATAGGCGTCCTCTATTGGGTCACTCAACAACGAATTCCTTCGTGCCATTTACCTCGCTTGCAAAGGTTTGTCCTGCTTCTGAACTACCTACTTAGCCACATATTGATTAAAATGAACAGGAGATGACGGCCTGGCTGACTACGCGTTGAGATATGGAAAGTCCACATCCCATTCTACCAACCCTGATCAACTCATGATGAAGACTGCCGAGGAATGGAAGGACCGCTTCTTGGTCTACTTCCCCTCAGATGATACTGTCCACTCTGCACATGACGCGCCAGAAGATACTGGAGGCACTGTCTGTTTCCAGTCGAAGTGGTGGCGGGGTGCGAAGTTCCCCAAGCAAGTATTGCGAGACTGCATTAGCAAAAAGTCGGTTTTGATGCATAACAAGGTACGAAAAATCCCCTAAGTCCACATCGAGAGTTTGGTTTACTGACAAATCACTAGCTCCTCTACGTTTGGCCTTCCGAGCCAATCGCGCTCCCTAATAACCGTGAATGCAAAGGGTGGGCCTATGTCGGAAGTGCTAACATGTCTGAAAGTGCCTGGTGAGTCTGAGTACCAGTATTCTCTGGTAATTCCCGGCCTTGGTTACCAACAGTAGCTAATATAATGTTCAAGGGGCCGCCTTGTCAAGGATCGCCAGACAAACAAAGCGAAACTGAACTGCCGTAATTGGGAATGTGGTGTGCTTGTTCCCGTTGAAACGCCTGTTCGACAAAATCCACAGGGTCTCAACTGGCAATCTGAGCACGAATACCTCCCTGCTGAGATCTTCGAGAATACCATTCCCATCCCCATGATGGTTCCTGCGCCCCCGCTGACAGAGGAGAACAAGCCGTGGTTTTTCATGGGCGAGAAGTAAATCAGGCTGTGTTTAAGCCAGGATTTTCAGAGTAGATTTGCTAACACTGTCATTGACACCGTGGGTAATTCTTGCGGTGATGCATTTTCAGAGGTTTTTTTCTTTACGCATTTTTCATGGCGGCGGATCTAGGGCGTTCGGGTCGCATCACAGAAGGTTTAATGAATTGAAATGGACTTATTAGGAAGTATCGATAGTAATAAGGGATAAATCTATCAAAAGCTAAAACTTTCTTCAATCTAATTATGTACTTTTTGTCGGTCGCCAATTTGACCTTTGACACTCTAAACCATTTCCACACCAATAACTAAAAAGTAAAGGAAATATAGAACAAAAAATATAAAATGAAATGCGCGCCAAATTGGCATCATGCCTTCAGACATGCTGCACACGCTCCATGTAAATGCAAAATAAGATTCCTATATCCCCAAGCAGATATCGAAACCATGAACCAAATGTGGAAAGGTAAAGAAGAAATGAAAACAGCAGCATCCAAATCACTGCTGAGTATCCTTCTTCGGCGCAAACAGCCGCTTAACACCCTCAACCAGCATCCCGCCCAAACCAAACACGTATCCCAGTCCGAAGCTCCAGCGGCGGACACGAACAGTGTAGATGAAGAAGTAAACAAGCATCCAGTTGATAATGACGAAGGCTAAGAAGATACCGAAGCATCGCCACTTATCTCCTTCGTGCACGTTCAGCTCTTGCATGTACTCAGATCCGTTACTGTAAGCGCAGTACTGGCATTCGGTGGTGGAGGATGTATCAACAAGATACCCCTGTCCGGCGATGTTCTGGACATAGTCGCTCGCGTACTGGCCACATGTCATACCAGATGGCGGGGTGAATTTTGTCGTCTCGCCTTCTGCGCAGGTGATTTGCACGGATGGCAGAATGGCGGAGAGAACACCACGTAGCCACCAGGTTACCGGGTTGACGTAGTACATCCAGTATTTCCAGAAGACGGGGTAATCGGCGTAAGGACGGACGATACCGTTGAACAGGTTAACCATGACAAAGAAGAAGGGGAGGACGTTGGAGATGACTGTGAAAGAGGGAGCGAAGGCGCAGATCCATTGGCCCCAGGATGCTTGGAAGAGGAAAAATAGCATCGACATCAGGAAAACGTAGCCTGCGCTTGAGGAGTCGGTTGGAAGACCGACGGGGTAGTACCAGAAGAGCCAATAGACGAGGCCGGAGATGATTGCGGCGGGGATCTCGCAGACGACATTGGCTGTGCAGAAGGCGACCCAGCCATAGATGCGGGAGGGGTACTCGCGGGCTTCCCAGAGGGCGCGGTTGATGTAGAATTTCGGGACGACGGAGTTCATGACAATTGGAGGGATCAAGATAATGAGGAAGCAAGAGAACATGCGGTCTTGCATGCTTGCGACGGTTGTAGGGAGCATCCAGAAGGTGAAGCCGTTGAAGATACCGATGATCACGCTGACGAAGAGTTTGCCGTAGTAGTATGATGGATCGCGCCAGTAGTTGGTGAAGAGTCGTTTGGTGAGTAGTTCGGTTTGGACCATTGTTGGCGCGGCGAACTCGTAGTTTGTGCTGCCGGACTCGTCGACAGGAACCTTGCTGCGTTCGGTTCTGATGCGGTCGATCTCGGCAAGGACCTCGCGGTTTTCTTCGGAGTTGCGCCATTCCTCGTTCCAGTCGATTTGCTTGCCGTTTCGCTCGGTGGCCTTGGCGGCGGTTTCGAGGATGAACTCGGCGACGTTCTTGGCGGGTGGGCAGACGAATCCACGGTCAGCGAAGTACTTGATTACCGAAGAGCCCTCTTTTCCAACGGGTCCGAAGTAGAAGGTGTTGCCACCGGGGTTGAGGGCGAGGATCATGTCGAATTGCTGGATCAACATTGAGGAAGGCTGGTGAATGGTGCAAACGATAGCCTGACCGGCCTGGGACAGCTTCTTCAAGAAGCGGACAATAGAGTATGCAGCCTGGCTGTCAAGACCCGAGGTCGGCTCATCCAGGAACAGGAGGAGACTGGGCTTCGCGGCGAGCTCAACACCAATTGTAACACGCTTCTTCTGCTCAACGTTCAGGGAGCCGATAATCGCATCCTGAATGTCCTCCAATTCCAAAAGGTCAATAATCCGGTTAACGTAGTCGATCTTCTCTTCGCGGGGAATGTGACGGTCTTGACGAAGAATGGCTGAGAATTCGAAGGCTTCGCGGATGGTGGACGTGTTATCGTGCAGATCCATCTGCTCACAGAAGCCAGTACCACGTTGGAAGTCAGCGCCAAGTGGGTGGCCATCAACAAGCATATCACCCTTGACGATACCCATCTTCTGACGCTGAGCCAGAGTGTTAAGCAGAGTAGTCTTTCCAGCACCAGAGGCACCCATCAGAGCGATCATGACACCAGGCTTGGCATATCCGTTGACGTTGTTCAGGAGCTTACGGGTGCCATTTCCATATGGGACAGTGTATTCGACATTCGACCAAGTGAAGCAGCGCTCGCTAGAGGACAGACGGTTGAAACCCGCATCATCGGAACCTGACGAGGCTTCGCCGCGGGCCAAGGCAGCATCATCACTCGACTTGCCCACCTTCTCCTCGTCGTTGCCGGCGATAGTCCGAGCAGCGATCTGCTTGGAGCGCTTGGACTTCTTGAAGACCAGAGCACCACCACCGCCACCCACAAAAGAGAGGAACTCAGCAGCCCAAATGGTGACCAGGATGTAGAGAACAGTGAAAGCAATGACAACACCAAAGTTGCGCCAGAGGTGGGAACGGCTAAACTCGAAGTTTGCTGACAAGTACTGGGCACCCGGAACAGAGGTCTGGTCAACAGATGAACCAGTCAAGGAACATCCTTGGTGTCCTGTAACGGCACCAGGTCCAGAGGGAACAAGCTGCGAGGCAGCACACTCCATAGTCCGATCAGAGAACTCGTTAGACAAGACAGCCTCGTAACTGTATGAGATCGGGTTCACGTAGAACAGCCATCCGAACCAGATCGAGCTGTTGATCAGTGTTTGCTTTGGAATCACGTAGCCCACGTAGAGAATCAGCAGGTTAAGCGCGATACCAGCAAAACGGACAGCATCGTCGATGGTCGGCGAAAGGGCTGCAAACATGCGGTACATTGAGGTGATACAAAAAGTGGTGGTATACACGAACAGGAAGTAGATGAAGAACTGGGAAGCAGTCACATCCAAACCAGCCATGAAATAGACGATGATACAGAACGGAACGACCATGCAGAAAATGGCAGGGAAATCCATCACCACACGGGCGATCGAGACAGCAGACGGACGGTAGAAGGCGTAATCCTTGTGACGGGCGACGATTCCTCGGCCAGTGACAGCGGGCATAAGTTCAGTCAATTGCAACCAACCAAGGAACAGGATAGAGAAGAAGAGAGTACCACTGCGGGAAAAGGCACCGCTGGTGTCCATTGCTTCACCGTAGAACAGAGACGAAACGATTAGACCGTTGGAGACGATGATGAAGTACTTGGTGTAGAGGGAGGTCTTGTCACCCAAGAGGAGCCAGAACTCGCGTTTCACACAGGCAGCGACCTGGCGGACCAGAGACACAGTATAAGGGGACTTCTTGGAGACAGTCTTACTCTTGGACTGAGCAACACTGCTCTCAAAGCGGCGAGTATCCTCTCGCTGAGTCTCATTGAGCTGCTTCTCGTAGGTACTGACATTTTCCAAGATGTGCTTGTAGGTGTCGCTGCTCTTGAACACCCGTTCAAGTTCCTCAGCGGTCTTGGGAGTGGATGCCTCGCGACCGGGCTGGAATTCGCGAGCATTGACATCACAGACGGAGGTTAAGAAGTCGGCAGTTGTCACCTGATCGGAGCAGTAGAATCCAAGGTCAAAGAAGTACTGGCGTGCTTGGTGTGCGGGGCCTTGGTAGAGCATGCGACCCTCATCGATAACCAACACCTTGTCCATGAGCTCGTAGATGCTCTCTCCCGCCTGGTAGAGGGTGACCAGAGTGGTGCGCTTGCTGACATCGGTCATGATACGGAGCGACTTGGCGTAGTCCAGGGCAGTGCTGGCATCAAGACCACGAGTCGAGTTATCCCAGCAGACCACAGTTGACTTGGTAGCCAAGGTCTCTGCGATACTAACACGCTTCCTCTCACCACCAGAGACACCACGAACATACTCGTTACCAACCAGAGTGTTCTTGGTATGGCTGATACCGAACATCTTCAGCAGCGCATCAATGATAATCGGAATGTTATCACGATCATGCTTGCGAGTTTTGTTGGTAAGAGAGAACTTCAAAGTCTGCCAGACTGTAAGCGACGGGAAATGCTGGTCATCCTCGGGGTTATAGTTGACTTCGCCACGGAAATGACGGTTCTGTTCCTCGGCGGAGAGACCACCATAGCTGACCTCGCCATTGACTCCGGCAAAAGCCTGGCGATCATTGGCGATCGCCTTGAGGAAAGTGGTACATCCCGCACCGGGACGACCAAGAACAAGCATCATCTCACCTTCGCGCACGGAACCACTGAAATCGCTGATCAGCTCCCGAACCGGCGGTTTCTTGCCGACCCGCAGCTGCGGCACAAAACGACAGATAACGTTGTACAGATCGGGGCCAAATGTGCCTACCACTGCATGGGGCAGGGTACGCACAAAAGATGCGCCCGTCTGCACACCCATGACAGTGAGGTTTTTGAAGACAACACCGACCTTCTTTGCAGGTTCACCAGCAGTAGTGCGGCGCTCCAGGTGTCCGCCGATAAGGAACTCACTCAAATCAAAGCCATGATCCTCCGAGTCGGTTTCGTCTTCAAAAGCCTTCTCTGCATCGTGACGGCTGGCGCGAGATTTGAGGCGGTGCACGCTCTTGGAGGTCGCTGAGCGGGTGCGCTGCAGACTGAGACGGGTCAATTCGCGGCGCATCTCCTCCAGATCCTCCATTGCGCCTCGCCGGGAGACAGACTCGCCGATCTTCTGCTCGCCCCACCCACCATTGGCGCTTTCGTGCGAAGATATGGTAGACGACGCGCTCGAGACAATGGGCTCAGCGACTTCATGTTGGTTGGCGTCCGCATGGTTGGATTCCACCACATTGCTAGAATTGGATTGGTCGGTCGATTGGACGTTGGATTCGGACATGTGGGAGCTGGTGGTTTGGTAAGTTGATTGCTCCGAGTGGTGTTGCGCCTCCAGCGGTTGATGGTCGGAATCCATCTCGCCGGAGTCAAAGTGAGTCTACTAGCGAAGCTCAATTGCAGGTAATCAATTTATTGGGAGCGTGGGGGTTGAGGTGTGTATATATACAAAGATCACCGTGGAAAAAAAGGCAAACAGATCGGGGGTGAATGAGGACCAAGGCAATATAAAAGAAATGCGTTCATGGAAAACGGCGTAAGTCCGGGACCCATTTTGGATTTGTAAGTGGCTTTCCCTAGGATTCGTCAGGTTCGAATGCGACCAAGATGTGGATCCCATGAGTAAATATGATTCATGGTCTGGGCGGCATTAACCGCAAGTAAAGAAGAAAAGAAAAACTTTTTTTGTTCCATTTTCCCATTTGATCTGGTAAATGACCGGAGATAGTGGCGGCGTTTAGCCGAGGACCCACCGAACATAGTCAGCGTTGGATCCGACGCACTCTGATTGGATACACTGGACACAAACTGGACAAACTCCCGGAATATCGAATTCCTGGCGGGATCCGCTTTCAGTCTAGCGTATCATGTTTGCGTTTGGAATTTATATTCCGCTGCATGAGTAATGCGTCCGGTTTTGCGTTTGTCTCCTTAACTCTCTTGAATCAGGTCCAAGCGCCTTCCTCGGTGACTTTCCAACTGCGTTTGTCTCCGTAGCTCTCTCGAATCAGGTCCAAGCGCCTTCTTCGGCGACTTTCCAACGCACGTTTCCATTTCGGCTTTAGGCTTATCCCCATCGGTACTTTCCAACGCTGATCCAATCTGGATGATTCAGCTCCAGATTGCTTATCAATACTCAGATTCTTAAGTTGATATCCACATCCAATTTTTACGACTATTTACCCACTTCGGTTAGACCTGATATATCCGAAGATTCCAACTGCCGAGTTTTTTTTTTTTGATGGTGGATACGACAGATAGGGGGTTATCCCGGCACCAGGATCACCCTGGAAGATCGGGTTCGTCTACGCCCTTTGTGACCGACACGTACTCGCATGCATGATCAACGGGCATAATCCCCAAAACTGTGGAATCGAGACTCGGCCTAAAATTGAAAATGTGATGCTGGTAAAAGGGAAATCGCCTAATGCTACTGTACATAGATCGAATTAGATCGGATATTTTCAAGGCTTTCTCTTCGCAGCCGCTGCAGCGATCCGTTTCTGGATCTCCTCATTGGTAAGGATCTTCACCGCATTGTTGGACAAGACATAGCTTAGGCCCGACCAGATGGTTGTACCCGCCACAAGGTACCTGCAATGATGGTTAGTAAGCTATTTTAACCAATCATGAAAATCAAAAAGCGCATGCATCATCCAGGCAAAAAGATAGGTCAAACCACCACCGCAAAGGCTAAATAAGAATAAAAAGAAAAAAAAAAGAAAAACATACAACAGTCAGGATTCGCATGTGGTCACCCACCATACTACTAACTGACCGGCGTGTGGCTTAAGTACGGCTGAGCGGACGGGAAGCCCTGTTCTCCACACCCTATGGTCGTATGTACTGGGTGGTTCATCGAACTGCCTTAAGGGAGGTCCATGCCCACCCCACAGGACCAAGCAAAGACGCAAAATTCAAAAGCATGGGAAACCATTCAGGGGGTATCACTTACTGGAATCCAGTCATGGCCTCCTGCAAATGCCAAGCACTAATGAAAGCCTCGGGAACCACAGGGAGTCCAATTGCAGTGCCTACCAACACCAGCTGCAGGGCAGTATTGATCTTAGAGATCTCGGTGGGCTTGACCTCGGCGGATGGGAGCGAGAAATCCCAGTACCGAGCCATGGTCTTCGGGGCAGGGAGAGAAATCCATCGGTAATAGATGGCCGAGATGGCCAGTCCAATGTCACGACCAAGAATAATAACGGCCAACCAAACTGCAGCAAGGGTCAGGTTGAATGCAAGACACGACAGGGAATACACACATACTAGGAAGAGACCCATTCACCGCCAGACACGCCACTCCGATCGTCATCAGCAGTTTATCAGCCATGGGGTCAATGATGGTTCCCACGACTGTCTGCAGGTGATACTTTCGGGCAATCCACCCATCGACCAGATCGGTAATGCCTGCATACGCGAATAGAGACAAAGCGGCTGCATGGTAGTCGTGGACAAGTAGATACCCCACCACCGGTGCCGCCACCAACCGAGTGAAGGTGAGAATGTTGGGAACGGTGTAGATATTTTCATGGCTCTTTCCCATGGGCAGCTTGGACAACAGGCGCTTTGCAGCAGTGGTTGGTTTGGAGCTAGTTTCGTCAGTTGGCACGCCCACAATACAAATGTGGGGGATCCCAACATACTCTTCTGATTGAGACTCTTGGGGCTCGCCAGATGGCTTTGATGATGTCCATCTGCGATTGCCCAACAACGATATCCTTAGAACCGAAACTAGGCAACTCCGGAGTTGCAAGGACCTTAAAACCAGTTAGCTCGAACATTTCGGGATTTACAAATCATCATACCTGGTTGAGCCGGTTGTTAAATGGGCTGGCAGGGTATTTATCAACGTGGACATGCGTTGAGGGTGCAATGCATCCCGTCGAGCCTGCATATGAAGTCGAATAGGGCCACAAAGGGGCCGGGAAACCCGAGCTGCCGGAAAAGGCCGCAGCATTTGCGATGCAGTAATAGAAAACATTGTGATAGAAAAGAAGAATAGCCCGCAATGAAACACCTGATCCCCTGTGAAATGCTCGGTGGAAAAGTGGTGTAAACGAATGAACTCGGCAAGAATCAAACACACAAATAGCCCATGCCCTGTACCCTGCCACTGATTTGAATCAAAAAATCCAATTTAAGAGCTAGTATCCTGATATCGGTGCCTTTTACAAAGGGAACTAACAGCTGGAACTGTCAATGGTGATCACACGGTCACACGATCAAAAATCAACTTCGGATGTTATCATACAGCCTAGTGGGTTGGACGAAGAGGCTCAATAAGAACTGTGCAGCAAGCCAAGCTGAGCCAATGAACCCACCAAGCAAGACCAGAACTGCAAGTAGTGTACGTCTTGATAGAACCGAGGTCCCCGGATCCTTAAGAAAAGTGACGCGGATTTCCACCCGGATTAACTGCTCCTCCGGGCTCCGACCCCAGCCCTTTGGCGATCGACCACAGGGTCGCGACAGACAATAATTCTCTTTGACCATCATCCCCATTTTTTTACTTTTCTTTGCATCTTAATGACTGAATTTGAACTGTGACAGATCAAGAATTTTGTTCACAATGAAGGATGCCAAGAGCCATTTAAGTCATTATGACTGTCCACATTGCCTTACTCACCTGATAGCTGATCTACACATGACGAACCGCCTGATGGCAGGCATCATCCTAGAGACAGGGAAATAGCCTATTCTTTTTTGCACTAACTCACATTCTAGATACATATATATATATATTGACAAGGCTATGCGGCTGTAAAGTGCAAGCCATTTACTGTGTCAAAAATTCCAGATGGAGAGCAAACGACGGCCTTTAGCAGGGGATATCGCGGGTTGTCTCACGGGCGGCACCGACTCACGATGGCTACTTCACTCCCAACGAAGGATGGCTCCCAAGCTCCTCCTGTCGCAAACCCGGTCAACTCTGGAGCTGATCAACCAGACAAAAAGCCTCGCGATCCCAACATGTCAGATCCTCGCCTGTTTGTTAACCGGCCTTGCGTCTATGAGCGCCAGCTTCCCGGTGATGCGTACATAACGGCGCACGTCCAGCGACTCCAGCATGGCTTCTATGCCAGTACTTCAGTCTCAGACATGGATGCGGAGCATGTTGACTTTCTTGCTATTAGCTTTGTTTTCCACTCTCCCCACACTCTAACCCACCGCTTCAAGTCTGCTACTATCCGGGCTGCCATTCGCGGAAACCAGGAGACATCTACCTCTACCACCCATCCCCAGGGATATCCGCCAGGCAACCCCCATTTTCTGATGCACGCCCCTCATCTTATCTTCGGCACCGTGTCCCCCGAGACCATGCAATGGACCTTCAGCCTGGCCGGTTCCCTTGGAATCTCTGAAACCCCAGTAACCGCAAGCTTAATTCCTTCGGGAAGTCTCAGTAGGCAGTTCCGCCGCTATGAGATGATGCGTATTCAAGGCTCTGCCCGTACGTTGAAGAGTACCCTGGGCCCTGAGTTCGATATTGAAGCAGGCGAAATCGTCTGGTCGCTTGAGGAGAACAACCTGCAGCGCTCCGGTCTGCCTCGCGAGTTTACCTTTATCATGCTCATCCAAAAGCCGACCGCGGATACCAGAATCAACCTGACTCTCGACATCGAGCCTGTTCTCAAGACATGGTATGGAAGTTATCCCACCATCATGCTTTCGCTACCGGCCTACCAGCCCCAGACGTGTCGACCTGTCAATTTTCTTCAGGAGGTGGGCCAGAGATTTGAGCCTGCGGATGCGCAACGGGGATTCAACTTTGCAGCTTTGGAAAGCTCCTTTGACCACTACATCGCAATGCCAGGAAGAAAATTCACGCGATCGGTACGTCCCCTCAAGGGTTCAAATGAGAAGGATTAGAAAAACGTGCTAACCCCTGTGATAGATCGAAATTCCCCCAGAGAATTCAGCGTCCCAGAATAACGGTTTGCCTGGAAATAACTCCGGGCAGAGTTACCCACAGTACGGCAATGGACAATACGTCGGTCGCTATGGGGGCATTGGCCAGTATGCCACTGGTCAATACAATACTCTGAACCCCGTGCAGGCTTTGCGAAATGAGGGTTTTTCGTTCCGCGACAACGTTACGGGTGGACTTCTCCAGTCCCAGTTGCACCAGTTGCAGGCTGGTGGTCAAAGTGGGTCCACTACGAACAATAGTGGGACCTCCGCTCTGCCAAGCTCCACGGACGCCACAAGCACTCTCAACGTGCGGCTGTTCCTGGATAACTATGGCGCAACAGTCCCTGTCGCCCCCTCCTCTCGTGTAAGAAATCTTTACACAGAAGTCCACAATTCGACCGCGGTGACCAGCGGCACCGACAGCGATGAAAATACCGCTGTGGCTCGGGCAGACACCATCGACGAGACCGCAGGCCGGATCACTCACCTGCATGCCAACGATGAGAGTCGCGCCCGCGTGCTCGGAGGAAAGGTCTACGAGGAGGAGGTGCGTCGCCCGCGGCCGCGTCGGCTTCGTTCTGCCTCGACGTGGGAGGCGTCGGGGAGCATCATGATGCTGGCCAACGTGCCGCTCACCGAGAACTTGCTTTTCGCCCTGGCCAGAAATTTGCCCGGTCACTGAGGTCTTCAATTATTTGTAGGAGATCGCCTCTTCGGCTGATATCCTGATTGTCAGTCTCGCATCCGTTTACTCCTATGTAGAAATATCTTTATATCTTTAGCGATCCACTTTTCGGTCAAAAAATGAGAATTTTAATCTGTCAGACCCCGGTTGAATAGTACTTTACATCTAAACTAAGCTTTCCGTCATAGTGCTCCATTGCAAGGCATCCTGGTGACTTTGCAATATCCCCTTGCCGCCTTCAATTTTGGGTTCTACCATCACTTCCAACTGTTACTCGTCTGCCATCGTTTGCCCAGGTGCATCCTCTCCTACCATCACTTGTATATGTCCAAAATATCAGATTCTTATCGATTCCAAAAGTTCATTTCCTGATGCCTCGGGAAAATAATTTGAAAGTATGCCCAGGTTTATGTGTCTTAGCAGCATTCACCGAATCACCAAATATATATCCGTCTCCTTCTTCTGCCCAACTATCATCTTGTAAGTTTTTTCCGAGGTATATGAGTTACTACGAGCGAGCTTGAACAATTGACAGCGGATTAATACTCAAGATGAATTGCAGGTGCCTGATCAATCAGAACTTCAAATTGCAGTCACGGGCAGTTTCCGGCCTCATACAGCCAACTGAACACGTGAGACTCAGTCACATCAAAAGACCAGTATTCTGACCAATGACAAACAATTACGAAAGTCTACACCCATTTTTTAGTTTCAGGAAGCGTACGAAACACGGAAAACTGGCGATCTGCTGAGCCATGATCCCAAGGTCAACAGTGGCGTTTGCACTGCCTGCTTAGCTTTCAAAAATACGAGGCCATGTCCAATCAGATGTTATCATAGCATTCAACTGGCTACATTTGTTTTGATTCCGGGCTGTGAGATCAGAAGTGGATACGGGTTGACCTGTGATCTGCTGTGCGGTGTCTGCCTAACTTCGGCTGGTGCCATATCCAATCAAAGGCCACTGCAAGCTTCCCTCGGCCATATTTAGTTTCAAGGTTTGATCCACACGGGTTTGCCATAGCTTAGCTGAGCCATAATTTATCACCCGGGCAGTTGGGCTAGTATATTCAACCAAAGATCACTACACGTTTCCCAGGCCATATTTGATCTCCCGAAGTGCTGATCACTAGGCACTCACCCGGTACTGGCTGAGCCCGACAATGAACAGCCTCCAATAAAAACCATTGATACATAGCTTCCCACCTCATACATGGCCAGCTTGATGTAATGAAATAAGTCGCCGAGAAGACAATCGTCGATGTAATGAAATAAGTCCCCGAGAAAGACCATCGGGATTCCGACCAATCATAGGTCATCGAGGAATGCTGCCCCCATATTTTAGTTTCGATTTATGGGATCAACGACAAACATTAGTACCGCTGAGTCATGATCTGAGATCTAGACGTATGCACTGTGCCTGTTTATTTGGAGACGGTGGGTCGTCTCCAATCAATGTCTGCCTAAATTAGGCAGTGATGATGCTGGCTCCAACCCAAGGTCGCTACCGGCTTCCCCTGGCCATTTTTAGTTTCATTATCAACCTAAACAAGCCCAGCTGAGCCGTAATCTACCATTTGGGGGTCAAACGCCTCCCCCCTTAAGTTCGAGTAGTGAATTCATTTTCAACAGCTACCTAAGCCAAATTCCATCAGCGGCAGTGATGCATGCTTCAATGATAGGTGACATGCCCAGCCGCACGTCAACTTAGGCATCTCCCAGCCATGTATGGCGTCTATTTCCGTGTGTTTGCGATTCACGGGTGTCGCTATGCTCGCCTCAGGTCATTGCATACACCCACACAGTAAAGCATGCTTCAACTTGGGATTCTATAGCGGCCATACTCATAGATCATTAGAATTGTCCCCACTTATGTCTCATATCATCTCCCTTTAATGTCTCATATCAAACTCTTGCGTGTAGAACTGCTTGCATTTTTTACGGTAGTATGAAGTCCAAGTAATGCCTGGAGTCTTTTTGGGGGGCGAAAAGTATCACCAAAAATGATAGAAGTACAAGCCAAGTAAGGCAATCCTCTTAGTTTAGGTTAAACGAGGAATGGCTCGTTCAGGCTAGCATGCTACAGTGATGCCTGTTGTTTCCCTTCATGTCGGAGACAAAAAGATGCTCTTTCAAGCCATAATCTTATGTGGCTAGGCAGGGATTCTTGAGGAGATACCCGTCAGAACCAATCTGAGGCTCAGGAAACTACACTGGATATAGTGACCCCGCCCGATCTTATGCCTAGGTGACTTGTCAAACCTATTATCCCGCTTTCTTGATGTTTAAAGACAGTGCGAAAGTAACGATTGTCTCTTGGATTTCTCATCACTCTCGTGGGTTTATTTCCCATAATACCTGGTCTCCAGACTACCTGCTCGGCCCCGTAAAATTTTTCAGTATAGCATACGTCGGGCTGAAAGCCTGCTGCGGCAACGGTCTCTTTTGGACTCGGACTTTTAAATCCTGATCGCCAAACACACTCCTAAACCGCTTCTCTTAAGCGTATACCCAATTGCCAGAATCATTTTAAGTACAGTAAACGTGCCCTCTATTGCAGATTGGTGGCCTCCTAATTAATGCTTGTATCGTCTCTGCCTCCGTCATGACTTTTACAATCGACATAACTATTCCCGTGGACGCGATTAAATGTTGCACCTGCGGACAGGATAAGAAAGCTGTTCATGCAGATTGTGGCGCTTGTATTTCCTGTTGCAATTGCTCTAAGGAAAAAGACTGAATGATCGGAGACGGGAGGCAAATAGCTGCAGAGGTATTGTTTGAACTGTGTCACTAAAGCTGCTCGCCCGGCAATCAGTCATAAGGATCCTCCTGAATAATGACTCCACGGGCTCTCTTGGAATTGTTTACGAAATCTATAGTAGCGCATAAGGGATGGGAGAGATCAAGTAGTAGGAATTATACATATACATAAGATTCCCGTTTTGATATCTATTTCATATTTGCGATGGTTTGTGATCCATAATTCCTAGATATAAGGTTCTTGAACTTAGATTCCTTGCGAATCCAGAGGTTGCTGGCGTCTATAATACAAATGTAATCCCTTTAATGCACCGGATATTTCAACATCATCAGAATGGCTTGGAAGGCTATAGGTATCATAATCAAGCCACATTTGCCTTGTTCTCGGAGATTCAGCATCTGCTAATGGTTTTCTGTGAAGTGCCCCGGTTAGACAGGTTCGAGTTTAGATTAGAACGAACTTACTCATTGCTATTGAAGACATTAAAGCCGGTGGAAATAATGAGCACAGGCCGAGCAAGATCGGCGATAATCTGCTTGACTGGGGCGGCAGCATGGGCTGATATCACGATCGATTCCTCGTCGATTTCCGCGAATCCTCCTGCACCGTAGGGTCCAACAATTTTGAATCCCTTCTTAGTCAGGATTTCTTCTGCGACCTCAGTATAATCTGGGTCCTGAGTAAGTAATGGCACTGTTTCATTGCCACGACAAAGTTGAGCGATAGTGAGAGCCATCGAATGCTGGATCATGCAGCCCGTCACATTTTTCACGTCCGAGGTCTCATCCCAAGAGTCATGCTGCATTTTTAGCCATTCAGGGGCGGAGCGGCAAAAATCACCGAGCCCAAAGCAGAGAATTTTCTTTACAGTTACTGTACCGAGTAAATCTTGGACTAAGGTTTCCAAGTGCTTGCAGGTCGTGCTATTCTGCCACAGTAAGTCTTTCTCGTTAAAGATTTGCATTGGCTGTGCGATAAGCTCTCGAAAGTTTCGTGCAGTCTGATTGCTCCAATCCACAATATAAGAGCATAGGTAGGTTTCGATTGGGCCGTTGGGTTGTGTTTTCACAAGTTGCCAATATTCTTGGTATTTGATATAGGGTTTCCTAAAGAGAATCTTAGATTACAGGCTGAAATTGGGTCAGAATACCATGCCCACGTACCAGATAGGATTCTGTACTTGGAACAAGGGATTAGAAATTTGGATTATGCTTCCATCAATTCGACGGACTGAAAATCGGTTCATTGCATAGGATTGACCCAATTGTTGTTCTATATCTTTGAGATCCTCTCTCGTCCAAAGCTTGGTATCAGAACTGTATAGGTCTGCGGCTCTTTGGCTACTGATCCGCCAATCTGAGCACCCGTAGTCGAGGGAGATGTGCTCGGGTAATGCGAACGCATGTTCTAGAGTTTGTGGCATGGTCTCGTAGCTGCTGGTCGAGCAAGGATAAGAAATAAACCACGTGGTGAGTTGTCGGGAGAAAAAAAACCCAGGATTGTTTGGAAAGGGGAGAAGTTTATTCGTGTAGGAGGGTGAGAAGAAAAGGCTAGGACTGAGCTGTGATATGATATATCCGATGATTGACTGCTTTGTGTATGGGGTACCAATGTCGAGTATAGTGACAACGTTTGCTTTGAGGGATCAAGAAAAGTTCGGCCACCTTAGAAGCTCTGCTGCTGACTACTTAACTAACTACGAAAGTACGTTAACTAGGTCACATAGGTGACTTTACGTAACATATTTCCGCTCCTAGGTGGGGCTTTCCTATCTTAGCTGCTGCCGCTTTTAGGAGGGCGCTCAGAGTCAGGCTCAATAAGTACATCTCAGTCCGGACTCAGGCTCAGTGAGCTGCTCAATTCCATCACTGATTACTCAGAGATTGATCAGAGGCATCTATCGAGCACTCAGTCCACGCTCAGTCTAAACCCAAAGGAGCACTTTGCCCCACAATACTATTTATTTCGTGATCTACTTTTTTGATGGCCCTCATCTCTCGCCATGCCCTTTTTCTTGAGGTGCTCGATCTTTCAATCTCATTCCCCTCTCCAAAATAACGCACTAGAGAACGATGACGCATAGACGGAAGCCATGGAGCTCATTTATCTTGGGGCGGAGAAAAGCTAATGGTTTTTTCAAATTACTGAATATAAATTGAACCTGTATCCCTGCTTCAAGCCTCTATCCAACATAACTTTCCCTATTTTCTACGCTTTAGCGATTTGACTTTTCCCTAGCATTTTGTTGGGATCTTATCTAGCTATGGGCAGAAAACTCTTCTTTGTACAAGAAGATGAGATCGCTAAAGAGAAGCGCCGCAAATAACTAGTAGATAGCGGCTATGTCACATAGACTTTAATAGCTAAAGCCGTAGTGTATTCGGATTTCATGCTCCCTCCTGGGAACCTAGATCGCACGACCAATACCTTAAACTCTCCTATTATACCGTGGATTTGGCCATTAACCAGCTGCAATCAACCCCATCCCCGCAGGTGACCAGTAGAATAGTTATTAGATTTTGGTCGCTTACTAGGAATATTGAATCGATCCCTTCGCGCCGCGATTTTACTAGGACCCCCTACTCCTACAAACCAATCAAACATCATGCTGGCACTAACTTATAATCACGTGACGGGATGTAGCGTATATACGCGTAATCTTTCCGCCCTCAGATATATCCGCTTGAACTTGGTCGCTATACATACATCCGTAACCTATGGCATTGGATCGAGGTCAACTTCGCCGGCCTCGCTTATATTCTGCGATACATCATATATGAATTTGGTCATTCAAGGACCATAATAACATCCTTTCTTACTCTACCGCCAGAAATCTTAGTTCTAATCGCAACGAACCTTAATCTTCCTAACTACTTACGGTTCCGCATGACTTATCGTCAGATGTGGAAATTATTTGGCTGTGAGGCTCTTGCGCCCACTTTAAAAGATATCAAGGTTCTTAAAAGCGAGAAGCTAGAGGATTGGTATGAGAAATGTCAGTTAGAAAAAAATCATTACATATCGAAAGGCCACATTCTATTATACGCCTATCGCAAGAATGGTCTGACTCCAGGCCTGGATATTCTGATCAAAAGGGGAGCATCACTGAAGTATGTTCCTTGTGGCGACCTCATTGAGCATGCAGCTCGTTCGAACGATTACAAAAGACAGTTGAGCTGGTTGACCGATCATGGTGCTTCTTATCATGAGGTCCGAGATGGGATCAACAGGCAAGACGAAAAGGTCTGTTGTATTTCACAAAATCATTGACCAGTTCCCCCTCGGGCAGGTAAACGGTCTTCATGGAATTATCCGAAGGGGTCTCAGTGCTTGAAATTCGGCTGATTGCTAATGAAGGGTCATATTTTGGTGAATCGTCCGACAGGATAATAGACGAGTCAATCGAAGAATTCTTTCCTTCTGAGATCTCAGATACAAGCTTCGCTATACTCACCGTTGTTGACGAAGCCGATAATGTAAGAAGGGTACTTTCATTGGGAAACGGACGAACATGCAGCTTCCCCTGAGCTCGGCCTAGTGAAATATTGTGCTGAAGATTTTCAACAAGTCTTTCATTGAATTTCTGCTGGAGGACTCTAAAAGTCGGCAGACTCGGGAGTCTGCAGCCGGGATAAAGCCGACCATGGGCTTTCGGAGTATGCATTCGTCCGTATAATTGAATGAAAGTGTTGCAGAGAAAGCATGCGTCTTTACTTGAACTAACCACTCGTGGAAACAGCTCTGGGGCTTGCATTTCGCAAAAGGCGATGATTTGAATTTCAGCGTGGATTTTGGGTGCTGAAAGAGCCTTTTGGGCTCCTTCATACCTGGCAAAGGCAGCTTTTTGATCAAGTTTCAAGTTGCGGCACAATTGAGACACACTTTGTTGCCCCTTGACGAATCCAAGCCTGGATAAACGTGAACATGGGTCAGAGAACTCGATGGAGTTTATTTGACCTTCGAATGCCTTTTGGGGCAGGCTTGCCAGTTCAATTTTCATATTCCGGACCAATGGAAATTGCTTTGCCGTTCGATACAGTTGCCTGGCGGCTTCCCAGTATCTTGAGACCTTTCTGATGATGTTCAATAAACTGGATCTCGAGGACGGATTCATGTCATTGTTCGAGATAAGATCTAACAAATCGTAAAACCGTGGTGCTGTTTGTTGCAAGTGATGTATTCCTTCCACAAGATCACCCAGCTCGTCCAAAGCTTGGTGCTTCAACCATCGGTCAACTAGTTGTATGACCCTGCTTGCCTCTGAGGTGAAAGATGATGTCCAATTCTAATGGCTGTTGGTGCTAAGGTCTAAAGAGTGGCTCCCATAATCTCGGTAGCTGCAGGCCGCGATTCCATAACAGTCTTCAGATCTCGAAACAGATGGTTCTAGCCCCTGCTTACAGGGTAATCAGCCGCTCAAAGCTCAAGATCGAGTTCGAACTACCTGGAACTTCTGTGCGCTCATACATTGACAAACTTCTTGCTCGCGACTCGGCTTCTCTTGCGGATGGCAGCACCGAACCAGTACAGTGCGAAAGGCACTGGAGTGAGGACCAAACCAATGCAACCGAGAAGAGTGAGAGTCCAAGGCACGCCGAGGTTCTTGTACATGGGAATGGAGACAGGTACCATAACACCGGCAGCAGTGTAACGCACAGCAGCAGCAACCGCCAACGCAGACGCAGCATTCGCCTCGAATGTATCAATGAGGTACAGCATCGCCGGAATGAAGATACCCATGAAAGACACCCCGATCAGCGTCGATCCAGCCAGGCTACTCCAGAAGCTGATGGATTCTCGCGCCGTCCAAGCCATCCAGAACAGTCCGATTGGTAGACATGGTGCCGCGATCATGCCGAGCCAGAGACGTTCTTCCGGAGCCAGGAATGGTTTGCCACGGGCCTCAGCCGCGCGTAGGTTGCGATTGTACCGCATATCCACCAGCACACCAATCAACGTGATCATGATGATACCCACATCCAAGGCGAGGAAACAGAGACCAACCGAGCCCTGGGACATGTGGTAGATGTCACCGTAGATGAAGGTGTAGCCAGTCAGGAAGGTGAAGGTGACGACGTAGATGACAGTCAGGTAAAGGGTGAAGAGGATGACCGGAAGCTCATAGATAAGAATGTTGAATGGACGATATGTACTGCGGAGAAGACGTCGCCAAAGAGGTTCCAGTTGGAGTTCATGCTCCGAGCGAAACTGGGGATTGCCAGTTTCCTTTCGCAGGATAGCAGCCTTCCAGGACAAGATGATCGGGCCAGAAGTCTCAGGGCAAAAGAAGAAGACGAGTATGGTCGCCACGCCGGCAAGGATCAACGCCACCCATTCCGTCCATCTCCAGGAGAGACTGCTCTGGCCAATGAAGCCTCCAATGGTCGGGGAGAGAAAGATACCGATGAAGTTGATTGCGCAAGGAATCATAAAAGCCAGGCACCGTTGCTTTGGAGACCAAAGATCCGCTGTCGTGCCTCCATAGGTGGTGATGGCAGTGCAGCCAAACCAGCCTGCAAGGAATCGAAATGCCAGTTGTACTCCAAGATTCGGTGCCAATCCAGATACCATAAGGCAGATGGTAATTAGGAACACGGTGGTGAGATAGACTGGACTTCTACCCACTGCCTCCGAAAATGGGCCGCTCATAAGCGATCCAAGACCGAATGACACCAGATAGAGCCCCGTGGAAAGTGATTCGGCAACGTCGCTGACACCGAAGTCTTCCTGAGCTTGTGTAATGATCATCGAATCATTGGATGATGCCCAGCCTCCGACAATACCCGCCGCCATAGGCAACGCACAAGCGCGGATTTTGTGCATGAGCGACCAATTCTTCGGGTTATGCATGTCATGGTCGCCATCGAATTTGACTACGAGGTGTCCTTGCTCATCGGGTTCGAAATGAGGAGCTTCATGGCGTTTTTCAACATCAGCATTAGTGCTTCCGAGAGCAGCTGAATCATCCAGCTGCCAAGTGGGATGCGCTTGGTCTCGCAATTCTTTGGAAGGTGTCGTGGAGTTTGTGGAGTCTGTATTCTGAGAGACTTTGAGGTGTGTATTGTGTTCCAACTGTTGGCGAATTGCTCTCTGGAGTCTTTTGTACTGAAAATAGTACTCAAGAGACATGGTAGTGGTGTTTGAGGGGCGAGACGAGCTGAGCGCTGCGCAGTCTCAATTGAATCCCAATGCGGATGAGAGGGCAATGAATGGAATGTCTCTGGTACGTCGAAAACTGAGGCAAACCACACTGTACGACGTTGATCCGACCTTAAGTACTCGAAGCAGACCAGATCAGTACTTGCAAATGGAACTACTAAAATTAGGGAAAGGAGTCATTACTCGTCAGCCAATATTAGTCAATCCATACCATTCTGCGCCTCCTTGCCATAAGAACTAAGCATCACATTTGTAAGCCTATGGGATTTGTACAAGCTCAAGGGTCGGCTTGTTGTCCTGATGGGTGACAGTGGGTACGAAGATCGTCAACAAGACAATTCCGTGCTTCTGATTGGACACTCGACCTCCGATAAGGTTCCGACGCGCCTCCGATCCGATCCGATCATCCTCCGATCATCCCGCATGGTCGCTGTCTTTTGATGCCTGCACCAACCCAACTTTTCCTGTCGCCATGCCAGATGCATCAGAGCCTACCGAGAGCCATCAAGATTTGCTTCGCCGGAAATCTCGCCGAGCTTGCGAGCCTTGTCGACGACAGAAGCGCAAATGCGATGGTCAGCAACCATGCCATTCGTGTGTGCGATATGACTATCAATGTTACTTCAACGAAGGCTCGCGAAAGAGAGCTCTCCCTCCGAGTGGCAAAGATCAAGATGAATCGCCGGAAAAGATGGTAAGGGTCAAATCCTCATCGCCTGCCATTTCGAAGATATCTCCACCAAATCCATTGGCCAAGTCCAGTCATGCGCGAGCTCAACGCCCACCAGTGCCCACGGGAAGCGAGCTTGCGCAACGACTCGAGGAGATCTTCAGCGATGAAAGAGAGAAAATCGCGCATCCACCGACTCGATACCCTGCGTGGAACCTTGGATTGCGCCATACCACGACAATCGACAGGTCCCTCATCGATCTCATCACCAGAGAAGAAGCCGAGAAGTACGCCGACGTCTATTTCGACAAGATTCATCCGATATACTGTTTCGTTGATCGAGTGCGACTGTTGCAGAAGGTGAATAGTCGGTGGTCGAGTGCTCCATCTGATGAATACGATGCTGTCATCGGCGTTGTGGTAGCCCTGGGCTCGTTATTCTCTGGGTCCCAGGCGCTATCAAACGAATTCGAAGTCTTTGAACTGTCCAAGACGATACTCGACTTGTGGAATCCAGTACAGATGACCTCAGCATCCTCGTTGGATAGCGCAACGGCCTATCTTTTGCGAGTTTTGTATCTTCGTATGGCGAAGGATCCCCACACTGCTTGGGTCGCCAGTCGTGTGGCCATTGCAACCGTTCAAGGCAACGTGGACGGGAATAAAGACACCTCAGATGAGACGCTTTCTTGTCCTGGATATGAGGCTTGTCGATCAGCTGCGGAGCGTGGACTTCATTCGAGACTCCATTGGACGGCCACGGCTCTCCATACTTGGATCTCGAACGAGTACAATCCATTACGCCAGAGTAAAGACCTCATCGTGATTCCATGTCCACCACCAACTGAGTCTGGATCAGATGAACATCTTCAGCTGTTTATTTCCATGTTCTTCGTCTCACTACGCATTAGCAATGTTGGTCATCTGTCTTCGCTAGAGGAGCTCACCGAAACTTTCGAATCGATCGGTGCGCTGTTCCATCCGAATGTCCATGATGCTCTCCAGCTACATCTCTCCAATCATGGGTTATGTATCTATCGATTCATGCGTCACACTAACTCGGTGATCCCGGCATCAACTATATCTTCTATCATTAGCCAAGGGAAGCCTGGGTTAGCAGCAGCTTTACGTCTTGCCCAAGATTCGCAGCCTTGGTGGCATGTGATCCATCTTCCATTCCAGTTTCTCTGCGTACTTCTTGCGATCGATACACGCGAGAGTTTGGCGGAAATTGAGGGAGTTATGACGACGCTGCGAGCTATCGGTCAATGCTTCGTAGGTCAAACGAAGCAAATGCAAGAGGTGATCAAGATGGCGGAGCATCTGGTGCAGATGTGTCAGAGGAGTAAAGCGGAGGCTGCCGATGTCCTTGCGCGATGCAATCCTACACCGGCTGCATTGGCCGTTCCCTCCGCAACGGGTGCACCTGCGATGCCCTCCGGTGAGATCGGAGCGAATCTGGGACCGCCAAACCCAGCTGAAGCTGGATTCGACTCCTTCACACTTGACTTGGAAGTCTTTGATTGGGACACTTGGATCAGTTGAATGTATCGTCCTGGTCATCATTGATGCATGGCCCTCTTCTCTCAGCATCCGTGTTAGAAGATGCGTTGCTCGCCATTGGTGAAGACCAAAGGGTAGGGACTTTCATTTCGTTAGAAGGATTCAAGCATGAGACTCTTCCAATACCAACCTGATACCTCCCATTTTCTCGTGAGCCAAACGTTCCTGCGTGATTGCACCGATGATTTCAAGACGTTCTCTCTCAACGAGTTCCATCTCGTCGGTACCTTGAAGTCTCTTGAGCACCTCCATTGCTTCTTCATGCTGGTCATGATAGAGCAACCATCTTGGTGACTCAGGCAAGAGGGAAATGAGTGAGATCGTGGATAATGCAAACACAATCTGCAATGCGATTGGAAATCGCCACTGAACACCCGAATCAACAAAAGAAAAGCCATAGTCAACCCAGTATGACACCGCGACACCTCCAACGTTGGTAGACAACTCGACAGTGATGAATTTCCCACGACTCTTGGCCTTGACCTTCAAATGTGTCTTGTTCAGATTTGCTCCTGCAGACTAGCATGTTCAATTTAAGGTGATTGGATCCTGCGTCATCGAATCGACATCAAAAAGATCCTGCTCAAGTCAGTGAATGCTTGCATCTTCCGATAGTGGGAACACTTTACCCGCAAAGACTGAAGTCTGTCAGCATTCCTGTTGTTCTCCCTTTGGAACCCTCCGCCCGCAATTTGTAGCTTTTTGCGTTGGCGTGGAACAACATGCGTCTATCCAAGTTAGATAATATCTTTAGTGGATTTATGGCAGGTCAACGAACCTCTTCCACCGTGCCCATCATAATATATCGAACGATTGTCACTCTGGAAAGCTGACCCAATCGAAGCGCTCTACCGATTGCTTGGTCTTCGATAGACGGGTTCCACTGAGGCTCAAGAAGGTAAATGCAGGATGAAGATGTGATATTTAGTCTGGACTGCCGGTCAGAAATATCTTTTCATAGAGTAGATGGAAGATTTACTCACCCAACTGCACCCGTGCCCAGGGTCATCAGAAGCACGTTAGTACCTGGCTCCTCGTAAGTCCTCAGCTCGGCTATTCGTCGGGTCAACGGTAATGATCCATCAATCATGCTATATGCGATGCCCTGACTGGTGAGCATCTCGGCGACAAGAGTGAGACTTTTCTTCCAGCTCGAGAAAACGATGCTATACTCGAATAATCAGTGTGTCGGAAATATAGCAATAATTAAAGGCTGTCGTACCATTTCTGAGAAGGATTTTGCATTATGTCAGACAAGAGAGCGCGTAACTTAGTCGAATATTGTGAGAATGGGCGGCTTGTGGGTTCACCCGGACGTCTTGCCAGTTGATTTCTGGTTGCGTTGGTTGATTGAGATTGTATAGTACTAGGACCACAAGAAGGGCACTGCTTTTTTTCCATCAAGTGCTGTGGTATGCAGCCGTGGCACACAATATGTGGGCAGGTAGGAATCATGATCCCCCCATCTGTTTCCGGAGCTTCACTAAGATGGAGGATCGTGCAGCCACAGTAGACACAGTGGTCCTGATCGAGCTGTTGAAGCAGGGAAAGAGCTTCATCCAAATCTGCTGGTGCTCCCTCTTCGGCTTTTCCATTATTACAAAAGAGGCGAAGGGCCAGAAACAGCTCCAGAATGGTCGAGTTGAATCGTCCTTTTCGATGTCCAGAGACAACCATCTCGATGCGCATTTTACATTTTTGGAATAGCTCTCGGTATTGCTCAAGCTCCGACGGTGCCATGATAAGCGGTTTCCGGCTCTCAATCGGCTCGGGAATATTCAGCAGCTCTCTTGTTCTCCGGATACAGATGGAACGAAGAAGTGTTTGAAGATTATTGAAGCGGTCCTTGACATTCAAGGATATCGGCGATGATATCAGTTTCCGGAATGAAGCTGGGCGTTGAAGGATCGGTACCCTGACAAAGGCGACCAAAGCTCCGAGATCTTCGATATCGTTCTGGATTGGTGTTCCAGTAAGGCACCAGTAGTATTGGGCGGAAAGACTCATCACTGCTTGGAATTGCTTCGTGGAACGGTTTCTCACATAGTGCGCTATTTTTTCCAGCTTGTCAGAAAGAAATATCGATGGGGCCGTATTTAGTTGTAGCATACCCTCATCAAGAACTATTCTGAACCATTCGATGGTTGACAGAATGCTCTCTCTATCCTTTCGATTTGCCTCGGCTGCTAGAGTTGCATACGTCGTAAACACTATGTCCTTTTCTTTCAGCAATTCCTTTTCAGCGTGTCGCTCCCACCCAATATGCTGATGGGAGAACAAAGTTGCCGAGAAAATATGCCTGGGGAGTGATCAGTCCAACTATAACAGCCCAAACTTGATGAAATTACTACCTTTGTATCTCCTTGATCCAATTATCGATCAGAACTGTGCACATTAGCTATAGCCGACTTGACAATCTGATGTCATATAATATTTTCCAGGCTTACAAGTTGATGGCACAATTATAAGCGTCGCTTTGGATGGAGTCCGGATTTGCTGTGGAGTCTTTTGTGCACCAAATCTTCGGGCCTCGTCTAAAGACCCAGCAATCACCGACAGAATCACTAGAGACTTCCCTAGGCCCATCTCATCAGCCACAATGCCACCTTTGGCATGATCTGGTTCTCGACGTCTTTCTCCGTTGAGGACATGCTGGTAACTATGGAATCGATTAGTTGACTTCCCCAAGCCCCCCTATCTGCAGTTCGTTCACCTACAATGGCTCATCCTCGTCTGTGTCATTGTATTTCCAAAGTCCTTCCAAATCCGCCCCTCCTTTCTCATGCTGAGAGATAAAGTCAATCGCTTCTTTCTGGTGCCTAGCACTTTGTTAATATTCTGCTCGAGCGATGCATGTAAAGACTGACTGTAGAAGGATGCTCTTGACCCGACCGTCGATGGAAATATTTGTTGTCAAAACGTGTTGCAATTGCGAGTCAAGTATCTGTTCTACATCAATCGGGTTATCTTGAGAATTGTCTTCTTGTCCTCCAGGAGATTCCAATGCCTGGTCTTCTCCGCTGTCGGAATCAATATCTAAGATCTCATGATCAGTCGAGAAACCCGGCATTCTAAGAATGTGAGGATTGACGTATTTCATCCCCCCAGCTCCAAAGCGAGGCTGCTGTAGAAAGTTCCCCGATTTGCTCAATTTCTGTCCAATATTTCCAGATTCAACTTCAGGCCCGTATATGTTGATTTCAACTGTGATCGCGTTTCCGGAACGCCAAGATTCAGAGCCTTTCTCGAGGTCTTTGCGTGACAGATAGGCTTTCAGCCGCACCATCGGAAAATCTTGAAGAAGCTCACTCAGATCTCCACTGATCAATTTGTTTAGGCGTGCAAAGGTCTCTCCATTATGCTGGAGCGAGAAAAATCGTCCTTCCTGACGTACCGTAAACGATTGCGACGACCTGGACTCCAGTGAAAATCCATGAAAGCCAGAGCCTTGAAGTTGAGTTTTGACTCTGATCAGCTGCTGTGGATTAGATTGCAGTTCCACGTTTGTAATTAGGTCAGCACTTACAGCTCCAAAACACACCTCGCCCTCAGAGATTTCCTCTAATACTTCCTCTGGAGCTCCCTCTGAAGATGTAGAGGGTGTGGGAGAGGCGTGGGAACCATCTTCTTCGAAGGGCCACTTTCGTTTCAGCGTCTGATCTAGATTCTCTAGGAAATGAAAG
Source organism: Penicillium sp. 91 TS-2023 (assembly GCA_030710325.1). NCBI lineage: Eukaryota > Fungi > Ascomycota > Eurotiomycetes > Eurotiales > Aspergillaceae > Penicillium > Penicillium sp. 91 TS-2023. Next base: position 555,885 of record JARWGP010000021.1, on the reverse strand, counting down.
TTGTCTTGGTATGAATCTTGATATGGGTGAAACTGATACATTGGACTGTCGGATATATGGTATAGTCTGAAAACGTGTGTAATAAATATTCGCGATCAGTGCACTGGGGTATAATTCTAGGAAGTATTCAGAGGAGTAAAAGGTCATGTCATTTCTTTGTCTGAATGTCAGGCTATTGTCGCGAACCAGGCAGTTGTTCTCGTTGGGCGACAAGTGAATCGTGGCTGAGATGAGGCTCTTCTCAGGCAGGCGTGCATACACGATTGTGGCTGTGTTGTCAGCCTCGACAAGGCAGACTAGTACACTTCTATCCTGGAACGTGAATAACAAACCTCCTGTTTCTCCATGTTGGTCCCACATTCATTGCCATTCTTTCCCAGCTGATATGCCCATGGCCCAAAATGGCCCAGAATGTACCACAGTCGCCATTTGATCGCGCGCTTGACATCTTCAAGAAAGACCTGACCAAGCGGGACAAAGACAATTTCAAGATAACAACCATTCAAGACCTTCAGAAAAGCATTGATGATCTCCAGAAAAAACATCAATCGACACGTCGAATTCAAGACCTAAGTCGGTTGGGCGTCTTTTTGGAGGCGATTGACCAATACACCAAGGTTGTGGAACCGTTCTGTAACAGCAATGAAATCGTAGCATTTGTTTTGGTAAGATTAAAGTTTGAATATCCTCAATAAAGCAATCTGAGGCCGACGCTGATTGTTCCCAGGGACCTGTGAAGTTCCTATTGCTGGTATGACCCTTTCATCTGATCGCCTATAGTATATCGTCGACTAAGCAATACCAGGTCGCAAGCTCGTACCAGAAGGCATTTCAGGAGCTTGTCAACACCTACGAATCTATTGGGGAGAGTCTCCCTCTTCTATTCCAGTACCAGGAACTCTTTCGCACCAAGCCTCACATGGTCAGGGTGCTGTCGCTCATCTACGAAGATATCCTCAATTTCCATCGTCTAGCCATGAAATATTTTCAAAAACGCTGTACGTGTTCCTGCTCTGGCTAAAAATACATATATTCATTCTCATAGTATGGAGACAACTCTTCGATGCAACTTGGCCCAGTCACAGTTCTCGATTTGCATCCGTTATCAGCAACCTGGCTAGACATCGGACGTTAATCGAACGACAAGCAACTCTCTCTCAAATTGAGGATTCTCAGGAGTCACAGCGTCTCTCAAATATTCAGTTTGATATAATGATGCGAAACGAAGAAATGGCACAAACGGTCGTGGTTTCCCAATGGCTTAAATCTCCACATACAGATCTTGATCAGTATAATTTTACCAAGGTCCGGGCGGATTACCCTGATTCTGGCACATGGCTACGTGATAACCAGTCGTTCAAAGAATGGTTTGATCCTAGTTTTCCGAAAATCCCTCCTCTCCTTTGGATTAATGGGATTCCAGGATCAGGTACGTTACAGCCTGATCTTTAGTGAGAGACATGCTGATAGAGTGTTGAGGTAAAACCATTCTGGCTTCTTCTATAGTCGAACAAGCCCAAAAGCTTTCTACAAAGCCCACCGTTCTTTTCTTCTATTGCAAACATGACGATCCTGAGCATGACAACTTCATGTCGCTTGCACGAGGAATTTTAGCTCAAATCCTACACCAAGACAAAGATCTGCTGACTTATTTTTATGAAGAGTGCAGCAAGAGTAAAGAGGCCGTTCTTTCTGTTCCGGATCAAGTCCGAAGACTTTTGACCCTTGCATTCCAAAATTGCAAAAATGCATATATCATCCTCGATGGACTAGATGAGTGTAAGCGGGATGATCGCAAGGAGATTGTACACTGGTTTATCAAACTTGTCGAAAAGCTTCCGGTCAACGAGTCATCCAGAATACGATGTCTCTTCACCAGTCGAGATGATGGCCCCGGTCGCAAAGATTTCGACGGCATGTACTCTTTGAGTATTCGACAACAAGATATGCAGGGAGACTTGCAGCAGTATTGTCAATTTCAAGCTGATCAGCTGAAGACAAAGCTTTGGCTATCACTGGACAGGGCACAGGAAATCTCTTCCGCTGTATTTGAGAGAGCTGGAGGTAAGTTTTTAGCTTAGCTTGAACCATCAGACTCAAGGTATTAATTCAGTGATAGCAATGTTTCTGCTCGCAAGGTTGATCTGGGACTCTTTGTTTGAATCTACATCCATTAAGAGCTTGGAACAGCAGCTGGACCCGAGCAGGCTCCCAGTTGATCTTGATGATGCGTATGTAAAGCCAATGCTTTTATCGCGTCATTTTCTAACCAAGGTGCAGATACCGCCGTATTCTTATCAAAATGAAGAGCTCCAAGGGATACTCCAACGATGTTTTGGTACTGCTGCGGTGGCTGGTCTTGGCTAGAAGACCGCTCAAGTGGCGCGAAATTCAGGTCTTAACGTCAATAAATCTTCATGCGCGGTGCGTTGACTTTGAACGGCAAATGTTCCGGGTAAACTCTGCAAAGGATATATGCGGATCGCTGGTTGACATTCGAGAGGATGGAACGGTGGAGTTAGTTCATTTGACTGCTAAGCAGTACGGAACGCCTTCTTCGTATTAGTTTATTTGGATTTAGCTGACATTGTGCCTAGCTTTCTTGTCGACGAGGGCATTGTTGACCCATTGCACCATGATATAGAGATGGGAGCCTTATGCCTCAGCTACATGAATCTCCCTGTGTTCATGGATTCCATCTCCGGCAACTCTACTTCCAAGGGTGACTATGGTCTTATGGATTATGCGGTCATTTACTGGATCAAACATCTCGACGGCGTCATTTCAGAGGCTAGTCGAAGGATGGCGAGAGCTAAAATGCAAGACAGTCATCGCGCTCAAGCCATCTCGCAAGAGCAAGATAGGTCTATTGTCTACCCGACTTTGCAAGAGGATGATTATCCGCAGGCCATGCTTCCATTTGCTGAAGCTCTGGGTGTCTTTGTTGACGAACATTGGACCGACCCCAAGATTTCACTTGAGGTTTCTTCGCGAAACAAGAAGAAGCTTCAGGTATTCGATGATAGAGATTTCTATGAAAGACTAGAGCAGGTATATGTCTTCACGAGAAAACAGATTCACTCCTTTGGCGCTCTGAAAAAGGACGAAATCTCCACAGATATCGTTGATATCGTTCATGAGGTCCGGGAAGAGATTGAAAAGGCCTTCACCAGTGCCATGGACTCCTCTTCAAAGAATTTAATTCTTGAAAAATACGGCGAGAATTTGTTCAAATGCCCACGGCTAAGCTGTCGGTCATTTACATCCGGCTTTGCCACTGCCGACGAGCGAGACAAACACGTTACGAGGCACGATCTCCCACTCAGATGCAACTATAAAGACTGCATTACCGGGTTTGATATTGGCTTTGCCAACCAGACTCAATACAAAAGACACATGAAGAACTACCACCCAGCGACCTCTCCACAACACGAACAGTTCCCAACCGATAAGGAGATTGAGCAAAGCAAGCAGCAAGTAATTCAAAATAAGCAAGCCAGAACACAGCCTACCCCGGCCACAACCAGTACCCGCCAGTCGGATCAAAACCCCCCAGCGGACACGGCAGCCGTTGCAGATCCAGAGGAATCTTCATCTTCTGATTCAGAAGCTCCAGAAATTCGACCTCTTCCACGAGTCGAGCCGCAACCTGAAGACCTCAAGTGTCCGACCTGTTCCCGCGAGTTCACAAAGCTGTACAATCTCCGTTCGCACATGCGAGTTCATCAGACGATTCGACCTTTTTCGTGTGAATTCTGCCAGAAAACTTTTGCTCGAAAAAATGATTGTGTTCGACATAGGAAGATTCATCTGGGGACTAGGGACTATGTTTGTGGTGGGTGTCAGCAAGCGTTTTCGCGGTCAGATGTGTTGAATACGCATTATCAGTCTCAGAAAGGTCAAGCTTGTCTTCAAGTGATTGCTCAACAAGAGCAAGAGACTTAATTGATGCGGTTATCTGACATAATAACGAAAATTAATATAAAGGTCGAATTATGGCTCTATTCAAAATATCGTTGTGGATTGAAGTTGCAGTTTATACAGGTTTAGAGTTGAATTGACCAATGGACGAGCGAGGAAGAGTTCGTCTCCCCGTATTTGGTTTCATGTTCATTCAGCCTTGTTTTTCCTGCACCCAGCTGAGCCATTTAAGAATCTGCCCTATTTTTCCTGCCCTCAGCTAAGCCATTACAGAAATATTTTTTATCTCCGTCTATGTTTCCAGAGACAATAGTACTGCTTTGACTAGTTTATGGTTAGATGTGGCATTAAAGCATTCAGGATAATCGGGGTTGGGCTATGATCATCTTTCCATGATCCTGTTAAATTAGTGCATAGAAGAGTAGAGTCGTGATCATATTAAAGTTAGGTGAGCGGAGAGAGAAATAATGTACAAGACGCCTCATTTACGAACGGATATTAAAGTGCTAGTGGAAGGCAGACCTCCACAGCCTCCTTCCCCACTCAAACCCAAGCATCCCACGTCCAAACATATGCCCAAAGACAAGCGGAAGTCCAAATTTCAACCATGTGAAAGGCTTCCAGAGTCTCGGTCCGGCCACCGTAATCAGGGCCTTGACACGCTCACTGGCCTCGCGAGCCTCTGAGCGGCCTGTGAACGCATCAACAGCCTCCAGCATGATCTCTACCGTCGCCTCTGGTTGACTCAAAAACGGAGAATGGCTCGTCTGCAGCTCTCGGTGCTCCACAGTACAACCCATTTCCCTCGCCATGCCTATTTGCGTCCGTTGCACCAACACAGGCAACCCCCGATCTTCAACGGTGCCAATATACCAGACAGGTACATCTCTCCAACCAGCATAACTGTGCTCACCACCCTCAAACAAGGATTTCAGGCTCTGTGGTGTCAATTGAGAGACCCAGTATTCTGCCTCTTCCTGCGGTAAGTCGTGGTAGAACATCTCGCGTGGGGGAGTGACTAGCTCAGCGTAACCGGTCTCCCAATTGGCACGCCAGGTAGGAGGTGGGATCCCAAAGAATGGATCCATAAATGACATTCCTGTGAATGTAAAGCCTGAGGCGACCAGGATGAGCCCGATCACGAAACCTGTCGTCGGTGACTGCGCTTGGCTTGTGGTGTTGTCTTGCATGAATCCCTTGATCGCACTATTGGCAACCATCCCGCCGTAAGAGTGCGCAACAACCACGACATTACGCCCGCTGGTTATCTCACTGGAGATGGCTTCGCGGGCGGTATCGAGATCATCTTTGAAGGACGCATCGGGGTTTCCTGACGTGGAAGGAAGAGTGATTGAGACACATTTGAATTTGGGCTGCAGGAGTTTGATGATCTCACGGTAGCACTCAGGTTTATGCCAGGCACCAGGTACGAATACAAAGGTTGGTAAATCGGCCATGTTTGTGTGATGTCAAAGGGAGGAATACTCGTGTTCGTATGCGGGGGAAAACTGCATATCGTCAGGTGGAGACCTCCGTATTGGGTTTAGATCAGATCCACTTCATGGCTCAGCTGCATATGAGTTGCATTATTTTTTCAAAACATGAAACTAGAAGATGGGGGCCCTCTCACTCGAGATGCTCTGATTAGCCCGGGCCAGAGATGAATAATAATCTTGTTGTACTCTTTACTTGATATGACATTCTAGATCATTGTCTACCATTCTTCTCGGATATGCGCGATTCCTTTAACCGTTTCGCTATGATTGGTGTCCCGCATTTCATCGCAGGGGACCTTGGCCTCAGAAACACTTCTCGCCCGCACAGAGTCCTTGAATGTGCTCTTGTCATTTTCTGGGCCATCTCCATGGTATTAGAGGGGGATTTGGGGAGGGATACGAAATCCATCACACTGATTCTCCACTCAGCTCTAATGATTTGCATTTTGTATAAATGAGTTCACATGCGTATCTCGCTTTTGATGACTTGACTTGATACTCCGACCATTTGGTTATTCCATTCGCTACCTTGTCTTTACTGGATTTGATGGACCTGAGATAATGCGCCAAACGTCGGTCCCGGCCGCTCTTGCATTAGGATTTTTCGGACAGACAATGCCATTAACCTCGCAAAAGAGATTTTCACGAGACTGACCTTACGACTTGAGGACATATTCAAGGCGACGAATTACCCATATGCGTGACAAATAGAAGGGCAGGTATCAGCGAGATCCGGAATGGCTATCAGCCAGGCAAATATTTAAACATCGGAACGAGGTAGGATCTCCAGATGCATGATGGCTCAGCACACCTATATATCAGATTTCAAAAGAGTTTTTGAAACTAAGATTTGGGGGCCTTGCCTGTGTTGACGCTCAGATTGGCCATTCAAGATTCACTGAGCCGCAGCGCGGCTATGTAGCTCAAGGTACTCTTGTGTGCATTCATTAGTTACTGCCGGGTAAATGTTATTACTAAGGAGTATTCACGAGAAGGTTTCTTTGGATCTGGTGGATAATGAAAACTAGGAGGCTCTGGACCGAATGTGAACCTTGTCCAGGTGTAAATCACCATGCTCAAGTAACAGATGGTCTTCTTATCTTCTTGTATTATCGTATGAGTAATAGGAGAATGCAGCATTTCAGCAATCATATCAGTCTTCTAGGGCGGAGTTTGGTGCAGACATCCGGAATGCCCCGGCAGATGGAATATGATGGGTGCCCTGGTAAATACCCAATAACTATCTATGGTAACGATATTATGGATATACATATACCCCGGGAAATTGCTTAGTCCCAATCACGGGTTGGCAAAGTGGTAAGGTTTCGAAGCTTAAAAAGGATACGGTGATTATAATGGTGGTGAATACCTAGCTGTGACCCGTGGGTATCTCCCTAGGTGCATCCATTGAAGCGTTAGGGCAAGTAGGTATCATTTTCATTTCCAAGGTCAACTAAATGAATCAAAGAACCTCCCATAAATGAACAGCCAAATTGACAAAAGCTATCCCAACAGATCCAGTCAACCTCACAGTACGGTACAGAAGGGGCACACCTCCACCCAAACCTAGTTAGTCATGGATATTCAACTCTGCATCATATCATTAAAGTTAAAGTGGAGAATCCATCAAACCTTCAGCATATTGCACAGGACCCACAAACCCCATAACTAGCGGAGCTGCATGAAGGCAAAGCCAAGCCAAGCCAGCAAAAAGGGAAAAGGAGATTTCAGTGGGAGAATAACATTCGGAATCGAATGAGGATATAGAAAAAAGAACAAGTTTTGTCGGTTGCATCACATCGTCAGGGAATCACACAAAACGCCGCCCATATGGGGTTGTTGCCCCCGATATCGAAACGTGGAATCAGAACAGGGAGAAAGCATCGAAAGGCAAATCAAAATCAGAGTCCCACCACAGAAAAGAGAAGAAAAAGAAAGAAAAAAAAGACTTGACAAAGGGGCCATATAGACAGACATGAGTACACTGCACGGAATGGGGGAACCAGGGGCTTTAGGGGCCCGAACTGATTTCAAACCGCGTTCCAAAAAGCCATAAGTCTATTCGCCGAGCAAAACAAAAATCCACGAAACCCGTCCCTAAAAGCTAGAACCAAAACAAGGGGTAATCGAAAGCACAAAACCGCCCTAGAAGACTCCCCACGCTCCCAAATATCCTTGCAACTTGGAAATGACCATCGTGGGAGAACAATAAAAGATAAACATAAAGAAAGTCCCTTGCACCTTCAATAAAATAAAAAAACACAAGGTCGTAAAAAGCCCCAGGCCAACGCCAAACAATACGTTGGATTTGGTGAAATTAGATTTGGGGCTGGGCCGGAGCGGTGGTTGTCCAGGCCGCGTAGTGGGGGTGGTTGACAGGGGCTGCCGCACCGACGTAGTATTGCGAGCGATCGGGAGGGGCGTAGTAGGAGGGGTGAACGGGATTGGATTCGCGACGTGGTACATTCGGGTCGAGAGGGCCGATACCGCGAGAATCAAGATGAGTGTTTTCCATATGGCTAGGTAAGCCGAAGCTGCCTCGTGAATACGTGCCCGGTGTCGAAGGATCCATGGGGGACGTCGCGTCGGTTGCGACGCTTCGAGAGGAGATGGATGAGTTGCGGTATGCGGAAGGGCTATGATCCGAGGTTGAGCGATTGCGCTCACTGAGAGAACCGGACATGCTATTCATCCCCCCAGGGATGGATGAGGACAGAGCGCTGTGAGCACTCATGGAATCCATGCTTCCTCCGTATGGTCCAGCCCGGAATGCGTGGTAGTCATCTTGCTTTGGGGCCATCGTGGCTGCCACGGCGGGCGATGGAAGATATGGGTTCGGTGCTGGTTGGCCGGGCATGTTGCCGCCCATGGAGTATCCAGCTATGGGGCCTGGTTGCGGAGCATGGGAGGCGGCGTAGTGGTTGGCGTGCATATAGAAATCGGCCGATGGATTCGGCATTCCATAGGCAGGGGGTGCCATCATCTGGGGCCGGTATCCGTAAAGGGCTGCGTGAGACGGATCATGAGGGGCGCTTTCCAATGCATTTGACTCCAGGTCGTCGATGGGGGCGCGGAAGCTCTGTTTCTGAGTCAAGTCGATGCGCGGTCGAATGTAGCGCAACGACTCGACCATCGAGGGTGGGTTCAGCACCCCGCGCATCACATCATCCACGCTGTAATACGAGACCAAGTGGTGGGTAATCCCCATCACGGTCACACTCATCGTCTTCTTGACCAACCCCGAGTCCTTGAAGCCGTACGAATCGACCAGCGACCCCACCAATGCCCGCTCCACCTCCGACTGATGTGTTCGTTCTCCAAAGGCCGCTGGAGGTGATGTCGGGGAATAACTCTGGCCGTTGCTGTCATGTCGCGGATATGGCTCTCCAGGTCGAGTGGGCGGCACCGGCCGTCGATTGGCCTTCTTCATGGCGCGCTTCTTCTCACCGGGCGGGAATGGTTTGTCCAACTCCCGATAGACCAAGAAATTACCCAGAATGCGACTGGGGCTCCAAGTCACACCGTCGGTCCATCGTTTGATCCCCGATGAGTTCTCCTCGTAGATAAAGACACTCCCACTGCGCACCAGATGACTCCGCTCCCGGTCGTGTGGTCGACGAGGGACATGATGCAACACACCTGTCAGACAGGCCTCAAATAGAATCAGCGCATCTTGGGTCGTAGCCACATAGCCGGTGAATGTGGGCTCTAGCACCGCCGCAGTCCCGTTCACCATGATGGGAAGGCGGAGATGTGTGTAGTGGTGGGATAGGAATAGGGAAAAAATAAGCTAAGGAGATCGACCAGGGTATGGAGAAGTGGGAGCGGAGGAGGGTTTTGAGTTGAGTTAACCCCTCCTCTTGGAGTCCAGGGATCGCCCAGGGAAAGCACGGACCCAGGTCAGCCTGAGAGGTTGCACCGATCTGGATATGGGGATCTGCTCGAACTCGGTTCCACGGATCCTGCGGTAATTCCAAGCTTAGGAGAACAAGTTACGTATAAGACCTGGGGTACAGTAGTAATAAGCCGAACAGCCCAAGGGGACAGAACGATGTACTAAAAAAAAAATTAATATAGCAAAGGGGGAAAATCAGGGGGCCAAGAACTGCAGAAAGGATCGACGGATGGTATGGTAATAAGTTACGGAGCTAACTACATATTCAGGAATATCGGAGGGTTCAAATTGCGGGGCGAACTGGCTAGTCAAGATTTATCTGACAGAACTCTGTATCATATCTAACTAAATGTACCAAATTTTGAGTCCACAGGAGGGGCAAGGGCGGAGAAATACGGTTGGATGTGATGATTTCATGTCGGAAGGAAACGAAATCAAAAAAGAAAAGAAATCCAAAGTCAAACAGTAAGAATGACCAAGCAGGTACCGAGTTTATTCTGTATTCCGTCATGGTTTTTCTATCTACAGAAGATCAGAAATGCAATCATCATCGACGTGCCATGGGCGATCCAAGTGGAGCCCTCACCACGTCTGACTCAGCCACCTAACCACCTTCTTATTTAAGCAACGGTCATCCTTGGTGGCGGTGTACAGCATGTACTCTGTACAAGGACTTGAGTAGTTCTTGTCTAATGTTAACGTTTAATCTGTTAACGTTAACGTTAAAATGCTAATGTTTTACAGCAGTGGTATTTCTAGGCAATACCCATGATCGCTGGTGATTGGTCAGCCACGGAATGGTCTCTACTCCACTTCCTTCTTCCACTCCATGGTTCAGTCCTTTCCACTCACAGCATTCGGTGTCAGCAGGGTCCGATCGAGACTCTCGTCTGATCCAATCATCTTCTTTCCACTTCTCCCCCAACGGCCCAGTGGAAGGAAAAAAGAAAATACAAAAAAAAAAAAGACACGAAGAAAGCGAGAGGGGAAATCCCCAAGTGGGGAGCGCCCGAGTGGACACTGGCCAGTGCACCGGAACTATTGAAAAATGGAACCTCCACACACCATGGGGCGGGACATGATCACCCAACGGCACGTCAGAGAGATCGGGGGATGGCCTAAAGTGGTGCAGTGGTGCTCATCATGACTGGCTGTGAAGGCCTTCCGAGGTAAATGGTTCTCGGGCTTCCCCTGACCAGAAATGCTCCCCGAATCAAAAGAAAAGAACACTGCTAATCCTCCTAGAAAAAAGATGTCGTCAGCGACTCCCAAAGGGATGGAGAAGATTCCACTTTCTAGGAGGACTGAGCGTACAGTAAATTGGTTTCCCCGGCTCATTTCCGTTCAGGCGTTTCCAATCAGCACCGACGGATGTGCAGAACCACCCACCACGCGTCGCAAGGTTTGAGCATTTGTTTCTCGGTACTTTAGTCCTCAGAAACCTTTCCCTCTTCTGGGTTTCTGAGGGGCAAGAGGGTCCCGTACCTGATGCACTGGGGCTCATTGGATCCTGGTGAAAACTTTCGCGGGAGATCCTCAGCGGATCCAGGCTCACACTGCCACCTATCTTTCCGTTCTAGCCTAACCCCCCCCTGTACCTTCCGGGCTTTGGGGTTTTGATTTGTTTTTGTTTTTGTGCAGAGCAAATCAGATCCCGACCTTGTCCAAAGTCCAAATTGAAGATCGGCAGTCCCCCACTTGAAACTTTCTTTTTGGGTTTCAATTTCTCGTGAATTGCTTCTTTGCTTCTTCCACACATGGGAGATTCAATACGGAGGGCACTCGTCGTTTCAGGTTTATCGGCAAAGGTCCCAGAGATTTGGGTGAACAAGAGACAATTTAGGTTGGCGCACGCTTGTACAAACTCAATTGGCGCCCATGACAGATGTCACCTGTGATGAGTCTTATCACACCGACAGATCCTCAAAAACGAGTAGAGAGGCGGGGATTTCTCCATACGTACTTGGTCTCGCATCACTCGCAAGGATATACGGAATCGAGTTAGCAACTTCCTCGTACATGTATTAGAGAGCCTTGGACAGAGTACGGGGGATACAGGTATTGTATTTTTGACACGATTAGCTGCCGCCTATTCCCGTGCAATTAGGTAGATTAACCCGACCCAGATTCTTAGATTGCACGGGTCGATCAAGCCCAATAATGTTCTGGGCCCAAAGAGAAATAGATGATTACCATGTTATGGGATAAACGGGGTACACACGACCGAGGTCCACTAACAAAAGTACCTATAGCCTCGTAAATAGACGGCGTACTCCGTAGATTTCTATAAGCGCGAGGCGGAGACGGAGTACACGACAATGCTCCGCCCGGTTACGAAGTCCTGAAAACTGGACGCGCCAATCTCGTTTCCCCACACGATCCAACCACCAACCAACGGTGACCCAATTCTGCGAGTTACTCTTGGGATGGCTTAGCTTAGTTCTTGGTACCCATACGCCTATCTTTTCCTCGATTTCCCGATTCCCGATTAACTAATTTATTGATTAATGGAATTATCGGATGAATCACTGGATTCCACTTTCGCACTAAGAAATCCATAGCCACGGACGGCGCACCACCTGTACCAGACACTCGGGCCAGGCATCCGTGCCACATGAGACAGGTGGGGATGCGTGCAGGTCTGCGCCCCCCGTACTTTTCTTTTTTTTTTTTTTTTTTTTTCTAATCCTTGTTCGTTTCCTACTTAGACTTATTTTCATCTTAGTATAGGGGTCTAGTTCACTCGGGATGACATGATTATATCATTGTGGACTCGGAAGGGGAAATCAACTTTCCATGCATTCTTATCGTTGGTCCACTGCTATTCCTGGGTCACGGCCGATCTTCGTATTTACGCCACTAGAGTCCGAGGCCAGGCCAAGGCCAAAGCCATAACCCGAGGTTATTGAGATCAGACCGGAACAACACGCAACCACAGAATCCTGAAATAATAAATCAAATAAAATCCAGCGGGGCCACGCAAGGCCAAATGCACGTACCTCGAACGGGGCAGAATAAAAAACAAAAAAACCCTCACACTAACGCACCGCAAAGCCCTGTGGTAGGTGGCGTTGCGTTCAGCCTTTGCAGTCTAGCGCGTAACTAAGAAATCCCGCAAAGGCCAAGCACAGGGTCTAGGATGATCATCCTCGACCTAACTGTTTACTGAATCGCCGAGTTTTTTTTTTTTTTTTTTTTTTTTTTTATATTTTTATTTGTATTTTCATATATACATATTTTTTTTTCGTAGAAGATTCGGTTTCTTGGTCCGGCGCTATCAATGATTGATTTTGGTGTCTGGTTCTGGTTCTGGTAGTTTGTAATAGTTTCGTTGAGTGGGATTGTTGATCCCGTGTTCCGTTGACTGTTGAGCTCGGATCTAGAATCTAGAAGCCCATTTTCCATACGGAGTATTCCAGGGTCAGCGGTGGTGGTATGTATGCAGGTGCCTGGCGCATGTGAATAGGGAAACGCCAAGTTAACAGGGGCAGTGGGATGCGCCCCCCATACAAGTCCCGTGTTTTCGACTACTCCTATTCTTTCTCCAGGATTCCAGATTTCAGAATTCAGATTACTCTCGGATAGGTAGATCACACTGTCACCGGCACTGACCTCCTATGGAAACATCCCGAGCGATTGTCCCGCAAATAGGAGATCGGGGGGCCTGAGAACACGGATCAACACGATCGTCTATTTATTCCGTTTGTGGTTTTAGCTGGAATCGGATGGAGAAGACCCAGTTAATTCCTAGGAATTAACTTATGGAGTCCACTACTTATGTCACTACCAGTTCATTTTCTTTCCACGGTCAGCGGGTGGATCTCCAGAGCTGGGGGAAATAGGATTGACATAGATCGACCATCAATCATTGACTTTTATCTTGACGATACTTTACGTACAGCAAAGATCTAATGGGCGAACTTTATGTTAAACCTAGCGACAAAACCCGAGCGTGAACCACTGGCTCGGGTGCTGTACTACCATGACTTAGGTTATTATAGCTAGATATCATATTGTTATTCTTAGCTTCTTGTTTACTGCTTTCTAAGAAAAAAGAAAATATAGATCCTAAGTAATTCTCAATTCTCGGTAATGCGTCCCCACGTCCATGTGGCCGCTTAACGTCAAGTGCGACGTGCCATCCTGCGCACGTACCGACGCCCAGTTTCGTGTCGTACGATGCTGTCATCGGGCCTCAACCTGTTTGGTTGCCACATTGTTGACGTTTCTCGTTAACGCAAGGATGCTCCTTCCGAGACATGGCGTGTTCCAACTTCAGTTTCGAATGTCCGGGGCTCCCGGGTCTAGACTAATCCTAAAGCGATGTTTCTTGGATGCCCTAGTTGAGACGAATTGGTCATCTTATTGTATGCAGCTGGAGCCTGCAACGCCACTTGTGCACGAAGTTATACAGAGCTTGCTTAAATTTAGATGCCTACAGGTAAGTGCTCCAGCTTGAGGAAATCTGCACCTCTCTTATTCGGTACCATCATCTCGTCCCATTCCCATCTCTCGGGCCCATGTGCAGTACATGCTCTATACATGCGCTGTGACTGTACACGTACCTGCTAGTGTAATAGGTACATCACACCCCACCCTGCATCCTTCAGTCTTGTTTATCTCGATGTCTTTTTTTCTTCGGGAAACACCGTGAGTCTTATCCCTTGACTCCGCATGGGCGGCTATCTTGCGACTGGGGGTGAAGTGGCGGCTTATGATTGAACCATCACGCCGATAGGGTCACCTGCCGAAACGCCCCTGCGGGCTGGTCACTTGGGTCAAGGTCAGAGTGCTCGTATGCGAGATCAACTGGGAACTAGTGGTCGTGTTCGTTGGATCCAGGGTCCTGGGAAGGAAGGGGGAGAAGGCGAGGATAGCCGCAGGGATGGCAGAGATCCCTGTAAACCTTGTTTTAGGATTCCTTCTCGGTGCTTCGTCACGCCTTCCCAAGTTGAGTCGATAATGCACAATTGTAATGGCCTTATCACAGGCTAGCGGAGTTGGTTTCCTGATTTCCTGGTCATTTTGCTCGTTTCTGCCCAGTATCTCATGTGGAGAGATCGATGATCGGTATGTGCATGATCTATCATATTTTCTCCATGTAGATCTGGGATATTAATGTATCCTATCTCTTCACCCCACCCCTATCTTCACCTCATGGGGCTTATCGAATGAACAGTGTCATATGTGAGTAGATGTCGACACTGCAAGTGATAAAGCCACAAAGCATGAACAACCCAGAAGGGAATGGAAGAAGTGTGATCTACGAATCATGTCCGTGCTGACTTCCAAGTATCCCTGTCCTAGTCATGATCGGCTCCCCTTGCGTGGAATTCCAGTCTGGCGGTATCTGTTCGCACGGTTGGGTTCGTTTCGTGTGCTTGGGTTCTGGGGAAGAGCGTGGAATGTGGAATGTGTGATGCATGGGGCTTGCTTTTTGCCTTTCTAAACGGCGACGGTTGTTTTTTGCTTCTTCCCAGGGATTCCCTTGTCCCCCAGGTCAAGCTTTGGATCAGTCGATTTGGACTTTGTTCTGTATCTTTGTTCTCCATTGTTAATATGGATTATGTAAAGTGGGTGAAGTAACTAGTTAAGTTACCTACGCATGTTTGAAGCCATCAGTCCCTGTGTTATATACCCCCAAATCGTCTCAACGTCCACCCTGTCATCATGAAGAACAAGCATCTTGATCTCAATTCGAGCCTTCTCTTCAATTTGACCATCCTGATTCATTATGTAGTGATTTTGCCCCGGGATGATGTAAAACTTTATTAAGGTCAACGTGTTGTCCATAGCTCTTCGCGTCCGGACATGTATAAGCCAAACCCTAAATATCGAGAAACCTTGGAAGATGTGGTGCTTATTTGTATATTGTAGACATAAATAGAAAGTTGAATATTGTAATACATTTCTGTTGTACAAGGCGATATTGCCAGTAAGTTATCCTCTATGTACTGTAATGCTACACGAAGTGATCAAATAGAATACATATCCAGAAGTAGAAAAAAGTTCAAAACCAATCCTATTGTACACTGTTTCCCAGGCGCCGTATGTTGCTTCGCTAATGCCAGCATATGCTATATATTAAAACATGTAAGAAATGGGCTACATGGCTGCGTTCAAGGTGACGACTGCAACATTTCGGTCACAGCAGGATCCTCATCGCCAGCCTCCTTGGTAAACCCAGTGCCCTTCCGGACGTGCATTAGCAGACGCAGTGCACCGGCAGGGGTGACACCTTCAATCCGCCTTGCCATACCAACGCTGACAGGCCGCACGCGTTCAAGTGCTTGTTTCTCTTCGTTGCTGATCCCATGGATCATGCCGTAATCGAGATCTGCCGGCAATAGGAGATTCTCATCTTGCAAGAATCGCTTGGCCATCTTCTCCTGGCGCTTGAGGTACGGAGCATATCGGCCTTCAATGGCAACGCGAGACCGGATAACTGGATCGAAGGAATCGGGGACATAGGCAACTCCAGGTGCAGACTCAATGTGTGGGATCAAGGCGTTGATGTCCACACCGTCGACACACAGGATTTCTAGTGCTGACCGGATCGAGGTGTCGGCGCGCACCTTGAATCCCTTTCGAGACCAGGCAGAGGATGAGAGCTTTGTGTTGGCAAGTAGAGCTTGAAGTTCTTCAATTTGCGCCTCTGCCTCTGTGAAGTGGCGCCAGCGCTTATCCGAAACGACACCGGCATCGCGAGCCATGCGTGTCAGGCGAAGATCAGCATTATCAGACCGGGTGGAGATGCGGTATTCACTTCGAGTGGTGAACATGCGATATGGCTCAGACACACCCTTGGTGATGAGGTCGTCGATCATGATACCGATGAATCCGTCTGACCGAGTCAGACTGAGAGGCTGTCGATCCTGTGATTCCAGACCGGCGTTCATGCCTGCAATGACACCCTGTCCGGCTGCCTCTTCATACCCAGTTGTGCCGTTGATTTGACCCGCCAGGTAGAGACCGCTAATGAGCTTGGTTTCCAATGTGGATCGCAAATTGCGTGGGTCAATGTAGTCGTATTCTACGCCATAGCCCGGCTGTAGCATTTTCACATTCTCAAGGCCCTGTACAGTGCGCAGCATAGCATACTGCGCGTCTGCTGGAACAGTCATAGAGATACCGTTCGGATAAATCACATCGTTCGGGGCGAATCCTTCGGGTTCAAGCCAGATTTGATGCCGTGTCTTGTCCTTGAATCGCATAATCTTTGATTCCAAAGAAGGACAATAACGAGGTCCCCGTACAGTCTCTCTGATATGAATGGACTTGTCCAGGTTTGCACGGATGATATCATGGGCCTTTTCGTTGGTATGGGTCATCCAGCAGGTGAGTTGTCCCTCATCTCCGACCTCGACCGTTTTATTCAAGTATGAGAACGGCTGTGGAGGAGAGTCGCCACGCTGAACCTCTAGCTCTGAGAAATCAATGCTCTTCATATCCAAACGGGGCGGTGTGCCGGTCTTCAAGCGTCCCAGCGAGAAACCCGCATCACGAAGAGACTTGCTCAGGCCATAAGTTGGGGCCTCTCCCATCCGGCCAGACGGGTACGCCTCGAGTCCAATGTGGATCTCACCACCCAAGAAAGTTCCAGTGGTGATAACCACACGGCCAGTAGGGATGACCTCGCCAGATTCCAATCGAACACCGACGATCTTGCCCTGTGCACCCGGAGTATTCTCCACTCCCTCTTTAGAAACCACAATATCTGCCACCTTGCCCTCCACAATGTTCAAATTCTCGGTGCTAACCAATTCCTCTGTCATGTACTTCCTGTACAAATCACGGTCGATCTGCGCGCGCGGCCCCCACACGGCGGGACCCTTGGAGCGATTCAACATGCGAAACATGATGCCCGCCTTGTCAATGATTCGGCCTGCGACACCATCCATTGCATCCACCTCTCGGATCATTGTGCCCTTTCCTATTCCACCGAAACTGGGGTTGCACGAACACACGCCAATGTTCGATAACGAGGGGGTCACGAGCGCAGTGCGTGCGCCAGAACGAGCTGCAGCGGCACATGCCTCCGAGCCAGCATGGCCACCGCCGATTACAACGACATCGTAGGGTCTATTCCAGAATAGGAATCGTGTTAGCGACGGTTAAATCTGATCAGGAGAGATCAACTTACCGGGAGCCCTCGGCCACGGTTGCCAGCCCACGGATCCTGCAAATGGGTAAACGGACCCCGATGCGCGGGCGCAACAGAGTCACAGGCCGAGCTCGAAACGCCATATCGATTGCGTGAATTCCAAAATGGCCAAACGCGAACAAAACGAAAGTTTGCAACATTTGTTATCGCGATAAGACAGAAAAGTAACCGTAGTCATGTGACGATAAGAGGCTCACATAATCCTCTTGCGCCATCGGCCAATTGCGGGGCTGCTGATGTTCAGCGAGTCTTACCTTCCTCTCTTTTCCTTCGTCTTGACCTCAGTTCTTTCATAGTTCTTCAGCAACCCATTCACCATGAAGGCATACTGGTACGATAACAAGCCGGTAAGCTTCCCGCCTCATATCCTCTCAGAAATGACCTGAAACCTTCAAATATATCACCGATGGCGCAAATGGATCAACTATGGATAATTCAATAATCTTACGCAAAATATAGGGCGACCAGCGCGAGCCCCACGACTCTGGTCGTGCTGTCTCTGAGGACGTCCTTACCAAGCTTGGTGTTCTGTACAAGCACTGCCCAACAATTGAGCACGTTGACAGCATTGCGTCTGAGCGTGGCTACAAGAACCGTGACCAGATTTGCGTCTCGCCGCAGACTATGGGCGATGTGTACGAGGAGAAGGTGAAGATGTTCTTCGCGGAGCACTTGCATGAGGATGAGGAGATTCGCTATATTCTTGACGGCGAGGGATACTTTGATGTCCGCGGCCAGGAAGATGAGTGGATTCGTATCGACCTGGTCAAGGACGACATGATAATCCTACCTGCTGGTATCTACCATCGGTTCACGACCGACGAGAAGAACGTACGTGAAAGAAAAAGTTTAAATTTTTCGGATGATTCAATGGATGTTTAGCTTACTTATTTGATAGTACGTCAAGGCTATGCGTCTCTTCCAGGAGGAGCCTAAATGGACGCCGCTCAACCGTGGTGCTGAGGTGGATGTGAACCCTTACCGCCAGCAATACACGGGAACCTTCCTGCAGTCGGCTGCCGCATGAAATGACATGGTTGAATGGACACTTGATGCTTAATGACTGAATTGACTTAATGGAAGAGAATGGATAATACATCCAATCACCTTAACTAAGGTGTTCTTACACATACTTTGGTGTTTCATTGACTGTACAAGGCTGTAGAAATTAATGTGGGTTATCACCATTTATTGACGGGCAGACTACTTTGGTACTATACAGAATTGGAACCAGAACTATGACGCAGTTGTAAGACCTGGCAAACTTAAACAGTGAATGCAATCATAATTCTCTGCGTGCAGATACGCCAGCTGGCATACCGCCCGGCATAGAGAACTGGTCGCTTGCACCACCGGCACTGTCCTGCCGGGTCATACTCGGGCTCCGCAAGCTCCCCATATCAGCATTGAAACTGCTACTACGCGAACCTGCTCCCAGTCCTAAGCGAGGATCTAAAGGCAAAGGCCCGCGGAACCGTAGCCCCTCCGGCTCATGGCCATCGGAAAATGAATACGGACCCGCTCCAGCCTCGGCAGAGCCAGCGCTGCGTGGAGGTGCGGTAGACCCGGCATCGGATTCTTCGCCAGTCCTTACGCCAGTCCTGCCCATACGGGGCCATAGATCTGGAAGTCCAACAACTTGCACACGGGGCTCAACCACACGCTCTTCAAACCACGCATGAACTCGGGCCTCAACCAGCTGGGCAATTTTGGGCACGTCTTGTAGACGACTACGCGAACCGATGAGAGAACGCACAGAAAGATCAAGTCGATAATCTGGAAGGAACGAGAACGCGACATTGCTTTTGGGACTGTTTTTGGGTGGGTTCTGATCCTGGGGAGACCCGGTGGCTGTATTGGAGCCTGGTCCCGTTGTAGGTTCGGGTGTCTTTGCGGGCGTATCAAGGGGATCCTCTGTTGATGCCGGGATCAACGAAATACACAGGGTTCCTGAAAATCGAACGACGGAGACCGATAAAGCAACCGGTAGGATAGCAGAGCGAGGCTTAGGGTAATTGAGTACCATGGATGTTTCTACAGCAATGGAAAGGTTGTCGTCGCTGAGGTCCACATCCAATAGGGCTTGTAGCCTGCCACCGTCGGAATTGGGATCGTCCACCGCAATAATCCGACAATTGCTGAAGATGGGGAATTCCTCCCCTAATGAGATATCGGTGACCGTAATCTTGTCAATGAAGGATGGCTTCTTCTCCGGGTTGTTCATAGCGGCGTTCAGCGAGCTCAGGATCGAGGCTGTGGGCGAGTCCTTCAGCACGTAGGCAGTTTGCCTGTACTGTGCAATGGTCTGCGCAATCAAGACATTAAACCAGTCTAGCGACTCCGGTTGGTGGGACGAGTGGTGCATTCGATGTCGGCCATGTTTGGACGGATTGGTAGGAATGGCGCTGTAGTAGGTCTTTCGGAGAATGGAGCGTGTATTGGTAGAAGAGGCAGGCACCGGACGAAGAACATTTGAGTTTGAAGGTTTCTCTCGGAGTGTCTTTTGATCTTGTGGAGGGTTGTAGACTGAGCTGTAGCGGCGGTGGGATGTGCGGTTGGATAAGCCTCGGGAAGGGGGCGGCGGAGCTTCACCGAAGATGAAGAACTTGATGAATGCGCCGATCAGTAACACTACAGATAACTGTCCTAGAAGAAAGCCTTGAGTGAAGGACAAGCTGATCGAGGGGTTAGCGATCTAGAACTCATTCAGAGTCATGAGGTGGGCATACGATGATTGAGGCGCCAATAGCGCGGGGTCGGCTAGAATATCATCAGCACAAAGCATTCAGGTGTCAAAGTTCTTCACACGCACGTTGTTGGAGCGCCATCATCAGTGGTGGGCAATGCCTATTTGTGGTGCACCCATCCCCACTGTCAGTTGGAGGTTCCTAACTCTCGGCGAGTGGATCTTTTTCTTGGCCCGAACCGCTTATCGATCATCGCTTATCGCTTATCGCTATCCTCAGGTCACGCTGACTCGAAAGTACTCCACCCCACTGACGTACAGTGCAACAGCTATCATAGCTATCGTTTATAAAGACCAACAGTCTTTAAGTACCCACAATCATCTGTATCAGTCTCCGCATGCTACTACACACTGGTTAATCCCAAATATAACCATGCGCGGGCTTACATCTGCCATCACCACGCTGCTGCTCGCCTCATCAGCACTATGCGCGAGACAGAACCCACCCGGCACAGATGCCATTCTACTCTCCAAAGTCAACACTCTGACACTACGCGCAAACCGCATGACAAGCTCTCGTCGAGTCTCGCCTATCCCGCAGCTTACCTGCGTCGGCCCATCCAAAAAAATATGTGACCTCTACCAGCCAGAAGTAATGCGATGTACGAACCAAGGCTATGACTACGACGAAGAGGATGTACAGTGGACCTGTGAAGCATCACTCCCATCTGAATTCAAGCTTGGTGCAACAGATGTCGTGTGTGAGGGGTATCGAAATGCCAACGACAAGTGGGTTCTAAAGGGAAGCTGTGGTGTCGAATATCGGATGCTATTGACGGAGCATGGTGAAACCCAATTTGGAAGATCTGCAAATAAAATCATGGCGAGTGATCAGCCGGTGTGGGAATGGTGGATGAGTCTCTTGTTTTTCACATTCACTTTTGGTGTCTTCGGGGTGATTATATGGCAGTTGTGCTGTGGCTCTGCCTCGGCTCGAGCGCCTAGAGGTCCACGTCGGACAAGAGGGGGATCTTGGGGTGGTGGCGGTCCCGGTGGTGGAGGGGGTGGAGGTGGTGGTTATGATCCTCACTCAGGACCACCTCCTGCCTACGGTAGCTGGTGGAATGGTGACAAGCCTACAAATGGAGGACGATCTTCTCAAGGTTGGACCCCTGGGTTCTGGACTGGTGCTCTTGGAGGCGCGGCTGCTGGATATGGGATGGGACGACGACGTTCAGGGGGTGGATCATCCCCGCGAGGGCCGACTGGGCGATTCAGTGGGTTCAATGCAGGCGAAGGCAGTTCGAGAAGTCGTTCGCCACCCCGGTTCTCGAACACATCTAGCAGTACTGGGTTTGGATCGACAAAACGCAGATAGCGGATGCCAGATAACTTTACGAACCAGACAAATGATAATGCCAACAATAGCAAATACAAAACTTTGCTTTTGAAGCCGGATATTGAGACTTTGAGACCATGGAAGTGAGTATTATGATTGGATGTACACGAAGTATGAATAGCGAAAAACTTCATAGTATTCTGCTCTATACTATGCAAACAGCCTATAGCTGTGAAACTCCATTGGCATACCCACCTGTGTATCATTCGCCGAATGCAAAAAAAGAACGCCGTTAAACCTAAATAAAAGCACATTCCAGTGCTAGCCACCCGATGAAATCTGTGAAACGCCCGCTGAAAAGAAAAAAGAAAGAAAGAAAGGACTAATCATCAATCGACCCCAGCACCTCCTCTGTCCCACCACCTGCACTCTTGATCTGCTTCTTGTTGTTGCGTTTGCCCTTGATAGGTGCAGCGTTGGCTTTATCATCAGCCTCCCCTTCGGCGTTGGTGGGATTGCGAATCATCTCTTCTTGTAGTTTCTTTTCTTTCTCGTGCTGCTCTTCGATCTTCGCCTTCTCGTCATCTAGTTCTTGTTGGATAACCTTGGGATCATCATATGTTTCGTTTGTCAACAGCGAGTATGCTTCAATATCGATGACTTCACGGGGGCCAAACAAAGCGTCATTGATCCGCTGAGCATCTTTTCTCTCTTCGTTGTTGTACTTGAGCTTGATTTGCCGGCGGGATCGTCCAGGGAAAAGCTTGCTGATGACCATGAAATCGGTGCCGAACATGCGGAGACCGCGGTAGAACAGATCCGTCATCTCCTCATCCCAAGTTTCCGTCTTTGAACGCTTGCCATAAGTGGCCTGGTTGATTTTCCGGGTAAGTTGGTTTTCCTCCACGACGTCCATATCACCGGCGTCCCGAGCTGCATCCGCATGTCGATCCACCTGAAGTGAGGCTGCATCAAGCACAATCTCGCCGTTGACAATACGCATAACAGGACCATTTGCCTTCTCAGGTCTCTCCGGCTCTTTGTTCCCCTCTGCTTTGGAGGCCTGGGGCGTTGCAGGTGTTCCATCCTTCTCCTTCTGCTTCCGCTCTTGCTCCTCTAGCTCTAGTTTCCGTAGTGCAATCTCGCGGTTCGATTTTCTGCCCGTCTTCAAATCCTTGCAGAGTTCTGACATCTTGATAACGTTCGGTAGAATTTCTACCGTGTCTGCACCTTCAGGCGTAGTTTCACGCTTTCGTCGGCGGATCTTTTTCGGCTCTTCGGCGCCATCGACTTCAGACGTTCCCGCTTTTGAAGCCTTGCGCTTTCCCTTTGCCGAAGCCCGACTTGGCTCTGGGGTTGAGAGTGCCACGGAAGAAGCCGCCACGGAATTCGCTGGGGTGTTACTGGTACGCCGGGTAGACGGAGGGGTTGCGATCGGTCCCCTGGGGCGTGGCTGGATTTTCGTCTTGGTGATTTCCGAGCTTTTCTTCGCCCCTTTCAATGAGATAGGAGGTGTTGCCTGGGATTCAGCGCCCGAGTCTGGAGCAGAGGGTGCATTGGCGGTGACGGTATCTGTGCGATGCGCAGCTTCCAAGGCGTTTTGGTTTGTGACATTCTGTTCAATGTCATGTTCAATCGACTGCACGATAGTTGGTTCCGTGGTGAGAGTGCGGGGAGATGTCGGTTCATCGGCGGTGGAGGGCGGGGTTGCTGTATAGGTGACGGAAGCAGTTGGTACAGAACTTGGTACCGGGACGGAAGCTATGGTTTTCGGTTGTGGGACTGGAATAGATGTGACCGGCTTCGGCACTGTTTGCACTGTCTTTTGAGACTGGGGCGCCGCGACGGGTGTTTCTTCGACAACGGTTGATTTCTCGGGTACGGCTTGAGGGGCGGATGGTGGGGGAACAGGCGTTTCAACAACGGTCACCTGCGAGTTCTCTTTCTCCTGTTCAACTGCCTGTGAAGCTTGGGCAGCTTGCGCTTGCGCTTGTTGAACGGCACTGGGTCGCCGCGCCGGCGCGGCAGGCGCGCGACGAACAGGCGCCTTCGGCGCAAATTTCTTGCCCGACTTATCTGGAACGAATGATGTTAGTGAGGTGACTTGTATTAGTTTGGAGAGAAGTTTGGACACGTACTAATAGCAGAACTCGAAAAAGACTTCATGATTGCCCATAACTAAGGTTATCGGGTGGGGTTCAGAGATAGAAAAAGTTTTGGACCCATATGCGGGTTGTATCACGTGAGGCTTATGTAAGGCATACACTCAGGGGAGATGATTGCAACTCCAAGAGAAGGAACAGGTAGTCAGGTTGAAGCATCTGATCGGAAGGGAAGAAAGTCCAGCCAAACGATCTCCAAGACTCTATGTGCTGGGATTATTGCATTTGCATATTGGATGTATAGCAAAAGGCCATGATATATGTCGTCATCTAGTCATAACTAGTTAGTTATTTACATGTATTTCAAGGCTGACTAATGCATTAGGAACTGTAAAATTTACGATGATCACAGTCTCGACTACGTATTATCTCACGAGAACACTGGCAACCAGCTACGTAGTCTCGGGTCAGGGACTTTATGTATTGTATGGACGAAAAGCAAATCAACTGAGCCAATAGCTGCAATAAGTGCCGAGTCATTGATCCACCCTGGCACGTGCGTTAGTTTCAAGATTCTTATTGTTTAAAGAACTATAAAATGCTATTATAGAGTAATTAGGCATGAAAGGAGCCAAATGGCATGCTTCGGACCGGGAGATATTTCCCCCTGGTATGAACCATACAGCGTCCCGCTCGTGGCGTGATGCGAATACAGTACATAGAGAAGATCAGAGTATCAAAGATCAACCACTTTAGTTAACAAGAATATTCTCTTGCGTAATATAGTTTCTATCTCCTCAAGAACATAAATAATCATGCTAAGTGGCCTTGAATCATATTGTAGAGTCACCTGATTGCTATCAAAGCCCACGAGACTCATTTCTCGTCCTGTAATTTTACGGGGAAATCTCTGTTCTCTACACAAGAATCCAATCTCACCCAAGAAATCTCCTCAGCCCCTTTCAATTTCGAAATTCTTGCCAGATTCCTTGTCGTTGAATTTTCTTTTTTTTTGTTCTTCATTGTTCCTCTTTTTCCCTTCATTCAATCACCCAGAAAGCCCTAGATCGTCATTGTTCCCCACTCGGCAGGCGACTTATCGCGGGACCCAGAAACGCGCTGAAAGGCCTTGCTTCCTCTTTCACCTGACTTCATTTCTCCTCTTCCACCCATTCATCTGGAGCTTCCCTCCGATTCCCCTCCACCTCTCCCCGCTTTCATATTTCAATCCGTGCCATTATGGGTCAGACCTTGTCGGAGCCGGTGGTCGAGAAGGTGAGTTGCAATTTTCCATTGCCCCTGCCCCTCCCCACATTGTCAAATGGGATCATCCGGCCTTTTTCTTCGCCCGAGGCCCATCACCACCAACCCGGGCCCGCAACACCCTGATGCACGGTCGTATATCTGATTCGGCGACTCAAACTATGGGCTGCTGCGATCTACAGGGTCGCAGTCCTCGTCGCTCATGGCCAGAATTCCACTCTTTGAGGATCGGCCATGCGGGGTCCTGCTGACTCGGAGGGGCTGAGATCGCTTCGATCACATATAGGCCCCGGCACTCCTACCCTGGCTTCTATGACACACCCACTACCGCCATCAAATAGACTTGATAGCATGGCTAACCCATTCTTGTTTGTTCTTGATCTAGACATCGGCCGAGGGCGGAGATGATTGCTTGATCTACGGCGTGTCCGCCATGCAAGGCTGGCGAATTAGCATGGAGGATGCCCACGCTGCTGTGCTCGATCTCCAAGCCAAATACATCAACGAGGACAACAAACCGACCCCTCCGGACCAGCGTCTAGCCTTTTTCGGTGTATACGATGGTCACGGTGGAGACAAAGTGGCACTATTTACTGGGGAGAACCTCCACAAGATCGTGGCCAAGCAGGACGCATTCGCCAAGGGCGATATTGAGCAGGCGATGAAGGATGGTTTCCTGGCTACTGACCGGGCAATTTTGGAAGGTTCGTGAGGTTTTTGACTCCAGAGAGTAGATGGATTGAGCCCTATCTATTCTATCTTTCTGCTCTACCCTCGGGATGTGTTTCTAACCATGGTTGTTTTCTTGGCGCAGACCCTAAATATGAGGAGGAAGTGTCCGGATGCACTGCTTCAACTAGCATCATCTCGAAGAATAAGATCTGGGTGGTACGTGGTTGGAGATGTTAAGGGCTACGCAATGATCGGAGAATGACTAACATGGGAAACAGGCAAACGCCGGTGACTCCCGGTCAGTGCTGGGTGTCAAGGGCCGCGCAAAGCCCCTCTCATTTGATCACAAGCCCCAGAATGAAGGTCAGTGTTGGTTCCTTTCCCGACCCAAGCCCCTCTGCTCACACCTCGTATAGGCGAGAAAGCTCGCATTAGTGCCGCGGGTGGCTTCGTCGACTTTGGTCGTGTCAATGGAAACCTGGCTCTGTCCCGTGCCATTGGTGATTTCGAATTCAAGAAGAGCCCCGAGCTGTCGCCCGAGCAGCAGATTGTCACTGCATACCCCGACGTGACCGTGCATGAAGTGACCCAAGATGATGAGTTCCTCGTCATTGCTTGTGATGGTATGTTTTGTCGTTTCGGCCCCACTGGAGATCCAATACTTATATATAATTTCAGGTATCTGGGATTGCCAGTCCTCTCAAGCTGTGGTTGAATTTGTTCGGAGAGGTATCGCTGCCAAGCAGGACCTATACCGGATCTGTGAAAACATGATGGATAACTGCCTGGCTTCCAACAGCGAGACTGGTGGAGTTGGATGCGATAACATGACCATGACCATCATCGGATTGCTCAACGGCAAAACCAAGGAGGAATGGTACAACCAGATTGCAGAGCGGGTTGCGAGCGGAGACGGTCCTTGTGCTCCGCCCGAGTACGGCAAGTCTCACGAGGAATCCGAAGGAAGTCCCTCTTCGTGCTGACGGTCAGAGTTGCGCACAGCCGAATTCCGAGGCCCTGGAATCCGGAACCAGTTCGAGGATCAGCCAGATGACTATGACTTGGAGATGGAGCGCTCGCGGGCTTTCAGTGTTCGCTCGGCCGGGGGTCGGATTATTCTGCTTGGCGATGGCACCGAGGTCATCCCGGATCAGAACGAGGAGGAGCTATTTGATCAGACGGAAGACCATGATCTGGTTAACCAGGTGCACCCGACCGATTCCATCCGGAATGACCGTGAGGCCACCCCTGGACCGCAAGGGAAACATGATGCCTCTCAAATATCCGAATCCCCAGCCTCTACGGACGACAAGTCGACCGCCTAGGTTCTGATTTCAGGAGGACCCATGGGCTGATCTATCTCTTTTTCTATTAAACCTCCTGTCCTTGTTTGGCATTTCTTTTTTTTTCAACCTTCCCGCCCGTTTTTGTTTGTCTTATGAACGATTTCCTGCCACCCCCTACGAACCATGCTCCCGCTTTCTATGCCCTTTCTCTGTTTTGTCTTTGTTTCTTAGTCGTCTGTTGGGCCTATTGAGTCCGTTCGGTGCACTCTCGCCGTGGGATTCATGTCAGCGTGAGTTGGAAAGAGAGACAGGGGTTTGGGAGGAAGAAGACAGGGTTGATCATAGGTATGAGGGAGGCCCTTCGCCGGGAGCCACGGGCCTTCATGAACACGTCTTGTCCTTTTTTTATGCCTTCACACCACGAGATACCGCAGAAAATGCCTCGCTATTGACGAACCATTACACTTTATCCACGCCGTGCCGTTCTACATTTTATACTTTATCTGCCTTTCTTCAAGACCTAGTTCCTAGACCAGATCCTAGGTAGCTGGATCGGGGGGACTACGACATCCTGGGAGTGAACAAAAAAAAAGATAAGGGGACTTTGATTTCCACTCTGTTTATCTGGTATATGCTTGAGTGGATATCCTGGTAGACATTTGACTGTTTATTAGTGGAGTTCCGAGGAGCTGTCCCACCTCGATACAAACGAGACCTTTCTTCTAATGATGTTCTATAAATCCATGATTGCCTAGAAATAAAAGGCGTGATAGATCGATCTACAGGGTCTGTCAGTTTTTAGTTTCATAACAAAAGTGCCCGTCATCGGCAGCCCCCACTTGTGCCCCAAAAAAGAAAATTACCCCTAAAACCGGATCAAGCCGCTTACACGTTGAACTCTCTCTTCCCATCTCTCTTTCCTCGAGAGAACAAGAGAACATACTCCCCATATCTCCGTCATGTCTTCCACTTCTCCCGCCGGTAAGCGCAAGCGCAGCGCTTCCCACCTCCCGGTCCCTCAGCCCACAACTGAGCTCCAACCTTCTTCGCGCGACGCGTCCGGCGAAGAGGGCGGCGAGGACTCGACCGGCCCTACCAATGCGCCACCCAAATCCAAGACACAGGACTCCACCACTTCCTCTCACAAGAGGGCCCGCAAGAGCTCCGGCACTGCGTCTACGACCGCTAATGGTGCCAACACCCCGATACACAAGGAGGATCCTGGGGAGCCCTCCGAGACCACTGTGGCTTCTTCCGACATCGAAAATCCGCCTCGGACCCGACCTGGTCTTCACATTGACTTACCTAAGAACCAGGATTCTATGCCTCCGCCGCAACGTGGTGTGTTGCAAGATCCGGTGGGTTACAAGACCAATCCGCCGCCGACGGGACGGCCGGTGCGAGTCTACGCGGATGGAGTCTTTGATTTGTTCCACCTTGGGTATGTTCCAGTCACAATCGACCTTTTGATCCGAACTCGATCGCACGTTCAATCATGTGGGAAACAGAGGTCTGTTTGGACAGATGCTAATTTCGTGGCAGTCATATGAGACAGCTTGAGCAAGCTAAGCACGCTTGCCCCGATACTTACCTAATTGTCGGCGTCACTGGTGATGAGGAGACGCACCTTCGCAAGGGTCTCACTGTACTGAGTGGTGCCGAGCGCGCTGAGACGGTGCGGCATTGCAAGTGGGTGGATGAGGTTATCCCCAACTGCCCATGGGTCGTGACTCCGGAGTTTTTGTCGGAGCATCAGATTGACTACGTCGCCCACGATGACCTGCCCTACGAGGCTGCGGAGGGTGATGATATCTACGCGCCCATCAAGGCCCAGGGCAAATTCCTGGTTACTCAGCGGACAGAGGGAGTGAGCACCACAGGTCTTATTACTCGGTAAGTGATTTACCAACATTCCAGATTTGTTCCATTTTCAGTTACTAACGAGGGATCTGTTTAGCATTGTCCGAGACTACGATCAATACATCTCCCGTCAGTTCAAGCGCGGTGCCTCCCGCCAGGAACTCAATGTCTCTTGGTTGAAGAAGAACGAGCTGGAAATCAAGCGACACGTGGTGGAGCTCCGAGACAATATCAAAAACAACTGGACCATGACCGGTCAAGAATTGGGTCGGGAACTGCGACAGATCTGGCAGAACAGCCGGCCCAGTAGCCCGGCGCCTAGCAACCGCAACAGTGTGGATTACGGCAGTGCCCGTGGTCCCCTGGCCAGCCCAACTGGTGGTAGCAAGTCGCACTTGTCTCGTGTGGAGGCACTGAACCGTCCCGACAGTCCGATGGGTGGTGCCCGGAATGAGGACTTTGCCACTGGTTACAGCCTGGGGTTGATTGGAGGTGTACGAGCATGGGTAAATCCTCCTTTTCTTTCCATTTACATGCGCCATGTCTAACTTTCCTTCTAGATGATGCGCAGCCGTCTTTCCCTCCAGGAAACCCCCAGTCAAATGCACTCTCCCACAGAAGAGGAAGAGCCTGGGTCTGAACAGACTAACGGCTACGATGATGAACTTCGTGGCCGCGTCGGCAAGGGTGTCTCGACCCAGTAGGGAATTGGAATCGATTCCTCTTGCATCCAACATTTGCATTCGGTTCTTGTCTAATACTTTCCTTGTGCTTCCCCAAATTGCGATCTCCTTTGTCGGGTGTTGTGGCGTCACTTGCTTTGTCCTCCCTAATACTCCGAAATTGAATCCATCTCTGTTTGTTGGCTGTAGTTGTGGCTATGTGGATTGGCCCAATTCGTTATGCATCGTTTTGCTTCATTTGTTTGCTCGAAATCGAGTACCGTGAGACCATGGTGGTCCAAGAAAAGCTTGGGTTGGCTGAAAGACTAATGGAATGGGATTTGTATAGACTGCCCTGGGTATCCCCGGGTATCTGGATTTGCTATCTCGGTTATAATTCGAATATTAGCAGGGATTGTCGATTGTGTAAAAGTTATAGATATAGACAAGTAGAGCACTGAGTATATCAATTCATAACATATGCAATGCTGACTCATTCGCCTGTATCTCTCTATCACAGACTCCTATGCAGAGTATCAAATGGGTATCACCAATGAGACAAGAAAAAAGAACTGAAACAGAAGTATAAGAAGAAGAAGATATTCAAATCAAGCCGTGATGGCCAACTGCCTCTTCCTCACAGGAACCTCCCTCAACGCCTCCAAAGCCCCCGCAAAATCTTTCAAACCCAATGCCTCGATCTTCTCTAGAGCCAAACCAACAGGCGAACACATAACGCACCTCAACTGATCCCTCAACAACGCCGCATCCCTAACCAGATCCCCCTCAAGGACCCCCTTCGCCGCAGAATCACACCTCGCCGTGACCGCCATCTCAAACCTCTTCAATCCGCGAACCTTCAACAACGGCAATAACCACGGCTCCGTAAGTATAAGCGGAATCCGCTGCTGTCCACCCGCAACAACCACAACCCCACCACCCGAAGCCATGCCCGTGAACCGGCCCAGATCAATACTCAAATTGAGTTCGGACAGGTTCGGCAATTGCGCTACTATCTCCCAGAATTGGATCCAGAGTGCATCGCTGTGTGTATGCGCATATATGGAGCCTTTATGATCTTGGCCGGAAAGTGGTTGCCACACTGGCATCCATTGCACGGTTAGACGTTCGATGGACGCTAGATGTCTTTTTCCGATGCTTTGTGTGAAGGCAATGAATGTGTGCAGATCGTCTACGTCGAATGTGGCATTTCGGTAGAGTAGATCCGATGAATCGGCGTAGATGGCTTGGCAGCTACGGAGGAGAGCTGCGTGGCTGTTGCTTAGGTTTTCCGGGAGGAGATCGTGGGTATGTGGGTATAGTAGTCGATCTGAGTGGCCTGGGACTCGGCCGTCGTAGATACGCCACCGAGCTGGGGTTAATGGGCAGCAGTGGCGGTGCTGGGGGAGAGAGGGATTCTCTTGGGAACAGCGGACGTGTCGGATTTTGTTCTTGATTGTTACGAGGTGGATTGTGTTTGAGCCGAAGACGTAGGTCCAGATCATTTGGCGGATTTCTGGTGGGAGGCGGTTGAGGGAGCTGGTGGTTTGCGAGTTCATGGGTTGTTTGGGATTGATTGGGGGTTCATTGGTTATGGTTGGTGAACAGATCTTGCGGTCTTGAATTAGGGATTGGACGGTGTCTTGCCATCGTTGGCCGGTTGAATAGTAATGCCAGATTGAATAGGGGTCTCGAATGACCCAGGTGTCGAAGTGGCGCATCTTTAAATGATTGACCTAGTTTATGGATATAGGCATTTAGGACACTGATATGCATGCAAATGGTTTCTATAATAGAATTGATCTGACAGGTAAATCCGGGGATGAATCCACTAAACCGGGGCAAAGTGGACTCCCTTTATAGTCTCCACTATCTTTGACTATTCTGATGAAGCCATATCTGCAACCAGACTACTTTCATATTCGATCCAATAATCAGCGTCGGGCGAACTCGGATTTGTCGTTGGTCGCTGCAACCTTATGACGTCGAATGGACTGATGCGGGTTTATGAGGAGCAGAGTGCTCCGGTTCAGATATGCGCAGTGGCGTAATCGATGTGAGCACCAAGATTTGCGCCATTTTAAGTCTTCCTGAAACTCAATCCCTCGGGCACCCATCAAGCCTCCTCGTCAACATCCTTGTAACGCGGCTGATCAACCTCCTCCTCAGCTGGTTTGGGCTCCGATCGTCCTTCCTGCATAACTGCTACATAAATCGCACACGCAAGGATGAGCACAGACCCCGCCGCACTCACGAGAGACAGCGTCGTTCCCCAGATTATCTTGTCGTAGAAAAGGGCAAACACAACCTGCGTGTATACCATGCTGGTCGCCCGCGATCCTTGTCCGGCTTTACTTACCGACACCTCTGCCGGTGGCACGTACGACAGACCCGCTGTCAAAAGGAACTGCAATAGGAACCCACAAACACCCAACCCGACCATAAAGGACCACTCGAGCGCGTTACTAGGTAACCGGAATGGAACCCCTGGCACTGCAGCCATCGCGACAAGCGAGATGATCGTCGTCACACTGGAAAAGTACGTCACCGAGACGAGGGGGTGCGCACGTCGCCCGATCATCCGGATGGACGTGTATGCGCCCGCGGCTCCGATCACACCCACAAACGCGACAATTGTCGCTAGGACGTGGTGATACGAGTCTGCCGACCCGGGGCTGTCACCGTTGCCGCCTTCGCGCTTGCGGAATGGCTGCGCGATCAGGATCACGCCTCCGAGTGAGACGAGTGCGGCGAGCTGTTGCCGGGTGGAGAACGTCTCGCCGGGGATAAGGAGCGAACAGGCGTAGCAGGTCATTATTGGGGCAAGGAAGGTGATCACCGTTGCTTCGGCTAGGGGGAGGTATTGAACTGAGTAGTATATCCCGTACACGCCTAGGAAGCCAAATGTGGCGCGCGTAATGAGTAGGAACAAGATGGGTCGTGTACCAAAGGGAGCAGGCACGCGAGCGTACCACATGTAGAGGTAGCTTGCTACTGCTGTAATGGACATGCGGGCGAATAGAATCTATATATGTGTCAGTACGATATGATACAGAGGAATATCTTGAGAAATATAGATCAGGATGTAATGTGGACATAGCTTGATCTTGGTCAATTTATTAATATCACACTTACCTGGAATGGATGCATAGAGCTATTAATCTCCAATAATTGTGTCATGACATTCATTGAGGCGCCAAACATCTGCGCTAATAGCACTAGGCACATGCCCTTATTCTTCAACCAGAATATGCGCAACTTCGCATGCGCTGCGTGGCGAGGCCGCGATTCGGCTGCGACAATTTCGGATTCATCGTCTTCGATCGGATATGGTTCATATGCTACTAAGGACCGGGTCTCATCATCACTGTATGACTCGATCGGCAAGGGTGCATCGGGGTGGTCTTGATCGGGGGCATTATTGGAGGACTCGGGCTGGGGTGCCATGCTTGTTTCGTGACGTCGTATTAGTCGTTCATTCGTTGCTCTGTTATGATAGAGCTTTATTTTAGGGAAAGAATGAGGTGAAACAAAGGAAAGATCAGATAAGAGAAGTGAAGAGAGTTGTTGAAGTGAAGAAATGAAAAGCTGAATAGCGGCGCATGACAAAGTGGATCCACTATCAGGTTCAACCCAGTTGATCACAGAGTACAGAATATCATGGGTTGAGCGATTTTCTCTCGTTTTTTTCTTTTTCTGTGTCAATCTTGACGTACGTTGTAACTGCATGAAATGTGATATGGTATCGAGTATAGGTATCGAGTATACAAAGTACAGTAAGGGTAACGATCTACATTACATTCATCTCGTCTCGTCTATCTATACAAACGTAAAAGTATCACCGCCCTTCTCACGCATCATATTACCAATCCGCTGAGTTCCAACCACTCGCTCCAGCTTCAGTGCATCCCACTTGGAGAACAGCACCCGTACGCCACCCTCCGCGGCTTCAACAAGCTCGGCCGGATCAAGTCCTAGGAACCCAACAATCTCCTGATAGAAAACAGGGTTCTCCGGCAGACCATACATAATAATGCGCTTCACTCCACGGATATGGTAGCGACGGAAATGGTGGGCACGTTCGGTGTACAAAAGCACCGAATGACGACCGCTCATGAAATGACTGCGGGCCCGCGACATCTCGCTGGTCTCACTGTACTCGGAGATCGCACCGAAGGAGACGTGCGTCGTTTGGGCCGAGGTGGCAAAGTGGTTGCGCACGCGCACGAAATCCAGGTACGATGGAACGAAGATCAGCGTGCCCGAGCTGCCCTTGCCGCGTCCCGTGATGTTTTTCACTAGCGTCGAGAGCACGGTCGAGGTGAAGTGCTTGAACCGTGCGTCGGGGTCCTTGGCTGGGGAGAGACTGTCGATCCGGGAAAAGGTCTGTTTGACCGAGACTGGGAGGGGGAGCTCGGTGATCGCGCCGGCGTGGGTGGGGGTGGCCTTGATGCGACCGGAGGCATTTTGCATTTGGGTGGAGAAGAGTGAGTTAATCTCGGGTGTAATGAAGGATGCAAGCATGATGGTCTGTCGAACGTGTCGGGCCTGGTCGTCAAGGTACCAGTTGCGGACACGGCTGAAGTCACAGCCATGGGCTTCCTTGGGCTGCATATTGAGGTGCTGGAAGATATAAGACACATGGTCCCAGTTCTGCATGAGCAAGGCATCGGCGTGGTCCACAATTACGACTTCGATCGAGGACAGGAAGTCATGGTCTCGCTTCTTGGCACTATACAAGGATTAGCTTGGTTCGAACCAGGATAATGATGCATAAGACGGCACTTACTCTGCTTGATCCATAATTGTTCGCATGCCCAGTGGACTGGCCAGAATGATGTCGGAACTGTAGAATTGCGAAAAGTACTTCACCGTCTTACGAGTAAACTTCAGTCCCAATCGGAACATATCGTCATTGTTGCCGCCGAACAATTCCTGAGCATCCTCTGTCTTGTGATCCCATCCCTCACTGGATGAGGAGAAGGCGTCGAGGAAACGCTTTTTGTTCTCCTGCTGGTCGACCTGGTAGAACTTGGTGATCGAGTTGACGACCCGGACGCAAGCCTGTCGAGTCGGCAGAAGGTAAAGAATCTTAGGTCGAGTAAATCCCTGGTCACGACACTCAACATCGGTGTCAGGGTCCTTGGCCAGACGAGCATTGTTCTTCAGCACCTGGTCTCGGGTCTTCATCAGGTGGTTGACGGCATGGAGGGCCATAACATCGCGCATAGCGTCTGTGGTATCGGTGGATCGAGCGCCGTAGAGAACATCCTGGTAGTCGAATACATATGGGGCAATCTGCTGAACGTCACCCTGGAGGGTGGGCAAAGACTCTGCGACGCGAGGCTTCAGCTTTTGCTTGACCTTCAAGATAATTAGCTGCAATGCTCGTATATCTACTACCCATCTCTCATACCTTAAGATTGGCCGTAGCCTTCATTGCTGGAAGCAAAGATGTAGCACCATCACCAACATCAGGTACGGTGCGCACCAGTCGCAGCCCATCCACTTCCTTCTTAGTCGAGGACCATTTGTTGGCCTCGATTTGCGCAATCTTCTTGGTAATTCCGAATCCCTCTCCAATATCAAAGTGTTTCTCGAACGGTCCAACCGGATCTTCATCGTCTTCGGCTTCGGCTTCTTGCTCCTCTCCCTCATCGTCCGAGGGTGCTTGAGCTTCCAAGTCGTTGGCACCTCCAGACTCTTCCTCGTCTTCTTCCAGCACATCTTCTGTTTTTGATTCAGCGAGCTTTCTTCGCTTCGCAGCTGGTGGCGCCGAGTCTGAATTGGCTTGGAGGAGTTCGAGCAATTCGTTATATGGGCGTGCTGTGGTCTGTTCTTCGTCGTCGTCGCTGCCAGATGATCCCTCATCCATCAGGGTATCGTCTTCAACCTCCTCCAATTGATCGTTGTTAGCTTCATCACCGGATGACGGTTCCGATCTACTCCACGTTAGCTACTGGTCTTGTATGAGCTTGCGACTCCGGCACTTACTCAATCTCGTCCAATCGTGACGATGTGAATCCTCTGCGACCTGCACCACGACCACCACGACCACCACGGCCGCGACCACGGCCACGAGAGCCAGAGCCACCGCGACCTCTAAAGGACATGCCACCTCTTCCACCTCTTGGAGCAGGCATACTGAATTGTTGGATTTAAAGGTGGTTGTAAATGAGGTTTTTTCTTTGCGAAAAAGAGGTGGTCCGGCTTATCTTATCTTAGCGCGAAAATTCCCACACACAAAGAATCGGAACAACCAAGTCACGGCGCACTCCACTTGCTCCAAGGAAAAATTGTCCCTCCGAAGTCTCCAAATCGTGAGAGAGTGTCGAAAAACCTCCTCACCCACATCCACCCTTCAATCCCACCATGGCCGAAGACTCCTTCCTGCACCTCGCCCGCCCCCTGGGCCCTGTCTCTGTGGGGACCGCTCCCACCACTGCCCCTCTGAACGTGGTGATCCAGCCGCAGGTACGAAGATGAAACCCAACATCAAATCATATCGACATTTCTAAATCATCTCTTTTATAGGCCATCTTCTCCATTCTCGACCACTCGCTTCGCCGTAATGCCGATCAGGAACGGGTCATCGGAACGCTGCTTGGAACACGATCGGAGGATGGAGGCGAGGTCGAAGTGCGCTCCGCGTTTGCCGTGGGCCACTCCGAGGCTGAGGACCAGGTTGAGGTCGACATGGAGTACCACAAGCAGATGCTGGCTTTGCACTTGAAGGCCAACCCGCGCGAGGTCCTGGTCGGTTGGTATGCCACCGCCTCTGAGCTCAACACTTTCTCCGCCTTGATCCAGAACTTCTACAGCGGTCAGGGTGACGGCACATGGCCTCACCCTGCCGTTCACCTGACTGTCTCGACCGAGCCCGGCAAGGATCTCGAGACCCGTGCCTACATCTCCGCCCCCGTTGGTGTCACCGCTGAGCGGGCCGCCGACAGCGCCGCTTTCATTCCCGTCCCCTACGAGCTCCGATACGGCGAGGCCGACAAGAGTGGTCTCGAGGCCATTGCCAACGCCAAGGATTCCGAGGAGCGCTCTGCTTCCATTACCTCCGATGTTGAGGCTCTGGAGCGTGCCATTGAAGAGGTTATTTCCATGATCGACCGTGTGTCACGATATGTCGAGTCGGTTATTGATGAGGAGGCCCCCGCTTCAACTGCCATGGGTCAGTTCTTGCTGAACGCTCTTGCTCTCGCCCCCAAGGTCGAGCCGGCTGACATTGAGCGCGACTTGTATGTTCTTCCCTCTTTTCGTCTCATTCCCTTCTTTGTACTTTTTTCTTACTAACGGCGCAACAGCAACAACCACATCCAGGACGTTCTGGTTGTTTCTTACCTGGCCAACACCATCCGCACACAGATGGAGCTGTCCAACCGGCTAGCGACTGCCCAGCTGACCCTGGGTAGCGGTGAGGGTGCTAACGCTGAGGGCCGCAACCAGCGTGGTGGTAAGGGTGGCCGTAACCAACGCCAGGACCGTCCCGCTGAGGAGGCCCGCGCATAGATTATGACGGAGAAACGATGCATGTGAATTCAGTGGAGCTCCAATCCCTCCCCGTTGATGTTATGTCTCGATTCCTTGTTCCAACATCAATGGATTCGTGTTTGTTTTTTTCTATCTACGTTTTTTTTTATTTCTCCTTTTGGACCTCCATTTTCTTTATGAGACAGGCATTTCTTGGAGACACATCTCTCCGTCTGCTTTGGCCGTTCTCGCCCAGACAGCCCGATCAGACCAACAAAAAGCAAAGTGGCGCATCGGAGTCGATCTGGCTTTGTTCAGATAGAGCTGGGGTATGTGATGGAGGTACTGCGAGTAAGCAGAGAGACTTGGAAGAGAGTCTGCAGAAGACCATGTCGAGAGGACAACCCGGGCTTTGTTACTCCCGGTTTCACGAAGTCGCATCTTACTTGGGCGCGGCGTTTAGTTATGATGAAATGGACATAAAAATGTTACATCTTGTGCAAGTAGCAAGTAATGTAGTCAGTGTACGTATAGGTATAGTCGTATAGGTATTCACTGTATCATTAGTGGAATAGTCACGATCTATATATAGAAAGGATAATTTCAAAGCATACATTACATAGCTATGGTAAATGCATTCTTAGATTTTCCACATTCTTCTGTTCTACTAAGAGTCTTCAGCTACACGGGCACTCAATTCCTTCTCCCCTTGACTATCTCCTTGACTCTCTTCCTGCTCCCTCATAGCTTTAAGATAATGCCCTCGAAAAGTACGAACCCCCTTCCAGGTCATAGTTACCAGAACACACAACTGAGCAAGAATCAAAAACGAGGCAAACCAGCGTTCGCATATAGCGCCGTCGTAGCCACAGAGCTTGCGGCAAATGATGAAGTAGAGCACAATAATGGAGATGAAAGATATTGTTAATCTATATGGCTGTTAGCTGTCTAAGGTCAATCATGTAGAATGACAAATGGGCGCACAATCCGTAGACTTTGAACCTCTTTTTGATTTCCTCCCAGTCTGGAGGTTCAATTGGGGTTTGCTCTTCTGATATAGGCGTGGAGTCTGTAGGTTCTTTCTCCTTTGTGTCCATGGTCGTGGTCAATGTGGCTACTTGCTTCCAATGTTGTGGGCATTGGAGGTTGTAAACGAAGGATGTCCTGGATCGAGAGATTTGTCTTGAATTGGGGGCCAAGGGCCAGGAGTTATATCAGGGCAAGGATATCATTGGGCCGTGGAACGTCGACTGGGTCCACGGGTACTAGCTATATGAAGCTTGGGTATTCAATTTAAGCCTGTGAGCCTTAGAATAGAGTTTTTAGTTCCATGAAGTAAATACTCGTCTAGATATTCCGTACTGGCTATACCCACATCTCCGGGGCTGAACATCCTAATTCGCAAGATCAATCAAAAAGAAAAATGTGTTCCAATATGGTACAATGTGTGCAAGCATGTGCAAGGATATCAGAAAAACTATAAAACAATGCCATATACGAAACGCCAAAATCATGCACCAAGAAACATGAAGGTGGCCATACCCACCAACCCTCCAACAAAAATAACAGTCAAAATTCCAGCTCCAGCCTTATCACCGGTGGTAACCGGTTTTGTTGTCTGGCCGCTGCCCGCATCTTCGTTCACACCAGCGTTAACGTTACTGCTACTATTTCCACCCGTTGTCGACGTCACGGGCGGTCCGTATTCGGTGCCGTTAATCCACGGCAGCATCTGTACACTGAAGGCATTGCTGGCGCTGATTTGCTGCTCCATTCCTTGTTGTCCATCCCAGGTTCCTGTTGTCCAGCGGACACCGCATGTGCTGTTGCCGTTGCCCGAGCAGGAATTTGCGGCGCCTTGACCGGAGGCTTGGAGTTTCGAGAGAATCTCGTCGTATAGTGATGGGATGAGGAGGGCAGTTTGGGCCAGCCAGCTGGCTACGAGACCCTTGAAGAGGACTTCGTTGTTGTTGCAGATTTCGCGTGTTTCGCACTCCCAGTCTGAGATGATGTAGTTGTCTTTCTCGGTGAAGAATGTTGACCATAGCGAGTTGAGGAGGCCGGTGGTACAATTGAGCCAATACTCGTCGTTCGTCTATTATTCTGTTAGTGTATGTTCCAATCATGGTTACAAGTAAAGGCTAAAAAACTTACCTTGGCATATAAATAGGCGCAACCGCCAAAGTAAACACCGTAATTGTAGGTCCACCGGACCTGGTCACCGTTGGCACATTGTTGCGCGCCGTTGGTCGAATCGTCAACGGTCCACGTGTTGTTGTCGACCAGTGGTACGGAACAGGACCACTCCCAGGTTTTCTTCGCCCAGGTGTAATACTCTTCGTCGCCGGTGTAACGATAGAGGCGAGCGGCCAACTGGAAGAAACCACCATTGGAAACCGCGTTCTTCATGTAGTATCCGCTTCCCTCGTAGACGTAGATTTGCCACCGCAATCCACCACCGCACATGGTTGTGTCCCATCGAGCCTTCTGTGTGTTGAAGACACCCTGGGCGAGCGAGAGCCAAGAGAATCCGGTCGGGCGATCGGGAAGCTTATATTCGACGGCGGTCATGGCGGAAAGACCCCAGAACATTTGATCGTCGTTACCCTGGAGGAATTTGTATTAGCATCTCGAGCGCGATCCCAACCATCGGCCGGCGCGGGTTGATGTCAGGTCTTACCAGGAAACTACTGTAGTTCGACGGCATGTAATCTCCGTTCGTACCACTCTGCCATTGCAAGGCAACACTGAGCTCCTCGTTGTAGTAATCATCCCCCGTAAAGTGCCAGTAGTTGAGCAGTGCCAACAGCAGGGCTGAACCTTCCCACCACTTGCTGGGGAATGCACCGGGGATCCCACCGGTCTCGTTACCGGTATAGTAGGTCATCATCCCGTATGTCGCGGTGCTGGCGGCATTTTTAATAGAATCTGTGGACGTGTCAGCAGGGTGGACGCCCAAGACCGTTTATCATCTCTCCATACCTTGACTGGTGGCGACGAGTTCAAGCGCCAGGGCTTGTCGGCCCAGCGCCAGCACATACAGGATAACTGCACATATTGACCTTGTGCCGTTAATCTGCATGACTGTCAGGCGTGGGAAGCGAGACCAGAAGCGAAATCGGAATCGAGATCGCTAGAGCGATTTGGGGGCGGAAAGTGCCGAGAGGAAACGGAGGTATAGATGAATGGGGATAAGGAAATGGATAGCGTGGTTTTGGGCTTGAAAATCAAGCATTAAAGTCAATGCGATGGGAAAGGGAAAAGACAGCAATCAGGCAAGCCCCAGTTTGCCCCGCGAGCCTCACATAACAGGGCCCTGGGCCCTGGAAATTAGGATAGACCCTGACAAAGTGGAGTCGCTTTCCATTCATTGTTTTCACTGGTTTGATTTCGTTACAGAAGGGTCTGTGTCGACCCACTTTTCACCATGGGATGTGGAGATTGGGTGATTTTCGCCCTTCGCACAAAGTGTTCAATAATCGAGATCGTCAGGAGGAAAACCGAATACACGAATTTTGAATTGGTCATCTGTTCTCTGGATTCTCTGTATTTCATGACATGTCCCGCGAGTCTTTGGACTCCATTATCTCATGCAGGTTTCACACAGCCTGTCTGTTGATTAGCCCCTAGTATGATGGCACCCAATCAAAAGTCCGTCTCGAACCGATTGGTGTTAGGGTAAAAGGGGGCGATAGAATGGTCCAATCCCAACCTTCTCCAATGATCTCACCAATTGGATTGTTCTTCTATTTTTGGGTTTAGCCGATCCCTCGCCGGAATAGGCAGTTTTGGCTGTTGACATCATTCTTGTGCTTGGCAGTTGCCTACGTGGAAAAGGCTTAGCTAAGGGATATCATTCTATACGAAGACGCGATTTTATGTACAAATCTGATATATGGCGATCTCGGCTGAGACGGATCGAGCTCAGAACATACTGTACATATGTAGTCCTACATTACAAGGCTCGCATTCAGGGTCAGGGCCAGCTCCAGATCCATGCGCGTTCTAGCGCGTATTCGTATTAAGGACACTACAGGTTAGCGTTGAAAACGATAATCTCAGTGTGCTTTCCATAGATTGGATGAATCTGACTGGCTGATTCGCTTAGCCTGGAATCTTAGTTTCTTATCGACTTCTACTCTGTACAAGTTACATCAAAGAAACAATGGTAAATTCAATTCGACTATATCCATGGGTATTTTTATTCCTTGTCATGTTCCGTACGCCATATCCATAAAGTAAAACACAAATCCAGCGCCGATAATGGATGTCCTCAAGTGGGACACCGACAATGATATCATCCGGTAGTCTTCCTCTTCTTCGAGACCGACTCCTCAGTAGCATCTGATCCTCTCCGGGTTGCAGCTCTCTTGCCTTTACTCTTGCCCTTCTTCCCAGTCGGAACAGGCAATGCATCATTCCCAGCATCCGCATCATTGGCTGGGGCAGCCCCCTTCTTCCCAGCATCTTTAGCGACCTGATCATCATTCTGATCAAAGGCCTTCCGCGCCTCCTTGAGTTCACGCTCCATGCGCAATAGCTCT
This sequence comes from Penicillium sp. 91 TS-2023, assembly GCA_030710325.1. Classification (NCBI taxonomy): domain Eukaryota; kingdom Fungi; phylum Ascomycota; class Eurotiomycetes; order Eurotiales; family Aspergillaceae; genus Penicillium; species Penicillium sp. 91 TS-2023. Next base: position 514,516 of record JARWGP010000021.1, on the reverse strand, counting down.
TGCACACGACCCAGCTTATTCGGGTCTCGGCGCAGCGCGAATCGGAAATCATCGACCTTGATCTTTTGTCGGCGCGCGTGGTGTGCGACCTGCGCGGCACCGTGGCAGAGTTCGAGGATGAAGTCCGTGACAATTTCGTCGAGGACACGCACGGTTTCGGGGAGGGGCTCAGATGAGAAAGAGGGATGGGGACTTGGGTCACCGTAGGCGAGAAGGAGTAGTCGTACTGGATATCAATGTTAGGGTTCCGCGCTTGAGAAAGATATAAGATTGTAACCCAGATTCGGAGGAAAACTTACGCTCAGACGAAAAATTCATCTGGCCCTTGTGCCGAGCGGCACGGGCACGAGGCTCCGCCATCCCGGGTGGAGGGGGTAATCGTCTGGTTTTGGAAGTTGACGGTGTAGAAGTGGATGTAGTGGGAGTGTCTTTGGGATTCCAGCCGGGTTTGTAGCCCGCGCGGATGAGGTTGGTGTCCTCGGGGTTATGTAGCCAGGATGGAGAGAACTCGCCGGGTACGTAGGCCGGTAAAGGTTGGGGTTGTGCAGCAGATGTCGTTGACAATGGGCGACGAACTGCAGGAGACGGGGTTGGGACAGGAGCCAAGTCGGGATTGCGAGTCGGCATCCTCAATCGGAGCTTCAGACTTCCCCGTTGGCCCGTGCGTTGAGCGGACATGGTGGGCAGAATGTTGTGAACGATTGGTGAACCTTCTTCCTTCTCTTCGTCTTACTTCGGTCTTTTTGATTGTTTCTTGAAGGGACGTGGGACACTGCTGTTTCAAGATGGTAAGCCTGCTGGGGATTTCTATCTTATTCGAGTTGCTGAAGATCGAGTTCCGAGCTGTCGAGCCATGACGCATATCAGCATACTGTGTACACTTTGTATAACTGACGACATCATTGCTAACCGCGAGAATCCACTTAGACGGCCCTCTTCAACCTTCAATCACTGGTCTTGGTGATTCTCTTGTTGATCTGCACGAGCACTTACGCCCACTCGATCATGCCGGGGATCATGGATCGCAACCAGAACGGGTAAGGACCCTCGAGAATCGGCCTGTGGCGGGGAGGTAAAGAAGGTCACAAAAACTGATTGTTTGATTGCTGCAGGGTGTTCGGTATCTTTTGGAAATGCGCACGCATAGGAGAGCGCCTCAGTCCCTATGTCAGCATATGCTGTTTTATGATGGCAGTAAGACTCTCTGGCCCCTCTTGCAAGGATCCAATGCTCACTGGTGATTCACTTACAGGTCTCGATCTTTGTCGGTGGTTAGATGCGTCCTTGGTCACTTTTTTGGGTGGGGGTTTTAATCAGAAAAAGTGAATGCTCAAGGAAGGCGAAACAGAGAAAAGGGTTTTTGGCGCGTCTTCTAGCCTGTTTATGAATTACTTCAAGCGCATGGCAAATTGCCATAATGATTCCATGTATAGTACATGAGCCAAATGGACATCAAATTCACAAAACTATCTCGCTTGGGGCCGAACCAAGGCCTATATGTGATGCATATGATACAAAGGGTATGATACAAGAAGTTGAGAGAACAGAGGACCCAGTCTCAAGGCTGGGGCTTCATCTTAGAGCCCAGCTTTTCTAATCCGCTGTCAATCAGCTGATCGCGCTCCTCTTGCTTGTTACCTGTAAACTTGGGCTCCGGGGCGTCAAGCGCCAGGCTCGTCTCGGTAGCTTTGCGGTCCAGCTCATCAATAGCGACCCAAAGCCGCTCTGGATCACGGAGATAGCGCAAGCTTTTCATTGTGTAGGAATCAATAGAGAAGCCTTGCTGCTCCATCGCCTTGATAGCAGCAGCCGTTTCGGGGATGTTCTGCGCGTTGGCATAGCCATTAATGATAATGTTCCATGTCACGTCGCTGTATTGAACATTGTGCTTGTCCATCATCTCCCGGATCTTCTCAGAGGCGTGTATTTGCCTGTGGAAGATGAAGGAGCCAAGGAGGAGGGTCCAAGTGCGTACAGAGGGCTTCACTGGGACAATGATCTTGTCGGTTTGATCAAGTTGCGGGCTTGCTGGATGGAGCATGTCCTCAACAAGCTGGACACAAGACCGCAAGCCACGCGGACTGTTACGAAAGGCGATGAGGAATTCATTGTATGTATGATCGGTTTCCACCATGGGAGCGATAGAAGGATGTCCCTGAGCAACCAGTTCCCGGAAACGACCGTAGATCCGTTGAACATTCGCGAGACGATTTTGGCAGCGGAAATAAGTCGCCAACATAATGTATAGGGGGATTGGAGAAGGAGGGGCATTGGCACCGTCACTTCGAGGGATGTAGCGGGGAGGGATGATGGAGAGTTCTTTGAGGGGTGTGATATCGTAAATGCGGTTGTACATGTCAAGCATTGAGTAGAAGATGCCGGAGGGGTCAGCATCTGCATCCATATGCTTGACGGTGAAGATGTAATGAGAGTGGAAGATTTTGCTGGCGATCCATGGATTCTTACGCAGCTCTTCCTGCGCCTCAACATCGCGGATGAGAGAGTCGACTGTACCGCGGTCTCCGCGGGCGACTGCATCTTTGAGCAAAGTCAGATAACTGTAGGAGTCAAGGTCATGGCCGTGATTCTGCATGAACTGCAGGATATCAGATCCCAGCTCGCCATTGGTCTTGAAGGCATTGGCAAGCACAACATTGAGCATATCTCGGTCTGGTGTAATGCCCATCTCCAAAAGTTGCGGAAGAATCTTAAAATTGCGCTCGCCTGTATCTTCTTCTACAGTGTCCAGGGTCAAAAGCTTGCAGCAATGCCGGTGAACACCCTGAGAATCCATAGAAAATTCATCTTCTGTAAGTTTCGGAATTATCGCGAGGGCCTGCAGTGCTCGATCCACATCCTTGAATTCGGTAAATCGCCACACGAAGCACAATACTGTTTCACCTCTTAAAAAGAGAGATCTTTCTTGGGAAATTTCCAGGGCCAAAGAAACAGCTTCGTGCCCTGCGCGTCGTATATAGAGCCGAGCACCCTTCTGTGGTAATGATAGTATAGGCCATCGGGTTGGATGCAGGCATGATTCGATTACGGACTGGTAGGTGCAGATGCCACTCCGCCAATCCTTCAACCAGTCTTCATAATAGAAAGCATCCAAGTACATTAGACAATCAGCAACCATGCTAAAGTCTGGCTTCACTTGACCTTCTGTTGTCACAATGAGGAATTCCAAAAGCTTTTTGGGGTCATTCTGCAAAAGCCAAAAAGCTAGGCGTTGCCAAGCATGTGCTTTAGCATCCTGGTCCATGGCTTGCCATTCTTCTCGAAAGCTTCCCAGGCAATCAGTCTGGATCTTGGCCAGCAGCGCCATCCCTTCTTCCTTCAGTGCTAGTATAAAACTTTTGTTCTGTACTTCGCGCTCGTAGTGCTTGGCTCTGTAGATCTCTTGGTACCCTAATTTCCATTGTTGGAAACCCAGGTGTCGGGAATAGAGAGATGTGCCACGGAGCACCACCGCTAGCCGCAACGTATTCTGATCAATGAATGTGTCCTGTCCCTTGTTTGCTATTTCGGAGTTCAGCCAGCGAGATACGCGTTCACTAAGGCTGGGACTCAGATTATGAGCTTGAAGCACAGAGCGAATTTTTGTCTTGGATAGTGGGCGCGTGACGAGGCCCCGGCGGTGGGGGAGTTTTGTTTCATCGTTTGCAAGGCTTTGTGTATTTTCCGGTGGGCTATTTGATTGTTCCTCGGGCTCTGTCTGTCCTAATCTCCCGGCCAAGGTTTGACTGGTCTTCGATTGTGAAGTTTCGGGCGGTACATGGCTGGCGTTGGGTTGTGAGGCGTCCGAGACTGGAAAACCTAGTCCTTTCACGGCTTCCTCTCTCATCAATGGGGTATCAGCTGAGACATGGCGAGCTCCACATGTAATAATCGGTGTCCTTGACCTCCGATATAAGCCGGGAATTCTACATGACGCCGACAAAAGCCCGTTGAGCCGGGCAGGACCAATTGGGTGCGGACGCAATGACATTCAGGGGTTTGCGATCGGCGACATTAGGGTATTGGGCATGAAAAGAGGAGAGCGAGGGCGTTGATGTGGTGTAAAATCGCGGATAAAGTTGAAGATGGGAAGCGCGCGATCCAAAAGACCAAGAGACCGCCCGATTTTGCTGTGGCTAGTGTGTGGCGCACCGATAATCGTTATCGCAACATCATCAATTGCTACTCAACTTTTTCAAGCTGTGGAGGACTCTAGGGCTTTATTCAACGTCACTTTTTCGGTTCCTCTCTCATTACGCGAATTCTAATAACCTCCATCTCATTCTCTTTCATTGTGACTCGCAGCCGCACAATGTCGTCAAACCACGCCTCTCTGGATGCAGCATCCAGCGACCGCAAAGCCCGCCTCGCCAAGCTCGCGGCGCTGAAGCGCAAACAACCCGAGCCCGATACTCAGGAACCCGGCACAGGCAATGACGAATTAAGTGAACCTATCTCAGAAGTGACCACCAAATTCCTCTCCGGTCGCAACTATGACGCCGAGACTCGTGGGCCAAAACTAGGCTTCGAGCAAGGCCCACAAGAGGGCCAAGTGACCGTGGAAACGCAGGCAGCTCAGATCGCAGAGGCTATCAAGGAAGAATCCCAGAAGGAGGAAGATGGCGACCAACCCGTTGATCTATTCAAGCTGCAACCGAAGAAACCCAACTGGGACTTGCGACGGGATTTGGATGAGAAGCTCAAGACTCTAAATGTGAGAACGGAGAATGCAATTGCTCGCCTCGTTCGACAGCGGATAGAGACTGCACAGCGAGCTGCAAAGGAGCGAGGGGCTGTTTCCAATGGAGATGATCAAGGGGAGGAAGTGGGCATCGAGGGCCAGATGCTGGTGGAGGGGATCCATGTCCGTGAACGGGAGGAAGAGGAGGACGAGGACTGATTTCAAGTGATACCCTAACTGCAGAATTACGCGCATGGACTCGGATTTATCCTGCTCTTCTTGTACTTGTTTCTTCTCATTTTTTTAGCCTATGTCTACCTGCATGGACTTGGTTTCATTGTTTCTTGCGGGGCGTCTGACCAGGGCCAAGAGCACTTGACAGACTCAAAATGGGGGCGTTGGAAAGGGTCTTCACATTGGGATGGATGGATATGCTAATAATACAAATTGTTCCACTTGGAACGTGAAAGTCGGCAATATGTGTTCATCAAGAACCGCAAGTTGCATCAATGAAAAAAACCCCCAAATTTATCCAACCAACGAAAAACAAAAACTAGGATGCTTCCTTGCTAATTTCTTTTTTAATTCATGGCCTTGGTCAAAGCAAGGCGTTTGCTGTATGGACTCATACTTCGTTCTCGGGGTGGCCCTGGTTTGGCCCGGGGTTCCTGTCTGGATCGTCCTGATTGAGGATGTGCTTGAGGATTTTCTCGGTCTCGGTACGACCGTTGTCCAGAGCCAGTTCTGGGAGTCATAGAGCGTCTCTCCTTTGCGACTTGAGCATGGTCCACGCTTGGACTGCGGCGGTGGTCTTGCTGTCGGGAGTCTCTGTGTCTTCCACGTTCGTCGGGGCTGCTTTCTCGGCGTCGTCGTCGGATGTTTCTATCTTCGGCCCAGTCTCGAGATCTAGATCTATGTCTCATCCCCGAGTAGGACGATCCAGAGTAGCTTTCGCCTGAGTCGCTTAGTCTTCTCTTGCGCGACTTGTCGGCATGTGGTGATACTGAGTGGGTTGCGCGGTCCTTCGCATGTGCCCTGGGCTTACTTCGGCGATCAGGCGACACTGAAGCGGAACGGGTTGTGGAAATCGTGGAGACCGAATTTGTAGAATGAGATGAAAGCGACCGTGCTCGCTTCGGTGAGTGTGTATGGCGGTCTGCATCCTCATTATCAATGTCTCTTTTGCGGCCACGCTCCTCTTCTCGTTTGGCCAGTATTCCATCCGCGATGCCATTACTAGGACTTTGTAAGCCTCTCGATCTTGGTTTAAATTTCAGTCCCAAAAGCCCTAATGGGCCCCCATCAAAGACTACTCACGTTTGAAGTAGGATATTCGGGTTCTCCGTCGAGAGTTTGGGCATTAATCGCGGATTTTGCAACTGTTGAGTCCGCGATGGTCGTGCAGTATATGGGCGCTCTTGCGCCGTCGCCTTGCATTCATAGCTATAGTGTCGTGCGCCAAAGTCAGTATTTAACCATTCGAGGGTAGGCGTCACGGGGAACATATCTCGTTTTAGGCATTTTTGGCATAAGGTATTGGCCGAAGCTTTACTGGGGCCTCGCAGGCTGGGGGCGTTCCGATAGCGATTCATGGAGCTTGAAGGTTGCGCAAAGCAAGATGGCAAATGAGGTGAAAGAGTGAAGTTCGTTCAATATCAAAGAATTTCACGCCCAAGTGTCTTTGGTCCACAGCGCATCCACAGTGACCGCGGCTGTTGAAGGAAAATGTAGGCGCGCGGTAGAAGCGGTCGGGCGCGGCAATTAAATCGCCCACTGAAACTCTTCGGGCGTCGAAGATTCGGAATTTCAATCTCCCAACGGTCCTTCTTCACCTTATTCTCCCTCACTTGGAGCCTTATCGAGGATTGCACTCTGTGTAGTGCATTCTGGTATTTGAGTGTTGTTAGTAATTTCTCCCACCCCTGGCGAGAACGCTCCTCCCATCTCAATTCGAGGTCTATCGTTCTGACCATGAACCAGATCTGACATCGTGTAAGACCCGCTTATCATGTCAACTTCCCGCTGGACATATTCCCTGCAAGCATGAGGTAGCATTTGAATGGATTTTAACATAGCTTTTTTTCGCAGCTTTTCCATATGGCGAAGGCCCTGTACCTGAGATATGTCTTTCTTTTTGGGCTTGTGTGAAACGGGATTATCCAGTCACCTCATTTCAATTCAATCGCCAATTTCTACGGGTAAAAATACCAAAGCCTGTTGATCAAAGCTTTGCATCGGCTTGATTTCTCCTTGGAAATCTTTCAAAAAAAATACAGTCTCAATACCCATCCCGCAGGCTGCATTCTGAATATGGCATCAACAAGTACATCGCAGGGGGACGGCCATTTTTCCTTCGCAAAGGTTCGCCATTCCCTGAATATATCTCAGGCTCCAAGACTAATTTTCCGCCATTAGATCGCTGCCATGCCTGCACCCACCGAACTCCAACCATCCTCGATATCCGACGTCAGTAACAATGCTCAACCGGAGCACACATCGAATTACCCGGAATCACTCGACGCTGGTTCCTCACTACCCAGCTCGCAACATTTGACCAAAATAAACTCGGAGAGCTCCCCAGTAGATCATGTTGTCCATGGCCTACAGAGGGCAGTGCAGGATATTGATATTAACCTGCAAAAAGACCATGAAGGGTCATCATCCTCAGTAGATGACCAAGAAAGTGGCCTTCCTAAACGAGACAACTTTTTCGATGATGATCGCACCCATCTCTCTACTTCCTCTACCAAAATGACCAACTTCGATTCCAAGAGCCTAGCCTCGGTGACAACGTTTGCAATGGATGAAAAAGACTCTGTACGACCTGATGACAGTGCCAGCGTTCAGGCTATTGATGAGGAAGAATCTCTGTCTGGACTTGCATCTGGTGCACCAAACTCAGTCACAGGCTCTGAGGCTGGTGGCCGCGGATATCGTGATCAATTCCGAGATGGCAGTGGCCAACGACCCCGTGGAATTCTTACTGTGCCTACTTCCCTTTACAATGTCGGGATTCAGCGGGATGTTGGTACTATTCCTTCGGACTCCGTATCCAACAATTTCGTGGTTCCTGCCAACCCTGGTTGTCTGCCAGATGACCAAACCTTACATGGATTTCCTCTCGAGCCCGATGAGAAGCTTTTAGAGGCAATGAAATCCCCGAAGGATCGTCTCCTGATTCTTCTGTTGGAGGACAAGATACGCTGTTTTATACAAGACGATAGGTATGTTGATATTACCGTCCGGGCCTTATTATGGATGACACCCTTGACTAATTTAAAACTCCAGTGAACAATCACTAGAACTGCCACCATCTAATGCATTTGGACGGCTTCTTGCACATAAATTGGGGGATTATTACCATCTTACGCACTTTGTGGATAACAATGTGACATCAGTTCGGCTTCACCGGACACCTTTTTGCCGACTGTAAGCAAAATTTGTTTTGTCAAAGATGGGAAATTATCAGAAGCTAACTTCTAATAGCCCTACACCTTTATCTGAGATACATGCAGCCAGCAATGCTACACCCCCACCAACCCTTCCGGCCATGAAGATCATGCGCCGAGCAGACTTAGAAAGACCTTCCGTTGAGGGCAGTGTAGCAGCCAGTTCATCTGCCCCGTCAAAAGCCCCCTCTGAAGCTGGCGATGGCCAAGATTCAGGATCCTCTGGAGGATCCCCGGCCAAGGATCGCCTCGCGCTGACAAGAGAGGAACGCGAAGCCAAATATAATCAGGCTCGTGAGCGAATCTTCCGTGACTTTCCCGACAGTGCCAAATCAGACCCGGCTAGTGGCGATTCAAACCCCAACATGTCTCGCTCTAGCTCAACAACTGGACGTAAGAAGAACAGCAGACAGCGAACGCCTCACGATGATGGATTTGAAGCCCGTTCTCAATTCAATGCCTATTATCCTGGTGTACCCTACAGCAATGGCTCTGCCCAATACGGTGGTGGAACTATCAATGATGCATCTTACAATAACCAGGTACCTTACCTGGTGGGGCCGGGTGTGCAGCCCCCAACTAATGGCTTTGTGCCTTCCGGTGGGAATGGCATGGTGTATCCTGGAAATATGGTTGCTGGAACCATGGGTGGGAACATGGGTGGGAACAATGTGCCACAGTACCCAATGGGGATATCACCGCAAATGGCTTCTAATGGCTCGTGGCAAGGAGGAAACATGCCGCAGCAATCTCCATACCCCGGATATGCATCGATGAATCAGTCTGGCATGATGAGCCAACAATCATCCACCAAATCGTCGCCGGCCACGGGTAGCTTTGCCGTCCCTCAGTCTGCTCCCTACCAACAACCCCCAGTCTGGAATGGCCAGTCTTATCAAGGAAATTACCAGCAAGTTCCTCATCAGCAAGCTCCGCATCAGCGGACCCAAGCTCCTGTTCATTGGCCCAATTATCCCCCTGCTCAGTCGATGACCCCCAATATGGCATCTTATCCTTATGCCCAATACCCAGGGCAGCATCTGAATCCTTCTATGCAGAACTCCAATGGTTCTTCGATGCCGGGAAATATGGTACGATCTCACTTCAACCCTCAGACCCGTTCATTTGTCCCCGGGGGTGCTCCGGTACCTCGTCATCCAATGCCACCATATCCTAACATGGGCCCCGGAGCCCAAGGCCAATGGAATGCATACCCTGATCCCGCTTTCAATCGAAACATGGACCACGGCAATCAAGGCCGTCCCTCCAACACTACCTCCCGTGATTCGATCGCAAAATGGGGTACTCCTTCTCACCTTCCCCCTAAACCTCCACCATCTGAGGTTCCCTCTGAGTTCGATTTGAAGCACCGAGCCGGGCCCACCGTCATGTCCACATCCCCATCCTACCCTAGCGGAATGGTCGGAGCCAAGAACGGCCCGTTTGTTGTCTCCGGAGGAAACTCCACCTCGAAAACACACTAGGCTTGGCCGATAGCTCCATCCCAATTTCTATTCTTGCGTGCATTTTGCCAGTCTGTGATTCCGGCCGTAAAGACTGATTATGGTTCGTGGTAGTTGCAGGGAAAGATGCTTATGATGATATGGCCGCCAGTATTGTACAGTTAATAAACTGCATAGCGATCTGGGTGTCCGGGTGCAACTCGTCTGTTAGCTATGAATCCACATATCTAATTCCTAGTTTTCAGGTTTCGAACCTTGGAATGCACTCTTTCATACATCAGTTCGATATTCCTGTAGTATAGGAGTGCTACACCCCAGAACTAACTTGGTACATCCATGGACATTCACCGATACAACCTTGCACAAGTATATTTACATCAGGCAGATGATGTATCTGCATGCCTAGTAGATTCAGGTACATATTTATTTAGCTTGATATACATAGGTAGTACACGGTACCTACTGCAGTCACACGTTAATAATCAAACAAGTGGATCTCAAGACGCGTGGCCGCAGTTAACTTCAAGTTGTATATTATTATGTATATTATGACCCCCTGGATTCGGTCTCTGCATAATTAGGGGTTTTGTATATCCACCAAAACGTTAAAACAGTTGAATCTCAGAGGCAACTCTCACATTCAAAGTATGTGTAAGGTTAGGGCTTCCTCGTGTTCGAGCCGGCTCTGATATACTTCCGAGTATCTATGATTAGAAATCCCACATACATGGACATACTTGACTCTACATGATGGATGACATTGATATTGAACTCAAACCATGTCAAGCCAACCGAAAACAGTGAGGCTCTCAAGAAGTCATCGCCATAGAAGGGAAAACGAATCCAAGCGCGTTCACGAGGTCGCTTATCTAAGCTACGTTGACGTCTTTCTGCTTGCGGCCATGGGATTCCATCAGCAATAACATTTCCAGTTTCGTGTAGAGATCAAACTGTTTTCATCTTGAATCGTTTTTCTACACTCCTTTTCCATCTGCAATATGAATTAATCCTCCTTCCCTAAACTCTGAAACAAAGCACGGATCTCTCCGCAAACCCCAACCCCGGCTGCCCTAGCACAAGCATGCTCCCCGAGGTCCCTTTTTAAGGCCTCCATATTGCTTATATTCTCTACCGAAACTCAAATCCGTTCGAGGATACGACAGTGACTGTGTTCGTATGAAAATCCCTCGAGACCAGCGCCCACAGACCCGTCTAATCGCTTATCAGTAGCCTGCCCCGCCGCCTTTCAACTGAACCCCTGCACCGTATACACCGCGTCCCTCGAGTCGACGATGATGCGTCGTAACTCCGACATCGAGATCCAGCTCCCTGATGCAGGCCCAACCCCGCTCTCCCCCGACTCCTTGCCCGAGACCGACGTGGAAATGCTCTCCGAGGAGCCGGTGCCTCCGCTAACCCTCCCAGCACACATCGCCGCGCGATTTTACCGTCGAAGCAGCAAAGTGCGGCGCTCCTCGACCGCTTCGTCGCGACGAAGCTCCATATCATCTCTGCATTCACATCACTCGAACGCATCCTCCACTGGCGCGCCGAGCGCGGACCACATAGCTCAACACCTCCGGCGCACATCTATTCTTGAAACCCGTAAAGCGAGACTGGCTGACCGAGCGCTGCACGCTGACAAGGTTAGGCTGCGTGCTGCCCTGGCAAAAGCTGCGACAAGGAATTTGCAGATTGAAGAGCGAGCTTTGGCTGCTCAGCAGGCTCGAGAGCGCCTGTTAGCCGATATTACGGCCAAGTGCGAGGACCAGGTCAAGCGGGCCAAGAAAAAGGCCGAGGACCAACGGGAGAAAAAAGCCGCTGATTACGCGCGCCAGAGACTAGAGATGACTGAGAAGTTCGCAGAAGCTGAAAAGCGGCGAGCGCTTTACCAGCAAACGCATCGGCGCCAACGCACTAGCAGCCTGCCAGCTGCCGAGGAGAAGAAGATGGCCCGAGCGGTCACGAAGTCGCTCACTCGGGATGCGGCTGCTCGGAAGATCCAACGAGTGTGGAGAACTCACCACGCGAAGCAGGTCATGCAGGAGTTTCGGGCCCTGAATTTGTCTGTGGATCGGGTTCGTGAAATGGCCTTCGAGGACGTTGGGCGTTTCGTCTCAAATCGCGAGGTGCTCGATACTATGACCAAAGTGCTGAAGCTCTGCTGCTTGAACGACATGGAAGGCGGAGCGATGGGGGAACGAGGCGCCGTGCGCACATTCCTCAGCAGCTATCTCATCGTCACCCATCCCGATGAGGTCCTAAGCGGAGATGGCGAGCAGGAGCAAGATCTGATCTCGAAGGCGCGTGATCTACTCGTGGCCTTTGATCAGGTTGCTGGATTGCTGTCTTCTGGCTGCTGCTCACCCACCGTGATTACTGCGGACCTTCAGATTTTGTGCGAATCTCACAATGTGTTCTTCTCGGCTTTCCACGCATGGAAGTCCCATGACTCCACCGTGCTGATCGAGATCATGCTTGCTCAATTTGTCGAACTGGAAATGATTTGGCAGACGGTTAAAGGCGATACAGCTGGCGGAGTTGCTGAGGACTACCGAGAAGGTATTCGTCAGAATCAGATTCTCCTTCTGGCCCGCCTTAAGCGCCTTGCAGGCTCGGACCGCGCTATGCAGATGGTTCGAGACTCACTTAAGAAGGCCAAGCGTGAGAGAAAAAGATCTGCCTCGAAGCAGGCCATTCCTCGATCAGCTGAAGTAGCATCATCGTCGGGGGATGTCTTGACCGAGAGTGTCACGTCCCCTATCAGCGAGTCTTTCAACAATGTTGAGGCCGCAGTTCTCCAGGAGCTAGAAAAGCAACGGTCCTCTCCGCATGAACAATTTACCAAGATCCTTACAGCCCTCCCGGAGAACCGGGTCTTGGTGCATGAGCTTCTCCTCAACAAGGAATTTAAGATTGAAGAATCTACGTATGCCGACCCTCGAAGACGAATTATGGAGCACATGTGTGAGCAGATGAGACGAGACGTCGAGGCTGGGCAAGGAATAGCTTGGACAGTGTCCATGGCCACCGTGATTCAAGACCGTCTCCTACGCTCGCTTCGACCTGGTAATTCTCTGTATGTGCTGATCAGCGAAGTCCTGGATCCAAAGCTTGTTGAGAGCCAGTGCAACGCTGGATCTTTCTCTTATGAGAATTTCTTCGATTTTATGAATAACATTCTACCCCGTCTTTGCGCCCCATACCGCGACCCCGTGGTGAAGGCATTTGCAGAAGACACTTCTGGAGACGCTATTGATCGACTAGCAAGGCTGATGAGTATCATTGATCTGCTATCCCTAGACCACACGAATTTCATGATTCAGATGGCTGCGCCCCAGTTGATCCAAGATGCTCCCGGGTATGAGCAACGTACGTTTGAACGGGGAGTCACCGATGGCTCGATTACATTGGGCAAAGTCCGGCGATTCTGGCGAACGCATCGCAAGATAATTGTCGATGAAATGAAGAAGCGAGACCCGGAGAACATCCATGGAGAGCCCCGCCCACCAGCCACACGAGTCTATGCTCATGGCCTCACCGATCTGGTGTTTAGCAACGCTACTGTATCGGAGGATTTGATTCCTGAGACCTTGGCGCTGGACCATCAACGACTGGAGCGTCTACACGCCAAGGCCTTCCAGATTGTGGCTACGGCATCCATCCTCCTGACCGCTAAGAATCTACTGAAACGTGATGCTCGGTCCCAATGGAAGCCAGAGGCCGATCGCATTCTCTCTCTGGACTTTAATGAAATTCGTGCCGACCGCGTACAGTCTATTCTTGAATCAACACATCCCATGCCACCCGCTGCAAGTGCTCAGCTTGCCGCCACCATCAGACGAGTGCTGGCGCCCGTCGCGACTGCAAGCACTGCAGCTGCACCCCAGGCTGCTGTTCATGTTCAATACGATGCCTCTTCTGGCCCGGTCCCGGAGTCCTCTGGTAGTGGATCCCCCGCACCCAGCTTCACGGACCCGGTTGCTCGGTTGATTCTCTCCCGCCTCCGGAGTCATGTCCTCTCTCGATTGAGCGCTTCTAGTGCTTCGGAGCGAGTGCGTGCCACAACAACGGCCAGTCAGAGCTTAGCTGGCGCAGGCATGCCCGAGTTTGTGGGCGAAGTTGGGCAACTGGTGGAGGAGCTAGAGAAGGTGCGCGAGGTTGACTGGCTCTGCCACGGATCAGTTTATGAGCGTTTGTATGAAGAAGGGGCCTCGCAGTAGTGGCATTATTGGAAGGCATAGTTCTATTAATATCATGTGTGGTGTTTTCCTTATTTGTTATGGGTTTGCTTTGGACTTCTGTGGATATAGGCAGATTGGCAGGACTGTCCAGGTGGGCATTATGGACTATATAAGATGTAAATGGATAGGCAATTTTGAAACATCGACACTGGACCAACATTGGAATGATTTTCTCTATGATGATTCTACTATTACACCAACCGCAGCCTTCAAATAGTTGTCCTTCTAGGTCTCTTCGATATGCTATCCTAGTAGAGTTTGATTTCCAAAAAATAAAAAAATAAAAATAAAAATAAAAAAGGTATAGGTAAGATTATCTTGAAAATCCAGTAAACTAGTGTGATCACTACTTGATATGCAAAAAGAAAATGATTACATAGAAAGCTCCTACCCTGGTTCGAACAGGGGTTTACAGAAGACATGATATCAAAATCTGTCGGGATGACCACTACCCCATAGGAGCATTTTGGATTACTCCCGGCTTTTTATTTTCATCTATAATCCATTCACCTAGAAGGTTTCCAAACTCCATTTCAACCAGAGAAATGGCATCAACTTAGGTTAATTAAGGGTATGTAGACACCTAACATTCTAGGTGTCGAATTTATTCTATCCTTTCCAAAGGATATTACCTTGATCACCTTCTATTTTCCGGATTTCGTATATAAGCTCTCTACTTTATTTAATTATACAACATATAATAACCTTATGCGAAGCATGTACAGTACGAGGAGGGGGGGGGGATATGGCGATAGCTCACTATCTAATCAGAACCCCACGTACCTAGTATCGACCGCAATCCTAAAATTTCCCCTCCACCACCTGCAATCCCAATCCCTCTTTCCGTCCTACACACAATATGACAGAACCAAAACTCTCCCTCCTGTCGGACTTGACACCCCCATCCCTGGAGCGCACATGGCTTACCGCACCACACCCCACCCTCCCCATTGTCGCGACCTGCAGCTCCGACAAGACAGTGCGGGTATACTCGCTCACGAACTTCAAACTCCTCTCAACCATCACAGGCGGACATAAGCGTAGTGTCCGGACAGCGGCCTGGAAGCCGCACGTACAAGGCGAAAGCGTCCTGGCTACCGGAAGCTTTGATGCTACCGTTGGTGTCTGGCGACGATGGGATAGCTACGGGCGCGCCGAAGGCGATGGTGCCGGAAAGGACAGTGCCATTGCTAATGTGGACGGGGAGGAAGATGTCGATGGCGGGGATGAGGAGGAAGAATGGCGCTTTGCTGTGCTTTTGGACGGACATGATAGCGAAGTGAAGTCCGTGTCGTGGTCGCCGTCCGGCATGTTATTGGCGACGTGTGCGCGTGATAAGTCGATTTGGATCTGGGAGGATCTGGATGATGGGGATAACAACTTTGAGACCGTGGCCGTTATGCAGGAGCATGGTGGTGATGTTAAGTGTGTTTCTTGGCATCCTGTTGAAGAGTGTCTCGCGAGTGCTGGATACGACGATACAATCCGACTGTGGCGCGAAGATTTGGATGACTGGGGTCAGGTGGCTTGTATCAAGAAGCACGAAGGAACGGTCTGGTTTTTGGATTGGGAGGGCACCGAGACAACTCCGACTGTTGCGGACGGAGCTGATGCGGCGGCATTACAGAGCCAATGGCGTGAACAGCGTGCACTCTCTGGACCGAGACTTGTTTCTTGTTCAGATGATCGTACCGTTCGGGTTTGGCGCCGTCTGCCTAAGGAGAGTGCGCAGCTGGGTGCGATGTCGTCGGCTGCTACTGGTATCCCGAGTATTATTCGACCAACCGGCACAGATGAGACATGGGAGGAGGATGCTTTGCTACCACATGCACACGAATTAGCAATCTATGCGGTTGCTTGGAGTCGACGGACTGGTCTGATTGCTTCTGTGGGTGCCGATGGACGAATCATCATCTACCAAGAACGGATTGTGTCTCCCTCCGCCGATGCGGATGCCATGGAGACTGAGCCAATGGAAGGCAAGGCTTCCCTGCAGACGGAGTGGACAATACTCGCTGTAGTGAATGGTGCCCATGGTATTTACGAGATCAACCACGCTGCTTGGGCTAAACGGGCCGATCGTGGGGCTGTGGGAGAGGAAGAAGTTTTGGTGACAACTGCAGATGATGGCAGTGTCAAGGTATGGACGCTGCAGCAGTGATTTACATATTCATAAACCATGAAGTACAAATCTCATGACAGCCACTCCGATAGAAACACCGAGTGGCTTCGTTTATAGATATAGAAAAGGCCTGTAATCTAGTAAATGGCAAGAATGCAACTGGAATCAAAAATGCTACACTTCCCATTCAAAACAAACCCATATCAATGTCGTGATTGGCCTTGTAGTCTATGAGAAGATTCAGAGATATACGCCTTTGTACAGATGCAGCCAACCGATGTAGAATGGAAATCGGTCCGGGATAACGTAGCAATTAAAAACATCAAAATCCAAATACACCAACACCAACACCAACGTACGTGCTGCTTCTTATCATAAAGGTTCACGGTGATCATTTTCCACGGTAGGCTGCTGAGAGCTACCGTGGGGACTCACATGGTCGTCCTCATCGCTGATATCACCGACCGCGTATTGATCCCGATCGAGGCCAGTTAGATGCAGCTCATCTAGCTCTGCCTCGTCAAAGTCACCGGCCTCAATATCATTCGTTCGCTTGTTCTGGAACCGATCTAGGACAGATCCAGCCCGCATATCCATATCTTGGGGATGGACTCCTCGGTAACCTTGGTGGGTTCGGCGACTGCGCCAAATAAAGAAGCCCCAGACGGTGACACCGATGATGACCACCACCAGGATAGCCTCACCAGAC
The DNA here is from genome assembly GCA_030710325.1 of Penicillium sp. 91 TS-2023. NCBI lineage: Eukaryota > Fungi > Ascomycota > Eurotiomycetes > Eurotiales > Aspergillaceae > Penicillium > Penicillium sp. 91 TS-2023. Next base: position 497,851 of record JARWGP010000021.1, on the reverse strand, counting down.
TTGGTGTAGGCATGCATCTCGGTATCCTTGATCTTTTGCTTTTCTTCCTGCTCGGCAGCAGTGCTGTTGGGGTGGCCACCAACCGAAGTCTGGGGCAGTTTCTCGCCGTCAATACGCGAATCAGCAGGCCGTCCACCAATACTAGCGATGTCCACGTTCATGAAGCGGTCAAGCATATCGCGAGTCTGGCGAGGTGCATCGAAGGGGACCATATGGCTGGCATTGTAGAAGAGGACATAGGTCAGGTTACGGGCATGTTGATAGATGCCAGCCGGTTCCCCCTCAAAGGTCCAGTCATGGCGCGGAGCCCACTCGCCCGGCGCGGTTTCAAAACCTGTGGCACCCTTCCACTTCAGGCCATGAATGTAAGTCTCCGTTCCAATGTGATTACAGATCATGTCCTTGTCACCACTGAACAGAAGCACGTTGACTCCAGATTCAATCAGACCCGGAATCAGCGTGCCAGCTGCCTGGGAGTTGGAGGCATGGAAGGCTTTGCTCACGCCACCGGAGCACTCCTGCCAGCCGGTCATCTTCGCAGGGTTGATATTCAAGGCCTTCACCACGTCCTGGCGCTGCAGGTAAGGTGTAATGAAAGTCAGGTCTGGGGGCCAGTTCATGCCACACGCAGGCCAGCTGTCTTTCAAACGGACATCGTACACGTTCATGCACTCGCCATCGAATTCACCGACTGCGAGCATGCTTCCCAGGACCTTTTCGCACTCGGGAACATTGACATGATTCATGATCCCCGGCGTTTCCAGCTTGGACAAGCAGACCGCGTTCACGGCTTCGATTTGTTGGTAGAATGATGTTCCCTTCACGATCAAACCTTCACGCTCGGCAAATTCAAAGTACGAGGGATACTGTTCCGGTGAAATCCAGCCGTTCCCGATAAGCAGGCCCTTGAGTGGCCACTTTCTTTGTCCATTTTCCTCGGCCACCTTGTTGCGATCTTTGATCGCCTTGGCGATGTAGGGGATATGTTGGCCAGCGTATGATTCGCCGGCAATATAGATCTATCAAGCCCAGTTAGCATGATATTCCGAAACCCTCAGAAGAACAAAAAATGTCGGCAACACATACGTCGTCTCTTTCATACTCGGGGAACAATTCAAAGAAGCGGTCCAAGAAGATCATAAAATGGGCTGCCATTTGGTCCAGCTCGTGAAGGTAGCTGTTCGTATTGGCGTAGCTGAAGCCGGTACCGACGGGCTGATCAACAAAGAGCAGATTGGCGAACTCATCCCACGAGCCCTTGTTGTATTCCAACGTGTGATCGTCCTTGAGTCGATACGGGCCAACCTCCATCAAGGCACCGTCCATGGAACTGCATCCTGGCCCACCATTCAGCCAGATAACCGTGCGCTGTCGGTTTGCGATATGTCGGTTCTCGTAATGCCAGAAGAAGAGGTTGCCGTTGGTCTTCGGGTCGACTTCAATGTGTCTAAATGTCTCTGTAGTTAGCCCGCCGGTCCACTCTTTGGCGGAAACCTGCTTCCGGAACTTACCCGGCGTGCATCTTCAATAGGGGTCCTTCCGGAGCCCCCGGTAGATCGTGGACATAATAATCCGCGGCTGAGGCCGCGGCCGCCAATGTCGGACCTAGGACTAAGGAGAGAGTCCATGACAGAATGGCCAGAGCCCCGGTCGAGCGAGGGCGCAAGGGCATCGAGAACATGGTCTCCACAGCTTGCACCCTATTCGATAATGTGTAATTTTTCGTATGGTCTCCAGCGATGGAAGCGCGCAGTTGTTGGAGGTCCGCGACGGACTGATAATGACGGGATCAAGAAGTGTTCATCGGACTATGGGGGCGGGCAAAGGGATGGGGCGGAGATACACGAGGGATTTGAGAAAAGAAAGAAAAGAGGAGTATCCGTTGACTCCAGTTCGAATCCCCTGACTATATAAAGATCAATAGAAAGTGGAATGAGAGTAGACGAGGAGCAACGGAGCGGAATTGCTGGCGTGGCCTGGACCCGGTCCGGTATTCTATCTGGTACATGTATTCTATGTAAAATACAGAGGTTTAGGTGGTGTTTTAGATAGATTAGTCATTCCATACATGTATAGTACCGCACAGCCGCGTTGCCCGATAAGGGACTCTATAAGAGCTGATTCTTTGTATTAAAGCGTCTAGATCATCATCATTCTACTCTAGATCCTATTACGATCTATGGCAAGCTTGAGTTGAATCATGGTATTATCATATATTTGACGTTACTTTTTACTGGGGTTTGACCATATCAGAAAAGATCACCGACGCCCTTGTCGGCATCGTTTTTAATCAGATCCACCATCCCCTGAATTGATATTAGCCAAGAACCTCTCTAGTTTGGGAGTTTGCTTACATCGGGCATGATCGGCTCGCCGCTAGCATCTTTCACGTAGCGGAATGGCATTTCAGTCCGCTCATGTTCGTTGATCAGAATTTCAGGGTAGTCGACATAGGGGATCTCCTCTAGCGGGACTATTGCAAGAGGTTAACCTCTCAGAATTCAGAGTCAATAGGAACATGCACTTACTTTTCTCGTGCACCACCATGCGAGTCACTCGTACTGCAGTATCAGTGGTCATCTGTTTGGGTCCCAGGCGTCGACCGACGTAGCCCTTTTTGCGCAGCTCAGAAGTGCGGTCTACTTGCTGTTAGTATAACAATGCTTCTTCGTAGAAAAAGGAAGCATACCTCGTGGTGGATCATCGCCTAACAAAGTTACAATTTAAGTTAGCCTTTTCCTCAGAGAATCCAAGTTTTTGGTTTTTTTCCCCCAATCGCGGGGGGTTTTAGCGTGAACGGGAAAGAATGATCCATACCGAGAATACCACCGAACAAGAATACATCAAAGGTCTCTCCATCTTCCGGACTCAATTCCACCTGAGCCGATGGATCCAATAGACAGACCCTGTCCTTGCGGTCAGCAAAGATCTCCTCGACACTGCGCTGCTCCACCTCCAGGCCACGGGTGGCGGCCAGGTCGGCGGGCATCTGCAGCTCGGCGGGCACGGAGCTCAGCAGGAATCGAGCTCCGAGGTCGTGCGATTCGCGAGCGATAGCAGCATATTCCAGTGCAGACCATGGACCCAATTCAGGATCCAGGTGTTCAACCACAAAGGCCCGGGTCTTCTGATCAGCCATGGCGGGGTGGGATGAAGGTTAAGGAAAAGAGGGAAAAAATGTAGAGTTTGGTCCCACTCGGGATTGACAATTGAATTATGGGCACTTCTGGATGCGGCGATACGGCGCCTTTAGGACTTAGGGACTTGGATGGGGACATTGGGCATGAAATCGTCTCTGGCATTATTGTTCTTCATACTGATCTTCCTGTCTTTCCTTTCTGTGGAAAATGAAGCTCGTCATGGTGATGACGTCGCCGCACACAACCTCCCATACAGCAAATAAAGCAATAAAAGCAGCATTCTCCTTATCCATGGAAATTATAGAGACAGATCCATAAGGATCAGATGACTGTGAATTATAAGGTTGACCAGTGATATACAAAGGGATGAAGTAACCGAAACCCCCATTTGCTCACAGATTGGGCGCGGATAAAGCGTTATCGATAGAGTAATCAAGCCCCGACCTTTCACTTCTTCTTCTTCCAACTTACTTTTGCTACAAATCTTGGGCTTTGCAACTTCTCTAGTTTCTATCTCCCCCAAACTCTCATTCATCATGAATCCTCTTAAACAGAATGATGTCGACGTTAGCGTGAGTCGTTGACCCCTCTTTGGTTGCAGTTCCATACCTAACCTCGTCTACCTTCTAGAAATTGAGCCCCGATGAGCAGCGTCTGTATGCCTTGTACGGTAAGAGGCCCAACAAGAAGGATGTGTTGCAGAACAAGCTCAAGGTGAGTTATGACTCGACGCCCCTCCCACCTGCGAATCCCCTCCACCTCCACCCCTCTACCCCTCGGCGACTTTTGGGTCTTTAAGTCACCGTCTTCTTCCTAAATGAAATACCAAGATCTGATTATTTCTCTCTTTTCATGGATTAGGAGCGCAAATACTTTGACTCGGGTGACTATGCTCTGAGCAAGGCCGGCAAAGCTTCGGACGTCGGCGTCACCAACATCGGCTCCCGCCACCCAGTTCCGGAGAACATTCCACACCTGACAGCCACCTCCCCAGGTGCCAATAACCCCGCTGGGACCGGTAATGGTGGCAGCATCAGTGCTCAAGGTCAACAGATCCCTGGTAGCATTAGCGGCCACCCTAGCTCGATCGGCTTTCAGAGCCGTAGCCCCATCAAGGAGGGTAGCTTCCTCCACCGTGGTACTAGTATGAGTGAGGGCTCCATGAACCCGGATGTTCAGGATAAGGAGCCGAGTGTGAGCCCACCACCTGCTCGGGAGGGAGTGCCTATTCGCCGGTGATTGAAACGTTCTCTTGATGCATTGCATGGATATCTCATGGGTTTTATTTTTTCTTTCTCTGGGAGGGATTTGCTTGGTTTTCTTTATCTTTTTTCCACCTCTATTGTTCAAAAGCCTGGCGCTATGGGATCTTCTCTGGGGATGTGCACTGCGGGACAGGCCCCAGAAAGAACAGAGAAGGTGTGACCTATACAAAGACAAAAAAAAATAAGCAAAAGGGAAAACACTGCAACGGGGGGTTTCGATACTTGACTTCAACATGAAGTTGAGTCTTGATACACCTACATAGAACATCAGCGCATCCTTTGTTCTCCTTTGGCTTGTTCATATCGTTTAGTTACAATCTTTGTCTGCGTTCCACTTCGCGTTTACTTGCACTTTCATTCCATGTATTCCGTACTCGTTTTCTTCTGCTTTGCCGGTTTCTTACTTTAAGGTTTCTTCCATGTCTTACCATAGTTTGATCCATTCGAAATACGTTATGAAATTATATTCGGCCTATGAACTTCAATGGAGATAACCGTTGTGGATCGATATCATTTATCATTGATATAATTGGTCTCTAATTTGGACATCCCGCTAGGACGGGATGAGGTAGCATTGGAAGCTTCCAGATATTCTATATACAGTGACAAGCAGCGGTCAAATATTACGGCGAAATACTCCAAGGTTCATTTAGCCGGAGCATAGAGAAACATGATAGATAAAGTCAGACCAGATGAATGGCAAAGGGTATAGGAATCGGGCTAAGATAGGATGGCAATGCGACAGCGAGGAAATTGCAACTGGTATCATGGGGTCATGACAGAACAAACGGAGGAAACCTAATGTCCCAGGTAGAGAATAGATGGAAAAGCCGAGGCAAGGAAGGGCCTCAAGTTAAGCCCAATGAAACGGTCTCTTTCAGAGGTAGTGCCCCTTGAACATGGAGCAGCCACATGACCAAAGGCTGGGGAGAGAAAAGGGGATGTTCCAAGACGCCCGTGTATAGCACCAGGGAAAGGGGGAAGTATGTAGGTCGCCATGGAGTGGAAAGGGTAAACAAATGACCTCCATTTGAAATGGGACTGGCACATGGCATTGGACTTTCCCGAAAAGGGCCCAGAAGGAGGTCGGTTCTTCAGTCCCTAGGGTGGAGTGCTCAACGGGTCTGAGTTGAAGAAACGTACACGGCATGGCATTTGATAACAGCCATATTTGCTCATCGGGTCGCTTGGTTGGAAGTTGGATGCATCGACCTAGAAATACAGAGAGTATCGAAGATCAGTCCCGTGATTCTTGGGGACGTAACCCCAGAATGAAACAGCAGGTTGCGCGCTCCGATGACTCTCCAGACAGATGGCGTTTCAATCGGTTTTCCAATGGCCAGTCAGCCCATTGTCAAGATCGTTATGTTCCCCAAGCCAAAGCTCAACTGCATATAATGCCGTAGTGCAGGCCAGGTTGATCCATCGCCAGAGGTTACTTCCACCTGCGCCTTGAGTGCTCCACCATTCGCCAATACCTCCCATTGCTTGCGAGGTGGACGAGAAATGCTGCATCAGAAGACTGGTGTAGACAGCAATGAGGATCGACGGCGAGAAGTAGCTCAGGAGTGCCAGGACTTGACCAGCGGCATCGGAGTCTTCCAGAGAAGCCTCCTGGGAGAGAGCACGAGCTCCGGATTCACGCACCGCCGGAATGATACGTGTTGATGCATACAGCACAAGGAGACGGTATGCGAGCGAGATCAAGACCGACGGAGTGACCGCGCTAAAGACAGCCGTGATGACGTTGAAAGCGGCGTGGATGATCGAGGGTAGCAGAGACAAGGCATGCATCAAAGTGGTGTATGATGCCATGAAAATGGGCGGAAGCGGGGGGAAGTCGCCTGCTTGCGCAGGAGACGGAATCTGCTCGACCGGGTATGACGGTTGGTAATCGGTAAATATCTGGTAGATACAGAGGACAATGTAGGCGAACAGCAAGGAGCTTTCCACGGGGTTTCCACGTCCACTACCTATCCCCCAGGCGCACAGAATGACCGCGCAAGTAATGGAGACGCCGATCAGAGCTGCGTCGACATTGGAAATCTCGGGGAACTGAAGAACGCGCCAAAGAAAGTAGACGGAGCTAGAGATCACAGTAGCCGATAGAACGAGCAGACCGATCTGTGGAAATCAGTTTTCTGTTAAAGCGCAAAGGGCGCAAAAGAGGAAATGAAGGAGAGAACATACCATCCAGCTGTCACTGCGCCCGCCTCGGTTCACGAGCCAGCGGGTGATTTGGCCGGCGGCTTGGATCACCAACAAGCTGCAGAAGCCCTCCGCGAGCTGGAACACAGGCGTGGACCATCGCAGAAGTCGGTCCCAGTTGCCCAGAGTCACAGTTTCGACCAAGCCATCCCGACCGAATAGCCATTCCTGGAGGGAGCTATCCTGGGCTCGGTTCCCGCTGAAGGTGCGCTCCACCCACCCGCTGCTATTCTCCGGATCGACCGAGAAGCGATTCAGGGACCAAATCAACAAGATCGGAATTAAAATCCATTGTGTAGAGCGGATGACGGCGACGAGCGACGAGCGAAACCATGAGCGCTCAGGGGTGGCGAGGCGCAATATCGAGAAGAGGAAGTAGAAGGTTGCGAGCGATAGGGAGAAGGCCAGACCACATGTCTTCCCGCCCACGTCAAAGGCCAGAGGGATAGAAGAGACCGTGACGGCGAGAAAGACGGCCGACGAGAAGACTCGAAAGAGCCACATTCGGGGAGGAAACGCGCAAGGGCGCGTAGAGCAAGTCGCGTTTTTGGTGTTGATGAAGAGAATGGGGAAGAGAGGGGGGAAAGGCACACGATCGGTTCTTTTTTTTTCTTATTTTCCTTTTTCCTCAAGCTTATCTCTGGATTTCACGTGGGAAGTGCAGCATCAGAACAAAGATATGGGAATTGTTCCACAAAGCTTGGAGATTGTTCTGGAATGGAATATGGATACTTTGACTAAGTCAAGACTCTTTAGAATAAAGTGCATGGCAACTCTGAGTGTGGTGTCGTGCTAGGGCAGCAAAAAGCCTAGAGTCTGGACTGGCGGTCAGAGCGCCAGATTCTTGACCTAAAGTAGAGATTGATATAGTGTATGGATAACTTAGACTACCTAGATATATAAGGTGCATGTGAGCTATCTCCATACTGCCATGTTTAAAAAGTGCATGATCTTCTAGTGACAAAGTGATCTCAAGTTGATAACGCCATTGATGCTCTCATGTACTAGATACATGGTGATCTATGGGTGCATAGGAAGATAAGGAAGTATCCAGTACTTGGTATTTATCTTCCCCAGAGCCGGAACCGGGGACCAAACCGAGGTTTCAGTGATAAGCCGTTTTAACTTTGTAACTCCAGTTTCAACTGTTCATGCTCACTGTCAATCATTTCATCATTCATCTTTCAACCTTAGAAATCTGGCATTCATCACCTGAGTCTTCCCAACCCTATTACTAAGCCCTGGTTTCCCGATACAGCTGTCCCGCAGATAAGCTTGACCATCCAGATCAAAGCAAATCATAATCGTCTTTTCCATACATGCTACGTTTTCGTACCTTTTCCAAAATGGCTGAAACTGTTGCAAAGAAGCTCAAGACTGCTCCCGTTATTGGAACCCACAAGTGTGTTGCCTCCCAATTGAAGCCTGTCATGCCTTGCAGAGTCTGCAACTAATAGCTTCCAGTGGTCACTTTCATGCCGATGAGGCCCTAGCGGTCTACTTGCTCCAGCTGTTGCCCACTTATGCTTCCTCCCCGCTAATCCGTACTCGTGACCCGGCTCTACTGGAGACCTGCCACACCGTGGTCGACGTGGGCGGTGTGTATGATGCTGAGATCAACCGCTACGATCACCACCAGCGCACCTTCGACACCACTTTCCCTCAGCACAGCACCAAGCTCTCGTCAGCTGGTCTGGTTTACATGCACTTTGGTCGTGCCATTATTGCCCAAAAGCTGTCTCTGCCCCAGGATCACCAGGATGTGGACCTGCTGTACGAGAAGCTGTACACTGACTTCATCGAAGCCATTGATGCTAATGACAATGGCATCTCCGCCTACGACCCTGCTGCGGTGGCTGCGGCCAACCTGGAGAAGCGGTTCAAGAATGGCGGTGTCACTCTTGCCTCCATTGTCGGCGATATGAACAACCCAGACCCTACCAGCCCACCTGGTGAGGCCCAAGACGAGGATAGCCTGTTCGGCCGGGCCAGCAAGCTCATCGGCAACGTTTTCGCTCGCAAGTTGCACCACGCTTGCCACTCATGGCTTCCTGCTCGCACCACTGTCGGTTCTGCATACCAATCACGCCACGAGGTTCACTCCTCTGGTCGCATCGTTGTGTTCCCTGAGGGCGGTGTTCCCTGGAAGGAGCACCTCTACAACTTCGAGAAGGATGCCTCCAGCGGCGAGGGTATTGACCCTGCCGCGCAGGTCTACTATGTTCTGTACCCCGAGAGCGCCGCCGAGGACTCCAAGTGGCGCGTGCAGTGCGTTTCCGAGTCTGAGGGCAGCTTTGTGTCCCGGAAACCTCTCCCCGAAGCCTGGCGCGGCGTTCGTGACCAGGATCTGGATGGACTGATGGCCTCTCAGGCCGAGCAAGCCGGTCAGGAGAAGCTCCCCGCCGGTGCTATCTTTGTGCATGCCAGTGGATTCATTGGTGGTCACAAGACTAAGGAGGGTGCTATGGCCATGGCTATTCGCAGCCTGGAGTAATAACGAAATACAGCTTCGGAAGGAGTTACGAATATCAAAAGTCCATGATGGGTATTTCTCGTGATGTGAAATGGTTCTTATTATGATATCAAAAGCATAATTTTTGTCTGGAGTATATAACGCAGACACAGCAATCAAGGAAACTGACTGCCTCGGCTCCTCGTGTAGTCCTCCATAAAATATTGTTCGATCTTGTATCTTTCTGGAATGTGTCCAGAGCCATTGTATTCGCTGGCCACGGTCATGCTGCATATGACCAATATTGAAAGAAGATCGCAGTCAGCAGGGAAACAGCTTTGAGTATTAATCAACAAGCTATAGATAGCCAGAGAAGGAGTCTATTTCCTTAATGGATGGTATTTGAGGCAGTCCTGAGACCCCCAATGCAATGTTCCTTAATGGATGGTATTTGAGGCAGTCCTGAGACCCCTAATGCAATGAAAGGGCTAGCCAATGACTTTCATTGATAGCAAAGCCCATGTTGGGGAAGGACGTATTTTGGTGATCCTCTGTGGCATATAGTTTGATCAGTGACTAGGCAGCTGGACTCAGGATTGCGCCAGGGCCGGGGAGCAAGGCCATTGGAAAGTTGATTGCTGCCCACTATTCTGCCGATAAGAATGTTTCCGATGTTGGGGGCGGTTTGTATGCCATAAGAGGCGAAGGAGGACTGGCACAGCAAAGACCATAAATCTTTGAGTGGGATCAATGACGAACGTTCAACGAACTGATGTCTTCAATGCTGCCAGTACCATCTCCAGGCTTTGTAACATCCTTGGCGTAAGATTGAGCGCCAAGCGAATCTTCACCTTCGCCCATGGCTCGTTGGATGAGCTTGGCTTTGACTGCGGCACCCTTCAAGCGCTCGTCAACATCGTTCACAGCCTCTTCCGTATTGCTCATATCCAGGGAAGCTGGGTCGACTAGCTCCAGCAAAGTGGCTAGATTTCTTGCCAGGCGGGCACTGTGCGCTGGTATCTTTGGCATTTCTTTGCAAATGGATGAAGGATCCAGAGATAAGACGTCTGACTGGTCGACTTGTGGCGTCGATTGCTCGCAAAGCTCATTCGGTTTGGCATCAGCCAATCGCTGGGCCCAGACGAGTGCCTTCCCATACAATCGCCCCATTTCCACGAATTTCTCAAACCCCTTCTCGACGGCGAAAACGCTACCTTCCGTGTAGCCGGCTTCGGCGCCATCGGCGACACCCAACTCGTAGCCTTCGTTGTAGAATTGCTCCTCCAGATCAAGGAGGCTGTCCAACAGATTAGGCTCCATGATTATCCGTATAGAATTGCCGATGTCACGAAAGCAAGGGGATGAATATGAGTCAACGAAGGATTCAAAGAGAGTTTTTTTTTTCTTTGGCTGATACAGTTATGCGGGGCGGATGTCACGAGCTGATAAAGCCCACTTTTTTCGATTTTCCGGTTTCCCCTCCAACTTTCTCATCTACAAACCACAATGGCGGCTTCAAACCCAATTTTGCCCAAGAAGGGCGAGCGCAATATCCTCATTACTAGCGCACTGCCATACGTTAACAATGTGCCTCATCTGGGCAACGTTGTCGGCTCTGTGTTGAGTGCTGATGCTTTTTCGAGGTATGACTCAACACACCACCCCCACTAGAATCAAAGAAAGCTGACATTTGACAATTTTAAGATACCACAAGGCTTGCGGTCGGCAAACACTTTACATCTGCGGAACGGACGAGTATGGTACAGCAACCGAGACCAAGGCGTTGGAAGAGAAGGTGACCCCGGAGGAGCTGTGCACCAAGTACAACAAGATTCATCAGGAAGTGTACGAATGGTTCAACATTGGATTCGACCACTTCGGTCGCACCCCGACCCAGAAACACACCGAGATCTCCCAGGCGATTTTCAAGCGACTTGAGGAGAACGGTTTCCTGGCTGAGCGGACTGCTGAGCAGCCATTCTGTGAGCAACACGGCTCGTTCCTGGCGGACCGATATGTCGAAGGCGAGTGCCCGCGGTGCCACTATGATGATGCGCGCGGAGACCAGTGTGATAAGTGCGGTCACCTTCTCGATCCCTTTGATCTTATCAAGCCTCGGTGTAAGCTTGATGGAGCCACTCCGGTGCGTCGCGAGACAAAACATATCCACCTGCTGCTTGACAAGCTCCAGCCGGAGGTTGAGAAGTGGGCGAACGAGTCGATTGAAAAGGGACAGTGGCCTAAGAACTCACGGATTATCACCGAATCGTGGTTGAAGGAGGGCTTGAAGGACCGCGGTATCACTCGCGATCTGAAGTGGGGTGTCCCCGTCCCGTTAGAAGGATTTGAGAACAAGGTGCTGTATGTTTGGTTCGAGGCTTGCATTGGATACCCCTCTATCACCGCCAACTACACCAAGGACTGGGAGCTTTGGTGGCGCAACCCGGAGGATGTGCAGCTGTATCAGTTCTTGGGTAAGGACAACGTGCCTTTCCACAGTGTCATCTTCCCCGCTACTCAGATTGGTACTCGGGATACCTGGACTATGAACCACCACCTGAGCGCCACTGAGTACCTGCAATACGAGGGCGGTAAGTTCAGCAAGTCTCGAGGAGTCGGTGTTTTCGGAACCAACGCCAGAGAGACCGGTGTGCCCGCAGATGTGTGGCGTTACTACTTGCTTAAGAACCGTCCTGAAACTGGAGACACTTTCTTTGAGTGGCGGTCATTTGTTGATGCCAACAACAGTGAGCTGCTGGCCAAGCTTGGTAACCTCGTTAACCGAGTCATCAAGCTCGTTGCGGCCTCTTACGGATCCGTTGTCCCTGAGTTCACCATCCCCGAGGACTTCGCTCCTTTCCAGGAGGAGGTTACTACTCACCTGCGCCAGTACATTGAGGACATGGAGAGTGTTCACCTCCGTGCCGGTGTGGCCACTGCTATGCGCATCGCTGAGGCTGGTAACGGTCTGATCCAGGCCAACCGTCTTGATAACGCCCTGATTGCCAATGAGCCCGAGCGTGCTGCGGCCGTTGTCGGAGCTGTTCTGAACCTGATCCACCTGCTCTCCGCTGTCTTCTCCCCATACATGCCCGCTACCTCCAAGTCGATCCTGGAGCAGCTGAATTCCCCGGTCCTGTTGATCCCTACCCTCGAGGAGCTCAAGGATGGATGGAAGCCCAGCAGCATCAAGGCTGGCCACAAGATTGGCAAGGCTCAGTACCTGTTCTCTCGCATTGATCCCAAGAAGGCCGACGAGTGGCGCGAGGCTTTCGGTGGCTCTCAGGCTGACCGAGCCAAGAAGGCCGAGGAGGCTGCTAAGGCCGCTGCCAAGAAGGCTGCCGCAAAGGCAAAGAAGCTGGCCAAGAAGGAGCAGAGCAAGGCCGCTACCGGTGTCGAGGCTACTGCCAAGGGTGGTGCGGAGGGTGTCAGCGTGACAGCTTCCAGTTCCCAAGATGAGGCTGTGCAGAAGGTCACCGACGGTGTTGCACAGGTTACCCTTCCCTCTTCGTGAAAGAATTGCATGATATAGAGTCTTTTGTTTTGTATGTGAGGCTGAAGCGACTGAGATAGCGTCTAGCGTTAACAAGTGAGTTTCCAACTGCGGCGCACGACATGGAGGGTTTGGGTCATGGTCACGGTTGGGTTGAAGTGGGCTTGGTCTTGATATACTTGATGTACGACTGGCATGTCGATCATACACGCATGAATCTACGAGAATTGGTGTTTTTGGAGAGGAGTATCCTTCGCATTTGATTATTTGGCTGGTGTTTATACCTCCCCTGTGCATGGCAAAGCCCACCCGTAGTCTACAACATAAGATACATCCAATAGATCTTACTAAGGCGGCGAAGTCCTAGTTTGAAGGTTCCGTTCTACTGTTTTTATTTCGTTCTCTATCTCTATTCAAAGCTAAGAAGACTTGAAATACTGAACTGTAGCAGAACTACGTAGGTAGTCAATCAGGTTTCAAAGGTTCCCATTCGCAATTGTCTTAAAAAATACACGCCGATATGATAAAAATTCATTAAATGCTCATAGCGCCAGTCGCTCCACGACGCGGGAAGCAAATCCAGCCCCTTTTCCTTCGCTTGCAACCTCGATCACCGCTTCCGAGGGTTTGGTCGAGGCTTCGTTTCCTCCGGCCCCACAGGGTGCAGCATAACCTTGTTCGGAGTCTGCTGGGTATTGGCCGAGTAGCCCTTGCTCCAGTCGTAGCTGACCGCGTAAGCGAAGATATTTCCATCACGGCTAAAGGCGGTGCTTGAGATAGGACCGCCAACGGCCGGGTAACCCTTGAGACGGTGCTTGGCGTCCTTGTCCCAGAAGTGGAAGGTGCCGTCACTACCGGCAGTGCTGAAGGTTCCGTGGACGGGGTGGAAGCAGATGGAGTTGACGGAGTAGATGTTGCAGATGTCGCGGTTGTTGGCTGGGGTTTCACGGTGGCACTTGAAGGAGAAGTTGGATGCAGAATCCTTCTCCTCGACGTACTGGATGGCACAACGGCCCTCAATACTGCCAACGGCAAAGCCGGAGGCATCAGCAAAGCAGCTGACTACCCGCGTCTGCCACTTGAGGGGGGATTGCATGGTCTTGTAGAATTTGGTTGGCTGGTCGAGGTTGACGATATTGATGTAGCGGTCAGCTGTGCCGATGACCAGCAGCTTGTTCTTAACATCCATTGTGTACACACGCTCCTGGCAATCAATATTGGCGATGGGGGTTTGTTGCCGCAAATCCCAATATTTGACTGTCTTGTCCCATGAGCCTGTCACCAGGAGCGGTGACCCGCCTTGTGGGTTGGGGAACATATGACAGGCGCGAATTGGACCATCATGTTTCGCAACGGGAGTCGTAGTACCGGAACCGAGATCGAGGAGCTTGGCCATGTTGTCTGCACCTGCACCGACCACTTTGGATCCATCCTGAAGAACAATTGTAAGGTTAGCTTGCTATATGCCAAGACTGAAACAAAAGACCAGGACCAAAAAAAACCTACCGGAGACCAGCAACAGTTCAAAACAGGCGCATCTGCATTCAATATCGCCTTTCCTTCACTCTGACCAGTGGGGCTGATTTCATAAATTCGGACCTTGTTGTCCCAGGATGCGACAGCGAGATGTTCACTGGTGGGCGAGAATCGCATATCCGAGATACTATCCTCCGGAGGCTGGTTGAGGGTGACATCTTTGGAAATGTCACCAGTAGTATTGGTCTGTCCGGCTGTTGTCGCCGCCGCAGCGGGAGCACCAAAAAGAGACATTGAGAGGGCACGCGAAAGAGAGCTCCTATGGGAGGTGTTGAGAGGGTTCGAAGATGAGGAGGATAAAATTGAGGAAATAACGTTCTTCTCACAGCCACTGAGCTCCAGATGAAAGGAGGTGGTGTAAGAACAGATAGAAAGGGTGCTGTGAGCAGCGTGGAGAGAGCTGGAAAATGTGACTGCGCGGATCTGGAAGTTGATCGAGATGCGTGAATGCAGCGGCAGAAAAATACACCTGACCGCCTTCAAGGCCTAGAGAAATTAGACAAAAGGATCAAACTCAACAAATATGTTTGAAAAAGAATTAACGGTATTTGAGTGGTTGAAAGATTACAAATGAGGTTTCTTTGGGTCCCAGGAAAATCAGTGACCGCCAAATTCTTATGGTGAGAGTGGCTGCACCACGATGTGTCTACTACATTACCTTGTCTGCCGCATATCAGATCTCGAGTCTCACTTGGGTGATGCTGAGTAGAATAGCTGCCCAGAATTATACAAATTAGGTAGTAATTTCCAACAATTACTTATTCCAAGGTTGAGAACGACTAGGGAGCTGGGTATCTGCAACATATTGAACTCGTTAATTATGACAGTAGTTGACTGTACAGTATATGTAAATATATATCTATAGACTCGAAAATACCTGATTGTGTCTCAACGCATAGCCACTGACTGTTTATGGTCCGGAGCACGGATATATCCTTCAAAATATTGGATTGTTTTTTTGAATGGAACAGGATCCTAAGGCCCAGGTTCTCTTTATATGGGTAGTTCAGAGGTAGTTTAGAGTACCAACTCAGGTACGGAAACAATTGGTAGCCACATGTGTGTTGATCAGATATTGCATATTACGAATTAGTATGTACCCTTGAATTACTATTGAAATGACCCTACTAGTTAAGGTGCTGGGCGTCTGGAATAGGATATATTTAAACCTAGGTAAAGAGGTACTTAATTAGGATTATTAATGTCCACCACGATAGGTAACTACGATAGTGGAGGGATGAAACTTAAAGGTACCACAAAGAGTAAGGCAGCTCAAATAATTACATATAGATTGGGTATGTAACACCCCCCCTGTCATTCTGTCATTGTTATCAAGTGGCTGATAATTCTTCTTGTAGCCTGATTGGATTTTGTGATGTACTACTGTGGCGTGAGCAGAGCTAGGCCCCTTTGCTAAAAAAAAAAGAAAGAAAAAAGAAAAAAGTTTATATTATCTTTGTTTCACTCCAGGATAATCCGCAAAGTTGAACAAAAGCCAGAAGATCGGTGTTTGTTGCAATTGCTGAAGGTCCGTGATAAGAACAAGAGCTATATGCGCGTAGTTATGTGGCTTGGGCCCGATGTGGGGAACGGAGGATCCACCCGTGACGCGGGCCCATCAGACGATCAGCAGCTCGGTGGAATGAGCCCGGAAGTGTAGGAAGCATCTGAAGTCATTGCTCTTCCCGACAAAGAGGAACTGGGAATTCGGAATGGCATGTTGTGAACTTCTCAAAAATGGGCTGATAATGTCAGGTGATCGTCCAGGCCTGACGGAGTGTCGTGAAACATGATGTGAAATCCAAGGATTGACGAGGCATTGAGTCCATGAGAATATTTCATTGTCTCTCTGTCTCTACACATTCCACTCGTCATCATTTCCCCTTCTCCTTTCGAGGTTTCGAGTGGAATGGACGCAGAAATAAAGCCGGGTGGAGTAGAATGCGGGGTGCAGCACCCAGATTGGCCCACTCCCGCCCCCTGATGTCAGTTGCTCGTGTGATCCGGGGATGCCGTGTACAAGCAATACGAATCATTTCCTTTGGAATTGTTGACTTGGGTCTGGGGAAATGAAGTTATTTTGTAGAACTCCACGAGTTGGACAAGGATATAGAAACTGAGATTGAGATTGGAATAGATCGATGAAGATGAGGGAGAAGTAAAGCTGGTCGTAGGAGTACAAAGTGCAGTATATACGGAATGACATCCTTGACTTGTAAACCCCCGCTCTTCTGATCACCTGCTCTTTCCCCTCTTCTTCTTTCTCTCCCTTTCCTAATCCTTCACCTTTCCATCATCCTCACTGATCCCTCAAACCATCAATCATGTCTGTTCCACTTACCAAGGTCGATTCTGCTATCGCTGGCTTGTCCATACAAGACGAAAAGCCACTTGCACCAACAGAAACGGAAGTCAAGAAGGACAAGAAATCCAGGCGACTCTCATCTCAAGCCGAAGATGTCTGGAACATCAAGGACCTAGGTAAGCTTGGTAATGAATCATCCTCGGACATCTTCACTGATGCATTTGGATAGAGGCGCAAAAGATTGAAATTACCCTACCCATCGAGACCCAGAAGACTGGATGGTCAGTGATGTGCTATTGTCACAACTGTTCTATTCACTAACATACCCCCCAAGGAAACTCAACGCTTCACCAAACACAGTGGAGGACAAGGACATCCTCAAGCTCAAACTCACAAATCCTCCCGTGAAGAAGATTGACTTGCACTTCCCCTTGGGCCTAGAGGTCACCGCCCGGAATCTGAAGGGAGTCACAATCAAAGACGCGCTAGAAGCAATCCACAAACAGTTCAAGAAGAAGGTCCGTACTTTACCCTCCGCATTTCAATACAAGCCACTGACTCGAACTTCACCCAGGCCGATGATGAGTTAGACAAACCCTACCTCGCTGGCTTCGAGTGGGACAAGGAAGAGTGCTGGACACGGTTCATTGTGCACCAAACCGACAAGAACACCGCACCGCACCAAAACGAGAGCAGCAAGAAATCCAAAAAGAAGAAGAAGGACGAAGAGTAGATCGATCCAACTCGATCCTCAGGGCCAATGGCACCCTGTCTTGGATTTCTATTATTTGATGCTCCTTTTATGATCTGCAACGACAAGGGTCAACTCCCTCTTAGCTCTATGTTTCTATTGCCCTTATGATCTAACGGTTGGCCTTTCTTCGATCTTATCCCACGGGATCCCGACTTCTGCGTGTGTTTCTCCTGGTTTGGGATTTAGAAACAAGTATTAAGAGGGCGCGGGCTGAAACTGTGCTGGTTTTGATCTTATTGAATCTCCTCTCTTTCCTTCTGGTCTGATGTATTCTTTGTTTGCGTTTTCTTGTTCCACTCCTTGGATCATTCGGCTCCCAAATGATCCTTGACCTGGGTGAGACCCGATGATCGGAGAAGTCTCCTGCATCTGTTCATTCATTTTTATTTCACTCAGATAATACAACTAATTTCCAACGGGTCAAATCTTGTGTAGTAGCATGACGTCGGGAGTGAGCGTTGCGCTAAGCATGGTGGATCCACTAGGGGCCCACAACCCGCGTCTGAGCACCTTTTTTTTAGTTGATCCTCTGAGCGGCTTTCATGCAAGCTAAAACCCCATCTTATTGGCATAACTTTTAAAAATCCGAATATTGTATTTCATTATGTTGTACCAGGCACCAGGTGCGATGGATGTTGGTATGTACAGAAAAGTTCAAAGGGAGTTGACAATAAACAGAGGGCTAATGTGGATGGGCGAGCAGAAACAAAACGTTCGCTAGATCAGAATGTCATGAGTATTGAATGCAGGCGGGCATTAACGGGGGCGACCGGGCTCCCGACTGCCAAAGAGGGCCAGAACGATCTCATCAAGAAGAGTAAAGGCTAGGTGGGTGTTGAGAGGCTTATTATTCAAGGTAGCGAAGAGTCGGCGCGAAGCAGCTTGGGCATTGGCGCGACCGACAACATTGGCTGCCAGATCCGGGATAAGAGTAGCCAGGACGACGGTGGCCTCTGTGCGACTTTTGTGCCGATCCGCCATAGATCGCGGCAGGAATTTGCGCAAGACACCACCGGGCCAGAGGGAATCACGAGCGATAGCAAGGTATCGCATCATGGAGTCGCTCTGGAACAAGGAACGGGCACTGTCCCGGACCTTGCGCTCAATGGTACCACCGAGGAGCTGGTGCAGAACGACAACAACGGCGCGACCGCGCAGCCAGTTGTTCCCACGGTTCAGCTCAAAGGCTTCTAGGAAGAGATCGCATATGGGTTTGATAAAGGGCTCGAGCTCACGATCTTCAAATGCGTTCAGCTCCGCTTCAGCCTCGGCAGTGGTGACAGCATCTTCAGTGGCGAGGGCGGGATCATGGGCGGTGCTGGCGTTGATGTTCACCTGGTTCGTCGCGGCGGAAATGAGATTCTGGCCGGCCGTGGATAATTGATCGAGGACACCAAAGTTGCCGAGGAAATCATCCATTCCATCGGCGACGGAATTATAAATCCGCGTGACCAGGTCCTTGGTATCACCCTCGCTACTGCGTGAGTCTTCCCTAGGCAGTATTGCCCTTTGAGAGAGAAAGGCCCGCAAGTCGCGACTGCGACATACCTCGGGCAGGTGAAGCAACTTTTGAAGATATCCCTCCAGAGCTTGGCGCCGTTTTTGAAGGAATTCCTTTTGAAGCTTCATGACCACACGCCGTCGAGGAAATTCCAGGTGTCGAACCGAAGGATAGTTCATGCGCAGCTTCTGATGAAGTTCGTGGAATTCACTGTAGCGGCGAGGAACCGCCCAGGATGCGGCAGGCATCTGTTCACCAGCATTCCGTTGAACTTCGATGACGTCTGAGAGCAAAGGTTAGCAATACGAAGCAAAGAAAGAGCTAAGTAACCTCTTACACATTGCAAATTCCCGGCCATCCTCTTCTTTGCCGACCATGATGGATTTGATGCGGACTGTAGACCGGCCGTAGAGACTGTTGTCACTTTCTTGGATAATATACTGCTGCCGCTGCATCTCTTTGCGATGGACTTCACGTTCAATGCTGGCTTTGGACTTGCGCAAAATTCTCAATTCCGCCGTGTTATTCGTCAGTTCGGCTTTTCGGGTCAATGCCTCGACCACGGAATCTTGCGCGGTCAGTTTGTCGATTTCGGCAGTCAGGACCTCAATCGCTTCGGTAAGTCCAAGATCGCCAGGAGCAGCTTCATGGACTTCGTCTGCTGGGTCCTTGTCTTCCCCGCCAACCGGTTCTTCATATTCATCCTCGATGAATTTCTGCTGGTCCGGGAAAAGATCGTCGTCAAATACACCAAGTCGTGATGCATGGTCCACGAGACCCAGTGATGCGATGCTTTTCTTCGCCTTTTCATTGACGCGCCCGTCAACTCGCGGGGTCTCGGGTGAGCCCTGAGTGGAGGTTTCCGAATGGCTCCCAAAGAGAGAAGAGGAGGAGATATCACTGCCCTTGAGATCCTCCACTCTTGAATTCTTGGGCTCATTGATAATAATGTCGTTGAGAGCGGCTTCTATGGTTTCAAGCACATGACTCTGACTTGCATCGTTGTCGCCATTTTGGGAGTCCTTTCCCAGACTGTTGGTAGACATGGCAAGCTGATCGGTATCATAATCTTCGTCAAACAGAGGTGCCGATCGCTCCGAATCTATAGATCGTCGTGGTGAATCTTCATCCTCAAAAAGCTTGCCCATGCTTCGCACATCGCTCGATGAAACGGCGGCCCTGCGAAGGTCCATAGCTGGCTTGCTAGCTGGCTGCGAGGCTGTGCGAGCTGTAATAGGAGGAAGAGGCCGCCTTCCGCGGGGCTCAAGAGTGGCCGCTGGCGGAGATGGAGGGGCCACCGGCTGATGAGAGCCCGAGGCCTCATCCGACGCAAGGTATTTCCAGTACAAGTCTGATTCCTTGAACTTAGGATAGTAAGCACTCTTCATATGTTCCAACACAGCTGACTGGGTGGTCAAGACCACAGTCCGAGCCTTGCGGTACTGCTCTGGAGTTGCTCGCTTCCCTGCGCTTAGGAATGTCTTGACTACCCGACGCGATTCATCGGAGACATTAAGTTCTGGCTTGGTGAGATACGTTTCACTCAGAAGCGCCAAGTCATTTCTATCGGCCGTCGTCCATGTCACTGAAGCCGCCGTCTCATCTCCAAAATCATCTTCCAGCGGATTTCGGAATCCATCAACCACAATCCAATACTGGACCAGGGGCATTAATCGTTGACGGTCCATGAACTCCATGAAATAAGATAAGCCAGCCGCATTGTGCAGCACATCTACCAAGGAAGACTCGTGGGCTGTGGACGAGCTACCATGCCGCACATGCCTCGCTGTCACAGGAGGCATATGAGAAGACTCTCCTGGCACAGCAAGCTTGGCGACCTTTTGATCCAGAACCCTTTTACCTGTTTCCAGGCGTCTGAGGTAGACCTGATCTTGCCCATCCACCATACTCTCTCTCCTCAATTGGCTAGAAACTAGTGCTCGAAACCGACGGGCATCCGATAGATTATTGCAACGTCTTATAGCTCGAACAAAGCGCTCAAAGGCTCTTTCGGAGTCATTTGCCGAAAGCCTTGGGAAGGGTTGCCCCCGTTTGGCCTTGGGGGCAGGAGATGCATGCTCATCGAGTGCAGCCCGTAATTTGCGCACAGTTTTCCTGTCTTGCAATGCCGAGCGGCCATAAGCCTCCATCAGCTGATTCCACGTGTCAGGATCAGACAACGCCGTCATGGCTGGAAGAAGGACTGCACATGATATAATCTCACGAATCAAAACAGAAACGGTCCTACTCTTGAGCACACTCTCCGGAAACAGCTGGGGAAGGAATCCCACCGTAATTTTTCTGAGGTACTCTTGTTGGAGGGTTTTCTGGTCGACCGAGGAGAGGCCGACTGCCGGATGAAGGCGGCCCTCGCGGAACTTGTTGGCAATCGCTAAGTCCAGCTCCTCAGATTCCGTCACGTTTCGACTCAGGTTGCGTCCACGAACAGAGCGCTCGGCAATATCGAATTCTTTGAGGTGGGAGGTTAAGATTGGAAATATGCGGGACACGATTAGTGAAATCAGGTCTTCCGCCAGGAGTCTATCTCGGAAATTCTCCAGGGCAATGCGAATGATTTTATCGATTTCATTTGCAAATATAGGGCTTGGGCTAATATTTTGGTACCAGGATGAGACAAAATCCCGAGTCACAAGAGACAGCAGTTCGTCAATTCCCTCGGACACCACAAAAGACTCTGGATAGAGGGGTCGCGGTCGGTATCGGGTAGTCTTCCGCACATTAAAAAGCTCTTTGCGCCAATTATTGGGTTTGATAAATGCAACCGAGACCTCTTTCGTGGTGCGGGTTTCGGTTTGGTTTCGTGTCGTCAAGAGCACCAGGGCCAGAAAGCTCGCGGAAGATAGTGCAACCCCTAGAGCTAGTGCATATCCCAGATAACGGAGGATCGGTAGCCATCGCACTACCAGACCCCAGGCAACAAATCCACCAACACTGGCTAATAGCAGATCTCGACGGTGAAGGGCCATTCTCCCCAAACACGCACGAGAGCTCCACCTCTCATGACGGCAAGTCGCCGCAAATCAAGAGGGGGGGAGCTTGACTGGACATTGAACGGGATGGGAGATAGGGCGTAGGGAAGAACAATGAGAGAACAGTGAAACTGATATGTCGACTCAAAAAAAGTAACAAAAGGGCAAAGATGAAATGATCGCCAGATGGAATCCCGTGACTGCGGAGAAAACGTCACTTTTTGTTTACTTAAGCTTGCGATCTGCCGCTTCTGCGCTTTCCTCAACCCAGTTTCCCCCTCTTTTTTCACGCACCTCGATTCCCTCCACCCGGCTGTCTTTCTTCCAGTACCTGCACCATGGTTACTCTCACCGACATTGTCGACTTATCGTCCACCTCGCTATTGTGTATGTAATGAAAACGTTGTTGCTTTCTCCGCATTTTGCATGTGATGCGGGAGCTGACCCTTGCAGTGTCCGCGGCCACCATTGCCTTCAACCCCATTTTCTGGAAGTAAGTCCTTAATGTACCCTGGAGTGATGTTATGTACGTGGACTGACCTCTTTACAGCATTGTTGCCCGTGCAGGTTAGTTGATGACACGCTTCATCCACTGGCACACAGCTAACAACGCCAGAATACAACAACCATGTCCTGACTCGCATCTTCGGTGGAGCCTACAGGGGATGCTATGCCCTCGCTTTCGCCATCTTCTCCCTGGGTATCTTGCGTGATCACTTATACCAAGTCGCTCTGGATGAGCAGCCCTTCTACGCTCCCGTACACCAGCCTATTATCGGTGGCATTCTGTTTGTGGTGGGCTCCGTGTTGGTCTTGTCTAGCATGTGGGCCCTTGGTGTAACTGGAACTTACTTGGGTGATTACTTCGGCATTCTGATGGATGCCCCCGTCACGGGGTTCCCGTTCAACGTGACTGGTTCGCCGATGTACTGGGGAAGTACTATGAATTTCCTGGGAGTCGCTCTGTACAAGGGTCGTGTGGCCGGTCTATTGTTGACGGCCCAGGTATTTGTGCTGTACTGGTTCGCTTTGCAGTGGGAGGAGTAAGTCCGGATTATTATACCTCGTCCTTGAGAAGAATTCACTAACCCATGATTACCCAGCCCCTTTACTGCTGAGATTTATGCCAAGCGTGAGCGTGAGCGTGCCAAGAAGCAGGGAGGCAAGAAGCAGTAAATTCAGTGCATGTACAATAGGGTTGGCTGGGACTTTCAACATCCACAATCCGCACATGACAACTTCTCGGCCAGAACGAGATAAAACAGCCTGAACCCCCTCAATCCGGAAAGCTACATTCCGGGGGGATGGTAGTGATCCAGTACACGGATATATCCGAATCTTCAACGATGCTGGAAAAAAAAAGTAGACGATAGACATTTGCTTTCGCCCCATGGCTTAAGCATACCAGCGACCAGGGCTGTCACTGCCCTTTAGCTTTTTCCCTCACGCGACCTCAAAAAGACATCCACCCATTGCGCCAAAACCTCGACCCATCTCCCGTTTTAGCACAGTACATACCCAGGTACTAGTAGATATCTTGTGGCATTAGGTTTATTTGATGAGCAGTCAATACCACTTAGGTTTACCAAACACATTCGCTTTCCTTAATGAGTGAGATCAATCTCGAGTTACGTAGTCATTTACGCTTTGTCTATATGTAATGCTCAAGGTTTCACGGAATACAACAACAGATTTCCTAGTCGTAGTCATGGATCATTGTGACAACCGCTGCTTCAGCCGAGGAAGAATACGCAGTGCATTCTCTCTTGTGACCTGTTCATGGGCTCCTTCCACATGTTGATAAGATTCAAACTGTTCTCTAAACAGATGAATACTGGGCACAGGCGCATTCGGATAATCACAACCAAAAAGCACATGTCTCGGGTCTGCGATTTTATACAAAAGATCCAGCATGTCGTGAGAAGCCGACAAAGCAGTATCAAAGTAGTACTTCCGTGCCTCGCGCAGAATCTCCTCAGTGGAAAGTCCAATATCCATTGGTGTGTGGGGAAGCAGGGCAGCAGGACGGTTAATCAACCAGGGCAAAGTCCCGCCAGCATGGGAAAGGATAATCTTCACCTCGGGATAGGCACGCAGTGTGCCATTGGTGATCAAGTCCATGGCTGTACGACCGGTCTCGTGTGGGTAGTCGAGCATTGGCTGTGGTAGGTGCGAGTTCACAGGGTTTGTATCGACGGCGTGGGTCGGGTGCACAAAAACTACTGCCTGCCGCCGGTTCAGTTCTTCCCAAATGGGCTTGAGATCCGGGTGACCGAGATAATGGTTGTTGTTGCCGTAGCGGGTGAAGAGAAGCACCCCGTCAGCTCCGAGAACATCTAGGCTGTACGCAACTTCATCAAGAGATGCCTTGGTGTCCAAGAGGGAGGGTAACGAGGCGAAGAAGCCATAAGATTTTGGATGTGCGTCTCGGATTGCTGCAGTGTATTCGTTGGATGCACGAGCGAGATGAGCTGCTGCTGCTACATCCTTCTCGATGCATGCACCTAGGGCAGTCATGGAGAGAACGGTTGTGCCATTGCCAATTGCGGCGCCAAGTTTCTGGTCTGCTTCAAGAGACTATTCGGGAATAAACCAGCCTGATGGATCACCGCCTGCATTTTGGAGAGCTAGGCATTTTGTTGGCTACTTTCTTGATCTCTTGTTTTTTATCTGGTGAACAAAAGAGCCTTACCTTTAGTGAAAATCGGGGGATAGAAGTGGTGGTGAACGTCAATCTTAGACATTGTAGGATAACGTGGTATATAGTCCTGTGAAGTGGAAGATATTGGAATGTAATGGGTGTCTATGTGGTGAGACAGGGAACCCTACCTTCATATAGATGAACCATTTCGGAGCTCGCTCTTAGCCAGAGCCGAGTGTCGATCTACGGTATTGCGGCATTAAGTCAACATGGCTGAGAGACACTCGGATATCGGTACGTCTTTTCAGGTGACATGATTGATATGTGTCAAGATATTTCAATGGAGCTCCGGTGTGAAACTGGCGTGGAGGTCATTTCCCTTTAGACGACTTCTATGAAGTGTATCAACATCTATATACGCGGAAGACAACGGCTTGAACCACTTGAAAAGATGAAAAATACAATGAAATAAAGAAAGTAATAAGAGACAAGATTTTATTCTCCATTGTCCAAGGGGGTATATTGACACCGACCATGGTCCAATGCACAAGTTATTCTGCATGGACCGAATACCACCAACACCACGCTATGAGACTGGAAAGGGACCGAAAACAAAGGACAAATTAGACGTGGCAAAGATCACAGTGACGGCATTATGCCCGTCGTCCGCGACCTCGTTTGGCCGTCGTTCGACTATCATCCACCGTTTCCACTTCGTCTTCGTCGGTCCCTTTTTTGAGATCCTCACCTTCGGCCAGACCCCATTTCTCACGATCATACCAATCCTCACCATCGCTCATCTCACCCACGTGGCCCTCCGCCTTGCACCATTCCAGTACATTGGCCTTCATGTGGCACGCCCGGAACAAGGAGTTGAGCATATTCTCGAACCCCCGCACCGTCTCCTCCTGTTTTTGGATGTAGGACCACAGAAGACGACGAGTTTCCTCTGCCTCGGTGGCAGGAAGGCCAAAGTTCGCATCCGGGCGGACGTTGTCCGGGATAAGAAAGAGTGGGTGCGGGGTGAGAAAGGTGCTAGCAGTCTCCGAAGATGGAGATTGATTTTCATCTTGAGGATTGGCTGCATTGGCCCGGGCTCGGGTCGTCATACGTCGGGGTGGCTCAGGTGATGAGCCGTCGTGCATCTCGGCGTCTTGCTCGGTTTCGTCATGTGTTTCGTTCGGATCCCCATTTGTACCCTTAACAACGACCGTCTCTCCATCTTTAGAAGTGTCCATTTCATCTGGTTTGTCATTGGCAACATATCCACCTTGGCTGAAATTGTTCTCATTCATTTGGAGCTCGTCTGCACCCTTGGGGTGGGGTGGAAGGTCGTTCACCGTCGCATCAGCTTCTTCTGATTTGAGCGCCTTATTAGGTTCCCTAGTCTCGATGTTTGCTGTTGGTTCCCCAGAGCCAGCTGGGTATTCGGCCATCTCCACATCATTTTCTGCGGTCTGGGGCTCGCCCCCCGTTCCATTCGGGGTGTGATGCGCTTCTCTGGATGCCGTAGACGGTATCTCTGGGCCTCCATTGATATCTCCATTGGCTGATGAAGTTGCAAGTCTACTTGACTTTTGTTGCCCCGGAGATCCATGAGGGTTCTCGTCTTCAATTCTAGGCTCAAAAATGTAACGGTCCTCAGGCGCCTCGACAGCGCCGCAGGGCATCCATCCCGCGTCTCCCAGAAATTGACGGTGAAGATTCCTGGCGCGCCATAGGAGAGCTTTCTCTTGGCGCAGCTTCTCTTCGACAGCTCCTGCCATCTGTTCTAGGGCTTGGGAAGTGTACGCTTGGGACAGTGAAGGGTGGATGGGGAGTTCGGAGGGGTGTTTCAAGGGACATAAAAGTGCTGTATAGATCACATCAGTAAGTAAATGAAAGGAGATAAGTTGAAGGCATGGATGAGATCACCCACTTTCTAGTGCAATCCCCGAAAACGGGTTCTCTTCGGCCGCCGCGGTATCTGCCTCAGAGTCTTCATCCTCCTCGTCGAGTTCATCCCCCTCTGAATCATAACGAATAGGATTTCGCTGTAGGATATGGCGTGTGTAGCCTGCATGTTCAACCTTCTATTGACACGGACAAAAGGTATAGGTCAGTCTTCGAGTCTTTCCAGTCGCCACATTTGCGCCCGCGGAGGGGCAGTTCCCAATGAATGACATACCTCTCTGTAAAAGTCTTCTGCGTTGATGTAGCCCATTGCCCCCTCACGAACATATTTCGCGTTCGCTTTCATTTTATTCCCACGGTTCGTGGGCTGCATGATAGGATCATCGGGTCCAGAGTCTGCGAGGGAGAGGACGTCAGTGGCACGATTTGACACGGTTGCAGAGGAAAAATTCACATACCGTCACGCTCTCGGCGCAATGCTCTCTTCATCCCGATAATCGTATCGGCAATCAACGCAGCCTGGGTCGCCATGGCTACGGGTCTGCGACAGGGCCGTGGGATTAAACACGTGGGGATGGCTGTAGAACGGGGTTCGGAGGGTCAAGTCGAAATATATGCTTTCAAATGCCAGCAAGGCTTCAGGAAATGCAATTGGAAATGAACAAATTCAAATATTTCACAGGGATTACCCATCCGCAACAGCGGCACAAGTGGATGTGACGAAGCTCGGCGGAGAAGCTGCGACGCCCGATAAACGCTAGCCGCTTTGGGAAGGAACGGTGATAAAGGGCCTGGGCACGTGATGCTATCATCAAGGCATCAAGGCCAACTTGAATTCATACTACATAGTCCACTGTCATCATCACAACATGATCATATAATCATATGATTCCAGACATGCAGCCCCAAGAAAAGAGCACAAAAATTATAAGAAGGTAATCACCGCCCCCAGCGCCGCTGCAGCCATGGAAACTTCAACGACAGTTCCTAGCCCATCGTAGGCAGACCCCGCTGGATTTAGTCTTCTAGCAGCACTTGAGGTAGTGGCAGCAGCAGACTCGGATCCTGTGTCTGTACCAGAGCTATCAGGACTTGTGGTGACAGTACTACTTGGGCTAGCAGGCTTCGTAGTCACAGCCGTGCTAGCTTTGGCCGCCTCCAGGTCAGACTGGTGATGCACCAGAGTAGCCATGGGAGCAGCAGAGAAACCGATCATGCTTGGGAAGCCCTCATTAAGACCTCTTATTACAGTAACGGTGGGCTCAGTTTTACCTGTAGGAATATTGAAATATTCCGTGGTCATGAGGGCATCATAGGTGAAAGTCTTGGTATAGTCGCAATAGTCCGTTTCAGGTGCATCTTTAAAACAGGCGACAGTGGGGGTGTAGCCTGAAGTCTCAGAATAACATCCCGTAACATAAATGTCTGCCGTAATGGAGCTATAAGATGTCAGATATGGATTCCCTCTTAATGCAGTAGTATGTAAGTGCACCAGACTTACCTGGGTAGCATGTAACAAGCGTCTCACTCGGACCCAGAATTTTCGCTAGCATTGTTGCGGTGTTCTCCCAGTCACCAACGGTTGCCCGGTACTCGGTTAGAGTTCCTGATGAACTAATCGCATCGGTATCGTGTCCAGGTGTACCCATCGTCGCCCACCCAGATGGACATGAAAAACCTGGTTAAAAATACAATATCTCCCAAGCTGAATTCAGGTCTCTAGTAGTGGCGGTCGTCATCATACCGGATGGTGTTCATCCCGAAAAGGAATGCGCTGCACAATCCACAGGCCATTGGAGGTTAGGAAGCCCTCCGATCCCACCGACAAATAAGTTGTTGGTGCAGGTTGGAGCTGGCGTAAATGTTGTGGTCATAGGACCAACATTGGTAAAAGTCCACCCGCCATGGACTGAAACACTCCGCATGATTAGAGGCAGAGGTTTAACGATGTCAAAAGGAATGTATTCAGAGCCAAGTCAGAACAGGCACATCATGTTCACTTCAATACGGGAGAGCCCGGGACCCTGGACCCTGAAAGGATCACATCCAAGACTCGGGCATGCGAATGCGCCTTCAAGAAATCTCGATTTACCCATCCCTAGTAATCGAAAGAGTGAGAGGACTCCAGAGCGGGCTTGGCAGGGACTGTTCACAGGCTTCTAAGGCTCCATTAGTCTTAGCATTGTCTTTCGGGGTTCCATATTCCACTACAAAGGATGGTAATAGGGCAAAAGCTGGGTTGCCATGAGTTTGCCCAGACTCTGCCTAGACCTCAGGCCTTCCTAGTGCTATACAGAGTGGCTGTTAAAGGACGGATTGGTCCCCCAATTCCCACTTTCATTTGAAATAATTTCATTGTTTTTCTGGAAAAAAAGTATAATGACAAAATTGCATACGGAGGTTTAGAAATGGTGAGTGAACTACCATAATATGTCTGGTAGACTGAAGGCACTCTATCGCTCCCATTCATTTATACAGATCCCCCTATAGGTACACCATAGATTCGATCTTCATGTGCAGATATGACAACTACACAGTTCTCAATCCGACCCTCATTTGCCCCTTCCCACCTCGATTGGCTCGCAGATAATAAGGAATAAAATATAAGCTCCTTCGTTCTTTGACAGTTCCCGTATGAGGCTCAACTGCAATTTGCTTGCTCCAGTCCGAGGTGTTTAGCTCACCCGCAAACCCATCCACGGCGACGATAGCAATGTAGGAATCTGGCTCAGTCCGCGGCTCTTCCAGCAAGGAGACACTAGGATCAAATAGAGTTTTCTGTGTTTCTTACATTAGTGCTTGTCTCTGTATACAAACGGGCTGTGTTACCTTGAAATGATTTGATTCCCATGGGTGGTCAACGTCCTCAACGCAATAAACAATGGGTCCCCGTCTGACATAGGCCACAGGTTGTAATGTCAGAGGGTTAGGTCGGACCACCTGCGGTTGCATAGGACATGAAAGGCGGAAATGCGAATTCTCTTGTACCCACTCAGAGCTTAGGAACATATATCCATTCCGGACATCCAGCTTCTCCGGAGAGGGGGTGATCTGATATATGGCGATTAGCTTCTGACATCACTTCGGTATCTTGAAATTGTGAAAGATGATACCTTCCAAGATGTCGCCCAGCCCGGGATTCGCAGTCGTAACTCCAGGCCAACAGGCGGCCCATCAGTAAGAATATCAAAAACCACATCACCATTCCATGGCCAGTCTGTTTTCTGCGTGATATTCACCGTGGATGAGGAGACTTTGAGACTCAGCGTTGCCGAGGAATACAGATGTACATTGACAACGGCACTCTGATCCTTCACATTGTGACTCCAAAGATATCCACCGAGAAAGCCCAACGTCCGAGTGACATTGGGTGGACAACAAGCGCACTCAAACCATTCATGGCGTTCTGAGAGATCCTGATCGGAAGACGCGAGCTGATTGACATAGGTGAAGGCCTTTCCATCCAGGCTCATACCCGTCAGAACTGCATTGTAGAGACATAGCTCCATGATATCCGCGTAGTGGCTGTCTAGTTCGATCTTTTATCGTGAGTGACCATCGATTTTGGAACGGGCAATGCAACAATACCTGCAGTAGCCTTTCGGCAAGCATCATTACCCCTATCGCGGCGCAGGTTTCGGCATAGCATCCTCCTTCATCAGTGCCTTGAGGTAGGAAGTAATCAATCCCAAACCCTTCCCACTTCTTCATGGCTCCAATGCCTCCCGTCACGTAAGACTTTCTTTCCACCATATTGGACCATAATCGATGCACAGCTGGCAGGAACTTTGTCCCGGTTTCACTGTTGGGTTGGCAAATTCGAACTAAATCTGCCACTGCCGTGAGGAGATACATGGCACGGACAGAATGTCCTTCAATTGTCTCTTGGTCCACAATCGGAACATGGGCTTGTTGGTACCAATAACTTCTCGCAGCAGGGAAGTACATGGGGAGATTATGCTCGCTTTCGCCGCGGGCCTTGGCTTCAACATCATAATAATGACATTCTCTATTCCCACCCTTCGGGTTTCCCCTTTCTTCTATGAAGAACTGGGCTAGCTGTAGATGTGCTGGGTTACCTGATACCTTAAACAGACGCAGGAGAGCCAATTCGATCTCTGGATGGCCAGGATAGCCGGGAATTTGGTCCTCTTGAGCACCAAAAGTAGCAGCTAGAAGATCAACGTACTTGAGAATCGGTGACAGCAATTCATCATTCATGTAGAGAAGATGATGGGCGAGAGCTGCTTCAATTAGGTGACCTGCATTATACCTACATAGTGAATCTTCTCCGTGAGTCGTCAAAGCGCATAAACATAAAAAGGGTCTCCAGGGAACCTTACAGCTCATGCATGTCCCGCAAATTGGTGAAGCGTTTACCGGGTTCCACCACAGAGTAATGGATGTTAAGATAACCATCTGGCTTCTGAGCTCCTTGGATCATCTTCACCAACTCTTTCACCGCCGCATCGATTTCCACGTCGAACTGGTCCATGAGCAAGTAGCAAGCGCCCTCAATCCACTTGGCCACATCGGAATCCCAGAATTGGTGATTAGGGATTGGATAGACCGTAGGAGGGACTGAGTAGCTAGGATGCCACTTTAGCTTGAATGCCTCATATCGGCCAGTCTCTTTGAGCATGTGAAGCTGATGCCGCAATGTTTGAATCCGAACCACTTCACGGCGACGAGCCCAAAAGGAATTCGGGGCGAATGTCGTCGCAACAAAGCTCTCTTGTGGGTAATCCATGATAGAGTCCTCAACGATTCCGTTTGATCAGGGATGAAAATGAAAAAAAAAACCAGCTTTCAACCAAACCATCCTTATACGTACCTCGGATCGGGTAACCCCTCGCCGGAATGGAAATCGGAGTTTGAGCGAGTTCGGTTGGTGTCAAACCCGTGTTCTCTCCGCCGGTATCAAGTGTGTACTCCGGGGTGGTGTTCATGTCCGGAAGGAAAGACTCCGGTGGAGTTCCGGTGGGAGTTAACCCAACACACAAGGGAACAAAGGGTATAGAAGCTTATCCACTTGTCAAACTCCTTCAACCCCACATTTAATGCCCGCTTAAGCTCTAAATTTCTGGGGATCCCGCATGCACTCCAGGCCATTTATGTGGGGTCCCGAAGCTCCGGGTTTGCACGTCGGTATATATACCAGCTGGATGGATCATCTGCTAAAAATGCAGGGGATTGTGCTCCGTTCCCAATTTTGAAATCTCTCCTCCTCAGGTCAAAATGGGCATCGTGGAGAAGTTTCCTCCAAGGATGACCGGTAAGCGCCCTGAGACATGGCTCACGTGGTGTCAATCTTGAAATGATCTTTGTTTTATTTTTTGTTTTAGCTTCGCGGCATTGCTACTATATGGCATGGTCTTTTCAACATGCTTTAACGGTTATGATGCTGGTATCATGACCGTTATCTTGGCTGACGATCAGTTCATCAATTACTATGGAATCAACGTTGCTAAATCTGGCCTGGTGGCTGTTATTCCCTGGGCCATGACAGGTGTCTCTATTGGCGCTTTCCAGATCAATGATATCTAAGTTGGTGGATAGGTGTGGCCCAAGTCTACCTAGGAGGTACGCTAGCTGGGTGGCTAGGACGCCTCAGGGCTTTGCGAATTTCTATCTGCATCATGATCATTGGAGTAATTGTCGAGGTTGTTCCTAACAGCTTTGGTGTTTTGATTCTGGGTCGACTTTTGACGTGAGCTTTTGAAACAGTCTCCATTGGAAGCCGGATACAAAGCTAATTGCGTGTAGTGGTCTTGGCTTCGGCTGTGTCTATATCGCAACCAATCTTTATGTCGCGGAATGCGCACCAACCAAGCTCCGAGGTAGTTTCGTCGGTACCGTGTCCCAGTTTGGCTACCAACTAGGCACGCTCATCGCCTTCTGGGCTGGCTATGGAATGTCCTTTCACAAGCACCCTTACAATATCGCGTGGCGTGTATCAAACATTATTCAGATTCCTATTGGTATCGCCTTCATTTTCGTCTCGTTCTTTTACCCCGAGAGCCCCCGGTTCATGCTGGAAAAGTACCCCGAGACGCCCGAGCGAGCGATGCAGGCGTTGAGCCGACTGAGATCAGGCGCCCCTACGGATGAACGTATTCGGACTGAGTTCCATGAGCTGGTTGCCTCTCATGAGTTCCGCCGTCGATATGATCCAGGGTACATTGGTCTGATCAAAGACAAGAGTATGCAAAAGCGTCTTGCATATGGATTGTATGCGGCAAGTCTTCAGCAGGTACGTCTCACATGGAGAGTAGATAGAGCAAAGACTGATGTCTCTAGGTTGGGGGCATCGCCTCACTCACTATGTATGCCACACTGATCTATGAGAGTCTTGGGTGGGATGCCGGCTCACAGGCACTCGCTATAAACGGAATCCAGTCATGCCTCCAGTTGCTCATTGCACTGGTGAATACTTTTACCGTGGACCGGTTTGGTCGACGAAGTCTTCTGATGACTGGTTTTGCGATCCAGGCCGGCGCACTTTGATCATGGCCTCTCTCTGCACTGCGTTTCCTTCAAATGGAAACAGAGCCGCTGCTATCGTGGAGGTCGCTATGCTGTTCATCGTTGGCTTAACTTACTGTTGGTCCAATGGCCCCATTGCACCCGCAATTGTTTCCGAGATCTTCCCTCAGCATGTTTGAGATAAGGTTCGTCAAAAATAAGGCCAGACAAATACCGGATGCAGACGCTGATTTGTCTTCTAGGGCTTTGGCTTATCAATGCTCGGTCAAACATGCTGGCTTATTTTGCTGACAGAGTCCTGGCCTTCGTTCAACGCTAAAGTTGGAGGAAAGAGCTACTGGCTGCTGTTTGGCCTCAACGTGCTTGCGGGAGTAAGTTGGTCTTACACCCTTTAGTTTGGGCGATACTAATTAGCTCATAGCTTTCCGTCTTCTTCATCCTTCCCGAGACCAAGGGCGTTTCCCTTGAGTGGATGGAGAAGATCTTCGGAGGATTAGATTTTGTCGAGGCAGGCGAGTGTGAAGGAGGCTCAGAGAAGCGTGAAGCTCGTGCGTTGGTCACCGAGGATGTTAATGAGAAGGCCCCCACCAGTCATTTAGAGGGCATTCCCGTCGGTGTCCCTGGACCGGAAAGATCTATGGCCTAAAGTATAGTCATATCATGGTTTAGGTCGTGGAAAGTATGTGAAAAATGATAGTGTGGAATTTCCCATGCTTGCTCTCTAGTCGTGATGCTAGTGCGAATGCTATATTCAAAATATGCGTATGCCATGCCAATGCAAACCGGCTTTTAAATCGTTAGGTTAACCCAAGGAATTCACATCCCCATCTTGGCTGTCACGTAGTCGGCCCAAAGTTCGGCACCAAATGTATCTGGTCCAACTTTCCAATGGCAATTATTTGTCCGAAGAGCCTACCCCTCGGTAAGAACTAAAGCCTAAAGACCGGGGACTAGAGACAACCCTATCAACTTGGGCGTCATTCGAAGTACCAATATGGCAGATATTGGCAATATTGAAAAGCCACCAAACAGCTCAGTCGATCATGTGTGTACAGTGTTGCTCGACCATTTGATCAAAGCTCATTGAGATCATCGGTGACCGAAAATGTCCATATACTCATCCTCCTCCTCCTCCTCCTCTTCTTCGTCATCGTCATCGTCATCCTCCTCGTCTGATGCCGAGCCGTCCGAGGACTCTGCCTCATCTTCTTCATCGACTTCTGACGGGCCCTCGACTACCGTATCACCGGCAAGAAATCCATAGCGATCTCGGAGCTTCTTACTTAAGAAGTTCAAAGCCCCATAATCGGTCTCATGATCCGGTCGGGATGGGCCGCCAAAGAAGGGTAAAGACGAGGGCTGTTCAGGTTCTCGCTCCGGGGGGAGGCCAAAATAATTACTGACGACCGGGGAGATCGCACGGCCGTGGGCCATATTATATGGCACAGAGCGCTGATCCGGTCCAGCAGGTGTTGGGACACTGAGGCGTGACTCAGGTGCTGGGTTCGTGTTAAGGTGAAGTGCTCTCAATGACGTTGTCGTCTCCTCACTGGCATTCAAGGATGATGATCGGGTCCGCGATGGGAAGCCACCAACGCCCTCCTCCGCAAGCACAGCAGAAACATCTCCTTGCAATAGTCGGATTTGGGCTGTATTGTAAGATTCGCACCTAAATTCATTAGCTTACATCCAGCCTAGCAAATTTGACTTTCGAGACTCACAAATCACATTTTAACCCAAGCCAGTGGTACTTGACAACCGATTTGGCACCGCAGTCGTTACAATAAATGAGACCTTTCGTGTCTTTGAATTCAGCAGGCATTGGCTGGCTCTCGATTGTGCGATCCAGATTTCTGAACGTCGATTCCATGTTGGCGATAGTCTTGTTGCAGACTGGACAACGAAACGAGCTTTTCGAATATTCTCCTAGACATTTACGATGCATGCTATGACCACATCGCATCACAACCACTGTTTCTGGAGAAGTGAACATGTAGTCCCCACAGATGGGGCAGTCGCATTGGGTGGATCTTTCAATACACCGATGTGTGTCTTCGATCGAAATAGGCAGACAGACGCAGCAAGTCTAAGAAAGAATAAGCATGCCATCATGTTGAGAGGAGCTGCCAGCTTACCTTGCAGTGAAAGAAATCCTTTCCAAGCCCCTGGCCAATCCGGCATATACCACAATCATTACAATGGTAGATGCTTTTTTCGCCATCGTTATCCCAGAGCTTGCAGATATCACAATAATACTGCGCACTCTGTTCACCACACTGCCTACAGTGCTGATCCGCAGGCTGGGGATGACCACACAGCATACATAACATATTTTCCGTGTCTCGGCGAATCAAATGATGATCTTCAAACTCATCATGGCAGAAACGGCAGACATACCATTTCTTACAAGTGAAGCACTGAAGCTTGACATTTCGCATGTAGTGCTGGCAGCCTAGTGGCGCTCCGTTCAACTCTTCGGTGTCTGGATCCTCCTCGCCTGTCTCCACTACAGGTGATTCGGGTTCAATCCTCGGTACATATGTAGGCTGTAAGTCTTCGGCTGTGAGATTGAACAGGCTTTCATATTGGGGATTGGGCGCGGTCAGTGTAGGGCTCGTTGGGCTCGAGTTCACTGAGTTCACTTGGCGAGATAATGGACTTGCGGGCGCATCCAAGCGAGAAGAAGGAAGAGTTGGGGAGGTAGGCGGTAGGGGTCGAGAAGAATTATAGCTTTCCGTCATGAGGTAATGAACCCTTCGTGCCTTTTCATCGTTATTGAGATTCAAGTCCCGTATGGCGTGGATTTTATTCCTGAGTAACCCCATGCCATCATCCGCCGGTAATGAAGTTTTCCCCAACTCATCAATATCAAAAGTTTGACCCGGACCTTGTTGAGTGCCATCCCTAGTTTCATGTCCCCGACTCGGGTCGGTACTGGATAACCCGTTCGTTGGTCCCGCCGAATCATCGTGTTGAGTAGACAGATCCTGATGGCTCGTTAAATTGTTGTTTCTATCGGAACTGCTTTCATTGTCGGTTCGATCTCTGGTCATGAATTCGCCGGTCAGAGGTCGAGTGACCGACAGGTCTGCGGTGCGGCCATCCATGTCTTTCGGGTAGGTTTGAAAGAAAGGAGGGCTGGGCAAAGACCCCGCATCTCCGGCAATAGATTCTGAGGCTCCACGATCGGATTTTTGATCGGACACGGTGGGTTGGCTGGGTTCACTTGAGGATGACTTTGTTTGTCCGCTTTGAGGGAATTCCGACTTAGGTTGAGGGTCGCGGGGAGGTGTGCGGGTAAGAAGTCCGAGGTCAGTCAGCAGCGAATAGATGAAGCTGCTCATGAAGGGCTGGGATCACATTTAGAAATATCAAAACAACGTTCATAGAAGTGAAAGCATAAAATCATGTATAAATTTCGAAAGATCAGAGATTGAAGATCGTGTGTGGTTGGATAATCATACTCAAGTGCTGGCATGTGATTATGCTGAATCATCGTGTCGAATTATGGACAAGGATGTTGTACTGTCAATGTACACTATACAATGGAAAAGCCAGAACTAATGGATTTATGCAGATACGGATTCAAACTCGAGATTCAGAACTATGGAATTAGGGTAAATATACTACAATATGGTCAAAATCGGCGACAAATCATATATTGGTCCAATATTTGTTTTTTTTGGTCGACTTGGGCCGCCAGACATGCAGCACGAAGTATTTCCGTCTGTCATGAATTTGGTCATGCATTGCAATGTCCCATACATGAGAAGCTCCAAGGGAAAATACGTTATCAGTCCTGTTTGTCATCGTCGTGTGTTCAGGACAACGAACCTCCGAGGCGTGGATTACCCCATCCACCCAAGTTCAGATGAGAAGTTGAGTGGGAAGAGCCTTCTTCCAAGTCGAGAAGAGCGGAGGTTTAGGGAAAATACCCATATTCCCATTCTGGGAGAGCTGCTTTGGCGCCTCACTTGGCATTTATGCCCAAGGTCGACATACGGGCGCCTGACGGAGGATCTGTGGTGCAGCGAATCGGAGAGGCAGTGGATCTATCTCCTCACTTCAGGCATGTCCCTAGGCTCTCGTTCAGGCGTTCAAGGGTCAAATTATAATGCTCATAAGCATTCTTGCGTAATCGATCCTCTGCTTTGCCGAGACCTAAAACCTTTAATCTGCGACCAAGTCAAAATCAAACACATCCCGTTCTCCGTCGGCGTTATGGGGCCACCTACACGCGTGACTCTCTGGCAATATGGGGCTGTTCCCAGTACCTCGCCAACATCAAGTTCTTCACAATCTTATGTTCTAGACCGCGGACGTCGGTTGCTCGTTCCAAAAAGAGTAGGGTGTTGGCGATCTTAGAGGGATCCAACTCGGTATGATTCGAGCGAAAGGCACTCCGCATGGTGGATCGTAAGACATGCCGGGCAGGAGTAGAATATCGGATCGCTTTGAGGGCCTGTCGATAGAGACTTCGATATGCATGAACTGTAGGTTGGTGGGAAGGAACGGTCATAGTTGTGGGGGAGGAAAGGACTCGAACCAGAGAAGAGAAATAATACGTATGCAGCTATACGTGCCGTATTTCCAAGGTTTCCTTATGACTGCCGCTTTGATGCGCGCGAGCTCAAATCACGTGATTTTACTATATCTTGAAGGGATTAACCCCGCAGACTCAAAGATTTAGGTGGTTGACATAGCATTGACGAGAGTCGTCATTTATTGCTTATTGAGAAAATGGGTCATGATGATATCAATAGTTGAGAGCAATATATAGGGTTCCGATACTATGATACAGGCATCAATAAATCACTGCCTAGCAATCACTCGCATCTGAAATACGTACATAGAAAAGCATCTCAAGTTTCCTCTCTCCTTTCCACATCTAACTGTAGACTTTGCGGTATAAAGCAGCAAGGAATAAGCACTAAAATGGAGCTATGCAGAGTATCAGAATACCAAAGATAGGATACAGTAATCAATCTTTAGCTGCAGCCTCAGGCCCCACTTCCCCCAAGAGAAACAGGAACAGGTGACTTTGGGCCGCAACACTTCATGCCTTCTCCCTCTCGTCCACTCTTTCTCCCGTAGAAAAAAAAAGGAGAATTTTATTATAATCCCAATATTTCGACAACCCCCGGTTCATTTGTATGAGCTGGCTCCAATCATTGTGAATCAGCATTCCAATCTGATTCTCTGTACTTGGTCTCCACTAAAAAGTGGTGGTTTTTATATGACCTGACCGCCCTACTCTCCAATCTTCCCTCCGACTTTCCCTCCGTGTCGACCTTTCCGGCCTAGAACCATGTGTTGAAACTTCCCAGGTGGTGTGGTATCAAATACCAACCGTGGGTAACCAAATAGAATGGCCCGAGTTGTGAGGAGAGCTGCTTCGGCTGCGGCCTGGCGCGCCCCCAGCCGGGCCATCCAGAGGAGAGCTCGAAAGCACAAGGTTATCATGGAGTCGGTGACTCAAGAGAAGAAAAAGCTACGAAGTGTTGTGCGTGCCTTTCTGAATATATGTTGATGTGGGGAAGGAGGCCTAACAAATCATATAGATCTGTTTTGAGGCGAAAGCACCCACGGGTTATACTTTCATCCCCGCAGGAAACCCACTCTTAACTACAGCTTGCAAAGAGCGATGTCGGAGAGAGGGTTCCCAGATCCATGCAGTTTCGGTAAGCTGCACCGTCTCTTCTAAGTTGAATCCAGCTCCCAGGACGCAGCTCATTGATTTTAGACAACCCCTCATATGCACACTCACAATCTCTCCCAACATGTCCACCGCATAGGCTATCATTTCCCCAGCACGGTGGTCGCAGCAGTATGCTCGGAGCTCGGGTTATATCTCACCAGTACAGGAAAGGCAGTCTCCTTCCATACACTTGGCACTGTGGATGATCGCCGCCCACCGGACTCCGAGGTTTCCCAAGAAGTGATCAATACAGAGGCCAGAGATGCGATCAAGGATCTGTTTCCCAATGTTCCAGACAAGGATCTGTTCCAGATTATAAAAACTTCATTTCAAAAGGTATGTTCATTGAAATTCCCCAATTGCAAGTTGTCAGATCGGGGATGCCTGACATCGTGGATGTCAGGGTCAACGCAAAGTCGGTACAGCATCGGAGCTACCTTTAGCTCGCCGAGCACAGTTGGCAGTGGTGGCTCATGTCCGCCACCTCTACACTGACTATGACCGACTTCTTAGACAGGGGTCATTCCAGGAGGCCAGATCTGCGGTTGAGCAACCCACCCTGGCCAAGGTTGTTGCATGGCGTGGCGATGATGAGAATGGTGAGACTGTCCTGGAAGATGTTTTCCGGGAGGTCATCGTCATATCAGATGATGAGGACAGTGAAACCGAAGAAGAATCGACCACTACCGACACCCGGGACTACAGCGTGGAAATTCTGTCGAACCCAGCCAGGACCCATGAGGTTCAAACTCAGCCTATAAGTGCGGACTTTGTAACCAGCCAGGATTCCACCCGGGAGCTCTCTGAGGAGGCAGGACCTGGTTTCCGTATTATCTCCGAAATGCCCGCTCAGAAGATTATCGATCGACGAGGATTTAGCAGATACCAAGCCTGGAACCGCGCTTTGCATAGATATCGAGCTGAGGTTCAACGCACCGAGCAGCCCCGGCTTGGTGACATCTCCCCGGAAGAGCAAGGTCCTCTATATGCGAAGCGACCTGCTGTCACCCAGGAGAGCTCGGAGCCTATCAGGCGCCGGGAAATTCCTAACCCCATGGAATCCACTCCCAGAGTCATCTCAGGCCCTCTCTACGGGGAACAACCGGCTCAGCGATTGCTTGCAGGCAGGAATCACGTAGGTACTCTGGAAAAGCGTGTTCCACTAGAAGGCGAACGCCTGTTTTCCCAGTTTGGGCCCATGGGAAGGACCCCAGCACTAATTACACAGAAGCCGCATGAGATACGTATTATGGAAACAACTCCTCGCTGGAACGTCCATACCACTCACCCTCAAGGTAAAACTCAGTCGGCTGTTGACTCAACGCGACTTGAAAGGAGTCATATGCCATCCAATGACCGACTCAATGCACCCATGTTTGTGAGCGGGCCTACAGAATTGCAACAGAGCAATGAAAGCCATTTTGGTCCTAGGACTGAAGCTCCGATGCCTTCCCAGGTCCGACCAGGGGTACTTCCCCAGGATCATGTTCTCCCTTCCGTTGAAGCTCCTTGGCTCTTGGAAAAACGGCGCCCAGAGTTCCGGTTAGAGCACTTGACTAAAAGGATGTCGCTCCGTTCTGTAACACCAGTTCACTCACAAGGAGAAAATCATGGCAGTGGATCTGGCCCAGGTAGCCCGGATGATCAAAACTGCAAGAGGAGAAGATTGGCTTACTACGCTGGTCCACAGCCCGACTCACGCTCCGATACTTGGAATGCAAGACCCATTGGAGTTCCGGTCTCTGAAGAACAAGGCTTAAAGGTTCAATATCGCCGCGATGAACTCGGACCCGAGCATCGTCCACAGGATGTGCAATATCTCCGTCGAGGCCATCTTCCTTCAGGGGAGCCGCCTTTGCTTATAGGACACCAGCGTGAAAGACAAGCGGGCCTCTTTCTTCCACAGGTGATCGGTTTGGATTCCAGACGGGAAGTGGATCGCATACGTCCCCTCGATCCATTGGGGCATATGTCCATGCACCCCTTCCAGCCCTCTCCTGCAGCCAGTGGCATGATGACAGCTGGTGATCGAGTCTTCAGAGCGGTCCCAGATGTCCCTCGCCCAGAAATTCGCCCGTACTATGGTGATCGTAGCCCCCACATGGATCAGACCCGTCCTTCCACCCTTGAGGAATTGCGCCCCTCCCCTTGGAACCCCCGTATTGATGGTGACCGTCCTCTGGCTCATAATGCTCCCCTTGGGAAACAGTACGCTGATGGCTTTGTTCGTTCCGTTGATGTTCGCGAAGCTCTTCCGGCTGACTATTTCGTTGAACGCCCACGACCCCAGTCTACTCGAGGGGAAACCCTCCTCCAGCCAAGCCGGACCAGGATTCCCGACCCATTGCTTGCCAAGGATCTTAACCAGCCTCGAGCGTCTTCCGAGCAGCGTCTACCAAGTCCTCGGGTGACGCATAGTTCTCACCACCAGACATTCCACCATCTAGAGACTATTCCCGGGAGCCGCCAGCCTCACGGACGTGTGCCCACCCCCCGGGAGAGACGGCCTGGCAGCGGGCTTAGCACCATGCGGTAAGCCTTCTATTTGGGACCGAAAAGCATCCAGTCACGCATATTCTTCTCGATCCTTTTCCGCTGTAACTAACTGGCTCCGCAGACGCGTGCATGATCCCCGAACATTTCAAATGGCGGAACAAAGCCGCCCTATCTATGTGCAACGAGTTGAATCGCAGCCACCTCAATATCCCATGTCGGATGGAAGGCCTGTGCTCGTCATGGATTGAAGGAGTTTTACGAGGCGTTCTCGTTCAGGCTTTTCTCATTTTCTATTTTGAATCATGGAATTTCGGCGCATCTTTCCTTGTCTTTACCCTGTTTTCCATGATACCCATCTGCATATTTATAGAACGCCTGCGTTCGTGGGACTTTTCAATACAATACTTCCCAATGTCTATGGTTAGTGAGACTTGCCAGACCATCTATTAGCATCGATATCAGACTTAATAATGTCCCCGGAGGGATGCAAACGGTATATTGC
The DNA here is from genome assembly GCA_030710325.1 of Penicillium sp. 91 TS-2023. Classification (NCBI taxonomy): domain Eukaryota; kingdom Fungi; phylum Ascomycota; class Eurotiomycetes; order Eurotiales; family Aspergillaceae; genus Penicillium; species Penicillium sp. 91 TS-2023. Next base: position 456,491 of record JARWGP010000021.1, on the reverse strand, counting down.
GCTTATAACATAAAAACTCTTGTAGCCAATCCATCAACATCGTAGACGCGGGGTAGAAGCCAAGCCAATGGTTGCCCGATGGTCCCGTGGTGTTACCATAATCAAACACTCATGGTCTGGCCGTCTGCCTCACCACTGTTCACGGTCTTTCCAGTCTTCTTAATCGTAGCCAGCACGGTATCATAGGAAACAGTAGGCTCGGTGGAGATGTTTGCTGTCTGGGACTCGAGGTTGACGTCGAAGGACTTGACACCTATACCAGATGATTAGTTTTGTTGCGGACGATGGCGAGGTGATTTACCTTCGAGTTTCTTTAGGACGCGCTCGACCGCGCCAGAGCAGCCGCCACAGCTCATGGAGACATTGAACTTGTACTGGTGATCGGACATGATTTGGAGAGATAGCGGGGAGTGCGGGGGAAAGGGAAATGGCAGAAAAAAAAATCCACAAAGCGTGAGGGAGAAAGTGGAGTTGATTCCGATCTTTCAGGCTTAGAATGAAAGGGGAGGAAAGATGAGGTAGAGCAGACGGTGGATTTATAATCGTGATTCATCCCTTGAGCGATTTCTGCGATTGGTTTTCCCGCTTCAAGTGGGTTTGGCAATAACCGCCGTACTATATATATTATATAATGAGATTATAGAACTAGTTTCATCTTATACATTATTTGGTTCTATCGGCTAGAAACCTTCGGCTCGCTTCCTCTTCTTGTTACTCTTCACTCTCCGTGCCCCAAACTGTCCTCGCTCGGTCTGAGTCATGAATTTGTCACTGATTGAAGGCTGACTGCTGGCCGGGAATCGTTGATCAGGCTGACTACCCCAGGTTCGAATCTGAGGAGTGCTAGGCATGCGCAGGGATGGCGGGGCGACTGGCGTCTGCGATAACTGGGATTGCCGTGATCGCTTCCTACGCACCCGATGTTGAGGTGGTCCACCCTCCTGTGCCTGTGTGACTTGTCTCCAATTGTAAGTGGAGGGATCAGTCCCTATCTGCCAGTGAGACAGCACGTTGACGACCTTTTGGCGCAAGGGGCGGGGCTTCTTGAAGATAATAAATCCAGAGAGACTACGGAAGTCCGCGGTAGCCTTCTCATCTTCCGGCCCTGGCTGGGAGCTTCTGTACTCCCATTCTGTATTTTGGCTTGAAGGAAGCTGTGAGGATGCTAGTCCTGCCTGGACCGTGTCATTAGAGGGATTGTCAACATTGGCCTCCTTGGGAGTTCGAATCATTCTTGCTAAGAACATATCGAGGGCGATGCCACGAATAATCCTCTCTTTCATCCGACGCGTCCGGTACGGTATTGTATGTGGGAGACTGGTGAGCCACTGGTCGACGAGTTGGTCATAGATCTGCAAGAAATCCAGGCTTGACTGCTTCCCCCGAGAAGCCACTGGCATGCCTGAAATCACGTCGGAAAATGGGAGCGACAGAATCATGAATTGATGGGGTGTAAGATCGGGGTTCTCAGGGAGAAGGGTTGACACGAGACGTTTCGTGTCATAAACACTTTGCTCAATATCATTTGACATCGGTCGACCGCTAATCTGGAATCTGGAATAAATGAGTAACGGATATCAGTCTTGATTCCTGGATAGAACTCACATCGATTGACATTGCCGTTTCGCATTCACTGTTTTATCCAGATTACGAAGAATGCGGTCAAAGCTAGGCCGAGACCGTTCAAGCTTGGCCTGAGCAACACAGCCAGCAATCCCCTTCAAGGCACGTTTATAGAGGGGAGTAAAATTCAAAGTCCAGCGCAAGTCTTCGTAGGGAGTTTTGGGTTTAGTCAGTCGGGCCTTCCGGGCCCTAGTCTGGGGAGGCATCACAGCCTCATTCCAGTCGTCAACCACGAAATCGTCGTGAATGCGGCTCAAGTCTCTCGCAAAGGGACTTTTACTCGCGCGAAGGATATTATACTTGACCGTCTCATCATTGCATTTTCGCATCCGGGGTGGGCCCTTGAAAAGCGTTTCATGCACGGCGAGAGATGTATCCACCCAAAACAGCTTGATGAGAGTCATATCAGAACCGGGTGCGGTTCCAGCAGGTGAATGATCCACTTCTTTGAACACAAATGTGGAATAGCGGAGCGGTTTATCAGAAGACACCTCTGCTATAGAATCTATAGAAGATGGGTCTAATGGTGGTTGGAATTTCAATAAGAAAGAATCTGGCCGGACAAATTCCTTCGTTTTAGTATACGGAAATACCCGAACCACCTCACGACGGCGGGAGTATAAGACGAGATACAGATCTGTTCCAGTCAGCATTGCATTCATATATGCACAAACGGCATACGTACAGTCTCCGATTAATAGATCACTGAGTCTTGAAGTCGTGTCACAAACATATCCATCAAACCGCCAGACCAGAGATGCTTCAAGAGGGAAGGGTCTACCCTCCTCATCCCTTGCAGTTCTGATGTCGAAGAGCAGAAGTCGGGTTGATGTGAGAATAAAGAACAGCGATGTGCCTTGGGTGCCCCTCTTCACATCGAGGATCAATTCAAGCTGGCTCTCCATTTCAGCATCGCTGTCCGGTTCGCTATTGCTCTCTATTTCGGACAGGCTCTCCATTCCAAGCTGGCTCTTCATATTCAATTCGATGGCGCGGGATTCAATCCCCTCCAGATGAAAAAGAGTGGCAGCTCGACGGTCAGCAACCAGGAATGTCGAGGAATCGACCCATTGTATGGATCCCCAGCAACGATGCTTATCATTATCGGTCTCTATTGGATCGAGTCTTGACATCGAGCCTCTGGGGCCAGGAACGACAAATGCATTGGCTTTGCCATGTTTTTGTTCGGTTTGAATTTCCCAAATACTCCAGTTGCCTTTAACATCAACGATGGCCAATTTATCTTGATGAGGGTGAAATGCCACATCAGCATGCGGGTAACCCCCGGTCCATGTGATCGGTATCTCGACGAGGGGATTCGCATCAAGGCGAGACGTTCGTAGCGAATCAGGGTTAACGCCATGGTAGAGGCTGATAGGTGCTGTTGGAGCACTCCTATATAGAGGCCGAAATAGCATAGTCGAGTCAAAAAGGCGAGCAGCCATCCAAGTTCCTTGTTTCTCGCCCTCGGGCGGCCGTGCAAAGCAAACTTGTTGGATCAGAGCTCCTGGCCTTGACCATTCCGTCGTTTCTTCATCGCTGATAGCTGGCACAGACACAGCAGATCCATCACACGGCAGCTCCCAAGTATCCTCGACTATCACGCGCAATGAGATGATATTTCTACCTTCTCCGGCTACAGCCGCTGCGATTGAGATGTGACTGGAATCCTGACGAGGGAAAACTGCGGCATACCCCAGGTCCAATAGTGTCGATACGTGGGATGTGTAAATTTTACTGCTCGCGGGCAACGACTCGGGGATTTCGCGAAAGTGCCCAGGGAAACGCTTACTCCAAGGGTAGTGCTGACTCCAAGGGAAGCGCATTAAGCGTAGATCCGGGTATTTCTTAAGGATCCCTTTGATACCTTGTGGTCGATCAGATGGACTGGGTGGCTCGGGACTGGAGGTCAGTGGAGAGGATGGAATCACCGTCTTCGTCACTCCCGTATACGAGAATGATGGGGCTTTCAATGGTCGTGGGAAGCTCCAGGATTCGGTCTTCTTCACGTAGTAGATAGGCCCGAAGGTAGTCTGAAAGTCGAGATCTACCGGGTCTTTCATCGGATCTTGCTGTGCTTGCGTGCGCAAGACTTGGCCAGATCATGTCGGCAGGGAAGAATCACGTCCCAGTCATAGATGAAGCTTGAAGGTGAATCTTTTTTTCTTCTCGTGCTTATCGATGCGATAAGACTCCCGTTGCGCCGCAACCCAAACATCGATCGCTCTCCCTCTCTCCATCCACGCGCCATTCAATTCAATTCAATATTCGCGTCAACTCCAACATGGCTTCATTTGATCCGTCGCTCTCAACGAGTGGCATGCGCCCTCCTCTCGCCTCGGCAGATGCGCCATCCATGGCAGACTCCCTACCTAGCATCAACTTTGGGTTTGAGGACCTGCGCAATCGCATGGCACAATTTACTGTAAAATTCGACGCATTCATTGAACGAGGGCGCAAACAAGTTCTCGAGGAGAGAAACCAATTTCATATCAATCTTGCTGAATTACAAGGTGCGTTGGGTTATACCCCACTTTCCAAACCCCCTCTCTAACTGATAAACATAGAGGACGAACGGATGCGACAACGTGACATTGAGATTTTGAACCTCAAATCCCAAACTCATGAACAAACTCTTCAGAAAGAGGCGGCGGAGGCGGCTGAAATGCACACGGCTATTTCCTCAATCACTATGGAGCGCGACTCTCGACTCACCAAGCGAGACCGTCTCAAACAACAAATTGCGGAGACCCGAAAGGCAATCAACCAACGACTAGAGGCCCAGAAAAACCACGCAAAACATCTAGACGCGCAGTCTCGGCTCAACAACCCGGAGCTGGAATTCTGGCAGGATTACCTCTGTCTACGGATTGAGGGAGCCGGCCGAGAAGACCGGTTGAAATTTGTCTACAATCATATAGTCGAGAAGGACTGGGAAGCGGAGGCATGGTTTGAGTTGGGAACCGCCAGTCGTGATTACGAGGTATTCCACACCCGACCGAAGGTTAATCGTGAAGCTCTGGAACGCGAGGTTGACCTTGTTAATGAGGACCGAGACTTTGGCGCATTCCTCAAGCGGATGCGCAAATTATTTGTGGAAACGATGAACTGAAGATAGATTCTCAGGGTGTATGGATATCTGTGGTATGAAATTCATGAGCTTTAAAGCTGGAGCGTTACCATGTTCGCCGAAATCATCAAGCCATTCGTAGGCCACTGGCAAAGGCAACGCTTTTCTTCAACCCCCGGTAGCCTCGCGGTAAAAGGCAAGACTTCTGTTCGTGCCGGCAGTTACAAAGGCCTCGGACCTGCTGCTCTTGGGCAGCCATTTCACGCTCCAGACGGCTTTTTCTGTTTCGGATTGAGTGGCAACGCACATCTTGGTATCCATGGACCAGACCTTGGCTTTTCCATCAAACGAACTGCGGGAAAGGGTAAGTAATAGACTTCGTGTGATCAAAGGGTTATATGGATATTACCTGCTGAGAAGATACTCCCCAGTGGAGCTCCAGGAAAGAGACAATACCCAGGCAGCATGGCCTGAAAGGTTTGCAATCTGTTCCCCGGAGGATGTGTCATACAGCACAATCACCTTGGAGTCTCCAGCTGCTGCCAGAATCTTCCCTCCAGGTGAGAAAGCCACCGATCGAACTGGCTTCACTAAGCCTGCATATCTTATTAGGTCCTGTAGAAGTCTCCGGGCTTGTTGCACCACGTACCGGACAGAGAGAATGGCATGCGGCCTGTTTCAGTGCTGAAGATGTAGACGGCACCATTTTCATGTCCACTGGCAATGAATCGGCCATCGGGCGACTAGAAATGTTAGCAGATAATGTGATGGGGGTTCTTCGAGGACCTACCAGGTCGATACAAGTACCAAAACTGCCCTTGGTCTCGTGGTCTCGGATTTGAGCCCCGTTCGCACCTAGGTCCCATACTCCGACTCGACCATCTTGGGAGACACCAGCCAGGTACTGACCGTCTTCGGCCAGTGCCACTGCCCACACTCTCACGTTGGCTAGGTTGGCTAGTATTGGGTCAGTATAGACCTCTCATCTAAAGTGAAGACGGTACCTGAAGAAGTCTCATCAGCAGACCAATGGCCATCTTGGCAAGACCAGACTTTGATGTCGCCTGCAAAGCCTGCACTGACGGCGCGGGAGCCTTTGGCATCGGTGACCACATGGTGGCAGCCCAAAGTGTGAGCTCCGTCGATCGACTGGACTAACGGGAAGTCTGCCTCAATGGTAGAATGCACCTTGAGACACGGAGATCCCGAGGCAGACAGAATCTGCTTGTCCGTTACTGCCAGAGAGAAGATATCCACGGGGTGCGCTGGGTGGGGGGTTAGCTTGTTTTTGTGCAGCCTGATAACCATTCGATGATCCCAAAACTCACCATTGTCTGCGGAGCCCCACGCGAGGTATTGTCGCGACTGTCGAGTTTTAGCGAGGAAAGGATAGCAGATTGATCAAGATTACCATTGTTTGGGACAAAATGCTCAAGTTGGTTGGTTCGAGATTATCGCCGCGGTGACGGAATGACGTTGGTTGACTTGGCCCGCATTCCGCCTTTTCGACCCCAGTTGACATGCGCCTACACTTTACAGTTACAACATGGTTGCACAATCTACTCTAGGTCATCTTCCTAAATCATATTCTGGAATTGGGAGTTCATCAATTGGGATTATCGCAATTGATTGGAGGCCATTAGGACCTTTGGAATAATACAAACTTTCTTTGTCCCCCACGTAACCAGACGCCAGGTGCCATGCAGCAGATAGATTTTATCTGCAGATCCCAAACAAAAAAACATGAAAGAAATCAACTCTAGAAATACACAATTCTTCTTTTATCTTTCCATTGTACAAATCAATGGCACTCGACCACACAAAATCCTGGATCATTGCCAATTCATGCGGTTTGAACCGACTTCCACGATTGCTGGATATCTATTCTCGGCGTTAGCTTCACATGTCCAGCTTGCCTTCCTTCTTGCCTTCCTGTCCTCCTTTAGAGAGATGGAGGGGGAGGGGGGAAGAGAGAGAGAAAGTCCAATATGCATCGCTATTGCTCAGCGGCATGGCGACAAACATCTCCACACTCGCACACACGTACCTTTCACGCAGTTGGGACACAACAGATGAGCCCGCTTCACCTGACCACAACCCGGACACTTGTTGAGACTTTGAACATCCTTCAAGGCTTTTCCAGCCATTTGGCGATGACGCTTTTTCATGTGCGAGGTCTTCTTCTTCGGGACGGCGCGGAGGACAGAATCCCAGAGATCGGACAGTAGCGGCGGAACAGTAATGGAGATGGAGGGTAAGGCGATTGAGGCAGAGAGGAAGCCAAACCGAGGTAGCTGAGGCAGAGCTCGAGAGAGCGAGAGAGACAATGCCATGGTGGAGTTGGTGAACGTCGTGGTTAAGAGGTTCCAAAGCCAAAAAGAAACCAAAGATTCGCGGTTTGCGCAGTCTCCACGCTAGTCCCAATCAGGAATAGCGTCCACCCCTGAGTTGTCGATAGTGAAAGAACAACTTAAGGGGCTTCACCTTGATTGCTCTTGAGGTTCTTGCTTTGCTTTCTGGGGTTTATCTGAATTTGTTCTCTTGAATCCTTTTCGCACACTTGACTTTTCCCCCAACAATGGCTGCCGCTACCACCTCTGCCACGGGTCAACAGCCCACCGTCTTCCCCCACAGCCATGTCGGTTTCGATAGCATCACCTCCCAGATTGAGCGGAAGCTGTTGAAGCGTGGTTTCCAGTTTAATGTGATGTGTGTTGGTACGCGCAGAGTCCTTCTCACATGGTTCATCCTGATCATTGCTTAACTCCTTTATACAGGACAAACCGGTCTGGGCAAGTCCACACTGGTCAACACCATCTTCGCGTCCCACCTGATCGACTCCAAGGGCCGCCTTACCCCCAATGAGCCCGTGCGCTCTACCACCGAAATCCAGACGGTCTCGCATAGTATGTTTTCAATCTGGCGAGGAATATCCTTCGCGCAAGATCGCAATGGCTCACACGTTCACTAGTCATCGAGGAAAACGGCGTGCGTCTCCGCCTGAACATTGTCGACACCCCCGGTTACGGAGATCAGGTCAACAACGACCGTTGGTACGGATGCTCCCACTCACATTTTCGATATATTACCCCGCGCTAATATGGCATCAGCTGGGACCCCATTGTCAAGTACATCAAGGACCAGCACTCGGCATACCTTCGCAAGGAGCTCACAGCTCAGCGTGAGCGTTATATCCAAGATACCCGCATCCACTGCTGCTTGTTCTTCATCCAGCCCTCTGGTCACGCGTGAGTCTCTCCTGAAACTGAAAAGAGGCTTCGATCTTACAGTCCAAACCCCCCGGCTAATCCATGGTGGTTCATTCAGCCTCAAGCCCATCGATATTGTGGTTCTGAAGAAGCTCTCCGACGTTGTCAATGTCGTCCCCGTTATCGCCAAGGCCGATTCTCTGACCCTCGAGGAACGCCAAGCTTTCAAGGAGCGCATCAAGGAGGAGTTCGCCTTCCACAACCTGAAGATGTACCCCTACGACAACGGCGAGCTGGACGATGAGGAGCGGGCTATCAATGCTCAGATTAAGGTAAGACAGGGATACTATGGATATGAAACATGATCTGTGGCATAGATATTAACCATGACTGTGCAGGACATCATTCCCTTCTCGGTTGTCGGCAGTGAGAAGACCATCGTGGTCAATGGCAAGCAGGTTCGCGGCCGCCAGAACCGCTGGGGAGTTATCAACGTGGAGGACGAGAACCACTGCGAGTTCGTCTACCTGCGCAACTTCCTGACCCGTACCCACCTTCAGGATCTGGTGGAAACCACCAGCCAAATCCACTACGAGACCTTCCGTGCTAAGCAGCTGCTGGCTCTAAAGGAGAGCAGCGCCGCTGGTGGCCACACCGGTGGCAGCCGTCCCATCAGCCCCTCGGCGGATCGGGAACTCAGCCGCAACTCGCAACGTGCGGCCATGAACGGATATTAATTTCCTGATGGCGAGTGATGTGTAATGGTCATGGACATCATTCTGAAAAATTACCCTGTCCCTTTCGACGGCCTTTGCAGATATCCCATTTTTCCTTTGCGTCTTTTTTCGTCCTCATTCCCGTTTAACCTGAATTCGGGCTTTTTCTGATTACCATTTGTGTTGCGGGGGAAAGTCTTTTTGGCATCCAGCGCTTGTGCTATCTGGTTTCCTCCATGTACTTAGTTTCCTTAATTATCCCGGAGAAACTTTTATTGGTTCGCCTGTTTTTTCCATTGCTGCTTAGGGGTATTTCAAGACTTTTCCCAGAAACCCTGGTCCAAAAGGCAATGGGGTCAATATCTGCGCTTTGCAAACGGAACTGGGCAGAGAATCAGGCACTGATGCCGAGATGACCTTTTTTTCTCTTGATATCCAGGGTACTTCCGCGACCTGAATAACAGAGATCACCAGAGGTTGCCCAGATATATACGGACATCGGATTCATAAATATATAAAATAAAATAGGGGAAATATGAAAATAAGAGGACAATGCCTGTAAAGACATGACGTGGTTGTGCGGAATGGTATGCCAAGTATTTTGGAATTTCGTTTCTATACAACCCAAGAACCAAAAAACATTACGATTTAGCAGGTCCTGGGTGACTTCCTCGTCTCATCGCGTTCAGGTTGCCCACCTCTGCTTCTTGCTCTAAGAAATTGGACCATAGCTCCGCTAGCGTTTCCTTGCTAGAGGCTCCATTGTCCATGAATTCGGCCAGGTTGGGTGTACTGGGAGTCCGTAGGGGAGTTCCGGGAACCCGAAGCTTACCAGGCATATTTGACGTGCCTGGTCGAGCGAGCCCAGCTTGCTCTCGTTGTTCTAGATACATCCGTAAGTGAATGCCGGAGGAAGTAGCATTGAATAAGAACTCACCATCATCCCAGCCCAGGAGGGCTGCAATGAGTTGCAGAATTTGGAACTTCTTGGGATCCGATCGGTCCAACGCTAGAAAATGCAGTAAATGATTGGTAACAATATGCCTAGGGACATTAGTATGGAAGAAAAGGTGTGTGTGGTTTGCAAGCTCTCGGTCACTTACCGGTCCACATTATCTTCCGGCTTCCCCTTCTTTAGGAATCGCAAGGCCTTGGTAAGGTGATCGTTCAGCGTGACTGCTTCATGACGCAGCTTTCCGATGAGAAGGTTCTTCTCTTTCACCTCCTTTTCGAACGGACGCACTCGATCCAGTTCTTCTTGCGCGGTCTTGATATTCTTGTCCGCATCGCTGGCTTGTTGCTGTGCCTCTCGCAGGGATCGTCTGAGCTCCTCCAACTGAGTATCTGAGCTCTCTACCAGCTCGCGGAGCTCCTGTTTCCGTGCCGATTGAATCTCCTGCAATGCTCGTTGCAGACCGTCGACGGTAGATTGCTGAGTGTCGCGTTCATTCGTAGCCCTTTCGTAGGCATCGCGGAGGTTGCCAAGCTGCTCCTCGAGATCAACGACCTTCTCACCCAAATTCTCCCGGATCGACCGTTCCTCCATTGCAAGTACTTCCCAGTTGTGCATGGCCTCCTTGGCTTGCTCAAACTCGGATTGCAGATAGGACTCCTGCTCAATCAATTCTTGTCGCTCCTTCAACCAATTCTGCTGGGAGAGGGTTGTCCGGTCTCGAAGTGTAGCGATCTCTTTGGATTGCTGTGCTGATTCGTTGGAGAGGTTCGCAAACTCCGTTGATTTGGATTCGAGCTGTGACTTTAAGCTTGCGTTCTCATCCTCAAGTTCCTCGATCTGGGACCGCGCTTGGGTCAATTCCTCCTACAAGGACTGTGTGAGCAAGAGCGCAAGTCAATGAGCATCAATTGGGCCAATGCACGCACCTCATCCTCCTTGAGTCGCTCTCCCAATTGAGATTTGATGATATTCACCCGCTCCAACAGCTTCTGAAACTGGGTTTCTGCCTGTTCCTTCTTGGACTCTGTATCTTCTAGTTTCTGCTGTAGCGCCTCCATCTCCAACCGATGTTTGGACTGGATCTCCTCCAGTGATTTCCGCATGTCGGTGACTTCGGCCCGTAGGGAGTCTCGGTCTCGGACCAGCGCATCAAAACGGTCTTTGGGCTCGGGCTCGGGCTCGGGCTTGGTCTCGATCACGGCGAGGTGGGCGTCTCGAGTCTCCCGTGATACATCACCGGATTCGTTGTCATTGGCCGACTTATCGAGCGCGCTACCATCGGGTGGAGGGGCATGGGTGGAGGGGTTTTCTACCTCGTCCGGTCCATCGGTATCATCCTGAAATCCTCAGCACGGAGATATAAGGGCAGAGGAGAAAGTCATGACGCACCTGATGGGCATCCTCGAGCTGTTCAGGAGCGCCTGGCGACTCGGCATCGGCATCGGCATTCACCTTGGCTTGCGCGGCCTTCTTCTTGTTCTTCTTGGCTTTCGCGCCTGGGAAGCGATGAGTGGGGGATCCAAGATTGGGGGACAAAAGCGCGCACCTTGAGTGGAGGGAGTAGGCATGCTGGGTGGTTGGGGTGAGGGAGAGCGGGATTGAAGGGAAGCTGTCAACATCTGCCCTTTCCGCCTCGATGATTAATCCACCAACGTCAATGATATATTTCGATACTATCTATGGATTCCTAATCCTCAATGCTGGACAGTGCGAAGCATGAAAATGCAAGTACTAGAATGTATTGGAGATTTGAATCTACCTAGGTACTATCTATGTATTGTACCTGAACCATCACGTGGTTCAAATCACTTCGATATCAAGTCACTTATAGATGAGAGCCTTGGAACTCCAGGTGCATACCGGGGCCTAGAATGCACCAATCGCGAGCATATCCAGATCTTGTCGAAGCGATGAGTGAAGAGGAGACCGAAACCTCTCAAGTTTCAAATCCTGAAGATGATCGGAAGTGGTCCGAATCAACTCAGCATTTCCGCCCGATTTTTCCTTGTTTGGGGAGCGGACCGGTTCAGCCACGTATTAGAGTTGGGTGTGGAGTCCTTCTCACAACCTCCTTCCTGGATTCTTCCTCATCTACAGAAGAAACTGTGCCTTTGTTGTGGGGATAGCAACTGGACTTCAATTCCGGCGCAATAGCCTGTCTGGGCTCTTGTGTCCGGTGCGAACCGTGAGGGGCCAAAAGACTTTTCAACTGCTCCTTTCCCAATTTCCCGGCACTCACCGTTTTCAGGACATCAAGCAGTTCGCCAGCTCTAACCTTAAAGCTCCATCGATCGGAACGAGAGACCGTCTGAAACGGTCTAGGAAGCGCATCCGAGATGGATCAGGAAATTCCACAGTGGAGAGAGGGAGAAAGCCCCAAAGAGGACGCACGGTGATGGACACCAGCGAGAGCAATCTCCGAGTGGAAAGGTGCACCTTGATCGTGACCCTGGCCTGACCTGAGCTGCTGATATTTGCCGAGGTCATGGTCTGATGGGCGACGCTAAGGTAACGGAATAGCCGAATCTAGGAGCCTCAAAGAGCAGTGGAGTCTTCTCCACTCAACTGATGCACCGGACTTTGCACCATTCGTGCGAGTTGGATTGGCCGCGTCTCCAATCTAATGGGCTTAAGCGATATGCCCGACCCTTGAACCCTACCCAGGAACGAATCAGAGGCCAGACTACGTGGACTCGTCTCGATCCCTCCTGCTTAGTTCGATCCAAGCATGTCATTTTGCAAAACCGTTACGCCAGTGTAAACGCTGTTCTACGGCCGAACCCGTTCTATGAACCCCACTTCAGCTTCATCCTGGCTTTTCCGGCCCTGTTTATTTATTTATTTTTATACCATTTTTCCCCTTCCCTTTCTCTGCGGCATGAAGGCCGCGGTGCGAGTATAAGTACTAAACTCCCAGGTTCTCCGAACCTTGACACAGCGATAATCTCGGGTTTACTGAGCCGGGTCCCTCACACACCCCCCTTTCTCTCTTTCCCCCTCCCCGGGCTCCACTTTGTTTCCATTTCATGATTGAAAAGACTCGGATTTTCCTGCTTGGTCGCATGTTGGATTCCACCTCTGTCTTTACTTTCGCCCTGGGTGTATCTTAAAATCCCCGGCTCTTTCCCACACAGCCTTGGAGGAACGCCATCGTTCGCCATGCCCGAGTCCGAAGATCAGAGCATTCGAACCGCCTTGGATCGCGCCCGCACCGCTGATGCGCCTGTGGATGCTTCAACCTCTAGAATTCTGGAGGCCGCCATCGCCGAACTATGGACCCGCATTCAAGCGGAACCAGACACCATAATCTTGACTTCCGATGAATTCGCCTTGTTCAATTATTTTCTAGGCCGCTATCGTGTCCTCTACGAGTCGATTACTCAGCGGGTCGTGAATCGATATTGGAACAGTTTCCATGACTCCAAAGGCGCCAAGAAATAAGGGCAAGCTGAATCTACCAGCTGAATAGGCCAGGGCAACTCCGTGACAATGCATTGGGCCCTAGATGGGTACACCTGCGCAATCCAGGCAAAGAGGGTTGCAGTGACGTTGACTGCTTGGCCCTCTGTTCGTACCCCGACAAATCAAGCGATGCTTGTCCGACTTGTCCAGTGCGTTCCCCCATGTCACTGTTACTACACCGACAGTTTCTCCCCAAGCCAGTGCAGGGGTCCCCCATTGGCCATGAAGGGGGGATTCTGGGTGGAGCAAGGATATATTTCTCCCGGTTGGATCGCCCCAGTCCCAGCTCGCCTATAAAGGAGGGGTTTGGTTGGGGAAGCATGCAGGCCGTTGCGCTTCCAGCGGGAATTGGGGTATATATGCATGACTCAATCCTAGCCCCAGTTGGGACCACATGCATTCCCGGGTATCTTCGCAGGGGAAATCTAATTTGAAGAATCTTCCTGGGCATGGAATTTTGGGGGGAACGTAAGAAAAAGACTGGAAACATTAATTTGGCAAAAGGATTTGGTGGAGAGCGTGTGACGCTGCATGGACCCCTTAGCAATTCTCCGACTGGCTCTGGGAAAAATGGGGAACATGTACAGTGGTACTTTTGACCTGGAACTTGGTGGCCTGATTCTGGAGATTGATCTGTTAGACCTGTATATTAATGTATTTGTTTCTATAGATGCCAAGGAGTTATTTAGATATTTGGGATCGGAGTCGAACAATTCATTTAGGTAGCTTGTCATGATTATAGCTTTCTGGTACATGTACCTCAGGGATGGAGAAACAGGCCGCTCTGAGAATCCTACATTTCTACGTTGATTGGTGAAAGCTTTAAACTTTTTGATCTTGAAGCTTAATTGGATATTCTACCTTTTGACAGCCTGAATGGCATATGCTCACAAGAGATGCATATACAGATTGGTACAACTCAGATGCTCCGTGAGGACCTTCATCATACGAAAACATGTCAGGACATGGCTTCCTATCAGGAGATCGTCAGCACCTGCCGTGCTGTGGATTGTTTCAGCTGACTAATGTGACTCATGGCAAAGACACCTGCAAAGCAGGTGTGCTAGCACGTTTCCTGGTCAGAAAGGGTGAGACTCGTCAGCATACGAAAGAGGACTGAGGGCAATGGGCGTGGTAGACAATGTAAGAACTCTAGAGCTTCGAGGTGGAAGTGACCAAAAGGGAATAAGATTCGCGTCTGCGACTCAACCTGGTACAGACCATAGGCCATTGCATCGTCTTTCACCCCAGCATTGGTCTCATCACAACCTGGGGGTTCGATTCCGCGGTAATCGATAATATCAGCAAAGGGAAAGCGGCACAGAGGCAAGGGAGGGGTTTTACAATACAGACCCCGAGGGCCTCGCATGTGTATATTATAGTTCATATACCACTGGCGTCAGGAAACCGCTGCAAGAATAAAGGAAGATTTCTATTTGTACAGAGCCGGTTCTATTATTTGACATCTATTTGTTGAGGGAGGCAGCTTCGGGGCTGGAGACGGCCGGGTGAGTGACAGCGTCACTCTTGAGAATATCCGCTGGTGGTTCTAAGAGGTGGTCAACAAAATGCACAAAACGCGGAAAACATGAGGGTTTGAGCTTACCGGTTCGGATCACAGCCTTGTGCTCAATCTCATCGAGATCCTGGACACGGCCATTCTGAACGTCCTCGCGAGACAGGCTCTGGAAGTTCTTGGGGAGTCCCATAGAACGGAGATAGGACATGGAGTCCTTCCATTCCACCTCCTTACGTTGGTTGCTCCAGCTCAATTCCTCGGCCATCAGGTCAATGACTTTCGGCAATGCTTCCAGAGCGGCTTCGGCGTTCAAGAAAGCCAGACGGGTACGGCGGGCGATGACATCGACTGCAGTTTGGGCATACTCGTGACGGATGGCGTAACGGACCTCACCATCCACGAAGGGGTACAGAGCCGAGATACGCTGACCACGCACGGGGAAGCGAGCATTGGTGGGTGAGGAGAGGGCCGCGACCTGCCAGGCACGGTCACCGTACGATTCCGTCAGGTGCTTGGCAACGTCTGTCTCCAGGCCGTAGTGCTGAATGAGGTTGATAAAGAGGGTCTTGGAGAAACCGTGGGCACCAATCAGGCGGACCTGGTGTGTCTGGCAGCTGCCATCCAGGGTAGCCCCATCCGCGACCAAACCACTGCCACCGACACCACTGATATCAGGAACCGCGACCGGCTCACCGGGCTTCAACTTGAACACATCGATGGCCTCATCCACCGCCTCCTCCGCCATTTGACGGTAAGTGGTCCACTTACCACCAGCGCAGGTCAACAATCCGGAGGGAGAAACGGAGATCAGATGGTTGCGGACCAGCGCCTGAGAGCTGGTCTTGGCCGGGTCGCGGACCAAGGGGCGGATACCGGACCACGCAGCCAAGACATCACTGCGGTCAACGTTAATGTCGGGGGCCAGGTAGCCACGGATCTCCGACAGGATCCAGTTGATGTCCTTCTCAGAGGGTTCGGGGTGGGGGGTGATCTCGGTGGGGGCGTCGGTGGTACCGGCAATGGTGTTGCCCTGCCAGGGTAGGAAGAAGATGACACGACCGTCGGAGGTAGAGGGGTCAATGAGACCCATGTTGGACGGACTGTAGTATCCGGGGAGAATGATGTGCACACCGGAGCTGGGGGCCACAATCTCCTTGGTCTCGGGCTCGTCCATCTTGCGGATGGAGTCCGTGAAGGGGCCGGTTGCATTAATGATACCCTTGGCGCGAATGGTGAATTCCTGAGCCTCTTCACCATCCTTGCCCGGGATCACGTCCTTCAAGCGAGCTCCATTGAGCTTGCCGGAGGCATCTTTGGTCAACCCGGTGACTTCCATGTGGTTCACCACAGTGCTGCCGTAGAGGGCAGCGGTCATGGCGAGGGAAACATTCATTCGGGAATCATTGTGCGCACCATCTACCAAATCCAGTCAGTCTCTCCATCGCGCCCGTTCTGCGGAGAGGGATCAGGCGGGGTCATCTTACCATAGTAGACCATTGCTCCAACGACATTATCGCGCTTCAGCATGGGGAAGGAATCGATCGCCTTACTCTTGGTCAAGAAGTATGAGCTCTCAATACCCTCGGAACCAGCCAAGAAATCATAGGCCTTGCAACCCGCCCAGAAATAAGGAGCCTGCCACCATTTCTGGAGTGGTACCATGATAGGTAGCCATTGTGAGAGATGGGGGGCTGTGTTCAAGAAATATTTGCGCTCACGGAGCGCTTCCTTCACGAGCTTGTATCTGTTGATGCAAATGCAACTTGTCAGCGAATCACACCTCCACCTGGTTTGGTTGTTTCGGGGACTCTCAAGGGGCCGACTGACTGGTTGTAGTCCAATTCCCAAACCGCCTTCTCCAAATATCGCACACCACCGTGTACGAGCTTAGTGCTTTTGCTACTGGTACCGGCACTGAAATCATCTCGCTCCACCACAGCGACCTTTAATCCTCGGGTGGCAGCATCCAGGGCAATGCCGGCACCGGTTGCACCCGCACCGATGACCAGCAGGTCATAGGACTCCTCCTCCTCCTGGCTGCGCTTCAAGTCCTTGATTTGCTCGATACGCGATTTGATGGTGGGGAAATTCGGGGGCACCAATTTGCCCTCATGGTAACCGGGCGGGGGTACCGCCGGGGCCTCGAGACCGGGGATGTTGCGTGGACGGTAGGAGATGTAGAGAACGCCGGCTCCGGCGGCAGCGGCGGCCGAGGTATACAGCAGCGGTCGCAGAAACCTGCGCGAGTGACGAGCGGCCATTATCCGCGGGTATGGTTCGATGAATGGAAATGAACAGCAATTGAGCTTCTGTCCCAATTGGACTGAAGGATGTCAGATGGGAAGGGAGAGGAGAAGAGTCGAGGAAAGGGGGAGGGAAATGAGAAAGGGAAGAGAGAAAAGGAGGTTTGGGGCAAGATATACGAGATCACAGTGTTGGATTTGGATTCAAGGCAGGATCTGCGTACAGATCGAGACCACGTCGCTATACCTTCCGCAAACCGGTTCACATTCAATTGCGGTTCTGCGTCATTGCGGTGGATCAGGCAGGAGGTGTGAATTCCCACCAATCAACGGCTGGGACGCGGACATTCGGATTCCCACTCCGATACATGTGACCAGCAGGTTTTTACGCCGTACGGTACTGTATGTATCATCCATCGAGGAAGTCTACTTGTATCCATCTCCACGACATATACCTACGACGCATATAGTACTCAAGACGATCTCCCTTACGGTGTCACCAGTATCGATTCTATATTTATTCGAATGCAAATCTCTGCATGAGCAGCTGACTTGCGGCTCAGATCCACTCGATCGCGGCCCCATTTCCCTTGGATCCACTTATGAGCTCAGTGCGCCGTTTCTCCAAGTTTCCCCTTGCCCTGCCCGGTTCACCCTGGGAGTCATCGCAAATATCAGGTTCCGGTTCCTGTGTTCCACGTTGGCCCCCCTGTGGAATGTCAGGGACATTCCATGAATCATTCAAGTGGAGATGCACCAGTCTAGTACATGCCCACGGGCCACAGGAAAGCTCTACGAGTGGAGCAGACGCTGATCCACTAGCTCCATTACACTAATACTTTCTTTTTCTTTTTTGCCTGCCCCTTAAGGCTTGAACGCTACACTCAAGTCAAACCTCAGAGGCGTGTTCTATCCGAAGACCCTGAATAGGAGACAGTGGACTTGGGTGGATCATTGCCCCCACATGAAATTGTCCCCTTTGTGTATACATTTGACTATTCCTGGACTCTATCTACTATTGAATTGGCATCGATATTGCCTGGATCTAGCGTGCACGGACAACTCTGCACCTCCTTTGCTCTGTAGAGGGGATAATCTCGAGTAACGAGTATCTAGAGAAGACTTTGCATGCCTTTTCATGGGTTGATAAGTAGACGAGATATATGCGTGCATCAGTACTACATGGACAGAGTACTAGGAACATACCGACCACCGATACAAGCCCAACTGGAGATAGATCCAACATGGTTAGGTAGCAAAAGATAAAGTTGTTCTGGAACAAGACTCATTCCTATAGCACTACTTTATGTGGACTGCAGGACTGCGCACTATTTCCGAAATAGCGGAGGAATTCCGTGCGGAAACTCGGCTTGAACAGCTGCGACCTGGGGAAAGTGTGGGGTTGACCAACCAAATCTCTCAGTGATACGACGGGTATGACCTAGACGCTCCAGCAAAGCAATGAGATCCGAGTACGGAAATGTTCCATTGTAACCAGCCGACAAGCCCATGTGGGGAGAAGGGTATATAGAAGCCCATGACCGTCTTCGATAACAGAACAAACACCTGCACACCATGGCCATCGCATCGACCCTGTTGGCCCTA
This sequence comes from Penicillium sp. 91 TS-2023, assembly GCA_030710325.1. NCBI lineage: Eukaryota > Fungi > Ascomycota > Eurotiomycetes > Eurotiales > Aspergillaceae > Penicillium > Penicillium sp. 91 TS-2023. The sequence goes on along the minus strand of JARWGP010000021.1, from coordinate 438,089 downwards.
CAACGGCAAGTGATCCACGACCCATGGCAGTCCTTGGGGATCGCGGCTCTCCTCTTACCTTTCCTCTATGTGATCCTGAACGAGTTTATTCGGGCATCGGCCCGTGTCAAGGGCATGAAAGGCCCCCGAGGCTTACCGCTGGTTGGGAATCTGGCTCAGATTCGAGTTAATGCCGCCGAGCAGTATCGAATTTGGTCTAAGAAATTTGGTGCCGTTTATCAGATCCAGCTGGGGAACATTCCGGTGGTCGTGGTGAACTCGGCTGCTTCCGCCAAGGTGATCTTTGGCCAAAATGCCCAGGCACTAAGCTCGCGACCAGAGTTCTATACCTTTCACAAGGTGAGTGTTAATCAAGCGCCTCTCGCATACTCCCACCTCATGCACTAACCACGGAGGGGGCGCTGCTTGGTAGATTGTCTCAAATACCGCGGGTACTACCATCGGAACTTCACCGTACAGTGACTCTCTGAAGCGCCGCCGTAAGGGTGCCGCCTCCGCCCTGAATCGACCTTCGGTTGATTCATATGTCTCCCATCTGGAGGTCGAATCCAAGGCCTTTGTCGAAGAACTGTTCCGGTATGGGAAGGGGGGTGCAACGCCGGTCGATCCCATGCCGATGATTCAGCGCCTGAGTTTGAGTCTGGCCTTGACGCTCAACTGGGGAGTACGGGTGGCGTCACAAGAGTCCGAACTGTTTGATGAGATCACCCATGTGGAAGAAGAGATCAGCAGATTCCGAAGTACCACGGGAAACTTGCAGGATTATATCCCTCTCCTCCGGTTGAACCCGTTTAGCAGAAATTCGAAGACGGCAGCAGAGATGCGCATTCGGCGAGACAAATACCTGGGCTCCCTCAACCGAGACCTGGATGATCGGATGGAAAAGGGAACCCACACGCCCTGCATCCAGGCTAATGTGATCCTGGACAAAGAAGCCAAGTTGAACACGGAAGAACTCACCTCGATCAGTCTAACCATGCTCTCTGGGGGTTTGGATACCGTCACCACCCTCGTCGCATGGAGTATCGGCCTGCTCTCCACACGCCCCGATGTGCAGGACAAGGCCGCCCAAGCGATCCAGGAGATGTATGGCCAGGATGAGCCCATGTGCTCGGCCGATGACGATCAGAAGTGTGCCTACGTTGCTGCGTTGGTTCGGGAGTGTCTCCGGTAAGTTTTCTTTGGAAGATGAGAAAGATTGCACGTCAAGTCTGACCAATTCTCTGAACTCTTGTAGATACTTCACGGTTCTTCGTCTGGCTCTGCCCCGAACATCAATCCGGGAGATCACTTATGAGGGGATCGTGATCCCCCAGGGCACCGTATTCTTTCTAAATGCCTGGGCCTGCAACATGGGTAATGTTGATTGCACCATGATCCGTCGCCAGCACGCTAACGTTGAATCTACAGATCCCGATGTGTGGACAGACCCGGAAGAGTTCCGACCGGAGCGGTGGTTGGAGCAGCCCGACGCGCCAATGTTCACCTACGGCATGGGCTACCGCATGTGCGCTGGCTCCTTGTTGGCCAACCGAGAACTCTATCTGGTCTTCATGCGGACTCTGAACAGCTTCCGGATTGAACCCCACGATGACACTGATTGGCATCCCGTCCGTGGAAACTCGGACCCCACCAGTCTGGTGGCCATCCCCCAACGCTACAAGGTGCGGTTCGTGCCCAAAAACGTGACTGCCTTGGGCGAAGCGGTGGCGTAATGATAAGAGCCACTGACGAGACGTGGCGATGCGAGCAGAAAGGATGGGATGATCAGTGGAGCATGAGTTCCGACATCCCCACTTGTATACAAAGTGCTACGGTGACGCATGATTTTCCGATTCTCATTGATAATTTTACATTCTGTATTTGCAAATGGGAGTTCAGATCACAAAAATCCACAGATGCCAATTTCCCAAATTCTCATGAAACATTCCCGGTGTATGATGCCTATTAAATCCAACGCCAATATATCACAGTATCACAGTATCACAGATTGAGTATTATATAAAAAGAGTAAAAGGCGACAAGGGTATAAGGGTCGTGAAGAGCGAGAAGAGATCCGATAATATCCCAATTTCCTGTTGTTTTTCTTTTTTTGGGGAGAAGAGGGGGGGGGGACATGGACGCCTGGTTGGTTTTTCCCCTCGAAATATGCAATGAGTCGCTGAAGTAGATGGACGATTACCATACGAAGATGGTCAGGAATGAAGTCGATATCAGGAGGTTGTCAACCGTCGCTTGAGGTCTCGAACTGGATCGAAGGAGCTGGCATAATCTCGTAGCTCATCTTGTAGGTGATCGGAGTTGGTATTAGAGGCATGGCTCCGCAGTGACGAGAGAGAGGTTTGCGAGGAAGATGAAGATAGACTGCGAGCCGATCGAGTTTCAGGCTGAGAATCGAGAGTAGAAGAACGCGAGTGGGAGGATTTGTGGAAAGATGTTTGAGATTCATCGTCAGGAGTCGGACGATCCAACTCAGCCAGACGACACGATTGAGAACAATAAGGACCACCTAGAGTCTGCCGATCACAGGCCAGACAGAAGTCTAGAGACCATTCCGTGGACATGATGGATGTATGAGGGGGAGTGAGAGAGGATATGTGGGTATCAAAGATGAAGGAAGAAAGGTTCAAGATCAAATATAACAGCATCAGCTCGCATAACATGCCACCGGGACCTATCAAGATGATGCATTGCGGGGGCCATTATGTCGTGGCTCGGGCGCTTAAGGCGAAAAGAAAACTCGCCAACAACGTTTGGAGAGGGAATTATGCGAGCTGCAGGAACCTGGAAGGGGCAACCATCGACGGGCTCCACTTCCATCCGGGCATCATTGGTCCAGTCCAATGGTCTCAAGCCCGTCATCTGCACCTTTGCGGTCTGAGCGTGCATTGCGTGTGCCTGATCACTGGTAGGGCCATGAACGAATCAGACCGTTCGGTTCTCGATTACTGGCTGATCCCTCTAAAATCTACTTAAAACTAGTTCAATGCACCCGGATAAACTTAGCTGCAGCGGGTTTGACAGGGGTCACGCGAGAATTCATTTCCCCTCCCAAAAATGCGGGGAAGATAAAGGGAAAAAGGTATGAGGGAAATGGAGAAGAGACAGAGGATCGTGCGAGAGAATGACCCTATGAAATGATCCTGGTAGAAGATCTCCCAAGGCAAACGGGGATTTCACTTCCAATGTCCGCTTATCTTGCCTTTTCCAGGCCATGAACCCTATGAGATCAGGGAAGAGGGGGAAACTTTCAAGACGCGCGTGTAAAAGAATGATTCGTAATGGCCGTGTGTATCATGATGGATGGCGGGAGTTTCATTCACCCTGATCAGGGATGCGAACCAAGGTGGCTGGCAGGCTAGAATCATTGGGGTCCTTGGTTTGATCCGGGTGAAGTGCACCAGCTTGCTCTGCATCGTTGTTAGTGGATTGTAATCGCTGATAAGCTCTATCGCGCAAGCTTACTGGAGGCGAGACTAATGGCGCGGAGAACATTATCCCAATTGGCAAGAACGCATGCCACAGCTGGGAAACAGATTAGTCGGGCGACACTCAGCCGGGGGAATGGGGACAAGCTACCTTCAGTGCCATCCTTCAACGTGGCAATCTTGCTCTCGAGCGCCTGCATTTGCATGGCGAGGGTCCCACTCAGATCACGCAGCTGCCGCAGATTCTCCAGCTCGGCCTTTTTGGCGGCAATGCGGGTAGATAGAGCCGAGGAGGGCTGGGGCTGACGGAGCCCCCCCGGAAGCATGGAAGGTGGTCGAGACGAGTAGGCCATTGGAATGTGACGCGATTTCAATTGAGTTGATCATCCAAACTGGATCACCCAAGTCAAATAAGACAAACAGGAAATCACGGGATCCACCCGTGGGTAGTCATGCGCTAGTCCCAATACAGACAAACGTCAACAATCATGTTTACTTGGGAAAATCACCAAGTTTCATCATCATTGTTTCACCCCATCCTTTCCCCATCCCTGGTGGCCATAGACCATCATGGCTCGGCTCAATGATTACACGGCTCCCCCCGAGTCAATCGAAGCTCGTAAGTGGACAGAGAAACCAACCCATGCTCCTTACTAACGCGGTGATCTTCCCTAGTCAAGCGAAGATTTGTGCGACAGAATAAGGAGATTGCGCGGGTCAACTCAATGCAATCCCTTCGGATTCGAAGTCTAGAGTCGGAAGTTGCCCATCTACTTGCAGAAAACGTCTCTCTGCGACAGCAGGTGATTAATGTCACTCAAGAGACCGAAAGGTTGGAGGCGGCGAAAATGCTCCATGCCGGGGTCTATGAGATCAAGTCCCGACTGGATGCCAAAATAGCAGAACTGAATGACCTTGCATCCGACCTGGGCATGCTTCCTCGCAAGGCTGGTAAGCTGGACAAATCGGACCCCGATCGCCCGAAAGCGGCAGGGTCGCGACCGCAAGCTACGGACCTGGATTATACCGAGGAGGATGGGCGGTTACCTGCCATTCTGGAAGATAAATGCTACCCCCGGAAAACTCTAGAGTATGTTTCCTTGCTCTCAGGCCGTTTCTGAGTCATTGCTAATCTATGTAGAGCACAAGACATCCAGAATCTCGCGCAGGCGGACTCGAGCTCCGCTCAGCCTGTGTTGGAGGTCGATCTAACACAACAGTCCGTCACGGTGGGAAGCCCATCACCTAGTCTCAAAGTCCACAAAATCCCGCCAGAGGGCCAGCTGGGTTACCCCCCGATTGCCGATCAATGCCTCCCACCCACGCTCGAGACACGCAAGAAGAAAAAGAAGACAGAATCGGCGTCTCCCGAAAAGGGGGATTTCTCCCCGCAGGAACAGAACGCTCCTAGCATCAACACCACCCAGCCAATGAAGTCAGGGTCTAAACGTAAATTCAGCCCCGACGAGGATGGAGCCCTGTCGGATGGAAGTGGACTTCCAGACTGCGACGAGTTTCAATTCAGCCGACCGAGCCAGAGTCCTCAGAGGCATACCGACCTTTTGCAGGTAATGCACCAGGATACATCACCCATCAAAACCCCCGTGAGCATTAAACGAGGATCAGCCACTGGAACCATGAAACGGAAAGTTCTTGAACCCAGTAAGAAACCCACTTCCCATTTCACTGATTTGATAACATGTAATTGTGTACTGACAACCAATCATCAGAGAGTGCAAATGTCGGCTTATGCTCCCCCAAGAAAGTTCGGGCATCGTTGCATCCGGACAAGAAGCTTACGCTGCCGATGGTCGGTAATGAAAATACCGTGTCACCCCAGAAACCGAAGGAGCTCGAGAAACCCAGAGGCCATAGTTTGAGTCAGGCGGCACGTCGACCTCGTCCAACTTCTGATTCGCAAAGAGAGAGACGCTCTCAACCCTCAGTCCAAAATGAACAACCAACTCTTATACCGCTCAAGGATTCTCCAATCGTCCAGTCTGATATCATGGCCAGTGGTGCGGATGTGGCAGCGACATCCCGATCTTCACGACGCCGGGGGGCAGTGGTCAGCTATGCAGAGCCCAACCTGCGGGATAAAATGCGTCGCCCCACTAAAGATCTGATTGATGCGGTGGGACAGAATGGATCACGCAGATCCTCAAGCTTCCTGCTGGACCCGCAGAGCGTGGGTGAGGCAGGTGGTATGTCTCACGCAGAAAGGCCCGGGACCAGCCCTTGTCCCCAACAGAACAAAATTCCGGTCAACCTAAATCCCGCTCACCAGGCCACTAGAGACCAGGCATCATACCAATTGTTGGAAACCGTGTCCCAACGAAGGCAATCACGGCGGCACTCATCTAACCCAAAAACCACCACTCGTGACACATCGCCACCAAGGGATTTCTCTGGGACTGAACAGCCACCGTCTCCCCTGTGGAAGAAATCTCCTCCCACTACGAGTTCATCTTTCGTGGTGACAGATGGCTCAGAACATGATGATTTCGCTTGGAAGAGTTCAGCCATGGATGTCGGCTACCGCCGAGAGACTCGCGTGGCGGCCAGAAGAAAAAGTATGATGGTGTGAAAGAATGCAGAATGCATGGCCATCCATCTGCTTAATTGTGTATTTAATCTTGTTCTTTTTTTCCAGCTGTGCTTGGTGCAGTCACGATACAGATACCCATTGGCGTTTGAAACTTCTGAATTGACAGAATTTGTTGTCTTTGTGCTAAGCTGACGGTCCCTAAAGTCTTGGACATGAAAAACTAGCCACATACATATGTCATTAGCTATTGACCTCAGGGAGCCCCCTCCATTACACCCTGCAGGTGGGTCGCATATCAGGGGATTATACCCGCACCATATGATGTGACCTTGGACCTCGTGACCCCCACTTTTCCTCAAGACCAGCTAGAGCAAATTATTAGAGGCCATGCGACCAGCATCATCGCGCGGTTGTGCCAAGCGCAGGTTTTGATATCGGCTTCGGTAATATCACAAGTTGTTGCACACATTCTATCTTTGACCACAGGCGTGAGAAGCCCGCGCGCTTTAAAGATCCCACAATCGGATGACTTCGCCAGGGTGTTACTAGGTCATGTTCCTCGCGATGAATTCTTAGATGATCTGGGCATCTTCTCATATGCATTTGGGCTTGGTTTCCTCTTGGATTTGGATTGGCGATGGCGATGTTGATGTTGTGTGCAAGCATTCGGAGCCTGGTCCTGTGGCCGATCCGATGAACCCTCGCCTGCTGGTCCCCGTCCTCGGGAGTGCGAGTGGTGATGGTTTGGCCTAGTTCTGCGGCAGTCGGTCTCGCTTTCACTGTCTGAATCGGACGAGCTGGAGGAAGACTCGGATTCGGAGCTACTCTCGCCCACCGGTCGAGCTTTGTGGTAGATACAGCATACTGCGCGGGGGTCAGGGTTTCTTCGATGGACAGAGAAGAACAGAGGGGGGTTCACCTTTGGAGCTTTTTTTCCCCATGCCCTCATTGTCTACAACATCTTCGCTCCATCTGATGCGTCGAGAGGATGATGGCTCGGGGGTGACAGTGGGAGCATCCTCGCCCCGCAACCGAAGGGTCCCCGAAAGGGACAAGTCTTGAGATGTTTGGGTAGCAGTCTGGTGTCGAGGATTTCTTGGCTGACGGGTTTGAGACATGGCTGAGACGAATGCACTCCAAGAAGAGAGATATGTGTAGATGAAGGAGGAGATACCTTTTTTTTGTGGTTGAGGTCAACCCCGATAAGTGATGTAGCCGATAAGACTCTCTCACCGCCCGTATCAACATGACGGTCATATTGATAAGCGTGACCCTACACTGATCTCTGATATACAAAGCAAAATGTTTCATTGAATTCTTAGATTTTTCCTCATCAGAGGTTGTTCATTTTTTGTCAATAAACCAGGGAGAGAAAAGCTACCTTCTTCTTTAACAGATATCAAACAAGATCACCCTTGGCAAAAGGCGTGCAAAAGAGGATCAACGGATTCATCGTCGCTTGGTGGAGCTCACCGCAAAAAAAAAAATGACTCAAGAAAGCAAGGTTAGGTCTATGATGTGTGCTCCTTCCCGACTCCAGCAGAATACAGGCTGGTTCTTCCATGGTTTAGAGCTCGTAGAGGGACCAGCCATCGAGGCCGTCATTCCTTGATATCGATGTCGGGTTCCCCGTCCCTTCAGAGGAGCTAGTTGACAAGAAATGGGGGATCTCCGACCGTAATTCTTGATCCAGTCACAGTTCGTCTTCTTGATCCATCTCCGATGGCTTCAGCAAGCCTCCTACCTTCATTGCACGGCTCCTCTCGGCGGTCTGTGCATCCCGGACAGCCTGTTCCCGTTCTTCAGCATAGAGTTCGGCATTATCGTCAGAGAACTCCTTCAACGAGATGAGGAAGTCGCGCAGGTGAGTCTTGAACTTGTTCAGGTCTTCGGTATAGGCGAAAAGCCCGATCACAAATTGCTGGATTTGCACTCTGCTACTGTTAGTATCCATGGCTTGACTGCCGCCCGTATCGAGCAAATTCGACGAATAAGGGACGTACTCTTGTAAATTCTTAAATGCATTCTGCAGCAAGTTGGCGACATACTGCTGAAGGAAATCTTTGTTCGAAGTGCCGGCAGGAGCTTGATCAGGAGTGTAGATGGGCTCAGAGATCTTTTGAGATTCGATGAAGTAGAACATGCGGGACAAAAGCATAGCCTGGGATTTGAAGCCTACAGTGGACCAAAAATGAGTACAGCGGAATAAGGGAGAGGATAACGCATTCGACTAAGGGGAAATACATACCAGCCTTGTGGTCGCTGTCGGTCAGAACGAAGAAAACATCCTGAAGAATGGGGATGTAGAATTGACGGAAGAAAATGCTTGCAGTCTGTACGTCAGTTTCGGCCATATTGTTCATCAATTCCAGGCACATGGTGAGACCCGTGTTCTCGACCTCCCTGTTGTCATGCTTCGATGCCCACATGCAGGAATCAATGACAAACTTGAACTGAGGGCCATCAAGCTTGAGTAGTGCCTGGAAGCAGTATAGATTGATCGCCTGGAGCAACTTGAAGAACTGAACACGATGTTCAGGATACTCATGAAAGTCCTTGTTGATCATTTCCAATGTACAGGTGAACACGCTATCCATGATGGCGGGGATCTTGTCTTCCATCAGATTCTGTGGGCCCAAGGCAAGAATAGGTTAGCTGTATGCAACAAAAGTCCCCGTCGTTTGGGGGGAAACGGGGCAGAAAAAAGGTTGGAATGATGATCACGTACGTGAAGCTTGTGGATAATAGTTGTCATGACGTTCAAGACCTCCGCTTCACGTGCATCCGGGACGTTGCGGTGATAGTCAATCAGAACTGCCTCAAGAAGGGGCGGCACCATGCTTGCATTGACCATTTCAAGATCATCCGACTTCTCGACATAGGTATCAATGAGCTTCAAAATCTCCTTTTTGATGGTGCGAAGACCGCGAACTTTGGGTGTTTTGGGAGCAATTTGTCCTGTGGCAGTGTTAGCATGCTGGTAGTTGAAGCAATTTTGGCAGCTGGGAAAAGAATACCGTCACTGGCCACCGCATCGTTGATCAATTGACTGGAGGCGCGGTACATGTTCAACATGTCATGGAAGATGCGGCCAATTTGGGAATAGAAGTACGTTCCAATGGATGAGCAAGCTGCAACGTTGGTCTTCATAATGTTGCCAATGATTTTGATGGTGTTGGCATCCTGGAGAATCGCAGCATTCTGGTTGGCTTCCGCAATAATCTGGTCCCAAGCCGAATTGGGCAAGGCCATCAGGTTTTCAGTCAAGCGATCCTGAAGGCCCTTCTGGCCTTGTGCAGAGATCATATAGCCACATGCTTCGTAGAAAGTGTGGATCTGCTGAGGAGAAAGATCCATGGTGATTTTTCTCATATTCCGGACGATTTCCTCGATGAAAGGCTCATTCTCCCCGGGTTGCAGGGCCACAAAGTGTCGTCGGCACTTGTTGGCGATCTTGATGAATGTATCACAGGCCATGTCCTGGACACCTTCGTGTGTTTCGTGCATGAACTCAAAGAGCTTGTTCACCACGGTCTTCAGGAACTTCCAGTGGGCCTTCAAGAATCGGGGGTATTGGCCCACAATGTACATAATATTACTCGCCACCACGGCTTTGTTGTCTTTTCCGCGCTTTTGCTCGGTCAGACCTAGAAGGTCTTTGATGACAGTGACCAGGAACCGCTTCTCCGTTTCCTCGTTCATAGCTCCGGAGATTGATCCAATTGCCCAGCACAAGGTATTGCAGTTCACCCAGGACCATTCAGTTCCGTCAACTTGCTTCGCCAGTTTCTCAATCATAATGGTCTCGGTATCCACCACGTCCAAATGTGTGAGGTAGACCAAGCACTCTCGGATGGTTTTGTAGAGCTGGATTGTATCGCTCTCCTTGACGAATTCACGTACAATCTCTCCCTCGTCATTCTCAACGATCAGCACCTCCTCGGGGCGAACCATCTTCTCGATCATGACCGTGCGGAGGTTCGAGAGAACGGTTTCGTACTTGTGTTTGCGGAGAGGATAGTTGGCCAAAGTACTGGGGTGAGGCGCTCCGCCGTTCGCCAACCCACTTACACCCATCGTCACGAGCGGATTGATATCAGTAATGGGGAGTTGTTGCATCTCCTCATAGAGTTCTTGCACCAATCGAGTCCAGTAATCCAAGCAAATCTTGAACACCTCCCGGTCATCGATCTGGCTGACGCGAATCAGGTAAAAATGGGCGTGTGTGAGATAGTCTTGATTGGGTAGCTTCTCAATCAGCTATAAAAAGGGGACAAGAGCGTTAGTACTGAACAAGATTTGCAGAGGGGGTGCGGGAAACGGGCTGGGGCGATCAATTGGTCTACATACGTCCAGGTGGGCGCTGAAAAAGCTGGACAGGAAGAGTGCCAGATTCGAGACAAACTCCTGGTCTCTGCCGTTGCTCTGCGCGTATGTCTCCTTTAGATCCATCGAGAGGGGAATTACGGTGGAGACAGTCGTTAAAGTCTCAGTGAACATATGAACCAGCCTCTCATCATAGTTGTACGGAGCGCCAATTTGCAGGCCGCCGATTTCGGTGAGACACTTGAGAGTGACGTTTCGGAATTCAGGGGTTCCCAAGAATCGCGTCAAGAGGGTGTTGATGATGGGGGTTTCAAAGATGTAGCCCAGAGGGATCCAGTTCAGGAAGCGCAGGAGGGTTTCCAGGGTTGCCTTGACCAGACTCGGCTGATTAGCGGTGTTGAGGACCTCGGAGCAAAGTTGGAAGATGGAGGCGAATTCCTGGGTCATGGAGGTCTTCAAGTTGCGAGCCTTGACCGAGGTCATCTGGTCTTGTGAGAAATCAAAAACTTCCTCGGACAACAGGCGCAGAATGGCCATGTTGTTTTCGCAGATGGAGAGACTGGAATGGCAGGAGGAAATAATTTCGTTGATGAAGGTCGGCCAGTTGTGCGGCCATTCCTGCTTCAGGATCGAGACCAGGACGAGATTGAGTTTGTTCACGAAGGCTTTTTCGGTCCGAAGCTTCTCCTCAGAGCCAGAGTTTTCGATGATGAAATTGACAATAAAATTCCGAATTCCTGAGAAGGCGAACCAGGAAACCCATCAGTGAGTGCCATCCCAAGACCAAAGAGAAGACCTCGGAGGGAAACAAAATGGATGCGTTAGATGCTTACCTTGACATTGGTCTCTCGGCAGGACCTTCCATCGCGTCATGATCACATCGTCAAGGACCTGGAGAGCGATATCTGATGATGAGGTTAGGGTATATCGCGATCAGAGCTGCAGTAGGAAAACACGCACATTTGGTCTGAGGATAGGAAGCTTCCTGTAGGATGTTGCCAACAGTTACCCAAGCATCGGGATTTTGCTTGAACTAGATCGGCTTGTAAGAATTGAGCAGGAAATCGCGTCGTGAATAAAGCATGCTTACCTCGGTGAGGGTCTGCTGGGCTTGTTTTTGCTGCGCATCGTCAGTCTTCAATCTTTCTGATTCCAACAAGTCCGGGACTTACCACATCGCCCTTGCCTTCAAAGAAGGCGCGGACTGTGCTGTCCAGCTCTTGTACAGAAACAGACATCCCGCCGCAAATATTGGCGCAGTCGCCGGGATCACGAAGGCGTCACGGCAATCCCTCCCCAACGAAAAAAAGGGAGGATCAACAGAGGCCCCAAAAAAAGGAGGAATTGACAGGGACCTTTCAGCCCACGTCACCGTTGGGGATAGAGAGGGGAAGGATGGAGGGGGAAAGAGGGGGGTAAGATGTTAGGTAGGGGAGTAAGGGAGAGAGAGAAGGGGAGAGGACTGGTGGGGTAGCAAAGATGAACTCTTGGAGGGGCTTGGAGAAGTCAGCAGATTGTGCTCTCTCTCTCTCTCATACACAAAGGAGATCACCTAAGCTATCGCAGAAGTGATCGACGGGAACTCCCAGGAGCTGAGGCAAAATCAGTGTGGGATAGAAAAGACAACACTTATCAACACTGGCGGTGAAGCGCGTCGTTTCTTCGTCTTTTGGAAGGGGAACTCGGGATCTTAGTCAGCCGAGCTCTCCCGGGCGCTTCCCATGGTTCTGTATTGGATGACGATGTTCATGAACAGGGAAGAAAAAAGAACTAGAGTAGAAAATAACAGCACGGTAAAATAATATAGTAGATCAGTCAGGACATAGTGAGAAGAGCAGGTGTAGGAGAGAAGAAGAGAAAAAGAAGATAAATTCGGAGAGCATGGATCTATACAATCTTCTCAGGTTACGGCTATGATTGCAGAAGCAGCTAAGGGAAACGACTTGGGGGCCAGACTCTATCTTAGTAATTACTTTATTTTTCATTTCAGGTTTATTTCCAGGATTTAACCTTGATTAGGTGGAATTTACTCAAAATTTATGGGGCATTATATTTGGAGAACAAAAACCAGAAGTAATTTGGGGGGGAAGTCATGGCCATAAGCCCCCTCTTGGGTGTTGGACCGGGGGGAAAAGAGAGTTTCCACTAGAGAGAACGAAGAGTTACATTGCTATCATCACCTGGGATGTCATTATTGGTGGCACCAATGATATTCTCCCATATAATATGACATAATATGATCAAACCAAACAATCATCAAAATCATGCACCATTTTTGGAGGGAAAAAGAAGGCGAGGGAAACAAAGAAACAGAAAATATGAAAAGTAAAATAGAAAAAGAAAAGAGGGGAAAGACACTAAGATGTGACTACAGAGATCAAGTGCAGCGCGTGGTGACCAGCTGATAAGCGATGCATAACCGCCCAATGCGCCCACGCGGCGCCAATGGCGAATGTGGTATCGCGTCCGCTCCAGACCACCCAAAGCCGCCCAAAACTTGCGCGCCCCACCAGGACACGGGGCGCCTGGGAACGCGCGCCATTGTCGCTCCGGTCGTTTGGGAAATGATGGTGTCTCAGACCCGCGCACACCTCACCTTCCCATGGCGCCTACGCCTTCCGATTGGTAGAGTATGTGACGCCGTCCTTGCCGATCGCGCGCCAACTTCCCTTTCCCTTCTATTTCTCTCCCCCCCCGTTGCGTCCTTTTTTTTTTAGGGTGGAATTCGATTGGGGGCCATTGGGGGTCATGTGTGAAGAGAAAAACAATCAAGAGAAAAAGGAGGGGAGAGGGAAAGGGAAGAGGGAATAGAAAGATGAGAGGGGAAAAGGGAAAAAGGTTCTATTATTCCTCTCTCGCTCTTATACTTGTAGTACTGTAGTCTCTCTAAACCATTGCTATTATTTTTAGCCCCTCTTCCTTTTCTTTCTTCTCTTTCTCTCATATATTCCTTTTCCTTTTCCCTTCCCCCCTTCTATCTTCCCCTCTTTCTCCATCTAGTCCTCCTTTACTCTTCCACGGATATTCAATTTCATTTTTAATATCTTGGAGAACGGCTGGTCTCGATTCTCTTTAAATCTTCTATCCCCGGTAAAGCGCGCCTGGTCCTGGGGGCCGCACGGAAACCAGCCCACATCTCCCACGCCCCACCCCAGACGAGGTTGCCGCGATCTATCTGGGTCACTAGGAGAACAGAAAACCCGAAATCTGAACCCTCTCCGAGAAATAGAGAGAGAGAGAGAGCAAGTGAAGGGAAGAATTGACAAGCGCGGGGATTCAGAACACCCCCGTGTTCCTTCTCGGCAACTTCCCGGCGCGCGTCTGCGGGTGAGACCGTGGTTCAGCGCATGGCATTGACAGGGCAAAGTAAAAAAGCGCAGCTAAACAGACAACGCAACGCCAATCCCTGTTGAAGCTCTAGAACAAAAAGAAGGGGGAAATGACGGCCATCGCTACGGCCCCAGTCATGAGCAGCCACGATTCGGGAGTAGAAGCAGGAACCGAGCACAGTCCATCCCGCTTTACTGCAGTCAATGGGAAGGACTCATCCGTCTCCGCTAGGATGGGGGGTTCTGTCCCGCCGAGGGAGAGAGCACCCTCGGGGTCAGATGTCCAGGAGAGATCTAGACCAGAAATCCTGGAGCAAGAACATAGCCCGGAGGACCACGGGTCGCAACGATCATCGCCGGAGACATCGGCTCATACCCATAAGCGCAAAAGATCCAACTCCTCCTCCCGGGAGCATGAGTCGCGATATCCATCAGAGCTAGGGGGAACGGCCAGAAGTTCCACGGGCCATCCTATTGAATTCAGTGCGCCCCCAAACTCCAACGGCGCAGGTTCGGGATCGATCTCGGACATGGAATCGGGCCCCAATGGGCCCAGCCGATCAGATCCCCATGAATCTTCCCAGATGTCGTCTAATGGACCATGGCCCGAATACGATAGCCAGTTGGTGAGTCAAGCCCAACGGGCCCAACAGATGGATGCCTCCGACGCCCAACTGGCGGATGCGCTTCAACGAGAGGCACATTCACAGGACCCTAGTCACCGAAACGTGAACGTCTCCCGGTCCACCCCCGCTCCTACGGTGCAATCCTCCTCATCGCCGGCCTACTCCTCGGAGCGACCGACGACGGCGGTGCAGGTAGCACCCAAGCGCAAGCGGGTCTTCAGCAACCGGACCAAGACCGGCTGCATGACGTGCCGTCGTAGAAAAAAGAAATGTGATGAACAGCATCCAGCTTGTAAGTATTTTCTGACATTCTTCTCTCTCTCTCTCTCTCTCTCTCTCTCTCTCTCTCTCTCTCTCTCTCTCTCTCTCTCTCTCTCTCTCTCTCTCTCTCTTCCTTCTTCTTTTTTTTCTTCTTCTTGTAGTAATGAAGGAGGAGCTTTCTTTCTTTTCTATTATGATTATTCCCATCTTATCTTATGCCCAAATCCCAACCCCTTGTGAAGAGCAGCTGGGCATGGTGGCTCGGTTTGGGAGGATCTCGTGCTAACAACAGACACTAGGTAACAACTGCCTTCGTGGCGGCTTTTTATGTGAAGGGTACTCCTCGCGGAGCACATGGCAGAAACCCTCGAGCTCGAAGGCGCCAGTTCCCTTGCAGTCGAAAGAAGGGTATCCCGAAATCAATGGCCAATATGTACCGGAAACACATCATGACCGGCAGTTGGCAGAGCACATCGTAGATTCACGAAAGATGCGACCACTTGTGGTGGAAGACGAGCGAGCCGCTCCACAATATAACACTAGCCCCACCGAAACGGGGTCCAGTCACCACCCATCGTGGTCTAAACGATCATGGCCCAATACGGGTCACTCGGCGCCTGCATATCCATCGGAGCACGTCGCCAAGGGGGATTATCGAGAGGTCCCATCCATTCATGAACTCCCGCGGGAGACCCTAGCCAAGCCAGATTATCCCGCGGTGCCCCCGATTCGAGAAATATCGCATGGACCGCCCCCTAAGGCGAATATGCCCCTGTTGTTCCAGGGAGCTGTGGCACCGCCAGTACCCGCCACGACGATGGATACAAACAGCCCCCAGGTACAAGCTCGAATGGCCCTAAGCATTGAAAACCAGCTGTCCAGTCGCACGGCAAGCAGCGACGACACCGAGATGGACAAGATGATGAAAGGCGACCTCTACCGCCCATTTGATGTGCAGCTGGTGGAGGAAAGGGACCGATGTCGTCGTGCTCTCGCCCGATTCAACAATGCCTGCAATCCTCTGAGCGGGCTCAGCTCCAAGGAACAGAATCGCCTCCTCAAGGAGATCCTGGCTGCTCAGCCCACTTGCACCCTGAAGCCCCCGGGCTCTCCGGCCATGTCCACGCCGACCATGCGTCGTCCGGCGCCTAGTCTTGGGCCGGGGGCAATAGTGGAGTCCCCCTTCACCTGCCACTACGGGTACCTTAGTATTGGAGAGGACGTGATGATCTCCCATGACTGTGTATTTGTGGACGACTGCTTTATTTTCGTGGGTGCCCATACCTGGGTGGGACCCAATGTCACCATTCTCACCACGATGGCACATTCAAGTATGCAGGAACGGAAAGGCACACAAAGCAGATATGAAGGTCGCCGAGTCCGGATCATGGAAGACTGCTATATAGGGGCTGGTTCTACTATCTATCCCGGCGTGACACTTGGCCGAGGAGCCTATATTGCGCCTGGGGAAGTCGTTCGAAGTGATGTGGTTCCTTACGGCTTTCAAGGTTTCAAGCCAAACTATATGTGAGATGTCAGGATTTTTACAAGCCACGGTTCTTATGGTCGCTGATTCCCGGATTTCTTGATCTTTTTCTTGTGAATCTTTCCTTTTTCCTTTCTTTATATCCTTTCCAAGCCTTTGTTTTTTTTGGGTTTTTTTCTTTCCTCTTCTTCTTTTCAAGGTACATGATTCTGTGGCGCTCTGGGGGATTCCAAGGGAAACGGAGCCAAGCGAATTTTTATGCAGTACATATATAATCCCCTCAGTTTCTTCAAAGAGGCGTTTTTCTGTTTTGGGGGAATCTTCATCTTACGACAAGCTCTTGAATATATTATGGATGTCTGGTTCTCGTTATGCACAAAAATAGGTGTGGAGATTCATGATATGCTAAATAAAGGAGGTACGGTGTACATCCTCAAATGGGGTTTGAAATATTGGGACCGATAAGAAAAGAAAAAGTCGCAAAGGGTATCTATCTGGGTTTTAAGAGGAAGGAGGATTATTGGCAGTGTAACACAGCCTACCGAGAATATCGGGGCATGTTAGGTGTACAGTCATCCACTTCCCTGGAGCATAACCTGGCGATGACTGAAGTGTAATCAAAGTCCCCAGCGAGCATAAGACTTAAAGCCAATCCAAGAATTCCGGGACGAAATAGCTGACCACAATCCCCGCTCCAGCCCTAAGTATACCTTCGGTGCTCTCGAAGGCCATGGCTTTCAAGTCGAAAACGCCCGCCTTCGCGGCCGCATGAATCATGGCAAATTCACCACTAACCTGGTATGCCGCCACTGGAAGGTCCTGAGCAAGGTCTTTGGCGTCACGAATGATGTCCAGGTAGCTGCTAGCCGGTTTAACCATGATAATATCCGCACCCTCGTTCATGTCACGCTGGATCGCCCGTCGGGCAAGGCCTCGGCCACCTGGGGGAAGTTGGTAGCAGCGGCGATCGCCAAATGAAGGACATGACCCGGCAGCATCACGGAAGGGGCCATATAGACAGCCGCTGAACTTGGCACTATATGACATCAAGAGCACACGATGGGCCAGGCCAGCTTCAATCAATTTAAGTTTGATCCCACGCACTCTCCCATCATTCATGTCAGACGGAGCAACGCAATGGGCGCCTGCGACAGCGTAAGCCAAGGCCACATCAGAGATGCGGTCCACGGATTGCGCGTTGTCTAGTGTCCCGTCCTCCCGGAGGATTCCACAATGACCATGAGATGTATACTCGCAAAGACAAACATCTGTCGTGATGTAAAGTTGGGGAAGGCGAGACCGTAGCAGCCGGATTGCCTGGATAACGGGGCCTGACGGGTCGTCCGCGGCCGTTCCAAGGGCATCCTTGGCCGATGGATGTAAGGGGACACCAAAGAGCATGACCGAACGAAGCCCTTTCCGGACTAGGGGAGCCAGGAAAGGAATGAGACGATTGACGCCCCGCCGATACTGGTTGGGCAGAGACGGAATTGGCGTCTCTTCGTCAGGGTTGTCAGTGATGAATAGCGGGTAGATAAGCATTTCCTAAAGATGTCTTGATGAGATTGGATATAATCGAGGTAGAGGGAGCTTGAAAACTGACTTTGGTCAACTGCCTCTCTGCCTGCCATGATCGACTTAATGGGTGGCTGTATCCAGCATGGAGCTGGCTAGAAATATCCCCGGAGATACTGACACTCGTGGCCGTGGTGCTCGTGTATGAACGAGCGGTGCGGGATTGAGCATGCGAAATCTGCGAACCCCGCTCATCCGCGTTGGAATCCCGGAAAGCGAGGTCAGAGACTAGGTTGGAAAATGACATTTTAAAGTAAGGATTGTGCGTAGACCACGGAATCCTCGAGAGAAGAAGTGTAATGATTGAAGGAAACGCGGGTGGCGGAGTCGGAGTTGCGGGAGAAAAGTAATCTGTCAGCCGAGGCGCGGGTAAGGGGAATGGCAATTAACGTGATTGGCTGTTCTATCCTGCTGAATGTTTAGTGCTCTTTCTCCTCATTATAGCATGATAGAATCTGGTGAACTACAAGTTATCTAATAAATAATCTTATTGCCTAGAAATATTAATTTATCATGTTACCACGGTTTATTTGGTCATTATTATTACAGTACACAAAGTGATACATAAACGTCTGTGGATACCTTTACTAATTTCACTGCAATAAGAGCGCATCTAAGGGGATTAGGTCTGCATGAATGTATTTCCTAATATACTATAAATGGATTCAGAATATTAGTAAACCTCCAGTGCTGTAGTTTCATTAAGGAGGGTTGCTTTAGATATATTGTTTATAGAAAAGCTTGCTCTTAAGAAGATCTTATAAAAATAATATTAAAGTAATATTATGATAGTACTAATAGTAAGCATAATAATGATCTACTAATTTACTTTATTTATTAAATTTTATACATAAGAATCTATCATTCATCTTATCTTTATTATTTAATTTCTTTTATTTATCTATAATCTAGATAAAATTAGTAATAGGGGTATTTTATATTATTAAAGTAAATACTAAGCCTAATATAATACTAGATAGAATTCATAATTAGGAACTTATATTATTTTAAAAAATAAAATTATTTTTAATATATTTTGAATCTAATTCAACTTACTAATAAATCATATAAAAAGAAACTACTGATGCTAATAAGTTATAATACTTGATTTTAAGATAGGATAATTTATAGAAGATTAACCTAGAAGACCTTTATAAAAATTATGATATAAAAGTATTTATTAGTTATTTAATAATCACTTCTAATTATTTAGATTAGTAGCTTATACTTAGTATACTAATATTCTAAAGTAAGGGAGCTTTAAAAATCTACTTAGAGAAGAATTAAAAGAGAATTATTAAGATATATTATTATATCTTAAAATCCTAGATATATGAGTAAATAAATAAATTAAGATAGACTTTTAGATAAAGAGTTTTTTATAATTATAATACTTAAATAAAGAAGCTAAAAAAGAAATTAGAGAATAGGCTTATTAACTTATTATAGCTTATCTCTAATGATATTTCTCTTTATAAACTATATCTATAATTTAATCATTTATTATATACTCTAATAGTACTATTATATTATTAAGGAAAATATTATAATATAGTAACTTATAGAAGTAGTCTACCTATAGATATATCTCTATAGTATATTATAAGGCTATTAACTAACTATCAGAGATTAGGGTCTCTAAGGTTCTGCGTATATATAGAAGCCTGCTTTTCTATCCCCTCTTTTATATAGATTATCATTATTCTATGTTTCTATTCCATTCTATATGCATATCTTAAGCGAATATAATATATAAGAGATATATTATATTTAAGCGATTATCAACTAATTATTGACTAATTCTGCTTAAATTCTATATGATTTTATACTGTTTATATGCCTAGAAACATATATTCAAGACCACTTTTTCGGCCGAATAGTTAGAATTTTATGCCTTTTTCTTCTCCATTTTAGTGCTATTCTGATCCCCTAAGAAGACCCCTTTAAGCATATCTTACTCATACTAAGTATATCTTACTTATCTTAAGCATATCTTGCTCTATAAATTACGTGCTATTATTGTCTCCCCGCATACGCAATTTACCCCTCTTTTTGAAGCCTCATCGCTATAATATGATAGGAAGACGTCCTTCAAGCTTGAATCAGCTGATTAGCTGATTTAACCACTAACTAGATCTGACACTAACTATATTTTAGTACTTAACTAGGTTTTTTATATTAATCCTTCCTTCTAAAATAAATTATTATAAAGATTAGGATCAGTCTATTATATAACTAAATAATAATAATTTAGTTATATATCTAATAAACTCTTTTAATTAATTTCTTATAATCATAAACTATAATTTAAGGTCTATCTTTAAGCTTTATACTATTATATCCATATAGTGTTTATTAAGGGTCTTAAGAGTTATTATAAAGCTTAAAAGATAGAATTAAGAGAGTATCTATATAATTCTTAGGTATTTATTAGAAAATAAGATTATAAGTAACAAGATTATAAGTAACAAGATTATAAGTTATAAGTAATATAGGATTATAATTAATAAGAATTAAGAGTTTAGGTTTTCTTTTAAAATATTAGATTAAGATTTATAATAATAAAGTATTATAAACCTAGATATTAGTTATATACTAGATAGGGGTTATAAGTAAAGGTAGGCTATACTATAACCTATAAATAGATAGGTTAAGTTAACCTACTACCTAAATCTATAAACCCTATAGATAGGCTAATCTAATCTATAACCTAATCTATAATCTATATAAATAGGGTTATAGATTACCTATACTAGCCTATCTCTATATAAAACTTTAATATAATCCCTAGATAGGGTAGATAAGTCTGATTATTTATATAATTAATTATTATTATTTACTTATATTCTAGTTATATATATAAACTTCTAGTTATTCTATTATAGTTCTTCTAAATTTTAAAGAAATTACCTTATATATAAGAAGAGCGAGGATAGTAATAGTAGTATACTAGATATAAGGTATAATTAAAATAGATTATAGTTATTTATAGGAGTTATTATAGAAAATAGTTATTAAGTTAGGAATATATATTTTAAATATAGAATATTTTTATAAAGCTTAGATAAGTTTCTTTATTATATTATAACTAAGGAAAATTAATTATTTTTAGATTGTGATTAATTTATAAATATAATATTATTCTAGATATAGTCTTATTTTATCTTTATATCTTCTTAGTTTATTAGAATATTAGTTTAAAACTAATCTATTTTTATTAAATATATCTAAGGATTTAAGAAGATTAATATATTAAAATATTTTAGATAAATAGATAATCTATAAGTTTAATAGAGTTTTATAGGTTTCTTATAGGTTCTTATAGGTTCTTATAGATTATCTAAAAATCTATTAATTCTATTTAATAAGATTAGTAAATTATAGCTTAAATTTTATAATAGATTAATATATTCTATTTTTTATTATTTAATATATTTAAAATCCTTAGTTATTACTAAATCTACTAATTCTAATCTTAAAAAATTCTTTTATAAATATCTATAGTCTTATATTTTTTTAAATTATATATATTTTTTTTTATTTTTTATATATCTTAATTTCTATAATCTAATATTAATAGTTTCTTATTATTAATTTATTTAATTAAGAATTTCTTTAATTATCTACTCTTTTATTATCCTTTTCTCTTTTATATATATTAATCTAGATTATTAAAAGGATTATATTCTCTATAATAATATAATATATTATATTGATAAATTAGTAATTTTAAGAATAAGATATAAATAAGTAATATAAACTAATTTATATAAATAGCTATAAGTATTTATTATTTATCTTTTATTTTAATTAATTTAATATTTATTTTTAAAGAGCTAAAATCCTTTAATTAATTATAGATTTATATAAGATATATAAGAATAAAAGATTCTTACTTTCTTTATAATTATATAGCTTCTATTTTAATTAATTAAGTATTCTAAATTTTATAGTCTTATTAAAATAGCCTAAATTACTCTAATATATTTTAAGATATTTTTATAAAAGATAATTTAGCTCTAGTTATATATTATAATAAAAAAGAGATAAAAATATATATTTTAGAAACTATTTATTATATCTAAAATATTAATTATATTTAATTACTAGATATTCTTTATTTTATAGATATTTATAGCTATTAGTAGTTATTTTTTTAATAAAGATTAGTAATATTATAAGATCTTTCTTAGATTCAAATTATTTTATAAAATATATTCTAATATAAATCTAAATATAATTCTTTTTAAGACCCTTTAATAAGATATTAAAATATATTAGAATTTTATATTTTTTATATTTTATTATATAAAATAATTCTAATCTATCTTTAATCTTTTTTATAAAAAATATAATTAGATAGATTTAATAATAGATAATAAATAGATAACAAAGAATAATAATAGATTAATTATCTTCTTTAGATTATATAGCTATTCTTTAAGATTATAAATAAACCTTTAAAAATAAAAGATATTACTATTTATTATATTTTTAAGATTTATAATAAACTATTTAAATATCTTAAGCTATTAATTTCTTAATTCTAAAGAAAGAAGATTATTTAGAAAAAAAAGATATTAAAAATATTTTAGGCTATTTAATAAAAGCTTTTAAGATTATTACTCTAAAATAGATAATATCTAAGATAATCGTTATATAATTAGTATTATTATTATATTAAAGAATAAACTATAATTTTTTATAATTAATAATTAATTTAATTAATAGCGCTAGAGATATTAATAAAGCTTTAAAGATTATTTAATCTTTTATTAAAACTATCTTATTAATAAATATAATTTCTCTCTTTTATAATTATTTATTAAAATAAGATTATATTTAAATATAATATTTAAAAAAAAAAAAGATAATAGATAATACTATATAATAAAATTATATAATATTTTAATAATAATAAGTTTTATATCTCTTTTATTTCTAATTATTATTAATATTTCTTTTAGATATAATTAAAATTATTTTTTTAGTATTTTAGAGAGAGAATTAGTACTAATTTCTAATATTTATAAATCTTATTTAAGATATTCTTTTAGTTCTAATATCTAATATTAATATTAAATAATTATATAATATTACTTATAATATTTATTATTAATACAAAGAAAGACTAAATATTATAATTATCTAAGAATTAATAATATTTTTGTATATTGTAAGATTTAATATATAAAAAGAGTAATTTAAGTTTTTAAAGGAGTTTTTCTCTTATAATAAGATAAAAGTAATAAATAAAGAGAAAGATAATTTATTAAATTAGTTTAATCTTAATCTAATAAATAATGATAAAGAAGAGGATATATAAGAATAAGAGAAGACTTAAAAAGTTGAATTATCTAAAGACTATAATAATTTATAAATAAAGATTCTATTAAAAAAACTATAAAGCTATATTAATAATACTTAAAAATATAAATAAATATTATATAATTTATATAAAGAGGGCTATTTCTATATTTATCCTATTTAATAATCTATTAGATAATCTATAAACCTATAACTATAGGTTTCCTATAAGAACCTATAATCTATATATAGGTTAAATAGACTAACTTATTTTCCTATCTATAGAAAGGCTAGGGTGGGTTTAGGTATAGATTCTTATAGATTATAGTATATCCTAAGTAAAGAAGGGCTAATTAACTTAGACTAATTATATATCCCTATAAATATATTTAGAACTATAGAGTCCGCGTCCTATCTAGGGTAGGATTATATTAGCTATATCTATCTAGGATAAGACTAGGCCCTACCTAAGATAGGATTAGATTATATCTTAGCTAAGAACTAACTATATCTTAGATAGGAAGGACTAGGATATATAAGGATGGTTATTACTATATATATATATTTAGTTCTTCGGGTTTAATTATATATTATTACTTAGAACCTATAGTTCTATAGCTTGATTACTTATTTTATAGTTAAGATAACTACCCTATTAGAAGAGGTATACTTAGTCTCTTATTCCTTAATATAGATCCTAGGTATAGCTTAACTAGATATACTATCTAGTACTATCTAATAAGATTCTACCCTATAGATCTAAGTCTATATAAGACTAACTAACTAGTAATAGTATAATTATAACTAAGACTTAAGAATAAGCTTTAATATATATATAGTAATATTATAAATAATACTTACTATAACTAGTTAGTAATATATAATATAAAGCCCTAATCTTTTCTTATTAAACTAGGTAATTTAAGAATAAGGGGCTTTTTTCTAGACTTAGTATTAAGAAAGATATCATATTTCTATATTTCTAAGATAGAACTAATAGAGATAAGCTTAGATCTTATCTCTAATATATAGAAGTACTAAATTAGTACTAAAATATATCTAATTTAGTACCTTTAGTTAGAACTAGGATTATACTAATCTAGAGCTCTCTAGAAGTATCTAGAGCTTACTAAATAATACGCTCTAAATATCCTAATATTTAAAAAAGATAAATAATCTATATCTTTCCTTCTTTAAGAATTAGTTTTATAATTAATATAATCTATATTAATTATAGTTTTAATTCTACTTTATTTTAGTATTATTTTATATATAGTTTACTCCTCTTTTACTATTTTCTTATCTAATCTATTTCTATTTTAATCTTCTAATAATTTCTAATTCTTCTATCTTAGCTATCTAAGAAAATAATAAATATAAGAAGTAATTAAAAATTTATAAAAAATTTAAAATAAAAGAAATAAAGAAAGCTACAACTTTAAATATTAGATTTAATCCTAATTTATCTCTAATATATCTTAGAAAGATAAAGATATTAAAATCTTTACTAATTAATTCTATATCTAGAAGAGATATAAATAATTAATTAATCTTAATCTTATTTTTCTTATTACTCTATTTAATATTCTTTTAAAAAGATAAAAGTTCTTAGTAAAATAGTTTATATTAATTATATTAGTAAAAATAAGATAAATAGAATATTTCTTAGAAGAAATCCTAGAATAATACTAAATCTATATAAATTTATAGATATATTTTAAAGAATAGACTCTTATTTTAATTTAAAATATTATTAATTTTAAGATAGATATTAGAAACTAAATTAAAGCTATATATTAATTATATAATTAATATTTATATAATTTTAATATATATTTATATTTATAAGAAGAGTATATTTCTAAAGAAAGTAAAGGAAATATACTTTTATTTTCTTTTTAAAATTATTACTTAAATTAAGATTAGAGATTTAAAAATATTAAAGACTTTTATTAGTTTATAAAAAGAAAATAATAGAGATTATAGACTTTTATTAGAATGTTCTTTTTTTAAAATTAATTTTAAATTAATATTATCTTATTATTAAATTAGATTTATCTTATAAAATATTTAAAAGCTTTTTTAAAAACTTTTTAAAGTAAAAGAAATCTACTTATATATTTAAAAATATACTAACTTTAAGAAGATAAATCTTGTATTATAATTCTTATTATTTTAATATTTCTTAATTTAATAGGGATTTTATAGTATTTTATAATATTAATAATAATAGAATAATAATAAACTTATATTAATCTATATATAATAGGTAAAGTTAATATAATTAGCTTTAAATATATATAAAAGTATTAATTTAAATCTATAAAATTTATATAATTAAGAATCTTTTAGTTTTAATTTATAGTCTTTATTATTTTAATTATTCTAATTAATTATTATAGGATTATAAAATAAATAAATAAATCTTATATTATAATAAAAACAGATCTAAATCTAAATAAAAGTCTTAATTTATTATTATAAAAAATATAGTTTAAAAATCCTATTTTTAAAATTATATTAGCTTATTAATTAATAAGAGATTATTAAAATTAAGTATATATTTTTATTATAATTATAATATTAGAGTTTGTATTTAAAAATATAAAGGAAATAATAAGTAATATAGAAATAAAGTTAAAATTAAGATTAGAATAATATTATTTTAGAAGAATTATTAATTTTATCTAAATTATAAGATTATAAATTAGTCTTCTTAAAAACTAATTCTAAGATATTATTTATTAATTAAATAAATAATTATTTAATTAATTTAATTAAAGATTTTAAATCTTTATATAAATCTATATATTTATTATTATAAAATAAGCTAAAATTACTTTAATATTACTTACTAAAAGATCTTAAAGATTAATAAATTAGATCTTTAAAGAGTCTAGTAGATACTTTTATACTCTTTATCGTAAAGAAAAATAGAAGTCTTTATCTTTATATTATTTATAAAAGCTTAAATAAGATTTTAGTAAAGAATTATATTCTATTATCTCTTATTTTATAAAGGACTATTTTAAAAGTCTTTATATAATTACCTTTTTTAGTATTATTAATTATTACTTACACTATTTTAATCTATATAGAATCTCCTATTAATATATATAACTTTAAAAAAAAAGAGCTATATATAATAAAGATATAAAAAACTTTTAGTCTATACTTTTCTTCTTTTGTTTTTCTTCTTTCTTTAGCTTTAATTACTTTTATATAATAAACTCCTCTTCTTAATTAGATCTATTTTATTATATTTAATTAAAGCTCTTTTTATTTATTTTTCTTTTTATCTAAATTATTAAGATATATTTATATATATATCTTAGTATAAATAAGATCTTATAATAAACTTAAAGCTAATATATTAAATCTATATATTTATATATTAAATAGACTATATTAAATAATATTTAAATACTTTCTTATTATTCAGAATAATTAATAATATAATAATCTTTTAAATTATTTAGTCTATAAAATAAACTATATTAAATTATAATACTCTTTTTAATAAAGAATAAAAGACTCTTAATCTTATTAATAAATTAATTCTTTAATATTAATTAATATTTTTAATCTTTAATTCTTATTAAAGCTAGAATATTATATATTAAATTAATATTATTAAAATCTTAAAATCTAAAATTTCTTTTAATTATAAACCCTAATTTATTGCTTTATTAAAAAGAATATAAAATATTATTATTAAAGACCCTTCTAAATTATTAAGTTAGATTATAATAAATCCTAAGAGAGTATAGAATTATATTTATGATCTTTAAAATTAGTATTATATATTTAAGATCTATATAAAAAATATAAAGAAAACCTTAATAGATATAAATAATAATTTTATTAAATTATATAATTATATAAAGATTTTATTTATTTAAAGTCTATTTAAATAAACAAAATAATTTATCTTTTTATAAAGAAAATTTCTTAAATCTTTATTTTTTTATATATTTTTTATTAAAAATTATAAAGATATTTATATATTAAATCTTATTAATAAAAGAAATTAAAAAAAAGTAAATTAATAATATTAAAAGATTAAGAATAAATTATTATTTTATATTAATAATTTATTAATTAAGAAATATTATATAATTCATATCTTTAGTTATTATAAAAAAATACTAATAAATTATATTAATCTTTATTTTAATAAATTTATGAATAAAATATTTAATTATCTTATTCATATTATAATATTCTATAATTTAGAAAAATAATTAAATATAAAATAGTAATTTAAATACTTAAAAAAATAAAACTAAAGAAGAATTTTAATAATTTTTATATTGAATTTATTTATCTTATTTTTAATTTTAGAATAAAATAAAGATTAATAAATGAAAAATCTATTTAAAAAGATTTCTTAGAATTTATAATATTAAATTATTTTAGTCTTTAATTTAACTATTTCTTTTAAATAATTAGTTTTCTTTTATTAATTTAAGATAATTATTCTTATTTATATAACTTTTATTAATAATAATTAATTTAATAAGAAATTAGTTATTAATAATTATAATTCTTATAAAATATCAAATATTTATTAAATAACATTATTATTTTAATTATAAATTATTTTTCTTAAATAATTAAATATTATATTATTAAAATAAAGAAATTAGATTAAGATATAAGTAATAAAAGAAAAAAATAAGTCTATATTAAGTCTTTTAATTAAATATATTATATATATTTATAAAAAACGCTAATCTAAAAGGATTATTATTTTTAAAGTCTTTTATTATTATTATAATTTTAATAAATCTTTTATAAGTTTAGATTAGGATTTTAATATATTATAGAATAAATATTGTAATAATAATAAATCTATAAATAATAAAAAAATATTATTAATATAAATTATAAATCTAAAAATAAAGAATCTTATTATTATTTTCTAGATTTACTAATAAGATTATTATATTTATAATTAATATAATTTAAATATCTTTAATTATTATTAAATAAAAATAAGAATCTATAATTATATTAATAATAAATATTAATTAATATAATATAAACCTTAATTAATTATAATATATTAATTAAGATATTTTAATTACTTATAAAAAATTAAGCTTAGTTTAATTAATATTAAATTATTCTAAAAAAGAAATCATAAATTTAAAAAACAAATATTTATATAATATAAAAATTAATTCTTATAAAGATCTTATTAAAATAATCTATAAAAAAGATAAATAAGAAATATTAAAAAAATATAAAATAAAAAAATAAAGTATTTTTAAAAATAATAAAAACTCTTAAGATATTATTAAAATAGATCTTAATTTAATATAAGTAAATATATTAAAAAGATATCTTAATAAAAAGAGATTATATTTTTAAAAAATAAAAGATTATTTATTTATAAAATTAACTAAAATATATTTTATAAATAAAAAATAATATAAATTATAAGATTATTATTATTAGCTAAATTAGATTTAAATAAATTATATATATCTTAAAAATTAAGATCTTTATGATTTATATTATAAAAATATAATATATAATTACTAAGATCTTTAAAAATAAATAAAAATTAAAGAATATCTATTTTATTATTCTTTTATAATATTATAAATATATTAATATATTTTTAAAAATTAAACTCTATTATGAAAAATAATATATATTTATTATTATTAATTAACAAATTAATATAATATATTAATAAAATAAAATATTTTATAAAGCTTAATATTTATTAAGGATTCTATTATATTTAAATAGATCTAGACTAAAAAGAGTTAATAATCTTTTAAAATTAATATAAATCTTATAAATATAAAATTATTCTATATAAAATAATAAATAAACTAGTTTTTTTTAATAATTTATTAATTTAGTACTTAATAAGTATTTAAATAATTTTATTATTATATTTATAAATAATATCTTAATCTATAATAAATACTTAAGAAATATAAGTATTATATAAAAAAAGTTCTTTTATATCTTTATATTATAGATCTTTAGGCTAATATTTTAAAATATAAGTTGTATATTAAATAAATAAACTTCTTAGACTATATTATTAATATTAATAATATCTTTATAAATTCTAAAAAGATTTATATTATTAAAGAATAAAAAATATCTAAAATAATTTAAATTATATAATTATTCTTAGCCTTTTATAGTTTTATTAATATTAATTAATTTTTTATTCTTTTTTATAAAAAAAGATTTTAAATCTTATATATTAATTAATTAATTAATAATAAAATAATACACTAATTTTAATATTAATATAATATAATATCTAATAAAGAATTCTAAGTATATTCTATAGAGATTATAAAAGTTTTATGATAAATATCTAAATAAGCCTAGATTATTTATACAATTATAATAATAGATTATAATATTATCAAATAATATATTAATTAAAGATTATAATAATAATATTATTATTTAATAAGACTAAGTATATTTTATCTAAGAGTATTATTATTATAATATTAGATTTATTAATTTATAAATAGTCTTTTATTATTATAGAAGATAAGTTATATATTATAGAATAAGATATATTATTAATATATATAATTAAGAAGAGAGAGTTATATATAATAGAGATATAAAAGCCTTTTAGTCTATACTTTTTTTCTTTCTCTTCTTCTTCTTTCTCTAGCTTTAATTATTTCTACATCATAGATTCTTTTTCTTAATTAGATCTACTTTATTATATTAGCACTTAAAAGACTAAGCTAATATATAAGCCAATTTAATTATAAAAATGTATAATACTTTAATTAACTAAATTCATATCTAGTATATTAGTATTAGGCCCTTAAGGATTAGAAAAATATAATATAAATAGATAAGATAGTAATTATTCTTTTATATTATTATAAAAGCTATTAAATTTAGTATATAAAAAATAAGGCTATTATTTAAAACTATATTTATAAATATTAGAAAGAAGCTTATAAATTTATATTTTAAGGTTTCTTTATTTATAATAAGAAAGGCCTATATTATTATTAGCTTCCTAAAACTACTACTAAAACAAAGAACTTCGAGAAGATTATTAAAGAGTTAAACACTAAGATTAAGCTTAGGCTTTAAAGACTTTATGAACTTAAAACTAGAGTTTATTAGATTAATATTTAATAATAATCTACTAAAAAGAAGCCTATTTAGAGGTTTAATTTAAAGACTAAAAAGCTTAGTTAAACTAAAGTAAAAGATAGAATTAATTAGTATTAGTATAATACTATAATTCTTACCCCTAAGCTTAAACCTTTTATATAAGAGTATTAAAAAGAGCGTCCAAATATAATAGTTTCAGAAGATAAGGTGCCCGCGTACGCGTATATATATTAATAATAGATCTTTAATATCTTAGAGATTAGTTAACATCTTTAGTCTAGTAATTTACCTAATTTAAACGCTATAGAGCCTAAAAGAGATCTAAATAAGTAATTAGTTATAAAAATACTATATATCCTAAAATTACTCTAAAATAATTAATCTAGATTAATAAATTAGTAATACTATAATACTAAAATAAATTAAAAATAAAAGAAAGATAAAAGAAAGATAAAAAGAAACTAAGAAACATTAGATTATTTTATATCTATTTTAAATAAAGAAATAGTCTATTATATAAAATAAGTATTTCTTTAATATATCTTCCTAGAATTTTTACTAGTTTTAAAAGAACTCTCTTTATTTAAATTAAGATTAATTTTATAGAAAGAGATAGAATAGTTATAGTTATTAAGAAAGAAATTATATTTCTCTATTTTCTTAGATAGAATTAATAGAGATAAGCTTAGATCTGATCTCTAATCTATAGAAATATTAAGTTAGTATTAAAATATAACTAATTTAGTACCTTAATTAGAACTAGAGTTATAGAAATCTAAAGCTCTCTAGAAGTATCTAGAGCGTACTATAAATAAGCTTATTATAAATAGTTCTCTAGAAGTAAGCTTATTATAATTAATTAGCTTATAAGATAATGAGCTCTAAATATCCTAATATTTAAGGAAGAGAAATAATCTATATCTTTCCTTAAGTATCAGTTTTATAATTAATATAATTTCAATTCTATTTTATTTTAGTATTATTTTATATCTAGTTTACTTCTCTTTTACTATTTTCTTATCTAGTCTATTTCTATCTTAATCTCGTAATACTTAGTAGATATAATAAAAAAAGTTCTAATTATTTATTAGCCTATATTTAGTAATATATGATTAATTAATCTCTTGTATTTTAACTTATTATAGATATATATTTAAGATATTAAGATAATATATTATTAAATGATTAATAGAGATTCCTTTATAAATTCTGAGAAGTTTATATAATATTTTAGTATCTTATTATAAGTAATATAAGTAATTTAGTTTTATAATAAGCTTTAAGAAATCTAGAGCTCTTTATAACTATTAAGAGCTTACTAAAAGTAAGCTTATTATAATTAGATCTCTATAAATAAGTTCTAAATACTCTAATATTTTAAAAAGAAAATAATCTATATCTCCCGTTTCCTAAGAACTACTCCTATAATTAATAAGAATTATATTAATTTAGATTTTTAAAATGGAATTCGAATGAAGTCTTCTTTTATATCTAAATATTTTTTTTAATTAGATTCTTCTAATTATTTAAAAAGAAGGTGGTTATATATATTATATCACTTCGAAAAGGAATATAGAAAATTAATAATAAATTTATGTAGAAATATTTATATTTTAACTTATAGAGTCTATTTTTTATTATTTTTATAAATAATTATAAAATTATAAAATAACCCTATGGTATAATGAGTAGAAATCCAATATAATTATTATTATTAATTAAACTATAAACCTACTTATTATTAAAAAAGAGAAAATAATATTTAAAACCCCTATATCTAATAATATATCTATATATTTACTATAATTATAATATGATGGTTCGTTCTTATTAAAATTGTTAGAAATAAAATAGGCTTAATCTAACATTATAATAATATTATCTAAAAATAATTATTTTATTTTATTAGAATTATATAATTATAATAAATCTTTTTAAACTATAATTCTAAGATGTTATTAATTAGATGAATAATTATTAAATTAATATAGATAAACATTTCAAATCTCTATATAGACTAATTATCTATTATTATAAAATAAGCTAAAATTACTCTAGGATTATTAACGAAGAACCTTTAAAGGATTTAAATAGATTAGATCTTTAAAAAAGCCTTTAAGAACTATTTTTTATTTATTTTGATTTAAAAAAAGATTAAAGTCTATATGTTTATATTAATTATAAAACTATAAATAAGATTTCAGTTAAAGTTTAATATCCACTATTATATATAATATATCCTTAGGCCCTTAAAACTACTATTAACGATATTAGTATACTTATAATTAAATTATTAATTTTATCCTAAGGAATTACTTAAGTATCTATTAAATAGGCCTTAAAATAGGCCTAATCTATTATTATAGACCTATTCAGCCTATAATAAAATAAGAGGTTAAGAACTAACTAATTCCTAAGAGGGGATTAGAACAATTACTTAGATTATATAAATAAAGAGTACTAAGTGATTAAGGGGCAAGTGCTTAGTTAGTAGAATAGCTTAAAGTAGGTTATGAAAAGAAATGTAGTATATATATTACTCTATAAATAGGATTTCTACTATTACCGCCTAAGGCTATTTCTAGTCTATTACTTACTACTATAATAAATACCTATTATTATAATTAGATAGTTAATTATATATAATACCCTATT
This sequence comes from Penicillium sp. 91 TS-2023, assembly GCA_030710325.1. Taxonomy (NCBI): domain Eukaryota; kingdom Fungi; phylum Ascomycota; class Eurotiomycetes; order Eurotiales; family Aspergillaceae; genus Penicillium; species Penicillium sp. 91 TS-2023. Next base: position 405,420 of record JARWGP010000021.1, on the reverse strand, counting down.
CTAATAATAAGATAGGAATCCTATTATCTTAATAGAAAAGACTAGATATATAAGAATAGTTATTATTAGACCCCTTTAACTACTATAGTAGTCCTATAATAGGACTAGTCTTATAGGCTTAGTAGGAGTATAATAGGACTGGGATTTCTCTAGTCCTATTATAGAAGTAGAGTATACTCTTATAGGACTAATTTATTAGGTAAATAGACCTTAGTATAACTAGTATGACTTATATAGTATTTAACGATTTTTTTTTAGTATTAAGCTAATAGTAGAAGAATAGATAGATTTAATACTTAAAATTTTATATATTTATCTTTAATCGCGCTTACTATATAGAAATAATAAAAGAAAGTAATATAGAATAATTAAGTCTTATATTATTATTTAAGTGTTATAAATAAAGTTATTATTTTTTCTTCTTAAATATTTCTATTTATTTAATATCTAGATTTAAGTATTATTTCTTAATAATAAATAAGAACTATTATGATTCTTAGTCTTATTTTTCTCTTAACTATATCTAAGAGTATATTATTATCTCTTTCTAAGAATATATTTATTTAATAATATTTAGATCTTAATTATTAGATTTTTTTAAAGTAATAATAATAGTAAATTATTATAATCCTTTTTATTTTTATCTTCTTTATTATTATTAATAAATTCTAGACTTAGTTAAAGAAGGTTAGCTCTTTAGCGCTTCTTTATCTTTTATTTTCTAGTAAAAATAAGAATTAGATTATCTAGAGTATAATTCTTTTTATTCTTAAAGTTAAAAGATAAGATATATTTAAATATTTAAATATTCTAGATTATAATAATATTTAAAGATCTATGTTAATAATAATAGATATTATATATAAAATTAAAGAGATATTTAATATTTATATAAATTACTTAAAATATCATCTTAATTCTAATAATTAATATAAATATTAAATATCTCTTTAATTTAATATACAATATTTATTATTATTAATATAACTTTTTTAATCTTAAACTAAAGGATTAGAGTAAGAAATAAGTTAAATATAATAATTTTATTTATTTATTCTAAGATACTTAGTAAGTTTATTATTTATATTTATTTAATAAAGAATAAGAGTAATTTTATTAAAAAGATCTTTTACATTATTATTTTTTAATCATACTAAGCTCTATAATTATTATATTTTAGGAATAGATCTTTAATATAATTTTATAAATCTTTTAAAATATAATATATCTTATATATCTTATAAGACTTAAGCTTAATATTATATTCTTTATTTAAAAAGGATTAAAATTTATATTAAGAAATAAAGATTATTATAATTATATAAAGATTATTATAGATTCTTTTAGTCTTTATATAATAGAATTTTTGTTTATCTTAATTTATTTTAAATAAGTAAAATATTATTTATTTCTAAAAGACTTTTTTTTATCTAATTATTATATTAATATACTAAAATAATTAAAGAATTAATTATAAACTTATAGAATAATTATATAATATAAAATAATTAATTAATTTATTATTACTCTCTTATATTAAATTTAAATTTAGAATATATATTGAACTTATAATATTAATTAAATATTAATAAGGGATATCTTATATATCAGAGTATAAAGAAGATAGAGTTCTAATAAGTCATTATAGTCTAAATTAAAATAAGTTTTAGATTCTCTAATTAGAAACTAAAGAATATATCTTTTTATTAAAGACTAGCTTCAATAAAAATAATAAAATTATAAATCTAATAAATAAATAAATTAAAAATAGAGAAAGATGATTTAAGAATAGTTTAATAGATACTTTTATAAATATATAAATAATTCATTATTTTTATTAATTATTATAAAGATTCTTAATTTAGATCATTAATTAGATCCTATTTATATTATTATTTGTAGGATTTATTTTAATCTAGCTAAGTAGGCTTTATAGACGTAATTAAATAATATAAACTAAGTATAGAATCTATATAATAGCTAACTAATTTAGAAGATTAAGTAATTAAATAAATTTATATAGACTTTTTATTAAAATATTATTATTTATTGAAATATAATCTATAATATTATATTTCTAGAATAATTTCATAGGAGTAATATTTAAATTAATATTAGAATAAATATCTTTAAAAGATTTAAAACTAAATAGAATCTTACAATATCTTTAATATTTATTAATAAAATATATAATAATAGCTATAAAAATATCGTAAAATAAAGATATTTAATAATGTAAAATAATTAAAAGTTTTATAATAAATAAAAGATCTAGAAGAATATTTTCTTTCTTTTCTTTAATAATTATCTAAAGATATTAATAGATAATAATTAACTAAATAAAATCAGGTTTATAAATAACAGCTAAATAAATTTAATTAGACTAATAAAGTCTAAATAAGTTGGGAATTATATGAAAAATAATAATTTAATAAGTAATATTATTTATTTATATTCTTATAGTTCTTAGCTAAAAACTATCTTTTATTACTAAAAAAAGAAATTATAAGAAGTAGAGATAATATTAATAATAATTTAATAAGAATATATTTAATATTTTATTATAAACTTAAAAGATTAGTAAATATTAAGCTATTATTAAAGATTATTTATAATTTAATAATAAACATATAATTTAAGATACTATTTTATTAAATTTATACTATTTCTTTTTTTAAAAAGATAAAGAAGTATTTTTTATCGATTTTTAATATGTTATCCAAGAATTATTAATAATCTAATAAGTTATTCAATAAAACTTATCTTATATTTTTATAAAGTATTTTAATTACTAATTAATTTTCTTATGATTATTTTCTATAATTATTATATATTATATCTAAAATTCCTAATTTATAAATTATTCCTTTAATATATTATTATAAAATATATAAATCTTTTTTTAATTAAGACTAATAGTAGACTAGAGAAATTGAAATAATAAACTTAAGATATAAATTTAATAATTTAAGATAAGATTAGAAATAAATATTTATATTAGATTAGATAAAAGATATATAATTTTTATGAATAAGATATAAAAGACTAATATTAAAAGACTAATTAAATAAATCTGTAATTTAGATTTAAAAAGTATATAAGAAAAGAAATAACTTATTTTAGAATATTATAAAATAGATAATTAATTATTATCTTTAATAATTCGAGTATTATAATAAATAGTAAATTATTTAACCTAATATTTAAATATAGATAAGCTTAAATAATTAGCTTAAACTACTATAATATTTAATTTTTAATTAGAAGATATTACTTAATTTGATTAATAGAAAGTTTAATAACTATAATCTTAAGCTTTATTTATATATATAGTATATAATATTAAGAATATAAAAGAATATATTATATAAATTTTATTAAATAATTTATATATAAAACATTATCTAATTTTAGTAAGTTTGAATTAGATTAGATTACTAAAATTTAATAGAATTGGTAGGCTATTTATATAATAATTTTAAATAGCCTACCTATTCTATTAAATAATTTAGGCTCTTACTCTTAAAGTTCTTTTTATATATCTTAGATATACAAAATTATTTATCCTTTATAGCTAATTAACTGTATTATTATATCTTATATAATTTTATAATCTAGTTTTTAAGATAATCTTTATATAGTTCTAATATTAATATATATTATACTAGATAGATCTTATAAAACATAAATATTAAAATAACCTTATATATCTATTTTCTAATTCTTTTATTAATCTAATATAGACTTATATATTAATAATCTAGCTTAGGATATAATCTATTTAAGTTAGGATATTTTTGTTATATTAAGATCTAATCTTTTATTTAAAATTTAAGATTTTAATATTTTTTATTATAGTCTTTCTTTATAGCTATTTTTATTTATTATATATATATTATAATAATAAAAGGTATTTTGTCTAATTAATTATCTTAATATTAATTAATATAGTTCTTTAAATAATATGTAATTGTCTAATTCTATCTCTTTATTTATTTATTTATCTATAAATAATATATTATTAATAAATATCTCTCTATTATTAGATAGTAATAGAATATTAAATAGAATTTATTAATAAAGATATTTCTATAATTATTTATAAGATTTTTTAGTATATTTAGCGTATAATATAAGCTTATTATAGAATATTTATATTAAGATTATTATATTAATATCTTTTTTATATAAGATATAGACTAAGAACTTAGTAAATAAATTAATCATTACTAATATAATATTATATATCTTTTTATTTTATTTTATTAATAATAGTTCTATTATAAAATTATAGTTTTATTATTTTATAGACTTTGCTAGGACTGATAAAGATTTAAAAGACTTATATAATTAATATTTATAAATTACTAGTATTCTTTTAATATATATTATATTCTTATATATATTATATACTTTATTTTATTATATTATATTAATAATACTTTATTTTAAATACTATTATTATTTATTTTATTTTATAATATTTTACTTATAGATTATTATAATATATTTATATAATCTTTATTATTAACATAAGACCTTAAATAATATAAATCTTATAATTAAATCTAAAGAGTCTATCTCTAATTTTACTTTATAATATATCTTTATATCTTATTATTTTACTTATATATTCTATTATAAAGACCCTAAGATTTATATTAAACATTATTTCTTTTATAAATATATCTTTTATTTTTATTTAAATAAAGAATTATTCTAGACTAATAATTTTATTAATATTTAGATACTTATCTAAGCTCTTATTTTTAAGTCTTTAAAATCTTAGCTTTTCTTATTTAATAATTATATTTTTTTTATTTATAAAATAATTATTAATATACTGTTTTCTATTATTTCTTTTTTAGTAATTTATAAACTCTTTTATAATCTATATAATACTTTATAATAATTTATTATTATATATATAGTCTATATTTATTTTTATCTCTTTTTTATAATTAAACCTCTAACTTAAAGTATTTATTAGATTTTTTATATTAGGATTATATTTAATAATAAAATTATATATTATAAGCTTTTTTATTTATGTTATTTATCTTTTACTTAGCTCTTTTATTATTATAAAAGATTATAGATTTATATAATCTAATAGGAGTTTAATAATATATTTATTATGTTTTAGATATTATTTTTACATCCTAAAATATTTAATAATAATAAGTAGGTTTTTATTATATATCTTATAACATATCTTTATATTTATATACTTTTATAAGAAAGCTATTTAATAATATTATCTTCTTTAAGTACTTTATTATTAATAAAAATAAATATCTATTCTTAATTATAATCTTATTAAGTCTATAATAATCTATATATAAAGCTAACTTATTTATTCTTTTTTTTTTAGAATAAAAAAGATTAAAACTTTTATTAAGCTTTTTAAAGATTAGATATACTCTTTTATAAGATTATTATTAATATACCTTTATAACATTTTAAATTCTTTATTTAATACTAAATATATTAGCTTATATAAGAATTATTTATTTATTTATTTATTTATAATTTAATTATATAATTATATTCTATATATTTTAATATGATACTTACTTTTTTTTATTAAATATATTTATATAATCTATATGTATACTAAAAAGCTACCATTCTCTTATAATATTTATTACTCTTAGTCTAGTAATTTATTCTTTATTAATTTATAAATAAATAAAATAATAATATATTTCTTCTCATATTTCTTTTATTTAAGTATTCGTTTTTATCTCTTAAACTCTAGATCTTTATTTTTTAATCTATTTTAGAATTTATAAGGTATAATTAATTATATTCTTATATAAGTTTAAATCCTTATATATTAATTATTTTGAATATTCTTATATATTTCTTTTTCATTATAATTATAATATTTAATATCTAATTTATTATTAGATTTATATCTTTTTATTCTAAAAAATATAAGATTAAGTATTTATTTATATATTGTTCTTTAATATATTTATTCTTTTTTATTCTCTTAAATTATATATTCTATATTATATTTTTATTAAATCTATCTTTTTTAATAACTATTTATTTTTATTAATATATAAGATTCTAACATTTATAAATATTATGATATTATTTTATATATTTTTTCTTAGATTAAATAATCCTTAAGTATATTTTATAATTCTTTTATTATTAATAATTATAACTTTTATATATATTAATATTTATCTAATTATATTAATATACATATATAAATATTAATTAAATAAGTTACGAACTTTATAATTAATTAATTTTCTTTTTATATATTTAATATTATTATTTAAATATTAAATTCTAATATATTATAAGATCTATAATAAGATTATAATATTAATTATTAAAATTTTATTAATTCAACTTATACTTTAGATCTTTTTTTTCAATTCTATAATATATCTTTTTTATTATATATTTAGCTTATTCTTAAAAAATATAAATATTTAAAATATTTATTTATATTATTACTTAAAATAGATATAATATTATTTAAAATAAATATTAACTTTATTTTTAAATATATTCTATTTTTAGTATTATTTATAAAGAATAGTTTTATAAGTTTTAATAATATTAATATTCTTTTTTTAGATTTTACTAATTTAGGCTTAATCTACATTATTTTTATATTTAATATTAATATATTATCTTAATTCTAATCTTATTAAGACTATATATTTATAATTAATATTAAAGATAATATTTTAGATTTAATTTATATAATTATTAAATATTATATCTTTGATTAATCTCTTATATATATATTATAAATATTCTTATATTTCATAATCTTTATTTTAAGATTATTAATCTTTTTTAAATTTTTATTATTTCTTATTAAAATTCTAAAAGGGCTTTAAGCTCTTTTACCTTTTTTATTATAATAATAGTCTTTAGGACTTATTTAATAATCTTTTTTAAGTTCTTTATAATTTCTTGTATATTTTATTTAACTTTATTCTTTATTATAGTAATATTCTTTATAAGATTATACTTAGATTTTAATTATCTTAAGATTAATTTATTCTATATTAAGATTTATATTAAAGACCCCTCTAATTATAATTATATTCTTAATTAAGAATCTTTATATTTTTAGATAGAGCTCTTCTTTTACTTTAGTCTTATTTTATTATTTTTATATAAGATTATTAGATCTTTTATATATTATTATATAATTATATATATTATATAATATATTATTTTATATAAGGTCTTTAGATTACGAATCTTATTTAAGAATAAGAAGTAATTATAATATTAAACTAAGACTTATATTAATTAGATAGATAAAGTAATAAATCTAATATTATATAATATATATATCTATTATAATAATATAGTAATTTAGCTAGTTTAAGTAGAAGACTATCTTTTTATAGTATTATAGTAATAAGACTTTATTTAAAAAGAGGAGTAAAAAATATATATAAGAAGAATAAGTATAATAAGTTTTTTATTAAGTAAGATAGATAAGCGGGGTTTTTTCTATAGGTAATTTAATAAATAATAAATAAGAGAAGAAAACAGCCATAAAATTTTAACTATTTCGCTTAAAGACTAAGATCTTTAAAGATATTATAAGCTAATTAGATCGTATAAAATCATAAAATAAAATTAAGTATGATTAATTATAGAATTAATTAGTAATACTTATATCCTTACTACCAGATATTAGCAAGGGATATATATAGAAGAGTCTAAAACTATGGAATAATAGTAATCTAAGAAAAAAGATAGGATAGGAATTTAGATTATATATATAGATAGGATATATAGAGATCTCTATAATTCTAAGAATCATTTCTATATATTTTAGGAGTATATAAAGTCCATAAAACGCTAAAATATATTTAATCTCTCTAAACTATATTATAAATAATTAAAGTTAAGAGCTAGATATATTACACTAAACTAAAATATAATTAATTATCTATTTAAAATACTTTTATAAAGCTATAATACTTCATATTATATTTATCATATAATTTAACTACTAGTAGTATACTTAATGTTTTAGTTAGCTACCCTAATATTTAATTTTATACTATAATTTTAATTTTTATCCTAATTTAACCATTAGACTATATAAATATATTTAATATACTATCTAATATTAAAACCCTAAGGCTTTATTAAACTAGTTAATAAAGTGTTAAACTAGATATAAGAAGCTATTTTAATCTAATATATTAAGTAGCTTAATAAGCTCTATACACCTTATGTATAATAAGAGATTAAACATTATATAAACTCTATTTTAGCGCGCTTAGAATAATCTCTAATTTATAAGATTTATAAGATATAGATTGATTAAATTATGTAATATCTTTTATAAGGCCTTTTTAGATTAAATAAAAGCTAATAGATAACAAATATATTAACTTATAGGATATTATTTATATAATTACTTAGTTTAAGTATATTATTAGGTAAATTAAGAATATTAGTCTAAAGAATATCTATAATTTTAATAAAATGGGATTCTAATTAGATTAAAGAAAAGCCTATGTAGTTATAGTATAATATTAATATAGTTAAAAAAGTATATTATAAAAGATCAAGATTAGATTATTATTTTAATTAAGTATATTACTATTAATAAATAGTCTATAGTCTTATATTATCTTTAGGGATTAGATTTATATAAAAGATTAGTTCTATAATATTCTATTATTTAATTAGCGTTATAATATTTAAATCTCTTTAATTAGTTAGATATTTAATCTAATTATTCTTACATAATTATATATATTTTATAAGAATATAAAAGATTATATAAGGATTAATTAAAAATATATATCATTCTTTAATAAATATAGATCTTATCTTATCTTTAATTAAATTCTTTAATTTTTATAAGAATGCTTAAAGAATACCCTAACTAGTATATAGTTCTACTTTGATTTAATAAAATAATAATTCTTAAAATATTACTTTAATTCTTAAAAAAGCGTTTAAATAATATATTACCTAAAGTACTATTAAGAATATAGGTCTTTAGCCTTATGACCCTAATATTATTATTAGACTAATATAAAAAATAGGATAAAAGATATTAGAACAATTTTATTCTTAAGTTATATAGTTATATCTTAGATCTATACTCTTTTATTCCTAATTTACTATTAAATAAGCTTAAAATATATATAGATAATTTATTAGACTAAAAAAACATTAGACTGAAGAGCTTAATTAGCTGAAATATAATTATAAACTCTTCTTAATAAATACTCTAATTAATATTAAATATATTAAAAGAGCTTTAAAGTAAGTTTATCTTAATATAAGCTTATTAATAACTTAACTAAAAGGCCTAAAAGGTAGCTATTAATATTACTAATCTAATACTAGTAGATACTAATTAGCGAATTTAGAAGTATAAAAAAGAAGAGAAAAGGAAATAGATATATATCCTCTAGGCCTTAGTATACTATATATTATATATACTTAAAGTATCTTAAAACTTACTTTTTAATATTAAAACTATAGTTCTCTATATAATCCTTTATCTATAACTCTCTCTTAGAAATTATTCAGTCCTTATCTTTCATTTTAGATATAGATAGAGAGTAGATCTAGTTTATTACTTTTATTTTTAACGAATCTACTATAACTATAATTATATATTATTTTGATAAAATATTATTCTCTTGTTTTCTTTATTTTCCTTTTCCCCCTATATGGAATTTAGGGTATTTAATTTAATAATAGGATATATAGATAAAGTAGCCTAATTTAGTATATATTAATCTTTATTAACAGTCCCATATATAAAATATTAATAAAGAAATAACATTTATTATATACTAATTAATATACTTAATATTAGATATAATATGATTATGTTAATAGCGTTAAATCTTATATATAATATGATTATGTTAATAGCGTTAAATCTTATATACTAAATAAAAACTTTAATCTAAATTATAAATCGATTATTATATATTAAAGTTTCCTTTATCTTAATATCTTACTAACCTAATATTTTTAAATAATATATATAATATTTATATCTTAGTTGTAATATAAGAGGACCTTACTTTAATATAAATAGTTTTCTATATAAATATATTTTCTATTTATTCCTCTATTAATAAAATTATTTAAACTTCTTATCTTTTTTATTATTCCTTTTTATATTTCTATTTATAATCTATATATTAATAATAATTATTATATTCTTTAGTATATATAAAGATACTAACTAAAATAGGAGTCTAGTAATATAAACGATTTCCTTCTTTTTTTCAAGATATATATGGAGATTATATATATATAAGTAGCCTATATCTTTTAAATAAATATATATTCTTTAAATAGATTACTTATTATTATCTTAATCTATAAATAGATAATAATTAAAAAGATTAATAATATACTTTATACTCTCTATTCTCTTATTATAGATTATTTTATTATTATATAATATATCTATAATTAATTATTATTCATAATAATTTTCTAATAAAAAATTATAGAATCGGATTTTTATTATTATATTCTCTAAGAGATAAAATTCCTTAGTACTTCTAATTATTTTAATTAAAATCAAGTACTAAAGAATAAAATAAGCTAAGAGAAATATATACATAATATATAATAAATAGAAAAGGATAAAATAGTAAATATAAAAGAAAATAAAATAATAATTACTATTCCCTACTATAAGGGATATATATAGTAGTCTTATTAATTAACTAAAATCTAAGTTTTAAGAAACCTAGGTTATATTATTTAATAAGTTAAGTAACCTTAGTTTTTTATTTTACTTAGAGGATGTTCTAAATGTTTCTATACTATAATTATTTATTAGTAGGAATTAATATAGTAACTAAAATCTATGTTTAATAGATATAAAGTTATATGCTAAATTTATCTATTATATAATCTCTTATTTAATATATTAATTTTAAATTCTTTAAATTATATATTATAAAAATATATAGCGAGATATATATAAAAATGTCTTATAATAATTACTAGTAATATAAGTAATTTAGCTTTACTTTTTTTAAGTTAATTCTAGCTAAGATATAAGTTATAGATAGATTTATATATTCTAAAAAATAGCATTATAGATAATTTATATATAAATAGTAAACTTATAGAATATAATGATTTCTTACTTATTATATATTATTTTATATAATACTTTGTAATAGTTTTAATAAATTAGAACCCTTTATTTTAATAAATAAATAGGTAAATAGATATACTTTATATAGGAATTATCTTACTTATTAAAGAAAATAACTATATAAGATTATATATTCTTACTTTACTAGTATGAATCATATCTAAATTTATCTTAGTTTAGTTATTTATCTATATTTTGAGTATTTAGACTTATAAATTCTTTAATATATTATTTACTTATATATCTAAGTCTATTTAGAGATTTTATATATATATCTTTATTATATTTACTATTACTTTTACACTACTTTTACCATATTAGTTTTCTTTAGGAATATTTAATATTAATTAATTAGATTAAAGTAAATCTATATTTATTAATATTAAATTTATCCTACTATAACTTTTATATTTAAGGACCTTAAGATCTCCTATAATTTTAAATATCTAATATAAAATAAATAAGAAAAACTTAAAAATTATTAATCGCACTAGAAAATATTATAGTATATAATAATTAATACTTTATTTTTATAGATTAAATTTATTAGCTATAATATCTTTTATTAAGAATATTTATAAAATTATTATAGATAGAAACGTATATATCTCAATAAATATAATTATATAATAAATAGTAGATTATATGTTATTTAAATATACTTAATAAATATTACTCTATATAAGTAATAAGTAATTATAGCTTAGTCACGTTTAAATTATATATCTAGGCTACCTAAATATATCTATATAGTATATCCTATAGGCTACTACTTAACTAGTTTATTTAATATCTATATAGATATAGTAATAAAACGTGATATTAGGACTTTATATTAAATAACCTAATATCTTATATTAGTATTTATATACTTAAAACCAAACTATCTTAAATAGGATATATACTCTAAAGCTAGATAGGCTCCTAATAAAGTCTTTAAGATATCTAATTAAAGGATAGTACTGTTAGAAAAAAAAATAATAAGATCTAGTAACTAAGAAATTAATAATAGAGTAGTTTTTTATAACTTATTTCTTAATAATTACTTTTAGTAAGTAGATATAAAGAAATAAGCTATATATTTATTAAGAAAGAAATTATACTTCTCTAATTCTAAGATAGAACGAATAAAGATAAGATCTAAGCTTATCTCTAATCCAAAGAGATACTAAATTAGTACTAAAATATATCTAATTTAATATATTAATTTTATAAATATCTAGAACTCTATAGAATTATCTAGAATTATTAAAAATAAGATTATTATACATAGCTCTCTAGAAATAAGATTATTATAATTAATTCTAATACTTGAAAAAAAAAGATAATCTATATTCTTTTTTTCTTAAGAATTAATTTTATAATTAATATAAATTATATTAAAAAGAAGAATAGAATCTTTATAAGTTATACTTTTTTTACCTTTAGAATTAGTCCTAATTCTAATACTTAAAATAGATTATCTTTTATAATTAAAAAGTAATTATAATGAATATAAGAAGTAATTATAAATTTATAAAAAATGTAAAATAAAAGAAATAAAAAAAACTTATTTATTAAATCTTAGATTTAATCTTAAATTATCTTTAAATTATCTTAGAAAAATAAAGATATTAAAATTAAAAATATTAAAACTTTTAATAATTAATTGTTAATATAAAAAAGATATAAATATTAATTAATCTTACTATTATTTCTCTTATTTCTCTATTTTAATATTCTTCTAAAAGAATAAAAACTTTTAATAGATTAGCTTATATTGATTATATTAATTAAATAAAATAAATAAAATATCTCGTAGAAATATTATTAAAATAAAAATAAATCTATATAAATATTTTAAAAAATAGACTAATATTATAATTTAAATTAAGATTAAAGGTCTAAATATATAATTTTTGTTAATTTATAAAAAGAAAATAATAGAGATTATAGCTTTATATTAGAATCTTCTCTTTTTTATATTTTATTACTAGATTAGATTTATTTTATAAAAGAGTTAAAAACTTTAATAAAAAGCTTTAAACAAAATAGGAATCTAATTATATATTTAAAAATCTTTAATTTTAAAAAAATTAATTTATTATGATAATTATAATACTTTTACTTATATATAATCTAATTATTTTTAGAATATATAAATATAAAAAATAATCTTTAAGAGATTAAAATTAAATAATTTAAAAAGATTAAATTAAATAATTTAAAAAGATTAAATTAAATAATTTAAAAAGATTAAATAAAATAATCTTTATTTTTTTAATATCTCTTAATTTAATAGAGATTTTATAATATTATATTATATTATAATAATAATTTTAGTTAAGCTAAAAATTTATTTATTATTATAAAAAAGAAAATAATAATTTAAAAATTCTATCTTTAAAATTATATTAGTTTATTAATTAACTAAAGATTATTAAAATTAAATCTATATTTTTATTATAATTAAAAAACTAAATTTTTTGTTTAGAAATCTAAAAGAAATAATAAATAAAATAAAATATGTTTAAATTAAGATTATAATATTATTATTATAAAGAAATTACTAATTTTCTTTAAATTAAAAGATTATAACTCTATTTTTTAAAAATAAATTGTAAAATCTACTTTATTAACTAAATAAATACTTATTTAATTAATTTATGTATAGACTCTAAATCTTTATATAGATTTATATATTTATTATTATAAAATAAGCTAAGATTATTTTATGATTAATTAAAAAAGAATCTTAAAAATTAATAAATTAAATATTTAAAGAATTTAATATAATGTCTTATATTTTTTATATTAAAGAAAGATAAAAGTCTTTACCTTTATATTAATTATAAAAGCTTAAATAAGCTTTTAGTAAAAATTATTATTTATTATCTTTTATTTTAAAGATTCTAGATTCGTTATTTAAAACTTAATATTTTAATAAAATTAATATTTAAGATATTTATTATAGAATTGAAATTAAAAAAGAAAATAAATAAAAAATAATATTTTATATTTAATATAGCTACTTTAAATATTTAATTATATCTTTTAGATTAATTAATATATTTATAATATTTTAGAACTATATTTATATTATTTTATATAGAATTCAAGATAAATTCTATATTATTTATTTAAATAATATTCTTATCTTTTTTAAGACAAGAAAGATATATTAATTATATTAAATAAATATAAGAATATTTATAATAAACTTAGTTATATATACTAAGTTATTAAAATATATATTAATTATATTAAATAAATATAAGAATATTTATAATAAACTTAGTTATATATACTAAGTTATTAAAATATATATTCTATTAATATTAAATTAAATTCCTTAACTATATTATATTATAAAAAGATATATTAATAAATTAAAATAAGATATTTAATATTATTTTATAATTAATATCTAACAATTTTAAAGATATTTAAGTTTTTATTAGATTTTATAACTTTTATTATAGATCTATCTATATTTCTTTTAAATTATTTAATCTTTTGTTTTATTTTTTAAAAAAAGTAAAAATAAAAAGAAATCTAATTTATATACTTTATTAAATTATAAATTAAAAGTATTTTAAAAGCTTATTAAACCTTTTAAATCTATTTTATTTTTCTTTTATTTTAATCCTAAATTACTTATTAAACTAGAAATAAATATTTTTAAATAAGATATAATTAATATTATATTTTAATTTAATAAAAAAGCTATTTTTTATTTTATTATATTCTAGTCTTAAAAATTTAATAATTTAAAGATAAATTATAATATTTCTAATTAGGAGTTATATATTATAATATATTCTTTTAAATATTAATATTATTATTTAAAAAAATATATTATAATATATAATTAAGATACTATTTAATTATATAAATTTATAAATTTTTATAAAATAATAAAAGATTAATAATAAATAAATAACATAGTATATAATTTTATTATTTTTTAATTTTATTATTAGATATAGAGCTAATAAAATAAATCTAATAAATACTTTATTTAGATTATTTAGAAAATCCAAAAATACTTAAGATCTTAATTTATTAATCTTATCTTAGTCTAGAATTATTATTAATTTAGTAATTAATTAGGCGTTTTCTAATTATTATTATATATTTTAAAATAAAAGGATCTATAGAGTAAATCTAATATATTAATATTAATTAAATTAAGAGTAATTTATCTAATATATAAGATATAGTATCTAATAATAATTTAATAATTAAAATATATTAGATTTACTCTATAGATCCTTTTATTTTAAAATATATAATAATAATTAGAAAACGCCTAATTAATTACTAATTAATACTAAAATTAGCTAAGTTAAATAATAAAAATAATATTAACTATACTCTATTATAATATTATATATAAGCTAAATAAAAATTACATTTTTTTATTATTAAATAAACTAAATAAAAATTAGGCTTGCTTATTATTAAGTAAGCTCAATAAAAATTAGATTTTCTTATTATTAAATAAAAATTAAATAAGAATAAAATAAGCTTATTTTAAGCTTAATATATTATTATATTAAGTTTTATTACTAAATTATTAAAATAAATATATAAATTAATTATTTTCATTATCTTAATTACCCTAAAATAATAAAAATAATAAATTTAAAGATTATAAGTCCTATTATAATAAGAAATTATAATCCTTATTTTAAATAAAATATATAAAAATATAACCTTTAAATACGAAGATCTTATTTTATTCTTAATTTAAAACCCAAGACTAAAAGTATTAATAAAAAAACTTATATCTAAATTTATCACTCTATTTTAAGTCTTAGAGTAAATTAGCTAATAAATATATTAAATTATTTTATTTATAAAATATAATAAAATCTATAATATCTTTTATATTTCTTTATTAGAACCTTAAACAAATTAAGAGTAAGAATAAACTAATTTTATATTATTTCTATCTTTAAAGATAAAAATAATTAAAAAATATAAGAAATAATAGTCTAGTCTAATATAATATTAAAATTAATAATATTTCTTATTATTCTAATATTTATAGATTTATATATCTTCTTAGATTATATATAGTTATTATATTATAAATATAATATTATAATTAGATTATTAAGATCTATAAAAGCTTTAATATTATTAATTATATCTTATAATATTTTAAGTAAAGTTTCAGCTATTAACTTTTTATAAAAATAATATATATACTAAAGTTACTCTAAAATAAAAGGCCTAGACTAATAAATTATTAATATTATAATATTAAAATAATACTAAAATAAGCTAAAAATAAAAAGAAAATAAAAAGAAACTAAGAAATATCAGATTACTTTAAGCTTATTCTAAACAAAGAAATAGCCTTAATATATAATATAATTATTTTTTAATATATCTTTCTTAAGTTTCTATTAGCTTTAAAATTATTTTCTTTATTAAATTAAAGATAATTTTATAAACAAAAGAGAATAGTTATAAAGAAAGAAATTATACTTTCTTAATTCTAAGATAGAATTAATAAACATAAGATCGAAGCTTATTTTTAATCTAAAAGATACTAAATTAGTATTAAAATATATCTAATTTAGTATATTAATTTTATAAATATCTAGAACTCTCTAAAATTATTTAGAATTACTAAAAATAAGTTTATTATAAGTAGCTCTCTAGAAATAAGCTTATTATAATTAGTTTATTAGCTTAGACTATCCTAATATTTAAAAAAAAAGGAGATAATCTATATTCTTTTTTCTTTAAGAATTACTTTTATATATGACTTTAGTAAATTAATTATCTAAAATAATTAAAATAAAAGAAAACATAGACTACTATCTCTAATATTATATATAAATATAGTTTATTAATAGATAAAAGATATTTCTAAACTTCATAATAAAGACTTTTCTATCAAATCTTTTATTAATTTTTTATGATGATTTTAAAACTTAAATTAAGACATTTATATAAATCTAATGATTTTTAATATTAAGATTTAATACTTATAAATTTACTACCTTGTATCCTATAATTGTATATCTTTATAAGTTATATATAATAAATATACTTGATATCTTTTGTTTTATTTAATAAAATATAATATATATATATGACTTAGCTAAATAAATATTCTACCTAAAAAATCTATGAATGATTTTAAAATATTCTAGATTACTAGAAAGATAAAACGAAAGGTAAAAGAAAATTATTAGTATTCTTTACACTTTAAATATAACTTACTCTTATTAGATTTAAATATTATTTCTAGTAGATTATAGATATAGACTTACCTTAATATATATATATATATATACTTACTTAAGTAGCCGCTTATTATATATCTTTATACTTCTTTCTAAAAAGAGGTATTCTAAGGGTATATATCTAGATTATTAATAAGCAAGAAGTTATATTAAGACTATGGAATTATCTATCTAAAAAGATTACTAAAGATATAAAGAGTATAGTAGTATAATAATATAGTATTTAATCTAAATAATAAATTTATTAAACCTAAGAGATAAAAAGCTTCTATAAGTATTAAGAACTAATACTTAATCCGTATTTAAGTTAATACTTATTATAATATATCTATAAGAAGGCTTATAGAATAGCTTAAGTATAAGTATATAAATATATAAGAACCTAATATTAATATAGGGCTTATCTAAGAGTAGAGTAGACTAGCGAAAGATTAATCTATAATATTTAGATAATTAATTAAATAAGTTATATAATATAAATAAGATTATAAAAGAGGTCGATATAAATTATTTAATGACTATATTATTAATATTATTAGTATTACTAATATTATATTAGTTATATATATTATATTAGATTAGGCTTATTATTTTATTTAATTAACTAATATAAGCCTTAGCTTAATATTATAATTATTTCTTATTCCTAAATAAGATTAGCAATCTAAAGACTCTAATATATTTTATAAATAAGGAGAATACCTAGTTAGCTAGAATACCCTAACTAAAATACGTTAATTAATTAGATCTTCTTTAACTATCTATTATACCCTTAATTTACTCTTAAAATTATAAAAATTAATAGAATAAGAGAGATATATCCTACTTACTATCTAGGCTATTGAAAAGTAAGAAAAATTATTAATCTATAAGATAATATATATATATAATATCCCTTATATAATATTATATATATATCTTCGTGAATATTAAAACCGCGTTAAATTATATATAAATTTATTTAAACTAACTAAAATTAAGAAGAATTCGCTTAAGAAATAAATAATCTCTATAGTAGTCTTATAATCTACTATAAAATAAGAAATAGCTAATCTTTTACTTATAATATATAAAATAACCCTAATTTAGATTATTAATAAGAACTAGATTATAAATTATATTAAAAGATACCTAAAGTTTAATATAAGATTCTTAAGATACTATAATTATAAGTATAGTAAGTATAAGAACCTAAAAATTATTAAAGAATAATTTAATCTAATTTAAAAGATAATTTTTAATTATAGAATTTTCTTAGATAATATTTATAATTTTAATAAAATAGATTTTATAATAGACTTAATTATAACTATAAAAATTATAATAAGACAAGATTTATATAATTAGCGCTTTATTTTATAGCGAAGAAATTATAAATAAATAATCTTAATTAAATATATAAGCGTATTTAAATATAGTCTTCCTTTAATAATATTCTTTAAAGATAAACTTTTTAATAATTAATAATTTAAGATTAATAATAATAAATAGATCTCTAAGAAGATTAGATTTTATTAATTTTAAAAGATCTTTTTTTTATTAATTTTCTTAAGAATAAAAAAGAAATATTAATTTCTAGTTTTTAATAATTATAGAAATTATTTAACTCTAAAATTTAATAAAATTTACTATTAAAATAATATAATTCTAATTTATATATTAGTATATTTTTTATATCTTTTATAATCTCTTAATATAGATTATTTTACTATCTTAAAGTACATATATAAGAAATATATTAAAAATATTATATAGATAGATTAAAATTATATTAATAAATTAGATTTTTTTAATATTTTTTTAATTACTTAAATTAAGACTTTTAAAATAGAAATAATTAAGAATAACTTTTCAGTAATTAATTTAATCTTATATAATCTAAATTAAATAAATTTAAAGCTTAATATTTAACTTTATATATTTATTTTATTATTATCTTAAAAAAATAAAAGTAATATATAAGAATCTAAGATACTATTAAATTATAAGTAACTCTAAAAATAAGCTTCTTTTATTAAAAATCTCTTAAAAAAACGCTCTAAAAACTCTCTAAGCTTATTTAATTCTATTATAGATTAAGTACTAAAAGTATATTAAATTATAATATAATTAATTACTTTTCTATTTAAGAAAATAAGCTTTTATATATTAGTAATAAGAAAATTAAATAAAAAAAAGTAAGATCTAAGCTTTAGATAGCTTATTTAAAATGCGTATTTATTACTAAGTTTAAAGAGCTAGCTAAAATTACTAAAAAAGCTTAATTTAAATCTTAAAATATTAAGCTAATTAGTTAACTAAAAGTATAAAAATAATAAGCTAGAGTATTACTAAAATACTCTAAAAATAGTATTTAATAATATAAGATAATATATTATATAATAAGATATAAAAGATCTAATACTCTTATACAAGAATAATAAGATAAGACTAAAAAATAGAAGCATTCTAATTAAAAGTATAAGAATCTTTAATTAAAAATATAATTATAATTAGAGAAATCTCTAATATAAATCTTAGTCTAGAATAAATAAATCTTAATATAATTATAATTTAAGTATAATCTTTTAAAAATATTATTATAATAAAGAATAAAATTAAATAATTAATATAAAAAGCTACTAGGAACTTAAGAGAGATTAAAAAATAGCGCTTAAAGATTATTATTATATTAATAAAATTAAAAGAGATTAAAGTTCTTTTAATATTCTAAAAAGAAATTAATAATCTTAAAATAATGACTATAAAATATAAAAATACTTATAAAACTTATAAATAAAATTAATTAGATTAAGAATATTATTTTTAATATTTATACTTAATATATAATCTTAATAAGATTAGGATTAAGATAATATTTTAATATTAAATATAAAAATAATATAGATTAGGCCTAAGCTAATAAAATCTAAGAAAAAGATATTAATAATCTATTAATTTATTTTATAATTCTTATATTATAAATATTATAGGCTTTTATATATATTAGTATTTATTTAGTTATATTAATAAAAATATATAATAGAATTAAAAAAAAAGATCTAGAATATAAGTTTATTTAAAAAGCATTTAGTAATTAATATTATAATCATATTATAGATTCTATAATCTATTATATATTTATATTTAAATAATAATATAAGATTAAATAAAAATATAATTAATTAATTATAAAATTCTTAGTTAATTTAATAAATATTTATATATTTTTATTAATATAACTAAATAAATACTAATATATATAAAAGCCTATAATATTTATAATATAAGAATTATAAAATAAATTAATAGATTATTTAATCTAAAAAAAGATAATATATTTTATAAATAAATAGATTAATCTTATTAGCTAGATTATCTTATTAATCTCTAATAATTTAAACTAATATAATTTCATTAAAATAATATAATATTAAATATATAAGTTATTTAGTTAAATTTAAATAATATATTATCTTATATTCTTAAATATTATATTTACAGTATTTTAGTAATGCTTTAGATTATTATTTTTATATTTCTAGTTAATTAATTAGCTTAATATTTTAAGATTTAAATTAAGCTTTTTTAGTCACTTTAGCTAACTCTTTAAGCTTAGTAATAAATATACTCTTTAAATAAGATATTTAGAGCTTAGATCTTACTTTTTTTAATTAATCTTTTTATTAATAATATATAAAAGCTTATTTTCTTAAATAAGAAAAATAGTTAATTATATTATAATTTAGTATACTTTTAGTATTTAATCTATAATAGAATTAAATAAGCTTAGAGAGTTTTTAGAGCGTTTTTTTAAGAGATTTTTAATAAAAGAAGCTTATTTTTAGAGTTACTTATAATTTAATAGTATCTTAGATTCTTATATATTACTTTTATTTTTTTAAGATAATAATAAAATAAATATATAAAGTTAAATATTAAGCTTTAAATTTATTTAATTCAGATTATATAAGACTAAGCTAATTATTAAAAAGTTATTTCTAATTATTTTTACTATAAAAGTCTTAATTTAAATAATTAGAAAAATATTGAAAAAATCTAATTTATTAATATAATTTTAATCTATTTATATAATATTTTTAATATATTTCTTATATATATATTTTAAAATAATAAAATAATCTATATTAGAAGATTATAAAAGATATAAAGAGTATACTAATATATAAATTAGAATTATATTATTTTAATAGTAAATTTTATTAAATTTTAAAGTTAAATAGTTTTTATAATTATTAAGAACTAGAAATTAATATTTCTCTTCTATTCTTAAGAAAGTTAATAAAAGAAAGATTTTTTAATAGTAATAAAATCTAATTTTATCTAAGATCTATCTATTTAAACTAATCTTAAATTATTAATTATCTAGAAACCCTATAATCTAATCTTTATTAAAAAGTTTAGTTTTAAAGATTATTATTAGAGAAAGACTATATCTAGACGCGGTTATATATTTAATTAAGATTAAGATTACCTATTTATAATTTCTAGATTATAAAAGAGAGTATTAATTATAATATTCTACTCTTATAATAACTTTTATAATTATAATTAAGCCTATTATAAAACCTATTTTATTAAAATTATAGATATTATCTAGAATAATCTTATGATTAAAAATTATCTTTTAAACTAGATTAAACTATTCTTTAATAATTTTTAGATCTTTATATTTTATATTCTTATAATTATAGCGTCTTAAGAATCTTATATTAAGCTCTAGGTATCTTTTAATATAATTTATAATCTAGTTCTTATTAATAATCTAAATTAGGGTTATTTTATATATTATAAGTAAAAGATTAGCTATTTCTTATTTTATAGAAGATTATAAGACCACTTTATATATATTTATAGAGATTATCTATTTTTTAAGCGAATTCTTTTTAGTTTAGTTAATTTAAATAATTTTACATATAATTTAATATAATTATTAATTCTATATATTCGCTTATAAAGCGTTAATTTTAGGATATTATATATAAGTATTATTTAATAAATTAATAACTTTTTCTACTTTTTAGTAGCCTAGATAGTAAATAAGATATATCCCTCTTATTCTATTAATCTTTAATACTTTTAAGAGTAAATTAGTAATATAATAAGTAATTAAAGAAAGAAGATCTAATTAATTAATATATTTTAGTTAGGATATCTAGACTAATTAGATATCTAGTTTATTTATAAAATATATTAATCTAATAAAAAGATTATAAAGATATAAAGAATATATAAGAACTTTCTTCTAATATTAAAGATATAATTATATTTAATATATTTCAAAAAATATAAAAGTTAAGATTAATAAAAAGAATAAAGATAGAATAATCTAATCTTAAAATTATAAAAAAAAAAAAAAAATATAATCTTTAATAATCTAATTTAATAAAAATTTTATAAAAACTTAAATTATTTAAAAAAGTATTCTCTTTTTTCTTTTTTTCTTCTCTTATATATCTTTATAATTATTTATTTATCTAAATAATAAATAAATAAATAAATTTATAAATATAAGAGATAATATTTTAAAAAATTAAAAAAAAGAATTATAAGAGCTTAATATAAATAAATTAATAAAAATAATATTCTAAAGAATAAGAAATAATAAAAAAGAAATATTAAAAAATATTAGAAAAAAAAATATTATTATTAAAAAATAAAAGTATCTTAATCTTATAAACTAGATTAATAATTAAATAATATATTAATAATATAAAGATTATTCTCTAAGCTAATATATAAAAATAAGAAGATTATATTCTAATATTTAAAAAAAAAAAATAAAAAAAAGAACTTAAAAATATTTAAGACTAAGTTAAGAAATTATATAAATAAATAATAAAATTATATAAAAATAAGAATAATAGATTCTAAAGGAAATCTAAGAGATATCCTAAATTATAATATAAATAGTTTTATAAAAATAATTATTTATATAAAATAAAGAGATAAATAAGCTAAAATATATAAAAAAAATAAAGAATTAAAAAAAACTTAAAATCTATTCTTAAAAAATCCTTAAATAAAAGACTAAGTAAGAGAAAATAATTAAAGATATATTAATAGTAAATAATTTATTTTTATAAATCTTATAATATATATAATAAATAAATAAGCTTTATTTTTATAATATTTATTCTAATAAGACTAAGAAGATAATTATAAGTATTCTTAAAAATAGTATAAAACTACTTTTAAATTACTTTTTTTATAATAACCTTATATGAAACTAATATAATAATATTTATAAAAATATTAAGATAAATATCTATTTATATTAATTAATAAAAGAATATAATAAGATTTGTATAAAAAAAGAATAAATTTATAAATATATTTAATTTAATCTTATATAATATATATAATAAATACTTATAATATTAAAAATATAATTAATTAAAAGACTAATATTAATATTTAGATTATAAATATATCTTATATATTAAATAATAATAGAATTAGCTAGATTAATATATATAAGAATTATAAATATAAAAAATCTAAGAGTATTAATTATAGTAATAAAAGAAAAGATTAAAATTAATAAGATTAAGTCTAAAAATAAAGAATCTAAAAAGAATATAATTATAATTTAATTAAAGAAATTATCCTAAATAATATATATATATAATATAAAGATATAGCTAAATTAGCTTAAAGAATATATATATTTTATAAAAGACTTAATCTATATAAGAAGATAATTTAAATCCTAAAATAATCTATAAGATAGACTAAAGAGTCTTAATTTAATAAAAAAGAGAATAATATTATAGTATATCTATAAGAAGGTCTATAGAATAATTTAAGTATAAATATATAAATATATAAGAATCTAATATTAATATAAGGCTTATCTAAGAATAGAGTAGATTAGAGAAAGATTAATCTATAATATTTAGATAATTAATTAGATAAGCTATATAATATAATAGGATTATAGAAGAGATCTATATAAACTCTTTAGTAATTATATTATTAGTATTATTAGTAATACTAATATTATATTAGGCTTATTACTCTATTTAACTAACTAATATAAGCCTTAGCTTAATATTACTATCTAAATTTATTTAATATTTATTAATTTAGACTAGCTTAATATAAAGAATATATTAAAAGATTAGATAGTTTCTATAGAGATTTAAGTAGTACCTTAAGCTTATAAGATATAAAATAATTATAATTTTAATTATAAAAAGGAATTTTAGATTATAAATAAAACTTAACTTATATCTAGAGCTTTATATAAAAATCATAAAAGGATAGTCTAGCTTAAAGATAAGTTAAGGATTTAATAAAATAATATAAATCACTTTTATAATATAGATTTTATAATAGACATTTCCTTTAAAGTCTATTAAAAATAAGTCTAATAAACTTTATTATATTATTTTTAATAAGGTTTATAAGTAAATTAGTAGTATTATAATAAATTAAAGAAGAATAGACTAACTAATTAATATATTTAGTAATAGCATCCTAGCTAACTAGAAAGCCTACCTATATATAAGATAATAGGCTTATAAGACTATTATTAATTTATTAATTATCCTAATAATACTTATATTTAAATTTAAATTTAATATATAAATAGTCTAGTAACTTAATAATTATATTATTTTATTATCTTTTAAGTTATTTTTCTTAAATTAATCTAACTATATTATTAGGATTAAATAACTAGATTTTAATATTTAAAAACATACTTTAGATAATATCTTTAAATAATCTAATATCCTTTATAAGAATTAAGATATATAATAGTAAAATAAGTATATATCTTTTATTAAATCTAAAATTTATTATATTATTAGAATTATAGATATATTTTAAATTAATATCTTTATTCTAAATTTTAATATATTTTACCTAATTTATAGAAGTTAAATATTCTTAAATGATTTTATATAATATATTAAAAAGCCTTCTAACCTATATAATATAAATTAAGTAGCTATTAACTTACTAACTAAATATTACTTAAAATTATATTAAAAGTAAATTTATTTTAATCTTAATCTCTTAAAATATATAGAATATCTAAAAGATTTTCTAATTTACTAATATATTAGATTAAATTAGGCTCTTATATAAAATTTAGTACTTCTTAGTCTTATCTTTTTATCTTATATTTCTTATAATTATAGAACTAATAAAATATATTTAATATAGAATATTAAATAACTTAGTTAGATCTTTTATATAAATCTAACTTCTAAATACTTCTTAGGTTATACTTATAATAATAAATTTAAGTATTAGATAATATATAATATACTCTAGTAAAAAGATAGGACTAAAAGATAGAATAGTAATACTTTAGTTATTTATTATTAATAGTTTTATAATACTATTTTTATTTTTATTTTCTTTAAATTTTACTATTTATTCTGTGAAGGGCTAAAGTCAAGCTTTATTCAACTAGACTAGGCAATATGCTATTTATATTAAGCTTAAGGAAGAAAGGTTATTTATATATCCTAATAGTGATGTTCTAGACTAGGTAGGTCCGTTCACGTGCACACACGTGATTTCCCACGGGCTTAGGCGGCACGGGTCCACACGGAGACCCTTCCTAGCCTCTACGATGAAGCCTAAGTACTTCACTAAGTCGCGTTCGAATTCGGACTTCTTAAGATCGCACTAAAGCTTCGCGTTCTAAAGCTTCCATAATACTTACTTAATCTTTTGTTAGTAATCCTCTCTTAACCTATTCGAATAGATAATGATATTATCTATATATACTAATACGAAGTCGTTAACGTACTCTTAGAGCACTTGGTTAATATATCGCTAGAATATTACGGGTGCACTGGTTAGTCTGAAAGGGGTCACGTTCTATTTATATAGGCTATATCTTATGCGGAAAGCTATCTTCTATTCCTCTCCTAGATAGATCTAGATCTTATAGAATATAGTAATAATATCTAGTTTCGTGAACTACCGTACGCTAGCTATATTCTGTAGTATCTCGCGAATAAGCGGTAGTGGATACTAGTCCTTTATAGTAATCTTATTTAACCCTTGATAGTCTACGTAGAAGCGTATCCTACTACCTAGCTTCCGCATAAGTAGTATTAGGGCCGCGGTAGGGGACTTACTAATACGAATAAAGTTCTTCCCTAGTAGTTTGGTAAGGGTCTTCCGTAATACTAGTAATTCTTTCTTATTTATGTTATATAAGGGTCCGAACGGGGGTGAGTGCTCCCTTTCTTATTCGTCCTTAGTAAGTAGTATCTAGTAGTTAATTCCCGGACGGTGCTCTAGTAGGGCGTCCGCGAGTTATTAACTAAAAACGTCTAGGAACCTCTAGTACTATTTCGGTAGCCGCGACTTCGGGTCGATTAGTTCTTTTACCTAAAGCGCCTTATTAATATCGGCTATCGTTATCTTCCTAATTTATAGGTATTTTCTCGCTTCCTTAGGTACGCCCTTGATTACTTCTTTAATCTATCTGGCTATAGCCTTTCGGATCTAAATCTTCCTTATACGCGCGGTATATACTTCCGTATAGTTCTAGTAGTATATTCTCTCTCCTTACTATATAAACACGTCTAGATAACCCTTTTAGACGGAGTATACTCCTTTAATATCTTTTAACTATAGATCCCCTAGGATTATATTATCCTCTTAGTCTAGTATAACGTACGCGAATACTCGCTTATACTATAGACCGTGGACGTCTAACTTAAAGTACGTTACTTAGTCTATCTTACTTATATTAGGTACTACTCTATTAAGGGTTCTTAGCGGAATAGATACGCGCGGAAGGTTAAGGGATTCCACTATAGAAGAACTAACGGTAGTATAGGCTATATAGCCTTAATAACTATTATCGACTAACGCTTGGACGAATTCGATTCTATTTAGTCTAGCGTTAACTAAGAACGGCTTTGCCTTCTTCTCCTTCTATAGGAACTTCTTAACCTCCTTTCGCTCCTAGTCGCGACTAAGAGCAGGAGCTATTCTTTTTCCGACTCCGTTTCTTCATAGGAGAACCCTTCCGTGGTACTATCCGCACCACCGCGCTTTATATAGACCTTACTAGAGCGGACGGGGCGTTCCTTTAACCGTTTAGGTTCCGGGCTTTCCTCGCGTGGGCTATTCGCACGTAGGCGTGTGACTTTTATAGTGTTCGGGTAGCGTGCCGGTAGGTACGGGCACTTATTAGTCTAGCAGCCATCCCGTCTATAGCGTAGGCAACGGCGCTCTTCGCGGCGGAGGTCTATCTCTTCTCTATCAACCTAGACTACGCGCTTCTTGCTTAGTCCGTCGCTACTTTGGCGCTCGCGCGGGTGCGTACTTATCCGTGTTACTAAGAGTATAGGCGTCTAGTCTATATTGTCTTCTTAGCGGTGGTGACGGCGGGGGAGGTTTATCTCTAGGGACTCTATATCTAAATTAATCTCGTGGAGCCGTCCGATTAGGCCCGCGAAGGTGGTTAGGATGCCTCGGTTTATTAGGGCCTTTATCATCGTGCGATTAAGGGATCCGATCAGGATCTGTCGCTTTGCCTCGTTATGCTATTCGTATGCGCCCGCGTCCGCGAACTCTCTTTCTAACTGTGGTAGGAACTTTGAGAACTTCTAGTCTTCCTTCTGCCTTATTTTATAGAGGCGCCGGGCCGCTCACGCGCGAATATTTAGGTCTCCGTAGATATTCTTAAGGTAGTTAAGTAGATCTATCAGTCTAGAGTCTTCGCGGTGAAGTTTCACGAACGTTCCTGCATTCTTCTAGGCTAACTTCTCTAGTCGCGAGAAGACGTATACGAACTGATCTATGGGCGATCCGATCGCTTATCCGTCTATCTATAATTTGTTTTTTATAGTGACTCGCTATATTGGCTAGTCGCTCGTGTTTCCTCCAAATATTGCCGGGTCCGGAAGTCTCGCTCTTAGGCGGCCGGCTATCCGTTCTTGCGCTATTAGTACCCTCTCTAGTTGCGTCCTTCCTGTTCGGTTATCTTCTTAGGGTGCTTCCGGGGCGTCTTCGTGGTCGCCCGCACCGGTTACTGTCGTCTCGGACAGGGTTATGTCCGTTAACTGGCGTATTCTTTCTTCTAGGGTAGCGATCCGCTCTGCCTAGGCATCCTATGCGACCGTGTGAGCATATTGGCTAGTGTGATATTACTCGGTAAGGCGCTGCAGGGCTTCGTTCTGGTTATTTACGTGTTGGGTCTGCTCCTGGGCGAACCGTTGGAACCAGCCCGGGGGACTATTTGACTATAGTCCATCCATCCTTATCCGTATTCGTACGATCGTATCCGTTATGGAAGGTTGATCGTGGGCGCTTCGCACAATATCCGTTTGTGGGCGCGTTCTTCGTCTTTGCTTACTTCTGGTGTGCGCAACCAGGGGTGTTCCTTTACGACGGCGATTACGCGCGGTCGTCTTCTGACGCTTTAGTCAGGGGGTACTCTTGTCCGTAAGAGGAAGCTTAATGTATGTGAAGGGCTAAAGTCAAGCTTTATTCAACTAGACTAGGCAACATGCTGTTTACATTAAGCTTAAGGAAGAAAGGTTATTTATATATCCTAATAGTGATGTTCTGGACCAGGTGGGTCTGTTCACGTGCACACACGTGATTTCCCACGGGCTCAGGCCCGTTATATATTCTATCTTATTTTAATATTAATCTATATTTTTAATACTTTCTATAATAATTATAAGACTTATTATTATAAATCTAATTATTATCTTATTATTAAATATACTAACTAACTATATAACTATTATTAGATATAATAAGGTAGATCTAATTAAGAAAAAGAGTCTATTATATAGAAGTAATTAAGAAAAAGAAAGAAGAAGAAGAGAGAGAAAAAAAGTATAGACTAGAAGGCTTTTATACCCCTATTATATATAGTGCTCTCTCCTTAGTTAATATATATTAATAATATATATTACTCTATAATATATAACTTATCTCCTATAAATAATAGAAGACTATCTATAAACTAGTAAATCTAATACTATAGTAATATTAGATACTATTAATATATAAATTTTAACCTAAAAATCCTATAGAAATTTTAATAAAAAATTATTATTATTAAATAATTATATATTTACTCCTATACTTAATAATTTTTATATTAAAAATTAGTCTTAATCATTATATCTCTTATATCTCTTATATATTAGGTATACTTAAAAGTATATATATTACTTTAGACTAGAATTATTAAATATTTAGTAGATAAGCTATAAAAGCTTATAATAGAAAGGAAGAATAAAAAAACATTTCTTATTGATTGATCTCTTACTCTTTTCCCCTCTTATATTACCTTACCTAGACTCTATTAAATATTTTAGATATAACTAATATTATACTAATAAATCTATATTAATACATAATCTCTATATTTAT
The DNA here is from genome assembly GCA_030710325.1 of Penicillium sp. 91 TS-2023. NCBI lineage: Eukaryota > Fungi > Ascomycota > Eurotiomycetes > Eurotiales > Aspergillaceae > Penicillium > Penicillium sp. 91 TS-2023. The sequence goes on along the minus strand of JARWGP010000021.1, from coordinate 375,648 downwards.
GAACCATATCTATAGCCTTTTGGTTCGTAGACTACGTATATGTGTAAATTTGGAGTTTTTGTTGCAACTATCAAGCGTAATGCCCTTTTGTAGTCTAAACTCTAGAGAAAGTTCCCCTTACTAAAACGCGAGCTATAATCGCTAGCTCGATTCACCATCTCCCTCCGCTGTGCACTGGAGATCTTGGATGAAATCCCCATGTCCTTTTCCCGATCAAAAACCCGCGCAGACGGGTCATCCTCTACCTCTTTACGCTCATGGTCTGGTTTTTCTAGACGGGTGGCTTTCTTCGTTTGGCCCTATGGAAGAACAGAACCAAAGTTAGCTTGACTCTCTAGATAAAACATAAGCACCTCCGTTAACAGAAGCTTACATTGAATTTCTTGATTTGCTCTTCCATGGCTTGAGCTCGGCGCGCCTCAGAGTTAGAGGATGGTTTGCTTGAACTTCTTGAATGGCCCCCCACGCCCATCACCTCGTCCTCAAGCCGTCGCATTCTCTCCTCAGGAGTTTCAACCCAGGAAGAATCAGCCTGCTTAGTGGCTGATGTGCGGGCAGACTTTCCGGTTTGAAACTTCCGATTCCGCAATTGCGTGGGGTCGATTTTGGTGGCCCAATCGCTCTGCTCAGGCGGGTGTAGCATCCATTGATCTCGCTGACTTTCTTTCTTTTCATAATTGGATGCAACTGAGCTTGAATCAGGTGGTGGTTGTTGTACCTGCTGCCCGGAGACACCGTGGGGAGGAGGCATGCTGGGACCGAAATCATCATCACTATCCGTTTCACTCTCGGCAGATGAGGCCTTGGACCTGGGAGAATGCGCTGCCGGGGGTAAACTGGGGCCAATAACCCTTCTCTTAGAGGAAGCCGATTGCTCTTCCTCATCAGAGACAAATTTCCGTTTATCAGAATCCATTGTGCAGGATGATTCACACGGAAAGTGAAGGGAAGGGAAGGAAGATTGTGGAGGTAAACCTTATCTTATCGTCCACAAGGCTGATGTCATATTATCAATTACCGCCTTTGTGCTTATCGGTGTCCCGTTACTTCTCTCATGTTTCCCCCCCTCATTCTTCCAACATAAATACAAACCTCTCTCGAAGAAACCCACGAGATTGGGAGACCTTTCACAAAACACTCCAGCTATTTCCTTACTCGTTTTATTCTTGTCTCCTCCCTCCCAACTGCAGTCCATGGTCCTAATACGCTTAAGGCTATTCGAAATTGCAGACCTCTAGGCCACAAATCCCCGCCCAGAAACCATGCCATTCCTCATTGACTAAATTCCCATCAAGTGTCATAAAACTAGAGCATGGTTTGCATAGTGTGCAAAAGTTTGTGTGGAATTGAAAATGGGCCACCAGCCTCTCCCGCAAGAATACCGATCACTATGGGAGGACCCGTCAGGAACAGCCAAGCTGGAGACTAGGAAGCCCTCGAACCTCGATTCAACCCTGCAAGATGATAAAAAATCATCAGATCAGCAGGATGCGTCGTTGACTCGCCGTTCGAAGAGATTCTTGGCCCAGCCAATCGAAACTTCATTTCGAAGCTCCAACATTGCACCGACCAGGTCAACCCTCGAGAGTAGAGATAATTCAGACACGATCCATGGTCTCTCTCATAAAAATGGGCCTCAAACTGAGGGCCAGCCGCGTCGACGAATCTTGCCTCAGCCGGTTGAGACAACCGTCGCCAGCCGTCGGGGACCGTCGCGACCGCAGGAGAATACTCAACCTCACGTTGCTTCTGGCCCAAGAAGATTCAAACCGGACTTAATTGAAACGGACCGTCGCTCCGTGAAGGGCAAACTCGGCGAGTCTTCTCGTGTCAATGCTCAGGATCTTACTATCGAACGGTTGGGTTCTGCCTCACGGTCAAGCCCTCGACGGAATACTACCCCTCATCCCACCGAGTCAAAATTCTCATACGCGAGCCTCCTTCGTCGCCAAGAAACACGGAGGCATTCATTTCGTGTCCCGGATCTGCCATCTATCCCATCCAACAGTAGCGAAGATTCTGAAGGCTCTGTCGGCTCACCCCTGTCATCCTCGCCAACCAATCGGCCCCAAAGAGGCACGGATGGCAAGCTGCATACGCTGCTCCAAGAAAGCTATGATGGGGATTTTTCCGAGTACTTGCTTTCTCTAGCAGCTCGTTCGGCACAAAAGCAGCTGAAGGAGCAGGCACTGGCTGCCTTTCCTAACGAACAAGTATACGAGCCTGTGGATCATTTTGGCATCGACGAGGACGAGGGTGACTCCGAAGACCAGGATTCCATGTATCCCTCAAAGCACCATCTAAAATCTCGACGGCAATCCTCTGCAGACCTTTCCTGGGAGCTGGAGTATATGCGACAGCACAAGGAAGAGGCAGAACAGCGTCTGAGGGCGATGGGTACATCGGGTAAGCCTAAATCGACGCCGGCTGAGCCGAAGCCTGAGCCAAAGAATCTGGGCCCAAGCCCTCCTATGCTTGGGGGCGACATTGTCTTACCCTGGAGTCTTTCTCCCGATGGGACGCTCTGTGAGAACACAAGCACTAAGAATGATTCCCAGGCAGCGGAAGATCGGTGCACTGGCTGTGGAGGTCTTTGGTGCGAGCAGACCCAAGCAGACGGTGGACGTGGGGCGGGATTATGGATGGGCACCTGTCGCAAAGCCGATGGCCCCCAACGGGAGCCACATCTCATATCCGGCATAATGACTCCAATGATTCAAGACTACGAGATTGAGCCGAGCCCTAGCCCTCGGCCCAACGCCCCCTCGAGCCAAAATGATGACAGATTTCCATCGAGCTCACAATACGGTGTTAGTCCTGTCCTTCCTCAGAACCCGGATGATGAATTTCATGATGGCTTTGTCACGCAAATCTACAATTATCTATCCTTGGGATACCCCTGCGTGGCGCGTTATTATGACTACGAAATCGGTCGAATCTCCGGAATCACTGTGGAAGATCTTCGACGAGACGATCTCCAAACCGACGCAAGAGGCTATGTTGTTGCCCCGGAGAACAATAACGTAGTGGCCTGCATGCGATGGAAGGCTCTTCGTCTCTACATCCGGGAATGGGCACGGCAACAGCCCAGCATGGTGGAGGATGAAAATGGTCTAGAAGCCTGGGGAGTGCCAGAACGAAGGGGTAGCTGGGCTATTTGATCACTATAACTCTAGACATCTTGTTTGAACCTTTTCCTTTCTCTTCCTTTCTCTTACCCTTGTATCTATGACCTACCAGCACCACCACTCATACATACCCCAGCGTGGCGAAGCGAAGCATTTTCTATATCTAAAGAGAGGTCATAGTCCTGAAGAGGATCGTTCTTCTTGTCCTTGCTGGTTCTGTTCCCTTTGGTCCCATGCAAATCAGCGAGCTTCGGTGGCCATACATTGCATCTTATTATAATCTATGTCCATACAGGACTGAGAATGCACGGCGCCCGTTGAACCATTAATGTAAACCAGATCTCCAGAGAAGGCCCAGCGAGGTCAGCGAGTTACTTGCCCTATTAGGGTTTACGTATTGACTTGGACCATTTGACTAACATTGGGGGCGGAAAAATTATATTTGCTCTGCGGACCTCTTTGTATAAAATTCCTAGGAAGATGTTCTACTCCGTGAACTCATCTGGACCCGCGAGCAGTATTTCATCTGCACCTATTTGGACCACGGAAGCATTGACATTGCTATCTGTGAGGAGTGGGGCCTTGAAGTTGACGCTTAATTTGGACTGGTACAATTAGGTGTCGATTAGGTCGAAACTAATCGAATCATCCGGTATCAGTTAATCGCGAATCTCAGGGAGTGGACTCTATTTGAGGTGATCAAGGACATACCGTGGGGCCCAGGTTTAGCAGATGCCTGCAAGAGGCCTGGGGCCAAGCCATTCTGCTCCTCCACGACTGATCCTTCAGAATAACGTGCAATTCTAATATGTGACGATCAGCGCTTGGACTCCCCTTTTCTCAACGACCTAATTCGCTTCCCCTCTATAGAAGAATGAAATGACTTACAGTGACAACTCGGACTGCAGTGTCTCATGTCGGAACGCTTCACGGATCTCCGGGACATTGCTCTTAGCGACATTGTTGCCTGCAAATCCTGGAAGATTGCAGTTTGAGCCCAGCCACCGCTTCTTCAATGAGAGCTCAAATCCACTCTGTATGACAGAGTGCTTGGCCAATTCGCACATGTCAACGGCGCTAAACTTATAAATCTGAGCCGCCACCGAATATTCCTCAATGAGAGGCTCCTTGGTAAATGCAAACTGCAGCGGGTCGTCGGTTGACAACGATACATTGAGTCCACGCTTGAAAAAGCTGGCACAGGGGTTCTTGTCGTAGGTGAGAAACAGAGCGTTGTTGCTGAGGGGGGACATGGCAATGCCGATCTGGTCCAGGTAGTACAGGTACTGCAGTAAAGGTACCTTACGCAGCAAAATGCCATGGCTGATACTGTGGCAGCAGAGAAATCCAACGGCGAGGTGATCTGGATCGCCCGCTTCTCCACAATGAGGCCGAAGGACAAACGTATTGAACCCCCGCTGTTGTCGCCAGTGGTTGAGGGAGGCGATATTAGCAAACATAAAGTAGATCCAGTAGGTATAAGGGGGGTTCTGCTTTGTGTTCCAATCCCGCGGGATGGGGTATTTCCGGTACAATCGACGTTCGGCTTTACTCTCATCATCGACGCTGTCAAATCCCACAACACGCTGAAGGAAAACATGAAGTTTAGGGTGGCTCGATGGATCCTTGGTCACTTCAAACAGTGGCTGGAAAACATTCGCAATGACTTGCTCAAAGTTCTCCATCATCCCACTTGACTTGTATACATCATATAGCCGTGGAACCTGGATCAGCCAGCGGACATTGGGGGAGAACAGTTTGTTGTCGACCACCCACGCGGCGAGCTTGTCCCATTCATCGGCGGATCGTCCATATATCGAAATGCGCCATTCAACCATTTGATACTTGCTGGACTCCAAGTCAGAGATGACTTCCTTAGTAATCTCTGCCAGATAACGGCCTTTGATGTAATTATCGGTCTTTAGAAAGATCTCACGAAGACGAGACTCGCCTACGGGGTTGTATTTGAGGTTGAATTTGTCGAACCGATGGAAGGAATCGGTGTGTGCCTACAGACCGTTAGTGACTTGTCTTTCCCAAATGACACAATGTACTCATCTGGGGCCAGCAAGGACTTACATGCATATCTAAAGTATCGATGCTGAGGTCATAAGCCGTTAGGTTGATACTCTCAAACACCTCCCGGAGAGTGAGATGCTTGCCATCTCGAAGAGAACGACTTCGTCAGGAGATTTTCGCATTTTGCTTTTAATGAAGCGCAGAAGATGCTTCTGGTTCATGCACGCTGAATGGTGAACATGGGTGTCTACCTTGCGCACGTTGTAAAAGTCGCGATGCGGTACCTTCTTACTGTCTGCGATCTCCTGATACTCATTCAGGAGCGTGTAAAGTTGGAATTTGCCTTCAAGATACGAGAGGCGCTTGAAAGCAAAGCTTTTGGCTGGCCCCTCAGACGAGACGTCTACGACGGCATCGAGGTCCATGTAAAAATCACGCAGGGATGGGATTTGGACCGTCGGTTCATGCCGATCCGCTGCTGCTTCTGACTCAAACACCTGGTAGACACTATTGCTATCCAAACGATAGGTCCAGGAGGATTCGACAGGCAGCGGGATCAATTCGTCCATGTCGAAGTCTTCACCAATATCTTGCCCCATCTTCCTCTTTTTCGCGTTTAGATCGGCTGAGCCCCCGACGTTTCCAGGCTGATATTCTTTACCTTCATACCAGGCGGGCTCGGGCGGTGGGGGGTAGATTTCCCAGTTTTGACGGTCCCTGGGATCATCGCCGGGTCTCTGTAGCGACAGCGCTAGGTATTTAGCACGTCGATCCAACAGGCCCTTGATCTTGCGATAGACGGCATGCAGTTCAGAGGTTATGGCGTCCCCGCCCGGCCCCTGGGAAACGATTCCTAGGCCAGTTCCATGGGAATTATCTCCACTCGACAGGTACGGCCCTTGGCCATGCGTTATCCCCGAGGGTCCCGCGTGGTTCTGACTCGAGTGATCGGCCAGCTGGCTACCTTGGATGGTCTCATGGGTGACATGATCTGCGGAGGAATCCAGATCCCAGTCCGACTCCACCACCATGGAGCTCTTACCCGCTGGTTGGCTCTTATGCCGGGGGCTGACCTCTGTGGCCATTGCTATCACGTCGTCGTGTGAATCGCACGTGGGGCGCCACGAAGGCACTGGGCTCACTGGTCCTGTATTTTCACCACTTTTGGATGCGAGCTGGTGGTGCTGGTAAAACAGTTTCGCCTCCGCGTGGCTCAATGATTTCTCGTAGGCATAGTCGTAGGTGGCGGTCTTCTGCTGTTGATCCCGGGGCAGAATGTCGGCGGATGCTTTTGCATCCGGGTCTTCAAGAGCGGGAGAGCTCGCAGATGTGTGATCAAAGCCTGGCGAGGCCAGCGGTTCACCCTCGACCGATAGACTGGCATTTCGATTGGGAATGTGACCGAACTCGTCGGACTCGGAAGATCCCATGACTTTGGATTCAGCTTTGTGGTACACCGCAGGTAAGGGGGAAGGATAATAGGTGGCCACGAAGGGAGAATTCCAACAAGGAATTGCGTAGTAAAGAAAATAGACAATAAGATTAATGAGATTCTATTGGGTTCATAACGAAGAGAAGAAATAAAGAAGAACTCCAAATTCCGAACCCATGTGAAACCAAGTGAGGGGGAGCAGAAAAAAAAATACAGTGTAAGCCACAGCTCTGAGGTCGGTTCCACTTCTCGGTGAGTCAAACCTTGGAATCCATACGTATACTGTATGATATCCATGAGTACTGATACTTAGGTATATTAGATTTGAGGATTGTTATGGACGATCAACTAACTAAATATACCTTTGGCATACACTGAGGTGGTCTAGATTCTATCTATGTATTCTAGCATATCGATACCGACTTGGTTCTTTACATAAAGCTAGAGTGGAGCTCTCATGTCATGGCGATAACTAGAGATCACAGTCGTCAGGAGTAGATCACTCTATGAACTGTATAAATGGATCTATTTATATCTACAAGCTATCTTAATTCGACTTAGTGACGTGGATATCTCAGCCTACTACTGCCTTAGTCATCGCTCTTTGGTCTCGAAGCTTGGAACTCTCCATTCTGTTATTATGTGTCTAGGGTAGTTTCGTATAAATGATGTAGATCAGTTGTCAGTTGTTATAATCTGACTTGGCCATGGCCACTTTCATTCGTATTACCATATAATTAGTGTAGAGACTTGATTATCTAACATAATGTGTCAACCTGGAGATTCTCTGTTCGTTGCCTATAGCACTTCCCTTCCGCAGCTTCCCCCTCTCTTCTCTTCTCTTCTTCAACACTTCTGCTCTCCCCACCTACCCCTGTACAAAACGTACACAACAAAAGTGATTATCTCCAACAACTATCGAGGCGTGATCTCATAAAATTAACAATTGCGGATCTATCAATAGCTTCGCCCCCGCCCCTTTCTTCCCTCCGCCCTCCGCCCTCCCCCCACCAATCTTCTTCCAACCTCGTGCAGCATTACAACTTCTTTGTTTAACCTCCTTCACCATGGCTTCTCTCAACCTGTCGGCTAATGGGCCTTCCATATCGAAGAGCTATCAATCTGTTGTGAACTCGACCCCTCCCAAGAATGGCTCACCGACATATGGCCAATGGGCCGTCTTCTCCGTCTCAACCCCACTGGTCAATGCCTTCCAACAGGATTCCGGGAACAAAGAAAGTGTGCTGAAGGTCCAAAACACTGGTGGTCAGTCATCCTCTTCCCAAGTTAGCTTGGCACTATTGCTCACAACTTCTCCGCAGAGGGTGAATTACTCGATCTCATCGAAGAATTCTCCGAAGGTCGTGTACAATTCGCCTACGTTAAGGTGACCGACCCCAACACCGGCTTGCCAAAGAACGTCCTTATTGCCTGGTGTGGTGAAGGTGTCCCCGAAAGAACCAAGGGCTATTTCACCAGTCACTTGGCCAGTGTATCGAAATTCCTACATGTGAGACCCTCCCTGAATGCCCCCCTAATCTACCCCACACGGCCGAGCTGATGGCTGGTAATGCACGCTAGGGGTACCATGTTCAGATTACAGCACGAGCAGACGATCACCTTTCGCCGGAGGGCATTGTCCAACGAGTGGCAGACTCGTCTGGCTCAAAGTATTCGCCGGAATCGCAGGCACCGGCGCCGACGCCGGCACCTCGGCCCCCGGTCGCTAGTAAGCCGGTCTTCACCCCAACTCGCTCAGGGGGCATCGCCTCAGCACCTGCGCCGGCACTGCGTCCAAAGCCTTCAGCAACTGTGGACGATGATGGCTGGGGTGCGGATGCACCCCCCGTCACTCGCACCCAACTGGAAAAGGTTCAGCCCGCATATCAACCCACCAAGGTGAACCTGCAACAGCTCAAATCAGAGAACCAGTCCCCCGCATCTCAACCGCCTGTTTCAGCCCTTGCAGAGGACAGGGGTAACGTAATTCGCGGTGCTTACCAACCGGTCGGTAAGGTCGATATTGCGGCCATCCGGCGCCAAGCTGCGGAATCCGGCCATTTGAAAGATGATCGCCCAGCTCCAGTAAAAGGATCTTACGAACCGGTGGGCAAAGTAGACATTGCTGCGATTCGTGCTCGATCGCAAAAACCAGAAGGGGCGAGTGATGATGCTTCAGTCCCGAGGCCCGTCTCTCGTAACGAGCCCATGACGCTCCCTGAACGACCGGCAGTCAACCAGGAGGCGGAACGTCTGACAAATCTGCCCAAGCCAAAGGTTGCGAATAGATTCGGCTCTGCCCCGTCGTTCCCTGGCACAAAACCACCCCTTCCCACCAGCTTGGGGGCGTCATCGACAACCCCGAGTGTCCAGGTCGGGAGCGCCAGTCGAACCTTTGCGGACCAGGGAGGTAAAACTCCTGCTCAATTGTGGGCAGAACGGAAGGCCAAGGAGCGTGACGCTGGGCCGGCAGGCGACGCTCTGCCGCATCGGCCGATTCAGAGCCAGTCAAGTGGCCACAGCGAATGGAAGAGCGGATACACGGGCAAATCTTGGGCACCTGTCCAAACCGTTCAAGAGAAGTCGGTCCCTGAGACGGCGGATGTGAAGGCTTCCGACCCACAGGATGCGGAGGCTGTTCACCCGTCTACCCATATTCAGGACGTGCGCGATCAATTCGCCCAGCCACCTGCCCAACCGATCGCGGATGAGGTAGCTCCATCCGTGCCCCAGGCTAGTCGCCCCGTTCCTGTTCCTGGTTTGCCCTCGGGTCCCGCCGAACCGGAAGTGGGAGATGACGTTCACCAAGAGCTACCAACCCCACCTCCGCAGCCTCGCTCTCCCACCCCTCCGACTCCCCCGGTGCGCGAGAGCTCCCCCATCCGTGTGGCGATTCCTGTGGGCCGCGGGGTGACCGATGCGCACGAGGAGCAGCACTCTCCGCCTCCAGCTTTGCCTGTGCAAAGCCTCCAAGAGACTGTGCCGGACGAGAAGGATCTCGAGGACGATACTCATGACCTGGGCCGGGCTGCGGCCGAAGCCACTGTTCCTGATCAACACCACCAGACCGAACTCCGCGCTGTGGTGCAGTACGATTATGAGAAGGCCGAAGATAACGAGATTGAACTCCATGAAGGCGAATTTGTCACTGACATTGAGATGGTCGACGACGACTGGTGGCTCGGAGTAAACGCTCGGGGCGAACGTGGTCTGTTCCCCGGAAACTACGTTGAAATCGTGGAGGGTGACGATCTTCCTTCTCATCCTCATGAGCAAGCCGCCGAGGCTGGACATGAACCCATTCCGGAGCCCGTCCCAGAGCCCGATCCTGCCCCTGTTGCAGCCCCCGAGCACTCTTCTGCTGCTGAAACCCATAGCCCGACTGCATCCGCACTCTATGACTATGAGGCTGCAGAAGATAATGAACTCAGCTTCCCCGAGGGTGCTACTATTGTGAATGTGGTATGTAGTATCTTCCCCGAGTATGAAAACTCCAGCCATGCTAATTATAATTCTAGGAATTCCCCGACGATGACTGGTGGCTTGGGGAGTATAAGGGCGCTCGAGGCTTGTTCCCGGCCAACTATGTACAGTTGAATGAGTGAAAAATGGAAGACCCCCAACCATGTGTGTAAATAGCTTTCTTGCTCATTATCAGCTTCTGTCGTTTATTCTTCTCTTTACCGTGATATGCGATACGCCCCAAGTGTATTTCAAACTCAACTCAGTTCAAGATGGTGCCATGTCGATAGTAGATACAATAGCCAATCCTATGAATCCTACGTTAGTATAGGTATTATGAGTATGATAACGAACTGGAAGACGTCATGATCATTACATAACCCGCCATCAGTCAGCATCACGTGCCTCAAAAAGCGGCATAAACAAGTGTGAGACTCCGAGGTCTGTACGTCCTCGCGCGAGGGATCTTCGTCTGTAAACCTCCCTGGCAGTCCGATCCTGCTGATACCTCTCAACTTCTGGTGTCTGTTGCTGAGACCCGGGCGCTGGTCTTAAATCCTTCTTTCACCTCCCCCCACACATATACCAAAATGGCGTCGCTTGGTGAGGATCTGCTCGTCACTGTGAACAAGCTTCAGGACCTGGTGTTTAACACTATTGGGAATGACTCCCTTGATTTGCCTCAGATTGTGAGTCAAGCTGAAATGATAGTATCGGGGGATCGGGATTCGGGACTAATTGCCTTGGATTTAGGTCGTTGTCGGCTCCCAATCGTCGGGCAAGTCGTCAGTACTGGAGAATATCGTCGGACGAGACTTCTTACCACGCGGCAGCGGCATCGTTACTCGCCGTCCATTGATCCTACAACTTATCAACATCCCTAGCGAGCGTGATGACCTGCCTGATCACGATGAGGTCCATGTTCCGCACACAGCAGCCAGTGTCGCCGGCCAAGATGAGTGGGCTGAATTCCACCACCAGCCCGGCCGCAAGTTCGATGACTTTGCGTCGGTCAAACAGGAAATCGAAGCTGAGACGGCACGGATCGCAGGAAGCAACAAGGGTATTAATCGGCAGCCAATCAACCTCAAGATCTTTTCCCCTCATGTCCTCAACTTGACCCTGGTCGACTTGCCAGGCTTAACCAAAGTGCCGATTGGCGATCAACCTTCCGACATTGAGAAACAGACCCGGACTCTTATTTTAGAATACATCGCCAAGCCGAACAGTATAATCCTTGCAGTCTCCCCGGCCAACGTGGACCTGGTCAATTCGGAAGCATTGAAGCTGGCACGCCAGGTGGACCCCATGGGCCGCAGGACAATTGGAGTTTTGTCCAAGCTGGATCTCATGGACCACGGCACTAATGCTATGGACATCTTGTCTGGCCGAGTATATCCTCTGAAACTGGGTTTTATCGGCGTGGTCAACCGATCGCAACAGGACATCCAGTCGGGCAAGTCGCTCGCTGAGGCTTTACGTGCCGAGGCAGACTTCTTCCGCCACCACCCAGCATACCGCAATATGGCCAACCGTTGTGGTACTCAGTTTTTGGCCAAGACCTTGAACTCCACCCTCATGACCCATATTCGAGACCGGTTGCCCGATATTAAAGCTCGTCTGAACACGCTGATGGGCCAAACCCAACAAGAGTTGGCTAGCTACGGCAACAAGCAATTCAGTGGCAAGGAACATCGGGGATCGTTGATTCTGCAGCTTATGACTCGCTTTGCCTCTTCCTTCATCTCATCCATCGACGGAACCTCCTCTGAAATATCCACCAAGGAGCTTTGTGGCGGTGCGAGGATTTACTACATTTTCAACGAGGTCTTCGGTAATTCCCTGGAGACAATTGACCCCACACACAACTTGACAGTTTCGGATATCAGAACGGCCATCCGCAACTCAACGGGTCCTCGACCTAGTCTCTTTGTGCCAGAGCTCGCATTTGATCTCTTGGTTAAGCCGCAGATCAAGTTGCTCGAGGCGCCCTCCCAACGTTGCGTGGAACTGGTGTACGAGGAGCTTATCAAGATCTGTCATACCTGTGGCTCACAGGAGCTTTTGCGCTTTCCCCGCTTGCAGGGTAAGCTGATTGAGGTGGTGTCGGATCTTCTTCGCGAACGCCTGGGACCATGCTCTAGCTACGTAGAGTCTTTGATTTCTATCCAAAGAGCCTACATTAATACCAACCACCCCAACTTCCCTGGCGCTGCAGCCGCCATGCAGTCGATCATTCAGAATCGGCAAGAAGAGGAGCGGAAGGCCATCCTGGCTGAAGAGAAGAGAAAACGAGAGAAGAGACGCCAGAAGGAGCTCGGCGCGGCCAATGGTACTGCTGGCATGCCAGAGGACGATGAAGCTCAATTGGAATCCAAATCACACAGCCTACCCCTTCGAAACCATTCCACCAAAGGTGCACGCAGCATGTCCCCCAACGTGGGCCGCAACGCAGAGAATGGCATCACTGCCACTCTAAATGGTGCTCATGCGGGTCAATCGGCTGGTTTCGGTGGCTCGCACACTACGCGCGACTCCTTCTTGAACTACTTCTTCGGCAAAGAAGGCGTTCAAAACCCAGCCTCACCACCCCAGCAAATGAATCGAATTGCCCACATGAGTGAGCCTAGTATCAGTCAGAGCATACGCCGCGCAGAAGTCCGGTCACCAGTGATACCGGAGGAGTACACTGCTCCTTCGGAGTATGGAGGAGATGTATCTGTTTTTGTAAGTCATTCCACCCTCCTCTCTCACCCACACCTATATTCCTCCCATTTGTTATTCTGGGCTAATGCTTCCCTTCCTTTTTAGCCTAATGAAAACGCGGAGCCCACTCTCACTGATCGGGAGATGCTGGAGACTGAACTCATCCGTCGTCTGATCTCCTCATACTTCCATATTGTGCGTGAGACTATTGCCGATCAGGTCCCCAAGACCATCATGCACTTGCTCGTCAATCACAGTAAGGATGTGGTTCAGAACCGACTGGTCAGCGAACTGTATAAAGAGGATTTGTTCGGGGAGTTGCTGTACGAGGACGATGGCATCAAGGCCGAGCGTGAGAAGTGCGAGCGGTTGCTGGATACCTACAAAGAGGCTGCAAAGATTGTGGGTGAAGTGTTATAGATGTGCCGGAGGGTGTTTCGGCTTAACCGTTCCACGAGCTTGTTTTGAGTATGGGGATATTTTGTGTTCTGTGAAGATGTACAATTACTTTTTTCTTTTCTCTTTTTCTTTTTTCTCTTTTTCTCTTTTTCTCTTTTTCTCTTTTCTCTCTCTCTCTGTTTTGGAGATACAAAGTGGGTGCACATGCTCGTCATATATCTACTCTCTTCACGTGGGGCTCTGATCCATCTGTTCATTATCTCGCTGCCGTACGTTCTAGTGTTGAGGCGCAAGGATCCTCCTAGACACTATCTAGATATAACACCCTCTGTACCTAGATACTCCTATACTGGGTACCTCATCTCGTGATGACTCCTTGGCTACATATGCAGATATCTTAGGCGGGAAGGAAAAGCAGAATATGAAGAAAAGTGTAGCATGGTCTCATATCCAAACCGACAGGCCAACAGGTTGACAGTTCAATCCAAATTGATTGTCTTTAGATCTTCAAGCTAACTCGAAGCGGCTGGTGTAGCCTAGTATGCTTTACATGAAATTTGTTGATCCTTTTGTTGCCTCACTGGACCTTCTTGGTGGCCACCTTCCGCAGTCGTGCTCCTTCAAATCCATATAGCCCTCCACCAAGAAAGACTAAGATAGCGCCAACCAACACCCCGGATCCTAGATGATTTCCAAACAGGTAGATCGACAGTAAAAGTGATACGAGCTTGCGAATGTTCAGCACCACGGTCACCGTTAACGAGGAGGACTTGGCCGATAGCAGATGCACGCCTCGGATGCACAAATACTGGGTCAATGCATTCATCATCAGATAAGCCACTTGGATCGGAAGCTGATCTAGGAGCGATTGGATCGAGGCATAATTTTTAATGGCCATCGACAGCACTGATAGTGTCGTGTTGCGAGATAGATCAGACAGGGCAGGGGCTGACCCATCGGAGATCTTGGATAGGAACGATGGCGAGGACGACACCACTTGCCACTGTGATGACAATTGCGAGTAACTGGTTAGGAACAATGGCAGAGAAAGGGTGTGCGAATAGAACAAGGCCTCCTTCCAGTGATCACGGCCATAGGTCGCATATAGTCGGTCGGCATAGATCCCCTGAAAGGCCGACAGAACCATCGCCAATGCAAGAATGGTGAATCCAATCGTGGTGGTCATGACGGCCGTATCCAAGTCGGATGTCATCTCCACGTTCTGACCCTTGGCCTGGGCATCTGCCAGGGCGGCGGCCACCACTCCTGCCGTCAGCATGGCCACCGCGAGGATTTGGCCCCGAGAATATCTTCTACCATTGAAGATATATCCCACAACCATGGAAGCGACCGGACCCCCAGACCGGATGATGATATGAAGAGGCACGGAGATTTTATATGCAAAAGCCCAATTGTTTAACATATTCACCGAGACAAAAAATGCGGTATAAATCAGCCATGATCGGAGTGGGATCGCTCGTGGGCTTAGGAACAGGTTTTGAGGCCCCGCAGAGAAGGAAAGGAAATGGGGAAGAGTGAAGATGGCACATAGAATGAATTGTGCGAAGGTGATTAAAGGACCTGTATAAAATATTGGCATCAAGGGCCATAGATATATCACGGTTTACACGAGAGCTTACCTGCAGTAGACTGCTCTCTATAGCCAGTATCAGAATCCTCCAAGATCATCGATTCCCGATTCACTGTTATGGGGTGAGCAACTTACTTGATAATGGCCTCCAGTGTGAACACCTATGATCAGTGTTAGATATCCTCTCCGATCATTGTCATGCCTAGATGGCTAGGATCCATAGTTGATTGATCGTTCACTCACATTTGCACAACAACCCCCAAAGATGAGCGATATCATCAGAAGCATGTTGGCCCAGTTGGGAACCGTGGCATGCGCTGCGGCCGCAATCAATCCTGCATCCTTCAACTTGCCGGACTCCGCAGATTGAAGTACATATTCGGCAGATGAGGCTGTCACAGTGTTCTTGGTAGCTTCATACTTGGAGACATTGGCTTTGTAGGTATCGGGTCTCCGTCTCAAGCTGTCGCCGTCATGAATCATCCTCGTGAGGGCGGGTTGTTGATGCAGGACGAGTCTGCGGGGGATATGTTGACCCCTGGCGAGTAAGTCGAATTGCGCGGTGATATGGTGGGTTTGATTTCTTATTTGTGCAATGGATCCTTCTGCTTGATAACCCTTCCGACTTGGTTCGGGGAAGACAATGGAGAGTGACGTGGTGTTACAAGAAGCTAAGAAGGAAAGTTGGAGAAGCGTGTGGATCCCGTGTAGATAACGACTCTTATCAGTGGTTTCGCCGATCTATACAATTTCTACATCCGAACACTCTCAATCATCCACAATATCATCGTCACTAAGGTATAGTTTTTCTTCATTTTGAGGCAAACGAGGCCCAAATGAATTGCTGTTGTGCTGGAGTGGCTGTGATGACGAGGGCAGCTCATCTTCATCAACGTCGTCGAACCGACTCCTTCGGATCCCGGTGATCTGGTTCAATTGCCACGATTCGGGCTCATTGTGCCGAATCTGAGCCATGTACGGTAATTGATGGAGTATTACATCGGGACGCGACAGCATTGTCACCGTAGTAACTGAGGAATGGTCTGCACTAGAAGGTGCATGATGACCGACCTGGAGACTTCGCCAGGACTTGACACCCATAGATTCGGTGGATTCGGTGGACCCCACGCTGTGTGAATGTGGAAAAAACCGTGGATTGCCAAAGGGATCCAACATGTGTTTCATCCATGAATCCACCAGACCGTCAATCTCCTCGGACTTTCTCCATAATCGCAAGGATGATGGATAGAGCATCTTATGTGCATCTCCCGCACGACCTCTGCCGTCCCCAGAGGCCAGCCGGCGGTTGACAGGATAGGGCAGACCAAACAACAATCCGCGGGCGGCAACCTGAAAGCTGATCTCATCCTGTCGCGTCTTATCAATTCCAGCACTTCCAGGTGCTAGACCGGTCCCCATGCCACCTCGCGCGCCCTGTGTAGGCCATCTGTCAGTACTGAGGATATCGCTGTCGGATAATGCCTCAATGCACGCATTGAGGCTGTCAGTGAAAGAGACCCCATCACAGGAGGGCGGATAATTCTCATGAAGACCACAGACAAACGTGGTGATGTCTGTCCCGGTCTCATCGACCAACGCATCCACTGCTACCTGTGAGACCTTGGGTCGACGATGTTGAGATAAAAAGTTCGGTGGTGAAGGAAGAACCACCGTACTGTCGGGTACAAGACTTGGGTCCAGGCGTTTGTTGTATAAAATTTTGCCCACGGCATGAAATAGCCCCAGGCTCGCCTCTCTTTGTGATATCATTTTGAGAGACTCCTCCTCCATTGGGGTTAACGCTGTGTCTCCGCGAGACCTTTTGCCTCTAGTTTTGGTGAGAGTGCCACTCCATTTTCCAGTATCATCACCTTTTAAGCATAGGAACTCCAGAGAAGATGCGGCACTGCGGATATCTCCGATCTCGGAGATCGTGTCGAGGACCGTTGGACCCGGTATTCGGGCACGCTTTGAGCTACGCGCCTCTTTCTCCAAGATCAAGTGTAAGGCCTTTTGCATGAAAGTTGGGGCGATACTATTAAAGTCTATGATTTTCGTGCTGGGGTGGTTAAACAATGTTGGTCCGAGTAATCGATGGACCGTGAAGTTATCTGATATCGACGACGCCGAGCCCAGCAAGGTCTCTGACACAACCACCACGACCGGTGGGTGTATCTCCCCCAATGGATGATCTGCAGTAGCCGCGAGATAGCGCTGCAGGGATGCCCGAAAGGCAGCCAGGCCAGAGTTTCGACTCGTCATGGTCGGGAATTCTTCCACCAAGAGTATACGCTGGTTCCGAGAACGCGAATTGTGGTGATCATTAACTTCGACCGCATCTTCGAGGTCAAGTCCTCCGAAACGATCACCCCGGCCCAAGAATTCTTCAAACTGTGTGCTCACGGAGACATAATCTTGGGCTGTGAACTCGGAGACCGCTGGATTCTTCCATTCCACAATATCGAAATCCAGTGGTTCAGAAAGTAGTGAGATGGTGGTCGTCTTCCCGGAGCCGGCGGGGCCTCGTAGGATTAAAAGTCTCTATTTCCTATTAGCAAAGCAAAACAGTCTCCATGTTGCTCCTCGGGTGGAGCGAAGAGTCCATGGAATCAGAGTGTGAGGCTCGCTCACCTCTCTCCCGCGCCCGGCAAATGCATCTTCCAACCATTTTCGGACATCAGCAACCTTTCTCTTATGAACGGCCAACTCGTCTAGATTTAATGGGGCAAATCGCTGGGCCCATGGACGATGATCGACTTTGTAGTTCAGAGGTGGAGGATCTGACGGCCGAGAACTATGGCTCTTGGAATCTGGTGGCATGATAAATCGTTTGGTAGATTGATTTGTCCGGCGTGCTGTGGTGGCCTTGGGTTTGGATACCGACGGCCGGGTTGAGCCATTGTTTGAAGAGAAGGAGGATTTCGGATTGAAGCTGGAGGTTTGACTAGCAATGTGTTGCGTGAAGATCTCATCGTATGAATCATAGTCATCCTCTATTTCGTCTGCGTCTAATGTTTCTGTGCCCGATGCGAGTGACCGCTTCGCCTCGAACTTCTGCGAGGACCATCGTTGCCCGTCCGTTGCCGGCTGGAAAAAGGCATGAAGAGACTTAGATTTGCTTGTATTCGGGGAAGTTCCAGGGTTTGATGGAGAGGGCGAAGGGGATGAGGCTCCGGAGGTGTGCCGAGTCGATGGAGCTGGACTAGGACGCGCTCGTGTCGCTTTGGGGCGCGACGAGAGCGCGACGGGCTTGGAGATGGAATTGGATGAATCTCCTTTGGATTCACTTCCACGGACTGATCGACGTTGTCTTTTCGGAGGACGACCATCCATGATGGGCAGACGCGGGGAGTTGCGAAAAGGAAAAAGCGCGTCTGATAAGGTTGATTGATGACGCTAAGGGTCCACTTTACCTTTACAGTGTTCATCCGGGTATACTAAATAGATATAGCTGTTGAGCCTAGGTAGATACCTAGATACTACACATCTAAATGCTTTTGATCTCATATCTCACTGAATTCCACTTTGTGCAAAAGAGTCCGACTCCAATTTGTGTATATCTTACACATATGTCCAGCCATGGGTATATCGACAGGATTCCAAACCAAAACACAATCATGATGTACAATAAAACAAATTCCAGTTCTCCAAATCTTCGTTTCCTCCTGGTTCATGCGCCACCAAAGACATCGTAATAATAATCTTCATCCAGGCCGTCCCGCGCAGGCACTGGCGGAGCCTCGCCAGCAAAGGTGGCGTCGTCAAATCGAACATTGAGTAGACGGATCTTGAGCCCATAGTTGCTGACCAGGTCAATCAGCTTGTTCGTTTCCGCTGTAATCGGTTGCTGGCTGAGCAGCATGAGCAGTCCGTCCAACCATTCCGAGGCCACGCTGTGAGACGCGGGCCGAAGGGTAAGGAGCACCGTCTCCTTCTGTGTAGACCGACTGCCAGTCCGAGCATGACCATGGCTTTTTGATTGGCTTGTTGCCGTCAAAGGATGTGCATAACCATGTATAGTAATCTTAGTCGAGGCCTGACGTGGAGCTGTCTTGACAGTGGATGAGGACGAGTGATCGGGGTTGGTGGAGATGTTGGAAACGACGGATGAGACAATGGAGAGATCAACTACAAGAATAGATTAGTCTGAGAGTGAGGACGTAGGGAAGGTCAAGGTTGGCTCTCACTCTTTTCAGGCAGAGCATCTAACTCGGGAGTTCTGTCCCCCATCGATTTGAACTCCCCAAAATGCAGGTAACGGCGATTATGCGATAGCTGCACATATTGATGCGAGGCTGTAGACCGGGTAGAGTTCGGCTCGAGCTTGGAGTTGGGGTTGGAGTCGAGCAAAAACCACGCGCCTTGCAACAGGCAGCGGATGCGCTGTTCTTTCACGAATTGAAGAGCTTCATGGTGAAGTTCTTCACGCACCTGTCGCAGGTGCTGACCCCACGCATCTTCGTAGGTGAGTTCCAGGAGCTCCATCTGTAGTTCCCGCAACCGATGATACTCGAAGTTGGCCAGCTCCTCCTCGACATCCTGGACATCTTTGGTCCGGCCAGCCCCGCCAACCACTGATTCCATGAGAATGCGAACCAGCTCTACCAACTTATCCAGATCCTCCGTCTCCGCCGCCGTGGCTTTCCACATCCGGAAAAAGGCCTGCAGCCCCGCGACATGCAATCGAGTCCAGTGGAGAAGCAGAGGTTTGAACAGCTTGTCCAAGCTGGATCGTGATTCCATAAGCATATAGTTCTTGGAATCGTCCATCTCGGACTTATCAACCTCGAAATGTTCGTACAGGATGGATGTCAAGGCGAGAGATGCTCGCGCGATCGGGCACCGTTGGCGCGACGGCTTCGTGGACTGCTCGAGAAGCATTTTTTGGAACTCATCCTGATGGCTGCGGACATAGTCCGCCAGGTCCATCATACCCAGGAAGCCTACCTCATAGAACTCCGCGGCGGGGCTTTCGGACTCAAATCCTAGTCGGCGCCATTTTTCCGGATGTTGTCTTTTCGAGCGTCGCATATCGTCGCCAGTTTCTGTTGGTTCCTCCAACCCTTTTGCGGGATTACTGGCGAGAAAGATTCCCTTAAGTGCACGACGGTGCTCGGGCTTTTCCTGGTGCAAGGGGATGTCTCTCCACTTCCGGAGAAGCACTTTGGTGAGGGATTGGAATTCAAGGAGTGGGGGTGCGAGATCCTGGAGGGCCGAGTCTTGCATGAGCACATAGACGGCTCGAATCACGCCGAGGTCCTGCAGTTTCTGAATGAATTTCGGCCACTCTGCCTCCGAGTCGTAGGTGATGGAATCGCGCATGAGGGAATTGATCAATTGGAGCGCATTGGCGCATAGGGCATGGTCTGCCGAAGAGAGTCGACTGACCAGCATCTCCAAGAACTGGGGATAGATCGCGATCGCTGGTTTCAGGGCACGGAAGCCAAAAATATCCGCCTGTGATGGGTTGCCTCCGGCATGTGGATGGGAGACCACAGATACGAGGATTGACATGGCGCCACGGAGGATATTGACGAGAGGATGGGTGACAATCAATTCGACAATCTGGCCATTTGCAACGTCATTAATTAGCAAATGAATGGAGAGCGACGGAGGGGAGAGGCTCAGGTTCCTTTCTTACCCGTTCGACCAATTCCCGATCAACGCACTCCCAGCCTTTGTCAACCTCCAGCAGTCTTGCAAAACTTGTAAGACTGTAGGCCAGAGTATTACCACTGGCATGGAGAGTCAAGTAGCGCAGTCTGGTCAGTCCACCCTCAACGATAAAGAGGTCGGCGAAGGACGGGTCTCCGATATTGCCCTGGAGCTTAAAGACGGCCATTTTGCGCACGGCATCCTCATCGCTCCCAAGGCGCTCCACCAATTCAGGGACATTGACATTCTCCATGGTGCCCCCCTTTTCAAAAAGTGATTGTGGGCCAAAGGGAGTTGGGGGGTAAAAAGAGGAGGAAGTGAACGCGAGTTGAAAGGCGGGTATATCAGGGGTTACACTACTTTGGTACTGTGGGGGCATTGGGATCCGAACTATATTATTAACCAGTTAGGTCTTGACCATGGAGATCGCGTTGATTATATAGACTTCATACACTTCGTAGATTAATGGAAAACCATGTATCAATTATTCAATTATCACACTTCATTTCATACATCAAGATAATCCAGGGTTGGGGTGGATTTCCGGGGCTGGGTGGCATCTATACTTCTCCATAACATTCAAGATATCCATCATTAATCAAGACAATAAACCAAGACAATAAATCAAACTCCGTGCAGATGCAAATGTGCTGAGAGTCAGACAGGATGAGAATGATCAAGATCATCTGCTGACGTATTATGTACGAACAAGGAAGATCTGACCCTTCCGGGTCATGAAACATCGGGAGATCTTCCTTTCTTTTTCTTTTCGTTCTTTCTCTGCTGTTCTTTTTAGAGGAGCAAATGGGAGGGAATCAAGCTTGGAAACCGGCCAGACTTTGATCCTCCCAAGAAAAGGTACGGAAGGTGAGGATCATCGTCGCCAGCCGACGTTCCAGATGACATGGGCAATATCCCGGGCCGTGTTGACCGTATCCACCACACGACCCAAAATGGTATGATTAACAGGTTCACCTTCGCGTTCGCCTTCTGGCTCACCATAGGGCATGAACATGCCAGAGGTGGACAACTGCAGTGGACGATCCGCTAGCTCATCTTCCTCTTCGGGGACGAACCAGGCCTGACGATCTCGGTATTGTCCAGTGAAGTCAAGGCTTGGATCTTCGTCGTCGTCCAGCAGGAAGTTGGCAGACGGTGGTCGGAGAGTCTCCACGGATGGGGTAGGGGACAGAGAGGAGGTGGAGGGTGAGGGGGATGATGGAGAGAGAGCGGCCCAGCGATCAAGGATTGAGGGCTCACTCTGAGGCTCGGGGGTGTCACCGCGGTATTTAAGGGTGGTGGATGGGAGAGGGGCGATGGTTTTACTCTCGCCGCTAAAACTATTCCGAGGAGTGCTGCGGGTGCTGATGGATGCCTCCCCAGAGATCAGACGCATCATGACCACCCCGTCATCCGACGAGGACTCTTCGTCAAAGGTCATAGGCCAACCTTCGTCGCCCTTGGCTTCGACCGCGATGCATTGCACCACCTCATTGTTGAAGTGGATATGACGCCGCTCACTGGGGGATGTCATTCCCGAGGAGGAAGAGGTAGTTAGGGTACCCCCAAGTGAATACGTCGAGCTCCCCGTGCGATGGTGGAGTTGATCCAGGTCGGTATTGGACCGAGGGAACGGCGGGCGGGTCCAGCCTTGTTCGGCTTCTTGGGCCTTGAGGATCGCCCCGGCATGTTGGAGAAGAGTGTGTTGGGATAGGGACCGCTGGAGCATGGTCTCCGAGGCGGTCTTTTTTTTCAAGATGGGTTTTCGCTCCAGATAGGAGTTGGGGGTTTCGAGGCGGCTGGGTGGCGGCGACACGTCCGAGGCCATAGCGTCGCTCGAGGCGGATGTTTTGAGGGGTCCGTAGAGCCAAGTGACATCACAGTCCTTTAACCTGAGAATGGTGTTAGCGCCCGGGGGAGCGTGGGAGAAAGGGAGGTTGATGGGGGGTCCTCGTCGCACCAATTCAAGGTCTCCGGGGAAATGGTCCCCAGATTATTCTTGGCCTTGGCCCACGTCCTCCACGAGGCATTTTCCAGACGCACGCCATTGCTGTAGTCGTTCTTGCGGGCGGTGACATACCGCCAGGAGGACCAAATGTCCTCTTCTCGCCAGTCATGGGAAAGGTAATCCACATGTCGCGAGGGTTCATCTTCGACGGAGGTATCGTCTGCAGCCGGGGTCCCACAGGTCCACAGAGTTCCACTTTCAGACGCGTCGCTCAAGACATCCGAATCCTTGCGGGCCCGGCCCGACTCCCCCTCGTACGATGGGAGGATCAAATCCTCGTCGAGCGACAGGGTGGTGGTGGGGGAATATTGATCGATTTCGGTAGGGGAGAAGCTCGGCGAAGGGGGAAGAGAGAGTGGCGAGGGGGAACACTGGGTGGGATATGCATGTTGCATGGGGGATTGGGGGAGGTCGAGGAAATATCGCTGTGCGGTGGGGGCACGTAACGGGTCCGGGGAAAAGGGCGAAGGTTGTTCGCGGGGAGCGAGCATTGCCGTCATTGCCAATTCGGATGGGTCACACGGAAGAAAGAAAAGAAAACGACCAGGAAAAAGCCAAAGCAAAAGCAACAGCAAAAGTAAAAAAGGATTCGACGGGAAAAGGCACGAATTAAAGGACACTCTCCATGCCTATATACGAGAGTGGAAGGACCAGAAGAATGGGGGAGTGGAGAATGGAGCAGAGGGAAGAGAAAAGGGACATAGCGAGGGAATAGAGCGAGGGAATAGAAAGAGGGAATAGAAAATAGATCGAACCTTGGAATAGAGAATAGAGTTGTCGCCACTTATCATCTAACGACCTAGACCGATAATTCATGCAGGATTCCCCACCAAATCCGAAGTCGATCCTCGAAGTGGAGAAGTCGGAGCATCGCGGACTTGGTTCTACAACCTAAAAGGGTCCGACCACTACAGTACACGCGAAGTGGACATTGACTCCACCTGGGTGCATGGGAATGTCGAAGTCCGAGTTCTGAGAAAACAGTGGAATCAATGACATGCTGCAAAAGCACGAGAGGTCCAAGGATCCGGTATGAGCTAAGGCAAGAAATACATCGATTATCGGGGATCCTCCTCTGTCCTCGAGCATATCAGGGTCTGATATGAATCCGAGGGGGTTAGATCGTTCCCCTATGGACTTCGTCTAGAACCTCCATAGGCCCGTGCGGTTGAGATCCGCCACTTCAGTCCACGGACCGGGGGCCAGAGCCCATTGACTTTGCACGATAAGATCGAGATGAGAAGAGGACAAGATCGATGACTCAGGAGGCTTGGAAATACAAAGAAAAGACCGTCTGCTGTCCTATGGTCTACATCAGGGATATGAGATACGAATGATAGCAATGATAGGAAGGATACGAAGCCACTCTCGACTCTCCTATGGTTAGGGAAAGCCAGACCTGCTCTATCTGCCACAATGACCTGCAAACACATTGACTTTGGATTATGATGATTTGTGTGAATTTAATTTATTCCTATTTTGGTATTTGCCATATTGTTTCAAGATAGCGCACCAGCAGGGTGGAGGCAATTAGCCAACAGTGTCGTACTGCGTAGACCCTTGTCTTTGGTCTGTGCGTGCATGATGATTGGTCTTCACCTAATCCCACCGTGAACACAAAATGAGAGAAGAATCTGGGCCAGTGGTGTGGCCGCATCACTGCATGTTACCGATCTTCGGAGAGTTTAGGCCCCAAAGACCTCGCTCGCTTTCTCAAGTCAAGGTGGATGGGATGAGTTTGGGCCCAGAATCCAGATGATGGTCCTTCCGCGGACCCATTCTGGGGGTGGATGCCAAACCAAACCCGCCTCCCCCCACGGGCCCTCGTGTTCCTGATTTCTCGGGATCTCGACTTCTTCGGCTTCTTAATTGGCTAGGGAACTCACCTCACACAGAGAGATACCCGGGACGGGAGGATGCACTCCGGGTTCCCTCGCTTTCCTTCCCCCGGGGGTAAGTGGATGGCGACGGGGGATCGTCAGTCCTATCTTATCGGAACCGTTGCTCTCCAACGGCCGTGCGGATCGATTGGGAATCAGGCGCCAATGAGCAGCTTCAATGCTGCTATCGTGCCCCTGCGAGGACTCCGGGTTTGACGCAGCTGCTCAACGGCCCGGTTCTGGCCTGCATGGCCCCAATGACAAACAGACAAGGCTACGTCGGCAAACCCAGGGTGGTAACGAAATCCATGCACAAAGAGGACCAGGCGATAACGACCCCTGGAGAAACTTTAGCACTTGACGCCACCAGAAGTGCATGGTATGCAGCGGTGATTTGGTCGCTTTGCGCCTTTGCAAGGCGTTGACCCGATTACAATCTGCACGTAATTCCTCATCGCCGGACAGGTCCAGAATCATGTATTGAGCGACTCAATTGGCCTGAATTCTCGGATAGATTGGAATGTGCTGAGATAGACTCTGTGAAAGAAACCTTGGAAGGAAACCTTGTAATCCCGGGAACTTTTATCACTTAGAACCTGGAACTTGGCACTTGGAACTTGGAACTGGCAAGGTACTTACTTGCTTTGGTACTTTTGTGCTGCGGCGCAATCTGGAGTACGTAATGTAATGTGCATAAATCACCTGACCCTGAACTAGCGTTGCTGATGTAATCTGCCCCTCGTGGAAAAAGAGCTAACGAATTCGAAGGTCAGTGGTCGAGACCCTATCACTTTCCCCTCATCCCGCAATCATGGCTGAGGTGGCAGATTCAGGCCCGGTCGAGCCGCAGGCCCGCCATATCGTGTACTGTGGAGGTGAGTACCCCCGGGGGATCCCGTGTGGAGGACCTGGCTGACCGTGACCCCGCGCAGTGTGTACTCTACCCCCCGAGGTATGAGCTTCCCAGGATTCTAGTGTCCCCTCCCCACCTCGGCCTCATTGACCATTTCTGGATTCAATCTCTCTAGTACTGTGGATTTGGAGGAACTGCCAAGAAATGTGAAGAATGGCTGAAAGACGAAGAGCCCGAGCTCTGGAATCAGTTATATTCCGAAGGTATGCAACCAATCGGACTTCCTCGGAGCTCCCAGGGGGACCTGAGATCTGATTGTGGCAAGCCACTAACCATCACCACCCCTGTTCGGTGGCACCAGATGCTCTGAACGCCAACTTGTCCGCCCTCTCCGTCTCCGCACAGGAGCGTGCCGCCAAAGACGCCGCCAAGAAGGAAGCCAAAGCTGCCCAGAACGAGGCGCGAGACGTCGAGCGCAAGGCCGCATCCAAGGTCATCATCAAGCGAGTTGAACGCAATAAGCGCAAGTACGTTACCGTCATTTCGGGCCTGGAGGTCTTTGGCCTGGAGAACAAGAAGCTGGCCAAGGAGTTGGGCAAGAAGTTTGCCACTGGTTCCTCCATGACCCGATCACCCTCGGGTACGGAGGAAATCACCGTCCAGGGTGATGTCAGTGAGGACGTGGAGGATTGGCTGCTCGAGGTGTATGGCAGCAAAGTGCCCGGGGCCAACATCGAGCTGGTCGAGGACAAGAAGAAGAAGAAAGACCCGGCCGCCGCGTAAGGTGGGGGACCCTTTTTATCTTTTTTTTTAACGATGATGAAGAAACAATGGGATATATTGCGCGGAGAGGGTATCATGACATGACCAAAAAAATAAGCCCCAAGACCAGTACAGAAAATGAAACGCTTTGTACATCACCGGCAACCCAGTCTTGTAGGAGTAACGCCAGCAGAGGAGAAAGCAGGTGAGTAGTTACAATTCATCAAATACCCGTAGAGGATCATCAGTCGGTGCAGCGTCTGAGCTGGCTGGAGAACTCGTGGCCGTGACGCTGTTCGCTTGTTCCAGACTCTGTCGACGATCCGCCAGACCGAATGGATACCATGATGAACTGGTCGTGACCTCCGAGTCACCTAAAACGGATTCCCAAGTGTCTGATGGAGTACCGAGGAAGGTCTGATTCAATATTGCGCTTAGATCAGGGGATTGGCTTGGGGATTGCAACGCAGGCCAATTCTGAATCACGAGGGCCAATACGAGCACGAGCAGGGCACTGGTCATGATGGCCCAAAAGATTCGCAGTCGACGGCTAACTCGAGACTGCCATTCCGACTCTCGTTGGTCCCAGCGGTCAATCTCGTCTCGGACGCTCTCGAGACGTTTGCCGAGATCCTCGACTCGTTGCCGTCCCACCTTCATTCGTTTCTCCAGGGCGTCGGCCTTTTGGATCTGGGGCTGAAATCCCTGGAGATCATTGATCTGCTTGCGGGTCTCCTGGTCGAGCCCAGCGGTTTCGCGCTCGAAATCGTTCAGGAGGGTTGACGCTGTATCTGAGAGGTCCTGGAAAGACCCGATCGTCGAGTTGAGTGCTGTAATTTTTTCAAGCAAGTTATAGTAGGTGTAGTCGAGCCGTCGGGTGACGTCGGTCGCCAAGGTTCCAATGGAGGAGAGTGCGGAGCGCAAGTATCTATAGGGTTCCTGGTGAGCGTGTGTCATCTCGTATGCAACATCCCCGTAGTTCCGATCTTACTGTTCACCCTGTTTCCTTCGCTTCGTCACTTGTCCCAAATCCTCCATGGATTGAATCTCCTGCCTCCGAATCGGACCCAGTTGTCCCTGTTGCTCGGGAGGTTCTAGAATGCTGCCCTGGCGACTTCGGCTACCACTGCCTAGTCCCGAGGTGGAATCCGACCCCCAACGCGATCGCGTCGTCTCCCGGGTCATCGGTCGCAAGAGCCCATCTTCCTCCCGATCCTTGTCACGGCTTCCAGACCAGGTGGGTAGCAGCCCCCGGGCACTCGCGGAGGAGGCGAGATGGCTCATGGGGCGTGGAAGGCGGAGTTCGCGCGACTTGCTCTGTTTGTGCCGGTGGTGATGCGACTTTACCCCGTCGAGATGCCAGTCGGCTAAAGATCGGTGAGAAGATCTGTGACGTGTCTCTGTTCCCCCGATCTCATGACGAGAGGCCTGGTCGTCTGGTTGCAGCGGTTCGCTGGTCTCATTGGGCCGTGTGGATCCATGGGTCGGAGGGAAAGTCGCAGAAGCGGGTTTGGTGGAGAGTGGTACTGGATATCTGAAGTGGTCCATGTTCGGACATGTCTTCAAGTTTGTTATCGAGTGGTCTTCTTTTCTCGTGTTGAGGGATGTCGAATGTAAGAGTGGGGAGTTTGGGGAAAGCGACGACGCCAAGCCATGGTGCATGGATCAACATGGAATATATACCGTGACCGCTACTGCAAGTACAAAGTCACTAGCCTTGTTCGTACATATCACACATTTATATTAATTGACTTTCTACCGCTCAGTTTTCTCATTCCAACGACAGCGTAGTTGATTACATACCCGATACTCCAGACTGCTGCATGTCCAGCGTGAGATTTATACATGTGGTCACTGTAGAATAGCTTTTGATTTTCACCGAGTCCATGCATTCATTCATGTAACATAATCAGAAATTCTGAAATCTATCATTGGCTTCCGACTTCCGATGGAATCAACTGTCTCAAAACAAGACATAGTATAAAGAACAAAATTACATAGATATCAATACCCAGGAAGAACGCCGATGACCCAATCCCCCCTTCTCATACATTGATCGCTTCCACTGTCATGTCCGGCAGATACTGAATAGCCTGATCATGATTGAAGTCGTCGACGATGAGGAAGGAAGGGGTGGTATATGCTGGAAAGGGAACATAGTCACCGAGTACGAGCTCATGAGTTGAGAAGCTTGTTGCGCTTCTCGCGGCGCTTGAGCCGCTCGACCCGCTTGTGGTGCATCTTTTCCGCCATCTTCTCATAACGAGCCTTCTCCTCCTTCGCAGCACGACGGTCCTTGATGCGTTGGATGTGGGCCTGAATACGGGTCCAGTGTTAGTCTGACCACGTTTCCAAGGAAGTGGGGAAGAGAGGCTGGGACCGAGAGAAAAGACTAGAGGAAACCAAAAGGCAAAAAAAAAAAAAAAAAAAAAGGACAACAACAAGAAACAAGAAAGAAGAAGAGAAGAGGACGAGACATGAAATTGCAAAACAAAAGACTCACCTGACGTTCAGCCTCCTTTTCCGCCTTCATCTCCCGTTCCCGTTCCTTGACGGCGTCTTGGTGCTTGCGGAGCTCTTGACGTTTGGCATAGGATGTCAAACCGGCGGACGGACGGAAAGCCCGCTTATTGTCATGCCAATTCTTGCCTAGAAAAACAACAGCGACGATCGGGTTAGTCGGGCTGACAGAACCGAGTAGGGAGAGAATTAAGAGTGGAGACATCGCGGGTTTCGGAGATTCGTGGACTGACCATTCTTGCGCATACCCGAGGCCTTTGCGACAGGCGCGGGGACAACTGGTGTCTCGGCAGGGGACGACATGCTGCTCTGCAGGATCTCCTTTCACCAGATAGAAATTTGAAGGGAAAAGGTGACGGGACTGGGGAAGGTGGGAAGGTGCAGAAGACGTGATATCAGAAGAGTTATCGCGGGATGAAAATTTCAGTTTTTTGTCAGCGCGTAAGTCGGAGATTATCTGATCGATAACCGGGCTTGGCGGACGCTAACACCAACAAAACCGGTGAAAGATGATGAACATACTCCACTATGGAGTCTAGTTTTGTCTTCTTCATTGGTTTCAGGTGGCTCTATTATTCATAATTATATGGATCGGCTTGATCTGATTATGATTTAGTCGTTGGAACCCCCCGATACTTGGGTAATACCCAGTACCATATGCAGGCCGACAGTATTAGTGAGGCTTGGCATTAACGTACACCGCCCCTCGGTTTCCCTTTTTTTCTTGACTTTCTGTTCGTGAATTCCCCACTTCCTGCATCTACGTCCCCCAAGTCCTGCACTGCCGAAACAATTCGCTCATAAAGCCCCTCCTTCCCCCCTCTTTCCTTCTTTTCTTTTGAACAATGCTCCCTCGATAACCCGTCTTTTGTCGTCTTGGGTCTTGGAAATAGAAGGACTCTGTTGGATGCCTTGATGGCGACAGCCGAGCATGCAATTCCGGTTAGCGAGCAAGTGATGGAGCTCCCATCACTCCCCCCCAACCAGGGGTTGGAGGCTATGAAAGATATTGTCTTTGGATCGGTAAGGAAAAATCCTGTCCCCAGATCTCTCTCGACAGCTCTCGACAGACGCTAACCTCCTACACTAGGTGGCTGGAATGGCAGGTAAATTGATCGAGTATCCCTTTGACACCGTCAAGGTTCGACTACAATCACAACCTGAACACCTTCCCCTCCGATATACCGGTCCTCTGGACTGTTTCCGCCAGTCGTTCCAGGTCGATGGCGTGCGAGGACTCTACCGAGGCATCAGTGCCCCCATGACTGGGGCCGCCGTGGAAACCAGCTGCTTGTTCTTCAGTTATCGCCTGATCCGGGATGCCTTGAAGGCAAACGTCTTTCCCAATGTTGAACAGCTGCCCCTGTGGGTGCTGGTGGCTAGTGGAGCAGCGTCGGGTTCCGTCACATCGCTGGCCCTGACCCCGATTGAACTCATCAAATGCAAGATGCAAGTCCCCGCCGAGTCCGCGGTGGGGCACAAAGCCCCCGGACCCTTTCTTCTCATCGCGTCGATCTTCCGTCATGAGGGTATCATGGGATTCTGGCACGGTCAGATGGGGACTTTGATTCGAGAAACTGGAGGCAGTGCGGCATGGTTCGGCGGCTACGAGGGGTCTCCTCTCTTTTCCGGAGATACTCCTCTCGTTCTCAGTCAGCCACCGATAGCCTTCCCGTACATCAGCAAATGATTGCAGGTGCCGCCGCGGGCATCAGCTACAACTTCCTATTCTTCCCCGCGGACACCATCAAGTCGCGAATGCAAACCGAGGATGTTTCCCGGCGTCCTGCCAATGGAGCGCGACAAACCTTTTGGAGCGTGGGACGTGCTCTGTGGCGTCAACAAGGCCTCAAGGGCATGTACCGCGGGTGCGGGATCACCTGTCTGCGCTCGGCACCCAGCTCGGCCTTCATTTTCGCCGTCTACGAAGGATTACGACAAAACTTTTGAACGTTAGAACCTGCACATGTCCAAATTTAGATCCAGTGTGGCGTTGCACATATAGATTTCGGTTGCTTTGTCTTTTACTTATACCCGTTTTTCGCAGTTTATATACTAGAAATCAACCTCCACCTCGGTACTCTTGGTCAGATCTGTATAGGTCTTCAGGACACTGTAATTTTCTTTCTTAGCTGAACCCTGTTGATCATTAACCTGGTAGGATGCCCCAAGGGACCTCCCCTCTTACCGTAGACTTGTAATGTAACCGAACCAGGTTTTACAAGATTTCCCGACTTTATTGTCCTGGGGTTTAAGAATTCGTCCCAGCTACTGCCACGATACTCATCTCACCATATCCTCCCTTCACTGCTGCATCTAGAAAGTCCTGCACAGTCAATGCTAACCCCTGCTCGCTCAGCAGATCTTCCCCATCAAGTGTGCCCCGCAATAAAGGCCCCTTCATGCCTCCATTGAGCTCCCACACCTGGCCATTCTTTTGGACAAACCCAATGAAGTGGTGATGATTCTCATCGTGGGGCGAAGGGGCAGCAGAAGAACCCTTGGATGCAGCCTCCATGTGTGCTTCTTCTAGAAAATTGGAGTCATACAACAACTGTGCTCGTCCAGTCGGTTCAAGTTCGATGGCACACTTCAAAAGGGTTCCCAATGTCGATTCTGGATTGACATATCGTCCCCCATCCAGATTGAAGACGCAGTGCAGCAGCGCCATCAGACCACAGGCATGTCCGATCGTCTGTTTGATCCAGATGATGGGTTCGTCTGGACCAGATCCCTGATATTCTGGGATCGTAGGTATCACCGCAGACCGGGCTGCATTGTATATAGGCTGGTCCGCGAGCAGGATCAGTGCGTGAATGGGGCGAGGAATCCACGATAGAATATCAGGTGATGTAGAGAAAACATCATGAAAGGCGAGTCCAGGGGCTATACCTAGGTTTTGGCATAGATGCGACAGGACCTCTGGGTTGTTCTCTGAAGTTTTATCATGAGCAGTCTACCTTTGGAAGAGGAACCAAGGAAACCCACCCAGAGGAATGAATGTCTTGCAGCCTTGAACATCCTCTGCTTTGGGGATAGACATACTGGTAATGAGGCTCAGCGTCAGTAACGAAATTGCTGAGAACAGGAAGCAAGGAAGCGGGGAAGCAAGCAATGCAAACCACACCGCCCCACACCTTTCATTGCTTCCTTTCTCCCAAGTGTGAACGTTTCACCTCCTCTGTCCAGGATGCCTTGTATACAGGGTACATGGTCAACGGCGAGTAGCGCTAACTCCCAGGGTCCCCAGGAAACCAAGGAAGCGGATCCAATGGCTCGACAAGCTGCCGATTTGCTCCTGCCGGTGTTCTTCTCTGCGAGACCAATCCATCAAGAACTGTTGAACTTTGACTTGTCCTGACATCTAGAGACTGCAGAAAGTTTTGATCATGAAGATGCACGTTTACATATCTTGATTGGTATACGATGGTCGAGAGAATATCCCGAATTACTTGGTCAACGCACACTTCTTTGGTTGAAAATCTCCAATGTTAACACCCGATGGACTTTCTGAATACCAATCATGAGACTCACAAATGTCATCCATCCCCCGTAGAATCCACTTTTCTCAGCCCTATGGACCCCGAGCACGCGCGTTAGGCCTGGTCAACCTGCATTGTGGGGCACTCAGCCCTACGGCCTCCAGTCCGAACCCAGAAAAAAGCTTGCCGATGCCAGGCAGCAATTTGACGAGCTTTATTTCATTCGGAATTCATCTGGAAATCGCTCACGAGAGCCGCAAGGTCCTTACCCAACTGTGCCTATAAGATGGTCTACTCGGGAAGGCAGAATGCATGTTGATTATCATTCCAATCAGAGTCGACACCATGTCTTCCTTCGATCCGACAAATGTCAACCTGAACACGGCCAGTGAAGAAGATGTGCTGTGCTATCTGGCCATCTCCGGGAATGACTACAATGGCCACCTCGGCGCTCGTATCTCCTCTATCTTTGTGATTCTCTTCGTGTCTTCGGCCTCCACGGTCTTCCCTGTGGTTTTCAAGCGGATGCCAGGATGGAAGATCCCATTCAGTGTGTATATCTTCGTGCGGTACTTCGGAACCGGTGTTATTGTGGCCACAGCTTTCATCCATCTACTGGACCCGGCATACAAACGAATTGGCCCCAAGACCTGCGTTGGCCAGTCCGGATACTGGGCTGAATATTCCTGGTGTGCGGCAATTGTCCTCGCGTCCGTCGTGATCATTTTCCTGATGGACCTAGCGGCGGAAGTCTACGTTGAACACAAATACGGCGTGCACAAGGATGAACATGCCACCAATGCCTTCGTCCAGCACGAGCACCACCTGGATGTGCAGCCTGCCCCAGATACCGAGAAGGAAGCCGTAACTCCCACTTCCACCGAGAAGCGAGTGGATACATGGGGCGCGGAGGGAGATTCTACTACGGCCGAGAAGTCTTTCCGTCAGCAAATTTCCGCATTCCTGCTTTTGGAATTTGGTATCATCTTCCACTCCGTCATCATTGGTCTCAACCTGGGTGTGACAGGCTCAGAGTTCAGCACGCTTTACCCAGTTCTAGTCTTCCACCAATCGTTTGAAGGACTAGGAATTGGTGCTCGCATGTCTGCTATCCCCTTCGGAAAGCACACCTGGCTGCCGTGGATCCTGTGTGCGGCATACGGCCTGACCACTCCGATCTCCATCGCCATTGGCCTGGGAGTGCGGACCACCTACAACCCTGACTCGAAGGTCTCTTTGATTATACAGGGAATGTTGAATGCCGTGTCGGCGGGCATCTTGATTTACACTGGTCTGGTGGAGCTTCTCGCGAGAGATTTCCTGTTTGACCCTTGCCGAACTAAGCGCCGGTCTCGGCTGTTGTTCATGGTTGGTTGCACCTTATTGGGGGCGGGAATCATGGCTTTGATTGGAAAATGGGCCTAAGAGAGGAATTGCGTAGAGGATGTATAGGATGGGAAAAAAATGTTTAGATAGATGTTGTTTTATGTCTCCATAGCTACATGTAGATGTCGGTCCCGTATCCAGGAGAGAATAATAAGTCACGCATAGTTACTTGCAACTACTTATCGGAATCAAACTTCATATCCTGCGATATTCGGATGGAATCGATCAAGTAAGATCAGCCCACTTCCAATTAACATGGGTACTACCACGATTCTGGGTTGTCGATGGCCACGACGAGAAAGCTTTTATCCCATACGGTTCCTACATTCGAGGCCCTCCTGGATCCTGGAGCTGGATCCGCGGTACAGTGGAATTCATTGTTCCTGACGGACGCGGAGGAAAAGTCCAGCTTACATCCGGGTGACTCGATTCCTTACGAGTACCTGGTTCTGGAGACGGGATCCTCAGCCGGACTGCCATCGAGAGTATGCCAGACGGACAAGGATACTGCAATGAAGGCAATTGCTGATCAACAAAAAAGCATCCGTGAAGCGCAGGATATCGTGATTGTGGGAGGTGGTTCGGCTGGGGTTGAATTGGCAGCAGATGCAAAAACCCGGTTCCCTGAGAATCAGGTCACTTTGATTCATTCGCGAAAGACCTTACTGAATGATGGTTTCGGAATGAAGCTGCACCATGCTATTTGTGATGAGATGGGTAGCTTAGGGGTGAATCTTATGCTGGGGGAGAAGCCGGTGATTCCAGATGGCACCACGGGCGATATCAAGCTCAGTGGAGGCAATGCTCTTAATTTTGATTGCCTGGTCAGTTGTCAATTCCCTCTCTTTCCCGGTGGATAGCTCATTTCTGACAGTATCAGATCAAATGTGTCGGGCAGAAGCCAAACTCGAACCTAGTGCGCTTTCTGTCCCCCGAGGCTTTACTCCATCAGGGCATATCCGGGTCAAACCTTCTCTGCAGGTAATGGATGATGCATTTGCCCAGATATATGCGGCAGGGGATCTCATAGAGGCTGGTTCAATCAAGAATGCTCGTTCTGCTGTGCAGCAAGCGCAGGCCGTGGCGGAAAATATCACTTGCAATATTCGAGGCTAACGAGGAGCAACGAAGCTTACGTTAGGAACTGTAAGTGTCAAGTCAGATAATATGGAAAGATGCTGATTGGATTGAAGGGAAAGAGTGTAGTGTATATCACTGATAATAGTGTTGAAATGCTGTTCTCCACACGTAGGCCGAAGGTTGACCTGGACAGCGCGATGGTATGGAGATATTTCGGCGTGAATCCATACGTGGATTGTTGAGAATCCACAGGATCATGTATCGATTCATGATATATCCATGCTCTTGGGCCAAGACCAGCTGCAGAAACGAAGTGTTGTAGACGTCAAAACTGACGGGAGATGATTAATGAGATAAAGGGTTGGCCTAGTTTGATTGTGTGGATGAGTTTCTCTACTTATCGCGGCCCCGCATTTCATTTTTGACCACCTCCCATTTCCCCTTTTACAACTCTCACCATGTCTGAAGTTACAGCTCAAGAGTTGGAGATCCTCTCCACCAAGGTCCTCGCCGCCAAGGAGCTGGCCTACTGCCCCTACTCCAAGTTCCGTGTGGGAGCGTGTATCCTGACTACGTCCGGCGAGTTCGTGGTCGGCGCCAATGTCGAGAACGCCGCATACCCTGTGGGAACTTGTGCCGAGCGAGTGGCAATTGGGACGGCAGTGGTATGGTTGGATCCATTACCCTGGAGATGGGCAGGTACTAATGTAATAATCATATACAGGTAGCCGGGCATAAGGAGTTCAAGGCGCTTGCCGTTGCGACAGATGTCAAGCCTGCCGGTTCGCCCTGTGGAATGTGTCGGCAATTGTATACCTCTCTCTCTCTCTCTTCTTGATGCTCTTTCAATCGGTTACTGATACCCCTTAGTATTCGCGAGTTCACCAGTCCATCGTTCCCGGTGTATATGTATGATAGGGACGGAGGCTATAAGGTCATGACCATGGATGAAGTATGTCATTTCTCTCCTCTACCCTCTCTACTTGATTGATCCACTGTGATAACCATTAATCTAGTTGCTGCCGGATTCGTTTGGCCCTGAGCATTTGTCCTCCACTTAAGTCAATATAAAGCGATGTGAGATGAGGTAGGACCTAATATGGACTAGACGACATGAGATCTGGAATGTTGGAGTCAAGACGAAACCCTACAAGTAGATCATGATGTAAATCAAAGGGAGAACAAAGCAACTCTCTATATCTTTCGGGATTCGAGAATACATCGCAAGCCAAGAGAAAAACGTCCCCAGCAAGATATGCAATACAAAAACATAACAGAAACGAAAAGAACCCAAAATACATAGGAAAAAAAGGAGATTCCGTGCGCTCATAATGTCACATATTCCAATCAGATCCATGTCCAAATCTTCCAAACATTACTGCATTGCGAGGGGGGAGAGAGGCCTACGCCTCTTCTTCCTCCTCAAATTCATCGGTGCCCAGCAATTCATCCTCGTCATCCACCACATGTGAGTAATCGCCCCGACGCGCAGCAAAGGACCCACGTGTCGCATAAGGTCGGGAGCCCCGGCCACGGCGCATCAATCCAGTGACTGTGCGCCACAGGCTGGTACCCACCAACGGCAACGCCTGGGCCACGGCTACCAACCCAGCGATGATGGCGACAGGCACAACAACCAAGGGGGAATCCCCATCGAGCCAACCGCGAGACCCAGAAGAGCCCTCACCCAAGCGGATCTGCCCGAACTTGCCATCCCAGCGAGTGTACACGAAGTATCCGAATGCCGTCGCTGCGGCGATCGGGATCACAATGGCAAAGAAGAGACCCACACCGCTGATGCCATGCTTCTTTTCGAACTCCTTCTCCTTGTTGGGACAGGGTCGGGGAATCTGTCGGTCAAGGTCCTGCTCTCCGCTCTGGCAAGTCGTCTGGGGGAGCTTTCGGTAGCCAGTCGGCTCCCAGTACTCGACCAGATTGGGATTATTCTGGCACTGCAAACTGTGATCAGGCTGGGCGAGACCGGGCACAAGGGCACAACTGCCGTCACTTTGAATCTCGTAGTTGTAGTCACTGGTGAAGAGGTTAGAAAACTTGTTTTCCTGTGGACTAAAAAGCCACTACTTACCATTCAAAGTCGGCACGAGTGCAGGTACAGTTCCCAGCGTCAACTCGGTGGATATGCGGATCACGCCAATTGACCCAGCATTCGGCACTGGGCTTCTTGCGCTGGTATTGTTCAATGTGTCCAAACAGACAGTTGTCTCCCTGGGCGGGATGCCTAGGAGTCCGCAATTCGTAGTCGTTGCTCTGGCCATTCACTTCATCCAGTTCGCACTGACGGTCCCAGATACCACTGAAGTCGAGATTGATCGTCGTGACCTTGTTAGAAGTCTTGGACCACAAAAGGAAGTTCTTCGACGTGTCCGAGGGAACGGTCGAAATGTCATCAATAATCATCTCAGTTTCCGAAAATTGGAACTCCTTCCAATTCTCGCCCTCGTCGACACTGTAGTAGACCACGTTGGTCAGTTGATGCTCCCGGACAAGCACGATGACTGAACCAGCGTCACCGTACTCGAACATGAAGCGGCCTTTCTTGATTTCTTTCCAGGTGATTCCTGCATCCCGACTGAGGAAAGTGTTGGCATCGGTAACGGTGTTCGACAGGGCGTCACCCACATTACCAACCCCTATCATCAGACCTATGGCAGATCCAGAGTAGAACGTATCTCGCCAGTCCCTTCGCTGTGTGTAGCTGTGCAGGTGCAACGCGCATTGATCGGTGCCCTGACCCTCGGTGACAGAGCAGTCATACTTGTTACCATCGACATCGCGAGTCGGGGGTGCCAAGAGCATCCACTGGCCACCATCATTGTGGGTAATGACCGAGACCAGCTTCTTGGCGTCTCCCTTTTTATCCACGTCCGCTCTGTTGCGGACGACGTTGGCGAGCGCGACGCCCTCAATTCCTGCCATCTTTTCAAAATCAACATAGCCTCGGTCATCCATGTTCAGAGCCTCTAAGCTTTGAACAAAGTACGTTCCGTTGCTGTTGCTCTTGACCAGTGAGCCGTAAGCGTGACCTTCTTTGGTGCTGAGCTGCACAATCAGGAACAGCGCATATGAGGAACCTGGGAGAACTGTATACTGAGGCACATCGATATTGAACGGGAAATGGGCCTCTGCAAAAACGCGGGCATCCAGACTGGTGGTGACGTTCAAGAACTTGTGCTTTTCTGTCGGGTATGTGGCCACGACAATGAAATCATTCATGGTCACGAAGTGCGCGATGTTGTCGTTGATCAGTTTCTTATCCGCCCAGTTGTCCAGTGAGTTACTGGAGACCAACTGCCGGTTGTTTTTACTGTTCTCCTGTGCATATTGCTCACAGATGACAAGTTCTTCGCTGTTCTCACGCTTGTCATCGTATGCAAACACACATGATCCTACCCCACGAAGCATCAATTGCCACTCATGGCCACGATTCTTGCTAAAGTAGGCATCGAGAACACAGTCTTTACCTTCACAGGTCTCGCTGCCGACCCAGATCATCCAGTCCATGTACTTTTCATGGAAAACCAGAGGTGACATAGTCGCTGGGATATAAGTTGTCGGTTGCTTGAATTTTCGGAAGGAATATCCGCGGTCGATAGTCGAGTAAACCCAATTGGAAGTGGTCATGAAGTAAGCACCGTCGGTGTAGTGAGGATGTTGAATCATTTCTCGAACAGTTTCACCCTTAAATGCGGCAGGCTGCTCCCAATTTTTGCCATGGTCGTGGGAGACGGACATCTCCAGTTTGTCGGTGAGCATGAAGATGGTCTCATCATCTCCAGAGTTACTCGCTTGCCGTTCCAGATAGAAGTAATCAGCGACGCCTTTGATGGAGGCAAACTCATGTGGCTTTCCTGCATGGACCTTGCCATCGGTGATGGGAGACCCGATGGTGGTATTTCCACATGACCGCTCAATTTCCTTGTCGAGATTCTCGCCGCCATCGCGAAGACAGGCGTTGCCGGGGATGAGCCGCCAGCCCGAAGGGCCTGTGTACTTGTCACTGGCGTCCTTGCATTTGCCCTCCGGGGCCGTTAGAGACACTGCCGGCAGGCACTCCTTGCCATCTTCAGAGCGCTGGAAGTTGTAATCACACTCAAAGTCCTCAGCTGAGCATTTGCATTTCTCAAAGATGGGCGGGTCCATCTTGAACTCATTTTTCATGAAGCAATCGGCACTGGCTTTTCGGCGTTGGAAGAATTGCTTATGGCCCATCAGACAGTCTGCTTTGCCATTCTCGTCCACCCGAGCAGGCCATGTCTCAACATCGTCCTTGGTGCATTTGCGCTCATGAAGACCCTCGAAGTTAATGGAGTAAATGAGATCTCCATTGCCATCACTCTTCTGGCCCACGAGCAAGAATTTCAGGCTCGTCGAATCCGGGGTCGTCGTCAGGAAAGAAGTTTTGATCTTGTGCTCCAGCTCAAGATCCTCCCATTCCTTGCCATGGTCGATAGAGTATTGGACCTTTTTGGTGTCCCCGTCATCGCTAACAGCCACAATCACGCCGCCCTGATCACCAAACTCAAACCGATGCGGGCCTTTCAATGCTTTCCGCCAATGCAGACCTGCGTCGTCGGAGACATAAAGGTCGCCCTCGGAGTATTTCTTCAGGTGATCACCCGTATTTCCAACGCCCATCACCAAGCCCGGTGCGGGACTAGAGAACATGCGGCCCAAAGAGCCCAGCTTACGCAAGGAGTCGTAGGTAGTCATGGAGTGCAGATGCAGTCGGTCACCTTCCACCTTGAGTGACTGGAAAGTTCTGCCATCATCGAAACTAATGCTGGTGACAAGCTTTTTGTCTTCAGTGTCAGACCCTTCGACTTTCTCCCAATTTCTGACCGTGTTCACAATAACAATGCCTTGGATGTCAGCGACCTTCTCAAAGTCGACCAGTCCGTTAAGGTCACGATTGGTATGTTCGATGTTGGGGGAGAAATAAGTTCCGTTCGAATTGGATGAAAAGAGTACACCGATGCGGTTTTCGTGCCATGTGGTCTGCACGTCCAACTGAATACTATAGTTTGTACTCTCCAGCAACGTGTATGCATCTTTCTCGACCTTATGCCCACCAAATTCCGCGCGGTGCCATTCGTGAGAGTCATCGCTCACGTACAGGGCCTGTTCAGTGGTACCTCGCGATTGAACACCGGCAACGATATACTTCTTGACCGAGCGAACCTTGATCTGCACGGCACTGACAGGCAGTCCACGATTCAGCTTGACCTCGGTACCCTCCACGTCATCGCGGAAGAAACTGTCAGAATACACCAGACGCTCCGCACGATCGGCGGATCGCAGCCCGGGAACCACACAGAGAATCCGGTCTCCCAGGGACTCTTTCACATCGAGGTCTTGACCGAATTGGGGGGTATTTGCGGCCCAAGAGCACTCCAGAATTGTTTCACGTAGCGGAGTGATGGTCTTGAAGTCATCGGTAGTGTAGAAGGACTGTGTCATACACCCCATGATGAAACACTCTTCGGTCATGAAGATGACCTTGCTGGGGTCCCAACCATTGAAACTGAACGGAATGGCACTACGCAAGACCATTGGAGGTGCCTTGATCACAAACGATCTCCATGTCTTACCCTGGTCGGTGGTGATCCAGTGTGTGCCGCTTCGACCAATGATGTAGGCGCGGTTTTTGTCCCACGGGTGCGGCAAGATGATGATCGCGTTTCCTTGAATGCTTCCATCGTCGCCCTTGACCACCTCCCACTCCTCACCACCGTCGACAGAGATATGGACGTTGCGCGTGCTTTCATCGTGAAAAACGATTGTGTTGGACCCTTCGAAATAGAACAGGCCTCTTGGAGAATGGGTCAATTCCGTCGCTGTGGCCGTCGGTTTGTCCCCCTTTGCCGCGGTCGGCTGTGCGGTTAAAGCCAGCAGCAGACCGACGACGAGCAGCAGCCACCGAGGTATCATGACCGCTGATACTCAGGCATCTGAATGGGGATGTCGGTTTGGGGGTCAAGCAGTCTAGCTGCCTGCGGGCCGATCCGGAGGGCGGGATCAAGTAAAATGGCGAGTGGGTGATGCAGATGGGTTGATGAAATGCAATATGAGCTGGCCCGGCCCTAAGAGATCCGACAAAGCACAATGTTGAAATGCGAATGATGATGAATTGTGAAGTATGAAGGAGAGCCCGTCGTGGCCTCAGCCTGGGGGAGCTATCCTGTCACGTGAAAGACTTATCGGTCTATCAGCGGGTACCTACGAATTGTACCTTGGTTCCCAGTACTATATCTTTCGCATTAATCTGATCCACTTGCAGGGTTTGGTATGGATTATGATCTACTAGTCGGAAGTAATTGAAGTGAACCCCAATACAAGTTGGGCATTGTGATATTCTGCAGCCAAATGAAGAATATATACAAGGTGCTGCAAACTCGAAATAGATACTAGATACACGAATGGGCGGAGGTCAAAACCTCAAATCTGCTTCATGGGGGGAAAGAGCCAAACCAACGCTAAACCCAAATGCAGAAAATGTATAAGCCCGCCTCAACAAGACGCCATTAAGAATAATAAAAAAAAGGGAGTATCAAAAGGGGGAATCAACGGGTGTTCGAGCGCTGAACGAACGAATGAGAAGAAAGAGTCATAATCCAGTGATGCAAGACCAGCAGGAGAAACGAAGGTGAATGGAGGTTTAAGCTCTGCGTCGCAATCTGCGCCACATCTTCTTTACCATGCCTTCATTATCATCCAGATCCTCCCAGATGTGTTGGTTGCGATCAGCAGGCGGCAGAGCGGCCAATTGCAGAGGATCCTCTTGAGGGGACTGGGATGGCGTGGGGGACTCGGTCCGGAGATCGGGTCGGGTCAACGTCATTTTAAGAGTCATCTCCCGATTTCCTGGGAGTCGCTGGGGACCCAATTTGGACCCAGGCAAGAAAGACTGGCGTCTTTGCAACAGCGACGGCGTATCCACCGATGGTCGTGGGCTCTCCCGCGGGTGGGACACTATTGAAGGTGCGTGTGCTTCCAAGACTGATCCACCAGGACTGCCCACCATTGTGCCATCGTCCTCCTCGAAGAAAGTGCCGGCGAAGAAAGTGTCGGCGCATTCTGAATTGATCGAGACCGGGATGGGTGAAGGTGGCTCCGGGGACATATTTTCTTTGTTGTGGTCCAAGGATGGGAAGCCGAATTCAATTGCTTCATCAAACTTTTGTGGGGATGCCAAATACACCCGCAGTTTTAAGCGAGCGTCCGGATCTTGATAATATTGCGCAGACGGGTCAATGCTGGAGGTGGAGGATTTCGGAGCATGTTGGCTGGATTGATGACGAGATCCCGGGCGGGAGGATGAGTTACGGTTAACCACAGGCGCAAACGGGGGCAATGATTGGCTCGGGGGGATGCTTCGTGGCGGGACTGATGTAGACTGTCGGGGTTTCAAAGATGTATGGGCGGAGAAAGATAGGGACCGGCGAAAGGAAGGGCGACGCCAGGCTTTCCCTTGATGAGTAGCCGCATCAGCGATGTGGGCATGGTACTCGTCTAGCGACAAGTCCAGATCTCCATCTCCATCCAGCCATCGGAAGCTGTCATAGATGGTCTCGTCCATCTTGGAGGGTTGGTTCTCGTCAACGGATTCGGAATCAGATTCCCAAAAAACGGAGGCAGGATGGTCTCCAGACGTCGTCTCCGAGGAGAGGGAGTCGGTAGATAATTGACGACGAGCCTGGTCACGACGATAAAAGGCCTCGTCGGCCGCGTCCAAAATCACGCTGTCGCGATAGGAACAACGGAGACGGCGACGTTCCTCAGGGGAGAAAAGCTTTTGTTGGATCTTAGCGGGGAGAGAGTGAAAGCATTGCGAGTCGGCCTGAGCAACCAGGTAGGCCAATTGGAGGGAGCCAGGTTTGCGCAGTTTTTTGGGAGATGCAGAACGTTTCTCCAGACCTCGTCTCCTTGTCATGGCCGTTCGAAGCCCACGGTGGAGGGGTGGCCCGTGAGCATGATTGGTCCGATAGGCCCGACCATGATGATAGTCATACGTGGAGCACCCAGGGGCTTCCTGGCCTAACCTCATGCGCAAGCGCTCGACATTCGAGAAGAACTGTTTCGGGTCAGTCATGAACAAGTGGAGTATGAGAGTGGAGACGGTCTCCCGTGCGCCAATGTGGGCAAGGCACCGACAGCGCCATGGGTGATAGCGCGGGTACTGGCGGGTTCCGGTGAATTTCAGGGGGAACCAAACATGCAAGAGACCACAAAATCAATAATCAAAAGCAAAGGAGAAAAAAGGACAGAGCCAAAGAAGTAGAAGATCAACAAAGGGTAAACCACAAGGGATATGCAAGTGGAGACAGAGAGGAAAGTTTCTCGAATCGTATCAGTATGTAAGTCCGACACTATCGATCACACTATCGAGTCGATCCCGTAAGGGTTGAAAAAAACGGTGAAAAGGGGGAAAGAAACGGTATTTTTCACTTTACCTTTCGTCTCACGGCGGGAGGTAACGAGTCGATTTCCTCCGGCAATTGCATCGTGAACTCGATTCGAGATCGAGTACAATACTGTACCATTCAAATCAAGCTCTGCAGGACAAGCGAAATGAAAAGATCCCCGAGAAGAATGAGATGATGCAGATTAACGGAACAGATGAGGTCACCGCAATAGCTGGATCTGTCGAGAACTATATATCTCCAGTGCGAACGTCCAAGCTTCGAAGGCTCAAAGAACTCGAGAACTCGACCCGTCGGGCGAGATGAATTATATGTCAAAGAAATCTCGACCCGATCACACAACCTAAACCCCGCCTCGATTGGAGCCAACGTAGGTCCAATCGCCAAGTGCACAGACCCTGTGATGTGACAGGGACATCTATTCCCAGACCTGTCACCTTGAGTGTGGAGCCTTGACTTCTTTCATCAAATATGACCAGTCATGAACTGTTCGATCCCACACAGATCCGAGAAACCGGTTCCTGAGAGGATCGAGCGAAGGGGTCACT
Organism: Penicillium sp. 91 TS-2023; assembly: GCA_030710325.1. Classification (NCBI taxonomy): domain Eukaryota; kingdom Fungi; phylum Ascomycota; class Eurotiomycetes; order Eurotiales; family Aspergillaceae; genus Penicillium; species Penicillium sp. 91 TS-2023. Next base: position 332,296 of record JARWGP010000021.1, on the reverse strand, counting down.
CTGCAGTCAACCAACATGTACAGAGAACAGAGAACAGAGACCAGAGACATGCAGAGTCATTCATGTTGGACAAGACAAGATTAAAGTCCGCAGCCTTGTGTGACTGGGGTTTCAAGGAATGTGAGCGGCAAGGAGGGGAGCCAATCACGCCGGTGGAGAGCATTCGTCGTACTTCGTATTACAGGAAAGATGCAGCGGCACTGTAGGTCTGACTAGAATCTCCTTCTCACTGGGTCCAGGATTCTCCATCTGATCTGCCCAGCCCTACTGGCGCGAACCGAAACTCCGATCATCTGAAACACGTTAGCCTCCTAGATCGGAGATATGTATTTCAGGGTCCTGTGCAGGCAACCCCGTCGAGACCTGGATATTTCTTTGAATCACAAGTAATGTGGAAAGTCCAGCCATCGGATGGTGTATACATGATTGAGACTGGAAAATAAGATGAGCGCGGTCGGATCCACTGGGAAGACTAGTGGGAATCCTACGAGTACAAAACAAAGAAAGTAAGCCACATTGGTTCTCTAGTGTGATGCAAGTAATTCCCCAAACCGTTTATCTCATAGCGCCGCTTTCCGAGGTATATTCTCTCAAAAGTAAAAACAAAAGAAAAAAGACCAAAAAAAAAAAAGGATTGAACTGTACTTCCCCACCACTTTGGAGTATCTGACAGGTCTTACTAGGGGGGACGTTCTAGAACAAACTTGGGAATTATACTTCCATTACATTAAATTCCTCACAGAGCATTGAGTACTTGTTGTAGAGCCAGGGTATTCGAATCCTCCCGACGAGACACATACGCTCGTACTTCCATGACACTGAGTTTGGCCTCGGGTCCGGAGCCTCGACTGGAACCAGGACCAGTGCCACTGGCGGCGCCGCCGCGGATACGCTCACGGAGCGCCTCCACCCCAATGACAAACAAATTACCGACTTCCAAGAGCACGTCCAGCGCGCCACCGGGGGCCTTGATCTCTTCGTCAATGTCCCACGATTTGAGTAGGTCCGCGTATTGGGTCATATCCTTGGTCACCATCAACCCACCGGGGCCGCTGACGGCGAACCGCTTAAAATGCTCCAGCAGGAGTCCGCGTGTTCCCAAGGCAATCTCCGTCAACACTTGCCGCACATTGGCCCCGCTGGAGGGCAACGAGGTACGAGCAATGTTGTGCAGTCGCGTGAGAAACGAACAGATCGAGGCACAGGTCTAGGATAAGTCAGCTGTTGGTCCAGTATTCCTTTTTACTCTTTTCTTTTTTTGCGGGGAGGGGGGGGGGGGGGGGGGGAGGGGTTGCTTTTCGCTTTTGGATCCATCATATCAGGGAACACGTACCGGTGTCTGCAGCATCTCAGGCCATGTGGCATTGTCACTCTCCCGAGGTCGGAAATCGTTCTTTCGTTGACCGGAGAGCAAACGCCCAACCCACGCGAGTGTACCGTCAATGGTCTTTTGTTCGATGGTGTTAATCTTATCCTCAAATCGGGAAGTGGCCTGGCTGGTCCGTTTCTCCATGTCTCGACGAGTAGTGATACTTCCCGCTGCCAAGGGCAGAAGGACAGCATTCACACACATCACCATCAACGTAGTGATGCTGATCGTGGTTCGAACGGAGGGCAGGTATCCAAAGTCTGGCTCATTCTTGCCGGATTCTTGGGCCGTGGCTGCCTCCAGGGCAGCGTCGAGGCAGACATCCACATATCCCTCGCCCATGGTAAGCAGCAGCAAGTTCAGCAGAGCCGACACATCCTTGTGCGTGTCAGCGTTGACACTCAGCTCCAGCCCCCGACCCACCGCTTCCGCCAGCCACTTCAGCATGCGCTTCGCATCACTCAGGTTGGGCAGACCATCTTCGTCGGTGAGTTTGATCTCCGTCAGCCGCACGGTGTCGGGGAGATCACCGAGCTTGGCGACCTGAAGCAGCGTTCTTCGTTGAAAGGGAGACACATCTGGCGAGTCCAGCCGAGCGATGAACGCATCACGAGTGGTGGACAGCAGTTCAGTAGCCGGGCGAGACAGGGAAGCCATGAAGGTGGTGGCGGCCTTCTTGCGGCGAGCCTGATAGCTAGTAAATTTGAAAAGCAGGGCATTAAAGAGATCCTCGAGCGTGCGTTTCTCGCGCTCAATGTAAGAGGACCCCACGAAGTAGGGTACAAATAGTTCTTCCAGCTGTTGATCCAGCAGAAGGGCAGTTTGTGAGGAAATCGGGTCGGGATGCTCAGTCAATCCATGCGCCTTCAGGTCATCGACCAAGGCACTGATGTAGCCCCGGGAGCTCTGCAAGCATCGTAGAAACGCCAGGGAGGAGACGCCCCCGGCCTTTTCGAGGACCATTTCCAATCGTTGCTGGATGGATTGCTGGAACACGCGCTGGAGGAACTTCCCAAGCACTTGCTCGTAATACGGGAAGGCCCGTTTAATGATCGCAGACTCTTCCTGCACCACCACTTTGACCTCATCGAGCAACGACTGCAGACTGGGTTCCACCCCGGGAAGCTCAGCATCGGGATCGGCCATGCGCTCCCATGATTCCGCATCCCCACCGACTTCCTCCGTCATCAGTTGGCTACGCTCAATGAAGAACTGATGCTGATTGACGAACAGAGCAATCACACTGGAGCCGGCATTGAAGTCTTGCAACACGGTTGCACAGTCCTTCATACCATCAAAGTTAGCCTTGCGATAGAAGTCATCGAATTGTTTCAATAGATCCTTCTCCAAGGTTTCGGAGAATTTCTCAATAATCTCCCTTGTATTCCGACGCGGTGTACTGTTCCCACTGTGTAGGTCCTCCGAGGAAGAATTGCCGCCATGGTGCCCATTGGTCGATGAGCTCTGGTTCTGCTGCCAGCTTTGAGGATCTAGCCGTTGACTGATCCGCAGCAGTTGTCGCGCGATATGTGCAGACCGTACTTTGGCCTCCGCCGTACCCGTTCGTCGCAAGTTCTCCAGGAGTGAAATCTCCCCGCGATTACAGACCCCGTCCCAGCATTCGAGTAAGAAGTGGGCGTCCAGAGCTCGTCGGCGTTGTCGGTCCAGCTCCTCCAATCGCCGTCCAGTTTCCACCGCCATGTTTCCGGTGCCCCCGGTGCTCTCGAGTCCGGGGCCATTCAGCGAAGTGTCGAGCTGTTGGAATGAATCAATAGCTTGTCGGAGCTTCCGACCGAGTGAGGTGAGGTTCTGTGAGTGTTGAGCCTCTGCCCGACGAACCGCCGCGGAGAGTTCGTTTTCTCGAATCTCCAGGTCCCCCGAGAGTTCACCCAAACGTCGTTGGGCACTTTCAAATGTGCGGATGAGGGGTTTCGGATCAAACGGTTGGTTGGCCGGGGTCGTGCCCAACGTTGAGCGACGGGCGGAGATAGCAGTGTCGGACAAAGCCTCGATGAACTCCTTGACGATGAAGTCCCGGCCGGAGAAGTCCTCTAGGGAGAAGCTGGGGCCCTTGGGGAAGACGGTGCGGGCGGGGTTGGAGGAGACTATGGATGCATTGTCGGGCATCATGGCGATTGCAGGGGCTTCATGAGCCCTGGTCCAGATACAACTTCAAATTGACCAGCTCCAATTCTTTTGGTGGTAGGTGAAAGGGTCTGTAGCTTTGAACAATCCGGGGAAAGCTGGGATGCGCGCAATAAGAAGTCGGAGTTGTCGCGGGTAAATGCCACAGCTAAATCTTGAGTTATTGCCACGAATTGACAACGACTGATTTACATAAAGCACAAGATGAAATCACATTGGTTTGGCACAAAATCATATAAGCTTACGACTAACCTACATATGAGAAGAACAATTTCGTAATATTCAATCTATGCTTTCCAGTGCCATTGGTATCAATAAAAGGAACACCTTGGCCTTAAGCATGGACCTACATCTACAATCAGATACACATTCCTAGGCAACAACCTAATTTAGGATATCGGTCTGAGTAACTCAAACAAACCGGATTCCATGAAATCACGGTCTTTTGGTTTAATCAACAGGATCGATGGGACCGCAGGCAAGCTAATATAGAGTATACGTTGCAGAACCGTTTTCTCCAGATTGCAACTTTTCCCGCTTTCACTCTTTAGAACCTTCAAACTCCCCACATCATCGACATGGTCACCCAAGAAGAGCGCAAGATCTTGCGCGCAGAGATCCGCTCTCGCGGTAATAATCTCTCAGCTGCCGATCGCGAGAATCTGCTCAAGCCATACCTACCCGATCCTGCCGACTTGCCCCAGACACGGTCCAGAGCATCGACCGCGAACTCCTCATCCCACTCGCGGCGCCAGAAGGCTCGCAGGACGCCAATTCGCACATTCCTGAAGTCGCAGATCCACCATCTCACCTACGCTCTCACCCACATCATCTTTGGCATCATCGTGCGCTTGCTCCAGGCCTACCATGCGGTTGTCGATCGAGTGTTCGCCGTCGTCTACCACCACCACCGCACACCGGAGCTAATTCGCAAGGATGTTCGGGGATTAAAACGATTGCCCCAGCACCTCAGTATGATTTTGACATTGCGGACCGAGGATGATGCGTTGGCGGTCTTGATGGATGAGGTGGCTGAATTAACGGCTTGGAGTGCGTGTGCGGGGATTTCCCAGCTCAGCATATATGAGAAGACAGGTATAATCTCCCTGATATGACGATTTAAACCCCACGAAGAAAAGAAGGAAGAATTCTGATCGAAGAACCCTATGAATCCAGGTGCCTTGAAATCCTGTATTCCCGCTCTGCATCAGATCATTACCACCAAGCTCGCATCCTACTATGGTTCACCCTCGCAGCAGCCTTCCCTGCAGCTCTTTGCACCCCACCACGCCGTCTATGGTGCCACCTCTGACTCCAAGTCCGAGGTGCCTCCCCTGACACTTCTTCTTCTCTCCGCCACCGACGGCCGCGAGACCATGGTAGATCTAACCAAGACCCTGGCCGAGATGTCCCAGAATGGGAAATTGTCTCCGGAGGATATCACCCCTGAACTAGTTGATGCAGAACTCAGCGAAATTACTTCCCAGCCACTCCAGCCCGAGGGGAGTTCGCATCGTGTTCCAGCCAACATCATCAGTCCCGAGCCCGATCTGTTGCTGATATTTGGACCATACTTGAAATTGGACGGATACCCGCCATGGCAGATTCGCCTCACCGAGATGTACTGCACCGGGGACCGCAGCCATGGAGTAGCCGGGTATGGGGAGGCTGTGGAATACCAAGGTTTCATGCGGGGTTTGTGGCACTACGCTGGAGCTCAAATGCGGTTTGGACGGTAAACCGAACCCAGTGGAAGTAAAGTAGAAGTCCTCCAGGGCGGAGTCTCGAATCGCATGGTTGCCTTGGTCTTTTTTATGTTATACCCGATCAGCTTCGATATTCGAGACCTACATATTCATATGTTGTATCTCTTGAACTCGCCTCTATAATCACTATTAATTCCCGGGATACCATTGAATGTTCATTAATTGATGTAATCTGTGTTGGTATCACTATGCCATGCCATGAGATGAGATAAAAAAAGGACAATAAATGCACAATATGATGCCATGAAAACCAAACCCCCCAAAAGTCCAGTGAAAGGGAAGAGTAAAGAAATCAGATGCAGGCCTTATGCATACAGATCCAACGCCGGTAGAAAAATAATCAAAATCCGTTAAGTCAAATAATAGGGTGTAATGTCGTAGGGGTCGTTTCCATGTCAGTTCTATAATATCAAAGGTTCCAATGCCGAGCACCTGTCCCGCGATTCATGATGGGCATAGCAGATGAAGTGATCGGGATCATCCAATCATACGATCATGATTCATGGCATCCAAGGTCCATCCAGGTGCCATAGAGCCGGCGGGCCAGGTTGCAGAATGGCCGCGGACACAGTCCAGGCACTGAACGATTTCCGTGCCAATCTCAGTTATCCCCTCCACCGCACAGCTCGAGCAGATCTTTCTTCGAAAATCTGTGCCTTCGAGATGGAACGATCCCTCGGGGCTGTAAATATCTGATTCGCCGGGGATTCCTGGATGCCCATGGGTGCCACGACAGGCGAGAGCATCACATTGGCGGAGACAGATGAAGCATGCTCGTTCGCCGCAGAGATCGCAGTCTGCATACGCATCCAGGACTTGTCGCGTTGTGGGACGGCGGTGGCAGATGTGGCAAGGACGAAGTGCGGAGGGCGAAGTAGACTGGTAGGAGATAGGGACGGTCCTGGGCGACACGGGTGGGGAATAGGAGCCATGAGCTGGGGTGTAGACGTTTGGGGAGAGAAGAGAGGATTGTTGGTGGGTGGGAAGTGTGAGATAGGGGGCCTGAACGTGTCGGCGTTTGCGAGGTAAACAGCGCGGCCGGAAGGAATGGTCGCCAGTCTCCATTGGATGTCGAGATAGGGGCAATGGACAAGTATCCCGGTCGGGGCGATCTACTCGGAATGGCGCAAACGTTGAGCTATTTGATTTTCATTAGTGATCAAAGTCCAAGGGATATTCATTTCCAACCCAGGGATCAGACAAATACTTACGGCCGAACCAATGTTGCGGAGTCTTCATGATCTCGTTTGCGTTTCCTCCAGCCAGCAGCTACCAAGTCTGCAGGATCTGAAAACCCAGGCATAGATGAGGGATTGTGATAGTCCCAACAATTCATAAGCCTCAAAGATCAAAGACCTGGATGTGGACGGAGTTGACGATCAAAGAAAATAAAGCTCGGGGTTTCTCACACCGCCGGGCAAATTGCCTCGGCGCGTTATCGTCTTGGTCTGTGCGCCAAATTTTGAATACTTTATCTTGCATTTTCAACGGTGATGGATGATGCGGTTGATATCCTAAGATATTCATAATAGGATATACCAATGCTGAAAGATTAGGAAAAACAAATGTGAGCCAGCCTTGGAACATTGAATTGTACTTTGAGTACGGTAGGCCCATCTTGACCAAGTAAGATCTCTTCCAAGTTTGTCTCAGGACATGCTTAGGTACTTTGGATATATATCAGGAAATTATGGCCAATACTGAAAGTATCGCTTTCTGTAATTGGGATTGCCATAAGAAGCGCATTCAAGGCGGCGTAGCCATATTAATTTTCAGGTTATGATCAAGGTGATAAACTGGAAGTTGGCGTACTTGAGACCTGTCATAGAAGTGGTTTCCAACCTATTGTGGATATTGTCTTTGTCTTTGTCTTCATTTCCTATATGAATCCACGTCAACACCCCCTAATAAATCAGGTTCATAGATTGGTCTAGCAGATCAACCAGGCAGCAGCTATGGGGCTGATTGATCAATTGTTGACATCAGGGAAGAGCAGCCTGGATGGGAATAGAACGAGGCCAAATGCTGCACACAAACTGGATCAGGTGGGTATACAGTCCGCGTAAACGACATTATACCCAATGGGTCTCTGATTTGTTGTCATTGCGGCAAAAGTCTTATCCCGATTGACAGGTAAAATTAAACTCAGCCTGCAAGCCCAACTCGGATGGAGCCGAGTTGGGCTTGCAGACATTATTAATCAAGGAACTTAAGATGGATGGTGGAATTGAGGGTATACGTTAGAGATGAGAACAGTTCAGGCGCTTTCAGGAAGGTCATATATGGTCTGGACTACCATCAGTCGGCGATGTTAAGCACTTGGAACCCGGATCCATCCCGACGGAGCTGGAGAGTAATCGGGGAGCCGGCGGGTCACCCGTGGGGATCGGGATGCCGGGGCAGTCAATCGGGGCAGTGCCCCTGCAGATATTCTGTTTTTAGACGATCTGAAATAGCTTGATGTTCAATGATCATCGGACCTTGCGAGTCCAAACGAAAACGAGAGTGGGTTTCGTGGGGCAATAATGCTCGAAGGGCAGATAAGTATCTATAGTTTGGTATAAGTTTAAAACTGCCGATGGTCGGCGATTCAGAACAAGAGAATCCCCTTTGAAATCGTGGGGGAAAAAGGCAGGTAAAGAGAGAAGTAGAGTAAAACGAAAAGCTAGATATATCCAAGTATCATTTGATCTCCAGAACATCATCAACTCCTCGAGTACCTAGTACATCTAAGTATGTACTATACTATTATATGTAGTATATGCACGATGATTTCCCACATTCCCACGCGTGGGGACGTGGGGAAGTCAGAACCCGGTCGCAACCCGATACCTTCCTTGTAGGACCCTCTTGTTCACGTCCCTGTTTTCCACCATTGCTCTCTACGTACCTTTTTTAATCGAATTTTCGTTTGTCTCTTCTTTTTTAGAACCGAGTTTTGGGGGTTAGAGTGGTTGACTCAGCTTTTCCCCTGTTCTGTGGTTGGATGTGACCTTTAACTCCAGCTTCGGCCTCTTGCGTAATCCACCTTTCTCCCCGATCGCATTCGGCCAATTTTGTAATATATCCAACCCCGTTTTCGCTTGTCTGTTCTAGATCTTCCTTTCTACGGGACTCTCGATCCCATCGGTTTTATATTTGACTCCCCAGAGGGTCGCGCTTCTATCCAGTTCTGAGAACACATGGCATGTATCTTGACCTAAACTAACCCTCTTCATGGATGAGGGCTCCGATAAAGCCCCTCGGCGGAAGAGGGTCTCGAGAGCATGCGACCGCTGTCGCAGTAAAAAGGTAAGTTTGCCAATCGCGTTCGCGCCCTCGTCTCCGGGCTAACAGTCTGCTTCCTAGGACAAATGTGACGGGATTCGTCCCACTTGTTCCGCCTGTCAGGCATCGGGCCAAACCTGCTCCTATGACCCCCATGCGAAGAAGAGAGGTCTGCCGGAAGGTTATGTGCGGGGTCTAGAGAAGCTCTGGGCGTTGTCTATTTGCAACATCGACGGGTTCGAAGAGACCATGTTGTCCATGCTGGGAACCACGATGGAATCGGCCGGTCGTCGCAGCAAGTTGATGTCGGTCTGGACGGACGATAATAACTCGGAGAGTTTACATGAGACGTGGAAGACGAGTCGCCTATTCAGTGCTCTCGAGAAGATGCTGTCGAACTCCGAACCAGTTCCCACCACCACCGGAAAGCGATCGCGGAACCCCAATGAGGATTATGGGAACGAGCCTGATAATCAATGGGGGTTTCGGGTAGGTCGAGAAATGACCCCCTTGGGTTCCGATGCACCACGCGTGGTGGCACCGTCAGGCCTCTCCCCAACAGCGAAACGAGCCCGCCTGGCGCAGGCCCCGGACAATCGTGGCGCCCAGTTGAGCAATAGCCCCCATACCCTCCAGCTGCCACCGCAAACCTCACAGCTCCTCGATATCTACTTCGCGACCACGCACTCCTGGTTTCCCATCGTCGCGAAACACAACATCCTTCGCGCCTCCTACCTCTACGCCAATGCACCCTTCTCAGTGGCGACAACATCACCGGGCTCGGGAGACCATGCCACATTATGGGCCATCCTGAGCTACACCATCACTCAGTCCCGAACCGATCCGCGAGCCCGTCCGGTAGGCGCTTTGTCGCTTGCGAAAGAGTACTACGCCGTGGCTCGGAATCTCATTCCTTCGGAAAAAGAACGCTATGAACTTGGTCATATCCAGGCATTACTTTTACTAACGTTGGTGAACATCGGTTTAGAAGACTGGACGGCTTCGTGGTTGTTAGGTGGTCAAGCAGTCCGGATGGCCATCGCCATGGGCTTGGGAGCCATGACAGATACTCGCCGTTCGGACGAATTGAGACAGGGCAAAGCGGTCTTCTTGGGATGCTTTGTGATCGACTCATTACTATCGTTCCGTCTCTCTCGATCCCCGGCAATGTCCTCGAATGACTTGGCGACAGTGGGCCTTTTGGAAGAGGATGGACTGGAAGAGTGGAATTCGTGGGTTGACGTCCTCCCCCCCACGGGTGTTGCTCATGGCAAGAACCCCCCTCGTAGAGGTCCGCTGCTGGCCTTGAGCTGCTTTAATCGCCTGGTGGAATTGGCCAGTGTACTCAATAAGACCTCCCGCAACCTGGCAATGGGATACAAGCCCGCCTCTTTCGCACAGCAGCTGGTGGCAGACCTCAAGCAGTGGGATGATGGATTACCTCTTGGATGTCGATTGATCGGGCCTGAGAGTATCTATCCGGACCGACACTCGGCTTTGCTGCCACACCAGACTTATCTCGGCTTGACCTACGTGGCGACTCTTCTTTGGCTCTATTTGCACCTCATCCCCGCAGAGCAGGGGCTACACCGAACCCAGCGACCCGCAACAGAGGGAGCCAAAAAGTTGTTGTACCGGGGGCTGGCCATGATTTCCCAGCATCTGGAAAACTTCCCCATGTGTGGTCTTCCCCCCATTTTCGAATTTGGCATGCGCACAATCTCCGAACAGGCCTTTTCACTACGACAAACCGTGGATACTTCGGACAGCTTCCCCTTTGCCCAGTGGGCAGAGGAATTCCAACAAAAGACGTCTGCGCTTGTTCCGACATGGCCAGTGTATGGTTCCTTGGTTTCTTCGATGGAGCGCTGGCAACATCCACAGGACTACCCTAGACCGCAACCAGGATTCCCGGCCGTTGTTCCCCCTGCAATGCCCGGAAGTGCACGTCTCGGTCCCATGCAGCCGGCCGGTGCACACGGTATGCTTCCACATGACCAAGGGAGCTATGCTTCGTCTATCCTCAGTATTAGCATTCCGGTCGATGGTCAGTCATTGACCCCCAAAGACACCGTCATGGAGAACACCGATATGTCCATGATGGACGTGCCCTTGCAGCAGGCGCCACCGCCACCGCCACCGATGGATGCACACTCGATTCTTTCCGACAAAGTGACTCCTCGCAGTGGACCCGATGTGATGTATCAGCCCGGTAGCGCTCACCCACAACCACATACTCCAGATTCGACCACTTCCAACCCGATGATGGGGAAGCCTCGCACCAGTGATCGGCCCGGTCCGACCAGCGACATGGGATTCAACCCTGCCGGAAACGGAGACCTTGACGCGATTTTCAAAGATCTAGCCTATCTAGACACCACTGAATGGTCTAACAACCGCGAGGCCGGCCTGAAAGATTTCGGATTCCTGGACGACAGTACCTTCCAAGCCTTCTGCCACGATCCTGATCGACTGGTTGGATCACAACCTCTGGTGCACCCACCATCCATCGCGGACATCTGGCCACCCCCGGGATTCTTCCCCGAAATGTTCCAAGAGGTCCCAGAGAAGACCATGAACGGCTGATTGGGACTGTTTGGTTCACTTGTACATATCGCACCAACTCGGGCCGACCCACAATTGTTCCACTCGGCAGCCGTGTCTCAGCCGGTTCCTGGATTACCATCTCCATGGCCAGTGAACCATCGCACCGCAGCACGGCATCATCACTACCCCCGCCCCGCCCACTCAGATTTGGGAACAGCATTGGCGGAATTGATGAGTCCCTCTCCTCTTGGTAAACGGGGGAGCAGGCTTCACGGACATGCATGTCCTTTAGCCTTTGCCCAAACTCTCCCTTTTGGGATTCCAATTATAGATGGAGTCTTAACTTGATCTCATCTTGGCCTGTAAATATATTGAGCTCTCGAACGCGACATCTGTCAAACAATCAAATGATGGCATTATGACCAGCTTGGCCATAGTTTGGAGTGTACATTTGTAGGTGATACAGCAAAGCAACATTGGAATGCATTTGGTGTGTGGCAATGGAGAATCCATACCTCAATGGATCTGGGGCCTAACTTGGTATGTTACCTTGCGGGTCTCTACTGTATCGAGTATGTACCGGTCAGGGGATTGGGCCCTGTAGATTCCTCAGATCCGATTCATCAGGATTGTGCAGTATGTTGGATATTCACCACATGAATGAAGAATCCACAATACTCCTGGTATCATCTTATACTGTATTGATGTTTGTAGGTAATTTGGTAATTTGGTAATTTGGTAGTTTTACTGTAGTACTCCAGTACTCCAGTATTCTAGTGTGCACGATACGTATGTGTCAAGATGAAACACACGTGACCCAGGCATTCAGGCAAACAACAATAGAAATCCAATCAATTAAACTCTTCGACCTGTGTTCCCCCTATTGTGGTCCTCGTTTCAGATCACTTGGGTGCTTAATTCGGATTTAAACTTCGTACCTCGGCATACAGCCACTTCCGTCCCCCCAATATTGAACTTTAAACCTCTTGATATTCAATGTCCCCCTCTTTCCATTTCCCTTACTGTAAACTCCTTTGAAACCCCCTGATCAGCTGGATCGGCAGTTGAGATTGAACCAAAGTGACTGGTTCCCCACTCCCACTCCTGGTCCCTACCGGTCGATCACTTCCCTGCGCTGCGTCAAAAAGCCCGCAACCGATGACGCTGACGTGGGGCTAGCGGGTAGGCTTGAACTCCCGCCCACAGCCTCGTTGGTTCATGGCCCGCGTGCTCGATGATCTATCCCCAATACTTCGGGCGGTTAGCCTATCACTTCCGCGCCTCGTCATCGGTTGTCCAACTCATAGGGTCGTTGCCTGTGCGCTTGCCCCATAGATCGTCGCGTTCTACAAGCTATGGGGGAAAATGCGAAAGGGGAGTCGAACACTTTCGATGATCCCTGTCCCTTTTCCTGCACGTTTCAGCAGGCGCCGTCTTGGTTTTATCCCTTCACTCACTTCCTCTTCTTTCTACAGAGAGCCCGTTTTTCTTCTCGTATGGCCTCTCATACATTCTTTCCCCAATCCCCTCCTTTAGATTTTTTTCTCTCGCTCCTGCTGTGGCGACTATGTTGAATTCTCCGCGACGATGGTTCTTCATCGGCTCTCCGCTCATTATCTTCACCTTCCTCTACTACGTTCTCTACACATATAATCAACCTCCGGTCGCCGTGAACCCCGAACCCTGGAATCAACCCGTAGACCATCTGGTCTTAGAAACCCAACCACCCCCGCAGCCCTCCGGATCTAAAATTTCTGTTGAGGAAGAACAATGTGGACACTTGCGCCGTGATATGGACGATGTGCTGGTCATCTTGAAGACGGGCGCCACGGAAGCCCAGGAGAAAGTGCCGGTGCAGCTGCGCACTGGCCTCCAGTGTGTCCCGCACTTTGCGGTCTTTTCAGATTATGAAGAGGTTATCAACGGCGTGCGCACCTATGATGTCTTGCAAAATGTGTCTCAAACTACCATGGACAAGGAGCCGGAGTTCGAGTTCTACAAACGTCTGCAGGAGGTGGGCCGTGAAGGTCTAACCGACGAAGACTGGGGCGATGATACCAACGGTCCCTTCGGCAAGATAAATAACCCTGGTTGGAAGCTGGACAAGTGGAAGTTCCTTCCCATGGCGGAGGAAGCCCTGCAAGTCATGCCCGACGCCAAGTGGTTCATCTTCATCGAGGCCGATACGTATATTGTTTGGCAGAATCTGGTAAACTGGCTTGCACATCTGGATCACACACGGAGTTACTACCTCGGCAGCCCCATGCAGATTGGCGAGATTCTCTTTGGATATGGTGGTTCTGGCGTCATTTTATCGAACAAGGCTATGAATCGCCTACATACTTACCAGACCGAGGCTTCGGATGAATTGGAGCAAATGACGGCTACCGAATGGGCCGGAGACTGTGTTCTGGCCAAGGCCCTCGAAGGCACGCATGTCTACTTGACCTGGGCCTGGCCCATGATGATGACTTCTCGGCCATGGGAGGTCGACCACTTCTCCGAGGCTTATGGCCGACAGCCCTGGTGCTACCCGGTGATCTCGTACCATCACATGAATCCCGATGATATCGAGGAGATGTGGCAGTTCGACCGAGGGTGGTTCCGCAGCGGCAAGAATGCTTTGCTGCTACACGCCGACGTGTACCGCGAGTATGTCCACAATGGAACCCTCTCTCAGCTTGATGATTGGGATAATCTTTCGGGGGCTGAAATCGTCTTCGATGAACCCACTCTTCCCTCCGTCGACTCATGCGCCGACGCTTGCATGCAGAATATTGAATGCCTGCAATATTCTTTCCACCATGGTGAGAATTCTTGCAAGCACGCCGCCACTACCTTGCACGGTGTCCGCAGCAATGGAACATCCTCCGGCTGGATTCCCCGCCGTGTTCAAAAACTGTTGAATACCTTCCAGTCATCTTGTCCTCAAGTTGAGTATATCCTCAACTAAGTCATTCTCATGACCTTTTTCCATCATTTACTTTTGTATATACATACCCTCCGCTGCACATATGTCCTTCATCTTTCCTGCAGTCACCCTTGATCTTTCCTCTCCTCTTCATTGTCATTTTCATTACTCTCTTTCAACGAGATCATTCGCGAGGCGTTGTACCGGGGCGTTTCTTTGGAACACCATCCACCTGCTGGACAGACAGGACGTCCCTGCCTTTTTGCATTCGCTGCATTTATTGCACACGAGCGATATTCATTTGTGCCCGATCCCCTCGGGATAGACGAGCAAGACAGATAATAAATAGTCTTGAAGATTGAGGTATCATTGCTATGAAAAATTACATGATTCAAAATATTTGTCCACTGCGTGTATCCACGGTCACGTATTTAGTTACAAGCCATCGCATCATTTACAAGTCATGTCGTTCGTGACTCATCGAACTCATGCAGTCTCTGAAGTCTCAGCCTCGGTATCCTCCAGACGTCCCTTACTATGCTCGCGCAGAAACACCGGGGTGATCGTCAAGATCGTGGCCACCACCACTATAATAGCCTGGATCCCGAATACCAGGCCCAGCCCGTTTCGCGTGATCCAAGCCGGCTGGAAATAACCTACGGTAAACCCGCCGCAGGTGCGCCACATATTCAGAATGGCCGAGACACAGGTTGCTTGGCCAGGATATTTTTCGAGAGCGTACGCGGTAATCGCCCTGCAGTGCGTTAGCGTCATCCAACTATTCCGGAAAGACAACTTACACAATACTCGCTACCAAGCCGATATTCACCATGATCCAACCGAATGCAATGCCGATCCAGTGTTTTTCAAAGTTCATCGTTAGCCCGTAGGTGAGTAGGCCAGCTGCCATGCTGCCGACCGGGAACCACACTCCATGGAGCCGGTACTCAGTGCGCCAGTTGAGGGAGTGGCGGCGGTAGATCCACTCGTTGAAGACGTGGCCAACCAGGTATCCTAGAAGGAGTTAACTGGAGTTCGAGTTCGTCAGCAGGGACCATGTGACAAACCGCAAAGCGTCCCAATGACACCGGCAAAACGCATGGAAGAAGCCTGAATTGTATCGAAGAGGTATGGAGGGCTATGTAGGAAAGCATCGATGGTGGTTGTGATTCCTATCAGGAGGATCGAATCAATCCAATGTCACTTTTGATGTTGAATATGATGTTGACTTACCGATCGGCCAGGTAAACGTCACCAGGACAGCAATACCTATCATGGAGTGAGCATTGGCATCACCAAGGGAGAAGTCGCAACACCCACCTGTTAGGAACAGCGGGAACTTGAAAACATAGACCACCAGCGTCCGGCACCTATCTGCAATAGTCGCCAGCTTCGGGAGCTCCGTATTCCCAACCCCAAAGAACGAGCCTAATCGAGACCCGGTGGGCTTCCCTGGTACATAGTAGGTCTCACGTCCGAACAGAAGTACCATCGCGGTGGACAGAGCATACAACGCTGTCAAGATTCCAAATGAATCTCGCCAATTCGTACCAGCCCCGATATAGCCTGCAATGGCGGGACCTAAGAAAGGACCAACTAAGAACGTGGTGCCCCTGTATGCATTAGCACTCATCACAACATGGTCCCATGCATACTCACCAGATGTTAATCATGCGAGGCCATTCTATGAGCAGGTCAGCATCGTTTCCTTTCCGCCTGGCATGACATGTTCTCTTACCATCGGGTCTATAGATATCATGAATGATGGGCAGCCCAATAACCTGCGGCACAGTCCCAAACAAGCCCTGCAGGGAACGAAAGGTGGTAAAAGTGGCATAGTCCGTCGAAAGCGTCGCACCCAAGACCATAAACATGGTGATGACCTGGGGCCAGATCCAGATCGGGAATCTAGTTGAGAGGATCAGATCAGACCAATTTCCAACATGGTGCGCAGCTGGTATACAACTCACCGTCCATAAGCTTCGATCAGAGGAACGGCGAAAATGCCACCAAAGCCTTGAAGAAGGATTCCATAGTTCATACTGGTCGCCGAGTGGTCGACTGTGATATCCCAGTCGATCGCTTGCGGAGTGACCAGTGTTGAACCCCAGACCATGGCTCTGTATCCACATTAGTGACCATTGGGATAAACCCCGTTCGTAGGATGATATACCCATCAGCTAGTAAGGAACTCGACATGAGTGCCACAAAGAGCAAGGTTTTCCGAGTGGAAGACCACTCTCGTGGATCTTGAGCATCCATCTGAGCTGGATGCTTGTGATCGAGGGAGCGAGATGGACTGACGGTGCCATCTGACTCGGTCAGCTCATCTACTGGAGCTAATTTGGACATGATGCAAGTCAAATCAATAAAGGCCCAAAAGAAATGTCCGTACCACGCGGCAAGGGATTATCGTTTCCTGTAGAGGGAACAGGAAGGTTTTAAAAGAACCCCGGGACACATGGTTAACGCGTGGGATCTGTCGCGCAGAATCGACTGTCGGAGTTCTGGAACCACTAGTCAGATCGGATGTATCTACGAGTTCAGACGTGGTGACGGGAGATGTGTTGTCCAGAGCAATCACATTTTCCCCCGACTGTGGTTGTATAGATCACAAAACTTAGAATGATTCCGGATGGAACTAGTGATTTGTCCATGCCTCTGGTGGCGCAGACCCCTTGCTTAGGTCTGATTCGTCCAGCGCCAAGACACTAGCGAATCGGCTTGACAGGATGGCAAGGAGAAAGTATGGAAGTGCGTTCTAGGAATTCGATGATAGCTTAACCCTTGTTCAGGGAGTACAAAGTAGGGGAATACGAACCGACAGAATTAACTTCGAACCACCATGTCGTTCTTTAATCGTCTGGGTAATCTGTTCGGCCTATCAAAGTCCGCTCCTCCGCTGCCTCCTGGAGCAGTACTGGCGGCAACCGTCACCAAGGTAAGTGACTAAGTGATATGGAGGTGCAGAACCTAATGCGAAAGTAGCCTGCTTCGTTAGGATTCGTTCCGGTCGCCATCGAGTTTGACCTCTTTGGCATATTGGTGCGCAATGGAGGACCAGCCAGCGCAGAAGAAGTCGCCAAAACTTCCAACGCAGCCCGATCTAAGAATGAACCGGAGATCTGTATGTAAACAAAGAGAATCTGTGATCACTGGCACGCTGCTAACTCTCGACCAGGCACCCAACTTGCATGTATGCGTTCCATGTGCTCTGGAACCTGACACCTGATCTATACTGATAACCGATTTGCAGCCGACACGCTCTACATCATGTCTGGTCTGGGACTAGTGGACCGCGTGGACGACGACCGTTTCGATGCCAATGCTGTTACCCGACACATGGTTGACATGCCATCCGCGCAGCATGGCGCATTGCATTTGTGAGTCCCCATGGACGGCACACTTGGACTCTTGGCAATGACATAGCTGACTCGGCTGGTAGTACAACGGAAGGAATGATGGCCGGTGCATTCCTAATGAAGAAGCTTCAGGACACGAACTTCGCCTACCCATTCCAAGAGGCGGAGGGTCCAATGCAGTACGCGTATCAGCTGATGGGCCAAGAGACACTCTCCCAGTCCCACACGTACACCATCATGGAAGCCCAAGGACGAATGGACAGTTTCAACGAGTTCATGGTCGGCAAGTTCCTCAAGTTTGGCACCTTTCCTGAGCGTGTGGAGTC
The DNA here is from genome assembly GCA_030710325.1 of Penicillium sp. 91 TS-2023. Lineage (NCBI taxonomy): Eukaryota > Fungi > Ascomycota > Eurotiomycetes > Eurotiales > Aspergillaceae > Penicillium > Penicillium sp. 91 TS-2023. The sequence continues at coordinate 314,603 of JARWGP010000021.1, read as the reverse complement.
CCTCGGATATGACTTGCGGGCGGCACTCAGCGCCCCCGGTTCCGTAGCGATGGTGGACATCGGGGGTGGACGCGGCGAGCTGCTCCTGGAAGTCCAAGCGGCGTTTCCGCATTTAACCGCGGAGAATCTGGTGGTGCAGGAATTCAATGCGGAGATCGACGAGGTCCCGGGGGTGAGTTTGATGGCGTGGAATTACAAGACGAGTCCCGCGCAGCCCATCACCGGCGCCCGGATCTATTCCCTTCAGCACATTCTTCACAATCTGCCTGACTTGGCGGCGGTGGCGCTCCTGCAGAAGCTTTCCCAGGCCATGGCGCCCACGTCGCGGCTGTTGATTATTGAGTATGCGAAGAACATGACCTATACGCATCTTCATGCGAGTATGATTGCGCTCTTTGGTGGCCGGGAGCGCAGTGCGTCGGAATGGCGGCAATTGGCACAAGTGTCGGGATTGAAAGTTACTTTCGAGGCATATGTAGCCGGTGGGGAATCTTTGGTGGAGATGCGGCAGGCGTAGTGCTATCTCATGTTGATCTATCACATCCTCCCACCAATCGGATCCCTGAGTGTGTCAACTCTGATGATCTGGTTCGTTTGACAATCCGATTCCAGATCTCGTATGCTCGGCTCGCTCATCCGTAACTTTCTTTTTTCTCGAACTATCGAGTCCCCCTTGTTCCCCCTTGCGTACGCATCACACACATGGTGGCCCAACTCGCGTATTCTCTCCACATGGATGACTTCTGGAGCTCTCATATTTCACACGCCATTGACCTGGGTTTTCACCATCTGGGTTTGATACTCGACTACTCCATCGGAACATTTCGAAATATAGATTTGGGTTTCCAAGACTCGACTTGCGCCTGATTCACCCTCCCTTGTTTCCCATCTGACCTGTAATTGAAGTTTATCGTCAACCTGGGAAACTCTCTCATGGCAAGGTGATCCGATCCGACGTCACACATGTTGGGACCTATTTGTATTGCGTTCCCGCGCTGTGTCAACCCATTCCTATGCCCCGCAGACCCTGCATTTCACCATGAGTATTCCCCGACCCCAAGAAGGGGATGTGAATATTGGTAGGTCCCGGTTCCGCGTGGTTCTCGGCCGCATACTGACAGCTACAGGGACTGCCACGTTCGATGCATGCTGGGTAGGTTGTCCAGATATCTGGATATGCTCGATAGAGCTGATGGCTCCTAGGTGTTAACGGTCATCGTTGGTCTCGCGCTCTTATTCCGGTATACTGTCAAGGCATGGATCCGCTGGGCCTTGCCTCAGGTCACAGCGCCAGAGCGGATCTGGGGGGTTGAAGATTTCTTCTTTCTTGTCGCCTATGGCTTTGACCTCACTCATATGTGCCTGATTCAGATGAGGTAGGTCCCGGTGGTTGTATACTGTATAGGTAATAGCCTGATCGCTGACCTCGCTGTCAAGTGCCCATTGGGGTCTAGGTCGACACTTTTTCTACTTATCTGCGGAGGAAAAGTCGCACGCCATGAAATGGGATTTTACCTCCCAACCCATTGCCGTGGCCTCGGCCATGGTGTCTCGCACAGGCATGATGTGGTTTCTGTTGACTTGTTTCGCGGCGAGCGATCGCAGGATCCGTATCTCGATCATCGTCTGCGCGATCGTTCAAGTCGTAGTCAATATGATCACGATTGTCCAAATCATCGTTCAATGTGGACCGAATCCATATCGCCCGGTATGTGTTTCATGTATCAGATGCTGAGGCCCGAGCTAATTTGCCCGCAGTCGGATCGTATTCAGTATTTCCACTATATGTGGACGCCGCTCCCAGAGGACGGTTCAGTGAAGTGTCAATCACCTCTGGTGCAGACTACTGTCGGGTTTGTCCAGGGAGGCTTCAACACCATCATTGATTTCTTCTTGGCTGCTCTGGCTGCGATGGAGCTTTGGCAGTTCTTTCTCCGCACCTTACACCGTGACCCTAATATCTCCTTTTGGTCTCAATTCCGCAAGATCAATCGTACCGTCCGTTCGCGTCGGATTTGGCAGACTATGACCTTGTGCGGCCCACTGATACTCTCGGGTGCCGCATCGATCATCAAGACCTATGTAAGTGAGCGGTGCCAATCTTCGAGATGGGAGACTAACCATGATCAGAAACTCAAATCGCTGGGGGATCGACAGGATTTCACGTATAATATTGTCTCCTTTGTGCTCTGGGTGAAGTAAGTCTTAATTCGCCTCCGTCCGATAACCTCACAGATGCTGACACTCCCAGGATCGAAAACTATAGTATCCTTCTTGCATCATGTGCACCCGTCGCCCGTCTTTTCCTACGGGCTGTCGTCGATTCTCGCCGTGGTGGCCGACCAGGGTACTGGTCCAAGTCCAAGTCCGCAAACAATCAAAACAATAGCAATGATACGGAGATGAAACATCGACCCAAAGATCAATGGATGGACTCGACCACCGTGACGGGGTGGCAGGATGAGGAAAATTCACCTTCGGATTGGCCCATTCATGAGCGTTCTGAGAGTCGAATCTCGCGGGCTCAGCAGCCAGATCATATTGACGATGGCTGTGTTACCGTGAAGACGGATATTGTTGTGCAGGTGGGTGACAGTCGCCCGCGATCAACCTCATCGGGAGGTGCACGGTTACTTTCTCCCAGTGAGGATGGAGAGGCCCATGAATCAGACTATCGTTGATTCGGCGCTATAATGTATATATGGAGCGGAGAAGATACAGAGTAATTAATATAGTAGTGCTCTTTGTAATGGGCTTTTGAATGTATTGACCTACTTACATATCCATGGATGAACTAGCTCTTGAGTTTTCAAGTTTCAAGGTCTTCGTAGATCTGCCGAGCTATGTGTACTGTGGATCCGCCAAGAACCTTCACGGTTATCATGAATATCCACGTTGATAAGTGACCAAAATAGAACCACGTGATGATAACATTACGACACCTCCGCATCCTCCGCACAGATTCAGATCTCTCCACAGATCATGGCGATCAAAAGCTCTGCATTCCCCTATCGCCGGGGCTCGAACTCTTCGGAGAAAGACTTCTTCGATATTCCCGATGAATCCATAACAGCCATTGCAAAGCGCCAATTACGCCGACCGCGCACATGGATCACGGTGGTGGTCCTGTTCTTCCTACTCCAATGGCGCTTTCGTGCGCGCTCTCCACCCTCCGGACTCCCTCATATCGACTACAACAAGGTAGACTGGTCGCGCTATGCTTACACCTCTTATGCCACCTCGGAAACCTACCTCTGCAATTGTGTGATGGTGTTTGAGGCACTGGATCGACTCGGGTCCCGCGCAGAACGGGTGATGTTCTACCCTCAAGAGTGGGACTTGATTGTCCAGAACGAGGCAGATCGCACCAGTCAGCTATTATTAATGGCCCAAGACAAATACAAAGTGCAGTTGAGGCCGATCCTAGTTGAGGGGATCAGGATTGACCCTAAAGGAGAGGGACATGGTGAGTGAAGACTGAATGGTCTCCTTTCAACCAGGAGCTGACTGCATCTACAAACAGGATCTTCCAAGGCGGAATGGGACTCTAGTACTGTCAAATTGAATTCCTTCGGTCTGCTTCAATATGATCGGGTGATCCATCTTGATTCCGACATGACACTCTTACAGCACCTGGATGAGCTGTTCTTCCTCCCGAAGACCCCCATTGCCATGCCTCGTGCGTACTGGCTCCTCCCCGAAATAAACACCCTCTCCTCGCTCATGGCCGTTATCGAACCGTCCTTCCGTGAGTACACCGATCTTCGAGAAGTCATCCAGCCCGCCCTCTTTGGTCAGATCGACATCAATCAGACCGACAGTCGGTATGACATGGAGGTGTTGAATCGTCGGTATGGGGAGAGTGCCATGGTGCTTCCACACCGACCGTATGGGCTTCTCTCGGGAGAGTTCCGCACCAAAAACCACCGGAGATACCTGGGCACCCATGAGGAGTGGAATCCCGACAAAGCGCTGGCAGAGGCCAAATTCGTCCATTTCTCTGATTGGCCACTACCCAAGCCTTGGGTGATGTGGCCGCAGAAGCAGCTGGCCGAGATGCAGCCCGCGTGCGATATTAACCCAGGCACACCGGAAGAGAGTGGTTGCAGGGATCGTGAGGTGTGGAAACAGCTCTATGATGACTTCCGGCGCCGACGAAAGGTAAGATAGCATAATCTTCAACGAAATCAAGGAGGTACTGATCTTGTGCAGGATATTTGCAAGCTGCTCAGCTTTCCGGCTCCGATTTGATTTGATGGCCTCCATGAGCGAGTGAGGCCATATTGTACAGTATCGTATCGAGTGAGATAGAGTGGTGGCGTTCCGCGGCGTTTCTTTCCTCGTGGGAACTACAACCTGTACACTATGGAAGGAATACCAACAGTATATATCATCCCGCCAGTGATTCCAACTTGAAATGGTACCGTATAATGCAAAAGTGTAATGCAAAACACCGAAAGAAGGATCTAGGCATACCCCATACCTTTCCTCCACCACCCCCAAACCCTCCTCTTAGACATCAAGTCCCCAAACTCTTTGACACTCTCCACCTCAGACAACCCACTTTCAGGAAGGGGGAGGGTAACCTCATCCCCCTCCGGCGCCAAGAGATCCGGCCGCGTGACAAGCTGAAAATCTTTATAACGCAGCTTACGCACAACAGACACCCACGAGTCAACGTTGGTCTGCTCCTGACCTTCCACGTACATGATTCCGGGACAACCGCCGGAGCGTAGAAGGACGAAGCATTGGTGGGCGTCGGCGGCACGTTTTAGGGCGGCGACTTTCTTTCGAGAGGTGATGTGGTGAGTGCGGATTAGGGCGTTGAAACGCATTGAGTGGGCATTTCGGTCTCGAATGCAACGCTTGTGCAGAATGCAATTTGAGATCCGCAGTACGAATGGAGCTGAGAATCGGTTGGTTAGTCAGCAATATGCATGATCATCAGAACATTGGACCTTTTCTATGAGCAATATATATTCAACAAAGGCACCGAACATACGATCAAGGAAATCCCAAGTCTAGATAAGCTCCCAAGATGAATACTCGTAATTGTCTATTCCGAAGACGTAGAGTCAAGGCTAAAAGAAGTCAAGGTTGTCAGATCTGATTAATTGTCTGCTTGTATATATATCGTCTATGGGTGGCTACATGCTTTTGGCTGCGCAAACAAACGAACCCAATCCCGGCAAAGCTCCTCAAGGCTATCAGTGTGGCGCTGGCAAATCCAATCCTTGGAGAAGCTTCTTCAGGTCAGTATATCGAGCCGCGTGATAATACTACAGTTCCAATTGTCTTCAAATCTCACTCAATTGGAATACTGTACACATAAAATATTCATGTCCATAGAATAACCTTGACGAACCCCTGCTGATATATATGCAGCCAGATGATTTGTGTAGTCCAAAGATCAACCTTGGACATTATTTTCTGTAGATTTATCAGGGCACGTGAGATCACTCGACATGAGAATCTCTTCCTTTCTTTCTTGCTTACATTTCGTTTCTTTCTCCTTTGGTTTCCTTTTCAACTAGCATTTCCATGCAATTCTCAATGGATTGAAGTGACAACACCGCAACCAAGAAACGCAGAATCATCCAATCAGCTGGCCGCAAATAAGCAACGGAGCTGTTGTGGGCCTCAATCGAGATCGACGTGCAGATGTCACACCCGGTCGGAAAATGATGAATTTCTGGCAACTACAGCTATGATACCAATTTCGAATGCGATCTCTCCAGTCCAATTTACTGCAATATGGCATCACGTCACGAGGCGATCGGCACCTGCATGGACTAGATTTATAACCACGCCGCTGCAAACCCTCACCTATGTCATTGGCCCTCATGGCATCGCACTTGACAGCCAGTAACAAATACTTCACGAGCTAACCGCCCTGTCAACAGGATTAGAATTTCTTGGTTCGACCCGCTACTTCTGTCTCGCGAATGGCTGGGTCCGGTGGAGCCTCTCTCCTCTTGGCTTCCTGATTCCGCAAAACTTTCGCCGCGGTCTCCGCGGGGAGCGCCAGACTTTTGTCTTCACTCTAATGAGCTGCTAGACTCGGAGAAAATGTCCAGACAGCCGGTTTCCTGATGCCTGGATCCCTCGTGGTGTCCACGGACCGCCATTGCTGATTGGCTGCGATCGATCCGATGGAGATCAGATCTTTGCACCGACCATTGTCGTGGCCCCACTGGCTCTTTTCTCATTGAGGTTCATCTCCGCGTGGCGGGATTGGCCATCCAGAGAAGAGTCATAGGACAACTTGGCTTCCTTTTTGGGAAGATAGACCTGACCAGCAGAATGTATAAAATGAAAAATCTGACAATTACTGTTTCTTTTCCCACGTTTCAAGTTCTCGAAAGATGCAGCATATTGGGTCTGCTCATATTGCTTGACACCAGATAGACAACAGGGTGAATCATGCCCGCTCCTCTTCACTCTCGTCCTCATCCTTCCCTTGCCCCTGGGCAGGAAGGATCGGCCTCGGGAGCCCATGGTCCGCGAGTGCATGTGTCCCATGAGGATGAGGACGCGATTGCCCAAATCCATCGCACTCTGACTGAAAAAAGCCACCCTGCAGCCAGCCATGAATATTCAGAACCTCACTCGTCGTTTGATAAGTTCCTAGAAGAACAGGTTCAGAATGGTAAGAAACGTGTCAATATTGGAGTGTCCTTCCAATCCGTCTCCACCTGGGGTGAGGGTAATGGCCATGATGATGTGAAGACGTTGGGAACAGCCTTATGGCGTACCCTCACTCTGCAGGATATCTATGAATGGACCATCCAGCCATGGCGAACGAAGAAGCAGCCCCAAGAGGGCCGTCCTTTGATCAGGGACTTTTCGGGGGTGGTAGAGAGTGGAGAAATGATGCTGTAAGTAATCTAGGTTGATTCAGTCCATATCTAGCGAATTAATGATTTGATAGGGTTCTGGGACGCCCAGGAGCTGGCTGTTCATCATTTCTTCGAACTATCGCAGGGCATCACTCGTCTTTCTTGGGAGTGACAGGCTCCATAGACTATTCCGGACTCAGCCCCGAAGAAATCCGCAAGCACTATCGCAGTATGGTGGCATACGTGCCAGAGGATGATGTTCATTTCCCCACCTTGAATGTGCGACAGACCTTGGAATTTGCCTTGCAGAGCAAGACCCCCAAGCGCTTTCAGGAACGAATCCCGCGCTACTTGGAGATTTATGGTCGAGTCTTTGGTATGACCCATACGATGAACACTCTCGTTGGCAACGAGTACATCCGGGGTGTTTCAGGTGGCGAGCGCAAGCGTATCTCGATCATCGAGTCACTCGCTACCGATTCGTCGGTCACATGTTGGGACAATTCCACCCGGGGACTGGATGCTTCTTCTGCCCTGGATTATGCCCGTAGTCTGCGCATCATGACAGACACCTGTGGAAAAGCGACACTACTTACGCTTTACCAAGCTTCCGACGCTATATACGAGCTGATGGACAAGGTACTGCTCATTGACGAAGGACGGATGCTCTTCCAAGGCCCAGCACACGAAGCCAAGAAGTACTTTGAAGATCTGGGATATGAGTGTGCCAATATGCAGACGACCTCGGACTTCTTGACCAGTATCACGGTTCCGGAGAGACGCAGGTTTCGTCCTGGATGGGAAAACCGGGCTCCCAGGGGTCCTATTGAGCTGGAGGCGGCATTCCGACAGAGCGTGGCCTTTAAAAATGTCGAGAGGTCGATCGAGCGATATGACGAGCAACGAGCTGGGAAGTCCTCCGCTGCCAGTCATTGCGAATCAGAATGTGACAGTGTGGAAGAAATCAAGCGAACCATGCAGAGTGACAAGTCTCGCTTTGTGTCATCCAAGTCACCATATACCATCTCGCTGTTTCGCCAGATTGTGCTCTGCAGTCAGCGGCAGATGTGGCAGCTGAAGGGTCACATGGGACCGTTATACATCAAGTTGATCTCTGCAGTGGTCTATGGACTACTGGTAGGATCCATGTTCTATGATCAACCCCAAACTACTGAAGGGATGTACTCGCGAGGAGGTGTTTTGTTCTACTCGTCAATTCTGCTTGCCTGGTTGCAGATGTCAGAGCTGGAAGATGCCATGCAGGGACGTGATATCCTTAGTCGCCAAAAGAAGTTCGCATTCGTGCGACCCAGTGCAGTCTGCTTGGCTCGAGGTCTACAGGATATGGTGGTGAGCGCACTTCTCACCTTTTTATACCTGATTGTCCTCTATTTTCTGTCTGGTCTCCGCTCAGAGGTAAGTAGTATGATACTCCCATCCGATACATCAACTAATCTGGTTAGGCGGGGCCATTCTTCATTGACTTTCTGTTCATCTATATGTGCACCATCTGCCTGACATCGCAGTTTCGTGTATTTGCCGCCCTGTCTAACAACTTCGAGGTCGCATTACGATATTGCGGTGTTTCTGTCCTTTTCTGTATTGTATTCGGTGGCTACGTCCTGTCCGTCGACAAAATGATTCAAGATGTTCCTTGGGTGGGATGGCTTGCAGTAAGTATGCGGTCTGTGCTGATGGCCAGTGCTAACGCCATTTAGTATACCACCCCGGCTTTGTACACGTACGAAGCGGTCATGGCAACCGAGTTTCACAACATGAATTTCACCTGTGCATCTGGATCGATCGTTCCATCAGGATCCAATTATACCGACGTCGCATATCAGACATGCGCGTATGCTGGCAGCCAGATTGGCAGCACGGTGGTGAATGGCGATGACTACCTGGCTGCCCAGTTCGGATTTTACTACAGCCACGTGTGGCGGAACTTTGGCATTCTCTGCCTCTTCACAATCGTATTTGTGATCCTCACTTGCTGGCTGAGTGAGGCTTTAGAGTGGGAGCTGGATAGCGCTGGGCCAATACAGTACGCATCCTCTGGTTTGTTCCAACGAAAGAACAGAATGACCCAAGAGACCGACGAGGAAAAAGCTCCTGTTCCCGTGGACCCAAAGGCTGCTCCAGTTGCATACCTGGAAGGAAACACTGGGCAAACTTTGGCTGTTACAGATTCCACGTTCACCTGGGCCGACCTGGAACTCAACGTCCAAATCGGCAAAGAATCTCGGAAATTATTGAATGGGGTCTGCGGCTACTGCAAGCCAGGGACTCTGACAGCGCTCGTCGGAGCATCGGGCGCTGGAAAGTCGACACGTAAGATCACAATTCATCTCACGCAATATAAAGCTAACAATGATAGTATTGACTGCGCTTACGCAAAGACAAAGTGCTGGTACTCTAACCGGATCTCTCTATGTGGATGACCAGCCCATCGATGGATCCTTCAACCGACAAATTGGTTACTGCCAACAAATGGACATTCACGACGATAGCAGTACTATTCGCGAGGCTTTTGAATTCTCAGCTTTACTTCGACAGAGTCGCGAGACTCCGAAGGAAGAGAAAATTGCCTACGTCGAAACTGTCCTGCAAACACTGGACCTGGTCGACCTGCAGAGTGCTGTTATTGGATCGTTGGATATCGAGAAGAAGAAGCGTGTCACAATTGGAGTTGAGCTCTGTGCCCGACCTAGACTACTTCTATTCCTAGACGAACCAACAAGCGGACTGGACAGTCAGGGCGCAACGAGTATCGTGGGATTGCTCCGACATTTGGCAGACCAGGGACTTGCAGTCCTGTGCACCATTCACCAGGCCAACCAGCAACAGTTCGAGGAGGTAAGTTCTTAATCTGCCTTGATCTGCGTTTACCGCTAACGACTCAGTTTGATCGAGTTCTCGCCCTGAGCCCCGGTGGAAGTACGTATTACTTCGGGCCCGTAGGCGAATCGGGCCAAGCGATTTTTGATTACTTCACAAAACAGGGAATCAACCCTGAGAAAATCACGAACGCTGCCGACTTCCTTATTGAGGTTGCAGTCAATGGTATGAAGGCACCTGGCCTCAGCTGGGCTTCCATCTGGCGCAGCTCTCCAGAGGCCGAGGACGTTCGAAAGACAATTTCTGGAATTCGCCAAGAGCACAGCCATGCAACTTTGACTACACCCTCTCCACCTACTATATATCAACAGACCATTCTTCTTACCCAGCGGACTTGTCGTCAGTTCTGGAGGACGGCAGAGTACCCATACTCGCGTCTCTACTCGTCCTTCCTTCATGCTCTCATCAATGGTCTCACCTATCTCCAGATTGGAGATAGTGCCACAGACCTCCAATCCAAGGCTTTCTCTTGCTTCTTGGTTCTGATGTTGGTGCCCGAGTTCATCAATGCCATATCCATGCGCTTTATCATGAATCGTGATATTTGGCTTGCGCGAGAAGGGCCAAGCGGAGTGTATAGTTGGGTTGCCTTCAGTACAGCCCAAATCCTGTCCGAAATCCCCTATGCCATTATCGGTGCGGTAATCTTCTACGTGTTGTATTACTTCATGGTCGGACTGCCCTTGGGTTTCGCAGCAGGATACAGTTTTCTGATGTTTTTCTTGTTTTTCCTATTTGCCACGTCATGGGGACAGTGGATTGCTGCTTTAAGGTGAGTTCACATTGAAATCCCAAAATTTGTGACGATAATTGACAGAATTAGTTCTGACTCCATGGTGGCGGCGACTTTGATGCCCTTTTTCATTATTATGTGTGAGCTATTTAACGGAATCTTGCGTCCCCACGACCAGATGCCTGCTTTCTGGAAGTATACCGCGTACTATACCACACCATTCACCTATTGGGTTGGGGGAGTTCTTACGGCAGTCCTTGGCGGTACATCGGTGATCTGCGACGAGAGCGAGCTGACATTGTTTGCGAGCCCGCCAAACATGACCTGTGGCGAGTATGCTGGATCATGGCTCGCCGAGAAAGGCGTTGGATACCTGTTCGACCCGGACAGCACTGGTACCTGTGGCTACTGCGAATATAGCCGTGGTGATGACTACCTATCCGGCATTGGTTTGGATGACTCGAAGATATGGCCGTATTTCGGCATTTTCCTCGGTTTCACGATCGCGAACTACCTCATGGTCTACCTTCTTGTGTACGTGCGATCAGTCATGAAGCCATTCTGGAAGCCTGGGTGATCTGCATTGGAAATACATAAAACCAAATCACAAAATACCACAGACATTTCACGAACATAACACAAATTTTGAAGATAGTTTACATGTGCAAGCGTTAGACCGACAAAAGATCAGGTTAGAGCGTGCATATGGAACTCAGAGAATATCCTGTGATGGCCATTAATAAGCATAGCGAAAGCAAGTATTCTCCTTATCCGTCAGTCCAGCCCACTTGATCTCATCAATGAGAACCTCATTCACAGGTCCCTGTCTCTGATCTCGACGACGATTTGCCCAGCGGTAGTACAGATACAGTACCACAGTCACCACTACGGATGCAGCTTGCGTCGCAAGAACGATGATCTTCGCAGGACGATATCCCGGTGCATCGCGCGCCTGAAAGGTCTGCGGGCCGATGATGTTGCCCACGGAGAATGATCCTGCGATGAGGGCGCTGGCGAATGCCCGCTTCGTATGTCCGGCGCAGTTGGCCATCGTCCACTGATACAGAATGGGTAGAGTGGCCACGACGGCGTTGACGAGGTAAATACCGATTAGCACGCCGGCCTTATTCGACTTTGGGATGAAAGACATCATGGCTGCGCCGACGATACCCGGGATGGTACAGAGGACGTTCCAGGCCCAGCGGTTTGATGCCCTACGAATCCCGAATCCGACTAGCAGTGTGAAGAAGATACTGACTATGCCGGAGGGTGTGTTCAGGAGTGCTGAGATGGGACCTGAGAACCCGAATCCTGCAATTAGAGTTGCGGAGTATGTGGTAATCACCCCACTGGATATCGAGATCTGGTCAAGTTAGCTTGAGAGCAAGCAAACGGGAATGGGAACTCACTAGAATGGTCGTGATGACCAAGAGCCAAAGCTGCATATCCATCACCGCTTCCCAAATCTGTTCCAAGTTCAATTTGGAACTCCACAGACCAGTCTGGTTATGGCTAACATGCTGGAGAAGAGCAGTCTTCTCGTCATCAGTTAACCATGAGGCCTTAATCGGCGTATCCGGGATGAAGAAAAAGGTCAGCGCACCCACGATGCTGGTGATTAGACCCAACATCAGGAACATGATGCGCCATCCATCCAGCGCGGCGTGATGAACATGCTGGAATGCAAACGAGATAACCCCACCTAGGATCTGAGCGACACCCAGTCCCATGTACCAGAAGGTAAATCTCGGAGCCTGTTCACTCCGCGTGTAGTACTGACTACTCAGCAACATCAACGATGGACCTACCGTTGCCTCGAATGCGCCAAGAAACACTCGTGCAACCAGCAGAGTTCGATAGTCATGGGCACCTGCCGAAGCCGCTGCAGCGACACCCCAGAAAAAGACATTCCCACCGAGCCACTTGGCAGCTGGGAATTTCTGCAAGCAGTAGACTGCATCACATTAGAACCGAGAGATGATCCACTGATGAAGCAAGGAGCTAAACACTTACCGTTCGGCACCTCAGCAATCAGATAAGCAATAAAGAACCAGGTAGCCGTGTTGGAAAACTCATTGCCGGTGAGGTTGAGATCTTTCTTCAGCCCCATGACTGCCGCGTACTGGTTCCTGTTAGGGCTACCATGTATCACCATCCCTTCATCGACTCACATTAAGCATGACTTTGTCGAGGAATTGTAGAACGTAGCAGCAGAACATGTAGGGGAGTACGCGACGGTCGATCTTGCGTCGCAGCGCGATCAAATCCACGCCAACACATTCCGTGTGGGTCTCGAGATAGTCCACTGCATCATCACGGCGATTCGCAGCCTTGAGGACCTGGTTGGACTGATCCATGATAAAAATTAGGTGATGGTGGGGCGAAAGGGCGTAGAACGAGAGAGAAAGGGAAAAGTAAACAGAATAAGGGAGAGTTGAACAAGGCTGAAGTGTGGCGCAACGTTAAGCTGAGGACGTTGCAACACCACTCTTGATACCCCACCACTCTTGGTACGTGCTCACGTAGGAAGCCAGACTACTTTGGATCGGAATTCCTTGGCACCGTTTGCGCAAGGGGTTGACTAAGAGAACATCCACCATTCCTTCTCTTATTTCTGATTCCCGGGTTTATCACGATGGGATGGGTGTATGGTGCTACGCCTGAAGTGCAAGCAGCATCACAATATCGTGCGATTCTTGGGGTATGTATCGGCCTCACTGTTCTGATGGTGACTACTGTGGGCCTGCGACTATTTCTCCGGGCTCACGCGAGTCGGCTTGGAGCAGCGGACTATGTGATGGTAATGAGCATGATCTTTAGTATCATCTACAATGCCTTGTGTATTGCTCGTGAGTACTCATTCCTCCTTCAACTCATGCGCTCATTTAAATAGAAAGTCGATATGGACTCGGATTACCATTGTCACTTCGACCAAAGGGGGATTTACCAACCTACACCAAAGCAAGTACCATCGTGAGATCTACCAAGCCCTCGCTAACAGATATAGCTCAACTATGCAGGACGTCCGTTCTATCAATTGGGCATTGCAGGATTCAAGGCGTCTCTCTGTCTGAGTTATCTTCGCTTGCTTGTCGGGACATCGAAGAAGATCTATCGCGTACTGATCTGGATCGCCATCGTGATCGCAACGGGGGGACACCTTGTAGGAGCTCTGATCTTAGTCTTGAATTGCACTCCAGTATGGCTCCCTCCATCATCATGAAATTGACTGACCCTGTTCAGGTCCAACGAGCATGGAATTTCTCTGTTCATGGTACTTGTCTTCCTGTTGGTGCCACCTTCTACGGGCTTGCCATCTTCACCATCATCTGCGACTTGATGGTTATCTTTCTTCCCGTCCCACTGCTCTTGCAGTTGAACATCAAGCCAGCCCAGAAGGCTGGTGTTGTGTGCCTGTTCTTGTTGGGTCTCTTCACCACGCTCTGCTCCATCCTCCGACTAACGCAGATCCACCGAGTGGCCTTTGGAGATGGGAACTCGACGATGCTGGTCCTGTGGGGGACGATTGAATTCAATATCGGGGTAGGCAAGCTACCCTAGCAAACGAACCTGTTCACGCTGACCATGTAGAACATCGTCACCTGTGTGCCATATCTGACTCCGCTGCTCAAGGGCCTCATGAAAGACTTCCGCTCGACGGGTCGCAATGAGTATCATAGTCATGAGAGAAGCTATACAATGGGGGACGTCCAACAACGATACAATCGACGGTCTGACTTGTCGACTGGTTCTGGTTCAGGTTCACATGAGGAGATCGTTCTTGATGAGCCGGTCCATGGGGGGGTGGAGAGGACGCTGGAGTATCGTGTAACTAAAGGGGAGATGATTTGAAGTCTGACTGAATAATCCAGGGGAAGGTAGCATCGACTGAAAAGTCCCACTTTCACAGGGAAGTGCCAAGTGTGATTCGTCACATCCCACAACAAACTTCTTTGTCTACCCACCCACACCATGTCGACCCCTCCAATTCTCATCATCGGTGCTGGCATCAGTGGCCTCATTCTAGCCCAATATCTCCAACGCTGTGGAATTCCTTTTGAAATCTTTGATCGCGATTCCGCATTCGATGCACGAAGTGGCGGATGGGGACTCACGCTCCACTGGGCCCTCCCAGCCCTACGACATTTATTGCCCGAACATCTAGTGGCTCGATTGCCAGAGACGTTTGTAAACAAGGATGCAGCAGCCCGCGGAGATATGGGAAGGTTTCACTTCTTCGATTTAAAGTCCGGCAGAGCTCTTTACGATGTTCCCGCCGAAGAACGGATTCGCGTTAATAGAGGACGATTGCGGGAGTTGTTGACATCGGGACTGGACGTTCAGGTATCTTGGGGCAGCCCGCTTAATGGAATGATGGCTAATACTCTCAGTGGAACAAAACCTTCGTCGATATCGAGTCGTCGGAGTCTGTCATCACCGCTCGCTTTGCAGATGGATCGTCTTATAGTGGGCATCTCCTCGTTGCTGCTGATGGTGCACGGTCGCGCGCCCGGCAGATATTGTATCCTCGGGGATATGCGATGAATCCACTGCCTGTACAGCTTCTAGGGGCATCTGCCCTCTACACGAGAGAACAACTGGGTGGTGCAGAGTTGATCGACCCGTACATCTTCCAAGGGTCTTACCCCGACACTGATGTGTTTTTCTTTTTCAGTTGTACGTTTCTCCAACGCGACCGTGCTTACTGGTGCTAATACATGGAAGTTCTGGACACTCCGAGCAACTTCAAGGATAGCAGCAGGGATGAGTATCTCTGCCAGGTTATTGTCTCTTGGGCTGATAACAAGGGCATCGCTCTGCCTGCTGGAAACACGGATCGCCTCGCACTGATGAAACAATTGACCGATAATTGGGCTGAACCTTTTCGCTCCTTGGTACACAACCTACCTGAAGACGCTGAGCCTCGATCAATCCGCATTGAGGATTGGATCTTTCGTCCCGGTCAGCGTGACGGGCATCCTCGAGCAATACTCATGGGAGATGCGGCGCATACCATGACGATGTGTTAGTAGCCCACCAACGTACTGATCATTATTGATAGCTAATAAGGTCAGTCCGTGGCGAAGGTGCCAATAATGCGATCGTGGACGTCTTGGATCTGGTAACGAATCTGAATCTTAATGCGGAGAAACCAGCGTAAGTTTCTCTTGCCATGATATTGAATAATGCTAATCTATTTGCTATGAAGTGCATTCTCATCTGAGCATCTGGTGGTTTCCCTGGCGGCCTACGAGAATGAGATCTTTTCACGCGTCGAGCCTAGTTTCCTTGCATCCCGACAGGCTTGTCTGGATGCGCACGACTTTACAAAGATTGAGGGCAGTCCATTGGTGACTGCCAGGGTGCTGAATAGCAAGGATTAGAACGATCAACGTTGCTATGAGATCGAACACGATTTCAATGTCGATTCTTATCACTGACGTTCATTTAAAAGCCAAGGCCGTTCTTCTAGAGTATCTGACTCGAAGCCAAGGGTGCAAATCGATCTCGATTAAACCACCAGCTCTCTAACAAGAGACCAAACTAGAACCAAGTACGACGCACACTAGAAACGGGGGGCGCCATGCAAATTCAGGAAGGAAAAGCAAACCTGGTATGAGGACTGAAAACAAAAGCTGAATAGTTTTCTATGGGAGAACTCCCGTTTATAAGCATTCTAGACTCCGGAAAGGACCAATCTCAAGCCGATAAACCAACGCGATGCAATCGTACATTTAAATCTTCCAATTCTCTAGCTCCACGTCAGACCTCCACACAGGTGCTTTCCAAACACGGTTTCCTGGTGATAATCTGGGTTGAAAGTAGACTATCCAGAGTTAGCACAATCCCTTACAAGAAACAAAACCAAAAGCGGGACAGAAGTACTTACGCCTGATACCGCTGAATACTGCGGACCTCCTGATCCACCAAGGCTTTCAACGCAGACTGGATATCACGAACAAGACTATCGCATCGACTCTGCGTAAAGTCTTCCCGCAATACAACCCGCATCATGCTCATCTTCTCGCAATCCGCCGCCATGGTGTAGGCAGGAACAATCCAGCCTCGTTCCCGGAGCTTATGCGCCAGAGAGAACTCATCGAAGAGGATACTTTGGGTAGAACCGAGACGGAATGCGACGAGGGGGAGACCTTTTCCACTGCCATCGCTCATGATTGTGAAGCCCATCTGTTTGAGCTGCTCGGTGAGGTAATCGGCTGTGTTGGTGAGGTTGGTCATGATGGCCTGGTAGCCACGTCGACCGAGACGGACCATCTGATAATACTGGGCGATGATGTGGGAGGCGGGCTTGGAGAAATTCAACGTGAAATTCAGCTGGTCGGCTCCGAGGTAGTTGATATTGAAGATGAGTTCTTTGGGGAGGTACTCGGGTGACCGCCAGAGGGCCCATCCGATACCGGGATACACCTGACATCGTTAGTATCTGATTCGAGCCCGAGGATTGGGGTCTCGCTCACCAGACCATATTTATGGCCAGACACGTTGATGGACACGACGTTGGGCAGTTGGAAATCCCACACCAGATCGGGGTTCACAAACGGAGCGACGAAGCCACCACTGGCCGCATCCACATGAATCGGGGTGCTGAGTCCCTTGGCGACCAGGGCGTCATTGATCCCCTTGACATCCTCGTAGTGCCCGGTGTATGTCGTTCCAAGGATCGCACAGATACCAATGGTATTCTCATCCACCAACTCGGCAGCCTGGGCGGGATCGATCACGTATCTGGTCTCGGTGCACGGGACCAGTTTCTCATCGATCTCGAAGTATCGTGCAGCCTTCTCCCAGCAAACCTGCACCCCCGTGCTCATGATGATATTGGGCTCAGAGGTGTCTTTACCTTCTGCCTTCCGTTGGTTCTTCCATCGTTTCTTCATGGCGAGCGTGGCTAGCATGATGGCTTCGGATGAGCCGATGCATGCGGTACCAATGGCGGTGGTCTGGCCATCTTGTTTCGGGGCGTGGAATAGGTTGGCGAGCATTTTCAGACAGCGTTGTTCGATTTCGACGGATTTGGGGTATTCTTCATGATCGATGACATTTTTGTTCGAGGATTCGAGCATCAGCTTCTCGGCTTCGTCTTCCTACCCGGTGTGAGTTAGAATATATCCGAAGTAGTAAGCAGGGCGAGGGACCTACCATATATGTTGTGACAAAGCTCGCGAGACTATGCCGGTTAGTTGTCATCCTGGACTGATTCAGCCTTGCTTACTTTAACATAGGATTTCCATCCAGCACCAGATCATCCTTGATCATGCGGTAGGCCGTCTCTTTGGGCATTTCATCGTAGGGCAGTTCATCGGAAGGCATATGTTCGGATGCGAACCGAGAGCCATAGACATTGGTGCATCCCCGAGACAGTCGCTTAAAAGCTATTGAGTCCATGGTGAAGAATCGTCGCGATGATAGAGGATAGAGGATAGAGGATAGATTGAATGGGAATACCGTCTCTTATATGAAAATCCTGCCTTCACGGGTTCTAGCAATAATCTTCAGCTGAACTCGATCTTCGATCCACCGGTTCGTCCGCAACTCCACTTTTCCTCGATCGCCCCAACAACCAACCCGCCTTTCTTGTCTTTTTGGCCTGTTCTCCCCTTGGGCCCCACTATGGCGTCGATGGCGGAATTGGCAGGGGAAAAACGAGGGAAAAGAGCTGAAGAAACCCCTCATCCACGCTCGGCTCTCATCACTTATACGCACTTAAAGATCTAAGTGCGACCACTTACCCCGTCAACACTCTATTTCTACTTGTTCATAACAGTATCTTATCAATAACAATCTTTCTGTTCTTTCAGGTTGTCTTAGCAGAGCTAGTCCCTACGATCGCCGAGTTAGTTAACCGCTGAACATAGTATCCGTGTATGAGGGATATCTTAACAAGGGAAAATCACTCATACAAGCTAGAATAATGTGATGTATGAGGCATTCCTTCGAGAACAGGGCCTCGTGGAGGATCGGCTTATCTGAGAATCTTTCCATTGCATCACGCAGTTCCTTGCTCCACAAGATTCCAAGGTGGTTGATTTACACTCCATATACTACACAGTTCAAGCTACCGGAACTTTAATTTCGGTCGATAGAGCCAAGCTTTTCTAGAAAGTATTTGTGCGGCGCCAAGCTGTCTCTTCGATCGAAAAGAAGAGAAAAAGAATCAATTCTATCCCTTGATCGCGAACATTCTCCAGCAATGTCGATCATGTCGGTCGATCTCCCTATGCAAGGGCAAGGGGAGACAAGCCTCACGGTCAGATAGGTAATTATTGAGAAAATATGCACACCGTACATATTACACAGATTCATCAACAGTTTATGTAGAATCTGGAGCTGGAGAGGATTGACATCTAAACTATTGGATAGGAAATCTGAGCTAAGGCAATCCTAGCTAAGGCAATATACTAGCTAAGGCAATCCTAGCTAAGGAAATCCTAGCTAGGGACGAGTCAATGTCTCATTCACATCACCTCAATACTCACCCGCAGTGCGACACGCGTGCTTAATGTGTACCGTAACTCGATGGAGATCCTTCAATCGCGTGCGTTATCTCTGACACGTCACGTCCCTGGACAGGGATGCAACAAACACATATACCGGTTCAAATGAAGGGCGCATTCCACACGGTATCTGCAATTATCCCACGATACGTATCATATCTGTCATTGATCCCTCATGAGTTTTACACGCTCAGGCTATCAACCGAAATTGACCCTTGAGCCTGGATGATTCCGCTCACGTCGTGATTCTGTCTCGAAGGATGCTTCATCCGATCCTTGATATCAGCAACTTTAATGTGATCTTGACATTCTCAGGTAAGTCTAGCCTCAGGGGAATATGAATTCATCTGACAATTGACTCATTAGGGATATATTTGCTTGTTTTCGCCGTCCTCTCCCTCAAACTAAAGCAGAAATGGTACCTCGGTGAAGCTTGTGAGCCCACTTACCTGCCATGCACGTCAATTGGACGGGACTGACCTTTGCAGTACCATCCTTCGTGATCGGGGTTCTTTTAGGTCCCGTCTGCGCAAATCTGGTCGATGCGAGACGATGGGGTAGTCACGTTGAGGAAGGTCAGATTGCCTATGTAAGTGATCCTACCGAGGCCCTCCAGGTACACGTTGCTGATCCATCAGGCCTTGACGCGACTGGTCATTGGCATCCAGATGGTTAAAGTCGGATATGAGTTGCCGAAACAATATCTGAGGCAAAGGCTGGTCGAGCTCACCATTTGCCTTCTTCCACTGATGGCACTGCAGTGGCTGGCAACCTCGGCTTGTATTTTGTTGATGATTCCACACTTATCCTTTGTACGTTGCCTGCTGGTCGCCTCGGGAACCATGCTAATCATCGCAGCTCACGTCTTTGATTATTGGATCATGCGTCATCTGCATTGATCCCATTCTGTCGCAGGCCATTGCGAAAGGGCCCTTTGCTGACAAGTATGTCCGACGTCACCTGCGAGAGTTTATCTCCGCCGAGGCGGGTGGGAATGACGGCTTTGGCTTTCCATTCTTATTACTTTCCGTTTCGATTTTACGTTATGCCGATGTGCCACAGAGTAGCACGACAAAACGTGACTGGATAGGAGCAACGAACACGGGGCGATTAGGGGGCGATGCGGGTCGTGCATTGGCGCATTGGGCGGTTGAGGGAGTGCTGTATATGATAATCATGGGCTCGGGATACGGGCTGTTGGTGGGATTCGTGGGACGCAAGGGCTTGAACTTGGCGTCGAAGAGGTGAGGCCCTTCGACTGGATCATGGACAAAAGCTCACGGTCGCAGGCGATGGATTGATAAAGAGAGCTTTTTCATCTTCCCAGTGGCAATTGGAGTAAGTCGTACCGTTCGTTATGGTGGCAAGATACTAACATCCCCAGTTATTCATTGTGGGCACCTGTGGATGCTTTGGATCCGACGAGACTCTGGCCTGCTTCATCGCTGGGTGTGCATTGAACTGGGACGGCCTTTACCACTCCGAAGCCGAGTCGCGACATGATTCGTTCAACTCAACCGTTGAGGTGATTTTGAACTTTGGCACCTTCATTTTCATCGGGATCAGCATGCCCTGGGACCAAATGCACCTGCCACAGGTAACGGGAATCACGATATCGCGCCTCATTACTCTGGGGATTTTGCTGTTGCTATTTCGCCGTATCCCTGCCATCATGCTTGGATATCGCTTCATGCCAAAGATCTGCCATTCGTGGAAAGAAGCTTTATTCATGGGATATTTTGCGCCAATTGGTAAGTTCATCTGGATCCTCTCCATTGCGTGGCTAACCTAGTAGGTGTCGGAGCCATCTGCTATGTGGAATATGCACGTCGACTGCTCCCTGATCCTGGACAGAGTGATAGTGAGATCAACCGATTGACAGCTGCCATGATTCCTGGTTAGTACTGCCCACGTATCCTTGTTCGCTTGGTCGCTTGGTCGCTCTAACGTGTCCAGTGGTGTATTGGCTGGTCTTTTTCTCCATTGTGGTTCATGGACTCTCAATCCCCGTCCTCAACGGCATCTACAAGTGGCTGGAAGTTCCTGCCATTCGAGATCATCCAGTTGAAGTCATGCTTCTCTCCGAAAACGAACCAATCCCGAACAATAGTGTTGTGGATCGCCGCGTGCACTCTGTTATATTAAATAATCGGTTTTCTCGCAACTTGACCGTGGATTCCGACGAACAGGACGAGCCCGATACGATCATGTTGCGATCCCGGGATCAGGAGAATTATGCGGAATCGTCGCGGTCTTCCACGAAAGGGTCTTTGTGTCTGGTTGAACAGTCTTGGCAAGTGGTTTAGTTGTGTCAAAGTCTTTCACTAGGAAGTTGGCTGTTGTTCATGAACATATGATCAAATTTCAAGATTAGACCACCATTTCTTTTTGGGCTGGAATGATCAATTATCCTCCTGAAGCATGCGCGCTCGATCGGATCGGTAGCAAAGATCTGCTATGATCTCACTCCTCGGCCCCTGAAGAACATGTGCCGTTCGGTGATCACTCGGTCTCAAAAGCCTGACCCCCACGGCCCCCTTCCCTAATTCCAAATCTTTCACCCTGTGAATAATGTCGTATGTACCTGAAATCCTTGCACGGCCATGCCGCTAACATCCTCAGATCCATTCTTACAACCCTTGGTCTGCGCGCTGCTCCTGACGCGCAGGTCCCCAATCACGCCGCGACCCTGCTACTGGCCAACTGGGCTCTCGCGTATGCGCTGATGAGTACCCGATTGACCAAGGTTTATTATGGCATCGACAACAATGTTGCTCCACGGGAGGATCTGGCTACATTCGGTGAAGCTGCTGTTAAGGCTGGCAAGCTTGATCGACGGACGCTAAACAAATTGAAGCGTCGAGAGGCGGCGCATGCTAATGCGGTCGAGGGGTACAGTTTGTTTGTCGCGGCGAGTAGGTTTATCGCCAGGCAAGATATGAATCCAATTCTGACATGACACAGTTTTGACGGCGGCTTATGCTGGTGTTCCCAGCGAGACCATTAACACGATCGGTGTGTGGTATACTCTGTCTCGGGTCGCGTATAGTCTGTGTTATACATACATTGAGAAGAAATCGCTCAGTTATCTTCGGTCGGTGACTTGGTGGTCTGGTAACATCAGCTGTATCACTGGTCTGGTGCTTGCGGCAAAGAAGCTGTGAACCGTTGGATATAGTATTGCATAGTCTTGGAGCCAGAGGTCATGAGGACTCGGCATGTATGTTAGTGACTGGTGCCAACCGTCTAGTGAATGCAAAGTGTAATGAGAACCCCCCCCCCCCCCCCCAAAAAAGCCGGAAAGAGTAGATCCTGGCTAATCCAGGGTGATTGGTGGAGAAACCCATTCAGACAAGACGGTAGAATGCATCCCCGCCATTGACCAACATGTGAAGAGATAAAGTACCAAGTTCTCCACTCCCCCACGCTCTTCACTTGGCAGAATGCGGAGAGAAGATCCACTCCGCCGACTCACAGGGCACACAGTACAGTGCATAGCTTGGCCATGTCCCTGTTGATCGATGCCAATAGGAAAGTTGGCCCGTGAGGATTTCTACAGGCGGAGAAATCCTGTTGACCCCGCGAATCGCCAGGTTGGCGGGAATACATCCTCGAAATGCTGGGAAAAGAAAAGGTATAAATACCGAGATGGCCATCAGTCAATTCTTGCCACATCCATTCAATTGATACCACGATGAAGCTCTTAGCTCTGGGTGCACTCTTTGTGACCGCCGTTAGTGGTCTGGCTTCCCCAAACGTGATTCCAGGGGCACAGATCATCTCTGCCAATGACAAGTCGGAACTGAGAAACATTGGCGCGTTTCATCAGAAATACCCAGACCGTCGGACCGTGACTATTCGCTCGTCGAAGAGTGACAATGATGACGTGTCCAGCGATTTTCTCTGGGGTATCAAGCAAGCCAATCATGGCGGCCGCTTATTGCTGGAGAAAGGCAAGACTTACGTGATTGGAAGGAAGTTGGATCTGAGCTTCTTGAATAATATTGAGGTTCAACTGGAAGGCGAGATCAAGGTATCTATGGACTATAGCACACACATCTGGGTCACGAGATCTAACACGTGCAGTTTACCAACAACATCACCTACTGGCAAGCGAACAACTTCTACTACTCTTTCCAGAAGTCGATTACCTTTTGGGTCTGGGGTGGTCAGGACATCAAGATCTTCGGAAAGGGAACTCTCAACGGTAATGGCCAGAAATGGTACGATGAGTTCTCGGGCAGCCAGATTTTGGTAAGAACCCCTGACATCTTTCTCGAAGCGAGGGACTGACCTGCTATAGGATCCTGACAACACCTTCTATCGGCCAATCTTGTTTTTAACCGACAATGCCACGCGAGTCAGTGTGGAAGGAATCACACAGTTGAACTCGCCCTGCTGGACCAACTTTTTCGTCCGCACCAACGACATTTCCTTTGATGATGTGTATATCCATGCGTATTCGACCAATGCTTCGGTAGGGGACCTAGCCTGGGGATGGATCTGTGCTGGTCTAACAATGGATAGGTCGATGCGGCGAACACCGACGGCTTCGATTCTTACGTCGTGGACGGGCTCAGTGTCACCAATACCCGGATCGACGTCGGAGATGACTGTTTCTCGCCCAAGCCCAACACGAGCAACATCTTTGTGCAGAACATGTGGTGTAACAACACTCATGGAGTCAGCATGGGGAGTATCGGCCAGTACTCGGGGGAGATGGATTTCATTGAGAATGCCTATCTCGAGAACATCACCTTGTTGAATGGACAAGTGAGTCTTTCTTCACCCATCTGTGTCCCAAACTGGTACTGATCAAGATAGAATGGAGCTCGCTTGAAGGCATGGGCTGGTCCCGACGTGGGATATGGTCGCATCAGCAATATCACGTATCGCAACGTGCAGATCCAGAACACGGATAACCCGGTGGTACTGGATCAATGCTACTTTGATGTGAATGCGACCGAGTGTGCCGCGTACCCATCGGCAGTGAACATCACGGACATTGTGTTCGACAACATCTGGGGCACCTCGTCGGGGGCCGAGGGCAAAGTGGTGGTGGATCTGACCTGCTCCCCTAATGCGGTCTGTTCCAATATTCACCTGTCGCGGATCAATTTGGCGAGTCCCGCGGGGAGTCCTCCGGAGATTATCTGTGATGGTATCGAGGGGGATATTGGAGTGAACTGCACCAGTTCCAGCTAAACGAGTTGGGTGAAGGCAAGGGGGATAACGTGCGTAGTTCTCGGGGTCAATCTCCCAATGGATTTATCAACATAAAAAATATCCGAGTAATGCCAAGGGAAAGGTGATGATCCCCACAATTCCGCAGGACATGTAAAGCGAGAGCATCAGACTGGCTGGAGATAATCCTGGCTGGTTTGCCAATTAATTTAGCCCCAAGCTCACGGCCCAACGGAGCTTTGACCCTAATTCACCATTCGGACAGTAGGAGGCGGGATCGAAAATAAGCGACAATAGCGTGGCTCAAGCCACTTTTGCGCCAAGTGGTGACAAGCATATCATTTTAGTCCCCATGATTGTACTCCATTTCTTGCTTTTGTTGTGCATTTCCGGGGAATAGGAGAGATCCTCTGTTCGAGATCAACTTAATAATCTGGGGCAAACCTCCTAAACCCCGGATTCTCTCAATCGCATCTTTCTCCGTCCTTTCATTGGCTTTCAACTCCTTTCAAATTTGGGATTCCTCTCCACACCCCACAATCATCCCCACCACCGGGTTAAGATCATATCCGCTGCGCCAATCAGATTCGGTATACGCGTCGCCTCTGGAACGCGATCCACCCATCATTTTGACTCTTGGTCTGGGGGTGGATCTGTTGTCGTCCCCACCCCCGGACACCCTAGCTGTGCACGCGGAGAAAATGGAGAAAATGTAGCAAACGGAGAAACGGGCTGCACTGGCAGGGGTTCCCTATAAGTACTTGGTCTGATCATCCCCCTAATTTCCCCAGGCTGGTCCTTACCGTTCTCCTTTCTATATCCCCTACATCCCTCCCCCCAACACCGTCAACAATGGAGAAGATGGGAAAGACAGATAGCAATTCCCAGCACGTGGAAGGCGCGCCCGCGAGCCCTAGTGCCATGGAGTCTGGCAAGACGGAGGCTTTCTATGTCGAGGATCGGGTGGCCCATCTCTCTGAGGAACATCGCCAGTATCTATTGGCGCGTCATGGTACCCTTGATCTCGACCCGATTCCGGACATGAACGATGCCGATCCCTACAATTGGCCTCGCTGGAGGGTAAGACTTCTGAGCCCAGTATCTCGGGGCATGCGTGCTGATCAAAGGATAGAAAAACCTCAACCTGGGTCTCGTCGTGTTCCACGCCATGATCGGTCTGTTTACCGCTTCGTCGATTCAATCCGCCTTTACCAACATCTCCGCCGATCTGGGTGTCAGCATGCAGCGTACTAGTTATCTGGTGTCGCTGTTCATCGCGGTTCTGGGTGGTGCGCCTCTGTTCTGGCGTCCCCTGAGCAACCGCTACGGTCGTCGTCCGATCTTCCTGATCTCGCTGTTCTGTGCTATGATTGGAAACATTGGTTGTGCGAACAGTCACTCGTACGCGACAATGGGTCTGTGCCGTGCCATCACTGCGTTCTTCATCAGTCCCGCGGCTGCTATCGGAAGTGCTGTGGTCGCCGAGACCTTCTTCAAGCAGGATCGTGCCCGCTGCATGGGTGTCTGGACTCTCATGGTGACCATCGGTGTCCCCGTTGCTCCCTTCCTGTTCGGCTTCTTGGCCCTACGCGCCTCCTACCGCTGGATCTACTGGATTATCACCATTGTAAGTCCACCTTTCATCCTACCTACCCTGCCGATACTAATCCCGACCAGATCAACGGTGTCCAGTTTATCATCTACTTCTTCCTCGGCTCCGAGTCGCTCTACATCCGCGAGGAGGGTGTTCCTAAGCAGGCGACCACCGAGAAGAGCAGTCTCCTCAAGTTCCGCCGCATTGATCCTACCCCTCTGCGCTTCTGGGACTTCATCCAGCCCTTGAGCTACTTCTCCAAGCCCCGAGTCCTCATTCCCGCCGCCGCATATGCCATGATCTTCCTCTGGGGTAGCATCATGCTCACCATTGAGATTCCCCAGATCATGCCCGAGCAATTCGGCTTCAACACCCAGGAAGTCGGGTTGCAGTTCCTGGCAGTCATTCTCGGGTCCGTGATCGGTGAACAGATCGGTGGTCTGATTTCCGATCGCTGGATGCTTATGCGCCAGAAGTCTAAAGGCGAGCGACCGCCCAACGAGTACCGTCTGTGGTTGAGCTACATTGGTCACGCTTTGACCATCTGTGGTGTTGTTGTGTTCTCGGTCCAGATGGGTAAGGCTGGGAACAAATGGAACATCACTCCCCTTGTGGGGGCTGCTATCGCTGCTGGTGGTAACCAGATTGTCACCACTATCAACATTACCTATGCTGTTGACTGCTACCGGGCCGATGCGGCCAGTGTTGGTGTGTTCATCACCTTTGTGCGACAGACTTGGGGTTTCATTGGACCTTTCTGGTAAGCAACCTCTCTGATGACTACGATGAGTGACGTACTAACATGTTGAATAGGTTCCCCAATATGTATGCCAACCTTGGCTGGAGCACTGGTGCCGGAATTGCCGTGGCATTGATGGTGGGTGTTAGTGTGATCCCCACGATGCTGCTGCAATGGCGCGGTGCTTCCTGGCGTTAAGCCGCTATATTTTGCTTCTGTTATATTTGGATTATAATGTGCTAGGATTGGGTACTGTAATATGAAATTTGCAATTGCATATGTTCCAACTAAACTGTCCATCGCAGGAGATGCTTAGTAGGTTATCCACTTCTTAAGGTATATGTGTAGCTGCCCAGGTGATGCAGACTGAGCTACTGACACACAGCGTAACCATTGGAATGACATCAGACCCTGCAAACACATGACTAGCCAACATAACAAGCACCCCCCCCCCCATGCAAAGTAAATTTCTTTCGTATACCCGATTACTCTGTTCACTAGATACAGTCCTGATACTTTAATACTTGAACGTATTCAAATTCCAACAAAAATTGACAGCGCAAAACGAGACTCCGTTCCATGATCTTCCATAAATGCATAGCACCCAAGTGCTCATATTCACAGGACATCTCTACATGCCCTCACATTCACACACGACGTAGGCAGAGCACAGATCAATGACAGGCTTGCCCAGGGTGACATAGGTATCCTCAGCATTGAGAGATGCAGTCAGGTGGTGCAGCTCTTCGCTGAATCTGCAGACGGTTGTCTGTTCGATGACCGTGAGCTGGGCACTGGATGCGAAGACCAGGCCATGTCGAGCGAGGGACGTGTGGCCCCAGAGTTGTTGGACAGGACGCTTCACGCCGTCGACGGGGATGACAGCATTGGCATTGGCGCCGGACTGATCATTGGCGAGTTGGATGGTAGCGGTGTATGCTGGAGGTTTCTTGGGAGCGGCCAGGCCAGTGGAGGCGAGGAGGGAGACGACGAGAGCGGTGGCAGTAGTGAACTGCATAATGGTAATTGATGGGGGATGATTCAAAATTTCTTCTTTTGTTTGGAGGATTGTTTCTTGAGGCCGTGTTTAGCTAACGTGCTGGGACGGAGGATGTTGATATATAGCTTCCATGACTGTTCACGGTTGAAGGAACACATTTTACTGACATCGGATGTTTGGAGACTTGCCGTTTCCGTCGATTCTGTAGAAGTATGGGGTTGCCCCACTTGGCCGCATCTAGACAGGTGTTGATATTCTACATCACGGTCAATATCATGTCATCTTGACATGCTGCTCGGATAGTAAAGCCATCATATTAAAGCCATCACTTGGAGAACCATATATCTCCATCAAGCGGAACCTGCCATGTCGAGTCCGAAGTCCCCATGGACTGTGTTGACCATACTCCAATGAAGAGTGACCATGGCGGCTGTCAGGTCTAGACTCGGGAATTTCTCAGACTAGAAGGGAGAGCAGCGATCGCTGCGCGGAGGCAATGCAGATCATGGTGAGTGAAGCAGTCTGATGGGTTCGGAGGAATTTGAAGCGAAGCGCATGGCATCTCTGGACGGACAATTTCAAACTCAGTCTGCATGAGAGCCTTGTGTACATACCAGGCGGTGGTTGAAGAATGTACGAACTACGGGATTCCGACTGGAATGTGGACCGGCATTCAGGCGATCAGGCAGCAACATGGGCTTGTTTGCGCCCGGGGATCCAATCAGAACGCAGGAAATCCCGTTCATCCAGGGCTGCTGAGTGTTATGCACACGAAATTGAGGAATATCTCCGCCACATTCCAATGTCAATCCTGACCCTTGGCACTAAAAATATACTATGTCGACCGTGGACTGGATGTATATGACGTTGAACCCCTATTTACTTACATTGAGGTTCGAATAGATGGAATATCGTATTTTCGGAATGGATCGTTGACGTTCCCTATATAGGAAATGCCGTGGCTAAATACAGGAAGACTTCTTCCGACGTTGTCTTTAACGTTTCAAATACCGCATGTCGCCCTCCACACTGCTTAGATGATTCTCACTCCATTGCAGGTGTGTGATAGAAAGCTCATGAAACAGGGTAGCAGTGAGTCGACTCAAAGCAGTTGAGACCTGCGCAGCAGTCAGAGTCGACGCTGCAGAATTGACCGTCTGAGATGAAGTTAGTTTAGATCCTCATGGGTATGAAATAGATCAACTTACAACCGGCACAAGAGCGCTCTGCCAGGGGTTCACCTCCGATAGCAGCGGCGCTGCTCAAAGCGGCGAAGGCAGCGAGGAAGAAGATGGAGATGCCCTGCATTTTGGATGTTGAGTGAGGTACAAAGTGGATGGTAGAGTCGATTGTAGGATGATTGGGACTGTAGAGGATGTGATGATAGAACACTTCATCTGGCAAGTAGCGGACTATTTATAATGCTTCTCATGGCCATTTTAAGGCCCCCTTTGAAGTCTGACGCTTAGATTGCTACATCATGGACCCTATCATATGGAGTCATGGATATCACCATGCAGTGGGATCGGCAGAGGTCAGCAAGACGCGTGTTTCATAGATTGTGTAGAGCCAGTCGGAATCGAAGGACGCCGAGGGCAGTGCCGAGGAGGCGAGATTGGTTGGATGGAAGTATGCACCAGGGCACTGGTTCATGCAGGCAGACTTGTGAAGGTCCGATATCTTGCTATCTTTAGTCAACCCGGAACTATGACGTCGCACCTGGAGGAACATTCACAATGGACGCTTGGTGTTGATTTTGAGCAATTCATTCCATGAGATCTTGTTCATCAAGATTTCTTAGCTCTAACCGATCTGTCAATCTGTCAATCTGTCAATGACCACCACATTCCCCACGGTCTCAATCTTAAAAAACGCCATTCAGCCAAGATCGTGTTACGCCAAGAGGATCTTCGCCCCCAGAACGCCATATGCAGGGGCGAGGCTATGGGGGCTTTTGACTTTCTTCCTACCATCGCCCCAGGGTCGCATTCTGCCACAATCCTGCAAGGCTGTCGCGAGGCTGTAAAAGTGGAGTTGGTTCCTGCAGCCCTGGTCCCTGCGGCTCTTACGCCACTGAATCCCAAAACAAATCAGATTCAGGTGAAAGAATCATATCTAAGTAAATATCTAAATCATGATTCTGAATAAGCAATATCGCTGGTTGAACAAGAAACAGAGACATGGAAAAGTAGATAATCTATTCAAGAAAGAGGGGAAAGGGATCGACACTCTGACCAGTGGGCCGAGGCGTGCCATGCGGGGGCAGAGATGCATTTGAATATCGGAAGGATTCGGCGGATCTCAATGTTACAATATGGATTGCAAGTTAGCATTCAACATACAACTAAATTCGAAATTGACTTCTATGCTTTGCGCAAGGAAATTATTTCTGGAGCCCTAATCTAAGGCACGGGAGGCCCGATACGGATAGTATGGATACAGGGGCTTTTACGCCAAACTGACAAAATATAAACGAAGTAAAGCTAAGATGATCGTGTCTAGATAGCCAAATAACTGGCTTCCCATTCCTGCAGGATTTCAGAATTATGCAGGGTATGGGGATGAGTCGGACCCAGACTTCGTTCTTGTTTAATCACGCAGGTTCTAAGCAAATCAATTGCTTCTGTAGTTAGACCAGCAGACTCTCTGTTAAATGCAAGGTTGGCCATGCTCGTCAGCGTGTCGGGATGGTCCGCGCCGAGTTTCATCTTATTCGTCTCAATGACCTGTATATCGAGCTGCTCGGTCTCGTCCCATCGGCCCTGGTTCATAACGTTAACGCTAAGTTGGCCATGCTGGTCAGCGTGTCGGGATGGTCCGCGCTGAGTTTCGTCTTGCGAGTCTTCATGACCTGCGCTTCAAGCTGCTTGGCCTCTTCCCACTGCCCCTCTAGTTGGTAGGCCACTGCTAACATCGCAGTGCTATCAAGGGTGTCTGTATCTTCGGCGCCGCCAATTTTCATTCGTTGCTTCATTGACATAGCTGCCATATCCTTGGCAACTGAGATACTGCCACATTCTTTCGCATAACACGCCCCTCAGTAGAGAAGTGCGGCCCAATTTCGGAGTGCATCTTGCGATTTCGGTCGATGTATCATGGCCGACCTCACATGTGGAAAAAGTGACTTGCATCTCTCCCAATTTTCATATTCACTCGTCGGGAATTCATGATATAAGTTACTAATGAAATGTTCCTTCCACTCCGCCTCTGTGCCATCCTTTTTTAACCACGTGCGTACTGTTAGCTGCACTAGACGGTGCATCGTGAACACCATGCTATCTCCACCGATAGCAATAAAGGAATAGTCTCTGAGAGTCGCAATGTCGCTCTCAAACTCGTCATCTACGTCGCATTCAGACGAACAATCCGTGTCCGATCTATCCGTAACCTCTTCCGGAGAATCCAAAGGTTCACGGTTCTTTTCCGTGTCTCGTATCCGTAAAAGAATCTCTGGGATTCCCTGCCGGTCAAAAAAGCTCATAAGAGACAGTAAATCCGCCGCGGATGGTCGGATTCGTCGGATATGGTCGAAGGATATTTGCCAAGTCAGTAGAATTGAGTTCTTTGCCTCCCAGTCCCTATTGGTGTGTTTTCCTTCGTGGTGAAGAAGATTCGAGGCTTGACGATCACACTGCCGAAGCCTTTCTAGGTATTGTGATACCGAGCATCGGGGTGAATGATGGGTGATATAGCTAGCCGCTTGCACAATCGCGAGTGGCATGAACTCAAGTTCCTCGACTAGCTGAACCACCCATTCCTCTCTCTCTATAAAGGAATCTAGCTTCTTCTTCATTAAATCCAACGCCTCGACCGTATTCATTGGCTGTATGTCAATCAGACTTTTCTTATGGCCCGCGATTTCCAGGGCTACTGCGTTGTTACGGCTGGTGATGATGACAGAGCCATTCGATCTCTGGAGAAGGTAACTTAGTGGTGGCTGCGTTGGGGCATAGTTCTGGACGTTTGCGTGGGTCTGTGTCCTAGTAGCCAATGGCTGGCGCAGAAGCTCATCATCATCGACATTATCAAGGATAAGAAGCCATTTGCCGATCTTTCCATCTGCAACCAGTTTCCGAAGAGTTGGAATATGTTGGCATTGCGGTCCTGGCGCCCGGGAATCTTAGCACGGTCGGCAAGGTCGCGGAGACTTTCCTCGCAGCGCGCCGCATTACTCGCATGAACCCAGAAAACCCAGGTATCTGTCGATCGCTGTCGGACCTGGTGGCAGTATTCAATGGCAAGCCGAGTTTTTCTAAGTAACGTTAGCCTTGGACCATGGTTAAGACCCGCGATGCCTGACCCCACGCCGCCGAGACCAACTAGAACTGTTTTGGATCCTGAGATGGACGATTTCTCGTGGAGTTCATTCAGGATTTCATCGCGGCCGACAAAGTCTGGGTCATGCGGAAACGGCACCGTCGTCAATGGTTCTGGACGGAGTTTCGATTGCCCTAGGATGAAAAACTGCCATTAGTCATCTATGCTGATCCGAATCCGTTTTCAAAGCGATTGACATCTCACCCCATGTACAATTCATCACCCCATTGTTGATCCCTACCTGGTAACCGGAGTTTCGATCGCCAAAATTCATAGATTCCATCCTCAACATATATACAGTTAATCGTGTTTTGGATAAAAGCCGATAACGACCCCTCATCGAGGGCCCCCAATCCTCAGTCTCACTATCAGGTGATGATGGGCGCTAAGCTTGCATGGATTCGGCACAAGTCACTAAAAGCCACATTCCGTCTACTATGCGGCTAACATGCCTGTTACTAGGACTGGGAAGTAACAGAGAGAACAGAGAAGGCACTTTTAGAAGCCATTCTATACGTGCGGTCCAGTGGTGGCATTGCAGGTTCAATTACATGGGGGATTGGAGACAGCACGCAGTTAGCGGGACGCAATGTTTAATAGCACGGCGTATTTAACAGAGGCTTTGTAGATCATATGGGAATATGCAGGATCTGGTCAGTATACCAGTGCAGGGGCACGAGTTCAACTGCGTGGATGATTCTTGGCATGAAACAAAGAAGCTTGACGAAAATAGATCGAGTCCTGTTGAGATATTTTATACAGGGCTTCTTTCATCTTTATTTCGACAAGCACACCTTCTTTTACAGATGACGAACAAAGTGCCCGAAAATAATCGCGGCCGAGAGAGTCGACGCTCTTCGGCTATTTGATCATTGTTGGTTCTAAATGTGGAGGAGCCTGGGAACATCCACACTCATTGTCTTATTGTGACAAACTAAACTTAGCACCTCGCGAACCCGTGCAATGAATGATTCAGGGAAATCTGGAGACTTAAATACGACGATATGGCCTGAATGCTTGTATTTTCCCATACTCATGCTTCAAGTGTAAAGCACTCGATCGATACCAAGATAAAGTACTATCAAAATTCAGGAATCTTCCCACCGGACGACCTTACGTGAACTATCATTTCTACAAGATGGTCGAAAGCCATGCTGAAACTGCAGAGCTGTGGTACGGCGAGTTCGAATCTCGCGGGGCTCAGCGACAACACTGGATCGAAAATGCACCCTCCAAGTCCGAGGAGAAATGCCCCATTGAGCCCTCCACATTCCAAGTGGAGGACCTCGACCCCGGATTCGAAGACACCTGGGGCGATGCGCCGTATTTCCCAGCGGAGACTATATCGGTTACGGAGGAAGTCCTAGGAATCAAAGCCCCTCCAACCGAGACATGGAAACGATTCGAGCGATTGAAAGTTGATCCGGAGGCAAAGCCAGTTCGAGATTCGAAACTCTGGCACCTCCACTGCTGGGAAGGAAACATCGCACCAGGCATCATTTATATCGAAAACATGTTTCGACGACCGGACGCGGGGCCTGAAGCTGGACCTCAAGCATCGCAGATGGCGCAGGCGGCATATCAGTCGGCATTTCCCATCGACACCCTGAAGCATATCATCTTCTGTGACGTTGTCCACAAGGAGACTAAGAGATTTGTCAAACGTCAGCTTTATGATGATGGCCTTTATGAGGACACGGGGATCGAGTGGCCGAGTGACCAGCTGGTGGCATGGGAATATGACACTCCGGAGTACAAAGCTATTCTTGGGACCAAGATTGGTGCGGTCGCGTCGTGGATCTTGTTGGGAGCCTTTAAGCGGGGCACTCGCAGAATTTCGCAAATCTGCACTGTTGCCCACTACGGTCGCTGCATGCTTATGCGATTTGATATTGAGACCATGGAGACTGCCGTGGCTGCAAATTGCGTTCATCTTGAGCCCGTGAGTGAAAAGACTGACAAGAAGAGGAAGCGTGACGGGAGTGAGGATCCCAAGCCCACGAAACACCAGAAGGTTTGATTTTGGACCAGTGATTTGTTTGCGTGTTGCTTTACGTTCTAATCGGTATATTTTTGTTTCTTTGTTTCGTAACATTGAGTATTTCTGCCTTTGACACGTAAGCATGAAGTAATCTTGGATAGTCACTTAGCATTTTCTGTCGTAAAGTGCAGAATGCATCAGTTTGAATGTTAAAGTCTGCAGTCTTATGCTTGAACCATGCTTGGTTCCCCCGGCTCCGAATTCTCACAAACTGCTCCGTGATCCTACTTCGCCTCCTCCACGTTCTTCTCCTTGCCCGAAAAGTGACTTTCTGGTAGCATATTCAGGGCATCCTCCTCACTGTCAGTTTGACGATTAGTCAACCAGAATCCCAGTCCTCCTACAAAGGCCAGAATGGCAGTGATGCCATAGTTCCATTCCAGCAACGGGTCATCGGAGAGCGCCACCAAAGCCTGACCCAAGGCCGAGGAGAAGGCATTCATAAACAATGACACGGCTGCAACAAGCGACCTCATATTATGCGGGGCTTTGGTGAATGCGTATTCAAGAGATGTCACCGAGGCAAAGATCTCAGAGATACCGCCCAAAACGTAGGGCACTGTCTGCACCCAAACTGAGATATTGGTATGCTTCCCTTCCACCTCCAAGCAGCGATTGGCATTTTTACCACATGGCCCATCCTTGTAAATGTAGTGTTGAGTCACTGTCGCCGAGATCATCGCACAGCCTGCCACGAAAAAGCCAGCTGTGATGCGTTTCAAGGGAGTAAAATTGAATCCCATGCGACGAAGGGCTGGATAGAAAAATTGGTCCGTGATGGGAAGGAGAATGATCAGGGTGATGGGGTTCAGGTTGCCGATAACATCATTTGGTACCCCACCCAAAGACATCGTGGCCGCTTGAGATGTAAGATTGTTCATCGCTTGGTTGTATGCCAGCCCTAAGGATATGGGCATATGGTCAGCAAGCCAGGGAGTCAATACAGAGAAGGGTCACTCACAATACAGTGGATACCAAAGAAATACCGCGCACGCTTTAAATCCACGCCGAAGCTCATCTACCCAGGCATCGTCGAAGGTCATCCATGGAGGCTTTTCCAGGCCGAGTCGACTGGGCTTGACGCGATCCCAGAAATCACTGGGGGCAGTTCTGCTTTGAAACCTCGGTCATGTCAGCCAAAATCTACTACATCTCAAAGAGTTATACTCACAGCTTCATTGGATTGAGCGACCATCGGCCTTTCATAGCTAGACGCCATAGACGGAATGCTCGAGAATAGACCGAGCCGGATGGGGGAGCTCGATAGTAGTAGTTCCGGCAAAGAAACATCACCGTTGGACAGGACAAAAACATCACCGTTGGGAGCAAGAACGATAGCCAGAAGCCAACATAGCGCTCCGCATAGACCATGCCGATCTGACCAAG
Organism: Penicillium sp. 91 TS-2023; assembly: GCA_030710325.1. NCBI lineage: Eukaryota > Fungi > Ascomycota > Eurotiomycetes > Eurotiales > Aspergillaceae > Penicillium > Penicillium sp. 91 TS-2023. Next base: position 279,356 of record JARWGP010000021.1, on the reverse strand, counting down.
AAGGGAGCCTACGTTGATCATCATGTAGAAGTATAGAAAGATCCGAGAGATGGTAGCAGCTGAATCAACGATGATACGCTCCCCACTGGGCAGGACTCGGATGTAGGGTCTGTCTTCGCGGTACTGCTCCGCAATGAGCGGGGATATATTGCATCTATGGAAATTAGTAGGGAACAAGATCATTCATGTAGATTTCTTACTTGAACCCGCCAGTTCCGATCCCCATGATTACCATACCAAGAGAGAAACAAGCGATAGCACCTCCAGGGCTTGCAATAACATGAGGGATGGCGGAGATGACCAAAATTGTATGTCCCACAAGTGCCACTGCGAGGGAGGCAAAAATGGTGCGGTATCGACCCCAGTATTGATCCGCGACATACGCACCTGCCAGGGGCATGACATAAGACCAGAATTGGTTGACTTCTGCCGTCAGCTAACTTGTCGGGCAGATGGTTTGATTGCATTACTTACAAAGAGTCAGTGCGGTCGATGCACGTTGTCCCATGCCCAAGGCACCGGGAACATGTTTATTGAAGTCTGTGCCAGCCACCAACGCACCAGTCGTGGAGTGCGCGGGAAGAGGTCGCTGGATGAAATTCACAACTGTGTTGATGTTAGTATTTGGAGCTGCCACATAGATCCTGAGTTCTCACAAACTGCCGTGGTTCCATAGTACGAGAATCGCTCGCATAGTTCCACGAAGGCGACTGTGTAGGCGATCCATGAGATTTTTCCAGGAACTCGGCGAAGGCTGCGTAGATCCTCCTCACTGGGGTACTCCTTTCGCAGCAAGCCATCCGCAAGAGAGACTGATGGGTTGTGACTGACTGAAGCTGGTTTGATGCTCGCTTCGTCAACTGCAACTTCAGCAGGATGTTTTTCACTCAGTTCATGCGACAGTGCCCTGGACTTGGCGATCTCGACCACTTCAATTTGATCCGATGTGTTCATCTTGGATGGAATCAGAACAGTTAAAGGAAGAGAAAAATACGGAAAGGTGGCAAAGAAGAAGGGCAAGAGTGAAGGGAAAGTAGAAAAGAGAAAATGGGAGAGAGAATGCCGAGTTCATGTTTGAGAAAGAACGCGACTTTGGATCTCTCACTTTCCTACTCTCACCCTCCAATGCGTCAATATTTGTTTTCACCACCTGAGACTCTATTGGCTTTGTAATATCACGTCGGTCAATTCCGAGTCCAGATGTGGCCAAGATTCATAATGCTTTAGTCAAGCAGGAGTTGCGGGATAAGAAGTTGCATGCCTATGTTCAAACGTATAGTTCAACCCACCCCCCTTTGATGGCCTGAGTACCGCCACTAACTATGTGCAGAGTCGCCGTTCATGGAAGAAAGCCTCTTCACCTCTAATATTTTAGGTGTCTTTGTCCCTAGAAAATAATCAATATCTGTTAGCAACTTAAATAGCTTCCCTTCGACATATTTGAATAGTGACAGTGAATATCTGCTTCGGTGACTTAAATAAATCAACATCTTTGCTAAGGAATCTACTTCTTGAGTACTGTATCGTATTCAGAGCATCTACATTTTACTAGACAGAACATACCATATTACCAAAAGACACAATTCGCTTGACTTCTAATTCCAATTTTAGTTCATGTCTAATACATACGACCATAGGGTGTGGAGAACAGGGCTTCCCGTCCGCTCAGCCGTACTTAAGCCACACGCCGGTCAGTTAGTAGTATGGTGGGTGACCACATGCGAATCCTGACTGTTGTATGTTTTTTTATTTTTTATTTTTGGGTATGGTGTGAAGAGATGCAATAAACCTTTTGTTGACTGGGTCCACTGCCTATCTCCGGATGGTGCCTGGCAAAAACCTTAGTTGCGGACATATCCAACCACGCGACATGCACCTGACTTATCTCGCCATAGCATATCCAGGGATCTCAAGAGCTAACTTCTGGCCTAAGCCATATCATATTCATCAAATGGATGATCCATGATGCTCTACCCCTTACCTTGGTGCTCACTGCACCAAAGACCGGTAGGTTGCACTGCAACCATAATGCTTGGTTTCCGACCTCACAGTATCTGGCGAGCTTACAAAGATTGCAGCTGAGTTTCTGACAGAGATTTTTAAGAAACTGGAACATGATGTTCGTATATTTCCTGGCCAGGGATTGTACTGGAGGAGCCGATGTGATACAAGCGGGGCAGCTTTTTGAACGCTAGACCAAACCTCATACGGCGCTGATCTACAACGGGGCCTTATATTCAATAGCTCTCGAGAGTTTCCGAGGCTCTCTCTGGTAGATCTCGTCTTGGAGGTTGATCTGTCAAGAATGTTCTACTTGGTCTAAAGCTACTATGACATGATCTCTTTCCGGGGGCGGACCAGATACTGTCGCAAATCTGCAAGCAATGGTAGTAAATCATGTTCACTGCACATTTCGTGCTTCAGCCTCTCGATTGCTCTTTGCGTTGCCTTCCAGCCCGTACAGCACGTCCTCCGACATGCCTGGAATCACCATGTCGAACGTCTCCTGGACGACGGTATACTGGTAGTATCCGCAACGGGCGAGCGGTTTGGTCTTTCGAACATCCAGGAGCCCATCAGTCAGCACTTCGTCTTTGATGTGCACCGCTAACACCCGGCCGATCACGATGTCGACGGTCCCCATGGGAGGATTACCCGGCAACCGGACAGTGGAGTGATATTCACATTCAAACTTCACTGGAGACTCCTGAACCATGGGAATATCCATCAAGGTAGCTGGCTCTTTGGTGACCTTGGCTCGCTCAAACTCATCCACTCCGTACGGAACCTGTTCCGCTGAAATGTTGACTGCATCGCGCAAATCCCAGGTTGCCAGGTTCCAGACAAAGTGCCCGGTTTGCTCGGCATTCACTACCGTGTCTTTTCGCGTACCATCCACCTTCTGGTTGGAAGAGAACATCACATAGGGGGGGTCGAATGTCAGATTGTTGAATTGCGAATACGGCGCCAAGTTCGACTGCCCGTCCTTGTTCTGGGTGGAGATCCACCCAATCGGACGAGGCACAACGCATGCCTATATCTATTCTCAGCATTGATACCAGATGTTCTTGGTCAAATTTTTTTTTTTTTCACCTTGAAAGGATCATGGGGAAGGTTGTGGTCAGTCACTCCTGGTTGGTAGAACATGGTGTGTGATTGATGTGCTCGAGTGAATGGTTTCTAGGGATCCTACCCCTCTATTTATATTTCGCTGTACCCGACAATATGGGCCGGCGTGATCGACAAGCGTCATTTGGGTGCGTAGTAACACGGCAATCATTCCGTCCTCACTCGACATACGCGCGATTTTGAGACCCAGCGGGGGAGCGCAGATCATTGCCGCATCAAGCTCGCAATGCCATCGATGCCTCTTGGATCTCGGGGCTCGGCGCCTCGGGACTCGGATGCTCGGGTCACGGCCAATGATGCGAGATCCGAAGCTGCGGCATACCGAGAAAGTTGAAACCGAGTTGTGCAGCAAAGCTTTGCGTTTGAAGTAAGCAAAAGTAGTCCGATCCGATGTTACCGGACCGACATATCCTGAGATATATAAGTAACGTTCTTCGTTGTCTGGCTTTCCGAAATAAACTGTCACCAGTTCACATCCGCATCTACATTCTGCTACATTCCCCCAAGAATCACCTTCAGCTTCTCAGAATGGTTGCCAACGAACCTCATCTCTGCTTCCGATCTTTCGTTGAGGCTCTCCGGGCTGACAACGATTTGGTGGAGATCAACGACCCCGTTGATCCCTATCTTGAAGCCGCGGCCATCACTCGCCTTGTCTGTGAGACTGACGACAAGGCTCCCCTGTTCAACAATGTCATCGGCGCACAGAACGGCCTGTTTCGCATTCTTGGTGCCCCTGGCTCCCTCCGAAAATCCTCCAATGACCGCTATGGCCGACTTGCCCGTCACCTGGGTCTGCCACCCACAGTATCGATGAAGGATATTCTCGACAAGATGCTGTCCGCCAGCGAGATGCCTCCAATTCCGCCCCAAATCGTCCCCACTGGCCCCTGCAAGGAGAACTTTTTGGAGGAGAGCCAGATTGACTTGACCAAGCTCCCCGCTCCTCAAATTCACCTGGCTGACGGAGGCAAGTACATTCAAACTTACGGAATGCATATCGTCCAGTCCCCTGATGGGTCGTGGACCAATTGGTCCATTGCCCGCGCTATGGTCTCAGACGACAAGCACCTGACCGGCCTGGTCATCGAGCCGCAGCACATTTGGCAGATCCACCAGATGTGGAAGAAGGAAGGCCGGGACGTGCCTTGGGCTCTGGCTTTCGGTGTTCCCCCTGCGGCTATTATGGCATCCAGCATGCCCATTCCAGATGGTGTCACAGAGGCTGGCTATGTCGGTGCCATGACTGGATCCGCCTTGGAGCTGGTGAAATGCGACACCAATAACCTTTACGTACCCGCTACTTCCGAAATTGTCTTTGAGGGCACCTTGTCAATCACTGACAAGGGACCGGAGGGGCCTTTCGGAGAAATGCATGGATACGTTTTCCCTGGTGACACTCACCTATGGCCGAAGTACAAGGTGGATCGCATTACCTACCGTAATGATCCTATTCTACCTATGTCGTCTTGTGGTAGACTGACTGATGAGACTGTAAGCTCTATGTGTCACCCATTGCTACTACTTCCACTGACCAATATATAGCACACCATGATTGGTGCCTTGGCTGCTGCAGAGATCCGCAAAGTTTGCCAGAAGAGCGGCCTCCCTATTACCGATGCATTCTCACCATTTGAGTCTCAGGTCACCTGGGTTGCTCTTAAGGTGGACACTGCTCGCCTTCGGCAGATGAAGACCAATTCTAAGGAATTCTCCAAGAAGGTTGGAGATGTGGTATTTAACCACAAGGCCGGGTACACCATCCATCGTCTGGTTCTTGTCGGTGACGACATTGATGTCTACAACGGCAAAGATGTGATGTGGGCCTTCTCTACCCGCTGCCGCCCCAACTGTGATGAGACATTCTTCGAGGATGTACGTGGTTTCCCACTTGTCCCGTACATGTCCCATGGCAATGGATCGCCCACTGTGGGTGGCAAGGTGGTCTCGGATGCGCTCATGCCATCTGAATACACGACTGGTCAGGATTGGGTCGCTGCAGACTTCAAGAACTCGTACCCTGAGGAGCTTAAGAAGAAGGTTTTGGAAAACTGGACTAAAATGGGCTTCCGGGAAGAGTAGTTTGTATACCCGAACATGACGTTGTACAGTTATTCATGGCATGGCAGATACCTAAGTGTATCTTTCGAATCAAAGATCTGTCTTTACTAAACTTCCTCTATGTGATTATTCATAGCTTTCTATCTATCTACTTCATTTATGACCTTAACAGAATAAGTATCCTTCTTTGTGTGTTTTACACACGCGTTGTAGACAAATGATGGTGATTGGTCCACATTGTATCACATGACCAATATACCCGACATCACGCATCGAGGAGTCACTACTTCTCCTTTCGTCATCACTTCTCGATGGAATCACTGCGAGGATTGCTGTCAAAGGTGCACTCCTGAATCAATACAGCTTTCTGAGGACCGCGCCTGAAGTGTTCGCGAAGATCGTCAAATCACGGGATTCCCCCTCGGAAGCCTCGGCAGAATGAGCGTTCGGCGCGATGAGGCAGACCGGGTTCTCCGGTTGAAAAGTCGGGCGAGAGAGTCCCACGCGTGTTATCCCTGTCGGAAACGCAAGGTTAAATGCGATGGAAATCAGCCCTGTCGGACCTGCCAAAAGCGTAAACATCCGCAAATCTGCGACTTTGACCTTCCGGTACATTCGAGGCGCAGATCGACATCTCGACACCTTGCTCGCTCAGCTTCGCCGGCGGCACCTCAAGCAGTAATCGAGAATGTAGACGAAGCTCCAGTTCAGAACAATGATAGTTCTAAGAATTACGTTTATTCGGGGGACAACTCCGTGGTCTCAATCTTGCGCTTACGGGCATCAAATGCTAATGATTCCATGGCGCATGAAGTCGGCTCTGTCTTGGGTCTCCAAAACACATTCAATAGCTATCCATTTATGGACTCAAAAACCCATTTAGAGAAGTGGAAAGCTTTGCTACAAGTTTTACCACAGCGAACAGAAATCTTGAAGTAAGCGGCAACCTGGACAGTCTCGGATACCCACTAAGCAACAATAGATTCTTTCATTACTACCGTGTGACAGCATACCCATATAACCCAATCCTGGCAGATATGGATCGTTTTGAGGCTGACCTGTGCACATACCTCAATGCCCATGCTTTGGGTGAATTCAAGGACCCAGGGAAGATCACAGATCGATGGGCAACAGACAAATCCATTGGCCACATTAGCCTCTTGTTGGCCACCCTAGCGGCAGGGGCTCATTATTCTGACGTGGAGTATCCTCAAAGACTGGAACTTGCTACGGACTTCGGTAAGACTGAATGACCCGAGAGGGAGGAGCTTTTGCTTATAACCTCAAGCCCGCAGATCATTCCATGCTCTCCGTCTCGCAAATTTTCTCTTCCGACCTTCCTTGGATGCCATTCAAGCGCTTCTAGTAGTCGGGAATACATTGCAGAATATGGGACAGTCAGACGCTGCATGGGCGTTGCTCGGTACGACAGTTCGACTGGCGCAAACAATGGGACTTCATACTGAGGGAAGCACTATTCACTGGCCCGAGTATGTACGAACAAAAGCTAGAAAACTATGGTGGGTGAAACACGTTTTCAAACCTTATAATTACGCGTTAATCCCCAATGATAGGTCGACTGTCGTCTGGCAAGACAGCCTTCTCTGTCTTTGCTATGATCGCCCACCCATTGTTTCCGTGACAGGATGGTCATTTGACCAGGCACGCTTTGAACAACACGACTTGTCCTATCCAGAGACCATGCACCTCATATGTCGCCTAGGACTAGATATTATGCGACCGGAGAATCTTGGCGTTACGGAAGTCGACAGAGCTATTGAAGGACTCCGAAGATTGGACAATCTCGGCCAGCGAAGTCAGCATTACTTGCGAAATCGGGAAAGTTGCATCACATTTCAACAGAATCTTGAGCACCTTGCACTAAGGATGCATACTTCATTTTGTGTATCTGTGATTTGCCGACCGGCCATGAAACAATCCCAGCCCCAGCCGCTCTACCCACAAGCCGACTTACTTCGGACGCGCGCAAAGGCGGGCTTGATTGACGCATCTAAGGCGTTCCTTGACTTCCAGGCTCTCAGTGTCGTTCCCTTGCGGAGCTGGTCGATGGTACATACAGTTCTAAGTTCTACTTTGCTTCTTTGCATTTGGGACGAGACGCGCCATGACCCCGAGTGCCGCAGTCTGCAGCAGCGGGTGATTGATGTGTTTTCGTCATCGGACTCAAGGACCGCAGAAGGGAGTCCGTCTGAGAGCGACGGCCAATGGTTATCTGCTCGACACATTCGAGCCCTGGTTACCCTCCGAAGTGCCTTGGATCGAGAAGGTGACAGGAGTACAAACCAACCTGAGAACCCAGGGATGGGATTCGAGGCTGCTCCGGGCCTCGGTATCAGCAATCAGGATGGCTACATGCCAGTAGAAATGATGGATCCGTTTGGCATTTCACCGATAACATATTTAGACTCAATTATGAATGGTACGTCTTTCCCTCCCACTTATGAGCACAGCTAATTCTTCCCCATAGTTCCCCTTTTCGACTTTACACAAGAGAATGGATTCCTATGACGTCCCACGCTCGGCAGATGTGCAATTATTGCAGCCCGGATGATCGGCATTCATTGACTGTACGGCCGGATGAAAAAATCAAAAAGTCAAAACGCACTAGTACAATAAGACTTTTTTTTTCTTTCGGTTCCAGCAGTTACCATAGTCTCCACAACAAGAGCGGAAACAAGCTCCCGAGTTCGTATGTTCTCGGGGCTCGGCATCGGGGCCTCGGAGGGCCCATTCGGGCCGAATGCGCAGTATTGAGTCGAGCCGCGGTAAAATTTGCAGAACCCGAACGTGCCGTCTCGGAGACAGGGAACTTGCCACTGTTTTGTTATATAACTAGCAGACGTGCGTGGCTAAGAAGCTCCTGCATCCCTCACAATCTATACAGCTAAGCGTTTGAGAACGAACATCAATCACCGCTTCATCTTAACCTTTGATGTTTTCTCTACTATCTGGTACCAACACTCCTCAGTCTTCTCGTGCTTCTCCTACTGGAAGCCCATCCGATTCCACGATGATTTTCGACAAAGCCGAACATCATGCAGTTGCACCCGCACCCGCACCCGCACCTACGCACCAACCCACCCAACGCCGTCGCCGAATCGTAGTAGCTATGACCGGAGCCACAGGAGCAATCCTAGGCATCAAGGTCCTCATAGCGCTCCGCCGTCTTAACATCGAGACTCACCTTGTCATGAGCAAATGGGCCGAAGCCACCATCAAATACGAAACAGACTACCACCCAGCCAACGTCAAAGCCCTCGCCGACCACACTCACTCAATCAACGACATGGCCGCACCGATCTCAAGTGGCTCCTTCAAGGCAGACGGTATGATTGTTGTGCCATGCAGCATGAAAACGCTCGCAGCGATTCATAGTGGGTTCTGCGATGATCTGATCTCCCGCACCGCCGATGTCATGCTCAAAGAACGTCGTCGCCTTGTCCTCGTCGCTCGGGAGACCCCGCTGAGCGATATCCATTTGCGCAACATGCTCGAGATTACTCGGAGCGGGGCAATTATCTTCCCGCCTGTGCCGGCGTACTACATCCGAGCTGCCTCGGTCGATGATTTGGTGGATCAGAGCGTCGGGCGCATGCTGGACTTGTTCGATTTGGACACGGGGGATTTTTCACGATGGGAGGGGTGGCAGACGGAGAAATGAGCTACAGTATCAGGCGTTATGGGGCATCGGGTTTAATCTGTTTTTCATCACATGAAGCGATATGTACATTTGAGAAAAGTCAATATCATAGATCACGTATTTTTATACTACATCATATCTCCGCCACGACCATCCTTTCCGTTTTCTGACTCCACGTCCTTCCGGAAAGGTTGGATCACGGAGATATGACCTGGAATAGAAACATCTGCATGCCATGGTTTGCAAGTGACCGACTCCACCCGATACTACGATCTACAGCTCCACAAAGGATGCCCCACTTCCCCGGGAATCTCCTGCATTCCTGCGCCACGCAATCCCTTGACTGGGAACCAAGCCTCCAGGCTCCATTACATGTCTTCACGCCATTTCCGTCTGACGCGGGGTTACTGTCGGAAATATATCTGGGTCGCCCAATTAGAAGGCCAAAGCCCACCTAGCGAACCAGCGAGGCCCGAGACCTTGCATAAACCTAACGGCGCCTAGAATCGCATGACCAACCCTTCGGTGAATAATCCGAATTCAGTCGATACCAAGGAATACCCCGCGTCAGGAACGGGGAATTGAGTTATGATAACTATGATCAACCGAGGGAAGGAGGGAGCACATGTTGATTCCTGGGGAAGATGGATACTTCATCCGTGATGCGGACTGACAAGGGCGCAGGTGGAGAGGATTTAAACCTGCCCTTCGGTCGTTTCGGTCGTTTGAAATGATTAGCTGCAAAGACAGGAAATCTAACGACATCGACCATGCTCTTCCAACTATTCCTCCTGGTTGTGCCGGTCCTGGCTGCTCCAGCTCTTGATAAGAGAGCCAGTGCACCCACGGTCAGTATTTCACACCCCCAAGCTACCATCATCGGATCAACATCCAGCAATGTCGACACCTTCAACGGGATTCCATTCGCTCTCGCACCGACGGGATCTCTTCGACTCAAGCCCCCTCAGGCAATCGCAACTTCACTGGGAACAGTGACAGCGACAGGGACAGCCATGTCCTGCCCCCAGTTCTACTTCTCCACAAGTACCAGTGATTTCCTGTTATCCATAGTAGGTGACATCGCCGATATCCCGCTATTTCAAACAGTCACCAATGCTGGTGAAGACTGTCTGAATCTCAATGTTCAACGTCCTTCGGGTACTCAAGCCGGCGCAGGACTCCCGGTCTTAGTGTGGATATTTGGTGGTGGGTTTGAACTTGGCTCCACGTCCATGTATGATGGAGCGTCTATTGTTGCTTCCTCAGTGACAATGAATATGCCAGTCATCTTTGTGGCAATGAATTACCGTGTAGGTGGCTTCGGGTTCATGCCCGGATCGGAGATTCTCAGCGATGGTTCAGCGAACCTGGGTCTTCTGGATCAACGCTTGGCTCTGGAATGGATTGCGGACAACATTGAAGAATTCGGTGGAGATCCATCGAAGGTGACTATATGGGGGGAATCAGCTGGTTCCATCTCGGTCTTTGATCAGATGGCTCTATATGACGGTGATATCACCTATAATGGCTCTCCACTGTTTCGAGGAGCTATCATGGACTCGGGGAGTGTCGTTCCTGCAGATCCAGTCGATGGAGCGAAGGGCCAGGCAGTTTACGATGCTGTAGTAGAGGAGGGAGGTTGCAGCGAAGCAACGGATACACTCGAGTGTCTTCGGGGTCTGGATTATACGACATTCCTCAATGCTGCCAACTCCGTCCCTGGAATCTTGTCTTACAACTCCGTTGCCCTATCATATCTCCCTCGGCCCGACGGGACCGTTCTAACTGATTCACCCGAGGTTCTAGTTGCAGATGGCAAATACGCCTCCGTGCCGTTCATCATCGGTGATCAAGAAGATGAGGGAACTATATTCGCATTATTCCAATCCAACATCACCACAGAAACGGAAGTCGTGGACTATCTACAAGATCTGTTTTTCGCCGATGCATCACGAACACAACTTGAGGATTTAGTTGCCACTTATCCCAACATCACAACTGATGGCTCTCCATTCCGAACCGGGACTGCCAATAATTGGTATCCCCAGTACAAGCGCTTAGCAGCCATTCTGGGTGATCTGACCTTCACTTTAACCCGGCGAGTATTCCTCACGGTTGCCAGCCAAGTCAAGCCCGATATCCCCTCCTGGTCCTATCTATCGTCATACGACTATGGTACCCTTCTCCTGGGAACATTCCATGGTTCGGATATCTTGCAAGTTTTTTATGGAATTCTGCCGAATTGGGCATCGGAGGCTACGCATGCATACTACTTTTCCTTTGTCTATGATTTGGATCCTAATTCCAAAGCCACGGGCTATATGGATTGGCCACAATGGAGCACGAATCAAAGCTTGATGAACTTCTTCAGTGATCATGGAGCACTCCTCGCTGACAACTTCAGAGAGGATACTTTTGACTTTGTCAAGACAAATGTCGCGTCGTTTCATATTTAGGCTGGACGGATTAATGATAGTCTTATATATGAATCTACGACAGTCAAGAATAATGAATGAATATATGTTCAGCATCAATTTCTCTACATACTAGGTATCTGGTTGTCCATCCATAAATTCACTATCTCCAAGTCGCTGTGACAGTCGCAGTCGTACCCGCACAGCCCGTTGGGACTGTGTACGACCGGTTCGGATCACTCTCCCATCCGATAGATGACGATCCATCCGTCTTCTCGATGAACTTGTACTCGAAGGCTATTCCCACTGGCAGGGTGACAACGACATACCACACTGGATCGGAAGAAGTGTAATCAGCGGCTGATAAAGCGATTGCATCATCAGTGTCCCAGTCTCCGAGTGCGCTGATGGAGCCTGAGATGTAGATGTTCTCGCCATACGTTGTGGTTACAACTTCTTCGAAGCGCACTGGTAAAGCAGTGGCTTGAGAGCATGTGCTGGTGGATGTCTTTGAAGTTGTGGTCGTACTGGTGGTTGACTTTGTAGTTGTACTCGTGGTCGTCGTTGAGGCTTTGGTCGTAGTTGTAGTTTCTGTGGTGGAGGTGGAGGTGGAAGTTCCACAAAGCCCACTGCCAGATACAGAAGAAGACAGCATGAAGACACGGGGAAGACCAGAAGCCATTGGAACAGCAATATTTCCACTGGAGTCGACTGTCACAGAAGTGCAAGTGTACATCTCCATGAGCACGGTGCCTGAGGAATATCCACTCCCACTGAGGGAAAGGGTATATGAGCTCCCGCTCGCACCATAGTTTGAGAGTACAGTGATGACTGGTGAGCTACTAGATCCCTTTTTCATGGCTAGAGTATGGCTATCCTGGTAGAACGGGGCGTTCTAGGACGAATTAGCCGTCATTCGGGCAAAGATCGTCAGTACATACCAGTGTAGTGATGTAGGAAGAATCTGCAGTTATCGCGAGGGTCCGGATCTTGTTTGTCGCCGCAATGTATTCGTACAGCTCTGCGGTAGTAGAGTATCCAGATAGCCAGGTGGCTTCACGGTTGTCAGGATCGCTACCCCCGTCATAATGTTGTTCCTGTCCTGCATAGATGATTGGAATGCCATCTGACAAGAAGACGAAGGAGATCACATTCTTAGCCTGTGAGTAATCATCAGTGTAGCTAAAATTTAATTAGCTTGTGTTCAGAATTCTGTAGGGATGATAGTATACATACTAGGCAAATCGAGGGTTATCATGGTTTTCAATGAAATTCCCAAGAAGAGTGGGGTCAGCGCAGTCCGAAGCAACCGAATTGATCATGTTGTATAAATCACTTATGCTACCACTCGAGTCCTCGAATGCATAGAGAAGTTGGTAATAGCTGTCTTGATTAGCAAGTCTCTCTGAACCTTCAGGGTCAACTCACATTGGGTAGTTCAGCACGCCATCCAGATAGTCCTGATATGGACAAGTGTAGGCTGGGTCCCCATCAAAGACTTCACCGACACAGTAGACGCCTGCAGCATCATTGTAGTCAGGCCAAAATGATTCTTGAACATGTTTTACAGTGTCGATTCGCAGCCCGTCAACTGATTAATGTTAGCAGTGAGATGGCGATTAACACGAGTCGATGTTGCATACTGGAATAGTTGGAGACCAAGTCCGCGACCCAGTCATACCAGATGGTCTGTACTGATGTCAGGCCTGTGTTGAGATCTGGCAAGGAGACAGTGGTATCTCCCAGCCAGCAATCTTCCACATTGGTCTGATTATCATAGTTGCTGATGAGACAATAAGAATGAAAGTAGGATGACGAGTCGAATGGATCAAAGACACTATAGTCTACAGATGTGCCGGCTCCAGCGTAGCCCTGACGATAGGTTAGATAATGGCCGAAGGATATATGTCGGATGGTCTGACCATGTGATTTGCCACGACATCCACCATCAGATACATTCCTCGATCGTGTAGAGCGGTCGACAATGCCAAAAGATCATTGGCTGAGCCATAGTTCGTGTTGACATCGTATCTACAAAAATTAGTCGCCGTTGATGATAAGGATTTTTGGTCTTACATTTTCTGCTGCCAGTATCCGTGGTATGCCTCGCCATCTCCGGTATCTGCAGACAGTTGCTCGGTCACTGGTGTGATCCAAATGGCCGTGAAGCCCATGCCTTGGATATAATCCAGCTGTGTAAGAGCCCTGTCAGTATAAGCACAAGAAATACCGGAAGGAAGCTTACTTGATTAATGATGCCTTGCCAGCTGCCTCCACAATAGATCTTTACCAATTAGCCACTGTGGTAGCCTGAGATGAGAAGTCCTACCCGGTCTGCGACATCGCATGCTGCCGTGGTCGAGCTGTCCGTCCGACCAAATCGATCCGTCAACAGAAAGTAGATGGACTGAGTACGCCATTCCGCAGGCGTCAGACCCACGGCCACGTTCGCGAAGAGCGCTGTGATCCAAGCGAGTTGCTTCATGACAGCGACTGATTGAGGCCAGTTCAGGATTGGAGATTAAGTTGGAACGCAGCTCAAGGCAGCAGCTCGGCATCTGCAAGTCGGTTTATACCGTTATTCTCCACGTAGAACCAAGCAATCTCCGGCATTCATCACATACATCCATTGCCTGCGGAGGACTGTCGGACAAACGAACCAATGGCTCCTCAGCATGCGTCTCGTGCAACCTGTTCTGTGAACTGCCTTGGAAGGGACAGCATCGCTTGCAGCCTGAAACTTCTTCAGCCCCGTTGACCAGACCAACTTGAGGTTAGATCCCAGCCCGAACAGGAAATGATCGTAGCTGGCAATTAAGTTCCTGTGAGGAACGACACTAGTGCCGGACGCGAGTCTTCACAGGGTTCTCCTGCGCGGGGATTCTTCACGGCTCCACATTCTTCAGTGGCCAATGTGCGTTGGCGCTGGACGTCATTTCCCCTTCACATGTCGATCGCATCAGTTGCCAAAACGCCTCTGTCGCAGCCGAAGAGGACGGGGTCAGGGACGGAGTTGAACTAAAGGCGATGATTGGTGGGCATAGCGCCAAGTCCTGCGGGGTTCGGGACTTCTTATCGACAGGGGACGGAGAATCTACGGGGAGTGGACGGAGACAGGGCGTAACCAGTTTGAACTTTCAAGCCTATGCAGACTAGGCTTAGCTGAATGCTCACAGAATGGGATGATCAAGATCACCGGGATCATCAGGTTCTGGAAATGTTCTGCGCGGAGAAGGAAAGGTTAACAAACAACGTAGTGGGGAGATGCTCATCGTTACCGAACAGAGTAATGATGTACCACTGGAGAAGATGGACTCGGTACTGTGTATTGGTGTTAACTCATAGGCATAACACGCGAACTTAATCGAAATGAGAAGTGGTGTCGCAAATCAGGTGTCAAGGAGAGGATCTCCGCTTTGTTGCATATCTCCACTCGGTCAGTCCGAGTCACCCCCTGCAATGTGATTCCCAAATTAACCGAGCTCATTCAACGACATGGAAAAGAATATAAAAGCCTCAGGGTCTCTCGGGATCAGAGAGAGGCCAGCACCTCCAAAACTTCGAGTCATGGCTTCTCGTATCTTGACTGCGCTATGCGCGCTGACTTTGGGCCACACGGCCATGGCCATCCCTCAATGGTTGGCGCCACGAGCAACCACCAGTTTGTCAAGCTGGTTGGCCACTGAGACTGCTGTCGCTAGAGCAGGCATCCTCGATAATATTGGATCCGCAGGCGCATATGCTGGGAGTGCAGACTCCGGCATCGTCATTGCCAGTCCTAGCACGGATAGTCCTGATTGTGAGTCCAAGAACGGCAGAGATGAGGACGATCAATTCACTAACAGGAGCAGACTACTATACCTGGACTCGTGACTCGGCTTTGACGTTGAAGTGCCTGGTCGATCTGTTCAAGAATGGCGACACAGACCTTCTCGACGTGATCGAGGAGTACATTAACGCTCAGGCGTACATCCAGACCGTTTCCAACCCGTCTGGTTCTCTCTCTGCCGGAACTGGACTTGGTGAGCCCAAGTTCAATGTTGACGAGACGGCCTTCACTGGATCTTGGGGGCGACCCCAGCGTGATGGCCCGGCTCTTCGTGCTACTGCGCTGATTGCCTTTGGCCAGTGGTTGGTGGTAAGTCACGATCCCTCTTACTACTGATGATGTTACTAATGACGCTGTAGAGCAACGGCTATACAACCACGGCAACGAACATCGTGTGGCCGATTGTTCGCAATGATCTATCTTATGTGGCCGAGTATTGGAACCAGACTGGATATGGTAAGACCATCATCCTCTAACTACATTATGGCAAAAAGATTATTATTAACCAATATTTAGATCTGTGGGAGGAAGTTTCTGGATCCTCTTTCTTCACCATCGCTGTTCAGCACCGTGCTCTGGTGGAAGGCAGCAAATTTGCCAGCTTAGTTGGCTCGTCTTGCTCGTACTGCGACTCCCAAGCCCCACAGGTCCTTTGCTTCCTCCAGTCCTTCTGGACCGGATCATACACCTTGGCAAACTTTGGCAGCAGTCGCACGGGCAAGGATGCCAACACCCTTCTCGGCAGCATCCACACGTTTGATCCCGAGGCAGCCTGTGATGACACCACTTTCCAACCGTGCTCTTCTCGTGCATTGGCAAACCACAAGGTTGTGACGGACTCTTTCCGGTCCATTTATACCCTCAACTCTGGTATCAGCGCTGGAGTGGCGGTGGCTGTCGGTCGGTACCCCGAGGATTCGTACTACAATGGAAATCCCTGGTTCCTTTGCACACTCGCAGCGGCTGAGCTCTTGTATGACGCTTTGTACCAATGGAATCGCATCGGTTCCTTGACAATCAACAGTGTGTCGTTGGCCTTCTTCACCGATCTGTACAGCTCAGCCGCCACTGGTACCTATTCCTCGTCCAGCGCGACATACTCGTCAATCGTGAGTGCCGTGAAGACCTACGCAGATGGATACGTTAGCATTGTGGTAAGTGACGATCATTTCCCATGCAATGACCCAGACAGCTGACACCATGCAGGAGGAGTACGCTTCAAGCAACGGATCTATGTCGGAACAGTTTGACAAGTCCAGTGGTTCGCAGCTTTCAGCCCGCGATCTGACCTGGTCCTACGCGGCTTTGTTGACCGCAAATTTGCGCCGTGACTCCGTTGTCCCCGCAGGATGGGGCGAGACCTCTGCTAGCAGTGTTCCAGCCACCTGCAGCTCAACTTCGGCCATTGGTACCTTTAGCTCTGCGACTAACACTGCATGGCCCACCGCCTTGACCAGCGTATCTGGGACGGCGACTACAACTGCCACTACAACTGGCACCGGGACCACAAAAACGAGCACGAGTACCTCATGCACCACTCCTACTGCAGTCGCTGTGACCTTTGATTTGATTGCAACCACTGTTTACGGAGAGAATATCAAGATTGCTGGCTCCATCGCCGCACTCGGCGATTGGGACACTGATAATGCCGTCGCTCTTAGTGCCGCTGATTATACCGATAGCGATAATCTCTGGTTCGTTACTCAGAGTATCCCGGCTGGAACCGTTTTCGAGTACAAGTACATCCGGGTCGAGAGCGATGGAACCATTGAGTGGGAGAGTGACCCGAACCGTTCTTACACTGTTCCGGCTGCCTGTGCCACGACGGCTGTGACGGAAAGTGATACCTGGCGGTGATCGAGCTTCCTTCCAGGGAGTTATATGTAGGAAGATGAATAATTTCTAGGAATGGTGCTAGTTGAACGTATACAAATGAAACTTTCGTTAATGTTGTCGGGATAGATCCTATTTCTCTGCAGTGTCGGTGTACCGGATAGAATATATCCACATGTGCAGGTAGGTAGAGCGAGTAATATATGAAATGTATTGGTATATGGACAAAGAAGTAAATGATAAGTGAAAGTGATGTTGTGCTTCAGAGCTGATGATGCCGAATAAACAATCCCAAAAACGCGGCTAAGAGAGAGCACACGAGCGAAAACACTAGCGATATGTTAGAATCTTCATTCTCTCCAGATGAGAAAAGAACTTACCATAAGTGTTCTTAAGGCCGGCAATATAACATTCCACAACAATCTCCCTAAGTCGACCACCGAGATGCGCAATATAGTTGGTGTCGTCCATGGCACGTTTGATAACCTACCCCAGTTAGCCAAGATCAACAGAGAATACACTGCTAGAATACGTACCCTTTCCGAACCAGGGCCATCCAGATTAAGACGAAGCTGGCGCTGGAACTCCATTCCCAACACCGAATTCGACGTCGTAACACCGGCCGTCATGGCAAAACTGAGCAACATCATGTATCCTGCTGTCGCCATAGCCACCTCATCCGGAGGCAAGGTCGAGGTCAACGCCACGAAGGCGGCTGCAGAGGCCATTCCGGTACCTATGCCACCGGGAATAATGTATAGTGATTCCCAAGGGCCGGTGTGTCCGTCCCAGCGCAGATAGAGGAGGACATAGGTGATAGATGCGATCAACCCAGCCAACACCAGGAGAGGTCGGTATGAACCGGTCTTTCGAATGAACCATCCAGCAAACAATCCACCCAAGGTATTCCCGACCACTGCAGGGACGAGATGAACACCCGCCGCGGTAGTGGACGCTTTTTGGGTGACTTGGAAGTACAGTGGGACGGAGAATAACATGCCGAGCTGGGCGGTGATCTGGAGGGTGCTGAGAATGTAGCTAACGGCCACATTGGGTCTGCGCAGGATGCGCAGATTGAAGATGGGCTCTGTGGCTACATATGCCTCCACCAGGACGAAGGCAACCAGTAGCAGGAGTCCGCTGCCACCGATGACATATGTCAGCCATGAGGTCCATGGGAAGACCTTTCCTCCTTGATCTAAGAGACCGATCAGGGCGACAATGCCCGTCGCGAGAAGTCCTGTTCCCAAAAAGTCGACTTGGCTCAATTTCGATTTTCCGCTCTTCAACGCGTCGATGTCGTCGTTGTCTTGGGCCACTTGGAGCTTTAGCACCACCAGGAACGCAGCAAGGGCCACGAAGGGGGCTTGCAGGAGAAATAGCCTGTCACAACTCGCGCATTAGAGAGCGATTTCCTGATTTTCGCTAAAAGGGTTCATACCATCGCCAGCCAATTGTGTCACTCAACCAGCCTCCCACCGGACCCCCGATACTGCGGCCAAGAGTCATGGAAATATTCACATAGGCTCTCCACGTCGCGATTTCACGTTTCGGAACAATGTCTGGGTAATATTAGTGATGTTCCTTTCATCCGATGGAGAAATTCCTACCGGTGATAATAATCGAGCTGATGGTCATTGTCCCCGCACCACCCATGCCACTGATCGCGCGTCCCAGGATGACGATCCACATTTGGGAACCAACACCACTACCATTCTTTAGCAACTAGGTTCTTCTTTTGAAAGGCTCCAGTTCCTGCTTCACATACCTGATAATACATCCCAAGGCAAATAAAAAGTATGAGATCAAAAGGAGCGGTTTGCGACCGTAGATATCGCTGAGTTTCCCGTACTAAATATGCGATCAGCGCTCGCTCTTCTTCTTTTCTTCTCTGTCACCTCCTCACTCACCATGGGTTGTGCGGCGCAAAGACCTAAGGAATATCCAGTTGATAACCAGCTTGCATCGCGTAATCGATCGAATTCCGAGGAAATGCGGCCCGATGCCGCGATAACAAGTGTCGCGTCGGCATTAGAAATGAATTCGCCTGAGAATGTTAGGATTGTGTCGGGGGATTAAGACTTTGTTTATCATACCAAGCAAGAGTACCGCGATGATAGTTCCAACGCCGACTAAAGGGTTGACTTTGGAATCGGGGGTTCTTGAGGATGGAAGTAAGGGGCTTTCTTCGTCTTGGATGGTTTGTTCGCTGGTCCCCAATGCTGTCGGCTCGGCCGTGCCATAGTTCTGATTCACCATGATATAGATGTATCAATGCGACCTGCAAAGAATGGAAGAGAAGCCACGATGAACTTGATTTCACCAGGGAACCTTGGCTGAGACGGGAAGACGAAGCACGATCTAGGGAAAGGGTGAAATGATCCTCCAGGGACTCGTGGGTTATGAGCCTCGACCGGGGCATTCTGACGAGCCATTGCGTTATACGCGAACATAGCCGTTGAGAGCTTGAAGCTCGCCAAATCTCGTGTTTACACCAATGACATGGCTTGTGAGAGTGTTCTCATCGTGGTTGCGAAGCACGCCATATGTATAGGATCCACTTGAGAGATCTGCCCGGGTGGACGTTTTAAAGAAGTGCTAGAAAATTAATATATCTAGTACATAAACCTCATGGAATTAGAATTGAGAATTAATACTTCAATAACAATCTGTAAACTTACATAATCTTGAAACTCAACCAGTGGAAACATTTGATCGATCGGATAATACTCGTTTGTACCGAGATGAGAAGTGGAGATGAAGCCATGAGAGCCACCGATGGCATCATCGGTTCTCCACCTTCAGATTTAATTGTAATCTAGATCTCGGCTATAGAGACAGCCTGGAGTGATGTCTCTTTTCAATGTTTACTGTGTACCCTTTTATACGAATTGAAGGGCATTGGAATTTATGGAATGGACTCCCGCTCGTCGATACATACGTATCATGCCTAATATCCGCAGAAATACATGTTAACATCCAGGGATGCTGAGCTGAGTGGAGGTGTTCAAGTACTAATGTCCAAGTCGATTTCGGTACAATGTGCGCCATGACCACTGCTTAAATTCCCAATGAAATAAAGAAAAGATCATCTGGAAGTGAGACACTGCGAAATGCAAGTATTAATGTACTTGAGTCTGCAGTCATGGCGGATCGAACAGTACGGTCAAACAAGTCAAACATGAAACCAAGTGGGCTGACCAATCAACCACAGATCCAACCGCAGGTCACGTGCCTTGATGACACTCGCGGTGTTAAGTGTTGCATATCCCCGTCTCAGCAGTCGAAAAAGTGGATCTTGCTGACGAATTCTGCACAAAATCACCTAGACGATTCGAGGTGGATATGCACACCAGCATCGAGAATTAAGCTTTCCTCAATGATGTGTCCAGGGGCAATGACATGATGTCACCAAGGAAGATTCTTAAATCCGGCCATGCTCAGTAATCAACGGGAGGCATCTCCATAACTCTTATGCCGAATTATGTTCATGGAAACATGACTCGCCACGTGGAGACGAAAAACCTGGAAAAGGTTCCCGGAGATACCGATCCGTGATCCGAGTCAGTCGAAAGGCCAAGGAATCATGCAGAACAACCTTATATCCGATCGGGAAGCTCTACCGTCATCAAGGGGAATAATGACGGGGTTAATTGATGAAACTAGACCTCAGTCGTTCAATGATTCAAATTTGTCATCTGTCATCAACAAAACCTTTGTGTGGAAAACAGTATAGCTTTTCCAGAGAACGGACATAAACTTGTGTTAAGGCCGTGATGACATGCCCCATCAATGGTTCAAGTGGATCCTGTCTCTGACCAAGCAGTCCACAGCAGAGCCAAAAGAGGAGTCGCAAGAGAAATTTTGCAAAGCTGGCTCGGAGGAGACTGGTATATAAGGGAACATGATTGTCTATGGATCAGAAGATCAGTTACAAGCTTCAATTTGATTCTATACACACATCGCCATAATCACCATGGGTTCTACCGATTACCAGTTTGAGGGCTGGATGGCTCTGGACAAGGAGGCTGCCAAGGGCAACATGGTCTGGCAGCAGTTTGAGCCCAAGCCGTGGGAGGAGACGGATATCGATATGCGCGTTACTCACTGCGGTATCTGTGGATCGGACATGCACACTCTGCGTAGTGGATGGGTATGTGCACCGCTGAAGGAGACGGCGAGAAATTGTGGAAGAGAAAGAGTCTAACAACTATTAGGGACCTACTGAATACCCTTGCTGCGTCGGACACGAAATCGTCGGTGTCGCCGTTCGTGTTGGCTCCAAGGCCGAGGGTAACATCAAGGTCGGTGACCGCATCGGTGTGGGTGCTCAGAGCGGTTCCTGCTTGAACAAGGATGGTGACTGTGAGGCCTGTGCTTCGGGCCTGGAGCAGCACTGCAACCGCATGGTGGGCACATACAACGGCACCTACGCCAACGGCGGCAAGTCCTTTGGTGGATACTCGCTGTACAACCGAAGCCCTTCCCACTTCGTCGTTAAGATCCCTGACGCCATCTCCTCGGCCGACGCTGCCCCCATGCTCTGCGGGGGTATCACCACATACTCTCCCCTGCGACAGAACGGTTGTGGACCCGGCAAGAAGGTTGGAATTATTGGTGTGGGTGGTCTGGGCCACTTTGGAATTTTGTTCGCCAAGGCTTTGGGAGCCGACCGCGTTGTCGCCATCTCTCGCAAGGGCGACAAGAGGAAGGATGCGCTGAAGCTTGGTGCGGACGCTTACATCGCCACCGATGAGGATGAGGACTGGGCCAAGAACAACGCCCAGTCCTTGGACCTCATCATCTCCACGGTATCTTCTTCCAAGATGCCCATCCTGGGTTACACCCAGCTGCTGCGGACTCGTGGAACCTTCATCCAGCTCGGTGCCCCCGAGGATGGAGGACTCGAGATTCCTGCTTTTGCTCTGATTATCAAGGGTATCAAGCTTGGTGGTTCACTGATTGGTAGCCCCGATGATATCCGGGAGATGTTGGAGCTTGCTGCCGCCAAGAACATTAAGCCGTGGATCGAGGAGCGGCCGATGAAGGAGGCCAACAAGGCCCTTCAGGACATGGATGCTGGAAAGGCCCGATACCGCTATGTGTTGGTGAATGAGCAATAGATGTCACTGGAACTGGCAATTCAAGATAAAAAAGAAGGATTTTAAATAGATTCACAGTTATTTGAAGCGATAGAAATGAATGAATGATAATTCGCATTGAAGTATCACTTTTTCGTGGGGGGGTTTCAGTCTCTCTCAACAAAACCTTCGTCATAAATACCCATACAACGCTCTTCCTCCATTGGCTGTTGGTGCCAGAGCCCTTGTAGGTGTACTGATTTCCTTGGTTATCGCTACCCATCGTGAAGTATTGAGCAACGCAGTATCGGTGTGGTTGAGAGGTTGAAAGGTTGGAGGGTGGACGGTAGATGTTGAGGGTGTTGAAGAGGTAAGTGATACTTAGGCCTGAGGTAAAGCAGACTGACGTTCTGACGATCCAGGGCAACCACTACTGCAGCCGAGACTACGGCTCCGATGCTTCCAACAGCAATGCGTATCACTACTCCAACCAGTAACTCTCGTTGAAGTAAGAGCTGAGACCCCACTGACCTTCCAAATATAGGGATGGATCGTACTAATACTCCAACTCTGACGGTAGCACCTACTACAACAATGGCCAGAGCGAGGCCACCTACAACCCGCCTGCTTCGTCTGGCTCGTCTGGCTGGTCTGGCTCTTCCAACTCGAGCAGCTCGGGAAGCTCAGGCAGCTCTTCCAACTCGACCAGCCAGAAGTGATAGCCTCGCATGCATCATGGTCGAGCAGAGTTAATCTGCCCAGAATTTGCTTTTTTGGCTTGATTAGTGAAGGATGGCACCTGGGAGAGGGACTGATGGGAGCCTGCGTTAGTCAGGACGCATGTATTCTGGAAGAGTCAGCCAGGCTTGAAATCCATGACCTGATTGTAGGTCTATTTGCAAAATTGAGTTCGTGTCAACATAACTGCAAGTCGATTGGTTAGAGCTCCTACATATCTGGTCAACCCCGCACTTTCGGAAGTGGAGACAAATGAATGACAAGCTTATCACCGTCGGATCGGATGTGGCCGATAAGAATAGGACAGCCGTCGCGTCGATAACTCTTTTCCATTCCTGAAATTGACTGAATCCGAGGAACGCCGCGATGCAAGCTGCGATACCTCCCGGTCGAGTCTGTGCTCGTTGCGCCCAGATTGTGAGTCAGCTTGATCCAGGAGCCCAAATCGACGCTGACGAGATAGAAACAACGTTGCGATGGTGGTCTGCCTTGCTCCCGGTGCAAACGTACGTCTCCGTCTCCCAGTTGATAGCCAATTGAAGGGAAGAGGCTAAGGTGACTAGGACTGGGCCATGCCTGCAAGCCCCGAGTACCAGTGGAGAACGTGGATCCCTCACGCGGAACGATGGGGTCACGACGGCCCCGAGCATCACGATCCCGTGGCGGTTGTCTGTCATGCAAGGCAAGGTAGATCTAGACCAGTGGATCGGCGACAATGCCTACGCGGGAGCTGACTCCAATCAATCGATCGACCCATAGGAAAAAGAAGTGCGACGAGAACCGTCCTCGATGTACAGATTGTCGCCGCTTGAATTTATCTTGCCAATGGCCGTCCAAAGGCACATCGGTGGCTAGCGATGGTAATTCCCCGGAATCTTATGCGACGGGCTCAACGGATATGGATCCGATCGATAGTGCCGACGGAGATCCGCTGACGGTCGATTGGAGCACACCTGATAACGACGAGGAGTTTATCGCCTCGCTTTTCCCCCATTCACTGTCAAGGCAGAGTATCCAAACACCGTCTATTGGGTCATCGATCTCCACAAACCCGCACTTGCGCAGTGAAGAAGATCGTTCGCTATTCAATCACTATATCCATGTGGTCTCGCGTGCACTTTCCCGATCTCATGATCCCGATCGGAACCCATTCTTGGTGACACTCTTGCCCCTGGCTGCCACTTCGGATACTGTCACCAGCGTGATTTTGAGTTTGAGTGGATGTCATTGGAAACGAGTTTACCCAAGTATCTGGGGTTGCGCATTGAGAAGACAAGGCCAAGGTACCCCACTTGCATTCCATGGATTTTGTGTGTAGGCTAACCACCTATAGCATTGGCCCAAGTCAACAATCTTCTTGGTCAGTCAGATGGTCGGTGTATTTTTGAAGCGTGCGCCACCGTGCTTCTACTCTGTTTGACCGAATTATTTGATGGGACGTCCCGAGTATGGAAATGGCACCTCAAAGCGGCCAGTGCCATTTTGAAATCTCCGGCTTTTCAATCTCTGATCTCAGGCGACGAATGGACATTTTGTATCAGCCTGTTCCATTATCTGGACTCCATGTCGACTATCTCTCGGTGCAAGCCTCCCCTTCTACATCCCGGGGCGAGCATGACCGAGCTCACGACTAGCTTGCGACGCAGCAGTGTACCAGAGCTGGAGTACGGTCAGTCAACTACGGCCATTTATGGAATCTCTCCAACTCTCTTTGACTATTTGGGTATGGTCAATGTACTAGCCAATCACCGAAGCAAACGGGTAGACGAGCTCTCCGAAATTGGCTTCCGAGCAGCAGCGACAAATGTGGAGACTCGGATTGATGAGTGGCGGGCGGATCATGATCAGATGGTGAGAAGAGAGCCGGATACGGAGTTTGCAACCACCGCGTTTGAATGGGCTATCCGCCTTCGCCTACATCAGGTGGTGGAAGGCTATGACCCATTGCATAACTTCGTCGAGAAAGCGATCGTCACCATCCTGGATGCCGTGCAGGAAATACCCTACGCCAGTCGGGTCGAGGGATGCCTTTTATTTCCACTGGTTATCGCTGGGTCATCCAGTGTGACCATTGAGCGGCGAATGATAGTCAAGGAGCGGCTGATGGTTATGGAAAACACCTTGGGATTCAGCCATATTCAGTATGCTCGACAGCTCTTGGAGAAAGTATGGGAGGCAAACTGCACGTCCGATATGAATTGGGCATCGGTACGATATAGCCAGTTTCCCGGGGTGGTATTCGTATAGTATTCTATCCAGATACGATGTAAGATGAACGATAAACGAGCTGTATATGGGTTATGTCTTGGAATGACAACGATCCACGATACTTCAATCTAAACACTAGCCTGCGTTGCTTCATCCACCAGCTTAGTCAGGTGTTCTCTCATATTGTAGCCACAAACCTCCTCAATGGTCAACTTCCCCGGGCGGTCTGACGATGAGCTCCATCCAATGCGCTCACTGAGGTCCTCGCGCGCTCTGAAACTCGCTTCCTGGACTCGTGTGGCCCGGGGCTTGCGTAACTTCTCATATAGCGACAATCCTTCCGCGACGCCATAGTCTTTGCGGAAGTTCTTGTGGAAAACCAAGCCAAGTGCGCCGGCGTCTTCAAACGCCATGCAAGATCCCTGCGATTGGTCGGGCATCATGGGATGAGCTGGATTTCGTCAGCTCAGATTCACGAAGGAAGAAATTAAACTTTCAACATACCGGCATCACCAAGCAGGCAGACCTTGCCCTTAACCCAGTATGGGTACGGATCATGCCTGTATACTATTTCGGAACATCAGCACTGGCTTGCCTGTCTGTGTGAAGGAGAACTTACACCGCCACATTTTGATATCCTCGGCATTCAGCATCAACTTCTTCATCCTCGGATCCAAATCAGGGAATGTCCCCACCAATTGCTCTGGTGAAGCACCAATATTCCAGCCATCCTCACGAAGATTGTTGACCGAGGCTGGATAGAAGCAGTAACAACTCACAACCTCACCATTGCTACAGGGCGACATGACAATCTTGTTGATGCCAAATCCGCCCCAGTATTCAATGGCTTCGTTTGAGATGTAATCCTCAAGATCCAGGGAGCGCAGTTTATCTGCACTAATGATGCAGCGATAGCAGCATGATGTGGACATGGTGAAATTGGGAGTAATGCCCATCAGCTCTCTTGTGAGAGACTAGGATTGGGTCAACATCAACGATCTGTTTTTGTCCAGCGTATTTGAACTTACTCGGATTCCGTCCGCAGCGACAATGATATCGGCAGATGTCTGTGAACCATCTTCAAATTGAATCGTGCCTTCTTGTGGGTCAACACTGATGGCCTTGTGGTTCACTTTCAGGACACATTGCGGTCCTTCACCGGGCGCTTCAAATGCTGACTTGAGGAGTTGCTTGTGGATATCAATCCGGTGGAAGTTGTTATAGTCCTGTCAAATGTCAGGCCATATCCATCAGGTCAAGTGATTTCATCCTTACAGTGCCGAATTTGGACTTATAATCCCCAAGCGGATAAGTGTTTTGAACCTCTCCATCAGACCAATTGTGCATAATTAATTGGCGAAGAATGACCTTGGATTACGTTAGTGTTTAGCGCTTATTGATCTGACGGTGTTACGTACCGGCTTTGCTGCGCTCACATCGACTCCCCATTCCTCTAGGAAACGGGATCCATTTGATGCAGCACTCAAAGATGCACCAACTTCTCCGGCGAAGTCATATCGCTCATAGACTGTGACTTGATGACCCTGACGACGCATGGACACAGCAGCGGCCAGGCCACCGAGTCCGGCGCCGATGATGGCAACGTCAAGAGGCGAGTCTGTACGTGAAGGCATTTTTACAATCAAAATGAACGAGTAAATAATCAAGGGAACCAGCAGCGAGTTTACTATTCAAATATATACACGACTCGATGAAGCTATTCTCGTCGGATGACACCAGTCTCTCTCCCGAGGTCTATCGCCGTCTTATCGGTAGCGACGGTGTTTATCTATGCGACGGCTGCATGTCTTGGCTGTTCCGTTGCCGATCATTGCCTCGTTTTTCATTCGCCTCCTTGAGGACGGGACTAGCATCAATTTCCGGGGAAGCTTCGCGCTACCTATGCTGTTATCTGGGTCGGGCTCGTATCAGCGCCCCTTGATACTCTTTAAATGGCAAATGCCAACATTATACAAAGTTCCGCTACAATTACCTCGATTCCACCATTTCCAACATGGAGAAGAAAGACACGCTCACGATGAAGTTAGATGAGTCTGAGGACTATGCCTTGGGCAGTCTTGCCACCGATGACAAGAAACTCATTCGCAAGATCGACTCGCATATCTTGCCCATTATGTTTTTGACTTATTTTCTGCAAATGATTGACAAGATTTCTATCAATGTATGTGACCCTATGAGCAACCTCGGAATGCTTGACAAATCGCTAATGAGGACAGTACGCCAACGTGATGGGTTTCCAGGATGACCTGGGTATGACTGGTAACGACTTCTCGTGGTTGGCAACGGCCTTTTTCATTGCGTATGCCGTTGCGGAAATCCCACAAGGAGCGCTACTCCAACGATTTCCTGTATCGAAAGTTCTGGGGGCGAATGTTCTCTGTTGGGGGATCATTCTGTGTTGCTCTTCCGCGACCAAGAACTTCGCAGGCATGATTGCCCTCCGCACTCTCCTTGGTCTTCTGGAAGCAGTCATTGGTAAATCCCCACGGCTTCTTCTATGCTCGGATTATTCTGACAGTTACAGCACCCTCTCTCACCATTTACACGAGTATGTGGTATACCCGGGCCGAGTCTACTCCCCGATATGGATTCTGGTACTGTGGACTGGGAGCCGGACAAATCATTGGAGGACTCATATCCTTTGCGGCCCAGCATGCGCCCGCTAATTTGTCCTTCGGTGGTTGGCGCGTCATGTTCGTGGTCATTGGTGCCGTCAATGTCTTGGTCTCACTGCTTGTTCTTTTCGTGTTACCGGAGACGCCCGAGAAGGCCACATTCCTCAGTGAATCGGAGAAGCAGCGTATTGCTCAACGGCTGCAGATCGATCAGGCCGGTGTCGGAGCCAAAGAATTTCGCTGGCGGTCTGTCCTTGAGGCGTTTGCAGATCTCCAGACGTGGTTGTTGGTTCTTCTCACCATCCTCATTACCATTCCGAGCGGAGTCATCACGACATTCTCATCTATCCTGATCAAAGGATTTGGGTATGGCGATAAGCAGAGTGCATTGCTCAACATGCCGTCTGGGGTGGTCAGCATTGTGTCCACGATGGTGTCCACCTATGCGATCGCCAAAGGCTTTTCCCGGTGGCTGGCCATCGACCTTTTACTGATCCCGACGCTGATCGGATCATGCCTGATGTCCTTCCTTCCCTCCTCTAATAAGGGAGGCTGTCTAGCAGGCATCTACTTGGTGAATACGGTATGTCGCGAACTATATCCCCGTTTCCAGCCAATTTCTGATTGATTTAGACGGTCGCTCCGCTCGCTTTAATCTATGCTTGGACTGGCGCCAACTATAAAGGATACACGATGAAGGTAAGCGGGCAAGCCACTGGTTTTCAATCGGATGCTAACAGCTCTAGGTCGCCGGCACTGCGCTGATTTCAGCTGCTTTCAGCATTGCGAACATCATTGGGCCCCAGACCTTCCAATCCAAGGATGCTCCTCAGTAAGCCAGCTCAATCATCCTGCTCTATGGTCGTGCTGACAATGACAGGTACATTCCCGCCAAAATTACTTTAGTCGCGGTCAATGCTGCGGCGATTCTGATTTCGACTCTCTTGCGAATCATGTATGGTCGTCGCAACTCTCGTGCCGATCGTCTGGGGGCCCCAGCACGTAGTTCGATGGAAGCACGTACGGCGAACACCCAAAGCGCCGATCTTCATGAGACTTTCCGCTATGTGTACTGATTGTAGTCCGCCATGTATCTATTTTAGTTTTAGCGCCTCCAAATCGATAGGATAATAAATTGCTAGGACAAACAAGGAAACACCAATGCGTGTTTGAACCGTAAAATGAGGAGCGAGAGTGTCAAGAGTGGGGATGTTGACTCTATGCGAGTATCTATCCGACGGCGGCGCTTCACGTCCGACACCCATGAACGCTATTGTGAGCCTTTCACTCTATTTAACTCCTGATAATTGACATGAAATCTTTCTTTCATTTGTCCATCTTTCACCATGGCTCCTATTGACGCTGGATCCCTAATTCTTGTCACAGGTGGAAACGGGTTCATCGCCGCCCACTGCATCGCCAATCTCCTGCAATCCGACTACCACGTCCGAGCGACCGTCCGATCAACGGAAAAGGCAGAAGCCACCCGCAATGCACTGAACACCGCTGGAGTGCAGCATCTTGCCCGTCTCCAACTGGTCGTCGTCCCTGATCCTACCAACCTCGACGCTTTAGTTGGGGTGCTTGAAAATTGCCAGGCTATTCTACACCTCGCGTCGGCATTTAGCTATGATGCCGCCCCTGGCGAATTCGAAGAGAAGTTGATGATTCCCGCTCTCAAGGGGACTCAAGTCATTTGCGAAGCTGCTCAACGGTGTCCGACTGTCCGGCGCGTGGTCATTATGTCTAGTTTCGCTAGTGTGTATGACGCCAGTTTGGGACTGCAGCCCGGACGAGTCTATACAGAGAAGGATTGGTGTCCGTTGACGTATGAGGATGGTGTGGATGCATCGGCTGTTGTAAGTCTATGTACCCTCGTTTGAAACATCCACTGATTGTGGTAGCCCATCGCATACCGTGCCTCGAAAGTCGTCGCTGAGCGTGCAGCTTGGGACTATGTGAAAAACAACTCTGTCAATTATCAGTTGATCACACTTTGCCCCGGCATGGTATTTGGCAAAATGATACACCCGATCTCCTCGCTGTCTCAGCTCAATGCCAGCAACCAGATTGTGTGGCAGGTTCTGAATGCAGGCAAGGATGGTGAAATACCACCTACAAAGGCCCCGGGTAAGACTCTCAAGTTGTTAGACATGCAGTTCTACACTAACAGTGAAATAGTCTGGATTGACGTTGAAGATCTCGCCGAGACTAGTCGCAAAGCATTGATCTTTCCAGCTACCGGACATGAGCGTTTCCTGGTAACACAGTCATCGTATGACACTCAGGAAATTGCAGACCTTATCCGCGCAGAATTGCCCGATAGACACAGAGTACCAACAGGACAGCCTGGGAAGCGAAGTGCCGATACTCATTACTCGTGTGATTCATCCAAGACGCAAACAATGCTTGGTGTCAAGTTTCGGGGGCTGAAAGAGAGTATTGTTCCTTTGGCGCGTCAGTTGTATGATATGAAATAGTCACTATTGAGTCAACTCGGTGTTCATTGAAGTCTTACAACGTGATATCTCACATATCAGTCAAAGTAGAGTCTCTGGCCATAAAATTGATTCAGAGTGAGCAGCGGACGCCTGCGTGTCCGAACCACTCCCTCGACTCCACGAATATGCTTAAGGGTAACCGCCTCTCGACGATTAGATTCTGCTTATTATCAGCATCAAGAAATTAAAGGTCTGCTTCAAGAATCGATAGCTACTGCTCACGCTACAAATTTATCACCATTGGATGTTCATGTTATCATTTTGTTGTGTTATTCTCATTCTTAATCCATTTATTATTTGTAAAGAACAAGGTTGACACTACCTGAATGTCTAAGATTAGTTGCACAGTACAGTATGTCTACCGATGCAGGGTGTCTCGAATATGATCAGCAGTCAAATCAATAAACTCCTTCGCTTGCCACAGGTCTACAGTTGGTTAGCAATGTCTCTGCAGAACGAACCTGAAGTACTCACATTCATCCATATGCATAAAAGGGTGTGGGACACCCGCAAATCGCTTCTGGATGACCTCATTCCCACCCTCAATCAACCTTTTCGCATAAGCCTCGCCCTCGTCACGCAGAGGATCACAACCAGCAGTATAAATCACAGTCTTGGGCAATTGTGTAAAATCCGGCGCCTGCAAAGCATTCGCATACCATTTCAAGGCCTTAACTTGAATCTCTCTCTCCGGACCTTTCGATGCAATACTCTGCCATTTCAAATTATCAAACCACTTCAGTCGTCCCCAGTTCAGCGTGGGCGCATGTTCCATCTCCTGCATGGATGGCCAGGGAGCCTCGGCGGCAGAAGCGTACTTGGAAATATCATCAATAGTCGGTGTACCAACTGCGACCAACCGAAGAGGAATGCTCGCATCCCGGGCTAGATGTGCGCAGATCAGAGCGATGTTCCCGCCTGCTGAAACACCACCGATGGAAATACGGGTCGGGTCGATGTTGAATTCCGCGGCGCCCGTTGCATGGATGTGTTGCAGCGCTGCAAAGGAGTCTTGGATTCCAATTGGGAATGCGTGTTCGGGGACCAGTCTGTATGCGACGTCGATGACGCAGACGTTTGCTTTAACGCAGATGTGTTTGCAGATGTGGGATTCCGTGTCGAGGTCGCCGAGGCCCCATCCTATTCCGACCTTAGCTTTTGTGTCCCTGTGGGTTGGAAATGGGGTGTTCTTACCTCCACCGTGAAAGTCAATGTGTACTGGCCATGGACCTGGGGAGTCGGGCTCATAGATGCGAACAGGGATCAAATCGCCATTGTGGCCTGCAACTTGGGCATCGTAGATGCGTGCGCAATCTGGGGCTGGGCCTGTACCGTAAGAGTAGAGGACCGAATACTTTGTGCGTAATAAAGCAAGATCAATTGGGCCCGACGGGGTGTTGGCGACGTGTTCGTTGTAGAGCTTCACAAAGACGGGGTCTAAGTGGGGGAGAACGGCGGGGTGAATGGGGTTGAGAGCCTCGTGAGACATGATGAGTGATGAGAACGAAACAAAGATCCAACCTTGGATGATCAAGCAAGATTGTTTCTTATATCTTTAATCGTCAATTGGCAACCTTGGAATCACCGGCGGCCGTCGCATTTTAGCCGACGGAAACCCACGATAACCCCCGCACGTTATCTATGCGACGGCTCCGATAAAGTCGGATGAGAAGGAACAAAAAGGCAGCTTCAGGAACAGGAACATGAACATGACTCACAACATGGATCCTGTACTAATTGTTGGTGCTGGCATTGTCGGGCTGACACTCGGTCAAGCCCTCAAGCAGAAGAATATCCCCTTTGAAATCTACGAACGCGATGAGACTCCCGATGCCCGCGGACAGGGGTGGGCCATTACACTCCACTGGGCCTTGGAGCATATGTTCAAGATGCTACCTGCAGAGACGCTAGCAAGGATAGAAGACGTGCAGGTCGATCAGGACGTTGCGCAGAACGACAATGGCAACTTTCTCTTCATTAATCTTGAGACGGGGGAACCGAGGTTCAAGATTCCCCCCGAGTAGACGATGGCGCGTGAATCGGGAGAAGATGCGTAAGGCATTGTTACAGGGAATTGAAGAGCATGTTCACTGGGGTCGACGCGTTGTAGGCTTGCATGTTCCCCAGGAGAAAGTGCAATTGGTCTTCGCGGACGACACGCCCGTGACGGGACGGATGGTTGTCGGTGTTGAAGGAAGTCGATCGCTTGTCAGGCAGACACTGCGACCAGATGCATTCGATAATACACTTCTCCCTATCAGGTTTACCGGCGTCGCGGTCGATTTGACGCCAGCAGAGATCAACCCGTTGCGAGAGATGGACCCGTTATTGTTCCAAGGATGTCATCCACCGACTGGTGCATTTTTCTGGTTCTCCATGTTAGAAACGCCGCAAGGAAATGGAACGGCCGGTTCGGACTCTGAACGCTATCGAGCTCAAATATGCATGTCGTGGCCAGTGCATGGTCCAGCAGATGAAGTTGCGGCGACCGATGAGGCGCGACTAGTCAACATGAAACGTCGGGCAGAAGGATTTGTACCTTTCTTGAAAGAAGCGGTCAATCGCATTCCAGCTGGGACCTCGGTGGCAGAGATCAAACTTGCAGATTGGGAATGTCTGCCCTGGGATAACCATGGGGGTCGAGTAACCTTGGCTGGAGATGCGGCGCATGCAATGACAATGTGTAAGTTTCCCTGCACCTTGACGGACGTACCATTTCTAACCTCAATAGATCGTGGGGAGGCGGCCAATCATGGTCTTCTCGATGCGTACCATCTGATGCAAGCGATTGAAAAGCTGCATTCCGGCACCTTAACGGCTCAAACGGCGATCGACAACTTCGAGCAGGAAATGAGGACGCGAACCAGTCGCGCCGTACGACTCAGTCGGCAGGCATGTCTAGATGCCCACGATTGGAGTCGACTGGATGAAACATCGGCCATCTTGACCAAGCGAGCAATTGGAGAATAAGAGTAATCTATTGAGATCATGAATACATTCTAGTAAACAAGTGCTTAAACCAAAATAGCCGCGAAAAGAAACAATGAAGAATCGCCAAATCCAATTTGATATTAGAGCGAGTCAAAAGCCAGTGACCAAGTGTATAACTAGAACTATCAGTGAGGATTACTCACTCCAAATAGACCAAATGTATACCTCAAACACATGCTATAAATAAAAGAACACGAAAAGAAGATGCCGTCCAAAAGGCGGGTCCCGATTACAGGAGAATCATGCCCATACCGGTCAGCAGGGCAATGGCGGCGTAGGCGCCGACCTGGAGGGAACCAAAGGCAACGCTCTGGTGGATGCTAGCGGGGGCACCGGCGCTGGACGAAGAGGAAGTGCTGGTAGAGGAGCTGGAGTCAGCGGTGGCGGTAGCCTCGGTGGTGACGGTACCAGTGCCGGCAGTGCCGGCCTCCTTTATCTGCGAGGAGCAGGTACCAGTGGCGGCGGTGGTAGCCTTGGTGCTGGCGGAACCGTCGAAGCTGCAGGCAGTGGCGGACTCGTCCTGCTCGCTGTAGTACTTGTTCAGGGCGAAGGCGAGCTGATCCTCGACACCGCACATGCTGTAGGCACCATAAACACCGGTGGTACCGTTAGAGTCAATGCCACCGCAGTCGGTGTAGCCACAGACGACTCCGAGGAGCTTGCCGAGCTTGGCGGAGGAAAGGCTGCTGTCGGCCACGCAGGCAGAAGCATCGTAGATACAGGTGCACAGAGACTCATCGGCAGCAGGGGGGAGGGGAGAGGCCTTGGCTTCCCAGGCGCTGCTGTCCTCGGTGGGGCAGCTCATAAGGACGGTGTTGGTGGGGGTGTAGGCGCTCTTGCTGGTGCTGGAGGGGTCGGCACTGTTGATTTGGCTAGAGTAGTACTTAAAATCGCTCATCGTGCTGACACTGGTGCTGTCCACGACGGACACGAGACCTGAGATGCCAAGTTAGCGGAGCACCTGTACATAGGCCGAACAATGCTTACCGTAGTCGTTGGACTCCTGGAAGTACATGTAGACAATACCACCGGACCAGACGGGGGTCATGTTATCACCGTAGAGGGCCTCGACCTCCGTGAAGGTACGGGGAGAGACGGTGTTGCAACCATACTCGGCGAAGAAGACGGGGACGGTGTAGTTGGCGAATTCCTCGGTACGGGCCTTGTAGCCAGACTCGGCGTAGGTGGAGTCACCGCACCAGGAGTAGATGTTGTATCCGTAGAAGTCGACAATCTCATCCTCGGCCTCACAGTCCAGGTAGTTGGCCAGGTCGGTACGGATGGCAGAAACGTCAGCAGTGGCGTATCCGACACCCATGGCACGGTAGCCCATCTCCTTGATGTACTTCTTCATGTCACGGACGGCGGCCTTGGCGTAAGCCATACCTTCGGTGGTGGCAACGGAGTTGGCGATCTCATTCCCGGCAAAGAAACCAATGGTGTTGTTGTACTGAGAGAGCTCATCAATGACGGCAGTGTAACGGTCGTAGAGGGCAACATTCCACTCGGGGTCGTCACGGTCAATGGCCTCGGTGGTGCTGGACAGGTCGGAGACGACGTAGATACCGGCCTCCTGGAGAAGCTCCATGCACTCGGAGTGGTCGGCAGTGGCGTTAATGTAGTAAGTACGGATCACGTTGGTGCGCAGCTCCTGCATGATCGGGATATCACGCTTGCAAGCAGTGGCATCAGCCAAAGGATCCTCAGTTTGAGAGTCTATTCATGTTAGCTCAGACTCATCCGGGGTGATGAGATGAATACCTACACTGGTAGGCGACACCACGCATGAAGCTGGGAGCTGGTCAGCATGGTTCATGGACCCATTTCACACTGGGGGCACTCACAATTGAGTCTCATTGCTGGAGTAGTAGAATTTGGTACCCTATTCCCGATTAATATCCGTCTCGAGGGTTCGCCAGTTCTGGATATTACCTTAATCACAATCGGGTCGATGGTGGCAGCCATGGCGGCCCCAGTCAGGGTCGCCAGCGACAGGAGAGACAGCTTCATGGTGTATACTATACGGACTTACACCGCAAGAAAAAAAATATATAGCGAATGGATCGGAAGAAAACCTCCTAGCAACACAAAAAAAGAAAAGACAGCTAATGGAGAAGAAAGACGAGGATAGGAACGAGTGATATCCAGGTCTAGAGAAGAGAGAAAGCCACTGAGAAGTAACAAAGAGTGGCTTGCCCCGTCGGCCCTTAATACCCTCATGGATTTGATCAACATGATTCGCCCCTGACTCCTAAAAAGGGGGACGCGTACAACTGACCCAGCTCGCATCCACCAAAACGACCTAGGGGGGGGCTTGAATCAAACGACTTACGACTGGCGGATGTCAACTTTTCCAGACCGGAGATGATATGGACCGCGTCAACCAAACGTTTAGGGCTACTGTCGAGACTAAATCGGCCTAAATCGGTTCACAGGCCCCGAGCGAAGGACGCGAGCCAATCAATGGGGATCCACTAACTAAAAGTATCTTGGCTTCTGCAGCCTAACACTCATTAGTGCGCCACGATCCACACGTCCGAGGTCGAGTCGTGCCAGTGGGAATTCGGATGGGGCGGCAAACGATAACTGGGAGGGTTGCAATTTGGGGAACTGAGACATCTCCATTTAAGATACAGAAAGAGTCCATTGATCATCCAGCTAGGGTTCGGTTGGGCAAGGTCTTGGAAGGAGGTTTGTCGTGAGTGGGAATGGAGGAAAATTGAAAAGTCGAAGCTGACGCGGTTGGTGGGGCCGTCGAGCTTGGGATGGCGTTGGCAGTGCGTGTACACTTATTTTTAATTTTCTTGTATTTTCATTCTCCTGAGTACCTTCTGGAATCTTGGTTTGGAAGAGGCTCATGAACGGTCTATATTTAACTATGCAGAGGGGCGAGGTTCTAGGCAAATCATAAAAAATCCGGGTGTACGTGTTGATCCGTTGCATGTACGTTGTTGTTGTTGACGATCTCCGTGCCACGTTTGCCTCGGAAATCATTTCTCTCCAGCTCGTTAACTCCGAGAGAAATTAGTTTGCCGGAAAATAGATAATCACTTCCATGATTGATGATTTAATTCGTGCCGTCCCAGCCTATTGGAACCTAATCTGGGAGATAGTATCGACGATAATTGAATGCCAAGCACGACGATCTGGGGGAATCAGCGCCCGGTGGATTCTTCGTGTCGAAACGTACACTCACCGATCTACACTATACCTTATATGCATGAAGGTGATCAATGCAGGTCATACGTCAACATCCATACTAGAGAGTCACGGTTCCAAGGTTCATGTCAAATGGCATCAATTCAAATCAAATACAATCATAATAATACATCGCCACCGCGTTCAAGGTATCATAAAACATGCTCATCTCATAAACCCAGCAATTTCAAATCTTGATCACAACTAAAGGTTCTATCTCCGGTGCGCATCAATGGCAGTCTGGAAGGATCGAATCGTGTCTAACGGGCGCTCCAGGCGATTGCGGGTTGGATTGCAACGATCGGGGTCCGCTGGTCCCTGTTAGGGAAGTCCAAGGTGCCAAGAGGACGAGACTTACTGATGATTTTTCCTTCCCGGTCTTTGTGCTGAATGCTTCCCAGGGAAGATGTATTATAGTCACCGTGGTTGCCCAAGGACACTGGGGGCGTTAGTGGTAACCCCGGATTGTATACGCGTATGAGAGTAGGTACTTACTCGGCTGTGCTTCATGAAGGGCCATGTTGGGGTCCGCTTTGGTTTGTAATACCTTCTTGGGCATGTCTGCGGAGTGCATGGAGCCAGTGCGCTCACTGGATGATCGTGATGAACCCATGGTATAATGTAATCAAGGGACGAGGGATAGGGCTGAGATGGGAGAATGATGGTGGGTGTTCCACAGGTGAAAGATTTCTAGAAGGCCGGTTCTGCCGCAAAGTATGCTAGTGCACGAATCCATGGTCCGTCACGCTCTTTAAATACATCAACGGGACATGTACCTTTCCCTAAGAATAGTTTTGCGGAAGATCACGCAAGTGGCAACAAGGGGCGCATCGCGGTGATTGGACGGCTGATCACCGGATAGGAGCAGCATCCCAATTCCGTATGACGTTACACCTCGTCCATCCGGCGGTCCCAGTGGTTGGCCAAGCTTCCACTAAACAGTAGTAGAATGCTTAGCATCCATAGACCAGTGGACGGCCGGCGAACACGCACTCCCCAGTGGCTGGCGGAAGGCTGCGATCCAGGTACCCGTGAGAAAGTGGAGATGTCCAGGATCCTGAAACAATCGAGTTGCTTGCGAGTAACTGATTGCGCAGGTACGTACCTTGGATCCGGCGCTCCAGAGCTCCAGAGTCCTCTACGAAGAAACAATGGCCCGGCGTCAATTCCATGGGTTCTTTACGGATCGTTGAATATGACAGAATCGAACATGCCTTCCCCGTGATTCCACCGTGGGGTAGACCCATGTGTGGTTGTCCCAAATCAGGAATGCTGGAGTATTTGGAAGTTTTCTGTGCTTTCTGTGCTGTCGGTGCCGCACAGCCGGTGCACTGATCGCGAGTGGATCCGCACCAGGCAGCGCTTTTTTCCCAAACACGGGATGCGTCTGGAGTCTCAAGATCGTCCGGTTTACTGATAGATCATAATGACTTCAGCTGGTGATCGCTGATTCGACCGAATCAAATGACTCGCTGCAAACGGTCGTGGTTGTATTCCTTCCACCACCACATGCCGGAGCCGTCTCGTCAGAACAATGCATTATGACACGAGTTAGCAGACGTGAAATTCTCCACGGTCGCATCCCGTCGTTCGCGGCCCTGACACGAGTCATGAACTGCCCACATCCGGCGCCTTTGTCCTACAAAAATCGGTACAGAAGTTCGAGATTCTGCGGGTTGAGATAGTCCGGATTCGTCAACGAGCCCGCCAGTCCCAACACATCATCGCCCTCCACGTTGAACAATTCATACCAGTCCATATTCACCGCCGGTTCCTCCAGATGCATCGAAGGGTCGGGCTGTGTGCTTGGAGGCAAGAGTGCACTGCCATGGGATAATGGTTGGGTCATGTCCGGGTGGGTGTCGGTCGGAGATCTGGGAGCTAACCCCTTGATCACTTGGGATGATGCCGACGTGCCACTGTCCCCGAGGCGAAGATCTCGAGCGGTCCGATCGTCAAGACAGCGGAAGAACAGATCCAACACCCAGTTCTCCAGGTCCCACGACTTTTGAAGTTCCTTCAGACCAAGGAGACAGAGCTTGGCCCGATGTTCGGCCAGTCTTCGAGCCGTCCCAGTTACACGCCCGAAGTGAATGGTGTGAATACAAAGTGCCGAGAAGGTGTGTGTGATGCTAATATCAGCGGTTAGATTGGGGTCCTGCGACGCTTGGGAGAACTTACAGGTGGACCGATCCATGCTGCACCAGGTTTTCGGAGAGCATGTCTTCAAGGATGCGGGTACTCCTGGTCGCTGCTTCCAGCGCCATATTTCCTTCCATGCTTGTTGACTCACTGGGTGGCTGTAAGAAGATGGGTCGGTATAGCAACACGTAGAGATTACTGTCCCTTGTCAGCGTACTTTTTCCGTCCATGGCTCTTGAGGGACCCTACTTGTAAGCCATATGGAGCATGCCACCAAGGAATGTGACAGCTTGACCTGTTGATGTTGGAAAATGCATCTCCGCCGGCAATTTAGACTCCCAGTCTAAAAGACGCTGGTGGAGCATGGGTCGAGATACATTGTCCAGCTTCGTGCGACAGGGTGAATACTGGCTGGAGACCACCTCCCGTACTAGATAGTGTTAGATACACTCAATGGACTCGGATGAATCAAACTCACGTAGCTTCGCCAATTGAGCCATTCCAATCACGTAGGGCACATGGGCCGCAGGTGGCTTTCGAAAGATCTCAGTGGGGATATCATCGTGCTCTAGAAAATCCGCCTCTTCAAGCTCCGCCACTTCGCAGTCCTCATCACGGATACGAGAAGGGAGCCCCAGGGCAGCAGATGTTTGTTGTTCCCGAACCTGAACAGTGAGCATGAGCTGACTTCATGTCGGAAAGACCAAAACCTACATACAAAGCCCACCAAATCCGTTTCCATACTTTCTGATCCCGCGCACCGAGGAAAGGCAATTTTGACCTATTTTGTTAGCGATTGAGCGAGCCGATCGGAAGGTCTCACTAACATCACATGCATGCCCTTTTTCTGGGCAATACTGGTTGCTGCACCAAGCCAGAAACGAACATCTCGCTCCTCAGTTGGTCCTCCACGCCAGAAGCTCAACAGGAATAGAGATTGGAGTTTGAGGATCATGTCAGTTTCCCATCCGACGTCATAGATTTCCTTTGCACGTTGGTAGAAAAGGCCCTTGGCTTGATACCGATTGGTAAAACCTGTGGTGCCCAATGCTGTGTCTGAACACAAGCTCACGCCTATGAAAAGCATCGCTTGGAGGAGCAGGGGTGAGATCGTATGCTCAGTATATGCATTATGAATCGTTTGCCGATCAACAATGGGGAAACAGGGGTGAAACCATTCAAAATATGCTTGAAGCAGAGTATCGCAAATGGTGGGCGATGGGAACACCAACGCGCTCTCACGGATGAGACGATCTTGAAGAATCTTTCGGTGCTGATCATCACTGAGCTCGCTGCCGCGAACCTCAGGAATGGCATAGTGCAAGCGACCTTTTCGAATACTGCACGTCTGCCCTTTTTCGGGTGATCGTCGACCCTCATCAACTACACATGTTAAGGGACTTGACTCGCCAAGAAACACGGTTTCATGGATGGCATCCTCTGTGATCGCAGGACGAGCAGAAGGTACATAGTGTAATCCCTGGTCGTGTACGTCTTGCACAGTCCGATTCACGGGCGTACTGGTTGTTATTGGAGATACTTCAGTATCTCTCGAGGCTTTCTTCTTTCGTCGAGGATACCTGAGAATGTTGGTACATGTATACAATAGACAACGGACACGCATGCACAACCAGCTAACAGCACAACAAACAATCAAGGAGATGCTTACTTTCCCCGTCTTGATACCCCTACGTCACAAACCAGATTCCATGCCACACAATTCTGGCATGGCTGCATCTCAAGCACATTACATCGCACCCGACGAGAATTGCAAGCCATGCAGGCTTTCTTAGCGCGTGTACGTGGACGATCGGCGTTTGCGGTCGCCATGATTGCTGGAATAGGCTGCTTATACAATCCCGATAAAATAAATCAAGATCGAAGCGCAGCAGGGCGACTGTGTCGGTCTTCTCGGTTATACGCCATGACAGTGGGTCTTTCGGCTTCTTCGGTTATATGCTGCGCGGGGAAGTGTACGGAGTTACCCTTTCAAGGTTGTTTCCGACTCTCATGAGGTCACCGTCCGCAGAGTCCTCCTGGGTGAAGAGATGAGTAGCAAGCCTTTTGAGAAGAAGATCCAAGATCGTCTTGTGCAAGATAATGGAGCAGAGAACAAAGAGTATACTTTCTCATCTACGGCAGGCCGACCACGTGACCAAGTGACGACATAATTTCTTGTTCGGGGAATCGCTGGCAACTTTGGATGACATTATAGATAGTCTTCAAACAAATTTGGAGATTGTTCGGAAATTGTAGGGGAGCCTCAACAAAATCTTGAATTTGGAAGGAGTGCTCGAGAACTCAAATATTGAAGTGGTGACCTTGGATATATACATATTCGTGTTGCGGCTCCACTTCCTGAGGTTGGGGGTTGATCTTGGAACCTTGCCCATAAGTTATTGTGTAAGAACAATATAGAACATCAATTAATCCATAGCCAGCCCGAGTGCTCTCAGTTGTCTCAATCAATCGACAAGCCTAGATGATAGATACCCGTGTTGAGGTTGCACGATTCCAAATTCAGTATCAATCCTGGATGTTTATGGTTCTTCGTCTGTCCTGGGTACTCCGTACTTAGTTGTTTAAATGCCGTTGAGTAATTGGACAAGCGCTAGTAAGAACCCTCTAATTTGAACCAATCACTGCTATTGATCAATGTTTAAAAAGGATGTAGGGATAGGAATGAAGGATAATAAAATAGTTTCGCGGGAATACAAGTCTAAGTTTCGCATTCCACAGGATGGGCTACCTCTCATGAATGACAGAGACCTCGGAAGCTCCCAATATTCGACTTCCAAAGCAACAGCTCGGTCGGTAGACTGTCGCCATTTTCTCCGATTTCCTTGGTAGGCATCAACTTTGGTGTAAACTTCCACCTTGAAGCCTGAAGCCTGAAGCCTGAAGCCATTTTGCCCACGAAAGACATGAAGAACATACATATTGCCTCTCGGGGTCAATTCTCGGAAGTCGGAAAGGTGGGGAAGGTTTTCCAATGGACTTGTAACTCCCTATTTGTTGGATGGACCGTTCTTCTATCGCCGTGCTCGGTTTTACGGATTTCCGACAAAGTCCGACACTTGTTCGGGAGTTGTCAGTGGCGCCATCCGTTGTTTGTCCACTTTGTTCCGGGTGTAACATTGTCCGGGGCCTCGGCATTTACCCAAAGAGGCAACTCAGCTCGGAGTTAATCAGATAAGAAATCTGATAAACCGTCAGTCCTCCCGGTGTCGCTGCCGAGTCTCTTACTATTTATGAAGTTCCTTCGCGAAGTTTACTGCATTTTCCTTTTCATCATCCCTACATTCAAAATGGCTAGCTCTCTTCGCAATATCATCGTCGTCGGAGGCTCTTTCGTCGGGCGGGTGAGTCCATTGACGAGGTTTACGCGATTTGAAAACAAAGACTGACCTTCCCCGCAGACAACCGCTCAGGAGCTCGCCAAAGTGGTTCCTCCGACACACAGAGTATGCTTGCACTGAAAAAACTGGTCCGGTCTGCGACAATGAGAATTGACGCTTTTTAGGTTCTCCTCACCGAGCCCCACAGCCATTTCCACCACCTGTTCACTTTTGTAAATGATCTCCCAGCATGATAGTTCAACGTTCTGAGGCTAACGTGTTGATAGCCCCGATTTGCGATTGTTCCAGGACAAGAACACAAGGCCTTCATTCCATACAGTGGCCTCTTCTCGGTTGTGACCGAATCAAAGTTACACAATGTGGTTCAGGCGCGCGTGACATCGGTCCACCCCCAGCATGTGCAGCTTGATCGAGAATGGCAGGGTTCCACAGAGATCCCCTTTGATTACATTGTGGTCGCCACCGGCACGCGCCTGTCGAAGCCCGCCGCAATGGAAAAGGACGACAAACTTTCCTCAGTGGAGTACCTCCAGCAGCACCAGACAGACGTCAAGCGGTCGCAATCAATTCTGATCGTCGGTGGTGGTGCCGTGGGAGTGCAGATGGCAACTGATCTCAAAGAATATTACCCGGAGAAGGATATTACGGTGGTGCAGTCCCGACCCCAGCTCATGCCCAGCTTCCACACTGGGCTGCACGACCTCATCAAGGAACGGTTCGATGAGCTGGGAATTAACCTCATCACCGGTGCCCGAGTGACCATCCCGACGGGCGGATTCCCCACCGACGGAAAGCCGTTTGAGGTGCAACTGACCAATGGCAACACCGTGTCCACCGAATTTGTGATTCTAGCGACCGGCCAAACACCAAACAACCAACTCGTTAAAAGCCTAGAACCCTCCACCCCCGACAGCCCATCCGTGGTCAACCCGGACAATGGGTACATTCGCATCCGGCCAACAATGCAGTTCCTCGACGAGCGTTATTCGAATCTCTTTGCGGTCGGTGATATCGCGGATACCGGGGCACAGAAAGCTGCACGGCCCGGGTCAGCTCAGGCCGCCGTGATTGCAAAGAATATCGTGGCTATGATTGAGGGTCGTGAACCCGAAGAGAAATACGTCAAAGGTCCCGGGGCGATCCACATTACACTTGGAATGGTCAGTCTCGACATTTGTCCCCGTCACCAGGTTCCACACTAACATCATGCAGAAATACAACGTGGTGTTCCGCAATCCCAATGTGGCAGAAGGACAAACAGAGCCATGGACCAATCCGAAGCAAGAGTAAGATACGTTTCTCACCATATATCGATACATGACTAACTGTGATTCAGTGGCCAAGAAGATATGAACGTGGAGGGCATGTGGCAAAGAATGGGTATTTCAGTGGACAGCCCCCGCCAATACCATCTTTAAAGAACGAAAACCAAGCAACCAGCCTTGATGGGGTTGTCGTTCTGTATTAACGACATAATGGATTCTGGCCACCTTCATTTCCTATTCTCCACGAAATCTACATCATATGGAGAGGGACGTTAGCATGCAAGGGAAAATACAAAATTATATGACATAGCTGCAGACGCAGACACTTAGGATACCCATAATTGAATGGAATGAGCGATCTTGATCCATGGAAGCACTTTAGACAAGTCGAGAATGTACTGGGCATTCACGTAAGGAGAGTATGGGTAGACTTTGGACCCAATGTTGAAGTCGAACGTAAGAGCGCAAAGCCTTTGATCCACCCCGAGGCCGCCAATTTTGGTAAATGACATAGCCTAAC
Source organism: Penicillium sp. 91 TS-2023 (assembly GCA_030710325.1). Classification (NCBI taxonomy): domain Eukaryota; kingdom Fungi; phylum Ascomycota; class Eurotiomycetes; order Eurotiales; family Aspergillaceae; genus Penicillium; species Penicillium sp. 91 TS-2023. The sequence continues at coordinate 235,790 of JARWGP010000021.1, read as the reverse complement.
TGGCCGAGACGCATGTATGAAAGAACCATAACTTCATTTCAGGGTTCACGGCAGAGAGAATAACCCCAGATCTCAACCCCGCAAGATCTACATGAGCTGTCGGAGAGAAAGCCGAGGCAATCCTCACGCTAAAAGCGCTATAATCTATGTCAGGGTAATCGCTAATCCGGCCTCACAAGAGATCAGCCATTAAGGAATCGCGGTAGAAATTGGGGTTAACTCGTTCCCCACTGGGTTTCCACATTTACCCAGGAATTGAAATCGAGCCCGCTTTCTTCCACTTACACACCGGTCACCCTCTCAATTCGGGCTGGACCCTGAATCATCATGGCGCTCCGTGGTAAGAGCCTCACGTGGGGAATCACAATATCTGTGATGCAGGCTTCTTTCTCCTTGGCTATGACCAAGGGGTATTTGGAGGCATTCTCACGAACAAAAACTTCCTGGATACCTTCAACAGTCCCGACTCTACAGTGATATTCGAAATCAGATTTACCTCTACACTCTTTGACTTTCATTCCCGAAGCCTAGCTTGAAACACGCTAGTCTAATTTTAGCCTTTCCCGTAGGAACCCCTGTCAGGCCGTATTGTATTCCCTGGTAACAAAAGGTGGGTCTTTGTTATAATGCCGTAATTTGCCTTAGAATTTGATCGAATCTTTCAATGCCAAGAGACCAAACAAAGAGTGAATCCCAACAATCTGGTAAGATCCCTATCTTCATCTCTTACGTTTTGATCTTCTCAATACAGCAGCCTTCGCTTACACTCCTTTGATATCCAACAGAAGGCTGCGGTGTCTACATAGAGAACTAACCCTGGTAGGCAAAGATGCTTTTCCTTCCTGTAGCTACTGTTATTCACTGCGATTTTCATTGGTCGTCATTATCAATCGAAAGCTGGTACCGCTAAGAAGTTGATATGGATCTCTTAAGGACCGCCGTCGTGTGTAAAGATGATATAGAGCCTAGATTACGACGATTTAATCTCTTAGCCCGACGCGCCTAATATATAGGAACACGACTCGTTATACGCTCCAACTCCTAGATACTATAGTAGTCCCTACGAAACGCGAACCAACTACAGTCCCTCCCCATCGGTTCTCGAGAACCAGTCATAACCTAATATACTTAGGCTGCTCCGATTATCTAAATAGGAGGAAGGAAGAGTATATGACCAGGATCCACCGACCTATATCCACCATCGTATTAAGTAGCGAGTGACAGTTAATAATCGGGAGGTAGTAAAGGACACAAAGGATGACCTTATTCTAGCTCTAAGTGCCTTCTAGCAGCTATTCTTAGAGAGAAAAAGCTAGAAAAGGTTCTGCGAAGAAAAATTGCCCGTAACCGTCGAGTGATGGCTGACGACACTGCTATTATCGTTTCAGTTAACGATCGTACTAAGCGCAATCTAACTAAACGATTTGATAATACCGATATCGTTTGGACCGTTATCGAGAAGCAGCTTCTGATGTGGTTAGGACTATTCTCTCGAGGTAAGGAACTCACGTTAAAGATCTGTTTCAACTACGTAGGCGAACGTCACTCTCCCCCGACCGCTGGTCGGAAAGGGGAGAAAAGAGGAAAGTCCTCTGTCACGAAAAGGATGCTCGAAGAGAGAGACGCACAGCTTGATGCGGAGCAGGACGCTTCTGGACAAAAGCCTACCTGGCGTAGCGTCTATAATCTAATGCGATGCGACTCCACAACTTGCCCTTCAGGCCCCTACTGCTGGGTGGATCCAGCGGGGAAGAAGCACTACCAACTGAAAACCCACCATCTGAAGCGCCTTATCACTTATGTCGAAAAAGGTGGGGCATTAGACGGCCACAAGGATGTGCCAGAGGTAGTACGTGAAGAGCTGTACATGGAAGAACAGCAGAGACTGGAGAAGAACAGTCGCAAGGGAGGACGTATTATCGGAAACGGAATACCGTATCCTCCCATCAATATTAATGTCCATCCATCACAGTCTGCCGCCACTGGGGTAGATATTCCTGCCACCCAGACGGATGCTCACCGGAAGGTTCTAAGCTCGCTCGACATTCCTGGACCTAGAGATGAAGCGGTTAAGGAATACAGTGAGTGGCAGGTGTCTTATGTCACTGATGCCACCCTCAAGGCTGCATTTCGACAAGTCTGTGATGTGATGCTCGAGAATGGCCTTGACCTTGACCAGGTCTATCAGGATCAAGACCCGGACTTCTTCATTGGCAAAGGTATAAAAGTGGGTATTGCTCGACGGTTCGTACAAGACATTCAGCGCTGGGTCGAGAGCGTGAAGAAAGCAATCCCTATTTATGAAATAATCTAGCATGAGCAAGGCGGGCGTTTGGGCGGCGTCGTCATTTTTGTGTTTAGTTGATAGTGTTAGAAAATTCGGCCCTCAGCTCCTATAATTGGAATTATGTGCTTATATCCCTGGTAATGTTTTTAAAATCTACGATTTGGCCCATTTAATTTTTGAGGCCTAAAGTGGAAACAAAGCAAGCCCATCACCTTTAACCGAAATCATTCCGCCAGAATCTTCGGATGGCCCTATTGGACAAAACGTTGATTGAAATCAACAATCAACCACCTCCACCATGGTCAGCACCACCACCAGGATTTCCACTAGGCCCAGTGCAAACGTTGAGAATATCAATCAAAAACTGATCAGGTTAGCTTCACCTCATCGACGTGATATTGTCGGCTCACATTCTCGGTGTCGCAGCAAAGGGTCTGACCCTTGCACAAGCTACCCACTACAGATCGGTCAGCGAAGCTCGAAGCCAAGATACGCTAGGTAGAAACATAAGGCGATACATTAATATTCGAAATCAAATTTACCTCCCACTCTTCGAAACACGCTACTCTAATTTTAGTGCTTTCCCAGATCCTTGTTGGGGAGTATGGTATTCACTCGTAACGAGGGATGAGTCATCGTTATAATACAATAATTCCCTCCCACAGTAGCTTAAAATTTCTTCGAAATGCAACCCATTCAAACACGTAAAGAGCAACCAGATGCCTATCCGGAGCCAGACAGCAACAGTTGTGGTCTGCAACACCTCTCGTACCTTCAGAATACTCATGAAGCTACTTCTTAATGGTTGCCAAAGAACTTTTCCTTTTAAGACTGTCTCTACACTATACCTAGGTATCAGGAGAAAAGAAATGTATTACTTGCCATATTTGAAGTGGTGCGATGATATGAATGCATTGGTATAGATATGGCTCCAGAATTTTTTAACATCTGAAACTGACTAATTGACAAGACTTAACATACATAAGAATGGCTTACTTCAACCTCTGCAGTTCAAGCGATACACCCCTGCGCGTTATTTAAGCCTCACGCAGAGACAGATTCAAATCCTGACCGACAACCTTTCCGCCTTCCAGTTGCACCTGCTCGATAGGTTGAAACACGAAGAAGACACGTAAAACACCAGAATTATCATTCTTTTCAGTCATATTCCGCCAAGCATGAGCCGTGCCCCGTTGAACAAATACATCGCCCCTTCTCAGTAACTTTTTCTCACCGGAATCAAGAACTAATTCTGTAGTGCCATCAATAACGACACCATAGTCAAGGGTCGCTGTTCGGTGCATCGGAACCCGCGAACCCGGAGGTACCTCAATAATTGTGCAGGAGGTGCCGTTTGGCGGATTCAAAGGCGATGGGTCCAACAGCTGTGAGTGATAGTGCTTAATGTCGAGATTGGCTTTGGACTCTGGGTTTGCAGAAGATGGAGGGGAAAGCCCTTGCACAGGAAATGTGGTTGTGTTATAGGCCAGAGCATAGTCTGACGTTGTGGGCTTGTCGGGGGGAACTGGGAACCCAGTAAACGATACTTGCTCCGAAACCGCGTCGCTGAAGATAGCTCGGCCACTTCTAGGATCATGGGTCGTTATGATCCGACGAAGCGGCTCCCGTGGTCCTGGTCCGGCTGACATGTTTTTAAGGTTAAGGTCAAGGTCAAGAGAGAATAGGACGAATACTTAGACTATCATTTACCGTATTTTATATTAAAACTGAAATATGAATTTGAGCCAAGCAACGATTTATATTATCAGCGCTGAGGCATATGACTTAAATGTTAGATCATCGTAAAGTCAATAGTCAGAATCAATGTTCCCATTATAGGATGATATCACTGTGACTTAACCATCGATCGTTTTACCAGGGTCTAGAGACCCAAGGAATGCCTTTACCCGCATGCAGACATGTTCTTACTAAAAGGATTGATAACCATTCTGTCATATTTAAGGTCATTATAGAGCCATTCGAATTGGTAAATGGTGAAAGTGAGCGTTGCCAAGCACCGAAATTGCATGATGGGAGGTCACGTGTTCAGCAAAAGTCGCAATTTTATTTTAAGCTTCTCTATTCAGTACATTAGCTATGAAAATAAGATTCTGGGGAAGTTCTCAGTACTGCAAACAAGCTACTCTAGGGTGTTCTGGTCTGGGCTTTCATTTTAAGAGTAACAGAATAGCGAACGTATATAGCGAGCTCCCTGGATTACAGGAGAGCATTTTCAAGATTTTCTCCATTTTAAACTCCAATATGATTTCAATAGGCATATTTGTCAAGGTTTCGTGGTTTGAGCGCCGAACTTGTAATGGAAAAGAAAACTTTTATCGAGCACAGTGAAGCTCAGAGTTCTGATAACGCGGGTGTTCCTGGTGCTGGAGGGGCAGAAAACTTCGTTTGGACAAAAACCTTCTGCATACCCGGGTCACGCTTATTAAATAAATCATAGACCGTCTCCATATCCTCGAGCTGGAACCGATGAGTGACCATATGCAGAGGATGAATCTTCTCCTGTTGAATATACTTCAAGAGGTCTTCCCAGTATTTTTGGACAGGAGCTTGTCCATTACCATGGAGACGGATTCCCGTCTCCATCAAGGAACCGATATTAAAGTGATTACACTGCATTATACCGTCAGCTGAAGTATTTTGCCATAGGAAAGGTACCACCACATACATAACCAGTATATACGCCCGTAATACCACAGCGTCCGAAGCCACGGACAGAGGTAATCATCTCGTTGACGAGTTCAGACGTATCCGTTTCCATGCCTAGTAACCTCTCAAAGTAATGAGCCCATCCTTTCGTATACTCACCAGCGGCGCACTCAATCGCCACGTCGGGTCCGCGCCCGTCACACATTTTCTTTAGAGTCGAGGTAACGGACTCGCCTTTCGGGAGGTTCGTATACTCAATTGTCTCGAGCTTAGGTAGAATCCCCTTGACAAAGTTTAGCCGCCATTTTCCGTGGCCACCGTCAATAAGGATAACTCTGCTAGCACCATTAAAGAAGCTGAATTCAGCGGTCATTTGTCCAACTGGGCCAGCTCCCCATATTGCCACAGTGTCACCCTCCTCCACCCCAGTGTCAACAACGGCGTTCCAAGATGTTGCCAGCACATCAGAAAGATAGAGACCTTTTTCGTCGGGGATGTCGTCGGGTAGCTGAAGGAGATTCACATCACCGTAAGGGACACGAACATATTCCGCTTGCCCACCAGCAAAGCCCCCAGTGAAGTGCGAATACCCGAACATGCCTAAGAAGCGCCTTAGAATAACAGCGTCACTAACATCAGCATAGCCACAAAGAGAGGAAACATACCGGCTGTTCGACGCCCATATAGCTTATAGGCGTCCTCGCTCGAGTTTGTTCGCTCACACATTGAGGAGAGCTTCTTCTTGCAATAATAGCACTTCCCACAGGCGATTTGGAAGGACGCCACCGCGCGGTCGCCCACTTTAACCTTCTTGACTGCCGGCCCCACGCTTGCGATAATGCCGCAGAACTCATGGCCAAGGATATCACCTTTCTGTAGATTTGGGATGGCCTCTAAAAATCGATAACGTATAAGCAAAACCAGCGACAATTCATTAACTGTTAGAGCCATGACATACCGTGGAACAGGTGTAAGTCACTCCCACAGATAGTGCTGCCCGTCACCTTAAGTATGACATCGCCTTCATCGATGATCTTCGGGCGAGCCGTATCCACTAAAAATTGTATCAGCAGGAAAATCGAATTATATAGAAATGCTGAGGATTAAATGAAGCGTGTAGTAGGCACAATGACTGACCAACTTTAACCGAATTCTTCCCTTGCCAGGTCAAGGCTTTCATTGTATGGCTTAGGTCGCCGTACCCCCGAGCCTCATAGTTGCTGACATCTGTTGTGACCGAGGTAGACATGGTGTATTCCCACCAGGAAATTATGCTTGAATTGATTTTCAAGAATATAATGTTATATTCGTTTTGATTGATCGGTTGTCGACTAAACGTCTTCATCTTCAGATCGAATGAAGGAAGGATATTTATTTGTCCCGGACATCAAAGCATCTTTGGGTTTTCTGACATCACCCTTAGTTTTCCTTACATCACTATATTCGTATCTGGAGCTGAAGACTGTAAATCTCATTTTGACGTCATACTAGTTGCTAGCTATTTAGATGAAAGTAAGACGCTGCGCCGTTGACGTGCTTCTGAATCAGTTGGTCATAGGCTCATGACCTCCGTATGAAAACGCTGGAGAACAATTGAACCGTATTTTGGTTATTAAAGATTTCAGAAAAGCTTCTCATTGCTCGGCAGGTCAAGCCGTCAGCAGTTGCCATGAATACCTATGAGATTACTACTAATCTGGCGATGCTTCCCCTAGCGATGTGGTTAAAGGTCTAAGCCAAAACTACAAGTGGTCTTCCGTTCGCAGCCGATCCGTCATCATTAGACCTTGACCGTTACAAATTGTCGCACGCAAATCCTCTAGTCATTCTGTTTTATTACACATTACACGAATTAGGCTTCTGGTAAGGAATCACTCGATTTCGAAATGGCTGGAATCGAATGGTAGGCTGCTTCGGGGTGCGTATTGAGGCAGTGAAGAGAGACAAGTAGACACTCGCGAACTGCGGCAAGTTTCCTGTGAGTGTCCATGATCGTAACTTGCTGCATTTGGCTTCTTCGGCCATTTGAGAGGTGTTTAGTGACTAGCTCACTATCATACCACGGATAGGGTGTATCTTTGGAGGGGAGAAGTCTCGGAGTCATACTGCAAGCCTAACGTTGTGTGATGCTCAAGAGTCGTGCATGAAGAGCCTCTGGCTTAGACCGGGTGGAAACAGGAATGAAGAGGGGTAAAATTGGTAACAGCTGTAACAAAAATTTCGTGTAAAATGCGCGTTATGTAAAATACCGAATCTATTCCGGGAACTGAGGATGGGACGCCATGCCGTATTTGGATTAGCGTGTTTTAAACTAGGCTTCGGGAAATAATGTCAGAGAGAGTGAGGTAAATTTGACTTCGAATATTACTGTAAACAGTTTTTGATTGATATCCTGAACGTTTGCACCGAGCCAAGTGGAGGAAGTGGTGGTCATGGTGGTAATGGGTGATAAGCAGTTTTTCTTCTATGCGAGCCAAAAGTTGGGTTCAAGCTCCGCAAACTTCTATCTTCAAGCCTGAGTGTCGAAAGTGACCTCTAGCACTCTCTGTCTTTGCACCGACCGTGTCAATACACCATGCAAGAAAAATATCAAAGCCTTGACCGGGATCCACTTCGTAGTAACTCCAGTTACGTTTGATAAAGCTTTTCAGCTCAGCAAAAAATTCCTCGATGGGATTCAAGTCCGGCGAGTAGGGCGGCAGATATACAAGTTTCACCCCCGCATCCGCGCGCATCTACGAAACCCGTTCTGAATGATGGAATAACGCATTATCCATAACCATAACAGATTTAGGCTCGGGCCATCGTCCGCAATGCTGAAGAAGCTGAGCTGTCTTCGAAAACAGCGCCGTCGGTTGCACCGCGAAATATACGCGAGAGGACGATCCCGTCCTACGCATACGCAGGTAAAATCTGATATCGCTAGTCGCGATGGAACTGCGATACCTGTAAAGGGGCCACGCCAAACGGCGACCAGCCTGTGCGCCTAAACCCAGCCCTCTTATCACATCCCGGTTCATCCACATAAACTAGATGATACGACTGAAAATCTAACAAATTATGGAGATAAAGTTCTCGCAAATCGGCATTACGCTCCTGTGCATGCTGCCGGGCCGCCTTTTTAGACCAACCTTTGGCCACCAGGGCTCTTCTGATGTTGGAGGTTGTGATCATCGTACGAAACTCATCCTAGAGGAAGACAGCCATCTCATCGAGGTACAGGCCCGGTTTTTCCGACAGGTGGTTGCAGAGCGCGTCGATCATGAGTGGTGTTACGGTTAGTTTCCGACCTATACGAGTTAGGGGTGCGTGGATGCTGCCGAACTGCCGCAAGTTTCTGCGAATATTTATGATCGTGACCTTGCTGCACTCAGCCTCTTCAGCCATTTGAGTAGTGGTTAGTGACTGGCTTTCTATCATGTCACGAATTAGATGCAACTTTGAGGGGACAAGTCGCGGGGCCATATTTACAAGCTAGTGTAGGGTGTCGCGCAAGAGGCATTTACAGGGAAAGAAGGCTGTTGCTTAGGGGAGAGAAGAGGGGTAGCGAGGTAGCGTGGTGTCGTATGTATAGCAGTTTCCTATAATTTACAAAGGACTAGGTCCCACCCGCGTCATGTAAAATACGGTTTCTATTCTAGGAACAATGGGATCGACGTATATACCATATCTAGATTAGCGTATTTAAAAATAGAATTCGGGAATTAAAGTCGAAGAGTTGTAGTGGTAAATCTGATTTCCGAATATTACTGTACAATACAAGCTCAGATCACTTCGACATACTATCTTAGGGCAAATTCTGGAGCAATGTTCTCCAGGTTTATTGGTGATCGCATTGGGCGCCGACGCGCAATCATACTGGAATGTATCTTACTCACCATTGGCGGCGCACTACAGGCCTCCGCGAGTGTACTTCCTCATATGATCGTCGGTCGCATTGTCGGGGGCATCGGCACTGGTCTGAATACCACCACCATTCCCATGTGGCAAGTGGAAACTGTAAACAGCACCACCGCGGAAGACTTGTGATCATGGAACTGGTGTTGAATATCTTCGGTATTGCAATCACGAGCTGGATGAACTATAGCTTCACCTATCTACCGAACAATCCCGTTTCATGGCGCTTCCCATTGGCATTCCAGTCATTCTGGTCGATCATGACCTTGGTTCTGACGACTTTCATGCCGGAGTCGTCTCGCTGGCTGGTACTACGGGGCCGTCAGGAAGAGGCGCATGTTATTCTTGCCCGCCTACTGGACAAGGATTCAGATGACCCTCAAGTTGAGGACGCCATACGTATTCTTGTGAATACTGTCAGTCATGAGACTGAGGCTGAAACGGCCGCCTTCACTGATCTTCTCAAAAATGACCGTACGCAAACTCTCCGGCGGATTCTCTTAGGCGCCGGCATCGCGCTGATGCAGCAGGCCTGCGGTGTGAACATTATTGCAAATTACCTTCCTGTCGTGTTGACCCGGTCCAATGGTCTCATTGACGGACTCGCGCTCATTCTCTCGGCAGTCTACTCGCACCTTCTCACCATCTGGGCAATGACCTCGATGCTTGCCATTGACTCTCTTGGTCGAAAGACCTTGCTCCTTCTGGGAGCTGTGGGCCAAGGTGTGGCCTTCATTCTCATCGCGGTGGGAATCTATCTCGACACATACTCAATGCCCATTTTCTCTATAGTTTCTTTTTTGGGATTTAATTCCTGTCTATTCCTTGGTTGTACAGCTAAATTCGAAATTGGCTTCCATGTTTTACACAGAGAAACTATGTCATGCCCCACCGCCAAGACGTTGGTGAAACTACCTAGGCCAGGCTCGGCTAGGCTACAGATCTTGCCTATTTTGAATGTCTTTACGTATGGTACGGAACATGGCATATAATACCGGCCAGTAAGTTACCCGTTTATTCGAAAAGGGAAGTTCTAGAAACATCCATGCAAACCAAAAGCAATTGCCTATAGGCCGTTACATCGTAACTAGATACGAGCTCTTCCCTGAACAGTAACATACCTACGTGATCCAGAAGATAGTATTTGAATTCGTGATGGAAATTTTATCTAACTATGCTACTTGCAAAGAAACAGAATCACTAAGCAACGCTTCACTCTAGAGCAGTAGAGAAAGGCAGAGTGCTACTTTCTGCCAAAGAGGCGCGAGAGAATTGTGCGCCTACGGTCCGTCAGGCCTCGATAGGACTTGATCCTCCTTGCTTTCAGTCGGTGCTTTAGGGAGCTGGGAAGATGAAGATGTGGAAAATTTCCTGCCAAGCCACTTTTTCAAAGTAGACTTCGAAGACATAGTGTCCGGATGATCGGGGCCTAGTTTTTGCTCGCGCCTTTGAGCGCATTCGGTCATCAAGAATAGAGCGGTTATGTTTTGACGTGTTGACCAAAGGGTATAAGCTAGGTTGTTCATACTCGTTAGCGTGTCAGGATGGTCGGCGCCGAGCTTCGTCTTGCTTGTCTCCATGACCTGCACAAAGAGCTCCTCCGCCTCTTTCCACCGGCCCTGGTTCCAGAATGTCGACGCCAGATTGCCCATACACCTTAGCGTGTCAGGATGGTCGGCGCCGAGCTTCGTCTTGCTTGTCTCCATGACCTGCATAAATAGCTGCTCCGCCTCCTCCCACCGGCCCTGGTTCCAGAATGTCGACGCCAGATTGCCTAAACACCTTAGCGTGTCAGGATGGTCGGCGCCAAGCTTCGTCTTACTTGTCTCCATGACCTGTACCTCAAGCTGCTCCGCCTCTTCCCACCGGCTCTGGTTCCAGAACGTCGACGCTAGATTGGCCATACTCGTGAGCGTGGAAGGATGGTCAGCGCCAAGCTTTATCTTGCTTGTCTCCATAACCTGCACCTCGAGCTGCTCCGCCTCTTCCCACCGGCCTTGGTTCCAGAATGTCGACGCTAGATTGCCCATACTCGTCAGTGTGTCAGGATGGTTGACACCGAGCTTTGTCTTGCGAGTCTCCACGACCTGCACCTCGAGCTGCTCCGCCTCTTCCCACCGGCCCTGGTTCTTATATGTCGACGCCAGACTGGTCATACTCGTCAGCGTGTCAGGGTGGTCGGCGCCGAGCTTCGTCTTACGAGTCTCCATGACCTGTATAAAGAGCTGCTCCGCCTCTTCCCATAGCCCCCCTTGTCGGTAGGCTACTGCTAGTATTGCAGTGCTGTTGAGTGTTTCGTTATCTTCTAACCCTAATATGTTTATTCTCTGCTCTCTCGACACCGATGCCATTTCCCGCGAATCAGGGATATTACCACATTCGTTCGCATACCACGCCCCTCTGTAAAGTAACGCAGCCTAGCTACGTAGACCGTCTTGCGATTTCGGTCGATGCGACATAGCTGACTTAATATGTGGAAAGAGTGTACGGCATCTCTCCCAGTGTTTATATTCACTAGTCGGAAATTCAGTATATAAATTGTTAATGAATCGTTCCTTCCACTCTTCGTCCTGGCCGTATGTTTGTAGCCACGTGCGCACTGTGAGCTGCACTAGCCGATGCATCGTGAGCACCATACTATTTTCATTCAGAGAAACGAAAGAATAGTCTCTGAGAGTTGCAATATCGCTCTCGAAATTGTCATCTGGGTCATATTCAGACGAATCTTCCGTGTCCTCTCCACTAGAGCTATTCGTAACTTCCCCTAATAAACCTAAAGTTTCATGTTTTTTTGCCATATCTTGAACCCGTAAAAGATCCTCGGGGATTCCCTGCCAGTCAAAAAAGCTCATAAGAGATAGCAAATCAGCCGCAGACTGTCTCACTCGTCGAATGTGGTCGAACGATATTTGCCATGTCAGTAAAATAGAGTTCTTTGCCTCCCAGTCTCGGTCTGTGTGAAGTCCCTCATGATTTAGAAGCTTCGTAGCTTGACGATCACTCTGCCGAAGCTTTTTGAGGTATTGCGATGCCGAGCAACGGGGTGAACGGTGCGCGATATAGCTAGCCGCTTGTATAATCGCCAGCGGCATAAACTCAAGTTCCTTCACAAGCTGAATCAAGTCCGCTCTCTCTGTATATGAATCTAGCTTATGCTGTATTAGATCTAACGCCTCGGCCATATTCATTGGTCGTATATCAATTAGGTTCTTATAGCCAGCGATTTCCGATGCTACTGCTTTATTCCGGCTTGTGATAATGATGGAGCCATTCAAGGCTCCGAGAAGGTACCTTAGCGGTGGCTGCGTCGAAGTATGGTTCTGGGCGTTCGCTTGGGCGTCCGTATGAGTTACTAGTGGTTTGCGAAGGAGCTCATCATCATCTATGTTATCCAGGACAAGGATCCATTGTCCGATATTTCCATCTTGCAACCAGGTCCCGAAAAGTTGGAATATATTAACGTTGCGGTCCTCGCGCCCAGGAATCTTAGCGCGGTCGGCCAGGTTGCGGAGACTTTCCTCGCAGCGCGCCGCAGTGCTCGCATGAACCCAGAAGACCCAGGTGTTGGTTGATTGCTGTCGGATTCCGTGGCAGTATTCGATAACAAGCCGAGTTTTTCTGTTGTAAAGTTAGCCTTGACGGACCGCCGTTACACCCGTGATGCCTAACCCCACACCGCCGAGACCAACGAGAACTATCTTGGACCCTGGGACTGACGATTTCTCGTGGATTGTAGCAAGGATTGCATCCCGGCGAACAAAGTCTGGGTCATGCGGGAACGGCACGGTCGACAAGGGCTCTGGGCGGAGCTCTGGTTGTTCTAGGAAAGCATGTCGCTGTTAGTCGGTCCAACGTGGTCTTGTCCTGGACGGGGAACTTGCGAGATGTGAAATTCATCACCCCTTTATTGATCCCCACATGGTAGCCTGAGTTTCGATCGCCAAAATTTATAGATTCCATAGTCAACGGTAAATCGTGTTTTGGACTGAAGAAGATGACAACCCCTCATTGAGGTTTCCCAACCTCAGCCTCATTATCAGGTGATCATGGGCGCTAAGCGTTGCATGGATTTAGCACTAGTCACAAGATGAGCATCTAATCATCTAGTAGCCGCGCTTCGTCTATTACGCGATCGGCATGCCTGTGACTAGAACATAAGTAGCTTGCAAATTAGAGAGTAGTTTTCGGAGTCATTCTGTGCGAGGTGTTCCGTGGTGGCTTTGAACGTGTTGTGGAGGGCTGCAATTACATGAGCCCGGTCGGGAGACTGTAGACAGCAAGCGTTTAGCGGGGGACGCACGATCCAAAGACCTCGGCGTATCTGTTTTGTAAAGTAATTTACATTTCCATCCTGACGGACAGGGATGATCTGAAATATAGCCAAATAGGGCCTAGGCGGTTTCACATCGTCTTGGCAGTGGGGCTTGCCATAGTTTCTCTATGTAGAACATGGAAGCCAATTTCGAATATTGCTGTATCCTGCGGAGATCAACTCGCAGACCATGCGCAACGTTGGAACCTTCATTTCTACCGCCACAAATTGGATATTCGTCTACGTGATTGTCGTGGTGACGCCCTATGGTATTGATAATCTGGGGTGGGCATTTTATCTCATGTTTGGTATGTTCCCTCGAACAAATCGATCATCTCTTTGACATTCAACTTGAAGGGGCCCCTCAAATGACTTTCAAGGCAGCACGAAAGCAGGTTCTGTTGGGAGCTGAGTTGGCTGGTGAAGTTGGTCAAGAATTGATTGTTGATGCACTGGACCGAAAGGGCTCCGTCTATCATCTCGAGACCTCATGAATTCCCAAGCTATCCTATATGTAGCTCGTGTCGTGGAGAGTATCATGGCAGCTAGGATTTCCCCACCTCGCATCGTGTAAATACGTGTTTTCGTTGCTCCTGCTTCCATGATTGACTTTTTGGGCCTTTTAATGCGATATGCTGCAACCGTAGTCCATCTTATTGAAATTGGTATTAAATATTACTCCATATAGGGTCCACGGGTGTTTTTTAATCGTTTCCTTGGACCATCCAATTTTCGTTCTTCTAATGACATACTTCAGTCCAGTGCCAGTCATGTGACTGCCAAGGATCTTGGTCTGCAGTGACGCCAAGAAGCGACATCCCGTCCCGATTTACTTCATCGATTCTGTTTCCACAATTCTGGCGGGAATATATCGGGAGTCGATGCATATCAGGATCTGATGGGTCTACGATGGTGGGTAAAATTGTTTCTCAGCGCATTGCGCGCTTTACAAGAAAGACGTCACTTGACAAATATGTCCGATCACGCCCGTTTGAATGCCCCTATCAACACACTCATACTCTCGCAAGGCGAAGAACACATCCCTGGCACAGCCAAAATGAGATATGGCGTGGTCCAAACACTTCACGAACACTATTCACCGGCTCTCTTCCACCATTTCTAATCCCGCCCGTCATCTTTGTTGGGCTTCTTGTCACTCTCTGGACATGGAAATGTTTCTGGATCATCGTGATGCAAAACAAGCTATTATACCTTTCCTGGCTACCGCCATTTTCCAGATCCGAACAAATATCAGAATACCAGCGTGAGTGCAAGCCCGTGCAATGGGAAGAAAAGCGACTTCGGAGTCTTGATGGAACAAAGCTAGCCGTTTGCGAGGGATATATCCCCGACAGTCCTAAACAAGTGGATGCAAAGAAACGAAAAAAGCTCGTGATTATTTGTTATTTTCAGGGAAATGGCGGGTCGTTACCGCTCCGGCTACCGCTCCTGTCGCAGTTGTTGAGCTCTATCTCGAAGTCCCAGACCGGGCAGCCAGGACTCGATGATACAAGCTATGTAGTTGTTGCCTTGTCTTACCGCGGCTACTGGACATCGTCGGGGACTGCCACACAATCGGGCATTGAACAGGATGCCCTGGCATTTCTCAATTGGGTGTCGGCTACTTATTCCTCACCGGATACGAACTGCCAGATGGTTTTGTGGGGCCATAGCCTTGGTGCGGCTGTTGCATCGTCCGCTACGTCCAAATATCTTACCCGTATGGATGTTCCTCCACCACCAGGGGAGATCCCTCTTCTTCCCATATCTGGGCTGATCATGGAGGCCCCGATCTCCAATATCAAGGATATGCTGATTGCCCTGTATCCTCAAAAATGGCTTCCGTATCGATATCTTTGGCCCTTCTCGTGGAATACTTGGTGTAGCTCAAAGTCCCTCGAGCAATTGGCTGGGTATCGCGATCGAGATACTGATCAACCAATCAAGACGGATGCTCCACGTGAAGGTCGAGTTCCATCCGTGCCTCCGATACTTCTTCTGGCTGCCGAGAATGATGAAGTCATCCCACTTCACGTGGCAGGACAACTCGAACGGAGAGGTCAAGAGCTGGGACTGGACATTACACGAAAGGATGTGAGGGGGGCCATGCACACCGAGTGTGCCACGAAGAATGATGGAAGAGAGGCTTTGGTCAAGTTTATTCTTGCGCATACCCGTGGGGATCCTGTGAATGGATGATTCGAAGGTACAGATAAATTTCCACGCTGAGCAGATTTCCCTAGCCTACTCATGGATATGAGACATCAGTTTCAACTGATCTCATTGTTCCTAGTGCCTGAGCCATCTGACCATGTATTTCCACAGCCGATAATTCCCGATTGCTCTGCATGGATGTACAGTCTAGATCATGGTGGGGGGGGGGGGGGGCGGGTTGCCCATGCATTCTCGTGGAGTTCTTCACTGAAGAAGGGTCCCATGTCGCCTAGTTAGCTGTACGGTCGGGTCAAAAACTGGGCACAGACGTACCAACCTGGTCTGGATTACAGATTGATCCACTTAGATAACAAGCTTGACGGGATGCTCCGAGCTCGGCCGCACTTCAAGGCAAAGGGGAACAGACAATCCTAGATACTGCAATTGGGGAAACGGCATGGACATCTGAATTATATGAATGATCTCGTTGGAGCCCTGGACTGAGCAGTAGCCTGAATATCCTCCAATTGGGAGCAGGTTTATTCATACGTATCTCCGCGGAGCTGTAGGTGCAAAGGTGGAAACTGGGATCGACGGTGGGGCAATCGGGACTGATATGAAATTTTCTCCGAATAACAACCGAATCGTTGTACGGTGTAAAGGGAATTGAAAGGGGAACTATAATTTAGCATTCCCCCGATTCTGAACACAAGACAGCGTGGTGGAATCCCTGACAAGCCCTGTCGGTATCACACCATGAGCCCCGAAACAAATAATGGCTCGCAAGGCGAGACAGAGAATCAAGGGAAGGATCCTGTTGTGAGCACAGCAGAGCATGGAATCGAGGAATCCCATCCGAGTAAAACACAAAGCAATATTACCATTGTTAGCTGTGTAAGCCAGCCCAAGATGAGACATGGCTTCCTATATTAACGGCCCATCAGTATATTGCGAATTTCAGTGATGGATTCCAAAACAGTCTGGCAAATCCGACGAATGTGATCTTCAAGGATCTCCTGGGCGCAAGTGCCTTTTCCTCCGTGATGAAAACGCGAATTAGCAACTCGCTGATCGTGGGTGCCATTTTGGGAGTCGTCGTGTTGGGATATACATCCGACATATTTTCTCGAAAGGCCGGATTGCTGGTAACCTCGTCGCTCGTGGCGATTGGGACATTGATGTCGACGGTCGCGTTGCAGGTCAATCCATCACAGAATATGTTGTGGTATTTTGTGATTGCTCGGGGAATTGCAGGGTTTGGAGTCGGAGGAGAATACCCTCCCAGTGCGGCGGCCGGAATTGAGGAATCGGATGATGTGAGTCCTGTACACCAACCGTGATGCACGATGTACTGACCCGCTCAGTTAATGCGAAAATACCGGGGGCCACTTTTCGTTTCCTTCACGACGCTCATGGCGACACTTGCCAGTCCGATTTTGCAGATCATTTATCTGATTTGTCTGATTGCCAGCAACAATAATTTGACGATTACGTTTCATGCTATATACTCGATTGCGACGATCCTTCCCGTGGCCATTATTCTCCTGCGACTGTTCATGGTGGACTCAGCATTATTCCGCCGTTCAAACCTTACGAACCAACGACGTTCCCCACGAATGTATCTTCTTCTTGCCCGCCGTTACTGGTGGAGAATCTTCACGACTTCTCTCGCCTTCTTTTTATACGACTTCATCAACTTCCCTAACAGCATCATGTCGAGCAGCATCATCTCTTCGCTGGTCAAGGATGGTGATATCCGACAGACAGCTATCTGGCAGGTCATTCTCGCCGTGTTGCCCGTGCCTGGCGTCCTGATTGGAGCGTGGCTGACCAATGTAATTGGTCGACGCAACACTGGTATCCTAGGATTTGCAGGCTACGTGGTCCTTGGCTTTATCATCGGAGGAACCTACTCCAAACTATCCAAAAACATCGCCGCCTTTGTGGTGCTCTACGGATTACTGCAGGCTTTTGGCCACATGGGCCCGGGAGCTACAATTGGATTGATTTCTACCGAGTCTTTCCCCACCGCGGTCCGAGGTATGGGGTATGGAATTGCCACGGCCTTTGGAAGAACGGGCGCCGCGGTAGGAACGGAGTGTTTCACTCCGTTAGAGGACGCCGCGGGCATCAATTCAACATTTTACCTTGCCGGTGGAGTTGCAGTTGTCGGTGTTTTGGTGTACTGTCTGTTGCCCGAAAGCAGCAAGCTCGATCTAGCCAAGGAGGACAGAATGCTGGAGGAGTATTTGGCGGAACATGGATACCACATCGAAAAGGGAAATCGGTTGGCTTCCTTAAATCCGAACACATAACTGGTCGTGTTTCAAAGCATTCCGCGTGGGTAAACATGGGATTAAGTTCAAGGAGAGTAGGGTTGAGTTCAGATAAATTGGATAGAGTTCTTGTGGCCCACACTGAAACTTTGATTTCCTGACTCCGTTGAAGTGATCAATTAGACCCCTGATACACATAAGAACATAGATCAACCCACCTATTGTCTTTTGAGTACCGACAGATCGGGTAGAAAAACCCACATGAAATTGTTCAGTGAGACAGTGAAATGCCGGTGCAACGAAAGCTGCCATTTGAGGACAATGCCGAGAAGACCCCAGGAGGGTATTTGGTGCCGGCACTGTGCACCAGATGGAGTTAATGATCGCCAGCCAAGAATTTGATTTGAGCCTACGATTTGGCCATTAGGTACCCCTACTCAGCACGACGTACATGGAATGTGAGATCACGGCAGTTGACAGTGGGTCTAGTTCAAGGAATGCTAGGCAAACTACCGACACCAAATATTCCATGAATCCCCCTGGATTAAATGGAATTAATACTTGAATCAAGACCGATCGGTCGTGACTATCGTGTGAGGTCGTCGATGTAGCCGATTCTATTTACGGCCTGTTACTCCCGCTCTAGAGTTCCTGTGGACCTAGTATCCGACCCTTTATTTCTTTAAGTATATACTGGATTTATTCTCCGTTTCAGATTTCCTACATGGCCATCAATGCACCAGGATGCGTGCGTTGCCGATTTTAGGCCTTTTGAGCCTGGCCCGAGGCCAATTATCAGGCTGCACCTGTTCATATACTACTACAGTGACAGAAGCTGTTAAGTCATCGACCACTTCGCCGTCAACTTCCCGTGGGTCTTTAAGTTAAGCCGATATGGCTAAAATGCGCTAATTTGTCTCAGGGGCGGCACCGGCTGTCACAGTCGCGACAGATAAGTCGGGACAGTTCACGGCCATTGGCGATGCGATTTCCTATGCGCAGCACAATGAGATCCCCACTGTGACCGTTCTAGGGGGTACTTACCCGGCCGTCACTGTATCTGCAACCCCGTCTGTCGTTGTGATCGGCGAAAGCAAAAGTGATGATGATTCCTCGCAAAATAAAGTTGTGGTTTCCGAAGAAGGAACGGCCCTGACACTTTCCGTCAATGTCGATGGCATCACGTTTCAAAATCTCGACTTCGTCAACACGCGACCGGATGACCCCGCCGTGAGCATCAAAGGGAGGAAGCTCGCATTCTACGCCTGCCAATTTGTTTCGGCGGGACCGGTGGGAATTGAAACAGGTCTGGGTGTTGGGATCATCGCGAACAGTTATGTCGAAGCCCAGGAAACGGCCATCGACGGTCAAGCCACGTTGTATATTTTCGACACGGACATTGCACTTGTCGAGGACTCGGCAATTGTTGCCCATACAACTGGCACCGACTCGGACGGCACCTTGTTTAACTCCACCATTGTGTTCGATCAAGCGACAGTATCCCCCAAATCAGACGACCAGAGCGAGAGGGGCTACTTGGCAAAGGCCAAAGGCTTGGGGTCTGTGGTAGTCTACCGAGGCTCAGCACTTCATGGGTTTATCGCCGACACTGGAGTCTACGTTGATGACATCACCCAGGATGAAAGCAATTTCTACGGTGAACACGTGGATACAGGATCGGGGGCGTATCCAAACAATAAACACGCCAGACCGCCATTCGTTACCCTCTTGGACGACTCAAGTATCTCTCAATTCACGCTCGGTGCAGTGTTCGCAGGCGCATACCCTGGTTTCGCCACGTCGGATACCAGTTGGATCGATCCCACCGTTTTAGACGAAATCGACAAAGCAGATGCAACCAGTCCCGCAGGAACAAGCACAGGATCGGGTTCTTCCCCATCGTCCACGAGCGCGACTTCCCCAGCTACAGGCACATCAACTGCAAATCCAAGCGGAACAGGTGGTGCATCTGCCACCGGAACAGACGGGGAAAACTCGGCCACAGGAACTTCAACCAGTCCAAGTGGAACAGGAACTGCAGGACATCCAGACAGCGGGACAGCACCCTCAGACGGGACAACACCCCCAGACGGGGCGTTCATTGTCTCTAAGACAAGCATTGCGAACAAGAAAATCTATGACACCATACAAAGTGCCCTTGATGCCTTGCCGACCTCGGTCAGTGCCTCATCCACTGTATTCATCTACCCTGGCACCTATGATGAGCAGATTGTGGTCACAACTCCTGGCAAAGTGATTCTTGTTGGTTATTCAGAATCCACGAGCGACAATGAGAAAAACCAAGTCACGATACAGAACAACAAAGCGGGAGATCCTAGCTCGGACAAATCTTTAACCAGCAGCGCCACTGTGTATGCCGATGGAAACAATCTGCAAGTGATCAATATCAACTTCTCAAACACTCACAATGGAGCCGGCGACGCATCCGTGGTATTCGCTGTGGCATCCTCCAAGTATGCTAGTCTTTATAGCTGCCAGGTCACCGGCAATCGGAATGCTCTTGTGGTTGATGGCTTCTTTTTCGCCGCAAACAGCTACATTGAAGGCAATCAGGACATGATCTCTGGAAGTGGTGCAGGCTATTTCCTCAGTTCAACTCTATCCCCAAATGACGATGGTATTAGTATCACTGCAGACAAACGTGCCTCTAGCTCTACACCAGCAGGAATCATCTTTGACCAGTGCAAAGTAACGCCCGTGGGTGGTGCGGGGGCAATGTCCGAGATTTCGCTCGGAAGACCGCAGAACTCCAATGCACGAGTTGCCTACATCGAAACCCACCTTGGGTCTTGCGTAGAGCCTAAAGGCTGGGAGAAATGGTCCGATGCCAGTCCCAGAACTGATGGTGTCACGTTTGGTGAATATAAGAATGACGGTCCCGGGTCTGATACCTCCCAGCGCGTCTCTTTTGCCACGCAATTGACCGATACATCTGTTGTGCAATTCGAAATTGCAAAATTCTTTGATGGAATATCTTGGATTGATTTTTCGCACGTTTATGGAACCCCTTTTAGCGTGGAACCTTCCTCGCCGTCCAGTACTTCGACAGATTCAAGTTCCTCTTCGTCAACGGCATCATCGACTTCACCAAATGCTGCCACGTCGTCGTCAGATCCTGCTGGGTCTTCATCAAGCTCCTCCGATCCTGCAAACCCAACAGGGTCTTCGCCGACCCACTCATCAAGCCCAGAAGATTCGGACGACCCTTCCTCAAGTTCATCAGCCCCTGCAAACCCAACAGGGTCTTCGCCGACCCACTCATCAAGCCCAGAAGATTCGGACGACCCTTCCTCAAGTTTATCAGCCCCTGCAAACCCAACAGGGTCTTCGCCGACCCACTCATCAAGCCCAGAAGATTCGGACGACCTTTTCTCAAGTTCATCAGCCCCTGCAGATCCTTCGAGGTCAAACTCCATTACCACCAGTACCATTCTGGTAACAACCACATCTTCCGTGACCATCACAGATGCCACAGCAACCTCGGTAAAAACGAAAACAAATGCTCTCGGCTCGGACTCCACTATCACACTGGCTCCTGTCATGGAAACGACTACTGAAAATGGACAAACAACTATTATTGAAACACATACCAGTGCTGATTCCACAGAGATCGTGACAAAGACCTCGACAGTTACCAACATGGTATCTGATAAGGCAACCTACATCCGAACTGTCATCTCGACGACCACCGTCGCATCAACTCCGCAACCCTCGAAAACAACATCCACACTGACTATCACTTCCGGCCCTGGGGACACGAGCACAAAGACTGGCAAGACCACGGTTTTGACCAGAAGTGTGACTTCAACGAAGACCGAGACCGAAATTGTGACCATGACCCTCAGTTGTATCCCCAAAAGAACGATGAAGCGAAATCTACTCCCGCCCCGATCAATTCCTGCAACCAGGTCCACCAATTCTACAAAGGTCACCGGCTCCGCCATGACAACCGGGACGGTCTACAACTCTCTCGATCTGGGTGATAGCATGACAGCCACGAATGTACGCCATGTAAAAATCACCATCTCATTTGTGACATCAACTGTGACCGAAACAAAGACCGCCACCATTGCCGCAGACACTGCTGTTGTTACAGTGGCAGAGAATGCTGGCGATCCAGTCACGTTAGATCCAGAGACGTCGACGTCGACCATCACATCACTATCATCCACTACATCTACCACGACGGTGACGGCCTCTGTCGCAACCGTCACAAACTTTATAACCACCACAGCTCATTCCACCATGGGACCGGCTCCCTCCACGGTGATTCTCGTAGCTGTGACGCAGACGGCTACATCTACGCTCTCCTTACCTGTCTCTACCTTGACGGAGACCAAGACCATTACCCACAACAATACACCTACTACGACGGTTACCTCTCGCCCTACCTCTACGAAAACCAAGACGGTCAAGACCACCACTACCACCACTACTAGTACAGTGACAACAACTTCAAAGGATGCTACAACCTGTGCTTCCTGATGGACAGATAGAAACATTCAAATTTGCTTGGAGTTTCAGGTGTTTTCTTCTTATGGGTCTGTGAATGTTTTGGCCACTTGTCTCTATTACGCGGGCTTAATACTGTGCATTCTACGGAATCAATATGAAATATTTTCGAATCTTTATCTTCTGTCGAAATTTTTTGCTTCAAATAAGGACGAATCGGTAGACCATGAGAGCGAGATGGGGTGAACGGAGACACCACAGTTAGAGTAGGTACAGTACCAAGCCTACAGCAATTCTGCCCAAAGTAATAATATCGCCGTACTGATATTCTGTTTGGATTTTCATAATTCTGTGGTTTGGTCCGAATGGTGTAGCTGTTAACCTTCAGGAAGACCTATCAATCTCATTGAGGATTAGTACTTTCCTTCCGAATCTCGATTCGACATTTACACCTAACACTTGCATTCCTCGCCATTTGGAATATTTGTCTTCCTGCCATTCCACAAACTTATTCCAGGTTGATCTACCCCCAAACAAATCACCACAAAAATCAGTCATGGCACGAACACGTGCAGAGTCGTCGCCCTCGCCCTGCGGTTCCACCTCCTACGATCCTCTAGGATTCACCATACCGCGAGACGCTTACAGGATCATCGCACCCTCCTTCAAGCCACTGCAAGCCACTTTGAACATGTTCCAAGAACAGTTCAGCACTCAGAGTCCCCCACAATCTCAGTATCTTCACGTTTCTTCTCTGGAAAAAGATATCTTTGAGAGAATTGTGAATGATGAAAATAAATTCCGAGGCGTCAGGGCCACCGTCTCTTATGAGACAAACGAGATTCTATACAAAGTGACTCCTGCCCAGCATCATCAATCATTGGAACTATTCACCCAGATAGTAGTGGAACGATTGGCCTCGAAGGGGTTGAAAGGTTACCGGGGACATTGGATGAGTCGAGGATCCGCAAGGACTCCTGGATGGACTTGTGGCAAGGAGCCCGACTGGTGGTTTGGGCCAAATAACGCCTTGGCCAATGGTGATGGTGGTTATCCCTCACTGGTTGTGGAGGTCGGCCTTACAGAGTCGTATGGCCAGTTACGAAGTGATGCCTACTGGTGGCATGGAAACTCCGACATGGGAAGCTCGGATGGTGATCGAAAAACCAAGGTGGTCGTTCTAATGGCGACCACTTGTGATCCTGCATGGCGGCTTGACATTGAGGTTTGGACCGAGGTCCCAAATACGCGACCCATGCGCAATACCCGGAGTCGGTCCATGAGAATCCTGGAGCGGACACAGCATGTATACTTCGAGAATGGCGCCGTTCATGGCGGACCGCTGGTGTTGAGCTTTAAGCTGATGATGCGCCGAAGACCGACCGGCAAAGAAACGGACATTGTGCTAGATGACGAGATGCTATCGGCGATGTGTACCCAGGTCTTACCATGAAGGCTGTGTTTGAAAAGACATATCCCTTGCTTGGGGTCGTGCTCTATTCAAGACCGGGATGAGATCCGACCCTCAATCCCACTTTGCTAGGTGGATCGGGCTACGAAGAAATGACGGAATCAAAAGCCACCGAGCAAGTAAGGATTCCAACTGGCTTTGCTACAATACACCATGTTTCGGGGTAAAATTCCAATGTACGGATAAAAGGCCCGGGCCTTGGCTTCAACCGTCCACGCCACACCTGTCTCAAAGCAGCCGTCAGAACTTCGTAGACAAAGGCTGACAATCAAAGGGATTGTGTGTGTGGACAGGTATGTAGAATTGAAAGAAGAAAGAAAGAAAAAAGAAACAGATGTTCCAGGGCTTGGCCCACATTCTTGAAGCGGTCGTCGTCAATCGACGAAAACGGTAGTTTTGCCTCCGAAGAATGTAACTTCAACTGTGGAATGCGACCCCGGGTTGGACCCACTTCTCTCGAACCAACTCAGATCTATACATGCGCTTCAAGTATCTCACGGTGAATGTATGCCAAATAGACTTTTTCCAACGGAGGTATAACGAGTAGTACCTCGAGTAATTCCGATCATGACCACTCTCCAAATGCACAGTGCGCAGTGCGATGACCGTGAAGCGTTATCGACCATGTGAAATGGCAGAGAGGCCTTGAAAGGTCCCATGTGGATATCCTCAGTCATTACCATGGAACCAAGGTCCGGTTCAACTCCCCTTTATCTCTTCCCTCTCCATCCATGGAAAGGCAACCGCAAATGGGACAAGCTCACCACAAGGACCAGGATCCAGATCAATGTAACTGTTGAGATGCTTAAGAACTGGACACAAACCGGACATGAAATTCTAGACAATTCTTTCTGACCGATTTATCAATCTTTCGTTTCTTGTCTATACATTAAACCGATCTTTCTTAACTTGAACCTACGGGTATTCGCGATAGCTCAATGTACTACATTGCCAATCCCATCTCCTTCCTGCTTATTGCATCAACAGCTCTTGTTACCGCTCAAGATGCGGTAGTCGGTCAGAATCTAGCAGCCAGCAGTAACAGCGGATCATGCACGTCACAATCGTATGTTGCTCTGATGCCGCTTGACAAGACATTGCTAACCATTGTCAGGATCGTCGATAATTGCGTCACCGTCATGAAAGGCTCACTCGCCAAGTGCACCGATAACGACTGGGATTGCAAGTGCTCAGGGAGTGCCAATGTTGCCAAGTGAGTACTCCGAGACCTCGCCGACCATTCGCTGACCTGTGAAGTTGTTACGTGGACTGTCCCGATGACCCGGCGCGTTTTTCCGCCATGCTAGTGAGCGAACAGGATTGTGCCACTGCGAATGCGTACGACAAGGGTGAAACATCCGTTGCGTCAACATGGACGACTCCCGGCCCCAATACTGTGACGGCGACTCCCACCGATACCGCGGTTAGCACCACTACCAATACTGCTGAGCCCACAAAGGCATTGCAAGAAGAGAAGGATGCCAGTCCTTCTAAGGGTGCTGCAGTCATGAAGTCTGCCGGTAGTTGGTTGGCGTTGTTGGGACTAGGAGTTGGGGTCATGATATAAGCGATTGGTGCTTTCATTGAAGAATGTTTTCGTTTGATGTCATTGTGTCACATTTGAATAGATTAAATCTCAGTAATCAAGAGAGTGTTGCATTGGGATCCATGGCCTTTCTTTTCAAACTTCCACTATTCAAACATAGATGTGTCCAACCCAGCTGAGTCAGGTAGACCGGTACCACAGTGCACAAAATCTTCAGTGGGAACATTGGAACTGTGGTCATTATACTGCCTGTTATGTTGAATTGCCACTCAATTCACCAGATTTGGTCAGAGTGTATTGAGGTCTAGAGGTTATTCGCAAGCCCGACATAATCTCCCATCTGCCTCTGCCATCAGTAGTCACCCCAAACTGCCGTGGGAGTCCCAGATTGTCGAAGAAGCCAGCGCGGTAGAGTTCGTCGAAACTCGAGGCTTGATCAGCGAATGGGGTAGTTTGACTGGGGCATAAGCGTAGAGTGTGTCTAGAGAAATGAGATTTTGTCCGCTCGCGAACGGAGTGGTATTCCATACCTTGGTGACTCCGAGGTACTCAAGGCTCTTGCGAAAATCGGCTCATTCATATTTTTCTTGGACATGGCTTCGGACTGGAAGAGAATTTTGGAATCGATCACAAAGTCCGGTCAGTTGATGCCCCCCAGCAGCCGTTCCGCAGCTCCAGAGTCGGTAATGGGGTAAAGTTGAGCGGTGTCGTAGTTCTGGATGCCAGCGGCGTCAAGTCGACCCACCAGCTCGGAAATTTGTTCACGGTCCAGGCACCAGAAAAGCGTTGGGTGCCCTTGATGTATTCAGCTGCCGACATGATGAAGAGCTTCAGGAGTAGCTTGAGATACTGCTATGAGAAAGGGGTAGTAAAAGGAGGTAAATGAAAGATGAGAAAGCAATAATACGCTGAAAGTTAAATTACGAAACCGCCGGGGCGAGGCTGCTAGCTCACACGCATCGCTTGGTATTGAAGCTATCATACAACAGCATTAAAGCCTTCATCCCAACGATCAGTCGAGATTCCTAAATTTGGACCTATCCGGACGCCCTCTTGACCTGGTCCGCAAATTCGGTGACCCTTGCGACCAATTCCCGAGTACAGGTGAGATGTGCGGAATGCCCCGACGCCGCATGGTAGACGGTGAAGGTATTCCCATTTGCGCTCTGCAGTCCGATCATTGCCTCCTGACCCACCTTTGGCAGGATAAGGTCGTTATCGAGTACGAGATATGCACATGGCAAGGTGGAGTAGGGGTCATTGGTCAACACGCCGGTGTTGATGGGCGATGCCGTCAGTGTTGCTGACCACTTCGCGGCTGATGCTGCATCCAGACCATTGAACATGTATTTTTCCGGTTCAACAAGTGTTCCGACCCCGGCGGCCCCATGTTTCTATTCAGAGTCATTTATTATTCCCCATGGCGGTGAAGCCCACTTACATAGAATCGCAACCACGGTGGAATGGTGAAGCTCCCATCTTTTGGTTGGAAGAAACTGTTGATGGACTCGTTGAGCGGAATCACAAACGCCGAATAGTAGAACAAGCCAATAAGACCGCCTTTTTGCCCGTTTGCCTGGCGCGTCTTGTACTGCAGCTCTGGGACAGCCGCCTGGTTGCCACCCAGCCCCCGGACGAATGAGCCACGAGAAGAACTTGCTTCCCCTCTTGCTGAATGAGTTTTTCCAGGATATCATTCACCACGGCCACATCCTCAAAATCGCTGGGCAACCCCTCGGGTCCAGGACCACGGTCGAAGTCGGGGTTGCTTAGATCCCCGACGTTGTGCCGGCTCAGATCCGCCGTGGGTCGCTGAGGACAGTAGGTCTCATATCCCTGTGAGTTCAAGGCCTCGATGAATGGTTTATAAGGAGCGGGACTGTGGTAGGAACCATGGCAAATGACGATGGCCAAATTGTCCTGGACGGCCATGATTTGCACCTTTGAAGAAGTCGAAATTATTGGAATATGGGGGAAGGCAAAATGTAGAGTTCGATGTGACAAAATGGAGCAAATTTGCGGCCCCCAAAGGTCCTGGCCCCCAACAGATAGATTGGGTTTAGTGCAGGTATAGTTAGTTGAATAATGTAACCCTACAATAGTTAATCTGCCTAATTACTTCATACAGACCATCCGTGGGATTAATGAACATATTCTGCTAATCCCTCGTTAATATGCTCTGTCTTCTGGGCTCACCTGCATAGTTCAGTCCCTATGCAGCTTATGGCAATCATTTGTCCTTGTCTCTAATTTCCATAATGATAACTTTATAGCCTTCGTTCTTTGGGCACTCAAGATACATGATTGCTTCGTAACTCTGTCCTTGGTCTATCTCCCCGTCAAGTATATCAATCTTCCAACTAACAGTTCGCTCTAGGTCTGCCCCACAGCCTATGTGATTGACATTATCATTGGCATGGCCATTCATCTACTCTCGATTTTACTCTCGGCTTTTGTTCTGATTTCCTCTAGGCGCCACTGTAGGGGCATATGGCGCAGATACCACCACTGTATCTATCCCCCAACTTATAACCACTTTGAAGGTCAGTCCAGCCCTCTGTCAATTGTGATCATCTCACTCATATGGCTCAGTTGTTCTTCGCATGTGAATGGTTCTTTGTGACTGTGCTGCTGTCTCCCGTCTGGCCATATCCTCTTCTATATTGGACAAAATGCTTTTGAGCCAGAATTTTGAATTGCTCACGCCAAAGACATGTTTTTGGTCTAGTACACTACATTGGTAAAGACAAGGAATGGTATTCCCACCCATGAATACACATGTGCAGAAATGGACCATTAAGCATGTATATCTGATTTCTTTCTCACCTTGAGGTGGAATCACGCACTGTTACCTTGCAAGGGAAGCCCTGGGCCGGATGACCAGACCCCTTTTGAATCATGTAGGCACGTTCTCCAAACATCGTCTTGATGCCATCTGATGGATTCAAGGAATCATATTCGGCATAAGCATCATGAAAATTGAATTGGCGCAGAACCATCGCAAGCGTGGCCTTGATTCCAAGGAGCGAGAGATTCTGACCAATGCAGTTGCGTGGGCCATGCTCGAACGGCCTCCATCCTCCCGCTGGAGGGTACAAGGGATGGCCTTGTTCGACAAGCCAACGGTCAGGGATAAATGAGTGCGGCTGAGGCCAGAATGACGGGTTGCGATGAACTGCACTGTGTACTATCCAAATCGCACAACCTTCAGTGGGGAAGCATCTTCTATTTTCGTCCCGGAGAGAAACATGGGGAAGACCGCCCCTGAGTCCGTTGGCTGGTGGGAAGAGCCGGAGAGTTTCTTTAATCACTGCGTGCGTATAGGGAAGTTGATTGATTATACTGGGCTGTTCTTTCAGTACGTCACATGCACTCGAGGCGCCGGTGCCAAACACACTTTCATGCTCGGCGCGAACCTTCGCGAGGATATCGGGATGCTTCGATAGGAGATATAAAGAATATATAATTGTGGTGGCTTCCGAATCATGACCGACAAATAGAAATAGACGCATTTGAATAGTGGCCCAGGACTTGAATTCCGGATCAAGGTGTTGGTGCTCCCGAGATCTTGTTTTCATGTGCTCTGAGATGACAATGTCCATAATCGACTTAGGGGAAGATTTCGCGGACTTGGATTCGTTTTGCTTCCATTCTTGGTAGCGTTTGTCAAGTTCAACCCCGATGAAGTGATTCATGGTGCGCCCATTTCGCCACTGTCTATATAATCGACGGGGACTCCATCGTTCCAAAAATTTGCCCGCCTCAATGCCGCATTCTAATTCAATTGTATCTCGCATCGCTGCGGCAATTGGACTATGTTGCTGTTGATAGTTGAAGCGCGTGTTCCTATAAGTCCGAGTCAACAAAACACCAAGTTCCTGGCATGCTTCAAGGGGAGACTCACAATGCGACATTTCCAATGATATCCATAACGTAACGGCACGTAAGTTGATCAAGTGAAAAGGTTTCCCCCGTCCGTGCGTGATCCTTGAGCATCTTAACAAAGACCTCGGCCTCCTCTAGGATGCATGCCATGTGGCTCAAAGAAGCAGTCATGCTGAATCCATGGTTGAACAATTCCCGTGTCTTCTTCCAATGTGCGCCATTAGAGATGAACAGATTATTGAGCCTCCCGCCATTGGGTTGATATACTGCTGGAGGACATCTGGCTTTGGTAGATCATAGGTCTGGCAAGCTTCAATTGCCATTGTGGGAGATGTCACAACCAGCATCGGGCAGCTGAAAGGCCAGACATCGATATAGAACCCAGCTTCCAAACCGGGAGTTTGGGTGGAGAGAAGAGCAAATGATTCAGCCTGCCGGGTATCACTCGGCCCTTTCTTCTGCAGCCCGGCCATCACGGGGAGATTCCCCAAGATTGGGTTCCAAGGAGGAGTGGGCTGCATATTCCCATCAGTATCAATGAAGATCTCCGCAGGGATCCTGTGATACATACCAATCCTTTCTTTCTTAGGCGATAGAATAGTAATCGCATTTGAATGAGCCGGGAAACGAAGGAAATGAGGCAGATTGCTGCAGCTGCAACTGCCAAACGGCTGGCAAGCCTCTCCCATCCCAAATTGGCGTTCATGATAGAGTTGGGTAGTGTGATTCAATATGAAAAATTCGAGCCAATTGGAGAATAGGGCGGGAGGTGAGAAAGATCGCCAGATACGGAGTGGAAAGGGCGAAAAAGAGGGGGGAAAGAGCTAGGCAGAAGGGGACTCCATACATTTACCTCCGTCATTTACACCGTCAAGTCCCATCACAAATCAATCACAGCTCTTTGGCCAGGACATTAAACTGAGTCTGGTTAGAGAGTGGGGAGAAACAAAGAAATTAAATGATCTTGCGACATCTCATTCTCATTGAGGTAAAGATGTCTGGAGATCATTTTGGGGGCCGATTATGTGCTGCCAATGATTCCTTCGGCCTTTTCCCCAACTGTCAACATTTGAAGAGAAAGGATCTCCACAGATTGGTAAAATTCTTGCTGAGGGAGCATGTCCAGCTACGAAGAAGCCTGCAGGTGTGTGTATGCGTAGAAAAAGTAGCTTTCTGTATCATTGAATAGACAAATAGCGGTTTCAACTGACCTCCCCTTTAACATGGCGCCTCGGCATCCAGAAGCAAGATTATACCTTGGACCATTGGCTACCCATTGGCGCCCTCTGCTTCCATGTCAGTATTATCTCCCGTACCATGTATTTGGAATCGAAGGAGTGGCGAATGCCATCATCTTCTTCCTCTCTCCTTTTAATACTATTTGAATCCCACCATATCTTCGTAATATCAGGTGCTGTCACTGTTGGACTTTGTCCACTGCTCGCATCTAAAGGCAAGCTAACAATTTACGGGTCAACCACCTGTTGTGTGCAACGCGTCTCCGCCCACAAAAAGTATCCGCAGTAGACTTTTGCTTCAGATAACCTGAGCAGCGATTCCCGGAATTGGCCTTGTCAATTGTTCGTTTCGATTTATGTCATAGATAGGAGCTCCAAGAGAACTCTTGTACCATATCCACTTATGGTATTGTTGAAATTCAGCATGCAGTGCATGTCACCTATTTGTTCAACCCATAATAAGGTTGACCTAACCCGGATGGAACCATTAAGTGTACTCGGTGAGTAGCTAGGCTCGGAGTTTTGACTTGTGTAAAGCCCATGGAGTAGCGGAATACGGATAATGTAGTGGATGTGAATAGGGGGAAGGGTTTCCAGGAAATGGACAGATCTAGACATCAGACCTGGCACACCATTTGGCTCATCTATCCGTCGCAACTTACACGCTCTCAATATGGCAGCAAACCGCACCATGGTTCGTCTATGCACTGCCACGGGATTGGGAAAACCACTGGAAACGGATGGCGGGGCAGGGCGGGGCGAAATCCACTTGGTGATCGTCAGCTCTACAATCCCTTCTTGAATTTCCACGTGATGATCAGCCAACTTCCCAGTGATTAATAACTTGCTACAAAGCAATTTCAAGCATATCTTAACTCCTTCTCCCCGACTGTACCCGTTTTCGACCGAGCAGTTCAACGTACAAAGAAAGGACATGCCTGAGAAAAACATAAAATGGGCGAATCACTGATAAGCATCGTTTGCATCCACGAAATTTCATCTCCAGTAAGCAGATATAGTGACCCAACTGATATAATAGAATCTCTGAGCATGGTAAAATAGGCTCTGTCATCCATCCTTGCTACGGCCTACCGCGTGGCGGGGGAACTTGACTCGCCAGAAACGCTTCTTCTTCTTACGGAGAGCTCCAAGGAGTCAATTCATCAATTCACCTGGGATTCTGTGACCCGCCCTCCGATTGAATTACCATTCACGTCGCCGTTTATAGGATGGAGCTCTTCCGATGTGGCCCAATTTCTACTCGAAAAGGCGGAGGGAAGTCTTGTTGACACGGAGGTATTCCTACTCGCCGATGAGATGACGCACCAAGATGGAACAACATTGTTGTTAGTGCAGATTGGGAGCACAGGACAGAATGAACACCCATTTTCCCTGGACACTGTGCGCGTAGCTGCCGAATTTTTGAATACTGAGGCGGTTGCTGTGTCGGTTGCTTCGAAGGATGTGGGTGAATTAGTGACTCTGGTGGATGATGATGGAGTGTACAGAGGTGGAAGAGCTAGGCTTGGACGACCACCGAAAAAGGGAGGGGGAGGCACCGAAGAAGCAGATTCAAACACCCAGGCCTACGACTAACCAGTGATGGTAATATTGGTACAGCAAATGTTCTAGAATCAAGAGTGTCCTCATGGAAGCTTCCTTATCTTGTATGCTTATCGTTCATTGTTCTGGGTCCGGCCCGACTGTATCTCCGAGTCCGTGTCCGCATTGATCCATTACGTCAGAGCACAAGGAGTCAAAGACAGCAATAGAAACGAGAATGCAACTCACTTACCAGCCGAACTAGTCCTTACAGCTGCTACCGCTGATCCTTCCTCTCCACTGCATGCTCGGCTTTGTGCAGCCTCTCAATTCCCACGGCGACCGAGGGGTCGTGCCGCTCGACCAGAAGCCGATCATCTTGGCCGACCTTCCCATCCAGCGCGTCCCGCAGACGTCCAATTTCCCTTGACCAACCTGCAGTCTGACAAAACTTGGCCCACTGCACCGGGCCAGTCGCCCTAGATCAGGGCTTAGGGACGGGACACACCAGAAACGAGGTTATTGACCCACGCGGTCGGCACGCATCTCATCAGGCAGTTGAGAGCGACATAGCTTCCTCGGGGGGAGTTCTCGCTTCCCATTACGGAGCAAATGAAATGGTTGGCAACCATCTACGCCGTCTGTTCTATGACCATTCCATTAGGCCGACACACGTTGCAGCGGCATGATCGACGAGTCCCCAGCCGAAACCTTACGCAGTGGGTCCAGTGGGGGCAGGTTTAGGTGAGGTGAGTGCTGATGGTAGGGTGGACATTGACGGAAATATACAGCGGTCTTTTATCATCACAAGGGCCTGGGAGTTTTCCAAGGCCGGTACCAAAGCCACGTGGCTCGCTGGTCAACTGGTTGTGGGTATTTGCTTGCTGCGGTGGGCCAGAAGAACGACGATGTTGCTGTTTCGATGGAGAGTTACTCCCAAAAAGAGAGTGGGAAAGATAAGAAATTTTTAAAAATGAGAAGTGTCCAGGTGATGGAGACGTAAGTGGAATATGAAAACTGATACCTGTAAGTTGGCTTGGTGGCCAGAGTTAATTCATTACGGAATGGTCACATCGCTTGAACGCATCCAGCAGCCTTGAACAGTTCACCATGCCAAGGTACAGGAAGTTGACTGGCCGCGATCTCGGGCAACTTTGATCGATTCCTGGACCTCCAAGGCTCGACAATGTATAACTCCATACACCCACACCACGTACAATCATAAAAAGTTAGCTTTCATTCCTATTGTACTCGGTCGCATTGACTTGGGAAGTTGGTTTGAAATCGCCTTTCTGGTTTTTGAAATATTTGGCACTTAATTCTCGCAGTATTCCACTAGTTTGATGATGATATACCCAAGACGGTGCTATAATAGTGTTGACATAGATCGACGCTTGATGTATGGGAGAAGAGAAGCTTCGCATTTGTCCTCGTCTTCCTTCTATGCCATTTGATGCCAGTTGATTTGCTTCAATTTTGAATTTCTTCCTTCCTGTTCCATCCAGATATGTAAAGCTGCCGTTCTCCTCTCCTTACTCGGCACGACTGCTGGCAGAGTATTGCAGACAGGAGAGGCGACGAATGAGAAAACAGGCTTACAGCAGAGAGACGCGCTTATAGCCAGGGAGGGCACTGAGCTCAAAATGGTCGGAACACATGAGCTGCGACTCATACGCTCTGGAGGCCTCGGCGCTCCCAAAGGGGCTTCTGTTTGAATTCTCTTTCTTCCTTCTCTCCATATCCATGGTAGGACTATTCTTTGTCCTTGGTTCTCCACGTCATAGCCACCTTACAGTACGTATCCATCTGGAATTCTATCTGATGCTGACAGAGACGATCATGGAAGAATGTCAACGTTGGACATGCGACGGGGCCTGCTTCCAGCACGCGAAAATGTTCTGGACTTCTAATAAATCAGCATCAATCACGCCCCCAAGGCAACTCAATATCGTTGGACCTGAGCAATATCTCCCGATATTCGACGTGCGACGTATAATGAACTGCAGATTATGTCGTATGAGGGGATCGGCATGTGGAGGAACATCTCCGTGCGGGTGTTCGATTTGGTTCAATTGCACTTTGCGCCCGTTTGGATTCATTGCTACAGCTTGCTGAATAATTGCCAATGCGACATGAACCAAGCCTGACTATAAATGTAATACAATTCGATAAAACATGACGAAGTGCCAGAAAAAAAAAACCAGTTCTACAATAAATTAAGGTTCAGTCTACGACGCGATGATCCCGTCCCGAGGCTCCCGAACAGCACAATTCAGCATTAAGGTTCGTTAATCCACATCTAAGCTCTAGGCTCCAAGATCCCTGAAACTTTGATCTGGGCATGGAAAATGATGAAGCCTCTCAGTGGTCTACGTCATCGCCAGACAATGAGCGAATACCATTGAGCGTCAGAATTAGCACCACAACTCTCTCCCGGAATTTTTCTTTGACGTTACTACAAAGCACACTCTTGGTACCCAGGAAAGAATACTTGATATAGGCTCTCAGAGTCTTACCGCATTCGTCTTCGGCAGCGGTCATGACTCGAGAAGATGTGGGCCCCAGAGGACGAGTCCTGGTCAGCTTAAAACGCTCTGTAGTACCCTCGAGCGATCCGGGTTTACTCTTTCTTCACAAATTCACATCTACTTCCAGTGCAAAAGCAATTTGCAAGTAAAAATCTAAAAATCTC
The DNA here is from genome assembly GCA_030710325.1 of Penicillium sp. 91 TS-2023. Classification (NCBI taxonomy): domain Eukaryota; kingdom Fungi; phylum Ascomycota; class Eurotiomycetes; order Eurotiales; family Aspergillaceae; genus Penicillium; species Penicillium sp. 91 TS-2023. The sequence continues at coordinate 201,350 of JARWGP010000021.1, read as the reverse complement.
AATCAATATGCGCTTCTCCAATATGGCCGGCCTCCTCCTGGCTGGGGTTACGGCTGTCTCCGCCGCAAACTCGAGCTGTGCGCCCTCGTCTGGTGACGCCACGGTGCTTGAGTTTGCCTGGGGAATCTCGGAATTCCTCAGTGGATTCTACAACAACACCGTCAACTCGACCTTCCCTCCCACCTCGAGTAACGCCTCTATTGTTGCCTATCAACAGATGCTCCTCGGCGTGGAGAAGGACAACGAACTTGGTCTCCAAGCTATCGCGAAGCTTGGCGCCAAAGCCCCGGGATATACGAACCCCCAGTGCAGCTTCACCTACCCCACTGTCAGCAGCCCTTCTGCCTGGGCTCTGTGGAGCTACCGATTTGAGAACACTCTCACTGGTGCTTTCATTGGTCTCGCTGGCTACACCCAGTCTCCCGAAGTTTCTTTCTTGATGGCCCGTCTGGCTGCTGAGCATAGCGCCCACGCTACTCTGATCGGGGTCCGTGTTAACTCCACACTTTTTGCTTCGAACGTCACATCCTTGGTCTCAGCATACGGACCTAATCAGGTTCTTTCCTCCACCAACTCGACTGGTAGTCTGGGACAATACCTCGGAGGCTGTCTCCAGGCTCCTAGCAGCCCTTGCGGAACTGAGCAGATTGGGCCTTTGGTCGCCACTATCACTCCCTCGGGTTCAGGCAGCTCTTCCGCTTTGGCTAGCAGCACCCCCTTGAGCTCGACGGGCAGCTCTTCTACTGCAGCCAGCAGCACCACCACCTCCTAGAATCGCCGATGAGGTGTGATGCTCAGCGTTAAGATTATCTGGAAGAATTGTCCGTGGTGTTCGGAATTTAATACTAGTGTCAATGCGATGGGGGAGGTATACAGCTGAGAATTGACAAGCGTGGTTTATGATATGTTGTTCTAATAAATGGCTTTGTCGGACTGTTTGAAATTAGACTTATATCGTGGTTTTACTGTTGTCTCGTAGAAAATCACCGTGGTAATAAGGCCTTCACCGATCAGGAATGCTGTCTGATTATCTCTTCTAGCTTGCATACTGTGAACCACGATAATATGGATCTGATGCACACTAGATTGAATTTAGTCAGGGTTTTCGGGACACTCTTGATCAGGGGTCAATTCGTAGCTGAAACATGAAGTAAACGAGATCACATGATGATGCTCCCGATGAGTGACGAGAGAGGAGTACTTGAGGCCTTGCTCATTTCCCTCGCTGTTTCCTTTTTCAGACACCAACACAGACATAGTATCCCAGCCACAGGTTGCTGCACGTTGCGTCAACCTGGGAGTTCCAAGAGCGGAATTGGGCCAGCGTGATTTTAGCAGCTGTGTCAATTGAATAACAGCTATCGCCGTCTGCAATTAGGTGGTATTTCTTGCAGTTGCTGACAATACCGGGCATCTGAGGCGTGGGGCCCGAAGGCTCGGCAGTTGGCTGAGGTGCTGAGGTGGTGGTTGCGCCGGGAATGTGCACGCAGACGTAGTAGTCCAGCCAAAGGTTCGAGCATTCTATAGATATTAGATTCTGGGCGCTAAATAAAAAGAAATGTTGAAGACATACTATCATTGACCTGGGTATTCCAACTCTTGAACTGTGCCTCGGTGATCCCATACTTCGCGGCAATGGTATCGCACGGGTCACCAGATGCGACCAGGTGAAATCCATCGCAGTCGTTTGCAGCCCCCGGCATTGTGGGGGAATTGCTGGGGGCAGACACAGTGGTGGTTGTAGACTTGGTAGTGGTGGTTGTTTTACTAGTAGTTGTCGTGGATGTGGTGCTTGGGGGATCTTCCGTGGCAGTGCCTATCACGCAGTACAACTTGCTAGTGTCAAGATTGGGGCAAGTGATACCAGGTTTTAGCTGCTTGAGGCTGTCAACTGATAATCCCCAGCTGCTGGCAAAGCTCGAGCAAGTAGCCCCAGCATCAGCGGTAGTGGAGAAGTCGCATTCAACAGCGCGGGGGGTCAAAACCGCAGCCATCGCTGGGACTGCCCCAGCGGCAAAGAGAATTGTCAAGTGCATTGTATCTGGCTCCTATTGCGACTATATCGGAAAGAACAATGTCAGAAAATGCCGGTTTCCCAGTAAATTGGGAGTCATATACCTATAGACTGGACTCTGGCAAGAAATTATTTGGTCTCTGAAAGTAAACCTCCGCATACTACCCTTTATATAGGAATTTTGAAGCGCTAATACTACTAGTAGGTATTTACTACTAGCACTAGTACTAGCAGTAGTGGTGCCATTTATGAAGCCCCGAGAGTATATCCTCCTGTCTATTCCGTAGACTACATTAGTACAGAGTCGTAAGAATGTACTCCTCCGGTGCTGCTCACCTTGGCATACCTATGCATGTGTTGATTATTCCCCAGCTGCTTCGAGACTAGTCGAAACTCCGAATCGCTCAGTGCATTGTTACATCAACACAATTGAACATATTGAGGCAATCTCGGAAATGAAAGTGTAGGTGGATCTCATGAAACACCGATTATTGGTGGCGAAATTGAGAATCGTATATACTAGTGGATATCTAGTCTGAAGAGGGAATGAGTGCGAAACTTGAACCTTGGAAAATGGTTACAAGCTTGCACAAATTTTGGGATATTCAAGCCGACAGGATCGCATGCTTGAACAGCAAGAAATCTAAGCGAACTGATTTCGGGACCTGGACACGAGTTTGGGTGCAACTGCCCATTGGTGTTTTTGACTAACTTCTGGGCATTGCAACGCTGCAATCTACTGGCTACCCAGCGCGATGCCAAGCCTTGATCGGGCCTAGATTCCGTTCCTCTCGGGATTTCTTTGGCCTCGGTGTGGGGGAAGGCAAACATGCAGGGTCCTCGACCCTGTGGCAAGATTTCACCTGAGGCGCGAGCTTATGCAGGCTAGAGTTAAGCGTCTCACTACCCTTTCGCTCACTTCGTGTGACCCATAGCCCCTTTTTTGCATCTTTCTTTCGCCATAGACTACCAAAGTGACAGCCATCCCCGCAGGCGTTTCGTCGACAGAGAATCTCAGAGTTATTTTCTCTAAACTCCCCGACCCCGCCACTCTTGAAAGTCCGACTCGCCCTTAACATGCACTTTTCTCGGGTGAGCTGGCTGCTCGCTTTGTTCATGGGAACCATAACCAATGCTTCTGACATACTAGAAGCGGACCTCGTTTTCCCACGTAACGAAACATATGCGCCCGCGGAATGGTTCCCTGTTGTTTTTGCTTTTCAGAATCCAAAGCGCGCCCGATACCTGAATCTGGACCTTACCTACGATATATGGAATTTGGATGATACGAATAAGTCACGTACTTATTCTCCTGATTTACGATGGACTAATTGGACCAAAGAAGACCCCTTATACGTATATAAGTGGTTCAGTTTCCTCGCGGACGAGGGACGGTGGAGGATCAGGTGGAGCCTAGACTGGGAAAGTTGCGACGAGGATGCCTTCAAAAACAATCCTATCGGTGCCAAAATGATAAGCAACACTTCGACTTGGTCTACCTGGTTCACTCTTGAAAGTTCGGCCCCTAAAGTGGATCTCGTTGCTGCAACAGCCAACAAAACGTGCCCTGATGAATACGGCATTACAATAAATGTGACAGACAGTATGCAAGTTCCGATGTGGGTGACTTGGTCTGGTGCTAAATACACTAATGATACTTGCGCGGTCGTGGCGTCGTCTACCCCAACTCCCACTTCGGATCCTTGCCGAGTCCATATTGACAAGGCAATTGTCGCAAGTATGGAAGCCTCTTTGCATACCCAACTATGCAATGGTTTGAATCCACCATCCGATTGCGAGGAGGGTAAGGACAGCGCTGCAGAGCAACTAGCTGTCGCCGGCATATCATGCTTGTTTGCTGCGGCCGGGGCTTTGGCTTTCTTTCTTATGTGATTGTGTTCCTATACTGTGTCTCTAGTGCTCTATTTGATTATTCTTTCCAACATTTCGATTGCTTAAATACCCCTTTTTTCATTTTTACGTTATATACCCTATTATAATGGTTGCATGCAAACCCTGAATCTTGAATTGCCTAATAAAATCTTCAAATCACTGTCGCCTCAACGGTTGAGAACAGAATGAAAAGAGAAACCAGAAAGCTTGCTAGGTGTTTTGACCAGCATAGGATGGAAACTGAGAGCCAGGCAGCAGAAAAATGGTCAAAACGGTAGAGTTTGGAGGCTGTCGCCAAGACATTCATATCAGGTACGAGGTACATGCCCAATCCATACTCTTCGCTTGTAGGGTCTTGTTAGCTACGGTCCTATTTTAGCAACCAATCTCGTGTTAGGAAGCAAGTGATATCGCCCCTGAACCCCTCGTAAAATCTCCTCCGCTGTGAGAGTCTGGGCGCCAAGATTACGCCTGGCATCCTGAGATTGTCCGAGCAATTCCGTGCTACCACCTAAGACGCCGTGGTACTACCCAAGACAGCGCCACAGGAAACTAAAGACATCCAGGTCAAGCGCCCCCTGGGCGAGGGGATCAGATCAGGGTCTTTTAGGGGTCACCCGGACCCTGAATATAGCCATATTGTGATAACAGAGAGGTCAGTGCGGTCTTGCCCCCGCCATCCATAGAAAAGCCGACGTGGGGAGAGCATAGCCCGGGAGGCCACCAATAGTGATAGACCAACATAGTGATCCAACTTCTATTCGCTGTTCATGATAGTCTGTTAGTGCTACCAACTATTCCATTACATACTCTTTGCGTATTAGCTTCATTGAAATGTTGCTCTATAGCCTCAGCAGTATACCAAGGCGCTAATTTTGGACCATGGACTTTGTTTGATTAAACAGGATCGTGAGATTTCTTTAGATTCAACGGAGTAAAATTGGATATCCGAAGTGAGAAAAGGCGAAAGGACTCGAGGGATCTAGAGATATCGAATGATAGATACTAGTATAAAGTCTGCAAGATACTCTTCTTTACAAATGTTTCCTCATCATTCGCTTTATCGCAGTCGCTCATTATTATTCCTTCAGGAGATGTTCCCTTCAGTCATCGTAATCGCTTATTCAAAGCTTTCTGCTCTCTCTCGTTTCTTTTCCTTTTTCTTTTTTTCCTCTATCTATCATTCATTTTCTCTCCTTGAAGTTTAGTGGAGATGCTGGCCTCGTCCTTCGTGACAGCACTCCGGTCTGGGGTCGTTGGCCTCTTGCTCGCTGCCAATTATGTTACGGCCTCGCCAGGGTTCAAAAGCTCTGTAATTCCAAGCTCGAGCAACTTTGATAACTGTCCTGAAAGATGCAGTATTTCTGGACCAAACACTGGGAACTGGTCTGTTTATCCGGACTTTAAGAAAATCAAGAAATGCAAAGAGTCTATGTTTTATGAGTTTTCTCTATATGATCCCGTTGATGATAAGGGTGTAAACCATAAGATTTATGCTTGTTCGTCTTTCGGTCCTGATTTCTCCCAAATGCCTATTTCGACCGTTAAGGTTGCCTCTGGAGAGTCTATTGACGTTGACTTCGAGGTGGGTTAGTAGGAGGAAGGATTTGGCCTGGCTTCAAAGACCTACGCCTTTATTATTGATTTGGGATATGAATGTGGAAGCAAAGACCTCACCGACTACCTCGAAGATGACATAATGGACGCCACAGGGGCCTGTGTAGATGGGCGGCAGTACTACCTTGTCTACCCGGATGGTGACGCTAACGAATGCAAAAAGGTCTGCTACGATAGCGGTCCCTATGACACCGTATGCCACGACAACACATTTTCTTCGCCCCCAGGCCTTGATTCCCTCGACGGCAAGGATTTCGGTGGCATTACCAGGGCCGATTTGATTAAGGGATCCGTTCGCACATGGAAGCAAAATGGCAAAGAAAATGGTGGCGGCTTCGCAGATCCAACTAATCAGGGCACGATCAACAACCTGTTGGACGTGGATGTCACCACGCCCGGGTTCATGCGTCTTCCAGTCTGTAGCCCTGAACGTGCCTGGAGATCCTGGGACAAGGCCAAGAAGGGAGGGACTGACTATTATCCATGCAATATTCCGCCGGGCAAGGATACCTGTGGGGACTCGACTTTTGAGAACGACACCAGTGGTGCATTACCTTTGGTCAAAGACTGTCTTCAGATCATCAGGAATATTGAAGAGACACTGGACGATACCTATACCACTAATATTGTGGAGCAGCGCGAGATTCTCCATTTTGGTACTTGTGCGTTTGGGGTGGAGGCTACCAAGGTGAATGGTAATGCAAACTTTGTTGTTGGTGGGCAAGATGTCATTGATATTACCGATGAGGCAGTCAAGCGATTTGGGGACAGTGATGGCAAGGTTGGAGCGAAGGGTAACATGGATTGCAATGGTAACATTAAGCAGCAGCCAGTTTTGTGGGGTATCTATCATACTAAGTGATTATAATGACTGAAGGGAATATCCTCTGAAGGAATAATAATTATGTGTGCTAGGTAGAACATTGAACAGAGTAAGCATATCATGCTTGTGTGAGAAATTGATATAGGGCGGCTATGTTGTTTAGCTGCCTTTTTGGATGTAGATTAAACCTTGAATTATTCTGAGAACTGCAATGACTTGCTGCTAAAAAGAAGAACTAAAAACCCCTCTTGTGTTAAGTTTCTCATCTCCTTGATGGATAAAAGGAGGAGCAAAAGAGACGGGGGGGAACAAAAAGCAAGGGGGGTGGTTGCTTGGAAATCAGAGAGACTTTCAAGATAGGCTCACTGGAATTCAGATAATAAAGAAAGAATTAGAGAAAGCTTGAATAGCTCAAATACACAATTCTCAATAATAGATGATTGGCTACTTAACAAGCCCTTCTCCGCCTACTCAGATCGCACTAAACTTAATTCAGTCAGGGGAAGTCCCACAATCTTTTCGTGATGTATCTCTGGTAGATGACCGAAGTTACCGTAATAACAGTTCCGGCATTTAGCAGAACATACTTGCCGGAACGCCCCGTGGCCTTAAGCCAGAATTCGAAAATAGATTACCCCTTAGACACTCCTACTCGGTTTCTCAGGCTGTAGCCGAAGCCACGGTAATCCTTATGACGTTAGTTTAAAGCAAACCCCTTAGCAGTATCGTGTTATAGAACGTATTGGGAACTAGTATCTAATGAGTCATTGTAATTTATGGTTATCCCGTAGAATGTTCTAGGGAGGGGCGGGTTTAAAAAGCGGGGGCTTGGGCATCTTTCACTTCCCCGTTATCCGACAACTCGACGTTAATTCATTGCTTGCTCAATTTGAATCCACATCCAGTTCACAATGCAACCAATTTCTAAAATTGACTGGGATAAAGGTGATAAGGATGGGCTTGTCTCCGTCGGTTCCCATAACCTCTATCTGTCCGTTTCGGGGCCAGATCGCAAGCCTGGAGAGCCTATCGTCGTCCTCATGCAAGGCGTTGGCAGCACGATCGATGAGTGGGTTGTAGTGCGAAAACTTGTGGTTCCATTTGCTCGTTGGTTGAACTATGATCGTTCAGGGATGGGTAGGAGTGAAGGTCCCAACCAGACACCACTAAGCATATCTGCAGCATCAGTCGCAGCAGAGCTTGATATTCTCCTTAGGAACGCCGGTATTGAGCCTCCGTTTATCATTGTCGCTCACTCGTGGGGAGGCTACACTTCTCGCGAGTTTCTAGAACTCAGGCCCCATGATGTCGTGGGCATGGTGTTCGTGGATTGCAATACTGAATATTTCTTTGACAGTGGTGCGTGGGGTTGGGACGTTTTCTATCCAGTCCTCGGTGGCCAAGATTTTATTGAAACCACCGGTCTTGCAACGTCCCATGTCCTATCCGAGGAGGAGTGGAAAGCCGTTAAAGACGAGCAGGCTGATCCCCGACATCAAGCCACCGAGGCTGCTGAGATGCAGGCGGGGCCGAATGACAGACGGGCATTGGCCCACAAGAATCAACTCGAAAAGCTACTTCTCAAGGATTATCCGGTCAGTGTCATTATTGCGGATACACCTAAAGATTTTCAGAAAATGTATGACTTTGGAGTGGCCGCAGGCAATGGAACAGAACAAGAACGGGCTCTGTTTCGAAAATGTCTCGATAGATGGCGCGAGATGAATGAGGACTGGCAAAGAGAGCTTTTGAGGCTTTCTCGTCTCAGTAGATCTGTCCGTCTGCATTGCAGTCACAATGTGCAGCTTTTACAACCACAGAGCATAATTCAAGAGATACAGTGGACCATGGATAGCTGCAGATAACTCTCAATCTGCTAATGAAATCTTGAGATCCCGGCTTGCAAACGTTTCGGGGGCAAGTCGAGTTCTCGGAGATGAACACCTAAACGACCCATACATAATAATAATTTAATAAATGTATTAATGGTACCTCAAGCTGTTATTGATAAAGCCTAGTCCTGAAAGTTCTCATTTTCTTGGTATTTTGTACCATGAGAATGACCTAGGGAGGGGCCACTGAGCTACAATAAGAGTAAGGGAGTTTCGTGTCATATACTGTGTTATACGTAATGGGGTAGTTCTGGAAAAAGGAGTCTCTTCTTAGAAAATGGATTGTATTGCGCCTTTCCTCAGCACGGATTAGCGTGGTTTCGGGTAGGGACGAGAAACAAAGTGTGAGTGTCTGGGAGGTACTCTGTTTTCGAATTCTAGTATGTGACTACGGGGCGTTAGCAAGTAAGCCGGAACCCGTAATTATGGTAATTTTGATGATCTACCAGAAATACATCAACAAAAGATGGTGGGACTTTCGCTGAGCGAAATCGGGTTAGCGCAATTTGGGTGGGGCGCTAGGAAAGAGAACGTTAGTGTTTTCGAAATCTACTATCAGGGCGATGATTAGCGTTCCATTCCCGGTAGCTTTGAATGAGGACTGCGCTACAGTTGATCTATGATGATTCGGAATCAGTGTCACATAGGTACAACTCCTGAACAATTATGCCAATACCAATTGCGCCAACTTCTGGGCCCTGGCTCACCTTTGATGTGTGTCGGAGAAAGTTAAAAAGGGCCTTGAGATACTGTAACAGTACTATTTGATGGATCCTTCGAACGTACAGGCTGTGCTTGTGATCAGTCAGACAATTACAAGTCCAGTTATGCCACATTGCTTCTAGTTACTTCCCCTCCTTTTCGCGACTCTTCTTTCGGCCCCCTGGTCAGCCAGTATAAATAAAAATCTCCGGCGATATTCACCGCCACCTACACCGCGAATATCCCCAAGCATCGCCACCGTGTCTCAACATCCATCCCTAGGGCCTGCAGCGTGATATTGGTATCTCTCACCGCGCAGAACACATCACTTCGCCGGCTATACTCGTGTTAGAATTTAGAACCCGACCGCCCGCCGTGCGGACATACTCGGCTAGGAAATGCGCACACGACGATGCAGAGCCATTATTCAATGGCAAAGGAATGTTCAGCAGATCAATCAGAGCGCAGTTGATCGGGGTGTTCGCTACTCCCGCTCTCACCATCCCCGCCCATAAGATTTGTTACGGGACTCACGCGGTACATGAAGATCCAGAAGTCGGGAAGCGCATGGGGCTAGACAAGAATACCACAAAAGAGGAGACAAAGAGTGAACAACAAGTTGGCGACATTGACCGTGGTAAGTGAGTCAGACATTCCCGCAGCGAGAGCTTGCGAAAAAATGGACGCGAAAGTGAGGAACAACCATATGGAAAGGAGAATGAGAATGGCTCGGTCATTCATGCCAAACGGGCCCGCTATATGATTTGGTTTGTCGTCCTCGGGCTTTGAGGATCTCACGATTCTCGATAAACCGAGGAGTAATTTGTTGATCGACGGTGTTGAAGATAGCCGTGAGGAGGAACCACGAGAAGATGGAACTGGTAAGGCCTTGGACGGTGTGGTCAACCATCCAAAATGAGAGGCCGTGGAAAAGTCCCTGAAGTATACTCACGTCAGATCAAATGCAGATCTAGGGCCCGAGAGGGTGGTTCTCACGGAGCCAATAAACAAGGCCATTTTGGAGCACAGATAAGTCGGCTCTCGCTAGTAAGCCTGGAACATCCGGTAGATCACCACTCGCAATTGCGTCAGGCTCGAGGCTGCATATTCATAATTCCCCAGCTTCCGGCAAATCCGGCAATTGGACGTTCTCCATCGTGAAAGTCTCGCGCTTTAGGGCTTCGGCCTCTGGGCTGGTTCTCCAAATGTTATCCTAGTTCGTTCGTAGGTTTTGGTTCCATCGAGGAGGCTGTGACTCCAAGGAGCCACTCTGCAGGATTTCCGCCCTCGGTCAGGATACAAGCCCCGAAGCGAGTAAAGTACTCGATCAAGGTCGAAGCAGCAGAACCTAGGTCCCTGAAATACAAAGATTTTCCTGTCTGCAAGAAAAGCCGGTCAAACATTTCGAACAGCTCTGCATACGGTTGATGCGTTGTACACAGAATGAGCTGCCCGTTATCTGAGAGCTTGCGCAGCAGAGCGCATATTGACCGGGCTGTTTGACTGTCTAGCCCTAGGTGGGCTCATCCAGAAAGAGTAGTTCGGGCGTGCGGCCATCTCCACAGCAATCGTCAATCGTTTGCGTTGTTCAACATGATACCAATGACTGCCTCGGAATCCGATTCCATTTCAAGCATCTGCAAGACAGTTTCAATATGTCAACTTCTCGGACCTTGGTAGATCTTTTCGTTGACGGAGGAGAACACTGAATTCCAATGCCTCGCACACCGTTGCAGTGGGGAGATAGATGTCGGCTTGCTGGACGTAGCCTGTCTTGCGTTGTAAGCATCCATCACGCGGTCGTCCGGATTGACGGACCTCGCCGTGAACAGTACCTACAGATTTGTGATTTGCGAGAACATCTAGGAGGGTGGTTCTACCAGTTCCAGTTGATCTCATCAAGGCAGTTAATGTCCCACGAGTTACCCAGCCATCAACTCCCTGTAAGATGTGAGAAGGCTCTTTCTTATGATATGGTAGCTGACATTTTTCCACAAGAGTACCAAAGAGCGCTTGCCTAGCGCTTGCGTTGTCACTGGCTTTTCTGAAAAGGAATGACCTGGTATGCCCTTCTCTCCAACATGATTTTGCCGAGTTCGAAACTCTCCTCGTCTGCTGGGGCACAATGCGTAGCGATATCTTTTCGACGGAACAGCAAATATCTCCCTTAGATCGCTGTGCCTGAATATGTTCGGCTGCAAGAAGATATGCGGCACAAAATTCGATCATCAAGGCAAACAGAATTCCAAAATTCCGCCAGAGGGTATCGGTTTTCGTCCACCCACAACTGCCCTGTCACGCTTCCAATGGCGGAACAAACATTTTTATCTGGGCTACTATCCGCATACGTAGGCCCAGACGGAACAAATGTCGAGCACGGGAATTTGCGATTGCGAAATTCGTTTATCATGAGGCTCTCGTTGGCGTAGGCGATGGGGTTAAAATACCGGATCCAGCTCGACCAAGGAACTTGAGAACTAGAAGAATCACAAATCTTGCATGAACGATGAAGTTGAAGATCAAGATAGACACCGGGGCCAGTGACTGGTCGTATGTGCGTGAGATGGACCCCACTGAGCGAAAGATCATCGACATTGTCACCATCACCATGAGGCTAAAAGCCAAAAAGTGAAAAAGGCCACCGCTGTTCGGCGTAGATTTATGAGGAAGTAAATCGACACATTAAATCAAAAGGAGGTGAGTTTCAAGTTCTATCATTTGTTCCAAGGTCCATCGCGTGGATGGAAATGAACATAGAGTATGTCCTACTGCATGGGAAAAATACTAAAGTAATAATCTCTGGCCAAATATAGACCCCCGACCCTGAAGCGCTGGAAGGCCTGGGTTGGATGCCTGGTGCTTTGGATTCGTCGTATCGTATTGGTTACTGTTAACTCTCCTGCATCTCTTCCAGAAGCAGCACCCTCCGTCGAATCTTAAAAATCATCTCCTTCGGCTTCTGAGTTCCCAGCCCAAGTGACGATGAATCCATTTCCCATGTAGCGTAGGGGATAGAGAGATCAAAGTGACTAACAAGATAGGAACAGGTGTAAAGGATTGCCGGCTTAGCGAAGACGCGTCCCGGGCATGCTGAGCTCCCACCTTTTGAACCCGAAACAATCAACCCAATCAGCATCCGGTCAATCCTCATGTTGAGGAAGGAATATTTGACTTACCACCATATTGATCATACATACTCCTTCCAGCTCTGAGAGTGAGAAAAAAGGCTTCACATTCTCTGACGTCATGACTTCCATCTGCTCATCTCGATGGGACTCGGGAGTGGCCCGCATCGGTCCGGACTGCGGGTCTTGTGGATCCCGTAAGGAACGATCTGCCCAGAAAGTTTCAACGTGATGGATTCCGTGGGGGCCCTGATTCCAGCTTTCTTTGTGCATGTGATTAGGATAGGAGTTGACCGTCACACCCTCATCCCGTTGGAGCCACCAGTAGTCAATGGTAGCTGACTTATGAGCAGAACAGCGGGTCACGAACGCTTGGACGTAGAGTCGAAGTGTGTCGGCGAATGGTCAGCAGATCAATTCGGAGCATCCGGTCAAGACCAATGCTCAATTTCATTGGGAAGAGGAAACAAATTTCGATTCTCGCCTAAGATACAAGCAATCGCAGTCTGAAAAGTGTCAATGCTAATACATATGGTAGTCTTTAAGATCTTCGACGGGATATCCTTCGCACAGGTTTGGTCTTAAGTGACTCTTTGACTATAGTTGCTAGCCTTTCCGATTTCTATTTCCTTTCAGTCGATATCCTTTAGAGTATAGAGGTGATAGGAGGAGTCTTAAGCACTTCCTATGCAAAGTGGATGCAAGTCGGACCGGTGTAGCTGCAATAAGGGATCCCAGACCACAAAATATGTGTTACTACAGCATCTACGACGCACAGATTTAGGGGAAGCGTTCATGGATGGATCAGGGCGCGGGCTGAACCTGGAGGAAATTCGCCAGATTATGAGGCTCCGATGTATCATACGCCAGCATTTCGTTAAATGGCTCGCCGCTAGCCCAGGGCTCCTGGAAGATTTCCGTCATGACGAATCAGGACCAGATTTGGACAAAAGCAGTGAGACAATTGGCGAGAAGTGACTATAATGGACAGGAAAGAAAGATGCTGTGTGATATAGAAGAGAAAAGTGTAGCCGCTCAGAGGTTAGGAACTTACAATCGTGTATATCATAAGCATAATTGAATGGAGATGATTAGTTCGACACCTCGCTGACCGCATTTAGCGTAACTTTGTAATTATGATTCAGTTCAAATACTGCTCGATTTCTCTGGTACATGTAAAAGAACAAGAATTCAAGTGATAACTTGGCTCAATATTATGGAAGCCAGGAGCGTATGGAAGTATGAATGAAGAAACAGAGTCTGGACCAGGGAAACATAAATAAATGGGTGCTATGAGTTATATGTTAGTTATAATCATCCTTTTGCTCAACTTGCAATAACATTGTCTACTAATATTCTTCTTTTCGCATTAAGTAATCACCAAATGTGCACGGCTTTTAGAAATGTGCATTCAGGCTCCATGGCGAAAATTTTCCAGAAAAGCAGTTCCGTTTGTGCGTTGCTGAGACCACAGTACTCGCCAGTAACCTTACTGAGCGAGAGGAGAGCAATAGCTATGCATATGTAGATAGGAAAGAATCAAATTGAATCATATCAGAGGGTAGTGAGAAGAGAAGCTTCTCATCGCTGTCAAGTGATAGTACATCATTCAACTTATCAACAAAAAACGATCCTTGCAATCACATCATGGTAGTCATGCAAGTTGGGAGAATAATAGGCATAGACAAGAGCCTTGTAATACGGCATGGCAAGTACTATGAGCTCGTCGAGCCAGCCACAACATACTGCTTTTCCGTCTTGAGTTTGCTAAGGGTACTGTTACTCAAGTTCAAGGTGTCCTTCACAATCTGCTTCGGGGTGGATGCGATCCATTGGCCAAGAGCCATATCTAATAATTCATGAGTAAAAAGTCAGGTAATCAGAAGGGAAGGGTCGATGCAAGAATCACGTACCAGTAAATTGGGGTGCTTGAAGCACCTCCACGAACATCAAATCCTCGTCGCCAGTGTTCTCGATATAGTGACTGTTTGACCGAGGGAAGTACCCAACATCACCAGCCCGGTAATCAAACGTTGTTGCAGAGTCAGGTGCTGAAAATAATGTCGCACGACCTTGGCCTTGGATGAAGAAAGTCCACTCATCACTGGTCGGATGCCAATGGATTTCGCGCATGCCACCAGGATGCACGGTGACAATAGCAGCAGAAAAGTTACTGGCAATCGGAAAGGTGAGAGGATCCACGATTTTGACTGACCCACCAGCGACTTCGTGCGCGGCCTGCTCGGAGAAATGGTAGGAGTAGCTTTCGGTCCGGGGAATAACACCGGATTGAGTCGTGACGTTTTGCTTCTCGATATCCGCTGGCGCTGGGGTACCTTCGAAAATGTAGAGCTCGTCATCTGGAATATCATCGAAAGCGGAGATCGGAACACCGAGGTTCTTCGCTAGAACCGATTTCTGCGTATCGCGTATTCAGGTCAGCGTCATGATTTTTGCTACTAATATAGTATGATGATTCTTACAGGGGTATGAAGGAAAACCTCTGTGGCTAGGAAGGTATTATCCTCGTCAAAGTCACCTTGATCAAAGACAAGGAGAAACTCAACACCGTCGTCTAGTGCTTGAATCGAGTGGGGAATTCCTCTAAAGAAAGATGTCAGTTGCAGTCCAAGGACACTCTCATATGATTTGAGCCGTTCACAAGGGTACAGCGACATACGGCGGGAAAAACCAAACATCACCTGCAGAAAGGTCATCCACAAATGTCTGTCCATTCTCATTGACTGCCTACCAAGTCAGGGTAGTTAGATAACTTATAAAACAGGAAAATATAGTGTGTATGAGGAAGCATTACTTACCTGAATACGACAAGAGCCGTTCAGCACCAGAGACCACTCTGCAGCGACATGCCAATGAAGCTCACGATAACCACCAGGTTCTAGACGCATATCAACCCCGGCCATCTCGGTTGCAGCTGGCATCACCCCCGTGTTTTCCTGACGAGCCCATCCGGCATTATCGATACCAAGTCTAGCTCGGGTGGTCAGTTTCTTTTCTGTCAGATTTGCTTTGATACGTCGTACCGGTTATGGCTAAGACCTGTTTTCATGATCAGTTAGAACTCAAGGTTGGGATAATATTGCTTTCCTAACTTACCCATAGGCCATTGGGCATTAATAGTCTGACCGTTATCGGTGCCAGGGGGTGCTAGCTTATCACTGTTGATCCGGTCATACGCATAATTCCCTAAAAGAATACATGTCAGCATGATAAGTCAAAGTAGAGTGTCTGTCTCGAAAACATACGGGGACCGGGATCATCGCTGCCCGTGGAGCCTCGAATAGGCTGAGGATTGTCGACTTTCTCAAAGTCTAGATAGGCACCGATATCTGGGCTGACCGTCTGACCGGGCAGAAGACTATACTTAATATCTGGCTGAGTTCCGCTGGCGATCTTTTCAGTGGAAGAGTATCCAACAAGCGCCTCCGATCCTCTCAAAGGGGGGTTACTGCTCCTTCGGGCTGGTGCTGCATCAACTGCGGTGAAAAGAGCAAGAAGTAGAGACAAAGCCCAAGGATGGACTTGGAGCTTCATTGTGAGCAGGGGAATTCTCAATCAAGGAGGGGGGAATAGAACGGTGAAACTTGGGATCTACCGCAGATACCTTTTGTCAGTGCAACCAAGAGCCCTTTTATAATCGGATTCCAATGGGACCTTGCTAGGTAGGCCTGCCCGTCACGGTGAAGAAATGTATTCAAATAATTCCCCTCATACGACATACCTTGGCAGGTCTCGGAGATTGCTTTAGTGGGGTTATGTCAATCCCTCCCCTCATCAGGCAAACCCCATTGGCCTGAAGCTGCAGTATTTTGTAGCCTCCAACTAGCACAGCCTATAATTCGTCCATGTCGTTCGAAAATACTCCAAAAGAAAGAGGGGTAGCACAGTCAGTGTATACGAATCACCATAGTGTAGGTCGAATATTCACAGGTAGTATATTTTCCCCACTCGCAATGGATGAAGAAAGAGCTGTGATGCCTCCTGGCTCGAGAATCTAAAGTGGAAATTCGATTTTTTTTTCTAATGTTCGCAGCCTACAAGGTAGCAATGCTTATCTTCCCTAGCCAAAGCTTGGCCTGGGCGTCTCTAGCATGTCTCGCTGTTGATGGAAGTAAATATCGGTTTGTTTTGTTTTTTTGGAAAGCCATGCCGATTCAGCGGTCGCCGCAACGATTCTGCGATCACCGTATTTAAGTCTTTCTATGTAATATGAACTCAAGTACTGGTATGCCTGTTCGAGTTCCTTTCTGGAACAGGAAAGGAGCTCATTACGGTGGGCCCTGACATCCGTTTGAATCTTCCCCGGTCCCCGGTGGGTCTTAAAGAAGCATTACCTCCTACAGTACTCTGTCAAGTGCCCCTCACCCCCGTTTCATGCACACGTCATTAGAAGAATGAATCTAGTATGAAAACGGGTCATGCAAAGTCCGCGGAGGCTTCCCCTTTCCCTGCTTAGCCGATGGCGTCCTGATCAGTACCTACATAATTGTCTCAAACTGGGAATTCCTCCAGAGACAGCTAGGTCATCATTGGTCAACCACGGCTTGTCTGAGTTGTCTCCAATTCCATAGATTCCATAATCCAGGTAGAGATTTCTCCATACATCATAAACCCCGGAGCTTGCCAGAATAACCTCTGCTCATATCTTTGAACTGGTTGCAATAGCTTGATTGCGTAAATAATATTAGGATCATGAATCACGATCGATGCCGCATGCGGCCTCGGGAGTAAAGTGGGATCATGCAACTTTCGCGACTCCATGGAATGGAAAATTTTCCGCTCCTCGTCATCATGCTGCTCTTCTCGTGAGGGGAGCCGAGGGGATGATGTAGCCCTAGAAATATGGGCCAATAGTTCCAAGCGAATCATCTTCTTCTCCGCGGCCAGTCGAGAAAGCCTGGCAGCGGACGGAATATCGTGAAACCTCGCTTAGGGCCAGAGAGGGGCTCTATGTGGACTGAGCTTGATGCCCACGGGTGGAGCAGAAGCCCATCCCACCATTCAAATACCAATAACCGTCTCGCCTGATGTCGCTCGCTCCCTTATAAGAATAAACATGCAGTTTTCCAAGTATAGGCCTCGTATGTGGAGTGCGGGTCGGAGCTTATTAATCATTGGGTCCAACAAAGTATATGTGAGTTAATTATAGAAAAGCTTACCGTTGTGGCTGTTACCCCGCGCGATTTCGAGTCCGAGAGCAAAGACCGCATGATCAAATCAGACTTTGGAGAGTAGGAAAATGCCTAAAATTCCAATTTAAGTGCAACTGAACTTTAACCGGTCGGAATATATCTCCAATGTGGAGATAATAATAATGCATAAGTGATTCATTTAGGTATTTCTTCGTCGAATCGTCATTGGCTGATTGCACGCCTATATTGAGAACCTTGCAGGTGCAAGCTAAGTTACTTGGATCGGACCATCCGTAATATTTCGACGAAGATGCCGCGCAGACGGCCCCACTTAGGAAACCTAGCGCTTTGCATAACAGGCTTATGTACTTCGGTAATGGATCATCGAGGGAATATGCACAGGAAATTACGTACTATTCAAGATCCAGACTGCCATCGGTGTGAGCAGCTACAGGATATAAGGTGAAGTCAATGCACTTAATATCTATGATCTATCAGGGATTCAGAGTTCTGGACTCTTCGTACTTGTATTAGTCCTGGAAGTTCTGTGTCAAAATCCAGTATTGATGACTCCTGTCTAGGGTCTATGCAGGGTTATAGGAGCATGTGGGTGAGGCTTTCCTCGGCTCAAGTCAGTTGCGGCCCTAAAATTCCCAGGTACCAAGCGTCAAAGAAGAATTGCGGCATTTTCTCATCCTATGGCAAAATCCTACCAAAAAATCTTACATTGCCCTCCGCAAATACTACGGTAAAGAATTGTTAATTTTGTCTAGACTCTGGTTGGTGGATATGAATACAATTTTCCTAGAGCTACTTCATGTCAAGGAAACCAACAGGTTCGAAGGTTTCGGGCGTGCCGCACAATAGAATGTTACCATAATCAAGCTCTAAGTTTTTTATAATAATAGGTCTCTGAGTAAGTCTAACCCATACAGAATTAGTTCGGAAGGGTCTACCCTTACGCTCCCTTCCTCATTGGCGGAAACTTCATACCTCATTGGAAAAAGCCCTCATGGCGTCAGTTGTCACGAGATAGACAGGATTGGGGGGGGGGGGGGGGGGGAAGGTGGAGCATCTTTTTATTGTGGTATGGTTGATAGTTGATCGAATTAAATAATTGTGGTAGATCATGCGGTTGCAGAGAGTGAGAGAAAGGAATAAGAATTGTTTTCTTTGTTCATCTGCCTTCTCTGCTGTAGTGGAACTTACTTGATTTTGGACTCACATCTGATTTGCCTCACGTCATTAGTGACAGGATTTATTCTAGGCAAAATGCAAGAAGAACGCAGACCAGAGCGCATGATGCACATTGATTCAGACTTTAATGACCTCAGGTTATTCTGAAAAATTGAAATAAGGCCTACGGTTCAAAAAGATTGAAAATTGGGTGTTGATCAGTTGATTCTCTAAAGAGCGACAGGAGATATTGGTTTCACTGAAAACAATTCATTCTGGACTTGGAGGTCAGGAGCTACTTCATCTTTTCTCGGACTGCATTTGGCATTTTATACTGACTCACATTCAGAAATGGAAATGAATTGGCTGAAAATACAGAACTTATATCCGTGGAGTGCCCATTCAAGCTACATCGCGTAGCTCCTCATTCTCCTTTTTAGCTTCGCTCAGCGTCTAATCTTAACACATTTACATGAAATTCCCGCCGCCATGACTGATTTTCAAACAACAGCTATAGGAAGCCAATATCTAACTGCAAATTGCACATTATGGACAACCTTTGAAATATAATAATACGCTTATGCAACTATAGTAAGAGAAAGAAGCGTCAGGTTACGGAACATGCTTCTCATTTAGGATCCTTCCAGCATCATGCAGCATGCTTGCTGCCCTGGAGTCTGAGTTCTCACGTCAGGTGTCCAGGACCGCTACGCATGTCACTTAGGTGGACTTCTATCTCTCCCTCTGTTTTTATTTCTCTGATTTCTATGAGTCTCCTAAGTCCTGGGTCGATGGTGATGATGATGATGACGTTCTATTAACCTAATGCTACCTAGCTAGTCATCGCCGTGGTAACGTAGGCGCTTCTTCCGATTGAAGCATAGGATATGTGGGTACTCCAGTTAACCCCACGCAGTAACGAATGACTAGAGACAAAAGAAAAGAGGCAGCTGCTCGTACAGGTAATTGTAATCCCTCAAATCCCACAAAATCGAGTCAGATTCCCCAATATATATCAAGCTCACAACCTGCTTTCCTCCCCGTATTCAACTGCTGGAAATGCCAGTATCAGACTTCTTGCTTTGTCGATCAAGGTTCAATATTGATTATGTTGTCTGTTCCAATGATCTCTCGGTGATCAAAGGTTTGTCGATTCTGTAATACGCAGCGTCTTCGCCGCCTGTCCATGCCAGCCATTCCTGGCCAGTTGTTTCGTCGTCCTCTCAATCTGGTTCCGGTTCCACCTCTCAATGGCGGAATTGTCCTAAAAGACCTGTTTGAAGCATGAATTCGGCGACGTAGCGAGTCGCACGTAAGTCCTGGGTCCTCCCTTCTTCCCCTCCCTGGTTCCGAAGTGAATCTCGATGGCAAAAGCTAATATGGGAAATGACATAGTATCTGGTTCCTCACGTTGGTCAACGATATGAAGGCCTCGATTTTCCTCAGCATCAGTCCTTACGCTACGAGTACCTTCCTAGGTCAATCCCTTTTGACCGTCATCAGCATCGTGGCGTCAGTCATGGGAGGTGCAGTGTACATCCCTATGGCCAAAGCACTCGATCTCTGGGGTCGTGCAGAGGGATTCCTCCTAATGACCTTCTTCTGTGTCATCGGATTGATTCTTCTGGCTTCATCCCACAATCTTCCCACCTACTGTGCGGGACAGGTACGTGGTTATCTTATTGCCTCTATAAATAATCAACATCTAACGATTCTAGGTTTTCTACACGGTTGGTTTCGGAGGTCTTGCGTATACCTGGGATGTCTTAGCGACCGACGTGACCAATCTACGGAATCGAGGTCTGGCATTTGCCTTTACTTCATCTCCTGCTCTGATCTCCGCGTTCGGTGGATCTAAGGCTGCCGCCAGCTTTATTGCTACCAATAACTGGCGATGGGGATACGGAATGTTTGCAATTATCCTACCGGGTATTGCTCTCCCGATCTATGGTATCTTGGCTTTCTACCTGCGTCAGGCTGAGAAGAAGGGTATCTTCGTTAAGGAGAAGAGAGATTGGACTATCACTCCTAAGACGATTTGGTGGGCCATTTTGGAATTCGACTGTGAGTGACAACATACAGATCTCTCACCTAAAGCCGAACTGACATTTCTCAATAGTGCCCGGTGTTATTCTGTTCGCCGGCGGATTCGTCATCTTCCTCCTCCCATTTACTCTCGCCGCTACCGCACCTAACGGATACTCTACGCCCTACATACTTGCGATGATCACCCTGGGTCTAGTCCTGATCATCGCCTTTGGATTCTATGAGACATTCGTCGCGCCCGTACCCTTCCTGAACTATAAGTTCCTCACCGATCGAACTGTGTTGGGCGCATGTTTGCTTGACATGACATACCAGGTGTCATACTACTGCTACGCTCTAAACCTTACTTCTTTCTTGCAAGTCGTCTACGACGTTGATATCGCCACAGCCGGATACATCAGCAACACCTTCAGCGTTGTTTCCTTTGTCTTCCTTTTCCTTGCCGGTGGCTTAATCCGCTGGACAGGCCGCTATAACTGGCTCCTGTGGATCTCAATTCCTCTGTACATCCTCGGAACTGGATTGATGGTCCACTTCCGTAAGCCGAGTGGATATATCGGATATATTATCATGTGTGAAGTATTCTTTTCGGTCGCAGGTAGTATTTTTATTCTCTGCTGTCAATTGGCTGTTCTTGCATCGGTCGATCACCAACACGTTTCAACTGTTCTTGCATTGCTGTTTATTATGGGCAGCATCGGTGACTCCATTGGCAGTGCTGTCAGTGGAGCTATTTGGACAAATACGTTCTTGCACAAGCTGCAGCAGACCCTCCCGGAATCTGCGTTACCGGATATCGCCACGATTTATGGATCCCTTACCGCTCAGCTTAGCTACCCCGTTGGAAGTAAAACACGAACTGCTATCGTTGAGGCGTATGGGTATGGTCAGGAGCGCATGCTCATTGCCGCTACATGCTTCATGGTTTTGAGCTTCGTTTGGGTTGGCATGATGCGGAACTTGAATGTCAAGAACATGACCCAAACCAAGGGTAACACTTTGTAAGAGTGCTGTCTTACAGCTTTCTTTTTCAATGAGCCAATCACAGTTGGACTGTTGATATCACGGCTGGTTAGTATACAAAAGACCGACTTTGGTGGAAGAAAGTCCGTTCTTTCCTGAACAAATGGAGTATACAATACTCACTCTCCCAACATTTCAAATCTTTCAAATTGTCTTTATGTTTTCTTTGACCCTGTAGTGCTCTTATTGGGTAGCTCTGGACTTAATGTGTGTTGTACCTCAATGAAGTTTCTGATATAAAAGCGAATCATACATCATTATATTCATAATTCAATTTAACTTCTCGCCCCGGCATCCATATGCACCTCTGAGATCCTACAAGTAATATGTTCAGCCTACAAATTTCATCCTACCAAGGCAACAATGTGGCAACTGAGACTCTAAAGCGGGTCGATCGCAACCTCGGAAGCTCTTAGACCACTCTACCTCCGTTCTCAGCACGCACAGCTGGCGCACGGCAAAAAACTCAGCCCCACATCTCCTCCCCCACATAAAACCAAACATGACAATCCTCGACGTAGGCTACGGGTAGACTTCCGCAGGACCCAGACTGGGTACCCATTAGGGCCCTAGGAAAACCCAGCTTTGCATAAAAGATGTTGACCATTCCTAATTAGGATGCATAATCTTACTGATTCATTCTGTTTAGTTACTGTTTTTTATACCTGTTCTGTTTTATATGATATAACACTATGTGACGAGGCAGATCTAATCGAGAAAAAGAGTCTATTGAACGGAAGTGATCAAAGCTAGAGAAAGGAGAAGAAGAGAAAGAAGAAAAGCATGGACTAGAAGGCTTTTATACCCCTGTCACGTGCAGCTCCCTCTCCTCAGTTACGTACATCAATAACACGCCTCGCTCCGCAACGCGTGACTCATCTCCTATAACAATAGAAGACCGTCTATGAACTGGTGAATCCGACACTGTGGTGACACACTATGCCTTCTTCACATGAATTAATGGTTATAAGAGAGGACTTTGTATTCCTAAAGGAAACCTTTAGCTCCTGATGACTTGAATTTCAATTTAAAATTTTAGTAGGGGGGGGCTAGATGTGGGGCCCCCCCCCCCAATAAAAAATCTTAGAAAACTTATAAATTTAGTATACCTTAAAGTTATGTATATAGATATATATATTTCAAACCTACACTAAGTATAACTTTACAAAAAACTTATATACTACCTAGCCTTTAGGTCTTATTTTATTAACTTAATCTTAATTTACTTATATAATTATAGAGTATATAGATATAATATATTATTTAAGTCTACTAAAATTTAATTATAGGGGAAAGTATTTAGTATTTTCTTTAAATTTAGGTATAAGTTATTAAGGGGCGGCCCCTTAATTAAAATTAAGATAGGTTAAAATTTTTTAAGATTAGCTTATTTCTCTAATCTATTAGATCTGCTTAAAAGTAGAGACTGTCAGCAGCGTAGGAAGCTCTTTTGGCATTGAAGTGCTCTATGCTACTCTGCCACGTTGCGGGGAAGGAAGAGAAAAGGGAAAGAAAAAGGTGACATTGAGTCTTTCATACAGAGCCATCCAACACTTCCGCTGACGTTGAGTCATCCTAGGAGTCGCTAGTTCCTCGAGATACTTCACTTCCGAACTATGGGAAATCCATGATAGTCTCTTCCGAAGAACTCATCAGCTAATATCACCTGCAGCCCGAGAAGGCGGATGAATTCCTGCGCTAAGCACAGAACGCTATCACTGCGTACAGAAAGCGCTTCGAAACACTAGAACGCTCCACCATTGAGATTGGAACTCACCCGTCAGCCCGCGATCTCGAAAATGCTCGCAAGCAGTCGGAACAACTCCAACTTACAAACAGCATTTTGGGAACAAATCCGCCAGCACCTCTTCATTTCGCGATCTCTTCCCCCCTCTGGCGTCGTCTCATCTGGAAAAGAAAGTTCCAAACTCCCTCATGCTCTCCTACTATTGAAGGGAAAGACTGTCAAGTTCAATCACTAGAGCTGGCAGATCAAAAGTAAGCTTCTCCTGAACGAAGACCATTGCCGGACGAAAGAAAACCACATGACATAAGTGATAAACCGTCACGCTGGTAGATCAGCTGCCCACATCATTCTTTGACTGGATGGCGAGGAAAGGGATCCCTACCGGGCAGCGAATGGGATTCTGGAGCAGCCGACAGCCGTCTTTCGCGAACCCGTCATACGGCGCACCGCCCAACGGCACTACAACTGTCTGAAAATGAAAGTGAACGAGACTCTGATGAATTCCAAGCTAATTTTGCTCGTCTTCCTTGGAATCCAAACGTGACCAGACTCTCCAAAAGGAGGATCTCTTGGCAACATACCATTCAAGAGTTTCGTGATCAAGGATACATTCAAAGATGATATCACTCTTGGGCAGCTTATCAATCGTTGCCGCCAAATGCCACCGGCTTTACGAGGCTACAGCCCCAAAATAACCGCTTTCCCAGCAGCACAACAAAACTAATTCCCTCCAGTTTACAAAACTGACCAAACCTACCCGCGCGAACACTGCCTGAGCCGATAGATCCACGTCCAAGACTACGACTGCTGAGCGCTGACGGCTAGTGCTTTATTTGCCAACTCTAAGGATTCAGAAGCCGCAACTGCGCTTCCCGGAACTCGAGGGTTTTCACTCCAGTAACAAACACCGTCGAGCCATGCATCGTTTAGCTGATATGAAAAAAAAAAAAAAAAAAAAAAAAAACCCAGTTCCGAACTTATTGACGTGCTGCTGTTGTGACTGACAGGAAAGAATATCTGCGTAACTCCTAGTGTAGACTGGCAGTAGTAGTAGTAGTAGAATTCATTTACCTGATCTAGCTTGCCTCTAGTAATGGCCGCTATGCGGGGGTGTTGCCGGGCCTGCCCGGCAGCGAGGTAATGGTGCGCTGCATGCACCCAAGATATATCGTGCATGGAGTTGAAGTTAGGGCTTGCCCGCTTCTGTCCCCAATCGCCCGTAATCCAAGAAAATTAAGTACAAAAACGTCAAAACAAAGGGAAGGGTATCAAAGGGAAGTCAATCTCCGCCCCAATGACACAGCCACTAGCATCCAGCTTTTCCCCAGCTTACTGGGAGGCTTGCTGTGTCTGCCAAACGATTGGGCGACGAAGGGAGGCATTAGTCAAAGGGGGTCTCGGACAGTAATAGACCCAAGAGTCCGAGATGCCGTGAGACAAGATCTCCCGAGCCCGCCAAGACCGAGCCCGCCAAGAGTCCGAGACCCCAAACGGAGTCCGCGGGTACCGTAGCCCGCCGTGCTCCTATTGGTTCTCTCCTCTGGAATTGGTGTCCGCGGACCCCGATACTCGTCGCCATCATCACCAAAGCGGCCAAAGGTGTTTGGCAGTTCGTCTGGTCGCCCTCAACTTGGTCCGGACCAACTCTAGTGTTCTAGGCTTCACCATGGGTCTTTCGCGAGCCAAGAGGCCGAGCCTGAGCAGCGCGGAACCCCTTCCCCCCCCATCGATGTCCGCAGAATATAAAGCTCCTGGACTGCGCCCTAGGCAACCCCCATGTTATCTGCTGTCTATAATTCTCTGTTTCGCACTTCCCGATTATTGTCTAAAGCCGGGCGTGAGTTGAGCAGTGGCAGATGAGTTACAACACCATGGACGATGGCTCTCACAGCCGAGATGAGATCAGCTCAGGAAGTCGCACTCGGGCCAACAGCTGCGCCTCATCCGAAGGGAAGGACACATTGGCAGACAGGCAGGCACAATCAGACCGGGCGATAACGGATCTGGCACGCACGGTGAGCTCGAAATCGAAGCAGTCGCACCAACAGCTCCCCTTCGCCTCGGAAAAAGACGGCTCACTCGACCCGCACAGCCCTAATTTCAACGCCAGGGCATGGGCAGAATCGTTCTACAATGTGCGGTACAACGCCGAGCAGGGCGTCCCTCCACGCGTTGCCGGTGTCGCGTTGAGAAATCTCAACGTGCATGGCTATGGAAGCCCAGTCGACTATCAGATGAGCGTTGGAAATGCACTGATAAAGTTGCCGACCCTTGTTGCACAGATGCTTAGCGGAAAGAAGCAGCGGATTGACATTCTTCAGGGTATTGAGTGCTTGCTCCTCCCTGGCGAACAGCTCTGCGTCCTGGGTCCCCCTGGATCAGGCTGCTCAACCCTTCTCAAGACTATCGCCCATGATACCCACGGCTTGGAAGTGGACCCCTCTGCGACCGTCAACTACCAAGGTATTAGCCCGAAGCAAATGTCAACCTGGTTCCGTGGCGAAGCGATCTATACTGCCGAAGTGGATGCACACTACCCGCAGGTCTCGGTGGGCGACACTCTCTACTTTGCGGCACTCGCACGCACTCCCCGCCGGATACCAGGTGGGATGAGCCGCAAGGAATACGCCACTCACCTGCGGGACGTTATAATGTCGACAGTTGGCATTAGCCATACCAGCAACACCCGCGTTGGCAATGACTTCGTGCGTGGTGTCAGCGGAGGCGAGCGAAAGCGAGTGACCATTGCGGAGGCCGCGTTAAGCTATTCTCCATTACAGTGCTGGGATAATAGTACCAGAGGGTTAGACAGTGCTAATGCGGTGGTACGTAAATTCTTTCATGTTTGTCTTTTCCTGTACTCATGATCACCGATTACAGGAATTCTGTCGCACTCTCCGGAATCAAGGCGACATTTTCGGAATAACTTCCTGCGTTGCGATCTATCAAGCTCCACAGGCTGCTTACGATGTAATCCCCACCCTTTTCAGAATGCAACAACCGGCCACTGACCGTCTGCTAGCTTTTTGACAAAGTCGCGGTTCTTTACGAAGGAAGGCAGATATACTTCGGCCCTGCTCAGGAAGCCAAGGACTATTTTATTCGCATGGGATTTCAGTGCCCCGAAGCTCAGACTACTCCTGATTTCCTGACATCGATGTCAAGCCCTGTCCAGCGCGTTATCAAACCTGGATTCGAGAACCAAGTGCCCCGGACTGCGGAAGACTTTTCGAAACGATGGGAGGAAAGCCCTGAACGCCTGGCTCTCGTGTCACACATTGAAAAATACATGGCTGAGCATCCACTCAATTCAACTGACCTGGAAGAATTTGTATCCTCCCGTGCGGCCGATAAATCCACAAATCAACGGCCAAGTTCCCCATACACCTTATCATACTTTGGCCAAATTCAGATTTGTCTGTGGAGAGACTTCCAGCGGCTCAAGAATGACCCCAGTGTGATTCTGGCTATGTTGGTCGGAAATTTCTTTGAAGCCCTGATCATTGCGAGCATCTTCTATAACCTCGCCAACGATACCACCTCGTTCTTCTCGAGGGGCGCCTTGCTGTTCATGATGGTTCTTCTCAGCGCCTTCTCCAGTATGCTTGAGATTATCAACTTGTATGAGAAGCGAACAATTGTTGAGAAACACAACCGATACGCTCTATATCACCCAAGCGCGGAAGCCATATCCTCGATGATCATGGACATGCCGTACAAGATAGCAAACTCTGTGCTCATGAATCTTGTCCTGTACTTCATGGGAAATCTGCGACGTGAACCTGGGGCATTCTTCTTCCTCTACCTGATTTCTTTCTCTATGATGATGGGCATGTCCATGTTTTTCCGCTTCTTCGCTTCCATAACAAAATCGCTCGAGCAGGCTCTCGCCCCCTCATCGATCATTCTTCTTGCCCTTGTCCTGTACACTGGCTTTGCTATACCAGTCAGTTATATGCGTGGCTGGATATCCTGGATTCGGTGGCTCAATCCAGTGTCGTACGGATTCGAAGCAGTCATGGTCAATGAGTTCCATGGTCGGGAGTTCCGTTGCATGCATTATGTACCTTCTGGACCTGGCTATGAGAATGTTTCGAGCAACGAGCGGATCTGTTCAACAGTCGGAGCAGTCCCAGGCTCTGATGTCGTCCAAGGGACTGACTTTGTACGATCTTTATACGGCTACGACAATAGCCATCGCTGGAGAAACTTTGGGATCATTATCGCACTCACAGCTTTCCTGGCTTTTTTGCATTTGGCCATGTCCGAGTTGGTTTCGTCTGAGCGCTCCAAAGGTGAAGTGCTTGTTTTCCGTCGCGGCGCGGCTCAGAAAGCCCGGGCAAAGCGATATCTGAACGACGAAGAGCAGGCTGCAACACCCGTGGCACAGAGCGAGATAAAAACAGATCAGGAGCCTGGTACCATTAAGGGTGTTGAGAAGCAATCTTCCATATTCCACTGGGAGGATGTGACCTATGATGTCAAAATCAAGAGCGAAACAAGGCGTATTCTGGACCATGTTGATGGTTGGATCCTCCCGGGAACCCTGACTGCACTTATGGTAATCAGCCCCCCCTCAATTTTCTTGTGTTCTCCTGCAGTGTGCACTAACAACTGTTCTATAGGGTGTCTCGGGAGCTGGTAAGACTACTTTGCTAGATGTGATAGCGAGTCGCACGACTGTCGGTGTTGTCGGGGGCAATATGTTTGTTGACGGCCGACCCAGGGACGAGTCATTCCAACGCAAGACCGGTTATGTCCAACAGCAAGATCTTCACCTACACACCTCAACAGTACGGGAGGCACTAGAATTTAGTGCCGTTCTGCGACAACCGCCCCAGTACAGCCGAGCTGAAAAGCTTGCGTACGTGGAGACTGTCATTGACCTGTTGAACATGCGAGAGTATGCCGATGCCATCGTCGGCGTACCTGGTACGGGTCTGAATGTTGAACAGCGAAAGCGTCTCACCATAGGTGTTGAACTGGCAGCTCGTCCCAAGTTGTTACTATTCCTCGATGAGCCTACCTCGGGCTTAGATAGTCAGACCTCGTGGTCGATTTGCAACCTCATGGAAGCCTTGACCAAGAACGGGCAAGCAATTCTTTGCACAATCCACCAACCATCTGCTATGCTATTCCAGCGCTTTGATAGGCTTCTTCTCCTGGCCAAGGGTGGCAAAACAGTCTACTTTGGCGGTGTTGGACACGGATCCAAGACCCTCATGGACTACTTTGTTCGCAATGGTGGTCCTGCTTGTCCCCCCAGTGCCAATCCGGCAGAGCACATGCTTGAAGTGATCGGCGCCGCCCCAGGGGCAAAAACAGATATCGACTGGCCTGTCGTGTGGAGGAACAGTCCCGAATACCAGGAAATCCGCCGGGAACTTACTGAGTTGAGGATGTTAGCCGACCGGCCATTGCCTGTGTCGAATACGAATGACAAGTCGAGCTATTCTGAATTTGCAGCACCATTCACAGAGCAGTTGATCTACGTCGGACGCCGTGTGTTTCAGCAGTACTGGCGCTCACCGTCTTATATCTACTCGAAGGTACTCTTAACTGTGGGATGTGTAAGTATTTCTCTCTCTCTCTGACATATCATGGTTTCTAAACTTGTTCCGGCAGGCTTTATTCATCGGCTTCTCATTATTCAAAATGGAAAATACCCAACAAGGCCTCCAGAATCAGATGTTTGGCGTTTTCGTGTTCCTTTTCGTGCTTGTCCAGCTGGTTATGCAAGTCATTCCATCATTTGTCACGCAGCGAACGCTCTACGAAGCTCGAGAACGGCAGTCCAAGACCTATGCATGGCAGGCGTTTGTTCTTTCTAACATCGCCGTTGAATTCGCATGGAATACGGTATGCATTTGTTGTCCTCTTCTTCCCTTTGACTGGAGGCTAATTCAATGTTTTCCTCGAGATTATGGCCATCTTCTGTTTCATCGTGTGGTTCTATCCCGTCGGCTTGTACCAGAATGCGCAGCAGACAGACTCGATTCATAGTCGTAGTACGCTGACGATGCTCGTCATCTGGGCAACCTTCCTCTTCGCCAGCTCCTTCGCGCATATGTTGATAGCCGGCATGGAAAGCGCACAGCTGGCCTCTTCCCTGTCCAATATTCTCTTTATCATGATGTACGCATTTTGTGGTATCCTCGCCGGGCCTCACGCTCTTCCGAGATTCTGGATCTTCATGTACCGCGTCAATCCGTTCACATACCTGGTGTCGTCTTTGCTATCCACAACCCTCGGAGCTGCTCGGATGCAATGTGCTGATAACGAAATCTTGTCATTCTCGGTCCCATCTGGAATGACCTGTGGCGAGTACATGGAAGACTACCGTTCTGCCAACGGTGGCTATCTAGTCAATCCTGACGCCGAAGCTAGTGAGCAGTGCAACTTCTGCACTTCGGAGTATACCAACCAGTTCCTATCGCACGTCAACGTTGAATTTGAGACTCGATGGAGGGACTTTGGCCTCCTGTGGGTTTACATTGCCGTCAACACCATCGGAGCCATTGTCTTCTACAAGCTTTTCCGCGTGCCCAAGAAGAAGAAGAAGGGGAAGAAAGCAGAGTGAGCAGCTTTCTGACTCTTTCATCATTCCTTCTACATCTTGTTATTCTAACTCCACTTACTCGCGTTCTTAAATATCTTCTTTTCGTGCAACATAGGAGGCCCCTTGTCCTCCGTGATAGATCTTGTCAAGCAAATAGAGTTTTCATTCATTTCGTTCATACATGCTGAACGCCTCAGGCTTCAGATGTTTGTCTTCAGTCATCTCGGATAGTTTTCAGGTAGTTGAATCTTCACCTCTTCATCCCTCTCATTCTTCACTCGATTATTAACGTGTAGCATCCTCCTCCATTAGCAATACATAGAACAGACCTCTTGTTGAGTGAAACCATCGCGTAGTATCTTTTCAAGTCGTCCAGATCTGCGAACGCGCAATGTTTCTTACGCTTTGGAACAAGTTGCTGACTGCACCCACATATTGTGATGAGCTTCGATGTTTCTGGAACTATTTGATTTTCAGCCCTAGTTCATGGGAGTTATTTTCTAGATCAACCCGGGTCTTGACACATTCGTTGTTCGCATCCCCAGGATACTTTCTGCGGTTTCCACTGTCCTCACTGGGACTTTCATACAGGCAAGTATGGTGAAATTCTCTGCCTGTGGATCGATATTCTCCAGGAATGATCTTGGTTGGTCACTGACACTCTGGCTTTGTTCAGAAGGTCTCATGGGGGTCGAAAGCGGTGTATTCTGGGAGAGTGACTCACCGAAATGATCGGCGATATAGCTTTTTCTTCTGGCCCATTCTCACGTGGTCTCTTAAGATCAATTTATGCGCCATTCTTCTGGAAGCCGACTTTGCCTTTCTTTGGTAGAATCGCCGTCTGATAAGCTTGTCAGGAAGGCAACCTCTGCATTTCCTCCTGGACCACATTAGATGCGATCGTTTGAGCTTCTTTAGGGATGAACATGCTGTCCCGGCTAGACTTTCTTTGTCCGGAAATTCCGCATACCCTAAACCTTGATTATACTGGGTCTGCCCCAAAACCAGGCTTGTTGGTTCTTTTCATTGCTTCGAAAGATCTTGAAGCGCTGAAGTTCGCTGATTAGCTTCTCCGATTACTTTTTGTTGACTTCAATCACTGAGACTCAGGCATTCGCCAGTCAGTAAAGGCGCATCATTTTCAATACCAGATGAGTCCGAAGGAACTCACCTTTCGATGCAAGCTGATTCGAGATATAGTAACCATGTCAGTCATAAACAACAGTTTATATAACTCTGTTCGGTCATCCGTCTTATAATTGTCACACGCTTTGACCCCTCGGGTGTGCTGACCAAGCCTACGTCTTGGTCAGCCACACTTCTTGTCATTCCCACACTGAATTGTCACTATTTACACTTTTTAAGCTTTTCCAGCGTCAACCCTTCTGTATCAACTATATAAAGTGGTTTTCCATCATCTCCCATGACCCATCCCTCGAAATCCTCGAGATCTTTGTTTTCGTCCGATCTTTGTGGAGTTGAGACCGAATCCTGCGCAGCGGCCCGGAGCATCCGCATATGGTCCAATTTTTTCTCTTCTTCATCACGCTTCCAAATTCGGCGATTGGCGTCCAAAGGAGTCAAGGCAGTAAGACTCGATAACTGCTTTCGAGTCCTTTTGGTCTGAATTGGACGTTGACGAGCTTGAATTGATAATAATTTGCTTTCAAGCTCATGTGTATATTCCGCGTTGATCAATTGACCTGTTTGGTAGTGCTTGAAATCACGTTTTAATCGATTTAGCTCTTCGGTCTGATCTTCTATTTTGTCTGATATTTTTGCAATACGTTTCTCGAGTTTAATTCCCATCCGATTAAGCTTTTCAACTGTTTGTGGTGGGGATATAATAGGCGAAGACTGCGGTTTAGGTGTATGGCCTAATAACTCGAGAATTGGGTCGTTTATATGCCTTTCATCCCATCTTTTTGGTATTGGTCCGATCACAATATTAGGGTTAAAAGGCTATATGCCAGTATCTCGAAACGCGCTTCGAATAATACGTGGTGTGATTGCCTTCTTTCAAATTAAGGTTATATCCTCGAGGAATTGACGCTTTGCCGAATCGGGCCGGAACCACGCGTTTGTGAGCGAATTTTCCTTCCGGAAATGCTGTTTGAGGCTTAAAAATGGCTTTTGGTCTAAAGGTTGTGCAAAATGGGACGTATGGGGTCGAAAGCTTATTGGAATAATCCGATTTTGGTCGTAGAAATCGAGGAATTCGAAGGTTAGGTAGGACCCGTGCCTATCGAAGAAGAGAACGCGTTTGCCATTGATCCTAACGCGGTTTTTGGTGCTCTCGTGGAAGATATGAAGCCATTTAAGGGCAATTAGATCGGACGACCACCCGGTCGGAGAGACTTGAATATTATAGCGTTGATCGAGGGTAGGGTTATCTCGGAACCAATCTTCCATATGCGTCCGACCTTTAAAGATCAGATATGGGACTATTGACCACCTATCCGCGGCAACACACTCAATTGAGGTAATAATTTAACCTCGATCGATCGAGGCAAGCTTCTCAGAGCTATATCGGTAGCGTGTAACGACCTTTTGAGCCCGTGTTTGACCTAATTGGAACCCCGTCTCGTCGAAATTATATATATTCTTCGGACTAATCCCTTCTAACCAACCTCTAACGTGTTCAAACTAAGTTATCAAACGCGATATATCCTCGGATTCGAGTCTATTCTTATCGATAGGCTTTTGTTTGATCCAAAAGAAGCCTTCTAGAAGGCGTCGTACGAACCGACTTACCCACATCTTACTTATTAGAGGTTGACCCGATCGGGCTAATATAGAATTAGCGCAACGTTCGATCTCTTGGAGCGTGCAAGGTGCCCATAGATCGTCAAGCTGCTTAATATATCGGACTAAAGCAGTCTCTTGCACTAAATTTAGGGCACGTTGACTCGGTCGCTTGTCCTCGAAATTTCCGCGTGCGTGGAACCGGCGGAGCAGCGTTCGATATGGAAGGTTGAACGACCGGGCTAGATCCTTTATATTAGGCTCTTTTTGGTCGGATATTGTTGCCAAGGCACGCTTATATCGAGTCTCGAGGTCAGAAGACATATTTAGCCTATTTTTGTTGAGAGATGGGATTAAAAGGTGAATAGGTGACAATTCAGTGTGGGAATGACAAGAAGTGTGGCTGACCAAGACGTAGGCTTGGTCAGCACACCCGAGGGGTCAAAGCGTGTGACAATTAATACGAAGGTTGAATCAATTTCTGTGGTGACCCGGAAAGTATCATATTATGTTGGAAGCCGGACAGCTCCGCAGTTTCTTTGAAGCCATCCAGATAATAATGATAGATGCCGGCTTCCTTGTATTTGATCTTGAATTTGCTTGCCGTCATATCATCCAGCCAAGTGATCGACTTCCGTATCGTGCCATTTTCGAGCTGGTTGACTTTTAAGCTTGGACAACCAAAATGGCATCTATCCGTTTTATAAGATTGGCACTGATCATTGGGGCATTAAAAATGCCCGCGAGGCTCGCGTTTCTTTGGAATTGATTCGATAGGTCCTGGGATTCTTCCAAGGCAAAGCCGAGTTTTTCTTGTAGCGGTTGGAACTGCTCCAGGAGACTTTCTCTTAGCCCCAGATAATCGCCGCCTTGGCGGTGATTTAGCCCTTGATCCTTCTCGGAAACCATAGAATCAATTTTGCGACCGATAGGGTCTTTATAGTCACGGTTGGCTTTGGGCTCGTGTTGACCGTTGTCCTCTTCGAGAAAGTGACTGGGATCAACAAGTATCGGTGCTCGTAAATCGAGACTCGCTGCCTACTTCGTGACGCTAGGCATTAGGTAGTGGGTATGGAACAGAAATAAAACGGTACTTGGTCAGAACAAAAATTATTTAAAGCGAGACATTTATACGTAAATAATCCTTGGTAATGGAAGAGAATCGTCTCGGAAAAGCATAGGAACGCGTGGGCCAGTACATTCTACATGGCTACGATGTCACCATAGCTTCAACGGTGGCATCACGTTGAACCAGTGCGTTGAGGACGAAGAATCATTGAAATCAACGTTTAAACGTCGATATGCCTGGTGAAGACTTCTATGCACATCACGTTCTGGAGATGGTGAATGTCAATATGCTGTTCGGGGAGGTCCTGGTGTCCTGAGCTCGTGACATCAATGGGGTTTCATTGTGAGAATAGACCGAATCTCCTCGGAGGGGCTTGTGTACTGCTGCTCAGCCGCTGCTGAAACCTCCTGTCGTACCATGAAAGCATCGTCTTTGTATTAAGTACAAGATCATCGAGGAACGTGACGTAGATCTAATTGTCAGTTCAATCGTACCTCCATATAGAAGACCGATTCCTCGAATACTGAGTACAAACGGAGCGGCCCGGTTTTCCACCAACATTATGGAGACTACAAGCATTGAGATCAATTCAGGGAAAGGAAAGGCAAGGTGAATGTTTAGGGTACATAGGGGTTTCTTTTGCTTAGACTGACCACGCTCAGGTACATGCCGCAGTTCAAAAATATCCTGAATAGAAAATCAGACGGGTCCACGTGCCGCGCCTCATGGAAAATCAACCTGCAAGAATTGCTCCACTTCTGAAATAAGGTCCTTCTCGGTACATCATATGAGTCTCCTGATCACGTCCGGATATGTAATAAATTGGTGGTCTGCACGTTCCCGTAGACGGCCCGGGCAAAGAAGCATGAGACGGAGTAGTTTGTTGTGTCTGTATTTGCACCATGCTTGACTTCGGAAGGGTTTTCCGAGAAATCTGAAAAGACGACAGAGGCCCTCCGCGCCAGGACTTTTACCGATGCAAAGGCAGATTTCGATAGCAGCGTATTTCATCTCAAGCAGACTATCTCTGTCTTGGGCCAAGCGATGAACAGCGCCGTGCCGGATGCTGGCCATCAAATGGCGCAAGTTCTGAGCAGGGCTGATGTTTGCACAGCATTGCCCAAACGAGATCTTCGATCGATGTTTGGCCAAGAATTTGAAGAGCTTGTGCAGCTCCAGCGCCTCGGGGCATGTCCAGCCAACAGCCAAAGACTGTGGCAGAAGCCATTTGTGGGCAAATTGGAAGGCGGAATGCTCAAGATGACGTTGCAGAGTTTGGAGGATCAGATATTGAGCTCGAAAAGGAATGTGCGTCATAGGTAGTCGGAGTATTGGATACAAAGTTTCAAAGGGTTCTAGCGAAGGCAATTGGCGAAGGCATTACGATCTCTGGTTTTGGTCTACCCTTGACGTTCATTCCCCGGCAATGTCCCAAGAAGCGTTTCAAAGACCTGCGACAAGTCAATTAAAGAAAAAATCGATTTGTAGAGGGAGGAGGTGATTTACCGATAACTGATTGATTACTGAGACCATGAATGCTGGAACGCAACAAAGTCTCGATCGGGGCTCAACAAAACCCTATCCCTACAACGGGGTCGGCGTCGATATCGCTTCATCGATGACATGGTTTCGGCCGGTTTCTGGGTGTAGGCACACGAAAAGCTCCGGCCTTCCTGTGCTGGCAGGTAAAATAGAGATGTGGGAGGCATGAAGGCTTGCAGTGATTGCGACTCGCGACGGAAAGGATAATGGCCAGGCCGACGGGTGCATGGAGGAAGGAATGCATTCGTTCTCAGGGCGAGGGCAAAGAGTTGGCAGATAAAAGTTTTAGCGGGCAGGCAAGCGATTTGCTAAGGCGAGTTGTCCATGGAACTCTTCTTCAGCCTAAACCTACATATTGGCTGCGTGAAAGCCGTTTCACCACCTTGTTCGGCAACGTTGAGGGCAATGATTCGCAAACCGATTGGCTACGGTGCGAGGGAACATTGGCAGAATTCTGAAGCTACGGGAATTAAGCTGCCAAAGCGAATGGTCCATGGAATGCCATTTCGGTCTACACAAGATGCCCGCTGCGTTGAAACCCGTTTAACCTCGGTCAACAACGTTGACGGGGCGAATAATCTCCCAAGAGAAGTCCAGCTCCGTCCAGTGGGACGAGCCATGTCCTTACCCGCTACCCCCGACTCCAGGTGGATCCAGCTGTTGTGATATGAGGCAGGAATCAAGCCGTACCATCGGAATTAATTCCCGCATTGTCTATACGAGGAACCAAGTTGATTTTCGATCAACTTGATCATCTCGTTGTATATTTAGTCTCAGTTAATCCCTCTGGTACAAAACAATCAATTCATACCTCTGAACTACGACAACACATTCTTCATTACCAGGGGTTGATTGAACCTCCCCCGGAGCGTGAGCTTCACCGTACCAATCCCTTCTGCTTCCACTGGATCGCCCACCCTGTCCAAAATTTCGCGGTGGGGCAGCAGACTGCTGCAGCAGTTCCGATCCCAGCAGATGTGGTTGGTGGCGGCCGAGTCCAGGATCCATCGGGGTGACGGTGCGTACCCACGCACCGTCACCCCGATGGATCCTCGGTCTCTTGGAAGTCGTCGGGTCCTGCCGATCTTCCATCTGGCTTGATGGTATGTTTTGCAAATTGTTTCTTGGTGAGCCGGAAGCGCTCCATTCTGCCTTTAGGGCATGGTCCCTAGGCGGCTGTACCTCTCGCTGTCTCTTCCAGCATTGCGCGACCACATGGTCTCGCTTCTTGCAGTAGTTGCATGTCTTCGTGTTTTTCTGCACGGATTGGTTGATGGTCCTGGGACTCCCTGCGGAGGTGCAAGAGATTCCTTTCTTTCGAACCGTCTGCTCAGCATTAGACAGAGGGTTTCCGATCATAGTCGGATTCACCCGGCCCTTGTGATTCTGAATGGCATCCACAATAAGGACATATTCCGGTCCAATCTGTGTCAGCAAGATCGCAATGTGTGCTCGATCGCCAATCGAACCAGGCGCAATGGCATTCAATCGATGTACGAGTAACCGTACACGATCAACGAACTCGCGCGCACTGCCGCGGCGCTCGCCTGTTGTTTCGCGAAGCTGGGCGAACAGTTCGCAGAATGTGACGATTCGATCCGCCGGTACCGTTCTTCAAGTTCATTCCAGAGGTCGCGAGACGTCTCCAGCCCCGCGACATGAACCGTATGGTAGGCCTCGGCTTCGCGACGCGACCATTCACGGTGGCGCTCGAAAGCCTGGGTCTCCACTTCGAGGCGTGCCTCAATGGCTCGCTGCCTCACCGCTCCAACAAGATGCGGTTCGACCAAGGGTGGATGTCCGCCGAAATGGGTTTGGCATATTTAAACAGACAGTCAGGACCCTGAAGGTCGCCCGACACGACATCCCAGACCTGTTGAGAGATCTCTTGCAGACCGCTATGGTGTGATATGACACCATACTGCCGAGATATCCCCGATTACCGTACAAAACTTTATTGAGGAACGGACAGAGACTGAATAATGCTGACTATAGGGTCCACAGTAGTAGTTTACTGGGCCTTCAGTTCGGCAGATAATTCTCAGGTGAGTAGAGACGGCACCCGAGAGGTTGCTCCCGGGGTCATAACCTGATGTAGTTCAAAGGAAGATTTATTGAGTTTGTACCAAGGGAATAACCGACGCTATACATACAATGAGAATATCAAGTTGATTTCCAATCAACTTTTTCCAATCAACTTGTTCTTCGTATAGACACCTCGGGATTAATTTCGATGTTGCAGTTGGGTTCCTAATCTGCACCAGCCTTATATCACAACAAAAATCGTTCATCAAAATTTAATGGAAAACTTTCAGCACCGGAAGCTCGCGTCTTTTTAACTATGCGTTTCTATATATCTACCTACCTTGAAGCAAGAAAATTATCGCGTGCAGCTTAGGAAGCATCAGGGCGGCGAGTCAAGGATGGCTACGTAGTCTAGAAATTGAGAAGAGGAAACGAGTGATATGATGGGTTTGTGTCCAGGGCTGCTGCCTAGACCGTTTTCAACGAGAACTGCGGAGCTGCGCTAATCATTCGGTTACCAGTAAGAAACTACTCAGGGAATATGTGATCTTACGCAACTTTTGCTTGCTTGGCCTGGTTTTCAAGTTAATACCAGATTGAGTTCAGAATTTGAATTCACTTGCCGTAGCGGGACCTGCTGTAAATCCAAACATCACCGAATCCATTCTCGGATCCGTTCTCGGATCCGCTGAGCCGTCGTCGGACATAACCCGGACCAAATCACTTGATCGGTGGGATCCGCAGTTCCGGGACTTAAAGGCCTACCTACTGTGGACCCCTCTATTCCTGATCGGCTTCCAGCCCAGCCCATTTCCAGCCTCAAAAGTAAGCTTCGACTGTCATTCTCGATAAGAAGCGGGGTCACTCATTGGCATTGGTTGATTCTAACTTCCCGACGAAACGAACATGGCGAATCCACAGACAAGGAGACGAGGTTATCTATAGCCGAGATTTTAATGGGCAGCAAAACAATGCCTCTTTACGTAACGATGCAGGCGGAAAATGCCGTTCCGCGGCTCTTACATTACGTTTTGTGTTCATGGGACCACAAAAGTCTACCTTTCCCCGCATTTGACAAGATAACGCCCGACAAGCTTCCCATCGGCTCCAATAAGCTCCAGGAAGCCTTTAGGAATACAGATTGCTACGTCATGGCTCATCTACGCTGAGGTTAATATTTTGGCCCCGGCCTCAGCTCAGACTATTAACGGATGGCTAGGTTCGGTATAAATGTACCGCATTTTTCATTTTACAGCCAGATATGCTCGAGAGTAAAATCTCTACTTCTAAGCAATTTATAACCAATCCTATCTGATTTCAAAATACCATAAAAAATAGCTGGTACCATGGACAAGGCAAGCTGGACACTGTTGGCTCCGATTCGGAGGTAGCAGGCTCCAAGGACCTTTGTAGCATCGCACCTCAAGTCCACCTTCGGTCTGTGGCCGACTTTCGCCAGCTACAAGGGGGGCAAGGAACTGATTCATGGAACCAAAATCAGCGTTTCCCAAGTGCTATAGGTCATCTGTCCGATGAAAGCCAGTTCACCTGTCAGAATGGGGCCATTTATGAGAACGGAGTCGTGATAGCCAGAAAAGCTCCTACAGTTCATCCCAGACTTGAGATGGCTGAGTGAATATAGTGGTGATTCAACCCAACCAATGATGCCTAGCAAGTGTTCAATAGAGTGTGGGTCATTCATGCATATTAACGCAAACTTAAAGCAACTAAATCTATTCTCAAGATCAAATCAAAACGAATAACTCTGGCTCTGTGCATCATTTTTCTAGAAGAGAGCTTCTTGTCAAGATTAGTTTCTCGTATAGCTGGATCCACCGCCCCTTGTACACCTCAGCAGGTCTCTCATATTGGGACTTCTCCTTGGCAAGTTGGCGTGCTAGCTTTAATATTCAAAGCCTTGTCAGAGACAAGACGCTGTAGAGTGATTTCAGGCCTCCTGCAGATGATACAGTATGTTGAACATTCGACTACATAGTTCATCAGTAATGTTTTACACATATTTCGGGAGTGAGGTAAGGCACTGCCGTATGTAAGGTAATTTACCTTGTATATTTCCTTGCACCGCCACAGTACATTACGCAAAGCCACAGTACCAGAAATTTTAAAACTAGTAAAGGTAAATTTGAAACACGCATATCTTTGTAACGAACGTAATATCTAATTATAGATTATTTCGTCAGCTTAGATTACTGTTTATTCTTTAAACTAATTGACTAATCTCTGCTATTCAATGATAAATCGATCGCTAATCAAATCACAATAATCCAAATATTAAGAAAGTAATATTGAGAGGGCGAGTGATGAATTGGGAGAGTGATGAATTGGGAGAGTGATGACCTGGGGGGAGAGTGATGAACTGGAAGGGGTCAAAACATTAGTTAATAATATGGCCTCCACTGCATCCCAGTCTATTTATAACTTGATAAGACAGCAACTTACTCATAAATTCATAAAGACTTTTTCACAGGGCCAGCAGAAAGGTATTCCCATTAGTGAGAACATCAGTGAGAGATCAAATTGATAACTTTTGTAGCCACGATCTTTTATGCACACCGTGGAGGACACCCGATGCCACAAAACTTATGCTGTGAAAATGGCTGCACTCATTGGCAAGGGGCATGGTCTCGGACGCAAAGCACATATGGTCATAAAAGCCGCCCATGATGATGTAGTGACGATAGCCAAGCTTACCAGGACGAAGGTAAAAAAAGACCTGAAAGGTTGAACCATGCCAATGATCCCGAAGCCTTCGACTACGCCAGCCCCAGTACACCCAAGAAAGCACTATAGCGCGATAGATACGATAGCACATCCTGATGTGATTTTCCCTATAATTAAAGAGTCATTCGAAGTTGGACTCTATATTACTCAACAGGTAAGAAGCCGATTATTGTAAGTTATCCATTCATCTATTGTTACAGCTCTAAAATTAAATCACGCCCGTCCCATTCAGTTCCCAGGAGCTATGGACTAAAATCGATCACATAAATAACCATTAGTAATACTCTAGGTACTACCCGAAAGAATCGACTGTAGGTATAGCGTGTTTTGGGAAATAATTCAAGAAAAATTCCTATACGCAAGTGGTGAAACTGATTTCGATCCTCTCGGTATCCCACAATGGAGAGATAGATGATTTCATTCAGTCTGACTCTCACTTTTGATAATACGCAGGCTATAGAAATGGTGACTATAGGTCCGTCTGATCGTTTGTTACTGTACAGCAATGTCCAAAATTTGGTCCCACGATACACATAGAGATTCTCTCAAGTTCTCAAACCCCACCAATAAGACGATAATGAGACCGCATAGGTCTAAACATCTAATATCACCCTTCCGAATCAAAAACACACGTCTGGTGGCTCGTGAATCCCGATGCGATTGGTGAGAGGGTGGTCATCAAGATGATTCCTAGGCCAAGTTGGAGCTGAAGGCTTATCTCCCTTACTTAAGACAATTTGACGTAGTGACCAAATAAAAGATAAGCAAAGTTGGATCTTGATGGTCAGTCAATGAACGCACAGATTGAAGTGAGATAGCTTACCTCCAGAGATAAACGCCAGTTTTTGAATGTTGCACCTGTGATTGCAGTGCAGGTAAGGAGGGCAACAATCAGACATGTGCGGCATATGATGTTTAGCATCATCCCCCGACCGAGGTAATTTGGCATTGTTTTTTGATAAACCCAAAAGCATAGTATGGCAATGGATGTATAGTCCATTACTATCACAAAACACAGTGCAATCTGCAGAGATGAATCAATCTGATCACCTAGAAGTCCAAAAAGCAGTTTAATCAAGCTCGAAACTATGACTGCCCCAATCCAGAGGCTTTGAACCCTACCAGACCATTGGTCCAGGAGTACGTTCAGTTGCAGCGACTAGGTAGCTATTGTGTCAGTCATATGAGCGATGATTTGCCTTGGAATAATGTACACACCTCGAATATTAACGGGAACACGCTAATGATACTAATAAGAATGTTCTGACCTAGCTAGGCAAACATGTGAGTGAGTAGGCTTCCAGCGGCTTTTCTGCTTGAATGATACTGACCTTTTTTGTCATGCGTTGTCCAGTTTAGCACCACCAAAGAAAGAAGCAAAGAAAGGGTGACAAATGAAAGTATAGCGTCTAAAGTCTGATATCTCTGTACATCAGAAAGATGAAAAGTATAACATATGAGCCTTATTAAGATAGGCAGAATCAAGACCATGTCCAAAATGTGATTGACAAGGACGGGGATAGCCATGTTCAGTAGATGAAGCGTCAGTTAACTGAGGAGCCAGTGTATCGTCAGCTTCTATTTAAAAACTGAGGAATATGTCCTTTTAAGGTCATGAAAATTTGAGGTTAATCCCTGGTCTAGAGAGTTTGGGAGTTCCCAGGAACTAGACATTTGACTTTATGGGCTTGAATCCAGAG
The DNA here is from genome assembly GCA_030710325.1 of Penicillium sp. 91 TS-2023. Classification (NCBI taxonomy): domain Eukaryota; kingdom Fungi; phylum Ascomycota; class Eurotiomycetes; order Eurotiales; family Aspergillaceae; genus Penicillium; species Penicillium sp. 91 TS-2023. Next base: position 159,757 of record JARWGP010000021.1, on the reverse strand, counting down.
GGAAAAGGAACCAATAGAGTAGAAAGTGGTGGTCATTTTTATGTACATATGCCGTTTCTTACGACCACTTGGATCACAGTAGTGAGAGACCCCAAGCATCGATAAAGCGTACGATACCTCAAGGAATACTGAGTAAACATCTAGAGATGCGCATAAATTGAGTTTTATATGTTTGCTGTCTCCAGTTTCCCAAACCGCGGACCCAGCGCTTTCAACCTGGCTCGGAATGATTTAAAAATCATGCAGAGTTTGTCATTTGCGACAATGTGGCTAAGGTGTCCCCATATTGTCTTACAGGAAGGCATGTCATCACAAATGAAATTGAGCGTTCGACCCGGTATTGGTATTCTATTAGTGTTGTATGATATGGACCCAGTACTGTACTAGATTGACTCTTTAATCACTTCTATTTGATGCAACATCTTCAATAAATGACTAAGCCACAACTATGGCACCAAAAAAGTAGACCTTGCAGATAATCGAGCAAGTTCGGTAACTGTTGGTCTATACTGTATATTCTTTTGCCTCGCTATGACCTTCTTTTGATATCCTCGGTGCTGAGCACTGCAGAAGTGTGCGATTCTTCCGCTATTTCGACCTGTCTGCTTGTCAGACTGCCATCTAGCGCTTCCCTCTTCAACAGTTATCCTTCGAGTCCACCTCGACATCTTGTCGGTCCCGCAGTAGCCTGACCACCGCTTCATGTCCACCTTCAGCCGCACAGGATAACGGTGTCCGACCCCAGTTAGCCTTCGAGTCCGCCTCGACATCTTGTCGGTCCAGCAGTAGCCTGACCACTGCTTCATGTCCGCGCCAGGCCGCATATAACAACGGTGTCCGACCCGAGTTATCCTTCGAGTCCGCCTCGACATCTTGTCGGCCCAGCAGTAGCCTGACCACCGCTTCATGTCCGCCTCCAGCCGCAAAGGACAACGGTGTCTGACCCCAGTTAGCCTTCGAGTCCGCCTCGACATCTTGTCGGCCCAGCAGTAGCCTGACCACCGCTTCATGTCCGCGCCAGGCCGCATATAACAACGGTGTCCGACCCAAGTTATCCTTCGAGTCCGCCTCGACATCTTGTCGGTCCAGCAGTAGCCTGACTACCGCTTCATGTCCACCTCCAGCCGCATAGGACAACGGAGTCAACCCATCGTTATTCTTCGAGTCCGCCTCGACATCTTGTCGGTCCAGCAATAGCCTGACCACCGCTTCGTGTCCACCTCGAGCCGCATAGCATAACGGAGTCAACCCATCGTTATCCTTCGAGTCCGCCTCGACATCTTGTCGGCCCAGCAGTAGCCTGACCACTGCTTCATGTCCGCGCCAGGCCGCATATAACAACGGTGTCCGACCCAAGTTATCCTTCGAGTCCGCCTCGACATCTTGTCGGTCCAGCAATAGCCTGACCACCGCTTCATGTCCACCTCGAGCCGCATAGGACAACGGAGTCAACCCATCGTTATCCTTCGAGTCCGCCTCGACATCTTGTCGGTCCAGCAGTAGCCTGACCACTGCTTCATATCCTTCAGCCGCATAGAATAACGGCGTCCGACCACAATTATCCTTCGGGCCTGGCCTGATACCGTTGTTTGCGAGCAGTAGCTTCATCAATTCGCCCCCCCCTTCCTTCGCGAGTAGATGTAGGATCGTCCTCCCTCCTTTGTCCTGGAGCGTGGTATGTTGAAAAGTTAGGACCCGTGCGAGCCCAGGAGCCGCACATAAGAGAGACAGCAGGTCAACAGGCATAAGATATTCGGCGGAAAGCAGGGTAAGTTCGATAGGGAGATAGGCTCCCACCCTAGACACTCTCATTATGTCGCTTTCGCGGAGATACGGAAACAGTAGATATAATATAATTCACACGTCCAACTAGGAAGTCGAACGACGCAAATGATTCAACGAGGAACAATGTTCAAGGATGAATGAGGTTTCAGTTTCCCCACACCTTTACACCGCATTCACCGCCTACTTCTTGAAACGCTTTTCTACCTCTAATTTCTCCTTAATGCGCGTCTTCCCCTAATTATATGGACTATGCCGCATTGTATGGGAGCTATTATTGAGAATCAGGGTTAGTATAAACCATATTAGCTTGAGATTAGATGAATAGGAGACGTTTTTGGTCGGCAGAATATTAGGTAATACTGGGGGTGTGGGCGCGAAGGCTGTCCAAACTTATGAGGCGTCACTGTATGTCTCATACTTGGCCCGATGATTGGTACAGAGCGGCCCCTCTCTTTCTCCAGACCATCGGTAAGTGGAGCCGGACCGTTAAGAGGACCACTAAAAACGCCTTCGCCGTGGTCGACGCTCCTGAACGCGAGTCGAACGTGGTTCGCGCTCGTCTAAGATTTCTTGGTTTGGATTGTTTTGCACGAGTTGAGTCGAGAGCGTGAGTGATAATTTGTCACAAGGAGTGGGACACTGCCAGCATTCGACAGCCACCTGGCCTCACATCCGTCCCCAAAGAACTCCTGTGGAATCACCCCATGTCGCTGTAACCGGCTTGCTGGATTTGTCGTGTCAGGAACCCGTACGTTGTGCTTGTCCTGACTCCGCTTCGGCGTTCGACCGTCCCGAACTCTTTTTTCTTGGGAGATGGCTCCCATCCTGGCCCACGAACGCCTCGAGGTACCAGGAGAGACATTTCACCCTGGATTCGTATCTTGCCGGGACGACCGGACAGACAGCGCAGGGACTCGGAGTTTCGGGTTCTGCATATCATCACGACCGTGGAAGATCGACTAACAAGGTGCTAGGGCAAAATGGCTGATGCGGACGAGACTCTCGTGGCAGCGACGGCGATGCTGCAGTCTCTCGCTAGAGACGAGCCCACCAGGGGCTCTGTCTTCCCCCCCTTTGATTTCGAATTTCCCGCGACCAACGGTACCAAATCATCCAAACTTCCCGGGGAACCCAGCCCAGCAAAGGTCGCCTTCGAAGCCGAGTTAGAGGCCTTGATGCGCCGCGTGCACCACCTGGAATTCCAAGCTGTCAGTCATCACAAACTCCCCGACAACCCCCAGCAGACCACCCCGTCTGCTATCGGACTCAACGAGAAGGAATCTGATTTTTTTTGTGGACCTTCGGGCTCGATCGCTTATTGTCCGGTCAAGGTTCTGACTCTTCTTATTGCCTTACACAGCAGCAAAAATTGAATCAACTCGATCGGCGACAGCGGACCCCGTCGGGGCCTGAAGCATCCGCCCCGGTTGGAGACCTTGACGAAGACGACACCGACGAGGAGGATGAGACCGGCGCAACGCGTGTGGTGCGCGAAGAAGACATCAGCATCCTCCGCAATCATGTGCAAAAGCAAGCCGAGGAGATCAGCTTTCAGAAGGATATCATAGCGCAGGTTCGCGACGAGTTGCAGAAGCAGGAGGAGCACACCCGCCGTGCGCTCACCAAGGTCGAAAACGAGGATGTCGTTCTGCTCGAACGAGAGCTCCGGAAGCACCAGCAGGCCAACGAGGCCTTCCAAAAAGCCTTGCGAGAAATTGGCGGCATCATCACGCAAGTCGCCAACGGTGATCTCTCTATGAAGGTACAGATCCACCCCTTGGAGATGGACCCGGAAATTGTTACGTTCAAACGTACGATCAACACCATGATGGACCAACTGCAAGTCTTTGGTAGCGAAGTGTCTCGAGTCGCTCGCGAGGTCGGAACGGAGGGTATACTCGGCGGTCAAGCTCAGATTACTGGTGTCCACGGTATCTGGAAGGAGCTCACGGAGAACGTCAACATCATGGCCAAGAACCTGACGGATCAGGTGCGAGAAATTGCGGTTGTCACAACTGCTGTCGCCCACGGTGATCTGAGTCAGAAGATCGAAAGTCGCGCTCAGGGTGAAATTTTGGAACTGCAACAGACGATCAATACCATGGTGGATCAACTCGGGACATTCGCTACGGAAGTCACACGAGTCGCGCGCGATGTCGGTACAGAAGGTGTACTGGGAGGTCAAGCTCAAATTGAAGGTGTCCAGGGCATGTGGAACGAACTTACGGTCAATGTCAACGCCATGGCCAATAATCTAACCACGCAAGTGCGTGATCTCGCCACTGTCACCAAAGCCGTCGCCAAGGGTGACCTGACGCAGAAGGTGCAAGCTAACTGCCGAGGAGAAATTGCCGAGCTGAAGAATATCATCAATTCCATGGTGGACCAACTACGCCAGTTCGCACAGGAAGTCACCAAGATCGCCAAGGAGGTCGGTACCGATGGTGTACTAGGTGGCCAGGCCACCGTGAATGATGTGGAAGGCACATGGAAAGACCTTACAGAGAACGTCAACCGCATGGCCAACAACCTGACTACTCAGGTGCGTGAGATTGCGGACGTCACCACGGCTGTCGCCAAGGGCGATTTAACCAAGAAGGTCACTGCCAACGTGCAGGGCGAGATGCTTGATCTGAAGAGTACCATCAACGGCATGGTGGACCGTCTCAACACGTTTGCTTTCGAGGTTAGCAAGGTCGCGCGTGAGGTCGGTACCGATGGTACCCTGGGAGGTCAAGCTAAGGTGGACAATGTGGAAGGAAAATGGAAGGATCTCACCGATAACGTCAACACCATGGCGCAAAATTTGACGTCACAAGTGCGAAGTATCTCGGACGTGACGCAAGCTATTGCCAAGGGTGATCTTAGCAAGAAGATCGAGGTGCACGCGCAAGGAGAGATGCTGACCCTCAAAGTGACTATCAATCATATGGTGGGTCGTTTGGCCAAGTTCGCCACTGAACTGAAGAAGGTCGCTCGCGATGTCGGCGTCGATGGAAAGATGGGTGGTCAAGCCAACGTGGAAGGGATCGCAGGGACCTGGAAGGAGATCACGGAGGATGTGAACACCATGGCCGAGAACCTGACATCCCAAGTGCGTGCATTTGGCGAAATTACCGATGCCGCCACGGATGGTGATTTCACCAAGCTCATTACTGTCAACGCTTCGGGAGAAATGGACGAACTGAAGCGCAAGATCAATAAGATGGTTTCCAACCTGCGAGACAGTATTCAACGAAACACTGCCGCCAAGGAGGCTGCCGAGCTTGCTAATCGCACCAAATCTGAGTTCCTGGCCAACATGTCCCACGAGATCCGAACTCCCATGAACGGTATCATTGGTATGACCCAGCTCACGCTGGATACCGACGACCTAAAGCCGTATACCCGGGAAATGCTGAACGTGGTGCACAATCTGGCCAACAGTTTGCTCACAATCATTGACGATATACTCGATATTTCGAAGATTGAAGCCAACCGGATGGTCATTGAGAGCATTCCATTCACCGTGCGCGGTACCGTATTCAATGCGCTTAAGACTTTGGCTGTGAAGGCGAATGAGAAATTCCTTAGCCTGACTTACCAGGTCGACAACACAGTCCCCGACTATGTCATTGGCGATCCGTTTCGTCTGCGCCAGGTTATTCTTAACTTAGTCGGTAATGCCATCAAGTTCACTGACCACGGTGAGGTTAAGCTCACGATCCGCAAATCCGATCGTGAGCAATGCACCACCAACGAATATGCCTTTGAGTTTTCCGTCTCCGACACCGGTATTGGTATCGAGGAGGACAAATTGGACTTGATCTTCGATACCTTCCAACAGGCCGATGGGTCAACCACCCGCAGGTTCGGTGGTACCGGTCTCGGTCTGTCAATCTCCAAACGCCTGGTCAATCTCATGGGTGGTGACGTTTGGGTTACCTCTGAGTACGGACACGGCAGTACCTTCCATTTCACTTGCGTCGTGAAGCTCGCCGATCAGTCCTTGAACGTTATTGCTTCTCAGCTCTTGCCATACAGGAATCACTGGGTGCTGTTCATCGACAAGGGCCAGAACGGTGCCCAAGCCACTAATGTCATGAAGATGCTCAAGCAGATCGAGTTGGAGCCGTTGGTGGTGCGCAACGAAGAGCATGTTCCACCACCTGAAATCCAAGACCCCTCTGGAAAGGAGTCTGGTCATGCATACGATGTCATCATTGTGGACTCGGTGGACACTGCTCGCATACTGCGAACATTCGACAAGTTCAAGTATATCCCCATTGTTTTGGTGTGTCCTTTAGTCTGTGTCAGCTTGAAGTCCGCTTTGGATCTTGGTATCAGCTCGTACATGACAACGCCTTGCCAGCCTATTGATATGGGCAATGGTATGCTTCCTGCATTGGAGGGTCGGTCGACGCCGATCACCACCGACAACTCCCGCTCGTTCGACATCCTTCTTGCTGAGGACAACGACGTCAACCAGCAACTCGCCATGAAGATACTCCAAAGGCACAACCACAACGTCTTTGTTGTTGGTAACGGTCTAGAGGCCGTGGAGGCTGTCAAGAAGCGCCGCTATGATGTGATCTTGATGGATGTTCAAATGCCCGTCATGGGCGGTTTCGAGGCTACTGGCAAGATTCGAGAGTATGAACGAGAGAGTGGTCTCCAGCGAACCCCGATAATTGCACTCACTGCACACGCCATGCTGGGTGATCGCGAGAAGTGTATCCAGGCTCAAATGGACGAGTACCTGTCCAAACCACTTAAGCAGAACCAGATGATGCAGACCATTCTCAAGTGCGCAACGCTTGGTGGATCGCTGCTGGAGAAGAGCAAGGAATCTCGGATCTCGAGCAGTGGAGAAATGCATCCCATCCACTCATCTGTCCCCGATAATCAAAATCAGCAGCAGCGGTCACAGAAACACCAAGGGTTACCCTCCCCACCACGTCCTGGCATGGAGACCCGGGCAATCTCCACTGCTGGCCCGATAGGCCGTGGTAGTGTCGCCGAGCCTGAAGACAAAGATGAAGAGATGATCGATGATCGGGTACGTTACCATGTCTATTGTTGAAGGGCTCGGTTCCGGATCAACCATCGGCTAACCGTTCCTTCTTTCATCATAGACATTACTGCGCTCCAACAGTACCTGAGCTCTCGTTTGCATACCCTGAACATTTACTTTCCCGCCCTGCAGATTGGCCCGATGGTTTTGGTGTGGCCTGTTGATACCCTGTCCATATGAGTCTGTTGAGTGCTTCTTGTTATCATTCCCATTTTCTTTTCAAGGTGGTGAAGCCGATGCTATTGGCCTGGGCAACATCGGCAGGGGACTGCGGTCCTATTTAGTACGACAATGTGACGTTTAATATGGAGATGCGTAACGTGCCTCCCAGTCAATGTCAATGCCGTCGAATTCAAGGTTTTTGACTAGATCCGTGGCATATGAGGTAAAATTTGCCTGGCCAGAGGCAATGCCCAGCGCAGCAACAAAGTTCGCCACCGATAGACAGCACCACCTTAATATTTCGGTTCTTTTGCTTGAGAAGGAAGAGCTGTTTGACACAGCCATAAACATTGTTTCCTTCATTATTCCAGGAGTCTCCAGGATACAGTATAGAGATTCTCTCGTCTTACCCTCTCTCTCTACTCATCTTCTGTCTATATACTGAGCCTCACCTGAGTCGAACTTCATGATGAGCGAAATAAATCTCCCAGTCTTACCAAACTCGAAGTGGGCTGGTTCTGTGTACGCAGCCTCTAAGTACCTTCATTACATCCAACGCTGATCAATATCCAGTGTACTGAAACATGCGAATCATGCAATGCTGCAGATGAAGAACGGTGTCATCAATGCAAGCATAGGAAATGTGCAGTATGCCAAGATTTGATAAACGGAAAGTCTTCGCTAGAATATCTCTGTGTAAGCCAATTACTAACTACTCACCTCAAAAAAAAAACATACTGACGGTTCAGTGTCAATGCGGTGCTCTTCCGCAGCCAGTTGCTGAGGAACTGTGTTTGGTATGCGGGCATGAACAATGCGCTCCGTGCTTTGTGCCTTCTTACTGAATGATGAACACGTTTCTCTTGCCTGCTATCGAAAAGTATTGTTGGAATTCAGTGCCCTAAAATGTGCATTTACCTAAGCTATGTGCAGACATGACCTCGCCTAGCATAGCACCTAGTATAAGAAGCTCGCTGGCGTTCAGATGGATAGGGCAGCGATTAGTCCGCATACACCCCCAGCACCTAGTGCTATGCATGACCCATCATCGCAGTTCTTCACTCGTATTTAACCAAACCACGCAGGACCAGGGGTGGTCCTAACATCGACCACCTTTTTCTTGTATCTGAATATTCTACTAATGCCGGTCGAGGGGTCCACCAGGCTCCTTCTCGGAGTAAAGGGCTAAGTAGCCGGCTATTTTGTACCATGGCCTGCATCCGTGGAAGTGGCTTACGGGGGAGCCTTAGACCGGAAATGTCCAAACTCACACGACCACGACACTCAAGGGCATTCGATCAACGCGCGAGTATTTATGCGCGAGCTTCATGACCAACTTTCACGAAATCGAAACGAGGGTTTTGAACCACTACATATTCGTGGACGAACGGGTTACCTCATGAAGGCGACTTTATTGGAACATGGATACACCGTGCTTATCAAAGCGACAATAGCGGACAAGGCACATCACCTCCGAACGGAAGCAGCTCACTATCGTTATCTCCGAAGACTTCAAGGCCATGAGATCCCTGTCTGTGTTGGGAACTTCAAACCTCGTGTTTCATATTGGTATCAAGGTGAGCCGATGGCCCATATGATGATTCTGAGCTGTCTGGGACTCGGCTTCAAAATGTCATCAATGAAGGAAATCAGGACTTCTTCAACAAGGAGCGCGCAAGAGTCCCGGGCATTCTTCACGCAAGCGGGATTGTCCACGGGGACACTGAGTGGCGGAATATGCTATGGAACGATGAGGAGGGCAAACTGGTCGTAATCGACTTGGAGCATATGAAACGGCTCAAACGGCCTCGGCCACTTGCAGCAAGCTCTGGCAACCGAGCTCTGGGCAGACGCCACCTTCCTGGACGGAAAAATGGCCAAGCACTTCTCCCAGGCTCGACCATTTATGTATGATAGGAGATAAGGGAATGTAGAAGAATACTGTTCTTTAATATATTTTCGATCTGTATATGGAGATAATTGAAATCAGAAAATCACGACTATAATGCTCCTTCATACACTGTATGTACGCCCGTTAAAAACGCGCCTTTCTACCTTTTAACTCGCTCTGCTAAGGGCATATTGCCGATGGGGCCTGGGGCGCAACCGTCGCATCCAGTCTAATTGATGCTTATCCGTGGTAGGTTTCTTTTGGTGCTCGTTGCGCTTAGGGTCAGCTTCTTGTAAACTAAATGCCTTGAAGGGCGTCCACCACGCCTCTAAGCGAACGTAATCATGTAATAGCCGTAGAGGGAGAGCGGTTTGCGTCTGGTCGTCTAGCGGTCCGCTCGGTGCTGATCCGGAGACTGGTTCCTGCTTGTTCTGTTGCAACGAGCGTTTCTTATGGGCCGATTCCAGCAAGGGTATAGTGTCGGTAGCGTTGCTTTTGCTTTTGCGCCTTGTCTGGCGGGAAACGCGTGCTATTTTCTGGGCAGCGATCGATAAGATGTTGGTAATATGCGGAGATGATACTTCTTATTTATCCTGAAATCGTGTAGTATGGATTTCCGGATTTGCGAGCGTTTGAGACCTTAATCGGCTTATATTATTGCGGACATACCTTGAATTCACTCTGGGCATATACGGGCGATTAGCTGACCGAAGCGTGGTAGAGGTAGTAAACTGTAGGGCGCTTATAGAGCATCAATTACCAAATAAGTCATCTGTAAGGTTGGGTCATTCAGAATGTCCCTGAAAATCGTCGATAGTGCATTCCATGCATTAACATCCTCAAAGAGAGTCTTTCCGGCATGGTCGTACCGAGCTCGCACATGGTGGAGGAGGGATGGATGCTTTTCGACAAGTAAATATATCAACCCCCTCAGCACAGACGTGGCGCTATTGATTCGCGTATCGGTAGCCTGACAGAAAAAGAACGAGATGTTCGAATTATCCCCATATAGTCTTGTCAACTCTTCGATGACCCCACATAGGAGCATCGTTTTGCCTTTGCCTGGATCACCGCTGACCCACAGAAGGCGATTTCTCTAGCTGTCTTGCCATTGTCTGAATTCTTTGTTGTCTAGAATCCAGCGATATGAGTCTTTGAGTAGCCCGCCCTTATCTTTCTTGATCCGTTCTTTATCATCGACAGGGTTGGTCGCACGCAAATCGCGAAGGCATTCTTGGTTCAGCGTTTCGGATTGTACTAAAGCCGTTCACTATTTACTAACCGTCAATTAGAGTGACATTTTTCACCTACCAATCGTGATATTCCCGATATTGCCTTGTATCACTCCTGCCTGGAATCCAGAGTTTTTTCCACCTTGGGAAATCGTAGTTGCCATGGCTGTTGCGCAAGAGTTTTGAGGAAGCTCAAATCCACGCGATATCCCAGTCCCCAGTCTACCCCGCTATCAGGTAATCTGATTAGCAGCAGAAGAAAGCGACCGCCTTGTCTTTCACACTGTATTTGCCTTGAGAGACGATGTGTCTTCTCATTTACACCACTCGTGAATTAAATACACGAATGTAGTGCTAGCTTCCTCAAAGTTGCCGTGGAATACCAACGCTCTGATCAAAGTGACGGACTTAAGGTTAACCGTAGCGTAATGACTGTATCTGTGTTTCAGGAAAGTTACAACCCCAGCAAACGTGTAATTTATCGTTACAAACCATTTCAAGATATCATAACAGACTAGACCTAACAAGGACTAGCGTGTTTCAGAATAAAGTTCAGAAGAGAAAAGAAAGAAAACAAAGGTGAAGCTGATTTCGAGCGGCCCTGTAGATCAAAATCTTAATGTTCTCTAAATCTCTAAATCTTCCTGTCTCTACCTTCACCTTGCCTATACACAAGATGTTCGATCCCCTTTTTCGCCCCTACTACGAATAAAGCCTAGATTCTCTTTCTATCTCCAGCTCCAGGACTGAAAGGGTCACCAACACGATCTAATACTTGCGTGATTTTCTGGTTTGGCCAATGTTCCTGCACTGTGTCGTACGTTTGAATATCCCTATTATCTCATCAAGTTCTCTACTGGGGCGTGCCTATATTGAGAAGGAATATTTCCCTTGCTTCGCTCAGCTTTGGAGTAGCGACCTATTAATTCAATTCACGAAAAAGCTTCATTTGTCGGATTCAGCCGAGGAACGCTCTGCTTAGCTGCAAGTTATATCGGTATGGTCTCCCTTGAAGTCGCAATAGATAGCAGATCCATCTTGCACACAGATAAGACCTGGAGCGCATTGTTGAATAGCCCACTCTTCGTTGTCGCAAACTCCATACCAAGTACCATTACAGACATAGGTGCCAGAAGTTGCGCATGTCGCTCCGGATACTGGCCAAACTTCGAAGTGCACATCCGCTGTTAATGAAGCAACGGTAGTGGTGGCAGGCGCAGAAGTGGTAGCTAAAACAGTCGAAGTAGCCGTGACAGCTACCTTCGCATTTTTAGTGATTATAGAAACTGCCGTTTTTATGGTTTTGACTATAACAGTGCCTGTATTTCGTGCGGTCGATAGCGTAGTAGGAACGATGGTGCTAGTGGGGCTTAAGGTACCTTTCAAACCTGATAAAATGCTAGAAAGGAATTCATCATTGGTATACACTTCGCTGGCATCCCACATCATTATACCACCAAAGCTTGTGTATCCTTGCTCTATAATGAAATCGACAATTGAAGCGATAGTCGATGCCGACTCATATCCAGTTCCAGCCGCGGTGCTACCACCAGGAATACCAAGGAAGACCTTCACATCGGGGTTAAGGGAAATAGTGTTGGCCCAGGTATTCCAACTGTCAAAGTTGAAATTAAGTTGCGTGGTGGAATTCTCGGTAAAATAGTTTATACCACAGTGGTTATTATAAAACTGGACCCATATAGCATCGAAATACACCGCTCCATTAAGCATAGGGTTATCGGCGGCATCAGGATAGACGCATTGAGGTGCGGCGGTAAGGTAGTATATCTTAGAGGTATCTTCGGCGAAGAACTTACGCAGTTCGTTAGCGAAAGCAGGCATACTGTTAACTGTAGACTCAAAGTCGAAATCGAATCCATCGACAACGGAATCGCCGAAAGGGCGATTGATCGAACTGTTAGTAGAAACTGGTCCAAAGGTTTCCCAGATCAGCTTAGCGCCAGCAACAGCGGCAGCTTCGCTAATGAAACCCCCCTCGCTATAAGTAGCACCGCCAATCGAAAGAAGAATAGTTTTTCCAAGGGTCTGGCAACTAACGATATCCTCACTACTCTTTGATTAGATACGCGGGGTGTTTTTCTATAGTAGATAGCACTCACGCGATTTTAGGACAATTAAGAACGGTAGTACCATTGAAAGTGGTACATGAGTCGCCTGAATTAGCGAAATTGATTTCGGGAGCGCCACCTTCACCATTAATCACATCCAAAAAAGCTAGTTGGATCACCTAGACAGTTTGAGGATCAGTACACATAAATTTTAATACCAGGAGGGCGATGAGTTATTATACATCGATATCCGAATCTATACACCACGGTCAGTCAGTTTTGTAGTTAAGTGTGCGGTTATAGATTGAGGAGTACATGCTTTCACAGTAATAAGCAAGATCTTGCTGGGCAAGATCTCCAGATGAATCACCATAGGAGTTTTGATCCCAATAAACAGCAACATTGGATGCACTTTTCACATCAAGTGCAGCATGGACGCCTTGAAAGGTCAGAAAGGCCAGCAGGACCACGGCATTATTTGTAGAATACATTGTAGAATTCGAAGAAGAGAGTGGTGCACTCCAGGAATTTTTAATATCGTTAGTGCATACCTACGTAGATACTGAAGAAAGGGCGGTTCTTCCATTATTATATGTTTTCACATTAAGTAGGTCTACCAAAGGACTAACTTATAGCCATCCAACATAGATATTTATCAGCCGACATCCGTCAAAAGATGCGCTTCGTGGAAGATCATCGAGTTCTTTTGCGAGCAATTTGTTATTTAGAGGCTAGAGCCACATAGTGGAAGGTGGAGCAAAAGGACCTCACTCTTATAGGTACGACACCATAACGACACAGTAGGCAGTGGGTCATCGTTCTCAACCACCAGAAAATCGAGTCTCGATAGGCTAGCCATATTGGATACATTTAGTCCATCAGAAGTGAATTGCAACAACCTTGGGACGGCTCAATTCCCTAAGGGCGTTGGTACAACGCAATTTTCGAGGTTGTAATGTTCGTTACGTTTGTTCTCAATTCCTCTTTTATCTTCTCTGTTCTCGATTCGTTCTTCTTTCCTCACTTCTATTGGTTCCTAAAATGCACTCTTTTCCTTTGGACTAATTGCCTAGTCAAAATTTGTTACATAAAGCTTTGATAGGACAATCATCTTCAAATCGAGAAACCAAGCGTCCAAAGCAAATTTCAAGCCTAGATAGACTGCTATCATTGCCGTCAATGAAGCCAGAGTTTTATCCTCAAATGAACCGATTAGAAAGGTCCTCTTTTCATCAATTGTAGGAGTAAAGTGAGACATTGCGCATTAATAATAGGTATTGTTAAGCCGAGGCTTATACTGGTGCATGGGAGTGACAATCACGACACAGCGTACCATGTACGCCTGTAGTAATATTGATCATAATACCATCAACATAATCACTGGAGAACTCCTCTGGATCTCTCCTGTGATCCTTCTTCTAGTGTGTGGCTTATCAAACAGTCACCCGACATACCGGATTAAGCTTTCTCCATCCTGCTCCGCTCCTCGAGAAGGTCCTGTATGATATCCAGGTGTTTTAGGCTCCTATTCGCCTGTTGTAGGCTCTTATACGGGACTTCTGTGGACGTGTCAAAGCAGGTATGTACACTTACATGGGGTGGACAATTTAATTTATATGACGAATGAATGCCGAGGATCTTTAGGAAAAGGTCACGCCTTGTTCTTAAGTACGGACATAATTTTGTCCTTCTCCCGAGTGCTCGACTCTAGTAGTGATGGACAGTGTATTCTTTGGAATATGGAGAATCCGCATGCAAGTGCAAAAGCACCAAGAGATGATATCTAGCGTACTTCATGCACGCTTATGTTAATCTCAGGGCCACTATATTTCGAGAGCCCACTCGCTTAATGTTTGAGAATCCGAGCGGCTTTGAAAAGAAAGGAATATTACCCTTCTCCAAAATACACTTTCAATACCACCTATAGCCCATTACAGGAGATATTCATGGATGGTGAAAGGTCACTAGGAAGTAATTAACTGGGTTGACATTGAGACTTGAACTCTCACCTATGTTTTCTTCTTCCATTTTCTTCTTTTAGCTTCAAACTAACCCTGCCGGTAGATTCCCATAGTTTACAGATATGCTTAGCCAAGAGAAATTTCCTTTTTAACCTGGCTGTGGAAGGAAGGGGCTTATCTCAGTCAAAGATGCCAGGTTTACCATAGCATTAATTCTTTTAATCGGAACAAGAAATTTCGATCAATGCCTCAGGTTCTCAAATGAAAATCACTCTAGGCGAATTCAAGGCGCGACATCTCTCTTTGCTCACCAAAATAGCCGACAAGTATAAAGAATCGATTGGACAACCTCTGTAGTGTGACAATCGAACGTCAAGATAAATCAGTGGTAATGAAATTTGGCTCTAGTATTATGATATTGATCTGAAAACGAAGCGAGCCTCGGTTGTTGATTTGGCTATCTTCGCTAAGATGAGGTGTAATAGTAGCGGGGATTTGATTCACACGTGAAAGAAATATGCAGAGACAGGCTAAGAGATTGGCGGAGGTATAGGGCCCGGTGACATGGGGAAGGATGCCTAGCTGCTGTGGTAATTTTGCTGGCTGATTATATTCGAACTACAAAAAGTGGTCGGGTTTCAGAAGCATCGATTAAGCTTAGGAACGCACCGGACTTCATTAATGCCGCCGACGTATAATTGACTCTAACCCGGTGGACCTACTACGAGGGGCAACTCTATTCAACTAGTTTTAGCACTAAGAAGGCTAAGCTTTCCATATGATTGCTCAGGTGCAGCTTCAACTCCCCCCAAGATTCATAGACGGTTCCGCAAAAGCGGCAGGGTTCGTCATGCGGTTTTTATTCGTTTCACGGTGACATAAGTGCATATCCGTCGCGAGAAGATTGGATTTTACTTGGTGCTCCTTTTTTAAATGCGATTTAAAGTGTTGCGCACGAAAAACTGTGCCGGCAGCTCCCGTAGTAACAAGTCCACCATTCCAATTTCCGATGCATTTCGTTTTCATGTCGAGTCCAAGCCTGTTCGTCCACGAATGATTAAGGCTGCCTGCACTCAGGGAAGGTACATGTAAAAGGCTTCAGATGCTTTCGGAAGTGTTTGAACCAGTCGCCTGGTGCCTCGAAGCAAATTGCGCATTTCGACTGGCTGGCAGTTCCCTGAAGGGTAAAACCGGCATACTAGGGTTGACATAGCCAGTGGATCTACCGCAATGGCTTAGATTAAAATGTTCATGCCCATTATGGTTGCCAACAACCAAAGACCGGTGATTTTCAGCCTCAGTGTCAGCGAGATCCTTACGGTGGTGCTGCGAAGAGGCATCGTCCCTCGGAACAAAATTTCCCATTCCAGCCGTGCGCGACAGATTCTGGTGCAACTCCATCAGGCTCTTATATCGAAGCACTTGAGTGTCCGCAAAACGTTCTGCTAGAATATCAGATATGGATATAGTGTCTTGATCTGCCACATAAAGTATTCCAATGTAGGCGGGGGGGGGGGCTCGGTACAGGAGGGACACCCGTGAGACTATTGCTGATTTCGATATCTCCCATGACTGGCCTGACTCTTGTCTCCTTTTAGTGGGGAGATATATACAGGATGGATCGAAATCAGTTTCACCACTTGCACACGGAGATTCTTTCTCGAACCCTCTTCCAAAACACGCTATGCCTATTATAGTTACTCTACCCCTGACTCCGTTTCTTGGCAGTATTCCAATACAGTCGTAAATAACAGTACAAAAATAGACCCGGTATTACGTTTGTATGGCTTTCGGGGTTCTAAAATGTCAAACCTGCAAACAAGGCAAACAAAAGGGGATCTCCCTAATCTGGCTAGACTTCGGACCCCTGTGTGTTAACAACTCAGCTTCAGAGTGTTTATAAGAGAGAGTTGTATACCGTACGATACTAGTGGGTTACGGTTTTCTTACTTTGTGTGATGGGTTTGATTGGCGACTACCATGGCTATTCTTTGACCGAATGAGATGGTGCTGACATCAGATCTGTTAGGTCAGACAGAGCCATTTAATGGAGAATCTGCACGAGGCCATGGCAATTTGGCTCTGAGGAAAGAAAAACGGTTTTTCGAGAGGAAGCTATCTTGGCTAGACTCTGCACAGTAGAGATCATTTGTTGCTTTTGTCCTTCGCTAAGGGAATCGTGTAATCTTGCTATAAGAAGCTCGAAGAAAGCGTTCTCCTGGCAGACTCTATACACCAAGACAGCAACTTTAATGTACTTCTGATACTTCCAGGCTTAGCAAACTTAAATATTGTCATGTCATTTAATGAATTCTCGCTAAGTCCGCTTAAATTAACGTAGCCCAGTAATTCAGAACTTCCAAAAGTGTCTCTAACCGCCATGGTGGCGATATTCCTGATGCACCAAAGGAGGATATTTCAAGAGATATAGATCACTATTTCTTCAATGCCTGACGAAGGTATTCGACTGCCTTTTGATCTGTAGGCAAACCCTGAATCTCCAGAATAATCGCTAATACCTCCTCGAGGGTGCCAGAGCGGAGCATGGCAGTAACTCGGCAGAGGGTGACGTGGGAGCTGAGTAGCTCAGCAACATGGGGTTTGCGTCTACGGTCACTTTTCGGATCGTATATGCACTCGTATGCTTCGGTTGCGCATCTAGCGCACGGGGTCGTTCCAGAGCACTGCAATAGATACGTTAGCTCCAGCCTTAAATCCGAATGTTGTTTCTGACCTTGGTCTTTTTCTTCTGACACTCCGTGCAGGCAAGAGAAAGCTTGCTTCTTTTGTTTGACGGTGGACCATTTTGCGAGTTCGGAAAGCCATTCTTTCCATTCTTTGCAGGTAGAATTTTGCGAAAAGTAGTTTTCTCCGTCATGGCGAGATGAGATAAAAGAAAATGGCAGGATTTGTGAAATAAAAGAGGAAGATTCGGGTTTGGGAAATTGCGAATCTGCGGCACTTAGTGAATGGATTTTGAAAACTCAGGCCAACAGCCAGACTACTTGAATATCTCGGTCATGCTTGCATTTCTCTTTGTTTGCTAGACCAAGAATCATCCAGCGCAAATACCTAGGGACCCACCTTGAAGTAGAATGCACCGTTCCGGTTGGCAGATGACGTGTGTCAGCTTGGTCATCCGGTCCGATTGGTCACAAAAGTATCGGGTTGGTATATGGGTGTGCTAGGCCAATCTTAATTTGAAATACAGCTGTACTAAATCACTCGACGGAGGCCATTGAGAGCATTCGAGCTATGCTTCTCGCTTAATGGCATTTCTCGTGGTGGGTCATTAGCAGTTTATAATATATATATGCGGCGTTCCTATATTGCTGGCCTAGTCTATCGTTGAATTATGAACCAGGATATCAACGCCAGAATGTCTAAAATGACCCAAAGCACTTTGTTTCGAGATCCAACAACCCTAATACACCAGCCAAAGAAGGGTTGAAACCCTTGTTCTAAGGCTTCTTTATACCATAACTAGTTCCGTCTAACGGATGCATTTAACTCCGAGAAAAAGTCCTCGATCGGATTCAGGTCGGGTGAGTACGGTGGCGGATACACTAGCTTGACTCCTATAGCAGTGCGCATCACGTCGATACAATCAGAATGAAGAAAAGACGCGTTGTCGATGACTAGAACGGACTTTGGCTCAGGTCATCTTCCATAATGCCTCAGAAGCTGATTAATGAAGCCCCTAAATACTATAGCGTTGGTAGAGCCCTAGAAAACACGAGAGAGGACAATCCCATCTTAGCAATACGCAGGCAATATCTGTTACCGTTGGTCGCGATGAAAGTTGGCTACTTGCAATGGCGCTGTGCCTAACGGAGACTAACCTATCCGTCTAAACCCGATCCGTTTATCACATCCAGACTCATCCACATAGACTAAATGATACGACTTAAAGTCCGATAGATAGTGCATATAGGAATCTCGTAGATCCGCATTCTGTTCCTTCGCTCTCTGTCGAGCCACCTTTTTGGACCAACCTACCGATGCAAGAGCCCGCTTAACGCTCGAATTTGTGACCTGAACACGGAACTCATCCCATAGGAAGATTGCCATCTCGTCCACGTATAGTCCGGGCTTTTCGAGGAGGCGATCACACAGTGCTTCTATCATCGGAGGTGTTATGCTTCGTCGTCGACCGACTCGAGTTGGGGCTGCCCTGACATTTCCGAATCGGCGGAGATTGTTGCTGATGTTGATTATAGAACGCTTACTACATTCAGCAGCTTTAGCCATTTGCGAGGTAGTTAGCGATTTACTCGATATCATGTTCTGGATCATTTCGAGCTTAGAGAGAGGGAGTCTTGGCGCCATATTGCGAAGAGAATCTAGACGTTAACGGAGGAGAGATTAAGGAGGGATGATGGTCAACCATCGCGGAGGGGATGGGGGTGGGGAGCGACTCCATCTGCTCACCCTCGCTCACCCCTTTGCTCAGTGAACAGGTGAATTGATTTGAGGTGAAAGCCTGGGTGCTAAGTATTAGGATATGCACGTGACTGAACAGTCTCGTAGTTCCTGGGAGCCTGGGGCCATCTTAAACCTACGGACCTCAAAAAGGCGGTTACTAGGCTGAAAAACCATACGTTGGATTCGGCGCAGCAATGATCATAATTCCATACTGTCACTCAAAACGTGGGGTATTTGGCTGCTTGCTGCATGCTGCACCTTAATCTGCATATTCGGGCTCGGGCCGATTCAGTTCCTGGAAGATGCTAATTTCAACCCACACATGTTCGGGCTGAATTTCTATGTGGGTTGCGGCCAATCTATTTCGGTGTCTTAGCGCAATGAAAGTCACCTGATGGTAAACCTGAGGAGGTACCCCGCCTCTAGCTGAGAAGCAGACAATAAGCCTTCCATGGACTGAAAACGAGGTACATTTGTTTGACTATGGCATCGATATCATTCTGTGGCAAGAACAATGGGCTCCAGGTCGGAGATAACCATGGTTCAATCGACTTTCATCTGCCTCGAGGTAAGTTAGAGGAACACGACAAGCTCCAATTGTGACTAATCCCCGTATCCCGAACTAGAGCGACCGGAAACTCCACCCAACCCGTTATCAACCGTCCCTTTCGCGCGCGATCCAGATTTTGTCCATCGCATCACACTGCTCAATCAGATTCATGAGAAAAGCTCAGTTCCAGGGTCGAGAATAGCGCTGGTTGGCCTCGGCGGTGTTGGGTAAGTGTAGAGACAAGCACGTGGTTAATTGATTATTGCTAATAACACGAAGGAAATCGCAACTTGCCATTGAATACACCTACCGGGTTCGGTCCGAATCGCCGGCGACATGGGTCTTCTGGGTTCATGCCAGTAATGAAGCCCGGTTCGAGCAGAGTTTCAGAGACATTGCGGACCAAGTTAAGATCCCCGGCCGTCAGGATCCTAAGGTTAATATCTTTAAACTTGTCGAGAACCGGCTTCAGGATGAGAAGACAGGAAAGTGGATATGTATCCTTGATAATGTTGACGATGACAAGTTCCTCTATTCGTTTCAGGCCGCGCGGAAGGAAGATTCGATGAGAGACCCAACGAATGCCTTGACAAAACCGCTTTTAGAATATGTTCCTAGAGGCCGAAATGGATGTATTATTATCACAAGTCGGACGAGAGAGGTTGCGTTGAAATTGGTTGCTCGCAAGGACCTTGTGGAAGTCAAACCCATGGAAAGCTCTGAGGCGCTAGAGCTTCTCCAAAGAAAGCTTCAACAAGCCGGGGGTAGTGAAGAGAGTCAAAAATTAGTAGACACATTGGAGCTCATGCCGCTAGCGATCGTACAGGCCGCGAGCTATATTCAAAATCGGGCGCCTCGCTATTCGGTATCACAATACCTGAAAGACTTTCAAGAGAGCGACCGCAAAGCTATCAAGCTTCTGAAAGCAGAGGCGGGCCACTACTACCGAGACTGGGAAGCAAAGAATTCAATTTTAGTGACGTGGCAAATGTCCTTCGATTATATACGACACACAAAGCCATCTGCAGCGGAGTTGCTTTCTCTTATGAGTTTTTTTGATCGACAAGAGATACCAGAGAACCTCATCCGGCATCGACCCCACGCCAACGATATATCAATTTCAGAGCTTCTAAACGACTCTAATGATAGGGACGATTCTGAATCTGATCTAGGCCCCGATTTTGAAGATGATGTCGTGACATTGAGGAATTTTGCATTTATATCTGTCAGTGAGAATAGCACTTTTTTCACGATGCATCGGCTAGTGCAACTGACTATGCGTGCGTGGTTGAAATCTCGTGGACAAATGAATCAATGGAGAGAGATATTTATCAACAATCTTTGGGAACAGTTTCCCACGGCTGAATACGAAAACTGGGAGAAGTGTCGGGCGCTCTTTCCACATGTTAAATGCGCAATATTACAACGACCAGCATCGCCTAATTGTCTACGACAATGGGCTAGGCTGCTTTATAGAGCTGCATGGTATGCGTCGCAAAGCGGCAATATCGCGGATACAAGAGACATGGCAGCAAGGTCAAGAGAGGAAAGATTGATGTTACTAGGTGAAGAACATGAAGAGGTTCTTGATAGCATGAATATGTTGGCAATAGCATACTTCCTTGACGGGCGATGGAAGGAGGCCGAGCAGCTCTTTAAGCAAGTGATGAAGACTCTCAAGACGAAGCTCAGCGAGGACCATCCCTACACGCTGACGAGTATGGCCAATCTGGCGTCAACGTATAGGGACCAGGGCCGGTGGGAGGAGGCCGAGCAGCTCTTCGTGCAGGTGATGGCGACTCGTACGACGAAGTTCGGCGAGGACCATCCCGACACGCTGACGAGTATGACCAACCTGGCATCCACATACCGGAACCAGGGCCGGTGGGAGGAGGCTGAGCAGCTCGAGGTACAGGTGATGGAAACAAGCAAGACGAAGCTCGGCGAGGATCATCCTGAAACACTAATGAGTATGAATAACCTGGCATCGACATACTGGAACCAGGGCCGGCGGGAAGAGGCTGATCAGCTCTTCGTGCAGGTGATGGAGACGAGCAAGACGAAGCTCGGCGAGGACCATCCCTCCACGCTGACGAGTATGGCCAATCTGGCGTCAACGTATAGGGACCAGGGCCGGTGGGAGGAGGCCGAGCAGCTTGGCGTGCAGGTGATGGAGACTCGTAAGACGAAGTTCGGCGAGGACCATCCCTCCACGCTAAGCAGTATGGCCAACCTAGCGTCGACGTATTGGAACCAGGGCCGGTGGGAGGAGGCCGAGCAGCTCGAGGTGCAGGTGATGGAGACTCGCAAGACAAATCTCGGCGAGGACCATCCCTCCACACTGACCAGTATGGCGAATCTTGCTTTCACCTGGAAATCTTCCGCTCACGATGCCGAAGCGATCAATCTACTACGAGAGTGCTTAAATAAGCAGAAGCAAACACTCGGCCAAAACCATCCCACTACTTTATCTAATTCTGAAACATTATTGGAATGGGAAACGGAAGTGACACGGGAAACGGATGAGGAGTGGGAAACTGACAGGCAATAGTAAAGAAGGCGCTAAATATGGATGCGTAGATCATACGCTTAGGATTTTATGTTATTTCCTGCCTCATGTGTACTTCCCAAAGCAATGTCTCATCACAAATGGACTTGGTGCGCACTTTCGAAGGGGATTGACTTCATTCGTCCATTGAAATTCTAACAAAACAAGGAGACAAGTAGATGGAAATGTCATCAACAAGCTCAAGAAGCCACAGGATGCTAGTATTTTCGGTAAGAGTATTACAAATAAATTAGTGAGCACGATAATCCGTGATAACGCCTTTCAATACGATACAATACTTGAAATGGAGCTAAGTCGGAAATGAATTAGTGTGTTTCGGACTAGGGTTCGAGATAGATTTTACGAGAGCAAAGTGGTGAAACTGATTTCGATCCATCCTGTAGACCAACAGCCGGGGCTTGGCCGTAGATGGTCTGGAGATCCATCAAGCCTAGTGTAAGACGCGAGGTGACCTCATTTCGGAAAGGGCGCTCTGTTGGAGGCGTCCCAATAGAGTTGAATTTATTAGGCAATCTGGCATGGATTGAACCACTTAACGGAATGTAGCAGACTTCAGTAAGGCTTTGCTGCGCTGGAGACTAATAGTCAGTCAAGTAAAGATAAAAGGCTTGGGAATTGAGCATGTAACGATGAGGATCCTACCTTGCACAGTACCATCGCCATCAAATCCCCTTTCTTTTGAGAACTGTATGCAATTTTGATTTTCAGGGAGCGGGTAGCCTTTCACATCATCAACTATTGGTGCTTTAGCGCAAATATTTCATTGGGTCACATCACACTAAGTTGAGGGCCGTTGTAAAATGCGCCGTGTATGGTAATGTGGCTTCTTCCGTAATATTACACCGGGTGCTTCCAATGTTGGGCGACAAACGTTGATGGCTTCTCAGTCACCGCTCAATGATGACGTGTGATGTTTATCAATGCCAGTTCATGGCTCGGTATGAGAGAAGTGTGGGGGAAGATGAACATTGCACCGGCTCCACCCTGAACCTTATACGCCATGCGTAACACATTCTCTGGGGCCCAAGCTCATTCATGAACCATGAACCTGGAACCATGATGCGCCATGCCTCGGGTCCGTAGCGGTGTGATATGGCTGCATGGAAAAACCGCCCCACTAGACAATCTTTTGACCAGTAAGGCTTTCGAAGCACGAATAGGGGTACTTCCCCGAGTTGTATTTAAACACATGGTGCTGAATGAAGCGCCTTCCATCGCCCCTTTCATTTTGGCGAATCGCACTTGACCCACTTCACGTCAGAATGGGAGCATGCACTGTCCCACTGCCCTTCTAGGGGCAAAGCATAGCATCTAACAACGCTTTTATACCCTTTACCCTAGGACAGGCTTGTCATTATCAAGTTTAATGCTAAGATAGAAATCCCGAACTCGAATAACAATTACAAGTAGTTGATTATAGCAAGCTCGGGCCTTGAAAGTTCCTTTGACCCTGTTCCTACCTGGTGCGCGGGCTCATACCCACCCTTAGTTCAAATTATTGACCTATCATTTGTGACGGACCCCAATAGTCTAAAAAATCTTTTTATCCCTTCCTTTCGTTCGATGATAAATGTCTGTCATTGACACTGAGGTCCGCCCAACCAGTCTATCTATTAACAAGTCTATTTGTTCGAAACGCGTCCGCACGCTCTATTTGATCAAAATGTCGTCGGCTTTAAAGTGCTGTCCAGTCTCCTGAGAGCTATCTCCTGCGTATCCTTCTACCCTTCATCAAATTTTCATCTTTACGTTGTGCGTAGGATACATCCAGCCACAGAAGCACACCTGACTAATGCAAATTCACACCCTAGGTTAAACATTGGCGTCTCACCGGCTGCAATTTAGTGAATTCGGATAGGCCACTACTGCAATTTCAAACGTTCTAGTACCAAAGATGCAACGGGACAGATTCATTTTACCTCTCCCTAATGAGTTAATGGTGATGATTTTGGACTTCCTTGACCCTAAAACCCTTGGCCATGCTATCATGACGTGTAAGGGTCTCCGTCATTATCGGTTCGACTCTTGGATTCGGATTATGCCGCTATCGAAATGCCTGCTTTTCGCGATCAAGTCAAACTGCACGGAGAGGGCCATCTGGCTTTTGGATCAAGGGGCGGCCATACATTCTCGCATTGCAAAGGAATATTACCCAACCTTCGGATTTACCAGCAAAAAGGATTCCATCACTCCTCTGCTTTACGCGATATTCCAGGGAAAGGATGCATTTGTAAAGCTTTTTGCGGCCAGGCAGGCCTACACCCCACCAGAAGGCGATTGTGAAGCACTGTACCTTGCGGCCTACATTGGTAATCACAAGTCATTACAAACTATGCTCGAAGTCGTTGAGAACAAAATTCAACATGATGTCAGAATGGCTTTGTTCAAGATTGCTTTCAACGGAAAAAAAAGGCCAGTATTTCAAGTCCTTTCGTCTCAACCTTGCCTGAAACTACATATGCAGGACGAAAAGGGTCAATCTCTGTTCCACCTAGCTGCCACAGTATTCAATTCTTGGTATATGAACTTCCTCCTGAATTTCTGCAAAACAACCCCATATCTCGCGAAATATTTACCACAGTCTCTCCAAATCAAGAATTTTAGCAATGAGACAGCATTTTGGCTGTTCATTCGTCACGAATCATTCGCAATTAGTGATCTACTCCTTGCCGAGCCCGAACTGGACATCAATGAAGCGCCTCCCGGGAAGGCGCCTGCCCTATGTTTAGCGCTCTTTGATTTGTCTAACACCCTTAACGTTATTACTGCGCGTGGTGCGGAATATGCGGAAAAGCGTGCACAGAGCGTGTCATCGGTCGTCATTAAGATCCTTCAAAGAAAGGATCTGGTCATTGTTTCCTGGGATGATTGGTGTCCTCTTTGTTTCTCAGTCAAATTCCTATCAATTAAGATAGCCACACACGTTATCCAAAGATCCGATATCCCACTGCAGCCTAAAGATCATGTTTGTCAAGATTTGATAGAAGCTGCTTTGGGCTCACTTGATGAAGAGCCGAAAATTGAGTATGTGCTCGGATTGAAACATTTCAAGCTCCCTTCTCAGCGCGCCTTTGAATTGTTTACCGACTTCGTCAAATCCCGACCTCGAAAACTAGTCCAGGCCCTCGTGCAGAGAAATTGGTTTACGACTAGCTCAAAGACTGAACATGGACGCAACGCTTTAGAGGTGGCCGTTGGACCTGATTCTCTGTCATCTCTGTCATCAACAAGTGTGGTGTTGACGAATATGAATTGGTCCAAGGCGGAGCTGGATGCTGCCTCGAGACAGGCGAAGGATGCGGAGATAGAATTGCTCATCTGGGTAAATATGCGGAAAATAGAGAGGTGAACTCTGGAGGAAGGGATTTGAAGAGCTAGACTTCATTTCATAACATTTTGTTTCTTTCTTATTCTACCTCAATATCTCTGTTCAGCCTGTGAGCCATGGTCACTCTTGTCTCGAGCCAAGTGAGTCTGTGTATGATACGGGTAGGATGACTTAAAGGGGCATTTGAATATTCAATCTGCAACCACTCTTATCTTCAATGTTGTTATAAACCCTTCACATTGTTGTTGGCGAGGTTGTCTGAATTTTGGTTGGACACAAAATTCCTTTCTCGCACTATTTTCCGAAACACACTATATATACTACAGTTGCTCTACCCCATTGAGCTATTCATGGGTGGTAATATAACATCCCGTACAAACATTTTGTATACATTAACGAAGAAAATCTCACCACGTGATTAATTGTTTCTGACTAGGGTTCGAGAGACATTATAAGAGAGCAAAGCTATTAAGAACCTCTTCATGCTCTTCAACTAGTAATTTCACTCATTGGTAACTTGATTTTGCTGCCATTTCACTTATATCTACGGTATTACCACTTTTCCACGCATACGACGCACCTCTGTTAATGCCTCGGCGAAGTCTAGCACAGCCCACACTGTTTCGGCTTGCAAAGCGGTACCTTCGATATTTATCACTTGTCTGTGAGCATCTCAGCAGAATCGACACGCTTTCGAGCGCGTCTCGACTTTTTATCTCCATTCTACCTGCAGCTCTCGTAAGTCTCACAATCCCGCACCTATACCTTCTTCTATCTCTTCTTCTTCGTACAGTCAATAGCGAAATAAGCGTCTTCCCTGCAGATTGCCTATCCTTCTCGGGACCCGCTGCCAAGGCCTTAGCCCTGATCGTGTATTGACTGGACCGCGCTAAATTCAGGGCCGCCGTAAAATGCTCCTTATCGAGTACCGCAGCCACCAACTTTTACCGCCCAGCATTCTAAGCACGGGGTATAATATTACGGAGCAAGATACAGTACCATGCACGGCGCATTTTATAACGGCCCTCAACTTAGTGGGGCCCGTTCGATGAATGACCTGCGCTAAGACCTTGGCAGTGGGTCCCGAGTAAAGAAAGGCAGTCTGTAGGGAGGACACTGTTTTCGCTAGTGACTGTAACTATAGTAGGAATAGCGTGTTTTGAAAGAGGGTTCGAGAAAGAATCTCTGTGTGCAAGTGGTGAAACTGATTTCGATCCATCCTGTAATGATGAAATGAACATGCAGTTGAACAACGTGAGGCTGGCAACATGGGACGGAGAAACTTTTTATAAACAAGCCGTAGCTGTTTGCCGATCGGACGTACCACCACACACATAAGCAGTATTGTCAATTAGCGTGTAAGATTTCATTCAATACAGGGCCGCTCGAAATCAGCTTCACCTCTGTTTTCTTTTCTTTTCTTTTCTGAACTTTATTCTGAAACACGCTAGTTCCTATTAGGTCTAGTCAGTTATGGGATCTTGAAACGATCTGTAACGATAAATTACAGGTTTAGTGGGGATGTAACTTTCCTGAAACACAGATACAATCATTTCGCTACGGTTAACCTTGAGGTTCGTCACTTTGATCAGAGCATTGGTCTTCCGCGGCAACTTTGAGGAAAGCTAGCACTACGTTCGCGTCGTCAACTCCTGGGTGGCGTAAATGACTCTTACGGCAAATACAGCGTGAAAGATCAAGGCGGTCGATTTCTTCTGCTACTAATGAGATCAGCTGATAGCGGGGTAAACTGGGTGGTGACTGGGAGATCCAAGCGTGGATTTGAGCTTCCTCAAAACTCTTGCGCAACAGCCATGGCATTTACGATTTCTCAAGGTGAAAAAAGCTCCGGATTCCAGGCAGGAGTGATAAACGGCAATATCGGGAATATCACGATTCGTAAGTGAAAAATGGCACTCTAATTGACGGTTAATGAATAGTGAACGGCTTTAGTACAATCCGAAACGTTGAACCAAGAATGCCTTCGCGATTTGCGAGCGACCAACCCTGTCGATGATAAAGAACGTATCAAGAATGACAAGGGTGGGCTACTCAAAGACTCATATCGCTGGATTCTAGACAACAAAGAATTCAGACAATGGCAAGACAGCGAGAGAAATCGCCTTCTATGGATCAGGGGTGATCCAGGCAAAGGCAAGACGATGCTCCTATGTGGTGTTATCGAAGAGTTGACAAGACTATATGGGGATAACTCGAGTATCTTGTTCTTTTTCTGTCAGGCTACCGATACGCGAATCAATAGCGCCACGTCTGTGCTGAGGGGGTTGATATATTTACTTGTCGAAAAGCATCCATCCCTCCTCCACCATGTGCGAGCTCGGTACGACCATGCTGGAAAGGCTCTCTTCGAAGATATTAATGCATGGAATGCACTGTCGACGATCTTCAAGGACATTCTAAAAGACCCGACCTTGCAGATGACTTATTTGGTAATTGATGCTCTAGATGAGTGCACAAATGGGCTTCATTCTCTTCTAGACTTGATTGTCCAGGAGTCATCAGCTAATCTACAAATAAAGTGGGTTGTGTCCAGCCGTAATTGGCCTGAAATCACTGAGCACCTTGACCTTGTCACCCAGCTAGCTCCGGTCTCATTAGAGCTGAATGAGGTGTCTGTGTCTGAAGCAGTGAACCAATTTATTCAGCATAAAGTCCACGAATTAGCAAAAACCAAAAAGTACAGCGATAAGACTCGTGATGCTGTTCAAAGCTATCTATCTTCAAACTCCCAAGGGACCTTCCTATGGGTGGCCTTGGTGTGTTAGAATCTTGAAGAGATACGAACACATGTGCTCAAGAAACTAAAGCTATTTCCTCCCGGGCTAGATGCTCTATATGGACGAATGATTGATCGGGTTCGCCAATCAGAAGATGCCGAGCTCTGTAAGGAGATACTGGCAATCATGACATCCGTCTTTCGGCCTATCACGCTACACGAACTGACTTCGCTCATTGAACTGCTGGATGACCAAGATGACCACGTTCCCCTTGAAGATATTATTGCGATCTGTGGATCATTTTTAACGTTGCGGGAACAAACTATTATGTTTGTCCATCAGTCCGCAAAGGAGTATTTACTCAAGGAAGCACTTAGTGATATATTTCCTGGAGGTGTAGAAGCTGAACACAACATAATATTTTCACGATCTCTCGACGTTATTTTCAAGACACTTCGACATGATATATTGAGTATCAAATTACCTGGACTCAACACAAAGGATATCAGCGTGCCTAGCCCAAATCCACTAGCACCCGTTGAGTACGCATGCGTATACTGGGTGGACCATCTCTACGCTTGCAAGTCTAACGCAACCTTAAGACTGAGTTTGAAGAATAAAGAGACACTGGATACGTTTCTACAGCGGAAATACCTCAACTGGCTCGAGGCCCTAAGCATTCTAAGAAGTCTTTCAGATGGAATACGCGCTATGAAAAGGCTGGAAAGTTTGATTCAGGTAATTTTCATGATGAAACCAACATGGAGTAGCGTTCTAACGGTAGGCCAAATTCTGACAGGAGGAGATCGAGTCTCTCAGCCTACTGGAGCGAGTTCGAGATGCCACTAGGTTCATTCAATACCATAGGACAGGGATTGAAAGCAGCCCGCTACAGGTGTATTGCTCACCTCTCGCCTTTAGCCCATCAAAGAGCCTCACCAGAATGGCTTTCCAAGAAGACAGACCAGATTGGGTTTTAAAATATCCTATGGTCGAGGAAAACTGGAGTGTATGTCTTCAGACTCTCGAGGGGCATAGTGCCTGGGTCACGTCGATTGCCTGGTCGCCAGATGGAAGCCGACTTGCATCAGGGTCTTATGATAACATAGTCCGGATCTGGGATCCTGCTACCGGCCAGACCATGTCCACTCTCGAGGGGCATAGCGGCTGGGTCACGTCGATTGCCTGGTCGCGAGATGGAAGCCGACTTGCATCAGGGTCGGGTGATAACACAGTCCGGATCTGGGATCCTCCTACCGGCCAGACCATGTCTATTCTTGAAGGGCATAGTTACACGGTCAGGTCAATTGCGTGGTCGCAAGATGGAAGCCAACTTGCATCAGGGTCGGATGATTATATAGTCCGAATCTGGGATCCTAATACTAGCCAGACCATGTCCACTCTCGAGGGGCATAGTGCCTGGGTCACCTCGATTGCCTGGTCGCCAGATGGAAGCCAACTGATATCAGGGTCGAATGATAAGACAGTCCGGATCTGGGATCCTGCTACCGGCCAGACCATGTCCACTCTTGAGGGGCATAGTGGCTGGGTCACGTCGATTGCCTGGTCGCGAGATGGAAGCCGACTTGCATCAGGGTCGAATGATAAGACAGTCCGGGTCTGGGATCCTCCTACCGGCCAGACCATGTCCACTCTCGAGGGGCATAGTTACATGGTCACGTCGATTGCCTGGTCGCGAGATGGAAGCCGACTTGCATCAGGGTCGGGTGATGACATAGTCCGGATCTGGGATCTTACCACTAGTCAGACCATGTCCACTCTTGAGGGACATAGTGGCTGGGTCACGTCGATTGCCTGGTCGCGAGATGGAAGCCGACTTGCATCAGGGTCGAATGATAAGACAGTCCGGATCTGGGATCCTGCCACTGGCCAAAGCATATCAACTCTACTTACTGGCTTCACTAGCTTCCTCAAATTCGATACGGCTGATTCAAACTATGTGCACCTCAGTGTTGGGACATTTGACACAAGTTCAATGGCTCCTGTAACACCTACATCCGATGATTCCATCCAACTGTTCGAGCGAGGTGGATACGGACTAAGTGATGACCGTTCCTGGATAACCTGCAACGGTCTCAATCTCCTGTGGCTGCCTTCAGAATACCGTCCTACTGATATCAGTTGTTTCACAACACATGCAACCACCATAGCCATTGCCTGTTCATCAAAACGTGTTTTCTTTCTTGAACTTTCAACATCATGTCCTATTCCTAGCTCATGATCAGCGCTATATCACCGTATGGCACAGCAATTTGATTCTTTTTACACTACCATTACATGCTTTGCGTACTATTCCCTGAACAAGACCTCCTTCGCGGCAGCTAAGCTTTCCGAGAACCCTATAATGATATAACATGCACGAAATGTACATAGCGTGTCGTTATAGTATCCTAGAGTGGGAGCGTATTGAGAATCTTGGCCCGAGAGACCGGGAACACACGGTTGAGTATTATCACGGTCACAGAAAGAGCCATTGAGCATGGTGAACAGTTCCTGTTTAGTTCAACATTAGCACATCTTGGCTTTCAGGTTCAACAAGCTGTAGAATCAATCAGGACTGTCAATCGGTGTAGAGCTGATCATGAACGGAATGTTAACAAAGACCCCACCGTTTCCTTTTTTTTCTGTGTACTTTCGTTCGTTTATTCTAAAGGTTCCGACGTGGAGGGGGAGTGGGTGAATTGTGGAATGCAAGCTAGAAAGGTGGCCAGATAACCGACGGCATTGTTTACAATGTAGGGTCTAGAAAACGAATTGCCCGTACAATACGATACAGCGGCTATTTTGATTCGTTTATTTACGACTGTATAAGAATACCGCCGGATAGCGGGTCAGGGGTAATCTAACCATAAAGGGTATAGTGTGATGCAAGATAAAAATTTCGAGAAGTTTAATAAAGAATAAAGAGGTGAAGCTGATTTCGAGCGGCCCTGTACCAGGAAATGGTATTTTTGAGATTTTGGTTCGATGTGGTTTGACTGCTTCCCAAAAGTACGAAGACTGGATTCATGCTAGTGCAGACAGCCAAGCCTATGAATCCGTACCCTCCTAGTGATTAGCTTCACCAAACGTGTTACCGTCCTGGAGTGGACCAAAAGGAATCATGATCAGGCATCTTGAGTAGTTCAAAATCTTCTGGGAACAACAATGTGTGGTCAAGTTTGGCCAATTCTGGCTATTCAAAAACGATGAGGTGGATGCAGCCCTGCTAGTCTCTTTTCGGAATTGTTGTCTACAATGCTGCACACCCTGACTGTAAGAAGTTTAGGAAGTGATGGGGGCTGACTTCCAGAATAGCGATTTTCCCAGTTCCTGCACTTTCCCCAAACAAGTCGCCTAGTCATTCACTCACAATACGATATGAACTTGCTCTTATAGTAAATAATAATTTGGTAAATGAAGTTGTTTCGTAGACCTCCTGTATGAGAACCGACAGCTACGCTCTTTAGTGCACGACTACTGCAGCCAACAATTTACAATTCCGATGGTGCTCCCGTGCATAGAAAAAATCCACCAAAGTGCTTTTGAGCAGTCCTTCCAATACCCTGTATATCGCCCCTATCACCTGCTATGAAAGTTTCGGCCATTTTATTGGCCCAGTTTCCTCTAAAGCCGCTTCCAGCCTTTTCATCTCGGTGTTACTTTGGTGTAGCCTAAGATCTGAATATGGTAGAAGCTCATTGGCTCGCAAAGACTCCATAAGGATTATATGTCATGCAATATTAGTTACTATCTGAGAACTAACGTCATCTATAACTTTCCAAATGCATGGATACTTGTGAACATCAGTTTTTTCCTTTCGTGAAATTGACAGACTGAAAAAAATGTCGAGACTACGGTTGAAGAGATGAAGCAGTGGAAAAAATTCCATCCTTTTGATACTCAGCGAAGACAAGGCTCGCTCATACATTAGTGAGCTTCAATTGGAAGGTATTGCGCAATGTGAGAAGAGGATTGTACGCGAGATACCAAAACTCAATGGTATGGAAGCGTACAGTACTTAATTTTATCCCTACTAATCCCGCTAGTGTTTCCGATGGAGCCAACTCACAAAACCCTCATCTTTTCTGGACCCGATTGCAGTATCGATGAAAAGATTCTGGAAAAGTCACCTTTTCTAGGTGCCATTGAGGCTCAACTGTTATCATTGGATCTAACGAGCATCCAACACATATGGTCCGACAAGCAGCTGAATGAGTGGCTGGCACAGCCATTCAATACTCCTATCATCTGGCCCGGTTAAACTCAGCATCACCCCCTCCAAGGCATACCATTATCCATATCTGAATTCTTGACACGCCTAGATCACTTGGCTATTTAATCACTCCACGTTCATGACCAGACCCATGAAGTGCCAAAATGTGTCCTCGGTTTAACCGAAATCAAGACGCACTTTGAGTCGCAAGATCTTGAGGGATTGAACTGCCTGGATATCCGCAATGAGTTCCGTTCCGATGTGCCGCCTCATGTGAGCGATGTCGATTCTCTTCACCTGGCGTTTCGACGGGCTGGAAAAACAGTCTCAAAGGATGCACCTTTAAACGTCCAATTGGACTATGCAGATCACGAGTTCTTCCTCCTCTCCAGCAGAAATTATGTTTCTACAACCCATGTGGATACTGCCGGCCAACTCACATATATCATTTGCATCTCTGGCTGTAAGTCTTGGTATTCACCTCGCAAGCTAACTACCCAGGCCCTCGATGATCTTACAACATTTGGAAGCTCTACCCCCGAAGGTTATGGTGGCTGGACTAAGATTGATATTAAACATGGAGATCTTTTGTATCTATATCAAATCTGGGAGGAGATGCAAGCTGCTAACACTTGATATAGGATTATGCCCGCCTGGATGTCCTCATGCGGTCTTCACCCCCGAAAACGCATTAAAATTCGGAGGAAACTTTCATACCTTGTCCCATCTTGGGAATAGTCTTCGGATGCTGACTCTACACGCTAAATCTGGCTACGACTTCAGTAGAGAGTCTCTCAAGGAGGATGATTATAAGAATTTCCTTCTTATGTTGGATACATCTGATGAATAGGCGAACTCTCGCCTCGCGACGCCAAACCTTGCTTAGACCGGGTATCGCCCAAAGGAGACTGATGTTATTCCTTTTGGCATGCGGTATGAAGTTAAATAATTTATTATTTCACTCCTTGCGGTGTCGTTGACTGCGATAGCCATAGGTTGGCATAAAGGCCATTCATCATCTGAAGCTGTTGGTGAGTTCCACTTTCAGCCACTTTACCTCCGTGGATGACCATAATCTTGTCTGCCTCGATAACAGTGCTGAGTCGATGAGCAATAATGAGCAAGGTGCGGCCAGTCGCGAGCGCTTTCAGGGATTCCAGGATATGCCTTTCAGCGCGAGTGTCAAGCGCAGCTGTGGCTTCATCCATCAATATGAACTTGGGATTTTTGAGAATGGCCTGAGCAAGTGCCACACGCTGCTTTTCACCTCCACTTAAAAGAGAGCCTTGCTCTCCAACTTTGGTATCATAACCATCAGGAAAACCCATGATTTGATCGTGGATTCCAGCAACACAGCAGGCCTCATAAACGTCACAGTCTTCAGCATCCTGATTGGCATACTTTAAATTATACATGAAAGTCTCGTTGAATAGCACTGAACTTTGCGGTACGACGCCAATTTGCCTTTGGAGAGACTCAATGGTGACATCATGTACGTTGCGGCCACCAACAAAAATTTCACCTTTGGTGGCATTATACAACCGATAAATAAGCTGGAAAGCAGTTGATTGGCCGCCACCAGACTTTTCGACTATAGCTGTAATAGTTCCTGGCGGGCAGTCAAATGTTAGTCCTCTCAAGATAGGCTTTCGCGCATCATAGGAGAACTCAACATCCTGGAACTTGATTCCGCCCTCACATTTCCCCACTGGGGTTGCGTGGGAGCGATCAAACACCGCTGGTTGTTTCCCGAGAAGCTGTAACATGCGCTCGGCATCGATGAGAGCAGACTGGATCAACAAGTAGAACTTGCCAAAGAAAGTCAACGGACGTTGGAGCTGCGCCATGTATGCAACCAAGGTCGCGAATTGACCCACGGGTTGCAAGCCAGCAGAGATCTGATAAACGGCAATAAGCCCTGTAAGTAGCACACAATTTGATAGGACAGTTGTCTGAGTGGTGTTCAACAGAATTCCCCGAAGCGAAGAGTGAAACTGAAACCACTGAAAATCGCTGACAGCGCGGCCATATCGATGGGTCTCCTGCTTGTATCCGTTGAAATACCTGACTGTCGTATATGACGTAATTGAATCATTCCTGGAGATAGATGTCAGCTTATTCGCCCTATACATTCAAAATGGTGTGGTATCCACTCACTTGACTGCATCTTCATTTCTCGAGGCAAAAGCCTCTTGTCTCCTGCTTTCCTTTCTCCATTGCGCCATACGAATGGTGATATCAATATAGATGAATGAAAAGACGCCAAACGCAAGAGCAAAGTAGGCGTCAAAGGCAACAAGGAAGTACCAAATCGCAATAATCAAATCGAGTAGCGTTGGAAAAAACCGAAAGACGGCTTGTTCCAGGAAATTGGTGATTTGTCTGGCACTTTTCAGGGCTGACATGACCTCACCCGTCTCTTTACTCCGGTGGAACTCCCAGTCGAGACGATGAATATGCTCAAGGGTGGATGTTGAAAGCTTTTCGTAGGAATACTGCCCAATTGGGATCCAGAGCCCAGAACGCAGATCGCTTAGTATTCCCTGCAGCCAATGACAGAAAACCCATATCACGACATCTGACCATAAATCAAACAAATTATTTCCCTCTCTTTGGTCTTCGAGGGTCGAGAAGATAATCCCAAGCCGAGCAGGGACTAAGACGTTGACTATTCGTTGAATAAATAGAAGAAAACACGCCATCGCCGTGATCTGGAGGCAGCGTGACTCAGATGGCCACATATAAGGTAGAAGGAGTGAGTAGGCGGAAATTGTCTCCCACCAACTCTGGTATTGGACCCTATTATGTTGTTCAATATCCGCAGCTGCATCATAACCATTCTCCATGTCAGTGGAAGTCAGTAGGGGTGTTCTTTCTGTTCGGGTATTTCCATCTTTTGAGGTGTTGCCTTCACTTCGGAAGAATGTGAACCTGGCAGCGTAGAGAAGGGCCAAAGCAAGCAGAACTAAAATACGAAAACCGCTGATAGCTACTTCCATGGACTCCCAGATAGTGATTTTCTTACGAACCGGAACCCCTTCGCGATCTCCGACGACTGCGTCGCGGTGGAGTGAGGTATAGAAACACAAAGAGATTCCGAATATGGCGATTTCAATGGGCATGAACTTTGCAACCAGTTGTGCGCCCTAGAGTATCGGGGCCTAACTAGCTTTTATCATCGGCCTCGGCGGCTCTCCATTTTATATATGGGGTTACTTGTTCGCTGTGATTTTCAAGCTCATCACCTGCGTTGCCGTCGTAGAGATTGCGTCAGCTATGCCCCATGCTTCCGGTATGTTTGTTGTTTAAAGTTGAGAATAGCAGATGCTCAGAATCGTTACTAACAACAGCGCAGGTCCTGCCTGCTGGGTGTAAAAGCTTTCTCCAGCAAACCTTTCCAGTTTTCTGGGCTACCTTGTGGGTTGGACGACAAACGCATTCTGATGGCTCACGACTGTTGCAAACTGCCTATACATGGTGGAGTTCACACTCGGGCTGGCCCAAGCATTCAGCCCCGGATATGTCCCAAGTCAGCGGCAATATTATCTGACCTATATCGCATATGCTACAGGGCTATTCCTTTTAAATCTCCCTCCGATTTTCAGGGTCGTGCCTCGGGTTACGGTTGTGGGAATTGTGATTATTATTGTCACTTCTATTTTCATCACCATTGCACTAGTTTTGAGGTCAACACCGAAGCAGTCGGCACATCATGTGTTCATAGATATTGCCAATACGTCTGGTTGGTCATCTGATGGAGTCGCTTTCTTTATCGCACTCCTACCTGGTATAAGCAGCGTGTTCGGTTTTGATGCAACCACCCATATCACAGAAGGGGTCAACCAGCCGTCAAAACAAATCCCACAAGTCATGATGGGATCTGCAGTACTCAGCGCTGTCTCGGGGTTTATTATGGCCATAGTTTACTCCTTCTGCAACACGAAGCCAGAATGCCTCTTGCAGCCGTTCGGTAACCAGCCTCTACTTCAACTCTTTTACGACGGACTACGGTCCAGAGCCTTAACTAGCTTGGCCATGGGCGGGGTGATCGTCAGTTTTTTTGTGCGAGCATTGGTTGTTTTACTAGCTGGAACCGCCTGTACTGGTCTACAGCACGCACAGGCGGACTTCCATTTTCACAGGCAATATCGACGCTCTCATCTCGCGACCAGCTTCCCGTCAATGCCCTAGTGGCGAATCTTCTTTTGGTGATCGCATTAGGGGCCATTCAGATTGGTTCACTGACATCGCTTAATGCCTTGGCCAGTGGAGGCGTCATTTGCATGACGATAATTTACTCCTTGAGCCTGAGTCTGGCGCTTTGGCGCGGCCGGAACTTCCTACCAAGAGAACGTTGGCTTGACCTGGGTCGTCTGGGAATTCCGGTTCAAATTATTTCTATACTATGGTGCATCTTCATAAGCATTTTCATTTGCTTTCCTTTATACTTGCCCATCGAGCTTGATGATATGAACTGGGCCTCTGTTGTGTTTGCCGGAATTATGGCCTGTTCTATTCTCTATTGGTTTATATTTCGAATCACGATCAAAGGTTTCTAGTGCAGTGAGACCTTGTGGTTCTTTGATAGAAATCTTGGCTACAACTTTTGCATCTAGAGAAATTGCATCCCAGGTATATGCATGATCCGTATTCAGAGCAACTTCATTCTACTTGCCGTCGTAATAAACGCAGCTCCTTCACAAGGTAATTGGGCATATTCTGTTGCCAGGATGTTCTTATCTAGTCCCTTCCTGTGTGGTAGATTTTATAAGTACCAGTGCACTGGGCCGTGAGTGCATGCCACTTTACGTCGCTATTGATCCTTTTGGAATTGCCCATCACCTCGGGGTGGAAAAAGGTTTAAGCGCAAGATACGTGCTTTCAAAAGATTCCGCGGCTGTAAGGCCCGTTCAGGGATTATTTCAATATGCCATTTGCAGCGGAAACCACTGACCGCTGGCGATATGCTCTTATAACAATAATTGACCAAATATGAAGAAGTGAATACATGAGAGCAGAATTCTTTTGGCTTTATCATTTCCTCGGCATGTGGAAACCGAAAGACTTTAATTTGCGGCGGCGTCGTGACCCAGACTGTTTATAAACGCAATGACGCCTCTCTACGTAGGGCGCTAATGCTTATCTATACCATATGGTATATTGACAGTCACCTCGAATGTCGCTTTTATGGCGATGGCGATGAAGGCCGGCAAGAAGTGCAGTGGTTCCTTTGGTTTCAAATTCTGGACTGCGCCATAGACCCTTTACAAGGCTCTCTAGCGAGTCGGCACCCCACGCGACGAGTTATCAGAATAGTGATTGCGTCGGTCCTTCTTTCCTACTGTACTTCAAATATTTACCCTGCAGTATGCTTCATGGGTCCCCTATTAATAAGCATCCCCCACAGCTGGCATCCATTTTCGTGTTTATATTCTGGCTGAGTCGCTGAATTCCCTGTTTTGCTTGAGTACAGAAAAGGCAAGAGCAGAAAATATCCCACGACATTGTCTTTGTCATGCCAGTTTACCTATTACTGTCTGCGGCTGATCCCCATTGCACTTTACTGCCACATGCTGTTTGCAGCTTGTCCCGTATAACTTTCTGAATTGAGTCGTTGCGCTGGCCTCAGAAACATGAGGGGTTATATTCCACCTCCGATGGAGCGACGAACAGTGGCGTATATTTCGGGGCCTGAGGGCCGCTCTCAGTCTCTGGCTGCGTGGTGCCTTTCTCACTCGGAAACGCTGTCACGGACATCTCACACCGTAAGAATGTACGCTCTTCGGCTGTCGTCAAGATATTGTCTAGGAAATCGCTGCACCTCTGCCTGGATTGCGTCGTGTGCATCATATTCCGTAAGAACGTACGCTCCTCGGTGGTCGTCAAAATATTGTCAAGGAAATTGCTGCACCTCTGCGTGGATGGTGTAGAAGCAGGGGATTGGAGCCATGGCATTGCCTGGGGCAACGATTCTCGTTGTTGAGGTCGATAGCCGTAGGCTTTTTGTTCGCTCAAAGTAGGTGGCGTGGAGCAAGATTCGGGATGGGATGAAGACGAGGTAGAATCGCAAAGTACGACTCGGCTCCTTTGTTCTGGGCTCTCCGTCATTTGAGTGCGCGGCAGCAAGAACTGGAGATCGATACCACCAAGGGCGATGACGAGCTCTTTCTTCGATAATGGGTGTGTAACTCGCCGCTTAGACGTGGAGCTCGATGAATCGGAACGACCGGATTTCTCAACCCCCCCGCGAGGTGCTCTCCGAGAGTTCATGATGGCTCCCTCCCACGGGGTTGGTAAGGGGACGGGCCGGGTTGGCCTAGCGTGTTATGTCGGGACGTTCACTTTCTTGGGTGTGTAGTGTCGTTGTACGGCGTGGCTTCAGCAAGCCAAGCGAACGCTCATCCTGAATGAAGTTTCGCGTGTCAGTTCCAGAATGCTCATAGACTGAGAAACATAGCCCGCCTAATAGGGTACTGGCATACCCCGTACTCATGGATTCACAATGCGGCAGATGCCCGACCACTAAATTTCAGCAAGCAAATCGTTCGTTTTGCGGAAATGAATGGGCAGGATCGCAATGAGTAGCAAAAGTCATGGGCAATGGAGAAGGGTTTCGCTGCGGCCTCGATCAAATACGTAAGATCGGGACCCGATAGAGAGACCAGCTGTGTTTGGCAGATGGGGCGCCAAGTTCCGCGGGTCCCGTTTCCGTTGGGCTGTGGAAGGCCACCAAAATACGTGGAAGAATTGCCCGATGTAGCAGCCGCTGCGGCTCCGCAGGTCGGACCCGGGTGACTGGTTCCCCTGCGGGAAAGCGGGAGACACGTTAACCGCAAGCGTGTTAGAGCGAAGCTTATCTCTCTAACTGTACTATAGATAACGCTTAACGAGGATGATGCAGGATGGTACGTATAACTGCCAGGTCAGGATCTACATACCCAGCTTGGTCGGAAGCACCTAAACCCCGATTTTCATTCATTTCTACCCACTTCAACCGCGTTCAATTGTGCACCATGTCATACCACCAAAAAAGATCCACGACCAGGAAGGCCTTGCCGAGGCAGAGTTACAGTCCCCAGATGTCGCCTGCGTGGAGCTCGCATATCCAGATCGTGGCTACAATGCCTGACTCACGGTGTCTGGTGGTCTGCTGGGACAGATCTCAAGTATCGAGGTGTTCAGCGCGCTTTCTGTGTTCCAGAGCTAAAGTCGGTTGGTTGGTTGGTTGATGTCGTTTACGCTGACCCCTCGCAAAAAGAGTTGGATTTGTTGGAGCATTGCCCTCACAGCTGTCACGTGATCTCATGTCCTACCTTACTTAGTCAGCTCATAGTTAGGTTAACTAACTTAGTTAAGTTAGTTAGCTTAGTTAGTTAACTAGCGTGATCGGTAAGCGAGTAGGCCAACCCAAAATACCATAGTAAATGCGATATTTTAACAACTTGATAATTCAACAACGACGAATTAGTTTTATTTGATTATTAGTATGATAGCATTTATAGATATAACTAATAGTATAGACTAGCCTAAATTAAGATTAAATAATTATTAAACTACGTTACAAAAAAAATACACACCGACCACATGTTCGATATACATATGTATCTCAACAATTAGATCTCAAAATTCCTTAAAACTATACATATAAATAGGCTACTTATGCCAGAAATGGTAATAGGATATAATTAAATCGTATATTATGTTATTATTGTTGAGATATTAAGTTGTAAAATATCGCATTTACTATGGTGTTTTGGGTTGGCCCACTCGCTTACATGGCCCACCACACAGAATCTTACAAAAGAGAGCTTCTCGTGTTTGCGGCGGACAATGCAGCACCGGTTTCGCGAGCAGCAGCAGCCGCTGACTCCATGGCGCCGTCGATGGTGCCGGCATCGAGGGCCGCAATGTCACTGCCGCAAAAGCGAATTGGCATGCTTTTGCAGTTCGTGCCACACATGCGGCTGGGTCCAGTGCACATAGCCTCCGCCCAGCTCGACCTATAATATCCATTAGATGCTCCTTCCGTGTTAGGTTCGTCCTCTGATTCGATCGCGAGCTTCTAAGAGAACCACCGAGTGGCCCTTTGTGCCGAGGCCGCCGACGGCAACGATGCCGGTCATGCCAGCGCCTGCCACTGCAACGTCGAAGCTAGCTATGGTGTAATATTCACAAGAGAGACTTTGAGGCCTGCGAAGGAAAGTGCTCTGATCAACCCAATGCCAGTCTTCCTGTAGATTTGCTTACCGTGCCCCTCTTGTCTCGCCCCAATAAAGGGGTTGGAAGTCATCCGGCACGGATGTGAGGATGGCGTCCGGAGCCACGGCCAGGAAGTTCCAGGAAACCGGGAATTATGTTTCAAAGCATCAAGAGGGCATTTTCAGCCAACTCAATCTATGAGGATATCACCTCGTCGCGGAGCCGCGGCGGATCCGCTGTTGGGCAAAACTCAAAAATGACAAAGCGGCAGTGACCCCGACAGAGCGGCTGCGCGGGTTTTGTTCGTTTGAGTATTGCGGTTCTTTTCTGTCTAACGACAAGGGGATAATATGGTGTGGGGAAAGTGAGGGAAGGGGAGAGTATTCAATTGGCCTAGGGCCGAGTGTTCGTCGGCGAATTTCAACGCTGAGCATGGTGTTATAAGTAGGACAAATCACCCTACAAGAAATACAGGACTTCTAAAGCAATTCCTTCGAGTTCTTGCACTATCTCAGTATGGGCCGACGCCGGAATCCGTTGCATAACCCACTCCACTACGCTACGCCCCAGCTTCGTACAGGGCCACCAGTGACCTACGCCTCAGCTCAACGGACGGTTCAAAGCCATGACTACGGTATGAATAGTATGAAGTACCTTTGGATTAGATTTTTGAGAGTAATTTTTTGAAAGTCATCGTTGGTGCCGGCGCGGCCGGCTGCGTCCTTGCCAGCAAACTGTCCGAGGACAGGAACACCTCTGTTCTCCTTCTCGAAGCAGGCGGCGACAACACCAAAGTCCTGGAATCCAAGGTCCCATTGATGTTCCCTAAGCTCTTCCACACCAAAAACGACTGGGATTACTACACAGTGGAGCAACCGGGCCTGTCAGAACGCCAGCTCTATTGGCCTCGTGGCCGTCTGATCGGAGGTAGTACGTCGCTTAATGCTATGATGTATCATCATTGCTCGCCTTCCGACTTTGACGAATGGGCGTCTGTTCATGGATGTGAGGGCTGGAGTTCTAATGACCTCGCACCTTACCTGCGACGCATGGAGACGTTTACTCCAAATTCAGCACGCCCTGCGATCGATACTGAACACCGAGGGTCTTCGGGTGATTGGCAAACGGGATACTCCTGGCTGTCTGAGATCATCGAGGATGGGTTTATACCTGCCTGTCAAGATGCAGGTATTCCTCCTATTGCAGACGTGAATACTACGAACGGCACTCTGGGTGTCACTCGGTTTCAAACCTTTATCGATCCGAAAGGGCAACGCTCGTCCCTTGCCACCGCTTATCTATCACCTAGTGTTCTACGACGGCCAAATCTTAACGTTGCGTGTCATGCTCACGTTACACGTGTGATTTTCGATTGCCTAAGCGCAAAAGAGCCTATGGCCATCGGCGTCGAGCTTCAGGCGAACCGCGAGGGGCCCACTTTCCAAGTACATGCGCGAAGGGAGGTCATTCTCTGTGGGGGCGCAGTCAATACACCTCAGACTCTGATGTTAAGTGGAATTGGTCCGGCTGAGGAGCTAAGGGGGCATGGTATTCCAGTTGTTCAGGAGAACGATGCGGTTGGTAAGAATATGAAAGACCATCTCTGCACAACCGCCATTCTCTGCAAGGCCAAATCGGGGGAAACGCTAGATTACCTTTCCAGCAATATCAGAGCCCTGCCATCTCTCCTTCAGTGGATGCTCTTCGGACGTGGCCCTCTCACCAGCAACATAGGAGAGGCTGCTGCTTTCATCCGATCCTCAGATTATCGATTTCCTGAGTCTACGACCGTTCCACCACTTGATCATACATCTGGTCATGCTGGGCCAGATTTGGAAATTATTGGTGCACCCCTTGCATTCATTCATCATGGTCAAGAAGCCGCAATTAGTGGGAGTAGCGCCTTTAGTCTCATCCCGATTAGCCTGCGCCCGCAAAGCAGTGGTGTTATTACCCTCCGGAGCAAAAGCTCTTTTGATGCTCGTAAGTCCACCACAAAAATGCAATTTGTTAATTTTTTTTTTAAGCTAACCACTTCCCATCCTAGCCATCATCAATCCAAAGTACTTGTCTGATGAGGAAGACAATGATCTGAAAGTTTTATTGACGGGCCTACGCGTCTGCCTTCGCATACTACGAAGCCCGGCCTTTCACAAATTTTTCGAGCCAGTCGCAGCTAACGATGACCCATCATCGTACTGGTGGCCATATTCGAGCAGTAACATTGAGAAGATCTCAGACGATGACCTCATCCGCTTTTTGAAAGAAAAAGCGTTTACACTCTATCATCCCGTTGGCACTGCACGCATGGGTCCAACGCGTGATACCAGTGTGGTTGACTTGGAATGCAAGGTACACGGAGTGAAGAGCCTGCGTGTTATAGATGCCAGCGTCTTTCCTGAGCAGATCAGTGGACACCCATCTGCACCCATCGGTGCCATGGCGTACAAGTTGAGTGACATGATCAGGGAGGAACATAAAACGTCCGCACATCTAACTGCAAATTTGTGAGCACTACGCGAGGCGCGTCTAGATATGTATCACTCGTGTCCTTGGATGCCATATATTCTCTTCCTCGTTGTTAAACCCAGGTGTAAAGCTTATCAGAACTTCAGAAGTAGTTGTGCTTTGAAATTATACAGTTTGGTTGAAGGCCTTTAGACCACTATTTGGCTGTTGTAGTACAATACATCCGGGCAAGTGACAAGTGTCTCCTGAAGTCCTCGCAATGCCAGCAGGCAGGTTTCCAGTCTTGTCGTCATCTCAGAAGCCCCTTTTATGTCCATTTGATTGACTCGGACGTGCAGCTGTTCAGCAAGAGCCTTGGCAGATAACGTATGTGCTTGCACGGCCAAGGTAGGATACTTTTCAAAGGAGTCATTAATAGGAAGTTGAATTAATGGATTTAGTCACTTACAGGATGTACCCCAATATCTTCAACACATGCTTTTAGGCCACTACCACCCTGAAGGCCAGGGCTTGAAACCCCTTGGCGTATCGAGGCCATGGTAGATACTTGAGCCTCACTCGTGAGCTGTTGCTTCTGTCGAACTAATATGTCCGATTGAAGAACGCCGCACAGCTTCTTTCTTTCAGGTGTCGAGGGCAGCTGAGTGAGGCTCATCTCAAGCTGCTTTATTGTTTCATGGAATAGAAGAACTGCTAGATCGCCATCATTCAAATGGAAGGCAACTGTATGTCGAATTTCCAAGGATGAACGTTCGAGAAATCCTGTAGTTACACCATCCAAATTCCAAATGTCGTAAGTAGTCGATATCTAAATTATATTATTTAGAGTTGGCATAGGTCTTTTATTAATAGTAATCTAAGTGAAGATAAGAAAAATAATCATATTAGCTGTTAAAATCCAATATTTTATTATAGAACTATATATTTATATTAAACGTTTCTAGGGGGGTGATAGTAAACTAGCATTAATAATTAGGATATATTATAATACCCCTAGTTTGATGAATAATAGGCGTCCTAGTTTAACGTTCTACGAGGGGGTGGGTGTTAAGGTAAAGGGGGTGACTAGGCGAGGTCAAAGGTATCACATATAATTCCGACGTAGAATAGACAAAGACTAATCCTTGAGGAACAAAACAGTT
Source organism: Penicillium sp. 91 TS-2023 (assembly GCA_030710325.1). Classification (NCBI taxonomy): domain Eukaryota; kingdom Fungi; phylum Ascomycota; class Eurotiomycetes; order Eurotiales; family Aspergillaceae; genus Penicillium; species Penicillium sp. 91 TS-2023. The sequence continues at coordinate 115,968 of JARWGP010000021.1, read as the reverse complement.
CCTCAAGTACATCAAATATATACGTAAGGGGGCTAAGCTCTGACTTAGCGAATCATGCAGGTGCTTTCCGGGGTCAGATCATCGGGCACGATAAGGCACTATATCGGTCTGCCCTGGTATCATGCCCTAATATCTAGGTGAGGCCGTAACAGTAGGTCTATATCACTTTGATTAGAGGTAGGGGTTAATATTGTTAAGGTAAAAGGATGGACTAGGTAAGGTCAAAGGTGTCACGTGTAATTCAGACGTAGAATAGACAAAGACTAATCCTTAAGGAACTATCTTGTTCCTTAAGTGCAACAATTATATACATGAGGGGGCTAAACCCTGACTTAGCGAGTCATGCAGGTGCTTTCCGGGGTCAGATCGGGCACGATTAGACACTATATCGGTCTGCCCTGATATCATGCCCTAACATCCGGGTTAAGCCGTAACAATTATCTCCCTCCTTCTTAATGGAGTCGACCTCGACGACGTGGAGAAATAACAAAGAGATAATAAGCGAGTGGTAGGAACCAAGGCTGCGTCAAGATGTAAACAAAGTGTGGTCATGGGGTGCGGTGGTCCTTTGTTGTGATCTGATAGCGTGATTCGTAACGTAAACAAAGAACGTCCTTAAGGTCAACTTTTCTAGCACTCCCTCGTTTTCTCTCTTGCACTTCGCAACCTCTTGTTTTGACCGCGCTTCGACCTTGTTTTGATCGCTTTCCACTACCATTTCCTTGCCCTTTCGGGGCTTAATCGCCCGCATGCCTCCTCCTCGTCCCATTAGGGCGAACCCCATCGTCGCTACTCGACTCTGGTGCATGACTTGTTTCCGTTCGCAGACGGCGAAATGGGACATGGACGTTGCCAATCCGGTGGAGTTTAGCTGCACTTTCGATGGCATTACGGCGCTTTCCTGCCTCCACTGCTCATCTAATAATGGCACCTGTGAACAGGTAGGTTCGGCCTCCTTTCGGGGGAGTTTCGCTAATGTTTCGTCTATCTTAGATCGACAAAGGAATGACGGGGGATGCCACCGATCTCCGTGCGCTCCTCGCGTGGGTTTCCGAGTTCTGGGAGGAGGACAACCGCCAGTCTGCCTTCGACTGGGATGATGACGACTTTCGTCTTGAGGTGATTGAGGCCGCTCTTCGCCTCTGTTTGTCCTTCGATGCGGTACTGAAAATGCACCGAAAGCACTTCGGTTTGACCGGGTCTAAGAAGTCCACGGCAGTAGGTTCTTTTGTTTTGATTTGCTCTTTTCGGGACTGTTTCGCTAACGAATCGGTAGGATGCCCATACCCGTTACCAGCAGTATCTTGCTTCCCGTCGTGCTGACTTGGCTACGTACATCCCCGCCCCCCTTCCTCAAGCGTCTCGTGCGGAGTGGGCTCGTTTCCACGAGTCTCGTCAGCACCGCCTGGAGCTGGGCGATGAAGGGTATGTTGGTTGGCTTGGTGCCAAGCATGCCTTCATTGCGGAGGTAAAAGCGGCCTGCGTAGAGGCGTGGCCCCTGGACGTAGATAACTTGGGTAATCCTGACCCTGAGGATCCGGAGACCGAGCGTTTCGACTTTGTGGTGGAGACTTGTCCTGTCGAGCTCGAAGAGATCTGATTTCGGGTGGTTTTCACTCGGGTTTCGGGCCTGTTTCTTGTCTTTTGTTTTTCTTGCTTTGATTGCCCCTTTCGAGTCGATCTGCGGCTTCGTTCCGGCTGATCTTCGATGGGGTTTCGTGATGTTTTCGGCCTTCTCTGTGCGTAGATTGAATTCTATGACATGGTTCTTTGTTTCTTTCTTTTCTTGTAGTCTTGGATTGCCTTCTGCGCATTCTCCATTCCTGATTCAGGGATCCATTGATTATATTCTGAGGGCCAGTCCTTCCATTTCACGAGAAAGTGCGTCTCATCATCGAGTATTTCTTCGTCTTTGACTTCTTCAATTTCCCATTCCTGGTCATCATCTGCAAGGGGAAAAGATGCCGGTTTGGTACCGATTCGGGGCCTTTCATGCCATGGTTCGAGAAGGGAGATATGGAAGACGTTATGAATGCGGTCGTATTCCTCTGGAAGTGCAAGGCGGTAGGCTTGTTGCCCTACTTTGTCAATGATTCGGAATGGGCCGATAAAGCGGGGAGCTAGCTTTTTCGATGGGATCTTGAGCCTGAGATTCTTTGTTGAGAGTGCCACTAGACTATTCTTGGGAAGTTCGAGCTTTTTGTGTGCTTTATTATAGTGTTTCGTGTGTGATTCAGTAGTGTTTCGCCAGTGTTCCTGGAGTTTTGCTCTGATTTGGGATAGCTTTTCAACTCTTGCTGTGGCTTCGGGGACCTCCCTTGACTGAGCGCTGTCCTTAGCGCTGATATGGAAGTCAGGGTTCCAACCTAGAAGTGCGTAATATGGTGATGTCCCAGTCGTTACACTAGTCGCATTATTGCAAGCGAATTGGGCAGTTTGTAGCAGGGTAGGCCAGTTTGTCTGCTCCTGATTCACAAAATTTCGAAGATATTGTTCGATTACTTGGTTCATCCTTTCCGTTTGGCCATCGGTTTGGGGGTGAAACGCTGTCGAAAGGCGTAGCTTGATTTTTGATATAAAGCAGAGTTTGGACCAGAACTTGCTTGTGAAAACTGGGCCTCGATCGGAGATGATGCCGTCGGGCGGGCCATACTTCAATTCCACCTCTGTGTGGAATAACTCGGCCAGTTCAGCGGAGTTAATCGTGGTCGAAACGGGGAAGAATAGGGTATATTTCGTGAATCGGTCAACGATTACGAGAATTGCGTCAACGTATTGTTTCTTAAAGATTGTGGGTGGTATTCCCGTGATAAAATCCATTGTTAGCTCTGAGAAGGGCCTTTTGGGGATTGGTAGGGATTCAAGACTTCCATATGGACGATGACGAGGTGTTGCAGTACCCTGGCAGACGGCACATGATTTGACATATTCTTCCACGTCTTTTATAAGGTTGATCCAATGGAACTTCCTTTTCAATAATTGGCTTGTTCGGTTTCTTCCGAAATGTCCTGCGAGCGGGTCATCATGATATAATTTTAATAAGGTCTGGCGCAGATTCTCTCCCGCTGGGATGTAGAATCGGTCGCGAAACATGACCAAATCGGCATCATTTAGGTGCCATCCTTGGAATCCTTTGGATCCTTGTGTGATTGCAGCTTTTCTTCGCTGGGTCTCAGGGTCTTCGCCCTGGATTCGGCTGATTTCCGATATCAAATCGGCACTTGTCGATATCTCTAGAACATGCGGTCTCTCTTTGACCTGCAACATGTCTAATCGACACTGGGGTATCTTTTGGTCCCTCGCAAGGTCCTCCCAGACAGCCCAAACGCTTGATTCATGCTCACCGCAGTACGGGAGTTGAGGTGGGTGTTCCCCCCGGACAGTTCCGTCGTCCCTGGCCTCAAATTGGGATTTATGACTGATCAGGTCATCTAATTTTAAACTCTGGACCGCCGCAGCGCTTCCAGGCAGTTTAGGCACCGTTTCGCTACCTATCCGCAGATGGAGCTGGGCCAAAAGGTCAGGATCTTGGGCGTCCCCAGTCCTTTCAAATAACCTAGATGGTGCATCCGCAGGGTTCGACTTCCCTGAACGGTGCTTGATTAGGAAATCAAATGGAATAAGGGACATACACCATCTGGCTTGTCGCCCGTTGATTTTGGGTTGGCGCATAAATGCTTGTAAATTAGCGTGATCCGATAGCACTTCGATAGTGTATCGGCTACCTTCCAGGTAGTGACGCCAGTGTTTGAATGAGTACACAATTGCAAACAGTTCTTGATCAGGGGTGGCGTAATTAGTCTCTGTTTCGGAGAACTTTCGGGACCAAAACGCCACAGGATGGTAGACGTTTATATCGTCCGGCTGAGATAGTACCCCTGCCATGCCATACTTTGAGGCATCAGTTTCGAGTCTGATAGGTTTTGCTGGGTTAAAATGCCTTAGCAGCGGGGCGGCCTTAAAGGCGTCGATAAGCTGGCGGAATGCTGCCGTTTCGCTTCTGGAAAGCTGTACTTTCCCGGGTTTCCTACCGTTCTGGCTCCCTTTAAGCAGAGAGGTTAGGGGTCTTGCAATGCGGGAGAAGTCTCGAATGAAACGTCTATAGAAATTGCAGAATCCGATGAAGACCTGGATGTCACGGAAACTCTGGGGAATTGGCCACGATTCGATGGTGGAAACGCGCCGGGGATCCATTGATACGCCATCACGCGAGATGATATATCCAAGGAATTCGACCTGTTCTTGATAGAACACACATTTAGAGGGTTTCGCATATAGTTGGGCGTCTCGCATGCGAGAAAGGACTTGCTGGATGTGGTCTATGTGTTCTTCCTTTGTTTTCGAGAAGATCAAGATATCGTCAAGGTATGCGACGCAGAATATATCGAGGATCCCTTGTAGTGCGGTATGAATATATCCTTGGAATGTGGCGGGCGCATTTGTGAGTCCAAAAGGCATAACCGTGTACTCAAAGTGACCGTATCGGGTGCGAAACGCGGTCTTCCACTCGTCTCCCTCTTTGATCCTGATGCGGTAATAGGCGTCTTGTACATCAAGCTTGGAGAAGTACTGGGCGCCTGATATCCGGTCGAGGATCTCCGAAATGAGAGGTAATGGGTACCGATTCTTTACCGAAACGCGGTTTAATCCCCGGTAATCAACACATAAGCGAAGGCCTCCATCTTTCTTTGGTACGAAGAGGATAGGGGCTCCAGCGGGGCTCTTTGAAGGTCTAATTCGACCATTCTTGATATTTTCGTCAATATATTCTCTAAGGACTCGGAGCTCGTTCTGGGATAGCGGGTAGATTGGCCCGTATGGTGCTTCGGCGTCCTCCACTAGATCAATTGCGTGGTCGGTTGATTTCCGGGGTGGCAGAATTTTGGAATTATGGGCGGAGAAGACGTCCCGAAACCCCTCGAATTCGGGTGGGGTTCGCTCCTCTTCCGGTCCTGCTTCGTCGTCTCCAGGTAGTGGGATTGCCTCTGGCAACTGCACGATTGCGAAGACACGAGCTTCGTTCCTGCAGGCCTTGGCGAATTTTTGCGGGCTATATAAGTTGAAATTGTTCGTTTCGAACCACCATTCTTTCTTCCACGGAACGAGGTGTATTCGGTGGTCAATCAGGGTGGTTACGGATAAGAGAACCGGGCTCTTGTCTGGGGCGGATTCTCGGTCTATGGCGACACACGGGCGCATGAATGAGCGGGTGACTCCTCGAGAGTCTTGAAGTGTGATGGGCACGCGAAAGGCGCCATAGTTAGGAATATTGAGGTTTCCGGCCGCTTTTAGGGCGGGAATCGTGAGTTTTTCTTGTTCGAATTTGTGGGTCTTAGCGAATTCGAAGCTAACGCAGTCAATTTCGGCTCCGCTATCGAGATCCACTCGAATCTCGATCGAATTCTTGACTCGGGCGTGGGTATAGAGTCGTGTTGCAGTCCCTACCGCCGGGAGGGGAGTTAGATCGGCAGGGTCTAGTCTAACTCCTCGACTTTTCCCGATTCGGTAGTGGATAGGGCCTGAATCGATCGTGGAAGGTCAGGGCAATTATTCGCGAAGTGGTTTGCGCTTTTGCAGATGTTGCAAAGCATGGTTTTCCCGTCCCTTCCGGTGGGGTTTTGGTAGTGTTTCGGTCGGTTATTGGTGTTTTGATTGTGAGCTGAGGTATTGTTTGACGACTGGGTTTTGGTGTCGCTGTTTTGTTGGTATCTTGTGCGATTGGATTGGTTAAACCGGTTTGACTGCTCTTGGGGCTTGCTACTGGTCCTGAAGCGTTTGGTATCCCGATCCCGTTCTTTCCAGGGTTCGTTGTCGGAATGCCCTCGTTTCGGGACCGTAGCAGGCTTGATTAGATTCCAGTAATGCACTGCAACTTCAACCATTTCTTCACGATTGCTAGGTAGTGGTCGGACGTGACGGTGGATCTCGTCCTTTAAGGTTTGTTGTAGTTTGGCGAAGAAGTTGAGGGTACGATTCTCCTCCGGTTCGCGTTCGAGATGCTGCTCCAGCGAGTGTAGGTACGTGTGGAAATCGCGGGGGTCCTGGGTGCTTAACTGGCGTGCTTTTTCTAGTTGGTCTCGGACGTCTGCGCGGATGCTTGTGGCATTTTGAATCAGAGACAGGGTCCAGTCTTCGAAGACATTCCACGTTTCGGTAGCGTTTCGGAGGTCTTCTGCTTCCTTTTCGGAAGTGTATTCGAACCACTTTGTCCGACACGACGACTCCATGAAGCTCAGGGCTCCTAGAATTTTGGTTTTGTCGTTATGGTAGCGACGGGGTGCCGCTTGGAAGGCGAAGTTAAGGTTGATAAGCCATTCATGGCGTTTCCGTATCGAGAACCTCATATTGAAGGATGGAATATCATCGATCTTAATGTCGACGTTCTTAGGTGCCGAATTCGTAGCGAATTGGGGGTGAATAGGTGCCGGAGCTGGGGGTTCAAGCTGGCGAAGACCTGCTTCAAGTTCGGCGATCTTTTCACGGGCGGCTTTGATCTGTTCAAGCTGTTGGATCCGCAGGTTTGTTGCTTCAAGGCATGCCGCGAGATCTTCTTCGGGCGTGGGTGCTCTTGCTTGGGTCGGGGTATCCACAGCGGGGGTGCTCGCGGCCCTAGCGGACTCGGTTCGGCGGGTATTAACCATCTTTCCTTAGGTAGTCCGGGGTAGAAGGATTAGAATTGTTAAGGTAAAAGGATGGACTAGGTAAGGTCAAAGGTGTCACGTGTAATTCAGACGTAGAATAGACAAAGACTAATCCTTAAGGAACTATCTTGTTCCTTAAGTGCAACAATTATATACATGAGGGGGCTAAACCCTGACTTAGCGAGTCATGCAGGTGCTTTCCGGGGTCAGATCGGGCACGATTAGACACTATATCGGTCTGCCCTGATATCATGCCCTAACATCCGGGTTAAGCCGTAACAAATATCGCACTACTCTTATAATGTAATCAATAGGGATCTCCTTTATATCATATACCACGTATTATCCTTATTAGAGGTGAAAAATAGCCCTTCTATAGTGTAACTGATAGGGATCTCCCCCATTTTAACGTTCCTAGTGACCTAGATAGATCTGTATTTCGTGATTACTAGCCGTGATATAACTAACTAGACTCTCCTTTAATCATTCCCTAGCTATAATAGCGTTAAATAGGATATAGCTATTAGTTTTACTATAAAACTAGACCCGCATAGGATGAATGTGGTAAATAGTCTATTTATTATATACTGCTCTATAGAAATTTCTTTTTCGAACTGGGTATATCTAGAGTAATATTGGTGGTGAAAATGACCTTCCCTATTATAGAAGTAATACGGGCATCAGGACGGAAGCGGAAGACTCGAGAGGATGAGGTCTTTGATGTATTGTTATAGATTGCATACAATTTTCTTATCCGGGGGTGCCCCCCGATAAAATATCATGATATCTCTTTGTCATACTTCTCCTACTGTAAAGGAAATACTCAATATTACGGCGAAAGACCGCACAATTTATGCAAAGATGAAAAGTCACGAGTCTTGGCATGTCTGTTATGTTTGTGGCCCAAGTTGGGGGCCCAGAACCCAGTACTGGGTTGGAGTCTTTGACCCAAAGCCCAATCCAGTCCGGGTTGAGTTGGGTTCTGCGGAAGTCTACGTGGGATGACCTGCTGCTTGCTCCACCTGATAAGGTTCGTTCCTTGCTTTAAGTCTCCCCGGAAACCTAGCGAGGGGGAGGATCCAAACTCTGGAGATTTTCTAGAATAGTCGATCCTCGTCTTTATCCAGAGGCGAGAGGCTCGCGAAATCAATTCTTCCTACAAGAAATCTCGGCAGCTGTGACCGATGGCCTTGCGGATCTCAAAGCTCCCATGAGTGGCGGCGCCCATTGGTCGTACTAGTACTCCGTAAAAGACCTCTATTTCTCACTTTAAAGCCCGCTGTTCTGCGTTAATCATCTAATCCAGACAAATTCTGGCGAACGTCTATGTGATGGAGGAGTGGGCCATATTGATGATGTGGACTGTGCCGTGTTTGTTATGGATGCTGCTGGGAGAGAAGTTTGGGAAGAAGAGAAGAAGAGGCAACATTCACCTGACTTCCCCCTGGACAAAATTTACGCGTTATTGGAGGCCAATACATCTTGCAAATAAATGAGTTATGCTTCAAAGAAACACTAAAGAGCTACATTTGAAGTAACTGAACATGTCGATCCTATATGGGATGTGGATGGAACAGCGCGCAGCGATTATAAGTGAGGTAAATGATCACGGTTGGCCCAGCCCATTGTTCTTTCAAAGTGTTGTACTGTATATACCGCACAGTTAAAATAATTAAACACAAAAAATGAACGAGACGATCACTGTGAGATATGCCTTAACCACTGCTTTAGCGTCTTGCCCTGCTCCGTCTCCACATCTCCTACCGCCAAGTTGAATATCGGAGCAACATGGCACTCTTGCTTGCCTATGAAGAACTCAACTGATGTAAATCCAGCCTGAGCAGTTAGCATTTCACTCTTCCCGTCGCATGTAATAGAATGGAAATTGATAGGAGTCGTACTCGAAGATTGTTCACAAATGTCTTGATAAAGGGTAAGAGAGTTTCATTTCCTCCCGCGGTGACCAGGATTTGTTTGACTGGATATGTCGCAAACCAATCCGCCGGTGCCATGTGTGGATCAGTATAGAAATCTCTCTTCGCACTGCCTATGTACGCACTGGCCCATGGGCCCGCGACAGCCGGATTAAGCAAGTCGCCGATAACTTCGGGCTTGTAGTCTGGGTAGTCTTGGAGGGAGGTCCATGGGGCGATGGTCACGGCTCCAGCCAGTGGTTCGGATATTTTGAGTTCGGCAATGGAAGGGTGAGGATGAGCCAGGTGGGAGAGCACGCCGAAGACTAGGTTTCCTCCAGCGGAGTCGCCGCCCAAGAGAATTTGTGACGGACGGCGTGATGTTTCTGTCAGGATGAATCGCAAAGCTTCCACGGACTGGGTTATTTGTGTAGGGTATTTTCCGATTGGGGCCAAGGTGTAAGTGAGGATGAAGATCGCGGCGTTCTTGTTGGCGGCTTTAGAGGATTCGATCAGATGGGTGAAGAATTTGAAGTAGTTTGGGTTCGCTGGGAGACAGAATCCGCCGCCTGATGGTTGGTTCATTAGTGGAAATCCAGCCAGATAGGTAGGCAGAGCGGTCTGTTGGAAATCGAAGCCTCACCGTGATACCAGATCAGCACATTCGGCGCCCCTATGTCTCCCATCCAGTGGCCTAATCCGCCATGGGAGAGTTTCACTGTTCGAGGCGTGAACTTTGTTGAATGGGAATATTTTTTGTAGACTTGATCTGTAGGTGGGAATATCCATCTACCAGGTCGTGTATCTTGTTTTTAGTAACTATACACTACTCGTCGTACTCGAAAAAACAAAAACAAATCATGTTTGACGGAGAACGAGTGACATACTGCATTTGTTTCACTGACAAACGTGAGCTTAGCTTGCGAGAAATCGCATACGTGATATGCAAAGCCAAGGTGGACGCTCCTTTTTCCCCACGTGTGATGGCTGTGAAGAGAGAGAAGAACCCCGCGGACATGACTAAAATCATGGCCGGCAGCAGATCAAGCTTTTCGGCCAGAGATAGGGTTTGCTTCGAGGGGTTCATGTCGAACGCGGGGAGATTGAATCTGTACAGCTTGACGAAGATAGAGCTTGGATCTCAGAACTACAGGGTTCAGAGATGTATGTATATGCGTATCTTCTTCCGTGGGCAAATTAGGTGATTCCGACGGGTCCCAAAGCCCCAGTTACGTCGTAAGTCGCCAGAACTCGAAGGCACACATATTCCGGAATTACAGATGAAATACCCTAAAATAACGATGGCCACAGGGAATACGGTGTGTATTGAGATGACCTCTTTCGTGGCGGGTTTCGGATCTGGTATCGACGCCCTCTGTACTTTGATCAACGTAGTCAAAATCCGTATAGATCGGGGAGCCGCGGGTCACGCAGATCCCGGCGGTCCAATCACCACATGCGGCTACGCCGGCAGCCGGCTCCGCACGGGTCCGATTTGAAGACATGTATCGATGCGATAATGTAGCTATCTAGGTGCGAGCCGGGGACGACAGCAAAGTCAGTCACACATCCCAGGACGAACGTCTCGACTCGCCTTCTAGAACCTTTTACTACTGGTTGGAATGACCATCTAGACCTCGGCATGGTGCCGTTCCGGTTCCAACACCTAGAACCGCAAATGCACTATTCTGCCAAGAGTTTTCTTTTTCGGATGGATAAATTGATGAGTCATTTATACTTTTACTATGTTTGTCCTGTTTGTGGAACCGCTAGTCCGAACCGCGAAATTGAGGTGCGGTGCGGTTCGGTTCCAGTTGGAGAGTTACCACAAAGTATCACCGGTCAGATGATTAATGGAGGCGAATGGATTCCTGCAGGTTACAGTGGTGTCGATCCCCCGCTCCCACCACCCCATGAGCCGAGCCCCGATCGCCAGGGTTCATCTCGCAGGTAATCGCTCCTTCTAGTGATGTTTGGGATGAGAAGCCAGACTACCGATGGGGCCTAGGAATAACATGAGTGCCCGCCTTGATATCGGTGAAGGGGATCAAGGCTACAAGGAAGTTGATGACAACCGCGGGTGTGACAACCCATTTCGTTGACGGCGGTTTATGAGCCACCGTCCCGATGCATGATTGAGGCCTGGGATTAATGCTATCAATTGATTGTTCGAGTTAGCCGCGGAATATCTCAACTTGATCTGGCTGAAGCAGCCCTTGAATAATCATCCCCGGGCCTCGTCTAGTAGCTACAGGGTTTTTCCATGCCAGTAGAAGCTGGAACACGAAGAACTTTCATGGAAGTTATTAGGTAAACGGTGTAAAATTGTACGACACTTGTTCTGGTTCAAGCCTCGCTCATGATCGAAGAAGTCGTTTTGCTTTGCCGAGGTGGTTCAATCTGGTGAAGTGAGATTGCCTTTTGTCGACCGGAGGATGAGAATAGTGTTGCCGCGGCTCCGTTTCCCAGAACACAACGAACAAGCAGTGGGAGCCACAGTCGGAGCCCGCGGCTCCGCAAGATCGACAATGTGGTTGATAAGATGATACCGGAATTTGGTATAAAACCAGTGGTCAGAGATTGTCTTTCATATTAAGATTCCCGGAAGAAGCAAAATCGACCGTCTCTCCTCACTGCCTACATAGAAACTTCGTCCTGTGGAATGGTCAATCTTCGCGTCACGCTGAAAGTAGCACTCAGGACTACTCCGTTCCTCGAATTCTGAAAATTGTTAAGGGCCCCGAGGCAACCATATTCTTTTCGCAAAAGCATTGAGCCGCCGTACCAATGGGTGTCGAGCGGCAAGATTTGGATTATGATGTTATCATCATCGGTGCTGGGATCGCCGGGATCAACTTCGCCTACCGGCTGCAAGAACGCAATCCCGAACTGAGCTACTGCATTCTGGAGGAACGACACGAAATTGGAGGCACATGGAGTCTATTTCAATATCCTGGTGAGTTTGAGTCTCCCGAGTTTCTAGTTCAGAGGCTAACCACCAATTTCCACACCCCTTAGGCATCCGATCGGACTCGGATTTGTTCACCTTCGGGTTTGAATGGCGGCCCTGGACCGAAAATCAATCAATAGCGAAAGGCTCGTTGATTGTCGAATACATGCGCAAATGCGCAGCAGAAGAGGGTATCGACGAAAAGATCAAATTTAATCACCGAGTCAACCGAATGTCCTGGTCCAGCGAGTCCAAGACCTGGATGCTGGACCTGACCGAGGACAAGGTATCTTCGATCAACCTCCAGTGCCGGTTCATTCTATTTGGGACGGGTTGCTACGACTATCACCAGCCGCTTCAAACCGACATTCCTGGGATTCAGAACTTTACTGGAACCCTGGTGCACCCACAGTATTGGCCCACGGACCTCAACTACAAGGACAAGAGAGTGGTCATCATTGGGTCCGGTGCGACAGCCATCACATTGCTTCCGAACGTTGCGAAGGAGGCAAGGCATGTTATGATGCTTCAACGCTCCCCGAGCTATATTCTATCGGTCAAAAACCAGGACCTCATTGACAAATTGCTTTTGTTCTTGTTTCCGGAAATGCTGGCCCGGAAACTCATGCGGTTCAAATGGATTCTTATTCCATTTATACTGTCGAATTTCTGCCGGCTGTTTCCCCGAGTAGCCCGTAAGCTGTTGATGTCAATAACTGCCAAACAGCTCCCGAAGGGCATGCCTCTGGACCCTAACTTTACCCCCAAGTACAATCCATGGGAGCAGCGAATGTGCATGTGCCCAGAGGCTGATTTCTACGAAAGCATTCGGGCAGGCAAGGCCGACGTGAAGACGGACGTGATTGCGAAAGTCACTGAAACAAGTATCCAGCTCGAATCAGGCGATGAACTGCATCCCGACATCATTGTCACGGCCACGGGTTTGAAGCTGAGCATGGCTGGCGGAATTAAGATTTTTGTCGATGACTCGGAGTATGACATTGGCGAAAATTTCATGTGGAGATTTGCGATGGTGGAAAACCTGCCGAACGCTATTTTTGCAATAGGATATATAGATGCTAGCTGGACCCTGGGCGCCGACGCCGCAGCCACATTGGCATGCCGATTGTTGAAGATGATGGAGAAGGACAACGCTACGATGGTGGTGCCCCGAATGGAAGTCGAGGATAAGAAGCACATCAAGACGTTACCGACCCTGAACTTGAAGTCTACCTATATCCAGAAAGCAAAGAACGTCCTGCCAAAGGTGGGAGACCGCTCTGTCTGGAAACCAAGATCCTACTATTGGAAGGACATAACACTTGCTGGGTATGGGAGCCTCCAGAAAGGTTTGGAGTGGACAAGATGAGCATAGACCTTGCCTTCTACGAGGAAGTGTGGGAGTGGAAATCAATTGTTAAGTTCTTTGCCTGTATGTCCGACAATTATGTACTACGTGAAGTTTAACCCGTCTCATAGCATGCGAATATTAGCTTCCCAGGTTGAGAGACACTCTCGATGGCGATCTTTTGGATAGTTCATCAATCACTCACCCCAGCTGCTCTCGGTATCAGGGCATACATCACAGATATTATGGGAGCCAATAATAACTTCCATTTAAATAATAGACTTGCAGTGTTCAAACGTACTATCCAGGGACTGCTACAGTAATGACACTGCTGCAAAAGCAAAATGCGATTAGAGGCCCTGACGAGTGTGAGCTGCGCCATCGGTCACATGCATGTGCTGATAATCACGACTGTTAACATAATCTGTGATTTTATGTTGGGTAGTAGTAGTAGTAGTAGTAGTAGTAGTAGTAGTAGTAGAATTCATTTGCCCGATCTAGCTTACCTCTAGTAGTGGCCGCTATGCGGGGGTGCTACCGGGCCTGCCCGGCAGCGAGGTAAAGGTGCGCTGCACCCGAGATATATCATGCATGGAGGTGAAGTTAGGGCTTGCCCACTTTTGCCCCGAGTTGCCCGCAATCCAAGAATTTAAGTACAAAATTTGGAGAAAAGAGCGTCAAAACAAAGGAAAGAATATCAAAGGAAGGTCAATCTCCGCCCCAGTGACACAGCCACCAGCTTCCATTATTAAATGGGAGGCTCGCTGTGTCTGCCAAACTCCCCGCGAGATTGTTGCACCTGCTGCGCCCGCAACTTCGTTTTTCCGGCCCGTTCCGCAGCACCTCCGCGATTTCGCCGCATCCGCCTCTCCAACACCTACATCTCATCCCTCGCACCACAATGTCCTCACTTCTTGCTCAATTCGCCCTCAATTCGCCCTCATTTCCGCCTCACTTCCTCCATCACACGCTATCCCCGGATACATGACCTTTTCCCCGGCCGGTCAGCCGCTTCCGCGCCGTTCTGCCTCTCGAGGGAAGGAAGGGGACCTGGCCCATCTTCCTGCGATCCACGTTTCATCTGCCACCACCACACTGCCTTGATGGATCATACTGGTTGTTCTTGCTCTGGTTCAGGCTCGGATCGACGGTGTGGAACTGTCCGAGGAGCCTGGTCTTTTCTATGAATGCGGAGATCGCTGGAACGGCGTTCTTCTCTTGCATGAACTGATCGAAAGAGAGCGACGTGCATACGCCTGCCTTAGCAAGCGCTTGTCGCATGTCCCTGCGCTCCTCCTCGAAGAACGGGCATTCCAGGAGCACGTGCTTTGGTTGCTGGTGCCCGAGATCGCACTCGCACCTGGGCGAGTCCATGACGCCGATTCTCCAAAGGTAACGCTTTAATCCAATGATATTAAGCCTCATCTGGAGCATGATGGATGCTGACGCTTTTCTTTGACCTTTCCAGTAATCCAATACCTTCTTCGTGGGCACCGGAATCAGCCTCTTTGTCGCGTTCCCTACCTTCTTCTCCTTCTCCCATGCTGCCTCCCACGTGATCTTCGCCCGCTCCCGAATACCCCGCTTCGCTGCAGCAGCGAGCTTAATATTCCGGTCGTATGGGCCTGGAACCTCCGCTTTTGCTGCCTGTTTTGCGTGCTCGACGACGAGCTCGTTGCCCGGGATCCCTTGATGAGCGGGGATCCAGCGGAGCTCGACGTGGACACCCTGGTTGCTGAGATCTTGGAGGTTCTGGACGCATCCACGGTGATACACTTGACCGGACGGCATATGCGGGCGGACGAGAGCTTGGAGAGCAGCTTGGCTATCGGAAAATATCACAACACCTCGCTGAGCACGTTCCTGGAGCTCCTGCACGAGCTCTGTCGCCATCTCGATGGCCCGAAGCTCCGCGGAGTATACTGTCGAGTCCTGCTCCGTGCCCATCTGGCTATGTCGGTGCTCGAGCGTGGTGTCCACCACCGCTGCAGCACCGACTTTCCCTTCGATTCCACTTCCATCCGTATAGATAATTAATTGTTTCTGACCGTGGCCTTTACCTTGACCGCTGATCTCGGAGTGCTTTTTGACCGCTTCGTCACGTTCCAGGATATACACTTCCGGAGGCGCCTGCCATGGTGCGCGGACGTATGCTCGCCGGCTCTCCCATACCCTCGGCAAAGTGTCCGGGGGAGCCGTTAAGCATCCGCCCTTCTGCCACGCATGCGCTTCCATTGGTGTCCATCCACCTCGTTGACGTTGCTGCTGAGAACGCTGTCGGATCATGAGTTGTGGAACTCCGTGCGCTGGACCCGTGCGAATCCGAAGAGCTGATTCTCTTGAGATACGGTCCATCTGGATGCCGATGGGCGGTAGGTAAAGCTCGATATTAAGTGCTTCTGCTGCACTGGTTTTGAAGGCTCCACCAATAAGGCATGCTGCACGTTCCCGCAGCAGTTCCGCCTTGTCCACAATCGTCTTTGCTTCCATCTGCCTAACCTTATCCCGGCACGTCGGGTCGACCTTGATCGTGATGGACCGGTCTTCACGGAGCTCGACCTCGCTCACACCTGGTGATGCCGTGCCATCACTGCGATTGATGGGGGGATCCGCGGGGGTCGTACGCCAGGCACCCGCCCGGAACGCTTTCCAGCGGTCTGTGGATGACAGGGTCGAAGTGGATGTTACGGATGAGCTGGCTGACTTCTCGATGCTATCAATTCTGGTATTCAACCTCTAGGTGTCAGCGGCAATTGCTTCAAGAGCAGAGATTACCTTAGCCATCTCCCCCTAAGCTCCGCTGACCCCCTGGCGGCCATATGCGATGCCGAGCTTCTTTGCCTCGACGGCGAACTCGCGCACCTCGATGGCGAACCGAATGATGGTTGGGTCGTCGACACCTTTGTTCTCTAGATGCTCGATTACCTCATTTGCGCTGTAGATGAGCTGATCCATCTTGTTGTGTGCATTTCTGGTCGGTCTTGGCGCTGCGAAATTTTGATTTTCCCCACGTTCCGCAGGTGGAAAACCATGGTTCGGGCGCGGAACCCCAACAGCTGCCATTTCGACCCGTAAAGCCGGTATCAAACGGTAGCCGCTGAAGTAATTAAAAGTTTGAACTAGGTTTCAAAACCCTAGGAACCCTGGTTGGCGAGATATTACAAGAATACGTTTTTGCCAAAAGATGGTTGCCTCTATGCCAACAGCTATTTATAGCCCGGAAAATATTCTTTTAAACAAATACAACCGCACATCAATGATTCTACCCGGGCCCTGACCCATCGGGGAAAATCGCGAACATGTGTCTCAGTTACAAAATCTCACGTAGTGTACCAAAGAGCCCCTGCAACATGTCACAGGGCGAAGATTCGCTCAAATTCCATCCGGTGCCGGTTTCCGTTTTGCCGCGTAGGCCGATTTCTGGCAAGGCATTCCGGCCGAGAAGCCGGTTCTCAGTCTGGAACATCCCTAATCGCCTGTATTACCTTTTTTGTGTATTTCTATTTTATTTTATATCGGCCTTTTACTGGCGTCTGTGCGTAAAATCTCAATTTTCCAGTCGGGTAGGCAATCCATTCGCTAATCGTAGAAGATGGAGTAGATGGGTTCACTAGTTTTGGGTGGTATATATCAAAGACAATAGCGTACGCCCCGTTTCATATTTGACTTTGATGGTATGGTGAATACATAGCTGGGGCGTAAGGAGGACCCATGCGATAAAGAAACAGATAGAAGAAAGCACAGACGACGCCCACAAGTAAACCGTTCCGAAATGCTGATGACGATAGCGCGATAGCGCAGAAGCCATGTCGATGATACTAGTTCAATCCGTCTCGGGGAAATAATAGGAAAATTAGCAGAGTCTTGTCCAACTTGACCTTAGTACATGTAGAGCTATGGCCCCTCTTGCCAGCATTATGGACTGCAGATCCAGCACTACGTACGTGTGGGGTCCATGCACAACACACCCAGTGAGCGTGCGATTTTTGTGCCAATATGTACTGGTTCTTTTTCTCCGATCTTTTTTTAATTCAATATGCCGACTTGCCGATTTGCCGAGATGTATCCTTAAGAGCACGAAGCTATACATGTATACTGATCTAACCCTCGCTAAACCACGTTCATCTTCTTGCATCGTGCATGTAAAAACGCTGAATACACGGACGCGGGTAGAAACGTCGAATTCGAAAACCGTAAAATTTCTCTGCAGGCGCAGGAATCGCATCAAGGTGTCTTTCCTAGTCCCGAGAGATCTCTTAAATACCCACCGGGCCTCCAGGTTTTTGCCTTTCTCCATGGGCAAATGGACCTGGGGTGAACGGGCGACCAGACGCTCGGATCGCTTGGCGAACCCAGCGTTAGGGATCTAGACAAATTAAGTTTGGTTCTAGTTTTCAGCAAGTTAAGGATATTACAATAAAGGAAATAATAATAGCTCCATTGTATAACAGACAGCCCAGGAAGAGCGAAAATCAGCGGTAGATTGCCTATTTTGTAGAAATATTACCAAAGCTTGTGTCCCGCGGCTCGCAAAAAGCAAGGGAAAAAATGCTCACCGTATACCTAATTGCGCTTAGAAGGACAGAGTCGGAGACAGCTGCCACACTCATTCCCAGAGGGAGGAGATGAATCCTTGCCCGGGACTACTGCAAGTCAAAAATGCCTCACGATCGAGCAAAAGTGGCAGGCCAAACGTGTCAGCACTAGTCTCTGGACACGTCGCTGACAGTAATCTGTACGCGACAGACACCGGTAGTCTAAGCAGCGATTTGGCAGGGCTATTGTTCAGTGGGGGCGTACCCGTTAACGATGTTCCTCTGGCCCACCGATGAGGGTTTGATTCAGATGCGGACCCTCTCTGGATGGGATTGAGGACTCTGGTCGATCGTTGCCCATGGCTGGGGCCTCCCGACCCTCGTGGAAATTTTGTCCCCAGAGGTGTCATTTAATTCGGCGCTCCTGATTGATCCACCGGACCATGAAGGCCTCGATCCGTTACGCGACCGAGCCGGCGCAATACCGCCGAAGATGATTTCATCAAGAAGACCGATCAGCGCCCGCGACTCAGTTCTATACCCTCCCTTTTTCGAGGCCGGGGGCAATGTCCTTTTCTGAGGGGAACTTGGACTTTCGCGTTGGAATTAGGATAGACTGGCCCGAGCCAACAAGGTGTGACGACATCGCGTTGGATTTGATATACATTTGGCGGGCCCGATTTCTTCATTCGTGATATTTGCGCTAGGATGGAAGGTGCGTAGCGAGAATAAAGCTAACTGACTATTCGCTAGCTATTAATGTATGGATGTGGAAGTTGGCCGAGCCTTTCTCACACCCTTTTCGCCCACCCCCCGTATTATAAAGTAATTCCTCTCACCTACCCACACTCCTTTCTCTTTTTTCTCCTTTTCAATGGAAAAGTGCCGTCTCGCGTCATACCTGTCCCAGTGCGTCTGTTTCCTTGCACATATTGTTGGATTCCAAAGGCTTGTGAGCCGGAGCAGCAACCACCATGGCGTTTACTACTCAGACGTCCGAGCGGGTGATCTCCTATGCTGTCGACGTGGAGAATGGCAATTACCACGAGCGCACTACTACCAAAGTTAATGATGGAGGAAACCTCGACGAATACTCGGCTCTGAACCGCTACATCTCGACTGCTCGCGATGGTCGTCGCGGTTCGACCTCTAGCGCTGGGGCGCTTTCCGATAAAGAGAAGAAGAAGCCCTTCTGGAAGTTCTGGGCTAAGGCAAGTGATGATGTTGAGGGGGGCTGGCAGGCCCCTAATGAGTGGCTCGAGACCGACCTGCGCTCTGGTCTGAGCTCTTCCGACATTGAGCCTCGCCGTAAAAAATGCGGCTGGAACGAGCTGGTTACTGAGAAGACCAACATCTTCATCCAATTCATGGGTTACTTCCGTGGTCCTATTCTATATGGTGAGTATTACCCGTGACGAATTGAGCTACTCACAATTCGTCAATTTACGCGTCCAATTCCATTATTTCTAACGCGTTTTCTTGTCTGCAGTAATGGAATTTGCTGTTCTGCTCGCTGCTGGTCTGCGCGACTGGATCGATCTTGGTGTCATTTGTGGTATTCTGTTGCTTAATGCTCTCGTCGGTTGGTACCAGGAGAAGCAGGCTGCCGACGTCGTCGCTTCCCTCAAGGGTGATATTGCTATGCGTGCTACCGTTGTCCGCAACGGTCAGGAGGAGGAGATCCTTGCCCGTGAACTGGTTACTGGAGATATCGTTATCGTTGAGGAGGGTCAGGTCATTCCCGCTGATGTCCGCCTCATCTGTGACTACGAGAAGCCCGAGATGTTCGAGAACTACAAGGAGTTCTTGGTCAACTCCGCCGACGACACCCTCAAGGAGAAGGATGAGGATGAGGATGAGGATGAGGATGAGCGCCGTGAGGCTCACGCCGGTGTCTCCCTCATTGCTTGTGATCAGTCCGCCATCACTGGTGAATCTCTCGCTGTCGACAAGTACATGGCTGATACCTGTTACTACACCACCGGTTGTAAGCGTGGCAAGGCCTACGGTATTGTCACTGCTACTGCCCGCCAGTCTTTCGTCGGTAAGACCGCTGCTCTCGTGCAGGGTGCCAAGGACCAGGGTCACTTCAAGGCTGTCATGGACAACATTGGTACCTCCCTGCTCGTTCTCGTCATGTTCTGGATTCTCGCTGCCTGGATCGGTGGTTTCTACCGCCACCTGAAGATCGCTACCCCTGAGAACTCCGACAACAACCTGCTTCACTGGACTCTTATCCTGCTGATCATCGGTGTCCCCGTCGGTCTTCCCGTTGTTACCACCACCACCCTCGCTGTCGGTGCTGCCTACCTCGCTGAGCAGAAGGCAATTGTCCAGAAGCTCACTGCCATTGAGTCCCTCGCTGGTGTCGACATTCTGTGCTCTGACAAGACCGGTACCCTCACTGCTAACCAGCTGTCCATCCGTGAGCCCTACGTCGCTGAGGGTGTTGATGTCAACTGGATGTTCGCCGTTGCCGCCATTGCCTCTTCCCATAACATCAAGAACCTTGACCCCATTGACAAGGTTACCGTCCTTACTCTGCGCCGCTACCCCAAGGCCCGTGAGATTCTCTCCCGCAACTGGGTTACTGAGAAGTACACTCCCTTCGACCCCGTCTCCAAGCGGATTACTACCGTCTGTACCTGCGATGGTGTCCGTTATATCTGTTCCAAGGGTGCCCCCAAGGCTATCCTCAAGATGTCCGAGTGCTCCGAGGCCGAGGCCCAGCTCTACCGTGACAAGGCTACCGAGTTCGCTCGCCGTGGTTTCCGTTCCCTCGGTGTCGCCGTCCAGAAGGAGGGTGAGCCCTGGCAATTGCTGGGCATGTACCCCATGTTCGACCCCCCTCGTGAGGATACCGCCCACACTATCGCTGAGGCCCAGGTTCTTGGTCTCTCCGTCAAGATGCTTACTGGTGACGCCATCGCTATCGCTAAGGAGACTTGCAAGATGCTTGCCCTTGGTACCAAGGTTTACGACTCTGAGCGCCTGATCCACGGTGGTCTCGCTGGTTCCGCCCAGCACGGTCTTGTTGAGAAGGCTGATGGTTTCGCTGAGGTCTTCCCCGAGCACAAGTACCAGGTCGTCGAGATGCTCCAGCAGCGTGGTCACTTGACTGCCATGACTGGTGACGGTGTCAACGACGCTCCCTCCCTGAAGAAGGCTGACTGTGGTATTGCCGTTGAGGGTTCCACCGAAGCTGCCCAGGCTGCCGCTGATATTGTCTTCCTTGCCCCCGGTCTGTCCACGATTGTCGATGCGATCAAGCTCGCCCGTCAGATCTTCCAGCGTATGAAAGCCTATATTCAGTACCGTATCGCCCTGTGTTTCCACCTCGAGATTTACCTTGTTACCTCCATGATCATCATTGAGGAGACCATACGCTCTGAGCTGATTGTGTTCATCGCCCTGTTCGCCGATCTTGCCACCATTGCCGTCGCTTACGACAACGCTCACTTCGAGGCCCGCCCAGTCGAGTGGCAGCTGCCTAAGATCTGGGTTATCTCCGTCGTTCTTGGTGCCCTGCTTGCTGCCGCTACCTGGATCATGCGTGCTTCCCTCTTCCTTAAAGACGGCGGTATCATCCAAAATTGGGGTTCTCCTCAGGAGATCCTCTTCCTTGAGGTTGCTCTGACTGAAAACTGGCTCATCTTCGTCACCCGTGGTGGTAAGACCTGGCCCTCTTGGCAACTGGTTATTGCCATCTTCGTTGTTGATGTTCTTGCCACCCTCTTTGCTGTCTTCGGCTGGCTCGGTGACTGGACGCAGACCCACCCTGCTGACCCTGCCGCCTACGGATTCTCCCTCGACAACAATGTCGACATTGTCACTGTCGTTATAATCTGGGCCTACTCGATTGGTGTCACTTTGATCATTGCTGTTGTCTACTACATCTTGACCATCATCCCCGCTCTGGACAACCTTGGCCGCAAGACCCGCTCCAAGGCTGACACCCAGATCGAGAACATGATTGCCCACTTCTCCAAGCTCGCCATTGAACACTCCACCGACAAAGAGGGTAATTCCCGCTACACCCTTGGTGCTCGTGTCGAGGATGTTGAGGAGGACGAGTAAAGCACTCGCCCCTGGCAAATGTTTTTCTGACTCGATACTTGTCTGAGATCAATTAATTTCCTTGCTTCATTGATCTGATCCCCTTGGTTCATACTACGCACACATTGTTGCTGCCACCTATCTATATATGCATGCCGTGGGGGGAGGAGGCCGGGTTCCTGTGTCTTTTGTTACCCCTCACATTTTGGACTTCCTACCCCTTCTCTTGTTCCTCTGTGACGGATGCTCACATGACAGACGTGGACTGGGATGACTCAGGGGAGCCGGGTTACCAGATCAGACTAGCGCAGGAAGGGCGAGGGTCTTCACTTGTAGATAGTCCCCTTTTTCTTACTTCCTTACCTCTCTTTTTTCGGGAATGCTTCACAGGATAGTCGTACTTCCTTCTTTCCTTTTTGGTGCAATCAGAGTGTTCGACTTACGCATCCATGAGCCGAATTAAGGGTAAAAAGCCGACCTCTAAGAACTGTGGCCCCGATAGAATATGGCCGACCGCTCGAGAGTCGAGATATCATATGGCTTCGAAAAATCCATTCTCCATCCAAGGAAACGAGTAATATGCATACCCTAGCTGGATCTATCATTCTTAGGGTTTCGAAAGGAAGAAAGGAATGCGAATAATGGAATTATTCTGTTGAGATAAGAGTGATTGTATTTAGACTGCGACATCGCCCATGGACGGGCGGGTGGGCTATGCCCATGGACATTATGTAAGCGGGCAATGCCCATAGTGGGCCTGCCCATGGACGGGCCTGGGGGGTAGGGCCCAACGCCCAACGCCCACTACGCCCGTCCATGGGCTTTTCTTAGCAGCGAAAATCAGTAACCCCGTGACTTGCATTATTTATGTAGTATTCTTCTGTATTTTTAAGTATTGGAATTACATAGTTTATTATGAAAATGATTATTTTGAATTCTTGATAAATTGGTCAAAACTATTCATTATTTACATTAATGGTACGTCCATTGATCGTCATCTGGTTTAGTTCGCTTCCTTGCACCCCGTAACCCAGCGCGTCTCTGAGTGCCACTGTCATCCTCATAAGAAGGAAGATGGGGACTTGTCTCATCATCAGAATCAACGGAGACACTACGCTGTCGTCTTTTACCTATTGAAACTGACACAATAGGAACTATTACACTAGCTAAAGAAGGAAGAGGGGCAACTCGCTGGCTTTCCATCATATACTCGTCCTTAATGACTGTCACAGGATCATTTATATCCTCATCATCAGAAGAGTCCTCACCTTCACTAATAGTCTCAGGTTCTTCGCTAGTAAGCTCGGCCTCCTTTCGTTCATCTCCCTCTTGTGCTGTGATAAGTGGAGTATCTTCTTTATACTCCTCAGTCTCAAAGTCAAACCTCGATTTACACCGAAACATCATGATGTCCTGAATTGTTGCAGGATTAAGTTGCCCACGCCGATAGTGGCAGACGTCGCGTGCGGAGTTGAATAGACGCTCAACCCCTGCACTAGTCGCAGGAATTGATAGAATATCCCGAGCAACACTTGAAAGGATAGGTAATTCCTGTTTATACTCTTTCTAAAAAAGTAGAGGGTTGACTTGCTTCCTTGCTAAATAGACTATGAGCTCTTGGATGATATATTAGTAATATAGAATAATTCAACTCACGGGTGTTAAGATACTGGCCAAGCTCACGATCTAAGCTTGTTATTTTAGATGGGTGTTGACATCCATACCCTAAAAGATCTTTAAGGGCACTTAAATTAGGACACTGCCCTTGTAGTTGATTAACTTGCTGTGGCTGTACTTCAGAGATTTACTGGGTATAGGGCTTCATAAAATCATGAAGTTCATTCCTGTAGTATGCGCTCCAGTCTGTGTCATCTTTAGATCTACCCTATGTCTTACTTGAGAAGAAGCTGAGCTTCTGCTGTGGCGCTAGAATTGTGCCAATGGCGTAACGACTTCCATGGATCTCCTTGGTCTTTGTGTAGTATACTAAGAGCTTCTTCATACCGGCATAAAGAGCATTTAGCATGGCTACTTTCCAAGGGATACTTTTTGGTGTAAGCCGTTTAATTGACTTCTCAAAGTGATCGAAAAGTGCGTTGTATACCCGAAAAACGTTATGCACAGTCACATCCTTCGTTTTCGAAAGGACTGTGGTAAATCGATAGAAAGGCTTAGTGATAAAAAGAAGATAATCAATCTGCCGCCATTCTGCCTTATTGAGTTTTAATTCAGGTCGCTTAATATGCTCACAGTATAGATTGAAGTATTTTGATATACGCTTCGCACGACGAAGCATTAAGAAGGTAGAATTCCAACGCGTTCGGACATCTTATATTGGAATAAGCCTTGGTTCTTGAGGTTGAAGGCTTAGAAATGTTTTACGACGTTAAGGGCTATGGTTGATATATATAGTAAGACCACGGATCTAATAGAGATTAGGAGAAGTTAATGAGAAGTAGAGTAGATAGCTTACCTTCATAAGAGTTGAAATAATAGCCTTCTAGCTTTGGGTTGCGCGAAGGGCGCGGGCTTGCGCTTGTACATCAGAGATAGTTTTATCTACCTTATTATTTTGTGGATCGGCTTTAATAGACCTAAGTAGCTCACGAAGGCTAAGCTGGATCATATAGGCGAGATAAGGGATACGAACAATAACTAGGTTACCCGGTAATTGAAGAGAATCAATTGACTCCTGAACCGCTTTCACGAGAGTGGTATTATTCGAAGCATTATCGGATATAACTGCGAGAACCCGGCTAGTAATATTATGCTTTTTGAATAGATCAATAAGCACATTACTTAGATTAAGCCCTGAATATGGTCCATCAAGTGGCTCAAATCCAAGCAGGATTTCGCGGTAGTTCTAGTTCCGATCAATAAAGTAGCCAGTGATTGCTATAAAGGCGTGTTTCGAGGGTGATGTCCAGTAGTTAAGTGCGATAGAGAGCTTTGCGTTTGGTGGGAGGGTAGAGAGAATTAAATAATGCTCTTCCTGGACTATTTTCTGTAGCCGGCGCTGGGCAGTTCGTGGATAAAGTAATAGAGGTTTAGATGGCGCCATTTAGGCCATCTTAATAAGGGATGCGAGTTGCCTTCGCGCAAGGCTTCGGAAGGGAAGATTAAAAGTAGTAATAAATTCGATCTGCTCTCGTTCCTATTTATCGGTAGAGAATGGACTTTAGGGCGATGAATTAAAATTGATAGTCTAGTAAGTATGCTTATTAGTAGAAGTAATTAGAGCTTATTAAAGATAACCTTACTGCTATATGTTTTATTGTCGCTTATATAGTCTGTTGGGTTGCTGGGCTCTTAGCTCCCTTCCGGCATTTCTCTATAGAAGCGTGGCGCTTTATTATATTAGTACCGCTCTTCTTATAGTGTGGATAGGGAAGTATCGTCCCGCATAACCGGCATATTACCATCGGTTCACTAGTAATATAATGCGTAACTTGGTCGAAGTGCTTCTAGGCATCTAAAATGTGCTTAGCTTCCCATCGTATATTTTATTATGTGTCTGGCTCGCTACCATGCATTATTATCTGCCACTATTTGATGAATTCTTGTTTTATATGGTTATTTATTATATTAAATAGAATGAATAGCTTCCTCCGATCGGGGCCAACTCGCTGGAGAGAGGATGGCACTGATATTAGTAATAGGAATTCAGAATCAGGTACTAAGGTAGCGGTCTGTTGGCTATTTTGGAGAGTTATGTTAAGATTATTATTAAAACATAAAGGCGCGTTAGGTAGGTAAAGAAGGTCTAGATAGTTACTTACGGTTACTGATAACGGGCCAGCGTTATAAGTATTAGGATATAACATAATTAAGACAAAAACTGGCTAAAATATAAGGGGTGAAGGGATAAAGGCATATAGAGACTTAGAGATGAGAAATTCTTAAAGGGCATACCTTAGAATAATTGATTAGTTTAACTTAAGGTAGTCAATAAGGATATGCCAGTATTAGGGGGGAAATTCGAAGTAGAGGTGATATATTATAAAAAAAGTATAGACCCACTATAATACTATATGCTTATTAGTCAGAAGAGCAAATGCCAATGGGCACGCCCATGGGCATTACCCAAAGGCCCATTTTTCTTCAAAATTTAGCTGACCCCAATACCCCGCGGCCTTCAGAAAAAATATTTTTTCCATGAACTATTTAGAAATCAAGATTAACACAACTTCTTGTATAAATTCTAGTAAAAGTATTTTAGGAAATCGTTAAATCGGTTTAGATAAATCATTTATATTCCATAATATCTAAAATAAATAGCTGGTTAGATTTTCTCAAATAATTAGATAATTTCGATTAAGTATATGATGCTCTTACCATATATAAATATATATTTCTAACCATTACAGACAACTTTAACTTCATTTTAGCGAAACTACTCACCTATAAAAGTTACTAGCTTATTAAGGTAATAATTTATTATAAGAACACTAGTAGAAAGCTTATACAGGATCATTTCAAAAAATTTCTTCTAGCTTTCTAGATAATACTAAGATCGAACATGTTG